>OY728146.1:632731991-642731991 GCA_963277665.1 Viscum album | reverse complement strand
TTTAAACCAAAAAGGACCTCTCAAAAGGACTTCAACTCTAGATTATTATATTCCTCACCTTTTAATGACTCGTATGAGTTC
Organism: Viscum album; assembly: GCA_963277665.1. Classification (NCBI taxonomy): domain Eukaryota; kingdom Viridiplantae; phylum Streptophyta; class Magnoliopsida; order Santalales; family Viscaceae; genus Viscum; species Viscum album. Next base: position 642,731,910 of record OY728146.1, on the reverse strand, counting down.
TCTAAATGTTTTCCCACATGTCGAATAAAATTGTTACAATATCTAAAATAAATGAGATTCCCCAACACCCATTAATATTATGTGAAATATTTTATGTTTGGAGTATATACTTCATGGGAATCTAACCTTATTATAATATATTATCATATATTCTATAGCTTGATGACTATGTTTCTAGGTGGATAGAGGAGAACCGCACTAGAATAAATGATTCTACAACTATGAATGAGTTCCTAAAAACACACATATTTAATAGATTTGGAACTCCACATGCCTTGGTCTATGACATGGGATCCCATTTCTACAATCTTAACAGGGATTTAGTTTTAAAAAACATGGGTTTTTATATAGAACTTATACTACATATAAACCCAAACAAATAGATTGGATTAAATTTGAACTAAGGAAGTGAAAATATTACTTTAATCAATTGTAAATTTGAAAATAAAATACTTGTCTAAAAACATGGAGATGAAATTTGGGATTCTAAAATGGTTTACACATCACCCATTAGGATGTCTCTGTATAGTATTATTTTTGGTAAATAATTTAATTTAAAAGTAAAACTCAAACATAAATCATTTTGGGCTATAAAAGCTTGCAATTTTAATTTTGAAAAATAAATTGAAGTCAAGTTACTACAATTATATGAGTTAGAGGAGCATTGAGTTGCTTCCTTGAAGAATTATAATCATTACATATAAAATATTTAAGTCACTCCGTGACAAAAAAATCCTACATAAGGTATTTCATGAAGGTGAATTGGTAATGATCTTCAATCATCACATTTGACTTCACACAGGTAATCTTAACTATCATTGGGAAGTTCCTTTTCTCATTACTAATGAATAACCGTTTACTGGAGTGAAATTTCAAGAACCTTATACTAAAATTACATTAATGGTAAATAGGTATCAACTAAATAATCATAATGGTATGAAAAATTCCCTGAGTACCACATCTACTTCCAGAAAATCCACTACAACAATAATAAATCCAACATTAGATAAAGATGCTGGCCCACCTAATCGAAATCATGGGAACCTATTTGCCTTTAAATATCACTCCATCTCTCTCCTTCTCTCCCTATCTCAGCCTATCTCTCTTACGCACTATTTTCGTATTCATACCTCCTTATCAGATTCTCTAACACTTTTTTAGTTTTTACAACTTTATTCACCTAAAAATTATTTTTTTCTCTTTTGTGTGTGAATGTTTTTCAAAATAAAAAAGAGAGACATAATTACTCACCATTAAATTTTTAAATTTTATCCAAACATTATTTTAGAGTCAATATAATTATTTTATATAAAAAGTTTTTTATTTTCAAAAAAACTTGGATTAATGATTTAGTGTCAAGACCAATAAGATTTAAATACTCAATTTCTTATTAGAAAATGATTTTCATCTACCCATTAGAAACAACTTATTCTTTCACTCCATGGTCACCTAAAACAATATTTTCATTTTGTGTGCTTTTTAATACCTGATTTTGAGTATTTATTTTTTGGAACTTCAATATGAATTTCTTATTTTATTATACCTTAATTTGATAGTGGTATTTTCAAAACCACACAAGAATAAAAATGACCAATCAACATCCCATTAACCATAAATTGATCCTCATTTTTAAATAAACTTCAAGCCTATAAAACCCTATTTTTGATACCACATTAAAACCCAAATTCCTTATCCCACCCAAAATTTCCATTTATTTTCATTGATTTTTTTATATAATTTAAATATGGGGGAATGGATCTCATCTTGGGAATCCTTTTATAGATTTTTCATTGGTCATTATATGCTTGAAGGAAAGAATATATATAAGTGTGGGGGAGAGGTTTTCATTTGATTAGTTTGGGGAATTATATTATATATATATGTCATTTTTTCAGTTTAGATTGAAAAGTGTTCAAAAAAAAGTGAAGAAAAAAATTTAAAAGAAAAATCAAGAAAAAAATAAAAAGAGAATTGTTTTTAATAAATGAACACTTTCATCATGTTTTCATGATTCACTGTGATAAGTTTCAGATTTGTATATATTTTTTCTTTTAACCCTATTCCAACTCTTTCTATCTGTTGTTTATATTTTCAAACTTTTATACCACTGTATAAATGTGTTTCCATACTCTTACATGCCTCGTTTTATAAATTATGAATTGTTTTTTTATATTGATGGTTATACCCCTATTTTTCTATCTTTTATACATTATATTATTATCCAAACATATCCATTAAAAATCCCCTCAAACAAATCATTATTTTTTCTACTTTAGGATAGTAATGGAAACTATGATCTCTTATAGACTCTTAGATTTTCTCTTTTGGTTGGTGAATAAGTGAACCTCGTTGATAACTTAAAATCATTTTGGGAGGTGTGACTTTTTTCTAATCACATTTTCTAACATTAATTTTGATCATGAAAATTAAAAAAAATAGATATTATTATGGTAAAATTTTATGGAGGAATTCATTAAGGATGAGTAAACAAATCTAGACCCCTGATTGGAGGAACCAATTTTTTAATATTTGTTTGTGAGTAAAAATGATTTTTTGACTAATTTTGTTTAATGTGATTGAGAACATTAACTATATTAAGTGTGTTGGAGTACATATTATATATTTACTAATTATTTTGAATTACTCTAATTACTATTTTTTCATTTTAAAAATACATAATTTCCAATCAATGTTCATGTTCTGATCATACACATGTATAAAGAGTAGTGTTCAAATTCAACAAATTATAATAGAGTTTGATAAATTGATCATAATTAAAACCCTAATGATCCCAATTATGTTATTTATATTTTTAGGGTTCCTCATTCGATTTTCTATAAATAATTTAATTTGATCTTTTACTACTTCAACCATTTCAGGGGCCATATGTATCACTCAATAAGGACAAATAGATCTATCAGGAGAACTGGACTAGCAATTATGAATTGATTTCAAGGATCAATAAAATAATTCAAATATGATTCTACATCACGAGAATTATGATCAAAATCCATTTCAACATGGATAAAAATTTCATAGACCAAATCAACCAATAAGTGTCCCAATAGAAGAAATATTTTCAAGCCCACAATTTTTTCCATGATTGAAGGACAACCTAATATTATTGAATTTTATCTAAATTTTCCAATTTCCTAAATGTCATATGGTTGATCCAAATTGTAGGGAAATTTTGGAAGGAAAATAGTCTACCACATTGGTCTATAAAACAAATAAACTATTCTTCTTGAAAATTGTTTGAACTTAATCACTCAAGAAATAGATATTTTCATAAATAATACTTTAAGATGGGCTTGGATGACCTTAAATACTCTATTTTTTCACCATATAAACATCTCTTCCTTCTTTACCTTCTGTCTCTTTATCCATATTTCTTTCCTTGTAATTTTATTATTGTAATTGTTATTTAATATTATTAAAATTTTCATTTTATTATATCATCATCATATAAAGTATATAGTTTTATCTTATATTTAAATAATATCATTAATTTTATTCTAAACACTTTCCCCAACCCTATCTAATGTTATTATAAGTTTGAGTTCTTCAATTTTCATTTGGACGTGTGTGCTCAACAACACTATATCTTGTCCCATTCATTTTATTTTTGGTTTTTTATCTTATAATTATTAAATACCCAAATAGATTATTAACCACCAAAATTTATGTGTACTTATACAATTAGAGTGATTCTTGATTTGGGTAAGTTAAGTGATTGAGATATTTTTCCTGTTTATCATTTTTAAAATTAATATTGTGTATGTTGAACTAGATATGTGATGGATTAATGACACGTCTTGATTGAGATGTGTATCATATGGATTATTAGAACCAAAAAAATACACTAGTTTTAATAAAATCTTTATCCAAATATAAATAATAATTTATTAACACCATAACCCTAGTTCAGGATTATATTAATGTTATAAATTCTGGAAACTCAAATCAAAATTATCTTTTGAAGTGGATGTTGATATAATATAATATTTTTTAAAGCATAATGATATCTAATATTATTTCCCCAATAATAAACTCACCCTAATAAATATCAATTTTTTAAATTAAAATCAACTCATTAATCATTTTACATATAATTTACAAACAAAAAAACCCCTCTCAAATGATAAAAGAGAATAATTGATTCTATAAACACAGTACCATCACATATGATTCAGCCCAAGTGTGACTATGAACATTATAAGAAATAACATGAACTAAAATGACTGATAGATAATAATTGTTCATTCCTTAATATATAACTTCTATCCATTGATAACATAACCAAGAATGATGATTGGACTGGCAAGGAATATATCCAGATGAGGAGGGAGTTTTGTCTTTCCCTAATATATAGGAGGCCTCAACCTGACTTTGGATTGGGAAGGATATGTTTGGGGATTACATATATACTACCCAGATGGGCCTAATCTAAATAGTGGCATTGGTTATTGTGAGGAGAGTTGGTGCTACCATCGAGTAAGAGGCATAGTCTTTGTCTCTGGCTCATTGAGTGGAACATATAATTCCACTATGTTTCTTGGTGGATCACATTATAAACATGGAACATCCATGTTGGAAAAAATAATATAAGAGAGGTTTCTCTAATATAATCTAGATATAGATTGTCGTTATTAAGGGAATACATAATCTTGATCACCTTGAGGATCCTATCAGTTTGGGATAATAAACTGATAGATGTATTCTATTAAGGGAATACATGATCGATGGGGTGCACATTGATGTGCATAGTCTGACCATACATATCTAGAGACTATGGAGGAGGATTTTCTACAGTGGCCTTTTTATGTTTTTGAACTTGGGGAAATGGTGATAAGAATTTCATTTGGGTTAATTCAGCCCATATATATGATCTTATTGAAATAAATGACATTAGAGGGACTCATATACCCACAATTGGGTCGCTTTATGAAGTGTCCATAAATAGACCAAATAATTCACAATCTGATATGACTGGTAAGAATCAATGAATCATCCTAGTAACCCCTTACTTCTCATAGCCTGATATTTCTATGTGAAGGGGAATGGTTTTCATAAATCGAAGGTTTAAAGGTCACTCAATAAGGGTTTTATGTGATTTCCCTCTATAAATGATGTCCCAAAGTGACCTTGATAAAGGGGGTATTCATGGAAGTCCTTTACAAATGGCTCAATACTAAAGTCCTTCACAAAGGGTCATTATACATATTTCCCTACTAATTTCCTTCTCTTGTTGTAATGTGGTGTATTACCTTGGTTTGGTCCAAAAGAGTTTTTGATGTTTTTTTGAATGATGGGGTTCTTCTCTATTAAATTTTTATTCCTCAAAGAGGATCGTGCACTAAAAATAAATATTCCTAAATAAATTTTATTTTTTCAAAGTTCATTAAAATATTTATAGAAAACACCTTCTTAGAATATATGGTCATATAGGAAACCAAATATGAACCTTGTTTCCACTAAAGGGTGCACAAACATAAAGGATCAATGTTAGGGGGCCACAATGGATTTTTAGTCGTAAAGGAAGCATGGTACAATTTAAGAGCCTCACCAACTAACTTCAAGTGACTTCTATTCATAATGTAATAACATGATGAATGTTTTTTACTAAGGAAGAAAATAACTATGTAGGAGCTTCATCAGTTAGCTTTGAAGAAACTAGGTGGTCATCAAGGAGTCTCAAGATCTTACTATAAAACGAATCCAAGTCTTCACAAAAAAATATTCATTTTAGTTGTATTTCCTTTTCCAAATTCACTTATTAATTCATTTATCTTCCAATTCATGATTAGTACTTTTTAGGCATCAACAATAATCATCTGATTGGAGAATATTAATTTATAGAGAGAGAAAATAATGAATGGTGGATATGAATATGAATTAATGCAATTTGTGGTAAATATTGATTACAGTTCATATGTAAATTATTTTTCATGTGTTTAAAGTGAAATATTTATGTTTATTATTATGTATGAGTTTTTATAAAATATTTTATAAGTTCTCAATATGAAATCAGAGCCCAAAATAGTGGAAAATGGTTGAAAATGCCTCGTAAGTGAGAGGGTAAATTTTATATACTCTATTATAGGTTATTGTAAATAAGAATAGGGGTGTGAAAATTTCTATAAAAGTTTTTATAAGTGTTAGAACGGGATTGGGGATAAATTATTAGAGAGTTAAAAGGGGTTTTCCACATGCGCATGGGTTTATTCCATACTCTAGAGAAATAGTGAAGGAACTTGGGGCACAAGGAAGGAGGGAAAGATGCAAAATATAAAATTTTGGGTTTGGATTCATGTTAAAAAACTGAATCCACAAATCCCTATGCCTTTATTTATAAAAGTATTTCATGTAATTTTATTTAAGAATGAAAAATAAAATCAAATGAATGTTTAAATAGTACCTTGTTTGTTAGAAAGTCATTAGTTTGATTCACTCACTATTGATGTTTTGTGGCTAAAAGGCACCAAGATAGGAATCATATAGATCATCCACATGTGAAAAATAATTAATTGATCATTGATATTTGTTTACTAGGTTCTATAATGTTAAATTGAAAAGATTTACAATGTCCCTTCGATTGCCCAAGTAACGTGGACTCGATCGCAAAAACGGGATCGATCTGAACTTGTTCTTCTATCATAACATCTCAATAATAACTTAAGAGGAGAGGAGAGAAGATATTTTCTCAATAAATTTATCCAAATGGTGTATCTCACTAATCAAGAGGCTAAAATGATATTTTATACCTAGGTTATACTTTTCCAAATTTCACATTGGTCCTTGGAAAGTAATAACATTCATTTTAGACCTTTTCTCACATGTATGACTTAATAAACTTTTAATAAATGTCAAAAAAAATTTATCACTCACTTTTTACACTATAAAATGTTATGTGATAAAATAAAAAATATTAACCTGGCTCATAATTCCCACAAATAATTTAACAAACCTTGAACATCTTATTTTCGTTAGAAATATTTTATGTTCACATATTTAATTTTTCGATCAGACATTTTGTGAATACCTTGAAAAATAAATTCAATCATCATTATTGTAAACTTGAATTGTATAATTTAATTAGTTTTACTTGTGATCAGTCATACTCGGAGGTTCATCAGACCTGCATATGGGCCCCACTAAGTCCTAAACTCCTATTCATCATAATTGGTGGAACTTGTGGATACACTTAGAGTGTGACCTTCTATGACCTTATCTCGATAGCGGTAATTCAAAACCATTAAAAAATAGCAGAGTCTAGAAATATATCAAGGCCCTTAAATAGATATCGAATGTCATAGCTATGACTATATAGAAACTCCGATTTTTTTATTTATTTCTTTAGATTATTAAATGGATTTTTACAGATCAAGGCACTGAGATGAAATGGGATTCTGAGGCCCAATGTGCCCAAAATTAATTTTTTAAGTATAATAAATATCACGTGTGTCTAGTTTTCTTGAAAAGTGGATTAAATCCTATAAGGGGGCTCATATAAAAAAATATGGGGTTTCCATTGAGTTTAGAACATGGATTTTACCCTAGGCATGACCTAACTATGAGTATTTTCTTATGATGGAATATCTGGGTAAGCTGTATAACCCCAGAGCCATTGGAGTGTGTTGAAGTAGCTTTCATGGGAAAATGATGACCGAATCGTGGATCATAGATCGGTGTGCCAATAAAATGTATGGATCTCACCAATTACAATGATGTATAGTCATTCTTTTCTAATGAATGATCCAAATCTAGGTATGATTATTTTATTTTGAGGATTTATCGCTATTTTCTTATCCTATAATAAATGGAAATCAGTCAAATAGCAGATTGATTTGTAGTTCGATTGTATTTTGAGTGAATTTTTATTCTATAGGGATTATTGAGAGAAATTGTTTATTTTATTATTGATATTCATCCATTAGTCTTATGGAAATGGATCGATTCCAACCCCAACATGGATAAGGATCGTTCCTCCATTGCATGTTTCTTGGTTTTCTTCCACCATTCTTCGTATGTTCATCCTCGGTGTTTCTCTTGACCAGTGGTTTGACCAAAATACCAAGAAATCAATTTTTTCACACATGTTCTTTGTGAAATGGATTGATATTTCAAATCTAGGCTTGGTATGATGTCTAGATCATGGGATGATAGTAATGAAAATAGATCAGTTCAGATTTGGAGTAATTAGTTGTAGTTTTCAATGTACGGTGACTAAGAGAGGCAACATAGGGATTTTCCCATGTGATTTGGTGGCCATATTCTAGGGAGCAGTGATTGATAGGCCTAGTTAGACCAGATTCACAATATCTAGGTAAGACCAGCGGGTGTATTATAGGTGATGGAAGAATAGGTGTATACGGAGGAAGAACCTATAGTTATGTTAAATCATGCAGTACATGACATGTAATCCATAGTTACACATTGTATAGGTCCCCCTTGTGTGGTGCTTGGGTTTCCATAGAGAATATAAATATCACACTATGTGTGACAACTGTCACACAATATGTGACACTTACATGGAGACTCAGTATGCACCTTAGTAGGTTCATGGATATGGATAGGAGTACACAAACTCAGACAAACTGTGTACTTGGGCATGGACATGACCAAGGTAGGTGTACATAGGTAGATCCCAATACATGGACATGACTAGGAGTAAACAGGAATGGAAAATTTGGGTACTCAAATAGAGACACATACATGTGAATGGGTCATGATGCATGGGCTAGACCTGATTCCAAAGTGAATCAATGTGTACTTCCTATTCATGTCATTTAGTACTTAAAGGTTATCTTGTAACCCACGTCCTCTTCATTTTAGGCATCTTTTAGAGTAAATACCCTTGATCCAATCCCTAATGGTTTAGTATGGAGTTGTATCCTATGCATAAGATGATGATCCACTCTGAGGAACTTCTTTCTTGGATAGAGTTGTGGAATCCCATCATGTGGCCCAAAGTGAGATCCATTATCATCATTATATACCTAGGTGGTGTTCATGGTATCATCGTGACTAACACTACATGGACATCAATCCCCTACTTAGTGGGTTAATTCAGATTGATTCATTAGTATACCCCATTCCCATGAGTGTGATCCTCATATTTATATCATTCTCTCCAGAATTACATTTTTCACTTCTTATGGAAAGATCTGATGAGCATGAAATCTCGGATAGACATCATCAGTTCTATTTGACTAATGGAGTGTGTTCTACCAGAAGATTACTACTTGGAACCTTCGAGCAGAAATCCTAGTCTTGCAATATGGATGTGACTTTACCTTGAGATCATGTGTCTATTTTTGATTATAGCTGGATATTCTTGTTATATGTGATGCTAACATTTATATGTAATGAGATAACTATTCTTCTTGATGCTATATGATTAGTGATTTTAGGGTGTCCTATAGGGTATTTCTATACTCACCCATGCATGGGATTTTTGTGAATGTGTCATGTCTTATGGAGACTAATGACCATTTGATGGAGTCCATGAAGAACTAGGATCATGCAGAGTTTAGTGAGTTGGATAGAATGAGGTGTGCTTATGTGGTGGCATTTACAGCAATCCTCACCCACCTTATAGGTTGGTATTGTTTATATTTTATTTTTAATGGTCTTGTATTTGGCTGTTTTTCTATCTAGTACTTGTTTTCATTCCCTGATGGTGAGATTCTAGATGTAGTCATGCATGTTTATCAATTTTTTTACATATTATCATTTTATGGACTCGGATATATGTGTGTATTTTTCTGTGTATAGGTACATTAGGAAAAGTTCTCTCATGTGTGTGATATACCTACTCAGTGCTAGTCACTATCCCCTGGCCTGTTGGAGGTGGGCTCAGGTTATTCTCGGTATGGGTATTGTTGGGATGGGTTGTTATATAGTGGTATCAGAGGAGTCTGTTCTACCATAGGAATAGATTCTGTTAGGTTGGTTTTGGGAAGTAGTGTTAAGTGTTTTGAGTTCTTCTTTCAATCCATAGACTCCAATGTTGTTGCAAAGGTTGATGTATCCATTCACCAAGACTCTAATCACATACCTTTCTACTCGGTACATGTAGGAACTTGTTTTAGGGAAAACATTGGCACATGCATCATATAGGAATAGGTTGTGATTTCCATGTTCTTCTTGTGTCAGCTCTCCAAAAAAGCTCATTGACTATGGTACATCTTGTTTATTTCAGGATGCCTATGAATTGTATACTAGATTGAATTTAGCATTAGGATCACGAGGATAATCTCATTAGTGATAAGGACTTGATAGAGGGACATGTTGTTCCACCTCCAAGGTGGTGCATTTTGGGTGAGGTGGAAATGGTCTGACGAGAATCATCACCAACCTCTTTTCATAGAAACGGGTCCTCATCAAATTAATTATTTTTTTTTTTTGACCTGTTATGCATCATTATCCTTCAAAGTGGGGTTATATTAACCCTCTGGGGACTGGGAAATTTATCCCTTATGTACTATGAATGATATTCCATAGTCAGATGGTCCCAGCGGGTGATTTCATGGGTTCAAACACTCGTTCAATCAATCCTCCTTAGATATAACTTCCTCTGATAGTCTCCAGTGGGTTTATTCATGGATCCAAAAACATCCAATGGCCCTAGTATCAATGATTCATGGACATGATTTCCAAAGGAAATCTCTCATCAGATGATGATTCAGCCAATGACACTTAAGGACTCCTTTGGTCGAGAGGATGGGAAGTCTAGCTCACCTCACCCTTCTTTTGGGGAGGACTATTGCCTCTTTTGGGACTCTCTTAAAGATTTAAGTCATCTTTATATGTTCATGAATCCTTGGTTCATTCCCGAAGAGTGTTTCCATGGGTTAACCCTTAGTTTTCAAGATCTTCGTAAACACATATTGATTTGATGCTATGGAGGTGATGTTGACCTGAGCCATACAATAAGGCGCTCTAGAGTTTATCATCATCTATGGGGGAAATAAGGTGACTTGATATTGGTATCAAACCCATAATATGGGTTTTCTGCATATCCTCGAGAGTGGAATTAGAACCCACGTAGTTCATATTGGTTGGGACATACACATGGACGCTGCCCATTTAGGGGGACATTATGGGTGAACCCTTTTGGATTGGAACTCGTTTGAGCTCCGACCTTCAAGTAGGCATCCTACATATCCTGGTTTGATTAAGAATAAGAGTTCTCATAGTTCAGAATTGTGTGGATGTTGTAATCATCACAAACTTCTAAGTCCATGTGAACCATGACCGATGTGAGAAACAAGAGGATGAGAGAGATCTAACCAACCACATTTTTCCTCACCTACTGGTGGGAGAGGGTGAGCCTATGGTGGATGCGGTCAAGGTGATGGTGGGTGAGGGTGTGGAGAAATGAATCCTTTAATGTGAGATGACATTAAAGGCCGTATGACTCAACCTTGGAAAATTTGGGACTTACCTCAGTGGGAGTTCCCCAGAATGCGTTATAGGAAGGGGAGGAGTTTCATCCTCATCAAAGGGGGGGAGTGAACAAAGCCCATTTAACTGATCCCCATTCCTCATCGAATGGAAAATAAGGTGATCAGCCTTAATACCTAGAATGGGTAGGTTCACATCAGCATCCCAAGGTTGGACTCTAGGTTACCATGGGAATATAGACCCACACACATCCATGGAGCCCAAAATGTTGTGGAGAGAGCCTTTGTGACTCTGCTTGCCATGGGTATGTAGACTCGAAGTGGATCTCTGATGCACCCAATGGTCTAAGAACGTGGGTCTGGTGGCTTTAGAGGAGGATTTTTCCTTATGTTTGGGGACTGTTTTTTGGATGGATTATGGCAGACTGGTTGGTAATGGAGGGGAGATATTGGAATTGGAGTAAAGAATACCCGAAAACACCCCATTTTAAGTACTGATTTCTTATGCGGGATGGGGGAAGCTTCTAATACCATAGTGGTATATGGGAAGAGGGGTCATCCACATAACAATGTAGTATGAAGGCTTGGGTATAGACCACCACGCACCACAGTGGTATGTGGTCCATCACAACTCTTTTGGATCCATCCGTGTACTAATGCAGTATGCAGTGCCGGATTAAATATGTGTAGTGATACACTATGTGGAACACCATTTTGAAGGAGGTTCTGGGGGATTATTGTTCCTGGGGAGTTCATCCGTGAGATTTATTTGTTTCTCAATTTCACCAATTATGTCTGTGGTTCTATTATTATTATTATCTAGTTCCCCCATTTTTTAGTTCGATGCTGGTTGTACCAATGGAGAGTGTGGTTCACAATTTGAGCTTCGCAGATGATTCAAGACTAAAGCTAGAATCTTCCCTGAGTTCTTTCTTCCAACCTATGGGTCCCCTCTAAGATTTCGTCATTCGTCCTTTATCAATTATTTCTATTCTCATTTTATAGAGTATCGGTTCAATCGTATCTATGGGAATGTGACTCCATTTTTGGAGGCCCATGAAGAGATATCTTAACCCATAGAAGACTAGCTCAATTATGGTTTGTGGAGGCTACAGTTAGCGATCATGGTTCGTGGAACCTCGGCCATTTGATTTTCCCAGGAACCGTTGAGTTAGCGAGATGGTATGTGGATGGTCTTTGCTTGCATGAGTCCTTTGGAGATGTGGTTTTTAGTCCACCATCTTTGTTGTCCATTGCCCCATGGGCCAATGCCTTGCAGATCATTCCTCATACCAATGGTTCATGATCTAGGTGGTCCTCAGACCCTTCCCGATGATGGTACGCAAACTTGAATTCCTTTATGTTTCTTCTAAAATTTTCAACTCAATTTGAGTATATTCACCATGCTAGAATTGTGGGAGTACTTTATTCCTTCTGCAAAGTGATTGTGGGATTATTTTCTTCCCTTGGAATAATTTCCAGGACCCTACAAATGCCCCCATTGGAATGGGGTCCATACTGAATGAAAAGGGGACTATTCTGATGTAGAAGTTGTCCTGAATTGAAATGGTTCACGGTAGAACCTAAATGGTTCATGGTATAACATATAGGCCAAGTACGAGGGGAACCCACCTATATATATGGGCCCATGTCATTTGTCTTTTACCATATCTCATGGAAAAATGTACTCTCGACTTTCCATGCTTCCTCTGCATTTGTCTATCGTGGTTCTTGTAAAAATCATGTTTGAGAACTGCTTCGTACATGTCATGAAATAATATTTTGGCCATTTATCTGTCTGAAAGACAAATTTTGTATATCACGAATGACATTGTGGGATTTTAAAATCAAAATCTCGATTCAACATAGGATAATGCTATGCGGCTTCTGTGTTTGTATACCGAGCTTGAACCGTAGAAGCGAACTTTAAGATTTATTAATCCTAACATAAAATTTTAATCCTCTACCTTTGAAAATAAACATAATGATGCTCAAGTTTTTGGTATCCACCTTCCAATAACCCTTCTATTTTCCATTCAATGCTTCACAAGCCATCCCCTCACGGTTTTTTCATGTACCATGGTTGTACATGGTGAAACGTTTTCACATACCGTAGTCATATGCAGTGGTTTCTTCTATACATTATGTAGTAAACAGGATATGTATACCGCATACTATTTCTAGGAACAGTATGTGGAGCTATATGTGGACATGTTTTAAGTATTTTATACATCCTTTTGTATCCATTTATCCCACAAATTTTATTGGACTGACTTCTTATTGGCTTTTGGATCTTCCTGTGAAGGCTATAATGGCTCTTTCACAGGCTGTGATAAATTCTACGAAGACAAGGGTGACCATGGTGGGAGATAGTGAGGATCATCTTCGATACTAAATTATTCCCCATGAAAACTTCTTTAAATATATCTTGGCACTAGAGATCCTAGCTGACCCATTTTCTATGCAGTTTCAAATTTATGAATTTGGTCTCCCTGATGACGTTCCTCTGCCATTGGCTGACCCCGATACCCATTTCATCCTCTTAGAAGCACCGTGACGACATGATCGATCCAAAATTTCCCCAATATGAGAATTCATAGCCACTCTGATTTAGGATAAAGTGTTCATACTAAGAGGCTCAGTATGGACTCAGGGAAACCGCAGGTGGTGTAACACTGTCCTAATACTACTGTCTGAGAATACCCATCCATTATCAACATCTCCCAAGAAGACCCTAATGGTGAGTGGAGAACCAAGTGGGATCTACAGGCAAGAGGATTTTTCTATGACGAATGGGAATGAGAATTCTAGGTACATTAGACCTGTTGGGATTCCCCTAACTAGTTGAAGGCAGTGGGCATATATTAGGCAGCCTAAATTTCTCAAGTCACAGCCTTCTCCTTGGAAACAATTGTTCCTGAGCTACTGAGTCACTGGTGTTCAAGTACCAACACCTTCCATTCATCGCATGGGGAGGTGGGAATCAGCTTATGGGATATCCACCAGCTTGGAGGACTCCCCATCCTTGGAGAGATGTATGATGAGTTTCTCTTGGCGGCCATTACTTGGAATGACAATTACCACGTGTCCCCTTTGACAAGGAGCTTACTGGTTATGGAAGAGGGATTACTTGATCATATCCTCCAGGATCGCTCTCTTATCCCATTCGAGGCATGGATAGGATTATTCTTACAGGCGAATGGACCCAAGCTGAGGGATCTCCGTAGTCAAACTCATCCATCCTGTCAGTCCCACAAGACTTCAGGGTCATATTGTGCTACCCTTGAAGAAATATGATATACCACATAGAGATATGAGCTTTAACTAGACATATCACCTACACTTAGATTTGAATGTTTATATGCCATGTTTTTTAGTGGATAGATTTTCCCCTCACGTGATGTATATACTAGGGTTTGGGACTATACTTTCATGATGGTGGCCATGCTCACAGAGGGTCGACCCTTTAATTTGGCCCTTCCGAGCCTCGCCTAGCATTATGAGTTGTTGGAAAAAATATAAGAAGGTAGGCCCCCACATTGTCATTGTGGACCATTTCAATTATTGTATGGGTGGATGATAGAACACTTCCCCTGTTATGAATATCGACATACTACAAAGGTTCCTCATACTAATTTTCAACCCACCATTCTCAACATTTCCTATATTATTCCTAGGACTCTGAGTGTTATTGATATGGTTGGGTTGTTGAATGACACTTATTTCTTCTTGTTTGGACTGGATCCTACCCCTAATGGTTCATTAAGAGGTGATAGGGATATTTATTTAGAGGAGTTATAATACCTCATTGCTCTTCAGGATGGGATGCTCACCAATCCTATAGATCGAGTAGTCATTTGTGTGCCATACCTCCCTTACCGGTTTGCCAGGAAATTCAAGTGCCTTCAACAAGCTTCACTTCTTCCTACTACTCACTTAAGGGTGAGTCTCATCACATAATTATTCACCAGTTAAGGATTATGACGATGCATGAAGCTGAATCAATGGATGTTATCATCCCTAACACAACAGTATCCAACATTCTATTTATAGAGTATGCCCAACCTTGGATGGCCTGTTACCCTGACGGGGTGCTAGGAGAAATTGTTAGGTGGGTGCGGAAACCATTAAACATTCACTACCCCATCATTACCCCAATGACAATGCCACACATTCCTTCTACTATGAATACCATGATAGCTATGCCTTCTACTCCTGTCCCTGCAGCAGCTAAGATAGATTCTCTACCTATTCATACCCTTATTGTAATAAGACACTCTATTTGCTGGTAGAAGATTCTAAAAGGGGATTAATCAGTATAACCTATCTCAGTAGTGATTGATTCAGACTTATTTTCTTCTATGGGTACATCTCATGACCATAATGAGACTAGTCCCAACAAACTATCATCAGCCACCCCAGAATCTTTGGCTAGTCCTCTGCACCTGACACTAACTATTGAACCATCTGAGGGAAATGAGAGCTCCCCATCTTGGGTGACCTATACTAGGTCCCTTCAGACTCCTGTAATGAAACTAACTACTTAGATACATGTTGCGGCGGGGGAGGATCAAGGTACTGGTGCCATAGGGAGGCGCCAGACAGTGCGAAAACAGACATAGCGCATGTTATGTGCTCTTTCTGTGGAGACAACTATGGCCAATTTTGCTGACGACACTAGCAATTTTTGGTGATTATTCACCCTTTAGGGTTTTTAAATATTCAATTATCGGGACCTAAACCTCCTAATCTACCAAATCTTCATTTCTCGATAAAACCTTGCTTCATTTGAGGACAATATTTCCAAGTTCAATTCTTCCCATCACCAGGTGGAGACCTTCCGAGATGTTTTGGAGAAATTTGATCACCTAACAGCCAAAAAGGTGAAAGCTCGTGTTTTGGTGGTCACCCAAAAGGAAGAGGTGAGGGAGTTCAATGCCCACAAAGCAAGGTTGAGGGATCAACTTTCCTCTTATTGTGCCAATTACAAACCTATCCAGAAGAAAAAGTGGGACCTTTAATTCGTTCGGGAGTAGGTGGGTCCGACGGTCAAGGCTGAAACAGAGGAGAGAACTTCTTTGGAGGAAAATACTAATGGCCTACAACAATCACTTTACATCATTCTGGAAAGGGAAAGCTAAGACTTTTTGTATCTTCATCCCAAATCATGATGTGTACTCTTTTTTTTTTTTTTAATACTTTGGAGAGACTCTATACTTGGGATGTTCCTCTATTTTTTTTGAACTCAATGAAACTGATTTTCCTTCAAATAATTCTTCTTTTCCTTTTCCTATAATTTCAATTTATCATAATTAATTTTATAAAAATCACATAGATTAGGTCATAATTTTAAACCATGATTCAAAATCAGTAAATCGAAATAATAGAATAAGGCTCTAATTTTTTCTTGAGTCGCGAGACTCAGTGAGCGTAGTTCGACTATTGCAGAGGTTTTATGGAATAACCTCATGAAATTTTGTGTCATTTTCATTATTAACATAATTTTTTCATAACCCTTAATGACAAGGGCTTATCGGGAATAACTTGACCTTTTCATAGGCCTCCCATTGTGGGTTTTTGACCTAAAAAGTTTTCAACTCTCTTTTGATGGGTCATTGTTTTTATCAAACCGATAGTTGGATTTTATCCAGAGGTTCCTTCTGTGGATTTTCCCTCTAAAAAGTATGGCATATTTTTCATTCATTAGAAGTTCACATTCCTTATAATAAAACTTATTGCTAATGTTTTAGTTCAAACATCTTTGACCAAACATAATGGTGTGGATCCTTAATTTGGGATTATTAGCCATGAATGTTCTAATAGCCTTCATACATGGATTAAGGATTTTTCTTGACCCTAAATTTTTTAATTTTGGACATTCATGAGGCTCAGGATCCACTTTAGGTGTATGGAGGTAGGAAAGGACTCTCCTGGGGACATATTTTCCTTTGATTGATGGAAGTTTTGTAGGTGACATATGCAGATCCACTGGGGAGTGATGTGTATAACAAAAAAAAGGTGCCTTCATAACACTGTCCTTCCATTTCTGATGGCCTGGTAGGATTTCCATCAAATTGAATTTATTTTTATGTTGGGAGACACAATGGGTGGGTGGAATGAGTAATGGTGTTTGAAAACATTAGGGCCATTCATATCGACTTTGAGTGGGAAACTGTTCCATCACGGTTCTTACTTACATAAGGGAGAGCTGGTGAATGGTCAGTTTAGTTAGAAGTCCTTTTTTCATTAATTTAGTGGAATTTTGAAGAGGAATGTATATAATCTGTTATCCAGAATTTTTCCAAATCCTTGGGTGTGACAGGACATGAATTTCATCCAAGCATACAGAAACTGTAAAGTACTCTCCTGAGAAAAAAATTTCCTTTGATTGAAAGCTATTTTTTAGGAGATATATGAAAACCTCCAAGGCATGATATGCATTTTCAGAAAAAGGTACCTATAGGACATTGTCCCTCCATTTACGATGGATATAAAGGGTTATGAATATTTCTTACTTTCTAAACACGGTATGTGACCTTTGACAAGGGGTTCAACCGAACACAAAAAATGTCATTTTAGCTAAACTTATCTGGGAAACCCATAAATGATTGAGGGTACCCTTTTTTCGGATCATTTTTATGAATATGGATGGGGTATCTTTAGAAACCTCAAAAGAGGCCAAAGATGAATCGGGCTCGTATGCTCATATATATCCAGGATGTGTGTTGTAAGGATAATGTAAACCATGACTTTGAGGGCCCTTGAATCAGGAGGGATGATACGAGGATTTGAATCCATTGGGTATACTAAGATAGGAGATTAATCTCCTAGGGATGAATTTTCCTTTGATTGGTGGTCATTTTTTAGGCGACATATGCAGATCCATTGGGGAATGATGTTCATAGCCAAATCAAATGTGTCTACAGGACACTGGCATTCAATATCAGATGGCCATGGAGGGTTATGGGGATTAAAGATCACTCAGATCATGGAGTTTGAGGTATGGAAGAAGTGTATTCAGATACATTGGAGGCATTTGGGCTACGATTTACTCATGTAATTAGTTATCCCTTATGTAGATCTGACTCGTACGTAGGGTGAGGCATTCATCCCATCTTTGGGGCACCCCATTATTTAACATCGTATAGCCAGGACATAATGTTCCTTACAGGGAAGGGAACCATGACATACCTTTTAGGGTCATGATTCTAGGATCATCTTCCTTAACTGTCTTACCATAATTCCATGGTGTATCTCTTTCTAAGATCCCTAAGCTCACGTCAGCTATGTTCAGTGTGAGAAACAAGGGCTTTCGGGGATTCTAGGTCATTACCTAAAAACATGAAACTCAACATCAGATAGAAATTTAGGCTGAAAACATTGTTATGTAGTTTAACATCTTACAACAAGTATTATTTTGGCCTCACGGTTTAATGTATTACAGTGAGGACACGATGTTGTGCAGGTTAGATTCATGCAGTTAGGGAGATTATTCTTATAATAAAGATCATTAATTGATTTTAGTTAATCGCAATCAAAATGTTCTGACGTTCCTTAAATGCAAGTGATGATAGAAGGAGTAAACCATAGTCTCAGGGGAAACATGAATTGGGAGTGATGAAGTGGATCTTGGAATCCATTGGGCATACTGAGATAGGATAGGAATCTCATTAGGATGAATTTGCCTTTGATTAGAATCCCATTCTTCAGGGACATATACAGATCCACTGATGTATGATGTGTATATCCAAACAAAGGATTCCACAGGACGCTGGCCTTCCATCTCAGATGGCCTTGAATGATTATGGGGAACCATGTTTTCCATGGTTATGGATTTGGAAAAACGAGAAATATGTGTCTGGAAATAGAGGAAATATCCAGATTATGGTTACCATTGAACTACTAGAACTTCCACATAGATCTGACTCATATGTATCTAGTGAAGTAGGATCTTTTGATTTCTCATGAGTGGGGGGAATGTGCAGAATCTTGTAAAACTAATAAATGGGCCACACATAACTCTTGAAGAATTTTGTAGTTTATTTTCATGTAGTTTGGACCTTTCATAGACTCCACGTACAAGTATGACCTATGCATTGGGAAAATGGGTCATTTTTATGGTGGCTGGGCTGGAATGCCCAAATTGAGCATCACTATGTATCCTATAAGGGAAATAATCAATCCATATGTAGTTCTGAATTTTCCTTGTATCGATCTGGATTGGTCCATGTGTAGGGACATATGAGGGAATTTTGATAGTGGCTAGGCCAGGATTCCAAATCCAGGTGTCACTACGTATCCTGTAAGAGAAGTAATCAAGTCATACATAGTTATTAATGTCCCCTTTACCGATCTAGCTCGGTCCATGTGTGGGGACATTTTTATTCATTTTCTATGTGTTTTGGATATACCATATTTCCCTATAATATGTTTACATAAGAGAATCCATACCGCTGATCCTAATATCACATGAGTTGTACTCAATGTTAGAAACAACGAGTGACAAGGGTTTCCTAAGACAATGTGGGGAGATAAAGGATATGATGGAGGCATTGTTTTGTGGTGGGTGGTCCGAGAATGAGTATCGATGCATCACTACATATCCTGTGATGGTAGGAATCAAGCCATATGTAGTTCTTTGAGAGATCATGCAGTTTTTCTTCATGCTATTAGGAATATTTTTTCCATGAAGTTTAACATTTTGCAGTGATAACATGAGTCATAGTTTAATGTCATGTTTTAGGGATGAGTTCCTTACAGTTTAACATCATGTGAAAGGGATTATGACTCATAGTTTAAGGTATTTGAGTTTTGACCATGAATTTATGGTATTATCACTCATAGTTTAAGGTGTTAGAGTTTGGACCAATACTACATTGTATTTTTATTCATATTTTAAGTTATTAGAGTTTGGACCATGAATTCATTGTATTACAACTCATAGTTTAAGGTCTTAGATTTTGGACCATGGATTCACTATATTACAACTCATAGTTTAAGGTCTTTGAGTTTGGACCATGACTTCACAGTATTATTACTCATATTTTAAGGTCTTATAGTTTGGACCACGACTTCTTGGTATTACAACTCATAGTTTAAGGCCATATATTTTAGACCATGACTTCACAGTGTTATTACTCATAGTTTAAGGTCAAAGAGTTTGAACCAAGACTTCATGATATTATTACACATAATTTAAGAAATTATATTTTTGACCATGAATTCATGGTATTACAACTCATAGTTTATGGGCTTAGAGTTTGGGCCATGACTTCATTGTATTAAAACTCATAATTTAAGGTCTTAGAGTTCTGACAATGACTTTGTGGTATTACAACTCACAGTTTAAGGTCTTAGAGTTTGGACAAAGACCTCACAGTATTATTACTCATAGTTTAAGGTCTTTTAATTTAGACCATAACATCATGGAATTACAACTCATAGTTTAAGGTCTTAGAGTTTATATCATGACTTCACATTTATTTTATGTGAAATACTTCTTAAAAAACTTGGCATTTGTGGGAGCTGTGATGAGATGTTTTTCCATTGATATCAGGGGATATTCTCCATTGGAATAGACCCTATGTATGACATATGGTACTTCCCAATTTGGTTTAATATTTTTAGGATTCTTCCCGAGTATCACTGGGTTCTAGGGACTACTATCATTTCTCCTTCGAGGAAAGATCAAAGTTGAACCTTTCTGTTAAAGGCTCATGCAATCTGATTTTGGTAGATTTCCAAATGTTTTAAAGTGTGCTTCTTCTTTTCATCTAGCTGATCCAACTCATAAAACTATATCTGGGATTGATCTTCCATGTATAGTTGATTGCAAATGGCCACACGAAGTGATGAAACTTGTATTTCGATAGAAATCCCCACTTTTTCCTCCTATACTAGCGAGTATGGGGTCACCTAGGTGGTAGTGGGGGTTGTGGTCTAGTAATCCCAAAAATCATGAAGGATATTGGATGACCACGATTTCTTATCCTTATCTACAATTTTCTGGAGTATGTTGGACAATTTCTTGTTGAAAGACTCTATCTTCCCATTGGCCACCTCATGGTAACGGGATGAACATTTGGATTTGATTCTATACTCCTGGTATAACTTTTCCAATTCAGTAGAGAAAATGTTTGTTTCCTTGTCCATTAGTATTTTATAAGGGACACCAAATATGGTAATGATGTTGGCCTTCACAAAGCTAACGATACATTTCTCCCCGACTTCTTTAAGGTGTATGGATTCGGCCCAATTGGAGAAGAAATCAGTTGTTGTGAGTATGAACTTGGATTGTCTAGATGTGGCCAGAGGATATGCTCCCAAAACATCCATCCATTAGGTAGAAAAATGGCCAGGATTACTTATCTATATGAAGTAACTTTGGGGTCGGTGTATAAAATTTTCATGAACTTGGTAGGAATGGTACTTCTTGGAGAATACAGTATAATCTTATATCATGGTGGGCTAGAAGTACCCAAGCCTTCAAATTTGGTGAGAGAGTTTGGTTTCTGATTGGCGCATTACACAAGCTCCAATGTGAACTTCCTTAATGATGGTATTAGTCTCTTCACCATCAATGTACCTGAGAAAGATTCTTTTGAGGCCTCGTTTGTAGAGAACCTTTTCTTTATTTACCCCATTGTACAAGACAATGTTGATTGACTGTCTTCGGACTTATTCCCTTCCAACTCTAACTGGTGGGAGTTCCCCCTTCTGAAGGAAATTTTCAATGGGTGGCATCCAGCCGGTGGTGTGACCATAAGGCTTAGAAATGGGGATAATTTCATCGATTTACTCCGTATTGTTCTGGATAAATCGAAAGACCATTTTGCGGTGGGCAATGCTGATAACTATATCATCCCGATCAAGATCGGCCAAGGTTGTGGCTACAATTTCCAGAGCATCGTCTAGAGAATTTTGAGACTGAGGGACATAGGTCAACATTGGTTCGTATGGGAATTCTTCCATCAGTTCTGAAATATGGTTCATCAAGTGGGATAATACTTTTTTTAATGAAATAGTCACCACTGACCCATTTGACAACCAACTCGGAATCACCCTTTATCTTTAGGTGTTTGTCTTGTACATGAAGTTCTAGTTCCATTCCTATAATGAGGGCCTGATATTATGCTTCATTATTCATACACCCTTTCAAAAGTAGGAAAGATTATATAAGGATATCTATTTCGGAGGATACACGTATAATTCCTAGCCCCACCTTATTGATTTTGGGATCCTCCATTCTTTTCCTCATTGGGATTCTGGAAGAACCATAAAAGAACATTTCCCAGGTCTGGGGATCCTCTTGGATTGAGAACACTTCTTCATATAGAATTTTGGAATCCAACGGTGTTGTTTCTTCCGAGGGGTTCTCAGCTAGGGAGTATTCTAACTCCTAGCCTTTAATGGTCTTCTAGGGTACGTACCGTATCAAAAATTGTTGTAAGATGACCACCCATCATGATAGGAGTCAATTTAACATGGGATGATCTAGGATATATTTGAGATGGTTGCAGCAGGAGACTAGATAGACTTTATGGTGTTGCAGGTAAACCCTACATTTTTGAATTGTGAAGATTAGGTCTATATAGTTCTTTTTTATTATTGAATACTGAGTTCCAGCATCAATCATTGTCTAGCTGAGGTAATATAGGCTGTTATCGATGTCGACATCATTCTTCTACGCAAGTAAGGTTCCTAATAATCATTCCATGGTGGTTATGTGAAAAATGAGTGGTCTCCCCTCAACTGGAGGCATCATCACCAGTGGGCTTATGAGATATATTTTGAGATTGTTGAATGCTTCTTGGAAATCATTACCCCATTCATATGTAACTTATTTCTTCATGAGCCTATTGAAGGTTAAACATTTACCTTCTTAGTTGGCTATGAAGCATCGGATGTAGGCCAGGTGTCCCTGGAGACCTCTCAACTCATTGAGGTTGTGAGGTGGGGACATGACAAGGATGGACTTTTTCTTCTCAATTTCGACTTCAATGCCGTGATGGTGTATGAAAAAGATGAGGAATTTTCCAGAGGTAATTCCAATGGATCATTGTATGGGATTCATCTTTAAACTATGTTGTCATAGTTTTTTGAAGATAGTTTATATATTGGCCAGGTGTTTTGAGCTCTGTCGTGATTTAACCACCAGATCGTCAACATGACACTTGATGACTTTTCCCAAGTAGGGCTTGAAGATGCTATTCATAACACACTAATATGTGGTGCCGATATTTTTTATACTAAGAGGAATCAACTTATAAAAGAAAAATTCTTGAGGGTTCCTAAAAGCTGTAACATCTTCATATCCTCAGGCCATTCAGATCTGATTGTATCCAGAATATCCATCCAAGAAGGAGAGGGCCTCATATCTGGCAGTTTCATCGATAAAAAATTCTGTGATCGGGACAGGTAAATCATCTTTTGGGAAATGTCTATTAAGGTACCTAAGGTAAATGTATATTCTAACTTTTTCATTCTTCTTTTTTTAGGGACTATGTTATCCAGCTAGATCTAGTACTAAACTACCTGTATAAAGTTGGATTTGATCAACTTGTAAACTTCGACCTCTATTCTGGCATCATGCGCTGGGTGGGTTCTTCTAGCTACCTGCATTATAACCCCAATGGTCTTCTAGTAAGACTAGATGATGAGTGGCGACCTCAGGATTGAGGCATTGAATTTCTGTGTAATTTCTAGAAAACACATCTCAATTATTCTTTAAGAAGGAGGTATATTCCTCCTCCTCCTCTACAAGAATAGAAATACTGGTCAGAGTGGGTCGCGGGTCATCTTTGGTTCCCAGGTTTATCTCCATAAGTTCATTGATTGTGGTGAAGACACCTTCTTCTAACACAGGAGGGGAATCTCTGAGGTTTACTTCTTCTTCATCATCATCTTCTTCACCGTATTCCTCTTTTGATGGATAGAGTATTCTCGATACTATCTCCCCAATCTTGGTATAGAAATCATATTATTACTTATTGAGTAAGGCCATGGAATTTTGGGGTCTTGAGGAGGGGTTGGGAGTATCTTTGTTAGGGATTTTCCTGTCATCATAGAGGCCCGCCCATTCTCCCACATCTTTAGACTTGGTGGATGCAATGAAGATCATGCACAAAATTGAGTTTCCATCCATACATTCACTTATGCATTCAACATGGTTGATGGGTAATACATACACATCCCCAAGCTGTTGTAGGGGTCGGTGGGCGCCATTTACAATCTATTCTGGGTATTAATCCAATAAAATTATTCAGTGTATGGATGTTTTTCTTCCGATTCATAGAACCCTATTATGGCTTCCCATATTTTTAATACATAACTTTTCATTACATTTTACACACAGAGGATCTTTAAAGTCTAGTTTCTTGGAAATCAGGAACATAATACATGAGAAAAACATAAAACAATATTCTAAACCACTTGTAAGGCTTCATCATAGGTTCATCCTATGTACATTTACTGCATCTCATATCCTGGAGACAGACATCAATGGAAAGGGTGAGCAGAAGTCCCAGTAAGGGTAAACAAGGGAGTCAATATACTTGTGATATCAATAAGAACTTGAATAAAAACATAAATACATGAGCAATGGAAGTATATGCATATCATAATTAAAATAACATGGAATATAACTTGAATATTTGGATACAACATTTCATTTAAACATTCATGAACATATCACCAATCTCCATCCCCAAGGTGTCATAAAAATTACCAAAGTTATTCACCAAGGTATCGTAAAACTTGTCATCTCTAGAGATTAAATCTTTACCCAATGCATTGGATAACTATCAGGGTGCACCATTAATATGTCTTTATTTACATGTGATCTACATAGATAATAATCAATCATTTCATAAATAACCCAAATAGATTCAATGAAATGGGTTTCATATCAAAATCATGACGTTTAAAAAGTGCTTAAAAATATGATCATTATGTCATTTATAACCCACAGAAACAGAGTGAGGGGTATATGTATTTCAATTGAAGAATCGAATATATCATATTTATATATTTATGAACACCCATGTAAATGAAATAAGTCTGGGTATTCATATAAATAAACAATATAATTTCTTGAGATAATGAGATATAAATTTTGAGACGAAATTTCTGCAGCATAACGTCTATATAACATGGTTTTAGAAAACATTGAAAAGAGACGGGACAAGGGTAACCCACTCATAAATAATTCATAATACAGTATGGTTACTGAATAATATCATGTTATGGATATTTGAATGACATGACACATTAAAAGGTGACATGTAATAAAAGACAAGATGCGATTTCTTTTACGAAAAATTCAGCAGCATAACAACGTCACTTAAAAATTCAGAAAATAAATTGATGAGAGCGGAAAGGGTCTCTCAACAATTAGACATGAAATGGACCAAAATTAGAACATATAAGAACATAACCTCAACATAAATAGATGGAAATTATAAGACACAACACAAAGGAAGTCATGACTTAAAAGTGGAGGGTGAAAGGATCCCTTACCTTGACGAGTAACTGTGAAAGCTTGAAGGTAGGGACCTTGGGAGGATTTAGGGCACCTTGGGAGGACTCCTTGGGAGGTAAAAAGACCATGAATTAGTTGGAGAGTATTTTTAAATTAAATTAATGAGGGAATGTCTTGGTATTTATAGGATAATTGAGGGGACAAAGCATTAATTGCCAAGGGATACCTCATCGATGGTATTGGAAAAACCATCGGCTTTCCCATGGTATTTGCCCATGGTATTAGCCACTTGGGACACCTCATACCTTACCTTAAAATTCATAGGTCTACCATAATTATTTCATAATTATTACATCCTAAATGATGTCATTAAACACCAGAAATTCAAAACTGTATTTTCACTATTCACCAAAAATTCAACTTTTTCAGAAAAATCCCAAAAAAATCACTATAACCAAATATTGATGCTATGATTTAAAAAATGAAATCCATTTTATTAAAATAATTTTATAAATAATTTTAATTTAATTATTAAATAAAAAACACTATTCACCCGATAAAACTAACACTTAACCAATAATTTCTGAAAAATTTATCTACCTATTTTATTGAATCACATTACTTAATCAAGGTACCTAAATTATATTAATACATTCTTAAGTGAAGTTACTTAATCCATTTGGTCACATTACTAATCATACACGTAAAATAACTATGCATAATTTACTATTCAACAAAAATTAAGTTGATCTTATTAGACTCTAAATTTCTTACTGAACATTACTTTAAGAGACAATTTTTTGAAAATAATTACACATTATTAATTATTTAAGGTTTACATAAATATTTTAAAATATCATTTTTATAAAACTCATCAATAATATGAATACTATATTTATCCAGAGTTTTGAAAATTCACAAACTTAATGATAAGAATAAATCCCAATTTTTATTTAAAACAAAGGATTACACAAGGCAGTTACGGTCTCGTTATATAGCCCCTTATAACACCGTCATAGGACTTTAAAGTAAGGTGTGCTAGGGTGATATAATCTTGGGGAGGCTCGGCCAGCATTTCTCGAGTAGTGATTTCTATCAGCTCGAACTTCTCATGAAGGCGTTTCCATTCCAGCTTCACACGATGAAGTTCGGCTTGGGTTCGGTCAAGAGCAAAGCCCAAAGGTGCTACCTCCTTCCCGAGTGCCGTCAGATGGGCTTCAATCGGCCCGAGACTACTGGATGGGGCCATCAAATATTCTTTCTATATTAATTAATCAATATCATTTGTATTTATAGACAATAATTGCAACATTTAGTTTCCAATGGTCATATTGACCAACGATCATATAACAGTCGAAACCCAATGGTATTATTTTAATTATACTCATTTTATTAAATGAAAATGTTTTGTTGGGTATAAAATAAAATAACACACAACGTTAGGAAACAAAATTTATTCAAAATTTCGGGTCATTACATTCTTCCCCCCTTAAGAAATTGTATCCTCACAATTTTAAAATTGGGCTTGGAAATTTCATTGAAAGTTCCACATTGGAAAAACATTTAGTAAAACTATTACTTTAAAAGAAAGAAAGGGAAGTAAAAAGGTCACCTGAGTTAACACATACAAGGATTCCATGTAGAAAAACATGGATATGGAAGAGAAAACAAATGGTCAAGCTCTGATGGAGAGTTATAGAAAAAATGATTAGGATAACATTAACCACAATAAGATCACAAACTTATGATGTGCTAAACGATCATTGATTACCCAGTAGGAAACGTAAACCAACAATGTTTTTGTTTTACATTCCTTTTCATAATTTTGAGGAATTCCTTTACATCATAGAATAAAAACATAAGGAAATATACTTACCTTCAAGTAGAGTTTCATCCTTTAATAAGTTTCCACCAAGACTAATCTTCTCTCCAAACAATGAGCATTAAATAAGATTTGGTCTCATCAAAATCACAAGAATACTCCTCTA
Source organism: Viscum album (assembly GCA_963277665.1). Classification (NCBI taxonomy): domain Eukaryota; kingdom Viridiplantae; phylum Streptophyta; class Magnoliopsida; order Santalales; family Viscaceae; genus Viscum; species Viscum album. The sequence goes on along the minus strand of OY728146.1, from coordinate 642,704,035 downwards.
GAGAATCACATAATCTACAAAAGAGGAACTGCATATTTCCCTTATCTTTAGTCATCAACTAAAACTAATAAAAGGTTAGTATGAGATCATATAATCCCCAAAAAGGATAATCCTTTATAAAAAGAATTATGAATATTTATCTCCAAAATTCAACAAAAGTACCCAAAGTTCCAGAAAGACCATTCAATACACAATCATCCTTAAAATTCTTCAGAATAACCCAAACTAATATTGGAACCCAAAACTAAAAAGGATTTAATCACATAGTCTTCCCCAATAAATCTTAACATTTATCTCCAAATAACATCGACTACTATTAAAGTCTCATACTAAAGTGTAACTAACCTAATCACATATTCTCTATGATAGGTTCATCATTTTCCAAAAAATAACCCAAATCACCATATGTCCACAATAAATACATAAATTATTACAAATAAATCAACCATTCCTCCTCAGTTTAAAGTAGTATTTTATTTCCCTTAGGCATATAGTACTCTAAAATAGAAATCATTTTCCAAAATAACCTTTATCATTTAATCACCGAATCATTTTCTTATACAAATATATCCATTTTATAAAACATAAGTTTCCAAAATCAACTTATTCTTGATCCATAAAAATATCAAGAGAATTAGTCAGTCCGAAGGACATAACAACAATCTCATAATGCCCATATCTCGATTAGAAGGCAATTTTTTGGAATATCATCATTATTCACCCTTAATTGATGATAACCAAAATGAAGATCTATCTTAGAAAAGAATTGAACCCCACGAAGTTGGTCAAATAAGTTATCAATTCTTGGAAGAGATTATTTGTTCTTCATTGTGATCCAATTTAGTTCTCTATAATCAATGCATAGCTGCATCAATCCATCCTTCTTCTTCCCAAAGAGAACTGGTGCTCCCCAAGGAGACACACTTGGTAAGATAAACCCATTCTCCAAAAGATCTTGGAGTTGTTTCTTTAATTCCTCTAGATCTAAATTTTCCATCCTATAGGGGGTCTTTGACATCAGATGAGATTCAGTTACGAGTTCTATGGATAACTCTCCCTCTCTTTCTAGGGGAGGTCTGAGTAACTCCTCAGGAAATACGTCAACGTATTCCTAGATGATGGGGACATTTTCAAAAATAATAAATCCTTCGTGAGAAACTTATTTCATTTACGAATCTTTTAACTAAAAAGTATTTTATATCTTAAAACTTCATGCTTAGTCAATTACATTTTTCTATACTTTCTTCATAATGATTCATAAAAAGCTCGTGATTAACCAAACTTATCCCCCAGGAGTGTCGTAACCAATAGTGTAGCAAGGCCCGTTTTCGTGTACCAGTTCCCATTTGAGTATAGGTAAAAGTGGTTTTTTTGGGTTTTACCCCTATATACATCTGTGCAAGAGCCACCTCTACCTGCTCGTATCCAGACATGGATGTATTTTCTTGATAAACCACTTACTCAATACTCTCCAAAATACCAGGAATATTTACTATATTTAAACTCTTCTATAGGGTTCTTCCTAAAGTTTTCATATCCTCATTTCCATAAATAACTAAACTATCATTTGATACCAACTATGGAATCCCACCTTTTTAATACATAACTTTTCATTACATTTTACATACAGTGGATCTTTAAAGTCTAGTGTCTTGGAAATCAGGAACATAATACATGATAACAATATAAAACATTATTATAAACCACTTTTAAGGCTTCATCATAGGTTCATACTATGTACATTTACTGTATCTCATATCCTGGAGATAGAAATCAAAGGAAAGGGTGAGAAGAAGGCCCAATAAGGGTAAACAAGGGAGTCAATGTACTTGTGATATCAATAAGAACTTGAATAAAAACATGAAGACATGAGCAATGGAAGAATAGAAATATAATAATGAAAATAACTTGAAACATAACTTGAATATGTGGCTACAACATTTCATTTAGACATTCATGAATATATCACCAAGGTCCATCCCCAAGTTGTCATAAAAATTACCAAAGTTATTCACCAAGGTATCATAAAACATGTCATCTCTAGATATTAAATCTTTACCCAATGCATATGGAGCACTATCAAGGTGCACCCTTAATATGTCCTTAATTAAATTTTATCCAAATATATTATAATAAATTATTTCATAAATAACCCAAATTGATTCAATGAAATGGGTTTCATGTCAAAATCATGACGTTTAAAAAGAGCTTAAATATATGATCATTATGTCATTTATAACCCATGGAACTGAAGTGACAGTTATATGTATGTCAATTATAAATTCAAATATATCATATTTATATATTTATGAACACCCATGGAAACGAAATAAGTCTGGGTATTCATATAAAGAAACAATATAATTTCTTTAGAGAAAGAGTTAGAAATTTCGAGACGAAATTTCTGCAGCATAACGGCTATATAACATGGTTTTAGAAAACATTCAAAAGAGAGGGGAAAAGGGTCACCCACTCATAATTAATTCATAATACAGTTTTGGTACTGAATAAGATCATGGTATGGATATTTTAAAGACATACCACATGAAAAGGATACATGAAAGAAAAGATAAGATGCGATTTCTTTTATGAAAAATTCGGCAGCCTAACGACGTCACTTAAAAATTCAGAAAACAAATTAATGATAGTGGAAAGGGTCTATAAACAATTAGAAATTAAATGGACATAAATGATAACATATAATAACATACCCTCAACATAAAGAGATGTAAAATAGAAGACACAACATAAAGGAAGTCGTGACTTAAAAGGGGATGGTGAAAGGATCTCTTACCTTGACGAGTAACTTCGAAAGCATGAAGGTTGGGACATTTGGAGACTTGAGGGAACCTTGGGAGGAATTATTGGGAGGTAAAGAGATCATATCATTTTTTTGGTGGATTTTGAAATGAAATGAATGAGGGAATGTCTTGGTATTTATAAAAGAAGTGATGTGACAAAGCATTAATTGCCAAGGGACACCTCATCGGTGGTATTGGAAAAACCATGGGCTTGACCATGGTATTTTCCATTAGTATTGGCCACTTGGGACACCTCATACCTTAACATACTATTAATAAGTTTACCATCATTATTTCATAATAATTACATCCTTAATGATGTCATTAAACACCCAAAACTCAAAATTGTATTTTCACTATTCCCTGAAAATTCATCTTTTTCAGAAAAATGCCAAAAAAATCACCTTAACCAAATATTGTTGCTATGATTCCAAAACTAAACTCCATTTTATGAACATATTTTTCTAAATATTTTTAATTTACTTTTTAAATAAAAACACTATTCACCCAAAAAAACTAATACTTAACCAATAATTTCTGAAAAAAGTTATTTACCAGTTTTATTGAATCACGTTACTTAATAAAGGTGCCTAAATTATATTAATACTTTCTGAAGTGTAGTTACTTAATCGATTTTGTCACATTACTAATCATACATGTAAAATCACTATTCATAATTTAATATTCATCAAAAATTATGTTGATCTTATTAGACTCTAAATTTATTAATGAACATAACTATAGAAAACCATTTTTTGAAAATCTTTACACATTATTAATTATTTAAGGTTTACATAAATATTTTAAAATATCATTTTTCTAAAATTCATCAATAATATTCATACTATATTTATCCAGACATTTGAAAATTCACAAACTTAATGATAAGAAGAAATCCTAATTTTTATTTAAAGCAAAGGATTACACAAGGAAGTTATAGTCTAGTTATATAGACCCTTATAACACCAGCATAGGACTAATAAGTAAGGTGTGCCAGGGTGATAGAATATTGGGGCGGCTCGGCCAACATTGCTCGAGAGTGATTTCTATCAGCTTGAACTTCTCACAAATGCATTTCCGTTCCATCTTCACACGATGAAGTTCGGCTTGGGTTTGGTCAATAGCAAAGACAAATGGTGTTACCTCCTTCCCGAGTTCTGTCATATGGGCTTCGATAGGCCCGATACTACTGGATGGGGCCATCGAATCTTCTTTCTATATTAATTAATCAAGATCACTTGTATTTATAGACAATAATGGAAACATTTAGTTTTCAATGGTCATATTGACCAATGATCATATAACAGTTGAAAATAAATGGTATTATTTTAATTATACTCATTTTATTAAATAAAAATGTTTTGTTTGGTATAAAATAAAATAACACACAACGTTAGGAAATAAAATTTATTGAAAATTTCAGTTCATTACACCTATGTTGATATAATGAGACTCATAGGACTCAAATGGGGATTTATCAGTGTGTAATGTCTCATTTTCCCTATTAGTGAAATATTTGACACACTAATGGTATGATGACGGAATTGCAGCATGGTGATGTAACCAAGGCCTCCCCAATAGGACATTGAAAGTCATAATTTCTCATATTACAAGGAACTCATAATATGAAATGAGGTATCCAAGACATGTTTTATACTTTATTCATCCCAATGGTTTCTGCTCGATTTTGTCATATCCCAACAGAATTGTAGTGTATGGTGTTAAGTTATCTTCATCATAGCCTAGTAGATAAAGTGTGCACAACAGGAGGAGGTTGAATCCTAAGCCATTATTGATGAATATCCTCTAGAAATCAATTCCATTTATATTTATGGAAACATATAAGGGTTTGATGTGTCCTTGGATGATGGTTACCATATCCCTATCTGTTAAGGAGATGACGGTGTGACATTCTTTAGGAATGGTCTCTATTCAATAGACTTCAGATGCTGCTACTTAGGCCTTGAACAACTGGGGACTTAGTACAGATTTGATGAGAACCTCCCTAAGATTTGAGGATAGGCTTAATGCATCCAGGATCAATATATTTTATGGTACTGAATCCAGATGATTTATAATACCTTACTTCGAACCTAAAGGTTGGCGCTTCCCAGCTAAGTGTTTCTCTTTCACAGAAACTTTAGGGGTTTGGTCTTTGGGTGTGGATGGGTTGGCCTCTATGACCGGGGTCGGTGGTTCTATAATCCTTTCTGGGTTAGGCTGAACCGGTCTACCTGTATGACTTGTGCGATTTGATTTTTGTTCTTTCTCTGATGGATAATCTAGTATAATTGGTCTTGGATTTATTCTGATGGGGGTAGAGGAGCATTCTAGATCATTTTTTTGTCTACTGGAGGGTCCAACTACAAGTTTTTGCAATGTTAATGGTTTGAGTTATGGCATGGCTGGGAATTTGACTCCTACCATAATCAGGCCTTCCAGGAAACCTCTGACCTCTGCAGATTCTTCCTCCGCCTCTCCAATTGGATGTGGGGAATTTGTGTTTGTGGTCACTGACTCCATCAGAAAATTGTTCCATTAAGTTAATGAAATTAATGGAACCACAAATCAGTTCTTAATCTGACTATGTTTCTATCTCACTATCTCCTTCTAACGGTGTTTTTTAGAGGGCTAGTTCCCATTATACCGTTTAATGGGGTAGTTCCTATTGTACCTAGTCTATTATAATGAATTTTTAAATTTTCAACACTGATATCATCTTCGGTGTCATCCCATCCTCTTCCTCCTTCTTTCTGCCCTTCTGGTCTTTAGAGGATTGCGGGGCTGAGGAGGATGACTATGTTATATCAGGAACTTTTGGGGGCATTGTTGGTTGTTTTAACTCTGCCTGGAGGATTTCATGGAATCAGTTAACTATATTCTTGGTCATCCAATTGATAAAATTTCTCTTTTTATTACTGGAAATTGTTTTCCATTCCTCTTCCTCTATCAAGTCTAAGTTGGAAACATACTCCACCTATTCTAGTGGAAGTCCCAAGTTGACTTACCTATAATCCACTATCTTTTGTAGGAGATCTTTGAAAACATAGTATTCTTGGATGGTGTGTCCCAATATCTGATGATAGGGACAATAATTTGGATGGTCGTCAAGACCCACTTCATCGGCTCGCTTTAGATATGGTAACCGAAGAAAATTGCAATTCATGGAAGCTATGAAATAGTAGTGGACTTGGTCATCTCATAATGAGTAGAATTTATTTCTCCATTCTTCGAACTGATTTCTTTTAGAACCATGTCACTCATCTTGCTAAGGTGGGGGTGTTTTTTGGCATCCAGGGGTTCCTACATGGTTCGGTTGGGGCCTCAAAACTGGAGCTGGTGTTGTGGTTGGCTTAAGCATGATAGAAGTTGCTTCAGCTTTTCCTGCATTTTTTTGGGGATGATGGATCCACTTGAGACATGAGGTTGGTCCATTGCATGGAGTCTTCTATTTTTTGGGAAATGGTAGAGGTGTCTCTAAACCCACTCATATACTTCACCGGGATGAGCGGCATTTGAAATTCATCATGAATATTTTCAATTCACATAGCAAGAATTTTATCCTAGGGGAGTGGCCAGTTCAGGGAGTAAGTCAGGCATTTCCATCTGGCAATGAAGTCTCAAACTATTTCATTTTCTTGTGGATTACAGTTCATGAGATCACTGACCTTCATCTTAGGCCACGTTTAACTAAATTGGAATAGAAATTGTCCGCGGAGGTCCTCCCATCCTATGATTGAATTGTCTAGAAAGCTAGTATACCATAGGAAAGTTGAACCCTGTAGGTTTCATACAAATAACCTGAGTTTTAATGCTTCTTACTACTCCAGAGTTCCCATCATGGGGTCACAATAAGATGTGTAGTGAATTACATGTGGTTCTATGTCCCTCGAGCCATTGAATACTAGGAATTTGGGTTTCTGAAATTTGGTGTTGGAGGAACATTACTCACGCACTCATGGTAGGGTTTGCACTCTGGCTGTGTTAGAGCGCGCCAACCCTCCATGGATTATAGTTGAGCTATTAATTAATCAATTGTGTTTAAGTTCCGTTGATGCATATCCTATCGGGCTTGAGCTCGGGCTGGTGTGGTAGTGGCCATAGCTGGGCGTGTCGGCACTGCTGTAATTTTTGTTCGATACACAATCAGGGTTATCCTTTGCGGGTTTACCTGAATATATTCTGGATTCCTTATTAGTGGGGGGAGTCTTGATATCATTTCAAGGTCAGGTTTAGATAGGTTGACAGTCCTGATTCCAAATTGGATGGGCCTCTGAGCTTGGATTCATTCACTGAGATGAGTGTCTATGGCAAGGTAACCTCTTTTGGGAACCCCTACTGACGTTCTGTAGGGGGAGAACATCTGAAAAGTTTGATCCCTTGACATATCTCAACATTAATTCACCTTGGATCTTTTATTTCTTCTTCCTATTTGGAAAACATTTCCTTGAGGGTAAGGGGGAAATTGTCAGGGGGAGGAGGCGGTGGGTTATAGATGACCTTGGATTTATTCTTCCCCTTTTTGGGGTTTCATGCAGGAGGTAATGATAGACTTATTGAGAGGTTCCCAAATTTAGGAATAATCTCTAGTTTCGGGTATTCACACCATCAGGCTCAGTGTGGGATACATCTAGGAGGGAACCATCCTCCCTTTAATCCTATCCCTCTGTTCCATTTCCTTTTAGATATATGGGGTTGATGTTTACTAAGTTCACTGAGGCATACCACATTTGGGGTGGTGTACTCAGTGCAAAATAGTATGAGGGATATCTGCATCCTTTTATAGACTTTCCCCTTCCATTTCGCATTATTCTTTGGGTTTCTTGATGACGATTCACCCAAAGGGAACCTTGGTCTGACCTTGTAATGTTCCTTTATCCCGAAGTGTGTGATCCACGAGAAGGGGTGGAATGGGTGACTCCTCTATCCATCGTTCTTACTATATGGGAGAAGACGAACATCCTCTATGTGGGGACTTGAAGTAAAAATACCCTCATCCCTACAGGTTGGGGTTGTTTCCATTCTTCTATTGATGTGCTACGACTTGGATTTTTTGGTCTTATGAGTGATCTTTGATTTAAAAATTCCCCCTATACCTGTGGCCTGGGGTTGTTCCTTCATTGTGGAAGCATCTTCCTCTATTTCCACCTTTTCCATTTCATGTACTACCATGTGCGTGTGATTTGAGTATGGAATTTGGCTTTCATTGAGTATATGGTCTATTAAGAACATGAGCACTACTTGATGGTTGGATTCCCTTAGTCAGGAAGCCTGCTGTATGTTCTTGGTTGCCCGAATTTGAAGCTTTTCAATGGATTAATCTCTTCCGTCCTGATGGTTTTAAGACTTACTCTGTGCCATTTTTTGTTGAGTATCCCATCTTTCCTGAGCATGGATTTCATTTGATTGCATAATTTTGGTAATGATGTTGCACAATGTCATTTCTAATTGGGTTTGTTGTATGGGATGATGGGTGACGTGTAGATCTCCATGCTCTCCCCATCCCTGAATGTGAACTCAAGTCAAGTCATTTCTAATGAGGAGACGCAACTTGTGCAGCACATAGAGGCAAGACAATTCAGGTTTTTTCTTTCTCATTCCTGATTGTGGTAGTCATGTGGATATGAGGGCTTCTAGGTCAATTAGACGGTGAAGTTCTCCTAACACATTGACGTGGTCTATATACCCTTTTTAGGGTAGTAATTTTTATTTAAGATGATGAAGAGTCTTACATATATTATGTCTAATGTCATGTATACATTCCCCAAAAAACTCTCCTGGTATGTCAAAGTAAGAAGTGGTCATAGGCCAATACATCACTGGTATACTATCCTTAGATAGTTGTCTTCTCACCAGCAACATATCCTATTATAGTTCTTCCAGGGGATCTTCTACTTGATATTCCCATCTTGACTACTTCTTAATAATTGCATTCCAAGCAAATAGGCCGGTGGGAGCCTCATTGATATGCAGATGGCACAGGGGTGGTTCAGAAGATGAGTGTGGCCCCGGTCCATCCTCTAGTTGATTAATAATATCACTCGTTATATTTGGAGTGCCCAATGTGTCTGACTCCATCTTTCTGAGCGCTTAAGAACAGGAGGGATTTCTCATCATTATTCCATTAAGGGGAGGACCGTTTTCCCTGTATGAATTTTGGTTGTAGGGAGGACCTTTGCAATTGGTGCTATAATGGAGAGGGATATAATTGTAACTTTATGCCTGATCGCGGGGAATGTATTTAGGGAATATACCCTAGGGAGGAACTTCAGGGCGTTCTACAGTGAGGGGAGAACCTTCTTGCTGATTTATGTCACTTATGGGAGGAACATCTAGATGACTGATATGATGGTGAGGACTACCATCACATCTTGATACCTAGTTGTAGGGAGAATTTCTGCAGTTCACATCTTGGGGAGGGCCTTTAGGATATACTGCAATGATGGGAGGACCTTCTCATTGCTTTATATTACTATGGGGAGGACCTTCACAGCAACTACCATTATGCGGAGGGCCTTCGCAATGACTGTCATCATGGAGAGGACTACCATCATTACTTGATGTCCGACTATAGGGAGAAGTGTATATGTAGCGTATACCCTGGAGAGGACCATCATAGAAGATGACAGCAAGGTGAGGACTTTCTTGCTGTATATTCTTCAAGTCTAGTGGAGGGATACCCCAATGTGCATCATGAGAGAGACTCTCATGATCGATCATTCATGGCCCATGGGGTGAGCCTCCATGTGTGCTCTGGGGAGGACCTTCAGAGCTACATATATCGATATTATAGGGATGGCCTTCGAAACTACTATTACCACTTTCATAATTGGGTAATGGACTGACAGGGTCTTTAGAATTTATTGATATATGTTTGAGGGCGTCAAGAACCCCAACGTTCAGTAGAGCAGGATCATGTATGTGCTATTTGGTTTTCGGTTTCCTTTGGTGCGTTTCATTTTTGAGCACTCTCTTAAAAGAAATCGGAGCAGTCTACTATTGGTAACGACCTTTAAATATGAGTCACTATCTTGTTTAGACCCACGATGTGGCTGGGATACACTGACAGACATCTTTAATTTTGGTAGAGATATATGCATTCCCTGGAGCGACCACCATGTTGGATTGTTGTCTCCTATTTGGAACATGTATTTTTTTCCCGATCTGATTGACTGTATATCACGAGATATTTTCAACAACCCTCTTATACTATAGAAGGGATGCATAAATATTCCAGAGTTACTAACTCATTTTGTGAGTGAGTCGTTCCATTTAAGGAAACCGAGTTTTGGTCCCAGTTTCTCTCCTTTTATGCCGATGCAATAATGTATTGGCATGATTGGATCAACGTCTGATCTTCCATCATTGCCATGATGTGTTGAGATACATCTTTGTATAGAACAGTTATAAATGACCATTCTGATATCGGATCAAGAGTTTGTTTCTGCTCCGGTCCTCCATAAGTTTCCCATAAATACTGGTAGTTCTCATTTGATGGGATAGAGTAATGAGTCTACCACCTATTGTCTTCTCCAGTTGCCACCATATTTGACTGGTGGTATTTATATTCACAATTGAGGATTTTCATCTCCTCTCTTTATGTTTTATTTGTCTTAAGGGATTTTTATTCATCCACGGGAATTTGAATATGCTCATATTTTCTTGCCTCCCTATTTTGATGGTGGGATTAACATGCATCAACAAATGTTTGTTCCAGTATATAGCTAGTTTCCATCATATTTGGATGATGTAATTCTTTTTCATTGAAAAATATCTGCATCTGCCAATAGTTTTCTACTCTGTCTATGTGTAGAGACTGACAAGCACTAGCAGGAACGTTCATGTGTTCGTATTGTGCCACCATATTTCTGTGGCTGTATTGAGTGTAGGGACAGAGTTGTATGTCTACCCGTTGAATTTGGTCATGTTATTACAGAGTATTTTCTTCTTAGAAACCTGGGTGATAGAGTGTTTCTAGTTATATATTTTCCACCCTTGGTGGGTAGATCTAGGGGCCTGGGCCTCTTGAACTTCAGCAGGTACCCTCAGCATAAGGTTCTCCTTAGCGGTAGGAGGTCTGTCCATCTATTGTCAGCGATGACTCTCTCTGGTAGGGGCCCATGAGTAATACCCTCATGCAGTTGAGATGAATTTGTCATCATTGACTTCATCTGCCTCTTTAAGGTAAGGGAGGTACTCGTTTTCATGTTCTAGGAATAGGCTCCCAAAATTGTTTGAGACAACCACTAGGGATGCCTCGTGCTGGGGTGATGGCCATAGACGAAGAGGCAGCTGGTGAACCTTTGTAGATTGTAGGGACTTCCCCGCGGCTTCCATCATGGGGAGAGTACCATTTTGGTGGTACTCTTTTATTAGTGTGTTGTATACCCAGCGTTGAAGACGTTGGGTAGGTGAGGGGAACCTGCTCTTCGTTGGGGCCACGACCACCTATGGGATTGCTAATGTGTGTGTCTATATTGGTCATCGGGACGTCATTCGGATCGAAGGTTTCTATGTGGGAACCGACAATATACATATATAAAAAATAGTCCAGAAAACCCCATCAAAGTATCATTACTTTAAACATATGCATATTTGACTATTTAGATTGGCCCTTTCCCTCTTTTTTATTGTGGGGTGAAGGGGTTTATATGGGGTAATATAGCCACCTTGGTTAAGGATTCATGTTGGTTTCACCATTTTTATTCCACCTCTAAGGTGGTGTGTTTGGTATATACAGGGGCAAACAAAATGGTTCGATGTGCAATATCCTTTTGTGTTTGTTATCATTGGGGTAGAATCGCCACTTTGGTTAATGATTCACAATGTCTTCACCATTTTTGTTCTGCCTCCGAGGTGGTGCATTTCGGGTGATGAGGAAATGGTCCAACATGAATAATCACCCGCCTCTTTTCATAGATATGGGTCCTCATCAAATTCATCATTTTTTTTGTTTCAACCCATTCTACGTCATTATCCTTTAAAGGAGCGTGGGATTAACCCCGTGGGGACTAGTTAATTTATACCTTCTGTAATGTGAAGGAGATGACACAATCAGATGGTCCAAGTGGGTGATTTCATGGGTTCAAGCACTCATTCCTCAAATATAACTTCTTCAAATGGTCTCCAACGGGTTTATTCGTGGAGCCTGAAACACCCAACGGCCCTGGTATTAATGATTCATGGACCTTCTTTCCCAAATAAGGTGCTCGTCGGACGATGATTCAGCCAATGACACTTATGAACTCCATTGGTCGAGAGGATAGGAATCCGGGCTCCCTGCACCCTTTTGGCGGGAGGACTATTATCTATTCTAGGACTCATTTATATATATAAGTCGTGTTCATTTGTTCATGAATACTTGGTTCATTCCCGAAGAGTGTGTCCATGGGCTACCCCTAGTTTTCTAGATCATCGTAAGAATATATGGATTTGATGCTACAGAGGTGATGTTGAATTGATCCATACAATAAGGTACTATAGAGTTTATTTTCATCTAGGGTGATGGAAGGTTACTTGATGTTGGGATCTAACCCATAATATGGGTTTCCTACATATCCTCGAGAGAGGAATCAGAACCCATGTAGTTCGGATTGGCTGGGGCTTATGAATGGATGATGCCCATTTGGAAAGACATTATGGGTGAACCCTTTTGGATGGGAACCCTTTTGAGATTAGGCCTTCAAGTAGGAATCCTACATATCTTGGTTTGATCAGGAATCAAATTTATCATAGTTCAGAATTGTGTGTATGTTGTAATCATCACAAACCTCTAAGACCACATGAGTCATGACCAGTGTGAGAAACAAGAGGATGTGAGAGATCCAACCAACCACATGCTTTATATCCTTCTGGTGGAAGATGGCGAGCCTACGACGGATGAGTCAGTGGAGATAGTGGGGAGGGCATGACGCAATGAACCCTTTAATGTGAGATGACATTAAAGGTCGTGCAACTCAGCCTCAGATGATTGGGGACTTACCTCAGTGGAAGTGCCCCAAAATGTGTTCTGGGAAGGGGATGAGTTTCATCCTCATCAAAGGGGGGAGTGAACATAATCCCTGTGACTGATCAACTTTACTAATTGAATGGTAAATCATGTGATCACCCTTAATCCATAGAGTAGGGAAGTTCATGTCATCATCCGAAGGTTGGACTTTGGGTTACCATGGAAATGTATACCCACATACATCACTGGAGCCCAAACTGTTGAAGGGAGAGACTTTGTGACTCCACATTCCAAGGGTATATAGACTCAAAGGGGCGTGTTGATGCACCAAATGGTCTGATCATATGGGTCTGGTGGCTTTGGAGGAGGCTTCGGCCTGATGTCGGGGGACTAGTTCATGGGGGGGGGGATTATGGCGGACTTGACTGTAATAGAGGGGCGATATTGGAACCAGAAGAATGAATACCTAAAAACACCCAATTCCACGTACTTATTTATTATAATGGATGGGGGAAGCTCTAAATACCATAGTGGTATGTGGGCATAGGGGTTGTCCGTGTACCAATTCAGTACATAGGCATGGGTATGGACCACCATGCACCATAGTGGTACACGGTCCATCAAGCCATTTTGGGTTCCATCTGCATACTAATGCAGTACGCGACGCCGAGGTAAATCCATGCAGCAATACACTACGCATAACAACATTTTTAAGGAGGGTTTGGGGATTATCATTCTCTGAGTGTTCATCCACAAGAATTATGTGGTTCTCAGTTTCACCAATTAGGTCTGTGGTTCTATTATTGTTATTATTCAGTTCCCCCATTTTATGTTTCATGGATGGTTGTACCTATGGAGAGTGTGGTTCACAATTCAGGATTTTCCGATGATTAAATACTGAAGTATGAATCTTCCCTTAGTTCTTTCTTCCAACCTCTGGGTCCCCTTCAAGATTTCATCATCCATCCTTTCTCAATTCCTTCTATTATCCTTTTATAGAGAATTGGGGAAATTTTATCTATGGGCATGTAACAGCATTTTTGGAGGCCCATGAAGAGATATACTATCCCGTGAAAGAGTTGGTCAACTAGTGTTTGCAAAGGATACATTTCACAATCATGGTTTTTTGAACCTTTCCTGTTTGCTTCGCCCGTGAACTGTTGAGTTTGTGAGATGATATGTGGATGGACTTCACACGCGTGAGTCCTTTCGTGATGTAGTTCATAGCCCACCATGTTTTATGGCCATAAATCCACAATCCAGTGCCTCATGGATCATTCCACGTACTAGTGGTTTGTGATCCAGGTGTTCTGCAGACCCTTCTCGGTGATGGTACGTTGTCCATTTAAAATCCTCGAAAAATTTGAATTCCTTCAAGTTTCTCTTAAAATTTTCAAATCAATTTGAGTCCATTCACATTGCTAGACTTGGAAAAGAACTTTATTCCTTATTCAAAGTGATTGTGGGAGTATTTTCTTCCCTTGGTGGAATTTTCAGGATCCTACACCTTTTCATGAGGTGTTACCTCCAGGTGGTGCACCAGTAAAACCACCATCTTTTAAGAAGTAGATGGTACCATCATTACCAGCAGATAAGGTGTGTAGACTGAGCATGCCTCGTGAGTTTTAGTAATAGGGACCCCTTAGTTTCCAAATAAAGCCTAATATATAGGTGTATTATGACTATCTTGAAGAATTAATTTGAGTAATTTATCTTTTCATGACACTGATAGATCGGATGGAGGACCTGGAAGAAAGCCTTCTCGATGGCTCCATAGAATGATAGTATGGATTAGTGACCCATTTTTACAATGAGGTGACTCTACTATAGTCAAGATATGAGTGACCTTTCATAGTGGATTTATCTCTAGTTGTGCTGAGGGTTGTGCACATCCATGAGCTTCTACAACTTCAGTAGTGTAGTATGAATGTGGCTGAGTATTCATTGAGGTTTACCAACTTATCTTGGTGTTTGATGGATATGATATGTGATAAGTTCTTTTGGAATCAAACCTTTGAGTGAGAACTATGAATATAAATCAGATCTAGCATGATACATATATGAATTCCTACCTATAATGGGGGTACTAGAGAGTTCTTTGGTGGTCAAGTGTTTTTTAGATGAGAGGATGCAGATAGTTAGTTCCAACAATGGGAACACATGAGTTGATTCTTCGGAAGTAGGTAGATAATGTCAAAATTAGAGACATGGAAATGTAAGAAGTTTCAAGATATGATCCTAGGATAGAGGGTCTATGATTCAGGTCTCAAATGATGGATCTAGTCAGCCTAGAGATATGTGGTGATACTCTTGTGATGGAAAGGGAAAACTCACAAAAGATTGTCTGACCTTCCACATGGTTGATAGAGAGATTGTGGATGGGACACTTAGTCTGAGATAGTGACAGGATCTTGAGGTTCTGAAGGGTGGAATACAAGGTAGAGGAAATTGGAGATTAGTTTGAGGTGGTAGATGTTTTGACTTGTTACCACCACCACCCCTAGGTGGTCCACACCAAGCTCAAGGAGCTAGGGGACATGGGAAAGGACAATTTCAAGAATTCTAGAATTTTTATTTAGAGGATCTAGTTATAATATGAGGTACTGCAAAGATAATTTTTATTATTCCACTTTAAGAAAAAAGTGGGAAACCAAGGTTCACAAAACAGGAGCACCACTACATGCTAAAAGAGAATACAAATTTATTAAACACAATAATATGATTATTAGAATTAGATAATCTATATAATTCCTAGTGGAAGGTACTAACCTGGGTGTCCGAATCTACACAGATGAGCTCTTCAAGGTTAGTAACCATTCTGTCCATTGTTTGTATGAATTCCTTCAAGTTTATTATACCTTGGTTGAAGCCATGAGCCAGTATTTGATCTTGTTTATCTAACCACACCTCTTTCTCCTCCTTGGAGTTAACCCATAGCCTTCTTTCATATATTCATTATATCTCCTCTTTTGAATCATTTACCTTGACCTCTTTTTCAATTATTTCTTCCTTGGAATGGAGGAGGAGCTTCAAGCACTCCCCTTCCTCTTCCTCAACTGTTCTGGTTCTCCCTTTTTGTTCTCCACCTTCCCTATTCTCAATGGTCTAACCTTACTTGTTTCCACCCTTCTTATCTGACCTAGTTACCATTGGTTTAGTAAAGAGTGAATAATCCTTGTGTCTCTTTGGTTTCTTCCCCTTAACGACAATACATTTCCCTGAGTCTCAATTTCCTTTTTCCCTTTCTTCCTTCTAGGGTTGTGAAGGCATTTCCCTTTAATTCTTTCCAAACTTTCCAGTGATAATTGGCCATAGCTATCACCACCTGAATCCTCTTCATATTGATCAAGTGTTGGTACTTGAACATCCATACCTTCAAAATGGTTTCCCAACTCAACCACTAGGCCTTCTTTGGAGGGACTCTGTGTGACTGGCCCATTAGCCTTTCCTATTTCAAGGCCCTTCTTTTTCCCTTACTCATAGTCTCCATGTGGGAAGAGGGTTCTGTAGTGAGAATGTTTGGGTCCAATGGACCCAATACACCCACCTCACATTTCCTCCCTTGTACCTGAGGTGCAACTACATTAGATTACTCATGTAAAGAAAATCTAGAAGTCTCAACCTCAGCTCAGATAACATTCTTAGTGGCCACTTCATTTTCTTATGGGGGAACATTGACTAAGATGTTGGAACCAAGATGTCCAGAGAACTGTCCCCCATTATCACCCAGATCATCCACATGGAGGGTTATACCCAGGTCCTGTTTAAAATGATTGAAAATGGATTCCACCTTCGGAATGTCACTCATCCTTTTCTCATTGCACATGGGAGCCAAATGATCTGTTACCCCTCAATTCTCCTCCAAAACTGCTATATTCGTATCAGCTTTGCATTAAAATCTAGGAATAACCTCTCCCATATCTGGTTGAAAATTAGTGTCGTTGATGAATGCAATCAAATATTCCTTCATTAGAAAGGGAGGCATATTCTATAAACTGACATTACGATGACATTTGGAAGACTCATGTCCTATTCGACAACAACCAAAATAGAAAAGGGATCCAATTGTCATCACATACCATTTGGTTCTAGTGAAGATCGACCTCAATATCAATGATGATAGATTTTAGTGGGCCTTTAGAAATATCAGCTTCGACACAATTCTTATGAGTGACTAGATTACAAATATCCTTGGTGCGAGCATCCAAATAGAGGTAGCGGCCTAGCACATTTCCAATCAACCGGAGGATGGATGAGTTCTGAAATGGTAGAGGCAGTTGATCCCTTAACTCAACCATTATTCTAAGAGACTCCAATTGTATGCGATTTAGAGATCACACACTTCTATCGAAAGTGGTATTTTACACTTGGAGGAGAGATATTTGTATGGGATCTATTTGTATCAGTGATTAAGCCTTATGAATTAATCTTAATTGTGGATTTTTTAACTACACTTCATTCCCATATAGACTATTTCAAGTGTAGGATGCAGTGTTTATGTGGTTATGGGATGAGGTTTTCCTTTATGGGTGAAAATAAAACCCAGGCAGAGTAGAATGGGATCATGAGTAGGAGGGTTAAGCTGATTACTCATCATCTGTCTAGAATAACCCTTTGTGTAGTGGATGTTATGAGTTCCTAGTTTACTACAGTGATGGTTGTGTATGAGGACCTCTTTATTGACGACATTCTAGGATAACATCCTAAATGAGAGATATAATTTTTCATTAACCTACACTATAGGACCACCCTGATATCTCTTCCATCATATCGGATGGCTCCTATGGAGATTTTCAAGTTGAGGGTGAATTTGGAGAACTTTTATGTGAATGGATTTATTATACCCAATGTTTCACCTTGGGTAACCCCCATTTTTTTCATCAATAAGGAAAATGAGAACATGAGGTTGTGTGTGGATTACCATTACCTAAACCAAGTGACCATAAAGAAAAAGTATCCACTACCGAGGATTGATGACCTATTTCATTATTTGATCGGTTCATTGTGGTTCTCAAAGATTGAACTCAGATTAGGCTATCACCAGTTGCAATTATGAGATTATGATATATCAAACCAATGTTGTTATAGTCATTATGTGTACTTGGTTATGACCTTTGGCAAGATGAACTCCCCAATAGTGTTCACAGGACTCTTGAACCGGGTCTTTACTAATTTATTAGAATGGTTTGTGGTATTCTTTAATGGAGATATCCTAGTGTACATGTAATTAAAGAAAGATCGTATGATAAACTTTAGTATGGTCCTAGACATACTCATAGGGAACCATCATTTCAAGAATCTCTTCAAATTCTAGTTCTGTATTCGGGAAGCCTAATTTTTTAGATGTGTTATCTACTCATATGGTGTAGTAGTAGACCCAAAGAATGCCAAGTCAGTGTTAGAATGGAAGCCACCCAAGAGAATGACATAGGTGAGAATATTCCTTAGTTTGGAATGCTACTATCATAGATTCATAAATAATTTCTCTAGGACATTTGAACACTTGACATCTTTTACCTAAATGGGTAAACCTTTCATGTGAAAAGATTGGTTCTGTAATGCTTTCTAAGAGCTACGGAAGATATTGATGAGCATTCTCATCTTGATATTTCTAGTATATGGTGTCAAGTACATAGTGTTTTGCAATGCATCAAGGAATGATCTTGGTTTTTTTCTGATTCAGAGGTAGACTGTAACGAACCAAACTATAATAAATAAAACCCCCTTGGGATTTAATTAAATTCATTATTATATATTATGATTATATAAAACACATATATTTATTTAGTTTTATTATATACTATCATATTTAAAAGACCATTAAGAATCCTTACCATTGAAAATATGACCATTAAACAATGATCATATGATTAGTATAAATATAGGTTTTTAACAAATCCAATTGACAGAGACAACAGAAGTGATGGCCTCAACCAGTAAGGTTATACCCTATGAAGCTCATTTATAAGATATTCTATGGGAGATAAAATCATTGGTATTTTCCCTTAATCAAGGCCATGATGAGATCCAACAACTTAAGCATGATAGAAACCATTTATGGAATAATTTCAAGATCATCAAGATCACGGACCAAACCATATACATCGAACAACCCCATGAAAGTCTCACCATCGCACAACATACCCTAAGGGATTTTACTATTGTATTAAAGGGATATGTATCAAGACCATAATAATATTAATATGTAATTTTTTTTCAATATAAAAATGTTCCTAATTTCTTCTTATTTTCAGTTTATAAATAATTTTTATTTTTATACAATAAAATAGAAATTGTATTGTTTATTCATACTAAATTTCAATTAAGACATTTATTTTGATGAATTAATGGATTTTTAAAATAAATAATATTTTAATAAAATATTATTAGTAAATAATTTTCATTAAATATATATTATCATATTATTTTTGTGCATTCAAATTTAATTTATATAAGGGTTTGAAAATGGATATTTTCAGAAACCCGACATTTCTTAATAAATGTGAATTCTTATTTTAAAACATAACCTAAAAATTTATAAACTTATTCTAATTAGATTAAAGTTATTTTTGGAATGATAAAGTCAAAATTATCTAATATTTAATTTTTCATATTTTCTAAGACATTCAAATTTTTGCGTAAAAATTAAATATCGTATAAATATATTTTGTGTATTATGACAAAATATTTACCCAAAAGTGATTTAATAAATAATATAAATGGTATCTAAAGACAAATTTTTATTTTACCTTTTAAATAATGTGATTTTATGTTTATTTTATTAATTTTTTAAAGGCATTTCGAATCCTCCAAAACCATTAATATATTTTAAGTTTTAAACTAATTTCTTTAAGAGTATGACTCACTATCACATAAGAAAGGGTATTATTTTCTATTTTATTCCCTTGAATTTATAAAATAAATAAACATCTCTTTGGTAGAAACCATGGTAAAAACCATGGTATGGTTTTTGGTATTGGTTATTTTATTATATATAGTCCAAAACCTATGTTTATGGAACAATAAAGAATTCCCCACTCATTTCCTATATAAACCCACCCAATACCTGATTTATATTCACTAAAAAACATTTAAGAACATCCACACTCTTCAATACACTCTCTAGAGTCCTCCCAAGGTTTTCTCAAGCTCTAAAGAACCTCCTCCAAAGCATTTGGAATCGAACTCTAAAGGTAAGGGACCTTCCTCTCCTCATTTTAATTCAAGAACCATCTTTGAAATTAGTCTTTTTAATCTCAATTGGTTTTATTTTAATTCATTTATAAAAATTTCACTACTATAAAATTGATGTTATTTTAATGAGAGACCATTTATCCCCACTCATCTTGAACCTTACCTAATTCATTTTCATACCGAACTTTAGTATGGGATTTCCCTTTTCTCATTTCAATTCAAGAACGTCTTTTATGTTATGTCTCGCAATTTAATTTGTTTAATTTTGGAATATATTCTTACATATCCCCCTTACATTAAGTTTTATTTATATATAATTATATAACCATTTAATTCTCATTAATCCCTCCCATGAAACTTTATGTATACCAATTACCATGCCAAAATTTAGTAAGGGATCCTCACATTCTCCTATTTTTTTAAGTTTATTTATTTTATTATGATTTCCATTTCCAATTTTTAATATTGTGATATGTTTTACATGTCCCTATTACTGTCCATTTCATGTACAAATTATTAGATACACTTATCTCTCTCAACATCCCATTTTATGAATTTTTAAGTGACACCATTATGATGCTGAAATTCCACCCTGATTTTCCATGAAAACAAATTGTGTAGTGAATACCCATACCCATTTTCTTTCAAGGGTGTTAAACTTTATGCACTTATAATTATTTATTATGTACTTAAATGTATATATTCTACACTAAATGACTGTGTAATAAAATATGATGATAAATGATTTCGTGTTTTATGATATATGTGTCACACTTAAGCATGAGAATGAAATGAATGTGATTGGTGCACCCATAATTTTATAGCACTCCAATTAATTGGGTAATGTTTTGTCTCATTAGATGTCCTGGTGCGACAAGGACTACAAATAATTCATTTATGGGACTTTTTACATTATGATTTCTGGGTAATTGTCCTTGACCTATATTTATGATTCAGTGTTTTATGTTGTTTCCACATTTCCCATGATCCCTTTATGTTGTCATGCCTCATTATTAATGTTTATGATTCTCACCCATTTTTATGTCTCAATGATATACCTATTATCTAACATGTATTGATTTATTAATGTTATTCCATTTTTATTCCCTATCTGGGCTTTACAGCTTACCCCTTTATTATGGATTTCCCCATGTTATTCAATGCAATGATATGTATAAAAGAATAATATGATCATGTTAAGGATTTTTTTAATAAATATGATATATTCCTTGTTTTAAATTTTTATGTAATGTACCTAATTTCCAAATACACCAGGATTATCAATCTTTAAGGTTGTATTATGTGTAATATTATGTAATAAATCATGATATAAATTTTAATAAAGATCGGGGCTGTAATTTTTGGTATCAAAGTAAAAGTTTAGTAAATTTTGAAATTAGGATTGGAAAACTCTGTCAAAATCCGTAATAATAAGACTATGTATAAGAAAACATACCTAAATTTTGGTAAGTATTGAGTAAGTGGTTTATCAGTACAATAAAACCATTTCTAGATACTATAAATGGATGGGGATATAGAAAAAATGTACATAGGGGTAAAACCTGAAAACACCATGTAAAGATAGACTTGACAAGAAACTGGTACCTGATATTCGGCCTTGAAACATACCTAGATTGACACTCCCTGGGGATATGATTTGGTAAATTAATAAGATCATTATGAGCCATTATTAATAGAATAAAAAAATATCCATAAGAATATATGTTGGGAAATAGATCATGGATAACATAGATTCAATCCTATAAATTCATAAGTTAAGGAAATATATGTAATTTATAAGTTATCTCTTTAATATTGTTGGATTCCCATTTATGTGTTTAATAGTTTGAATATTATCATATATAAGTTAATTTTGGATGAATTAAATGGTTAGAACTAGAATCAAAAAGTGAAAGGTAGGGCTATCATTCATAGTTCTATGCATTCCTTTATATCATGATAGTTTAGTTAAACTATTCAAACACCACCACAAATCATGGAAGTAGAGCTATTGGTGAAAACATAAAATGGGTCCATTATCAAATCCCAAGTATATAACACCTCTCCTATAAAATTTGTGGGATGAACTTCCCATAAAAACTTTTTATACTCCCTTTGGTTGAATTTGATGCAATTCTTGGTATGGATTGGATTTCCCTGTATAGATACAACAAAAATTTATGTGAGAATTAAATCACTCTCTATATCATGAATTAACCCCCCCCCCATTTTGTACAAGTGAGAGGAGGATGATGAATTATATTTATCACTAATATCTAAATCATTTATATTATTACCCTATGAGTAAGTATATCTTGATCAAATGATTTATTCTAAGGAAAATATTATCCTTGAAGACATGCCCATTTTGGGGGAATGCACTGATTTGTTTCCTAAGAAATTTTTCGGTATTCCTCTTAGCCGATAGGTTGAATTTTCAATTGAATGTATACCTAGGTAATGGCCATTATCAAAGACTATTTGTATACTTTTTGGTGTGGAACTTCAGTAGATAAAGAAAAAACTAAAAGATAATGAGGATAAAGGGTTTATGAGCCCAAGTGATTCACCTTGGGGGGGGGGGGTACCAGTCCTATTTTTAAATAATAAAGATGGGTCAATGAACCTTTTCATTGATTATCATGAGAACAAAAAGATCAAGAAAAAGAATAAGTATCCTCTATCATAGATTTATGACTTTTTTGATCAGCTATGTGGAGAACAATACTTCTCCAAGGTGGATTTGTGGTCAGGATATTACCAAGGTACGGTCAAGAAGAAGGATATCCCCAAGAATGATTTTTGTACATGGTACATGAACTAGGAGCTCATAGTAATTCCATTCATAATCAATTATTATCTATAAATATTCATGGAAATGATGGATATAGTATTTAGGTATTACATTGAAAAAAATTGAAGTCTTTATAGATGATATTCTAATATACTCTCAAAGTAAGGATGTGATTGAGGTGGATATGAGAACTGTGATAAAGACCTTATGAAAGGATACGATTTATGAATGTACATAAAATGTGAGTTCTGGTTGAATGAAGTTTCATTCTTGGTGAATATCATCATAAGTAATGTAATATATGTGGACCCTTTAAGGATAGAATAAATTGAAGGATGGTTGAGGCTAACATCTGTGATAGATATCTATAGTTTCCTTGGATTACCTAACAACTATCATTGATTTTTGAGAAATTTATCCTGATTTTCAAACCTTATACGAAATATAACTCGTAATGGATTCATGTTTTCTTGTAATGATGAAAGTGAAGATAGATTTAAGGAGCCTAAAAGGAGTCTTATCACTACAATTGTACTCATACTACTGATAAGTGGATCAATTTTTTAATAGTTATGCTTTTAAGAGGGTATTGGGATGTGTGTTAATGAAAAATGACAAAGTGATAGTCTATGTTTCAAGGTAGTTGAAAGTTCATGAACAAAACTACCCAATGCATGATCTGGAGTTGGATGTAGTAATCTTAAATTTGAAAATATGGTGTCATTATCTATTGAAGGATAAATTTGAAATATATATGAATTACAAAATCCTCAATTATATATTCAAAAATAAAGAGAGAAATATGCACCAACTAATATGGTTAGAGCTGATAAAGTACTATAACTTCTCAATCCACTATTATTCCGAGAAATAAAATAAAGTTTTCAATGATCTTAGTTGGAAGGATCTAAAAATTTTATCATTTATGAGAATTTAGAATAAGTTTATATTCTTATATTTGAAAAGGATGGACATGAGAATAATAAAGGAAGGAACATCATTAATCCATTCACAAATGAATGCTCAAACAGTCCTTATGAAGAAGATAAAGGATGATCAAAGAGATAATGTTTGAATTCAGAAGAAATTTGAAGTTATAAGAAAACTAAAATACTTATATTTCAATGTTAATAATGAAGGAGTTGTGATATTTGGGTCACAAATATGTATACCATCAAATATTGAGTTAAAGGAGTTGTTGGATGATGCACATAGACCAACCTTGTCCATCCACCCAGGAAGCACAAAGATGTATCGAGATCTTCAAGAGTTCTATTTTTGGGATAATATGAATATTGAGATCATAAAATATACATAAACATGTATTTTATGTCATCAAGTGAAGGTAGAAAGGAAAACAATCTAAGTGGATGATGAAACCATTACCCATACTTACCTGGAAATGGGAAAAAAACACCACGGAATTTTTTATTGGTCTTCAGAAAATATCAATTGGAAATAATGCTATAAGGGTTTTGTTGGACCATATTATGAAGACTTATCACTTCATTGAATTTTTAGAGGACTTATCACTCGATCAAATTATAATGATGTACATTAGAGAAGTGGGGAGGATTAATGGAAAACCACTATCAATTGTATCAGATATAGATCCAATATTTTCCTATATGTTCTGGAAGAGTCTCTAACATGCTCTAAATACAGAGATGAACTTAACCGTGACTTATCACCCTCAAATTGATGACTAATCTGAGTGGAATATCTAGATAATTGAGGATATGTTGAGATCATACACAATTGACATCAAAGGAGGATGAGATCAACATCTTATTTTGGTCTAGTTCTCAAAAAATTAAAGTTTCCACTCAAGCATCCAAATAACTCCCTATGAATCCCATTATTGGAATAGGTTCAGAAAACCCACATGTTGGGATGAAGTTGGGGAGTAAAAACTACTAGGTCCTGAAATGGTTGAGGAAATAGTGGAAAAGGTCATCACTATTCAGTATCACATCAATGATACTTAGATTTAAAAAAGTGCTATTATGATAATAATTTATGAGACCTAGAATTTTATATTGGAAATATGTTATTCCTATAGATATCTATATAGAATAAATTAAAGATATTTGGGAATAAGGGAAAATTTAATTCGAGATACATTGGCCCCTTTTAGATACTTGATTTCATTGGAGTGATAGCATATTGACTAGTACTCCCACCTAACCTATCTCAAGTACATTGTGTATTCCATGTATCCCACTAGAATAAGTATATACCATACCCCTCACATGTACTCAATCCATAGGTGGTACCATTGGATAATTATCTCTCATATGAGGAGCAACCGATGAAGATCTTATATCATAGAGACAAAGTCCCATGAAATAAAAAAAATCACCTGGTCAAAGTGTTGTGGTGAAACCACAAGATTGAGGAAGATACATGATAACAAAAATAAGTGATGAAACAGACATACACTCATCTTTTTTAGTATGGGGAAATAAAATTTCAAAGGTGAAATTCCTGAAGGGGGAGATTATAATGATGAAAACTATAATAAATAAAATTCTCCTTATGATTTAATTAATTGAATTATTATATATTTTGGTTATAGTAAAATGATGCATATATTTGGTTTCATTATATTCTATAGGATTTAAAATACTATTAATAATCATTACCATTGATAATATAGTCATTGAAAATGATCATATGATAAGTATAAATATAGAGTTTTAAAAAATCTAATTGACATAGGAAAATGAAGTGATGGCCTCAACCAGTAAGATTGTACCCTATGAAGCGCACTTATTAAAGATTATAAGGGAGATTAAATCATTGGGATTTTACCTCAACCAATCCCAATCTGAGATCCAATAACTTAAGCATAATAAATATCATTTATGAGAGAAGTTCAAGATCATCGAGATCATGACCCAAATCATGTACGCCGAACCACCCCATGAAAGCATCACCATCATACACCTTACCATTTGAGAATTGTTTGGTGTATTAAAGGGATATGTATCAAGAACATAATAATATAAATATATATATTTTATTTTAAATAGAATAAGTTTCATATTTTCTTCTTATTGTTACTTTAAAAACTATTTTTATTTTTATATAATAAAATAAAAAATTTATTGTTAATTAGTATTCAATTTCAATTAAGATGTTTATTTTGATGAATTAATGGATTTTTGAAATAAATAATATTTCAATAAAATATTATTATTAAATAATATTTATTAAATATAAATGATCTAATAATTTTTATGAATTCAAAAGTAATTTTTATAAGGGTTCAAAAACTGTTATTGTCAGTAAAAACCATCATTTCTCGATAAATGTAAATTCTTATTTTAAAAGTGAAAATACACATATTTAGAAAATTATTTTGATAAAATTAATATTATTTTTGGAATCATAAATTCAAAATGATCTAATAGTTAATTTTTCATAATTTTCTGAGATAATCAGATTTTTGGGTAAAAATTAAATACCGTATAAATTTACAGTGTGTATTATGACATTATAATGATGAAAAAGTGATTTAAAAAACACTATAAAGGGTATCAATGAACAAATATATGTTTTCTATTTTAAATAATGTGATTTATTTATTTATTTTATAAAGTCTTCGTTAATCCTCCAAAACCATTAATATATTTTAAGGTTTTAAAATCATTTCTTTAAGAGCATGACTCACTTCCAACTAAAAAATTGTATTATTTTATTAATTTAGTCCCTATACTTATAAAATAATTCAAACCACCCCTCTTTTTTATAAAAAGGTGTCCAAAACAAAGGAATGGTTTCTTGTTTTGGTTATTTTATTATATAGAGTCCAAAACCTATGTTTGAGAAATGATAAATAATTCCCTACACATTTAATATATAAACCCACCCAATATCTCATTTCTAATCATTAAAAACCTTTTAGAACTTCCATACACTTTCCTACACTCTCTAGTGTCATCCCAATGTTTCTCTATGCTCTCAAGAATCTCCTCCCAAAAATTTATTTTGGACTTCTCATGTATTAATCATGTTTTAATGATTACAAATCTCAATAATAATTACAAATCTTAGTAATGATCACAAATATCACAAATATTATTAATCATGTGTATTTATGTTTCAATTTATTTCATACTTGATAATGGTCATGCTCAATTCATTTTATGCATATTACTGTCTAAGTCTGAATATAGTTATTTGCCTAAGTATAAGACATCGTGAAGCCATGCACCGTTGGAAAGACACCGTGAACCCTGACACCGTGAAGCCTAAGTCTCAGACACCGTGACCACGAGATACCATGACACAGTATACCTGACACCATGAAGTAAGACACTATGAACAGACATCGTAAGCCAGACATTCTATTTGCATAAGTGCCAGACACAGTTAGCGAGACACAGTCATCAAGGCACCGTGAATCCAGAAAATAGTGTGCAAGGCACCGAAAACCAGAAACCGTAAGCGAGACACCGTGAAGGGGATACCGTGAAGGAGATACCGTGAAGGATAAACCATGAAGGAGACACCGTGACAAGGAGATAATGTGAAGAATACACAATTTGCATAACATACTGCGACACCGTTTCTTAACCCATTTTTTCGTCTTTCAACTTAACTTTTTAACGATCATATTTGATGTCTTTAATGCACTGAAATAATTAATGTTTCTTTGTAGACATAGTACGAGGTACGAGGTACGACACACATGGACCATGTTGGCCAAAACCCATGAATTCAAAGATAAATAGAAGAGTTCCCAAGAGGAACCGACATACAACACGACACACGAAAACTCAAAAAACGTGAGTGCACCATACTGAATAAAACACCAATCGTGAGCACGACCAAGAAAAAGAAATTGCAAGATCTTCAAAGAAGCTATTGTCCCATGCATACGATTTGACTCCACTGAAGAACACACGAAGTATACTGGAATCAAGAGAACATCTTCACTCGTGAGGAACACAATCTGAACCACGACACTCTGTTTTTCAACAGAAAAACAAGATAAGGACTCCAAAGCATTTCTAGCTTATCGAAGGAGTCTAGAGCTGAATTGCTGATCACTAGAGAATTATAAACTCATATCTACTCTCTCTTAGGGATTCATTTATTTATTTTCGAGTAGTGTGTGTACTCTGTATATTTTACACACACTGACTCCTGAGCTGAACTGGAGGATTTCAAAATACTCATACCAAATTCTTTACTCATGCTTACCCATGACAACTATGGAAGAGGTCCATGTGTGGCCTGGTCATTATTTTGTTCTCCCAAGAAAATTGTGGAAGAGGTCCCTGCGTGGCCTGGACAGTCTATGTACTGTTGTTAACCCCGATCCAGGGTGTGGATCAAAGTTTATTTATATAAACTGCTTGGTGGCAGGTGATCACCAAGTGGAGTGGACTAGGTCTCAGCTTTAGACTGAACCACTTGTTTTATATTAATTGTGCCATTTAAATTTAGTCTAATCTGTTTTACTACTTTACTTCACAATCCAGAAAAACACTAAATTCACTTTGATAGTTATTCTTAGAAAGAAGTTATATCTGATTTGTCTTATTAGGATAACATCGAAAGTAATTTTAATAATACCAATTAAGATTACTGAGAATTAATCATTCTTCTAAGAAGTTTTTTAAATAGTCAAACTCTTATAACAGTATAACCTTGATTAACTGGACTGTATCTATCTTTGGGGAAATCATTATTTGTAAAACTAATATCTTTTAAACAGAAATTTTTATAGTAACTCAATTCACCCCTCCCCTCTTGATTTATCTACTCTGACCAACATTTGGTATCAGAGGTTTCTTTATTAGGACTTGGTGTAATCTTGTTCAACTGTGATTATAGTTGTACTTTAAAGATCTGTAAATTTCTGTCAATTATAAATTTCTATCTCTTTTAACGTAATTTGATAGTATGGAAAATATATTGGAAGGTACTGCAACTAACAGACCACCATTAATTAATTGAACAAACTATGCGCAATGGAAAATAAAAATGAAAATGCATCTAGATAGTATGAGCTTTGAAATCTGTTCATCAATTATAGATGAATACAAAATTCTTGTGACTGATAGAATTACATGGGATGAACCTACCAAACTTTCTTACAAAAATAATTTCAAATCCATGAATGCTTTATACCGTTCCTTAGGAGATGAATAATTTAATTGGATTTCTACTTGTAAAACTGCCCATGAAATTTGGGATACCTTGTCTGTCTCACTTGAAGGCACATCTAGTGTAAAGTAAATGAGACTTAATACTTATACTATAAAGTATGATAATTTTAAGATGAAACCTGATGAGCCTATTTCGTATATGTATCTTAGGTTCAATGAGATTGTCAATACAATGATTTCTCTAGGAAGAGAAGTTACTGCCAAAGAACAGATCATGAGAATTCTCAGATGTCTACCTGACAGATGGAGGGGAACCTCTGTCTCAATTAGAGAGTCATGCAACATCAAGAAGATACATGTAAAGGAACTCATTGGGAAACTGATGATGTATGAGGAAGAGTTGAAAGTCAACAAAGAAGAGTAGGATGATCCAAAGAGGAAATCTGTTGTATTCAAGACAACCCTCTCGAAGCACAAAGACAAAGAAAAACTGGAATCTTCTATAGACAGTTCCACTATTGAACAATCATCACCTGACAGAGATGAGGAGATGGCTCAACTGGCCAAGAGATTCAAAAGATTATACCAGAATAAAAACTTTTTCAGAAATCCTAACTTCAGGGGAAAGTATAATAAAAAAGGAAACTGGAAAAAGGACTGGAAAAGAAGTGACAAAACTAATGAGATTGTATGCTATGAATGTAAGTGAAAATGACATATAATGGATAACTGTCCAAAGATCAAATATAAGAAGAAGTATGAGGACAATGACAAGAAGTACAAAATGGCAATGAACTCAACCTGGAGTGCCTCTGAGGATAGTTCAAGTGACTCAGACACATCACATGATGAACAGGCTAACAAAGCCAATATGTGTTTTATGACAAACACAACTGAGGTAACTCTAAACTATTCTATGCATAATTCATAATATTCTAAAGAGGAAAGTGACTCCGAAAATATGACTAATGGAGAAATGGTGGAATATTGCAACATGCTTGAAGAGACATTCAATGAATTAAAAGATAAATATAAATCATTGAAGAAACCTCATGCTCTCACTGTAAATGTTAAGTCTGAACTTACTACTGAAAAGGATAAAAATGTTAAACTGCTCAAAGAAAACAATGAACTAATAATTTATAATGAGAAATTAAAAAGTGACTTAGAAAAGTATACTAATGGGAAAAATACCCTTACCCAAATGCTTGGAAAACAAATTGCTCCTAAATATTTACTAGCATTGGTTATCAACCTGGTTAAAGAAACCTTAGTAGAACATATTTTGCTACAAAATCTAGGTCATATAATTTTGTTCCCAGTTCTGGACATAGCTCAAATAGATCAAGTCATGATACACATTCTACTTTTTCAAGTTTTTGTGGACCAAATAGAGTTTGTTTTTCAAATACATTACATAATGATTATAGGAAACCTATGAAAAAAAATATGGGTTCTTAAAGAACTTATTACTAATGTCACTGGACCCAAACAAGTATGGGTACCAACATCTATCTTTTCTTGATAATGTTGTAGGAAAGCTTCATAAAGAGCTCCTGCACAAAAATGTGGTACTTGGACAGTGGGTGTTCAAGACACATGACAGAAGACTACTCGTGCTTCAATAACCTGGTAAAATTAGATGGAGGATATGTCACATTTTGTGACATTGCAATGGGGAATATCATTGGCTTAGGCTAGATTGGTAACTCTGAGTTAATATTAATTTCTAAAGTACAGCTTTTTAATGGATTAAAATATAATTTTATTAGTATCTCACAATTGTGTGATGATTGATATCATGTTAAATTTGAAAATGATGCATGTAATGTCTTTTATTCTAAAGATAAATTAGTATTTTCTGCATCAAGGAATGAAAATGTTTATTCTGTTAATTTAGATTCCTTAACTTCTCAAAATGTTTCATGCTTAAGTGTATTTCATAAAGAATCTTGGCATTGGAATAGGATACTAGGACACTGTAATGTTCAATCCCTTAGAAATATAACTAGAAAATTCTTAGTTAAAGACTTACCCAAAATTGAGTTTCCAAATGAAAAAGTGTGTAATCCCTGTCAAAAGGGAAAACAACACAAAATCTCTTTCAAGCCAAAGAAAGAAGTCTCTACTTCTCAACCTCTCGAGTTGTTTCACATGGATTTGTTTGGACCATCTAGAGTTTATAGTTTAAATGGGAAGCACTATATTTATGTTCTAGTAGATGATTTTTCTAGATATACCTAGACCTTCTTCATGGCTCACACAAGTGAACCTTTCTCTTATTTTACTAAGTATGCCAAGTTTGTAGAAAATCTTAGTGGACTTAAAATTAAATCTCTAAGAAGTGATCATGGCTGTGAGTTTGAAAATCAAGAGTTTGAATCCTTTTGCTCACAAAATGGTTATAATCACAATTTCTCTTCCCCTAGAACACCTTAGCAGAATGGTGTTGTAGAAAGAAGAAATAGAACCCTGCAAGAAATTGCTAGAACTATGCTTAGTGAATATACCCTACCTATTTACTTTTGGGCTGAAGCTGTTAATACAACATGATATATAATCAATAGAGTCTTTATTACACCAATTCTCAAGAAGGCCACGTATGAACTCTGGAACAATAGAAAGCCTAAGGTTAATTACTTTAGATTTTTTGGCTGGAAAGTCTTTATTCTCAACTCTAAGGATAATCTTAACAAATTTTTATCCAAAATTGATGAAGGAATTGTCCTAGGTTATTCAATTTCAAGCAAAGCTTATAGAGTATTCAATAAGTGAACTAAATGTGTGGAAGAATATTTCCATATCAATCTTGATGAAACAGATCCACATGAGCCTAGAACCACCCTAGAAAATCTAGAGGATGATGTATCAAATCTGAACGTCAACTCAAAATCCTCAAATACCTCTGTGAAAGAACCTGTGAAAACTTCCAATTCTAGAAATTCTGTGCAATCAAGTCATAATGAACCTTATTCTGTTGATGAACCTGAATTCACTAGTCCCTATTTTTCTAGAAAGGTTAGAAATCTTAAAAACCATCCCTTAGATGTTGTTGTAAGAGACTTAGAGAAAGGAACACAAACAAGAGATTCTCTTAGAAATCAGGTTGAACATTAAGCCTTCTTGTCACAACTTGAACCTAAAAACATTGATGATGCTATCAGTGATGAATTTTGGGTACTGTCTATGCAAGAAGAACTCAATCAGTTTGAAATAAATAAAGTTAGGAAACTAGTTGAAAGACCCAAGGACACTTTTTTCATAGGCACTAAATGGGTGTTTAGATATAAGGTAGATGAAGCTGGAAATATAGTTAGGAATAAGGATATAGTAGTTGTACAAGGCTATAGTCAAGAAGAAGGAATTGAATATGAGGAGACTTTTTATCCAGTAGCCAGACATGAAGACATTAGAATTCTGTTTGCTTATGTTGCACATATGAATTTCAAACTATATTAAATGGATGTTAAGAGTGCATTCTTAAATGGGTATATAGCTGAAGTTGTTTTTGTTGAACTACCCCATGGATTTACAAACCCTCATTTTCCAAATCATATTTTTATACTATCAAAAGATTCATATGGTTTAAAGCAAGCTCCAAGAGCTTGGTATGACAGATTAAGTACCATTCTAATTTCCAAATGTTTTACAAAAAGAATAGTTGATCCTACCCTCTTTATAAAAATAATATCTAATGATGTTTTAGTTGTTCAAATCTATGTAGATGATATTATTTTTGGGTCTTCAAAAAATTCATTATATATTTATTTTTCTAAAATGATGCAAAATAAATTTGAAATGAGCTTAATGGGTGAACTAAAATTCTTTCTTGGATTTAAAATCTTTAAAAATATGTATGGAATTATTTTGACTCAAAGTAAGTACACTAGATAACTTCTAAAACATTTTGGATTGGATGGCACTAAAAGTAGTGACACTCCCATGAGTACTACCTATAAGTTGGATCTTGATAAATATTGAAAATCTATTGATCAAACCACTTATAGAGGAATGATTGGAATTTTACTTTACTTAACTGCTAGCCATCCTGACATTATGTTTAGTGTCTGTATGTGTGCTCGTTTTCAAGAAAATCCTAAAGAATCTCATTTAAATACTATAAAGATAATTTTTAAATACCTCAAGCATACACCCAATTTAGGACGATTCTATCCTAAAGGACAATCATTTGTACTAGTTAGTTATTTTGATGCTGACTTCGGTGGCTGTAAGTTAGATAGAAAAAGCACCTCTGGAACATGTCACCTTTTAGACAAGTCTCTAGTATCATGATGTAGTAAGAAACAAAATTCTATTTCATTATCTACTTTAGAAGCTTAATACATAGTTTCTGGCAGTTGTTGTGCACAAATTTTGTGGATGAAACACACTTTACTAGACTATGGATATCAATTCAGATTTTTACCAATAAATTGTGACAACACAAGTGCTATTAACATTTCAAAAAATCTTATCTCACATTCTAGGACAAAACATATTGATGTAAGACATCAATTTTTGAGAGACCATTATCAAAAAGGTGATATCACCATGGAATTCATTGGCACTGAATATCAACTTGTTGATATATTCATTAAACCATTAAATTATGAGAGAATAGACTACATCATACATGATCTTGTCATGATCAATCAAAAATAGATATCTTACTGGTTTTACTATTTAATATTTTACTACTTTCTAATTTACTGTTTCATGTTCACGGTTTCTTGGTTACTATATCTTGTTTACAGTGTCACAATTGGAACTTTGTATTCACGTTATGTTACTCACTATCTCACCATGACTGAACAAAGTTTACTTACTGTCTCACCGAGACAGAACAGACCACCCACTGTCTCATCGTGACGACCACTGACTGTCTCACTGTGACTACAATTTATTATGGTACCGTAACAACTATTCATGGTCTCACCGTGAAAATTATTTTTGGTTTTCTTTTAATCTGTATCGTGGTAATTTTTATTTCACCACTTTTTACTTTCCCAAGTTTTTACTTTTGTGACATTTGATATTCCCAAATGATTAAACAAAAGGGTTTTCACTCAATTCTTCACCCGAACTCTATCCCACTCATTCCTTCCGAACCCTTTCAACCTAGAAACTCTCTCTCTCTCTCTCTCTCTCTCTCTCTCTCTCTCTCTCTCTCTCTCTCGACCGTCATTGGATGCCAAGGATGAAGTTTCCATCTTCATCTTCATATGAGAAGCACCACTGGAAGAAACAGAAGAGAGCACTGAAGCTGGTGCCCGAAGGACCCTTGAATCAAAACCTGGTAAACCGTAGTGTTTTACCTGAAAAGGAAATTTTCCATGAGTGGATGTTGTCTAGAAACTCTCTAGTTTTAAAATGTTTAAGATAAAAAAGGATGGATCGAATGGTTCTCAAGGAAGGATAGACCCATTTATCTGAGGTTCTTAGCTCAGTTCTATCAATATATACAATTTTCTTTTAATGCTGGTGAAAGTTTTGTTGTAAGGAGTTGGGTCAATGGAAAAAGATTCTCCTTCTCATCGAGGTTATGGGTTGCTTTCCTTAGGATTCCCCATGAAGGGATTTGTGATGATTATTAGAGAGACCCCCCACCTACAACCAATTTCTTTGACCTAGAAAATGCACTAGAAACTCTAAATGGAAATGGCACCAAGAGAATATCCATAGCTACTGAACTTGATGGAGAGAGAAGGTTGTTGTTCAAATTTGTTCAAAATCTGATTAGCCTGAGGAAAGGTGACTTTACTATCTTAATGTATCAGGATGTATTTATGATTCATCATATAAAGAATGTAAACAAGATAAATCTTTGAAAATATATAATTCATCATATGTGTGAATTGATCAAAGTCACATCCAAATACACATCATTGTTCTACTCTAGGCTGATTTCAACTATGCTTGTTTACAAAGGTGTAGTTGGACCCAATGAAGAAGTACTTATGGAATATGAATAATGTTTATCTAAACCTACCATCAGGAGGATTAAAATAAACCGGAACCCCAGAAAAAAGGAGTAGGTTGAAGACAATGATAAGCTCTATGAGAAGTTCAATCCTGTAGATTATCCAAAAAGGAAAAAGTACATTACGGATCCTAGTTTGGAACCAGATGAAGTTTTATAGTATCCAAAAGATGAAGAAGAATAGGAAGAGGAAGCCGAAGTACCACATAGAGAAGAGGATTATATACCTCAAAGGGAATAAGTTGTAGTTGAGGAAGAAAGGAAAATTATTCCTCCTGTTGTTCCTGACAAAGAACCTCCTGCCCATTGAGATAATGTTAATATGGGAACCCAACCTGAGGCTGCAAGAGAATTAATTATCCCAGAATCTGAGTATCAATCCATGGAAGAGGCTGTAGTAGGAGAACTCCCTACTGTGCAAGAAGAAACTCAAAAAGAACTCTCTGTTATAGAAGAAACAAATCTGGAAAAACTCCCTATTGTGGAAGAAGCAAATCCAGAAGAAATCCATGTTAGGGAAGATGAAAATCTAGAAGAACTCCCTGAAGATCATTCTGTTCCTGAGATAATACCCTCTGCTGAAGAGAGGATGGAGATAGCCTTTCAGTTGGCTAGAAACGATATTCTTGAGGAAATTAGAGATGAACCAGTGGATTTAAATCAAGTTCCTAAGCCTCATGGTCCAGAAAAGGAAGCACTTATTGAGGGGGAGGAA
This sequence comes from Viscum album, assembly GCA_963277665.1. Taxonomy (NCBI): domain Eukaryota; kingdom Viridiplantae; phylum Streptophyta; class Magnoliopsida; order Santalales; family Viscaceae; genus Viscum; species Viscum album. The sequence goes on along the minus strand of OY728146.1, from coordinate 642,668,480 downwards.
CCTCAAAATCTCAAGACTGGTGAAGCTGAGTCTGATGAAGCATCTCAACCTACTGAGTCATATTCTATTTACAATCGGTATATATTCCCTATATTTTATGATGTGAGTGAATCTCAGTAGGTTACTGCCACTGGGATTGATCTTTATTCCTTGTTTCAACTGAAATCTGCCACATACTTTGCACATGAACCTGAACCTCAACCTGAACCAGCACTTGAGCTTGCACCTGTACCACTTCTTGCACCTTTACCTGATCAGCATTCTTCTGTAGGAAAGGTGATCTGAAAGCCTTTGGAGAAACTATATTAGTTGGATTTGAGAAACTCTTGTCCTCTTAACCTCATCTTGTGACCCAACTGAGTCAGGAAGATGCCTCACTGCTTTTATAGAAGATTATCTGGCACATTCAACCCAAGATGATTCATGAGATTCAATAAGTAAGGGTTGAAAAAAAAATCTCAGTACCAAAGTTGCAACTCTAAAAAGCATGGTTGAAGACCTACAAAGAGAACTGCATTCATGATCAGAGCCTGCTCCTACACCTGCTCTTTCTTATCCTGAACATTATGTATCAAACATCTCTCATGATATTGTGTCCTAGATTCATCCATACCACTTATAATTTTATGAAAAGATTGGATAAAGGCACACGTAGATGTTGCACCGCATGAGAGTTCTTGTGGAGAACCTGAACAAACTCACTGATGAATATACTGGCTGTCTTCAAAAGGTCCCGAAATAGCTCAAGTCTCTAACCACAGATGTAAAAGCATCTACTTCCTCTTGTCAGACCTCCACTCCTTCCTTGGATATTACCTTGCTCAGATATATAGTCAAGGAAGAGATTCAGACTTCCTTAAGTGGCTTTGATATGGCTCCCTTATCTAAATTTGTTAAGAATAGTGATAGAGTGCTTGACCTGGTTCAAATTCACTCCAAGATTGCCAATGATGCTCAGCAGGAGATCTCTAAAAAAGTAGACTTCTACTTGAACCTGATTTTTTCTAAAACTGATATTACAAATCACTTTAAATATCTTGTAGAGAATCTGCGAATACCTCCTGTGACCCAAGCCTTCAAAACCCATGTTCATAAGCTCCCTGAATTTACCAGATTTTTGGACAAGTTCATGGAAAATAAAGATGATTTTGAAAAGGCTATGCAGTATGGAGGAGAGATTATTGTAGACTTCATTAAGCTTATGAGACCATATCTTCATGTTCAAAGCATAGAAATTGTTGCTCCAGCGGCTGCTCCTCTTAGACCTGGATTACCTACTTTCACTTCTTCCTTAGCATCCACAACCATGTCTGTTGGCCAGGCTCTTAGTCAGATCAGTCTTGTCATCCTTGACCAGCAACAGCCTCGATCTTCTATAGCTCCTACATTGGCTCCATCAGTCTTCGAATGTCTCCCTTTACCTTCTCTCTCTACCACTTCTATGCCTTCTTCTACATCAGCAACTTCCCATATGGCTTATTATTTTGCTGCTGATAAAGGCAAAGAGAAGGCCAATCCCTAAACAATCCTAGTGACTACTATTTTTTATGGGTATTTCATTGATTTTTTTTAATATTTCTACTATCGGTTGTACTCTGGACACTATTAATGACATATGAATTGTTTTCCCTTTACATTAACTTTTTTATAATCCCAAAAGGTGGAGAAAAAGTGAGAATTTATCTGTTATTATATATGTTATATTCTCTTCAGTTTCATTATATTTACCCTTTAACTATACATGATATATTCTCTTTAGTTTCATTCAATTTACCCTTTAACTGTACATGATTTGTGACCATCAAAAAGGGGTAGATTGTTGGACTCCTCATGTATTAATCATGTTTTAATGATCAAAAATCTCAATAATAACTACAAATCTTAGTCATGATCAAAATTCTCCCAAATATTATTAATCATGTGTATTTATATTTCAAGTTATCTTATACTTGATAATGGTCATGCTCAATTCATTTTATGCATATTATTGTCTAAGTCTGAATACAGTTATTTGCCTAAGTATAAGACACCGTGAAGCCATGCACCGTGAGCAACACACTGTGAACCCTGACACCGTGAAGCCTATGTCTCAGACACCGTGACCACGAGATACCGTGACACAGTAAGCCTGATACCGTGAAGCAAGACACTAAGAACAAACATCATAAGCCAGACATTCTGTTTGCCTAAGTGTCAGACACAGTTAGTGAGACATAGTCATCAAGGCACCGTGAATCCAGAAATTATGAGCAAGGAACGTGAAGCCAGAAATCGTAATCGACACACCGTGAAGTAGATACCATTAAAGAGATACCGTGAAGGAGACATCGTAAAGGAGACACCGTGACTAGGAGATACCATGAAGAAGACACCGTTTTCACAACATATTATGACACTGTTTCATAACCCATTTTTTCGTCTTTCAACTTAACTTTTTAACAGTCATATTTGACGTCATTAATTCACTAACATAATTAATGTTTCTTTGTAGACATAGTACGAGGTACAAGGTACGACACACATGGAACCTATCAGCCAAAACCCACGCATTCAAAGATAAAGAGAAGAGTTCCCAAGAGGAACTGACATACAACACGACACCCGACAACTCAAAAAACGTGAGTGAACCATACTGAATAGAATACCAATCATGAGCACGACCAAGACAAAGAGATTGCAAGATCTTCAAAGAAGCAATTGTCTCATGCATACGATTCGACTCTACTTAAGAACACACTAAGTAAACTGGGATCAAGAGAACTTCTTCACTCATGAAGAACACAATCTGAACCACGACACTCTGTTTTTCAATAGAAAAATAAGAGAAGGAATCAGAAGCATTTATTTCTTATCCAAGGAGTCCATAGTTACACTGCTGATCACTAGAGCATTTTAACTCACATTTACTCTCTCTTAGTGATTCTTTTATTTATTTTCGACCAATGTGTGTACTCTGTATATTTTACACACACTAACTCCTATGCTGAAATGGAGGATTTCAAAATCCTCATACCAAATTCTTTACTCCTTATTACCCACGACAACTATGGAAGAGGTCCATGTGTGGCCTGGTCATTATTTTATTTTCCCATGAAAACTATGGAAGAGGTCCCTACGTAGACTGGACAGTCTATGTACTGTTGTTAACCATGATCCATGATGTGGATCAGAGTTTATTTATATAAATATCTTGGTGGTAGGTGATCACCAAGTGGAGTAGACTAGGTCTCAGCTTGAGACCGAACTACTTTTTTTATATCCGTTGTGCCATTTAAATTTAGTCTACTCTGTTTTATTGCTTTACTGCACAATCCATAAAAACACAAAATTCACTTTGATAGTTAGTCTTGGAGAGAAGTTATATCTCATTTGTCTTAGTAGGATAACTTCATAAGTAATTTTAATAATACCAATTAAGATTACTGAAAATTAATCAATCTTCTAAGAAGTTGTTTAAATAGTCAAACTCTTATAATAGTATAACCTTGATTAACTGGGCTGCATCTATCTTTGGGGAAATCATTATTTGTAAAACAATTATCTTTTAAACAAAAATTTTTATAGCAACTCAATTCACCCCTCCCCTCTTGAGTTAACTACTCTGACCAACAATTTTGAATCACACTCTCATGATAAGGGACCTTCCTCTCCTCTTTTCAATTCACAAACCTTCTTTGAAATTAGCCCTTTTAATTTTAATTGGTTATATTTTAATTCATTTATAAACATTAGTTGACTATATAATTGATGCTATTTGAATGATATACCATTTATCCTCTCTCATTTTTACCCTTACCTAAGTCCCAAATACACAAAAATTCAGTAAGGGATTTATCACTTCTCATTTCAGTTCAAGAACCTCTTTTATGTTATGTATCACAATTTAATTTTTTTCATGTTGGGATATATTGTTCCATATCTACCTGAATTTTCATTTTATTTATATATGATGAGAGAACCCTCAAACTCTCATTAATCCCTCTCATGAACCTTTATGTACACATGTTACCGTGTTGAAATTTATTAAGGGATCCTCACCTTCTCCTCTTTATTCAAGTTCCTTTTTTATCTAATGCCTTCCATTTCCAATTATTAATTTTTGAATATGTTTTATATTTCTCTATTAATTTAAATTTTCTATTAAAATTATGAGATTCATATTTATCTCTCATCAACCTATTTTATTAATTTTTAAGTAAATACATTATGCTACCGAAATTCCACTATGATGTTCCATGCCTAACAATTGTGTAGTGAAAACCCATACCCATTTCATATCAAGAGTGTTCACCTTTATGAACTTATAAATATTTATCAGGGACTAAAATTTATGCATTCTATTCTCCATGATCATAGAATAAAATATTTTGATAAATGATTCCATGTTTTATGATCTATGTGGCACACTTAAGCATTAGAATGAAATCAATGTGATAGGTATGCCCAGAATTATATAATGCTCTAATGCATTGGGTAATATTTAGTCTCATGATATTTCATGTTGGGATATCGAGTAAACTTTATTCCTTTATAGGAATTTTTACATCATTATGTCTTGGAAGTTATCCTTGACCTATGTTTACGATGTAGTGTTTTAAGTTGTTTCCATAGTTCCAATGTTTCCTTTATGTTACCATGTTATATCATGCCTCATTGTTCATTTTTATGATCCTCAACCATTTTTCTGTCTAATTTATATTCTTATTGTCTAACATTGTTGATTCCCATAATATCACATTACATTCTTTTCCATGGATGGACGCATTCCATTCATATCACATGAGGAAAAATAGACACTGCACATCATCTTCGTTGACCACATGGTATCAAAGTTTTAGTTTTACAATTGTACCTAGAGTGGATATTGGTCACCAATAAGCCTCTATGGGGTTATGTGATCATGTAAATTCATGAACGATTGATGGCATATCAAGATGCACAAACATAAATTTTACATGCATACATACTTCATGCAATGATTTCATATACAACCTACTTTGAAGTCTACAAGTATGATAATACTACATGTATGATGGTAATAATCATGAGAAAGGAGGAGTATAATACACAATATCCTTGTGGCTGGGATCATCTTCAGCTTCACATTATTCTCTGGATTACACAAAAAGGGGTTGGACCCATTGCACATAATTCATCATGCAAACATCATTATCACATGAAGATGCTTGATATGATTTCACAAAAAGAGTAGAAAAAGTATTCTATTAGATAAGAAAATGAGATGACCCACATTACAACTCCCAAGTTCATACTGCGACTTCTATATAATGAAATTCTATAAGGAAATCAAATTGCATGTTGAACTGAGTGATCTAACGTGATTGATCTTAATGGAATCATGTGTTTCTATAGCATCATCCACATAGTGATTATGTACGATAAACATAGATCCTTGGAAGAAAGATATGCATGGGGTCACTTCACCATCATCAACTAGAAGGACTACCAGGGAATCTTGAAACCTCATGTTAGACACGTGATATTGCAATGGTTTTCTGTGTATGGGATCTAATTACAACATATGAAATTACTAGTGATCGTTTTTGGTGGCCGATCTATGTTCAAATAAAAACATCTAGGTTATTATCTATAAAAAAAAGTTCATGTGATTAATATGATGATGAAAATATGATGTTCGAAATGAAAATAGAGCATTCAAGGAATGGATTGTGAGAAACCAAACCCAAATTTGTATATAGTGTGTAAGAATCTATGGAGAAAATACTAAGTTTTAGAGATAACCTATGTGTGTAGAAGTTTTGTAGAGCATAAATAAAACTCATGGTGAGGATCATGTGAATACGCGAAGGCTCAATCAGAGTGTATGATCGCGAAAATCTAAATTCACATCATATGAAGATACTGAATGTTTTAGTGATTTGGAGATATATATTGAAGTGGTGTTATTTTAGGATCTAAGGTGTGTAAAGTTGGTGCAATTAACATCAAATAATGCTTTTCAGACACACCACATTTCTCAGATGCGCAGAGGCTGAATGAGACTTCATCTATAAATAACGGAAAGAGATCAATATCTCAAGACCATTTTTACTCCTATGGGTTATCTCTCATTCTCCATACAGAACAGAGCATCGTAAACCCCATAAGGATTATGTGAAAATGGTCACTGATTCCCATTCTATTACTCATGTAAAGAATCCATTGATTTCATCATGTAACCTATCTTGCTCACCTGCTACCAATCTGAACGAAGATCTCATGTTTTCAATAAATAAAACTGACCAATGAGAGCCCACAAAAGAGTTACATGAATTATCTTGCACAAATCCACATAATGGTTACACATATCATATAACGTACATGTGATACTACATTCTCTCTTTTATATATATCACACAAGGGATCACATAACCTATCTTTTGATGCACCACACACCCTAACACGTGGAGATAGAATTCCCCTTGTGTATACGTTCCATCATGAAATCATGTAACCATGCACATAACACCATCCTACCTCCGCCTAAAAGGAGATTAAATTACCACATACCCGATAATGTGAAGAATTGTGGATAGAGACTCGATATTGGGTTATAATCATATCATAATGAATTTATTTGATGTGACACAAAATCCAGACATGAATAAAATTCAAGGCTTGATGCACTGTGAATATACAATGGAAGTCCAAACCAAACACATGCAATATTCATGTGAGAATATGAATCTCCATGTCTCTCTATATAACTTCATATGAAGAGGATAAATATTACATCCATGAACACATGACATATTGTAGGTGAACAATGTGACTGTCATTGATAATGTATGCACTCCATCGCAAGTTCCATCAATGAACTTGAGAAACATAAAAGTCTATAAGAGAAACTGCCATTACTAACTTTTTCATGTCTTCGTGATATCAAGAAATGATAATGTGATGTGCCATCGGTAAATGGGATGATTGACTTAGATAATGGGCATTCACCATTGCAAGGTCCCATATTTATCATGTGATGCACTCATGGAAAATCAGGGCATTAAGACCGTAAAAATCTTTGGAGAATAAAGAGGTAAAAATATCCAAAGGCAAAGACCCACAGTTGTCTTAAAGCTCATGCACTTGAAAATATAAATTTCCTTGATGATATCCATGTAAAATCACAAGACCCCTGAACATTTGTAAAATAAAACAAAGGAGACAAAGGGTAGGAGGTGATAGGTACTCGTGGTCACTGAATGACATGTGGCACACCCCTGGTGATATGAAAGGCACTATGAGTCCCGGTGAAATGTTCTCCCTGTCTCAAAAAATCCATTTGGCTTTTCATCCTTAGCACATGTATTTCCACAAATATGTCTATGAAATTACATGATTCCCCCTTCTTAGTTATAAGGATAAACGGATGGATTTTCCACCACATTCTCACACATACTAAAATGACCCATAATGGTCACACAAGGCATCATTAAAAATAGATTATGTAATGCCCCGACCCCTCTAAAATGGAGCCGGTGCATTACTAATTAAATTTTAATGGTTAGAAAGAATTAAAAACCTGAAGGAATGATTATTTTAGTAATCTTGAAGAAACTATATTCATATATGTAACTCAAATTACATTGGAAAGTGTTAAAAAATAAAATACATAACAAAAACTAAAAATTGCACCCACAGAACTCAATAAATTGTCTCCTCTTCATAACCTATTGAAGGTAAAAAACGAAAGGGGTGAGCTCCAATTATTAGTAAGGTTTAAAAATAGAGGAATCATGAATCAATAATCACTGAATCATAAACAACTTGACATATCAATATGGTATGGTGAATAAATGAAAAAATCATGCCATTAGTAAACTGAGAATGAAACTGCATCCATATATTTTTTTCAGTGAAAACATCATGGATAGTAATAAATGATAATGAATAGAGATAATTATTATTAATTTAATTTCATGTATCTGGAACATGATGTCATAATACTGTTAAAATAGTTTTGTTTTATTGGTAAAAACCCATCTGATTTTTGGAGACAAACTCTAAGGGTTTGTCGCCAACTGATTTATCTCATGAGACCTACTAATGCATCAAGGGGATATAGCTGGCCCCAACCACTAATGAACATCCAAATAATTCTTTATACATAGATTTAATGTAATTACAATATACCTTCTCAATATCCGTATAGATTATAGGATACAAATTCATCAATATTTCAATAATTAAAATAACATTCCAAATAAACACCATATATAAAATGGTATATGATTTAGACAATAAACATAATCATGATATGAGAATATGGATGTTTAATCGAAATATAATTTAAAATGAAAATTTATCTGATATGCGTAGTAGGTACAGCACATAATGATTATTAGGTGCACAATACAAATTTAGTCACAACGAAATGGTAGTTGAGACAAAGCTCATTACCACAATGTAATCAGTTGAATCATATGAACAGAAATTAATAACCATAAAATAAATCATTTAATAAAATTAATATAAATAGAATAATGTTATTATATATCAAATGTCATCACATATATTCCAAATACAAGAAATATGTGGAGAACAATGAAAATCTCACAGAAATGAAAGTGATATGAGAAACCCATTATCTTATGCTCGAGTGTGTTCTTCGTTTGTTTTAATGACCTAAATAATAAAATTTAGCTTCATTAATTAATAATTACAGAACCTCCTATACATTTAACTGATTTATTATAACATTATTAGGTTCATTCATGGACTTTTTATGGGTTTAAGAGGTCCAATTTTATTGTTTTGGAAGCATTGTTTTCCTGGGTTTTCATGATTCGTTTACTTGTATTCAAGAATGAAATTTCATTAGAAATGCGGTTAAACATCTATAATTGTTAATATATATTATTTGTGACATTAAATATATATAAATGATATTATAATTATTTTTGGGTTATATACTTCAGGGTGAATCATTAGTTAAAAGTTATTGATAAATGCTTGGATTTAGCTTGGTAGTTTTGTGCATAATGAACTTGTTTTGTATTATTATTAAATATTATGAGTGTGTAGAGATTAAAGAATATTTATGAGATTAAATACATATATAATGATCTATTTGAACCATAAAAATGGTTTCATGACCATAATTGAAGATGGTAATGAAAATTGAGAACCCTTCATCCCTGATTGTGATAAATTAACACATCTCGGACGGTGTTTTCATTTTTTTAGTATGAGAGGAGGGGGAAAGAGAGAAGGTGATTAAATATTAAATTAGCATAATATAATTACATATAATTTAAGGTAATGTAATTATAATATAATTTGTATGAGTGGAGATGAGGAAATAAGTATAAAATAAATGAACTCAAAATAGAAGAAAAATTGAGAAATCTCTCACGAAAATTCAGCAGCCTAGCAACATCACTTAAAATTTCATAAAATAGTTTTATGAGAGAAAAGGGGTATATCATCGCTCATAAATAATATAAGAGATAATGGGAATATGTAATGACATTTTCCAACATAATCCAATTTAAAATAAAATAGAAAACATAAATGAAAGCCCTAAGAAAAGAGAAGGGTGGATGATTCTCTTACCTTGTAGAGTAACTCCCAAAACGTGAAGGTTGGGACCTTGGGGGTTTAAAGGCACCTTGGTAGGACTCCTAGGGAAGTAATAATATGATATATTTGAGGATAATTAGTTTGGAATGATTTAAAACGAAGGGGGTGAGTGGGTATTTATAGTAATTAAGATGGGGTTTTTTATTAATTAAAAGGGACACCTCATTAGTGGTTTTTGCAAAACCATGGGCTTGCCCCTGGTATTTGCCAATGGTTTCAGAAACTTGGGAAAAATAATGTCATATGTTATTTTATAATAGTATTCCATCCTTTTATATTAATTATTATATCATTATTATGCCATTAAACTACTAAAAACTTAAAACTATATTTGTACTATTCATGAAAAATTCAAGTATTTTAGAAAATTCCCAAAAATTCACCATATCCATTTTTGGACATGTAGAATTCAAAAATGAATTCCATTTTTTGAAAATAAATTTCTAACAATTTTTAATTTAATTTTTAAATAAAATCATAATTAATTCAAAAACTAACAATTTTAACGGTATAATTAGTTTTATATCTCATTGAAAATATAATAAAGATTTCATTATCTTATTACATTAAAAAAATAAAATATTATCATTATTTACTATTCAGGAGGGTCATATTACTATTCATAATGGTATGTTACTATTCAGAAAAAAAATCAAGTTGGTTCTATCAGACTCTAAATGACTTACTGGTCACAACTCTAGATGACCGTTTTTTAAAATTCAAAACATGGAAGTGGAAATTTTTTGTTTAATGGCTTGGTTATGACTATATCAAAATTAACAAATTGTTTTTTAAAAAGAGCACAGTGCTTTATGAAATATAGGCTATGAATTTAATGTATTTAAGAGAAGCATACCCTAAATTTTTTGTGGTGTTATATTATTCCCTCCATTGGAAATTTAATCCTTGAATGTTTATGTGTAAATACCACCAAAATGATGTGGGTGGTTCTTCTTCATAAAATAATTAGGTTCCCATATTGCTTCCTCCATATTCTGGTTTCTCCAAAGAACATTTGCTAGACGAGTTGTAAGATTTATCAATACCGCCTCCTTTATGTCAATAATCCTGACAGGCTCTTCGCAGTAAGGCCAATAAGGTTCCAATTCTATTTCTTCGTAAGTGAGTATGTGCATTGGGTCTGGTATTAATTTCTTCAACAATGAATCGTGGAACACATCATGTACTTTGGAGAGACGTGGCGGAATTACTAAATAGTAAGCTATAGCTCCTATTTTATGCATAATTTCAAATGGTATGATGTACCTGGTGCTCAGTTTCCCTTTCATACCAAACCTTAAGACACCCTTCCACAGAGATACTTTCAGAAAGACATGATCTCCCACTTGGAATTCTAAATCCTTTCTACGGGTGTCAGCATAAATCTCCTGCCTACTTTGGGTTGCTTTAATATGGGCTTGGATTGTCTTCACCATTATCATGGTCTCTTCAATAAGTTTTGGCCCTATAAGTTTCCTCTCACCAACTTCAACCCAACAAGTTGAAGTTCTACATATCTGTCCATATAACGCTTCATATGGAGCCATTTTAATACTAGAATGAAAACTCTTATTGTAGGAAATTCCACCAAAGGAAAGTATTGATCCCACATACCTTGAAAGTCAAGAGAGCATGATCTTATCATGTCTTCCAGGGTTTGAATATTCATTTTAGACTGTTTGTTGGTTTGGGGGTGATATACAGTATTCATATGAAGCTCAGTATTCAAATACTACTGGAGGCTTTTCCAAAATTTTGATGAAAACTGAGGATCTTGATTGGACACAATTGATATAGGTGCACCATGAAGTCTTAAAAATTCATTAATTTAAAGTCTTACAAGGTGATCAAGTGGTAAATCCTCTCTTATAGGAAGGAAATGTTCTGATTTTGTGAGACGATCAACAATTACCAATATTTCATCATTCCTTCTAGGTGTCCTCGGTAGTCTAGTGAAACAATCCATCACAATTTTATCCCACTTCCACATAGAAATAGGTATAGGTTGCATCAATACTCTAGGATTTTGTCTCTCTTCCGTCACTTGTTGACAAATAAACACCTTGACACATAGTCAATAATTTCCCACTTCATATTATCCCAACAGAAATATTCCTTCAAATCTCTATGCATCTTTGTGTTACCAGAATGTATGGAGAAATTTGAGCTATGAGCATCATCTAAACGTTCCCTTTTTCCTTAGGTACTTATGGGATGCATGAACTCTTCCCAAACTCGAGAACTCCTTCCTCATACATGAAGTCTTCCAATCTCTCATCCTTAACAGTAATAATTTTCTTGTGTATATTTTCATCATCAGATTGAGAGCTTTTTATCTTCTCTAAAAAAGATGGTTTAACAATCATTTGAAATAGGAAAGATGTTTCTACTTTTTAACAATTCCAATACCAATATTTAGTATATTCCTGAATATATGATCTCTCTCAATTCTCATTTGAGTCAGAAGTCCATTTTATTTCCTGCTTAATGCATCTGCCACCTTATTTTCCTTTCTTGGGTGGTAGTGTATTGAACAATCATAATATTTGAGTAACTCGAGCCATCTCCTTTTCCTCGTGTTTAGTTGTTTTTTTGTGAAAATTTATTTCAAACTCTCGTGATCTGTGTTTATATCACATTTTTCTCTGTAAATATAATGTCTCTATATTTTCAGAGAAAATATTATAGCTGCTAACTCAAGATATTGTGTTGGATAATTTTTATAAGGAATCATCAGATGCCTTGATGAATAAGAAATAACTTTACCATTTTGAATAAGGATGCAACCCAACACATTCTTTGATGCATCACTGTATATTAAAAATCCATCACTCCTAGATGGAAGATTCAAAATTGGAGCATTGACCAATCTTCTTTTCAATTCTTCGATGCATTTTGTACATTATTTTGTACACAAAAACTTAACTCCTTTACGTGTGTGCTTGATTAGCGGGTTATCCATTCAGGTAAAATTCTGAATGAAATGATGATAGTAACCCACTAAGACAATAAATCTACATACCTCAGTTATGTTTGTTGGCATGGGCCCATAACCCACAGGTTGGAGGATCGAAACCTCCCTCTGATACCAACTGTAAGGCCTCGACCCCTCTAAACTGGAGCTGGTGCATTAATAATTACATTGGAATGGTTATAAGGAATGAAAATCCATAAGGAATGATCAGTTTAGTAGTCTTTAAAAACTAGATTAATATATGTAACTCAAATTACATTGTAAAGGGTTACAAAATACAATACATAACAAAAACTAAAAACTGCATCCACAGAACTCTATAAATAGTCTCCTCTTCATAACCTGTTTAAGGTAAAAAAAATGAAAGGGGTGAGCTAAAATGCTCAGAAAGGGTTAAAATGGTGGAATCAATAATCAATAATAATTGATTCATAAATAATTTAATATATCAATATGGCATGGTGAATAAATGAAAAAGTCACACCTTTAATAAACTGAGAATGAAACCGCATCCACAGATTTTTTCATAGTGAAAACATCATGGATAGTAATAACTGATAATGAAAAAAGATAATTATTATTAATTGGACATCATGTATCTAGCACACATGACACCATAATACTATTAAAATGGTTTAGTTATGTGGGTAGAAACCTGTGTAATTTTTGGAAACAAACTCGAAGGGTTTGTCGCCAACTGATTTGTCTCACGAGACCTACTGATGCATCGAGGGCCTATAGAAGGCCCCACTCACCACTGAAATTCCAAATCATTATTTATACATAGATTTAATACATGTTAAATCCACCTTCTCAATATCCTTATAGAGTAGAGGATACAAATTCATCAATATTTGCACAATTAAAATAACATTCCAAACAAACATCGTATGTAAAATGGTATAAGGTTTAAACAATAAACATATCCATGATATGAGAATATAGATATTTAATAGAAATATAATTTCAAATGAAAATTGATCTAAAATGGGATGTAGGTACACCACATAATGATTATTAGGTGCACAATACAATGTTACTCACAACGAAATGGTAGTTGAGACAAAGTCCCTTATCACAATGTAATCAGTCGAATCATTTGACCAGAAATTAATAACCATCAAATGAATCATTGAATAAAATGAATATAAATAGAATAATGTGATTATATATCCAATGTCAGCACACATATACCACATACATGAAATAAGTGGAGAACAACGAGAATCTCACAGAAATGAAAGTGAGATGAGAAACCCCTTACCTTATGCTTGAGTGTGTTCTTCATTTGATTTAATGACACGAATAATAAAATTTAGCTTCATTAATTAATAAGTCCAGAATCTCCTATACATGTAATTGATTTCATATAACCAAATTAGGTTCATTCATGGATCTTTTTATAGATTTAAGAGGTTCAATTTAATTGTTTTGGAAGCATTTGTTTCATTGGTTTTCATGATTCGTTTACTTGTATTCATGAATGAAATTTCGTTTGAAATGTGGTTAAAAATACAGAATTTTTAATATATATTATTAGTGAAATTAAATATATATAAATTATCTTATATTTATTTTCAATTATATACTTGAGGATGAATCATTATTTAAAATTTATTAATAAACGCTTGGATTTAGCTTGGCGGTTTTGTGCACAATGAACTTGTTTCTAATTATTATTCCATATTATGAGTGTGTAGGGATTCCAGAAACTTAATGAGATTAAATACATATATAATGATCTGGTTCAACCATAAATAATGGTTTCATGACTAGAATTTAATATGGTAACAAAAATTGAGAACCTGTCGTCCCAGAATGTGATAAATTAACACATCTCGGACGATGTTTTCATTTTTTAGTATGAGAGGTGGGGGAAAGAGGGAAGATGGTAAAATATTCCATTAGTATAATATAATTCTAGGTAATATATGTTAATTTAATTATCATATCATTTTTATAAGTGTATATGATGAAAGAAGTATAAAATAAATGGACTACAAGTAGAAGAAAAATTGAGAAATCTCTCACGAAAATTCGACAGCCTAACGACGTCACATAAAATTTCATAAAATAGTATGATGAGAGAAAGGGGGTATCTCATTACTCATAAATAATATGGGAATTAAGGGGAATATGTAATGAAATATCCCAAAATAATCCAATTTAAAATAAAAGATAAAACATAAATGAATGTTTTAAGAAAAGAGAAGGGTGGTTGATTCTCTTACACTGTAGAGTAACTCTCCAAACATGAAGGTTGGGACCTTGGGGGTTTGAGGAAATCTTGGGAGGACTCATAGGGAGGTAATACTACCATATATTCTAGGATAATTAATTTTTAATGAAAAAAACCGAAGTGTGTTCATGGGTATTTATAGTAATTAAGAGGGGGGTTTTATTAATTAAAAGGGACACCTCATTATTGGTTTTTGCAAAACCATGGGCTTGCCCATGGTATTTGTCCATGGTTTCAGGAACTTAGGACACATCATGTCATATGTTACTATAGAAAAGTCTACCAGCCTTTTATATTAATTATTATATCATTATGATGTCATTAAACTACTGAAAACTCAAAATAGTATTTTTACTATTCCTGAAAAATTCAAGTATTTTAAAAAAATCCCAAAAAATCACCCTAGACATTTTTCGATGTGTAGAATTCAAAAATTAACTCTATTTTCTGAAAATAAATTTTTAAGTATTTTTAATTTACTTTTTAAATAAAATCATAAATAATTTGAAAAATAACAATTTTAAAGGTATAATTAGTTTTATATCACATTGAAAAATTAATTAAGATCTCATTATATTATTACCTTAAGAAAATAAAATATTATCATTATTTACTATTCATAAGGGTAATATTACAATTCATATTACTATTCAAATAGAATGCTACTATTAATCAAAAAATCAAGTTGGTTCTATCAGACACCAAATGACTTACAGGTCACAACTCTAGATGACCATTTTTCAAAATTCAAAACATAGAAGTAGAAAATTTATGTTTAATGGATAGGTTATGACTATATCATAAATAACCAACTTTTGTTTAAAAGGAACATAGTGATTGATGAAATATAGGCTATGAATTGAATGTATTTAAGAGAATAATACCATAAAATGTTTGTGGTGTTATATTATTCCCTGCTTCGGAAATTTCATCCTCAAAATTTTATGTGTAAAGACCACCAAAAAGATGTGGGTGTTTCTTCTTCATAACATCCTCAGGTTTTCATTTTTCTTCCTGCATATTCTGGTTTCTCCAAAGAACCTTTACTATATGATTTGTACTATTTCTCAATAGCTGCTCCCATGTGTCAAGAATCCTGATAGGCTCTTCACAGTAAGACAAATTAGGTTCCAGTTCTATTTCTTTATAGGTGAGTACCTACATTGGGTTTGGCGTGTATTTCTTCAACATTGACACAATGAACACATCATGGACATTGGAGAGACTTGGCGGCATTGCTAAACGGTAAGCTACAGCTCATATTCTTTCCATAATTTCAAATGGTACTATGTACCTAGGGCTCCATTTCCCTTTCTACCAAACCTTAATACACCCTTCCATGAAGATACTTTCAGAAATACATGATCTCCCACTTGGAATTCCAAATCCTTTCTCTGATTGTCAGCATAGATCTTCTACCTACTTCGGGCTTCTTTAATATGGGCTTGGATTGTCTTCACCTTTGTCGTGGTCTCTTCAATAAGTTTTGGGCCTATAAGTTTCCTCTCACCAACTTCATCCCAACAAGTTAGAGTTCGACATCTCTTTCCATATAATGCTTCATATGGAGCCATTTGAATACTATAATGGAAACTATTGTTGTAGAAAAATTACACCAATGGCAAGTATTAATCCCACTTACCTTGAAAGTCAAGAGAGCATGATCTCAGAATGTCATCCAGAGTTTGAATAGTCCTTTCAGATTGTCCATCAGTTTGGGGGTGATAAGCAGTACTCAAATGAAGCTCAGTATTAAAAGACTTCTAGAGAATTTTCATGAATTTTGATTTAAATTGGGGATCTCGATTGGAAACAATAAATAGAGGTGCACCATTAAGTCTTATAAATTCATTAATATAAAGTCTTAAAGGGCACTCTAGTGGAAAATCCTCTCTTATAGGAAGGCAATGTGCAGATTTTGTGAGACGATAAACAATTACCGATATTGCATCATTCCTTCTAGGTGTCCTCGGTATTCTGGTGACTAAATCCATCATAATGTTATCCCACTTCCACGTAGTAATGGGTAGTGGTTGCATCAATTCACTAGGATGTTGTATCTGTTCCTACACTTGTTGACAAACTAGAAACCTTGACACATAGTCAGCAATTTCCCACTTCATATTATCCAACCAAAAATATTATTTTAGATCTTTATACATCATTGTGCAACCTTGGTGTATAGAGAAATTTGAGCTATGAGCATCGTCTAATAGTTCCCTTTTTAGATCAGGTACTGATGGGATGCATAAAGTTTTCCCAAAATTCATAACTCCTTCCTCATACATGAAGTCTTCCAATCTCCCATCCTTACCAGCAATAATTTACTTCTGTACATTTTCATTAGTAGATTGAGAGAATTTTATCTTCTATAGTAAATCTGGTTTAGCAATAAATGGAAAGAGGAAAGATTTTTCCCCTTCATTAACAATTTCCATATCAATCATAAGTATATCCATGAATATAGGATCTCTCTCAATCCTCGTTTGACTCATAAGTCCATGATCATTCCTGCTTAATGCATCTGCCACCTTATTTTCCCTTCATGGGTGGTAGTTTATTGAATAATTGTAATCTTTGAGTAACTTGAGCCATCTCATTTGCCTCATGTTGAGTTATTTTTGTGTGAAAATGTATTTAAAACTCTTTTTATCTGTATATAACTCACATTTTTTATCATAAAGATATTGTCTCTAAATTTTTAGAGCAAAGATTACAGCTGCTAACTCAAGATCATGTGTTGGATAGTTTTGCTCATGAGTCTTCAGCTTCCTTGATGTATAAGAAATAACATTACCATTCTTCATAAGGATGCATTCCATCCCATTCACTGATGCATCAATGTATATTAAAAATCCATCACTTACAGATGGAAGAGTCAAAATTGGATCATTGACCAATCTTCTTTACAATTATTCGAAGTATTTTGTACATTTTTTTGTCCACACAAACTTAACTTCTTTATGTGTGATCTTGGTTAAAATATTATCAATTCAAGAAAATTCCAAACTAAATGCTGATAGTAACCTACTAAGACAATAAAATTGTGTACCTCAGTTATGTTTGTTGGCGTGGGCCCATTACCCACAGGTCAGAGGATCGAAACCTTTCACTGATACCAACTGTAATGCCCCGACTTCTCTAAACTAGAGCTGGTGCATTACTAATTACATTGGCATGGTTAGAAGGAATGAAAATCCTGAAAGAATGATCCTTTTTGTCATATTAAAGAAACTAGACTCATAGATTTAACTCAAATTACATTGGAAAAGGTTACAAAATACAATATATACCAAAAACTAAAAACTGCATCGACATAACTCAATAAATAGTCTCCTATTCATAACCTATTGAAGGTAAAAAATGAATGTGGTGAGATCAAATGACTGGTAAGGGTTACAAATGGTGGAATCATGAATCAATAATAACTGAATCACAAACAATTTGACATATCAATATGGCATGGTGAATAAATGAAAAACTCACACCATTAACAAACTAAGAATGAAACAACATCCATAGAGTTTTTCATAGTGAAAACCTCATGGATAGTAATAACTGATTATGAATAAAGATATTTCTTATTAATTGGATGTCATGTATCTGGAACATGATATCATAATACCATTAAAATGTTTTATTTATGTGGGTAGAAACCCGTCTAATTTATGGAAACAAACTCGAAGTGTTTGTCGCTAACTGATTTGTCTCATTAGACCTGCTGATGCATTAATGAGCTATAGCGGGCCCCACCTTCCACTACAAGTCTGAATAATTCTTTATACATTGATTTAATACATCTTAAATCTATCTTCTCAATATCCATATAGAGTAGAGGATATATATTCATCAATATTTTCATGATTAAAATAACATTCCAAATAAACACTGTATGTAAAAAGGTATATGGTTTAGACAATTAACATATCCATGATATAAGAATATGGATATTTTATAGAAATATAATTTCAAATGAAAATTTATCTCAAATGGGTAGTAGTTACACCACATAAGTATTATTAGGTGCACAATACAAAGTTAGTCACAACGAAATGGTAGTTGAGACAAAGCCCCTTACCACAATGTAATCATTCAAATCATATGACCAGAACATAATAACCATAAAATGAATTATTTAATTACATGAATATAAATATAATCATGTTATTATATATCAAATGTCAGTACACATATACCACATACAAGAAATAACTGGCGAACAATGAAAATCTCACAGAAATGAAAGTGAGATGAGAAACCCATTATCTTATGCTCGAGTGTGTTATTCATTTTTTTTAATGACATGAATAATCAAATTTAGATTCATTAATTAATAAATAAAGAACCTCATATACATGTAATTTATTTAGTATAACCTCATTAGGTTCATTCATGGCCCTTTATATGGGTTTAAGAGGTTCAGTTTTATTGTTTTGGGAGAATTTTCTTTCTTGGTTTTCATGATTCGTTTACTTTTATTCATGAATGAAATTTCATTTGAAATGTAGTTAAACATCTAGAATTGTTAATATATATTATTAGTGACATTAAATAGATATAAATGATCTTACAATGATTCTATTTTATATACTTTATGATGAATCATTAGTTAAAAGTTATTGATAAATGCTTGGATTTAGCTTGGCGGTTTTGTGCACAATGAACTTGTTTTGTATTATTATTCCATATTATGAGTGTGTGGGGATTACAGAAAATTAATGAGATTAAATAAATATATTCTGATCTGTTTCAACCATAAAAATGGTTTCATGACCAGAATTGAATATGGTAACAAAAATTGAGAACCAGTCTTCCTTGAATGTGATAAATTAACACATCCCGGACAGTTTTTTTCATTTTTAAGTATGAGAGGTGGGGTAAAGAGAGATGATGATTAAATATTCCATTAGAATAATATAATTCCATTTAATTTAAGGTACTATAATTATCATATAATTTTTATGAGGTGATATGATGAAATAAGTATAAAAGAAATGAACTCAAAATAGAAGAAAAATTGAGAAGTCTCTCAAGAAAATTCGATATCCTAATGGCGTCACTTAAAATTTCATAAAATATTTTGATGAGAAAAGTGGGTATCTAATCCCTCATAAATAATATGGTAAGTAATGGGAATATGGAATGAAATATCCCAACATAATACAATTGAAAATAAAATAGAAAACATAAATGAAATCTTTAAGAAAAGAGAAGGGTGGTTGATTCTCATACCTTGTACAGTAACTCCAAAAACATGAAGGTTGGGACCTTGGGGGTTTGAGGAAACCTTGGGAGGAATATTAAGGAGGTAATAGAACCAGATCCTCAAGTATAATTAGTTTTTAATGAAATAAAACTAAGGGGGTGTGTGGGTATTTATAGTAATTAAGAGGGAGATTTTATTAATTAAAAGGGACACCTCATTAGTGTTTTTTGAAAAACCATGGGCTTTCCCATAGTATTTGCCTCTAGTTTCATCCACTTGAAACAAATCATGTCATGTGTTACTATAAAAATGTATACAAGCCTTTTATATTAATTATTATATCATTAGGATGTCATTAAACAACTGAAAACTCAAAACTATATTTGTACTATTAACGAAAAATTCAAGTATTTTAGAAAAATCCCCAAAATTTACCCTAACCATTTTTTGATGTGTAGAATTAAAAAATGAACTCCATTTTTTAAAACTAAATATCTAAATATTTTTTATTTAATTTTTATATAAAATCATAATTAATTTGAAAAATAACAATTTTAAAGGTATAAGTAGTTTTATATCACATCGACAAATTAATTAAGATATCAATATCTTATTACCTTAAAAAATTAAATCTTATCATTATTTACCATTAATAAGGGTCATATTACTATTCATAAGGTTATGTTACTATTCATCAAAAAAATCGTGTTGGTTCCATCAGACTCCGAATGACTTATTGGTCACAACTTTAGATGACTGTTTTTCGAAATTCAAATCATATAAGTGGAAAATTTATATTTAATGGATATGTTATGACTATCTCCTTACTAACCAAGTGTTGTTTCAAAGTAAAATAGTGCTTTATGAAATATAGTCTATGAATAGAATGTATTTTAGAGAAGCATACCATAAAATTTTTGTGGTGTTATAGATTAAATATCCAAGACAATACTCATGAAAACCCGAATAATCCGTGGCATTTTTGAAATAAAACCAAGGGAAAATGAAGAAGGAGGTGAGAGATATCATGGTCACTGAAAGGAATGTGACGTACTAAGAAAGTTTGCAACACAATCTTGTGATACCTTCTTACAAGCCAACCAGACCTCACGAAATATCTTAGGCAAGACCTCAATCCATCACGAAGGACCTTGTGCATGTCCATTGGACAAGATGAAATGTCCATTAACATTCCCATATGACCATAAAATCTCCATTAATTGAATATAATCCAATAATTGAGCCATTGACCGAAGAGACTCACAACTGTTGAAAATTAGGTGACACACTCAGAACGAACCCCAGCAAAGAATCATGAAACCGTGTGGTGCTGGACCACTTCACTGACTCCAACCTAGATCTTCACTATATACAATGCACAAATATGCAATCATCCGGGGTGGGGAGACCTAAATATTTTCCACCCTAGCATAAAAATTGCAACTACTACCACTAAAAGGAACCTCTAGAGCCCAAAATTTTCAAGCATGAAAGCATACTTCCAGAGTAACTGATCATGGGACCATAAAGTCTTCCATCAGGTAATATACCAACAAAAAGTCGGGGAAATCATGTGTCATACATATAGTACTTTGCATGATCATTCATAGATAAAACGAACGTCTTCTATATAGGTGTGTGAAGAATATACCACTTTTTTTCCAGATCATGTAAGACTCAAAATAAACTAATACTGAACAACCCTAAGGCATTCTCAATAGAAGGTCTAGAAACAAGATCAAAAGTCGAAGAATTAAATGAAAAGACATGACAATTGTCCATCACGCGCTTTGTGTAATTCATGCAAGGACATGAGATAGTGACATGACATGTACCTATATCTTGTGAAATTCCTTCAGCATGCAATTTGGGACATGAAAAATCCCCCAGACATGTCAAATAAAGTCACACAGTCTCCGTTGTCATGCCTCCTTGGTCACTTGAAACCCTCTAGGTCTATCACCCGAGCCTTGCAACATCCTTCAGATACATCACCAGACCTATATAATGACATTTTCTCATATTAGTTAATTCTCATTGTGGAATATGGGCATAAAAACCAAATTCTCGCGGCACCCTGCAGGCAAGCCAACTTAGACCCGCACTCCCCTACAGACATGACTGTCGGGTATTGCAATGACCTCCAGATATGCCATCCAAAAAAATGAGATCTTTCAAACCATGTCACACTAACTCTTACGACACCCCCCATATGTGTTATTATAGGTCATGTAATGGCTTCCAGGACAAACCAACTAGGTTATACAATGTATCCTAGATGAGTCAACTGGGTCATGTGACACCCTCTAGACAAGGAGTCCAAGCCATAATGGCATATCTGGGTTTGATAATCCTTATACATTATTGGTGCATAATCCCTAGTTATTAGGGTAACCTCTAAGTGTATTCCCCAATCAAAAGGGAAACCTTAGAGTGTAATCCCCGATCAATAGGGTAACCTCAGAGTATAAGCCCTGATCAAAAGGTCAAACCTAGAGTGTAAACCCCGATCAAGGGAACTATGAATACTCTGATTCCTTCAATATTCGGGATATATAGGACACCTATTCAAGGTTTTAGCTCTATAATAATCATCCAGGGCATTCCTAGTATCCAACCCTTATCCAGAGCAATGAAATTGATCACTTATTAACCCTTTTTTCACAACAAGAAAATCTCATATGGGATTCAATAGTTTCAATGATCATGTAATCTAAACTATACACCCCAAGGTTACAAGGGAAAAATCATCATGTAGGTCCCAATTATCGACATCATATAGTATTCCCCGATCAATAGGGAATCTATATTGTTATAATCTCTTGTCATTCCTGAAATCTAGAGGACGATCATAATGTATCTGAGTGTGATCATCCACCTAATCCTATCATCAAGTAAAGGGATAAATAAACTACAATAAATATGATTCCCATCAAAATCAAGATTTGTAGGATGCCTTCTTAAGGCACAATATCTAAACCAAACACCTTAAGAACTGCCCAAATACACAAGTACCATATCCATATTCCATGATACTGATCATTTATTCCCCCTTATTTCTCACACAGAGGATATATCACGTGAGCCTAGGGAGATGAAATGAACACCACATTAGGAACCATGAATCTCCAATCACCATGGAAATCTAAGTATATAAGCCCCAATGAGCGGTATGGTATGAACACACCTCATATAAGGTCACATACCTTGGGTCCAATCCCAATGTCATGGTTGAACTATGATGACTCTGATTCCTACCATAACCAGAATATGTAGGATGTCTCTCTGAGACCCAATATCAAATATTCGGTGTCTTAGTACCCACACATATGTCCTCTCTACATGACACTAAACTACAGGGTATTAACGAACAATGTGGGTTTTGATTCCTATAATAACTCGGATACCTAGGATGCCTCATAATGGATCAATACCCTCCATAGAATATTAATTTCCTCCACACATGGTAGTACATTATGAAGCATTTGGTCAAACTGACTCAACATATAAAGTGGTTATTCACCGTTAAGTAAATGGATGAAGAACCTCATATACATATAGATGGATTCACTAATGAGACCACACTTCCCTCAGTTCATCAATGAGACTTCCATTGTTTTTTAAATGATATAATTATCCAATTAATCATTTTTTCAGGGTACTCAATCATATATAGGGATTGGTAAGAGATTCATACTAAATTTAATACAACCTTCCATTTTATAACTAAGATATATAATTTGTAGTCTCATATCCCTTCACATACTTTTCTAAAATGACAATATATTTTATAAAAAGCTGAAGAACTCAACCTGCATATTCCAGCATAGTTCCAGAAGAAGGAACATGAACATACTCATATCCCTACATCCAGGATAAATCAACAATATGATCATCATGAACAAGTGATTGTACTGGAGAAAGTGCACACTCTTGTTTCTGCTTGATAGGATTATTAGCATATTTCTATGAAGGGTGAGACATCGTATTTGGATCATATTCATATTCCAACTAGGGATCACCATGTGAGATCAACATATGCCTTAGGATAGGCTCACATTCTTGTAAAATAATTCTAGTGGAATATTCCAAAGGCCTAGGATTGGGATCATATCCCCGTTATGGTTGGGGCTCACCACGTGAGAGGGGCACAAGCCTCGGGACAGGCTCATATTTCTATTGAAGAAGCCAAACAAAAATACTATAAAGGCCCAAAAATGGGAATATATCCATGTTCTATTTGATACTAACCAAGTGATAATGTAACAAGCCTCAGGGTAGTCTCATATTCCTTTATGTGAATCTACTAGGCATATTCCAGCAGATCACGGAAGAAAGGTTCATATTCATACTTCCACTAATGAATGAATGCACTAACATCATTCCAAGGAAACATAGGGGAGGCTCATATTCCTTCTCCAATTTCAGTGGTCCATTTAAATATTCCAACAAGGCATGCATATTCAAACCAGGATTATATTCCTGATCTTACTAGGGCCCCCCAAGTGAGAGACTTACATTCCCCAGGTAGGTTCATATTTCTATGAATAAAGACTAGTGATACACTACAAAGGATCAGGATCGAGCTCATATTCTCGTACTGACCGAGGATTTCCAATTGATAATAGTTCACACCTTAGGAAAGACTCACATTCTTATCAATAATGAGATATCCCATCGGCATATTTCGAAAGCATCAAAAAATTAGGCTCATACTCCTGCAGTATTGGGTGGTTATATACAAGTTCCATCAACAGTCATATAGCAAGATCATACCCCTACACAATCCCAAAAGTTAGGTAAACACTGCATAAAAAATGGACAATTCTCCTAATATATTAAATTCCAGTGTCCATAAGGTTGTTCAAGACACATTCTCAACACCATAAGGGTCCATCGACCCTTCTATCAAAGCATAAGAAAAATAAGTTCATTACCATGAGAGTCCTTCTCATGGTAGTGTGAAGATGGGTCATAGGGACTTTAATCCTAATATCCACCATGGTCAGCCTCCCCATGGTGATATCTACCATGGGAAAGAAAAACCTCCCTTTGACTAAACACATTCATATAGAGAGGTGAACCAAACATTGAAACCTTTTTATAGAGAGGTACTCAAAATATCGGGGTCAACTGTATATGGTTCCCCATTAACTTTCATAAGCACCCTACTCTCATCAATAAGAGAAAATCAAATACATATTCTATAGTCTGACCAGATGGAGATATGGAAGCCTAATGAGAAGGAGTCCAAAATTGAAATATGGAAAGAGTTATTCATAAAAAACCTATCCATCATGTTTTGTCCCCTCACTACTTCTAGCTATGAGATTCTAGATGAGTTAGAAAATGAGTGCATACCTTAACTACACTAGAATATATGAGATACTCATCAATAACCGAAGGGTCGACATCTCCCTTATCCAAGATACAATTTTCACCTTCATACAATCAATATACTCTGTTTTCATCTAGACCTATAAACTATCTCCATTGTCCAAGACATAAAACTGAAAAATCATACCACAAATATGCAACACACTTGCCGCCATTACAACACAACTCTTCAAAAGCTGGTCTCCAAATCCATGTCATGTATCCATATTCAGGGATGGGGAATTTATGGAGAATTACACTTTTACACTCCTTTGGTAATGAAAATCCCCTCAGATGCAGAATCTGACAATTTATAGACTTTGGAAAGATCAGGGGACTAGGTAACACTCACGATATTTGTTCACTACAATAGAATAAAATCACTTACATGGTTCCTAAACACCATGGACAGTGAAATAAGATATCCAAAATGATTTCAAACTAGGCCCCTCAAGACAATATGAGGAAATTATAAAACATGGAGACCCAATTTTGGATCACCCAGACAACTTCTCGTAAGGAATGTTTGTCACCATGTGCTACCATCGCACCTATCTTCTACACAAGAATAGCTATGCCACATTATTCACCCCCTAATACTAGCTACCATGGAAGCTATCTCAGATCGATCTTGGCCCCCTAAACTAGGAGAATATCTACCACTACCTGCACCCATCAGATCATCAATTCCTAAGAGGATTTAGGACAAACCCTTAGTAGCCACTTTTGAATCCCATCCCACAAGGCTAAGAGAATTTATATCTCAATAATCATCTCTAGGTTCATTATCCCCTTAGAAGAACCTAGATACATAAAAATGTGTAATAACCCGGATCTTCTTTTCTAGTATGTCTTTTCTTTTCTGGTCGTTTTTGAGAAAAAGGGAAAATTTGAAAATTTTAGAAATACACGCCGTGTACTTTATGAGTACATGTCGTGTACTTTGAAGTCGTTCAGGCCGTGTGATGGCTGTGTCCAGGCTACACACATGGTGTGTAGGGGCGATGTGGAGGCCTCTTAAATCGGAGTATGGAAATGACTAGTACACGCCATATACCCCAGAGGTACATGCCGTGTACTTTCTTTTTTTCTCATTAAACGCATTGGGGTCCGTCTAATCGCCAGAACGACCTTCTTCTAGGTCTCATTCGGTCGAGAGCTTCCGTACGGCCGTGATTCTTCTTCGAGCCCCAGAGCTTCCATCCAATCAGTGTTTCAACTGCCGTCGATTGCGTTGGGATCACCTCAGTATGCTCTCTCTTATGCTTTATCCTTGTTCCATGATTTTCCCTCTTTCTCAAGATATCGTAGGTTGAGATTTTTGGACGTTTTCTCAGATCTTCGACATTCTAAGGAGAATCAATCATCTTGGTTCAAGTATATCAATCTCCTACCATCGAGGTAGGTGGTTTGTGCTTTTCTGTAGGAAGTATTTGAATATTTTTGTGCATTTCCACCAATTCCCTTGAACGGGATATTGTGTGTTTCCTATTTTTTCCCTTTTTGTTTTTCTTCTTTTCAGGATTTCTTGAGTAGAGGTCAATGCTTGTGAATAGGGTAATTTTTACTGTGCTTTGGATGTTTTTCCACGCATGTTTTTCCTACTAGGCATTTTTTCAGTTTTCATGCCTAGTTGTAGGATACTGGAACTATTGTACTGTTATGCTATTATGCCTTAGAATGATATCCAAGTAGTTCTTGAGGTTTATTTGGGGCGATATGTGCGCTATTCATGTTTGTTTTACACAGGGTTGTGAGAACCTAGTGTAGTGGACTATAAGGAGAATGGATGTAAGGGATTCTCCAGAGTGTCTTATTAATTCGATGCGAGGCCAAAGGGGGAATTGACAATGAGTACTTCCTCATAGAGTTTTTAGTTCCTCAACGCGGGCCACAAGGGGAATTAGATGTTGAGTGCTTCCCCAGAGAGCCTTTAGTACGATACGAGACCATAGGGGGAATTGACGGTGAGTGCTTCCTCAGAGTGTCTATTCTTCAGCTGGACTAGATGGCTGAGACTGTGTGTGCATCCTAGAGGGTTGAAAGTACTTTTAGGTTAAACCATAAGGGTTAGGCTATGATAAATACCCAGGGGGGTTACCTGTTGTTCTACTTGTTGATTGGCTATTACTTGTGTACTTTATATGATAGAAACTGTGGATTGTAGTTGTTGTGTGCTTTCTTGTTTACCGCTTCATGTATTTTTACTTTCCATGTATTCACTAACTATTAGGCACAAATCTTTGGGTGGTTGCCTACTGGGACCTTGTCTCACACCATGTTTGGGCCATGCTTTTGGGCCCAAACAGACTATATTGTTGCGGGTATAGATAAGGGCAAGCACCCTTATACTTTAGGTACTTGACTTGTTGTGGAGCGGTAACACCCCAAGCTTCCACGGTACTTTTCCCTTTGAATAATTAAAAGGCATGCATTGTACGCAACTTCGAGATTCTAACACACAACAACCAATCAAACTAGCCGTTGTGAATAGTAATACCTACTTTTTGAGTTTTTATAAATTTTATCTTTCAAAATGGACTTCATTTTTGGATTCGTAATATCGAAATTAGCATAGGGTGAAATTTTGGTACTTTTCAGATGACTTTCATATTTTGATGAATAGTGAAAATTACTAAATTTTAATTAAAAACAACTTTTTTTAATAGAAATAATTAATAGTGATAAATTATTAATTTGAGTGGTTTTAAATTATATTTAGAATATATTTTTACCATTTAATACAATTTTGGTCATTGGATGTAATTTCACATTTAAACCAGACATAAACAAGTGTCAATCTTTTGATAGTTATTATCTCTTAAAAACACTCTGTTTGTTTTGACGACGAGAATTAATTTTTAAATTAATTAATGAAATTGATATGTTTTGAATTTGGTAAAATAGACATCATTTTTGAATTCATAATATCAAATATATCTTAGGCCTAATTTTTGGTATTTTTTTGGAAACATTCATTTTTTGATGAATAGTGAAACCAATAAGTGGTAGTTAAAAAACTAAATTTTTCATAAAACATTATTTTACCGCTTCTGTGAGTGAATTTTAAAAATTTGAGAGACATGGTTAATATCAAGGAGTAAAATGTGGTTCAATGAGATGAAAATAATTTTTGTGAATAGTAACTTGTTACTTTTATTTACCACGGTTAAAAGTAAATAGGGTAATTAAGGGTAAAAATGATATTAATATTACCCTAACACATGTCCTAATTATATTGGACAAGTTTATCTCGACCAGAAACAACCTTAGGAATAAAATATTAACATTTAGGTCCACTTGTATTAGATTAGGACATTTATTATTATTTAATTCAAAGAAGAGTTAAAAGAGTTAAAATCAATGTTTATTTAATAAACCATTTTTAATATAGGGTTACACAAAAGATAAGTTCGATTATAAATATTAATTATAAAGATAAAAAAATTACTACATAATTATATTTTATTTATATTTTTTAGACATTAAATAATATAATTTATTTATGACACAATGATGATGCATTAATTACCATAATAGTGAAAAACTAAAATAATTGATATTATAAATACCCAAATAAATATAATTGGAGACTTTTTATGCATTACACTAATTTTCTAGGTTAGTATGACATGTTATGAATGATGTAATTAACTGTTTTCGAAGTAATAATTCTTTTATGATTTTCACAAAAAAGAATTTTCCAAATAGTGTCAAAATTGACAAAAAATAGTTTTTTTAAAAAATATTATATTATTAATTGATATTAAATTCCTAAAAATCTAAGGTTCGGAAAAGAGACTTATATAATGATAGGTGTATCATTAATGGACCACTTGAGGGTCTCTTGTAGGTATATAGTAAGTTTATTAACTATATAATATAAAAATACAAAGTGACATGGTAAGTGTCAAGCTAATAAACTAAGAGTTAAAACTACAATATAAGGTTAATATAATGACCAAAACCTGTCTAAATTCTATTGGTTGAGTGTTTTTTGACCCATACCCACCGTAACCTTTAAATAATCTACTTTTTATCCATTAGAAACCGAATATTAATTTATTATAAAATAATATTTCTAGCTTTTTCAAAGGTGCCCCTCACCCCTCTTATAAAAGGGAACTCTCCCTTCTCATTAATTCACACCCTCAAATCCTTTTGGTTCGGCCAACCCCTGACCAAATACTCTCTAAACTTCCCTCAATTCAACCTAGAGTCCTAGTTGGATCATAAATCAAACCTAAGGATCCCTTTTGATCAAATAAAAAGGAAGAACCCGAAGAAGAGGTAATGTTTTCACCACCCTCTTTCAAGTTCCTTTCTTCTTAAACTTATTCTTTCTTTTTTATTTCTATTCTAAAATAATAACTCCAATATCTTCTATATACTGTGATGTTATTATAAATATGGTACAACCATATTCATTATTCTATCCATCCTTTGAATGGCATGTCACCATACGTGCGTACGTACAGCTTACCGTCTCCACGTCGTGGTGTAATTGTCATTCAATAAATTATTATTTGGATGGTTATAATAATGATGTGTAATTCATGTAAATAATAAATATAACATGATAATTATTCTGTCTATATTATATACCATCCAATTTTATATTATTTTAACATCAGATGAATGATATTGCTGCTCTTGCGTACGTACGGACTACCGTCTCCACGAACGCGATGAGATTCATTCTCCATTGTATCCACTCAAGTATAATTCTTATTTGATGATTAAAAATAATTTTTAAGGACTTGATATAATTCTGGATATGAATAAGATACAACCTATCCATAACAAACAAGGATTACGTAACAAAGAATATAAAGGAAAACAGGTAAGTTAACACCCGAAATGACGATAATACTAAGATATTATTAACAAATCAATGTTAAAAGATCATATATGATATAATATTAATGTAAATGATTTTTGTATAATTCAATAACAATTATTTCACCATTATACATGAGGTTAACCTACCGTCGACCAAGGAAAAAGTACAAAGTAAGGGGTTTCTTATCTCACTTTTAATTCTGTGAGAATTCCATTGTTCAGCACTTATTTATTACATGTGGTGTGTGTAGTGAACATGTTTGTATTCATTGTGTAATATACTTTAATTCATGTATATTTACATCATCATTGTATTATCCTTATTTAATGGGTGTATGTTTTTTATGTTACCAAATCAGTAAGGGAATTTGAAATTTCAATTTCTACTCATTCGGCTTTACGCATACTTCATTGATTATTTTACTCCAAGATTATGTGTAGAATCACTATTCATTTTATTATGTAATAAATTCCACTCCCCTTTCTGTTGATATACTTTTGATACACATAATAACTCCATTGATAAATTATCAGGTCATCGGTATGATCTTGATAAGAGTAATTTTACTCAATCTCAATTTGTTGAGTTAAACATCCAATTCATTGGTGTTGTTTTTTCAAGAATATGTGTGAATGTCATTTGATTGTTTTACACTGAATATCAAATCATATTTAGTGTATTTATATTTTTCACTCATAATTATGCCGTTGATTTATCCTTAACCTAAGGATACAGCCTTTATGAGAGATTTCATCTCAATTTACATTCCATTGAGACTTCTTTGTTATTATACACCAAATCACTTTTATGTGGTGTATATAATGTACTTTGACATAGTATATCATGAATCCCTTTATTCTTATGATATTACAAAGTTTTTATTACCTCAATTATTTTTATTCAAGTGTCTCTCTTTTGGTTAGAAACTCTAACTAAAATACCAATTTTAAATGTTTAAAAGATTTATTCTTCTAAATCTTTCTCATTAATGTCCATGTTTTAAAAATGGTTTTAAGGATTTATTTATATGGACATTAAAGTTTTAAAATTAAAACTCCTTTTAAAAGTTTCAAAGTGGTATGGGACACTTTGATTCTAAAATCTATTTTAAATGTATTCTTGAGAAATAGTGTGACTTTTAAATGATTTCAAGAAAAAGGGGGATATTTCACTCTAATTGTTTTGATGACTATTTTCATCTTTGTCAATATCCTTCATCATTCTTGATTTAGGTTAATATAATACAATAAAATCTTCCATATTGTATCGAATGAGTTATGTTTGACTGTGGATGTTCCATTTTTATACCATTCATGGTTTGTGGACAAAGTATTGACATTTCGTATGCTAATTTTAATACGAATGTTTATGTTATGTTTAAAACATTTCATATGAGGAATGCATTGGACTTAGTAAGTGATGGGTGGAGCCCGCTATAGCTCCTCGATGCATCGGTAGGTCTCATGAGACAAACTAGTGTCTTGGCACGAGGCCTTGAAAAAATATTATTTGTAGTCTTGGCACGAGGCCTTTTCTACGTGGTTATGATAGTCTGGCATTATGCATTCCGTCATTATGAAAGTGGTTATTAATATTTTCATGAGATTATTAGACTAGTATAATATCCATGTGAATAAGTAAATGGAACTATTTAATTTTATCCTTTTCCTATTATGTTGAAGTTCAAGTTTAAAAGGCTTTTCTTTTAGTTATACATTACCTTAAATTTTTATGTTTATTTATGAAAGTTTCCGCTATATTGTTATCCTTACTGAGCATCTGAGCTCACCCCTTTCAATGTTTTATTTTTTCCAGGATGCAAATAAGTATTTTATGAATGACTTACAGGGATAGTATGAGGGGATATTAAGACAATATGTTGTTGTAGTTTTTCACTTATTGATGTAATGTAAACTTTATGAATATATCTAGTGTTTCCAAGGATACTAAACTAATCAGTCTTTCGAGACTTTATATTTCTTGTGATCATGCCAATGTTATGTAATAATGCACTAACTCTAGGTATCTAGGGTTGGGGCATTAGAGTTGGTATCAGAAAAGTTTAGTACAAACCTTGGAAGATAGATTTAGATAAACTCTGATTAGAGCACATAGACCTAAGATGAACATTGAGGATTAGTATAGAATAAATTCCTAGAATTTTGGTATTGTATAGATTTTGTGATTTTTCCGAGAATACATCCTTGTCTGGATACGATTAGGTAGAGGCGGCTCTGGCACAGATGTACCTAGGGGTAAAACCCGAAAACACCGCTTTGAGCTAGACTCGAACGGGAACTGGTGCACGACAACGGGCCTTGCTGCACTCTTCGTTACGACACTCCCGGGGGATATTCTTAGGATAATTTACATTTTCTTTACAAAACGATTTGATGTATTATATATATAATATGAGAGTAAATGACCATGGTTAATTCTAATGTGTTTCAAATTGAGAATATGGTGACATTTTAATCTCTAAATGATTTTATGACTACTGTTACTCACACAATGCTTTCTGGTTTTAGTCAATGGCTGGATTCCAAGGAAGTCATAGTGACTTTGAGAATGATGTACAATGTGGGAATGTTGTTGGCAATGAGAAACAGAATGGAATGTTGATAGGTGTAAAAGATATCGTCTTTATGCAAAATCAATTTTCCAAAAATATGATCAGAAATATATATATTAACCAATTCCCAGACTCAACAAAGAAGAGAAAGGTGATTAATTATAAGAGCTCCAGCAGTGGAGACCATGGAGAACGGAATCCTCAATTTATATAATGCATGAAATGTGGAAGGAGACACCCAGGAAAGTGTCTCGATGGGAAAAATAAATGCTTTACGTGCGGGAAGGAAGGACATAAAGTGAAGAATTTCTGAATAAAAATGAAGAGTACTATGGAAGAAGATAAAAATGGTCCCAAGAAACCATTTACAGTCATTTGCCGTAAATGTAGGAGACCTGGCCATTACCCGAGTGAATTCCCTATTCTATAGGATATTTTCTTGGTCAAAGAAGAAGCTATGTGGAAATAAATGGTTGGAGAAATTTTTAAAATGTATTAGTGCTCCTTTTTAATGGGTTTACTTTGGAATAATTTTCTCTTGTATTTTTAACCCTGCAGTTTTCCATGTGAGAATGATATTTGAGGAGGAATTGTCTTTTCTCTTGTGGATATAGTTATAAATAACCATTTGGTTTTATATGATCATTGGGTTTGAGGCAATTATAACTTATTATAATTTGGGATGAAAATGAAAGGTATGAGATAAGATTTATGGTTAAATTATGTTAGGGTTATTTTGAGGAATTTATCTCATTTTTGTAATGTTATAAAATATAGTTTTTGAAAAAGGACAACACGCAGACCGTGTGACAACCCATCACGTTGGACAAAGCTATGGGAATCGAACCCACAACCAAAGTGCTATTGGGATTTATCACCTACCACTGGACTACGTGAAGTCCCTAGTTAGTGTGACTATGATTTTTAGTTAAATGATTTTATTGATCAATAATAAATTGATTTGGGATCTTATGTCTTATCAAATGAATACCCTTAGTATAGGAAAATGATTTGGTAATTAAGTATTAAATTTTATTTTGGAAGTTGTTCACTTTATTGTGAACACTATATGCCCAAAGAAAAAATAATAGTATGAGATTTCATTTGAGGAGTAATGGTGGATTTTTATATATGTTTTTATTGTGTATTTATAGTGATTTGGGTTGTTTAAGGAAATTATTAGGTTTATTACTTTTAAGTATGTGACTTTAAGAGTAATTAATGTCATTTGGAGATACAATTTAACGTGGAAGACAACATTCTTATAAGTTTTTGGTTTCACTATTCGTTTGGATTATATTGAAGGATTTTAAGGACAATTGATTATTGAATGGTATTTATTTAACTTTGGGGTATGGATGGTTTAATTTTAGAAATTAAGATTAGTTTTTTTTTTCTCTAATCAAATATTCATTTGGGGGATCATCAGATATTTTACTAACCATTATGTTTTTGATTAATCTCTAATGACAAGGTAAATATATAGTTTATCCTACGTGGATCATGTATTTCTATAAAAGTTTATTCTAGCTCTTCCATTGTGACCAAGTCTTCTTGAATACTCATTGTTCAAAAAAATGAGTTAGTGGTAAAATTTTATTAAAGAATGAAACTCTACTTAAAAATTAAGTATATCTCTTTATGTTCTTAGTCAATATCATAAATGAATTCCTCGTCCTTATGTAATGTAACTTAAAACAAAAAATGTTGTCTGTTTACTTTTCCTACTGGGAGACTAATGACAGTTTGTCCCAACACAAGTTTGTGATTTTCTTATTGTTAACTTTCTTCTGATCATGTTTTCTATCCCTCTCCATCAGAACATAACACTTAGTTTATTGTCCATATCTATGTTTTCCTACATGGAATCCTAGTATGCGTTATCTTGGGTGACCTTTATACCTCTCTTCCTTTCTTTTAAAGTGATAGTTTTATTGACTCTTTTTCCGATGTGGGACTTTCCATTATATTCTCAAGCCCAATTTTAAAAAAATTGCGAGGACACAATTTATTGAAGGAGGGGAGAATGTAACACCCCAAGCTTCCAAGGTACGTTTCCCTTTGAATAATGAAATGGCGTGCATTGTACGCAACTTTCAGATTCTAACACACCACAACCAATCAAACCTGCCGTTATGAATAGTAATACCTACTTTTTGAAATTTTATAAATTTTATCATTCGAAATGGACGTCATTTTTGGATTCTTAATATCGAAATTTTCTTAGGGTGAAATTTTGGTACTTTTTGGATAACTTTCATATTTTGATGAATAGTGAAAATTACTAAATTTTAATTAAAAACAACTTTTTTAATCAAAATAATTAATAGTGATAAATTATTAATTTGAGTTATTTAATTATATTTAGAATATATTTTTACAATTTAATACAATGTTGGTCATTGTATGTAATTTCACATTTAAAACAGACATAAACAAATGTCAATCTTTTGATAGTTATTATCTCTTAAAAACACTCTATTTGTTTTGATGACGGGAATTAATTTTTCAATTAATTAATGCAATTGATATGTTTTGAATTTGGTAAAATAGACATCATTTTTTATTTTCATAATATCAAATATAGCCTAGGCCTAATTTTTGGTCTTTTTCTGGAAACTTTCATTTTATGATGAATAGTGAAACCACTAAGTGGTAGTTAAAAAACTCAATTTTTCATAAAACTTAATTTTACCGCTTCTGTGAGTGGAATTTCGAAAATCCGAGAGACACAGATAATATCAAGGAGTAAAATGTTGTTCAATGAGATGAAAATAATTTTTGATGAATAGTAACTTTTTGCTTTTATTTACCACGATTAAAAGTAAATAGGGTAATTAAGGGTAAAAATGATATTAATATTACCCTAACACATGTCCTAATTCTATTGGACAAGGGTATCTCGACCAAAAACAACCTTAGGAATAAAATATTATCATCTAGGTCCACTTGGATTAGATTAGGACATTTATTATTATTTAATTCAAAGAAGAGTTAAAAGAGTTAAAATCAAAGTTTATTTACTAAAATATTTTTAATATAGGGTTACACATAAGTTAAATTCTATTATAAAAATTAATTATAAAGATAAAAAGATTTCCTACGTAATTATATTTTATTTATAATTTTTAGACATTAAATAATATAATATATTTATGACACAATGATGATGCAGTAATTACCATAATTGTGAAAAATTAAAATAATTGATATTGTAAATACCCAAATAAATATAATTTGATACTCTTTATGAATTACATTAATTTTCTAGGTTAATATGACATTTTAGGAATGATTTAATTAACTTTTTTCGAAGTAATATTTCTTTTAGGATTTTCACAAAAATCAATTTTCCAAATAGTGTCAAAATTGACATAAAAGAGTTTTTAAAACAAATATTATATTATTAATTGATATTCAATTCCTAAAAATCTAAGGTTCGTCCAAGAGACTTATATCATGATATTTTTATCATTAATGTGCCACTTGGGGGTCTCTTGGAGGTATATTGTAAGTTTATAAACTATATAATATAAAAATACAAAGTGACATGGTAAGTGTCAAACTAATTAACTAATAGTTAAAACTAAAATATATGGTTAATATAATGACCCAAACCTATCTAAATTATATTGTTTGAGTGGTTTTCGACCCATCCCCACCTTAACCTTTAAATAATCTACTTTTTAGCCATTAGAAACTGAATACAAATTTACTATAAAATAATATTTCTAGCTTTTCCAAAGGTGACCCTCACCCCTCTAAAAAAAGGGAACTCCCCCTTCTCATTAATTCACACCTTCAAAGCCTTTTGGTTCGGCCAAACCCTACCCAAATACTCTCTCAAATTACCTTACTTAATCCTATAGGCCTTAGTTTGATAATAAATCCAACATAAGGATCCCTTTTGATCAAATCAAAAAGAAGAACCCAAAGAAGAGGTAATATTTTCACCACCCTCTTTCAAGTTCCTTTCTTCTTCAGCTTATTCTTTATTTGTTATTTCTATTATAAAATAATAACTCTTGTATCTTCTATATACTGTGATGTTCTTATAAATATGGTACAACCATATTCATTATTCTATCCATCCTTTTATTGGCATGTCACCATACGTGTGTACGTACGGCTTACCATCTCCATGTCGTGGTGTAATTGTCATTCAATAAATTATTATTTGGATGGGTATAATAATGATGTGTAATTAATGTAAATAATAAATATAAAATGATAATTATTTTGTATATATGATATACCATCCAATTATATATTATTTTAACATCAAAAGAATGATATTGCCGCTCGTGCGTACTTACGGACTACCGTCTCCACGAACGCGATGAGATTCATTCTCCATCGTATCCATTCAAGTATAATTCTCATTTGATGATTAAAAATAATGTCTAAGGACTTGATATAATTCTGGAAATTAATAAGATAAAACCTATCCATAACAAACATGGCTTACATAACAAAGAATATAAAGGAAAACGGGTAAGTTAACACCCGAAATGACGATAATACTAAGATATTATTTACAAATCATTGTTAAAAGATCATATATGATATCATATTAATGTAAATGATTCTTGTATAATTAAATAAAACTTATTTAACCATTATACATGATGTTAACCTACCTTCAACCA
The DNA here is from genome assembly GCA_963277665.1 of Viscum album. Lineage (NCBI taxonomy): Eukaryota > Viridiplantae > Streptophyta > Magnoliopsida > Santalales > Viscaceae > Viscum > Viscum album. Next base: position 642,631,021 of record OY728146.1, on the reverse strand, counting down.
AGGAAAAGGTACAAAGTAAGGGGGTTCTTATCTCACTTTTCATTCCGTGAGAATTCCATTGTTCACCACTTATTTATTACTGTGGTGTGTGTACTGACCATGTTTGTATTCATTATGTAATATACTTTAATTCATGTATATTTACATCATCATTGTATGATCCTTATTTCATGGGTGTATGTTTTTTATGTTATCAAAACAATAATGGAATTTGAAATTTTAATTTCCACTCATTCGGCTTTACGCATACTTCATTGATTATTTTACTGCAAGATTATGTGTAGAATAACTATTCATTTTATTATGTCATAAATTCCACTCCCCTTTCTATGGATATACTTTTGATACACATAATCACTCCATTGATAAATTATCAGGTCATCGGTTTGAACTTGATAAGAGTAATTTTTACTCAATCTCGATTTGTTGAGTAAAACATCCAATTCATTGGTGTTGTTTTTACAAGAATATGTGTGAATGTCCTTTGATTGTTTTACACTCAATATCCAATCATATTGAGTGTATTTATATTTTTCACTCATAATTATGTCATTGATTTATCCGTAACCTAAGGATATGGCCTTTATGAGATATTTCATCTCAATTTACATTCCATTGAGACTTTCGTTGTTTTTATACACCAAATCACTTTTATGTGGTGTATATAATGTACTTTGACATATTGTATCATGAATCCCTTTATTCTCATGATATTACAATGTTTTTATTACCTCAATTATTTGTATTCAGTGTCTCTCTTTTGGTTAGAAACTCTAACTAAAATACTATTTTTAAATGTTTTAAAGATTTATTCTTCTAAATCTTTCTCATTAATGTCCATGTTTTAAAAATGGTTTTAAGGATTTATTTATATGGACATTAAAGTTTTAAAATTAAAACTCCTTTTATAAGTTTCAAAGTGGTATGGGAAACTTATATTGTAAAATCTATTTTAAATGGATTCTTGACAAATAGTGTGAATTTTAAATGATTTCATGTAAAAGGGGGATATTTCACTCTAATTGTTTTGATGACTATTTTCATCTATGTCAATATCCTTCATCATTCTCGATTGAGGTTAATATGATAAAATACAATCTTCCATATTTTATCGAATGAGTTATGTTTTATTGTGGATGTGTTATTATTATACCATTCAGGGTTTGTGGATAATCTATTGAAATTTCGTATGCTAATTTTAATACAAATGTTTGTGTTATATTTAAAAAATTTCATATGAGGAATGCATTGGACTTGGTAAGTGACGGGTGGAGACCGCTATAGCTTCTCGATGCATCGGTAGTTCTCATGAGACAAAGTAGTGTCTTGGCACGAGGCCTTGACAAAATCTTATTTGTAGTCTTGGCATGAGGCCTTGGCTACGTGGTTATGATATATTGGCATTATGCATTCCGTCACTATGAAGGTGGTTTTTAATATTTTCATGTGATTATTCGACTAGTAGAATATCCATGTGAATAAGTAAATGGAATTATTTCATTTTATCTTTTCCATATTATGCTGAAGTTCATGTTTAAAAGGCTTTTGTTTTAGTTATGAATTTCCTTAAATTTTTATGTTTATTTATGAAAGTTTATGCTATATTTTTATCCTTACTGAGCATCTGAGATCACCCCTTTCAATGTTTTATTTTTTCTAGGATGTGAAGAAGTATTTTATTAATGACCTGTAGGGATAGTATGAGGGGATATGAAGACAATATGTTGTTGTAGTTTTTCACTTATTGATGTAATGTAAACTTTGTGAATATATCTAGTGTTTCCAAGGCTACTAAACTAATCGGTCTTTGGAGACTTGATCTTTCTTGTGATCATGCCAATGTTATGTAATAATGCACTGACTCTGGGTATCTAGGGTCGGGGCGTTACAGGAGTTGGAGAGCATGGGACCAAGCTATGGCTTACGATGCTGAGGAGTTTTCCTATTTTATTTTGCACTTTGGTTTAGTATTGTATTCAACATTGTGACTTTTTTGCCCTCTTTCCTAGAAATATGTTTCATGCATCATTTTATATACATGTGTGTCTGATCCAGTTGTTTACTGCTAGTCTTCCGCTGTTTATCATTTACTCTTGTATGGATGGTTACAGTTTCTGCTATTGTCTATTTGTTTTTCTTCCACTGTGTACTCTTCCAATGAGGGCATAGTTTCCCCATTATCACACCCAAGTCCCTCGCTACTAGTCAGCAGCCTCTGGCATTTGGGGAAATGCGCTTGAGGCCATGTGACCAACCGGGTACGGGGCACCTCTAGGAGGCTTCCAGAATCGGGACGTTACAAAGTGGTATCAGAGGGTTTATTTTCTCTTGATTTACTATTTGGAGCCTGTATCTAGGGATAGGATGGATTCAGTACTTGGTATTAAGTTGTGCTCGGGAGTAGCTAACTCGTGTACAGGTAAAAGCTAATCTACCTCGCTTATTATAGTTTTCTAGATTTGCTATGTTACTGTTGATCTGATTTCACCTAGAGTGATTCACATGCTTTATGATGTTATTGTTGTTGATATTGTGGTTCTATTTCTGTCGCAACCCAATGAGATGAGGGTATTCCATCTCATGCATCATATAGGCACTTGTTAGAAATCACATATCATGCGTTCTTTCCATGCCATATAGGGTGGATTTTAAATTGCATGTTGTTGTGATAGGCATTGTGTAGATTATGCATGCTGTTTTGATAGATGATTTGATAGAATCCCTGTAGTTTGATAGAGAGGTTGTTTTTATTGTACCTTGCTTAAATGAATGCCAAATTTTGGTTCTTAAGGTGTTATGGGCCATCATGAATCAGAACATGGTGGATCATTGACCTGTTTCCATTATATATGATATGTAGGAGATGCCAATGTTTGATTCACAGGGAGTATGGGCCCTCACAGATCGGAATTTGGAACCTTCATGCTTGTTTTTCAGTGTTTTTTGGGCTTTAGTGTAGTTTCAGAGCTATTGCCTAGAAAAACATAGAATACACGGTGTGTACTTTATATATACACGCCGTGTAGTTTTTAAACTGTGTCACTGACTGTGTGAGAAGAAACACGAGTTGGGAAAATTCTCAAGGAACACGCCGTGTATGGTAGATACACGCCGTGTAGTAGTGATCCATGTACTCGGACGTGTCACTAACAACATGGGTTGGAGAAGCTCATGTAATACACATCGTTTTTTGTATGAACACACCCTGTATCCTTGTTCTAGATACCCGGCCGTGTCACGAACAACATAGGACGGTGTTATCTCATCCTATACGCGATGTGTTTTCTTGGAACACACTGTGTAAGGGTCAGTCGTGTACCCGACCGTGTTTCCAACAAAACGGATAGGGAAAAATCATCAATTACACACCGTGTCTGTTTGGAACACGTCGTGTAGCCTCAGCCGTATAATCGGCCATGTAACTAACAACACGGGTCATTGAAACCTTGTCTACTACACACCGTGTCCACAGGGAACACACATTGTAGACTCAATTTAATAATATCGTGTGGGTTAGCCGTTCAAGGAGACTCGGGCATGGGAATAGAGTTAAGTACACATCGTGTAGAGTTTATACACACCGTGTACTCATGTTTTGTAAAACTTGAGTGTTTCCTTCTCCTATTTCCATTTTTTACTCCTCTGTTCTCTGTCCTTGATATTCCTAATATAAGTTATGATTTTGATCTTTCAGAGCTATGCCTCCGAGACACCCTCTGGTTGTACTTTAGTTGCAGGATAGTGATCAGATGCCAGATATGGATGATCAGGGACTTCTTACCGATCCTCCAGTCATACCTGCCTTGGCACCGGCTGTCGTACTAGTTGCAGGCACTAATGCGCAGTTTAGGGAAGGTTTTATGAGGATGATTCATACCTTTCAGGGGGCACCGCCTCCTTCCAGGACTATGGAAGACATGACGCAGGTTTTCCAATAGCAGCATCCTCCTACTTTCTTGGGGGAAGGCGGACCACAGGCTGCAGAGTCATGGCTAGAATCCATGCTAACTATCTTTGAGCATCTGAAAACTCCTCCAGAGAGGCGGGTCAAGCTCTCTACCTATATTCTACGAGACTCTGCCAAGAGGTGGTGGGGCGTGATCTCACAGGCGTGTCATCAGTAGGTTATGGCTTGGGAGGAGTTCCAGTGCGTGTTTTACGACTACTTCTACCCAGAGACCCTGAGGGCCGATCGAGCCCGAGAGTTCATTAGTCTAGAGCAGGGTACTCTTTCTATTATAGAGTATTCCTCTCGTTTCACCGAGATGAAGCGTTTCACATCCCTCTGGGATGGAGATGGTTTATTCTTAGCAAGGAAGTTTGAGGGTGGTCTCAGGAGGGAGATCTGCTCGCAGGTGAATATCTCTCAATTGACTTCCATCACATCCATTGTCAACTAGGAACTGATTGCGGAGCGCAATCTCAGAGACACTGAAGCTAAGATCTAGGGAGGTTCTACTTCCAGAGCTAGTATTCCTCCATTTAACGGTAGGAAGCACCATAGGGAGTCAACATGAGATGATCCGAGGAGGTGAGATACATCTTCAGGTAGCCAGGTAGTATGCTACCAGTGTAGAAGGGTAGGGCACATGAGGCCGCAGTGCCAGAGAGACCCAGTTGAGTGCCGATCCTGCGACACGATGGGTCACCTTCAGCATTTCTTCCAGGTTTTCTCACTTGTATCTGGTGATGGGGGTTCTTCCATGACTCCTCATTCAAGAGTCGCACCGCCAGTTTCTCACCAGTCGGGGAACTGGAGTTCTTCCGGTCGTTCGTGCTGAGGTGGAGGTTGAGTCCATGGCGGTCAGTAACAAGTCTTTCATCATCAGCAGGGTGTATTGGCTCAGAGTGGTCAGGCAGGGTCACAGGGCCGTGGGTCAGGCCAGACTTTTGCGGTGGAGCAGACCAATCAGGAGCAGGTTCCTGGACTTTCTACAGTTCGAGGTACGATCTTAGTAGCCTTAGTTTTATCTTCACATCTTTTCAAAACTGGTGCTATGCATAACATTATATTTGTTTATATTGTGGAGAGCCTTGGGCTTTGTATATTTTATTCTTTAGACTTTTTGACACTAGACACACCTTTGGGGGTGAGGACATCTAGTGTACGTCAGTTCAGATAGTTCCCCCTTGAGGATGTAGGGTATCGTTTCTTATGGGATCTCTATGTCCTAGAGATGACAGGATATGATGTCATTCTAGGTATGGATTGGTTGGTTCCCTTCCAGGCATTTGTTGACTGTTATCGTCGTTGGGTTAGTTTCATTTCACTAGAGGGTGAATCTTTTCTTCATAGAGGTGAATGGGATGGTCAGGCAAGTCGAGTAGGACTCGAGCACCATGGACTAGGAAGGGTTACGACCCAGATTTCTAATCTTTATCTAGATGATCAGGGGACTTCATAGTTATAATTTCATCTAGTGGTGGATCATTTTATATATGTCTTTCTAGAGGAATTTTCATTTTTTCTTTCAGAGCGTGAGGTAGACTTATCTATTGAGCTCCTGCCCGGAGCGGCACCGGTGTCCATTCCTCCCTATAGGATGGATACACCTGAGTTGCAGGAGCTCAAGTATTAGTTGGAATAGTTGTAGGAAAAGGGTTTCATCCAACCCAATACTTCTCCTTGGGGTTCGCATGTCCTGTTTGCGAAGAAGGAAGATAGTACGCTTAGGCTCTGTGTGGATTATCGGAAGCTGAACCAGTTGACGGTCAAGAATCGATATCTCTTTCCGAGGATTGATTATCTTTTCGATCATCTTCGAGGAGCTCGTGTGTTATTGAAGAATGATTTGAGGTCCGGTTATCATCAGTTTCACGTTAGACCATCATATATACCTCTTACAGCCTTGAAGAGAAAGTATGGTCTCTACGAGTATACAGTTATGCCGTTCAGTCTCACGAATGTGCCAACAGTTTTCCTGGAACTGATGAACTGAGTGTTCCATCCTTACTTGGATTCATTCGTCGTGGTCTTCGTGGATGATATCTTGGTGTACCCTCACACTCGAAACGACCATGATACCCAAATTGAGATTATTCTGAGTACACTGAGAGAGAATCGACATTATGCTAAACTATCGAAGTGCCACTTTTTGATGGATCAGATTCACTTCTTGGGTCACGTCATCTCAGAGGCAGGAGTATCTGTGGACCCAGAGAAAGTGAGAGCTGTAGTTTCCTGAGATCAGTCGAAGAACGTTTTTGAGGTACAGAATTTTCTAGGGATGGATGGATACTATAGATGCTTCATTCAGTAATTTTCACACCTAGCAGCACCATTGACAAGTCTGACCAAGAAGGGGGAAAAGTTCTTATGGTTAGATTTTTGTGAGTCAGCCTTTAGGAGCTGAAAAGAAGGTTGACATCAGCAATGATACTAGTCTTGTCATTCCCAAGCAAGAGCTATACTGTTTATTGTGATGCTTCAAGTATTAGGCTGGGCGTTGTTCTTATGTAGGGAGATGGATTCGTTGCATACGGGTCTCGACAGTTGAGGCCACATGAGATGAACTACCCAATGCATGATCTGGAGTTGGCAGCTGTTGTTCGTGCCTTACGTTGTTGGAGACATTACCTTTTGGGAGAGCACTCAGTGGTTTTCACCGACCACAAGAGTCTCAAGTACATCTTCACTCAGCGTGATCTGAATCTGAGACAGCACAGGTGGGTCGAGTATCTTCAGTCTTGATTTCGAGCTTTCCTATACGCCGGGAAAGGGAAACACAGTGGCAGATGAGTTGAATAGGAGAACTCAGATTCAGGAAGTTCAGGAGTCCAGTAGTGAGTGTTAGATTATCATTTTTTTCTCTGAGATTCATTTGGATGTGCACGATAGACAGGGATAGACTTACCTATCTTCTTTAGCTGTTACCTCTACACTTCTTGATCGGGTACGGATGAGGCAGCTATCAGACTCAGAAGTCTTAGTCCTGTGGGAGATTCTGTCAGGAGAGGACCCTCTTACTAGATGGACAGTGGGTGAGGATGATATCTTTCATTTCCAGAGATGCGTATGGGTGCCAGCAGTCATACGTGACGAGCTGATGTGGGACTTTCATTCCTCAGTTTGGGCAGTTCATCATGGCATCACCAAGATGTATCGAGATATTCATTACCATTATTGGTGGATAGGAATGAAGAGAGATGTTTTTGGTTTCATCTTGAGGTGTTCTACTTGTCAGTATGTGAAGGCGGAGCATCAGTGACCACCAGTCCTTTTATAGTAGTTACCCATTCTGGAGTAGAATTGTAACGATGTCTTGATGGACTTCATGACCGAATTGCCGAGGTAGCCTCGAGGGAACGATGTTATTTGGGTTATTGTCGACATGATTACGAAGGTTGATCACTTCTTACCAATCAAGGATACCTTCAGTGTTGATGATCTGGGATGACTATACATCCGAGAGATTGTACGTCTGCATGGAGTTCCACACTCCATCGTTTCAGACAGAGATGTGTGCTTTAATTCTTTGTTCTAGCAGGGGCTTCAGAGGGCTTTGGGTACACAGGTACTTTTGAGTATAGCATACCATCCCCAGACAGATGGCCAGTCTGAGCATATGATCTAGGTGCTTGAGTATATTCTCTGAACTTGAATTCTAGACTTTGGCGGTTCTTGGGAGAAGCATATCCCTCTTGTGGTGTTCGCCTACAACAACAGTTTTCATGAGACTATTTAGATGGCACCTTACGAGGATTTGTACGGTAGGCCATGTTGATCACATTTATGTTGGCTGGAGTTAAGAGAGGAAGCTTTACTGGGACCTCATCTTGTTCAGGAGACCTCGGAGGAGATAGATTTGATTCGGAAAAGGATGGCTACAGCACAGTCTCGACATAAGTCTTATGCTGATCAGCGGAGACGACATCTGGAGTTCGAGGTCGGGGATCCTGTTTTCCTGCATATCACACCGAGGTTGGGACACAAGAGGATTCAGAGACAGGGTAATCTTTAACCATGGTAGGTCAGGCCGTTTGAGGTATTGGAGAGAGTTGGGCCGGTTGCCTATTGGTTGCAGTTACCTCAGAGGTACCAGGCCATGCACGATGACTTCCACGTCTCTCAGCTCTAACATTACTTTTTAGACCCGTCTCATGTCTTTCAGCCCGAGGAGGTTGAGCTCAAAGAGGATGCATAATTTGAGGAGAATCCTATCCGGATTGTCGATCACAGTACGAAGGTTCTCCATGGGCGTTCTGTTCCTCTAGTACGAATGATATGGCAGCACGAGAGAGTACAGGACGAGACCAGGGAGAGGGAGGTCGATGTACGATCACAGTGGCTGGAGCTATTTGGGGTTTCTTCTTCTACACCTCATTAGGGAAATTCAGGGACAAATTTATTTAAGGGGGGAAGTTTGTAAGAACCCAGATATTCATTTCAGGTATATCTTTTCTTTTCTGGTCATTTTTGAGAAAAAGGGAAAATTTGAAAATTTTCGAAATACATGTCGTGTACTTTATGAGTACACGCCGTGTACTTTGAAGCCGTGCAGGCCGTGTGCTGGCCATGTCCGGGCTACACACACAGTGTGTAGGGGCGATGTGGAGGCCTCATAAAGCAGAGTATGGAAATGACTAGTACATGCCGTGTACTTTGTTTTTTTTCATTAAACGCACCAGGGTCGCATCTAATTTCCAGAATGACCTTCTTCAATGTCTCGTTCGGCCGAGAGCTTCCGTACGGCCATGATTCTTCTCCGATCCCCTGATCTTCTGTCCGATCTCCATTTCAGCCGCCGTCGATTGCGTTGGGATCGCCTCAGTAAGCTCTCTCTTCTACTTTAGCCTTGTTCCATGATTTTACCTCTTTCTCAAGATATCATAGGTTGATATTTTTGGAATTTTTCTCAGATCTTCGACATTCTAAGGAGAATCAATCATCATGGTTCAAGTATATCAATCTCCTAGCATTGAGGTAGGTGTTTTGTGCCCTATAGGAAGTCTTTGAATATTTTTGTGCAATTCAACCAATTCCCTTGAACAGTGTATTGTGTGTTTCCTATTTTTTCCCTTGTTGTTTTTCTACTTTTCTTGATTGCTTGAGTAGAGGTCAATGCTTGTGAATAACGTAATTTTTACTATGCTTTGTATGTTTTTTCATGCATGTTTTTCCTGTTAGGAATTTTACCAATTTCCATGCCTAGTTGTAGGATTGTAGAACTGTTGTACTGTTATGCTATTGTGTCATAGAATGATAGCCAAGTAGTTCTTGAGGTTTATATGGGGCGATACGCGCGCTATTCATGTTTTTTTAGACAGGGCTGTGAGAACCTAGTGTAGTGGATCATAGAGGGAATGGATGTAAGGGCTTCTCCAGAGTGTCTTATTAATTCGATGTGAGACCAAAGGGGGAATTGACGATGAGTTCTTCCTCAGAGAGTCTGTAGTTACTCGACGTAGGCCATAGGGGGAATGAGACTTTGAGTTCTTCCCCAAAGATCCATTAGTATGATACGACACCATAGGGGGAATTTATGGTGAGTTCTTCCTCAGAGAGTCTATTCTTTAGCTAGACTAGAGGGGTGAGACAGTGTGTGCCTCCTAGAGGGTTTCTAGTACTTGTATATTGAACCATAAGGGTTAGGCTGTGAGAACTACCTAGTGGGGTTACCTATTGTTCTACTTGTTGATTGGCTGTTACTTGTGTACTTTATATTCTAGACACTGTGGATTGTAGCTTCTGTGTGGTTTCATGTTTACTGCTTCCTGTATTTTTACTTGACATGTATTCACTGACTGTTAGGCATAGATCTTTGGGTGGTTTCCTACTGGGACCTTGTCTCACACACTGTTTGGGCCATGATTTTGGGCCCAAATAGACTATATTTTTGCAGGTATAGATAAGGGCAAGTGCCCTTCTACTTCAGGTACTTGACTTGTTGTGGATCTGGAGAGCATGGGACCAAGCTATGGCTTGTGATACGGAGGAGTTTACCAGTTTTCTTTTGAACTTTGGTTTATTATTGTATTCAGCATTGTGACTTGTTTGGATTCTTTCCTAGAAATATGTATCATGCATCATTTTATATACATGTGTGTGTGCTCCAGTTATTTACTACTAGTCTTTCGCTGTTTATCATTTACTCTTGTAGGGATGGTTACGGTTTCTGCTGTTGTCTATTTGTTTTTCTTCCACTGTGTACTCTGCCAATGAGGGAATAGTTTCCCCACTATCACACCCATGGCCCTCGCTGATAGTCGGCAGCCTCTGAAATTTGGGGAAATGCGCTTGAGGCCATGTGACCAACTGGGTACGGGGCGCCTCTGGGTGGCTTCCAGAACCGGGATGTTACAACAATGATTTTAGATCAACCCACCCCACTAGGATGGGGTCATTTATATCTTCATTTATATCATATTAATCATAAATCCCCTGAGTGGAGTCATTGGATCCTCAATAACTTGAATTATCCATATGAATTACTCCCCCAAATGACCCCCACCCTATAGGGTTGGGGGGGTTTCATCATCAGCACCACCATAGAGGGAATCAGTCTTCTCTGGGTTGGGAGGAATCAATAAACAATCAACATTCCCCCAACTCCTCCTAATAATAATAAAAACCCATGCTAGTTGGGGCATATTTGACAACCAAAACTAGAAACTACCTCAGAGTCACTATTCATAGACCAAAATAGGAGGAACATACGGTGAAGACAATCATATCTCATTAAGGGAACTATCCAAAACATCCCAAGATGGACAAGGGTTCAAATAATGATCCTAATAAAGATATTGCAGAATCATCTTGTTTTATTGATAGTATTGGCACATCCACCATTTCCTGATATGCCTCTGTGAATTTCGTCACTATCAACATGGAGAATATTGATCAAGACACAAGTATAGAAGGACGAAACATGAAAAACATACCTTGAAAGGAGGGTGACATTGATTCAACAAATGAGGTTTCATGCACCAGGAACCATAGATGGCACCAAAACATAGCACCCCCAAATATCAAGTTGCCACCTATATGATGGAATATTACCAAGTGGAAGGGTACAACCACATCCCAATCACCTCCAAGAAGAAATGAGGTTCATTCCCTAGAGGAATGATTGTCACAGTATGAGAGTGAAATACAATCTCTAGGAAAACATAATGAGGAGCTACTCAGAGGCAACATTCCTATTGGGTATTTTCTTCCGGTAGAGACAAATATTATTCTCCTCATGGATAATTCTCTAGAAAGAGTGGTATTTAATCATCAATTTGGCTCTATATTTTTATAACCAGTACACATATTGGAAGAAGGCGAAAATGATCACGACTTCCCTTTGTTGTGGCAACAACCTCTCCCTTGTTAGTAAAACCATAAAATCTTGTGATGAATCAAAAATCAGAATGAGATAATAGCAGGGCCACCTGGTCAACCCTCACCGACTCTCTATGGATGGGATACTTCCCAAGAAATGGTTCCCCTATAGATCCTTAATGTCATTTATTACCTGGCTAATTGAATGGAATCCATTAAAGGGCAAAGTGTGCCTTTTTATCTTGATAGGAATCCATATCTCGATTGGGTGTATGACACTTTGTCTCCATCCAATTTCAAAAATTCAACATTCTATAATTTTGATGGTTCATGCGACCCAAAAAAAATATCATACACTTCCTTTACTAATGTGGGATGATGGTAGGCCCTCGAGATCAATAGGAAGCAACAAATCTGAGTTGTTTTTTATAGACTTTAATAGTTCCAACCTTTGTTTGGTATAGAAGTCTTCCTGCAGGACCTGTGTTAGGATGGGAAGACCTTCATCATAAATTCCTCTATCAATTCAATTCTAAACTCAATAAGATAATGATCGTAGAACTGAAGAACTGTAAAAAATGCAAGAATGAGAGAGTGTCTGACTTCATAGTAAGGTGGAAGGGTTTGACCTACTCACACAACATCCCTATCTCATAAAATAAATTCTTAAAACTCTATTATGAAAATATTAGGAAATATTTTTATAAACCTGTGATTCCAATGACATGTCTAGGTAGATTCCATGAATTTTATGAAATTGACCAACTCTTAGAAGAAGCCATCCAGTGGACCCGATCCAAAACAAGACTCATGACCCAAGCAGAGGAGAAAAGGCCATCCAAAGCATAAGTTTCAGCTATCACTCTCAAGCTAGCATTGAAACCTGTCCAAATACCTATGCAGGCCCCAAACCACCCAGTACCTCCGGTTGAGCAGAAAAAACCATAGAATCACCCTCATCTAGAAAAATAGATAAATTAGGGTCATCCAGGATTTGAAGAACATATAAATAAGGAAAACTCCTTACAGAATGAAAAAATCCCTGGATATTTTTTGGTAGCCATGTACAATAACCTTATCACACTTCCAGAACCTACGAAACTTGATGAGGTCAACCTCACTGACTATCCTGATTACTACCCTTTCCATAGAAGGATGGCACAAAATATTCAGAATTGATTCATCTTCAAACATGTACTTTAAGGCATGATTGATTCTGGATAGGTGGCACTAGATAACTCCCCAGATAAGGTGACTTACATAACCATAATCCAACCAAAAGAATAGGGTGATTGGTTGAAGATCCCGACCAAACGTGTGCAAAAATTTGACAATTGAATTCTCAAAAGGCAGTTGATCGATCTCAAGCCACTCTGAAAGCATATGTTTGCAGAACTACAATATCTCCACCACAAATGAGGGAACATCAAATTTTCCTCCCAATGGTGGGTGTGACCACCAGAAGAAGGAATAAATAGAAGATAAAGAGCCATATTATATTCCAAATTGAGCCTTAACTCTCACATATTTCTTCCCAGTAGCATTTGAGGAATGGGACCCACCCCACCTAAAAGAACCTTCATTGGATGAAGAATTCATATTTGGTTCTTTCAACATGATAAACATGTCATACCCCTTCTATAATGATGAGTTTTCCCTATATCATGAGTTTCCCACGCATAAGCGGGGAATGTGAGGTCGTATGTGTTGGAACCAAGGATACACGGGACAACGCATATGTGGTCAGAGTCAATATTATGATCATATCCCCATGGAGGACATTTATGTAGATGATACATGTGGGAATGTGATCCAGTAGGCTCAAATAGGTAAGGAGGTGCCTCAAATCCCGCCAACAGTTTCCCTCATACAATTTTATTGCATGACAACTTAGATAGGGTTCAATCATCTGATCTGATGAGAAAAATGGGAAGGCCAAGATGACCCACTTCAATGGTAGAAGATGCTCCCATAACCCCTTCACAAGAAATAGGTTTATCCACCCCAAATGCCTCATCCCATCATCCACATGTCCATGGGAAACCCCATATCAGGAATCATCAACCTCTGCCCAAAATTAAAATGTTCTGAAATAGCTGGAGGCAATCCCAATCAAGATTTCAGTCCTCAATGCACTTTATCATTCAATGTAACTCAAGGAGGCACTTTTGAAGCCATCTAGATCCCAAAAGAGTTCATGATAGAAGTATTTATAGTCGAGGTTTATCGAGTGGAGGCCCTAGCATTGGAATGTCATGTCTTCATCTTATACACTGATCAAGATTAGAAAGAGGTACTTCAAGGGAACATAAAACCCCTATATGCCTTGAGAAAACTTGGTGATGTAAATTTCCAAAGGGATCTGATTGAGAATGGTTCTGGGATCAATCATATCCCAGTCCAAACCCTATGATGTTTGGGATACAGATAAGTGGATTGGTATACCACTAAGATAACCACCCAATGGCATGATAAGTGTGAGAAAATTCCTCTCAGGATAATTAATCTTGAATCCCAATTTGGGGATCTTACTTTGGACATAGTGTTTATGGTAATATAATAAGACACTGTGTATAACGTCATGCTCATAAGGTCTTGTCTTCATAGCCACCTAGAGAGACCTTCAACATTCCACTAATGTCTGAAGTATCCCATTAATGGAAAATTCAGAATATTACATGGTGATAATTCTCCCTTAAACACCTGCTAGGCCTTATTTTATGAGGCATATTTCTATAAAAATGGAGGCAAAAAACCAAATGTGTATGATGTTATATAGGTTTTTTCTCCAAATGGAATGTGTACCACCCATATAATTCCTTGGAGTATGATCAATGATGACTATGTGCTCCCCATAAACCTGGTCATGGTTGGAGATATAATCCTAGAGGTCCAAGCCCCTCCTGTTCCAAGTGATAGCACCGAAGACTATCATCTTCAAAATCTCTTTGCAAAAACTCTATCAAAATGGGATGATAATGTATCTTCTAATGTCCTATCCCAACCTAATAATGATATTGAAGCCCTTAGTTTCTATATCTATCTCAAAATGCGTCCACACACTCAGATATGGAAGAAGATGAGGCATACCTCATGAAAAACCCTCCAGCATTTAAGGAAGGTGTTTACAAAACCATCGATGAACTCAGGTAGATAAATATGGGAATAGAGGAAGACTTGTGACCAACACTGATTAGTTCTTCCATGCCCCTCAAATAGCAAGATATGTAGATCAAATTTATGAGGCAACAATAATATGTGTTCATGTGGAACTGCATAGAAATTCCTAGATTGAACCAAGATTTGGCTACACACCATATCGGGCTACCAGATGAGCATCAAGGCGTCAAGAAGACATCTAGGAGGATGCACCCCTCTCATGACACCAATATAAAAGCATCATTAAAAAATTTTATCGAAGCGAACATCATCATAGAAGTGCAATAGCCAATATTTCTTGCCAATATCCTCCCTTTCTAGAAGAAGAATGGGTAGGTTAGGATCTACATTGATTTCAGGGACCTTAATCAGCATTTCCCATAGTATTATTTCCCATTGCCAATAAAAGTACTTTTGATTGATGCAACTACTGGTTTAAAATCCCTTTCTTTCATTTATGGGTACTCAGGGTATAATCAAATAAATATTGACCCTATAGATAAAGAAGGCACTACCTTCATAGTGCCTCAACTGATATTTGTCTATCAGGTCATTCCCTTTGGTTTGAAGAATGTTGGAACCACATATCAATGTACCAAGCACCGTATCATTATG
This sequence comes from Viscum album, assembly GCA_963277665.1. Lineage (NCBI taxonomy): Eukaryota > Viridiplantae > Streptophyta > Magnoliopsida > Santalales > Viscaceae > Viscum > Viscum album. Next base: position 642,615,981 of record OY728146.1, on the reverse strand, counting down.
TAGTTCCTAGGAAAGATATCTAAACATTTCATTAATGAACCGGTGGTTAAATAACGATTGTGATGTGATATATTCATGAACCTTTAAACAATTTTAGACAAGATACTACATCCACTACTACAAAATGAAGTTATAGCCACGGACATATAGCCACAGTTTTATAAGTCCGTGGCTATAGCATGGTTATACCAACGGATGAAAATTCATCCGTGGCTATATGTGCGATTTGGCCAATATCTTGGGCTCCTCCTAAGGAACCCTCCCCGACTCACTCCCCTCCCCTGACGCACTCCCCTCCCCGGACGACCGCGCCTCCCCCCTCCCCGGATGATAGCGCCTCCCCCGACGCCGACGGACTCCCCTCCTCCCCTGACGCACTCCCCTCCTCCTGACGACCTCTCCTCCCCGGACGACCGCGCCTCCCCTGATGGACTCCCCTCCTCCGGACGACCCCGACGAACTCCCCTCCTCCCCTGACGGACTCCCCTCCTCCCCCGACGGACTCCCCTCCTCCCGATAGACTCCCCTCCTCCGGACGACCACAACTCCCCTACTCCCGACGGAATCTCCTCCTCCGACAAACTCTCCTCCTCCTGACGGCCTCCTCCGGACGACCTCATTGCCGGTATCTTTATCATTCCATTTTTTTATCATTTCCAGTATCTTTATATTTAAAAATAGTTTTTTCAAAATCCATATCAGTAGTAATTATATCCTTCTCAAGAATATTTCCACTCTTTTAGATATAACTTGTCAAATTCAAACTCTTGATACACCCATAATGAATATAGGGAACCGACCTGAAATTACTAATAAAATGAGGGGGTGAGAATTAGAGGGTGATCCACCCAAAATTAGGATACAAATGAGAATCCTATTTTATAATTTCCAAGTCCTAGATAATAGAGACATATTTAGGTATCATAAGTTATGTATTAGTCTTTATTGACCTATTATAATTGAGGTTGATGATCTCAAAACAGTTTTCTCTAATTTCCTTTCTAATTTTAAAAATATTGGCTTCACATTATTAGGTTTTTAAAACAGTTTTTTCGATGTCAAAAGTCATTGGGTGTGGGTTAATTCTTCTCTTTTTGACCCCCTTTTGGTCAGATCAGGCAACCAACATGTTAGTTTCTCTTTTTCTGATTTTGGATTCAAGTTTGATTATTCTTTAATTTATGATAGTAATAGTTATCTAGATCGATGAACTCTTTGGGGTGAAATTGGTTCTCTCAAAAACAATATTAATGATCCTTGGATCATTCTTGGGGACATTAATTTGATTATCAATCTGGAAGAAAAAATATGTCCTATGAACTGGTCAATTTATTTTAGTGAATTCAATGGTTTTATTATACAAAATGATTTGATTGAAGTGAATCATGTTGGGGAAAAGATAACTTATTATAAAGGGAACCCCAAATGTATGATGTCCAGTAAAATCAATAGGGATTTTGTTAATGATTTTTCTTTACATTCTTGGGATTCCATTTCAAGTATATCATTATCTCATCTTTACAATTATCATCAACATATTTTTAATTTTATCTCAGGAAAGGGTATTAAGTCTCCATTACCCTTTAGATTCAATAAAAATTGTGTTATTCATCCAGAATGTGAAAATGTTGTTTGGGAAGTTTGGTGTTCAGTAGGTGGTAAGAAGAATGACATTTCATGTATTATTAAACAAAAGATTCAGAAGTTAAATCATTAACATTGGAGTAAGGATATGTTTATTCATCTTGACATGGACATATCCAATCTTGATGCCTCTCATCTGTCCTTCCCGGAGCAGTGTACCCATGATGATTTCTCTAGTGTTGTTTCATTAGAATCTGAGATGACACTTAATCTTAACTATTTATCCAATATTTAATATGTAATAAAAAATATTCATCTAGAGATAATTGAAATAAGGATTGTGTTAGAAATTCCAATTTCATTAATAATATTCAAATTGTTCAGAAAATTTTTATGCCTCTTTCTTTACTAAAAATAGGAGATCAAATTCTGGACAATAGACATGACTTTTTAGAGCACATTATTTTTTATAATGAATATCACATTAATGAATCATATACCATCCCCCACAATAGAGGGTATTATACCCAAATTGGAAATTCATAAATATAATACAAAACTTTTATCAATTAATTTGGAACTATAAATCAGCGATAAAAGTTTTAGTTTTAGGCCGAAAAGCTCCCAGGGTCCTGATGGAATTATAAATTTCTTTTTTCAGAATTATTGGGAGATCATTGGTGAAGATGTTTTCAACCATGATCTTAATTTTTTCAATTGGGACCTCCAACCTAATGGATTAAATTATCAATTCCATTCCCAAATTCCAATGACAGAAAATGAAAATGAGATACACTTATTCCGGCCTAATGCTCTTATCAACACTTTAAAAAAAGTTATTACAAATATCATTTCAATTAGACATTCTACCATCTCTAATAAAATTGTTCCTTCTAATAAATTTTGATTCATTAAAGGAATGACCATTGATGATTGTATTGTTATGGATTTAGAGTGATTCAATCTATTTAAAAAACCTATTCATGGGGGGGAATGTTGCCAATAAATTAGACATTAAAAAGGCTTTTCGTACCTTGTATTGGGGATTTATATTTAAAATTATTCTCATGTTTGTTATTGAGGACACAATAATTAATTGGATTTTGATTAATTTTACATCTGGTCATATCTCATTTCTTGTAAATGGATCCCCAGAGGGATACTTATCTTTTTCTAGAAGAGTTAGGCAAGGTGATCCACTTTTTGTTATTATTTTAGTTATTTCATTGAATTATCATTTTCGGTTGTTTTACCTCATGGATAAAAATGGAAAGATGAAGGCTATTAGCGTTGGTCATAGTTATTTTACTTCTACCCAACTACATTATGCTGATTATATCATCATCTTCAATAAATGGGATAAAATAAATATCAAGAATATCATGAAATCTCTTCTATAATATGAGAATATTTCTAGGAAAAAACATAGTTGGAATAAGTCCATTGTCTACATTGGTAGAAAAATCTCAAAAATTATTAAATCAAAAGTCATCACGGATTTGGTTATTAGGAATTTTTTTCCATCTTTCCATATCTTGGTGTTCTGATGTTCTGTGGCCGACCAAAGGAATATTATTTTCACGTGATAATTAGTAAGATCAACAATTAGCTTGAAACATGGAACGGAAAATCCATTTTAATGGCTTGTCATATCTGTTTGGTTAAAGCTATTATTGTTTCTAATTTTTTTATTCCCATGTGGTTTATAAATGGCCTTGTTCTCTTATCAAGTCTATTACTGTGGCCATGAAAATCCTTATTTAGATTGGTAGTATTTTGGAAAAAAGATTAGTAACTATTCCTTGGAACACCTGTTGTAGATCATTTGATAGGGGGCCTTGGTATCGAAAATATCAGTCTTTATAATAAACCCTTTTACGCTTATTTAGTTTGGAAACTAGTAATTGACCCCTCAGAAGCTACTGCATTCTGATCTATCATGTGTTAATGCCTCCTAAATCAAGAGGTAATCTATGTGCCTTATAGTGGGATCAATGAATGGAAAATCCATGTGTAGATTAGAAATCTACCACTTACCCTTCATTTGGGAATCTAACTCTATTAGAGGGTCCAGGTGGTGTCCAGGGGTAGGGGGACTAGCAGGGGACTAGGAGGGTGCCTGGCAGGGTGCAGGGGGGGACTGCCAGGGGCAGGGGGACTAGCAGAGCCTCTTTATCTTACTATGGCATTTTCTTTTTTTTTTTAATTTCTGAATCTAACATTTTTAATTCAGGTTTTATTACTTATTTCTCTCAATTATATCTCTGTTTAATTTGTATACATTTAATTAATTTCTACTTGTTATTGAAATATTTCCATTTAGGGGGGCGGAGTGTCCGGCAGGGGGCTGGGGTTGGGGGCTGGTGGGGGGGGGGCTGGTGTAGTTGGGGGCTGCGGTTGGGGGCTGGGGTTGGGAAGGGGGTTGGTGGGGGGATGGGGGCTAGGGGGGCTTGTGCAGCTGGGGGCTGGGGTTGGGGGCTGGTTCAGGTGGGCTTCGGGGGGGGGGGGACTGGTGCTGGTGGGATGGGGGGCTGGGGGCTGGGGGGGATGGTGCAGTTGGGGCTGGGGTTGGGGGCTTGGGTTGGGCAGGGGGCTGGTGGGGGGCAGGGGGCTGGGGGGGGGGGGGCTGGTGCATTTGGGGGCTGGTGCAGGTGGGCTGCGGGGGGGGGGGGGGTGGAGGTGGGCTGGGGGGCTGGGGGGCTGGGGGGCTGGTGGGGGTAGGGGGCTACGGGGGGCATGGGGCTAGGGGCTGGGGGCTAGGGGGCAGGGGGTGGGGGGCTAGGGGGATGGGGGGCTGGGGGTTGGGGTTGGGGGGGGGGGCTGGGTTTGGGGGCTGGTGGGGGGGGGGGTTGAATATTGTAAGCTGGTATCATCTTTCTTCACCTCAGGGGTGCATCCCCATGGTTTCAATGCCCAATTTATAACTTTGATTCCTAAAGTTGAGAATTCTTGTGAAATTCACCTCTTCAGGTGAAATAACTAGATTGAGTCGAGTGATATTCTTGAGATATTCGATCCAATGAGTAATAAACCTCTATAGGACATTCCATGTTCTTGATTAAAAAGTCTTGGAAGAAATTTCTGAGTCAGACTCAATCCATAAGGAGCTCTGTCATGCTGAGGTGAAAAAATTAGTTCTTGATTATTGAACAACCTTGAATTCCTTGTAGTACAAACAATAAAAAAAATGATTCCACTATTTCTAGTAGAAGATTTTATACCTGCTCGATGCATCTAGCCTTGGAGACCTTATCCAATTCAGCTCCTATAGCTGAAAGAAATACTAAACAATTCGTATCCCCCCACCAATAGCATCCCCTCCATTTAATAACCCCCACCCACCGCCTAACACCGCCTAACAACCCTGACAGCTAACAACTATTTAACACAAGTTATCATACTGCCCCTAGTAGTTTATTAGACACACCCCTTTACATACCCTGACCCAGCTGCACCCAGCCCCAGGACCCCTAACGTAGGTGCATCCCAGGACCCTTTGCAGCCCAGGCAGAAGACTTCCAGCCTCGCCTCACCAGCTCCTCTCCATCTCCTCTCTAGCCACACGGCAACAGTCAGTAACATGCAGCCCCACGTCAGGGGAGGGAGGGCTGTCCAGCAGGGGGGAGGGCTGTCCAGCAGGGGGGAGGGATGTCCAGTAGGGGGGGGGGGGGGTTGTCCAGCAGGGGGGAGGGGTGTCCAGTAGGGGGAGGGGTGTCCAGGCAGGGGGCGGGGCTGTCCAGCAGGGGGCGGGCTGTCCGGCAGGGGGGCGGGCTGTCAGGCAGGGGGGGCGGGCTGTCACAGGCTATTCGGCAGGGGGAGGGGTGTCCGACAGGGGAGAGGGGTGTCCATCAGGGGGGAGGGGGTGTCACGCCGTAGTCACAGCGCGGTCACGCCGCGGTCACGCCGCGATCACGCCGCGGTCACGCCGTGATTGGGCCCTGCTCCAGGATGACACCCTGTGGCGGTTACTCCTTCAGGATGACACCCTACGGTGGTCACGCCGCGGTCACGCCATGGTCACGCCGCGGTCACGCCGCGGTCACGCCGTGATTTGGCCCTTCTCCAAGACGACACCCTACGGCGGTTACTCCTCCATGACGAAACCCTGTGGCATGAACGCCGCGGTCAGGCCGCGCTCACGCTGCACTCACGCCGCAGTCACGCCATGATTTGGCCCTGCTCCAGGACGACACCCTGCGGCGGTTACTCCTCCAGGACGACACCCTGCGGCGATCATGCCGTGGTCATGCCGCGGTCACGCTGCGGTCACGCCACTGTCACGCCGCGGTCACGCCGTAGTCACGCAGCGGTCACACCGTGATTTGGCTCTGATCCAGGACCACACCCTGCAGTGGTTACTCCTCCAGGACGGCACCCTACGGCGGTCACGCCACGGTCACACCGTGGTCACGCCGCGGTCACGCCGCAGTCACACCGCGGTCACGCCGCGGTCATGCCGCGGTCACGCCGCGGTCACGGCACGGTCACGCTGTGATTTGGCCCTGCTCCAGGACGACACCCTGTGGCGGTTACTCCTCCAGGATGACACCTTGCAGCGGTCACGCCGCGGTCACGCCATGGTCACGCCACGGTCATGCCGCGGTCACGCCGCGGTCACGCCGCGGTCACGCCGCGGTCACGCCACGGTCATGCCGTGGTCACGCCGCGGTCACGCCGTGATTTGGACTTACTCCAGGACCACACCCTGCGGCGGTTACTCCTCTTTAGAGAAACATTGAATGGTTATCTCTATAATTTTTCGTATTTACTCATTCCTAAACTATATCTCCTCTCAGCATTGCCTCTCATCCATATTTCCACAAAACGTGCATAGCAGGTGGTATAAAGGCTCAATTCAACTGAAAACATTGGTTTGGAATTGTCTGACATATTTTATTGTACATGTATCAAATAATATTTGTTCGGTAATTCTTCTTTTTCCTCATCCTCTTCACATATTGTCCGAACCAGATCATCCTCATCCTCTTCACATGTCGTCTGAACCGGATCATCCTGTTGTGATGGAAATTCAATGTCTGCTTTTGGCTGTTTTAGATGAAATTACTTCCATAATTCCCTCATCTCATGTAGCACTCATTGGAGGAGGATGATCACTGCCAAGTTGAGTTTTAAAGGCTGCACACAATCTGTTTGATGCAATTCTAAAGAGGATGTTCTATTCTGAGGGCCTATTTCATGCTAGAGTTCCCACATTTCCCCCACAAGCTGGAAAAGGGAGGTCTGGTTGGGCCTATGCAAACAGGGCTTGTTTGTTATGGACAAAGATACAACTGGAGACCTGGTTTGCCTGAAGAGTTTCCACGAAGGGTCTTCACTGTAGAGGAGACTAGCTCTGGTCTGTATTTGGTAGTTACTTCCATGATGGTTCCCACAACCGTTTGACTGAATTTCACACCAACCCAAGCCCTGCTAGTGACTATTTTTCGATGCACTATAAAAATCCCATGGCCAACCCACCAAAATCAAACCAGCTATTCCAGGGTCATTTCCACTCTCACTAAAAAATCCAAACTCAAGCCCTACTACAATTCCAAGCTCCCACTTCAATTTAGCCACTATGAACACCTTCCCAATCCCCCACTATTTTTCAATCCACCTAGGAAACCCATCCACAACTTGACCACCAATCAGGCCTACCCACCTCTCAACTTCTAAGCCACCAACCCCACATTTTACACCAGGCATCCCACTTTAAAACCATTCCAAACCTCACCCAATTCTAACCAATTAAACAAGACCCCTTAACATTTGAAGCCCTCATCTAAATTCCTATTCCAACTCACTTATTTTAGACCCAATCAGCCCTTCCACTTCAGAAAAACAAGAGCAGCCAACTTAAAATCCAGTCCAACTTAGTTTCCTTCATGCTTGCCCCCATGAGTCCACAACCTCACCTCAACCAAATTATTAACCACCTGGACACCTGGAAGCCACAAGAGGAGAGAGAAGGTTTATATATATTTTTTGTAATATTTTATTCCATTAGAAGAGAATTTGTTGAATACTGCCACTTGTAATGAGGTACTTAATTTCCTCTCCCTCTTTCATCCATTAAATATTAGACTGATCCTATGTAAAAAAAATCATTCTCCACCTCCCGGGAAGGAACTCTCAGCTACCGTTCTTCTGTTCTTCTTCCTACTGATGAATAAAATTCCCCAAGTATATTGGGAAAATTTTATTCATTTTTCTTCATTTACCTCTTCTTACTTACTGCTGATTTCAGCAGCCAGATTCTGTCTTTTAGCAATAGCCCATGACATCCATCCGTTGTCTAGGGGTCCAGTGGGGGGGTCCAGTGGGGGGGGGGGTCTGTCCTGGGGTGTCCAGGGTCTGGGGGGAGCTGTCCTGGGGGGTCTGGGTTTGGGGGGGGGGGTAGGTTCTGGGGGGTGTCCATGGTCTGGGGGGCTGTCCAGGATCTGGGGGGGGGTTGTCCTGGGGTGTCCAGGGTCTGGGGGGGGTCTTTCCTGGGGTGGGGTCTGTCCTGGGGTGTCCAGGGTCAGGGGGTAGGGGGGCAGGGGGCAGGGGGCAGGGGTTTCCAGCAGGGGGAGGGGTGTCCAGTAGGGGGAGGGGATGTCTAAGCAGGGGGGAGGGTTGTCCAGTGGGTGCAGGGGGTGTCCAGTGGGGCTGTCTAGTGGGGTTGTCCAGTTGGGGCATGGGGGCTGTCCAGTGGGGTGTAGGGGGGGCATGGGGGACCAAGGGGGGAATGGGGGTGCAGGGGGGTGTTCAAGGGGGTTGTCCAGGGGGTTGAAAGGGGGTGAAAGAGGGCTGTCCAGGAACCTAAGCCCATGCAGGTTTTGAATGTCTCTATAGAGAAAATGCAGTGCTGTCCAGATCTGGAAAATATCATAAAACATCCCACAGATACTTCACAGGCACCAGGTATAACTATTTCACCACCTATATATAGTGAGCACGGTGCTATAAAATCCGGTAACTCTATTTCAAATCATAATTCCAATGTTTTGTTTAATGCAGTACTACATGAAATGTAAGCAGATTTTATCTGAGGATGAGTATGTGTGACCATGATTTCACCAAGCAGTTTGTTTAGTTGATAAACAGTTTTTCTGGTAATCTTTTCAACTTTCAAATATGTTTTATTTTATTTCGATAAACATTTTATAGTTTATTCTGTTTTATTTTCCAGACTGATTATATGTATGTTTTCCTAGATTACTCATATATAGCTACTTCTGAATTTTGTTTCAACTGTTTCCCAAGTCATACTAAGAACCTATAGTATGGGGTGGTCCTACTAAGAACCTATAGTATGGGGCCAGTGTCCAGCAGGGGTCCAGTGTCCAGCAGGGGTAAATATGCAGGGGGAGTCTAGTGTCCAGGGGGGAGTCCAGTGTCCAATAGGGGTAAATATGATTTGGGAATCCCAAGAACTAGTTTCCATGGGGGAGTCAGGTGTCCAGTAGGGGTATAAGGGGGTTGGTAGGGGTGGGGGGAGTATGGGTCCAGTGTCTAGCAGGGGTCCAGTGTCCAGGAGAGTTAAATATGAAGGGGCCTAGCAGGGGGCCTAGTAGGGGGCCTAGTAGGGGGCAGTGGGCCTAGCAGGGGGCCTAGCAGGGGCAGGGGGCCTAGCAGGGGGCAAGGGGACTAGCAGGGGGTAGGGGGCTGGCAGGGGGGCTGGCAGGGGGGCTGGCAGGGGGCAGGGGGGCTGGCAGGGGGACTAGCAGGTGGGACTGGCAGGGGTGGCAGGGGGGGACTGGAAGGGGGCAGGGGGGGCTGGCTGACAGGGGGGTAAGCAAGGGGTGGTAGGGGGAACTAGCAGGGGCTGGGGGCAGGGGGGCCGGCAAGGGGGTGGCAGGGGGGACTAGCATGGGGCAGGGGGCAAAGGCAGGGGACAATCAAGGGGTGGCAGGGGGAGGGGTGTCCAGGCAGGGGCGAGGGGTGTCCAGGCAAGGGGAGGGGCTGTCCAGCAGGGGGGACGGGTGTCCAGGCAAGGGGAGGGGCTGTCCAGCAGGGGGAGGGGTGTCTAGCATGGGGGGAGGGTTGTCCAGCAGGAGGAGGGATGTTCAGCAGGGGGGTGTCCAGTAGGGGGGAGGGGTGTCCAGGCAGGGGGGAGGGGTGTCCAAGCAGGGGGAGGGGCTTTCCAGCAGGGGGGAGGGGTTGTCCTGCAAGGGGGAGGGGTGTCCAGTAGGGGGGAGGGTTGTCCAGCAGGGGGAGGGGTGTCCAGCAGGGGCGAGGGGTGTCCAGGCAGGAGGAGGAGCTATCCAGTAGAGGGGGAGGGGCTGTCATTGAGGAATTTCTAGCTGAGAACGAGCATGAATAGGTGTAATAGCAGGTAGAGTAAAATGTGGTAGCCTTATAAGTATATGTCATGTGTAACCTATAGGGTGAGGTCTGTAATGATGCTCCTAGACATGTTCTGGTTGTGTAAAAAATGTTGGGAACTCTCTATTTTCTATTTCTTGATTCATGTATGTTGGTTGTTGGTACCCCATGTTGATAGGATGTTTCATCTTAATTCTAGTTGCGGTAGAGAACCCTCTTTGATAAGGTTCTCAAGTTGGGAGTACGAGTTAAGGATCTGCTTATAGAATATATCCAGCAGAATTGTGTTTTACCAGTTTCAGCATGAACACATCCTTGGGCGGGGGGGGGGGGGGGGGGGGGGCTGGCAAGGGGGAATGGCAGGGGGCAGGGGGGCTGGCAGGGGGACAAGCAGGGGGTAGGGGGGCTGGCAGGGGGACAAGAAGGGGGTGGAAGGGGGGGACTAGCAGGGGCAGGGGGGGACTGGCAGGGGGGACTAGCAGGGGGTGGCAGGTGGCAGGGGGTGGCAGGGGGGGACTGGCAGGGGGTGGCAGTGGGGTGGCAGGGGGTGTCCAGGGGGGGTCCAGGGGATGTCGAGGGGGTGTCCAGGGGGGTGTCGAGGGGGTTGAGGGTATTTTTTATATGGATTTGGACACCCTATAGCCACGGTTTAAACCGTTTCTATTGGTTTATTTCCACGGTTATTAACCGTGGCTATAGACATAATGCCACGGTTTAAAATCGTGGCAATTATGTCTGTCCAGCCTTTAGTATAGCCATGGTTAAAACCGTGGCATTAGTTAAACAGCCACGGTTTGAACCCTGGCTATATACCAATTGCCACAGTTGAAATCGTGGCTATAGTGTTAAAGCCACGGTTTGGAACCGTGGCTATAGGTCTAGGCCTATAGCCACACCAAACTTAGCCACGATTTGAGGAACCGTGGCTATTACCTATAGCCATAGTTTTAGGGCCTATAGCCACAGTTTAGAACCGTGGCTATAGCCCGAATTTCTAGTAGTGATCCAATATGAATATGAATCCGTTGAAATATGAATTTTGGGTAACTCGTGGTAAATTACTTGGTTTTTTGGTATTCCACCACGACATTGTGGTAAACCCAGATAAGACTACTATTATATTAGCAATGTCACCCCACAAAAATCTCAAACAATTGAGAGGGATCTAAGGGAAACTTGTATACATTGGGCGGTTTATTTTCAAACTAGATATAAAATCTCTTCCCTTCACCAGGCTAATAAATAAAGGAATCACCTACCAATGGGATGATGATTTCCAAAAATCTTTTGATATTATCAAGAAATACCTACTGAACCCACCAGTTCTTATGCATATGGTGGAAGGGAGGCCACTCATCTCATGTGTGGCCTCTATGGATTACTCACTTGGCAGCCTCCTCTCACAAACAAATGACGTGGGAAGTGAAAATAGACTCCATTACCTCATTTAAACTTTTCTAGGTATTGATAGCTGATACTTTGATGTCGAGAAGAACTATCTCACACAAATATTCATAGTAAAAAACCCAAAGCATTACATACAGTACCACAAAGTCCAAATGGTCTCTTTTATCAACCTGCTCAAGTACATCCTTGGTCGTCCAACGCTGATTGGGTTCTTGTCCTGATGGGAGGTCATTCTTCAGTAATATGACATTCATTTTTTTCATAGAAGCCAATGAAAGGATAAGCCCTGGCTGATTTCCTTGTAGCACATCCTTCCCCGGTGAATATATTTGAAGACACCAAGCTTCCATATGAAGTGGCCATATATTCCCATGACACTCCCCATACATGGTATATGTATTTTAACGAGGCCTCACAAAATCCTATCAGAATAAGGATGGAAATCCCTAAGCTAAATTGGGTTCTCTTGTGCATTATATTTGTGTCTCCTGAAAAAGTATTTTTTCCATACTCTTTCTCACTATCTAAAGGATACACAAATAATGAGGCATAATACTGAGCCCTCATTGTTGGCTTGGAACTATCCCTATAATTAAGAATACACTACCTGAACATCAAAAAGTATTTGGAGTTAGTGAAAAGAAGTTCAATGGAGAATACGCCATCAAAAGAAATAATTGGCCCCTCTCACCAGCTATTTCATGGAACTAATGGCAGATCCCCCTTTCAAACCCGCAATACATCATGTTCCTTGAACATAGAATAATTTCACTAATGCATTGACCAATGTGGACACCTTTTTGTCATATCCTGGTTATGAAGAAACAATCTTCCACATCATGCATCAGAGAATGGTCTCAACAATCATCATTTGTTATATGGAAGACACCAATCATGTCAAAACTGTCCTAGAGCATGATGCCCCAGTAGTCACCTCTAGATTGATGGAACCCATAATTATCTATCTACAAAATGGGACTCTTCCATTGGATAGAGTAGGAAGGGAATAGATTCGGCATCGTGGAGAGAATGTTACCATGCAAGACAGCCCGAAAAAGAAGAAAACCATCTACAAGTGTGGATTGAATGGGATCCTCTTTGGATGCAGAGTATATGGAGAGATTTATGTCATCATGAAAGAAGTCCATGAAAGATAGTGCATCACCCATCAATCTGGGACCTAGATCTCCCATCAGATTAGGAGGTTAGGATATTATTGGAAAACCACTGTTTAAGACTGCACGGAATTCACAATGAAATTTCATTCACTCTAAATCCAAGTGTACTTCATCCATTAACCACTAAAATTTCTACATACAACTAAATATTCTAGGTCATTTCTTGTTTAGGGAATGGATGTTGTGGGTCCATATCCCCTAGACATAGCTAAGTAGTTCAAGTACATCCTTACTGCTACCAAATTCTTTTCTAAATGGGTTGGGGCCATACCAATAGAGACCTTATCCTTTTATAGATATCATTACATGATTTTAAGCATAATAAGGAATCATATTAAAATCAAAGGATTATAAAGTCTAGTGTCTTAGAAGACTAGGTATATAAAACTGAAAACATGGGACTAAATAAAACATTTTCTATTTAATCCTCATAAGGAAATATTAACTTCCATTGTGCTCATATATCTTCATAGGATAACCTGAGGATATAATGAACAAAGGGATGGGCTAAAAATCCATCATGGGAATAAGCATAATAATAAAGCATTAACACATGGGTTAGAAGGCATGACATATTGATATAAAAGTCATGGAAAATATGGATTTATAACATATAAACACGGGATCATATAAACATAGAGTCATAGTAATTTGCCAGCAACATAAAACATGACTTTATCTACACTCAAGGATTGTTTTACATAGAGGATCATATGTCAAGGTTAACCACCATGACCGTTTCACATGGTAGCATGAGTCAAGGCTAACCACAAATACCGTTGCACATAATGTCTCATGAGTATCAAATTTTACCAATGAATTAGAGGAATATCTAGGTTCACCCATCTTAACATGTTCATGAATATTCTTTCCACATATACAATCACATATAATCAAATATACATAAATATAAGGGTTACCAATGTTAAGAATTGGGTATCATAATTATGTCATAAAGCATAACAAATGGGAGTATCATAAAAATTTCCATAAAGGAATGAAATTAGATCATTCATGGAAAATAATTGGGTAGAATATGCATATATCAGGAAAATTGATTTTAACTTGAAGTAACAACTCTAAAAAGAGAACTCAAGAAACATTAAAATTAAAACTTTCTAGTGCGGTTAATGAAAAATATCAAGGGTCATTTAAAACATAAAAGGGAATAATATTTTATATAAAACTATAAGTGAACCAAAAAGGTTTTCATAATAAAAATAGTATTTTTAAAAAAAATATTGGTGGCTTAAAAATAGATTATATAGTGTACTTGAAAATGGGTAAGAATTTGGAAAGTTCCTTTAAAACGGGATTGCTCATTATGGAAAATTGAATAGGGAATCATTTAAAAACATGTATATCCCTAAAAGAGAAAGATGAATGGATATTAATACATGAGTTTGGATCATATAAATAGTATTTTTAAAATTTTCATAAAAATAATTGATAACTTCATTTGGGTAAAAAAAATATAGAACAACCCAAAGGAATAAAGGAGGTTCGGGTAGAATTTCTTACCTTAAGTCTTAATGTGTCCTTCACTTGATATTAATGTCCTGGATAACTATGTTTAATTAATTAATTAATATTTTAAAAACATCTTCTACATGTAATTTATTTATTATAACCATATGAAGTTCATTCATGACCTTTTTGGTGGGTTAAGAGGTTCAATTTCATTGTTTTTGGAGAGTTTGTTTCTTTGGTTTTCATGACTGGTTTACTTATATACATGTAAGGATAAAGATGTAATGTGAGAATGATTGTCCAGAATTGGAGTTATTTTTTATTATTTAACATCCCGAAGTTTACATGGTTATAAAATTCATTTTTTTTATTTTGAGTGAAGATTAATCATTATATAAAACATTAATGAAATTTGTTTGGTTAATTGGCCATTTTTTATCAAAAATGACATATTCTTATTTATAAATTAATATCATGTGAAACAAAGATTCCAAAACCATTAATTAGACATAATACCTATTTTATTTTCTTTTTCCACCATAAAAAATGGTATCATGACTAGAATTGAAGATGGTAAAATAAATTGAAAACCCATCATCCTTGAATGTGATGAATTAACACATCTCGTATGGTGTTTTAATTTCTTGTATAAAAGGAGGATAAATGAGAGATGATGATGCATTATTACATAATCATAACTAAATTTTAGGAAATTTATAGTACTGGAGTTATCATTCCATTTGGATGAGTAGAGGTGAGTATAGAAATGATAACAAAGGAACATGAAAAGAAAATAAAAGAAAATAAATGAGGACTTTACCTCTTGAATATAGCTTCCTTGAGATCCTATTTAGGGGAGAGGTTTTTGTGTTTTTATGAGACCAATAACTCCTAGATGTGGGAGAGTGGATTAGGGAGATATTTGAGTATTATTTGTACTCGGAACAAGGATTGAGAGGTGTGAGGATAGGAGATAAAGAGGGGTGGTATTTATAGTGGAGGAGAGGAGGGGATTCCCATTATTTTAATCATTAGTTTAATAATTTTCTACAAGACTATGAATATTATTGATTATTATGACCACAAATAGTGAAAAGATCATGTGAGTTCTAAGAAATGGCCATTTACATCATCCATGACTCAAGCATGACGTATAAATTCATTTATTTATCATTTATCATAAATTATGGTATTTTACGATTCACTAAAAATTCAATTATTTTAGAAAAATACCAAAAATTCACCCCAACAAAATTTTGATATGTAGAATTAAAAAATAATTCCATTTTATGAAAATAATTTTCAAAATATGATAAAAATAATTTTTAATTAAAATTACAATTTAATTGAAAAATATAAATTTCAAAATTAAAATAGCTTTTCTAAAACTTTTAAAAATTAATTAAGTTATCTTAAAATTGTATTATTTTCATAAGTCATCAAAATATTTATTTATGAATACATTTTATGAAAATAAATTTTATTTTAAATTATTAAATTAATCATAATGTGTTTTCTAAATATACATGACTTACAAAAATACAAACACTTGATTAATAATTTTTAAAATATTTACTTACTTATAATATGATATATTTATATCATATTTTCACTTAAAATATGGATAAATTTTGTTTATACTGTCATTAGTGAGGTTACTATATAATTGGCTAGTTTACTTTTTATAAGGATCACATTACTATTCCAAAGGGAAAGTTACTATATCATCGGTATATGTTCCTTAACTTATAGTGATGCCTTTTATTCTACTCATTCTTAATTTATAAAATTTGTATCGTGTTCTATATTTAATCTAATATTATTATACAATAAGACATAATTGTAATAAGGGAATTTTATTGATAAAACATAGGTTCATTACATTCTTCCCCCTTAAAAAATTTCACCCTTGAAATTTCATTTTATATTCTAAGCTGAAAACAAATGTGGGTACTTTTCCTTCATTACTTCCTCTAATTCCCATGTTGCCTCTTCGTACTTATGGTTCTGTCATAGTGTTTTGACCAGGTGAGTAGTCCTGTTACGTATAACTTTATCTCTACAATCCAAGAACTTCACTGACTACTCCTTGTAAGAAAGATCACTCTCCAACAGTACCACCTCTAAAGATAGTACATTTTAAGGATTTGGTATGTACATCCTTAAGAGGTATACATGGAAGATATCGTGTACTTTTGACATGGTAGGTGAAAGTGTTAGTTGATAGTACATAACTCTGACATGATCAAGAATCTTTAAGGGGCTGATGTGCCTTGGACTTAGCTTTCATTTCTTCCCAAATATCATGACCTTCCATGGAGATATGTAGAGGAATGCCATGTTTCCAACTTTAAACTCATGGTCTCGTCAATAATTGAATTCATAGATCTTTTTTAACTTTGGGCTTCCTTGATGTGATGTTTAATGGTTTTCACCTTATACGCCATTTCTTCAACCATTTTAGGTCCTAAAAGCTTATGCTCACCAACTTCATCTCAACATTCTATTGTTCTGCACCTTTTCCCATAAATGGCTTCATATGGTGCCATTCAGATGCTCGAGTGGAAACTATTGTTGTAAGAGAATTCCATATGTGTCAGATATTTGTCCCATCCTCCTTTGAAGTCCATGGAAAACACTCTCATCATATCTTGCAATGTATAAATAGTTCACTCATATTATCCATAGGTTTGAGCATGATAGGCCATACTAAAGTTCAGTTCGGTGCTTAGAGCATGCTGTACACTTTTCCAGAACATGGGGTGAATCTCTGATCTCTATCGGATACAATAGATAGTGGTACTCTTTGTGACCTTACCACCACTTTGATATATATATATCAGTGCAATTTTATCCAATTGGAAGTCATTTCAAACTACGATAAAGTGAGGTGTCTTTGTAAGACGATCCACAATGACCCATATAGCATTGTTTCCTCTTGATTTCCTTGGAAGTATGGTGAAAAAGTCCATGGTGATGTTCTCCCACTTGCATGTTGTTATGGATAGTGGATGAATTATCCCCTTATACATTTTCCTTTAAGCCTTCACTTGTTGACATATTGGTCACTTCGATGTGTATTCAGTAATATCTTTATTCATATTGTCCCACCAAAAGTTCTCCAAGAGATCTTGATACATCTTTGTGATCCTTAGGTGAATAGAAAAGGTTGAGCTTTGTGAATAATTTTGATGATCCTTATTTATCTCTGTATTGGATGGCTCACATAATTGTGACCCAAATATTACAATCTCATCCTTATAAATCTTTAAATCATATAATTTCTCATTTCAGATAGCTTCCACCCTTTTCTGAATTTCCACATCATTTCTTTGAGCATCCTTTATTTTCTATATTTGGGATGGTTGAGAAATCATTTGAGAAAGGATTGATGATATTACTCCCTTAATGATTCCCATGTGCATACTTTGCAAATATAAGAATATTGGATCCTTTTCAATTCTCATCATTGATAAAGATGAAGGATCATTTCTACTTTGATCATCTGCCACTTTATTTGCCTTACCGGGATGGTAGTGGATTGAGTATTAATAATACTTGATGATATCTAATCATCTTCTTAGGGGAATATTAATCTCTTTCTATGTTAATATATATTTGAGACTAGTTTGATCAATATATTTCTCACACTTCTCCCTATAGAGATAATTCCTCTAGATTTTCAATGTAAATATCATAGTCACCAAATCTAGATCATGTGTGGGGTATTTTTCCCATTGATTTTTATATTATTTAAGGAATAGGATATCACTTTATCATTTTGCAACATCACATAGCCTAATCCCTTCTTGGAAGAATCACTGTACACCCCCAAAGAGTTCTCCACTTGTTGGGAGTGTGAGTACTGGTGCAGTGATAAGCCTCTTTTGAGCTCCTTAATTCTTTCCTCACATTCTTGAGTCCAGAAGAACTTCACCCCCTTTCATGTCATCTTGGTCATTGGGTTTTAAAATAATCAGAAGTTCTTCACAAATCATTGATAATACCCAGATAGACCCAACAAGTTGCGGATCTCCATTACATATTTTGGAATGGGCGACTATTAAATTTTTGTTATCATGTAAGGGTCTACAGATATTACTTTTCTAGTTATAACATTCCACAAGAATGACACATCCTTTATCCAGAACTCACATTTATTGTACTTTTATTAATTTTTCTCCTTTCATGAAGTTATCAACATAGTATTCTAATTCTCTTCATGTTCCTCCTCTCTCTTGGAGTATATCTGAATATCATTGATAAAGACTACCACAAATTTTTCGAGGTAATATCTAAAGACTCTGTTCATTTAATCCATGAATATTTCTGGTGAATTACTAAGTCCTAAAGGAATCACTATGAACTCATAGTGTACATACCTCATTTAAAAGGTATTTTGGGAAATATCTTCCTTCCCCACCTTTAATTAATGATATCCTAACCGAAGGTCCACCTTAGAGAAATAACTAGCCCCACATAGATGATCAAAGAAATTATATATTTAATTTCGGGGATACTTGTTATTTATCATGATTTTAATGAGATCATGATAATAAATGCATAGAATAATTGATCAATATTTATTCTTAACAAATAGGACTAGTGCTCCCTATCATGAAGCACTCGGGCGTATAAAACCCTTCTCTAGATTTTCATATAACTGCTTCTTCAGATCTTCCAGCTCAATAGTGGTCATTATATAAGGTGTATTTGATATAGGTAGGGATCTAAGAAAACGTTCAATTGATAACCCAACCTCTTTATTAGGAGGACTACCAAACAATTATTCAAGGAATACATTAGTGTAATCTCTCATGATGGGCATATCTATGATAAGTATCATCTCATTTGTCTCAATCATTTGAGTAAGATATACTTTCTCAAAAGACAACAGTATCCACACTTGAGATGATGATTCTAAAGGAGATCCATCATCCTCCTTTCAATTTTATAGGATAGTAGGATACTTTGGGATGTGAATAGTGATCTCCATTTCAAGATAGTAAATGTTGGATTTGTATAATGATAGAAAATCCATGACCAAAATAGCATTGAAATCCACCAAAGGAATTATGAAAAGATTTTTTGGGAGGTTCAGTCCACAAACATTTACTATGGAGGATTTATATACTTTAGATGAAATAATTTCCGATTTTCTATTCTCAGATATAACCCAATCTTCAAATTTTGATCTGGTTTTTGAATAGTTATAATAATCTTTCAATATATGAAATAATGTGTAGAACCATAATCAAATAGTGAATTCACTATTATTGAAGGAATAAATAGTGAACCTATCACCAAATAATTTAATGGCTCCACCTCAGTAGTATTGATAGAATAATACCTTCCTTGTATCCTTGGAGGTTGTTGTTGATTGCCTCTGGCAACCCCAGTATTAGGGAAATTGTTCGCATAATGCCCATGTTCCTTATAGTTGAAACATTGCACAACTGGCTGAGTGTTGATATGAACCTTCCTTTATTCTTCCACATTAGTGGGATTATTTATATCTCTTCGGTAGTTCTTAGACTAATGTCTCATTATTCTACATTTTAAGCAATTCCTGGTTCCCTTTAGATAGTTCCCAGGATTCTTCTTCCCACAATTTTGATACATGTGATTTTTTATCTTATTTTCATCATGGAATTTATTTTCCAAACCACACCTATTAGACTCCATTTTCCACTTTTTTTCACTGGGCCCATGAGACCATTGAGAGTATCTGATCTCCATTTCAACCTTGAGGGAACAACAGACAATCTCCTCATAACTGTCAAAGTCTCGAATTTTTAAAACACTTCATAAACTCGAATTCAATCTGCTAAAGAATCGATCCACCTTACTTTTAGTGTTCATGAAAATGAAAAAGGCATATCTTGAAATCCTTGTGAAGTTTTCTTCATACACCCTGATTAACTCGTCTTTGTTCTACTTAAATCTGAGGAAGTATCTTTCCATATTGAGATGGAGGGTTCAGGGAAAATATTTATTGAAAAACAATTTCTTTAATTCCTCCCAATACATGGAATCAATTTCCTCCCAAGACTTCATATTCTTGATCAGTGTCCACCACTAATCATCTTCCCCATCAAATTGATAAACCTCTAGAAGTAATTTCTCTTCCTCTGAGAACTAAAGGATATAGAATATCTTCTTAATGAAGTTAATCCACTATTCCATGTGGATGGGATCAAAAGATACACTAAACATGGGAGGTCATTGTCACATAAAGGATTTGATGGAAACATTCTCTTTCCTTGGAGGAGGTGGGAATTTCATATGATTCAAGTTATTATGCATAACTTCAATCAACTAAGCAAGTATTTTCATAAATTTTTGAGCACCCATTCCAATCATATCAGGCATATCAATAAGAAAATCATCACATTTCCTATCACATTGATTTTTGTAATGTGATCTTCTATTTCCCTCCACTAACTATAAAAAATAATGTACAATTATAGGGATTGAATACTTACTTATTAAGCATAAAGAGGAAACTTTAAACATAAAAGGATAAACTATTAAAGTAAAAGTATATCATAACTCATGATTCCCTAGGATTCAATCTAGGTTACCCATGATTCATTTCCTCAAATTTATTTCCTATGGGCTTCTTTTTTTCCAATAATAATGGTCTATACTAAGCTTACGAATTTACCAAAGAATATCCCTTGGGAGTGTCAAACAAGGGGTGAAGCAAGGCCCATTGTCATGCACCAGTTCCATTTCAAGTCTAGCTCAATGTAGTGTTTTCAGGTTTTACCCTTAGATACATATGTTCCATAGCCACATCCACCTATCCGTATCTAAATAGGGATGGATTTTCTTGATAAACCACTTACTCTATAATTACCAAAATTTAGGGATGTTTTCTTATACTTAGTTGTATCCCTAAGGTTCTTACTAAATTTCTCTATTCCAAATCTCCAAAAATAACTAGACCTTTCACTGATACTAACTATAGACACCCTATCCTTTTACATATATCATTACATGATTTTAAGAAAAATAAAGCATCATATTGAAAGCTAAGGATCATAAAGTCTAGTTTCATGGAATACTAGATGCATAAAACTGAAAAAAGGGGATAAATTAAGCATTTATTTATTTAATCATCATAAAGAGCTCCTAAATTCCATTTTCCTCATATATCATTATTGGATAACATGAGGATAACATGAACAAAGGGATGAGATAAAAATCCCAGTAAGGGAATAAGCCTAGGAATAAAGCATTAACACATGGGTAAGAAGTCCTGACATAATGATATAAAAAGGCATGTAACATATAGATTCATAACATATAAACAAGGGATAATATAAAATGGAGTCATAGTAATGTGGTAGAAACATAAAACATGACTTTAGCATGAGTCAAGGCTCATTTCATATAGAGGATCACAAGTGAAGGTTAACCACCAAGACCATTTCACATAACGTCGCATAAGAATCATCTTTACCCAATGAATTAGAGTGATATCTAGGCGCACCCATCATAAAATTTTCATGAATATGCTTTCAACATATATAATCATACATAATCAATCATACATAAAAATGAGGGTTAACCATGGTTATAATTGGGAATCATAATCATGTCATAAAGTATAACAAATGGGAGTATCATAAAAATGTCCATGAAGGAAAGGAATTAGATCATGCATGGAAAATAATAGGGTATAATAGGAATATATCATGAAAACTGATGTAAACATGAAGTAATACCATCTAAAAAGAGTACTCAATAAACTTTATAATTAAAACATTTTAGTTTGATTAAAGGAAAATATCAAAGGTAATTTAAAACATAAAAGGGAATAATATTTTATATAAAACCCAATGTGATCCAAGAAGGTTTTCATAATTAAAATAGTGGTTTTATAAAAATATTTTTGGCTTAATGAAATATTATATACTGTACTTGAAAATGGGTATGAATTGGGAAAGTTCCCTTAAAACAGGCTTTCTTATCAGGAACAATTGAGGAGGGAGTCATTTAAAACATGTATATCCCTCAAATATAATTTTGATTATATCTTGATACATGATTTTCGAAAATATAAACATCGTTTATCATATGTTCATAAAAATAATAGATAACTTCATTTGGGTAAAAAATATTGAACAACCCGAAGGAATAATGGAGGTTTGGGTAGAATCCCTTACCTTATGTTCGAAGGTGTCCTTAAATTGATCTTAATGAACTGGATATCAAAATTAAATTCATTAATTAATATTTATAGAACCTTTAATAAATTTAATTTATTTATTATAACCTTATTATGTTCATTCATGAATTTTTTGGTGGGTTAAGAGGTTCAATTTCAATGTTTTGGGAGTGTTTGTTTCCTTGATTTTCATGATTGGTTTACTAATATACATGTAAGGATAAACATGTAAGGTGAGAATGGTTGTACATAATTGTAGTGATAAGTTATTATTGAAAATTTTTAAGTTTACATGGTTATAAAATTCATTTTGTTATTTGGAGTTAATACGAATCATTGTATAAAACTTTAGTGATAACCGTTTTTGTTAATTGGCCATTTTTTATCACAATGAACACATTTTGCTTTATAAATTAATACTTAATGTAATAAATATTATAGAAACTTAAATTAGACCTAATAACTATATTATAGTCTAGTTCAACCATAAAAATGGTTTCATGACTAGAATTAAATGTGGTAAAATAAATTGAAAACCCAACATCCTTGAATGTGATGAATTAACACATCTCAACCGGTGTTTTCATTTCTACTATAAAATGAGGGGAAATGAGAGATGATGATGAATTATTACATAAGAATAAAAAACCCCCATTAAATTTAAGGTAATTGATTTATCACACCATTTGGATTAGGGTATTTGAGGATAGAAATGAAAACAAAGGAACCTAAAAGAAAATAAAAGAAAATGAAAAGAAGAATTTACCTCTTGAATATATCTTCATTGAGAGCCTCTTTAGAGGAGAGGTTTTGATCTTTATATGAGACCAAGAGCTCCTGGATGTGGGAGAGGTTATTATGGAGATATATGAGTTGAATTTTTACTAGGAACAATTCTTGATATGTGTGAGGAGAGGAGGTAAAGGGGGTAGTATTTATAGTGGAGGAGAGGAGGGGTTTCCAATTATTTTAATCATTAGTTTAATATTTTTGCTCAAGAATATGAATAGTCTTGATTCATGTGAAAAAAATAGTAAATAGAGCATTTGAGTTTTAAATAATTTCCATTTACATCATCCATGACTCAATCATGATGCATAAATTCATTTATTTAGCATTTATCGTAAATCATTGTATTTTACTATTCACAAAAATTCAAGTATTTTAGAAAAATCACAAAATTTCACCCCAAACAGTTTTAAATGTCTACAATTAAAAAATGAACTATATTTTATGAAAATTATTTTCTAAATATGAGCAATTTAATTTTTAATTAAAATTATAATTTACTTGAAAAATACAAATTTTAAAATTAAAACTGATTTTCTAAAAATTGGAAAAACTAACTAAGGTATATTAGAATTATCTTATAATAATAAGTCATAAAAATAATTATTTACGAATAAATTTTATGAAAATAAATTTTCTTTTAAATTGTTAAATTAATCATTATGTTATAATTAAATATACATGACTTACAAAAATACCAACACTTAATTAATAATTTCTTAAATATTTACATACTTAAACTATGATATATTTATATCATATTGTCACTTTTAAGATGGATACATTTTATTTATAATTTCATTAGTGAGTTTAATATTTAATTGGATGGGTTACTATTCATAAGGATCACATTACTATTACAAAGTTCATGTTACTATTCAATCGGTATACATTCCTTGACTTCTAGAGATGAATTTTATTTTACTCATTCTACATTTATAAAGTTATTATTGGGTTTTATATGTAATATTATATGATTATAGTATAATAAATAATTATAATAAGGTAATTTCATTGATAAAACATATGGTCATTACAATACCCCTCAAGGAAGTTGAGACGAAGAACATCATCAACTTCGTAAAGTCCCATATCATCACTAGGTTCGGGGTCCCTCATACAATATTGATGGACAATGAAACCAAATTCTGTTCTGCAGAATTGAAGAGGCTATACCAGTAGTACAATATCGAGTCGAATCACTCATCACGCTATCATGCAACAAAAATGGATAGATAGAGGACTTCAGTAGTATTCTATCAGATATACATCATAAGATGGTGAAAAAGGATAAAAAGTATTGGTCATACAAACTCCTCCATGATTTGTGGGCCTACCGCCCTACCACATGTACTGTTACACATGAAACACCATACTCATTGGCGTACGAGACAAAGGTAGTGTTACCCATGTAAGTTCAGCTACCCTCGCTTTGAGTATCCATTTGCATTAAACTCTTAGAGGATGAGAAATCGAAAAAGAAACTAGATGAAATGGAATAGCTTAATGAGAATAGGTTGTTCACACTACACAACCTTGAGGTACACCATAATCGGATTGCATGAGCCTTCAATAAAACAGTTTCCCATGGATCATTCCTTAATGGGGAACTGGTGTTGTTCATTATAACTAAAATGATACTAAGATAGAATCCCCCAAAGTTGGATCCTAAATGGGAGGGACCATATATCATATATAAGGCCTACCAAAATTGGGCTTACTCATTGGCCATAATAGACGAAGAGTGTGTCACACCTCCCACCAATGCAAGATTTCTCTAGAAATACTTTGTCTAGATATCAACACATGGGAATCCACATCAGTTTAAGTCCCATCTCTCATCCTAGCTACATGATCTTAAACTTTATAGAATTTTTCCAAGCTACATGATGTTAAACTGTATGGAATTTTTCTTAACTATATAATTTTAAACTGTACAGAATTCGTCCTAGTTATATGACATTAAACTATACGGAATAAATCCTAGCTACATGGTGTTAAACTATATAAATTATTCATAACCAAATGACATTAAACTATATCCAATTCATTCTAACCAAATGATGTTATGTTGTACAATATTCATCATGTATGCATAATGTTAAACTGTACAGAATTCATCCTAACCGCATGAAGTCAAACTATATGAAATTCATCCTAACCACATGACATTAAACTGTACCAAATTCATCTTACCCACATGATGTTAAAATATGAAGAATTTTTCCTTACCACAAGACATTAAATAGCATGTCCAATGTACTTACCGCATGACAAAAAATTGTATGGATTCATGATATCTATCTCTATTCATGTGAAGTCACCTGTGTCTTTGCCACATGAAATTAAAATGCCCGGTTCTTCTAAAACTACTTATGGCTTGATTCTCATCCATATGAGATATGTAGGGACTCCTTGATATTATATTTTGTTCTAGCCACTACATGATAAAAAAATTCACTTGTTGTACCCTCAACTATCTCTGCATTATAAGGAAACCCTTACCATTCCTCATGTGAGATTAGGAAATTTGGCTGGGACTTACCCTCACAAGAAAGGCATAATAGTATACAACATTTACTTTACGATTCTAATTACAAGACCTTAAAATGAATACCATGAGTCCCCACTGCATGAAATTAAACTGAACGGTCAATTTACTTTCTATATGAATTTAAACCGAATGGTTCTTCATAACTATGTGTGGTTTGATTCTCATTCTCATGAGATATGTAGTGATTCCCAGACATCAACCCTTAGTACCAACTGTAATATTCCCATCAATTCACGTTAGTTCTCCTCCATCCTCACATCATGACGTTAAACATCATGGGATTTGATGAACTATGTGTGGATTTATTCTCATCATCCTAAGATATATTGTGACGCCCAAATGTCCATATTTGGTCCCAACTGCAACATTTCCATTTATTCATGCTAGTTCACCCTCATCCTCACCACATGACACGAAACTATATGGAACATCAAGAACTATGTGTAGCTTGATTCCTATATTAACAATATACATAGTGACACCTAAATTTTTAACATCGATCCCAGTCACAACAAACAAATATAAAAATTCCCCCACCTTACGCATGGGTCCGACCTTCATAGGAGACTTCATTTATTACTATGTATGGCTTGATTATCTTCCTCTTGATATATGTAGTGACACTCAAGTCTCCATCATTCACATCAGTTCTCATGTCATTACCACATGATGTTAAACTACATAGAAGTACGTCCTTATAGTATAATGAAAAACTTCATGCAAGTACATCCCTACTTCATGATGTTAAAATAAATAGAATCATGTACTTACCACATGATGTTGAACTTCATTCAAGTAAATATTTACCAAACGATGTTAAACTACATGTGAAAAAGTCCGTCCCCACTACATGATGGTAATAGTGGAAAACCATCACCCACTTTCCATTCCTTATCAAAGGGTCAGAAGAGACTTACCATGGTCAACCAGATTATATGATGATTCCTCTATCTTTTAAAGCACATTAATCCATAAGCCACACTTCAAGCCAAAGGTTTGTCAGATAACCACAATAATTTTTGGCCCTTAGAAAGTATATCCATCTCTAAGGAACCTTTTATTGACTATGCATGCATGTCCATGGCTCCTGTATATGTGCATATGTCCATCAACCAAATGAATCACTCTAAAAAAGAAAATTAAAATCCTTTTTAGCTCTGACATCATTACAAGATAACTCAATACCTTGCTGTATTTGGACTACTCCCAGTATGACTATCCCATATCACCACTCATGACCAGAGAACCTTAATCTGTGATTTACAAAACATTAACCTTTCACTCATATTGATGTTGGAGTTCTTTTTACCCTAGGAATATTAACTAGGCTCTTATGTATCATCCTTCATATCGGTTCCATGTGAATCATGACTATAAACTACCTATACTTTGGTCAAAGTTATAAGACCTTGAAACTCTAGCCTATAATGTTCCAAATCAAAACACCCAAAAATTCCAATGAAAGAGACAAAAAAATTCTCAGGACGAAAATCCAAAAAGGGTTACCTGAGAACAAGTTGAGTCTCTTCTCCATAAACTCCTCATTATTAGAGTTTAGGAAAAAATTCGGTTATAAATAAATAAGGAATAAAGCTCATGGGATCTACCTTAAAGCACTAGTAAAATCCTTTCTATGCTAATAGGACCCCCTGGTCTAGGAAAAAGTTAGATTAATGGTTTTACAAATCTCCTTGCCATGAGAATATATTCATTATATGGTGGAACAACTTTTAGGGTACTATTACCCTCTAGGAATTTTACACTTTCCATAGATCACACTTCAAGAGTGAGGGTATCTCAGATCACTATAACCTTACATGGAACTTAGAAAGGATATCCTTCTTCAAGGGACCTTTTTCTTGACTATTCATACATGCCCATGGATCCTACATATACACGAATGGTATTCAACCAAATGTGTCACTCTAAAAAATTACATTCCAATCCTCATGATCCCTAACATCATTTTTGTAGCAATCAACACCTCAGTTTGTTTGAACTACTCACTATATGAATGTACCATGTTGTTCTCCTAACTCTAGTTTCTTGGGTTGTGATTTAAAATCCTCTCACAAAACTATCTAAGTGGATTCAATATCCTCAACATTACATCATTGTGTTTCACACCATTTCTCAAGGACGGACTATAACACTTCATTCCCTATCCTTTGATGGCCTAAACCTTGTGATTCAAAACAATAGGGAAAGGGCCTTGAGCTTTAGGATTTAAGATCTAATTTTCTTTTTGGTGATAGAACCCTTATTGTATAGCCTTCTTTCCATACTCAACTTCAGCATCTGGATGGTTGATCCTTAATAAACAATTCATGGCCCTTGTAGAGGAGTGGATATCATATTTAACTTGGTATGATATTGATACATAAGGGACTTAACCCTCAAAATAGTGGCATCTTATACTTTATAGAAATGGGATTCAATACTTGTGAGTCTTAGTGACACCGCGGTGGAACCTGGAATTTTAGAATTTCATGGAACATTCCTAGAATGTCTACACCATCTCATATTCATGGACTTAGACTTTCAAATTATGATTTACATTACCCATATTTCTTCTATCCAGGTGGATCTAGCATCCGTAATATTTCTCCTTAAACCAATATTACCTCCATGAATCTTCCATATCCCTTGGAAAAGATACCCAATGTAAAGGACCCTTTTTTGACTATTTATGCAAGCCCATGACTTCTAAATATGCGCCTATGGTCATCAACCAAGTGCGTCACTCTGAAAAAAAAATGTATTTATGATCCTTGTGAGCCTTTTCAACACCACAAAACAAACCCAGTATCTCAGTGTGTTTTTGGTCATTCCTGACATGTCTACACCATATCCCATAATCATATATAATGTCTGATCACACATCAATTTGCTATTTTATTTCACACATACACCACTGTGTTATAATATTTTTCCATTGAACGTTATAAAAATAATATTAAATTGCACTTCAAGTTTGATTAAATTATTTTGTATTTATCACTATTAAAAAGGGAAATGTTACTTGTTTTGATAATTAAATTGTAGGTGGAGATGATTTGGGGTCCGATGATGAAGTTCATGAGGATTGGTCCAAACTACACAAGATCCAAGCACACTAGTGGACTCAACTATACACTACTATTAATCTGTGCATCCAATTGGGATAAGATTTTGTGGGATTATACAAAACGTAGTGGGATACAACTATTTTTAAGAAACTAATGCCCAATTCATCCACTAAGAGTCTCATTTAAACTGATATATCTAGGTAATCGAATCTATTTAATGTCAAAATTGGTGTTTTTTATTCTGTCGACATCTCGAGTTGTAATTGTCCAAATGGTGCCAAATTTTCAGTGGATATAGTCAAGAGGTTCAACCATGAGGAAATTATTTTCCATTTTGGAGTCCAAAAGGAGCTATCTCATCATTCCCAGACATTCTAGAGGATATGGTAAGTGGTACTTCAACATCTTCTTCTTCCTCTCCTCCCATGGTTTTCTAAACTCCTCATGATCACTATGGGGGATGTGATATAAATCCCAAGATTTGTTTATGTTATAATTGAATAGTATTTTAAATTCTAGGTTTGTGTGTTATTTTTCATCATAATATATTCTTATTTAATTGATTTATGTATTGGTATGTCATGCTCAACTCATATGATCATGTTTGGGGGTACCCTTTCATGTGATGTTTCACACACCGTTCATCATTTCTTCTTCCCCGTTTTAATTATGGTGTTTCTATGGTTCATATTGGTCAATTGAACTATTATAAACACTTTCAAGACCATGTACATTTCTTCATTATATCACAATAAAATAACATACCAACCTAGAGAGAACATAAATTTCTTCATGTGTTGTCTTGGTGAGTTTAATTTATAAATTCGAACATAAATCACTCAATCATTAGTAGTATTTGATGAATCATTGTCTATTTTTTAATAAACACGAGGAGGTATCCTAGTATAAAATTAGTAAAATTTTGTTTCTAATTTTTACAAACCAAGGATTAAAATATCTAAATCCTACCTCTTGAAGTGATGAAGGATGAGAATCAAGATAATTTTCTGGGGTGATCACACATAATTAAATATGTTAACTTTTGTTGTCTTGTATCGATTGATTTTATATACTTTCATCTTAACTAAAAAAACCCAAATTTCATACAATACCATTCCCCATTTTCTTAATCAAAAAATTATTTTTAAATTAATGATCTAAGGTTATGTCAAGAGATGACCTATGGTTCATGCTATACTGTAGAAATTCTACTAAAACTAAAAAACTAATTTGACATGCTCGACAACGCAATAAAATTTTGGCACCATTACCGAGGATCCAAGATCATTTTTCTCTCTCTTTTATTTCTTTATTTTACTTATTAATGTTTACTCCTTCCATTATCCCTCCATCCCTTTTGGTTTTTTTTTGGTTTTTTTTCTTTTATTTATGTATGTTTCTATCTCTCTCTATTTTCTTCTCTCTATTTCTATCTAATTATATATTATAAAATTATATTTTCTTATCTCATTTATGTATTTGTAATTTTTTTCATTTTATTCATCTTTCATCAAAAAATAAATAAAATAAATAAAAAAGGGACTATCAAACAAACATGCACTTATATTGGAAATCATTGTTTCATGACAAGAGCTAAGAAACAAACACTACTTGAATTGGCCATGAAACTGAAAAGTATCTTCACTAAAAAATTAGGCCATCTAGAGTAGTAAATTCAAGTAACATTTAGAAACCCATTGTGTAACATCAAGTGGTCTTAAAAAAATAAAAAATTGAACCAAATCAAACTCAGGAAAACATGGATAGATATAAATGAACTTTAAAAGAATTGAAAACCCTAGATGTGGAGTACCAACCTATGTACATCCAATATCTTGAGGAAGTAGATAAATTTTATTTGATATCAGGATTTATCCACCTTATTTCTAAATTGTATGGTCTTCCTAGTGATGACCCTCACAAACATCTAAAATAGTTTCACATAGTGTGATGCACCAAGAAACCTCAAAATGTGTCTGAGGGATTCATTAAGTTTATGACCTTCCCTTTCTACCTTGACGGTGTAGACAAATATTGGATATACTATCTAACTACCACAATTTGGGGATATAACGACCTTAAATGACTCTTTCTAGGTATTTTATTCCCCGCCTCTTGAACTGCATCAATCAGAATAGAAATCTATGGAATTAGGAAATCACAGGGAGATACCCTTCATGAATATTATGAGAGAATAAAACAACATTGTTCAAGTTTCCCCCGTCGCCAAATTATTGAACAATTGATAATTAAATACTATTATAAGGTACATGTCTCCATGGATCGTGGTATGATAGATGCTACATCTGGTGGTTCCCTGGTTGATAAAACCCCTTCCGCCTCTTGTGACTTAATAACAAACATGACACAAAATATACAAAAATTTGTTACATGAAAAATTGAACCAACCTGAGGAGTCCTTGAGATATGCCATTCAACCCTATAATAAAAGGTATATAATAAACATGATGATATGCATATCCTTCTAAGACAATTATATCAATCACAAGGTAACTAGCACCCTTCTTCCATTCCATTTCATTGTGGTATTTGTTCTGATAAAACTCATTTTTCTAACCAGTGATCATAACTTCCGGATTCATCTAATTATTGTGAATAATTATTACCGAGGTGAAATTTTTAGCAATAAACACCCTTAAATAAGAAAACATTCAAACCAAATTCAAACCCCAGGAGGAAATCACTACCACAGTACCAACTAAAAGGAAGCTCGAGCTACCATAAACAGAACTGGTATCAACAAGGCCAAGGTATGAAACATTATTATCCTTTAACATCTTGAAACAATCCTACTCCTCCCCAATCTGAACCAAGACTAAAAGATATGGTAAATCAAAAGGAAAACCAGAACCTAAAATTCCAAAAGACCACAAAATTGTATATTAAAGACCTATGAACTCAAGTGGGATAATTAGAAAACACCATTAATGTGATTAAGATGAAAGGTTTTAGAAAACTACCTTTACATCCTATTTATAATCCAAAATACAAAGGTAATGTTTGTTCAATCATAGTTCATAGTGGTTTTTCTTCATCTAATGGATCTTCCCAAAAGTTATGTCCCCCTCTTTAAAACTCTCTTTCTCCACCCATAAAAGATTCGAATAAAGAAAAACAATACAAAAATGGTAAACAAATTATCATTTAGTATTCCCATGAACAATCCATTCCTCCTTCTTTCCCTAAAATACTCTCTAAATATAAGAAAAAAAATTTCAATTAGATTGATAAAGAAATAATTGATATATTTAAAAAGGTTAAATTTAACATTCATTTATTGAATGCAGTTAAACAGATTCCTCATTACACCAAATTTCTTAAAGAACTTTTCACCCATAGATGTAGGATGAAGGGGAATGAGAGAGTCAACCAAAGCATGAATGTCTCCGCCTTAATTCAACCATAAATTCCAACAAAATTCAAGGATCCAATAACTTTCATTGTACCTTGAACCATAGGGGAGACATTATTTTCAGATTTTATGCTATATTTAGGTTCTTCAATTAATTTAATGCTTTACTAGGTGTATACTTATTTAATGATTAATGAGCTTCAACCGATAGGAATCATAGTGCAACTTACCTACCGGAGAAAAACGTACCCATCAGAAGTGGTCTTGGATTTCCTCTTAAAACTGAAGAATACCATCTTCCCTATCATATTCTACATTATTAAGTTGGAGGATACCTAAACGCAAGGACATTCCCCTCTCATACTAGGAAATCTATTCCTCAAAATAGAAAAGATGATGATCAATGTTTAAAATGGTATGATATCCCTAGAGTTTTCTAGATAAAAGGTAATTTTTAACATCCTTGAGGCTATAAAACACCCCATTTAAGAAAAATCCACTCTTCCAATATATTCGATGGAATTTATCTCAAATGATACACACACAAACACAATTCTCTCCTTGTTCCATACTCTGATTCATTTTCCTCTTCTTCACCCCAATATTATTTGATTTTTGATTAATGTCTTGAGTGTTTTTTGGGTTTAGAAAAGTGTAAATTTTGTTCTTTAATTGATGAGTGTGTTCATTCTGAGATACCCATGAACTTCGATGATTCTAAAAATATCATTTTCATTTATTCTCTTTCCTTAGAGAATAAATATGTGTAGAGAGATAGTTTCATGGACCTCACTCCCCCTAAATCCCCCCCCCCTCAATCCAAAAACCATCAATGTTAGAATAAAACCACTTCCTTATAATATAAAATATACCTATATTGAGAGTATTGACCAATTTCCTATCATTATTGACAATAACATTTCTCAAAAGCAGGAATCAAAACTACTCAAACTTTTGAGAGAGCATAAAAAGGTGATATGATGGACATTGGATGATATTTATATGATTATCCCATATATTTGAATGCAATATATGCTTTTAGATGATTCGGCTAAGACCATAAGGCAAGATTTTTGTAGGTTAAATCCCACTCTCCCTGATGTGGTAAAATTGGAAGTTTGTAAAATACTTGTTTTTGGGATCATTTATCCTATATCTGATAGCAAATGGGTTATCCTAGTGAAAATTATTCCTAAAAATTGGAATAACCTCTATGTCAAATGAATGGAATTAATTGGTTCTAACACATGTGAAAAATAGTTGGCGAGTCTATATTGACTACTATAGACGAAATCAATCCATGTGAAATGACCACATTCCTTTACCTTTCATAGAACAAATGTTAGAAACACCAGTGGGTAAGTACCATTATTTTTTCCTTAATAGATATTAGGGTTTGGACTCCTCGTGTGTTAACCATGTTTTAATAATCACAAATCATATAGATTTTGTAAAGCTTGTTAATCCTGTTTAATCTATCTAAAATCATGTGTATAGATTATTAGTTTATTTATGCCTTAAATAATTACTGAAATCTATTTTGTTTCTAATGAAATTATCTTATTAATGATTAAGTTTAATACTTCTATGAATATCACTATTTATGTTTGTGTACATATATTTGGCTAAGTCTATGAAATTGTGAGTCTACCACCAGTTTTGTTTTTCTGGAAAAGGACCCAGACATCGTAACCATACAGACACCATAACCATCCAGACACCGTAACCATCCAAACACCATGAACATCCAGATACTGTGACCATCTAGACACTGGGACCATCTAGACATTGTGACCATCCGGACAACTTCACCATCCAGACACCGTGACCATCCAGACATCATGACCATCCATACACCCAGACCATCCAGACATTATGACCATCCACACACCATAACCATCCAGACACAGTAACTATCCAGACACCATGAACATCCAGACACCATTTCATGAAGGCAATGTTTACAACATCGTTTCAAAGAGACACCATTTCATAGAGACACTGTTTTCAGACAGACTGTGACACTGATTCTTAATCTATTTTTTTATTTTTCAATTCAATTTCTAAAAGTCATATTTGAAGCTTTTAAATACACTGACATAATTAATGAATATTTGTAGACATGTCATAAGACAGTACAATGTATGAGGTGTAGAATACATGCATCCTGTCAGCTACAACACATGCATCTTAAGAATAAAAAGAACAACGTGGCAAAAAGTGTGTGATCATAGTGACTGTAATTGACGACAATGTAATAGAAAAACAAGTGTGTGTGTGCAATAACAAATAAGAAGAAGATTTCATGCAACCTGACACTGCTGAAGAACACATAAAGCATGCCTGAATCCCAACGTCATGAACATTTATGCACTATCAAATCTACAAAGAACACGATCCAGATCTAGCTGACTTATGATACTCTATTTTCTTCAAGAGGACTTCTTTTCTTCATATGCTTCATCCCAGAAGTCCAGAGCTGTATAGACTAACACTCAGAGCACTTCTAACCTTATCTCATCATCTATGTTTTGTTGTGTATTATTTTTATCTTTCGATCAGATTGTGTGTCTATATTAAACACACACTACCTCCTACATCAAACTGAAGGATACAAAATATAATTTCTCTTACTTATTTATACACTTGTGTATTCCCACAGATAATTGTGGAAGAGGTCTCTGTATGACTTGTTAGTTCATACCCACGAAGAACTATAGAAGATTTCGTGTGACTTGGACAGTCTTGTGTACTATTTTCACCCCGATCTAGGGTATTGTCAAATGTATATAGAGATACATAGTTCAATGATAACCATAATTATGTTGTGGATGGGTCCTGAATTGAAATTTTGGACTTCACTACGTATATCATAAGAATGAGAATCAAGCCATACGTAGTTCTTGAAATGCAGTTTAACGTCGTGCAGGATGAAAGTATGAGAGATCTTAGTTTAGGGTCATAGAGTTCGGACTATAATAATGAATACACAGTGTGTGTTTTCATGAGGACTTTTCAGCCAAGGGACTGAAAGTGAAATTTGGGGTTAGGCCCAAAAGACTTGGGGCTGGATTCGAGGGATACTCAAACGTTCCTACGTATCCCATAAAGATGGGAATCAAGCCCACTTAGTTCTAGAACTACCCTTTGTACAAATTTGGTTCGTACATGTGAAGGGTGAAAGGGGACTTTAGTGCAATGATGGTTTAACCCGAGATAAAAAGTTTAGGCATTACCATGTATGCACATAGTCTTTTGAAATGAAACATGATTGAAAAATCAATGTAAATAATGGTTCTCTCTCAAATGAGGAAATCAAAGAGTATTGTAGTTTATTTTCGTACTGGACAAAAGTGTTTCATAGTTTAACGTCATATAACAAGGAAAAAAGTGAATCAATGTAAAGATATTGATTCTAAAGGCGGTTTCACAAATCAACATCGTATGAGATGAAGGTGAACAGAAGTGAAGAGATTGTTTTTGGGCTTGAACCTTGGGAGGTTGCCTACGTACCCAGCCTGGAAGGCAAGGATCAAAGTCCATGTAGTTCAATTAAAGAATGAATTAATGATCAAGTTGTTCTTGGGGACAATGATCTAATAATAAAAAA
This sequence comes from Viscum album, assembly GCA_963277665.1. Lineage (NCBI taxonomy): Eukaryota > Viridiplantae > Streptophyta > Magnoliopsida > Santalales > Viscaceae > Viscum > Viscum album. The sequence continues at coordinate 642,580,465 of OY728146.1, read as the reverse complement.
AATGTTGTTGGGACTTATACATGGTTAGCGGCCCAAAGAGAGTGTTACGGTTGAGGTTTTCTCTAAGCTCACGTGAGTCATACTCGGTGTGAGAAACAAGAGGTAACAACAACCTTAACGATGCATAGTTTAATGTCATGTAGGACATATAAAGGGACTATGCAGTTTAAAGTCTTGCAGTTAAGACTATTGGTGTTGTGCAGTTTAGTGTCATGTAGCAGGGAAAAAATACAGTTTAATGTCATGTAGGATGTATTATGAACTTTATGTACAGTTTAGCATCATGTAGTTAGGACGATGGGAACAATAGAGTTTAACGTCATGTTGGACAAAAAAGGGGGACTGCGCAGTTTAATGTCATGCAGTAAGGACAAAATAACACATCATTTACATCATGTTGGACGCATTGGGGATTTTTTTCTACAGTTTAGTGTCATGTTGGACAAAAGGGAGAATAGTTTAAGGTCATATAAATGGACCGTGGATGGTGCAGTTTAATGTCTTTCTAGACGGTGGTGTTGTTTTAAGGCCATACAGGACCTTTGATGATTTTGTAGTTTAACGTCTTTCCAGACGTAAGGGACTTTTATACAGTTTAGCGTCATGTAGTTAGGACGTCACAGTTTAACGTCTTGCTGGACATAAGGGACTTGAAAATAGTTTATGGTCATATGCATGGACCGTTGATGATGCATTTTAAGGTCATACAGGACCTAGTTGCAGTCTAAGGTCATATTGGACCATTTAGGGAACTTTTTCACAGTTTAAAGTCGTGTAGGATGAAGTTTCAGTTTAAGGTCATACTGGACCATTGTTGTATAGTTTAATGTCATATAGAAAGGACGAACTGGTGATGCACAGTTTAGTGTCATGTTGCGGGGACATCTTGTGAATACTTTGTATTTTATACAAAATATTTCTTCAAAAATCTGGCATTAGTTGGAGTAGTAATGAGTTCGCCATCATTCAAGATTAATGAATAAGCGCCATTGGAGTAGACCCTATGTATTGAATAAGGTCCTTCCCATTTTGGCTCAAGCTTGGGAGGTTTCTTTCCTTGTATCATTGGAGTTCTAAGAACTAATACCAATTCTCCCTGAATTAATGAACGAAGACGAACTTTTTTGTTAAAAACTCGTGCTATTCGATTATGATAGATTTCCAAGTGGTGAAAAGTGCACAATATTTTTTCATCTAACCGTTCCAATTCATTCAATTGCTTTTGGGATTGCTCATCTGTAGATAACTGATCAGAAATGGCTACTCTGAGTGAGGGAAATTGAACTTCAATTGGAAAGACTGCTTCTGTTCCATATACCAATGAATATGGAGTTGATCGTGTTGCATTGCGGGTGGTAGTCCGATAAGCCCATAAAGCATGAAAGAGTTTATCAGGCCATGACCTCTTATCTTTATCCACCATCTTTTGCAGTACATTTGAATCTTGTTAAAGGCTTCTATTTGGCCATTGGCTGCCGCATGATACCGAGATGAATGTTTGGATTTAATTTTGTATTCTTGATACAATTTCTTCACCTCAGAAGAATAGAAGTTGGTGCCGTTGTCCATCAATATGGTATGAGGGACACCAAATCTAGTAATGATGTTAGACTTGATGAAGCTAACAATGCATTTAGAACTAACTTCTTTGAGAGGTACTACCTATTCCCATTTGGAAAAGAAATCAGTAGCAGTAAGAATGTACTTAAACTGATTGGACGTAGCTGAAGGGTAAGGTCCCACCACATTCATTCCCCATGTGGAAAATGGCCATGAGTATTTAGCTGTATGAAGAAACTCTAGAGGTTGATGAATGAAGTTGGCATGTACTTGACATGAATGAAATTTCTTTGTGAAATCAATACAATCTTGTATCATTGAAGGCCAAAAGTATCCAAACCTTCGAATTTGATCAGACAATATATGTCCAGACTGGTGGGCAGCACAGACTCCTGCATGCACTTCTTTCAGGACATCCATTGTCTCTTCACCATCAATGCATCTGAAGAGAACTCCATCAAAACCACGTTTGTAGAGAATTTTCTCTAGGTGGTTTGGGCCATCATAAAGAGTAAAATTGACCACACGTCGCCGGATTTGTTCTTTCTCAACTCTATCAGGTATAAGTGTTCCATTTTGAAGGTATTCCCTAATAGGTGACATCCATCCTGTAGTATGACCATATGGTTCAGGAATGGGACTAATTTCATTAATTTCCTCTGTTCTGGCTAGAACATATGGTGAAATTGCACGATGGTGGGCAATACTGATGGTTGTCTCGTCCCGATTTGGATCTGCTAGAGCTGTGGCTATATTAGCCAGTGCATCATCTTGAGCATTTTATGATCTTAGGACATAAGAAAATGTCAGTTCTGAAGGGAATCCCTCCATTAACTTTCTGACGTAATCATACAAAGGGATTAACTCTTCTTTTCTGATGGCATAATCCCCATTGACTTGTTTGATTACCAAGTCTGAATCACCTTTCACCTTTAAATGATTCATTTGTGCTTGAAGCGCTAACTCCATGCTTGTGATAACAGCTTGGTATTCGGCTTCATTATTGGTACCACCTTCCCACAATAAAAAGGAATAAGGTAACAATGCCTTATTTGGAGAAATGAGTACAATTCCTAAACCAACTTTGTTGAATTTAGGATTTTCCATTTTCTTCCCTGTTGTACTTCTGGAAGCACCATCAAAATACATTTCCCATGTTTGAGGACACTCTTGAATAGAAAAAACATCCTCATCAGGGAGTTCAATATCTGAAGACGTGTCTTCCACTGAAGGATGTTCATCCAGGAAATCAGCCAGAGCTTGGCCTTTTATTGCCTTTTGAGATACATACTGAATGTCGAACTGCTGCAAAATAACTGCCCACCTTGCTAGACATCCTGTAAGCATTGGACGACTAAGGATGAATTTGAGTGGATTATTGCGAGATACTAATTGGAACTCATGATGTTGTAGGTAGTGTCTTAGTTTTTGAACTGCAATGATTAATTCTAGGCAGCACTTCTCAATACTTGAATACCGGGTTTCTGCTTCAAGCATAGTTCTACTGAGATAGTAGAGACTATTTTCATTCCCAGCATCATTCTTTTGAGCGAGAAAGGCACCCAATGATCGCTCTAGAGCTGTCACATAGAGGATAAGTGGTCTACCTTCAACAGGTGGCATGAGTACCGGTGGACTCAAGAGGTATTTCTTGAGAACATCAAACGCTTCTTGACATTCTTCAATCCACTGGTAAGTGACTCCTTTTTTCAATAATTTGGTAAAGGGTAAACTTTTGCCTGCCAAATTGGTGATGAAACACCGAATATAGGCTAAGTTTCCTCGAAGTCCTCTTAATTCTTTCAAATTCTGAGGATGTGACATACCAAGGACTGATTTGGTCTTCTCAGGATCGACTTCAATACCACGATGGCGTACAAAAAAGCCGAGGAATTTTCCTGAGGTTACCCCAAAATTACATTTTAAGGGGTTCATCTTCAAATTATGTTGTCGAATCTTGTGGAATATGACTTCCAAATCAGCCAAGTGATTAGAACGTTGTTTGGATTTAACCACAAAATCGTCTACATAGCATTCAACAAACTTCCCTAAGAAAGGTTTGAAGATACGATGCATGGTGCGTTGATATGTTGCACCTGCATTCTTTAAACCAAAGGGAATCACCCGGTAACAAAACACACCTTGAGGGGCTCTGAAGGCTGTAGATTCCTCATCATCTGGGGCCATTCGGATCTGATTATATCCGGAATATCCATCCATGAAGGAAAGTACTTCATATCCAGCAGTTGCATCAATTAAGAGTTCTGTAATCGGAACTGGGAAATCATCTTTAGGACAATACCGATTAAGATCTCTGAAATCGATGCAAACCCTAATTTGTCTGTTCTTCTTCTTTACAGGGACAATATTAGCCAACCACTTGGGATACTAAACTTCTCTGACAAAGTTAGATTTGATTAGCTTATCCAATTCAGCTTCAATTTTGGAAGCATAAGTTGGGTGTGTTCTTCTCGCGGCTTGCTTAAATCCTCGATGTTCTTTTGGTAAACCCAAATGATGAGTAGCAATATCAGGATCAAGCCCAGGAATTTCTGTATAGTTCCAAGCAAAAATATCTTTATTTTGATTTAGAAAAGAAGTATACATTTCTTGCTCTTCAAGGGTCATGGCTACACTAATTAAAGTTGGGCGTGGATCTTTCTCTGTACCCAGATTTATTTCTCTGATTTCATCCACAGTGGTAGAGATACCTTCTTTAAATGCTGGAGGAGCATCTCTAAGATATTCCACTTCCTCTTCATCATGTGCTATTTCTTCAATTTCTACTTGCATAGTATATGACAAAACGAAATTTTCATGATCATAAGAGATGTCAAAATTTGCACATTTTGAAGAAGAAGCTTCCATTTCCGACCCTATTGATGATAAAGGGCCTTCTTTGGGAAATAAAGAGGAGATGATGGATTGAGAATTGACATCATTATTCACCTCCGATGTTGCTATAACTTCTTCTGGCCTGATTGGAAAAGTATAGACCTATTAGATTTCAGCAGATGAAATGAAGACGTCACCACTTGTGCTTTCATCATTGTTTGGTAGGTTACCAATTTCTCCCATGTTGTCTGGCTCAATTGTCGTAATTGACATTATGGATCTTTCCATAAGAGTATTTTGATTTGGGCCTATTTTGTCAATTTCACTGATAGGTAACACATAATCTGTACTCACATGTGTAAATGGATTTATTGTAATTTCCTCCAAACCATATGGAGCATTAACTTTGGTAATTTCCTTCATTGTAGATTTTTCTCTTCCCTTCATGTGATAAAATTCTGCCTCAATGTATTGAGACTCACATGTCTTGAACGGGGTCTTATCACCATACAATGTTCCAACTTGACCATTGAAACAGTATTTGAGACATTGATGGTATGATGAAGGGATAGCTACATGCTGATGGAGTCAAAGCCTTCCAAGAAAGATGTTGAAAGCTGAGTCTTGATCAATAATCATGAAATCCGAATTGGATACAGGATTTCCAAACTGAGTTCTGAGTGTAACTTCGCCCAGTGGTTCTTGTTCATTTTTTATCATATCCTTGTAACATCATGGTAGAAGGAGATAAATCAGATTCCGTGAGGCCCAATCGACGAAGTGTACAAATGGGCATGAGGTTGACTCCTGAACCATTGTCAATGAAAGCTCTTCCGATATCTACACCATTGACTTTTCCAGATAAGTATAGAGGTTTTATGTGCTCATGCACAATATCATCTTCATCTTTATCAGTAAAAGATATCACTTCATGGCATTCTGCAGGATTATTCTCTATGTGATAGACTTCAGCTGCAGCAATTTCAGCTTCAAACTCATGGGGACTTGACAAAGCTTCGATGAGTGCTTCCCGAAGATCTTTTGACAGATTCAAAGCATCCAAAATTGATAACTTGGCTGGTACTTGGGCCAAGTGTTTCAATATATCATACTTTTGATCTAAAGGTCTGCGTTTCCCAACAGGAATATGTGGTTTAGCAGGTACCTTGGAAGCAGATGCTTTGGAAGCTGATGCATCTTGTATTGGGATAGAAGTTGGCAACATCCTTGGTTTTGGAAGATTAGACCAATTAGATCCATTTAATTTCTAAGATAAAGAAGATGGAACCTTCAATCGTTCTTCTAAAATAACTGTGCCAAGACTGAGTTGACTATTAGCAGAAAAACCTGCCTGTTCTTTTTGAGCTCGCTGAAGGGCTCTACCATGAGTTTCTGCTGCATACACAGTGCGAGCAGGGGTAGAATTTATAACATCCCGCCTTTTTATAACATAAACTTTAATTACATTACACATAACTGAGGATCTTTAAGGTCTAGTGTCTTGGAAACCAGGAACAAAATACATGAAATCAATATAAAGCATTCTTCTTAAACACTTGAAAGGCTTATCCTTAAGTTCATCCTAGGTTCATTACGGCATCTCATAACCTGGGGACATACATCAAAAGAAAGGGTGAGCAGGAGGCCCAGTAAGGGAAACAAGAGGAACATTTTACATGTGAACTTGATATACTTCAATAAGAACATGAAAAGAACTTTAAGGCATGAGAAAGAAATCATGAGGCATTTCATAATAAAAACAACATTTTTCATAACTTGAAGATGTGGCTACATCATTTAACATAGACAATCATGAACATATCACCAAGGTCTATCCCCAAGGTGTCATTTGAAAATTACCAAGGTTATTCACCAAGGTATCGTGAAAATTGTAATCTCTAGTGGTTACATCATTACCCAATGCATTAGAGCGCTATCAGGGCACACCCTTAAATTTGCCTTATTATCATGTGAACCACATATATCATTATCAAACATTTCATAAATAACCCATATAGCATAAAATAAATGGGTTTCATTTCATAATCATAACGTTTTAAAAACTGCTTTAAAGACATGATCTTTACGTCACTTTAAACCCACGGAAAGGGAAAGTGGGTCTCATGTATGTAAATCCCAGAATTTAAAATGGAACATTTTGATATATATGTGAATACCCTTGTAGAAATAAGAGTTTGAGTATTAACTTTATAACATAAAATAATTTTGAGAAAAGAGGGAGAGGCATTTTGAGACGAAAATTCTGCAGCATAACAGCTATGTTTTGGGGTTTCAGAAAATATTGAAAATAGAGGGGAAATGGGTCAACCACTCATAAATGATCCATAAAATAGTAAAGGGACAGAATAAGAAGGATATATGGACATGGTAATGAAATTTGAAGGACATACCATTTCAAATGAAAAACATGGAAGGAAGACAAAAATTAGATTTCTCTTATGAAAATTCGGCAGCCTAACGGCGTCACTTAAACTTCAATAAAAAGAGTTGACAAGATCAAATAGGGTCCCTCGTCATATGATCATAATATATCAGTATGATAGATATAGAGATCATACCCCAACATAATAAAAAGGAACTTGAAAGACTTTACATGAAAATCGAACTTGAAAAATGAGAAGGGTGAAAGAATCCCTTAAAAATTCGGCAGCCTAACGGCGTCACTTAAACTTTCATAAAATGAAATGATGAGAGTAAGAGGGGATCTCTCATCATATAAACATGAAAGGGAAGTAAGAGGAATATAAAATAACATCCTCTCACATAAAAACATGGAGCATAAAAGGAATGACATAAAAGAGGTTGCATGAAAAGAAAGAGAGGGGTCAGATCCCTTACCTTAAAACGTGACTCTTGAAACTCAAAGGATTGGACCTTGAGGGCTTGGGGGCACCTTGGGAGGACTCCTTGGAAGGTAAGAAGACCAGAACTTCGTTGGGGGAGAGTTGGGAGTGAAAACCAAAGGAGGAAAGGGTGGGTATTTATAGGGAAAGTGAGGGGACAAAGCATTAATGGCCAAGGGACACCTCACTAGTGGTTTTGGCAAAACCATGGGCTTGCCCATGGTATTTGCCCATGGTATTAGCCACTTGGGACACCTCACACCTTATCTTACTATTCATAATTCGACCATATTGAATATATACTTAATACATCATTTAATGATGTCATTAAACACCCGTAACTTAAAAACTATACTTTCACTATTCACCGAAAATTCAACTTTCTCAGAATAATCCCAAAATTTCACCTTAACCAAATATCAATGCTATGATTTCAAAAATGAACTCCATTTTATAAAAATAATTTTCTAAATATTTTTAATTTTATTTTTAAATAAATACACTATTCATCGAAAATTCATTTTTTCAGAAAAATCCCAAAAAATTACCATAACATAATATCGGTGCTTTGAGTTCAAAAATAAAGTCATTTTTATAAAAATAATTTTCTAATTATTTTTAATTAAATTTTTAATTAAAAAACACTATTCATCCGAAAAAACTAATACTTGAATAATAATTTATGAAACTGTTATTTACCCATTTTATTGAATCACATTACTTAATCAAGGTGCCTAGATTATTTTAAAACTTTCTTTAAGTGAGATTACTAATCCATTTGGTCACCTTACTAATCCTAAGCGTAAAATCACTATTCATAATTTACTATTCATCAAAAATTAAGTTGATCTTATTAGACTCCAACTTTTGTACTGAACATAATTGTAGAAGACCATTTTTTGAAAATCATTACACATTTTTAATTATTTAAGGTTTACATAAACATTTTTAAAATATCCTTTTTCTAAAATTCATCAAAAATATGCATACTATATTTATCCGGTCATTTCAAAATTCATAAACTTCATCATAAGAAGAAATCCCAATTTTTATTTAAAACAAGGTTTACACAAGGTAGTTACGGTCTCATTACATAGCCCCTTATAATACCAGCATAGGACCTAAGAGTAAGGTGTGCTAGGGTGATAGAAGCTTGGGGCGGCTCAGTCAACATTGCCCGAGTAGTAATTTCTATCAGTTTGAACTTCTCACGAAGGCGATTCCGTTTCAGCTTCACATGATGAAGTTCGGCATGGATTTGATCCAGAGCAAAGCCCAATGGTGCTACCTCCTTCCCAAGATCTATTAGATGGGCTTCGATTGGTCCAAGACTACTAGGTGAGGCCATCGAATCTTCTTTCTATAATAATTAACCAAGATTACATATATTTAGAGACAATAATCAAAACATTTTGTTCACAGCGGTCATATTGACCGATGGTTATATAATAGTCAAAACCCACTGATCTCATTTTAATTATAATCATGTTTATCAAATAAAACATTTTTGTTGAGTATAAAAATAAAATAAAATAACACGTGAAATTAGTAAACAAGATTTATTCAAAATTTCGGGTTGTTACAATCTTCCCCCCTTAAGAAATTGCGTCCTCGAAATTTTTAAAAAAAAATTGGGTTTTGAAATTTCATTGAAAGTCCCACATCGGAAAAAGAGTCTGTGACACCATTACTTTAAAAGAAGGAAAAGGAAGTTCAAAGGCCACCCGAGTTTACTCATACTAGGATTCCATGTAGGAAACATGGACATGGAGGAGAAAACAAAGGGTCACGTCATAAAGGAGAGTGATAGAAAACATGATTAGGAGGAAGTTAACCACCATAAAATCCCAAAATTATGATGTGTGCAAGAGGTCTTTGATTACCTAGTAGGAAACGTAAACCAACAACGTTTTTGTTTTACGTTCCTTTTCATAACTTTGAGGAATTCATTTACAACATAGAACAAAAACATAAGGAAATATATCTACATTCATGTAGAGTTTCATCCTTTAATAAGTTTCTACCCAAAACTAATCTTTTCTCTAAACTATGAGCATTCAAAACTACTTGGTCTCATCAAAACACAAGAATCATCTTCTAGAGAATCACATAATCCACAAAAGATCAACTATCTATTTCTTCTATCTTTAAATATTATCCCAAAAACAGAAAGAGTAAGGTAAAAATTCTCTTCAAAAAGAAATAATCCCATAGGAATGGAAACTACTTTTAAATATTCAAGTTCCATGGTACTACCCAAAGTTCATCATAGTCCATTCCGTAAATAATGGTCCTTAAGATTCCTCAAAATAAACCAAACTAAGATTGAAACCCAAATACAAGAAAGATTTGATAACATAGTCTTCCAAAATAAACTTCATTGTTCATCTCCAAACAACATCAACCACTCCTAACATCTTATAACAAAAGTAGCTAACCTAAACATATTTTACCCAAGATAGGTTAATCATTCCCGTAAGTAACCTAAATTACTATAAGTCCACCTTAAATTCATCGATTCTTCAAAATATAAGTCAACCTTACTCCTAAATGAAAATACCGTTGTAATCTGTTTACCTCGATCATATAGGGTCCCCAAAATAGTGAACGTCTTCCAAAATAAAAATCATATTTTAATCCCGTAATCATCTCTGTCATCTTAATACGGCAATCGTAGCATTTCCTATCACATTGGTTGTTGAGACATGTTCTTCCATTTCCCGCCATTAACTAAGAAAAGAAACTATACTTAGGGGCTTAAATACTTAGCCAATAATCAAGAAAATAAACTTAAAGCATATAAGGATAACTTGTAGTTGAAACGTATACCCTAACTTGTGATCCCCTAGGTTCCCATCTAGGTTATCCATGATAATATATTCTTATGTGAATCTTCATTTTATTTTATCTTTGTTCCTTTAACAATGGTTCATACTAAGCTTATGATTTTACCAAAGCATATCCCCCGGGAGTGTCGTAACCAAGAGTGAAGCAAGGCCCGTTGTCGTGTACCAGTTCCCGTTCGAGTCTAGCTCAAAGCGGTGTTTTCGGGTTTTACCCCTATGTACATCTGTGCCAGAGCCGCCTCTACCTGCTCGTATCCAGACAGGGATTTATTTGTTTGATAAACCACTTACTCAATACTTACCAAAATACCAGGAAGTTTTCCGATATTTAAAATTTTCTATAGGGTTCTTCCTAAAGTTTTTATATCCTAATTTCCACAAATAACTAAACCATCCTTTGATACCAACTATAACATCCCGCCTTTTTATAACATAAACTTTAATTACATTACACATAACTGAGGATCTTTAAGGTCTAGTGTCTTGGAAACCAGGAACAAAATACATGAAAGCAATATAAAGCATTCTTCTTAAACACTTGAAAGGCTTCTCCTTAAGTTCATCCTAGGTTCATTACGGCATCTCATAACCTGGGGACATACATCAAAAGAAAGGGTGAGCAGGAGGCCCAGTAAGGGAAACAAGAGGAACATTTTACATGTGAACTTGATATACTTCAATAAGAACATGAAAAGAACTTTAAGGCATGAGAAAGAAATCATGAGGCATTTCATAATAAAAACAACATTTTTCATAACTTGAAGATGTGGCTACATCATTTAACATAGACAATCATGAACATATCACCAAGGTCCATCCCCAAGGTGTCATTTGAAAATTACCAAGGTTATTCACCAAGGTATCGTGAAAATTGTAATCTCTAGTGGTTACATCATTACCCAATGCATTGGAGCGCTATCAGGCGCACCCTTAAATTTGCCTTATTATCATGTGAGCCACATATATCATTATCAAACATTTCATAAATAACCCATATAGCATAAAATAAATGGGTTTCATTTCATAATCATAACGTTTTAAAACCTGCTTTAAAGACATGATCTTTACGTCACTTTAAACCCACGGAAAGGGAAAGTGGGTCTCATGTATGTAAATCCCAGAATTTAGAATGGAACATTTTGATATATATGTGAATACCCTTGTAGAAATAAGATTTTGAGTATTAACTTTATAACATAAAATAATTTTGAGAAAAGAGGGAGAGGCATTTTGAGACGAAAATTCTGCAGCATAACGGCTATGTTTCGGGGTTTTAGAAAATATTGAAAATAGAGGGGACATGGGTCAACCACTCATAAATGATCCATAAAACAGTAAAGGGACAGAATAAGAAGGATATATGGACATGGTAATGAAATTTTAAGGACATACCATTTGAAATGAAAAACATGGAAGGAAGACAAAAATTAGATTTCTCTTATGAAAATTCGGCAGCCTAACGGCGTCACTTAAACTTCAATAAAAAGAGTTGACAAGATCAAATAGGGTCCCTCGTCATATGATAATAATATATCAGTATTATAGATATAGAGATCATACCCCAACATAATAAAAAGGAACTTGAAAGACTTGACATGAAAATCGAACTTGAAAAATGAGAAGGGTGAAAGAATCCCTTAAAAATTCGGCAGCCTAACGGCGTCACTTAAACTTTCATAAAATGAAATGATGAGAGTAAGAGGGGATCTCTCATCATATAAACATGAAAGGGCAGTAAGAGGAATATAAAAGAACATCCTCTCACATAAAAACATGGAGCATAAAAGGAATGACATAAAAGAGATTGCATGAAAAGAAAGAGAGGGGTCGGATCCCTTACCTTAAAACGTGACTCTTGAAACTCAAAGGATTGGACCTTGAGGGCTTGGGGGCACCTTGGGAGGACTCCTTGGAAGGTAAGAAGACCAGAACTTCGTTGGGGGAGAGTTGGGAGTGAAAAACAAAGGAGGAAAGGGTGGGTATTTATAGGGAAAGTGAGGGGACAAAGCATTAATGGCCAAGGGACACCTCACTTGTGGTTTTGGCAAAACCATGGGCTTGCCCATGGTATTTGCCCATGGTATTAGCCACTTGGGACACCTAACACCTTATCTTACTATTCATAATTCGACCATATTGAATATATACTTAATACATCATTTAATGATGTCATTAAACACCCGTAACTTAAAAACTATACTTTCACTATTCACCGAAAATTCAACTTTCTCAGAATAATCCCAAAATTTCACCTTAACCAAATATCAATGCTATGATTTCAAAAATGAACTCCATTTTATATAAATAATTTTCTAAATATTTTTAATTTTATTTTTAAATAAATACACTATTCATCGAAAATTCATTTTTTCAGAAAAATCCCCAAAAATTACCATAACATAATATCGATGCTCTGAGTTCAAAAATAAAGTCATTTTTATAAAAATAATTTTCTAATTATTTTTAATTAAATTTTTAATTAAAAAACACTATTCATCCGAAAAAACTAATACTTGAATAATAATTTATGAAACTGTTATTTACCTATTTTATTGAATCACATTACTTAATCAAGGTGCCTAGATTATTTTAAAACTTTCTTTAAGTGAGATTACTAATCCATTTGGTCACCTTACTAATCCTAAGCGTAAAATCACTATTCATAATTTACTATTCATCAAAAATTAAGTTGATCTTATTAGACTCCAAATATTGTACTGAACATAATTGTAGAAGACCATTTTTTGAAAATCATTACACATTTTTAATTATTTAAGGTTTACATAAATAATTTTAAAATATCCTTTTTCTAAAATTCATCAAAAATATGCATACTATATTTATCCGGTCATTTCAAAATTCATAAACTTCATCATAAGAAGAAATCCCAATTTTTATTTAAAACAAGGTTTACACAAGGTAGTTACGGTCTCATTACATAGCCCCTTATAATACCAGCATAGGACCTAAGAGTAAGGTGTGCTAGGGTGATAGAATCTTGGGGCGGCTCAGTCAACATTGCCCGAGTAGTAATTTCTATCAGTTTGAACTTCTCACGAAGGCGATTCTGTTTCAGCTTCACATGATGAAGTTCGGCATGGATTTGATCCAGAGCAAAGCCCAATGGTGCTACCTCCTTCCCAAGATCTATTAGATGGGCTTCGATTGGTCCAAGACTACTAGGTGAGGCCATAGAATCTTCTTTCTATAATAATTAACCAAGATTACTTATATTTAGAGACAATAATCAAAACATTTTGTTCACAGCGGTCATATTGACCGATGGTTATATAATAGTCAAAACCCACTGATCTCATTTTAATTATAATCCTTTTTATCAAATAAAACATTTTTGTTGAGTATAAAAATAAAATAAAATAACACATGAAATTAGTAAACAAGATTTATTCAAAATTTCGGGTCGTTAAAATCTTCCCCCCTTAAGAAATTGCGTCCTCGCAATTTTTAAAAAAAAATTGGGTTTTGAAATTTCATTGAAAGTCCCACATCGGAAAAAGAGTCCGTGACACCATTACTTTAAAAGAAGGAAAAGGAAGTACAAAGGCCACCCGAGTTTACTCATACTAGGATTCCATGTAGGAAACATGGACATGGAGGAGAAAACAAAGGGTCACGTCATAAAGAAGAGTGATAGAAAACATGATTAGGAGGAAGTTAACCACCATAAAATCCCAAAATTATGATGTGTGCAAGCGGTCTTTGATTACCTAGTAGGAAACGTAAACCAACAACGTTTTTTGTTTTACGTTCCTTTTCATAACTTTGAGGAATTCATTTACAACATAGAACAAAAACATAAGGAAATATATCTACATTCATGTAGAGTTTCATCCTTTAATAAGTTTCTACCCAAAACTAATTTTTTCTCTAAACTATGAGCATTCAAAACTACTTGGTCTCATCAAAACACAAGAATCATCTTCTAGAGAATCACATAATCCACAAAAGATCAACTATCTATTTCTTCTATCTTTAAATATTATCCCAAAAACAGAAAGAGTAAGGTAAAAAAACTCTTCAAAAAGAAATAATCCCATAGGAATGGAAACTACTTTTAAATATTCAAGTTCCATGGTACTACACAAAGTTCATCATAGTCCATTCCGTAAATAATGGTCCTTAAGATTCCTCAAAATAAACCAAACTAAGATTGAAACCCAAATACAAGAAAGATTTGATAACATAGTCTTCCAAAATAAACTTCATTGTTCATCTCCAAACAACATCAACCACTCCTAACATCTTATAACAAAAGTAGCTAACCTAAACATATTTTACCCAAGATAGGTTAATCATTCCCGTAAGTAACCTAAATTACTATAAGTCCACCTTAAATTCATCGATTCTTCAAAATATAAGTCAACCATACTCCTAAATGAAAATACTGTTGTAATCTGTTTACCTCGATCATATAGGGTCCCCAAAATAGTGAACGTCTTCCAAAATAAAAATCATATTTTAATCCCCTAATCATCTCTGTCATCTTAATACGGAAATCGTAGCATTTCCTATCACATTGGTTATTGAGACATGTTCTTCCATTTCCCGCCATTAACTAAGAAAAGAAACTATAATTAGGGGCTTAAATACTTAGCCAATAATCAAGAAAAGAAACTTAAAGCATATAAGGATAACTTGTAGTTGAAATGTATACCCTAACTTGTGATCCCCTAGGTTCCCATCTAGGTTATCCATGATAATATATTCTTATGTGAATCTTCATTTTATTTCATCTTTATTCCTTTAACAATGGTTCATATTAAGCTTATGATTTTACCAAAGCATATCCCCCGGGAGTGTCGTAACCAAGAGTGCAGCAAGGCCCGTTGTCGTGTACCAGTTCCCATTCGAGTCTAGCTCAAAGCGGTGTTTTCAGGTTTTACCCCTATGTACATCTGTGCCAGAGCCGCCTCTACCTGCTCGTATCCAGACAGGGATTTATTTGTTTGATAAACCACTTACTCAATACTTACCAAAATACCAGGAAGTTTTCCGATATTTAAACTTTTCTATAGGGTTCTTCCTAAAGTTTTTATATCCTAATTTCCACAAATAACTAAACCATCCTTTGATACCAACTATAACATCCCGCCTTTTTATAACATAAACTTTAATTACATTACACATAACTGAGGATCTTTATGGTCTAGTGTCTTGGAAACCAGGAACAAAATACATGAAAGCAATATAAAGAATTCTTCTTAAACACTTGAAAGGATTATCCATAAGTTCATCCTAGGTTCATTACGGCATCTCATAACCTGGGGACATACATCAAAAGAAAGGGTGAGTAGGAGGCCCAGTAAGGGAAACAATAGGAACATTTTACATGTGAACTTGATATACTTCAATAAGAACATGAAAAGAACTTTAAGGCATGAGAAAGAAATCATGAGGCATTTCATAATAAAAACAACATTTTTCATAACTTGAAGATGTGGATACATCATTTAACATAGACAATCATGAACATATCACCAAGGTCCATCCCCAAGGTGTCATTTGAAAATTACCAAGGTTATTCACCAAGGTATCGTGAAAATTGTAATCTCTAGTGGTTACATCATTACCCAATGCATTGGAGCGCTATCAGGCGCACCCTTAAATTTGCCTTATTATCATGTGAGCCACATATATCATTATCAAACATTTCATAAATAACCCATATAGCATAAAATAAATGGGTTTCATTTCATAATCATAACGTTTTAAAAACTGCTTTAAAGACATGATCTTTACGTCACTTTAAACCCACGGAAAGGGAAAGTGGGTCTCATGTATGTAAATCCCAGAATTTAGAATGGAAAATTTTGATATATATGTGAATACCCTTGTAGAAATAAGATTTTGAGTATTAACTTTATAACATAAAATAATTTTGAGAAAAGAGGGAGAGGCATTTTGAGACGAAAATTCTGCAGCATAACGGCTATGTTTCGGGGTTTTAGAAAATATTGAAAATAGAGGGGACATGGGTCAACCACTCATAAATGATCCATAAAACAGTAAAGGGACAGAATAAGAAGGATATATGGACATGGTAATGAAATTTTAAGGACATACCATTTGAAATGAAAAACATGGAAGGAAGACAAAAATTAGATTTCTCTTATGAAAATTCGGCAGCCTAACGGCGTCACTTAAACTTCAATAAAAAGAGTTGACAAGATCAAATAGGATCCCTCGTCATATGATCATAATATATCAGTATGATAGATATAGAGATCATACCCCAACATAATAAAAAGGAACTTGAAAGACTTGACATGAAAATCGAACTTGAAAAATGAGAAGGGTGAAAGAATCCCTTAAAAATTCGGCAGCCTAACGGCGTCACTTAAACTTTCATAAAATGAAATGATGAGAGTAAGAGGGGATCTCTCATCATATAAACATGAAAGGGCAGTAAGAGGAATATAAAAGAACATCCTCTCACATAAAAACATGGAGCATAAAAGGAATGACATAAAAGAGATTGCATGAAAAGAAAGAGAGGGGTCGGATCCCTTACCTTAAAACGTGACTCTTGAAACTCAAAGGATTGGACCTTGAGGGCTTGGGGGCACCTTGGGAGGACTCCTTGGAAGGTAAGAAGACCAGAACTTCGTTGGGGGAGAGTTGGGAGTGAAAACCAAAGGAGGAAAGGGTGGGTATTTATAGGGAAAGTGAGGGGACAAAGCATTAATGGCCAAGGGACACCTCACTAGTGGTTTTGGCAAAACCATGGGCTTGCCCATGGTATTTGCCCATGGTATTAGCCACTTGGGACACCTCACACCTTATCTTACTATTCATAATTCGACCATATTGAATATATACTTAATACATCATTTAATGATGTCATTAAACACCCGTAACTTAAAAACTATACTTTCACTATTCACCGAAAATTCAACTTTCTCAGAATAATCCCAAAATTTCACCTTAACCAAATATCAATGCTATGATTTCAAAAATGAACTCCATTTTATAAAAATAATTTTCTAAATATTTTTAATTCTATTTTTAAATAAATACACTATTCATCGAAAATTCATTTTTTCAGAAAAATCCCCAAAAATTACCATAACATCATATCGATGCTCTGAGTTCAAAAATAAAGTCATTTTTATAAAAATAATTTTCTAATTATTTTTAATTAAATTTTTAATTAAAAAACACTATTCATCCGAAAAAACTAATACTTGAATAATAATTTATGAAACTGTTATTTACCCATTTTATTGAATCACATTACTTAATCAAGGTGCCTAGATTATTTTAAAACTTTCTTTAAGTGATATTACTAATCCATTTGGTCACCTTACTAATCCTAAGCGTAAAATCACTATTCATAATTTACTATTCATCAAAAATTAAGTTGATCTTATTAGACTCCAAATTTTGTACTGAACATAATTGTAGAAGACCGTTTTTTGAAAATCATTACACATTTTTAATTATTTAAGGTTTACATAAACATTTTTAAAATATCCTTTTTCTAAAATTCATCAAAAATATGCATACTATATTTATCCGGTCATTTCAAAATTCATAAACTTCATCATAAGAAGAAATCCCAATTTTTATTTAAAACAAGGTTTACACAAGGTAGTTACGGTCTCATTACATAGCCCCTTATAATACCAGCATAGGACCTAAGAGTAAGGTGTGCTAGGGTGATAGAAGCTTGGGGCGGCTCAGTCAACATTGCCCGAGTAGTAATTTCTATCAGTTTGAACTTCTCACGAAGGCGATTCCGTTTCAGCTTCACATGATGAAGTTCGGCATGGATTTGATCCAGAGCAAAGCCCAATGGTGCTACCTCCTTCCCAAGATCTGTTAGATGGGCTTCGATTGGTCCAAGACTACTAGGTGAGGCCATCGAATCTTCTTTCTATAATAATTAACCAAGATTACTTATATTTAGAGACAATAATCAAAACATTTTGTTCACAGCGGTCATATTGACCGATGGTTATATAATAGTCAAAACCCACTGATCTCATTTTAATTATAATCATGTTTATCAAATAAAACATTTTTGTTGAGTATAAAAATAAAATAAAATAACACATGAAATTAGTAAACAAGATTTATTCAAAATTTCGGGTCGTTACAGAATTGGAGTAGTGGCTTCAGAAAGATCCACGTATTCCCCTGTATCCTGAACCTTGGGAACTTCCTCGGATTCCCTTATTTGATACAGGGAATTCATGCTCATAAAAATTGAAATTATGACTAGAATGCGGATCTGTTAATTGAATCATATTAACAGAACCGAAGATTAACTCTTCGTCTAATAAAGACTCTGCCTAACTAGCATGTTTAGGCTGTACCGTTTGATGGGGTGGTGCCTGTGGTTTTGAAGTAGATGGAATAAAGTCTGCCAGAGTCAAAGACAATTTAGGCTTTGACACATACTCATCTTCTTCTGATTCTTTTTTCTTATTTGAATCAAACTGTTTCTTTGAGTACTTTCCCTCTGATGAAGAGGGTTTTACCGCAATATTCATGGCAGAAGACACAATTGGTTTCTTTAATTATGTTCGCAAAATGGCATGAGTCCGGTTGATTGTCTTTCTGACCATCCAATCATCATAATTCTGTGCATTTCTGTTTTTGACTTCTTTTCATTCACCTTCCTCCTCTAGAACTGTAGCAGTAACACATGCTACCTGAGTCAAAGAACCTTTCAACTTGACTTGTCCCAAGTCGACCATCTTTTGCAGGAGGTCTTTAAAGACAAAACACTCCTGGATAGGATGCCCCAACATTTGACGAAAGGGAAAATAATTGGGACGGTCTCCATCTCCTTCCTTGTTTGGCCTCTTGGGAACTGGTAATTGAACCAAATTATTTTCCATAGCTGAAATGAAGTAACCAGGAACTTGCTCATTTCGGAAAGAGTATGTTTTCCTCTTCAAATCCTCAAATTGTTTTTTTCATTGATCTTTTTGATCAATTGGACGAAACGGCCTTTGTTTTTGGCGTTCAGGAGGTGGAGCCCTTCGAGAAGATGAAGGTTTTGAAGTAGAAATAGGTACAGGCACTTGTTTAAGCATAACTGTAGCAGTTTCTGATTTACCCATTCTTCTTCCTGAAGCTGATGGAATTACACGAGATTTAACCTTAGCCTGTATAAGGGAATCTTCAATCTACTTAGCGATTGAAGTAAGGTCTCAAAACCCTCCTGTGTATTTCACAGGGATCAATGGCGTGCATAATTTGTCACGCAAATTTTCCACATAGATTGCCAACAGCTCCTCCTGAGGGAGTTCTAAACTCAGGGAATATGTTAATCCCTTCCAGCGAGCAATGAAATCAGAGAATCTTTCATTCTCCCTTTGCTTGCAGTTTGTAAGATCAAAAACTGTCGTTTTTGGCAAAGTTGAGCTGAACTGAAGAAGGAATTTTTGCCGAAGATCCTCCCATCCGATGATTGACTGGTATTGCAAGCTTGTATACCAGACAAAATATGGTCCTTACAAGGTTCGCACGAAGCATCTGAGTTTCACTGCTTCTTGCTGCTCTGGAGTTCCTATCATAGGATCACAACAAGACATGTAATGTGTCAAATGTTTTTCAGGGTCTCCTGATCCATTGAAAGTAGGGAAAACAGGGTTTCCAAAACTAGATGGAGGAGAAATTGAATCTACCCATTCAGGGTAAACTTTCTTTTCTGGTTGAACTTGTGCCCGTTTCCCTTCCATAGATTCTAACCGAGCTGTTAATGACTCAATAGTAGTTATTAACTTTTGAGAAACATCAGGTTGAATTTGGTCTTGGGTAGGTGCAATGAATGGAGCTTGGACAGATGTAGTGATTGGTGCTGCAACTGATGGTAGCACTGCCAACCGTTGTTGCGTTTGACCCATAGGATTAGACCTCTGAGGGTGTACTGATAAAGGGGGATATTTCGGATCCATCTCAGTAGTTACAAAAAATTCCTTCGGCTGTCGGACTTCAGCATTCTTAAGAAGCAGACTACTCTAAAGTAGTTCTGCATTCAACCTTTTAAATTCTTTCATTTCTTCCTCTTGTTGTGCAAACCTTTTCTCTAACGAGAGAGATTGACCTTCTCCAGAGGAAGGATATGTAACCTGATTCTTTCCCCTCCCTTTGTTGGATACTTTTTGGAGAGAAGGAAGTGGATTACCTAGGTTCTGAGTAATCCTTTGACTTCATGTACGCACACCTTCTTCATTTGTATCGGTGCGTACATTTTCTTGAGTAGGACGCTCTTCATCTGAGTCCCCTGAGTGAGTCTCCTCTGGTGGATTAGTAACAACAGCATTGATGACATTGATTGATGTATAATGCATCGCATCCCTTCTACCAACATTTCTGTGATATTGTCTTCTTTCATGTCTTTGATGAGACATTTCCTTTTGTTGATTTAATCTTTTAGGAACTTCTTGACGAGCTATAACTTGGAGGGAATATCCTAATAGTTTGTCTCTTTGTTCCTCTTGGGGATTCTTCCCCAATCGAGAAAAGACCGATATTCTCTGAGAAGGGGATTGATGATTTGAAAGAGTCCCCAGTCTCGAGAACTGGGGATGTTCCTGCTGCTTCTGCTCAACTCCTCGAATCCCATTTGTTGACTCTGAGGGTTGGGTTAAAGGAGTCCCTAGTCTGACAAGCTGGGGTGGCTCTTGACATGCTATGTCTGAGACCTTCTTAAAATCTCTCTTGATCTTGCGAATCTTAGTTCGGAAATTAGCCGGATGCATTAACATGTATCCACTTTTATCACCTGGTTCAACAGACTGTTGGATGATTTCCGAAACTTCTGTCATTTGATGATGTGTTTGCTCTATACGAGAGGCTTGTGCAATATTCTCGCCTGCTTGATATAAGAGCAATTCAACAACTTGTTCTCTATATGCCTTATTTTGAGAGGAACTAGTTGAAGCCTGTTCTTGAGCAAGATTTTGATTATGAACAAAGCCCATTGACTGTGGCCGGCCATGGGAAATAACATTTCATGAGACCATTTTCGATGGGCTTTGCTGACTGGCAAGCATTGTGAAATTTAGTGCTCTGTGAACACCCCATCCTCTGATATGAACACCAGATGGAGCATTAGCAATCAACTGACGCAATTTTCTTAGTGTTCCAAGGAATGAACGTTGAAGGGTTCTCTGTTGCTTTTCATCCTTCAGATACCGAGAGACTGATAGAGATACCAAATCAATCTGACGTTGTAGCCCTTCTATTATCTTAAGATTATTTTCATATTCATCATAAGATAATACCTTCTTCTTCAATTGACAAAAAGTTTTCCATATGTTGAGACGAATATCATGGACTCCATCTTTTGTCAACATCTTTGGAATGTCATACTGGGAGTCATCCAAAGGCCAAAACATGACTGGTACCTCACTTTTTGCCAGTTTTTTCCTCATGTTTAGCATTTCCTCTTTATCATTAAATGAAGATTCTTCTACCTGTTTTGACCAGAGTTGGTGTTTCCTTGTTGCTTCATCGGATTCAACAAGATTGGTAGGGAGATAATTAATCATACTAGAAGATGCATGACTTAGGGGTGGTTCGGAGAATGACCTACACCCTGGGCTATCTTCTGATTGAGAAAGTATTTCACTTGCTAGCGATAAAGCATCAGACATGACTGGTTTCGCATTTGCAAGTGCCTCAAGATAAGAGGGCTTTCTCGGCACTAAATTGTCCACTGGAGTATTTTCCAGGCAATGTGAATCACTACTGTGGAGAGGACTTTCGCAGTGAAATTCATCATCATGGGGAGGACCACCATAATGGGTTACATCAAAAGATGATATCTCTTGCTCCTTGGTCTTCTAACCACACAGAGGGTTCCTGTGGCTCTCATTTGAAGAAGAAACTTCAAGATTGACCGAATTTTCATGAAGCAAGCCTTCATGAGGAAGTGTCTGTTGAAGACTTTCGGAATTAATGTTCCCGTTATTGGGAACTGAGGGAGTATAATCTTGAATTCCAACAGATAAATGTCTGAGGGATTCAAGAACTCCAGCATCGAGCAAAGCCTTGTTGCAGATTGGCCTTTGATCTCCTGACTGTGCTGGGTGGATCTTTTTCTTAGATGCCTTCTTACTCGCTTTGGAAACCACTTGTTGACGAAAGTGGTTACTCGGAGCAGGTGTATGTTCCTGATCAGGAAAGATGGTCAGGTTAGGCCGATGATCTCCACTCAAATCAGGTGTATGTGCCTGACTTGGTTGTCCGTATGATATGGGGGAGTATGCCCCATAACCCTCTTGGACTGGAACAGATGTGTGTGTCTGTTCCGGAGTGAAACGTTGATGTTTCACTCCACGGCTAGAGATAGATTTATGTGTCTATCCCTGAGATGATGTCGAAGCTGTTATGATATCCTGGAAAGCATCCAGAATATGAGCAGGAATTTGCTTCTGCTCTTTCACCATTGACAAAATATGTTTGGTGACTTCAGATACCGGAACGAGGATATACGTCCATTCCGAGCTTGGAGTAGGTGTATGTGCCTACTCCTGTCCTCCTTTTCTTGTCAGTGAATCCTGACAGTAATCAAGTGTGGAGGTAGAGAGTTGAGTCTGCCTCCTGTTTGTTGTTGGAGATTTCCGACTGACCTCTCCGTGCGCTACCAAGCATGACTGTTGGTAGGATTCATTAGTACTAGCAGGTGTATGTGCCTGCTGATTACACTTCTCCAAATGTGGTTGACGAGATCCATCATATGTAGTCAGGCGAGCCTGCTGAATAACTGATGATGTATAAGCAGGTGTATGTTCCTGCCTATAGTACTCCGCCGGAATTGCCTGGCGGGATTGGCTTGATGCTACCAGACGAGTCTGCTGGACAGCAGAATTAAAACGGACAGGTGTGTGTTCCTATTCGTTGTTCGCCACCAAGTTAGGTTGGTGGACTTCTCCAGAGATGGCAGGGATGAAAACCT
This sequence comes from Viscum album, assembly GCA_963277665.1. Lineage (NCBI taxonomy): Eukaryota > Viridiplantae > Streptophyta > Magnoliopsida > Santalales > Viscaceae > Viscum > Viscum album. Next base: position 642,557,423 of record OY728146.1, on the reverse strand, counting down.
GCCCATTGTTAACCGGATTCTGTCTCTGGCGGGTCGTCTTGCCTTCTCGGGTTCGAGGAACCTGAGCTGAATGCCTGGATTTGGTACCCTCATCATGTTGAGGGTGCACTGCCGCACGAGTATGGCAGCAATTGTTGATGGGAGCCCTCGGGAAGGACTCCTGTCTTTTTGAATTAAGTCCCTGAGGGACCTGCTCATTCACTTCCTCTGAGTAAGGGAGTGAATGGAAATTGCATTCCGGGGATAACGACCCGAAACGGTTGGAGATGGTAGTCAGCACCGCCTGCCTCTTGATCACTGGTCTTCATTGTCCGGACGACCTGTGTGAGTTGTTCACTTGGAGGGCCTGTCGGGCAGCCTCCAGAGTTGGGATGGTACCGTGTTGACAGTACTCCTTAACCAGCGCATTTGATACCCAGCGTTGAAGACGCTGAGTAGGTGATGTCATCCTCAGAGAGGATGATGATCCAGTAGGAATAGCAGTAGTGGTATTTGCAGCAGTAGTATTCACAGATGTGAATTTGAGAGTAGCCATTATGGAAATACAGATTATCTTGGAAAAGAGTGCATGTTTGATATAACAGATGTAATCAAGATAAAATTCAGCCACTTCATCCTTTGGATGAGCACACATGTCAATGATTGTTTTTGTTAGCCCTCTTATTGAGTTTTAAATAGGGGATTAACAAATAGGTAAAACATCATTTTAACTTGGTTAAGGATTCACGTCGGGTTCACCATTTTTTGTTTCCCTCGGAATTCGGGGATGACCTCCTGGATGGGAGATTCAAACGTTCTGATCGGTTTCTAGCGGGTTTGTTCGTAGAACCAGAAACATCCAATGATTCCACATCCATTTTCGACCGACTTTCCAAAGTTAGGCTCTCATTAGCTTATGGACTGATGAGGCTTAGGAATTTGCATTGGTCGAGAGGATGGGAGGTCAGACTCATCACACCTTTTTGAGGGGAATTATTGTCTATTCCGGGACTCTCTTTATATATTTAAGTTATGTTCGTGAATCCTTATTACATTACCAAGTATAAAATGACATTTCCTTCAGTTTAACAATCAATGATTAAATATGTAAGAAATTTAGAGAATCTTTTATATGTATTCGAGGTTCTTCATCAATAGAGAATCATCTATATTTATTTAGAGATTCTTGGTCAATGGTATCCTTCAAAACATTTATATAAAAGTCTCTTGGTCATTATGATGACTAGGCTGGTTTTAAAGCCACTCAGTGGGGCACTTGAAGTTTATTGTCATTCAGAAAAACATGAATTATTTCAGAGTTGGAATCGAACACATAGATGGGCTACCTACATATCCTTTGTTTTGGAAAAGGAATCAGAACCCACGTTGTTCGAGTAAAGGAGTACGATGTTTATGATTGATGGCTCAAAGAAGGATGTCACAATTACTTTTACACTCTAATCTCACGTGAGTCATGCTCGGTGTGAGAAACAAGAGGTATTGGTAAAAATTAGACAATTGTGCCATGAAATATGTAATCATAAGAAATGGTTTGGGGCTTATGTATATATGGCTGCCCAGATAAATGAAGGTTAGGATTTACTTTAGGGAGAAAATCCAGGAACAGGGTCCATAAAGGTATATGTGCTTCATGGAGATTTGAATACTCTAACTTGGGACTTATTCCTGAAAAGGAAACCCAAATCAGGAGAGGATTGATAACTGGGGTTTACTCCTGAGAAGGAATCCCAGATCAAACGTAAATTAGGACTGGTTAAAGAGAATTTAAGGGACTTGGGGCTTATTACTGAAAAGGAAACCCAAGATTATGACTGGGACTTATTCTTAAAAAGGAGGCCCAGGTTAAGGGATTTATGACTGGGACTTATTCTTGAAGGGGAAGCCCAGGTTAAGGTTATGACTGGGACTTATTCCTGAAAGGGAAGCCCAGGTTAAGGATTAAGGTTTGGGGCTTACTCCTAAAAAGGAAGCCCAAATTAGAGACTGGGGATTACTCCTGAAAAGGAAGCCCAAATTAGAGGATCTGGGGCTTACTCCTAAGAAGGATTCCCAAAAAATAAGGGACTTGGGGCTTACTCCTAAAGAGGATGCCCATAATTATGACTGGGACTTATTCCTGAAAAGGAGACCCAGGTTAAGGATTCTCTCATTTTAAATGATGAGGTTGAATGAATGAACTCTCAATCTTTAGTGACATAAATATATGTAAATCACTAGGTTTTGAGAGATATTCCACATAATTCCTTTCTGATAAGGAAGTCAAATTAAGAAATCATGCCATAAATGGATTTGGAGAGTGTCTTAAAGACTAAATCTTGAAAAGGAAAGGTGTAATGGATTAAGAGGGGTGAAATGGGCAAGAAAGGCACCCAAAAAAGAAGGGGATCGTAAGTCTTGGAAGGCGCGCAGGTACTGTGGCGCCGTGCAAGTATTGGTCGCGCAGGTATGCCTACGTGACACATGGTGTACTTGCGCGATGGTCAACCAGCATTTGAAATACTTGAGCGACTCTTTATTAAAACCTTTAGAATCCTCTTTAGATTCTTCCAAAAAAGGGATGCGCAAGTTCTATCGAAGGAATAAGGCGGCGCGCAAGTGTGACCACTTCCCTTAAGGGCTGACCACTCAGGCGCGCAAGTGTTGATGAGTTTCAACACTTAGGCCTTACTCCCTCTCTTTAGATCTTCCTTTCTAGGTAAGAAATTACCTTAGAAGTGTTCCAGAAGCTTTGAAAAGAGACTTGGGCGTCGGGATCTTCAATCTAAGTTTCTGGAAAAAAGATCCTCTCGAATGGGGGGCCCACAAGGGTCTATTTATAGGCAGGAGAAGACCCCAGGCGGTTACCGAGAAGTTATCAATTAGGTCGCGCAAGTCACTTGCGCGCCAAGTTGCGTTGCGCAAGTCCACTTGCGCGACCATGAAGGAACCTACATGGCTTATGGGCAAAGTTTTCCTTGTTCATCCCTTTGTCGATTTTTGATGTTTTCTTCAAAGGTTGAATCACTTTGTGCTCATATATTCCCCTTTTCCGATCTTTAGATTCTGTGACGAAAGGAGCGTCAACAGACACATCCATGAGTACATGGTGTCAGATATTCCATGTAGGAATACACATAAATAGATACAGGCATGAGCCTTGATGCATATGTATGACCTGGTGTTGAAGTGACACACTGTGTACCTCCAGTACACACAGTGTACTCCTTTAAAGTTATCTTGGAATCTTTTTCCCCTTTATCTTGGAAATTTTTTATTAGGGTACATTCCCTTGATCCATTCTCCAAGGGTTTGGTATGGAGTAATATCCTATGTATAGGATGGTGATCCCTTTATAGGAACTTATACCTTGGATAGAGTTGTGGAATCTATTTGTGAAGTCCAAAGTGAGATCCTCTATCATCATTATTTCCATAGGTGGGGTTCTTGGTACCATTATGACCAAAACAATGTGGGAATAAATCCACTACATAGAAGGTTAATATAGATTGAGTTATTAGTATACCCCATATCCTTGGGTGTGATCCTTATATGTGTATTGTTATCTTAATACTTCCAGTGTGTACTTTTTATGATGAGATCTGATGAGCATAAAATCTAGGACGGACTTCATCAATGAAATTTGACTAATGGAGTGTATTCTCCCATTTCAGTCCTATGTGGAACCTTTTTGTATGAATCTTAGGCTGACATTACGGTTGTGAATTTACCTTGAGATTGTTTGTCTATGTTGAGTATATCTAGATATTATTGTTATATGTGTTGTTCAAAATACCTATGATGATCGGATTATTATTCTTGATTCTATATGCTTAATAATTTGGGGGTTTCATACTAGGTGTTTTTATACTCACCCGTACATGGTATTTTCCCACATGTGTTATATCTAAACCAAACGTCCGACCATTTGACAGTGTCCTAGAGGAACTAGGGTCGGGTGGAGCTTTGTGATATGGACTGATCAAGGTGTGTTTCTACAGTTTCATTTAAAAAATTCATCACCCACTTTACAAGTTGGAATTGTTTTTAGTTTCTTTGTGGTGGGATTATATTTGGACCCTTTTCTTTCCAATACTTGTTGTCCTACTCTGATGGTGGGATTATAGATGTTTGAATTCATGGTCATCAGTTGTTTTATATTTAACCATTTCATGGGCTTGGAGATGTGTGCATATGTATATGTAAATTAAGATAAGGCCCCCTATGTGTTTGATATGTCTACTCGGAACTTGTCTCCATCCTCTGGACTATTATAGGAGGGCTTGGGGTAGTTGTGGAATTTCCCCTATTGGGTTGGGTCGTGATAGATTACCTCCTACGAATATGTTCTATGTAATATAATCTCTTCGTATTATGATATACTATAAATCAATATTATCACTTGTTTCATCATAATTTTATTTCATTATATATTTTGTGACCTTACTAGACAGACTTACCTTCTTGTACCATGGACATGGATTTAAGGAAGTTACTACCATCCTAGTCAGCTGGGGCCCATAATATATATCCTCCACAACTCAGAAGTGAATAATTTTATCTTAATAATTCAAGAAATTCCATACCACCAATGACGTACCAAACACAAGATACCTCACCACGACTTCAGTGTCATGGTTTATTCATTGCATCAAAGTACATGATCAAATGGTAAACATTGATAATGATCTTATGTTCAGAGACCAATGCACATGCTCTTATATAGGAAAAACCAACGATACCTAAAACATGTGGTGTTCCTATTGGTGGGTATGTCCTCATGATATCATTTACTAAATATCACCAAGTGTGAAACTTATGAGAATAAGTCTCAAAGCTTATGATGCCCCAACACATGATAGTCATACATATTCTGTGTCCTATCAGAATGATATATCTATACCACATGAAATATATTCAAGATTACTGTCATAGTATCATGAGGTTCTCATTATAGCTAGAAACTAATATAACCATTTTATATGACACGTAATCTAAGGACATTGCATTTTAAATAGTGTATAAAGAAACATAAATACTATTATTTTAAGTATAAACACATGTATATACCAAACTGTATACATGTAATGGTAATTAAAATTAATGTTCAAGATGGGTTTATGTAACCCACTTTTACAAAACTCCCACATACACTAGAGAAAACATTCTAACCATCCTTATTTTCTCTCATAGGATAAGATCATGTTTTTTCTTAGTTAGGGCTTTAGTAACTAGCCTTCCATGTTTCCACTGTGTGGTTATTCTATTATCTATGACTCTTCCTCTTTGAGTAATACTACCCAAGAGATGATATACCTAAGTATATCACATTTTTTGTTGTCTATACTTTGGATCTTAAATATTACTAGTAATGTAGTTATCAAAAAGACAAAATGTTAATTACTTTATTATATCCCAGGAATTGGAATAAATCATTGTGTATTTTACACTACTTCTTAATATATATTAGAATATGAAATGAAATTTTTATTTATAAATATGGCTACAACTAGCATGAATGATCTTGAATTACTCACTACCTATGTCTAAATGTGATATTAGATCATATTGACCTTATAGGAAGACTATTTTGTGTTCCATTGTAACTATTATCCCTTCCTCTCTATATAATATGTATATATATTTTATACTTTCTCATGTACAATCAGATAGTTATGACTACTTCCCATGCAGTTCTCTTGGATATAACTAATATTTTCCTACCATATAGTATTTGCTGGAAACATCACATATTTTACATATCATGTCGTATTTGGTAGATCCATTTGTAGTGCTTAAAGAATCACTCTCACCACATTAATATTCTCATATGCCTATGCATTTATTCTTTGAGAGATTTATTCCATGTGACACAGGTAACAATTATCTCTCGAATTTTTCCAGCTATTATTTTATCAATACCATGTTAGTATATGTACTATTGACTAGGTCTAAGCAACCATTAGTTATACCTTAATTGATATCATTCCCTATAATTTTTTTCCACTTTAATTCAATATTTGGAGATTTACTATCATCCTGGTCTTAAATATCTATAAGGACAATAGTTATTTTTCATACGCTAGAAAACATATTTTACTTGAAAAATAATGGCTCTCCTACTAACCTATAGTAGACACATGGAAAAAATTCCTTCCAAATGAATATTCTACGATCCAGCTAATTACTTTAATCTGAAATGAGATTTCAGTAACTTTCACCCTCTGTGTATTCAATTATGTAACCATCCCTTTCTAGTTTCATTATATAAAAATCATACATGATTGAGGGTATTGAAATACAATGATCAATTTAATGATCATATAAATTATCTATAACAAGTAAAATGATAATGGATTTGGGAATAAAAACATGGTATTACCAATAGAGCCTTATTAGTACAACATTTTTATCATCCACGTGTATTTAAACTTTAAAAGCCACAACAATATCCAAAATAATAATCCTCCTGTACTTTGATACATGGAATCCATTATTGAATTATAGTTATTCTTGCCAAATTTATCAATTTTTTTTATACTTATTATTTGTAGGATTTATTATTCTTAATGATTAATCTATTACTATGTTTTTAATATAAAACCATCACCATAGTTTTATCCTTTCTTCACAGTATGTGTCTTTGGAACATTCCTTTTCCATAATGTCTTGTGGAAATGTATCCTATGCCAACTATTTGTGCATCTCTAACATTGACTAAACACAATTCAATTTTGATCCCACTATCTCAAATAGTGATGTTCACCCTTTTATATAAATATAGTCTATAACTTGACTATATATATTCTATCATAGGGATTAATTTAATATCCTTAGAAAACATTAGGATGATTACTATAGATTCACACTGTGTTTTTTCTTGATTCAAGTTTGTTTATATCCTAAAAAAATCTATGCATATAAACACATACTCTTATCACCAAATATATTTATTTTAATTCATAAGAAAAGGAACAGAACAGAACAAAAAAATAGAAAAAAGAGAGACATAAAAAATGATAGGGGTCACGGGGGTCTAAAATGATGAAGAACTAGAGCATCCCCAATGACTAGAGACGTGAACTTAGGAGGAAGGGAGCTGAGACTAGAATAGCATGAGATCCTATCACTGGGGTAGGCCATGAAGGCAAAAAAATCAGAAACTCCATTTCCCTCCCTCCACATATGAAGAACCTCCATCTGTGAGTTAATAAGACTACGACACTTACAAATAGTATATGTGATGCACCGGGGAGTAATTCCACAACCTTGAAGAGCATGATGAATAACTGTGGAATCGTTTTCAATGGTCGATAAGATAATATTCTTCTCACTATAGAGAGTAAGACCAATGAGCATAGATTTTTCCTCTTCTTGGAGAGAATTATCACTGCCAAAGAAGGCCAAAAATGCCAGAATTGCAGAACCGGTATGGTCCCTAAAGATACCGCCCTCGCACATGACCCCCATCCCACATGAGTCATCCATGTTGAGTTTGATGCTGAAACAAGGTGGTATAAAATACACCCAATGTCCATGAGGGGCTCTAGGATAGGGATCTATGTTCGCCAAAATACCTCTGAAGGAGGGAAACCCGTCTCCGTTCTTAAAATGACGAGTGAGATCAATGAGAGTGGAAATTGTTCTGAATATGAGTGTTGTCTACAATGAGATGATACCCTCATGCCTTGCTCGATTCCAAGCTTTCCAAATGTTCTAGCACCCGACCAGAAGAATTGAAACCCAATCCTTTTTACAATGAAGGTTTCAGCACCCTGGAACCATGTTTGTAGGAAATCAATGCTACTAAGTACCTGAAACACACACCCATTAAAAGTGACAAAGACCTACTAGACAAATCGAGCCCATGCGATTTTAAAAAAAAAGAGGTGAACCGTGGATTCTTACTAGAAAATAGAGCATCAAACACATCTGGACACTAGGAAGATTCCTTTGCATTTAATGTTGTCATTGGTGGCAAGAGCTTGGTTCCATATGTTCCACAGGAAAAAATTAATCTTGGTCGGAGCTTCCTTACACAAAAGCAGATCTCCCCAAACATCTGAAGAAGAAGTGATCCCCAAGAGGTGACAGTACCCCTTACTAGAGAAAGCACTCACCAGGGAGGTATAAAAAACAATAGTCTGGATCATTGTTCATAATAATGGAGTCAAACATGTCTCGCTACGTGTCATCCCAAATAGCGCAGATAAACTGAGGATAATCATTGGACTTCCTGAAATTGATATCAGGAGATCGGAAACCTGGAAAGGATAGCTTGGAGCCAGCCCAATTTTGATGCCATAAATTTATGTCACCCCTCACAATAATCAATCTACTATGTTCCTGTAGTGTAGCAACATGCGCCTAAATAATACGCCAGAGAGGAGAAGAGGACCCCCTAACAAAATCCAGATTCTTACCATATTAGTTCTGGTTGAATTGGACCTGGAGAGTATCCCCCACAATGGCCTCCCATGCAAGTTTTCCAAGCAATCATTTCGTAGAGATGACCAGATCTTTCACATTGATGCCTCCCTCCTGGGTAGGTCTTTCAAACCTCGGCCATAACGCCCAGTGGTGACTCCCATCCAAGTGCACATCCAAAATGAAAGAGCTAAGGATATTTTCAATATTATACAGGACCCCTTTTGGGACCTTAAGGGTAGAGAGGACATGTATGGAATAGAAGAGAGAATGTTATTAACCAGAGTGATCCTGCCACCAAAAGATAGGAATATTTTTTTCTAGTTAGTAATCTGATCATAGATTTTGGAATTTTTTTGTTAAAATGTTGAATCTTAAGACTCCAAGGATATACTGAAGCACCAAGATAGTCAAACAGGAAGGATTTTCTAAGAATATCCAGTATTTTCTCCATTTTCCCCACCTGCCTGCTAGAATAGTTTCTAGAAATAAACAGGCTACTCTTCTCCTTATTAACAAGCTGCCCACTCCATGTCCCATAGGTCTCCAGAACCATGCTGATACCCCGAATGGACCTCTTACTGGCATTGAGAAAAAAGATAGTGTCATCAGCAAACATCAAGTGTGAGATACCATTTGAGTCCGACCTGCAACGGTAAGGAAGGATGCCACCATCACTGATACTCTTCTTGATAAAATGAGAAAGGGAATCTTGGGAAATAATAAAGAGACTCAGGGATAGAGGGTCGCCTTGTCTTATACTACACACCGATTTGAAGAAGCCAAAATTTATTCCCATAAAAGAATTATAAAACCGCGGTGATCTTAACCATCTGAACAGTAAGTCAATAGACCAGGAAGATGGACCCATACAGCGCAACACCTTTATAATGAAATTCCACTCAAGAATATCATAGGCTTTTCCCATGTCAATTTTTAGAATCATATTCGAACCGGTCACTTTGACATTGAGATCGTGAACCATCTCTTGAGCCAACCCAATTGCTCCCTAAATAGTTCTTCCTTGGACAAAGTCGTGCTGCTCCAAGGATATCCATTGAGGAAGATAATGTGTCAGCCATATATTGACAGCCATAGCCAACACATTATAAGGAAAATTTCACATAATAATAGGTCTGAAATGGTTCAGAGAGGATGAGTTCTTGACTTTGGGAATTATAACCAGCATGGTGACACTAGCCGCATGTGGAAGGTGGCCACCCCATATGAAGTCTCGAATGGAATAACACATTTCTTCCTTAACCAAGTCCCAAGATGCGATGTAAAAGGATCCAGATATCCCATCCAGTCCCGGGGCACTCTCCAGGTTGAAGGACATGACAGCTTCAAGAATTTCCTCATCATCCGGACTAGCAGAGAGCCCGAAATTGATGTTATTCAAGGCCTGACAAGGAATATAATCAAACAGGTCTAATGTTCAGAGGGGTACCCATTATACATGTTTGGGTTGGGGCCTGAAAGAAGAAAATATAGGTGAGAATTAGACATGGTGCCAATCACTGTTGGGTCATCAGTGAATGAACCGTGTTGTAGGAAAATATTCTGATGAAACTGCCTCCTTCTCTCTTTAACACAAGCACGAAAATAAGCAGTATTGTGATCTCCGTCTTGTATCCATTTGTCCCTAGCCTTATACTGAGAAAGAAATTCCTGTAAGAGAATCATATATTTCAACATATCTTTCTTATGAATAAGAACCCCAAACATCGAATCATCCAAACCATTCTCCAGAGAAATCTCAAGTTGGTTAACTTCCTCTTTAATTGAATCCAGGTCCTGTAGCTGGGAAGGATGGGTATTGCTCTACTGAATGAGGTCACCTCTTAGGCGAAAAAGTTTTTATGAAGCTTAGTCCAGTACCTACCCTGTGTAGGCTTCTCCCAAGAGGATTGTACTTCCTAGAAGAATCTGCTGAAGCCCGACCACGAATGATGGTAGAGGAAACGTTATTCATGCCTTGTGCCAAGGAATTGAGACACCAATATGGGAGGGTGGTCTGATATATCTTAGTCCAAATGAGAGACCTTGGAATCCAGGAAGGTCGATATCGCATTTCATTTAGCCAGACAGTAATCGAGATGACACCATGTGTGTCTTCTTCCCTTCTAGTTGTTACACCAAGTGAATTGGTCCCCTGTATATCCCATGTCCATGAGACCTAAAATTGACAAAAAGGACGCGAACTCTAGGCTACCTATCCGAGGAAATTCGCTTCATCCTTTCTTCTTCAGCCAGGTCTAGGATACTATTGAAATCACCACCAACAAACCAAGTCGTGTCTCTTGGGTCAAAGGTGCTGAGATCATCCCATAAGCTCTGTCTATCCTGAAATTCACATTTAGCATAGATAAAGGAGATTAAAATAGAGATGAGTCCAGAGGTAACCTTAATAGTAACATACTGATTTGAATCTCTTACATGATCCACACACACATAATGCCACCAGAACAACAAAGATAGAAGCCTGAGACTTAAGAAACTCTAATGAAATAAAATCTATTTTAGCATGGACACCCAGGCCATGTGCATTCCACACTATGAATGAGAACATTTGACATTGTAAATCCTGACATTGGCCCTAGTATTTTTTGAGCTAGCTACACTAGAAAAAGAACCAGGAGAAATCAATCTGGATTTTGATCGGGTAACCACCCTGATGGTGGTAGGTGATTTTTCAACTGTAAGGGGAGTATGATCATTCTGCTCTTGTGATAGGGCATTGGAGGATTTTTCTAGGCAAAGGGGGGAAGTGGTGGTGGAAAAAAAGAGATTAAGGATGGCCCATTAAATCCCGGAAGAAGGGGGTGGTAGGAGGGACATGATTTTGGGGCCATCCATACACAATCTCGAATCTCTCGGGAGGATCATAGGGAATCAGGTCCATGTAGGAGCCCAACCAAGACTCCAGAGACACAGGATCAGTTGCCTACCCAACATGATGCAATGAAGGGGAGGAGCATGGGCGGACCATGACATTGAATCTTGAAGTACATTCATAGTCATCCAGGGTTCCATATGCAATGGAAGGCTAGGTGAGGATCCTAACCTTGGAGGAAGGGCTAGGAGCTGATCATGGAACTAGCCAAGGAGCGACGGGAGGTTGGAGAAGCTTCCTGCAAACTAAGGGGGAATAACCATGTAGGTTATAGGCCATGAATATTTCTCATGCCCCGAATAGAATATATTCTGCCACCATGAAAAGGAGTCCCCCACATGTAGAAAAATCTGGTCCGACTGAGGCTTTGAAAGGTCCAATTCAACATAGATCTTGGCCGAGGAAGAGTCCAGAAGCCGAGAAGTATTGATATCTGCACCTAGAAAGGACCCAAGGGAATCTACAATGCCCTGAAAGAACCCTAAGTTGAAGAACGGTAAGGGAAGACTAGGAAGGGAGATCTAGGTAGCCTCTTGGGGGGAGTCAAAACCCCAATGAACCTCCAAGGACCATCTGAAAAGGTGAACTCTTCATTGTCCCACAGAACGCACCCACCTCATCCATGACTACACAAAGTCATCCCTAGATCCAAGAACGATGTAGAAAGCCTTCCTGGAGAGTTCGGATACCTGATCTGCTTATGTAAGCCCCCACGATGACACAAATTTCCTAAATACGCTAAGCTAAGGTTTATCCACACCAAAGTGTGCCACCAAAGACCAGTGATGGAGATCAACAGCAACTGTGAAGGGAGCATCCGAGAAAGAGACCTCTGGAAAATTGCCTTACTTACCCGACCGAGCGCCACTAGTATAGACCTCTAGGAATCTGAAGAAAAAAAATTGATGGGTCTGGTGGAGGCCTCAAGAGGACCTCCTTGAGGGAAGGAGCTGGAGTCGTCGCCCGGACAACAGGAAGGTCCATGAGTGGGGCTGGAGCCGGAGACGGAGCTATCGTCAAGCCAACAGAAAAGTCTAGGGGAGGGGCCGGAACACTTCCAGGAAAACTAGAGAAACCCAACGGTTGCTTCGATGAGAAGACCATCAGGGATGAAGCAGACGCCTCCAGAGTAATGGGTTGAAAATTTTGAAAATTGGGCGGTGTGTTCCATGCATAGTATGATCCGAGAGACATTGAATTAACACATGTTCTTAGGGAAATGGATTTATATCATACTAAAATTACATGATGTTCATTTTTTATTATATTTGACATATTTTTGTGGGATAATTTCACTATTTCCAAATCATTTCTCAAAAAATTCAAGTGTCTGAAAAGCATGATTTTTATCATTGATGCTCCTTTTACTTACATCATGACTCTAATATGTATAAGGAAATGATAATTTCATAATTTCTCCATGGTACATGTTAATATGTAAGAATAATCATCAATACTCCATATTAGAATCATATATCTGACATGGATATGGTAATGTGTGTTTTGGAATTTGTCCCACTACATTATGTTAATCGATGAATGCTTTATCCTGATATTCATCAACACACCAACCTGAAGCATCTCATATCTTCTGAACATAGATATACCATAATTCAATTTCACATCACTTAAATACATAATGGAATATTATAAACTATACTTACCAATATCTTTCCCTAGTAATATTTTACGCTCTTTAACTTAACCAATTCCAAAATCATTGGGGATTACCTTATTTCTAAATGTTTCTTTGTCCAAATCTAAGTACATAAGCGTGTTGATAATAAATAAGGTATTTAAATTCAATAAGTATAAAACTGTACTAGTTATATCCTTGAAAAATATCTATTTGTTCTTTAAAAGGTATTATCCTACCATAACTGGGTATATAAGTCTTATATTTTATATTCATCATCTATTTCCAATGATTCTATCATTACATAACTATTGTTTGAGTATTAAAACCCACAAAAAATCACTACAAAAATAGAATAATGTATACTTGTTCCAAAAGGGTATGTTATATAAATTTTTTGTTTATAATTAAAAAAATTTCATCTAGAACCATTTACTTTCCAATTAGAAGTTGTGTGCTCCTCATCGCTAACTTATGAACCACCCTTTCTCATCCGCATAATGGAAACACATTACTTCTAGTAACATTTCTCTACCTACATGGTTACTATATTTTAATACATATATCTAATGGGAATGTTATATTTAATACCCAAGAAGTTTGTTAGAAACATCACAAATAATTATGAGTATACATGAATAAGAAGTGACTTCTTGCTTATAAAATTTAGTACAATGGATATATCTTCCATATACTTTTTTGTGACAATAAAAGTAAACAACCCCTATATAATAACTTCTTTATTTTAATGAAATTGTGAATGAGACAGTAGAGTGACACTTTCCATTATCCTTTTCACCTTTTCTTTCATCTTTTTCACCATAATAACTAAAGATTAGACTTTCTTTAAGTTCTTATTTTCTTGAAGAACATTACCCAAAAGGAAGTGAATCATTTTTCACCATTTACAATTTATTTTGTAATCTTAAAAAAACTAGGGTATATGGGTGAAAATAATATAAGAATTTTATGTATTGAAAGATCATGACCTATCTTTTAATTTTCATGTATCTATTATAATCACCATGCATTCATATATCACTTCATTATCTCCTCGCATGCTTCCAAGGGATGAGGCAACATGTTAAATCATCCATTTTATAATGTTGTGTCCAAAATGAACATCATAAGTTGATGGTATATTTATGAAATAACCATCATATGCATCATACATGAGTCTCCTATAATAAATTTTACATCCTCTCTTCTTGAGGTGGATTAATAGGTATTGTGGACACCAACACCTTAAATTTTCAATGTTGTAGTACTTTGTGCAAGCGCATGTACTACTATTTGGAAACTCATGTTAGTTTGGACAACTTATTTTTACAATATAATTAAAATGTAATTTAATTTGTGGTGATTTTAATTTGATCTATATAAAATTAATAGATTGGTACTTTATCTTGATTACTAGTAGACGTTTTCAAATTTTTAATTTGAAAATTTTCCCACTATGTTATCAAATTTTAGTTGCCCTCAACTACTAGAAAAAAATATCTAGTTGCTTGATTTTTCTAGTGAAAAGGATCTGTGAAAACCCTCCTCATATTCTACAAGATTTATCTACGCCACTAGTCAAATATTCTAAGGTATTCACTAAAATGGGAAGCCACATTAACTCACAGCTTCTTGATTTATTGAGTGGAGTCTCATCTCCTACAAGAATTAATTTACATGATCAACACTTTGACTTTAAAGTTGCAACAAGCTAGATTTTTCTACTCCTTTTCTTCCAACATTAGATAAGTCTACCCATCACTATCATAAGTACTCCTCAGTAGTAGGATTCACCTTCAACATTGGATGATGAGCACCCTATACACCTAGTTTTGTTCAAATTTGAGAGATGGAGGGTATTTAATGACTTATTATTTTCTTTTAGGGATTTTGTAAATTAATATCTATGACTAAAGTCTATTTCTAGTTAACATGGTTGTTCTATGTGACCTCACTCATAACTTAATAAGGATTTTAAAAATAAAACATTCACCACACATATTTATTTTATCTTTCCATGCTTGTTTATTGTTGTACTATGTGATTTTATGTAATTAATACACATTCACAAGATAATAAACCATGAACATTCTAAAAGAAATAAATAATGACATGATAATGATTTGTTAACAATTGGTTAATCTATCAAGTGAATAATAGATTAAATGAGACACTATGGGAATTTCATAAGTCAATACCTGACATTAATTGTAGTAGCTACAACTCCTATGCATTTAACATATTTATTTTATGTTAGATATCAACTTGAACCACTTTTCCAAAAACTCCTCTAATCCTTACAATGTATACTCACACATAGGTTAAGGGAACTTGTGGTAGAAAAATACATTTTATCACTCTAATGTGGACACACAGTACCATGTACAAATTAAAGATGGAGGGATGATGCACATATAATCCAAATAAAATAACTATTAAATTTTAAAAAACTTTAATGAAATAATCAAAATAAATAAATAATAAACCAAAAATGCATAGGTTGGTCTCATATCAAGATTAGTCAACATGAAATTATATTGCATAAAAAATTAAATTTGTTAAAATTCACCTTAAGAGTATTTATAATGAGTTAATTTGTATTAAAATAATTTTAATTAAATTATAGGTAAATTCCATAACAATAAAAATAATTTTATTAAATCATAGATAAATAAATTTAATTTTGGATTTTTTATAATTGTTTGGGTGCATTTAAACCTAAAGCAGATCCTTGGAAATTAATTCAGGGCTTGTGTCGAGTTAAATGGGCCACATCGATTTGACCTAGACCAACTTGGTCTATCCCAAGATGGGGAATCCTTTTAAAGGAAATATAATATATATATAATATAAAAAGATAAAAATATTCCAAATGATGTTTTTTACCTTTTTATATATTTTAAACAAGATTCGTTAGGAAGCTTTGAGAAAGATTCTAAGGGAAGCTTTTTCCTTTTAATTAAACAAAATTTCTTGAGATGCATTGAAAAAACATCCAAGGGAATATTTATCAATTTAATTAAACAATATTCCAAGGGATTATTTAAGAAATATTCCAAGGTAATATTTATCCATTTAATTTCAAATTTATTTAGTTAAATAATTACATGTTCCCTCTGATACCAATTAAAGGAACCCGATGTGCAACAAAAGCATGAAAGACGTGAAATTTAAAATTTTAGAGTTGATTTCATGTTAAAAACACTAAATAAACCAAACCACTTTCCTTAATTTCTAAAAGTATCACTTTTAATTTAATTTATGTATGAAAAACAAAATGAAATGAAAGTTTAAATGGCACCTTGTTTGTTTGAAGTCATCAGTTTGATTCTCTCACCATTGACATGTCATGGCTCAAAGACGCCAATCCAGGAATCCTCTAGATCCTCCACACATGGAAAACATTTCTTGAATCATATTTCTACATTTACTAGTTGATATATTATAAAATCAAATATATTTATGGTATCCCTTAGACCGCCCCAATAATGTGGAATTGATCGAGAAAGCGATATCAATCCGACCTTTTTCTTCCTTTGGAATCTCTCTATAAAAACTTGAGAGAAGATAATATAAGATATTATCTCATAAAAATCATAAAAATGATGTATATCAAAAATCAAGATACCAAAATAAGCTTTTATACCTAGGATATACTTTCCAAAATTTGAATTTGGTCCCTCAAATGTAACAATCTTCATTTTAGATATATGCGCACATTAATGACTTAATAAAATTGTCATAAATTTCAGAAATATTTTATAAATAACTTTTAATACTATAAAATTTCATGTGATAAAATATGAACCATTAACTCAACCCATAATCTACCCAAATAATTTAATTAACCTTGAACATCCTATATTCGTTTGAAAATTTATATATTCTCATATTAACTTTAATGATCAAGAAACTTGTGAATACCCTGAGAAAAAATTTCAATAATAATTATTATAAACTTGAATAATATAATTTAATTATTTTTACTTTGGATCGATCAAACTCAGATGTTCCTCGGCCCCATACATGGGGTCCACTTTTTCCTGAAATCCTATTCATTAGAATATGTGGAACTTGTGGATACACTTTGTCTGTGAACCTCTAGGTCCTTATCTCGATAGCAGTGAGTCCAACCCACATACCAAGAATGATTCTAGAAACCCATCATGAACCCTAAGGAGATAATCAATTTCATTTATATTACTACCTACTATGAACACATTCTATGTAATATATTCTTTTTGTGTCGTAGAATCTCATAAAGCAGGATTCACACTTGTGTCATCATCCTTTTGTTGATTTATATATTTTTTTGCCTTACTGGTTAAGATTACCTCCTTGTACCATGATCATGAATTTAATGATGGTACTACCATCCTTGTCAACCTGGTCCCACAAGATATCTCATCCTCAACTCAAAAGTGACAAATTCTATCTTGATCATTCAACCAATGACATACCACCAATGATTAACCAACACAATCTAACACACCACGACTTCAATGTAATGGTTTTTTCATTACATAAAAGTATCCAATCAAATGGTACACATTGATAATGATATAAATTCCAAATACCAATGCACATGTTTATAGATAGGAATAACCAATTGCACATAAAACATGTAGTGTTCATAATGAATAATCTATCCTCATGATCTCATCTACTCGAGATCACCATGAGTGAACATCATGAGAATAAATCTCAATTCTTACGATCCCCTAGAAACTGATAGCTAGACATCATCTATGTCCAGTTCGTATGATGTATCTAGACCATAATAAATATGTTTAAGATTACTATTATAGTATCTTTAGGTTCTCATTATATATGGGAAATTCTATAACCTTTTTATATGACACATAATCTTGAAACATTACCTTGTAAATAGTGGATGAAAAATTACTAACATTGTTATGGTAATAATAAACACATGTATATATCAAAATATATATATGTAATGGTATTCAAAATTACTGTTCATGTTAGGTCTAGAGAACCCACTATTACAACACATATTATATTTATAGTAGTGATATAAATGGTGTGGTGTAATTTCTATAAGGACATGACAAATTAGTATGACACCATGACATTTTTTATAGGGTACATGTAGTTCGATGCTCTTGATATATAATGATTGTAGGATGAAGTGGTAGTGGTGGATGATCTTGATTCTAGTATAAACTCTTGGATAATCTCTCTAGTGTGAATAAGTGTAGGTATGAATTTGTAATGGTATAGTAGATGATTGGTATTGGTTGAAAGAGGTAATTGATATGTTTTGGATATGTGATGAGGTTTTAGTGTTAGTGTATTCCTGTGATATAAGGAATTTTAATAATGTGGCATGGTTATATTCCATAGGATCTGAATTATGATATAACTATGTTGGATTTTGGTATATGTATGTGGTGTTACTATATTCCATAGTTCCTTATGATGGCATATGATGGGGAATAAATGTATAGTAGAGTTTAAATCTATTTGTGATGTGTGATAGTGATATGGAAGTTACGACTATTGATGTGGCGGTTGTTGTTTGTGCTCATAATTATGATGAAGATGATGTGATTTTGGTGAGGATTCCATGACTATCCCTGATGGATATAAGATGTGTGCTATGAGAATTAAAGTTGAGGAGGAGAGAGTCCTCGAGGGTGGATACCCAAAAATACAGTGAAAGTCCCCAAGGGTAGAAATACGCCCAATAACTATAGGTTATGGTGGGAGAGTCCCTAAGGTTGGAAACCCATAAAACTAGTGAGAGTCTCTATAGGTGGATAATTTTATAACTAAAAGATTTTGGTATATTGGAAATTTACATACATGTTCATAGATACTTCATTGTGATGATAGACGATTAGCGAGTTTTTTGTAGGTGGATAGATATATGGTGGTAGTGATATTATAGTGATGTCCCTATAAGTGGAAAACTACTTCTATGTGGATTTTTGGGGGTATTTTTCATAATAGTGGTTATACGATATCATGTGAAAAGGTTATGAGGTGGTTTAAAAAATGTGATGTTGTGGTATAGACTAGAATTTATTGGATGATTAACTTTCAATAGATTCTTATAATTTATTATTTTTTTTATTTATTATATACATAGGTGAATTAGAATGTTTTATTAACATGGATACAAGAACGTGTTTGGAAAAAACCAATTGAGTATATTTATATGATCACCCATACCTTATATAAACTATTTTTATATTATTTGGATAGATTTAGTGGTGGTTTAGAGTGTCCTTATCACATAACAGATGATACTTATTGGTGGTGGTGATTGTATTATACCTTGACTGAGGAAAAACATAGATGATATGCTTATGGTTTTTTTCTATTCTAGCTTAACATTGTATGACATGACATAGATTTATGTTCATTATCCATGTATTGTGGTCAGAAATGAATTTTATTATCTAGTGTGATACATATTATTCATTATAAAAATGGTAATATCTTCCATAAAGGTGTGATGATATACCCTTGGGGATAGTCACCACATTATGGCCTATTAAAGGTGTTATTTGAGGGTCATACTCTAAATTTCTTCCAAATCAGGTGGATTCCCAAAGAGGGTT
Organism: Viscum album; assembly: GCA_963277665.1. Lineage (NCBI taxonomy): Eukaryota > Viridiplantae > Streptophyta > Magnoliopsida > Santalales > Viscaceae > Viscum > Viscum album. The sequence continues at coordinate 642,537,898 of OY728146.1, read as the reverse complement.
GTTGAGTAAATTATCATGGGTTGGTTAATAAATGAAAAATTTAACATGATATTGGATTTAGTGTAGTGGTGTGACTTGATATGTCTCATCAAGAGACTGTTATCCTCAATGTTTTTGGTGTGTGAGTTCATGTGTTGGTATAAAATAGAACTTAGGTGTGTTTTTTGATTCAGATTAAGTAATAATTATTTATATCAATTTTGAAATAGTGTTCATACATCATATATTCCCTAATTTAAATCATTAAATCATAATTCTCTTAAAAATTCACTCTCTTTTTCTCTCTAATTAGCTAAGATATCAGTCAATCACTCCCCCTTGGGTTTTTTGGATCATGGGATACATGAAATGATCAATCATGCTCTTCCCTTACCCTTATAACATGATAAAGAATCCTCAATCACTCCTCAACTATAACACTCCAAGATTTCATAATATTTTATTTTCTTTAAAGTAATTTAATAGCTTGCGCTACACGAAACACTGAGTTTGAGCGCACCATGACTTACCAAACTAGTCGTTCAAAAGCGGTTATGAATATTATCAACTGAATTTTAATTTTTATATATTCCATATAATTTTAGAATCCATATTATGTGTTTCTTAGGCATAATATAATAACAAATTAAATTTTTATATAAAAGAAGAATTTTTCAAAAAATGAAATTTTATCACCTTCTAATGGTAAACCCTTTTTAAAACCAATATTTGACACTTTTATTTATTCAATTTGATGAAATTAAATTCTTATTTAGAATCGGGAAATAAAAATTTATTTTGAATAAATTTTTTGTACTTTTCTGATAACATTAAAATTTTGATGAATTCTGAAAAATAATAAATTTTAATTGAAATTTTGTTTTTAATCGAAACAATTTATAGGGTTAAATTATGAATTTTAATGGTTTGGAAGTATTATTAGATTTTATTTTAATCATTTAATAAAATTTATGTCATTTTATGTAATTTCACATTTAAATTTGACATAAACACAAATCAATCTTTTGGTAGTTTTTAATTTTTAAAAACCCGCTTTTTAGTTTTGACAGTGGGAATTAATTTTAAATTAATTCTTGTTTTGAATTTGGTAAAATAGAATTAATTTTTTAATTCAGAATATCAACATTAAATTAGGGTAATATTTTGAAATTTGTTTGAAAACATTCAATTTTTGATGAATAGTGAAAACACTCCATTATATTTTAAAACCATCTTTTTATTTAAATAATTATCCATTTTATTTAAATTTATTTTAAGTTAAAATAGATATATAATACCTATATAAGTTCAATTCAATTAAATGGAGACATTTTATAATAAAATTAGATGTATAAAATTTTATTGAACTTTTTATCGTCTTTTACCCACCTTCTAAGAGAATTTGCAAATTTTCATAAAACATAATTTTACCTCTTCTGTGAGTTGTATTTAAAAACTGAGAGACATGCTATTGACATCAGAAAGTAAAATTTGGTTTAATAAGATGAAAATAATTTTGGTGAATAATAACTTTTGACTTTTATTTACCACGTTTAAAAGTAAATAGGGTAATTAAGGGTAAAAATGATATTATAATTACCCTAACACGTGTTTTAATTTTATTGGATAAGTTAAATTTGACCAAAAAACCTTAGGAATAAAATATGATCCTCTTTGGTCCACTTAGATTAGAATAGGACATTTATTATTATTTTATTTAAAGAAGAGTTAAAAGAGTTAAATTTAAATTTTAATAACTAAACCATTTTTAATATAGGGTTATACATAATATAAATTATACTATAAATATTCATTAGAAATATAAAAATATTTCCTACATAATGGTATTTTATTTATAATTTTTAGATATTAAATAATTAGATTTATTTATGATACAATGATGATGGAGTAATTACCTTATTAATGAATGATTAAAATAATTGATATTATAAATATCCAAATAAATTTAATTTGAGACTTTTGACGAATTTCACTATTTTTATAGGTTAATATGACATTTTAGGGTTGTTTACATAATTTTTTTGAAGTAATAAAGCTATTCTCATTTTCAAAAAAACCAAATACTTAATAATGTCATAATTGAAATAAATGAGTTTTTAAAACAAATATTATATTATTGGTTGTTATAATATTCCTAAAAATATAAGGTTAGTCCAAAGGGATTAAATAATATTATATATGTCATTAATTAACCACTTTAGTTTCTCTTGTAAGTTTAGAGTAATTTTTTAACCATATAGTGTAAGAATACCAGAAGACACGGTAAAAGTTAAACTATTTAACTAAGAGTTAAATCCAAAATATAAGGTTAAATGGTAACCTAAACTTGTCTAAAACCTATTGGTTGAGAGGTTTTCGACCCATCCCCACCTTATATTTAAAATAAATTAATTTGGATCCATTATAAACCGAAAATTATTTCATTATAAAATAACATTTCAATGTTTTCCTAAAGTGACCATCACCTCTCTAATAAAAGGGTACTTACCCTTCTCTTAATTTCACATATCCAAAGCCATTTGGCTCAGCCAAAACCTGCCCAAATATTCTAAAAACTACCCTCAAATCATCCTAGAGTCCTTACTTTGATCAGAAAGGCAACCTAAGTAGACCTTTTGATCAACTCAATAGGAAACACCTGAGGAAGAGGTAATAATTTCACCACCCTCTTTAAAATTCTTTTCTTCTTCCACTTCCTATTTATTTTTTTGTTTTCATAACAAAATAATAACTCTAGTACCATTTACATAATGTGGTGTTATTGTAAATACGGTACAACCATATTCGTTATTCTATCCATCATATAAATGAAAAAGTCAACATACATGCGTACATACGAATTACCATCTCCTCATCGTGTTATAGTTTGTTATTAAAACACTTAATTATTTGGATGGGTATAATAATGAGTATAAATGATTTAAATAATAAATAAAACATGATAATTATTCTTTATATATGATATACCATCAAATTACATATAACTTTACCTTCAATATAATGATATTGTCGCTCGTGCATACGTACGGATTACCGTCTCCACGAACGCGATGAGATTCATTCCCCATCGTAATAATTCAAGAATAATTTTCATTTTATTATTTAAAATAATGTTTATAAACGTAATATCATTTTTTATATGAATCAAATACATCATATCCATAACAAACATGGCTTACGTAACCAAGCATATAAAAGAAAATGAATCAGTTAACACCCAAAACGATTATACTACTGAAATATTATTAACAAATCAATATTAGAAGATCTTATATGATATCATATTTATGTATTTGGTTGTTTTATTATTTAATAAAAATTATTTCACCATTATACAGGAGGTCAACCTACCTTATACTAAGGAAATTTACAAGTTAAGGGGTTTCTTATCTCACTTTTAATTCCGTGAGATTTCCATTGTTCTCCACTTATTTATTACATGTGGTGTATTGTGTACTGCCATTTTGATATATATTATCATGATTCTATTTATATTCATGGTATTCTATGATTCAATTCATGGTTATTAACTTTTTTTCATACGAATCGATTGATTACAACATGGTAAGGGGTTTTCATCTCACTTCTTATTTCCATTTGATTCATGCTATATTGACACTATTGTCTTTTGTGTGGTGTATGTGCTACCCATGATTGTATTAATTGTGTAATATACTTTAGTTTATTCGTATTTACATCTTAATTGTATGATCCTTCTTTCATGGGGTGTATGCTTCGTAAGTCACCAAATCAATAAGGGAATTTCTAATTTCGATTTATACTCATTAGGTTTTACACAAACTTCATTGATTATTTTACTCCAAGATTATGTGTGAAATCACTATTTATTTGTTTATGAAGTAATTTCCACTCTCCTTTGTGTGGTTATTCTTTTGGTACACATAATCACTCCATTGGTAAATTCTCAAGTCATCGATATGAACTTGATAAGAGTAATCTTAACTCAATTTTCATTCATTGAGTTAAACAACCAGGTCATTGGTGTTGTTGTTACAAGAATATGTGTGGATGTCTTATGATTGTTTTACACTGAATATACAATCATATTTAGTGTATTTATATTTTTCACACATAATTATGTCACTGATTTATCCTTAACCAGAGGATACGGTCTGCATAAGGTATTTAATCTCAACTTACATTCCATTGAGACTTTGTTGTTGTTATGCGCCAATTCACTTTTATTTGGTGTATATACTGTACTTTGACATAATATATCATGAATACATTTATTCTCATGATATTATTAATTTTTTATTACCTCAATTATTTGTATTCAAGCATCTATCATTTGGTTAGGAACTCTAACTAAAATATCATTTTAAATGTTATAAAAATTTATTCTTCTAAATATTTCTCATTAATTTCCATGTTTTAAAAATGGTTTTAAGGATTTATTTATATAGACATTAATTTTTTAAAATTAAAATTCCTTTTAAAAGTTTCAAAGTTTTATGGGACACTTTGATTCAAAAATCTATTTTAAATATCTTCTTGATAAATAGTGATACTTTTAAATGTTTTCAAGAAAAAGGGGTATGTTTCTATCAAATAGTTTTGATGATTATTTTCATCTATGTCAACATCCTTCATTATTATTGATTAAGGTTAATTTATTATAATACAATCTTCCATATTTTATTTAATGAGTTATGTTTTACTGTGGATGTGCTATTTTAATACCATTCATGGTTTATGGTTTTGGTATTGACATTTCATATTCTAGTTTTAATAAGAATGTTTAGATTCTGTTTCACCCTTTCATATGAGGAATTAATTGGACTTTGTAAGTGATGGGTGGAACCCACTATAGTCCCTCGATGCATCGGTAGGTATCATGAGACAAACTAGTGTCTTGGAACAAGGCCTTGACAAAATCTTATTTTCAGTCTTGGCACAAGTCATTGAAAATGTGGTTATGATGTCTGGAATTACGCATTCCATCATTATAAAATTGGTTATTAATATTACATGTGATTATTTGACTAGTAGAAGATCTATGTGATTTAATAAATGGCATTATTTGATTTATCTTTTCCATATTATATTGAAGTTTGAGTTTAAAAGGCTTTTGTTCTAGTCTTATACATTGCCGTAAATGTTTGCTCTTATTTATGACAGTTTTTGCTATGTTGTTATCCTTACTGAGCATCTGAGCTCACCCCTTTCTTACGTTTTATTTTTCCTAGGATGCAAATAAGTATATTTTGATTAACCCACAGTAATATGATAAGGGATATAAGAGTTTTCAAAGGGGACACAATGTTTTTTTTATTTCATGATGTATTGTAAAACTTATGTATATATATAGTAATTCCGAGGCTATTAAACTAATTGGTCTTTAAAGACATTATTCCTTGTATCATGAAAATGTTATGTAATAATGCATCGATTCTGGGTAACTGGGGTTGGGGTATTACAGTTGGTATCAGAGGAAGTTTACTACAGACCTTAGAAGCTAGATTTTGAAAAAAAAAACTCTGATTAGGAAACACTACCCTAAGATAGACATTAAGGATTAGTATAGAAGAACATCCAAAAAAATTGGTAATGTAAATATTATGTGGGTTTTCCAGGAAATACATCCCTGTCTGGATATAAGTAGGTAGAGACAGCTCTGGCACAGATGTAACTAGGAGTGAAAGCTCTGACAAGGAGTTTCAGGCTTGACCTGGGGTATCATGGTACACGACAACGGGCCTTGCTGTACTCTTGGTTATGACACCTTCGGGGGATATTCTTAGGATAATTCACATTTTCTTTACAAAATGATTTGAAGTATTTTAAGATAATATGATAATAAATAAACTTGGTTAATCCTAAGGTGTTTTATTTTGAAAATAAGGTATTATGATATTCTCTAAATAATTTTATGACTCGTGTTATGTTTTATTGTGTTAGTTAATGGATGGATTTCAAGGAAGTCATAGTAACATTGAACATGATGTATAAGGTGGTCACAGCGGTGGAAATGAGAAATGAAATGGATTTTTGATAGGTCTAAAATATATTTTGTTCATTCTAAATCAGTTTTCCAAAAATATGATCGACAACATATATATTAACCAACTACTAGACTCAACAAAGAAGAGAAATGTGGTGAATGATAAGAGCTCCAGTAGTGGAGACCATGGAGAAAAGAAATCTCAATTTCCATCATGTAGGAAATGTGGATGGAGACACCTAGTAAAGTGTCTCAATGGAACAAAGAAATGATTTATGTGTGGGAAAAAAGTACATAAAGTAAATAATTACTAAGGAAATATGAAGAGTGCTATGGAAGAAAATAAAAATGATCGTAAGAATACATTTATAGTAATTTATCGTAAATATAGGGGACCTGGGTATTACCTGAGTGAATGCACTATTCTTTAAGATAACCTCTTGGTCGAGGAAGAACCTATTTGGAAATAAATGGATGGAAAAATGTTTAAGATTATTAGTGCTCTTTGTTGATGGGATTACATTGGAAGAATTTTCTCTTGTATGTGTGAACCTACAATTTTTTATGTGAAATTTCTATTTTAGGAAGAATTACCTTTTCTATTATAGTTATAAATAACCATTTGGGTTTATATTATCCTTGAATTTGAGGAAATTACAAGTTATTAAATTTTTTGATGAAAATGCGAGGTATGAGATAAAATTTGAGCTGAAATTATGTTATGTTTATTTTTAAGAATTTTTCTCATTTTGGTAGTGTTATAAAATATAGTTCTTGAAAATGGAAAACACACAGACCATGTGACAACCCGTTGCATCAGACAAAGCTATGGGAATCGAAACCACAACCAGAGTGTGATTGGGATTTATCACCAACCACTGGACTACGTGAAGTCCCTGGTTAGTGTGACTAATTATTTTTAGTTAAATGATATTATTGATCAATAATGAGTTTATTTGGGATCTTTTGTCTTATAAAATGGATATCCTTAGTAAAAGAAAATGATCTGGTGATTAAGTGATAAATGTTATATTGAAATATGTTCTCTCTGTTGGGAACACTATATGCCTAAGGAAAATAGAATGCTATGAGATTTCATTTTAGGAGTATTAGTGGATTTTTATCTATGTTTTTATTGTGGATTTATATCGATTTGGTTTATTTATGGAAAGGATTAACCTATCATAGATATTATGTGATTTGGATAATTACTTTAAGTATATGACTTTAAAAGTAGTTGATGTTATTTGGAGATAAAATTTAATGTGGAAGACTATGTAATCAAATTATTCTATGTTTTGGGTTTCAATATTAGTTTGGATTATATTGAAGGATTTTAAGTAAAATTGTTTATTTAATGATATTTATTGAACTTAGGGTATTGTTGGTTTAATTTTAGAAATTATGATTACTATTTCTTTCTCTAAAGTATTATCCTTTTGGGGGATCATATGATCTTATACTAACCATTTTGGATTTGGTTAATCTCTAAATAAAAAGTAAATATATATTTTTTCCTTTGTGGATCATGTGATTCTCTAGAAGTTGATTCTAGCGCTTCAGGTGTGACCAAGTCATCTTGAATACTCATAGTTTGAAAAAAACATGAGTTAGTGGAAGAAATTTATTAAAGTATGAAACTCAACTTAAAAAGTAAGTAAATCTCTTTATGTTCTTAGTTAATCCCATAAATAAATTCCTCAACTTTAGGAAATAGAACTTAAAACAAAAAAAAATTGTCTATTTACTTTTTATACTGGGAAACTAATGACCATTTATCCCATCAAAATTTTGTGGTTTTCTTGTTGTTAACTTTCTCCTGATCATGTTTTCTATCACTCTCCATTAGAACTTGACACTTAGTTTATCATCCATACTCATGTTTTCCTACATGGAATCCTAGTATGGGTTATCTCGGGTGACCTTTGTACTTATCTTTATTTATTTTAAAGTGATTGTTTTATTGACTCTTTTTCTGATTTGGTACTTTCAATAAAGTTCCCAAGCCCAATTTTAAAATTGCGAGGACACAATTTCCAAAAGGGGGAAAGAATGTAACACCCTATGATTTCATAGTAAGTTATTTTCATTAAAGTAATTTAATAGCTTGTGCTACATGCAACACCGAGTTTGAGCACACCACGACTTACCAAACTAGTTGTTCAAAAGTGTTTATGTATAATATTAAATAAATTTTGAATTTTATATACTCCATATAATTTTATAATCCATATTATGTGTTTCTTAGACCTAATATAAGAACAAATTCATTTTTTCAGATAAAGGAAGTATTTTTCAAAAAACACATTTTCACCACCTTCTAATGGAAAACCCATTTTAAATCCAATATTTGACACTTATAAATATTAAATTTAATGAAATTAAATTATTCTTTATAATTTGGACATAAAAATGTATTTTGAATAATTTTTTGGTACTTTTCTGATAACTTTCATATTTTGATGAAAACTGAAAAATGCTAAATTTTAACTGAACACAACTTTTTTTAATAAAAATAATTTATAGGATTAAATTATGAATTTTAATGGTTTATAAGTATAATTAGATTATATTTTTATCATTTAATACAATTCAGGTCATTATAATTAATTTAACATTTAAATTTTACATAAACACATGTCAATCTTTTGATAGTTTTTACTTTTTAAAAACTCGTTTTTCAGTTTCGACAACGGGAATTAATTTTAATTTAATTATTGTTTTGAATTTGGTAAAATAGAATTAATTTTTTAATTTGGAATATCAAAATTATCTTAGGGTGAATTTTTGGTATTTTTCTGAAAACATTCAATTTTTGATGAATAGTGAAAAACACTGCGTTATAGTTTAAAACCGACTTTTTATTTAAATAATTATTTATTTTATTTAAATTTATTTTAATTAAAAATAGATATATAATACTTATATATGTTCAATGTAATTAATTGGAGTCATTTTATAATAAAATTAGATGTATAAAATTTTATTTAACTTTTTACCGTCTTTTACCCACCTTGTAAGAGCATTTGCAAATTTGCATAAAAATTAATTTTACCGCTTCTGTGAGTTGAATTTCAAAAATCCAAGAAATACGGTTGAAATCAGTAAGTAAAATTTGGTTCAATTAGATGAAAATAATTTTTTATGAATAGTAACTTTTGACTTTATTTACCATAGTTAAAAGTAAATAGGGTAATTAAGGGTAAAAATGATATTATAATTACCCTAACACATGTACTAATTCTATTTGATAAGTGTAACTCGACAAAAAAACATGATTAATAAAATATGATCCTTTTTGGTCCCCTAGGATTAGATTAAGACATTTTTTATTATTTTACATAAAGAAGAGTTAAATTCAAAGTTTAATAACCAAAACATTTTTAATATAGGGTTATACATAAGATAAATTTGACTATAAATATTCATTAGTAAGAGAAACATATTTCTTACATAATGAAATTTTATTTATAATTTTTAGAAATTAAAAAATTAAATTTATTTATGACACAATGATAATGCAGTAATTACCTTAATAATGAAAGATTAAAATAATTGATATTATAAATATCCAAATAAATATAATTTGAGACTTTTGATGAATTAAATTAATTTTATAGGTTAATATTACATTTTAGGGTTGACTATTTTTTTTTGAACTAATCATGCTATTATGATTTTCACAAAAACCAAATACTAAGAAATGTCAAAATTTTCATAAATGATTTTTTACAACAAATACTATATTATTGGTTGATATAATATTCCAAAAAATATAAGGTTTGGAAAAAGGGATTAAATAATATTATATATGTCATTAATGAACCACTTGATGTTCTCTTGGAAGTTTAGAGTAATTTTTTTACCATATAGTGTAAAAATACAAGAAGACACGGTAAAAGTTAAACAATTTAACTAAGAGTTAAATCTAAAAGATAAGGTTAAAATGGTAACCTAAACATGTCTAAAACCTATTGGTTGGGAGGTTTTCAACCCATCCCCACCTTATCTTTGAAATAAATTACTTTTGAGTAATTATAAACCGAAAATGATTTTTTTATAAAATAATATTTCAATGTTTTCCTAAAGAGACCCTCACCTCTCTTATAAAAGGGTACTTCCCCTTCTCTTAATTTCAGACCTACAAATCCATTTGGATCGGAAAAACCTAGCTCAAATATCTTCCCAACTTCCCTAAAATAAACATAGAGTCCTTACTTTGATCATAAAGTGAACCTAAGAAGTCCTTTTGATCAACTCAAAAAGAAACACCCGAAGAAGAGGTAATAATTTCACCACACTCTTTCAAGTTGTTTTCTTCTTCCACTTCCTATTTATTTTTTTCCATACCAAAATAATAACTATAGTACCATATACATACTGTGATTTTATTATAAATATGGTACAACCATACTCGTTATTCTATCCATCCTATAAATGACAAAGTCACCATACGTGTGTACGTACGAATTACCGTCTCCACGTCGTGGTGTAGTATGTTATTCAAACACTTCATTATTTGGATGGGTATAATAATAAGTATATATGATTTAAATAATAAAAATAACATGATAATTATTCTTTATATATGATATTCCATCCAATTACATACGATTTCACCATCAATATAATGATATTGTCGCTCCTGCGTACGTACAGATTATCGTCTCCACGAACGTGATGAGATTCATTCCTCATCATAATCATTCAAGAATAATTTTCATTTTACGATTAAAAATAATGTTAATGAAAATAATTTAATTATTTATATGAATCAAATACATCATATCCATAACAAACATGGCTTACTTAACCAAGCATATAAAGGAAAATGATTCAGTTAACACCCAAAACAATGATAATACTAAAATATTATTAACAAAGCAATATTAGAAGATCATATATGATATCATATTTATGTATTTGATTCTTTTATAATTTAGTGAGAATGATTTCACCATTATACAGGAGGTTAACCTACCCTATACTAAGGAAAGTACAATGTAAGGGGTTTTTTATCTCACTTTTAATTGCGTGAGATTTCCATTGTTCGCCACTTATATATTGAATGTGGTGTATTGTGTACTGCCATTTGATATATATTATCATGATTCTATTTATATTCATGGTATTATGTGATTCATTTTTTGGTTATCAACTGTTGGTCATACAGCTCGATTGATTACAACATGGTGAGGGGTTTTCATCTCACTTATTTCTGTAGGATTCATGCTATATTGCCACTATTTCTGTTTGTGTGGTGTATATACTACCCATGATAGTATTAATTATTTAATATAATTTAATTTATAGGAATTAAAAACTTCATTTTATGGTCCTTCTTTCATGGGGTCTATGTTTCGATGTAACCTAATCGGTAAGGGAATTTCTAATTTCGAATTCCACTCATTGGGTTTTACGCAAACTTCATTGATTATTTTATTCCAAGATTATATGTGAAATCACTATTTAATTATTTATGTAGTAATTTATACTACCCTTTGTGTGGATATTCATTTTATTCACATAATAACTCCATTTATAAATTCTCATGCCATCGATATGAACTTGCTAAGGGTAATCTTAACTCAATTTTCATTCATTGAGTTAAATATCCAAGTCATTGGTGTTGTTGTTTCAAGAATATTTGTGAATGTACTATGATTGTTTAACACTGAATATCCAATAATATTTAGTGTATTTACATTTTTCACACATAATTATGTCATTTATTTATCCATAAACTAAGGAAATGGTCTTTATAAGGGATTTCATCTCAACTTACATTCCATTGAGACTTCTTTGTTATTATGCACCAATTCACTTTTATTTGGTGTATATACTGTAATTTGACATAATATATTATGAATCCCTTTATTCTCATGATATTATAAAGTTTTTATTACATCAATTATTTTTATTCAAGTGTTTCTCATTTGGTTAGGAACACTAACTAAAATATCATTTTAAATGTTTTAAAAATTTATTCTTCTAAATCCTTCTCATTAATGTCCATGTTTTAAAAATGGTTTTAAGGATTTTTTTATATGGAATTTTATATTTTAAAATTAAAATTATTTTTAAAAGTTTCAAATTGGTGTGGGACACTTTGATTCAAAAATCTATTTTAAACATCTTCTTGGTAAATAGTGATAGTTTTAAATGTTTTCAAGAAAAAGGGGGATATTTCTCTCAAATAGTTTTGATGATTACTTTTATCTATGTCAATATCCTTCCTTATTCTCGATTGAGGTTAATCTATTATAATACAATCTTCCATATTGTATTGAATGAGTTATGTTTGACTGCAGATGTGCTATTTTTATACCATTCATGGTTTATGGTTAAAGTATTGACATTTTGTAGGCTAGTTTTAATACGAATGTTTCGATTTTGTTTCACCCTTTAATATGACGAATGCAATGGACTTAGTAAGTGATGGGTGGAGCCCACTATAACTCCTCGATGCATCAGTAGGTCTCATGAGACAAAATAGTTTCTCAGAATAAGGCCTTGAAAAAATCTTATTTGTTGTCTTGGCACAAGGCCTTCACTATGTGGTTATGAAGTCTGGCATTATGCATTCCATCATTATGAAATTGGCTATTTATATTACATGTGATTATATGACTAGTTGAATTTACATGTGAATAAGTAAATAAAATTATTTGGTTTATATTTTTTATATTATGTTGAATTTTATGTTTAAAAGGCTTGTGTTCTAGTCTTATACATTTTCTGAAATGTTTGTTCTTATTTATGACAGTTTCTGCTATATTTTTATCCTTACTAAGAATCTGAGCTCACCCCTTTATTATGATTTATTTCTACCAGGATGCAAAGAATTATATTATGATTAATCTACAGGAATAGGCTAAGGGATATAATAATTTTCAAAGGGGACATAATGTTGTTGTTTTTTATTTCATGATGTAATGTAAAACTTATGTATGTGTCTAGTATTTCCAAGGATACTAAACTGATCGGTCTTTAGAGACATGATTCCTTATATCATGCCAAAGTCATGTAATAATGCACCGATTCTGGGTAACTAGGGTCGAGGCTTTACATCAACCAACTTCGCCACTCTCAATAATATGAGATATGAGTAAGACCAAGGATCTCTATGTGGAAAAAAAGAAAGAAAAGGAAAATCAAATTAAAATATAGATAAAAATGGAGATCTCCTCCAACTTCATCCATTAAAATGATAACTAGTGAGATTTAGACAATATGTAAGAACATAAATACATTATAATTAAATAGTTGGGGTGGGGGAAATCTCATCAACTTGGTCACACAGGGGCCTACTGTGACATAACTAGTGAATACAACAATGTTATAATAGAAATGTAAAATGGATGACCCATGAATGAAGTTATTTATCTTATATTTACAACATTATCTAACTTCATAGATCTTTCCATGGGTCATTAAAGTGATCAGAAATAGATCTTGTGTCATGTATAGTTCTTCCTTGTGCAAGTGGAAGTATAGTTCCATAATCTCAATAAACTCCTCTCTCCCTAGTTCCACCTGCCCAATTTGTATTTTGTTTCCCCAGTTTATTTAGATATGGGTAATAGAATATACAACATGTTCATGTTATTCACATGGATAAAATATCAATAAAGGGATCACAATTCTTAAATACACTTAATTTTGATCATAAAATATACTTTTAGAATGTTTAGGGCTAAATGAATAGTTATAAATTAACTCTGGTGGTGATCTTGTAAAACACCAATGAATTGTGAAATAAAGCCATATGAGTACATCGGCTCAAATATATCATGTGTTGGATCATAAAATGTTGTCTAGTTGATAATAAACTCTTGGTTTGGATTCATCTGGAGTACATTGGTGTGATTTTAGATCACAAATCCCCTTCTAATATAGTGTTGGGGTAAAAATGTATCTTCAAGATATAACACATGGTTCCATTGTCTTAAACGTAACCTCATCATGTAATGTAGGTCACATAACTTGATAATGTATCATTATTTGGCCAGAATTTTCATGCTTAGAATACATGGGATCATAACAGTAATTACATTTACTTTGAGTTTGTATCCTATGTTGGCCCAACTCATTAAATTTGAACCAAAACATACTCTACTTTAGTTTTGAAAAAATAATGTTTTCAATGATTGTATCTTAAGTGTTTCACCTATGTTATGCTAATGCTGGGATAATATTATAAATTTGATGAAATGACCATTAGGAGTTGAACATAACCTTGTGATTAAGTATGTGAGACTAAGATTAGCTGACATCATATTCTCTGGATAAAGTGTGGGGTTTCATTAGCTTCGGTGTGATATCAAGTATCATTGTTAGTTAACATTAGTCTAACAACGTAATGTGATGTACCAACGCATGATTTTTTCTAGTTGGTTAATGGATCCTTAAGCGTCATTGAAAGGTTACATTATCTTCTTTGACACACTCTTGTGCCTTAGCTATAGATCTTTCATCTCTTTATACTCCCTTTCATCTAATAGTTCACACTAGTGGATATTTTAATTATTGTAATGGGCCATAATTCTGACAATAGGCCTTCCAACCATGGTGATAGGTTAGTCGAACAATGCATGGAGGCTATTGTTGTAGAAATATTTCTTAAGGTTATTTCCATGGACACAAATAGAAACTTTTATGGGAAATTTCTATGGATATAACCTTGATACCCATGAGACACATGTCCAACCTGGTTAGATCCATGGGAAATACCCATCACTATAGCCTCGAGACTGATGGGACACATGGAAAACTAGGTTATGACCATGAGAATTTTTGTGTCTATATAAATGAGACCCAATAAACACAATTTACATTGGATCATTTCTAATGGTGATAGTTGAAAAAATTCCACTAGCAAGTTTTAAACCCAGATCTACCATCTAAGAAGCTCAAGACTTTACCACTCCACTAATAACTGGTTTATAAATATATATATATATATATATATATAATATTTATTATTATTATGAAATTAAAAGTATTATTAATAACACCTATATCCACGGTTGGGATTCGGTCATGGCTATAGGTCTCATGTGCCCCCTATTGCCATGGGCATGACCGATCATGTCTATAAAGTTCTTGGGGAGCCTTGCAGCCATGGCCAAGATATGACCTTGGATGTAGGCCCTTCCCATGGGAAAAAATTACCTATCAATACTGTGGGAAAGGTCTACAACCACTATCGGCCAATGAACAAGGCTATACAACCCATTATGTCCATGATCATTTTTTACTCGGGTTTATAGTCATGACCATGGGAAAAATTTCCAGTAGTGTTACTCTTTTCTTGAAAATCATTAAATCATATGTTTATATAGAATAAACCATTAATTTAATTCCACAAACATAAATAATTAAATATGTTAACTAATTTTCCAATTTAAGAAATATTTATCAAATCTAAGAAATAAGGGGTAACACTAAAATTGTAACATAATTTTTATTTCTATCATGCGTTTGGGACTAAAATTCATATATAATTAATTAAATATGATGAATAATTCTCATGATTCACTTACTCTACAAATGAATTATTACGTATCCCCAAGTAATCACCATTAATAACTTCAAAAGTCTTCCAACTCCTCTCAAGTTCAATCCTTGGGAAAATGAAGGTTAAATGATATATTAGTTGAGTCAATTTCCCAAAATCCAATACCATTAAAAATACTTATTTCTCTAGTTCCTCATCCACTACCAAATTCCACAATACTTAACACTTACTATACATAATTATTATAAATCATCTTCTCCTTATTTATTTTAGTTTAGAATTACCAAAATCTATCAACCCTTTTTCTATAATGATGAATTTAATATATTTATCCTAGCTATGATTTTGAAAAACACATATTGAATGAGTGAAGGTAATCCTAGAACTAAACCATCTCAAATACCAGGCACACCTTGAGGATATTTTTGAAAAATGAGACATGGAAGCAAGGGACGGAAAGCTAGATCATAGGGCACTCTAACACTTATTAATGGATTAAACTCACTTAAACATTAAGTTATCTTAAATCATAATTTTTTTAGATTAGTTTACATCTACTCATTTTACTCAAGTTCATAAAACATATGACAATCTCATTTAGGTAGGATCCATAAGGTGTTATGTTTTTATTAAATGACCCACCAAAGACTTATTTAAATTTTTCAATGGGTTCATATAAATATTTTGATTCACTAGAAACCTTTACCCCCCCCCCCCCGAATGTCCTGAAGGCCTTCATTTTTATTGATTTTTAATAACCCCCCTTTCAAGGGATGAGGAGGAACCCTTAAAAGGCCTTTAGGCTCCGAGATTACATGGCCCATAGGCTTAGGAGATTACATGACCCGAAGGTCTTAGTGAATTCAACTAGAATATCTATAGGGAACTGCCCCACCCCAACATCTACATCATGATAGTAGCTCTCCACCTTCGCATAATACTCTGGCTAGGCTTCCCATTCAAGCACATGCTAGTCCCAATGACATATCCATACCCTCTCATTCTGAAAAATCCATTTGGCTCTACTCTGGTGAGTGCACCTTCTCTGAATCCTCTTCTGGGGCTGCTTCTTTTTTGTAGTATATGTCTAGGGAAACTACATGTGGCCTAAAAGCCTTGAGGTAGCCCGAAGGCCTTAAAGGTTGATCGAAAGCCCTACTGACCCAAAAACATGGGTGGACCAAAAGCCTTAAGGACTCCAAGCCCAAACTAGTGGACCAAGGTGAATAGTTCCATCTGTTACAGTACCGAACAATACCTGCTACAGTAACTACTATAGTGCCCGCATAGTGTACAGTTCTGGTATAGTACCCGCATAGTGTACAGTTCTGCTACAGTAGTACTATAGTGCCTATTGCAGTCCCTACTACAGTACTGATACAGTACCGAAAATATGCCTCTACCTGGATTTGAACCTAGTTCTTGTGGATGCACTTAAGGATACCTCACCAACTGGGCTGAGCCTCATGTGCCACTAGAAACCTTTTCAGTGAAACTTGAATTTCACAGTTTTGAATAAACAAATTTATTTACCAAAATGTTTCATTATTTCTAATTCTTATAATAATCCACAATTTAGCCCATTTTTTGATATATTCATAAAAAACAAACAAAAACACATGAAAAGGTGAATAAAAACGCACAAAAATTAAAAACATAAAATAATCACGAAACTATAGTAATGTAATCCCCTCCATAATTATTATTGGAACTACCCTTAATGAAATCAATGATGAAATTGTCAATATTAAGTAGAAATAATATAGAAGTGTCAAAAATAAGGGTAAATGAAAGAGAAAACATGATGAGATTTATTTATAGGTGGTTGAGAGGAGAGAGGACTCTTATAAAGTCTATTTCCAAAAATCTCTATTAAAAGTTTTCAACTACTACTCATTCAACTTAAAAGACTTATGTGATTATACTTCTTTAATTCACACTACACTAAATGGAAATAAATTAGTATTAGTGTATGGTATATTCTATTTGGAATAAATCTCTCTAAATATAAGTTTTAATCAAGATGAAAAAATAGAAACTTTATCACCAACTTGGAAATTCTTATTTTCAATGAGAATTTTGTTAGAAGTTCTAGATCTTCCCTTATAGAGTAAGGGATTATCATAAGATTCTATCTTACATTCCTCTAGTTTCACTATCTAAATATTACTATATTCCCTAGATTTTCTAATCCCCGAGTTTAACTTATTTACAACTTAGTATGTCTTATACTACAACACTATTGGAAAATAATGTAACATATTACTTATTTGGGTGAGGTAATTATGATCAAATGTTGGGTTAATATTGTGTATTTAATCATATTTAGGTGTTGGTGGTGTAAAATTAGTTTTGTAATCATGTTTCCTGAAGTCAGAACAGGCCTAGGGATGAAATTCTACAATGGACACAAAACTATATCATAATGAAGGGGGTTCATAGTGTAGCAAAAAGTTCCATCATATTAAAAAGCTTGGTAAAGGTTTATTGTCATTCCATAAACAAGGGGAACCAAGGCATGATGGATCTATGTTGGAATTAATATTTAGGGCTGGTCAAGGTCCACTTCACATCTTGGGGCATTGTGATGTTGTGGTTATTACATAAAAACTGTTGAGAGTTTCTAAATATTAATTTATGGGATGATAGTGAGTTTTGACACAACTCATATTGTTTCACTATGAATGGTGACTGAGTAGATATGGTTATACCATAAATGTAGGGATCATACTATAACCTGAACTTGGGTAGAGGATTTGAGGTTCTGGTTCATTTTGTGGGAGGCGTGTGATGTCATGACTCGAGGTTCTGCATCACATGAATATTCCTAGTATAGGGCATTGTGATGTGATCCATAGATCCATGTCAAGAGGTTACTCTAGGGAAATTGTTTTAAAATTTAATTATCCTATTTAATTAATATTTTAAGATAACTATATCCTTTATTTAAGTCCATTAGACTAGAATATTCTCCTTATTCTTCTTTCTCATTCTTCTCTTCTTCCCTAAGTGAAAAATTCATCGATTCTTGTTGGTTATTTACGTGTTTTGTTATAGGGAGTTTCCATGGGTATGGATAGCTAGTCGTGGGTGTCTATTTATGGTTTCCCTAATTATTTCCACTTATTTTTTTGTTTGTTCCCTAAATTATAGAATTTTTTAAATTATCTAATTTCATCCTATTGAAGGTTAATCAGCACAGTTTTTTCAGTGATTGAAACCCCTATAACTGAAGTTATGTGGTCCATAAATATTTACAATTGTATAAATTTTTTATGCTTCATGTGATAATTGAGCATGGGTAGGTTCATGTGTGTGACTAAGTATATAACTACTTTAGGTTTCTATTTTTTGAATGATATTCAAGGGGAAGTATCATAGGGGTATTAACGTGTTTGGCCAGGTATGACCTGGATTTCTTGGTTTGGTTGTTTTAGGGTTTGATGGGATTGATGTTGCATTTTGTAGATTATTTTCCTTAGGATATGATTGTTTAAGTTGTTCCTTCGGAATATGATGGGTGAAACCTTTGTTTCTATGAGTGATTTTTATCTCTGGTTATGGAAAGATGTGGTTCTTCGGTGTGATAAGGATGGTTTTGATTATTACCATATATGGAAACAAAGGTTTGTCATGTTACGGTCATAGCTTGTTGGTTATTATTTCTAAACGTGGGAGCTAATGTCATTGTGGTTGTTTGAACATAAGAAAAGGTCAATGAAGTGTTTTCAAAAACTACTTTTTGGCGATATCCTCTATATATTGAGCGGCTTATGGGTGATGGTGTTTACCATCATTTAAGAGAAGGGATACTACATAGGTGGCCATGGGATATAAGAGTGATTGAGATCGTCTAGTGGGAGTGACATGATAATGATATATATGGGATATGTTGGTATCTACGGGCTAGGTTTGGTAAAAGATGGGCATCATTGTTCGCTGGGTTTTGCCATCCTGTTGATCCAATGGTTGGTAAAGGGTTTAAATGACTATGGGACACATGTTATGTTTTTTATAAATTCCATTATGGATTCATGGTTAACTCAATATGGTCACATTGGGTATGGGTTGTTGTGTAGCATCATGTAATACAGAACTAGTTGGAAGGTCATGGGTTCTTCTAGAATAACAGACCATTGGCATCTCATCACACTACAAAACTTCTGAAGTAAAAAAAAGTGTCTCACCCAGGGTTTTTTGATAAAAATGTGGAGAATATTTTGTTTATTTATTTTTAATTGATTTTACTTTTTATGAACTCAAATATGTACGGACATTATCTATGGAAACTATTAGTGGTGTATTATTGAGTTTATACTCCCAACCTTTATAGTCCCTCCAGAACACATGGAAACTTTTTGTGTCATGACACTGAAAATTTCAAGAGCATAGTGGTTGTATCTCTATAGTTATAGGTGTAGTGGATGAAAGTATTTCATGTTGATGGTTGGAGTTGGACCGATTATATCCTTTGTACTAAAAAGGGGGTAGTATTTTTTGTTTCTATACATATTGTGTGTGAATCACTTATGGGATGTCATGTTCTGTCTCATATAACTAGTATGTCATTTTAGTTATACCATATTCATAGCTTGTGGTATGTTTAGGTTTTTTTGTGGTTTTATATAATTTTTAGTTATGTATCATATTGCTTCTTTTAGTCTCATCTTGGTTGTGGTTTTATTTTCATAGGGAATAGTATCCCCACTATCAACCCTTAGAACCTCTCTACTAGTTATCAACCTCTATCATGTAAGGAGTCATTCCTAAGGTTAGGGGATCTCTATATTTGTTTTTTGGAGATCTGATATGGGGATGTTAAAAATGAAAATTTTTTTCATAAAAAATTCTATATGGAAGCATTGTGGGGCAGGTTGAAAAAGGTTTTGTATTCCCACAATACATTATTCATATTCGTAATTCAATCTCTATGGCTAGGTTGGATTTTATTCTATATAATTCTCCTAACATCTCAATTTGATACCTTGTACCACCCATTTTTTGTGGATGTTAGGTAATGAAATTATTATGTTGAATTCTATACCTTTTCATTAGTTCTTCCCTAATCCAATTAAAAAAACATGTTCATTGGTCACTATTTATTTCCAAAGGTATTCTAAAACTATAAAAAATATGTGATCGTGGATAAAGTCAATAATAATATAAATATCATCAGTTCTAGTTTCATGGGATTCACTACATTTAGAATCACATTCCACTACCAAGAGGATAAAATTAAATCCAAAAGATATACAAAATTCACCCATAAAGTCTATTCCTAAAGCATAAAAAAATCATAGAAACTCAAAGGTTATTGTCCCATATTCTTTCTTTTGGAAATTTCTCTAGTGAACTTTTAATTCATACATAACTTAAAAAAAATTATAATATCTAAAAATTATAAGAAAATATATTCTAATCTATAAAACATTCATAGTAGTGAATTTGGGTCTAAAATGACCTTCACGTGAAAGTTTGTGACAACAAGTAAGAATAAAAAGTACCTCATCATCTAGAATACACCACTTTATCACCTGATCAATATAGAATCTCCATAAGTAAGGATCCTCCCATGCATTAAATTTTAAAACAAATCTTAGATTATAGAATATAGATTTAGCAAGGAGTTCTCCTTTGATGTAACTAAATAATTAACCATGTTTACATACCATGGTACCATACCATTAATCCTATAGAGCTTCTTAGTGGGGTGTGATTCATTCATAGGAAATTATATAGGAATTATAATTTCTGAAGTATGTGGTAGTCTACTCATGGTTTGAAAAAATATTCTCACAGCCCTTCATTTACATAAACACTACATTGAATTATTATATAATAATAATTGACCACACCATCATGGGGTTTGAATCTAACTTCTTCATCAAGTATCAACGATATGCATGATCAGAATATACTGTCACATTAATTTCCAAAAAAAAATACAGATGAAATATCTCAAGCATAAAAATTAGGGACAAAAACTCTTCTTTGGGTATATATAGTCAATCTAATTTGATACTAGAGTTTATGAATCATCATCTATCAAACTCAATCATCCATTAATATTTTGGGATAATACATCGAAAACATCTTGATTAGAAGTATCAAAAATCAATTCAAAAGGAATATCCCCTGATAATTTCCTAATGATGGGAGATATTGTAAATATCTTCCCAAGTTCATCAAATTCCTTCCGGGATGGTTCATTAAAAAAATTCAATACCCCTTCTCAGAAAATTAGTTAAAGTTAATTCAATTTTTCTAAAATATCTAATAAATCTTATACAGAACATTTTATGACCAAATAATGACCTAACATATTTTATATTAGTGGGTATGCAATATTAGATACCACATCAACCATAGATTTATCCAATTTATTTATATCTTTAGAGATTATATGGCCCAAAAATATCAGTATTTTCACCATAACATGAAATTTTTCAAATTCAAGACCCAAATCATTTTAATAGACTATTTTAAAACTCTATTTAGATCCTTATAAATGCTTTAAAATGATTCTCTATAAACTATTGATAAACAGATAATTCCCCTAGGCAATTTTTAATGAAATATAAAATGATGCTTAATATGAAGCATTGAAATGTACATGGGGTATTGTATAAAACAAATGGAATATTTTAGTAATAACATTTACCACAATGATAAGCAAAAATTTCCTTTTTTTATCTCCTGGTTAAATGGGAACCTAAAAATATCCAAAGAAACTATCAAATAAAAAAATTTGGTGTTTCCTTGCTAGTGTAATAAGTATGTGGTCAATAAAGGGGACAATAAAATTATATTTTTTGGTAACGTGGTTTATTTTCTAATAATCAATGAATACCCTCCAACTATTTTTAATTTTAGGGGGATGAGTTCATTATTATAATTTTTCAAAATAGTTATTCTAGTCTTTTTGGGAAAAACTTTAATGGGGATCACCCACTGTGAATGTGAAATTTAGTATATGTTTATAGATTCTAATGTGTTTTTTAAATCTTTTTTAACAACTTTCATTGATATCTAATTTATATTTATGTGGGTTTACCTTACTAGTTTTTATTAATATTCCATAAAACTTTGATACATGCAAATAGTTTGACTTATTCCAGGTATATCACAAGTGGCTGGTTGATTTTTTATTTTGTTTTAATATGCTTATTAGTTTTTTATTGATATAATATAAAATTGTTTGAAATTAACACAAGTATTTTATGACCATATAAAATATAATAATATTTGATATTTGATGGTAAATAAATTAATTCATAATGGGGTGATTTTTCTAATGATGGTGTCAATTCGGTATAACCCATGCTTGCAACATGCATGTTAAGAGAAGTGGATAAAGAAATAGTATGGAAAAAAATAAATACCATTGAAAAACTATTCATGTAACTCGTACTAAAAATGGTTATCACATATATTTGGTTCAAAATATATACAATTTACAAAATAGTTTTATCTATAGTTTCTAGTTTCTTCAAAGCCGATCCTAAATTCATTATTTAGTTTAAAAGTATATTTTTCTCACTTAAGAAAAAAAATCCAAAATTATGGAGAGTAAAAACAGTGATATCTTATAGAGGATACTTCCTAGAGTCCAAAATATTGAAATTCATAGTGTATTTAAAAAATTTCATTAAGAGGCTAAATCAAGAACTTTGATTATAGTACGTGTAGTTTTTAAGAATAACGTCCTTAGTATTATTAATAAATGAGTAATTCATTTCTTCTTTTTCAATATTGGCAATGTAGAATTAAATAGGTTACAAAAATAATTTCAAATTCATCAGAATAATTTGTAAGATACCAACATGATAGGAAGAATTTTTTTTTGGATAGTTGTACAACTACCTGGGTTGGTTTGAGTTCTTCCACCAACAACGAATAATAAATAGATTGATTCATGGAATTAATCGATTCACCCAAATAAGACTAGGAATTCATGAATTTGAACATCCCATAGTAAAATTAATTATGAATGTACCATAATATTGGTACTTCATAGGTAATTATGGTGTGATCAATGAAAAAACATTCTTACCTAATCTTACCATTTCATCCTCATTAAACATTCTTCTCTTGGTACCAGATTCTTTGAGAAAATTTTCATACATTAATATTTTTATCTTAAAGTATAGGGATATATATCTATACCTATTTTAATTTTCTAAATAAAAATTTATTCAAGTATTCTTCAATATCCTTCTTAGGTGGAATCACCATTTAATGGAATGGTGGAAATGGTTGAGTCAACTCCCCCATCTTAGCATTACCTTTATCCTCCATCACTAGTTATAATTTGATAGGTGCCTCCACTAGTTGTTCCATAGGATCTTTCTCCTCATAAATTATTTATTCACTTCAAGATTTAACTGGAGATTTATCATTACCTATAATTTCCCAACCACTTCTCAAATACATAGTTATAACATTTCTTTTGTGGTTAAGAATAGGTTCAGATGGGAGTTTCCTAACCCTTGGTTAACCAATGTGTTCAAATTGTTAAGAACACAACCAAACATGGTTTTCAATTACTTGATTATATAACCATGAACTTTAAAAGTGGTCTATTGATTAACTTGGAACTCCACTAACCATATCATCAAGTCCATCATGGTTAACTCATGACTTAGACCGAGTTGTTGGTAGCTTCTTGATTATTGTGAACTATTCTTCACTAGTTGAAATAATGGAAATTTGTATATATATTGGAATGGTGGAATATATGATTTTTGGTTTCTAACTCTATATTATTCTATGGAATACTCCTTGAAACCTTGATTCTCCAAAGGTTTCCAGGACTATCCTTGGTATATAGCATCAGAACACTTTGTGGATTGCACTTGATGAAAATAATCAGTGTAGTGATCCGATGAATTGTATACTTGGAATACCCGAGGGAATATAGGTGATGATTCACCTACTCTCTTCAATAATATCCACCTCATATGATAGGTGAGTTCCTTAATTCCTAGTTCATGTAAAGGGGAGTTTGAACTTTTTACCTCATGTACACATAGGGTCACAATACCTATACCAAATTTGTGTGAGTCTTAAGAGATATTCTTAATAAATTATTTACTCTCAATTATATTATTATCAATAATATATATTCTTGATGAATAATCCTATATATTTATCTAAATGTAAAAAAAATACTTAGTAAACAAAGGCCATGAAATTGTGCCCCTCGATGAGTTGATGTGGGTAATTGGCACACAACTCCTTAAACCATTTCTAGTACTCATGGAGAGCTTCTATACTATATTTCCTTATTTCATAGATCTATTTAATTAATGTTATACTCCTTTAATTAGGGAATAAATTCGACGACAAATATCCCTAGAGATCATTGTAAATTAACCTGGTTGAATATTTTATATCCATTTCTTAGTTTCACCTTCCAAGAAAATGGGAATTCTCTCCAATTGATTTGAGACTCTGGAACTCCTTTTAGATTAAAGGTGATACACATAATACTGAATTAATTAAGATTATTTTTGGGATATTCAACTTTAAAACCATGAAATTTTTTTAGTAGTTGGATTAGACCAAGATTCAACTCAAAATACACTTGGTTGTTTGGTATTATTAATTGATTATTCTAACAATTGAAGTTAAGTGAACGTAAGTCCATTTGTGTTCTATTTAGTTGTGATATATTTTCTTCCATGTTATCACTATTTAATGAAGATTTTTAAGAAAAATAAAACTTCTGATCTAAGTGATCTATGATTCTATGATTTCTTTCTCTTTTTAGAAAATTCCTCTCAATCTTTGGATCAAACCCAAAGAGGTGACTATAACATGGTTTGGTTATTTAGTGAAAACTTTTAAAATATAGGAAAACACAAATAAAATTGTAAATAGAGGTTCCTAATTATAAGATACACAAATTTACTAATGTAACTATCATGGTTTGAACAAGAAATAAAACTTTTAACTTGAGATGGAATGTAGTGCAATGGTGTGACTTGTGTTGTCTCGCAAAGAGGTAATCATCCTCAATGTTTACTTTGTGTGTGTGGGTTTGGGTGTATATATAAAATGTAACTTAAGTGTGTTTTTATAATATATATAATTTTATGAAATATATATTTCAATTTGTAAATAGTGAACTTACCTTAGATATTCCCTCAACTAACCCACTAAATCACAACTATCTCAAATTACCACTCATCTATTTTTTCCCTATTTAGGTAAGATCATACTAATCACTCCCCCTTAGTTTGTATATCTCAAGAAGAGAGATAAAATGAAATCTTCACACTCTAACTTTACCTTATCAAAGTGATAAAGATTAATCAATCACTCCTCCATCCATCTCACTACTCCACTATATGATAGATAAAAAAGATCAAGGGCCCATGTGTGAAAAATGAAGTGATGAAATAAAAATTGAATTCAAATACATATAATAACAGAAATATTCTCCTGATTCATGGATTAAAACAATAACATATGATATTTTGACAAGACAAAAGAACCTCAATGCATTAAAATTCAATAATGGGATTGGGAAAAATCTCATTGTCTTGGCCACAACAGGGCCTAGTTCTTCATCATTATAGAATACAGAAAAGACATAATAAAAATATAATTTGGATGACCCCAAAATCAAGTTATTACTGATCTATTTATTAGTTTATCCCCATTCCTGGATCTTTACATGTGTAATTGAGGTAATAAATATTAGCTTTATGTGGCATGTATGATTCTTCCTTGAATGAACGAGTTCATTTTGAGTTCCATGATCTGAACATACTCCTTTATCCCAATGATTGGCTGCTACCTATCATGTTTTTTATAGGTTTCCCAAATTTGGGTATATATAGGGAATGGAATATTTCATTAGTCCCTACATCTTATGTATGTATCTATGTGGACACAATATTGATCAAGGTCTCACATTGCTCGACCCCGATAACTTTTGATCGCAAAGAACTTTAGATAATATTTGGAACCAATGAGAAGTATTGAATTAACTTTAGTGTTGGGATATTAAAACTTTAAAAAATTGTGAAATTGATCCCTAAGAGTACATATAATCCAATGTATATTTCATTGTATCCAAACATGTTATTTGATTGGAAATAAAATCTCAAGATAGATTCCTCAGTAGTATGTTGGTGTACTGGAGGATCATGTGTTTCCTTATAATATAGTCTTAGGGTGAAAAAATATCCTAAAGATATAATATGGTGTTCTATTCTGTCATAAACCAGCCCCAGTACCCTGATAACCTGATAACTGAACCGAAACTAACATCACCCACGAGGTGTCCCTGATCCCCATAGGTTGGATACTAGCACTTCACATCGT
Organism: Viscum album; assembly: GCA_963277665.1. NCBI lineage: Eukaryota > Viridiplantae > Streptophyta > Magnoliopsida > Santalales > Viscaceae > Viscum > Viscum album. The sequence goes on along the minus strand of OY728146.1, from coordinate 642,511,079 downwards.
ACAAAATTAAAGTGGGAATGGATTTTCCACAAACATTGCATAAGAAAGATAATAAGATAGTATAACTATAAAACAAAATCCACAGGGAGAAGTTTACCAAAAGTCATACAAGTAAAAAAACTCAAAGTGCTGCAATAAATTACCATAAAAAGAAAATAAAAGTCCAAGTCCCAAAGGATGAAACTATCCAATTCCACAGATGAACAACTAAAACCACCTCCAATTTGTGCTTTACCCCTGTTCGAACCTAGAACAAGATAATCTAAAAACACCCAAAGGCACGAGTGAGGTGTGAGATAAAAGAAAAGTAGGGTAACACCAAGATTCAATAAAATATGAAAACATTTAATTAACTACATAAAGAGCATTCAATTTTTAGATAAACAGGTTGGACATGTCAAAATCGAATTTAAACAAATTATTCGTTACATTTCAAAAGATGGAATACAATTCAAATGATGGAAATACTTTAAAAAAATGGGTTAATAATTTTTTTATATAAAATAGTTTATAAAAATTCACAAGTCATGTAAAATAGTTTAAAAACATTGGAATACAATTTTATCTCATATATAAATAAGTGAGCAACATGTTCATCTTCCAAGAGGTAATATAGTTCCAGTTTATGGGATCTTCACACACTCATGTGATAATAACTGAAATGTGTACATATGTCCCTCAGTAATAGAAAGAGTGGACTCATCTATGTGCCATTGGAGAATAATATATGCTAAAAAGTTTTTTTAGTGATGTCAAATGTCAATCTGCTGCTAGGGAATTCCCATACTAGCATGTTTTTCCCAAATAACTCACTAACTATATATGCTTTCATGTGCTCTAGTATAAATCAATGATGACAAATTTAACTTAATACTAATCAAAATACAATTAAATCACATTCCTCCATTTCAAAAATTTAAATATTTAATTTACAAAACAAAAATGGGTTTTTAGTTAGAACATTCCTTTTTTTGAGATAAAACCAAAAGGATTCTATCAAAACCATTTTAATCCATTTTTTACAAAATTAAGAATTTGAAAAAAATTAAAAATTAAATTTCACAATTCAATTCCAAAAATTAAATTCAATAATGAAATTGAAACAATTTCCATAAATTTCACAATTTAAATCCCAATGATTTAAATCTCTAAAATTTTCCATCCACTTCGCAATCACATCCCAATTCAATGGAATTTGAAGTTTTACCAATTTCATGAAAAAAATAAATTTCTAAAAACCCCAATTCACAATAATTGGGGTTTTAATCAATAAATTGAAATAAATTTAATTTATAATAGTAAATTAATTTAAAACCATAATCATGAAATTTAGGGTTAATAATAATTGTAAATCATGACAAAATCACCTACCTTTATCACGAAAACACAAAGCCCGTAATGGAACTCAATAAAAGAACAAAGGTAGAGAAGATCTAGGAATTAAACCTAGAGATAAGATTCAAAAACACATGGATTATATCCATTAATCCCTATATAATCTATCAAACTCCAAGGAGAGAAAGAGAAAGAGATGAAGATACAGGGAGAACGCTGACCCGAAAAGTCACACCACAAAAGGAACCACATTTCATTGTTGAAAGAAATAACCCGGATGGGTTTGAGGGCTCCAAAAACACATTGGGAAGGCTCTTGGGTCAATAGTAAAGAAATTTATAAAGGAGTAAATAGAAAATCATCCAAGAAACCTTTTTAAAAACAAAAGATGGTAATTTACATGACCTATAACCCAATTACAAGTCATGTAATTAATAATTCCAATAATTACTGAAAAACCCATCACATTTTGTAAAAAATTGATTTATTATTATTTTAGAACATACATGTCATGTAACCACATTACACAACATATAAATCCCCACCAGGATATAGAACCAATAGGTTTAATTCTATGAATCCAACAAATCATTAAATTCACCATTATATGCATCCTCCCAATTCCTTCTTAGCCCTACCTAAATAAAGAAAAAAAAAGCAAACTATGACAAGGTTTAAAACACATATATCATTAGGTTAACCAAATGCTACAACCTCCCCACCATAAAAATTTTTTGTCCCCAGAACGCATGTCAAAAATATTCCATATCGAAACGGTGGGCCACTGTTCTCTCATCAGTGCCTCGCACTCCCATGTCTCATGAGAATCAGAACAATGATACCATAGTATATGAACTAAGGTAATCTCCATCCCACAAATTACCTTGGTTTTAGAATCAAATATTGTGACTATTCATTCAACCATGGATAAATTAAACTCAACCTCAAGATCACTCCAACTTAGAACTGATATGGATCAAATAGATACCTTTAGAGTGGCTATACATGGAATATGTTATGTATCCATGTCATCTGTGGTGGAATTTATAAATGATAAGAAAATTTCCCCACATGTTCAAAAACCTAAAATGGTCCCAAAAAATAAGGAGCAATCTTCCCTTACCTCCCCAGCCATCGATGACCCACTCAGGTTAAAACTTTCAAGAACACTGGGTCACCCACTGAGAATTCTAAAGGTCAATGATGAAGATAAACATAAGACTTATATCGTCTTTTTTCCATGAAAATTATATGAAAAATCAACAAAATATTCTTTTTAATATCTTGAACCAAGCTTGGTATAACCAATGAAATTTCACCAATATGCAACCAACACAATGGAGATCTAGAAGACATACCATACAAGGTCTCAAATGGATCTATTCTGATTGCGTACTGGTAAATATTGTTATTAGAAAAATCAAAAGGCCCCAAATGATTATCCCAAGCCCCACCAAACATTATAACAAAGGCACTAAGTATATCCTCAAGAATCTGTGTTGCTCTTTATGTCTGGTCATCTGACTATGTATAGTATGTCATGATCAAATGAACCTAAGATCACAATTCCTCTTGAAGGATTCTCCAAAAATGAGAAGTGAAATGAGAATATTTATTACAATTTATAGTAGATAGAACTCTATAAAGACAAAATATCTCTTTCACATAGAGATTTTTCAACTCCTCAACTTTGGTTGTATCACAAATGGGTAAAAAGTGAGTTGACTTAGTCAGCCTATTGATCAAAACCCATATCACATTATTCTTTATCTAGGTATGTGGAATCCAAACCAAAATTTCTATAGATATATCCTCATACTTTCAAGTAGGGACCAGAAGTGGATGAAGCAAACCTGAAGGTTTCTGGTGCTCGGCCTTGACCTGTTGTTGCATATAACAAGGAGATACAAATTAAGCAATGCCCTATCTCATACCTAGCCACCAAAAATTAAACTACATGTCATAGAACATATTTTTGGTTCTTGGGTGAACTTCCCATAGGGATTTATGGAAATCCCCCATCACATCATTCCTTACTGCTAACGGCACAACAAAATGATTCTGATAGCATAGAATGACCGCAGTGGAGAATGACTAGTCAGGTTCGCTCTCCCCTCCATAAAGAGAATCTCTAATTCCAAATAACTAGTCATCAAGATTTTATCCTAATGAATAATTTAGAGAATATAATATATCAACAAAAAACTTTCCAAATAAACCTCATCCCCTAATTCCTAGACTCGAATATGTAACTGTGCAAAGAGTGTGATCAAGTTCCACTCTTGTGATGATTCTTTTACGTCCTAGGTCAGATGTTTCCTACTCGAAAATCTATAATGATATTCCCTTTCCCTTGGGTATTGGTGATATTAAAGTTAAAATATTTCATTTATTCCACCCAATGCCTCTGGTGAAGATTCATATATTTTTTATAGAAGATATAACTCAAGATCTTGTGTTCTGAAATATGGTTAAACATTCTTGGTAAAGTTAATTCCACCAAATCATAAGCACATGCATCACAAATGAATGTTTAATTTCATGTGTCAGATAATTCTTCTTGTGTACCCTAAGTTGATGAGATCTATAAGAAACAACATGATCAGCTTGCATATGGATGAAGCACAAACCTAATCCCGACTCTTCATAGAATACCACATAGCCCTACCCATCCTCGGGAAGAGTCGAAATTGGTGCACTAGTCAAAACAAGTTTCATATCAAGAAAATAATTCTGACATTTTTCATCCCATGAAAACTTTACTTCCTTTCTATTTAGACTAGTCATCAGAGAAGCCATGTTTGAGAATTCCTTGACGAATTAGCAATAATACCCAACTATACCCAATAATATCCTAATCTAGAAAACATTCCATTATTTTTACCATTTCATAATAGCTTTTACATTCTCAGGATCAACTGATATCTCATTTTCTAATACCACGTATCCCAAGAACATTACTTATCAAATCCATAAATCACATTTCAAAATCTTGGAATAACGTCGATGATTTTTTAGAAAACTAAGAACTATTATAAGATGATGTGCAGGATTCTCCTCAGACTTAGAGTAAACAAAGATGTCATACACAAAGAATGCCATGAAGGTATCAAGATACTCATAGAAAATCCTATTCATTAAATCATTAAATATTTTAGGATCATTGGTTAGACCAAAGTGAATAACAAAGTACTCATAATGATCATACATACTTCAAAAGGCAGTTTTATGAATGTCATATTCTTTTATCCTCAAATAATGGTAGCAAAATAAAATATAAATATTATATAACCACTTTTCCCCTTTTAACTAATCAAATAGATCATTAATTCATGGCAACAAATACTTTTAGTTTATTGTCACTCGATTGATTTTTTTGTAATCAACACAATGTCGCAGTGAACCATAAACTTTCCTAGAAAAGAGAACTGGAACTTCTAAAGGTGACATAATCAGCCATATAAATCCTCTCTCTATAATATTATCCAACTGAGTCTTCAACTATTTCATTTCAGCTTGTTCTATATGGTAATAATGAATAGAAACTAGTTGAGTATCATACACTAAATCAAAAGAAACTCTACCTCCCTTACAGGTGGAAAACTAGAGAATTCAAGAGGAAACAAGTCAGGAAACTTGAAGAACACTAAAGTGAGACCACCACTCAAATATTTCCACTCCATATCAAATTCGAAAATGGATATCAATTTCCAAAAATCTGGATAAGAAGTTCTAGCTCTGCTCGGCCTTGGGTCCCATTCTCCTTGAAAGATATGATGTACACTATTAGGTGTAGTAAAGGATACCTTTCAAAGATAAAAATAAATCTAGGATTTATTTAAAATGAACTAATTCATCCCAAATATGATTTCAAGTGGTTTCATGTCAAGAACCATAAAAATCCAAGCAAGCTCGACTTTGTGATAGAGGAAAACACAAGAGGGGCTATGAAGACCTTGGTCTCTTTTTGTTCCAAGGGGTGTAGTAATATCAATGGTTTAAGATAAAATCCCCATATAAAGATTAATAATATTAAAAATATAGGTTTAAATAAAAAAATGAGATGCCCCCATATCAAATAAATAAGTCACTAATGATGAAGCTATAGTGATGGTACCTCTAACAATCACTTGACCTGTATCTGCTTCCTCTAGAGACTCTTACACTACATGAAGAAGCTTCATTCTGGATTCTTGTGGATAGAACCACTGTGTACATGAAGCATCCGATTTAAACACAATTTTAGAAGGAACTAATGATCTCATTTCACTATGCACAGTGTAAAAGGCATGGAATAACTTATTTAGGTGACCTAAATGACCAAAAGAACAACCAACCTTGAATTCTTCTATGAAAACCCTATTAGAATGTAAGTTCATTACACCATGGTAGAAAATTAAAATACCTCTTCTAGGAACTACATGAGGTCTAAAATTACCTTACTATCAAGAAAAACCATGAGAATCATCACACTTATACATTCCTTTAAAGGAACCCATGTTGCCACTATGAGAGAAAGAAACTCCTGATAACCCTAACTTACAAGCCAGGTCCATTTCTACCATCAATTCTCTATCCATCACATTAGTATAAGATGGTATCTTTGGTAATAAAACCTCAGAATGAATATCTGATCAAATTCCCAACTTGAACTGTTGATTCATCATCTTATCATTTAATACTATCTCAGGTGAAAATGAGCTAGCTCGGTAAAATGGTTTGCGTACTCTGTCACAATCTTGTCAGCCTCCTTAAGTTTGAAAAAATGTCAATTATTGGACAACACCATCAGATCTATATATATATGGTCATTGAAAAGAACCTTGAATTCCTTCCACTCTAATCCCTCATTCTTCTTCATTGTCACCGTAGTTTCCTACTATCTCCAGATCAGTCCTTCGAACATGAAGGTGTCGCACTTCAAATTGATTTCATCTGGTGTATCCAAGAACCAAAATAAATTATTGATCCTTATTTACAATTACTAAATCTATTGAGGATAATTTGATCCTTGGAATGCTACTGTATTCTAACAAAGGAATTATTGATAATTATTTCAGAGACCATCCCTTTGAGGTACCACAACCGGAGCCAAAACGGGAACTAGTGTAGGTGTCTGTCTGAGATCATGGACAATATGCATGATCACCTCTACTAGACTTAGGTCCAAAAGTGTATTATCTTACTAAGGTTCATCAATAGCTTCCTCATGGATCTGTTCCACATGTATTATCTAAGTCATGATGCTACGAAACATCATCAAACAACGTTTAAGAGATCATATTAACACTCAAATATAGGGAAAGGGGTAATTAGTTCTAACAGATAGACAACATGATTTTAATTTCAACATATACAAAACAAAATTAGTTAAAATACTAGAACAAATCCTCAATAAATCTTTCCCTAACCACCCCTAGCGACTTAAGGTTAATTATGGTGATATTTGTCTAGGAACTCCATCACAACCACCTCCTAAGTCCCAAAAATAATAGGAAACTGAATACTAACTTCAAGAATAGAAGTTCAACCCTCCTCTTGTAACACTTTGCACCGAACCATCCCAGGTACCCTGGTAACCCGATAATCGAGCTGGTATTGACATCACCTGACAGGATTTCCCAATCCACATGGGTAGGTGACTAGCACCTGACATTGTGCAAAATGAATGTGGGAATTAATTTTCCACCAACATTGTAAAATAAATATAACAAGACAGTATGAATATAAGAAAAAAAATACATAGGGAGAAGTTTACCATAATTAAAATAGGAAAAACAACCCAAAGTACTATAGAAAAGTACCATAAAACTGAAAGAACATCCCAAGTCTCAAAGGAAGAAACACTCCAAGTCCATAGAACAACATCTAGAACCACCAACAAGTGGATCCTTACCCCTACTTGAATCTGGATGGAGATAATCTACAAACACCCAGAGGCACAGGTACGGTGTGAGATAAAATCCCAATAGAGTCTCACCAAGTATTCCATAAAATATTCCAACATTTAATTAACCAAGTAAAGAGAAATTAATTTTTAGATAAATAGGTTTGGAATGAAAAAATCATATTTAAACAAACCGTGATTTACATTTCAAATGATGGAATACATTTCACATGGTGGAATTACTTTAAGAAAGTGGATTAATAAATATTTTATATAAAACAATTTATATAAATTTATAATTCAAGAAAAATAGTTTATACATATTAGCATACATTTATATCACATATATAAACAAGCAAGCAACATGGTCATTCGCCAAGAGGTACGATAGTTCCAAGTTATGGTATCATCACAAACTCTTGTGATAATAATAGCAATGTGTACACACATCCCTCGACACTAGAAATATTGGAATCATATATGTAACACTGGGGGATAAGATGTTCTAAATAGAGTTTTTTTTTGTGTATTGTAAAATGTCATTCTGGTGCTAGGGAATTCCCATCCTAGTGTGTTTCTCCCAGATAACTCACTAACTAACTAGGATTTCATGTTTTCTAGTACAAATCAATTATGATAAATTTATTTTAATACTACTTAAAATAAAATAAAATCACATTACCGCATTTCAAAAATTCCAATTTTCTAATTAAAACCCAAAATGTGTTTTTAATCAAAACATTACTTCTCCAAGATAAAACCCAAAGGTTTCTATCAAAACCATTTTAAGCCATTTTTTTCAGAAATAAGAATTTTAAATCAATTCAAAATTCAATTTCACAATTAAATTCAAAATTTTAATTGAAACAATTTCCATAAATTTAACTATTTAAATACAATAATTTAAATCTCCACAATTTTCTATCCATTTCCCAATCACACCCAAATTAAATAGAATTTGAAGTTTTCCCAATTTTAATCTAAAATTCAATTTATGAAATACCCGATAAACTGTAATTGGGTTCCTGGTCAATAAATTGAAATAGATTTAATTTATAATAGTAAATGAATTTAAATCAACAATTAAGAAATTCATGGTTAATAATAATTGGGCATCATGATGGAAGCACCTATAAATCTTAGGGAAACACAAATCCCACAACAGAACCCACCAAAAAGAATGACGTCGTAGAAGATATAAGCATTCAACCTAGAGAAAAATTCAACAACATAGGGATTAGATCCATAAATACAATGGTTATCTATCAAACTCTAACGATATAAATATAAAGAGATAAAGATATAGAGAGAATGTTTATTCAGAAAGTCACACAAAAAATGGAACCATGTTTGATTGTTGAACCAAATGACCCAGAAGGGTATGAGGGATCAAAAAACTCTTGGTAAAGGCTCTTTGGTTAATAGAAAAGAAATTTAGAAAGAAGGAAACAATAATTCAGTTGAGCATCCTATTTAAAAACATAATTCGGGACTTTACACGATGTGTAACCCAATTACATGTCATGTAATTGATAATTACCATAATCACTAAAAAAAACCCATCAAATTTTATTAAAAACAGATCTATTATTGTTTCAGAACATACACATAATTTAACCCTATTAAACAGCATGTAAATCCCAAGCAACTTACAGAACCAACAAGTTTAATACTGAAAATCCAATAAATCTATGACTTCACCATTATAGTTATCCTCTCAATTACTTCACAAACCTACCTAGATACAGAAAAAAAAAGAAACACAATAAGTTTTAAAATTTAATTATTATAAGGTTAATGGGATGTCACAAATTATATCTAGCATAACCTCTCCACATGACTTGGGTTTTGTTTCTTGATAAATTATCCTCATTTCCTTAACTTTTAATGTTCACAAAATAGAGCACCACAACACTAATTATGTTTCCTTGAGTTTTTATCCTATATTTGTCCACCACACTACTTTGGAACATGTACATATTCTATATAAGAATCAAAGGGATAAAATTGGACATGATGGAATCTCGAATGTTAACACAATGTTACATTGAGTTTGGTATAGTCCTAAAAATTCTATGCAATGTTTTTGGGGAGGAATATTCAACCTCACAAAATGTAATGATAGAATATATTGATGTTACAACGTATTATATGGATCATAGTTGGGATTATGTTGGCTCTAGAATAATTAAAACTATCAATATAATCTAGTATTGGATTATGTATGTAATGTGTGGCACTAACATGGTATTTAATCCATTCATTTTATGGGTCATTGGGCCTTCTTGTGAGGTTATATTATCCTCTAGATGAACTCCCAATCCTTAGCTACAAATCTTATATTCCCTTCTACTCTTTACATTTAATGGTTTACCCTCTAACTAAAAAACATCAAATCAGAAAATTATATATACTCAACCATTTAATTTATTCTCAATACTTAATTAATAAAATATGTTCACGAATTGGACAATTTAAAAAATATTTACCATATCCAATGAAATGAGGGTCAACACTAAAATCATCATAGAATGCTTATTCCTTACATGTTTTAGGGATTAAAATTAATGTATAATAAATGAAAGATGATGAATAATTTTCATGAATATGTGGGTCATGAAATAATGGTATCAGAGTGAGTGTAGTTAGGATATAATGTATATTAGGAACTATTGAGGATTCTATGTGTGGTAAGGTAGCAGTATTACTTGAAACTAGTTTGTGAAATAGACTAGAGAAACTATCTTGATATAGAAGGGACCCTATAATCTAATCTAGGATTATGTAACCTATAAATAAATACATAGGGGTATAGTATGTTGACTATAGGGTACCTTTATAAGTATGAATTCATGTATTATATAGTTCTAGTTTATGGTGATTCTATTTATGTTGTGCATGATGTGATTATCCATGTGAGAGAGAATAGTGTGAAGAATTTTTTAGATGTTTAGTTGATGTGATAATGTAGTTAAAAATACTATATTATATATCCTTGGTATAAGGATTGTTTTTATACATTTAATATACCGATTTTTTTATTACAATGTTAGGTTTAGTAAGACGAGGTAGATAAATAACCTATGGTCTTAAATTATATAGTGGAACTAGAAGATTTTCAGGATTAAAATTATGCATTTAATGAGTTATAGAAGTAAACTTTTATGAAATATAATAGGTATATTAATATAAATGAGTCTAAAAATAGGTTATATTAGATTGAGAAATTTTTTTAGGAGATCCAAATTAGAGAGGATCACAATATTCCTTTAACATCGAATCTATTTTTAGGTTCAACATGTTAGTGGTTGAACTTTTCATGGGAGATCATGATGTGGTTGTGATAGAGCGGAATAAGTTTTGTGAGTTGTTCAAGAAAGTGTTCCCATCAAAGACCCTTATTCTTGAGAGTTAATAGGATATATTAGTGACACAATAAGAAAAATTTTCTATCTGAGAGTTTGTTGTGAAATTTATAGATTTGATGCAATATTACCTTAATTTCATGAAAGATAATAAGTTGATAGATTTTAATTTTTAGAGGGATTTAATTCCTAAGATTGAAGTTTAACTAAGAATTAGCTCTGTAATTTCCTTTACAAAAATATTGTGAATGTCTAATATGGTGGAATTTTTTTTAAAGATGATGGAATATTTTTTGGGGACTATATAGTAGGGTACAATTTAGAGTGTAGTTAAAGGTGGATGTTATGGATTTTTAGAGTAGTTTACTTTTAAGAGAGTCCATGGGATTTGAGGTCTAGTATGATCTCATCTCTCTAGTGTAGGTAATACATAGTCATTTGCTGGGACCAGATGATTTCTATATTTTTCTTATGGTAGTATGGTCCACCACCAGTATGTATTCCCATTATTTCATAGAGGATATAAGAAGAGTGAGAAATGTGTAATTGTGGATGAATCACCCCGTGAGACTCCATAGTAATAGTTTTTTAGTGGTAGTCATATTTATGTCCATTCATGAAACCAATATAAGGATTTTCTAGAAGACAAAATTATGTTAGAGCATAGCAGGGAGCTGACCAGAGATGAGGTGGAGGCCGATATATGGGATTACAAGGAGTAATATTTAGAAGAGAGAAACTCTAGACCATGCAAGTTCATGAAGCGGAGGGTCCAAAGGTGGTTATAGGTATGATATTAATTTACTCCAATATTTATTCCCATTTTATTAATTAAGGTTCCTTGCATTATATTGTCACTCATTCCCTAGTTTATGGGTTATAAATCCTAGTATAAATTATTCATAGGCCACTAGAGTTGATTACTGTAGTGGGAGGTTAGATGAGATTTGATAAGGTGTGTAGTTGTGAGTTGGTTGTGGGGTGAGATTGATCGTCTTGTAACATAATCTTGTTACATACAAAAACCTATGATTATATCATATGGATTTATTGGTTGTATTCTATATGAAATTGTATTTATTATTATAGAAAGAGGGTGATTTTATCTAATTTTAATAGTGATCATGTTGTTTTTTGGGGAAAGTGATTTCCCTCTTGAGAATTGATGGATTAAGATACAATGAATTGTATCTCAGTTAGTGAGTTATATTCTTGGTGAATTTTAAGTGGTGATAGATAAGTTTCCTTGAGTTATTAGAGATTATGTTGATGTGTTTACATAGGAGGTTATGAGTTTACCACCAAGGAGAGAGATTGAGTTTGGTATTGAGTTATATCTAGAAGTTTCTCTTATTTAAGTAGGGGCTTATTATATGGAAACTACAAGTATTAGGGAATTGAGAATCCATACTGGTGACTTATTATAGTGAGGTTTTATTCAATATAGTTTTTCAACATAGGAAACTCTGATATTTTTCACAAAGAAGGTGGTTATAGCATGGAATCCTATAAATAATGTTTCTAAAGTAAGGAGTTTCGTAGGATTAAAAGGTCATTCTATGAGTTTCATACACGAGTTTGCTCAATTTTTGAGTTTCAAGGTGATTTTGAAAGATTTAAATAGAATTTTAAAAGTCTTAAATTTATTTTATTACCCAAGGAGGGTGTTCCTTATGAGGTCTACTATGATGACTCTCATCATGGGTTTTAATGTGTCTTAATAAAAGAAATATCACTCATTGCATATAGGTATCATAAATTACATTCCCATGGACATAATTATAATACCCAATATTTTAAGATTATTAATATATCATTTAAACTTGATCTTTAGAGGTGTTATTTTCTTATAAAATATTTTTTGGTTTATTTTAATCATGAGATCTTGAAATATGTATTTTCTCAAAATAATTTGGATATATGAAAGAGAAATTGGTTTTAATTTCTCCGAGATTATAAATTTGATATCACATATACTCTAAGAAAGGGTTATTTAGTGTTCAATTCCTTCTTTCAGAAGTCTTATAGTGTATATTCTCAATGGATTAGAAATAAAAAGAAATTAGTAGTGTAGGTTACATATCTTCATCTTGGTTAGGAAGATATAGATGATAGGTATTTTAATTATCATATGATTTTTTATATTTATTAATTTGGAAGGTATATGATCTATATTTGGATACCATTTAGTTTAATCACAAAGAGATAAGATTATTAATAATGATTATTTGGATTATTGGTTTGAGGACAAGGAACATCAGGTGTTGTTTCATTGGTATTTTTTCTCCCCATAATATATGAGAAGTAGTTATACATGAATTCCATTATTAAAACATGGTAGTGAATAAAAAAGTTTTAAATATGTATCAAGATTTTAAGAGTTTTTTTGTTGTTATAGGATGAATAATGAGGTGGTTTATTTTTTCTCTATTTCATGCATTCTAGATGGTGAAAACTGAACATCATGTTTCAGTGATATTTTTGTATCATTAAAAATTCATCTGTGGAAGTGGGGAGAACATTGTATGGATTTTTATAGCTTTAACTCATATAATGAAAGTGTTTGATTCCATTTTGGTTTTTATGGATTAATTGATGAATTAGAATCATTTCATACCAATTAAGGAATTTATTTTGGTGGAAATTTTAGTGAAAATTTATGTGGAAACGATGGTGGATATTTTTGGAGTTTTAAAGAAAATAGTGTTTGATCATGATGATAGTGTTATATTTTTATTATTGGTTTAAAATTTTATTTCTTTTAAATGATCACAACATTCCTTTAATACCCAGTTGTGACTTAGCACTACATTTCATATATAGACTAACAGTTCATCCAAACAGGTTATCTAGACAATTGAGAATTTATTGAGAGAATATATCTTTGAATTTTAAGGATAATGAGTTTATCATTTATCATTGGTGTATTTTTCTAATAATAACTTTTTCATTCCTCCATTTATATAACACGTTATGAGGCTTTTTTTGGGACACTATTTCAGTCCCCGATATATTGGATTGAGGTTGGTGAAGACAATGCAGTAGGTCCGTAAATGTTATAGGATATGATGGAGCATGTTCAAGTTATTTAGAATCACATGAGTATCACTTAGAGTAGAAATAAATACTATGTGGATCGAAGGATGATTCCACTCGAGATTACAGTTGGAGGCCACATGTTCTTGTGATTTTATCCTCGATGTGTACATTATATTTTTAGTAGAGTAATAAAGTTTTCATTGATATTTATTAGTCTATTTGAAGTTCAGGGTTGATTTAGAGAAGTATCCTATCATCTAATGCTACTTCTATAGTTGGAAAATGTTCCTCAAAAGTTTTATGTGACATATCTTTGAAATTATTATCATGATCATTCCTAGTAGATTTTTTTGAGTGATGTGGATATCAAGGATGATGTGACCTTTGGGGAGTATCTAGTTTAAATTAAATATAATATAGAGAAATTATTTCATGGATGGTTTATTCCCTTTGTGTGATTCATTTGGAATCATTAAAATGCATAGGAGATAACTTGGGAGTGGGAATGTCATATATGGGTTTGGTATCCTAATTTTTTGATTTTTTGTATCATATTGATATGGAATTTTATTATATTAATAAATGTTTAAATAAATTGATCGTTTTAATGTTTCCCCTTTCTATGATTATGTTTGAAGATTTTTGACAATAGAAAGTTTTATAGGGGTGTGTAATCTGAATACCCAAAAATTTAAATTCAGAGTGTGTGAAATTTTAACAATTTTAATAGAATAATGAAAAAATTGTAATTATAATATTCTTAGAAAACAATTTTGAATATATCATTATATTTAAGACAATATTTTTACCCTTTCACATTGGTTTTTTAATTTTTAATGGTGGTTGGTTTTCTAATTTTTCATGGTGGTTGGTTTTCAACATAAGTGTTAGGTGGTAGTGTAATTTCATTATCTATTTATTTATTTAAATAATTTTAATTTCATTAATTATTTTTTAAAAAATAAATAATGTGGCATGTGAGATACTTCATGTGGTGGTAGGGATGAGAAATTCTTTTAGGAAGTGGAGTCATATGTTTTTTTATTTCTGATGTGGAAAGTTAATGGAATTAAAAATGTGGATTTAATGGGAGGAATTAAATTGAAATCTAATCAATGAATTAATGGATCGTTATACAAGAAATTAATGGTGGGATTTATGTTAATTAGACAAATTAATGATGGTAATTCACTTTACTTGTTAGAAATTTAATATATATTTTCTCTATTCTCTCAAAAAGTAAACCCCTGGTGACAGTTTCATCTCGAATTATAGATGTATGGATGGGGAATTTAATTATGGATATTTTTTAAATAATTATAATATTGAGAATGAGAATTTTTTTTGAAATTAAGGAATGTAAATTGAATTATAATCTCTTTAATAATACCTATTAATCCACTATGCTTATGATATTTCATTGGTAGATAATGGATAATAATATAGAGGAATTATTTTGTGGTAAATTGAAATTATAATTGATTGATGAATATGGAATTAGTGAATAATTATTCTTGTTAAATAATTAAACTGAGATAGATTGTGAAACTAAAATATTATTTTTGAAATTTTTAATTAGTGTAAATATGTTGTGGAGAATTATTGGAATATAATCATATGATAAGAGAATATAAATTTATATAGGGAAAATGATAAATGATATATATGAATATAAATTTATGAAATTGTTATTGAATATTGAATATGACTTATAAGTGAATTATTTTACATTTTTTTCTATTGAAATATTGATGTTGATTATTATTCATGAGTATTTGTGAAAATATTTTCTAAGTCCATAATATGAAATTAGAGATCATAATACTGAAAAACTGTATAAAATACCTTAGAGAAAAGATGGTAAAATTTAATTACTTTGTAATGGGTTGTGCCAATATCTGGTAAAAGTGTTAATGAGGTATTCTGGATAAAGTGGAAGTGATTTACATAGTTTAATTTCATATATTCATGTGGTAATTCAATATTTTAGAGATAAAGGAACTTTCTAGTAATGTGATAAATGTGGTGGGGTGATTTTTATAGGTATATTTCACATTATCATAAAGATTTTCAATTTGATGTAGGGGTTATACATCCTGATTCTCTTAAGATATGATGATTGTGGGATGAGATAGTGGTGGTAGTAGCTATAAATTTAAGTATAAACCCATGGTTAATCTCCATATGATTAATATATGGCCCTATGAATATGTAATTATCTGGTAGATGATGTTTCTTGGTTGAAAGGTGTCCTTGAAATGTGTTATTTATGTGATGAGTTTGTTTTGATAGTGTATGAAAAATATATGAGGAATATAAGGGATGTGGCATGGTTATACTCTCAAGGACCTGAATTATATTAGGACAAGGTGGGAGCATGGTATTTCTATGTGGGTTGCTTATATTACCTAATACATTTGTATATATGATGGTCCAATTGGTTAAATAAATTGATGGAGGTGGTTTTAATCCCTTTTTAATGTGTGATAGTGATGTGGAAGTTTTGACTAATGATGTGGCAGTGGTCATTTAGCGTGATGATGATGATGAGGATGACGTGATATTGGAATTGATATTATAGCTAGACCTGATAGAACCGTTATGTGCAATGATAAGAATGTAGGTCTTAGGAGGAGAGTTTCCTTGAAGGTGGGAACTTGATAATTTAGTTAGATTACCTAAGGGTAGGAAACTTCCAAGTGGATATAGGTCAAGGGGGGTTTCCCTGAGGCTGACACCCAGAAAACTAGTGAGAGTCCTCATAGGTGGATATTGTGCCAGCCAAAAAATGATAATAAATTGGTGAGGTCTATGGAGGTAGATAACTACATGGCGGTGATGATAGATTATTAGTGTGTTACTTGTAGGTGGAAATCTAAATAGTGGTGCAGATTCCGTAGAGAGGTACCTATGGGTGGAAAACTCCTTGAATGCGGATTGATGATGATGATAATTTTAGTGTTGGTTATGTGATTTCATGTGAAGAGGATGTGACATGGTTTGAAAAATGTGATGATATGTTATGGAATGGAAGTAGTTGGATGGTTGACTTTTGGGTGATGGTTTTGCTTAATTTTTTTATTTACTCTATATACTGGTGCATTTTTAATCACCTAGGTTTTTTATATGAAATTCTATTTCATAATATATGTGTGTCATATTTTGTATAGTAAAAACTACATGCACCATATAATAAAAACAAAAACGAATTTATTTCATCAATATAAAAAATTTAATATGTATAATAAACACTCTCTATAAAATTAAAAACATTATAATGGGATTATAAAAAAACATAAGTATAATTTGAAAATCCATAGGTTCGCAGTGGCATAGAAATATCACACTTGCGAACAACACTGAAAATAGAAATCAAAACATTATAAATGTGGTCGAAATTTTGTAAAGGGTGTAAAAATTGAGATAAAACTAATTAAATGATAAATAAAGGAAATTAGAGGTGTTTTTAGGAAGAATAAAGGAAATATTACTGTTGTAATATTAACCTAGCCAATGAAATTTTAATATGAGGTTTAGAATAGAAACCTTATTGTTGGAATAGTAAAAAGATTGTGAGAATAGTAGCTTTACCATTGTAATATTAAAATAAGTTTTAAATTATATTTAACATATATACAATAAGTAAACATAGATATAAAAATCATAGGATAAATATTTAAATTAATAAACTGAAATAAAGTATAAGTGTATATTTTTAATAGTGATTTTTTACTTATTTATTAAAAAAAATAGTTTTTATATTAATAATTAAATATTAAAATTACCCAAATTTGAAAATTATTTATATAAAATGAATTTTTTATTTCATGAATCAGAACATTAAAATTTTCCAATATTAATCTTTTTATAATTTTCTTGAAAAGTTTAATTTTCAAGTGAATACTAAATATATAGTTTTCTAAATACTCTAAATTTCATGACATAATATTTATTTAATAATGATCTAATAAATTATAAAATCAATTTCTATACCCAAAATGATTTTAATATGATAAATAATGTATTTAAAAACAATATATTCAATTTTCCAACCTAAAAAGTATTTTCTAAAGTCTAAAAAGATAAAGTATTCTATTAAAAATTATTTTAAATTTTTTATTATTTATTTTTTTATAAATTTATAAATTAGGTGTTTTATGGGTTTTAGAGTATTAAAAATTATATTTTTAATTAAATACAATCTATAGTTTCAAATAAGAACACTATTGAAACTATTAGTATTGAAATAATATTTTATTAAATATTTTAACCCAAAATAACCTACCCCTACATGTATAAATACCCCCTCTCACCCCTATGTCAAATCAATTCCTAAATCCAGTTCATTCAAAAAATATTTAATTAATTTCCTTTTTCTAAGTCTCTTTATATCCTTAGAGATATTTCAGTCTCACCTCACTCCAATTCCTCAAGGACTTTGTTCTGTAGCAAGGGAGTAAGAGTCGCTGAAGAGGTAACTCTGACATCCTCTTCATTTCATTTTTTTTTATAATATCAAAACCTCTTTTCATGTTTCTAAATTACTAACAAAATTATTTAAAAATTATATAAAATATTTATGTTCTTATGATATGTTATATCTCTTATAATCTAGTTATAATATATATAGCATCTCCCCATCTTTTTGACACAGATTTTTAATGGTGGGTTTAATCCACCTACAAAAAAATTACATTAATTATGTATGAAATTTTTTTCTTATAGTTAGTGTAACTTATATATGTATACAAAAAAATTTATATTTAAGGAAATATTTCCTAAATCATTAAAATCATTTGATGATTTTTGGCCATATCTTATTGTATGATATAGGAATATTTTTGGTTATGATATATGATATAGTCACACTATTTATTTTTATGTTTCATGCCTTATGATATGTTGATATCACATTTCATTGATATGAATAAATTATTAAAGGTAATATATTCAAATTGTCACCCATAGTGTCTATCATTAATTTATATATAACATATATAGAATCATAATCCATTCGTATGAAGAATGCAAGTCCGACATGGGTTAAAAAGAGTTTTGTAACTAAATTCATTAAATCATACATTTTTTAATTTATGAGTTAATTCTTGATAACTTGAGGAGTTCCCTTGAAGGGTTATAAAAGGAGATAATTCCATGGTTATACGCTACCCGAATGAGCCAAAACTGAACAATGACATAGGTGATGGAAGAAATAGTCAGTGCTTACATCTAGTAGGAGGAACAATATTTTTCTTTGGATTATTGAGTGGAACAGACAATTTCATTGGGGGACCGGGTTGATTAGATGCCTGATATAGGAAAATCATGTTGGGAAACATGATCCAGGAGAGGTTTCACTATTATCCTCATGATAAAAAATCTCTTTATCATGGAAATACATGATCATTATCACCTTCATTTCCCTATCACCCTATAAGTAAAACCTAAGAGAGTTATTTTATTAAGGTAATACATGATCGATAGAGTGCACACTAATATGAAAAGTTTGGTCATACATATCCAAAAACTGTGGAGAAGGATTTGAAGGAATGGGATTTTATGATATTTAACCTTTTTGAAATGGAGAAAATAATTTCATTTGGGTTGATTCAATCCATATAAATGATTTGAGTGAAATAAATTACATGAGATATACTAAAATACCCATAATTGGTATTCATTATGAAGTGGACATGAACAAACCAAATACGCCGCAACCTAATACCACTGGGAATAGGATCAAAAGGACTATAGAAACCCCCAATTATCATATCATGAGGTTTTAGTGTGAATGGGTAATGGTTTTCATAGTGATTAGTTTTAATGTTTTCTCATGAATAGTTTTATTTGATTTCCCTCTATATGTTCGTGACTTCCCTTCACGAGGGGGGTCTTCCTAGAAGTCCCTCATGAAGGTCTCCCAATAGAATTACTTCATGAAGGGGACCTATACATATATACACACAATTTTTCTTCTATTGTTTTGATGCGGTGTATTACATATGTTTAGTTCAAAAGATTTCTCAAAGATGGTTCATGAATGGTTAGGTTTGTTTCCATTAAATCTTGATGCCTCAAAGAGTATCATGCACTTAAAATCAAGATAAATAAATAAAGATTATTTTTTTGAAGTGTGTGTCAATATTTATAGGAAATGTATTCCTAGAATATGTGTTTTCATAGGAAAATACATATGGATCTTTCGTCTAATAAAGGGTACATGACCATGAAGGATCAATGTTAGGGGGCCACAAAAAACTATCGATCACAAAGGAAGCACATGAACATGTAAGAGCCCTACCAGATGGCTGCAAATAAATTTGGTTCATGAAGGGATAACATTACCATAAATCCATTCCATGGGCACATATCAAATGAATGTTTTCTTCTAAGTAAGAAGTAAACTACGTATGAGTTGTATCAAATGGCCACGAAGGAACTATGAGGCTGTGAAGGAGTCCCATGAGCTTATAGAAAATGAATCCCACTCTTTTTAAACAATATTATTTATAGTTGTATTTCATTTTCAAAATTAACTCCTTAATCAATTGATCTTCTAATTGATTAGTGGCACTTCTCATGAATCAACAATAATACTTTCATTATAAAATATGAACTTATAGAGAGAAAATGAGATTGAGGGATATAAAAATGAACTAATAAAATTGTTTTTCAAATATTGATTATATTTCATATGTACATTATCTTTAATGTTTTTAAAGTGAAATATTTATTTTTATGATTATTAATAAGTTTTTATAAAATATTTTAAAAGTCCTTCATATGAAATTAGAGCCCAAAATAGTGGAAAATAGTAGAAAACTCCTTATAGGTGAGAGGGTGAAATTTATGTACTTTGGTATAGGTAGTTTCATATTATCATATGGGGTGTGTCAATATCCAAATAACTATGTATGTGTCGATGAGGGGTGGGGGATAAACTGGAAACAAGTTTCATGGGGTAGCACCACATGTGCATAGGTTCATTTAATATTCTATAGATGGAGGAACTTTTGGTAGTGAGATACATAGGGTGGTGTAATTTCTATAGGTCAACGCCACATTGGTATAGGGACCTTCCATTTTTATTAGTGGTTATGTTTTTGAATGATCTTGAGATATGATGACTATAAAAAAATGTGGCAGTGGTTGTGGAACATTATTATAATATAAACCCTTTGATAATATCTCTAGTGTAAATAAATGTAGGTATGAATGTTCAATAGTTTAGTAAATGAAATAGCTTGGTTGAAATGGGATACATGATATGTCTTGGCTGTGTGATAATTTCTTAGTGTTTTTGTATTCACTAGATATAAAAAATTAGTGGTGTTGAATGGTTATATTTTCTAGGATCTTAATTATGATAGACCTAGGTGTGAGTATGGTATATTTATATAGTTTGATTATATTCCCCAGGGCCTTGTGATGCCCTGAGAGGGTAAATACATGAATAGAGTGGGTCTTACTATATTTTTTATGTATGATAATGGTTAGAAGTTGTGACTAGTGATGTGGCCATGGTTGTGCGATGTGAAAATGATGATGAAGATGATGTGATTTTGGTGGGGAAGTTGTGACTAGGAATGATGGATATGTGATGTGTGGTTGTGAGAATTCAGGTTATGGAGGAGAGATTACTTGAGGGTTAACACCCAATAATATAGTGAGACTCATGAAGGGTGGAAATAAAATCAAAATATATAGGTTATTTTGGGAGATTTGATATGGATTGACACCCAGAAAACTAGTGACAGTCCCCATGGGTGGAAAATGATCCAACCAATGAATGGTGGTATATTTAGAAATTTCCTATGGGTTCATACCTCCTTCACATTGATGATTGTTGATTATTAATTCCTATGTAGGTGGAGATTTACATGGTGGTAGAGATACTATAGCGGCATCTCTACATGTGAAAAACTACTTGGATGTGGATTTTAGATGGAATTTTTTATAGAAGCGATTATATGATAGCATATGAAAAGGATATTATGTGGTTTAAAAATATATGTTTTATGGAATTGAAGTGATTGGATGGTTAACGTTGTGTAAATTCTTATGATTGATTTTTTTATTCCATACAATGGTGAAATAGTATGTTTTATTCATACAGATATATGAGAGTTTCAAGGATAAACCTGTTGAGTATATTTATATGATCCTCCCAATTATATATATAATATTTTTTAGATTATCAAAATATATTTAGTAGTGGTTTTGGGTGTACCTTGATTTGAAAACAATAGTCTTATTGGAGGTGGTGGTTTCAGTATAACTTGACTGAGGAAAAGAATATATGATATAATTATGGTTATCTTCCCATTATAGCTTAACATTGTACGACATTACATGAAGATATATACAATATTCATGTAATGTATCTAGGCATACATTTTATTATTCATTATTATATAGATTATTTTTTTTCAAATGGTAATTTCTTCCATATTTGTGTGATGATATACCCTTCAGGATAATAACTAAATAAAGGCCCATTGAAGGTTGGATAGAGAGTCACACTCTATCGTGTTTCGAATTTAGGTGGATTTCTAGAGAAAGTGGGTGGATAAATTTTCATGGTTTGGTCAAGAAATACAAATTTTAACTTGAGATAGAATATAGTGTAGTGTTTTAACTCAAGATTTATCATGAAGAGGTAGTTATCCTAAGTATTTTGTGTGTGTGCGTGTGGGTTCGGGATTTTGTATGAAATAGAACTTAAGTGTGTGTTTCTAATTCAGAGTAAGTAAAAATGTGTTTATATAAATTTATAAATAGTTTCCTTACCTCATATATTTCCTAAAAAAACCCACTAAATCATAATTATCTCAAATAATCACTCTCTTTTTTTCTCACCTATTGGACAAGATATCAACCAATCACCACCCTCAATTCTTTTGGCTCAAGAAGAGAGATGAAATGATCATTCATGCTCCACCCGTACCCTTTCAATGTGATCAAGAGTCCATGATCACTCCTCAAACCACATCATCGCTCTCTATCACGTGATATATGATTAGGATCAAGGATATTTTCAAGAAAACCAAATAAAGAAAAGGATGATTGAATTGAAATATAGATAAAAATGGAAATATACCCACAATTAATCCACTAAAATGATAACCTACAAGATTTAGAAAAGTGATAAGAACATTAATGAATTATAATTAAATAGTGTGGGTGGATGAAATCACCTCGGCATGGACACAAGGGGGCCCAATGTGACATAACTAGAGAATACAATAAAGGTAAAATAGAAATGTAAAATTGTAACCCCTAAATCATGTTATTTATCCTCTATTTATTATATTACCATACTTATAGGATCTTTCCACATATAATTAAGGTTATCAGGATTAGCTCCATGTGGAATGTATGTTTCTTCCTTAAATGCATGACTAAAGTAAGAGTTCCACAATCTCAAAAAAAAATCTTCTCTCTCAAGGATTGAGTTACACCTGTCTATTTTATTTCTAGATCCCTTAATTTATTTAAAAATAGGGAATGGAATATTTTAATAGTCCCCACATTTTATTCACATTCTCTATGTGGATAAAATATCTATAATGGTCTAAAAAATATCAACACCACTTCCTTTCGATCATAAAATACCCTTCGAGAATGTTTAGGGATAAATTAATGGTTCTAAATTAACTCTAGTTAAAAACATGTAACACTAAATCAAACTATGAAATTGATCCATAAGAGTATGTACACTCTAATGTATCTTTTTTTGGATCCTGACATGTCATTGGGTTGGAAACACAATCTTGGGTTTTCATCCTCTGAAGTATATTGGTGTGCTGATTGATCTGAATCACTTTATAATATAGAATTGGGGTAACAATGTATCCTTGAGATGTTACACATGGTTCCATTGTCTTAGAAAAAACCTCAACATAAGATGTAGGTCGTTTCACTTGATAAAGTATACTCATTTTTCATGAAGTTCCATCTTCCCAAAACTTGGGATCCAAACACTAATTACATTACCTTTGAGTTTGTATCTTATCCTATCCTTATACACTATATTAGAACACAAATGGATTCTATATTGGATTCCATGAGGCAGTTATGGCAGCAATGGTTTCTTAAGCATTTCACCTATTTTAGGATGAATATGGAATAATCTCGTAAAGTCAATGAAAATTACATTAGGAGGAGAATGTAACCTTGTGATGAAAAACATGGGACTATGTTGAGGTTCTGATATATTATCTGGATCTAATGTGGGGTTTTGTTGGCTCTATTGTGATATCATCTTTCAATACAAGCCAACATTGTCCTACATATGTAATGTGAGTCTCTAATGAATGATTTTGTCTATTTGGTTTATGGATCCTCAAGCCTTATTGGTAGGTTATGTGATCCTCTCAACGTACTCCTCAACCTTGGCTACAAACCTCGCTTCACATTATTCTCTCTCACTAATACTGGTTCACACTAGTGAAGATATTGGATATTTCTATAGGAAATGTCCATGAAAATAGCCCTTAGAATCATGATTATTGGTTATAACCATGGTCAGGTAGTTCATAGATGGTATTTTTTGTATCAATATCCTCAAGGATATTGCCATGGGTGATACCCATGGATATAGAATTAAGACTCACAGGACACATAGAAAACTTGGTTATGGCCAAGGGAAATGTATGTGGAAGTATCCTTAGTATCCAAAAGACTCTCCATGGGATTCTTTCCTATGGTGATAGGCTAAAAAAATTCCACCATCATGTTTTGAACCTAGATCTCCCATCTATGAAGCTCAAGACCTTACCACTCCATTAACAACTCATTCATGAATATATACATAACATTTATATATATAATAAAATAATTTATTAGTATATTTATTATTATTATGAAATTAATAATAATATTAATAACACTTATATCCATAGTTAGGAATTGGTCATAGATATAAGTCTCATTTTCCCCTTGTAGCCATGGTTAGGAGTCGACCATGGCTTTGGGTTTCTGAGGGAGCCTTAAGACCATGATCAGGATGTGATCATGGTCATTGGACCATCCCATAGGAACAAGATTTCTTCATGATAGTGTGGGAAAGGCTTACAGCCATGGTCGGCCCTCAAAAATGGATCTAGCACCCCCTATGGCCACAAGAATTTTTTACCCATGTATATAGTTATTCCCACGGGATAAATTTCTAGTAGTGTCACCATTTTCTTTAAAATCATAAAATCAAAGGATTATGTAGAATCAACAACTAATTTCATTACACAAACTTAATTAATTAAATAATTTCATAAATTATACAATTTAATAAATATTTATCAAATCCAATGAAATAAGGGTTAACACTAAAATCATCACATAATGTTTATTTCTATAATGTATAAGGCACTAAAATAAATTTATAATTAATGAAATATGATGAATAATTCTCATGAATCATGTACCCTATAGTTGATCTGTTATTTTTACCCAAGTAACTGCCTTTAATAACTTCATAAGGATTCCATCTCCCCTCAAGTTACAACCTCGTGAAAATCAAGGTTAAATTATAGATCAGTTGAATCAAATTCCCAATAGTCAATACCTTAAGAAATAAAAATTTCTTGATATCCTCATCCACTGCACAATTACACACTTCCTTAAAACTTCCTATATGACATTCATATATATCATCTTCCCCATATTCAATTGATTTTAGAATTACCCAATTCTGTCCACCCTCATTTTATGAATAAGAATTTTTTTGATTTCCCCTATCCATAACTATAAAAAACACATATTGGATGATTATAGGTAATCATATAACTAAACTATCCCAAATAGAAAGAACCCCTTGAGGCTATTTATGATAACCAAGAAATGGAAGCAAGGTTTAGTTGGCTAGTTCAAAGGTCACACTACCTCTTATTGATGCCTTAAACTCTCACAAATATTATGATATGTTTTCTTATAATTTTTTTATATCATTTCTCATTAACTCATTTGACTCAATTTCATTAAATATATGATAATTTTATTTATTAATGATCCCCAATGTTTTAATATTTTTAGTAAATGATTGAACAAATATTGAGTTCAAAATTTTAATGTGTTCATGTCAAAATTTTGATGCACCAAAAAACTTTTTGAACAAAATTATTTTATCCTATTTTGAATAAACAATTATATTTCCCAAAACATGACATTATTTCCAATTCTTATAAGAATTATCATTTTATCTCAATTATTTTTATAAGCACATATAAAACCAAAAACACATTAAAAAGAGAATAAAAACACTCAAAAAAAAGAAAAACAAAAAAATCATGAAACTATATTAATGTGTTATCCACCACACTTACTCTTGGAACTTACCTTAATAAAATCAATTATGAAACTATAAATATAAAGTATATATAATATAAGAGTGTAAAAAATAATTTTATGGTTTATAGAAGACCTTATTGTAATAGTGGATGCCCTGTACCAAAATTTATTAGTACTTTTGATTAACATATCATGAATACAGAGAGTTATACATGGTTAAAATTTACCATAATAGTGTAAATATTTCTACATAAACTATTTAAATAGTAATTTCCATAGATTATTTGTCTTATAAAAAGGTTATAGAAGATCATGGACTATAATGAGAACCTAGATATACTATAAAATTATTCTTAAATATATGTCTAATGGTCCAGATATATTATGCTGACTCAACACAGTTTATATATGACTATCAGGTGATGGGGGATCAAAAACATTGAGACTTTTTCTCATGAAATTCACACTTTGTGATCTCTGGTAGGTGAGATCCTGAGGAAAACCCCTCCAATAGGAGAACCAAATGTTTTTGGGGCTATTGGATGTTCCTATCTATGAACATGTTTATTGATCTCTTTAATTGACATCATTATCAATGTGTTCCATTTGATCATGTACTTTGATGCAAGGAAAAAACCATGATAATGAATTTGTGTTTAGGTAGCTTGTGTTGAGTGTGTATTTAGTTCTATAAATTTGGATGAATGATCAAGATATAATTTATCATGTTTGAGTTGAAGAAGTTATATCTCAGTCCTAGTTGATCAGGAAGGTAGTACCTTCATTAAATCCACATCCATGGTAGTCGAAGGTAAATTCTTCTAGTTAGATAAAAAAAATTCATGGAAAGGATGATGATTTTTTTTTTGCATATTTCTTAATAATATATCATATGACAAAGATATTATATTACATAGAACATGTTCATATGGTGGTTGTCATTACTATGACTATTCCTTATCTCTTTAGGGGACCTGATGGGTTGCTAGACTCTGTCCTTTGTCTATGAATATTATTCAATAATATTGAGATAAGGTCTTATAGGGTCATACACAATATCACATTTAAGAATATACCCTATTCTAGTGAATATGTATATAAAACATGGTGGCCCCACCACGATGTTAGAGAGTTTTCTATGTTCGATAATCGACAAATAAATAAATTCATTATCATTAAAGTGTTGAATAATTGAGGTGAATTTATTCATTAAAATTATTTTGAGTGTTTAAGTAAAAACATGGAATAATATTATACAACTGAATTCTATTTTAATATTCAAGGTTCATTTAATATTTTCAGTAATTACAAGTTGAGTTAATGACTCTGGTTTATCATGTAATGTATTATATATATATTTAAAGTATGTGATAATATATAAATACTATTTATGGTGTTGTTAGTTCATCATAATCAGTTATTTATTACTTATTTAGTCGATGTTAAATAAATAGGGGTTAGGGAACACTAAGAAGGTAATTTACACATCTACTATATAAGTAGATGAGGATATCATTTTTTGTGGTAAATTCATTCCAACAGATTAAATGATCCTCTCTCCTCCTCCATTATCTTTGATTAATAAATACACCATCCAAAGGATTTATTCATGGATCATAGGAACAGAGTTAAGGAGATCAACTAAACTTTGAAGGAATCATTGGAGATCCATGTTATCACCTAGAATTCAATGATCAACATTCATGAATATTCTTGAAGTGTGTGTGGATGATCTAGAGCATTTCTGCTTCAGATACTTTGATCAATGTTCATCGGCAATGAGCTAGAATCAAATTCACCACCGAATCAAATTAGGGAATCATTTATTTAATTTTTGTGCTTTTAAATATTCATATGAGATCCTTATACCTCTAATGGGGCTTAGATCATTAGAGATGATGATGTTAGGTCGCTTTGGTGATGAAATTACCAATATTTTTAGCTCACCGGATTTCTTTGCGTACCATAGTACCTTCAATTGGTATTAGAGGTATTGTGTGAATTTTTTAATACAATAAAAAATTTATTTAATTATATTAAAAAGAGGTAATTAAATCAGTCCTAATGGAATAGACCGTGTGTTGATCCAATTCTAGATGGAAAGGTTATGGTCATATGAATTTTTTTGTATGGATTGAAAATGAGACTATTTTCAGTTTAAAAATAGAAGAAAAATGTAAGTGTATATTTGTTCATGGTTTTATTTTATGGTGATCTAGTTCTATCCAGATTCCATCTAGGATGATTTTTCAGGTAATTTGTTGGATTTTTCTGAAATCTTTAGCATTTAACAATAAAAAAACCATTTCATGGTTTCTTACAACAGAAGTATGAAATGAAATAAAATAAAATAAAAAAGGTAGTGGTGGTGGGTTTTTTTATCCCAAAATCTTTCTTTCCAATGGAGTGATTGATATATGTTAAAGAATATTCAACCCTAAAAAAATAAGGAGTATTGAAAATGGGTTGTTTTATGGTTGTTTGTAGGATAAATATAAAATGAGTAATTAAATTAAAATAAAATAAAATAGGATGAAATCTGTCAGAAGATCCTTGTGGCCTTTCCCAATCCCTCATGCCAATCTAGATGAATTCATAGTGCAACCTAGAGGATTAACTACCAGGAATGAGGCTGACCTATGCCATCTTCCTTCGAGAAGGCTTCCTTCTTCAATTTTGTCCAAGTCTCAGTGTCCCACCACTTCCATGTCGCACATCCGAATCTGACAAATGCCATATTTCTGATGTCACGTTCACCATCAGTGGGTGTGATACACCACTCTCTGACGTCCTCCACTGCTCTCCCCATTTTCATTACACTGATCGACCCCACAACTATCATGGATGAAGTCTGTTACTACCACCATCAAAGTCCCCGTATATGACCACTACTAATCTCCCTACACTCGCCAGACCTCACTTGACATCCATGGGGATCACCGCCACCAGATCAATGAGAATCACCCTCATTCACACAAACCACTTGAAATGGGTACCCACTACCTCCACCTATTACCAGATCATCATTGGTGAGTTAACCCCATTATACTTCCCTTTTTCCATGGTAGACCCACTGGAGAACCCCTTACCATGCCTGATTGGGGTCCATGTCACCTCCCATGGGTACTATTGGACTTGAACCTCTATGAAAAAATCCTAGGTAGACATGACTAACCTGAAACCACCCTACATGGGATTTTCCCTCCTTGTAATGAGCCCATGTGGGTTCTGGCCAACCCACAATATGCCTGGGTGGGAATTTTGGTTCGGGAAATATTTTAATTAAACCTACAATTAATTTATTAGTTTAAAATAAAAATAAAAAAATTATAATTTAAAATAATTAATTTAATCTTGGTATTAATTTAAATTAATTGGTTAATTTAATTTTATAGAATATAAATTAAATTAATCTCAACAATGAATAAGATAAATTATTTGAATTTTTTAATTCACTTAATTTATATTTTATCCCCCGTATTTAAATTTATTACAAATTATTTTTATTGTGTATTTACTTTTCATTCTAACTGTTCTTGATCAATTGACTAAACTCATTCATGTCTAGATAATTTATTTAATTATTGATTGTGTGTGATTTTTGTAATATGTTTTTTATTTAAGATGGTTTATGAATCATAATTTTTCAATTCAATGTGTATAAGGGTAACAAATCCAATTTATGTATTGTTTATTGTGCTCCCAAGACCCTATCTCCTACTTGCGAGTATACTTTTACATTTGATGATAATGTTGTAAGGTTCAGACCCTACCAAGTCGAGGTTCTAATCTAGAATAGAAATGGACACACTGGATGGGGACAAGGTTCATTAAGAGTAAGGATTCAACGCAGGTATGATACCCCTAGGTCATGGTTGATCCATTGAGTTTAAATTGATCAACCATTGTTATATTCTCAATAATAAAATGATAATTTATTTCCTTAATGAATTGTTTATTATTTTATACATTTCCATCTTTATGATAACACATAAAATGATAAACAGATAAAATGAAAAAATATGCGATGAATGTATTCTATTAAATACTTGTTCATTTTTGAGTGAAACAAACTAGTATAAGAATATTTAATATAAAATTATTACATTAATTTAAAATAATAAAATCATCAAAGAAATATTAATTCACAAACACCTTCCATCATTTGAATTTGAAAAAAAACTGGGTGTACGGGGTGCTCTACAACCAAAGTTGAGGGTGCCTCATACTGCTCAGAAGTTATTGTGAGAGTGATAGGTTGACTTAAATAAATTTGTTAGAAAATAAGTAACCAAATCATGCTTGTTTAAACTTTATAGGCAAGAGTTGAGTAAAAACTTTTATGATTTTATAAGCTGGGACTTCACTCAACATATCAAGGATTTGTGAGTTAATGTTGTTGGCTAGTCAAATTCCTACCTTAAACTCTAAAAGTAGTGGCGTTTCCAAATATTTTAGACTCTTAGGAGAGGTTTCAAAGATCCTTTCCAAAAGAATACTCATGTGACAGAGTATTCTTATTCTTTTATAGAGGGCTGTAAGAGTTTGATAAAATAGTTAGAGAAATTTAATTATTTGGATTAATCAGTAATATCCAGTCGGTAGTCAAGATAAAATTACTAATATGATGTCATTTATTTTTTAGAAAATGACAAGTAAAACCAAATTTATATACTATGATTAATTTTTTACAAATTAAATTTCTAAACTAGCATGAATTTTCATGAGTAATATAGATTCTTGTGTAAAGTACTATGATACTAGAAATTCAAGGTGCCAGTGTACCCAGTACCTATTGGACTTCCTTCATAAGGGAGAGTGATAAAAAATCCTATAGGATACTCATGTATAACGCATATGATGATTATGTCCTAATTCTATAATCAATGTCTGATGTGAGTTTTGGATACCATATCTAGACATAGATGATTTCACATGTTGTATCATTTCTGAGAAGCTTACGAGGAGAAAGTAAAGCACTATGGTAAAGATATGATTATTACACCTGATACATGTAAATTGAAATATGGGAAACTATTTTTAAAATACATTCATTCTTATATCATTTTCACCTACTTTATCCTGTTTCTTTTAAATTTGAAAAATAAATAGTATGGAGAAAAAAATAATTATCTTTAGTTAAATGTTCTCTAAGTAAATAAGAACTTAAGGTAAGTATAATTTTTAGATATTATGGAAAAAAAGTATAAAGAAAAGGAAAAAACACCAGGGAAAATTCTAACTCCAAATATATCTTCACAATTTCCTTCAATTCAAAGTGGTTGGATATCAAACAGGTGGTTATTTTCTTCACATATCATGAAATAATTCCATGAAAGTTTAAATTAAATAATCTGAATGGAAGAAAAAAGTAATCATTTTTATTCATTAGGTATATTTATCAATTATAAGTAATGTTTCTATTTTAATTATTGGTTATTGAATAAAATATTCCTATCGCATATGTATATTTAAATACAATAACCAAGTAAGTAATATAAATGTTATAACAAGTAAGGTTTTTTCTCCAAGTAGTTGATAAAGGGTGGTTCCTAAGTCATTTGCGAGAAGCACAAAACTTATAATTGATAATTATATGATTATATTAGAACTATAGTTAAGTATAACAAAAACATTTATCTCATGTGTCCTTTAGAAATGAAAATACATTATTCTTGTTTTGAAATGATTTTTTTTGTGGTAATACTCAACCAATGGTTCAATAATCGTTAAATCATTGGTAATAATATAAAATTTGAGACTTATATACCTAGTCATGGAAAGATAATACCTTTTCAAGAAAAACAATGTAGTTTTAAATAATATACCTACTATGTTTTTAGACTCTTCATAATTAAATACCATATATATTATTGAAATACATATACACTTAGTTTTGGACAAAAAAACATTTAGAAATAAAGGTAAGCCAAAACTATTTTAGAAGTATATCAGCTAT
This sequence comes from Viscum album, assembly GCA_963277665.1. Taxonomy (NCBI): domain Eukaryota; kingdom Viridiplantae; phylum Streptophyta; class Magnoliopsida; order Santalales; family Viscaceae; genus Viscum; species Viscum album. The sequence goes on along the minus strand of OY728146.1, from coordinate 642,479,209 downwards.
AGTGGATGAAATATTCCAAGGGTAAGCTAGTGGAAAATATACTTCATTAGATTACTTTAAGTTTACTTAATGAATGAGAAAGTGATGTATGATATATTCATGGTTAGTATATATGAGTTTCTTTGTGCTGGTATACCAAATAATATCTTTACCAGGCATTCATTGATCATTATAATGTAGTGTAAAAAAATTCCTAAATTCACATTACCTTATCCACATAAAAGATATTATTTTACTAAGTAAGATCAATGTTGAGTCTTAGATGTTGAAATTGATAAAAAAAATACAGCATGTAGTAATTTATTAATTCATACTTCCTTGTATACATTAGATTCATTATGTATGTAAAAGGAATATCAATGTTGTAACTTATATCCATTGCATAAACATCCATTATTTTTTATGACATGGCTCATAAATAATGGAATTTTTTCCTAAAAACATTCCAAATATAATGAAAAATGGATGTCATATGATTCATAGTATGATATAAATTCATTATGTCATAAGAACATTGAGTTTGGATGAAAAGAGTCTATTAAAAATATAAACAAACTTGCCTCAAGAAAAACACAATATGCATCTTAATTAATATCATAAAGTTTGTATTATGTATTATTTAAATTCATATCTAAGAATATTTCTTGTCAAGTGAAATAATATATTTCTATAAAAGGGTGAACATCGCTATTTGAGATAATTGGAGTAATATTGACTTGGATTTAGTCAATGGCATAGATGAACAAAGAGTTGACATAGGAACAAGTTTCACAAGATCCTATAGAAAAGTAATGTTCCAGAGACACATACTACATAGGAAGGTCAAAACCATGGTTTTGGTTTTGTATTCACCATGGTAGGTGATACATTATTCATTGGAAAAAATAAATTTTACAAGTAGTATATGTAAATTAGATAAGATTTATTGGATTAATTAAAATTAAATAATGGATTCCATGTATCAATTCACAGGGACTTATTATCTTGAATATTGTGGTGGTATTAAAGTGACACTATACATGGATGGTACATACATGGTATTAATAAAACTTGATTTGTTATAACAAGTCATTATTCCTAATTACATTAGAATTTTAGTTGTTATAGATAATTTCTGAGATCATTTTATTGATTATTTGATATCAAGACCACCAATCTTGGAATTCATTTATACGATGCACCCAGAAAGGGATGGTGACATCATATAATTCCAATAAGGGATGAAAATTAAAAAAATCTAGTTTTGGATTGAATTAAAAAAAGATCCTATAATATTCATTATTAATTAATTTTTCTATTTTCTACAAAAGGATAGTGGGAGTGTCACTATTTTCCAATTCAAATATGTTTGAGAAAATATAGAAAAAAACTATAGGTCTTACACTTATTTTAGATCATAATAAAACTATCTCTTTATAGATTGAATTAAAGTAACAACCCAATTTCTAGGGAATGAGATCTACTAAGGTATATCCAATAGTTGCTTGGACCTAGTCTATTATACATATACTGAAAATGTATTAAAAATAAAAGTTAGAACAATTTGAGAGAGAATTTTTTCTAGTGTCACATGGCATAACTCTATCCAATAAAATAAGTGTGCGACATAGGAAGAGATTAATGTGGTAAAACAAATTCCATATGATTTCATGATGGATCAACTACATATATCATACTATGTAAAATAAATGATATTACCAACATAAAATTTATGGTAGAAAAATATCAGTTATATCTTGGACAACTGCATGGGAAGTAGCCAGAACTATTGAATTTCACTTGAAGAAGTACAAATGATATGTATGAGGTTTTTGTAGAGAAAGGGATACTAGTTAAAAGTGGATAAAAATAGTATTCTATTGGATAAATATGATATAATATAATAGTTAGGCTAATTTAATGAGAAATACAATCTCATATAAGCCATTGGTAGCCATATCTACAAATATCGGGTGCGTTGTAGCTATAGTGGTAGCTAAAGAAGCAGTATATAATATAAAAAGACTTTTTTTAGTTATTTGAATTATACCTAGTAAGTGAAGTTTTCTACTACAATTAATTTCCTAGAAGTCATGTTTTTTATAGTGTAAAAATGTAAAATACTCAGGCATATCATCTCTTGATAAGTCTTACTTAAGGAGGTGAAGTTATAGATAGCATAATTACCTCACTGTGGAAATGCAGAAGACCCATGAATAAATCCATAACTTAACAGAAACATGATCTTATAATGTGAGAGATGATAAGGATAGTTAGTAAGGTGGATCTAGTGCAAGTGGTAGTTTTGTAATAGTGGGTTCCCACTACCCATCTCGATCAGTGATTTTGATAACCATATCATTGATACAGTGAGTTCTACATGATTTACACTTTCCATTATAGTGTAGATATTTCTAAATCCACTATTTAAATAGTAATGTCTATATATTTTTTTCATATCAAAAGTTTATAACAGATCCCATGCTATAATGAGAACCTCGAGATACTATGACATTAATATTCAACATATGTTTATTGGTCTAGATAAATCACATTGGCTGGATATAGTTGGTGTATAACTATCATGTGCATGGGGCTCATAAGCATTGAAACTTCTTCTCAGGATGTTCGTAATTGGTGATCTATGTTTAGTGAGATCACGAGGAAAGGCTTGAAAATAGTAACACTACAAGTTTTGGGTTTCATTGGATATTCCTATCAACGAACATTGGTATTGGTCTCCTGAATTTACATCATTATCAATGTGTTCTATTTGATCATGTACTTATATGTAAGAAAAAACAATGATAATGAAGTCTTGGTAAGGTAGCTTGTGTTGGGTGCATCGTTGGTGGTATAAAATTTGTTGAATGATCAATATAGTGTTTTTCTCCAATGAGTTTAGGAAGAGATATCTTGTGACTAGTTGATCGGGGTGGTAACACCTTCATTAAGTACATGTCCATGGTAGTCGAATGTAAATTCATCCTATTATATCAATAAATAATAAATAAATGAAAGGATGATGACACAAGTGTGCATCCTGATTTATAACATATCATATGATAAGGAGATTATATTTCACAATTTGTGTTTATAGGATGGTTGTCATTGCTATGACTATTCATTACCTCTTTAGGGGTCTTGATGGATTTCTAGACTCTGATCTTAGTTTATGAATATTATTCAGTGCTATTGAGATAAGGTCCTAGAGGGTCGCACACAATATCGCATTCAAGACTCCTCCCTATTATAGTGAATAGGTATATAGGACATGGTAGGACCCACCACAGGGTTCAAGAGTTGTCCACATTTGATCACTGAAAAATAAATAAATACACTATTATTAAAGTATTGAATAATTAAATTGAATTTATTTATTAAAATTATTTATGATTGTTTATGTAAATACATGGGATAATATTATATGAATGAACATTATTTTAACATTCAAGGTTCATTTAATATTAGTGGGAATTACAAGTTGAGTAAATGACTAGGGTTATCACATAATATATTTAATATATATTAAAAGTATTTAATAAAATATAAAAAATATTTATTACATAGTTAGTTCATCATAATTATTTATTTATTACTTATTTACTGGATGTTAAATATACGGGTGCCATGGAACCCTAATTACGTATTTTACACATCCACTATATAAGTTTACGAGGAGATAATTTCTGGTGTGAAATTAATTCTAACGGATTTAGAGATCCTATATTATCCTCCCACATCTTTGAGAGACAAATATGTCACCAATAAATCAATCCAAGGTTGTCTTCATAGATCATAAGAATGAAGTCGATTTTAACGTCCTGATATTGAAGGAATGTTCGCAGCTCCATGCAAGAACCTAGAATTTAATGATTGGTATTCACAATATTATTTAAGTTCATGTGGATGATATAGAGTGGTTCGACCTCAGATCCATTGAGAAATGATTTTTGGTGATGATCTGCAGTCGAACGTGCCACCGAACCAAATGAGGTCACATTTTATTTAATTTTTCTGCTTTTAAATATTCACATGAGATAACTGGAACTCTACTGAGGCTTGGATAATGGTCTATGATGAAGTTGCGTCGCTTTGATAATAAAATTTCAAAAATACATGGATTACTGGATTCAACTGTATGCCTTTGCACCTTCAGACCTGATGGGATTTATTGATAGGTGGTCGAGAGGAGAGTAGACTCCTGTAAAGGACCTATCTGAAAATCTTCTTTAAAATTTTTCAACTACTTATCATTCACCTTGAAGGACTTATGTTATTATCCTTATTTAATTTACACTGAACCAAATATAAATACATTAGTAAGAGTGTATGGTCGAGTCCAATTAGAATAAAAATCGCATTGTATAAGTTTCAATCATGATAAAAAAATAGAAACTTTATCACTAACATAGAAATTATTCTTTTCAATGAGTTTTTTATTAGATGTTCAAGATATTTCCTTACACAATAATAAATCTTCATAATATTATCTCGTAATATTCTCTAGTTCCACCATTTAAAGCTTCCAAAATTCCACGCATTTTCTCATCTCTATGCTTAACTTCTTCACATATCAATATTTCTTAAATTGGAACTCAATAGGCAAATGATGTATCAAATTAGGAATTTGGGTGTGTTAATTCTAATCAGATCTTGGGTCAACCATATATATTTTTGACCCTATTGAAGTGTTGGGAGTGGAAAATTTTGTTAAGAACTGAATTTTGGGAAGCTGGACTAGGATTGGGATGAAATTCTTCAATGTCCACAAAACCAAACCATAATATACGGGGAGCATGGTGTGGAAAATATTTTCATCATACTAAATTTTTTGGTAAAGGTTGATTGTCATGTTATAACGAAAGAAACCCAATGTATGATGGATCTAATTTGGAATGGATTTTTGGGGCCGGTTAAGGGCCATTCCACACACAAGGTAATTATGATGCTATGGTTATTACAAAAAAAATAACTAAGAGATTCATATGATTATTATATTGGATAAAAATGAGTTGTTCTATAACTCATATTGTTTCACTATGAATAGTGATCAAGAAGATATGGTTTCATCATGAAGGGCGTGCTCATGCCAAAACCTAAACATGGGAAGAGGAGTTTTGGTTTTGGGCCTCTCTATGGGAGGTTTTTCATATCATGTCCTAAGGGTCACATCATAAGGGTTTAAGTAGAAGAGTGGATTATGTTGGGATCCATTGATTCATTTTGTGAGGCACCTCCTGGCATTTAAAAAAAATATATTTGATTTAATTAATATTTTAAGATAATGGGATGCCTTATTTGATTCCATTCAACCAGGGGAGATACCCTATTATTCGTTCTCATTTTTTTCTCACTCCCCAAGGTAAAAATTCATCAAATATTTTTTGTTATTTAAGAATTTGATCATAGGGAATTTCCATAGTTAAGGTTAGCTATCCTTTGGTGTCTATTTCTAGTTTCTCTCTTCATTTCCTTTTCTTTCATCAGTTATGACCTAAATTATGGATTGTTAAAAAGTAAATAATTTCTTCCTATATAAGGTGAATAATACTAGGTTTCTTAGTTATTGGAGTCCCTATAACTCAAGTTAGTTGGTCCATGTATATTTCTAGTGTGATACTTGTATTTATGCTTCATGTGATAATTGATAATGGGTAGGTTCATGTGTGTGACTAGGTATGAAACCACCTTCAATTTATTTTGTTCATATGAGATTCCAAAGGGAATTATTGTTAGGGTATTTAATATTTTTTTAGAGTATGTATTATCTTTCTTTATTGTGTTGTTTTTTTGGATTTATGGGTGTGACGTTACAAGTTGTGAATGATGTTCCTTGGGATATGATGGTTGAAGTTGTTCTGTGGGAACATGATGGGAATAACCCATGTGGATATGAGTGTTTTTGATCACTAATGATGGGTATAACTATTTTTCAAGTGTTATTAGGTTGGTTTTTACCATTACCAAAGGGTGAGATAGAGGTTCATCGAGTTTTGGTCGTGGGTTTTTAGTGATTGTTTCTTAATGTTAGAACTCATGTCATTGTGGTCATGTTCGCATAAGATATGGTTCATGAGGTTATTTTGACAGCTAATTATTGTTTATATCCTATGTATATTTAGTGGATTATGGGTGATACGGTTTACCATTATTTTGGAGGATGGATACACAGTAGGTGGCCATGCGATCTAGAGATGATTGATATCACTGATTTAGAGTGACATGATCACCATATATATGTGATATGTTGGGGCTTATGGGCCGGGATTTGTAAAATATGGGTATCTTTGTTCCTTGGGTTTCACTAGGTCATTGATCTAGTGGTTTGTAAGGGGGTTTAATGGACATATAATGTATTATATGATATATGGTCATTCCATTTGGGTGTTTTGGTTAAATAAATATGGTTACATTGGGTATGGGTTGGTGTGTAATATTGACTGATACAAAAATGGTTAGAAGGTCATGGGTGCTTCCAGTATAGTAGATCATGGGTATCTCATAACACACTAGGACTGGACAAAATAGTAAAAGGGGTCTCACCTATGGATAGTTGATCATGGTGTGGAGAAGGTTATGTGCATTACTTTAGTTTTCATTTATATCACTTTTCATACACTAATATTTGTATGAATATTATCTATAGAAGTTTTTTTGGTTTCCTAATAAGTTCAAAATCTCACCCTATGTGGTCCCTATAAGATGGGTGCAAAATTTATGTCTCATGACACTAGAAAGTCTGATATCTCAGTGTTTAGAGATTATTAGCTAGAGGAATAATGCATCCAAGGCTTGGATGTCAATGTTTGGAGTAGGACTGGGTAGATCCTCAGTGCTAAGTCAGGGGTGGTCTTTTTTTATGGACCTATTTTGTGTGATCAAACTATGGGTGATTCTATTATGTCTTGTATAACTAGTATATCATTGTAGTTATACTATCTAAATTTCTTATGGTATGTTAATTTTTGTGCTTTAGTTTTCTCTCATGTTTTGTTTATGATAAATTTACTTCTTATATTCTCCTATTGGTTGTGGTTTTATTTTTAGAGGGTATGTTATCCTTGTTATCACCCCATATACCCTTATTATTAGTTAGTGGCCTATACCATATGGGGATTAATTCCTATGTTTATTAGATATATTTATTGGGTTTTGTTTGGTTGATCCAATATAGGGATGTGACAGATGACAGTTTTTACCGTAAAACATTTTACGATGAGAAATTTTATAGGGGGTTTTGAATACAGCTTTATACACCCAAAATGAATATTTTATCTTCCTAAATCACTCTTTATGGTTGGGTTAAAGTTTATTCTATAAAATTAAAATCATTTATCTATTTGAAACATTTTCCAGACTATTTTTTGGATGGTATATAGTGCAAGTCTTATGTTTAAATTTATATGTTTTCAGTAGTGCTACTATACTACAGTTGAAAAAAATGTTCCCTAGTCACTATTGATTTTCCTAGGTTTTCCAAACCTTAACAAACATGTGATCTGAGATAAATTACATAATAATATAAAAATATTAGTTATAGTTGTTTTAGATTTAGTACATTTAAAATCATAGTCCACTACCAAGAAAATTTAAGTAAATCCAAAAGAGACAGAAAATGTGCCCATAAATTCTATTCCACAGACATAATAATTTCATAAAAACTCAATGGTTTTTAGGGATTATTTTGCCTTTTGTAAATACCTCTAGCGAACTGCAAATTCTTATATGAATTACAAAATAAGTTGGAATCCCTAAAAATATAAGACCAATGTATTCCATCCTCTAGGACCTTCCTAATAGTGAATAGAGGGTCTAAAATGACCTTCACAGTAAGGTGTGTGATAAAAAGTGAAAATAAAATGTCCATCATCATCTAGAATACACATCTTTATCTCCTAATTACTAAAGAACCTCCATAAGTAAGGATCATACCACACATTAAATTTTTAATTAGATCTCAGTTTCAAAATTTTATATTTAGTAAGGAAGGTACCTTTTATGTAATAAATTAATTCACCATCCTTTCATACTATGGTTTTTCACTAGTTATCCCAAAGAGCATCTCAATAGGGAATGATTCATTCAAAGGAATTTTTGTAGGAATTCCAATTTTAGTTATATGAGGTATTTTAGTCATAGTTTTTCACAATTATCTCATATCTCTTCATCTTCATAATGTCTATATCAAATTAGTAGTGAAGAATCATCCACTACACCAACATGGGTTTTGAAGCTATCTTATTCATCAAGTATCTAAGTTATACATGATCAGGATATATTGTAACTTCAATTTCCAATAAAAAAGGTTAAAATATCCCAAGTGTAAAAATTATGGTGAAAAAATACTTCTCATGGTCTATATAGTTAATATTATCTAAGTCTAGATTTTGTGAAGCATAAAATATCACATGAAATCATAAATTCGTATTGTAGGAAAAAACTACCCCAACTACTTGGTTTAAATTATCATAAATATTTTCAAATGGTAGATCCAAAGATATAAGCTTGATGATGTGATCTATAGTCAATCACTTCTTGAGTTCATCAAAATCCTTCTTGGATGGTTCATCAAATAAAAATTCAATTTACTTTTTTAGTAAATTTTTTAAAGGTAATTTAATTGTTCTTATAATATCTAATAAATATCCTGTAATATTTTTAATTTTTAAATGTTCTTTAAACCCTATTTTGAATATAATTTATAATTCTTTTTCATAAAAAATTAAAATATTTATTTTAAATTCTTACCCTTATGAAGAACCTATGCCATATATAAGGGTAAGGGGGTTTTAAAGACCCTATGTAAGGACAAAGTCATGTTTACTTGAGTTTCATAAATGTAAGGATACTTTTCCATTGGATATGTAAGGGTAAACATGTGTTTTGTAATGGTAGGATGGTGATTATAAACATTGTGTAAGGGTAAATGGTTTTTCTATGGGATACATAAGGGTAAGCCCTATTTTATAAAGGTTAGATTAGGGTAACATGCTGTAGTATAAGGGTAAAATGGGAGCAGTGAAAGGGTAAGCCTCAAATCCCAATTACTACGTAAGGGTAGTCCAGTCACTACATAAGGGTAACCCCAAGTTTCTAAAAGTTGTGTAAGGGTAATATTAGGATACATAAGGATAGTATTGAATTTAGTCACTATGTAAGCGTAAACATGTTACCCTTAAAAAGTACCCTTTGGGGAAAAATACTTTTTAAACCTATATTTTCTCTTCTTCTTCCCCAACTTTACTGTGTAACATGTTTTTAACTATTCAAAAAGAAAAAAATTAGGGGAAATAATTCCATCATCCTGTTTCATAACTCATATTTTAATGATTTTAATCACTCCATTTTCATGATCCATGTAATGAATGAATTAAATTGAAATTTGATTTTGGGGTTTCCAATTACTGTGAACCATAAAGCATGTGTATTTTATTAAATTACCTAAACACTTACTTCCTTTGATTTTTTTGGTTCTCTTGATTTGGTTGGTCCAGTTCTCCTTTGATCAATTTTGGTAAAAAATTCTTTAACCATGTTTAGTTGTTCATTTAGTTTCTAGGAATGGTATAACATCAACATATCTCCTTTATTCTTAGTGTTTCATTTTGTATAGATAAAACTAAGTAATAATTCCATAAAATATTTTTATAAATAAATTTTTTATTTAATCTCCGAAATATTTCTTAAAAAATGAAAATAGTTCTTAAAAATGATAATAACCCATAATTGTGGAAATTAATAATAAGAATTGTTCTTTTTTACTCTAGATTATTCTAGAGAGAGTATATTATTATCACATAAATAATTGTAATTATTCTCTAATAAATAATTTTCAATTATCAAGAAGGATAATATAGCATTATCATATTTATTTTGGATTATCTAGGAGAGAGAATATATTATCACATGTGGTATTTTATTTATTTTAGAAATAAAATGTTTGGAATTGGTTATAGGAGTCCATGGTGAGGGTTTAATCTGAAAAATACTAAAATATGATTCAGGTGAGTATTAATTGGAAAATGTTGATGATAGAATTGAAGAACATGAGGTATGAAGTTTCATACCATATAGAGGCCATAAATATGAACATTATAATGATATGATGATGTTTGTTGATGTGATTAGACCATGTTGAGTTTTTTCACATGTGTGCATGTTTTTTATTTTGTCCACACTCATGATATTCTATGTGTTCCTTGATATGATACCACTATTTCTTTGTGATATTTTTTTATATGCTATGTTGTTGCTGTATTGTTCATGGTACCAAAGTGATAGGTGGAACCATCATGGCTAAGTATCCCTGGAGGGGGAGCATGTTTAGTTGTTTCATATGATATGATGATTAAACCGAGATAGATGATGGGGCATGATGGTCTTGTGTGGCCTGACCTAGGTTCATTATGGTCATATGTGATTAGACCCCATAGATGATAGTAGGGAATGATGGTCTATGTGACCTAACCTGAGAGATTGTGATAGGGTATGATGGACTATTTTAGTCTAACCTGGAGGCCTATATCCTATATATTGATCATCTTCAACATTCTCTCCTTCATTTGTTGTGTATCCTCAACCATTTTGATATCTTCTAACAAGGTGAAAGAACATGTATAATTGGGGTTTGTTGAAGCTTTGTCAGTGCAAAAATGATCGGTATGATTTGTTACTTGTGTGCGCATTTATTTTTTATCATTTCATACACTCTTATGAAAGATAACTCATGTTAAGGATTCATTAGTGGTTTCCTACTAGGTTTTATACTCACACTCTGCATGGGCATATCGATGTATGAACATATTTTATGTATAGGGATCATAGAAACGTCAAGGGGGGAATTGTAGATGGTAGATCCATGGATAATGGAGGTAGATGTGGGATCAAGATAGAATTTGGGGATTACCAAAGTTTTATTTATTTATGTACTCTTTTCAATTTGTACTTTGGTTTATCTTTCCACTTTGGGAGACCATTAATTATCTTTATAACATATGTACTTTTTTAGTTATTTAGTTTATATATGATTACATATATTTTTTATTATATATTTTTTATTATCATTTGATTTATGACATGATAATTGGGGTATAGTCTCCCTATTGATGGACTTAGACCCTTACTTCTAGTTGGAATCTTCTTTATATGGGGAGGTGCGCATGTGGCCATATGATACTCTGGCTCAAACTTGTTGGTTTAGTTTGGGATGTTACAAAATGGTATCTAAACACTGGTTTTCTTCTTTTATTTTTGGACTAACCTAGTACATAGTATAAAAGATCTAGTTGTGTGGAACTCGAGTAAGGGTGTTGTCATGTGCTTGGCCAGTACATGTGTAACATACCTAGGAGTTACCATGGATACCTTTTTTATGATATTTTCAGGTGCATTCATGAATCCTGATTAGGAACTGATTATACAATAAAAATATATATTTTAATTAAATTTTATGGGTATTAAATGTCCATTTTTGATCTTATGGGCCTGAGTTAGTGGATTTTATTTTGAACATCCATTCTTATCATTTGTGCACTTCATGCCTAAGATACAACTATTTAGGCCCAATGATTCATCTGATTTTAAGGATTTTAAATATCCATATTTTAATTTGATATTTTGGGAACTGTATCTAAATTTAAATATGAACATTTTTTATTCAGGGGTCAACAGAGGATTCATAAAGGATGATGGAGATATTTGGCAATGAAAGGAAAGAATTCTCGAGAAGGCATATTGGACATCAGCCCACTGATGGGGATGTGGGACCCCAAATACAAACCCAATGAATCCCAAATTCCATGGGATGCTATAATTCATATATAGTAACAAATAATTCTTCAGGATCTAGTGCTAATTCAGCCTCAAATATGGTAATTAAGGTGGCCCAAATAGTATATCAAAATCGGGTCCAGAATCTGCAGCCCAGAATATTATCCCACTAAATCGGACATAACTCCCTATTCACAACTCCAAATGGGCCCAAATGTTACATGTGGTTAGGAGAAATCATGATATGCATTTTCTCCTTCTATGTCCAACTCAAATTCGTCCATCAAGAAGTTCATTGTGATGCGTCCGTTAGGTGGTTGCAAGCTGGCTGCCACCTCGGGTCAATAGTGGAAAAGTCCAAGTTCCACAAGCATTCCACCACCCTAGGCCTACCATAATCAAGTTGGATGCTTTATACTATTTAAGGATTGACCCAAGGCTCCCAAAATTCCTATTTAAGGCAGCTTTGGTGGAGGAGTTTATCATATTTTTCACTTCCTTTCATTGTAATGTTATGCTGCGATTTTGTTGTCTCAAGTTTGTCTTCCACATGTAAGTTGCTTTAATTCATTCTTTTTTTAAAAAAAAAGTTCTTCTTATCTTAATATTATGTTCTTATACATCTCACTTTGATACTGTTTCCTCAAGTTTTGAATTTATTCACACCAAACCTTGTGAAATTATTCACACAACGGTGAAGTGATCATTTTATTTTTATTGTTTTCATTACTTCTTCAATTCCTCCCACATGAGTCTACTTCCCGCTTCCATTGAAATCACAACATAAATGGAGGGCTAACCCATTTATGGGTTGATCCAAGGGATTATAAAGGGGTTGGATTGGAATTTATTTATCACCTCATTCATGTCTAATCACTTCTTTAATTGAGAGCTTTATTTGATGATTTTTAAACTTTATCGTCTATGTTGAATTTAAGGCCACACACTTCAAGTGCTAAAACCAACCTTTACCTTGAAGTGCTCAAAAATTTGATCCTTCATGTGTATAAGTGATTAGTATTAAAAGGTGTAGGTATTAAACCATTAAGTGATGATGTTGTTTGATCTTCTTAAATGAACCCATCTCAAATATAACAAACTGAAATCATTAAAAAAGGAATTCATCCAATCCACCCCAAGCGATAACCTAGGATCAACTCATTATATTAATTTGAATTAACTTAAATCTTTTATTGATACCTTAAACCCATATAAAATCAACCCAAGTTGTCCAATTCATATCCAAAAACAATATATATAATGTACGTGTCTGTAGGTTACTTCTTAGGTCTCTAAGGATTCGATAACCCAAGCTAAACTATAAGGACTGTTCTACCTTCATCTCTTGGTAAAATTTGAGCATGAGTCAAATTTTGGAACCGTTTTCGGGGAACTAAGTTAGTTATCTTAGACACTATATTCCTTTTCTTACCCCACTTCTCTAATATCATCCCCAATTTCATTCCTATGGAATACCCTTTTGAACAAATCCAAATATGGGGAACCTATCCTTACATTGATCACTCCAAACCAAGTGTGATGTACAATGACCATACTAGTTTCTACTGGTGGGATAATCAAAACCCTATTGAGCCACAATTTTTTAACTCTTATTCTCCATAAAAAATTCCAAACTATTATGAGTTCCAATCCCAATAAGGCCAATCATAACGTCCTCCTGTGCAATTCCAACAACCTAATTATCCACCTAGAATAGAAAATCTATCTCAACCCCTTATCCATCCTAATCCACATCCATTACTTAAAAAATATGTTAACAAATGGAGATAATGAATTTTCAGGTTTCATCATTGATATTATAATTACAAAACTTAGAGACAGTTATGGAACACATTCCCAATCATGCTATCCCTTCCTCATCATTGATAGAAGACTCTTTTCTCCCACAAACTGCTCATAAATTTATTGAAGAGCCAAAATTTGGATTTGGGATATATGTAGAAGATAAAGGAATTACTAAAGGGTCTTTAAATCAAGAAGAAATTTATTTTTTGGATTCAAAATAGGATAATTTGACATCATGGATTGTGTGTCTTGAATATCACTCCATTGATTCTTCAGAACAAAAAATTACCGAACCATTGGGAGAAATCAAAAAAATTGAGTCCATATAAATTCCAAACACTGATCATTCCATTTTTTTGGTTGAATCTTCTATTAAAAATGAACCAATTGTTTTGAGAAATTTGGAAAATGAAACTGATTTGGATTCAAAATCTTCACCTGTGTTTGAATGTCCTATCCAACCCGAGCTCAAAATTATTTTTATTCTCTCTCCACTAAAGAATCCCCTCTTAAGGCATAATCATTACATTTAAATTGGAATTAATTATTCTCTTGAAACCAAAAAATTTGGAATGATCATTGATGTCATAGGAAAGACTGCAGAGGAAATTGGATCCACCATTTCTGATATTCTTTGGATTTACCCACTCATATTAGGGAATAGGTTTGTGCATGAAACAAATTATAAACATAGATTCAATCTCAACCTAGTATAATTGGTGAAACATGTGTTCCTTAAAATGTTGAAAGTTGGTATTGGGTAAGTTGTGGGGTTCAAGTCGAGCTAACGACATTAAACAAAAGTGTTGCACAGGAGGAAACCCGTGTTTTTCATGCTTCCAATATTTTTGGAATCATATTTATTTTTAAAATATGATTAATAAATGGTTTTGATATTTTAAAAATAAAAACATAAGAAAATTATAATGTTGACCTGTTCTTCTATTATGAGTATGGATGGGTATGAAAGGGGAGCACCATATTCATCTGTGTCACGTGGTGTGATCCTTGATTAATATCTTACCCTAAAATTTAAAAATAATACAATATATCATAAGTTTATTTTTATGTGTTTTTAGGATAAAAAAAATTAAAAAAATAGGGACACCCCATAGTCCGTGGGGAAAACCCTTTCATAACCGGTGAAGCCATGGGGATTCGAACCTGGGACCGAAGGGAGACAGGGGTGCACGCTTACCACAAACCTACGACTTATTTTACTTCCTTATTCTATAATTTTTATATATATATAGTTATATTTTACATTATTTATTATGTATATATATATATATAGTTTTTTGTTTGTTTGGTTTTTTTCCACTAGGGAATTTTTAGAGTGACATCGAGATCAAGGGATTAAAATGGAGCAGCAAGAATTTCAACTTCAACCAACAGGTGACTTTATTCCATGATCCTCATATTTCAATTTCCTTTTTTAACGTCCCTTATCTACCTCTACTCCTTCTTAATTTACTTTTCTTTAAACACTAGGGATAGTGCTATTTTAAGTTGGGTGGAGGGAGATGAAATAAAAAAAATTCTTTTGTGAAAAAAAATGATTTAAAAAAACGTGTGTAAATGGAAGGAAAAATTACATTAACTTTTTACATGGTAATAAAAATTTAACACTTTGAAACTGAATATAAAATAATTTAGAATTCCCCAATTCCGATTTTAATCCTTGTATAATTTCATGAGAATTTATTTTGTAATGTGTGGTTATCTAATGTGATATTTCATCGTTTATATTTTCATTCAAATAAAAAAAGATCACAATTCACATCCTTTGGATAGTGGGGTATTAGTTTGAGTTCATGGGGTCCCCCAAATAAATAGCATAGGTTTGGTGATCATTTTAGTTTCAATATGAGTATTTAATAATAAATAAATAAATTTGCACGTAGAGCAATAAAATGACCTAATGCATGGCTTTCGGCACTTGGGGATCATGAATCCATAGTTGTCTGGCCCAGAGTTAGTAATTTTATCTCTATTTTTGGTAATCTGAATTTGTTTTTGACTGATTTAACTAAATATGATGCCCAATTATGTGGGCTTCACTTGGTTCCCTAAGGTCTTTGAGCCTGGGAGTCATCGGCAAAGTCTCGCTACAGGGGTTGACTCTTTTGAGTGCAATTTCAATCACCATGGAAAAATTTAAAAAAAAACAAAAAAAAATACAATAATTTTTTTTAATAATCATATTAATATTGAAATGTGATTACACCTAGGGCTTCCATAATTTCCCTCTTGAATAAAGATGAGCCCCCATGTCTAATGCGATGCACAACACATCATCACTCTTAATTGATATTGGATGAAATATGGTGATGAATTTGAACAAAGTAATGGTCTTGGGATTGGGATATTCTTATGAAACTATCTTGTATTAAAATATTTTGATGGGTTTCATGATTTTTGGCTATAAGGGTTTTTGGTGATCATTGTGTATTAAAATGTTTTTGGAAAAGGGAATTTGAATTTCATATTGGTGATATACATTTTTCTCGAGACTAGAAAATCTCAAGTTGGGGGTGTGATTAGCCAATAAAAATACATATTTTAACTAAATTTTAGTGGTATTAAATGTTAGTTTTTGATCTTATGGTCCTGAGTTAGTAGATTTTATTTTTGAACATCCATTCTTATCATTTGATCACTTCATGCCTAATGTACACCAATTAAGGCCCAATGATTCATTTTATTCTAAGGATTTTAATTATCCATATTTTAATTTTATATTTTTGTAACTTTATATTAACTTAAATATGAAAATTTTTAATTCAGGGATCAATGGAGGATTCATAAAGGATGATGGATATATTTGGAGATGAAAGGAAAGAATTCTGGAGAAGGCATATTGGACACCAGTCCACTGATGAGAATGTAGGACCCAAAATACAAACCCAATGAAGCCCAAATTTAGTTGGATGATATAAAACATATATAGAAACAAATAATTTTCAGGATCCAGTGATAATTAGTCCTCCAAGATGGAATTAAGGCAGCCCAAATAGAATATCAAAATCTCGGTGAGAATCTGCGACCCATAATATTATCCCACTAAATTGGACACAATTCCCGATTCACAACTAAAAATGGGACCAAATTTTACATGCGGTTAGGATACATTTGGAGATCTATTTTCTTATTATATATATCACTCTAATGAGTCCATCTAGAAATTCATTTCGACGCGTCAGTTTGGTGGTTGCAAGCTGGCTGCCACCTAGGGTCAAGAGTGGAAAAGTCCAAGTTCTACAAGCTTTCCACCACCCTAGGCCTACCATAATCAAGTGGTATGCTTTGTACCATTTGAGGCTCGACCCAAGCCTCCCAAAATGCATATTTAAGGCAGTTGTGGTGGAGTAGTTTATCATCTTTTGAGATTTCTTTCATTTTAATGTTATGTTGTGATTTTGTTGTCTCATGTTTGTCTTTCACATGTTAGTTGATTTAATTTATCCTTGTTTCTTAATAAAAGTTATTCTTCTATTAATATTATGTTGTTCTCTATCACACTTTGACAATGTTTCCTCAAGGTGTGAATTTATTCACACCAAAAATTGTAAAATTATTCACACAATGGTGGAGTGATCATTTTCTTTTTATTGTTTTCTTTACTTATTCAATTCCTCCATCATGAGTCTACTTCCTGCTTCCATTGAAACCATAGCTCTAATGGAGGGATAACCCACTTATGGGTTGATCCAAGGGAGTATAATGGGTCTGTATTGGATGTTATTTATCACCCAATTAATGTCTAATCACTTCTTTAATTGATATTTTGATTTGATGATTTTTAAACTCCATCGTCCTTGTTGAATTTAAGGCCACACACTTCAAGTGCTAATACGAACCTTTACCTTGAAGTGATCAAAACTATAATCCTTAAAGTGTATAAGTGATTAGTATTAAAAGGTGTAGGTATTAAACCAGTAAGTGATGATTTTTTTTGATCTTATTAAATGAACCCATCTCAAATATAAGAAATTGAAATCATTAAAAAAGGAAATCATCCAATCCACCCCAAGTGATAACCTAGGATCAACTCTTTATCTTAATTTTAATTAACATAAATCTATTATTGATACCTCAAACCCATCTAAAATCAACCCAAGTTGGATAATTAATAACCAAAAACAATCCAAATAATGTACATGTCTGTAGGTTACTTATTATGTCTATAAGGATTCGATAACCCAAGCTAAACTACAAGGACCGTTCTACCTTCATTTCTTGGGTAAATTTGAGCATTAATCAGACACCTAGGTCCACATTCCATATATATACCTATTATTGTGCTGAATATTTTTTCTTTAATTTAATGCATTTATTTTTTTATCTATTCAATATAGAATTGTATTATCTATTGTGTGATATATATTTTTTCATGCTATTATAAAATTTCTATAGTATTATAAATATGTAAAACTTGAGTATGATTTTGTGTTTGTATATATGCGATTGTGACTAACTTTTAGGTATGAAGAAATTGGTTATTTATAGGGGGTATACATTGGGTAGAGGGTAGAATCCTAGGATAAACTTGTGTGATCCCATGAACTAGTTAATATCACTCTTAAATGGTGTAAGTGTTTTCTTCATTTCAAATCTGTTACCTTAGAGATATTTGATGGGATCCCCGGCTGAGGTAGTGTGAGATTATCTTGTGCCACCACCCATATTACAAGAGGATGTACCCCAACACACTCCTATACTAGAATTGGTGACTCAGGTTGCATACCCCATTCAACCATGACTCTTTCAGATTGTGCCCATCCAATGTGGGACCATTTAAAAGACCATGACCAATCATCATAGGGATTTCCAGCTTCAGAATTCTCCAAAATTCCCAGGTACTGGTGTCATATAATATGTAGAGAATATTATGGAATTTATTAAGAGTATTTTGGATATGGTTTATACTCTTAAATAGGGGAGAGTGATTATGGGGACCTTTATGTTCTAAGGACTAGCCAGAAGATATTAAACCGCCATGAGTCAAGCTGGGAGATAAGAGGGACTTTCTTGGAAAACCATCAAGGATATATTTTTCAAGAAGTACTTTATCTACATGATTAAGTTGTATCTTGACCATAAGTTTATGAATTTATGACATATTTTTATGTATTTATTCGCATATTCTACCCAGTTTACGGAGTTACTTCAACTTTCTCCTTTATTAGTTGGGAATGATATGCAGAAGGCTCAAAAGTTTGAGATAGGTCTTATACCAAAGATCATACATAAACTTAAGGGATTTTATATGATGATGTACACTTAGGTACTTTTCAAGGACCTAACCTTTGAGAAGTTCCTAGAGGAGTATAGGTCATCAAGCTTACTCATAACTCTCAGCGCGCCAGTAACCCATCTTTCTCTCACTACTATTGGAGTTTCCTCTGGTGGCAGGAAGAGGAAGGAAAATGGCTCATGTTAGAGTAAAGGTAGACAATTAGAGTTGAGTAGGGTCTCTTTGGTACCCTATTCTAGGGAAAGGGGTCCTCAGTGCTACAACTATGGATTGTGGGGTAATTATCATACTTAATTCCCTATAATTGATATTAAGTGTCATCAATGTCTCAAGATAGGGAATTTGTGTTGATTATTCTCAAAGGCATCACTATTTAGGTCTCACAGAGGTTTAGAAAAACTTATTCATTGATCCATGGGATAAGATGAGGTCCTTAGCTGCAGGCCTAGATGATGACAACTCAGATGAGTCATGCTTATCAAGGATATGGTCATGGACCTAAGGTAGGCCATGTTTATATAGTGTATCATACCCCAATAGATGGTGGTGAGGGACTGTATATAGTTCGAGGTTTGGTATTGATCATGTCTACTCTATCTACTACCTTGTTATATATTGGTGTTTCAAATTCCTTCATATCTATACACACTAGTGGAAATAGGTATTTCCACATCAGGTTTTTTTACATTTTCACTTTCATTTTTAACCAACATTTATAAAGGAGACATTAAAAATAAAAGTTTAAACATTAGTTTTAATAAACCCAATATCTAAAAATCTATTAAAAATCAAGTAAAATGCATTTTTTAGTGTCAGTTTTATAAAAAAATGATGCCAAAAACCCAAATATTATATTTTTGGTGCCTTTTTATATAAAAACAATGCTAAAAATCACATAAGATAGCTTTGAATAATTTATTTCAATGAAAACTGATGTTTAATACCACCAAAGACCATGTTTGGGCATCAGTTTAATTAATAACTAATGTTGAAACTTAGTTTCCTTTATTTTTTATATGAAAATTAATTCCTAAAAGAGGGATTAGATAATCTTAAGTGTTGGTTT
This sequence comes from Viscum album, assembly GCA_963277665.1. Classification (NCBI taxonomy): domain Eukaryota; kingdom Viridiplantae; phylum Streptophyta; class Magnoliopsida; order Santalales; family Viscaceae; genus Viscum; species Viscum album. Next base: position 642,459,329 of record OY728146.1, on the reverse strand, counting down.
TTATATAAAATTACATTTAAAGAAAGTTTTAGGCATTGTGTTACATGTAAAAAAATGAAAATAATATGCATTTTGGTGGTCTTCTGTGTCATTTTTTATATAAATCGCCACAAAAACATAGTTTTTTGCATTAGTTTACATAAAAACTAACATCAAGAATAGGTATTTGGTAGTCTTTAGTGTTGTTTTGTATATAAACCAATAGTGAAAACATAATATTTTGTTTCTCAGAATTAGTTATTAAAGAAATCGATGAAAAAAACAATTTCTTCATTGATTCAATGTCAGTTTATAAAAAATGACATTGAAAGTTATATTTTTTTAAAAAAAATTAATCATGCACATAAAATTTTAAAAATTTGAAAATTTGTAAACAAAATGTACATATCATATATAGTAGAAAAAATATAATGAAAACACCAACAACTATACATCAGGATATAAAATATCATGTATGAATCATCCTCATGTTATCCTCTCTCACACTATCAACTATAGTAACCTTACCTACAACACAAACAATGATATAATCATTACTCATCAAAACATACTACTATATTTCAATGATAATATGTATAAATGAATAAATAAATAAACAATGAAAAAATTTCAACACAATTGGTCGTGAATTTTACAAAAATAGGAGTGGTTATTCATTTTAGTTTTTATAAGAAAGAAAACGAAGATTAAGTAGTAGCATATTATTTTACAACTACAAAGAATAATAATAGGTTGTATTTAGTGTTGTTTATAAAAAAATATGTGACTAGTTACTATGCAAGGGAAGAAGAAAAAAGAAATAGGTAAGATATCTAAAATAAGGAATTATTTTATATTAGTGTTAGAATAACATTTTTTTTCCAATACAACTCATTTTAATGGTATTGGATGTGACTAACGGTGGGATTCATTAAACAAGAGTGTTTGATACACACTCTAAATTTTTAAGAGACTATAGTGTAAATATTATAGGTTTATAATTTTCGGTTATACAATTCTGTATGAATCTAGTTCACAACAAGTAATAGCCTTTAATTTTCAAAGGTGAACCTTCTAAATTGATGTACCACTTGTTTATGCATGTATGTGTTTTTGGTTATCTTATCTATATGGTCTACAACATGACATATGTTTTTTCTAACTAAATTTTCACCCAAAATTATCAAAAATGGTTGATTAAAATGTTTGGAATGTTTTATAAGTGATTGTGATTAATTTGATCTTAAAAAATTATGACATAAGTGGTTGGATGATGGATCTGACCAAAACCACCATGTGTATGTTTTCAACACCATGTGTTAGATGAAAACCCACATGTTTTTAATTAATATGATTTTTTTTAAGTGGATAAATGACATAGGGAAGTCTACACATAGTTTTTTCCATATATTATTGGAGAATATGTTGGAAAATCTACCTTGGGAATAAACCAACATATATTGGATATCATTATAGAGGCAAAATACATTATGTCAGGCTAAAAACATGTGTTATTTGAGTTAAAAATGTTGGTTTTTATGGTGTAACTTATACAACTAGAACTTATTACCATGTGTTTACCAAAACATCCATGTGTATATGAGACATACCTAAAACATTGAAAACATTTAAAAAATAGAACTTAAAATATTTAAGAAAAAAACAAGTGTATGATTTATCATTTTTTAAAATTTAATTAAATGATAAATACCTTCCAAATTAAAGTCTTGTGTAGTGTGTTTATTCTTTTTATAAATCAATAACCCTTTATAAAGAAGATAACTTTATAAAAAATACTCATTTTTTAACTTTAATTAAAAGTGACATACATGATAATTTAAATCGCAACCATACTAAAGAAATAGATTTCCTACAAACCTCAAATATGGATAAGTTCTTCATTCATATATGGTTCAATATCATTGGAAGGATACAATATAAATAAATGTAATCATATTAAAAAAATAGAATATTTTCTCATAAAAAAATAATTAATATAACTAACCTTATCAAATTCAGTTGTTTCCCCAGTTTTGAATATCTCAAACATGAATCTTAATACATAATAACTACATTCCATGATTACTTTTTGATGATGATAATGGGTGTCACAACTCGTCCCCCAGGGCTCGTGATGTGACTACCCAAAGCCCGCCTTCTATAGGCCAGGGGAAGGCGACTAGCACCGAAAGGCGTAATCCCTAAAACTGGGAAGGAATTGACTTTATATCCTATAATAACACGCAACCAAGCACATAACAAGATACAAATACAAGTAAACTGAATAGTAAATAGAGTGAGTACAGTTAGTAAAAGGGGGTAGAATACAATCCCAACTATAAAGTATAAGAAACTTAAAGTACAAGTAAACTGGAGAAAAAAGGTAGACAACTGATGGGTCATCCTTTGAGGTTCCTACCAGAAGGGTAGGTACAGATCACCTCCTTAGCACTCCACGTCCATTCATCTCCTCTGTGTACCGAATCATTGTAAGTTCCTCTTTCGGGCACCATCCAGTCCTGGTACCCTCAGTCATGATCAACAATGTCTGTCATCTACACCAAACACAATAAGGTGCGGGCATATCCCATGCAGGGGTGAGTATAACGATACTCAGTAGGGACCCTGATACCCTCAAGGTCTCACAAAACCCACAAAGGATAATCCAAAAAGAATTAAATCAACTATCAACCCTACTTAGGTATATTCCCATACATATACCTAAGTTATCAAGTATACCCATCTCAATCATGAGGAAAAACAGGGTCCAACCCAAAATCCCAATCATCAACTGTTCCACAAAAGAAGGAAAACCCTCAAAGGAAAGTACCACATAGGTTCGCCACACAGAATAATACCATCAAGGTATTACCATGAATAAAAGTACCACACAGGTACGAACTCATCTCACACCAGGTATAACTTAAGTAAAGTAGTATAGATGATTAGATGTAACTACTGAATCATCTTACTCTACAAAGAAACTGACCCACGTAGGATAGCTAGGAGCTGACCCACACAGGATCGCTAGGTACTGACCCACCCAGGCTCGCTAGGAGCTGACCCACACAGGATCGCTAGGAGCTAACCCACACAGGATCACTAGGTGATGACCCACACAGGATCACTAAGAGCTGACCCACACACGATTTCTAGGTGCTGACCCACACAAGATTTCAAGATGCTGACCCAGAGAGGATCGCTAGGAGCTGACCCACACTGGATTGCTACGAGCTGACCCACACAGGATCACTAGGAGCTGACCCATATAGGATCGCTAGGAGCTGACCCAAACAGGATCGCTAGGTTCTAAACCACAAAGGATCACTCGGTATATTTTTAGACCCACAAAGGATCCTAGTACATCTCTAGTACGTAGTCAGACCCACACAGGATCCAAGTACATCTCCAGTACATTGTGAGACCCACAAAGGATCCTAGTACATCCTCACGTCACATCAAGCTACACGGTTCTCGCACTACGATCTCTTGTCTCTAGTAGGGTCTTCTCCACAATCCATTAGTCGATACTAAAACTTCCACTATGTCCCACGAATAAGTATCTCAAAGTTCTGTCATGTCATAGGGGTCTCAACACAACAGACGGCACGTCAATCAGACACTCGGTCTGTGAGTTATTAGTCTTTTTCTCTCGAGGTCCCGTTTGGATTCGTGCTCGATCCAACCCGACCATTCCCCAACATTGTCCAAAACTATAGTGGGGTATACCAAAGGGACCGTCTCTCTCTAATATTTCCATAACTGGTGGCGGTTCGTCAATCGGATGCCTGGTGCCAAAGTTATGGCCAAAAATGCGTAAATGGGTCGAAGTGGGTCCGGGTCCGGTCCGACCCGATCAGACCGTCCCAGCCCGTGGTGTGGCCTGGCCCACTGGGTGGTTCGGAAGGCTAAGTGGGTCGTGAGTTTCTACGGGGTGGTGGTGGCTGCAGGTTAGCTCGGCTAGGGCGGCTTGGCTGGGAGGGTGCCGCAAGGGCACTGGGCGGCATGGCCTGGCCCGGGGTGGCTCGGCTAGAAGGGCAAAGGCCATGGTGCGGCTCAGACGGGGGGTGCCACATGGGTGCAGTGCAGATCGGCCCAGCCCAGGGAGGCTTGACTTGGAGGTTGGAGGCCACAGGATGGCTCAGCCGGGGCGGCTCGACCGGGAGGGTGGAGGTCGTGGGCTGGCATGACCGGGGGGTGTCGCGAGGGCGCGGGCAGCACGGCGGGGCCGCGGATGGCGGAGCCGCGGGGCGGCGTGGAGGGGCCACGAATAGTGGCGGTGGTGAGGCCGCAGGCCGTGGCTCGGCTAGAAGGCGCTGAGGTCACAGACGGCAGTGGCGCAGGGTGGTGGGGTGTCGTGCCTTCACTGGCGGCTGGTTTAGCCGGCCTCTCTCTTCGTTCATCTTCATGGTGTAAGCCGCCTTCTTCCATCACGAAGAACACAATAAGGAATAATTAATGACGGGTCAGGCCAAGTTTATTTGGACCTCCCCCTCCACGTTAGAGAAATAGAAAGTGGTTCACCATTTTTCAATCAAGAACGTGTATGGAAGATATTTAAGAACATCAATACCCACAACCTTCATTAATCACTATTCCCAACCATGCAAAAGAAAAAATAGAAGGGAAGAACCTGATTACTAAACCCATACCTTGGATTGTTCATTGACGTTAGCATGAGAAGTAAGTCGAATAATGTGAAGAGAGTTCCAATGATCGTCGCTTCTGAAACCACGCTTCGATGTCGGGCTCGCTCGTTGTCCTTTTACTTTATTTCTGAAGAAAGTTCTTCGATGACGTTCTTTGTTGGAGAAGTGTAATCCTCCCAATATTTCTCTTCTCCTCAAAATCCACCAAATTTCAAAGTATCCAACTTATGATATGTTTCCCCAATTTTAATTTTTGGCACAATTTCAAATTTGATGAATTAATTACTCAGTGGTTGGCGTAATTAATTAAGGGGGTGGAATAATTAACAAGGGGAAGTTCAAGAGACTTCCCCACATTTAAGTTGGAGGTTCAAAGGGTTTCAATACCTCGGGTGGTCCCCATGACCATCACCTCTCATGGGAGGTTAGGCTCGGTGGTCCCCACCTCCATAACATCTCATGGGAGGTTTTAGTTTAGGTGGTCCCCACCTTTGAAATACCCACATGGGTGGTTTCAAAATAAAATAAAAAAATGTTACTCAATTTTATTTTATTTTATTCCTTCATGAAAAACCTAAAATCTATCTTTCACTCTCGACCCACTACAGTCGAGGTAAAGGTCTCTTTAAGTGAATACCGGCGCTGCGAGTTCAACGGTGTCCTCGGATTTCAATTCCATGCACCGGTTCAAAAGTTAGAAAAACCCACTCGCATGTTTACTGAATGTACCCAAATTAAAGTTTAGAAATTCATTCCGGGCACTCCAGGCCTTAGAATCATGTGTCGTCGATATTCACGGACTCATAAAATTCTCATATATTTAAAAAAAATACATGGAAATTCTGGGTCTGTACATTATCCCCACCTCAAGCCTCTACGTCCCCATAAGCCACAACTCAAAATAGGTAAAGAAGTGGGTGTACTGAGCACGCATCTGAGCCTCCCACTCCTATGTGCTCTCTTGGAGGTTTTCGTGCTACCAGAAAACGTGCACCAGAGGTATCAACCATCCACGAAGGACCCGCTCCTGTCGATCCTCAATCTCTACTGGAACTTCTGTAAAAGTCATCAAATCATCAATGTCCAACTCTCCATGGTCGATGATGTGAGAAGGGTCATGCACATATTTCCTCAGCTGGGATACGTGGAAGACGTCATGCACCCGGTGAAACCGAGGTGGAAGAGCTAAGCGGTAAGCCACCTCTCCAAATCTGATGAAGACCTGAAAAGGTCCGATGAACCATGAAGATAACTTTCTGCCTCAGCCAAATCTCTGCAAACCTCATCGAGGTGAGACCCATAGAAAGACGTGGTCGCTATCCTCAAACTCCCAGAGGTCTCCATTTCCTGTTGGCATAAGAATTATGCCTGCCTTGTGTAGTCTTCATCTGCTCCTGGTTGATCTGTACCTTCTCTGTGGTAGCCTGAACCATCTTTGGTCCCACGACTGCTGATTCCCCTAGGTCAGTACAACACAAAGGTGATCTTCAAGGTCGCTCGTACAAGGCCTCAAAAGGTGTCATTCCAATGGTGGAGTGATAATTGTTGTTTCATGCAAACTCCACCAATGGAAAGTGATCCTCTCATTTGCGACTGAAATCGAGTACACAAGAACATAGCATGTCCTCGATGGTCTGAATGGTCCACTCAGTCTAGCCATCTTTCTGAGGATAGATGGCGGTGCTCAAATGAAGCTGCATCCCGAAAGCCTCCTGCAACCCCTTCCATAGCTGGGAAGTAAAACTTGCATCGCGATCAAAGACAATATTCAAGGGTAATCCATGTAACCCCACAATCTTCTACTCATAGAGGCATCCCAATCTCTCAACTAAATCCTGATCTCTGTTCAGTAGGAAGTGGGCTGACTTGGTGAGTCAGTTCAAGATCACCCAAATCGATTCTTGTCCACTGAATGTACGTGGAAGTCCTATCATTAAGTCCATGGATATCTCATCCCACTTCCACTCTAGGACCTCTAAAGGCTGAACCCAGCTTGCTGGTACCTGACGCTCCTCCTTCACTTGCTGACAAGTGAGGCATCGAGAGACAAACTCTTCTACTAATTTCCTCATTCCTGGCCACTAGTGCTGCCGTCGGAGATCCTGTTACATCTTTTCCATATAATTATGTACTGCTAGAGGGGATATGTGGAACTCCCTCAACACTTCCACCTGAAGTGACACTAGTACCATGGTACATCCTCTGAAAAGGATGACATGCTCCCCACCTTCAGAAAATCCATGCCTGCCCTGTGCATATCTGAGCACGTCGAGCCTTGAAGTCAACGTCCCACGCTGCGCCTCCCTAAATCGCTGAAGAAGTGGGGGAGTGACTGTAAGAGGCCGAAGAAAAGCCGCTCCATCCCGATCCACAAGGGATATCAGCAAAGTGGAGATTTTCTCCATCACCTCGCCCAACAGTGTATACCAGTCCTCCTGTTGAGGGAATATTCTACAATATTCCCCTTCCCAGAAGTATAGACTATCTCGAAGTCGTAGTCCTAGAGGAACTCAAGCCAACGTCATTTTCTCAGGTTCTAGTCCTTCTGAGAGAGGATATACCTTAGTCTCTTATGATCCTAGTAGATTGTAAAACGTTCACCCATCAGATAGTATTGCCACATCTTCAAAGAGAAGACCACTGCTACTAACTCTAGGTCATGGGTAGCGTAGTTCTACTCATGATATCTCAGCTGTCGAGAACCATATGAAATAACTGATTCCTCCTGCATAAGGACACATCTGAGTCTAGTCCCTGATGCATCGCAGTAGACTATGTACCCTACTCCCTCCTCCGGTAGCCTCAATATGGGGGCACTAGTCAGCTTTGCCTCAGCTCCTGAAAACTCTACTGGCATCTCTCCGACCACATGAAGGGTTTCCCCTTATTAATCAATGTTGATAGAAGTGCTAAAACTCAAGAGAAATTTGGCACAAACCTCCAGTAGTATCCAGCTAAATCAAGGAAACTCTGCACCTCCGTCACACTCCTTGGTGGCTCCCAAGCAAGTACCACCTCAATCTTCACTGGATCCAGTGCAACTCCAGCCTCCGATATGACGTATCCCAGAAAGTGAACCTCTCGGATCCAGAACTGGCACTTCGAGAGCTTACCATAAATCCGGTTCTCTCAGATTGTATCCAGTACTACCCGCAAATGATAAGCATGCTCCTCCTCAGTAACCAAGTAGATCAGAATGTCGTCGATGAATACTACTACAAAGTGATCAAGGTATGGCTGAAAGATCCTGTTCATGAGTCCCATGAACACTAATGGAGCATTGGTTACACCAAATGGAATAACCAAGAACTCGTAATGGTTGTACCGACATCTGAAATCCATCTTCTACACATCCTTGTCTTGTACTTTGAGCTGGTGATAGTCTAATCTGAGGTCTATCTTCGAAAAACACCATGCTCCCTTCAGCTGATTAAAGAGGTCTTCGATCCTAAGAAGTGGGTACTTGATCTTCATGGTCACCTGTTTCAGGCACTGATAGTCAACATAAAGCCTCAATCTCCCATATGACTTCTTGGAGAACAAAATTGAGGCTACCCAAGGAGATACACTAGTCCGAATGAATCCCTTCCCCTGCGAGTCCTCTAGCTCTACCCGTAGCTCATGAAGCTCCGTGGGAGCCATATGATATGCTCGTTTAGATATCGGTGTTGTAATAGGGTACAAGTCAATGTAAAAATCCACCTCTCTACGAGGAGGTAGACCCAGAACATCATTAGGGAAGAAATTCGCGTACTAGTCCACCACTTCAAGATAACTCAGACTCTCCACATCTATTTCTCTGAGGGTAAGGCTAGATAACTGATGAGTGATTGGATGAACTCTCCTCTAGGTAAGACCATCCTGTGCTTTAAATGATCCCCTCTCACCGGTGAATGTAAACCTTGTCCCATCCACACTGACACACTGCACTTTTCTCCTAATACAGTCAATCTAGTCATGGACTATAAATAACCAGTCCATACCCAAGATTACATCGTAAGGCCTCGACGCTGCTACTAGGAGATCCTAGCCGAAGCTCTAGCCTCCTAGAGTAAGCTCGCACTGCCAACACCAGTGCGTAATCGTCGAATATGCTCCCATAGGTGTCTCTATCCGTAAGGATCGAGCCAACAGCTCTGTCAAAATCTTCAAGCTCCGAACGAGGGTAGTGGCAATAAAAGAATTACTAACACTTATGTTTATAAGTACTACAGCCAAGGTGGAGTAGACATAGATCATACCTCGTATCATCTCCGGAGTGCTGTGATCATAGGCCTCAGCTACCTGGAGCTGATCTCACCTCTATCCACCTTCCCCTTGTAGTCGGGGTGGACCACCTAGTAGTGGTGGCGGTAACATCTCAAACTGTCTCCCACCGCCAGCTACACGAGCAGCTCCTCTACGACATCCACCCACTCCCTGTGGACCTCCTTGGTCTAACCTATGTATCTACCTGGGCGGTCCTTTGACCATCTACTGATCATCCATACGGAGGGTCGGACAGTCACAAGCCATGTGACCCTGCCCACCACATGTGTAACACAGCATGCTCCTGCCATGACTAGCTCTGCCTCTGGTGCCCCGCACAACTGATTCTGAGTCATGTGGTCGTCCACCTATCAGTTTAGTCCTCCTGGACCTCTGTGACATTTTCCTGTTGCCTGCTACAGAAGACTCTGCTACGAGACGACTGGTGGTGGGTCTCACTGCTGGTGACTGCTCAGCAAGAAAAATCTCCACTAAGAGGGATCACTTTAACACCCTCTCTTTTGTTGGGATGCTGAGTGAGATCATCGAAGCCCCGATCTCTCGCATGAGCCCCTTCTCAAAGTTCCAAGCTTTAAAGAATGGGTCCCACACTATATTTTTGGTGTAGCGTTATAGGTTAGTGAACCTCGCTGATTACTGTGCTATAGTCATGCTGCCCTGTTGCAGATGAAGAAGCTCCAGTATGCACACTACGCAAAGAGTTTCTCGAACAAACTCTTCCCAAAACAGGCTCCTGATGTCTACCCCAATAAGCTTCACCTCATCGTCAACCTGGAGAATCAAACTCCACCATCTGCCTACTGCTGCCTATAGAAGACTGGAGACAAGGATCACCACGAGATCGGTCGGTATCGCTATCAGTTGGAAGACTCTCACTACAACCTCTAACAAATCCTCAACAGCCTATGGGTCCATCTCTCCCCTAAACCTAGGTGGCCTCTAGCACTATAACTTGTGTAATGCGCTCAAACAGTGTGCACCCTCTGATGATGGGGCTGGTGGCATTGGTGGCCCAACGAGTAATGGTATTGCTGGTGCCTCCACTGGAAGAGGGCCCTGCACCAATGCCTCATTGTTCGGTGGGCTATCAGTTCATTCTACTCTCGGAACCCTTGCTGGTTGTCTATTTGGAGGCATCCTGAAAAGAAACAGGTGCACCATTGTCAACAAGTTATACCTAGTGAGATGAATCAAAGTGGTAACAAAGAAAACTCTTGAAAACACACATGCAATCAGTGTTTTCGTGCACTGAGTCGGAAATCAGAAGTTAGGGTCCTAGATTATGGATACGTTGGCCTCCGCACCAACACTAGATTCCCTAAACTGATAACCACCCTCGCTACACTTAAGACTATTTCCATTAAAAGAAAGATCAGAGTCCTAAGTTCTATGTTAGAACTGACTCCTCTGATATCAATTTATCACGACCCATCCCCCAGGGCTCGTGTCGTGACTACCCCAAGCCCGCCTTCCATAGACCAGGGGCTGGCTACTATCACCGAAAGGCGTAATCCCGAAAAATGGAAAGTAATTGCCTTTATAAGCTGTAATCACATGCAACCAAGCACACAGTAAGATACGAACACAAGTAAACTGAATAGTAAACAGAGGGAGTACAGTAAGTAAAAGGGGGTAGAATACAAGCCCAACTGGAAAGTACAAGAAACTGAAAGTATGACTAAACTGGAGAAAAAAGGTAGACAACTATTGGGTCATCCTCCAAGGTTCTTACCTGAATGGTATGTACAAATCGCCTCCTCAAAACTCCATGTCCGTCCATCTCCTCCGTTTACCGACTCGTCGTAAGGTCCTCCTCTCGGCACCATCCATTCCTGGTACCCTTAGTCTCGATCAACGATGTCTGTTGTCTGTACCAAACACAACAAGGTGCGGGCATAGACCATGCAGGGGGGAGTATAATGATACTTAGTAGGGACCCCAAGACCCTCAAGGTCTCAAAAACCCACAAAGGATAATCCACAAATCATGAAATTAATTGTTAATTCTACTTAGGTATATTCCCATACATATACCTAAGTTATCAAGTATACCCATCTTAATCATGAGGAAACACAGGGTCCAACCCAAAATCCCAAAGATCAACTAATCCACAAAGGAAGTAAAACCCACAAAGGCAAGTACCACACAGGTACTCCACACAGAAGAATACCATCAAGGTATTACCATGAAGAAAAGTACCACACAAGTACAAACTCATCTCACACCAAGTATAACTTATGTATAGTAGTAGAGATGATTATATGTAACTATTGAATCATATTACTCTGTAAAGAAGAAGACCCAAAGAGGATCTCTAGAAGCTCTCCCACACAGGATCGCTAGGTGCTGACTCACACGGGATCGCTGGGAGCTGACCCACAGAGGATTGCTCGGAGCTGACCCACATGGGATCGCTAGGTGCAGACCCACATAGGATCGCTAGGAGATTACCCACATAGGATCTATAGGTTCTGACCCATAGAGTATCTCTAAGATATGACACACACATGATCTCTAGGAGCTGACCCACACAGGATCTCTAGGAGCTGACCCACACAGGATCGCTAGGTGCTGACCCACACAGGATCGCTCGGTACATCATCAGACCCACACAGGATCCTAGTACATCTCCAGTACGTCGTCAGACCCACACAGGATACTATTACATATCCAGTATGTCGTCATACCCAAATAGGATCCTAGCACATCTCTAGTATATCGTCAGACCGACACAGGAACCTAGTACATCTTCATGTCACAGCCAGGTATGGGGTTCTCTCACTATGCTTGCTTGTCTCAGAGAGGGTCCGCTCCACAAGCCACTGATCAATACTCCAACTGCCACAAAGTCTAATGAAGAATTTTCTCAAAGGTCCTCCATGTCATAGGGGTCTCAACGGAATACACGGCGCATCAATCAGATGCCCGGTCTGTGAGTTATTTGCCTTTTTGTCCCGACGGCCCGGTTGGATTCATGCTCAATCCAACCCGACTGTTCCCCAACATTATCCAAAACTCTAGTGGGGTATACCAAATGGACCATATCGCTCCAATATTACCATCGACGCTGGTGGTTCGTCAATCAAGCGCTTGATGCCAAAGTTATGGCCGAAAATGCATAAATGGGTCGAACTGGGTCTGGGTCCGGTCTGACCTGGTCGAACCATCCCGGACTGAATCGGCCTAGGCCGACCCGATTCGGGTTGACCTAGAACAACCCGCTGAGTCAAGCCCGGCCCGGGGTGCGGCTTGGCCCACTGGGCAGTCTGATAGGCTGCGAGGGCCGTGGGGGGCCGCAGAGGCCGCAAGTGTCGCGGGGTGGCGGAGGCCGCAGGTTGGATCAGTCGGGGCGGCTCAGCCAAGAGGATGCCATGAGGGCGCGGGGTGGATCAGCCTATCACACAGTGGCTCGGACGGAAGGGTGGAGGTCACGGGGAAGCTCGGATGGGGGGTGCCATGAGGGAACGGGGTGACTCGCCCAATACCGGGGTGGCTCGGCCGGGAGAGCAGAGGCCCCGGGACGGCTCGGCCGAGGCGGCTCAGCTGGGAGGGTGGAGGCCGTGGGACGGCTCAGTCGAGGGGTGCCGCAAGGGCGCGGGTGGCGCGGCGGGGCCACGGACGGTGGTGATAGCTTGGGTGGCGAGGCCGTGGGCAGCGGCTCAGCAGGGAGGCGCAAAGGTTGTGGATGGCGGAGCCACGGGGCGGTGGGGTTTCATGCCTTCGCCGATGGCTGGTTTAGCCGGTTTCTCTCTTCATTCATCGTCGTGGTGTAAGCCACCTTCTTCCATTGCGAAGAACACAATAAGGAAGAACGGCGGAGGAGTCGGGCCATGTTTTTTTGGCCCACCCTCTCCACGTTATAGAGGTAGCAATTGGTTGACCATTTTTGAATCAAGAACATGTTTGGAAGATATTTAAGAACATCAATCCCCACAACCTTCGTCAATCACTATTCCCAACCCCACAAAAGAAAAATTAGAAGGGATGAACATGGGAACTAAACCCCTACCTTGGATTGTTCATTGATTTTGGCATGTGAAGAAAGTCGAAGAAGGTGAAGAGAGTGCCAACAACCGTCGCTTCTGAAACCACGCTTCGATGTCAGGCTCTCTTGTCGTCCTCTTCCTTGATTTATGAAGAATGTTCTTTGATGGCTTTCTTCGTTGGAGAAGTGTAATCCTCCCAATATTTCTCTTCCCCTCAAAATCCACCAAATTGAAAAGTAGCCAACTTATTATATGTTTTCCCAATTTTAATTATTGGCACAATTTCAAATTTGAATAATTAATTACATATTTGTTGGAATAATTAATTAAGGGGGGTGGCATAATTAAACAAGTGGAAGTTCAAGAGACTTATGCACATTTAAGTGGGAGGTTCAAAGAGGTTTAACACCAACAGTGGTCCCCACCACCAAAACCACTCATGGGAGGTTAGGCTCAGTGGTCCCACCTCCATAACCTCTCATGGGAGGTTTTAGTTCAGGTGGTCCCCACCTGTGAAATATTCACATTAGTGGTTTCAAAATAAAATAAAATAAAATGTTACACCATTTTGTTTTATTTTATTCCATCATGAAAACCCCAAAATATATCTTCCACTATCGTCCCACTGTATCTGAGATGAAGGTCATATTAAGAAAATATCGGCACTACGAGTTCAACAGTGTCCTCAGATTTCAATTCCGAGCACTGGTTCAAAACTTAGAAAAACCCACTTGCACGTTTACTGAACGTACCCGAACAAAAGTTCAGAAATTCATTCCTAGCACTCCAGGCCTTGGAATCACACACCGTCAATTTTTGTAGACTCGTAAAATTTTCATATATTTAAAAAAATTACATGGAATTTACGGGTCTTTACAATGGGGTTATAAAATATTCAATTGAAAATAAAACCCAATATATATATATATATATCAAAAAACAAATATTATCTACTATAAAAAATAATTTACCTTCACTTCCATGTAATTGATTTGATTTGGTAGCTTTATCGACAACTGTTGTTTGTTAAACTCATTCCATTACCTAAATTTTCATATATATCAACTATGAAAATATGTATAAATAATAAAAATTAAAAATAAAGAACTTATAAAAAATAAAACATACTTGTCTAATAAGTTTCTAAATTTTTTATGAATAGGACCTAATAGAGAGAAAACCCAAAATAATGTACATTCATTTATGAAGAATTCACCTAACATCTAATTACCTATACAATATATAAATTTGACAATTAATGAAATTATAATGAATATTATTTCATAATTATCTTAGTGTTATTAAACATCAATGAATGGAAAAAACAAGAACCCAATATCCATATTTGAGAATATCTCACATATATATGCAACTCTAGTTGTAGTAGTCACATATTTTATAGCCATTGAACTGAAATTTGGATCTATAATACTACACACATATGTGGTATGTTTTTTAATAATCATCATGTGTAGATGAGTAATTAAATAAGTAATACAGTATGTCACTTGAAATCATCTTTATTTCAATAAATGAGTAAAAATAGAAACATAAATTTACTTATATGGAAATAAATTGCAACATGGTAACACTGAGCTCATACAAAATAAAAAGATCCAAGATATCTTTTTTGAATATTCTCAAAATATATTCTCTTTCACATATATCATATTTCATCTGAAGCTCACAAATATTATCTAATGAAGAATAATCCCGAGTTAATATTTGTATCCCATCAGAAACTTCATGAGTATCTGAAGTTGTTGATTCCAGGACATTTATTTTTTTTATTTTGACCAATTATTTTTATTTTTTATATTAATATATAAAATAAATATTATAAAATAGTATAAAATATTTTCAATCACCTTTAAATAATTTTTAAAAAAATCAATGCCTACCTTGTATGTCAAATAACGTAGAAGGCTAGCTGGACAAAGTAAAAAATGACCCATACAATATCCAACTCCAGTAACCTCTTTGGTAGGAAATGGAAGTAGACTATTTGGATCAATAATATCATTTATTAATATTATGACCTAACCCAAATACATAGTTTGGTGATGTAAAAAATCTCCAAAAATATATATGACTTTGAGTATCTATAGAATACAACTCGTAGTATACAGCCAGGTTTGAATGAGGAGGTGGAGGATCTATGTAGGAAGGTTGGGTAGGAAGGATAAGCTGGGAAGGTAGGGAAGGCTGGTCCAGCTAGGAAGGATGCACAGGCTGGGACAGTTGGGAGGGTTGGGTCGGCTGGGAAAGCTCTATAGGTTGTGACTGTGTCATCAATTATTTAAACATAGACTACATAGACGATTGAATTTGATCTCCCATTGACAATTTCTGGTCTTTAAGCTCAACTTTTAAGGATTCTATTTTTGGGTCTCTTGATTTTTTACTGTGATGACCAAAAACGTTCCTAATACTAATGCCTACCTTATATCTTCTTATGTGGATGGGGTGTTATGGCTTTCCTAAAGCGGTAGCTAGGATGTCCATCCCACCCTCATGGATAAAAGTTCCATGTGTCCCTTACGCCTGAAGTTCATCATGAAATGAAAAATTATATATTATATATTATTGTTTTCAATTCAAAAAATAATAAGATTCATGAAAAATAAAATTTAATTTCTTACTATTCTCTCAGATACTTCCTTTGATTTCTCTATAAGATACTTTTTATTTTTCTTTCTTCACCCTATTTTCCATTTTTCATGTTGATTGGGGGGAGATAGAGGACTGAACTGGGCCCCTTCCAAACCACTACTAGATTGAGCTCTCAATGCCTCAAAATTTTCTGCAATCGTTTTCTCCTCTAATAAATGATACCCTCCACATGACTGAGTATGAGGGTATAAATTCGAAAAATGGATCTCTTGATGAGATCTACTAGAATCTTGTTATATAAAAATAAAAAAATAAGTAATAAAGTAATATATAATAAATTTTACAATATAAAATAATTATTTTACCATAAATGATTTATCATAATGGCAGATGAAAAAATTTATTCATGTATCTTCATCTAAAAACTCATACTTGAGACATGGGTTTTCATTTTTTAACCTTATAAAATCATAATGTTTTGTCAATTTGGTTTTAAAATATCTCCATCAAACTACAACCAAAGACAGTAATATTTTCTTAATTTCTTTATTTTATTTAAAAATAAATGTCATATATAATAAAATAAATTAAAAATTAGTCATTTAAAATATATAATATTTGAAAAATTAGATAAAAATATATTAATTGAGATATTTTACATTTACATACACCCATAACTACTCTTTTTCCATCTTTTAGATATACTTACAATCAGTATATAAAATTTTAATCCTATAATGAATCTGCATGGAAATATAACTGGTAAAATTCATGACATTTGAATTTTTTTAGTATTAAATTTTTCATAGCACAAATAAAAGATATTAATCATATTCAAACTCTTTTTAATTATATAAGTTTCATTATGGTTAAGGTCATTTTAGTGTTTAGAAGTTTTTGGTAAAGGTATTAAACTGATAAATGGATAATGGATCTAAATTTTGAGAGAAACATAGAATTATTGGGAAAACCCATATCATAATTCCATAAAATGAATAATTAATAAAATTAAACAAACTATAATAAAAAATTATAATTAAAAATAAAATTCATACAAACAAATTAAGGAATTAATCGACTTTATAACAAATAGATAAGGAATTTATCTTTAAAATTTAAAAAAATTCAAAATTATGATTTGGACAATGAAAAATTCGTCTTAAATATATATTTACTCCCTTAAATTCTTAGGTAGGGAGATCACTAAAACAAAGAATCAAAATATTTTAAAAAAATGAACAAAAACAGAACAAAAAAACCTTGAACCACGGTGTCCCTTAACTTTAATAGGGTTACCGAACATGAAATATATACATGGATCACCAAACGTGGGATTATGAAGAATGATTTATGGTTAGTGATCATGAAAATAAGATTAAAATAGAACAAACTCTACTACAATAAATTTCAAAGACCATCAGGTAGTCGTTAGAGTCATTATAGGTCGATAGTAGAATGGGGAGTCAAAACATGAAATGAGGGTTTCAGGGTGTTATTTTTTAATTTTTTTTAATGTTTGTTTTTAATAAAACCAACATTAAAAATATTTTATTTTTTATTTTTGGAATAAGTTTTCATAAAAATTGATGCTAATAATATCTTTTTGAATGAATTTTAACATTGATTCATAGAAAAACCAACAAAAAAGCTAAAATATATTTGTTTTGGTGTTGATTTTTAAAAAAAACAGACACCAAAAAGGTTCATATTGATATTTAGGTGAGGAGTATTAAGAAAACTGATGAAAAAACCATGAGAATAAATTTTTTTGCATCGTTTATAATAATAACTAATGCTGAAAAAATTCATTTAAACCTATAGTGTCAGTTCTATATAAACTGACATTATAAATGTGACATTGAAGCCACTATTTTTATAATTGAAAAGTTGTTGCTGGTATTGAATTACTATTTATGTTATCCCCTGAGTTTCTTTCTCTTGATAAACCATTGGACATGAAAGTGGTCTATCTTCAGTGATACCCAGGGTGTCCTATTATTTTTTCTGGTTATGGACATCGGTGGGACTTAATGATCATAAAGGTGGTGATATTTGATCTGATTCTTAGCATGGACCAACTTCTAAGATCGTATTTATTACTATCGGAGATGAGTTTATTTCACTTAATTTAAGGGAGATAAGTTCATGATGATTAGAGAGTGGGAACTGAGAGCTTGTAGAGTTGGTCCAGACTTGAGTCATCTTGGGATGGTCATGATCCAGATGGAAGGATTTTATTTTTCAACAAGATCAGTGATATTCCCCTAAAATATTCCTCAATTCATGGATATCTATTAGTACATGTTTCTAGATTACTTAATAGGGATTACACTTGATAGAGGAGTTGAATTTGAGATAGATCTCATGTTGAGTTTATATCCCACTTCAATACCCCCTTATCATATAGTGTCTATTGAGAAAAAGGAGATCAAGGTGAATCATGTCAACTTGGAGTAGAAGGGATTTATCGGGTTGAGTACTTCCCCTTGGGGCTCATCTATGTTTTTTCACCAAGAAAGAAGATGGAATTATTTTACTTATCATTGATTACCAAAATATCAACTAGGTGATGGTGAAGAATTGATATCCTTTTCCCATTATCAATGTTCAATTAGATCAGTTATAGGGTGCCTAATAGTTATCTATGATTGATCTTTGATTGGGATATCACCAACTAAGGGTTAAATAGGATAACATCCTAAAGATAGTGTTTTATAGAAGTTATGGGATATATAAGTACCTGTTAAAAGAACATATCAAAAAAGTTCATGGATCTAATAAAAAATATCTTCCACCCAAATATAGAATTGTTCTTTATTGTTTTTTTGGTGACATCCTCATCTACTTATTGACACAAGAGTAGTGTGATAGATATCTTGAGATAACTCTAAGAACACTTTCAGCACATTAGATTTATGATAATATATCAAAGTGTAACTTATGTATTTATAATTTGAGTTTATAGGGGCATGTGGTTTCTAATTCATGTATATTCATATACCCATAGAAAGTGAAGGTAGTGATTTCTAGGACATGTCCCCAGAATGTGTTTGAGATCAGGATATTTTTGGGATCAATAACATATTAACATTGATTTATCCAGGGCTTATCCCAACTATCAACACCCATAATGCACTGAAAAATAAGGAAGTGAAGTTCTAGTTAATCATTTTTTGATATCAATAAGAGGTTGACTACAAATCTAGTGTTGATACTTCCCAATCTAGGGGTTGTCTATGTTGTATACTGTGATGTGTCAGGTGTTGGATTGAGAGTGATGTTGATAAAAAGAGAGATGGTATTGTCTTATGGGTCACATCAGTTATGACCCCTTTATTAGAACTACCAAACTCATGTATTTAATATATAATATATGTTCTGTTCTCTAAAATATTAGTGATACTATATCTTTCTTGAAAATTTGTTTTCTACACTGAAAACAAGATTCTCTATTATACCTTCACTCTCTTAGATCCAAACATGAATTAGAGGCACTGGGTAGAGTAAATTTCTATGTTTTAATTCAATATAGATTATAATTCATGTAAATTTAACATTGCTATAGATTCTCTCATTTGTAAGTTGTGGGTTGAGAAAGATCTTGGTGAGTGGACTTTTGAGAAGCAGTGGCATCTGATGAACTTGTTGGATGAATGGAGGATGGATAATTTGAAGGATCATGGATCGATAACTTGTAATCCACTAGGGGTCACATCATATATCATAGTTTAGGTGAAAGATGGATAAGTCACTAACCTAGAGTGTGCTATGATACGGGAACAACTAGCTATAGGAGACCTGATACTCGGGCGGTTGTTGGGTGATGATGATTTGATCCTTGTGAATGGGAGAGTATTATTCATTTCTTCCACCATATAGGAGCTGATGAGGGAATTTTTTACCTTTATATGGGTGGTACATCTTCGTGTGACAAAGATGTACCTTGAATTCAAGTGAAAGTTATAGTGGTTAGGGATGAAGTGGTACATCACTGGGTGTGTTTCCCAATTCCTTACCCACCGAAGGGTAAAGGATGAGAACTAGTTTCCTTAAGGTTTTCTCTAGACACTTCTAGTTCCCATGTGATAGTTTTAATAGATCACAATGGAAATTTTTATAAGCATACCTTGGAACTTGAAAAGTTGTAAAACTATCTATGTGATTTTCTATCATATGACAAAGTTTTTCCACTTCTTATAGATCTGAGAGACTCACTCTATGGATGAGATAATAAATCTATATGTCCACGAGATCATACACTTACATGGAGTCCCCTTCAGCATTGTTTTTTATAGGGACACATGTTTCAGATCACTCTTATTTTAGGGCTAACAGAAATCCCTAAGGACTTAGATGGGAATGAGCACATGGTACCATCCTTATATAGAAGAACAGTTATAGAGATGGATTTTTCTACTAGAGGAAATGTTATGATCTTGTGTTCTAGAATTTAGTGGATATTGGGATGATTATATCTCCTTCATATGTTTTTCTTATAAAAACTTCTTCTAGACTTATTTATATATTATAATTTTCAATGATCTTTATGGATGGTCATTTTTCTCACTCCTGTGTTAGTATGAGGTGGGTGAGGTAGTAGTTATTGGGCCTAGTCTAGTGCAGGATACCTTAAAGAGGGTGAATTTGATTAGGATGTGGTTAGTGGTCTCTCTGAGTAGATAGAGATTTTTTACAAACTGGATAAGATGAAATTTGGACTTCACTATTGGAAACTGGGTTTCAATGTGAATGTCACCATAGTTGGGGAATCATCATTTATGGAATCAAGAAAAACCAACATCATGGTTTGCTGGAACCTTTGAGAACATTGAACATATTGGTATAGTGGCATGACATCTAAACCTTCCTATAAATCATCTAGGCATGAATGATGTGTTCCATGTTTCTCATCTTCATAAGTACATAACCAATCCTTCTCATGTTATATTATATGAGGATGTTGAGTTAGAGATATACAAATCTTATGAGGAGAGCCCAATTAGGATTATAGACCAATGTGAGAAGGTATTTTTGGTGAAGAATATTCCACTAGTTTGAGTTCTATAGAATCATGGATGGATCCAAGGGGAGATGTTGGAGTGGGATTCTAATGTTAAAGATCAGTTGTCATGGTTTTTTGAGAATGATTTCTTGAAATACTTCTTAGGTATGAGAAGTAATTATATGGGTATAATTATAATATTATCACTTTTAAATGTTTCTAAAACCCTTTTTGAATATAATTTAAAAGTATTTTGTTTGAAAAATTAAAAAAAATTAAAGTAAAATTTTAACTATACATAGAAACTATGCTTTTTGTAAGGGTAATTGGGTATTTGAAGTCCACGAATAAGGGTAAAGTGGTTTTCCCTTCAGTTTTGTTCGGTTAAAGTTGTTTTTCCATGGGTTACTTAAGGGTAAACATGCACCGCGTAAGGGTAGGATGAGGATTCTATATGCTAAATAATGGTAGAGGGTTTTTATATGGTATATGTAAGGGTAACCCCTATTTTCTAAAGGTTTTTTATGGGTAAACTACCACTACATAAAGGTAAAGTGGGAGATATATAAGGGTAAGTCGTTGATCACCAGTGTTGTGTAAGGGTAGTCTAGTCACTGTGTAATGGTAAACTCCAGTTTCTAAATATTGGGTAAGGGTAAATATTAGTTGTTTAAGGGTAGTTTAGAATTTAGTGGATTCATAATGGTAAGACTCCTTAATCGTACACAACACATATAAGCTATGTAAGGGTTAACCATGTTACCCTTACACATCACCCTTTTTGGGAAAATACTTTTAAATCCTTCTTTTCTTCTTCTTCCCTAGCTCGATTGTGCAACATGTTTTTAATGATTTTAAAATAAAAAAACATGGAAATTAATTACATTAACTCATTTAAGGTTCAAAAATCTTATTTTAAATATTTTAATCACTTCACTTTTAACATTTTCAAGAAGAATGAACTAAATGGAAATTTTATTTGGGGGGTTTCTAATTACTATGAAATAGAATTACAAGTTATTTTATTAAAATTCTTGAACCCTTAATAACTTTGGTTTTGGGTGGTTATATTGATTTGGGTAGTATATATTTCCTTTTTTTATGGTTTTTGAAATCTTATCAGACCAAACTCAATTCTTAATATGGTTTCTAAGCATGGAAGAACCTCGCCCATTCCCCTATATTTTGGGTGTTTCATTTTTTAAAGATACAACCAATTAATAAATCCATAAAATATTTTCATAAATATAAGCTTCCTGAATAATTAGTAAAAATGAAATTAATTCTTGAATTTATAATAACCCATAATCATCAAAAAGAATAATAAATAATATTCTTGTCTAATATGAATTATTCTGTAGTAAGAAGATTATTATCACATGTGGAATTATAATTATTCTCTAAGAAGAAATATGGAATTGTCAAGAATGATAATATGAAATTATCATGCATATTATATATTATATTATAGAGAGAATCTATTATCACATGTGTTATTTTATTTATTTTGGAAATAAAATGTTTGGAATTGGTTCTAGAAGTCCTTGGAAAGTGTTTTGAGACAAAAAAATATGGTCATGATTTGGGTGATGATTCCTTGGGGAACCTCATTGTCAACATTGAAAAACTTAAGGCAGTAAGTGTCTTATCTTGTAGTTTCCATGTATATAATAATTATCATGATATGATGATGAATGTTGTTATTCTTATACCATGTTGAGTTGTTTACATGTGCGTACATTTTTTATTTTTTCACACTTGTGATATGATATGCATTTATTAATTTGATACAACTAATTCCTTGTGATATTTTTGGTATCTTATGTGTCATTATTGTATCTTTCATGATACCAAAGTTTCAAGTGGACCCTTCGCAGTTCAATATCCCTAGAGGGGGGGAGCATGTTCAGATGCTATATGTGATATAGTGATAATACCATGATAGATGATGGGTCGTGGTGGCCTTGTGTGGCCTGACCTAAGGGAATGATTTTCATATGTGATCATACCTATGAGATGACAATGGGGGAATGATGATCTATGTGTTATGACCTATGTGGAAACAAGGGCGTACTTATGTGACCCAACCTAAGAGATATCAATAGAGTATGATTTCCTAGTGTGGTCTGAACTAGATTCATAAGGAATGTATGTCTATTGAGTAGCTTTAAGGATATCACCTTCATTTGTGATGTATCCTCAACCATTTCAATATATTTTATAAAGGACCTAAATTAGGTATAACCATGGTTTTTGGTAGCTTGGTTAGTACACAAAAACTAAATATGATTTTTCAATTATGTGTTAATTTATTTATTATCATGTAATACAATCTTATATATGAGTGCTTGTGTTAAGGATACATTGGTGGTGTCCTATTGGGTTTCATACTCACACCATGTATGGGTATCTTGATGCGTGTGCAGATTTCATGTATAAGGATCTGACAAAGTGAAAGGGGACCATAAAAAATGGTTGATCCAGGGAGCATGGAGATAGAGACGGGATTGGGAAAAAATACAGGTAATACTATGGTTTTATTAATTTATTCAACTTACACACATTATACTCTGGTTTTTCTTTCCACTTTTGGAGCCTATGGATTATCTATATGATATTTTTATGTTTTTTATTATTTAGTTTCATCATTATTACTCTACTTTTTTATTATACCATTTTTTATTATTATATTCTCTATGACATGATACTAAGGTTATAATCTCCCCATTAGTAGACATAGACACTCACTACTTGTCAGAGGCCTCTAGTGTATGGGGATTTATGCATGATGTCTTGGGGCACATCAGTTCGGACCCAATGGTTCTAGTTGAGGTTTTACATCTCTTATAGAACATTTCAGGACCCAATAATTACCAGACATGTTTTATAGTAGTGGGTATAGAAAACAATAAATCACATAAAACTTAGTTTTATTTACTTCAATTCAGTATTTTTAAATGATATGGATAAAAAAATACTTCTTTCCACAATAAAATATAATTTCTAATAATTAAAGACCAGTCTATTTTTAATGAAATATTATTAAAATATATCAATATCCTTATGAAAACTTTCAAATGATTCTCCATAAATTATAGTTCGTTAAATAATACCCCTATGAAACTCTGAATGAATTCTAAAACAATTCTTACTATAAATCATTCAAATATACTAGGGTATTATATAAACCAAAAGGAATATTTTAGTAATAAAATATGTTATAAGGTCAAGTTAACATTTTTTTATCTACTGCTGCAATGGGAACCTAAAATTAGCCAAATAAACCATCAAGTAAATGTTTATGGATTTTCCTAACTAGTGTCTTAAGGATTTAGTTAACAAAGGGGATTGTAAAATAGTCTTTTATAGTAACAATGTTTAGTTTCTAATAACAAATTCATGCCCCCCAACTATTTTGATTTTTTGTGGGAATGAGTTCATTATTATCCATTTTCAAAATAGTTATTCCATTCTTTTGGGTATAATTCGAATGGGTCTCACCCATTAGAAATCAAAAATTACGTAGATGATGATAACTTCTAAGGGTTTTTCTAACTCTTTTTTAACAAATTCCTTTAATGTTGGGTTTATTCTTATTTAGGGTTTCCTTATTGGTTTTGAATCATTTTTAATAAAAAATTGATGCATGAAAATAGTGGTACTTCTAGGTATATCAACAAGTGTCCATTTGCCTTTTCATTTTGTTTCAAAATGTTTTTATGGTTCTTTTTGTTGTTTGAGTATAAAATTGTTTGTAATTATCATAAGGAGTTTATAAAAATCTAGAATATAAGAATATTTGAGATTTTTGGCAATAATCTTTACTCATAATGGGGTGGTTTTTCCAAATATGGTGTCAATTAGATATCACTCGTGTTTGAAACTGTATATGAAGAGAATATGAGATAAAAACAATATTGAAAAAAATAAAGACCATCAGAAAAATGTTATTGTAAATCATCCTCAAAATGGTTACTACATATATTTATTTCAAAATCTAGACTAATTATAAACACAGTTTTATCCATAGTTAGGTGACTTCAAAACTAATCCTAAATTCATTATTTCATTTAAAAGTAAATTTTCCTCACTTAAGTAAGAATTGTTTCTAAAATTATAGATATTAAAAATAGTGTGATCTTATTTATTAAATTTCATAGAGTAAAAAATATTTAAAGCCTTATTTTCTTAACCAAATTCTATTTATATGGTGCCTTTATTCTCATTGATTACAGTCCTTGTAATTTTTAAAAATAGTATCTTTAGGATTATTAGGAAATGATTAGTGCCTTTGTTATTTTTTAATGTTGAGTATATAGAATTGAATAGGAAACAAAAAATATTTTCACATTCTCCTTCAAAGGAACCAACATGATAATAATTATATCCTTTTACTATTTTCACCACTACTCTATTTGTTTTATTTTTTACCCTGGTAAAGAATAGTAAATTATGTGATTCGTGGAATTAATCGTTTCCCAAAATCATACTAGGTATTCATGAATTTAAACTTCCCATAGTAAAAGTTATGATGAAGTTGATGCGATCTTGATAATTTACATTTAACTATGGTGTTATCAAATTAGAAACATTTCTACCTAATCTTACCATCCCTGTGAAACATTCTTCTCTTAGTACAATGTTCATTGAGAAATTTTACATACCTCGAGATTTTTTTGATTTCTTATATTATAATGATATTTATATCAACCCTTTTAAATTTTTCAAACACCAATTTCTAAAAGGTTTACTTGGTATATTTATTTGGTAAAATAATCATTTTAGGGAATGGTGGAAATGTTTGAGGCAACTCCTATATCTTGGATTTACTATTATATTCCTTCATAGGTTATACTTTGATAAGTTCCTCCATATGTTTTTCTATAGTAACTTTCTCCTATTAAATTATTTATTCACATCAAGCTTTCATTAGATATTTATCATTGCATATAATTTCATTACCACTTATCAAATAAATAACACCAACATTTATTTTGGTGTTAGGAATAGGTTTAGATGGTAGTTTCCTAATCCTTGGTTAATAAATGTGTTCAAAATGGGAAGAACATGACCAAAATTATTTTTCAATTCCTTGAGTTCATAAATATGAATTTTAAAATTGGTATATTTTTTAACTTGGTACTCAAATAAATGTCTCATTAGGTCCATCATGATTATTTCATTACTTGGACTGAGTGGTTGGTAGATTGTTGATTATTTTGAACTATTACTGACTGTTTAAAATGATGGAATCTCTTGTGTCTATTGGAATGGTGGAACCCACAACAATTATTTTATAACTCGATAATATACTATAAAATAATCCATGAAACCTTTATTTACCATAGTTCATTGTAACTATCCTTAGTATATGGTATCATATCATTATGTGTCTTACATGGGGAAATAATTAGTGTAGTGAACCAATGAATTATATACTTAGAATACCTGAGGGTTATGGATGTTTATTAGCATACCTCGTTCAGTGTTTCATATCTCACAAGAGGGGTGAGTTCCTCAATTCTTGATTCAATTAAAGAGGATTTGTAAATGTTTACCTCATGTACACCTCGAGTAGTTTTCCTTGAACCAAACTGTTGTGAGTCCAGATAGATATTATTTATAAATTATTTGGTATTGGTTGGATAATTTTCAATGATATATATTATTTATTAATAATCTCTGTCGTTGTACAAAATTCCTTAGTAAGAAAGAACCAAGAAAGGGTTCCTCTTAATGAGTTGATGTGGAAAATTGGCATACAGCTTCATAAACCTTTCCCTGTACTCATAGAGAGTTAATATACTAGTTTTCATTACTATATAAAAATATTTACTTAATGTTATAATACATTAATTAGAGAATAATTTATGAAGTAAATTTCTCTATATGTCATCTCATTTTGTAACTTCACCTAGTTGAATATTATACTTCAATTCCTTAGTTTCACCCTCCAAGGAAAGATGTAATTATCTCCACTTGATATGAGCCTATATAAATCCTTTTGTCTTAAAGATTATGTAAAAAATACTGAATTAATTCAGGTAATCATTGGTATATTACCCTTAAAAACCGTTAAATTTTGTAAATATTTAGATTAGACCATGTTTTAAGTCAAAATCCACTTGGTTATTTTGTAGTACTCATTGATTGACCTAACAATTTAATTTGGGTGAATATAAGTCCCTAAGTGTTCTATTTATTTCTAGTATATTTTATTATATGATATAATTATTTAATTAATCTTTATAAAAATAAGAAAAAAAGGATTGGGATTAGGAATTCATCAATGGAACGTTCAAAAAATCCTAATCTAAGTGCTAGATGATTCTAAAGTTTCTTACTCTTTCCAGAAAAGGTACTCTAAATATTTTTATCAAACCAAATAGGTGACTATAATTTTATCTATTAATTTAGTGAAATTATTTCAAAAAAATAAAAAGACAAATAAAAAATTTAAGATTGGTGCCTACTTGGAAGTGAATCAATTTATTTGTGCTATTATCATGGGTTAGTCAAGAAATAAATTTTTTAACTCAAGATGGAATATAGTTTGGTGGTGTGACTCGGGCTATCTCATGGAGAGGCAGTCATCTTCAATGTTTACTTTGTGTGTGGGTTAAAGTGTTGGTGTCAAGTGGAAATTAGGTGTGTGTTTTTGATACATAGAAGGTGTAGAAGTTTTTATATAAATCTGGAATTAGTGACCTTACCTCATATATTCCCTCAACCAACCCACTAAATCATAATTCTATCAAAAAATAACTATATTTTTTTCACACTAATTGGGTTATATCTTAACCAATCACTCCTCATTAGTGTATTTTTTAAAACAAGATACATGAAATGATCACTTCATGCTCTACCTTTACCTTACCAATGTGGTAATGAATCCTTAATCACTCCTCAATCTACCTCACCACTCTCCATAATATGAGAGATAAGTAAGATCAAGGTCCTATGTGTGAAAACCAAAGAATAGAAAGGGAAATTGAATTGAAAAATATATAAAAATGGGAATATTCTCTGTATTCATGCATTAAAACAATAACCTGTGAGATTTATAAAGGAACCTAGAACACCCTGAGAGGGGAGGGGTGAATCAGGGTGTCAACTTTTATTTTTTAAACTCACGGATCTTGTTCCCACATTAGAGGGAACCTATTAAACCTATTATACAAATTCATGCAATGAGATATCACGACAATTTTAATTGGTTCACCACAAAGGGCTATGTCCAAGGAGCATACGCTGATAGTGCATCGATTGTAACAAAGTACACTAATCTTTACTATATGTGGAATAAAAAGGTCCGGTCATAGCCACTCTATGCTAGGTGCACTACCTTTACAATGGTTTGGGGATAGCTCACTACATCCCTCGGATCACTTCCATCGACTCCCCCTAGATCACTGCTTTGAGAGAATTATAACTCATTTTAGCGACTTGAAGGTCTCTTCAATAGATTGGAATTGAAGTCTTTGTCCCTATTTAGTATGATACAATGATTGCATCAAAGACATGTGTAGATTCACACTTAAATACATTTCTACTTAACCTGGATATCCAATATTGTCCTTTGAGAACCCCTTTGTAAAACTCAACCCTTCACAGAGCACAAAACTTCGCAGAGGACACACCTTCACAGAGCACACTGCTTTACAGAGCTCACTACTTCATAAGGCTCACTACATCATAGTGCACTGTCCTTCGTAGAGAAAAAAACTTAAAAAGATCAACTGCCTTTATGGAACCCACTATCATCACGAAGCATAGTGTCTTTTTAGAAAAACTTCTTGCGCGAAGATCACTGAGCCAATGCGGAACATCCTATCTTCATGAAGAACTCAAAACTTAGAATCATTAACATCATTCAAGACTAAAGTATTAATTTCACAAAGAATAATATTTCATAGACAACCGGCTTCATGGAGCACCCATTTCTTTTTGAAATCAAAGCGATTCCAAATTTTATCTCTAAAGATTGTGCGGAATGGAGAGGGGTGGCCTCTTATTTATAGGCACGTTCAAATGAAGATCTCCTATTCTCTTAGTTTTATTTTGGGATTGGTCAAAAATATCTTCATGGAACGTCTCCCATTGAAAAGCTCCATGAATATTCCCCGCTTTCAATTCTCCTCATAACCGCAAAGCTCTCCGTAAAACTTCTTCATGCCCCCACAATTCTAAAATTCTCATAATCGCAAAGCACACTGTCATAATCCTCAGGACTTCATGAAACACAATTCATGAAATCCATCTCTGCAAAACTCATGAATTTTCCATATTTTCATTTGATCTTCAATAAAAACAAATTTTCTCAATGCTTTCCATTCACCAAATTTTGGACACCTAAGATTTGGCAAACACTAGGAAACGACTTCACCTTCAATACTACTTACGGATTGAACTGTATGATCCCGTTACTTGAAATATCCCTAATAATCCATTAGAGGATTGAAAAAAAATACAAACCATACTCCATTTCCATCAAAATAACAGCTCTGGTTCCAACAATTCAAACAAGAGAGAAGAACATCAATTCATTGGAATTTAAATATATGAGTGTGGAAAATCTCCCTGGCTTAGTCACATGGGAGCCTAGTGTTCCATCACTTGAGAATTAAAAAAGGAACAACTGAAATATAAATTGGAAAAACATTTAATAAAGTTATTCATAATCTATTTATAAGTTTCTCATCCTTTATGGATCATTCCTCATGCCATTTAGGTTCTTAAAATTGACTTAATGTGGCATGTATAGTTTTTCCTTGAATACATGAGTGCATTTTGAGGCCCCTGATCTGAACAAAATCCTCTATCCCAAAGATTGGGTTCCAAAAATCTTCTTTTTTGTTGGCCTCCCATATTTTTTTATACATAGGGAATGAAATATTTCATTGGTAAAAATATCTTAGGAAATTCTCTATGTGGCTGAAATATTGATCAAGGTATCACATTGCTCGAACCCACTTCTATTTGATCATAAAACAACCTTAGAAAATATTTGTCCCCAAATTAATAGTTTTGAATTAACTCTAGTTTTGGGTTATTAAAACTATATCAAATTGTGAGATCAGTTCCTAATAGTATGTATAGTCTAATGTATCTTGCATTGGATCCTGACATGTTGTTGGATTGGAAATGTAATCTCAATTTTTATTCCTCTATAGTATGTTGTCATACTGTATGATCATGTGTTTCCTCATAATATAGCATTGTAGTGACAATATATCCAAGAGATATAAAATTAGGTTTCATCATCTCAAGAATAACCTCTCCATGTTACGTGAGTTTTATTTCTTGATAAAGTTTCCTCATTTGTTCTAACTTTTCATGTTCACAAAATAGGGGATCATAATACTAATTATGTTTCCTTTGAGTTTATAACATGTAATGGTCCTCCAAATTATGTTGTAATGTGGAAATATTATACATTGGTATCCATGAGATAGCATTGTCATAGATGTCATCTAGAATATCTCCCCAATGTTACATTGATGTTGGTGAAGTCCTGATAAGTCTTTGAAATCTTTGTTGGGAGGATGACTTAACCTCATGATAGAGAAAATAGGATAGCATTGAGGTAATAACATATTCTATGGATCAGACGCGAGGTTTTATTAGATCTATAATAATTAAAACTATCAATATAAGCTATAATTGGAATATATATTTATTTTTAGGCACTAACAAGATATTGAATCCATTCAGTTGATTGGTCCCCAAGCCCCATTATGAGGTTATGTTATTCTTTAGATGTATTCTTAAGCCATGGATAGAGATCTAGTATTTCCTTCTTGTCTCTTGATTTAAATGGTTCACCCTCTTATTTTAAACAATCAAATCAAATAATTATATAGAATCAATCATTTATTTTATTCTCAAAACTTAATTTATTAGATATGTTCACAAATTGGAAATTTTAATATATATTTACCAAATCCAATTTAATGATGGTTAACACTAAATCATAGAATGTTTATTCCTATCACATGTAAGAGAATAATATGAATTTATACTAAATGAAATGTGACAAATAATTATCATTAATCAGTGGATCATGATAGAACAATATCAGAGTGAGTGTTTTTATTCTATAATGTAGAGTAGGAACTAATGTGGATTATATGGTTGGTAAGGTGGTAGTTTACTTGAAAATATTATATGAAATAGACTACAAAAACTAGCTATATAAAGAAGGTCCCCTATGATCTGGGTAAGGATTATATAACTTACAGATAAATACTTAGGGATATTATATTGACTACAAGGTACCTTTATGGGTATATATTCATTTATCAAATAGTTCTAGGTTATTATGATTCTATTTGTGTTGTTATTTATGTGATTATCCATGTCACAACTCTCTCCCTCTAAAGGTATTGCAATGAAGGAAGAGAGATAATGACCCATGAGTCCTACCACTAATAGGTCACGGGTTGGAGAAAAGCATCGAGGGTATAAAAATCAAACATATGGGAGGGATTACTATCTATAAATAAAACAAGAATGAGAGATAGGATAAAAAACCACCAAAAATATCCAACACATATATAAAACTAAATATAAATTCATCTCACAATGCATGAATTAAGTAAATCGACACAAATAAAAGTCTTCAAAGTAAATACCTAAAGACAAACCCTATAGCAGTGACTACGTAACAGCTATAGAACACAAGATATTAATCCCTAGATCGATCCCTAAAGTCCTCCTAGAAATCCAAAAAAGAGTTTATATATATAGGGTGATCATAACATGTATGATTATACCCAAGGTGTTAAGTGAACATGTGAAAAGAGCATGTCAATGAGCTAGTGAACAAATAAAAGAACCAAAAAGTACCTAAAAATGTCAAATAATCAATCCCAACCTCACCATGGATCTCTCACCAAATCTTGAATCCAATATAATACTAATAAAACATTGAGATCATAAGAAATAAAGGTTCCCCACTTCTTCTTCCTTGCTTATTTTATTTTTCCATGCCCCAACATCGAACATCATGTGTTCTCATCCCTTCCATACAAATTACATCCCAACCAAATCACATGACATCTCACCCAAACATACATGGGCCATCTCTGATGTGGGGCGGGATGCATCACTACCAACCCAACCCTCATAAGTTCTTGTATATGGTGATAGCATCAAGTATCATAACATCTTCTATCTCCCACATACACCTAGGACATCATCCATCCAAGAAAAATTTTTTATTAACAGAAGAGCCAAAAACACCACAAAGAAACCCCCAGATTAAGGAGGTCTAAAATATTGTAAACCGAGGGAATCCCCTCGAATTAAGTTCACTGTCTCCAGTTTCAAACTACTAGGGTGAATGAGGTAGTCATGCCCTGCCGGCTGAACAGCTAAGGAAGCCCAGTGATCAGCCACTTTGTTCCCCTCCATTCGTGAGTGGGAAACATATATTGAATCCCGAATCAGAGATCTGCACTTCCTTACAGGATATGATATGGACCAAGGAACACCACACATACCCAGAAGAGAATCATGAAGGATAAGGGAATTTGTCTTGGTCTGGGAGATAACCACACCCTCCTGAACGCACAACACGAGCCCCGTGAGCATAGCCATGGTCTCTGCCAAAAGAGGATTCTCCATGCCAAAACGAGCAGAGAAGGCCAACCTCACATCCCCTTTGGAGTCCCAAACCACACCTCCTCCTCTCATGACACCAGCAAGACAAAATACATCAGTGTTCAATTTGAAACCAGAAGCAGGTGGATGCCAAGATACCCAACTCCCCCGCACCTCAGCATTTGAAGGAAGAAGCCGAGGACCCATTTCCTGATGCCTGCAAAACTCTAGAGCATCCCTCATTTCCTTGTGAATAGAGATCTAGTCCAGGATCAAGAACCTCTTCCTTGCTATAATGGATCTTTCCGAAGACCCTGCACCCTCAAACCTCGCCTGATTCCTGGCTTGCCACAAACACCAAAACACTGCACTAAGAATCCCCGATCTAGCCATGCACTCCTTCACTAGGCCGTTAGATCCCTGAAACCATTCCCTCAGAAAGGAAGAGAAATCCCACTACCGTGACCTATTAAAAGCAGGTCCTCTGAAGCACCTCCATACCGCTGAAGCCCAATCCCCTTCAAAGAATAAATCGTTCACACTCTCCTCCCTCCTGCTCTTGCAACAATGGCAAGCTAATGGAAAACTCAAACCAAGTTTCCTAACATTCTCATCTGTGGCCATCGCATTCCTCCTAAGAAACCGTAGATGAAAGTCATATTTTGCAGGAATAAAATGGAACCATACCACTCCATTCCACTCATCATGAGAAGTCTACCCCAGTTCCCACCTTCGAAACTCCTTGGTAGAAAAAACTTCCGAGGTCGAAGGAGAAATCATACACAGATCTGGACCTAAAGTCAGATCAATGGACGCAAGGAGATCCTATTTCTCCGGACTCAGCACCACCTCTATAAACTTTGGATGCAAAATTTCCTCAGTCACCGTGATCATAGGAGCAGGGCACCCCGGGAAGGCCAACGTTACACCAACCCAGTTTTTATGCCAGAAAAGTAAATCCCCTGAGCAGACAATCCATCGGGCATATGGAAGAAGGCGTTGAATCAGGGGGTAGATCTTCTCCCATAGTAGAGACCTTTATCCATGAGTATCCACTTTGTTCTCCCCACCAATCGTCGACATGGAACTCCCCCATAACGTGCGCTCCTCCAAAACTTCCCAAGCCAACTTTGCATGCATGCAGTTGATCAAATTACACAGGCTCCTAACACCAATACATCCCTCCCCAATTGTCCTCGCTATATTATCCCAAGAGACCCAGTGCCGCTTACCCTCAGCCTTGGCATCCCACACAAAATTACAAAGGATCCTGTCAACAGCTTTGATCACACCTTGAGGTACATTAGAGGCATCCATCGCATGCATGGGAATGGAGGAGAGGACGTTGTTAACCAGAGCTATCTGGCCTCCAAACAATAGAAATTTGATTTTCCAGTTCAATATTCCATTTGATATCTTACACACAATGGTTTCAAAATCATGAACCTGAAGTCTCCCCGAGGAAATCAGGGTGCCCAAGTACTCCATAGGCAACTCCCCACGTTGCATTTCCAGCCGCCTACATAAAGAGGACACCCGACTGTCAGTGCTCTGTTTTGGGACAAAGAAATTGCTCTTGGAAGAGATTATGATCTGTCCACTCCAGTGGCAATAAGTCTTCAGGATTTTCATGATTCCTTTAACCGAGTCCCTCCCGCCGTTAATGAAAATGGTGGTGTCTTCGACAAACATTAGATGAGAAACCGAGGGGACCTTCATTCTCCTCTTGAAAGGAGATATCCTCCCATGAATTAAACCACTTTTAATGATCCTGGTGAGTGAGTATTGTGCTAGGATGAAGATGCTCGGAGATAGAGGATCTCCTTTCCAAATACCTCTAGTAGATTTGAAAAAGTCGTGAACTTTCCCCATAAACGCCACCGCCAGCCATGGGGAGCTAAGACTCCTGAAAAGAAGGTCCACCACCTTGTCAGATAATCCAATACATGATAGAACTATATTAATGAAGCTCCATAAATTCCTGTCATAAGCCTTGTTCATATCCATCTTGATTTCCAAGTTCGAGCCGTGTGTTTTCATCTCAATATCCCATATCATCTCTTGAGCAAGCGCTATAGCTCCTTGAATAGAGCTCCCTTTCACAAACCCATGTTGCTCTGGAAAAATCCAAACAGGAAGAAACTTGGCCAACCTTTGATTAATGATAGTCTCCAAAATCTTATATGAAAAGTTTCATAAGCTCACTGGCCTATAATGAGATGGGGAGGAAGGATTACTAACCTTGGGTATAAGCACCAATGTAGTTGCACTAGCCACCCATGGGATACCTCCACCCTGAAAA
The DNA here is from genome assembly GCA_963277665.1 of Viscum album. Classification (NCBI taxonomy): domain Eukaryota; kingdom Viridiplantae; phylum Streptophyta; class Magnoliopsida; order Santalales; family Viscaceae; genus Viscum; species Viscum album. The sequence goes on along the minus strand of OY728146.1, from coordinate 642,424,925 downwards.
TAATCCTGGACCACGACAATTATATCATCTTTTACCACTCCCCATGCCCCCTGTAGAAGGATCCTAGGAAGCTGTCAGGCCCGGGGGTGCTGTCCGGGTTGAGATGATGCATGGCCGCAAGACACCTTTTCCAAAGGCACCTAGGCCATCACAACACACCTCACCTGACGACTCATGTGTCATCACTACTAAAGGAAGAGAGTGGAAGAGTGGGTATCCAACCATTTGTATCACCTATATCATGGATATTGGGGAAACCACCCAAAACCCAAAACCGATGAGTGTTGGTAAGTTTATCCACCCTGGATAGGAAACATATAGAAATAACATACACATAAATGATATATAGATAGTACACAATACCCAACCTATGAGTCCATAATAACTACACTAGCCTAAACCACATCACCACCACTATAGAACACATCAACCATCAAAACCACCTCAACCACTATATGAAACACACCACACCACCACTACATAAGGTATATAATATTTCCCAATTTAATTTAAAAAATTTCCACATTGCATATATATCAACTTGCCGCTAATTTTCATTTATGAATCAAGTTCATTCAAATTAACAAGGCCCACTTATTTATTTATTTCATTTTATCCATCCTATATGTAACAATTTCCACACCAATCATATTCATTTATTACATCATAATTAATTCCATTTTTAATCATGAATCTAACACAACCAAACATCTCTACAACTGGTTAAACTCACAACCATCACCCCAACAAAACACATCTTCCATCATCATCGGGCCACATGAACCAACCCATATCACTAAAAAACGTATATCACACAACCCAACCACATATCAAAACACAAACACCACACACAATGACCACAAATCAGCACCACACATCTTACCCATTAGGAACTATAACTACTGCACACAATAAACTCACACTGCACACCATAACCATCACACACCACAACCTCACAACCGCTCGCATCACATCTATTCCAACCAACCACTACATCACTACCCCACACACTACAAAACCTAGTTGTTCATCGCCAACACCAAAAATCATCCCAAACCATTTAGGGAAACAAACCAATCACACACTAATGCAACAATAACACATCCATACTTTCACAATTCATTCAGTGGATTTTTCCACATTACCTATTTATTTAGCATGGGTAATATCACACACAAAAAAATTCCATGGGAAACCAATTTATTAGCTAGATATACCTTCATTAGACTTTTATTCAGGGTGCGATCATAAAACAACATAATAAGGGTCTTAGGAAATATCATATACTATGAAAAAAGGCTCACAATAGATATTATTTTCAGTATTGGAAACACCAAGAATAAACACATCAACAGCCTATATCAAAGAAACCAAAAATCTTATTTCTCCCCCTTACCCATCAATTTCAATTATACTAATTATTATGTCATTATGAAAACCCTTATATCAACCCATTCGAAAAAATACACTTAATCCCTTTAAATAGAATGTATAAATATGAGAATTAGTATCCCTTACTAAAAAGAATCTTTTTTTATCTCACTATGCACCATGGGGAGAAGAAGAAAAATCTACAACCCAAAATTGCACAAGGAACTCGCTGATCGACCTACACCACATCAAGGGTTGTCAGAAACATTTTCCAAAAGAAACTACAAATGAAACACCACCACCATAGAGGATCCACAAAAGGATAAAAAAAGGAAACAAGGGGGAAAAGAGGAATGAACTCATACTTGATTTTCAGGGAGCCACCAAAACCCAAAGACCAAATCAATGGAATATGGGATGGAAGATATCCTTGATCTACTAGGGTTCACCACAAAACTGGGAGGGAATGGAGACTGACTGAGAATATAATTAGTTTAACAAGATATGTAGATAGACTTTAACTCACCTGATTTACAATATAAAATACAAGTTTACACCATAGATTGCAAAGGCCCACCTAACTTACATTATAAAACAAATTTTTTGGTTTATAAACAAAGTTTCTATAAAAAAACATGGCACTTTAGGCTAGAATTAATTTATGTCATAAGTTTCACTTTTAAGGAATAGAACCATTTTATTCTACACACCTAACATGCACACATTCCATAAATTTCTATCCACACAATATTAAAAATACCATCTTGCATCATAAACCTCTTTTTCAAATTATAAAAAGCATGCTTAATTTTTACTATAGCTCCAAACTCCACCAAACCTCCTTGAGCCTCCTCTAAATGCTTCCAAATACCTCAAATTCAAAATGTAACAGGATATAAAGTCACATACCATTACATTAGATGCCTAAAAAATTATCATCATTCTCAATATTCAAAATCGGAATCAATGAAAAGGAAATGGTTTCAAACAACCACCTCTTGAGATACCTCTCAAGGATCTTATTACACATCAACACTACCACCAACCAAACAAGACAAACCAAAACTCCAACAAAACATTCTATACAAACACATCACCATACAACCACATCAAAACCTTTTATCAATCATAATACATCTTATTCAGTACCATCCACAAGCCACCACTTTCTATTTATCCATCCACATAAACATCTCAACCTCCTCATAGCCCAAAACAACCATTACCACAACCAACACACAAAACTTCCCTAAGCACACAGATTTGGGAATCCCTTATTCCATGTCAAGATATTATCTTATTTGGGTGTGACTAACTCATCCATTCTATTTTAATCATTTAAAATTAAAATTAATATTGATTTGGATTCAGGTTTTCACCTCTTTCATATAGTGAAAGCTCTATCACACATCACAAATCAAGAAAATCCACATCTCATAACATAGTATGATCCAAGAATCGCAACATAAAATCAAAACAAACTAATCAAAACTCAAAAAACTCTGGGGTACTAGGAACACTTCTGCGACTTTCACTCCCAAGTACTCTCCTCTAAGCCACACGCCTCCCCAATACAGGATCAAAAGGAATTGTTCATCTATATATCACCTTACCATAGAGATCCAAGATCTCTTATGGTCACTCCACAAACATCATATCATCCTTGATATCTTTCTCTCCACATTTAATGTTGTGAGATTCATCGTGAGGATACCGATGAAGCTGAGACTTGTGGAAGACATCATGGTTCCTATCTAGCCATGGTGGAAATGCCAACTGATACACCACATTACCAACATGACCCAACACCTCAAAGGACCTAACAAATCAGGGAGAAAGATTATTACCCCTACAAAACCTTCACACATCGATGTGACACTATAAACTAAACATGGTCTCATAACTCAAACTCTGACGGCTTTCACCTATGATCAACATAGGCATTTTGATGGCCCTATACCGCCCTCATCCTCTCTTGAACCTAGTGAATCTTCTCATTAATTTCCTTCACCACATCATAGATAAGAACTACTAATTCCCTAACCTCCATCTCGTAGAATAGAGGATGACATGACCATCCATACAATGCCTCAAAATAATGGACCGAGTCATTTTATAATCTAATAATCCATAGAATATGAGTTTTTTATATGGAATTTAAATATTTCATGTATCATGGAAACTTTATGTCTTTCACAAAGATATTATATGAATATGAATTCTTTCATATGATCAAGCTGGTGGACATAAGTATATAAATATATGTTTTTGATAGAGATCATGTCAAATACCTTTACAGCTTGAGTAGAATCAATTCTTTCCTAGAGAAAACTTTTTTCTTATATTTATGGATTTAGTGATTTATATTTGTTTTCAATGTTATAAAGCCTTATGGGTTCTCACTTTTTGATTGAATGAATGGGGATTGAGTTTTACTTAGAGAGATACTCTAAAATTTATTTAGAGTTAATCCAAAAAATATTTTTCAATGGGTATTTACAATATATTACATATTATATGGTATGAAATTAATAACAACTTCCCAAATTTGTTTTGGAAGAAATCCAAAAGGATTTTTGGATATTATTTTACAAGTTATTATATATGATACAATATAAGGTGAAATGACACAAATTTTATAAGGCTTTAGTGAAAGTGGGAGACTAAAGGAAATATTACCTAAATTCATAAACTCGTATGGTGAGTTTTTTCTATAGAATATAATATGATATATGATATTTTAACATTACATCCTTTTCTATTTTAAACCTTTAAATATTTTGATATCATAAAGTATTGATAAACATAAATATTCAAAAGTGGTATATTCAGATTTTCACCCACACTAGTTATAATTAATATATATATATATAACATATAAAAAATCATAATGCATTAATATGATGAATGCATATTCTGAAATGGGTTATAAAAGGGTTTTGTAATTGCATGCATTAACTTGTGCATTTTATAACATATGATTCAATGATTAATCACTTGATGGGTGTCCTGAAGGGATTATAAAATATTTTATGCAATGAATTTGGTGTTATCATCCCTACTTGAGACAATATTGATTCTCACTACACAAATAAATCTCTTATTTAACATTTTCTAGGAGAGGAACTAGCATGTCATTGGTTTTTAGAATAATCCTACCCAAATGATGGGTGATTCACATTAGCCTATGGATACACCATAGAGGATATATTCCTTTTTCTTCCTTTAATATGATATTTATCAAGCCTAGATATCATAGTTAATGAAAACATCATACTTTTATGTAAGGTTCATGATAGCTTCTTCATTTTATAGTCCTTATGCATTATTTCTATTTCAAAGGCATGATGTTCTTTGGATTTATGGTTTATAATTATTTATTCCATGATGATTAATAATTAGTCTATAATTATAAATATATTAATTATGATACTATATAATTATTAAAAAAATAATTTATAACACACACACACATATATATATATATATGCCTCTCCATCCTTTGGTAAAAGTCTCATTAATGGTTTCTTTAACCGTTTATGAGGATGTTGTCGATTATTTAATTATAACCTACATCATGGTTGGTTATCATGGACTATATATAATATATAAATATGTAATTTTATGTATTTTTAGGTTTATTGAGATAATTTGACTAATCTATAAATAAAAAAACCAAAACCATGAAATTGAAATGAAAACATAACAATTAAAATGAACATGAATTCAAACCATTTTATCTTCAATAAAATGTTAATAAATAAATTTTAATAATTATAATTGACTATGAATAACATAAATAAATTTAATATACTTCTAGATTAAATTTTTAATAAACATATTTTAGATATGTAGGTGGTATTAATGTGGAAAAACAAAACAAGACTTGAGACTCCTCTAAATGCTTCTGAATACCTCAAATTGGAAATGTAATAGGATAGAAAGTCCCATACCATTACATTAGATACCTCAAAAATTATTATCATTATCGATATTCAAAATCAAATTCAATGAAAAGGAAATGGGTTCAAACAACCACCTCTTGAGATACCTCTCATGGATCATATTACACCTCAACACTACCACCAGCCAAACAAGCCAAACTAAAACTCCCACAAAACATTCTATACAAACACATCACCACAAAACCACATAAAAACCTTTTATTGATCATAATACCTATTATTAAGTACCATCCCCAAGCCACCACTTTCTATTTAGCCATCCACATCAACATCTCAACCTCCGCATAGCCCAAAACAACCATTACCACAACCAACACACAACACTTCCTGGAGCACAAAAATTTGGGAAACACTTATTCCATGTCAAGATATTATCTTCTTTGGGTGTCACTAACTCACCCATTGTAAAGACCCGAAGCTTGACGTATATAGACATTACATTACTTTTGCGGAATACTTATTATATAACAAAAACACACACAAGGACCATAATAGTTTAGTGTCTTTGGAAACTCGGAATATAATCTTCTAATCGTGGTGAAAGATCTTCAACATCTCCCATAAAGATCTTCTTTTTAAAAAAAAACCTAAATCCTTCTTTATATCTTGGGGAAAAGAAAACATAAATGGGTGAGCTCAAATTCTCAGTAAGGGTAAACAAAAGAAATATCAATCACATCATATTCATAAGAACATATCTTTTGGAAATCTTAACCTGAAAAAGAGATCATAATTTCATAACATGGGATAAATAATAGTAGTGAAATGTAATCCCAATAATCATAACTTAAAACATGAAACTTTTTGGCATACACACATAATCATAGAGAATCAGTTATTGTTAGTCAAGACTCATTGCCAAGACTATCTTAATGGACAAAGTCCCATTCTGAACTGAGTTAACTCCTCGTTTCAGTCCTGTTTCACTGAACCGGTATAACCTACCGTTCCAGCCATGTCTATCTCATGAGATATAAAATCTTTACCCAATGCATTGGAGGGAGATATAGGTCCCACCCATATCATAATGAAACCATTCTTATGTGTTCCACAAAATCGTAAATCATACATCATTGCATAACCCATGTAATAAAAATGGTAATCTTAAACATCATGACATCATAAAACAATTCATATAAGATAAAGGAATTTATAAAAATAATTCCATCACAACATAATCAAATCAATGTAAGAATAGGGATAGAAACATAACCCTATATTATCTTAGATGGAAAATAATTTTGATAAAACACTTGAACTCCATTCTTGAGGAAAATATCCTTTCTACTTCAAAAACATTTTCTTTTATTAACATGTCATACAATTTTAAACTAAAATAAGTTTATTAAAAATAAACTTGAAAACTTGTAAAGGAAGATTCTTGGAAATAATGTTTTAAAAATACATTCATGTCGTATAAGATAAAAAAACAGTCTTCGTACTTTTTTCGGAAAAGTCAAAAAGTACATCGTACGAAAAACGACAAAAGATTCCTTTCATATCTTTTACTAAAAACTCACTGAAGGGTAAAATTGTATTTAAATAAAATTGTAGGTGGATGTAAATAATGTTACATATTGAGGAAACATGGATTTGGATGATAAAATACACCCTAGTAAATTCCAAAGTATAAACAATCTCGGATAAAAATGAGATTGTGATATTTCCCTTACCTTAGGTCCGATTTGCTTCGTAAGTGTCCAAACCTCCTGTATAATGATTTAAATAATGTCATCGACTTATTCCAGAATCATACTCATTATTATGATATCATATATGGTTCACTTATGACTTTATATTACCTGTTCATTTGTAAATTCCATGTTAAAGAGTGTTTTGGGTAAAATCATTTCATTTGTCGTCTGTGTTTTGACTTGTAATTATTCATATGATTACTTAGATCATGATTACATAATTTCAAAATGTAAAACATGATTTATATATAATATATATTCATAATATACATATATATAATAAATCAGTAAATAGAAAGAAATACACCGTTCATGGAGACGGTAGGTCGTACGTACGCATGAATGCTGTTTTTGTTTCCTTATTGAGTTGAATGGAATTAAGTAGATGTCATACATATATATACACATAAATCCAGTATAATTATTATGTCATATATTTCATCATTACTTATTATATATACTTTATAATCATTCATGAATGGTTAATCATTGAGAATGAATCTCATCGCGTCGTGGAGACGGTATTCCGTACGTACGCACGAGCGATGATATCGTTCCTATGATCGTGGAATTTTATTGGAGTGTATGTATACTATTACAGAATCAATATAACTTTACAATAATCATATATAGTTATTATTTACACCATTATACCCATCAAAGTAAGGTGGTGGTGGAAAATAGATTACACCACGGCGTGGAGACGGTATTCCGTACGTACGCACGCGCGGTGATTTCGTTTTCCATAGGATGGATAGATGGTGAAATATGGTTGTTTAATACTTATAATAACATATAAGTATATGAGTGATTCTGATTTTATTACTTCATAATGAAACAACCTTATAAGAAGAATTGGAAGAAGAAATAATGGTGAAAGAATCGGTAACGGAAATTACCTCTTCTTTGAAGCGCCTCTTTGAGACCTCCTCTTAGGGCACTAAAATTGGTCTTTGAGGAAGACCAGAACCACTAGGATGTTGCTAGGGAAGTTGAGAAGAGAATTTGGTAGAGTTTGGCTGAGCATGAAGGCTCAATGTGGTGGGAGGAAGAGAGGGAGGAGGTTCCCTTTTATAAGGGAGGAGAGGGGCTCCTTTGGAACACTAAAAATATTATATTATTATAAAGTCATATTCGGTTTTAAATAGCTCAAAATTGATTTATTTAGAATCTAAGGTGGGTATTGGTCGAAATCATCTCATCCAATAGAATTTATACAAGTTTAGGTTCCAATTTTAACCTTATCATTTAGATTTAATATTAAGTTAAATAATTTTACTTTTACCGTGTCTTCTTGTGTTCTTACACTATAAGGTTAATAAACTTACTATAAGAAGCCAAACGAACCCCAAGTTGTTTATTATTAATATATATAACCTAATCTAATTCATTTGGCCAAAACATAGATTTTTAGGAATAAAATAACAATTAATAATATAATATTTGTTTTAAAAACTATTTTATGTCAATTTTGACACTATTCAATAGTTGATTTTTGTGAAACTTATAACAGAATGATTACTTCGACCAAAGTTAATTAAATCAATCATAACATTCCATATTAACCTAGAAAATTAGTGTAATTCATAAAAATTCTGAAATTATATTTATTTGGGTATTTATAATATCAATTATTCTAATTTTTTCACTATTATGGTAATTACTGCATCATCCTTGTGTCATAAATAAATTAATTTTTTAATGTTTAAAAATTATAAATAAAATATCATTATGTAGGAACTATTATTAGCTTTCTAATGAATATTTACAATCTAATTTATCTTATGTATAAACCTATATTAAAAAAAATTAGTAAATAAACTTTGATTTTAACTCTTTTAACTCTTCTTTGAATTAAATAATAATAAATGTCCTAATCTAATCCAAGTGGGCCTAAAAGGTCATATTTTATTCCTAAGGTTGTTTTTGGTCTAATTAATCTTATCCAATAGAATTAGTACATGTGTTAGGGTAATAATAATATCATTTTTATCCTTAATTACCCTATTTACTTTTAACCGTGGAAAAAAAAGTAAAAAGTTATTATTCACCAAAAATTATTTTCATCTCATTGAACCAAATTTTACTTACTAACATCAAATGTGTCTCTCGGATTTTTGAAATTTTACTCACAGAATTGGTAAAATTATGTTTTATGAAAAATTCATTTTTTTAACTACCACTTAGTGGTTTCACTATTCATCAAAAAATTAAAGTTTCCAGAAAAATACCAAAATTTAGGCCTAAGCTATATTTGATATTATGAACTCAAAAATGATGTCTATTTTACCAAATTCAAAACATAGCATTTGCATTAATTAATTTAAAAATTAATTCCCGTCGTCAAAACAAATAGCGTGTTCTTAAGAGATAATAATTATCAAAAGATTGACACTTGTTTATGTCTGGTTTAAATGTAGAATTACATCCAATGACCAAAATTGTATTAAATTGTAAAAATATATTCTAAATATACTTTAAAACCACTCAAATTAATAATTTATCACTACTAATTATTTCGATTAAAAAAGTTGTTTTTAATTAAAATTTAGTAATTTTCACTATTCATCAGAATATGAAAGTTATCCGAAAAGTACCAAAATTTCACGTTAGGCTAAATTCGATACTCCGAATCCAAAAATGAAGTCCATTTTGAGAGATAAAATTTCTAAAATTTTAAAAGGTGGTTATTACTATTCATAACAGCTAGTTTTAATAATATTTTAATAGCATATCGTTGTTTAGTGAAACTCGGTATTGCGTACTACACACGCTATCGAGGAAGGTCGTGATTGCGTGTAATGTAAGGCAAGTCAAGGATGCATGTTCTGCAAGCTTATTTTTGTGTAGTGTACAACACAAGACATTAATGAAATTAAAAATAATATTTTTCATAAAATCTCGGGGTGTTACATTCTACCCCTCTTGAAATGAATTTCGCCCTCGAAATTCGTCGGGGTTATAAATGGTTTACTACTCGAATGTTTCTTTAATAGAAACCCACATCGTAAAAATGGATACCAAAACCAATATTTAAAAACAAAAGTATGAAACGTAACGGTTACCCAAAAAAACTAATCACTGGGTTTCCACATAGGAGAACATAGGTGAAAATATGGATATGGAAGAAAAATCTAACCATCAAGTTTTGATGGAGAGTGGTAGAGAACATGGCTATGGAAAATCCAACAATCACAAATCCATAAATTTGTGACGATCTAAGGTGCCATCTGAATCATCAGATATAAGATCACTAGGACAACATTTTTGGTTTTCAAGATCGTTTCCCTAAAGTTGATGAAATTGGAATTAGAAGAAATACTTTTGTGATTTTGGTATAGTCTCACCGTTGGTCATTCTTTGGACAATTTCCACTTAATCTCTTAAAGAAATGAAGTTGAATTTTTCATTCGTGATGTGTTAGCAGATCATGTGATAGAATGATGGGTCATTCCATCTGTCTCAAACAAAAGGTTAGAAAAGTTATCAAAAAATACATAAGTCCATCTTGTAACGCCCCGACCCCAGCTACCCAGAGTCGGTGCATTACTTCGTAACATTGGCATGATCACAAGAAAGATCAAATCTCGAAAGACCGATTGGTTTAGTAGCCTTGGAAACACTAGATATATTCATAAAGTTTTACATTACATTTCAAAGTGAAAAACTACTACAACAACAAAGTCTTCATATCCACACTATTAACCCCTCATAATATCCCTGCAAGTCAATCATAATTTACTTCTTCACTACCTGGGAAAAATAAAACATAGAAAAGGGGTGAGCTCAAATGCCCAGTAAGGATAACAATATAGCGGAACATTCAAAATAAGCATAAACATTTAAGGCAATGAATTACTAAAACAAAAGCCTTTTAAACATGAACTTCAACATAGTATGGCAAAAGTAAAATGAAATAATGCCATTTACTTATTCACATGGATATTCTACTAATCTAATAATCACATGCAAAATCAATAACCACTTTCATAATGTTGGAATGCATAATGCCAGACTATCATAACCACATAGCCAAGGCCTCGTTCCAAGACTACAAATAAGATTTTGTCAAGGCCTTGTGCCAAGACACTAGTTTGTCTCATGAGACCTACCGATGCAATTTTTTTTTAGAAAATACTTATGTTTAAAATGGATAAAATATACTCCAGTGTTTTTCTGAAAGCAATATGCAAGCTTTTAAAAATAAAATAACTAATTCTGAGACTTCTCGATTAATTACAGGCCATGATGGGTCCACTCCCAATCCCTTCCTGTCTACCAAACTCGAGAGTCAGGTTTTCTGAAAACATTTTTAAGCTTGCGCTAAATACGTATACATTTACACTGGATTTTAATATATTTGAGGGAAATATCTCTCTTTTGAAATCATTTAAAAATCACATAAATATAAAAGAAACCTTTTCTTTGAAAATATTCTTATAAGCTTGTAAGGAAATCTTCGACGATTTTATAACGGCAGAAAATAACCGCACCCGCCGTATAAGTTAAAAAAACATTCTTACATTAATTCTGTCTAAAAGGTTAAAAATCACATTGTTTGGAAAATTAGGGAAAGATTCCTTTATAAGCCTCTTATAAAAAGTCAAACAAGGGTATAAATGAATTTAACCCATGTTCTTGTAAATAATAAAAAATGTTTTGAAATACATTTTGAAGAAACATGGATGTGGATGATAAAGAGATCCCAGTAGATTATTACATATAAACAACCTCGGATAATGAAGAGATTGTGAAATAACCCTTACCAATTTGGTAAATTATAAAACATACAACCCATAAAAGAGGTATCATACAATTAATATGTAAATACACATAAATTAGAGTGTATTACACAAAGAATATAATTATGGGCAGTACATACACCACACAAAAGGTGATGGTGGCAATATGGAATGAATCTCACGGAAATAAGGAGTGAGATGAAAACCCCTTACCTTGTACTTTTCCTTGGTTGGGGTAGGTTAACTTCCTGTATAATGGTGAAATAATTGTTATTAAATTATATAAGAATCATATATATTAATATGATATCATATATGATCTTTTAATATCGATTTATAATAATATCTTAGTATTATCGTTGTTTCGGGTGTTAACTTACTTGTTTTCTTTTATATGTTTTGTTACGTAAGACCTTTTTGTAAAGGATAGGTTGTATATTATTCATATCCAGAATGATATCAAGTCCTTAAACATCATTTTTAAATCATCAAATGATAATTATACTTGAATGGATACGATGGAGAATGAATCTCATCGCGTTCGTGGAGACGGTAGTCCGTACGTACGCACGAGCGACAATATCATTATTTGATATTAAAATAATATATAAATGGATGTTATATCATATATAAAGAATCATTAACATGTTATATTTATTATTTACATGAGTTACACATCATTATTATACCCATCCAAATAATAATATATTGAATAACAATTACACCACGACGTGGAGACGGTAAGCCGTACGTACGCACGTATGGTGAAATGTTATTCAAAGGGTGGATAGAATACTGAATATGGTTGTACCATATTTATAATAACATCACAATATATGTGAGATACTGGAGTTATTACTTTAGAATGGTAAGAACAAAGGAAGAAGAAGTGGAAGAAGAATGGAACTTGAAAAGGGGTGGTGAAAACATTACCTCTTCTTCGGGTTCTTCCTTTTGATTTGATCAAAAGGGCTCCTTAGGTTGGCTTTCTGATCAAACTAAGGCCTCTAGGTTGTAGTGAGGGATGTTGGGAGAGTATTTTGGCAGAGTTTGGCCGAACCAAAAGGATTTGAAGGTGTGAATAAATGAGAAGGAGGAGTGCCCCTTTTATAAGAGGGGTGAGGGGCACCTTTGGAAAAGCTAGAAATATTAATTTATAATAAATTCATATTCGGTTTCTAATGGCTCCAAAGCTTATTATTCAAAGGTTAATGTGGGCATAGGTCGAAAACCACTCAACCAATAGAATTTAGACAGGTTTGGGTACTTATATTAACCTTATCTTTAAGTATTAACTCTAAGTTAATTAGTTTCACTTTTACAATGTCTCTTTGTATTTTTATATAATATGGTTAATAAACATACTATATACATCCAAGAGACCCCCAAGTGGTCCATTAATGATGAACCTATCCTGATATAAGTCTCTTGGCCGAACCTTAGATTTTTAGAAATTTAATATCAATTAATAATATAATATTTGTTTTAAGAACTCTTTTATGTCAATTTTGACACTATTCAATAGTTGATTTTTGTGAAACTCATAACAGATTGATTACTTCGAACAAAGTCAATTAAATAAATCCTAATATATCATGTTATCCTAGAAAATTAGTTTAATTCATTAAAAGTTTCATATTATATTTTATTGGGTATTTATAATATCAATTATTTTAATTTTGCACTATTATAGTAATTACTGCATCATCATTGTGTCATAAATAAAATAAATTATTTAATGTCTAAAAATTATAAATAAAATATCATTATGTAGTAAATTTGTTTATCTTTCTAATGAATATTTATAATCTAAAATACAACTTATATAACTCTATTTAACAATTGTTTTGCTAAAAGATATATGCTTGTGTCATTTTTGTATTCATTTTGACTTAATTAAAATAAAGTGTCATTATCACTTACAAGTGGATCCATGGGGTCCCAAAATTGACACAAAGATGCCCATGGTCGACCATTTATCAACCAATAGGGATAAGACACGTTTTAGGGTAATTTAGTATTATTATAATATTATTTTTTTAACCCTTATTTACCGGATTTACCCTTAACCATGGTAAATAAAATATTTACCGCAGTAATTATTCAAAATGTCTAAAAATAAAAGTTACCTATTTACATAATTTGGACATCCTGATTCCAAATATGGAATCCATTTTCCTAAATTCAAAACACAGAAGTGGCAGAAATTAATTTAAAATTAATTCCCGTTGTCAAAACAAAAAGCGTGTTTTTAAGAGGTAATAACTATCAAAAGATTGACACTTGTTTATGTTCGGTTTAATCATAAAATTATGTCCAATGACCAACATTATATTAAATGGTAAAAATATATTCTAAATATACTTTAAAACCACTCAAATTCACAATTTATCACTATTAATTATTTTGATTAAAAAAGTTGTTTTTAATTAAAATTTAGTAATTTTCACTATTCATCAAAATATGAAAGTTATCCGAAATGTACCAAAATTTCACCCTAGGCTAATTTTGATATTCCGAATCCAAAAATGAAGTCCATTTTCAAATATAAAATATATATAATTTCAAAAAGTAGGTATTACTATTCATAGCGGCTAGTTTGATTGGTTACGGTGTGTTAGAACTCGGTGTTGCGTACAACACACGCTAGCGTACCATGGAAGCTTGGGATGTTTCATTTTAAATTTTTGATGTCCCCATTTAGTCAAAAAGTTTAAAATATAGTATCTAAAAAGGGTTCGCTCTTAAAATTTGGTAAAAGTGAAATACTGAAAATGAATTTGTTCTTACATTATGTCTAAGAAACTCATAATATGGATTCTAAAATTATAAGGATTATATAAAGTTTAAAATTTAGTTGACACTATTCATAACCTCTTTTGAATAGCTTGTTTGGTAAGTCATGGTGCGATTGAACTTGGTGTTGCGTGTAGTGAAAGTTATTGAATTATTTTGAAGAAATAACACACTATAAAATCTTGGGGTGTTACACATCTATAGTGAGATTAATGATATATGGTTCCTAAAATGGACTTATAATTCGTATATCATAATGCTTAATATAATAAAACTAGTTTCTACTAAACAGGGAATTCCTGTAGGCCAGTGGTAGGCGATAAAGGCCAGTCGCACTTCAGTTGTGGGTTCGATGCCCACGGCCTTGTCCGACGCGATGGGCTGTCACCCGTCCTGCGGGTTGTCCTTTTTCTAAAACTATATAATATCAAAAGTTCTATCCTTAAATAATACTAACTTATGTCCAACATAATCCATTCCAATCTTTAGTCTTATCTAAAATACTTCGGTCCAAGCTCATAATATAAAGAAAATGATTACTTGAAATGTCATCAACTAAGCATGTGAATACCATCATTTATCCCCCATATATCTTTTTGGTCACATTCCAATCATGTGAATACCATAATCATGTATTCTCTTGAAAAATGAATACCCATTAAACCTTAGTGAAAACATGAATGCTGTCAAAAGTTAACTCTTTCCACATACCAAAATCCAAAAATTCTATATACTCAATCCATTACATAACCTTCTCCTTATATCAGTCATGAGATCATGAATAATATCAAACATCTAATTTTCTCCTTATCCCTTCATTATGCGCATATCATCTACATTCCAAAAATATCTGAATAACCTTTCATGGATATTGGTACCATTAATCATACACTTTCAAAACTCAAGGAAAGACAACAGTGTAACAATCCTTAGATGTCTCTTTATTCCATAGTACCATGAGATTACTTATACAACATTACACATGATAAACATATAATCATTCCACTACATTCTTAAACCATTGACCGAGCTTCAACAATTCTTTCATCTCACATATCATTTGTAGTCTCTTCATCATCATCAACATAAATACTACCCATACGACCATACTGATTCTCTTCATGAGACTTTACCTTAGGGCATTGGTTTGCATAATACCCGTACATTCCACATTTAAAACATTTAACCATTGTTGATGTCGTAGCAATACCATTATCCTCATCCCGGGTGTTAACTGAACCTTTTCCTTTGCACTTACTGGCTTTGTGTCCTTCTTTTCCACACCCAAAGCATCTTCCAGTTCCTTTGAAACATTATCCTTGATGCCTCTTCCCACATGATTTACATAGGGTAAATTGAACTTTCTTTCCTCTATGATCATCATGAAACTCCATCTTTCTCTTATTAGCCGAGCCAGGAAACTTACCAAATTTTACTTTATTGATCATATTATGAGATTGCTGATTCGGCATAATAATGATGTTTGGACTTCCAAATCCCATTTCATTTGGTTGCTAATGAAGAATATCATTTCATTGTCCATCATATCCTCCATTATCGTGAATCATCTTGTTTCCATCCATTTTCTAAAACCCAAAAAAGAATAGTGTGAGATGCAAAAATCATAATAAAGGGGGAGTAACTTCAATATCTAACATCTTTGGTTTAATCTAATATCGTTACCATAGTTCTAGGACTATATCCTATACGTATACTTTTCCTTAGGGGCATCCCTAGACATACCTTAGAAATATCTCTAGGGATCTCACTAACGTTTTTGCATCCTAGTTTCCAAAGGTTGACTAAACCTTTCCTCTGATACCAAATGTAAAGACCCGAAGCTTGACATACATAGACATTACATTACTTTTTCATAATACTTATTACATAACAAAAACACACACACAAGGACCGTAATATTTAGTGTCTTTGGAAACTCGGAATATAATCTTCTAATCGTGGTGAAAGATCTTCAACATCTCCCTTAAAGAACTTCTTTTTTTTTTAAAAACCTAAATCCTTCTTTATATCCTGGGGAAAAGAAAACATAAAAGGGTGAGCTCAAATTCTCAGTAAGGGTAAACAAAAGAAATATCAATCACATCATATTCATAAGAACGTATCTTTTGGAAATCTTAACCTGCAAAAGAGATCATAATTTCATAACATGGGATAAATAATAGTAGTGAAATGTAATCCCAATAATCATAACTTAAAACATGAGACTTTTTGTCATACACACATAAGCATAGAGAATCATTTCTTGTTAGTCAAGACTCATTGCCAAGACTATCTTAATGGACAAAGTCCCTTTCTGAACCGAGTTCACTCCTCGTTTCAGTCCTGTTTCACTGAACCGGTATAACCTACCGTTCCAGCCATGTCTATCTCATGAGATATAAAATCATTACCCAATGCATTGGAGGGAGATATAGGTCCCAACCATCTCATAATGAAACCATTCTTATGTGTGCCACAAAATCGTAAATCATACATCATCGCATAACCCATGTAATAAAAATGGGAATCTTAAACATCATGACATCATAAAACAATTCATATAAGATAAAGGAATTCATAAAAATAATTCCATCACAACATAATCAAATCAATGTAAGAATAGGGATAGAAACAGAACCCTATATTATCTTATATGGAAAATAATTTTGATAAAACACTTGAACTCCATTATTGAGGAAAATATCCTTTCTACTTCAAAAACATTTTCTTTTCTTAACAAGTCATACAATTTTAAACTAAAAGAAGTTTATTAAGAATAAACTTGAAAGTTTTAAAAGGAAGCTTCTTGGAAATAATGTTTTAAAAATACATTCATGCCGTATAAGTTAAAAAAACATTCTTCGTACTTTTGCCGGAAAAGTCAAAAAGTACATCGTACGAAAAACAAAAAAAGATTCCTTTCATATATTTTACAAAAAACTCACCGAAGGGTAAAATTGTATTTAAAAAAATTTTAGGTGGATGGAAATAATGTTACATATTGAGGAAACATGGATGTGGATGATAAAATACACCCCAGTAAATTCCAAAGTATAAACAATCTCGGATAAAAATGAGATTGTGATATTTCCCTTACCTTAGGTCTGATTTGCTTTGTAAGTGTCCGAACCTCCTGTATAATGATTTAAATAATGTCATTGACTTATTCCAGAATCATACTCATTGTTATGATATCATATATGGTTCACTTATGACTTTATATTACCTGTTCATTTGTAAATTCCATGTTAAAGAGTGTTTTGGGTAAAATCGTTTCATTTGTCGTCCGTGTTTTGACTTGTAATTATTCATATGATTACTTAGATCATGATTACTTAATTTCAGAATATAAAACATGATTTATATATAATATATATTCATAATACACATATATATAATAAATCAGTAAATGGAAATAAATACACCGTTCATGGAGACGGTAGGCCGTACGTACGCATGAATGTTGTTTTTGTTTCCTTATTGAGTTGAATGGAATTAAGTAGATGTCATACATATATATACAAATAAATCCAGTATCATTATTATGTCATATATTTAATGATTACTTATTATATATTCTTTATAATCATTCATGAATGGTTAATCATTGAGAATGAATCTCATCGCGTCGTGGAGACGGTATTCCGTACGTACGGAGGAGCGATGATATCGTTCCCATGATCGTGGAATTTTATTGGAGTGTATGTATACTATTACAGAATCAATATCACTTTACAATAATCACATATAGTTATTATTTACACCATTATACCCATCCAAGTAAGGTGGTGGTGGAAAATAGATTACACCACGACGTGGAGACGGTATTCCGTACGTACGCACGCGCGGTGATTTCATTTTCCGTATGATGGATAGATGGTGAAATAGGGTTGTTTCATACTTATAATAACATATAAGTAAATGAGTGATGCTGATTTTATTACTTCATAATGAAACAACCTTAGAAGAAGAATTGGAAGAAGAAATAAAGGTGAAAGAATCGGTAACGGAAATTACCTCTTCTTTGAAGCGCCTCTTTGAGACCTCCTCTTAGGTCACTAAAATTTGTCTTTGAGGAAGACCAAAACCACTAGGATGTTTCTAGGTAAGTGGAGAAGATAATTTGGCAGAGGTAGGCCGATCTTGAAGGCTCAATGTGGTGTGAGGAAGAGAGGGAGGAGGTTCCCTTTTATAAGGGAGGAGAGGGGCTCCTTTGGAACACTAAAAATAATATTTTATTATAAAGTCATATTCAGTTTTAAATAGCTCAAAATTGATTTATTTCGAAGCTAAGGTGGGGATTGGTCGAAATAATCTCATCCAATAGAATTTAGACAGGTTTAGGTTCCTATTTTAACCTTATCATTTAGATTTAACATTAAGTTAAATAATTTTACTTTTACCGTGTCTTCTTGTGTTCTTACACTGTAAGGTTAATAAACTTACTATAAGAAGCCAAACGAACCCCAAGTTGTTTATTATTAATATATATAACCTTATCTAATTAATTTGGCCGAACCTTAGATTTTTAGGAATAAAATAACAAATAATAATATAATATTTGTTTTAAAAACTATTTTATGTCAATTTTGACACTATTCAATAGTTGATTTTTGTGAAACTTATAACAAAATGATTACTTCGACCAAAGTTAATTAAATCAATACTAACATGTCATATTAACCTATAAAATTAGTTTAATTCATAAAAAGTCTGAAATTATATTTATTTGGGTATTTATAATATCAATTATTCTAATTTGTTCACTATTATGGTAATTACTGCATCGTCATTGTGTCATAAATAAATTAATTTATTTAATGTATAAAAATTATAAATAAAATATCATTATGTAAGAACTCTTATTATATTTCTAATGAATATTTACAATCTAATTTATCTTATGTAAAACCCTATATTAAAAAAATTCTAGTAAATAAACGTTTTTTTAACTCTTTTAACTCTTCTTTGAATTAAATAATAATAAATGTCCTAATCTAATCCAAGTGGGCCTAAATGGTCATATTTTATTCCTAAGGTTGTTTTTGGTCGAATTAATCTTATCCAATAGAATTAGGACATGTGTTAGGGTAATAATAATATCATTTTTACCCTTAATTACCCTATTTACTTTTAACCGTGGTAAAAAAAAGTAAAAAGTTACTATTCACCAAAAATTATTTTCATCTCATTGAACCACATTTTGCTTACTAACATCAACCGTGTCTCTCGGAGTTTCTAAATTCCACTCACAGAAGCGGTAAAATTATGTTTTATGAAAAATTCATTTTTTTTAACTACCACTTAGTGGTTTCACTATTCATCAAAAAATGAAAGTTTCCAGAAAAATACCAAAAATTAGGACTAAGCTATATTTGATATTATAAACTCAAAAATGATGTCTATTTGACCAAATTCAAAACATATCAGTTGCATTAATTAATTTAAAAATTAATTCCCGTCGTCAAAACAAATAGTGTGTTCTTAAGAGATAATAACTATCAAAAGATTGACACTTGTTTATGTCTGGTTTAAATGTAGAATTACATCCAATGACCAACATTGTATTAAATTGTAAAAATATATTCTAAATATACTTTAAAACCACTCAAATTAATAATTTATCACTATTAAATATTTCGATTAAAAAAGTTGTTTTTAATTAAAATTTAGTAATTTTCATTATTTATCAGAATATGAAAGTTATCCAAAAAGTACCAAAATTTCACGTTAGGCTAAATTCGATACTCCGAATCCAAAAATGAAGTCCATTTTGAGAGATAAAATTTCTAAAATTTTAAAAGGTGGTTATTACTATTCATACCAGCTAGTTTTAATAATATTTTAATAGCATATCGTTGTTTAGTGAAACTCGGTATTGCGTACTACACACGCTATCGAGGAAGGTCGTGATTGCATGTAATGCAAGGCAAGTCAAGGATGCGTTTTGTGCAAGATTCTTTTGGTGTAGTGTACAACACAAGACATTAATGAAATTAAAAATAATATTTTTCATAAAATCTCGGGGTGTTACACCCATGAGGTTTTAATCATTTAAAATTATAATTCATATTGATTTTGGATTCAGGTTTTCCCTTCTTTCATATACTGGAAGCATTATCAGACATCACAAAGTAAGAAAACCCACATCTCAAAACACAGTATGATCCAAGCATCACAACATCAAATCAATACAAAATAATCAAAACTCAAAAAACTATGGGGTACTAGGAACACATTTGTGACTCTCACTCCCAAGTACTATCCTCTAAGACACCATTCCTCCCCAATACATGAACCAAAGGAAAATTTCATCCATGTATCACCTTATCACATAGATCCTAGATATCATACGGTCAATCCACAAACATCATTTCATCCTTTATATCTTTCTCTTCACATTCAATGTTGTGAGATTCATCATGAAAATAAAGATGAAGCTAAGACTTTTGGAAGACATCATGGTTCCTATATAGCCATGGTGGAAATACCAATAGATACACCACCTTACCAACATTCCCCATTACCTCAAAGGGCCTAAAAAATCCAGAAGAAATATTATTACCCCTAAAAAACCTTCACACATAGATGGGAGACTATCAAGAAAACATGGTATCATACCTCAAACCCCAATAGCCTTCACCTATGATCAACATAGGAATTTAGATGGCCCTATACTACCCTCATCCTCTCTTGAACCAACTGAATCTTCTCAGTCATTTCCTGCACCACATCAGAACCAAATAATAATAATTCCCTAACCCCCATATAGTAGAATAGATAATGACACAACAATCCATATCATGCATAAAAATAATGGACTGAGTCATTTTATAATCTAATAATCAAGAACCTATGAGTTTTCTATATGAAATTTACATATGCTATGTATCATGGACACTTTATGTCTTGCACAAAGGGATTATATGAACATGCATTCTTGCATATGATGAAGCTGGTGAACATAATTATAGAAATAAATGTGTTTGATAGAGATCATGTCAAAGACCTTTGTATCTTGAGTAGAACAAATTCTTTCCTAGAGAAAACTTTTTCTTGTATTTATGGATTTAGTGATTCATATTTTTTTCAATGTTATAAAGCCTTATGGGTTCTCAATTTTTTATTGACTGAATGGGGATCGAGTTTGACTCAAAGAGAAACTCTAAAAGTTATTTAGAGTTAGTACAAAAAGTATTTTTCAAGGGGTATTTAAAATATATTACATATTATATGGTATGAAATTAATAACAGCTTCCCAAAAGTGTTTTGGAAGAAATCCAAAAAGAGTTTTGGATATAATTTGACAAGTTATTATATATGATACAATATAAACTGAAATGACACAAATTTTATAAGGCCTTAGTGAAAGTGGGAGACTAAAGGAAATATTACCTAATGTATTAAACTCATATGATGTGTTTTTTATATAGAATATAATATGATATATGATATTTTAACATTACATCCTTTTCTATTTTATACCTTTCAATATGTTGTTATCATAAAGTATTGATAAAAATAAATATTCAAAAGTGGTATATTAAAATTTTCACCCACACTAGTTATAATTAATATATATATATATAACATATATAAAATCATAATACATTCATATGATGAATTCATATTCTAAAATGGTTTATAAAAGGGTTTTGTAATTGAATGCATTAACTTGTACATTTTATAACATATGATTCAATGATTAATCACTTGAGGAGTGTCCTCAGGGGATTATAAAAAGACTTTATGCCATGATTATGGTGTTATCATCCCTACTTGAGCCAATATTGATTCTCCCTACATAAAGAAATCTTTTATTTAACATTTTCTATGAGAGGAACTAGCATGTCATTGGTTTTAGAAGAATCCTACCCAAATTATGGGTGATTCACATTAGCCTATGGATACACCACAGAGGATGTATTCCTTTATCTTCATTTAATATTATATTTATCAAGTATAGATATAAAATATAATGGAAACACCATACTTTTATGCAAGGTGCATGATATATTCTTCATTTTAAAGTCTTTATGCATTATTTCTATTTCAAAGGCATGATGTTCTTTAGATTTATGGTTTATAATTTGTTATTCAATGATGATTAATAATTATTATATACTTATAAATCTATTAATTATAATACAATATAATGATAGAAAACTATTTATAACATATATATATATATATTCCTCTCCATCCTTTAGTAAAAGTCTCATTAATGGTTGTTTTAACCATCTATGAGGATGTTGTCAATTTTTTAATTATAACCTACATCATGGTTGGTTTCCATAGACTATATATAATATATAAATAAGTAATTTTATGTATTTTTAGGTTTATTGATATTATTTGATTAATATATAAATAAAAAAACCAAAACCATGAAATTGAAATAAAAACATAACGATTCAAACAAACATGACTTAAAACTAATGTATCTTCAATAAAATGTTAATAAATAAATTTTAATAATTATAATTGACTAAGAATAACATAAATAAATGTAATATTCTTCTAGATAAATTTTTTAATAAACATATTTTATATACATAAAAAGTATAAATATGGAAGAAAAACAATACTTGGGTAAGGATACTCTCAATCCTCCCCTTTTCTTTGGAGTTTGTCTTCTCTTTCTCTCTCTCTATGTCATTTACACATTTTTTTAATATGAACTAAATACATTCTAAATTTATTTTATTTTATTTTATCTTTCTTTATTCTAGGGATATTTTTTATTTCCTTGGGATGGAATTAACTTTTTTACTTTACTCTTTATGATACCTCCAGGTTTATTCATCAACATATGGTTTATTATTATGAAACTCGTTCTTTTTTACATTGGTTTATTTAATTTTTATGATTGATGTAAATTTATTTTCCTCATTTCATGCATGATTATAAGAATATTATGATGTGATGGGTGGGTCTAGAATTATATATCCCTCTAATGAATTGGGTAGAGTATTATATCTCGTGAGATCGTTATTTGTAGACATTATATGGTTATATTTATCTACAATGTTATTCATGGGCATGATGCAATTAGCATTTTCCATAATGTTATGATGTCTTAGTAGTGAGACTTAACTTAGGATTTTTCATTTTTATGCATGTTTCACATTTCTTGACATATTCATATGATTCTTTTAATTATTATATTATTCTTATGATTTAACATCCCGAATCATATTCCACTAAACTAGATCCCCAATCCAGTACACCACATGACCACAAGTTAACCTCATCAAATTCCATAGGCAATAGATTAGCAATGGGTGTATAAAGAGGAAATATGAGGAGACTATAATTTTATATTAGAAAGCTTATAAAACAGTAAATAAGAAAACATCATACACATTAGAGAAAGTGGAAATTAGAAATAAACAAAAATAGAAGCATGATGTAATAAAATGAAATACAATAAAGTCTCGAACATCAATTCCATACAAACATCATCAATCTCCCATTGGTTCGATCTCATATAGAAAATAAAAAACTAAAAAATAAATACATTAGGAAATATTTTCATCTCTAAGACACGTCACATACCTGGTCTCTAGTAATTTTTGAATAGATCTAGCCTAATCATTAAACTCAATATGAGCAACTTGCTTAATCATTAAATCACGGGCCTTCACCTAATCCATCGTGTATCTATGATCAACCTAAAAGTATAAATAATGTTTGTACACACAATGAGGTTTACATAGAGGGGTGAGAAATAAATCTCAGTAGGCCACTGATGAAGTGTTTGCGTGTGTGATCACAAAAATATTTATATCTAAGTGTTGTACAGAGGCTAGCCTTAGGTCGATCTCTTGAGGAGACACTGTGATCAAGCACTCACTACTTTTATTCCACCTTTTTTATAATTTTTAATCAATTAAATAGAATTAATTGAAATGAAATTTGAGAATTGAAAATGAAAAACTAAAATTAAACATGAAATGAAATGAAAACAGAATGAATGCATACACAATGATGTTAGGAAGAAAGGAGACATTACTGAGAGAATCACCCTGAGTGAACCTTCATCATCTCTTAATTAGTTTAGAATTTAAATAATGAAAATTCCCCATCATATTCATGAAAATTCATTTATTATTATGATTTTTATTATATGGTGCTCCCAACAATAATCTAGATACCACACATCCACCCCCTCGATTGGGGGAAATTTTCACAGAAGTGAAAGTTAAACCTCGGGTGGAAAGTGGAGACACAAAGGTTCCTTTCCCACTAAGATCCCCATAAGTCTAACTATAATTAAATAAGAAAATTAAAAATGATTTCTAAATGACTTGGTTTCATCATTTTATTACTCCCCTTGGAACTTCCTTGGGTTAGCTACTCATGATCATGAGCATAAGAGTTCACAATGAAGAAGAAAACGGGTGAAGAAAAAAATAGAATGAAAGAAATGGAGAGAAAGGGGAACTCTGAAATTAAAATATGAAATTCCATTACAGAATGAAAATAAAATAAAATAAATGACTAAACTATATAAATTTTCCAACTAAGGCTATCACTAAGTTTCCAACCCTTTGAAATGAAAGAGGGATACACTTTTATAGGCAAAGGGAGTGAAATATTTGGCTCCAAATTCATCCTCCGAAAGATGATGTGTATAAGACCTCTTTAATGACATAATATGGGAAATGGTAATTCCTAAAAGTTTTTCCTATATCTACCCTATATATTCTTAAGAAACTTCATCTTGATTAGCCAAAAAATGAATAATTAATGGTCGATTCACTCAGGATAATTAATCTACCCAGGAAGATTGTTCGTATTCCAATGCACTGAGTCCCAACACATTTATGAACTTGATAATAAAAGATTCCAGTGAAATAATATTAATGAAACTTGTTCTTCCAGATGTTTTATTTTTCCATTTATAATTTAATCTCAATTGGTTTGGCACTTTATGAGATATCATCCTAACAATAAAATTATTCAGATCTGTGCATAGATTATGAGGCTATAATTGTGAGCTAGATTTGGGCCTCCAAATGATACATTGAGGTTTGGGTCCAGAAGTATAAAATTCATCCCATACAATATAGAAACCTATAGAATAATAATATTTCACTTTATATTAGTATAGAAAAAGTTATGTCTAAAATATTGAAATAAATTTAAACTATTAAATTCGAAAATATTCCATTTTTTAAATTAAGCTCAAGAATGATCCTAAAACATAAAATTTGACAATTTCACTTAAAATAACACATCGGTGGGATTAAAAATTGAAATTAAGAATAAAATAATTTAATATATTTTTTCTATCAATTCTACCACACATAAACATTTCACTCTTGAGCAATAATCTTATACCAAGGTCAAAATAAACTTCTCAAAGCATAAATGACAACACAACTCAATTATCATATCAAGGAAAATATCATGTCTCCTATATGAATAAAAATTTAAAAATTTATCAAAAACATAAGAATACATTCAATATCATGTTAATCCTATCATTAATTTCATACCTACCTCCACAAAAAAAATATTTCTCTCTTCACTCAAGGATTTTTAATGTGGAGTTTTTCTCTTTCCCAAGAACATGTGTGATATCCATAGGCTTGAAATCCTCCTTGTATCTTCACATCATATAGTAAAAAAACGTGTCAATCATGAGGCCTTTTATATGGGTTGTTCTAATTCTGAGTTTTGGTAGGTTTTAAATGTAAAAACATCTGAGACAGAATGAGGAGGGATAAGTTCTCAAGTGAAGTAAATGCATGAAATTTTTTCCCTCAAGAATGGTGTCCTCCTCAATAAGATAAAAATGAATCACTTCCAAAAACCTCTTCCTTTGGTAAGTTCTCACTTGGAACTTCTACATAAATGAATTTATTCCCTCTTTTCCCCAGTTGAAGCATTGTTTCAGCTTGAATTCAGATCTATATTTCTGTTTATAATCATGTTTTTGGAGAAAAGAGAGGTAGCCTTTTATCTTCAAAAATTAGTAAACACCCAGCCCATATTTGTAATGATATTTTGGGCCACCCATAAATATTTACATCATGAAATTTATATCACCTAAAAGTAAATAAATCTAGAAACACTTTCAATTCATCTCAAACAGATTCTTTAGGAAATAAAAACATATCCCATCTTCTCCCCACCCCACATTTGAGTTCAATAATAATAATGCATTTAACTTCTATAGATGGTTATAAAAGGATAAATAAGTTTTAATTTGGATTCATAACAAGGTATTTCATGTATACTAGGGTCTTAATAAATTTTATATGAAATAGTAGTCCAAAATAAGAGTTAAAAGAAAAAGGGGATTCCAATGTGATTCTTCAATCATATTTAACACATTTCGTGAACTCTAACATCTTTGAAAAAGAGAAAAAAAGAAATTTATATATCAAACAACATGTATAGAGACTCTAAAGAAAAACATAAATTTAATAAGATTTCAAATAGGTTTATAAACCTCTCAGGTTGGTCAAGATTTTCAATTTGGACAGTTTTAGTGCACAAGAGTTTCATAATCAATCAAACTTCTAAAAATGAAAATATCAAAAATCAGAAGAAAAAATACATTCATCAATCATTTTAATTCTAAAATATTGAAATTAATTAACGTTCCAAAAATAAAAAGATTAATTAATTTTAAAAAAAATTTGATTTTGCTCAAGAATCCTAAAAACACACAAAATAATGAAAAAGGAAAACAAGAAAATTTCAAATAACATGGAAAATAAAATGAAAGCACAACCAAAAATCACAAATAAAAGTTTAAATCCCTCCCCCAAACTTATTACATTAACTACCCTGTTTTTAGATAAAATAATATCAATAATGTTTTTCACATATAATTTATATTGGGTAGAAAATAAAATAAAGACAAGGAAAGACATAGCCTGATTTAGTTTTTAGTGGAAGTCATGAGTTATGATCCTAGATGCCACGAAATTAAAACTAAAAGAAAGAAATGAAAAGAAATGAAAAAAATAAATACAAATAATAATAAAGGAGAGAGAAAATGAATAATTCTTGGTTTGACCCCCCAAGCGGGTGCTAGATTTTTACTGCCCCTAGTCAGATTGTTACAGTGAGTTATCCCCAATCAGCAGGTGGATGTGGTTTATTGGAGATGAACCACCACATGTGAATTTTTCTATTGTCCATTATTGAACACCAATAATAGATAACCCCAAATAATATAATAAAGTTCTCCAACCCCAAGAAATAATAAATAGAGTAGTTGAGTTCAAGAGTTGTAGGGAAAAGAAAATAGGGGTGCTCCCTATGAACTTTTGTGGTGTCCTCCACCATATGGTATGAAAGTTGTTGTTGAGGAGGTAGTCTCACCATTAAAATATCCTAGGTTATTCATATATGATCACCACAACTTGGGTGGTCTCCTAATTAACATCCAAGGCCTACTCCTTTTGTGTTGTATCAAAAAATTTAGAAAAGTGGATGTCAAAAAACAATTTAGTTTGAGTAAGATTAAAACATGATGAATTTATTAAGAAATATTACCTTTCAATTAAGTCATCTTGGAAATTGATCTATTTAGGAAATACCATTATAAAATATATCTCATAGGGTGAATATTATTTATCATATTCCAAATTAAGAGAGAGGTGTAAAGGTGATGATTTTTTAATATCAAGGATGAGAAGATCACGTTTCAGGTTATCTTTAACAAATCTATTCCAGGATTCTTCCAAAAATTGTTGATCTCCCATAAGTGAATCATATATAACATGTACTCCAAGGACCTACTACAGAAATGGTTGAGTATGAGGTGATTTTAATAGTTCCTTTATAAGATCCTTATCTTCCTCCTCAGGTTATTTAGTATAAAAAATGATCGGTGAAATCTCTTCCACCATTTGTTTTGGTTCAGGTTCTCTCTCAAGTTTAGGTTTGGGTTGATCTAGTAGTGAATGAATATATTCTTCAATCCTTTAATCATTTATCTTTAATTTTTGTATGTATTATTAATGTTCTTTTATCTGATCTTTTTGAATTTCATCTTCTTGTTGCACCTCAGAGTAGTTAGTCCATGCATAATAATCATAGTTTGAATCTATCATGGATAGAAAGAGTTTTTTTTTTTTGAAATTTATGATTTTTTGTGTTTTTTTATTAAAAGAGATATTATTTAAAAATAGTAATAAAAATAGTGAGTGAATACCACTTGGATCCCCGGAAACGGCACCAATAAATGAATTATTAATGTGTGCACTTTCAAAAATATTTATAACTAAGGGTAGCACATAGACTAACCTTGGTCGATCTCTTGGGAAGCCTTTGAAATCAAGCACTCACTACATATAATCCACATTTTCTTATATATTTTTTAAATAATGAAATAAAATGAACAGAAATGATATTTGATAATTGAAAATGAAAAACTAAAATTAAACATGCAATGAAATGAAAATAGAATGAATGCAGACAGAATGATGTTAAGAAGAAAGGAGACGTTCTCGAGAGAATCACCCTGAGTTAACCTTCATAATTTGTTCATTAGTTTTGAATTTACTTAATGAACATGATATATCATATGCATGAACATCCCTTTATTCCTATGATTTTGAATATATATTACCCTCAATTATTATTGAGAGACCACACATCCACCTCCTCGGTCGACAAATAATTTCACAGAAGCGAAATTTAAACCTCTGGTGGAAATTAGAGACACAAAGGCACATTGCACACTATGATCCCCCTTGGTATAACTATAATTAAATAAGAAACATTTGAAATGATAGCTCAAATACTTGGGTCCATCATTGGATTACACTCCCAAGAACTTCCTTGGGTTTGGTACTCATGATCATGAGCATACTCTACTAGAAATTTAGGCTATAGCCACAGTCCTATAGCCACAGTTGTATAGGTCCATGGATATATCTTGTTTATATCTATGATTCAATTATAGTTTTGTGGCTAAAACATTTCCCTCCCTTTTTTGATACGTGTCTCGCTCCTCCTCCTCCTCCCCGATTTGTGGCCCTCTGAACCCTCAACCTCTCTCATGGCGGTGCCCTCATCCCCAATACCCTATGTGCATGACCCTCCTTCCCTAACAGTTCCCATCATGACCTCTCCTATCCCCAATCATCCTCCACCAAAGGTGACCCTCGCTACAGTTCCCCTTGTGATGGTTCCCCTCACTGCCATCGAATGAGTAAACCCCACCATGAGCTCTCATCTCCGACCCAACCTCCCCCTCCCCCCGAAGCTGCCATTGAACGCAGGACACCTCACCTACCCTGCCAATATTTCTCCTAGGTAGACTCTCCACCTCCTCTAGTGTGTCTACGATGCGGTCAAACCTCTCTCGGTGATCATCATCCTTGTTATGAACAATTATGTGTTCATTATTTTTGTTATCAATTATTCATATCTAGGTTGTATCAAATCTATACATTTTTTTAAATTTTGTAAAATTCCACCTTTAATATTTCCTCAAAAACTATTTAAACCACCTATTTTCTTGGTAGATACATTTAGTCTAGATCCTTTAGTTGATCCGCTAGTTCAGACCATAGAACTAGTGTAGCTATTACTCATTCACCCATTTTCTATTAGAGAAGACTATCCCACAAGGGTTGGTGAAGGAAAATTAATTCTATTAGGGACTTCCATCTATAGAATCACCCATAAATCTATGGAAATGGATGCCCTCAGGATGTGAAGGTCTGGTGTTGGGTGATATACTACTCTCTTAGATGTATCTTTGAAAATTACCGCATGAGTGTAACTAACATACCTATGACCTAGTGTTGGAATTTATGATCCACACATTGAAATTTTGATTAAAATATCTCATTAGTGAGAGATGTTTCCTATTTACGGACCAAAAGAGTCTATGGTACATCATCTAAAAGTGTGACTAGAACCTTCAGTAGAGGTTTTTGGAAGATTATTTGTATAAATTTAATAAAAATATATAATATTATATTATAAAATGAAATGTAATAGTATATGTGCTGACTTGAAGATTCAAGAGGTCGGATAAGGAATATCATATGAGGGATGTAAGATCATTGTATTATTGGAAAATTATTATGTTTGTGTATTTAAGGATCAATAACAAGTGGTTTTTCCACTATTAGTGATCATATACACATTGGTGGTCTGAGATAAGGTCAGTTAAGAGTTTGATATGATTATGTGGTGAGTCACACAAGTTTATAATCAATTGTTTCAATTTCATGTTAGGATTTAAATATTTATTGAGTTATTATTATACATGTTTTGGTGATGGTTTTATATCTCAATAGAGGGGATATGATGAGAGAGTCTCATGAATTGTAGTGGTAAGTTGACCATAGTTGACCATGATGTATCGCATTTTTAAATAATAGTTATTTTGGCCCAATAAGAAATGAAATGCCCCAAGTTATGTCTCTCATTTTCCATCTTGTCATAGATTCAAGGATGAAAATTAGACACCTAAAGAGTAACTCAAAACACATTATGTGAATTTGTGGATGTGGGATAAGGTCAGGATCCTGAGAGTTCAATACAACATTTATTCTATAATAGATTAGATAACAAATTTAGGTCTCCTTATACCAATCTAGAAGAAGAAATATATTGATGAGAATGAAAGGCATTATGTTCAAGATAGCATGTAGCTTCATTGATTTCCACTGAGTGTGGTATCAAATAGAGATTCCTAAATTACCTCATAGTATTGTAAAGGCTTATAAAATGTGCTGGGTACATAGTGAAATATTAGTATAAACTTTTATCATTAGATCATTGGGCTATCAGAGAGATTTATGGAGACATAGAGGAAATGAATTGAGTATTAATTATGGTTTTTTGGAGGATGTATGGATGATAAAATTGTTATATTAGTGTTTTCCTATGAAAAAAACATTTACTCATTAATTAAAATGTATTAGTTTGAGGATCTGTATGGAAGTACATGTCCTCTTACCTTTGATATGGTATGATATTAGTGAGACTTTAGCTTATTGGTCGAGTATTATATATTATATATTAGAGTAGATTTAGTTGAATAAAAAAAATGGTTGGTTTCAAATTAGTATAAGTATAATTAAAAATAATTCCAATTGATGTTTCCCTTGAAGATCACTTCATGTGACAAGTTTTTCCCATAGTGGTCCCCTCCTTTGCTACATAGCTGTTTGAGGAGGCAGGTGATGTTGGAATCAAGGTACATTTGGATGTCTAAGATCATCAAATTAATCAGGATGTTTCCCTATCAATGAGACCATCATCCATGGTACCATGGTATGCACAATGTGTTTTATGTTTCATGGCTTCAGATGCATTATCCTGAGAAAACACATATCCTTGATAAAGAGGATGTTGATCTAGAGATAGATGAATATTTTGTGTAAACAATTATGCAGATAGTTGTCCAATGTGAGGAGGGAATGATAAGAAAATCTATTCCACAAATAAAATATATATGTGATAAAAAACAAATTTCAGTTGAGATGTTGGAGATGGAATCATACATTCTAGAGAAGTGTCCCATGTTGTTCGATCGTGCCTAAGGGGATGATTCTCAAAGACAATATGTCTAAAGAGGGGTAGGATTGTGACATATAAATGATATGTTATGAATCTTTATATATTTTACATATCCTTGGATTGGGTTTAACAAATAATTTTGGTGTGTTATAGGTTCTTGAGTAGCAAGAAATAGAGGGTTGGAAAGTATAGGGGGAGGGGTGAAAGGGGGTGTGGAGGGGGGAGGGGGAGGGGTACAAGGTGGATGGGTGCAAGGGGGTGTGCAAGGGGTAAGGAGAGGATGCAGGTGGGGTGCATAGGGGGGGGGAGGGGGTGTGCAGGGTGAGGGGGCAGGGGATGTGTGGTGGGGAGGGGTCAGTGGACGGTGCAAGGGGCAGGGGGGTTGTAAGGTGGAGAGGGTGTGTTAGGGGTAGGTGGGGGTGAAAGGGGGAGGGGGTAGGGCAGGGGGTGATGATTTAGGGGTATAAGTTCTGGTGTAGGGGTGTGTGTAGGGGAGGGGTGGAGGGGATGGGGTGTGTTGGGGGTGCTGGGGAAGGGGCAGTGGGGGTGTGCATGGGGAAAGGAGGTGTAAGGGGGTGTGCATGGGGTGAAAGGGGAAGGGGGAGGGTGAAATGGGTGCAAGGGGGTAAGGGTGGGGTGAAAGTCCGGAGGGGTTGGGGCAGGGGGTGCAAGGGGGTGTGCAGTGGAAGGGGGCGGGTGTAGGGATAGGGGGTGCTAGTGCAGGGTTGTGAAGGTCTTAGAAAAATGATATGTCTTCCACCACTCATATAATAGTTTTACTGGTAAGATAATAAAACTCATGAACATTATACCATTACTTCCAAAATTTAAAATCCAATTCACATAAGACAACTAACTCTAAACATCATCCTATGTTTGATAGGTGTGGGAACATTGTAACCCCATCTCTAAACATTAGTTTGTTGTTTGTCAGTAATATCCTTTATTTGATAGGATGAATCATATGGTCATTAGAGGTATATGTGTTGTAACACCCCAAGCTTCCATGGTACGCTTCCCTTTGAATAATGTAGTAGCTTGCGTTGTACGCAACCTGAAGATTTAACACACCATGACCAATCAAACAAGCTGTTATGAATAGTAATACAAACTTTTTGAAATTTTATAAATTTTAATATTCAAAATGGACTTCTGTTTTGGATTTTTAATATCAAAATTTTCATATTGTGATTTTTTGGAATTTTTCTGAGAACATTCAATTTTTGATGAATAGTGAAAAATATTGTGTTATTGTTTAAAACCGACTTTTTATTTAAATAATTAGTTATTTTATTTTAATTTATTTAAGGTAAAAATAGATACATAATACCTATATATGTTCAATTTAATTCATTAGAGTCATTTTATAATAATTTTAGATATATAAAATTTTATTGAACTTTTTACTGTCTTTTACCAACCTTCTAGGAGCATTTGCAAATTTGCATAAAACATAATTTTACCACTTCTGTGAGTTGAATTTCAAAAATCTGAGAGACATAGTTGACATCAGTAAGTAAAATTTGGTTTAATAAGATGAAAATAATTTTTCGTGAATAGTAACTGTTGACTTTTATTTACCACAGTTAAAAGTAAATAGGGTAATTAAGGAAAAATGATATTATAATTACCCTAGCACACGCCATAATTCTATTGGATAAGTGTAATTAGACCTAGAACAACCTTAGGAATAACATATGACCCTTTTTGTTCCACTTTTATTAGATTACGACATTTTTTATTATTTTATTTAAAGAAGTGTTAAAAGTGTTAAATTCAAATTTTAATAACTAATTTTTTTTAATATATGGTTATACATAAGATAAATTAGACTTTAAATATTCATTGGAAATATAAAAATATTTCCTACATAATGGTATTTTATTTATAATTTTTATACCATAAATAATTTAATTTATTTATGACACAATGATGATGCAGTAATTACCTTATAAATGAAATATTAAAATATTTGATATTATAAATATCCAAATAAATGTAATTTGATAATTTTTATGAATTAAAATATATTTCTAGGTTAATATGACTCATTAGGGTTGATTAAATAATTTTGGTCAAAGTAATCATGTTGTTATGATTTTCACAAAAACCAAATACTAAACAGTGTCAAAATTGACATAATTGTGTTTTTAAAACAAATACAATATTATTAATTGATATAATATTCATAAAAATCTAAGGTTTGGCCAAAGGACTTATATAAGTTTATATATATTAATAATGAAACACTTGGGGTTCTCTTCTCTTGTTATAGTATGTTTATTAACCATATAATGTAAAAATACAAAGAGACATGGTAAAGGTCAAACTATTTAACTAAGAGTTAAATCTAAAAGATAAGGTTAATATAGTGACCTAAACCTGTATAAAATAAATTGGTTGAGATATTTTAGACTCATAATTACCTTATACTATAAAAAATAATTTTTGAGCCACTAGAAACCGAAAATCATTTTATTATAAACTAATATTTCAAGCTTTTCCTAAAGTGAACCTCACCTCTCTTATAAAAGGGTACTTCCCCTTATCTTAATTTCACACCTCCATAGGGATTTGGATCGGCCAACCCCTGCCCCAATATCCTCCCAACTTTCCTCCATTCATCCTAGAGGCGTTACTTTGGTTATAAATCCAACCTAAGGATCCGTTTTGATCAAATCGAAAGGAATAACACGAAAACGAGGTAAATATTTCATCACCACTTTCAAGTTATTTTATTCTTCCACTTCCTCTTTCTTTGTTATTTCCATTATAAAATAATAAATCTAGTATATTCTATATAATTTTATTTTATTATAAAAATGGTCCAACAATATTCAATATTCTACCAATTATATGAATGACAAAGTCACCATACATGTGTACGTATGGCTTACCGTGTCCACGTCGTTGTGTAGTTTATTATTCAAACACGTCATTATTTGGATGGATATAATAATGAGTATAACTGATGTTAATAATAAATTTAACATGTTAATAATTCTGTATATATTATATAACATACAATTACATACAATTTCACCATCAATATAGTGGTATTGTCGCTCGTGCATACGTACGGATTACCGTCTCCACGAACGCGATGAGATTCATTCCCCATCGTAATAATTCGAAAATAATTTCTATTTTATGATTAAAAATAAATTGTTAAGATATTAATATCATAATGGATATGAATAAAATACATCCTATCCATAAAAAACATGGCTTACATAACTGAGCATATAAAGGAAAACAAGTCAATTAACACCTGAAACAATGATACTACTAAAATATTATTAACAAAGTAATATTACAAGATCATATATGATATCATATTTATGTATATAGTTATTTTATAATTTAATAACAATGATTTAACTGTTATATATAAGGTTAATGTACCCTCGACCAAGGAATAGTACAAGGTAAGGGTTAATTTCACAATCTCTTTATTGTCTGAGGTTGTTTTTACGTAAGTATCTACTGGAACCTCTTTATCATCTACATCCGTATTTTTTAAAAATGTATTTAAAATCATTTTTAACATTTAATATACTATTTATTATAGTCATTTATGCCCTTGTTTTACTTTTTATAAAATGGTTTTAGAGGAATCTTTTCGTCGTCTTCCAAACAAGGTACTTTATAAACTTTTCAAAAAATTATGGTAATAATGATTTTACTTATACGGTGAGTGTGGATATTCTCCGCTATTATAACACCTTTGAAGCTCCCCTTACGATATTATAAGAATATTTTCAAAATAAACGTTTTCTTTTATAATTACATGACTTTTAAATAATTTCAAAATAGAAAAAGATATTTCTTTCAAATATTTTTGATTTCATCTATGTCAACATTCTTTAATGGATTTTACGATTATTTGATATTGATTTATTATGATACAAATCTTCCATATTTTATTGAATTTTCTGTGATATGTTTGACTGTGGATGTGTTATTTTTACACCATTCATGTTTTATGGATAAAGTATTGACATTTTGTATGCTAGTTTTAATACGAATTTTTATGTTATGTTTAAACCGTTTCATATGAGGAATGCATTGGACTTAGTAAGTGACAAGTGGATCCCACTATAGATCCTTGATGAATCGATAGGTCTCAGGAGACAAACTAGTGTCTTGGAACAAGGCCTATACAAAATCTTATTTGTAGTCTTAGAACAAGGCCTTGACTATGTGGTTATGAAGTTTGGAATTATGCATTCCATCATTATGAAAGTGGCTATTGATATTGCATGTGATTATTTGACTAGTAGAATATCCATGTGAATAAGTAAATAAAATTATTTGATTTTATCTTTTCCATATTATACCAAAGTTTATGTTTAAAAGGCTTTTATTTTCCTCTTATACATTGTCTTAAATGTTTATGCTTATTTATGAAAGTTTCATCTATATTGTTATCCTTATTGAGCATCTGATCTCACCCCTTTCTATGTTTTATTTTTTTACAGGATGTGAAGAAGTATTTTATGGTTGAACTATAGGGATAGGCTAAGGATATAAGTGTGTTCAAAAGGAGACAAAATGTTATTGATGTTTCTATTTGATGATGTATTGTTAAACTTGTGAATGTATCTAGTACTTCTAAGGATACTAAACTGATAGTTATTTTGGGACATGATTCCTTGTATCATTCCAATGTTATGTAGTAATACACTAACTCTAGGTAACTGGGGTCAGGGAATTACAGTTGGTATTAGAGGAAGTTTTGTACAAACCTTGGAAAGTTGATTTTGAAGAACTCTGATTAGAGAACACTACCCTAGGATAGACTTTGAGGATTAGTATAGAATAACTTCCTAGAATTTTGGTACTATAGAGATTTTGTGAGCTTTCCAAGAAATACATCCCTGTCTGGATACGATAAGGTAGAGGCAACTTTGTTGCAGAAGTACCTCGGGGTAAAACCTGAAAACACCGCTTTGAGCTAGACTCGAACGGGACCTGGTGGACGACAACGGGCCTTGCTGCACTCTTGGTTACTACACTCCTGGGGGATATGCTTAGGATAATTCTCATTTTCTTTACAAACCATTATAAAGGGTTTATGTGTCTATACTTCCTCAAAGAAAACATTTTTATGAATATGGATTATATCCATAAACTGTTCAATTTATGTTAACCATTTTACAAGTTTTGAATTATGTATTGCGATTCATAAACTAATCTAGTGTATACCATTGTTTAGAAATGGATCCTAGTGGAAGGAAAGGAAACTGTATCAACCCACGTAATCCATGTAGTGATATACCTATAGTGGATCTGGTGATGCAACTAGGACAACTCACTCAGGTTATGAATAATAACCTTACCTGTATGGAGCACCCAAATCCACAATGTGAAGTTTCAATGTTATACGGCTTCATGAGGCAGCAACAACCAACGTTCAATGGGAGTACAAATACATTAGTATCTGAGTAATGGATAAGTTCCTTACAGAAAATATTTCATGATTTGGGGAGTAGAAAAAGTGAAAAAGTTGGCATGGCAGTTTATCGCCACACATGAGATGTTGATTAATGGTGGTCATTGATCCAAAACACAAAGGAATATGAAGAAGTATTTAACATGGAATGGAGGTATTTTAAATATATTTTCTTAGAAAAATACTTTCCTTGTGACCATTGAGCGGATATGGAAAGGTAATTTCTGAGTCTGAGGAAAATGGAGGATGATAATGTCATAAGGTATGAGGCTAACTTTACAAGGTTAGAAAGGCGTGTAGCAGATTATATATGTAACCCAAGCAGTAAGATTGATCAATTCATTGATGGTTTAAATCCATTTCTCCGTCGAGCGTTAGTCTCACAATCCTTCTCATCGTATGAAGATATTGTCTCATTTGCTATAAAGGTAGAAAGGGAATTCACTAATTCTTACGACTTCAAAGAAAATAAAGAGAAGAAGAGATCTCTTGAACACTCTGGAAATAGAAATAAGGGGAATAAGGGAAAATTTGAATATCCATCCTGTGATAAATGTGGGAATAAACACCTTGGTACTTTCCTGAAGGGAATGGGAGTCTGTTACAAGTGTGGTGAAAAGGGCCACTATGCTCATGATTGCAAGGGGAAGAAAGAGGCTGTCAATGTTGAATGCTACAATTGTAGAGAAAAGGGTCATTGTGAAAATGAATGTACTAAACACCTAGAAAAATTACCCATGAAAAGGACAAGGGAGAAAGTCCAAGCTTATACGATCACTACTACTGAGGTTGAAGCGCCGAAAGATGTGGTGGCAGGTAATTTAAGGGTTTCCTCAAGTTTATCAAATGATTTATTTGATTATGGATCATCACATTGTTTCATATCTTCCCAATTTTCTAAGAAAATTAGATATCTTCAATTTGACTTAACAAGGGAGTTTTCAGTCAAAACACCTAAGGGAAGTGTCATCACAAAAAAGTTTTGTGAATTAGTTCTCATTAGGGCATATAAAGTTTCTTTATCTATTGATCTCATCTTCATACCCGTGATTGAATTTGATATAATCCTTAGAATGGATTGGCTTTCGGACCATTATGTGAAAATTTATTGTAAGAATAAGGAGGTTACAATTTTCGATGATGATAAGGAGTACCTTATATTTAGAGTAGAAATGTCATCACCTGATTCTTATCTAGATCATTCCCCGTAGCTCTACTAAATTCAATTATTGGGGAAGAAGAGAATGAATTAACTATGGGTGAGGAAAATGATGTTCAAATAGAGGAGGTACCTATTGTGCAAGAATATATTGATGTGTTGCTAGAGGATTTACATGGACATCCTTCAGAATGAGAAATTGAGTTTTCCATTGATTTAATTCCTAGTTCAAGGCCCATATCGAAGACCACTTATAGAATGACCACTATGGAATTAGTGGAAATAAAGAAACAACTAGAGGAATTGACTAATAAGGGATTTATTCACCCTAGTGTTTCTCCAACGGGAGCCCCTCTCATTTTTGTAAAGAAGAAAGATGGATCTATGAGGTTATGCAATGAATACAGGGAGATCAATGCTATAACAATAAAGAACAAGTATCCCATACCTCACATTGATTATTTATTTGATCAACTTCAAGGAGCTTGATATTTTCAAAGCTTGACCTTCAATCTGGATACCATCAGTTGTGAATGAATAAGGAAGACATTCCGAAGACAATATTTCAATTCAGGTATGGGCATTGCGAGTTTACAGTAATGCCTTTTGGATTGACTAATGCAACCTTTGTCTTCATGGATCTAATGAATAGTGTTTTCAAGGAATATCTTGATGACTTTGTAGTGGTATTTATTGATGATATCTTGGTATACTCCAAAATCTATGAAGATCATGAAAATCACTTGCGCGTTATTCTAAAGACTCTTAGAAGAAATGAATTATATGGGAAGTTTAGCAAGTATGAATTCTAGTTTTAGGAGATTCATTTTCTTGGCCATATTGTCTCTAAGGATAGAATCTCTATTGATCCTTCAAAGACCAAGGCAATCTAATAATGGCCAGCACTGATGAGTATAACTGAGGTACGAAATTTTATTGGTTTAGCAGGTTATTATTGATGTTTCTTCTAGAATTTTTCCCAGTTGACTAACCCATTAACCAAGCTCACATGTAAAGGGGTTAAATTTGTTTGGAAAAAAGAGTGTGAAGAATGTTTTGAAGAACTGAATAGAATATTAGTCAATGCTTCTATCATGACTCTACCATCAGAGAATGATGTGTTTTTTATTTATATTGATGCTTCAATGAAAGGACTTGGTTGTGTCCTTTTGCAGAATGATAGAGTTATTTATTATGCATCATGACAGCTAAAAATTCATGATCAAAACTATACTACTCATGATCTTGAGTTAACAGCTGTAATATTTTCTATGAAAATATGGAGACACTATCTCTATGGTGAAAAATATGATATTTATACTAATCACAAGAGTTTGAAGTATATTTTCTCATAGAAGGAACTCAACATGAGGTAAAGATGATAACTTGAACTACTCAAATATTATGATTGCACTATACACTACCACCTAAGGAAGGAAAATAAGGTGACAGATGCTTTGAGTAGAAAGGATCATGGAGTTTTGAATATGATAAGAGTTGAAAGGGATCCTATTTTCATGGATCTAGTAAATATGGATATGGGAATAACCATGGAAGGTGAAACATCAATAATTTTTCAAATAGTTACCAAACCATCTTTACTAGAAATGATAAAGAGTTCTTAGACTAATGATGAGGAGTTTGAAAAGAATATTAAAGCTATGAATGATGGGAGATTGAGTGACTTCATATATGAAGATGGAATTTTGAAATTTGGGAAGAGACTTTATGTTCCTAACATACCTG
This sequence comes from Viscum album, assembly GCA_963277665.1. Classification (NCBI taxonomy): domain Eukaryota; kingdom Viridiplantae; phylum Streptophyta; class Magnoliopsida; order Santalales; family Viscaceae; genus Viscum; species Viscum album. The sequence continues at coordinate 642,384,489 of OY728146.1, read as the reverse complement.
ATCTAAAAAGGGAATTGTTGGATGATGCCCATAACTCTAATTTCTCTATACACCCTGGGAGCACCAAGATGTATAGAGATTTGAAGGAACATTTTTGGTGGAAAAAAATGAAGAGGGAGATTGCTGATTTTATGTCAAGATGTATGGTTTTCAACAAGTGAAATATGGAAGGAAACTTCCTAGAGGATTCATGAAACCTCTTCCCATACCTGAGTCGAAATGGGATAATATTACGATGGACTTTTTCATGAGTCTTCCAAAGACTCGTAGAAGGAATGGTGCAATATGGGTCATTGTTGATCATCTTACCAAGTCATCACATTTTCTTGCTATAAGAGAAGATTTTCCACTTGAACGTATGGCAAGAGTATATATTAATGATTTTGTAAGATGTCATGGAGAACCCCTATCAATTGTTTCTAATCATGATCCCTGTTTTACATCAAGATTCTAGAAAATTATTCATAAGGCCTTGGATAATGAACTTTATTTGAGCACTGTATACCACCCTCAAACTGATGGACAATCATAATGGACTATTTAAACCTTAGAACATATGTTGAGATCTTGATCACTTGACTTTCAAGGTATATGGGATCAATATTTACCTCTTGTAGAATTTTCCAATAACAATAGCTTTCATTCAAGTATTCAGATGGCACCATATGAAGTGTTATACGGAAAGAGATGTCACACACCAACTTGTTGGGATGATGTTCGTGAAAGAAAACTCATAGGCCCAGAACTTTTTGAGGAAACAATGGAAAAGGTGAAGGTTATCCAAACCCACATAAAAGCATCCCAAAGTAGGCAAAAGAGCTTTGTTGATAACTGAAGGAAGGATTTGGAATTTCAAGTAGGAGACCATGTTTTCTTGAAGGTGTCTCCATGGAAGTGTGTTATACATTTCGGTAAGAAGGGTAAATTGAGTACCAGGTATATTGGACCTTTCAAAATTCTAGAACGAATTGGAGTTGTAGCTTACAATTTGTAAATTCCTCCAAGTCTCTCGAAAGTTCATGATGTGTTCCACATATCACTATTGAGAAAATACATGCCTCACCCAACACATGTACACACCTATGAGAAAATTGAACTAGAACCGGATCTGTCTTATTCTGAAGAGCCGGTCAAAATTCTTGATACAAGAGAACAAGTGCTGAGAAATCAGACGACTTGTCTGGTAAAAGTTATATGGAGAAACCATAAGATGGAAGAGGCAACGTGGGAACCCAAGGAATATATGATGAAGAACCACCCGAATATTTTTATGCAGTAATATTATAGAAATTTTGAGGACAAAATTATTTTAAGGAGGAGAGAATGTAACACCCCAAGCTTCTACAGTACGTTTCCCTTTGAATAATGCAGTAGGTTGCATTGTATTCTACTTGAAGATTTAACACACCACGACCAATAAAACTAGCCATTATGAATAGTAATACCCACTTTTTAAAATTTTATAAATTTTAATTTTCAAAATGGACTTCATTTTTAGATTTGGAATATCCAAATTAGATTAGGTTGAATTTGTGGTATTTTTCTGAGAACATTCAATTTTTGGTGAATAGTGAAAAACACTGCGTTGTTGTTTAAAACCGACTTTTTATTTAAATAATTAGTTATTTTATTTTAATTTATTTTAGGTCAAAATAGATACATAATACCTATATATGTTCAATTTAATTGATTAGATTCAGTTTATAATAAGTTTTGATATATAAAATTTTATTGAACTTTTTACTGTCTTTTACCCACCTTCTAAGAGCATTTTCTAATTTGAATAAAACATAATTTTACCGCTTCTGTGAGTTGAATTTCAAAAATACGAGAGACACGGTTGACATCCGTAAGTATAATGTGGTTCAATAAGATGAAAATAATTTTTGTTGAATAGTAACTTTTGCCTTTTATTTACCACGGTTAAAAGTAAATAGGGTAATTAAAGATAAAAATGATATTATAATTACCCTAACACATGTACTAATTCTATTCGATAGGTGTAATTTGACCGAAAACAACCTTAGGAAAAAAAATATGACCCCTTTTGGTTCACTTGGATTAGATTAGGAAATTTTGTATTATTTTATTTAAAGAAGAGTTAAAAGTGTTAAATTCAAAGTTTAATAACTAAAAATTTTTTAATATAAGGATATACAAAAGATAAATTTGACTATAAATATTAATTATAAAGATAAAAATATTTCCTACATAATTTTATTTTAGTTATAATTTTTATACCTTAAATAACATAATTTATTTATGACACAATGATGATGCAGTAATTACGTTATTAATGAAATATTAAAATATTTGAAATTATAAATATCCAAATTAATCTAATTTGAGAATTTTGATGAATTGAAATAATTTTATAGGTTAATATGACATTTTAGGGTTTATTAAATAATTTTTTCGAAGTACTCATGTTGTTATGATTTTCACAAAAACTAAATACTAAATGTTGTCAAAATTTACATAATTGAGTTTTTAAAACAAATACTATATTATTAATTGATATAATATTCCTAAAACTCTAATTTTCTACCAAATGACTTATATAAGGTTATATATATTAATAATAAACTACTTGGGGTTCTCTTGGATTGTTATACTAAGTTTATCAACCATATAATATAAAAATACAAATAGACATGGTAAATGTCAAACTATTTAACTTAGAGTTAAATCTAAACGATAAGGTTAATATGGTGACCCAAACCTATATAAAACCAATTTTTTGAGATGTTTTCGACCCATACCCACCTTATACTCTAAATAAATAATTTTTTATCCATTATAAACCGAAAATGATTTTATTATAAAATAATATTTCAAGCATTTCCTAAAGTGACCCTCACATCTCTTATAAAAGGGTACTTATCCTTCTCTTAATTTCACACCTCCAAAGCCATTTGGCTAGTCCAAAACCTACCCTAATATCCTCCCATATTTCCTCCATTAATCCTAGAGGCCTTCCTTTGGTCAAAAATCCAGCCTAAGGATCCCTTTTGATCAAATCAAAATGAAGAACCTGAAGAAGAGGTAAATATTTCATCGCATCTTTCAAGTTCTTTTCTTCTTCCACTTCCTATTTCTTTGTTGTTTACATTATAAAATAATAACTCCATTATCTTATATATACTGTTATTTTATTATAAAAATGGTACAACCATATTCAATTTTATATCCATCATATGAATGACAAAGTCACCATACGTACGTATGTACGGTTTACCGTCGCCACATCCTGGTGTAGTTTCTTATTCAAACACTTAATTATTTGGATGGGTATAATAATGAGTATAACTGATATAAATAATAAATATAACATGTTAATTATTCTTTATATATAATATACCATCCAATTACATACTATTTCACCATCAATATAATGATATTGTCTCTCGTGCGTGCGTACGGATTACCGTCCCACGAACGCGATGAGATTCATTCCCCATCATAATCATTCAAAAATAATTTTTATTTTATGATTCAAAATAAATGTCTAAGAATTTAATATAGTTATGGATATAAATAAAATACAACCTATCCATAACAAACATGGCATATGTATCCAAGCATATAAAGGAAAACAGATCGGTTAACACCCGAAACGATGATACTACTAAAATATTATTAACAAAACAATATTAGAGGATCATATATGATACCATGTTTTTGTATATAGTTATTGTATAATTTAATAATAATGATTTTACTTTTATACAGTAGGTTAATGTACCCTCTTCCAAGGAAAAGTACAAGGTAAGGGTTAATTTCACAATCTCCTTATTATCCGAGGTTGTTTTTACGTAAGTATCTACTGGAACCTCTTTATCATCCACATACATATTTCTTAAAAATGTATGTTAAAACATATTTACCATTTACTAGACTATGGTTTAAAGTCATTTATACCCTTTTTTGACTTTTTTAAAAAAAATGAGAGGAATCTTTCCATCATTCTCCAAAAAAGTTACTTTATAACCTTTTCAAAAAATAAGGTAAGAATGTTTTTTTAACTTATACGGCGGGTGAGGCTATTCTCCACTGTTATAACACATTTGAAGCTTCCCTTACAATATTATAAGAATATTTTCAAAATAAATGTTTTCTTTTATAATTACATGACTTTTAAATAATTTCAAAATAGAAAGATATATTTCTCTCAAATATTTTTGATTTCATCTATGTCAACATCCTTTACTGGATTTTAAGCTTGTTTGGAGTTGATTTATTATGATAAAAATCTTCCATATTGTATTAAAGGTTTTGTGATATGTTTGACTATGGATGTGTTATTTTTACACCTTTCATGTTTTATGAATAATGTATTTACATTTTATATGCTAGTTTTAATACGAATGATTATGTTATGTTTAAACCTATTTCTATGAGGATTACATTAGACTTAGTAAGTGAAAGGTGGAGATCACTATAGCTCCTTGATTCATCGGCATGTCTCATGAGACAGACTAGTGTCTTGGCATAAGGCCTTGACAAAATATTATTTGTAGTCTTGGTAGAAGGCCTTGACTATGTGGTTATGATGTCTGGCATTATGCATTCCATCATTATGAAAGTGGATATTGATATTGCATGTGACTATTCGACTAGTAGAATATCCATATAAATAATTAAATGACATTATTTGATTTTATCTTTGCCATGTTATACTGAAGATTAAGTTTTAAAGGCTTTTTTTTAGTCTTATACATTGCCTTAAATGTTTATGCTTATTTATGAAAGTTTTTGGTATATTGTTATCCTTACTGGGAATTTGAGCTCACCCCTTTCTATGTTTTATTTTTTCCCATGATGTGAAGAAGTATTTTATGGTTGACCAACAAGGATAGGCTAAGGATATAAGTGTGTTCAAAAGGGAAAAAAACTATGTTGATGTTTTTATTTCATGATGTAATGTAAAACTTAATAATTTATCTAGTACTTCAAATGCTACTAAACTTATCGGTCTTTCGGGACATGATTCCTTATATCATGCCAATGTTATGTAATAATTCACCAAATCTTGGTAACTTGGGTCGGGGCTTTACATGTGTGAGCTAACATAAAAATGGAATGAATGATAATTAATTACAACTATATGATACATGTGAACACATACATGAACCCTACAAATTATACCTTAGAGTAATATTTATTTATTTCATTTTTTTTGTTTTCATTTTCCAGGTTTGATTTACTCCCTACTTCAAGATGCAAAAAGTGGTTTTAAAAATTTTTAGAAAAATTTTATCCACTATATAGTTTCATCAGTGTGGTATTCCTCATTCAAGCCCTAAATATATTTCTTCATTTGATTTATATTTTATTCCTCTGGAATATTACCATTTTATGGATATTTTATCATATTATAATTTAATGTGTTTTGGGAAATAGTTATGTTTAGTTTGATTGAAGAAAAAATTTGACTACCACAAATCTGATTAGTGAAAGGTTTGTATTTAATTGGTATTATAGGTTTTCCTCATGACCATCATGAAAAAACTTTTAGTAAATTTATATATGTGGATGTTCAGTAATATTCATTTTGTGGGACTACTTTGTTCTCATACTTTTATCTTAAAACATACCTCAGCATCATAAGTATGATTTATCTCCTTCCATATTTTACTTCACATATTTATATTTATTTATTTTTTTGTTTTAATATATATTTTTCATATTTTTAATATTTTTATTCATAGGGATCTAGACTCAAAGTTTTTATTCCCATATATAAATAGAATTTTGAGTATTAAATGGTGTCAATAATCTAATCTACAGTTTGTATCCTTTTTACGGGCAAGTAAGATAAGACATTGTTCAAAAAATATTATTATTTTTACTCTTATTGTTTACAAATAGTTTTTCTATTTAAGTATTAGGAGGGTAGTTTCTTTTAATGTTTTCAGTTTGATACCACCCATTTATATTTGTTATTATATGATATTAATTTTATTTCTTTAGAGTGTTGAACACTGTTTCCCCATAAATTTTGTATTTGATATTTAGTATCACTTTTTTCTCACTGTTGTGATTTTAAGAGCATTTACATTGAAATAAATAATGTTCTTTTATCCCTGGCATCTTTAAATTTCTTTTATGGTTTTAATCCTCATTTTTTTCATTTTTTTTATATATTTTATGCACTTGTATCAAAGATTAAAAAATTATATTCCCGTATATAGATGTCATTTTGGGTATTAAATTGTTTCAATCATCCAATATATATCGAATCTATAGCCTACATCCATGTTACAGGCAAGTAAGATCACCCCCTTTATTCGTAGAATTTGGTTTGATTTGTTCTAATTGATTCTGAGTGATTCTATGTAGAATTTTCAAATTGTGCAACCAAGTGTGAATATATTACATTGGGTTATATTCTACCACCTGAAAGTGTCTATTGTAAAAATGTGAAGCATAGGTGATCATGTTGTGTTTATTTAGTTGTATATGTATTCAAAATTTTCCCAATCACCTTACATCATTAATTGTATTTTTATATTCTTACTTATATGACCTAAATCTGTATACATGTTCATCTTCCATGTTTCTTTGTAGTGATGGATAATTCAAAGTGTATTAATTTTAATTCATAAGCATGTTATTTTATTTATAACAACAACTTCACAAATGACATATTATTTGAAATAGGTACAAATATATAATGGGTTAAATTATGTCAATATAATACCACTTGAAATAAATCATCATTTTTATTCATTTTATATGTAGGATAATGATGACTTTGGATTTCCTCCAAAGTAAAATACTTTCTAGTTGAAAAGGGTTATATTATCTATTGAAATAAAAGATTACAACATTCTTAACTGTCATCGTTCAACTAGACAAAATGCATATAAATCACTATGTCTTTGATACTGAAATTGATTTCAACAATTATGACAAGGAATTCGAACATAAAATGTACTTTAGTTTTAAAATTATTGAATAAAATATATAAATAGCTGACATTTTAATATTGTTAATACATTTTTTGTAGGATCATAAAAGGATTGGATGCTATTGACATGGTTTTACTGATGTTGTTTCTATAAAATCAACCATGAAGCTTTCATCTACCCAGGTACATAAGTATTCTCTTAATGGACTGAGATTTTTAATGAAACATTTTAATTGAAAAAATATAATTATAATTCTCTATCTATTAATATAATATATTACAATTAGTTTTTCTGTTTTAGCTATAAATAACTGGTACAAAACACATATTCAACTAACATAGGATGCTTAACCCATTCCACAGTAGTAAGAATTTCTAATAAACCTGAATATACATCTAATAAATTCATAAATAAGAGAGGTAATATATTATTCAGTATACATCAACTAACATTTTTGATTTATTTTACACATGTTATATGCTATTTAGCATACATCAACTGACATTTTTGTAAGTATCATCATTCATCTGGACAAAACAGTTATACAATACTTTTCATCTCACCTAATGAAATTGATATCAAAAATTATTACAACACATTGGAAAAAAAAGGTTAAAAAGATGGCTAATTAGCCTCCCATTTAATTTTTGAATGTTGTTTTTTCGTGATCTTATTTGAATTATATTTGAGATATTTTTTAAATTTGAGCCGCATGTAGAAATTTTTCTGTATATGCTTATAGATAAATCATACAATAAATAGAGATGCAGATTTTCCTTATCTTCACTATTTGTAACACACAATAGTTTTTCTTAAATAATCATAAAATTTATCTTCTTATAACTTCTATAAATAAAACCTTATCATCAGTTTTATCAAGATCAAAACAACCAACTCCATGGAATAGACTCACTCACTATAACAATAGTTATTCTCAATTATAGATTCTCTTTATCTTCTTCAACCTATAAAAATATTTAGCTCTTTACAACTTTCATATTCTCTTACTCCAGGATCGGTATTCTCTTTATTATTTAAATGAATCACTATAAATTAGAATATAAAATTTAACACATCTATATAATGAACACATCACTTCTATGAGTCTTGGCTCAACCTCTTACACCTTGACTAATTTAAATAATACTGGTGTAGAATATTAAATTGATCTACACATTTGGACTAGAGCTCAACATTATCTTTATCCAATAATGAATCACAACTTCATGTGATGTTTAGAACATTACGGCTCTGCCAAATAATATTCATAATTCTCTTCTTTTCAGTTTTATTAAATCTAGAATAATATCATCAAGATTAATTTATTTCCGATAAAGTCATACTATAATTTGATTCTCTTCGATAAAACTTTAATCATGGATCATAATAACATCATGATAGTTGGATTAAGTTACTCATTAAATATGCATTTAAATGTTCATGAACTCCACTTGCTTTTATCTTTCTTGAATCACCTTGAAAATAACCACTCACCATTTCTAATCATGTATCACATGTATCTTGTGATGTTTTGATCATTGAAAATTAGACTAAGCATCATTCCATTCAAATTCATCATCAGATATAAAATCTAGAATTCTCTATATTTTCGGTCTACTTCTTTTTCAAATTTTTTCTAAGTATTGGATCGACTGTATGTTGAGGTAGACAAGCGACTGTGGATGGATTGACTGCATGACTAACCTATCAACAACATGAAGAACCTGGATCAACTAAATAACCATGAGGACCAACAGTAATAATTGTTCTAATCATAGTGATGTTGAGGCAAACAATCAGTTGTGGATGTTGATGGACCACACAAACAAAGTACTTACTGTGTCGATCAATCCTAAGGATATGGATTGACCATGTGAGTATTTGTCTGTGCAGTCAGTGGATTGACCAAACATTGAAACTTCAACTGATCATGAGTCTATGGATCCAGCGTATGAATTAAAGGTTCAACCACATGACCAATTGATTGTACATTCAGTTGATTGACCACCTGAAGTAATCAAATAGTCAAGGGATTGGCCGTATGGTTCTAGACTTGGAAAAATTATGCACTGTAAATTCCAAGTTTGCAACTTATTGATTTAAACCTAGGTATTCTTAAAATTATCTCCAGTCATTCTCAATCACTTAAAAACATCTCAAATCACCTTTGGGAATTTATTAAACTTATTTAAAATCTTCTTATTAATTACCATGAACATGTATCACATATACTAATCCTTTAGTATCTTCAATAACTTCACTGCTTGTATACTTGAAACATTATAAAAATTCATCAAATTGTTAGATAATACTTATTACAATAGTCATATGAGGAAAAATTCTAGGATGTCTCTCTCCAAACTCGTGAGTATCTTCAAGAAATTCATCCAAGTGTTTGATTAATGTTTTTGGTAATGTATTTTTATAGTATCACTAACTTATAAAAGGTAAATGTTTGGAAATTAATTGTGATATCCTTCATTTTTATATGTGTTATTAATGTTTTCTCACTCAATGGATGAAGGAACCTAGTTAGAGGGACATCTACTAAGTCACTTTATTTTCTATTGAATCGTTTAGAGTAGTTAATTGATCTTGCGATTCAATATAGTACAGTAAAAAATAAATATGGTTGGTGGATGAACACAGATGATTTCTTTCCTATAGTAATGAAATATCATGTTTTGTATATTTATTTCCTCAATGAGGGGATGATATAAGACAATCAAATAAAGATATTTACTTCAATGACCTAACATTTTATAGTGAATGTATGATGTATTTTTATATCTAATTCATTTTAGATAAACTAATATAGAGTATTTTATGTTAATTTATATATAAAGGAGTCAAGTGAAAGTTGTACACCTGACTATCATAATGATTATAAATAATCTAGTTTTGGGTCACAACTTCATATGTTCATTGAGTATTGTATTTGGTCATTTTTCATATAAATTACCTTGATGGGTTTCAGGGAGTCCCACTATATTAATATTTTTATCTTTAATTAGAGAGTTGGTCCACATCCATCATTTGATCAACAATTACCAAAATCACTTTATGTGTGCAGAAAGTGATATGGTAGTAAGAATGTTCACAGACCAATGAAACATGTTATTTTTATTTTATTTTATTATTTATATGATTGTATTTAATTAATTCATCATTTATAGTTATCAAATATTTTATAATGTTATATTATGTGTGGTTTCTTCATTGTTATAAGAAACAAAGTAGATTAATATTATATCTGTACATTATAGTTTTGTGTATAAACTTTGTTTATGCATGTTTAGAGGTAAAAATTTTGATTAATAATATGTAGCTAGAAGAAATCAAGGATTCATAGGGTTTTTGGTAAATTATATATCATTGTTTCTTTGATGATGTTCTCAAAGTTTTGTTGTTGTTTTCCAAATAGGTCTGAAAAGAAGTGAAGTGTGATTTGGAAAATCGAGGTCCTGCTATGCTTGGTTGAAGGTATGTTTGTTTCTCATATAGTAGGTCATACTTATGTGATTGAATTGAATGGAAATGCCTTTTATCTTAAAATTTTGCACTTTTAAAATCTTGATAAATGCATGTCTTCACCTAAACAACTAGAATTCCCTTATGGGCATTGGATCAAACTAGCCACCTATGGAATTTGATGTTGGATCACTATATGACTTACACTATATTTTTCATTGCAAAATCTACAGTTGAAAAAATATACACCATCTGAACACCAAAGGATGCACATTGAATTTTGTATGTGCCTTTCTCTAATGTTACGACATAGGATGGATGACATCTCTCTCATTCTGGTGAGGGGTTTTTTTTACATATTGGGATTCATTTGATATATTTTGTGTTTTAAAATTTATTTTCTAATTTTATTATTTTAATTCATTTCATTACTATCATTGACAGCCAACATATTGGGTTGATAATGAATATATTTATGATCTTAAGGGTGTCAAACCATAGGTACAAAATTGACTATCTATTTCAGCATAATATTGGTTTTTGTCATTGTCTGAATATATGGTCAGTATCTATGAATGTTATTTGTTTATGTAGGGATATGATTCGCTTCTAGAAAAAAATTATTGATCGTACTACTAAATAGGTTGGCCTAGTGGTCTTGACTATGGTTATTTTTTTCTATTCTAAGTATAAAATTATCAAAGTATTATGCTTTTTTACCTTCCTAGTGCATGAGTGTTTAATATTATCCTCTACCAGCTTCATAAATATCAATCATAAGTTCTTATTTAAACTGATATTGATAAATATATAGTCATTTTTAAGAAAATAACAAGTTATATTACACATATCTGTCATTCTCAATCTACATAAACATCATTGGTGTAACTCAAAATATGATCTCAGAACCTATAAAATAGAAATCAAAATGGATAAAGATCATTGAATCCAAATTATTTAATTTATTTCCCTTAAAAATTAAAATCTCATCACACCATTCATAGTAGTCCATCAAATTCACAACAATATCATGACATTCAAAAGGTTTGGATTCTATGATTCCAACTTTGTACATGAAAATTACAGAACACATATAATGCATTCGAACCCATTATTGAAACAACAATATTGGAATGGATTAAGAACTCCACTAACTTCACTATTATAGATATAAAAAAATTTAAACATTGTAAATCAATAGATCAAGACTAGATTTCCAACACATGAATGATTATTGAATTACACATGAACATATCATTGTTGAAAACTACTTCACACAGACCAAGTCATATTTAACATGTCTGAATCATCGTGGTTTGATATAATTTTAGCATATTCTAGTGTTATAACAAACATTAATCTTAAATTATTCTTGGGTTACAAAGCTTCATCATTAAATGATAGGCCTTAAACTATTACTCCAGAATCAAGATTCAACTACTGTAACTTGTATCTGTGTTTAGTCGGTGGTTTTGGTGTCTCCATATTAATCATAATCTTGATATTTTGAGTCTAATTTCATTATAAATTTAGTTTGACATATGACTCTTCACTAACTAATCTTAATCACCCCTCAATTATATATCTTCATTCATGATATTTGACATGCTCAGATCTTTATTTTTTTTCTATCATCATCTTTAAAGCTTGTATGTCATCATCAACATGTTCAATCAGTGCCCACATACATGCTCAAATTAATACTAGATATAGATTCTTTAGGCTCCCATCCTAAATCTTCATACTATGTTGGCTTCAATTAAGTGTGTCAACATGAATCTTATTCATATGGTAATTGGAAGTGGGTTCAATTTGGCCCCGAATCCTCTCAGATATTAGAGATTAAATAGGGTTTTTCTTCTACTAGGGAGAGGTTTCTTCAAATTGGAACATGGTTATGGTTTGGATTTATTCCTTCTATGAATTTTTGTCAATAATTCTAGTTTTAGGGATATTTCAGTGGTGGATCGGTGGTTTCTTTTCCTCTTGTGAGATTTGGTGTTAATAGGTGATGTGGTTTTAGTGGATCTTTAGTTTTAATTATTCAGAGGAAAAACAAGAATTTTGGTTTCTCATACATTGCCCCTTTAGAATTTTATTACATGGTAGGTTGTATTTCAGTCTTGTAGTATGTATATTTTCACTCATGTTATCTTTAGAGACCATGGTGCATTCACATTAAGTGACTAATGTTAATTTGATCTCCACTTCTTATGGTAACTTTATTTCCCATGCATAATATTTTCAATTTCATGCCTCACTGTTAGTTAAAATAATGTCACATGGTTGTTATACTGGTTGTGGATCCTACATATATTCACTTGCATTATAAAAAAAATTCACATAAATTGTTCAACACACTTTCACATAAGTGACCATAGAAACTTGATTTTGAAGCAAGTTATGTGGAATGGCATGGTTATTTATGTTTTGTGTGTGGTTACATGGAACAGTAAATTTAACTATCTTCATGCAGGTGTGGTGAAAGGGTGGAAGGGGTGGAAGGGTGTAGGTGGGGTAAAAGGGGGAGGGTAAAGGTGGGGTGTGTGGGGGGTGTCCAGGAGGGAGGGGTGTCTAGGAGGGGAGGGGGATGTCCAGGGGGTGTCTAGGAGGGAGGGGTGTCCAGGGGGTGTCTAGGAGGGTGTCTAGGGGTATAGTAGATAGAAAAGGGGTGTTTAGGTGGGGGTTTCCATGAGGGAGGGGGTCTATCCAGGGAGGATGGTAGGGGTGTCTTTCTAGGAAGTAAGGGGTGTAGAGGGGGTAAAAGGGGGGGGTCTAAAGGTGGGGAGGGGTGTGTAGTGGGTGCAAGGGGGTTCTTCAGGGGGAGTGGGTGTGCAGGGGGTGAAAGAGGGTTTTTAGGGGGAGGGGTGTGTAGGGGGTGGGGTGTGTAGGGGGGTATATCCCGGGAGGGGTGGGGTTTGTCCAGGGAGGGGGGTCTGTCCATGAAGGAAGGGAAGGGTCTGTCTAGGAAAGAGGGGGTCTGTCTAGGAAGGAGGGGAGGGGATGAAAAGGGGGTCTGCAAGGGGTGTAAGGGGGGTGGAAGGGGGTATACAGGGGGTCTGTCCAAGAAGGAGGGGGTCTATCTAGGAAAGAGGGGGTCTATCCAGGGAGGAGGGGAGGGGGTCTATCCAGGAAGGAGGGGTGAGGAAGGGGTGCAAGGGGGTTCTGCAGGGGGATGGCTGAAAGGGTATTTGTATGGGGAGGGGTGAAAGGGGGTCTGCAGGGGGAGGGGTGTAAGGGGGGTCTTTAGGGGGAGGGGTTGTGCAGGGGTGGTGGTGTATAGGGGGGTCTTTCCAGGGGGGTCTATCCAGGAAGAAGAGGGTAGGTACAAGAAGGGGGGAGGGGGATTTGTCCAGTGAGGGGGTGTTGTCTAGGGGGAGTGGAGGGGGGTGGAATTTTAGAGAGGTGGGCTTCTGCAAGGGGAGTGGGGGGCTATGCAGGTGGGAGGGTGGGGTGTTTTTTTATTAAATGGGAAGGCCTATAGCCATAGTTTCAAACCGTGACTATAAACCTATTTTGGATTAAGCTTCTTCCATAGTTTCAAACCATGGTTATCGGGATTTAGCCACAGTTTGAACCGTGGCTATAGGTATTTATCCATGGTTTAAATTGGGGATATAGGGCTTTGGCCATTGTTTCAAACTATGACTATAGGCCTTTCCCTATAAACATTCCAATACAAGCCACAGTTCATTAAACTGTGGTTATAGCCTATAGCCACGGTTTTTGGGATTATAGTTGTGGTTCCAAACAATGTTTATAGACTAAATTTCTAGTAGTGATAAGAGTTCACAAAGAAGAAGAAAATGGGGGAGGAAAATAAAAGAGAGAAATAAATGGACAGAAAGGGGAACACTTAAATTAAAATATGAAATGGAATTATAAAATGAAAAGAAAAGAAAATAAAATAATAAACTATATAAATTTTCTAAATATGTCTATCCCTAAGTTTCCCACCTTTTGAAATGAAAGAAGGATACACTTTAATAGGCAAAGGGAGTGAAATATTTGTCTCCAAACTCATCGTCTAAAAGTTGACGCACGGAATACCTCTTTAATTACCTAATTTGGAAAATTTTCCTTCTTAAAAGTTGTTCCTATATCTATACTATTTATGTAACACCCCAATCTTCCATGGTACGCTTCTCTATGAATAATACAGTAGCATGTGTTGTACGCAACCTCGAGTTCTAACACAAACCACAACCAATCAAACTAGCCGTTATTAATAGTAATACCCACTTTTTTAAATTTTATAAATTTTATCTTTCAAAATGGACATCATTTTTGGATTCTAAATATCGAAATTAGCCTAGGGTGAATTTTTGGTATTTTTCTAATAAAATTCAATTTTGATGAATAGTGAAAAACACTAAGTTATTGGTTAAAACCGACTTTTTATTTAAATAATTATTTATTTTATTTAAATTTAATTAAGGTCAAAATAGATACATAATACCTATATAAGTTAAAAGTAATTCATTGGAGTTAGTTTAGAATAATTTTAGATATATAACAATTTTATTGAACTTTTCATCGTCTTTTACCCACCTCCTAGGAGAATTTTCAAATTCACATAAAACTTAATTTTACCGCTTCTGTGAGTGGAATTTCGAAAATCTGATAGACACGATTAATATCAAGGAGTAGAATGTGGTTCAATAAGATAAAAATAATTTTTGTTGAATAGTAACTTTTTACTTTTATTTACCACAGTTAAAAGTAAATAAGATAATTAAGGGTAAAAATGATATTAATATTACCCTAACACATGTCCTAATTCTATTGGACAAGTGTATCTAGACCAAAAAAAAATTAGGAATAAAATATTATCATTTACGTCCACTTGGATTAGATTTGGACATTTATTATTATTTAAATCAAAGAAGAGTTAAAAGAGTTAAAATCAAAGTTTAATTAATAAAACATTTTTAATATAGGGTTATACATAAGATAAATTCGATTGTAATAATTCATTAGAAATATAAAAATATTTCCTACATAATGGTATTTTATTTATAATGTTTAGACATTAAATAATTTAATTTATTTAGGAAAGAGTTGTGAAGCAGTAATTACCTAATTAATGTAATATTAAAATAATTGATATTATAAATATCCAAATATATGTAATTTGAGAATTTTTATGAATTACACTAATTTTATAGGTTAATATTACATGTTAGTATTGATTTAATTGTGTTTTTTCTAAGTAATAATGTTGTTATGATTTTCACAAAAATCAAATAGCAAATAGTGTCACAATTGACATAAAAGAGTTTTTTTAAAACAAATATTATATTATTAATTGATATTCAATTCCTAAAAATATAAGGTTAGGACAAGAGACTTATATAACGATAGGTGTATCAATAATGGACCACTTTGGGGTCTCTTGGATGTATATAGTAAGTTTATTAACTATATAATATAAAAATACAAAGTGACATGGTAAATGTCAAACTAATTAACTATGAGTTAAAACTAAAAGATAAGGTTAATATAATAACCCAAACCTGTCTAAATTCTGTTGGTTGAAAGTATTTAGACTCATCCTCACCTTATACTTTGAATAATACACTTTTGAGCCCTTAGAAACTGAATATGAATTTATTATAAAATAATATTTCAAGTTTTTCCTAAGGTGCCCCACTCCCCTCCTATAAAAGGGAACTCCCCCTTCTCACTAGTTCACATATTCAAAGCCTTTTGGGTCGGCCAACCCCTGCCCAAATACTCTCTCAACTTCCCTCACATCAACCTAGAGTCCTTAGTTTGATCAGAAATCCAACCTAAGGAGCCCTTTTCATCAAATCAAAAGGAAGAACCCGAAGAAGAGGTAATGTTTTCACCGCCCTTTTTCAAGTTCATTTCTTCTTCAACTTATTCTTTCCTTGTTATTTCCATTATAAAATAATAAATCCTTTATATTATATATACTGTGATGTTATTATAAATATGTAACAACCAAATTCATTATTCTATCCATCCCTTGAATGACATGTCACCATACGTGCGTACGCACGGCCTACCGTCTCCACGTCGTGGTGTAATTGTTATTCAATATATTATTATTTAGATGGGTATAATAATGATGTATAATTCATGTAAATAATAAATATAAAATGATAAGGATTCTGTTTATATTATATACCATCCAATTATATATTATATTCATATCAAAAGAATGATATTTTCGCTCGTGCGTACGTACCGACTATTGTCTCCACGAACGCGATGAGATTCATTCCCCATCGTATTCATTCAAGTATAATTCTCATTTTATGATTAAAAATAATGTTTAAGGACTTTATATCATTCTGGATATTAATAAAATACAACCTATCCATAACAAACATGCCTTATGTAATAAAACATATATAAGAAAACGATTAAGTTAACACTCGAAACGACAATAATACTAAAATATTATTAACAAAGCATTAATAGAAGATCATATATGATATCATGATTATGTATATGGTTATTTTATAACTTAATAACAATTTTTTAACTATTATACAGGAGTTTAACATACCATAGACTAAGTAAAATTACAAGGTAAGGGTTAGTTCACAATCTCTTCATTATCCGAGGTTGTTTATACGTGATTATCTACTGGGACCTCTTTATCATCCACATCCATGTTCCTTAAAAATGTATATCAAATCATTATTACTATTTTAAATACTATGGTATAAAGTCATTTAAACCCTTCTTGACTTTTTATTATAAGTTTATAAAGGAATATTTCTGTCGTTTTCCAAACAAGGTCCTTTTTAACCTTTTCGGCAGAATTATGGTAAGAATGTTTTTTAACTTATACGGCGGGTGTGGCTATTTTCCACCATTATAAAATCTTCGAATCTTCCCTTACAAGATTATAAAAATATTTTCAAAGTAAATTTTTTATTTTATAATTATGTGACTTTTAAATGATTTCAAAAAAAGAGATATTTCTCTCAAATAGTTTTGATTTCATCTATGTCAACATCCTTTGATGGATTTTAAGATTATTTGAAGTTTATTTATTATGATACAAAACTTCCATATATTATTAAAGGTTTTGTGATATGTCTGATTGTGGATGTGTTATTTTTATACCATTCATTGTTTATGGTGAAAGTATTGACATTTCATATGCTAGTTTTAATACGAATGTTTATGTTTAAACCTGTTCATATGAGGAATGCATTGGACTTAATAAGTGATTTGTGGAGCCTGCTATAGCTCCTCGATGCATTGGTAGGTCTCATGAGACAAACTAGTGTCTTGGAACAAGGCCTTGACAAAATCTTATTTGTAGTCTTGGCACAAGGCCTTGGATATGTGGTTATGATAGTCTGGAATTATGCATTCCATCATTATGAAAGTGGTTATTGATATTGCATGTGATTATTCGACTAGTAGAATATCCATGTGAATAAGTAAATGGCATTATTTCATTTTATCTTTTCCATATTATTCTGAAGTTAAAGTTTAAAAGGCTTTTGTTTTAGTTATACATTTCCTTAAATGTTTATGTTTATTTATGAAAGTTTCCACTATATTTTTATCCTTACTGAGCATCTGAGCTCACCCCTTTAAATGTTTTATTTTTCCCAGGATGTAAAAAAGTAATTTATGAATGACCTACAGGGATAGTATGTGGGGACATGAGTGTGGACTATGGAGACTATGTTGTTGTATTTTTCATTTTTATGATGTAATGTAAAACTTTATGAATATATCTAGTGTTTCCAAGGCTACTAAACTAATCGATCTTTTGAGATTTGATCTTTCTTGTGATCATGCCAATGTTTTGTAATAATGCACCGACTCTGGGTAACTGGGGTCGGGGTGTTACAGTTGGTATCAGAGGAATTTTAGTACATACCTTGGAAGCTAGATTTAGATAAACTCTGATTAGAGAACATGGACCTAAGATGGACTTTAAGGATTATTATAGAAGAACTTCCTAGAATTTTGGTATTTTAGAGATTTTGTGAGTTTTCCAAGCAATACATCCATGTCTGGATATGAGCAGGTAGAGGCGGATCTGGCACAGATGTACCTAGGGGTAAAACCCAAAAACACCGCTTTGAGCTAGAATCGAACGGGAACTGGTGCATGATAACGGGCCTTGCTGCACTCTTGGTTACGACACTCCCTAGGGATATGCTTAGGATAACTCTCATTTTCTTTAAAAACCATTATGAAGGGTTTATGAGTATATAATTCCTCAAAGAAAACATTTTTATGATTATGGATTATATCCATAAATAGTTCAATTTATGTTAAGTGTTTTATATGTATGGAATTATGTATTTTTATTCATAAACTGATCTAGTTTATGCCATTGTTTAGAAATGGCTCCTAGTGGAAGAAATGGAAACCGCATCAATGCACGCACTCCATGTAGGGATTGTCTGCCTGCTCAAGATAATTATAGTGGAGCTGGTGATACAACCAGTGCTGATCATCTTATCACCATACTAGGACAACTCACTCAGGTTATGAATAATAACCTTACCCGTATGGAGCACCCTAATCCACAGTGTGGAGGATCAATGATAGATCGTTTCATGAGGAAACAACCACCAAAATTCAATGGGAGTACAAATCCATTGGTAGCTGAGAAATGGATAAGTTTCCTAGAGAAAATATTTCAGGCATTGGGGATTAGTGAAAGAGAAAAAGTTATCATGACAGTTTACCACCTCACTAGAGATGCTGATCAATGGTGTTCATTGATTCAAAACACAAAGAAATATGATGAAGTATCAAATATGGAATGGAGGGAGTTCAAAGATCTGTTTTTAGAAAAATACTTTCCTCGTGGCCATCGAGCAGATATGGAAATGCAATTTCTGAGTCTGAGACAAAAGGAGGATGAGAATGTCACAAAGTATGAGGCTAACTTTACAAGGTTAGCAAGGTATGCTGTAGATTATATACGTAACCCAAGAAGTAATATTGATCATTTCTTTGATGGGTTAAACCCATTTCTTCGTCGAGCATTAGTGTCACAATCCTTCTCGTCGTACGAAGATATTCTCTCATGTGCTATCAAGATAGAAAAATAATTCTCTAAGTCTTATGAATTTAAAGCAAAGCAAGAGAAGAAGAGATCTGCTGATTAATCTGGGAATGGAAATAAGGGGAAGAAAGGGAAAAGTTGAATATCCATCCTATAGTAAATGTGGGAAGAAACACCCTGGAACTTGCTTGTAAGGGAATGGGAGTCTATTACAAGTGTGGTGAAAAAGGCCACCAAGATCGTGATTGCAAGGGGAAGAGAGAAGCTACTGATGTTCAATGTTACAACTGCAGAGAGATGGGACATTATTCCAATGAATGTCTTAAGCGGTAGAGGAACATACCTTAGAAAAGGAAAAGGGATCAAGGCCAAGCTTATGATATCACTACTGCTGAGGTAGAACCTCCGAAAGACGTGGTGGCAGGTAATTTAATTGTTTCCTCAAGTTTAGAAAATGAGTTATTTGATTCTGGATCATCGCATTGTTTCATATCTTCCTAGTTTACTAAGAAAATTATATATTTCCAATTTGATTTAACAAGGGAGTTTTCAGTTAAAACTCCTAAGGGAAGAATCAATGAAAAAAAAATTTGTGAATCAGTCCCCATTAGAGCACATAAATGTTCTTTATCCGCTGATCTCATCATCATACCTATGGTTGAGTTTGATGTAATCCTCGGTATGGATTGTCTTTCGGACCATGATGAAAAAAATTATTGTAAGAAGAAAAAGGTTACTATTTTGATGATGATGATAAGGAACACCTTATATTTAGAGCGGAATCATCACCACCTAATTCTTATCTAGATCCACCCCCAATAGCTCAACTAAATTCAATTATTGGGGAGGAAGAGAATGAAATGAATGAGGGTGAGGAAAAGAATGTTCAAATAGAGGATGTACCTATTGTGAAAGAATATGTAGATGTGTTTCCGGAATATTTACCTAGACATCCTTCAGAATGAGAAGTTGAGTTTTCCATTGATTTAATTCCTGGATCAAGGCCTATATCGAAGACCCCTTATAGAATGGCCACTGTGGAATTAGTCGAACTAAAGAAACAACTAGAGGAATTGAGTAATAAGGGATTTATTCGACCTAGTGTTTCTCCATGGGGAGCCCCTGTCCTTTTTGTTAAGAAGAAAGATGGATCTATGAGGTTATGTATCGACTACATGGAAATCAATGCTATAACAATAAAGAACAAGTATCCCCTACCTCTCATTGATGATTTATTTGACCAACTGCATGAAACTCAATACTTTTCAAATATTGAAGTTCGGTCTGGATACCATCAGTTGTGTGTAAAGAAGGAATACATTCCGAAGACAGCATTTCGAACCAGGTACGGGCATTACGAGTTTACGGTAATGTCTTTTGGATTGACTAATCCACCCTATGTATTCATGGATCTAATGAATAGAGTTTTTAAGTAATATCTAGATGAATTTGTGGTGGTATTTATTGATGATATCTTGGTATACTCCAAAATCTATGAAGATCATGAAAATCACTTGCGCATTATCCTGAAGACTCTTAGAAGACATGAATTATATGGGAAGTTAACAAGTGTGAATTCTGGCTTCAGGATATTTCTTTTATTGGCCATATTGTCTCTAAGGATGGAATTTTCGTTTATCCTTCTAAGAACAAGGAAATCCAAGAATGTCCAGCACCGAAGAGTATAACTGAGGTACGCAGTTCTATTGGTTTAGCAGGTTATTATCGATGTTTCGTCCAGAATTTTTCCCGATTGTATAACCCATTAACTAAGCTCATACGTAAAGGGGTTAGATTTGTTTGGACAAAAGAGTGTGAAGAATGTTTTGAAGAACTGAAGATAATATTAGTCAATGCTCCTATATTGACTCTACCATTGGAGAATGATGGGTTCATTATTTAAAGTGATGCATCGAAAAAAGGACTTGGTTGTATCCTTATGTAGAATGATAGGGTTATTTACTATGCATCAGGACAGCTAAAAATTCATGAGAAAAACTATCCTACTCATGATCTTTAGTTAGCTGCTGTAATATTTTCTTTGAATATATGGAGACATTATCTCTGTGGTGAAAAATGTGAGATTTATACTGATCACAAAAGATTGAATTATATTTTCTCAAAAAAATAACTCAACATGAGGTAAAGGCAATGGCTTGAACTACTCAAAGATTATGATTGCACGATACACTACCACCCGGGGAAGGAAAATAAGGTGGGAGATGCTTTGAGCAGAAAAGATCGTGGAGTTTTGAACATGATGAGAATTTAAAGGGATCCTATTTTTATGGATCTAGTAAAGTTGGATATGGGAATCACCATGGAAGGTGAAACATCAATTCTTTTTAAAATGGTTTCCAAACCATCTTTACTAGAAAGGATAAAGAGTTCTTAGATCGATAATGAAGAGTTTCAGAAGAAGATTAAAGCTGTGAATGATGAGAGATTGAGAGACATTATGTATGAAGAAGGAACTTTAAAATTTGGGAAGAGACTTTGTGTTCCCAATATACCTGATCTAAAAAGGAAATTGTTGGATGATTCTCATAGTTCCAATTTCTTTATACACCTTGGGAGCACCAAAATGTATAGAGATTTGAAGGAACACTTTTTGTGGGACAACATAAAGAGGGAGATCGCTAATTTTGTGTCAAGATGTATGGTTTGTCAACAAGGGAAAGCTAGAAGGCAACAGCCTGGTGGAGTATTTCGACCTCTTCCCATAACTAATTAGAAATGGGATAATATCACGATGGACTTTGTCCTGGGACTACCAAAGACTCCTAGAAGGAACGATGCAATATGGGTCATTGTTGATCATCTTACCAAGTCAGCACATTTTCTTGATATAAGGGAAGATTTACCACTTGAATATCTAGCAAGATTATATATTAATGAAGTTTTGAGACTTCATGGAGTACCCCTATCAATTGTTTCGGGTCGAGATCCCCGTTTTACTTCAAGATTCTGGAAGAGTATTCAGAAGGCCTTGGATACTAAACTTCATTTGAGCACTGCTTACCACCCTCAAACAGATGGACAATCGAAATGAACTATTCAAAACTTAGAAGACATGTTGAGATCTTGCTCACTTGACTTTCAGGGTATGTGGGATCAATATTTACCTATGGTATAATTTTCCTATAACAATAGCTTCCATTCAAATATTCAGATGGCACCATATGAACCGTTATACGGAAAGAGATGTCGCACACCAACCTGTTGGGATGACATTGGTGAAAGAAAACTCGTAGGTCCAGAACTGGTGGAGGAAACAATGGAAAAGGTGAAGGTAATCCAAAACCAAATCAAGCATCTCAAAGTAGGTAGAAGAGCTATGCCGATAACTGAAGGAAGGATTTGGAATTTTAGGTAAGAGATCATGTTTTCTTGAAGGTATCTCCATGGAAGGGAGTTATACGTTTCCGTAATAAAGGTAAATTGATTCCCAGGTAAATCAGACCTTTCGAAATTCTAGAACGAATTGGGGTTGTAGCTTACCATTTGGAAATGCCTCCAAGTCTCTCCAAATTTCACGATCTGTACCACATATCACTGTTGAGGAAATAGATTCTTGACCCAACGCATGTACTCACTTATGAGGAATTAGAACTGGAACCCGATCTTTCTTATTGTGAAGAGCCCATAAGGATTCTTGATACCAGAGAACAAGTTCTAAGAAACGGGATCACTCGTTTGGTAAAAGTTCTATGGAGAGACCATAAGATGAAAGAGGCAACGTAGGAACCAGAGGAACTTATGATGAAGAATCACCCGAGTCTTTTTATACAGTAATTTTCTAGAAATTTCGAGGACGAATTTATTTGAAGGAGGGGAGAATGTAACACCCCAAGCTTCCACGGTATACTTCTCTTTGAATAATACAGTAGCGTGTGTTGTACGCAACCTCAAGTTCTAACACACACCACAACCAATCAAACTAGCCGTTATAAATAGTAATAAACACTTTTTGAAATTTTATAAATTTTATCTTTCAAAATGGACTTCATTTTTGGATTCTGAATATCAAAATTAGCCTAGGGTGAATTTTTGTTCTTTTTCTGAAAACTTTAAATTTTTGATGAATAGTGAAAAACACTGAGTTATTGGTTAAAACCGACTTTTTATTTAAATAATTATTTACTTTATTTAAATTTAATTAATGTCAAAATAGATAAATAATACCTATATAAGTTAAATGTAATTCATTGGAGTTAGTTTAGAATAATTTTATATATATAAAAATTTTATTGAACTTTTCACCGTCTTTTACCCACCTCCTAGGAGAATTTGCAAATTCACATAAAACTTAATTTTACCGCTTCTGTGAGTGGAATTTCGAAAATCCGAGAGACACGGTTAATATAAAAAAGTAAAATTTGGTTCAATAAGATAAAAATAATTTTTGGTTAATAGTAACTTTTTTACTTTTATTTACCACGGTTAAAAGTAAATAGGATAATTAAGGGTAAACATGATATTAATATTACCCTAACACATGTCTTAATTCTATTGGGAAAGTGTATCTCGACCAAAAAAACCTTAAGAATAAAATATTATCATTTAGGTCCACTTGGATTAGATTAGGACATTTATTATTATTTAATTCAAAGAAGAGTTAAAAGAGTTAAAATCAAATTTTAATTACTAAAACATTATTAATATATGGTTATACATAAGATAAATTAGATTGTAATAATTCATTATAAAGATAAAATTATTTCATACATAATGGTATTTTATTTTTAGTTTTTAGACATTAAATAATTTAATTTATTTATGACACAATGGTGATGCAGTAATTACCTAATTAATGAAATATTAAAATAATTGATAATATAAATATCCAAATAAATGTAATTTGAGACTTTTTATGAATTACACTAATTTTATAGGTTAATATGACATGTTAGTATTGATTTAATTATGTTTTTTCTAAGTAATGATGTTGTTATGATTGTCACAAAAATCAAATACTAAATAGTGTCAAAATTGACATAATAGAGTTTTTTTAAAACAAGTATTATATTATTAATTGATATTAAATTACTAAAAATATAAGTTTAGTCCAAGAGACTTATATAATGATAGGTGTATCATTAATTGATCACTTGGGGGGTCTCTTTGATGTATATAGTAAGTTTATTAACTGTATAATATAAAAATTCAAAGTGACATGGTAAATGTCAAACTAATTAACTAAGAGTTAAAACTAAAAGATAAGGTGAATATAATAACCCAGCCCTATCTAAATTAGATTGTTTGAAAGTATTTCTACCCATCCCCACCATAGACTTTGAATAATCCACTTTGGAGCCATTAAAAACTGAATATGAATTTATTATAAAATAATATTTCTAGCCTTTCCAAAGGTGCCCCTCACCCCTCTTATAAAAGGGAACTCCCCCTTCTCACTAATTAACACATTAAAAGCTTTTTGGATCAGAAAAACCCTACCCAAATACTCTCTCAACTCCCCTCACTTAAACCTAGAGGACATAGTTTTATTATAAAGCCAACCTAAGGATCCCTTTTGATCAAATCAAAAGGAAGAACCCGAAGAAGAGGTAATGTTTTCACCACCCTTTTTCAAGTTCATTTCTTCTTCAACTTCTTATTTCCTTGTTATTTCCATTATAAAATAATAAATAATTTATATTCTATATACTGTGATGTTATTATAAATATGGAACAACCAAATTCATTATTATATCCATCCATTGAATTACATGTCACCATACGTGTGTATGTACGGCCTACCGTCTCCACGTCGTGGTGTAATTGTTATTCAACATATTATTATTTATACGGGTATAATAATGATGTATAATTCATGTAAATAATAAATATAACATGATAAGGATTATGTTTATATTATATACCATCCAATTATATATTATATTAATATCAAAAGAATGATATTGTCGCTCGTGCATACGTACGGACTACTGTCTCCACGAACGCGATGAGATCCATTCCTCATCGTATCCATTCAAGTATAATTCTCATTTTATGATTAAAAATAATGTTTAAGGACTTGATATCATTCTGGATATGAATAAAATTCAACCTATCCATAACAAACACGCCTTATGTAACAAAACATATATAATAGAATGATTAAGTTAACACCCGAAATGAAGATAATACTGAAATATTATTAACAAATCATTAATAAAAGATCATATATGATATCATAATTATGTATATGGTTCTTGTATAACTTAATAACAATGTTTTAACTATTATACCAGAGTTTAACATACCATCGACTAAGGAAAAGTACAAGGTAACGGTTATTTCACAATCTCTTCATTATCCGAGGTTGTTTATACTTGATTATCTACCGGGACCTCTTTATCATCCACATCCATATTTCTTAAAAATGTATCTCAAATAATTATAACTATTTTAAAGACTATGGTATAAAGTCATGTATACCCTTTTTGACTTTTTATAATAATTTTATAAAGGAATCTTTCTGTTGTTTTCCAAACAATGTCCTTTTTAACCTTTTCGACAGAATTAAGGTAAGAATGTTTTTTTTGACTAATACGGTGGGTGCGGCTATTTTCCGCCATTATAAAATCATTTAAGCTTCTCTTACAAGCTTATAAGAATATTTTCAAAGTAATTTTTTTATTTTATAATTATTTTACATTTAAATGATTTCAAAAAAAAAGAGATATTTCTCTCAAATAGTTTTGATTTCATCTATATCAACATCCTTTGATGGATTTTAAGATTATTTGAAGTTTATTTATTATGATACAAAACATCCATATATTATTGAAGTTTTTGTGATATGTTTGACTGTGGATGTGTTATTTTTATACCATTCATGGTTTGTGGTGAATGTATTGACATTTCGTATGCTAGTTTTAATACGAATTTTTATGTTTAAACATGTTCATATAAGGAATGCATTGGACTTAATAAGTGATGGGTGGAGCCCACTATAGCTCTTCGATGCATCGGTAGGTCTCATGAGAAAAACTAGTGTCTTGGAATAAGGCCTTGACAAAATATTATTTGTATTCTTGGTACGAGGCCTTGGCTATGTGGTTATGATAGTCTCGCATTATGCATTCCATCATTATGAAAGGGGTTATTGATTTTTCATGTGATTATTCGACTAGTAGAATATCCATGTGAATATGTAAATGGCATTATTTCATTTTATCTTTTCCATATTATTCTGAAGTTAAAGTTTAAAAGGATTTTGTTTTAGTTATACATTGCCTTAAATGTTTATGTTTATTTATGAAAGTTTCTGCTATATTTTTATCCTTACTGAGCATCTAAGCTCACCCCTTTCAATGTTTTATTTTTCCCAGGATGTAAAGAATTAATTTATGAATGACCTGCAAGGATAGTATGTGGGGACATGAGTGTGGACTATGGAGACTATGTTTCTGTAGTTTTCATTTTTATGATGTAATGTAAAACTGTGTGAGTATATCTAGTGTTTCCAAGGCTACTAAACTAATTTATCTTTAGAGATTTGATCTTTTTTGTGATCATGCCAATGTTTTGTAATAATGCACTGACTCTGGGTAACTAGGGTCGGGGTGTTACAATGTATCCTTATTAAATTTCATCTTGATTGGCCAAAAAATGGATAAGTAATGTCTGATTAACTCAGGATAATTAATCTTCCTAGGCAGACTGGTCATATTCCAATGCACCTAGTTCTAACACACTTATAACCTTGATAATGAAATATTAAGGAGAGATCATCTTAATTAAACTTTTTACTCCAGATTTATTCTTTATTCATGTCTAATGTAATAGGTTTGGAACTTTATGAGATATCATCCCAATAATAAAATTCATCAAATCAGTGCATAGATTTTGAGGCTATAATTGTAAGCTAGATTTTGATCTCTAAATGATAAATTAAGCTTTGATTCCAGAAGGATAAAATGTAGACCATCGAACATAGAAACCTATAGAAGAAGAATATTTCAATTTGGATTATTACAAAAAAAAAGTTATGTCCAAAACATCAAAATAAATTAAAGCTGTTAAAATAAAAAATATTCCATTTTTTCAATTAAGTTCCAAAATTATCCTAAAACATAAAATGTGAAAATTGACCTTAAAATAACACATTGGTGGGATTAAAAAAATTTAAATTAATAATAAAATATTTTAAAATATTTTTTCTATCAATTCCCCCACACTTAAACATTGCACTCCTAGGCATTCATCTTATACCAAGGTCAAAACAAACTTCCCAAAGCTTAAACGACTACACAACTCAATTATTATATCAAGGAAAATATTATACCTCCTACATGGATAAAAACTTCCATATTCCTTAGAAATAATAATAATTTACTTAATCTCATGTTAAACCTCACATGAATGTCATACCAACCTCTGTGGAAAAATATTTCTCTCTTCACTCAAGGACTTTAATGGGGATTTTTCTATTTCCAAAGAACATGTGTGATCTCTATAGGATTTCTATCCTCGTAGTATATCCACATTAGAGTCAAAACTGTGTTAATAATGAGGACTTTTTATGGGTCGTTCTAAGGCTGAGGGTTGGCAGGTTTTAAATGTAAAAACGTATGAGGCAGAATGGGGAGGGTGAAGCTCTAAAGTGAAGTAAATTAATGAAAACTGTTTTGCTCAAGATTGGTGTGCTCCTCAATAAGATAAAAAATTAATCACCTCAAGAAACCTCTTACATTGGTAAGTCGACACTTATAATTTCAACATCAATGAATTTCTTCTCTCTTTTCCCTAGTTGAAGCATTGTTTCAGCTTGAATGCAGATATGGATTTCTCTTCAGAATCATGTTTTTGAGGAAAAGAGAGGCAACTTTTGATCTTAAAAAATTGGTGAACAACCAAAAATATTTGTAATTATATTTTGGTCCACCCATAAATATTTCCATAATGAAATTTATTTCACCCAAAAACCAATAAATCTAGCTACACTTTCAATTCATCTTAAAAAGATTCTCTCAGAAAGCAAAACATAGTCCATCTTCTCCCCCTACACATGACTTCAACAATAATCATGAATTTAACTTCTAGAGATAGTTATAAAAGGATAATTGTATTTTAATTTGGCTAATTAAAAAGGTATTTCATGGATACTATAAGATTAATAAAATTCATATGAAAAGGTATTCCAAAAAAGAGTTCAATGCAATAAGGGCTTCCAAAGTGATTCATCAATCATATTTAACACATTCCATGAACTCTGACAGCTTTGAAAAAGATAAAAACAGAAATTTTTGGATCACACAACATGTATCAAGACTCTAAAAAATATATAAATGTAATAATATGTCAAACAGGTTTAAAAAATTCTAGGGTTGGGCCAAATTTTCAATCTGGACAGTACTAGTGCACATGAGTTTCACAATCAAACGAACTTATTCAAATGAAAAGACCGGAAATCAAAAAAATCCATTTAGTAATCATTTAAATCCTAAAATATTAAAATCAAGCAATGTTCCAAAAATACCAAGATGTTTTGAATTTTTCAAAGTATTCAATTTATCTCAAGGATCCTAAAAACACATAAAAAATGAAAACAAAAAACAAAAAAAATAAAAAAACATGTAAAATAAAATTAGAGCAAACAAAAAATTCATAAAAACAAGTTGAAATCCCACCCCCGCACTTATTCCATTAACTACCCTATTTTTAACTCAAATAAAATCAAGAATTTTTTTTCGAATAGAATTTATATTGGGTAGAAAATAAAATAAAGAAAACTAAAGACACAACCTGATTTATTTTTTAGTGGCAGCCTTGAGTTAAGATCCCATCTTCTACCACATTAAAACTATAATAAATAAATGACAATACAAAAGAAAAATAGATAAAAATAAAGAATAAAGTGGATTAAAAAGTGGTAACTCTTGGTTTGACCCCCCAAGAGGGCGCTAGATTTTTCCTACCCCTAGTGAGGCTGTTGCAGTGAGTTATCCCCAATCAGAAGGTGGATACGGTTTATTTGAGATGAACCACCACATGTGACTTTTTCCAATTTCCATGATTAAAAACCAATAATATAGAACCCCAAACAATATAATAAAGTTACCAAACCCCAAGAAATAATAAAGATTGGATTTTAGTTCAAGAGTGGGAGGTAAAATAAAATAAGGGTGCTCTCTATGAACTTTTATGGTTTCCTTCTCCATATCATATGCAAGTTGTTGTAGAGGAGGTAGTCCCACCACCAAAATATCCTTCGGTTCTTCATATATTATCACCACCACTTGGGTGTTCTCTTACTTAACATACAAGGACTGATATATTTGTGTTCTATAAAAAAATTTAGAAAAGTGGATGTCAAAAAACAATTCAAATTGAATAAGATTAAAACTTGATGAATCAATTAATAAATATTCCATTTCAAGTAACTCATCTTGGAAATTGTACTATTTAGGTAAGACCATTGGAAAAAATATCCCAGAAGGTGCATATTCTTAATCATCAACCAAATCACTATAGAGGTGAAAACATTCTAATTTTTTAATATCAATGATGGGAAGACCAAGTGTCAGGTTATCTTCAACAAATCTATTCTAGGATTCTTGCAAAAATTGTTGATATCCCATAAGTGAATTAGATGGAATGTGTACTCCAGGTACCACCTCGAGCAATGGTTGGGTACAAGATTATATTAATAGTTCCTTTATAATATTATTCTCACCCTCCTCAGGTTCTTTAGACTAGAAAATGATCAGTGAAATCTCTTTCACCACTCATTTTGGTTCAGGTTCTCACTAAGGTTCAGGTTTGGGTTGCTCTAGCAGTGAATTAATATATTCCTCGAACCTTTCAGAATTTCTCTTAAATTTTTTTATGTCTTATTTAAGTTCTTCTATATTAGATTTTTGAATTTCATATTCTTGTTCCACCTCTTAGTAGTTATTCCATGAATAATAATCACAATTTCAATACATCATGGAAAGAAAGATTTTTTTGTTTTTGAAATTTGTGATTTTTTTGTTTTTTTATGAAAAGAGAAATTATTTACAAAATATGAATAAAAATAGTGATTGAAGACCACTTGGATCCCCAATAATGGTTCCAATTTGATTAAGTGTTGTTTTGAATGCTCTCAAAAATATTTATAACTAAGTGTAGCACATGGGCTGACCTAGGTCGATCTCTTGAAGTGCCTTTGCGATCATGCACTCACTACTTCTAATCCACATTTTTGTATATTTTTTAATGAAAGAAATAAAATGAATAGAAATGAGATTTTATAATTTAAAATGAAAAACTAATATTAAACCTGCAATGAAAACAAAATTAATGTAGACATAATGATGTTAGGAATAAAGGAGACATTCCCGAGAGAATCGCCCCGAGTAAACCTTCGTCATATCTTAATTATTTTTGAATTTACATAATGAAAATTCTCCATCATATGAATGAAAATGCCCATATGTCTATGATTTTAAATATATGGTACTCCCAATGATCTCTAATATACCTCACATCCACCTCCTCGATTGAGGGAAAATTTCATTGAAGTGAAAGTTAAACCTCAGGTGGCAAGTGGAGACACAAAGGAACCTTTCCCACTAAGATCCCCCTAAGTCTAACTCTAAGTACATTATGAACATTAAAAATTATATATAAATGACTTGGGTTGATCAATGGATTAATCCCTTGGAAAATTCCTCAGGTTAGATAATCATGATCTTGAGCATAAGAGTTCACACTGAAGAAGAAAATGGGGGAAGAAAACAAAAGAGAGAAATAAATGGAGAGAAAAGAGAACACATAAATTAAAATATGAAATTCCATTATATAATGAAATGGAAATAAAATAAAATACCAAAATATAGAAAATTTCAAACTAAGTATATCCATAAGTTTCCAACCCTTTTAAACGAATGAGGGATACACTTTTATAGGCAAAGCGAGTGAAACATTTTTCTCCAAACTCATCCTCCAGATGATGACTGTGTTAAAACTTCTTAATTACATAATTTTTTAAATGTTGATTCTTGAAATTTGTTAATATATCTATTATTTATCTCCTCAATAAATTAAATCTTTATTGTCCAAAAAATTAATAAGTAATTATGACAACCCTGCTTTTTATTACAACTTAAACATGCTTTATTACATAAAACTTCACTTGATACAACAAAGAAGATCGAGAGGTTTAGTGTCTTTGGGGCTTAGGATCATTACATAAAAACTTTAAACTTGAAATACAACATCCTTATTGAAAACGTCCTTTACATGACCACTACATTCCTTCGTACTTAGCATTGCATGGGATAACCTGAGGACATGCATAAGAAAAGGGTGAGCTATAAAGCCCAGTAAGGGAGTACATAATGAATAACATGAGGAGTACAATACATGTTAGGCAATAGGCATATCAATAGAGCATAAGAGAGACATGAACATAAAGACATGATAAAGCATGATAATCATAACATGGAAATGTGGCAACAACACTTAACATTGAATTAGCATGAGCCAAGGCTCATTGCACATGGAGCATGAGTAAACCCTCATTGCACTTGAAGCACGAGTAAACCCTCGTTGCACTTGAATTAGCATGATTCAACACTCATTTCACATGACGTATCATGATACTATAATTTACCCAATGCATTGGAGCGCTATAAAGGGCGCACCCTTCTTAAACATTTCATTTCATGCATAAGTGTGCCACATGGATCATAAAACATGGATTCATAAAACATAATCATTTATTCCACGATAAAGGAATGTGGAATTCATACATGAAACTTTACAATCAATAAGTAAATGTTCATAAAGGTGAATACCCTTGATGGAGAAATGGGTATGGTATTCACTACACAATGACATTGGCTTAGAAAATCGGTGCGACTTCAGCAGCGTAACGGCGTGACATAAGAATTCATAAAAAAGGTTGATGAGAGAGAAAGGGGTTCCTCATCATATTTACATGTAATGTACAGTAAGGAGATCATATATATACATGTCCCAACAATAGAAATGGAATTTAGATTCATGATACAAAAGTATTGCTTGAATGTAAAAGAAGAGAGAGAAGTTCCTTTCGGAATTTCGGCATAGTAACGGGTGTACATGGGAGGCATTTAATGAGAGAGAAAGGGTTCTACCATCATTCAAACAATAATAGGGAAGTATGGGGGAGGTTCAAAACCATACCCCAACATTCATAATTGAAACTAAAAGGGCAATACAACTTAAAGAAAATTGACAAAAATGAGAAAGGAAGAAAAACCCTTACTTGGAAGTGTGCTTCCAAAGGATAGAGAGAGGCTTGTGAGAGGCTTCTTGGGAGCTTGGGGCACCTTGAGAGGATTCTAGAGAGAGTAGGGCAGATTTTGGATGAACTTAAAGGGCTTTGAGTGAGGAGGAAGTGGGAGCTTGGGTGGGTTTATATAGGAAAGGTGAGAGAATTCTTTATTATTTAGGTTTGGGACCCCTTATATTAAAATAATCCAAACCACAAACCATCCCATGGTATTTGCCCATGGTTTCTGGAAAAGGGAAGAGGAAAACAATATTTTACAAGTCCAAGGTCCGATATTATTAAAAAATTAGGGTTGCTTATGTGGAGGTGAGTCACACTCCCATGGAAATTAATTTAAAAGGCAAAGTGTTGAATAAGTCTTGAGGGCTCCATTAATGCTTTGAAAAGTGAGTCAAACAAACCCAAAACCTCATTATTTTAATGATAAAACACATATTGGACGAACATAAGGATTATGGTATTTTATTACATCACCATTGGGTCATTATGATGTCATAAAACACATTATATATTTAAATGGTATTTAATTTTTACCCAAAAATTTGACTGTCTCAGAAAATTATGAAAAATTCACCGTTGGATAATTTCGACGTCCTGATTCCAAAAATAATATTTATTTTATCTAAATAATTTTCTAAATATGTGAATTTTCACTTTTAAAATAAAAACCGACATTTAAAAAAAATTCACGGGTTTTGACAGAAATGGCTTTCAAACCTTAATAAAAATTTTAATTGCATTCATAAAATTATAAGATCATTTATATTTAATAAAAATTAATTTAATATTAATAATAATATTTTATTAAAATATTATTTAATTCAAAAATCCTTTAATTTAATAAAATATAATTCTTAATTAAATAATCACTAAAAACACCATTTGTACTTTAAAAACTAATTACAATGTATCAAAAATGACTAGAAATTATATTCATTATTATATACAAAAATAATGTACATGAACATGGTGCTACTTATTTGTTACATAACCCCTTAAAATAGCCGCATAAGACCTAAGGGTAAGGTGTGCGATGGTGACAGACTCTTGGGGTTGCTCGGATAACATTGCTTGAGTGGTAATCTCTATCAACTTCCATTTTTCCCGTAGACGATCACATTCGAGCTTGACTTGATGAAGCTCAGCTTGGGCTTGGTCAAGGGCAAAGCCCAAAGATGCCACCTCCTTTCCGAGCTCCGACAAATGGACTTCGTAAGGGTAAATTCTACTGGATGAGGTCATCGCTTCCTTTGTCTAAGTAGAAAATTGGTTCGTTAAAGCCTTATATTTAAACTACCTAGATGATCACTGTTCAACGGCTATAAAAGTAACGGTCACAAATCTTAACGTTAAACTAAAGAAGTTGACATATTATAAAAACATAAAGAAACATTTAACTGGATCAAGAGGGATTTTCCATTAATGAAATTTTGGGTCGTTACAACATTCCCCCCTTAAGAAATTTCGCCCTCGAAATTTTCCTTTTCCCACACTAAAACAAATGTGGGTAACTTAGCTTCATCATATCCTCCGACTCCCATGTTGCTTCTTCAAACTTGTGGTTTCTCCACAACACCTTGACGAGGGGCATTGTCTTATTTCGTAGAACTTTTTCTCTACGATCTAAGATCTTCACTGGTTGCTCCTCATAAGAAAGATCGTCTTCTAATTGTACCACCTCAGAAGAGAGTACATGTGAAGGGTCTGGTATGTACTTCCTTAAGAGGGATACATGGAAGACATCATGCACCTTGGCCATAGTAGGTGGAAGTGCTAGTCGATAGGCCACAACCCCAACACGATCAAGAATCTCGAAGGGGCCGATGTACCTTGGACTTAACTTCCCTTTCTTTCCAAACCTCATGACCTTCTTCCACGGAGATATGCGTAAAAACACCATGTCTCCGACTTTAAACTCAAGGTCTCGTCGACGATTATCTGCATAACTCTTCTGTCGACTTTGGGCTGCCTTGATATGCTGCTGAATGGTTTTCACCTTCTCCACCATTTCTTCGACCATTTCTGGTCCAAGCAGCTTACATTCACCGACCTCATCCCAACATGCCGGTGTTCTACACCTTTTCCCATATAGGGCTTCATATGGTGCCATTTGGATGATCGAGTGGAAACTATTATTATAAGAGAACTCAACTAGAGGAAGATGTTGATCCCATACTCCTTTAAAGTCCATTGATCACGCTCTCAACATATCCTCAAGTGTTTGGATAGTCCGCTCGGATTGGCCATCAGTTTGAGGATGATAGGACGTACTGAAGTTCAGTTCAGTACTCAGAGCATATTGAAGACTCTTCCAAAACATAGAGGTAAATCTTGGATCTCGGTCAGAGACAATAGATAGTGGTACTCCATGCAACCGTACCACTTCCCTGATATATATTCGTGCCAGTTGATCCAAAGAGAAATCCTCTCGAATAGCAATGAAGTGTGCAGTCTTTGTAAGACGATCCACAACAACCCAGATTGCATTGTTGCCTTTGGATGTCCTTGGAAGTCCAGTGACAAAGTCCATGGTGATGTTCTCCCATTTCCATTCTGGTATGGGCAATGGTTGCATCATCCCCTTAGACTTTTGCCTCTCTGCCTTCACTTGCTGACACACCAGGCACTTTGATGTATATTCGGCGATCTCCTTCTTCATATTATCCCACCAAAAGTTTTCTCGGAGATCTCGATACATCTTTGTGCTCCCTGGGTGAATAGAGAAATTTGAACTATGTGCATCATCCAAAAGTTCCTTCTTCAGCTCCGAACTTTATGGGACACATAGTCTTTTCCCAAACCGCACAATTCCTTCTTCATTAACATTAAACTCTGAGGATTTTCCCTTTTTGATAGCTTCCACTTTTTCTTGGATTCTCGCATCATCCTTTTGAGCATCCTTTAACCTTTACAAAAGAGATGGTTGAGCAATCATTTGTGAAAGGATTGATGATGTTCCCTTCTTTATGATTCCCACGTCCATCTTCATCAAGTCTAAGAAGATTGGATCCTTCTCAATTCTCATCATTGATAGAATTGCTGGATCCTTTCTACTTAGGGCATCCGCCACCTTGTTCGCCTTCCCAGGGTGGTAATGTATTGAACAGTCATAATCCTTTATGAGCTCTATCCATCTTCTCTGGCGCATATTAAGCTCTTTCTGTGTGAATATATATTTAAGACTCTTGTGGTCAGTATATATCTCACATTTCTCTCCATAGAGATAATGCCGCCAGATTTTCAAGGCAAAGATCACCGCCGCCAACTCTAGATCATGCGTTGGATAGTTTCGCTCATGGATTTTCAACTGTCTTGAGGCATAGGATATCACTTTATCATTCTGCATCAGCACACATCCTAATCCCTTCTTCGAAGCATCACTGAATACCACAAAAAGCTCCCCACTTGTGGGTAAAGTGAGCACAGGTGCAGTGATAAGCCTCCTTTTCAACTCCTTGAAGCTTTCTTCGCATTCATCACTCCAAGAAAACTTTACTCCCTTTCGAGTTAGCTTGGTAAGAGGGTTGGACAATCGTGAGAAATTTCTCACAAATCGTCGATAATATCCAGCTAACCCCAAGAAGCTACGGATATCAGTTACCGATGTTGGCCTCGGCCATCCCTCAATTGCATCTGTTTTGGAGGGGTCCACAGATATCCCATTCCTTGTGATGATATGGCCCAAGAATGAGACCTCATTCAACCAGAACTCACACTTGTTGTACTTGGCATAGAGCTTCTCCTTGCGCAAAGTCTCCAGTACAGTTCTTAAATGCTCCTCATGGTCCTCCTTGGTTTTGGAGTATATTAGAATATCATCTATAAAGACTACCACAAATTTATCTAGGTAATCTCTAAAGACTCTATTCATCAAGTCCATGAATATTGATAGAGCATTGGTTAGTCCAAAAGGCATTACTATGAATTCATAGTGCCCGTACCTTGTGCGAAAAGCAGTCTTGGGGATATCTTCCTTCTTCACCCTTACTTGATAATATCCCGACCGCAAGTCGACCTTGGAGAAGTATTGTGCTCCACGCAGCTGATCAAACAAGTCATCGATTCTTGGGAGAGGATACTTGTTCTTTATCGTGATTTTGTTAAGTTCACGATAATCGATGCAAAGCCGCATTGACCCATCCTTCTTCTTGACGAAGAGGACTGGTGCACCCCATGGTGATGCACTTGGGCGTATAAACCCTTTATCCAGATTCTCCTGTAGTTGTTTCTTCAG
Source organism: Viscum album (assembly GCA_963277665.1). Lineage (NCBI taxonomy): Eukaryota > Viridiplantae > Streptophyta > Magnoliopsida > Santalales > Viscaceae > Viscum > Viscum album. The sequence goes on along the minus strand of OY728146.1, from coordinate 642,347,581 downwards.
TTCTTCAAGCTCAACCACAGCCATTCTATATGGAGTCTTGGATATTGGTAGCGCCCCAGGTATAAGTTCAATTGAGAACTCAACATCTCTTCTTGGAGGAAGACCAGGAAGTTCCTCGGGAAATACTTCAGCGAATTCCCTCACAATAGGAATTTCTTCAAGGGTGGTTTCTTCCTTGGACTCAATCATTTGAGCCAGATATGCGTGCTCATAAGGCATTAATATCCATGCTTGAGATGATGGAGCTAAAGGAGATTCATCTTCCTCCTGACACTTGTAAAGAATCGGGGGTCGATTCTCCATATGGAGTGTGATTTCCCTCTCCCGACAATTTATGTTGGCTCTATATAAGGAAAGCCAATCCATGCCAAGAATTGCATCAAATTCCACCAAAGGGAGTATGACGAGGTTCGCCGGGAAATTCAATCCACAGATTATAACAAGGGAGGACTTATACTCATGGGATGCAATGATTGCCCCATTTTCCGTACTCACCGACATCTTTACTTCCATGATTTGTGGTGGTGCAGGGATTGTTCTACTAAACTTTTGAGATATAAAAGAATGCGTAGAACCTGAATCAAAAAGTACGTTCGCTATTCTTGAATGAATAACTAGCGTACCTGTCACCACTTCGTTGTCGGGGTTCACTTCGGCATAAGTGATGGAAAAAGCTCTTCCTTGCTGTCTTGGAGGTTGTTGATTGCCTCCGATAACCCTTAGATTAGGGCACTGATTCGCAAAATGACCCATTTCTTTGCATTTGAAGCATTGAACAACATGTTGAGGTTCGAACGGAGTGTTCCTCCCCTCCGTCGCAGCCGCAGGTCCTTCTTGCTGACAGTTAACAGCTAGGTTCCCTTCTCTTCCACACTTGAAGCATTTTCTTGTCCCCCTAAGGCAACTTCCAGGGTGCTTCTTTCCACACTTTTGGCAAGTGGGGTGCTGGAATTTCTTAGCGCCGTTGGATTTATCCATCGGACCACCAGCATTGAAGTCCACCTTCCGCTTCTTGTCCCCGTGATACCCCTGTGATTCTATGATCTCCATTTCAACCTTGAGGGCACATCGGACAATTTCCTCATAGCTGTCGAAGTCACGGATCGCTAATTCTTTCCGCAAGCTAGGCTTCATCCCACCAAAGAAGCGGTCAACCTTGAATTCGTGGGTAACGACAAAGCCGGAAGCATATCGTGCAAGCCTTGTGAAGTTTGCCTCGTACGCTCCCACAGATTCCTCATCTTTCTGCTTGAGGGAAAGGAAGTCCCTTTCCATCTTAAGACGGAGGGTGCGTGGAAAATATTTATCAAAAAACATCTTCCTGAATACCTTCCATTCCAAAGCCTCGATCTCCTCCTCAGGCTTCATATTTTTGATCAACGTCCACCATTGATCAGCTTCACCCTCCATACGATAAGCCGCCAGGAGAACCTTCTCTTTTTCAGAGCATTGGAGGATGGAGAATATCTTTTCAATGGAGTTGATCCATTGTTCAGCAATCGTGGGATCGGATGATCCACTAAAAGTAGGAGGCCTTTGTCTCATGAAGATTTCAATAGCGACTTGTTCTTTCTTAGGGGGGGTTGAACGTTCCTCTTGACCAGTGTTTCTATTCAAAACTTGAGTTAGCTGAGAGAGAAGCGTGAAAAAGTTCGCGATTCCCGCTCCCATTGGATTGGGCATCTCATAAGTACAATCATCACACTGATCTTCACAACGGTTGTTAGCCCGAGTTCTCCTATTACCGGCCATTGGCTGGAATAAAAGGAAAGTTAGGGGTAACACATAAAGGGTAATCCAAAGACAAAAGTTGATGACTTATAAATAAACTTTAATCTCTTTAACTCATGAGTCTATAGGATTCAATCCCGGCTTTTCATGATCTTCCTTCTAACATATATTCTTAGGGGAATTTTTCCCTTAATAAGGGTTCATACTAAGATTGTGAATTTATCAAAACATATCCCCCGGGTGTGTCGTAACCAAGAGTGCAGCAAGGCCCTTTCTCGTGCACCAATTCCCGTTCGAGTCTAGCTCAAAGCGGTGTTTTCGGGTTTTACCCCTAGGATACATCTGTGCCAGAGCCGCCTCTACCTGCTCGTATCCAGACAGGGATGTATTTGTTTGATAAAACACATACTTAGTATTTACCAAAACTTAGGGATGTTTTTATTATGCTTAGTCTTGTATCTAAGGCTTTACTAGGGTTTCCTAATCCCAAAAATAACTAAACCTATCTTCTGATACCAACTATGACAACCCTGCTTTTTATTACAACTTAAACATGCTTTATTACATAAAACTTCACTTGATACAACAAAGAAGATCGAGAGGTTTAGTGTCTTTGGGGCTTAGGATCATTACATAAAAACTTTAAACTTGAAATACAACATCCTTATTGAAAACTTCCTTTACATGACCACTACATTCCTTCGTACTTAGCATTGCATGGGATAACCTGAGGACATGCATAAGAAAAGGGTGAGCTATAAAGCCCAGTAAGGGAGTACATAATGAATAACATGAGCAGTACAATACATGTTAGGCAATAGGCATATCAATAGATCATAAGAGAGACATGAACATAAAGGCATGATAAAGCATGATAATCATAACATGGAAATGTGGTAACAACACTTAACATTGAATTAGCATGAGCCAAGGCTCATTGCACATGGAGCATGAGTAAACCCTCATTGCACTTGAAGCACGATTAAACCCTCGTTGCACTTGAATTAGCATGAGTCAACACTCATTGCACATGACGTATCATGATACTATACTTTACCCAATGCATTGGAGCGCTATAAAGGGCGCACCCTTCTTAAACATTTCATTTCATGCATAAGTGTGCCACATGGATCATAAAACATGGATTCATAAAACATAATCATTTATTCCATGATAAAGGAATGTGGAATTCATACATGAAACTTTACAATCAATAAGTAAATGTGCATAAAGGTGAATACCCTTGATGGAGAAATGGGTATGGTATTCACTACACAATGACATTGGCTTAGAAAATCGGTGCGACTTCGGCAGCGTAACGGCGTGACATAAGAATTCATAAAAAAGGTTGATGAGAGAGAAAGGGGTTCCTCATCATATTTACATGTAATGGACAGTAAGGAGATCATATATATACATGTCCCAACAATAGAAATGGAATTTATATTCATGATACAAAAGTATTGCTTGAATGTAAAAGAAGAGAGAGAAGTTCCTTTCGGAATTTCGGCATAGTAACGGGTGTACATGGGAGGCATTTAATGAGAGAGAAAGGGTTCTCCCATAATTCAAACAATAAGAGGGCAGTATGGGGGAGGTGAGAAACCATACCCCAACATTCATAATTGAAATTAAAAGGGCAATACAACTTAAAGAAAATTGACAAAAATGAGAAAGGAAGAAAAACCCTTACTTGGAAGTGTGCTTCCAAAGGCTAGAGAGAGGCTTGTGAGAGGCTTCTTGGGAGCTTGGGGCACCTTGAGAGGATTCTAGAGATAGTAGGGCAGAGGTTGGACGAACTTAAAGGGCTTTGAGTGAGGAGGAAGTGGGAGCTTGGGTGGGTTTATATAGGAAAGGTGAGAGAATTCTTTATTATTTAGGTTTGGGACCCCTTATATTAAAATAATCCAAACCACAAACCATCCCATGGTATTTGCCCATGGTTTCTGGAAAAGGGAAGAGGAAAACAATATTTTACAAGTCCAAGGTCCGAACTTATTAAAAAATTAGGGTTGATTATGTGGAGGTGAGTCACACTCCCATGGAAATTAATTTAAAAGGCAAAGTGTTGAATAAGTCTTGAGGGCTCCATTAATGCTTTGAAAAGTGAGTCAAACAAACCCAAAACCTCATTATTTTAATGATAAAACACATATTGGCCGAACATAAGGATTATGGTATTTTATTACATCACCATTGGGTCATTATGATGTCATAAAACACATTATATATTTAAATGGTATTTAATTTTTACCCAAAAATTTGACTGTCTCAGAAAATTATGAAAACTTCACCGTTGGATAATTTCGACGTCCTGATTCCAAAAATAATATTTATTTTATCTAAATAATTTTCTAAATATGTGAATTTTCACTTTTAAAATAAAAACCGACATTTATAAAAAATTCACGGGTTTTGACAGAAATGGCTTTCAAACCTTAATAAAAATTTTAATTGCATTCATAAAATTATAAGATCATTTATATTTAATAAAAATTAATTTAATATTAATAATAATATTTTATTAAAATATTATTTAATTAAAAAATCCTTTAATTTAATAAAATATAATTCTTAATTAAATAATAACTAAAAACACCGTTTGTACTTTAAAAACTAATTACAATGTATCAAAAATGACTAGAAATTATATTCATTATTATATACAAAAATAATGTACATGAACATGGTGCTACTTATTTGTTACATAACCCCTTAAAATAGCCGCATAAGACCTAAGGGTAAGGTGTGCGATGGTGACAGACTCTTGGGGTTGCTCGGATAACATTGCTCGAGTGGTAATCTCTATCAACTTCCATTTTTCCCGTAGACGATCACGTTCGTCAAGGGCAAAGCCCAAAGACGCCACCTCCTTTCCGAGCTCCGGCAAATGGGCTTCGTAAGGGGAAATTCTACTGGATGAGGCCATCTCTTCCTTTGTCTAAGTAGAAAATTGGTTCGTTAAAGCCTTATATTTAAACTACCCAGATGATCACTGTTCAACGGCTATAAAAGTAACGGTCACAAATCTTAACGTTAAACTAAAGAAGTTGAAATCTTATAAAAACATAAAGAAACATTTAACTGGATCAAGAGGGATTTTCCATTAATGAAATTTTGGGTCGTTACAGTAATGGTTTATTCACTCAGGATAATTCGTCTGCCCGGGCAGATTGTTCATATTCCAATGCACCGAGTTGCAACACATTTATTACCCTGATAATTAAAGATTAAGTCACGGTCATATTCATGAAATTTTTTCCAATATATGTATTATTTATAAAAGTATAATTTAATCTAAATTGGTTCATCACTTTATGATATATTTCCCCAATAAGAAAATTTGTCATATCTATGCATAGATTTTGGGGCTATAATTGTGAGCTTGATTTGGGCCTCCAAATGATACATTGAGCATTGGGTACATAAGTAAAAAATGAATATCATAGAATATATAAACCTATAGAATAAAAATATTTCAATTTTTATTAATACAGATAAATTTATGGCTGAAACACTGAAATAAATTAATACTATAAAATCCAAAATATTCCATTTTTCGGTTAATCTAAAAAATGCTCTTAAAACATAAAATGTGAAAATTGTCCTCAAAATAACACATTGGTGGGATTAAAAACATTGAAATTTAGAATAAAATATTTGAAAATATTTTTTCTATCAATTCCATCACACTTAAACACTGTACTCATGGGAAATCATCTTATACCAAGGTCAAAACAAACTTCTCAAAACATAAATGACAACACAACTCAATTATCATATCAAGGAAAACATCATGGATCCTACATGGATAAAAATTTACAAATTACTCAAAAATGATAATAATTCACTCAATATCATGTTAATTATCACATGCATGTTGTACCTACAACCCCGAAAAAATATTTCTCTATTCACTCAAGGATTTTTAATGTGTAGTTTTTCTATTTCCCAATAACATGTGTGATCTCTATAGGCTTGTTATCCTACTAGTATCTCCACTTCATAGAGTCAAACAAATGTCAATATTGATGTATTTTTTAGGGGGTTTTCTAAGGATAAGGGTTAGTATGTTTTAAATTTAAAAACATCTGAGGAAGAATGAGGAGGGTGAAGCTCTAAACCGAAGTACATGCATGAAAACTGTTTTACTCAAGAATGGTGTGCTCCTCATTCAGATCAAAAAATGAATCACCTTCAAAAACATATTCCTTTTCTAATTTCACACTTTTAATTTCAGTATCAATGAATTTATTCCCTATTTTTTCCCAATTGAATCATTTTTTCATGTGGAATGTAGATCTGGATTTCTCTTCAGAATAATGTTTTTTAGGAAAAGAGAGGAAACATTTGATCTTCAAAAATTTGTGAAAAAACGGAAAATTTTGTAATAATATTTTGGGCCACCCATCCATATTTCCAATATGACATTTATTTCACCCCAAAAGAAATAAATCTGGAAACACTTTCAATTCAACTCAAACAAATTCTTTAAGACACCAAAACATAACCAATCTTCTACATCCCCCAAACTTAAGTTTAACAATAATCATGAATTTAACTTATATAGAAGGATATAAAGGGATAAATGGATTGTAATGTGGATTACTAAAAAGGTATTTTAGGGATAATACGGGCTTAATAAAGTACATATGAAAAGGTAGGCCAAAATAATAGTTCAATGCAAAAGGGGCTTCCAAAGTGATGCCTTAATCATATTTAACACATTCCATGAACCCAAACATCTTTGAAAGAGAGAAAACCAGAAATATTTGGATCAAAAAACATGTAAAAATACTCTCAAGAAAAATATAAATGTAGTAATATGTCAAACTGGTTTAGAAACATCTCGGGTTGGGCAAGATTTTCAATCTGGACAGTACTAGTGCACATGAGTTTCACAATCAATCAAACTTCTTCAAATGAAAATATCAGAAATCAGAAAAAAAAAATACAATCAGAAATCATTTAAATACTAAAATATTCAAATCCATCACTGTTAAAAAAATACCAAGATGTTTTGAATTTTACAAAGTATTTTATTTAGCTCAATGGTCCTAAAACACACAAAAAATGAAAAGGTAAATCAAGAAAATTTCAAAAAATAAAATGAAAGCATGCAAAAAATTCCTAAAAAAAGTTGAAATACCTCCCCCACTATTATTCCATTCACTAACCTATTTTTAACTCAAATAAGATCAATATTTTTTTTTCAAATAGAATTTATACTGGGTAGAAAATAAAAAAGTGAAAAGGAAAGACACAGCCTGATTTATTTTTCAATGGCAGTATTGAGTTAATCTTCTAGATGCTAACACATTAAAACTATAAGAAAAAATGACAAAACATAAGAAAAATAAATAAAAATAAAGAATAAAGGGGATAGAAAAGGGATAATTCCTAGTTCCCCCCCCCCAAGCAGGTGCAATATTTTTACTACCCCTAATCAAGAAGTTGTTGTGAGTTATCACCAAACAGAAGGTAGATGTGTTTTCTTTGAGATGAACCGCCACTTGTGACTATTTCAAATGTCCATGATTAAAAACAAATAATAGAGAACCCCAAATAAGATAATAAATTTCTCAACCCCCAATAAAGAATAAATAGATGATTTGAGTTCAAGAGTGGGAGGGAAAAAATAAGGGTTCTATCTGTGAAATTTTTTGGTGTCCTCCTCCATATGGTATGAAAGTTGTTGTAGAGGAAGTAGTCGTATCACCAAAATATCCTCTGACTCTTCATCTATGATCACTACCACTTGGTTGATCTCTTACTTAACATCCAAGGCCTGCTCCATTTATGATGTGTCAAAAATTTCAGAAAATTGGAAGTCAGAAAACAATTTAGATTGAATAAGATTAAAACATGATGATTTAATTAAGAAATCTTCCCCTTCAAGTAAGTCAGCTTGAAAATTTATCTCTTCAGGCATGACCATTGGAAAAACTATCTCAGAAATTTCATCTTCTTTATCATCTTCCAAAGAAATAGATAGGTGTAAATGTGTTTAATTTTCAATATCAATGATAGTAAGATCAAGTTTCATGTTATCTTCAAAAAAAATTCAAGGATTCTTCCAAAAATCGTGGATCTCCCATAAGTGAATCAGTTGGAATGTGTACTCTAGAGAACTCCTTGGGGAATGGTTGAGTAAAAGATTATATGAATACATCCATTAGAATCTTCTTCTCACCCCCTCAGTTTCTTTATCATAAAAAATGATTGGTGAAATCTCTTCTACCACCCGTTTTGGTTTTGGTTCTTGCTCAGGTTTAGGTTTGGGTTTCTCCAGTAGGGAATAAATATATTCCTCAAAACATTCAAAATTTCTCTTCAGTTTTTTTATGTATTCTTTAAGTTATTTTATATGAGATTTTTGAATTTCATATTATTTCTGCAACTAAGAGTATTCATTCCATGCATAATAATCACAATTTGAATACATCATGTACAGAAAGAGTTTTTGTTTTGTTTTAAAATTTTATTATTTTTTTGTTTTTTTATTAAAAAGGAAATTATTTACAAAATATGAATAAATATAGTGAGTTAAGACCACTTATATCCCCCACAATAGCACTAATTTGATGAAACATTAATGTGCACACTCTCAAAAATATTTATAACTAAGTGCAGCATAGGGGTGGCCTAGGTCGATCTCTTGAGGAGCCTTTGCGATCAAGCACCCACTACTTCTAATACACTATTTTTTTTAAAAAAAATTAATGAATTAAACAAAATTAACCGAAAATAGATTTTAGAATTGAAAATTAAAAACTAAAATTAAACATGAAATGCAATTCAAATAGAATGAATGCTGACAGAATGATGTTAGGAAGAAATGAGACATTCCCGAGAGAATCACCCCAAGCAAACCTTCATCATCTTTTAATTAGTTTAGAATTTACTCAATGAACATGCTCCATCGTATGAATTAACATACAATTCTTCCTATGATGGTGAATATATGGTACTCTCAATGATCTATGAGAGACTAAACATCCACCTCCTCGATTGAGGGAAAATATAGCAGAAGTGGAAGTTAAACCTCAAGTGGAAACTGGAGACACAAAGGCGCCTTTCCCACTAAGATCTACCTCTGTATAAATCTAAGTAAATGATAATAATTAAAAATGATAGCTCAAAGACTTTGTTTCATCACTGGATTAGTCCCCTGGGAACTTCCTTGGGTTAGCTACTCATGATCATGAGCATAAGAGTTCACATTGAAGAAGAAAATGGGGGAATAAAACAAAAGAGGGAATAAATGGAGAGAAAGGAGAACGCTTGAATTAAAATATGAAATGAAATTATTGAATGAAAATAAAATAAAATACAAGACTAAATTATAGAAAATGGCCAACTAAGGATATCCCAAATTTTCCAATCCTTTTAAATGAAAGAGGGATACACTTTTATAGGCTAAGGGAGTGAAATATTTGGCTCCAAAATCATCCTCTGAAATTTTAAGCATGGTAAAACTTTTTAATTACATAATTAGGGAAATGGTCCTTCTTGAAAGTTGTTCCCCTATCTCTCATATGTATCCCCGTGAAATATCAGCTTTATTTTTCAAAAACTGAATAAGAAATTTTCGATTCACTCAGGATAATTAATCTTCCTCGGTAGACCATTCGTATTCCAATGTACCGAGATAAAATGTATTTATGACCTTGATAATGTAGAATTCAGGTGCAATCATCTTAATAAAACTTGTTCATCCTAATATCTTATTTCCTCATGTCTAATTTAATCTCAATTGGTTACACACTTTATATTATATAATCCCAACAATAAAATTCTTCAGATATGCGCATAGATTTCAAGGCTGTAATTTTGAGCTAGATTTGGGCCTCCAAATGATACATTGAGCTTTGTGTATATAAGGATGAAATGCAGCTCATTGAACATAGAAACCTATAGAGGAATAATATTTTAATTTGGATCAATATAAAAAGATTTATATCTGAAACATTGAAATAAATTAAAACTATTAAATTCTAAAATATTTCGTTTTCCCAATTAATCTAAAAAATGCTCTTAAAACATAAAATGTCCCAATTTACCTTAAAATAACTTATTGGTGGGATTAAAAACATTCATATTTAGAATAAAATAATTGAAAATATTAATTCTATTATCCACCCCTAATGGTTAACCTAAAATATACTGCTATAAGTTCATGCTCATGAAACATGATAATCCAAACTGAAACATAACTGAAATAAATTCAACAAAAACCATCATCGATACTTAGTCCTATGACTCCAATTGAACATACCTGATTTTGAAAACATCGAGGTGTATTTGAGAATGTCTCAATGATCATGCATCTAAAATTACATCTAGGCACCACAAGCATTATTTCCCTTACAAAACCTCATGAATTTAATCGCTATCTCTCACTTGGTACCTAGATAAATCAATCTCAGGTACTCATTACATGCTAAAGTACTACCAATACCTAGAGAATTAGTCCAACATATAACCCATGTATTAAATAAATAGTGCATGGAGCATCATTATGGAACTTAAACTATAGATACAAAGCATCATTTCAACATCCCAAACCATATAGAATACATAGTACCTAGAGTGTTAGTTCGGCACCTAAATCATGGATGAATAACATCAATCCAACATCATAAATAATATTGAATACATGGTTCTTGGAGCATGATTCTGACACCTAAACCATGAATGTAGAGCGCCATTCTAACATCTCAAACTATATATAATACATGGTGCCTATATAATCATTCCATAACCGAAACCATGGATGTAGAGAGTCGGTCCAACGTCCTAAACCATATAGAATACATGGTTTCTAGAGCATCAGTCTATAACCAAAACCATTGAAATAGGGAATCAGTCCAACATACCGAACCATATCAAATACATAGTTCCTAGAGTACTAATTTGACACCTAAAACATAAATTATAACATCAATGTCTAGAGCCTTAGTATAACACCCTATACAAACAATATACTACCCATGCCTAGAGCATCAGTCCAACATCTAACCACATATGTGAAATTCCATGTCTAGTAACCTCAACCATATTAATTGGACGCAGTCTCCACAAACCACATCCATATTAAAATAAAATGTTCCTAGAGCCTGAGACTTGATCCAAAACCATAAAAAAACTATTGGTAATGATGTAGAGCATTCTATAAAACATTCTCAATCACGGATAACCATAACCATAAATGTGTAGCATCATGTCCTGCTATCTAAGCCCGTGTATCCCATCTTACTAACCTATGATCCAATCATTGTAACTCAACCATATTAAAACAACTATGTGGTCATAAATCAAGTATAAACCTCAAAAAATAGAGAAACATATAAATGGATGGTCAAACGCCTAGGCCCATCATCAACATCATATCTCCTTTGGATCATACATCAATTAGGATTCCAAGGGAACACCCACAACTATTACCACTCAAATAAAATCACTTTCTCAGGGTCTTCCAATCAATTAAGAACCCACTTAGCCCTTTGAGTCAACACATAAACATAGGCATCTCTATTTGGGTCCTTTGAACTAGTACTCAAGTGGAGGAATCCCTCTTGGAATCCTCTAGATCAGAACATAAGTAGAGACTTCCTTATTTCAATCCTTAGTAACAACAAATATCTCGATCCAACACTTGCCTCTCATTAATCACACATCCCGTAACCCAGTCTCTAAAATCTCATGGGATCACAAAACTCAATGAAATTAAATCCTCATAAGGGATATGGACTCAATCCCAAACCATTTCCAAGTGACCCTATGTTAGCATGTACACCCAACCAACCCACTACCTCAAATCCTACCCAATATCACTCATAAGAGATAGTCTCATTCCAACACTAATCAAGGCCTACAATGAACTCATGTTATGTACTCCAATCATTCCCATGATACTTTACTTGGTCCCATCCCATGTCTCACCCTTAATAGATAGCTGAAATCACTTCCTAGAAGAAAGCATCTTTGTCGCAACTTACTCACCCCAAACCATCTCTTATAAGTCCTCAGAACATCCCAATGGTTCCGCCATCACGTTCTATAAGAAAAAAACTCAAAATAGACTCTTATTGTGTTCAATTCCTACTCTACGGTGAAAACACACTCATAACCCTACAAAGGGTAACATTGGGGTAGTACACGGTATGTAACCCAAGTACACAATGTATACTCTCAACCAAAACATATCCATATACCTATACACGGCTTGGGTACTCCAAGGGTCTAGTTGTGTACTACTACATGATCATGATATACATGTGGTTTTTTCATTTACTACTCAAATAACCATGTCCTAACAGGGGTTGGGCCATGAAATTCCACATGGACTTGTCTACCCTACATGGGGTATCTTCCCATATACCTAGCCACATTTCAAAGTCCCACTATATTTTAGGTACTTTGACTACACAATATGTAGTCTAAAAACCCATCTAACCAAATACTTGAACACTTAGAAATATACCACCACATGTTCATGTAACACTACAAGACATTTTCTCCAAGTACATGATGTTTAATTCCAAAAGTTCATGTCCCCTGAATAGAACACACAGTGTGTGTTCCAGAACTACACGTTGTGTGATCAGTATTTTGGAATGGGAAAACCCTTACGAACTTCATGAAACCCTTGTTTTTCATTGATTAGGAACACATCGAACCCATTGGGTCCTTAGTATCCATTATAGGTCTTTATAACATGAAAACAACACATATATGGGATTAGGTCATAAAACATAAAAAATTCATATCTTATTGTGTAAACGCTGAAGCCTTAGGTCCAAATCCTCTCCCAAAACCCACTCCATCTTGATCCAGTCTCAATATCCACCATGGATGAAATATAGTTTTATATCCGCCCCTTATATTCTTGGTATGGTTGTCACATGATGGAGGAACCCTCTACCTCCTATCATGCATAGGTAACCCCAAAATGGGGGGGGGTATGTTAATTAATTAATTACACTTTTAATACTCATCCTGAGTCCCCTAACTCGAAGTGAGTTTATAAATCACCTACTAAAAAACCCAATCCAGACTCAACAATGGAGACAAAATCTAAATCTTACACTCCTGTAAAAATATATATCTCCACCCTAACTCATGTGAATAATTTAATTTTTAATTTATTAAATATTAAATATTCCACCAAAACATGGATAGATTATAATTCTACCAAACTCCAAAGCTAGGGTAAACAGCCTATTCTTGGGCCAACAAAGTGGTCAGAAAAATTATCTGAGATCATATTCTAGGGGTAAATGACCATTTTTACCCCTTAAGATCACCTGAATGTAAAAATTAAAATTTATACTCAATTTTAAAAAATTGGAAAACATGGGCCCTTACAACCACTCTACCATAAATCTTTTTATCGTCAAGAGGAATCAGTGGTCTTCCAACCAAACCTATCAATGCACCTTTTTCATCATTTAAAGCTCAAATAATTTCATTCTAATTTAGTATGAAAACTGAGTTCATCTACACCATTCTAAAATAAAGTGTATAACCCACCAAAGTTCAATCTACTGCTTTCCACCATAATAGAACTACTAAGATTATGTCTGACTTAATCAATCCAACTTAAGACCTCACAACATCATCTATAACTCATCATCATGATCATGATTCTCCCAACCATATAATTTAGCCTCCAATGGCTGATTCTAATCCAAGACACTTCTCACCATCATAATTTCCTACCAATGCATGCATAACAGTCTACTAACCCACCTGATGTGGCTCTCACTGCATCCTCAAACCTACCCACACAAGGGTCACGTCACCATGTATAATCTGATACTACCCACTATACAAGTATTATTACTATTACCTCACAAACAACACTATGCCCACATTTCATGTTCCCATAACTGTCAACCTCATAATGGAATGTGGTAATCTCACTCACTCCTCAGTGAAAAAAGAAAACATCAACTATCACCCATTCCATGAATGTGAGAATAAAACCCATGGTATTCACCATTATCTATCCCATTATAAGGACCTTACTCATATAATACCTATAAATTCTTGACCCCAGTATCCCAGATCTGGTGGTTACTTCACTACTTTGGAATAAGATATAAGTGATCACATCCCAAAGAACGAAATAGTTTGGTAGTCTTGGTAAACTGGATACATACTTGAGCCTATCATTAAATTTTAAAACATAAATTACATCATATTGAAATTAAATATTATTTATTCTAGAACTCATTTAAATATTCTTTATTCATATCCCTTAGAAAAGAAACAAAAATAAGGGTGAGACTAGATGCTCAATATGGGTTATGTATAATAGAAGCTACCATGAATCAATAATACATAGTAAAAATAGAAAGGTAAATTACTATAAACACATTCCATTTAATCAATAACATGACTATCATGATTATATAAGTCGTAATCAATATGGAAAGGCAAATAATTGAACACAAATGCAATTTAATCAATAATTTGAGCACAAAATATATCCATGTATAATATCAATTCAATAATATAATGGATAATAAGAACTAAATTATTAATTAAGGAAATCATTAAAATTATACATCATAATTTCAGATATCATGATATCTATACCATTAATATATTGCACCAATATCGTTTAATAAATGCGTATTTTTACACCAAACCCATTTAAATTAGGCTATCCAACTGATTCGTCCCATGAGAATACCGATGCATCAAGGGAATATATAATTCCAAGACCCAACCATCACTTCATTTACAACACCTTTTTTATATATAAAATGATCGATTTAATTCATGAACAAAAATTATTATGAATAAATATCTGTATTTAGTAAATAATACAGACTTATCAATATTTCACTAGTTAATCAAATAAATTTGAAAGTAAACACCATATGTAAAAATGGTATGTAGTTTACGAAATAATAATTTCCATGATAAAAATAATATAGATATTTAAGATAAATATAATGTCTAATGTTTATGAGGAAATGAATGTTTTGAGGGAAGGTTAATAACCACAAAATTAATCGATAAAATGAATGTCAATACTTACCCAGATCAAAATGATCATAAAAAATCATGAGAAAGAATAAGTATGGTATAATTACATCATATTATCATTTAATTATGAGTATAATAAATTTTTTTTCATTGAAAAATATAAATACCATAAAAATATCATTAAAAACGTTCTTGAGTAAAATTTTCATTTAACTTTGAAAATCACTTTTAAAAATTGAAAATTTATAGAATAATTATAGGAAAAAATTATTTAAAAAGAAACTTTTAATATTGTAAATTAATATTCAAATAAATTATTATTAATGCTGGTTGTAAATTCAATTCATTTCGATTAGGTTAAATTAAAGATTTATTTCACATTTTGGTAATAAAAGTCAAAAAGTACTATATTTGGAAAACGGGAAGATTCTATTTTTAAAAAAATAAAAAACAAATCATGGTTAAACACGAATTTAAATAATTTTATAATAATATGAAAAACATTCTTCAAATTTTATTTATAAAACATGGTTTTTGAAGAAATCATATTTTTGACCGAAGAGATAAATCAAGATTGGATTTTCTAAAAACCATTTTTTTCAATAATTTTGAGAACCAAAGAGAGGAATATGGTATTATTAATTTAAAATTTAATGAAAACCCATAGTATAATAAAATAAAAATAGTTTATCATACAATGATCAAATAATTTTCTTTAAGATAAATTCAATCATAATCAATCTCGATTAAAATGAGATTGTGAAATGAAACCTTACTACTTTAAAAAAGTTAAAATAATAACCCCTATGAAAAGAATAAATTAAAATGAAATATTAAATAACATGAATATAAAGAGATTAATTATATAACATATTAAAGTGGTATAATATACACAACATAAAATAATATAGTTGTATAACATAATATATTTCCCAAAGAAGACAACTTGAGATTAGAATCCCTTGCAATGATCAAAACATTTAAGTGATAATTAATCAATGAATTTATTATGTGTATCAAATATAAATCCATATAAAACAATTATAAATATTAAATTATTTAATAAAAATTAATTACATGCATAATCTTATAATATCAAAGACAATGAAGAAGTAATATAACCTAATAAAAAATTGTATTATGAAATTCTTTACCACATGGTAACATTGAAGTCAAATCCCCTTAGATGAAATAGTTCAAATTGAAATTAAAATAAAATTAATTATAAATCATTCAATATATTACATTTAAAATTAGAAGTATATACACCATATAAAATAAATTTGTTTCATTACAACAAAATATGACTCAATGAAGGGAAATTTTGATGAAGTCCCTTACCTTAGGTTTCCTATTAGTTTAATGTGATTTAACAACCTTTATAATGGTTTTAAACATGTTATTAACTTATAAAATAACTATATTAGTATTTATAATATCATGTATGATAATTTTATAACACCTTATTACCCTATTTTTAATAATATTTCATTATCAGTATTATTTCAGGTGTTAACTATTTCATTTTCTCATGCATGTTTTGTAACGAAAGTTATAGTTCATGTGCATACAATATTGATAAATAATTTATATACTTATATTAATGTTATAAATATCATATAAAATCATTGGATTAATTTTTATAACCATTATTTAATTTTTACGTGCAAAATGAATCGCATCGCTTCATGGAGACGGTAGGCCATACGTATGCACAAGCGCCGATATCATTCCCATAATGGGAGAAGGGGTAAGGAAGTGGAATGTGTATTAATTTTACCGACTTTATAACATGTAATATGTATAATATATATCCATTATTTTCAATATTATTACTATACATGTGAGTCAGTGATGGAAAACAAATTACATTAGTTTGTGAGGCAGTAGTCTGTCGTACACAGGAGCGATGGATTTGTTTATCATTTGATTGAGGGGAGATGGATGAATATTATTACATAAAACTAATAAAATCTCTGTATATGGTAGATAATATTTTTATTATATTGGTATAGTTAATATATAATTTAAGTTAGAACAAGAAGATTCAAAAAAGAAGGATCTTAGTGAAGACTATTACCTTCTCTTAGATGAACCACCTTTGGATCTCTTATTAAGGACCCTAGAGTTGGTATTTTAGGAAAACAATTAGTTCTATAATTTAGATAACTATGTTAGGTAGATATTTTTTTATGTTTTTTTTGAGAAAAAATACTTGATGGGTATTAATAAATTAGTGGAGGGGTTCTCTTTTATAAGTGGTGAAGGGGGGCCTTCTTGGAAATCACTTGGAAATTTCCCAAAATAATCCAAAATGATAAAGTCATTCCAAAGAATATTTCTTCCAAATGAACATATATTTTAATTTTAGATAGTATAAGTTTGTTATATGGTTATAAATTATGATTTTAAAATTTTTAATGGGAAATATTACCATTATAGTTTGGTCTAACCCCCGGTAAATCCGTTTTAACCTTAAATGGGGTAATTAATTTTTACTGTTTTTACATTTTATTTTGAATAAAATTTATGTTTAAATTATTACCAAATATTGATTATTATAATTAAAAATATTTAATCCATTTTACATAATTCTAATCAAATAATTGGTAAAATTTAATTTCAAAATAAACCCAAAAATACTATTGAAAAACTGTTTTTCAATAAATGCATTTTTCAAGAATAAGATGATCTTACATTAACAATATGACTAGTGATCATAATTATATGAATTTAAATTAATATAGTTACATATATATTATATAAATTTCATTTAAATCTTTTCAAATTTGTGGTAATTTTAATTAATTAAAATGGAGGAACATTATGCATTTAAAAAAAGTTTTTAGAAAATTGTGTGTTTAAGCCTAAAAATAAACTTATAAAAAATCCAGTACCAACATGATTAAAATGTAATTAATTAAATTAAATATAACTAAATAATTATTATGTTACTTTGAAATATAATTCAAATAATAATGTTACTTTTAAATTACTTTATTTATTGAGGATAAATGACAATTTGAAAAAAAGAGGTATTTTCCCCTATTCACTAAAAAATCACCCTTTTCATAAAAATCATGAAATTTCAAACTAATATAATTTTAATATTATCATTTGAAAAAATAAGTTAATTTTTTAAAATACAATTTCTAAAATTGTTATAAATTAATTACATTATTTTCTCACAAAAAGTAATAAAATATTTTTGAGGCATATAAGGACTATTAAAAAATCCATTTTACCAATATATTTTATTTATATAAAAAATTTATAAATAATTTTAAAAAATTATTTATTCTTATTCATACTTACAATTTTAACGTCTAGGTTACAATGTTCACATTTTAATATTTTAATAGTATGTCGTAGTTCATTTAAAATCTGTGTTGCATATTGTATACTCTATCAAACATAATGTTTTTATTTTAAAAATATTAGGGTGTTACATAACTGATAGTGCACTTCCCACCATGTGACTTCACATACACTTCTCTATGAGAATAAACACTTGGGAGTCCATTTTTCAAAATAAAAACAACAACAACATAACTTGGTGTATAGTCGATCCTCTCTTATCGTATTCCAGACAATGTAAAGATATGGGGAATGATCATAGCTAGACTAATATTACACTAATATTTCAACAATTAATACCACTAAAATCCCATTTATTATAGAAACACCAT
Source organism: Viscum album (assembly GCA_963277665.1). NCBI lineage: Eukaryota > Viridiplantae > Streptophyta > Magnoliopsida > Santalales > Viscaceae > Viscum > Viscum album. The sequence continues at coordinate 642,329,159 of OY728146.1, read as the reverse complement.
AGTTATATCTTGAGGGCCTTAGGTCACCATACCAACAATCCTCTTATCACACCTGAATCATTTCTTATCCTACTCATGGTTGCCTACTCAACTCAAGAATCATAGTGTACACTCTCATAAAAACCAATCCAAAAACCAAATTTCATAGCATGCCACTATGAATTCATGTCTCCAAGATCACATCAGCATATAACCATCACACATCCTTGGGAAACGTAACCACTAAATTTTATTTTGACTCTGACGAGTCATGCCCCATAAAAACTCGACTCGCAAGTCCCAACCATGGACCCTAGAGAACCTTTTGTTCCACTGATATATCTCATAACCTCCAGGTGCATCCTATTTTCACAATAATTCCCTAGGATATGCACTTGAATGAACCTTACCCTCTTGAAACAAACCACAAGGCTAAAACACTTAGTACAAAAGTGTCCCTTTCTCCAAAACAAAAGGCATCCAATGTTTCCAAACCTCACACTAGCCTATACCCTTTGTGAATCATTGTCAAAAGTTCCCAAAAAATACACCTATGTATCACACGCCAAAAAGAACATATAACTTAGTTGAAATATATCATGGATAAACCTCAAAAACCACAAGGAACCAACTAATTAAACTATAGTCACATCAAAGAAGGTTACAAGGCTCTCCAACCTAGCCCTACTTGTCAAGTAACATGAAAAGTCACTAGGTCTAACCACCATGTTCTATACCAACTCACAAGGCATCAACACACAACCATCCCAATGTAAAATGACATAAAGATAGTAAAACAACCATCTATAAGGTCTCGCATATTAAATACGTCACATGACAAACTAACCACCCACAAATAGGGGACCCTTCCTCTATGAGCATCTACAAATTAGACTCGTACCTGGAAGACTGTTGACACTATGTTCCATCCCATAAATGAAAAAGTTACAAGGGAAATGACTTATAAAAAAGCAGATAAAATAGATGGAGAATTTAAATATTTTCAAAGGGTCAAGTTTGAAATTGCCCAACTTAATCCAAGTCACTGTAAGTGCACAACCACTTGTGCACCACAATGTTAGCATGAAACCCACTTGCATGACCACACTCCTTAACCCAGGTTCACCTATATTCCTATAAATAGACCTTTTTTTCTTCATTTGTGACATGCCTATTTCCCTGAAGCCCAATTACAACTCTGGTCTCCCTAGTGCTTCACCCAACTCTTCTGAAACCTTCAAGGTAATTCTTCAACACCTAGGGTGTAGGAATTAAAGGAGGATCTTAAGACTTAAGTCCCTTCAGTGTTTGAAATCCACAACACTTGTGCGCCTAAACTGCACAACCTCCCTATATCAAAAAAACTTACGCGCCACCCATTCCTCTCTAAGGAACTTGAATGCCACACTTCTGGGAATACCAGGGAATACTCTTGAAGGATTGTTAAGTATCACTAAAGTTTTAACATCCAAGTTGTTCATCACATAAGTAAACAACAGGTTTCCCAAGCCTACATGTATTCCAGATACCTACCTGGGTGCCCCTATTTGATTCACCTTATCCCTTCATCCTATACAATCATTTCATCAAGACTTATTTAAATTCATTCATGGAAAGGCTTCCTCTTCATTGACTCCCCTATCTGAAAGGTATTATGTTGAAACATTCTCCAAAACCTCCTAAATTACCAAACCCTTGGGAAAGACACATCAACATGTCTCCCATTTGGGTTTGTATATCTGTAGTTAGAGGTTTCCCAAAATTTTTTATAAAGGGATCAAGATTCATGGAGTGTCTATGGGTTTCTATATTCATATTCACATAGACATTTTTCCTAGGAAAAATTTTGGGGAGTTCCCAGTTTGGAGGATTAGGGTTTGGGACATGCCTATCCCTTATCGTCTCTAAAACCTCAATCTTCATGTCCTTGGTAGGAAAGGTATGGTTCACACCTACTTTTACTTTTGAAAAAAAGAAAACTCTCCCTCTGCTACTAGAACCAATTTGAAGGAAACAATTATAGCATAATCCCCTAGCCTTTTGGGTTGGATCCAATAGCCTTCAATCTCATTTCACATTAAAAGGTTCAATGCTCCACTCCCTCGTCCATCGTCACCGCCGTAGCCATGTCCTCTTCCATAAGTGGAGGAGAAAAATTGTGTGTGCCTTTTTTGAATCATTCAAATACTCTTGTTTCTCACACCAAGAATGACTCATGTGGGATTAGAGATTTGTGATGATCAAAACATTTTCACAAACACCTCAATGAATGAACTATGAGAACTATGATTCCCATAAAAATTGGGATACATAGAAATCCTTCATAATGCTCAATATCTATCTCATATCATTCATAAATGGGAATTCTCCTTAGGATTCAGGCCCAAATTAAATCCCCAAATCACCAATTAATCCTTTTCAGGACGTAAGTACAAACTCATTTCTCTTAAAGGACTACACTCTCCTATGAGACTTCCTGGACTATGTGGGATTTGATTCTCATCCAAATTAGATATGTAGGATGCCTCCATGAGGTTCAAACCCAACAATCTAAATCAACCCTATCCATTCTGGGCCACATTCCTAGCTGGGTCTAATTAAACATGGAAATTCATATCTTTTCTAGGTTCCTTGGTCTACTTCGATATAAGTCCCACACAAAACATTGATTATAAATCTTCCACCTATGCATCCTTACCACATGAAGTTAAACTGTATGGATTGTTCATTATCACATGAACTTAATGGTATGATTTGTCCTATTACATGGAACATAACTATGTGGGTTCTGATTCCTTTCACAAGGATATGTAGGTAGCCCATATATGGGTATGATCCCAACATTAAAACAACTCTCGTCTCCCTGGATGATAATAAATTCTAGCGTGACTCACTAAGTGTCTTTAAAACCATCATAGTGATAATAATGAAAAAAGAATATCTAAGTAGTATACCAAATGATACCATTGGTGGAGAACCTCAAATACATACAGATGTATCCATCAATGAAGAACCTTAGATACATATAGATAATTCTAAAATTTTATACATATTAATCATTGATATCCAAATCATAAGGGAATATCATTTCATACTTGGTGAATTAATAAGGATTCATATATATATCTTAAATGTATAAGAGAGTCATAGAGTAAGCAATAATTCCCCCCAAAAGGGTGCGATGAGCCCGACCTCCCATCCCCTCGACCAATGTATATTCTTAAGTATCATAGTTCCAACCCTAAAGAACACAAAACTTTGAAAAAGAAGGTCCCTTTAGATAAATAACTGTTGGATGTTTCTAGTTTCATAAATAAATCCAATGGAAACCTCCCAGAAGTATTGATTCCAAACCAGAACACACATTCCGGAGGAGATGAAAAAAAATGGTGTACCCAACATGAATCATTAACCAAGTTGATTGTATTACCCGTCTGTTAGGCCTCTATAAATTGATAAATGAAGGCCAAAAAAAGGAATCAATCACACATGTGTCCATATAAAATACACTACTTTAATTAAATTCATTTGTTTATATTTGAATTTTTTTCATGAACTCCCTTCACTCCAAATGGCTTCCATCAAGTTTTCCCCCATGAATTCCCTAGCGGCTGATCAAGATGGATCCTCATTCACTAGAAAGATGCCATAACCAACTCAGTTTATTCAATGGTGGGTCTCAAATTTATTAGTTCAGTAAAAACCTCAACATGTTACTATCCCAACCCTGGAGGTTTCCTGACATGCTCTCCAAGTTAACAACAACCATCGATTGTCCGGTCAGCGAAGACTAGTAGTCCAGAAGCAGATGGTGCCAACCACCATCTTCAACCTTTTAGGGTCTTTATCCCTAGAATTAAATAACCAGTCCATCCCATACTATAGTGAGGTGGATCAAGAGGTCACTCATGGCCTCAACTTGAAGACATAGGGGTCCTTCCTGAGGGATCCCACCAATAATGGACGCCAACAAAATCATGCGGCAGTGAACCTCCAACATGATGGGGGTGTTACCTTTGGTTGTTCGGACCAGTTCCCTCAGACCTAGGCACACAAAAAGAACCACCATAGACAACTCCATCCAATAGGGAGTAGTTTCTTACCTTTTCCCCCTCCAGATAGGTCCATCAATCTAACATTGTGGAAAACAAAAAATGGGTACATACACATGTTCACCATAATTTCGCCAGTCAGCAGACTCGTCTAGAGGTGTCCAATCAATCCCTCCATTTAAATATGGTGGAGTACTGTAAGCAGTCACACAAACCTGGTTTCAAACTATTATCCAGTCAGCAAACTCATCTGGTTGCATTCAAGGAATCTCACTAATCAAATATGGTGGCAACTTGTAATCAGAAACATACACCTGCATGCACTCACTAATCCTTCCATTAGTCTATTCTATCAGCATTGAAATAATTATGTCAACCTTCATTGGATGAAAACATCCATCATGCACTTGAACCTACTAGCATCCATTAAGACTGCCAACAGTATCGTTTGGCATCACCTAGATAAGTCATTTAGAAATCTCCGATGAAAAACCCGGGGCAGACTCAACCCTATTCCCCCATACATGAGTACTGTTAGCATCCACTAACAATAAAGAGAGGATGGGAGTAGGTACATACACCTAATACATATATGAAATGAACATATATTATTGTTCTGGACATTAATGTCACCAAATACATTTTAGTAATGGTGAAAGGGTAGACACAAATTCTTGCCCATATTTTGGAAGCCTTCTAGAATATCATAATCGAAATTTTAGCAGTACCAGCTGGATGAACACATAATTTTTTCCCCATACCTGGGAAGACTCGTTAGCATGCCATCTCGGAGTAGATACACACCTCTATTCCAGTCCAGTAGGGTTATGGGGCATAATCCCCCTATCATACAGACAACTGGAGTAGGAACATACACCCTTTCCAATTTAAGATAATCAGTCTATTCTGATGACCACTCCAAGGAAGTAACATACACCTACCCATGATAACCACTTCTCCTAGCATGTGGCCCCAACTACGTGTAAAAGATCATCTAGGAATAATTATTTCCAAAAAAATTACAAAATCAAGATTCAATCTGGGATCTGACTCCTCTTAATACTAGATTTCATGAATTCCTCAGACATTTATCTATTGAAACTCAATATCCTACCCTCTCATTAGTAAATTATGGGAGTAGTGGCAGTAATTCTGAAGTTCCTCATCGGAGACTTCATCATGAAGACTTTATTTATAAAAATATGGTCAATTTAGAGAACCTATCCCTAGATGAGAGCCACAAAAACCCTATGTGTGGCCAAAATACCAAGGATCGAGAGGATTTATCCCTTACTGTAATCCATAATGGTGGTCCTCCCCATGATGGAATTCTCTATGAAAGTTATCTCCATAGTAGTGTTCCACATTTTCAAGATAATTCTCCAATTGACAATGTAGTGATGAGAAAACCCTCTTATCTTGAGGAACTTTCCAACATAAGGCTAGTCATATATGATTCCTTATTACTAATAGGTGAAATACTTTCTCAACTAGAAGACAGCCCAAGGCGATGGTCCTTCTCCAAACCTCCCATGATTAATTTTCTTCTTATATAGCATATGAAAAAACAATTGATCCTATTTTTTGTGCTAAAACAATTGAGAAGCTTCATCTCTGTTCATACCATGTTGAGAAACCTCCAGAAAAAGATGAGGAAGATATGTTGAATATGAGAAAACAACTAGCTAAGGGTGAAATACCAGTCATGTTCTAGCCTTTGGAAACCTCTCAATACAACATTCCATAATTGATATCATAATATTCCATTCATGATATTCACCTCAACATATGGAAAACTATTCATCATATGAAATCCAAAGTATTACCTTATGACAAATATAAAAATCATGTAAATGTAATAGAATGTTTTCAATTCCAAATTGACTTGGCATCTCTCTTAGTTTTCCGACATCCAAATGTTCATAAATAGCAGAGATCCCTTCTGCATGAAGGCCTCGATGAAATAAAGAGTCTATACCAATTAATTACCAATACCACATCTGGTGTTCATATTAGAGTAAGGGGTGTCCATGGAGCATTGAATTTCACTACACTCTCCAGCCAGTAAATCCTTCCAAGAGTGGTCTCATACAATTCTATTTCCCATGGCTGGCTATAATCAACATATTTTGTGTGTAATCAAAGATATGCTCAAGAACAGGCCTAGACTAGCTCTCATCAAAGTTAGGACCAAAGAGAGAAAGTTGTTGAGATAATTTTCATCAAGAATCTATGAACATTAAGTAGGCCTCATACTTAGAGGATATCTTCCATAAAATTGTTCAAATGTATGAAATAGCACAACGGTCTTCCAAAATAGGAATTTTAATTGGTTTTTAGATAATTCATCCAGCCAATGTCTGGACCAAAATTTGTAAAATTAGAAGAGAATCTATGCTAAAATTATCCATAGCAGTTCCGGAACCACCCCATCCTGTAGGGATGGGGGCTTTATTAACCCAACATTCAAATTCAACAAATAAAGATCGGAGGTTTGAATAAGAATAATAGGAACGTACTCAGCCTATAGAAATGGGGGATTTTTCACATCCATTATCCCCTCCTCAGAAAAATTCAGTCTTCTCTCGATTCGGGAAGAAACTACTAAGTGAATGCACAACTAAACTATCCAAGGATTCCCTTCAGGTTACAGTCTGTCAAAAAAATCCTGAGAAATCATCATATAGGAAAACACATTCTCATGGAGGTCACATAAGGAAATGATCTTACATATACACTGATAGAATTTTGTCAATTCATTGTGCGTCAGTGAATGTCATTAATAAGATTATAAAAGATCTTCTAGAAAAAGATTCTAGTTTGGGGGAGTTGTGGGATGAAGTTATTATTCATAATACGGTACACACTGAATAAAATAAAGGAGGTGTGTGCACCCAAAATCAGAATCTTACCCAAAATATAGTTATTCTCTCAAGAAACCAACTCCCATCTCTTCAAAAGGAATATAACAAGGGGAAAGGTAAAGGTCATATCATGTCACAGTTTTCCACTGGATAAGGTCAATATATTTATCTTGAAGAAATATTTTCCCATTAAGATTAGGAGATGAAAGGGTTGAAAATACTAACTATAGAGTTACTCCAAAACAATATTCTTGTTAGATGTGCTCCACAAGAATATCATCAGCTTACACATCCATTAGTAACTCCTCAAAAAAGAGGGTTTGTTGAAACTATAGATATGGATAATTAATTCCCTCCACTGGGTACACAAATAGAATAGGATCAAACAAATCCTTACAAACCTATCCTCGTGGGTTATCTATGACAATTACCAGTAGTACCACCACCAGTGGTTTTTTCAGTATTCGCACCAATTCAAGCTCAATCTGTTATACCTATAAAGGTCCCATCTCATCCATATATTCCTCAAATGATTATGAATACAATTGAGGCATTAAAACCTAAATTAGAATCTATGGAAGAAATGTGCATAGTCGTACAACCAGAAAATAAAGCTTACCTCGAATAGGTAGATATGATCCCTCACCCACCAAACATTGTGAATACCATATTTCCAAACATTAATGGTTTGGTAGATCCGGAGCAACACTTAACACATTTTATTTCTCACTGTGATCCCATGATGGGGACCCCACAATAGTAATAAGAAGTAAAGTTGAGATGTTTTGTGTTATCATTATAGGGTCTAGCCTTTGTCTGTTATACAAGTTTGTTGTCTCTATAAATTAATGGATGGGAGGATCTCCATCAGAAATTTCTTTTCAAATTCATCTCAACGCTACTGAATAATTTTTTTTTGATATTAAAAATTGAAAACAAAGGGATAATGAAAGATTTTCATATTTCATTGCTTGATGGAAAGGATTAACATATTCTTTAATTCTACCACTCCCTAAAGAAGATTTGTTGCCAATTTGTGTGGAAAATCTGTGTGATGAGCTACGCACACCACTAATCCCTATGAAATACACGGGAGGGTTTTGAGACCCTTCTTTAATTTCCCAAAAATTGGAGGATTCCATTGGGGAAACCAAAGATAAATCTCATGTAATACCATCAAATCTAGGAAGGAGAACATGGAAAGTAGATTCTGATATAGTCACACTCAAACAAGAACATGTTCCTACTTCTACTTCAAAAAATTCATCATACCGAAGATCTCCACCTCCCATGCATTAGTAGAAATGACCGCCTCATCAAGATGATAAAAAATATCAAAGGAGGAGAAAGTTTTAGGAATTAAATAACAATGTTTATTATTTTCAAAATGAAAAGGTTCATGTTTAATTAATTTGAACTCTGGAAAATAATTCAGTTCAGTTGCCAAGGCCCATGAAATCGAACAAAGTAAGAGATGAAGATATGCTAGATTATTTCTCCTTTAATAAATTGTTGGGGAATCCCATTCAGGAGTGTTTTGTTTTAAAATACCTCCAAAAAAATTGTAGACTCTGGAAAAATGAAACTAAAAATTTCATCATCCCAAGTATCATGAGTTACTACTACTAATCCAGAGGAAGAAGGCGAATAGCAGGAATTTAAAAGAAAAAATGCATAGAAGTATGATGATTGGATGGTTAGGAAAATGGTCAACCGAACTCATGTCATTCTATGAACATATTTGAAACAATTGATTGTGACTCCTTCCACTTCCGCTATAGAAAATCCATCTCTATCAAAAGACCATTACTCTAAAGGTTAATCCTCTAAGAAAAGACATGATCAGAAAGGTAAAGATCAATCAAAAGAAGATGAGATCGTGTTAAGGCCAAGTTTGTCCTTGACTTTGACAGATTTCATGCCAACTGTCCTAAAAGTACGAGCACCGCCCTACCAAATAGTACAACAAGAACTGACTTGTCAAGCATAATCTTCGTCAAATGGGGAATGGATATTCAGTTCCATAAATGTTGTCCACTTAAAAAATCCCTATGAAAATGATTATTGTTGTTATGAACCTGAATTCCATGCACCTAATTGGGAAACTATGGTAAGAAGTCCAGGTTGAGGATATAGGGGAATATGTGGATATGCTAGAATCCAATATTTTAACTATACACCTACTTGAACCATTTATATAGTAGAAACTAATGAGAGAGCCCTTCGGTGGGCTCAACAAGACCAAGGTAACTCTCCCACACATGGTAGGATCATCCCTAAGATTATCATCTTGGAAAATTGATAATAGGTTACACCATCACTCTCTTGACTGGTAGATAAACCTAGTTAGTCTAATCTACCAAGATCAGAAGTATTTCCAGCTTTTTCCCCAACATATGATACATCTACATCAGTAGCATAAACTTCTAAGGAACCTACAAAACCGAATTTCCATGCTAGAAAAATCATCCCTTTGGACCAAAAGTATGATTTTTTGAAACAACTATCCCTTGTAATGGACAAGTTATCAATCCTAGATGGTTGGAATATTTCAAAAGTTCTTAGAGAATCACTTATTGAGGCTTTGTCAAGTCCTCAATATTTTGAAACAAAAGTTATTGTTGTTGAGGTTTTCCATATAGAGAATGATCCTATATAATGTCATGCAGTTATATATTTCACAGATCAATATGATTATAATGTTGTATATGGACACATCAGTCCCTTGTATCTATCTGGCAGGGTTAATGATATAGACATCTGACGATCCTTCATTGATAATGGCTCTAGAGTCAACCTCATTCCCATCAGTACACTTCGTTGATTGGGTCTCACTGAATCTGACTTATCTCCCTCCAATTTGATGTTGTAAGGTTACAATAAGAATAAAAAAGAACCTCTAGGAGATATTGAACTTAGAACTTTATTTGGGGATCTTGTATCAAATTTAGATTTCATGGTTGTCTGACAGGACACATCCTTTAATATTCTTCTGGAAGGCCTTGGCTACATCAACATGCTGTCATTCCTTCATTATATGACCAATGTATCAATTATTTCTTTAATGGTCAAATTGGGAGATTTCATGGTGAAAAGGCCTCATTTAAAACATGTGAATCTCAATATATTGAGGCATAATTTTATCATGAAAATGGAACGGAGTCTGTGGAAAAAGAGAGAATAATAATCACTACTCTGAATGGTTTGAAAAAGATCCCATCTAACCCATTCAAACATATGAATTCATATTATGTGTTTCATATAAATAAAATTTAATGGATAAATCCAAATCCAAGTACTTATCCAGTGACCTTCATAATGTAAATTATGGAAATTTAGCCTGACATTTTGGGATAAATTGTTTATCCAGCAAGAAGTTGTGAAAACTTAAATATAGATGCCTTCATTTCATCCACTTAACTTCAACAAGTCTTTTCTTCATCATCCAGACTAGAATAAGCTGCTTCATTATTAGAGGAAGACAAGGATTTTGATTATCAACCCATCATTCTCTCTTCAATACTCCAGAAAGACCCTTCATCATTAGTAGGGTCAGAAATGGTTGTCTCTTCTTCATGATGTCCAAATACTGACTCCTCCCCAAGCACTGGAATTTTTTCTTCATCACCTACTCTAAAAATAGAAATAGAAAAAGTGACACGTGATAAAGAAGAAGAATAAGAATATCTTAAGGAAGCCCCTCCATCATTTCAGTAAGGCGTCTCCACCACTATGGACGAGCTCAGAGAAATAAATCTGGGTATCGAAGAAGATCCATTCCTTACTCTAATTAGTGCATCCATGACTTCTAAAGAGAAAGAGATATATACTTCATTTATAAAGAAACACTGAGATATATTTTCTTTGAAATATATAGAAATACTAGGCCTTAATCCTGATGTGTCCACTCATCATTTTGGTTTTCCATAGGATCATCGAGGTTTTAAGCAGGCAGCAAGAATAACGTACCCAACTCATGCCTTTAAAATTGAAGCTGAAGTAGAAAAGCTTATCAAAGCTAAATTTTCCAGGGAGTTAAAATATCCTATATGGATAGACAACATTTACCCAGTGAAAAATATGAATGGAAAAATCAATGTTTTCATTGATTTTAGAGATCTCAACTGCCATTGTCTGGAAAACGACTTCCCTGTTCCAATCAATGAGCTCTTAATTGATGCAACAGCTAGCTACGAAGATCTCTCCTTCATGGATAGATACTATAGGTATAACAAAATTTGAATGGCCCTGTAATATGAGGATTCTACATCCTTTAGATCCCCTCAAGGTGTGTTTTTCTGTTGGTTAATTCCCTTTGTCTTGAAAAATTATGGGGAAACATATTAATGTACCATGAACCATATCTTCAAACCCTTCTTGGGAAATTTTTTTGAATGTTATGTGGATGATTTTGTGGTTAAATCTAGATAATGTTCTGATCACCTGACTGATCTGGAGACCATATTTAGTAAACTTCATCAACATAATTTCAATATGAATCCCTTGAAATGTGATTTCGGGGTAACTTCGGGAAAATTTATCGGTTTTTTATACACCATTGTGGCATAGAAGTTGACCCCAAGAAGAAAAAAAGAAATTATCAGCATGCCACCTCCTTGAAATTTGAAGGAATTAAGAGAAATTCAAGGAAACTTGGCCTATATTTAGTGCTTTGTCACCAATTTGGCATGAAAGTGTTTACCCTTAACCAGATTAATGAATAAGGGAGTTACTTTTCAATGGACTGAAGACTACCAAGAGGCATTTGATACCCTCAAGAAATATTTCTTAAGTCCATCGGTATTAATGCCACCTGTTGAAGGAAATATGATTATTATCTATGTGAAATCTTTAAAGTGATCATTGGGTGCCTTACTTTCACAAAATAATGTTGTTGGGAATCAAAATAGCCTTTACTATCTTAGTTAAACCATGCTTGACACGAAGAATCGATATTCAAGTATTGAGAAGTGATGCCTGGAATTAATCTTTATAGTTCAAAAGATGAGGCACTACCTTCAACATCATGAGGTCCACTTGGTATCTTTCAATAAACCGCTCAAATTTATCCTCAGTCGTCCAATTCTTATTGAATGTTTGGCACGGTGGGAAGTTATTTTTCAATAGTTCGATATCTATTTTGTGCCTTAGAAATCAATAAATTTCCACGCCTTGCAAGACTTCCTTGCTAAACACCCATCTGAAGAAGATACATCTTTGAATATAGAGCTCCCTGATGAAGAAATATTATCTATTCAAGATAGTCCCCAAATATGGGAGATGCACTTTGATGGTGCATCCATAAGTCCAAAGGGGAAGAGAATGGAAGATCCAAAAATCAACAAATTTGGGTTAGGAATTGTGTTTATCTCCTCAAAAAAGTAAGTGTTTCTATATTCATTTCTATTATCAAAAGGTGGTACCAACAATGAGGTAGAATATCAAGATCTCAGTGTAGGCCTCAAATTGGTGCTCTAGGTATAAGTGAATAACCTGAAAGTAAAAGGTGATTCTGAATTGGTAATAAATTATATCAATGGGGATTATGGTATTAGAATAGAAAAGTTAATCCCTTTATGTGATTATGTCAAAGGGTTAATGGTAGAATTTCCCTTAGAGCCAAAACTTTCATATGTCCTACGATAACAAAATGCCCAAGTGGATGCATTGGTTAATGCAGCCACAACACTGGAAGATCCAAATCAGGATGAGACAATCCTCATTATTTCCCATCGTCATGTGGTTTCACATTTTTTTGAAACTAAAATGAATGAAATTAATGAAATCAACCCTATTTCCAAGCCATATGGTCATACTAAAATATGGATGACACCTATCATGTAATACCTTCAAAATGGTATACTTCCACCTAATAGAGCTGGGAAGGAGAAAATCTCGTGATGAGTGGTCAATTTCACTCTTTATGATAGCCCGGATCACCAGAAGATCCTCTACAAATGAGGATTTGATGGAGTCCTCTTTAGGTGTATTGATGGAGAAGAAATTGCAGCTGTCATGAAAGAAGTACATACAGGAGATTGTGGTGCTAACCAGTCTGGGCATAGGCTTTCTAATAAAATTTGAAGTCTTGGATACATTTGGCCTTAAATGATGCAGTATTGCACATATTTCACCAAGAAATGTCACCCCTACCAAGTGCATTCTAAATTCATTCATTAACCCCTAAAGTTTCTACACACAGCTAAATACTCCTGGCCATGTGCTACATGGGGAATGGATATAGTATAACCTTATCCTCCGGCTATAGATAATTAGTTTAAGTATATTATTACTACTACTGATTTCTTCTCCAAATCGGCTGAGGTAATACCTCTCAAAGAAGTTGGATCCAAAATCATTGTTAGATTTTTCAAAGTTCATATCATTACCAGATTTGGTGTCCCTCATACCATCTTAATGGACAACAGCACCAATTTATGTTCTATTAAGGTAAAGAAGTTATATCAGGAGAACAATATCAAATTCAACCATGCATCTCACTATCATGAAGTGGACAATGGATAGATAGAGGATTTAAACAAGAACCTATCAAATATACTCTTGAAAATGGTTTATAAAGATAATAAATCTTGTCCTGATAAACTTGTTCATGCTTTATGGGATTATCAGAATACTACTCATACAACCACTCGGGCAACTCCATATTCATTTTTGTATGGAACAGAAGTAGTTTTTCCTATGGAAATTCAATTTACTTCACTCTGAGTTGTAATCTATGATTAGTTATCTATATATTAATAGTATTATAAGTGATTTGACTATCTGGAACGATTAGATGAAAAGTGATTTCATAAATTGAATCATTTAGAACTATATCAAAATAGAATAGAATGATATTTTAATAAGAAAGTTCACCTCTGCTCATTTATTTATGTAGAATTGGTATTAGTTCTCAGGACTTCAATGATGCCAGGAAAGAAGCCTCCAGAGATTGAGCCAAATTGTGAAGGACCGTATTCCATACATAAGCTCTACTATAATGGAGATTATTACCTAATCTCAATGGATGGATAACTTATTACAACTCCAACCAATGAAATATTCTTAAAGAATTACATTGTGTAATAACACAGAATAATGTCCTCACTACCTGACTTGAAACTGCACATTATAATGTCCTGATTTCAAGACATCAAACTGTATAACAACCATATGTATCCATGTTGTATGACATTAAAATTCATATCATCTTTGTACTTGTCACACGACACTAAAATACATGACATCATTTGTCTTTTCTACACAACATTAAATTGTACGGTTAACCTTATCTTCGTTTGATGTTAAAAATCCCATAAGATACCTCAAATTAGTATTCCTTGTGGTTCCCTAAAAAAATGAGTAGCTTACTGCACAATAATTACTCACATCATTGCTACTTATTAGTGGCACATGAGTTCCATTTCTCCCTATGTTTGAATCAGATCTACAAAGAGACCTCATTTCAAGAACTACATGTGGATGGATTCTTATTTAAATGGGACATATAGAGATGCCTAGATCTTCAATCTTGGGCCCATCCACATCAACAAAAAACATTGTTCCCCACGTCAAAGCATGATTGATATAGGGAATAACCTCAAGAACTATGTGTTCCTTCATTCTTGTTATAGTAAGATACGTAGAGACAGTTGGATTTTATCCCCTAGTCCAGCTGCAATATTCCGTTTCATATCGAAATCACATAACATCCTCACCACATGACAATAAACTACATGGACCTAAAAGAACTACGTGTAACTTAATTTTCATATATATGATATGCATAGTGACGTCTAGATTTCTAATCCTGGACCTAGCTATATCATTATATGAAAAAGTATCTTTACTCTTATATATGAGTAAAATATTCATGAGGATATTCAATTTCTATTCATATCAAATCCCCTAATTTCTTCGTTGCATGAATTTAAACTGCACAGAACTCAAATAACTATGTATGGATTAATTCTCATCCCATTAAGATACGTAGTGAAGACTAGTCATTAACCCTTAGTCCTAGCTACAAGATAAAATAAAATTATCTCTCTCCCACATACAATTTAAAATCTATGCAGGAGCTCTTATGTTGGATCCTCTCCTTAGAGATCCCATAAAGGAAATAAGAAAAGTCCCCATTTTACATATTAGTTAGATCTATGTAAGGAACTCCAAATTAATGGCCAATATTATTCCAAATATTTCCCTTCTACATTGGAAATTACCCCTTTCACTTTTCATACTCCTAATCTTGGGTAATTTCAGACCTTCATAATCTTACATTAGTTTCTTATGATAAAATATCTATTATCTAAGAGCTCTTTTTCCTGACTATTCAGTACGTTCCCTTAGGTGGCTTTGCATAAAATTTTCCTACATAATGAGAATTTAAGTCAAAAGATGCCATTGTTTGACTATGAAACATATGCCCCCATTTGGACCAACATAATATCTCTCACATAATGGGTTTTTCAAATATTGGTAACTTCATTCTTATGAGAAGCATCTTTTATCCCTTTAAACTTTAATGACGGTATGTAGGAACCCATAGTTTAAAGTGATCATCCTTTGTATACGTGTACCATATCCTTTCTTGTAACAACCCAATATTTTTCAATGGAAATTAATTTCTTATAAATATGTCATAATAACATGAAATCCCATGAACTCACATCATAATTAACTACTAAGTGCTATGTGACCCTTAAAACATATGTTTGTCACTTCTGCGATGTGAATTTTGAAAATCTGGCATACACTGTTGCGATCAGTAAGTTATTTGGAGACCAATAAGAAAAACTTACTTTTTGGTGAATAGTAACCTACCCTTATGAATAGTAACATAATCTTACGAATATTGATATAACCTAATGAATAGTAAACTTACCTATGATAGTATATAAATAATATTCAAGTGAAAGTATGATATACCTATACTTTGGAATAAGTAAATAAATGTTTTAAGACTGTTGTTTTTAGAATAAATTATGATTTTAATTAAATATTAAACTAATAATATTTATAAAATTATTTTTGCAAAATGGAATTCATTTTTGAATTCTACACGTCAAAAATGGTTGGGGGGAATTTTTGGGATTTCTCTGAAATACTTAAATTTTTTATGAATAGTGAAATACAGTAAAATATCGTATATTAGTTAAATACACTATTCATGACATCACAAGTGATGAAATCCCACTTGGTTCAAACTCACATGATAAAATTACTATTATTGGTCAAGGACGACTCGCTATTCTGTGTCTTGTGGGTAAATAATAAATTAATAAATTTTATATTATGAAATCCCCTCTCCTTTCCACTATAAAAACCCCCCTCTCACTCCATCTTCTCTTAACTCCTCTAAAGCCTTGTTCCTTATCCAAATTCTGTCCAAATACCCTCCCAACATCCTATACCACTTCCATAAATCCTTGGTCTCATAAAAAGACCAAAACCAATCCCTTAATAAGGCTCTCAAGGAAGTTTGGTTCAAGAGGTAAATTCCTCTTTTCAATTCATTGTCTTTCTTTTCAAGTTCATTTGTTTTATTTTTCTATTACCTCTCCTTATAAAAATTTTGTGATGAATCCAGTACCTTATGTGTACTGTAATTTTTTCTTGATAGTGGAATAAGTTATCATCATCTCTCCCTTTTACCTTCTTTTATACTAGTAGCAAGAACATCATCCGAGATGTGTCAATTTTCCACATTCAAGGAAGATGGCCTTTAGATTTCTATTATAATTATAAATTATGGTCATGAAACCATTCTCAATATGGTGTAACCAGATTATTATATATTTAATATAACCTATTTAAGATTCTGTAATCCCTTTGTACAAATTGTATTAAGTTATAAAGAAAAATGAGATCGTTGTAATCCAAACCCACAAATTAACCGAAACAATTATCATTAAAGTTCTATATAATAATTCATCCTCATTACATGTAACCAAGTTATATAAATGAACAATAACAGCTATTATGTTAATAACTAATATATAATTTTAATTCTAGATATTTACATCCATTCTACATAGTTAAAAACAAGTGAACCGAATATGAAAATAAAGAAAACGAACACTCCGGAAGGACAAAAATTAATACAATAACTTATCAATAAGGACATAAATGAACTAACCAAAATTATTATACTTGTATAATAGGTTCTTAAATAAGTTATTAATAAGTATAATTTCATATTCCAGGACCTTAAGTTCAAGAGCGGAACATGTTTGGAGTTAAGGTAAGGGTTTTCTACTCAAACTTCCATTTTCATTCGGGTTACTTTCATTGTATAATTACCTCAATGAAATTATTTTATATTGTTATGTAATCCTCATATATTTTGTGTGAGTATTATATATATATACACCAACTATAATCCTTCCCTATTTTATGGATTGTTACATGTTTTAAACGAAACTTTCAAAACTGTTTCCAAAATACAAGCTCGATTCAAGGGAATTTCTCAAATTCATATCTATTTTCAAGGGCACTCTATAATCTGTTTTTTTAGAAACCATTATTTTTCTAGAAACACTCATTTTATTATGAAAATAATATCTTACTTCACTTATGGTTTTATACAAATATTTTCCAAAAGAACTCTTCTTTTCAAAATAAAAGAGTATTTATCTCAAGATTGCTTAATAATTTTATAAGAGTATTTTCGTTTGATTCAATGATCTTATTGATTATTATGTATTATTGGGTTTAATAATTTATGAAGTCATATACCATATTTTATTTTATGGTTTATGACTAACCCTATTGTGGATGATCTATCCTAAAACCATTCACCATATTACTTGGAATGGTTAGTGTTTTATGTTTAAAGATTGGGGAAAGATAGTTACATTTCATATGATAGTTTCAATATGAATGTATATGTTGTTTATTTTTATCCCCTCTCATATGAGGAATTAATTGGACTTATCATGTGATGGTTGGGTCCCTTTATGGACCCTCTATTCATTGGTAGGTCTCATGAGACAAATAGACGTGGAGTTGGCTGAGGCCTTTCCCAATGTGGTATGTGGATTTTTGCTGACACCTTAATCATTAAACGTCTTGGACGAGGCCTTGAAAAAAAATTCAGAATGTCCCGCATATTCTCTTCCCTCATTATGAATCTAGTAATTGAAAGTTCATGTGGTTATTTGACTAGTATAATACCCATGATTATGTTATATTATGCCAATATTTACTCAGCTCATATTCCTTCCATTTTATGTTCAAAATTATTTTAAAGGTATGTGATTTAAATTATTCACCATGTCTAATGTTTATATTATATTCCGCTGTATTACTTACTCTTATTGAGAGTTTGAACTCACCCATTTATTATGTTTCATTTCCACAAGGCATGAAGAAGTAAATTATGAATGAATTGCAAGCGTAATCTAGAAGTCATGGATGTTTCTAGTGGAATAAATTAGTGTTTTCCCTTGAAAATGTAATGATAAGCTTATTTATGTATCTTGTTTCCAATAATACTAAACTACTCGATATTTTTGGATGCTTTTTCCTTGTTTGTATGCCAATAAGTCACCGGCTCCGGGCAACTGGGGTCGGGTCCTTACATTTCTTATGAAATGAAAGTTTCCAAGACTATGGTTTACACATTTCCCCTCTTCATATGTTCAAATCATCTTGAAATAACCTTGGATCATTTGACCACATATCATCCATTGTTTCCATAATATTTTGGTCCTAGTCGCATGACCTAAAACAACAGACACCATATATCCTACATTTAGGTCAGACCTTTGTAGAAATCCTATTCCTATGATTCTTTGTAAACCATGATTGGAAATAATCTTTCTGTATTCAGGTATTTTTCTCCATAAAACAAACTATGTGCTTGGGAAAATCCAAATCTTCTTAAACTTTTATTGACTTTTAGTAATAAAATGTCAAATTCTCAAGTTCTCTTTTTCCTAACTATATAGTACATTCCCCCAGTGGCCTTTCATAAAATTTGTCTACATAATACACCTGTCAGTCCAAAGTTACCACTATTTGTCTATGTAACATATTCCCCCAGTTAGCCCTGCATAATACCACCCCCATAACGGATTTTTAAAATTTTGGTAACTTTGTTTTTATAAAGAGTCCTCTTTAAATGCTATGAGTCTTTTTTTACAATTTCATTCTTCATATTTGAAAATTTCCAAATAATAATTTACATTTCTCCCTTCCCATACCTGAATATGGAAGTATGTTTCTAGAAAAATTTTCAAGAAATTAGAGACTCATAAACCTTTGGTCAAAGATAAATACCTTAAATTAAATCCCTCCAATGTCATTTCAGCATGACTTGAAACTATACAACATAATGTCCTTGCTGCATTACTCTAAATAATACAAAACAATGTCAAAAATCTCGTTTCTGAACAATTTTAACCATTCCTCACACACCAAATTTGTATAGGAGTGGTTTCCCCATTCATGACCAACATCTACATAGATGTCACTTTATTATTAGATATATTTCCTTAGAAAAACAACCCATTATGGTCTTGAGTCACCCAAATATTAATTTCCCTTGTCTATCAACAATAAAATGTCAGTTTTTGAGATCTATTTTTCTTGACTATACAGTACGTACCCTAGTGGCCTTGCATAAAATTCACCTACATTACAGGCCTTTTAGTCAAAGGATTCCACTATTTGGCTATGTATAATATTTCCCCAGTTGGCCTTGCATAATACCACCCCATAATGGGTTTTTCAAGCAATGGTAACTTCATTATTAGAAAATACATCTTCTATGTTTATACTTCATGTGTTAGATTTTGTGACCACAAAAATCATGACTCAAGATTCCCCTTGAAAGTATCTAAAGAATATTGGAGTTATTCCTAGCCACTAAGAATTCTTTGGGATCTAATTTAAAAATTTATGTTCAAAGTTATTTGACCTTAAACACTAGCCTTATTAGTCCAATATTCATGAATCTAAACTCCCCTTAAAAAAGACATGGTACTCACTAGATTAAAAACCCGTAAAGGGAACTCTAGAAAAAAGTTGAAGTATCAGCTTTCTTGACCTACATTTTGTATCATTTAGGCAATATTTAGTAATAAAAAGTCAAAAGATACAAATTTTGTGGGGGTTGATTGCGTAACCCTAGTAAAAATCAAACTACGCTCACTAGGCCCATTGGGTTAGGTAAAAAAGAGTTCTTTCCATCCTTATCATTGTAATCATGGTTATCCAATATGAAAATATCATATTATTGAAATAAACATTAACATTACAATTAAAAGTAAGCAAGGATGAATTCATAGATGATTAGAGACAAAATTCATTTCATTTGTGAATAAAAATTCCCAAGAGGAACATCCATGAATTAGAGTCTCTCTGTCATAAATCACAATAGGTTTTATACATAACATATCATTTGTTTAATGGCTTCATGAGCTCTATCAGCTACTTATTTAAGTTAAGTTAGCTAACCATTCTCATTCTCTTCATATTAATGAAGTAATTCCGTGGAATCTACAATGTTTTTTTTCACCACCATTCTAGCTTTCTCCTATTGAATCATGAAGTTGGTCAAGATCCCCTGTAACAATATACAACTATTATTGAAGAAGGAACTATTGAAGAATATTTTCATTAACTTTATACTTGAGTCCTGTAAAATTTGTAGTATGATTGACCTCGTCTTGGGATCAGGAAACTTGGAATCCAACAATGTTGTTCAATATTTTCGATTTTATCAGATCTAGTGGAATTTTTTGCTCGTTCTCCCTTTTTCAGATTATTTATTTCACTTAATTAAGGATTTTGCAATATTCAAAACTTCAAAATACCAATATATTGAATAGAGATAAAATCCGTGGAATTAATGAGTAAATTTCCTCAAGGGGAATTTCAGATATTAATTTCTATATGTTCTACCATGCCTTATGACATACAAGGAGAAGATCCTTCTAAAGCTCTAGATCTGATTCAAAATCATTGTCGTAAGAGGGAACACATTTCGGGATTAATTCACTTAAATAAGTTCCCTATTTAGATCCTTCCTTGACTGTAGTCACATTACTTCCTAATGTTATTTGATATGATGTAGAAGTTTCACCTCTAGACCTATCCATTGATTTTTATAATCCTATATGGTGAATTAAAAGTATGGTTAGTTTCTAAATAATAACAAGAGTGATAACAATCACAATATTGGTAACCCTTACCTAACAATAGGTCAACGTCTTGAGAAGACTCCTCTCTAATATTCCCAACTTCAGCAGTTTTGGTTGATGTATTTTGGGGGGAATTATTTCTTTACCCTTCTCATGATTCTCCAAATGAACCTCCGGAAGATTCTCCATTTCAAAGTTCACCTGATCCAACGTATCCTAAATAGTGGGATTGATAGTGATGTCAATTTTCATTCAAGAATCGTCATTGTAGCAGTTTCCATAGATGGAACTATATATTTCAACTAATCATGGTAAGACAACCAATCATAAGATTATTGATAGTATGAACAATAAAAAATTACATCCATTTGGTTCTATACAAGGAACTTCAAAATATTCTACTGTATTTTGAATATTAACATATTCTAATACTGTTTCAAAATACAATCCATGATTCATCATAGCATCCAATGATATCCAAAATCCCATGTTAGTATCACCCTTTTGAGAACATGGATTAGTTGTTTTTTGACCCTCCTATGACAACTTTTGACCTCAAACAGCTTCCTTAGTAATAGTTGTGGGGTCCGCATCGGTAGTCACAGGATTTTATGGTTCATGCGATGAACCTGAAGTATCATGGAGTGGAATTGAGTTGTTGTTACACATAGTTTATTATGAATCACTTCTGATTTACCAAAGGTCTCCTCTATCCTAGTATTAGAAACAAGAGAAGTTATAAGAACATATGTTGAATTCTATGGCCTAAATGTCCCTTCAATCAAAGGAGTCGCTTAGTTGGGGGGAATTTCTTCTTGTCCAGAAGCACCCTCCATGGTTCCTTGAGGATCATTAGTAATTTATCTAAGATATGAAATAGAAGATGTTTCTATAGTTCCAAGATGTTTAAACACTTTCCATTAATAAAGATAAAGTTCATGCTGTCATGAATTCTTACCACTGCTGACAAAATTTTTGTCCACTATTTTCTTTCTTAGATGTTTTTGTTTCTTTTCCTTATTGGGAGGACTTGTATCATCATCTCCAAAAACAGTTATTGGAGACCGTAATCCCCCTTCCATATCATCCTCCATGTCCTGTTGGCCTGGATATATCTCTCTTAAATCACTGGGTTATTCAACAGCTCCAAGTGCAGTACCACAATAGCTATACGGTGGCGATAGAACTTCAGTCAATTTTCCCTTAGTCAATTGCAAGTTAAAATTGTATTTCCCCTAAGCAATAATGCTTTGAATAAATTTAAATATAGAAGCATAAAATAATGTGAGAAAAAGAAAACATATATCTTCATGATCAACCAAATCACACCATTATTCATCAAATGAAAGGTGAATCTCTTCATCGGGACCATGATATATCATATCCTTCACTTGTTTTTTGGTGGGAATTGATTCATCAGATGCGTATATGAGCATCTCCAGTTTCTGAATATAAGTTCTTACATCATCAAGGTTTTTCTTAAAAAGAATATCAAAAGAGGCTCAAATATCCCCAATTACCATAATACACAACCCTTCACATAAATTTATCTATGTGGTTTCAGCATCACAATGCAAGATTTTCCATGATTGAACTACCTCTGGTCATGCATATTCAATGTAAATTAAAACGGGTTGTGAAGATGATCCCACAGTTTTAGATTTGAGTTTCTTCCCAAATTCCTTCTATCACAGATGATGGATGATAAAATGGGTCTCTCTTCTCTTCTAAACGATGGTGACTAGACCTCATCAGTATAGATTCAATTAGTACTGATGGTGTATCTATCTTGAATATGATTGGTGGATTGTATCTGGCATAAGGTCACCTCGGTGAGCTTGGAGCCTCGTCTCCCCAACCCTGTGACTCCAATGAATCATCCTCTAATGATGAGGAATTACCTTCCTAATGAGAGTGTTCCTTTATACTGCCTCTCTTTACCCCAACCTAAAGGACAACATGCTTTAGCACCCCTTTAGGGTATTATGAAACCCATCTCTCAGCATACCAGATTGTCAATATTATTGTTGCATCAGCGGAAGGTAAGTTGAATATTACCCTGGTTTTCTCTACAGTCGTAAACAACTATATTTTTCAGGATACCATCGGGTTCTAATCTAATCTGACATACACTGTAGGAGATATGGTAATTTATTTCAGAAATTTGAATTGGAATGAGAATCTGTAAGGAGCATAGGCCTTGCATATGATTTCCCTGTCAATCCTAGTGGACAATATTCCATCCCTACAAGATAATATATATTCCCTTAGCTCTAATCTAGTCATCCCATCATCAATAAATCACCCCGTAGGTGGATTCCCATAATGGAAAAGATGAAATTACTTATATATACTTAACCTGGACTTATTGTCGTAAGAATTCAAAGAAATAGGTGAAATACCATAAAAGGCTTGAACAGATGGTTATAACAAACTTCTAAGGACCTAAACCCCACTCTGAATAGCATAAGTTCTGAAATGAGTGTTGATCCACCCCCATAAAACTTGGAATGGTCCTGTTATTCTGAAAAGAGATTTCCCTCTAGAGATATGCAACAAGATCCTATGGATCTTTGTTGTAATAGGGGTAGGCAACCCTACCATCCTGTTCTTTTCCATCTTGGTTTCTATAACAAAAGTTCTTATCCTTACACCACCCTTAGAATCTCATATGAGGAATATATATACACTAATCTACATGGATAGGAAACTTGAAATATGTTTCATCATAAGAATTTTGTAGTTGACTTTATACCCCCATGTTTCAAACTCCCCCTTATCTAATATTGTCCATAAAGTGTCGGTTGTACCTCTCATTTATTCCTTTGAACAGCTTGTTGGACGAGTGTGAGTGGGACCTTTCTCTTTCTTCTTTATTCGGAATATTTCCATCCACTCCTTTGTGTGAATATCCCTTATAGTGTGGGACTTTGTTGTGTTTTTATTCTTGAGTGTATAAAATATATTCACTAGCTCAAGAACCAAGGCTGGTGTATTTTCTAAGTCATTTAATTTAACCTTTAGAGGAATAAATTCATCATACATGTCCCCAATTATTGGAGCTCTAGAGATCTTGTAGACATCCCACAAACTAATGTCTATATCTCCATGTGTCAAATTTAAGGAATTAGTCTCTAAAATCCATCGTCTCAGCAACTCTGGCATGAAATAATCATTCCTATATACATAGGTTTGGCTAACCCATACAACCTCATAAATTTAGACACCTTTTAAGTCATCCAAAAACTCCTCACATGTCTTGTGCACCTAATACACCCACATCCATGCGGGTTTAACACCCTATCCTAGGAGAAAATCCAAAATTTTCTTCCATCCCTCTGATTGATCTATCTAATAATTTTGAAAATTGTATAAACACAAGTGTGGTTGTAGCTTGGGTGTATGTGCTTTCAAATCCATAGAACATGGGTTGTGATGTATGAAATGGTGCTTATTTTCAGTCCTATCATTGATATATGTGTCCGCAATAGAAATATTAGCAGATGAGAAATTGGTTTGGTCTTGAAACCAAGAAAGTGAAGCATAATTATTTGTATTTGATATGTTGGCATCCTGCAGATGACCATAACCATATGGAGAAAAATAAATACTCCTTGGAAAATTGAGGTGATATTTCCTCAGATGCTTTTCATATCTGGGAGAGTAGTGTCACATATGTCAAAGGAATCTTGCCCAAAAATCATCATCATATCTTCAATTATAGTACTAGACAATTCTTCAGTAGTTAAGATTCTATTGGGATCTATTAAACCTACAAAATATATCAAAATTCATCTTAAATTGATATTATTTTTGATTTTTTGAAAAAGGAATTAAGAAAATTTGACAAAGGAATTAAGGAGCGCAATTAGGGATTTGGCGTGCATGTATAAATCCAGCACACAAGTATGGTGCCCAATTTGTGGCACAAAAATCAAAAACATACAGAAGAAGAGTGACCGAGATTTTCATCAGGAGCATATGAATAGAAACACTTGGGCATCGAGAGTTGGATTACTGAAATCCTTTGTAATTTTCACTAATTTGAATCCACTATATATAAGCAATTAAGAATACCCTGTGTTCCATGACCATGTGCGTATGTACCTCACACACTATCAGTTTTCATGCCACATCAAACTCTTTGACCTTTTTTATAACTTTCCCTTAGTATAAGACCATCTCTTCATGTTGGATCTAATTCTGAGGGTGGGATTTTTTTGACACTCTGATCCATCACATCGATGAAAAAGTGACAAAAGGAAATGACTTAGAAAAAAAAGAATAAAATACATGGAGAATTTCAAGATTTGAAAAGATTCAAGTTTGAAATCACCCCACTTGAGCCAAATCATCGTTAGCACACAACCACTTTCACGCCATAATGTTAGCACACAACCCACTTGTGTGACCAAACTTCTTTACCCAGGGTCACCTATTTTCTTATAAATAGACCCTTGGGGTATTCATATGTTATAGATGAAGTTCCCTAAAGACCAATTGTTGCTCTGGTTGCGCTAGTGCTTCTCTAAATTCTTCCAAAACCTTTAAGGTAGTTCTTTAACACCTGGGGAGGAGGAATTAAATTAGGATCAAAGGACTTAAGTCCCTTCATTGTTTGAAATCCATAACACATGTATGACAAAAGTTCACAACCTCCCTAAATTGGAAACACTTGTGTGCCACCAATTCCAATCAAAGGAACTTGAGCACCCCACTTCTGGGAATTCCCATGAATACTCTTGAAGGCTTAATTCAAGTCTCTCCCAAATTTTAATAACTAGTTTGATCATCAATTAAGTAAACACCAGGTCGCACAAGCCTACCTATGTTCCCAAACCTACGTACTAGATACTTACTTGGGCGCCCCTCTTTGATTAAACTTATCCCTTCAGCCTATAAAATCCTTTCATCAAGCCTTATTCAAATTCATTCATCGCAAGGCTTCCTATTCGTTGGATCCCTTATCTGAAAGGGGTTATGTTAAAACCTCTACCAAAATATCTTGACTTACTGAACCCTTGGGAAATCCACATCATCGTGTCTCCCATTTTGGTTTGTATATCCATAGTCATAGTTTTCCCACATTTTTTTTATAATGGGGTCCAGATTTAAGGAGTGTTTGTGGATTTCTATATCTGCAGTCACATGGAACTTTGTCCCAGGAACAATGTTGGGGAGTTTCTGGTTTGGAGGATTAGGATTTGGAACATCCTCGTCCCTTATAGTCTCTAAAAAATGTAGCCTCGTTTCCTCGGTAGGAAAGGTACGGTTCACACCTAAGATTTATTTTGAACAAAAGAAAAGTCTCCCTCCCCTACCAGGACCAATTTTAGAGCAGCAATCATAGAATAATCCCCTATCCTTTTAGGACAGATCCAATAGCTTTCAATCACATTTCCCATTGAACGGTTCATTACTTCGCGCCCCTGTCCACCATCGCCACCATAGTTGTAGCCTCTTCCACCTACAGAGGAGGAAAAGTGTGTGTGAATTTGTTGAATATTTCACATACTATTTTTTCTAAAACCAATAATGACTCATGTGGTCTTAGATATTTGTGATGGTCAAAACATTTTCACAAACACCTCATTGAATGAACTACGAGAACTCTGATTCCCATCAAAGCTGGGATATGTAGGAAGCCTTCCTAAGGACCATTCTCCATCTCATCTCATCCATAAATAGGAATCCTACTTAGGAGTAAGCCCCAAATTAATCCCCCAAATCACCAAGGCATCCTTTTTAATAAGTAATTCCAAACTAATTTCTCTCAAAGGGCTACACTCAACTATGATACTTCTCGAACTACGTGGGATTTTATTCTCATTGAAATGAGATATGTATAAAGCCTCCCTGAGGTTCAAACCCAATAATCTAAATCAACTCTTTACTTTCTGGGCCACATTCCCAGTAGGGTATAATTCAACATGGAAATTAATATCCCTTTCAGGTTCCTTGGGATGATTTAGTATAAGTCCCGCACCAAACTTTGATTAGGAATCTTCCGCATATGCGTCCTTGCCACATGATGTTAAACTATATGTATTATTCCTTATCACATGACCTTAAAAGGTATGATGTGTCCTATTATGTGGAACTGAACTATGTGGTTTCTTATTCCTTTAATAAGGATGCATAGGTAGCTCTTATATGGGTACGATCCCAACATCAAAATAACTCTCATCTCCCTATATGGTGATAAATTATATAGTGTCTCAATAAGTGGATTTAAAACCAATGTAGTCATAATAATGACCAAAGAATCTCTAAGTAGTATAACAAAGGATACCATCGGTGTAGAACCTCATAAACATATAGATGTCCCCGTCAATGAATAACCTCAGATACATATACATTATTCTCAAATTCTATACATGTTAATCATTGATTTCCAAATCACGAGGAAAATTCATTGAATACTTAGTGAATTAATAAGGATTCATGAATATATCTTAAATTTATAAGAGAGTCCTATAGTATGAAATAATTCCCCCCAAAAGGGTGATATGAGAATGACCTCTCATCCTCTTGACCAATGTATGTTCTTAAGTATCATAGGTCTAAACCTAACAAACGTCTGCCTTTGGAAAGCTGGTCCCTTTGGATAAAGAACTTTTGGATGTTTCTGGTTCCACAAATAAATCGAATGGAAACCACCTAGAAGTAGTGATTCATAATTTGAACACATGTTCTATGGGAGACGAAACAAAAATTTCAATGTGAAATGAGATTGAAGGATATTGGAACCAACCCAAAAGGATAGGGGCTTATGCTATGATTGTTTCCCTCATCCACTTTCACCGTCGTAGCCACATCCTATTTCACCAGCGATGGAGGAAAAGTGTGTGTGTCATTGATGAATCTTTCGCATACTCTTGTTTCTAACATTGATCATGACTCACATGGGTTTAGATATTTGTGATGATCATAATATTTTCACAAACACCTCATTAAATGAACTATGAGAACTCTAATTCCCATCTAAATTGGGATATGTAGGAAGAATTCCTAAGGACCAAACTCCATCCCATATCATCCATAAATGGACATCATGCATAGGAGTAAGTCCTAAATTAAACCACAAAATCACCAAGGCATCCTTTTCAGGAAGTAAGTCCAAACTAATTTCTCTCAAAGGACTACACTCTCCTATGAGACATCCCAAACTATGTGGGCTTTGATTATCATCCAAATGAGATACATAGGAATCCCCCATGAGGTTCAAACCCATTAATGTAAATCAACCCTATACTTTTTGGGCCACATTACCATAAGGGTCTAATTTAAACTTGGACATTCACATTACTTCCAAGTTTCTTAAGGCTACTTCGGTATAAGTCCCACACTAAACAATGATTAGGCATCTTCCACCTATGTGTCATTACCACATGATGCTGAACTGTATGGATTGGTCCTTATCACATGACCTTAAAAGGTATGATATGTCCAATCATGTGGCACCAAACTACATGGGTTTTGATTCATTTCACAAGGATATGTAGGTATCCCATCTATGGGTATTATCCCAACATTAAAATAACTCTCGTCTCCCTAGATGATGATAAATTATAGAGTGCCTCACTAAATGGATTTAAAACCAGTGTAGTCATAATAACAACCAAATAATCTCTAATTAGTATATACAAGGATACCATTGGTGGAGAACCTCGGATACATACAAATGTCTCCATCAATGAAGAACCTCATATAGATAAAGATGATTCTCATATTCTATACAATATAATCACTGTATTATAAATCACAAGGGGAAACTCATTTCATACTTGGTGAATTAATAAGGATTCATGTACATATCTTAAATATATAAGAGAGTCCCGGAGTTGAAAATAATTCCCCCTAAAGGGCATGATGATCCTGACCTCCCATACTCTTGACCAATGTATGTTCTTAATTATTGTAGGTCCAAACCTAACGAATGCCTACCTTTGGAAAGCAGGCCCCTTTGGATAAAGAACCGTTGGATGTTTCTGGTTCCATTAATAAATCCAATGGAATCCTCTTGGAAGTGGTGATTTTTAACCAGAACACACGTTCCAAGGGAGGCGAAACAAAGACCAGGAAACACAATTGATCTTGAATAAAAATCAACCAAAAGGGTATAACGGTAATGTGCTTATACAACACTAACCCACCAGGGCCACTACATTAACTTTTCAGGAGGACCGTGTCAACATCCTCATCATTGAGTGTCTCGCTATAGATCCACAAAACCTACCATCATAAGGAAACCCATTAAATCCCACATTAGAAGACCTATAACATGTGGATTCTATATTCCTAACATAATGCATGAGACACCTATTGCCTCCATTTTCCAAGAGTCAAAATCAAACCATATGCCGCTTTCCAATGGGTCAAGATCCAAAAATCTATCATAAATCATCAAATCCAAACAACATGTACATCTCCCATGTTTAAAATCATATAAAATAGTAACATCATAATCAGAATAGAAATATCATCCTTGGTAACTAAGACTTACTATCAGAATTGGTGTTCATGGTGCACTTGGAAAATATCTATTACATGTTATAACACATTCCTATATCCCCATTCTACAAAATCCCAAAGGGTAAAATTGGAAAGTAACTCCTCTAATACCACTTTGTAAAATCCAAGCCTGGATTCCACTAAACTAGTTCCACGATTCAGTTCGTTGTATACCCTCAAGCACGCCACTTCATACACCAGAGGCTGATGAATAACATTCGGGTCATATGGTGGAACAATGATTTGACTATACCCCTATATTAGAGTGCACAACCAAAAAGAAATAACTAAACATCATACACATTCGAGTACATAGAAAGAATAAATGAACAGAAACATAATAATACTCTAATAAAATTTAACACATTTAAGCCTTGAATATCCATCCCATACAAACAAAATTGACCACTGACTTGGTGGATCATATATACAATATAAAAAATTGAAAAATAAATACATCAAGATCTAATGCCAAATCTGAGGCATGTCACATACCCGGTCTGCAGTACCATGTCGACTAACTCTAGACCAATCATCAAACTCCACATGATAAAACTACTCAATCATTAAATCCTATACCTTTTTCCTACCCATCATGAATCTATGTTCAGCATGATATTATATATAAGGTCTACACATGAACCAAGGTGAACATATATGGGGTGAGAAATAAATCTCAGTATACCACCCCCAACAGTGAACCTATAATATGCTTCCATAAGTGAAAACTCATGAAATATGGTCATATTAGTCAAATCATAAGTGAAATAAATACAAAGAAAACCGTTATTGATCCTTGAGTCCATGAATTTGATCGACCATATCAAATTCAACTAATGCATAAGTGTCTCTGATCATGTCTTTATGATTTTGAATCCAAAATTTCATGTGGGTGCCATAACTGTGGATACTCTAACCAAACATTAGGACTGTTCTCACTATATCTTATTTGGTACCTAGATGCGTTATTATTAGGTACTCATTCCATGATAAAGTGATACCAATAATTAGAGAATCCTTCTAACATCTAACTTGTGTATTAGATCAATAGTGTCAGGATCATTAGTCTGATACCTAAACCATGGATATAGAGCATCAATCCAACATCCTAAACCATAGAAAATACATGGTGCTTATAGATTCTGTTTAAAACCTAAGCCATGGATATAGAGTTTCATTCCAATATCCTAAACCATATAGAATACATGGTGACTATAGAATTAGTCTAACACCTAAACCATGGATGCAGAGCATCAGTCCATCATTGAAAACCTTATATAATACATGGTTCCTAGAGCATCAGTCTCACACCTAAACCATTGATACGGAGATTCATTCCAACATCATAAACCATATAGAATAAGTGGTACCTAGAGTGTCAGGCCAAATCCATAACCATGTCTGCAGAGTGTTAGTCCAATATCACATCCCATATAGAATGCATAGTGTCTAGAGAATCATTCCAGTCCTAAATCGTAAATTATACAATTGATGTCTCATGTATCAGTCTAACACCCTATATATTGAGTATACTATCCATTCCAGGAGCATCAATTTGATATATAATAACATATGTTGAATTTCATGTTCGCTAACATCAACCATATCTATGGGATTCCATGTCCACCAACCACATCCATATCAAAATCAAATGTTCCTTGAATCTTAGTCCAACTCGCAAACCATAAAAAACTATTTGAAATAATACAAATTATACTATCCAACATTCTTAATCATGAATATCTGAAAAGATACATGTGGAGTATCATGTCCAACTATCTTATCTTTTGCATCCCATCTCAATAACCTAGGATTCAATCATGGAAACACAGCCATATCATAATTGCCCCAAAAGCATAAAATAACTCTCAAAATCAACGAATAGAGAAACTTATCAAGTGATATTCAAACACCCATGATAGTCATCAACATTTCATCCCCACTGTAGAATATATTAATTTTTTTCCTAAGGTAACACTTGCAACCATTACCACTCAAACACAAAAAACTGCTCAAGGTTGTCCTATCAATTAGGCACCCAATCGACCCTTTAGGTCAACACTGAAGTTCCCTTTGAGTTGAATTGATTTTTTAAATAAGGATGATTGACTTGATATGTATTTGATGTTAATATGTTAGTAGTAATTATGTGAGTATGATGATGGTTATGAAAATATCCTCAACCTTAATCATGATGATCATATAGCTGATCAGTAGTTTAAAAAACATGGGTATTTGGTTCTTTGAAGTGAAACAACATTTAAAATAGTTAAAACAATGACATGAAAAATGTTTATTTTTCATGAGGATTTGAGTATCTTGGATTTGGTATACTGAATTATTTTTTTATTCTCCTTTGATCAAAAAATTATCCAACCACACTATCCAGCATATGGGACCTTCACCACTGTTGAAGTGGGAGGTTCAACCTCGGTTAGGACATCATTGTGGAAGAGGTTATGTGAATAGTTCCCATATAGAGGCACAAGGGAGTGGTGAGCGACCATGCAGGGCGACATGATGGTGGATTAGTATGCCGAAATGGGGTGGTTCCCATGAGAGAAGGGAGCATAGACATGTAACGGATTTTCGAAACCAGTGAGATCACTTTTTTACAATAGGAAGCGTGAAACTAGTTTTTAAATTGATGTGGGATTCCTAAGTGTGTTACTCTTTCTATTATATTAAAAACACAGAAAGAAACTAAGCTATCTGATCTGTTACATCAACATCATTCAATCTGATCCATGGGTTGTCTTCTTATCAAGCCTCTTTTGAGCACTAATGTATCCCAAGATCTTCACCCAGCATCATTCAAAGATCTAGTTGAATCCTCTGATCTCCATTTAATTTTCCTAATGATTTAAATAGGATCAAATCATCATTAAATGTTGTTTTCATGATTTAATGAATAGAAAACCAAGGATAATTAGTGTGAAGAGAAACTGATATTTATAGTGATGGTGATTTATTGAGAAGCGTGACCTAATTCAGAAAACATATAAGCAGGAGAAACAGATGCTTGTACATGTTTTTCATTATGCTACATTGGTGGAGTTCTATATATAAATACCCCAGCTTGAGCTAATTTCTTGTATGATATTAACACAATCTTGAGAGAATATTTTTGAGAGAGACATACCGAAACAAAGACTCAATGGAGCTCTATATTTATGATGTATCATGAGCTCATGTTGTTCTAGTTACATACTACATGTTCACATTATAGTATAATTCTATAAATTATGTTGAACATTGTAAAGAAATTTGAACTGTGTGGGTGAAGAATAGTTAAATGAAGGGAGTTTCGCATGAAACTATCCTTGAGTTTTTTGGTGTGTGAAATATTGTTGCATGATATAGCTTCATAAAGACGTAATGATACAATGTAACTTGATATTCTTGCATGAAGGGATATTAATGTCTGAAGTATATTATTTTCATAAAAAAATTTGATTGTTTGCAGTATACGTTTTTCAAGATATATTTGTTAAAATAAACAGTGATGTTTATGAGTTTCAAGTTGTTCTAAGCTACATAAAAAAACAATGAATAGGTATTGTGTGATATGTGTACATAATGATAGTATAGTGTATATATGTTTTGGTAGTATACAACTAATATGACAATGAACAAGAATATTTGAGGCAGTGCATGTCTGAATTCATTATACAACTTTTACATGCACATGAAATAACACTTGCATATGGAAAATATTGAGTATATCATGCATGGTATGATACATGAATGATGATTGAGAAATAAACATGTGATATACTTTTCATGTATAGTGTGAAGTAGATATTTTGAGACTAAAGTTGGGAACTATTTTAGAAGCCATATATCCAAGTTATCAGTGTTCTGAGATCAGTCCATATGATTTGAAGTTCAGTAGATAGTGAGCAAGATCAGGTAGCTTTTTATTAGTTGGTAATGTTCTTGAATATTGTATATGAGTAAATAAGGTGATCCAATTTTTTTTGGAGAAAGAAATCATCTTGAGGAAGTTCAAAATAAGTATTAAGCTAATATAGATATTTCTATCACGGATCATATCTTGTCTGGATCAAGATTAGTGGAAGTCTTTAGTGGGACTCTGAAGCAGAAGAAGTCTCAGGTGGGACATGGGAGCAGGTCGGTGGGATACTGGTAACACTGTGGTATGTAGTATAAAGATAATCCTATGGGAATTAGTAATCACTATTTTAGGTGGGAAATTTTAATCTCTACTGGGACTCTAGAGTGAAACATTATGGGAGTCAGTGTTTATGGGAATTTATCTTTCCTTAATTTTAACCACCTATATATAGTGAAACATCTATAACCAAGGAGTACAACCAGTTACAGGAAGGAGTAAGTCTTAGTAATGAACCATGTAAAACTCCCCATGTGTTTTTCTTTCTTTTTTGTAATTTCTTGTAGGTATAGGTATAGAATTAAATATGAGGTATATATACTTAATCTTTTATAGAGTTTGGATTGAAAAGAAAGAATATATAAAACTAGTGTACCACTAATCCCCCCCCACTCAGTGGAACCTATATGATCCTTAGAAATATAAAAAACATAAATATATTAATCCCTATAACACCATGATATTTTAAAATAACAATATGTTTGATATCATATTCAACACACAATATTGATTTTAAACGAATCATGACATATTATGAAAATATTATTATTTAAAAATAATTTTTTTATCCTAATAGGTAAATTGGTGGGTATGATACTATTAAATAATTTGTGAAATTTAAATAAATTTCACACTCTATGTAAATTTATTTATAAATTCTTATTAACTAATTTCTCAATTTTAAGCAAATTCATTTTACTCAACGAAAATGTGTTTTCTTTAAAAAATAATTTCTATGAGAAGATAATATAATTATTTTTTTATGATTTTAGAAAATTTATTTTATAAAAAGGAATTAATTTTTAAAATCAACATATAAATTTTAACTTAGGGTGAAAATTTAGTATTTTTTGGCAAATATTAATTTGTCATTGAATAGTGGAAATAGTGATTTTTATAAAATTATCATTTCTATTTAATAAATTCAGTCTTATTATTTTTATAATTTTTCTTCAAATTATTGTAAGTATTATTTATTTATTTTAAATCTAATTAATTTCATTTAAATCATCTTTACACTGAATTTTAATTTAAATTTATTATTATCTTTAAAAATGCCTTTTTCAGAAAACTATTTTAAAGTGCGCAATATTTCTCCATTTTAATTAATAAAAATGACCCTAATGAGGAATTATTTAAATTAAATATTTATATAAATTTAAATTCATTTTGATAATGTTCACTATTAATATAGTTATTATAAGACCATTTTATGCTTAAAAAATGCATTCCTTGAAAAAAAATGTTTTTTCGACACGTCGGTAGGTTTAATTTGGAATTAGATTTTGCCACTTCCGTGAGTTGAATTTTAAAAAATTGATTTTATATTTGAAATATTAATATATTATATTATTTAATAATATCAAATTAATTTTTTACAATAAAAAATAGTGAAAATTGTTAACATTATTTATCACGGTTAAGGTAAAATAGGGTTTATTGGGGGTTAAACTAAAACTATAAGGGTTAAAAATGAACCAAAAACTTGTATGATTCATATTTAATATTAATATTTAAACCTTATATATTCTAAGTTTTTAAAATGGTCTATTTTGGATATTTTTTCATGATAAAAAATGTGGGTTTAATTCCTTCTTTTAAAAAAAACTCCTAGTGTGTCCTCTCCGCCATTTATAAAAGGTCACCCCTCTCCTCTCCTCTTTACACTTCCAAACACCATTTTTTAGGCTAATAAATACCTAAATAACTTCCTTAATTATATACCCTAATAATATAATAATTTTTTTATCATCAATCCAACCTATAAAGTATTTTGGTATAAACCTATAGAAGTTGTACAAAGAAGAGGTAATGTCTTTAACCAAGCATTTTATTTTATTTATTCTTACAACATCTAAAAATATTATTAAAAAATTATGATAAAATAAACTCATTATATTAAATATACTTGTATTTTTTATGTTAATGGAATTACCTAAAACTATCTCATCCTCCATAAATGGTAAATAAAATTGTTGATAATGGGTACAACGGACTACCGCCTCACGAACCGCATAATTAATTTTCTATCACCGCTTCTCACAAATGAATATAATGATGAATTTAATGTTTTTATATAATAATTATTATATAATTATACTTTTATAATTGTAATATTACATAATACTTATGTCTTTTAATTTTATTTGAATATGGTAATGTCACTCATGTGTACAACGGACTACTGCCTCACGAAGTGATGTAATTCATTTATAAACTATGATTTACACATAAGGTAATGATGATTAATTAAATATTTACATATATAATCACAAAATATTAATTACTATTCAAAATAATTATATCATACACTTTCTTACCTTACCATCCATTGAATAAATGATAAAATATTTCATGTGTACAATGTACTACCACCTCCAGAAGCAATGTGACTCGTTTTTTCATTTCATTATTACTGCATAAAATGGATTGTATATGTAAGTTTATTTAAAGAAATAATATGATATTTATGATATGATTATTATCATTAAAATATAAAATAACACCTACCTTCTTTCCACCATGATCATCGAAAAATGGAAATATTTCTTATGCATATGTACGACCTACCATCTTCATGATTGTAACAAAATTCATTTTTCATAACCATATTTCATGGTTGGTTTTAAAATTAGATTTTATGTATAAAAATGATAATAATTTCTTTATTACTATTCTAGATATTATTAAATAATAATATTTTTTACCATAGTCAACCAACCAAAGTAAATTTGGACATATGATTCGTTTATCATTAAAACGACCAGTATGAAATTAGTTGGTTAAGTAATTAAATATGGCATGGTAAAAAAATAAAAGGAATAATAAACTTGAAAAGGTTTCTTAATAAAGTAAATCATTAACATAATTTTATTATTTAATAATATAAGGAACACGCTTGATGATTCAGGATCGAGGTAAGGGTTTCGTCTCAAAACATCCATCTTTGAGACACATGTTGTTTTACACACATAATTTATTTTTAATGGTGTATATACTACAAATTTGAATATTATATCATTAATGCTTCATAAAATCTGATATTTTAATTTAAAATTAATATATTTTATCCATTAGAGTTATGATTCAAATTTTACCAAAGTTCTAAAGTTTTATGGTTCAATCTCATTTTATTTGACATTGTTTATGCCCAAAAAAATTTTGTAGAAAATTATCTGATAATTGTACAATAAAACCATTTTATTTTTTCTATAATATGGTTATTTATAAAATTTTCAATTAATAATACCATTTTCCTCTCTTTGGTACTTAAAATTATTGATAAAATATTTTTATGAAAATACAACTTCATTTCCTTCTTTGATCGAAAATCCTTTTTCTTCCATATCCATGTTTTCTAAAAATGTTTTCTAAAATGTTTTTACTATTATCCTATTGTTTTTAAAAGAATTTTTACCCATATTTTAATTTTCAAAAAAAAAAATAAAAGGAATATTCCTTCCATTTTCCAAATAATGTAATTTTAACTTTTACTGAAAATGTGATAGGAATATCTATTTTAACATGTATGCCATGAATGGTACTTTTTTGTCATCGTGAATGTTATTTTACTTCAATATTCCTTTATAAAATCTAAAGGATATTTTTAAAGACAATAATTTCCACTATATTTTTTCAATTTTATTTTTTCAAAAGTGATTTTCAAAGTGGAAATGTTATTTTACTCAAGAACAATTTTAATCTTTGTAAAGGTATTTCTATTCATTAATAACCAAAATGTTAATGTTATAAAATTATTATAAAACATGTATATATGTCCCCAACATGTATACCTATATTACTATCCCTTCCTTTGATGGGTTAATACATTCCTTATGACCATTTCTCAAATGAATTCTTTAATAACTCTCTTTTGATAACGTTATGAGATAAGATTATACAACCCATTTCTTTCCATGGGTAATTATTATGTTTATGCCTTATGATTAAAAATCACTATATTCCATGAGTATCAATGTACATGAAATAAATGTGATGGATGTTCCAAGAATTATATATCCTTCCAATGTATTGAGTAATGTTATAGTCTCATGAGTCGTCATGTATGGGATTAGGGAGTAAACCTAATCCATTATGGGACTGCGTCTGCCATGTGATATTGCCTAAATGGTTAACCTTGACTCATGTTTTATGTTATATTATATTTTCATTACATATTTTATATGTTACCATGATCTTATGATACCATGTTATTTTTATTTTGATTCTATTTGATTACTCATGTGCCTTATCCTTTATGATATAATGTTTTATCTTTGACATATTATATTTCCTTATCATGTTTATTACCTTATTGAGGATTTCTATCTCACACTTTTTTTCTATGTATTCCCTGGGTTATTGTATAAATTTTTAGAATATCAAATGGATTTAGGAGCTCATTATGGAAAAGGGGAAAAAAATAATACCAAGTTTTATTTTCCATTGATGAATTATGATCCTAGTCTTCCGAAGACATTATTTCTCATGATTATTGGGTCAGAATTAATGGATGATTATGTTAAAAATCATGTAATGATATGTATAAAAGGCATAGGTTGTTATAGTTATTATCATAGAAAAGTTAACCATTGGAAACCAGGATGATAAATTTTTAGTGATAACCCTAGGGATAAGTCTAAGGACAAGACAACGTATAGAACAATATCCTAGAAGCTTGGAGAAGTATAGAGTGAGTTGCTACTGACCAATTGCATCCTTGTATAGATACTATAAGTACAATTGGTTCTGGTATAGATCCTCCTAGAGTTAATGAATCTAAAAACGTCACATTAGGATTGACTCAAGCATTACCTATAACATGAAAATGGGTCTTATTGTGCACCTTGTTTTACACTTTTGATGGATATGTTTTTAAAATTCAAAAATTATTTATGAACTATTATGAAGGACTTGAATGAATTTTTAGGTTTGAAAACCTAATAGGAATCATTACCATTTATAATATATATTTAAACCTATAAGACCAAAATTCATAATATAATTATCATTTATATTTCATTCCTTATAGGTTTATATGTTTCCCTTTAGTATGTCAATGCATTACCATATTATTTATTTTATTTTTTTAGTTAATGGGGTTAAATTGGAGAAATAATTATTACAACCAATGTGATGGTAAATGTAATGAAATCCCTAATGAGATGCCTCGCCTAATAGTAATGATAGTTAACCATATTCTAATTGTTCCAAATGAGCTATCTCGAATTACGATTAATAACTGTAATATAGTTGAATTTCCCAACACATCAAAGAAGAGAAGGATGGAATCTTGTGGAAGTTCAAGTGTTAAAGATGGTAATGAAAAGAGTATTCATCCTCCTATATGATAATAAAGTTAGAATAATCACCTAGAAGAATATCTAAAACGGAGGGGAAATTTTTTCTATGTGTAAATAAAGAGAATTGAGTAATTAATTTACCATAAATTCAATGTATTATTTGTGGGTAACTAGGAAATTATATGGGTAAATGCCCAAAACTAAGGATTATCTCCTATAATGAGGAAGGAACTATGTTATAACAATCATTTAACTGAAATTATTGACATATGGGGATCCTAAAATCATGTTTTATAACTATTTTTATTGATTTTATTCTATTTATAAGAATCATAAAACTTACAAGGATCATTTTTTAGTAGTTTTATTCAAGGATCTTCAGTAATATGTTGAATGGTAATAATGACCTAGAAAGCCGATTTAATGGTAAGATGATATTCTATGGGAAAAAATTATTGAGGAAAATATAATATTTGATATATGGTTTATATTGAGGTAATTATATCTAAATAAGATTATCTGATTTTGTGGAAATAATAGACTATATATAAGACTTTATTGGTTAAAAACTAATTTGACGATTAATGTCATTTTAGGATGTTCACCATATTTTTGGGAACAATATAGGAATTATATTAATATATAATTATAAAAATGAAAAAATTAAATATTGGGAGACAATTCATCATATCTAGTAAGGTCATGGGGATTGAACCCACAACCGAAGGGTGACAAAGGTGAAGCACCTACCACTGGCCTATGTGATGTCCTGGTTCGTATGCCATTATTTTTACTTATATGGTTTAAGGGTTGATGATTATTTGACTTTTTGAAACATATTATAGGTTCAAGTATTTTGATTTTGTGGTGATTAATAATGTTTTGAGATACTTTTTGGGTTGAGGTATATATATATATAACCTCTAGGATTAATGTAAAGGATTATTTGGGAGAATTTATATTATGTTTTTAGAGATGTAAGCTGAAGGGTTTTAAGGATAGAAACTTATGGAATGGATTAAGTTAAAATTTGGGAGTTACTATGGTGGTATTAGAGATTAATGTATTATATTGTAAAACTTGTGCTAACCATGTTGTTTTTAGTAAAGATAAGAGGAATTGATATTCTTTTTAGGAAATTATGTGATCTGTTAGAAGTTTATTTTAGTTCTTCAAGCATAAAAATCCAACTTGAATTCTCATCATTTCTAGAGAAGATGAGAAAGAAGAAATTATAAATTTAAAGTAATTATATTTCCTTATATTCTTTGTATGGTTCAATAGTCTTCTAATTCATCAAAGATTTATGGTTTTGTGGTTGTTGACTTCCTCATGATCATTCACTTTCTTATGATCAATGATCTATATCACTCTCCATAATTATTTATGATTATCTTATATGTCCATATATTCACCTTCCACCAATTTTCACTTATTTGGAAACTTAATTATCGGATGACCTTCATATTTCTCTTTCCCTCTTTTTCAGAGAAAGTTTTATTAACCATTTTTATGATGTGGGTTTTTCTATGATGAAATTTTCAAATTTTAAACCCTTGATTAGTGGCCATAACTTAAAAATATGAGGAATCAATTTATTTAATGGGTTAGATTTTATCACCTTGATATTTTAAAATAAAAACATATATGATAGCATATTTTACATGCAATAATGAGTTTAAACGAACCGTAACATATTATTAAAAAAAATATTTTTTAAATGTGATCATTTTAACCTGGTAATTTAATTAGAAGGTATGAATAATATTTTATAATTTATGAAATCTATATAAAGGTCATACTCATTATAAATTTATTTATAAATACTTATTTATTAATCACTCAATTTTTAGTGAAGTCATTTTATTAATCGAAAATATATTTTCTTCAAAAACTAATTTATGTGAGAAAATAATATAATTATTTTTTACACTTTTATAAAATTTATTTGATAAAATTTATTAAATTTTTGAAATCGTCATATTTATATTAAATTAGAGTGAAATTTTGGTATTTTTTGGAAAAATATTAATTTTTTAGTGAATAGTGAAACATAATTATTTTTATAAAATTATCATTTATCTTTAATAAATTAAGTCCCATTATTATTTTAATTTGATTCTAAATTAACATAATTATTATTTTGTAATATTAAATCCAATTAATTACATTTAAATCATCTTTATACTATATTTTAGTTTAAGTTTATTATTAGGCTTAAAAATTATTTTTTTTTGAAAACTGTTTTAAAGTGCATATTTTTTCTCCATTTTAATTAATTAAAATAAATACTGATAAGGAATGATTTAAATGAAATTTATATATTATATATCTATTAATATAATTTTTAATTAAATAATTATTGTTATTTTTCATATAGTTATTATAATATCATCTTATGCCTAAAAATGCATTCCTTGAAAATTTATGTTTTCGACACATCTTCAAGTTTAATTTTAAATTAAGTTTTACCAATTATGTTATTTAGATTTTGAAAAATAGACTAAATATTTGGAATAATAATAATTTATATTATCTAATAATTAAAAAATAATTTTTTACAATAATAAAAAGTGAAAATAGTTTAATTATTTACCATGGTTGAGGTAAAAATGGGTTTATTGAGGGTTAAACTAAATATATAAGGGTTAAAAATGTCCTAAAAATTATTTAATACCTATTTTATGGTCATATTATGACATTATATCTTCTAATATTATAAAATTTTACATTTTATATCCTTGTGGTATGAGAAAAACAATGGTGTAATTTTTTCTTTTCAAAACATTCCAAGTGATTCTTCTCCCCCACTTATAAAAGGCCACCCCCTCTACTCTCCTCATTAAACTTCCAAAACCACGTTTTTGGATAATATATACCCAAATAACATTCTTACTTACCTCCCCTAATAATATATTCCTTGGTTTTATCATAAATGCAACCTATAAAGGCTTTTTTCACGAGCATAAAGTGTAACACCCCAAGCTTCCATGGTACGCTTCTCTTTGAATAATAGAGCAGCGTGTGTTGTACGCAAGTTCGAGATTCTAACACACCGCGACCAATCAAAGTAGTCGTTATGAATATTAATACCCAATTTTTTAAATTATGTAAATTTTATATTTCAAAATGGACTTCATTTTTGGATTCGGAATATTGAAATTAGCCTGTGTTGAATTTTTGGTATTTTTCTGAGAACATCCAATTTTTGATGAATAGTGAAAAATACTTAAAAACAACATTTTTAATCAAAATAATTTATAGTGATAAATTATAATATTGAGTGGTTTTAAAGTATAATTATAATATAATTTTTCCATTTTATCCAATGGTGTTCATTAGAATTAATTTCACTTTAAAATTGGACATAAACAATTGTCAATCTTTTGATAGATATTGTTTCTTAAAAACACGCTATTTATTTTGACAGTGGGAATAATTTCTAAATTAATTACTACAATTTATGTGTTTGGAATTTGGTAAAATGGATTCCATATTTGGAATCAGAAGGTCCAAATTATGTAATTAAGAAACTTTTGTTTTTTGACATTATGAATAGTAATGACGGTAATTATCTTTTATTATCGTGATTAATTAGTAATCGGGTAGTGAAGGGTAATAAAATAGTATCATAATAATAACAAATGACCACAACATGTGTTCTAATGCTACTGGTTGTTTCATGGCCGACCATGGAATGCCTTGTTCCAATCTGTGGGACCTCCTGGAATCACTTTTGGGTGATAGTGACATTTAATTATATTATTTTTTTTAAAGGGAAAGTATAACCAAAGTATGTATCACCCAAGTAAAACAATTTTAGATTTTATTG
This sequence comes from Viscum album, assembly GCA_963277665.1. NCBI lineage: Eukaryota > Viridiplantae > Streptophyta > Magnoliopsida > Santalales > Viscaceae > Viscum > Viscum album. Next base: position 642,286,330 of record OY728146.1, on the reverse strand, counting down.
TGTAAATTATCTCTTAGACTATAAATATTCATTGGAAAGATAAAAAGATTTCCTACATCATTATATTTTTTTATAATTTTTAGACATTAAATAAATTAATTTTTTTATGATGCCATGATGATGCAGCGATTACCTCATTAATTAACGATTTAAATAAAATGAAAAGATAATGTAAAATATAAGACATAAACTTGTAAAAAACCTATTGGATGAGTATATTTAAAACCCTTATCACCTTATCCTAGAAATATATAATTTTGGGACCTTTAAAATCCAAAACTCATTATATAATAAAGTAACATTTCTTGACTTTCCAAGAGTGCCCCTCCTCTCCTCTTATAAAAGGCCCCCACCTCTACCACCTTATTAACACCTTCAAAGCCATTTAGATCATCCAAACTCTTCCAAAATACTCTCTAAACTTCCCTGTCTTACTCCTATAAGCCTCACTTTGGGCATAATGCTTCCCAAGGAAGCCTTTGGCTCAAATAAAAAAGAGTTACCAAATTTTAAGGTAATGTATTTTCTTATGTTATTTTGTATTATTTTGTCTATCCAACACCTTAAACTCTTTTTATTCCTTTATTTTGTAACAACACCAGTGTATTTATTATACTAGGATGTTTTTATGAGAAGTATTTTATTTACACTTACACACACCTTCGTCTAATGGTTAAAGAACAGACTGTTTCTGCGGGTGGCGAATTACTGCCTCACGAAACGATGATTGTTCAATCCTCTTTTAACACCTCTCATGGTGACCATTATGATGAAAATATTTCTATATATTATATATATTATTTTTATGTTTTCTTTATGCTTCTGTATTTTTCATTTATGGCATACCTTTATGATTTCCATTATGGGTAAACGTGATAATTTCATTTTAAGAAGTGCGGACTACCGCCCCCTCAAAGTGATTTGAATCGTTAATGTCATATGTGGGACGTATAAAGGATGGATTTAATGATATTATATATGATATTATACTGGAATTATAATATACCTTTATATAATTATGATTTCATTCCATTAAATATGAAATAGAAATGAAAGTAGTGTTCATGCGTACATACGGCTTACCGTCTCCATGAACAGTGCATTTCATTTCTTACCTCTAAATGTTATGTAATATTAAAAATGCATGTATATACTGGATATATATGATATATATGATATATACATCATGAATATAATTCTGGAGATAATGGATATTCTACCACATAAACAACTTGTAATTATAAGAAGTTTATTTTTGACTCAAGTACCAAAGATCGACAAAACGACCGTTATTAACTTAAATAATTACATAATGTTAATAACATGGTAATAAGTGATATAAAAGGAATAATTAACTTTAAAAAGGTTTTTAAACAAGTAAAAATTAACTCTAGTTTATTTCAGGAGGTTAAAGAACGATCGAGTCAAGTCGGACACGAGGTAAGGAAATTCGTCTCAATTTCCTTTCATTGAGGCATATTTTGTTTTATACACAAATTTCTTTTATACGGTGTATAAACCCCTTAGACATTTACATTTATTCAGAAGGAATATTTTTTATATGAATTGTTTTACTAAACGATAAAAGGGAATGTTTTTTGTCGTACGTATGCAGTGACAATGACTTCTCCGCCACCGTGACCATTATTTGAGTTTCGGCTTTCTCTACAAGCCATAACTTTTTTTAAAATGAAAAATAAATACCAAGTTTTACTTTTCTTCTATTTGGTATTGAAAATGGTTTTATTATATCAATGTGTTGTATTGATATCTTGTGATTGAAATGTGGAAATGTTATGTTTCCTTTATGCATGTTTTATGTAATACGATTATGTTATGGTTTATGATATGTTTAAACCTTTTCATATAAGGAATTAATTGGACTTATATGTGATGGGTGGAGCCCGCTATAGATCCTCGATGCATTGTTAGGTCTTATGAGACAAACTAGTGTCTTGGCATGAGGCCTTAACAAAATCTTATTTGTAGTCTTGGCACGAGGCCTTCGCTACGTGGTTATGAGAGTCTGGCATTATGCATTCCATCATTATGAAAGTGGTTATTGATATTGTATGTGATTATTCAACTATTAGAATATCCATGTGAATAAGTAAATGGAATTACTTCATATTATTTTGGCCATATTATGCTGAAGTTCAAGTTTAAAAGGCTTTTTTTTAGTTATACATTGCCTTAAATTTTAATGTTTATTTATGAATGTTTCCGCTATATTGTTATCCTTATTGGGCATCTGAGATCACCCCTTTCTATGTTTTATTTTCCCAGGATGTGAAGAAATAATTTATGACTGACCTGCAGGGATAGTTTGATGGGGATATGAGTGTGTAATTTGGAGACTATGTTATTTTGATTTTTCACTTTATGATGTAATATAAATTTTATGAATTTATTTAGTGTTTCCAAGGCTACTAAACTAATAATTCATTCGAGACTTGATATTTTGTGATCATTCCAATGTTACGTAATAATGCACCGACTCTGGGTAACTGGGGTCGGGGCATTACAGTTGGTATCAGAGGCAGTTTAGTACTAACCTTGGAAGCTAGATTTATAAAAACTCTTATTAGAGAGCATAGCCCTAAGATAGACTTTGAGGATTAGTATAGAAGGACTTCCTAGAATTTTGGTATTATAGAGACTTTTTGAGTTTTCCGAGAAATACATCCCTATTTGGATATGAGAAGGTAGAGGCGGCTCTAACACAGATGTACCTAGGGGTAAAACATGAAAACACAGCTTTGATCTAGACTCGAACGGGAACTGGTGCATGACAATGGGACTTGCTGCACTCGTGGTTACAACACTCCCGGGGGATATGCTTAGGATAATTCTCATTTTCTTTACAAACCATTATGAAGGATTTATGAGTATATACTTCGTCAATGAAAACATTTTTATCATTATGGATTATATCCACAAACTGTTCAATTTATGTTAAGTGTTTTACAAGTATGCAATTATGTATTTCGATTCATAAATTAATCTAGTTTATGACCTTGTTTATAAATGGCGCCTAGTGGAAGGAATGGAAACCGTATCAATGTATTCACTCCATGTATGGATTTCCCTCCTGCTTAAGATAATTATAGTGGAACTGGTGATACAAATAAAGTTGATCATCTTATCACCATACTGGGACAACTCACTCAGGTTATGAATAATAACCTTACTCATATGGAGCACCCTGATCTGCAACGTGGAGGATCAATGTTAGATCGCTTCATGAGGTAACAACCACCAACATTCAATTGGAGTACAAATCCTTTAGTAGCTGAGAAATGGATAAATTCCTTAGAGAAAATATTCCATGCCTTGGGGAGTAGTGAAAGGGAAAAGGTTATCGTTGCAGTTTACCACCTCACTAGAGATGTTGATCAATGGTGGTCATTGATTCAAAACACAAAGGAAGATGATTAAGTATCAAATATGGAATGGAGGGAGTTCAAAGAGATTTTCTTAGAAAAATACTTTCCTCGTGACCATCGAGCAGATATGGAAAGGCAATTTCTGAGTCTGAGGCAAAAGGAGGATGAGAATGTCGCAAAGTATGAGTCTAACTTTACAAGGTTAGCGAGGAATGCTGTAGATTATATAGGTAACCCCAGAAGTAATATTGATCATTTCTTTGATGGGTTAAAACCATTTCTCCGTTGAGCTTTAGTATCACAATCTTCCTCAATGTACGAAGATATAGTCTCGTGTTCTATCAAGACAGAAAAGGAATTCTCTAAATCTTATAACAATAAATTAAAGAAAGAGAAGAAGAGAATGGTGGAAAAATATACAGATAAAGGGAAAAAGGGAAAGAAGGATTATACTGCAGTACTTGTTCTTTTGGACTCAAGAACTATATTATGGTTATAAGAATAATGTGATATATATAAGGATTATACTACAGTACTTATTCTTTTAATTAAGGTTTTAATATGATGAAGGTAATAATATTTTTAGTATATGACAATAAGAGAAACTTTACATTGTTTGGGGAATGTGATGAATTGATTTTGGAATTTAGAGACCTTTTAGAGAAATTCTGGACTGAGGTATTTTGGATAACTATAAAGGTTGGAATGGATTAAGTTTAACTTTGGATAATATTGTTTAAGGTTAAAACATTTTTGAAGATTATTTTTGGAATATTATAATACTATAGTTTTAGGAAAAGGACAACCTGCAAGTCGGGGGATAACCCATCGCGTCGGACGAAGCTGTAGGAATCGAACCCACAACCATAGTGTGACAGGCCTTTATTACCTACCACTAGCCTACAGGAGGTCCCTAGTTATTAAAAAATAGTTTTCCTATTCTAAATGGTATGTGTTAATATTTGGAACCATACTCAATTAGGATAAATAGAATATTTTTAGGTCTATTAACTTTTGGATTGAAAGATGGGTTTGTGGTAAAAATTTATTAAATAATGAAAGTCTACATGACAAGTAAGTATATTTCCTTACGTTCTTAGTAAATCTCCTAAATAAATTCCTCATCTTCATGAAAGGTATCTTAAAACAAAAACGTTGTCGGTTAACTTTTCCAACTGGGGAATCAATGACTGTTTAACCAATCACAAGTTTGTGATTTTCTTGTAGTTAACTTTCTCCTAATGCTACTGGTTGTGTCATTACCGACCATGGTATGCCTTTTGCCAAACTTTGGGACCCCATGGAATCACTTTTGGGTGATAGTGACATTTTATTATATTATTTATTTTAAAGGGAAAGTATAACCAAAGTATGTATCACCCAAGTAAAACAATATTAGTTTTTTCTGTGTAAATTATCTCTTAGACTATAAATATTCATTGTAAAGATAAAAATATATCCTACATCATGATATTTTTTTATAGTTTTTAGACAATAAATAAATTAAATTTTTTATGACACCATGATGATGCAGCGATTACCTCATTAATTAACGATTTAAATAAAATGAAAAAATAATGTAAAATCTATGACTTACACTTGTAAAAAACCAATTGGATGAGTATATTTAAAACCCTTATCACCTTATACTTTAAATATATAATCGTGGGACATTTAAAATCCAAAACCCATTATATAATAAAGTAACATTTCTTGACTTTCCAAGAGAGCCCCTCCTCTCCTCTTATAAAAGGCCCCCAAATCTACCAACTTATTCACACCTTCAAAGCCATTTGGCTCGCCCAACCTCTTCTCAAATACTCTCTCAACTTCCTTCTCTTACTCCTATAATCCTCACTTTGGGCATAATTCTTTCCAAGGAATCCTTTGTCTCAAATCAAAAAGAGTTACCCAATTTTAAGGTAATGTCTTCTCTTATGTTCTTTTGTATTATTTTTCTTCTCCAACCCCTTAATCTATTTTTATTCCTTTATTTTGTAACAAACTAGTATCTTAAATATACTATGATTTTTTTATGAGAAGTATTTTATTTACACTTACACGCACCTTCGTCTAATGGTTAAAGAACATACTGTTTCTGTGGGTGGCGAATTACTGCCTCACCAAACGATGATTGTTCAATCTTCTTTTAACACCTCTCATGGTGTCCATTATGATGACACTATTTCTATATATGATATATATTATATTTATGTTTTCTTTATTCTTCTTTATTTTTCATTTATGGCATACCATTATGATTTCCATTATGGGTAAACGCAATAATTTCATTTTAGGAAGTGCGGACTACCGCCCCCTCAAAGTGATTTGAATCGTTAATGTCATATGTGGGATGTATAAAGGATGGAGTTAATAATATTATATATGATATTGTACTGGAATTATAATATACCTATATATCATTATGATTTAATTACATTAAATACTAAATATAAATGAAAGTAGTGTTCATGCGTACGTACGGCTTACCGTCTCCATGAATGGTGCATTTCATTTCTTACCTCTAAATGTTATGTAATATTAAAAATGCATGTATATTCTGGATATATATTATATATATGATATATACATCATGAATATAATACTGGAGATAATGGATATTATAACACATAAAAAACTTGTAATTATAAGAAGTTTATTTTTGAGTCAAGTACCAAAAGCTTTACCCAACCTGTGAAAAAGATAACCAACTCTACTTACACCCAAATGTGTTAGTAGTGTTTGATCCAAATACCAGTAGGATGAAACCACAAAAATATTACATGTGATAATAATTATAATACAAAAAGCTAGAAATTTTTGTAAACAAGAAATGATAGTAAAAATATTTATAATATGCAAATTTAAATAAAATGAATTTTCAAGTGGACTACTTTAAAAGAAATAAAAACTTTTAAATAGAATGAAAAAGCTACTGAATTTCTATATCCAAACATATAATGTGTTGATGGTAAGTATAAAATATCTAATGAGCACTATAAATGGTAAAAAAACCATAGGCACTAGGTCATTGTGGGTCCTAGGTACCTCGTACTCGGTGAAAGTAACCATACAAATATCTGTCCTCATGCACATGAACCACTAGTAGGGATCATACCTATAACCTAGTGGTCCCCCAACATCATCATCATCATATTTTAGTTAGTTTTTTTATTGTCAAACTTTCTATGTAAAATAGGGTCCAAACCCCACGGGATCACTAGCATACTAGTACACGTCCACCCACCTAGATGCTCTGGTTTTCCCTCTAATGCTCAAACAAGCTCCAAAATCCATGAAATACAATTTGACCATGAAAATACCACTTCCAAGTCACACACATACCAAAAATACCACACACATGTCACATGATACCCTTTTCACTCAAATTCATTTTGGAAATCATACTCACACCAAAACTGCCCACAAACACGTTTAACCTCTCTTTCGCACTTCAAAAAATCCTTTAAACAATTTTACAAAACCTATCCAAGATAGTACACATCACATAACAACACTTTAACATTAAAATAGACCATTTCAAAAGTAAACTCCTACCAAAACAGTTTGGAAACATTGTTTCACCTCTTACATAAATTAAGAAACCAGTTAAAACCTTCACAAAACAATTCCAAGGAGTGTAACCATGTTTTGCACATAAAATCCTTTTAAAAACCCTCTTTTAGGACAAAAAGTATAACAATATCACATAAAACCATACTTTTCATCCATAAAATCATTTAATAAAACTATTCCATGAATCATAAAACAACCCCAATGAATAAAACATTGAATACACACCAAAAAATATTCATTTTGCACAAAAATTCCACTTAAAACTCAACCTCTTAACAAATGATACCAAATATAATTTTCGTACCAAAAAAATGTAAGATAATTATGCTAAAAATATAAATCAAGAAAAACTAACTCAACCAATAATTCTTACACATGGAATCACCTACCATTTGTGTCCAAAACTACAAAATGTTGTGTGAAACTTCAATCAAACCACTGAAGGACAACAAGGAAGTGAAATTAAGGTCTAATCCACAATATTTCACCAAAATTACACAAAATAAAACCCTAGGTATGAACCTTAGTTGTTGTAAATTTTAGAACCTCAAGAAATGTGGAAGAATCCCCAAGAAAATGGGAGGAACATGAAAGTAAACCCCCTTACTTGAGATGTCTTGAATAAAATACATCAAATACACCAGTAGATGAATTTCCAGACATCCAAAAATTCAAGTGAGGTTTGAATAAGGTTGAGGATGCCATGTTAGAACTGGAATTAGGGAAAATGGTGAAAAATGAAGGGGTAATGAAGGAAACCAATTACCTCTTCAAATCTGGATGATTTGAGAAATCTTGAGAAGTTTTTACCTAATCCACGATGGAAATGAGCTCTAAAGAGAGACACACGAATATGGGGGTGAGACTAAGGCTGTTGGATTCGATTTGGAGGTGGAATAACTGAAAAAGAGTAAAAATGAATACAATATTAATTAAACATTTTTTTTAACTGGAAACAGGCTTATGGGCTGGCCCAATTCCTTAAATAAAAACTGATATCCACCATGATTATGGATTCCTAGTGTCACGAACCAGCTTGAGTTGACCCTGAACTGGTCACTCAAGCCGGTCTGCAGTATGTCCCGAAGGGCATTCCCAATCCCCCCAGGATGAAAACTAGTTTCGGGCATCAAAACTAAATTGGTGGGTATGATTTGGCCCATAAAAGAAAGAAAAATAAATTAATAAAAACTAATAAAATAAAAAAGAAAACTAGTAGTGACAAGAAAACAAGACTGCACATATCTCCATGTAACCTCTTGGTCACCTCCAATAACTAACAACCTGTCTCATATGGGCAGATGAGACAAGAACCTAAATGAAGAAACTAAACCTACATCTGGAAGGGGAGGATAAGTGTGAGCATTAAGATGATCAGTAGAAATGCCAAAAGTGAACCACATAATCCATGCATTCCCAAATTCAAAAACAGTACAATAATACTATTTTGTACTACAATTGTAAAAATAAGTCTTTTATATAAACAATTCATTTTTAAAACTAACAATCACAATTCCATTTCCCTTATAATTCAAAAACAATAAGAAGAAATAAAGAGGGGTGCACATGAACTTTTCCAAAACAGTTACTTTGGAATATTTTTTAAAACCAACCATACATGAAAAAAATTTCAAAGAAAACACCAAAATCCAAGTTCAAGGGTACCATTCTACACACAACAAGGGAAATGTTACTAATAGTGTTCGTATCAAGGGATCACAAAAAACCTTGGAACTTAGAGGAAGACCAGAACATACTAATACCTACGAATCCATCCCCAGTAGCATGCCACACACGACAGAATCAAATTCCCTAATTCCTGAACATTTCCTTACCTAGCCTGGTCAAGAGGCCTAATCCCATAGAAAAAATAATAACAAAGTATCCCATACTATTGGACACTAGAAATTACATGAATTTCTAGTGAAACAATCATTCTTAGTAAACCTCCTTACTATTCTAGGTTTCCATGCTACTTTCACAAAGGGGTGTTCCACACATTCAAACAACAAGCCTAATATCTACCTAATCACACTACACAAATCTGGAACCACCTGACCACCTCATGGTTAGTCTGCTGCCTGAAATAATAATTACAAAAAGTGGGTCCTATACTGAGGACCCTTTAGTCTCGTGATCAATGACTGAGGCGAGAGACCTAACCAAAGAGGGATTTTACAAACATAATTTTTCAAAGATTAAAAATGGGCCTCATACAAATATCACACATAAAACCTTTAATAAACATTCAATTTAAAATTCCAATCCGGCCTTTAGTTTCATAATGCTAAACCTTTTGTTAAAACCTTATTAACCATTTCAAAACAACCCCAAATACCATATTTATACAAAATTTTCCAAATGGGCCCTTAAATCAAATGTTCCCCAAAGGTGCTCAAGTGATTTTTAAAACGAAACTAAAACGCACCAAACGTTTGAAAAATAAAAAATAGGCCATAGCTTCCGAACACGAACACACCCAAACACTTCAAAATTGTTAAATGGGCCTTATCATCTCCAACCACCTACTCAAGCATCGTCCAAGGACAATTGGGCCAAACCAAAGCAAACCATTTGAAGTTATTTTTTTAACACAAAGAGTATGACTTCCCTGATTTTTGGAAAACATGGAAGTATTTTAGAAAAAATAAAAAGAAGGGGAGAAGAGGTACTCAAGAGGTAGACTAGATCTAGAGTTCCATTTTCACTTGATTGCAGAACCACATGTTCACCTAATGCACCCATGGTTGTGCCTTCATCCAATAGGACACTATAAACCCAACCAAAACATTTGAAATCAAATTTTATAACTACACCATTTTCTTTCAACCCCAAAATTCCCATTTCACTCACTTATAAAATACTACACTGGTTCATAAACCAAAATACCTTTTTTGAAAAACTATAAACCATAACAATAGAAATCCCCACATTTCACACAGAAAATACAAAACATGTTTCAAACTAATTTAACAAAACATTTCCATGGGAAAAACCCCACCCAAACATCCAATTTCACCCAAAAGCACAAATGGAATTTTACAAACACCAATGGCACCATGCACAAGGCATAAACCAAGATTCATGTAAAACCCTATCTCTAACAACACCAAACATATTTAGAACACCAAAATAATCTTTAAAGAGGTACCATGGAGGTGTGTAGAAAGATAATAAATTAATTAAAAATATCAAGCATCAAGGAAAAGAAATGGAAAGTAAATGAATGGATTTTCCTACCTCAAACCAAGTGCGGATGGAACGAAACGTCAATGAAAGGAAGAGAGAGGCGTCGTAGCTAAAACAAACACCCTAAACAACGAGAAAAATGCACAAATAAAAACCCCACAATTTGGGTTTATCAAACTAAAATAAAGAACCACCAAAACAAAACGGAATCCAATAAAACGAAGGAGAAGAGGGCTACCAACGAGGGAATTTGAAATCACGCCAGAGCAAGGCGGAGGTGCTGCACAAAATGGTTCGGGTTCACCAGAAGACTGCCAAATAGGGGGGGTCGGTTAGCTGAAAGCACGCTGGGAAGGGGGTCGAGATCACCAGAGAAAGTTTTCAAAGGGAGGGGAGTGGGCCACCGCTGGTGGGTCAAGCCAGGAAAAAGGGGGTGGGGGCTATCACTCCAGGGAGAGGGGGGGTATCGCATCGGGGGGGGGGGGGTCAAAATCCCTTTAGGGTTTCCATTTTTTCAATTTATAATAATAATAATAATAATCTTAATAATAAAAATAATAACATGTTTTTATTATTATTATCAAACATTATTTTTAAATTTTTATCTCATTTTATTCATCTTATTATCTTATTATTTTATTCCACTTACCATTTAATTTTTTTATTTTCGTATTTATTCTGAATACCATGCAGAAGTGCGGTTCTCATGTAGTCAAAAATGCAGTTGAGAAAACTATGTCCGACCCATGACACCCTGCACTACTTTCTTACTGGGTCAAAATGCATGCTTATCGCGTGGTGTTTATAAACCATGATCAATTCACGCTTCATGACTCAGACCCACTTGGGAATCCACATGGGCACCGCATAGTTACCCTTGACCGTGCGGGCTGACCGCGCAATGGGGAAAAAGTGTCTGAAACACAAAATAATAAAAAAAATTAAAATAATTAACTAACAGGGTTGGGGTGTGACACCAAGAGGGTCCAAATTGATATGGTGGTGTTATTAGGTTAGGGTAGGCCATGTTGGAAGTATAATGGGTGGAAAATTTTGAAAAATAAAAAAGTTATAAAATAAACAAAATTGGTTTTTAAATCTGGAAATGGGCTCACGGTTTGGCCCAAATCATGAAAACTCACCCTTTCCTCGAAATATGTACTGGAAACCCCCAAAACAAAGAAATAATGTAAATTAAATGAAAAATAGCTTTAAAAGAAGTCATAGATGTGAAAATTCTCCCAACCATAAAACTTTCTTCCCTCGGAAATCCAAAATAAGGCCAAAAGCAAAAACCAAACCCAATGGAAAGGCCAAAATAGACTCATTTTCCAAGTTTCACCCGCACCCAAAAGGTCAAAACACCAACAATTGATCAATAAAGGAAGGAATACTCTCACCAACCAAAACATACACCACTTCCCAAAATGATCAAGCATATTAAAACTACATCCCAAAACAAAACAGCTCAAACACTATCTGAACAAGACTCAAGAAACTTACCTAGAACGAACAACAAAAATGAACGAGGTCATTGTAGTCTTACTTCAACAAAGTTGTTGGGCGCACACCAATCCCAACGTTTACTCAAGGAGGAAGTTGGTGGTTAATTAACTCCAAATGAGACAACCTATTGTTAGACCAACACTAGGGACAAAACCAAGTTATTGATACAGGGAGACACAAATAGACTCCCCACCATAAGGGGCAACTCAATTTTTCTCGAGACAGAATCGGGACACTAACAGGGGGAGGCCCAAATAGACTCCCCAGCATAAGGGGTAGAATTTCATTAGAATTTTACAAAATAACTTACATGAGACCCATAGTGGGTCTCCCCACCATAAGAACCAACCATCTTAACCAAATAGCATGGGCCAACATGAAAAGACCCTAAAATTTAAAGAGTTAGAACGGTCACACGGTTAGTCCGCACAGTTTGGAAAATTGTGGGCTAACCATGTAGAGTATTCTATCCAAAGGGGAAACTTTGCAAAATTACATGGACCAAGGTGCATGGTCGTGGTGAGACTGTGCGGTAGCTACTATCTATTATCACACTATTTCTTAGGTTGGTGCACGGTTACTACTAACTGTGTGCAAACTATGCGCTACCATCTTCCTATCCAAATTTTCATACTTTTCTCTAAAAACTCAAAGGAAGAAAACGCATGAATTTAAGAGATAATGTGGGAATGATATTCCCCCACCTCTTTCCACCAAATGATAACAACTGGAGAAAGATGAAAATACCAGAGGTTTAAACTCTTCCCATCTTTCATACTAAGGATCGGAATTAGACCAAAAAAATTTAAAGACCTTGGGATTTCCCTGACTACATACCGGCTTCACTCTAGGACCTATGGATAAAGCTCAGATGATCGAAGCATAATCGGCCCCGCGGTCAGGCCTTGGGAAACCCCCTGAATGGAACTTCTTATTTCGGTTCCACAAACAACAACACTGTGATCCCACATGGATTCAAAGAGACACAACACAGTCCAAACTCACTTTACCAAAACCTGAAATTTTTTCGAAACAAGATCTTAGAAGATGAACACACATCAACCCTTGTTTCTTCGGATGAAAAATGGAAATAGGAATGGAAATAGGCAAATACCTTCCTCTAAACTGAGGATATTAAGATTTTACGAAGGGAGGTACACTTTCGAAAAAATAGAGATTCTTAGAAGATAGCACAACCTTCACTTTTACAGTCAAATGAGAACATGACATCATAAGGTGTCACCGAACAAGACCCTTCCGACTGATAGAAACAATATATGGATATGGACCTTATGTTGAGTCCCAAATATCACAGGATTTCTTATAAATGGCCATATCAGTCTCTATTGACTCTATTCCCCGCACCAGTGGTTTAACATGAACCCTCATTTCAGAGAGACTAATGGAAGACCCAAATTCCCTCTTAGGCAACATTTTACACTGACAACCCTGGACCACTCCCACCTTTGGCAACTTAAGTAACTTAAGGAACTAAGGTATCTTTCAACCTTACACAACCACTCTCCCGCTACAAGAGGATCCACACAAACAAAAAATTAAATGGTGTGGACTCAACCTCCAAAGCTTGTGAAAAAGACTCATTGCATTGATCAATTGAAGGACTTTCCAATGGAGAATAAATTTGGGCTGCACTTCAGTCATGCATTAAATCATTATGGGGACATACTCTATCCAATGAGAGAACCAAAGGACCCAACCAAGTTGGTCCATTGGTCAAAAAATATCACTAGTTAGAATCAAACACATGAGGGGAGCCACTACAATGGCCTCCCAAGCTTTTCTTAGAAGAGACCACTAACCAGACCTTCAACCCAACATACCGACCAAACACAAACCCAAAACATCATTCAAAAAAGAGGGGTTATGAAACTCAAAACATCCCAAAACAACAATGTAACACCCTCAAATGATAAAGGGATAAATGAATAAATGATATGACTCATGTCAACAAGGTGCGCCTTCCTTTTCACGAGTTTGTATGATTAGAACTCCATAGTTAAGCGTGATCATCCTGGAGAAGTGATCAGGATGGGTGACCTTCTGGGAAGTTTCCCAAAGTGTGTGTGGGTGAGGACAAAGCACACTGGAAAGGACATGTGTTTTCCTGTGGGGACTCTCATTAGTCAAATGACTCGTTCAGGCATGTTGGTGGACCCTTGGGTGGGGACCATGTGTCTGAGGGCCAACTGGTGTTACCCGACGGCCCAAGACCCGACGACCATGTTAAGGCGGGGTGTTTGTGCACATGTGTTTTCCTGTGGGGACTCTCATTAGTCAGATGACTCATTCAGGAATGTTGGTAGACCCTCGGGTGGGGACCACGTGTCTGAGGGCTAACTGGTAATACCCGGTGGGACAAGACCCGGCAGCCATGTTAAGGCAGGGTGTTTATGCACATGTGTTTTCCTGTGGGGACTGTCATTAGTCAGATGACTCATTCAGGCATGTTGGTGGACCCTTGGGTGCAGGCCACCTGTCTGAGGGCCAACTGGTGGTACCCGGTGGGCCAAGACCTGACGACCATGTTAAGGCGGGGTGTTTGTGCTGTCACCGGGACCTAGTTGTTACATTCAGTATCAAAGGTCGTACTCATCCTTAAGTACAGAGCACTGCCTGGGTTGAGATATAGGGCCCACAACGAGGATGTTGTTTTCTAAAGCGGGGTGATTATAACACCCCCAAATGATAAAGGGTTACCGGCGGGCCAAGTCCCGATGTCCATGTTAAGGCGGGGTGTTTGTGTTATCACCGGGACCAAGTTATTACATTCGGTATCAAAGGTGGTACTCAACCTTAAGTGCAGCGCACTGCCTGGGTTGAGATGTAGGGCCCACAACGAGGACGATGTTATATAAAGGGGGGTGATTATTACACCTCCAAATGATAAAGTGTTAGATGACTAAATGATACAACTCATGTCAACAAAGTGAACCTTCCTTTTCTGGAGCCTGTCTGATTAGAACTATACAGTTAAGCGTGCTTGGCCTGAAGTAGTGATCAGGATGGGTAACCTTCTGGGACGTTTCCCGGGGTGTGTGTGAGTGAGGACAAAGCACACCAGAAAGGACATGTGTTTGATTGTGGGGAATTGTCGGACTAGAACTCTACAGTTAAGCATGCTTGGCCTGGAGTAGTGATCAAGATGGGTGATCTTCCTGTCTGATTAGAACTCTACAGTTAAGCGTGTTTGGACTGGAGTAGTGATCAGGATGGGTGACCTTCTGGGAAGTTTCCCAGGGCGTGTGTATGTGAGGACAAAGCACAGTGGAAAGGACATGGGCCAAGACCTGATGGTCATGTTAAGGCGGAGTGTTTGTGCTGTCACTGGGACCCAGTTGTTACATTTGGTATCAAAGGTGGTACTCAGCCTTAAGTACAGCGCACTACCTGGGTTGAGATGTAGGGACCACAACGAGGAAGTTGTTCTCTAAATGGGGGTGATTATAACAACCCCAAATGATAAATGGTTAAATGACTAAATGATACAAATCATGTCAACAAAATGAACCTTCCTTTTCTGGAGCCTATCTGATTAGAACTCTACAGTTAAGCGTACTTGGCCTGGAGTAGTGATTAGGATGGGTGACCTTCCTGTCTAATTAAAACTCTACAGTTAAGCGTGCTTGGCCTGGAGAAGTGATCAGGATGGGTGACCTTCTAGGAAGTTTCCCAGGGTGTGTGTGTGTGAGGACAGAGCACACTGGAAAGAACATGGGTCAAGACCCGACGGCCATGTTAAGGCGGGGTGTTTGTGCTGTCACCGGGACCCAGTTATTACATTCGGTATCAAAGGTGGTACTCAGCCTTAAGTGCAGCGCACTACCTGGGTTGAGATGTAGGGCCCACAATGAGGATTTTATTCTCTAAAGGGGGTGATTATAACACCCCAAAATGATAAAGGGTTAAATGACTAAATGATACAAATCATGTCAAAAAAGTGAACCTTTCTTTTCTAGAGTCTGTATGATTAGAACTATACAGTTAAGCATGCTTGGCCTGGAGTAGTGATCAAGATGGGTAACTTTTTGGGAAGTTTCCCAGGGTGTGTGTGAGTGAGGACAAAGTACACCGGAAAGGACATGTGTTTTCTTGTGGGGAACTGTCTGACTAGAACTCTACATCTAAGCGTGCTTGGGCTAGATTAATGATCAGGATGGGTTATGTTCCTATCTGATTAGAACTCTACAGTTAAGCGTGCTTGTCCGGGAGTAGTGATCAGGATGGGTGACCTTTTGGAAAGTTTCCCAGGGTGTCTGTGAGTGAGGACAAAGCACACCGGAATGGAAATGTGTTTTCTGGTGGGGAACTGTCTGGGTTGAGATGTAGGGCCCACAACGAGTACATTGTTATCTAAAGGGGGGTGATTATAACACCCCCAAATGATAAAGGGTTAAATGACTAAATGATACAACTCATGTAAACAAAGTGAACCTTCCTTTTCTGGATCCTGTCTGATTAGAACTATACAGTTAAGCGTGCTTGGCCTGGAGTAGTGATCAGGATGGGTAACCTTCTGTGAAGTTTCCCATGGTGTGTGTGAGTGAGGACAAAGAACACCAGAAATGACAGGTGTTTTCTTGTGGGGAACTGTTTGACTAGAAATCTATAGTTAAGCGTTCTTGACTTGGAGTAGTGATCAAGAGGGGTGACCTTTCTGTCTGATTAGAACTCTACAGTTAAGCATGCTTGGCCTGGTGTAGTGATCAGGATGGGTGACCTTTTGGGAAGTTTCCTAGGGTGTGTGTGAGTGAGGAAAAAGCACACCGGAAAGGAAATGTTTTTGGATTGTGGGGAACTTTCATTAGTCAGATGACCCATTCAAGCATGTTGGTGGACCCTTGGGTGGGGACCACGTGTCTGCGGGGCAACTGGTGGTACCCGGCAGGCCAAGACCTGATGACCATGTAAAGGCGAGGTGTTTGTGCTCTCACCGAGACACAGTTGTTAAATTTGGTATCAGAGGTGGTACTCAGCCTTAAGTGCAGCCCACTGCCTATGGAGACTCTCATTGGTGGAGCCTCTGGTGAGGACCATGTGTCTGCGGGGCAACTGGTGGTACCCGGCGGGCCAAGACCCAACGACCATGCTAAGGCGGGGTGTTTGTGCTGTCACCGAGACCCAGTTATTACATTTGGTATCAAAGGTGGTACTCATCCTCTAGTTCATCCCACTGCCTGTGGGGTCTCTCATTAGTCAGATGACTCATTCCAGCATGTAAGTGCACCCTTGGGTGGGGACCACGTGTCTGCGGGGCAACTGGTGGTACCCGGTGGGCCAGGACCCGACGACCATGTTAAGGCGGGGTGTTTGTGCTGTCACCGGGACCCAGTTGTTACATTTGGTATCATAGGTAGTACTCAGACTTAAGTGTAGCGCACTGCCTAGGTTGAGATGTAGGGCCCACAAAGAGGACGTTGTGCTCTAAAGGGGGGGTGATTGTAACACCCCCAAATGATAAAGGGTTAAATGACAAAATGATACAACTCATATCAACAAGGTGCACCATCGTTTCTAGGAGCATGTTTGATTAAAACATCATAGTTAAGCATTCTTGGCCTGGAGTAGTGATCAGGATGGGTGACCTTCTGGGAAGTTTCCCAGGGTGTGTGTGGATGATGACAAAGAACACCGGAAAGGATATGTGTTGGCCTATGGGAATTTTCATTAGTCAGATGACACGTTCAGGCATGTTGGTGGACCCTTGGGTGGGGACCATGTGTCTGCGGAGCAACTGGTGGTACTCGGTGGTCCAAGACCCGACGACCATGTTAAGGTGGGGTGTTTGTGCTGTCACTGAGACCCAGTTGGTACATTTGGTATCAGAGGTGGTACTCAGCCACAAGTGCAACCCACTGCCTGTGGGGACTCTCATTAGTTAGATGACTCATTCAGGCATGTGGGTGGACCCTTGGGTGGGGACCACGTGTCTGCGGGGCAAGTGGTGGTACCCGGCGGGCCAGGACCCGACGGCCATGTTAAGGCGAGGTGTTTGTACTGTCACCGGGTCCCAGTTGTTACATTTGTTATTAGAGGTGGTACTCAGCCTTAAATGCAGCGCACTGCCTGGGTTGAGATTTAGGGGACACAACGAGGACGTTGTTCTCTAAAGGGGGGGTGATTGTAACACCTAGAAATGATAAAGGGTTAAATTACTAAATGATACGACTCATATCAACAAGGTGCAACTTCCTTTTCAAGAGCCTGTCTGATTAAAACTCCACATTTAAGCATGCTTGGCCTGCAGTAGTGATCATGATGGGTGACCTTCTGGGAATTTTTACCGGGTGTGTGTGAGTGAGGACAAAGAACACCAGAAAGGAAATGTGTTTGTCTATGGGGACTGTCATTATTCATATGACATGTTCATGAATGTTGGTGGACCCTTGGGTGGGGACCACGTGTCTTGGGTGGGGACCGCGTGTCTTGGGTGGGGGGCACATGCCTGTATGTGGGGCAACTAGTGGTAGCCAGTAGGCCAAGACCCGACAGCCATGTTAAGTCGGGGTGTTTGTGCTGTCACCGAGACCCAGTTGTTACATTTAGTATCAGAGGTGGTACTCAGCCTTAATTGCAGCCCACTGCTTGTGGGGACTATCATTAGGTGGGGACCACGTGTCTGCGGGGCAACTGGTGGTACCTGGTGGTCCAAGACCCGACGACCATGTTATGGTGGTGTGTTTTTGCTGTCACCAAGACCCAGTTGGTACATTTGGTATCAGAGGTGGTACTTAGCCTCAAGTGCAGCCCACTGCCTGTGGGGACTCTCATTAGTTAGATGACTCATTCAGGCATGTGGGTGGACCCTTGGGTGGGGACCACGTGTCTGCGGGGCAACTGGTGGTACCTGACGGGCCAGGACCCGACGACCATGTTAAGGCGAGGTGTTTGTGCTATCACCAGGACCCAGTTGTTACATTTGTTATTAGAGGTGGTACTCAGCATTAAGTGCAGCGCACTGCCTGGGTTGAGATTTAGGGGACACAACGAGGACGTTGTGCTCTAAAGGGGGGGTGATTGTAACACCCCCAAATGATAAAGGGTTAAATTACTAAATGATACGACTCATATCAACAAGGTGCAACTTCCTTTTCAGGAGCTCGTCTGATTAAAACTCCACAGTTAAGCATGCTTGGTCTGCAGTAGTGATCATGATGGGGGACCTTCTGGGAATTTTTACCAGGTGTGTGAGTGAGGACAAAGAACACCAGAAAGGAAATGTGTTGGCCTGTGGGGACTGTCATTATTCATATGACACGTTCATGCATATTGGTGGACCCTTGGGTGGGGACCACGTGTCTTGGGTGGGGGCCACGTGCCTGTATGCGGGGCAACTAGTGGTAGCCAGTAGGCCAAGACCCGACGGCCATGTTATGTCGGGGTGTTTGTGCTGTCACTGAGTCCCAGTTGTTACATTTAGTATCAGAGGTGGTACTCAGCCTTAATTGAAGCCCACTGCTTGTGGGGACTATCATTAGTCAGATGACTCATTCAAGCATGTGGGTGGAACCTTGGGTGGGGACCACGTGTCTGCGGAGCAACTGGTGGTACCCGGAGGGCCAGGACCCAATGGTTATGTTAAGGCGGGCCATTTGTGCTGTCACCGGGACCCAGTTGTTACATTTGGTATCAGAGGTGGTACTCAGCCTTAAGTACAGCACACTGCCTGGGTTGAGATGTGACATTCTGGGATTTTTTCCCGGGTGTTTGTGAGTGAGGAAAAAGAACACCAAAAAGGACATGTGTTGGCCTGTGGGGACTTTCATTATTCATATGACACGTTCATGCATGTTAGTGGACCCTTGGGTGGGGACCACGTGTCTTGGGTGGGGACTACGTGCGTGTGTGCAGGGCAACTAGTGGTACCCGGTAGGCCAAGACCCAACGACCATGTTAAGGCGGGGTGTTTGTGCTGTCACTGAGACCCAGTAGTTACATTTGGTATCAGAGGTGGTACTCAGCCTTAATTGCAGCCCAATGCCTGTGGGGACTATCATTAGTCAGATGACTCATTCAGGCAAGTGGGTGGACCCTTGGGTGAGGACCACGTGTCTGTGGAGCAACTGGTGGTACCCGGAGGGCCAGGACCCAATGGTTATGTTAAGGCGGGGCATTTGTGCTATCACCGAGACCCAGTTGTTACATTTGGTATCAGAGGTGGTACTCATCCTTAAGTGCAGCACACTGCCAGGGTTGAGATGTAGGGCCCACAATGAGGATGTTGTGGTCTAAAGGGGGGTGATTGTAACACCCCAAAATGATAAAGGGTTAAATGAATAAATGATACGACTCATATCAACAAGGTGAACCTTTTTTTTAGGAGTCTGTCTGATTAAAACTCCACAGTTAAGTGTAGGGCCCACAACGAGGATGTTGTGGTCTAAAGGGGGGGGGGGGTGATTGTAACACCCCAAAATGATAAAGAGTTAAATGACTAAATGATACGACTCATATCAACAAGGTGAACCTTCCTTTTCAGGAGTCTGTCTGATTAAAACTTCATAGTTAAGTTTGTTTGGCCTGGAGTAGTGATCTGGATGGGTGAACTTCTAGGAAGTTTCCCAGGGTGTGTGTATGTGAGGAAAAAGAACACCAGAAAGGACATGTGTTGGCATGTGGGGACTTTCATTAGTCAGATGAAACATTTAGTCATGTTGGTGAACCCTTGGGTGTGGACCACGTGTCTACGGGGCAACTGGTGGTACCCGGCGGGCGAGGACCCAACGACCATATTAAGGCG
Organism: Viscum album; assembly: GCA_963277665.1. Taxonomy (NCBI): domain Eukaryota; kingdom Viridiplantae; phylum Streptophyta; class Magnoliopsida; order Santalales; family Viscaceae; genus Viscum; species Viscum album. Next base: position 642,265,915 of record OY728146.1, on the reverse strand, counting down.
GGGTATTTGTGCTGTCACCAGGATCCAGTTGTTACATTTGGTATCAGAGGTGGTACTCATCCTTAAGTGAAGCGCACTGCCAGGGTTGAGATGGAGGGCCCACAAAAAGGACGTTGTGCTCTAAAGGGGGGGGGGGGTGATGGTAACACCCCCAAATGATAATGGGTTAAATGACTAAATGATATGAATCATGTCAACAAGGTTCACCTTCCTTTTTAGGAGCCATCCATGTTAAGGCGGGGTGTTTGTGCTATCACCGAGACATAGTTGTTACATTTGGTATCAGAGGTGTTACTCAGCCTTAAGTGTAGTGCACTACTTGGGTTGAGATGTAGGGCCCACAACAAGGATGTTGTGCTCTAAATGGGGGTGATTGTAACACCCGACGGGCCAAGACCCGATGACAATGTTAAGGCGGGGTGTTTGTGCTGTCACCGAGGCCGAGTTGTTACATTTGATATCAGAGGTGGTAATCATCCTTAAGTGCATATCACTGCCTGTGGGGACTCTCATTAGTTAGATGACTCATTCAGGCATGTGGGTGGACCCTTGGGTGGGGACCACATGTCTGCAGGGCAACTGGTGGTACCCGGCGGGCCAGGACCCGACAAGCATGTAAAGGCGGGGTGTTTATGCTGTCATAGGGACCCAGTTGTTACATTTGGTATCATAGGTGTTACTCAGCCTTAAGTGCAGCGCACTGCCTGGGTTGAGATATAGGGCCCACAAATGAGGACGTTGTGCTCTAAAGGGGGGGTGATTGTAACACCCCCCAAATGATAAAGGGTTAAATGACTAAATGATACGACTCATATCAACCAGGTGCACCTTCCTTTTTAGGAGCCTGATTAAAACTCCACAGTTAAGTGTTCTTGGCCTAGAGTAGTGATCAGGATGGGTGACCTTCTAGGAAGTTTTCCAAGGTGTGTGTAAGTGAGGACAAAGAACACCGGAAAGGATATTTGTTGTCTTGTGGGGACTGTCATTAGTCGGATGACATGTTCAGGCATGTTGGTGAACCCTTGGGTGGGGACCACCTGTCTGCGGGGCAACTGGTGGTACCTGGTGGGTGAGGATCTGACGACCATGTTAAGGCGGGGTGTTTTTTCTGTCATCGAGACCCAGTTGTTACATTTAGTATTATAGGTGGTACTCAGCCTTAAGTGCAGTGCACTACCAGGGTTGAGATGGAGGGCCCACAAAGAGGACGTTGTGCTCTAAGGGGGGGTGATGGTAACACCCCCAAATGATAAACGGTTAAATGACTAAATGATACGACTCATGTCAACAAGGTGCACCTTCCTTTTCAGGAGTCAGCCATGTTAAGGCGGGGGTGTTTGTGCTATCACTGGGACCCAGTTGTTACATTTGGTATCTGAGGTGGTACTCATCCTTAAGTGTAGTGCACTGCTTGGGTTGAGATGTAGGGCCCACAATGAGGAAGTTTTTCTCTAAGGGGGGGTGATTATAACACCCCGAAATGATAAAGGGTTAAATGACTAAATGATACGACTCATATCAACAAGGCGCACCTTTCTTTTCAGGAGTCAGCCATGTTATGGAGGGGTGTTTGTGCTGTCACCGGGACCCAGTTGTTACATTTGGTATCAGAGGTGGTACTCAGCCTTAAGTGCATCGTACTGCCTGGGTTGAGATGTAGGGCCCACAATGAGGACGTTGTGTTTAAAGGGGGGGTGGTTGTACCACCCCCAAATGATAAAGGGTTAAATGAAAAAATGATATGACTCATGTCAACAAGGTGAACCTCCCTTTTCAGGAGTCAACCATGTTAAGGCGGGGTGTTTGTGCGTTCACCGGGACCCAGTTGTTACATTTGGTATCAGAGTGGTACTCAGCCTTAAGTGCAGTGCACTGCTTGGGTTGAGATGTAGGGCCCACAACGAGGACGTTGTGCTCTAAGGGGGGGGGTGATTGTAACACCCCCAAATGATAAAGGGTTATATTTCTAAATGATACGACTCATGTCAACAAGGTGCACCTTCCTTTTCAGGATTCGTCCATGTTTAGGCGGGGTGTTTTTGCTGTCACCGGGACCCAGTTGTTACATTTGGTATCAGAGGTGGTACTCAGCCTTAAGTGCAGCGCACTGCCTGGGTTGAGATGTAGGGCCCACAATGAGGACGTTGTGTTTAAAGGGGGGGTGATTGTAACACCCCCAAATGATAAAGGGTTAAATGACTAAATGATACGACTCATGTCAACAAGGTGCATATTCCTTTTCAAGAGTCTTCCATGTTAAGGAGGGGTGTTTGTGCTGTCATCAAGACCCAGTTGTTACATTTTGTATCAGAGGTGGTACTCAGCCTTAAGTGTAGCACACTGCCTGGGGGACTATCATTAGTCAGATGACCCATTCAGGTATGTTGGTGGACCCTAGGGTGGGGACCCTATGTCTGCAGGGAAACTGGTGGTACCCGGTGGGCCAAGACCCGACGACCATGTTAAGGCGGGGTGTTTGTGCTGTCACCGGGACCCAGTTGTTACATTTGGTATCAGAGGTGGTACTCACCCTTAAGTGTAGCGCACTGCCTGTGGGGACTCTCATTATTCATATGACTTGTTCTGGCATGTGGGTGGACCCTTGGGTGGGGACGACCTGTCTGTGGGGAAAATGGTGGTACCCGTCGTGCCAGGACCCGACGACCATGTTAAGGCGGGGTGTTTGTGCTGTCACCGTGACACAGTTGTTACATTTGGTATCAGAGGTGGTACTAAGCCTTAAGTGTAGCGCACTGCCTTAGTTGAGATGTAGGGCCCACAACGAGGACGTTGTGCTCTGAAGGGGGGGTGATTATAACATCCCAAAATGATAAAGGGATCAATGACTAAATGATAAGACTCATGTCAACAAGGTGCACCTTCATTTTTAAGAGTCTGTTTGATTAACACTCCACAGTTAAGCGTGCTTGGCATGAAGTAATGATCAGGATTGGTGACCTTCTGGAAATTTTTCAAGGATGTGTGTGAGTGAGGACAAAGAACACCGGAAAGGACATGTGTTGACCTTTGGAAACTTTCATTAGTGAGATGACCAGTTCAGGCATGTTGGTGGACCCTTGGGTGGGGACCACATGTCTGTGGGGAAAATGGTGGTACCTGACGGGCCAGGACCCGATGGCCATGTTAAGTGGGCGTGTTTGAGCTATCACCGGGACCCAGTTGTTACATTTGGTATCAGAGATGGTACTCAGCCGTAAGTGCACTGCACTGGCTGGGTTGAGATGTAGGGCCCACAACAAGGACATTGTTCTCCAAAGGGGGGGTGGGTTATTGTAACACCCCCAAATGATAAAGGGTTAAATGACTAAATGATATGACTCATGTCAACAAGGTGAACCTTCCTTTTCATGAGCCATCCATGTTAAGGCAGGGTGTTTGTGCTGTCACTGGGACCCAGTTCTAAAATTTTGTATCATAGGTGGTAATCAGCCTTAAGTGTAGCACACTACCTAGGTTGAGATGCAGGGCCCACAATGAGGACTTTTTTCTCTAAAGGTGGGGTGATTGTAACACCCCCAAATGATAAAGGGTTAAATGACTAAATGATATGACTCATGTCAACAAGGTGCACCTTCTTTTTCAGGAGACAATATGATTGGAACTCCACAGTTAAGCGGGATTGTCCTGGAGTAGTGATCAGGATGGGTGGCTTTCTGGAAAGTTTCCCAGGGTGTGTGTGAGTGAGGACAAAGAACACCGGAAAGTACATTTGTTGGCCTATGGGGACTGTCATTAGTCAGATGGCTCGTTCATGCATGTTGGTTGACCCTTGGGTGGGGACCATGTGTCTACGGGGTAACTGGTGGTACCCGGTGGGCCAGGACCCGACGACCATGTAAAGGCGGGGTGTTTGTGCTGTCACCGGGACCTAGTTTTTAAATTTGGTACCAGAGGTGGTACTCAGCCTTAAGTGTAGTGCACTTCCTGGGTTGAGATATATGGACCACAATGAGGACGTTGTGACTTAAAGGAGGGGGTGATTGTAACACCCCCAAATGACAAAGGGTTAAATGACTAAATAATCCGACTCATCTCAACAAGGTGCACCATCCTTTTCAGGAGCCAGCAAATTTAAGGCGGGGTGTTTGTGCTATCACCGGGACCTAGTTGTTAAATTTTGTTTCAGAGGTGGTACTCAGCATTAAGTGTAGCGCACTTCCTGGGTTGAGATGTAGGGATGACAACAAGGAATTTGTTCTCTAAGGGGGGTGATTGTAACACCCCCAAATGATAGAGAGTTAATTGGATAAATGATACGACTCTTTTCAACAAGTTGCACCTTCCTTTTCAGGAGCCTGTCTTATTAGAACTCCATAGTTAAGCGTGCTTATCCTGGAGTAGTGATCAGGATGGGTGATCTTCTGTGAAGTTTCACAGGGTGTGTGTGAGTGAGGAAAAAGAACACCGTAAAGGAAATGTGTTGGCTTGTGGGGACTGTCATTAGTCATATGACCCGTTCAGTCATGTTGGTGGACCCTTGGGTGGGGACCACGTGTCTGCGGGGCAACTGGTGGTACCCGGTGGGCCAGGACTCAATAGCCATGTTAAGGCGGGTGTTTGTGCTATCACCAGGACCCAGTTGTTACATTTGGTATCAGAGGTGGTACTCAGCCTTAAGTGCAGGGCACTGCATGGGTTGAGATGTTGGGCCCACATGAGGAAGTTGTGCCTTAAAGGGAGTGATTGTAACACCCCCAAATGATAAAGGGTTAAATGACTAAATGATCTGACTCATGTCAACAAGGTGCACCTTCCTTTTTAGGAGTCTTCTTGATTAGAACTCCACAGTTAAGCGTGCTTGGCTTGGAGTAGTGATCAGGATGGTGGACCCATTCAAGCATGTTGGTAGACCCTTGGGTGGGGTTCCTGTGTCTTCGGGGCAACTGGTGGTACTCGGGGGGGCTAGGACCCGATGGCCATGTTAAGGCGGGGTGTTTGTGCTGTCACTGGGACCCAGTTGTCACATTTGGTATCAGAGGTGGTACTCAACCTTAAGTGCAGTGCACTGCCTGGTTTGAGATGTAGGGCCTAAAATGAGGACATTGTGCCTTAAAAGGGGGTGATTGTAACACCCCCAAATGATAAAGGGTAAAATTACTAAATGATCTGACTCATGTCAATAAGGTTTACCTTCCTTTTAAGGAGCCTTCCTGATTCTAACTGCACAGTTAAGCGGCGAAACTGGTGGTACCTGGCAGGATAGGACCCAACGGCCATGTTATGGTGGGGTGTTTGTGCTATCACTAGGACCCTGTTGTTACATTTGGTATCAGAGGTGGTACTCAGCCTTTAGTGCAGCGCACTGCTTGGGTTGAGATGTAGGGACAATAATGAGGAAGTTGTGCCTTAAAGGGGGGTGATTCTAACACCCCTAAATGATAATGGGTTAAATGACTAAATGATCTGACTCATGTCAACAAGGTGCACCTTCTTTTTCAAGAGCATTTCCAATTAGATCTCCACAGTTAAGCGTGCTTGGCCTAGAGTAGTGATCATGATGGTGGACCTGGTCAGGCATGTTGGTGGACCCTTGGGTGAGGTTCACATGTGTATGGGGAAACTGGTGGTACTCAGGGGGCCAGGACCCAACGACCATGTTAAGGCGTGGTGTTTGTGCTGTCACTGAGACCCATCTTTCATAATTGGTATCAGAGGTGGTACTCAGCCTTAAGTGTAGCGCACTTCCTGGGTTGAGATGTAGGGCGTACAATGAGGACGTTGTGCTCTAAAGTGGGGTGGTTGTAACACCCCCAAACGATAAAGGGTTAAATTATGAAATGATATGAATCATGTCAACAAGGTTCACATTCCTTTTCAGAATCCTGTCTGATTAGAACTCCATAGTTAAGCGTGTTTGGCCTGGAGTTGTGCTGTCACCGGGACACAGTTGTTACATTTGGTATCAGAGGTGGTACTCCTCCTTAAGTGTAGCACACTGCCTAGATTGAGATGTAGGTCCCACAACAAGGAGGTTGTTCTCTAAAGGGGGGGGGGGTGATTGTAACACCCCCAAATGATAAAGGGTTAAATGACTAAATGATACGACTCATGTCAACAATATGAGCCTTCCTTTTTAGGATATTGTATGATTAGAACTCAAACCTTAATCATGATTGTCCTGGAGTAGTGATTAGGATGGTGGACCCATTCAGGAATGTTGGTGGACCCTTGGGTGGGGATCACGTGTCTGCGGGGCAACTGGTGGTACCTGGCGGTCCAGGACCCGAAGAACATGTTAAGGCGGGGTGTTTGTGCTGTCACCGGGACCGAGTTGTTACATTTTGTATCAGAGGTGGTACTCATCCTTAAGTGCAGTGCCCTGCCTGGGTTGAGATGTAGGGCCCACAACGAGGACGTTGTGATATAAAGGGGGGTGATTGTAACACCCCAAAATGACAAAGGGTTAAATGACTAAGTGATACAACTCATGTCAACAAGGTGCACCTTCCTTTTAAGGAGCCTGTCTGATTAGAACTCCATAGTTAAGTGTGCTTGGCCTGGAGTAGTCATTAGGATGGGTGACCTTCTTGGATGTTTTCCTGGTTGTGTGTGAGTGAGGATGAATCACATCAGAAAGGACATCTGTTGGCCATTGGGGACTTTCATTAGTCAGATAACCCATTCAGGCATGTTGGTGGACCCTTGGGCGGGGACCACATGTCTGCGGGGCAACTGGTGGTACCCGGCGGGCCAGGACCCAACGACCATGTTAAGGCAGGGTGTTTGTGCTGTCACCGGGACCTAGTTGTTACATTTGGTATCTGAGGTGGTACCCAGCCTTAAGTGCAGTGCACTGCCTGGGTTGCGATGTAGGGATCACAGCGAGGACATTGTGATCTAAAGGGGGGTTTATTGTAACACCCCCAAATGATAAAGGGTTAAATGACTAAATGATATGACTCGTGTCAACAAGGTGAACCTTCCTTTTCAAGAGCTTGTCTAATTATAACTCCATAGTTAAGTTTGTTTGGCCTATAGTAGTGATCAGGGTGTGTGTGAGTGAAGAAAAAGCACACTGGAAATGACATTTGTTGGCATGTGGGGACTTTCATTAGTCATATGACCCGTTCAGGCTTGTGGGTGGACCCTTGGGTGGGGACCACGTTTCTTCGGGGAAACTGGTGGTACCCGGCAGACCAGGACCCGACGACCATGTTAAGGGGGGGTGTTTATATTGTCACCAGGACCCAGTTGTTACAAACAAAATTTCCAAAAACACATAAGACAGAGTACCCAAAACGGTTATCAATACATCAATTTTTTCTTTAAAATAAGTCACTTCGTTGAAAATAAATGCGTCAGTGGTTAGCGTACCCACCAATGGTATCCTATGGGCGTCACACATGAATGTTTCCATGTCGGGAACCCTTCTCATATCCATCTTGGAACTCATCCATCTTTTCCATTAACTATCCATCATCCCATATAACCCCATGCATGTGGTCGACCATGGAAAAAACAAAGGTTAAAACAAATGGGTTAGTGTTTAGCATACCCACCAATGGTATCCTATGGGCCTCATAGATGAATCTTTCCATGCCACACCAGGAACCCTTCTCATATCCATCTTGGAAATCATCCATCTGTTCCATTAACCATCCATCATCCCATATAACCCCATGAATGTGGTCAATACGAGTCAGTTTTCCCTTTAAAAGAAGTCACTTCATTGAAAATAAATGGGTCAGTGGTTAGCGTACCCACCGATGGTATCCTATGGGTCTCACACATGAATGTTTCCATGCCACACTGGGAAACCTTCTCATATCCATCTTGGAACTCATCCATATGTTCCATTAACCATCCATCACCCCATATAACCCCATTCATGTGGTTGATCATTGAAATAATAAAGGTTAAAACAAATGGGTCAATGGTTAGAGTACCCACCAACGATATCTTATGGGCCTCACACATGAATGTTTTCATGACACACTAGGAACCATTCTCATATCCATCTTGTAACTCATCCATCCATTCCATTAACCATCCATCATCCCATATAACCCCATTCATGTGGTCGATCATGGAAATAACAATGGTTAAAATAAAAATTCCATCCAATTTTAAAAACCAAATTATTCAACTAACACTTCTCTTTTTCTCAAAACCGCTAACCACAGAATAAAAACCTATTTTACATCCTAAAAAACATTTCATAAAGCCCCAATAATTCAAATAAAAACTCACTTTAAATACATATATTAATTTCAAAAAAAATCATCCCATTTCAAAACACTCCCAGTTTTACCAAAAAAAACTCTCTTTCATCAACACTCATCCATTTAAAAACCCATCTATTCTTATTTAAGCAAAATTCCAATGATTCATAAAACTTTCCAAATTATTACTAGTTGCCAAATAAAAAATTATCTTAAAACCCCACACATAAATTCAAAAAACACTTCATTCAACTCAAAACACTTGTCAATAATTCAAAAAAGTCTATTTGGAACAGATTTTTAAAACCCACTATATCACAATTCATACTTTTAAAAGAGGTGTAAACACACCATTTACTATTTAAAAATAATTATGAAAAGTCATTTCCATCATTTTTTAATTAAGACACTTCCTATTTACTGAAAAATCGTTTCATAAAAGTTTACATTTCATAAATCAAGTCTTATTTATAATTTTTAAAACCAAGATTTCGTGATTCCAAAACAAAAGGACACCAAACAATGTAAGAGGAATCTTGTTTCGGTGCATGTCTTGGACATATGGTTGGTGTACATGTGCCAATCACCTCACCCTCACAGAGAGTGTTATAGGACAATATCATTGGCTACACATGGCTTGTCAGGCCCTAGGAGATCACTGATACCATTGACCCAACTCTCTTTTCATTTCCCCAATCATCGATGGCATAGGAAAACCGAAGGACCTAGATAAAACCTGACTTCCCCTGGCGACTTGAATCCCATCATGAGGTGTGATGGCCAGGAACCCTACTCATAATCATAATGTCAAGTCCCAAAAAACCTAGCTCCATACAATCTTGACTCATCCCCAAATAACATGACCCAAGAGAGAAAAACCGACGTACTCTGATGCCATTTTTTCACAAACTAGATCTGGTCGCCTTCAAAACTAACACTCGACCAGGTCTGTGGTAAGACCCAAAGGGCATTCTTGATCCCCACAGGCTGGAATAAGTTACTGGGTATCATAAAATGAAATTTGGGAATGATTTACCTGATTTTATAAACATAAAACTACAAATTAATCCAATAAAACAAATCTAGATTTTTCAAACCAAAATATCTTTTAAAAAATTTCATAATTGAGTTACACAATTTAAAATAACGTTTAAAGACTAATACAAGGGAATAAAACCAAAAATGACATCCCATTAGCCACCTCATTAAAAGTAGAAATTCCCACAAGCCATCTCCAAAACACTACATCATGAAGGATTCTAGAAACCCAGACCACCAATACTAAAATCTTTACCCAACCTGCGACAAAGATAACCAAGTCTACATACACATAAAGGTGTAAGTAGGGTTTGATCCAAATCCTAGTAGGATTCCACCACAAAAAGATACCATGTGATAATCATTATAAGACAAAAATCTTGAAAGTTTTATAAATAATAAATGCTAGTAAAAATATTAAGAAGAAGAAAATTTAAATAAAATCATTTTTCAAGTGGTATAATTTAAAATAAATAAAAACTTTTAAATAGAATGAAAAATTTACTGAATTTCACCATCCAAACATACCATATTCCAATAGTAATTATAAAATATCTAATTATCACTAGCAATGGGAAAACAATCATAGGAACTAGCTCACTGTGGGTCCTAGGTACCTCATACTTGGTGAAAGTAACCATAAAAATATTCATTATTTTGCACACAAGCCACTAGTATGGATCATACCCATAACATATTGATCCCTCAACATAATCATCATCATAGTTTAGTTAATTTTTTCATCTTCAAACTTGCTATGTGAAACAGGGGCCAAACCCCACGGGATCACTACTATACTAGTACACATCCACCCACATAGATACCAAGGTTTTCCATCGTGTGCTCAAAAAAGATCCACAAGCCATGAAATATAATTTTCACATGAAATTACCACTTCCATGTTATAAACACACCAAAAATCCCACAAACATATCACATGATACCCTTTTTCAATCAACTTCATTTTTAAAATCATACTCACACCAAAATAGCCCACAACATGTTTCACCTCTCTTTCAAACTTCAACAAATCCTATAGAAATTTTTTTCAAAACCTATACAAGATAGTACACATCACATAAAAGCCCTTTCACATTAAAATAGTCCATTTAAAAAGTACAATCCTACCAAAATATTTTCGAAACATAGTTTCACCTCTTACATAAATCAAGAAACCATTTAAAACCTTCACAAAATGATTCTAAGGATTGTAACCATGTTTTTCACATAAAATCCTTCTTAAAACCCTCTTTGAAGACCAAAATCATACCAATATCACATAAAACTATAAATTTCATCCATAACATCATTTAATAAAACTATTCCATGAATCATAAAATAACCCCAATGAATACAACATGGAATACACACCAAAAATATTAATTTTTTTAAAAAAATGCCACTTAAAAACCAACCTCTTAAAAAATGCTACCAAATATAATTTTCGCACCAAAAAATGTAACATAATCATGATAAAAATATAAATCAATAAAAACTAACTCATCCAATAATGGTTACACATGGAATCACCTACCATTTGTTCTAAAAACTCCAAATCGTTGTGCGAAACTTCAATTGCACAATAGCCACACCACAAGGAAGTGAAATCAAGCCCTAATACACAAGATTTTACCAAAATGACAAAAAATAAAACCACAAGTATGAACCCTAGCTTCTAGACATTTTATAACCTCATAAAAATTGGAATAAACCCTAAGCAAATGGGAGGAACATGAGAGGAAACCCACTTACTTGAGATATCTTGAATAAAATGACCCAAATACACCAGTAGCTGAATTTACAAATAGACAACAATGAAATTGATGTTAAAATAAGGATGAGTAAGTCTTTTAGGAACTCGAATAGGAAAAATAGTGAAAAAAGAAGGAGTAATGAAGTAAAAAAATTACCTCCTCAAATCTGGATGATTTGATAAATCTTGATAAGTTTCTCCCTAATCTATGATGGAAATGAGCTCCAAAGAGGGATACAAGAAGATGGGGGTGCTCTTAGGGATTTTGGTTTTCATTGGAATGTGTAATAACCAAAAAAGAGTAAAAAATTAATAAGATATTAAATAATGTCTTTTAAAAAAATTGGAAATGGTCTTATAGGCTAGCACAATTCTTTAAATAAAAACCAAAATTCACCATGATTATAGATTCCAAGAGGATCCCAATTGATATGGTGGTGTTAATATGTTTGGGGAGGCCATGATGGAGGTTTAATGGGTAAAAAATGTTGAAAAATGAAATAGTTATAAAAGAAACAAAATTGGTTTTTAAATTTGGAAATGAGCTCACGGTTTGGCCCAAATCATGAAAACTCACCCTTTCCTCCAAAACTATAAGGGAAACCCCAAAAACAAATCAAGAATGTAAATTAAATGAAAAATACCTTTAAAATAAGTCATGTATGTGGAAATATGTATTCTTTATTTTATGTTATTTAGTTTTATAAGATCAAATGGATTTAGAATCTCACTATGAAAAAGAAAAAAATGCCATATTTTAGTTTCCATTGATGTATTATTATCATAGTATTCTAAAGACACTAGGACTCAAAATATTTGGGTTGTAATTAATGGATTATTATGACAAAAATAATGTAATGATATGTTAAAAAGTCATGGGTATCTATAATCCATCTTTGGGTCCTCAGAACTAGAACTCAAGATGAGGAATCCCTGTTGGAATCCTCTAGATCGGAATATAAGTGGGGAATTTCCATATCCCAATCCTTGGTGATAACCAATATCTAATTAAAATGCCCATATCTCAAGAATCCCATATCCCACAACCCATTATCTAGCATATCACGACCTCATAAGCCTCAAAGTTAGTAAATACTCATAAGGTAGATGGACTCAAGACCAACCCCTTTCCATGTCACCATAGATTGTCCCATACACCCAAACTATCCACCACCTTAAATCACAACCAATCCCACTGAATAGGGATAGTACCCTTACAACATCAATTGAGGTCTAAAAAACTCATTCTATGTCCTCAAATCATTATCATAACCCTTTATTTGGTCATATCCCATGTCTCACCCTTAGGAGATAGTTGAATTAAATACCTATAGTAAAGCATTTATGTCATAACTTACTCACACCAAACCACATCTTCGAAGACCTAATAATTTCACAAGGGTTACACCATCACATTCTACATGAAAAAAACTCAAAATGGAATACTATTGAATCTAATTATGAATTCAGGGTGAAAACCACTCATAACCATTCAAAGGGTAACACTAGCATAGAACACGATGTGCACCCAGAGTACAAGGCATGTAATCCCATCCATCATCTTGGTCATGTACCTCTATATAAGGTCTAAGAATTTAATACTACACATCAACAAAATACATGGGGTCTAGTTGTGTACTACTCACATATCCATGTCATACCTATGGTTTTTCTAAGAATTTATACATGGCCATTTCCTCCCTACATGGGGTGTCTTACCATATAACTGGCCACATGGCCAAGTCCCTCTACATGTTGTGTACTTTGACTACATGGCATGTAGTCCCAAAATCTCATATTCCCAAATACACTACCACATTTCCATATACCGCCACATGGACATGTACCACTACATAGAGTGTTCTCTAAGTACATAGTGTGTTGTTCCAAAAGTTTATCTTCCCCAAACAAGAAGAACACATGGTGTGTGTTCTTGAACTACACATCACGTGATTAGGATTTTCAAATGGGAAACCCCTTTCAAACCTCCAGAAACCATCATTTTCCCCTGATTAAAAATACATTAATCCCCATGATCTTTAAAACATGAAAATAACACACCTATGAGATTAGGGCATAAAAATCAAAAATTAGCCTGCATCGTAAAGTAAATGCTGAAGCGTCAGGTCCAAATATGCTCTTGGAAGTTTTTTCACCTCAATGTAATTATGACTCCACCATATACTAAATCCATAGGAATATCCTCCCTATTATCCTCTTAGTATGATCCTCACACAAGGGATAATCCCTCCCCCTCCTATGTATAGTAAACCCCAAAATAGGGGAGTCCTTTAATTAATTTAATTAATTAGTTAATTACTCTTTTGTTACTCATCTCGATTCCCAAAACCCAAAGTTGGTTTACACATTTCCTGGGAAACCCCCCATTATGAACACATCCATGGAGTCAGAATATTAATCCAATGATCCATTAAAAATTTATCACCATTCGAACTCACATGAATAATTTAATATTTAATTTATTAATTATTAAATATTCTTCCAAAACTAAAAAGACTCATAATTCCACCAAACTTATATCCTAGGGTAAACACCATATTTAGGGACCAAAGGAGTAGTAATAAAATTTATCTGAGATCATATTCTAGTGTAAAATGACTATTTTTAACCCTCCTAAGAACTTGAAAGAAAAGAATTCAAATTTCTACTCAATTTCACAACCCTGAAATACACATGACCCAACATATGAAATGATGATGGTGGTTCGGATCTCCCATATACTCATGTGGATGAGGATCTCATGTTCTTCCCTATTATTCCACCACTTACTGGGATTTTAACTCATCCTTTTTATGATATATATCCCTGGGTGATTACATATATTAAATAGGATTATAAAAGACAATGGGAGGACTATGCGAAATGATTTAAATAAATTTTAATTTTTTATATGTTTTTTTGTTATATAAGAATAAGTTTTATAATAAAATTAACCTATTGATTTAGGTTGTTGTAATATTTTTTATGTTTGTCTTAAATATTATGTAATAATCATGCATGTGTGGTATATGTCACTATAGATGCTATCAGATAAATATTTAATTGATTTCAAAATCAGGTCAGTAAAATAAAATTTAGGTTAAAATTAATAATTTAATACATCAAGACATTATAAAAGATTTAATCATATGAATAAGTTTTGTATTGATACCTTATTGACTTATCATTTATTCTAAATCCTTTTAATTTAAAAAATAGAGGAAACTAAGAGATTCCATGCCAATAACCAATGTGATAGATAATATAATGATTGTTTAGAAAACATTACTAATCAATAATATATGAAGTTAAAATCCTCATGGTGGTACTTAACCACTTGTATTATGATATGAACAATAACATAAACCATTTGGGATATCCACATTCACTTAAGTGGAAGTAATTATCTATTGAGTCCTTTATATCGCAATGACCATCGATATTTAGTGGATATTTTAGTCTATTTATTGTAAAAAAATGGGTTAACTCCATGGAAATGATATTTTTTCATGTTTAATAATTCTCAAAAAGAGAATGTTACTTTGGTTATCTACCATTTAGATGGAAAATCTGATCAATGGTGGAAATTGATAAAGAATAAAAATAAAATGGATAAATTTTAATCAATGGAGTGTGGAGAAATTGAAAAAATATTTCTTCAAAAATATTTTACCTATATCCTTCCTGTCAATATAGAGAGAGTATTTGTTGAACTTAAGAAAAAGTATAATGAATATGTTTCCAAATATGAAGAAAATTTCACCAAGATTTAAAAGTATACCTTTGGTTATGTTATTAATCATGATAGAAAAATAGATAGGTTATTTAGTGGTTTAAAACCATATCATTGAAAATATTAACAATCCAAGACTTTGGAAGTTATAAATAATTAGTTTTATGTGATATCAAATTAGAGATAAAGTTTGGAGAATGATCACATTGATATAGAAATAAGAATAAAGGATAGATTTTCACGCTTTAGGGTCAAAGATAAAGGACATAAATGTAAGAAAATCCAATGACCAATATTCCAAATATATAGAAAAAAATATTGAAAACTTTATCCAAGGAATGAAGAAAATTATTTGAGTATGGAAAAGAAGTTCATAAAACTCATGAATATTTTAGGGACATAAATAATTCAATCAATATGATATAGGAAAAAATGTTCTACTCAACCCTCCTCCTAAGGTCCAATGTTTTAACTATAAGGAACTCGAGTGCCTTGAAATCCACTGTACTAAACCAAGGGTCTTTGAGGGTAATCAATGTCAAAAATTACCTAAGTCAAGAGAGAAGGTAAAGGATTATTCCAACACCACTATTGATGTGGATAGACAAAATGTAGAGATAAAATGTACACTAACTATTCAATCAATAATTGAAAAGGTTTTATTTGATTCTATATCAATACATTACTTTGTGTCACACAAGAAAATTAAAAATATTATGTCACCACCTTGATACCTTGAAGTATAGATATATATGAAAACTCCTTATAGTTCAATCAGGGTAACCTAAGTATTGGTCTCTTCCCCGATTATCACCTATGGGAATATTTTTCCAGTAAGTCCCATAATTATTCCTTTCATGGAATTTGTTGTTATGTTGGGTATGGATTGGTTCTCATTATATAGAGCTTGTATCAACTTCCACTAAAAGAAAATATTTTTCTATATACCAAACCATTCCATTTTCTTATATAAATAAAAGGAATATTTTGAATATACTTTAGTAAACCCTTAAAATTTATAGGTATTAATACCCAATGAGGAAGTATATTTTTCTTATATAGTTGATAAATGGGAAAATTTCACCTTAAAGACATTACCATTGTATGGGAATATAATGATATATTCCTCAAAGAGTTTCCTGGTTTTTCCCCAGATCATGAGGTAGATTTATCAATATAACTTATACCCAGTGTGATACCTATAACCAAGAGGCCCTATAGAATGTCCCCAATAAATCTAGAGAAGTTAAATAAGTGACTATATGAGCATTTGAAAAAAGGTTTATATTCCCTAGTGTATCACCTTGGGGTGGACCAATGCTCTTTATTAAAAAAGATAATGGTTTGATGCGGCTAAGAAATGATTACTGATATCTCAACAATATCATCATAAAGAGACAGTATCCACCTCCCATAGATTTATGAATTATTTGATTAACATATAGGATATTAGTACGTATAAAATTTGTATCTTAATTATGGATATTATAAAATAAAGTTAAAGAGAGAAAATATTAAAAATACACCTTTATATATAATATATGGATATTATTAGTTCATAGTAATGCCATTTAGAATTTAAAACACCATAGAAATATTTATGGACTTGATTACTAGTGAATTTAGAGAAACCTTGATAAATGGTGGTATTTATTTATGATAATATCATTTAATCCAAGAGAAATAAAGAAAATTAAGAACATATAAGGATCGTTTTAGAGAATTTAATGAAGTAGAATTTATACATTAAGTTTAGTAAGTATGGATTTTGGGTATAGAAAGTCCCATTCTTGAGACATGTGATCACAAGTGAAGTAAAATTCAAGGATCCTTCAAAAACAAAGGCAATTGAGGAATATCATTGAATAATAAGTGTTATAGAAATCCATAGTTTCTGGGATTATCTAGTTACTACCCATTCTTTGTAACAAATTTATCATTATTATCTATCATTCTAACTAAATTTACATGGAAGGGAGTAAATTATGTCTAGATGGATGAATATGAAGATATATATAAGTAGATCAAGAAGAGGCTAGTTATAGAAAATTTACTTATACTAACCTCAAGTGGAGAAGGGTTTTTTATATATAGTGGTTCTTTAAAAAAGTATCTGGTTGTATAATCATGAAAAATGATAAATTTATAGCATATACATAATAATAATTGAATATTCATGAATAGAACTACCTAACACATAATTTGGAGTTAATAGTTGTGATCTTTTCTTTAAATATTTATAGTAATTACCTATATAGATATAAATATAGAGTTTATACTAATTAAACAGAGTTTAAAGTATATTTTCAATCAAAATGACATAAGCATGCATCAATCATGACTGTTTGAAATAATCAAGGACTATAATTACTCAATAAGTTACCATCCTTTTTATAAGAAAGTAACATCCTACCCTATTCATGATTAGAATTTATAAAGACCCTATATTTATAAATATACAAATGATGAAACTATAAATAATAACCATAACATTTTGGGAAATGAATCTCTATCACAACATCTATAATGAGAGCTATAAAATTGGTGATGGGGAGGGCATTCATGAGTTGAATTGGTTAGGGAATGTTGAAATTGGACCTGAGGAACATCAAGGAATTATTGAATGATGTTTAAGTTAAGATAATATAGATTTACTTTCTTCACAAGAGGGAAACTTTTACCATTGTCATGAATACCTTACATATAGCTCATATAACTATTTTTTAGGATCACTAATCAACAAACCCTTGAGAGAAATCATGGAATTCAAGTTTATTCCCATTCCCATCATTGATTTGACAATTTTATGGGTTGAAACATCTATTTTGAATAAATAAAATCTTATTGGAATAAAAAAATGAAATCAAGGATGATCCAAACTATAATATCTTGATATTTTAAAAGAAATACTATGTTTGATTACATACAATATATGCAATAACTAGGTTAGACACGCCATAAAATTTCATTATTTAAATGTGACTAGTACAACCTAGCCATTGAATTAGAAAGTATGAATAATATTAATATAAATATAAAATATATGTAAATTTATTAATCAATAAAAATGTATTTATTAATTCTTAGGAAATAATCACACAATTTTTAGTCATTTAATTTTATTCTTCAAAAATAAATTTTCTTCAAAAATGGGTTTTTTTTTGTTTTTTATGAGTGAATATTATAATTAACATATCTAAAAAATAGGCCTTTAACTATGCTCAAAATAGCCTTTATCAGTACTATAGAAGAGATAACTACTGGAGTGAGATTAAACTCCCAAGGGTTTTATCACCACTAAAAAATAGTAATAAAGGGGTCCTTTGTGAGAACTTTTAAAAGTGATGATAAAGGACATCATTTATCAGCACTTTTATTTAGCACTAATAAAGGGGACCTTTATTAGTAATTCTAAAAGAACTAATAAAGGGTACTTTTATCATAGTTTGTACAATAATTGATAAAGGACCGCATTATCAGTGCTTCTATAAGAACTGATAAAGGGGTATACTGCATTGTGATGTTATAAAACACTACATCACTAGTGTATTGTGCTGTTAGAGAAAAACAAAACACCATAAATACCACAAAAAATAAGAAAAATCAAGTTTCAATATAGAATTTAAGTTAAATAAAATTTAAAACACAAATACAAGAAAAAAACATTATGTTATAGACATTGCAAACATTTTTTTATACAATTACCTAAGTAAAAAATATTACATACATTCAAAAACATCAATGATACTTTGTCTTTTGATCCATACCACAAAGCATGATATTTGAAAACAAACCAACCCTACTCGAGAAAAAAAGTACTTTTATAAGAAAAAAATTATTATGTTAGTAACAATAAAAAAAATACATTAACATAGAGTGTTAATTTTAAACTAAACTTTTAGTCATACCAAGAACACTATGTATCATATTGAGTTCTGTTTGATTCTTGTACGTCACACCATTTATTATCCATCTTAAAGAATTATCTCAATGAAAATTGACTAAATAAGTTTAAGATAAAAATGATAAGAAAATTAATTAAGTAATATAAAATAGAATGATGAGAAAACAATATATGATTATTTACTCAGTTTTGGGGACGTGATGCCTGTTTTAAACTAAAATGACTCTAATATATTGAAAAGATGCACTTGGAGTCATGTTGGTCACACCATGAAACTGATTGAGGTTCAAATTATTACTACACATCCCAAATGACTTATGGATCATTTCCTTAAATCTTCAAAACAATCTAAATTTTCTTTCTTAGTTTTGAGTTTGTCGCTTATCTTTTTTTACTAAAATGTCATTTTAAATAGGAAACATAAACAATGAGTCATATCAATCACATCAAGTGTCATATTAATATGATACTAATTAATTAGCATCATAAATTACATATGAATTTTTGTACTAAATTATTGATACAATCTAAGCATGTTTTCTCTATTTTTAGTGAGTGAAACTTTTTGAACTAAAATATCAATTTTAAACTAATAACAAACAATTTGAGTCATAATGGGAGAATCATGTGTTATATTTAGTTAAGAAAAATTCCTACACATTAAAAAAGACTTATAGATCATTTTCCTAACATTTCAAAATAATTAGAATGTGTTTTCTTAGTTTTGAGTATGTTAGTTGTCTTTTTTCCTAAAATTGAGGTAAATTTTAAATAAAAAGATGCACATGGAGTCATATCAGTCACACCATATGTTGGATTGAAATATGGATTATTCTTACTGATTAAAAATTACTTATAGATAATTTTTCTAAAGTATCAAAATAATCAAAAAAAAATTTCTCAATATTGAGTATGTCACAAGTATTTTTTACTAAAATGTAATTTTAAACTAGAAACATGTACTTTAACTCATATAAATCATATCTTGTGTTTATTTTACATGATAATAATTCCTACTAATCAAAAATTAATTATGAATCATTTTCCTAAATTATTAATACAATATGAGTGTATTTTCTTAGTTTTTAGTGAGAGACACTTTTGAACTAAAATGTCAATTTCAAACTGAAAATGGGAACTCTGAGTCATATTGGAAACATCATTTATCAGATTGAGGTGAGGATGATTCCAATATGTCACAAATTGCTTATGGATTTTTTCCATAATATATAAAAACAATCTGAATTCATTTTCTTAGTTTTGAGTATGTCATATGTCTTTTTGATAAAAAATAATGTCAATTTGAAATAAAAGACACAATTGGAGTCATAATTGTCACACCATGTTTTAGATTGAGTTGTGGATGATTCCTACACATCTCAAATGACTGATGTATCATTTTTATAAAGTACCATAATAATCCTAATGTTTTTATCATTTTTGAGTATGTCACTTATCTTTTTTACTAAACTTTCATTTTAAATTGGAAACACGCACTTTGAGTCATACAGATCATATCGTGTGTGTTTTTTGATGTGAGATTGATTTCTAAACATCAAAAATGACTTATGAATCGTTTTTATAAATTATCCAAACAATTAGATTGCATTTACATGGTTTTTAATGAGTTTCAATTTTTGAACTAAAATGTCAATTTCAAATTGATAACGAACACTTTGAGTAATATCTGGCACATCATGTATCGGATTAAGGTGTGACTAATTAATACATGTCTAAAATGACTTATGTATCATTTTAGTAAATTATTAAAACAATTTGAATGTGTTTTCTCAGTTTTGGGTATGTTAGTTTTCCTTTTTACTAAAATTAATATCAATTTATATAAAAAGATGCACATTGGTTCATAATGGTCACACCATTCATATAATTGAGGTGAGGATTATTTCTACATGTCACAAATGAATTATGTATCATTTAAATACAGTATAAAAACAATAAAAATATGTTTTCAGGGTTTTGAATATGTCCCTTGTCCATTTTTACTAAAATATCACATTCAACTGGAAACACGCACTTTGAGTCATACTGGTCACATCATGTGTTGGTTTGGTATGAGACTTATTACTAAATCTCAAAAATGACTTATGAATTGTTTTAATAAATTATCAAGACAATTAGTGTGTGTTTTAGCAGTCCTCAATGAGTGGAACTTTTTGAACTAAAATGTGAGTTCTAAAAAAATAACAAGCTCTTTGTGTCATATCAGGAACATCGTGTATTATATTGAGGTGAGGCTGATTCCTAAATGTCACAAATGAATTATGAATCATTTTACTAAAGTATAAAAATAATATGAATGTGTTTTATGAGTTTTGAGTATGTCATTTTTCTTTTTTACTAGAATCAATGTCAATTTTAAATAAAAAGAAATGTTTGGGGTCATACTGGTCACCTCATGCGTCAGATTGAGGTGAGGATGATTACTACACATCTAAAATGACTAATTTATTACTTTAATAATGTATAAAAACAATACTAATGTGTTTTATGAGTTTTGAGTACATCACTTTTCTTTTTTACTAAAATGTCATTTTAAATTGGAAACACACACTTTGAGTCATATCAGTCACATCGTGTGTCAATTTTACATGAGATTTATTCCTACACATAAAAAATAACTTATAAATTATTTTACAATATTATAAAGAAACTATGAGAATTTTTCTTAGTTTTCAGTGAGTGACACTTTTTGAACTAAAATGTCAATTTTAAATTGATAACGGACACTTTGAGCCATACCAAAAAACATCATGTATCATATTGAGGTGTGGCTAATTATTAATTCAAAAAATGACTTATGGATAATTTTAATAAAGCATAAAAACAATAAAAATGTGTTTTCTCTATTTTGATTTTGTTTTTTGTCTTTTCTACTAAAATTAATGTCAATTTTAAATAAAAGGACGCACTTGGAGTCATGCCGATCACACCATACGTCATATTAAAGTGTGGATAACTCCTAAACATACTAAATTACGTATGGATCATTATCATAAAGTACTAAATAAATCAAAAACAAATTACTGAACTTTGATTACTTTACTTGTTTTTTTACTAAAATGTAACTTTAAACTAGAAACATGCACTGTGATTCATACCAGTCACATTGTGCATTTGTTTGATGTGATACTGATTCTTAAAAATCACAAATGAATTATAAATAATTTTTCTAAATTATTAAGAAACTTATAGTGTGTTTTCTCATCTTTTAGTGAGTGACACTTTTTGAATTACAATACCAATTTTAAACTGATAACCGACACTTTTATTCATACTAGAAACATTGTGTATCAGATTGATGTGAGTCTGATTAATACACATAAAAAATTACTTAGGGATCATTTTCCTAAAGTATAAAATTAATATGAATGTTTTTGATCAGTTTTGAGTATGTCATTTGTCTTATTTACGAAAATTAATGTCAATTTTAAATAAAAATAAACACTTAGATTCATACAGGTCACACAATGTGTTGGATTGAGGTGTGTTTGATTCATATATATGCCACAATCTCAAAAAAAATCCCAACACCCAGTCATACCATGCTTTTTAGTGGATTTATTTTTCAATCTTCCAACACTGCATATTGAACAAATTTTCTTAGCCAAAAAAAACTTTTTCAGCTAAGAATGCTAACTCAATATGCAGTGTTGGAAGTTCCACAAAGAAATCCAATAGAAATAATCGTAATATTGGAAAAAAGGAACATATTATCTCTTTTGTGGCTTGTAGTGGGTATTTAAAATAAAAATATTACTTCCTAAAAGATCTGTGAAAAAAAACTAAAAAGTATTAGATAAAAAATTATAAAGAAATTAACTTACAATATTAGATAACATGATGAAAATTTTAATTAATTAATTATTTGGAATTCACATTTCCATGATGGTTATGTAAATTCTAGACACATTTGTTTGTGTGATTATCTCAGTTGTAGTCTTTAAATCCAATATCTCTTGATCATTAGTATATTTGAACATATCACCCCAACTCAAACAAAAGAGTCCACCTGTATAAGAAAATAATTATTATGTGTGTAATACTAAAAATAAATAAACTAAACATAAATATGAAAAAATACATTAATTATTTGTATAATGATTTTATTGTGAAAACATCATGATTTTCTCTTTGATTGAGTAGAGGTATTTCCATTGCACCTCCAACAAAGGTAGTGGGGGAAACATGAAGGAAGGTGATAAATGTTAACACTATAGGGGTGAAATAGTTTTGAGGGAGAATAATTCTATTAAATTTTTCATGAGGATATAAATATTCTGAAATAATTGAACAGTGAAAATATGAATTCGAAAAATATCTATGAAAAAAAAACAAAATAAGTATTAGAAAAAATGATTATAAAATTAACTTACAAATAGTCGATAAAATGATGAAAATATTAATTAAATAAATAGTTGGAATTCAAATTTTTATGATGGTTGTATACATTATTGAATCATATCCTTGTCATTATCTGAGTTTTAGCCTTGAAGTCCAATATATCTCGAGCATGAGCAACTTTGAAAAAACCACCCCAACTCGAACAAAAGAATCCACCTTTATAAGAAAAAAGTTATTATGTGAGTAATACTAAAAAGAAATAAATTTAAAATAAATATTAAATAATACATTAATTCTATGTAAAATGATTTTACAATAAAAACTCAATATTAACTTAGTGATTAAGTAGAGGTAACGTCGTTACAATTCCTACAAAGGAAGTGGAGGGAACATAAAGTAAAATGATAAATTCTAATATTTCATGGGTGAATAGTTTTTGAGGTATAAGAAACCTATGAATTTTTTGGTTTATAAATGCATGAAATAGGAATATAAATCTTCTAAAATAAATAAACTATAAAAATATGACTTCCCAAAATATCTGTGAAAAAAACTAAATAAGTATAACATAAAAATTATAAGTAAATTAACTTAAAAATAATAGATAAAATGATGAGAAAATTAATTAAATAAGTAATATGAATTTACCTTTTCATGATGGTTTTATACATTCTTGACCCATTTCCTTGTAATTATCTAAGTTTCATCCTCGATGTATAATCTCTCATGAGCATGATCAGCTTCAAAAAAACTACCCCAACTCAAACAAAATAATCCACCTGTATAAGTAAAAATATATTATTATGAGTAATATAAAAAAGAATTAAATGAAGAATAAATGTGAAAAGGTACATTAATTATATGGATAATAATATTATTATGATTACATCAAAATTACCTCTATGATTGAGTAGAGAAATCATTATTACACTTCATACAAAGGCATTAGAGGTAACTTTAAGGAAAGTGATAAATGTCAACACTATAGGGGTAAAAATGTTTGGAGGGAGAATAAGTCTGTGGAATTTTTGGGGTATAAAAGCAAAAAATAAGGATATAAATCTTCTAATATAAATGAAGTTTAAAAATATGAATTCCAAAAATATCAGTGAAAAAAACTAAATAAGTATTAGATACAAATGAGGATGAAATTAACTTACAAATAATAGATAAAATGATGAAAAATTTAACAAAGTAATTAGTAATAATTCACCTTTTCATGATGGTTGTATACATTTTTAACCCATTTCCTTGTCAATATCTTAGTTATGTCCTCAAAGTCTAATATCTCATGAGTATGAGTAGCTTCTAAAAAACCATCCCAAATCAAACAAAATAAAGCACCGATATAAGAAAATAATTCTTATGTGATCAATACTAAAAAGAAATAAATTGAACATAAATATGAAACAATACATTAATTTATGGAGAATTATTTTACTATGAAAACATCAATATTAACTATGTCATACATTATATGTAGTGTTGTTTCGCTTTTTGAAAAGGCATTGAAGGTAACATAAAGGAAAGTGATAAATTATAACACTGTAGGGATGAAAAGGTTTTTTGGGAGAATAATTTTGGGGATGTTTTGGTGTAGAAAGACATGAAATATTGATTTAAATCTTCTAAAATAAATGAACTCTATAGGGAATAATGAATATTAAATCAATGTTTCATTATATAATTTTTCATTAAAATAGAGAAATTATATCTTAACATTACCTTTACATATTCCCAAAGGGTTTCCTTTGTTATAGTATGTTCTTTTATGGGATTGGTAACATCAACATGTGAAGAAGACATTATCTGTATGAGTAGTCAAAATTTTAATTTATCTTATGTTAATGCAGTAGATAATATATAATATTATGAGGAAAAACATAGTATATAAAAAATACGTTTACCTTCTCATTGAATTCTCTTTATTTTTTTAAAGGTTCTAGGGATTTGGATCCTCTATTAAGAATCCAAATCCCCTCTTTGTGGTACCCTCTATTATACAAGGCATTGACTACATTGAGACCTATATGAACTTATTGTGATCTCCCAATGAAAGGGTCATCCTCGATTAAATTTTCATCTAAACCAACATTTTTTTAGTCTGTATCAAGACAATCTACTAATTATTTTTTTCTAGATCTGAGACCTAAAATACTTTCACTACTTGGGATGCCATTATGAATACGTCATCTTTTTCCCCTTCCACACTGAAATTTACCTTCACGAATCCCATTTAATCAACTTTCATTACACTTCTATTGTAAAACCATTTGAAATATAAAATAAGAACTTGAAATGTTGTATAATCCAACTTGTATATATGCTTGATAATTCAAAAATATGAAATATTTTCATAAATTGGATTTCTATCCTTGAAACAAGATATGTGCATCACTTCTACAACAAGTTTAACACCACTATTTTTCATCATACTTCATTCATAATGTTATTTTGTATATAACATATAACCATTTATTAAAAATACAGTGTAAGATATAACATTTTCATTTGTTCCCCAGGATATCCATTGAAGTTGTTTGGAAATTGAATTTATATTTTTAGATAACTCTTTATAAATTTTATCTCAAAACCATCCTATAAACTATTGATTATATATAATTTATATTCATACTTCATCCCTTTATGTATTCAAATCTCTAAAAATTTATTTGCGGGATTCAATGTATGGATCGAAATATTTACTATTATGTAAAATGTAAAGGCGCACTTGCTCCCCCTTTGTCAAGGTAATTGTAACAACAACTCTTCCAGAAATACCTTTACCCATAAGGTTTTTGTTGTGATGATACTTTGGAAGGCCAATGATATAAACATATAATAGTAAATTAATATAGAATTCAAAAGCTTCTTTAACAATATATCATTCTATAATAAAACCTTTTGTATGACTTCAATTCTTGACATACCATTTCAAAATCTTCATATATCATTTAATGGATTACATCTGTCTGTAATGGATAGGTCCACATATTTTAACCTCTATAACCAAGTGGACCATTATATAAAATAATGATGGTGGGAATAACATCTCTATTTCAAATAATATGATTTAACCCTCTTTATTTATGATTAGAAACTTCATCAACTCTATAACTTTACTGTATATGGCTTTGAATTAGAAGTATAGTCTGGTTAATATATTTGATGCATTTTTTAGAAAAATGCAATAAAAAGAAAAATGCATAAAATCTTAAATCAAAACATGATTGTCATGTTATTTTAGGTCCCGTAACTTCAAATTAGTCATTGAAATGAAATTATTGATATTTAATGGATACCACTCTAGAACATTTACACTAATAACTGAAAAGAAAAATTGTAATCTTTTTAGTTTGGATAGTGTGTAAATTGATGGAATAAGAAAATTACTCCCTTTTCCCTTCACCAGTGCCGACTCTTCCCTTATCCTTATGTCAATCATGTGAAACTTATCCTTGATTTCATCTTTCTTTTTTCCAGGAGAATTTAGTAACATGACTATAACACTATCAAATACATTTTTTTCTACATGCATGAAATCAATAAAATGTCTCACATACAAATAATTCAAATAAATTAATTCAAATAAAATTTTTATCTTCTTCCAATATTATTTTTTAAGGTTTTTCAAAAATGATTTACCAAAAATAGTGTCAATATTATTTACTTTATCAAATGGTTGATCACCTGTTAGTGGGGACAGTGTTGTACCTTGTTCGATATTCCCATAGAATGTTTTCATCTAGGATCGGTATTTATGTTGTCGAGGTTAAAATTTGTAATTTCCTAAATAAATATTTTTCGATTAATGGTTCAATGATACTGAGTGTGTGAATGCTTCTAAAATGGGACACCCCAAAATTCCTTTAATGTTATAGCCTGATAAATTTCCATAAATAGGGAAGTCATTTATCATCCCATACAATATGAAAATCTATATTAATTCCTTGCTTCTATGAGCATCATACATTATAACACATGTATCCCACATCAATTTTAGATCACTGATCAATGGATCCAAAACATCAATAACATTACTGGGTTGATTTGGTTCAGATATAAACAGAGACAACATAATGTATTTGTGCTTCATGCATAACCATGGTGGAAAGTAATAATTTACCAACCTGTTGGTCTATGTACCGTGATTACTACTCTATACACTAAAAGGATTTATTCCATATGTAGATAATAGAAGAAAAAATTCTTGGAACATTTCTTAATTCAGGATACTCATAATTAATTTTATTTCACTAAGGATAATCTCTTGGATGATATAGGTTCCCATATTTAATTATTGTATCTGAAAGTCATGTCAATTGTCTCATGATTTCCTGACATATATATAGTATTCTAAACAATGGAATGATATGAAATTACCATAAATATTTCAAAGTAATTGATTCATTTTTCTTTAAACGATATGTGCCACACTTAGGGAATTTTATGAGTCATTCATAGTCCTTTCAAACTAATTTAAAATAATTTGGAAAAATATGTATTTTCTTTAGGTCATACCCATTAAAAATATCATTCATTTAGTATCATATGTTCAACATTGTAGTCCATTTACTTCTGGTATCATATCATTTAAGAGACCAAGTAGTTCTTTAAAGATGGTGTCACTCAATCTTCCTCTACTTTTAAAATTATATAAATTCAATGTAGTTAACAATTTTGTGTCCTTATTACATCTAGTATATAGTGTTATATTAGCTTAGATATTTAACTTCTCAAAAATCTTTGTAAAATTATGAAGGTCATCTTCAATTTCCATCGGATTTTATTTCATGTTATGTCCATCATCATTTACACTGGTATTCAAATAAAATGATCCATAAACCATAATATCATCCCAATAGTTGTGCACATTCAGTTTTTCCCCTTGTTTAGTTAAAAATTTATAGCTCTAGTCTATTCTGTGAAAAATAAAATGTTCTTCCAACTCTTTCAGACAAATTTGTCTTGAATAAAAACAACGTAAACATGGACAAAGAATTTGAGAAGGGTCGTATGAATGTTCTATTAAAAACTTGATGAACTCTTTAACTATATATTCATAATATAAAGTCAAATGATTAGTTTGTATCCATTTTCAATTCATATCCATCCTATTGGGTTCATAAAATATTCATTTTTACAATAAATAAATAAATACACATAAGGTATTCATTATAAAAGGTGAAATTTATAGATAATTCTAATAAAGGAAAACCAATATTTGACTATTTCAAATAATTTCAATATTATTTTAATAAAATGGGTAATTGATTTTTAGAAAATAATTACACCATTATGGTATGTTTTATCCTCTAAATTCATCCAAAGGTGAAAGTTATAGATAACTTTCAACCTTATCAGTTCATCTTCCAAACAGTTATCATTTCATTATGTTATTTGGCACTCATCCTTCATTTATTTTGTACTTTCACCTATTTTAATTAAAATAATATAAGCATTAGACATCCATGGGATGACTACTTATCATAGTTTTACAATCAATATAAAAAATATGGGGGTGATTCTCAAGAAACAAATTGAAATAATAACTGTTTGGGACATGAATCTGATGAGGATGATAGTTGTACTCCATTATGTTCCCTAAAAGGGTTAATACCTCCCATTTGTGGGAATTACACCATTGGAACTAGTTATTAAATCATTTCCTATTGAAGGTGACATTTGGGGGCATACATGTTCTTGTCTGTGATTCAAGGGGTCTTAGTGGGGACATGTTATGATATATGAATCCTTAGGGCCTTTATGAATTTTATATTTATAGAAGAAATACCACTTTTAATACTTTCAATCCTATATCTAAGACTAGTCCCACCCATATTAAAATGATCAATATAGTATTTATTAAATCCCCTAAAAATTAAAATATAATATAGGTAATTAAGTAGTAATAATAAAACAAAATATGATAAACAATAATAATAAACTCTTATTCCATCAACTTGAAGATATAAAGATATATTGATAAAAAATTAACAAATAACGATTTATTTCATATAAATGGAGGGTAATCAGAGATTATTAGGGGTGGAACCAATAAATATAGATCTAAAATGATGAATACCTAAAAATGAGTTTAAATAATTATTCCAAAATATATAGAATTTTATAACCTCTGTTCTATTTTTTTGGAATAAGTGATGTAACAACCTAAGGAATTATTAAATTTAATATTAATGGTATATAAAATATTTCAAAAAATATCAAAATTTTAATTTTAATTTTAATTAAAAATTGATAAGGAATGGAAAAAATAATTTTAGGAAAATAACATACCTAATAACATAAGCGTTTTAAACATATCAAAATTCTTAGTTGATAAATTGATTCGAGAATTATGTCTAGATAAGTTGAAATTATTTTCAAGCATATGAATTGTAGTATTTTTAATAAAATTTAATTTTCATTGAAATTATGGGTTATATGGTGATTTTGGGAACATAGTATAATATTTTAGTCATAATGTGATAAACAATAATAATTATGGAAGATATATAGGTTTTAAGTTAAAGGGGAGATGACCCACTCTTACAAAAATAGCTTTGAAGTGAAACAAATCTTCATAAGTAAAATTAGATGATGGATTTAAAACATTGAATGAACTCTATTGAACATGTGACAAATTAAATAGTTTTATGAAGGATTGTCAATATTTTATAAAAAAATAGATGAATTTGAAGAATGAATTAGAAATGTATTATATGAAAAAGAATGTAATGTGAGAGGAATTTATTATTGATGTCACGCTAAAGGGTTTACAAAAGAAACATCCTTTAATATTAGATATTGGTTATTCATATCATAATATAGATAAATTGATGTAATTAAATATTTTTGACAAGTTCAAATGGTACTTATTATTTTATAAATGGTGGGTCTCTTATGATAAAGTTTTGAATTTAATAGATGTTTGATATAAAATTAAATTTTAATGAATATTTTGTTATAAAAAGGATTAAAGTAAAAGATACATAGTGTTTATTAGATGTGTGATAAAGTAAATGAAGTGATTTTTAAGAAGTATTTATGAGTGGGTTATCATTTCAAATGTGGATATATGTTTACAAATTTATAGAAAACTAGCCAAAATATATTCTAATTTGGGGTCTGTAAAAATTTATGGTAATTGTGTTTGAAAAAGGAAATTGAATTGTGGTAGTGAAAAATCGATCATATTAGATAATGATACATTTAAATAACAACTTAAAAGGGTGGGTTGATATGTTTATATTATGATAATATAAAATTTATAGATATTTTTTACTAATTATAATGGATAGATTGTTAATAATTAAATTAATAAATTAATTATTTAAATGAAACATCCCTTGGATTTTATTCACTATGATATATATAGACCCTAAAAGTATAAATCAATGAATTTTGATAAGTATTTCATTTCACCCATTTATAATTATACTCAGATCATATGTATTTTTTTAGTCATATATATATATACATATATAATTCTCTAAAAAGGATTACAATTTTAAGATGAAGTATTAAGAATAAGTTTCATTATGTGGTAAATAATTATATATGAGATTAGGGGTAGAGTATATGACTCACCTATTATGTGGTTTTAAAAAATAATATTTATATTCCTCATTAGTACAATATAGTTAATGGCAATTTTTATTCCCTTAAATATTTTATTTTGGATCACTCACTATTCCTACCACATTATTATATTTATGGCATTTTATACATATTTTGAAAAATGAAAAAATATTGGGGATTTTCAAAATTTATGCAAAAAATATATATAAATAATGTAAATATAATATTATGAATATAGTATTGTCATATAAAATGACCAATCCTTAGGAGATTTCCTATATATGTATTTAATTTATTTCTTTATGTGTTATCCCAACTTAATTATCACTCTATAGAAATGATCAATATCATTCAACTAACTGCCTATGAATGTTTATCCCATGTAAGGAACTAGTTAATTACTATCACATGTGCATTAGGACTAATCTAAGGGTAGGAGGTATTCCTCAATTGAGTAGAATAACCCTTGTCTTCCACATTCATCAGGTTGAATGAATGAATAGAACCCCATATTACATGTCTAGTGGTCACTAATTCATTCCATATATTGTCACCAATATCTATAATATTCAAGATAAATTTGGAAGGGGAATCATTTATCAAAATATAGTGTGAGAAAAAATAGTTCTGTAATGAATAAAATAAATAATGATGATAAAAAATGCAAATAGATATCGCCAAACAAGCAATCAATGAGCGAGGAGGTAGATAAAATAACATATCTTGGAATGAATATTTGAATAATATATGATTATACACTTGAATAGGAAAATATTAATTGTTAATATTTTAATATTCAAGTTATTCAATTTCTATAAACACATGTTTAATTCATTTCATAAATTGAACTTCATTTCACATCTTTGTGCAATTCATATTTAAAGTGTGTCAATTTGGGACCAATTAATCATATTATTTTGGAATTAATTATTTTGATTATTTGAATTTATATTTTTAGATATTTTTTATATCTATTTTTGTTAAATTTTACTTTTTATAATCAATTAATTATTCTCAAGGTAAGATGGATATTTTTTCCCATGGATGCTGAAATTTCTTGACAAAGCATAATGGGACATAGGCCTGTCAAGTAAAAGTGGAGCCCACAAGTCAAACCCACTGAAGATAAAATTTTAACTGTATATATATATATATATATAATTATAGAGATAATTTAATTAAACTTTGGACCGAAATAATTCTGAAATTTTCAAGGAGGTCTAGGGAGGCCAAGTTGACATATAATTTGTGGGTCAGATTTGAATGTCCATAAAGTCAGCCTACCAATTTCATCATAACATCCGAATGAATGATCAAATTAGAGTGAAATTTTGATATTTATTAAATTAAACCTGATAAAAGATATTTCTATTAAACTAACCCTTCATATTAATCCATATTCAGTGTCAAATTTGCATATCCAAAAGGGGGATGAATCTGGTCTGAATTTTCTGGCCAACATTGTAAAGTCAAATTTCCTTTTATTTCTCACCCACCTTTGATTCTCATAATTAATGGGGAAAGAATTTATTGATGTGATATCTACCATAGGCTCTTAATATTCCTATTTAATTTGGGTGTGGTGATGTAATTAGGGGTCAATGTTTTTCTTTCAATTGTATTGTTAAGCTACCAATTTGTATTCACACGTTTGTTTTTCACATGTAAGTTATTTCAAACACCTTTAGTTTATTAATAAAAGTTATTTATTTTCTCTTATTATTTTATTATTTATATAATTTAAATATATTTGAATTATGTAATGAGTTTATTCGCAACATTTTTTTGTGAAATGCTTCACACAATGGTGGAGTGATCGTTATTTCAATGAGTTTATTCTTCAATTACAACCTCATGAGTCTACTACCCACTTCACTTGATAGAATATCATAAATTGAGGGATAAAACTATAATTTTTTGATACAAGTTAGTATCAAGGGGATTTATTTGATGTTATTTCTCATTTTATTAATTATTAATGAATAATTTTGTTGATATTATTATTCAATGATGTACCTTCTCTATATCACCCCGAGATTTTATGAGATAGATTATTTTTAATTTCTTTTATGTCGTGTGTTGTATGCTACACCAATATTATCTTTCACTATACAAAACTTCTTGTTAACTTTAAGTACATGCAACACTATTGTTGGATTGCATTACACGCAACAATGACCTTCCTCGATAGCTTGTGTTGTACGCAATACCGAGTTTTACTAAACAAGGATATATTATTAATATATTATTATTTAATGGGATATAAACTAGACATTATGAATATTAATAACCGAATTCTGAATTTTAAATAATATTAACATTCATCTTATGTATTTGTTAGACATTATATAAGAACAAATCCAATTTTTCTGATAAAAGAAGTTTTTTTTCAAAAAAATAAAATTTTTCTGCTTTTTGATGGAGAAAATTTTTAAAATGTATTTTTTGACAATTTTAAGAGTTCTATATAACATAATAAACTTATTATTTGTAATAAGAACATAAAAATTTACCTTTTATGAAATTTTTATATTTTTCTAATGAAATTCATATTTTAATGAATAGTGAAAAATACTGCATTTTAATTCAAAATTGCCTTTTTATCTAATTTATTTATATAGTTATATTATATTTTTAATTGGTTTTAAAGTTTAATTGGATTATGTTTTTATAATTTAATCAAAATTTGGTCATTTTATGTAATTTAACCTTTAAATTGGATATAAAAACATGTCAATCTTTTGATAGTTTTTACTTTTTAAAAACCCACTTTTTAGTTTTGACAAAAAGGGAATTAATTTCTTCCAATTATGTATTTTGAATTTAGAAAAAATTGATTCCAAATTTATAATTAGAAGTTCCAAATTGTGTAAATAGGTAGCTTTAATTTTTGGAAATTATGAATAGTAACTTCAGTAATTATTTTTATTTACCACAGTTAAATGGTAAATTAGGTAAATAAGGGAAAAAAATAATATTATAACAATATAAAACTACCCTAACACATGTTATAATCCTATTTGAAGACATTTTTCCGACCATGGTCATCCTTGGGTCAATTTTAGGGCCCCATGGATCCACTTGGGAGTGATAATGATATGTTATAATAAGTAATTTAAAGTAAAGAGAAAACTAACATAAACATGTATCTTCTTAATAAAAAATTTTTATATGGGGTTATATAAGTGAAATCTTAGAATATAAATAGTAATTATAAAGATAAAAATATTTCCTACATCATTCTGTTTTATTTATAAATTTTAGGTATTAAATAAATAAATTTAATTATGATAAAATGATGATGCAGTGATTGCTTCATTAAAAAAGGATTCAAATAAACGATATCATAAATATTAAAATAAATATTATTTGATATAATTTATGTCATCCACGAATTTTTATGGTGAATATGAAATTTTATTATTTATTCAATGTTTTTTTCTAAGGAATCGGGTTGTTATTAATTTTTCAAAAAGCCAAGTATGAATAGTGACCAAAATTGACATAATTCATAACTTAAAATATAAAATAGTAAATTAAATTATATTAAATTACTAAAAATATAAGATTCATTTTAATGGTTAATATAACTCTAAATATATCATAAATGTCATTTTTCTTTTTCCTTTGACATGATATGGTAATTAAATTAACCCACAATGTGTAAATTACATGATATCACTATAAGATTAAAAAGGGTAAAATAAGGGTTAAACTAAAAAGATAAGGATAAAAAATAATCAAAATTGTCTAAAAATTATTGTATGATGGGTATTCAAACCAAAATCATATTATCTTATAAATAAACGATTTTTGGACCATTTTTAATCAAAATTTAATTTATAATAAATTAATATTTCAAAACTTTCATAAAGTGCCTCTCACCTCTTCAATAAAAGGGAACATCTTATTATCTTCATATCACATTTAAAAAGCCTTTTATTTTGAAAAATATCTATAAAATATTATACCTAGAATCCTTCTATTCCTCCTAGAATCCTTAATTTTAACATAAA
This sequence comes from Viscum album, assembly GCA_963277665.1. Lineage (NCBI taxonomy): Eukaryota > Viridiplantae > Streptophyta > Magnoliopsida > Santalales > Viscaceae > Viscum > Viscum album. The sequence goes on along the minus strand of OY728146.1, from coordinate 642,231,345 downwards.
TCCATCCTAGGGAGAACTTTTTTGAAAATCAAAAGGAGATACTCGAAAAAGAGGTAATTGTTTTATCACCTATTTCAAAATTCTTTTCTTCTTCTACTTCATCTTCTTATGTTTTATCCATAATAAATTAATAAATAAATTATCTTATACATTATTAGATGTTATTATAATTATGGTACATCTTTATACCTCATTTTATCTATCCTAATAATAATAATATCACTATGTGTGTGTATGTACAGCTTACCGTCTCCACACCGTGGTGTAATTTGTTATTAAACAATAGTTAATTTGGATGGGTATAATGATTAGTATAATGGATTTAAATAATGAATATAACATGATAATTATTCATTATAATTAATATACCATCCAATTCCATACCATTTAACCATTAAGTGAATGATATCGTTGCTCGTGCGTACTTAAGACCTACTATCTCCACGACGCGATGAGATTCATTATCCACGTTAACCATTCAAGAATAATTATAAAGTATATATAATAAATAAGAATAAAATATATGAAATAGTAATTCTAATGGATTTAGTTATATATATATATGTATATATATATATATTATTTACTTTCTTCCATTCAATTCAATAAGGAAACAGAAACAGCGTTCATGCGTACATACAGCCTACCATCTCCATGAACGGTGTATTCCATTTCATTTATCTATCTATTATATATTTTTCTATACTAAATATTTATGATATATAAATCATGTTTTACATTCAGTAAGTAAGTAAATTACAATCTAAATAATAAGATTATGAATAAAAAGTCAAAACACGTATGATAAATAAAACAATTATTACCTAAAACATTTCTTTAACATGAAATTGATAAATAAAAGGGTAATATAAAGTCATAAGTGTATCATATTTGATATCATTAATATTATTATGGTTCTTTTATAGGTTAATAATATGTTTAAACCCACTATATAGAAGTTTCAGATATATATAGAGGAAATTGGACTTAAGGTAAGGGATAATTTTGAAATCTAATTATTTTCTGCACATGAGCCTCAGCCTAGTTGGTGAGGACTCTCTAAGTGCATCCATGAGACCCAAGTTCGAAACCAAGAGGAGGTATAATTCTGATTATTGTAGAAGTACTGTATAAGGCATTGTAGCAGTATTGTAGCAGGCACTATTTCAGTACTATGTGGACACTGTAACCGATATTGTAGCAGTTACTATAGTAGGTATTGTTTGGTACTATAGGCCACCAGTTTGGGCTTGGAGTCCTTAAGTCCTTCAGGCCACCCAAGACTTCAGGTCAGAAATACTTTTGGGCCACCTCAAGGCCTTTGGGCCACCTCAAATCCTTTGGTCCACCTCAAGGCCTTCAGGTCCACCTGATATGCAGATGCACAGATAGATTCTACAACCAGCTCCAAAGGAGGATTAAAGAGTATGGTGCATTCACCAGAGAAAGGATAACGGATTTGGAAGAATGAGAGGGTATGCAATTTCCATCAGTACCGGGCATGTGCATCTCTGCACAGGACAGCTAGTCGAATAGTGGTGCAAAGGTGGATATATGATCACGATGTAGATGCTGGGGAGGGGCAGTTTCAAGTAGTCATAATCTGTATGATTTCCTTAAGACCTATAGGTCATGTAATATCTCAAAGCCTATGGGAAATGTAATCTCTAAGACTACGGGACTTGTAAGGGTTCCCCCTAATCCCTTGAAATGTGTTTTATCAAAAATAAATAAAAAAGTAGTCTTTTGGGCTATTCAGGCAATCTCATTATTTTCCGAGATTGTTTATATGTAAGTATTTATAGGGGTATATTTATCATCCATGTCCTTGATTTGTAAAAATGTTTTCATAAAATGATTAATATTATTATATATATGTTTGAAGTCATTTTTACTCATTTTTTACTTTTACTACATGGTTTGAAAGGAATCTTTCTTTCATTTACCATATGAGGCACTTTTTTACTCTTCTATAAAAAGTACGGGGAGAATATTTTTTTAACTTACATAGCATGAATGGATTTTTATGTCTTCAAAACACATTATTTACACAAATATTCCTTTAAAAAATTTAAATTTTATTTTCAACTAAATTATTTTCTTTGAAAATTGCACTGCATTTTGAGAAAAGTAAACCTTTTTAAAGAAAGAAGAATATTTTCCTCAAAAATTAAGTTCAAGTGTTTTATCAAAATTATTTTCCATCTAAGATGACTCTCTTTAAATATGGTTATGTTTATATCCCTATTATTATTATTATTTTATTGTGTTAATGATGGAGTGATATTTTATATTGATTATATTATGATGGAATTATGTTTAAGAAACCCGTTTTATTTCATGGTTTATGCTATGATGAATGATTTATGTTTTTGTTGAACATGTAATAATGATTTCACTATGAGATGGGTGAGACCTATATCTATCTCTAATTAATTGGATAAATATTTATATCTCATGAAATATACATGAATGGAACTACAAGTAAATTTGGTTCAGTAATACAGGGCTAGAATGGTAAGTAAATCTGGTTCAATAATACATGGCTGGAATGAAAAGTAAACTCGGTTCAGTAATGGACTTTGTCCACTATGATGGTCTTGGAAGCAATGCCTTGGATACTATGGAAATCATATTATGTACTTATTTTCTTCCAAAATTCCATGTTTTATGCCAATACTAATTTATCATGGTTAATGTTTCTTTATGATCTATGTCTTACGTACTGGAAAGATTTATTTCAGGACTCACGATTTTGATATTCAAGATTTATTTTCACGTTTTCACATTCTTATGTTTATGTTTTGTTTGATGTTCTTCATGTTTACCCTTATTGATAATTTGATCTCAAACTTTTTATGTTTTCTTTTCCCCATGATATAAATAAAGGTTTTAGGTTGTAAATCTAAAGGGGAAGATCTCTATGGGATATGTTGAAAATCTTTCAAAGAGTTAGAATATTATGTTCTAAGTTTCCAAAGACACTAAAATTATATAGTCTTTGGGTGTATTTTGTGTCATGTATTAGGTATTCTACAAAATAAATTTAATGTCTATGTATTTAAAGCTTGGATCATTAAATTCTACTTTAATATCACTGATTTTAAGGCTACACATCATGTGTGCTAAAATGATCCTTAACCTTGGAGTACTCATGAATATGATCCTCCAAGTGTACATGTGATTAAACTTATGATAGTTAAAACAGAAAATTAGTGAGTGATTTGGTAAGTTCATATTTCATTGAATTAAATGATCGAATTTAAGACATTAAAACCATTAAAATAAATTTATCCCATCCACCCAAATAAATAACATATGATAAACTCATTATATTAAGTTGAATTAATTTAATTATTTAAAACTCTTTAATAATCCACTCAAGTAAAACCCAATTTGTCCACTTCATAGCCAAATCACACTCACAGAATATATGTTTCATTAGGTTTGTTCTTAGGTATCTGAGGATTTGATAACCCAAGATTTACTAAAAGTGGCCGCTTAACCATATATCTTGAGTAAATTTGTGTGTCACAAAATTTTGGAACTATTTATGGGGAACTGGGTAAGTTATCTTAGACACTAGTATCCTTTTCTCAACCTCAAATTCTCTATTCTCACCCCCATTTCTCTTATCTTTCCACATTTTCTTTTTTTTTGTGCCTCAAAAGTCTCAATTCCAAATTTCTATCTACTCTAATGGAGTATCGTCATCATTTCACTCAACATAAACTTAGGATTGAATCAAATTGGAAATAAATATTTATAATTCCCTAACATAGTGAATTTATTTGATCATCACTTGAATAAACACCCCACACCCGGTGACATGTACAATTATTTGGATGATGAATTCTTAAAGGATAAATTTCCAACCCTCACATGGATGGTTAATAAGATAAATATTAGGGAAGTCCATGATGTCCAAACTCTTATCCTGCATAATCCCCAAAAACTTCATAAAAAGTTTTGTGAACAAAGGGATAAAATGAATTCAGAAGTATAATCATTGAGATTAGAACTACAATCATTGGAAACAATTATGGAACCCATACCCACTTAGGTTTTCCAATTCTAAACATTGGTAAAAGAATCTTGTTACACACAAACCCCTGATGAGAAAATCCAAGATGTGATTATTTCCAAGAGTTTCAAATGTAATGAAGAAATTGAAATATTGATTCTCAAACCATCAGAAGCATTAAAATCAAAAGAAAATACTGAAGTACAAACTTTATAATATTATAATTATATATGAAAAATGAATTTAATTTGTGATGGAATATTGAAATTCAACCTCAGGAACTAGGGGGAATTTTTGAAGGGTTCCTTAATCATAATGAAATTGATTTTCTAAATTCACATAAGGTAAAATTGTATCCAAGGATTTAATATATTTTAGATGGATCCATTGATTATTTTTTAGAAACACCAATCACTAAACCCTTGGGGGAAATAAAAAAAATTGATTCCATACCAATTCCTAACACTCATCTGGAATATTTAGTGGTTAAAAATTCTATTCATAAGGAACCAATTCTATTGAGAAATTTTGAAAATTAAACCAAGTTCAATTCGATGTCCCTACCTATGTCTGAAAGTGTTAGCCAACCCGAAATTGAATTCAAGGTCCATATATCATCTCTCAATTTCTCCATCATATGGGATAATAAAATAAAAATTGTAATCATTTCATCCTCTATTGAAACTAATAAAGAGAATTTATCCTTGATGTCTTAAAAGAAATTAATATAGAAATTGGATGGACCCTCTTCAATATTCATGGGATTATCCCATTCACTGGGACATATATGATTTTCCTTGTATCAATTTCAAAACCTTTCTTCCAATCCCATTAGAGACTTAATGAAAATTAAATTCAAGTGGTGAAAAATAGGTTTGTTAAAATATTGAATTTGGTATTGGGTGTAAGTACCCAACCCTAGTTTCCCAGATCCAGTGCCTTATTTTATTACATTGGAATAAAAATAAAGAATATTCATCTAGGAGGACCAAGTATTTAAGTAGAACTGGAAACAAGATACATACACAAGTTCAACATTACAACTATAAATGAAATACCACATATAAATTTTGTTGGGAATATCTACAACTATAAGTTTTTCCTTGCAGGTCAATCATAATAAACTTCTTTCTGTCCTGAGAAAATGAAACTAAAGAAAGGGGTGAGCTCAAACACTCAGTAAGGGTATGCAATACACACTAGTGCAGAAAACATTTTGTTTGGTGGTTATTTTTTATTTTTAATCTTGGCTTTTGGCCAACATTATTACAGGAGACATTATAAACATAGTTTTTTACGTCAGTTATTTTACAACCGACTTAAAAAACAAAAAACCGAAGCATTTTTCACGTCGGTTGATAAAAAAACCGACATGGAAAATGCTACAGAGTTTCAGTTTATTATGTCGATTATTTAATAACCTATGTGGTATATACCCTTTCACATCAGTTATTATATAAATGACGTCATAAAGAACTCCTCCAAATTGTTTATCACGTCGGTTATTTTTATAACCAACATGATAAACCTGTCTGCCAAGAGGCTTCCAACGTCGGTTATATAATATCCGATGTAAAAACATATCTATGACGTCGGTTATAAAATAACCGACGTAAAAAACTATCCATTCCAATTTATTACGTCGGTTATGAAATAACCGACGTAAAAACTGTTTCCCATGAATTTATTACGTCGGTTTCCAAATAACTGACGTTAAACCTAAAACCAATGCATTTTTTATGTCGGTTATGAAATAACCGCTGTAAAAAACAATTTTTTTTAAAATAAAACCAAACCACTACTATGCCTATCCAAATTACCTAAAACAGAAAAAAAAAAGGGGTACCAAAAATAGACCAGAATGGACTAGAACCCCCCCCCCCCACACACACACACACACACCACTGCACATCCCCCACAACACCCCTGGACACCCCCCACACCCCTGGACTACCCCCACCCCCTGGACACCCCCCCACACCCCTGGACAACCCCACCTCCCCCTAGACATCCCCCACACCCCTGGACAACCTTCCCACCCTCTTGTATACCCCCATCTCTTGGACAGCACTCCCACACCCCTGGACAACCCTCCCACACCCCTAAAATAGACCAAAAAGTTACCAAAAACAGACCAGACCCCCCCCCCCCCCAACCCCACTGGACATCCCCCACCACAACTCTGGAGCCCCCCCCCCCACTCCCCACACCCAGAGACTGTCCCCCCCCCCCACCACCCTTTGGACATCCCTCGCAGCCCTGGACACCCGCTGAACATCCCCCACTCACTTAGACATCCCTCCCACCCTCCTGGACACCCTCCCACCCCACTAGACATCCCCCACCACACCACTGCACACCCCTGCCCCCCACCTCAACGGACACCCCCAGACCAAAAACAAACCAAAACCCAACTAAAATCAGACCATAACCCCCCCCCCCCCCCCCCCCCACCGCACTGGACAACCCCCACCACACCTCTGGACACCCCACACACCCCTGGACTACCCCCATCCCCTGGACAGCCCCCACACCCATAGACACCCCCTAGATATCCCCTCACTCACCTAGACATCCCTCCCACCCTCCTGGACAGCCTCCCATCCCAATGGACATCCCCAACCACACCCCTAGACACCCCCACCCCCCCCCCCCCACAACTCACTGGACACCCCCAGACCAAAAACAAATCAAAACCCGACCAAAACCAGACCATTACCTCCCCCCACCCCACTGGATAGCCCCCACCACACCCCTGGACCCCCCCCCCCCACACCCTTGGACTACCCCCACCCCCTGGACAGCACACACACCCCTAGACACCCTCTAAACATCCCCCCACTCACCAAGACATCCCTCCCACCCTCCTGGACACCCTCCCACACCACTGGATAGCCCCCACCACACCCCTGGACACCCCCAGACTAAAAACAGACCAAAACCCGACAAAAAACAAACGAGAACCCCCCCCCCCTCCCCCGCCTCCCCACAAGACAGCCCCCACCACACCCCTAGACACCCCTGAACACCCCTAGACTACCCCCCCCCCCCCACCCCCTGGACACCCCCACCCCTAGACATCCCCCCACTAACCTAGACATCCCTCCCACCCTCATGGACACCCTCCCACCGCACTGGAAAACCTCCACCACACCCCTGGACACCCCCCCCCCCCCCACATCCCTGGACACCCCCAAACCAAAATCAGACCAAAACCCAACCAACCCCCCCCCCACTGGACAGCCCCCACCACACCCCTGGACACCCCCCACAACCCTGTACTTCCCCCACACCCTATACAGTCCCCCACACCCCTAGAAACCCCCTGGACATCCCCCCACTCACCTAGACATCCCTCCCACCCTCATGGACACCCTCCCACCCCACTGGACAACCCCCAACACCCCTAGACACCCACACCACCACCACACTACACACCCCCAGACCAAAAACAGACCAAAACCCGACCATAACCCCCCACCCCATTGGACATCCCCCACCACACCCCTAGAACCCCCCCCCCCCCCACACACACACACACCCCTCGACTAACCCCCCCCCCCCCCACCCCCTGAACAACCCACACACCTCTGGACACCCCCTGGACATCCCCACACTCACCTAGACATCCCTCACACCCTCCAAGACACCCTCCCACCCCACTGGACAACACCCACCACACCCCTGGACACCCCCCCCCACCTCACTGGACACCCCCAGACCAAAAATAGACCAAAACCAGACCATAACCCCCCCCCCCCATCCACTGGACAGCCCCCACCACACCAATGGACAACCCTCCACACCCCTGGACTACCCCCCCCCCACCCCCTGGACAGGCCCCCACACCCCTGGACACAACCTAGACATTCCCCCACTCACCTATACATCCCTCTCACCCTCTCACCCCACTAGATAGCCCCCACCACACCCCTCAACACTCCCCACCTCACTGGACACCCCCAGACCGAAAACTGACCAAAAACTGACCAAAACTATACCAGAACCCCCCCCCCCCCCAACCCACTGGACAACCCTCACCACACCCCTAGACACCCTCCACACCATTGAACTTCCCCCTCACCCCCTGGTCAGCCACCCAAACCCCTGGACACCCCCTAGACATCCTCCCACTCACCTAGACATCCCTCCCACCCTCTTGGACACCCTCCCACCCCACTAGATCACCCCCACCACACCCCTGGACCCCCCCCCCCCCCCACCTCACTGGACACCCCCAGACCAAAACCATACCATAACCCCCCCCCCCCCCCCACCCACTGGACACCCCCCCCCACATCCCTGGACACCCCCACACCCCTGGACTACCCCCCACCCCCTGGATATCCCCCCACACCACTAGACACCCCTGGACATTCCCCCACTCGCCTAGACATCCCTCTCACCCTCTTGGACACCCTCCCACCCCACTGTACAGCCCCCACCACACCCCTGGACACCCCCCCCCCCACCTCACTGGACACCCCCAGACCAAAAACAACCCAAAACCCAACCAAAACTAGACCATAACCTCCCCCCACCCCCCACCCCCACTAGAAAGACCCCACCACACCCTTGGACACCCCCACACCCCTGGACACCCCCTGGAAATCCTCCCACTCACCTAAACATCCCTCCCACCCTCCTGGACACCCTCCCACCCCACTGGACAGCCCCACCACACCCCTAGATACCCCCTACCCAACCCCTAGACACCCCCTGGACATCCCCCCACTCGCTTGGACATCCCTCCCACCCTCCTGGATACCCTCCCACCCCACTGGAAAGCCCCCACCACACCCCTGGACACCCCCCACCTCACTGGACACCCCCAAACCAAAAATAGACCAAAACCCGACCAAAACCATATCATAACCCCCCCCCCCCCCCACACACACACACACACCCCTGGACACCCCCCACACCCTTGGACTTCCCCCCACCCCCTGGACAACCCCCACACCCCCTGGACACCCCCTAGACATCCCCTCACTCGCCTAGACATCCCTCCCAACCTCCTGGACACCCTCCCACCCCATAGGAAAGCCCCCACCACACCCCTGGACCCCCCCCCCCCCCACCTCACTGGACACCCCAGACCAAAAAAACCAAAAACCGACTGAAACCATACCATAACCCCCCCCCCCCCCCCACCCACCCCACAGGACAGCCCCCACCACACCCCTGGACACCCCCCCCCCCCGCCACTCCCATGGACTACCCCCCACCCCCACCCCCTGGTCATCCCCCCACACCTCGGGACACCCTCTAAACACCCCCCCCCCCCACACACTCACCTAGACATCCCTCCCACCCTTCGGGACACCCTCCTACCCCATTGTACATCCCCCACCACACCCCTGGACACCCCCAACCCACCTCACTTGACACCCCCAGACCAAAAACAGACCAAAACCCGACAAAAAACAGACCAACCCCCCCCCCCCCACCATACTGGACAGCCCCAACCACACCCCTAGATACCCCTGGATTCCCCCCCCCCCCCACACCCACCCCCTGGACAACCCCACACACCCCCGGACACCCCCTTGACATCCCCCCACTCGCCTAGACATCCCTCCCACCCTCCTGGACACCCTCCCACCCCACTGGACAGCCCTAACCACACCCCCGGACACCCCCCACCTCACTGGACACCCCCAGACCAAAAACAGACCAAAGCCCGACCAAACACAAACCATAGCCCCCCCCCCCACTAGACAGCCCCCACCACACCCCTGGACACCCCCCACACCCTTAGACTACCCCCACCACCTAGACACCCCTTGGATATCCCCCCACTTGCCTAGACATCCCTCCCAACCTTCTGGACACCCTTCAACCCCACTAGACAACCCTCACCACACCCATGGACACTCCCCACCTCACTGGACACCCCCAGACCAAAAACAGACCAGAACCTAACCAAAACTAGACCATAACCCCCCCCCCCCACTGGACAGCCCCCACCACACCATTGGACACCCCTCACACCCCTGGACTACCCCCCCACTCACCCCCTTGGGCATCCCCCCATTTCTTTGGACACCCCTGGACATCCCCCCCACTCGCCTAGACAACCCTCCCACCCTCTTGGACACCCTCCCACCCCATTGGACAGCCCCCACCACACCCCTGGACACCCCCCACCTCATTGGACACCCCTATACCAAAAACAGACCAAAACTCGACCAAAACCAGACCATAACCCCCCCCCCCCCCACTGTAGAGCCCCCACCACCACTACTACAAACACAGCCTTTATCAGCGCTAAAAATGGCATTTATCAGTGCTAGAAAAGCGCTGATAAAGCCAGCATAGATAAAGGGGGGTCCACTTTATCAGCGCTCCGAAAAGCGCTGATATAGGACCCCTTTATCAGCGCTAAAAAAAGGGCTGATAAAAGGGGTCTTTTATCAGTGCTGAAAAAGCACTGATAAAAGTACCCCTTTATCAGCGCTTTTTTTAGCGCTGATAAAGGGGTCCTATATCAGCCATTCCTTTATCAGCGCTTTCATTTTAGCGCTAATAAAGGACCCTTTTATCAGTACTTTTAAAAAAGCGCTAATAAAAGTTAAAAAAATTAAAAAAAATAAAAAAAATTAAAAAAATTAAAAAAAAATTAAAAAAATTAAAAAATACTGCCAATCGGGGGGCTTTTATAGCGCTTGAACCCCCCCCCCCCCCTTTTACAGCGCTTTTCGACCCCTATACAACACCCCACGCATCCCATGCACCCCCCTCCACCCTTTAACAGCTCTTGCTCCAATATTCCCCATGCGCGCGCACCCCTGCCTCCACCAGGATTTGAACTCGAGACCTCCCCCCTGCACGCCTAAGCCCTTCCCACTACTCTATTTTGATTTGCTTTCAAATTCATGATATCTCTATATATATATTTATATATTTAGTTATATTTATTCATATAGTAATATATATTTATATTAATATATATATATATAGTTATATTATAATATATATATATAGTTATATTATAATATATATATATATATATAGTTATATTATAATATATATAGTAATATTAATATATATATATAGTGGTATTAATATATATCTATATCTATATATATATATATATTTAGTTATATTTATTCGTATAGTAATATATATTTATATTAATATATATATAGTTATATTAACATATATATAGTTATATTAACATATATATAGTTATATTAACATATATATAGTTATATGAATATATATTTATATAGTTATATTAATATATATATAGTGATATTAATATATATATTTATGGTGATATTAATATATATATTTATATTAATACTAATATATATATATATGTAGTTATATTAATATATATATAGTTATTATATTAATATATATATAGTTAGATTAATATATATATATAGTTAGATTAATATATATATAGTTAGATTAATATATAGGTATATAAATATTCATATATTGGTATTTTAAATAAAATGGATATTAGTTATTATTTAGATAAAGCTAATATATTTTATATGTAAATATGTTTAATTATTTATTTAAAAAATTTAATTTTTAGGTGCGAATATATAAAAAATATGTACATATAGTTATATATTTGATTATAAATAGCAGTTCATTATAAAAAAGGATGAAATTTCAAATACATAATATCAATATGAATGTAATACCTTGGAATAAATTCAGTCCCTGCCAAGAAAAGCCAATAATACCCCCTTAAACGAGTTTGAAAATCCACAAAATGTTAAAAAATTTGGGTACCCCGACAAAAAACTCAGTTTTGGAGGCCTTCTGGGCCTATTTTGGCCTTGAGAAACGCTTGAACGAGGTCCCTCTGGGTCACAGTGACGTAGAGATCGTCGCAGGCTTCGATTTGATATGTGAGAGAGCTCAAACGGACACCCGGATCAAAAGTTATGGCCATTTGAAGTTTGAGTTGCGTTTTCAACATATTTTGGATCTTTTTTTTAATTTTTTTAATTTTTTTAGTCCTCAAATTGTTATTAAATGACTATTACTCCATAATTATTATCAAAATATTAATTAAAAATATTTTTTTAATTTTTTAAGAAGTCATTTTTACTAAATATCTTATATATTAAGTATAATAACTGTAAATGTACATTTATACTTATCTAAAATATATTTAAAAATTATATATTATATTTATATAACAATATAACTATATTTATATATTAATATATTAATATATATATATATATATATTTTGAAGCCGACCCTTTATCAGCGCTAAAAAAAGTGCTGATAAAGGCCCCCCATTATCAGCGCTACTAAACAAGCGCTGATAAAGGGGGCCATTTATCAGCGCTAACAAAAGCGCTGATAAAGGGGGTCCCTTTATCAGCGCTTTTTTGAGCGCTGATAAAGGGACCCCCCCCCCCTTATCAGCGCTTTTTCGTTAGCGCTGATAATGGGGGGCGCTGCGAAAAACTGTTTTTGTGGTAGTGCACACCCCTGGACACCCCCACCCACACCCCTGGACTACCCACCCCAGGGATAGCCACCCACACCCCTGGACACCCCCTGGACATTCCCCCACTCACTAGGACATCCCTCCCACCCTCCTTCACACCCTCCCACCCCATTGGACAGCCCCCACCACACCCCTGGACACCCCCCACCTCACTAAACACCCCCAGACCAAAACCAGATCAAAACCAGACCAGAACCCCCCCCCCCCCACTGGACAGCCCCCACCACACCCTTGGACACACCCTGGACATCCCCCCACTCACCTAGACATCGCTCCTACCCTCTTGGACACCCTCCCACCCCACTGGATAGCCCCCACCACACCCCTGGACACCCTCCCTCCCCACCTCACTCGACACCCCCAGACCAAAACAGAGCAAAACTAGACCATAACCCCCCCCCCCCCCACCACACTGGACAACCCCCACCACACCCCTGGACACCCCCTACACCCCTAGACTACCCCTACCACACCCCTTGGACAGCCCCCACACCTCTGGACACCCCATGGACACCCCCTCACTCACCTATACATCCCTCCCACCCTCCTGGACACCCTCCCACCCCACTAGACAACCCCCACCACACCTCTGGACACCCCCCCCCCACCTCACCGGACACCCCCAAACCAAAAACAGACCAAAACCCAACCAAAACCAGACCATACCACCCTCCACCCCACCCCACTGGATAGCCCCACCATTCTCTTGGACACCCCCACACCCATGGACATCCCCCTACTCGCGTAGACATCCCTCCCACCCTCATAGACTCCCTCCCACCCCATTGGACAGTGCCCACCACACCCCTGGATACCCCCCCCCCCACCCCTAGACACCCCCTGGACATCCCCCCACTCACCTAGACATCTCTCCCACCCTCCTGGACACCCTCCCACCCCATTGGATAGCCCCCACCACACCCATGGACACCCCCACCTCATTGGACACCCCTAGACCAAAAATAAACCAAAACCAAACCATAACCCTCCACCCCACTAGACAGCCCCCACCACACCCCAAGACACCCCCACACCCCTGGACTCCCCCACCCCTTAAACATCCCCCCACACCCCTGGACACCCCCTAGACATCCTCCCACTCACCTAGACATCCCTGCACCCTTCTGAACACCCTCCCACCCAACTAGACAACCCCACCACACCAATGGACACCCCCCACACCTCACTGGACACCCCCAGACCACAAACAGACCAAAACCTGACCAAAACCAGACCATAACCCTCACCCCCCTAGACACCTCCTACACCCCTGGAGTTCCCCCCACCCTCTGGACAGCCTCCCACACCCCTGGAAACACCCTGGACATCCCCCCACTCACCTAGACATCCCTCCCACCCTCCTGGACACCCTCCCACCCCACTGGACAGCCCCCACCACACCCCTGTACACACCCCACCTCACTGGAAACCCCTATACCAAAAACAGAGCAAAACCCGACCAAAACCAGACCATAACCCCCCCCCCCCCCCCCACACACACACACACTAGATAGCCCCCACCACACCCCTGTACACCCCCCCCCCCCCACACCCTTGGATTGCCCCCACCCCATGGACACCCCCAAACCCCTGGACATCCCCCCCACTCTCCTAGACATTGCTCCCACCCTCCTGGACACCCTCCCACCCCACTGGACAGCCCCCACCACACCCCTGGACCCCCCCCCCCCCCCACACACACACACACCCTTTGACATCCCCCCACTCTCCTAGACATCCATCCCGCCCTTCTGGACACCCTCCCTCCCCACTGGACAGCCCCCACCTCACTGGACATCCCCAGACCAAAAATAGACCAAAAGCCGACCAAACCCTGGTCATAACCCCCCCCCCCCCCCCCCCCCCCACCCCACTGGGCATCCCCCACCACACCCCTGGACAACCCCCACACCCCTGGACTCCCCCCCCCCCCCACACCCCCTGGACAACCCCCCCCCCCCCCCCCCACACACACACACACCCCTGGACACACCCTGGACATCCCCCCAATCGCATAGACATCCCTCCCACCCTCCTGGACACCTTCCCACCCCACTGGATAGCCCTCGACACACCCCTGGAGCCCCCCCCCCCCCTCACACACACACCCCTGGACTGCCCCACCCCCCCCCCACCCCTTGGACAACCCCTGGACAGCTGTTGTTGGTAGAGGAGGCAATGCCATCCCTCGGGGGGGTGAATGCCGCTGGAAGGTACTCATCACTCCCACATGTGAAGCGTGAGCTCTAAAAATGTTTCACCAATACTTTCATCCCGTGTAAACATCATTCATTCTATCACTTTGATGCCAGTATAACCAGGGGAAAACACCTTCACACATGACGGTGTTTCCCCTGGTTATCATGGCATCAAAGTGATAGAATGAATGATGTTTACACGGGAATAAAGCATTGGTGAAACATTTTGAGATCTCAAGCTTCACATGTGAGAGTGATGATTACCTTCAAGTGGCGTTCATCCCCCGGAGGGATTGAGGTGCCCCCTCTACCACCCCCTGGACTGCCCCCCCCCCATCCCCATGGACACCCTGGACCCCCCCCCTCCACCCCACCCCACTGGACAGCCCTCCCACACCCCTGGAAACCCCCCTCACACCACAGGACACCCCCACACCCCTGGACACCCCCTAGATGGCCCCACAATCCTTTGTACAACCCTTCCACCCTCCTGGAAATGCTCCCACCCTCCAAGAATGCCCCCCCACTCTCATGGAAACCCAGGATACCCCCACCCCCACCTTTCTGAATAGCCCTATCACACCCCTAGATACCCCCCACCCCACTGAACACCCCCCCCCCCCCCACAAACCCCTGGAACCCCTCCCCCAGACCAGAATCCATACCTGAAAAACTATCATAAGTAGACCAAAACAAGAAGTAGAGAAAAATTAAACATTCACATAAATAACATTCAAAACTTACAATGTCAACTTAAAAAAACTAAATACAACCTAAACAACTACCAAATACACAATTACAATGACAATATTCAAAATTAAATTTCACACTACAAACAACTAAAATTCAATCAAACCTTTAAAATAATTTGACCATTCCACTTGTAAGTGTTTGACGTCTTGAGAACTACAGGGTTAAGGGCCATTGAATAGATACAAATTAAAAGGATAGTAGTTAAAGTGTATAATGAATAAATAAAATGAACTATTATGTCAAAGTTTAAAAGGAAATCTTACCAGGTCAAATTTCACAACTATCCCAGTTGTTATTATTTCATACATAAATCTTAACATATAATATTCGCATTCGATGATTCCTTGTTGTTCATGAAAATTCTATTTGAATGAGTGTAAATTCAATATATTATTTTTATGTAATAAATCAAAAAGTAAAAATTATAAATGGATATTTACCTTTACATTTACATATTTGATCTTCACACTCCTTTTATTTGTGTTTTTTCGAAAGTAGACCCATCCCCTGTTAGAAAATAATACAAATGGGATAAATTTAAAATTAATTATAATATATAAAACTATTGATAAATTGAAAGTTATTTTTGCGAAATTTTCTTAAAACTTTCCCACACATCACCATGGACAGAGCATATCCAATAAAGTGTTTTCTCCCTTGGGAAAAAAACCCCTAACATCCAATGATCACTGATAAAAGAAAATTTAAGGTTAGTGGTTTTTTATGTTAAAAGATAATGAACTCTTTGAGAGATATGTGTTTCATACCTCTCACAAAAAGGCATCATCCAACATTGTGTGACTATATTCTGTTCAAGTCTTTCAGCAATATAAATCATTCTTTTTTCCTCATCCAATGAACATGCTTCAGGGGAAATCAAATGTGGGTCCATGAATCTATAAACATATGTCTGGTCATTCTTCTCACAAATGTTATAAAGATTCCTAATACAAAACAGACATAATTATACATTTTTAATAAATATAACATAGGGAAAAGGTGTTAAGACTTACATGGAAAAAAAATCACCATGTTGATGCCCAAATTATCTCTAGTAACAAGCTCCATGTTATCAGTTTTCACAATCCCCACAGTTATTTCATGTCCACAAACATGAGCTTCTATTGGAAACTCATAATGATCTGCCAAAAAATTTGAATATCTTGACAATCTTTCAAGACTACTAGAATCTGCATCTGAGTTCATAGCCATTTTTCTATGTTTTTGTCTATACAGTATTTATTTACCTTTGAAGTATTCATGTAAAAATAAATAGAAAAATATATTATTTTTCAAATGATAAAACAACTTTAATTAAAAAAAATAAAGTAAAAGATATAACATACATACCTCTATGGTAATGAGTCGAAGTAGTCTGGATGGCCAAATTAAAAAATGGTCGATACTATGTCCAACTATCATCACCTCATCTATAGGTAATGGTACTCGAGCTGATCTATCTATAATATCCTGTACAGTAACCCTCTGATTCTCTACCTCTAATTATTGATGATGAACTGTATCTCCTATACAATATACCGACCCATATGCAACTATATGATGTTTAGGATCATCAATATACAACTCGCAATAAGTAGGAAGCTACGACGGAGGAGTAGGATAAAAAATGGGGTCTACAAGCTGAGGTGGGGGAGTGTGAGATACTGGAAGAGGTGGAGGATAAATAATGGGGTCTGCAGGGGGAGGTGGAGGAGTGGGAGATGTAGTCTAAAATTGTCTTTGCATTTCTGCAAACATAGACTATACTGATGCTCTAATATTTTCCTCCATCATCGCATTAATATTATGAACTTCAGCCTCCAAGGATTATATTTTTTATAAACACCCTCGGTGTAATAAGTTGAAGAACATGGAAACACTTTTCTTACCGACACACCTTCCGAATATCCTCATACACGACCAGGATGTTCGGGCTTTCCCAATGCTTCAGATAAAATATCTTGCCTCCTAGTAGCTGTAAATACCCCCTGTGAGCTCTTCTCCTCAAGAGAATCCTGTATTAATTAATTGAAAATTTCTGTAATGATTGAAATTATATGAAGAAAATAGTTAACTTAAATAAATAAAATAGATATATTACAATCCTCTCAACTACGATTCTTGAATCTTCCGAAAGATATTGCCCTTTTTTCCCATTAGAGCTCTCTTCCATTTTTCATGTCTAGATAGAGGGG
The DNA here is from genome assembly GCA_963277665.1 of Viscum album. Classification (NCBI taxonomy): domain Eukaryota; kingdom Viridiplantae; phylum Streptophyta; class Magnoliopsida; order Santalales; family Viscaceae; genus Viscum; species Viscum album. The sequence continues at coordinate 642,213,687 of OY728146.1, read as the reverse complement.
ATGGAGGGGTCACCTCTCCAGATCTTGAAGACTCAGCTGTTAGTTTTTGTAATTTTTCTTCCATCATTTGTTCTTCTAATAATTTATACCCTCCCCGAGATAAACTATGAGGGTATACATTTTTAGATTGGATCTCCTGATGAGATTTCCTTGTTTTCTGTAAATTAAGAATAAGAAATCATTAACAAAACATTAATAAGATCATTTATATAAGAAATCTTATAAAAGTTTACATTGCCCTTACCAAAAATGAATCTTTTCTTCTACTTTCAACAAATTGTATCCATGTGTCTTCATCTATGAAAGGATATATATGACATGGATTGTCATGAATCCTATGAACAAAAATGAAATCAGATGTGAGGGTTGATTTGAAATCCCTCCATCTCTTAGCAGCCATTGATAATCATTTCTTCCTGACTCCTCCAGTGTCAGGAATATCAAATTTCATCTAATAATGAAGAGGTTAAATATATTATATATAATAGAAATATTTAAATAATAGGCAAAAAATAGTAAAATATCTTACCAAAATTGTCTCCCAAAACTGAGAGATTATCGCTTTTTCCACACTTCTCCAGTCATCATACAAAATTCTTACTTTGCTCTTACCCTGAGTTGATACAAAACTCTTAAAATATTTTGCATTTGGACCTCTAGGAATATAATCCACAACAAACACAATGACTATCCTCTGATCCTGTGTATGGGAAAGTGATAATTTTGGTAAACGTGTGCACCCAAATTTTCAAACTCTTGAACTCTTTGTTGTAATGGGAGCACATGAGGAAGATTGGGGAACATCAAGAGGAGCATGTGAATGTTCCTCCCCAGAGGTATGACCAATATTCTCATCTCCATAATCATGTGGTTGATCAACTGATTGATCGGTCATTATCCTTCAAATAAAAAAAACAAACACTAGTTCACAAATATAAAAATTCAAATATTACAATACTACTGTAATCAAAAAATAGAAAATTGTACTAAGTTACGTAATAGTAAACATGGTTAATATGGTAATCATGTCAAACAATGGTAAAGATGGTAATGACGGTCAAGATGGTAAACATGGTAAACATGGCAAACCTGGTAAACATGGTAAACATGGTAAAGTCATTGTCACTGAACAAAAATAATAGATATGTAATTTATGTAATGGTAAACATGATAAAGTAAAGTAAACAAAATTAAAACAAACAAAAACATATACTTATTTAATTATAATATATGTTTTAATAAATAAAAAACTTACAATATCTAACATTTTATAAAAATAATAAATATAAACAAGAAATAAACAAATGTTACCTGTAATTTTAGGAATGTACAAATGGATTGTTTTCCCAAATTCCTTCATCGTGATCGTTCCTTGTGGCACAAACCATGTCTTCAACATGATCATCATTATGTTCTGTTAATATTTCCATGGAAGTAGGGATCTCACATAAATCAGCATCTTCATCAAGTTCATCCTCACCAACATATTGTTTTTTTCCTTGTAAAACAACATCCCACTGCATATCTGATTGATATACTACAAATAAAATTTGTTTTTCATTTATTTCCGTTATAAAAGAATCAGTTGTGTCTTCAAATCTATTCATATTAACAACTTTCATTCCAAATTCATCGTTTCTGACACTTTTGTTAATGATAAACCATTTACAGTTAAAAACAGGAACTTTAATTTTAAAGTAATAAACCTCCCATATGTCTTTAATTACTCCATAATATGCACTTGATGCATAAATTTAGTTTTTTTTCCTTATCACTCGAAAAATGCATTACTTCTGCAAACACCAATACACCATTATTCTGAACTGCACTTCTGTTTTCCTGAGCTTTCGTATGAAATGTATATCCATTAAGTTCATAACCAGGCCATGTTATCACATTTAAACATAGACCACCCACTATCCATTTTAATGTCTCTGATACATCTGATCTACCAAGCAAGGTCTTTTTAAACCATGAAAAAAATGTTTTGTTGTGCTCATTCAAAATCCACATATCTTTCTTCTTTGGATGACATTGTTTCAACTCATTAATATTCAATATGATATATGGTTGAGCATCATCTATGTTATTCAATATGTATGATTCTAACTTCTTAATCAGTTTAGCTGACAACAATTTTACTTTCAATCCAAGATTCTCCTTTCCCTCATAATTAACTCATTCATGGCGAGATGGAGTCAAACCTATGTGTTGCGTCGTAGCCAAGTAGCTCATACAAAACTCTGCAACCTCCTCAGAAATATACTTTTCAATAATGGAGTCTTCAGGTCGATATGGATTCTTAACATAACCCTTCAATATTTTCATATAACTTTCAAAAGGATACATCCAACGAAGATATGCAGGTCCACAAAGATTTATTTCTAGAACCAGATGAATCATTAAATACACCATTATATCAAAAAAGGTTGCAGTAAAATACATTTCAAATTGAAAAAATATACAAATTTCAACTTTCTCCAAAATTTTCAAAGCATTCACATCAATCACCTTATTACAAATTGAATTAAAAAAATAACACAACTTCATTATAGTCTTTCTAACACGGATGGGCAATATTCCATACAATGAAACTAGTAGAAGTTGTTGCATCATGACATGACAATCATGAGATTTCATACCTATCAAATTCAAGTTATTCAATGAGACAAATTTTTTTACATTTGAAGAATAAACTTGAGGAACTTTGATATCATGAAGACACTGACAAAATCTAATTTCATCCCTCTTCGATAATTTATGACAAGTCGGGGGAAGAAATTTTTGTCTTCCATTAGGAGTGGGAGCTAACTCCAAACGTATTCCCATTGATAGTAAGTCTAATATTTCATTCAACCCATATTTATTCTTTCCTTTAATATATAACAGTGTTCCAATAAAACTATCATAGATATTCTTCTCCACATTCATGACATCAATATTATGTTTAACTTAATCATATCTCCAATATGGTAGCTCAAAAAATATGGACCTTTTCTTCCAAATATGTCTATCTTTAACAGATTTATATGTCTTTCCCAATGTCACATCAAGGTTTTTCACCCTCTCAAAATACAGATCAGGGGATAAAGGTTTTGGAGAAATATAAAATTCTCATGAGCCATTGAATGCCTTTTTTAGTCTTCTATAAGTGTGATCCATAGGCAAAAACTTTCAATGCCCCATGTACACTGTTTTCCTTCCATGATGAAATTGACAATATGAAGTCTATTGTTCACAAATTGGACATGCTTTATTCCCTTTAACACTATATCCATAAAAATTTCCATATGTTGGGAAGTAATTTATAGTGAACAAAAGCACCGCATGCAGTTGAAAATATTCCATTTTATAAGAATCATACACTCTAATACCATCCTACTATAAAAGTTTCAAATCATCAATCAATGGTGATAAGAAAACATCAATATCATTTCCGGGTTGCTTTGGACCAGAGATCATTATACTCAACATGACATATTTGCACTTTATACAAACTTTAAGAGAGAGGTTGTAAATTACCAATAAAACAGGTCATGAACTATGTGTGCTACTGAGGGTTCATCATGGATTCATTCTATCTGTGCACAAACCTAGTCTGAGATTTCTAATTTCATTTCCAAATGTAGGATACTACTCATCAATTTTCTTCCACTGTTGAAAATCAGCTGGATGGCGTATTTTTCCATCACATAACCACTCATCAGCATGCCATCTTAACCTTTTTGTATCATGTGAATTATCAAATAAATGTTTGAAATGATGACTTATAGGAAGATACCAAAATACCTTTGAAGGGATCTTTGTAATCATTACATCAACCTGTGATTTTTCTTTCACCTTATACCGTGATGTCCCACATTTAGGACACTCTGATAAAAATTCATATTCCTTTCTATATATCATAAATTCATTCGGACATGCATGTATTTTATTGTATCTCAATCCCATCGGGCATAATATTTTCTTTCCCTTATAATGTGAATCTGGAAGATCATTATCTTTTAGAATAATGTCTTTCATCAATTTTTGCAGCTCTGTAAAACTTCTGTCACTCCATCCATGTTTCTCCTTAAGGTTAATCAATCTTAACAATGCCGACAAAATCATAAAATCTGTACAACCAGGATATAATGGTTTTTCCGCATCACCATATAAACACAAAATTGTTGGTTCTATCTTAATTTGTTATGATGCAATATCGCGAATCATTTCTTCAATTCCATCGGAGTCACCATCTTGTGAATCATCATCATCAGTGACATTCCATCCAATTTCACCATGCCAAATCCAAGGGTTGTAACTCGGATTAAATCCATGACAAATTATATGATCTTTTATCTCTATACTTTTCGACTTCTTCATATTCAATCATTTCAGGCATGGAGAGAAAAAAAATGTCACTACTTGGAACATTTCGTTTAGAAAATTCCAAAAAGACATCAACACCTTCCTCATATTCATTGCTCATTCGATGTGCCGTAATCCAACTTCGACTCATTATTACCTATAACAAATATCAAAATTATACATCTTTTTAAGATAAGAAAAATATATGTTTATATAAAAAAATCATAATTTTAATGTAAAACAATTTTGAAATATAAAACAAATCTATTCATATTTAATAAAATATGTGGTAAAGCTCAAACGGACACCCGGATCAAAAGTTATGGCCATTTGAAGTTTGAGTGGCGTTTTCAAAATATTTTGGATCTTTTTTTAATTTTTTTAATTTTTTTAGTCCTCAAATTGTTATTAAATGTCTATTACTCCATAATGATTATCAAAATATAAATTAAAAATAATTTTTTTAATTTTTTAAGAAGTCATTTTCACTAAATATCTTATATATTAAGTATAATAAGTGTAAATGTACATTTATACTTATCTAAAATATGTTTAAAAATTATATATTATATTTATATAACAATATAACTATATTTATATATTAATATATTAAATTTTTTTTTGAAGCCGACCCTTTATCAGCGCTAAAAAAAGCGCTGATAAAGGCCCCCCATTATCAGCGCTACTAAACAAGCGCTGATAAAGGGGGGCCCTTTATCAGTGATAACAAAAGCGCTGATAAAGGGGGGTCCCTTTATCAGCACTAAAAAAAAGTGCTGATAAAGGGGTGACTTTATCAGCACTTTTTTTAGCACTGATAAAAGCACCCTTTATCAGTGCTTTTTTGAGCGCTGATAAAGGGACCCCCCTTTATCAGCGCTTTTTCGTTAGCGCTGATAAAGGGGGCGCTGTGAAAAACTGTTTTTGTGGTAGTGCACACCCCTGGACACCCACACCCACACCACTGGACTACCAACCCACCCCCCACCCTGGGGACAGCCACCCACACCCCATGGACATTCCCCCACTCGCTAGGACATCCCTCCCACCCTCCTACACACCCTCCCACCCCACTGGACAGCCCCCACCACACCCCTGGACACCCCCCCACCTCACTAAACACCCCCAGACCAAAAACAGATCAAAAGCATACCAAAACCAGACCAGACCCCCCCCCCCCCCCACTGGACAGCCCCCACCACACCCTTGGACACACCCTGGACATCCCCCCACTCGCCTAGACATCCCTCCCACCCTCTTGGACACCCTCCCACCCCACTGGATAGCCCCCACCACACCCCTGGACACCCCCTCCCCCCCCCCCCACCTCACTCGACACCCCCAGACAAAAAACAGACCAAAACTAGACCATAACCCCCCCCCCCACCCCAACACTGGACATCCCCCACCACACCCCTGGACACCCCCCTACACCCCTAGACTACACCTACCACACCCCCTGGACAGCCCCCACACCTCTGGACACCCCATGGACACCCCCTCACTCGCCTAGACATCCCTCCCACCCTCCTGGACACCCTCCCACCCCATTAGACAGCCCCCACCACACCTCTGGACACCCCCCCACCTCACCGGACACCCCCAAACCAAAAACAGACCAAAACCTGACCAAAACCAGACCATACCACCCTCCACCCCACCCCACTGGATAGCCCCACCATTCCCTTGGACACCCCCACACCCATAGACATCCCCCCACTCGCCTAGACATCCCTCCCACCCTCATAGACTCCCTCCCACCCCATTAAACAGTGCCCACCACAACCCTGGATACCCCCCCCCCCCACCCCTGGACATCCCCCCACTCACCTAGACATCCCTCCCACACTCCTAGACACCCTCCCACCCAACTGGATAGCCCCCACCACACCCCTGGACACCCCCACCTCATTGGACACCCCTAGACCAAAAATAAACCAAAACCAAACCATAACCCTCCACCCCACTAGACAGCCCCCACCACACCCCAAGACACCCCCACACCCCTGGACTCCCCCCACCCCTTAAACATCCCCCCACACCCCTAGACACCCCATAGACATCCTCTCACTCGCCTAGACATCCCTCACACCCTTCTGAACACCCTCCTTCCCAACTAGACAACCCCCACCACACCAATGGACACCCCCCACACCTCACTAGACACCCCCAGACCACAAACAGACCAAAACCAGACCAAAACCAGACCATAACCCTCCCCCCCCCCAGACACCCCCTACACCCCTGGAGTTCCCCCCACCCTATGGACAGCCTCCCACACCCTTGGAAACCCCCTGTACATCCCCCCACTCACCTAGACATCCCTCCCACCCTCCTGGACACCCTCCCACCCCACTGGACAGCCCCCACCACACCCCTGTACACACCCCACCTCACTGGACACCCCTAGACCAAAAACAGAGCAAAACCTGACCAAAACTAGACCATAACCCCCCCCCCCCCACACACACACACACACTAGATATCCCCAACCACACCCCTGTACACCCCCCACACCCCTGGATTTACCCCACCCCCTGGACACCCCCCAAACCCCTGGACATCCCCCCACTCTCCTAGACATTGCTCCCACCCTTCTGGACACCCTCCCACCCCACCGGACAGCCCCCACCACAACCCTGGACACCCCCCCCCAGATACACCCCTTGACCCCCCCTGGACATCCCCCCACTCGCCTAGACATCCATCCCACCCTCTTGAACACCCTCCCACCCCACTGGATATCCCCCACCTCACCGGACACCCCCAGACCAAAAATAGACCAAAACCTGACCAAAACCTGGTCATAACGCCCCACCCCACTGGGCAGCCCCCACCACACCCCTGGACAACCCCCAAACCCCTGGACTCCCCCCCCCCACACCCCCTGGACAACCCCCCCCCCACCCCTGGACACACCCTGGACATCCCCCCACTCGCATAGACATCCCTCCCACCCACCTGGACACCTTTCCACCCCACTGGATAGCCCCCTACACACCCCTGGAGCCCCCCCCCCCCCACACACACACACACCCCTGGACTGCCCCCCCCCCCCCCCACCCCTTGGACAACCCTTGGACAGTTGTTGTTGGTAGAGGAGGCGCTGCCATCCCTCGGGGGGATGAATGCCGCTGGAAGTTACTCATCACTCCCACATGCGAAGCATGAGCTCTAAAAATGTTTCACCAATGATTTCTTCCCCTGTAAACATCATTCATTCTATCACTTTGATGCCAGTATAACCAGGGGAAAACACCTTCACACATGACGGTGTTTCCCACTGGTTATCCTGGCATCAAAGTGATAGAATGAATGATGTTTACACAGGAATAAAGCATTTGTGAAACATTTTTAGAGCTCAAGCTTCGCATGTGAGAGTGATGAGTACCTTCAAGCGGCGTTCATCCCCCGGAGGGATGGAGGTGCCTCCTCTACCACCCCCTGGACTGCCCCCCCCCCCCCATCCCCATGGACACCCTGGACCCCCCCCCCTCCACCCAACCCCACTGGACAGCCCTCCCACACCCCTGGAAACCCCCCTCACCCCACAGGACACCCCCACACCCCTAGAAACCCCCTAGACGGCCCCATAATCCCATGTACAACCCTTCCACCCTCCTGGAAATGCTCCCACCCTCCTGGAATGCCCCCCCACTCTCATGGAAACCCAGGATACCCCCACCCCCACCTTTCCGAATAGCCTTATCACACCCCTAGATACCCCCACCCCACTGAACACCCCCCCCCCCCCCCACAAACCCTTGGAACCCATCCCCGAGACCAGAATCCATACCTGAAAAACTATCATAAGTAGACCAAAACAAGAAGTAGAGAAAAATTAAACATTCACATAAATAACATTCAAAACTTACAATGTCAACTTAAAAAAACTAAATCCAACCTAAACAACTACCAAATACACAATTACAATGACAATATTCAAAATTAAATTTCACACTACAAACAACAAAAATTCAATCAAACCTTTAAAATAATTTGACCATTCCACTTGTAAGTGTTTGAAATCTTGAGAACTATAGGGTTAAGGGCCATTGAATACATACAAATTAAAAGGATAGTAGTTAATGTTTATAATGAATAAATCAAATGAACTATTATGTCAAAGTTTAAAAGTAAATCTTACCAGGTCAAATTTTACAACTATCCCAGTTGTTATTATTTCATACATAAATCTTAACATATAATATTCGCATTCGATGATTCCTTGTTGTTCATGACAATTCTATTTGAATGAGTGTAAATTCAATATATTATTTTTATGTAATAAATCAAAAAGTAAAAATTATAAATGGATATTTACCTTTACATTTACATATTTGATCTTCACACTCCTTTTATTTGTGTTTTTTTGAAAGTAGACCCATCCCCTGTTAGAAAATAATACGAATGGGATAAATTTAAAATTCATTATAATATATAAAACAATTGATAAATTAAAAGTTACTTTTGCAAAATTTTCTTAAAACTTTCCCACACATCACCATGGATAGAGCATATCCAATAAAGTGTTTTCTCCCTTGGGAAAAAACCCCTAACATCCAATGATCACTGATAAAAGAAAATTTAAGGTTAGTGGTTTTTTATGTTAAAAGATAATGAACTCTTTGAGAGATATGTGTTTCACACCTCTCACAAAAAGGCATAATCCAACATTGTGTGAATATATTCTGTTCAATTCTTTCAGCAATATAAAGAATTCTTTGTTCCTCATCCAATGCACATGCTTTAGGGGAAATCAAATATGGGTCCATGAATCCATATACATATGTCTGCTCATTCTTCTCACAAATGTTATAAAGATTCCTAATACAAAACAGACATAATTATACATTTTTAATAAATATAACATAGGGAAAAGGTGTTAAGAATTACATGGAAAAAAATTCACCACGTTGATGCCCAACTTATCTCCAGTAACAAGCTCCATGGTATCAGTTTTCACAATCCCCACAGTTATTTCATGTCCACAAACATGAGCTTCCATTGGAAACTCATAATGATCTGCCAAAAAATTTGAATATCTTGACAATATTTCAAGACTACTAGAATCTGCATCTGAGGTCAAAGCCATTTTTCTTTGTTTTTGTCTATACAGTATTTATTTACCTTTGAAGTATTCATGTAAAAATAAATAGAAAAATATATTATTTTTCAAATGATAAAACAACTTTAATAAAAAAAAATAAAGTAAAAGATATAACATACATACCTCTATGGTAATGAGTCGAAGTAGTCTGGATGGCCAAATTAAAAAATGGTCGATATTATGTCCAATTATCATCACCTCATCTGTAGGTAATGGTACTTGAGCTGATCTATCTATAATATCCTGTACAGTAACCCTCTGATTCTCTACCTCTAATTGTTGATGATGAACTGTATCTCCTATACAATATACTGACCCATATGCAACTATATGATGTTTAGGATCATCAATATACAACTCACAATAAGTAAGAAGCTACGGTGGAGGAGTAGGAGTAGGATAAAAAATGGGGTCTACAATCTGAGGTTGGGGAGTGGGAGATACTGGCAGAGGTGGAGGATAAATAACGGGGTCTGCAGGGGGAGGTGGAGGAGTGGGAGCTGCAGTCTGAAATTGTCTTTGCATTTCTGAAAACATAGACTATACTGATGCTCTAATATTTTCCTCCATCGTCGCATTAATATTATGAACTTCAGCCTCCAAGGATTATATTTTTTTATAAACACCCTAGGTGTAAGAAGTTGAAGAACATGGCAAAACTTTTCTTACCGACACACCTTCCGAATATCCTCATACACGACCAGGATGTTCGGGCTTTCCCAATGCTGCAGATAAAATATCTTGCCTCCCAGCAGCTATAAATACCCCCTGTGAGCTCTTCTCCTCAAGAGAATCCTGTATTAATTAATTGAAAATTTCTGTAATGATTGAAATTATATGAAGAAAATAGTTAACTTAAATAAATAAAATAGATATATTAAAATCCTCTCAACTACGATTCTCGAATCTTCCGAAAGATATTGCCCTTTTTTCCCATTCGATCTCTCTTCCATTTTTCATGTCTAGATAAAGGGGATGGAGGGGTCACCTCTCCAGATCTTGAAGACTCAGCTGTTAGTTTTTGTAATTTTTCTGCCATCATTTTTTCTTCTAATAATTTATACCCTCTCCGAGATAAACTATGAGGGAATACATTTTTAGATTGGATCTCCTGATGATGTTTCCTTGTTTTCTGTAAATTAAGAATAAGAAATCATTAACAAAACATTAATAAGATCATTTATATAAGAAATCTTATAAAAGTTTACATTGCCCTTACCAAAAATGAATCTTTTATTCTACTTTCAACAAATTGTATCCATGTGTCTTCATCTATGAAAGGATATATATGACATGGATTGTCATGAATCCTATGAACAAAAATGAAATCAGATGTGAGGGTTGATTTGATATCCCTCCATCTCCTGGCAGCCATTGATAATCATTTCTTCCTGACTCCTCTAGTGTCAGGAATATCAAATTTCATCTGATAATGAAGAGGTGAAATATATTATATATAATAGAAATATTTAAAGAATAGGCAAACAGTAGTAAAATATCTTACCAAAATTGTCTCCCAAAACTGAGAGATTATCGCTTTTTCCACACTTCTCCAGTCATCATACAAAATTCTTACTTTGATCTTACCCTGAGTTGATACAAAACTCTTAAAATATTTTGCATTTGGACCTCTAGGAATATAATCCTCATCAAACTCAACGACTATCCTCTAATCCTGTGTATGGGAAAGTGATAATTTTGGTAAACCTGTGCACCCAAATTTGCCAACTCTTGAACTCTTTGTCATAATGGGAGCACATGAGGAAGATTGGGGAACATCAAGAGGAGCATGTGAATGTTCCTCCCCAGAGGTATGACCAATATTCTCATCTCCATAATCATGTGGTTGATCAACTAATTGATCTGTCATTATCCTTCAAATAAAAAAAACAAACATTAGTTCACAAATATAAAAATTCAAATATTACAATACTACTGTAATCAAAAAATAGAAAATTGTACTAAGTTACATAATAGTAAACATGGTTAATATGGTAAGCATGTCAAACAATGGTAAAGATGGTAATGACGGTCAAGATGGTAAACATGGTAAACCTGGTAAACATGGTAAAGTCATTGTCACTAAACAAAAATAATTGATATATAATTTATGTAATGGTAAACATGATAAAGTAAAGTAAAAAAAATTAAAACAAACAAAAACATATACTTATTTCATTATAATATATGTTTTAATAAATAAAAAACTTAAAATATCTAACATTTTATAAAAATAATAAATATAAACAAGAAATAAACAAATGTTACCTGTAATTTTAGGAATGTACAAATGGATTGTTTTCCCAAATTCCTTAATCGTGATGGTTCCTTGTGGCACAAACCATGTCTTTAACATGCTCATCATTATGTTTTGTTAATATTTCCATGGAAGTAGGGATCTCACATAAATCAACATCTTCATCAAGTTCATCATCACCAGCATATTGTTTTTTCCCTTGTAAAACAACATCCCACTGCATATCTGATTGATCTACTACAAAGAAAATTTGTTTTTCATTTATTTCCGTTATAAAAGAATCAGTGGTGTCTTCAAATCTATTCATATTAACAACTTTCATTTCAAATTCATCGTTTCTGACACTTTTTTTAATGATAAACCATTTAGAGTTAAAAACAGGAACTTTAATTTTAAAGTAATAAACCTCCCATATGTCTTTAATCACTCCATAATATGCACTTGATGCAGAAATTGAGTTTTTTTCCTTATCACTCAAAAAATGCATTACTTCTGCAAACACCAATACACCATTATTCTGAACTGCACTTCTGTTTTCCTGAGCTTTCGTATGAAATGTATAGCCATTAATTTCATAACTCGGTCATGTTATCACATTTAAACATAGACCACCCACTATCCATTTTAATGTCTCTGATACATCTGATCTACCAAGCAAGGTCTTTTTAAACCATGACAAAAATGTTTTGTTGTGCTCATTCAAAATCCACATATCTTTCTTCTTTGGATGACATTGTTTCAACTCATTAATATTCAATGTGATATATGGTTGAGCATCAGCTATGTTATTCAATATGTATGATTCTAACTTCTTAATCAGTTTAGCTGACAACAATTTTACTTTCAATCCAAGATTCTCCTTTCCCTCATAATTAACTCATTCATGGTGAGATGGAGGCAAACCTATGTGTTGCGTCGTAGCCAAGTATCTCGTACAAAAATCTGCAACCTCCTCAGAAATATACTTTTCAATAATGGAGTCTTCAGGTAGATATGGATTCTTAACATAACCCTTCAATATTTTCATATAACTTTCAAAAGGATACAACCAACGAAGATATGCAGGTCCACAAAGCTTTATTTCTAGAACCAGATGAATCATTAAATGCACCATTATATCAAAAAAAGTTGGAGTAAAATACATTTCCAATTGAAAAAATATACAAATTGCATCTTTTTCCAAAATTTTCAAAGCATTCACATCAATCACCTTATTACAAATTGAATAAAAAAAAATAACACAACTTCATTATAGTCTTTCTGACACGGATGGGCAATATTCCATACAATGAAACTGGTAGAAGTTGTTGCATCATGACATGACAATCATGAGATTTCATACCTATCAAATTCAAGTTCTTCAATGAGACAAATGTTTTTACATTTGAAGAATAAACTTGAGGCACTTTGATATCATGAAGACACTGACAAAATCTAATTTCATCCCTCTTCGATAATTTATGACAAGCTGGGGGAAGAAATTTTTTCTTCCATTAGGAGTGGGAGCTAACTCCAAACGTATTCCCATTGATAGTAAGTCTAATCTTTCATTCAACCCATATTTAGTCTTTCCTTTAATATATAACAGTGTTCCAATAAAACTATCACAGATATTCTTCTCCACATTCATGACATCAATATTATGTTTAACTTAATGATATCTCCAATATGGTAGCTCAAAAAATATTGACCTTTTCTTCCAAATATGTCTATCTTTAACAGATTTCTATGTCTTTCCCAATGTCACATCAAGGTTTTTCACCCTCTCAAAATACAGATCAGGGGATAAAGGTTTTGGAGCAATATAAAATTATTGTGATCCATTGAATGCCTTTTTTAGTCTTCTATAAGTTTGATCCATAGGCAAAAACTTTCAATGCCCCATGTACACTGTTTTCCTTCCATGATGAAATTGACAATATGAAGTCTATTGTTCACAAATTGGACATGCTTTATTACCTTTAACACTGTATCCATAAAAATTTCCATATGCTGGGAAGTAATTTATAGTGAACAAAAGCACCACATGCAGTTGAAAATATTCCATTTTATAAGAATCATACACTCTAATACCATCCTACCATAAAAGTTTCAAATCATCAATCAATGGTGATAAGAAAACATCAATATCATTTCCGGGTTGCTTTGGACCAGAGATCATTATACTCAACATGAAATATTTGTGCTTTATACAAACTTTAAGAGAGAGGTTGTAAATTACCAATAAAACAGGCCATGAACTATGTGTGCTACTGAGGGTTCATCATGGATTCATTCTATCTGTGCAGAACCCTAGTCTGAGATTTCTAATTTCATTTCCAAATGTAGGATACTACTCATCAATTTTCTTCCACTGTTGAAAATCAGCTGGATGACGTATTTTTCCATCACATAACCACTCATCAGCATTCCATCTTAACCTTTTTGCATCATGTGAATTATCAAATAAATGTTTGAAACGATGACTTATAGGAAGATACCAAAATACCTTTGAAGGGATCTTTGTAATCATTACATCAACCTATGATTTTTCTTTCACCTTATACCATGATGTCCCACATTTAGGACACTCTGATAAAAATTCATATTCCTTTCTATATATCATAAAGTCATTCGGACAGGCATGTATTTTCTTGTATCTCAATCCCATCGGGCATAATATTTTCTTTCCCTTATAATGTGAATCTGTAAGATCATTATCTTTTAGAAGAATGTCTTTCATCAATTTTAGCAGCTCTGTAAAACTTTTGTCACTCCATCAATGTTTCTCCTTAAGGTTAATAAATCTTAACAACGCCAAAAAAATCGTAAAATCTGTACAACCAGGATATAATGGTTTTTCCACATCACCATATAAACACAAAATTGTCGGTTCTATCTTAATTTGTTCTGATGAAATATTGTGAATCATTTCTTCAATTCCATTGGAGTCACCATCTTGTGAATCATCATCATCAGTGACATTCCATCCAATTTCACCATGCCAAATCCAAGGGCTGTAACTCGGATTAAATCCATGACAAATCAGATGATCTTTTATCTCTATACTTTTCAACTTCTTCATATTCAATCATTTCAGGCATGGAGAGAAAAAAATGTCACTACATGGAACATTTCGTTTAGAAAATTCCAAAAAGACATCAACACCTTCCTTATATTCATTTCTCATTCGATGTGCCGTAATCCAACTTCGACTCATTATTACCTATAACAAATATAAAAATTATACATATTTTTAAGATAAGAAAAATATATGTTTATATAAAAAATCATAATTTGAATGTAAAACAATTTTGAAATATAAAACAAATCTATTCGTATTTAATAAAATATGCTTGAATATGATTTTAAAAATAAAATATCGTTAGATATAATAGTTTTAAATTCATATTGGATCCTTTATTCTTAAGGTTCACAAAGAATACATCCTGGTGCAACTGGATACCAAACTCACCCTTCTATAAAAAATAAATATGAAGTATAAATATTAAATTATGTATACATTCACTACTGAAAATTACACAGATCCTAACGATTTGAAACCTCTGGACAGCCCCCACCCGTCTGGACAGCCTCCCCACCCCTAGACATCACCCCCACCCCTCCTGGACACCACCCCTACCCCCTTGGACACCCCCCTAGACACCCCCAACCCCCTAGACACTCCCACCCATTGGACACCCCCCCCCCCCACCCCTTTGGATAGCCCTCCACCCCCTGGACAGCCCCCCACTCCTCTAGACAACCCCCCCTTCCCCCACCCCCTTGGATACCCCCACCCCTCCTAATAACCCTAGAACACATCGATTACTATTAAACCATCAACTTAAAAATGACCAAACATCCCTAATAATAGAAGGAATGAAGGAGAAGAAGAAGTGGGCAAAGAAGAAAAAAAAGAAACAATGAATAAAGGAAGAAGAACATGGAATAAGTAACTTATTTAATAAAATTACATGTAATCCAAGAAAACCATGGGGCCTGCAATGCTTGATAGAAAATTGGAGAAAATGGAGTAAACCAGAGAATAAAATCAAAATTAAAATAAAAACTCGGATGGAGAAAATCACAGTGTAAAGCCTAACATCATGGCACAACGGGGTCAGGATAACTGCACATCTTTGAAAACCACAACATGGTCTCCCCCATAACCCATAATTTTCTCATAGTCAATGATTGTTCAAAATATATATAACCAAATAGAATCATATTGAAACACCCCTCATCTTTTCATAATGCTTGAATCCCTAAAAACCATAGTGGAAACCTCAAACATAGACTGTACCAACCCCCTTGGACACCACCCCCCATCACCTTGGACACCACCCTCACCCCCTTAAACAACACTAATAAATTATAGCCTAATATACATGAAACAATAAAATCATCATGTCATAATCTCACAAACCATGATTCAATAGTAAATCCCAACTCACACTTATCCCCCACCCCATTGGACACCACCCCCACCCCCTTAGACACCTCCTGGACACCACCACCCCCTTGGACATCTGCCCCACCCCCTGGACACCACCCCCACCCCCTTGGACACCCAATGGAAACCACCCCCCCCTAGATATCCCCGGCCCCTCTGGACAGCACCCCCACCCCCTGGATAGCCCTCCACACCTCTAGAAACCCCCACCCCCTTGGACACCCCCACCCCTCCTGGACACCAACCCCACCTCCTACCCCCTTGGACACCCCCCTTGGACACCCCCCAACCCTCTGGAAAGCCCCCCACCCAGGACAACCCCCCAAACCCTCTGGACAGACATTCACCACCTTGGAGAGCCCCCCCCCCCCCGTCCCACCCACCCACCCCCTTCGACACCCCTACCCCCTTGGACCCCCCCCCCCCCCCACACACACACACCCCTGGACTGCTCCCCCCACCACCACCACCACCACTGTGGACACCTTGGAAACCCCCCAACCCTCTGGATAGCCCCCCGAACCCTCTAGACACCACCTCACCCCCTTGAACACCCCATGGACACCACCACCCACTTGGATATACCCCCACCCCTCAGGAAATCCCCCCCCGTACCCCCTAGACGGCCCCCACACCTCTAGACACCCCCCCCCCCCCACCCCCTTGGACACCCCCACCCCCACCCCCTGGACACCCCCCAACCCTCTGGACATCCCCCCCCCCCCTGGACAACCCCCCAAACCCTCTGGACAGGCCCCCACCCCTTTGGACACCCCCCCCCCCACCACCACCACCACCCACCCACCCCCTTGGACACCCCCCCCTTGGAACCCCCCCCCCCCCACACACACACACACAAACACACACCCCTGGACTTCCCCCCCCCCCAAACCCTCTGGATAGCCCCCCGAACCCTCTGGACATCCCCAACCCCCTTGGACAGCCCCTGCACCCCCATAGGTACCACCCCTACCCCCTTTGACATCCCCTGCACCCCCTTGGACACCCCCAACCCCCTTGGATATCCCCCACCCCCCTGGACACCACCCCCACCCCCTTTGACACTCCCTGGACACCCTCACCCAACTGGATATCCCACCCAACCCCACTGGACACCCCCACCCACTTGCATAGCCCCCACCCCCTTTGAAACCCCATGTACGCACACACACACATGATAGAACACACAAAAATTGTAAACTTCCATGATATCACTTACATAGGTTTATTTTACCAAAAAATAATTTAGCATGGTATAGATGAACACAATAAAACTAACCATGATAGAAAGACCAAAGAAAAATAACATCTCAACAAATTAGTTTAGGGCATCATAGAAAAAAAAAACTGAAAAGGAGTTGTGTGAGGCTTACTTGAGTCTTCTGAGTCGACCTGATAGATCAGATAATAATAAATATTAAGAATCATGTTGGAAAAATGAGGCTGCATGTCACGACTTTAACAAATCGATTCTAGGATTTCCGTGTCAGAGAGACGAGTCACAGGCCGCCCGATCGAAGAAAAATGAATGACTAAATACAGGGTGCGATAAATCATTTAAAAGATTTATCATGTCATTTATTTAATAACCTCCATGATAAAATATTTTTTTTAATGTTTATAACGTTGGTTATTTAATAACTGACTTAGAAACCTATTTATTACATCAGTTATTTTATAACTGACGTGATATATGTTGCTTTATACTAATTTGATAAATTGCTGAGATTGGCTTTATCACTTCGGTTTTTTATAACCGACGTTGTAAAGCGCCGAGATTTCCTTTATCACGTTGGTTATAAAATAATTGTCCTGATAAAGTGCCCAACTTTCCTTTATCACGTTGTTTATTTTATAACAGATGTGATAAAGTGCGCCAGATTTGATTTTCACGTCGGTTATACAATAACCAACGTAAAAAAACTAATCTCCGTATATTTTACATCAGTTATAAAATATCTGATGTAAAATATGGATCTTGATCGATATATCGCGTCAGCTATAAAATAACCGACGTGATATATCCATCATTAAATATTTGCACGTCGGTTATATAGAACCAACATGAAAAATGCCACCATGTTAAATTTTTTCCACTAGTGACAATGGAATATATCATAAACATAAACATTAGTCATGGTTAATAACTAAAACACATTCCTTTAAAAATAATCTTGAACACATTATGGAAGGAATAAGAGATGATTGAATAATGACATAATAAAACATAATCATGGGTATTCTAGTAGTTGAATAACCACATGAACTATTGATAATATTTTCATAATGAGGGAATGAATAATGTGGGACATCATAACCATACCTCTAAGGCCTCATTCCAAGACCATAAATATCCATTTTGTCAAGGCCTCGTGTCATGACCATAGTTTGTCTCATGAGACCTACCGATGCATCGAGGGGATATAACAGGCCCCTGACGACACTTAATAAGTCCAATGCATTCTTAATATTAATGGGGATAAACATAGACAACATATACACTCATATTTAAACTAATATATGAAATTTAAATAACTTTCCCCGAACATTAAGCATAAACACTAACCATTCTGAGTAAATTAGGGAATTGTTTTAAAATAGAACATCCACAAAAAAATAATCATAAAACATTAAAATAAATATGGTATATGATATCATAAAATATTAATCCCAATAATACATAAGAATCAACAAGAGTGTTGAAATAGATGAAGATAATCTTATAAAATCATCGAGTAATTCTTGAGATAAATACTCTTTTACTTTGAAAAGAAGTGTTATTTTGGAAAAAATATTTGTATAAAACCAGAAGTAAAATAATATAGTATTTTCATAATAAAATTAGATATTTTATAAAGATAATATTTTCAAAAAATATATTATAAAGTTCCCTTGAAAATAGGTAAGAATTTGAGAAATTCCCTTGAATCAAGCTTGTATTATGTGAATAATTTTGGAAAGATACTTTTAAAACATATAAATACCAATAAATGAATGTAGGATTATAGTTTTTACACATATATTGAACATTATAACAGAATATATGAGGTTTAAATATGAATAAATAAAAATTTAATTGAGTTAAGTAGATAATAAGAGTAACCTAAATAAAAATGGAGGTTTGGATAGAAAACCCTTACCTTAAGTATGGATGTTCCGCTCTTGACCTTATGGTCTTGGAATATGAAATTAGACTCATTAATAACTTAATTAATAACCTATTAGAAATTTATTTAGTTTATCATAATTTTTTTAGTTCATTTATGTTCTTATTGATAAGTTATAATATTTAATTTTGTCGTTCCAGAGTGTTCGTTTTCTTGATTTTCATAATCGGTTCACTTGTTTTTAAGTAAATGAGTTCATGTGGAATGGATGTAAACCTCTGGAATTGAATTTAAATATTATTTATGAAAATAAATAGGTGTTAATGTTAATTTATATCATTTTTTTATATGGGATAAGGATTACTCATTATATGAAATATTAATGACAATCACTTAGATTATTTTAGCAGTATTTTGATTATTAGGAACTAGTTTGGTCATATGATTTAATATTATGTACATATATTGGTTATTAAATATTAAATAGTTTATAATACATATATTTTATCCTGTTTAAACCATAAAAATGGTTTCATGACTAGTATTGAAGGGGAAATTGAAGAACGAAACTTTGTCATCCACAAAGGTTGTAAATTGGAACCTCACGGACAATGATTTTGTTTATAAAATAAAAGAGAGAGTGAGGATATTAATGATGGTTATTACATTAACATGATATAATTCTAGTATATAGATTATTATAGAGTTTTCATGGTAATTTTGAAAGAGTACATGAGGATAGGATAACAATTGAAAGAAAATTATAATCAAATTTGAAGAAATAGAATGTGAATTTTACTCTTGAATCCACCTCCTTGAGAATCTCTTTAAGGGAAGCGATTTTGGTAATTTGTAAAGACCAAGAGCTCATGTACATGGGTAGTGACTAGGGAAGGTTATTTTTTCATAACGTTGAGGATCTTTATGGATTATAGGAGTGAAGAGAAGAGGGAGCGAGGGGGGGTTTATAGTAGAGGAGAGGAGGGTTTCCCATTATTTTACTCATTATTTAATTATTTTGCAAAAGACAACCAATAATATTGATTCTTGTGATCAAGAATAGTAATATGTTCATGTGAGTTATACCAAGTGTTCTTACATCATACATGATGTTAGGAATAGTGAATTTAACTGATAATGTATATATACGGTAAATTACCGTATTTTACTATTCATCAAAAATTTGAGTATTTCAAAAAAATAAAAAAATATCACCCTAACCATTTTTGGATGTGTAGAATTTCAAAATTAACTCCGTTTTTTTAAAGTAATTTTCTAAATATTCTTAAAGTAATTTTTTAAATAAAATCATAATTTATTCAAAAAATAACAATTTTAAATCTATATTTCATTTTATATCACCTTGAAAAATTAATCAAGATATCATTATATTATGACCTTAAGACAATAAAATATTATTATTATTTACTATTCATAAGGGTCATATTACTATTCATAAGGGTATGTTACTATTCACCAAAAAATATTTTTATCTTATCAGACACTAAATATCTTACTGAACGCAACCATGTATGTCAGTTTTTCAAAATTCAAATCATAGAGGTTGAAAAATTATGTTTACTAGATATGTTATAACAAAGTGGTGTTTTTTAGAGACTTAGTGTTTTGTGAATTCACTATTAAATTTATGTATTAAATCTTGGGGTGTTACATTATCCCTTCATTACAAAAATTTCATCCTCGAAACTACCAGAATGTTACCTCACAAAAAGATTTGGGTGGTTCTACTTCATAAGCTCCTCAGGATCCCATGTTGCCTCTTAGATTTTATGATTTTTCCAAAGTATATTTACCATTCAAGTTGTCTAATTCCTCAATACTTGTTCTTTAGTGTCCTGAATCTAGATAGGCACTTCATAATAAGATATGTCAGGTTCCAATTCTATACCTTTATAAGTGAGGACGTGCATTGGGTCTGGAATGTACTTTCTCAACAATGAGGCATGGAACACATTGTGTACTTTAGATAGGATAGGTTTAATAGAAAAACGATATGAAACAACTCAAATTATCTCTAGAATTTCAAAAGGGCCTATGTACCTAGGTATTATTTTCCTTTTCTTCCCAAATCTTATGACACCCTTCAATAGAGATACTTTTAAGAAAACCATATTTTCCACTTGAAACACCAAATCCTTCCTTCGATTATCAGTACAGTTTTTTTCTCTCCTTTGATCTTCTTTGATATGACCTTGAATATTCTTTACCTTCGTTGTTGTTTCCTACACAATCTCTAGTACCACTAGCTTCCTCTCACCAACTTGATCCCAACATGTGGGTGTATGACATCTCTTTCCATATAATGCTTCATATGGTTCCATTTGAATATTGTAATGGAAACTATTATTATATGAAAAATCCACCAAGGGTAAATACTGATCCCACATACCTTGAAAGTCGATCGATCATGATCTCAACATGTATTCTAAAGTTTGGATTGTCCTTTCTGATTGCCCATCAGTTTGATAATGATAAGTAGTACTCAAATAAAGCTCAGTATCCAAATCTTTCTGAATACTTTTCTAGAATTTTGATTTAAATTGAGGATCTTGATCAGAAACTATTGAAAGAGGTTCTCCATGAAGTCTTACAACTTCATTGATATAGAGTTTTTCGAGACGTTCTAGGGGAAATCCTCCCTTATAGTGAGGAAATGTGCAGATTTTGTAAGTCGGTCAACAATTACCCATATTGAATCATTATCTATTGGAGTTTTGGGTAATCGAGTGAAAAAATCCATGGTTATATCATCCCATTTCCATCTAGAAATAGGTATAGGTTGCATGACCCCTCTAGGATATTTTCGTTCAGCCTTCACTTGTTGACAGACTAAACATCTTGATACATAATCAGCAATTATCCTCTTCATGTTTTCCCACTAGAAATATTCCTTCAAACCACTATTCATCTTAGTGCTACCAGGATGTAAAGAGAAATTTGAGCTATGATAATCATCCAATAACTCCATTTTCAGCTCAGGTATAGAGGGAACATATAGCCTCTTCCCAAATTTCAGAATTCCAACTTCACATACGAAGTCATCCAACTTCCCCTCTTTCACAAAATTAATTTTATTTTTCAGGTTATCATCATCAGTCTGAGAAATTGTAATCCTTTCTAATAAATATGGTTGGGAAACCAAATGAAAAGTTAGTGATGTTTCACCTTCTTTGATAATTTCCATATCCATCCTCTCTATATCTATGTACAAAGGATCCTTGTCAATCCACATTTTGTTGAGAACTCCATGATACTTCCTAATCAATTAATATTCTACCTTATTTACCTTTATTGGGTGGTAGTGTATGGTAAAATAAAAATCCATGAGTAGTTCGAGTCATTTCCTTTGCCTCAGGTTGAGTTCTTTCTTTGAGAAGATATACTTTAGACTCTTGTGATCCATATATAACTCACATCTTTCTCCATAGATATAGCGTCTTAATATTTTTAGAGAAAATATCCCAGCAGCTAACTCAATATCATGAGTAGGATTGTTTTTTTCATTAATTTTTAACTACCTTGAGGCATAGGCAATAACCTTATCATTCTGCATAATGATACAACCAAGCCCTTTCTTTGATGCATCACTATAGATCACAAACCCATCATTCCCTGATGGTAGGGTTAGGATCAGAGAATTCAATAATCTCATCTTCAATTCTTTGAAACATTCCTCACATTCTTCTATCCATACTAACTTAACCCCTTTACGTGTAATCTTGGTCATTGGGTTGGCTAAATGGGCAAAGTTCTAAATGAAACGCCAATAATAACCTACAAAACCAATAAAACTACGTACCTCAGTTATTTTTGTTATAATTGTCCATTATTAAACATCCTTTTTATTTGAAGGATCAATAGATATTCCATCCTTAGAGACAATGTGGCCAAGAAAATAAATTTATTGAAGCCAAAATTCACACTTTCTAAACTTCCCATATAATTCATTTCTTCTAAGAGTCTTTAAAATAGTGTGCAATTGATTTTCATGATATTCATAGCTTTTGGATTATACCAAGATATCATCAATAAATACCACCACAAATTCATAAAGATATTCCTTGAAAACATTATTCATTAGATCCATAAAAACATAGGGTTCTTTATTCAGTCCAAAAGGCATTACTGTAAACTTGTAATTCTCATACCTAGTTTAAAATTCTCTTTTTGGAATGTCTTACTTCCTCACAAGAAATTGATTATATCCATATTGAAGTTCAATATTCGAAAAATATTGATCTCCATGAATTTTATCAAATAAATCATCAATGTAAGGGAGGGTATACTTGTTATTTATTTTTATAGCATTGATCTCCTTGTAGTCAATGCACAACCTCATAGATCCATTATTCTTCTTAACGAAAAGAATAGGGGCTCCCCATGGGGAAACACTAGGGAGAATAAATTTGTTTTCACTCAATTCCCCTAGTTGTTTCTTCAGGTACACTAATTATGAAATGGCCATTCTATAAGGGGTCTTTGATATGGGCCTTGAATCAAGAATTAAGTCAATGAAAAACTCAATTTCCTTCTCTCGAGGATGTCCAAGTAAATCCTCTGGAAATACGTCAACGTATTCTTTCTCAATAGGTACATCCTCTATTTGAACATTCTTTTCTTCACCCATAGTTATTGCATTCCCTTACTCCCCAATAATTGAATTCAGTAGAGCTATTGGGGGGTGGATCTAGATGAGAATCAGATGGTGATATTTTTTCCATAAAGATAAGGGATTCCACATCCTCCTCAAAAATTGTAACCTCTTTCTTATTGTAATAAATTTTCATATAATGGTTTTAAATCCAATCCATACTGAGGATTATATCGAATTCAATCATGGGTATGATAATAAAATCAGTAGATAAAGCACATTTATATTCCATAATGGGGATTTCTTCACACAACATTGTTACAATGATACTTACCTTAGGAGTTTTGACTGAAAACTCCCTTATTAAATAAAATTGTAAATATCTAATTTTCTTGGAAAATTGGAAAGATATAAAATAATGTGATGATCCAGAATCAAATAAATCATTTTCTATGTTGGAGAAAACTATTAAAGTACCTACCAACACATCGTTAGGAACTTCAACCTCCATTGTTGTGACCACATAAGCTTGGCCTTGCTCCTTAGCCTTCTTTGGGAAATGTTTTCCTAATGCTTAGGACATTCATGTGCATAATGTCCCCATCTCCCTGAAATTGTATCATTGAACATTGGAAGCTTCATTCTTCCCCTTACAATCCCGATATAGGTGGCCTTTTCCTCTGCACTTGTAACATACTCTCATTCCCTTCAGGAAAGTTCCATGGTCTTTCTTTCCACAATTACTATAGGATGAAAGGTCAACTCTTACCATCTTTCCCATTTCATTATTTCCTTTTTCATATTTTTCATCATCCCTCTTCTACTCATGTTTTCCTTTAAAGTCATAATACTTATAAAATTCCTTTTCCATCTTGATATAACTTAAGACTATATCATAATATGATGAGAAACTTTGGGAGACTAGTTCCCTTCAAGGGAATGGTTTTAAACTATCAAAGAGTCGATCAATATTTCTCACTGGATTACGTATATAGTCCGCGACATGTCTTTATAACCTTGTGAATTTAGCTTCATATTTTCCAAAATTCCCATCCTCCTTCTGCCTTAAATTCAGAAATTGCCTTTCCATATCTTCTCATTGTTCACAGGGAAAATATTTTTCTAGGAATATTTCCTTAAAAACCCTCCGTTTTATCTATTATATTTCTTCCTCCTCTTTTGTGTTTTGGATTAACGACCACCACTAATCCGCATCTCCCGATAGATGATAAACTGTCATGAAAACCATCTATATTTCATTACATCTCAATGAGATAAATATCTTTTCTAGGGAACTTATCCACTGCTCAGCTACAAATGGGTCTGTAGTCCCATTGAATGATGGAGGATGATATTTCATAAAGAGATCCAACATAGCTCCTCCACATTGTGGATCAGGATGATCCATACGGGTAAGGTTATTGTTCATAAATTGAGTTTGATGTCCCAATATAGTAATAAGTTGCTCAGTACTGCTCGTATTTCCAAATTCAACATCATTATCTTATATCAGAGGGTAATTCCTACATGGGATATGTGCGTTCATACAGTTTCCTTTCCTTCCACTCATTTCCATTTCTAAATAATTTCATACACTATATTATGTTATGAATCATAATTTATAATCTTAATGTAGAAAAATACTTAGCATAAATTGAAATTCTATACATATCTAATCTCATAATCATAAACATGGTTTCTTTGAGGAAAAATTTACATTTAAATACTTCATAATGGATTGTAAATAAAATGTGTATTATCCTAATAATATCCCCTAAGAGTGTCAAGTCATGTGCACAGTAAGGCTCGTTGTTGTGTACCAGGATACCCCAATTCCAGCCCAAAACTCCTTGTTGGATTTTTCAATCCTATGTACATTTGTTCCAAAAACACGTCCACCTGTAGTATCCAAACAGAGATGTATTTTCTAGAAAGATCCACATAGTCTATTCCTTACCAAAAATTCCAGGATTTTCTTGTATGTTTTATCCTCATAGACTATCTTAGGGATTTTTTCCCTAGTCTACATTCACTAAATCTAGTTTCCAATTTTTCTACTAAACTTCCTTTGATACCAACTGTAAGGACCCAACCCCAGTTGCCCAAATTCGGTGCCTTATTTGATTACATTGGCATAAAAAAGGAATATACATTCCAAAGGACCGAGTAGTTTAGTAGAATTGGAATCAAGATATGTACATAAGTCTAACATTATAACATGAAATTAAATACAACATATAAGTTTTTTGGGGAATATCCACAACTATAAGTTTATCCTTTCAGGTCAATCATAATAAACTTCTTCATGTCCTAAGAAAATAAAACATAAGAATGGGGTGATCTCAAATTCTTAGTAAGGGTAAGCAAAATAATAGAATATATCATAAACATAATCATTAGTAATATTTAATAACTAAAAACACATGCTTTTAAAAATAAACTTCAACACATTATGGCATGAATAAGAGATGATTGAATAATTCCATAATAAAATATAATCATGGTTATTCTACTAGTTAAATAGCCATATGAACTATCAATACTATTTTCATAATGAGGGAATGCATAATGTGGGACATCATAACCATACCGTCAAGGCCTCGTGCCAAGACCATAGTTTGTCTCATGAGACCTATCGATGCACCGAGGGGTTATAGAGGGCCCCAACCAACACTTAATAAGTCCAATGAATTCTTTTTATGAATGGTTATAAACATAAAAATATAAATACACTCATATTGAAACTAATTTATGAAATGTAAATAACTTTCCCTGAACATTAAGTATAAACACAAACCATTCGGAGTAAATTGGAGAATGGTTTTAAGATAGCACATCCACAGTAAAAATAATCATAAACCATTCAATTAAATATGGTAGATGATATCATAAAATATTAATCCCAATAATACATAAGAGTCAAAAATATTTTTGAAATAGATGAAGATACTCTTATAAAATCATCGAGTAATTCTTGATATAAATACTCTTTTACTTTGAAAAGAATAGTTATTTTGAAAAAATATTTGTATAAAAACAGAAGTTAGATAATATAGTATTTTTATAATAAAATTATATATTTTATAAATATTATGGTTTCTAAAAACATATTATATATTTTCCTTGAAAATAGGTAAGAATTTGATAAATTCACTTGAATCGGGCTTGTAATACGGGAAGAATTTTTTAAAGATCCTTTTAAAACATATAAATCCCCATAAATGAAAGTATGATTCTAAAAATATATAGAATATTATAGTAGAATATATGAGTATTAAATATGAATAAATAATAATTTAATTTATGTAAGTAGAGAATAAGAGTAACCCGAATGAAAATTGAGGTTCGGGTAGAAAACTCTTACCTTAAGTCTGAATGTTCCACTCTTGACCTTATGGTCCTAGAATATGAAATTAGACTCATTAATAACTTAATTAAGAACCTATTAGACATTTATTTAGTTTATTATAATTTTTTTAGTTCATTTATGTCCTTATTGATATGTTATAATGTTGAATTTTGTCATTCTGAAGTGTTTATTTTCTTGATTGTCATAATCGGTTCACTTGTTTTTAAGTAATGGAGTTCATATGGAATGGATTTAAATATCTAGAATTGAATTTAAATATTATTTATGAAAATACATATATATTAATGGTATTTTATATCATTTTTTTACACGTAATAAGTATGAATAATAAGATTAAATATTAATGACAATCACTTAGATTATTTTAGCGGTATTTTGATTATTAGGAACTAGTTTGGTCATATTATTTAATATTATGTACATATACTGGTTCCTAAATATTAAATAGGTTATAATACATATATTATATCCTTTTTAAACCATAAAAATGGTTTCAAAGACTGTATTGAGGGGTAAATTGAAGAACGAAACCTCGGTGTCCATGAAGGTTGTAAATAGACACCTCACAGACGATAATTTCGTTTATAAAATAAAAAGAGATATAGAGTAAGGATATTGATGATTGTTCTTCTATTCATGTGATATAATTCTAGTATATAGATGATACTAGATTTATCATTTTTATTTGGATATATGAGTCGAGTAGAGTATAACAATATAAATGAACTTGAAATGAAATTGAAAGAAATAGAATGTGAATTTACCTCTTGAATCCACCTCCTTGAGAATATTTTTAAGGGAAGCGATTTTGGTCTTTTAGAAATACCAAGATCTCATGGACATGGGTAGTGACTCAGGAAGGGTATTTTGTTTGAACTTTGAAGAGATTCAAGTCTTAGAGGATTGAAGATAAGAGGGAGTGAGGGGGGGTTATAGTGGAGGAGAGGAGGGTTTTCCCATTGTTTTACTCATTATTTAATTATTTTTCCAAATACAACCAATAGAATTAATTCTTGTTACCAAGAGTATTAATATGTGGATTTGATTTCAAACCAACCGTACTCGCATTATCCATGATTCTAGGAATATTGAATTTAACTGATAATGTATATATATGGTAAATTACCATATTTTATTATTCATCAAAAATTCGAGTATTTCAGAAAAATCCAAAACATTCACCCTAACCATTTTTCTATTTGTATAATTCAAAAATGTAATCCATTTTTTAAAAATAATTTCTAAATATTACTAATTTAATTTTTTAAATAAAATCATAATTTATTCAAAAAATAACATTTTTAAATCTATATTTCATTTTATATCACCTTGAAAAATTAATCAAAATCTTATTATCTTATAACCTTAAGACAATAAAATAATAATATGATGTACTATTCTTAAGGGTCGTATTACTATTCCTAAGGGTATGTTACTATTCACTAAAAATTAAGTTTGTCTTATCAGACTCTAAATATCTTACTAAACGCAACCATGTATGTGAGTTTTTCAAAATTCAAATCACAAAGGAATAATAAATATGTTTTCTAACTATGTTATAAAAAATTGGTGTTTTTTAAAGACTCATTGTTTAAAGAATTAAATATTAAATTTTTTTTGAATCTTGTGGTGTTACATTGGGTGCATTGGGGGTCCATGTCTAGCTTACAACTTTAAAATAATCACTTTTTGGGAGGAAACCTAACTTATGTGTTTATTTTATTTCATTTCATTTCATTTTGTGTGTTTTTTTGTTTTTTGTTGAGGGAACCCCTGTATGGTTGTTAAAGTGATCAAATTTTTTTTTGTGCGATTTAATATATAATGTAATTCTATATTTTCCATTGAAATATATGACTTCCGGAGTTCAAATTCATCCTTTAATCATCCCTAAGGAGTCTATATGTGAAATGAGGCCAAAGTGTTCAATTTATTTTTGAGGGGTCATCAGCTTCAAACATGCTTATTTTGTTCCATGATTTCATTTCAACTCACTTCTCCCCCACTTTCTTCCTAATAAAAATCTATCTCTTCTCTTATCTTTCAACACTGTGGGTGGTTTCATTCTCTGTTGGGGGGAGTTTAAATCTGGGATTTTGAAAAAAAATGGCCTTTTATGATAAAAATTCAATTCAATGAAAAAATTCAATTCATTATCCTTTCATGCATTAATATAAACTGTGAAACATGAAAACTAAATTTCAAAATATTTTGAATTTCTTGATTATTATTTTAATGCACATTTATTTTCATGAGAATAGTTTCTGGAAAGTGTGATTGTCCGATGTGATTTTTTAACATTTAAATTTTAATTCTTTTAATAAAAATTATACAATGCATGTCCATTTAATTTTGGGTGTAAGTTTGATTTCATGGGTCCCATTCATTATAGAATTTGGTTTGGGGTAAATTTTAGTTTAATTTTAGTACCTAACAAAAAAAATGAAAATAAGGACCATGTAGAGAAATGTTATGTCCAAATGTGTGGCATTCGACATCTGGGGATCATGACTTCATAGTTTTATTTCCCAGAATTTGGATTTACATCTCTATTTTACATCATGGGATTGATAATATGTGTGGAATTTTGCACTTTAGGATCATGACTCCATGGTTTTATTTCCCATGGTTAGTTTTTTCATCTCTATTTTGATTAAAAATAATAAAAAATAAATAAAGATAAAAAAGATAATAAGATAAAATTGGGTACTCATGTTATGGTTTAATGTGATTCCCACATAGTGCTTCCATTTGTTTCCCCTTGAACAAGAAAATTGGCACCATGTATTTTGTGATGCACAATGCATCATCATGCTTAATTGAAATTAGATGAAATGTGATGATGAATATGGACAAAGGAATGGTCTTGGTCTTGGGATATTCTTGTGAAACTAGATTGTGTGAATTGATTTTTGATAGGTTTTAGAATTTTTTGTAATAATGTATTTGGGTGATCATTGTATGTTAAAATGTTTTTGAAAAAGGGGAATTCAATTTCATATTTTTGTGATACTTTTTGTTCAGTACTAGAAAAAATAAAGTTGGGGTGTGATTATCCACTAAAAGAGTCTAATATTAATTGTACATATTTTAATATTCAAGTGATTAAATGACCATAAACAATATTTTTAGTGCATTTCATAAAGTGAACATCAATTTACATCATTGTGTAGTTAATGTATAAATTGTGTCAATTTGAGACTAATTAATCATCTACTTCTCGAATTCATTATTTTGATTAGTTGAATTTTTTTGAATATTATTGATCAATTTTTTCAGAACATTATATATTTTAGGATCAATTCATGATTCATAAGGAATGATGGGAGTTTTTTTCCATGGATGAAAAAATTTGTAGACAGAGCATAATGGGCCTTAGGCCCATCAAGTAAAAGTAGATCCCAAAACTCAAAACCAATGAAGCTCAAATTTTAAATTTAGATAAAGAAACTTTTGTGGATAATTTAATTAACCTTTTGAATGATCTATTTATGAATTTTTATTGATGTCTATGGATCCCAAGATGACACTTAATTTTTGGGCTAGATTTGAAGGCCCATAAAGTCATCCAACAAATTTCATCATAATTTTCGAATGGATGATCAAATTGGAATGAAATTTTGAAAGATATTAAAGGACACCTAGAATAAGATATTTATATTATATTACCCCTTTATATTCAACCATATAAAATTTTAAATTCTCACGTCCAAAAGGGGGTGAATCTTGTCTGCTTTTTTTGGTCAACTTTGAAAATTCAATTTTCCTTTTATTTCTCACCCACCTTTGATACTCCTAATTAATGTGGAAAGAATTGATTAATAGTGTATTTAACCTATGTTAATAATATTTTTATTTAATTTTGGGGTGGTGATGTAATTATGGGATCAATTTTTTTATTTCATTTGTATTATTATGCTTTCATTTTGTATTCACGCATTTGTTTTTCACATGTAAGTTATTTTAATCACCTTTCATTTATTAATAAAAGTTATTTTTTATATTATTATTTTTTTGTTATTCATATCATTTTTATACCTTTTCTTTAGTTAGTGAATCTATTCACATCATCTTTTGTGAAATTCTTTACACAACGATGGAGTGATCATTATATAAATGTTTTTCTTCTTCAATTATTCCCTCATGAGTCTATTACTCACTTCTATTCATATAATAGTATCAATAGCGGGATAAACTATAATGGGTTGATCCAAGGGAGTAGAAAGGGTATGTATTGGGTGTTATTTGTCATTTTATTAATTATTAATCAATTATTTTTTTTGATATTTTCATTAATTGATTTACCTTCTCCTTTGATCCCATTAATTTTAAGGATAGACATCATGAGTGCTAAAACGATCATTTACCTTAGATTTCACAAGAATATGATCCTTCATGTTTATAGGTGAATAGAATTAGGATAGTGAAAACAAAAAATTCATGATTGATTCGGGAGGTCCATATTTCATTGAAGGAGATTCTCTAATTTAAGACATTGAAACCATTAAAATAAATTTATCCAATCCACCCCAAATGATAACCTAGGATCAATTAATTCTGTTAAATTGAATTAATTATGTATTTAAAACTCTTTAATAATCTAATCAAGTAAAATCCAATTTGGCCACTTCATATCCAAATAACCCCCATAGAATGTATGTTTTTTAGGTTTCTTATTAGGTATATGAGGATTTGATAACCCAAGATATACTACAAGCGAATGCTTAACCATATAACTTGGGGTAAATTTTGGCATCACCAGTCTGATAGAAAGTATAGATATCACCAAACCTATAATTTTTTCAAGCATTTGATACGTTTGAACCAAGAGTCATTCAATCCTTGGATTTAAGCCTTGGAATTGATTTGAGCTTTGATTCGAACTTGGATTCGATAAGGAGGAGTGCCGACAGTAGGTGTCTTCCACATAAAGCTTCGGATATCGCAACTGGTTTGTAACTAGTTAGGGTTATTTAAATAGATCGGGACACTTATATGAGTATGTCTAAAATAGAACTAATAAAGACCACTTTTATTAGCGCTAAATTAATAACTGCTGATAAAGATGTCTTTTATCATAGCTTATTACTTAAGCACCAATAAAGGATGTATAACTATAATTATAAATCAAAAAATTATAAATTTATTTATATAATTATATATATATATATATATTTAATTAATAAATATATAAATATAAATATAGTAAAAATATTCATTATTTAAATATATTTATTATAATTTTATAATTATTTAAATATATAATTATTTATTTATAATTATATAAATAATTTTTTTTTAAAATAATTATATATTTATATATTTATATCATTATATATATTTATATAATTATATATATATATATAATAAATATACATATATATAAATATAGTAAACATATTCATTGTTTAAATAATTTTATATTAATTTTATTAATATTTAAATATATATAATTATTTATCAATAATTATATAAATATTTTAAAAACAATATTTATTTATTTATAATTATAAATGTATTAATGTATTAATATATTAAATATACATTTATAAATATATTTATTTATAAATATTTATTTTAAAAAATATTTTTAACATTATTAATGAATATTTAATCTTAAGTGAATGCATGTTAAAAATGAGTACACTTTAACAATTTTGAAAAAATGGAGAAGTTTTATTAATTAAATATAAATTATTAAAAAACATGGATATATATTGAAATAAAGATGAAGACATATTTAGAATATTAAAAAAATGTATATATATATAATATAAATTGATTAAATTCCCAAAAAACCAAAAAATGAAAAATAGAAAATATTAAAAATTAATTAATACATAACGGTAATAAAATTAAAAATAAATAAATTAGATTTACCTATTAAGGACATGATATATTAAATTCATTATTCTATAATGAAATTCTAAAATGAATACAAAAATTTGAATTAATTACATAAATATTATGTGTATGTGTTTATATATAAGATTTCATTAATTACAAAAATATTTTTGTGTGTGTTGTATATAAAAATGCATTAATTTCATATATAAATATATGTGAAATTAATATAAAACACGTTTGATATATGTTAAATTGAAAAATAAAATTACATTCAACTATATCCATTACTCGGTGCAATTATTCAGTATTTTTAATTCATTTTAATTTATAATTATAAACCATTTGTCACTAAATATATGAATATTTAATGTAAAGCATAAATATTTTGTTTTATATAAAACATATTTATATCAATTCATATATATATATATATATATATTTAATATATACTATTAATTAATACTATCAATAATTATTTAATTGATAAAATGTTTAATGTTTTTTTCAATTTACTTATTTTTAATTTTTTTTGTTCAATTTTCATTTTACATATATCTGTATATGTTAGTAAGAGTGAGTATCTCAAGAGGGGGTGAATTAAGTAATCAATATGAAAATTCTTTATAAATTATTAATTTGAAATCCCCCAATTAATTTAAAACTTCACATTTAATCAATATAACATATCATTATAAGTTCTAATATTTCAAAAGGTTTCTTAAAGATTTATTAATTATCAGGTAAGTAATATACCATATTAATTAGTCCTTTGAAATCAATTTAATTAATTAAAATATTATAAAAACACTAATAAAGATTAACTATCAAATTATAATTTTTTTTTGGTGAAAATAATTTCAGTTTTAGAAGAGGAAATAAAGTAAACAAAAACACACTGCGTAAATTGAAACAAGTGGTTCATTCTCAAGTTGTGACTTTTTCCTCTCAACTTGGTGATCACTCGGCACCAAGAAGTTTATATATAATAAAAAATTTAATCCACAACCCGGATCGAGTTTTACAATAGTTTAAAAATTTCTCAGGTCTCACACAACCTCTTCCACAATTATACATGGGAGTAAAAAAATAGGTCACAGAAGGACCTCTACAACTATTACCCATGGGATTACAGGTAAAAGAGATAATAAGATATAATGTATCTTCCAATTAAGCACAAGAGATAGTGTGCGTGTGATAAAATTGACTATGCACACACACTACTTGAAATGTAATAATAAACAAACAAACTAAGAAATCTAAAGGTATAGGGATAGAAATGCTTCGTATGTTGGAGTGAAACTTGTGACTCTTGATTTAATTTTCTAGTGAATCATGAGTCGGATTCTCTAGAAAACTTCAGAAGAATAGAGTGTCACAAACTCATGTTTTTAACTGGAGGAAAGAAGATGATGTTTATAATATTTAGATTCCTCATTTGAGTGTTTACAGGATGTAGCAGTTCAGGTCATCAACTCTCTCTATGTGTTAAGTATGAGTGATCTCTCAGATTGAAAACAATATGCATCACATGTCTATTTCATCTCTTCCACATAAGGGAGTCTACTTCCTTTCTTAACAACAGCAGCAGTAAGAATATATATGTGTATTCAGATATTCTTCTTCCTTGTACAACACGTCTGGAATCCACTTCAATGTGTTATGTCAAGTATTTAAGAGACAATAATTAAAATAACATTCCACATAAACATAAATATTATAGTTTTTATAATAGTTTAAATGAAAGAGTAAGTAAATAGAACAATGGTGGTGGCTTAGCATAGAGGCATCTCAGGGTCTGGAAGTGTCTTGTTCTAGTAGCATAAAACTAATGGTTTCTCACTCTGGCAATGTCTCATCTAGAGGTAGGTCATCCTTTTGGCAGTTACTTCTATGATGATAGGTCATACTGGAATTGATTCATACTTTTCTGATTTTATGCTCTAGCATTGTTTTGTCTGACGGTGTCTCAGACTTAGCAAGATTTATATACTAACTATGAGTAATTGACAACGGTGGTTCATATGAGATGGTGTCTCAAAAAATTTCATTTTTCCATTTCAGTAGTATGAAATCCTGAGAGTGTGTCCTTGTTTGGTGATGAGTCTACCTTGGCAGTGTGATTGGTTGATGGTGACTTAACCTCAGTGGTGACTCATCCTTAGTAGTGAATAGTGATGACTCATACTTATTCAATTTCATCACCTCTCTCAGAATACAAGATACTTAAAAAGAAACATGAAATTCATTAATATCATTAGAATCATGATTTGGTGATCATTAAAATAAGAAGTTCAACAATCTCCCCCTTTTTTGATGATCTCAAATCATGTCATAAAAGGTATCATAAATATAAAACATGATATCAAAGGTAAAATAAAATATAATAAAGAATGACTTATCATTCAAAGTATGTGTAGATGGTATCATAGATAAATAATAAGAGAATAAAGATAATTAACAATTATCAAAGGAAACATCATTGGAATAAGTATAAAAATATTAGAAATAAATTCCATATAGATATGTTATCCTATTTTTCGGATTATCAAAAAGGTAAATATTAGTATAATAAAAACAGGAAAATCATTAAAACAAATATTAGTAACAGAATAAGAGTAATTAAAGTAATTAAAAATTATTATCAAAAATTTATTACAAACCAAGTACCATTAAAGACATATTTTCTAATAAAAAACAAATAAATTTTTTGTAACACCCCCAAATGATAAAGGGTTAAATATTGTAACACCCCAAATTATAAAGGGTTAAATGGCTAAATGATATGACTCATGTCAACAAGGTGCACCTTCCTTTTCAGGACGTTGTCTGATTAAAACTCCACAGTTAAGTATGATTGTCTTGGAGTAGTGATCAGGATGGGTGACCTTCTGGGATGTTTCCCAGGGTGTGTGTGAGTGAGGACAAAGCACAATGGAAAAAAAATGTGTTGGCCTGTGGGAACTTTCATTAGTCAGATGACCCATTGGGGCACATGGGTAGGCCCTAGGGTGGGTCCCACGTGTCTTTGGGGCAACTAGTGGTACCTCGTAGGCCAGGATTTTGTACAAGGTTTATTAGAACTAATCAGGTAGCATACTTGAATCACTGGATAAGGTAGTTCTTAATTATTCTCTGATAGAAGATATTATTACTTCAACATCAAACACAATAGGAGCACTCGAGCTAAAGTCCAATAAGGTAATATTTTAAACTCTTTCAAGTCAAGCATTCATACTAGCTGCAAATACATATTCCATTCCTTCCCTAATAGACTTCATGGATTATATCTCACCATTGATTCTCTTATTGTAAATATTTATCTCATATATATGATGCATCTTTGGTTGTATATAGAAAACCACATACTCAAACAAATACTGGTCATCATTTTCACTAAATTTGTTTAGAAGAGGTGATTGACTTTTTAAACACTTATTAAAGTCATAGATTATTTTTTCACTAAAAACATTCTAATCACTCTTTGTGAATACATCAACCAACACAGAAGGAGGATCTAGAGAAGCAATCTCAGGAGTAAAAGGTTGAATTAAGACAAAATTTTCCAATAACCCTCCAAAGTATACTTAATCAATCATATATCCCTAAGGATCTCCTTCATTTATAACCTCAATTACACCATCCTTTATTGGAATCCTTACATTGATGAATTTAACCTATTCTTATATCATAGGATCTAACCATTGGTCTGAGGGATTAAGAAAAAATGTCAACAGAAGACTATACAACAATAGTAGAAACAATAGAAGGAGGTACCACAACAGGTGTAGGTACAATGATAGCAAGGGTATCAGTAGATGTCTCGACACTTTGGGCAGTATATATCTATTTACTAACTGGAACTTCTTCCATCTAAACATCAGGTTTCTGAACATTTGGGCTATATACATTAACTTTTTGGCTAGCAAGCGGTTAAACCTCTACACATTTTTCAACTGGAGTTTCATTAGTAGCCAAAACACCAAACTATTAATAACTTCCTTAATTAGAATAAATAGTCTCATTTTTATCTTTCTCAACCACATATTATTCCACAAAATCAGTAACAGCCATCTTCTCTACCAAGGTAGAATCAGAAATTGTATGTTCATCACCAACCTAACTCATTTCATCTCTAACAATAGTTGGAATTTTTTTAAATATTTCCATAGATGAAGATTTATCCCCCTAAACAAATTCATCTTTGACCTTAAGCTCTGGGTACACTTCTACAATCAAATCTAGTTTTTCTAAATATTCACTAGGTGAAGAAAGAAGTTATGTAGGAATATCTACATATTTCCCTCTAATTTTGTCTGGTGAACCACTATGTTCAGAATCATCATCAGCATCATCACTTCTATTTACATTCTTATCATATCTATTTTAATTTTCATATTCTTATCCCTCATAATCATCATCATCCTCTTCATCATCATATTTAGAATAAATTTTAAATTGATCATCTCTAGAAACATCTGTTTCATCTTCATCACTTTTTAAAATCTTTTCTCTTGCGGACTCCTAGGTGGACTAGGAAAACAAAAAGTGATGGGAGAAAATTTAGTATAGAGTTATAGATCACTTATTTCATAAATATATGGATCTTTATCTTCTTATATAAAGGTTATATCCTATTCATCCTCATCTGATTAATGAATAACTTCATTAAGATCTCTTTGTCATGTTGGCTACTCAACCAAATTAAACTCAGAATACATCTTCTCATTATCTTCAACCCACTATCTATTCTAGGTATTCCAACTTATTCTCATTCTTGAACATATAAATCTTGAAATATAGAAACTTACATAGTCAACAACAGTTTCCTCATCATCAGAGAGAAATCCTTTTTTCCTTTAGCATGGATGAAATCATATTTGGATAAATAAAAGAGTTAGACCTTGAAAGGGGTTATATCATATCTTACAGATGAACCATATGGTTTTTACATATATTTATTTTAATTAATATTTTCATAAGACTAAGAAAGTAGACATATTGGGATATCAAGGTGGAAAAATCACCTTTCCTAGGGAAAATCATGTTTTGAACCTACACTCCCCATCTATTTAAGTATCCATTGGTCTTATTGTGATACCATCACCTTTCTATAATAGCCCATAAATTAAATACATATATATTACTTTAAAATTGAAGAATATTTATTACAAAACACAATAAAACTACAGCAAGACTATATAGGTTTAGTGTCTTTAGGAATTGGGAAACCTAAACAACTAGTTCATAAGACATCTATATTGTCTCCTGCTTATTCCTTCATAACTAGACCCATTTTGACATATCTTACATAATACCCTTATCTATGACCTAGTAAAAATAAACATATGAAAGGGTGATCTCATATGCTTAGTATGGGTAAAAAAGTTATAAATCAATCATATAATAATCATAAGACATAAGAACATAACAATTGAAAATCTTATCCTGCATAAGAAAGATCACGATATCATGCATGTCATGATATAAATCATAAAATTTCATAAGAATTAATGAACATAATCTAAAAAAATCATAATATAAGACATGAAATTTTTGTTCCATACACTTAAGCATAGAAAATCATTTCATATTAGTCAATTCTCATTGCCAAGAACATCATAGCAGACAAATTCCATTACTGAACCGAGTTCACTCCTCGTTCCAACTCTATTTTACTAAACTGAGATAATTTTCTATTCCATACATGTCTATATCATGAGATATAAATATTTACCCAATGCATTGGAGGTATATATAGGTCTCATCCATCTCATAATTAAATAATTCATACGTGTTCCACAAAAACATAAATCATTCATCATATCATAACCCAAAGAATAAAATGGTTTTCTAAAACATCATTCCATCATAACATAAATCCATGTAAAACAAATGGATTTAATAAATATAATTCAATCATAAAAATAATCAAATAATGGGAACAATAGGGATAGTATACTTTAAATACAACACTATTAAATAATTACATCTTAGATGGAAAATAATTTTGATAGAACACCTTAAATTAATTCTTGAGGAAAAAATTGTTTCATCTTCAAAAACGTTTTAATTTCTCAAAATTAAAAACAATTTTAAAATAAAATAAGCTTTTTTAAATAAACTTGAAATATTGTAAAGTAAGATTCATGGAAATAAGGCATTATGAAAACATAAAAATCCATTCATGCCATATAAGTTAAAAGAAAATGTGTATCTCGTACTTTTTTATGAAAGTAAAAACATACCTCATATCAAAAAAGACAAAATATTCCTCTCATACCATTTAATAAAAAAACTAAACCAGTACTATATAGTTTTAGTGTCTTTAGAAAGTGGGAAACATAAATAATTGGTTCATAAGAAATCTACATTATCTCCCACTTATTTTTTTATAACTAGACCAATTTTTGACATATCTTACTTAATACCCTTCTACATGACCTGGGGAAAAGAAACATATGAAAGGGTGAGATCAGATGCTGACTAAGGTTGTACAAGTGAGATATCAATCATATCATAATCATAATACATAAGAACTTAACATTTGAAAATCTTATCCTGTATATGAAAAATCATGGTATCATGTCATGAGATAAATCATAAAAGTTCATAATAATTAATGAATGTAATCCTAAAATTCATAATATAAGATATAAATTTTGTTTGGAATACACTTAATTATAAGAAATCATTTCATATTATTCAAGGTTTATTTCCAAGACCATCATAGCCAAAAAATTCCATTACTGAACTGACTTCACTCCTCATTCCAGCCATGTATTACTAAACCAAGATCATTTCCCATTCTAGCCCTGGATATCTCATGAGATATAAAATATTTACCCAATGCATTGGATGGATATATAGGTCCTACCCATATCATAATTAAATCATTCTTACGTGTTCTATAAAAACATAAACCATTCATCATAGCATAACCCAAATAATAAAATGGGTTTCTTAAACATCATTCCTCCATAACATAAATCCATGTAAAAAAAATGGATTTCATAAATATAATTCCATCATAAACATAATAAAATAATACTAACAATAGGTATAGTATACTTGAAACATAATCGTACTAATGAATTCCATCTAATATGGAAAATAATTTTGATAGAACACTTGAAATTAATTCTTCCGGAAAATATCCTTTATTCTTCAATAATGTTTTCTTTTCTCAAAATTTCATGAAATTTTAAAATAAAAGAATTTATTTGAAAATAAACATGAAATATTTTAAATTAAGATTCATTTAAATATGGTTTTATAAAAATGTAAAAATCCATTCATGTCGTATAAGTTAAAAGAAAACATTCTTCTCATACTTTTATCAAAAATTCAAAAAGTACCTTGTATCGAAAACGACAAAAGATTCATTTCATACCATTTAATAAAAATTAACTAATGGGTAAAATTTATGTTAAGATTTTTTATAAGTATAGAAATAATATTTTTGGAATAAATATTTAGGAAACAGGGACTTGGAAGATAAATATACCCCAGTATATAATTACGAATAAATAATCACGGATAATAATGAGATTGAAAAATTATCTATTACCTTAGGTATGATATCCTTTGTATGTATCCAAACCTCTTATATAATGATTTAAATAATTTTATTGAATTATTCAAGAATAATAGTCATTTTTTTGATATCATATATGATCATATTATCATCCGTTTATTAATAACATTTCATTATTACTCGTTATTCGGGTATTAATGGATTCATTTTCTTATGTATGTTTAGTCAAATAGGCTCAGGTTATCCTTATTATTTCATAGTTATATCAATCTAAAATTATATTAACATAATATATACCATATTTATTTATTATATACATTTATATAAAAATGATTTAATGGATATCATGTAGAATAAATCGCATCGCATCATGGAGACGGTAGGTCGTACGTACGCATGAGCGACGATATCATTCCCATAATTGTGAAATCGTATATATGTGGATGGTATATATTTTGTTCCATAATATATATAATTCTATAATGATCACATATATTTATTATTTCCACCATTATACCCATCCATGTAAGATGGTCGTGAAAAACATATTACACCATAGCATGGAGGCGGTAAGCCGTAAGTACGCATGTGTGGTGATTGTTTTTCATAGGATGGATAAAAGGTGGAATATGGTTGTTTCTTAATCACAATAAAATCTCAGTATATAATTTATAATGGAGTT
The DNA here is from genome assembly GCA_963277665.1 of Viscum album. Taxonomy (NCBI): domain Eukaryota; kingdom Viridiplantae; phylum Streptophyta; class Magnoliopsida; order Santalales; family Viscaceae; genus Viscum; species Viscum album. The sequence continues at coordinate 642,172,383 of OY728146.1, read as the reverse complement.
ATTACTTTATAATGGAATAAACTCATTAATATGAAGTATAATAAGAAAGAAGTTTGAAAAATTAGTGGGGGAGATTACCTGTTCTTCAACGAGCTCCTTCTAGATCACCTCTTAAAGAAATAGGGTGGTCTTTGGAGAAGAAAAGAGCCTCTAGAATGTGAATAGTGAATTTTAGAAGTTAAATGGTCAGGGTATGGCCAAGATTTAATATTTATAATGAAGTGAAGAAGTGAGGGAGGACGTGTCCTTTTATAATTGAGGTGAGGGGCACTTATGAAATTTCTAAAAATATAAATTTATAATAAATTAAAAATACATGAAAAAATATAAATAATTATCAGTATCGAAGATTATATGAAATTAGGTTGTAATATCATAAACAAATAAATTTTATAAAAGGGTTTATTTTAATTTATACCATATCATTTTAATTAACACTTAGCTATTCTATTTAATTTTCAACTAAGGTAACAAATAGTTCAATATTAAAAGGGTGGAATATTTACTTGTTTGATATAAATTAGATGATAAATGAATACTTTAGAACATTTTATACCATATAATAAATATTCCATATTTTAAAAAAATCTTTTATGATTTTAAAATAATTTAATAATACATTATTTTGATAAATTATCAATAGTGTCAATTTTGACACTATTCAATTCAATGATTTTTAAAAATATGAAGATAACAAGTTAACTAAGAAAAAAATGTTTTTTTAAATTTATAAGAGGTCAATTTCATCTATAAAATTATTTTTACATATTAATTATCCAAAATTATATTTATTTTAATATTTATAATAATATGTATTTATTACCGCCATTAATAAAATAATTACAACATTAGTTTTGTATAATTATTTAACATAATTATTTGTTGAATAAAAAATAAAAATAAAATAATATGATGAATATAAGTCATCTATATTTCATAATAATACTTATAGTCGAATATATATTTTGAAAAAACCAAAATTAAAAATGTTATATATATTAAAACATGAATGTGAAAACTTTAACATCACTTTAAATAAAATATTATAAGTGTCATAATCTTTTCTATATGGCTCCAAATTTTAAATATATTGACCCTTGGATTATTTTGGTCGACATATACTTTACCAATATGATTTAGTCAAGTGTTTGGATCTTTTAATGGTTATAATCATTTTAATAAACATTATTTTATTAATTTCTCATGAATTAAATAATTTATGCATCATAAATGTATAAGCCTCTAAGGTATTTATTTATTTTCTAAAAATTACAAATAAATTACCATGATAAATTAAAACATTTTATCTTTAAAAAAATCATTTATAATCAAATTTATATTTTTTATAAAATTATATTAAAAATGATATAGTTATTAAAATTTGAGTAAGACATATTTAACTTTTCTTTAAATAAAATAAATTAAATGTCCTAATCTCATCCAAGTGGCTTACAAAGAATTCCATTTCAACATAAGTATGATTTAGGTTGAAAAAAACTCATCCAATTATTTTAGTACAAGTTTTAGGGTAAATTTATAATATTATTTTTACCCTGAATTACCTGATTTACCCTTTTATCGTATTAATAAAAATTATCGAAGTTACTATTCATAATGACCAAAATTAAAAGAAATATATTTAAATTATTTGGACCTAATAATTAAAAATATGGAATCCATTTTTAAAAATTCAAAACACAAAATTTTTATTAATTAATTTAAAATTAATCTTGTTGTCGGGATGAGAAAATGAGTTTTGAAAGATAAAACATTGCAAAATATTGAAATGTTTTTACATATAAATTCAATGTAAAATTAATGTCAATGAACTAAATTATATTAACTGATAAAAATATATTCTACTTATACTTTAAAACCATTCAATAATATAATTTAACCATAAAAATTATTTTGATGAAAAAAATTGTTTTCGATTAAAATTTAGTATATTTTTACTATTCATCAAAAATTGAAAGTGATTAGAAAAAATATAAAAAATTAATCCAAAGTAAATTTTTATATCTTAGTTAAAAATAAGTAGTTTATTTTGTCATATAAAAATTATTAATGTGTCAAAAATTTAATTTAAAATGGGTTTTCCATTAAAAGGCAGTAAAATTACCCTTTGGAAAAATATAGGTTTTTATACATAAAATAGGGTTTATTCATACCCTGTGACTATAAATCTATTAGATGAATATCAAAATTATTTTATTAAAGATATAACTTATATATTTCATTAATTTCATTTACTAATTTTAATTAAATTAATTTATTAATACAAAAATATAAATATCTCCTTTACATTTAATTGGTTTATATTTTCCATAAATAATTTGTAGCCAAAGAATTCAGCATACAATTTAATTTCAAAGTTAGGAAAAAAACATGAGTGAGAACGTGCCCTACGCGCTGTCAGATTTTTCAAATTTTCGGATCGTTGTGTCTCTGTCAGCTTGCCTACAGGATGCCTCCACTGTCAGGATGGCTCCAGTTCTAGCCTTTCAAGTTGGCGCCAGCTCTTCAGCACCCCCTTGGAATGACTCGTTCAAGGAGGCTCTCTGTGGATCGCTTCACGCTGCTCATCGTCCATGCTTCCCGGAGGTCTGTGTATCGTCCCTAAAGGTATCATGTGAGGGAGACGGCATTTCTCTAGATTACATATTGAAGACCTTTGCAGAGGAAGAGGTGTGCCTGAAATGGATGCTCATTTCTCTTTTTGGATCTGCAAAACCCTCCTTAACAGTTTTACAGTGCTTCATCCACTCCTAGGGCCTCCAATCTTCCATCCAGATCTTGGCTATTCACATGAATTCTTTCTGCCTTGTTTTTTTCTAGGAAGATGATTTCTATCATGTCTGGTGTAGGGCCCCTCCAACCTTCGGTTGATAGTGATTCTGTATGTCTCGTTGGTCCCTATATTATCATAGGGGTAAAGAGAACCCATGTGTGATTGTTTTGATCCACCTCTCGGGTCTTCATCATCCAAACTAGAATAGAGTTTTCCTTAAGGTGGATGGCGATGCTCTTGGCGGATTTATGTGCTCTGATGGAAGGAATTCATGTGGGGAGGACATCTCAATGGCATGTATTTGTGTGGAACTGGACACTTATCTCCCCCCACCGAGCAAGATCTCTATCCATGTGCAGGATTCTCTCTTCTAGAATCAGGAAATCTTTTATCATGTCATTCCCTAGTTTTTTTCTCATTGCCTTCTGCAGGGGAATTCCATCAATTTTTGTCAAAGATAGCAGCAATAATAATGGATTCACCCTCCCAAGGCCTCTTCTAACAGAGAAAAGATGATGGTGTCTCATATCCACTCCCCTGTTGAGGTGTTGATACAAGAATTCCCAACCTCTGTTGACTTCCTAGTGCAGGATCATCCCTTGGATTCAGAACTTTCTGTAGGCCCTTCTCTCAAAGAAAGCTCAGTGAAGTTCTCGGTGTTAGTTCCTTTCATTCCCAAATGTGTGCATCCTCTCCAAGTCAGTTTGGCCTTGCCACCTCTTCTTTAATATTTTCTTTTGAGGTATTTGTTCTTAGAGATGTGCTTGTATGGGGTAAGGACCTTTACATCAGCACTTCTGACACTGCCACCCCCATCATACATCCTTCCAGAGGTCTCCACTAATACTCCAGGTACTACCTCCGAGGCAACTCATTCCATTAATGGAAAGAAGACTGGGCAATCTCCCACAAGAACTTTTCAAGAACTACAGATTGTATCTCAGTCCTTTTTTCACTCAGACTCAGATAGAACACCCCACCTGAATCTGAGGGTTTAGGTTCTTCCAAAACCTGCCACGCGGAACCTATTTCATCATCTATTATAAAGGTTACTATTTGGGAGGTATTTTTCACTTGATCCCAAGAATGTAATGGGAAGGAGATCTCATTCTCCCACTTCGAGATAGTTATCATCTCTAGGGACAATGCCCGAGCTCTATCCTTCCAATGATCCCAAAGCACATCTGGAATGATTGAGGCCTGGTTGCCCAGGTTAAGTCTGATTTTATCTCCTTAGAAATAATAAAATACAAGGTTGTAGTTATTTTTATCTTCGAACACAAGAAAATCCCTTCCAAAATTTGGTACTTCACTTGAAATATTAATATACATGTCTTCTTGCATGGTGAACCTACTAGCATCCAAATTTGTATTTTTTTGAATAATAACACCTCTGTGGATCCGGTTCAACCGAGTAACCCATTCATCACTTCTAAAGTGAGTATAGGTGATGTATTCTATTTGATGACCTTCATGTATGAGAGATGTGATCCCCTTCTACAGACCAAGTTATAGAGTGCAATTAATGCTTTTCTTCCAGGAAATCACCCATGGTTTGTCAGAGGGTACTTCAATATCGTCGCCAACCTAGAGGAAAAGAAATTTTGAGGACCTTTTTAGAGGAAGGACAGTAGATATTTTATGAATTTAATGTCTGGGAGGGGCCTCATAAATCTGGGATTCTTAGGCAATTCGTTTACTTGGTGCAACAACGGAAGGGGTCATCATCGTTCATGGAGTATATTGGATAGATTTCTAGCTAATATGGAAGCCATCACCCAGTTCTCTAACACTAAGGTGTGCCATTTGACTCGTGGAATTTCTGATCACTCCTCCCTGTTGGTATCAATTTCTTCTAAGCAGGATCATAGGTATAAGTTTCATTTCCTTCAACAATGGTTTAGAAAACTTAGATATCAGGACTTGTTGTGTGGTATTTGGAATTTTCTAGCACAAGGTGGATCATGGGTCAGCATTCATGAGAAAAAATTCCACCTTAGATCTCATCTCTAGATGTGGGCGAAGGACCTCCCTCTAGTCTATAGTTAGATTAATAATACCATGAAGGAGGTTGAGAGCCTCCAATATCATTTATAAGAGGAGTGGGATGATCAAACCTTTGAGTAGATGCTTGGTCTTTCATGTTACTATCTCTAGAGCGACTGACTAGGGAATCTTTGAGAATTAAATGGCTCCTAGAAGGAGATAAGAACACAACATTTTTTCATGCCTGCATCAAATATAGGAAGATACCTATTAAACCAAACATTATTCTCAACAATGGTTCTTATACAAATGATAGGGATATCATGGGAGGTGTGGCTCTCTCCTACTTCAAGGACTTGTTGGTCGGTCCTAATAGTTGCATGCTCAATGGATATACAGGATGTGATAGTGGTATCTTTGAGGTTATTCCTAAATGTGTCTCAAACTAGGACAACGAGGGACTGAGTTCCCTTCCAGATGAAAATTAAATCTACAATACCATACTGAACCTTCACCCAAATAGTTCCCCGGACCCAAATGTCTTCTCAGGCTCTTTCTATAGAGCCTCATGGGATGTGATGAAGGAGGATATTATTCTGTCCATACAAGATTTCTTCCAGGGAGAGATTCTTCCATGGGATACATGCACCACTACTATAATTCTTATTCCCAAAAATAGGAACCCCTCTTCTATCATTCACTATAGACCGATGTCTATGTGCAACTTCCCTTATAAAGTTCTTTCTAGTGTCATTAATGCCAGATTTTCCATTCACCTTCCAAGGTGGATTTCCATGAATCCACATGGATTTTTGTGGGGTCAGTATATCCAAGGTGATATTTCCCTTTCCCAAGAAATTATTATAGATATTAACTAAAAAACATGTTTCTATAATGTGGCTCTCATGCTAGACATCAAAAAATCTTATGAACGTGTGGATTGGGGCTTCATTATCAAGGTAATGGAAGGTATGGGATTTTCTTCCTAAAATATTGATCTTTTTTTAGATTTTTCAGCTCCCCTTGGATAGAAGTCTCATTCTTGGGGAAGTCTTATGGTTTTTTAAATCTATTCATGGCTTGAGACAATGAGAACCATTGTCCCCCAGAATTTTCATCCTCACACAAGAGGTTATCATTCATCTCATCCATAGAAGTATCAATAATGGAGATATTTTAGCCTATTATAGGAGCATGAGGGCCATGACCATTTCTCACTTAATGTGTGTGGATGACACCCTGGTGTTTATTAATGGGGTGAAAATCTATTCAAGGCTTGAACCGCCTCTTGGAGAGTTACTGCCACTAGAGTGGCCAGCTTATCAATAAAGAGAAGATCCTCTACTTCATCTCTAGCAACTACTCTCCCAGAATGATTTTTGATATTCATCTCTCCATTGCTATGAAAAGAGGATGATTTCATATGAAATAACTTGGGGCACCCATTTCTCCTATAAAAATTCATATTTGGGACTTCGACTTCTTTATCAGCAAGATCGCAGAGTGTATCCACAACTAGAAAAATAGTTTCTTGTCCTTCAGGGGATGTATTTCTCTCATTAATAGTGTTCTGTTGGAAACTCTAATCCATGATCTCTCAGCAATCAAGGCTCCGAAGGGTGTCATCTCCAGTATTGATAATCTCAAGGTTGGTTTCATTTGGGATCCTCTTAAGGAAAGGAGAAGGCATTGGGACTCATCGAGAAGGGTGGAAAGGCCTAATATAGAAGGTGGTATTAACGTGAGTATCTTGGATGACACCCTCGGTTGCATGTATGCAATATTGGATTGTGAAATCCTGTAACATAGTATGTTGTGGTGGGAAACAATTAATCCTATATTGAGTAACCATTCCTCAACTCAGGGTTGGGTCTCTTCATTATGGCATGCTTTATTAATCCTGATCTCTAAGATTCAGTCGCATTATTAATGGATTATTGGGAGGGGAGACATTTCTTTCTAGAACCACAGTTGGGTAAGGCATGTTCTTGGTTTCCCTGGGTGCCCTACTCCCGCCATCTATTTCAGGGAGGCTAACATGTACCCAACACTCATCAAGGCTATATTGGATGAGGAGCAACAATATATCTTGAATCTCATCATCTTAACATAGGATCCTGATCGTTGTGTTTTCATTCCATCTTCCTCAGGGGATTTCACTACTCATGATTATCGTTGGTCTCGTGCCATCACATAGGAGTAGGATAGATGGAATGACACCCTTTAGTCCAAGGTGGTTCTATAGAAATATAATTTCCTGATATGAAGGATCAGGTATCAGTCCATCCCTATGGATGATAATATCAAACATCATGGTATCCCATACGTCTCACGTTTTTCCAACTATAATTCCTGCAAGGAAGAAATTGTCGAACACCTCTTCTTTAGGGGTTTCTGGGTGTGTGATGTGTGGAATTTCTTCAGGGATTGCACTGGAATTCAAGACAATAACCTGGTCAACCTCATGTTCTGGGACAGGTGGTTCTATGGCTTAGGAGACAAAGGTCATAGAAGATGGCATGCTCAGTGATCCTCCATGCTCAGTGTTGGTCTATATGGAAGGCTAGTAAAAATATTAGAAATTATGGGATCCATTCAGTGGGTAAGTCTATCATAATTGGGACTAAGATCATTCTCCTTAATTTGGCTCGGCTCATTGGAAATTGGAGGGATTCCCCCTCCCTCTGGTGGATGATTCTTCACTCACATGATACCCAATTAAAGACCAACATTAACTGAGGCCTCTGGGTGTGATAAAATCCCCCCTGGGGGACTTAAACTCAATACTGATGGGTCTTATAGGTTGGGTGTCTTGCACTGGGGTGGGGTTTTTCAAGACTCTTGAGGATCAGTCCTCTTGACCTTCTCCTTCTACTTGGGTCATGGTTCCTCTCTTCAGTCCGAAGCCATGGCTATGCTTATGGGTATAAGTCTCTTCCACTGGAAGGGGTTAATGTTATATGAACCTGAAACGGACTCTAATATCCTTCACAATGTCCTGAATTATATTTTCCCTCCCCCATGGTCTATAATCTATATTATCAAAAAGTTCAAAATACTAATCACCAATAGAATCAAAATAAGGCACTCGTGGCGTGAGGGTAACCAAGTGGAGAATCATCTGGCTTCTATGGAGGTCCCTGGTAATGATCAAGTATGGTTGCTTGAGATTATCACTTTTAAACCTAAAGGGGTAAATCTGATTAGAGGGGATTACCTTAGGCTTCACCATTTCAGATCCCCTTAGTTCTCTTTGTTCTTTTTTTCTATTGTTTGTTTGGATGTATTGTCTCATTCCTAATAAAAAACTAAATTTGATGATGATGATTTAAAAAAATCACCATAAATTTTCATATTTTCGTTATATTTAATCTTTAAAACTTAACGGTTAGTTTATAATATTCATTTTATACTAATGACATCTCACAATTCGTTTAAACTCATGATTTTGTACAACACAAGCTATTGAAGAAATAAAATTATTTAAAGAAAATATTTCAAAAAACATCTAGGTGTTACACTATTAGTTCTGTCAAAGAATATTTATAGATAAAGAAGGCACTACCCTCAAGAACGTATCCTTTATAATCATCATAAATTCTTTCATGTGGAACTCCCAAGCATTTAGCCCACTTTTTTTATGAAAATATTAATTTTTGGCCTTTAACTCATGCTCTCGTCCAATTTTATTCCTCATCATTGAATCCAAACTTAACATAATGTGAACACTCATGAACAATCTTAGGATAAAACAGCCTTTCATTCAATGAAAACCAATCCAACCAACATTATTCTCGAATAACTTTTTGAACTAAATACTTTCCAGACAACATCCATTTTGATTCAACTTCCCTTTCATCTACTACAACTCTATTTTCAAGCTCGGGGTGAAAAGGTTCAACTGGAGTAGGAAAAATAAATTTTCTCTTCTACTTCTTAGCTGGTAGTGACTTTCTTGGAGAGGATTTAGAACAACTATTCATTCTTGGAATACAGATCGGTTTGATTTTCTTGGTCAAAGTCTAAGATAAAAGTTATCGGTTTGAATTTTGGGAGAAGATAGGTCGCTCAGGGCTTGAGGGAAAATGATACAAGAGTATCATGCTGGGATCAAGGTGTGTTGGAAAATAGACATAGATTATTTTTTTTATCATTTTTTATTTAGGTATATCAAAATAATGCTAAAAAATAGAATTTGAAATTGGTATATAAAAATTGAATCAAGAAACAGAAATAACATAAACCAATGAAAATTAAACCATCACTTCAACTTGAGAAATAGAAAAAATTCACAAAGGCATGAAATTGATGGTGTGTAAATCACAACGGTGTGTCACCCAATGGTGTGTCAGCTAATGTTGTGTTACCCAATGGTGTGTCACCCAATGGTGTTTCACCCAATGGTGTTTCATACCAATGTTGTGTCACCCAATTGTGTGTTACCCAACGGTGTGTCATATCAATGGTGTGACACCCAACAGGGTGTCACCCAAAGGTGCGTCACCTGAAAATTTAAAATTAAACAAAATTATTCATTCCTAACTCATGTTTGATATAGTTAATTCTCTCAGAATTCAAATCCAATGTAAATATATAAGGCCCCAGCCTTAAACATTACATAATCTTGAGTTAAGTCAAGAATTCACATTGAGGGTCTTTTCAGGTTTAGAGTTTTAGAGAATTAGGTCGTAACTATTACATTGCATCTCAAAAATTACAAAGTATACACTTCTACTATATCCAAATTTTTCACAATAATAAAACTCATTAAATAAAACAAGAGTTATTTTATTGATATAAATCTTATTGAATACTTCATTTATCTTACCCTTCCTTATACCCTATTAAAAACATTTCAAAAACTTTGGATGAGCATAAAAATCTCAGTAAGGGTTATAAAATAAAGAAAGAAAACATTAGTCTATCAATACATAAAAAACATAAGTTCTTTAACATACCTCATGAAATCATAATATTTATGAATAACACGTAGTAATCACAAATTATAAAGGTAACTAATGGCATCCATATCATACTTACATTGTAGCTTTCACAACTACATAGGGAGTTACATTTTGAATACCCATCATAGTATATTAACTATATATATTAGGAGAGACATTAACATTTACCTCTATCATGTTACCTAATTCATTGGAGAGCTATCTCGGGCTCACTCTCCCTAGGTTTAGCATGGAACAACCTGTATACCTAAACAATTCCCAAGAACCATAACATAATCATAACTCATAACACAAGCATAAAGGAAAGATAAAATTTCCAAATTGTAATCACAATATATCATTTCAATATATTGACATAATCAATCCATTATCAAAACCATTTTCAATAAAAAAAATATGTAAAAATATTATATGGTATTTATTTTCCTTTTAAAAACTTTATGGCTTGTTAAGAAATCCAAATATCAAATAATGCTTGCGGTGGCGGAAAGGTCATTGCCACCGCCTACGTTAAAAAGAAACATTCCCTTTGTCATTTGGTAAAACACTTCATAGATAAAAGATTCCCATTGACTGAAATTAAAATTCAAAGGGTTTTAAACACCGTATAAGGTAAATTCATGTATAAATCAAAGTATGCCTCAATGAATGGATATTGAGACGAAGTCCCTTACCTTGTGTCAGACTTATCTTGTTCGTTTATCTCCCTGAATAATAAACTAAAGTTAATTATTCTTTCTTCAGAACCTTTTTCAATTTTATTATTCCTTTTATATCAAATATTAACTTTCTATAAAAATTAGTTAATTATTTGAGTTTATATCGGACATTTTTCCCATGTTCGAAACTTGAGTCAAAAATGAACTTGTTATAATTACAAATTGTCCATGTGGTCAAAAGTCCATTATCTCCAGAATTGTATTAATGATTTAAATATCATATATATCTGGTATATATGTATTTAGATCTAGTATATATATATTTATAATAGTCCATAACATTTGGATATAATAAAATGAAATGCATAGTTCATGGAGATGGTAAGTCGTACGTACGCATGAACGCTACTTTCATTTCTTTTCCATTTATAAAGGAATGAAAAAATAATGATACATATGTATATTTAATTTTAGTATAATATCTATGTTATATATGTTACATAAGTTCATTAATTATATCCTTTATACATTCCATGTATAGCATGAATGAGCCATACCACTTTGAGGAGGCGGTAATCCGCACTTCCTCAAATGAAATTATTATATTTACACGTTATGGAAAGCATAAAGGTATGATGTAAATGAAAAATAAATAAGAATAGAGAAAATATAAATACAATATATATAAAATATAAATATATTTTCATCATAATTTCCACCATGAGAGGTGGTATGGAAAAATCGAACAATCATCATTTCGTGAGGTAATAGTTCGACGTCCACAGAAACAGAATGTTCTATACTATTTAGAAGGAGGTGTGTGTAAGTGTCATTATAATAATTCTCATAAAATAACCTTTTATATTGAGGATAATTTTTTGTATATAAACAATTAATAATGTTATCATAGGGAGTGGATAAGTAAAATAAAATAAAAGAACTTGAAAGAAGATGTTACCTCTAAATCGGGTAACTCCCTTTGATTTGATCCAAAAAGCTTTATTGAATTTTATTCTGACCAAGGTAAGGATTCTAGTAGTAATAGAGGGATGTTGGTAGATTATTTGGGAAGATATTGGATGAGCCTATGGAGATTTAGAGGTGTGAGTAAGTGTTAGAGGTGGTGGCCTTTTATAAGAGCGGGGAGGGGCACTTAAGGAATATCTTGAATTATTATTTTATTATAAATTCTATTTCGATTATTAATGAGTCCAAATTAATTTATTTCTAATATAATATGAATATAAGTTGAAATAAAATTATCCAATAATAATTAGATATGTTTTGGATATTTTTTAATCCTTATCTTTTTTATTTAACCCATTTTTACTCTTACTGTTTTATCAAGCATTTAACACTTTGAGAATCACAATAGTTACCAAAACATGAAAATTATACAATTAAAGAGTAAATAATAACATTTTATACTTATATTAATTATTTGTATGAATCTAATATTTTTTTGAATTTTATAATATTTAATAAAATATTTTATATTTTAAAATATGAATTATGTCAATTTTGACACTATTGATATCATGAATTTTTTAAGAATCCATAACAACTTTATTACTTAAAAAAAACTTAATTAATAAAAATATATAATGTAACTATCATCCATAAAATTCATGTATGACATAAAAATAACCAAATTACATTTATTTTAACATTTATAATATCATTTATTTGGATCCTTTGTTAATGAAGCAAACATTACATCATCATTGTTTCATAATTAAATTCATTTATTTGATGTCTAAAAATTATAAATAAAATACCATGATATTGGAAATATTTTTATCTTTAAAATTAAAATTTATAGTCAAAGAGATCACTTATATAACCTCATATAAAAAAATTAGTAAAAGATACATGTTTAGGTTATATTTTTCTTAACTTTAAATTAAATGTAATTAAATGACATTTTCACACACAAGTAGCTCTATGGGGTCCTAAAATCGACCCAAATATTCCCATGGTCGGAAATATCTCATAAAATATGTTTAGGATAGGTTTAAGGGTAATTTAATATTATTATAATATTATTTTTACCCTTATTTACCAGATTTACCCTTTAACCATGGTAAATAAAATATTTGCTGAAGTTACTATTTAAAAAATATAATTGGAAGAAATTCATTTAAAAACAATTCTCATTGTCAAAACCAAAAGGCGTGTTTTTAAGAAGTAAAAACTACCAAAAGATTGACATGTGTTTGTATCCAATTTAAGAGTGAAATTACTTACAATGACCAAAATTGGATTAAATGTTAACAATATAATCCAATTACACTTTAAAACCAATTAAAATAATAATCTAACTATATAAATAAATTATATTAAAAGACAATTTTGAATTAAAATGCATTATTTTTCACTATTCATTAAAAAATGAACTTTATCAGAAAAATACCAAAATTTCATCCAAAGTAATTTTTTATGTTCTGCTTCTAAAGAAGAATTTTATTTTGTCTAATATGTCTTATAAAAGTGACAAAAACTAGTTTAAAAAAAGGTTTTCCATCAAAAGGCAGTAAATCGACCTTTTAAAGAATATTATAGTATTTAATGCTTAAAATCAGATTATTTCTTATTTTAATCCTCTAAAATTAATGGGATAAATGTAAAGACATTTAAAAAACATGTATAATCATATTTTAGTTATTTCTATTCATTCTCTCCAATAAAATGGATAGGCCTTAAGTACCATTTAAAATAATAGTATTATTATATTATTTTTCGGTATAACTCAATGTTGTATGCAACGTAAGATTTCAGATAAATCCATTTTTACATGTTGAGTATGCAATCCGACATAGAATCCCATTTAAAGTAAAATTAATATTTAATTCAGGAATATTAATAAATATGAAAATGTCATATTCTTTATTTACCTGGGATGTTACATCCTTCTACCTTTTAGGAATTATGTCCCCGCAATTCTATTCACTTATTAAATAAATGGGGGTATTTATCCCTCATAGAATTTTTATATTCTTGTGTTGCCTCTTTAAACATATGGGTTTTCCACAAAACCATTACCTGATGAATTACATTATTCCGTAACACTTTCTCTCATCGGTCAAGAATTTGGACTGGTTATTCCTCATAAGAAAGATTGTCATAAAATTGAACTACCTATAGACTCAAAACATGAGATAGATCTGGAATATACTTCCTCAACATTGAAACATGAATAAAATTGTGTAGCTTGGACAAACTTGGAGGTAAATACACTCTATAGGAAACTAATCCAACTTTCACTAAGAGTTCATAGGGTCTAATGAACCTCAGACTCAATTTTACCTTCTTACCAAAACGCGTCATGCTTTTCCCTGGAGAAAATTTGAGAAAGACATGATCACCTACCTCAAAAGAAAGATCCTTCCTTCGGTTATCCGTATAACTTTTTTTCTTAATTTGAGATGTTCTCATGTGATTCTATATCAACTGAACTTTTTCTAGCATCTCTTCTATGAATTCTAGACACAAAAACTTCCTTTCAACTACTTTATCCCAAAAAGATAGAGTTCGACACCACTTTCCATAAAATTTCTCAAATAATACCATCTGTATACTGAAAGGAAAACTTTTATTATAAGAAAACTCAACCAAAGAAAGATGTTGGTCCCAAATTCCCTGGTAATCTATTGAACAAGCACCTAGCATATCTTCCAATGTCTGAATTGTTCATTTTGACTACCAATCTGATTGTGGATGAAAAAACTATATTAAAATTTAATTCAATACCCAATGACTTTTGAAGGCCCTTTATAAAGTTAAAAGTGAACCTTGGATCACGATTAGATAAAATGGATAGGGGAACTCTATGTAACCTGACTATCTCTTTAATATAATTTCGAGAAAGTTTATCTAGAGACAGAGTATCTTGAATTGTAAGAAAATTAGTAGATTTAGTTAATCTATCAATAATAAACCAGATTGCATTCTTACCTTGAGAATTATCTGGTAATCCCATAAGAAAATACATGGAAATATTTTCTCATTTCCACTCTGGCACTGGAAAAGGCTGAAGCATCCATTTTGGTAACTACCACTCTAATTTATCATGTTGAAAAATAAAACATCTCAGGGTAAAGTCATAAATATCTCTTTTCATTCCATCCCACCAGTAATACTCCTGAAAAATATATGTACATCTTAATACTGCTAAGATGAACTAAAAATGAGAACTATGAGCTTCACATAATAACTTCTTCTTCAACTGTGAATCACAAGGTACACATAAACTCTTTCCAAACATCAAAACACAGTCTCTATAAATTTTAAACTCAGGTAACTTACCCTTATAAACCAAATCTACCTTTTTCTGCAACTCACTATCATCTTTCTGTGCTTTCTTATTTTTTCTGCTAGGGAAAATTGTACTGAAATATGAAATAAAATAGAGTAATTTCTTGTATCAACAAATTCTATTCCAAATTTCATCAAATCGTTAATCAAAGGATCTTATTCCAAATGTAACATAGTTAATGTAGCCTTACTTTTTTGACTCAAAGCATCAGCCACTTTATTTTCTTTTCATGGATGGTAATGAATTGTGCAATCCTAATCCTTGATTAATTCTATCCATCTTCTATGTCTCATGTTAAATTCTTTATAAGTGAATATATACTTCAAATTTTTTTGTTCAGTATATATTTCACATTTTACTCCATACAGATGATGCCTTCGAATTTTTAAAGCAGAAACAACACCAGCTAATTCCAAATCGTGTGTAGGGTAATTTAACTCATGAGGTTTCAACAGACATAGAGGATAAGAAATTACCAAATCATTCGATATTAGGATACAACCAAGTTCTTTCAACGAAGCATCATTGTAGATAAAAAATTCACCATCTCTGGATGGAAGTTCCAAAACTGGATCATTCACCAATCTTTTTTTCAATTCCTGAAAACAATCATCACATTCTTTTGTCTAGATGAACATAACAGTTTTTTTATTTAACTTAGTCAGTGGGCTAGATAACCCTGAAAAAATTTCAACAAACCTCCTATAATAACCTCTTAAAACAAGAAAACTAGGAATCTCAGTTATATTTGTGGGTCTTGGCCATTATTTGACAAAATTTGTTTTAGAAGGATCAACAATTATGACATCCTTAGAAACAACGTGACCAAGGAATGAAATTTTTTATAACCAAAAATCACACTTGAGAAATTTACCATACAGTTTATTTTTTTTTAATTTTACAAGACAACCATCAA
Organism: Viscum album; assembly: GCA_963277665.1. Lineage (NCBI taxonomy): Eukaryota > Viridiplantae > Streptophyta > Magnoliopsida > Santalales > Viscaceae > Viscum > Viscum album. Next base: position 642,156,752 of record OY728146.1, on the reverse strand, counting down.
ATGACTTTAATTCTCTTATTTACTTTTAGAATAAATCAAAATATCATCATAAACACAACCATAAACTTATCCAATAACTCATGGAAAATTATATTCATAATATCCATGAATAAATCAAGTTAATTGGTTAACCCAAAAGGAATAACTACAAAATCATAATGGCCATAACTAATACAAAACATGGTCTTTAGAATGTCTTCTTCCTTTACTTTCAACTGATGGTACCCCGACCTCAATTCAATCTTCAAAAAATATTGAGATTCATGGATCTGATCAAACAAATCATCGATATGAGGAAAAGGATACTTGTTCTTAACAGTGATGTTATTCAAGGATCTATAATCAATGCAAAGTCTCATTGAACCATCTTTCTTTTTAACAAACAAGATAGGAGAGCCCCATGGTGATGTGATAAGTCGAATGAAACCTTTATCTAATAACTCCTGTAATTTATTATTTAACTCTAAAAGTTAAATTTCAGAAATTCGATAAGGGGGTTTTGAAATTGTATTATCATCAGGAACTAAGTCAACTATAAATTCAACTTCCCTGTTAGATATTATACCAGGAAACTCATCAGGAAAAAAATCAAGATACTCATTTACCACTAGCACATCATTAATCTGAACAGTTCCTTTGTCTTCAACAATATGTTCAAGGTAACATTATTTTTTATATTTTACTAGTTTATTAGATTCCTAATATGTTATCAAAAGTAAGGGTTCATTATTGTACACAAACTGAAATTCTTTCTAAAAAGAAACCTCTTTATCTCTATATTTAATCTTATCATGATAAACAGAAATCCAATTTGTATCCAAAATAACATTAAACTCCACTATAGGAAAAACAATAAGGTTTTCAAGTAGATTCTTTCCACAAATAAGGATAGGAAGATTATTATAATTTCTTTTTGTCTTAAAATTTCCCCCTAGGGTTTTTACCATAAGTTCAGGATTCATATATTGAGATGGAATTCCCAATTTACTAGAAAATTTCTCATAAATGAAATAACGTGTTAAACCTGAATCAAACAACACATTGGTATAATCTGAAAAAACAAACAGTGTACCTGATACTACTTCATTTGATGGCCCAACATCTGCTCAAGTAGTTGAAATGGATTTCACCACCCCTTTATGTCTGTAGTCCATCCTTTCCCTCAGTTGAGTTCTTTGTTGGACACTCATTTTCATAATTACCCATTTCATTTCACTTAAACCATTTTACTAACTGTAAATCAGATTTTTTCATACCATTACCCTGGTCTTTTTCAGTTAAATTACGAGCCTTGTGTTGCATTTTACCACATTATAACCACTTATAATAATTCAAAAGGCATTCCCCAGTGTGCTTTTTACCTCAATTATCACAAACTGTAAACTTAAGTTTCTTACCAATATACTTTTTTGAAGAGTTCTTCCCTTTTATATGCCATATCGACCTCTTATTCTATTTTTTTTTTCTAATACCACCTGATAATCAGAAAACTCCATTTCCACCTTCTCTTCACATCGAATATGTTTTTCATAACTTTTGAAATCACAAGAAGCTGAAGCCTTTCGATACTTTGTCTTTATTCTCCAGTTAAAATGATTTATTTTACTATCAAGATCCCATATGAAATTTGGAGAATACATTTCCAGTCGACTGATTTTTTCTTCATAAGTAGACACTGAGTAATCCTCTTATCTCAATTCTAGGAATTGTTTTTTCATCCTAAGTCAAACCGCCTTAGGTAAATATTTCTCAAGAAACAAACCTTTGAATTAATCCCAATAAAGAGCATAAATATCCTCATTATCCCAGATATTTTTAACCATTGACCACCACTGATTAGATTCACCTTCAAAACGGTAAACAACAAGACTAACCTTTTGATTTTTTGAACACCCCATGACATCAAAAATCTTTTCCAGTGCTTTAATCCACCCTTCAGCTAGCACAGGGTCATATGATCCTCTGAATGATGTGGGATGTTACCTCATGAAATGTTCAACTATTGACATGTTCTTTTGTGGTTGATTAGTCTGATCTCATTCATGGATACCACCACCATTTATATCCTAATTCAATTTTTCCATCACTGCAACAAACTATTCAGTTCTGATTCTAACCATCTCAGGTTGTTGATTTGGAAGGTTGTTTTCCTCTTGAGGTCGTCCCGTCAAATCTTCCATGTTTCCTCTGTGGAAAACCATTCTGAACATAGAAATATCTAAAGTGAAGGAACATGGTAATATGTAAATGCTATATCATTTCAATATAACCATAAATTAATTTATGGATATTAATTTAACAATATCCTAACTCCTAAATTTGTCTAAACTGAACTTTGATAACAACTATAAGGCCTCATCCTTAAACATTACATAATCTTGAGTTAAGTCAAGAATTCACATTGAGGATCTTTTCAGGTTTATTGTTTTAGAGAATTTGGCCATAACTATTACATTACATCTCAAAAATTAAAAATTAGATACTTCTACTCTATCCAAATTTTTCACAAAAATTAAACTCCTTACACAAAACAAGAGTTCTTTTCTTGATATATATCTTCTTGAAAACGTACTTTATTTTACCCTTCCTTATACCCTGTGAAAAACATTTCAAAAACTTGGGATGATCATAAAAAGCATATTAAGTGTTATAAAATAAAGAAATAAAGCATTAATCCATCAATAAATACAAAAAATAATCTCTTTAACATACCTCATGAAATCATAAGATTTATGAATAACACATAGTAATCAAAAATCATGAATTTAACTTGTGGAATCCATATCATACTTACACTATAGCTTTCACATCTATATAGGGAGTTAAATTTGGAATACCCATCATAGTATATTCCCAATATCTCTTAGAAGAAAAATTAACATTTACCACCATTATCTTACCCAATACATTGGAGAGATTTCTCGGGCTCACCTGCCCTGGTTTTGTCATGGAACCATCCATATATGTAAACAATTCCCAAGAACCATAACATAATCATAACACATAAAAAACATAAAGTAAAGATAAAATTTTCACATTGTAATCACAATATATCATTTCAATATATTTACATAATAAATAAATTATCAAAACCAATTACTATACAAAAATATGTAAAAAGAGTATATGGTATTTATTTTCATTTTAAAAATATTATGGATTTTTAAGCAATCCAAATACTAAATAATTCTCATGGTGGTGGAAAGGTCATTGTCACAGCATATGTTAAAAAGAAAAATTCCCTTTGTCGTTTAGTAAAACGCTTCGTAGAGAAAATATTCCCTTTGAATGAAATTAAAATTCAAAGGTGTTTATACATCGTATAAAGGAAAATCATATATAATTAAAAGTATGCCTCAAGTAATGGATATTGAGACGAAGTCCCTTAACTTGTGTCTGACTTGTCTTTTTTTTTATTTATCTCCCTGAATAATAAACTTAAGTTAATTATTCTTGATTCAGAACCTTTTTCAAGTTTTTTATTCCTTTTATATTACATACTACCTTTCTATAATATTTAGTTAATTATTTTAGTTCATATCATACATTTTGTCGATGTTCAGAACTTGAGTCAAAAATGAACTTGTTTTAATTACAAATTGTCCATGTGGTCAAAAGTCCATTATCTTAAGAATTTTATTTATAATTTAAATATCATATATATCTAGTATATATGTATTTAGATCTAGTATGTATTTATTTATAATAGTCTATAACATTTGGATATAAGAATATGAAATGCACTGTTCATGGAGATGGTAAGTCATACGTATGCATGAACGCTACTTTCATTTCTTTTTCACTTTTAGAGGAATGAAAACTAAATGATAAATAGGTATATTATAATTACAGTATAACATATATGTTATATATGTTACATAATTTTGTTAATTATATCCTTTATATGTTATATGTATAGCATGAATGAGTCATATCACTTTCAGGGTGTGGTAGTTCACACTTCCCTAAATAAAAGTATCGTATTTACGTGTTATGGAAAGCATAAAGGCATGATGTAGGTGAAAAATAAAGAATAGAGACAATATAAATATAATATATATCACATATAAATAGAGTTATATCATAATGTCCACCATGAGAGGTGGTAGGGAAAAATTGAACAATCATCGTTTCGTGAGGTAGTAGTTCGTCGTCCACAGAAACAATATGTTCTATAACCATTAGACGGAGGTGTGTGTAAGTGTAGTTCGAATACTTCTCATAAAAAATCCTTGTATATTTAGTATACTAGTTCTTTTATATAAATAAATAATAATAAGATAATAGGGAGTGGAGAAGAAAAATAAAATAAAAACTTGAAAGAAGATGTTACCTCTAAATCGGGTAACTTCCATTGATTTGATCCAAAAGGCTTTATATAATTTTATTCGTACCACGATAAGACTTATAGGAGGAATAAAGGGATTTTGGAAGATTATTTTATTAGAGGTTTTATGATCCAAGGGTTCATGATAGGTGTGAGTAAGGGTTAGAGGTGGTGGCCTTTTATAAGAGGGAGGAGGGGCACTTAAGGAATATCTTGAATTATTATTTTATTATAAATTTTATATAAATTATAAATGAGTAAAAATTCAGTTTGTTGTAATATAATATGAATATAAGTAAAAATAAAATCATCCAATAAGAATTAGATAGGTTTTGGATATTTTTTAATCCTTATTTTTTTATTTAACCCTTTTTTACTCTTATCGTTTTATCAAGCATTTAAAACATTAAGAATCAAAATAGTTTCCAAAACATAACAAATATCCAATTAAAGATTCAATAAAATAATTTTAGACTTATGGTAATTATTTGGATGAATCTTATATTTTTTTGAATTTTATAATATTTAATAAAATATTTTATATTTTAAAATATGAATTATGTCAATTTTGACACTATTCATATCATGACTTTTATAAGAATCCATAACAACTTTATCACTTAAAAAACGTCATTAATACAAATATAACATGTAAATAACATCCAAAAAAATCATTTATGACATAAAAATAACCAAATTACATTTATTTTAACATTTATAATATCATTTATTTGAATCCTTTATGAATGAAGCAAACAGTACATCATCATTGTGTCACAATTAAATTTATTTATTTGATGTCTAAAAATTATAAATAAAATACCATGACATATGAAATATTTTTATCTTTCAAATAAATATTTATAGTCGAATATATCACTTATATAACTCCATATAAAAATAGTTTTTTAAAAGATATATGTTTAGATTATATTTTCTTTAACTTTAAATTAAATGTAATTAAATGTCATTTTCACACACAAGTGGCTCCATTGGGTACTAAAATCAACCTAAAAATACCCATGGTCAGAAATATCTCATCCAACAGGGTTAGGATAAGTACAAGGGTCATTTAATATTATTATAATATTATTTTTAACCCTTATTTACCAGATTTACCCTTTGACCATGGTAAATAAAATATTTACTGAAATTACTATTCATAAAGTCTAAAAATATAATTTACCTATTTACAAAATTTATACCTCCTTAATCCAAATAAGGTATCCATTTTTCCAAATTCAAAACACAGAATTGGCATTAATTAATTTAAAATTAATTCATGTTGTCAAAACCAAAAAGCGTGTTTTTAAGAAGTAAAAACTACCAAAAGATTGACATGTGTATTTGTCCAATTTAAGATTGAAATTAATTAAAATTACCAAAATTGGATTAAATAGTAAAAATATAATCTAATTAAACTTTAAAACCAATTAAAATAACAATATAACTATATAAATAAATTAGATTAAAATGTAGTTTTGAATTAAAATGTTGTATTTCTCACTATTCATTTAAAAATGAACTTTAGGAGAAAAATACCAAAATTTCATCCAAAGTAAATTTTGATGTTCCTATTATAAAAAATAATTTTATTTTTTCAAATAGGACATATAAAAGTGACAAATACTAGTTTAAAAAAATGTTTTCCATCAAAAGTAAGTAAATCGACCTTTTAAAGAATATTAGAGTATTTCATGTGTAAAATCAAATTCTTTCTTATTTTAAGCCACTAAAATTTATGGGATAAATATAAAGACATTTAACAAATATGTATAATCATATTTTAGTAAGTTCTGTTCATTCTCGCTAATAAAATGGCTAGGCCATAACTACCATTTAAAATAATAGTATTATTATATTATTTTTTGGTATAACTCAACGTTGTGTGCAACATAAGATTTCAGAGAAATCCATTATTGTGTGCTGAGTACGCTATCAAACATAGCATCCCCTTTAATGTAAAATTAATATTTCATTCAAAAATATTAGTAAATATGAAAATTTCATATTCTTTATTTACCTGAGATGTTACATACTTCCCCCCTTTTGAGCATTGTGTCCCCGAAATTCTATTCACTTATCAAATAAATGGGGGTATTTATCCCTCACAACATTTTTAGATTCCCATGTTGCCTCTTCCACCATATGGTTTTTTCCATGAAACCTATACCTGATGAATTACCTTATTCTGCAAGACTTTCTCTCTTCAGTCAAGAATCTCTCCTGTTTGTTCCTCATAAGAATGATTGTCTTCCAATTGAACTAACTCTGGACTCCAATCATGAGATGGATCCGGAATATACTTCCTCAACATTGAAACGTGAAAAATATTGTGTACTTGGGAAAAACATGGAGGTAAATCCATTGTATGGGCAACTGATTCAACTTTCTCCAGGATTTCATAGGGTCCAATAATCCTCGGACTCAATTTTTCCTTCTTACCAAAACACATCACATTTTTTCATGGAGAAACTTTGAGAAATATGTGATCACCTACCTCTAAAGAAAGATCCTTCCATTTGTTATCCGCATAACTTTTTTTCCTACTCTGATCTATTCTCATGTGCTTTTGTATCAACTAAACCTTTTCTGCCATCTCTTCTACCAATTCTAATCCCATCAACTTCCTTTCACCTAATTCATCCCAAAAACCTAGATTTCAACACCACTTTCCATATAATGACTCAAATTTTTCCATATGTATACTAGAATGATAACTATTATTATAAGAAAACTCAACCAAAGAAAGATGTTGGTCCCAACTTCCCTGGTAATCCATTGAACAAGTACTTACCGTATCTTCCAATGTCTGAATTGTTCATTATGACTGCCCATATGATTGTGATTAAAAGTTGTACTAAAATTTAATTCAATACCCAATGACTTATGAATGCCATTCAAAAAGTTATAAGTGAATATGGGATCATAATCAGATATAACTGAGACTACACCTCCATGTAACCTGACTAACTCTTTAATATACAATTGAGAAAGTTGATCTAGAGATAGATTATCTCAAATTGAAAGAAAATGAGCAGATTTAGTTAATCGATAAACAATAACACAGATTTCATTTTTATCTTGAGAAGTCTTTGGTAATTCCACAACAATATACATGGACACAATTTCCTATTTCCACTCTGGAACTGGAAAAGGCTGAAGCATCCCTTTCAGTAACTGTTGATCTACTTTAACCTGTTGAAAATCAAAAATCTCAAGATAAAGTTAGTAATATATATTTTCATTCTATCCCAGCAGTAATACTCCCTAAGATCTATGTACATCTTAGTACTGCCAGGATGAACTAAAAACAGAGAACTATGAGCTTTACATAATAAATATTTCTTCAACTTTGAATCAAAAGGCACACATAATCCCTTTCCAAACCTCAAAACACAGTCTCTATCAATGTTAAACTCAGGTAACTTACCCTTCTAAACCAATTTTACCATTTTTATGAAACTCACTATCATCTTTCTACGCTTACTTATTCTGTCTTCTAGGGATGATTGTACTGAAACCTAAAACAAAACAGAGTAATTTCTTCCACCACCAACTTCTATTCCAAAGTTTATCAAATTTTTAATAAAAGGATCTTGTTGCAAATGTAACATGGTTAATGTAGCATTACTTTTTTGAATCCAAGCATCGACCACTTTATTTTATTTTCTTGGATGCTAATGAATTGTGCAATCATAATCCTTGATTAATTCTATCCATCTCCTCTGTGTCATGTTCAATTATTTCTGAGTGAATATATACTTCAAAATTTTTTGTTCAGTATATATTTTACATTTTACTCCATACAGATGATGCCTCCAATTTTTTGAAGCAAAAACAATAGCATTTAATTCCCAATCGTGTTTAGGGTAATTTACCTGATAATATTTCAACTGATGTGAAGCATAAGAAATTACCGGATCATTCTTCATTAGGACACAACCAAGTCCTTTCAATGAAGCATCACTTTAGATAACAAATTCACCATCTCTAGAAGTCAGTTCCAAAACTAGAGCATTCACCAATATTATTTTCAATTACTAAAAACAATCACAACATTCTTTTGTCCATATGAACTTAACACCTTTTCGAGTTAATTTAGTCAGTAGGCTAGATAACCATGCAAAATTTTCAACAAAACTCCTGTAATAACTAGATAAACTAATAAAACTATAAATCTATGTTATATTTATGGCTCTCTTCCATTCTTTAACAACTTTTTTTTTTGCAGGATCAATAGTTATTCCATCATTAAAACAATGTAACCAGGGAATGAAATTTTTTGTAACCAAAACTCACACTTACTGAATTTCCCATACAGTTTCTTTTATTTTAAAGTTTTCAAGACAACCCTTAAATGACTTTCATACTTTTCTATACTTTTAGGGTAAAACAAAATATCATCAATAAACACAACCAAAAACTTATCTAAGAACTCATGGAAAATTTTATTCATAAGATCCATGAATACAGCAGATTCATTGGTTAACCCGAAAGGCATAACTCCAAATTCATAATGGCCATGTCTAGTATGAAATGAAATCTTCAGAATGTTTCCTTTCTTTACTTTCAACTGATGGTACCCCAACCTCAATTAAATATTCAAAAATACTAAGCTCCCTAGAGCTGATCAAAAAATTATTGATATAAGGAAAATGAAACTTGTTCTTTATAGTGATGTTATTCCGGGCTCTATAATCAATGCAAAGTCTCATTGAAACATATTTCTTTTTAACAAACAAGACAATAGCACCCCATGGTGATGTGCTAGGTCAAATAAAACCTTAATCCAATAACTCCTGGAATTGATTCTTTAACTCTGAAAATTCAATTTGATCCATTTGATAAGGGTGTTTTGAAATTATCTTAGCATCAGGAACTAATTCAACAGTAAATTCAACTTCTCGATCAGGTATTATTCCAGAAAACTCATCAGAAAAAACATCAAGATACTCATTTTCCACTGGCACATCATTAATCTGAATAGTTCCTTTGTTTTCAACAATATTTGCAAGGTAACATTTATTTCCATATTTTACTAGTTTCTCATCTTTCTGATTTGTTATCAAAAGTAAGGGTTCATTCTTATACAAAAACTGAAATTCTTTCTGAAAATAAACCTATTTAGCTCTATATTCAATCATAGCATGATAAAAAAAATATAATCCATATCCAAAATAACATCAAACTATACTAGAGGCAAAACAATAAGTTTTTCCGATAGATTCTTTCTATAAATAAGGATAGGAATATTCCTATAATTTCTTTTTGTCTCAACATTTCCTCCCGGTGTTTTTACCATAAGTTTAGGATTCATATATTGAGATGGAATTCCCAATTTACTAGAAAATTTCTCAGAAATGAAATAATGTGTAGACCCTGAATCAAACAACACATTAGAATAATGTGAATAAACAAATAGTGTACCTGATACAACTTTCATTTGATGGCCCAACATCCATTGAAGTAGTTACAAAGTATTTCACCGCCCCTTTCTACTTGTAGTCCAACTGATTTCCCTCAGTTTAGTTCTTCTAGGGACACTAATTTTCATAATGACCCATTTCATTACACTTAAAACATTTTACTGACTATAAATCATATTTTGTCTTACTATTACCCTGATCTTTTTCAGCACAATTACAAGCCTTATGTCCTATTTTACCACATCGTAAGCACTTACCAGAATTCAAAAGAAATTCCCCAGTGTGATTTTTACCACAAATTTCACAAAATATAAACTTAATTTTCTTACCATCATACTTTTTTGAAGAGTTATTCTCTTTATTCTTCCACATTGACCTCTTATTTTGTTGTTTTTCAAAGACCACCTGATCATCGGCAAACTCTATTTCCACCTTCTTCGCAAATCGAACATGTATTTTATAAATTTTTAACTCACAAGAAGTTAAATCCCTTCGATACAATGAATTTAATCCAGAGTAAAAATGTTTGATTTTACTATCAATATCTCATATGAAATTTGGAGCATACCTTGATAGTCAAGTGAATTTTTCTTCATAAGTATCCATTAATTCATCCTCTTGCCTCAATTCCAGGAATTGTTTTTCTATCCTAAGTTGAACCACCTTAGGAAAATATTTCTCAAGAAACATACCTTTGAATTCATCCCAATAAAGAGCATCAATCTCCTCACCATACGTGGTATTTCTAACTATATACCACCACTGATTGGATTCACCTTCAAAACAGTAAATAGAAAGACTAATATTTTGATGTTCTAAACACCCCATGACATAAAAAATCTTTTCCAGTTCTTTAATCCACCCTTTTGCTAGTACAGGGTCAGATGATCCTTTAATGATAGGGGATGTCTCTTGGGGAAATAATACACTACCGACATGTTCTTTTTTGGTTAATCTGGTTGATCTCATGCATGGATACTGCCCCCATTTATAGCCTGATTCAACTGTGCCATCACTAAAACAAACTATTCGGTTATGATTCTAACTATCTTAGGTTGCTGATTTGGAAGGTTGTTTTACTCTTGATGTCATACCATCATAGTTACCCTATTTCCTCTGTGGAAAATCATTCTGAACATATAAATATCTTAGGCAAAGCAACATGGTAATCTGTAAATGCTATATCATTTCAATATTTCTATAAATTAATTTATGGATATTAATTTAACAATATCCTAACTCCTAAAGTTATCTAAACTGACCTATTATACCAACTATAAGTCCACATCTTTAAACATTACATAATCTTAAGTTAAGTCTAGAATTCACATTAATGATCTTTTTGGGTTTAGAGTTTTAGAGAATTAGGCCATAAATATTACATTACATCTCAAAAATTACAAAGTAGACACTTCTACTCTATCCAAATTTTTCACAATAACAAAACTCCATAAATAAAACCAGAGTTCTTTTCTTGATATAAATCTTCTTGAACAGTTCCTTTCTCTTACCCTTCCTTATAACTTGTGAAAAACATTTCAAAAACATGGTATGAGCAAAAAAATCTTAGTAAGGGTTGTAAAATAAAGAAAGAAAACATTAGTAAATGAATACATACAAAACATAATATCTTTAATATACCTCATGAAATCATAAGATTTATGAATTATACATTGTAATCAAAAATCGTAAAGGTAACTTATGGCATCCATATCATAATTACATTGTAACTTTCACAGCTATATAGGGAGTTACATTTGGAATATCCATCATAGTATATTACCTATATCTCTTAGGAGAAACATTAACGTTTACCTCCATCACATTACCCAATTCATTGGAGATATATCTGAGTCTCACCAGCCCTAGGTTTATCACGGAACCACCCATATACACAAACAATTCCCAAGAACCATAACATAATAATAACACATAACACAAGCATAAAAAAAAGATAACATTTTTACATTGAAATCAAAATATATCATTTAAATATATTGAAATAATCAATCCATTATCAAAATAATTTTCAATACCAAAATATGTAAAAGGAGTACATGGTATTTATTTTCCTTTTAAAAACATTATGGCTTGTTAAGGAATTCAAATATCAAATAATGATCGCGGTGGCGGAAAGGTTGTTGTCATCGCATAAGTTAAAAAGAAACATTCCCTTTTTCATTTAGTAAAATGATTCAAAGCGAAAAGATTCTCTTTTAATGAAATTAAAATTAAAAGTGGTTCATACACCTTATAAAGGAATTTCATGTATAAATAAATGTATTCCTTAATGAATGGAGATTGAGATGAAGTCCCTTACCTTGTGTCTGACTTGTCTTGTTCGTTATTTATCTCCCTGAATAATAAAATTAAGTTAATTCTACTTTCTTAAGAAAATTTTTCAAGTTTATTATTCCTTTTATATCATATATTACCTTTCTATAACAATTAGCTAATTATTTGAGTTTATATCAGATATTTTGTCGATGTTCAGAACATGAGTCAAAAATAAACTTGTTATAATTACAAATTTTCCATGTGGTAAAAAGTCTATTATAATATATATGTTATATATTTACATAAGTTCATTAATTCCATCCTTTATATTTTTCATGTATATCATAAATGGGTCATATCACTTTGAGGGAGTGGTAGTTCACACTTCCTCAAATGAAATTATCGTATTTACGCATTATGGAAAGCATAAAGGTATGATGTAAATGAGAAAAATAGAAGAATAGAGAAAATATAAATATTATATATATCATATTTAAATATAGTTCCATAATAATGTACACCATGAGATATGGTAGGTTAAAATTGAACAATCATCGTTTTGTGAGGCAGTAGTTCGTCGTCCACAGAAACAGTATGTTCTACACCCATTAGACGGGGGTGTGTGTAATTGTAGTTAAAATAATTCTCCTAATAACAACCTAGTATATTTATTATGTTGGTTTTGTTATATAAACAAATAATAAGAAGATCATAGGGAGTGAAGAAGTAAAATAAAAGAAAACAACTTGAAAGAATACGTTACCTCTAAATCGGGTAACTCCCTTTAGTTTGATCCAAAAGGATTTATTGAATTGCATTATTCCCAAGTTAAGGCTTCTAAGAGAAACATAGGGATGTTGGAAGATTATTTTGGAAGATGTTGGATGATCCAAGGGGTCTTGAGATGTGTCAGTAAGTGTTAGAGGTGGTGGCCTTTTATACGAGGGTGGAGGGGCACTTAAGGAATATCTTAAATTATTATTTTATTATAAATTCAATTTCGATTATAAATGAGTCCAAATTAAGTTTGTTTGAAACTAAGATGAATATAAGTCAAAATAAAATATTCCAATAATAATTTCATAGGTTTTGAATATTTTTTAATCCTTATCATTTTATTTAACCATTTTTTACTCTTACCGTTTTATTAAGAATTTAACACTTTGAGAATCACAATAGTTAACAAAACATGAAAAATATCCAATTAAATAGTCAATAACAAAATTTTAGACTTATGTTAATTATTTTTCTAAATCTTAGATTTTTTTAATTTTTTTAATATTTAATAAAATATTTTATATTTTAAAATATGAATTAAGTAAATTTTTACACTATTCATATCATGACTTTTTTAAGAATCCATAACAACTTTATTACTTCAAAAAAACATAATTAATAAAAATAAAACATGTAACTATCATCTATAAAAAAAATTATGAAATCAAAATAACCAAATTATATTTATTTTAACAATTATAATATCATTTATTTGAATCCTTTATAAATGAAGTAAACACTACATCATCATTGGGTCATAATTAAATTTATTTATTTGATGTATAAAAATTATAAATAAAATACCCTGATACAGGAAATATTTTTATCTTTAAAATTAAAATTTATATTCATATAGATCACTTATATAACCCCATATAAATTTTTTTTAGTAAAAGATACGTGTTTAGGTTATATTTTCCTTAACTTTAAATTAAATGTAATTAAATGTCATTTTCACACATAAGTGGCTCTATGGGGTCCTAAAATCAACCTAAAGATTCCCATGGTCCAAAATATCTCATCCAATAGGGTTATTAAAAGTGTAACGGTAATTTAATATTATTATAATATTATTTGTTACCCTTATTTACTAGATTTACCCTTTAACCATGGTAAATAAAATATTTACTGAAGTTACTATTCATAATTTCTAAAAATAAAAGTTACCTATTTACAAAATTTGGACCTCCTGATTCCAAATATGGAATCCATTTTTCCAAATTCAAAACATATAATTAGTATAAATTCTTTTAAAATTAATTATCATTGTCAAAACCAAAAAGCATGTTTTTAAGAAGTAAAAACTTCCAAAAGATTGACATGTGTTTATGTCCAATTTAAGAGTGAAATTACTTCCAATGACAGACATTGGATTAAATGGTAACAATATAATCCAATTACACATTAAAACGAATTAAAATAACAATATAACTATATAAATAAATTATATTAAAAACAGTTTTGAATTAAAATGTAGTATTTTTCACTATTCATTAAAAAATGAACTTTCTAAGAAAAATACCAAAATTTTAACCAAAGTAATTTTTTTGTTCTGATACTAAATAAGAATTTTATTTTGTCAAATATGACATATAAAAGTGACAAAAACTAATTTAAAAAAAGGTTCTCCATCAAAAGGTGGTAAATCGACCTTTTAAAGAATATTAGAGTATTTCATGCTTAAAATCATATTCTTTATTATTTTAATCCCCTAAAATTTATGGGATATATGTAAAGACATTTAAAAAATACGTATAATCATATTTTATTTAGTTGTGTTTATTCCTACCAATAAAACAGCTAGGCCTTAACTACTATTTAAAATAATAGTATTATTATATTATTTTTTGGTATAACTCAATGTTGTGTGAAACATAAGATTTTGGAGAAATTTGTTGTTGCGTGTAGAGTACATAATCAAACATAGAATTCAATTTAAACTAAAATTAATATTTAATTAATTTGTATTAATAAATATGAAAATGTCATATTTTTTATTTACCTCAGATGTTACATCTTTCCCCCTTTTAGGAATTGCATCCCCACAATTATATTCACTTATCAAATAAATGGGGGTATTTACACCTCATATAATTTAAAGATTCCCATGTTGCCTCTTCAACCATATGGTTTTTTCACAAAACCTTTAACATAAGAATTACCTTATTCTGCAACACTTTCTCTCTTCGTTCAAGAATTTGGACTGGTTGTTCCTAATAAGAAAGATTGTTTTTCGATTGAACTACCTATGGACTCAAAATATGAGATAGATCTGGCATATACTTCCACAACATTGAAACACGGAAAAAATTGTGTACCTAGGACAAACTTGGAGGTAAAGCCACTCTTTAGGCAACTGATCCAACTTTCTCTAAGATTTTATAAGGTCCAATTAACCTCATATTAAATTTTTCCTTCTTACCAAAATGCATCCCACTTTTCCAAGGAGAAAATTTTAGAAAGACATGATCACCTACCTCGAAATAAGGATCTTTCCTCTCATTATCTGCATAAATTTTTTGCCTACTCTGAGCTATTCTCATGTGCATCTGTATCAACTTAACTTTTTCGGCCATCTCTTCTACCAATTCTAGTCCCATCAACTTCCTTTCTCCTAATTCATCCTAAAAAGATATATTTCAACACAGCTTTCCATATAATTCCTAAAACGGTGTCATCTGTATACTGGAATGAAAACCATTATTATAATAAAACTCAACCAAATAAATATGTTAGTCCCAAATTCCCTGGTAATCCATTGAACAAGAATGTAGAATATCTTCCAATGTTTGAATTGTTCATTCTGACTTCCCATATGATTGGGGATGAAAAGATTTACTAAAAATTAATTTAACACCCAATGACTTTTGATGGACCTTCATAAAGTTAGAAGTGAAACTGGGATCACTATCAAATACAATGGAGAGGGGAATTCTATGTAACCTAATGTTGACACTCCTTTCGTCACAGAATCTAAAGATCGGAAAAGGGAATATCTGAGCTCAAAGTGATTCAGCCTTTGAAGAAAACATCAAAAAATCAACAAAGGAAGGAAGAAAGGATCAAAGCAGAATCACCGCGCAAGTTATCTAACTGGCGCGCAAGTGTACTTGCGCGGCCACCTTGGTCGCGCAGGTGACTTGCGCGACCTAAATGGTAACCGCCCGGTAACCGCCCGGGGTCTTCTTTTGCCTATAAATAGACCCTGTGGGCCCCCCATTCGAGAGATTCTTTTTCCAGAAACTCGGATTGAAGCTCCCGACGCCCAAGTCTCTTCTCAAAGCTTCCGAAACACTTCTAAGGTAATTTCTTACCTAGAACGGAAGATCTAAAGAGAAGAAGGAAGGCCTAAGTGTTGAAACTTATCAAACACTTGCGCGCCGACTTAATTCCTTCAATATAACTTGCGCGTCCCTTTTTTGGAAGAACCTCCAGGGGATTCTAAAGGGTTTTATCAAGAGTCGCTCAAGTATTTCAAATTCTGATTGAAAATCGCGCAAGTACACCATGTGTCGCGCAAGTATACTTGCGCGGCCAATACTTGTGCGCCGCCGCAGGACTTGCGTGTCTTTCAAGACTTGCGCGCCCCTATCTTTTTGGGTGCCCATCTTGCCCATTTTACCCCTCTTAAGCCATTTCACCTTTCCTTTTCAAGATTCAGTCTTCAAGACACTCTTCAAAGCCATTTATGGCATGATTTCTTGATTTGACTTTCTTACCTGAAAGGAATTCTGTGGAATCTCTCTCAAAGTCTAGTGATTTAAATATCCTTATATCGCTAAAATATGGAGAGTTCATTCATTCAACCTCATCCTTTAAGATGAGAGAATCCTAACCTGGGTCTCCTTTTCAGGAATAATCCCCAGTGATAAAACCTTTAATCTGGGCATCTTCCTCAGGAGTAAGCCCCAAATTCTTAAAGTTCCCAATCTTGGGCATCCTCCTCAGGAGTAAGCCCCAATCAAGTCCTTTAATCTTGGGCATCTTTCTTAAGAATAAGCCCCAACCTCAAATATGGGCATCCTCCTCAGGAGTAAGCCCCAAACCTTAATCCCTAACCTGAGTCTCCTTTTCAGGAATAAGACTCAGTCATAACCTTGGGCCTCCTTTTCAGGAAAAATCCCCAAGTCCCCTTAAACTTCTCTTAACCAGTCATAATTTACCTTTGATTTGGGTTTCCTTTTCAGGAATAAAACCCAATCATAAGTCCCCTCCTAACTTGGGCATCCTCCTTAGGAGTAAGCCCCAAGATTAGAGTATTCAAATCTCCATGAAGCACATATAACTTTATGGACCCTGTTCATGGATTTTTTCCCCTAAAAGTAAATCCTAAACCTTCATCTATCTGGGAAGTCATCTATACATAAGCCCCAAACAAATTCTTATGATTGCATCTTTTATGGCACAATTGTCTAAATTTTATCAATACCTCTTGTTTCTCACACCGAGCATGACTCACGTGAGCTTAGAGTGTAAAAGTAATTATGACATTCATCTTTGAGCCATCAATCATAAACATCATACCCCATTCCTCGAACTACGTGAGCTCTGATTCCTTTTCCAAAAGAAAGGATACGTAGGTATCCCATTTATGGGTTCGATCCCAACTTCGAAATAATCTATGTCCTTATGAATGACGATAAACTTCAAGTGCCCCACTGAGTGTCTTTAAAACCAGCCTGGTCATCATAATGACCAAGAGACTTTTATATAAATGTTTTGAAGGATACCATTGACCAAGAATCTCTAAACAGATATAAATGATTCTCTATTGATGAAGAACCTCGAATACATATAAAAGATTCTCTAAATTTATTGCATATTTTATCATTGATTGTTAAAACTAAAGGAAAGCACATTTTATACTTGGTAATGTAATAAGGATTCACGAACATAACTTAAATCTATAAAGAGAGTCCCGGAGTAGACAATAATTACCCTCAAAAAGGTGTGATGAGTCCGACCTCCCATCCTCTCGACCAATGCAAATTCCTAAGTCTCATTAGTTCACAAGCTAATGAGCGCCTGCCTTTGGAAAGTAGGTCCAAACGGATGTGGAATCATTGGATGTTTCCGGTTCTACGAACAAACCCGTTAGAAACCGATCGGAACGTTTGAATCTCCCGTCCAGGAGGTCATCCCCGGATTCCATGCGAAACAAAAATGGTGAACCCGACGTGAATCCTTAACCAAGTGAAAGTGATGTTCTTCTTATTTGTTAGGCCCCTTGGGCCAACAAGGCAATCATTGACATATGCTCATCCAAAAGATGCAGTGGCCGGATTCATCTTGATTATGTCTGTTACATGGAACAGGCACTCTTTTCTCAAGATCTTCTGCAAAAATGGCTTTCCTTAAATTCACCCCTGTGAATACTGCTGCTGTGAACACCTCTACTATGAGGTCTGCTGCTGTGAAAACCAATGCTGCTACTCCTGCTGGAACGTCATCCGCTCTGAGGATGACATAACCAACTCAGCGTCTTCAACACTGTGTTTCTAATGCACTGGTTAAGGAGTACCGTCGCAACGGTACTATCCCAACTCTGGAGGCCGCTCGTCAAGCCCTCCAAGTTAACAACTCTACTTGGTCGTCCGGACAACGGCGGCCAGCAATCAAGAAGCAGGCGGTGCTGACTACCGTCTCCAACCGTTTCGGGTCGTTATCCCCGGAACGCAATTTCCATTCACTCCCTTACTCCGAGGAAGTGAATGAGCAGGTCCCTCGGGGCCTTAATTCAAAAAGACAGGAGTCCTTCCCGAGGGCTCCCATCAACAATCGCCGCCAGACTCGTGCGGTAGTGCGCCCTCAACATGATGAGGGTACCGACTTCAAGCATTCAGCTCAGGTTCCTCGAACCCGAGCAGGCAAGATGAACCGCCAGAGATGGAATTCGGTTAACAATAGGCAGGTTGTCATCCCTGCCATCTCCGGAGAAGTCCACCAACCTAACTTGGTGGAAAACAACGAGCAGGCATACACACCTGCCCGTTTTAATTCAGCTGTCCAGCAGACTCGTCTGGCAGCATCAAGCCGATCCCGCCAGGTAATTCCGGCGGAGTACCATAGGCAGGAACATACACCTGCTTATACATCACCAGTTAGTCAGCAGACTCGTCTGACTACATATGATGGATCTCGTCAACCGCGTTTGGCGAAGTGTAATCAGCAGGCACATACACCTGCTAATACTAATCAGGCCTACCAACAGTCTCGCTTGGTAGCACCCGGAGAAGTCAGTCGGAAAGTCCCGATGACAAACAGGGGGCAGACTCAACTCTCTGCCTCCACACTTGAGTACTGTCAGGATTCACTGACAGGAAAAGGAGGACAGGAGCAGGCACATACACCTACTCCAAGCCCGGAATGGACGTATATCCCCGTTCCGGTGGCTGAAGTCACCAAACATATTTTGTCAATGGTGAAAGAGAAGAAGCAAATTCCTGCTCATATTCTGGATGCTTGCCAGGATATCATAACAGCTTCAGCATCATCTCAGGGACAGACACATAAATCTATCCCTAGCAATGGAGTGACACATCAACGATTCACTCCGGAACAGACACACACATCTGTTCCAGTCCAAGAGGGTTATGGGGCATACTCCCCCATATCATACGGACAACCAAGTCAGGCACATACACCTGATTTGAGTGGAGATCGTCAGCCTAACCTGACCATCTTTCCTGATCAGGAACATACACCTGCTCAGAGCAATCACTTTCGTCATCAAGTGGTTTCTAAAGCGAGTAAGAAGGCATCTAAGAAAAAGATCCGCCCAGCACAGTCAGGAGATCAAAGGCCAATCTGCAACAAGGCCTTGCTCGATGTTGGAGTTCTTGAAGCCCTCAGACATTTATCTGTCGGAATTCAAGATTCTACTCCCTCAGTTCCCAATAACTGGAACATTAATTCTGAAGGTCTTCAACAGACACTTCCTCATGAAGACTTGCTTCATGAAAATTCGGTCAATCTTGAAGTTTCTTCTTCAGATGAGAGCCACAGGAACCCTCTGTGTGGTCAGAAGGCCAAGGAGCAAGAGATTTCATCTTTTGTTATAACCCATCATGACGGTCCTCCTCATGGTGATGAACTTCGCTGCGAAAGTCCTCTCCACAGTAGTGATTCACGTTGTCTCGAAAATTCTTCAGAAGGCAATGTAGTGACGAGAAAACCCTCCTATCTCGAGGCACTTGCAAATGTAAAACCAGTCATGTTTGATGTTTTACTATCGGCAGGTGAAACTCTTTCTCCATCAGAAGATAGCCTGGGGTTCAGGTTATTCTCCGAACCATCCCTGGGTCATTCATCTTTCAGCATGAATAGTGATTTCTCTACCAATCTTGTTGAATCCGATGAAGCAACAAGGAAACACCAACTCTGGTCCAAACAGGTAGAAGAATCTTCATTTAATGATAAAGAGGAAATGCTGAACATGAGGAAAAAACTGGCAAAAGGTGAAGTACCAGTCATGTTTTGGCCTTTGGCTGATTCCCAGTACGACATTCCAAAGATGTTGACGGATGATGGAATCCATGATATTCGTCTCAACATATGGAAAACTCTTTGTCAATTAAAGAAGAAGGTATTATCTTACGATGAATATAAAAATCATCTTAAGATAATAGAAGGGTTACAACGCCAGATTGATTTGGCATCTCTATCAGTCTCTCGGTATCCGAAGGCTGAAAAGCAACAGAGAACCCTTCAACGTTCATGCCTTGGCGCACTAAGAAGATTGCGTCAGTTAATTGCTAATGCTCCATCTGATGTTCATATCAGAGGATGGGGTGTTCACGGAGCACTACATTTCACAGTGCTTTCCGGTCAGCAAAGCCCGCCGAAAATGGTCTCATGCAATGTTATTGCCCACAGTCAATGAGCTTTGTTCATAATCAAAAGCTTGCTCAAGAACAAGCTTCAACTAGTTCCTCTCAAAATCAAGTATATAGAGAACAGGTTGTTGAATTGCTCCTACATCAAGCAGGCGAGAATATTGCACAGGCCTCTCGTCTGGAGTAAACACGTCATCAAATGACAGAAGTTTCGGAAATCATCCAACGGTCTGTTGAACCAGGTGATAAAATTGGATACAGGTTAATGCATCCAGCTAATTTCCGAACTAAGATTCGCAAGATCAAGAGAGATTTTAAGAAGATCTCAGACATAGCATGTCAAGAGACACCCCAGCTTGCCAGACTGGGGACTTCTCTAACCCAACCCTCAGAGTCAACGAATGGGATTCGAGGAGTTGAGCGGAAGCAGCAGGAACATCCCCAGTCCACCGGACTGGGGACTTTTTCAAATCTTCAATCCTTCCCTCAGAGAAAGTCAGTATTCTCTCGATTAGGGAATAAGCCTCAAGAGGAACGAAGAGCCAAGCTGTTAGGAGATTCTCTCCAAGTGACGGTTCTCCAAGAAATTCCTGAGGGATCAAGTCAACGGAATTCCATGTCTCATCATGGACATAGAAGGAGACAATATCACAGAAATGCTGATAGAAAGGATTCCATGCAATATGCATCCATTAATGTCATCAATGCCGTTGCTGCTGATTCACCAGATGAGGCTCAATCAGAGGGATCAGACGAAGAGGTTCCTGCTCAAGAAGTCGCGCACACAGACCTAAATGAAGAAGGTGTGCGCACACGTAATCAAAGGCTTACCCAAAATTTGGGTATTCCTTCAAGTAACCCACTTCCCCCTCTCCGAAAAGGATCCAATAAGGGGAAAGGAAAGAATCAGGTTACTTCTCACCCTTCCTCTGAAGGAGGTCAATCGCTCTCATTAGAGCAAAGGTTTACACAACAGGAGGAAGAAATGAAAGAATTAAGAAGGTTGAATGCAGAACTACTTCAGAGTAGTCTTCTTATTAAGAATGATGAAGTCCGACAGCCGAAGGAATTTGTTGTAACTACTGAGATGGATCAAGAATATCCTCCTTTATCAGTACACCCACAGAGGTCTAATCCTATGGGTCAAACGCAACAACGGTTGGCAGCACTACCATCAGTTGCAGCACCAACCACCACGTCTGTCCAAACTCCATTCATTGCACCTACCCAAAACCAAGTTCAACCTGACGTTTCTCAAAAGTTAATAACTACTATTGAGTCATTAACAGCTCGGTTAGAAACTATGGAAGGAAAACGGGCGCAAGTTCAACCTGAAAAGAAAGTTTACCCTGAATGGGTAGATTCAATTTCTCCTCCATCCAGTTTTGGAAACCCTATTTTCCCTACTTTCAATGGATCAGGTGACCCTGAACAACATTTGACGCATTACGTGTCTTGTTGTGATCCTATGATGGGAACTCCAGAGCAGCAAGAAGCAGTGAAACTCAGATGCTTCGTGCGAACCTTGCAAGGACCAGCTTTTGTCTGGTATACAAGCTTGAAATCCCGGTCAGTCATCGGATGGTAGGATCTTTGTCAAAAATTCCTTCTTCAGTTTAGCTCAACTTTGCCAAAAACGACAGTTTTCGATCTTACAAACTGCAAGCAAAGGGAGAATGAAAGAGTCTCTGATTTCATTGCTCGTTGGAAGGGATTAACGTATTCCTTGAGTTTATCACTCCCTCAGGAGGAATTGTTGCCAATCTGTGTGGCAAATTTGTGTGACGAATTACACACGCCATTGATCCCTGTGAAATACACAGGAGGGTTTCGAGACCTTACTTCAATCGCTCAACAGATTGAAGATTCCCTTATACAGGCTAAGGTTAAATCTCGTGTAATTCCATCAACTCCAGGAAGAAGAATGGGTAAAGCAGAAACTGCCAGAGTTATGCTTAAACAGGCACCTGTACCTATTTCTACTTCAAAACCTTCATCTTCTCGAAGGGATCCACCTCCTGAACGCCAAAAACAAAGGCTGTTTCGTCCAAATGATCAAAAAGATCAACGACGAAAACAATTTGAGGATATGAAGAGTAAAACATACTCTTTCCGAAGTGAGCAAGTTCCTGGTTACTTCATTTCAGCTCTGGAAAATAATTTGGTTCAATTACCAGTGCTGAAGAGGCCAAACAAGGAAGGAGATGAAGACCGTCCCAATTATTGTCCCTTTCATCAAATGTTGGGGCATCCCATCCAGGAGTGTTTTGTCTTTAAAGACCTCCTGCAAAAGATGGTCGACTTAGGACAAGTCAAATTTAAGGGTTCTTCAGCTCATGTAGCGTGTATTACCGCTACAGATCCAGAAGAAGGAGGCGAGTGGCAGGAAGTCAAAAGCAAAACTGCGAAAAAATATGATGATTGGATGGTCAGAAAGACAATCAATCGGACCCATTCCATTTTGCGAACACAATTGAAGAATCCAATTGTGTCTCCTACAAAAGCTGCAGTAAAGCCTCCATCAAAAGACAAATCCTCAAAAGGGCAGCGCAATTCAAAGAAGAAAGAGGAATCAGGAGAAGATGAGTATGCATCAAAGCCTAAATTGTCTTTAACGCTGGCGGATTTCATGCCATCTACTTCAAAGCCACGGGCACCGTCCCACCAAACGGCACAGCCTAAACAGGCTAACCAGGCAGAGTATTTATCAGACGAAGAGTTAATCTTTGGTTCTATTAATATGATTCAATTAACAGATTCATATTCCAGTCTTGATGAGCCTGAATTCCCTGTATCAAATAAGGGAACCCGAGGAAATTCTAGAGGTTTAGGATATAGGGGAAGACGTGGATCTTTCCGAAGCCACTACTTTAATTCTACCCCTGCTAGCACTGTATATGCAGCAGAAACTCGTGGTAGAGCCCTTCAGCGAGCTCAAAAAGAACAAGCAAGTTCTTCTGCCAATGGCCAACTCAGCTTCGGCACAGTTATTTTGGAAGACCGATTAAAGGTTCCATCATCTTTATCTCAGCAAGTAAATGGATCTAATCAGTCTAATTTTCCAAAACCAAAGATGTTGCCAACTTCAATACAAGATGCATCAGCTTCCAAAGCATCTGCTTCCAAGGTACCTGCTAAACCGCATATTCATATTGGGAAACGCAGACCTCTAGATCAAAAGTATGATATATTGAAACACTTGGCCCAAGTACCAGCCAAATTATCAATTTTGGATGCCTTGAATCTATCAAGAGATCTTCGGGAAGCACTCATCGAAGCTTTGTCAAGTCCTCAGGAGTTTGAAGCTGAAATTGCTGCAGCTGAAATTTATCACATAGAGAATAATCCTGCAGAATGCCATGCAGTGATATCTTTTACTGATAAAGATGAAGATGATGTTATGCATGGGCACATAAAACCTTTGTACTTATCTGGAAAATTCAATGGTATAGATGTTCGAAGAGCTTTTATTGACAATGGTTCAGGAGTTAACCTCATGCCCATTCGCACACTTCGTCGATTGGGCCTCACGGAATCTGATTTATCTCCTTCTACCATGATGTTGCAAGGATATGATAAAAATGAACAAGAACCACTGGGAGAAGTTACGCTCAGAACTCAGTTTGGAGATCTTGTTTCCAATTCGGATTTCATGATTGTTGATCAAGACTCAGCTTTCAATATCTTGCTTGGAAGACCCTGGCTACATCAGCATGCAGCTATTCCGTCATCATACCATCAATGTCTCAAATACTGTTTCGATGGTCAAGTTGGAACATTGTATGGTGATAAGGCCCCGTTCAAGACATGTGAGTCTCAATACATTGAGGCGGAATTTTATCACATGAAGGGAAGAGAAAAATCTACAATGAAGGAAATTACCAAAGTTAATGCTCCATATGGTTTGGAAAAAATTCCAATAAATCCATTTTCACATGTGAGTACAGATTATGTGTTACCTATCAGTCAAATTGACAAAATAGGCCCAAATCAAAATACTCTTATGGAAAGATCCATAATTTCAATTACGGCAATCGAGCCAGACAACATGGGAGAAATTGGTAACTTACCAAGCAGTGATGAAAGCATAAGTGGTGACGTTTTCATTTCGTCTGCTGAAATCCAACAAGTCTATACTTCTCTAATCAGGCCAGAAGAAGTTATAGCAACACCAAAGGTGAATATTAATGTCGATTCTCAATCCATCATCTCCTCTTTATTTCCCAAAGAAGACCCTTTTTCATCAATAGGGTCGGAAATGGAAGCTTCTTCTTCAAAATGTGAAAATTTTGACATCTCTTATGATCATGAGAATTTCGTTTTTTCATCTACTTTACAAGTAGAAACGGAAGAAATAACACATGATGAAGAGGAAGAGGAAGATCTTAGAGATTCTTCTCCAGCATTTGAAGAGGGTATCTTTACCACTGTGGATGAACTCAGAGAAGTAAATCTGGGTACAGAGAAAGATCCACGCCCCACTTTAATTAGTGCGGCCATGACCCTTGAAGAACAAGAGATGTATATTTCTTTTCTAAAGCAAAATAAATATATTTTTGCTTGGAATTATACAGAGATGCCTGGCCTTGATCCTGATGTTGCCACCCATCATTTGGGTTTTCCAAAAGAACATCGAGGATTCAAGCAAGCCGCGAGAAGAACACACCCAACCTATGCTTCCAAAATCGAGGCTGAAGTGGATAAGCTTATCAAAGATAACTTCGTCAGAGAAGTTCAATATCCCAAGTGGTTGGCTAATATTGTCCCTGTAAAGAAGAAGAACGGACAAATTAGGGTTTTCATCGATTTCAGAGATCTTAATCGGTATTGTCCTAAAGATGATTTCCCAGTTCCGATTACAGAACTCTTAATTGATGCGACGGATGGCTATGAAGTACTTTCTTTCATGGATGGATATTCTGGATATAATCAGATCCGAATGGCCCCAGAAGATGAGGAATATATAGCCTTCAGAGCTCCTCAAGGTGTGTTTTGTTACCGGGTGATGCCCTTTGGTTTAAAGAATGCAGGTGCAACATATCAACGCGCCATGCATCGTATCTTCAAACCTTTTCTAGGGAAATTTGTTGAATGCTATGTAGATGATCTGGTGGTTAAATCCAAACAGCGTTTTGATCACTTGGCTGATTTGGAAGTCGTATTCCACAAGCTTCGACAACATAATTTGAAGATGAACCCCTTAAAATGTGCTTTTGGGGTAACCTCAGGAAAATTCCTCGGCTTTGTTGTATGCCATCGTGGTATTGAAGTCGATCCTGAGAAGACCAAATCAATCCTTGGTATGTCACCTCCTCAGAATTTTAAAGAATTAAGAGGACTTCAAGGACACTTAGCCTATATTCGGCATTTCATCGCCAATTTGGCAGGCAAAAGTTTACCCTTTACCAAATTATTGAAGAAAGGAGTCACTTACCAGTGGACTAAATAATGTCAAGAAGAATTTGATGTTCTCAAGAAATACCTCTTGAGTCCACCAGTACTCATGCCACCTGTTGAGGGTAGGCCTCTTATCCTCTATGTGACAGCTTTAGAGCGATCATTGGGTGCCTTTCTCGCTCAAAAGAATGATGTTGGGAATGAAAATAGTCTCTACCATATCAGTAGAACTATGCTTGAAGCAGAAACCCGGTATTCGAGTATTGAAAAGTGCTGCCTAGCATTAATCTTTGCAGTTCAGAAACTGAGACACTACCTGCAACATCACGAGGTCCAATTGGTATCTCGTAATAATCCACTCAAATTCATCCTTAGTCGTCCAATGCTTACAGGACGTCTGGCAAGGTGGGCGGTTATTCTACAGCAGTTCGACATCCATTATGTGTCTCAAAAGGCAATTAAGGGCCAAGCTCTGGCTGATTTCCTAGCTGAACATCCTTCAGTGGAAGACACGTATTCAGATATCGAACTCCCTGATGAGGAAGTTTTCTCTATTCAAGAGAGTCCTCAAACATGGGAAATGTATTTTGATGGTGCTTCTAGAAGTCCAACAGGGAAGAAAATGGAAAATCCTAAATTCAACAAAGTTGGTTTAGGAATTGTGCTCATTTCTCCAGATAAGGCAGTGTTACCTTATTCCTTTTTGTTGTGGGAAGGTGGTACCAATAATGAAGCTGAATACCAAGCTCTCATTACAGGCTTGGAGTTAGCGCTTCAATCACAAGTGAATCACTTAAAGGTGAAAGTTGATTCAGACCTGGTAATCAAACAAGTCAATGGGGATTATGCCATCAGAAAAGAAGAATTAATCCCTTTGTATGATTACGTCAGAGAGTTAATATCGGAATTCCCTTCCGAACCGACATTTTCTTATGTCCCAAGATCACAAAATGCTCAAGCTGATGCACTGGCTAATATAGCCACAGCTTTAGCAGATCCAAATCGGGACGAGACAACCATCTGTATTGCCCACCGTCGTGCAATTTCACCTTATGTTCAAGTCAGAACAGAGGAAATTAATGAAATTAGTCCCATTCCTGAACCGTATGGTCATACTACAGGATGGATGTCACCTATCAGGGAATACCTTCAAAATGGAACACTTCCACCTGATAGAGCCAAGAAAGAACAAATTCGGCGACGTGTGGTCAATTTTACTCTTTATGATGGTCCAAACCACCTCGAGAAAATTCTCTACAAACGTAGTTTTGATGGAGTTCTCTTCAGATGTATTGATGGTGAAGAGACAATGGCTGTCATAAAAGAAGTGCATGCAGAAGTCTGTGGTGCCCACCAGTCTGGACATAGATTGTCTGATCAAATTCGAAGGCTTGGATACTTCTGGACTTCAATGATACAAGATTATGTTAATTTCACAAAGAAGTGTCATTCATGCCAAGTATATGCCAACTTCATTCATCAACCTCCAGAGTTTCTTCATACAGCTAAATACTCATGGTCATTTTCCACATGGGGAATGGATGTGGTGGGACCTTACCCTTCAGCTACGGCCAAGCAGTTTAAGTACATTCTTACTGCTACTGATTTCTTTTCCAAATGGGCAGAGGCAGTACCTCTCAAAGAAGTCAGTTCTAAATGCATTGTTAGCTTCATCAAGTCTAACATCATTACTAGATTTGGTGTCCCTCATACCATATTGACGGACAACGGCACCAACTTATGTTCTTCTGAGGTAAAGAAATTGTATCAAGAATACAACATTAAGTCCAACCATTCATCTCGATATCATGCAGCGGCTAATGGCCAGATAGAGGCCTTCAACAAGACTCTTTCAAATATACTGCAAAATATGGTGGATAAAGATAAGAGGTCATGGCCTGATAAACTCTTTCATGCTTTATGGGCTTATCGGACTACCACTCGCAATGCAACGCGGTCTACTCCATATTCATTGGTATATGGAACAGAAGCAGTCTTGCCAATTGAAGTTCAATTGCCCTCACTCAGAATAGCCATTTGTGATCAGTTGTCAACAGATGAGCAATCCCAAAAGTGGTTGAATGAATTGGAACAGTTAAATGAGAAAAGATTGTGCACTTTTCACCACTTGGAAATCTATCAGAATCGGATAGCATGAGCTTTTAACAAAAAAGTTCGTCTTCGTTCATTCATTCAGGGAGAATTGGTATTGGTTCTCAGAGCACCAATGATACCAGGAAAGAAACCTCCCAATCTTGAACCAAAATGGGAAGGACCTTATTCAATACATAAGGTCTACTCCAATGGAGCGTATTCTCTGATCTCAATAGATGGAGAACACATCACGACTCCAACTAATGCCAGATTTCTGAAGAAGTATTTTGTATAAACACAAAATATTGTTCCCAGATCCAAAACAATCACATTGGTTTATATTTTGTCTGAGATGACATTAAACTATATTTTTTCCGAGATGACATTAAACTATATTTTGTCCGAGATGACATTAAACTATATTTTGTCCGAGATGACATTAAACTATATTTTGTCCGAGATGACATTAAACTATATTTTGTCCGAGATGACATTAAACTATATTTTGTCCGAGATGACATTAAACTATATTTTGTCCGAGATGACATTAAACTATATTTTGTCTGAGATGACATTAAACTATATTTTGTCCGAGATGACATTAAACTATATTTTTTCCGAGATTACATTAAACTATATTGTGTCCTAGCAACATGACATTAAACTGTGTGGCACTTCCAACGTCCAGCATGACGTTAAACTGTAAAAAGTCCCCAGAACTGATATCCTCATATTGGTTCACCTTAGTCCTAGCTACATGACTTTAAACTGTACAGCACCAGTTCGTCCTTGCTATATGACGTTAAACTATACAGCAATGGTCCAGTAAGACTTTAAACTGCAACTTCATCCCACACGACATTAAACTGTGAAAAAGTTCCCTAAACCGTCCAGCATGACCTTAAACTGCATCATCCCTGGTCCATGTATATGACCATAAACTATTTGCAAATCCCTTATGTCCAGCAAGATGTTAAACTGTGACGTCCTAACTACATGACGTTAAACTGTATAAAAGTCCCTCACGTCCGAAAAGACGTTAAACTATATAATCATCAAAGGTCCAGCATGACATAAATGGTGTGTTATTTTTTCCTTACGGCATGACATTAAACTGCACAGTCCCCCTTTCATCCAATATGACGTTAAACTATTTTATCCCCATCGTCCTAACTACATGACGCTAAACTGTACAGAAAATCCTTGATAGGTCCTATATGACATTAAACTGTATTTTGTCCCTGCTACATGACAATAAACTGTGCAGCACCAATAGTCCTAACTACAAGACTTTAAACTGCATAGTCCCCTTTTTATGTCCTACATGACATTAAACTGTGCATCGTTAAGGTTGTTATTACCTCTTGTTTCTCACACCGAGTATGACTTACGTGAGCTTAGAGCGAACATCAACCATAACACTCCCTTTGGGCCACTAACCATGTGTAAGTCCCAACAACATTTTTTATTAGATCATTGTCCCCAAGAACAACTTGATCATTATTTCATTCTTTAATTGAACTACACGGACTTTGATCCTTTCCCTCCAGGCTGGGTATGTAGGCAACCTCCCAGGGTTCAAGCCCAAAAACAATCTCTTCACATCGGTTCACCACAACCTCATATGATGTTGATTTGTGAAACCGCCCCTGGAATCAATATCTTTACATTGATTCACTTTTGTCCTTGTTATATGACGTTAAACTATACAACACTTTTGTCCGGTACGACAATAAACTACAATATTTTTTGATTTCCTCATTTGAGAAGGAACCATTATTGACATTGATTTTTTCAATCATGTTTCATTTCAAAAGACTACGTGCATACATGGTAATGCCTAAACTTTTTATCTCAGGTTAAACCATCATTGCACTAAAGTCCCCTTTCACCCTTCACATGTACGAACCAAATTTGTACAAAGGGTAGTTCTAGAACTACGTGGACTTGATTCCCATCCTTATGGGATACGTAGGAACATTCGAGTGTCCCTCGAATCCAGTCCCAAGTCTTTTGGGCCTAACCCCAAATTTCACTTTCAGTCCCTTGGCTGAAAAGTCCTCATGAAAACACACACTGTGTATTCATTATTATGGTCTGAATTCTATGACCCTAAACTAAGATCACTCATACTTTCGTCCTGCACGACGTTAAAATGCATTTCAAGAACTACGTATGGCTTGATTCTCATTCTTATGAGATACGTAGTGAAGTCCAAGTTTCAATTCAGGACCCACCCACAACATGATTATGGTTTTCATTGACCTATGTATCTCTATATACATTGGACAATACCCATCTTTATGTGTTATAATCCTAACCTTAAATATTTTCAGATCTTCATAACCCTTTTCATGACTTCTAGTCACAAAAATGTCAAACTTCTGAGAATTCTTTTGCCTGACTATGCAGCATGTGCCCATAGGTGGCCTTGCATAAACAGTCCACATAACAGACTTTTCAGCCAAAAGATGCTATTTATTTGACCATGCATCCAATGCCCATAGGTGGCCCTGCATGTTTCAACCCCCTAACGGGTTTGTTAAATAATGGTAACTTCATTCTTGGGAAGAATGCCTCTTTTTTCCTTATTTGTCTTAAAACGACAGTATGTAGGGATCCGCAAAAATAGCCATCCTTAAAATATTTGTCCCATATCCTTTTTCATGATCTGAAAGTATTTAAGTCTATGGTTTATTCTTCTTCCCTATGTTTGGGTCAGACCTTCGTAGGAGTGATATTCATCCAGTTCTTCGATATTCTTATTTGGAAATATCTTCTCCATATTCAAGTACCTCTTTCCATACAAAAAACTCTATGCTTTAGAAAATTTGAATCTCCATAAACTTTCACTGGCTTTTAGCACTAGGAAAGTAAATTTTTGGGAGTTCTTTTGCCTGACTATGCAGCATGTGCCCATAGGTGGCCTTGCATAAACAGTCCACATAACAGACTTGTCAGCCAAAAGATTCTATTTATTTGACCATGCAGCCAATGCCCATAGGTGGCCCTGCATGTTTCAACCCCCTAACGGGTTTGTTAAATAATGGTAACTTAATTCTTGGGAAGAATGCCTCTTTTGTCCTTATTTGTCTTAAAACGACAGTATGTAGGGATCCGCAAAAATAGCCATCCTTAAAATATTTGTCCCATATCCTTTTTCATGATCTGAAAGTATTTAAGTCTATGGTTTATTCTTCTTCCCTATGTTTGGGTCAGACCTTCGTAGGAGTGATATTCATCCAGTTCTTCGATATTCTTATTTGGAAATATCTTCTCCATATTCAAGTACCTCTTTCTATACAACAAACTCTATGCTTTAGAAAATTTGAATCTCCATAAACTTTCACTGGCTTTTAGCACTAGGAAAGTAAATTTCTGGGAGTTCTTTTGCCTGACTATGCAGCACGTGCCCATAGGTGGCCTTGCATAAACTGTCCACATAACAGACTTGTCAGCCAAAAGATGCTATTTTATTTGACTATGCAGCCAATGCCCATAGGTGGCCCTGCATATTTCAACCCCCTAACGGGTTTTGTTAAATAATAGTAACTTCATTCTTGGGAACTACTTCTTCTAATGCCTTTTAGCTATTTTTCATATCATTCCTCAGATTCAAATATTCTTAAGCCATAGTTTACATTTTTTCTCTCATACTTGAGTATGGTAATATGTTTTCATATAAATTGTCAAGGAATTGAATCCATTTTTAATCCATTTTCGGTCAAAGCTATTTCAACCTTAAACATTAGCCCCTTTATGTCCGGCGTGCATGACTTTAAACTGCCCACACAAAAGACAAAGGAACTCTGAATAAAAGTCAAGTTCCAGCTCACTAAATATACATTTTTTGTATGATTTAGGTAATATTGAGCAGTTAAAAGATTCAAAGTTTGTAGGGTTATTTGTAATAATCCTAGTAAAAATCAAACTATGATTACTAAGCCCATTGGCTTAAGTAAATTTGAAGTAGGTAATGGAAGAATGCAGGTACAAATGATTGAAGACAAAAGTGTTTTTTTCATTGATACACAAGAGTTAGAAGGACATCCACAGACTGAAGTCTCTTCTCTCTTTCAAGAAATTACAGAAGATTGTCAACATAAGTCTTCATTTGATGTATAGCATCCTGAGCCTTATCAGCAGTTACTTGAAGCTCGTTCACTTGACCAGCTTCACTCTTTTCAGCTTGCTGAAGTGCCTTCTTAGCATCTGTGATGGCTTTCATTCCATTCATATGAGTTTCATCCAATGATTTATTAAGCTGATCAAGTTCCCCATTAACAGCATCTAACTGTTGCTGGAGTTGCACCTGTTGGACGACCTTTTCTTTGATTTTTTGCTTCAGATCCTTCATCTTGACAGCATAATCAGCTTCAGCCTGGGATATCGCAGCCTCAAATTCGCCTATGTTGACTGACAATTTCACTCTGGTCAAATCTTCGCGACTTGTCTGCACTTGCTCCCTCCTGAAAATGATCTGTTTCACCGCAGCATGGATCTTTTCATACCCAAAACCACCAAGTCCCATTATAACAAATTGGGATGACAATCGGGAAATTTTTGATGGTAGCTCTTCTAAAGGCACCCCCGATATGATGTTCCATATGTTATTCCATTCCTTACGTCGTGAAAAGCTGAATGCTTTAAGCATATCTGGATCTGATTCAATATCATCGTCAGAAGGGGGTATGTAATCTGGAATTAGCGCGCTTAGGGAGGTGCCTTGTCCTGCTCTTTCCCCCCTGACTTGTGCTTCTTCACTTTCAATTCCCGTTGGGGCAGAGGTTGAGGCCTCATTTTCGGATCTAGTCATTGCAGTTGATGGTCCTGCATGATTAATTGAAAGGTTTAGTCAGCTTCAAAGGATAACAAAAGAATGGATTGTCTTGCGAATAAAGTACAATCACAAATATTGTTATCCATTACCCAATGGTGGTTCAGCAACCTGAGAAGACTTATCCCTATCTTTCCCAGTTTCAAAAGGATTTTCAAGATGGGTCTCAGGAGAGTTTATTGGATTTAGATCTACTTGAGCTAATGTTTCTGCAATGATAGGGTTGACATCAGTGTCCACACCCTCTTCGGGCATTGGCAGTTCAGCGGCTTCTACGGAAGAAACTGCATATTATTTTCCATCATGGTTAGAAGTATATTTTTTAAAAAAAATTTGGGCGAAGGGTAGCACTCACGCCCAAGGTCTTCTAAATCACATGACAACTTATCATGATCATAAAATTCTTCAAAAGTCATTCCTTGATTCATCATTTCATCCAATGATACTTCAGAATCTTGGTTAGTCTCACCAGTGGGAACATTTGCTACGTCTTCTTGCCGACTTATGTCCTGCAACCCCTGACCCTGGACAGCATCTTCAGTAATAGGAGGGATACTGGGAATGGATGGTAGCTCTTCTCCAGGAGCAACCAAGTCAACCTGGGTCTGTGATTTTTCTACAGCACCTTCCACGACCTTTGAAGAAGGATCAGTCCCTTCCCTCAAGGGGTAAATTGAAGAAGCCCCTGCAATCCTCGGAAATATGAGTAACCATATGATTATGGGTATAAACTCATGATTGTTCAAAGGACTTACCACTACTAATGAAATGTTTAGTTATGGATTTCCTCCTTCGTTGCCTTGGATTCTTTTGTTTTTTCGGAGTATCAGTAGTCTCCCTTATTGGCACTTGGATTGGAGAATGAAAGGCTATGTCCAGTGCCTCATTCATGGCCTGCTGGCCTGGAGATATCTCGCCTGGTTCGCGAGGAGAATCAACAGCAGCCCCGATAGCAGTACCACCAGGGCTATATTGTGGCGAAGGAACCCCGGTTCCTTTCTTTGCAAGCTACAAGATGAAGAAAATAACTTCCTTAAGTAACAAAGCTTCAACTAAAATCAAGTTGCAAAGAAAATAAGGAAAGAAAACTTATATCTTCAGGAGCCACGTACTCTTGCCATTCCTCATCTCCAGAACCACCAGCCCCCTCAGTGGTGCCACGATCAATCATTTCCTTCACCCGCCTGGTGATAGGAACCGAATTATCAGTGGCATATATGAGCATTTCCATCTCTCTAATGTAAGCTCGCACTTCGTTGGGCTTATCTCCGTATTGAAGGTCTTTAGAAGCTAGAAGATATCCTATCCCAGGAAGTTGTAGGCCCTCACACAAATCCAGCCAGGCGGTCTCAATATCACAGTATAAGCTCTGTCATAGCTGAACAGCCTCTGGTCTTAGATATAAAGGCTGTGAGGAAGGTCCTACAATTTTTGATTTTAATTTCTTCCCGACTCCTGCAACTACAGATAGAGAATAAGAAATTAAGGCTTATTACTTTATAAAGTAGCAGTGATTGAAGTTATTACAATCAAATAACTCACCAGGAGCTGATGGAGTGGGTCTTTTAACTCTGGCCGGAGGATTATATCGGGCACGAAACCGCTTTGCTGCCGGTTGTGCCTCATCATCCCCATCGTGATAATCCGATGAATCGGTTCTAGAAGAGGAGTCTGTTGAACCTATTTCAGGTGGAGAAGCGTCACCTTCATGAGGAAGAGTTTCTTTCTCTACAGTCCTCTTCCTCTTTCCCACTTGATATACTGGGTGATTCAATATCCCTTTAGGGTATGATGCTATCCAGTGTTCGGCATAAAATGTAGTCAGATAATGTGCCGTTTTTTCAACTGGTAGATCAAATACTGCCCCGGTCTTCTCTCTTGATGTCAGCAACCATAGTTGTCGAGCAACCATCGGATGTTGCTCTAACCTGACATGTACTGGAGGGGATACAACAATCTGTTGCAAACATTTGAATTGGCATGCAAATCTATATGGAGCATAGGCCTCGCATATGATTTCTCCATCAATCCTGGCTACTAACACGCCATCCCTGCAAGCTAGCATGTATGCCCTCAAATCCAAATGGGCTTTCCCATCATCAACAAACCGCCCGGATGGCGGACTTCCATAAGGAAAGAAGTTGAATTCCTTATACATGCTTAGTCTTACTTTCATGTCATAACCATTAACATCTAATGGAGAAATTCCAGAGAATGCTTGAACTGACGGTCTGAAAGAGCTTCCAGGAATTTGTAATCCATTCTGTACATTGTAAGTCCTGAAGTGAGTGGCGATCCATCCCCACAAAACCTAGAATGGTCCCACTATTCTTAAAGGAGATTTACCCTGGAAGATGTGAAGTAAAATCCTGTGAATCTTTGCTAAAATGGGGGTAGCTAACCCAACCATTTTTCCCTCATCCAACTTGGCCGCAATGATGAAGGTCCCTGGCCTAACGCCTCCCTTCGAATCCCTGACCGGCAAGAGATAAACACTGAGCCACATTGCCAAGAAACCCGCCAGACGAGTTTTCTTTGGAATTCTTTGATTCACTTCATATCCCCATTTTTCAAACTCTCCTGCTTCTAGAGTTGGCCAGAATGTTCCAGGAGCTCCTCTCTTCTCAGGTTTTGGACAAGTGGTAGGACGTCTGGGCCGGGTATCCTTGGATTTCTTTTTCTTGGATCCTTTTTCTTTTGGATCTATCCCTTTCTTCTCAGTAAGAAACACATTCATCCATTCTTCCAGATGAATATCTTTTCTAAAATGAGTTAATGAGGTCTCTGAACTCTTGAGCCTGTGAAAGATTTTAAATAATTCTCGAGCCAAAGAAGGAGTCTTCTCTGGATCATTCTAAGTCACCTTGGGAGGAATGAATTCATCATACATATCACCCAAGATTGGAGCTCCTGAAATCTTGTGGACATCCCACAAACTGATACCTACTTCTCCATGAGTCAAATGGAAAGAATTAGTCGATGGGCTCCAGTGGCTGAGTATCTCTGGCACGAAGTTATCATGTCTGTAAATATATGTTTTCCCAACCCAAACAGCCTCATATATTGCAGCTCTCTTCAAATCCTCAATAAACTCTGCGCAAGTCTGTCGCACCCAGTATACCCACATCCAAGTTGGCTTCACACCTCCCCCAGGACGGAAATCCCAACTTTTCTTCCAGCCTTTGGATTGATCCATCTGAGCATTTCGGAAGATTGAAGGATGACAATGTGGTTGAAGCTCAGGTGTATGTTTTTTCAGATCTGGTGTGCAAGGGCTATGATGCATCACATAAGCCTTCTCCACTGTTCCAGCAGTTTGAAATACTCCTCCGCCTGAGATATTTGCTGAAGCAAAATTGGTATAATTCTGAAACCACGAAAATGGAAGATAATTCTTTACTTCTGGAATAATTACTTCTTGCAGATGACCATGACCATACAAAGGTAGATAAGTGCAGTGAGGAAAGTCGCGATGATATTTCTTCAGATACTTAGCCAAATCTGGAAGAGTACTGTCTTTGACAGTATAGTAATCAGGGCCAATGATATCCATCATATCATCTATCCGCTTGCTAGCCAGTTCATCAATTAATCTAGGTCTAAGAGCCATTTAATCTGCATAGGATTTGAATAAATTAAACTCTTAAATGGGTTTATTTTTTTCATAAAATTTGTGAAAGAATTTGAAAAAAAATGGCTAAGGCATTAAGGCGCGCAAGTATGGAGATGTCGCACAAGTGATACGTGTGCCGCGCAGGTTTTTGTCGCGCAAGTATTACCGCGCGATCCCTATTACCTTGAGAGTAGCGCGGCAGCGAGGAAACAGTGAAATCAAGAGACTTGCGCGGCGAGGAAAACTTGCGCGGCGAGAGCTCGAGAAATCCGGAAATCCAGATGCATGTAACGGAGGTGAGGCCATGTATTTATAGGCCAGGAAGCCTACCTGCGCGCCACACCCAGAGCGCTTAAGGCATGCGCGACGCAGACTTGCGCGCCGCCCTCTGCGCACTGAAAGACTTGTGCGCCCTCCCTTTTCCTTCGAAAGGATTCGATTTCCTCAGATTCAAATCCTCATTTCTCTCCGGATCCAACTCTGAGGGGGGACTTTTGTTGACACTCCTTTCGTCACAGAATCTAAAGATCGGAAAAGGGAATATCTGAGCTGAAAGTGATTCAGCCTTTGAAGAAAACATCAAAAAATCAACAAAGGAAGGAAGAAAGGATCAAAGCAGAATCACTGCGCAAGTTATCTAACTGGCGCGCAAGTGTACTTGCGCGGCCACCTTGGTCGCGCAGGTGACTTGCGCGACCTAAATGGTAACCGCCCGGTAACCGCCCGGGGTCTTCTTTTGCCTATAAATAGACCCTGTGGGCCCCCCATTCGAGAGATTCTTTTTCCAGAAACTCGGATTGAAGCTCCCGACGCCCAAGTCTCTTCTCAAAGCTTCCGAAACACTTCTAAGGTAATTTCTTACCTAGAACGGAAGATCTAAAGAGAAGAAGGAAGGCCTAAGTGTTGAAACTTATCAAACACTTGCGCGCCGACTTAATTCCTTCAATATAACTTGCGCGTCCCTTTTTTGGAAGAACCTCCAGGGGATTCTAAAGGTTTTTATCAAGAGTCGCTCAAGTATTTCAAATTCTGATTGAAAATCGCGCAAGTACACCATGTGTCGCGCAAGTATACTTGCGCGACCAATACTTGCGCGCCGCCGCAGGACTTGCGCGTCTTTCAAGACTTGCGCGCCCCTATCTTTTTGGGTGCCCATCTTGCCCATTTTACCCCTCTTAAGCCATTTCACCTTTCCTTTTCAAGATTCAGTCTTCAAGACACTCTTCAAAGCCATTTATGGCATGATTTCTTGATTTGACTTTCTTACCTGAAAGGAATTCTGTGGAATCTCTCTCAAAGTCTAGTGATTTAAATATCCTTATATCACTAAAATATGGAGAGTTCATTCATTCAACCTCATCCTTTAAGATGAGAGAATCCTAACCTGGGTCTCCTTTTCAGGAATAATCCCTAGTGATAAAACCTTTAATCTGGGCATCTTCCTCAGGAGTAAGCCCCAAATTCTTAAAGTTCCCAATCTTGGGCATCCTCCTCAGGAGTAAGCCCCAATCAAGTCCTTTAATCTTGGGCATCTTTCTTAAGAATAAGCCCCAACCTCAAATATGGGCATCCTCCTCAGGAGTAAGCCCCAAACCTTAATCCCTAACCTAAGTCTCCTTTTCAGGAATAAGACTCAGTCATAACCTTGGGCCTCCTTTTCAGGAATAAGCCCCAAGACCCCTTAAACTTATCTTAACCAGTCATAATTTACCTTTGATTTGGGTTTCTTTTTCAGTAATAAAACCCAATCATAAGTCCCCTCCTAACTTGGGCATCCTCCTTAGGAGTAAGCCCCAAGATTAGAGTATTCAAATCTCCATGAAGCACATATAACTTTATGGACCTTGTTCATGGATTTTTTCCCTAAAAGTAAATCCTAAACCTTCATCTATCTGGGCAGTCATCTATACATAAGCCCCAAACAAATTCTTATGATTTCATCTTTTATGGCACAATTGTCTAAATTTTATCAATACCTCTTGTTTCTCACACCGAGCATGACTCACGTGAGCTTAGAGTGTAAAAGTAATTATGACATTCATCTTTGAGCCATCAATCATAAACATCATACTTCATTCCTCGAACTACGTGGGTTCTGATTCCTTTTCCAAAAGAAAGGATACGTAGGTAACCCATTTATGGGTTCGATCCCAACTTTGAAATAATCTATGTCCTTCTGAATAACGATTAACTTCAAGTTCCCCACTGAGTGGCTTTAAAACCAGCCTGGTCATCATAATGACCAAGAGACTTTTATATAAATGTTTTGAAGGATACCATTGACCAAGAATCTCTAAACAGATATAGATGATTCTCTATTGATGAAGAACCTCGAATACATATAAAAGATTCTCTAAATTTCTTGCATATTTTATCATTGATTGTTAAAACTAAAGGAAAGCACATTTTATACTTGGTAATGTAATAAGGATTCACGAACATAACTTAAATCTATAAAGAGAGTCCCGGAGTAGACAATAATTCCCCTCAAAAAGGTGTGATGAGTCCGACCTCCCATCCTCTCGACCAATGCAAATTCCTAAGTCTCATTAGTCCACAAGCTAATGAGCGCCTGCCTTTGGAAAGTAGGTCCAAACGGATGTGGAATCATTGGATGTTTCCGGTTCTACGAACAAACCCGTTAGAAACCGATCGGAACGTTTGAATCTCCCGTCCAGGAGGTCATCCCCGGATTCCGTGCGAAACACCTAACTATATCTTTAATATAATTTTGAGAAATTTTATCTAGAGAGAGAGTATCTTGAATTGTAAGAAAATGAGTAGATTTAGTTAATCGATCAACAATAAACCATATTTCATTGTTTCCTTGAATATTATTTGGTAATCCCACGATGAAATACATGGACAAGTTTTCCCATTTCCACTCTAGAACTGGAAAAGGTTGAATCATCCCTTTCAGTAACTGCCCCTCTACTTTAACTTGTTAACAAATCAAACATCTCAGGGTAAATTCAGTAATATATATTTTCATTCCATCCCTCCAATAATACTCCCAAAGATCTCAGTATATCTTAGTACTTTCAGGATGAACTGAAAACAGAGAACTATGAGCTTCACTAAATAACTCTATCTTCAACTTTGAATCACAAGGCACACATAATCTATTTTTAATCCTTAAAAAATAGTCTCCATCAATGTTAAACTCAGATAACTTACCCTTCTGAATAAATTCTACCTTTTTCTACAAATCACTGTCATCTTTATGTGCTTTCTTATTCTATCTGCTAGGGACGATTTTACTAAAACCTGGAAAAAAAATAGAGTAATTTCTTGCACCAAAAACTTATATTCCAAAATTCAGCAAATAATTAATCAAAGTATCTTGTTCCAAACATAACATGGTTAATGTAGCATTACTTATTCAACTCAAATCATCATCCACTTTATTTTCTTTTCATGGATGGTAATGAATTTTTTAATTTTAATACTTTATTAATTCCATCCAACTCTTATTTCCCATGTTCAATTCTTTTTGAGTGAATATATACATCAAATTTTTATGGTCATTATATATTTCACATTTTACTCCATATCGATGATGCCTCCAAATTTTTAAAGAAAAAACAACAATAGTTAATTCCAAATCATGTGTAGGTTAATTTAACTCATGAGGTTTCAAATAACATGGAGCATAACCAATTACCTAATCATTATGCATTAGGATACACCCAAGTCCTTTAAACAAATATTCACTTTAGATAAAAAAATCACCATCTCTAGAGGTTAGTGATAAAACTGGATCATTCACCAATATTCTTTTCAATTCCTGAAAACAATCATCACATTCTTTTGTCCAGATGAACTTAACACCTTTTTGAGTTAACTTAGTCAATGGGCTAGATAATTGTGCAAAATTTTCAATAGACCTCCTGTAATAACCTTCTAAATCAAGAAAACTATTAATATCGGTTATATTTGTGGGTATTGTCCATTTTCTAACAACTTTAGTTTTAGGATGATCCATAGTTATTCAATATTTAGAAACAATGTGACCAAGGAATGAAATTTGTTGTAACCAAAACTCACACTTTCTGAATTTTCCATACAGTTTATTTTCTATTAAGGTTTTCAATACAACCGTAAAATGAGTTTCATGCTCTTATTTACTTTTAGAATAAACCAAAATATCATCAATAAACACAAACACAAAATTATTCAAGAACTCATGGAAAATTACATTCATAAGATCCATGAATACAGCAGGTGCATTGGTTAACCCAGAAGGCATAACTACAAATTCATAAGGGCTATATCTAGTATGAAACATGGTATTAGGAATGTATACTTTCTTTAATTTAAACTAATGGTACCTCAAACTCAAGTCAATATTTGAAAAATACTAAGCTCCATAGATCTGATCAAAAAAATCATCGATATGAGGAAAAGGATACTTGTTCTTAACAGTGATGTTATTCAAGGGTCTATAATCAATGAAAAGTCTCATTGAACCATATTTATTTTTAACAAACAATAGAGGATAAACCCATGGTAATGTGCTAGGTCAAATGAAAACTTCATCTAATAACTCATGGAATTGATTCTCTAACTCTAAAAGTTAAATTTGAGTCATTCGATAAGGGGGTTTTGAAATTGGATTATCATCAGGAACTAAGTCAATTGTAAATTCAAATTCCAGATACGGTATTATACCAGGAAAATCATTAGGAAAAACATCAAGATACATATTTACCACTGGAACATCATTAATCTGAACAGTTCCTTTGTTTTCAACAATATGTTCAAGGTAACATTCATTTCCCTCTTTTACTAGTTTCTCATATTCTTGATATGTTATCAAAAGTAATGGTTCATTCTTGTACACAAACTGAAATTATTTCTTTAAAGAAACCTATTTAGGTCTACATTAAATCTTATCATGATAAAAAGAAATCAAATACATACCCAAAATAACATCAAACTCTACTAGATGCAAAACAATAAGGTTTTCATGTAGATTCTTTCCACAAATAAGGATAGGAAGATTCTTATTTTTTTGTCTCAACATTTCCTCTCAGTGTTTTTACTATAAGTTAAGGATTCATATCATGGGATGTAATTCCCAATTTACTAGAAAATTAATCAGAAATGAAAGAAGTTGTAGATCATAAATAAAACAACACATTGGCATAATCTGAATAAACAAATAGTGTGCTTAATACTACTTCATTTGATAGACCAATATCCATTGAAGTAGTTGAAAAGGATTTCACCACCCCTTTATTCTTCTAGTCTAGTTGATTTACCTCCATTTAGTTCTTCATTGGAAACTTATCTGTATAATGAACCACTTCATTGCACTTAAAATATTTTACTAACAATAAATCAGATTTTGTCTTACTATTACCCAGATCTCTTTCAGGGGAATTACAAGCCTTATGTCCCATTTTACCACATCAGAAGCACTTACGAAAATTAAAAAGGCATTACCTAGTGCTCTTTTTACCAAAATTTTCACTAACTTATTAACTTTATTACAATTATACTTTTTTGAAGAGTTCTTCCCTTTACCACAAAACCTTTTTTGTATTTTTCAAATAGCCACTTTTTGTGTAAGTGGAAACCATACAAACGTGCCAGTTTTTTCAGCATACCCACAACTATATAAACCAATACACACCACATTTAACCTAAAATTTCCGCATTCAAATTAAAAAAAAATAGAGTTCTAAAAACCGTCATAGTCCACCTCGAGCCACGAACAAACCCACCGCAATCCAAAAAATAAACCATCACGAGGTGGCCTCGAACCAAGAGATCAGTCACGTCGTTGTCGTCCTCCATCATCAGTACCATAATCATCATCATCCACCACTAGATAAGGAAATTAGAAACTTCAATGGAATCAACTTCATCGAGATCCATCACCAACCACGGAAACATCATCACTTTTTCATCGGCGACCATCCATCGCAGAAACCAGAAACAAAGAAAAACAAGAAAACTGTAAACAATCATCATCTATACAACCAACACTGCCACTATCATCACTGTCCTAACTTCACTGAGAAATCCTCGAGCAAATTGACCACAAAAGTGGGAGGAGAAAACAAACCAACACTGAAAATCAAAACAGACCACATGAGCAGCACCGCCGGCAGCCGAATCCCACCTCCCAAAGCCTATAAGGAACCATCGCTTTGACTCTGACTTGGAGAGAAGCAAAAGTACTTTGAGGCCAGGGCATGGATTTTAATTTCGAGGGTTCCAAACCAGCATGTAAAAAAGCAATAAAACTGGGGAAGAAACCCAGAGGGAACATAAGAAAGAGGAAAATGAGGAAGATCCCAAAAGAAACTGAGGATAAATCCCAAACTGATACAAAACTGAATAAATTATGGGGGAACAGGGAAGACGCTGATCAAACCTACAACTTCCAAACCTCAAGCCCAAAACCTATATGATTCCATTGCTCCAGATCCGACCTAGGGAGGATCCATGGAACACCAGGTCAGAGCATGGTAGTGGTTCCCAAGGGTAAAATCAAACTGCCTTCAACGAAGCCGAAGCGAGGGGCAGAACCCAAGAGCAGACCAGCCATGAAAGAAAATAGGTTGATGAACCCTAGGATAAGCATGGAAGTGTTAGATAGAGGTGGAGAAGATGAAATGAGAGAAGAACACATAAGTAGAGAAGGTTTCCACCTTCTCCTCACATCGAACAAGTTTTTCACAACTTTTTAACTCACGAGAAGCTAAAGCCCTTCGATACTTTGGCTTTAATCTTGAGTAAAAATGATTGATTTTACTATCAAGATCCCATATGAAATTTGGAGCATAACTTTCTAGTCAAGTGAATTTTTCTTTATAAGTAGCCACTAAGTCATCTTATTGCCTCAATTCCAGGAATTGTTTTCCATATTAAGTTGAACCTCCTTGGGAAAATATTTCTCAAGAAATATATCTTTGAATTCATCCCAATAAAGATAAAAAATCTCCTCACTATCCGTGATATTTTTAACCATTGACCACCACTGATTGGATTAAACTTAAAAAAATAAACAGAAAGACTGACCTTTTGATGTTCTTAACATCCCATGACATCAAAAATCTTTTCCAGTGATTTAATCCACCCTTAAGCTAGAACAGGGTTAGATGATCCTCTAATTGATATGGGATGTTGCCTCATCAAATGATCCACTACCAACAGGTTCTTTTGTGGTTGATCTGGCTGATCTCATGCATGGACACCACCATCATTTATAGCCTGAGTCAACTATGTCATCACTACAAAAAACTGTTCAGTTCTGATTCTGACTATCTCAGGTTGATGATTTGGGAGGTTGTTTTCCTCTTGGTTTCATCCCATCATACCTACCCAATTTCCTCTGTAAAAAAACCAATCTGAATGAAAAAATATCTTAGGCGAAGCAACATGGTAATATATAAATCCTATATCATTTCAATCTTACCATAAATTAATTTATGGATATTAATTTAACAATATCATAACTCCTAATGTTGTCTAAACCAACCTTTGATACCAACTATAAGACCCCAACCTTAAACATTAAAAAAATCTTGAGTTAAGTCAAGAATT
Organism: Viscum album; assembly: GCA_963277665.1. Taxonomy (NCBI): domain Eukaryota; kingdom Viridiplantae; phylum Streptophyta; class Magnoliopsida; order Santalales; family Viscaceae; genus Viscum; species Viscum album. The sequence goes on along the minus strand of OY728146.1, from coordinate 642,112,609 downwards.
CACATTGAGGTTCTTTTTAGGTTTAGATTTTTAGAGAATTAGGCCGTAAATGTAACATTACATCTCAAAAAATTACAAAGTATACACTTATACTCTATTCAAAATTTTCACAATAATAAATCTCTATAAATAAAAAAAGAGTTATTTTCTTGATATAAATATTCTTTAATACTTCCTTTCTCTTACCCTTCCTTATACTCTGTGAAAAAAAAAATCAGAAATTTGGGATGACTATAAAAATCTCAGTAAGGGTTATAAAATAAAGAAACAAAACCTTATTCCATCAATACATACAAAACATAAGCTCTTTAACATACCTCATGAAATCATAAGTTTTATGAATAACACATAGTAATAACAAATCATAAAGGTAACTTGTGGCATCTATATCATACTTACATATTAGCTTTCACAGCTATATAGGGAGTTACATTTAGAATACCTATCATAGTATATTTCCTATATCTCTTAGAAGAAACATTAACATTTACCTCTGTCACGTTACCCAATGCATTGGGGATTTATCTCAAGCTCACCCGCCCTAGTTTTATCATGGAACAACTCGTATACGTAAACAATTCCCAATAACCATAACATAATCATAACACATAACACAAGCATAAAGGAAAGATAAAATTTCCACATTGCAATCACAATATATCATTTCAATATATTGACATAATCAATCCATTCTCAAAATAATTTTCAATACCAAAATACGTAAAAAGAGTATATGGTATTTATTTACCTTTTAAAAACATTACGGATTTTTAAGGAATCCAAATATCAAATAATGTTCACAGAGGCGGCAAGTTCATTGCCACCACATATGTTAAAAAGAAACATGTCCTTTGTTATTTAGTAAAACGATTTTTAGAGAAAATATTCCTTTTGAATGAAATTAAAATTCAAAGTGATTTTTATACACCATATAAAGGAAAGTTGTGTATAAATCAAAGTATTCCTCAATGAATAGATATTGAGATGAAGTCTCTTACCTTGTTTCTGACTTGTCTTGTTCATTTTTTATCTCCCTAAATAATAAACTTAAGTTAATTATTCTTTATTCAGAGCCTTTTTCAAGTTTATTATTCCTTTTATATCACATATTACCTTTCTATAACAATTAGTTAATTATTTGAGTTCATATAGGACATTTTTTCGATGTTCGAAACTTGAGTAAAAATGAACTTGTTATAATTACAAATTGTCCATGTGGTAAAAAATCAATTATCTCCAAAATTTTATTAATGATTTAATATCATATATATTTAGAATATTTATATTTATATCCATTATATATGTATTTATAATATTCCATAACATTTGGATATAAGAAAATGAAATGTACCATTCAGGGAGACGGTAAGTCGTACGTACGCATGAACACTATTTTCATTTCATTTTCATTTTTAAAGGAATGAAAACTAAATGATACATGGGTATATTATAATTATAGTATAATATATATTTTATATTTGTTACATAATTTCATTAATTCCATACTTTATATGTTACATGTATAGCATGAATGAGTCATATCACTTTGAGGGGGAAGTAGTCTGCACTTCCTCAAATGAAATTATCGTATTTACACGTTATGGAAAACATAAAGGTATGATGTAAATGAAAAATAAATAAGAATAGAGACAATATAAATATAATATATATCACATATAAATACAGTTCCATCATAATGGACACCATAAGAGGTGGTAGGGAAAAGTCGAACAATCATCGTTTCATTAGACAATAGTTCGCTGACCACAGAAATAGTATGTTCTATACCCATTATATGGAGGTGTCTGTATGTGTAGTTAAAATAATTCTCATAAAGAAACCTACTATATTGAGGATACTTTTTTTATATAAATAAATAATAAGATAAGAATATGGAGTGGAGACGTAAAATAAAATAAAATAACTTGAAAGAAGATGTTACCTTTAAACCTGGTAACTCCCTTTGATTTGAACCAAAATGGTTTATTAAATTGACTTACTCCCAAGGTAAGGCTTATAGGAGGAATACAGGGATGTTGGGAGATTATTTGGGAAGATTTTGGATGATCCAAGGGGGCTTGAGAGGTGTGAGTAAGGGTTAGAGGTGGTGGCCTTTTATAAGAGGGAGGAGGGGCTGAAGAAATATATTGAATTATTATATTATTATAAAATCTATTTCTATTATAAATGAGTAAAAATTAAGTTATTTATAAGATAATATGAATATAAGTCTAAATAAAATCATTCAATAAGAATTAGACATGTTTTGTATATTTTTTTATCCTTATATTTTTTATTTAACCCTTTTCTACTCTTAGCGTTTTATCAATCATTTAACACTTTGAGAATCAAAATAGTTACCAAAACATGAAAAATATCCAATTAAATATTAAATAATAAAATTTTAGACTTATGGTAACTATTTTTTTGAATTTTATATTTTTAAAATTTATAATATTGAATAAAAAAATTTATATTTTAAAATATGAATTTTGTCAATTTTGACATTATTCATATCATGACTTTTTTAAGAATCCATAACAACTTGATTACTTCAAAAAAAACTTTATTAATACAAATATAACATGTAAATATAATTAATTAAAATATTTTATGACATAAAAATAACCAAATTACATTTATTTTAACATTTATAATATCATTTATTTGAATCCTTTATTAATGAAGCAAACACTACATCATCATTGTGTCATGATTAAATTTATTTATTTGATGTCTAAAAATTATAAATAAAATACCATAATATCGAAAATATTTTTATATTTTAAATTAATATTTATAGTTTAAGAGATAACTTATATAACACCATAGAAAAATTGTTTTAGTAAAAGATACATATTTAAGTTATATTTTCCTTAACTTTAAATTAAATGTAATTAAATATCATTTTCACACACAAGTGGCTCCATGGGGTCCTAAAATTGTCTCAATGATGCCCATTTTAGGACATATATCAACCCATAGGGTTAAGACATGTGTAAAGGTAATTTAATATTATTATAATATTATTTTTTACCCTTATTTACCAAATTTACCCTTTAACCATGGTAAATAAAATATTTACTGAAGTTACTATTCATAATGTCTAAAAATAAAAGCTACCTATTTACCCAATTTAAACTTCCTGATTCAAAATATGGAATCTATTTTTCCAAATTCAAAACACATAATTGACATAAATTAATTTAAAATTAATTCTCGTTGTCAAAACCAAAAAGCGTGTTTTTAAGAAGTAAAAACTACTAAAATATTAACATGTGTTTATGTCTAGTTTAAGAGTGAAATTACCTTCAATTAACAACATTGAATTAAATGGTAAAAATATAATGCAATTACACTTTAAAACCAATTAAAATAAAAAACTAACTATACAAATAAATTAGATTAAAAGGCAGTTTTGAATTAAAATGCAGTATTTTTCACTATTCATTAAAAAATGAACTTTATCATAAAAATAACAAAATTTCATCCAAAGTTAATTTTGATGTTCTGCTTCTAAAAAATAATTTTATTTTTTCAAATAGGACATATAAAAGTGACAAGATCTAGTTTAAAAAAGGTCCACTATTAAAAGGTGGTAAATCGACCTTTTAAAGAATATAGAGTATTTCATGATTAAAATCGGATTCTTTCTTTTTTTAAGCCTCTAAATTTTATAGGATAAATTTAAAGACATTTAAAAAACATGTATAATCATATTTTAGTTATATCTGTTCATTCCTTCTAATAAAATATATAGGCCTTAACTTCCATTTAAAATAATAATATTATTATACTATTTTTCAGAATAACTCAACGTTGTGTGAAACGTAAGATTTCAGAGAAATATGTTATTCCATGTTGAGTACACTATCAGACATATCAGCCCCTTTAAAGTAAAATTAATATTTAATTCACAAATATAAATAAATATAAAAATTTCATATTCTTTATTTACCTCGGATGTTACAAAATATATCAGCTAACTGATGTTTTGTACCAATAAAATCACCAGTGATGTCACATTTTTGAAAACGATCTCTCAAAAAGTTGTGTCTTATATCAATGTGATTTTTCCTAGAATGTGAAACTATATTCTTGGAAATGTTAATAGCGCTTGTTTTATCACAATTTATGGGGACATGTCGGAATGGATATCCATAGTCTAGTGAAGTGTGTTTCATCCATAAAATTTATGCACAACAACTTCTAGTAGCTATGTATTCATCTTCAATAGTGGAAAATGAAACAATATTTTGTTATTTATTAAACCATGAATCTAGATACATGTATAAAAAGTGACATAATCCAAAGGTTCTTTTTCTATCTAACTTCTATCCATCAAAATCTGCATCAAAATATCTCACTAGATCTAATATTTGTCATGTTGGGTAAAATAATCCAAAATTGGTAGTATAATTGAGGTATTTGAAAATTATTTTAACATAATTTATGTGTGAATCTTTAGAATTATCTTGAAAATGAGAACACATACATACACTAAACATTATATTTGGTCAGCTAGCATTAAGGTATAGAATGCTTTCATTCATACCTCTGTAACTGGTTTGATCCGATTATTTCCCAGTTTCATCAAGATCCAATTTAAAAGTGGTACTCATAGGAGTATCACTACTCTTAGTGTTTTCCAAGGTAAAACATTTTAAAATATATTTTTTATATTTACTTTGGTTCAAAATAATTCCTTCTTTATTTTGAAATATTTGAAAACCAAGAAGGAGTTTGAGTTTACCCATAAAACTCATTTCAAATTCACTTTTCATTATTTTATAAAAATTAGTAACTAAATAATTTATTGATGATCCAAATATAATATCATCAATATATATTTTTTCTATAAGTACATCTTTTCAAATTCGCTTTATAAAAAGATAAGGGTCATCTATTCCTTTCAAAAATCCTTTTGAAATAAGAAAATTGTTAAGCCTATCATACCAAGCTCTAAGAACTTTTTTTAAACTATATAAATATTTATTTAACTTATAAACTTGATTTGTAAGATGGGGATTTTGAAAACCATGGGTTTTTCAAAAAAAAATATCCTCAATTATAAAACCATTTAAGAATGTAATCTTGACATCCATTTGATAAATCTTGAATTCTAAATGATATGTACAGGCAAGAAGGATTCTAATGGAATCAAGTCTGGATACAAGTGAAAAGGTTTCCTCATAGTATGTACCTTCTTATTGACTATAACCTTATTTAACAAATCTACAATTTTTTCTAACTATAGTACCTGACTCATAAATATTGTTTCTAAAAACTCATCTAGTTCCAATAGTCAAGGTTTAATTGGGTATATATACAAGTTCTCGCACTTTGTTTCTTCAAAATTGATTCAATTATTCTTAAATGAATATTACCCAAAATTCATCATTAATGGATTCATTGATGTTCTTAGTTTCAAGTTGAGATAGAAATACTAGATATTCATCCTGATTTCTTATAGAAGATCTAGTTTTTGTTCCTCTATTTAGGTATACTACAATAGCATATAAATGATGGTAATTAATGGTTCTAATAGATTTAGAAAAGGTTGGACTGGTCACCTCAGGTTCTATATATTCAAGTTCAAGAAGTTCTGAAAATTATTCATAAGTAGATGATTTTTGTAACTATTTGAAAATATGATCTAAAGGTTAATAATTTAAGTTCAAGATTTATGTTCAGAGAATAAAAATCATCCTAAAGGTTTTTTAGGGAGTTCTTAGGTCTATGTGTACCAGTCTCATTGAATTTTACATGAACTGATTCTTCTATAGTTTTGGATCTCTTGTTAAAAACACTATAGGTTTTTCTGGAGATTGAATAACTAAGGGAAATTCCTCCATCTCTTTTAGGGGAAATTTTTTCCAAATTATCCTTACTGTTAATAATAAATACTTAAAAACCAAAAAATCTAAAGTAATTAACCTTAGGTTTCTTATTGTTCCATAGTTCAAAAGAAATATTCTTAAGAATAGGTATAATCAAAACTCTATTTATGATGTAGCTTACTGTATTGATAGCTTCTTTCCAAAAATAGATTGGTAGGTCATATCATTCAACATGGTCCAAGCTGTCTCTTGTAAAGTTCTATTTCTCCTTTCAATAACTAAATTTTTCTAAGGGGTCCTAGGAGTAGAAAATTCAGGATTTTATCCATCATGTGATAAAAAATATTCAAAATCTTTATTTTAAAACTCACGGCCATGGTCACTTCTTAAGGTATTAATTTTATGTCTACTAAGATTTTCTACAGACTTGGCATACTTGGTAAAGTAAGAGCAAGCTTCACTTTTGTGACTAATAAATTATACCCATGTATACCTAGAAAATAAGCTAAAATAACAAAAACATAGTACTTTCCATTTAAAATAGAAACTCAATAAGGTCCAAAAAACCATGTGATCCAACTCTAGGGTTTGACAAGTTGACACTTCTTTTTTTATTTAAAAGAAACATTATGTTGCTTCCATTTTTTTACCATGGTTACAGACTTTATCAGTTGGGAACTCGAGATTAGGTAGATCCCTAACTAGCTGTTTTATAGTAATCTTTCTAAGTGAGTGAATGTTACAATGTCCTAGAATCTTATGCCAAATCCAATATTCAATGTGAAAGGTGCTTAATCGTGAAACATTTTTTGAAACCAAATTATTTAAATCAACAGCATAAACATTATCATTTCTTAGAGAAGTAAAAAATTAAAACATTCTTAGAATCAAAAACTTTGAAATTATCATTTTTAAATTTAACATGAAATTCATCATCACATAACTGAGAAATACTAAGCAGGTTATACATTAAACCATCAACAAATAAAACTTTAGAAATTTAAACTAAATTGTTGTTACCAATTTGGTCCAGGACGATGAATTTTCCTTTTTCATTATCACTAAAGGTGACATAAACACCATAAACATTAATAAAGATATTAAATCATGAATAATAACTTGTTTTATTTCTTGAAAAACTATTTTCCAAGTACCATAGACTTCTACAGGAGGTCTTCAACCATCTTTCATATAAAACAAAAATTTATGACACGAATGAATTTGGTACCCAGATCTGTTTGGGTCAAAAAATGATAGAAATTAGATATTTGGGAACCCACATTTGACTAATGAGATTCCTATAAACAAATAGAATAGTTTTATAAATAAAAAATCTATTTGGTCCTTTTGAAAAATAGTTTTCAAAAGAACTCTATAGTCTGGATTTAGGAACAAAAGTACTCTTTGTTATTTTCCTACGTCCAGGTTGATATCCAATTCCAGTGAAATACTTAGGTGAAAATTGGTTTCCTAAGATCTTAGTAATATTTTCTATACCAATAATAAACTTTTCTACATCTTTATTTAATTTATAATTTAAAATTTGGATTATAGTATTCCTCTTTAAGAGTTTAGAATTTTTTTCTTCTTCAATAGAAAGTTCAAATTTCTTATTTAGTAGTTAAATAATATTACCTTTTGATAACATTATATTTATATTTTAATGTAATGAAAATATCCTCTATCATATTACATTATTCAAAAAATTATTCCTTTGACATTTCATAATAAAATTATGCATTCCTAGAATAGTTCGAATTTAAAAAAGATGACATAGAATTAGAAATAGCAAGCACTTCAGAGATATTGCTCATAAAGAACATGTTTTCTCTATATGAATTTTCTTTATCTGAAGAATCTGAATCACTCGAGCTATCCTCAAAATCACTCCATGTCAATTTCATATATTTCTTTTATATTATTTCCTTTTCATTATATTTCTTATTATATTTGATCTTTGGACGGTCTGATTGTATATGTCCCTTCCTTTTACATTCATAGTAGACAACTTCTTTTGAATAATAATCCTTCTTCTATTATATCTTCTAGATTCCTTTGGAATCATATTTTCCATTGTATTTTGGTTTTATGAAGAACTTTTTATTCCTATAAAACTTCTTAAACCTTCTATAAAGGTGATCCATCTCCTCATAACTTCTTTGTAGAGATTCACTATCACTTGAATTAGAAAATTGTACTTTTAATTTTATATTTTCTTTATGTTTAGATGCAATAGTATTAAAGGATACAGATTTTATTTTAGTATCTTCTTATTCCTTATGGTTTAACTTTATCTATTCTTCATACATCATAACCTTACCAATCAGCTCCTTGATTTGAAGCTTGCTAACATCACAAGATTATCTGATGGAGATAGATGTGCCTCTCCATCTCTCAGGTAGACATCTCAGCAATCTCATAATCTGGTCCTTGTCAGATACTGATTTTCCAAGAGAGCTCATGGTATCATAGTTTCTTTGAACCTAAGGTAAATTTCAGAAATAGGTTCATCCAGTTTCATTTTAAAGTTTTCATATTTAACAGTATAAGTGCTAATCCTTGTATCTTTAACAATATAAGTTCTCTCATGGGAAACATAAAAAGTGTCTCAAATCTCATAAGAATTTTTTCATGCAAAAAATCTATTAAACTCTTCATATCTTAGGGAATAGTATAGAGGATTATTTTCTTTAAAATTATTATTGTAAGCTAATTTTTTTTATATCGTCCCAATATTTTCTAGTAGTTTTAGGAATAACATATTCGTCTTCTATACCAGACCAAATATCAAAACCCGTGATTTCTATATGAATTCTCATCTTAATCTTCCATTGAGAATAGCTATTTTCATTAAATAAAGGATGTATGTTTATATAAGAACCTTCTTGATGATTATCCATTTTAAAGAACTAAATTTAAAAATGATAGAAATTTAAGATCATTAATGTAAAACTAAAATCACAATTAAAAATGATTTGACAAATTAAATACCAAAAAATTACTTCCTTTGATACCCAGTGTTAGTCGGATTGAGTATTTCAAGCAGGGGATGAATTGAGTACCCAATAAGAATTTATCTTTAAAAATTATTAATTTGAAATCCCCCAATTAATTTAAAATGGACCTGTTAATAAATATAGAAGTTATTTATAATGTCTAATCTTTTAAAAGGTTTCTTAAAAATTGATTAATTCTCAGGTAAGTAATATACAATATTACTCAGTCCTTTTAAATCAATTTACTTAATTAAAATACAATAAAAAAATACTTATTAACTATCAAAGTATATGTTTTTTTGGTTAGAAAATTTTTGTTTTAAAAGAGGAAATAAAGTAAACAAAAACACACAGTGGAAATTGAAAAAAGAGATTTAGTCTCAATCTGATACTTATTCCTCTATACTTAGTGATCACCCACCACTAACTAGTTTATATAAAACAAATTAGTTTATCCATAACATAGATCATATTTTACAATATTTTACAAACTTTCATGGTCACACATGACCTCTTCCACAGTTATACATGCGTGTAAAAACAAATAGGACACACAAGGACCTATACCACTATTAATGGGATTATAGGTAAATGTGATAAGAAGATATAAATTATATTCTAGTTCAGCACAAGATATAGTCCATGTGTGATAAAATAGATTATGCACACACACACTACTCGAAATGTAATATGAAATAATCAGAACTGAGCAATCTAAAGTTATGGGGATAGAAATGCCCAGTCTATTGCATTGTAGCTTTTGACTCTTGATTTGATTTTATAGTGAAACCCGATTCATATTTACTTGAAAACTTTAGAATAATAGTGTTTCACAGACTCATGTTCTTGACTGGAAGAAATATGATGAATTGTATGCGCTTCGACTTCCTCAGTCGAGTGTTTGCAGGATGTAGCAGTTAAACTCTTCAACTCTCTATGTGTGTTCAGTAAGTGTGAGATATCAGATTGATAACAATATGATTCATACATCTATTTCATCTCTTCTACATGAGGGAGTATGTTTTCTTTCTTAATAGTAGTAGTAGGAAGAATATCCACGTTCATTCGGATATTCTTATTCCTTTTACAGCATGTCTAACATCCTCTTCAATGCGTTCTATTGAGCATTTAAGAGACAATAATTAAAAAAAAATCTGCATTAACTTAAATAATATATCCATTAGAATAGTTTAAATGATAGAGTAAGTAAATAAAATAGTGATGGTGGATTATTCTGATAATGTCTCAGGTTTTGGTAGTGTCTTGTTCTGGTGTCATGATACAGACAGTGTCTCGCTCTGGAAGTGTCTCAGCTAGAGGTAGGTCATCCTTATAGCAGTGACTCTTATGAAAGTAGGTTGGGCTAGTTGTGAGTCATACTTTTCTGATTTTATGCTCTAGAGGTGTGTCTTATAATGGTGTCTCTGACTTATATATATTTCCATGTCGGTGGTGAGTAATGGACAATGGTGACTCATATACAATGGTTCTCAAGCTTTGTCATTTTTTTAGTTCAGTGTTACGACTTACTGATGGTGAGTCCTTATTTGGTTGTGAGTCTACCTTAGTAGTGTGATAGGTTGAAGGTGACTTAACCTCAATGGTGAATCATCCTTAGTAGTGACTAGTGGTGACTCATAATTAGTCAATTTAATCACTGATCTCATAGTACAAGATACTTACATAGAAACAAGAAATTTATTATTATCATTAGAATCATTATTTTTTTATCATTAAAACAATTAGTTCAATGATATATTTAATATATACTATTTATTAGTATTTATAATTTATATATAGTATAATTAATTTATTCATTTTTATTCAGGAACTTTATCAACACTAAAAAAGTTCTGATAAAGGATCCCTTTATCAAAACTAAAAATAAATCAATGATAAAGTTTACCTTTTATCACCACTAAAAATAAAGCACTCATAAAGGGCCCCTTTTATCAGGGCTAAATAAAAGTGTTGATAATGGTTAGTGTTGTTAAAGGAATGTTTCTTAGTAGTGTAATTTCTATAAATTTTCAAAATTTTATGTGATAAAATGATATAATTTTTTAAACCATCATATAAAAATTTTCTTAGAGTGAATTTTTGGGATTTTTATAAAAATATGGATTTTCCAGTTGATATTGAAAAATGTTGATTTTTATTGAAAACTGTATTTTTATTTCAAGCATTTACAAAGTTACACTTTTTTTAAAAAATGGTTTAAAAGTAATATTAGTTATATTATATCATTAATATTCCGATTATGTTCATTATAATCATTTTTATGGTTGAATTTGGTATAAAAACATTTTTATACTTAAAAGGAATTTTTCTGAAAATCTATTTTTCATTGCAATTAGAATTTTAATCTTAAATTAATTTATGCCACATATAGAAATTGAATATTTGGAAATACATTCCATATTTTAAATTATGGGTCTAAATTTTTAAAATAGTTTTATTTTATTTTTTATTATTATGAATAGTAACCATGGTGAATAATTATCACTACGGTAAGGGTAAATTGAGTAATTAAGGTTAAACATAATCAAATAATGACTAAAAAATGACCATAACACTTTTATTTATCCTATTGGATGAGTTTATTTCATAAATTTCCATCCAATTTTATGAAATATGTAAACGTTTTTCAATATTTATTTGATTTTGAACTTTATAATATTTAAGTAAAAGATAAAGTCAAAAATGTCACTTTCTTGCTTTTAATAACTATAATATTTTGTGATGGGGATAAATATAACTTATGTTCAGTTATAAATTTCTATTTTAAAGATAAATTATTTTTTTATCATGTTGATTTATTTATAATTTTAGTGATGATATAATTACCATAAATGCTTACACAACATCAATAAGATATTTATTCTATGAATAGAAAAATAAAATAAATGATTTTAAAAAATTTAAAATTAATATAATTTGAATGAACTATTAAATTCCAAGAATATTTTAGATAAATATAACATATTAGGTATTTTTTAGATAATTATATTTAAATTAATTTTTTTTCATGTTTTTTTTAAAGTCAAATTAAATTAATAGTGTCAAAAGTGAAAATAATGATATTTTATGTTAAATAATATTTTATTAAATTATTTAAAAATTATAACAATCTTGAATAAAAAAATTATTATGATAAGTTTTATAAAATTTCATATCTTTTTTTTATTATCCAATTCACACCTTATAAGTAAAATTGTGACCCTTTAATATTGAAAAATTCATTACTGTGGTTAAGGTTAAAATTTGTTAACCAAGGGGTTAATCCAAAAGATAATGTTTTAAATGATATAAAAACCTATAAAATATTGATATTATTATTGTATTAATACCATATCTTTTTTATATTCTAATACATGCCATTTTGGAACCATTTTATAAATATTTAGACACATATTATAATATAAAAATTCATGTAATTTCGAAAATGACATGAATGATATTATATAATAAATAGTGTTTTATTAAATGATCCAAAATTTATAAAAATAATATATTCATAAAATTTATTATTATATAGTTTAAAATATAAATCATGGTCCATTTATGGTCCAATTATCCTTTTATAGTAACAATCTTGACCCCTAAAGGGTAAAAAACATTGTTATCACGGTAATCATCAAAAAGGGTTAACACATATTAAAACAAAAGTATAAGGGTAAAATCATAATATAAACAGGTAAAAAAATTATTTCATGAGATTATTTAGACCCATAATCATCCTATATTCTAATTATATCATTTTTTATCCATTTTTAATTTAAAATTAATTTATATTAATTTAATTCTTTAAGTAATTCCAAAAGTGCCCCTTCCCTCAATTATAAAAGATCACCTCCTCTCCTATTTTTTCACACATGAAAACAACTTTTTTAAAAAAAATTAACTACTCAAACACCTTCTTTAAATCCCTCTATTTATCTTAGTGTCCTTGTTTTGATTATAAATCCAACCTAGGAAGGCTTTAGGTATAAACCTAAAGTGGTTGTCTAAAGAAGATGTATGCTTTTAAACCAAGAATTTTTAATTTTACTTCTTCTTATACCTACTTAAAATATTATCAAACCATGATGAGATAATAAAAATATTATATTCAATATATTGGGATTTTATTATGTTAATTTAATAACCTATATACATATCTTCTTCCATCAAATGGGGAACTAAAACATCGTTTGTGCGTATGTGTGGACTACCTCCTCCACAAAGTGATGTGTTTCGTTTTCCATCACCACCTATCATGGATGGTTATAATGATATATTAAATGTATATATATGATATTAAAAACATATTTAACGCTATTAAAAACAAATATATCATATATTTTCTTACCTTTCCATTCATTGAAAAGTGATAATTTCGTTCGTGCGCACATCTGTATTACCACCTCCACAATGCGATGTGATTTATATTTCATCATTTCATCACATGGTTGGTATATATAAATGTATTTAATTAAATAATATATTATTTATGATATAATTATAATTATTTAAATATAACATAATATTATATTATTTCCTTCATGATCATTGAAAAAATGGAAACGTTACTCATACGTACGTACAGCCTATGGTCTCTATGATTATAATGCAGTTCATTTTTCATAATCATCTTTCATTATTGGTTTTATTAGAATAATTGATATATATAAAAATGATAATTATTTAATTATTATTATTTTATACACTATTAAATAATAACCACCTTTACCATAGTTAACCTATAGAGGTCATTTTTTACAGAGGATCTGAATATCATCAAAACATCTGATGATGACTTAATTGATTAAGGAATTGGATATTGTATAGTAATAAATAAAATAAAAGGAATAATAAAATTGAAAAATGTAATAAATAAATTAAATAATTAACATTATTAAATTACTTAATAAGATAAATAATGTTCATGATGAGTCACACTACGACATCCTTCTTTTTTGTTATATAACTTTTCATTTAATTTTACAAATAGAGGATCTTTAAAGTCTAGTGCCTTAGAAATCAGGAACAATATACATGAAAAAAACATAAAACATTCTTCTAATCCACTTTTAATGCTTCATCATAAGTTCATTCTATCTACAATCACTTCATCTCATAACTCGGATACATACATCAAAGTAAAGGGTGAGCAGAAGGCCCAGTAAGGAAAATAAGTGAAACAGTTTACATGTGAACCTAAGTGATAACAAAAAGAACATAAGGGATATCATAAAGGAATGGTAAAGAGGAATATAATAGCAATAATAACTTGAATCATAACTTGAAAATGTGGCTAAAACATTTAATTTATACATTCATGAACATATCACCAAGGTTTATCCCCAAGGTGTAATAAAATTTACCAAGGTTATTCACCAAGGTATCTTGAAACTTGTCATCTCTAAAGATTAAATTCTTTACCCGATGCATTGGATCACTATCAGGGTGCAACCTTAATGTGTATTTATTTTCATGTCATCCACATAGATCATAATCATACAGTTCATAAATAACCCAAAGAGAATAAAATAAATGGGTTTCATTTAAAAAATCATGACATTTTTAAAAATGATTAAAAACTTGATCGTTGTGTCATTTATAACCCATGGAAAAGGAATGAGGGTTTTATGTTTGTCAACTTCAGAACCAAATATACCATTTTTATGTCTTGATGAATACCCCCAGTGTAAAGACCTAGAAATTCCATATAATTGTTTTCAATTATTTGGTATTATTACGAGTCTACGAAAGTTGATCGTTCTTGATTCTGAGGTCCAGTGTTCCCAGAACGGATTTTTGAACTTTATTTAAGGTATGTTCAGTAAATGTACAAGCATAATTTTCTAACTTTCGAACCAGTGATTGAAATCGAAATTTGAGGACATCGTTGAATCTGTAGCACCGGGATTCGCTTAAGGGATGCTTCACCTCGACCGTAGTAGGTCGGAAGAAAAAGATAGTTTTTCAGACTTTTAAAGAATAATAAAATAACTTAAAAATTGTTATTTTAATTTTCTTAAATGGTTGATTGACGTTCGTGGGACCATTGAGTTGTCAATCCGTTTAATGGCTTGACCCTTTTTTTCAGTAACCACTCCATTGAGAGATGAGAGGTACATTAATTAACTTATTGATGAACCTCATTAAAACTACGTTGAATTAAAATCACATCCTCCATCTATTTAAATGGATCTCGGGTTGGGATTTTTGACATGACTTCATCAAGCGAGGAACCTCTAGTGAAATACTATGGAAACTTCCCCTGGCAATGGACAGAAGCTTGGGAGACAATGATCTGGGATCGACGAACGCCGACAAATTCATCCAACGAGGACTCTTCTCCCGCAAAAACTACGATATCACCTCCTTTTATGATGTAGGGGGTTTATTAAATTTAATATTTGATTAATTAGATTTATACTGCCTGTTATGATGTTAACGTGGAGGTCGTAGGCCAAATTAATAATGTATGGACCCTCTGCCGTTGTATTCTTGTCACGTTCTTTGGGGGACGATCTTACAACACGGCAGAACCTCGAATCTAGAAGTTGCATAGTGACGGTGGTATCCTGGGAGGCCTATAGGAATTATTGGAAGGGAAAATGGACCATCGGAGCTCACCTGGTGTCCTGCAGAAGTCTTTCCAGTCCGACACCGACGTGGCGGCGTTGGTGACCGGCGTCGGCAGGCGAAGACGGCGGTCGGTGTTCGCCGGTTGCGGAAGGAGGCGGTGCTACTTGGTGTCATGGAAGATGTTCGGGGAAGCCAGCAATGGTCGGTCAGGGTGGTGATGAGGTGGCACACCGTCGCATGCCGTGGTGAGTAGGTCGTGACTTTGAAGCCACTGCGGAAGGGGACCCACTCCTTGTGGTTCCTGCAGACGGCCAGGGTGGCGCCACCTGGCATCACCAATTAAAGTGTCAAATGAATCTTTGAGTGGTTTAGAAAGGAGGGATAGCGGCTCCCCTCCCCATGTGGGCCACTATCTGGGTACCGCGCCACCTATCAGGACGTACCGCCGGGCGGGCCACGCCCAACCGAAGCGGGTCGAGCCGGTCCGCGGCCCAGCGGGCCGAGCCCATCAGGGGCCGGCCCAACGGGCCCGACCCAAGCTGTTTCGGGATGGGATGAGTTAGACCCGGACTAGGTCGGCTTTACCCGAACCGGGTCGGGTCGGCCCAAGCCAGGTCGGGACCGAACCCAGACCCCTTTCGGGCCCAGTTTCTCTTAAAAAGTTGTATCTTGCGAACCAGATGTCTATTTGACGAACTATCTATGGAATTAGGATCCTTATAGAGATATAGTCCTTTTGATATACTCCACTTGGGTTTTGGAGAAAGTTGGACTATGTCCAGGTTAGATCGTACCTGAATCCAATTGGGCCCTCAGCACTAAAATGCTTATAACTCACATATTGGGCATTCGGTTAATGCGTCATTAGTTGCATTCGAGTCCTTATGATATGGAGGTCCTTTGGGTTACTCCTTCTTGGATATTCATAGCAATTGAGGCATGACTGATGTCCAGAGGAGTAGATACTATGGAACTCAAGCGCACCGAGTACGGGGAATCATATGGTTGGCTATCATTTGAGTATTGATCCTGTGTGGATCAGCATCGTAGTGATCCTATGTGGATCAGCATCTTATCTACCCTGTGTGGATCAACATCTAGAGACCCTATGTGGATCAGCATCATAGTGACCCTGTGTGGATCATTATCTTAGTGACCCAGTGTGGATCAACATCTTAGCGACCCTGTGTGGATTAGCATCTTAGCAACCCTTTTTGGATCAGCATCTAGAGACTCTATGTGGATTAGCATTATAGAGACCCTGTATGGATCAACATTCTAGAGACCCTATGTAAATCAGCAATGCATGACCCGATGAGGATCAGCCTTAGAGCGGCCTGTCATGGATGAGCGATATACGAACCTGTGTGGATCGAAAATGGAACAACTACCTCTTGGTTCAGTTGTGGAAACTTTATAATAGAATAAAATGATATAGCTTAGAGATAATCACCATTATTCCTAAACTCTGAGTTGTTTACCTTGTTTGATATGAGTATTTTTCTTTTTGCTTTGTGATTGAGATCATGATTTGTGGTTTTCCTTTGCGGAATTTTGAGATACCTTCGGGGTTATTGGGGTCCCTACTGGCAATTTTTATACTCACTCCTTCACGGGCTTCACCTGCACCTTGTCTTGTCTTATGTAGATGACGGGAAACCTTGACAGAGACTCGGGGAGATAGGACCTGATGGTGGATGGTGGTGACGATTGATGTGGAAATATGTGGAGACAATTTGTACCTACCCTTTAGGTAGGAACCTTGGTGGACAATTCGAGGAGTTGTTTACTATTTTTATTGTAGTTGTATCTTTCATTTGGGCTTGTATTCCGGCCCCTTTACTTTTAGTACACACTTTTACTATTGCATTTTTACTTCATTGTTGAATCTTGTTGTGTTATTTGGTTGTGTGTTTTTACAAGTTTAAAAGCAATGCCTTCCCATTTTAAGGATACGCCTTTCCGGTGCTAGTCGCCAACTCATGGACTATGGAAGGTGTGCTTGGGGTAGTCAGGACACGGGCCCTGGGGGACGGGTCGTAAAAAAGTGGTATTAGAGGATTCGATTATACCGAAAAATTGGGACTATGATCTTTCCAATGGAGCAGTATTGTTAAGTGTTTTGTGTGTGGTTTTCAGTTCGAGGAGTCCAGTGTTGGTGCGGTGGCCGACATATCCATACACAAGGACCCTAAATTTTGATTTCCAACTTGGTGAATGAAAACACTAATTGTGTGTGTTTTCTAAATGTTTTACTTTTGATCTTTTTTGAGTCATCTCACCAGGTATAACTTTTTAACCGTGGTGCACCTATTTATTTTCATGATTCCACCACGTAGATAGCTATCCAGAATTCCTAAGAGAGTTCACGATGACGGCCTACTGAGCGACAAGGCTTTGGTGCAAGGACCTCTTACTACGTTGGTACCTTCGGGTGGTCTACCAACACCACCACCACTCGGAGGGTAGCGGTTTCTACTAGCCCCACTAATGGACGGTGGACGCTGACTGAGTGTGTTGCACGATTTTCAGCGGTAGAGGCATCCAAGGTTTCGAGGTGAGACAGATACCTAGGCAGTTGAGGACTGGCTGGAGTCTATGGATAGAGTTTTCTGCCAAGTTGGGATACCAGCAGAGCAGATGGTGATCCTAGCTGCTAGCCTTTTCCAGGGTACAGCAGGGAGATGGTGGATTCTGACACTCCAGACGCATGAAGAGGCGACACTCGCCTATTTGGACTTCGAGACCCTCTTTAGGGCGGAGTTCATACCAGCGAATTTATGCTCAGTGTGTATCTAGGAGCTGATGTACTTATAGTATGGTAGCCTATCAGTGGCTCAGTACTCTACGAGATTCATTGACCTCTCGTGCTACTCCATTGACATTGTATGGGACCCTTTCTTCAGGGCCCAGACCTTTGTGCAGGGTCTTCGGTGGGAGATCAGTGCGTCGATGATATCACTCAATATCCTAACATTGGATGGAGTGCCTGATCAAGCATTATTGGTGGAGATCTTTTTAGCTGAGAAGGCAACGATGGTGAGATCCACCACTGAACGACATGTAGCTGAGTCATCTACAGTAGGCAGTAGGCAGATGACGCAGAGGTCCAAGAGGGCTAGACCCTCTGGTGGACATCCTCAGGATGCAGGGTCGGAGGTGCATATATCGTGAGGAAGAGGGGGTCAGCTGGGAAGTATATTGTTCTTCATGTGTAGTGGGTAGGGCCACATGGCTCGTGACTGCTCGACCCGCCATACCAACAATAAGAAGATGATAGAGGGACTGCCGAGGTAGCGGATGAGGTTTGAGCGATAGGGTCTGCAGGGCAGGGGACATGGCAGAGGAGTAGGTGTGTAGCAGGAGGTGGATTATGGTTTGAGGTTCTACCACCACCACCCCTAGGTGGTCCACCCCGACTACAGGGAGCAGGTGGATGGGGGTGAGCTCAGCTTCAGGCAGCAGAGGCCTATGACCAAAACACTCCATAGATGATTAGAGGTACGATCTGTGTCTACTCCACCCTAGCTGCAGTACTTATAAACATAGGTGTCGTTCAATATTCCATTGCCACAGCTCTTGTTCGGAGCTCAAAAATTCTGGTAGATCCATTGGCTCGATCCTTACATTTAGAGACTCCTATGGGAGGGGATTCGATGATTACACACTGGTGTCAGTAGTGTGATATTACTCTAGGAGGCGAGATCTTTGGCTGGGATCTCATAGTAGTAGTGTCAGGGCCTTACGATTTCATATTGGGTATGGATTGGTTATCCGCAGTCCAAGCTCAGATTGACTATTTTAGGCGAAATTACAGTGTGTTTGTGAGGATGGGACCAGGTTTTCATTCAATGTCGAGAAGGGAACCTTTTCAGCACAGGGTAGACTTACTCGAATGAGGGTGCAGCCATTCACACATCAGTTGGATATCCTTACCCTTTTAGCTTTTGACATGGGGAGTCTGAGTTATCCTTTAGTGGTGGACCAGTATGCTGACTTCTTTCCTGATGATGTTCTAGGACTACCTCCTCATAGCGAGGTAGACTTATACATCGATATGTACCCCAGGATGACATTGATATCTACACCATCATAACAGATGGCTCCTACGGAGCTTCGTGAGTTGCGGGTACAGTTGGAGGACTTACAGGGGAAGGGGTTTATAAGGTCAAGTGTTTCTCTATGGGCATCCCTGATTTTGTTCGCCAAGAAGGTGAATGGGAGTCTGAGGATTTTTTTGGAATATCAGCGTTTGAACCAGGTGACAGTGAAGAACAAGTATCCACTCCTGAGGATTGATGGTCTCTTCGACCAGCTGAAGGGATCTCAGTGGTTTTTAAAGATAGACATCAGATCAGGCTATCACCAGCTCAGGGTACAGGATGAGGACGTACCGAAGACAGCCTTCAGATATCGGTATGGCCATTATGAGTTCTTGGTGATTCCCTTCAGCATGACCAATGCTCTGACAGTGTTCATGGGGCTCATGAACAGGATCTTCCAGCCTTACCCAGATCACTTTGTGGTCGTCTTTATTGACGATCTCTTGATATACTCGGCGTAGAAGGGGGAGCACACCACGCACCTATAGATAGTTCTATATACACTCTGAGAATTCCAGTTTTATGGAAATATATCTAAGTTATAGTTATGTATATGGGAAGCTCACTTCCTAGGGAACATTATCTCAGAGGCTGAAGTTGCATTAGATCTGTAGAAGATAGAGGCAGTTCTTGCTTGGGAGCCACCCAGGTGTGTGACTGAGGTGTGGAGTTTCCTGGGATTTGTTGGATAATACCGAAGGTTCTTACCTGACTTCTCTAGGGTAGTGACACCCTTTTTAGCTTTGAAAAATAAGGGTATGCCTTTCTTGTGGACAGATAAGTGCCATCAGAGTTTTCAAGAGCAGAGGTAGATATTGAAGAGTGTACCCTTCTTGAGGCTACCAGAAGAGGATGTTGGGTATGTAGTCTACTAAAATGCATCAGGAGCCAGAATAGGTTGTGTATTGATGTAGGAGTGAGCAGTGATCACCTACGGCTCATGGTAGTTAAGATAGCATGAGCAGTACTACACTACCCATGACCTGGAGTTAGAAGCATTGGTCTTTGTGCTGAAGATGTGGTGGTACAAGTTGATGGGTGAACGGTTTACTGTTTACTCTTATCAAAAGAGTCTCAGGTATATCTTCTCACAAAAGGACCTAAACCTGAGATGATGGTGATGGTTGGAGTTCTTCCAGGACTATGACTTGATATAGTCTACACTCTTGGGAAAGGGAATGTAGTAGCATTTTCACTCAGCAATAGGTATGGTCTACAGTTGCTGGGTGAGGCGACAGATCAGCTAGCCGTGTTGTAGATATCCTTTGTGGATAGAGATGGAGCTGCTTATCTCCAGTATAGGACAGTTACTCCCCCACTCCTTCAGTGAGTCGGTAAGGCACAGGTTGGGGACACAGACTACAAGGCCCGATGTGGTAAGATATCCTCAGGACATGCTCCAGATAGATTTTTAGAAGGTGGGGAGCATGTCGTTCTCTTCATAGGATGCACCATGGTACTAGTGACGCTTCAAGAATATGTATTCAGGGAGTTCCATACACACCCTTTAGCGGTACATCCTGAAGTGGAGAAGATTTACTAGGACCTCCAGCGTTAGTACTGGTGACTAGGGATAAAGAAAGAAGTGGAAAAGTTTGTATCTCGATGCCTCACTTGTCAGCAAGTGATGGATGATCATCAGGTGGCAGCGAGCTTAGCGCATCCACTTGAGGTACTAGAGTGGAATTGGGGTGGTGTCTCCATAGACCTTGTGATAGGGCTATGGCATACGTTCAGGCGCCATGATTCCATCTGGGTGATCGTTGAACGACTCACCAAGTTATTCCACTTTCTACCCATCCAAGAGTAGGGGTTAGTAGAGAGCTTGGGACACCTCTATGTACTAGAGATTGTACGAATTCACAGGGTTCCATCAATGATTTTCTCATATCGTGACACTCATTTTACATCCCGTTTGACGAAGGGTTTACAAGAGATGTTTGGGACTCAACTATACTTGAGCACCGCCTTTCACACTCAGACAGATGGTCAGATGGAGTGGACCATACAGACACTTGAGGACATGCTTTATTCTTGTGTCCAAAATTTTGGTTGTCGTTGGAAGGACCACCTGCCACTGGTGGAGTTCACATACAACAATAGTTATGACTCCACCATTGGCATGGATCTATTTGAGGCCCTATACGGGCAACCCTACAGATTGCCTCTATGCTGGACAGACCCAGGGGAGTCAGCTTTTATAGGTCCAGAGTTGGTATAGGCTACCACAGAGAAGGTACAGATCCTTAAAGAGTGGATGAAGACTACACAGAGAAGGAATAATTTGTATTCTAATAGGAGATGGAGACCCTTGGAGTTAGAGGAAGGATACCATGTCTTCCTATGGGTCTCAACTAGATAAGGATTGCAGAGGTTTGGCCAGGGTGGCAAGATGTCTTCAAGGTTCATCAGACCTTTCTAGATCCTCAAAAGAGTAGGCGAGGTGGAATACCGTCTAGCTCTTCCACCACAGATGCACCGGGTGCATAATGTTTTCCATGTGTCATAGTTGAGGAGGTATGTTCATGATCTATCACATGTTATTGACTGGGGCGACCTGGAAATCGATGACGGGGTGAAATTGAGGAGTTCCCAGTGGAGGTAGAGGATCAACAAGAGTGGGTACTTAGTGGGTGGTTGATTCCTCTGGTGCAATTTCATTTGCATCATGTGAATCTCTAGGAAATCACATGGGATTGGGAGGCTTAGATACATTCTTAGTACCCCCCATTTGTTCCCCTAGTTTTGTTGTAGATTTTGGGGATGAAAATCTCTAAGGTGGGGAGAATGTAAAGACCCGGAAATTCCATATAAATTTTTTTAATTATTTGGGATTATTATGAGTCTGTGAAAATTAACGGTGCTTGATTCTGAGGCCCAGTATGCCCGGAACAAATTTTTGAACTTTATTTAAGGTACAATCAGTAAACGTATAGGCAACGTTTTTTAACTTTTGAACTGGTGATTGGAATTGAAATCTGAGGACACCATTGAATCTGTAGTGATGAGATTTGATTAAGGGAGGATTCACCTAGGCCACAGTAGGTCATAATAAAAAGATAGTTTTTTGGAATTTTTAAAGAATAATAAAATAACCGAAAAATTGTTATTTTATTTTTCTCCAATGGTTGAGCAGTGGTGGTGAGACCGGTGAGTTGTCAAGCCATTTAATGGCTTGACCCTTTGTTTTCGTAACCACTACATTGAGAGATGAGAGGTACATTAACTAACTTATTGATGAACCTCATCAATGTTGTGTTGTGTTAAACTCTCATCCTCTTTCTATTTAAATGGATCTTGGTTTGGGGGTTTTGACACTGCTTCATCAAGTGAGGAAACTCTAGAAAAGTACTGCGGAAACATCCACCAGCGGAGGAAGGAAGCTTGGGCGGCAATGATCCGGGATCGACGAATCCAGAAACTTCATCCAACGAGAACTATTCTCCCATCAGGACCACGACGTCACCTCCTTTTACGAGGTAGGGGGTTATTAAAGTTAATCTTTGATGAATTAAATTATTACCACCTGTTTTGATGTTAACGCAGAGGGTGCAGGCCAAAAAAACAAGGCTCAGACACTCTGTCGCTTCGTTCTTGTCATGTTCTTCGGGGGACGATCTTACAACACCATAGAACCTTGAATCTGGAAGCTGCACAGGGATGGAGGCATCCCAGGAGGCTTGTAGGCATCAGCGGAAGGTAAAATGGACCACTGGAGCTCACCCGGTGGCCCACGGAAGTCCCATCAGTGCGGTGGAGCCAGCAATTGGCACCGGCAGGCGAAGGTGGTGGCCAGAAATCACTAGCTTCCAAAGGAGTCGGTGCTGCAGTTGATGGTCAGGGTGGCCGGTAATGGCTGGCCACAATGGTGGTGAAGCAGCGCGTCGTCGCGCGTTATAGTAAGCAAGTCGCGGCTTCGAAGTCGCAGCGGAAGGGGACCCGCTCCCTGAAAGTATTGAGGATGGCCAGGACGGAGCCACTTGGTGCTACCAATTAAATATTCAAATGGCTCTTTGAGTCATTTGGGAAGAAGGGGGAGGGTCTCCCCTCCCCACACAGGCCACCAGCCGGGTGTTGCACCACCTAGCGGGCTGGACCACCCGATGGGGCACGCCAAGCTGAAGCGGGTCGAGCCAGTCTGTGTCCCAGCGGGTCAAGCCCTCCACGGCCCTTCCCAACCAGGTCGGCCCATCCCAGTTTGGTCCGGGTCAGGTCAGACCTGAACCGGGTCAGGTCAGCCCAGAACGGGTTGGTCCGACCAGGTCAGACCGGACCGAGACCCCTTTCGGTCCCAATTTCACTTAAAGAGTCATATCTTGCGAACCAGATGTCCATTTGAAAATCTGTCTATGGAGATGGGATCCTTGTAATGAGATGGTCATTTTGAGATACTCTACTTGGGTTTTGGAAAAAGTTGGAGTACAACCGGGTTGGATCATACCTGAACCCAACTGTGCCCTCCGCACTAAAATGCCTATAACTCACAGGTCGGGCGTCCGGTTGACACACCGTCTGTTGCGTTAGAACCATTACGATAAGGTCATCCTTTGGGTTGTTTTTTTTTTATATTCGTAATAGTTGAGGCATAACCAATTTCCATAGGAGAAGATACTACGAAACTCAAGTGCACCGGGTGCGGGGAATCATGTGGTTGGGTGGCATTTGAGTAGTAATCTTGTGTGAATCAGAATCATAGCGATCCTGTGTGGATAAGAATCATAGAGACCCTGTGTGGGTCAGAATATAGAAACCATGTGTAGATCAGCATCATAGTGACCTTGTGTGGATCAACATCTTAGCGACCCTATGTGGATCAGCATCTTAGTGACCCAGTGTGGATAAACATCTTAGCGACCTTGTGTGGATCAGCATCTAGTGATCCTGTGTGGATCAGCATCATAGAGACCCTCTGTGGATCAACATTCTAGTGACCTTATGTGGATCAGCAATGCACGACCCGGCAAGGTCCTGCCATAGAGCAGCCTGTCATGGATCAGTGATATACGACCCCATGTGGATCGATAATAGAAAAACTCCCTCATGGTTTAGTTATAGAAACCTCCTAATGAAATAAAATGATATAGCTTAGGGATAATAATATTTATTCATAAACTCTAAGTTGTTTACCTGGTTTGGGATGAGTCTTTTTCATTTTTCTTTGTGATTGAGATCATGCTTTTTGGTTTTCCTTTTTGGAATTCTGAGAGACCTTTGGGGGTCTCGGGGTCCCTATTGGGTATTTTTATACTCACCCCTACACGGGATTCACCCGCACCTTGTTGTTTTTTGTGCAGATGATGGGTATCCTTTATTGAGACTCATGAAGCTAGGACCTGATGATGGACGATAGTGATGGTTGATGTGGTGAGCTGTGGGGATGAGATGTACCTACCCTTCAGGTAGGAACCTTGGTGGACGATTTCAGGAGTTGTTTACTATTTTATGTTGTAGTTGTATCTTTCAGTTGGGCTTGTATTCCATCCCCTTTACTTTCAGTACACAGTTTTACTATTTCAGTTTTACTTCGTGGTTTCATCTTGTTGTGTTCTTGGGCTATTTTTTGGACATGTTTAAAGGAAATGCCTTCCCGTTTTAGGGATACGCCTTTCTGGTGCTAGTTGCCAACCCCTGGCCTATGGAAGGTGGGATTGGGGTAGTCACGGAATGGGCCCTAGGGGATAGGTTGTGAAACCCAAAACTAAAATAGGTTTGGGTATTCACATAAATAAAATAATATAATTTCTCTAGAAAAAGAGAGAGGGGTTTTGAGACAAAATTTCTGTCGCATAACGGCTATATAACATGGTTTTAGAAAACATTAAAAAAGAGGGGACAGGGTTAACCCACTCATAAATAAATCATAATATAGTATAGGTACATTAAAAAATGTAAATAAGATCATGGTATGGATTTTTGAATGACATACCACATGAAAAAGAAACATGAAGGAAAAGAGAAGATGCAATTTCTTTTACGAAAATTCGGCAACCTAACGGTGTCTCTTAAAAATTAAGAAAATAAGTTGATGAGAGAGGAAAGGGTCTCTCATAATTTTGGACATGAAATGGATAGTAATAAGTATATATAATAACATACCCCCACATAATAAAATGTAAACTAGGAGACATAACATAAAGGAGGTCATGACTAAAAGAGGATGGTGAAAGGTTCCCTTACATTGAAGAGTAACTTGAAAAGCTCGAAGGTTGGGACCTTGGGGGGCTTGAGGGAACCTTGGGAGGACTCCTTGGGAGGTAAAAATACCATATCTTCATTGATGATAATTTGGAATGAAATTAATGAAGGAATGGGTTGGTATTTATAGCAAAAGTTAGGGAATATTTTATTAATTTCCAAGGGACACCTCATCAGTGGTATTTAAAAAACCATGGGCTTAACCATGGTATTTTCCTATGGTATTTCCCACTTGGGAAACCTCATAACATATATTACTATTCACAAGTTGACCAGAATTATTAAATCATGATTACATCATTAAAGATGTCATCAAACACCCTGAAACTCAAAAAAGTATTTTTACTATTCACCAAAAAAAATAACATTTTATAAAATTCTCATAAATTCACCCTAAACTAATATTTATGCTCTGAATTCAAAAATGGACTCCATTTTATGAAAATAATTTTCTAATAATGAGATATTTAATTTTCAAGTAAAAACACTATTTACTCTAAAAAATACGAATACTTAACTAATATTTTCTGAAATAATTATTTACTTATGCTATTATATCACTTCACCATTCATGATGCATCAATTATATTTATACTTTATTAAGTGAGGTTACTATTCACATGGTCACATTACTATTCATAAGGGTAATATTACTATTCATACTTTATTATTCACTAAAAAATAAGTTTATCTTATTAGACTCTAAATTTCTTACTAATCATAAATGTAGAAGACCATTTTTTGAAAGTCATTTCACATTATTATTTATTTAAAGTATAAAAAAAATATTTTAAAATACCTTTTTTTCCTAAATTCATCAATAATATGGAACTTCTATAAATTCATCGTATATTTATCTGGACATTTGAAATTCACAAATTTTACCATAATAAGAAATAATAATTTTATTTATACAAAAGGATTACACAAGGTAACTAAGGCCTCATTACATAGCCCCTTTTAACACCTACATAGGACCTAAGTGTAAGGTGTGCTATGGTGATAGAATCATGGGGCGCCTTAAACAATATTTCCTGAGTGGTGATTTCTATCAGCTTGAACTTATCCCGTAGGTGATTTTATCCAAGCTTCACATGTTGAAGATCATCTTGGGTTGGGTACAGAGTAGAGCCTAATGATGCAACCTCCTTCCCAAGCTCTGAAGTATGGGCTTCATATGGCCCGAGTCTACTGGATGAGGTCATCGACTCTTCTTTCTGTATTAAGTAACCATGATAATTTTTATTTATAAATAATAATAATAACGTTAAGAGTATAGTTTCCAATGGTCATATTGACCAATGGTTATATAACAGTCGAAACCCAATGGTATCATTTTAATTATACTCACTTCATTAATTTGAGGTTATAGTTTTGTTGAGTATAAAACAAAATAACACAAAACATTAGGAAACAAATATTATTCAAAACATTGGGATGTTACATTCTTCCCCCCTTAAGAAATTTCATCCCCGAAATTTTAACTCATACCCTCAGAAGAGAAAAGGTGTGGGTACTTCTGCCTCATAGACTCCTCTGGTTCCCATGTGGATTCTTTAAATTTTTGGTTTCTCCAAAACACCTTAACTATATGGGTAGTCTTGTTACGTAGAACCTTGTCTCTACAATCCAAGATCTCCACCAGCTGCTCCTCATAAGAGAGGTCATGTTCCAGTTATACCACCTTTGGGTTTAGTACATGTGAAGGGTCATGTATGTACTTCCTTGAGAGAGATACATAGAAGACATCATGAACTTGTGCTAGATTTGGAGAAAGTGAAAGCTGATAGGCCACTACTCCCATGTGATCAAGGATTTTATAGGGGTCAATGTACCTAGGGATGATCTTACCTTTCTTCCCAAACCTCATGAATTTCTTCCAAGGTAAAATTCAAAGTAAGAACTCGTCACCAACATCAAACTCTAATTCCCTTTGATGGTTGTTGTCATAACACTTTTACCAGATCTAAGAATCCTTAATGTGTTGCTGGATGGAATAGATTTTTTCTATCATCTCTTGCACAAGATCAGACCCCAGAATATTTCTATCACCAGCTTCATCCCAACAAGTAGGATTTCTACATCGCTTCCCATATAGAGCTTCATAGGGTGCCATTTGAATGCTCGAGTGGAATTCGTTGTTGTAAGAGAACTTAACTAATGGGAAATGTTGATCCCATTAACCTTTAAATTACATTGATCATGTTCATAGAATTTCCTCGAGTGTTTGAATAGTCCTTTCATATTTTCCATCAATTTGGGGGTGATAGGCCATACTAAAATTCAATTCAGTTCTAAGATCATGTCCAAGACTTCTCTAGAATTTTGATGTGAACCTTGGATCATAATCAGATACGATGAAAAGTGGAACTCCATGTAGCCTTACCACTTTTTTTAAAGGTTGGGGTCGAAGCCTCATTTATTATTAAAGCAAAGAAAATACCTATTTTAAGTGGGTAGAGGGAGAACCATTACATAGCCTGAAGGCCCAGTGGGTAATTAGCCCATTACATGGCTCGTAGGCCCAAATTTTTAGCCAAAGGCCCATTCTATGAATAGTACTGATACAGTACCCACCACCACTACAGTTCCCTTCCACCGCTACAGTGGTCGTTGTCTCTACAGTGTCCATTGTTCCTATAGTGTCGCCACTTCTATAGTAGCTACAGTTGCCTATACCCCATGGGTTTTAAACCCCCATTTTTTTCAAGATTTGGGGTTTAGGTATATGATTTTAATATAGGGTTTAGTTTTTATGGTTTAGACTTTATTATTTTTAAATTAGGATATAGGGAATAGGTTTTTGGGTTTATGGTTCATCTTTAAGGTTTTAGAGTTTAGGGATTGGGTTATAGTTATAGGGTTTTGGGGCTAGGTTTTTGTATTTTTTTTAGGATTCAGGGTTTAGTTTTATGATTTTAATATAGGATTTAGGTTTTAAGGTTAAGGTTTTAGGATTTTGAAATTAGTGTATAGGGAATAGGTTTTGGGGTTTAGGGTTCAACTTTTAGGATTTAGAGTTTAGGGATTAGGGTTTCAGATATAGGGTTTTGGGGCTAGGTTTTAGGATTTTTTTTTTTAGGATTCAGGCTTACCACTTAAATCATGTAAATCATGGCAAGTTGGTCAAGAGAGAAATATTCCCGAATAGAGATAAAATGGGAAGTCTTGGTGAGACGGTCCACAATAATCAATATTGCATTGTTTCATTTGGAAGTTCTTAGGAGACCAGTGACAAAGTCCATAGTGATATTGTCCCACTTCCATGCTGGTATGGGTAGTGGTTGCAATACCCCTTTAGGAAGTTATTGCTCTATCTTCACTTGCTGACATACCAAGCATTTTGAAGTGTAGTCAGCAATCTCCCTTTTCATATTATCCGACTAATAATGGTCACGAAGGTACTTATACATTTTTGTGCTTCTAGGATGTATAGAGAAAGCAGATCTATGAGCTTCATCCATTATCTCCTTCCTTATTTATGGAATAGATGGAACACATAGTCTTGTATGAAATTTCAGTAAACCTTCTTGATCAATATTGAACTCAAGAAACTTCCCATCCTTTACAGCCTCAAACTTATTCTGTAAAAAAGGATCCTCTTTTTGAGATTTCTTGATCTTATCTAGTAATAACGGTTGAGAAATCATTTAGGTTAGGGTTGATGATGTCCCTTCCCTTATAATTCACATGTCCAGCTTTACTAGTTCATTAATCAAAGGATCTCTTTAAATCATCATCATGGATAGAATAGCCAGGTCTTTCCTGCTTAATGCATCATCGACTTTATTTTCTCTTCCGGTATGATAATTAATTGAACAATCATAGTCTTTAAGAATTTCCAACCATCTCCTTTGTCTCATGTTCAATTCCTTTTTTGTGAAAATATACTTCAAACATTTATGGTCTTTGTATATATCACATTTATCCCCATAAATATAGTGTCTCGATATCTTTAGAGAAACAATGAACACATCCAGTTCCAGATCATCCATAGGATAGTTCTTCTCATGAGTCTTCAGCTATCAAGATGCATAAGCAATGACTTTGTCATTATTCATGAGGACGCACCCAATCCCTTTAATAGATCCATCACTTAAAATAATTAATCCTTCACCAATTGAGGGTAGAGTTAGAATAGGTGCAGTAACCAATATCTTCTTCAGCTCTTGGAAAATTTCTACACACTTCTTTTTCCAGATGAACTTGACCCATTTTCGAGATAACTTGGTTAAAGGATTATAAATTCATTAAAAGTTTTTCACAAATTTCCTATAATATCTTGTTAATCCAAAGAAACTATGAATATCAGTTATTGTTGTAGGATGAGGCCACTTTTCTACAGCTTTTGTCTTTGCAGGGTCAACTGTGATTCCTTCATTAATTACAATGTGCCCCAATAAAGCAACTTGTTGTAACCAAAATTAAAATTTTCTGAACATTCCAAAAAGCCTCTCCTTTCGTAGAGTTTCAAAAATAACCCTTAGATGATCATCATGATCCTCACAACTTTTGGTACTTATCATAATATCTTCAATAAAAACTACCATAAAGTTATCAAGGTAGTACTTAAATAATCTATTCATCAAATCCATAAAAATAGAAAGTACATTAGTCAGTCCGAAGGGCATAACAACAAACTCATAATGACCATATCTTGATCGGAAGGCATTTTTTGGAATATCTTCTTTATTTAACCTCAATTGATGAGAACCAGAATGAAGATCAATCTTATATAATAATTGAGCCCCATAAAGGTTGTCAAATACGACATCAATTCTTGGAAGAGGGTATTTGTTCTTCACTGTGATCTCATTCAATTCTCTATAATCAATGCATAGATGCATTGATCCATCCTTATTCTTCATAAAGAGAATAGGTTCTCCCCAAGGAGACACACTCGGTTGGATAAACCCCTTCACAAAAAGATCTTGAAGTTTCTTCTTTAATTCCTCCATCTCTACATTTTTCATCCTATACGGGGTATTTGATATTGGATGATATCTAGGTATGATTTCAATGGAGAACTCTACCTCTATTTCTGGTGGAGGTCCAGGTAACTCCTCAGGAAGTATATCAATGTATTACCGGATGATGGGGACATTTTATATCCTTAAACTCTCATATCATTCTTCTTCTTCATCGATCAAATCCATAAATATAGACATAGGAGGTTCTTCTAGAAAAATATTAGGTTGAGATATCTCTACTTGGAAGATAATTATTGGTTTCCCATTCAAGACTACTGAGATTTCCTTGCTTCTACATTTTATATTAGCATTATACTTTGAGAGTCACTACATCCCTAATATAATGTTGAATTCCAGCATGGGAATGACTACTATATTTGTGATAATATTGTTCTCACAAAAGTAAATACTAGAGTTTCTAAATACTGATGATGATTGGATAATCCCACTACGAGTCTTGATTGATAACTCTACTTTTAGAAAAACGGGGGTAGATTCTAAATTCTTTGCAAACTTGGAGGAAATAAAGGAATGCATTGAACTAGAATCAAACAAAGTACTTGCTAGCTTTGAGAGAACAACAAGAGTACCTTCCACCACATCATTTAGTGCTTCAACTTCAGTCGTAGTGATTGAAAAATTATGACCTTGTTTCCTTGGTCATTGCTTAGGATGATGTTGATTCACCTCCACTGCCCTTGGATTTGGATGGTGATTGGAAAAGTGGCCAACATCTCCACAGTTAGAGAATTAGAAATCAGGTAGGTCTTGCACTATCTTCCCTTTTTTGTTAGTTTTGGGAAGTTGTTTCTTCACATCACTATGAAAATTATGCATGATATGTTCACATATTCCACACTTTTAGCACTTTCTTCTCCCAAGCAGAAAATTCCCCGAATGCTTCTTCCCACATTTATTACATATGGGATGTAGCACTTGTTTGCATCCTCTTCCCTGATCAAAATTATTCCCTAATCTTGGATCCATCATTCTTTTCTTTTCATTGTATTTATAAGACCATTGAGTCTCACCAAATTCCAGTTCAACTTCCATCACACTCTGCACGATCTCCTGATAGCTATTATAGTCTCAGATGGCTAGATTATTCCATAGATGAGGTCTCAGTACACCGAAGAATATATCAACCTTGACATTTGGATCTATGAAAAATATAGATGTGTAACATGAAATCCTTGTGAATTTCATCTCATAGTTTCCCACATATTCATTCTCCTTCTACTTCAGCTCTAGAAACTCCTTCTCCATTCTTGTTCTCATGGAACGAGGGAAATACTTGTTAAATAATATCCTTCTAAACTTTTCCCACATCGTAGCTTCAACCTCCACTCTTGGACTTGTGTTTTTAATCAGTTCCCACAACTGATCATCTTCTCCATTTAAGCGATAGATAGCCAGGGTGACCTTCTCTTGCTCTGAATAGCGGAGCACAGAAAAGACCTTCTCTATAGAGCTCATCCACTGTTCAACAATCAATGGGTCAGTAGATCCACTAAAGTTTGGTGGTCGTTGATGAATAAAGGACTCAATAGAATGATGTTCCCTTCATGGTGATATTGGTATCTCATCTTGATTCAAGTTGTTACCCATAACTTGAGTCAGTTGGTTCATCATTCTCATGAAGGTTTCTATTTCGACTTCCATCGATGGGTCGTCAGTGCATGCTCTATTGCAGTCACCATTTGCATGGTTCATCCTATTTCTATCCATTTTATAAAATAATAAAACCTTATTGAGAATATTATTTCATTTATGAATCTTTTAACTATAAATTATTTTATTTCTTAAAACTTCATTCTTAGACAATTACATTTCCCTATAAATCCTTCATAATGATTCACAAAAAGCTTATGATTAACCAAACATATCCCCTAGAAGTGTCAAACCAGGAGTGCAGTAAGACCTGTTGTCATGTACCAAGATACCCCAAGTCAAGCCCAAAACTCTTTGTCATAGTTTTCACTCCTAGGTACATCTATTCCAGAGCCACATCCACTTGTTCGTATCCAGATAGGGATTTATTTGTTCAGAAACTACTTACTTAATATCACCATAATACTAGTAAGTTTTACTATATTTAAACTTTTATATAGGGTTCTTCCTAAAGTCTTCATAGCCTAATTTCCATAAATAACTAAACTATCCTTTGATACCAAATATGGAATCCTGCCTTTTTATTATATATCTTTTCATTTCAGTTTACAAATAGAGGATCTTTAAAGTCTAGTGTCTTGGAAATCAAAACAATATACATGAAAACTAAAAAAAATATTCTAATACACTTGTAAGGCTTCATCATAAGTTCATCCTAAGTATAATTACTGCATCTCATAACCTGTAGACATACATTAAAGGAAAGGGTGAGTAGAAGGCCCAGTAAGAAAAAAAAGTGAAATAGTTTACATGTAAACTTGAATGATATCAAAAATAACATGAGGGATATCGTAAAGGAATAATAAAGAGGCATATAATAGAAATAATAACTTGAATCATAACTTGAAAATTTGGATACAACATTTAATTTATACATTCATAAACATATCACCAAGTTTCATCCCCAAGGTGTTATAAAATTTACCAAGGTTATTCACCAAGGTATCGTGAAACTTTTCATCTCTAGAGATTAAATTATTTACCCAATTCATTGGAGCGCTATCAGGTCATAACCTTAATATATCTTTATTTTCATGTGATACACATAGATCATAATAATATATTTCATAAATAACCCAAATAGAATAAAAAAAATGGGTTTCATTTCAGAATCATGACATTTTTAAATGTGCATAAAAACTTGATCGTTGTGTCATTTATTACCCGTGGAAAAGGAATAAGGGTTTTATGTATGTAAAATCCAGAAAAAAAAAATATACTATTTTTTATGTCTTTATCAATACCCCAAGAACTAAAATAGGTGTGGGTATTAACATAAATAAAATAATATAATTTCTTGAGAAAAAGAGAGAGTGGTTTTGAGATGAAATTTCCGCAACATAACGGCTATATGACATGGTTTTAGAAAACATTAAAAAAATAGGGTACAGGGGTCACCCACTCATAAATAACTCATAATAAAGTATAATAATAGACAATAATGTAAATAAGATCATAGTATGGGTATTTGAATGACATACCACATGAAAATGAAACTTGAATGAAAAGAGAAGATGCGATTTCTTTTAGGGAAATTCGGCAGCCTAACGACGTCACTTAAAATTTCAGAAAATTGGTTGATGAGATAGGAAATTTTATCCCATAATTTTGGACATGAAATATACAGTAATAAGTATATATAATAACATACCCCCACATAATAAAATGGAAACTAGAATATATAACATAAAGGAAATCATTGCTAAAAGAGGAGGGTGAAAGGTTCCCTTACCTTGAAGAGTAACTTGAAAAGCTCTATGTTTGGGACCTTTGGGGGCTTGAGGGAACCTTGTGAGGAATCCTTGGGATTCAATAATACCAGATATTTTTTGATGAGGAATTTAAAATGAAATTAATGAAGGAATGGGTTGGTATTTATAGAAATAGTTAGGGAATATTTTATTAATTTCCAAGGGACACCTCATTAGTGGTATTTGAAAAACCATGGGCTTTCCCATGATATTTTCCCATGGTAGTGGCCACTTGGGACAAATAATAACATATATTACTATTCATAAGTCTAAAATAATTATTACATCATGATTACCTCATTAATGATGTCATTAAACACCCCGAAACTCAAAACTGCACTTTTACTATTCACCGAAAAACAAAACATTTTATAAAATTCTCATAAATTCACCCTAAACTAATATCGATGCTCTGAATTCAAAAAATCAATCCATTTTATGAAAATAATTTTCTAATTATTATATATTTAATTTTTAAGTAAAAACACTATTTACCTGAAAAAATACTAATACTTAACTAATAATTTCTAAAGCAGTTATTTACTTATGATATTATATCACTTCACCATTCATGATGCCTCAATTATATTTATACTTTATTAAGTGAGGGTACTATTCCATTAGTCACATTACTATTCATAAAGATAATATTACTATTCATACTTTACTATTCACTAAAAATTAAGTTGATCTTATTAGAATCTAAATTTATTACTCATCAAAACTGTAGAAGACCATTTTTTGAAAACCATTTCACGTTATTAATTATTTAAAGTATACAAATATATTTTAAAATACCCTTTTTTCCTAAATTCATCAATAATATGTAACTTCTATAAATTCATCATATATTTATCCGGACATTTGAAATTCACAAATTTTACCATAATAAGAAATAATAATTTTATTTATACAAAAAGATTACACAATGTAAATAAGGCCTCATTACATAGCCCCTTATAACACCTACATATGACCTAAGTGTAATGTGTTCTATGGTGATAAAATATTGGGTCATCTCGGACAACATTTCTCGAGTGGTGATTTCTATCAACTTGAACTTCTTTCGTAAGCGATTCCATCCAAGATTCACATGTTGAAGCTTAGTTTGGGCTTGGTCTAAAGCAAAGCCTAGTGACACAACCTCCTTCCCGAGCTCTAACAGATGGGCTTCATATGGCTCGATTCTACTAGATGATTCCATCGACTCTTCTTTCTGTATTAAGTAAACACGATCATTTGTATTTATAAATAATAATCAAAACATTAAGAGTATAGTTTCCAACAGTCATATTAACCAACGGTCAAATAACAGTCGAAACCAAATGGTCTCATTTTAATTTTACTCACTTCATTAATTAGAGGATATAGTTTTGTTGAGTATAAAACAAAATAACACACAACATTAGGAAACAAATATTATTCAAAATTTCGGTTCATTTCACGCACATTAGGCCATTATCAGTTTATTTGTGGTGAGATAAGTAGATCCCACTTTTCTAAAAATAAAACCACTAAAAAGATTTTTTTAAGTGGTTTATTTTATCCTTCATTCAATAGTCATTTCTATAAAATTTTACAATACTATCCTTGATGTTAATAACTAGTATACTTTACTAAAAGAAACCAAACACCACTTAATCCCATTCGAATTGTATAAATTTGTTATTGTTGTGGAATTGATTTTATAAAACCCTTACCAAAATAAATTGAATATATTTACATACTTATAATTTTGTATAATGTATATAAATGGGTGGATGTTATCCCAACTAAGTCCAATAATCACCAAGATTTGGTTCACCTCCTAAAAGAAAATATCTTTTCCAGATTTTGAATTCATTTGGATATGATTAGTGACTATCGAACCCATTTCTATAGTTTTCCTTTCTATGAACTCTTTTCAAAGTATGATATCTCTCACAAAGTTCCTATGGTCTATCTCCCTTAGAATAATGGTCAAAATGGGTTGGTGAATAGGGAAATAAAGAAAATTATTGAAAAAACTATCAACCTCTCTAGGAAATATTTGTCCATGAAGCTCTTAGATGGTCTTTAGAAATATTTGACATCATAAAAAATTATTTTATGCATGTCATCATATTGGTTGGTTTATGTAAAACCTTTCCATTTTTCATTTAAAATTGAAAAAATTTCATTCTAGTCCATAAAAAATATGAATTTTGACCTTTCCTTGCTTTTAAAAAAGAGGAAATTAGATCTTAATTAACTCAAATAACTTAGGATGAAGGATTATGAAAAATAAAGGATAAATAAATCTATAATTTAAGACTACCAATATATGCATGTTAAAGTCAAACACTTTGGAAAATATTTTCACCCTTATACTTACAAACTTTATTTTCACCTAGGGAAGTAGAGGATAAGGTGGTCAAAGCCCTGTATTGTGCATCATGTCTTCCCACATGAGGTTTTTTAGATTCAAGATCCCACTATTTGTCATATATTTAAGATCAATGGTCATAGAATAAATTCATTTATAGAATCATACTATAAACATGAAACTGAAGATGAGTTTAATGATCCAATCTATATAAGTTTATAAAATTTTATAATTTGGTGGGGTTTTATTATGATGTTACAACATAGAATACACTTAGAACACTACCCCAAGATAGTTGTCCACTAGGCCTTAAGCACACCTCCCTATATGACAAAGGTTTCTAGCTATAATCAAGAGTTTAGATGTGAGATTGGGAATAATATACCTTCTAGATCAAAAATAAATACATCAAAAATGATAATAAATAAACATAATTAGAAAATAATAATAACAATCAATAATAAATAAAGAGTAATCATGCATCAATATTCAATAATGTTTTGAAAAAAACATATAGCAGGTACAAATAAACAATATACAAGGAAAAGAAAAATATTTAAGGGACATCTCCATGAGCATCCTGAGCATTGGCTTAGTCCTATGCTCCTAATCTCCCATGTAAAAGAATAAAAACACCAACATAAATTGTAAACCTGAACCTACATTCATGAGGTCTTTTTAGGTACCCCAGAGTAATGGAGTCCCAAAAAAGGTGTGAGATATACCTGATAGGCCAACACCAACATTTTCTAAATCTTTCTAGTATATGAATATAAAATAATAAGTGTGAAGGTATATCAAATAAAGTGGTAAGAAATAAATAGTAACAAGTTGGTATTAGGTTCCACAAAGACACTTGGCCGACCATACCTGCTTCAGCCTAATCTATAATGTCTCTGCACTCCTACCATTATGTATATATATTCATAAATAAGATAATAGTTTTCATATACATACATGAACCGGTGTTGATATGGGGTTTAGTACCAAGGAATACACAATAGAGGATCACATATCTAATAAGTGAAGTCATGCCTAGGGAACCATACCGATAATGAAAACCCAACGGACTATATGATATAAAGATAATAATAAGGATGAATCCAAGGTGTAATCGAGGCATCCTTGACCATATTAAGCTTATCCAACTCATAGTATTAACTCATGTAGTATGGATATGGGGTTTTAAGTGTAATTCACAAGATAAATCCTTAGCATTCCACCATAAAAAATTTCTAACTAAGTTTAGGGAGTCATGTACGATATAATCTTGATCTAACCGTGATTTGGATCCCAATGAGGTTACCCTTGGAATTGCATATCCAAGGACATAAAACTAAATCGAAGGAGTGTATCCAAGGCATTTTAATATCTAATTTAGAAAGATATCTTGTGAGTCATCGGGGATATGCTGAGGCATTCACATATAAGACATTTCCTAGGTTCTAAGGCATGCATCTCCCTTGGAAACTGGCCTAATGAATTAGAATGGAATATTATTAGTGATCAAGGAATTCTCTTAGGAATCCATGGTTGGCTTAATTCTGACCACTCTCAAACATAAAAAGGTCAGAAGCATAAGGAAACTTACATATAATAGATCATAACTAGACATGGAAAACATCTATGTCATTTTTCCCTTTGATTACATTCATTCCATTTATAATTTCATTTATTTAAATTTTTATTTCATTCACTAGTGGAAAGAAAATGTCTAAGAAATCATAAAAAAAAATTAAACCATTTATTTTATAATCAAACATCAAGGCCATGGGAAAACCATTCCACCTTACCACTTCCATTAAATTTAATTCAGTTCCTTTCCATTTTTAATCGTAAAAGTTTAAATGGTTGGTTTAATCCCTTAATAATTATATTAAAATATCATTTATATTCAAAATTAAAGTCCATGAGAAGTACTCTTGACTTAGCAGCACACAAATGCATTTTAGACATCTCATTTGTTTAATTTATAAGGTATTTTACCTAAAAATAATTTTATTTGAAAATGGAAGATTTTTTTACACCAATAATTCAATTCATATTATCTATCTCCTTTGTGTGAAATGACTCATCTCGCCTCATGGGTGATTTAATGAGCACACCCAATGGTGAAATAATCATAGGGTGAGGGTAATATAAACTAACATGAAGAGAACCCACCTTAGGAGGTGGTTCAGGTTGAGTTCATCATCCCCCAACCATATAAATATTTCATACCATGTCTAAATAAGGCCCTTATGATTTAATTTGAGGCATTTCATCAATTAAGAGAAACACATGGAAATTATGGCATGAGGTACAATGATAGTCATTTATAAATGAATGATACCTTAGGAAAAAGTAATTGGAAAACCTAACTCATACTTAGGATAGTCCAATTGTCCAATATTGGGATTTTATTCAATCCAAAAAATGGGATAAATTGTAATAATCATCAAATGTATTGAAAATAGGGAAAATAGATCACACCGATTTAACATTCCCTATAGAGAGATACATTAAGAAATGAATAATTAGGGTTCAAGAGATTACTGATATAGTTCCAATGCACTTGATTGTTACTAAATTGGATATTGGATAAAGGAAAACCATGGATACCTAAATGAGAGAAAGGAGGAACCTATGAGAGGGGCTGCTACACATGGATGGGAGGAGAAAGAGGGGAGAAATAAAGAAATAGTATGGAGGGGAAAATCCAAAATTTTCATCCCATCAACGAGTTGAATGGTTTATCCACACGGTTTGAATAACCTTGTTCTGAATATTTAGTTCTACTTTCTAGGTGTCACTAAGGTTGTGAGCTAGGTAAATGGTTTTCCAAACTGTACATATCCTATGAACTCCCCTCAATAGTTTTATATAGACAACCTCGCATGGTTGTGTGCCTCCCCTCTCATGGTTAGACCAAACCGTGAGATTCCATTAGCTCACATAAACGAGGCTTCATAGTTTACATGGAGGGACAAACATTTTAATAAAACCATGTACCTATAATAAATAGGTTTCATAGTTGTGTCTCGTAGTTAGATCAAATCATGCACTAATTGTGCACACCTATCTATTTCTTTTGAAACAAAATTTCCAGGTCCCTCCACTCTCGAAACTCATCCAAACACCCGATTAAACTATTAGGCCATAAAACCTATCTAAAAATAACAATTTTAAATTTTATAAAGCTCATATTTACATTATGAGTCTGATTTTAGTAAATGGCCCATCCACTAAATGGAAAATTCAAATTCATTTGGAAATTTTCCACTGTTTGAAAACATATGACGTTACAACCACCCCAACATAGAACTTATCAACCTCAATAATACTTGGGGAAAATAAGGAAATATCATCTGAACTACTAGGTTTGAGAATTTTACATTAAAAAGGTTTTTTTTTTGCATTTCTAAATGGCCAACGCACCTCCAAGAGTCACTTTAAGCATGCAATTTTTAAACTTCCAAAACCCAAGTCAATGCTCGTATTCAAAACTGAAACCTCGAGATGGATCTTACCTAATCCCATCTAACCCAAGACATGATTATGCCATTTTTTCTTTAATTAACTAACCCATGTAACGTTCCTCCATAGGTTCCATCTTGAGTGGAAAATTTCAAGCCATGGAACTTCCACCATCAGAATTGACTAAGTAATCATTCCCTTTTTATTCTAACGATGCTTATGGAATGACTTAAAACTAATATAACATTCAATTTCCAATCAAGCCCATTTATCCTGGTCACTCTATATTTTCCAAGAAAATCCTTGGAAAACCTTTTCACTAGTCTTATCTTACCCCAATTATGTTCCCAAAAGTGGTTCCTCATTGACCAAAACCAATAAAACAAAAGGGAAGAAAGTCTAGTCACTACCAGCCGACTATCTCTGAAAACACTCTGCTTTAGAAGTTGATGAATCTAAAACTTGAGTACGATTCCTTTATCCCTATGCATTTCAAGGTTTATTCAAGTCCTTCTCACCAAAACCCCTAACCATATTCTATTGACTCCTCCATCCAATACTTCATCTATGTTGTTGTTCCACAGCATAAACATAGGTGTATACCTCATCTGGTTCCCTTGGATCAATGCCCTTTAATTAAACAAATGATCCCAAATGTAAGTCTAGATAACCTTGAAATCATCTACTAAAGTACAAGGATCTCATCCATGGTAGTCCATACTCTATCATTTACATATTATATATCGGTACATAGATAACGTTTCCATGTATCAAGAACACTCACTGATACCAATAGTGGTATTTTTACTAGAAAATGAGTCAAAGAAAATTTTGGGTGTCCATGAGTCCATCCAGGGTGTTCCTACTTGGTAACCTAAGTATCACTCAAGAAAAATCAAAGCTCTGCAATAACTAAGCTTCCATATCACAACTCTCATGGAGTATATTTATCAAGAAAATAAGGCATTTGATTATTTATTCAGCTCAATGTATAACTGACATTGTCTTAGTGAACCTTGGATGATGTCAAGATAGAGTAGATGGTCCTCACTAAGACAAGAGTACACTAAGAAGATAAAACTGATTACCAATAAGTCATGTGAAACTCTAATATTAAATAAGACAAAGTTACCAACATGTTTTCCAAACAACCATAAGCACTTTCAGGTAAGAAGAAAATTCAAACAGCTATTGGATGACTTCTATTAAATGAGCTCGGATGCACTTTTCGATGCATCATTATTAATCAACCAAAATTTTCTCACTACAGTGGCATTCCTTTATTGTTTCAAAAACCTCCATCATAGTCCAACCTCAAGTCACGGTGTCCCCAAAGGTTTCATACATATCCAACCATTTCATTGTTGTGCTATCTTGAAAGCACCAACATACCTAAAAAATCATTACATCTCTTGAGTTTCTCACACACCCTGAGCCTGAATCCAACGTATATACTCTATCCAAACCCAAAATTATGTTTCTCCTTGAGTATCATCTCAAGTACTAGATAAACCAAACTACTAGCCTTATGGATTTTATAATTTAAGGTAACCAATCCAAAAATTCCTTTCAGATTTTTTCTCCCTCTACTTGGAAGGACACGCTAAAACACATTTGATGCAATGCTCCCCATTTTATGAGTTTCCTAGTAATTTTTTATTGATAATAGAAAATCATTCCACAAAACATGATCCTATGACTATTGAACATGGTTCGAGACATGGACAACGCACTCTTACCAAGGGATGACTTGAAAAGAGAAGGAATCCATCCATTTAAAAGGACACTATATCAGATTTACTCTAGATGTATGTGTGATTCTATACCAATCCATGATAACGTGTGTCATTAAAATCAGGTATATATGATACAAAAAATAGATCAGTATTATTACAACACCCAAACCTTTTGCAACATTATCCCAAGCACGGGGGAAAATCATATTTCCTTTAACACCCAAGTCACTCTACCTCAAAGATGGCTTGTGATTCAATTATAACAACTGAAGGCCTCAATGATTTCCACTGAACTCATATGGTTCTCTATACCATTTTACAAACTTGATGGGAACTACATGTATCAATTCATACTACCTAAAGATTTCATCAACACTACAAGAAATCATTTGATAATTTCCATAGGAATATCGGTATTATACATCCTATTATCTGATATACCATACAAAAGTTTTAATTCCATAGTTATATTAACCCATGTGATTATTAACTTGGATGACGATATACCGAGTTGTCTGTTATCGATGAAGAAGAAGGGTCACACAACCTACTAAGTGGATAATCATTCCCTATGAATTCTTAACCCACTAAACACAATTAGTACATGATTATCCCATCCTTAACAAGGTTCAATTTACCACATGGGTTCCCATCCCACCTAGGATTCATTTTAGAAACTAAGAGTCTTACTCGAGACAACAACACTATAAAATCACCAACCATTGAAACTCTTCATAAGAATTTAGCATGGGTTTAAGGAAACATAAAGTTTCAACCTTATGACTAGATAATTATAAGAAGATCACTATGCATTACCACCTATCCTTTAGGTTCAACACAGCCTAATATAAGTAATATAATCCCATGGGAAATTCTCACACTCTCATTTGAAGTAAAACCCAGGGAAACATTTAAACTACCCTTAATGATGGTCAAGCTATGAACAACCTTAAGGTTCATATAATATATTAAAAAAATTAAAATTTTATTATTAAACATTTCAAAGTCAGTTTTAAGAACATCAAGTACTAGCCATAAGGAAAAGGTGCTTGGTACTTTATTTAGCTAATGCCACAAGGCAGATAGACAAGTTATATCAAACATCCTTTTAATCACAATTTAATTAACTAATATCCTATCTTAATTAGGAAATTTATATTATAAATTCCTTTTATCCATTTTATTTATCCATAAGGTTCTCAAAACTGGTATTAGTTAAAGAAAATTTCAATTCCAATCTATATTGGAAAACACCCTTTAGGATATAATTAGCATTTTAACTTACCAAAGACGCATATAAATGTTTCTTAAAAGTAGATAATAGGTCTTTTATAAATAATAGTGGACTAGTCACGTATTATTCCACCGTATTATTATATTTAACACCATATAAGTGGCTGAAAAAACTTTAAATAACCATTCAATTTATCATAATCATACCCTCATGGGGTTGAATACCACTGAATAAAAGATAAGGGTAGCCTATGAGGGTCCTTTAAATATAATCTGGGTTTCATTATGTGCAACTAAAAATAGTCATATTATTAAAATTTCAAAATATCCTTAATGGTTTTATCTTATAAGAAACATGCCACAACTGGTCTAATTGAGTCAAGTTGTGTATTTATAAATTTTTTCATATAGATCATCATGCCCAAGTCATAAAGGTACAAGACTTTATAAAGGTAACTATTTCCTATAATTATTTCAATTTATCGCATATTGTGGTTCAATTAGATGAATTAACACTCCTAAACTATAAAGGTTCTTGCCTTTATAAATAACAATTAGCATGCATGTTGCTACAACCAGGTTTTTATCATTGATTTTTTAATATAGCAAGTTTTTATTTAATGGTTTTATTATATGGGTTAACCTTCCAAATTTATAAGGTCTCATAAACCTTATAAATTGAAATTGGAAACCATTTAATCAAAACCATAAATGTTTTATCCCATGATACCAATGTTCCATGGCTCAAACATTTAGTGATTAGTTAGTTAAGGTCCACCATCAAGATATATGGGAAAGTATCATTTAGGTTGATAATAAAACTTTAATAACCAATATTATATCATAATTATAGCCAAATATGATATCACATAGTAGCAAATAAAATCATGTAAGTAGGAAACCCACCAAATCACATTATATAGGAAAACATACTAAATAATCATACAACATGGAATATAACCACACTAAGGACATCCAATATATATCAAGCAATCAAGAAATGTAATGAAAATGGACTCTAATATGCTTATCATGTGAATCTATATGTTCCTAAAATGATGTATGTATCAATTATTCCTTTCCATACCGGGCTAAGAGTAAAATACCAAAAATCTCATCAATCAGTGAATAGAGGAAATTACACCAATTAGCCAAGGTTAAATCATATTCAATTATAATAATGAACAAAATGAACAATATTCCCATCCATGGACACTTGGTCTTTTCCCCATATAAAGGTTGATCACTCCTAGACATGTTTGTTTAATAAGAGTTGACACATTTCAATTCTCATGTCTACCTTCCCATAATATAAAGACAAAGGAAAAATATACTATAATACCACTTATTATGTTCTGACTTGGAATACACTTTGAATGGTACCCCAAGTCGGTTGACCACTAGGCCTTAATCGCACTTTCATATATGCCAAAGGCCTCCAACTAGAAACGAGGGTTTAAAGGTGAGAGTGGGGAAGCTATACCCTAT
This sequence comes from Viscum album, assembly GCA_963277665.1. Taxonomy (NCBI): domain Eukaryota; kingdom Viridiplantae; phylum Streptophyta; class Magnoliopsida; order Santalales; family Viscaceae; genus Viscum; species Viscum album. The sequence continues at coordinate 642,068,250 of OY728146.1, read as the reverse complement.
GGTTCAGAAATAAATATAGTGTAAGCGATAATAAATTAAGAAAAGTGGAAAATAATAATAACTAACAATAATAAATGAATATTAACCATGCATGAATATTCAATAATTTGTAGCAACAAACATAGAATAGGTATAGATAATCAGTATACAAGGAAAAGAAAAAATCCCCAAGGTCCATCTCAATGAGCATCCTGAGTTTTGGTATAATCTCATGCTCCTAATATCTCATGTAAAAGCATAACAGCACAAGCATAAATTGTAAACCTGAACCTACAACCATGAGTTCTATTTGGTTACCCCATAGCAATGGAGTCCCAAAAAGCATGTGATATATAATTATTAGGCCACCGCTAATGGTGTCTAAAGGTATCCAGTTTGTGAATATAAAATAAGCAGTTTGTAGGTATATCAAATAATGTGGTAAACAATAAATAATAACATATTGTTCTTAAATTCCTTGAAGACACCTATTTGACCATACCTACTTCAGACGAAGAAGGAATGTCTCTACACACCTTCCATCATGTATAAATATTCATACGTAAGACAATTTTTTCACCTATATACATGCATCGGCATAGACCCAAGGTTTAGTACCAAGGCATCCACATGAGAGGATCACATATCTAATAAGGGACATAATGCCCAAGGTTTCATACCCATAATGAAAAAAATGGACCATATGATATAAATATAATAATAGGGATGGATATAAGGTGTAACGAAGTCATCCTTGATCATAGTGGGTTGAGCCAACTCATGCAGTCTGGTTATAGGTGTTTGAGTGTAATGCATAGGATAAATCCTTATAATTCCACCACAAAAAATTCTAACTGAGTCTAGGGAGTCATGTAACAAATAATAATAGGCTAATTATTATTTATATCCCCATGAGGTAACCCTTGGAATCATGTGTCTGGGGATATAAAGATAAATCCAAGGAGTGTATCTGAGGCATTCTAATATCTAAATAAGAGAGAAAGATAGTGAATCATCAGGGAAATACTAATGAGTTCACATATAATATATTTGGCAAGTTATAATTTGGGTATATCCCTTAGAAAGTGTACCAATGAAATGGGGTGGAATCCTTTGAGTTATTAATGCATTCCCTCAAGAATTCAAGGATATCTCAAGTTTGGCCACACCTGAAAGGAAAAAAGGTCCAAAACATAGGGAACCTTGCATATAATAGATCATAACTATCTATGGAAAAAATCCATTCCATTTCACCATTAAATTACATTCATTCAATTTGGAATTTAATTTATTAAAATTTCTACTTCCTATAACGAATGGAAATAAAGTTTCCAAGCAATCACAAATAAGAATTAGACCATTTCTTTTGTAATAAAATTTGAAGGCCATGTGAAAACCATGCCAACTTATCACTTATATTCAATTTAAGTCATTTATTTTCAATTTAAATTGGAAAAGGTTCAAATTTTGTGTCATAACCTTAATAATTATATTAAAACCTCATTTAAATTCAAAATTAAAGCCCATGAGAAGTAATCATGCCTTAATAGTAGTCAAACTCATTTTAGACATCTCATCCATTTAATTTATAATTTATTTCACATAAAATGTGGTTTTATTATAAAATAGTATTTTGGTTGTCATACTAATTTATTCAATCCATATTAGGCATATTCTTCTTGTGGAATGACTCATCTCACCTCAAGGGTGATTTAATGAGCACACCCAAAGGTGAAATAATCACAAAGAAAGGGTGATATAAAGTAACATGAAGACAACCCAATTTAGAAGGTGGTTCAAGTTGATTCCATTGACCTTAAACCACATAAATGGGTCATACCATGTATTAATATGGTTAAAGTAATTTAATTTTAGTAATTTCATCAATTATAAGTATCACATAGAAAGTCTAACATGCAACACAATAGAAATCATTTATAAAAGAATGAGACCTTATGAGAAATCAACTAGAACACCTAACTTATACTTAGAATGGACCATGGCATTCAAAGTCAGGATTTGATTTAATCCATAATGGTAAAAATGGAAAAAATCATAGAATGACTTGAAAATAGGGGAAAAGATCTCACATGGATTTAGCATTCAATATGATGAGATAAATGAAGAAAAGAAGCATGATGAGTCGAGATCTTACCGATATAATTCCAACACACCCCAGCAGTGCCTAAATAGAATCTCGTATGAGGTAAAACCATGGATGAGTAGAGGATATTAAGGAGGAACCCATGATAGGGGATTTTGTGTGCAGATATAAGGAGAAAGATAGGATAAAGAAAGAAATAGGTTGGAGGGGAAAACCCATAATTTCTATCCCATTAATGAGCTTCATGGTTTAGATGCATGGTTTAACTAGACATAAACCAACCATACGGTACTGGTACCTAATTTTAAATAAGTGTGTGGGGTAGGTTCATGATTTTCTAATTTTTACACAGCCTGTGCACCCCCCTCTATAGTTTTCTACAAATAGCCTCACACGATTGTGTGCCTCCTCTTTCACGATTAGAAAAAACTATGTGATGCCCTTATCTCCCCTGGATGATGCCACAAAATTTACCTAGAGGTACACATGTTCTAAATTCCAATGTACCTATACAAATAAGTTCATATGGGTTTTCTACATGGTTATATCAAACTATGCACCAATAGTGCACCCTAGTTTGTTTCTTCTAAAATTGATTTTTCAAGGCCTGTCACTCTTGAAACTCATCTGAACACCCGAGACACTTCTCAGGCCTTAAACCTAGTATAAAAACAAAACTTTTAATTAATATGAATATATTATTTTCATTCCTAATATGATTTTATAAAATTTACCATAAAAAAAAGTAAATTTCAAATTCCTTTGGAAAATTTCCATGTTTTGAAAACATGGGAATTTATATTTATGTCGAGCTAACTATTTTAATTGAGGCACTTTTCAGGAGGCATCACAGCTTCATTTTAGTTGTTTAAATGTTTTTAGTTAAGTCAACCCCTTATTGTTTCCATAGATATCTAATGTTGTTTTTATATGAGATTCAAAAACTAAGAAGTCCCATGATTCATAATTAAACCACAAATTTCCATAGTTTAAACCTAATCCTCAATCACCTGTGAGGATTATGAATGTGACATGGAACTCGAATGATCAATTACTTATTGTAGATCTTAAAATTAAAACCATGAGATTTAATATAAATTCATTTAAATTTTTATTCTTGAACTTATTGTAACATCCTGATATTTTAAAATATATTTCTCTTTAAATAATTTGAATTTTTTAATATCTTTCTTAATAGGCAACACTGAGCTTTAAGCGAGTTGAGATATACTGTTATTTAAATGTGATAATGTAGCTATTGAATTATCAGGTTTGAATATGAGTAACCACATTATAAAACATAAATATAATTATCCTTATCAATAAAAATTTATTTATGAATTCTTAGGAAATATATACTCAAATTTTAGTGAATTCATTTTATGCTTCAAGAATACATTTTCTTCAAAAATGATTTTATTGCATTTTGTGAATGGAAATTATAATTAATTTATTACACTTTTTGAAATTTTATTTTATAAAATGAATATAATTTTTTAAATCATCATACCAAAATTCACTTAGGGTGATATTTTGGAATTAAACTGAAGTGGATGATTTTTCAATGAATAATGAAAAATGCTGATTTTTGTAAAATGGCCATTTATTTTATTTGAAAAACATAATTTAAAAGACTCATTATATTTTAAATTTAATATGGTATAATATCCACTTTATTTAAAATAATTTAATTAATTTCCTTATAATTATCATTTCAAGTTATTTTTATATAAGTCAATTTTTAGGCTTAAAAACACATTTTTTTTGGAAAATTGTTTTTCATCGCATTTTGTGGGTTTATTTTAAATTAATTTCTGAAAATTATAGAATTTTAATTTAATAAAATGGATTCAATATTTTGAATAATTAGGTTCCAATTTTATAAATGGGTCTCTTTTATTTTTAGACATTATTAATAGTAACACTGGTAAAAAACATTCACCTCATTAAAGGGTAAATCAAGCAATTAAGGTTAAAAAATATTGTGATAAGGCATAAAATTCATTCAAAAACTTTAAATTATTTAACTTTATTATTATATTTAGTACATAATAATCCAAAATTATAATATATGACCTTTTTTACCATTTATATTTTATTTTTACTTTTATAATATTTAAGTAAAGGTTAAAATCAATAATGTCACTCTCTTACTTTTAATATACATAATATTTTGTGATAGTGATAAAAAAAAACTTATTTTTTGTTCTAAATGATTATTTTAAATATGAATGAATTTTTTTATCATGTTAATTTATTTATTTTTTAGTTATGAAATAATTACCTTAAATACTTATTTAATGCCGACATAGTGCTTGTGCAAGGAGTAGAAAAATTACATAATTGATTTTAAAAAACTCTAAAAGTAATATTTTTTGGGTGATTTATAGTGTCCCATAAATTTTATAGATACATATAATTTATTATGGATGTGTTAATTTTTTATATTATAATTAAATTTTTATATTTATGTATTTAAAGTTAAATTAAATGAATTGTGTCAAAAATGATATTAATGATATTTTATAATAAATAATATTTTATTAATTTAGAAATTAGAAAAAGTATATATTCATCCAATTTAATTTTATATGGTTTAAAATATCAACCATAGTCAATTTATTTCTCAATTTTCCTTTTATAGTGACTTTCTTGACCCCTAAAGAGTAAAAAACTTTATTATCACGATACTTATCAAAAGGGTTAACGAGGGTTAAAACTAAGATATAAGTGTAAAAATATAATCAAATACAATAAAAAATTATTTTATGAGATTAATTAGAATCATAATTATATTATATTATAATTATATCAATTTGGATCCATTTTCTCATTAAAATTAATTTATATTAATTTAATACTTTAAGGAATTTGAAGAGTACCCCTCCCCTCATCTATAAAAGGACACTAATTTTATTTTTTCATTACACCTTTTTGATAAATGTATATCTAATAAAACCTAACCAATTATATTTAAAAATTATATATATATGAATTAGAGGTTTTTTTAGTCTTAAAATACCATTATAAGGTTATTTAAAAAGGGATCTAAAGGAAGTCTACCAAAGAAGAGGTAATCATCTTTACCGACTCTTTCAAATTTCTTTCTTCTTATACTTTCTATAAATCTATTATAAACATAATAAAATAATAAATAAATTATCATAAATTTACTGATATATTATTATTATTATTATAGGAATACAATTTTCTATATCTTTTTCAACCTATTAAGAGAAAAAACATCGCTCGTGCGTAAGCATTTCTTACTATCTCCACATAGCGGTGTAGTTCGGTTTTCACCACCAATTTAATTGGATAGTTATAAATATGGAACTAATTAATATATATGATATTTATTACATAATTATTCTTCTAGAATTATAATATAATATCTACCTTCTTTCCTTCCAATCTGTAGTAAAACAATAATGTCACTCGTCGTACGTGTGGGCCACCACCTCCATGAAACGATGTGATCCGTTTCTCATTTCTGCATTATATGGATGGTAATAAGGGTATATTTAATGAATATATATGATATATATGGTATAATAATGTTTCTTTAAAGGTTAATTATTATTCACACTTCATTATTTTTATCCTTTGAAAAGTGAAAACAACGTTCATGTGTAAGTACGGTCTACCGTCTCCATGAACAATGTAATTCATTTTTCTATCTCTATATTTTATGGGTGGATATATATATATATATATATATATATATAATGAATACATATTATATTTATATCATTATTAACATTTTTTTTATTATGGAACCATAATCAAATTACAAGGACCGAAACTACCGAACCAAAATTCTCATGAAAAATGAAGGAGTTAACACCCGATACAATGATAATAACAAAATATTATTAATAAATGGGTGATAAGATATTATAAATGAATAATATATGATATTATAGATATGTATATGGTTATTTTATGTAATTATAATAAATCTAAATTTATTATAAATAAGGTTAAAAGTACTTACAAGGAAAGTCAAACTTGAGTTAAGGGGTTTCTTAACTCAATTCTAATTCATTGGGTTATACTTTTAATTCATTAACCATGTTATGTCATGATTTTGTGTGAAATTAAGTATGATTGTATTATGTTTTATTTACAATTTTTTTGTGGATTTAATTTTTTTACACATATTCACTTTATTGTTTAATTACCAATTCAATGGTATGATCTTTGTAAGAGATTTCATAACTCAATTTCTTTTCATTGGGTTATATTACTTCTTTATTATCTTTGATATACTAAGATTATGTTTGTAATGAAATTTTATTATTTTATGTTTTATTTCCAAAATTTTTATGTGGATTTACATTTTATACACATAATCACTTTATTGATTAATTCTCACTTCAACATTATGATCATTGTAAGGGATTTCGTCTCAATTTCCACTCCATTGAGACATATTTCATATTATGAACATATTTACTTTTATGTGGTGTATATACTTCCCCTTTGATGTATTTAATATAAATATATATTTATTCAATATTTTTAAAGTTTCAATTCAATTTTAATATTTCAAGGGGTTACAATTTAAAAGTTACTAAACAATTAAGAATTTGTTTTACGATGTCATTTTTTTGGGATTTATCTTATTTTCATTAAAGGAATGTTATAATTTATCCTTCATAAACACTTTTTATTTTTTATCCTCTATATATTTAAGGGGTTTCAATGTTTTATTCCAACTTTCCAACTCTTCATAACTTGAATCAATTAAATAAATTTTTAAAATAAAAATTGCTCCTATTTCTCTTTTTGATAGAGTATATTTTTCTTGCATATCAATATTTTTCAAAATTATTTTACAAAAGTCATTTTTATTTAATCAAATTATTTATTAAGGAAATTTTATGTTATCCTTTAATTTTTAAAAGGTTTAAAAGGAATATTTTAAGGTTTTCTAAAAGAGTTATTTTTTACTTTCTTTTACAAAAAAACAAAATTAATGTTTCTTTTTAACATATATGAAATTAATGATTTTACCACATCCATATTTGTTTTAAATTATTTTGCTTCAAATATAAGTTTTAAATGGTTTTAAAAAATAAACTCTTTAATAAAATATTATTTTAATATTTCACTTCCATTTTCTTTATTTCTTCAAAGGATATGATTTTATTACAAAACCTATATTTCTGATGAACTAGTGGTCATCTTTTATCTCTTGTTAATTTTGTGGTCATTAACTTTCTCTTGAAACACTAAATTTATTACAATCATTATAAATTTCATTTCTATTAAATATAAATATTCTTTATATCATGGATATGGTTATTTCAAAAATTGTATACCTTTTTTATATATGGTGTTTTACATTGAAACTTTTTTGATTAATTGGGGAAATATTAATATTGTGTGTTCTTTACTAAATAAAGGCATTTGTTAATAGGAAATATTATTTATGTATTAAATTTTTCTTTTAATATATGCATAATATATTGGATATATAATGATAAGTGGGGCCTATTTATAAATATACCCTTGATTCATTGACCGGTATCATGAGACAAACCAGTTGGTTAGACTTAATAAATATGTTTTTGGTGTATACCTACCCATTGATTAAATTATCTTTTTATAGGGTCTTGATGATAAATATATCATGATGTTTGAGATCATTAAATAAAAAATTAATCATTTCCTTTATTTCGAATTCAGTTTTTATTATCTATGAGATTACTTCATTGATATTATCCATGGATGAATTTTGTGCTCAAGTTATGGATTAAATGGAATATGTTTTTAGTTATTTGCCTTTACATATTAATTATTCCTTATTTACTCATGATAAATTCCCCTATTAATAACCTTTATTGAGCATTTGATATCTCCCTTTTTCATTTACCTAGGATATGAATAATAAATATTTTAATGAGTTAAAGGATGAAAAATAATTACTTTCACTATGTTTTATATCTCATTTACAATATAAAATAGGAAGAATGGATTTATCTAGTTTACTAAGACTACTAAAATATTCATACCTTTGGGATGTGATCACTTGTATCTAGTTCCAATGTAATAAATAATATAATAAATTCGAGTTACTGAAGTTGGAAATTTTAAATTTGGTATCAAGGAAAGTTTAATAGAAACCTTGGGAACTATATATATGAAAACATAGATTAGGAAACATAACCCTATAATAGACTTTGAGGATATTTATAATTATATAATAACATCATAATTTTTTTGGTGATATAGAGATTATGTGGTTTTCCTAGAACTTCATACCAATATAGAAACTATAAGTTGATGTGGTTTTGGAACAGATGAATCTAGAGGTAATAACCCCATAAAGAGTTGTAAGATTTATCTCTTCCTTCATTCTAGTGCACGGTGAGTGTTCCCTTACTACACACTTGGTTTTACACTCCAGGGGGATATTATTATGCTAATTCAAATTATCTTTTTGAACCATTATGAAGGATTTGAATACATAACGACTATGAATGACCTATTATAAACCTATGGAGTTGTATATTTAAAAAAAAGGTGTTAGGATTTAGACATACTATAAATTATTTTCATGATTGTATATTTTCCCATTACGATTATTATTGCTCATACTATTTTTTTTTAGTTTTATTCAATTGGATAGAACTAGAATGAACTATGTTAACATGAAATTTGATTAAAAATGGAATAATTATCCTCATGAGTAACAAAGTGAAATGGGATATAGAATGAAAAACCTCACTATTATGACTAATCAGTTATCTCATTATATGATTAATAATCACAACCTATGTGGGTTTCCTAACACACCAAATAATAGAACGATATAGTTTTATATAATTTTTTGTGACAATAACTTTGGGAATAAAAGGATTCAACATCCTACATGTCAAGAATGATAAAAAAAGGAACCTTGGAAAATGTATTAAAGGAATAAGAAAAAAATTTACATGTGGAGAAACTAGGAATCAAGCAATAAACTTCCCATTGAAAATTTTAAAGGATGAAAACTCAGGATAATGATTAGTAAGGTCATGTGAATAAAGGATTATCTAATATATATTCTATATAGCTAGATATGAAAAATATACTTGTGATATATAATAGGTATGAATAATTTTAGAATTTACCCTTAAAAGAAAATATTAATATATTAATATTGAGTAAATTTGAGATATGATTCTTATTTTTAATTATAGAAAGTATTATGGAATAAAACAAAAAACCTTGGATAGAAATTTATAAAGTAATTTTAATGATTGATGTAACTATGTATTGGTTTTTTAAAATTATTATGTTCATTGATTTTATTTTAACATCCAAATATTATTGAATCGATATTTAATGCCATGAAGTTGTATATAAGGTTTATAAAATGTGAATTATTGGAATTTTTGGTGAAAGAAATTGATAACCATAAGGGTTAATATAATATTTGAAGTTGAGGTAATTATGGTTTATTATAATTTTGAAATAGATGTTTTATCATATATGTAACCATGGGATTGAAAATTTATTTGGTAACTAAGTGGTTAAAGTTATTTCATAAGAATATCACTATACATTTCGGGTTCATAATTTAGTTTTTATTAATTAATGTATTATATTTATCCCTCTTATAAAAATTATGATAAAAATTTTGGTTTTTATTAAATATTTAGAAAAATAAGGAATTAATTTTCATTTTTATGGATCTTGTGATCCATTAAAAGTTAATTATAGTACTGCAAGAATGAAAAAATATTCTTGAATATTTATTTCTTAGAATAGGAGATGATGTTGAAATTTATCAGAGCATAAATAGAGGGTAAGATTGTGCTTGTGAAAAGGAAATCAATTAAATAAGTAAATTTTCTCATATTATATTTCTTGATAGAAAAATAATCCCTAAACTTTAGGAAAAGGATCTTGAAATAAAAATATTACCCTTTTACCTTTATTTTCATTAAAATGATGGTCTTTTCACCCCTCATTGATTTATGGTTTTGTAGTTTTTAAGTTATCATAACCATGTTATCTATCACACTTTTTTAGTCATTGGATTTTATTTTTCTCTTCTATTTCTATATTTTAACTTCCCACTAATGTTCACCTTATCTAGGAACTTTAATATGTGATGTTCCAGGTAACCTTTATGTTTCACTCTTTCCCTTTTCAAAAGAAGTTTTATTATCCCTATGTTTGATGATTGAGATAAAATTGATAGGGATTAATTTATTTAAAATGTTTTTAATGTGTTATCCTAATATTTCAATATAAATTTCTAGTTAAATAATTTTAGGTGTTCAATATCTTACTTAATACGCAACATCGAGCTTTAAGTGAATTGTGATATATAATTATTTAAATGTGATAACGTAGCTATTTAATTATTGAGTATAAATATGAGTAACCATATTATAAAATATTTGTATAATTTTCCTACTCAATAGAAATTTATTGATGAATTCTTAGGAAATATTCATTTATTTTTTAGTGAATTCATTTTATGCTTCAAAATTTAATTTTCATCAAAATGATTTTTTTATATTTTGTATGTGGGAAATATAATTGATTTATAATAATTTTAGAAATTTTATTTTATAAAATTAAAATCATTTTTTAAATCATAATAACAAAATTAAATTAGATTTAAATTTTTTTATTTTTCTAAAATGATTGATTTTTTAATGAATAGTGAAAATTCTAATTTTTGTAAAACTTTTATTTATTTTATTTAAATAAAGTAATTTTAAATTACTATTATATTATATATTTAAAGGGATATAATATCCATTTTATTTAAAATAATTTAATTAATTCCATTATTATCATCATTTTAGATGATTTTGATATAAATCAATTTTTATGCTTAAAAAGCATTTTTCTGGAAAATTGTTTTTTATAGAATTTTGAGGGTTTATTTTTAAATTAATTTCTGACAATTTTTTTATTTGAATTTGATAAAATGGATTCAATATTTGGAAACATTATGTTCAAATTTTTTAAATATTTCCCTTTTACTTTTAGACATTATGAATAGTAAATGTGGTAAAACATTTCACCTCGTTAAAGGGTAAATAGGGTAATTAAGGTTAAAAACAATTTAAAGGGTTCTTAATAAGGGATATAAAGGAAGTTTACATAAGAAGATGTAATTGTCTTTACTGACTCTTTTAAATTTATTTCTTTTTATACTTACTATAAATATATTTTAACCATTTTAAAATAATAAATATATAATAATAAATATAATTATATATTATTATTATTATGGTACAACAATTTTAAATCTCTTTTCCATCCTATAAAAATAAAAAATATCACTCATGTGTACGTACGACTTACCGTCTCCACGTATCATTGTAATTCATTTTTCATCACCACTTTATTTGGATGGTTAGAAATATATAAATAATTAATATATATGATATTAATGAAATAATTATTATTATTTAATTATAATATCATATCTACATTCTTACATTCCAATCCATGGGAAAATGATAATGTTACTCTTGCATACGTGTGGACTACCACCTCTGCGAAGTGATGCGGTAAATTTTTCATTTATGCTTTACATGGTTGGTAATAAGGATAAATTTAATTAATATATATGATATATATGATAAAATAATTATTATTTAAGGTTAATTTATATTTACCTTTCTTTTTTTCATCTGTCAAAAAGTTAAAACAACATTCATGCATACATACGACCTACCGTCTCCATGAATGATGTAATTAATTTTTCAATCAATAACTTTTATAGATGAATCTATATATATATATATATATAAGGAATATATATTATATGTATATCATTATTAACACTATATTTATTATGGAACCATAATCATAGTATAAGGACCAGAACTACCAATCCAAAATATTCATGGAAAATAAAGTAGTTAACGCCCGAAACAATGATAATAATAAAATATTATTAACAAACAAGTGATAATATATTATAAATAAATAAAATATGTTATTATAGATAGATATATGGTTCTGGTATATAAGTATCATAAATTTAATTTATTATACATGAGGTTAAAATAAATTATGAGGAAAGTTATTCTTGAGGTAAGTTGTTTCTTAACTCAATTTTCATTCATTGGGTTATACTTTTACTTAATTGACTATGTTATTCCATGATTGCATGTGAAATGACCTATGATTTTATTATTTTTTATTTCCAATTGTTTTGTGTGGATTTAAATTTTTTATATATAATAGATTCATTCAATAATTCCCAATTCAATGATATGATATTTTTAAAGTATTTCATAACTCAATTTCTTTTCATTGGGTTATATTGATTATTTATTGTATTTTATATCCTAAGATTATGTGTGTGATGAATTTTTATTATTATATGTTTTATTTCCAATTTTTATGGGTATTTACATTTGATAAACATAATCACTTCGTTATTTAATTCTCACTTCAACATTATGATCATTGTAAGGGATTTCGTCACAATTTCCACTCTATTGAAACATATTTAGTATTATACACCAATTTACTTTTATGTGGAGTATGAAGTTCCCCTTTGATTTATTTTATATGAATATATTTTTATTCATGATTATTAATGTTTCAATTCAAGATTACTCTTTCAAGGGGTTAAAATTTAAAAGTTTCCAAAGAGGTAAGAATTTATTTTACAATCTCATTTTTTTTGGTTTCTTTTATTTTCATTGAAGGAATATTATAATTTATCTTTAATAAAATCCATATATTTTATTATACTTTGGATATTTAAGGAGTTTCAATTTTTTCTTCCAAATTTTCCTCTCTTTTTCAATTGAATTAAGAAAATAAATTTTTAAAATAAAAACTAATCATATTTCCCTTTTTGATCTAGTATATTTTTAATTCATATCCATATTTTTCAAAATTATTCTAAAAAATTAATTTTTATTTAATAAAATGATTTATTATGAACATTTTATATTATATTTTAATTTTTAATCTTTTCAAAATGAATATTTCTAATTTTTTTCTAACATGGTTATTTTTTACTTTCTTTTAGAAAAATTCAAAAGGAACGTTTCTTTTTAATGTATATGAAATTAATTATTTTTATCACCACTATAATTGTAATATGCTATTTGGATTCTTATAAAAGTTTAAAATGGTCTTAAAAATAATTTTTTTTAATAAAATCTTGTTTTATTATTTTGATTCTATTTTCATTATTTTTTTCAAAGGGCATTATTTTATTACATAACATATATTTCTGACAAACTTATGGTCATATTTTATCTCTTATTAAGTTTCTATTAATTAACTTTATATTAAAACATTCACTTTCTTGTGATCATTGGACATTAAATTTCTATTAAATATCCATATGTTGTGTATCATGGATATGATTACTGCCTAAAATATATACCATTTATATAGAAGGTATTTTACTTTGAAAGTTATTTGATTGAATAGGGAAATATTTATATTCCATGTTCTTTACTCAATATAGATATTTATTGAAAGGTCGTATTTTTTATGAATTAAACTGACCATTAAATATATGTGGAATTCATTAGACATATAGTGATGGGTGGGCTGGATTTTATATAGTATCTCGATGTATCGATAGGTATCATGATACAAACTAGTTGAATGGCCTTGTTAAATGGGTTTTTAGTTCATACCTATGCATCGATTAATCTATATTGGCACAAGTACTAGATGGTAAAGATGTTAGGATGTATGAGATCATGGAATCCAATATTAAAAAAATTCCTTAATTGAGAATTTAGTTATTATTATCCATGATATTGTTGCATTGGAATAGTCCATGGATTCATTCTGTTCTCAAGTTATTTATTACATGGAATGTGTATTCAGTTATTTACCTTATCATATTGATTATGCCTTATTTCCTCATGATAGTTTCTATTATTCATAACCCCTATTGGGTGTTTTATCTCACTCTTATTTTGTTTTCCTTTCTCTAGGATATGAAGAAGGGATTATTGAATGAGTTCATGGATTCAAAATAATTACTTTCACTATGTTTTACATCTAATTTCCAATGTAAAATAATAATAATGTATGTATATATTTTACTAATACTACTAAACTATTTTGTCCTTTGGGAAGATAACACTTGTATCTAGTACCAGTGAAATAAAGAAGACACCAACTTTGAGTTATTGGATTTTTGGTTGTTTCACTAATATTATCATATTGATTCCCCCTATTTAATTTTTTTTCTTATCTTTCAATATTTAGGGAAGTTAAACTTTGATTCTATGTTGGGGGTAAAAAAATTTGATATTTTTTCAAAAAATCCTTTCATGGAAAATTTAATTTATTTATTCATTCATTTTATAACATACTTTTAAAACATTAAACTCGATATTAAATAATTGTGTACACCTTGATTCTGATTTTTAAACAAGTTTAAGTTCATGAGCATAAATTTTGGTAATCATGATTGTCTGATGTGATTTTTCACCATCTATATTTTTATTTATTTCAATAAAAATTTCACCATGCTTTAGATTATGGGGTGTGAGTTTTAGTTCCTGGGGTATATTCATTTTAATATAGGTTGTGTAATCATTTTTAGTTTAATTTTAGTATCTAAAAAAAGTGAAAAAATTAAAAAATAAAATAAAATGGTTTTATAAACAATATATTAACCTAATGTATGTAATCTTGAACTTGGGATAGGGACTCCATAGTTATCTTACCCATATTTAGGCTTTACATATCTATTTCAGATTATTGTATTGACCAAATATGTAGTTTATAACACTTAGGGATAGTGAATCTATAGTTATCTTTACTATATCTAAACATTTCATCTATACTGCGGTAAAAAAAATAAAAAAATAAAAATAAAAAAAAGATAAAGAAAATAGATGCCCATATTAAGGTTAAAATGTGTTTCACACCTAACACATCCATCTTTTCCCCCTTGAATGAAATTTAACTCCAATTTATTTTTTGATACACATCACATATTTATTCTTAATTTTAATTTGAATAGAGGTAAGGGTGAATTTGAAAAAATTAACGTTCTTGGATTTGGGATATTCTTGTGCACTTTGATTTTTTCCAATGTATTTATATGGGTTTCATGATTTTTTGATGTGAGGTTATAGTAGAAAACAGTGTATGTTAAAATGTATTTAGAGAGGGGAATTAAATTTTAATCTTTGTGTGGAAGTAATTTTCTAGGGATTAGTAAAACTCGTGTTGGGGGTGAGATTTACCATTTAAAGTTGATAATTTTCATTTTATTTTCAATAGTTTTCATGCGCTTTATTGTTCATAAAATATGAGGTTAATATATTTTTCAATTTAAACATCATTTATCATCATATATAAAATAATTTTTAAAATTAATTAATTTATTCCCATTTATACATCACATTGTGGAACACTATCTAGTATAAATTTGGATTTGAAATTTCACAATCATGTTACTCAATTTTTGGGGATGATTTTTTTCTTATGGATTAATGTGTGATTCACATGGGAAGATGATTATTTGGGGCATCAATGTCTTGATCTGACCTTACTCGGAACCCCTACTAGTTTTGCAATGAAGGTGAGAGTAACCCCCAAATCCCACCACCAATAAGCCACTGGTTAGGAACTAGCACCAAGAGTGTAAAACTCATAAATGGGAGGCATTAAAATTATAATCATAGGAATATATAAGGAAACCTACTATTTAACTCTATAATACAAAATAAAAAACAATATCATGTAATGAAAGTAATTTCATATAGAAACATGGTATCTGAAATAAAATACCAAAATAAATATCCTACAATAGTGACTTTAATAGTATATCTAATACATGAGATAGTAATGTCCATCTCGGTTATTAAATCCCTCTTAAAAATATGAAAAATAGATTAATATATATAGGGGTGAGTATATATGTATACTTAGTAGGATCGTCCTCAAAAAATATCATGTAAATATGAAAGAATAATAATAATTACTTGGAGAATAAACAAAAAAATAAACTAGAACCAATGTTGGGTCATCTATCACCCAACCTCACCAAGGATCACTCACTCAATATCCCATCCAAGTATAATAATATAGTATCAAAATAATATATCTAGATGGTACCCTGAAACCACTCCTCCATTGGTTTATCTCCCTCACAACCCAATGGAAAATGTAATTGTGCTCTCATCCCTTCCATATCCACATAACCACATATCTACATATTTGTGTAACAAAACATTACCATAACTATGTACTCATAGCCACATACCACATGCATTCATCATAACCTCACTTCGTGTTCATATCACAATAGGGTATCATAAACATGAAGAAAATCAACCTTGTTCCCTCCTACTTTCTTGAAAAACCCCACTATATACCATATCATCTATCACATAACCATCCCATCATCATAATATCACATCATTTACATTATAATCTTTATCCATCACAACACATGTATCATAACCTCAAGTTATCACAGGCTTTATTATTCTAGGAAGTGAGAGTAGAGAAGATGGAGTATTCAACCATCTATTCCCTATCTAACCTAGATGTTAGGGGGGAACCCAGAAACCATGACCCATATGGTTGTTAGTAAGATTATCCAACTCTAGCGGTGGTGTGTAAGAAGTAAAAGAAGATAAAATAATATAATAAAACAAAAAAATCATCTTTGGTAAAACTCATCCTAGACTCAAATGTATACATCCACTATCCCAAGAAGCCACTTAATTACCAACAAAAAGGTCAAAAACCACTACCTAAACTAACCAACAACCCCATAATCCAATCAGTAACCATAAAATACAATATAAAATTTACATTCATTCATTTTATTTATCCATTTCCAAATTTACCATTTTACCTACCACATCACATTCATTATGTCATTAATTTGTCCATATTTAATGTCAATCCATTTGTTAACCATCAACCACATTTATCTTATCCATTAGAAATTCAATTCAACCATTGCTAGTTTATGAATACTCCACCACTCATTATCATATTCATTAATGTAAACCATATTCAATGCCATTAAGAATCTATGACATAACCAGCATCAACCACCTCTCAAGTCCACATTAACCATCATGCAATAAAAATACTACAACCACCACAATATCCTAATCTAGAAGCTTCAATATCACTCCACCTTCTATACATTAACAACAACATATTCCCATTCCAATCATGGAAAACCAGCTACAACACCCACTACACAACTCAAGAAAACACCCCAAGACTAGAAAAAACAAGAATAAACACTCCTTTATAAAAACATCTACACCTAATTCAATAATAAGAAACAAAAACATAGTATAAACCATATAAAAACTAGCAATGAATCACATCAAGAACTCTATATTTAATCATTATCATCAAAAAAATAATGGTGACCGGCATATACACAGTTTCCAAAATTTTAGATTTCTAAGAAACTATTTTTTTACCAAATATAAATGATTATAATTTTATGAGAGGTGATTCAAAAAAAATATCAATGGAAAAAAAATATCTCTACACATCAGCTACATAATCATGGGTCGATGTCACAAACTAGTTCGGGATGTCATCCGACCCGACACCCGACCCGGTCCGTGGCATGGATCAAATTTTGTTCTCAATCCCCATAGGCTAGAAACTAGTGTCAGGTATCAAAATAAACAAAGAGGGAATGGTTTTAGTCAAATAACTAGGATCAAATAAACAAAACTGAACAAGCGAAGAACCCATAATAACCAAATCTAAATTAAATGCATAAACAGATTCAGTTAAAACAGTTGAACCAAGTAGAAAAATAAATAAAAAATAGAAACTAAACCACACTACCACAATCTCAATGTGAACTATTGGTCACCACCAACCATAATTCTAACCTACTCCAAAAAAGAGCACCTGAACTGGGAACCTGAACCTGCAAAATAGCTCGAGTCTACCGACACCAAATCGTACAAGTAGGGTGTGAGCTTCATATCTTAATAGGAAATCACCATAGAGTCCATAATTTTCCATTCCCAAAATCAATCCATAAACACTAGTTTGAAATAAATTTATGAAAATAGGTTTTTCTCATTTCAATAATAAACACTACATTTAAAAAAAATTGCACCACATCTTTATTCTCAAAATGAGAGTTTTCCACTTTAAAATCATAATACAACAAAGGTATATTCGGTTGTACTAAAAGTAAACTATAATTATAACCAAAAACAAAGTGCAAAAAAATACAAACAAGCTATTGTAGTTAGTAACCATGGGAATTTCCTAAACATTTCTAGAGTGATCCCTAGACGTACTCGGGTTGGAACCACCTAGAAGCGTATGGTGAAGCTCCCTAATCTATAACCAACCGGTCGCCCTCAACTGACCAATTAAGTGTCACATTTCACCTGGCCACTCAACTAATCTAGGGGGTACCAACACATCTAATCAGGGTTGATCAGCATCCATCACTTGACCCTCTAAAAGGCGCTCAAGAAACCCATGGTAAAAAGTATAATGTGTAAGTAGGAGGCCCTAGCATGTGTGACTCACCTTATCTGTCATCACCGCACTTGACTACCCAAAACATGGACACCACCTATATGATTACCCATATAGGGAAATCCCCAATAGGTGTGGCCATCATACAATGAATCATTTAAAAGTTCCAACTGGGCTATCACGTCACACAAGCTTTCAAAATCATTTCACAAAACATTCTAAAGATGCCAATTGACTTCACATAATACAAGTTTTAAAAAAAACCCATTGCATCTTAAGTTCCAAAAGGGCCTTACACTTATAAAGCTAAAATACATTTTCAAATTCTCTTCCAAATTATTTCCCAAGGTCAACATAAAATACCACTTTTAAATATACAAGTCCAAATAGAAATTTACCCTTTTCAATCTTTCACCAAAACATGTTTCAAGGCCAGAAGGGACAAACATTGAGGAATATATTTTATGTTACATCTTCAAATCACTTGAAGAAACAATTTCCCCATTTGGAATTCATGGAACCATTTTAGGGTAAAAGAGGGGGAAGAATAAATAATAAACTTTTAAAGGAAAAGTTTTTTAGAGTGCCACCTTCATTTGAATGCACATTCATGTGTGCACCTTATGCACCCATGGATGTGCCAACATCTAATGGAACCCCTAAACTAACCATGGGAGAAACCCAAATCCATTTTAATTTCCAAAATCACCACTTTATTTTTAAACCAAAACCATCAATCCCATATAATTTCAAAATCATAAACAAACCTTTCAAACCCATGACAATCCTTCCAAAAGACTTTCACTACAATCATCAAGCCATAAAAAGACATTCAAATTACACATCCTTCCAAATTTATATATTAAAACTAATTTAACAAAATATATCAAAGTCTAAATATCACAACAAGGCCTAATTTCATTTTAAAAGAACAATTGACATTATACCAAACACATTAGATGCATAAATACATAGGCATATTTGGTGAATCACTTATAAAACTATTTTTAGAAATTTATAAAAAAAACACCATGATAAACTAAAAAAAGTACCATAAGTTTGGGAATAATTTTTAAAAATTAATTGGAAGAACCCAAGCATTAACATAATGCATCAAAAAGGAAAGGTATAGAGAAACCTACCTCAATGGCATGTGAAGGTGAAAAAAAATTTAAGAGAGTAAGAACATAGCCTCACAGACCAACTGAACACCCTAAGATCCAAATGAACACAACCCACACACAAACCCTAGCCATTTGGGTTCGTACAAGAGATAAAACCCATAAGAAAACCCAAGGAAACCAAAATAGGAAGAGGGAAATGAGAAAAAAAAGACAAAAACCCTAAAAACTTACCTTGGAAGCTTGGGGATTTATCCATAGAGGGAAGAGAACTAGGGGGAGAGGGGTTTGGGAACCCTCTTGTGTTCCAAAATCGACCAAGGAGGGAGAGGCCCAATTTTGGGTTAAAAGGTGAGAGTGATAAAAAGGGTTTTTAATTTTTAAAATTCTTAGGCATCTCGCATGGTTTGGCCACATGTTTTATAAAAATGTGCACCAACCATGAAATAGCTACTATCCAAGAAGAGATAAACCACATAACTAACATGTATAGTTTTTTGGACCATTCGGTAGATTCTTCAAAAATCCCAGACCAACCACACAACCAGGCCACATGATTCGTGAGACCATGTGAAAATTGTGCAGTAGTTTCTCTCCAAATCTAGAACCTACCACACAGTTACCTTGGTTGAACCGAAAAGTTTCCATTAATGGTGCGCTACCCATGCATTGGTTCAAAATCTTCCCAGACTTCCAAAATTTGGAAATTTTAACTGGGGTTCCACACAAACCTAGACCAAAGAGATCCAAGATCAAAAAAAGAATAAAAATAATAGAGTATCCAAATTCGGGGTGTGATAATTCTCCCCACCACAGACACTTTATTCCCCAATAAATTCACCAAGAAAAAAGATAACCAAAACTTGAGTCCATTCCTTATCAAAAATGAGAGAAACCATAAACCTTGGGGTGACTATTCACTCTACAGGTCACACCCAACCGATCAAGAAGAAACCACCGTATGAGAATGAGGGGGGAACACGAGGAGTTCTCCCCAGCACAAGAAATCAGCTAACATGGAATCTTAAAAACCCAAACAACACCCTCACCACATCTGATAACTAGGAAAATCCCAACATTAACACGTCCAACTTCCTTAGCATGAGAAAAATAACATGGCCAATAGAACTAGAAACTTTCCACACACTAGTCGAACCCCCAACACTATAGAAAACCCACAAAAATATATTCAAACTAAACAAAGACCAGAAACACCATCCTTTTCTCCAAAAAAACTCAAGAATTCCCAAATGTGTAGATCTGAAAACTAAGACTTGAAATGACTTATATAGGGGTTAGGAACAAAATCATCTAGGTTACAAAAGAACATGTTCATCATATTTTTACAATAGAATGATGAACTCACCACAACATGAAAAAAAGAACATGTAAACTTTAAATGTTCCTATCCCAAAAATGGAACACAAAAATTGGTCCAAGGTTTCACACACTCCTGACAAATTCTGACTATGTGCGAGCTTCACTCTGTGGTATGTGGCTGGGGCTCTGATGAATGAAGCATCTCCTGCCTCATTGTCAGGTGCTGACATTCTCTAATCATAATTTATTCATCAAGAAATTATTTCTAAAAAACATATATAGATTCCCCAAATGGACACAATAACGGTAGGTCTTCGAAAGGATGTGATGAGACAGCTTTGAATGTCCATACCATCCACACTTATGGCACACAAGAGAATGATCAGATGAACTAGAGACCAAAACCAATGAAGGAGACTCCTTGGAGATAGGTTCCTATATAATGAACTCCTTTTCAAATGGAGAACCTTTATGAATAAAAAGATACATTGGATTACCAACTTCTTATTCTCTAGAAACTAACTCTACTAGAAATGATTCATCCACCAACTTCTCAAAACAAAGATCCTTGGAGGAGAGGACTTGCTCCTTGATCTCTGAACAAAGACCCCAAATGAAAATAGAAGCCTTCAAAAGATCATGCGATGAAACCTGAAGAAAAAAAGGAAACCAGATCCTCGAAATGGTCAACATAGGACTTCACCATTCATTGGCCTTATTGAATGCTTGTGAACTCTTCCCTTTTCTTTGTCTTCACCTCCTCATATATAAACCATCATAAAAAACTAACTTAAACACTTATCACATCATCCCAACTTTCATCAATGGCAGAGAAAAAAAATCCCATTAATGTAAAGCTAAACCCTCAAAAAAATCTAGAACAATACAGACTCTGACAACTTTGGGAGTTCCCAACGATCTAAAGACACATTATACTTCCAAATGCCACACCACTTTCTCTAATGAACCTCGATCACCATGAAACATGGGAAACAATCAAGAAGATCCACGAACTGGTTAAGACTTGTTAGAAACTTTGGGGTCCTTTCTAGTAATAATATTCTAAACAACACAATAAAAAAATCCATAACCAACATCAACTCAAAACACAATAAAAAAAGAACATCCTGAGCTAAAACAATAGGCTCAAAAACCGAACACCCCAAACAAAATCCAGAATTCTCTTTTAAAAAACCACCCTTTTTATTTAAATTTAAAAAGTTATTTATTTCAAGTCCACCTTACAAAAACTAAAATCCATTTTTCACAAAAGAAGAACCACACCTAAATCATTTTCCACTCAAAGCCCATCTCAGAAAAACCAAGCTGAACCATTAATTTCAAACTTTAACCTATGGAACCCTATGAACCATCACATGTGTTTCCATACACATCCACTTAAATTGGACAATCTTATGTGTTGACATTCACTTTCTGCACATACCCACACACATGTGAACCTTTTTAAGTAATACCAAGGGTCATTGTTATTATTTCATTATCAAAACCCAAGTGTTTACCAAATTTTCAATCCAAAACAAAAATTCCTTTAAACCCCATTTTTGCTATCCAAAAAAATTGGAAAGAAATCATTTAAATTTTCAAAAACCATTTTCATTTTAAAATCTTACTCACACCAATTAGAACCAAAACGAAACATGACTCAAGCCAAATCACTGAAAGGAGGAATGATTAGTCATGCTTAACCCTGCGACATGGTAGTGATCTATGCCTCAAGTAGGCAATAACAACTAAGAAGAATTTGAACCATGCCCTTAGAATCCACATGGGTCACTACTCCATGTCAGGTTACAACATGACACTGGCTCTCTTACATTGTCATTCCGCAATCCAAAAACACAAAGACAAGACAAGGACTCAATTCCTGGACTACTCATGGAAACTCAGGTATCATCGTGAGTGGTGGTAATTAGGAACTCATAACCTACCTCATGATCCCTGATAGTTCAGGTCTTAAATCTACCTGACACCCCAAATAACAAAGATAACCTCCCTCTAATACAATTTTTTCATGAACCATCCTAGGATGTCATCAGACCCGACACCAGACCAGGTCCGTAGCATGGCCCGAAGGGTGTTACTAATCCCCATAAGCTGAAAAATAGTGTCATCCATCAAAATAGACCAAGAGGGAATGGTGTTAATCCAATAACCAAGATCAAATAAACAAAACTGAATAAGAAATGGACCCAAAATAATCGAATCTCAAATAAATGTATAAACGGATTCAGTTACAATAGCTGAAAAAAGCAGAAAACTAAATACAAAAATGAAATTGAACCATTCTACCCTGCTATCCATGTGACCTCTTGGTCACCACCAACCATAAGTAAAACCTTATCCAACAATGAGAATATGAACCAGGAACCTAAACCTGCAAAACAACTCTGGTCTACCGACACTGAATGGTATAAGTAGGGTGTGAGTTTCATAGCTTAGTAGGAAATCACCATAGAATCCATACTTTTCCTTTCCAAAAAATAATCCATAAACACTAGTTATAAATACATTTATTAAAATAGGTTTTTCTCATTTTATTAAGAAACATTTCATTTTTTTAATAATATACTCCACATGTTTATTCTCAAAAGGAGAGTTTATCACTTTAAAATCAAAATCCAACAAAGGGATAATAAGTTGTACTGAAATTAAACTAGTAGTGTAACATAAAAAATTGTAAAAAATAAAAATAAGAAATTATAGTTAGTAACCATGGGAATTTCCTAAACATCCCTAGAGCAATCCCTAGACATACTCAGTTCGGAACCACCTATTGGCATATGGTGAAGCTCCTTAGTCTATAACCAACTAGCCTCCCTCAACTGAACAATCTAGTGGAACATCCCACCTGGCCTCTCATCTAATCCAGGGGTTACCAACCCATCTAATCTGGGTTGATCAGTAACCATCACTCGACCCTCAAAAATATTTCCAGGAAATCCATGGTAAAAAGTATATTGTTTAATTTAGAGTCTCTCATATGAATGACTCACCTTACCTCCCATAACCGCTCTTGCCTACCCTCAACACACACACCACCTATACGATAACACATATAGGGAAATACTCAATAGGTTTTCCCACCATAAAATGAATAATTTACAATTTCCAACCATCCCATCATGTCACACAATCTTTCAAAACCATTTCACAAAACATTATAAAGATTACAATTGAATTCACATCATACATGTTTTAAACCAAAACTCCCAATGCATATTAAGTTACAAATGATCCTTACACTTATAATGACAAAATAAATTTTCAAAATTGCTTCCAAATTATTTCCCAAGGTCAACACAAAACACCACTTTTAAATATTTGATTCTAAATGAGCCTTTACCCTTTTCAATCTATCACCAAAACATGATTCAGGGCCAAATAGGCCAAACCTTGAAGAACATATTTAAAGTTACATTTTAAAATCAATTGAATCAAAACTTTCCCCATTTGGAAATAATAGAACCATTTTAGGAGAAAAGGGGAGGAAGAAGAGATGAGAAACTTTTAATGGAAAAGTATTTTAGAGTTCCACCTTCATCTAAATGCACATTCATTTGTGCACCTTATGCACCCATGGAAGTTCCAACGTCCAATGGAACCCCTAAACTAACCATGGGAGCACCAAAAATCCATTTTAATTTACAAAATAACCACTTTATTTTAAAACCAAACCCATCAATCCCATATAATTAAAAAATAATAAACAACCCTTTCAAAACCATGAGAATCTTTCCAAAACATTTTCACTACAATCCTCAATCCATAAAAAGGCATCCAAATTACACATCCTTCAAAATTTATATATTAAAACTAATTTACCAAAATATATCAAAGGCCAAATATCACAACAAGTACTAATTTCATTTTAAAATAACAATTTACATTATACTAAACACATTAGATTCATAAATACATAGGAATATTTAGAGAGTCACTTTGAAAACTATTTTTAGAAATTTATACCAATAAGAAAACACCATGATAAAATAAAAAAAGGTACCATAAGTGTGTGAATCATGTTTAAAAATTAATTGGAAGAACCCAAGAATCAATAGAATGCATCGAAAAGGAAAATTATAGAGACACCTACCTCAATGGCATGAGAATATTACAAAAACTTTGAGGAGAGGAAGAACAAAGCCTCACAGACTAATCTCAAACCCTAAGATCCAAAGAAACACAACCCATACACAAACCCTAGCCATTAAGATTCATCCATGAGAGAAACCCCACAATAAAACCCAAGGAAACCAAGAGAGGAAGAGGGAATGGAGAGAAAAAAAGAAAAAACCCTAAAAACATACCTTGGAATCTTGGGGATTGATCCATGTAAGGAATAGAATCATGGGGAGAGGGTTTTGGGAAGCCTCTCATGCACCAAAATAGATCAAGGAGGGAGAGGCCTGATTTTGGGTTAAAAAGATGCGAGTGAGAAAAAAGTGTTTTATTTTTTAAAATTTTAAGGTAGTTTGCATGGTTTGGCCACATGGTTTACCAATCTAAGCACCAATCATGCGATAGCTTATATCTAAGAAGAGAGTGATTTCACGACTAACCCACATGGTTTGTGAAACCATGCGCAAACCGTGTAGTAGATTCTTCAAAAATCCCTGACCTACTACACAACCAGGCTGTATGGTTTGTGAGAACGTGCAAAAACTGTGTGGTAGCTTCTGGCCTAGTTCAAAACCTACCACACGAGTACCTGGGCTGAACAAAACAGTTTCCACTAATCGTGTGATGCCTGTTCATAGGTTCAAAATCCTCCCGAACTTCAAAAAATTGAAAATTTTAACTCGGGTTCCACCCAAACCTCGACCAAAGAGATCCAAGACCAATCAAAGAGTAAAATAAAGGATTATCTGGGGTTAGGTTGTAAGAGTAAACAACATATACCAATACTAGGAATTAATATAAATCTCATTTGATTCACCTCTTTCCCCCTTAAATTTATTAGTTTAGTAATTATATTTCTTATGTTAATTAATATTATTAACCTAATGAAAATAAGAGCATGATAGTTTCACAATTTAATATAAATAAAATAATAAAATTCATGAATATCCTTCATTAATTAGAGATTAAATAATAATTTCACAAGAATAAGGTTAGGGGATGATCAAAAGACCAAGGACATGTAAGGAAAACATCAATAACCTATATCAAAATAACCTCCACCAAAACCATGACACAAGTCTAAAAAACTAAATTTGAACTATTTTCACATACTCTCTAAGAATAAGTAAAAGTAAATATCCCAAAAAAGGTAATAGAAACTATCCTTGGATCAAAAATTGGTTAATATCTTTAAGTTAGTTTCTAAATATAGAAAATGGGAACTTGGAGTTCTCCAAGGATGCACCTCTAGTTTCTTGGAGTTTGAGGAAAATGAAGTAATGTATAATAATTTGAATCGGACTTTAAATTTTTATTAAAACTATAGATTTAAGGAATCATGGTGTGATGGGTTGTGGTCACATCAAATTGGGTATAAGTTGAGTATATATCCATAAATAGTGCTGAAAACTCCCATATCTTCCCCTAGATCTCATAGTTAAAACTGACTTAGCTATGTTCATCCAATAAAGGCCATGATACAAAAAGAGGAGCATGATGAAATGATAACCCAAAAGATAAAACCATGAAATCATCCACCCAAGTATCCATGCCATAATATCCATGACCACTCCATAATTTCCACTTGTAGAAGATTAAATAAACTCTCCAAGTCCCTTTATTTTGTGATTGAATCTACTCACACCATAAGGGAATCATACATAATTTTAAACTCAAAAACCCTTGTAACCTTACATATCATAATTTAAACTTATAAATAAAAGTAATATGAAAAAGTTTACTAGAAGTGTAACCCTAACACATTATCTTATAACCCTTATTTTTTCCCCTAAGAGACACTATTCCACTACCAACACTCCTTATTCCACAACTGGGCTTCCAACTTGAGATAGTGCAACACTAAACATTCACGGATTATACCCTGATCCATGATAAAACTTCACAATGTGACACAACTTCACACCACGATACAACTTCCCAACCAATTACTCATGGAACAACATAAAAAATTACACTAAAACACACCTATTCTAACTGAAATCATAGATTTAGCAATGCCTCTATTCTTCAAACCTTCTCCCAACATGTCTAACACCCATAAGATGAAACCTAATGGTATTATAAGGTCCATTATATTACATTAGATACCTATTAAATTTTTATCATCCATAAGAATCAAAACCAACACCATTGGGAAAATATAAACCCCTAAACCCAAACCCCCCTAGATGATACCTCTCGGATAAAAACAATTCCATAACTAATTCACAGTATGACATAACAAATAAATAATATCAACCAAAATATCACCAAATAATCATCACAAAATCAAGGAAACAATGGTTTAAAAAATTAGGGTATTAAGAATACATCTATGATTCATGTTCCCACATAAATTTCTCCAAGACATCATACCCCCAGGCCTCTACAAGACATGAACCATTAGAATAATACACTAGAAAAACACCTTCTCCTAAAATATATAAATTTTAAAATATAGATCCACAAACATCTTTTCATCTTATATATCTAAAACTACACAATAAATGATGTGGGAGTCATCATGAATGTATCAATGAATCTCTGAAACATGTAAAACATTGAGGATCATGTCCAATTATAATGTAAGTTCTAACCAATATGCCACCTCATTGATGTGATCCAACACCTCAAAAAGACCAATAAATTGGGTAGAAATATTACTCCCTTATCCGAACTTTGTTTCCTGTGAAGAGGAAAACCCATTTGGAACACATGATCTCAACCATGAAATCTATAGGTATCCTCCTCTAATAATCATAAGACTTATGAAAGTCGTATACCACCATTATCCACTCTTTAATCATCAGCACCATCTTAGTCATTCTCTACACCACATCTAGTCCAAGGATCGTCGACTCTTTAACCTTAGTTTTATATAATAGATATATTCAAGGCTACCTATAAAATGACACAAACTAAACTATTCAAATGGAATAGTGATAGTTATTCTTATAGGAAAAATCAACCAAAAGGTATGTGCTTAACCTAAAATCCACTAAAATCCAAAATATAGGCATGTAACATATCCTCCAACATAATGATGGTCCACTTAATCTAACCATTCATCTGAGGATAGAAGGAGGTTCTAATGAATAGTTGAGAGCCAAAATAATTATAAATACCTCCCTAGAATAATAATATAAATTAAGGATCTTGATCAAATATGATATTCCTTAGTACCTTATGAAGCTTCACTAGCTCATCTGTATACCACCTTTCCAAAACATCCATGTCACTCAACTCCTTGATTTCTAATAAATGAGATGACTTTTTAAACTAATCCTCAATCACCCAAATAGAATCACATTTTCCTTGAGATCTTAGAAAACTAGTGTAAAACTATCAAAATTTCCTCCCATTTCCACTTAAGGGAATCCAACAGATATAAAAACCCACCAGGAAAGAGATGATCTTTCTTTACTTACTAAAATAACAAACACTAAAACACAAACACTATACAAATTACTTAATCCTTGGCCAACAGAACCAAGTACTTAAGGGATGATACATTTCTAATATATTTGGATGCACTTCCAAGGGTAAACTATGAAACTCATAAATAACCCCTCACTCATCACCAAAAAAAATAAAAAACCACCCTCAAAATAACTCCTAAAGTCAATCATATTCTGATCATCTCTCGAGAGAATCACCATGAAAGGCATGATCTCATATCACCTCTACCTCTAAGTCTCCCCAATGAGAATCCTCCACCTACTGCAAAAAATATACCACCATCCTCTTCCATATCAAGATACATTATTTTAAGATCCTTGATCACTCTCCAAGCATCTATTGACTCTTGAATAGAATCTCCTCACATATTCAACTCTATGCATCAACAATTATATTCTCTTTCCTCAAAGTGTAAGAGATCTCGAATTCATAGTCCTTCAAGAACTACATAAACCTCTTTTGACATGGATCCAAATACTACTAATAGAATATATACCTCATACTCTTATGATCTGTAAAGACCAAAAAGTTTTTTATGATAAGGTATCACTACCACAGATTTAGAGAAAACACCATTATTCCCAAATCGATATCATGGGTGTAATAGTTATGATCATGAGGATGTAACTATCTAGATACATATGATATCATAAAACTCCACTATATCAAAAAAAATCCAAATAGATATGGGAATAATTATAGAAAACCTTGAACATAACTCCCTCCTTTGTAAATTGAAAAATAAGATCATTGATCAACTTTTCCTTTAGAGAGTCTAAAATAGGCTAACACTGATCAGCCCATATGAAAACCCCACTCCTCCCTAGTCAATGTTATCAATAGATATTCAATATAATATAAATTGGATATAAACCTTTGATGGTATTTTAAAATTCAATGTAAACTATGAACCTAAGAAACATTCTTGGATTCTTCCTAAGAAAAAACAGTATTGATTTTTGAAGAATCTACTATTAATCCCTATTGAGACACCACATACCTAAGAAAATAAACCTTACACATCAAAAACATTCCCTTATAAAACTTTACATGGAACTGATAGTGTCTAATGACTTGTAAAATATCACTAAGATAATTATTATGATCCTCCTCAGACTTCGAGTACACAAGGACATTGTCGATGAACACTACCATGAACTAATCTAGGAACTCACAAAATAAGAAGGTCATGAGTCCTTTAAAAATAGTTGGTTTATTAATAACAATAAATGAAATAACTAAGAAGTTAAATTACTCATAACAACACCTGAAAGCAGTATTTGTCATATCCACCTCCTTCAAACTCATATAATTATACCCAAAGCACTTGTCAATCTTAGCAAACCAGTTTTCTCCCATTAACTGATCAAATAAATAATCTATACTTGTAAATGGATAATATTTATTTACCATCACCTAATTAAATCATTACTATCCTATTAATAACCTCATACCATGATCCACATTCTTAGAAAATAACACTAGAGAAACCCATAATGACTTATTGGTCTGAATAAAACCCTTATGAATTAAATCCTTGATTTAAATCCTCAACTCCCATAGCTGAAAAGGTTTCATCTAGTAAGGATGCATTAAAATCATAGAGGTACTATGCTATAACTCTATCTCAAACTTAATATCATGTATGGGGGTAGTGTTACAACATATTTTATAAAAAAATCAAAAATTCATCAATAACTCTAGGAAACACCACACATTAGCCTTACACATCATAGAACACAACTATATTTCAGAAATAGTGAATGACCATAGGTACAAAATAAAAAAACCATGTAAATGATGATATTTTATGGTTTTATCTGTAGTAAGAAGAAATCCCCCAATGAATAATGTTTCCACATCATTAACTCACAACCTCAGAACACATCAAGAAAACTAGAATAGCCTCTAAATAGTGTATTCAACACTAGTAGCACCAGAATCCTCTCCACCTTGAGTTCCAAAGTATATAACAAGGATGGTAAAATAAATGAATTCAAATATCCATAATAAAACAAAGAGAAATAAAGGGTAGATTTTAATTAAATGGTACCGCAGATGATCTTTAGACCTCCTAGAATGGGAATATCTATAACATGAAACAAAATACACCCCACTCCTACCACACTAGGTGATGATGATAATATACATGAACACATTCAACCTTATATCCCTAAGTATAGGGGATATCATTTGGCTTCCTCTATCTACTATATCTCCCCTCATCTAAATGAAATACCATCGACCCTTATACTAATAAACCCTTTGAGAAAAATACCACTGAGTCTAAACTAGGAAATGAATGTATACACCCCATTGGACACCAATAATGGTTGGGTAGTAGAACTAATGGTGACCATGACACCCAAAAACAAAGAACATGATCATGGAGCTCTAAATGGATGCATAAGAACAACCAGCT
This sequence comes from Viscum album, assembly GCA_963277665.1. Classification (NCBI taxonomy): domain Eukaryota; kingdom Viridiplantae; phylum Streptophyta; class Magnoliopsida; order Santalales; family Viscaceae; genus Viscum; species Viscum album. The sequence continues at coordinate 642,037,256 of OY728146.1, read as the reverse complement.
TGAGGAAAAAGTGATGAAGTTCATTCTGGTTGGCTCCCAATAAGTTAAAACTGTGATTTTCCTAAAATTCAAGACCCTCTATAAGCAACTCTTCTCCTTAGGAAGTTCTGATGTATCTCCTCTCAAGGTTAACTTGATTCTACATGAATCCTATCAATAAAATTTTACTTCTTTATCACCTCTAGATATATAATCAATATATATGGGGTAACTGTATACCAAATAAATAGATTTAATGCCTCATGAAAAATCATGATCTAGTATCCTTATTAAGAAAAATATCATGGGAAAAGTGGATACGATAATTAAAACCCATGTTGGGGAGAGAGAAACTCATGCCTTTTCACTGCCATTATTTTTTATGAAAGGAACTATGCACAAAACTTCTTTTGGAAATCATCCTATGAAATCTATAACTTATTGTGAACTCTAAGAAATAAAATACACCACCAGAAAATAGATCATGTCATCAAACTAATAGAAAATATGACCCAATGTTATGTCCTGACATAGATAAAATTGAAAGAGACCTCTGACTCATCCAACCAGTGCTTCATCTATTGATCAGATACACTTCTATAATACTTCACCAAACTATAATGCTTGAACACATGAAACATACCCTTCAAGGACTCATCCACCTCAGTTGTGTCAACCCTTTAATACTCAACTGAATTATATTTCTAAACCTTTCCAATCTGAACTATTTATATATGAAAAATAGAATCCATCTATATAATAAATAAAAGAAACTCTTAAGCCCAATAACATGGAATTTATGAAGGATAGTTTAATTAGATATATTTTAGCTTCCCTAAAATAACCCAATTAAACCATAAGCACAAATAAACATGATTCTTGTACCTCTCATAGATCTCTACATTAAAATCATTATTACCTCACTTGGGATGTTTAGTATGCTAAAGGTCCTTACATCAAATCATAGGGGTCCCTAATCACTTGTATCTTAGTCAGTATCCCTTTCTAAGTCACACACTAGGTTTGAATAATATTTTTTCTATATTAAAACCATTCAATCATCACCATTTCCTAACTCTAAACTTCATCATAACTCTTATACATAGATTTGATACCACTCTATCATGACTCACCTCCACTGGGAACCCCTCGAAAGCTTAAAATAAAGGCATGAGTAACCCCTAAACCCCACCTCCAATAACAAAAAAGTTAGAGAGTAGTACCAAGGGTATAAAACAAACAAATGGGAGGTATTTCCATTATAATCCTAGGAACATATAAAGAAAACCATCAGTTAACTCCGTAATATAAAACAAAAAAATGTCCCATAATGTTTGTAATGTCATAAAAAATAAGGTCTCTAAAATTAAATTACAAAAGGAAACTCCTAAGGTAGTGACTTTGAAAATAATCTAATCTTTGAGATAGTGATGTTTAGAATATTCATTTAATCCCTCCTATAAAACTAAAAATAGATTTATATATATATGGGTGAGAATACGCATATACTTAGTAGGATCATCCTCAAAACCTCTCACCTAATTATGGAAGAAGTATATTTATGTCTTGGTGAATAAATAGGATAACCAACTTGCACCTACACCAAGGAATCTATCACCCAACATCATGAAGGCCCACTCACCCAATCTTGCATCCAAGAATAATAGCATAGTATAGAAATAATATAGTAATAAGGTTCCCCACAACCATTTCCCCATTGTTTTTTTTTCTCTCACATCCTAATGAAAATTTTCATGGTGTTCTCATCCCTTTAGTATCCACATAGCCACATATTTTCATGTTGCATATTAACCATAAACATATATCTACAACCAAATACCATATCCCAAAATCATAATTGCACATCACATTCATATAATAGTAGGGTATCTTGAATATAAAGGACATCAACCATGTTCCCTCCTCCTTCCATGCATGACCACCACCATGTATTATATCCTTTATCACATCATCATACTATCATCATCACATCGCCTCATTTTCACTCTAACCTCTATCCATCACAGCATGTGCATCATAACCTTAGGTCATCATAGAATTTACTATGCCTAGAAGAGAGAGTAGGGAAGAGGAAGTAATCATCCATCTATTCCCTCACCAACTTTTTTGTTGATGAAAACACCTGGAACATGTATCCCATATGGCCTTTGGTAAGGTTATCTAACTTGAGTGGTGGTGCATAAGAAATAATAGAAAATACAATAATATAGCCATCCACACAAAACCTATCATGGGGAAAACACCTCCTATACTCAAACATACGTAGGATAGTAAGATTAACTTAGATTTTTATACTTACAAAAGGGGTGAATTTTAGTTAAAAAACTTTTAAAAAATCACAAACATCTTAAATTAAATTTATTAGACTTAGACTTAGTCTAATTATCAGAGTGGATAATCGAAATCATGGTTGATATGATTAAATAAAAGTATTATTATTATCATATTCATAGTAACATAGATAAAAATGGTATAGAAAGATAATTATGATGACTAAATTTCTACAACATTAATATCAGAATAGACACTTGTAAAAATAAGAAATATGATATCTAGTAATAGTAAGAATGACTTAAAATATATATTTAAAATATTGAAATCTTTTAAACTTAAGAGTAAGGTAGTCAATAACCCTGACTAAAGTTATCCATAATTTTATACTTATTGTAAAGTATGTCTTTACTTAGTATAAAATCCCTTGATACGATGACCAAAATAAGATTTGTCTTCCTATCCTTGGAATCCCTTGATACAATGATCAACATCTATCTTCTTAGCCCCATAATCCCTTGATCTGATAGATTGGATTCAACATATATTCCTATCCCCAGAATCCATTAATTGTAATAATGATCGAATGCAAAATAAAAGTGAAATTTTTCTAAAGGAAAACTCCCTAACAATGATTACTTAGAACAAAAACTCTAAAAAGTATTACAATGACTAAGAATAAGATGTTCACACATATCAATCTTCATAATACTTGAGCTAATAAAATTTATTAGCTCTAAACTCTTCAAATGATCGGTTATTTATAGATGAATCTCCACTGGTAATATTTCTGAGTTTTTACAATGACCTCAGACAGCTGGATCTTTTACATCTCACAATGCTCTAGCAATACTGAATTTCCAACCTCGTTTTTATTTTAGCACCACTAAAATACTAAAGTTATTCCTTACAATAGAAATAAGTCTTATATATCTTGATTATAAATAAGTCCGATTTTTTTGGTACCATAATCAGTTTGATGGTCATGAATTTTGTCAGTATGAAAGACAATACAAAATTCTAACTTCTAGTTTGATTAAAGGTAAGTCTAATAATTGGGCACATACATAATCCGATGATCGTAATAAAAAATGATAAGTTTATATTCATAATACTTTGGAACTTTTTATATGTATGGTAAAAGATAAAAAAACATACTAAAACACTTGGGACATAAAAAGATAGTACATATTTTTAATAAAGTGTTTGTGACTTTCAAAACTAAAGGAATGTAAAAGTAATAAGTAATAATTTTGACTCAAGAATATCCCCTTTTGGAAAGAACAAACCATAAAAATTAAATAGAAAAATAAATTGAAAAAATTACATCCTTTTGTTCTTTTAAGAAATTCGATGTTATTATTTACAAATAAACTTCCCTTGAGTATATAACTATTTTGAATATGATAGAAAGTATAAGAAATATTCTTACTTACAGACAACTTCTAACCCTTAGTATATCATCTCCACTTTAAGAATAAATTCTCCCCCTTTATAAAACATTCTCCCCATTAATATAATATTCTCCCACTTTGTTAATTTTAAAAAGTAAAGGGAAAGAATCTGATGTTTCCTAAACTGTTAGAAAAAAACATATGAAACAGTATTTAACTAATTAATCATCCATATAAAAATTAAAGAATATATAATCAAACAGAATTGGAAAACATTCAAGCACATTATATTTGAATTAAAAGTAATTAATTCAGTAAAAATAAAAATTTAAAAAAATTATATTGAGAGTTCAAATAAAAAAATTCATTCTTTCTTCATAATGTTATCTACAAAATCCTACATCATCTTAAACTCATGTCGATCTTTTTCTAGATTTTATTATTTTTCTTCCAGATCATCCTGCTTCCAAACTTCATTTTTCAAAATTTTAACTTCTTCAGAGAGTTATTTATTTTTATAACTCATAATGATATGTTCATTCTCACAAGATCTGAGTCTTCTTATCTCCAAATACATATCTAGCATCTTTTTTTCAAAAAATTTACATCCTCTGTCTATTCATAAGTAGAATCTTTGAATTATTCAATAAAAACGAATGTATTAACCTTATATAAGGATAACTTGTTAAAATATTCTTCAATTCTAACATAATTTTATTTACCTAAATAAATTGGTCATCATGTTTCTGAATATCAATATCAAACTGATTATAAAATTTCACCATCTAATTATATGAGAACTTTTGAGTCTTGAACTCTTCTTGAAAATTTTTCAAATCAGTCTCAAAACTTATAACTATTTCTATCATAGAATTGATTAAATCTGATTTCTAATTCATAGATTCATGAATTAACTTACACCTTGATTCAGTATTTGGAAAATAAAGAATCTATTCTATTAATATTTTAAAATAAAGGAAGATAAAATCAAAACATTTCTGAGTAATTTTTCCTTCATATTTCTAATGATCAGGATCAAGTAGGGGATCTTTAGGCCTATTAGTTCCAATATCTACTTATTTTACTTTCTTATCATGTTTCTTTAATACTTTTCTATAATATGATACTTCAAGAATTTTTACTTCCTTATTGGTTTTTTCTTTTTCATAAACTTTTTTCTAGGACTGTTTATCTTGATATTCTTTTGTATTTGAGGATGATTCTACTTATTTTTATAAAGAGAATTTTTCTTCCTGAGTACTTTATGGTTAATTATCATTATTATATTTTGAGGTTAAATCCCATGAAGATGATGATTCCAATGATTTATTATCTGATTTTGTTTCTTCACTATCATTCTCTTCTTGATCTTCCTATTCCGCTTCCTCTTCTTCATCTACCTCTTCTTATATTCATTCCTCTTTAAATTGTTCTTATTATTATTATTATTTTCCTTATTCTTATTCTTATTCTCCTTCTCCAAATTTTTCTTCTTAAAATTAAAATTTGATTTCTTCATCCATTTCTTGTTCTAACTTCCTTTTTGTTATCAAATCTCACTTTCCAGCTAACTCCAGTTCTGATTATTTCTTAGGGATATTTGGAACAGATTCTTCAATAATAACCCTTCCCTTTCCCTTATCCATGACAGAAGGGATCTCAACAGGGATGTCATAATTTTATTCTAAATGAAAACTAGATTTCAAATTTACTTGATTGGTATGGGATGTCAAACGCACGAGACTTTCATAATCTATTTCAACTCCTTTAAATAATGGTTCACAATATTTTTCTTCTTATAAAATTTTTTTATTATCTATTTTATGTTCCTCTTATAACTTTTAATATAACCAAATATTTAGATCCTTTTCCTCTATAGGGTCAAGTTCAAACTCTATATCCCTTAGTATCTTCTGATCTTTAAGAGATATCATATTTTCAAAAACATCATTAGGAATTTTATTTTGTTTCTTTTGATTTAAAAGTAGAGAAGTATCAGCCTTTCTCTTTTTCTTCTTATCAACTTCCTTGTCCTTCCTTGATGGTTAGGAATCGGAATCATTCTCATAAACTTTTTCAAAAATATTCTTTGTCTTCAAATCAAAAACTAATTTCATTCTAGAGATCGTATCCTTACTAATAAAGGAAATATTTTCCCTCACTAGATATGATTTGTTCTACACATTAAAAATCTCCATACACTTGAAAACCATATTACTGATAAATTTACAAAATGTAATTATATTTGACTTAATTAAGGAAGTTTTTATATTCTTCACTATGATAAATATAAACTTGACTAAGTCAATCTTCCTTATATTCATAAGATAATCAAGTATGAAAACATTTGAAACATTTAGAGTATCCCTATATCTTTTCCTTGGAATAATATATCCTTGCATTTGAAGGGAAATAACTTTGTTATCCAGATTCATGTGTGAAAATTTCCTTACTTTCACATCAAATGAAAAAAAAAACCTTCATATTTTTTCTTATTAAAAGTTATGAGACAATTTGGTAGCTTGTAAGAAGGTAAGTAAGCTTCTCCTTCCAAAGGAACACCAACTAAGTCAGCTACCCTTCTATAATAAATCTTAAACCTTTTACCAATAATAGTAAAGGAAACATTTTACTTACCATCTTCTTTAACAAATTTCATATATTCATAAAATTTAGAAAATACATAAGGATATCATAAATCAAAATCTTTATTCAGTTTCTCAATACAACCAGACTCCCATACTTGGAAAGAAATAATATTCTTGAATTTGGAATAATACCTATAAAAACGTAACCTCTCAATCATCCTTTCCTTGAAGACAAACCACTTAGAAAATCACTCCTTGGTTTCCATTGGAACTAGAATTAAGACCAAAGATCAGACATAATGGAAGATTATCAGACTGGCGGCTTTGAAGGGTGCCTTGGTTCGAGTGAGAAATATATGGAGAATATATGTGGTATATGGAGTGACCCACCCTTATATAGGCACTTCTGGTGAAGATTCAACTTCTATAATATAACCAACATTTAAGATGAAAACTCTTCTCATCTGATGGTTGAGATTTATCTAAAGAAAGTTTTAAAGTTTATTTAAACTATCAAAGTTTTAATAAATTTATTAGAGTGAGGATGAATATTATTAGAAAAAAATTTAATATTAAAAAAAATATTTTTATAATAATTTATAATAATAAGAACAACAACCAATTATAAACTAAAGTAATGAATAAGTGAAAAACTAAAAGAATAGAACATTACCTTTCAGAGTGGAAAGATTCATCGATGTGAATAACTTATTCTTCTTAGTTTTTGTAAAATAAAATGATTATACTAGTTTTGAAATAAATTTTGATTATGATATTTTTATAATGAAAAGTAATTATGATAGTTTTATCTCAAAAAAAGAAAATATGATGGAAAAATAAATAAGGTAGTTTTAAAAACTGATTATGAAATATTTTGAATCTGAAAATTTTTTAAAAATTTGAATCTGGAAATTTTATAAAAATTTATGAATTTGGAAAACATTTTTAGAATTATGACTCTGAAAATTTTATAAAATAAATGTGAGTTCATAAAATTCATTATGATACTTTTTTTTTGAAAAACTAATAATTTTAGAAAACTAAAAGATTTAGTAAAAACTCAATGTCTTGAAAAACATAAAACATATGTACTCCCCCTGTTAAGAGGAGTATCTTAATGTAAGTAGATTTATAAACAAAAATTATATATGAATAATCACTTAACATTGATCATTCTTAGCTTCTATTTAATGTATTCAAATCTATTGTAACTAAGGTATATAGTAAAAATGTCAGCAAGTTGTTCTTGTGTTCTGATGAATTATAAAATTATATATCATTTAAGTGTGTGATATTGAAGTAAATGGTGTATTATATCTATGTTTTTATCACGTGAGTGATGTACTGGGTTTTTAATTAAATAAATGGAACTTATATTATCAAGTTTTGGATTTACTTTTATATCCATTCTATATCTACCAAAGTCTGCATCCAAAAAAAATGTAGTTCACAAACATTTCTAGAAGAATAGAATAGGCCTAAATTCATAGTTCTCTTAAGATAATGAAAAATTAATTTTACATCTTTTAGATGGTATTCTTTTATATTGACTGGATATATTTCATATAAGCATACTGAAAACATTAAATCTATATGACTAGTTATTAACTAAAGTAAACATCCTATCATACCTCTAAAAGTTTTCTGATCAACTGGTTTCCCAACCTCATCAAGATCTAAACTATTGGAGGTACCAATGGGGGTATTAATACTTTTATTAATTTCATATCCAAATTTATTAAGAAGATATTTTATATACTTATTTTTGAGCTATAAAATATTCTTCTGGTTTTTGTGAAATTCTAAAACCAAAAGAATATGTTAACTCAACCATCATACACATATCAAACTCATATTTCATAATATATAAAAAGTAATTTGTTAAATATTTTTAACTTAAACAAAATATATTATCATCAACATAAAATTTTACAACCATATTTTTTTATTAACTTATTTATAAAAAGAGTTGGATCCATAACTCCCTTGACAAAATTGTTTTGTAAAAAAATCCAGTTAATCTATCATACCAAGAAATAGGGGCTTGTTTAAGTCCATAGAGTGAATTTTTAAGTTTATAAATAAATTTTGAATGTTTTTTATTTTCAAAACCATGTGGTTGTTCTATATAAAAATCCTATTGAACATGCCCATTAAGAAAATATCAATTCACATCTATTTTAAATAGTTTGAAATTAAAGAATTCCACAAAGGCTAAAAGAATTCAAATATGTTCAAGTCTTGCTACCAGAGCATAAATTTATTCATAATATATTCCATATTATTGATTAAATCAATTAGAAAAAAATTATAGATTTATTTCTAAGTATTATTCCATTTTCACAACATTTATTATGAAATACCCATTTTACTCTAATTATAGAAGTTTCTATATGTCATTAAACTAAATTCAAGACCCTGTTCCTTTCAAAATCATTGGTTTAATCTTGTATAACCTTAATAAAATAATCATCACCTAAATCCTCATCAGGATTCTAAGGTTCAAACTGGGATAATAAATCTATATGTTCGATTTAATTTATTAAGGAACTTCTAGTCCTAACTGGTTAATATACATCACCAATGATACTTTCACTAGGATGATTCCTATGAAAAAATTGACTTATTAGGTTTTTAAAAAACTTTTCTTCAATAATAGGTATAAAATATTCTAAATAAATAACTTTTGAAACTAATTCTTGAGTTATTTTTTTATGAAAATAACTTTCTAACAAAGGATGAAAATCAATTTTAGAAATAAGATTTGAGGATATAGGTTGAGGTTGTTTGAAAACAAAGGGACTAGTTTTATCAGACTTAACATGCATTATCTCTTAAATAGTACATAAATTTTTATTAAAACTCTATAAGAATTAGAATTAGTGGAATAACCTAAAAATATTCCTTTATAGGATTTTAGTGAAAATTTATGTAAGTTATATTTAGTATTCATAATGAATACTTAAAAACTAAAAACTTTAAAGTAAGAAAATTTTGGTCTTATTCTTGTACACAACTCGTAAGGAGTTTTATTAAGAAACTTTATAGTTAAAACTCGATTTATGGTATATCATACAATACTAACTACTTCATCCCAAAGATGTTTAGCAACTGAGTTTTCACTTTGCATGATTCTAGTAATCTATAAAATAATTCTATTTCTTCTTTTAAATACTCCATTTTTCTAGGGTCTTCTAAGGGTCGAAAATTTATGTTCATTACACTTTTTACTTTAAAAAATTTCAAAAATCGGAATTTTAAAGTTATCCACCATGATCACTCTGAATATTTATCAAGGAAAAGTTTTTCTCATTTTTAACTCTAGAAATAAAAAATATAAAATAACTAAATTCTCCATATTCCTTTGTAAGAAAATAAACCCATGTGTATCTAGTGTAATCATCAACTAAGACATATACATAGTATTTTCCACCGATACTTCCAGATTATGTAGGACCTTATAAGTTCATGTTCACTAACTGTAAAAATAAGAAGTTGAGACTCCACTTATAGATTTAAAACTTGACTTATGTTTCTTAACGTATTGACAAGGTTCATAGACTTTAGAAGTACCAAATCTAACTTTTGATAGATCCTTAAAAATTCCTTTCTTAGTCAACTTAGATAAATTTATAAGGTTACAATGCTATAGCCTTCAATTTCATTACCTAGATTTATCCTTTATTTCACTAAGGCAAGGTATGTCTTGGCTTCTAAGGTATTCCAAGTTAAGTGTATAAACATTCTCATGCCAATTAGAAAAAAGAATAAATTCATCCTTGGAACTATTTACTACACATTTATCATTTGTAAAGTTTACAAGGTAAACTTAATCATATAATTTACTTATGATTATAATTTTATTCTTAAGTCCTATAACAAATAAAACATTTTAAATAAGATATTTTCCAAGAAGAACAATAATACCTAAACCAATTATTTTTCCTTGAGAAGTGTATCCGAATTTTCATTTTCCACCTTTCATCTTGATTATATTATTGAAGAAATATTTATTTCCATCCATGTTCCTAGAACATATACTATACATGTACCACATATATTTGTTATTGGTACTATATTTATTTTCTTGAAAACAAAATAATTGGTTTTTTGGAACCCAAACCTTCTTGGGTTCGGTATTTTCAGAAAAAAAATATCTTAGGTAACCATATTTGTTTAGAAAAATAAACCTTATGAAATCCAAGAGAATGAAATTTATTTAAATAATAATTCTTATTCTATAGACCACCACTTTTTCAATTAGTGAAAAAATGTACACTTTTAGGAACAAAGAAATTATTACTAAAAAAAGGTTTTTTATTTATAAAACCCATTCCAAAACTATCACCATGAGGTCTAATTTTTTTATATTTTTTTCAAATTTTTCCTTACCAATGGTAAAATTTGATTAAAGTTTCTTTAAACTAGAAATTTTTAATTTTATTTTGATAACTAAATTTTTATCCTCATCGGTATTATTTTTAAAACTAATTTTAGTTAATAAATCATTTTTCTCAAAAATAATTTTTCAAAATAATTTGAAATTGTATTTTTAAAATAATTAGTTTTATCAAGATATTTTAAAATATATTATATTTAATTATTCAAAATAGTTATTCTCGAATCTACATTATCAAGTTTAGATTTAGCATTATCATTTTTTTTAATCTTACAATTTTAATTTTCTAATAGTTTTGAAAATAAGGAAACTTTATTATAACTAGGTAAAGTATTATCTTATTCTGAGAAATATTATTCATAAGAAGATGTAGAATTTTTCTCATCAGGATAATTTTCATTTAAATACATGTTAGTAAGAGATATAGTTGTATGTACCTTTTCTATTAGACATTAATTTACCCGGTTACATTTTTAAAAAGACCAATGTTCCTCTACCCAAAACTTTAATTATCATAAGAATTTTCAGAATAATATCCACCACTAGCACTCCATGTGATATAATATTTTAAAACTTTCCTTCATTTAGACTTATAATATTTATTATAATTTTTATCTGAGTTTATTTCTTTTTTTTTTCAATCCTTTTCAACTTTAGAAAATTAATTCGAATATGTCTAGATTTATTATATACATAACAAGTGACTTCAGAATATTTTTTGTCACATTTAGAATTATGACCTTTATTATATCAATATTGAAGATATTTATTCCCCACTATCTTATTCATCCTTATAGATATATTAGATAATTAATTATCTAAATGTTCTAATGTACTAGAATCAGATTAAACAGTCACTTTATTCTTCCTTAAAGATTCTATAACTTTATTAGCTGACTGGACTTTAGAAGGTATTGTATGAGTTGTAGTAAAATAAACACCACCATTTTTATTTTTAACTTTCTCATAATCACTATTAAAAATTCCTTTATATTACATGAGGTATTGAATCAAATCATTAAGAGTAAGAATCGTTAACTTCCTTGTGTCATCCATATTTAGTATTTTTATTCCCACTCATTGGGAATTATGTCTATAATATTTTCAACCAAAATATCACCATCAATACCTTTTTCTCCAAGATACTGTAAAATATTTACAATATTCATGAACCTTTGGTGCATCTTGGAAACTGAATCTCTATGAAGAAAATCAAAGGCTTAGTAATCAGCTCTAAGAATATATCTTCTTATTTCTATAACTTTGGATATAGCAAAATGTATAACTTCTAATTTACTCCAAATACCATTGGTAGGTTCACAAGATGATATCTAACTATAAATATTACTTTTTATAGAATAGAGTAAATTATTTTTGACGTTTTAGTTCAATTGATATTCTAACTTCTCAGCATTTGTAAAGAGTAGAAACTTCCTTATCAAGAATATTGAATTTTCCAGTAAGCATCAATATATTATCAACTCTAGTGTTGATCACAAACTTTTTTATTATATCTCTCCAATACTAATAGTCATTATTGTTGACCTCTTAGTTTTAATGATCACAAAATCATGATTCTAATGATACTAATGAATTTCATTTTTTCCTCTATAAGTAATATGTACTCTCAGAACGGTGATAAATTGTTAAGGATGAGACACCACTGAGACCAAAATCGTTGTCCATGACACACCACCAGAATGAAAATCTCTAAGTCTGAGATATGTCAGGACATCACACCATCATAATGTCACACTTTTGGACTGAAAATTTGACAAAGTATGAGACACCATCAGTTGACACACCATCAGGATGACATGTCGCCAGAACGCAGATGTGGCTAAGTATGAGATACCCCCAGATGAGGCACTATCAAAGTCACGTCGTCAGTATCATACCACCAACATGGAATTTGACTAAGTATAAGACATCGTCAAATCATACACTACCGGACCAGACACCGTTAGTTAAGACACTGCCAGAATATTGGAAATTTGGAAAAGTATATGACACTGCCAGTTTCATACCACCAGAGAAACATACCGCCAGTGTCATGCCACTAGAACATCATATCGTCAAGTGAGACACTGTCAGATCCTAATACACCATCACTATTTTTATTACTTTACTTATTTTGAATTATATTACTCTAATGGATAGACTCATCGAATTTAATACCATTTAATATTTTAATGATTGTACCTAAAATGTATGACATAAAGCATGTTAAAATGTGCAGTAGGAGGAAGCAACTAATTCAAATATTCCTACCGCTTCTAATAAAAGTGTAGCACACTCACTTATGAAAAGAGAGAGAACAACATACAGAAAAGATAATGCAATTATGTAGAGAATAAAAGAGACATGTACAAAAAGATCTTGCGGTTTACTGAATATTTGGGATCTGAAGAGCTGAACCTAATTGAAAACATGAAGATCTCACCAGTTGTGAACACTCGACTGAGGAAGCCAAAGTATCATCACATCCAATGATTTCCTCCAATCAGAAAACTATAGTTTTTGAAAATCTATTTTCTCTGAATATTTCTAAATAACCTAACTCAGGCTTCATTGTCAATTCAACTCAAGAGTCGCAAGCTGCATTACAATAGATCGAGCACTTATAAACTCTATACTTCTATATTGCATGATTTTTTTTAGTTTTATTATATTTTTGAGTAGTGTGTGTGATTACTCTACTTTACCACATGCACATTGTCTCATACACTAAACTAAAATATACTCTATATCTTGTCAAACACTTTTCTTATTTATTTATCCCATGGATAAGAGTGGTAGAGGTCCCTATGTGTCATGTTTCTTTTTACTCCCACGCATAACTATGGAAGAGGTTGTGTGTGACCTAGAAAGTTGTAAACTATTGTATAAAATTGATCCATGTTGTGGATCATCTAGTTTATTTTATATAAACTTATTGGTGTTTAGTGATCACCATGTGGAGTGGACTAAGTCTCGACTTGAGACTGAACCACTTTTATTCGTTCTTTCCACTGTGTGTTTTAATTTTGTTTTATTTTATTTCCTATTTAAGATTGAAGACTGTTTTTAATGTAAAATATATATATATATATATAGTTTATCTTAATTAGTGTTCATATAGTATTTTGATCAAGTAAATTGATTTAAAATGATTTAATAATATTATATATATTATTCATCTAATAGCTAATCAGTATTTAGAGAAATCTTTAAAAAAATTATGATATATATCATACTACTTATTTTGATAAAATTTATCATATTTAAACATTTTGGTGATTTCAAAATAATCCAATTTAACATAAATTTTTATTGGTTACTCAATTCACCCCCCCCCCCTCTTGAGATGCTCACTCTGACCAACATTTGGTATCAAAAAAGTTTTATTTATTTGGTATTAAAAGTTTTCAAATTTGTTTAAACTGTGATTTTAGTTATACATTAAATGTATTAAATTTATCTTAGTTATAAATTTATCTCTTTCATATGAATAATAATCAATAAGTTTCTTCTACCAATATACCTCCTTTCTTAAATGGAATAAATTATGCCCAATGGAAAATAAAGATAAAAAATTCACATAGAGAACATGGGTTTTGATATTTTTCTATAATAGAAGATGAATATGTAATACCTAATGCTTCTAGAAACACTTGGTATAATGAAAAAAAAATAGCATACAATAGTAATTATAAATCAAATAATTCCATGTATTTTTTCCTTAGTGATGAAGATTTTAATAAAATTTCTTCTTGTAAAACTACTTTTGAATTTTGGGACACTTTTTCTGTTTTCCATGAGTAAACTTAAAATATTAAGTAAATGAGGATTAATACCTATACTATTAAATATGATAAGTTTAAGATGAAACCTAATGTTACCATTTATGATATGTACCTTAGGTTTAACAATATTTTCAATACCATGATCTCACAGGGAAATCCTATATCTAACAAGGACCAGATAATAATATTGTTGAGATGCCTACTAGAAATATGGAGAGGCACTTTAGTTTCAATAATAGAATCATGCAATATAAGTAAAATGTCAATGAAAGAGTTGATTAGAAATCTTATTATGTATGAAGAAGAACTAAAGGTAACCCATGAGGAAGATGAGGAACCTAAAATAAGGTATGTAGCTTTCAATACTACTACCTTCAGAAAAAAAAAGGAAAAAAGAAAAAGGAAATGTCCAAGCCATAGATTCGAGTGCTAGTGAATCTGCTTCTGATAGTGATGAGTAAATGGATCAACTATACAGAAGGTTTCATAAGTTATATAGGAAGACAAAAATTTATAAAACCAAACTATAAAGGAAAATATTATAGTATAGGAAATTATAATAAAAAGTATGATGATCCAAAGGAAGTTCTCTTCTTCAAATGAAAAAGAAAAGGTTACATATAATCTGACTGTCCTAAGATGAAATAAAAAAAATATGATGACAAGGATAGAATATTCAAAAATTATATGAAATCCCCCAGGAGTACATATGAAGACAGCTCCATTGACTTATATTATTCACTTGAATAAAATCTATAAAGAGAAAATATGTTCTTTATTACAAAAGTTAGTGCGGTACCTACTTTACCTATTGTCTCCAATATTCTGCCAATGCATGAGTCTGATGAGTCTAATAATTCTAAAAATAAACAAAATGATTATAATAATATTTAAAATAAAGAATTATTTTCTATTTTAATATTCTAGAAGACATCTTTATTGATCTAAAGGATAAATAAAAAGTTCTAAAAAACTTCATGATCTACTGTAAACTATAAATCTGAGATGTCTATAGAAAAGGATAAAAATATTCAATAGATCAAAGAAGACAATGAACTTAAACTTTCAATTGAGAAATTGAAGAAAGACCTTGAAAATTTTACAAATGTTAGAGAGACATTGACAGAAATTTTGGGAAATAAAGTTGCTCCCAAATATGTTACTGGTATAGGATATGAACCTGGATAGAGGAGAATAACTAAAAATAATTTTGTTCTTAAATATAGATCTAAAAACTATACTGCAAAACATTTTTCAAAGGAAACCAACAATGTTTTTATTTATAAGAGTTTTAAATATATTTATAGAAAACCCATTATACAAATGTGGTTCTTAAAGCCTTTATTACTAACATTTATAGACCCAAAAAGATTTGGGAACCAAAATCATTTCTTGTTTAAAACCTATTTTGTAGGGAAAATTCTTGAAGACTTCTAGTAGAATTCTATAGTACTTAGACTGAGATTTTTCAAGACATATGATAGGGGAATATTCTTTATTCAATATTATTATCAAGTTTTATGGTTTCTATATCACCTTTGGTGGCAATGAAAAAGGAAAAATCGTCAACCTAGGCCAGATTGGTAATAAAAACTCAGTTTTGATTTCTAAAGTTTTATATGTTGATGGTTTAAAATATAATCTGCTTAGAATTTCTCAGTTGTGTGATGATCATTTTTATGTTAAGTTTAATAATGATGATTTTAATATTTTTTAACATGAAAATGCTTTAATTTTAATGATTTGAGAAATGACAATGTTTATACTATAGATCTACATTTTATATTTTCTCATAATGTTTCTTGCTTAAGTTCCTTTCATAAGGAATATTTGATTTGGCATAGGAGACTAGGACATCGTAACATTCACTCACTTAGGAATCTAAATATTAAATGGTTAGTTAAGGATCTACCTAAGCTTTAGTACCCAATAGATAAAGTTTTTAACTCCTATCAAAAAGGGAAAATGTATAAAGTTTCTTTTAAACTAAAGAAAGAAATGTCAACTTCTCAACCTCTCGAGTTGGTTCACATGGATTTTTTTAAACCTTCTATAGTTTCAAGTATTAATAGGAACCACTGTATTTATGTTCTAGTATATGACTATTCTACCTATATTTGGGTATATTTTATATCTCATAAAGGTAAACCCTTCTCTTACTTTACCAATTTTTCCAAGTCTATAGAAAATCTTGGTGAACTTAGTATTAAGAACTTAAGAAGTGACCATGTTTTTGAGTTTGTGAATAAATATTTAGAATCATTTTTCTCACAAAATGTCTACACTCATAACTTCTATAATATTAGGACTCCTCAATAGAATAATTTTTTTGAAATAAGAAATTGAACCTCATAAGAGATAGCTCAGACTATTCTAAATGAGTATGACCTAACTATCTATTTTTGGGAAGAAGTTGTCAATAAAGATTTTTATATTATCAACAGAGTCTTGATTAGACCTATCCTTAAGAAGACCCCTTATGAGATGTGGAATAATATGAAACATAAGGTTAATTAATTTAGATTTTTTGGTTTTAAATTCTTTATTCTTAACACTAAGGATAACTTGGACAAATTTTCTTATAAAATTGATGAAGGAATTTTACTTGGTTATTCAATTTTTAGCAAAGCCTATAGAGTTTTCAATAAGAAGTCCAAAACTGTGGAAAAATATGTTCATGTAAAATTTGATAAAACTTATCCACATGAGCCTAATACCTCCTTATAAAACCTTTAGGGTGAATTATATTCTTGGAAGTTAAATTCCAAACCTTTAGATTATACGATAAAACAATCATAAAAAACATCCAGTTCTGAAGAATTTTCAGAAATTCTAGAATCTGAACATGAAAATATAGAAGTAATCAGTAATGTCTTCTCTGGAAGTATTATAACTCTCAAGAACCATCCTTTAGATACTTTTGTTGGAGTCCTAGATAGTGGAACCCAAACTAGATCTTCTTTTAGAATCTAGGTTGAACATCAAGCTTTCTTGTCTCATATTGAACCTAACAAAATTAACGAAGCAATTAATGATGAATTCTGGGTAATATATATACAAGAATAATTAAATAATTTTAAAAGAAACAAAGTGTGGGAACTTTTAGATAGACCCAAGTACACCTTGACTATTAACACTAAATTGGTGTTTAGGAATAAATTTGATGAGTCCAGTAATATAGTTAGAAAAAATTCTAGACATTTTTCACAAGTTTATATTCAAGAATAAAGAATTTAAAATGAGGAAACCTTTTCACCTAGGTCCAGAATTGAATAAAAAAGAATCCTTCTTTCCTATGCATCGCATCTAGATTTCAAACTTTATCAAATGGATGTGAATATTTCATTCCTAAATGGTTTTATATTTGATAATGTTTTTGTAGAAAACCCCCTTGTTTTTCAACATCCTCAGTTTCCAAATCAAGTTTTTAAATTAACCAAATCTTTATATAGTTTAAAACAAGCTCCTAGAGCTTGGTATGATAGGATCAAAAAATTTATGATTTCAAAAGGATTTTTAAAAGGAATATCTAATCCTACCATTTTTATAAAATTAATTTCAAAAGATGTATTATTAGTACAAATATATGTTGATGATGTTATTTTTGGATCTTCAAAAAATTATCTTTGTACTGATTTTTCTAAAATGGTGAAAAATGAATTTGAAATTAGTTTAATGGGTGAACTAAAATTCTTTTTTATATTTCAGATTTTTTAAAACAAAGAAGGATTTATTTTGAATAAAATTAAATATACAAAAGATATTTTAAAACATTTAAATCTAGACATCACTAAAAGTAGTGATACTTCTATGAGTACCACTTGTTAATTGGATCTTGATGAAACTGGGAAACCATTTGATCAAACCATTTATAGAGGTATATTTATAAATCTTCCCTATTTTACTGCTAGTCAACTATATGTTATTTTTCGTGTGTGTATATGTTTTAATTTTCAAGAAAACCCAAAATAATCACATCTTATTATTGTTAAAAGAATTTTCAAATACCTCAAAT
Organism: Viscum album; assembly: GCA_963277665.1. Taxonomy (NCBI): domain Eukaryota; kingdom Viridiplantae; phylum Streptophyta; class Magnoliopsida; order Santalales; family Viscaceae; genus Viscum; species Viscum album. The sequence continues at coordinate 642,018,804 of OY728146.1, read as the reverse complement.
ATACAACTAATTTATAATTTTTTTATCCTATTGGACAAGCATTTGATTTAGTAATTTATTCTGATGCTGATTTTAGTGAATGTAAGTTAGATAAAAAAGTACCTATAGAACATGTCACTTTTTAGTTAAGTCTCTGGTTTCATGGTGTAGTAAGAAACAAAATTCTATTTCATTGTCTACTACTGAAGCTGAATATATAGCTGCAGGTAGTATCTATGCACAAAATTTATGGATGAAACACACCCTAATAGACTATGGATATTAATTCTGACATGTTCCCATAAACTGTGATAGTACATGTGAAATAAACATATCTAAGAATCTTGTTTCTCATTTTAGGATAAAGCACATTGATATAATACATCACTTCTTGAGAGATCATTTTCAAAAGGGAGATATCACTCTACAATTTATTGGCACAGAACATTAGTTAGCTAATATATTTAATAAGCCTTTGAATTCTGAGAGAATTAATTATATCAAACGTGAATTAGGAATGATAAATTTTGGTTGATTTAATCTTTAATGATATACCGTTGTGTATGACATACTATTGTGTATGACATACCATTGTGTATGAGATACCATTGTGGTGATATGCCATTGAATTTTAATTTTTTTGGATTTTTATATCATTGTCTTGTCATGTTGTTGGATTTTCATGTTGCTGTTTTGTCACACCATTGAATTTTTATGTCGTTTCCTCTCATTCCTTTGTGATTTTTTTTGTTTTTCTGTTTTGGAATATTTTGAATCGATTGTTTATTTCCTGTTTTATTTCATTTATTATAACCCGGTGTGTGTTTTCACTTGATCTTAAATTTGATTTCAAGTATAATTTTTATTTTAGAATACCTAATATCCCAAATGATATGAAAATGGAATAATTATATTCCCAATAAACCTTGATCCCCGCACTATACTCCCGCGTCTTTCTCTCTTGAGCCTAGTGAAACCATTTTCCTTCTACATTTCAAAACTTCTCCTCACCTTAGAATAAGTCTTCAAAGATGATATAAATTTCAAGAATGATGTGTGATTTTGATTTTTCTCCTTATAAGTCAAAATCCTCTAAGATTAATAAGAAATAGATGAATGCACCTTCTCTAGTTGCTTCAGTTAATTCAGATCTTGTCAACTGATTTGTTATTATGGAAAAGGAAGTAGATTTGAAATGTATATTGTCGATTAAGTCTCTGGTAATTAAGGTTCTCCAAAAACAAGGGTGTTTGGAGTGTTTGTTTTCAAATAAGAGTCATTTCTACCTGAAGCTAGTATATGAATTTTATCATCATGTGCAGTTTTCCTTTAATAAAGATGGTGAAAATTGGATAAAAGGTTGTGTAAAAGGAAAAGTTTTTTGTTTTTTATCAAGAAAGTTGTTTAAGTATTTGATTGTACATCATTACATAGTATATGATAACTACTAAGGGATCATCCTAGAAGCTAGTGACTTGTTTATTTATGAGGATTCCCTTATTATGCTAAAAGGAGATGATTCAACCAAAAGGCATGTTTCCTTAGAGTTAGATGGTAAATGTAGGTTGTTGTTTAAGTTCTTGTAGCATATTATAAGTCCAATAAAAGTATATTTTTCAACCCTAATGTATCAAGACATTTATCTCCTATACCTTATGATAAAATTTCTCGAGATTAATATTTGTAGATATCTATGGGTACATTTGTGTGAGATGACCAAACCATCCTCCAAATAAAATTCATTTATATACTCAAAGATGATTTCATCCATGTTAGAGGCCAAGATCCTAGTACATGATGATGAATATTATTATATAATGTGGTAGTTTCTGCATAACTAGTGCCACATGTTCAAGAATAAAAATCAGCTGGAACCCATGGAAGAAACAATGGGTTGGTGATAGTGAGAAGTTGTATACTGAATATAATTAGGTTGATCATCCAACCAGATATAAGGATAAATTTGATCCAGTCTTGGATCCTGATGAAGTTGTGGAATGCTTAGATGAGGAATAAGTTATTGATGAATAATTGGAAAAGGAATAATATTTTTTTATAGGGAGTGACCCTGGCCTTTTTTCAAAAGCCTCTTCCATTACCTTTTGAGCTCCTAGTCCACCTAGGAGGTTTCCAAAAAGATAAAAGTTAGTTAGGAGTGATAAAAAGAAGACTGAGGTCTCTAAATAGGATCAATATAAAATTCCAAATCCATTGATATTGATGATGATAATGATGAGGAAGAAGAAAAGGAAGAATAATGTGAGAATATAAAAAAGTAATAATGGTAACAAAAAGATGTTATAGATGATGTGAGTTATTTTAAAGCTGATTATGATAGTGGGAAATCAATAAGAAGGATGTGGAAATGCCTTCAAATCATAAGGATTAATTTTTTGAGAAAGATCATTCCCCATTAGTGGATATTTTTCATGAATCTCTAGTTATTGATGATGTTGAGGCTAGCTTAGTTACCACGTGTCAAGAGGTTTTAGAATCTACTATGGCTAAGAAAATGAGAGTTATAGATTCTATGGAACAGCATGTTGTCAATCAATAGAAAAAAAGATATTATTGAGGAAGAATTTGGAAATGAATAGTTAGCTATTTTAAATGATCATAAGTCTCCTATTGATGAAAATGTGGAAGGTGATTCCACTGATGTAGATGCCCAAAAGGAATCTAAGAATTAAGATACACCAACTGTTTGTACATAGTTGGAAGCTGAGCCTGTCAGTGTTGAACACATAGGGGCTACTCAAAGTTCAAAAGGTCAGATAAATCTAGATGTTTCAATACCTCGTGCCGCTGCATCTATCTCAGTTGTTGTTTCAAACCGTTGGGTGGGACCTATAGAATAGGAGTGGGGAAATTTATGTAATTTCGTAAGAAGACCTCCAAAGAGTGATAAACCTGAAGTTAGTATTGAAGGTGATTCTAAGGGATCCTTGATATCTCGGGTTGATCTTGAAGGTCTGCATGAAAATTTCAGTTCTGTGAGACCTCTTATACCTGAACCTTCTCTAGATCATCCAATTTTTCTAATGGATGTGGACACTCAAGATGAGTTTAATGTTTTTGGAAAAAAGATGATGTCTAATTTTGATTTAAAGATAATGAATCGGCCTCATAGAGAGGATTTTATCTATAAAAAGGATCAAAGGAACATATTTGAGTTTGTTATTTAGTATATCCAACCTAAGATGATGCATCACATTTATGAGTTGGAAATTGAGAATAATAATTTAAGTGTTGAACTGGAAACTATTAAATATTTGATTAAGGAAATGAAATCTAAGTTTAAAGCATCCTTGGCTAGTATCCTTAAAATATTGAGGATATTACATTAGATTATTTTGTAGTTATTGTTCCTTATTCTCCATTGTTTTATGTTGATCATTTGAGATCAGTTGTCAGAGATGAGTTATGAGATTCATCTTCCAGTGCTTTAGGAAGTGTAACAGATCATCCCCAAGAAACCTTAAGAAAAATTCAGTATAATTTTTATCATGTTCTCAAGTTGGTTTCCAGTTATGCTCATGATATGAAAGATAAAAGAGAAATTATAAAAAAATCCCATCAAGTTTTATCTATATCGAATTTATACCAAGCATGAAATGGATACCAATTTTAAATTCTTGGATAAGAATTTGAGAATGCCTCCTGTGACTCAAGCATTCAAAGATAAAGTCAGACAACTCAAGGAGATGACCCCAGTCATGAAATATTTCATAGATGAGAAGGATGATTTATTTAGTCCAATGGAAAGGTATGGAAAAATTATAATGGATTTCATCAATCTCATGGAGTCATTTCTTCATGTCTATGGCCAAGAAGTGGTTTCTCAAGAATCCATTCCTGTTAATCCAAAGTTTTATCTCAAGCTCGGAGTGGCATAGGACCCTTAATCACTTTTTCTTGTTCATTTCTATCCTTATCCAATGTATCTTGTTCAAGATTTGAGACAACCTCAGCCAGTTGTTATTGTGGAAGACCAGCCTCAGACTCTAACTAGACTCTCCTCTATTGTTCTATATCTTTTACCTCATCTTGAACATGCTACCTTGGTTAAGGAGCAATGTAAAGCCAAGGATAAAGGAAAATAATCGATAGATGCCTCTACCAAACCTTAATCTTTTTAGATTGTTCGATTATACTATAATTTCTTTGATGGGATATGTATTGTAATAACTCTTTGCTCGTAATTTTGAATGAATTTATTACCTCTTATTCTATCTTTCATTCAAATACTTTAATCTCTTCCTTTTATCTACATTTAATGTATTTATCTTAATAATATTTACCATTTTTATAATCCCAAAGGGAGAGAATTTTTATGGAATATGTGTTTATGAGAATTCTTATGGAATACATGATTTTATGGAAGAAATTTATGGAATATTTTTTTTGAATCAATTCATGGAATAAAGTTTCTATGTTATCTAAACATATTATCTTTGATACTATTATTTCATGATACTTACCATTGATACTTATGATTTTCTCTTTATTTTCCTTGATACCATCTACACATACTATGAATAACAAGTCTTTATTTATATTTGGATCTTACCTTAGATATCATGTTTAAAATTTTTTAATACCTTTGATGGTATGTTTTTAAATTTATAATATTATTTTGATTTCATGATTTGTGATCATCAAAAAGTGGTAGATTTATGACATCCTAGTTTTAATTATCAAAAAATCCTGATTCTGATGATACTACTAAATTTTATTTTTTCCTTTAATTAATCTGTACTCCAAGATTGATGATAAAAAATTTAAGGATCAGACATCATTGATATAGACACCATTTTCCATGACACACTTCCAGCATAAAAATATCTAAGTATAATATACCTCTATGACATCACACTATCAGACTATCACACTGCTGGACCGCAAATTTGACAAAGTATGAGAGACCATCAGTTGACACACTATTAGGTTGAAATGTCTCCAGAACAAAAATGTTTCTAAGTATTAGATACCATAAGATAAGGAATCATCAAAGTCACATTGTTAGTATCATACCACTAGGGCAACATACCACTAGTGTCATGCTGCCAAAAACATATCATCAAGCGAGACACCATCAATCGATACACCACCAGATCCTAAGACACCATCACTATTTTTATTACTTTACTTATTTTTAATTACATTACTCTAATGGATATATTCATAGAATTTAATTACATTTACTATTTTAATTATTGTGCCTAAAATGTCTGATAGGAAGCATGTTAGAACGTGCAGTATGAGGAAGAAACTCATCCGAATGTTCTTTCTTCTACTGATAAAAGTAGAGTAAACTCCCTCGTGAAGATAGAGATAATAATGTGTAGAAAATATAGTAAAATTTTGTATATATGAAAAGAGACATGAAAAAAAAGAGCTCACGATTCACTGAATGTTTGAGAGTTGAAAAGTTGAACCTGATTGAAAACATGAAGAGATCACCTGATGTGAACACTCGACTGAGGAATCCAAAGAATCATCACATCCAATGCTTTCCTCTGGTTATAAAAAATTAGTTTGCAACGCTATATTTTTTATAAAGATATATAAAGAAACTAACTCAAGCTTAATTACTGATTCAAATCAAGAGTCACAAGCTGCATTGCAATAGATTGATCACTTATAAACTCTATACACTTAGATTACTCGATTATGTTTAGTTTTATTACATTTTTTAGCATTGTTTGTGATTACTCTACTTTACCACATGCACATTGTCTCCTACACTAAACTGGAAGATACTAAATATCTTCTAAAACACTTTTCGTATGTGTTTCTCACACGGATAAGATTGGTAGAGGTCCATGTATTTCCTGTTTCTTTTTACTCCCATACATAACTATAGAAGAGGTCGTGTGTGACCTAGATTGTTGTAAGCTATTGTATAAACCTGATCTTGGTTGTGGATGATCTAGTTTGTTTTATATAAATAGCTTGGTTGTGGGTGATCACCAAGTAGATAGGACTAAGTCTTGACTTGAGATTGAACCTCTTGTATTCATTCTTTCTATTGTGTGTTTTAACATTGTTTTATTTTATTTTCCTCTTTAAAACTGAAAACTGTTTTAACTATAAGAAATATATATATACTTTGATATTTAGTCTTAATTCATGTTCATATAGTATTTTGATCAAGTAAATTTATTTCAAAGGATTCAATAATATTATATATATTATTCATCAAATAAGTAATCATTCTTTAGAGAAATATTAAGATATATATCATACTAATTATTTTGATAAACTTTCCCATCTTTAAACATTTGGTGGGTTTCAAAATAATATATTTTTAATAGAAATTTTTATTGGGTACTCAATTCACCCCCTCTTGAGATACTCACTCCGACCAACATTTACCATAAAAAATTGGTGGTCGAATAGGATTCATATTATTAAGTGATTAAATATTCATACCTTTCATCTTAAAATAAAAGAAAATATTTTCTATAAATACATGTTAATGTAAAAAAGTTTACAAACAAAAAGTTTATACCAAAACTTAAAAAACTTGAAATAAATAAATAAAGTAAAAACTCAATAAGTATATGAGCAGTAGAAACCAGATCTGATACCATTTATAGTATTGTAATATTTTCTTATATGGATATACTTACAAGAGGGTGTGAATTGTAGTTAAAAAAATTTAAACAAAACAAAACACAAACCACTTAAAGTAAAGTTATCATACTCAGACTTAGCATGATTATCATATTGAAGAATCATAATCACAAATGATCTGATTAAATCAAACTATTGTTATTATTTTATTCATAGTAACATTGATAAAACAAATAGTATAAAAAGATAATTACGATAACTGAATTTCTATAACATGTACATCAGAATAGACACTTTTAAAAAAATAATAATAATAATAATAATAGTAATAATGACAAAAAAACTATACTAAAAATATTTATCTCTTTTATCCTTAAGAGTAAGGTAGTCAATAACCTTGACTAAAGTTATCCATAGTTTTATAATTACTATTAATTCTATCTTTACTTATCATAAAAGCCCTTAATATGATGTTCAGAGTAATATCTATCTTCTTATCTTCAGAATTCCTTGATACGATGATCGAAGTGTATCTTCTTAGACTCGGAATCCCTCGATCTGATGGATCAGATTTACCATATTTCTATCCCTATAATCCTCTGATCATAAAAATGATCAAACATAGAATAAAAATGAAATTGTTCTAAAGGAATCAACCCTGAAAAGGATTCCTTAGAACAAAAACTCTCTAAAATATTAGAACAACTAAGAACAAGATGTTCACATAGAGAAAACTTAATATGACATGAGTTGTGAAAATTTATCATCTCCAAACTCTTCAAATGATTGGATATTTATAGATGAAGCTCCAACGGTCATATTTCTGAGTTTGTTGCAATGGCCTCAAATAGATGGATCTTTGATAGCTCATAATGATTTGGTATAACTTAATTTTCGACATCAATTTTTTTAACACCATTACAAATCTAAAGGTATTCCATAAATAGAAATAAGTCTTATATATTCCAATTATAAACATATGATATTTTGATTGACTTTATTATCTTTTTTCAATATGATAATACTTATAAGGATCAGTTTGATTGTTTTGATACCATAATTAGTCTAATGGTCATGAATTGTGTCAGTAAAAAATACAATACTAAATTCTCACTCCAGGTATGATTAGTGGTAAGTCTGATAATCAAACGCATACTCAATTTGATGATCATAATGAATAATGATAATTTTATATTCATAATAATTTAGAACTTTTTCTATGTATGTTAAAATATATTTCATTATACAAAAACATACTAAAACACTTGGGAAATAAAAAGTTAGTAAACATGTTTTAAGAAAGTGTTTGTGATTTCCAAAAATAAATGAATGTAAAAGTAAGAAGTAATAATTTTGACTCAATAAAAGCTACATCCTGTATCCTATAAATTTACTTAATTACCACCATTCATGTTTACAACCACTTCCCAAACTAACCAACAACCCCAAAATCCATGCCATATCCACACAACACAACATCAAATTCACATTTAATCATTTTATTTATCTATTTCTAGATTTACTAATTTACCAGCCACATTACATTCATTATGTCATTTATTTATCTATATTTAATTTCAAACCATTTGTTAGCTATCAACCACATTTATATTATCAATTATCCATTAATTTCAACAATTATTAATTCATTAATATTCTATCACTTGTCATTATACTTATTAGTAGAAACCATATTTCATGCCATAAGGAAACTATGACACAACCCACATCACCCACCTCGCATGGACACATTATTCATCACAAAACCAAAATCATATAACCATATCACCACCCTAAACCAATAGATACAACATCACTCCACCTCCTACACATCAATAATTATATATCCCCATGAAAACTATGTAAAACCATCTGAAACACCCACTACAAAACTCACTACAACACCCTAAAACTAACCAAAATAAGAACATCCACTCATTTACAACAAAAAATGCACCAAGGTCCATAATAAGAAATAAAAAATTAATAGAAATCACTAGAAAAAAATAATGGATCAAATTAAGAAATATCTTTTTAATCATTCTCATTACATAAATTAACATATACTCAAATATACATCAATTCTAAAATTTCATATTTCAAAGCTATTGTTCTGTTTCCAACTTTAAATGATAATCCTTTTATGAGAGGTGATTTTCAATTCATCAGTATAAAAAAAAGTCACTACACATCATCCACATAAATCAAGGGTCAACAACATATACTAATAACTATAATTGATATAAATCTCATGAAATTATCCTCTTTCCCCCATAAATTTATTAGTTTAGTTATTGTACTTATTAGGTTAATTCATATTATCCACCCAATGAAAATAGGAGAATGATAGTTGCATAATTTCACATACATAAAAAAGGATTCTCAAATCCCCTACATCAATTGAAGCATAAATAATTATTTGATAAGAAAAAAGAGGGACAAAGAGGTGATCTGTAAGATCTCGTGTTCATGTGAGTTAAAAATGTTAAAAAGGAATTTGAATTTTCTATTACTATATGGGTTGAATTCTGATCAAATATTCATAACAAAATTTTGAGAGTTAAGATGTGTAATGAATATCAGGAGGTAGCTTGGGTGTTTGACTAATATTTATGACTTTCGGGTAAATTTGGAGGTTTTGGACGTTTATGGATAGCGTGTACAATTTTGGGCACATGGTTTTGGAAAAATAATATAGCACACTAATGTTCAATGGAATTTTATTTAATTTTATAAATATCATGGTTAGTTCACATGGTAAGTGCATAGTTAAGGGAAAATTGTGGGAAATTTCAAAGGAAACTTTCAGGTTACACGGTTGGCACAATATTTGGGAAGTCGTGCAGCCAAATCATGTGAGGTACATTGCCTTGGATAGTGGAGGGTTCATGGTTGACACATGGTTTAGAAAACTGTATGGACAAACCATGTGTCTTGATGGGTTGGGTTAAAAAGTGGGAAATGAATAAAATACCCCCCTTTATGTTTTTAATCACTCCCCTCTACTCTTCCTCCCTTTATCACATTCAAAGGGGCTCTCCCCCTCCCCTATCCTTCCTCATTCCCCTTTATTTGGAATGCCCTTTTGGTTAAGAAATTTGAGGTATGATCTTCCCCCTACTAGTCTCCCTTGTAATTATCCCATTCTCCTTTAAATTTATGTTTTCCCAGTTTGGGGATTCAGTTATGATTCCATTAGATCATGGTGGAATTAACCAAACCCGAAGGGGTTTTTACTTCGTATAGGGAGAGGGTGACTCGATATGTTGTATGAATGTGTTGGTTCATTGTTTTAGTTGAGGTACATCATGAAATTTAATTTCCTTTGGTTTTATTTTAAAATTGAAGTTGTTTAATGATTAAATTGTTAGTATGGGTTGGTACTTTCACTCAGCTTGGGTTTGGGGGTGTGTTAAGGGTGTCCAGTACCCCTTTGCTCTAAGATATGGTTTTTATTCAATGTTCGGTGAGTTATTTGAGATTATGTTGAGTCATAAATAAATAAAATAATTAATTATGATTGTTATAATTAATTAATTATTGATGTTTTCTTCGAGTTAAGGAATCTTCACATTAATATGGGGCTAGTTGTTTGAGGATAAGGCTACATAGGCTTGGACAAGCCTTGGCAGCTGTTTTCGATATCTTAGATATAAAAATTGGAAGCTTCAAAATGGTAGGTGGTCTCATGTACTTTACCTGTAGAATTTAAGTTGGTTTATATTTCATGGGGATTATCTATATCACCACTGAGGGTGATTTCCCTAGTTAATTTAAATTAAAGTAAATGTTTTAATTAAATTAAAATGTCTGTTTAAAATGAATGGACTTTGGGGGTCACAAGAAACCCTTAGGTGTTAGCTTATCTCCTTATCCATTGATGTTTGAGTCCAAGACTATTGTAGTATTGGGAGGCCTCCATAACTCTTGATATGTGAGGTTAGACCAACTAATAATTTGTGTCCCCAGTGTGGTATCCTTGATCATCCCTTGAGGAAGGAGTGTTGCGACTTATAATGACCAAACCATAACGGTCTGGTGGGACTTTTAAGATACCTAGTGGCTTATAGACCTCTTGATAGGTGACACCAAACTAAGAGTGTTTGGTTATCCAATTCACAAGACTAGGTGGATAGCCCTTAGGTTTTCATGACCTGACCCCTGTCGGGGATCAAGCTGCAACTACACCAAGCCCGCCTCCATAGGCCAAGGGTTGGTGACTAGCACCGAAGGAACAACAAACTAGGGGAGGCCTTTTCCTAATAATATATACACACACATGTTGTCAACTCAATGAAAATAGTGTGTAGGGAAAAGAAAACAAGATACAACACTAATATATATAAACTAAAAACATGAATCAACCTCTAAATAGTACAAGTACAGAAAATAAAATGAAAGGTAAAGGGTAAAATTACATGCCCAACAAAAAAAGTGTCATAACCCGGCAATAGGTGAAAAAGGTAAAATATCTGGGAGATTCAAGCTCTAAAATCCCAAGCTAAAACTATTACACGTAGTCTAAGCTTATGTATCCCTAAGATCCTCTAAATCCACGATCAACATGTGCATCGTCTATAAGGGCACGCCAAGTGTGGGAAAATCCCAAGTATGGGTGAGTATAAAGATACTCAGTAGGATTCCCCAAAGGCTCAAGGGAGTAGAAAGAGAGGTACTGAAGAGGGGATTAGTAAGTGATGTGACAGAAAAATATAACAACAGTAGAGAAAACAAGGTACAGTAAAATAAGTGCAGTAAAGGAGTGCATCTTTTCCAAACACAAAGAGCTAGAAACAGTAATAATTTGAACTTCTCATTGATTATTCACTACCTATAGTAGGAGAGCAGACTCACCCAACCAAAGAAGCCAGACTAAGAAAGCACGTGGCATACCATTCACGTCTTTGCCTCTCCTAGAAGGAGAGTAGCCAAAACCCAAGGAGTGGGTACCAAAACAAGATATATATATATATATATATATAATCATAAAAGAAACCAAAATGATAAAGTAATGGGTTATCCATCTCACAAACTCATCCTAGGAAAAGTGAGTGGACAATAATCCCAGAAGTAACCACCGATGCCTAAAATCCCACATGTCTGCCCTGAAATGCAAGTCAAAGGGGATCAATCACCACACCTTGATACTATCCACTTTGGGTGGGTCTATATCACCCATAAAATTTTAAATCATGTCACAAGGATTCATATTTGTGGGAAAACGCCACTCTTTCTTGTGATTCCAAGGTCACGTCAAAGCACGTCTCGTCAGTATGTTGCACAGTCAAGAGATCGTGTCTCAAAGTTGAGGATACATTCCCAGCATGGATAGATGATGCCACTTGTCATCAGGTATCCATTCCCTAGTAATTTTTGGGGGAATCATCACCCAAAAGTCGATGTGGATCCACTTCCCAACCCAGCTGGAGGGTACTACCTGGAAAGAGTTGTCAATGGGTCCCAGTACCTGGCCTTACTGAAGGGAATCCCAGATCTTCCATCAGGGACCACTTCTCATCCCAGCTAGAGGTAAACCTGGAACTGCTCTGGCCATACCTACTGGATGGTACCTCTCGAAAAATCATGTTGAGGAATACTAGACATACTTACTAGATGGTACCTCTCAGAAGAATGTTGAGGAACACTGGACATCACTACTTAATGGTACCTCTCATAAGAACGCCGAGGAACATAGTTCATCCCTGCTTGATGGTACCTCTCGAAAGAATGTCGAGTAACACTGTTCATCCTTGTTGGATGGTCCCTCTTTGAGAATACACTACTGTAGTCATCGGGTGCAACCTCAAATAGGCTTCACACCTGGTACACATCTCATCATAACCCATAAGTCAATATAGAGGGAACCATAACATTTTATGCGAAAAAACACTCAGTATAGGCTACCCACATGCCAAAGTCCAATTCCAAATTAAGTAGACATGAGAGATAGAAGAATTCATAAAGTGGTACATGGTGTGTGTAGGGACCACACATCGTGTGACTCTTCCTCATCGCTCGGTTGTGTACCTAACCATTATTGGGTACTAAACTAAAAACAAGTACCCCTAGGTGTGTTGGCTTACTCCCAGAGTACATCACACACCTATTCAAAAGGTTGATGAGTGCACGTTTCTCGTCATTGATCCAGATTTATAAAAGCATAATTACATTGGCACACCTCCTCGAATGGCTCCAGAACATTTGACCATATCACTTCATAAGTCTTCTCCACTCTCACAAAAGTTGAGGTTGATCCAAGTCGTGTTTTCTCTTCAAACACATCAAAAGGATCTTACACCAGTATTCCATTCATGTTTTCACATTTAATGATATCACAAATAAGTCTTTTCACATCCAAACAGATTACACCATTGTGATCCTTGCAGAAAAACACGCAATATCGTCTATTCATTTTCCCCAAATGGACCACTAATGTAAAAGTCGTAAGTCACTACATGGAGCTTCAAAGACATCATGTGGGACCCATGGATCAGTCCCAAAACAAGTTATACAGATCATTCCTTTGCGATCCTCTCGAAAAAACACACACATTTTTTACTACTTGATCATCCAAAACAGATACCTAGTGAAAAAGTTGCATTTCACCGCAAAATGTGCGAACTAGCCCCCATGAGGACCACACCTCGACTATAATTTGTATGCCTGAAAGTAGTCATGAAAAGTATGTATGAAGACCAGGGTCAGGACACCACTGAAGGTGCATCAAACAAACATCCTTTTTGCAAGATAGTTCTGATTCAATATCCCTGAACAATAATAATTAAATTATTATTATTAAATTTAGGCATCTCATGCACCCAAACCCAAAGACCAATACTTCAAAGTCCCAAACTAGTCTAAAATGTTTTGTCTCATTGAGAGGGACCCAAGGCAGTAGATGACATGTAAAATGAAAGCGTCGTTTAAAAGAGACGTCCATTTAAAGATTTTTCAAACCAAAATTGGGTCGGTCTGACCCAAACTTACCGAACCCCACCTCCTCGGTCGGCCCTCCCTAGTCGGTCCATTTTCCTGAAACCTAGTTGCATGGCTCGCGGCCACTTGTTAACACTAACTATCCCTCATGGTCGTTCTTCCTCCACTCTCGTCCACGCAGAAGACCCACGCCGTTTGGGTCCTTGTCCCTTATCGCCACCTCGTAGCGCCCACCTGACCCCCATGCAAGTTGTTGCCCCACTCCCATCTGGTTGTCATGCTCACGCCTTCCACACACCATAGCCTCTCCAGCCAGTTCTTGCTCAGCCTCCGTACTCATGACCACGCCACCTAGTCAGCTCCCGCTCGGCCTCTGCGCTCACGACCATGTCACCCAGCCATCTCTTGTTCGGCCACCGCGCTTGCAACCACGCCGCCCAGCCCACTCCCACTCGGCATCTTCCCTCACAACCACACTGCCCAGTCCACTCCTACCTATTCTCCATGGCCCATTGGCGGTTCTTCTCCATTGTCACCTTCCACGGGCCATCGCGACCACACTGGTGGTCCGAAATTTATTTCGGACCTAGTTCCGAGAATCTCAGGACAAGCTCTTCATCGCACTGGCCTTCGTGCCACAATCTGTCACAGAAAAGTTGTGTAAAAAATTAAACATGATAAAACTGATGATTGGGGGAAGAATGCGATGAACAGAAAAGACTTTTAACAGTATTTAATGGATGTTTTAGTGCATCCATAAACAAAAATGAGTGAAACAATGATTTGAAATAACCTCTCTTAACGAATTGGAATTGGAAACAAAGTTACGATAAATTAACATAATCCTACCTCGATACGGTGTTCTTGGCATTGGTGATGCATCTACAATGATCCTTCTTTTATCCACTGGAAATTTTCCCTTGATTTTTTGAAGAATGAGAGGGAGAGAGATTGAGAAGGAGGAGAGGGTTTAGAGAGTGGGAGAGAGACTTCTAGAGGAAGGAAGAGCTCTAACCTAAACTCATATTTATAAAATTAACAAAAAAAACATGTCAACAGGCGTGGGATTCAGACAACCCGTTCTTCCACATTTTATTATGTGCCTTGGTAAAATTTTCCCCTCTTAACTCAATGGAAGTCTCATATTTCTAATCCGATGCCACAAACAAAAGTTATTTTCTTCGGCCCTGGGAATAAAATAATTAAGTTTAATTATTTTAATTAAGTTTTTTCTCTTCGTATCATTTTCCACAGGAGTCGGGCGCCAACAAAATTTATATCCCAACTAGGGTAAAAGCCATATTCCAGACACAACCGTGGACTGGGATTTCTGATCTAAGTTACAGTTAAAGATATATCCCACTTCCATCATGTGTGTAGTAAAAAAACACTTAATATTTTTGTATAATTTATTCTGGGCACACTGGGTCTTGGAATCGCACACTGTCTTAGAATCTAACTCTGGAAATATAGGTATAAATATTCCAAAGTATTACAAGGAAAAAACCAGGTCTCTATATCATTCTCTCCTTCAATATTTTCATCCCTGAAAATAAAAACTAGGGGAAAAAACTCGGGAGACTAAGATCACACCTGGATCTCCCACTCCCAGGAAAAACCTGCACATTTCCATGCTTCTATAGAACGCAAACCAAAGAAATGGTTCATCCTCATAAAGTCTTATCATGTTAATGATGTGTGTTGGAATAAGTATGTATGTCCTTAGCTCTGACACATGGAAGATTTTGTGCACCCACTATAGCTATTGGGGGTAAGGTAAGGCGGTATGTAACCTCAACGTCTCTTTGCATAGTCTTAAATGGCCCGAAGAAACTTGGGGAAGAGTTTGCCTTCTCGACTAAACCTCTATATCCCACATCACAAATGGGATCATCATTTTTCCCTAGAAAAAGGTCTCATGATTCCCTCATTTAGAATATCCATCTGGTGAAGTTCCCAAGGATATCTCGTCACAAAAGACTTCACAGTTGATGTCTCACAACCAAGACTCTCTTACACACTCGGGAACCGAAAGAGTCGTCACCATCGACTGAAGAAAAATTTTACCATCCTACTCCAACAGGGTCAGCCGCCGGGAAGTCAACTGCTCTGAAACTTCCCACTCTAGGCAAGCCTGGAACTTCCTACTAAGGGTATCTTCTACAATGTTGCTCATTCCCGGAGTATAGACTATCTCGATGTCATAGTCTAGTAGGAAGTTCAACCAGTGTTGTTGCCTTAGGTTTAGGTCTCTCTGGGTGGATATGTACTTGAGACTTTGGTGGTTTGCGCCAACCACAAAGCTCCATCCCAGAAGGTAGCATCTCTATATTCTCAGGGTGAAGACTATCGCATCCAGCACCAGATAGTGAGACGTGTCGTTCTATTTGTGGGGTGTTCATCACCTTAACCTATACTTGAAACTGTAGTATCAAGACTTGATATTGAGCACACAAGGTACCAATGAATAGGGTAGGTGAGTAAACTCATACAACTAAAAAAGGCTAGACACAGAAAGGATGTGGCATACCCCACATTTCGTTTCCCCTATTAGAAGGAGATTAATCCCCAAAACAGGCACTCTATCAATCCAACTATTAAAATCAAAAGAAAAATGAGGTTAAGCAGTAAAACTCCACTAGAAAAGATAGGAACCGCTCTGACACTCCACTATGCAACTCTACCCTGAACACACAAGTTAGAGGAATTCATCCCCCACACCTTGATATTATCTGCTTTCGGTGGCACTGAATCGCCCTCATGGTTTTTATCATGTCACAAAAATGTGTCTCAGTGTGGGAAGTACCCCTCTTCTTCATGCATTCAAATCTATGTTGAACAACACTGATGTAGTGTTTCACCGACACCCTACATCACCCTGGTAAAACCTCAAGAAATGAACAAGGATAAAAGAGAATTTCACATAGTTTCTATAAAGTTATAATAAAAAAAGTAGAAAAGAAACATGGTTTACCTATTATCATATCATGCTTTATAAGATTGTAGACATCCAAAGCTTGCAGCTGTCTGTAGACCCAGCTTCCTGATCCTGATGTGGACCACATGTTGGTGGTGGAAAGACCTCACAACATCGTCCCCTACCTCCAACTCTTCCTACTCCTCTTCCAGTACCACCTCTCTAAGGATCACCTTGATCACGGTGTTGCCTCTGTCATGGAGGTCCACCCGCTGCATGTCTAGTGTTCTCAACATGCCTGGTCAGGCAGTCTTGTGCCAAGTGTCCTCACCCATCAAAATCATAACATCGGCCCATTATGTAAATGAACCAAAACAAATCATCCATTATCCATGAATTTTCTTTTAAAAGTAATAAAAATATTTTATAAAATCATTCATAAAAGGAACCACATTCTATATCTTATTCACGCTAGGCCCTTATTTCAAATCCTAAAAAATACTTCTTTAAAAAACTCTCACTTTAATTTTAAAATACCATTTCAAAACTGATTTCTCAAATTATCACATTACATTGAAATTATATTTATTTCAAACCCTATACTAAAAACACATTTTAAAAAGAAAACCTCTTTCTATTTTTAAACCAACTTACACCACCTAGAAAACCACAAAGAGGGACATGCACCTGGTTAGAACCCTTCTATATCACACATAATCTCATCCCAAATGACTCATCCCACTCATAGTGATCATTAAGCCTCAACCCACACTTATGAAGGTGTTTCTCATGAATCCTGATCTATATGGTCGTCTCACCCATTTTTTCACTTGTCTTAATTATCTAATACATATCAAACTAGAATTCGGGAAACCAACCAAGGATACCCACATCAAGTATCATATCCAGATACCACTTAACATCTATTTTTAACTTACACAATACCCTATAACTATGGTGACATGGTCACCAGACAATTCTAATTACCTATAGTGCCAAAGAGAACTTATTCTAAGCTTAAGAGGCCCAGAAAATCCTATATATTTCTCTATAGTTTTCTTATACCATATTAATATACATATTCCCTTGAAACATGAATGAAGGAAAGTAATAATATATAAAAAATTATATTAATTTACATGAACCATAATATTCCATCATACAGTTATACCAAAAAACATGATATAAATGGTTGCAGCCTCTTCAAACATGGGAAATAAAGAAAATGTCATGTGAATACTCTATTCCAAAAATGATACATTAAAAAACCGTCTTTTCCATATTAGTCTAAGAGATCAAAAAGACCACTAATAATTTCCCAATGATAAACTTTTCTCATAACCCTCTCCATCTTTGTGTCTCCTTCCTGCTATCGGCACCTGTAAGAGAATTATATTGCAAATTAAAGAGTGTTTTATATTTATATTTAAACTTTAAACCAATAAAATTTTGTGAAATAAATGATTTTAAAGTTGTGTGATTTACCTACTCACCACCAATCATTGACGTAATATCACCAAGGAAAGATCCAGTTGTCTTCTAATATAAATCAACCAATGCTTTCTGCAAAGTAGATATTTGAGCCCCCAATTCCTAAATAGTGGTTTTCATAGAAACAAACTATCTCTGAGAATATCGGGGTAGGGAGTGACTAAAACTAGTAGATATATAGATACAATCTCCAATGTTCTACTAAATACCTCAGATGGAAATGGTCCCAAACACATCCCGCACACCTGACCAGGATACTCCTTCCCAAGGACTTTACTAATTAGGTCATCCTGGGAGACTGAGAAAGACTATATGGGATTAGCATCCCATAGTTCTTTAATTTTTACCTATAAATTAAATAGTAGTCATATTTGAATAAATATATATTAACATAGTGAAAAATAATAATAATTTATTATAAAGAATGTAAGGACCCAACCCCAGTTGCCTGGAGTCAGCGCCTTATTTGATTACGTTAGCATACATACAAGGAATACGAATCCTGAAAGACCGATTAGTTTAGTATTATTGGAAACAAGTTAAATACATAAGTTTAACATTAAAACATGAAGGGGAGAGCAATACTAATTTATTCCACTAGAAACATCACGTCTCCTAGATTATGCTCGCAAGTCATTCATAAATTACTTATTCATGTCCTGAGAAAATGAAACATAAGAAAGGGGTGAGTTCAAATGCTCAGTAAGAGTAAGCAATAAAGTATAAGATAATATAAACATTATAAATGGTGAATAATTGAAAACACATGCCTTTAATAATAAACTTGAACACATTATGGAAGAGATATGTGCTGAGTAAATAATGCCATTAAAAAAACATAATAAAGGGTATTCTACTAGTCTAATAACCACGTGAACTTTAAATTACTAGATTCATAATGAGGTAATTGAATATTCCGGACATTCTGAAACATTTTTTCATGGCCTCGTCCAAGTCATCTAATGATTAAGGCCTCGGCCAAAATCCATATCACATTGGGAAAGGCCTCAGCCAATTCCACGTCTACTTGTCTCATGAGACCTACTGATGCATAGAGGGGATATAGAGGGACCCACACATCACATAATAAGTCCAATTAATTCCTAATATGAGCGGGTATAAACATAAAAAACATATACATTCATATTGAAACTATCCTATGAAATGTAACTAACTTTCCCCAATTATTGAACACAAATACTGACCATTAGGAATAATATGGTGAATGGTTTTAGGATAGATAATCCACAATAAATTTAGTCATAAACCATTAAATAAAATATGGTATATGAAAACATAAATTATTAACCCCAACAATACATAAGAATCAATGAGATTGTTGAATCAAATGAGAATAATCTTCTAAAATCATTAAGCAATTCTTGTGATAAATACTCTTTTATTTTGAAAAGAAGAGTTCTTTTGGAAAAATCTTTGTACAAAACCAGAAGAAAAGTAAGATATTATTTCATGATAAAATTATTTTTTTTTATAAGGATAATGGTTTCCAAAAATATATTATATCTTTCCCTTGAAAATAGATATGAATTTGAGAAATTCCCTTGTATCAGGCTTGTATTTTTGGAAACAGTTTTGAGAGATTATTTTAAAACATGTAACTATCCAGAAAATAGGGAAAGACTCTAGTGGGTGTACATATATAGAATAATCACATAGAATTTATGATGAGTAAATAACAATAAATAATAATTTCATCGAGGATATTACACAATAAAAGTAACCCGAATGAAAATGGAATTTTGGGTGGAAAACCCTTACCTTAACTCAAAACAAGTTCCTCTCTCGAACTTAAGCTCTTTAAATATGAAATTATACTTATTAATAACATATTTAAGAACTTATTATACATGTATTTATTTTATCATAATTCTGGTTAGTTCATTTATGTTCTTATTGATAAGTTATTGTATCGAATTTCGTCACTTCGGAGTGTTCGTTTTCTTTATTTTCATCTTCGGTTCACTTGTTTTTAAGTATGTGGAATGAATGTAAATCTCTAGAATTGAAATTATATATTATTTATGAATATAAATAGGTGTTATTGGTCATTTATATAACTTGGTTACATGGAAATAGGATGAATTATCATATATAACTTTAATGATAATTATTTCGGTTAATTTGTGGGTTTTGATTACAATGAACTAATTTTTTGTTATAACTTAATCCTATTTGTACAAAGGGATTACAGAATTTTAAATAGATTATATTATATAAAATAATCTGGTTCAACCATAACAATATTGGTTTCATGACTATAATTGATAATGATAATAGAAATTGAAATTCCATCATCCTTGAATGTGTAAAATTGACACATCTCAGATGGTGGTCTTGCTTATAGTATAAAAGAAGGTAAAAAGGGGGATATAATGATAACTTCTTCCACTATCATGACAAAATTCCAGTACATATAAGGTACTGGAGTCATCACAAAATTTGCATAAGGATAGGTAATGGACTTCATTTTTGGATTCTACATCACAGAAGTGACAAACTTATTTTTTAAGGGTCATATAGCACTTAGTAGTTAATTATGTTGTGATTTCATGTGCTTATGACATATTTATAAGAAATTAATTTCCTTTAAAAAATATTGGGTCGTTAAATTATTCCCTCCTTACAAAAATTTTGTCCTTGAAATTCACAAAATATAACCTAAACAGATTTGGGTATGTCTTTAAAATAAGCTCCTCAGGCTCCCATGTTGCTTCCTCCATCTTATGGTTCCTCCATAGAACCTTTACCAGACGAGTCGTCTGACTTCTCAATACTTGTTCTCTAGTATCAAGAATCTTGATAGGCTCTTCAAAATAAGATATATCGGGCTCAAGTTCTACTTCTTCATAAGTGAGTACATGTGTTGGGTCTAGCATATACTTTCTTAACATTGACACGTGGAACACATTGTGAACCTTGGAGAGACTTGGAGGCATTACCAAATGGTAAGCTACGGCTCTAATTCAGTCCAGAATTTCAAAAGGTCTGATGTACCTGGGACTTAATTTTCCCTTCTTATTGAATTGTATAATACCCTTCCATGGAGATACCTTTAAGAAAATGTGATAACCTTCTTGAAATTCCAAATCCTTTATTCGGTTATCAGCATATCTCTTTTGACTACTTTGAGCTGTTTTGATATGGTTCTGGATAATCTTCACCTTTTCCATTGTTTCTTCAACAAGTTCTGGGACCACGATCTTTCTTTCACCAACATCATCCCAGAAAGTGGGTGTACGGCATCTCCTCCCATATAATGCTTCATAGGGTGCCATCTGAATACTTGAATGGAAGCTATTGTTGTAAGAAAATTCTGCAAGAGGTAAATACTAATCCCACATGCCTTGAAAATCAAGTGAACAAGACCTCAACATGTATTCCAATGTTTGAATAGTCCGTTCTGATTGTCCATCAGTTTGTGGGTGGTAGGCAGTGCTCAAATGAAGATCAGTATCTAGGGCCTTCTGAAGACTCTTCCATAATCGTGATGTAAAACGGGGATCACGATCAGAAACAACTGATGAGGGTACACCATGAAGTCTTACAACTTCATTAATATATATTCTTTCTAAACGTTCAAGTGGTAAATCTTCCCTTATAGCATGAAAATGTGCAGATTTTATAAGATGGTCAACAATGACCCATATAGTATCATTCTTTCTTGGAGTATTTATTATCCACATGACAAAGTCTATTGTAATATCATCCCATTTCCACATAGGTATAGGAAGGGGTTGCATGACTCCACCAGGATGTTGTCTTTCTTCCTTCACCTGTTGACAAACTAAACATCTCGACACGTAATCAGCAATCTCCTTCTTTATGTTTTCCCACAAAAAAATGTTCCCTCAGATCTCTATACATCTTGGTGCTACCCGTTTGTATAGAGAAATTTGATCTATGAGAATCTTCTAATAGTTCTTTTTTTAGCTCAGGTACGGATGGAACGCATAACCTCTTCCCAAACTTCAGAACTCCATCTTCATACGCGAAGTCAGACAGTCTCCCATCCTTAACTGCATTAATTTTCTTGTGCAGATTCTCATCATCAGATTGAGAAATTTTTATCTTCTCTAGTAAAGACAGTTTATCAATCATTTGAAAGGGGAGTGATGTTTCCCATTCCTTAACAATTCCCATATTCATCTTTAGTATATCCATGAACATAGGATCTATTTCAATCCTCATTTCAGTCAGAAGTCCATGATATTTCCTGATTAATGCATTTTCCACCTTATTCACCTTTCCTAGGTGGTATTGTATTTAACAATCGTAATCTTTGAGTAAATAGAGCCATCTTCTTTGCCTCATGTTGAGTTCTTTTTGTGTGAAAATATATTTCAAACTCTTGTGGCCCGTATAAATCTCACATCTCTCTCCGTAGAGATAATGCCTCCATATTTTCAGAGCAAATATTCTTGCTGCTAACTCAAGATCATGAATTGGATATTTTTTCTCATGAGTCTTCAATTGTCTTGATTCATAAGAAATAACTTTATCATTTTACAAAAGGATGCAAACCAGTCCATTCTTTGATGCATCACTATATATTACAAATTCATCACTTCTGGATGGAAGAGTCAAAATTGGAGCATTGACCAATATTCTTTTAAATTCACTAAAGCATTTTGTACATTCTTTTGTCCACACAAACTTAACTCTTTTACGTGTGATCTTGGTTAGCAGGTTAGCCAGTCAGGCAAAATTCTGAACGAAATGCTGATAATAACCTGCTAAGCCAATAAAAATGTGTACCTCTGTTATGTTTGTTGGCGTGGGCCAATCTTGGATTGCCTTTTTCTTCACAGGATCAACTAGGATTCCAACCTTAGAGACAATATGGCCCAGAAAAGAAACTAATTGGTTCCATAATTCGCACTTTCTAAACTTCCCATATAATTTATTTCTTCTAAGAGTTCTCAGAATAACCTGCAAGTGATTCTCATGGTCTTCATAGATTTTTGATTATACAAGGATATCATCAATGAATACCACAAAAAAGTTATCAAGATATTCCTTGAAAACTCTATTCATTAAATCCATGAAAACATAGGGTGCATTTGTCAGTCCAAAAGGCATCACTCTAAACTCGTAATGCCCATACCTGGTCTGAAATGTTGTCTTAGGAATATCTTCCTTTCTCACACACAACTTATGATATTCGAATCAAAGGTAAATATTTGAAAAGTATTGAGCTCCATGAAGTTGGTCAAATAAATCATCAATCCAGGGTAGAGGATACTTATTATTTGTTGTAATAGTATTTATTTCCCTGTATTCAATGCAAAGCCTCATGGATTCATCTTTCTTTTTGACAAAGAGGACACGGGCTCCCCATAGAGAAACACTAGGTCAAATAAATACTTTTTCACTCAAATCCTCTAGTTGTTTCTTTATCTCTAATAATTCTATAGTGGCCATTCTATAGGGAGTCTTTGATATAGGTCTTTCATCAGGAATTAAATCAATAGATAACTCAACTTCCCACTCTAGAGGATGCCCAGGTAAATCCTCTAGAAATACATCAATGTACTCTTTCACTATGTTCACATCTTCAATTTGAATATTTCTTTCCTTTCCCATAGATATTGGTTTATATTCCTCTCCAAGTATTGTATTCAGTAGAGCTACTGGGGGTGGTTCTAGATAATAATCAGGTGGTGAAGTTTCCACCCTAAAGACAATGGATTCTATACCATTTCCAATAAAATTAAATTCCTTCTTCTTACAATAAATCTTTGTATCATAATTTTATAGTCAATTCATACTGAGAATTATATCAAATTAAGTCATTGGTATGATGATAAGGTTAGCAACTAGAGCACATTTTGGTGTCTGGAGGGGGACTAATCGACATTCCTTTGTTGAAATGATACATCCACTATGAGTTTTGACTGATAACTCTTTTATTAAATTAAATTGGACATATCTAATTTTCTTGGCAAACTGGGAATTTATAAATGAATGCAACGATCCAGAATCAAATAAAGTATTGGCTAAATTTGAGAAAATGTTTAAAGTACCTGCCACCACATTATTAGGAACTTCAACCTCTGTAGTTGTGATTTCATAAGCTTTTCTCTGATCCCTTTGCCTTTTCTGTTGCATATTTCCTTGACTCTTTGAACAATCATTAGCATAGTGTCCCATCTCTCGACAATTATAGCATTGAACATCATTGGATTCCTTCTTCCCTTTGCAATCACCAGAAATATGGCCTTTCTAACCACATTTGTAGCATACTCATTTTCCTTTTAAGCATGTACCAGGGTGTTTCCTTCCACAATTGTCACATGGTGGAAATTCAACTCTTCCCTTCTTCCCTATTTCCGTATTTCCTTTCCCAGGGTTTTCAGCATCCCTCTTCTTTTCTTTCTTTCCCTTAAAGTCATAATACTTAGATAATTGTTTTTCTTTCTTGATAGCACATGAAACTATATCCTCATATGATGAAAAACTTTGGGAGACTAGTGCCCACCGTGGTAATGGCTTTAGGCCATCAAATAATCGATCAATTTTGCTCCTTGGATTTCGTATATATTCCAAAACATGTCTTGTTAACCTTGTGAAGTTGGATTCATACTTGGCAACATTTTCATCCTCCTTCTACCTCAGATTCAAGAATTGTCTCTTCATATCTGCTCGCTGCTCACGAGGGAAATATTTTTCTTAGAAGATTTCCTTAAAATACCTTCATTCCATCTCTTCTATCTCTTACTCCTCCTTTTTGTTTTGAATTAATGACCACCACTGATCCGTATCTCCCGATATACGATATACTGCCATGACAACCTTCTCTCTTTCATTACATCCCAAAGTAAGAAATATCTTCTGGAGGGAACTTATCCACTCCTCAGTTACAAATGGGTTTGTAGTCCCATTGAATGATGGAGGTTTTTGTTGCATAAAGCGATCTAGCGTAGCTTCTCCACATGGTGGATCCGGATGCTCCATACGGGTAAGGTTATTATTCATAACTTGAGTAAGTTCTCCTAGTATAGTTATGAGTTGCTCAGCACCAGTCACAGTACCAGATCCAACATCATTACCTTGCATCGGAGTAAAATCCATACAGGGGACATGTGTGTTTGTGCGGTTTCCATTCCTTCCACTTGGCGCCATCTCTAGATTATGGAATACACTAGATTAGTTTATGAATCATAATGTGTAATCTTAACTTAACAAAATACTTATAAAAAATTGAGATCCTATGAATGGCTAATCCCATATTCACGAATATGGTTTCTTTGAGGAATATTTTACATTTCAATCCTTCATAATGGCTTGTAAAGAAAATGTGAATTATCCTAAGAATATCCCCCAGGAGTGTCATAACAAAGAGTGAAGCAAGGCTCATTGTCATGCACCAGTTCCCGTTCGAGTCTAGCTCAAAGCGGTGTTTTCGGGTTTTACCCCTAGATACATCTATGCCAGAGCCACCTCTACCTACTCGTATCCAGACAGGGATGTATTACTTGAAAGATCCACATAATCTATTCCTTACCAAAATACCAGGACGTTATTTTATGTATATCCTCAAAGAATAACATAGGGACTCTTCCCTAATTCTACGTTTTCTAAGTCTAGTTTCCAAGTATTCTACTAAACTTCCTCTCATACCAACAGTAAGGACCCGACCCCAGTTGCCCGGAGCCAGCACCTTATTTGATTACGTAGTCATACATACAAGGAATAAGAATCCTGAAGGACCGATTAGTTTAGTATTATTGGAAACAAGTTACATACATAAGTTTAACATTACAACATGAAGGGAAAAACAACACTAATTTATTCCACTAGAAACACCACGTCTCCTAGATTATGTTTGCAAGTCATTCATAAATTACTTATTCATGTCATGAGAAAATGAAACATAAGAAAGGGGTGAGCTCAAATGCTCAGTAAGAGTAATAAATACAATGGAAGATAATATAAACATTAGACATGTTGAATAATTAAAAACACATACCTTTAATAATAAACTTGAACACATTATGGCCGGTATATGTGCTGAGTAAATAATGCCATTAAAAAAACATAATCATGGGTATTCTACTAGTCGAATAACCACATGAAATTTCAATTACTAGATTCATAATGAGGGAAGTGCATATACCGGACATTCTGAAACATTTTTTCATAGCCTCGGCCAATACGTCTAATGATTAAGGCCTCGGCCAAAATCCATATCACATTGGGAAAGGCCTCGGCCAATTCCACGTCTACTTGTCTCATGAGACCTACCAATGAATAGAGAGGCTATATTGGGCCCCAACCGTCGCATAATAAGTCCAATTCATTCCTCATATGAGCGAGGATAAACATAAACAACATATACATTCATATTGAAACTATCATATGAAATGTAACTAACTTTCCCCAATTATTGAACACAAATACTAACCATTCGGAATAATGTGGTGAATGATTTTAGGATAGATCATCCACAATAAAGTTAGTCATAAACTATTCAATAAAATATGGTATATGACCACATAAATTATTAACTCCAACAATACATAAGAATCAATGAGAGTGTTGAATCAAATGAGAATAATCTTCTAAAATCATTAAGCAATTCTTGTGATAAATACTCTTTTATTTTGAAAAGAAGAGTTATTTTTGGAAACATATTTGTACAAAACCAGAAGTAAATTAAGATAGTATTTCATGATAAAATGATTGTTTTTATAAGGATAATTGTTTCCAAAAATATATTATATCTTGACCTTGAAAATAGATATGAATTTGAGAAATTCCCTTGTATCGGGCTCGTATTTTTGGAAACAGTTTTGAGAGATTCTTTTAAAACATGTAACTATCCATAAAATAGGGAAGGATTCTCGTTGGTGTACATATATATAATACTAACACAAAATTTATGAGGATTAAATAACAATACATAAGAATTTCATCGAGGAAATTATACAATAAAAGTAACCCGAATTAAAATGGAAGTTCGGGTGGAAACCCCTAACCTTAACTCCAAACGTGTTCCTCTCTCAAACTTAAGCTCATGGAATATGAAATTATAATTATTAATAAATTATTTAAGAACTTATTATACATGTATTTAGTATATCATAATTCTGGTTAGTTCATTTATGTTCTTATTGATAAGTTATTATATCGAATTCTGTCATTTCGGAGTATTCATTTTCTTTATTTTCATCTTCAGTTCACTTGTTTTTAAGTATGTGGAATGAATGTAAATCTCAATAATTGAAATTATATATTATTTATGAACATAAATAAGTTTTATTGGTCATTTATATAACTTGGTTACATGTAAATAGGATGAATTATCATATATAACTTTAATGATATTTATTTCGGTTAATTTGTGGGTTTTGATTACAACGAACTCATTTTTCTTTATGACTTAATACTATTTTTACAAAGGGATTGCAGAATATTAAATAGGTTATATTATATATAATAATCTGGTTCAACCATAACAATATTGGTTTCATGACCAGAATTGATAATGACAATAGAAATCGAAAGTCCATCGTCCTTGAATGTGTAAAATTGACACATCTTGGATGGTGTTCTTGCCACTAGTATAAAAGATGGTAAAAAGGGGGAGATGATGATAACTTATTTGACTATCATGAAAAAATTACAGTACATATAAGGTACTGGATTCATCACAAAATTTGGATAAGGGGAGTTAATTTAAAAATAAAACAAATGATCTTGAAAGGAAAGACAAAGAATTGAAAAGAGGAATTTACCTCTTGAACCAAACTTCCTTGAGAGCCTCCTTAAGGGAGAGGTTTTCGTCTTTTTATGAGACCAAATCTTTCTGGAAGTGGGAGAGGAGGTTGGGAGGGTATTTGGACAGAATTTGGAGAAGGCACAAGGCTTGAGAGGAGTGAATGGAAGGGGGTGAGAGGGGGTTTTATAGTGGAGGAGAGAGGGGATTTCTTAATATAAAACTCATTAATTTATTATTTATCCTCAAGACAAGGAATAGTGAGTATTCCATGACCAAGAATAGTAATTTTATCATGTGATCCCGAAACAAGTGGGCTTACCTCAGCAGAACATCACACATGACTCTATAATTAGTGTATTTATCTTAATTTTTCAATTAATGGTATGTCACTATTCATCAAAAATTCAAGTATTTCATAAAAATACCAAAAATTTACCCCAACCATTTTTCAACGTGAAGAATCCAAAAACGAAGTCCATTTTTCAAAAATAATTTTCTAAATATTATTAATTTAATATTTAATTAAATCATAATTTATTTTAAAAAAAATAATTTTAAAACATTTATTTGCTTATTTTAAAGCATAGATATATCATACTTACACTTGAATATTATTTATATACTATCATAAGTAAGGTTACTATTCATTAGGGTATATCACTACTCATAAGGGTATGTTACTATTCATAAGGGTAGGTTACTATTCACTAAAAATTATGTTTTTCTTATCAGACTCTAAATAACTTACTGATCGCAACTGTGTATGTCGGATTTTTGAAATTCACATCACAGAAGTGAAAAACTTATTTTTTAAGGGTCACATAGCACTTAGTACTTAATTATGTTGTGATTTCATGTGATTATGACATATTTATGAGAAAGAAGTTTCCTTTTAAAAATATTGGGTCGTTACATTCATCCCTCCTTACAAAAATTCCGTCCTCGAAATTCACAAAATATTACCTAAAAATATTTGGGTTTGTCTTTAACATAAGCTCCTCAGGCTCTCATGTTTCTTCCTTCATATTATGGTTCCTCCATAGAACCTTTACCAGGAAAGTCGTCTGATTTCTCAATACTTGTTCTCTAGTATCAAGAATCTTGACAGGCTCTTCATAATAAGATAGATCAGGATCAAGTTCTACTTCTTCATAAGTGAGTGCATGTGTTGGGTCTGGAATTTACTTTCTTAATATTGACACGTGGAACACATTGTGAACCTTGGAGAGACTTGGAGGCATTTCCAAACAGTAAGCTACAGCTCCAATTCGGTCCAGGATTTCAAATGGTCTGATGTACCTGGGACTTAATTTTCCCTTATTACTAAATCGTATAATACCCTTCCATGGAGATACCTTTAAGAAAATGTGATCACATTCTTGAAATTCCAAATCCTTTCTTCGATTATAATCATAGTTATTTTGCCTACTTTGAGCTGTTTTGATATGGTTCTGGATAATCTTCACCTTTTTCGTTGTTTCTTCAACAAGTTCTGGGACCACAAGCTCTCTTTCACCAACACCATCCCAACATGTTAGTGTACGGCATCTCCTCCCATATAATGCTTCATAGGGTACCATATGAATACTTGAATGGAAGATATTGTTATAGGAAAATTCTACAGGAGGTAAATAATGATCTCACATGCTGTGAAAATCAAGTGAACAAGACCTCAACATGTCTTCCAATGTTTGAATTGTCTGTTTTGATTTTCCATTAGTTTGTGGGTGGTAGGTAGTGCTCAAACGAAGATTAGTATTTAGGGCCTTCTAAAGACTCTTCCAGAATCGTGATGTAAAATGGGGATCACGATCTGAAACAATTGATGAGGGTACACCATGAAGTCTTACAACTTCATTAATATATATTCTTACTAAACGTTCAAGTGTTAAATCTTCCCTTATATCAAGGAAATGTTCAGATTTTGTAAGATGTTCAACAATGTACCATATCGTATCATTCTTTCTTCGAGACTTTGGTAGCCCCATGACAAAGTCCATTGTAATATCATCCCATTTCCACATAGGTATAGGAAGGGGTTGCATGACTCCACCAGGATGTTGTCTTCTTGCCTTCACATGTTGACAAACTAAACATCTCGACGCGTAATCAGCAATATACTTCTTCATGTTTTCCCACCAAAAACGTTCCCTCAGATTTATATACATCTTGGTGCTACCCGGGTGTATAGAGAAATTTGACTTATGAGCATCATCTAATAGTTCCCTTTTTAGTTTAGGTACTGATGGAATGCATAACCTCTTCCCAAACTTCAGAACTCCTTCTTCATACACGAAGTCAGCCAGTCTCCCATCCTTAACTGCATTAATTTTCTTGTGCAGATTCTCATCATCATATTGAGAAATTTTTATCTTCTCTAGTAAAGATAGTTTATCAATCATTTTAAAGAGGAGTGATTTTTCTCATTCCTTAACAATTCCCATATTCATCTTTAGTAGATCCATGAACATAGGATCTCTTTCAATCCTCATTTCAGTCAGAAGTCCATGATCTTTCCTACTTAATGCATCTTCCAGCTTATTCTCCTTTCCTGGGTGGTAGTGTATTGAGAAATCGTAATAATTGAGTAACTTGAGACATATTCTTTTCCTCATGTTGAGTTATTTTTATGTGAAAATATATTTCAAACTCTTGTGGTCCGTATAAATCTCACATCTCTCTCCATAGATATAATGCCTCCATATTTTCAGATCAAAGAATACTTTTGCTCACTCAAGATCATGAGTTGGATAATTTTTCTCATGAGTCTTCAATTTTTTTGATGCATAAGCAATAACTTTATCATTTTCCATAAGGACACAACCCAGTCAATTCTTTGATGCATCGCTATATATTAGAAATTCATCACTTCCAAATGGAAGAGTCAAAATTAGATCATTGACTAATCTTCTTTTAAATTAACTGAAGCATTCTATACATTCTTTTTTCCACACAAACTTAACTCCTTTACGTGTGATCTTGGTTAGTGGGTTAGTCAGTCGGACAAAATTCTGAATGAAACGTCGATAATAACATGCTAAGTCAATAAAACTGCGTACCTCGGTTATGTTTGTTGGTGTAGGCCAATATTGGATTGCCTTTGTCTTTGTAGGATCAACTAGGATTCCATCCTTAGAGAAAATATGGCCCAGAAAATAAACTGATTGGAGCCAGAATTCGCACTTGCTAAACTTCCCATATAATTTATTTATTCTAAGAGTTCTCATAATAACCCGCAAGTGATTCTCATGGTCTTCATAGATTTTTGAGTATACAAGGATATTATCGATGAATACCACAACAAAGTTATCAAGATATTCTTTGAAAACTCTATTCATTAAATCCATGAAAACATAGGGTGCATTTGTGAGTCCAAAAGGCATCACTGTAAAATCGTAATGCCCATACCTGGTCCAAAATGTTGTCTTAGGAATGTATTCTATTCTCACATGCAACTGATGATATCAGAATCGAATTTCAATCTTCAAAAAGTGTTGAGCTCCATGAAGTTGGTCAAATAAATCATCAATCACAGGCAGAGGATACTTATTCTTTATTTTAATAGCATTGATTTCCCTGTAATCAATTCAAAGTCTCATGGATTCATCTTTCTTTTTAAAAAATTAGGATAGGGGCTCCCCATGGAGAAACACTAGGTTGAATAAATACTTTTTCACTCAAATACTATAGTTGTTTCTTTAAATCAACTAATTCCACAATGGCCATTCTATAGGGAGTCTTTGATATAGGTCTTGCATCAGGAATTAAATCAATAGATAACTCAACTTCTCGCTCTAAAGGATGTCCAGGTAAATCCTCTAGAAATACATCAATGTACTCTTTCACTATGTGCATATATTCAATTTTAATATTTCTTTCCTCACCCATAGATATTGGTTTATCTTCCTCTCCAAGTATTGTATTCAGTAGAGCTACTGGGGGTGGTTCTAGATAAGAATCAGGTGGTGAAGTTTCCGCCCTAAAGACAAGGGATTCTACACCATTTTCAAAAATTGTAACTTCCTTCTTCTTATAATAAATATTCGCATCATAATTTGATAGCCAATCCATACCGAGAATTATATCAAATTCAGTCATTGGTATGATGATAAGGTTAGAAACTAGAGCACATTTTGGTGTCTGGAGGGGGACTAATCGGCATGCCTTTATTGCAATGATACATCCACTATGAGTTTTTACTGATAACTCCTTTATTAAATTAAATTGGACATATTGAATTTTCTTGGAAAACTGGGAAGATATAAATGAATGCGATGATTCAGAATCAAATAAAGTATTGGATAAATTTGATGAAATGATTAAAGTACCTGCCACCACATCATTAGGAACTTCAACCTCTACAGTTGTGATTATATAATATTGTCCCTGATCCCTTGGCCTTTTCTGTTTCATATTTCCTTGATGCTTTGGACAATAATTATAATAATGTCCCATCTTCCGAAAATTATAGCATTGAACATCATTGGATTCCTCATTCCCTTTGTAATCACCAGAAAGATGGCCTTTCTGACCACATTTGTAGCATACTCCTTTTCCTTTTAAGTATGCACCAAGGTGTTTCCTTCCATTATTATCACATGGTGGAAATTAATCTCTTCCCTTCTTCCTTGTTTCCTTATTTCCTTTCCTAGTGTTTTCGGCAGACCTCTTCTTTTCTTTCTTTCCCTTAAAGTTATAATACTTAGAGAATTCTTTTTCTGTCTTGATAGCACATGAAACTATATCCTCATATAATGAAAAACATTGGGAGACCAGTGCCTGCCGGAGGAATGGCTTTAGGTCATCAAAGAATCGATCAATTTTGCTCCTTGGATTTCTTATATAGTCCACAGAATGTCTTGTTAACCTTGTAAAGTTGGCTTCATACTTGGCAACATTTTCATCCTCCTTCTGACTCAGATTCAAGATTTGTCTCTCCATATCTACTCACTGCTCATGAGGGAAATATTTTTCTAAGAAGATTTCCTTAAAATCCCTCCATTCCATCTCTTCTATCTCTTCCTCCTCCTTTGTGTTTTGAATTAATGACCACAACTGATCTACATCTCCCGATAGACGATATACTTCCATAACAACCTTCCCTCTTTCATTACATCCCAAAGCAAGAAATATCTTCTTGAGGGAACTAATCCACTCCTCAGCTACAAATGGGTTTGTAGTCTCATTGAATGATAGAGGATATTGTCGCATAAAGCGATCTAGCATTTCTCCTCCATGTGGTGGATCTGGATGCTTCATACAGGTAAGGTTATTATTCATAACCTAAGTAAGTTGTCCCAGTATAGTTATGAGTTGCTCAGAACCAGTCACAACACCAGAGCCAACATCATTATCTTGCATTAGAGGAAAATACCTACAGGGGACACTTGTGTTCGTGTGGTTTCCATTCCTTCCACTTGGCACCATCTTTAGATAATGTCATACACTAGATTAGGTTATGAATCATAATATAAAATCTTAACTTAACAAAATAATTAGAAAAAATTGAGATCCTACGAATGGATAATCCCATACTCACAAATATGGTTTCTTTGAGAAATATTTTAAATTTCAATCCTTCATAATGGCTTGTAAAGAAAATGTGAATTATCCTAAGCATATCCCCCTGGAGTGTTGTAACCAAGAGTGCAGTAAGGATCATTTTCGTGCACTAGTTCCCGTTCGAGTCTAGCTCAAAGTGGTGTTTTCGGGTTTTACCCCTAGATACATCTGTGCTAGAGCTGCCTCTACCTGCTCATATCCAGACAGGGATGTATTGCTTGAAATATCCACATAATATATTCCTTATCGAAATACCACGACGTTATTGTATGTATATCATCAAAGAATAACATAGGGACTCTTCTCTAATTCTACGTCTTCTAAATCTAGTTTCCAAGTATTCTACTAAACTTCCTTTGATACCAACTGTAAGGACCCGACCCCAGTTGCCCGGAGCCGGTGCCTTATTTTATTACGTTGACATACATAAAAGGAATATAAATCCCGAAGGACCGATAGTTTACTATTATTGGAAATAAGTTACATACATAAGTTTAACATTACAACATGAAGGGAAAAACACTAATTTATTCCACTAGAAACATCACGTCTCCTAGATTATGCTGGAAAGTCATTCATAAATTACTTCTTCATGTCCTAAGAAAATGAAACATAAGAAAGGGTTGAGCTCAAATGATCAGTAAGAGTAAAAAATACAGTGGAAGATAATATAAACATTATACATGGTGAATAATTCAAAACACAAGCCTTTAATAATAAACTTGAACACATTATGGCATGGATATGTGCTGAGTAAATAATTAAATTAAAAAACCATAATCATGGGTATTATACTAGTCTAATAGCCACATGAACTTTCAATTACTAGCTTCATAATGAGGGAAGTGTATATTCCATACATTCTGAAACATTTTGTCATGGCCTCGGCCAAGACGTCTAATGATTAAGGCCTCGGCCAAAATCCATATCACATTGGGAAAGGCCTTAGCCAATTCCACATCTACTTGTCTAATGAGACCTACTGATGCATCGAGGGGATATAGAGGGCCCCAATAGTCACATAATAAGTCCAATTCACTCCTAATATGAGCGGGGATAAACATAAACAACATATAGATTCATATTGAAACTATCATCTGAAATGTAACTAACTTTCCCCAATTATTGAACACAAATACTAACCATTCGGAATAATATGGTGAATGGTTTTAGGATAGATCATCCAAAATAAAGTTAGTAATAAACCATTCAATAAAATATGGTATATTAAAACATAAATTATTAACCCCAACAATACATAAGAATCAATGAGTGTGTTGAATCAAATGAGAATAATCTTCTAAAATCATTAAGCAATTCTTGTGATAAATACTCTTTTATTTTGAAAAGAAGAGTTCTTTTGAAAAAATATTTTTACAAAACCAGAAGTAAAGTAAGATATTATTTCAGGATAAAATGAGTGTTTTTATAAGGATAATGGTTTCCAAAAATAGATTATAGTTTTCCCTTGAAAATATATATGAATTTGAGAAATTCCCTTGTATCGGGCTCATATTTTTGGAAACAGTTTTGAGAGCTTCTTTTAAAACATGTAACTATCCAGAAAATAGGGAAGGATTCTGGTTTTTGTACATATATAGAATACTCACACATAATTTATGAGGATTTCATAATAATACATAATAATTTCATCGAGGAAATAAGACAATAAAAGTAACCTGAATGAAAATGGAAGTTCAGGTGGAAAACCCTTACCTTAACTCCAAACGTGTTCCTCTCTCAAACTTAAGCTCCTGGAATATGAAATTATACTTATTAATAACTTATTTCAGAACTTATTATACATTTATTTATTTTATCATAATTTTGGATAGTTCATTTATGTTCTTATTGATAAGTTATTGTATCTAATTTCGTCACTTCGGAGTGTTAATTTTCTTTATTTTCATCTTCAGTTCACTTGTTTTTAAGTATGTGGGATGAATGTAAATATCTAGAATTGAAATTATATATTATTTATGAACATAAATAGGTGTTATTGTTCATTTATATAACTTGGTTACATGGAAAGAGGATGAATTATCATATAGAACTTTAATGATAATTATTTCGGTTAATTTGTGGGTTTTGATTACAACGAACTCATTTTTCTTTATAAATTAATCCTATTTGTACAAAGGGATTACAGAATATTAAATAGGTTATATTATATATAATAATCTGATTCAACCATAACAATATTGGTTTCATGAACAGAATTGAGAATGAAAATAGAAATCGAAAGTCCATCGTCCTTGAATGTGTAAAATTGACACATCTCGGATGGTGTTCTTGCTACTAGTATAAAAGAAGGTAAAAAGGAGAGATGATGATAACTTATTCCACTATCATGAAAAAATTATAGTACATATAAGGTATTGGAGTCATCACAAAATTTTTATAAGGAGAGGTAATTGAAAAATAAAACAAATGATCTTGAAAGGAAAGACAAATAATTGAAAAGAGGAATTTACCTCTTGAGCCAAACTTCCTTGAGATCCTCCTTAAGGGGGTGGTTTTGGTCTTTTTATGAGACCAAAGCTTGATAGAAGTTGGAGAGGATGTTAGGGGGGTATTTGGATAGAATTTGGAGAAGGAACATGGCTTGAGAGGAGTGAATGGAAGGAGGTGAGAGGGGGTTTTATAGTGGAGGAGAGAGGGGATTTCTTAATATAAAACTCATTAATTTATTATTTATCCTCAAGACAAGGAATAGTGAGTATTCCATGACCAAGAATAGTAATTTTATCATGTGATCCCGAACCAAGTGGTCTTACCTCAGTAGAACATCACACATGACTCTATAATTAGTGTATTTATCTTAATTTTGCAATTTATGGTATGTCACTATTCATCAAAAATTCAAGTATTTCAGAAAAATCCCAAAAATTTACCCCAACCATTTTTCGACATGTAGAATCCAAAAATGAAGTCCATTTTTCAAAAATAATTTTCTAAATATTAGTAAATTAATATTTAATTAAATCATTATTTATTCTAAAAATAAGAGTTTTAAAACATTTTTTTACTTATTTTAAAGCATAGATATATCGTACTTACACTTGAATATTATTTATATACTATCATAAGTAAGGTTACTATTCATTAGGGTATATCACTATTCATAAGGGTATGTTACTATTCATAAGCGTAGGTTACTATTCACCAAAAATTAAGTTTTTCTTATCAGACTCTAAATAACTTACTGATCGCAACTATGTATGTCGTATTTTTGAAATTCACATCACAGAAGTGAAAAACTTATTTTTTAAGGGTCACATAGCACTTAGTAGTTAATTATGTTGTGATTTAATGTTATTATGACATATTTATAAGAAAGGAATTTCCTTTTAAAAATATTGGGTTGTTACAAAGAAAAATGAATTCAAACCCCCAACTTCTTTGGAAGTCTCATTAACATAACTCCCATCAGATTTTTATAAACATCCAACCATAGTTCTATTCGGGAGACCTGTTTCCCTAAATTCTATGACTGCATTAAACAAAGATAAATAAACAATTTAATATATGGAATAGGTAATATTTTATTATAAATATTTAAACTAATGAAAAGATTACCATAGTCTGTCAGTTTTTGGAAAAACTCTTTGACCCCAGTGTGAGGGATGATTTTCTTAGATTGAATTGATGCATTCTTCCTTGAAACATCCTAAAATGAATAACATATAATTTAATAGTAATTTATATAATTTCATCTCCTTATCATATGCATGTATAAATATAAAATGAGATTAATATAATAATATATATTTAAATACTATGTTCTTCTCGTCACGATGTCTATCAACAAAAACTTTACATTACTCTCTAGGTACCCCATTGGTTACCTTATCATAAAGTTACTAGGTGCTCAACAAAGTATCATTGAATTTGTTCCATAATATCCATTTAAAATTTTTCCATTTCTTACCCAGATTTTTCAATGTCCACTTTTGTGCTATAAGATCGGCAAGGGGAAAGTAGAAAAACATATGTACAAAGAGATTCATTTTGAAAATATTATAATTTAATATCATAATGACATTTAATTACACCATAATATATTAAAATTAACTTTATCTATGAATCAAAAACATCATTTTTCCAAGATAAAGTCATATGCCTTTAATCAGCATACGTAATCAGAAGGGTAACTGGATCCTCCGCTTATTGTCCTAGAATCTGGACAAATAATCCTATGGTTTCGTCTGTAGAGACCCCATAGAAGTCAAATGGGACAACTATATTTAGTCCATTTAGATTCTAGACAGCTAAACTTTTCATATTTTTCTCTACATTATAATTTTTTACATATTTTTTGAAAAAATAGTAATAAGTATAAAAAAGTGAAATAACTTTATTCGTATTAAAATTTTTACCTATAACTATCACCCTCTAATATCCCTACAAAGAACCAAAAGTGGTGAACTTCTCCCTCCTATCTGAGGCTACTGAATGGGGAGGCATTTGATGAGTTTATAATGGGACACTGATGGAGGGTGTGATAGATAGTGTAGGGGTAAAGTATAGGGTGTATCAGATGAAGTAGGGAGGGAGACTAATGGGCCATCATCAGTCAGTATGGTATAGGGAACATCGACTAAGAGTCAAATAGAATCAATATAACAATTCCTCCTTGAAATTCATGTCATTTAATCAAATAAAATTAACTTCAAAACTTATATTTCAAAAAATTTATTCAAAAAAATTAGAAATTATAATAGATGCATAGTACTAAAAAACAAAATATCCATAACTATGATAATGAATGGCTTCAAAAATGACATAATTGGTTGATAAATGAATGGGTGACTGCACATACAATCATATTCTCCTTTAATCGTGTCATTTTCCTGCTCTATAATTACTTCATCTACTTCATCCACCCTTACAAGACTAATATTTTCAATATCATGAGGGATAAATAAGTTCACTTTTTGATGTTTATGAGATTCAATGTTAGAGGTCAAATCTTCCACTTCATCACCCATATCATAAAAGTCTCTTTTTTTATGTCAGAAACTACACTCCACCCTTCATCCATGACATCTTCCACATAATATAATATTTTCTCTTATGATGATAAGATATATAAATCATGTAATTCATGGTCATCAACATTCATCGAGCGAGATAAGTTCAAAAAAGTAAATTGTAAGGAATCTCTTTTAACACCCCTGATAATATCATCCTAATTGAATTTTAATAAAGCAACTGAAAAATGCTCGTGGTAGTTTAATTCAATAATATCAGTCAGCTTTCTATAGTATCCCACTTCTTCAAATGTAGATATACCACTATTATTTGTTTTCAAACCCTCTTCCTGATTGAATGTATTAAATTTAAATCCATTCACATTGTAAGTGTCAAACTTTCTAGCCTATTTTAGAGGACCTCAAGAAAGAAACTTCAAATATTTTAAAAAAATAAGCTCGAGTGTCAGTATTCATGTTCTAAAAAAGTAATATATATTATTAGATTTAAAAAATATATCTTTTAACCTAATATCCATATTGATTGCAATATTTATGAACTTACATTTCGTAAAAACCATTCTACAAGATCTTTATTAACAGCTTTTGTCATATCTTTCTCATTTCGTGTTCATCCTCTCATTCTTATCTTCATTTGTATCCAAAAATCTTCAATAAATGGATCTACAATTTCACTATTCAGTAGCTTATATCTATGTGCCTATAATAATTCTATTTTTTTCAGTGTAACATTTGAGCTCCTCCTAACTGATCGGATAATAGTGGGAAAGATTTTTGATTTCCCATGTAGTTGAGATTAATTTGATGTGTCATAAACACATACAACTCAACTGAATATTTTCTAATTATCATCCAAGTATCTAGAACAAATGGTAAGATACTCCTCTTCCAAATATCCTTCAAAAATAGAGCCTTCAGGTTGAGATTTATTTTTCATGTATGATTTCAAATAACCAAGATATCTATGAAATAAAAAAACATAATTGTGTATTTAATTAAGTGATAATAATTGTTTACTTAAATAAAAAACATATAAATAAAGTACCTCTCAATTGGATACATCCATTGATAATGTATAGGGCCTCCTAATTTAGCTTCCTCAACCAAATGCACAGTTAAATACATCATGAAATTAAAAAACAATGGAGGAAATATCATACCCATTGCACAAAGTGTCAATAAAAATATCTCCTAAAGGTTTTAAAGATAAAATGGTTGTATAGTTTTGTCACATAGTTTTCTGAAGAATGTGTAAAATTGGTGTACAAAAGCAGTAACCTTTTCAGGTAATAATGTACGCAAATATAATGGTAGTAACTTCTATAAAAAAATATGTGAATTGTGAATTTTCAATCCATTTAACCTATGATTATTTAAGTCAAAACACCTTGATATGTTACCTGAATTCCTATAATATACCTTAAAAGGTTTTAAAATTATAAGTAATTCATCTTTATCCCTATTTTTCATTACAAAAATTATCAGAGCATACTTTCCATTATCATCAGGACATAAATCACACTTTATGTTCATTTTTTTTAAGTCCTTACAAGAATTAAGATAGTCCTTCAATTTTCCATTCTCATTAAGAAATGTGAAGAAAAATTGTCACAAACATTTTTCTCAATATGCATAACATCAAGATTATTCCAAAACAAATTAAATTCTCAATATGGAAGTTTAAAGAATATATTTTTTTTCTTCCATTATTGTGTTCCGATTTCAATTGACGATGTACTTTGAACTCATTTCCCACTATCATTCAAATGATGCACCTTCCAAGATTTTGTTTCAACATTTTCAATTTTTTCCAATATTTCAAAACATGTTAACAACTTTGGAGGTGGTTTACAATCAATAGAACCATTGAATTTTGACTTGTTCAACTGAAATCTATGAGATACGTTAATAAATCTTAGATGAAACTAAGAAGCGCCATTTTTACTATGAGTTAGTCATTCAGGATCAAAATCAAAGTTACAAATAGCACAATTCAAACTCGTGTAAGTGTTCCAACCAGATAAATTCTCAATTCCAAGGAAGTCACTAATGTTCCACAATATAGTAGCTTTCATTTTGAACATTTTTCTAGAAGATGCATCATATATTTCAACATCGTTGCTCTATAACTACTAAAATTCTTCAATTAGAGGCTTTAAGTATATATCAATATCATTTTCAGTCATTTTCTCTAGGAATAATCATCAAAAAGATAAAATATGTTTTATGTATAAAAATCCATAGAGGCGGATTGTAAGGGATCAAAACAACTGGACAAATGTTATAACTAGTGTTCAAAGTCCCAAATGGGTTGAATACATCGGCAGTCAATCCCAATCGAACATTCCTAGTATCGGATGAGAAATATGGGTGTAATGAATCAAATGTATTCCAAAATTTTGAATCTCTTTTATGTTATATTAACCCATCATTATTATTATCTATAGAATTCCAGTTCATGTGTTCGATGGTTTTTTATGACATGAATAATCTTTGAAATTGAGGCTTTAAAGAAAGTAATGAAAAAACTTTGCAGGTGTTCTCCTTTTCTTCTTCTTCATAGTATTATGTTGATTCAGACTTTCAACATCACCCATTGATTTCCATACAGAAGAAGAACATTTTTTGAAATCTTTTTTTCTTGAATCCTCTCCCCAATAAAGCATAAAATCATTGGGGCATGCATGTATTTTTGTATAATTTGGACCAATCTTGTTAACAATTTTTTCATATCATAAAAAGACTCAGGGATCATTACTTTAGTAAATGCATCATGAAACAATTCCAATATCATGGACATCACCTTATTTGTAATTCCACATAAGCATTTGATATGGTATAACTTCAGCAGAAAATAAAGTTTTGAATATTTCAAACATCCACTATACAACTCTTGATTTTCATCATCAACTAAACCATGAAATGCATTTGTATGATCAGTGAAGTGTTCTATTACATAATTCTCCATATAATCAAGAGGAGGATCCAATAATATGTTATAATCTTGATCTAGTTGTCCTATAGTATCAAACCATCACTTCTCAAGTTGTTATTTATATCACCCTCAACTGGTTCTTCTGATATGTTTTGATGTTGGTGTTGGTGTCTTGCAATGCCGAATGCGTCTTTTATAATGTTTTTCATTTAATTTTTCATTTTAGATGAAGTTGGGAGCTCATTTTGTCGATTGACATCAGTGCTCAAACATTATGTAACCTTCGATTCTTTATGCCAAATCTAACACGAATATTGAGTAGGGAATTGCTTCAATATCAAGTGTTCATAAACTTAATCTCTCTTTAACCGTCTTATAAATTTATATTTAGGACATGGACATCTTACTCTCCCACCAACGGATCGATTGGAAATTGAAAAATATAAAAACTCCTCCAAACCCTTAGCATACTGAGGTTTGTTCCTCAGTAATGTGATCCATCTTTTATCCATATCACAATGTGCCTACACTTTATTAAAAAATTAAAACACATAAGTATTACTAAGTAGGAAAAGAGACAAATGGATGTGAAAAAAACCCATATAGTTATAAGAAGATTCATTTATGTACTAAAAATTCAAAGTAAAAAAAAGGACATCCATCATGGATAGTATTATGTAAAATAGAAGCAAAAAAATCATACATTCATTAATTTAAAACAAGAATCATGGGAGAAAAACCCTAGGTTCACTAATTCTAGGTGAACCTAGTAATTCCATATCACCATAGTAGTGGATTTAGAGTTCTAACACATATCTAGATAGATGGGGTGTCACATAATGATTCACTAGAATTTCTAGTGTTGATCTAATAGATTCTATTTATGTATGTCACATTATATTTTTCCTTATTTATAGATGGTACATCTCAAACTAGCTAGAGTGGTTTTAAAATTACCAAACAGATCCACTACATTCCAAGCAAGAGTATTTGAAGATGCTTTATTTGGAGTGAATAATTTTATCTTCCATGCTGATTTTTATATTTTAATCATAGAGGATAATAGGACCTCTGATCATTCACCTATTATCTTGGATAAACCTCTCTTAGAAATATAAAATGAAATCATAAATTTCCATGAAGGTACTATAATAATGGAGTTTGGTTAAAATATTTTCCACTTTAATATTTTTGATTCCATCATGTACCCATAATAAGAGAACTCAATTTTTTACATTATCACATTCTGATGAGTATAATCCATGTGAAGAAATTTGTTTGATATAATAAATTTTTTATTTTCTAAACAAATCAAGATCTAAAAATTTGATCAAAAATAATTGGGAAAACATAAATATTATATCAAATCATCTAAAGGTAAAATAAATTTTGATTTATTTGATAAATTTTACTTTTTATTCAATGAAAAAGTGTTTGATGCTTCATTTCTTTCATAGAAAGTGTAAACCATTGATTTAAGTAACCTAAGTCTATTTTTATTTTTAGTCCAGCCTCTAGATCTAGAATTAAAACCCTTGCCTACTAATTTAACATATGTATTTATAATAGAGAGAAAAAAGAAACCAATGATAATTTCAAGAAAATTTTATCTTAATAAAGAACAAAATCTGATAGATATTTTGAGGGAAAATTCACAAGTTATAGGCTAGAATTAAGCATATATTCCTGGAAAGTAGTATAAATGTTCCTAATATAAGTGTAAAAACAAAGAAACTAACCTTCACTAGATTGGATTCTTCTTTTATGTAATTACTATCTAAACTATCAAGTGATCTTGTTAACTACATTCCTTGTAATTATTTAATAACCACGAAAAATATAATGACCACAAAATAAATAACTAAATAATACTCAGACTATACCTCCATAACATATCATGTGTAACTTTTGATTTCCAAAGTATGGTGTAAATACAAGGGATTGATAAATAAAGATGTAAGATATGTCTTTCCCTCTTTTTAGTGTTAACTAAAATATTATTGGTTAATGAAAAAAATTCATCATGACCATATCATAAGTAGGAATTACTCACACACATAACCTAGTCGTTGGAAAGGGTACATGTCTATCAGGGACACATGGATGATAATAAATGAAAATAAATATATGAACATGAAATTCCACATAATCACAATAAAAAAATCCATAAATTATATAAATTTCATGAAATTAGGAAAATAAAACTTATACATAAGTTAGGAAAACCATATACATACTAAGTACCAAAAATAGATGTTTTATGAGTGGTATCTATTGAATGAAAACTTTTAGAAAACAATTTCATGTCTTCTCCACTAATAAATTAAATGGTACAAA
This sequence comes from Viscum album, assembly GCA_963277665.1. Taxonomy (NCBI): domain Eukaryota; kingdom Viridiplantae; phylum Streptophyta; class Magnoliopsida; order Santalales; family Viscaceae; genus Viscum; species Viscum album. The sequence continues at coordinate 641,975,332 of OY728146.1, read as the reverse complement.
TGATCCAACTAATTTTCAAGACTCCAAATGGAACTAAATATTTTTCTTTGATTCATTACCCTTACCTAGATCACGTATAAGAAGTTCTACATATGTCTTAAGTGAGACACATGTAAGGTGTGAGCATAACATACTCACTAGGTGATCACATCCCCATCCCCAATATCCTTTTATAATCCAAATTGTATGAAACAATAATAAAAATATAGTGTAATAATAAATATAAAAAACAATATACTTTAATAAATTCATTTAACATTGATTTCAATGATAATGACAAACCCACTATATCTAGAGGATCCATACTTGATATACCTACTTTAGGACTAACTCAGGATCTGATATAACTGATATAAAATAATTAAGGTGAAAAACTCATCCCATTAAAGTGAAAAGGAATCTTATATATTAGTTTTAGTTAAATCTTGTATCCCATCCTTTTAGGAATAAGGGATGGGGTATACTAGTGTCAAGACATAGTGATCCCATCACATACCATCAACCTACCCATTGATAATGGGTGTGACTGAGAAACCATTTCTATATAATCATATAATATCCCTTTATATAATTATTCATACTCTAATAATATCAAATTTAACAAAAAGTATAACTTGTATTACAATTTAGAGCATTCCAGGAAATCAACAAGAAAAATCATAACACATTTTATAACCTGAAAATTATTCTTAATCATGTAGGGTGTCATCATGACATAGAGAATACATAAATTCTATTTTTATCTACATTAATAACTTATTTAACAAGAAATTAAAATAACCAAACAAATAAAAATTGAACAGCTTTGTAGTATAGTCTTCCAACATGATAATCATAAACCATGGTAAGTAAAACAACTTACAAATATTTTAAAACAATTTGTAAACAAAATTAGTTGAAAAATCTATATTTCAATTGTTTACACTTGGATGAAAACCATTTCTAGATCAACCCTTTAATAATATGATATGAATAAATGGTACTCTTATCAAAATAAATATATAACTCTACTTTGAGGTCCATAGGAATATGATAGGACATTAACAATTCAATTTGACAAGTATCATATTTGACATTTTATGGTTTTATATCCCTTTCATAAAGGAGATAAATTTAGGTATGAGAAATAACAATATCACCTTAGTTTCTCTTAACCTAAACCTTGTCAAAAACTGGACAAGAAGAAAACTGAGGAAATTGAAGAGGTTAAAAATCCCTAAATTAATAAAAGAAGAGATCACACCTAATACCATGAATAAAAAAGAATAAAGGTTATAGGAATACCACACCCTTACCTTTCCTAAGGAGTATCTGTAGTGACAGTTTGGGGGAGAGAGGGGTCTGCAGCTTGGACTCAGGCTCAGGGAGCTCGGGGAGAATTTTTCCAGCAATGAATTCGGCGGTGTAGGGCATGAAGGGGGCTAACAGCGATAGAGAAGGCTGTTGGTGGCGAGGGAGAGAAGGGGACTAGTAGTGAGGGGTCTAGGGTTTGATAGGGTCAGAGGAAGAGGGGGTGGAGGTGTCAGGTTCATGGGGGGAGGGGAAGAAGTGACATGGTTAAAAAATTAGTGGTGGTTTCTAAAAAATTTCCCTATATTTTGACATTATTTTAGCAGCGGTTTCTTAAACTATCACTAAAAAACTACTGCTAATTACTGATGTTGGTGTAGTGCACATGGTCAATGTTAGCCAAGGCACCCCATGATACTACCACCATGTCACGCCTTACTATTAGGGAGTATTCAGGTGTAATAAGGGGTTATGTTTCAAGGCCCTAGTTACTTAAAGTGTAATTACATTGTATAAATAAAAATTTTATTCCATCATTTCCATTTTAAGAATTTTTTTTATTAATAAAATTGAGATAAAATTTGATAAATTGATTTTTTTGGATAGAAAGTGTACTTTCTAGAAAACATATAAATAATTTAAATACACTAATATATTATGAATAATATTTATTTTAATAAAATAGTGTGATTAAAACACTCTTATTTAAAAATAAATGATAAAATGATTTTATTTTTTTAAGTGTCTGAAATTTTAGTATGCATTTTCAATCCGCTATAATTTTTAATAAATATGGATTTTTATATTTAAAAGTTAAAATTATCATATTTATATAATTATTATGATAAAATAAATATCATTTTTGAAATCACCTTTTCAAAATTAGGTTACAGTGAATTTATGATAATTTTCTAAAATACTTTGTTTTTTTATGAATAGTAAAAATACAGTTTGAGTTTTTTGATATGTTAATGACATAATAATTATGTAATAATGATATAATAACTAATTAACCATAATAAAAGACTTAAAATATTTTATTTTATTAATATCTAGTATTTTAATATATTTTAATCAATTTATAAATATATAATTTACTTTCCAAATTTTTAAATGGAAATTTTAACTTTAAAATTATTTCTTTGTGAAAACTTTAATTTTCCATGCCAAAATAAGTAATATAAAATTATGGTCAACTATTTTGGTTTAAAATAACATAATTGGTTTCCCAAGTGTCAAATACCATGGGCAAGCCAATGGTTTTTCATTTACCACTACCTAGGTGTCCAAGGCCTTTATTTATAAATTAACAAACAAATCCTCTACTTTTTCTATAAATACCCACCCATTTCTCCATTTCCTTTCAATCCAAATTTATCCACTAAAAATATATTATATTTTTACCTCCAAATTATTCCCCCAAGGTTTCCTAAATCCACCAAGTTCCCAATCCTCAAGTTTTAGGAGTTACTATTCAAGATTTCACAAATCTCCACTTCTCTTTTCCATTCAAGTTCCCTCTTTATGTGGTATATCATTCAAATTTCCAAAATAAGTTATTCTATTCAATTTATTTTATCACTTTACTGTATTAAGAATATTTTATGAATGGTATAACCTTGTCCTATCTCTTTTTAACCTTTTCTAAAACCATTTTTTATACCCATTATGCTATCGATTTTACTTCTCAAAATTTCTCTCTTATCCTCAAGAAATTACATTTTATTTTCTTTATGTAACTACACAAACCTATTTCTTTTATAATTGAATTCACCAAGATGTAAAAATGATTTATTTTATTCTATAATTTACATTCATAAATCCCTCATTCCCTTTCCATGGGTTATAAATTTCCTAAAGATCTTGTCTTTAAGCACTTTTTAAAACACTAGGATTTTTATATGAAACTTGTTTCTTTTATTCTCCATGGGTTATTTATAAAATATTTTATTATTATCTATGTGTCTCATGTGAAAATTAAAACATATTAATATTGTTCCCTAATATTTCTCCAATTCATTGGGTAGATAATTTAATCTCTAGATATGACATGTTTTACGATACCTTGGGAAATAACCTTGGTAATTTTTATAACACATTAGTGAAAAAACTTGGTGATATGCTTATGAATGTGTCATTTAAATGTTGTAGCCACATTTACATATTATGATTCATGTTATTATTATTATTATGATATGCCTATTTCTCATGTATTTATGATAATCCTTAAGTTCTTATTGATATTTCTCAAAATCACATGTAAACTACTTCCCTTTCTTTCCCTTACTAGGTCTTATGATCACCCTTTCCTTTGATGTATATCCCTAGGTTATGAGATGTAGTAAATATACTTAGTATTAGACTTTGAGAATACTTTAAAGTGGATTAGAATATTTTTTTAAGTTTTCATGTATTATGTACCTTATTTCCAAGAAACTAAACTTTAAAAGATCCTTTGTTCAATGTAATGTAAAGTTATGTAACAAAAAGGTGGGATACCATAGTTCATATTAAAGGATGGTTTAGTTATTTGTGGAAATTAGGGTTTCAAAACATTAGGAAGAACTATAGGTACAAGTTAAAATATATTAAAACAACCTATTATTTTGGTGAAATATTAAGTAAGTGGTTTTCAAGCAAAGAAATCCCTATCTGGATATGAACAAGTGGACGTGGCTCTGGAAAAAATGTATATAGGGATAAAACCCAAAAACACCACTTTAATCTAGACTCGAATGGGAATTGGTGCATGACAATGGGCCTTGCCGCACTCTTGGTTTAACACTCCTGGGGGATATTTTTGGTTAATCCAAGATTTTTATGAACCATTATGAAGGATTTATAGAACATGTAATCATTGTTAATGAATAACATATTTAAGCATGATGATTTAAGACATAAAATTTATTTATAATTATAATATTCTTAAAAGAAACATGTTTCTCACTAAGTTTTCTTATTTTATAAAATGGTGGTAAATAGGAGGAACCATGTAAATGGTGATCATAATGGACCATGCACTGACATCCCTCTGATGGAAGCTAAAATGGAAATATTTATGAGAATGATGAATCAACTGACACAAGTTATGAGAAATAACTTGAATCGATCTAAGATACTGGATTCACCTTGAAGGGAACAAATTTCTGTTGAGTCCTTTATGCATTAATCACCACCTTCTTTCAGTGGATCTACTAACCCATTGATTGTTAAACAATGGATAAGATCTATATAAAATATCTTTTATGTACTCTATTGTTCAAAATAAGATAAATTTACCCTAGTTGTGTACCATTTATAGGGAGAAGCTTATCTTTGGTGGAAAATAATTAAAAAATGAATACAATAAGGGAGATAAAAGTTATGAAGTGGTAAGAGTTCAAGGAAACCTTTTTCAAAAATATTTCCCCCGTTTGATGAGAATGAAAATGGAGAAGGAATTCCTAGAGCTAGATTAGAAGGAAAATGAATATGTGGGAAGATATCATATAAAATTTACAAGGATTTATCACTACACTTATAAATTTTTCATAGATCCTAATGGAAAGGTTGATAGATTATTTAGTGGATTAAGACCCCATATATGGAAAAATATAGCCAATCAAGACTATGATAACTATGAGGAGATAGTGTGGAGTGCTATGAAGCTTTAACTAGAGTTTGGAGAGAAATAGTGGTCCCATAGATTGAATAAAAAGAGGAGATCAATAGATCCAAGATTAAGGAGTAACTTTTATCAAGGATGAGGAGGAAAACAAATGAAACTTCCCATATGAAAAAAATTTGTAAAGACGAATTTGGGGAAATTCTTGCTCGGGATCAGAAAATTTTACAAGTGTGGAAGAGATGTCCATATTTCTCAGAACTATTGTATATAGGTGAAGCCATAACTTCTCAACATTATCGAAAAAGGGAAGAAGGCATAAGCCCAGCCTGAAGTCTAATGCTTCAAGTATAGATAGCTTGGGAACTTTTCCAATCACTTTTCAAATCAGAAGGTAATGGAGGGGAATCACTATCAACCCCAACATAGGCCAAGGGAGAAAGGTTGGGATTTTTCTATCACAATGGTTTAAGTAGATACTCTAAATGATGTGGTAGAAGTTACTCTTATTGTTCTCTAAAATCTAGAAAGTCCTTTGTTTGATTCTGGTTCTATGAATTCCTTTATTTCCTCTAAGTTTTCAAATAATATAGAATCAAATTTTAAACTTATAGAAGTATATTTATCAGTCAAAACTAATTTAGGGATTATAAATGAATTAGTAATGTATAAAAACTCTAGTATTGGCATTGGTGAGAAAAAATTAATCACAAATCTAGTAGTCATTCCCATGATGGAATTCAATATTATACTAGGGATAGACTGGATCTCAAGGTATAATACTAATATTGACTAAAGAATCAAGGAAATATCAATATTATTTAATATAAAACCTACATTTGTTTTCAAGGGAGATATATTTGGACCTGAGATTTGTTAAAAGAACCTCTCGTAGACTTCTTTATAGAGATTATCGGTGAAGAATAAGAAGTAAATGAAAGTATACAAATAGAAAATGTCCCTATCATTTAGGGATGCATTGACAAATTTCATTAGGAGTTACCTAGACCTCCATCAAAAAGAGAGGTAGGGTTCTGCATTGAACTCATGCCTAGATACAAGCCGATATCAAAGACCCCATATAGAATGGAGAATGTGGAACTAGAGGAATTAAAGAAACAACTTCAAGATCTTTTGGAGAAGGGTTTTATCTGACCAAGTGTGTATCCTTAGGGAAAACATATTCTATTTGTGGAGAAAAAGGATGGAAAAATATGGCTATGCATTTATTATAGATAACATAAAGGATCACAGTGAAGAACAAGTACCCTCTTCTAAGGATTGATGATTTATTTGACTAGATTCATGGGGATCAATTCTTCTCCAAGATTGATCTATGATATGGTTATCATCAATTAATAGTGAAGAAATAAGATATTCCAAATACTACCTTCTGATCAAGATATCAGTATTATGATTTTGTTGTTATGCTCTTCAGCTTGACTAATGCTCCTGTTATATTTATGGATTTGATGAATAGAGTCTTTAAGTACTACCTTGATAACTTTGTGGTAGTTTTTATTGATTATATTATGATATATTATAAAATTAATGAGGATTATGAGGATTATATAAGGTTTATATTCAAAACTATAAGGAAGGATAGGCTATTTGGAAAGTTTATAAAATGTTAATTTTGGTTACAACTAGTTTCTTTCTTGGGGAACATTGTAACCAATGAAGGAATCTCAATTGACCCTGCAAAGACAAAGGTTTTGGAGGAGTGGCCTCATCCTACAATATTAACTTAGATTCATAGTTTCCTTGTTTTATCATGATATTATAGAAGGTTTTTGAAAAAAAATCATGAATTTATAATCCACTTACTAAGTTAACTTAAAAATGGGACAAGTTAATCTGGAAAAGGGAGTGTGAAGAAAGTTTCTAAGAGTTAAATAATATATCAGTTACTGCGCTTGTGTTAAATCTACCCTCTATCATAGAAGGATTAATTATTTTTATCTATGTATCTATAAAAGTTATTGGGTTCATCCTCATTAAAAATGAATAGGTTATTGATTATGCATCTCACCAGTTAAAGCATCATGATAAGAATTATCCTATACATGACCTGGATCTATCTATATTTGTTTTTGCTCTGAAGATATATAGGCACTGTATTTATGGGGATAAATGTGATATATACATATACCAACAATGTTTGAAGTATATTTTCAAACAAAAGAAATTTAACATGAGATGTAGGAGATGGTTGTAACTTCTTAAAGACTATGATTATTAAATTCATTGTCATCCTGGAAGTGCAAACAAAGTCACGGATGCATTAAGTAGGAAAGACCCTATTGTGCTTGTAATGATTAGGATTCAAGGAGATCCTTTTCTCAAAGACCTTGTAAAACTGGACATGGGAATCATAAGGGAAGGGACTTCATAAACCCTATCCCAAATGATTTCTCAACCATCATTACTATATAATATCAAGAAATATCAAAGATAATATCTTTTATTAAAGAAGGAGATAGAGGATGTGAAGAATGGGAAGTTTCCTGAGTTCAATATTGATCAAGAAGGTGTGATAAAATTTCATACAAGGCTATGTGTTCCATATATTACATAAATAAAGAAGGAGTTGATGGATTAAGCTCATAACTCTACATTCTATATACATCATGGAGGCACAAAAATTTATAGGGACCTTCATGATCATTATTGGTGGGATAACATGAAAAGGTAGATTGGAAACTACACTACAATGTGATTGGTGTGTCAATAAGTGAAGGCAGAGAAATAACTTCCTAAAGGGGTATTACAGCCACTACCCATACCAACATGGAAGTGGGACAATATCTTTATGGACTTTATCACTAGTCTCTTGAAAACACCCAAAGCAAACAATGTGATTTGGGTAATAGTATATTGTCTCACTAAGACTTCCCATTTCATCAGTATTTGAGAATATTTATCTCTTGAGCAACTAGCCAAGATATAAGTTAAGGAATTGGTGGGGTACTACTCTATATCATATCTAATCATGATCTAAGTTTTGCATAAAAATTTAGGATAAGACTTCAATATGCTCTAAGTACCGAATTGAATTTTAGTATGGACTATCACCCCCAAACCGATGGCCAATCTAAAAGTATTATTCATACACTTAAGGACATTCTAAGAATATGCTCAATGGAATTTAAAGTTGGATGGTATCATCATATCCCATTAGTTGAGTTCTAATACAACAATAACTTCTATTCGAGTATTCAAATATCACCTAATGAATCACTATAAGGGAAGCAATGTAGAACTCCTACTTGTTTGGATGAAGTTGGTGAGAAAAATTTTCTTGGGCCTAATCTTGTGAAAAAGATGATAGAAAATGTTCATGTCATCCAATAAAACATTAAGGATGCTCAAATTTTATAGAAGATCTATGCTAACAACCACCGAAGGGACTTGTAGTTTAGTGTTAGTGATAAATTTTTCCTTCGAATATCACATTGGAAGAAATTCATGCAGTTTTAGAAGAAAGGGAAGCTTATCTCCAAGTACATTTGACCCTATGAAATCCTTGATCACATATGAGTAGTGGCCTATCATCTAGCACTTCCACCAAATCTAGCTCGAGTTTAGGATGTATTCCATATATCTCTCTTGAGGAAGTACATAACTAACCATTCACATGTATGGAATTTAGAGGTGGTAGAACTGAAAAATGACCTCTCTTATGAGGATCATCTGGTGAAGATCTTAGACCATAGAGACAAGTTTATAGAGAATAAGACTACCCACATTGTCAAAGTGTTGTAGAGGAACCATAAATATTAAGAAGTGACATGGGAACCTGAGGATAAAATGAGGTAAAAGTACCCACACCTCTTCTCAGCTGAGATAACAAGTTGAAATTTTAGGGATGAAATTTCTTAAGGGGTAAATAATGTAACGACCTAGACTTTTTTTAATGATAATTGTTTCCTAAAAATGTGTGTTATGTTATCTTATTCACAATAAAACCATTTTTTTATGAAGTGAATATAAATGGAAATTTGACCATATAGATTCAGTCATTATATGACTATTGGTCAATATGACTATTGGTAACTATACTCTTGATAATAGTTTTAACATTATCATTAGAGTTTATAATTAAAATTTTGACAAATGAAAATTGATACAGAAAGAAGAGTCGATGGCCTCAACCAGTAGAGTCGTTCCATTTGAATCTCATATATCATAACTTGGGAGGGAGGTTTTATCCATGGGGTTAACCCTTAACCAATACCAATTAGAGATTCAACAAGTTAATCTTGAAGGAAATTTCCTACAGGGGAAGTTCGCGTTAGTAGAGATTACCACTCAGTCAATATTAGCCGAGGCACCCCATGAAATTACCACCATTGCACACCTTACTCTTAAGAAATATATAGGTGTAATGAGGGGTTATGTTTTGAGAACCTAGTTACTTAAATTGTAATTCCATTTTATAAATAAATTTTTATTTCATCATTTTCATTTTAATAATAGTTTTACTTAATAAAATCGAGATAGAATTTGATAAATTATTCTTCAAACAAAAATTTTACTTTCCAAAAAAGATATAAATAATTGTAATAAAATAAGATATTATGAATAATATTTATTTTAATAAAATATTTTGATTAAAACACTCTTATTAAAAAATAAATGATAAAATAATTTTATTTTTTATAAGTGTAAAAATTTTACTATGCATTTTCAATCCGTAAGTAATTTTAATAAAAAATATTATTATATTTAAAAGTCAGATTTATTATATTTGTAGAATTATTATTATAAAATAAATATCATTTTTTAAATCAGAACATCATAATTAGGTTAAGGTAAATTTATGATAATTTTCTAAAATACTTTATTTTTTCATGAATAGTAAAAAAACAGTTTAGGTTTTTCGGTATATTAAGGACATCATAATTATGTCATAATGATGTAATAAATAATTGACCATAATAAATGACTTAAAATATGATATTTTATTAATATTAATTATTTTAATAGATTTTAATCAATTTAAAAATATATAATTTACTTTCCAAATTCTAAAATGGAAACTTTAACTTTAAAAATGTTATTTTGTGAAAACTTTAATTTTTCCTTTCCAAAATAAGTAATATAAAATTATGGTCGACTCTTATGGATTAAAATAACATAATTGGTGTTCCAAATTTATAATACCATGTTCAATACCATGGGAAAGCCCACGGTTTATAATTTACCACTACCTAGGTATCTAAGGCCTTTATTTTGAAATTAATAAAAAAATCCTTACTTTCTCTATAAATATCCACCCATTTATCTTTTTCCTTTCACTCTAAATTAATCTTATAAAAATATATGATACTTTTACATCCCAATGAGTCCTCCAAAGGTTTTATAAAAACTCAAAGGTCTCAATCATCAAGTTTTAGGAGTTACTCTTCAAGGTAAGGGAAATCTCCACTTCTCTTTTCCATTAAAGTTCCCTCTATATGTGGTATGTAATTAAATTTTCAAAACTAACGTATTCTATAAAATTTATATTATATATTTACTGTATTGGTATTATTTTATGAATTTTATACCATTTTCACCTATCTTTTTACCCTTTTATAAAACCATGTTTTATACCTGTTATGTTGCTGATTTTACTTCTCAAAATTTCTCTCTTCTCCTCACGAAATTCCCTTTTATTTTATTTATATGAATACCCAAACCTCTTTTTTTCTATGGGTATTCACCAATATGTAAAAATTATTAATTTTATTCTGTAATTACATAAATAAAACTCTCATTTCCTTTTTTTGGGTTATAAATGACATAAATATCTTGTCTTTAAGCACTTTTTAAAACATCATGATTTTTATATGAAACTCATTTATTCTATTCTATGTGGGTTATTTATTAAATTTTATATTATTATCTATGTGGATCACATAAAAACTAATAAATATGAATGTTTCACCCTAATAGTGATCCAATTAATTGGGTAAATAATTTAATCTCTAAAGATGACATGTTTTACGATAACTTTGTGAATAACCTTGGAAAATTTTATGACACCTCAGTGAAAAACCTTGGTGATATGCTTATGAATGTCTCATTTAAATTTTTTTGACACATTTCCATGTTATGATTCATGTTCTTATTATTATTATTATTATATTTCTCTTTCTCATTCTTTTATGATAATCCTCAAGTTCTTATTGATATTTCTCAAGATCACATGTAAATTGCTTCCCTTGCTTTCCCTTACTGGGCCTCTTGCTCACCCTTTACTTTGATATATGTCCCCAAGTTATGAGATTTAGTTAATTTACTTAGGATAAACCTTTTAATAATCCTTTAAATTGGATTATAATAATGTTTTATTTTTTCAAGTATTATGTACCTTATTTCCAAGAAACTAAACTTTAAAAGATCCCCTCTTTGTTCAATGTAATGTAAAGTTATGTAATAAAAAAGAGGGATTCCATAAAAAAAGGCTCAAAAATAGATTGTTTCTAAATAATAGAAGTTTTAGGGTCTAAATATTATCATGAAATAAAAATTAGACCAGTTTTGGGTCATTTTTAGCACTTATTTTTTAGTTTAACCCCCGGTAAACTCATTTTACCTTAACCGTAGTAAATATTTTTTATTTTTTTACTATTCATTGTGGTAAAAAATTAAGTTGAACTTATTAGATAATATAAATTATTCTTATTAAAATTATTTAATCTATTTTTTCAAATTCAACTCATATAAGTTGAATATTTTAATTTAAAAATCAACCCATAGATGTGTCGAAAAAACAATTTTCCAAAAGAAAAAATTTCAAAAGGTGAAAAGGTTTTTATATGAAATTTCAATATGAAATTGATTCTAATGACATAATTTGGATTAATTAATATATAATTAGACTAATTTTACTTTTATAACTATTTTAAAATAAAATTTGGCTTTTATATTCTTCAAACAAAAATGATGCTTTTGATAAAAATGAGTATTTTTCACTATTCACTTAAAATTTAATATTTTCTAAAAAATATCAAAATATCACCATAATTTAATATAAATATAATGTTTTAAAAAATCAAGTTAATTTTTTAAAATAAATTTTATAAAATTTGAAAAAAAAATTAAATTATGCGCACAAAGCGCGACTAAACCTCCTTTTAGAAAAAAATATTGTTTTTCAGAAAATATTTCTTTTTCTTTCAAATGGTTCTTATTTTATTTATAATCAATATATAATCATTGAATTTATTTTATATATGTGTAAACCATATAATTTTTTATAATTTATTTAGTCATATTCATACCCACCAACTTAACAGCTAAGATATAATGGCCATGTGTAAATAATACTATTTTAAGAGTATTGTGTTTATTTTAAACCCATTGTTGTGTGTATCACAAGATATAGAAGAGATTTAATTTATTTAAAAATAAATATATCTTAAATTCTCAAGGGTTAAAACTCACATGGTTGGTGTATGGTTAAGGGAAACTGTGTGACACTTTAGAGGAAACTATACAAGGTGGCGTAGGTGGTTGCATGGTTAGTGTATTGTTTGGAAAGTCATGAAGCCAAACCATGTCAGGTGTACTGCCTTGGATAGTGGAGGGAACATAGTTAAAAAAAGTTTTTAAAACCATACATCCACATCATTAAGCTTTCCAGGTTGGTTTAAAATTGTTAAATGACTAAAACAACCCCCTTATGTTTTTATCCACCCCCCCCCCCCCCCTCCTCCTATATCAATCATGTGTGGATAAAGAGATCTCCCCCTCCCTTATCCATCCTCCTTCCCCTTTATTTGAGGTTCCATTTTGGTTGTTTTATAGTAGATTTGAAATATGATATTATCTCCTCTATTCTCCCATACTCTTCTCTTCTCCTTTAAATTTTTGGCTTCCCATTTTGGGGATTCAGTTTTGATTCCACTATAGCATGGTGGAATCAAACAAACATGAAGAGGATTTTACTTTTCCTAGGGAGGGGGTGAACAGAGATATCATCTTTATGTTATGGTTCATTATTTTGTTTTAGGTACATCAATCCACCGAATTTCCTTTGGTTTTATTTTAAAATTGAAGATTTTTAATGATGAAATTAGCGGTGTAGGTTTGGAATTTCTGTCAGATTGGGTTCAGAGGTGTGCCAGGGGTGGTCGAACCCCCATTGATATAAGATTAAATGATCGTTTGATGTTCAATGAGTTATTATACATTATTTTGAGTTTTAAATTAATTAATTATAATTGTGATAATTAATTAACTATTAATGTTTTATTAGAGTTAGGAGCTAGGGATGTTGATATGGGTCTAGATGTTTGAGGATGAGGTTGGACAAGCTTGGACAGGCCTTGGTATCTGTCATTGGCCCCTTTGAGATTAAAATGGAAAGATTAAAAATGGTATGTGGTCTTTTATACTTTCCCTATGGAATTTATGCTAGTTTATATTGAATGAGGATGATTGGTCTCTCCATTGAGGACAATTACCCTGGTTAATTTAAATTAAATGAAGTTTTTTTATTAAATTAAAATGTCTGTTTAAAATGAATGGGCTCTAAGGGTCACAAAAAACCCTTGGGTTCTAGCTTGTTTCATCAGCTATCGATGGTCAATTCTAGTATTTTCGTGATATTTTGAGGCCTCCATACCTCTTGAGAGGTGATTCCGGACCAATTGAGACTTAATGTCCATAGTGTAGGAGCCTTGATCACCCCTTGAGGAAGGGGTGTTGTGACTTGTAATGATTGTACTATGATGGTCTAATGGTTCCTTTGAGATACATGGTGGCTTCCAAACCTCTTGAGAGGTGAAGATAAACCTAGGGTCATCGGTTAGTTGATGCACAGACCTAGGTGAATAAACCTTAGTTATACTGAGATTAGGTTGAGTGAGCAGACCGACCTAGAGTGACCCTAAGGATCAAGATAGGCCATGATCCATATCTTGGTTATTTCCCTTATGGAGAGACAATGTGTATCTAGCTAGTCCACAATACCTTATTAATGGTGTTGAGTGACACGACATCTTTGGGTGTTGGGTGATGACCCAAGATCATGATTGAGAACAAGGAGCCATGTGAGTGTCTCTCTAATGTACTATGGTCGAGGGGATCCTAGTAGGTAACCTATGACTTGTGAACCTATTGATATGGTGGTTATGGGTGAGGGTTGAGATGATCTTGGGAATCACTTCGGAACATGGATTGATCTTTTGAACTTGTTTAGATTGCGATGAGTTGGTTTGTGCTATGGGTAGCCTAACCATGGGATTTCTGGTGGATTGAGATTATAGACACCTGTATTTATAACTTTTATATTTTTTTTTGATATAGTATATTCCATGGGGAATTTTTATGTTTGGAAGGACATTACCATAGGATAGGTTGTTGAAATACTTATAGGGAATATGACCAGTTGTGGAAACTCCCATATGGAAGGTAGGATGAGATGCCTATAGAGATTATGCCCAGCTTAGAAAACTCTCATGGAGGAGGTATATGATATTGGGCGGGATTTTTTGGATTTGTAGTTAGTATAGATTGAGTTTCCATAAAGTTGGATCTCATGTATGGTTGGAATTCCATGGATTTAAGATCAGGTGGACCACTACATATTATCCTAGTGGGGGTCTTTTGGTAGAGGCTCATGGCCTATGATCTGTTGGGGGCCTACTGTCAACTGAGGCATGTCTATTTTATCATATTGTGGTGATCTTGAATCAAGGTATATGATACTATTGGGATATTCTCGAATGATAAAACTCCCATATGGGAGGTCTGTTATGACTAGGTAAAGCTCCCATAATGTAGGTTTGTGATACCTTATGGAACAATCCACCAGATGGGTGGTTGTGGATTTTATGGTTGGCATGATTTCATGACATGATTAGAGACACCCAAATATTGGATGAAGTAGGTAGTATGGTGGTTTATTTTATATATATTATTTATTTATTTTAGTTTTTCATGTAATGTGAACATATCATAGAATATTATAGTTAGTAAGGAGCCACATTGATGGTTCTTTACCGAGTTATGTACACACACCCTGCCTAGGAAACCATTGAACATGGATACCTGAGTAGAAGTTCACTTGGTTGTAGGTACAATTTGGGATGAGGCCTGAGTTTGATTGATCAATATGGCTTGGATGTGTACATAGAGCTTGGTATGAGGTCTGGTTTAAATATTTCCTAGAGCCAGAATTTTATTTTTCTTTTATTTTGGTTAGTATATGTAACCATCCCAGTGGGTGGTTTAATGTATATATGTCACGATTGTTCAGGAATTTATGGAATTTTATTTATTTATTTTGGTTTTATTATATTTATTGATTCCTCTTTAAGTTTTATATGTGATGTTTGATGTTTGGTTATTTTATATTTATTTTTCACTCTAATATAGGGGGTATAGTCTCCCCATAGTACCATTTTAGACCCCCAACTACTAGTCAGAATCCTCCGGCGTATGGGGAGGCAAACTTGAGGTATAGTGATGACTATTGGTCTAGAAACCAGTCAATTGTCTAGGGCAGCAGAACATTACATGATCACAAATTTAAGGACACGTAAAAAAAACTAAAACAACTTAAATCACATCAACCTCCATCAAAACACTGAACTAAGGCCAACAAAATCGAAGTCGAACTATTTTCATACCCTCTCTAAGAAGAGGGATATAAAGAGAACCTATAATAAGGGAATATAAACTTACCTTGGATCACAAAGTATTTAACCACTTGAAGCTGAGCTCTAAATCCTATCAAAGGTCACTCAAAGGACTCAAAGTACACACCTTTAGTCACTTGGGGTTTGAGAAAAAATGAAATAATATAGAATAATTTTAATTTTCTTCTAAATTTATACTAAAATTAGAAAATTTAAGGAATCATTATGTGGCAGGTTATGGTCACACTGAAATGGGTATAAGTCGAGCACACCTCTAAAAATTATGCCACAATATCCCTTATATTCCCCCTATATCTCATATTCAAAAATTATTTAACTCTATGTATAATAATTTTCACTTTTTAAAAAAGGAATGTGTAAAGGTTTTAGATGGTGTAACCCTTAGTCATAAGCTTCTAGACCTTATTTACAAACCTAGGAGTCTATATGCCACAACCAACACCCATCACACCAAAAATAGTCTTCTAATTTGAGACATTTAAACACAAAACTCTCATGAATTATACCCCAAGCCACAACACAACTTCATAATGTGACACAACTTCCCAACCAACCACTCATGGTAAAACACATACAATCACACTACAACGCACATCTTCTAGATAAATTCTTAGATTTATAAATATCTCTCTTCCTCTAAACTTCTCCTGATACCACAACACCCATAATACACAAAGTAATGGATTATAAGGTTTTATTTGTTACACTCAAATCCAAAATAAAAATTGGAAAAACAAATTGGACATCAGGTCACTAAAAATGATGTGGTGATCATAATTATAGTCTAATGAAGATAAAAAATTTACTATGTATAAAGGAATTCATTAGGAAATTTTCATTCAACTGTTTCCTAAGATAATTCATATGTTTCAAATTTGACCTAGGTGGACTAAGTTGAACTTAAAAAAAATTCCATATTTCATGGTCCAAAACAATATCCCACCATTTATTCATGGGTAATCCAATTGGATGAAATTTTAAAATCTTATATAATACATATTGGGAAGGATATAATAATTGAATAATCCACCCAAAATCTTTCATATTCAATTTCTTTAAAGCGCATTAGTTAGGAGAGAGAGAAAAGTCCATGCAATATTGGTAATAATGAAAATTCAATTATCCACCCACTTTTCCACCACCCTTTTTCCTAACCTAATGATTTGTATGAATTTTAAATGGTGTGTTCAAACCAAGACTAAAATAATCTCTATATAATGAGTATTTAGGGGAGTAAATAAAAAAATAGTTTTTTTTCTTCTTTTTAATTTCATGATATAATTTTTTCATTGTAAGTATGTTCTTCATTTTTAGGTTATCTAAACACACTGTAGTTTTCCAATTAAAATTTTTCCTTCTTCTTAATTATTACTATTTATCTAATTATCTATGTGATATCATTTTTCTATATTGTGAATATATTCTCATAATGGTAGAGTTCTTTTTATTTTATTATTTTTACTTTTTCAATTATACTTCTATAAATAAACTTTCAACTTCTATTTATAGATTAACATCAATGGAGGGATAGATCTATTTTGAGTTTATTTTAGGGAGTTTTATTATCTATATTGGATTTTATTTGATGTGATTTAAATATCTAGTTAGTTCTTTAATTTTATATTTCCATTTGATGGCTTGTTTTATCTCTACCTTTGATGAATTTAAAGGCTATATATTTTGAGAGATACTATGATCTTATACCTTGGAGTGATTATGAAAATTATTCTATAAAAATGTTTAGGTAACTAGACTTGGAATTATATAGGGATTAAATATTTGGATAGTGAGGGGATTCTTTTCTTATTTAATGGATAGATCATGAATTAATAAAATTGAAATATTTCAAAAAAATCCATCTAATATAGTGCTATAAAAATCTTAGGATCAACTCGTATTCATCAATCATTTTAATTTTATTCATAGTGTGTTTCATCCACTCAAATCAACACATCCTAAAATGTTTCCACTCTATAGAAAAATCCCTTAACAAATCTGTGTATCTTAGATTACTTCTTAGTTATTTGTGGAATCAATATTCATAATTATGTTGCAATAAATCACTTCAACCCGTAGGGTAAATTTGGGAATATCGGTATGATATGGAATTTATGGATTATTTGGTGAAAATTAAGTATTGTGAAGAGAACATAATATGATTATTAGTTATTCCTTATTGTGATACCTTTAGAGGCTATTAAATGTGTAGGAGAACACCAAGGTGGGGGGATTGTAGATGTTTGTGTAGTATCCTAAATTGTTTTGAGTTTTTCTTGTTTTATTGATGTGTAATTTTGTTTCATTATAAATTTTTAATGAAAGTGTTGGTTTTACTTTTTTCCCTTTTTATGTTTATGGTCAAAAAAAATCAAGGATTTAAATTTTTAAAGGGGTGTGTGATGTGGATACCAATAAAATTTAATTTTGGGTGTTTTTTAAAATTTAAGGAATTTCAAATAAGAAGGTTGAAATGGAAATTTTATAGTTCTTGTAATAGAATTTTGAATGAACCATTGAATTTAGGGCATGATGTTTACCCTTTGGTGGTGGTTTGTAAATTTTTTGAGGTGGTTAGTGTCATTATCCCTCCCTATAAATGTACCCCTCCTAGGTCGGTAATAAAGGAAAAAGGATAATGACCCCTGAGCCCCACCTCTAATAGGCCCTAGGTTGGAGACTATCACAGAGGGTATAAAATCTCACATATGGGAGGCATTACCTCCTATAATACAATAGGTTCAGAAGATATAATATCAACTATCAATAAACTCCATGTAATGATATAAAATAAAATAAACCAACATCATCTCATAATGTATGAATAATGTAAAAAAATTATAAGAGTCTATAAATAAATACCCAAAATAAATTCTTAAAGCAGCGACATTGAAAAAACCCCAAGGTCTGATCTAGTAGTATTCAGCATGGTTCATTTAGTCCTCCTAAAATCTTAAAAAATATTTTATATATACATAGGGTGAGTATAAAATTATACTCAGTAGGATCATACCCAAAGTCTCTCATGAACATGTGAAAAGAAAATACTAATACACCATTGAGAAAATAGCAGTACTAACAACACCTAAATAGGTCAACTATCCAACCCCATCCTAAATATGGAATTCTCACCAAATAACACATCCAAGAATAATGATATAATAAGAAGAATAATGATAAAAAGGTACCCCACACCACTTTCCCACTCGTGTGCTGCTCTCACACCCTAACGATGTATGTCTTGGTGCTCCCATATCATCTCTATAACGCATCTCACCTGAAGATACATTTTTCATCATATCACATCTCTCCCAAAGGTTCCTAGTCCACCACATCACATATTACACAAATATATTTGGTCCATCACATCACATATTTCTCAAAGACACCTAGTCCATCACTTCATAACCAACCACTGCCATAACCAGAATAATATGGTATCATGAACATGAAGGACATCAACCCCATTCCCTCCTCTTACCATGCATGATTCCCACTATATCCACCTCATAATCTCATCAAACACCACCAATTTTTCACTTTTTACTTCTATCCAACACATACTGTACATATCAAACTCACCTGTAAAAGAGAGTGGGGAAGTGGGGGTAGGCAGTCATCCATCCTCATGATTGACCCACACACCTTTATTGATTATTCATGGGAATATATCATATTATATATTTATATGATCCCAAACTATAGTATATAAAATCCATATCATAGTGGTATTGTGGGTCAAACCCATAGGGACTATCTAGTAGACTAGAAACCTAGTGATTTAGAACCTTGTGAAAAGATTACTCAAAAACTCTCTTTGGTTTTATTTTACTAAGACTATGCATTTTGGGATTACTTTAAGAAAGATAAAAGGTATTAGGGTCAATTTCAGGTTTTAGAAAAAAGTTAATCATAAATATAGCTTGGGATAGTCTTATAGATTAGGATGTGAAGTGGTTCAAGGTTCACCAATTGGTTTTCATACAACTAGTTGGATCTACTTAAGCTACAACTATTTTTTGGTCTACAGATAGTCAAAAACCTAGATGAAATAATATTAGCTTCAAAAGAATAAAGTATCATAGGAACTTGGTCTTATTCTACTCAACTCTAACTAAGTCAGGGTCTTTTGATTTAAATTCCATAGATTTGGTTTTTTCAAATGATTGTGATTAACATGAATTTATAACCTAATTACTAGACAATAGATTAACCAAGTTTTGGTTTAGAGATTCATCAGTCATAAATTAACCTTTACTCTTGACCCATAACCCTAAGCAGATTAGCCACGCGTGATGGTGTTAATAAAAAGAATGGAAATATGAAACATGATTCAAATAATAATTAAACATTTCATAATAATGAAATCCATAATGAAAGAAATTAATAATCAATAAAATTATTACTTGAATGAATGAACAAGAAAGTACTCATGAACAATTGAATTAGAACCACGATTGGAAAAGAAACTTGTACATTGGAACAAAAAATAAAGAATCCAAAATAGTGTAATGGTAAGTAGTAGAAAAGTATCAATAAAAGAAAAAAGAAAAGGAATAAAAATAATTAAAAAAGGAAGTAGAGGATAAATGTAGAATAAAATAAAATGGTATGGTTGTCTATGTCAAGACTCTCTTTAGCATCAAGGGTGCTTGCATATATATAGACTTGAACATCTCATGATGTGTAAATGATTCACATCATGAGAATTATTTAAGTGACTTATGTTCTGATACTTACATAATGTGTAAGTGGATTTCACATCACGTACTTAAGATCTTCAAATATCTTAAAAGATCTTGGATCACCTTGTTTTCATGGATTGTATCTTTGACAGGATTCAGATTTCAAAATTTCAATGTCATGTAATTATTTAACACCATCTATTGGGTTTACATCATGTACTAGTTTCATGTCATTAATCTTGGTTATTAGGTGTTCTTCTTGAGGAATACACATCATGAATTTTTTTCACATCGTCTAATTTCTAAATTTATTATTTTTCTAACATCTCCTCCTTTGAGAGTTGAGTTCTTATTTCTTGAAAAAAAACAAACCAAAACCCAATGCATTGTCAAATAAACCATGGATAATTATTAAAGAAATGTATCCAATAAAAATATATGAATTAATCTTATCAAATCCCCCCACACTTGAAAAATTGGTTATCCTCAAGAAAAAAATCATCTCAACAGGGATTCCAAAGCAAACAATTTTTAAACAAGAAATGTGTATTACAACCAAGTAAATAAAACCAAGTTATAATGGAAAAAATAAATACCACAATAATAAATCCTATAGATAAAATCATTCATTCTTTATAGTTAAGTTTTTATTCAAATCCTTTCTTCCTTTAATTATAATTTTTCAACTATTCCTTACAAGATATAGCCATATTGCAGTTTACCTCACCAGGAATTTTCTCTCATCACTCAAGGTAAAATGAAAATATATTTATGCTCATACCTTGAATAAATTTTCCTAACCATAGAATTTAATTATTTATAACATCTTTAATCCATAAATATAAACACAAAATTAATCATGATGTGTTTAGCAACAAGGTTCAAATGACTATGTGGCTAGGGGTAGGTGGGTAGATGATAAAAATAAAGCTCAAAAAGGAGGGTAATCTCTCAAGTATAATTCATGATCATTAGAAATAATGAAATGAAAAATATACTCCAAAAAGTGGAATCTCTACACTAACAAAATCTTAGGATAAGTCCATGGATGTGTTATAATAGTGAAATGAAAGTATCACATTTCCTTCTTTTATTTTTTGAAAGTTATGTCTAGGCCAGATCTCACATACATCACCTAACCACATATAATTCATCATAAGATTAATTAATAAGAAAATTTTGATTTTTAACCTTCCAAATACACATCCCATATTATTTAATTTTTTATTATTATATGTATTTTTTAATAGGATAATCATGAGTGTTACATCAGAGGAACCATAGACCACTTCCCATGGATCATGTGAAATAATCACTATACATCTCCTCGGTATTAAGCATCCCATATCCATATGGTAATGAAAATATCCCCCATGATTATTCAACTGAAAATCATGAAAAAATATAAAGATTAGGGTAGTAAGAGATAAAATGGTCTTTTAACATGGCTTAATCCAAATAAGGCCATTCATGGATTCTACGGGCTTGAGAAGAATAAATGTACATGTGGATTTTAGGATAAATGTATCAAAAAAGATTATCTCAATCATTTTAACAGTGTATTTATTTATTTATAGCCATGATAATATTCCAATGAAAGTTCTTAGGTTTACATGCCCCAAGTATCTCTCAAGAAATACTCTCAGAAAAGAATATGACAATGTAGGTCTAGAATCCTCTCGGGAATGGGAATAAAGAAAATAGAGCAATTAATCAGGGTATAGTATCCAGTAATAAGTCAATAAAAATCAATTTAAATAATCTAAAATTATAATTAAATTACTCAACTAAGAAATTATGCTAAAATTATAAGAAATAATAAAACTATATTTTAACATTCTTAAAAACAATATTTTTATTTTATTTAAATGGGTATCATGATATTTCAAGTCAAAGCATAATTTTAATGAAAAATTCCTCCTAAAATAATGAAAATAAGTAAAAATTTAAGTGTACAAACAATAAATCTAAAAAAGGAATCCCCCGCACTTAAAATGAAACAGTGTCTACACTAATTTTGGGAGTGATAGGGTAGATAATGAAATAATATCATAGATATATTTGAAATGGAAATTATGGATTTAAAATAGGGAATCAAGAGATGCTTATAATGAAAGTCATTCCATGGGTGAGAATGATGGATGGTGATATGAAATTGGGAACCTTCCAAAACTATTAGAAAAAAAATAACTTCACTAGATAAAACATTAGTACATAGGAGAAAACTAATATATAAGTAGAAAAAGGGTAGTTTCACACAATCAATAGTATGATAAAACAGCTTGGATAAATAAATTAATTGGTTATAATGAATTATTTAATGAAGTATGAATATAAATTTCTAGAGAAAGAAAAACAAAGGACTTATTAAAATCAATGAAAACATATAAAAAATATGGGTTTTCTATCATAAAGTGATAACAATGACATCGTCAGCTGGAAATATAGACAAAATATAATTCAGTGTCATCCATAGGCTCAGATTTCCTATACTTATTATAGGAACTGGTAGATGTGTCATCGTGCTCTACTGGTCACTTAGTGGGATTAACCACCATAGGAATGGATCAACTAAAAATCTCATGTGGTAGCTGAAGCATCCATACTAGATATGGAGTAGAATCTTATTCAGTACGGAGAAGAAGCTCCTAGATTCATCCATGTATGTCATTCAGACTAGTTGATGACCATGGTAGAGGTGGTAGAGAGAGATATGGCTAAATTAATATAGAAAAAAATTAGAATATAAGAAGTCTATGCATACAAAAATTATATACCATCCATTAAATAAATGAAATATTGAAATAGGGAATAGAAGATACAAAAGTACAAAAATAAACCCAAGATGGAGTATCTTAGGGGAGGGGTATAAATTTAAAACATTAAATAGTGTGGGCCGAATCACCTCTATCATCATCAAATTTCCCCCCTACTGAATAGTGGGTATCTGAATCTACCCCTCCATGTCTATCGTAGCTATGGAAGTAGGGGAAAGTTGATTGATCTCCATATAAGGTGTCGTAGTGATGGAAGTTGTCTCAGTTAGAGTAGGCGGAGTGGAGGTTTTGATCCATATTAGGGATGTTCATTTGGAAGCTATATCAATGAATGAAACCTCAGATGTGGAAGGTAAGGTAAGGACCTTACCCCATCAAGCCTGCTTTGCTATAAACTTCTACTGGGTGGTAAGGTCTATAAACTCTGGAGTTAATCCAACCTATTTTGAATGTGGGGTAGTAATAAAGGATTAATTGGGGTCTACGGAATCATACGGTGGGTGGGTAGATATAGAGGATGGTGGTGGATCAGGGGTAGTGAACTATGATGGCTCGGTGAATGGGATACTAAAGAAAAGTAAACTTTTTATATAGTTCTCTAGAATACACTATATAATAGTCTATATGTCGAATGGAAATGGTGGGGTAGGTTAATTGGTGGTAGGGGTGGTGCAATGGTGGTAGGTGGTGTAGTTAGAGTAGTGGAGTAAGTTGGGTTAGTGGTGGAAGAGAGGGTAAGGCTAGGTCAATAGAGGAAGGGTCCTCATGAGTTATGGAAGGGGATAGGACATAGTGATTTGGGGCCTCAGCAACATCCTCCACATACTCTAGGGCCCATACTCTAGGGACCAAGTGTAGCTCCCATCTATCTTTTGCAAAAGCCCCATCTTGTGGTGCCCGATATGATCTATAGACTCCATCTACCCAAGATATGTAAGGATTTAAGAGTAATTCAAGGCACTGAGATGACATAAAATATGGGTGATGAAGCTACCTTCCATAAAGGTTCCATGATCCCTCCACACCTGGTCCTAGTATTATAATGAAAACTGGTGGGTCGTGTTGATGACAGGGCCACCCATGGAACAGGATATGATGATAACCTAAATTTGAATGATGTTCCCATGAGAATATCCTATATCTAGATAGGAATAGGTGAGAGACTTATGAAATATCCTTAAAGAGGCACCCCGTGGATGGGTGATATTAATTGTATAAGGACCATGAAATCTATGGGGGTCCTGGGGAATCAGTTCCCAACTCCTCATTGCATCTTCTTTGCTCAGGTCTAGCCAAAAGGTAGTGTAGGTAGAGGAAGCAATAAAATTGGTTGTTTAGATACCTAACCTAACACCAAAGTCTCCCAGAGTGATCTCCTAAGGCCTAACACTAAGTTGAAAGGTGACATGTGCTGTGTTGAGCTCCAGAGTGGCCAATAACTCTAGAAACAGCTCTCGATATGTCTTCTCATGTACCTCAGTGATTAGAGATATGTGAATCCATGTTATGAAATCAAGGACCTCCTCATGCACCTGAATCCTCTCAATAAAGGCTAGGTAGAGGGTCTTATAGGTCCTCGTAGGCTTATCCTAAAGATATACCAAATAAACCTACTACTTAGGCTCAGATAAATAGAGGCATGGGTAATGGGAATCACTCTACAACTAGATGGATGAGAAATTAAAATCTTCAGAGTCCAAGGGAGTGGAAGAAGCTAATACAGATGGTAGAGGGGAAGGTTCTATGAGTGGTAGTGGAGGTTCATGTGTCAGACCCTTGGTTGGAGGAGACCCATTATGCTAGGATATGAATTTGTAGGACTAAGTGATAGTAGTTATAGTGTGAACCATGATGGATAGAAGTGGGGAACAGGAAAGGTAGAGGATTGGGATAGATGATTTATTGAGAATGGAGAGGAGGAAGAGGAGGAGCGGGTGAATGGTGGTGATAAGGAACTGATGTTCGAGAGGGGGGAGTAGATCATGGGAGAATAATGGGTGGAGAGGGAGTGTCATCTGTGAATCCAAAATCCAAATCTTTTATAAACACCCTAATTTTTTCACTTCATGTATCATTTACACAATGTGTAAAATGTCGTGGTATTTTTGTCCCAACATATTTATATCATGTAATGGTTACATGATGTGAATTAGAATTTCTGTGCCTCTTTTGGACACAAAATTCTAACCTATTCCTGTAATTCTCAGACCTTCCTAAATTTTAGAAAATATAATCTAACCTATTGGACCTATATTGGGTTTCCTCCTAGTCAACACTTTGTTTAAAATTGAGATATATATAGGCATAGATTTAGATGAATTTAAAAGAAA
This sequence comes from Viscum album, assembly GCA_963277665.1. Classification (NCBI taxonomy): domain Eukaryota; kingdom Viridiplantae; phylum Streptophyta; class Magnoliopsida; order Santalales; family Viscaceae; genus Viscum; species Viscum album. The sequence goes on along the minus strand of OY728146.1, from coordinate 641,949,994 downwards.
TAACACAACCCTTGTAGAATGGTTCTTGATATATTTTTATCCTTTTCCCATTGATCATAAAATCTAGTCCTTTACCTCATTGAATTTAGATTTTCCTATAGGGGAAAACTTTGAAAACTTTAAAGGGGCCTAACCATTGGGATTTTATCTTCCTAGGGAATAGTTTTTGTTATGAATTAAAGATTATAACTTTATCCCTTGGTGTTAAAATGCATCATGAAATGTGTTTTTTATTCCATTTATTTGTTTTATCTTTATAAATTTGGTCATTTTCATAAGAATCCATTCTAATCTCTTACAACTCATCCATTTTCATTAATCTTTGTTCCCCAAATTTTTGATCATCTTGGTTTAGCTTTTTGATATCCCAATACAAATGATTCTCTAATTCGACTAACAAGTGACTCGGCTTCCCATAAACATGTTGGAATAGAGTAGTGTCAATGTGTGTTTTATATTTTGTGTGATACACCCAAATTAAATCATCAAATTTGAAACTTCAATCCTTTTTACTTATAGTCATTGTCTTTTATAGAATTTTTTTAATACCTCTATTAGAAAATTCAACTTACTCGCAAGTCTACTAGTGGTAGGGAGTTTTAGTGTTATAACTAATTCCATATTTTTCAAGTAATCCTTTCAAAAAATTATTTTAAAAGTGAGTTCCCCAATCACTAATGAGTAATCAAAGAAATATAAATCTGGGAAATATTTTTTTACTTATGAAATTCATGACCACCTTAGTTGTGTCATGGGTGGTGGCTTCGGCTTTTACCCACTTCAAAATGAAGTCCATTCCGACCAGGATGTAATATTTCCTATAATAATTAGGGAATGGGCCCATGAAATAAATTCCCCATACATCAAAAATATCAAATTAAATGATATATTTATGGGGTATTTTTTCATTTTATAATGGTGCAAGTTCGCTGGAACCAATCACATATTTAAACAAAGTTCCTCACATCTTGATGGAGTGAAGTCCAGAATAGTCTTCTCTATGCGATTTTATTCATGGTATGTTCAGTACCATGATGTCCTCCAGTAAGTGATGTGTGGAACATATTGAGTACATTTTTAATTTCATCCTCTAGGATTCAATGTCACATTAATCCATCATCACAGTGCTTAAATAATAGCATCACATCCTAATAATAGTGTGAAGCATCGAGTAGAAACTTCTTCCACTATTGATAAGAGAATTGGGGCTAGAGAAATCCTGTGGAGATATAATTTTTAATATCATAAAATCATATTCATTATTGTTTATTTATTTTTAATAGTTTTCATTGGGGAATTTATCCTCAATATCTTGATTTTTTCCATCCTCAATGTTGGTCAGTGGAATTCTAGATAAGTAATCAGTAATGATGTTTTCATTATCTTTTATGTATCTAATGAATATGTAAAATTATTTCAATAGTATAATACACCATATTATTCATGGATTTAAATCTATTTTACTCATATGATATTTTAGTGTTGAATCATTTGTATATATGACTACTTTAGAGAGCAAGAGGTATGATCAAAAATTTTCAAAAGCATAGAAAACTTCCAAAAAAATATTTCTATTTGGTCGTATAATTATCTTAAGTTTCATTTAGTGTATGAATGGAATAATAGATAGGGAGAAATATATTTCCAAATCATTATCTGAAAGCAGCACCTACAGATAAATCATTGTCATCGCACATCAATTCAAATTCTTTATCCCAATCAGGTGATATTGTAATAGGAGCAGCCATCAGGCTATTTTTCAAAGTATTGAATGACTTCCAACACTATTCAATGAAATATAAAGGAGTTTTCTTTTATAATAGGTGTGTTAGTGTGAAGGTTATTATTAAAAAATCTTGGATGAAGCAGCGGTAAAATCTCATGTGGCCCATAAAACTCCTGATACCTTTCACTATTGTGGGTTCAGGTAAGTCTTTAATCAATTTTATTTTTCTGGATTGAATTCCATGACATGCTATGATATTTCATGTCTAAGGAATATGACTCCTTGGACCATAAAATAAAATTTTACCCATTTTATCACTAAGAACTTCCCTTCAAAATACTGCAAAACTAGGTCCATATTACTTAAGTATACTTTGAAATATTGTTTGTAAACAGATAAATCATCCATGAAAATATCTAAAAACACCTCCACCATATCATGGAAAATGTGTTTCATGCACTACTGAAATTACATAGATTCATTTCACATTCCAAATGACATTATTCTATATTTAAAGGTTCTTAAAGGAAATGGGAATGTATTCTTGGATTAATCTACTAGGTCAACTATAATTTGATTGTATCTGGAATATCCACCTAGAAAAAAATATAATTCATGTCCATATAATCTCTCCAGAATTTTATCCATTAATGGGATAATAAAATGGTCCTTTAGAGTCACTATGTTTTGATTTCTATAATCAACACATACTCACCACTCGGTAATGGTTTGAGTTGATATTATAATATTCATCATTTTTAACAATGGTCAAGTTTCCTTTCTTCAGGATAACTTACAGCAGGATCACCCATTCAATTTCAGAGATGAAAAATATTATACAAGTGTCAAGAAGCTTCAGTACATCCTTCTTGACTACTTCTTTCATTGGTGGAGTGATTCACCTTTAGAGTTGATGTTTTGGGATAGCACCTTCATCTAGTAGAATTATATGGGTTAAAATCATGGGACTCATCCCCATGATGTTAGCCACACCCCAAGAAATTGATTTCTTATGCCTTTTCAATACTTAAATTAGTTTTTCCTCAGGTACCTGATTCATCTCTAAACTAATGATAACAGGTATCATAGATTCAGTTTCTAAGAATGATTACTTTAATGTTTTTGGTAGAGCATTTAATTCTAATGTCAATGGATTGATGAATAAGGGTTTGAATAGTGTAATTTCATCCCTCATTATAGGTTAAATGTGATTCACATCCTTATAATTACTTCACTTATATTCATAGAGAGATAGGTTCTCTCATTCTTCCTCTATGGTCATGCAATTATCATCCTCATCGGTAAAAAATAGGGATTGATAATCAGATGAATTTTCACTTTTTCTGGCAGCTTTAACTAAGTCTAATAATAATTTTTCTTTACCAACTCTAAAAATAATCCTCCCTTGGTTCACATCAATCAATATCATCTCAGTGGAAAGAAATGGTCTCCCTATAATTATGGGGACAACTCTTTCCTCCTCCATAACAGAGATAAGGAAATCAACTGAAAAAATGAACTTACCAACCTTCATTAAAGCATCCTTAAGAAGAAATTAAGGGTACTTGACTGATTGGTTTTCTAGTTGAAGTAAAACTCTCATTGGTTTCAAATATTTGAGCACTAACATTAATAAGACACTCATCGGCATGATATTGATAATTATTCTGAGTTCACACAAGGATTTTTCTAATTTTCATGTTTCAATAGTGCAGGGAATCAAGAAGCTTCTAGGATATTGAATATTCAGTGGGAGATTATTTTTAATGGCTATGGGTCACTATTAATTTAAGTATAAGACTCCTAGGTTTTTCATTTACCTTTTATTTTTAAGAAAATCATTCAAGAATTTTTCATAAGTAGTAATTTGAGAAATGGCCTCTGCATAAGGGATATTTATATGTAACTGCTTAAACATCTCTAAAAAATTGTACTATCCCTATATTTTTCATTGGAGCATCCTCTATATAAAATTAATAGGGTTTTTTAAGATGGTAGTTCCACATAAACATATTCATTTTCAGGATTCTCTTATATGGGATCTTTTTTAGTTAGTTCTAATTCTAAATTTTTTATTGAATAAATTTTTGTGTGTTATCATCCCTATATTTGTTAATGATTGTAATAGAAAATTTAGTTTCTTATAGCCTATTTTAATCACCTATGAATGGATTCTTAAAATCCATCATTTTTACAATCCTAAGGACTATAAATTTATCCTACTCTCTTGGATGTGTCTTGGTATTATGGGCAATGTATCCAGTAATCAGTCTGATAGAGCCTTGGAGATCTATCCCTCTTGGTGATCAAGATTTTGGAGGGAATACCTATGATTTTTCATCTCAATTTCTTGGGTGTTCACCCTATGATCTTCCTTATAAACAAAAATGGTGAGTATATTTTCAATATTTTATTGTGGTGGTGGGGATTATTATGGATTCCTTGGAGAATATTGATGAAATTATTATTATTGAACAGGTGGAAATAACTAGGATCTGGGGGAAAATGTTCTTTTTGAAATTATTTTTGAGTTCTAGGAGATAGATTTTAAGGTGGGTACCCAGGCGGTCCCTAATTTTGTGGTGGTGCTTAACCACTTCTCTATTGATAGTAACCTTGATTTTTTTGTTGAATATACTGATCCAGTCTCCATTTATAATATTGTTATTGATATTATTGAGGTTTTTTATTGTAATTTACATAATTACAATCTTGATTTTGAGGCTCATCCATTCCTTCTCTATATTCCTATTATGTGTGAGGGCCTCTACACATTTCACAAGCTTGTATATTCATAATAGGGGTATGAGGTGGTAGTGGTGGAGAAGGTTGCTGAAAATATTATAGATTCTATATAAGGGATTCAACCTGGGTCACAAGGTAGGTATTCTATTCCACCTAATGAATCCGACAATGAGGAAGTCCTCGATCATTGTTCCACATACTAGCATTGTGGAATATTTCATCTAAAATCACTTTGTTGGCTTATGGCATCTTGAGCATGATTCCTTAAAGATTGGTGGTGTCCACTATAGTGCGTGTAATGGATTGGATACATCAATATAATTCTTGAATTTGTAACCACACATCAAGTACATGATATGGGAACTTTTGAGTCAGCTCTTTAAAGTAATCCCAGGCTTCCCAAGTTTATTATACATCCACCTGGTTGAATTTTTAGATCTCAATTCTAATCATCCATGTCTGTATTAGTGGGAAATATTTGTCCAAAAAATTCTTGGCTAAATATTACAACATCATAATGGAATCAGGAGATTGTATTTTTATCCAATACTTGGATTTTTCATGCAAGTGGAAAGGGAAAACACAAAATCTAATAGCATTATATAATACACCTTGATTTATAAAGGTGTTTCAAACTTATAAGAAATTAGATATGTGTTCTTGGTGATCTCATCTTTGAAGTCCACTAAACTATCCCTAGTTATTGGTCATATAAATGAGTCCATGTTTAATTTCAAATGTATGTTCTTGGATAGGAGGTTGTACAATGTTGGGTGTAGAACAACTAAGGATGGAAATCTGTAGTCCATAATGGTGTGATCCTAAAGAAAAGGTCTCTCTCCTTACTGTTCAGGTGGCTCAAATTGAAAAAATTTATTATTAGGTTCCATGAGATTATAATGGTTTACCATGATGAAATGACAACATGAAAAGATAGATCTCTTGATTTTAGGATTAAAAACTGACAATTATTGAGCATCTAGGATCCTAGAATAAGTTATAGGACTCTAGAACATGCACTAGTTGAATGAGAGTTGATGCAGGTGCAATTCCATGTGTGCAATTGTAAAAATAAAAGTGGAAATAGAAATGGGCGAGGCGATCCCAGGTTCGCACCGAAATTCATTGTGCCTAAGAAACATCTGATCCCTAGTAATGGAGCCTAAATTTGACTGGGCCACAAAGTTTTATTGATTTAGTATGGGAATTGATCAAATTAGATATTTATAAAGGCCCAAAATACACTAGATACAAGGCATAGCATAGTGGAAATGTAAGTTTGAACCCATAGGAACTATCTGGAAGACTAGAAACCAAGTGATTTAGAAATTTGTGGAATGATTCCTCATAAACTCTCTTTAGTTTGATTTTATAACGACTACATAGTTTGGACTCACTTTAGGTAAGATAAAGGGAATTTGGGTCAATTTTAGGGTTTAGAAAAAAGTTAATCCTAAATATATATTGAGATAGTCTTATAGATTAGGTTTCGAAGTAGTGAAAGGGTAACCAATTAGTTTTGGTCCAAATAGATATATTTACCTAAGCTACAACTATTTTGTGGTCTAGAGATAGTCAAAAACCTAGATTCAATCATCTTAGCTTAAAAGGTAGAAAGTATCATAGGTTATTGGTCTTATATGGCTCAACTCTAACTAGTTTATGGTCTTTCGATTGTAATTCCTTGGATTATAGTTTTACAAATGATTATGATTAACATGAATTCATAACCAAATTACTAGCCGATGTACTAACCATGTTTTGATTTAGAGATTCATTAGGTTTAAATCTACCCTTTTTCTTGACCCCTAAACCTAAGCAGATTATCCACGCATGATGATATTAATTGAAATAAGGGAATTAAGAAACATGCTTTACAAGATAATTAAACAGTTCAGAATAATGAAATCCATAATGAAATCAATTAAGAATCATGAAAATACTTACTTGAATGAATGAAAAAGAAATATTACAGTAGCAATTGAAGTAGAATGGGAATTATAAAAGAAACTTAAATGTTATAATAGAAAATGAGAAATCAAAAATCATGGAATGGTAAGAAATATAAAAGTATCATTAAAAATAGTAGATAAAAGTAATAAAACTATGTCTTAAAGGATTTAGAGGAGAAATGTAAAATAAAAGAAAAGGGTACAGTAGTCTTTATCTATTATCTCTTTAGCGTCAAGGGTGCTTGAATACATATGGACCCAAATGGTTCACAATGTATAAATGATTCACGTCATGAGAATTCTTTAAGTGAATTTTTTTTGAGACTTACACAATGTGTAAGTGAGTTTCACATTGTGTGATTTAGATCCTCAAAGAACTCTGACAATCTTGGATCTCCTAGTTTTCATGGATTGTATCTTCAGTAGGATTCAGACTTTGAACTTTTCACATCATGTAATGAATTTATGTTGTGTATTAGGTTCACGTCATGTAATGGTTTCATGTATTGAATTTTGTATGGAAGGTGTTATACTTGATGAATACACATCGTGAATTTGTTTCATGCCCTATAATTTCTGAATTTTTTATTTTTATATAATCCACTCTATTGAGAGTTAAGTTTTTAATTCCTATAAAAACAAACCAAAACCAAGTGCATTATTGAATAAAGAATGAATAATTCATAAATAAATGTATATAATAGATATATATTAATTTTTATTATCACCTCACCATTGGGATATTGAAAAAAAAACCAAAACATTTGGTTGTTGGCACATAGTGCTCGATGCGAGTGGGGTGCATAGAGAAATAACAATGAAAATGTATATATAATAGCCACACACAATCCCAATATATGGGTTTACAATAAGAGTACCAACCAAATCAAAACATCGCCACAAAATTTCACAACATCTTCCACTTTATCTACCACATCTAAATGCATAACACACACAAGAATTCCATAATCCACAATCCATATTCTACCTTTCTTTCAAGTTAATCAAATTTCCATATTTTTCATCACCATACCATTTAATTTATCTATACCATTTATTTTACATTAGAAAAAAACAACATTAAGCATGCTTATAATTATAATTCAAGCATTCATTTTCCATTTCAACCCATGACAATTTAGTTTCATCATTAATAAATTATTCTATCACTACCGGGCAACTAGCACAACACATCAAAACATAAAAAGACCATATTTATCAATCCAAAAAGCCCCAAATTTCTACCATTTCACAACCACATCCACCTTATAATCGCAATATCCAAATACCATAGCCACTTCATATCACATCTTCACCACAAAAAACAAACATATGTCACATATTTCACATATATTATTTCATATTTAAATAAGGGATTCTCATCACATTTACGTTTCTTTTCAATGGAATCCTCATAAAACTAGAGTTTCTAAGGGAAACCAATTTATTATCTAGATATAATTGATTATCCAATTATAAGGTTATGTCAAGAAATCAAAAAAACAAGGGTTCCACAAATGCATCAAATTCAAGTACAAACAAAGGCTCTTAATAGCTATGATTTTCAGTGATGCATCAAGTATGCATGATCTCAAAAATATTAACATCAAAAGATATAAATCATAAGATTATTTAAAATTATCTTTAAATTTCAATTAAACTAATTCATTATCTTTCTTAGGATAGTGAATACAAAATTTTTAAAGATAAACAAACTCATGATCCCTCCTACATGTATAACTAGAAGAGAGATGAAGGATTACCTAACTAAAATTAATCTTTATAAAGTGTTGAAAAAGGTTTGAATAATATGAATACAACCACCAAGTCCCACAATGAAGTAAAAAACCATGATCAACCTATAAAATACCATCCTACGTCATTACCCAACCAAAACATCACCAAAACCAACAACTCCGTTGATAAAAGACTTCTCCTGATGAATAACTGATAGGAAATAGAGGGATGGAAAGAACTAAACTCACCTAAAACTACCAAAGATCGATCTCCCAAGGTTGGGATTTAAATTTGATGAAATGGGGTTGAAAGGCATTCAAGGGATACCCTTGGGTCTCCCAAGAACTAAGAGGAAATCCATAAGAATGATGGGGTTTGAGGGGGTTTGGGGTTTTATACCTAGTCTGGAAAACATAACACCAGGGCACAGCCTACCTCTCCAAGGAAAAGATTTACTAAAAAAGACAAGACTATGGTGTAATTTAAGAGACCATTCCAAAGTAAGGGTGGTTAAATCCACACCTAAGAAACACAGTGAACTTCATATCGAAGATCTAAATAAGCTGGGAAGGGACCATGGCGTAGGAGGAAACACCATGTTGTAGACCCTAGAAACCCATAAGGAGGCTACATAATAGCCCATCTCCATGGTGTATATACCCCAAAAATAATATAACCAACAAAATATTTCTCTCGAACTCTATTCCATATCTGGAGTCTCTATACCATAGCTATGTTGAAAATAGCATAAGAACCAAAACTTATCCTCTAAGCTTTTACATCATAGCTTACCTATCCATGTCGTATATTCTCTCCAAGAAATATCCCAAGCCCCCATGCCACATAATCCTTCTTGCTGAATTATTAATCTAAACTCCTTCAATCACTACCCAACCCCTCAACCCCCCCCCCCCCGAACACCTCCACCACTAGAATTCCCATAAAGCAATGGATCGGAAGGTCTGGATAATTACATCATATACGTATCAAACTATTCTCATCATAAAGAATCAAAACCAAACCCAAAAAAAAGAATTAAAAATGAGGTTCCAAACAACCATACCTAAGATACCTCTCAAGGATCTCATTACAAACCAAATGAAACCACACCACCACATCATTTCACACTAGCCTCAAGAAATTTTTCTCACACAACCACATCATTTGTAATCCACCAACCTTTTATATATAACCATATACACCACCATCTTAACCTCCACATATCCCAAGCCAAAAACTACCACAACCATCACACCACAAGTCCCCAAGAACACAAATCAAGAAATTTCACTTCTCATATCAAGATATTATCTGTTTTGGTCAATACTTAATCAACCACATAGTTTTAATATTTTTCATAGTATAACATGTCTTGATTAGGAAATAGGTTTTCCCTTATTAATATTCTTGAAGTTTCAACACACATCACATCATAGAAATAAGAACATATCATAAACCAATAAGATCCAAATATCAAATCATCAATAAAAACAAAACAAGTAAAAACTCAAAAAAAAATGGGTACTGGGGATACATCTACATATCACACTACCAATTACTCTCCTCCAAGCCACCATGAATCCACAAAACTTGAACCAAAGTACTGTTTTTTCCATGTAGCACCTTCTCTTGATGATCTTGGATCTCAACTAGTCGCTCCATGAATATCGTGTCATCCTCAATATCCAACCCTCCCCATTCAATGACATGGGAGTCATCGTGAGGATAGCATTAGAGTTGAGGCACATAGAAGACTTCATGGATCTTTTCTAGCTATGTTAGGAGTTAAAACCCATAATCCACCTCACCAATGAATCTGGACACCTCAAAAATCCCATTAACTAGGGAGAAATCTTACTCCCCATGTCAAAAAAATTTTTCCTACATTGAGGATAAAGCTTTAAAAACACATGGTCCCCAACCTTGAAATCCAAGGGCCTCCACCTATGATAATCATAAGACTTATTTAAATATCATTTCACCTTAATCCTCTCACAAACAACCTAAACCTTTTCTATTGTACTCTACACCATATTAGATCTGAGGACTGAAAACTCCCCAACCTCATCCCAACACAATGGATAATGACATGGTCACCTATATAAATACTCAAACAAGGCCATGTTGATTGATGAGTGATAGCTTTTGTTATATGAAAAATCAACCAAAGGTGGTTTATTTGTCCAAGATCTTCCGAAGTCTAAGATTCATGCCTGAAACATATCCTTCAATATCTAGATAGTCCGCTCTATCTACCCATCCATCTAAGAGAGGAAAGTAGTGTTAAGACATAACTGAGTGCCAAAATAATTTTGTAATAAACCCCTGAATAATTATGTTAAACAATAATCTTTATATGATTCAATAGACCTCAAAACTCTATATAGTCACACAACCTCATAAAAGTACCTCCTTTCAAAAACATCCATGATTCCCAACTCCTTAATTTTTAGGAATTGAGCTGAATTCTTCAAATGATCCATGATCACCTAGATAGAATCATGTCCACCTTGAACTTAAAGTAACACTATGAAAAATTTTGTCAATATTTCACCCCACTTTAACTTAGGAATATCCAAGGGCTGTAACAAATCTCTAAGAAAATGGAGCCCATCCTTTACCTTCTATAAAATCAAACATCGATCCACAAACTCTTACAACACCCATTTCATCCCAGACCACCAAAAATTCATCCTCAAGCCATGGTATAGTGGACCTATAATTTTACACATATTATTACATGATTTTAATCAAAATTTACCATTAAAAAAATCCAATGATCGTAAATTCTAGTGTATTTGGATGATTAGGTACATAAAATTGAAAACATAGAAATAGAATAAAAAATATTTATTGTAATCATCAATAAAGAGGTTTTATCTTTCATTGAGATCCTAAATATACATAGGATAACCTATGGAATACATGAACAAAAGGTAATCCTAGTAAGGGTATAAGCATAGGAATAAATTAAAGCACATGGGTTAGAAGGCATAACATTTTGACATAAAAAGGCAAGAATCATGAATAAAAATAAGGAATCATAACATGTAGAGTATGGGGAAATGTAATCAAAGAATAATATAAATGTTTAAACAACACAAAACATGACATAATCATGATTCAAGGCTAACATCCAAGATTAATTAACATGGAAGGCAATGTCCCATAAAGGAATCAGGTTCACTCCCTGTCCCGACATGACGTCTTATGAGACTAAAGATTACTCAATGAATTGGAGTACAATTTGGTTGCACCCATCATAACATTTTAATTCATATTTGTTCCATATAATTAATAAAACATGTGTTATAAACATAAGGGTTACCCAAGGAAAGAATTAGGTATCATAAACGTGTCATAAGGCATAACCAAAGGGCATATCATAAAAGAGTTCATGAAAGAATGGATTTAAATAATAAATGGAAACTAATAAATGAAAATAGGATATATAGTGATAAATTATATCCAAATTATGTGAAAAATTTTAGTTATAGTGTTTAGGAAACTTTAGAAATGAGTCACTTTAGTGCGGTTTAAGGGAAAACATTAAAGAGTCTTTAAAAACAAAAAAGTCAAAATTGTTTGTGTAAAACCAGAAATGAACCAAGATTTAATTTCATGATAGGATTAATAATTTTATAAAAATAATGGTGGATTAAAATAGATTAATTATGGTACTTGAAAATTATTAAGAATATGAGAAGTTCCCTTTAATCGGGCTTACTTATCGGGAAGAAATAGTGATGAAACCTTATAAAACATGTATTTCCCTATCAAAGAAAGAAGAATAGGGATAGGAACATATGTTTGGAACATACACATAGAACATAGGAGTATTAAATAATAATGATTAAGAATTATATTGGGATAAATAGATAGAAAGTTTAACCCAAAGGAAAAATGGAGGTTCGAAAAGAATCTCTTAACTTATGTCTGAAAGTGTTCTACACTTGATCTTAATGTATTAGATAATTAAATTAAATCCATTAATTAATTAATTAATATATACATGTATTTTATTTATTATAATTTAATTAAGTTCATTTATGTCCTTTTTGATGAGTTATGAGATACAATTTCATCATTCGGGAGTGTTCGTTTCCTTGGTTTTCATGATTGGTTCACTTGTATAAATGTATGAAAGATCATGTAAAATGGGAATAGATATCCAGAATTGAAGTTATATTTTACTAATGAACATACATAAGATTAAATTTTTATATAATTAATTTTTTTATTTAGGGTGATGATGAATCATTAGATAATATGTTAGTGATAATCGTTTAGATTATTTTGGTGGTTTTTTTATCATCACAAACTAGTTTTGTTTCATTATTCATTATTGTGTATAAAAGTTAGTTTCAGAACATAAAAAGGGTTATAACATAAATTTTATGATCTGTATCAACCATTATAATGGTTTTATTTCCATCATTGAAGGAGGTAAATGAAAATGGAAACTTGTCATCCTCTAAGGTGATAAATCAACACCTCATAGACAATATTTTCATTTTTAGAGTAAAAGTAAGAGGGTAAGAGAATTTATGGTGGATTTTCTATTAACATAATAAAATTATATTATATATAATATATTGGATTTATCATGCATTTTTAGATATATGAGGTGATGATATTATAAGAAAATAATATAAAGTGAAAAGAAAATAAAGAAATTGAAAGTGGATTTTACCTCTTGAATTATTCTCCTTTAAAACCTCCTTAGGGAAATTAGTTTTGTTATTTTGTTGAGACAATAACCTCCTGGAAGTGGGTAAGAGACTTGGTAACAGTATTGGGTTGAAATTGGATAATATTCAAGGCTTAATAGGTGTGAGGAGAATAGGTGGTGAGGGGGTGGTATTTATAGTGGAGAGAGGGGTTTTTGGATTATTTTATTCATTTGTTTATTATATTGGCTCAATACTATGAATAGTTAGAACCTTATCACTAAATATATTAAAATAAAGATGTATGATTCAAGATTATGGTTCTTACATCAAGAATGACTCAATTAATAGTGTTTTTAACTTATAATGTATATATACTGTAAATTATTGTATTTTACTATTCACCAAAAATTCAAGTATTTTAGAAAAAATCCCAAAAATTAACCCTAATAATTTTTTAACATATATAATTAAAAAATGAACTCCATTTTATTAAAATAATTTTCTAAATATAATAAATTTAATTTTTATTAAAATCATCATTTACTTAAAAAAATGTTAATTTTAAAATTATAACTGATTTTATAACACTTTGAAAAATTAATTAAGGTCTCATAAAATTATATTATAATAATAAGACAATAAAATATTAATTTATGAATAAATTTTATGAAAATAATTTTTCTTTTAAATCATTATATTAATTATAAAATTGAAAATAAAAAATTATGTTTTATAAAAATATCAGCAATTAATTAATGATTTCTAAAAAAAATTATTTACTTATAATATTATATAATTATATAATATTACCATTTATAAGATGCTTAAATTTTATTTATACTTTCATAGTTTAGGTTATTATTCTATTGGCTAGATTACTATTCTTAAGGTTCATATTACTATTTCAAAGGTTAAGTTACTATTTCATCAATATAGGTTCCTTAATTTCTAAAAATTCCTCTTATTTCATTAATTATTCATTTATAAAGTTTTTATTATGTTATATATGTGATTTTATATATTTTATACTATATTTCATAATTATAAGAATGGAATTTTAATTGATATAATTCTAGGTGGTTACATTCTTCCCCCCTTATAAATTTTCACCCTCAAAATTTCATTTTAAAAAATATGGAGAAAACAGGTGAGGGTGCTTCTCTTTTATTGCTTCCTATGGTTCCCATGTTTCCTCTTCATACTTATGGTTCTGCAATCGTACTTTGACTAGGTTAGTGTTCTTGTTGCGTATAAATTTATCTATATGATCAAATATCTTCACTGGTTGTTCCTCCTAAGAGAGATCATTTTCCAACTATACCACCTCTAAATTCAGTACATGTAAGGGATATGGTATATAATTCCTCAAGAGGGATATGTGGAATGCATTGTGTACTTGAGACATGGTTGGTGGAAGTGCTATTAGATAGGCCAAAGCTCTAATAAGATTAAGAATCTTGAAGGGGTCGATGTACCAAGGACTTAGATTTCCTTTCTTCCCAAATCTCATGACCTTCTTCCATAAAGATATGTAGAGGAATACCATGTCTCCAACCTTAAACTCAAGGTTTCATTGATGATTGTCTGCATAGATCTTTCTTTGAATTTGGGATTCCTATGTGCTGCTGAATGTTTTTCACTGTCTCTAACATTTCTTTGACCATCTCAGGTACTAGTAGCTTACGTTCACCAGCTTTATCCTAGCATGCCAATGTTATTCATCTTTTCCCATAAAGGACTTCATATGGATCCATTTGGATGGTCGAGTGGAAACTGTTGTTGTAATAGAACTCAACCAAAGTTAGATGTTGGTATCTTCCTCGTTTGAATTTCATCAAACATGATTTCAACATGTCTTCCAATTTCTAAATAGTCTGCTCAGATTGGCCATCAGTTTTTGGATAATAGTCCATACTTCAAATCAGTGTTCAAATAATATTAGATAATTTTCCAAAACTTTGAGGTGAATCTAGGATCCTGATCAAATAAAATTGATAGTGGTACTCTATGTAGCCTTACCACTTCTCTGATGTATATCCATATAAGTTTCTTCGATGATAAGTCCTCTAGAATTGTGATAAATTGAGATATCTTTGTGAGATGATCCAAAACAACCCTTATAGAATTGTTTCACCTGGATGTCTTCGAAAGTCTAGTTAAAAATTCCATGGTGATTTTTCCCACTTCCATGTTGGTATGGGTAATGGTTGCATCATCCCCTTACACTTTTTTATTTTGGACTTCACTTTCTAACACACTAGGCACTTCAATGTATATTCAACAATATTCTTCTTCGTATTGTTCCACCAATAGTTCTCTCAGAGATCTCGATACAACTTTGTGATCCCTGGGTGAATAGAGAAGTTTGAGTAATATGATTCATTCAAAAGCTCCTTATTTATCTCTATATTGGATGATACACATAGTCATTACCTAAATATCATGACTCCTTCCTCTTCAATTTTGAACTCTAAGGATTTCCCCTTTCTCATGGATTCCACATTCTTCTGAATTTCCACATCATTTCTTTGAGCGTCCTTTATTTTCTCTATAAGGAATAATTGATAAATCATTTGATAAAGGATTTATGATGTTCCTTTAATAATTATTCCCATGTACATCCTTTGAAATTCTAAGAAGATTTTATCCTTCTCAATTCTCATCATGGATAAAGATGCAAGATCGTTTCTACTTAGAGCATCTACTACCTTATTTGATTTACTAGTATGGTGGTGGATTGAGTTGTTTTAATCCTTGACGATCTATAACCATATTTTCTAGCGCATATTAAGATCATTTTATGTGAATATATATTTTAGGCTCTTATAATCATTATATATCTTACACTTCTCCCCATAAAGATAATACCACCATATTTTTAACTCAAAAATCATAGCTTCCAACTCCAGATCATGCATGGGATAGTTTTTCTCATGAATTTTCAGATACCTTGAGGAATAGGATATCACATTATAATTTTTCATCTGTATATATCCTAATATATTCTTTGAAGCATCATTTTACACCACAAATAGTTTCCCACTTGTCGGTAGTGTGAGCACTGGTGCAGTGATAAGCCTCTTTTTCAACTCTTTGAAGCAATCTTCACATTCATTGCTCCAGAAAAACTTCACTCCCTTTCGAGTCAGCTTGGTTATTGGGTTTGAAAATTATGATAAGTTATTCAAAAATCATCAGTAATACCCAACTTAACCAAGGAAACTATATATCTCCATTAAATATATTGTCCTGGGCCACTTCTCAATTTCCATTGTCTTGGAAGGGACCACATATATTCCTTTTCGAGTAATAAAATTTCCCAATAATGATAATTCCTCTATCCAGAACTCATATTTACTATACTTTTCATAAATTTTCTCCCTTCTCAAAGTCTTCAATGCAATATTCAAATACTCATCATGTTCCTCCTTCCTCTTAGATTATATCAAAATATCATTAATAAAGACTATCATAAATTTTTCAAGGTAATATCTAAAGACTCTATTCATTAAATACATGAAAATAGTTGGATAATTAGTGATTAAAAATGTCATCACTATGAACTCATAGTTTTAATACCTCGTTTGAAAGGTAGTCTTGGTAATATATTCCTTCTTCACTATTAATTGGTGATATCCTGACCAAAGGTCCACCTTAGATAAATAATTGACCCCATGTAGTTGATCGAAAAAGTTATCTATCTATGGTAGGGGATACATGTTCTTTATGATGATTTTATTGATCTCAAAATAATTAGTTAAGAGGCACATTAATCTATCCTTATTTTTGAAAAATAGGACTAGCACACCCCATAGTGAATCACTTGGGTGTATAAAACCCTTGTCCTAACTCTATTGTAATTAGTTCTTTATTTCTTCCAGGTTAATGGTGTCCATTATATAAGGTGTATTTTATATAGGTAGATATCTAGAAATAAGTTCAATTGAGAACTCAAACTCTCTTTCAGGAGGAAGACCAGCTAATTCTTCAAATAACACATCAGTATAGTCCCTCAAAATGGGAATGTTTTCAAGCATGATTCTCTCATTTATATTAATCATTTGAGCTACCACAATTGAGATAATGATTCTGATGGAGATTCATCCTCCTCATTACACTTATACAAAATTAGAGGATACCTTGGGATATGAATAGTGATCTCCCTTTCCCAATAGTTTATTTTGGATTTGTATAAAGATAGCCAATCCATGCCTAATATACAATAAAACTCCACCAAAGAAGGTAATAAAGGATTTTATGGGAGGTTTGGTCCACAAAAATTAACCGAAGAGGATTTATATACTTTGGATGAAAAAATTTCCCCATTTTCTATTCTCATAGATAACTCAGCCTCTATATTTTTAGGTAGTGTTTGAATAGTTATACTAAACATGCAAGATATGAAAGAATATGTAAAACCATACTCAAATAGTATGTTTTACATTATTTAATGAATAACTAGCATACCTTTGACCACATCATTGTTAGGTTCCACCTCATCAATAGTGATAGAATATTCTCGTCCTTATTTCATTGAAGGTTTTTTTATTACCTCTAACAACCCTTGTATTAAGGAAATTTATTGCATAATGCCCATGTTCCTTGTAGTTGAAACATTGTACTACTAACTGAGTATTAATCATAACCTTACTTTATTCTTTAGAATTAGTGGGATTCTTCATATCCCTATAATAGTTATTACCCATATGCCTCTCTCTTCCACATTTGAAGCATCTTTTGGTTCCATTTAAGTAGTTTCCAAGATGCTTTTTCCCATACTTTTGACATGTGGGGTGTTGGGTCTTCTTTCGATCATGGGATTTATTTATTGATCCACCCATATTAAACTCCATTTTCTTATTTTTATATTTGGTCCCATAAGACGACTGAGAGTATTATATCTCTATTTCAACCGTAAGGGCACAACAGACAATATCCTTATAGCTATCAAAGTCTTGAATCACCAATTATTTATGTATACTTGGATTTAGTCCACTAAAGAAGTGATCCACCTTGTATTCGGTGTTTATGAAAATGCGGGAGGCATATCTTTCAAGACTTATGAATTTTTCCTTGTACACCCAGATAAACTCATCTTCCTTTTACTTCAGTCCAAGGAATTCCCTTTCTATATTGAGATAGAGGTTATGGGGAAATATTTATTGAAATGTATTTTCTTAAATTACTCCCAATACATAGAATCAATTTCCTCTTTGGACTTTGTATTCTTAATCAGTGTCCACCATTGATCAGTTTCCCCATCAAAACAATAGACCACCAACATAACTATCTCTTCTTCCAAGAACTAGAGGATGTGGAATATCTTCTCAATGGATTTAATCCATTGTTCTATGTGGAAAGGATTAGAATATCCACTAAACATGGTAGGCATTTTTTTCATAAAGGATTCGACCAAAACATGCTCTTTATTAGGAGGAAGATGTTACACATGACTCAAGTTATTATTAATAACTTGATCTAGTTGAGAAAGTATTATCATGAATTTTTAAGCACCCATTCCCATCATATTTTTCATATCATTAGTTTAATCATCACATTTCCTATCACATTGATTGTTGGAATGGGTTCTTCTATTTACAACCATTAACTAATAAAAAGAAAGTATAATTAGTGGGGATTTAATACTTAGAAAATAATCATATAAAAATGAAACATTGAACATAAAAGGATAAACTTATAAATGAAAAGTGTATCCTAACTTTTTATACCCTAAGTTTCAATCTAGGTTATCTATGGTGATATAATTATCTCTAGGGTTATTAATAAAGTGCTCTAGTTCTAATATCTAAAAATAAATAGACCTTATTATGATACCAACTATTGATACCATATCCTTTTACACATATTACTACATGATTTTAATCATAATTAACCATCAAATACAATCTAAGGACCATAAATTCTAGTGTCTTTGGATGATTAGATACATAAAACTAAAAACATGGAAATAGAATAAAACATATTTATTTTAATCATCCATAAAGAGATCATATCTTCCATTGATCTTCTGAATATTCATATGATGGCCTAGGGAATACATGAAAAAAAAAGATAAGATAAAAATCATAGTAAGGGTATAAACATAGGATTAAATAAAATCACATGGGTTAGAATGCATAACATGATGACATAAAATGGAATGAATCATGAATAAACATAAGAAAGAATAAAATTTAGAGAATGGGTACATTTAATCATGGAATCATAGGAATTTTTAAACAACACACAACATGACATAAGCATGGTTTTAGGATAACTTCCAAGACCATTTCACATGGTGAACAAGGTCCCATAAAGGAATCAGGTTCACTCTTTGTCCAAACATGAAGTCTCATGAGACTAAACATTACTCAATTAATTGGATTTCTATCTGGGTGAACCCATCATAACATGTTCATGCATATGTGTTCCACAATAATAATCAAACATGAGGTATAAATATAAGCGTTACCCAAGGAAATAATTAGGTATCATAAAAATGTCATAAGGAATAATCAAAGGGCGTATCATAAAAGAGTTCATGAAAGAATGGATTTAAATCATAATTGTAAATTTATAAAGGAAAATAGGCATATATAATCATAAATTATGTCCAAATTATGTGAAAACTTTTAAAAAGTTTTTTTGCAAAACTTTATAAATGATCCACTTTAGTGCGGTTTAAGGGAAAACATTAAAGAGTATTTAAAATAAAAAAGTCATAATTGTTTGTGTAAAACAAGAAATGAACCAAGTTTTTATTTCATGATAATATTAAAGATTTTATAAAAATAATAGTGGATTAAAACAAATTAATTATGTTACTTTAAAATGAGTAAAACATTTAGAAGTTCCCTTTAATTGAGCTTGGTTATTGGGAAGAAGTGGGAAAAAACCTTGTAAAACATGTATTTACACATCAAAGAAAGAAGAATAGGGATAAGAACATATTTTTGGAACATACACATATAATTTAGTAGTATTACATAATAATTATTAATAATTAAATTTGGATAAAGTGAGATAAAATGTAACCCGAAGGAAAAATAAAGGTTTGGAAAGAATCCCTTACCTTATGTTTGAAAGTGTTATGAACTTGATCTTAATAACTTGTATAATAAAATTAAATTAATTAATTAATTAATTAATAACCCTTTATACATGTATTTGATTTAGTATAATTTTATTAATTTTATTTATGGCCTTTTTGATAAGTTATAAGATACAATTTCATCATTCGGGATTGTTCATTTCCTTGGTTTTCATGATTTGTTCACTTGTATAAATGTATGAAAGATCATATAAAATGGGACTAGATATCCAGAATTTCAGTTATATACTATTAATTAACATAAATAATATTAAATCTTTATGTAATTCATTTGGTTATTTGGGGTGAGGATAAATCATTAGATAAGATGTTAGTAATAATCTTTTAGATTATTTTGGAAATTCTTTGATCATCACAAACTAGTTTTGTTTCATTATTAATTATTGTGTATAAAAGTTTGTTTCAGAACATAAAAAAGGGTTATAAAATAAATTTTAAAATATATACCAATTTATATAATGGTTTTATGTTCAGCCTTGAAGGCGGTGAAGGAAAATGAAAACTTGTGATCCTCGAAGGCGATAAATCAACACCTCGCGGACGATATTTTCATTTTTAAAATAAAAGGAAGAGGAGAAGATGATTGATGGTAGATTTTACATTAACATAATAACATTAAAGTTTATATAATATTTTATATTTATCATGCATGTTTTTACAGAGGATTTGAGGATGGTATAAGAAAAGAAAATAAAGTGAAAAGAAAATAAAGAAAGTGAAAGAGGATTTTACCTCTTAAATTCTTCTCCATGAGAACCTCCTTAGGGAAATTGGTTTTAGTCTTTTGTTGAGACCAGAACCTCTTGGATGTGTTTAAAAGACTTGGGAATATTGTTGGGTAGAAAATGGAAAAGATTTAAGGCTTAAGAGTTGTGGGGAGAAGAGATGGTGAGGGGTGGTATTTATAGTGGAGGAGAGGGGTGTTATTTTATTATTTTATTCATTTGTTTATTATTTTGGATCAAGAATATCAATAGTTTAAACCTTATTACTAAATATATTGAAATAAATAAGTATGATTCGATATTATGGTGCTTAAATCATCAATTACCCAAGGAATAGTGTATTTTACTTATAATGTATATATACCATAAATTATTGTATTTTACTATTCACTAAAAATTCAAGTATTTTAGAAAAAATATCAAAAAATTACCCTAAACATTTTTTGTCATGTAGATTAAAAAATTAACTCCATTTTACGAAAATAATTTTCTCAATATGGTAAATTTAATTTTTAATTAAAATCGTCATTTATTTGGAAAGTACTAATTTTAAATTATAACCGATTTTATAACACTTTGAAAAATTAATTAATGTCTCATAAAAATATATTATAATCATAAGACAACAAAATATTAATTTATGAATAAATTTTAGGGAAATAAATTTTCTTTTAAATCGTTATATTAATTAAAAAAAATGAAAATAAACATTTATGTTTTATTAAAATATCTACACTTAATTAATGATTTCTAAAACATTTATTTAGTTATACTATGATATAATTATATTATATTACCATTTATAAGATTCCTAAATTTTATTTATAATTTCATAGGTGAGGTTATTATTCTATTGGATGGATTATTATTCCATCGGTATAGGTTTCTTAATTTCTATAAATACCTCTTATTTCATTGATTATTAATTTATAAAGTTTGTATTGATTTTTATATGTGATTTTATGTGATTTATACTATATGGAATAATTATAAGAATAAAATTTCCATTGATATAATTTTGGGTTGTTGCACATGCTACATCTTTGATACTTCTGAGTGTACTGATAAAGGTGATATATGAAACTCATGAAGGAATCCCTCATGAATTTTTACTAGAAATAATAACTTCCCATAGAACAAAACCTAGTTATTACCATCCTCTATCCACCCCTCTAGAGAATTACCATGGACAACATAATTGCACATCACCTCCACCTATGAGTCTCCCCACCGAGACTCCTCCACCCACTGCATCAGGGAAGACTGAACTATTATTTAAAACAAGAAACCTTTACCATCATCCATAGTAGAATTTAGGTTTAGGGCTTTAAAATTATCCATTTTCCATAAATCATCCCTATATTAGTGAATAACATCCTTTACAAACTTTCTTCTCAATGTGTCATCCATGATATTCCCATTTCTTGAGGTATAGAATATCTCAAATTCATAGTTCTAGTTAAAATCAATCAACATTTATTGGAAAGGATTTAAGTCACATTGAGAAAAGATATACCTCCATATCTTGTGGTCAATGAAGACTATAAAGTGTTCTTCAATGAGATAATCTCAACATAGCTTCAAGGAAAACACAATCACTGCTAACTAGGGTAATCACATCCTAGACCCATAAGAGATCATTACCTTTTACTACATCAAGATGTATCTGAATCCCATATGGTAAGTATTGTAAAAAACATCAAAAATCACTCCCTCCTCTAAAAACTAGATCATTTGGGGAAGGATCAATTTCAACTTCAATTAGTTGAACGTTTCTTGACACTGATTAGTCTAGAAAAAATATTGGTCCTTCCAAGTCTGTGATATCAATGGGGATGAAATCTATGATAAATCAGAGATGAACCTCCAGTAATAGTTTACAAGACCAAGGAAGCGAAGAACCTGTGCCATGTTCTTGGGTTCTTCCCAAGAAACAACTAGCTACATTTTTGACATGTCCATGGACATAACCTATTAGGACACCACATGCATAAGGAAAGATGCCTAATGTGTCCAAACATTACCCTTAGACAACATTCCATAGAGCCAGTGGCATTGAAGAACTTACAGGATAGCCTTGATAGAATTGAAATGCAACTCCTATGACTTCAAGTAAATCAATATATCATCAATTAAAGTGAATATTAATTTGTACAAGAACTCATGAAACATGAAGTTCATGAGCCCCATGAACATAGCTGGTGCGTTCGTGACACTGAACCATGTGAACAAGAACTCAAAGTTTATATACCTATGTATAAAGGTAGTCATCAGCACATCTTCCTCCTTCTCCCTCAATTAGTGATACCTAGACCGCATATTGATCTTATAAAACCAACTAACACCCCTAAAGTGGTTGAAAATATCATTGATCCTCATAAGGATGTAGTAATTCTTGATATTCACCTGATTAAACCTCTAGAAGTCGATACACCACCTCATAACGCCATCCTCCTTCTTGGAAAATAACATTAGATCACCCCATGGAAACACATGAGGTCATATGAAACCTTTCTACAACAGATTGCCTATTTGAATCCTCAAATCCCACAATTCATAAGGTTCCATGTGATGGGGATCCATCAAGATCAGATAAGCACTAGGATGTAAGTCTATACCAAATTCAATATCACATTAAGGGGGTAGTATCACAACCTCCTTGTGAAAAGCATCCAGAAACTCCCCAAAAACCCTAGGAACCTCAACCATCCCAGCACTTACTAATTCCATATATAACTTAGATATAAAATAAATAATAGGTTATACACTCTTACTACCCACCTAGAAACCCTGTTCACCAAAAAAAACACACTAACCATCCACATTTGAGAACATGACTCTCCTTTAGAAGTGATCAGCAAAATAACACATGAAATATAACTATTCTGTGCAAATAATGACATTGTATGGATTTATTTGAAGTAATAAGAAATACCCACATGACTAATGTGTCCCCATAATTAGTCCACACCCCTGAAACACATAAAACAAGCTAGTTTGTCCTTCGACCAATGTAGTCATTAATAGGGGATGAGAAGCCTCTCTATATCTAGTCCCAGAGAATGGACTATAGAGAGTGAAACAATGGAGTGTGTATCAATTGAATAAAATAAGGCATAGAAAAGGGTGGACGACAGGTTGATCGTACCTCTAATGATCTCTAGACCCTATGGTATGGGCACCTAAACCGCATGCAACTATCCATGCT
Organism: Viscum album; assembly: GCA_963277665.1. Lineage (NCBI taxonomy): Eukaryota > Viridiplantae > Streptophyta > Magnoliopsida > Santalales > Viscaceae > Viscum > Viscum album. The sequence continues at coordinate 641,926,117 of OY728146.1, read as the reverse complement.
TGGTTCCCCTGCCTCACTACTGATGAATACCTCCATGGCCATGATCAATAAAAGGTACTTAAAGATGAGGAACATCTATATTTAAACCCCTTATTTCCCTATATCCTATTAGTGGAGCACAATAATACTTCTCCTACTATTAAAATGGCATCAAGAGTGGTTGCTGCTGAGGCTAATACTAAACCAAAAACCTCTACTATACTAAGCTCCAAGAACAAAAGGAAACTAGTTTTGATGATGACCATAACCTCTATAGATAATCACACTATTCCAAGGCCCCTAGGAAAATCATGGAAACTACCGTCATTAGAAGTAGGGAAAGAAATCTAGTGAGGTTAACTCCCCACAGGTCAAAACCCTGTTAGATCTAGCACCTAAGACCATCCACTAACAACCCTTCTCCTCAAGGAACCCTACTAGTTCCCCTCCCTCCAAAGGTACCCCTTATGACATATTAATGAAGGAAGAAGGATAATGACCCCCTTAGTCCCAACTCCAGTAAGTCCCAAGTTTGCGACTATCATTGAGGGTATAAAATATCACATTTGGGAAGAATTTACCTTTATGATACAGTAGGATCGAAAGATTAAATATCAACCATAGAGAAACTCCATGATATAAAATAAAATAAAATAAACCAAAACCATCCCAAAATGAATGAATAATGTAAAAAATATATAAGTGTATCCAAATAAACACCCAAAAGAAAGTCCTAAAGCAGTGACACAACAACATCCCTAAGTTCTGAGAGAGTAATGTCCAAAATGGTCCATGTATTCCTCTTGGAAACCTAAAAAATAGTTTGTATATACATAAGTTGAGAATACAATTATACTCATTTGGATCATACCCAAAGTCTCTTGTGCACATGTGAAAAGATCATACTAATGCACCAGGGAGAAAAAAGAAAAACCAACAACACATAAATAGGTCAACTATCCAACCCCATCCTCATTATGGAATGATCACCAAATAAAATATCCAAGTATAATTACATAATAAGAATCATATCGATAAAAGGTTACCCCACACCACTTTACCACTAGTGTTCCACTCTCACACCATAATGATGTACGTCTTAGTTATCCTAAATCTTATATATAACACATCATGCCTGAAGACACCAGGGATATAAAATCACATCTCACCCGAAGACACGTGGGTTGTAAAATCACATCTCGCCCAAAGACACTTGGGCCATTACATCACAACTAACCACTAACATAACCAAAATAGTAGGGTATCATGAACATGAAGGACATTAACCTCATTCCCTCCTCCTACCATGCATGACTCGTACTATACCCACCTCATCATCTCATCAAGCACCATCACTTATACAATTTTTACTTCTAGACATCACAACATATGGATATCAAACTCACCTAGAAGAGAGACCAGGGAAGAAGGGATATCCATCCATTCATCCTCATTATCAAGATATTGGGAAAACACCCCCAACATATTTGGTTTTCTACATATATTGATCGATCAGGTGGTGTGAATATAGAAATCACAATGAGAGTATAAGGTATATATAATATCTAGACATAGTCCCAATCTTTAAGTTTAAAACAAGAGTACAAACCAACTCACATCATCACCACCAAGTCTCAAAAAATCTACCACTTTTTCTAAAACCTCTAAATTTATAACACACACAAGAAATCCACAAGCCACATTCCACCTTTCTTTCAAGTTAATCCAATTTCCATATTTTCCATCATTGAATCATTTCATTTATCCATCCAATTTATTTTATATTAGAAAAAAAACCACTTTAACCAAGATTACCATTTTAATTAAAGTGTTCATTTTCCATTTCAACCCATTCCATTTCATTTTCATCATTAAAAAATTATTCCAACACTACCTAAAAACTAGCACAGCACATCACAACACAAAAACCCCATCTTTCTCAATATAACAATCCCCAAATTTCTACCATTTCACAACCACACCCACCTCCTCATCACAATAGATTCATACCACATCCACATCTCATCACATATTCCCTGCACACCACAACCACACATCACATATTTCACATATCTTGTTTTATATTTTAACAAAGGGGGTTCTCATCACATTTACTTTGATTTTCAAGGGAATAATCACACAAATAGAGTTTTGATGGGAAACCAATTTATTATCCAGATATAATTGATTATCCATTTATTAAAGGTGATTATTATAGCAAAAAAAAGGCTCCAAATAGCTATGATTTTTAGTGACGCATTAAGAATGAATGATTAAAAAACAATAACATAAAAATTTGTAAAGAATGTGATTATTTATCCTTCCCTTTCAATTTTAATTAAACAAATTCATTGTCTTTCTTATTCTGGTGCATAAAATATTCCCAAAGATAAAAAAAATCATGATCCATCTCCCCCTATATGTGAAACAATAAGATATACGAAGGCTCCCCTACCTCAAAAAAATATTTCTGAACTAATTCTTGAGTTTAGAATAAAAGGAAGACAACCACCGATCACCACAATGAAGGAAAAATACCTTTATAAACCTATAAAATACTATACCAGGTCATTAATTTACTATAAAATTACTAAAACCAACAACTACCTTGATAGTATCCATCTTCATATGAATAACTGAGATAAAAATGTGAGAGGGAAAGAAGGAAACTCACCTAAAACCACTAAATATCGATCTCCTAAGTCTATGGTTGAAATATAATGAAAAGGGGATGAAATTAATTTAAGGGATACACTTGGTTCACCCAAGAATCAAGAGAAAATATAGAAGAACGGTGGGGTTCAAGGGGGGTTTGGGTTTTTATACCCAGTCTGGAAAACAAAACATCATGGAGAAACCTACCTCTTCATGGTTCATAACTACTAAAAAGGTAAAAGACTATGGAACAATGCAAGAGACCATGTTGTAGTGAGGGTGTTCAAATCCACATTCAAGAAACATGATAAGCTACACACCATAGATTTAAAAAATAGGTAAGGGGTTACACCACAGGAGGAAACACCGCACCACAGACCCCGATAACCGAGAAGGAGGCTACACCGCAACCCAGCTCCATGGCGCAGCTACCCTGAAAAAAATAAAACCATCATACTCTTCCCCTTGTAAACCACACCACATCCAGAGTCTCTACACTACAGTTATTCTAAAAATGGAAGAAGCACCAAAACTTGTCCTCTGAGACTTTATGTTATATCCAGCCTCTCAATGCTGTAAATTCTCACCACGGAACATCCCAAGCCTCCATGTTGTGAAACCCTTATTTCTAAATTTTGTAGCTAAAATCCTCTACTCACTTAATAACCCCTCATAACTCCCCCCCAGACACCTCCACCACAAGAATTCCTTTTAAGTAATGGGTTGAAAGATCTGGACCATTACAGTTGGTTTTTCCCGTAAGTATCAAGTAGTGATATAATTTTATTATTTATTTATTTAATTAAGTAATTAAAATTTTATGGATTATTTTTTATAAAATAAATAATTTATCATATGAGATATTTCTTATGGTGGAAGTGACATGGAAATATTAGAAAAAGTGGGGTTGAATGTTTTTTTATTGGTGATTTTTCAAGTTAGACAAATTAAAAGGGTGAATTGAGTTAGTGGAATTAAATAGTCTAAATGGAAGAATTAATAGATGGTTATGAATGTAAATAATGAGAGGAAAAGATGGTAATTAGATGAAATTAATGAGGGGAATTCAATTTCCATGTAATAAATTTCTTAGAGATTTTCTCTATTCTTTCAAAAGAAGGAAATCCTTAGTGAAAGTGTTGTGTTAAGTTGGAAAAGGATAAATGGGGAATAGAATTATGGATAAATAATTGGTCTCTATCATTGGAGGATTTAGAATAATCATTTATCATGGAATAGTGGAAAGTGACTCGAATTCTCATATCTATAATAATCCATATGAATCTACCATCTTATGATATTCTATATTAGGTAGATGATTCATAATAATCCAAAGGAATGATTATGTGGTAAAATGAAATTGAAGGTGATTTATAAATATATAATTGAAGGAATAATTATTCTTATTGGATAATTAAATTGAGATAGATTTTGAAATTGATATATTATTATTGAAATTGCTAATTGGTGGAAATGGGTTGTGGATAGTTGTTGGGATATAATCATATGATTAGATAATATTAATTTATATAGATGGAAAATGATAAACAATGGATGTGAATATGAATTAATGAAATTTTTATTAAATATAGATTATAATTCATATTTATATTATTTATCATGTGTTTATATTAACATATTGATGTTGATTATTTTTTTATGGGTGTTTATAAAATATTCATTAAGTCCCCAATATGAGATTAAAGCTCAAAATATTATAAAATAGTATAAAATACCTTAGATCAAAGAGGGTAAAATTTACATACTTTAGAATGGGTCGTGAAAATTTATAGAAAATTATGTAGAAGTGTTGTAAGGTATAAGGGTGGAGTGGAAATGAGTTACACAGGGTTGTGCCATATCTGTTGAGTCCATTCTATATTTTGGAGATGAAGAACCATTCTGTAAGTGAGATAAATAGGGTGATATGATTTCTACAATTTTGTTCCACATTGACATAGGTTCATTCCATTTGTATTAGGGGTCATGTTGTCTGATTCTCTTGAAATATTATAATTGTGGGATGAGGTGGTGGTGGTGGCTCTTGATTATAGTATGAACCCCTGGATAATATCTATAGTGTGAATAAATAGAGGTATGAATGTGTAATGGTGTGGGATTGGTTGAAAGGGTTCCTTGGTATGTGTTGGATATGTGATGAGGTTTTGTTGTTAGTGTATGCCTAGGATATGAGGAATGTTAATTATGTGGCATGGTTATACTCCCTGAGATCTTAATTGTGATAGACCTAGGTGAGAGTGTGGTACATCTATGTGAAGTGATTATATTACCTAATTCATTTGTATGAGTGATGGACTAGGTGATATAATAAATGGATGGTGTGGGTATGAATCCATTTATGATGTGTGATAGTGATGTGGAAGTTGTGACTAGTGATATTGTAGTGTTTTTGTGATGTGATGATGATAATGAGGATGATGTGATGTTGGTGTGGATGTTATGGCTATCCATGATAGATATATGATATTTTTTGGTGATGATGTAGGTTTAGGATGAGAGAGTCCATGAAGGTGGACACTCAGTGAAATAGTGAGAGTACCCAAGAAAGGATAGTTACACGTGACTGTAAGTTTTGGCGGGTAGAGTACCTGGGGTGGACACCTATAAAACCAATGAGTGTTCTTGTGGGTGGAAAGAGGACCAACCAATAGATGGTGGTATATTTGTGGGTTCCCTATAGGTGTATAGCTACTTGGTGGTGATGATGGGTTATTAGTGAGTTATATGTGGGTGGATAGACACATGGTGGTTGAGATACTACAGTGAGGTCCCTATGGGTAGAAAATTACATGGATGTGGGTTAATGATGGTTGTTATTATAGTGGTATTTATATAATTTTATGTGAATAGTATGTGATGTGGTTTGAAAAATATGATGATGTGGTATGGAATTAAGTGGTTAGATGGTTTTAATTTGGGAGATGATTATGACTGATTGTTTTGTTTTATCTATTCCATACACTAATGAATTAGTATAATTTATTAACAAGGAAACATGAGAGTTTCAGGGAGGAACCTAATAAATATATTTATATTCTCACCCTTTATTTGTATAAAATATTTTTCATATTATGAGGATATATTTGGTGGTGGTTCTAGGGGAGATTAACTCTAGACATTGGATACTTTTTGGTGGTGGTGATTTCCTTATAACTTGCTTAAGGTATAGCAGAGGAACTATAAAATATTTAAATTTTCCCAATAGGGACACACCTATTGGTAAAGATTCATTTTTTATTGGTAAAACGTTTTACCAACAGAAATGTCATTGTCACTATACTTTCGGTAAAAACTCTATCACTAAATGTTATTTCAATAGATAAAATAGTTCTGTTACAATTATAACAATACCAAAAGATAATATATATGTTGTTCAAAGTGTTTAGCAATATATTCATATGAAAAAATTGTTTTTTGGTAATAATATTACTGAAATATAATATATATTTATAAATTTACATTTAAATAAAAAAATATAAATTTTTATTGCTCATAAAATTTCATATTATATTTATTAATTTATCATATATAATTCTCCATTTTTAATTATTAATTCAAAACACTTTTCACACATGTTCAAACTTAGAAAAGAATAAATTATACTAATAATGAAATTTAATACAAAATTAATCAATACATGGTATATATTTCTTGAGAAATAAAAATATAATAAAAAAAATGTTGAAATCCTCCAAAGTCTATTATACCCAAACATTTTTCACCATGGTAGAAGAATAGTTTCTCCTAATAGACTGGAGTCAAAGATCTTACATCACATCCAAGTAGAAGAAAATCAAGTCAGATCTCGTACCCATGAGAAACCTCAATTTGCTGTTATGACACACACTTTAACTTCAAGATCTATATCACACACAACCAAAGATCATTCCCACAAATCAGTGAAAAATATCTGTACGAATTGAAAACAAAATAGAAATAAATGAAAGTATAAAAAAATGTCGTAGAGTTCATGAAGTATCCCCAAAAAATGATAAACCATTTTAACAAAACCCCTTTCCTTAAAGCTCATGCAACTTTCAATCTCAAATAATTATACTGCCTATTTTATCCTAATCAATACTACATCTGGCATAATGTATCATATCAAAGGAATGAAATAGATATAGAAAACGTTTTGAATTAATTAATCAAATCATAGTAGGGAGGCCTCTTTCAAGGGTGAGTTAAACTTTATGATGGGTGTATGTGAAAATATGGAAATATTGAAAACGTTAATTTGATTCCAAATGCTGTTTATGTGGAAATCTATTATAGGTGGAATTGAAACAAACTTTCCAAATACTGTTTCATGTCAAATAATACTGTAAGATTATTATAGTATGGTGGAAAAAATATTTTGCAACATTCTTCTCCAAATAGTGAAATCCACACCTTCTCTCTATGGGCATAGGGTAAATTTTTATCAAACCATGTAAAATATTTGTGGTGTGGTGTAAAAAACCCTTCACAACATTATTCTCCAAATAGTGAAATTGGACCATCTCTGTATGGATGTATGGATCATTTTTCTTGAACCGCATAAAATCATTGTGTTCAGTTTATTTTATACTTTTATATTTGGTTCATTATTTTCTTAACACTAAATCCCCAAACATTCCCTAAATGATAATATCAAGATCTATACACCACTCAATTTTATTTGGGATTCATTCAGTAATATAGAATGTAACAAATAGAAATTACATTGTGAAGTAGTCCTTTGGTCTATGCTTGGACAACCAGGATCTTTCCAAGAATCATGTTATACATGGATAAATCCACCTCCTTTATATATATTCATTTTCCAAAGTCAAGGTTATAAGATTTATTGAAACCCTCCACTATTCTGAACGTAGGTTTCCAACCTAGCACGATCTTTACTTTGACAATGGAAGCAAAAATTGATGATCCTAGAAAGGAAATACCATCTTCTTACCAAAATAAAACTCCTTCAGATTATAGTGAGCAATCTCATGATCTAGGAATCTAGTAGCCTTAGCACATTCCTTGGATAATCCATAAAAGGTGACATAATTTCCTCCAAAGATGTTGAATACTTTCTTATTTTCCTTGTCATTACCAAGAATCAGAACAAATTCCTTCATTAAATCCTTAATGTGACCAAGTTGGGTTATTTGCATTCTGGAGTTAGGGATTGGGATTCGACAGCGAGCTTTAAATCGATGGAAAAAACACTATTCAATAGGATTGTAGTTCAAAGGGACATAGATATAAACTATCCTCAGTTAATTCTAGTTAATGCCCCTCAACTCCAAAAAAACTCTCTCTTTCAAGATTACCCTTGTGTCTTCTCTTTGGATCAACTTCATTACTCTCGAAGTGAGGTAAAGGATCATATTTCTGATAAACATCAGCGGATGAGAAGTATATCTATTATTCTAGACCAACTTAGTTCATGTAAAATGATATGAGGAAAATGAAATTTAGAACAATTATTTGGTGTTTGACCAGAACGTGCAACATGAAGCTCGAGTAACTTTAAATCTCAAAGAATTGTGTTACCTATTTTATCCCAATCAATACTGCTTATAGAATAATATATCATATCAAAGGAAAGATATGGATAAAAAAATTGAATTAATTGATCATATCATAGTATGGATACCTCTTTCAAGGGTGATTTGAACTTGACTTCTAGAAGCTTCATAATTTTCAACACACATAGTCAGCAGCTGCTTTGAAAATAGATGTGCATAAAAACTACCATAACCACAAACTATATTCAAGATGTTCATGAAAACCCATTTTTCTTAATGTAATACATATATAAGATATATATTCAGTTGATCTCATGCAGCGATCATTTCAAAGTTCTTTCAGACATGGGAACTATTTTATCTTATGTGAACTCAAGAGATGCAATATGACCAGACTTCCCTTCAAAAATTCATCTTTGAATAAAAAATTTGATAAAAATTATCATAAATAATATATTAAATATAAATATAAAATAATTTATCCATATTCAAAAACAAAAAAATTGTAATCAATAAATCCAAAAATAAATTATTTACTATTTCATAAGATAATTAGTCTAATTAGAAAGTATCATTGTATACCAATGTGAATAGATCTAAAAGACAATGACCGTATTCTAAATAAAATAAGAGTAGATCATCTAATTTGTCGTAAGAACAACTCGCATGGTTATGATGGAATGTACCAAATTAATGGGACACTTCTGATCAAGTACCGATAAGGGTTGTGAATGAAACCATTATAAATCTAAACTTAATTTATTCCAGAAGAAATTCAACAAGGAACAACCAAGTAATGATAAAAATAGGATGACACCCTCATCCATTAGAGGAAGACAAAAATATAACAGAACATGAAAAAACATAATGTCAAACCATAAGGAAAACCCAAGGTATATAAGAATACATCTCCTCCCTATAAAACCCTATGATATACCAAAATTACTAATTCCCTATATTACACTAACAAACACTAAAGATAAATAAACACTGAAGATAAATAAAATTCATTTTCTATTAATATGAAGTGAGAAGATAAAATCCACTAATCACCACTAAAGACAAGTCCATTTATTCACTTAGATAACATTGATAGACACTAAAGATAAATAAAATGTATTTTACCTAGGATTTAATATGAAGTGTAAAGATAAAATCCACCAATCACCACTGATCACTTCACATGCAGGTGCTATAAAGATTCTGTATTATGTTTTTAAGCATCATTCTATTCCCCTTGTAATAATGAGTCTAAAGAAACTCATGCAACAAACGATCTCTAGTAAGTATTCTTGAGCATGAAACCAGAAAAACAAACCAAAAAAGAGAAACAGATAGTAGACCACACACAATCCAAATAAATGGAACATTATAGTCATATCATTAAGTGAATAGAAAACAGACCAGAGAACATATAGCCAGGAATTCAAAATCTAGTAAAAAAATCATTACAGAATTTCTTAGAAAATAAATTGAAGAAAAATAAAAAATCATCTTGAGTCACAAGAGGATAGTCCAAAGTACTAAGCTTGTCAATCCCAAAATCAAAAGATATTTGTATTGAATTCTTCATTGAGAAATATGTTTGATACTTTGAAATAATTGTATATGACTTGCAGGTTTACTTTCTCATGAAAGTATTGAAGCCCTCTTGTAGGGCCCTCAATACTTTTTTATCCTAGTATTCTTCAATTAGAACGTTTATAAGGAGATTTTTTTATGTGATTTATGGATAGAAAATGAAGATATAGACCAATTGGACGATCCTCCAAATAACCATCAAGCATGTATTCATAGATGAGAATCCTCTAATTACTATCAGTGCAATAAACTACCAAGTTCAGAAGGCTGGGATGGTGAAAAAGGATTAGCATGAAAACCTCATCTAAGAATTCCCTGTTCCCTAGGAATTCATTCTTTTAAAGAATCCAAATAACAATATCCTGAAAAATAGTTATAGAATAATCATAATAAAAATAGATAAAAATGTAAAAACACTAAAGGAAAGTGAATTTTTAAGGACATAGACTGAAATCTCTTGAAGAGAGTGACCAAAAGAAAACAGATAGACCCCATTTGAGATTTCCATTACAAAAATTTTATAACACTAACATGAACACCCATCCTGAATAGTAGTAAATGTGATCCCATAAACCTAAAAAACACAAACATAAAAAAAATATAGCTTGACAAGAACTGTGAATTTTATACAAACTAGTGATATTATACAAAATGTAACCTACTAACTTCTATTTATAGCAGCAATCCACTAAAAAAGAACCTAAAATGATCACTAAGTAGAAGTAGTAATGAAAACGCCTATAATGGACCTGACTTAGAACTCTATGATCTACCCGATGTAAACCAACAATAGAAGCCACCTGATCTAGAATCCACATAAATTCACATGTGTGGTTATCTTTTGTAGTGGAACTAGACAATAAAAACTTCACCAGTATCTCATTGATTACAATGAACCACCCTTTTATGACTGATCCAGCACCTGATATGAGCTCTATCAACTTTATACATCCACTATCACAATCATCATGTTGTGTGCCCAAACCAGCTTTGGATTGGTTGGAATTTAGCACCATATCTAGATCATGTTAGCCTAAACAAGAAGAAAAATACCCATAAAGACACCAACTAGACAAACCTTTATCAATATACACATTATCCAGAGTTTCTACAAAATGACCTGAACATGTGTGAAGCTCCTTCCTTCAAAAAGTGGCTTCACAATAGTCAGACCCCCATTTCTCCCAGAACTCTATCTCTAAGTAGATATAATTGAGGTCCAAAGTACCATATATCAAATATAAAGCCTACCAAAATATCAACCTTAATATTCTAATCAATATATGATAGTTATTTCAGATGAACAATGGGTAAAACCAAACTAAGAAAACTCTATTCCATTGGGATTCCACAATAGGTTTCTTAAAAGGCTGACCCGTCAACATGTGTCCAAAAAAATAAATGTCCAGACCCATGAACATATGTCCAGCCCAAGTATCATCACTTCTCATACATTTCCTATAGATTAATTAAACTAAATCAATTCAGTTCCCTTTAATGATTCATCTAGAGAAAATATTTTTAATTAGAAGAGGCAATATGAAGTCCATGACAGCTGAGTAAAATATAAGTAGAGAATAAAAATTAGATGAAATGAGAAATACCCTATATATTGGTAGAATGATGTCTTCTAGATAACATGAATCTCTTCCAAAGGAATTGGAAAGCCTATTACCTTCTCCTTCAAGTTTCAAATATTGAGTCCTCATCTAGAACCCAAGGGAAGTCTGTATGTGATTTATTCAAAAGATTTCATCCATCCTTCCATATCCTATATATTTGACACACAAAACCTTATAAGCTAAAATATTTGATAGAATACCTCAACCCAAAACATAATAACCCAATATACCAGTATGTAAACTTCCATGACTGCAGTGATCTCCCTTATTTCAAACACCTAGACTCTGGAAGCGTCTCTATACTCTATTCTCTCTGTGAATGTATGATTCGTCTATATGTGAAGGGAAAGGTAGTGTGTGGGTGAGAGGGTAAGGAGAGAGAGCGAAGGGGGGATGGATTAGGGTTTCTCTTGATTGGATCACTCTAGATCACGAATATAATGGGGGAGGGAGGCGAGGGAGCGAGGGTCGAAGCAGTGTTGTGGTGAGGGTCGAGGCAGCACTGCAACGAGGGATAGGGAGTGGGGTGGGTGTGGTGGGAATAGGGAGGTGGGAGAAGGTGGTTTGTGGGGATGTTGGGCATGGGGGGTGTCCTGCGACGGTCAGTTTGGGGTGTCTTATGACGGGGTATAGTGAAAACATTTATAAAATTATATATAATTTATATAAAAAATTAGTAAATATATATAATCAGAAAATATTAAATTATGTTTATTTATTTATTAAATTATGTTTATTTATTTATTAAATTATGTTTATTAAATTATTTTTTCATATTGTATAACAATTATGTTTATTTATATATATGTGTGTGTGTGTGTGTGTGTGTGTGTGTGTGTGTGTGTGTATAAATAGTAAATATTATTAAATTGTGGATATTTTAATTAATCATATGTTTTTATTATAAAAATGATATGTTTGTAATGGGTCATATATATATATATATTAAATTTTTGGTAAAATATTTTATATTATTGAATAATTTATTTCAACAGATTTTTATAATAGAAAAATATTTATTGGTAATAATAATTAATAATAACAAATTTATTTATCGATAAATCAATTCTTGGTATTATCATGATGAGACAACATATTTAAATATTAGTAAAATACTTTTTGGTATTGAAATAATAATATAAATAGATATATTTATTGGTAAAAAAAAATTTGGTTCCTATAGTTAATATCAACAGAAATAAATATCTGTTGGAATTAATCATTTTTACTAACATATATATTATCTGTCAGTAATTTTATGTTGGTAAAATCCATTTTTTGTAGTGAGGTGATGGACTTATGGTTATTTTTCCATTATAGTTTAACACTTAATGAAATTACATACATTTATATACATTATTAATTTATTATGTTCAGGAATGAATTTTATTATTCATAGTGATGTGGATTATTCATTATTAAAGGGTATTTCCTTCCATATATGTGTGATGGTATACCCTTGGTGCTACTCTTCAACTCATAGTCTATTAAACATGAGCTTCTCGGGTCACACTATAGCACATTACTAGCTTTTTCAGAGGCCTAGTCAAACTGGTTCATCATAATGAACTTCTCACATCTTGAAGAAACACTTTTGAAAATTTACCATAAAAATCATGATCACACAATAACTCTATGACAAACCTCAAAATTTTTGCATGCTCCTTCCTAAATCTAGAGTGAACTAATATATCATCAATGAGAAGAAAAAATCTATCTAATCCCCTCCTTGGTATAACAAAGAGAATTAGATTCACACCCCATTCCCATCTTCAAAAGGTTAAGGGTTATTGATAGCATCGAGGATATAAACACTGAAAAATGGAAGACACCATCTCAAAATACTTGATATAATAAAAAACCAATAATATTAATAGTGGAAACAATCTCAATACATAAAAATAAAAAATCAAATGGACAATATAAATGTATGAAAAAAAACATCTCAATACAAAGTTAACTACATGTGGAAGAACAACCACAATGAAACCCCAAAATAAGAAATATTAATAAAACCACTAGTATACCTTGGTATACAAAAAATAACCACCAAAATCAATCTCATGAAATATCCTTGTTCTCAAGATAATAATGCCCAGAACTACCACTAGCATGATATTGAAAATTTTCATACAATATATATAATGTTAAGGTGAGAATAGATATACTCAGTAGGTTACTTCCTCAAAACTCACAATAGTGACAGTGTGATTAGATATTACTAATGAATCTGAAGTGTAATAATTAAAATAAGAAAATCCAAATTATAAGTTCCATGATCACTAAAAATAAACATATATTTCCAAAAAAACACCTAAAACATGGAATGTGGGTGGGTGGGTGGGTGGGTCTATGGGTGGGTGTTCGGGTGAGTAGGAGGGGGGAGGGAAATCATGTGGGTGAGTGTGTGGGCATTCTAGAAAGTCATAGGGCTGGTGGGAAATTGAACGAATTTGTGTGCATGTGTGGATAGGAAGTTTCATTCATGAGCATGTGCATGAATTTGTGTGAATGTGTGTGTGGGAAAACATGTGAATGTGTATACATATGTGGGTGTGTGTGTTTGTGTGTGTGTGTGTGTTTTCATGCATGCATCTATGTGTGTGTGGGTTTGGGTGTGTGTGTGTGTGTGTGCATGCACATGTGCACTCATGTGTGCATGGGTACATGCATGTTATTAGAGATCTTTAATGGGTCCTAATCAATATAGTTTATAAGAACTGTAGAATGTATCACAGTGGATGACTAGGGTATTCTCCAAGGAGGCTTGATACTATATCTAGTGTGCTTCTCTTTTATTTAATTATTTTTGTTTTTTTATATTTAAAATAATTGGAAATGAAATTAAATAGGTGGGTTGGTTTGTGTGTGGTGTAATTCCAAACAGGAAGGTAAACATGCATATGTATAATGAAAATATAATGAATGGGAATAAAGTGACACTCCATAAAAGATTCACCCATGTGATCCATTATTGTCACATTTTTTATCCTGACTTCTACTCAATGATCACATTAAACATTATTTATGTAATCATTCTCAATTACCCTTATATTGTGAATGTGTAGTGCGCTTAGCAATCATCAAATTAATTATACATACACCTCCACTAAGGTTAGTAAGATAAGGAACTCCTCAATTGATAGAACTCCCTACTCACCTCCCTAGTGTGCGACTACACCCATTCAACCATTTATGAACATCACTCCATCGTATGTTATCATAAATTATTGAAGGGAGGGAAAATATTTGGTAGAATAAGAAGAATATACAAAAACATTTGTAATGAGAAAATTGTCACTAATCACCCACCATTAACTATTATCGACCAAACATAAAGTGGTAATAAGAAAAATTAAAAATATGAGCGATCTAGGACTCTAGATATCCACAATATCATCCCCCAAGAGTACCCTCTGGTTAGTTCTCCACCATCATAGATATTTTATATCACAATAACAAACGATAAATAGATATTAATAATAATAATAAAAACAAAATTTTATAAGATAATGAATATATAAAACAAAAAATATGATCCTATGATTGGGAATCCATATTATAGTGGATTACTTATTCTATTTACACCCCACTTTTTGATAATCATCAGAGATCATGAATTTTAACACCCAATATCATGATCTCAAACTCTCCTAGATATGTCTCCATGGGGCCTTCTTCTTGGGGAATTACCTGATTTAGTTTAACAATGGGTATAAGGAATATTTGATGGTCCCCTTAAGTTTTATACATGCTATGTGGTTACCATATTCATCAACTATAATGGTTATTTTTACCTTTATATCCCTTTAGAATGCATTATAGAAGCTCTTAGAGGCATGAGTGGTGTAACAGAGTTGGACTTTTAATATAGAATCCATTGGCTTTATGAGAATGTGTTGGATTGAGATTGCAATATCAAGCACAAGATTGAAACTACATTAGTGGTTGAATAGTTGATACATTATTTAGTCATGGAAGTAAATCTCATAATACTAATTAATTCAATAAAAATATAATTTTAGCTTGTTTTTGCATTAAACCCCAAAATCATCCCATAAAATGAATATGTAGTAATAAAATTATATGGAATTGGTAGGTATAAAAGAAATTAATTACAAAAGAAAAAAAATATAAATTTTTTTCTCAATCACCCCCCCCCCACACACACACACACACACGCATTCATAAACATGTTTCTTATTTCTATCCTATGAAATGTTAAAGAATTCAAGCCAAAATATTACCATTCCAAGTTCAAACACACAATCCAAAGAAAAGGAAACCAACTAATATTTACATCTTTGATTATTATTTTACTTTCTCTATGAATTGTCCTCCCTGGATTATTCTCACTTATATTTTCAACATTTTAATCATGCTCATTCCATTAGTTCCCTACATCACATGTGGATTTCTCTCTCATCACCCCAAGAACATTTTATATAAAGTTATTCTTGTTCATAGAGTACATGAATTTCACCATAAACTTTCCATGATTTTAGATTCTCCACTACCAAAATAAAGTGTACCACTCATGAGGACTTACAATGGGTTGTTCAGAGATTTTAGGGTTAGTAGGTTTTTGATGTTATAAGTTCCAAGGTAGAATGAGGAGGTTTATCTCTAAAGTAAAATTCATGATAAAATTAAACAAGTATATCATAGTGAAGGTATCTCACCCATCTCCTTCTAAATGTAACACTCCCAACACCCTTGCCCATTTTTATTTGGTGAATCAAAAACCATATATTGAACATCAATGTTTGATTCATCCTCTTACCATAATTTTCATGAATTTTTTTCTTTTATTCTATTTTTTCATATGTCTAAATTTTTGTAATATACATATTTTTTTCTTGGAGAGTAATAGGGTAAAAATTATAAAAATGGAAATATGATATTTTAATTAATTTTATTATAACCAATTAATGAACCCCCCCCCCCCCCCACACACACACATAAACAATTTTCCCAAAACATGGAACTTCCTTATAAGATATACCTTAAAACCAACCATATACATCACACTTAACTAAAATTTTGTCGTGAAATTCACTAATATATGGGTAGGAAAGGATATTTTGACTTTAAATATAGATTACATAATAGGTATTCTATGGTCTTTGAGGCTTTAAGAAGGTTCAAATGTCAAGGTTTCCATTTAATGTATTTTATAGGGGATTTTTTAATGAATGGTATCCTCAATTGCACTTAGTAAACTTGAATCGTATAGTTTTGAACAAGAATCAAGGAATGTTATAATTTTACACATGTCCCAAGACTCTAAAAAATTAGTTTACAAGGAATAATATATTAAATAAGGTTCATAATTTCTCTTATTAATGGGATAAAAATATAATATAGTCATATCATATCATAGTCACTCATGTCTAGTTTACTTATAAAAATTAAATTCCATGAAAAAATAGAGATAAATCACATCAACAATCATTTGAAAATAAGATTTAAAAATTATCTAGATAATCAAAAATGGAAGTAAATTATCACAAACCAAGGTAGATTTGAAGCTCAAATTTTTATTCTATTTGTAATTTTAAAAACACACAAAATATTAAAAATAGAAACAAATAATTAAAGTTCTAAAACAGATTGGAATCATAATCCCATACATATTTAACACTACCCCATTTAAACTCAATAATGATTCACATAATATTAATGTAGTGATTAAACCAATGTGAATTATTAATATAACTTGATGTTATTTATAATGAAACTTGAGTTAATATCTTTCCCCAAATTCTTCTACTACCTATAATAAAAACATAACCAACATGGGTATTTTATTAGAAATGAAAGAAAACAAAGAGAAGGGAAAAAATGATTTATTTTAACCCCTCATGTGGGTATTGGGTTTATTCTTCCTCTAGCTAGGCAGTATGTGTGTCATCTCCAATTTTAAGGTGGTCTTGGTTTATTTGATAAAAATAAACACATTGAATTACTTCCAGCCTTAATCCCTTCACGCTATCTTCTCATCTCAGCTCCTTCCAATGCATTTTTCTTCAACCCAAATACCTTATGTTCAATTTAACTCTTTGTATCTAACTCCTTATATTTTACCACTTCAACTTTGTGTCTTAATGCATGAGAGTCTAAATAATGTGGATCCCTGGCCAATTTATCTTGAAAACATGCCACCACTTCTTTGGATTTTCCCTTTTCATCCTCCAATGATTAATTCATTGTTTTTGTATCGATAGTGTCAATAGGGTAACTGGTGAATAATTTAAATTTAATTAAATAAAAGTAATATTAATTTAAATATAAATTTTCCCCCTTGATCATGTTATCTTGTAGTTCTGTTTCTTTATAAAAGTTAACTACAAAATATTCCTACAATTCCTCTTCCAACGCATCTTCTTTTTTTCAATATCTAGGGAATATAATTAGTTGGTTGAATCTTTAAATTAAAATCAGTGTGATTTAGTTCTTAAAACAATTTAAATTAAATTAAATATAAATGAGTTCAATTAAAATTTATCTCCCTAAATTGGATCGGTTGTCAATTCTTCTTCTTTTAATAGTGCATCTCAGAGTTGTGATATCACGAGATGAGGAAGATAGTCAATATCCTATATCCTTTCTTTAAAATCCACCACCTCATTGGATAATTATTATTTAATTTTCATAGAAAATTATAATGGTGTCAATTATTCATTTTTTGAAGATAGGAGGATCACTTGGAATTTCACTTCTTGCGAAATCACTCCATAATGCATCTAAATCTTATTGATTTTACACACTAACATCAACTGGCATGTCCACTTCAGTGATCTCCTCTATAAATTATAGAGAAATTTTTTATTATATATACTCAATTGGTTCCTTCTCATCCTCCTCAATTTTCTATATAGTAAAGATTATTGGGACTACTTCTTCCTCTAATGGTTCGAGTAGTGGTTAATCGAGATTTCTTTCATTGTATTCTTAGAGTTATCCATAGATGAGTGAGATATTTTTCTTCATATAACACATTTCTTACTTTGGTACCTAAAAATAAGATTTTATTTTCTCATAAATAATGTTTTCATACACATGAAATTCATCAGTCCATACATAGAATTGTTTTTCTTGAAATCATGGAAAATGTCTAAAACATAAAAAAATGAAAAAAAAAGAATAAATAGGAATGTAGTAAATATAGAACCAATATTCCCCTCTATGATGGTTCAAAATTTATTAGAAGTCTATTATGGGTCCCAATCAATAAAATTTATAAGAAATATTGAATGTGGCCTAGTGGTTGGCCAACATCGTCTCTAAATATTCTTGATACAATATCCAGTGTGCTTCTATTTTATTGGATAGTTTTGGTGTTTTTATATTTAAAATAATTTGAAATAAAACTAAAAGGGGGATTTTGGTTTGTGTGTGGTGGAATGTTGTATAAGAAGTGGAAAATTCATATGTAGAATGAAAATATAATAAGTTAAAAGAAATGTAACACTCTATAAGATATTCCCCTATGTGATCCATAATTGTCTCTTTTGTTATCCTCACTTCCAATCAATGATCACACTAAACATAATTTATGTGACCATCCTCAAGTTCAATTATGTTTTGAATGTTTAGTGCACTCAATAGTCATTAAATACATTATACATCCACCACCTCCTAGGTAGGTAGGCTAAGGATATCCTTAATCTAGAGAACTCCTTGTACGCCTATCTGGTGTGAAATCACACCCATTCATCCCTTGATCACCCATGTATCCATTTTATGTCAGGATAACCAAGTTAAGGGAAGTATAAATTTTTTATAAGAAGAAGAACGTTCAAGAATATCTATAATGAGGGCATTATCACCAACCTATCACTATTGAATTTATTTGGATGAACTTAGAGTAGTAATGAAACAATTAAAAATATGAGTGATTTGAGACTCTAAATATCCATAGTATTATCCCTTAGGAGTACCCTTGGATTAGTTCTCTACCATAGTGTATATTTTAGATCATAGTGACAAAAGGGAAATAAAGACTAAAAAGAAGAAACGCAAACAAAATTTTATAAGAGAATGAATGTAGAAAACAAAAAAATATGATTCAATGATTGGGAATCCCATTTACAGTAGACTCCCTATTCTATTTATAAAAAAACCACTTATTCCTATATTTCTAAGCATCGGGCACCATGAATTTTAATATTTGTGATCATGATATCCATCCCTACTAGATCAGTCCCCACATGACCTTCTTGTTGAGGAATTTCCTAGTTTAGTTAGATAATGGGTATAAGGAATTATTGATATTCCCTTAAAGATACATATGTTCCATGTGGTTTTCCATATTCATAAATAGTCATGGTTAGTTTGGCTTTCATCTTCCTTAATAATGTATCATGAAATATCCTAGAATCACAAGCGGTGTAGCAGTTTTGTCCTTCCAATATAGAATTTTTTGGATTTATGAGAATGCATTGGGTTGAGATCATAATCTCTGTATTGGGTTAGACACTATGTTAGTGGGAAAACATATTATTTTTTCCAATATATCTTTTATTGTCATGTTAGTATATTTAGAATTGGTGGCTAAGACTGTGTCATTACTTTACATATTATGCATTATCCCAATAGTTTTATTCCCCCTAAATAGATCATTGTAAAACTAATTACATTGTAGCATGAATGTAGCATGTTTTGGGTGTTTATACTATATTGGAAGGATGATTCAATGTGATTTGGATCTTAAAATTATGTTTAGAAGTGATGTATGTTGTGTTGGAGTTGATCAAACTATGTTGAAGTGTAATTTTTTACTGACTAGTTGATGCAGCATATGTTGGTGAGGATGAAACCTTAATCTTGATCATGGGGAAGTGTTGGCATGTTTAAGACTTTTGAAAGGCATGAATGGGTATGTTATTGATTTTTCATATCCTTATATGTTTCTATGAGACTACATTGTTGATCAAACACCTTCTTAGGATCCATCATAAGATCTCTTATCCAATAAACATTTACTACATTGCACAGCATTTCTTTTAGTAGATCATTTGTTCTTAAATATCCTCACAGATATCTTAGCCTCTTCACATACATAATCACTAAAACACACAATTTTAATTTCATTCATGGAAATAAATCTCAAAATATTAATTGATTCAATAAAATTATGATTTTAGTTCATTTTCACATTAAACCCCAAAATTTTCTCATAAATTAAATATGTAGTAAATTACCTAATGTTATGGAAATATTTTGGATATAAGAAATGAATTATAGAATAAAAATACATAAATTTTATGCTCAATCAAAGCATGTGTGGTAATGGGTGTGGGTGTGGGCATGTGTGTGTGTGTAGGTGTGCGTGTGTTATAGTACACACTTCCAAAATAAAATAAATAAGTTCCACTATATAATAACTCCAAAAAATAGTCTTCACAAGTCTCAACATCTAATTTCATGTTATACACCTATTTTTTAGTGTTGGGGAAATCTCTATAACCCAAGAACTATATCTTGAAAAACTAATCACTTGTATTACTAATAAGCTCATCAGAAGTTTGATCGATTGATCCATTGGTAATTTATATACTATAGAAGCATAGTAGAAAATAGAATATTCATATTTTAACATCCCCCTTGACTGAGTGTTCAATAATTAGGTATGCATAGAACCCTACCCACCACATAAAGTTGACTTCATACACAACTTAGTATAAACAAAAAAGGTACTATAAATACATTCAATGATAAAACGTGAAAAAAAAATTAAAAAAAAGTAGAGAAAAAACACCAAGTTTTAACATACTTTAGACTATGTCCTATATTCATGAAGGAAACTACAATTTTGTTTTCATTTATTATAATTGGAAGATTATAGGTAAAAACATATTACAAAGACATGTAATCCTCACCAACTTATCATCTCTACAATAAATGTTCAATTGAACCACAAATTCACAATTTTTCCTCATTTTTTATCACACATTATACTAAATTACACAAATACTTAAATAATTAGCACAACTATTCAAACAAATTAAACCTACTATCCTGAAAAATTAGGTAAAAATACATGAAAACTTGAGAAAGGTTACCAAATTGATGACCCTTCAGCATTTCTTAACTTATGAACCTCTCATTACAACACTATATGACCATAATTATATTCTAACTTCCAATTTTTTCATTGTAGGAGACCTAAATATACTAAATATATGAACTTATGTTGCCTTTAAATCAAGACCAACAACCTGGAACTGATTGAAATTCTAGTGAAAGTAATTTTATTGCTTGAACTTCTGGAATTCTGAACTTCCAATGCTCTAAAAAAGGCTTCAAATCCTATAAATCTCCCACTTAAATACTTGTTCTAGGTAAAAATATCATAAATATTCCAATACTTATCATTTAGTAGTGTTTCTGATGAAATGATACTCCAGTTCGATATACTATGTCTAAGTATGGAACACCAGATTTTTATCCAAGTAAATTTAACTTTGGTTGTCATAGTAAAGAACTGCCCCTTCCCAACTCCTTCAAATCTCTTAACTATATACTCTAATTTCATTGTACTCAAAGTAATGATCAACTAAATTCATGACATCTAACTAATTTCATCTCCTCCATATGTAAACATGAAATCGGTTGTACTCTTTTGGGTATCTGAGCCTTTAATGAAGTCTGATTCCATGAAGCCTCATAATAGATCTTCCTCTATAAATCAAATATCTTGATCTTCTAATACTTTCAAATATTTAAGGATCTACTTCATAGTCTCCTAGTAAACTTTCCCCAGATTCTCCATGTACTAACTCACAACTCCCATTGTATAGGAAATGTCTGGCTGAGTGAAAACTATTGCATACATCAAACTTCCAACTACTGATGAATATGATACTTTCTCCATGTACTTGACCTCAACTTTAGTTACTAGTTTATGTGACTTAGAAAACCTAAAGTAGACCACAATAGGTGTAGATACAGGCTTACTTTTATCCATCCCAAAACTTTCCATATAGCATCCCGCCTCTTTATCACATAAACTTTCATTACATTTTACAAAACCGAGGATCTTTAAGGTTTAGTGTCTTGGAAACCAGGAACTTTAAACATGAAAACATAAAAAATTCTTCTAAAACACTTGAAAGGCTTCTCCTCATGTTCATCCTAGGTTAATTACTGCATCACATAACCTGGGAGCATACATCAAAAGAAGGGGTGAGCAAAAATCCCAGTAAGGAAAACAAGAGAAACATTTTACATGTGAACTTGAGATACTTCAATAAGGTCATGAAAAAGAACTTTAAGGCATGAGAATGAAATAAGGAGGCATATCATAATAAAAATAACATTTTTCATAACTTGAAGATGTGGCTGCAACATTTAATATTGACAATCGTTTCGTTTCACCAAGGTCCATCCCCAAGGTGTCGTTAAAATTACCAAGGTTATTCACCAAGGCATCGTTAAAATTGTAATCTCTAGTGGTTACATCATTACCCAATGCATTGGAGCGCTATCAGGGCGCACCCTTAAATTTGCCTTTATTATCATGTGAGCCACATATATCATCATCAAACATTTCATAAATAACCCATATAGCATAAAATAAATGGGTTTCATTTCATAATCATAACGTTTTAAAAACTGCTTTAAAGACATGATCTTTACGTCACTTTAAACCCACGGAAAGGGAAAGAGGGTTTCATGTATGAAATTCCCAGAATTTAAAATAGAACATTTTGATATATATGTGAATACCCCTATAGAAATAAGAGCTTTGAGTATTCACTTTATAACATAAAATAATTTTTAGAAAAGAGAGAGAGGCATTTTGAGACGAAAATTCTGCAGCATAACGGCTATGTTACAAGGTTTTAGAAAACATTGAGAAGAGAGGGGAAATGGGTCAAACATTCATAAATGACCCATAAAACAGTAGAGGGACAAAATATAAGGTATTTAAGAACATGGTAATGAAATTTGAAAATATACCATATGAAATGAAGAACATGAAAGGAAGAAAAAAAGATTTCTCCTGTGAGAATTCGGCAGCCTAACGACGTCACTTAAACATCAACAAAATTGAATTGACAAGGTCAAATAGGGTCTCTCATAATATGAACATAAGAGTACAGTATGATAGATATAGATATCATACCCGAACATAATAGAAAGGAACTTTAAAGAATTGACATGAAAGTAGAACTTCAAAACGAGAATGGTGAAGAACCACTTAAAAATTCGGCAGCCTAACGGCGCCACTTAAACTTCAACAAAATACTGAATTGAAGAGATCAAATGGGGTCTCTCATCATATGAACATAAGAGTCCAGTATGATAGATATAGAGATAATACCCCAACATAATATAAAGGAACTTGAAAGAATTTACATGAAAGTAGAACTTCAAAACGAGAATGGTGAAGAACCACTTAAAAATTCGGCAGCCTAACGGCGCCACTTAAACTTCAACAAAATACTGAATTGAAGAGATCAAATGGGGTCTCTCATCATATGAACATAATAGTCCAGTATGATAGATATAGAGATCATACCCCAACATAACAAAAAGGAACTTGAAAGAATTGACATGAAAGTAGAACTTCAAAACGAGAAGGGTGAAGAACCACTTAAAAATTCGGCAGCCTAACGGCGCCACTTAAAATATCAAAATACTGAATTGAAGAGATCAAATGGGGTCTCTCATCATATGAACATAAGAGTCCAGTATGATATATATAGATATCATACCCCAATATAACAAAAAGGAACTTGAAAGACTTGAATGAAAATAGAACTTGAAAACGAGGAAGGTGAAAGAATCCCTTAAAAATTCGGCAGCCTAACGGCACCACTTAAACATTCTTAAAACGAATTGATGAGAGAAAGGGGGGGTCTCTCATCATATGAACATGAAATAGGTAGTAGGATGAATATAAAAGAACATCCTCCAACATAAGAACATGGAGTATAAAAGAAAAGACATAAAAGAGATTACTTGAAAAGAAAGAGAGAGGTCGGATCCCTTACCTTAAAATGTAACTCTTAAACCTCAAAGTTTGGGACCTTGAGGGCTTGGGGGAACCTTGGGAGGACTCCTTGGGAGGTAACGAGACCAGAAATTCATTGGGAATGAGTGGGGAGTCGAATGGATGAGAGGAGGGCTTGGTATTTATAGGGAAAGTGAGGGGACAAGGCATTAATGGCCAAAGGACACCTCACATGTGCTTTTCTCAAACCCATGTGCTCTCCCTTGGCATTTATCATGGAGTTAGGCCACATGGGGCCCCCAAAACAATAATTCATCACCCTTGGCCGGCCACCCCTTAAAATTACTCATGAAATCATCATTACACAGCTATGATGTCATTAAACATACCGAAACCCTAAAACTGCATTTTTACTATTCACTGAAAATTCAACTTTCTCAGAAAGATCCCAAAATTTCACCATAATCAAATATCAACGCTCTGATTACAAATATGAACTCCATTTTATAAAAATAATTTTCTAAATATTTTTAAATTAATTTTTAAATAAAAACACTATTCACCGAAAATTCGTTTTTTCAGAAAAAACCCCAAAAATTACCATACATAATATCGGTGCTATGAGTTCAAAAATGAAATCTGTTTTATAAAAATAATTTTCTAAATATTTTTAATTAAATTTTTAATTAAAAAACACTATTCACCCGAAAAAACTAATTCTTGAATAATAATTTATGAAACCATTATTTAACCATTTTATTGAATCAAATTACTTAATCAAGGTGCCTAGATTATTTTAAAACTTTCTTTAAGTTAGATTACTAATCCATTTGGTCATATTACTAATCCTAATCATAAAATCACTATTCATAATTTACTATTCATCAAAAATCAAGTTGATCTTATTAGACTCCAAATTTCTTACTGAACATAATTGTAGAAGACCATTTTTTGAAAATCATTACACATTTTAAGTTATTTAAGGTTTACATAAACATTTTTTTCAAAATATTCTTTTGAAAATTCATCAAAATATGCATACTATTTGTATCCGGTCATTTGAAAATTCATAAACTTCATCATAAGCAGAAATCTCAATTTTTATTTAAAACAAGGATTACACAAGGCACTTACGGTTTCGTTACATAGCCCCTTATAATACCAGCATAGGACCTAAGAGTAAGGTGTGCTAGGGTGGTAGAATCTTGGGGCGGCTCGGTCAACATTGCCCGAGTAGTAATTTCTATCAGTTTGAACTTCTCGTGAAGGCGATTCCGTTCTAGCTTCACATGATGAAGTTGGGCTTGGGTTTGGTCCAGAGCAAATCCCAATGATGCTACCTCCTTCCCAAGTTCTGTTAGATGGGCTTCGATCGGTCCAAGACTACTAGTTGAGGCCATCGAATCTTCTTTCTATAATAATAAACCAAGATTACTTATATATAGAGACAATAATCAAAACATTTTGTTCACAGCGGTCATATTGACCAATGGTCATATAATAGTCAAAACCCAATGGTCTCATTCTAATTATAATCATGTTTATCAAATAAAACATTTGTTGAGTATAAAAATAACACATAAAATTAGGAAACAATATTTAAAATTCCGGGTCGTTACAATCTTCCCCCCTTAAGAAATTGCGTCCTCGCAATTTTTTTTTTTAATTGGGTTTTGAAATTTCATTGAAAGTCCCACATCGGAAAAGGAGTCTGTAAAAATATTACTTTAAAAGAAAGAAAGGGAAGTACAAAGGTCACCCGAGTTAACCCACACTAGGGTTCCATGTAGGAAAACATGGACATGGAGGAGAAAACAAAGGGTCAAGTTCTGAGGGAGAGTGATAGAGAACATGATTAGGAGAAAGTTAACCATGAGAAAATCCCAAACTTATGATGTGTTTAAACGGTCTTTGATTACCTAGTAGGAAACGTAAACCAACAACGTTTTTGTTTTACGTTCCTTTTCATAATTTTGAGGAATTCATTTACAACATAGAACAAAAACATAAGGAAATACACTTATCTTCATGTAGAGTTTCATCCATTAATAAGTTTCTACCCAAAAAAAATCTTTTCTCCAAATTATGAGCATTCAAAACTACTTGGTCTCATCAAAACACAAGAATCATCTTCATAATCCACAAAAGATTAACTATCTATTTCTTCTATCTTTAAACATTATCCCAAAAACAGAAAGGGTAAGGTAAAACAACTCTTCAAAAAGAAATAATCCCATAGGAATGGAAACTACTTTTAAATCTTCAAAGTTCCATGGTACTACCCAAAGTTCATCATAGTCCATTCCATAAATAACTGTCCTTAAAAATCCTCAAAATAAACCAAACTAAGATTGAATCCCAATTACAAGAAGGATTTGATAACATAGTCTTCCAAGGTAAACTTTATCATTCATCTCCAAACAACATCAACCACTCCTAACATCTTATGAAAAAGTAACTAACCTAAACATATTTACCCCAAGATAGGTTAATAATTTCCATAAGTAACCTAAATTACTATAATTCTACCTTAAATTCATCGATTCTTCAAAATATAAGTCAACCCTACTTATCAAAGAAAATACCGTAGTAGTCTATTTACCTCGATCATATAGGGTCCCCAAAATAGTGAACATCTTCCAAAATAATAATCAGAGTTTAATCCCCTAATCATCTCTTTCATATTAATATGGAAATCGTTGCATTTCCTATCACATTGGTTATTGGGACATGTTCTTCCATCTCCCACCATTAACTAAGAAGAGAAATTATAATTAGAGGCTTAAATACTTAACCAATAATCATGAAAAGGAGCTTAAATCATATAAGGATAACTTGTAGAAGAAAAGTATACCCTAACTTGTGATCGCCTAGGTTCCAATCTAGGTTATCTATGATCATATATTCTTATGTGAATCTTTATTTTATTTTATCTTTGTTCCTTTAGTAATGGTTCATACTAAGCTTATGAATTTACCAAAGCATATCCCCCGGGAGTGTCGTAACCAAGAGTGCAGCAAGGCCCGTTGTCGTGTACCAGTTCCCGTTCGAGTCTAGCTCAAAGCGGTGTTTTCGGGTTTTACCCCTATGTACATTTGTGCCAGAGCCACCTCTACCTGCTCGTATCCAGACAGGGATGTATTTGCTTGGCAACCCCTTACTCAATACTCACCAAAATACCAGGAAGATTTCCTATATTTAAACTTTTATATAGGGTTCTTCCTAAAGTTTTCATATCCTAATTTCCACAAATAACTAAACCATCCTTTGATACCAACTATAGCATCCCGCCTCTTTATCACATAAACTTTCATTACATTTTACAAAACCGAGGATCTTTAAGGTTTAGTGTCTTGGAAACCAGGAACTTTAAACATGAAAACATAAAAAATTCTTCTAAAACACTTGAAAGGCTTCTCCTCATGTTCATCCTAGGTTAATTACTGCATCACATAACCTGGGAGCATACATCAAAAGAAGGGGTGAGCAAAAAGCCCAGTAAGGAAAACAAGAGAAACATTTTACATGTGAACTTGAGATACTTCAATAAGGTCATGAAAAAGAACTTTAAGGCATGAGAATGAAATAAGGAGGCATATCATAATAAAAATAACATTTTTCATAACTTGAAGATGTGGCTGCAACATTTAATATTGACAATCGTTTCGTTTCACCAAGGTCCATCCCCAAGGTGTCGTTAAAATTACCAAGGTTATTCACCAAGGCATCGTTAAAATTGTAATCTCTAGTGGTTACATCATTACCCAATGCATTGGAGCGCTATCAGGGCGCACCCTTAAATTTGCCTTTATTATCATGTGAGCCACATATATCATCATCAAACATTTCATAAATAACCCATATAGCATAAAATAAATGGGTTTCATTTCATAATCATAACGTTTTAAAAACTGCTTTAAAGACATGATCTTTACGTCACTTTAAACCCACGGAAAGGGAAAGAGGGTTTCATGTATGAAATTCCCAGAATTTAAAATAGAACATTTTGATATATATGTGAATACCCCTGTAGAAATAAGAGCTTTGAGTATTCACTTTATAACATAAAATAATTTTTAGAAAAGAGAGAGAGGCATTTTGAGACGAAAATTCTGCAGCATAACGGCTATGTTACAAGGTTTTAGAAAACA
Source organism: Viscum album (assembly GCA_963277665.1). Taxonomy (NCBI): domain Eukaryota; kingdom Viridiplantae; phylum Streptophyta; class Magnoliopsida; order Santalales; family Viscaceae; genus Viscum; species Viscum album. Next base: position 641,897,646 of record OY728146.1, on the reverse strand, counting down.
TTGAGAAGAGAGGGGAAATGGGTCAAACATCATAAATGACCCATAAAACAGTAGAGGGACAAAATATAAGGGATTTAAGAACATGGTAATGAAATTTGAAAATATACCATATGAAATGAAGAACATGAAAGGAAGAAAAAAAGATTTCTCCTGTGAGAATTCGGCAGCCTAACGACGTCACTTAAACATCAACAAAATTTAATTGACAAGGTCAAATAGGGTCTCTCATAATATGAACATAAGAGTACAGTATGATAGATATAGAGATCATACCCGAACATAATAGAAAGGAACTTTAAAGAATTGACATGAAAGTAGAACTTCAAAACGAGAATGGTGAAGAACCACTTAAAAATTCGGCAGCCTAACGGCGCCACTTAAACTTCAACAAAATACTGAATTGAAGAGATCAAATGGGGTCTCTCATCATATGAACATAAGAGTCCAGTATGATAGATATAGAGATCATACCCCAACATAATATAAAGGAACTTGAAAGAATTGACATGAAAGTAGAACTTCAAAACGAGAATGGTGAAGAACCACTTAAAAATTCGGCAGCCTAACGGCGCCACTTAAACTTCAACAAAATACTGAATTGAAGAGATCAAATGGGGTCTCTCATCATATGAACATAATAGTCCAGTATGATAGATATAGAGATCATACCCCAACATAACAAAAAGGAACTTGAAAGAATTGACATGAAAGTAGAACTTCAAAACGAGAAGGGTGAAGAACCACTTAAAAATTCGGCAGCCTAACGGCGCCACTTAAAATATCAAAATACTGAATTGAAGAGATCAAATGGGGTCTCTCATCATATGAACATAAGAGTCCAGTATGATATATATAGATATCATACCCCAATATAACAAAAAGGAACTTGAAAGACTTGAATGAAAATAGAACTTGAAAACGAGGAAGGTGAAAGAATCCCTTAAAAATTCGGCAGCCTAACGGCGCCACTTAAACATTCTTAAAACGAATTGATGAGAGAAAGGGGGGGTCTCTCATCATATGAACATGAAATAGGTAGTAGGATGAATATAAAAGAACATCCTCCAACATAAGAACATGGAGTATAAAAGAAAAGACATAAAAGAGATTACTTGAAAAGAAAGAGAGAGGTCGGATCCCTTACCTTAAAATGTAACTCTTAAACCTCAAAGTTTGGGACCTTGAGGGCTTGGGGGAACCTTGGGAGGACTCCTTGGGAGGTAAAGAGACCAGAAATTCATTGGGAATGAGTGGGGAGTCGAATGGATGAGAGGAGGGCTTGGTATTTATAGGGAAAGTGAGGGGACAAGGCATTAATGGCCAAAGGACACCTCACATGTGCTTTTCTCAAACCCATGTGCTCTCCCTTGGCATTTATCATGGAGTTAGGCCACATGGGGCCCCCAAAACAATAATTTATCACCCTTGGCCGGCCACCCCTTAAAATTACTCATGACATCATCATTACACAGCTATGATGTCATTAAACATACCGAAACCCTAAAACTGCATTTTTACTATTCACTGAAAATTCAACTTTCTCAGAAAGATCCCAAAATTTCACCATAATCAAATATCAACGCTCTGATTACAAATATGAACTCCATTTTATAAAAATAATTTTCTAAATATTTTTAAATTAATTTTTAAATAAAAACACTATTCACCGAAAATTCGTTTTTTCAGAAAAAACCCCAAAAATTACCATACATAATATCGGTGCTATGAGTTCAAAAATGAAATCTGTTTTATAAAAATAATTTTCTAAATATTTTTAATTAAATTTTTAATTAAAAAACACTATTCACCCGAAAAAACTAATTCTTGAATAATAATTTATGAAACCATTATTTAACCATTTTATTGAATCAAATTACTTAATCAAGGTGCCTAGATTATTTTAAAACTTTCTTTAAGTTAGATTACTAATCCATTTGGTCATATTACTAATCCTAATCATAAAATCACTATTCATAATTTACTATTCATCAAAAATCAAGTTGATCTTATTAGACTCCAAATTTCGTACTGAACATAATTGTAGAAGACCATTTTTTGAAAATCATTACACATTTTAAGTTATTTAAGGTTTACATAAACATTTTTTTCAAAATATTCTTTTGAAAATTCATCAAAATATGCATACTATTTGTATCCGGTCATTTGAAAATTCATAAACTTCATCATAAGCAGAAATCTCAATTTTTATTTAAAACAAGGATTACACAAGGCACTTACGGTTTCGTTACATAGCCCCTTATAATACCAGCATAGGACCTAAGAGTAAGGTGTGCTAGGGTGGTAGAATCTTGGGGCGGCTCGGTCAACATTGCCCGAGTAGTAATTTCTATCAGTTTGAACTTCTCGCGAAGGCGATTCCGTTCTAGCTTCACATGATGAAGTTGGGCTTGGGTTTGGTCCAGAGCAAAGCCCAATGATGCTACCTCCTTCCCAAGTTCTGTTAGATGGGCTTCGATCGGTCCAAGACTACTAGTTGAGGCCATCGAATCTTCTTTCTATAATAATAAACCAAGATTACTTATATATACAGACAATAATCAAAACATTTTGTTCACAGCGGTCATATTGACCAATGGTCATATAATAGTCAAAACCCAATGGTCTCATTCTAATTATAATCATGTTTATCAAATAAAACATTTGTTGAGTATAAAAATAACACATAAAATTAGGAAACAATATTTAAAATTCCGGGTCGTTACATTCCATGAACTTCAAGATATAATATTTATGTTATATAATTAAAGTCTTGGTTTTCCTATATCTCTCGATATTTATCCCCAAAATATTCTTTTCCTATACAAGATCTTTCATCTTGAATATTTTAGACAAATCACACTTCAAATTTAAAATTTTCTGAACATTTGATCGGATAATCAGTATGTCATCCACATAAAACAGAAATATGATAAATATCCCATCTTTCCATTAATTCTAATAATATAAATCATCTACATTGAACCTAATTAGCCATTATTTTAACATAAATGAATCAAATTTATAATTCAACTTTTGAGGAGTTTACTTCAGTCCATATAGTATTTTATTTAGTTTATATACCAAATTATGATGCCCAGCTTTCAAAAAAACCTACTGGCTATTTCATGTAAATATCTACCTCCAAATCACAATAAAGAAAAGTTGGCATGTCATCCATATTCTCTAAATATAGATCTTCCAATGTTTCATGCTTAGGATTATTCTAATGGTAGAATATTTAAATATTGGTAAGAATATTTCTAAGAAATCAACTCCTTGATTCTATTGAAACTCCTTCACTGTCATCTGTGCTTTGAACCTTTTCTTTCCATCAGTCACTTTCTTAATTTGGTAAACTCACTTTCTCTCAAGTTCCTTTTTACCCTCCATTAGTTAAACCATATCCCAAGTTCTATTGAAATTTAATGAGTTTGTATCCTCATTCATGGCTAACTCCCACTTCTTAGAGCCACTAATAGAATCTTCCTCCTCTATATTTTTAGGTTCTCATGTATCCATTAGGAGAAAAAATTTCATGTCATCCCCATGCCTCTTAACTGGTCTTCTAATTTCAGTTGATATCCTTAACTAAATAAGAAACTATGAGATTCTTGGAATTTCTCTTTATTAAATTACCTGAAATTCTTGTAATTTTACTTCTAGGGAACAAACTTCTAGTTATTCCACTCAAGATTCATCTAATATTGAACTTTTTTATATTTTTTATAGTCTTACATCTGGAATTCTAATGCCTCCAGCACCCGCATCTAAGTTCTCTAGTTTTTGATAACTAGAAGTACTTTGATTAACCTAGACTTATATAATAGATTTTATTTCAACTTCCTACTCTAACAAGTTCTAGTCCTTTGGCGGGACCTTTTAAATGAAAAATCATCCCTACTTCTGATTATCTATTTCATTTCACCATCCCACAAATGATATCTAAAATTTTCATCTCCGTAACCAAGTGAAAATTCATTTTTTATTTTGATTCAAATTTATATTTATCCTTATAATTTACATGTTAATATTATAAACTACCCAAGTCTCTATGATTATGAACTTATAGTCATTTTTTAGACCCTAGTTCCTCCAAAATTTCATACCCTACTACTGATGTTGGACTTCTTTTGGTGAGATAATATTTCATTTTGAGTGCCTCCACCCAAATTTCATTAGGAATTCCTAGGTATATCCTCATAATTCTATATTTATTTTTCAAATTATGATTCATTATTTCAACTACTCCATTCTATTATGGATTTCTAAGAACCGTATTCTTATACCTTATTTCTTTCTTCTTGTATAAATTCTGTAAGTTTCATCTGATTTACCCACCATCATTGTCTATTCACATTCACTTCAACTTCCAACAGAATTCTTTTTCTACTAATTTTTTCCACTGAATAAACACTTGAAATACCTCATACTTATTATTCAAGAAGTAAATATATAATTTTCTTATATAATCATCAATTAAAGTAATAAATTAAAGTAAAACACCATAATATTGAACAAGGGTAGGTCCCTAAACATTTGAGTGTACAAGATTCAAATTCAAGTCCCTGGGATTTTGAATATCTAAGTTGAAAGACATGTTATTCTTCTTTCCCAGCACATAACTTTCACACTTTACAATTTCCATGTGATCAATCTTCAGTGTTCCATTGTCCTTAAAAACATTCAAGTTCTATTCAAAAAGGTGATTGAACCTATATTACCATACTTCTGTATCATTGGAAGTTTTCTATATGACAAATGTACACACATCTAATCTTTTGGTCATGTAAAGGGTCCCATCCTTTACACCTTTTGTAATCAGCATGGATCCTTAGGTAAAATTCCATACCCTATTTTCAATGTTAGTTCTATAGCTAGCATCATCCAATTTCCTAATGTAAATAAGACTCCTTCTAAGTCGAGAGATAAGGAAAACTTCTGATAGTTTCAAAAATCCTCTATTCTTCATTCGGATATTTATATCACCTTTTCTAATAACTTTCAGGGCTTCACCATCAACCATATTAACTTTCCAAAACTTCCAAAATACATAGTTTTACATTCATCTTTGATCTCAAATTGAACAGAAGGATACTCCAGAGTCAACCACCAAATCTTCTACTGGTGTGTTCTCACTTAAAACCCATTCATTATAAACTTCAATTGCATTGATGAAATCTAACCTTCCAATATTTAAGGTATTTTTGGTGTTCTCCTAATAACTCTTGTAGTCCTTTTTCATATGTCCTTTATTCCTAAACTTCCAGTAGGTCAGATCAAGACCATCCAAATTTTCTTGTATCTTCTCTCATTGACTTTCTTAAGACTTATCGACCAATGGATTCTTCTAGTATACTTGCTTCTAATGGGGTGGCGTACCCCTTCCATTCGTATAAAGTGCACTACCAAATGGTTCCTAAACTTACTTTTAACAAAGTTATTCATTGAGTATTGGATTCATGATATCATTAAATACCATATTGGATTTTATACTATAGTTACTAACTGTACTAACCATTGCATCCCAGATCTCCAAAAGTGAAGATAAGAGTATCATTTCCCATACATCATCAGTAAAAGTTACCTTTACCGATTGGAGGTTCACATGAATAATTTTTTAAGTCATTCTCATGATCTACCGCTTGTCTTATTTACATTAACCTCAATCCAAAAAATCATCACAACATGAATACTTTGTTGAGGGTAATTTATTTTCTATACATTTTCTCCAATACCTTCATATCATCTACTTGAATGGTGAACGCAACATTCCTTGTAAGGGGTATTCTTACTAGCAAAATCACTTTCCTATCAAAGAACTCTAATTCATATTTCTCCATCAACATTGACTTAAATCCTAAAAAATGAACCTCTAAGTATTTCTAAATTAGATAGTTTTCAGTCTGTATTCACTAGAAGACAAAATATTATCCATTGAATTTATCGATGCATATTTTTCTTTTATTTCTTTCATGCCAAAACTACCACCAATGTGCAAACCATGAGCTCAGAACCAAATCCCTTTGATACCACTTATTGGAGAAAGACTCAAAATTAGTTAAATTCAACTTCAAAAACTGATCATTTATACTACTGATAATCCCACAAAAAGTTTGATCGACCAATCCATGATAAATTCCTACCCTATAGTAGTATAGTGTAAAACCAAATCTCTAGAAGTTCACTTCCCCCTCGACTGAGTGTTTCAAAATTAGGTAGTCACAACAAAATACCCACCGCACAAATTAGATGTCACACATACCATAGTAGAAAAAAAAAGTACCAAAAATACATTCAATGGTAAAACATACAATAGAAATATAAGAAAGTGGAGAAAGAACACAAAGTTGTAACATGCTTTAGACTATGTCCTGTATACACAGAGGAAACCACATTGTTTCTCGCTTATATTATAACTAGAATATTATAGGTGAAAAATATATTATAAAGAAATATAATCCTCAGTAACTTTTCATATCTCCAATAAATTCTTAGTTGAACCATATCCTCACACTTTTTCCTTGCTTGGTCTTGCATGTTGTACTGAAGTCCCCACATGCTTATATACTAAGAACAATTAGTCAAAAAAATTAAATCTAATCTCATGAAAATTCATTATAAAAATCATGATCACTTGACCAAGATTACCAACCTAGTAACCTAATATATTTTCTGAACTTTTAGACCTCTCAACACAACACTATAGAACCATCAATGGATGCAAACTTATGATGGACCTACTTTCGTTGGAGGAAACATGAATTCACTAAATAGATGAACTTAATATGACTTTATATCAATCCCAACCACATAATTCTGACTAAAATTCATATGAAAGTAATATTTATTCTCAAACTATCAACATTCTAAACTTCTGATGCTCTGAACAAATCTTCACATCCCAACAATTAGTATCGCGATCACCATCAAAGTTCATCAGTGTACGAAAACCATAACCATGTCATTAAGAGAGTGAAGGGATAGTGTATACTAATCTTTTTATACCATAGTGAAACTTGGATTGTAACACACTTATATATTAAAAATAATACTTTGTTCTATAGTATATATAACAGACAACATTGAGCTTAAACGAACCATGAAATATTATTATTTAAATGTGATCATTATAACCTAGTCATTAAATTATCAAGTATGAATATTAATATTCATATTGTAAAAAAATTTATAAAGGTTTTATATAATCCAAATTTATTAAATAATTCATAATAAATAAGTACTAGGTTTTTAGTAAAGTTATATATGCTTTAAAAATGCATTTTCTTCAAAAATGATTTTTATTACTTTTTGTGTCAGGATAATATAATTAACTAATACCATTTTTAGAAATTATATTTTATAAAAATTATATCATTTTTTAAATCAATATATAAAAATTATCTTAGGGTAAAATTTTGGTATTTTTCTAAAAAAATGATTTTTTATTGAATAGTGAAAATATTGATTTTTTGTAAAATTATCATTTATTTTCTTTAAAATTTACAGGTATTATTTGAATTTGATCTCAAAGTAACATAATAATTATTTAATTATATATAATATAGTTAATTTAATTTTAATAACAATTATAACTGATTTGGTATAATTTTATTTTTTAGGCTTAAAAACACATTTTTTTTATAATTTTTTTTCATTACATTTTACACATTTATATTAAAATTGATTTCCTAAATATATATAAATTTAATCTTGAAAAATGGATTCCATATTTTTTATCATGATTTTAAAATTTGGTAAATAGTCCCCTTTTATTTTTTGTTATTATGAATAGTAACCATGGTAAAATTTATCACCTCAATAAGGGTAAAACTGTTAAAATTGGGTTAAAACTATAGGTTAAGACCTTAAAATCACCCAAAAACTTGAAATAATCCTATTTTATGAGTTTATTTATTCCATACTCATATAATTATATAAAATATGTCAAATTTATTTCATTTTTCTTTGATAATGACATAAATATAATTTAAGTAAAGAATAAAAAAATGTCACTCTCTTTATTTTAATAAAATTTAACATTTTATCACAAGGATTAAAATAAGTTATGAATGATATAAAATGGTTAAATTGATTATGAACATATTATATTTATTATATTAATTTATTTTTAATTTTTATAAATGATATAATTATCTATAATACTTACACATCCTTGATGTAGTGCTTATATAAGCTGGTAAAAAAATAAAAGTAAATAGATTTAAAAGTATCCAATTTCATGTGTTGTGGATAAGTTAGGGTATTGAATTATTTTTATGAATATAATTTAAATTTTATTAATTATTTAAAAAAAATATTAATATTCCATTATTTTATTAGTGTTTAAAGTCAAATTTTGTTGAATAGTGGAAAAAATACAGTTTTTATGAGATACGATATATTTTATGATATTATCATAACATTAATATGACATATAAATTTATGAAACTTATATAATGAATTATTTATGACAATATACTGCAAATATTATACAAAAATAATTCAAAACATGTAAACTGAAATTTATTTCACGATAAATATGAAAACCATTTTTTGTACCAACGCAGTTCTTATACAGCACTGGAAAAGTCAAATTTGGTGTCCTAGTGATAATAAATGAGAATAAAAAAGTATTTTAATGACTTTTTTATTAAATTTTATTTATAAATTGTGATTTTTTATATATTTTTTATGACTTTGGAGTTATATAATGAGAATATTATTCAAATTCTTATGCAATGCTTGCGCAGAGTGAAAAAAGTAAAAATAACATATTAAATATGTTGGCATGATATGAATGAGAATAGATATTCTTTATGAATTAATATAAATAATAAATATTATTTATAATAAAAAAATTATTTTAATAATTTATTTTTAATTTTTAAAATTGTTATAATTGTCCAAAACACTTACGCCATGATGGTTCAACGTATATGAAAATAGTAAAATAATTAAATAAATAATTTTAGAAATATTAAAATTGATAGTATTTAGATTATTTTTAGTATTCAATGAATTTTATAGATATTTAATAAGGATAATTTTATATCTAAGAGATCATATTCCAAATTGGTAGTGTTCATGACATTTTTAAAGTCAAGTATTTTGAATAGTGATGAAAAATACCTTAAATAGTATTTAATGTTTAAAAATTATTTTTAAATCATTATAAAATTTTAAAAAATATATATCATGAATAATATAGATATTAAATTTTTTATCATGTCATTCTAGGTTCTTATGTGGGCCACTTTTCATTTTTATAATTACTTTTCTGGCCCTTAAATATTGAAAAATTGTGAAAATGACATTGATTTTTTCCTATAAAAGGGGACTCACTTCAACATTTTTTACAAAACTTAGATTAGGTTTTTCTATCAAAAATATAACCAAATATATCTCTAGGCATATATTCTCTCATCCCCCTTTGAATATGGTGATCATAAACCTCTCCTACAAAAGTCTTAAGATCAATCAAAGGGAGGCGACGCAAAGGGAAAAGTAAGGGGGTTCTTAACTAAATTTCCCTTTAATTGGGTTATATCACTTGTTAATTAATTATTCAAAGATTAGGTGGGAAATTACCTATGTTCCATTTATGTTTTATTTACACTTGTTTTTTCTTACATTTTTTCACACAAAATCACTCTATTGATTAATGTTCTATTCAATGAAATGATTTTTTAAGGGTTATTCATCTCATATTTTTCTTATTTAGGACATATGTATATGTTATGAACCTATATTATTTTATGATGTGTATATAATACCCCATGACATTTTATACCATGATTATTATTATATTTATGGTATTTAATGTTTCATTTTAATTAATTTCTTTCACAGTCTTAAGATCCAAAAGTTATCAAAATGGTAAAGATTTTTATGATACAGTCTCATCTTATTTTAGGATTTTATATATTCAAAGTTTCTTTGGGAGGAATAATATACTATCATTTTCTTGAAATAGATCTCTTTTATTATCCTATGGTTATGATTTTTTACATGTTTAATTTCCATTTCTCCCATATTTATTAAAGAAACGTCAAGAAAGTTTTTTGTAATTGATATCGATCTTATATCTTCTTTTAGATTGGGAATATTTCTCTTCCATATCCATGTTTTTTAAAAAAAATCAAGAATTTTATTTTATAAACATAAATTATTTAATAAATATATTTTACATAATCTTTGACCTTGTTTTAAAAGGTTTTAAAATAAAATTTTCTTAACATTTTATACATGGGTCTCTTTTGACTCTCTTTACAAAAGTATGAAAAGAATGTTTATTTTTAACATTTATAACATGAAAATATTTTCCATCCATCATGGAAAATATTTATTTTCAAGCTTTCTAGGGTTATTTTTAAATAAAATAATTTTTAGAATATTTTGTGAATTTTTATTTTTTAAATGTGATTTTCAAAGTGAAAAGGGTATTTTCCTCAAGAATGCTTTTAATGATATTTTATTGGTATTTCTACTCACTAAATACAAAAAACCTTGATGTTAAATATTCTCCACTGGGGATATATTTTAATTATACCATTATATTCTTTATCTATATTGATTATGATTATTTTAAAAATATTTTCATGGAATCTATTTCTTTTCCATGGGTAAATCAAGCTATGAATGAACAATGGTTATTGTTTTGTTGAATAATGAAATATTTCATGTGTTATGACTATGTTATGGTTATTAGAAATTTTTTATAAAGATGGTTGAGCCCAGTATAGATCATGATGATGGGTGATCCTGATATAGCTCTCTAATACATTGGGTAAAGGGACATAGTTAACTAGTTATAGGTTTCTCCTAATAGATTATTTGAATATACCGAGTAGGTTATTCAATTTGTAAGAGTGATTATAAGAGAGATATTAAAATGATTTTCCAAGTTACCAAGATGTTTTCTTTATGCTTTCATCAAGTTCAAATGTATACTTTTCTCAAGTATTGTTTTCACATGGCTTGTTATTGTTGACTTATATGAATCTTGACTTATTTTAAAAGTTTTTTCCATATATCATGATTTATGATCCATGTTGATGGGTATGAATTATCTTATGTTATTCTCATTTACTTTTATTATGTAATAATACCCGTATTCTCACTGATGAAATTTAATTGTTAATTCTTATGTTTACCCTTGTTGAGTGTTTGAGATCATCCTTATTATTTTTTCCATTTCCATGTGTTTTAAATAATAGTTTTAAGTATTTTATAAGGTTACTATATGTGAATAACTTAGTGGGATATGATGTATATTTTTATGAAATAATTTTTTATGTATCCAAGTTGTTATGTAAGAGTTTTTCCTAATTCTATAAAACTCTAAACCTAAAAGTTCCTTGGGTATGTAATTGATCCAATATTTTATCTTTATGTAATATGTTTTGAAGAGTTAAAATTGTGTCATGTTTGTTGGTATTAAATACATAAATGTAAATATTGTTTTTTAACACCAAATCTAGGAGTGCGATTCGGGTCTTTTATAGTTGGTATCAAAGGAATGGTTTAGATAACTTTTAAGATTATGATGTTTTCATGTGAGGTTAACTTAAGAGTTATGGATACCATAATGGGTTAATAATTATAAGTTTCATCATAAGATTAAAGTCATAGATACCCCTTTGAGGTTTTATGTGATGGGAGTTTAAGATGATTAAGAGTAATTTGGGAGACATTTATGGTAATATAACCCTTGTGTTTACTATATGTTTTAGTGAAAAGGTTATTTAAAGGATAATACTTTATGAACATGAATTTAAAGGTATTATACCATTTAGGGTTAAAATAATCTTCAATGATGAGGTAATTATGGTTAATTGTGATAAAAGGGTTATTACATGTTTGCAACATATGATTTATCATATAGATAACCATGGGATTTAAAAGTGATTTGGTGTCTATGTGACTAATGTTATTTTTAAAGAAGTTTTTTATTTTGGAGACATTATAAGATTAAGTTAAATAGAAATATTTTTGGATAATATGGATTTTTATTTGAGAAATATAGGTTTATTTATATTTTGTAAGCATATATGATTTTATTGTGACTTTATTTTTGGAAATGATTGTTATATTTTGGAAAATATATTACCATGGCATATACATTTTTGGTATGAGAATTTAAGAGTGATTGATGTTATTTGGAGATAAATTTTAAGTTTATCATGGAAAAACATATGATAAAATCATTCTAATATTTTTATTTAAATCTTAGTAAATAATATTTTGAATAATTTTAAGGATGGTCACTTATCAAATGATTTAAGTTGATCATTGGGTATAATTGATTAGGATTTAGAGATTAATGTTGTATTTCATCATATGAAAGTTTATTTATATTATCTTTCTTGGCGCTAACCATTTTGGTTTTGGTTAATGTTTAAAGATAAGAGTAATAAATTATTATTATTATTGGATCTTTTGATCTGTTAGAAGTTTATTTTAGTGCCTTAGTAATTACAAATTCATCTTGTATGTTCATCCTTTGGATAAAAATATGATATTGTGGTGGAAATTAATTAAATGATGAAATTATAAATTTCAAGTAAGCATATTTCCTTATGTTATTGGTCTATGTGGTAGAGTAATTCCTCAACTCTAGGAAAATGATCTTGACCCAAAAAATGTTATCATATTAACTTCATTTATAATGAATCAATGGTTATTTTCACACCTTATTGATTTATGTTTTTGTGGTCATTACTTTCTCAATATCATTCACTTTATTGTGATCAATTTTCCCTGTCACTCTCCATCATTATTTGGACATTATATTTTCATTCATGTCCATATTTTCACTTACCACTAATGTTCTCCTATTTGAAAACCTGGTTATTTTTTATTCTAGATTACCTTCATATTTCCCTCTCCCTCTTTTCAAGAGGAAATTTTATTAACCCTTTTTATGATTTGGGTTTTCAACATGTGTATTTTAAAATTTCAAACACTTGATTACTAAGACCAAGTTAAAATTATAAGGATTTAATTTATTAAATTGGTGGAATGTAACACCATTAAGTTTTATCAAGAACACTTTGTTCAATATCATATTCAACATGCAATATCAAGCTTAAACAAACCATTAAATATTATTATTTAAATGTGACTATTATAACCTAGGAATTAAATTATCAGGTATTAATAGTAATAAATATATTATGAAAAATGTTTATAAAGGTTTTAAATAATCCAAATGTATTGATTAATGTATAATAAATAAGTACTCAATTTTTACTAAAGTCATTTTATTATTCAAGAATACATTTTATTCAAAAGTGATTTTTATTACATTTTGTGCACATATAATATAATTATTTTTTTCAAATTTTGAAATGGTATTTTATAAAAAGTTTGTCATTTCTTAAATCATCATATCAAAATTATCTTAGGGTGAAATTTTGGGATTTTTCTGAAAAGATTGATTTTACAGTGAATAGTGAAAAATATTGATTTTTATAAAACTATCATTTATTTCCATTAAAAAGAATTATTATGATTTGAATTTGAACTCAAAGTAACATAAATATTATTTAATTATATATAATATAATTAATTACATTTGAATCAGCATTATAGATGCTTTTGGTATAAGATCATTTTTGGGATTAAAAATGCATTTTTTTCTGAAAATTGTTTTACATTATGTTTTATGTATTTATAATAAAATTTATTTCTTCCACTTATAAAAATGGAATATTAAAAAATATATTACATATTTTGAATCATGATGTTAAAAAAATTTTAAATAGAACTCTTTTATTTTTTTCATTATGAATAGTAACCATGGTAAATTTTATCACTTCAACAAGGGTAAAATGGGTAAAAGTGGGTTAAAACTATGGGGTAAGACATTAAAATCACTCAAAAACCTTATCTATTCCTATTTTGTGATTTTATTTCTTCCATAATCATCTAATTATTTAAAATATGGAAACTTTGTAAGATCTCATCTTTTCCAGGTATGTCCCTATTTGAGTTTTGGTTAGACCTTCTGTGTTTGGTTAGTTTTGGTTTGAACCTTGGTAATCAATTCTGTAAGTCGTTTGGGTTCATTATGTATATGAATAATCATATGGGTAGAATTATGACTAAAAATATAATTCATGTCATAATTTATTAATTCATGATGTGAATAATCTAGGAAGACCCCATGAAATCCATACAAGGCTTGAATGGGTCTAGGAAAACCCCATGAATCTCATTCACAACCTGAATGGATATGGTCGAACCTAAATAAATGAAAAATCATGACATGAATCATGTTCACAATATGAAATGGGTTTTTCTATATTTTTAATCTTGGGCAATGGATTATTCGGCATATATGTTAATTGAAGCATTCACAAATTTAATCTCGTATTCACATCATGAATGTGCTGCACCCAACCTCCTTTTAAAACCTCCAATGCCATGTGTTTTGATAATGTGTTACCTTCTATAAATTATATACCCTTTTTTTAATACCTATAAGGATTTATCTCTAAACTAGAAGCATGTTTCATTGGATCTTGGAACTCCAGGTCAAGAGTATGAAGGTCATCCCTTTGGTTCTTCTGATCCTTCTTTCCTTATTGTTTTCCATGAGTAAAACCCAAGTTTGGGATAGCCTAACTTGGACCTAGATCTTGTGTGTTTTTTTAAATTAGTTTTTGGTATTTTTTGAATGTAATGAATAACCCTATCACTACTTCAAACATTAATAATTTTCCGACGTCTACTCTGATTTTGAGGCGGGTGGTCTAGAACAACTCCCTAATGTCTGTTTCGATTTCTATAGTATGAGAAATAATTGTGGTCATTCTGGAACACCAATCATGAGAACTAATTAATTAGGTAATAAACTATTTAATAAATTTTAAATTCTTATTCCTCCCTTGGATCTCATCGGTTCCATTGGAATTGAGATTGGACTTGTGTCCACCCAAGGGGTGAGCCTACCCTTGAACTGGTAATGAACTGACAGTATTGATAATGTGGATTTGGAATAACATATAAATTATAATAAATGGTAACCTGAAATATTTTGACATTGGTGATTCATCCAGACATAAGGTAATTTATAAGTTAGGAATAAATGGATTATAAATTGGTAATTTGAATAATTGACCAACCTGGCATATGATAACCTAATAACATGTTGATGTTTGGTTACTTGATGCATATCATCAGTGATTCATCCTGATTTAAGAGAATTCACCAATTAATTGTTATATTCATTTTTATTTCTTGTTCTTGTGGTTGGTTGAAGTTTTCTTGAGGTATTGAACCAATGTCTCATAAGATGCAGTACTAGTGATTCATCTTGATATAGGAGAATCCACCACTCGATATGATTACTTTACCCCTAGTATGGAATTATTACATGGGAATACATAAGTGAATATATCATGGGAAATTATCATGGAGCCTAGTATGATATGATTTATTTTTCCCTTGGTTTAGAAATGATCTATGGGAACACATAAGCAACTCCAGTATGGGTAATTTTCATAGAACCTAGTATGAAATTGTTACTTTCCCCTTAGGATGGTCTTACACCATGGGAAGACATAAGAATCTATAGCATGGGTAATTCACATAGAGCCCAATGTTACTTGGTTACTTGTGACATGATGGGGTAGATTCATCCTAGATAGTTGAATCCTCCTTGACATGGTTGATTCATCATGATATAGAAGGATCTACCACTTGATAGAGATATCCAACATCATGCCAAAGTAGGTTTGCCTAAACCAGGTGTCAACCCAGATCCTGAGGTTTGGTGAGTTTATTTTTATGTTTTGTATTAAATTATGATTTTATACCCCAATTTATCATACTATTTTATGCACTATATATTCAGACTAGATTGTTTAGACATCATGGGTGTCGACCTACTGAGTTTCGCTCACACCATGTTTGGGTCCCATTTGGTACTTGACAAGATTTCATGGATGTAAGTATGAATAGAGGAAATAGGCCCTATGTTTGTTTTTTTTCTAGCAAGATGGGGGTTTGGATTCTTTTATTTAGTTTTTTAGACTTTTACATGTACAAATTTCAGCACATCATTTAGTTACATTCATCATGTCATAATATAGTATCTATTATTATTTGTGTGATTTGGTTTTTATTTTATTTTCTTCTTAGTTTCATTCTTGATTATTTATATTATTTAATTATTATTTTAACTTTGTATCAAAGGGTATAGTCTCCCCACTATGTTACTTACAACCTCACTACTAGTCAGTAGCCTCTAGTGTATAGGGAGGCACACCTAACATCTAGTAGCCAACCCAGATCAATCACATGAGGGAGTACTGGGTCAGGGGATGTTACAAAATGGTATTAGAGGTGGTTCTTTTCTATTATTTTACTATTTGGGAAAAGTGGACATGAGACTATGATGTGTTGAGTCTTGGAAATGAGCTCATTCATAGGATTATCTAACCCATGTACGGGGGGAAACCTGAGTACCCAGGGGTGGAATTGTTGTTCTCATTGCTCACTTGTTATGGTTTTGATGTTATTTCACCTTGGGTGATTCACTTGTTTTGTTATGCTACTATTTATTGAGATTTTTCTCATGGGCCAAAATGCCATGATATGGGTATGCATGCATCATGGTAGGAAAATAGGAATATATATTGACATGAATTGTTCATACTAGGAAAATAATCAACGCATGTAACATGATCACATATCTAACCTATAAAATGTAAACCTTGATATATCTGATGAGAAATGAAATGAAATAAACTATTATTTTATGAAAATTTTCTTATTAAGACAAGTACAGAGGGACCTTGATCCAGTGGTACTCTATCATTGTTTTCACCATTGAGTTTGACCTTTTTGTGTAACCTATTTTTTAAGAAGTGTGTTAAAACTTATAGAGAAGATGAGTTCTAATCATCTTTGGGATGATCATTAAGAGAGTGGTAATCAGAACACTCCCAGTGAAGTTGATTCGGAACCTATTGTAGATCTTTATAAATAGATAGATGATAAATTTTTGACAGTTTTCTAAGGGTCATATGATCCATGGAGAGGGAGACTATTTTTTTTGTACCTTCGATGTTTGATTTGAACATATTTCCACCTATATCATATGCCTATGTTTACTGGGGAGGGAGGACCTCAAACAGAAGAGTTCTGGATTGAGTTGGTCTAGATGATCTTTAAGCACCTTGAGACACTCGCAGATATGATGGTGAATCTTTCTACTTACATGTTACAAGGACCATCCAATCATTGGTGGAACATTGTGAAGAAATACAGTCAGCAAGATGAGATAACCTATAATGAAATTGACTTAAAGTTATTAATACACTTATATCTAGATACGTTGAGGAATTAGAGGGCTCACAAGTTCATGCATCTGGTGAAAGAGATCATGTCAGTGATAAACTATGCTATATGCTTCACTGACCTGTAATTTTTTGCTTCATCCTTACCAGTTGATGTGGTTTCCAGGGTGAAATGTTTATAGGATTGGATTTTCCATGAGATAAGGTCACAGGTGAAAATATTTCACATAAGAAACTTTGTTTATGTAATGAATCAGGATCTAATCATTGAATGAAGCCTAAGGGAAGCCCAAAGTGTCCATCAGGTAGTTGTGGCAAAGTAATCATGGAGATCTTCTTCTAGTAGTAAGAAGCATCGCTATGACGGTTACCACCATGGTAGTTGCGAGAAAATAATCTAGGTAAGTGGATATTCATCTCATAACCACATCCTATTGTAGAGATTTCAATGTGGCAGGTTTTCTCACAAGCACCCGTAGTGACCTTATCCCACTATGGAGTGTCGCGCTTGCAGAAGGATGGGTCATCTCCAAAGGTTCTATAGGGGCACATAGTAACATTGTAGTAGTAGGGAATTAGAAAAAGCACCAGAGTTTGGGAAGGAATTGACTACCCCTCAAAAGATAGGTAGTTAGAGTTCCATTTAACATACATTCCAAGGTATGGGATGTGGTACCATAATGCAGGAGTGGTAGTACCATACAAATGGAGTAGCCCAAGGGATTCATACAGGATATCATGGTAGAGGGAAAAGTTAGTTGTATGTTATATAGTATTTTCTAACTATTTTGGATACAGGACCTTCTATCATCAGAGATATGATTCTTGTATCATCTACTCTTTTTTATGTTTTTTTATATAGAATCATTACATTCCTTTTTCTTTGATCAATTTTCAAATGGTTTGGGTTTGGTTTTAGAGAGATTAAATGGTGTTATGACCATCGACACTCTATTAGGAGTGTGATTAGAAGATATTAAAAATTTTAAGTACTCTTCTATTGAAATTGGTGGTTAATATTTTATTAAGGATTTGTTTATACTAGAAATTATAGGATTCGATTTGATTCTAGGTATGTATTGTCTAGTTCTGTACCATGATCATATCGACTGTTATCAGAGGAGAGATACCTTTATATCTCCAAAAGTGGTTAGATATTATCACCAGGGTGAGTGGGATATTCAAGATGGTCATATAGGACCGATTCAGTGTAAATTTTATTGTATAATAGCTAAAATAGTATAACTTATTCTGGATGATGGTGTAATGTAGCAGGATAATTTTCTTCTATTGGTAGACTGTTTTTGGTATTTTTTTTCCTGAAGAAGTATTTGGCTTACCACCCAAGAGGAAGATCGAGTTCACAATAGAGTTAGTGTTAGGAGCTGATTTGGTTTCTATTATACCATATAGGATGGAACCAATAGATCTTTGTGAGTTGAAAGTTCAGTTAAAAGATTTGGAATTAAAGGGATTCATATAGACTCATACTTCTTCATGGGGTTATCCTATGCTTTTTTCTAAGAAGGATAATGGGACTTTGTGCATATGTGTGGATTATCAGAGACTGAACCAAATGATATTCAAAAACCATTATCCCCTTCAATGCATCAACTATCTCTTCAATCATCTGATAGTATCTAGGATCTTAAATAAGATCAAATGGAGATATGGGTACCATAAGTTGAGGGTGAGTCCATATGACATACTTTAGACTACTTTTATGAGAAAGTATAACTTTTACAAGTTCAAGGTAATGTCATTTGATTTGATGAACACACTGATGGTATTCATGGACTTGATGAACTGAATCTTTCACCCATTTTTGGATCATTTTTTTTAGTTTTTGTTAAATACATGCCAGTGTACTCCTAGTTTGTAGAAAATCATTCCCAACATCTTGAAAACTTCCTAAGTATACTGAGAGATAATCATCTTTATTCCAAGCTATCCAAATTCAATTTATGGATTGATAGAGAGAACTTCCTAGGTCATGTTATCTTAGACGTTGGAGTGCTAGTGGAACCTTAGAAGGTTTCATCCATAGTATATTTTGAGAATCCTAATAATTTCTTCAAGATTCGGACCTTTCTGGGTCTAGCAAGATGCTATTAATGTTTCATCTAGGAATTCTCCCATATGGTAGCACTGATGTCTAGGATGACCAAGAAAGGGATGAAATTTGTTTGGTTAGATTCTTGTAAAAATGTTTTCTAGGAGCTAAAGAGAAGGATGACCTATGCACTGATCCTCACCTTACTATTGTTGGTAAGTAATATACCATGTATCATGATGCATCTAGAGTCAGAATTAGAGTAGTTCTGATGCAGGAGGACCGAGTGGTTTCTTATTACCCTAGAAATCTGAGACCACATGAGAGGAATTACCTGACTCATGATCTAGAGTTAACTATGGTGGTACATTCCCTAATATGTTAGAGATAATATTTTTTGGGTGAGAGGTTTGTGGTGTATATAGACCATAATAGCCTCAGGTACATTTTTTCATAGTGATACTTGGACATTTAGCAAAGGATGTGGGTTGAGTATCTACAGTCCTTTGAATTAGATCTATCTTACACTCTAGGAAAGGGAAAAAATTCCAATAATTTGAGATTAAAGACATAAACAGAGTTTTTCACACTCTAGTTTTTAATTTTTACTTTATTCTAGTTTGGGTCGGGTTCTTGGTCATTTTCTCAGTATCCAGGTGTGATAGGTTTGAAATTTTGGGGCATTATTTCTCTTATATTCTTGGCCTAACTTTCCCCCCTAGGTTCCCCTCCAATTTTTAAGAAAATTGAAAAGTTTTGGGTGGATAGAACAGGCCACACGGTTTGGCCGCACGGTTTTCTAAATCGTGTGGACAAACCATGCAGAGTGTCCATATCATTAAAAAAATTGCGTTATTCCAATTTTTTACTTCCATACTTAACCTTAGTGCACCCCTTTATTCTATCATTTTACCCTTATAGCCATGGAAGGATCCCAAGATCCCTCAATCTCTTTTGAAACCCAGTTTTGAAGGGGTTTTTGGCGGTGGAAATTCAAGATTATTCAAGTAAGTTAATTCCTCTATTATTCCTTCCATTTCCTTAGGGTTTCTCCCCTCCTTCTTGAGGTTACAAATGTCTAGAAACTATGGTTTCAAACCTAGGGTTTAATTTTGTGTTTCTTGATTCAATATTGTGGATTAGGGTTTGTTTTCATCCCCTTGTGGTGTGGTGGTGGTGCGGTTGAAGTTTCATACAAATATTTGGGTTTTTTTACATCTAAGATAGGTGGTTCCATGTGTAAGAATTATTTGATGAGTTATCCTTGCTTTCTTGAACTTCTTATCATGTTTATTACCTATTTTGTGTGGTGTAGAAACCATTTTTGATAGTATTGTTTAAGATATTGGTTTTAAAGTTTCATTTTTTCTTCAAATTTTGTGTTTTTCATGTGTAACTCATGTGGTATCATTTGAGGGAATCTTATAAACTATAAAAGTGTTTAATTAAATGTTTCTAGGGCTTCCAATTCTGTTTTGGTATGGTATTGGGGTGTATTTGGACTTAAAAATAGGGTTTTTGAATGGGTTTCATGTCCAAAGCCTTTATTTATTTCTTGAAATTGTTGTATGAAAATTTTAAATGGTTTATTGGGTTACACAATGGGTGAAAATAGGTTTGGGTACTGTTTTGGTGGGTGTATGTTCTTAAAATGGGTTTTTGAAAGATAAAGTGATGTTTTTTTATGTGAAAATTTTTTAGAATGTTTTATAAATTGTTGATATGATTTATTAAATTGTGAGAAATGTGTGAGACATGTTTGTGGGATATTTTGGTGTGTGTATGATGTTAAAATAAATTTGAATGTGAGAAGGGAACTATGTGATATGTGTGTGGGATGTTTGGTGTGTGTATGATTTAGAAATGTCATTTTCATGTGAAAATGGTATTTTATGACATTTGGAACTTGATTGAGCACAAATAGGGAAACCCATGTATCTAGGTGGTGGACTAGGACTAGTATGCTAGTGATCCGGTAGTGGTCTCGCCCCTGTTTCACTTAAAAAGATTGACGATGACAACACTAACTAAACTATGATGATGTTTGGGGACCACTAGGCCATTGGGGTTCCCACCCCCCCCCCCCCCTAGTAGATTGTGCATGAGAATGTTATTGGTTATGGTTACTTTTACACCAAGATATTATGTACCTAAGGCCCCACAGCTAGCTAGTTCCTAGGGGTGTTCCCATGACTAGTGCTCATTGAATATATTTTACTTACCGTTGGCATATGATTTTTTTTGTCAGAAAATTCAGTAGCATGTTTTTTTCACTTAAAAGTGTACATTCTTCAAAGTTTATCTCTTGAAAACTATTTTCATTTAAAGTTTTATCTTTTAGAAATTGTTACTATCATTTATTGTTTATAAAATTTGCAAGCTTTTTGCCTTAAAATGTTTATCACATGGAATATTTTTGGGTGGCGTCCTATTGGGATTTGTATCACACCCAACTTACACCTTTGGGTATAAGTATACTTGGTAATGGTTTATGCAGGTATGGGAAATTTTTTGGAGATGATGGTTCAGGTTGCTAGCAGTCTCTTGGTGCAGTGTCCTAGAGACGGCTTGAGGGTGATGTCCCCTTGTCGTTTGGTGTTTTTTTTTGGGTAGACTTGCTGCTACCTTTTTTTGTGGTCCTTTTGTGTTTTGGTTTTAAATTATGTAATTCAATTCTTAATTTTTGTAAATGATGGTTTGGTTTGAAAAATTCAGGTTCATTTTATTAGCCTTTGTTTGATGTTTTATGATTATAAATTCAGGTAAATCATTTACAACCTTTATTCATGATACTCAGGCACTTTTTCTAGCCCATGAGGATTTGAAACTCCCTTAGGTCCTTGTCATGGACCAGGTTGGTTATCGGTTTGGATGGAAACTAGATCTGGTTCATGATAAAATGGTATCAGAGGAGGTTCACTCTTTTTGGGTCGTGTTATTTTGGGAAAGAGTCTGGGTAGACCAGAGCTAGGATTTTCATGACTTGACATTCCGATTATGAGTAGGGTTCTTTTCTATCACACATTTTGATAGTATTCGAGTTTCCAGGGGAATTTGGGTTTTATATAAGTCATTTGGTCCTTTTAGTTTTTCATTATTTGGTAAATTAAATGGGAGTTAGGCCAATGGTCTCAGTGAGCTCACAGGGCCTGGAAATCCATGTGAAGCCAGGGATATTGTCCTAGAACACACTCTATGATGGTTTTGTGACTGGAATATGGTATCCAACCATATTTATGATTCACCCATCGACACTATTTTCCCTTTAATTTTATCGGTATCTTTGTGGGTTTTGGAAAATAATTTTGAAGACTCCTATTTGAAAATTTTGAAAACTAGAATTTTAAAATGGAAATGGTTTGAGTAAATGGGGTTTAGTTTATCGAAAGTGTATTTTCATAATTTAAATATTTTGTGTACTTAAATTAATTTTTTGAAAATCATTAATTATATTAAGGTGGGTTTTTGAAAAATCTATTTCAAATGGGATTTTAAAGTGGGAATGGTGTGATTTTTAAAAGGTATTGAAAATGGGTACTCAAAACTATTTTGAATGAGTTTTTGAAAATGTGGATCTTCATTAAATGGTATTTTTGTAAGATGAGATTTAATTTTTATAATCAAAACTTGAGGATTCACAAACTTGATGGTTTGGAAAACAAGAATGATTTTAAAGTGGGTTTTGAGATTCTATTTTGAGCGGAATGAAATGTTTTGAAATTGTCGTGTAAGGTTTGAGAATTAAATTTTGTTTGAATGATTATTTCTTGTTTAAAATGTTTTTTGAGATTCAAATTGGGTTTTATTTGAAGTTTCGGTGCTTTTATGAAATTTATTTTTTGTAAAATTTAAATTGGTTTTTGATTTTGTGGCTAGCGGTTTTGAGGAAGTGGAAGTGTGGGTTGAATGTTTATCTTGGGATGCGGAGAGAAATTTTATTTGACATTTGGTTTTCTCCTGGGTGACAAAATTCATGGTTTATATGCAATGAAAAGTGGATGAGTTCCTAGGATGGCATGAAAACATGCATGTTTGAGATCCATGAGGTACAATTGGTGAATGTGCAACCACTAACCCTGTTTTGTTTTCAAAAATGATTTTGAAGGAAAATGTTGTGTTTTGATAACTTATGGTTGGGTTATGTATCTTATGTGTTTTTTGGAATGTTTTTGTGGGATGTTTTGAATTCAAAAACCCCCCTTGTTAGAAGATATTTTGGGTTTGTGTTTTGCTGGTAAGTTGGGTTGAAGTGTTGGTTAGTGGTATTTTACGAGAAATATTTTGGGAAGCCTTTATGGAAGTTCCCCTAATGTGTTCGGTTCTATTTTTTGGTACGTTTTGACCAAAGGACCAGCTTGATTGGGTCATTGTGTTATCTTGTTGGCTAGGTTACGCCTCCATAAAGAGTTAATGCGTTATTGAAGTGCTTACATAGGTGATTCTCTATTGGAAGATCCTCCAGTTGATCAACATAAGGAATTTCTTCTTGAGATTTTGAGATTGAGTCTACCCCCTCTTCTTTTTCATTTAAGTGGGTCCTATTGTAGTGGGATAATGTTTTTGGAAGGTTGAAATATACCTTAGTATCTTAAGTTGCATGAGTTTTCAAAGGTGAAGTTTGACACCGTTGTGTCTGTAGGTTCTATCTGGAATCGATGAAGGGGAACTCCAATGAGGAAAGTTAAAGAAGTCAATATTTAATGATTTTGGATATAGTATTTAAGGGACTTTGGGTATTTCATTGGTTTCTCATAAGAAAAGGATTCATGTTAGAACACTAGTGTAGAAAATCTGGTCATTCAAGGTTGTTATGGTTGCTTCCAATAATATCATGTTGCTTGGGACTCGGTTCAAGATCCCACTCCATGTAATGTCTATATCAGTTTCTAGGGTCACATTTTGTGGTGGATTATTATGATACGTTTTATTTTAAGGTAAAATTTGGATGTTGTGTAAATTTTAGAGGACTTCTGATTAAATGAAAGTGTTTTTTCTTCTAAAAATTCATGAAATTATCTATCCCGAATGAAGGTATCTTACTTGTGTTCTTCCTTCTACTGTTTCTTGTTCAGGGTGAGAGGGAAAATGTGTATTCATCTTCGAGGCCCCTATCTTTTTGATGGTTCCATGTTATATTAAAGTGGGTTTTAGAGTGTTTTATGTCCTGGTGGTTTGGTCTGAGAGGTGATGTGGTTTCTTGTGGCACCAAAAAGAGAAGTTTTGATTGGGGGTTTTTCAATGCCTGACTGTGAGGCAAGAGATGCTTCAATTGTATGAGATCCAACTAAAGGTTCTGGAGATAAGTTAGCGCATAGTCAGGAAAAACACATGGGTGTAAAGGATCTTTTTTTAACTTCTATCTCTGGTGTGGGATGTGGAGACAGTTTGAGGTTTCAGGGTGGAAGTTTCTTTTCAAGTTGTTCGGTGTGGTGGAAAGGTACATACATACCTTATCCCTTAGGGTTGTAATCCGTGTCTGTGGAAGATTTCCACCTTGGTTATAAGGAGTTGGGGTGGTTTTGTCTTCGCAAAACACTATTGATTAGACCCTTTTGGGTGCAACTCTCAGTATGGTTGTTCATGTATGAATAACCCTGTACTTCATCTTCAACCTCGTTTTTTGTTGGAATCATCTGAGGATGTTAATTCTCATGGGATTGGTGAACCACGTATTGTCTCTATTGGTTTTGAGTTTTGCTGAATGGGCCTCTTACGGTGGGAGAATAATTTGTATGGGAAGCACCCAAGTTAGCTCATGATGGGTCTCTTTGTCGGTCCATGTTGGTTGGTTAATATGGTTGGTTCTCATGGTGGGGAGACCCACCATGGGTCTCATATAAGTTATTTTGGAATTAGTCTAATGTTATTTTACCCCTTGTGGTGGGGAGTTTGTTTGGGCCTCCCTTTTTTGGTGTCTCAGTTCTGTCTTGGAAAATTAATTCACCTATTATGGTAGGGAGTCTGTTCAGACCTCCCCATGTTGGTGTTCTGGTTCAGTCTCGGGTGTTAGTTTATTTCAATAGTGGGGATCCCATTCGGGTCTCCCCGTATCAGTAATCTGGTTGTGTTCCTGGTGTTGGATTAGTGGTAGGTAATCCTTTTTGGAGATATCTAACCACTAACTTCTGTCTTGGGTAAATGTTGGGATTAGAGCGCGCCCAACGGTTTTGTTGAAGTAAGGTTGTGGTAACCTCATTTGAATTTTTTGTTTGTTTCAAGTGGACTGTTTGAACTTCTTGAAATGTCTAAAGTGCTTGTGTCAGGATGTTGGTTTGATTGCGGTGAGAGTATCCTTACCTTTTTTTGATCAACTGGAGGTGTTTTGGCTTTTGGGGGTGGGTAACCCTTAGCAGGGGGGAGTCCGTCTTGGAATCTCAAGTTAGTTCATAGCCCTATTTTCCTGTTGGTAGTTTCCTTGTTGTATTTTCATTGGAAACCCCATTTGAACTTGGAAATAGTATTGATTTTTTTTCATCTGGCTTTTCTATGGATTTCCAGGGATAGAAAGCATTATGGTGGGGAGAATTGTCACACTTGGGTTTTTAAGTTTTACTTCATTCCGGTTTGGTTTGGGTTCTTGGTTGTTTTCTCAGGATTCGGGTGTGACAGGTTTGACTTTTTGGGGAATTATTTCTCTTCTATTATTATCCTAACTTTCCCCCTAGTTTCCCCTTGTTTTTTAAGAAAATGGACAAGTTTTGGGTGGATGGAATAGGCCACACGGTTTTACCACACGGTTTTCTAAACTATGCGGAAAAACCATGCACAGTGTCCATATCATTAAAAAATTATGTTATTCCAATTTTTTTCTTCCAAGATTAACCCTAGTGCACCCCTTTCTTCCCCTATTTGACCCTTAAAGCAATGAAAGGCTCCCAAGCTCCCTTAATATCTTTTGGAACCCAATTTTGAGGGGGGGGGGGTTTGTGGTGGAACTTCAAGATTCTTCAAGTAAGTGAATTCCTCTCTTATTCCTTCATTTTCCTTATGGTTTCTCCCCTACTTCTTGAAGTTAAAAATGTCTAGAAACTTAGGTTTCATACCTAGGGTTTAATTCTGTATTTCTTGGTTCAATATTTTGGATTAGGGTTCGTTTTCATCCCCTTGTGGTGCGGCAGTGGTGCGGTTGAAGTTTCGTACAAAGATTTGGGGTTATTGAAATCTAAGGTAGGTGGTTACATGTGTAAGTATTATTTTATGAGTTATCCTTGCTTTCTTGACCTTCTTAGAATGTTTCTTACCTATTTTGTGTGGTTTGAAAATCATTTTTGATAGAATTGGTTAAGCGCTTGATTTTAAAGTTGCATTTTTTCTTGAAATTGTATGTTTTTCATGTATAACTCATGTGGTATCATTTGAGAGAATATTATAAAATATAAAATTGGTTTATTAAATGTTACTAGGGATTCCAATTCTATTTTTGTATGGTATTGGGGTGCATTTGGCCTTAAAATATGGTTTTTGAATGGGTTTCGTGTGCAAAGCCTTTCTTTATTTCTTGAAATTGTTTTATGAAAATATTAAATGGTTTATTAGGTTACACAATGGTTGAAAAAATAGGTTTGGGTACTATTTTAGTGGGTGTATGTTCTTAAAATTGGTTTTTTAAAGAGAAATTGATGTTTTATGATATCAAAAGTTTTGATAATGTTTTATAAATTGTTATGATAATTTATTAAATTGTGAGAAAGGTGTGAGACAAGTTTGTGGGCTGTTTCGGTGTGTGTATGATGTTAAAATGAATTTTAATGTGAGAAGAGAATTATGTGACATGTGTTTGGGTTGTTTGGTGTGTGTGTGTGGTTTAGAAATGTAATTTCCATGTGATTTAGAAATGTAATTTCCATGTGAAAATGGTATTTTATGACATATGGAACTTGATTGATCACAAAGATGGAAACCTAGGTATCTAGGTGGGTGGACTAAGACTAGTATTCTAGTGATTCGGTAGTGGCATCACCCCTATTTCACATAATAAGATTGACAATGACAACAATAACTAAATTATGATGATGTTTGGGGACCACTAGTCCATTGGTGTTTCCCCTCCTGGTGGCTCGTGCATGAGAAGGTTATTGGTTATGGTTACTTTTACACTAAGATACAATATACATAGGGCCCCACAGCTAGCTAGTGCATAGGGGTGTTCCCGTGACTAGTGATCATTGGCTATATTTTACTTACCGTTGGCATACAGTGTGTTTTTTTGTAAAATTCAGTAGAATGTGTTTTTACTTAAAATTGTACATTCTTCAAAATTTCTCTCTTTAAAACTATTTTCATTTAAAGTTGTATATTTTAGAAATTGTTACTGGTATTTTTTGTTTATAAAACTTGTAATCTTTTTGTCTTAAAATTTATATCACATGGAATCTTTTTGGGTGGAATCCTAATTGGCTTAGGCTCACTCCCTACTTACGCCTTTGGGTGTAAGTAGACTTGGTAATGTTTTATGCATGTATGGGCAATGTTTTTGGAGACAGCGGTTCAGGTTGCTAGTGGTCTCTTGGTGTGGTATCGTGGATACGGCTTGAGGGTGATGCCCCCTGTCGTGTGGTGGTATTTTTGGGGTAGACTTGATTCTCCCTTTTGTTGTGGTACTTTTGGGTTTTGGTTTTAAATTATGTAATTCAATTCTGAATTTTTTTAAAGGATGTTTGGTTTGAAAAAATCATATTTTTTTTTATTATACTTTGTTTGATTTGTTATGATTATAAATTCAGTTAAATCATTACCAAACTTTATTCATGATACCCAGACACTTGTGCTAGCCCATGGGGATCAAGAACGCCTTTCGGGTCTTTTCATAAACTGGGTTGGGTGCTGGTTTAGATGGCAGCCAGATCTGGTTTGTGACAAAGATAGTACGGGAGTATTATGAAAAGTGGCAGTTGATGGCACTCCTTACAGACATTCATTTATATGCTAATGATTCCTAGGGATGTGTAGCTTTGACTTTGTCATTTTTTATTCCCATACTCTTATACTATATCAAGAGAGGGAAACTAAATGATCTAGAGGGGTTATATCTAAGGGAAAACTTATATGGTGGGGATCCACCAACTAGATGGTCTCTTGGAAGTGAAAATATTATTCTTATTTTTGGCCATGCATGGGTCCCTATGGGTTTACATGAGGTAGTGTACATCTTGGTTTGAAAAATATTTTTTGTGATCTACATAGAAAGTATTGGTGGCCATGGATGAAGAAGAAAGTAGTGGGATTCATAGAAAGATGTTTCACCTTTCAACAGGTGAATGTTGGGCATCATAGGCCTGCTAGGCTGTTGCAGTCTCTACTCATTCCAAAATGAAAGTGTGATAATGTCACTATAGACTTTGTGATAGTATTACCAATGAAACCTCTCAAGGATGATGCGGTATGGGTGATCATGGATTGACTAATGAAGTTATCCCACTTCTTTTTTATTAGAGAGACCTTAACCATCAATAATATGGGTAGTATTTATGTGCGGGAAATAATTTGGTTGCATGATGTTCTAAGGAGTATCATTTTTTATTTGGATCCACATTTCACATCATAGTTCTAGAAAGTCCTTCAAAAGTTTTTTGGAACACTGGTTCTTCTGAGTACATCCTATCATACTCAGATTGATGGCCAATCTGAGTAGACGATTCTAATTCTGGAGGATATGCTATGAGTCTATGTATTGGACTTTGATGGTTCTTGGGAGCAGCATATGGCACTCGTGGAGTTCTCCTATAATAATTGCTTTCAAGAATCGATAAAAATGGCTACTTTCAAGACCTTTTATGGAATACCATGTCACTATCATCTTTTTTGGTTGGAAGTAGGAGAATCAATGCTTGTTGGACCTAGTGTCTTGCAAGAGATAAGTAGGTTTAGTTAATCAAAAATCGTTTGGTGACCGCACATAGATAGAAAAAATCATATGATGGCCACTAAAGATGTCCCCTAGAGTTCATGGTTGGTGATCATGTTTTTGTTCAAGTATCACCTAGGATGAGGCAATTCCAAATTAGGAAGAAAGGTAAGTTAGCACTCAAGTTTTTCAGTCCGTTTGAAATAGTGGAAAGGGTTGGTCTAGTGGCATACCATTTGAACCTTCCACAAAACTATAATGCAATGTATGATGTGTTTCACATGTCACAACCTTGAATATTTCATCCTAACCCTTATCATATGATAGGCATTGATTTCATCAAGCTCAATGTTGATGTGTCCTTTCATAATCATCTAATTCATATCATGGACTATAGTGAGAAAAATATATGAGGGAATATCATACCTCTAGTATGAGTGTAGTATAAACATGATCATGTTCAAGAGGATACATGGGAGTAGGAATATGATATATGGACTCAATGGCTAGACTTGTTCACTAATACCCCTAAATATTATTTAGAGTACATCTTTAGGATGATCTATTATATGGTGGGGAGGTTGTAAGATCTCATATTTTCTAGGTACACCTCTCTTTAATTTTGGGTTAACCCTTCTATGTTTGGATAGTTATGGTTTAAACCCTAGTAATCAACTGCATGATTTGGTTAGCTTCTCTATTCAAAGGAAGCAGTGGAAGGGTAGAATTCTGACTGTAGAACTAATTCATGCCATGAATTATTAATTCACACCATGAAATGGTCTGGTAAAATCCCATGAAAGTAATACGAGGAGTGAATGGGTCTGGCCAAACCCCATAAATCTCATTCACGGCCTAAATGAATATGGTCAGACCTAGTGAAACAAAAACTTATGATTTAAATCGGTTTCATGATGTGAAATGGGTTTTTTCTAGATTTTTAATTTAATGTGATAGATTATTTATCATATATGGTAATTGAGGAATTCACAACATGAATACCCTATTCACATCGTGAATATTCTATATCTGGAGTCCTTTTAAAACCACTATTTTTGTTCATTCTAATAACACATTCCCTTCTCTCAACTGTATCACTTCCATGGAAGACCTCTGAGACCTTCTCTATAAACTAGAAGTAGGTTCCATTGGATCTTGGAATTACGGATTGATAGTTTAAAGCTAAACTCTTTGGTTATTCTTTTCATTCTTATCTTGTTGTTTTCCATGAGAAAACCCTAGTTTGGGACTACCTAAATTAGACCTAGATATTTTCTTCTATTTTAACAAATTTTTTAGTCTTCACTGAAGGGAAGGAAGAATCTGATTGCTACCTCAGGCATTGAGGATTTTCTACTCTGCTTTTGATGTGGGTGGTCTAGAACAACTCCCTAATGTTTGGTTCAATTTATATAGTATGTTAAATAAGTGATATCATGTTGGAACACCATTCATGTGACCTAATTAATTAGATAATTCATTATTTAATAAATTTCAAATTCTTAGTCCCCCCATAGATCTCATTGGGTCCATTGGTGTTGAGACTGAACCTATGGTCACCTAAGAGGTGAGCCTACCCTTAAACTGATGATGAACTGACATTCTTGATAATGATTATTTGAAATAACATATGAATTATGATAAATGGTATTGTGACATCAGTGATTTATCTTGATTCCAAATAATCCACCAATTGAGAATAAATGGATTATAAATTGGTAATTTGAATAATTGACCAACTTAGTATATGATAACTTAATAACATGATGATGTGTTTTTACTTGATTCATATCATCGGCGATTCATCCTAATGTGGGAGAATCCAAAATTTTATTTTTATATGCATTTGGATTTCTTGTGATTGTGGATGGATGAAATTTTCTTGAGGGATTGAACCATTGTCTCATGAGACATGGTACCGGTGATTCATCTTGATACAATTGAATCCACCACTCAATATGGTTACTTTACCTATCATATAGCATTTCACCATGGGAATATGTAATCGACTCTGTCATGGGAAATTCACATGGAGGCATGTTTGGAAAAAATCCATCAAGGTAACATTATAGTGTTTTTGGGTTGATTGTGTTTTCTGAAAAAGATCATTTTCCTGGTCATTTGTGGAGTTCCAATGATATTGTTGACAATTTATGTTAACAAAGGTCTAAGATATAAGAATAGATGCCCTAGATGTGGTACAGAAAATTTTGTATACAAGGTGGTGTGTTTCCTAGTGATTGCCAAATTTTTGGGGTCCAAATTTTGGAGGATGGCTCAATCATCATGAAATTTTGATTTCCATGAATGTCTCATAAAAATATGGGAAAGGAATGAGTTTCAAGAATATTGGTTTTTTGTTATGGTGAGGAGGTTTGAAAAGTAATTTGGTTTTTTGAATGATGGGTTTCATGAAGGTGTGGAGCATCATGAATACACAAAGGTTTGACGGTACTCTCTGTGACTACGAGAAGCTTATTGAATAGTGAAATTTCCCTAGATCATTGTAAAATAGGGAGCTTTGAAAACAAAGTTTGGGATAATCTTGAAAAGGTGATAAAGTGGATGGAAGCTTCTATAATGGGAGTCAATTCCTTTAAATAGTCCTCTACCCCCCCCCCCCAGAAAAGTAGAGAAGGACTTAATAAATATTCTAAGGCTTCAGATTCACAAAGTTGATTCATGAAGGTTGTTTTTATGAAATGGTTTGTAAAGAAGGAAGTTTGTTAATGCTATGAAATCTAAACAAAATTTGTATGCATCTTGAAATTATTGAAGTTCATGAATGCTATCAAAATCCAATTGAAATTTGTGGGCTTCATGAAGTCTAAGTGAGCTTCGAAAAAGGAAGGAACTTTAAGAGAGGAGGATGATTCATGAATGATATTTTAGATTCACAAAATAGGTGATCTTTATGAAATATATAGTATTTTAGAAGGCTAAGTGAGATTCGTGAAAGGAATGAGCTTCATAAAGGAAGTGAGAATCACAAAAGTGTTCAGAAGGGATTTCCCAATGAATCTATGGTAAATTGATATTCATCAAGTTGATGAAAGTGGGAATTCAACAGATCATATACCTACACTTGATGATGCATTCATTATTAATAATTTAAGAGACCTATGTATCTATAAACTATGTGTGGATCTTTTATAGAGTAGTGAGAAAGGGAAGAGGAAGAAGTTGATCCTTTCCACTGAAAGTGAGTCATCGAAAGAGACTTAGGGAGTGACCCTTGAGAAGGAATTGATCTATCCTTAAACCTTGTAAATGTGGTGATCTTGGGCATAGAAGTGGTCTATCCCAAACATTGAATTATAAATGAGCCATTTTTTAATTTTGGTATAATAGCACATTGTTGTTTTATGCTCCTTGGATGTAGCCCAGTGAGGGTGAACCAAGTAAAAATTTGTATGTCCATGTGACTGATCTCCTTATTTACTTTCATTACATAGTTATAAAATAAATAAGGAAAGAATAAGATCAATATAAACACTTAAGAGAAAATAGAGTTACCCATATAATAAATAGGTCAATATCCAATGGGGCAGAAGAAATTTTGAAAATAATATCCATAACCTGATTCACCCCCCCCCCCATCAGGGCATCTAGGACCTTTTTAGGACTAACAATTGGTATCAGAGCGATTGGTTTCTTTTATCAGATTTTTTTGTTCAAACTTGGTTTAGTTGATTATTGAAATAAAAGTTTCAATCTACTCTTATCTCATTGTTCCATGGAAAAACGAAGAAATTCAAAGAATAAGCTGAAGTCTGGTAGTATTCCTCAATGTAGAAGTGTCTATAGAAAGAGTATGATTCAGTTAAATGAAACAAATAGTGTACTGGAGAATGGTTTGGATTAATCATACAGTAAAAATATTTACTCATTCAATGATGGTGAAGTAATGAATAAAGAACCTGACAATCTAAGTGATTCAGGAACTACTGATGATAAATAAATTTCAAGAAGACCAAAATTAGAAGTTTTCAAAAAAAATGAATTGGTTCAAAAATTGGTTGAATAAAATAGATCTAAATATATTCAGATCTAAGTAATATAAATTTAGGTCAATAAGCTAAAAATTTTGTTGATGTGGATACTAATATGAGGGAGAATAATGATTCCCAAAACGAAGAACTACAAAATATGTCTACAAAGATTGAAAAACTCAAAGATGGTGATAAGGGAAAGAGTCTAAATTTATAAGAAATTCATAATCTAGAAGCTATAAAGGATGATCTTGCTACATGCTATCTGAATTGGTTCAGGATAACCAAAGTCTATAGCCAGAGAGTGCATGTTGTAATGAATTTTTCTCTTCAAAAAATTCTAAAATAAAGGAGCATGATGAAATGATAGATAATATATCCTAAGAATTAGAATATGAAATGAATATAAAGAGAAAATTTAATTCTAAACTTGAATCAAGGGATAAGAAGATTCAAATATTGGTAGACAAGTTATAATCTGTGAATAATGAATTGGTACAATCAAATGCCAAAGGGAATCCCAAATTAAAGGATGCTTTGAACTTATTATTTTACTATCCTTCGGAAGGAAGTAGTTAAATGAAAAGTAAATATTCTATTTTAGATGAAAAATAAGAAATAGTTGTCTCATCCCAAAGGCCATGTAGTTTTTGAAAATTTGGTATTGGATATGATGAACCATCTCCCATGCAAGAGAGGAAAAGAGTCATGAACAGTTCTAAAAAGAGAGAAAATTTTCAGTTGCGGGAAATAGATCTAAAAAGGTTTTTATAGGAAGTAATGATAATATATGTTATTTCTGTGGGATGAATGGTCATACATCAAGTTTTTTTCAGAGTATTTGTAATATATTTCATACTGTGAAGACAAAAATACTTATAAATATGAGAATAAGAAGAAACATCATGAGAAATCTGAAAGAAGTGTCTCTCGAAAGAAATTATACTTGAAATGATACTATTATAGAAGAATGGGACACACTATGAGTATGTTTCAAGAATCCCATGATCTCAATGTCAACAGAAGAACTCTAGTTGTATCAACATCTCAACCAATAAATGATTAAACAATGTATTTTTTTAATGGGTGATTATTTATATGTTCTAATCATGGTCATATGGAAAGATATTATAGCTGGATGAAATTTGGGAAGGAAAAAAACCTGAATGGAGATCCTCAACTCCAGTGGTGTATAATGAAAAATCTTGTACTAGAAGAAAACATGATAAGTTGAAAAATAGCTTTAATGTCACAGATAAAACACAAGGAGATCAAAGAAATGTGTATTGATCACCTCATCTATTACACTCACAACAAATCTCTTGGAAATAATGTGAATGAACCTGGAAGAAAAAGGGAGGAGCTACTCTAGTTTTGAGTAAGAAGAATATATGTTTAGTGAAGAAACCCCCGCATCAAGAAATGGTGTGGTGACTCGGATAAATGATAAAAGAAAAATGAATAAAAAGTGTCTCAAAAATCTCTCAGGTCATTCCAAAAAGTAAGAAGTGAAGGTAGGGGAAAGATCCCTCTAATGGATAAATAATCAAGAGAAGATGATAAGTGGAAAGAGTCCTTATCAAATAAAGATTCGTGAAAAATTGAATATTGGTGGAGCATCAAAGACAAAAATTTATACTAATGGGTTTAAACCACAAATTGTGAAAAAATTATAAGACTAAAAAACCTAAATACCATATGAAGACTCATCGTGTGGGTAAATAATGCTTAGTCGTATGGCCAGAATAGTTGAAGTTGGATGGATAGTTGGAACAAGCAAAAAAAAGTACAGTTCTTTGTAAGAAATTATTAAAGGTTTGATACATAAAGATCAACTATAATACTCTTCTTGAGTATTCCATAGGTTCCCCTCTCCCTGTGTGTTTAAATTATATTAACTAATGTTTGCATGTTTCAAGTTTTAGGGGAGATAAAATCCATGGGGAAGCTGCATCAAAAGATGAAAAATGGTGATGTGATGTGCTCCAGAATGTAAGATGATTCAAATCAGTTGCTAGAACTGAAGAATAAATCTAGATGAATTCCTTGAAATTAATTAATGTTCATTGTATGATTGAGATATATGGAAGTAATTGAGTGAAGTGGACAATTATGGTGTTATTAACATTATCTCTTGTTTGCTATACCGAGTTCTGACTCAGTAGGCTTAGTGGTTTTGTTGATAGATCATTTCTAAGTATTAAGTTCACCCACTGAAAATCTTATTGAAGTCAGTTAAAGCTGGAAAATGTTATTGATCTAGGGAATTTTCTCAAACCTATATTCACACGTGATGAAATAATATAGGAGAAGAAGAATGTTTTTGGGTTCTAAACAGTGGGTCTAACAACAAGAAGAGTTTCATATCATAGGGGGGTAATTCTATCTCCTAATCACATGCAAGGTATCAATGTTATAGAAAGGATTAAGGTTTATATTTTCTAAACTCAAGAAGAATGATTAGGGGAGGGGCAGTAACATTCATTTATTTCATGTTTATCTATTTTTCTCTAACAATATGGCATCAGTTAACTATTTTCAGGATAAAAAGAATCTATGAGAGAAGATTTATAGTGATTCCAACAAGTGGTCTAACCACTCTGAAGATTAATTCAACATCTGAAATCCACTAAAAATTGGTATTAATAATTTTTATCAGTCTAATACTAGAGGTTTTCTCGGAGATTATTTTGAGACAAACATATACTAATTTCATTGGGACCAAATGGGTCATTTATAACAAGATTCATAAAGATGTCATAGTGATTCAAAACAAAGCATGATTAGTATAAAAAGGCTACTCCCATATAAAGGGTATTTATGTTGATAAAACATTTGTACCTGTTTCAAGGCTAGAGACAATCAGATTATTCTTGGTCATAGTAGTGCAAAGAACGTTCAAAGTTTTTCAGATGGACTTTAAGTCATCATTTCTTAATAGGGTTCTAGAAGAAGAAGTTTTTATTGATCAGTCGGATGATTATCTCATTCATGAAGATGAGAACAAAGTTTTTTTTATAAAAAAGGTGTTAATCAAGCGCCAAAAACATGGTATTCAAGACTATATCAGTTTTTTAAGAAACTCAGTTTTTAGCGTGGTGGAGTTGATTACAATCTCTATGTCAAAAATGTTGGTAATCAAAGGATGGTGGTGTTGATATATATTAATGACATAATATTTAGTGGATCATATGAGGTACAATGTATATAGTTTTCAAAACTCGTGAAAGGTGAATTTGAAATGTCAATGATTGGTGAAATGATGTTTTTCCTTGGTTTATAGGTGACACAAGGAAAGAATTTCACATTCATTTATAAATCTAAATATTCCAAGGAGGTTTTGAGAATATTTTTAATGGATAATTCTAGGGAGATGATGACTTTGGTGGATAACCAAATGAAACTATCATAGGATGATGAAGGTAATGTAGTTAATGTCATATAATATAGGTAAATCATTGGTAGTCTATTGTACTTGATAGTGACAAGACCTGATATTGTTTTTGACACATTCTAATAAGCAAGATATCAAATAAATCTCAAACAAACACACTTAACTTCAGAAAATATAATACTTCAGTATATCAAGGGGATAGTGGATTTTGGTTTGATGTACAATTCCAAATATCAGTAAGATTTATTAGGCTGTATAGATGCATATTGGTCTGGTTCAGTAGATAATAGAAAATCAACATCTGGCAGTGCATTCTATCTTAGAAGATTGTATATTTCTTGGATAAGAAAGAAACAGTATTGTATTTCATTGAGCATCACAAAATCTGAATATATTGTGGCCACTCAACCATGCACACAGATATTGTGGATGAAACAACAGCTTGATGATATGGGATTTAAAGTAAAGACTCTGGTCGGAATCCATTTTCATAATTCAATTGTTATAAATCTTATAAAAAATCCAATCCCTCACTCAAGGATGAATCACATTGAAATTAAATATAATTTTATTAAGGATAATTTGGATCAAGGGATTGTGAAGTTGGAGTATGTTTCTATGGAACTACAGGTTGTGTACATTCTGATTAAGGTCTTACCTAAGTGGCATTTGAGAGACACTAACCAGATCTTGGAGTTCAGTCGACTCCCCACACTTGAAAAAGTATAGATGTGGGATGCCCTCTCCCTAAGGTATGTTTTTTTTTCTAATGTGATGATCTCTTTTATTTACCCTGTTAAATACCACAACGAAGTTACATTCAAGTTCATTGACAAAGGGGGATAAATCATGGCTATAAAAAGGGAGAAAATTTATTAATCAAGATAGGGGAGAAGCTGATAGGGGAAGTGGAGAAGAAGGGGGAGTTTTAAATCTGATGATTCTAAAGATGATCGATCAAAGGATATATATCATGATATATTGGGTTTGTGATGAAAGAAGTTGAGAGTTTTTAGAATGAAGTGATTCATTTATGAACTTTTCATGCAACTCTTGTTTCTCATGCCGAACATAGATCATGTGGGCTTAGAGTATGTGTTAAGTAAATATTTTATCACTATTCAAATCACAATAATTTAATATTGGGAAAAATAGAATAAAATTTAATGAGGTATCAAAATGTAAAGAGTTATTAACAAACCCAAAGGGAGATATTGTTGGGAAAAATTACCCAATGTAACATTATAGTGTTTTTGGGTTGGTTTTGTTTATTGACAAATCATTTTCCATGGTTAGTTGTGAAGTTCCAAAAATATTTTTGACAAGTTATATTGAAAAATATCCAATACAGGGGAATGGATTCCTTGGAGGTAGTACAGAAAATTGCATATATAAGGCGGAACTGTTTCCCAATGTTTGCCAAATTTTTGGGGTCCAAAATTTAGAGGATGGATCAATCATCACAATAGTTGGATTTTTATTTATGCCTCATAAAAATATGAAAAATTCATGAGTTTTAAAAATATGGGATTTTTGTGAAGGTAAGGAGATTTGAAAAGGAATTTGGCATCGTGAAGGCAGGGTTTTGTGAAGGTGTGGATCATCGTGAATATGCGAAGATTTGACGATACTCTCTGAGAATACAAGAATCATCACAAATTGTGAAATTTCCCTAGAGATTTGAGAAATAGGGATCTTTATCAACAAAGTTAGGGAGAATCATAAAAAGGTGATGACATGGACGGAAGCTTCTAGAATGGGAGGCAACACCTATAAATAGGCCTCTACCCGCCTGGAAAAGTAGAACAAGACTTAAAAAAGATTCTAAGGATCTAGATTTGTGAAGGTGATTCGTGTAGCTTATTCTTACAAAACATTTAATGAAGAAAGGAAGTTTGAAAAGGCTATGAAAACTAACTAAAATTTGTATGCATCATAAAATTATTGAAGCTCTATAAGGATATCAAAATCCAATTGAAAGTTGTGGGATTCGCGAAGGCTAAGAGAGCTTTGTGAAAGGAAGGAGCTTCGTGAAAGGAGGATGCTTCGTGAAGGCTAGTTGAGCTTCATGAAAGAGGTTATCTTCAAGAAAGTTGTGGGATTTGTGAGGGATAAGTGAGATTTGTGAAAGGAAGGAGTTTTGTGAAGGCAGTGAGCATCACAAAAGTGTTCAGAAGGGATTTCTCAGTGATTGTGTGGTAAATTGATATTCATCAAGTGTATGAAAGTGAAACTTCAACAGAGCAACTACCTACACTTGAGGATTCATTCATTATTGATAATGAAGGGACCTACATGTCCATAAACTATGTGTGGATCCTCTATGGAGTAGTGAGAAAGGGAAGGGGAAGAAGGTGATCCTTTCCATCGGAAGTGATCCATCGAAATATAATCAAGGAGTGACGCTTGAGAAGTTGGTGAGATATCCCTAAACCTTGTAAAGGTAGTGATCCTAGGCATAGAAGTAATCTATCCTGAACATTTAATTGGAAATGATCCATAATAAATTCAATATAGTGGCACATTGTCATTGTATTCTCCTTAGAAGAGATTCATGAAAGATGTGAGCTTTGAAAAAGTTGTAGTCTTCGTGAAGGCTAAGTGGGCTTCATGAAAGGAAGGAGCTTCATGAAGGAAGTGAGCATCATGAAAGTTTTCAAAAGGTATTTCCCAATGAATTTGTGGTAAAGTGATATTAATCAAGTGGATGAAAGTGATACTTCAACAGAGCATCTACCTACACTTGAGAATACATTCATTATTGATAATTAAGGGACCCACATGTCCATAAACTGTGTGTATATCCTTTTTAGATCAGTGTGCAAAGGAAGAGAAATAAGGTGTTCCTTTCCACCGGTAGTGATCCATCGAAAGAGACTCAGGGAGTGACCCTTGAGAAGGTAGTGAGCTATCCCTAAACCTCGTAAAGGTAGTGATCCTAGGAATAAAATTGATCTATCCTGAACATTGAATTGGTAGTGAGCTATAGTAAATTCAGTACAGTGGCACGTTGTCATTGTATGCTCCTTGGATATAGCCCTGTGAGGGTGAACCAAATAAAAAACTATGTGTCTATGTGATTGATCTCCTACTTTACTTTCATTGCATCATTATCAAATAAATAAGTAGATAATGAGGTAAAAATAAACACTTTAGAGCAAATGGAGTGACCCTTATAATAAAGAGGTCAATATCAAGTGGGGAAAGAGGGATTTTGAAAAGAATATTCATACCCTGATTCACCCCCCCCCCCCCTCAGGGTATCTAAAATCCTTTTGGGCCTCACAAGATAGGTATGATGTTATTGATTTTTTCCTTGGTTTGGAAGTGCTCCATGGGAACACGTAAGAAGCTCCAATATGGGTAATTTTTATAGATCCTGGTATGAGATTGTTACTTTACCCTTGACAAGATCCTATGCCTTGGGAAGATGTAAGCTACTCTATAATTGGTAATTCACATGGATATCAATGTTACTTGGTTACTTAAAATGTAATTGGGTTTATTTATACTAGACAGGAGAATCCACCACACCATGGGTGATCCATCCTGATACAGGAGGATCTACCACTTGACATAGATATTTGGCATCATGTCAAATAAAGTTTGGATGAATCATGTGTCAACCCGAAGCCTGGGGGTTAGAAAGATTATTTTATGTTCAGTATTAAAATATAATTTAATATCCCTAATATCATACTATTTCATGAACTATATATTTAGACTGGATTGTTTAGAAAATATGGGTGTTAGCCTACTAAGTTGTACTCACACCATGTTCGGGCACCAATTGGTACCTGAGAATATTTCATGAATACAAGTATGTAAAAGGGAAAGGGACCCTATGTTTTATTGTTGCTAGATTAATGGAGTGGAGATTGGATATAGCACCGACATGGGGATTCTAGACTGGGATTTTGGAGTCTTTTATTGAGTCTGTTTAATCTTTTACTTGTATGATTGTCATCGTGTCATTTAGTTACATTCAGAATGTCATAATATATTATCTTTTTATTATTTGGGTTGTTTGATTTTTCCTTTATTTTATTCTTGGTTTAATGCTTGATTATTTATATTATTCCACTATTATTGATACTATGTATCAGAGGGTATAGTCTCCCCACTGTGTTCTTTACACTATCATTGTTAGTTGGCAGCCTCTAGCGTATGAGGTGGCACGCCTGAGGTCCAGTAGCCAAACGAGCTCAGTCGCATGAGGGATTCCTGGGTTGGGGGAAGTTACAAACTTGAATCCATTTGTCTTTGATAATGATATAAATATTATTTAAGTAAAGTATAAAAACAAAATGTCACTCACTTTGTTTTAATAAACTTTAATATTTTATCACAAGGATTAAAATAAATTATGAATGATAAAAAATGGTTTCATTGAGAATGAAAATATTGTATTTATCATGGTAATTTATTTTTAATTTTTAGAAATGATATAATTACCTAGAACCCTTAAACATTGTTGATGCAGCGCTAGTACAAGCTGGTAAAAACTAAAGTAAATAGATTTAAAAGTACTAAATTTGATGTTTTTTGGATAATTTAGGATCTTGAATGATTTTTATAGATATAAATGAAAGTTTATTAATGTTTTAAAATTTTATATTATAATTTCATTGTTTTCTTGAAGTTTTTTAAAGTCAAAATTTGGTGAATAGTGGAAAAAATACAATTTTTATGAGATATGGTATATTTTATGATATTAACATAACATAAATATGATATATAAATTTATTAAACTTATGTAATGACTCATGTGTGATAATATAATAAAAATATCATACAAAAATAATTCTAAACATAAAAATTAGAATTTATTTCATGATAAATATGGAAATCATTTTTAGTGTCAACGCAGTGCATGTGCATCATTGGAAAAGTCAAATTCAGTGTCCTAATGATAATAATTGAGAAGTAAAAAATCTTTTCATGACTTGGTTATTCAATAATATTTATAAATGGTGATTTTTATTTATATTTTTGAACTTTGGAGTTATATAACAAAAATATTATCCAAATGCTTGTATAATGTGTGTGCAATGTGTGAAAAGTAAAAATAACATATTAAATATGTTTTCATGATATTTATGAGAATCGATATTCCCTATAAATAAATATAAATGATTAAAATTGTGTGTAATGAATTTTTTTGATTTTAATAATTTATTTTAAAATTTTAAAATTATTATAATTGTCTAAAACACTTTCGCTGTGATGACTAAACATATATGAAACATAAAAAAATTAAATAAATAATTTTAAAAATATTAATAAAGATAATATTTACATGAGTTTTAGTGTCCCATTAATTTTATAGAGATTTTGGAAGGATAATTTATTATCTAATAGATTATATTTTAAATTGGTAGTTTCCATGATGCTTTTAAAGTCAAGTATTGTGAATAGTTATGAAAAAGGCCTTAAATAGTATTTAATGTTTAAAAAATATTTTTAAATAATTATAAAATTATAAAAAAAATCATGACTCGTATAGATATTAAATTTCTATCATATCATTCATATTCCTTATGTATGCCACTTTGCATTTTTATAATTGTATTTATGACCCTTAAATATTGAAAAAAAATTAAAAATGCTATTGCTTTTTCCTATAAAAAGGGACTCAATTCAACATTTTTCACATAACACAAATTCAGTTTTTCTCTCAAACATCTACCCAAATATCTCTATAAACATTCATTCCCATGTCCCTTATCCATTGGGGTTATCATAAAACTCTCCTAGAATAGCTTTAAGATGAATCGAAGGGAGGCAATGCAAAGTGAAAAGCAAGGGGTTTCATTAGGTTATATAACCTCTTTAATGATTATATTATGCCAATATTATGTGTGAAGTGAACTTTGTTTGATTTATATTGTATTTATACTCTTTTTTTTGTATTTACATTTGTTACACATAAACACTCCATTGATTAATTGTTTATTCAATGATATGATATTTGTAAGGGTTATTCATCTCAAATTTTCTTTCTTTGGGACATATGTTTATGTTATGCACCTATATTCTTTTTATGAGGTGTATATAATACCCCTTTAAATTTTATATCACGAATATTATTATATTCATGGTGTTTAATATTTCATTTGAAGTAATTTCTTTCATGGTCTTAAGATTCAAAAGTTATCAAAACGGTAAGGATTTGTATGTTACAATCTCATCTTATTTTGGGATTTACTCTGTTCAAAGTTCATTTGGGGGGAATCATATGCTCTCATTTTATTGAACACCGTAACTTTTATTCTCCTGTGGTTATGAATTTTTTTTACAAGTTTAATTTTCATTTCCTCCCTTATTGATTAAAGAAACATCAAGAAATTTGTTTGCCAGTGATACTGATCTTGTATCTTCTTTTAGATCGAGAATCTTTCTCTTCCATGTCTATGTTTTCTAAAATGTTTTCAAGAGTGTTATTTTATAAACATAAATGATTTACTAAAGATATTTTACATTATCTTTGACCTTATATTAAAGTTTTTAAAATAAATTTTATTAACATTTTCCATGTGAGTCACTTTTGACTCTCTTTACAAAATTTTGAAAATAATGTTTATTTTTAATGTTTAAGACATGAACAGATTTTCCCACCATCATGAACATTATTAACTTTGAATATTCCTTTATAAGTTTCAAATTTTATTTTCAAATAATTTATTTTTATAATATTTTGTGAATTTTTAGTT
Source organism: Viscum album (assembly GCA_963277665.1). Classification (NCBI taxonomy): domain Eukaryota; kingdom Viridiplantae; phylum Streptophyta; class Magnoliopsida; order Santalales; family Viscaceae; genus Viscum; species Viscum album. The sequence continues at coordinate 641,854,344 of OY728146.1, read as the reverse complement.
TTTAAAAGTGATTTTCAAAGTGGAAAGGGTATTTTCCTTATGAAAGTTTTTAATGATCTTTTAATGGTATTTCTACTCACCAATGACAACAACCCTTGATGTTACATATTTTACACTGGGAATATATTGTAATGATATAATCCTAATTTTTTCTCTGTATGGATTATTATTGTTTTAAAATATATTTTCATGGAATTTATTTCTTTTCCACAGGTAAATCAAGCTATGAAATAACAATGGATATTATTATGTTGAAAAATTCAAGCTTTCATGTGTTATGATTATTCTATAGTTCTTAAACATTTTTTATGATTATGGGTGAGACTGATATATCTCATGGTGAGGGGTGAGCCTGATATATCTCCCCAATACATTGGGTAAAGGGATGAAGTTAACCGATTATAGGTTTCTCCTAAAAGATTATTAAAATATATCAGGTGGGTTATTCCATTTGTAAGAGTGATTTTAAGAGTGATATTAAAATGTTGTTCCAAGTCACCAATATTGTTTATTTATGCTTTCATCAAGTTATAATATATCCTTTTCTTAAGTATTGTTTTCACATGGCTCATGATTGTCGATTTATATGAATCTTATCTTATGTTAAAGATTTATTCCGTGTCTCATGATTTATTATCCACATTTGATGGGTATAAATTCTCTTATGTTATGATCATGTACTTTGATTATGTCATCATAACCTTATGCTTATTGATGACATTCGATTGTAAATGCTTATTTTTACCCTGACTGGGCATTTGATCTCATCCTTCTTATGTTTTTGGTTTCCCTAAGTTTTAAAGAAAGGTTTTAAGTGTGTCATACCTAAGAAGGTTGTTGTATGTGAAGAACTTAGTGGGAGATTATATAGATTTTTAAGAACCAATTGTTTATACAGCCAAGTTATTATGTAATAGTTTTTCCTAATTCTCTAAAAAATATAAACCTAAAAGGTATTTGGGTATGTGAATGATCCAATATTTCAGTTTGATGTTATATGTTTTGAAGGGTTAAAATCAGGTCAATTTTATCGGTATTAAAGCCAAAAATGTAAAGATTATTTTTTAGCACTAAATCTAGGAGTGCGGGTTCGGGGCTATTATAGTTGGTATCAGAGGAAAGGTTTAGATAAATTTGAATAATATGATGTTTTCATGTGAGGTTAACTTAAGAGTTACAAATACCATCATGGGTAAATAAGTGTAAGGTTGATCATAAGTTTAAAGGCATAGATGCCCTCTTTGAGATTTTATGTGATGGGAATTTAAGATGATTAAGAGTATTTTGGGAGACATTTATGGTAATACAACCCTTAGGTTTAGTATGTGTTTTTGTGAAAAGGTTATTTCAATAATAATGCTTTATGGATGTAAGTTTAAAGGTATTGATAACCTTTAGGGTTAAATGATCTTCAATGTTGAGGTAATTATGGGTATTGGTATAAAAGGGTTACTGCATATTGGGAACATATGATTTATCATATAGACAATCGTGGGATTTAAAATTGATTTGGTGACTATGTGGCTAATGTTGTTTTTGAATAAGTTCACTATTTTGGGGACATTATAAGATTAAGGTAAATAGAAATATTTTTTACTAATATGGGTTTTTATTTGAGGAATATAGGTTGATTTATCTTTTATAAGAATATATGATTTTATTGTGACTTTATTTAGGGAAATGATTAGTATATTTTAGAAAATACATGATCATGGAATATACTATTTTGGTATGAGAATTTAAGAGTGATTGGTGGTATTTAGAGATAAATATTAATTTTATCTTAGAAGAATGTGTGATAAAATCATTCTAATATTTAGGTTTAAATCTTAGTCAGGAATATTTTGAAAAAAAATTAATAATATTTATTTATCAAATGATTTAAGTTGAACATTGGGTATTATTGTTGAGGATTTATAGATTAATGTTGCATTTACTCATATAAAGGTTTATTCATATTATGTTACCTTGTGCTAACCAATTTAGTTTTGGTTAATGTCCAAAGAGATGTGGAATAACTTATTATCTTTTTGTGGATCTTGTGATCCATTAGAAGTTTATTTTAGTGCTTCAAGCATGAAAAAATCATCTTGAATACTCATCATTTGTTCTCCTATTTGAAAACCTAGTTATGTGTTATTCCAAAAAATATTTTTATTTCCCTCTCTTTTCAAGAAGAAGTTTTATTAACCCTTTTTATGATGTGGGTTTTCGACATAGGTATTTTCAAATGTCAACCCCATGATTACCGAAATCAAGTTCAAATTGTGAGAAATCAATTTATTAAAGGGGGAAGAATGTAAAATCTTGATATTTTAAAAATAAAACTTCGTTCGATAGCGTATACAACACGCAACACCGAGCTTAAACGAACCATAAAATATTATTATTTAAATGTGACTATTATAACTTAACTGATAAATTATCAGATATGAATAGCAATAAACATATTATGACAAATATTTCTAAAGGTTTTTTATAATAAAAATTTTTTTATTAATGCATAATAAATAATTACTCGATTTTCAATAGTCATTTTATGCTTCAAAAATACGTTTTCTTTAAAAATGATTTGTATTACTTTTTGAATGTGGATAATATAATTAATTTCTTCCACTTTTAGAAATGTTATTTTATAAAAATAATATCATTTTTGAAATGATCATATTAAAATTAGCTTAGGGTGAAATTTTAAGATTTTTCTAAAAAAATGATTTTTAGTGAATAGTGAAAAATACCGATTTTTGTAAAACAATCATTTATTTTCATCAAAAAATTCTCATTATGATTTGAATTTGATCTCAAAGTAATGTGTACTTTTCTAAACACAAAATGATTTCCTAAATCTATTTTACATGGTCTTTGACCTTCTTTTAAAATATTTTAAAAGGATATTTTATTAACATTTTCTACATTGGTTGTTGGTACTAGGGCACGCAGCGAAAGTTGGTGGGTTGAGGATTTTAAAAAATTTATCATTGGAGTGATGAAACTTGTCATCTCTGGCGATCCAAGCCCCGATACGGTCCAAAGATCTCACATGGATTATTTAAAGCATAGAAAATAAAAAAAAATGAGTGCCTCATTCGATTCGGAGCGCGCTCAACTGCAGCTCATCATCAGCAATTGTTGCTCGAAGGATCTGAAGTCGAACCCCTATAGATAGTCCACACATGCTCCAAGAATTTTCACGCACGTTGTTCATCGAATTCTAGGTGCTAGCATGGAGCTCTGACAATCTCTTCAACGTCGCGACAATCATCATGATGTCTTCGGTCTATTGAAGGCGTCTTGGATCGATCATTCGGGACAGACTTTATGTCTCTAGGAAGCGGGGGGGAGAGAGGATCTCATTCTGAATAAATGAATCATCCATGGAATGAGCCTCTCCATCACTTATACAGTAGATGCCTCAAATACCCGGTTAGGGTTCCCCGACCCCCTTATATTTAACGTCCACTAAATAAGTAATAGATAAATAATTATGACAAACTAACTATGTCATAAATATTATTTATATTTTATCGGATACTTTTGATATATTCATTAAATATATTATGTGATAAATGTGATTCATTAACTCGACTCTTAATTCCTGTTAATATTAAACAAACCTTGAATATTGAAATAATATTCATTCGTATAATATTTTTCTATGTATTCACTAAATACCTCATGAATACTTTTAATAAATAAATTCAACCCAATTATTATGTACTTGAATAATAATGAATTTATTTATTTTTCGGTGATCGTTTACTTGGACAACTCTCGGACCCTGTGGTGGGTCTCACCATGTCCTATATACCTATTCACCATAATAGGGTAGATTCTTGAATACTCTATTGTGTTTGACCCTCTAGGCCCTTATCTAAATAGCAGTGAATAATATTAACAGACAAAGAGTAGAGTTTAGAAACTCATCAAGGCCACTAAAGAGATAAGGAATAGTCATAGCAATGAAAACTGACCTATGAACACACATTGTGCAATATAATCTCTTTGTTTTCAATATCTCATAAAGTAGGATGCACACTTGTGTTATCAGTCTTTATTGCTTTATTATTTTTTGATCTAACTGGACTGACTTACCTTTGGCTACCTTGGCCAAGGACTTATGAAGGTACTGTCATTCTGATAAACCAAGCCTAAGATATTACTTCCTCAACTCAAAAGTGAAAAATTTTATCTTAATCATTCAACTAATGTCATACCACTAATGACGCACCCAACATAAGCTACCTCTCCATGATTTTATTATCATGGTTTTTTCCTTGCATCAAAGTACGCGATCAAATGGTACACATTGATAATGATCTCAAGTCAGGAGACCAATACACATGTCTGTAGATAGGAACTATCAATGACACCTGAAACATGTGGTGTTCCTATTGGAAGGTTTGTCCTCATAATCTCACCTACCAAAGATCACCAAGTGCGAACTTCATGAGAAAAAATCTCAATGTTTATGAGCCCTCTGCACCTGATAGTCAGACATCTATTGTGTCCAATCAGTATGATATATCTAGACCATAGGATATATATTTAAGATTAATGCCATAGTATCTCGAGGTTCTCATTATAGCCTGGGATCTGTTATAACTTTTTGATGTGACAATTAATCTATAGACATTACCATTTAAATAGTGGATGAATAAATGTCTACACTATAATGGTAAGAGTACATCATGAACATCTCACTATATACATGAAATGGTAATCAAAAAGTATTGTATATTTGGGTCTAGGGCACCCACTATTACAACACTCCCACTTGCACTAGAGCCAACTTGATAATTATCCTTATTAACTGTCACACGATTAAGATCATGTTTCTAGTGAGTCACTACTTTAGTTGTTGAGTTTGTCACGTCTCCACTGTGTGGCTATTCTGCTATGTGCAACCTCACATCCTTGAGTAAAACTTCTCAAGATATGTTATCCCCAAGTATATCTCTTTTGTAAACTATCATAACTTGACATCTTGTCTAGTACTTGTAATAGAATTATCATAATGATAAAACTTTACTTACTAGGTGTGATTCCAAGAACTAGAAAAAATTGTGGCATTTAATATACTGCTTCTATAGCTGCCTTAGAAGCTGCAACATACTCGGTATTTGTAGATATGGCTACCACTAGCTGAATGAGATTGTCTTTCTTATTACCTTAGCCTAACTGTAATATTTGATCATATTGATCTAGGAAGACTAGTCTGTGTCCCCTCAAAACTAGTATCATTTCCTCTTTACAAACCAAGTACATGTCTTTTGTACTTATTCAAGTACAATCAGATAGTTATAACTACTTCTCTTACAGTTCTCATGGATATAACTGATATTTTCCTACCATTAAGTTTATGTTGGGAATATCATGTCTTTTACATATCATGGCATATGTGATTAATCCATCACAAAAGCATATGGAATTCAACTCACCACTTTAATGTCCTCTTATGCCTATTCATGTCTTCTTAGAGAGATACATGCCATGTGACATTGGTAACAATTCTTCCTCAAATTATTTCATCTTGTATTTTTCAATACCATGCCAGTATATGTACTATTGACTAGGTCTGAGCAACCGTTAGATCTACCAAAGTAGATTATGTTCCCTAGAACTTAATTTTCTACTTTAAGTCAATCACTGGAGTATTTATTTTATTCTGGTCTTAACTAACTATAAGACCAATAGTTTTTTTCCATATGTTACCAAAAATATTTTACTTGGAAAATAGTGATGCTCCCACTAACCACTTGTAGACACATGAAAAATATTCATTCCAAATAAATATTCTATAATCTTGTTGGTTACTTAAATCCTGAACTGGATTTGAGTAAATTGCACCCCTTATTAGCATTCTATGATGTCACCATCTCTTTTTAGTTGTGTCGTATAGACACTTTCCACGATTGGTGGTCTTGACATCCAATAATCATAGAAATTAGCTATGATAAGTAAAATTCTAATGGATTTAGGCATGACGACTTGGTATAACCAATCGAGCCTTATTGGTACCACTCTTGTACCATCTATGTATTGTGTCACTTGAATACCCACCATGGTATTCAAAATAATAAGCCCCTTCACTTTGAAACATGGAATCCATTATTAAATTTTAATTGATCTTGTCAATCTTAGCTAATTTCCATATGATGCTTGCTTAAAAAAATTATTAGTCTCAATGAATAATGTATCACCGGCCGTGGTGAATATAAAAACCATCACTATGGTTCCATCCTTCCTATGTAGTATGTGTCTCTGGAACATTCTCTTTCCACACCTCTGGTGGAACTCATTCCTATGCCAACTATTTGTGCATCTCTTAGTATTGACTAAATCTAAGTCAATTTTTCTCCCACTATCTCAAGTAGAGATGTGCACCCTTTTATAGAAATGTAGTCTATCACTTGACTATAACCTTTCTATAATAGGGATTTCTATAATACCCTAAGAAACTTTTAGGATAACTATTTTAGATGCAAATTGTGTTTTTCATGATGAAAGTTTGTTTATATCCTTAACAAACACTTTGCATCCAAATACAATGTTGTTATGACATAATGGATTTACATCATACTATAACTCATATGATATCCATTAGTCATTATAATTGGCATATGGTTATGGGATAACATTGTTATTTGTGATGCATGTCTTGAAAATAATGAAAGTCACTGCAATGCATATATAAGTTGCAACATTGATACTCCTTTAACTTACATCATGCATATCTATGATGTGTAAAAGGAAATGTGTGTTTAGTAATTACTCCATGCTACATTTTATTGGTCAATGTTGACATGTAAGAATCATCACCAATCCTCCTTACTAGCATCATAGCTCTAATATGGATAAGGTAATGTGCATTTAGGAATTACTCCATGATACATTATAATGATCGATGAATTCTTAGTTAAGATATACTTCAGCAAGCCAATCTGAAGCATATTATATCTTCTGACCATGCATATATCATACTTCACTTTCACATTCCTTAAATACTTGGAATCTTATGAAATATATTTACCACTAGCTTACCCTTGGAATAGTTCACGCTTTCTAGCTGAACTAATTCTGAAAGATTTGTGGCTTGCCTTTATTTCTAAAGGATTCTTTGTCTAAAACTAAATATGTCGATAATACCTGAGGTGTTTAACTCCAAAGAGTCTAAATACCATACTGGGTATATCCTTTACATCCACTTAGTTTTGTTTGACAAAGAATTATCTTGTCACAATTGGGTATATAACTTAAATTTTATCACATATTGTCAATGATTCATGTATCACTAAACTATTGGTTAAGTATGAAACACCACAAACATCATTCATTCCTAAACCGGAATAAAGGTTCATTCCTAAATGTTTTGGTTATACTCAATAAAAGTTCTACTAGAATCATTAAACATGGTAATTAGAAGTTATTTACTTCTCACCACTGACTTAGGAACCACCATTTCTCAGTTGATTAGAGAACACACCTTACTTCTTATAACGTTTCTATGCTTACTTGGTTACTGTATTTAAATACACATTTCATAAGCATATTGTATTTAATACCCAAAAATTTTAACATAAACAATACATATAACTAATGAATGTATCTGAAGAATAAGTGAATACTTGCTTCTTCGATTGCATTTATCTTCCATAGAATTATGTGAATCAAATAACCACTTGTACAATAACCAGCCACTTTTCTTTGAAGGGCATTGCGAAGGTGCATTTGGCATCACTCTTGTTGTCGGCGTGTTCGCCTTATCTTTAAACTTCTTCCCTATAAGATTTAAAGATTATACTTTCTTTAAGTTCTTATTTACTTGGAAAACCTTATCCAAAAGGTAACAAAACATTTTCTCTATACTATTCATTTTGTTATCTTAAACAGAATTGAAGTATATAGGTGATAAAGATATAAGAATGGGATGTAATGAAATATTATGATCCATCTTTCATATTTACGCATATCCAATGTAATAATCACTCATTCATGTCTCAATTCACTTTCTCCTTGTAAACTTCTCAGAGATGAGACAATCATGTGAAATCATCCATATCCCGGTGTAGTATCCACAACTTACATTAGACATTGATAATAGCATTATAAAATAACCATCATATGCTTTATACATGAGTCTCTTGTAAGTATTGTTTTTACACCCTCGCTTCCTGAGGTGGTTTAGTAGGTTTTGGGGACACCAGCACCTTGAATTTACGACATCATAGTACTTTTCACAAGAGTCAGTACTACTCTTCGGAAACTCGTGCTGGTTTGGACATTTTCTTTTTCTAGTATTATCGTAGTGTGTCGTGTGGTATTACTTTCCATTTTCTACAAAAATAAAATCTAGCAGATTGGTACTTTTTATCTTGATTACCGTTTTAGACACCATTATTGATTAATTAATTAAATCATTAAATATCCCTATTATTTTATCAAATTCTAGCAACCTTCTATACTGGAATTGAAATACTTTGTCACTTGAGTCTTCTAATGGAAATGATCCTCGAACCTCTTCTCATAGTCTACAGACTTTGTCTATGCCACTACTCGGAGAGTTCAAGGTAGATATTTGACTGGAAAACCGTATTAATCCATGGTTCATTGATCTGTTGAGTGAAGTTTCAGCTTCTAAAATCATAAAAATGATTCACTCAACGCGTGCCTCTAAAGTTGAAACAATCTAGCTTTGACTACTACTTTGCTGGAAACTTTAATTAAGTCAACTCATCATTCTCATAAGAACTCCTCGGTAGTAGAAGGTGTTGGGTACCGGGACGGCGCACCGTGGCCTAGTGGTAGTCGAGGATGCTCCCTGGTTGGTTAAATGTCAGTCAGCCCCGGGTACGAATCTCGACGGAGGTGAAATAAATCCTCAGCTGGCTAGAGGAGATATCCATGAACTCGGCCCAATTAGTGGCCCAGTTAGTGGCCCAGTTGAGTGCATCCCCAGTGAGTGGGCTCTGTGGGGTTCTGGTCCGTTGTCGGGAGCATCACGGGTCCAACAGAAGGCATCCTCAACTTTGGCTAACGAGCACCCCGAACACCCGGTTTTGTTCAAATTCGAACGATGGAATGCGTTTATGACTTAATATTTCTTAGGGTTTTTATATTTTTCACGAAAAATGTAATTCATTTCTATTAATCTACTTATTTTATGTTGTCGCGCTCACAACTGAACATTAATAGAAAAACATTCATCATGTCTTTATGCATTTTACTATTTATTATTTTATGTGTTTCTTGTTATCATGCAAATACATAAAATAATAAACAAATGCATAAAAGAAATAAAAATACCAAACTAGTCTTGAGCATCTAATATTGGTTGATTCATTTAAACTTTATGAATCAACTGTGACCTAGGGGAATCATACCTGAGTCGTAGCTTGACATATGATGCAGCTCGTCCCCCGTCCAGTGTATACTTCTCGTCGGGATTTCACCTCGACTTGGCATTGTTTGCGTCTTACACTATTCTCGTCGTGGTACAAAAATACTCAAACGCGGGCAAGGGGGTCTTGGGAGTACAAAATACAGACAGATAAATTGGACGAGCAGACAGCGGTTGTTCAAGGGAGGTATAGCGGTCGGCACGTGCTCAGACAGCGGCCAAGTGTCGGCATGTGGTGGCCGGTAGGCTCAACGTGGGAGGCGGTGGCACGGGCGGCCGGTGTCCGGTCGGTCGGACCACGACGGAGGGCAGCGCACAGGACGGTGGTCGGCAAGCACTAGATCTGGTCACAGCTCAGCTGGATCTAGAGACGATGGCAGCAGGCATCGTGAGCGGCGACTCTTGGTACGCGGTGGTCAAGTGGTAGCCTGGTCATGGGAGCAAGAGGTCATGGGAGCTGCACACTCCGGAGGAGGAGGCGGCGGTGCGGCCCGACTGGGACGATCCCACGGTTAGAGTCTGCGCCTACAGGGGTGAGGCCGGGACAACGGGTGGTGTGTCGGTGGGTTGTGTCGGCTGCTGGAAGGGAGGAGGTCGGTTGGGATCTCGGTGAACGGTGGACCTAGAGGGAGGCGACGTGGTGCTCATAGGAGGAGGTCGTGGGGCTCGCCAACGAAGGGAGGAGGTTGGCGACAAGGAGGCCCCACTGATGGGGAAGAAAGCTTCTGAAATAAGCTTTGTGATTTTTTTATTTTATTTTATTTTCTTACACCTCATACTAGGCATGTTGACCCCCCCCCAAAAAAAAATATTTGTTTGTTTGACACACCAACCACCCCAATATATAAAAAAAATTAAGAAATCGACAGACTTTCTGCCTCCTCCGATTAGCATTATGCCAATTGTTTTTCTTAAGCCAAAAATATGCAATTTGTTGAATTATATTATTAAATTTTTATTTTAAAGAATTCCACATCCGTGTGAAATTTTGAACCATGTCGGAGAATACAATTCTGACCATCATCGACTGGAACGCTGGTGTTCATCGAAAAACGAAAAATTATAATATAGCACATATCAAAAATATGTTTTAAATTTTAATACCCGAAAACCAATCGATTTTGATCCATAAAATTTTTTCTGAATGACCATAACTTGGTCATCCAACCTCGAATCAAATCGTGGTCAGATTCACTGGAACCGAATTAAAACCATTTGTTTAATTTAAAGCAAATTAATTTTTCTTTGGCTCAGAAAATTCATGTGATTGCTCTGATACCAATTGTTGGTATCGGGGCGCACGACAGAAGGCGATGGATCGAGGATTTTAAAATTTTTATCACCGAAGCAACATAACTTGTCGTCTTCGACGATCTGAGCTCTGGTACGGTCTGAGGATCTCGTATGAATTATTCAAAGCACAAAAAATAAAAAATAAAAAGCTACCTTGTTCAATTCGGAGCGCGCTCGAGTGCAGCTCGTCGCCAGCGACTGTTGCTCGAATGATCTGAAGTCGAACCCCTCTAGATTGTCCACACACGCTCTAAAAATCCGCGCGCACGTCATTCTGCAAATTCTGAGTGCTAGCACGGAGCTCCGACGATCTCTTCTACATCGCAACGGTCATCATGATCTCGTGCCTTCGATCCGTAGAAGGCGTCTTGGACCGATCGCTCGGGGGAGACTTTCTCTCTCTATGAAGCGGGAGGAGAGAGGCTCTCATTCCGAATGAATGAACCATCCATGGAATGAGCCTCTTCTTCACTTATATAGTGGATGCCTCAAATACTCGGTTAGGGTTCCCCGGCCCCTGTATATTTAATGTTCACTAAATAAGTAATAGATAAATAATTATAACGAACTAATTGCGTCATAAATATTATTTATCTTTTATCACATACTTGTAATATATTTATTAAATATATTATATGATAAACTCAAATCATTAACTCAACTCGTAATTTCCGCTAATATTAAACGAACCTTGAATATTAAAATAATATTTATTCATATAATATTTTTCTTTGTAATCACTAAATACCTCATGAATACTTTTAATAAATAAATTCAACCCAATTATTTTGTACTCGAATAATAATGAATTTATTTATTTGTTAGTGACAACTCTCACACCTCATGGTGTGGCCCACCATGTTCTATATACCTATTCACCATAATAAAGCAAATTCTTAAATATGTTATTATGTGTAACCCTTTAGACTCATATCTCAATAACATTGAATAATATTCACAAATCAAGAGTAATGTCTAGCAACTCATCAAAGCCCCTAATGAGATGAGGAATGGTCATAACAACGACAATCAACCTATAAACACGCATTGTATAATATAATTTATTTGTCTTCAATATCTCATAAAGCATGATGCACACTAGTATCATCAAACTTTCTTGCTTTATTATTTGTTTATCTAACTGGACAGATTTACCTTCAATTACTTTGGTCAATGATTTATAAAGGTGTTATCGTCCTGATCAACCAGACCCGAGATATTATTTCCTCAACTCGAAAGCGACAAATTCTATCTTGATCATTTAACCAATGTCATATCATTAATGACGCAGCCAACACAGGCTACCTCACCATGATTTCATTATCATAGTTTTTACCTTGCATCAAAATATAGGATCAAATGGCACACGTTCGTAATAATCTTAAGTTAGGAGACCAATACACATGTCCGTAGATAGGAATTACCAATGACACTCAAAACATGTAATGTTCCTATTGGCGGGTTTGTCCTCATGATCTCACCTATCAAAGAGTGCGAACTTCATGATAAGAAGTCTCAATGCATATAAGTATCCAGCACCAGATAGTCAGACATCTATTGTGTCTAGTCAGTATGATGTATCTAAACCATAAGACATATTTAAGATTAACGTCATAGTATCTTAGGGTTCTCATTACAGCTTGGGATCTGATGTAACTTTTTCATACGATAATTAATTTATGGACATAATCATTTAAATAGTGGACACAGAAATGTTTACACTATAATGGTAAGAGTGCATCATGTATATCTCACTGTATACATGAAATAGCAATCGAAAAGTATTGTATAGTTAGCTCTAGAGCACCCATTATTACAACATTCATTACTTTTGACTCTACAAAAGTTTGAAAAAAAATTAACGTTTACAACATAAATGGATTTTTCCTCCATCATGACTATTATCTACTTTGAAACTTCCTTTATAAGTTTCCAATGTTTTCAAACAGAAGGATTTTTGCAATATTTTTTGTTTTTAAAAGAGATTTTCAAAGTAGAAATGATATTTCCCTCAATAATGTTTTTAATGATCTTTTAATGGTATTTGTACTCACCAACATCAACAACCTTTAATGTCACATATTTCCCACTATCGATATATTGTAATAATACAATTTTTATTCTTTCTCTGGATGGATTATGAATGTTTTAAAGAGATTTTCATAACTCATTTTTTTACCACCAGTAAATCAAGCTTTGAAAGAATAACGATTATTGTTATATTGGAAATGCAAACTTTTTATATGTTATTATGTTATGGTTCTTGAACATTGTTTATAATGACAAGTGAGTCTGGCATTGGGTAAAGAGGGAGTTGACTAGTTATGGGTTTCTCGTAAGAGATTATTGAAATATACCAAATATGATATTTGATTTGTAAAGAGTGGTTGTAAGTGATAAAAATGATGTTTCTAACAGAGATGTTTTCTTTATGGTTGCATCAAGTTCCAATGTATTATTCAAGAACTGTTTCCATAAAGCTCATGATTGCCAACTTATATGACTTGTATTATGTTAAAGTTTCATGCCATGTATCGTGATCCACGTTTGGTGGGTATGAATTCTCTTATGCTCATATACTTTAATTATATAATCATACATTTATACTCATCTTATGTTCATTGATAACATTCAATTGTTTATACTTATGTTAACTTTTACTAAGCATTTAAGCACACCCTTATTATATTTTTTATTTCCACATGTTGTGAAGGAGGGTTTTGAGGTATACTTAAAAATGCTACTAGATGTGAAAATTTTAGGAGATGTAGATTTTTATGTAGTTTAAGAGTTTGTCCTCATTCTCTAAAACCCTAAACTTAAAAAAGTTATATAATTGATTCAAAATTCAAGTTTAATGTTATATATTTTGAAGGGTTAAAATTGGATCATGTTAATTGATATCAAAACCGAGTGTAAAGATAATGTTTTAACACTGAATCTATGAATCTGAAAATGAAGATTTGAGGATTATTACATGAATGTTGGGTCACACTTGAAAAACTTCAATGGCGAATGGATCTCTCATCGCTTAAACGACAAAAAATCAACATCCACAAAAAATTTCATTAAAATATGATTCATCATACACTTCGAGAATAAAATATTAAAACATTTTATCAAATTTATTCAAAATATAACTCCATCAAATAAATTTCTTTAGCTAGTTGAAAATGAAAATCCACCAAATACAAACTAAATAATATATCAATTATTTAATTTATTTATAAAACAATTTTAATTAAATAAATCTCAAAAAATAAAAAATCTTCAAAATCATAATCAAATAATATTCAAATCAAATTCGTTAATAGAAATAATCATTTTCAAAGCATTTGTGCTAAAACCTCTTATTTCTTTTTAACTAAATCAAAATTAACATTTCACCTTTATAAACCCAATTAAACCCATGTTAAGGGAAGTTTCACTCTTTGACCAAGGATTTTCGAAACTGAGCACCTGGGAGTCGAGGGAAAATTATAGTCATTGTAATTGCCTCCCATTTACCCATGCACTAAACGTTGAATCCTTGTGTGCATCCATAGAAACAGTTTTTGATGCACATGTTTAGATCGAGATCAATGTATGAGTTAGACAGGCAGGTGATCCTTCTATTTGGGCCTCGAGTTGAGTGTTTGTTCTTAGAGGTTGAATTATTTTATACATGGATATTCTTTTATAGTTATGGTCAGGTATGACTCTATTTCATATAGTGGTTGTCTTTAGATTATTTGATACATGGTATTTTTGCATCAGCTTTTCTCTCGTATCAGGCCAAGTACACACAGAAGTACGCACCTTTACCTCATCCCTCTGCCTAGGACAGAATTTTCTCCCCGGTGGAAAACAGGTTCCAAACGAGCGTGCCCACCAGATACAACACCACCGCCACCTTGAACACATCATCCCACGACCCTGTCCCGCCAATAACAACACTTACGGTGAAATGGGCTCCTCGTTTCCCTAAACAAAAATCTTAACTCTCTTTAACCTACCTCGTTGGAGTATGTACCCCGTTGCAGCCGTGCCAAAAACACCCGCGAGCACCCCGGCAGTGTTAGACAGTCCCAGCAGAACACCCTGTTCAACACCACAAAACTTCAAAATTTTAACCATAAAAACCTTGTGGAGAAAGAAAATATTAACTCACAGCATATCGGGGTCCGATATCTTGGTGATTGGAATAAAGACCGGACTGAGAGAACGCATCCAGCCCCTGTCAACACAATATGTACACCATTCAACAGGAGTTTTATTGGAATTGGGATTCCTTGGGAAATCCATTTACACCAACGAAACAGACCATTAAAAGATTGTAGAAATCAGACAGCAGGGACATAGTTGCAAGTCCCAAGGTTCAAAACAAAGTCAAAAACAGAGACAATTCATGATACGCAAAGAGATTGTACCTGACTGCATGTCATGCATAGCACAGCTAAAGCAGGCACTTTCACGTGTCTAAGCTGTGTAAGGAAGAAAGCTGGCCCTAAAAACCCAATTGATTGCATGACCTGAAAAATCAAAAGGTCACAAATAAGGGCCGTTCTAGAATAGCAGAAAATCTGTTCAATTGATCGACATTCATGTGTAGAAAAGTGAGTGTTTTCCAACTCAATCCTCACACAAAATAAACATTTTCAACTATCATCTGATTTTATTGGCAATGAAAGTACAAATTGGCATCATCCAACACAAAATGATTCCATGTCAGCAGTTAAGGTTGCATAAGGTTTTGAAAAATATTTTATGTCTTCATTATCCAAAAATGTATCAGAAAATGTAAACGGAAACAGATTTTAGAAAATGGGAAGGGAAATGGAAATGGAAATGGAAATGGAAATGGAAATGGAAATGGAAATGGAAATGGAAATGGAACGTTTTCAAGAAAAAAATGAGCTTTAATATTTTCAGAAAAATGAAAACACATAATTCACATTCTTGTTTTCCTTTTACTATTCAAAATATTTTCTAATACAATTTTGGAAAATGAAAATAGAAAATGTTTTCCAAAACCAATCACAACCTAAGATTCATAGGAGTCATCCTTGCCTTGCGAACTGTTGTGATAGAAAGTCCTTTGCTCACAAGTGTGTCTGCAATCCAGCCTCCGATATTTGCAGAAACAGCCATGGTAAACCATGGAAGGACACAAAATAGACCAGATTCGGTGAGGTTGAACTTCAATACCTGAGAAACCAATAATGTTAATCTAAAGGACACATTGAAAGCTTGTGACCTGCTTGGATCGGCGATAGGCAAAATTAAAAGTGTGTTGGTCAACCACTACAAAATTGCTGCTTTTGCATCTCAGGAATTCCATAGCACATGTTTCGACGCCCAAAACGTGAATTCAAACACACCATCAGATGTCCATTTTAAAATGAGTTTGGAAGCCTAGAACAGCATAACATAAAAAATGAAGAGATTTCAAGAATTTACTCCCTCGTAGATCACCAAGTCTAAATCAGCACTTGACTAAAAGCAATGCATTACAAGTTAACATTAAATATTCACATTCCAATACTGATAACCAGAGTTTCAGCATAGAGGGGGGCAAACAAGAAAACGGAGATCTGTGAGTTTTCGGGCTCAATTGACAGCACTTATTGAAGACTGTTTAAGCTCCGTTTGACAGCACTTATTGAAGACTGTTTAAGCTCCGTTTGACAGCACTTATTGGTTATATAAGTGTTACCGGCCCTTATAGCACTTATCACTTATAATAAGTGCTTCTGTATAAGCTTTTATAAATGGTTCTGTATAAGTATTTCCAAATTGCCTAATGAATAAGTGCTTTTTTCAGGCACAGAACAAACAAAACTTGTTTATTTAAACTGATTATCGTAAGTGATGAGTGTAGTTTTATAAACACTTTCTCAGTAAGTGCTGTCAAACGCAGCCTAAGTGTTACCATATTGCTTATTGAAAAATTACTTTTGTGTCAATTGAGTAGATTTCTTCTAGAATTTTAGCGCAACTGTTTTTTCAGAAACAAAATAAACACCACATATTTTTTCAAACTGCTTGTCAGAAGTGATGGGTCTAAATACCTAATTGGATCATCTAACATCATACATTCATGAATCCTTTGCAATAGAACACAACAACCAAAACAGAGCACTAAAAAGTGTGTGAAAATAATAAATTTTGCGTTCAGGGAAAGAGATAATTGAAATTAAGATAAATAATCAAACTCATTGATTATTTCAACTACCTGATTGTAGTAAGTGGGCATCCATGTCAAAAGAATGAATGTTCCCCAATTATGGCAGAAGTGGGAGACTATGAGAGCCCAAACAGGTGCCTTGGATAAAATTTGTTTCCATGGAATGACTGTAACAGGTTCTCTTGATGTGCTGCCATCTAAGATGAGTTGTCTCTCCTCATTTGTAAGGTCTGGATCTTCTTTTGGTGAACTATGTGCCTAGCAAGAGAAATAAGTGAGCTACGTGCCTGCGAGAAACCGAAGAACAAAAGGCAGTAAATTTCTGAGATTGTAATGACTGCACTCTGAAATTTTAAAACAAAGTTACTCATAGCTCATGCCTAATAGTCAACGTCCAATCAAATGTCATACTAGCAATTAATCATTAAAAAAGGCTCATCCACATTTTGAACTTGAGTCCCACATAAAATTTATGTTAAATGTGAGAGAGGAGTGATCCACTGGGTTATTTGTTAGTCCCCTTTGGTTTTTGGATTGCTTGAACATTACCATGTGAGCCCAATTGTAATTCCCCTCTTAGAGTAGAGTTATTTAGCAATAAAGCTCATGTGTGTAGGTCTTGATACCAAAACATGTAAATCTAGTTTGTTCTTTCCGTTTTCTGCTTTATTTCAACTGCATTTAATTTTAATTAATAGCTAGTGATAGTATTTGTAGATTTGGTTAAATTTTAGCTACGTTCCACATTAAATCTAGTATGTTCTTTCCTTTTTCTGCTTTATTTTAACTGCATTTACAGTTAATAGCTAGTAATAGCATTTGCAGATTTGATAAAATTTTCACTACATCACAAAATAAGTGATATCAAAGTGTCAGGCTCACCAGCTACTGTCAGGCATCCTGACAGGAAGGGTGAATGTTGAGCCCAAAATGAAATGTGGTGTTTGGGTTGTGTTTGTAAGCAAAATAATGAAAGAGATGACTCATAGTATCATATAGAAGTTTCTCGGAGTTTGAAGGCTGATATAATAAGCTGATTTGGTGAAGAAAGCTAAAATCACATTGCGGTTTTGTACAAAATGTCGTGGAGATACATGCAATCAGGAGAGGTAAAAGAGTTGCGCAATCCGATCATAAGGAGATTAAACAGTGATTCTACTGACACGTGGTATAGGATATGCAAGTCCTAGAAAGGGCTTGTCACTAAAACATGACTAAACAAACTAAACTAAACAAGTGAATTGAATTGATGAACTAAAAAGAAATGAGGAGAACAAGAGAGGGAAATCGAATCCAATGACAGTTTTTCATAATCTAACGCAATTCAACTCTACTTGTGAAATAAATTGAAATATTAGCTGAGAGCTTCTTGGGG
Organism: Viscum album; assembly: GCA_963277665.1. Taxonomy (NCBI): domain Eukaryota; kingdom Viridiplantae; phylum Streptophyta; class Magnoliopsida; order Santalales; family Viscaceae; genus Viscum; species Viscum album. The sequence goes on along the minus strand of OY728146.1, from coordinate 641,836,113 downwards.
TATCTACCACTATCTCTCAGCAAAAACTAAAACTACTTAGCTGCGATACTTCTTGTGCAGCATTGGCTTTTATCATTGCTGTCAACTCGGTTAAATTTATTTATTTTGGGAAGAGCTGAAGAACGAGCTTCTTTGTCGTTATGGGACTGCAACAAAGAGTGATCCCTTGAAGAGACTGAAAGTCATTAGGCAGACCAGTACAGTAGATGAATATATCAATGAGTTTGAAAGAGTTGCTTTATGTGTCCCAGGACTCATGGAGTCTTTGTATATCAGTTTGTTTTCAGGGCGGGCTGCATCCAGAGATTGAAAGTACAGTGATGACTCATGAGCCCAAAGATAAAGCAAGACTTAGATCCTTAACAAGGAATGTTGAATGTGAGCTAATTATTAAAGGAACAGTCCATTATCAGGAGCAGATGAGGATGGGTCGGTTTTTCCAGAACAGTAGATCTTTAAGTAGTGGAACTGCCTAATCATTCCAAATCCTTTGGGGTGGGAGAGAAATAAGAGGGGAGAAAGCGGAATTCAGCCCCAAGTGGAAGGGGGTTAGAAATCTTTCCGAATCAGAATATGAAGAACAGAGGGCCAAAGGCTTATGTTTCTCATGTGGCATGAAGTATGGGCCCGCACATAAATGTCCAGAAAAGGGGTTTCGTATTGTAGAATGGGAAAAAGGAGACCCGAACCCCCCAAGATGTACTCTCTAAGGGAGCCCTTGGGGTGCTTTTATAACAAATAGTAAAGACCACACCGGACCTCAAGTCCGATGTGGGGTGCAAACTCCAACACTCCCCCTCAAGCTAGGTGTACCTAGCTTGGACACATAAAGAAAAGAGAGCAACAAAACAGAGGCTAACACTCCCCCTCAAGCTGGACATGCCCAGCTTGATGACAAATAAAAGACAAAAACAGAAGAAACGGAAATAAGAAAATCGTTGTTGATGTTGCTCCCCCTGAAGATGGTAATGAGATGCCGCTGATAAAAAAAGGATGGGTCATCGCCGGAAAAGTGCGGGGCCGGACAATAGGGCGTCGGGAAATCCACACTGGCGGGTCGGTCGTCAGAGCGTCAGGAAAATCCGCACTACAGGTCGGTCGTCAGAGCGCCGGGAAATCCGTAATGTCGGGCCGATCGTCAAAGCGCCGAGAAATCCGCTCAGGAGGGCCGGTCGTCAAAGTGCCGAGAAACCCGCAATGGCGGTGCCGGTCGTCGAAGCGCCGGGAATTCCGCAAGGGTGGTGCCGGTCGTCAAAGCGCCGGGAAATCCGTAATGGCGGTGCCAGTCGTCGAAGCGCCGGGGAGGGCCGCAGGCTGAGGGAGCCGAGGCAGGGAGGGCCTGCGCGCAAGAGGAGCGGGCGCCGGGAGGGAAGGCGTACCGAGGGGGAAGCCGCCGGACAGAGCCGGAGCGAGAGGGTGCCGCTCGGGAGGGATGACCGGCAGGAGCAACGGAGGGGGGGGGCGACTATTTGGATGCGAGCCGCCGCCCCCCGCACGAGAAAAAAAAGTAGAACCCTAAATGAAAAAAAAAATATGTGAGGGAGGGATCAAACCTGCTCTGATACCATGTAGAATGGGAAAAAGGAGACCCGAACCCCCCAAGATGTACTCTCTAAGGGAGCCCTTGGGGTGCTTTTATAACAAATAGTAAAGACCACACCGGACCTCAAGTCCGATGTGGGATGCAGACTCCAACACGTATAATGGTTTGGGAGTTGTAGAACCCCAAACTGAAGATGAATCTTGTGTGGAAAATGGAGAGGAAATTTGTGGCCTAGAGGGGGAACTGTAAGAAATGGCATGCCAGGCCTTGTCACTAAATGTTTCGGAGGAACAACTGGCCCGACTAACAAGCCCATGTTTCTAGAAGGAAATATTGAAGGAGTGCCAATATTGGCATTGATAGATAGTGGAGCCCGCCATAATTTCGTTTCAAAAGCTTTGTTGAAGTCTTTGGATGCACCAGTTACTCAAACTGAGCCATTTGGGGTACGATTACGAGATGGACATCGTGTTGTTTCAAGGGTTGCCTCCACAACGAACCACAGACCATGCAATCAAGTTAAAAGAGCCAGCAGAACCAATCAACGTGAGACCTTATAGAATAGCACACCATTTGAAAGATGAAGTGGAAAGACAGGTGGGAGAGCTGCTACTGCAAGGTGTCATCAGAAATAGCATTAGTCCCTACTCTAGTCCTATAATTCTGGTGAAGGACGGAGGTTGGAGAATGTGTGCTGATTATGTAGCTTTGAATAAACTTACTATACCTGATTGGTTTCCCATACCAATTATTGATGAGTTGTTAGATGAATTGTATGGGGCTAAATATTTCACAAAAGCTTGAATAAATCTGGATTCTATCAAGTTGAGGAAGATGTTGGAAAAACTGCATTCCAAACACATGAGGGAAATTATGAGCACCTGGCCTGATGAATGCTCCAGCAACATTTCAGGCTACAATGAATGCCATTTTTAAACCGATCCTTAGGAGAAGTGTGATTGTATTCTTTGATGATATACTAATTTACAGCAACAGTTGGGAAGAGCATATGTGGCATCTGGACCAAGTATTGGGAATACTGCAGAATAACAGCTTGCATGTGAACAACAAAGTGTTTCTTTGGCAGGAAGATAGTACAGTATCCAGGGCATCTTATTCCCGGGCAGGGGGTGTCAATGGATCCAAAGAAAGTGACTAGTGTTCAGAGTTGGCCAGTTCCTAAAAGTGTCCGAGAGGTAAGGGGATTTTTGGGGCTGACTGGGCACTACAGGAAATTTATTAGAGAGATTATGGGAAGATTGCAAAGCCACTGACAAACCTCACTAAGAAAAATAATTTTATTTGGAGAGATGAGGCTCAAAAATCATTTGACTTGCTAAAGAAGTGTTTGGTGAGAGCTCCGGTATTGAGACTACCGAATTTTTCCAAAGAGTTTATTGTGGAATGTGATGATGCTTCGGGAGGGACTAGGGGTTGTTCTCATGCAAGAAGGCAGACCAATTGCCTATTTCAGCAAAGCACTATCAGAATCAAATCTGGCTAAATCGATATATGAAAAGGAATTGATTGGCTTTGATGCATGCGGTCCACCATTGGAAGCGGTACCTTATGGGGAGACATTACGAACCATAAAAGCTTAAAGCATATATTGAGTCAATGTATACCATCAAGCAAAATTGCTAGGCTTTGAATTTAAAGTTGTATATAAGCCTCTGGAAGAATTAACTGTGCAGTCGATGCTCTTTCAAGGGTAATGGAGGATAAGTCTTTAAAAATGGCAGTCTCAGAACCACATTGGGTCGAGCTGCGGCAAGTTAAGGATGAAATTTCTAAGGATAGGGATCTGAAATCTGCTGTGGCAGTCCTAGAGCAAAATTCTGAAGCAAAATCGGGATTTACTCTTCATAATAGACTGTTCTTCAAAGGCAGGGCTAGTGCTGTCAAAGGATTTGAATTTGATCCCGCGGTCACTCCATTACTATCATGCTTCCCCGGTGGGGGACACAAGGATTTTTAAAGACTTATAAAAGGCTGGCCAGTGGGCTGTATTGGAGTGGAATGACCCAAGCTGTGCTAAAATTTGTTTGAGTGTGAGGTGTGCCAAAAGAAACAAATATCCAACTCTTAGACTAGCAAGGTTGATGCAACCATTACCGATTCCTGAGCTAGTATGGGAGGAAATATCGATGGATTTCATTTCAGGTCTGTCACAAGGTTTTGAGGTAGTTTTGGTGGTGGTGGATTGGCTATCTAAATATGCTCATTTTCTGCCACTAAAATGCCCCTAGACAGCTAAGGATATAGGTGAACTATTTATGAAGGAAATAGTAAGGTTACACTGAATGTCAAGTGCTATAATTAGTGATCGGGACAAACTGTTTACCAGTTTGCTTTGGAAGGAATTATATAGGTTACATGGAACCAGATTGAAAATGGGTTCTTCCTATCATCACGTATCTGACGCCCAGACTGAGATGTTTGAGATGTTTGACATATTTGAGATGTTTTTCTTTGGACAAGCCCAAGTACTGGGTCAATGGTTGTCATGGGCTGAATTATGTTACTACACCTCTTTCCATGTTTCTGCCAACAAAACACCGTTTGAAGTGGTATATGGAAGAAAACCACCCACCTTGACTCATTATACAAAGGGGGGGACGGCTGTTGAGGCTATGGTTGTTGTCTTGGTGGATAGAGATGAAGTAATGCATCAGTTAAAGACTGTAGAATGATAAAGAGACGGAGAACCAATACCCAAGATACCTCTAAAGAGAGGCCTTGGAGTTTATTTATAGAGAAATATAAAGATGACAAAAGACTCACGTCCGGTGTGGAACACCGACTCCAAAACTCTCCCTCAAGCTAGGTCTATCTGGCTTGGACACGCAAAGAAAAACAGACCAAAACAAATAAAAACAAAGCAAACAAGAAACACTGCAAACACTCCCCCGCAAACTGGACAAACCCAACTTGATCGCAAAACAAGACGGAAAAAAAAAATCATCCGCGATCGCAACTCCCCCTCAAGATGAAAATGATGGGTGATGGAAGATGTTGCTGAAATAGCCGGATTACATCAGTGGCGCGGCAAGTCACCGAGGTGCACCAGAGGATCGCGCAAGCGGGGCCGGTCGACAGGACGTCGGGAAAGCCGCATAGGCGGAGCCGGTCGACGGAGCGCCGGGAAAGCCACACAGGCGAGGCTGGAGCACGGGGGTTGTTGCGGCGAAGGGTGGAGCCATCAGAGGGTCTTCGCGCGGGGGGCAAGCCGCTGGAGATGGGGCTGCCACAGGAGGCGTCGGTGTGGAGGCGGGGCTTCCGCAGGAGGGGCCTGCGAAGGGAGGCGAGATGTCCGCAGGAGGGCGTCGGCAACGGGATTCCGCAGAAGAGGCCTGCGTACAGGCAGGCCGTCGGGCACAGGATCGTCGGGAAACCGGCTGGAGAAGGAGCGTCGCGGGGAATAGCGCGGGTTGACGACAGGAGAGAGGTGTGGGAATGGATACTGCATCGCACAGAGATGGGTGACGGGGATGGGTGTCGTCGCATAGGGAGAGGCCAGCGCACAGAGGGAAGAGGTGTCGAGGGCTGCCGCGGCGGCCGGCTAGAAGGGGTGACGGGAAGGGAGCCAGCGGTGTGGTAGGGTCGTCACGCATGGGTCGCGCAGGGAGGAGGGCGAGCAGGTAGGCGACGTCACGGGATGGAGGAGGAGGGATCTGGCCAACAGTCGAAGCTCATTGTGGTCGGGACTCCCAGATCTGGCCGGGATGCAGTAGCGCATGAGGGAGGAGCGGTGCAACACGGACGGGACAAACAGAGGCGCCTGCTGGAGCTAAGATCCGTCGCGAGAAGAGGACGGGGCCGACTGGATGAACGGGAACCGTTGCGAGGAGAGGTTGGAGCTGCCGAGAACCGTCGCGCGTAGAGGGAGGGAGTCGTCGGCGACTGGAGGGCGACGCGTAGGAGGTCGTCGATGGTGGAGCTTCCGCGGAGAGGTTGTCGCACGAGAGTTGCCGACGCGCAGGGTTGGGGGAGCCGTGCAGGAGCGTGCCGGCAACGAGCGCAGGAGTGTCGGCTACAGGGGCACAGCGGGAGGGGTCGTCGCACGGGAGCAGCGCAGGAAGCGGTGCAGGAAGCAGCCGGCAAGATGAGGCACGAGTCCAGGCAGAGGAAGGCTCGCCCCGCAGGGAGGGCTGCGCGCAAAGACGGAGGAGAATGGGGTGGGGGCAGCCGACTCATTCGGTTGGGAGCCGCCGCCCCCGATGGAAGGAATACGGAGGAGTCCTCCGAGAAAAAAAAAATAGACGGGGGTGTGGGCTAAGGTTGAATAACCTCCTCTGATACCATGTAAAATGATAAAGAGATGGAGAACCAATACCCAAGATACCTCTAAAGAGAGGCTTTCGAGTTTATTTATAGAGAAATATAAAGATGACAAAAGACTCACGTCTCATGTGGGACACAGACTCCAACAAAGACAAACATTCATACAGCCCAACAGTCTGCCAACGTTCACCAAATTAAAAAAGAGAGGTAGCTTTTCAAGACGTTGAACTTGGTGTTTGTGAAGGTGCGATCTCATCAACCTAGCTTCACTAATTCCAAAGTTTATCCCAAACAGGCAACCCGATTTTATGGTCCATTTATAGTCATTGAGAAGGTGGGCAACATAGCATACCGGCTTGGGTTGCAGAAGGACAGTGGAATTCATTCGGTATTTCACATTTCCCAACTAAAGCCGACGGTTGGAGACCAAATTGTAGAAGAATTGCCAGAATATTTCCTAGAGGGTGCTGACTAACAAGTTTTACCCAAAACAGTTCTGACAACCAGGGGGCTTGTGTAAGGGTTGGTGTCCTGAGAACCAACTGTTTTGTACTTTGATTACATGAATGTTCACTTATTATATATTGTTCATTGTACTGCATAACTATAATATAATAATGTCCCGAAATATTTGTTGCATTGATAAGGTCATGGCAGATCCCCGCTATGATGAGAACCTTGAAATGTTATAACAATATTCTTAAATAACGTTCTACGGTTGGATGACATACTATGATAGGACACATAGTATACAGACCGTCATGTGCGAGTACTCGTAAGAAGACGAGACTCTCTCTCATGGAGTTCGCACTTGGTACTCTCCAAGATGGGAGATTATGAGAACAGACCCGTCAATAGCAATTTTGCATGTCTTGGTGTCATCGGACATTGCTATCTACGAGCGTGTGTAATGGTCCTTAGACTGGAAGATTATCATTAACTCATGTCATGACTCGCGCACTTAGATTTACTGACGAAAACCGTCATGCAGACAGTTGGCGGGAAGTAGGCTACGTTGGGTGCGTCACGAGTGACATGTTGTTAATGGATAAGTCGAGGAAGGATTTGTCCCTTCCATTTATAGAAGTTGATATCTCGGCCCTTTGATTGAAATAGAACTGTCCCATTAAATTCCATGGTCATGGTGTGAACGACGAGTTTATTTCAGGTAGTCAAAGAACGACGGATCAAGCATATAGGTTTATGACACTGCCATGAAACCTGCTTGATGAGATATCGAGACAAAGGGATTAAATTACACAGTAAGCGTTCGTATGAGGTGATACGTCAATGCGTCGTCAACTTCTTTCTCTTGGGTGCCTTGACCCGTTGCTAGACAGTAATCTTGGACTTTAGGCAAGCTCGTCTAATGCCAACGAGAAAGAGGCCTAGAGGGTCACACACTAAGTGTATTCAAGTATCTCAAGTAGAATAAAGATTATTCTCGTACGTAGTTTAATAATTATTCAAGGAAGCCTAAATCGTTTTAATAATGGAGGAAGAAGGAAATGAAAAACAATATATACACGCCGTGTATTAAAGATTACACGCCGTGTAGTTTTTCATGGAAAACAAGTACACGCCATGTATTAATAATTACACGCCGTGTAGTTTTCTTTATGAAAAGAAAATGAATAAATGAAAACAAGATATACACGCCGTGTACATTGAATGTACACGCCGTGTAGTTTTCAATGAAAAACAAGTACACGCCGTGTATTTATTAATACACGCCGTGTAGTTTTTCCAGTCGGGATTTTGAGGATATAATATTGTTTTAAATGATATTTATTTAATCAACGTGGGTGCATGTCAAGGAATTAATTATTCGACATTGGGGTTTTAAATAAGAGTCAATGAAATAAATAAAACGCGCAACGCGTTTATTTATTATCATAACTCTACAACCTCAAACCTGATTATAAATATCCTCACAACCCCAACTCTTTTCCTACCCGTGTGAGACACAACAATTCTGGAGAATTCTTTCAAGGCCGAAAGAACCTTTTCCTCCAAGAACGCTCTCAAGACCGAGAGAGATCCTCTTCCATCGGATCAAGACGATCTAAGGCGGACAACGCAAGCAAAGGCTTCTCCACGCTAGCACCCGGAGAATCTTTTGGCGACGTCCAGAGATACGAGGTACACGTGTGGATCACCGCTAGAGGGAGTCTACACTTGGCTTCTGCGACGCAACGACGGATCACATCGACAACGTGATCAAGAACATCAACGAAGAAAGAACACCCAAAAGGTATTTCTTTATAATTAATTAAATTAATTATAATCAACCTGTAACGATCCTTGTTTGTGGTTCCGGGACAAACCTTCTTCTTTGTCTTTTTATGTGATTCGATCCGTGGAGACTGGCGTTTATCGTCGTATTGATCCCGGATTGATCATTGCTAATGACAAAAAGCCAAGTGGGCACATCCACCCACGCGCTTCCGCTGCGCCCGGAACCTTCAGCTTTGACATGACCTACAATGGCTGATAAAATGGAGTGGTCAGCCTATGGAGGAAGCTACTTCTGAGAATGCCGAATTGTTCCGAGCCCAATATCCTTACTTTCACCATGGGGACAAGGTGATTCTTGAAGTGGGGGGAAGTGATGCGGAGGCAGGGAGTTCCGCGTTCAGCCTCAACCTCAACCTCAACCTCTTATAACTTACTGTAGGAGAAAAGAGCGGGCCGCTAAGGTGCAGGGGTGGATTGGTAAATGTACAACAGAGTTAGTTACAGGTTATATATCTGTTGAGAATTGAGAAGGGAGGGGTCACATGGTATTAACTACAACTGGTTAAGAGGTCTCGGCATTGGCTTCAGGGAATCTATCCCTGGAGATTCTTCTTCTCCATTTACCTCTTCTTCTGGAACATTCTGTGTTAAATCCACAAGAATCCACAAGAACAAACGTAAGTAGGGGTATATTCTGAATTTAGTTAACTGACCTTTACAGCAGAAAGATAGAAAGCAGAACAGTACAGTAGCAGCAAACAAAAAAAGTTTCAGGAGAACCTGCTTCTCCCGCCCAAGCCAAGTTGGCCGTAACAAACAGAAAAAATACCCAGCTGCCTTTTCTCTCCCCCAGGCCCCATTTATTAATAGGACCACTAATAACTGACTTCCCCCCTGTGCAATCTCTGATCTGCCCTTGTGCCCTTCTGGTTTAACACTTAACCACCCCTAACAGATTCTCCATGTGCAGTGGGACTGCCCATAACAGAATCACCTTGTGCATTACCAGTTCAGCCACTGCGTGTGTAAACTCTCCAGGGTCCCACCTTAACACTCCCCCGTCTTGAGATACAGGCTTGCCCACAAGCTGGAAGGAGGGAAATTGATTACAAAGGACATAGTTATCCTCCCAAGTGGCGTCGTCGCTGGTCTGGCCGTGCCACTGAATAAGAGAATTGGGAACATTGATCTCGCTGCTGGAAACATTGAGCAAGGATAGCTTCGGGTTCAGGTCAGTCCGCTGAGTCGGGGGCCAAATCCTCGAGTAACTGGTTGGTTGCCCACTGCTTTTTCAAGTTGAGAAATGTGGAAAACAGGGTGTAAACGAGCGGTTGATGGTAACTCCAAGTGATAGGCTACGGGGCCAACGCGTTTTAAGATGAGGAAAGGGCTATAAAATCTGGGGGAGAGTTTTTGATTAATCCGATGAGCCAGCGAAGTCTGTCGATGAGGACGCAGTTTGAGATACACAAGGTCCCCCACCTGAAATTCCACATTGCGACAATGACAGTCAACCCACTGTTTCATATAACTTTGAGAGCGACTCAAATAATGCTTGAGTTGTCGAAGAGCCTCATCGCGGTCCCCCAAAGCTGTAACGAATTTCGGACGACTAGGAACTTAGAAGGGTAGGCGGTGGCCGACACAACCCGCTGCTGAAGTAAGAATTGAAGACTGCGGGTCTGAAAACACCTTGAAAGTGCTGCCCAACAGATATGGGCGCCAATGTTGGATGGCCAACACCAACGCCATAACTTCCTTTTCATAAGCAGACTTGGCCAGCGTTTTATCACCAAAGCGTTTTATCACCAAAGCCTTGCTAAAATAAGCAATCGGGCGACGGTTTTGCATAAGGACCGCGCCTACCGCACGGCCCGAGGCATTACATTCCACCTCAAAAGGTTTGGTGAAGTCCGGTAATGCAAGCACCGGAGTGGTTGTAAGGAATTTTAAATGGTCAAACGCAGCTTAAGCGGCGGGATTCCAAAGGAAACCTGTTTTACGCGTTAACACCGTAAGCGGGTGAGCAATCTGACCATATACCCGAATAAACTTCCGGTAATAATCGGTGAGGCCAAGGAACCCGCACACCCCCTTGACGGAGAGAGGTTGTGGTCAATCCACAACAGCCTGTACTTTAGCGGGATCAACCAACACTCCATCGTGAGAGATAATATGACCAAGATAACCAATACGAGATTGAGCAAATAAACATTTTTTGGGGTTGACAACGAAGCAATGAAGGCGAAGTGAATGCAGAGCCAGACAAAGCTGTTGTAAGTGTAGTTGTCAATCCGTGCTATAAATGAGGATATCATCAAAAAAAAGTCAAGATAAATTTCCGGAGAAATGGGCGGAACAAATCATTCATAGCGGCCTGAAAAGTTGACGAAGCGTTGGACAATCCAAAAGACATTACTAAAAATTCATAATGACCGCTGTGAGTGCGGAATGCGGTCTTCTCAATATCAACCTCCCGCATTCGGATTTGATGGTAGCTAAACTTTAAGTCCAACTTAGAAAAATATTTTGCACCACCAACCTCATCAAGTAATTCATCGATGACTGGAATAGGAAATTTATCAGCGATAGTTACTCGATAGAGAGACCTGTAATCCACACAAAGTCGTCATGTTCCATCTTTTTTTTTACCAACAAAACGGGGCTGGAAAATGCGCTGGTACTTGGTCGAATGAGTCCAAGTTATAACATAGTATGGATTCAATCTCATTTTTTGTAAAGTGCGGATAGCGATAAGGGCGCACTGCCACCGGCCCCTGGCCCTGCTCTAACCGAATGTCGTGCTCCCACTGGCGGGTAGGTGGCAGCCCCTTTGGGTCACTAAAAACATCTGCAGACTCCCTTAACAAGATGTTCAAAGCATGCTGCTGAACCGACAGCAGTGTCTATGGGCACTCCTCCTTGCGGCCCAATAAGAGCTGCTGGTGAGCTGAAAAATCAGTATGGCCAGAATGGTTGTTTAAAGTGGCTGTCTGAAATTTTTGTTGGTGAGCTGAAAAATCAGTATGGCCAGAATGGTTGTTTAAAGTGGCTGTCTGAAATTTTTGTGGAGCACCGGTGAGAGAATATTCTTGGCCTCCCAAACGAAACCGCGTTGTCATTGCTTTCCAATTTTTCGTTACCTCACCTAAAGTACGTAACCATGCTATGCCCAGAATGAAATCCAGACCTCCCAAGTCTGGCACATGAGCATCCACAACGCAGGAAAAATTACCAATCTCAAATGAAGGTGCCGACAAAGTCCCTGAGCTTGAGCATGATGGACATCTCCAAGATTCACCCTTAAAATTATCTCAGAGCAGAAAAATGAACCAATTGAACCAATTTAGGTGAAATAAAATTATGTATCGCCCCACTATCCAGGAGAATTAGTACAAGAACTTCTCTCAATAGGCCATCAACCTTCATGGAAGTAGCAGCCGTGTTGCAGGAATCCTGATCAGATAGCATTGTCCCAAAATCCTGATAAGCGACAACTGAGCATTCCCCCTCATTAGCCGGAGCAGAATCTTCAGTTGGCGGCTCCGGAAATTCATCCCCTGGCACTTCATCATCCTCCCCAATAGTGTGACCCGTAACTTTGAATCAAGGCATTCATGAAGTGGACTATGGGAGACTGCAGCGAAAACATAAACCACGCTTCCGACGATCCTCCCATTCCTGCGATGATAAAAAAAACGTTTGTCATGACCGCCAGGAGTGGAAGGCTTCGTATGGTCTACTTTGGCTCCAAAAGTTCCCATGTCTCGCTGGTGAAGAGCATGAGTTGAAGGCCCTGTTTGCGAGACATTAGGGGGTCTGTTGTAGAGGAGAAACCAGCGATCCCCATCACGATGTCCAGTAGAAGTCTGAGGTGGAAACGAACGACAACAACTACCACCCTTGGAAACTGCCAGCTCAACGTGTCTTGCTACGTGCATCGCCTGGAGACGGGTCTCTGGATTTTGAATCTGTACCCAACTGTGGATGTCCTCACGCAACACATGCAAAAAATATCTCACATACTGCATCTCCGGCTGTCGCAGAACCAACGATGCCAAGTACTTAAATTGTTCGATGTAATCGGCGACGGAAGTCTGCTGCTGTAATGCAGCCAATTCTTCATAAGGATTTTTATTGTCCAATCCACTAAATCGCGCCATCAACTCAGTTTTGAAAGACGACCAAGAAATTTGCGGCTGAACTTCTTCTAGCACTGTAAACCAATGGACAGCTATACCTTCCATGCACACGTGTGCGAGGGATATCTTCAGATTTTCTGAAGTCTGCTGAACACGAAAATAAAGCTCCGCACGGGTTAGCCAACCCCTCGGGTCCGAACTGTCAAACATTGGGAGCTCGACCCGTCGAGCCTAAGGCAGATGATCCGAGTTGTTGGAAATCGAAGCTAAAGGTTGAGAGTTATTCCATATGTCGAAGGGAGCGGCGGTACCAGACGCGTCCAAGGTGCCAGAACGGTGAGGATGTGGTTCATTGGACATAGCGAGACTGCCTGGAGGAACTCTTGAGAGTGCGGTATCGCCGGACATAGGAAAATCTGGACGCTGGGCCGGTTTAATTTTCCAGGATTTCAGGAGAACCCGCTTCTCCTGCCCAAGCCAAGTTGGCTGTAACAAACAGGAAAAATACCCAGCTGCCTTTTCTCTCCCCCGGGCCCCATTTATTAATAGGACCACTAATAAGTGACTTCCCCCTGTGCAATCTCTGATCTGCCCTTGTGCCCTTCTGGTTTAACACTTGAACCACCCCTAACAGATTCTCCCTGAGCAGTGGGACCACCCATAACAGAATCACCTTGTGCATTACCAATTCTGCCCCTGCGTGTATAAACTCTCCAGGGTCCCGCCTTAAAATTCTGCAATTCTGTTGTTTTCTCATATGGAGCTGCTAATAGAAATCCATAGCATTCGTCTATAATTTCCTTGAAATCCTCTGTTTTCCTCACACAAACACCTACAGTCCTATCGAAAACAAAAAAGCTTGGAGCCCATTTGGTTGGTTTCCAAATGATACTATTCATGACAGTTCACCATTCCACCATCTGGTTGGATTGAAAGGAGAAACAGTACATTCATTCCACTGTTCGGTTGGATGGAAAAAGAATATATGCTAAAAGTGATTCCAAAAAAAAAATGAAATGGGAAGTGACAACTCAAGGTATGTTCGTCCAGTTTATTAGAAGTAGGAATGAAACTAAAAAGATCATGTCACCACCTCCAAATGTTCTGATTTTAACTCGGGTGTATAATTGACATTAAACAATACCGTTTGGAAAGCAACCAGATGGACTACTGTTCAACCATTCCATTTTATTTCATTTCATTCCATCCCTGACGATTTTCATGAACCAGATGAGCAGTTACCGCCAAGGGGAATAGTCGAAAGCAAAAAAAAGAAAAATTTCAACCAAGAAAAAAAAAACTCAATGTGGACGAATGCACTTTATGTCAAGAAAAAGGATATCAAAAGAAAGATTGTTACATTGACCATCATCCGTGTTTGAATCTGGGGAGTGGATTCTGGATTCAGGAAGTTCCAATCACATGCATTTTCCAGGAAGTGGCCCTCCAACTTTAAAGAGCATGTTGAGGAAGGTAAAATTAAGGGGCTATGTTCAAATCGTATCAGGATAGATCAACACGAGTTTTAACAAACATCAGATATGTTCCAGATTTGAAGAAGAATTTGATCCCTTAGGTAACATTGGAATCCCAAAATTATGAAGTTTTGATTCAAGATGAGATTTTGAAGATTAATTCTAGAGCTTTTGATTATGAAAAGCGTTATAAAAACTAGTGGATTGTTTGGTATAGAAGTAGAATACCCAAAATCCGTACCTTCTAAATGAGGTCGGATGGGTATATTTATAAATGAAAATAAAGATATAGGTTGGAACATAAAAACAAGTCAACCCATTGACTCATATCTTAAATATCAAAATACTTCACTCCCCCTCAAGCTAGGTTTACCTAACTTGGACACATAATAAAAGAAAAACAAAGAAAAGACTCTCCTAATACTCCCCCTCAAGCAAGACATTCCCAGTTCGATAAAAAGACTAATAAAAATCAAACAAGAAAATTTGTTGTCATTGTTCCCACTCACACGATGAAGTAGCGATAACTGTTGCTGCTGAAGAATATATTGTTGGAATGGTGTAACTCGATCCAATAGGCGAAGTTGGTTCAATTGCTAACGGCCCATATTGTACACCAGACCGCAACTTCTATGGTTTGACCTTTGTAGTGAGGTTGTTGGGGGTTGCAGGGGGCAGCACATCCCTGCTCAGAGTGGACTTCGACAGCAATATTGCGGCAGTGTGGATTTCGACATGGTACTATAGTAGCATGTGACTGGCAACACCGATAGGATACTGTAGCTCTGCAGACATCCTGTCACCAATTACTATAGCACAGTGGACTTACTATGTGGATTAACACTATAGCAACGCAGGTTACTGTAGCACCGCGCTTTTTTATGAACTAATTTCGAGCTAGGGTTTCTGTATTCTAAGAATTGTCATTGTAATTTTGCTCCCAAAATAGTAAAGTGTTATGCCTCTCCGTGGACGTAAGAATTATTCTCGAACCACGTAAATCTTTGTGTCTGTGATCTTAATCTTCTTCTTCTTCGTTTGTTTTTTCTCCCTTTTACTTTTCTTCTGGAATTGTCTACCGTTTGGAGCTCCCGACGTTTCCGCAACATATACGATCACCAAAAAGCTCTCATGCTGATGACGAATAATAGGTCGGGTGAAACAGCACCTATCTTGTGGACCCAAACGGCCGGATAGAACAACGCCCGTCTTACGGACTCAAATGGTCAGGTGGAACGACGTCGATCTTGTGAACCCCAATGGTCGGGTAGAACGGCGCTCGTCTTGCGGGCCCAAACGGTTGGGTGGAACGACGCCCATCATACAGACCCAATCAACTAAGTAGAACGCCGTCTGTCTTGCAGACCCAAACAGCCAGGTGGAACATCATCCGTCTTGCGGACCTAAGAAGGTCGGATGAAACAGCCCCCGTCTTGTGGACCCGAACGACCAAGTGGAACGACACTCATCTTGCGGACCTAATAAGGTCGGGTAAAACGGCGCCCCGTCTTGCGGACCCAGAAAGGTCGGGTGGAACGGCTCCCGTTGTGCGGACCCAATAAGGTTATGGCACAAGTGAAGATAACTCTAACACATGATAGGAAACGAGTCTTAGTCGTTAAGAGTGGTGTGAGTGGACAACAACGATAAAGATCCAAGCAGCAATAGGGGTGCGCTGAACTTGTGCAAAGTCATTGTCAGATATGGGGACGGGGTTGAGTGGGGACGCAATGACATTAACTTCAATAAAGGGGGCAGATGCGCCTAGGGGAGGGGGTGGGGGGAGGGGGTGGGGGTGGGGGTGGGGGTGGGGGTGGGGCAACAAGAGATGGAGGTGTAACACATTAGGGGAGAGATGCAACAAGAGGGGTGACAGCGCACTGGCTAGGTTAGTGAGGGGCCGCCACCCTCCTTTGGGGAAAATCTCCTAGGGTTCTCTCTAGGATAAGAGAATTAGAAAAGAGAGGAACTAGGGTTGGAAAACCGGCACTCACTCTGATACCATATAGAAGGAGAATACCCAGAATCTGTACCTCCTAAATGTGGTCGGGTTGGTATATTTATTGTAAAATCAGAAATCCCCCACACTCTCAAGGTGAGGAGAGAGCCTTCATTTATAGAAAATATAGGGAAGTTACAAAGAGAAGTTACAAAGAGAAGTTACAAAGTAAGTGGGGCAGAGAAGTTACAAAGTGGGGCAGGAAGTTACCAAGGAAGTGGGGCAGGAAGTTACACATACTCCAACACTCCCCCTCAAGCTAGGTGTACCTAGCTTGGACACATAATGAAAAACAACGCAAGCAACAAGCTGCAAACACTCCCCCTCAAGCTGGACATACCCAGCTTGATGACAAAACAAGACGAAAAACGGAAGATACAAAAATAATAAAATCGTTGATGATGCTGCTCCCCCTCAAGATTGTAATGTGATGCCGCTGAAAATGATGGGTCATCGCCGGAAAAGTGCGGGGCCGGACAACAGAGCGCCGGGAAATCCACACTGGCGGGTGCCGGTCGTCAGAGCGTCGGGAAAATCCGCACTACGGGCCGGTCGTCAGAGCGCCGGTAAACCGTAATGTCGTGCCGATCGTCAAAGCGCCGAGAAAATCCGCAATGGCGGGTGCCGGTCGTCGAAGCGCCGGGAAATCCGCAGGAGGAGGCCGGCGATGAGATGCGGTGATTCCGCAGAAGATGCCGGGCAGAGAGGCGGGGATTCCGCAGGAGGCACCGGGCAGAGAGGCGGGGATTCCGCAGGAGGCACCGGGCAGAGAGGCGGGGATTCCGCAGGAGGCACCGGGCAGAGAGGCGGGGTTCCGCAGGATGCAGGAGGAGGTCGGCATGGAGGGAGCAAATGAGCAGAGGTGGCACGGGAGGCCGGCAGGGCTGTAGGCCGACTGCTGGAGGAGCCGGCAGGAATGGAGGCTAGCTACTGGAGGAGCCGGCAGGAGTGGAGGCCGGCAGGAGTGGAGGCCGGCAGGGGTGGAGGTCGATCGTCAAAGGAGCCGGCGGGAGACTCGCACAGGAGGCGGGCTGCCGGAAAGAGCCGCAAGCCGGGGAAGGGAGGCTGCCGGCGCGGGTAGTCGTCCGACAGGGAGCAGCCGGGGAAGGGAGGTCCGCCGGGAAGAACAAGGCGGGAAAGGCGCAGCCGGCCAGCCGGAAGGGTCGCCGGGAAATCCGCAGGAGAGCTGCCGGGTGAGAGGGCCGAAAGAGAGGGCCGCCGAACTGGAGGGAGATCCGCCGGGAGCCGGGAGCCGCGAGCGCGCGGGAGCAGCGGGAGGAGCAGAGCACGGGAGGAGGGCTGCCGGAGGAGAAGCCGGCGCGGGATGAACCGGGGCGGGAGGTCCGGCGCTGGAGGGAGCCTCGTCGGGAGCACCGTGCGGGAGGCGACCGCGCGAAGGAAGGAGTCGCGCCGGGAGCTGCGCTAGAGCCGCGCGAGTGGAGGGAGGCGCGACGGGAGTCGCGTACCAGGGAGGGAGAGGGCCGCCGGGAATCCACGCTGGATCGCGAGCGGGCTAGGAGGGCCGCCGGGAAGGGGAGTCGCGCCGGGGGTGAAGGCCGGCGTGCGCAGCAAGGGGGAGACGCCGGGGGGAGGAAGCCCGCCGGGAAGGGATGCGCACCGGGGAGGAACACCGTCGGACTGAGGCGGAGCAGGGAGGCTGCCTGGATTCGCTGCGTCGGGAGGGAAGACGGGAGTGCGCCGCCGGGAGGGAGGGCCGCTGCGACTGAGGATCCACACTGGATCTGGACGTCGCCGGGAAGAGCCGCGGAGGGCTGACGACGGGAAGGCGGGAGAACCGTCGGGCAAGGAAGCCTGTCGCCGGGAGGAGTCGCGCGCAGGAGGAGCGGGCGCCAGGATGAGCGCGCAGCGGGACCGCGAGGGGCGACGGGAGGCGTCGCGGGAGCGGCGGCGCCGGGAGTCCGCATGGGAGGGAGACCCGCCGGGAAGGGCAAAGGCAGAGGGGAATCGGACCGGGCAGAAGCGCCGGGAAGGGGAGCCGCGTAAGGAGAGGGCCGCCGGGAAGGGGAGCCGCGCCATGCAGGAGAGCCGCCGGGAGGGAGGACCGGCAGGAGGCGCTGCGGGAAGAGGCGGCGACGAGCGGGCCGGCATGCGCAGGGAGTAGGGCCGTCGGGATAGTGGGTCGTCGGGAGAGAGGGCCTTCGGGAGAGAGGGCCGCCGGACAGAGCGTCGCGGGAGGTGTCGCGCGTCACAGGAGGCCGACGCATGGGATGCGGGGCTGGAAGCCGAGTCGCGCCGCGGGAGGGAGGCGGGATCCGCGACAGGAAGCAGGAGGGAGGCGGGGCCGGTCGTCGCAAGGAGGCGAAGCCGGGAAGCCGCAGGAGGGGACGTCGGCAACGGAGCAGCGGAGCAGTGCCGGACGACGAGGGAAGGCGCACCGGGGGAAGCCGCGACGGGGAGCAGCGCTGGAGAGCCGCCGGGACGGGAAATTCGCCGGGAAGGGATCGCCGGCAGGGGGCGGCGGAGAATTCCTATGGCTCATAAGCCATGGAGGCCGCCGCCCCCACGGGAAAAAAAAGATGGGAGACCTAGAGCAGAATAAAAAAAATAGATGGGAGGGGGGATCGGGATTAAGTTCCCTCTGATACCATGTAAAATCAGAAATCCCCCACACTCTCAAGGTGAGGAGAGAGCCTTCATTTATAGAAAATATAGGGAAGTTACAAAGAGAAGTTACAAAGTAAGTGGGGCAGAGAAGTTACAAAGTAAGTGGGGCAGGAAGTTACCAAGGAAGTGGGGCAGGAAGTTACACATACTCCAACATTTATGAACGGAAATAAAGATAAAAGTCGGAATATAAATACAAGTCAACCCATTGACTTGGTCAAGGCAATCATCCGATCAAACCCATATCTAAATATTCTAAATATCTAGATACTCTTAACATTTGGTTATCATAAGAACGTAGCTATTGAATCCGTTGTTGAGGTTTTGAGTGGAAAGCTCGGGATTCGACGCAACGTTTTCTGTTTGACCGCCAAATCTCATTCAATAATTTGACGTAGTAAGGTTGGAAGCACTGTTACTTAGCAAATTTTCCAAGATGAAGATTAATAAAAGATAACTCATTGACATTTTGAATTCGAGTTACGAAAAATATGCAAAATGTAGGTGGGAAACAATCTGTTTAAAGCGTCATTAGGTGCGGGGTTGAGTGCATTGAAAGGGGGTCTAAATCGGGTTTATTGGGTTGTTTGTTCATCCCTTTTGGTTTTTGTTTTGTTTGGGAATTCTCCTATGAACTCGTTTGTAATTATTCTCAGCATGATGAAGCTATTCTGCAAAATCACCAAACTATATTCTCTCTTTTTCATGCCTTACTGAATTCAATTGCATCTATTTTCAGTTAATAACTAGCAGTAATAGTAGTAGATTTGATTAAATTTCCATTGCACCCCAAGACACTGAAAAGGATAAAAAATATCACAGCTAATTAAGAGAAAGGATAGAAAACTGACGTTGGGGTCATCTATGTTGACATCTAACTAAAAAATACTGAATGAAAGTGTTATAAACTAATGATGAGTCGGGCCTATTTTACTGCCACACAGGTTCATAATCTCAATCAAAAAAATTAGATAGCAGAAGATCTTCATGTTTTTCAGGGTGATAGGTGATCTCTAATTTTTTTCAGTCATGGCTGTGTAAAAATAAAAACGCAATGAGCCACCAGCAACAAAAACTTACATTAGCAAGCCACAATGCAAACCATATACTTGCAAGGGAGCCAAATGAGTAGAATACAGATGGCCAACCAAATTTGTGAATTAACATTGGAGAGAAAGCCAACCCAGCAACCGAACCAAGATACATGCCACTATAAACAAGAGCAAGAGACCTGCTTCGTTCAGACAGCGGGATCCACTTAGACAATAGATTGTTCATGGCAGGCATGGCAACACCCTGGTGAGAAGCACCTTATTTTAGTAATGAGTCATATTTTAATCAGCATAAAGAGCATAAAAACAATCAGATAAATGTTCATCAGTAACAGAAGCAATCTATCAGCTGTAAAATGATCACAGAGATGCGAAGCAATCTAGCAGCTGTAAAACGATCACAGAGATGTGATCATTTCCTTCTTTTAAACTGATGCAGCTGCAACAATAAGAATCAGCAAGTTAATTCATATTTAGACTTCTTTGTCCTTGTGTTATGTGAGATAATAAGGAGCAACCACATGTTGTTGCACCACATTAAGGATAGTCTGAAAACATTCTAGTATTCGTTAATTGTTTTGCATATCTGTGTGTAATTTATTGAAAAAGATGATTCATTGGATATTTTATTTACATGTTACTATTTTATTGTACAATTCCTGCAATTATTGGAAATAAAAAAACAATACAACACTATTAAATTCATACAAATGTTGCGCATTCAAAGATGGAATAACACATCTAATACAACTGTTGATCACTGACTTGAAACCAGGCTCGATCAAGAAATAACACCACAACAAAGTTTCTTGTAATTAATGACAATTGGCACTTCCAAGTTTTTGCCTCTGTTATTAACAGAATCATTTCAGATACTCTGCCACTGAAAAAAGAAAGTCAATATAAAAGATGATAGAAAGAGGACTTTGCCTGATTGATGGTAACTTGAAGGCAAACAGCACACTGGCCATACAATGAAAACCGACATAGTGGGAGACACAGAGAAATCAGGCATACTGCATGCAATTAACAGTGCATGCCTTTCACTCAAAAAAAAAACAGGGCTTGACATGCAGGTGAATCTCCAATCCTTGATGTTAATTGGTTTTGAAGCGGAATCTTTACACCATGTTTAAAAGTACAGGCTGTGTTTAATCACAGTGAAACTCTCATGGATCCAATTGTAGAGTATCATAAATGTGTGTGGTGCTTTGGTGAAAAAACTCAAGCCCCCACCTAGACCTGTACATGGGTTCGTGGATCTGTCTGGCCTAACAAGTCTGACCCACGAAATTTGTATTATTGGGTTGAATTATTTTACCAGAAAAATAAATGAATAGCTTTCAAAAGTCCAATTAACATTTATGTCAGGCACGAGTCAGAACCGGTGACCAAGCTTGTCTAATAATAATATAATATTATATTATTCTTTTAGAAATCATAATATCATTTACTTAATATTTTGCAACCATTTTCATTAAATGTTATTCATTTTATTGTATACAAGTGAATTATGTTTTAATATTTTTTATCAATCTCTTAGTTTTTTAATATTTTTCAAACATTCCAGGTCACACTCGGGCTGGAATTTCAGGCCGATCCCAAAATGCCCTATGTTATTTTCTTGGTATTTGGTACATTTGGGATAGGGCTTCAGGTTGGGATATTTTAAATAAACTAGACTTTGGGCTTCTTTAAAAATATGTAAATAAATAAATAGATTGGGCCTGGCTTTAGGCCATAGGCTTATACATTCCCTATGGTGTAAGCCCAGCCCAAACCCTATAAACCCAGCCCGCATGCACCCCTACCCCTAGCCCACAAGAAAGAAAGAAAGAAATGGTAAGAGTAGAAAAAAAGCTTGTTACAGTCTTTCAAGGGGCAGGTTAATACTGCATACAATTAAAAAATTGACTCAAAAATTATTAAAACCAATTAATTCATCTTAGTATTTTGTGACCAAACCTAGTATTCAGGGTCAATTCCTTCTACTCGATAGTGAAAATCCAAAGCAACTCTTCTGATAAAATTAAAGAGAAAAAACTAACCTCGCCAATTCCCATAAATGTCCGTGCAACAAGTAAGAAAGGAAGCCCAGCTTTTGCTGCAATGGGTGTCAAAATCGTTGCAATCGACCACCAGACCACACCAAAACCAAGTACAAGCTTCCCGCCAACTTTATCTGCCCAAATGCCTCCAACTATCTATCAATGTAGAACTACAATTAGAAAACGAGGATGACAAAAATCAAGCCTGTTATTGCATAATCAATATGTGCATGGCAGTGTCTTGGACATTAAAAGGAAAAAAACATGATCATAATTGTTTAATGCTAAATATTATGCCTTTTGATTCAAACCTGAGTAAGCAAATAGCCCCAAAAAAAGGAAGACTGAATGAGGCCAACAGTAGCATTGTTCCAGTTGTACTCCTTTGACATCGGAAGTATAGCAATGCTCATATTCACCTAAAAACAAACCATATGATGATCAATAATTAGAAGCTCCATTGCACGTAGTCGTATAACAGATAAACCTTAACATTCACCAGGCATGTTGGTAAAAAGTTCACAACATTTTATTATAAAGTTATTATGCTCAGTGTAACGATCTTCTGAATTAAATTTCAACAGTTAACATGAAAAGGTATTGGATCGAACTAACAATGCACCAATGAAAATAAATTTTTAAAACTATACATGTTATATAAAATGATAGAACTCACCCGATCCATGTTGCATAAGAGAAATGCTGCAAAACAAAGCAATACAATCACCCAGCGCTTTGGAAATTGCTCCCACCAAGGAGAACTTTTCGGCAATTTTACTTCAATAAAACTGACTTCACCCAGTCCCTCTGAAGACTTGAATGTATCTGCCCCCATTATGTCAGCCTCATCAGATTTATAACGAACACGGTACGTGCTTGATTTAACATGCTTAGGCTGAAGGTTTTGGTCAGTGCTTCTCAAATCTCTAGTCTGAACCCATTTTCTAATTCGGCTTTGTGGGGAATGGCAGATCCTAGAAATTCTAAATATATTTCCCCAAGGGTTGTTGCCATGATACTTTTGATTAAATTGCTTGGAAACTAAAGTGGAGCGTCTTGCCCACATTGAATGACAACGTTGTACAGAACAAATTTGCCCATGTGAAGAGCCTGGAGAGGGGCCATATGAAGAACAATCCCTTAAAATACGTAGCTTTCCATTAAAAATGTTGCACTTCTCCGGCCAGGCAATTGTATAATGCAGATTATATCCGCAAAGACGGTCAGTGCCTCGCTCAGTTTTACAGGTCTTCCCTGCCAATTTACAAAATCATTAAAATGCATCATATCAAAGGTGATCAAAAGGCGATATAATTCTCCTTAAGATAATGCATAACAGCAGATTATGTTGGAATTTAACAAGCTCAACATGTGACTTAAAGGTAAGGGTCAACAAAGGAGCAAATCTAATTTTATTTAGATATGCCCAAGTACTTGAACATCCAAATTTAGGATTAGGAATATAGCTTTCCTTCTAATTTTGAAGAAAGGAAAAAATGCAAATATCTGCAAAACCATCCTAAAAGAGATTCAAACTACTGAGTGATGATGCATCAGTGCAGTGAGGTAGAAACCAATGGTTAATGTTAATGATCATAAAAACAACATTAACAGCCAATTTAGTATCCAAATAAAAACACAGAAAAATTCAAATTATCCCCAAACCACAACAGTACTTTATTGGGTCAAGCAAGTGAACATTCCTAAAAAATGAAAAACATTAGAATACAACAACAAACAAGCCTTAAACTCAATTAAATGGGGTCGGCCATATGGATCAAACATTGTCAATTAACTATTGAAGACCATATTTTCATTGAAACCATATAGAACAAGGGTCCTTTTAGGCCTACTCTGCGTCTTTTAATAAATGAATTTGTCATTAAGTTTACCCTATTAACAGGTGCATATCTAACATGTCCAAGCCATCTTAATCTAGTCTCAGTCATACTCTCATCAATTGGAGTCGCTCCAATTTTCTCTCAAACACATCCATTTCTAATTTTATCTATCCTAACATTTTCATTTATGGTGCCACCTTTTTTTTTCGTTCAAAGTCAAAGTCCGACACTCACTGCCAGAACAGTCCTATAAAATTAATCATTCTAGTTTTTTATTGGAGGTCGGGATTGCAACTCAAATCCCTAACATTCAGCACGCACGCGCAAGCACAGACGCAAACTCGGAAGTGTATTTTTAAAAACAAGCCGGTCAATTGGAAATTTTGTGAATCGACGTTGACATTAGCCACAGAACCAACACGAGGTCCTAACACGAACCCGGCAAGAAAAGAAGAAGAAGAAGAAGAAGAACCCCATTAAATGGACCGCTCAAGTTACACTCGCACTAGCGAACCTATGAATAAAGCAACACAGTTAATACCTGAACCGACAAACGAACTTGAGTTCCGATGCAAAATCACACCCCCAATGGCCATTTCTCTTCGGAAACTAACTAGACTCCAAGCCTCGGCACCATCTCAGACCTCCCCTCTCTCCGGTTACTCTGTGGGGAATAGGCAAACGGCAGCGACTGCCTCCTTTTTCAGAGGATTGTCCGCCTTGTCAAAATATCCCAGCGCTGCGTCTGAGGTGTTCAAAGAGTGTCGGAAGGGACGGCGGAGAGCGCACGTCGTGGCACTTTTTCCACCTGTTGGCAAATTAATATATTCAAATTTTGATGTAAATATTTTAAATTAAGTATCAAATATGGATGACCACGGGTCATGTACCAATAAAATTTGGATACTCAAACCTTAACTTTTATTTTTATAAAACTCTACCGCTAATCCTAACACATTTATTTTTTAAATTTAATACTCTTACTCCTATTATATTTTTAATTATCCACTTAACTGCTCTAACCTTTTTAATTAATGGATTATAAATTCAAATATTTAAATTTACAATTATACTAAACCTTGTAAAATCTCATACAAGTGTCGCCCCTACATTTCTATATTTCTCGCTTTCATTCTCCTTCCTCTCTTCTTCGCATGCTCAGCCGCTCACCACTCTTCCCTCTCACTTCTGATCTTCCCCGCTCTTTATCACATCCTCGTCACCTCCCCCATCATCGCCTTTGCCTCCCTACTTCTGTCTTCGCCTTCCGACCTCCTCCCCGCATACGCACCCTCGCATCCCCGCCTCCCCTTTCCGACATTTGTGTCCCCACCTTCACCTTCTCATATTCACGTCTCCTCCTCCACACTTTCATTTAATATCACTCCTCTATCTTTTATCCTCGTTTCCCACTTCCATTATGTCTCTCTTCTCTGCGTGCACAGTGCACAGACCCTCACCTCTCTTCCCTTGACTTAGCCTCCACACCTCCGCACCTCCCTCCCTTTGTATATTCTCTTCATGCTTGCAATAGTTTTTCATCCACACAATTTGTCACTTTCCGACCCAGTTCACTCTATGAGCAACAATCGAACCGGTTGGCGACAAGGTCTCAAGCACACCTACCTGTACACTAAAGACTGTCGACTAATAGCGAAAGTATAATGGAGGTACAATAGGGGGACTATACCCTCTAAATCAGTAATAAACATAGTGGAACCATAAATAAAAGCAAAGTATTGGAAGATAATAATAACTAACAAGTGATAGTAAACCGACAACCGAGCCAAATAATCCAACCATGCATGAACATGTTACGCCCAAAAGTGAAAGACAACTAACATACAGTAGATAATGCATACAACATGAATAAACTGACAAAAGAATAAATAAATAAAGGACTCAACTCCTGTAGGTGGTCCGAGTACATGCTTAGTCCCCAATTCCCATGTCAAGAGTAACACCCCAAGCTTCCACGGTACGTTTCCCTTTGAATAATGCAATGACGTGCATTGTACGCAACTTCGAGATTCTAACACACCACAACCAATCAAACTAGCCGTTATGAATAGTAATATCTACTTTTTGAAATTTTATAAATTCTATCTCTCAAAATGGACTTCATTTTTGGAATCGCAATATCGAAATTAGTTTAGGGTGAAATTTTGGTACTTTTCGGATAACTTTCATATTTTGATGAATAATGAAAATTAGTAAATTTTAATTAAAAACAGCTTTTTTAATCGAAATAATTTATATTGATAAATTATGAATTTGAGTGGTTTTAAAGTATATTTAGAATATATTTTTACCATTTAATACAATATTGGTCATTGGACATAATTTCACAATTAAACCGAACATAAACAAGTATGAATCTTTTGATAGTTATTATATCTTAAAAACACGCTTTTTGTTTTGACAGCGGGAATTAATTTTAAATTAATTTCTGCCACTTCTGTGTTTTGAATTTGAAAAAATGGATTCCATATTTGGAATCAAGAAGTTCAAATTGTGTAAATAGATAACTTTTATTTTTAGACATTTTGAATAATTACTTCGGTAAATATTTTATTTACCACGGTTAAAGGGTAAATCCGGTAAATAAGGGTAAAAAATTAATATTATAATAATAAAAAATTACCCTAAAACGTGTCCTAACCTTATTTGTTGATACATGTTCGACCATAGGCATATTTGGGATGATTTTGGGACCCCATGGTGCCACTTGTAAGTGATAGGGACACTTTATTTTAATTAAGTTAAAATGAATACAAAAATGACACAAGCATATATCTTTTAGAAAAAAAATTGTTACATAGGGATATATATGTTGGATTTTAGACTATAAATATTCATTAGAAAGATAAAAAGATTTTCTACATAATAGTATTTTATTTATAATTTTTAGACATTAAATAATTTGATTTATATATGACACAATGGTGATGCAGTAATTACCGTAATAGTGAAAAATTAAAATGATTGATATTGTAGATACCCAAATAAATATAATTTGAGACTTTTTATGAATTACAATAATTTTATAGGATAATATGACATGTTAGTATTTATTTAATTAACTTTGTTCGAAGTAATCATTCTGTTATGAGTTTTACAAAAATCAATTATTGAATAGTATCAAAATAGACATAAAAGAGTTTTTAAAACAAATATTATATTATTAATTGATATTAAATTCCTAAAAATCTAAGGTTCGGCCAAGAGACTTATATCATGATAGGTGTATCATTAATGGACCACTTGGGGGTCTCTTAGATGTATATAGTAAGTTTATTAACTATATAATATAAAAATACAAAGTGACATGGTAAATGTCAAACTAATTAACTAAGAGTTAAAACTAAAAGATAAGGTTAATATAATGACCCAAACCTGTCTAAATTTTATTTTTTGAATGGTTTTAGACCTATCCCCACCTTAACCTTTAAATAATCAACTTTGGAGCCATTAGAAACCGAATATGAATTTATTATAAATTAATATTTCTAGCTTTTCCAAAGGTGCCCCTCACCCCTCTTATAAAAGGGCACTCCTCCTTCTCATTTCTTCACACCTTCAAAGACTTTTGGTTCGTCCAACCCCTGCCCAAATACTCTCTCAACTTCTCTCAATACAACCTAGAGGACTTAGTTTGATCAGAAAGTCATCCTAAGGATTCCTTTTGATCAAATCAAAAGGAAGAACCTGAAGAAGAGGTAATGTTTTCACCACCCCTTTTCAAGTTCCTTTCTTCTTCCACTTCTTCTTTCTTTGTTATTACCATTCTAAAATAATAAATATAGTATATTATATATACTGTGATGTTATTATAAATATGGTACAACCATATTCAGTATTCTATCCACCCTTTGAATAACACGTCACCATACGTGCGTACGTACGGCTTACCGTCTCCACGTCGTGGTGTAATTGTTATTCAATATATTATTATTTGGATGGGTATAATAATGATGTGTAATTCATGTAAATAAAAAATAAAACATGAAAATTATTCTGTATATATGATATACCATCCAATTATATATTATTTTAATATCAAAAGAATGATATTGTCGCTCGTGCGTACGTACGGACTACCGTCTCCACAAACGTGATGAGATTCATTCTCCATCGTATCTATTCAAGTATAATTCTCATTTGATGATTAAAAATAATGTTTAAGGACTTGATATAATTCTGGATATGAATAATATACATCCCACTAATAACAAATATGGCTCACATAACAAAGAATATAAAGTAAAATGAACCCGTTAACACCCGAAATGACGATAATTCTAAGATATTATTAACAAATCAATGTTAAAAGATCATATATGATATCATATTAATGTAAATGATTCTTATATAATTCAATAAAAATTATTTCACCATTATACAGGAGGTTAACCTACCGCCGACCAAGGAAAAAGTACAAAGTAAGGGGTTTCTTATCTCACTTTTAATTCCGTGAGAATTCCATTGTTCACCACTTATTTATTGCATGTGGTGTATGTGTACTACCCATAATTGTATTCATTGTGTATTATACTTTAATTTATGGTCATTTACAGCATCATTGTATGATCCTTCTTTCATGGGTGTATGTTTCATAAGTTACCTAATCGATAAGGGAATTTGAAATTTCAATTTCCATTTATTCGGCTTTACGCAAACTTTATTGATTATTTTACTCCGAGATTATGTGTGGAATAACTATTCATTTGCTTATGTCATAATTTCTACTCCCCTTTTCTGTGGATATACTTTTGATACACATAATCACTCAATTGATAATTTCTCAAGTCATCGATATGAATTTGATAAGAGTAATTTTAACTCATTCTCCATTTGTTGAGTTAAACATCCAATTCATTGGTGTTGTTTTTATAAGATTATGTGTGAATATCCTTTGATTGATTTATAATGAATATACAATCATATTTAGTGTATTTATATTTGTCACACATAACTATGTCGTTGATTTATCCTTAACCTAAGGATACAGCCTTTATGAGAGATTCCATCTCAATTTACATTCCATTGAGACTTCTTTGTTGTTATACACCAAATCACTTTTATGTGGTGTATATAATGTACTTTGACATAGTATATCATGAATTCCTTTATTCTCATGATATTAAAATGTTTTGATTTCCTCAATTATCTGTATTCAAGTGTCTCTCTTTTGGTTAGAAACTCTAACTAAAATACCATTTTTAAATGTTTTAAAGACTTATTCTTCTAAATCTTTCTCATTAATGTCCATGTTTTAAAAAATGGTTTTAAGGATTTATTTATATGGACATTAAAGTTTTAAAATTAAAACTCCTTTTAAAAGTTTCAAAGTGGTATGGGACACTTTGATTCTAAAATCTATTTTTAAATGGCTTCTTGACAAATAGTGCGACTTTAAATGATTTCAAGAAAAAGGGGGATATTTCTCTCAAATAGTTTTGATAATTATTTTCATCTATGTCAACATCCTTAATTATTCTTGATTGAGGATAATGTGATACAATACAATCTTCCATATTGTATCGAATGAGTTATGTTTGACTGTGGATGTGCTATTTTTATACCATTCATGGTTTGTGGTTAAAGTATTGACATATCGTATTCTAGTTTTAATACGAATGTTTATGTTATGTTTAAACCTGTTCATATGAGGAATGCATTGGACTTAATAAGTGACGGGTGGAGCCCGCTATAGCTCCTCGATGCATCGGTAGGTCTCATGAGACAAACTAGTGTCTTGACACAAGGCCTTGGCAAAATCTTATTTTTAGTCTTGGCACGAGGCCTTGACTATGTGGTTATGATAGTCTGGCATTATGCATTCCATCATTATGAAAGTGGTTATTGATATTGCATGTGATTATTCGATTAGTAGAATATCCATGTGAATAAGTAAATGACATTATTCCATTTTATTTTTTCCATACTATGTTGAGGTTCAAGTTTAAAAGGCTTTTGTTTTAATTATAAATTGCCTTAAGTGTTTATGCTTATCAATGAAATATTCTGCTATAATGTTATCCTTACTGAGCATCTGAGCTCACCCCTTTCAATGTTTTATTTTTCCCAGGATTATGAAGAAGTAATTTATGAATGACTTGCAGGGATAGTATGAGGGGATATGAAGACAAGATGTTTTTTAATGATGTAATGTAAAACTTTATGATTGTATCCAGTGTTTCCAAGGCTACTAAACTAATCGGTCTTTCGAGACTTTATCTTTCTTGTGATCATGCCAATGTTTTGTAATAATGTACCGACTCTGGGTAACTGGGGTCGGGGCGTTACAGTTGGTATCAGAGGAAGTTTAGTACAAACCTTGGAAGCTAGATTTAGATAAACTCTAATTAGATCACATAGCCCTAAGAGAGAATTTGAGGATTAGTATAGAAGAACATACTAGAATTTTGGTATTGTAGATATTTTGTGAGTTTTCTGAGCAATACATCCCTGTCTGGATACAAGCAGGTAGAGGCGGCTCTGGCATAGATATACCTAGGGCTAAAACCCGAAAACACCGCTTTGAGCTAGACTCGAACGGGAACTGGTGCACGACAACGGGCCTTGTTGCACTCTTGGTTACGACACTTCCGGGGGATATGCTTTGGTAAATTCACAAGATTAGTATGAACCATTATTAAGGGAATACAAAAAATGCCCCTATGAATATATGTCGGCAAATAGATAGTGGATAACCTGGATTTTAACATAGGGTACCCCAAGTTAGGATATATTGTTCAATTACAAGATTATCCTATTATGTCTATTTTTTTTACATTCTTATTAGATAAGTATTCAAAAACCCTAATCGTATTTTCTTTTTGTTAGTTGAAACATGGAGGGAGCAAGATCACAAACAACTCTTCTCTCTCTTCCTGGAGAACTACTTACAATTATTATCCAGAAGTCACGCACATACGATGTTGAAACTTTTTCAAATGTCCAAGTTACATGCAAACAACTTTATGAGACATCCAATACCTCTAGCATTGCACGATTCTTTCCAGGATCAAGTACCGACTATGGGATAATGTTGCGCTCTCAACTTTTTTACCACGCTAAGTGTGGGAAGTACCATCAGGGTCTTTTCAAATTATTCACTTTATCTCAAAATTACGATGCACTAAATGATTTTCTAGATGCTGCAGAAGATGGAGACCTTCGAGCAACTTATATGTATCAAATTATATATTTATGTCTTTTGGGATATACAGAAACTAATTTACCAAAACCTTATTTTGAAATATTTGAAGATGAATCAGTTAGAGTTTTTCTAAAAAAAACATGTTAAAGATGATGTCTCAAAATTATATATAAGAAATACCTATTTTTTTATGATGCATCGATGCTTCTATCGATATAATCCAAGATGGATGAGGAGTTTTTGGGTAAAGGAAGTAGATGATTTTGAAAAATTCCTGAGGTACCATTGTGACACATGAACGCATTCTACCAAAAGGCAAATCCGCCTAGTCTCTCCAGAGTTCATGTTGTGATCCACATATCTCTAGTGACAAAATACATGCCTAACCCAACACATGTATTCACCTATGAAGAATTAGAACTAGAACCCGGTCTATCTTATTGTGGAGAGCCTATCAGAATTCTTCATACCAAAGATCAAGTGTTGAGAAACCGGATGACTCGTCTGGTAAGATTTCTATGGAGAAATCATAAGATGGAAGAGGCAATGCGGGAACCCGAGGAACATATGATGAAGAACCTATGTGGAAATAAATGGATGGTGAAATGTTTAAAAGTGTTAGTGCTCTTTATTGATGAGATTACTTTGGAATAATTTTCTCCTGTATGTGTAAACCTGCAATTTATAATGTGAAAATGATATTTGAGGAAAAATTATCTTTTCTGTTGCGGATATAGTTATAAATAACCATTTGGTCTTATATGATCGTTGGGTTGGAGGAAATTATATGTTATTATAATTTGGGATGAAAATGCAAGGTATGAGATAAGATTTGTGGTTAAAATATGTTATGGTTATTTTGAGGAATTTATCTCATTTTGGTAATGTTATAAAATATAGTTTTTGAAAAAGGACAACACGCAGACCGTGTGACAACCCGTCGCGTCGGACAAAGCTGTGGGAATCGAACCCACAACCAAAGTGTGATTGGGATTTATCGCCTACCACTGGACTACGTGAAGTCCCTGTTTAGTGTGACTATTATTTTTAGTTAAATTATTTTCTTAATCATTAATAATTTGATTTGGGATTTTATGTCTTATCAAATGAATACCCTTAGTATAGGAAAATGATTTGGTAATTAAGTGATAGATGTTATTTTGGAAGTTGTTCGCTTTGTTGTATGGAAAATAGAATAGTATGGTATTTCATTTGAGGAGTAATGCTGGATTTTTATCTATGTTTTTATTGTGGATTTATAGTGATTTGGGTTGTTTATGGAAATGATTAGGTTAATTACTTCTAAGTATGTGACTTTAAGAGTAAATAATTTCATTTGGAGATACAATTTAACGTGGAAGACTACATTCTTATAAGTTTTGAGTTTCAATATTAGTTTGGATTATATTGAAGTATTTTAAGGACAATTGATTATTGAATGGTATTTATTTAGCTTTAGGGTATTGAGGATTTAATTTTAGAAATTAAGATTAGTTTTTTTCTCTCTCTAATGGAATATCCATTTGGGGGGTCATCAGATATTATACTAACCATTTTGGTTTTAATTAATCTCTAAAGACAAGGTAAATATATAGTTTATCCTACGTGGATCGTGTATTTCTATAGAAGTTTATTCTAGATCTTCCATTGTGACCAAGTCTTCTTGAATACTCATTGTTTAAAAAAAATGAGTTAGTGGTAAAAAGTTATTAAAGAATGAAACTCTACTTAAAAATTAAGTATATCTCTTTATGTTCTTATTCAATATCATAAATGAATTCCTCGTCCTTATGTAATGTAACTTAAAATAAAAAAATGTTGTCCGTTTACTTTTCCTACTGGGAGACTAAGGACCGTTTGTCCCAACACAAGTTTGTGATTTTCTTATTGTTAACTTTCTCATGATCATGTTATATATCCCTCTCCATCAAAAATGAAAACTTAGTTTATCATCCATATCCATGTTTTCCTACATGGAATCCTAGTATGGGTTATCTTGGGTGACCTTTATACTTCTCTTCCTTTCTTTTAAAGTGATAGTTTTATTGACTCTTTTTTCGATGTGGGACTTTCTATTATATTATCAAACCCAATTTTAAAAAATTTCGAGGATGCAATTTATTGAAGGAGGGTAGAATGTAACACCCCAAGCTTCCACGGTATGTTTCCCTTTGAATAATGCAATGACGTGCATTGTACGCAACTTCGAGATTCTAACACACCACAACCAATCAAACTAGCCGTTATGAATAGTAATACCTACTTTTTGAAATTTTATAAATTATATCTCTCAAAATGGACTTCATTTTTGGAATAGGAATATCGAAATTAGCCTAGGGTGAAATTTTGGTACTTTTCAGATAACTTTCATATTTTGATGAATAATGAAAATTACTAAATTTTAATTAAAAACAACTTTTTTAATCGAAATAATTTATGTTGATAAATTATAAATTTGAGTGGTTTTAAAGTATATTTAGAATATATTTTTACAATTTAATAGAATGTTGGTCATTGAACATAATTTCACAATTAAACCGAACATAAACAAGTATGAATCTTTTGATAGTTATTATATCTTAAAAACACGCTTTTTGTTTTGACAGCGGGAATTAATTTTAAATTAATTTCTACCACTTCTGTATTTTGAATTTGGAAAAATGGATTCCATATTTGGAATCAGGAAGTTCAAATTGTGTAAATAGGTAACTTTTATTTTTAGATATTTTGAATAATTACTTCGGTAAATATTTTATTTACCATGGTTAAAGGGTAAATCCGGTAAATAAGGGTTAAAAAATAATATTATAATAATAAAAAATTACCCTAAAACGTGTCCTAACCTTATTTTTTGATACATGTTCGACCATAGGCATATTTGGGATGATTTTTGGACCCCATGGTGCCACTTGTAAGTGATAGGGACACTTTATTTTAATTAAGTTAAAATGAATACAAAAATGACACAAGCATATATCTTTTAGAAAAACAATTGTTACATAGGGATATACATGTTGGATTTTAGACTATAAATATTAATTAGAAAGATAAAAACATTTCCTACATAATAGTATTTTATTTATAATTTTTAGACATTAAATAATTTAATTTATATATGACACAATGGTGATGCAGTAATTACCGTAATAGTG
Source organism: Viscum album (assembly GCA_963277665.1). Classification (NCBI taxonomy): domain Eukaryota; kingdom Viridiplantae; phylum Streptophyta; class Magnoliopsida; order Santalales; family Viscaceae; genus Viscum; species Viscum album. Next base: position 641,802,549 of record OY728146.1, on the reverse strand, counting down.
AAAAATTAAAATGATTGATATTGTAGATACCCAAATAAATATAATTTGAGACTTTTTATGAATTAAACTAATTTTATAGGATAATATGACATGTTATTATTGATTTAATTAACTTTGTTCGAAGTAATAATTCTGTTATGAGTTTTACAAAAATCAATTATTGAATAGTATCAAAATTGACATAAAAGAGTTTTTAAAACAAATATTATATTATTAATTGATATTAAATTCCTAAAAATCTAAGGTTAGGCCAAGAGACTTATATAATGATAGGTGTATCATTAATTAACCACTTGGGGGTCTCTTGGATGTATATAGTAAGTTTATTAACTATATAATATAAAAATACAAAGTGACGTGGTAAATGTCAAACTAATTAACTAAGAGTTAAAACTAAAAGATAAGGTTAATATAATGACCCAAACCTGTCTAAATTTTATTTTTTGAATGGTTTTAGACCTATCCCCACCTTAAAATTTAAATAATAAACTTTGGATCCATTAGAAACCGAATATGAATTTATTATAAATTAATATTTCTAGCTTTTCCAAAGGTGCCCCTCACCCCTCTTATAAAAGGGCACTCCTCCTTCTCATTTTTTCACAACTTCAAAGACTTTTGGTTCGTCCAAACCCTGCCCAAATACTCTCTAAACTTCCCTAAATACAACCTAGAGGCCTTAGTTTGATCAGAAAGCCATCCTAAGGAGCCCTTTTGATCAAATCAAAAGGAAGAACCCGAAGAAGAGGTAATGTTTTCACCACCCCTTTTCAAGTTCCTTTCTTCTTCCACTTCTTCTTTCTTTGTTATTACCATTCTAAAATAATAAATACAGTATATTATATATACTGTGATGTTATTATAAATATGGTACAACCATATTCAGTATTCTATCCACCCTTTGAATAACATGTCACCATACGTGCGTACGTACGACTTACCGTCTCCACGTCGTGGTGTAATTGTTATTCAATATATTATTATTTGGATGGGTATAATAATGATGTGTAATTCATTAAAATAAAAAATAAAACATGAAAATTATTCTTTATATATGATATACAATCCAATTATATATTATTTTAATATCAAAAGAATGATATTGTCGCTCGTGCGTACGTACGGACTACCGTCTCCACAAACGTGATGAGATTCATTCTCCATCGTATCTATTCAAGTATAATTCTCATTTGATGAATAAAAATAATGTTTAAGGACTTGATATCATTCTGGATATGAATAATATACATCCCATTAATAACAAATATGGCTCACATAACAAAGAATATAAAGTAAAATGAACCCGTTAACACCCGAAATGACGATAATTCTAAGATATTATTAACAAATCAATGTTAAAATATCCTATATGATATCATATTAATGTAAATGATTATTATATAATTCAATAACAATTATTTCACCATTATACAGGAGGTTAACCTACCGCCGACCAAGGAAAAAGTACAAAGTAAGGGGTTTCTTATCTCACTTTTAATTCCGCGAGAATTCCATTGTTCACCACTTATTTATTGCATGTGGTGTATGTGTACTACCCATAATTTTATTCATTGTGTATTATACTTTAATTTATGGGCATTTACATCATCATTTTATGATCCTTCTTTCATGGGTGTATGTTTCATAAGTTACCTAATAGATAAGGGAATTTGAAATTTCAATTTCCATTTATTCGGCTTTACGCAAACTTCATTGATTATTTTACTCCGAGATTATGTGTGGAATAACTATTCATTTTCTTATGTCATAATTTCCACTCCCCTTTTCTGTGGATATACTTTTGATACGCATAATCACTCAATTGATAATTTCTCAAGTCATCGATATGAATTTGATAAGAGTAATTTTAACTCATTCTCCATTTGTTGAGTTAAACATCCAATTCATTGGTGTTGTTTTTATAAGATTATGTGTGAATATCCTTTGATTGATTTAAACTGAATATACAATCATATTTAGTGTATTTATATTTTTCACACATAACTATGTCGTTGATTTATCCTTAACCTAAGGATACGACCTTTATGAGAGATTTCATCTCAATTTACATTCCATTGAGACTTCTTTGTTGTTATACATAAAATCACTTTTATGTGGTGTATATAATGTACTTTTACATAGTATATCATGAATTCCTTTATTATCATGATATTAAAATGTTTTTATTTCCTCAATTATTTGTATTCAAGTGTCTCTCTTTTGGTTAGAAACTCTAACTAAAATACCATTTTTAAATGTTTTAAAGACTTATTCTTCTAAATCTTTCTCATTAATTTCCATGTTTTAAAAAATGGTTTTAAGGATTTATTTATATGTACATTAAAGTTTTAAAATTAAAACTCCTTTTAAAAGTTTCAAAGTGGTATGGGACACTTTGATTCAAAAATCTATTTTTAAATGGCTTCTTGACAAATAGTGTGACTTTAAATGATTTCAAGAAAAAGGGGGATATTTCTCTCAAATAGTTTTGATAATTATTTTCATCTATGTCAACATCCTTAATTATTCTTGATTGAGGATAATGTGATACAATACAATCTTCCATATTGTATTGAATGAGTTATGTTTGACTGTGGATGTGCTATTTTTATACCATTCATGGTTTGTGGTTAAAGTATTGACATTTTGTATTCTAGTTTTAATACGAATGTTTATGTTATGTTTAAACCTATTCATATGAGGAATGCATTGGACTTAATAAGTGACGGGTGGAGACCGCTATAGCTCCTCGATGCATCGGTAGGTCTCATGAGACAAACTAGTGTCTTGGCACAAGGCCTTGGCAAAATCTTATTTTTAGTCTTGGCACGAGGCCTTGGCTATGTGGTTATGATAGTCTGGCATTATGCATTCCATCATTATGAAAGTGGTTATTGATATTGCATGTTATTATTCGATTAGTAGAATATCCATGTGAATAAGTAAATGACATTATTCCATTTTATTTTTTCCATACTATGTTGAGGTTCAAGTTTAAAAGGCTTTTGTTTTAATTATAAATTGCCTTAAGTGTTTATGCTTATCAATGAAATCTTCTGCTATAATGTTATCCTTACTGAGCATCTGAGCTCACCCCTTTCAATGTTTTATTTTTCCCAGGATTATGAAGAAGTAATTTATGAATGACCTGCAGGGATAGTATGAGATATGAAGACAAGATGTTTTTTAATGATGTAATGTAAAACTTTATGATTGTATCCAGTGTTTCCAAGGCTACTAAACTAATCGGTCTTTCAAGACTTGATCTTTCTTGTGATCATGCCAATGTTTTGTAATAATGCACCGACTCTGGGTAACTGGGGTCAGGGCGTTACAGTTGGTATCAGAGGAAGTTTAGTACAAACCTTGGAATCTAGATTTAGATAAACTCTGATTATATCACATAGCCCTAAGAGAGAATTTGAGGATTAGTATATAAGAACATACTAGAATTTTGGTATTGTAGATATTTTGTGAGTTTTCCGAGCAATACATCCCTGTCTGGATACAAGCAGGTAGAGGCGGCTCTGGCACAGATGTACCTAGGGGTAAAACCCGAAAACACCACTTTGAGCTAGACTCGAACGGGAACTAGTGCACGAAAACGTGCCTTGCTGCACTCTTGGTTACGACACTCCTCGGGGGATATGCTTTGGTAAATTCACAAGATTAGTATGAACCATTATTAAGGGAATACAAAAAATGCCCCTATGTGTAAAGACCCGTAAAATTCAAGGGAAATTTTTTCTTAATTTTCTTTGGAATTTTACAAGAGCGCGGTTTCTGACGGCACCTGATTCCGAGGCCCGGAGTGCCCGGAATCAATTTCCGAAGTTTGGCTCGGGTACGTTCAGTGAACGAACGAGCGGGAATTTCTAACTTTTAATCCGGTGCTCGGAATTGAAATCCGAGGACACCGATGAACTCGCAGCGCCGATATTCGTTTAAGGAGACCTTTTCCGAGGTTGCGTTTATTGCGGGTCGAAAGTTAGTTTTTGGGAGAATTATAAAAAGTTGAATAAAAATGTGGAACACTTTTTATTTTTCTTACTTGTTGGTTAACTTCTCCCAAAGGTAGTTAAAGGTGGGACCCACATCCACTTAACCTCCCTTGGGAGGATTAAGTGTGGTGGGGCCCACACGAAATCCAACTTTTCATCTCCTCTCAAAACTCCTTTAACCCCTCTTTAATTGACATAACAACTTGTTAATTAATTTGGATTTATTTTTATTTGAATTTCAAACCTTTGAAATTCAATTTGATTAAGTGTGTGAATAAAATAAGTCTCTAACTTATTTTATTTGGTTAGATTTCTCTAGCCTTCTTGAGAGCATTTTGGGTTCTTCTCCTTCTTCTTCAAACTTTGACGAAGAACGCTCAAGCTCCGACGAAGAACGCCGCTCCTCTCTTCTTCGTAGCCGATTGTATCCGAAGATCGACGACACCTTCCGTGTCAATGAAAAGGGAACGCCGCTTCCTCCTCAGACTTCCTTCGTCGACTTACGAAGATTTTCCATCGACGTACCTCTTCGTCATCGGATTTGACGAACGTTTACCACGACGCCCGACCTCCGCGACGTTGTCTTCCGCGGGTCGTTGACGATCTTCGAACTTGAAACCAAGGTAGGGGTTTGTTGTGGTTTATTTCCTTACTCTCGTTCTTGGTTCTAGAATGATAATTTGTGATTAAATATTTAAGAGTTATCATCTAACGAGAGGGGGGTCGGACCGCACAAACACGGCCGAATTCCCCCTCCTTTGTTCTTGGTTATTTGTATAATCTTGTGATGAACGAGAAGGCGTGGTGCCGTCGCGCCACGCGGGAATCGCCCGACTTATTTACGCGACGCTGTCGCGTCGCGCCGTGGATGGATTATCATGAACGCGACGCCGTCGCGCCACGTCGAAGGGAACCGAAGGCGCCGCGGCCGGAGCGGGGCCGCGGCGGAGGGGCGCGGTGCCGTCGCACCGCGCCGGACGACGAACACCGCGGCCGGTTCCGGGCCGCGGCGGGACGAGAGGACCGGCGGCTCGCCGGGCCGCCGGCGTCGGAAATCGGAAGGGGACCGGCTTGCCGATCCCGTTGAAGAAAAACCGGCCGGCCAGGTGGGCCGGCCGGAAGGTCAAAGACCGGGGGAAATTAATTCCCCCGGTCAACTCAAAAGCCCCCCCATTTATTTGGGGGGGGGGGTTTCTTTGAGGGGGGCAGGCAGCCCCCCGGTTTCCCTCAAGCAGGCCCCCACGAAGGGGGGCCGGTTCTCCAAAAGGCGCGGCTAAAAGCCGCGCCGCCAAAATGAAGAAGCGGGGGGCCTTGCCCCCCCCCCCCCCCCCGCGCGTTGCACCCGTGCGGCGCCAGGCCGCCGCGCCGGACCGCCGCCGGCCGGGCCGGGTCGGACCCGGGTCGGGTCGACCTGGGGGGGGGGGGGTCGGGTCAGGTCGGCCCGGACCCAGACCCCCCGTTTTCGAGACGATTTCGGTCTTTTGGACATAACTTAAGCCACGAACCTCCAATTGACGAACCGTATGTGGCAACGCGATCCTTGGATTGAGGCGGTCGTTTCAGTATATTACACTCAGGGTTTCGGAATACTTTGAGTTCGGCCGGGTTGGTTCGTACACGAAACCAACCGGGCCTTCGGAGCGGAAACACTCATATCTTGAGCTACGGACGTCCGATTGACGTGCCGTCAGCTTTGTTGTGTTCCTCTTAGTGAGACGAATCTTTTGGCATACTCCGCCCGAGGTTTGGACGCAGGTGGAGTATGGTCGGGTTAGTTTTGCCTTAAAAACCAACCGGGCCCCTGGGACGAAAAAGCCAATAACTCTCAGACCGGGCGTCCGATCGACGCGCCGTCTGTTGCGTTGAGTTCCTGTTGACGATACGGAACTTTCGGATACATCAACTTTGGACTTTGTGATATTTGATGTATCAGCCTCTCGGCTCGTGGAGTGGACCCTCCTGTACAAGCTTGCTGTGTGCGGGAACCCTAGTGTTGGCTGCGACTGTTACTGTGACTACTACTACTACTGCTACTGCTACTGTGACTGCGACGACGACAGTACAGAGATCCTGTGTGGATTCGACGACGACATCTACAACACTCAGCGATCCTACGTGGATCAGTGCTACAGGTCCTGTGTGGGCCCGATCCTGTGTGGGTCTGATCCTGTGTGGGTCTTTGCGCTCAGCGGTCCTGTGTGAACCAGCGCCTACAGGTCCTATGTGGGCCCGATCCTGTGTGGGTCTTTTGCGGGGGTTAGTTACCTATCGATCCTTCGTGGGTCCGACAACTTAGATGTATCAGAGATCATCTTTATCGTCTTTTGAAGAAGTTTACCTGTGTGAGCTGAATCCAGTTGCTTTCCTGTGTGGATTGTGTTGTGCTATCCTGTGTGGATTTCGTTTTTCTTTCCTGTGTGGAATACGTTTACTTTCCTGTGTGGACTGAGTTGTACTTGGGCTCGGAGGATGGAGCGTGTTGGAATTGATGACTTAGGTATATGTATGGGCATATACCTAAGCAGTGTCGGTTGTTACTTCGTGATTGTACCTTTCTTCGCGATTTATCCTTTGTGGATTTTGAGAGACCTTCAGGGGTCTCGGGGTCCCTACTGAGTAGCTTATACTCACCCCTGCACGGGCTATGCCCGCACCACGTTGTGTTGGTTGCAGACGACAGACAGCGTTGATCTTGGCCGAGGCTTGCAGAGCAGGACGGTACCTGGAGGTGGACCACTGGGCGGGACGTGCTCGGAGCGGACGGCGGGACCCGAGGAGCAGTGGAGCTATCTGTACCCACCCTTCAGGTGGGATCTCCAGTGGACAGCTCGGTGTAGCGGCTTTTACTTACAGTTGTTGTTTTTCCTTTCGAGTTGTACTTTACTTTCAGTTTGGGTTTGTATACTGGCCCATTTACTTTTCCGCACTTCAGTTGTACTCTGTTTTTACTTAGTGTTTACTTTCCGCTTGCTTACTATGTGGTGTTTGTTTACTTTATAAAGGCAATGCCTTCCCTTTTTACCGGGATTTACACCTTGGTGCTAGTCGCCAGCCCCTGGCCTATGGAAGGCGGGCTTGGGGTAGTCACGGCACGGACCCCGAGGGCGGGTCGTGACAAATTGGTATCAGAGGAGTTCGGTTCTACCACGAACTCTGATCTTTTCTATGTGAAGCAATAATGTTTAGCGTATTGAGTGTGGTTATCAGTCCTGAGAGTCCAGTGTTGGTGCGGCGGCCGACGTATCCGTACACCAGGACCCTGAATTCTGATTTCCGACTTAATGTACGAAAACATTGATTGCGTGTGTGTTTCAAAGTTTTCTTTGTGATTACTTATATCAGCTCACCAGGTATATTGTTCTGACCGTGGCGCACCTGTTTCCTTTTCAGGATGGCCCCACGACGGCAGCCAGCTAGGGTTCCGAGAGTCGAGTGTGACAACAGCCCACCGAGCGACGAGGCTTCGGTGCAGGGCCCTTTGTCAGCAGTGGCACCGGCGGTAGCTCTACCCGCTGAGCCCCCGATGCTTCCAGCACCAGCCGCTGACGATGCACGTCGCCTCAGCGCACTTCATGAGTTTTAGCGCCAGCGACCGCCCAGGTTTCGCGGGGAGACGGATCCCCAGGCAGCCGAGGACTGTCTGGAGGCAGTGGTACGTGTGTTTAGGCTAGTGAGGACACCAACAGACCTCATGGTGATCCTCGCTGCGAGCCTACTACACGCAACTGCAGGACGATGGTGGAGCTTGATGCTCCAGGTGCATGATGAGACATCTCTTCTATGGACGGACTTTGAGAGCCTCTTTCGCTCGAAGTTCGTCCCAGCCACCCTTCGTGCGGTGCGTATCCAGGAGCTTCTTCAGCTGCGGCAGGGCAGCATGACGGTCGCTCAGTACTCGACGAGATTTACTGATCTCTCGCGCTACTCGACCGACATGGTACGAGACCCATTCTTCCGGGCCCGGACCTTCGAGCAGGGTTTGAGACACGAGATCAGAGCATCGCTGATCTCCCTCAGCATACCGACTCAGACAGGAGTACTGGAGCGGGCCCTTTTGATCGAGAGCTTCCTTGCTGAGTCTACACCAGCACCGAGACCCACCGCAGGGCGGCACGTGGCAGAGTCATCTGCAGCAGGCAGCCGACGGATGACTCAGGGGTCCAGACAGACCAGACCCTCAGGCAGACGACCTCAGGACACTGGCTCAGCAGTGCGGGGCACACAGCGAGGAGCCAGTCTTTCGAGAGGCAGACAGTGCTACTCGTGCAGCGGGCAGGGCCACATGGCTCGTGACTGCCCGACCCGCCGTGCCGAGGAGCAGCAGACAGTTGAGGGACCACCGAGGCAGAGGCAAAGGGTCGACCGTGGCGGTCCACAGGGAGGAGGCGGACGAGGCAGAGGAGCTGGACGAGCAGCCGGTGGTGGGAGACGCTTTGAGGCTCTGCCACCACCACCACCAGGAGGTCCACCCCGACCACAGGGAGCTGGCGGGCAGAGACAGACACAGCTCCAGGCAGTAGAGGCCTACGACCATGGCGCACCCGAGATGATTCGAGGTACTATCTGTGTCTATTCCACCCTTGCTGCAGTTCTTATAGACACAGGAGCGAGTCACTCTTTCATAGCCACTGCCTTTGTTCGGAGCTCGGAGATTCCGACAGAGCCGTTGGCTCGATCCTTACGGCTAGAGACTCCTACGGGAGCAGACTCGACGATTACGCACTGGTGCCGGCAGTGTGAGATCACTCTAGGAGGCGAGAGCTTTGGCTGAGATCTTCTTGTAGCAGCGTCGAGGCCTTACGACGTCATCTTGGGCATGGATTGTCTATCTACGGTCCATGCGCAGATTGACTGTTTTAGGCGCAAGGTGCGATGTGTACGCACCGACGGGAGCAGGTTCACCTTCACTGGCGAGAAGGGAGCCTTTGCAGCACAGGATGGACTTCCAAGGAGGAGAGGACAGCCCATCACTCATCAGATGGCTAGCCTCATCCTTGGAGCAGTTGACATGCGGAGTCCTGGTTTTCCTGCAGTGGTGGATCAGTTTGCAGACGTTTTTCCCGACGACGTTCCAGGGCTACCTCCTCGCAGAGAGGTAGTCTTTTATATTGACTTGTACCCCGGGACAACCCCGATATCCACTCCAGCATATCGGATGGCCCCCGCCGAGCTTCGAGAGCTACGGGTACAGTTGGAGGACTTGTAGGGCAAGAGGTTCATCCGACCTAGTGTTTCACCCTGGGCTTCCCCGATATTGTTCTCCAAAAAGGCGGACGGGAGCCTGCGGCTTTGTGTTGACTATCGTCGCCTAAACCAAGTGTCAGTGAGGAACAAGTATCCGCTACCGAGGATTGATGACCTCTTTGATCATCTCAAGGGAGCACGGTGGTTCTCGAAGATAGACCTCAGGTCAGGCTATCATCAGCTCAGAGTCAGAGACGAGGATGTGCAGAAGACGGCCTTCAGATGTCGGTATGACCACTATGAGTTCTTGGTGTTTTACCCCACACTCTTTGATTTTCATGATCACAATCACTTTCATTTTTGTCTAACATTGTGTTTTAAGTGTTGTGGATGATAGGCAATTGATTGCCAAAAGTTTGTCCCAAGAAAGGACAAGGAGTGGACTGAAACTCAGTCCACCGGCCAACCGGTGTGATAGCACCGGCCAGCCGGTGGACCTGGCAGAGGCATTGCCCACTGCCAGGCTCCACCGGTCAGCCGGTGGCTTGACCACCGGCCAGCCGGTGGAACCTGCACTCAAGAGGGAGCCACTGCCTTCCCACCGGCCAGCCGGTGGCCTCAGCACCGGCCAGCCGGTGGCACCCTCTCCAAATAGTGTCAGCTACTGTCTGCCCACCGGCCAGCCGGTGGCTCTGGCACTGGTCAGCCGGTGGAGCCTGGATCAGATTTCTCCTCCTCTGCCAAGGCACCGGCCAGCCGGTGGCCCTGCACCGGCCAGCCGGTAGACCAGTCAAACTAGCCGTTGGCTTTGACCAGTCAACTCCTTTTTGGCCTCCAACGGCTCCGAGGCCTTTTCCAACGGCTCCAAAGCCCTCCAACGGATACTTGAAGGTTCCTAGCCTATAAATAAAGGCCTAGGAAGCCCCGGAACGTCACCAAAGCCACCAGACACATTGTTGATCATTTTGGCGAAGCTCCGGCGGATTGTTCCAAGAGAACCCCAAGTGCTCCATCCATTTCCACATCCAAGAGCACCACTCAAGAAGCTTGGGAAAGCACGCTACATCAACTCCATCATCCAATTGGCGCCCAAGTCTTCCCAATCACGGTTTTTCGTGTTTTATTTATTTTGAGCTTAACTTTGAGTTTGTGCCTACAAACTCCCAATTTTCTCATCCCCTCTTTTCTTTGGGTTTCACATCACCACTAAGGTGTGACAAGGTTGCCAAGCTTTCCTTTAAATAGCTTGAGACATAGGTGAGCTATCCTTCACCTGTAAGAAGGATAGTGGGTTCTTGCTAAACCACAAAAGCAAGCTGTAATAGGTCCTAGTGCTACCTCAAATCCTAGTGGGTTTCTTGCTAAAACCATTGAAAAGCAAGCGGTAGGAATCTCTCAACGGTTGAGTTGGGAGCGGAGACGTAGGCCGGGTTTTGGCCGAACTCCGTTATCAATTTCTTGTGTGATTGCCTCTTTATTTCCGCTGCACTTTACTTTGATTTTTTAATTTGTTAATCTTTTTTTAAAAGGCAATTCACCCCCCCTCTTGCCATCTTCCGTGTTTCTTCCGACCCAACAATTGGTATCAAAGGGTGGTTGGTCTCGGGAACGGTGTGGGCTTGGGGGGGGGATGTTGTGTCCTGGGCCCAGGATTGTTGGGCCCCCGCCAGGATTGTTGGCGCCTGTGCCCCGATAACCAATCCCACATCGGTTGTGGAGGGAGATTGGTGGGTGCTTGAAATTCTCGTGCCTACCTTCCCCTCAGCAACGCGTTTTAAAGCCGTGAGGCCTGGGATAGCAACTGGGCCAGAGCGGACAATATTGCTGGGCCGAGGGATCCGATCCATCAATTGGTATCAAAGGGTGGTTGGTCTCGGGACCGGTGTGGGCTTAGGGGGGGGATGTTGTGTCCTGGGCCCAGGATTGTTGGGCCCCCGCCAGGATTGTTGGCGCCTGTGCCCCGGTAACCAATCCCACATCGGTTGTGGAGGGAGATTGGTGGGTGCTTGAAATTCCCGTGCCTACCTTCCCCTCAGCAACGCGTTTTAAAGCCGTGAGGCCTGGGATAGCAACTGGGCCAGAGCGGACAATATTGCTGGGCCGAGGGATCCGATCCATCAATTGGTATCAAAGGGTGGTTGGTCTCGGGACCGGTGTGGGCTTGGGGGGGGATGTTGTGTCCTGGGCCCAGGATTGTTGGGCCCCCGCCAGGATTGTTGGCGCCTGTGCCCCGGTAACCAATCCCACATCGGTTGTGGAGGGAGATTGGTGGGTGCTTGAAATTCCCGTGCCTACCTTCCCCTCAGCAACGCGTTTTAAAGCCGTGAGGCCTGGGATAGCAACTGGGCCAGAGCGGACAATATTGCTGGGCCGAGGGATCCGATCCATCAATTGGTATCAAAGGGTGGTTGGTCTCGGGACCGGTGTGGGCTTGGGGGGGGATGTTGTGTCCTGGGCCCAGGATTGTTGGGCCCCCGCCAGGATTGTTGGCGCCTGTGCCCCGGTAACCAATCCCACATCGGTTGTGGAGGGAGATTGGTGGGTGCTTGAAATTCCCGTGCCTACCTTCCCCTCAGCAACGCGTTTTAAAGCCGTGAGGTCTGGGATAGCAACTGGGCCAGAGCGGACAATATTGATGGATCGGATCCCTCGGCCCAGCAATATTGTCCGCTCTGGCCCAGTTGCTATCCCAGGCCTCACGGCTTTAAAACGCGTTGCTGAGGGGAAGGTAGGCACGGGAATTTCATTGCGGGTTAGATAGAAATGAATTTAATCGTGTATCCACTTGCACCTCCGCACATGAAATTTGGAAGCTTTTAGAAGTGACCCATGAAGGCACTAATAAAGTCAAGGATACTAGATTAGATATGTATAGACAGGATTTTGAATCTTTTTCAATGCATCCAAATGAGTCTATTTCTGAAATGTTTACACGATTTACTGACGTGTGCAATGGGAGAAAGTCCCTTGGTGATGATGTTTCAGCTGAAACTATGGTGAAGAAGATCCTATGGATCCTACCAAGCAAATGGGCACCGAAGGTCACGGCGATTCAAGAAGCAAAAGACATCAAAAATATGCCGGTAGAGGAGCTCATCGGATCTCTCATGACTTATGAGATCACGATGAGGAGGCAAGCTCAAAAGGAGGGCACACCAATCAAGACACCAAAGAACATGGCCCTCAAGGTACAAAAAGAAGTAAGCTCCTCCTCATCCTCTTCCTCCTCATCTTCATCATCTTCAAGCGGCGACTCGGAAATGGAGAATCTCGCCCGCCAAATGCAAAAATTCATGAAGAAGCACAAGAAAAATAAGCAATCTCGCAAGGCGCGAAAGCAAGAACCCACCGCAAGATCCGAGCCCAAGGTAAAATGCTACGGGTGCGGCCAAAAAGGGCATTACAAGCCTGATTGACCACTCAACAAGAAACGGGCCACGCCAAAGGAAAAAGGAAAGAAGAAGGTCCTCAAGGCGACATGGAGTGACACCTCCTCTTCATCATCCTCCTCCTCCTCAAGCGACCAAGGTACAAAATGCCTAATGGCATTCCATGAGGTAACATCTTCCGACTCCTCCTCTTGTTCTTCAAATTCAAATTCTTTAAATCATCTTTCTTATGAAGAACTCTCACACGCTAGAGACCAACTAGAAAATGGTTTTCATGAGCTTTCTTCAAAATTCATTGCTTTGAAAAAGAATTTCAAAAAACTCTCTTCCGAAAAAGAACAAATTCTTAAAGAGAAGGAAGAGTTGACCCTTAAAATCCAAAATTTCCCAAATGTTGATTCCATGGAATCAACCATCAAAGACCTTAGAGAAACCCTAGCTAAGTTCACCCAAGGGGAACAAAATTTGAACAATATCCTAGGTTCCCAACGAATTTCTAGAACCACCCAAGGGCTAGGATATTCCAATATAGCTTCCTCCTCCCATGCTCCCACTATTTTTGTAAGGGGGAGCTCCCAATACAAATTTTGCAATTATTGTAAAAAACCCGGGCACATGATATATGAATGCGATTGCAAAAACGCCCGGTATGGTCAACCCAAAAGTTTTTTCTTTTCGGACGAATTCTATAGAAGAAGACCCGCCATGAGACAAGTTTGGATTGAAAAATCCCTTCTTGCGAGTCTCTCCGGGCCAAAATTTATTTCCTCTCCCCGGTGATTTATTGTTTTTATTTAGGGGGAGTTAGGTTCTTTTAAGCCTTTTTTTTGTGAATTAAAAATTTTTCATGCAAAATTATCATTTTAAATTTTCAATTCAAAATTTTCGATTCAAACTTTCAATTTCAACTCTTGGTATCAAAATTTCCATTTCAAAATATTCAATTCGATTTTTTTTTCACTTCAAAAATTTCATTTGGTTTCAAATTTCAAATTTCAATTGGTTTTTGATTCAAAACTTTCAATTCAAAATTTTCATCTCAATTTTGATTCAAAACTTTCAATTCAAACTGTTATTCATTTTTCATTTCAAAATTTTCAACAATTGGTATTTTTTTTTTTTCAAATCTCAAATCTTGATTTTCAATTTTTCCCTCAATCAAGTTGTATGCCCCATTCTATTTTGATAATCACAAAGGGGGAGAAATTTCTTGATTGATTGGGGGAGAAACCTTCTTGATCATGCATTGCTTATTTTCAATTTACTCATTTAAAGCATGCCTTCATTTAAGTTTTTACATTGCTTACATAAGTGATTGTGATCATCAAAATAGGGGGAGATTGTTGTACCCCACACTCTTTGATTTTCATGATCACAATCACTTTCATTTTTGTCTAACATTGTGTTTTAAGTGTTGTGGATGATAGGCAATTGATTGCCAAAAGTTTGGCCCAAGAAAGGACAAGGAGTGGACTGAAACTCAGTCCACCAGCCAACCGGTGTGATAGCACCGGCCAGCCGGTGGACCTGGCAGAGGCATTGCCCACTGCCAGGCTCCACCGGTCAGCCGGTGGCTTGACCACCGGCCAGCCGGTGGAACCTGCACTCAAGAGGGAGCCACTGCCTTCCCACCGGCCAGCCGGTGGCCTCAGCACCGGCCAGCCGGTGGCACCCTCTCCAAATAGTGTCAGCTACTGTCTGCCCACCGGCCAGCCGGTGGCTCTGGCACCGGTCAGCCGGTGGAGCCTGGATCAGATTTCTCCTCCTCTGCCAAGGCACCGGCCAGCCGGTGGCCCTGCACCGGCCAGCCGGTAGACCAGTCAAACTAGCCGTTGGCTTTGACCAGTCAACTCCTTTTTGGCCTCCAACGGCTCCGAGGCCTTTTCCAACGGCTCCAAAGCCCTCCAACGGATACTTGAAGGTTCCTAGCCTATAAATAAAGGCCTAGGAAGCCCCGGAACGTCACCAAAGCCACCAGACACATTGTTGATCATTTTGGCGAAGCTCCGGCGGATTGTTCCAAGAGAACCCCAAGTGCTCCATCCATTTCCACATCCAAGAGCACCACTCAAGAAGCTTGGGAAAGCACGCTACATCAACTCCATCATCCAATTGGCGCCCAAGTCTTCCCAATCACGGTTTTTCGTGTTTTATTTATTTTGAGCTTAACTTTGAGTTTGTGCCTACAAACTCCCAATTTTCTCATCCCCTCTTTTCTTTGGGTTTCACATCACCACTAAGGTGTGACAAGGTTGCCAAGCTTTCCTTTAAATAGCTTGAGACATAGGTGAGCTATCCTTCACCTGTAAGAAGGATAGTGGGTTCTTGCTAAACCACAAAAGCAAGCTGTAATAGGTCCTAGTGCTACCTCAAAGCCTAGTGGGTTTCTTGCTAAAACCATTGAAAAGCAAGCGGTAGGAATCTCTCAACGGTTGAGTTGGGAGCGGAGACGTAGGCCGGGTTTTGGCCGAACTCCGTTATCAATTTCTTGTGTGATTGCCTCTTTATTTCCGCTGCACTTTACTTTGATTTTTTAATTTGTTAATCTTTTTTTAAAAGGCAATTCACCCCCCCTCTTGCCATCTTCCGTGTTTCTTCCGACCCAACAATTGGTATCAAAGGGTGGTTGGTCTCGGGACCGGTGTGGGCTTGGGGGGGGATGTTGTGTCCTGGGCCCAGGATTGTTGGGCCCCCGCCAGGATTGTTGGCGCCTGTGCCCCGGTAACCAATCCCACATCGGTTGTGGAGGGAGATTGGTGGGTGCTTGAAATTCCCGTGCCTACCTTCCCCTCAGCAACGCGTTTTAAAGCCGTGAGGCCTGGGATAGCAACTGGGCCAGAGCGGACAATATTGCTGGGCCGAGGGATCCGATCCATCACTTGGTTATGCCTTTCGGTGTAACCAATGCTCCAGCAGTGTTCATGGCCCTCATGAACAGGATCTTTCAGCCATACCTTGATCGGTTTGTCGTAGTCTTCATCGACGACATTCTGATTTATTCTACGACTGAGGAGGAGCACGCCTATCACTTGCGAGTTGTACTAGACACACTCCGAGAGCACCAGCTTTATGGTAAGCTCTCGAAGTGCCAGTTCTGGATACGTGAGGTCCACTTCTTGGGACACGTTATCTCTGAGGCGGGAGTTGCAGTGGATCCTGCGAAGATCGAGGTTGTGTTAGCATGGGAGCGACCCAGGAGCGTGACTGAGGTTCAGAGTTTCTTGGGACTAGCTGGATACTATCGGAGATTCGTGCCAAACTTCTCTAGAGTTGCGGCACCACTCACAACTTTGACGAAGAAGGGGAAACCCTTCGTGTGGTCAGACAGATGTCAGCAGAGCTTCCAGGAGCTGAGACAGAGATTGACCAGCGCACCTATCTTGAGGTTGCCCGAGGAGGGAGTAGGGTACGTAGTCTACTGCGATGCATCAGGGACCGGACTCGGATGTGTTCTGATGCAGGAGCGGGCAGTTATCGTCTATGGATCACGTCAGTTGAGGCCGCATGAGCAGAACTACGCTACCCATGACCTGGAGTTAACAGCAGTGGTCTTCGCTCTGAAGACATGGCGACACTATCTGATGGGCGAGCGCTTTACAGTCTTTTCCGATCATCAGAGTCTCAGGTATATCTTCTCGTAGAAGGACCTGAACCTGAGACAGCGGCGATGGCTCGAGTTCCTCCAGGACTATGACTTTGAGATAGTCTATACTCCTGGGAAGGGGAACGTAGTAGCCGATGCCCTCAGCAGGAGGATGGGCATTCAGCTACTTGAGGAAGCGACGGAGCAGCTAGCCTCTTTTCAGATATCCTTCGTGGATAGAGATGGATCAGCCTTCCTCCAGTCTCTCACAGTCACCCCTCCACTACTGCAGCGGGTCAGAGAGGCACAGCGTGAGGACGCTGACTGTGAGACACGGCGTGCACAGATATCCTCGGGACAGGCACCTGATGGTTTCTCCCTTGGAGCAGAGCACGACATCCTTTTCAGAGGACGTACCATGGTACCAGTCGCTTTGCGAGAGGAAGTGCTGAGAGAGTTTCACACTTCTCCTTTGGCGGTACATCCTGGAGTGGCGAAGATGTACCAGGACCTCAGACGACAGCACTGGTGGCCAGGCATGAAGAAGGCAGTAGCAGAGTTCGTTTCTCGATGCCTCACCTGCCAGCAGGTGAAGGCAGAGCATCAGGTACCAGCAGGCTTGGTACAACCCTTGGAGGTCCCGGAGTGGAAGTGGGACGGCATATCTATGGAATTCGTGACTGGACTTCCACGCACTTCCAGAGGTCACGACTCCATCTGGGTGATTGTTGACCGACTCACCAAGTCGACACACTTCTTACATATCAGAGAGCAGGGCTCAGTGGAGAGCTTGGGACGTCTCTACGTTCAGGAGATTGTGCGGCTCCACGGCGTGCCATCATCTATCGTCTCCGATCGAGATGCTCGCTTTACTTCCCGACTTTGGAAGGGGTTGCAGGAGGCGTTCGGGACACAGCTACGTCTGAGCACAGCCTTTCACCCTCAGACGGATGGTCAGACGGAGAGGATCATTCAGACTCTCGAGGACATGCTCCGCGCATGTGTCCTCGACTTTGGTCGTAGCTGGGAGGACCACCTACCCTTGGTGGAGTTTGCGTACAACAACAGCTACCACTCCACCATCGGGATGGCACCGTATGAGGCGTTGTACAACCGACCTTGTAGATCTCCTTTATGCTGGACAGACCCTGGGGAGTCAGCACTGGTGGGACCGGAGATGGTCCAGTCCACGACAGAGAAGGTCCAGGTCATCCAGGAGTGGATGAGGACAGCTTAGAGCCGGCAGAAGTCATACGCTGACAGGAGGCGGAGGCCACTAGAGTTCGAGGATGGTGACCACGTCTTCTTGCGGGTCTCACCTCGACGTGGTATTCGGAGGTTTGGCCGAGGTGGCAAGTTATCTCCGCTCTTCATCGGACCCTTCCAGGTCCTTAGCAGGATTGGTGAGGTGGATTATCGCCTGGCTCTACCACCTCAGTTGCACCGGGTGCACGACGTCTTCCACGTGTCTCAGCTGAGGAGATACGTGCACGACCCAACGCACATCATTGACCATGGGGATCTTGACATTGACGATGGGGAGACTTTTACGGAGGTCCCGGTGGAGATAGAGGATCGACAGGAGCGGGTCCTACGTGGGCGATCGATTCCTCTTGTGCGCATCAGATGGCAGCACGAGAACCTCCAGGAGAGCACATGGGAGCGGGAGGCTCAGATGCGTGCTCAGTACCCTCATTTGTTTCCCTAGTTTTTGATGTATCTTTACGGGGACGTAAAGCCCTGAGGTGGGAGTAATGTAAAGACCCGTAAAATTCAAGGGAAATTTTTTCTTAATTTTCTTTGGAATTTTACAAGAGCGCGGTTTCTGACGACACCTGATTCTGAGGCCCGGAGTGCCCGGAATCAATTTCTGAAGTTTGGCTCGGGTACGTTCAGTGAACGAACGAGCGGAAATTTCTAACTTTTAATCCGGTGCTCGGAATTGAAATCCGAGGACACCGATGAACTCGCAGCGCCGATATTCGTTTAAGGAGACCTTTTCCGAGGTTGCGTTTATTGCGGGTCGAAAGTTAGTTTTTGGGAGAATTATAAAAAGTTGAATAAAAATGTGGAACACTTTTTATTTTTCTTACTTGTTGGTTAACTTCTCCCAAAGGGAGTTAAAGGTGGGACCCGAATCCACTTAACCTCCCTTGGGAGGATTAAGTGTGGTGGGGCCCACATGAAACTCAACTTTTCATCTCCTCTCAAAACTCCTTTAACCCCTCTTTAATTGACATGACAACTTGTTAATTAATTTGGAGTTATTTTTATTTGAATTTCAAACCTTTGAAATTCAATTTGATTAAGTGTGTGAATAAAATAAGTCTCTAACTTATTTTATTTGGTTAGATTTCTCTAGCCTTCTTGAGAGCATTTTGGGTTCTTCTCCTTCTTCTTCAAACTTTGACGAAGAACGCTCAAGCTCCGACGAAGAACGCCGCTCCTCTCTTCTTCGTAGCCGATTGTATCCGAAGATCGACGACGCCTTCCGTGTCAACGAAAAGGGAACGCCGCTTCCTCCTCGGACTTCCTTCGTCGACTTACGAAGATTCGCCATCGACATACCTCTTCGTCATCGGATTTGACGAACGTTTACCGCGATGCCCGACCTCCGCGACGTTGTCTTCCGCGGGTCGTTGACGATCTTCGAACTTGAAACCAAGGTAGGGGTTTGTTGTGGTTTATTTCCTTACTCTCATTCTTGGTTCTAGAATGATAATTTGTGATTAAATATTTAAGAGTTATCATCTAACGAGAGGGGGGTCGGACCGCATAAACACGGCCGAATTCCCCCTCCTTTGTTCTTGGTTATTTGTATAATCTTGTGATGAACGAGAAGGCGTGGTGCCGTCGCACCACGCGGGAATCGCCCGGCTTATTTACGCGATGCCGTCGCGTCGCGCCGTGGATGGATTATCATGAACGCGACGCTGTCGCGCCGCGTCGAAGGGAACCGAAGGCGCCGCGGCCGGAGCGGGGCCGCGGCGAAGGGGCGCGGTGCCGTCGCACCGCGCCGGACGATGAACACCGCGACCGGTTCCAGGCCGCGGCGGGACGAGAGGACCGGAGGCTCGCCGGGCCGCCGGCGTCGGAAACCGGAAGGGGACCGGCTTGCCGGTCCCGTTGAAGAAAAACCGGCCGTCCAGGTGGGCTGACCGGAAGGTCAAAGACCGGGGGAAATTAATTCCCTCGGTCAACTCAAAAGCCCCCCATTTATTTGGGGGGGGAGGTTTCTTTGAGGGGGGCAGGCGGACCCCCGGTTTCCCTCAAGCAGGCCCCCACGAAGGGGGGCCGGTTCTCCAAAAGGCGCGGCTAAAAGCCGCGCCGCCAAAATGAAGAAGCGGGGGGCCTTGCCCCCCCCCCCCCCCCGCGCGCTGCACCCGTGCGGCGCCAGGCCGCCGCGCCGGACTGCCGCCGGCCGGGCCGGGTCGGGTCGACCCGGTTCGGGCCGACCTAGGGGGGGTCGGGTCGGGTCGGCCCGGACCCGGACCCCCCGTTTTCGAGACGATTTCGGTCTTTTGGCCATAACTTGAGCCACGGACCTCCGATTGGCGAACCGTCTGCGGCAACGCGATCCTTGGATCGAGACGGTCATTTCGGTATATTAAACTTAGGGTTTCGGAATACTTTGAGTTCATCCGGGTTGGTTCGTACACGAAACCAACCGGGCCTTCGGAGCGAAAACGCTCATATCTTGAGCTACGGACGTCCGATTGACGTGCCGTCAGCTTTGTTGTGTTCCTCTTAGTGAGACAGATCTTTTGGCATACTCCGCCCGAGGTTTGGACGCAGGTGGAGTACGGTCGGGTTGGTTTTGCCTTAAAAAACAACCGGGCTCCTGAGACGAAAAAGCCAATAACTTTCAGACCGGGCGTCCGATCGACGCGCTTGCTGTGTGCGGGAACCCTCCTGTACGAGCTTGCTGTGTGCGGGAACCCTCCTGTACAGCGGACCCTCCTGTACGAGCTTGCTGTGTGCGGGAACCCTAGTGCTGGCTGCGACTGTTACTGTGACTACTACTGCTACTGCTACTGCTACTGTGACTGCGACGACGAAAGTACAGAGATCCTGTGTGGATTCGACGACGACGACTACAGCACTCAGCTATCCTACGTGGATCAGTGCTACAGGTCCTGTGTGGGCCCGATCCTGTGTGGGTCCGATCCTGTGTGGGTCTTTGCGCTCAGCGGTCCTGTGTGAACCAGCGCCTACAGGTCCTATGTGGGACCGATCCTGTGTGAGTCTTTTGAGGGGGTTAGTTACCTATCGATCCTTCGTGGGTCTGACAACTTAGATGGATCAGAGATCATCTTTATCGTCTTTCGAAGAAGTTTACCTGTGTGAGCTGAATCCAGTTGCTTTCCTGTGTGGATTGTGTTGTGCTATCCTGTGTGGATTTCGTTTTGCTTTCCTGTGTGGAATACGTTTACTTTCCTGTGTGGACTGAGTTGTACTTGGGCTCGAAGGATGGAGCGTGTTGGAATTGATGACTTAGGTATATGTATGGGCATATACCTAAGCAGTGTCGGTTGTTACTTCGTGATTGTACCTTTCTTCGCGATTTATCCTTTGTGGATTTTGAGAGACCTTCAGGGGTCTCGGGGTCCCTACTGAGTAGCTTATACTCACCCCTGCACGGGCTATGCCCGCACCACGTTGTGTTGGTTGCAGACGACGGACATCCTTGATCTTGGCCGAGGCTTGCAGAGCAGGACGGTACCTGGAGGTGGACCACTGGGCGGGACGTGCTCGGAGCGGACGGCGGGACCCGAGGAGCAGTGGATCTATCTGTACCCACCCTTCATGTGGGATCTCCAGTGGACAGCTCGGTGTAGCGGCTTTTACTTACAATTGATGTTTTCCCTTTCGAGTTGTACTTTACTTTCAGTTTGGGTTTGTATACTGGCCCATTTACTTTTCCGCACTTCAGTTGTACTCTGTTTTTACTTAGTGTTTACTTTCCGTTTGCTTACTATGTGGTGTTTGTTTACTTTACAAAGGCAATGCCTTCCCTTTTTACCGGGATTTACTCCTTGGTGCTAGTCGCCAGCCCCTGGCCTATGAAAGGCGGGCTTGGGGTAGTCACGGCACGGACCCCGAGGGCAGGTCGTGACACTATGAATATATGTCGGCAAATAGATAGTGGATAACCTATATTTTAACATAGGGTACCCCAAGTTAGGATATATTGTTCAATTATAAGATTATCCTATTATGTCTATTTTTTTACATTCTTATTAGATAAGTATTCAAAAACCCTAATTGTATTTTCTTTTTGTTAGTTGAAACATGGAGGGAGCAAGATCACGAACAACTCTTCTCTCTCTTCCTAGAGAACTACTTATAATTATTATCTAGAAGTCATGCACAGACGATGTTGAAACTTTTTCAAATGTCCAAGTTACATGCAAACAACTTTATGAGACATCCAATACCTCTAGCATTGCACGATTCTTTCAAGGATCAAGTACTGACTATGGGATAATGTTGCGCTCTCAACTTTCTTACCACGCTAAGCGTGGGAAGTACCATCAGGGTCTTTTCAAATTATTCACTTTATCTCAAAATTACGATGCACTAAATGATTTTCTAGATGCTGCAGAAGATGGAGACCTTCGAGCAGCCTATATGTATCAAATTATATATTTATGTCTTTTGGGATATACAGAAACTGATTTACCAAAACCTTATTTTGAAATATTTGAAGATGAATCAGTTAGAGTTTTTCTAAAAAAACATGTTAAAGATGATGTCTCAAAATTATATATAAGAAATACCTATTTTTTTATGATGCATCGATGCTTCTATCGATATAATCCAAGATGGATGAGGAGTTTTTGGGTAAAGGAAGTAGATGATTTTGAAAAATTCCCGAGGTACCATTGTGACACATGAACGCATTCTACCAAAAGGCAAATCCTCCTAGTCTCTCCAGAGTTCATGTTGTGATCCACATATCTCAAGTGACAAAATACATGCCTAACCCAACGCATGTACTCACCTATGAAGAATTAGAACTAGAACCCGATCTATCTTATTGTGGAGAGCCTATCAGAATTCTTCATACCAAAGATCAAGTGTTGAGAAACCGGATGACTCGTCTGGTAAAATTTCTATGGAGAAATCATAAGATGGAAGAGGCAATGCGGGAACCCGAGGAACATATGATGAAGAACCTATGTGGAAATAAATGGATGGTGAAATGTTTAAAAGTGTTAGTGCTCTTTATTGATGGGATTACTTTGGAATAATTTTCTCCTGTATGTGTAAACCTGCAATTTATAATGTGAAAATGATATTTGAGGAAGAATTATCTTTTCTGTTGCGGATATAGTTATAAATAACCATTTGGTCTTATATGATCATTGGGTTGGAGGAAATTATATGTTATTATAATTTGGGATGAAAATGCAAGGTATGAGATAATATTTGTGGTTAAATTATGTTATGGTTATTTTGAGGAATTTATCTCATTTTGGTAATGTTATAAAATATAGTTTTTGAAAAAGGACAACACGCAGACCGTGTGACAACCCATCGCGTCGGAGAAAGCTGTGGGAATCGAACCCACAACCAAAGTGCGATTGAGATTTATCACCTACCACTGGACTACGTGAAGTCCCTGGTTAGTGTGACTATTTTTTTAGTTAATTTATTTTCTTGATCATTAATAATTTGATTTGGGATCTTATGTCTTATCAAATGAATACCCTTAGTATAGGAAAATTATTTGGTAATTAAGTGATAAATGTTATTTTGGAAGTTGTTCGCTTTGTTGTATGGAAAATAGAATATTATGGTATTTCATTTGAGGAGTAATGGTGGATTTTTATCTATGTTTTTATTGTGGATTTATAGTGATTTGGGTTGTTTATGGAAATGATTAGGTTGATTACTTCTAAGTATGTGACTTTAAGAGTAAATAATGTCATTTGGAGATACAATTTAACGTGGAAGACTACATTCTTATAAGTTTTGAGTTTCAATATTAGTTTGGATTATATTGAAGGATTTTAAGTACAATTGATTATTGAATGGTATTTATTTAGCTTTATGGTATTGAGGGTTTAATTTTAGAAATTAAGATTAGTTTTTTTCCTATCTCTAATGGAATATCCATTTGGGGGGTCATCAGATATTATACTAACCATTTTTGTTTTGATTAATCTCTAAAGACAAGGTAAATATATAGTTTATCCTACGTGGATCATGTATTTCTATAGAAGTTTATTCTAGCTCTTCCATTGTGACCAAGTCTTCTTGAATACTCATTGTTCAAAAAAATGAGTTAGTGGTAAAAAGTTATTAAAGAATGAAACTCTACTTAAAAAGTAATTATATCTCTTTATGTTCTTAGTCAATATCATAAATGAATTCCTCGTCCTTATGTAATGTAACTTAAAATAAAAAAATGTTGTCCGTTTACTTTTCCTACTGGGAGACTAAGGACCGTTTGTCCCAACACAAGTTTGTGATTTTCTTATTGTTAACTTTCTCATGATCATGTTATATATTCCTCTCCATCAAAACTGAACACTTAGTTTATCATCCATATCCATGTTTTCCTACATGGAATCCTAGTATGAGTTATCTTGGGTGACCTTCATACCTCTCTTCCTTTCTTTTAAAGTGATAGTTTTATTGACTCTTTTTCCGATGTGGGACTTTCCATTATATTATCAAGCCCAATTTTAAAAAATTGCGAGGACGCAATTTATTGAAGGAGGGTAGAATGTAACACCCCAAGATTCCACGGTACGTTTCCCTTTGAATAATGCAACGACGTGCATTGTACGCAACTTCGAGATTCTAACACACCACAACCAATCAAACTAGCCGTTATGAATAGTAATACCTAATTTTTGAAATTTTATAAATTCTATCTCTCAAAATGGACTTCATTTTTGGAATCGGAATATAAAAATTAGCCTAGGGTGAAATTTTGGTACTTTTCGGATAACTTTCATATTTTGATGAATAGTGAAAATTAGTAAATTTTAATTAAAAACAACTTTTTTAATTGAAATAATTTATATTGATAAATTATGAATTTGAGTGGTTTTAAAGTATATTTAGAATATATTTTTACCATTTAATACAATTTTGGTCATTGGACATAATTTCACATTTAAACCGAACATAAACAAGTATGAATCTTTTGATAGTTATTATATCTTAAAAACACGCTTTTTGTTTTGACAGCGGGAATTAATTTTAAATTAATTTCTGCCACTTATGTGTTTTGAATTTGTAAAAATGGATTCCATATTTGGAATCAGAAAGTTCAAATTGTGTAAATAGGTAACTTTTATTTTTAGACACTTTGAATAATTACTTCGGTAAATATTTTATTTACCATGGTTAAAGGGTAAATCCGGTAAATAAGGGTTAAAAAAAATATTATAATAATAAAAAATTACCCTAAAAAGTGTCCTAACCTTATTTGTTGATACATTTTAGACCATAGGCATCTTTGAGATGATTTTGAGACTCCATGGTTCCACTTGTAAGTGATAGGGACACTTTATTTTAATTAAGTTAAAATGAATACAAAAATGACACAAGCATATATCTTTTAGAAAAACAATTGTTACATAGGGATATATATGTTGGATTTTAGACTATAAATATTCATTATAAATATAAAAATATTTCCTACATAATAGTATTTTATTTATAATTTTTAGACATTAAATAATTTAATTTATATATGACACAATGGTGATGTAGTAATTACCGTAATAGTGAAAAATTAAAATGATTGATATTTTAGATACCCAAATAAATATAATTTGAGACTTTTTATAAATTAAAATAGTTTTATAGGATAATATGACATGTTATGATTGATTTAATTAACTTTTTTAGAAGTAATCATTCTGTTATGAGTTTTAAAAAAATCAATTATTGAATAGTATCAAAATTGACATAAAAGAGTTTTTAAAACAAATATTATATTATCAATTGATATTAAATTCCTAAAAATCTAAGGTTCCGCCAAGAGACTTATATCATGATAGGTGTATCATTAATGGACCACTTTGGGGTCTCTTGGATGTATATAGTAAGTTTATTAACTATATAATATAAAAATACAAAGTGACATGGTAAATGTCAAACTAATTAACTAAGAGTTAAAACTATAAGATAAGGTTAATATAATGACCCAAACCTATCTAAATTTTATTGTTTGAATGGGTTTCGACCTATACCCACCTTAACCTTTAAATAATCAACTTTTGAGCCATTAGAAACTGAATATGAATTTATTATAAATTAATATTTCTAGCTTTTCCAAAGGTGCCCCTCACCCCTCTTATAAAAGGGCACTCCTCCTTCTCATTTCTTCACACCTTCAAGGCCTTTTGGTTCATCCAAACCCTGACTAAATACTCTCTCAAATTCCCTAACTACAACCTGGAGTCCTTAGTTTGATCAGAAATCCATCCTAAGGAGCCCTTTTGATCAAATCAAAAGGAAGAACCCGAAGAAGAGGTAATGTTTTCACCACCCCTTTTCAAGTTCCTTTCTTCTTGCACTTCTTCTTTCTTTGTTATTACCATTATAAAATAATAAATCTAGTATATTATATATAATTTTATGTTATTATAAATATGGTACAACCATATTCATTATTCTATCCACCCTTTGAATAGCAAGTCACTATACGTGCGTACGTACGACTTACCGTCTCCACGTCGTGGTGTAATCGTTATTCAATATATTATTATTTGGATGGGTATAATAATGATGTGTAATTCATTTAAATAAAAAATAAAACATGAAAATTATTCTTTATATATGATATACCATCCAATTATATATTATTTTAATATCAAAAGAATGATATTGTCGCTCGTGCGTACGTACGGACTACCGTCTCCACAAACGTGATGAGATTCATTCTCCATCGTATCTATTCAAGTATAATTCTAATTTGATGATTAAAAATAATGTTTAAGGACTTGATATCATTCTGTATATGAATAATATACATCCCATTAATAACAAATATGGCTCACATAACAAATAATATAAAGTAAAATGAACCCGTTAACACCCGAAATAACGATAATTCTAAGATATTATTAACAAATCAATGTTAAAAGATCATATATGATATCATATTAATGTAAATGATTCTTATATAATCCAATAACAATTATTTCACCATTATATAGGAGGTTAACCTACCGTCTACCAAGGAAAAAGTACAAAGTAAGGGGTTTCTTATCTCACTTTTAATTCCGTGAGAATTCCATTGTTCACAACTTATTTATTGCATGTGGTGTATGTGTACTACCCATAATTGTATTCATTGTGTATTATACTTTAATTTATGGACATTTACAGCATCATTGTATGATCCTTATTTCATGGGTGTATGTTTCATAAGTTACCTAATCGATAAGGGAATTTGAAATTTCAATTTCCATTTATTCGGCTTTACGCAAACTTCATTGATTATTTTACTCCGAGATTATGTGTGGAATAACTATTCATTTGCTTATGTCATAATTTCCACTCCCCTTTTCTGTAGATATACTTTTGATACACATAATCACTCAATTGATAATTTCTCAAGTCATCGATATGAATTTGATAAGAGTAATTTTAACTCATTCTCCATTTGTTGAGTTAAACATCCAATTCATTGGTGTTGTTTTTATAAGATTATGTGTGAATATACTTTGATTGATTTACAATGAATATACAATCATATTTAGTGTATTTATATTTTTCACACATAACTATGTCGTTGATTTATCCTTAACCTAAGGATACGGCCTTTATGAGAGATTCCATCTCAATTTACATTCCATTGAGACTTCTTTGTTGTTATACACCAAATCACTTTTATGCGGTGTATATAATGTACTTTGACATAGTATATCATGAATTCCTTTATTCTCATGATATTAAAATGTTTTGATTTCCTCAATTATTTGTATTCAAGTGTCTCTCTTTTGGTTAGAAACTCTAACTAAAATACCATTTTTAAATGTTTTAAAGACTTATTCTTCTAAATATTTCTCATTAATGTCCATGTTTTAAAAAATGGTTTTAAGGATTTATTTATATGGACATTAAAGTTTTAAAATTAAAAATCCTTTTAAAAGTTTCAAAGTGGTATGGGACACTTTGATTCAAAAATCTATTTTTAAATGGCTTCTTGACAAATAGTGTGACTTTAAATGATTTCAAGAAAAAGGGGGATATTTCTCTCAAATAGTTTTGATAATTATTTTCATCTATGTCAACATCCTTAATATTTCTTGATTGAGGATAATGTGACACAATACAATCTTCCATATTGTATCGAATGAGTTATGTTTGACTGTGGATGTGCTATTTTTATACCATTCATGGTTTGTGGTTAAAGTATTGACATTTCGTATTCTAGTTTTAATACGAATGTTTATATTATGTTTAAACCTGTTCATATGAGGAATGCATTGGATTTAATAAGTGACGGGTGGAGCCCTCTATAGATCCTCGATGCATCGGTAGGTCTCATGAGACAAACTAGTGTCTTGGCATAAGGCCTTGGCAAAATCTTATTTTTAGTCTTAGCACGAGGCCTTGGCTATGTGGTTATGATAGTCTGGAATTATGCATTCCATCATTATGAAAGTGGTTATTGATATTGCATGTGATTGTTCGATTAGTATAATATCCATGTGAATAAGTAAATGGCATTATTCCATTTTATTTTTTCCATACTATGTTGAGGTTCAAGTTTAAAAGGCTTTTGTTTTAATTATAAATTGCCTTAAATGTTTATGCTTGTCAATGAAATCTTATGCTATAATGTTATCCTTACTGAGCATCTGAGCTCACCCCTTTCAATGTTTTATTTTTCCCAGGATTATGAAGAAGTAATTTATGAATGACCTGTAGGGATAGTATGAGGGGATATGAAGACAAGATGTTTTTTAATTATGTAATGTAAAACTTTATGATTGTATCTAGTGTTTCCAAGGCTACTAAACTAATCGGTTTTTCGAGACTTGATCTTTCTTGTGATCATTCCAATGTTATGTAATAATGCACCGACTCTGGGTAACTGGGGTCGGGGCGTTACATCAAGGCCTAATCTAGATAATTAACAGCAAAACAACACAAACCAAGTCCTAACTTGTATCCATGAAGAATGTTTGGGTACCAATAAGCGACCCAAACATGGTGTGATTAAAACTCAATGTGTCACCGCCAACGGTGTTTAGTTGTAACGACCCGAATCTTTGGCAAAGGTACAGATCGTTAGTTTTCTTTCGAATCTTTACTTTAAGCTTGTTTACTGTGTGTAATGTTCTAGGAAGGTTCAGGGAGTGTCCGGGGTTGGTTCAAAGTCTGAGAGTTTGAGAAATGGACTTGCAGACAAGGGCACACGACCTGTGCACAGCTTGCACACGGTTTGGGTAAACTATGCGGCCTTTGGTCTGAAGGCAGGGAGGTGCGCACGGTTTGCGCACGGTTTTGTAAACCGTGCGCCTAAACCATGCGACCCTGATCTGGGTAAAATTTACAAATTCGCCCATAATTCTATTTTTAGGGCCTTAACCCTTTCTTTCTTCTTCTCACGGACAGAACCAGAGGGGAGCCTCCTTTGAGCTCAAAAAACCCTCTCCTCACTCTTTCTCTTTTCGTTTCTTCCCCCGGTGTCCGTTCTTCGATCCGTCGAAGACGTTGGATCACCCTAGGTAAGGCTAACCTCACGCACCTATTTCTCCTCGGCAAATCTTGCCTTACATTGTATTATTTTACCATAGGCTCATATGCCCTATTTTCAGAGCTTTGGACTAAAAATCAGATCTCTCCCAACCTACTGCGAATCCGAGGTTGATATAAAGCGAGCCTAGACCTACAGCCCTAAGGTATGTGGTCATGTGTTCTCCTTTTGGGTTTTCGCCATTTTGAGTAATTATCCTCATGTCGGGTTTTGTCTCTTTTCTAAACCCCTTATTTGTAATGACTACTTCATATCTAAATGACCTTTGTGGTATATGATTGATGAATCTAACCTTGTTAGGGTGTTTAGATGAGGTGTGGACCGGGAGTGGTCAACCATAGGTGATATGCCTTGAGATTTGACCCTTTTTCACCTTTGAACCTTAACGGTATGTCTTGAAAGCCACTTTCCATGTTAGGCAAATGGGATGGCTTGGTTAGAGGTTGGCTAGGATGAGATAACATGAACCCCTTGAACGAATTGAAATGTACCTTTCCTTGAGATGATTGTTTTCCTTATGATGTGATTGGGAAATGCCATGCATTGTTAATGTGATGTGATATAAGATGCTTTGCCTTATATATTGTGATGTGAATGGTTATGCTTTGCTGTGTTGACATGCTTGTGATAACCCATGTTGGGCGGGAGGCATTCTTACCCCGTGCCAGATGAAATTCTGTGAAACAGGATGAGAGGCATTTATACCTCGTGCCTATATAACCTTTATGGGTGAGAGGCATTTCTACCCCATGCCAGCTACAACGATTGAGGACGGGAGGCATTTATACCTCGTGCCTATATAACCATTACAGGTGGGAGGCATTTCTACCCCACGCCAGCTACAGTGCTTATGGATGAGAGGCATGCTTACCTCGTGCCAGTGATAACCTATATGTATATACTTATACTCTGGTGACTTGTTCATATTTCCAGCCTTGAGATAAAGCAGGTAGACCCGCCAGGTTCCTTCCGGAACCTGAGCAGGAGGGTTGTTTATTTACTTTGTTTTACATACTTGCAGTATATTACTCATTGTTGCATGCGAAAACCTTTTTGGATTACACGTATACATCGTTGGTGGTGACCTATTGAGACTTGTCTCACACTCTAACCGAGCGGCCTCCTTGGTACCCGTGTAGACTTCACTGCTGCAGGTACTAGCAGGGAAAAAGGCCCAACTTCAGGTTGTTGACTTATATACATTCTAGCTGGAGATCCAGAGCAGAGGATCGAGCTTGGCTAGAGATGCTCGTGGACTATTTTTGTTCTTTTTGTATTACTGTATATCATGCTTGCCATCTTTCCCATTGTATCAGCATTCCATGCATCCATTTTTTATCAGACACTGCCGGTGTGACTTTTGTATACTTATCAGGGTTTTCCTTACTTCCATTGTTCGATTTGTATGTTTACCTATTTCTCCTGTTATCCATTGGTTGTGCTTCCTCTATCTATATTACTTTTCTACCATACCGCTGTGTACTCTAACATGGGGGTACAGTCTCCCCACTGATTTACCATTACACCCCCGCTGCTAGTCGGTAGCCCCTGGCCTATGGGGAGACGAGCCAGGGGTCATGTGGCCAACCGGGCTCGGGGCTCGGGTTGAGGGGAAGCCGGGTCCGGAACATCACAAAGTGGTATCAGAGGTTTTCTTTCTTTCTTGCTTTACTATTTGGCGACGATAGACTTGGAGAGTGGAAACGCTTAGGGACTTAGCCATGAGCCGTGCTTGGGCATCGCGAACCCATGTACGGGGTATGGGTCAAGTTTCCTATTTTGTGTTGTTGATGATTCTGCTATTTACTATTGATACCGTTTCACCGTTGGGTGCTTCACATGTTTTGTGATGTTATTGAGATTTGCAATGTTTGGATTTGGATTTCATGGTTCGACCCGATGAAATGAGGGTTATGTACTAGAACATGCATCAAGATAGGCACAATATGATTAGGCCATGCATCTTGCCATGCCACGTTTAAATTTTTAGCGAGCATTGACTGATGTTTATTTCTATGCCTTGTTGATGTGTGTGCAATTGTGCAAACCTTTCATGCATGTTGTGAATTGGGTAATTATGTGATTTAGTGGGTGTCACTCTTTGGTTCATAAGGTGTATGGGCCCTTATAGATCAGAAAATGACATTCCAACTAAACCAATAATTTGATTTAAAGGAAATTCAAATGCTTGTTTAGTAGTAGTAAATGAGGAATGACATCCAAGTGTGTGTCATCTTTCAGTTCAAGAGGAGTATGGGCCCTTATGGGATGAGAAATGCCATATCACTAGATTAAGTTAAATTTGAACAGTTGTGGGTTTTTCTGAGAATTCATATGGGTATGGATAGATGATTTTAGGGTTAAGAAGGCTTAGTACCTGTCCTAGATTCTAGAGTTCAACCTTTAACTTGTTGGTTTCTTCATTTGAGACATTCATTTGGCATTGTAGCACTATGCCTCCGAGACGTCCTCGAGTCACGCGTGCTGAAGGTGGCGACGATCACGTTCCTGAGGTGGCAGGTCCTGAGCCGCCAATTGATCTTCCTGTCGAGCCACCTGTGGCTCCTCTTGCTATTCCTGAGATGGGCGTCGATGCCTAGTTCCGTGAGAACTTTTTGCATTTGATGCAGAGTGTGCATGGTGGAGTGCGACCTGCCCCGAGTATGGAAGAGTTGACCCGTGAGTTTCAGTCGCAACATCCTCCTACTTTTACAAAAGATGGCGGACCACTTGTTGTAGAGTCCTGGTTGGAAGCTATTATGACCATCTTCGAGCACCTTGAGACGCCTCCAGAGCGGAGGGTCAAGCTCGCAGCTTATATGCTACGTGGTTCAGCCAGGAGGTGGTGGGATGTCATCACCCAGACGGGACAACAAAGAGATATGATCTGGACTGATTTCCATACTTTCTTCTACGATTATTTCTTTCCCCAGACTTTGAGGGATGACAGAGCTAGGGAGTTTATGAATCTGCAACAAGTGACCATGACAGTCATGGAATATTCGTCCTGTTTCACTGAGTTACAACGTTTTGCTTCTACACCAGCTGCTGATGATCTCACGGCCGCTAGGCGTTTTGAGGATGGACTGTGTTATGCCATCCGGTAGCAGGTTAACATGTTCAGGCTGACGACCGTTTCAGAGATCGTCAATCAGGCTTTGATCACAGAGAGGAACTTGAGAGAAGCAGACAGTGTGAACCAGGGCGGTTCGTCACCGAAGGGTTCTAGTGGATCTGCTTCTGGGAAGAAGCAGTGTTTTGAGGACTCTCGCGGTGTTAGTGGTGGTCAGACCCTTTTCTCGGGTGGTACTCCTATCTATCACCAATGTGGGGTGCCAGGGCATATGAAGAGGCA
The DNA here is from genome assembly GCA_963277665.1 of Viscum album. Taxonomy (NCBI): domain Eukaryota; kingdom Viridiplantae; phylum Streptophyta; class Magnoliopsida; order Santalales; family Viscaceae; genus Viscum; species Viscum album. The sequence continues at coordinate 641,770,301 of OY728146.1, read as the reverse complement.
GTGTACGCGAAACCTAGTGGAGTACATAGGCTGTGGTAGGTTGGGTCATCTCCACCGCTTCTGCAGGACTTTTCCCCCAGGGTCCAGTGAGCAGGGATTTGTGCCTACACTACGATCTGGCGCTGGATCGGCAGGATCATGTCAGTCAGGCAGCTGGAATACCGCCGGCCGATCAGGCTGTGGTGGCGGTCAAGGCAGAGATAATTAGGTAAATGACCCTCAGCGCCAGCAGGGCGGGTCTGCTTATGGTAGCCAGGCTATGACCCAGGGTCGTGGTACCGACCGGTTGTATGCAGTCGAGCCTGTGCCACATGAGCAGTACGCCAGACCATCTATTGTACGAGGTACGATTCTAGTTGCCTCTACATTAGTATCTTCTTTGTTTGATACAGGTGCTTCTCACTCTTTTATATCAGAGGCGATTGTTGGAAGTTTGGGCCTTGACGTTGAGTCATATCATGGCATGATCACGTTAGATACCCCATTAGGTATCCATTTAGGGAGCATTCGTCGTTGTCAGAATTTTCCCCTCGAGGTGGGTAGTTACCTTTTCGTGTGGAACCTGTATGTTCTAGATATGACAAGTTTTGATGTAACAATTGGGATGGACTAGTTAGTTCACTATAGAGCCCGGATTGACTGCTATCGTCGGAGGGTGGCGTTTACGTCACCAGAGGGCGGCACGCATATGCATAAGGGAGAATGGGATCTTAGTGCGACACGAGCAGGACCGGAACACCAGAGTTTAGGTGGTGTCACAGCACATGTTTCCAGTCTTTATCTCTGTGACCAAGGGTTACAAGCCTCTGTTTATCCTCCCGTGGTAGAGCACTCCAGTGATGTCTTTCCTGATGATTTATCTGGCCTAACTTTGGCGCGAGAGGTGGAGTTTACTATTGATCTTATACCAGAAGTAGCACCATTGACCAATCCTTCTTATAGGATGACACCTAAGGAACTTATGGAGCTCAAGGGTCAGTTGGAGGACCTGGAAGAAAAAGGATTTATACATCCCAGTACTTCTCCTTGGGGATCACCGGTTCTTTTTGCCAAGAAGGAAAATGGTACCCTTCGTCTTTGCGTGGATTATCGTAAGTTAAATCAGCTGACTATTAAGAATCGGTATCCTTTACCTCGAATTGATGACCTCTTTGATCAGATCTGAGGAGTGAAGGTGTTTTCAAAGATAGATTTGAGGTCGGGCTATCACTAGGTGCATGTTAGGACTTCAGACATACCTCACACGACGTTCAGGAGCAGGTATGGTCTCTATGAGTACCTAGTCATGCCGTTTGGGCTTACAAATTCACATGCAGTGTTTATGGCTCTTATGAATCGGATTTTTCACCCTTACCTTGATTCTATTGTGGTTTTATTTGTGGATGATATCTTAGTCTATTCACACTTGAGACACGACCATGCAACCCATCTTGAGATCGTGCTGAATACACTAAGAGAGCATCAGCTTTATGCTAAGCTCAGTAAATGAAACTTTTGGATAAATAAGGTTCACTTCCTGGGTCACATCATTTCTGAGTCTGGAGTTTCAGTTGACCCTGAGAAGGTGAGTGCTGTAATTTCTTGGGAGCAGCCCAAGAACATCTTTGATATCAGGAGTTTCTTGGGGATTTCTGGATACTATAGGCGGTTCATTCAGGATTTTTCACACCTAGAAGCACCACTTATAGCTTTAACCAAAAGGGGGTGAGATTCTATTGGTCAAAACCTTGTGAAGTAGATTTTCAGGAACTGAAGGGCAGGCTAACCTCAGCACCGATACTGATCTTTCCAAAGCCAGGCAGAGCTTACACGGTCTTTTGCAACGCGTCAGGTATCGGCCTTGGAGCTGTCTTGATGCAGGATGAGTGAGTCGTTGCATATGGTTCTCGTCAGTTAAATCCACATGAATGGAATTATCCGATGCATGACCTCGAACTCGTAGCGGTTGTACATGCCTTACGCTGTTGGAGACACTACTTGTTGGAGAGAATTTTGTGGTATTCACTGACCACAAAAGCCTCAAATATATATTCACTCAGTGGGATCTAAATCTCAGGAAACACAGGTGGGTCGAGTACCTGCAATACTTTGATTTCGAACTGGCCTACACTCCTGGAAAAGGAAATTCAGTAGCCGACGCGCTAAGTCAGAAAACTCAGTCACAAGTAGTTCAGGAATCTGATGAGGAATGGAAGCTGATGGACCTATTTTCAGAGATGCACATTGAGGTTCAGAAGGGTCAGGGTCAGACTGTTCTCTCAGCCTTAGCGGTGACATCTAATCTTTTGGAACGGGTCAGGGCTAGACAATTATCAGATCCAGAAGGCCTTGTTTTACGTGAAAGTGTCGCTGATGATGTATCTACAGATTGGACCGTGGATGAAGGTGATACTTTATTGTTTTTTGGGCGTGTATGGGTCCCAACAGACATCATAGAGGATTTGATGAGGGATTTCCACACCTCATCATGGTTATTTCACCCAGGAATCACCAAAATGTATTGTGATTTTCAACGACAGTACTGGTGGCCCAGCATGAAGCGGGAGATAGCCGGTTTTATCACACGTTGTTCCACCTGTCAGCAGGTGAAGGCGGAAAATCAGTTTCCGACATGATTTTTGTAGCCGTTGTCCATTTCAGAGTGGAAATGGGATGATGTTTCTATGGATTTTGTAACCGGTTTACCCAGGTCACCTCGTGGAAGTGATGTAGTATGGATTATCGTTGACCGTCTGACGAAGGTCGCGCATTTCTTACCAGTGCAGGAAACCTTCACGGTTGATGACTTGGGAAGACTGTATGTCAAGAAGATAGTGTGACTTCATGGAGCACCTCGATCTGTTGTCTTAGACAGAGATCCTCATTTTACATCTTGGTTATGGCAGGGTTTACAGAAGGCCTTTGGTACGCAGGTACTTTTGAGCACGGCCTATCACTCGCAGACTGACGGACAGACCGAGTGGACGATATAAGTACTGGAGGATATGTTACGTGCATTTGTTTTCGATTTTGGAGGTTCATGGGAGAAACACATTCCCCATGTCGAGTTCAGTTATAACAATAGCTTCCAATATACCATTTAGATGGCTCCCTATGAAGCCTTATATGGTAGGCCTTGTCGCTCGCCTTTGTGTTGGATTGAAGCTGGGCAACTGTTCTAGGACCACGTCTGGTGCAGGAGACTACAGAGAAGATACAACTTATTAGGAAGCGTATGAAGACAGATCAGTCTAGACATCATTCCTATGCGAACAAGCACCGGAAACCTCTTGAGTTCGAGGTTGGGGACCGGGTTTTCTTGAAGGTATCACCCAGGTTGGGCAGAGACATGTACGGAAGCAGGGTAAGCTCTCACCGAGGTTCGTAGGACCCTTTGAGGTGATGAAGCGGATTGGGACAGTAGATTACCAACTTGAACTTCCATAGAGATATCAGGCTGTGCATGATGTTTTTCATGTATCTCAGTTATGCCAGTACTTTTCAGATCTGAGTCACGTTTTTCAGCCTGATGAGGTTGAGATGGATATGGATGCTTCCTTCGAGGAGTATCCGATGTGAATTGTTGACCGGAGTGTGAAGACACTCTGTGGCAGGTCTGTTCCTCTTGTACGGGTGCTATGGCAGCACGACCGGGTACAGGACGAGACCTGGGAGCGAGAGGCTGATATACGTTCTCAATGGCCAGAGCTTTTCATTGATGACACCTCAGTACCCTCGAGAGACCAACTCGGGGACGAGTTGCTTTAAGGAGGGGAGGTTGTAACAACCCGACTCTTTGGAAAAGGTACAGATCATTATTTTTCTTTCGAATCTTTCCTTTAAGCTTGTTTACTATGTGTAATGTTCTAAGGAAGGTCCAGGGAGTGTCCGGGGTTGGTTCGGAGCCCAAGAGTTTGAGAAATGGACTTGCAAACAAGGGTGCACGACCTGTACACTGCTTGTGCACGGTTTGGGTAAACCATGCGGCCTTTGGTCTGAAGGTAGGGAGGTGCACACGGTTTGTGCACGGTTTGGGTAAACCGTGCGCCTAAACCGTGCAACCCTTTATCTGATGGCAGTGGGATGCGCACGGTTTGCACACGATTTGGTAAACCGTGTGCCTAAACCATGCGACCCTGATCAAGGTAAAATTTACAATTTCACCCTTAATTCTATTTTTAGGGCTTTAACCCTTTCTTTCTTCTTCCCATGTATAGAACCAGAGGGGAGCCTCCTTTGAGCTCCAAAGACCCTCCCCTCACTCTTTATCTTGCCGTTTCTTCCCCCGGTGTCTGTTCTTCAATCCGTCAAAGGCGTTGGATCACCCTAGGTAAGGCTAACCTCACACACCCCTTTCTCCTCAGAAAATATTGCCTTCCTTTGTATTATTTTACCATAGGATCGTATTCCCTATTTTTAGGGCTTTGGACTAAAACTCAGATCTCTCCCAACCTACTGTGAATCTGAGGTTGATATCAAGCGAGCCTACACCTACATCCCTAAGGTAGGTGGTCATGTGTTCTACTTTTGGGTTTTCTCCATTTTGAGTAATTATCCTCATGCCGAGTTTTGTCTCTTTTCTAAACCCCTTATTTGTAATGACTACTTCATATTTAAATGACCCGTGTGGTATAGGATTGATGAATCTAACCTTATTAGGGTGTTTAGATGAGGTGTGGACCGGGAGTGGTCAACCATAGGTGATATGCCTTGATATTTGGCACTTTTTAAACTTTGAACCTTAACGGTATGTCTTGAAAGCCACTTTCCATGTTAGGAAAATGGGATGGCTTGGTTAGAGGTTGGCTAGGATGAGATAGCCTGAACCCCTTGAACGAATTGAAATGTACTTTGCCTTGAGATGATTGTTTTCCTTATGATGTGATTGGGAAATGCCATGCATTGTTAATGTGATGTGATATAAGATGCTTTGCCTTATATATTGTGATGTGAATGGTTATGCTTTTCTATGTTGACATGCTTGTGATAACCCGTGTTGGGCAGGAGGCATTCTTACCCCGTGCTAGATGAATCTTCGTGTGTTGGGCGGGAGGCATTCTTACCCCGTGCCAGATAAAATTCTGTGAAACAGGATGAGAGGCATTTATACCTCGTTCCTATATAACCTTTATGGGTGGGAGACATTTCTACCCCACGCCAGCTACAACGATTGAGGACGGGAGGCATTTATACCTCGTGCCTATATAACCATTACGGGTGGGAGGCATTTATACCCCACGCCAGCTATAGTTCTTATAGATGAGAGGCATGCTTACCTCGTTCCAGTGATAACCTATATGTATGTACTTATACTCTGGTGACTTGTTCAGATTTCCAGCCTTGAGCTGAAGTAGGTAGACCCGCCAGGTGTCCTTCCGAAACCTGAGCGGGAGGGTTGTTTATTTACTTTGTTTTACTTACTTGCAGTATATTACTCATTGTTGCATGAGAACACCTTTTTGGATTACATGTAGACATCGTTGGTGGTGGCCTACTGAGACTTGTCTCACACCCTACCTGGGTGGCCTCCTTGGAACCCGTGTAGACTTTACTACTATAGGTACTAGTAGGGGAAAAGGCCCAGCTTTAGGTTGTTGACTTATATACATTCTAGCTGGAGATCCAGAGCAGGGGATCGAGCTTATCTAGAGATGTTCGTGGACTATTTTTGTTCTTTTTGTATTAATGTATAGAATGATTTCCATCTTTCCCATTGTATCATCATGCCATGCATCCATTTTGTATCAGACACTGCCGATGTGGCTTTTGTATACTTATCAGGGTTTTCCTTACTTCCGTTGTTTGGTTTGTATGTTTCCTTATTTCTCCTGTTATCCATTGGTTGTGCTTCCGCTATCTATATTACTTTTCTACCATACCACTGTCTACTCTGACATGGGAGTACAGTCTCCCCACTAATTTACCATTAAACCCCCACTACTAGTCGGCAACCCCTGGCCTATGGGGAGACGAGCCAGGGGTCATGTGGCCAACCGGGCTCGGGGCTCGAGTTGAGGGGCAGTCGGGTCTGGGACGTCACATTAGTACTATCCATGTAATGACCCAAAGTTTTATCAATGAATTTCCCTTATTATAATCATGTTGTGTAGTATAATCACATTAGTAAGCACAATGACATATCATGATACTGAATACTATGTGATTATTAAACATAATTTTATCACTTCTATGTTTTGAATTTTGAAAATCTGACATACACGGTTGCGTTCAGGGTGATTTTTAGAGTCTAATAGAACAAATATATTTTTTTCTTGAATAGTAGCCTACCCTTATGAATAGTAACCTACCCTTAAGAATAGTAATATGACCCTTATGAATAGTAAATCATCCAAAAATAATAGTAATATCACCCATGAATGATTAAATAACATGACCATAGTAAAAATATTGGTATTTTTGTAAGTAATAAATAATTAATTATAATTAATTGTAATTAATTATTAATTAATTTAAAAGAAAATGTATTTTCCTAATTTTTTTTCATAAATTAACAATTCCATGTCTTCTGGTTTTAAGATAATTTTATAAGAACTTATGCAATTTTTGAAAGCATTATGAAATCAGTTTTAATTTTAAAATATGCATTTTTCAAGTAAATTATGATTTTAATTAAAAATTAAATTAATCATATTTAGAAAATTATTTTTGAAAAATGAATTTCATTTTTTTATTCTAAACATCGAAAAATGGTTAGGGTGAATTTTTGGGATTTTTCCAAAATACTTGAATTTTTTATGAATAGTGAAATGCTGTAATTTACAAAATAAGCTGAATACATTAATTATAGAGTCATGCATGATGTTCTGCTGATGTAAGCCCAATTGGTTCGAACTCACATGAACTTATTACTATTCTTAGTCATAAAATCATTACTATTACTTGTCTAGTGGAGAAATAATAAACTAATGAATATAATATTGAGAAAACCCTTCTCCCCACTACTATAAACACCACCTTTCACACTCTCATTTCCACACACCTCTCAAGCTTCAAGAATTGTCTAAACTCTATCCAACCATCTTCCCTATCCCCCCCCACATCCAAAGAGATTCTGGTCTCATCAAAAGATCAATCCAAGGTGCCTTAAGGAGGATTCAAGAGGTAATTCCTCTCTCTCTCTCTCTCTCTCTTTTCCTTTAATTTCCTTTCAATTTCAAGTTCTTTTCTTAATATCTCCTCAACTATACTCATCCAAATGGTATAGTAACTCCAGTATCTTACATATAATGGAATTTTATGATACTAATGGGATAATATATCATTTATCCTCCTTCTCATCTTCTTTCTATTTTAGAAAAAAAAACGTTGTTCGTGAGGTGTTAATTTATCACCTTCAAGAATGACATGTTTTCATTTTCCTTTATCGCCTTCATACCTAGTCATGAAACCATTTTTATGGTTTAAACAGATTATGTTATATGTATTATATCATATTTAAAGTTTTTCAACTAACTTATGTACATATTACTAAATGATTAAACAAAACAAGTTCGTTGTGGTCGAAAAACCGCCCGAATTAACCCAAACGATCATCATTAAAGTCTTTTTAATGGTTCATTATCATGGTATATAAAACAATTATTTATAAGAGAATTTCAAGTTCTTTAACATCATCAATAACATATAATTATAATTCTATATGTTTATCCACGTTTTAAATAAACTTCCATTCACGAATACAAGTGAACCGTTTGAGAAAACTATAAAAATGAACATTCCCAAACAAGGAATTTAAACTCTATAACTCATCCAAAATCCCATAGATGAACTTAATAAAACCTTAATGAATATTATTAATGTATAAATGTTTCTATAATTTTTAATTAATGAATATAACGTGGTTATACAGGACATTAAAGTGAAGAAAGCGTCCGGATACAAGGTAAGGGGAAATTCTCGAACTCAACTCTCATACTTCGGGTTTTCCCTCTTTCAACCCATTTTCAGTATGGATATGCCTTAAGAATCATTTCTTAATCATAATATTACCTATTTTGGGATATATATGTTTTATAATTTAATTTATGACAAACCCAATGTTCTTCCAAATGAACTCTTCTTACAAATAAACACCCTCTTTTTACTTCTCAAAGATTGTTTCTACTTCACTTATCATTAATTGTTCTAAGTCAAGAATGTTATCCCCTCTTTATTTTGGGATCCAAAGGTTTATGAATGTATTAATTATGATTTTAAACTAATTCCTTTTCATGGGTTATTTTATGTGTAAGTTTGATATATGTGGCATGCATGATAATGAAAATATTATGATGTAATGAGTGCGCCCAGAATTATATAGCGCAATATGAATGTTTGAATGTGATAGGTGCACCTGAAATTATACAGTGCTATAATGAATTGGGTAAAGTGATTAATTTCATCAGTTAAATTGAAATGATGTGTGAACATGATGCTATCTTTGTTCACAACTATGTGTGGCAGTTGACCACTATGACATGATGTTTCATTTTTTATGCATTGCCACATTTCAAGTCTTTTATCAATGCTTCTTTTCATATTCATGATCCTTTGCCTATGTTATGAATGTGATCACCCATTGTTATATTGTTCATATCTATCCTATTACTGGCATTTTAGCTCACCCCTTTTTGATGCATATCCTTAGGTGATTATATGGAATCCCGCCTTTTTATTACATAACTTTTCATTACATTTTACAAACATAGGATCTTTAAAGTCTAGTGTCTTGGAAATCAGGAACAAAAAAAAACATGAAAACATAAAACATTATTCTAATCCACTTGTAATGATTCATAATAAGTTCATCATAAGTAAAAATTAATACATCTCATAACCTGGAGACATACATCAATGGAAAGGTAGAGCAGAAGGCTCAGTAAGGAAAACAAGTGAAACAGTTGACATGTGATCTTGAGCAATATTAATAAGAACATGATAAAAATCATAAAGACATGAGTAATGGAAGAATAGGAATATCATGATAAAAATAACTTGAAAAATAACTTGAATATGTGGCTTCAACATTTCATTTATAAATTCATGAACATATCACTAAGGTCCATCCCCAAGGTGTCATAAAATTTACCAAGGTTATTCACCAAGGTATCGTGAAACTTGTCATATCTAGAGATTAATTTTTTACCCAATGCATTGGAGCGCTATCAGAGCACACCCTTAATATGTATTTAATTTCATGTGATTCACATAGATAATAATAAAACATTTCATAAATAACCCATAGAGAATAAAAGAAATGGGTTTCATTTCAAAATCATGATGTTTTAAAAAGTACTTAAAAATAAGATCATTATGTCATTTATAACCCATGGAAAGGGTGTGAGGGTTATATGTATGTCAATTACAGAATAAAATACATATTTTTTTTTGTATTTATGAACAACCATAGAAACAAAATAGGTCTAGGTATTCACATAAATAAAATAAGAGAATTTCTTGAGAGAAAGAGATGGAAATTTTGAGATGAAATTTTTGCAGCATAACGACTATATAACACGGTTTTAGAAAATATTAAAAAGAGAGGGTACAAGGGTAACCCACTCATAAATAACTAACATTAAAATATAAATACAGAATAACATGGATATAAGAACATGGTATGAATATTTGAATGACATACCACAAGAAAAGGAAACTTGAAAGGAAAGAGAAGATGTGATTTCTTTTACAAGAAATTCAGTAGCCTAACGACGTCACTTAAAAATTCAGAAAATCAATTGATAAGAGAGGAAAGGGTCTCTCGTAATTTGGACATGAAATGGAAAGTAGTAAAGATATATAAGAACAATCCCTCACATAATAAAATGGAACTATAAGACATAACATAAAGGAAGTCATGACTTAAAAGAGGAGGGTGAAAGGTTCCCTTACCTTGAAAAGTAAATTCAAAAGCTTGAAGGTAGGGACCTTGGGAGGCTTGAGGGAACCTTGGGAGGACTAATTGGGAGGTAAAGATACCATATATTCATTGAGGAGGATTTTGGAATGAAATGAATGAGGGAATGGCTTGGTATTTATAGGAAAAGTGAGGGAATAAATTATTAATTTCCAAGGGACACCTCATCGGTGGTATTGGAAAAACCATGAGCTTGCCCATGGTATTTTCCCATGGTATTGGAAACTTGGGACACCTAATAGAATATCTTAATATTAATAAGTCTAACAGAATTCTTACATCATTATTACATCATTAATGATGTCATTAAACACCCGAAACTCAAAACTGTATTTTTATTATTCACCGAAAATTCAACTGTCTCAGAAAAATACCAAAAATTCACCCTAACCTAATATCAATTATCTGAATTCAAAAATTAAATCCATTTTATGAAAATAATTTTCTAAATATTTTTAATTTAATTTTTAAATAAAATCACTATTTACTCAAAAATACAACTTTAAAACTATAACTCCTTTTGTAACACCTTAAGAAAGTAATCAAGGTCCCATAAAATTATCGTATAACCATAAAAAAGTAAAGTAACAATATATGATTACATTTTATGAAAATAAATTTCTATTTTAAAATATTAAATTAATTATAAAATTGTAAATAAAACATTTATGACATACAAAAATACCAAAACTTATACTATGATTGTTTTTTCACTTTTAAGATGTCTAAAATGTATTTATACATTCATGGGTGAAGTTTCTATTTTTTTTGGATGATTTACTATTCATTACTATTCATACGACTATGTTACTATTCATACTTTACCATTCACTAAAAATTAAGTTGATCTTATTAGACTCTAAATTCCTTACTGAACACAACTATAGAAGACAATTTTTTGAAAATCAAATCACGTTATTAATTATTTAAATAATACAAAAATATTTTAAAATACCCCCTTTTTTCCAAAATTTATTAATAATATGGAACTATAAATTCATCCTACACTTATCCGAATATTTGAACTTCACCAACTTTTCCATAATAAGAAATGACCATTTTACTTATACCAAGGGATTACAAAAATTAACTAAGGCTTCATTACATAGCCCCTTATAACACCTGTATAGGACCAAAGTGTAAGGTGTGCTATGGTGATAAAATCTTGGGGTGGCTTGGACAACATTGCCCGAGTGGTGATTTCTATTAGCTTGAACTTCTCCCGTAGGCGATTCTGTTCAAACTTCACATGTTGAAGTTTAGCTTGGGCTTGGTCCAGAATAAAGCCCAGAGATGCTACCTCCTTCCCAAGCTTCGATATATGGGCTTCGTATGACCCAAGTCTAATGGATGAGGCCATTCAATCTTCTTTTTGTATTAATTAACCAAGATAACTTGTATTTATAAACAATAAACAAAACATTAAGATTATAGTTTCCAACGGTCATATTGACCAACAGTTATATAACAGTCGAAACCCAACAGTCTCATTTTAATTATACTCACTTCATTAATTAAAGAATATAGTTTTTTTGAGTATAGAATAAAATAACACACAAATTTAGGAAAAAAATATTATTAAAAAGTTCAGGTCATTACATTCTTCCCCCCTTAAGAAATTTCGTCCCCAAAATTTTAACTCGTACCCTCAGAAGAGAAAAGGTGTGGGTACTTCTGCCTCATAGACTCCTCTGGTTCCCACATGGCTTCCTCAAATTTGTGGTTCCTCCACAACACCTTAACAAGGTGGGTAGTCTTGTTGCATAGAACCTTGTCTCTACGATCCAAGATCTCCACCAGCTGCTCCTCATAAGAGAGGTCATGTTCCACTTTTACCACCTATGAGTTTAGTACATGTGAAGGGTTAGGTATGTACTTCCTCAAGAGGTATACATGGAATAAATCATGAACTTGTGATAGATTTGGAGGAAGTGAAAGCCGATGGGCCACTGCTCCCACGCGATCAAGGATTTCATAGGGGCCAATGTACCTAGGGCTGAGCTTCCCTTTCTTCCCAAACCTCATGACTCTCTTCCAAGGTGAAATTCGAAGAAAGACTTTGTCACCAAAATCAAAATCCAAGTTCCTTGTATGGTTGTCAGAATAAATCTTTTTCCGACTCTGAGCAGCCTTAATGTGTTGTTGGATGACATGTACTTTTTCTGTCATCTCTTGCACAAGATCAGGCCCAAGAAGCTTTCTCTCACCAGCTTCATCCCAACAAGTAGGAGTTCTACATTGCTTCCCATATAGAACTTCATAGGGTGACATTTTAATGCTTGAGTGGAATTTGTTGTTGTAAGAGAACTCAACTAAATGGAGATGTTGGTCCCATCCACCTTTAAATTCCATTGAGTACGTTCTCAGCATGTCCTCGAGTGTTTGAATAGTCCTTTCAGACTGGACATCAGTTTGGGGGTGATAGGCCGTACTGAAATTCAATTCAGTGCTTAGAGCATGTTGAAGACTTCTCCAGAATTTTGATGTGAACCTTGGATCACGATTAGATACGATAGAAAGTGGAACTCTATGCACCCTTACCACTTCCTTCACGTAAATCCTGGCAAGTTGATCAAGAGAGAAATCTTCCCGGATAGAGATAAAATGGGTAGTCTTAGTGAGACGGTCCACAATAACCCATATTACATTATTTCCATTGGAATTTATCGAGAGACCAGTGATGAAGTCCATAGTGATATTGTCCCACTTCCATACTGGTATGGGTAGTGGTTGCAATACCCCTTTAGGAAGTTGTCATTCTGCCTTCACTTGCTGACATACCAGGCACCTTGAAGTGTAGTCAACAATCTCCCTTTTCATATTATCCCACCAATAATGATCACAAAGGTCCCTATACATTTTTGTGCTCCCATGATGTATAGAGAAAGCAGATCTATGAGCTTCATTCATCAACTCCTTCTTTATTTCTGGAATATATGGAACACATAGTCTTGTACAAAATTTTAGTACACCTTCTTGATCAATATTGAACTTAGGAAACTTTCCATCCTTTACAGCCTCAAACTTCTTCTGTAATAAAGGATCTTCTTTCTGAGATTTCTTGATCTTCTCTAGTAATGACAGTTGAGAAATCATTTGGGTTAGAGTTGATGATGTCCCTTCCCTTATAATTCCCATGTCCAGCTTTACTAGGTCATTGATCAAAGGATCTTTTTGAATCCTCATCATGGAAAGAACAACTGGGTCTTTACTACTTAATGCATCAACAAATTTGTTTACTCTTCCGGGGTGATAATGAATTGAAAAATCATAGTCTTTAAGAAGTTCTAACCATCTCCTTTGTCTCATGTTCAATTCCTTTTGTGTGAAAATATACTTCAAACTTTGATGGTCTGTGTATATATCACATTTCTCCCCATAAAGATAGTGCCTCCATATCTTCAGAGCAAAAACGACCGCAACTAGCTCCAGATCATGCGTAGGATAGTTATGCTCACGAGTCTTCAACTATCATGATGCATAAGTAATGAATTTTTCATTTTTCACGAGGAAGCACCCAATCCCTTTTAGAGATGCATCGCTAAAAATAACGAATCCTTCTCCACTTGAGGGCAGAGTTAACATAGGTGCAATAACCAATCTCTTCTTCAGCTCTTGGAAACTTTTGGAATATATCAGAATATCATCAATAAAAACTACCACAAAGTTATCAAGGTAGTCCTTAAAGACTCTATTCATCAAATCCATAAAAATAGTAGATGCATTAATTAGTCTGAAGGGCATAATAACAAACTCATAATGCCCATATCTTGATCGGAAGACAGTTTTTGGAATATCTTCTTTCTTCACCCTTAATTGATGATAACCATAACAAAGATCAATCTTAGAGAAGAATTGAGCCCCAAGAAGTTGGTCAAATAAGTCATCAATTCTCGGAAGAGGGTATTTTTTCTTTATTGTGATCCCGCTCAGTTATCTGTAATCAATGCATAGCCGCATCGATCCATCCTTCTTCTTCACAAAGAGAACTTGTGCTCCCCAAGGAGACACCTGGTCGGATAAACCCCTTCTACAAAAGATCTTGGAGTTGTTTCTTTAATTCCTCCAGCTCCACATTTTCCATCCTATACGGGGTCTTTGATATCAGATGAGATTCAGGTATGAGTTCAATGGATAACTCTACCTCTCTTTTTGGGGGAGGTTTGGGTAACTCCTCAGGAAATACGTCTACGTATTCTTAGACGATGGGGACATTTTCTATCCTTAAACTCTCATATCCTTCTTCTTATTCACCGATCAACTCCATAAATAATGATATAGGAGGTTCTTCTAGAAAAATATCAGGTTGAGATATCTCCCCTTGGAAGATAACTGTAGGTTTTCGATTCAAGACTACTGAGATTTCCTTACTTCTGCATTTGATCTTAGCATTATACTTTGAGAGTCAGTCCATCCCTAGTATAATATTGAATTCCAGCATGGGAATGACTACTAGATTTACGATAAGATTGTGCTCATCGAAGTAAATACTAGAGTTTCTAAACACTAACTATGCTTGTATAATTCCACCAGGAGTCTTGACTGATAACTCTAATTTTAGAAAGTCGGTGGTTGATTCTAAATTCTTTGCAAACTTAGAGGAAATAAAGGAATGCATAGAACCAAAATCAAACAAAGTACTTGCTAGCTTTGAGAGGAAAACAAGAGTACCTTCTACCACATCATTCAGAGCTTCAACTTCAGCTGTCGTGATATAAAAAGTACTACCTTTCTCCCTTGGCCTTTGTTGAGGCTGATGGTGATTCCCCTCCACTGCTCTCGGGTTTGGAAAATGATTTTCAAAGTAACCAAGTTGTCCACACTTAAATCACTGGACATTAGGTAGGGCCTGCACCATATTCCCCTTGTCGTTAGTGTTTGTAAGTTGAGGTTTCACCTCACTACGACAATCCCTTGCAATATGGCCATCTCTTTCACACTTGTAGCATTTCCCACTCCCAAGCAGGTAGTTCCTCGAATGCTTCTTCCCACATTTATTACACGTGGGACGTCGCACTTGCTTACCTCCTCTTCCCTGATCAAAGGTCCCCCCTAAGCTGGGCTCCATTGATCTCTTCTTGTCATTTGATTTATGAGACCACTACATCTCACCAAACTCCAGCTCGACTTTCATCGCACTCCGCATGATCTCCTTATAACTATCATAGTCTCGATTGGATAGATTCTTTCGTAGATGAGGCCTCAGTCCATCGAAGAATCTATCACAATTACCACTTGGATCCATGAAAAGGCTAGAGGTGTAACGTGAAATCCTTGTGAAGTTCATCTCGTAGCTTCCCACGGATTCATTCTCCTTCTGCTTCAGCTCAAGAAATTTCTTCTCCATTATTGTTATCATGGAATGAGGGAAATACTTACTAAAAAAGATCCATCTGAACTCTTACCACTCCATAAATTAAACCTCCACTCTTGGCCTCATGTTTTTAATCAGTTCCCACCACTTATCAGCTTCTCCTTCTAAGCGATAGACAGCCAGGGTGACCTTCTCTTGCTCTGAACAGCGGAGCAAAAAAAAGATCTTCTCGATAGAGCTAATCCAATGCTCAGCAATCAATGGGTCAGTCGATCCAATGAAGGTTGGTGGTCGTTGACGCATAAAGGACTAAAAAGAATGTTGTTCCCTTTGTGGTGAGATCAGTCTCTCATCTTGATTCAAGTTATTTCCCATAACTTGAGTCATTTGGTTCATCATTCGCATGAATGTTTCCATTCCAGCTTCCATCAGAGGGCCTTCAGCGCAGGGTCCATTGCGATCACCATTTACACGGTTCCTCCTATTACCCGCCATTTTCTAAAAGAATAAAACCTTAGTGAGAAACTTATTTCATTTACGAATCTTTTAACTATAAAGTATTTTATATCTTAAAACTTTATGCTTAAATAATTACATTTCTCTATAATTCCTTCATAATGATTTATAAAAATCTTATGATTAACAAAACATATCCTGTGGGAGTGTCGTAACCAAGAGTGCAGCAATGCCCGTTGTCGTGCACTAGTTCCCATTAGAGTCTAGCTCAAAGTGGTATTTTCGGGTTTTACCCCTATGTACATCTATACCAGAGCCACCTCTACCTGCTCATATCTATACAAGGATGTATTTTCTTGATAAACCACATACTCAATATTCACCAAAATACTAGGAATTTTTCCTATATTTAAACTTTTTATAGGGGTTTTCCTAAAGTTTTCATGGCCTAATTTCCATAAATAACTAAACTATCCTTTGATACCAACTATGGCATCCCGCCTTTTTATTACATAACTTTTCATTACATTTTACAAACAGAGGATCTTTAAAGTCTAGTGTCTTGGAAATCAGGAACAAAAAAAATACATGAAAACATAAAACATTATTCTAATACACTTGTAAGGATTCATCATAAATTCATCATAAGTAAAAATTACTGCATCTCATAACCTGGAGACATACATCAATATAAAGGGAGAGCAGAAGGCTCAATAAGAAAAACAAGTGAAACAGTTGATATGTGATATTGAGTAATATGAATAAGAACACGATAAAAATCATAAAGACATGAGCAATGTAAGAATAGGAATATCATGATAAAAATAACTTGAAACATAACTTGGATATGTGGCTTCAACATTTCATTTAGACATTCATGAACATATCACCAAGGTCCATCCCCAAGGTGTCATAAAAATTACCAAGGTTATTCACCAAGGTATCATGAAACTTGTCATCTCTAGAGATTAATTCTTTACCCAATGCATTGGAGCGCTATCAGGGTGCACCCTTAATATGTATTTAATTTCATGTGAGCCACATAGAACATAATAAAACATTTCATAAATAACCTATATAGAATAAAATAAATGAGTTTCATTTCAAAATCATGAAGTTTTAAAAAGCACTTAAAAATAAGATCATTATGTCATTTATAACCCATGGAAAAGGAGTGGGGGTTATATGTATGTAAATTCCAGAATAATATATATATTTTTTGTGTATTTATTAACATACATAGAGAATAAATAGGTCTGGGTATTCACATAAATAAAATAAGAGAATTTCTTGAGAGAAAGAGAGAGAAATTTTGAGATGAAATTTCTGCAGCATAACGGCTATATAACATGGTTTTAGAAAATATTAAAAAGAGAGGTTACAAGGGTAAACCACTCATAAATAACTCATATTACAATATAAATACATAATAAAATGGATATAATAACATGTTATGGATATTTGAATGACATACCACAAGGAAAAAAACTTGAAAGGAAAGAGAAGATGCAATTTCTTTTACAAGAAATTCGGCTGCCTAACGACGTCACTTAAAAATTCAGAAAATCAATTGATGAGAGAGGAAAAGGTCCTATCATCATTTAGAAATGAAATTGAAAGTAGTAAAGATATATAATAACAATCCTTCACATAATAAAATGGAACTATAAGACATAACATAAAGGAAGTCATGACTTAAAAGAGGAGGGTGAAAGGTTCCCTTACCTTGAAAAGTAACTTTGAAAGCTTGAAGGTAGGGAACTTGGAAGGATTTAGAGAACCTTGGGAGGACTCCTTGGGAGGTAAAGAGACCATATATTCATTTAGGAGGATTTTGGAATGAAATGAATGAGGTAATGGCTTGGTATTTATAGGAAAAGTGAGGGAATAAATTATTAATTTCCAAGGGACACCTCATCGGTGGTATTGGAAAAACCACGGGCTTGCCCATGGTATTGTCCACTTGGTACAACTCATATAATATATTACTATTAATAAGTCTAGAATAATTATTACATCATTATTACATCATTAATGATGTCATTAAACACCCGAAACTCAAAATTGTATTTTTACTATTCACTGAAAATTCAACTGTCTCGGAAAAATCCCAAAAATTAACCCTAACCTAATATCGATGATCTGAATTCAAAAATGAACTCCATTTTATGAAAATAATTTTCTAAATATTTTTAATTTAATTTTTAAATAAAATCACTATTTACTCAAAAAATACAACTTTAAAACTATAACTCCTTTTGTAACACCTTAAGAAAGTAATCAAGGTCCCATAAAATTATCGTATAACCATAAGACAGTAAAGTAACAATATATGATTACATTTTATGAAAATAAATTTCCATTTTAAAATATTAAATTAATTATAAAATTGTAAATAAAACATTTATGACATACAAAAATACCAAAACTTATACTATGATCGTTTTTTCACTTTTAAGATGTCTAAAATGTATTTATACATTCATGGGTGAAGTTTATATTTTTTTGGCCTAAATACTATTCATTACTACTCATTACTATTCATACGAGCATGTTACTATTCATACTTTACTATTCACTAAAAATTAAGTTGATCTTATTAGACTCTAAATTTCTTACTAAACACAACTGTAGAAGAAAATTTTAAAAAAATCAAATCACATTATTAATTATTTAAAGAATACAAACATATTTTAAAATACCCCTTTTTTCCAAAATTTATTAATAATATGGAACTATAAATTCATCCTACATTTATCCGAATATTTAAACTTCTCCAACTTTTCCATAATAATAAATGACCATTTTATTTATACCAAGGGATTACAAAAAATAACTAAGGCTTCGTTACATAGCCCCTTATAACATCTGCATAGGACCGAAGTGTAAGATGTGCTATGGTGATAGAATCTTGGGGTGGCTCAGACAACATTTCCTGAGTGGTGATTTCTATCATCTTGAAATTCTCCCGTAGGCGATTCCGTTCAAGCTTCACATGTTGAAGTTCGGCTTGGGCTTGGTCCAGAGCAAAGCCCAGAGATGCTACCTCCTTCCCAAGATCCAAAAGATGGGCTTCGTATGACCCAAGTCTACCGGATGAGGCCATTCAATCTTCTTTCTATATTAATTAACCAGGATAACTTGTATTTATAAACAATAAACAAAACCTTAAGATTATAGTTTCCAACGGTCATATTGACCAACAATCATATAACAGTCGAAACCCAATGGGCTCATTTTAATTATACTCACTTAATTAATTAAAGAATATTTTTTTTTGAGTATAGAATAAAATAATACACAAATTTAAGAAACAAATATTATTAAAAAGTTTGGGTTGTTACAGATTATGTGTACTAAGGAGTTTTCAAGGGACAATAAGAAGCTGGAGAAGAATGAATTAAATAAATGTTTATGTTTGATGTTGTAAATGTTATGTATGGTCTTAGTTTACCCAAGACACTAAACCTATGGATCCTCATGGTGTAATACTATTATGTTGTTTATCTTTATAATGATGTAATAGTAATGTAAGAAAAGGATGGGTCTCTATAGTTTGTTAAAGGCAAGGTTTAGTTAATTTTGGAATTAGGATTAGTGAACCCTAGATAAAACCTCTAGTATGAGACTAAGTAAAAATATGCACACAAGAATATTTACATAGGGATCCCATAAGTTATGATTTTAGTGAAAATTGTACAAATGAATAAGTTATTTATTCATGACTTGTTGACTTATGTTTTGTTCTAACCTTTTCTATTTTATAAAATGGCGGGAACCGGGAGAAACTAGGACAAAAACCTATGCGAGGGCCAATGCAACGATTGCCAGGATGACATCCCCAATGATTTTAGAGGTGGAGTTCAAAACTTCATGGAAATAATTACCCAACTATCTCAAGTTATGAACAATAACCATAATAATGGGGAACGTCATCCTTAACCTAAGAGGGAGCAATTAGTTGTCGAGTGTTTTATGCAGTAACGACCACCAAATTTTAGTGGATCTTCCAATTCACTAGTTGCGAAATAGTGGGTCAACTCCATAGAGAAGATATTTTCTGTGCTTCACTGTTCTGAGACGGAGAAGGTGACATTAGTAGTTTATTGTCTAGAGGGAGAGGCCGATCAATAGTGGGATTTGATTAAGAGCACTAAGCCAAGTGACGAAATTGAAGAGATGGAATGAGAAGACTTTAAGATCATGTTTCTTAACAAGGATTTCCCACGAACTCTTTGTACAAATATGGAGAGATAATTCATAGATCTCAAGAAAAATGAAGGAGAATTTGTCACGACCTACGAAGTGAATTTCAAAAGGCTTTCAAGGTATGCTTCAGGTTTTTTTATCAATAATGATAACAAAATTGATGGATTCTTTAGTGTATTAAAACCACACCTTCGAAAGGATCTTGAAATTCGAGACTTTGGGAGTTATGAAGAAGTTGTTCAGTGTGCCCTCAAAGTGGAGATGAAGTTTAGAGAATGGTCTGATGGCTATGGTGATAAGAAATAAAAGATGAATTTTCAAGCCGAAGGATCTAATGATAAAGGTGGGAAGAAAACTCAATGACCCACATGCCAAAAATGTGGGAAGTTGTATCATGGGAATTTCCTCAAAGGGATGGGAAAATTATTTAAGTGTGGAAAAGAAGACCACCATGCTCAAGAGTGTTGAAAAGATATGAGAAGGAAGGATAATGTAGTGGAAGAAAGGGGAGCCCCACCCATGGTTCAATGCTACAAATGTAGGGAGAAAGGGCACTATGCAAGCCAGTGCACTAAACCTAGAGTCCTCGAGGGAAATCAGCATTAGCAACCACCAAATCCAAAGAAATAAGGGAAGTATTATTCCATCACTACTACGGAAGTGGAGCAAGATAATGAATTCGTACAAGGTACACTTACTATTCACTCAATAATGGAAAAATTCTTATTTCATTCTGGTTCTACACATTCCTTTATATCTTGAAAGTTTTCTAGAACTATAGAACCGAATCCCTAAAACCATGAAGTAGAGATATCTTTAAAAATACCAAGTGGTGCAATCATTTCAACCCAAGTGTTTGACTCTTCTCCTGTTGGCATATGTTGGAAGATTCTTCCAATGAATCTTGTAATACTTACCTTGGTGGAATTCGATGCTACAATGGAAATGGATTGTCTCTCACTATATAGAGCACATATCAAATATATGGAAAAGGAAACATCTTTTCATATTCTGAACCATCCCATGCTCCTCTATAAATGCAAGGAAGATCATGAATCTCCTTTGAAAAATCGTTCAACGGTGTGGGTGTTGATTCCATGTGAAGAAGCATACCTCACCCAAATGGTTATGTCAAAAGAAAGTGCCAACCTTATGGAAATGACCATCATGAGGGAATATAGTGACATATTTCCCAAAGAGTTACCCAAACTTCCCCCAGATTGTGAGGTAGATTTCTCAATAGAACTCATACCTGGATCTATGCCTATCTCAAAGTGTTCATATAGAATAACTCCTATCGAACTAGAGGAGTTAAAGAAGAGGTTGCAAGATAATTTGGACAAAGGGTTCATACGCCCTAGTGAATCACCTTAGGGTGCACCAATGCTCTTTGTGAAGATGAATGATGGATCTGTGCAGTTTTGTATCGATTATCAGGAACTCAACAAGATCACCATAAAGAACAAGTATCCTCTTCCAAGAATATATGACTTGTTCGATTAGTTAAGAGGATCTCAATACTTTTCAAAGGTTTATTTTCGTTCTAGATATCATCATCTAAAGGTGATGAAAGAATATATTCAGAAGACTGCCTTTTGTGATATATAGTGATTCTTCAAAGAAAGTCTTGAGTTGTCTGCTCATGAAAAATGATAATGTGATAGCCTACACCTCAAGACAGTTGAAGATCCATGAGTAGAACTACTCGACACATGATCTAGAGTTGGAAGTCATGATTTTTATCATGAAAATCTGGCGGCACTACCTTTATGGCGAGAAGTGTGACAAATACACCGACCATAAGAGCCTAAAGTGTATATTCACACAAAAGGAGCTCAGCATGCGTCAAATGATATGGTCAGAGCTAATCAATGACTACGATTGCTCTATTCATTACCATTACGGAAAGGTGAACAAGGTAGATGATGCTCTAAGAAGAAAATAACCTACTACTCTATCCATGTTATAGATTTAGAAAGACCCTATCTTCTTGGATATTAAAATGATGGATTTGGAAATCATAAGGGCATGTGCTACATCCTACCTTGCCCAAATGATTTCACAACCATCTATCCAAGAGAAGATTAAGGAGACACAAAGGGATGATCTGGATTTACAAAAGAAGGTGAATGTAGTAAAGGATGGGAAGATGCAAGAGTTCCATATCGACGATGATGGTGTGATTCAGTTTGGAACACAAATTTGTGTGACTTCATCACCCGAGATAAAGAAGGAGCTATTAGACAATGCACATATATCAACATTCTCTATCTATCATGGTAGAACCAAGATGTACCAATATCTCTGAGAACACTTCTGGTGGGATAACATGAAGAAGGAGATTATAGAATATATCTCAAGGTGATTGGTATGTCAAAAAGTTAAAGCAGAGCGACAAAATTCCAAAGGGATGATGCAACCATTGCCTATACCTATGTGGAAATGGGAGAATATCACTATGGAATTTGTCACGGGTCTCTTGAATATTTCTAAGGGAAATAATGTGATACGGGTTTTGGTTGACCAACTCACCAAGACTGCCCATTTTATCTCTATTTGGGAAGATCTCTATCTTGAAAAACTGGCAAAGATATATGTGAAGGATGTGGTGAGACTACATGGTGTTCCACTCTCGATTGTCTCTGACTGTGATCTAAGGTTCACATCTAAATTCTGGAGGAGTATTTAATATGCTTTGAGCATTGAATTAAATTTCAACATGAACTATCACCCCCAAATTGATGGATAATCTAAAAGGACTATTCAGACGCTTGAAGATATGCTAAGATCCTACTCTTTAGAATTCAAAGGCAGATGGGATCAACATCTCCCATTAGTTGAGTTCTCATACAACAATAGATTCCACTTGAGTATTCAGATGGATCTATATGAATCTTTGTATGGAAAGTGATGTAGAACTCTAACATATTGGGATGAAGTTGGAGAAAGAAATCTATATGGACCTAATCTTATGCAAGAGATGAGAAAGAAGGTTCAAGTCATTCCGAAACATATAAAATCAGCTCAGAGTCAGAAAAAGAGCTTTGTTGAAAGTCGTCGAAGGGACTTGGAATTCGACGTTGGAGATAAAGTCTTCCTTTGAATATCACCATGGAAGAGAGTCACATGGTTTGGAAATAAAGGGAAGCTAAGCCCAATGTACATTTCCCCATTTGAGATCCTTGACCGCATAAGAGACATGGCCTATCGACTTGAACTTCCACCGAATATGGCTCATGTTCATGATGTGTTTCATGTATCACTCCTGAGGAAGTACATACCAAATCCCTCACATGTACTGAACTCAGAGGTGGTACGACTGGAAGATGATCTCTCTTATGAGGAGCAACTAGTAAAGATTCTGGACAGGAGAGATAAGGTCCTACGCAACAAGACAACCCATCTTGTTAAATTATTGTGGAGGAACTATAAGTTTGAATAAGCTACTTGGGAACCGGAAGAGGCAACGAAGGAGAATTACCCTCACATGTTTGTGTAAAACGAAATTTCGAGGGTGAAATTTCATAAGGGGGGAAGAATGTAACGACCCAAAGTTTTATCAATGGAATTCACTTATTATAATTATGCCTTATAGTATAATTACATTAGGAATCATAATGACATATCATGATACTAAATACTATGTGACCATTAAATATAATTTTTCAATTTCTATGTTTTGAATTTTGAAAATCTGACATACACGGTTGCGTTCATGGTGATTTTTGGAGTCTAATAGAACAAACATAATTTTTTGGTTAATTGTAACTTACCCTTATAAATAGTAACTTACTCTTATGAATAGTAATATGACCCTTATGAATATTAAATCATCCAAAATAATATTAACCTCACCCATGAATGATTAAATAAAATTTAAGCATCTTATAAGTGATAATATGACCATAGTAAAAGTATTGATATTTTTGTAAGTCATAAGCCATTAATTATAATTAATTAATTAATTTAAAAGAAAATGTATTTTACTAATTTTTTTCCATAAATTAACAATTCTATGTCTTCTGGTTTTAATATAATTTTATAAGAACTTATGCAATTTTTGAAAGCATCATGAAATCAGTTTTAATTTTAAAATCTGTATTTTCAAGTAAATTATGATTTTAATTAAAAATTAAATTAATCATATTTAGAAAATTATTTTTGAAAAATGGAGTTAATTTTTGGATTCTACACATCAAAAAATGGTTAGGGTTATTTTTTTGGGATTTTTCTAAAATACTTGATTTTTTGATGAATAGTGAAATGCTATAATTTACAAAAACAAGCTGAATACATTAATTATAGAGTCATGTATGATGTTCTTCTGATATAAGCCCAATTTTTTAGAACTCACATGAACTTATTACTATTATTGGTCATGGAATAATCACTATTACTTGTCTTTTTGAGAACTAATAAATTAATGAATATAATATTGAGAAAACCTTTCTCTCCTCCACTATAAATACCGCCCTTCACACCCTCATTTCCACACACCTCTCAAGCTTCAATACTTGTCTAAAATATGTCCAAAAATCTTACCTATCCTCTACCCCACGTCCAAATAGATTATGGTCTTTTCAAAAGACCAATCCATGGTTCCTTAAGGAGGATTCAAGAGGTAATTCCTCTCTATCTCTCTCTCTCTTCCTTTAATTTCCTTTCAATTTCAAGTTCTTTTCTTAATCTCTCACAACCTATACTCATTAACATGGTATGGTAACTATATTATATTACATATAATATAATTTTATGATACTAATGGGATAATATATCATCCATACTCCTTCTCCTCTTCTTTTTATTTTAGAAAGGAAAACATTGTTAGTGAGGTGTTAATTTATCATCTTCAAGAAAGACATGTTTTCATTTTCCCTTATCGCCTTCAGATCTGGTCATGATTTTTTTTTATTATTGAACTATATTATTTTATATGTATTATATCCTATTTAATGTTCTTTAACTAACTTATGTACATATTACTAAATGATTAAACAAAACATGTTCGTTGTGGTCGAAAAACGCTAGAATTAACCCAAACGATCATTATTAAATTCTTTTATAATGGTTCATTCTCATGGTATATAAAAAATTATTTATAAGACCAATTAAAGTTATATAACATAATAAATAACATATAATTACAATTCTGGATGTTTATCCACATTTTAAATGAACTTCCATTCATGAATACAAGTGAACCATTCAAGAAAACTATAAAAATGAACATTCCCAAACAATTAATTTAAACTCTATAACTCATCCAAAAGCCCATAAACGAACATAATAAAATCTTAATGAATCTTATTAATGTATAAAAGGTTCTTTAATTGTTAATTAATTAATCTAATGTGGTTATATAAGACATTAAAGTGAAGAAAGCGTTCAGATACAAGGTAAGGGGAAATTCTCGAACCCAACTCTCATACTCTGGGGTTTCCCTCTTTCAACCCATTTTCAGTATGGATATGCCTTAAGAATAATTTATTCATCCTCATATTAACTATTATGGGATATACATTTTTTCTAATTGAATTTATGAAAAACCCAATGTTCTTCCAAATGAACTCTTCTTACAAATAAACACCCTCTTTTTTACTTCTCAAAGATTGTTTCTACTTCACTCATCGTTGATTGTTCTAAGTCAAGAATGTTATCACATATTTATTTTGGGAGCCAAAGGTTTATTAATGTATTCCTTATGATGTGAAACTCATTTCTTTACATGGGTTATTTTATGTTTAAGTTTGATATATGTGTCATGCATGATAATGAAAATGTTATGATGTGACAGGTGCGCCTGGAATTATATAGCGCAATATGAATGTTTGAATGTGACGGGTGCATCCAAAATTATACATTGCTCCAATGTATTAGGTAAATTGATGAATATCATTATTTAAATTTAAATTATGTGTGAACATGATGCTATATTTTTTCACAACTATGTGTGGTAGTTGACCACTAAGACACGATATTTCATTTTTTATGCATTGCCACATTTCAAGTCTTTTATTAATGATTCCTATCATGTTCATGATCCTTTGCCTATGTTATGAATGTGATCAACCGTTATTATATTGTTCATATCTATCCTCTTACTGGGCTTTTATCTCACCCCTTTTTTATGTATATCCTCAGGTGATTATGTGTACTAAGGACTTTTCAATGGACAATAAGAAGCTGAAGAAGAATGAATTAAATAAATGTCTATGTTTGATGTTGTAAATGTTATGAATGGTCCTAGTTTTCCCAAAAAACTAAACATATGCATCCTCATGGTGTAATACTATTATGTTTTTTATATTCATAATGATGTAATAGTAATGTAAGAAAAGGATGGGTCGCTATAATCCAAACTATGAATATATAATGAGCAGTGTGAAGGTATAAAAAATAAAGGCAATAAATATATAAAACATGTCAATCTAGATTCCTCATGGGATACCTGTCTGATACTACCTGTTTCAGCTTAGGTCGGAATGTCTCTGAAAATTTACATTTTAAATTTATATTTATAAGGATGGGACCCGAGGCATACAACCAAGGTGCCCATTTATAGTGATAACCATTTAAGGTTCCACAAATTTCCATGAAATTTAAGTTTTATAAGTTGGGAAAAATCCACATGGGTGTACCCTTGGAATTTCACCCTAAGGGGGGAAGTTATGCTCGAGCCTTAGGATCATTTCCTAGGCAGCCTCATTGTGAGACTCGAAATGATCCCAAAGAATAATCAAAGGTGGTATGTAATATCAAGCCGAATATAAGGCGAATCATCAAAGAAATTCATTTTAATTTTCAGAAATATAAGTGAACCCTCGGTGCCAAGATGGGGCATTCAAAATCTAAAATAAAGACCGAATACAAGTGTGGTATTTCACTTGGTAGACACATCAATGAATCAGTTGGAGTCTCATGATCTCATCCAAGGAAAATCACAACAGGAATCTAAGTATCGATTAGGGAATACCACACCTTTAAGGTAATTTAGGTTCATGACCATAATGAATCATGATGTAATAAATAATCAAGTTCACATAATGATGGTAATAACCATGATCATGATTCATAATCAATAAGTACTGGGTGACATGGTCATATCATTCACTTTTCATTTAAACCATTTAGCCATCTCAGTTGTAAAAGAAAGGAAACACACCTTAGAAGGTGGTTTAATTACATTGCCTAGGCTTAAGGGCCTAACAAGGTTTCAATCCATTTTCCATATTTCATAAATTCCAATTTAACTATTTAATCTATGAGGGACCATTAAACACACCTCAAAAGGTGGGTTAGTTTCATTTCAAGGCATAACATTCATATATATTTAAATTGACACACCCTAAGGGGTGGATCACGTTAAGGTAGACCACTTCCAATGATGAAATTAGGTTGTAAGGACCAACTAAAATGAGGTGAAATCAATACATTTAATTAATTTTACATTAAAGAGGCATCACATTGAAGGTTCGGTGCACAACATTACAGTGCATGATATAGACATTGAAGATTTTAGGGAAAAGAGTCTGACCACCTACCTCATATCAAGAAAAATTCACCCATCCTTTATCGACCTTTGATTCAGGATGGAATGAGAGAATATGAAGAATTGGATAAACACCCTGAAAACAGGACATATGAGTTTTCATGTAGATAACATTAATTATGGAGAAAGAAACTAAGAAAATAATCAAGAGGAACGATAAAATAACTGAGGGTGATCCAATACAACCAACGACAATCAATTCTAAGCCCGAACGAGGGAGATGCATTAAAGACTAGGGTGGAGAGGAGGAAGATCTCTCGGGTAGTGGAGTTATTGCGAAAGAATAAGAGGAGAAAGGTTGGACTTTGGGTTAAAAAATGGAAGGAATATTTTTAGAGTTAAACGCTGAGACGACGTGAGATTATGAGGCCCAACAAGACCGTTATCGATATTATAAAAATATTAAATATATTAATATCACACATGTGTAGTTTTACTAAAATAGTTGAATAAATCCCAAATAGAGTATTATATCAGAAATTAGATACCATGGTTAATGTCAGAATGCGGGGTTTACCCTAGGCATGATATAAAGTTGGTTAGCATCATACATTCGGTTGAGGCAGCCACTGGCAGATCACATAAGAGGATGATGGGTGATCAGATCGAGATGGATCGAGAGGCAGTGAACAGAATGGGACTTCTGAGCTCTTGGGTATTTGATCTATTTTTTTCTTATAATACTTTGAAATATATTAAGTAATATTTTCAGAGTTTGACGTTGAGATGATGTGAGATTCTGAGGCCCGATGAGACCAGTATCAATATTATAAAAATATTAAATATATTAATATCACACATGCATAGTTTTCATAAAATAGTGGAATAACTCTCAAATAGTGTCTTAGATCAGAAATTTGATACCACAATCGATTTCTGAATGCGGGGTTTACCCTAAGCATGATCTAAAGTTGGTTAGCATCACACGTCCGGTTGAGGCAGCCACTAGTGGATCACATAAGTGGATGATGGGTGATCAGATCGAGGTGGATCGAGAGGTAGCTAACATAGCGGTACTTCTCCTTTACTATCAAATGCAATCTTCACCAACGATTGATTCTAACTCGACGGAGGATTTTTCAATTATGGTTTTCACCCCTTTGATTACAAGATCGAGCATTAATTTTCATCTGTTATTCTTAATCTGTGATTTATTTACTCTTCGTATGAGACCCTCAATTTATTGTTTATTTTTTATCTGATATAATCCTTCCATTTCACCTGTTATCACCCTAGATACCTCAGTTATGTGATTGTTGTCCAATAACACTTGTCCAACGATTGATTCACTTTGCTTACGTGTTTTCCCCCTCTTTTCATTATGTTCTTTGTCGTTGGCCCATGGGGTTATGGTTCAACATTGTCAGGATGGGTTCAAGCGCGATTGAACCCCTAGATTCATGGTGGATTTATGAGTGATGAACAGATTGGAAATTTGCAGATGGATTAGGATGATTTGTGCATGAGGCCTTTATAGATCTGGGATCCAGAGCAACAATGAGAGATTTTTGGAGTGACAACTAGAGTCGTGTGGGGTTCAGGTGGCCAAAAACTAGCCACTGATGATATATTGGGAATATACGACCTTAGATCCAGAACCCCCAGCGTGATTTGTGGCAGAAATAGTGGTGACGACATGGTGAAGCATGTGAAGACTTCCCTGGGTTTCTCTAGAAAACCCGACTGCATGACATGTAGTCTAGGAACACATGCTGTGTAGTCCCTCAGTTGTGATGACTAGGGTTTTGGGGAAGATAAATATCACATGTAGTGTGGAAAGTCCCACACATTGTCTACTTCGAGAGTAAACAAGCATTCCCAGAGGTACATAGGCACAACCAAGAGCACATGGGAAGGCCCCGAGTGGCCAATACATGTCGTTTAGTACCCTTACATGTCATGTAGTACAAGATGACCAACCAAACTATGTGTAGATGGGTAAATGACTAGGAGTCCATGTGAGGTCACATGTCGTGTGACCTATGGTACACGCCACGTACTTTTCTCAGGGACTTTCGCCCTTTGTATCTCCTTCTTTTGGACTCATATTTTGACCTGCAAGTAGCCTATCCTAAGCAGTTTCCACGTAGAATGCGATGATAGCCCTCATAGTGTCTTTTGAGATATGATGTGAGGTTTTGAGAGAATGACGCTTCTTTAAGTGACAATAGACTAGTAACAATGACCAAACAAGATCATTAGTGAGAGGTTGGGGTTGAAAACCCCCTATTGCACCAAGGTGAGGATTCCCCATACTCCTTGCACTAGTTGAGTTACACCCCCTATGGTAATAGGGTGCGAGTACTCTACCCTATGAGTGGAACCCCCATATGGAACCAGGTTCTAGGTCCTCCATGTTTTGAGTGACACCCCCTAGTGCACTAGGGTGTGGGTCCTTTATCTACTGAGTGGAATCCCTCTATCGTACTAGGGTGTGGGTCCTCTATGGGTGATTGTTCCCACTCGGGCTATGGAGTAGTGGCAAGGTGCGGGTACTCCACATGGATTTATCAGACATACATATGAGATGCTGGGCATCGGTGATGGACCTTTGGAGCTACAGAAAAACTCATCATCCTGGGCTGGGCTGTGAGATGGAGATCCCATTTCTCTCTCACATGGGTTTCTTTTTTAGCATATATTTATGATGGGTTTTGTACCCCTATTATTATGGTTTGAGATTACCTTTACTATATATTTATATTACTCCATTTATGGTTTTCACGACATCATATTGGGTATGTTTATACTCATCCATGCATGGGTGTTTTCCACATGTATCATGTCTTATGTAGACAACAGACAGTTAGATGGTGATATTGGTGGAGTGTAGTGATACTTGGGTTCTTAGACTGTATATGATGATCAAACTTGGAGACCAGGAGACAAGCTCTCTCAAATTTCATTATTCCAATTATTGACAGGCTGGGACTTCATTTCTGGTTGGGCGTGTATTTTTCCCCTTTACACTTTGGTTTTATCCCGTCATACTCTGATGTACTCCCTAGATGTTATTCATGCATGGTTTACTCTAGATGTTACTGTCTTTTATTATTCATATGCACTGTTGCATGAAGATGGTTGGGTGTGTGCATATAGGTACACTAGGAAAAATCCTCTAAATTTTTAGTATGCCTTCTCAGTACTTATCGCCAACCCCTGGCCTATTGGACGTAGGCTTAGGGATGTGATAGCTCGACCTTTCACTGACTAGGCAGGCTCGGTGGGTCAGGTTGTTACAACCTCCCCCCCATGCACAACTAGGTGCACAATTAGACAAATTGTTCAATTCACCTCTGTACTTTACTACTGAGTTTTGCAGGACCATACTACCTCAGGTGCACAATTTACCCCTATAGGGATGCATGATTGAGATTTATAGTTAGCACTCACTGTGAGTTAATCGTACACCTCCCTTTATCTTTCCAAAAATCAATCTTTCTAAGACTGATGCTCCCAAAACTCAACTGAACACCCAAGAAACCTCTTGTCCCTTAAACCCTATCTAAGAACAAAATTTTTAAGGGATCCAACTCTCAAAATTTCATTCTAAATCTTAGTTTGAGATTTGGCCCATCCACCAAATGAAAAAATCAAATCCCCTTAGAAATTCTCAACTGACTCAAAACAATGGATCTTACAACCACCCTACCTTAGAACTTCTCATTCCCGAGAAGCCTTGTGGAACAACAAAAACATCACTTGACCTAATTGGGTATTGAATTTTCTGCTCAAATGGCCACATTGCGTTTACAGATTCCCAACGAGCCTCTAAGAACCACTTCAAACATATGGTACTTAAGCTGTTAAAAATAGATCCAATGGTCATAAATACAACTGAAACACTAAGACGATGCTTACCTGACCCCATCTAACCCAAGGCATGATCATGTCATTGTCTCTTTCGTCAACTAACCTATGGTGTTTCCCACCATAGGTTCTAACCTTTGACAGACAATTATAAACCATGAAACTTCCATCATTGGAATTTACTATTGAAACATGTCCTTTTCATCCTAGAGACACTCTAATCATTATTGTTAATTTAATTGAATTATCGAATTCTAATTGACCCTACTTATCCTAGTCGTGTCAGCTTTTCCTTAAAAAGATCCCACTAACCATTAGACCACATCTGTCTCATCCAAATGATATGCCTGATGTGGCTCCTTACTATCTGCATCCATCTATAAAGAGGACTCAAGTCAAACTGCCTCTAGTCAACAAATTCAAAAAACACCCGGCTTTCACAGCTAACACACCACCAAACTAGTTTCTAAAACCTTTATCCCAAGGCATACCAAGATTGTTCTAAGAATTCTCACCAAATCCCATAATTTACTTCTAATGATGTCTCCTAGTTGAACCACCTCTTGATCATTTACATTACCATGTCGCAACACAAGCACTAGAACATACCTGATTCAAAATCCTTGGATCATCTCTAGATAACCTAGGCCTGTCACCTGCACTCAGATTCCACTCAATTCTATGCTCAAAACTATACCTAGAATTTACCAAGAAATCCAATCGAACATGATTCCATTTTTTTAATAGCTTTAGAAAACCAAAACGACCATCCAACAACTGGTCTCAAGATCCTGTGACCCTTCTCACCCAAGGGTTTCCTTCCAGTGACTGACATCCCACTCCCCACCTTAAGAGAATCCATGCCACCCCACCAATGAATTTTTTTTCTAAAATCCACATCCCATGCCCATTCCATATTTAGACATAACAATTGGTATGTCTAAGAACCTGATCATCCTCAAGAGCTAACGTAAACATCACCCATCACTCATTCCCAATTCATGAGAAATGGTTCCCTTAGTGCTCATCGAGTTTCAACTTGCAATGAGGGTCACCACCCTTAGATAGCCAATGGTGTACTACCCACCATATGGATTATTTTAAACCGCTCATCGAGAGAGACTCCCAAGGGGTCCCTCCATAATACCATAAAAGATATTTACTTTTCTTGGTGTATAGTCAATGCTCTCTTAGAACACTCGGGAAGATGTCAATTTATTGGGCATGATCACCTCTAAATCAGGAGTACACTAAGATTCCACTGATAAATGCGTATTTCTCTCCCAAGCCATGATCACATCAAACCAGACTATACTTTCCTTTAACCAACCCCTAACACCATGTCTCCCAATAATGTGTGTCACGATTCCCCCATAGGTTATCCATCTCATGACACCTAGTTTGTTCTCCAAGATATCCCTCATCGTGGGCAATTCCTTTAATTTTACCCAAAACTCTAGGTCGCCATGCTCGAAAGAATCATAATTGAAATCATCAATCCTCATCTCTAAACTGACCTCTCACCGACGTTCCATAAAAACCAGTTCCCACACACAACCAATGAAAACTAACTTTCCATACACATTGGGTGTACATCTCATACCACCTGATTCAAGACCTTAATCACTCCCATGAGTTTTCCACTAACAAGGAAAATCTGTCTATGTTACTTGAAACATTGTTCTTAACACACTAGAACCTCCCTTAAAACTCATCTTCAAATGTTCCATGATTTATCGAATGACTACCCACCTCATGACATCATTTCAGAAATTAAACGTAAACCAAACAACCACTGGTCAACTAGGCCAGGAACTCGAATAGTACTTCCCATTGATTCCAGTCTCAATACCCAATACTCTAGGAGAATTTTACAAAACCAAAGGAATCATCATGGATATAATGAAAAACCCGAGAACCTTCCATGCATCAGTCTCAGAACGAGTGTACAACCAAGATAACTGCCTCTAAGGCATTAGTAAACCAAGTACAACCTTTCTCATGGGTTTACTTAATAAAAAAAATGTTGTTGACTCACCAGGTTCAGAGTAAAAAACTAAGGACCTCTAGGTCTCACACCTATCCCTATTGATCAAGTTGCAAAACAGGGCCACTAGGTCTGTCCACCTAACACTAAGGCCTCTCTCATGATAATCACATCCCACTTAAGGGACTCTATTACGTGGAATCTAACATGCCTTCAAACTCTATCTAAAGAGTAAAAACTGAAGGCAGGTAAAATATCATCAACCCATATGGGTAAAAACCAGTCAGCATAGGCATAACGACATCACCTGCCAAGCATCTGCCTACCAGACCCCGATCCACTCTAAGCATCCTCATAGGGGATTTATCCCCAGATGTTCACAACATCAATGTAAAAAGAATAAGGAGTTTAAGCTCATTGGGTATCCACATACGAAAATAGCCCTCAAGGTTCAACTAACCAGACGACCACTCGACCACTCAGGGGTGTCATTTAATCAACTAAGAGTCCTACCCAACTCAAATGGTTACAAAAATATACTTAACTCTCCTAGGAAATTGGATCAAAATTCTCCCAACTTCCTATTTCTAAGGGCATTACCACTACGGGCTAACCCCTCGCTTTTACAAGGCATCAACCTTTAAACCAAAGTCATGCCCAAAAATGTCACTAGGATCTACCACCCAACCTTTAGGTCTGACATAAAAAATAAGTCCATTGAGACCCATGATCAATGATCACATCCCCATTTAAGGTAACCTCTTAATGAAAAACTAAAGCTAACCCTTACACGAGGGTTCAAGATATTAACACCACAAAAATGTTTTATTTAAGCCATTACATTGATTCACATTAAAGAGGATCAAATATATGAAATTTCATGTAGAGAAATGGTTGTTGACTTGTAATACTTTGAAATATTTATATATATATTTCAAGATCTAGGCGCTGAGACGACATGCGATTCTGAGGCCCGGTGTGCCCAAAATTAATTTTATAAAAATATTAAATATATTTTATATTGCTCGCACATAGATTATTAAAGAAAATGGGATAACTCTTAAATGAGATCTCAGATTAGAAATTCAAGACTGTGATTGAGTCTGGAACATGGTGTTTACCCTAGGTGCTACCTAAAATAGATTGGCGTGGGGCATTCGAACTCCTCGCTTGTTGGTGGTACGTTCAGTTAATTAATTAATTCATTAATTTTAACCTAAATGAAATGTTTATAAATATATTGTCATGGATATTCACCCAAGGTTATCCTCTTAATCCTGGGATCTTCTAAGAGATTCTCCTTCCTCTGTTGGCAAATCACGTCAGACGACAATGAAACTCCGGATAAGAGCAGATTGGAGCACAAAAAATGCAATGATGTCCGTAAGTCATTAGCGAGAATGTTCTTTGATGATGAAAAATCCAATATCTAGGCAGTACTCATCAATTCATGGTTTATTCCCATTTTTGGTTAAATTGTTTGAGCAGATCAAATCCTTTCTTAGATTTGCGCCAATTTTTGATTGAGCATGCTCCCATGTATTGAAATCTTAATTTGGTTATTTCGTTGGTTTTAACCATAGATTCCCATTCTTGATCATTGGATAATAACACTTGGAAAATATCATTTAAAAAAATTCTTGTGCTTTCCCCCCTATTTTCTTTGCGTTCATCACTAGTTGGACCTCATGATCTCAGTTTGACATTGTCAGGTGGTACCAAGCCTGATCAGACCCCCAAAATCATAACAGTTTTATGAGTGAGGAACATATCAACAAAGTAGGGGTAGATCTGGGATGATTGTGAGCTATGGATGATTTTTTTTCAATGATCAAAGGCTAGATATTCAATGGTTGAAGGTTTGGGATGTGCAGCAACGTACAAGATTTCTTGGAATCACACCAAAATTGAGTTTTCAGCCACTGAAGGGTTGGAATATGCTGGTCAATGATAGATCCGCAAATCTCGATCAAAACTGAAACCATATTTGAAGCGATGAGGTTGATTCAAGGAATGGATCATATATCTGGATTTCTGTGAAAAATAAAACTACACACCATGTACAAGGATGAACACACAATGAGTAGTCCCTTAAGTGTGATGGCTAGGGTTTGGGGAAATCATAAGGATAACATGATGTGTAGCCCTCCTACATGCCATGTACCCCATGCCCGTGTGGACAAGCCATGTGATGGAACATATGGGAAAGACTCCATGCGGTATTACACATCCAGGAACACGCTCATGTACCAAAGTACATGGACATAACCAGAACACATAGGCAACACCCCTTGTGGTGCAACATGCCATGTATGAAAGTATATGGACACGACCAGAAGTGCATGACCTGGACCCGATTATATTGGACACACCATGTAGTCTACCTGCATGTAATGTAAAACTACATAGATAGGGAACTGTGTACTAGCTAGGGTCTCGGACAGGCGGTGGAATGGGGCCACAAGCCATGTATCCCCTGGATCTTTTTTAGGAACCTTCAAGGTTCTCTATCTCTTTCATTTGAACTTGGATTTTGGCCCACAAGTAGCCTATCCTAAGTGTTTTTTCACTTAGAACATGATGGTTCCCTCATTTGAGGATTTTGATATATGATGTATAATTTTCCAAGAATGTTTCTTATTTAGGTGATGCCTGATGATGGTAATAATCACGTAGGATAACCAGTGGCATACTAAGTGTTTCCCTTCAATAGATTTGGGTAGTGGAGTTCTCAAAAACCACTGAGTGGTACCCTCCAGTAGAGTTAGGTGGTGGAGTCCTCGACAACTACTGAGTGGTACCCTCCAATAGAGTTGGGCAGTGAGTTCTCAACAACTACCGAGTGGTACCCTATAGTAGAGCTAGGCAATGGGTCCTTGAGGAATACCAAGTGGTACCCTCCAGTAGAGTTGGGTAGTGGGTCCTCGACGACTACCAAGTGGTACCCTCTAGTAGAGTTGGGAAGTGGGTCCTATGAAACTACTGAGTGGTACCCTCCAGTATATTTGGGCCGTGGACCCTTAACAACTACCGAGTGGTACCCTCTAGTAGAGCTGGATAGTGGGCCCTCAATGACTACCGAGTGGTACCTTCCAATAGAGCCGGGCAGTGGAATATTTAATGACTACCGAGTGGTACCCTCTAGTAGAGCTAGCTAGTGGAGTCCTTGATGCCTATCAGAGTGGATCCCTCCTGTTGTACTAGGGCATCAGTACTCTACCTAGATTTTTTGGCCCCTCTAATGTGCAACATAGTGACGATATGTGGTTTTACTTGGATGGTTACTTCTGGGCAGACGCGTGAGATGTTGGGCATCATTGATGAACTTTTGGAACTGTTGGCTGCTCTTCTTCTTGGGCCGAGCTGTGAGATGGAGATCCCTTTACTCTACCATTTATGTTTCTTTGATTGAGCATATTTATATGTATGTATATATATATATATATATATATATTCTTATGTATTCACACCCTTATATTTGGTTACTCTCCTTCAATGAGAGGCAAAGACACACGAGGTATGCCACATGCTTTCTGTGTTTAGATTCTCATTGTTGGATGAGTCTTCTCCACTACTATTGGTGATGAAGACTCATCATGTTGTTGATGGCCTCTTTCACAGTGGTGTCATTACTTAATCCAATGTGGATCAAATTTAGAAATTATATTTTGTCCCAAACTTTCACTAACTACAAGGGTGTAGTATAATGGTAGTGCAGGGTCGAATCCAGAGGAAGACTTCCGTTTGTCTTGAATAATTATGGTATCAATTTCTGAAAAGGAGTCCTTTCTATAAGTCCTTTTTTTGGGAAGTTTGGTATGATTTCTAATTGGGATGACTTGAATTAATAAAGTAGGGGTCGAGATTAAGTCAAGTATCTGGGTGAAGGATTTCCTGTAAGTCTAACCTTGTCAAGATCACATGACTTAGTCTACAAAGAAAATAGGGGTCACTAGTTGACTTTGGTCTTAGTCTCCTAGATCTACCTAGGAAGTAGATATTCCGTGGTCAGGAAATAGCAATAGCCTAAGTGCATTAATTTTAGATTCTTAGATAGAAAGCTTCCTGAGCTAGTAGTCGTAGATCATTCTACTCCAATTAGGATAAGGTCATTTGTTTGATTGTACTGTGGTCAGGTATGTTCTCACAAATGGGATAGACCTTGAATTAATATCCTAATTACTACTTCAATTAGACTTTCCAAGTTTAGATTTAAAGGTGTATTTCAATTATAAAAATACATTTCTTGATCCCTACCCCTAAAGATTTAGCTACTCATAGCAAGGTAAAATGCAATTAAATAAATAAGAGATAACATATTTGATGGATCAATAAACATTAATGGAATCAGTATCATGAAAGATGTTTGGGAAAGATAACTGAAATTAACATGCACTAAGCAATTCACAATTATAAAAAGAACTTACTTGAGAAAGAGGAATGGAACCCAAATCTAAATGCGATAGAGGAAATTGAATGCGTTGAAGAACAGAAACTTCACAGCTCTTGGATTAATAAAAATGCATGAAATATGAAGGAATTGAGAGTTTGAGAGAAAAAAGGGTGAAAGAGTTCACAAGGGATCGAGAGGGAGAAGAGAAGCTCGTCCGGAAGTGTCTTCAATGATTTGTCGTTTCTCTTCTTATATAGGTGAATTTGGTCATGACGTGTACCTGTGGTACACGGCATGTACCCCTAATCTGTTTCATTTTCCTGTGGATCTTCAGTGTGGAATGCGAGTCTCGCGCATTAAGAAGTTTGACCAGGTACACGATGTCTACCCATTGTTAACGACGTGTACCTGCATTCATTCTGTTTTTTGCACAGATTCCTCATAGATTTCTCGCCCAAGGATTTGACTGGTCATCACATCGTGTACAAGTAATTCCTGATGTGTAGAAGCTTTTTCTTGCTGGCTGTGTGGCTTGGTCACGACTAGCTTCACGACTTGGGATCAGGTTGGATCTTCAGGTACACGATGTGTATGGTGGAATCATGATGTGTACTCAGTTGGTTTTGCACTTTTTCTACCTTTTCTTTCTTGAAAACCTATAAAGCCTTTATTCCTACAGAATTAGACACATAACACGTGTATTATCACATATTTTAATGAAAATCAATGGAAAAACGACAATAAAGTAAATATATGAATTATGCTTATCAAACCCCCACACTTAAACAGTTGCTTGTTCTCAGGCAAAAATGTCTCAACAAAGATTTCATAAAGGATAAGATTGTAATGAAAAAAATATCCATTATGTACATACAATTAAATTAGGTGCAAGCAGAGAAAGGGTCAAGTTCCAGAATTGATCCTGCAGAGAAAGTCAATCATGCCTCATAGTTCATATTTTTAAAACAAATTCTCTTTCTTTAATTACAATCTTTTAACTATTCCCTAAGTTATACGCCCAATTGTAATTTACCTCACTATTTCACTCATTACTCAGGGTGGTAATGTAAGTGGGGTTATGCTCGTACCCTGAGTACATGTTCCTAACCATACAATTTCATTGGTTCTATCATCTCCACTGTGTAAAGACAAGTGTAAAATTAATCTTAAGGGCTTAAGAAATTTGGGTTATTATGACTCTACGACTGTGGGTAGGTAGGGAAATGTAAAAATTAGGCTCAAATAGGAGGGTAATATCTATAGTACCATGCAAAAAGGTGTATGAACAAGTGTTATGTTGTTCCTCCTTCTGGCTGGTCAAATTGGTACTCTATCAGCTTGGGTTGGATCCATATGTTTAGAAAGTATGCAAATGAAAAATGATTTTATTCCCTTCCTTTTCTTTATTTTCCTTTTTCTTTTTATTTTGTATTTCATTTTTCTAAATTTGTGCCTAGGATAGATCTCACAACTATCACTTAACCACATATGATCCTTCAAGGGATTCATCAGTATGGAAAATGGTGATTTTTGACCTACTTAGTACACAACCCACATCAATTTTTTTTATTTATTTTCTTTTTGTAATTTTCAAAGGAACAAAATTCTAATGGAATACAACAAATGGTATATGAATCACAACATTTCTATTAAGAGAGTGCACCATACATCTCTGGAAGTGGAATCATCGCATGATTTCTGAATGCCTCCCCCCACTTGTTCAAAGGTAATCTTTAAGCATTGTACATGGAGCATGGTAGGAAGGTAAATAGGATTAAAATAGATTCATTCTAATAGGTCATTCATGGAAACTATGGGCTGAATAAAGGATAAATGTTAGGTGGGCCTCAGGGAAGTGGATATCAACAAGTGCCTCAATTATTTTAATTTTATACCTATTCATTCATCACTTTGATAATATATCAGTGCAAGTTCTACTAGGTTTACATGCCCTAGATATCTCTCAAGAAATATGCTCAGACAAGAAAATGAAATCTTAGGTTGAGAGTCCTCATGGGTAATAGGATTCAAAACCAAACTGGCAATCAGAAAGGTCATAAACCTTAATTAGTGGGTTAATTAATCATAATTTCAAAGTTTTGAATTTTAATTAATCCTCTAAACTCAAAAATCATTCTAAAAAAATTATAGGTAGGAGTGAAACACGGTCATTAACACTTTTCCACTTAACTTTTTCTTTAATTACAAGGGCATAAAGATTTTTAGGTTTAAATCATGCTTGTCTTTTAAAAAATGTCTCCTATACTAGTGAAACATGAGAACCCCCCCCACACTTAGAATGAGATAGTGTCCACACTGTCAATGAAATACAAGTGGGGGTGGTTTTGTATTTGAGTGTGAAAAGAATTGGAAATGGAATTCTTGTGTACAGAATTTAAATTAAAGGGAATTGAGAGATCCTTGGAGTATGTGGTATGCCTTGGGGATGATTGACACTATCATATCATGAAAATGTACCTGAAAATTGTTAGAAAAGTAAATTCCTACACTGGATAACAAACATTAGTTCACAGGTAAAATCAGTTTGAATAGCATAATAACAGAAAACATGCAAAATGAGAAACTGAGAAATGTATTTTATTCAATTTGTGGAGATATACATAACAGTCCCAATAAAGACACAAAATTAAAAATAAAAAAAACATGAAAAGGACACAACAACGAAGACTCAATAAAAAAAGATCGACAAAGGTGGACATGGAATATCCTCATGGGGCACACCAGCTCAGTGGCTCCATTTCCTCTTACAACTGCTAGAGGTTGTGTCTTCGAGCGCGCATGGTCATTTGGGAAGGTTGATTACTTCAGGTGCAACCACGTGAGCATGGATGGGATGTGGTAAGAAAGGAATCAAAGGTTGTGACTGCTTCTAGTTCTGGTGATATATGACGTGCTCAAGTAATCTGTGTTCTAAGACATGTGGAAAAACTAGACTGCTGAGGATGATAGAGGATTCAAAGGATCTTGACATGATACAGACAGAAAGTTAAGACACATAAAACAAAACACAATAAGAAGTGAAAATGAAATTCTTTTTATATAAAATTGTCCATATAACACACAAAAATGTAATATAGTATGGCATCATCAACAACCATCCCAAAAACATGAAAGTGGAAAAAAATACCAAAATATGGAAAAAAGTCAGATCAAGGGTCCTCGGCGAAGATCTCCTCCAGCATCAGTCCACTGCTGGGTGTCTTGACCAACTGGTTCATCACAGTAGTGTCAGCGGTAGTTGGTGGTGGGGCGGTAGGGGCAGTGGAGGGTGTGGGAACAGATGTAGGGATATGGGCTAGGGTGGGTGGTGGGGAAGTACCAATCTGTATGGGGGTCATGGATCTGGTAGAAGGATTGATGAATGGTACCTCTGGAGGTGTAGGCTCAGTGGAGACCCCCTTGCCCCTCTGGGCCTACTCTACCAGAAACTCCTGCTGGGTGGTAGGGTTCGTGAGAACGAAAGGGAGGTCTAGTTGGGTGGAAGAGGGTGGGGGAATGGTGGATGATGAAGGGTTGACCAGGGTGGGTGAGGGTGATAGGGTAAAATAGGGAGGCTCAATGAAGGGTAAATGCAGATGGGTAGTGATCTGGTGAAGATTTTCTAGAATACACTGATGAAGATTCCATAACTCTACATGGGTAGGATGGGTGGTCGGAGGGGTGGTAGCTATGCTGGAGTAGGGCCTGGGTGGAGGTGGTGTGGTGAAGGTAGGTGGCTAGGAAGGTGAGGCTATTGTTGTTGCTTCGTTCGCCTGCTCATGAGGTGCGGGTGCCTGTACACCTGGCACCCAGAAATAATGATTATCCTCCTTTACCAGCATCTTCATATTGTGTAATAACACAATATCTATTAGCTCACTGGTCCAATAGAGGTGAGGGGCAGAGAGTCCTCGAAGACGCCAAGATATCAGGCCAATCTGGTGATAAAATATCTACCCATGAGTGTGCCTTGATTCCTCTGAGTCAGGGATCAGAAGTAGGAATCGAACCGAGCGACCATATTTATGGGTGGTCCACCCATGGTAGCTTCTAAAATCATCACGTCCATCTGGATGACGCTGTCATGGGTCTCTCCTAATGCGAACCAACCATGTGCCATGGATCGATGTAAGATACACAAAGCTAGACCTTGGAGCTGAGTCGAATTCGTGAGTCTAAGATCATGATGTGACTGGGAGTCATGGGTTATCAATGGCCATAACTGCATAGATATATTGTGAGGATACTGGAGTTGAAGTACCAAATAACTTCCAGAAACGACAAACTTCTTGGTATATATTCCAATCCTGACCCCAAACTCAGCAAGATACAACTCGTACGGGTGACCACTGAGGCGGAAATGGAGATATCTAATTCCCATTTTGAAGGTTTCCAAAAAACTCCAAAATAACTCTCAGAATGTCTCCTCGAAAAATTTGATAATGGTGCCAATGTATAGAGTGTTGAGGAGGTCAATGATGACATCGACAATGTTCAGCTGGACAAGTATCTACATGTCCACGGTCTTGTTTGTATGCATGGTCTTTACCTGTAACTTGAGAACATTAACCCTACGTATTGGGTTTGAAAAAAATAAGATAGAGTGCAGGTGCAGGTCATCATCACTGGATGTGGTGGTGGTGTTGGTTGCGTGTGTGGTGGCGGGTACAGACGGTGCGTCTATGGCAGTTCACGAACGCTTGTAGGTAGGCCATTCCTCAGATGGTGAAGATGAGGAGGTGGAAGTCGAGGAGGAGGGAGATATTTGTGGGTACTTGGTGCATTCCATGGAAGCAGGTAGGTGGTGTGATGGTGAGAGAATGGAGGGGGGGTGTGGCTAAGGTATAGGGACAGGGGCGGCGCAATGGTAAGGGAGGGAAGAGGAGGAGGGGTGAGGAGAGGGTTTGAAAGTGGGGGGGGGGGGGTGCGTGAGGTGTGGATGGGTGCAATGGGAAGGGGGTCGGTGAACATGAGGGGTCGGGGTGTTTTTTTTGTGATGTGGGTCATGACTGTTCAGCTCGTGACCTGTAGTTTTTAAAAACCAACCCGCCACTGTACATGATGTGTACATATGAGTAGCATCATGTATGGGTAGGAAAATGGATTTTTGGGGCAAAAACGAGTCACGATGTGTACCAGTGGTACACGATATGTGCTGAGCTATTCTTGCCCCTATTTTCTAATCCTTCCACATCTCACCATTAATTATTCATGATATTGTTGGATGACGATCCTAATATAACTTATCTAAAAACATTCCCACCGTAGGCTGCCTCCCAGTCAATGCTTCCTTTAACGTAGGGAGCTTGACTCCTTTAAGGTTCAGTTTAACTTGAGGCTAAGGAAACAACCTTCATGGAATGTTTCTTGAAAGATATTCAATATTTGACCATTGACCTTGAATGTTGGTTCTCTGTCTCGTTAAATTTCAATTGTTCCATAAGGAAAAACTTGGATGACCTTAAAAGGACCAAACCATCGTGGCTTCAACTTTTCTGGGAATAGTTTTAATCTTGAATTAAATAGCAAAACCTTATTCCCTAGAATGAAAGTATGTCGTGTAATTCATTGGTCGGATCACTTTTTTGTTTTTTCCTTGTAAATTCTTTCATTTTCATATGCATCTTTCTTGATTTCTTCCAATGCGGTTAATTGCAATAATTTTTCCTATCTATCCTTTTTTAGATCCAAATTTATTTTCTTAATTTCCTAGAATGAACTATATTCCAATTCCACATAATATGGAATGGTTTACCATAAAACAGTCTAAATGGGGTGGTGCCTATGGGTGTTTTATATGCAGTTCGATACGCCCATAACGCATCATCCATTTTCAGGCTCCAATCACTTCTTCTTATGTTGAAAGACTTTTCTAAAAAAAAATCACCTCCCTATTTGACAATTTTACTTGCCCACTTATTTGTGGGTGATAGAGAGTTCCAGTGTTGTAGCGAATTCCATATTTTTCAAGAATTTTTTTCACTAGATGATTTGAGAAATGAGTTCTGCGATCACTAATGAGTAACCACGGAAATCCAAATCGTGCAAACACATTCTTTTGAAGAAAATTCATGACTAATTTTTTTGTGTCACGTGTTGTGGCTTCGACTTCAACCCACTCAGAAACATAGTCTACTGCCACTAGAATGTAATTCCTGCCATGTGACGAAGGGAATGGTCCCATAAAGTCAATGCCCTAGACGTCAAAAACTTTAACCTCCATAATGGGGTTTTGTGTCATCTCATTTCTTTTACTAATGTTCCTTGTTCTTTGACATCTGTCACATTAATGACAGAATCTCCTAGCATCGTGATGCAATGAGGGCCAGAAAAATCCTCTTTATAGGATCTTTTCCACTATGATATCTGATCCATGATGGCCTCTAGTTGGTGTTGTGTGGCACATTTTGATCACATTTTTTATCTCTTCCTCTGGTATGCAGTTTCATAACAGGACATCGGCATAATGCTTAAATAATAATTGTTCACCCCAAAAGTAGTGTTTGGCATCAGACAGAAACTTCTTGTGTTGCTTGTATGAGATATCATGATAGAGATACCCTGTGGAAATATAGTTGTCCATGTATGAAAACCAAG
The DNA here is from genome assembly GCA_963277665.1 of Viscum album. NCBI lineage: Eukaryota > Viridiplantae > Streptophyta > Magnoliopsida > Santalales > Viscaceae > Viscum > Viscum album. The sequence goes on along the minus strand of OY728146.1, from coordinate 641,726,091 downwards.
GATGGGTTTTGACACTAAAAAATGTCTCATATGAAAAATCTACTTCAATATTAGTCTCACTGTCTTCTTTAATGATGGTCAGGGGTAACCATGAGAGGTGGTCAACAATGACATTTTCTGTTCCTTTGGTGTCCTTCATTACGATATCAAATTCTTGAAGCAAAAGAATCCAACATATCAATCCTGGTTTTACATATTTCTTACTCATCAGGTATCAAAGGGTGGCATGATCTATATGGAAAATGACTTTGGATAGAATGAGGTATGAATGGAACTTTTCAAAGGCATATATGACGGCTAGGAGATCCTTCTCCTTAGTCTTATAATTGATCCAACCTTCATTCAATGTGTGGCATGCATAATGGACTGGGCAGAATATGGTGTCTAATTGTTGTCTGAGAACATCTCCTACAACAAGGTCACTGGCATCGCACATAAGCTCAAATTCATTTTACCAGTTTGGTGCAATGATAACTGGAGACGCAATTAGACTATTTTTCAGCGTTTCAAAAGATTTTCAGAAATCCTCATTAAATTCAAAAGGAATTTCCTTTGACAACAAGTGTGTCAATGGATGTGTGACTTTAGAAAAATCTTTTACAAAGCGTCTGTAGAATCCAACATGCCCAAGGAAACTTCTGACCCCTTTTACAGTTGATGGTTCCAGCAGATCCTTGATGACCTTGATCTTAGCAGGATCAACCTCAATTCCTTCTTTAGAGATTTTGTGTCCCAAAATAATTCCTCCTTGCACCATGAAGTGACATTTTCCCCAATTTAGCACTAAGTATTTCTCCAAACAGCATTGGAGAACCAGTTCTAGATTGATTAGATAGACATCAAATGATCTCCCATAGGTAGAGAAATTGTCCATGAATATTTCAAGAAATTCTTTAGCCATATCATGAAATATGTGTGTCATGCATCTTTGGAATGTCGCTGGTGCATTGTATATACCGAATGACATGAATCTATACGCAAAAGTACTAAAGGGGCATGCAAAGGTGGTTTTGGGCCAGTCAACGAGGTCTATTGCAATTTGATTGTATCCTGAATAGATATCCAGGAAACAATGGAAATCTTGTCCTGTTAGCCTCTCAAGCATTTGATCCATAAATGGAAAGGAAGAATGATCTTTACTTGTTGTTGTATTCAAACATCCGTAATCTATGAACAATCTCTATCCAGTGATGGTGCATGTTGAAATGAGTTCATTGTCCCCTGTTCTTATTATTGTGAGTCCTCCCTTTTTGGGAATGAATTGAAGGGGACTCACCCATTCACCATCTAATACGGGAAATATTATCCTAGCATCCATAAGTTTCAACACTTCCTTCTTGAAAACCTCCTTCATTGGTGGCATGAGCCACCTCTGAGGTTGTCTTTTTGGTTTTGCATTTTCTTTGAGAAAAATTCGGTGGGTGCATTCTAAAGGATTGATTCCCTTAATACCTTCCACTCCCCAGTCAATTTATTTCTTATGTCTGTTTAGGACATCAACCAGAATTTCTTCCTGAGCCTGAGATAGTTCATCATTGATAATGATGGGTAAAGAGAATGACTCTCCTAAGTATGAGTACTTCAACATACTGGGTAAAGGTTTTAAATCCAACTTGGGCGGTTGAATGATGGATGGGATAAATGGTGGTGTGGTGTCTCTAGTAAGTGGTTCAATAAATCCAACTTCCTCAAAGTCATAGTCTTCTTCCTTGTCTGATCCGGAATCATCAGTATCTTCTTCAATAACCATGTACTCCCCTTCTTGAGCGAGAGAGATAGTGTGGTAGTCAACCGGGTCATCTAGATTTTGTGAAACTTTTATCAAATTAAACACCACTTGTTCTTCACTGACTCTGAATATGATATATCCTTGACTAACATCAATCAAGGCCTTCCCTGTTTCTAGGAAGGGTCTTTCAAGAATTATCAGGACATCTCCATCCTCTTCCATGTCTAAAACTATAAAGTCTGCTAGAAAAAATAAATTTTATGACTTTAACCAGAATATATTCAAGAATACCATGTGGGTATTTGACTGAACTATCAGCTAATTGCAATGCTACTCTTGTTTCCTTGAGCTCTTGGAGTCTGAGTTTGTGGAAAACACTCATCGAAACTAGGTTAATACCAGCTCCAAGATCACAGAGTGCTCTTCCAAATTTTCATTCTCCTATTGCACAAGGAATTAAAAATCTTCCAATATATATCATCTTTGGTGGGATTTTCTATTTTAAAATAGTAGAGCATTATTCATTTAATGATATGACTCCTAAATCTTATATCTTTCTCTTGTTTGATATACATCCTTGAGAATTTTCTCATATGCAGGAATTTGTGTGATTGCCTTAGTAAAAGGAATGTTGATATGAAATTTCTTGATCATTTCGAGGAACTTTTTGTATTGAGCCTCCTACCTACCTTGATTTTCTCTTTATGGAAAGGGGAGAAGTGGCTTGTATGGAGGTGGGGCTACATAAATGGGTTCCTTATGTTTGTTTGGGGCTTTCTCCTTCTTAGCTTGAACTGCTTCTGGTGATGATATAGGGATGAATTCTTCTACCTTTTCTGATGGTTTCTTGGGTTCTTCCTATGACCTTGCTTCCTTTAGTTGTTGTAAGTTCAACACTTTTCCGCTCATCAGTACTACAACCTTAACTTCCTCTCGTGGATATGTTTCAGTGTTACCTGGTAGGGTACCTGGTAATCTCTCAGATAAGGTCTTTTAGATTTGAACCATTTAAATCTCCAAATTCCTCAAAGTTTCTTGTTGATTATGCATCTCAGTTTTCTGTGTAGTCATCTGTTGATCAGATTTCTGAATGAAAGATGTTTGGAGATTTTCCAAGTTGCTTTGGAGTGGTGGAGGTGCCTATTGTGGTCTTGTCTGGGTGAGTGGAAATTTTTGTTGTTAAGGCTTCGAAAAGGGTTGTTGTGGATATGTCTAATGTTTTGGTCTCAATATAGGGTTTATTGGTGGATGCCCTGGTGGTCCCTGATTAAAAAAATGAGCTTGACCAATATGCTGCTGAAAATTCCTCAATTGTTCTGAGGATGCTGCTGAGCAGGCCTCTACCGATAAAGCATATATTGTTGTTGATTCTGAAATGGTTGATTATGTTAATTGTAATTAATGTAATTATAATCTTTCGGTTCCTCATATCTGGATTTTCAGTCTTGATACTGGTACGTTCCACTACACATCACACATGACTGGATCTCCATGAATGGGGCATGGGGGTTGTGTGGTAGGTATTTGAAATGATTTGAGCTTTTTGTTTAATGCCTCAACTTGCGTTGCTAACCTGGTGGTCTTGTTAACTTGGTGGATTCCATGTCATGGTGGTCCTCAGTCACTTTTCCACAGACTAACATTGTGGGAAACTTTGTCCAGAATATCTCTTCCTGCTTCATGGGTTTTAAACATCATACCTCCATCATTGGCAGCATCAACCACTATTCGTGCTGCTGGATGGAGTCCTTGATAAAATGTTTTCATTTTAATCCAGGTTTCAATTCTGTGATGTGTACATTTCCTCATGAGTTCCTTGAATATATCCCATGCCTCCCACTCAGATTATCTATCTATTTGTGCAAAATTCTGAATGTCATTCCGAAGTTTCTAGGTTCAGATTGGTGGAAAGTATTTATCGAGAAACTTTTTTCCGAGATCATCCCAAGTCCTAATAGACTCGGGAGCTTGGATTTTGAGCCAATATTTTTCTCGGTCTTTGAGTGAAAAGGGGAAGACATGAAGTATTATAGCATCAGATGATACTCCCCGGTTTCAAAAGGTATCATAGACTTCTAGGAAGTTAGAGATATGTTCGTGGGGATCTTCACTCTGAAGACCACTGAATTGCCCAATGTTCTGGATCATATGGATGAGTCCAGTTTTAATTTCAAATGTGTGGGCTTGAATTTTCTAGAAAACAATGCTTGGTGTATCCCCATGGATTGATGGTAAACCATAATCCATGATGGTCTTCTCTGGTTGCATTGGGAATTCTATAACTTGATGATTTGGTGGGTTGGGTCCCGCGTTGTGATGTTGCTCAGCCATTATTGACCAGCAAAGTGAAAGTAGATGCCTTTCGATTTCGGGATTGAAGGCCAACGGTTCTTGTGTTTCAAGGTTCCTTGATAGGGTCAAGGGACCTTAGTACATGCATTGAATAAGATTCAAATACGCGTATGGAAAGAAGAAATAGGATGAGGGAAAGGTAATCCTTGGTCAATAAAAACCAGAGTTCTTCAAAAAGGGTGTTTCCTCCCTGAAAATAGTGGTATAAATTTGATAGCCTCTTTCATGGTGGTGTCGTTACTTCCTCTACAATGGATAAAATTTATAAATTATATTTTGTCCCAAAATTTCACTAACTACAAGGGTGTAGTATAGTGGTAGTTCAGGGTCGAATCCACAAGGAGACTGTCATTTGTCTTGAAGAATTCTGGTCTCAATTTCTGAAAAGGTGTTCTTTCTTGAAGTCCTTTGTTTGGGAGGTTTTGTATGAGTTCTAATTGGGATGACTTAAATTAATAAATGAGGTATCAGGATCAAGTTGAGTATTTGGGTGAAGGATGCCCTGTAAGTCTAACCTTAGAAAGATCCTATGACTTAGTTTACGAAGCAAACATGGGTCACTAGTTGAATTTGGTCTTAGTCTCCTAGATCTACCTAGGAAGTAGCTATTCCTTGGCCAGGAAATAGAAACAACCTAAGTGCATTAATTTTGGATTCTTAGATAGAAAGTTTCCTGAGCTAGTGGTCGTATCTCATTCTACTCCAATTAGGATATGGTCATTTTTTTGATTGTCCCATGGCCAGGGATGTTCGCACAAATGTGATAGACCTTGAATTAATATCCTAATTACTACTTCAATTAGACTTTCCAAGTTTAGATTTAAAGGTGTATTTAAATTATTCAAATATGTCTCTTGATCCTTACCCCTAAAGATTTAGCTACTCATAGCGAGGTAAAATGCAATTAAATAAATGAGAGATAGAATATTTGATGGATCTATAAACATTAATAGAATCGGGATCATGAAATAGGTTTGTAAAATATAACTGAAATAAACATGCATGAAGCAATTCACAATTATAAAAAGAACTTACTTGATAAAGAGGAATGAAACCCAAATCTAAATGTGATGGAGGAAATTTAATGCATTGAATAAAGGAAACTCCAAAGATCTTGGATTAATAAAAATGCACGAAATATGAAGGAATATAGATTTTGAGAGGAAAAAGGGTGAAAGATTTTGTAAGGGAATGAGAGGGTGAAGAGAAGCTCGTCTGGAAGTGTCTCCAATGCTCTATTGTTTCTCTTCTTATATAGACGAATTTGGTCACGACGTGTAACTATGGTACACAATGTGTACCCTTGATCCACATTGTTTTCCTGTGGATCTCCAGTGTGGTTGTGAGTCTTGTGCATTAAGAAGTTTGATCAGGTACACGACGTGTACCCATTGTTAACAACGTGTACCCTTCGTTCATTCTGTTTTTGCATGAATTCCTCATGGATTTCTCACCTGAGTCTTTGACTGGTCATCATGTCGTGTATGAGTAGTTCCCATCGTGTAGTGGCTTTTTCTTGCTATCTGTATGGCTTGTTCATGACTGGCTTTACGACTTGGGATCAGGCTATGAGCTTTAGGCACACGATGTGTATGGTGGAATCACAACATGTACTTGATTGGGTTTTTAATTTTTCCGCCTTTTCATTCTTGAAAACCTGTGAAGCCATTATTTCTTCAAAATTAGATACATACCATGTTCATTATCACATATTTTAATGAAAATAAATGAAAAAACGACATCAAAGTAAATATATGAATTATTCTTATAAATTGTTCATATACTCATCGTGTTAATCCCCTTTTGCTTGGATGAGGTTACCTTTACTCTTGGTTTAGGTTGAGTTGTTCTCTTTGACTGTATCTTACATATACTATATTTCTATACCTGTTGTATCTCTTACTACTCCTCCTTCAACTTTTGAAGCATCATACTGGGTATGTATATACTCACCCCTGCATGGGATTTTCCTGCATGAGTCGAGTCTTATACAGATGATAGACAGGTCAATGGTGACTTCAGAGGAGCTTAGGGATACATGATACTTTGGACTGCATATGGTAGTCGCAACTTAGGATTCAATATCTAGGCTCTCTTAGTAGTTTACTTTTCCAGTTTTTCAGGTTGGGATATATTTTTGGTTGGGCGTGTATTTTTCCCCTTTAATTTTCAGTTTTCACTATCATATTCTTGTATACCCTAGAGGTTATGTGTGTTTAGTTTACTTTCTAGCTGTATTTCATCTTTTACTCTTTCCTTATACACTTCTGCATTGAGATAGATTTGTACGTGAATATAGGTACTTAGGAAAAGGCCTCCCTATGTTATAAATGCTTTTAGCCCTGGTCACCACCCCATGGCCTATGGAGGCGGGATTGTGGTAGTTGCAGCTTGAGCCTTGGATTGGGTCGGGTCGTAATAGATTGGTATCAGAGTAATTTCATTACTTGGGACATTGTTCAGACTAGTCCCCATATGAGGATTTTGTGGGGGTTTAGGGAAAAAGTGTCAAAGTTTCATGAGTGTGACTCTCAGGCCAGATAATCTAGTGACGGTGCGGGTGGCCTATATATCCATTCACCAGGACCTTGACTACCTTCATGTCTACTTAGCATACCAAGACATTGGTTGCAAGGTTTAATGGTACATGCATCATATAAGATTATGTCTTTTACTGTCCTTCTTGAGTCACCTCCCCATTGTTGTTATATATATATATATGCTCATATGATTGTGGTACATCTTGTTAAATCTCAATATGCCTCTGCGATGACAACCATCTAGGATACCAGTTCTGAATAGTGATGACGATCCTATGAGCGATGAGGCCACAATTTAGGGCCCATCCAACAAGATTATTCCTCTAGGTGTGTAGGTAGCAGCACCTCCACCCATTGAGCATCAAATCATACCAGCCAAGTAGGCTGAGGATTCATGCAGGCTTAGTGCACTATGCGAGTTCTAGCACTAGAGGCTGCTGAGGTTCTACGGCGAGCTAGATCCTCAAGCAGCATAAGATTGGCTATATTTGGTGGTCCACATCTTTAGGTCTATTCAAAACCTGATGGATCAGGTGGTTTTATTGGTAGCTAACCTTTTCTATGGAGTAGCTATGTGTTAGTGGAGCCTTGTTATGCAAATGCATGATGATTCGACACTCTCGTGGTCCGACTTCCAGCAGTTGTTCTGCGATTAGTACTACCCCTCCTGCTTGCACTCAATTTAGATTCATAATATTCTAGAGATATATTAGGGAGGGATGAGAATGTTTGAATATGCAACAAGGTTCACAGACCTTATTCGGTACTCCATTGGCATGATCCTCAATGGCTACTTCCAAGAACAAAAGTTTGAGTAGGGACTCCATAGAGAGATATGTGCCAGTGTGGTTCCCTTGTGTATCCCCACCTATTCTAGGGTGCTGGAGCAGGTACTAGTGACAAAGAGTTTTCTGTCAGAGGGATTCCAAAAATCTGAAGCTAGTAGTGGGAATCACAGATCCACATTATCTATAACAACCACTAGGAACCAGTCAGTGGGGTCTCGACATAAGAAGCCCTTTTGCAATCAGGTTCATGCATGAGGTCATGTGGTGTAGGGAAAATGAAGAGCACCAAGGAATACCGAAGATGGTCGGTGCTATGGTTGTGATGGGTGAGATCACATAACACATGACTTCCTGACTAGACATGCTGAGGAGCATAGACAGGTAGCTGATGGACTGCCATGATAGAGGCAGCGCTGTGATCAGGGATCTCCCAGGTGAGGAGGACAGGGTGGTCCCCAGGGAGGAGGAGCTGGAATAGGAGAATGAGGAGATATGGGTGGTGGATGATGCTATGAGATCCTTCAAACACCACCACTAGGAAGCCCATGTTAGGCTCAGGGAGCTATTGGTCAGGGCCACAGACAGCTGTAGGATTTGGAGGCTTATGACCCTACAACACATGAGATGATCAGAGGTATGATCTATGTTTATTATCTTGATTCAGTACTATTAGAAATAGGTGTATGTCATTACTTAATCTCTATACTTATGGTTTGAGAGATGGAGCTCCCAGTTGAGGCACTATCCTAGCTGCTTTTTCATGAGGTCCCTACATGGAACACTTCTTTTGTATCTTTTATCTGCTGGTAGTGCGAGCTATCTCTTAGTGGAGATAGGTTCATTTAGGATCTTTTAGTCATCATGATGGAACCCTATGATGTAATCTTGGATATGGATTGGTTTTCCACGGTCTGAGACCAAACTGAAGGTCACCGTAGAAAAGTCAGATGCCTACACACTGATGGGATGAGATTTACCTTTTTGGGTGAGAGATATCTCATGGTAGGGAAAATGAGTTCTGCAAGTATGAGGTTGTATCCCATCACTCCTCTATTGGAGAGTATAGACCTTGGTGTAGTAGGATCTTTAGGAATATATATTCCTTCATTCATGGAGGAATATATGAATGTATTCCCTGAGGACGTTTCAGGACTAACTCCAAAGTGGGAGATGAATTTTTGCATTGACTTACATCACAAGACTTCTTTGATATCCTCTAAAGAATATCAGATGACCCCTATCAATGTAATGACCCGAAATTTTGAATAATTTTTTTCCTAACTTTGTGTGTTATTTTATTTTATACTCAACAAAAATATTTCATTTAATAAAATGAGTATAATTAAAATAAGACTGTTGGGTTTCGACTGTTATATGACCATTGTCCAATATGACCGTTGGAAACTAAATGTTGCGATTATTGTCTATAAATACAAGTGATCTTGATTAATTAATATAGAAAGAAGATTCGATGGCCCCATCTAGTAGTCTCGGGCTGATCGAATCCCATCTGACGGAACTCGGGAAGGAGGTAGCACATTTGGGCTTTGCTCTGGACCAAACCTAAGCCGAACTTCATCGTGTGAAGCTAGAATGGAATCTCCTTCGCAAGAAGTTCAAGCTGATAGAAATCACTACTCATACAATGTTGGATGAGCTAACCCAAGATTCTATCACCCTAGCACACCTTACTCTTAGGTCATATGCTAGTGTTATAAGGGGTTATGTAACGAGACCGTAACTGACTTGTGTAATCCTTTGATTTAAATACAAAATTGTGATGTCTTCTTATGGTGAAGTTTGTGAATTTTCAAATGTCCGGATAAATATAGTATGCATATTATTGATGAATTTTAGAAAAATTATATTTTAAAAATATTTATGTAAACCTTAAATAATTAATAATGTGTAATGATTTTCAAAAAATGGTCTTCTATAGTTATGTTCAATAAGAAATTTAGAGTCTAATAAGATCAACTTAATTTTTGATGAATAGTAAATTATGAATAGTGATTTTATGCTTATGATTAGTAATGTGATCAAATGGATTAAGTAAGCTCACTTAAGAAAGTATTAATATAATCTAGGCCCCTTGATTAAGTAATGTGATTCAATAAAATAGGTAAATAACAGTTCCAGAAAGTACTGGTTAAGTATTAGTTTTTTCAGGTGAATAATGGTTTTTAATTTTAAAATTAAATTAAAAATATTTAGAAAATTATTTTCATAAAATGGAGTTCATTTTTGAAATCAGAGCATTGATATTTGGTTAAGGTGAATTTTTGGACTTTTTTTGAAACAATTGAATTTTCAGTGAATAGTGTTTTTATTTAAAAATTAAATTAAAAATATATAGAAAATTATTTTCATAAAATGGATTTCATTTTTGAATTCAGAGCATCGATATTTGGTTCAGGTGAAGTTTTGGTATTTTTCTGAGAAAGTTGAATTTTCGGTGAATAGTGAAAATACAGTTTTTGAGTTTCGGGTGTTTAATGACATCATTAAGGATGTAATAATTATGCAATAACTCTGGTCGACTTATGAATAGTAAGATAATTTATGAGGTGTCCCAAATGGCCAATACCATGGGAAAACCCATGGTTTTTCCAATACCACCGATGAGGTGTCCCTTGGCAATTAATGCCTTGTCCCCTCACTTCTTCTATAAATACCAAGTCATTCCCTCATTAATTTCATTTCTAAATCCTCCCCAATGAAGTTCTAGTCTCTTTACCTCACAATGATTCCTCCCAAGGTTCCCTCAATCCTCCCAAGGTCCCGACCTTCAAGCTTTCAAAGTTACTCTTCAAGGTAAGGGATCCTACCTCTCACTTTCTTTTCAAGTACTCTCGTTTATGTCATTTCTTTTAAGTCCCATGTTCTTATGTTGGGGGTGTTCTTTTATATTAATATTATTGTAATTTTCATGTTTATATGATGATAGACCCTCTATTTCTCTCATCAATTCATTTTATGAATGTTTAAGTGGCGCCGTTAGGCTGCCGAATATTTGTAAGAGATTCTTTCACTCTTCCCATTTTCAAAGTTCTATTTTCATGTCAAGTATTTCAAGTTCTTTTTCCCCATGTTGGGGTATGATCTCTATATTCATCATACCTTAATTTTATGTTCACATGATGAGATTACGTATTTAATCTCATCAATTCATTTTTTGAAGTTTTAAGTGACGCCATTAGGCTGCCGAATTTTTCATAAGAGAAATCTTATTTTTGTCTTCCTTTAAAGTTTTTCATTTCATATGGTATGTCCTTAAAATTTCATTACCATGTTCTTATATCATTTATATTCTGTCCCTATACTATTTTATGGATCATTTATGAGTGGGTGACCCATGTCCCCTCTCTTTTCAATGTTTTCTAAAACCCTACAACATAGCCGTTATGCTGCCGAATTTCCGTCTCAAAATGTCTCTCTTTTTTTCTCAAATTATTTTATTTTATTAAGTGAATACTCAAAACTCTTTATTCTAAAGGGGTATTCACATATATATAAAAAATTTCTGTTTTAAATTCTGGGATTTACATACATGAGGCCCACTTTCCTTTTCCGTGGGTTTAAAGTGACATAAAGATCACGTCTTTAAAGCAGTTTTTAAAATGTTATGACTATGAAATGAAACCCATTTCTTTTATGCTATATGGGTTATTTATGAAATTATTAATGATGATATATGTGGCTCACATGATAATAAATACAAATTAAGGGTGTGCCCTGATAGCGCTCCAATGCATTGGGTAAATACTTAATCTCTAGAGATGCCCATTTGAACAATACCTTGGTGAATAACCTTGGTATTTTTTTTATGACACCTTGGGGATGGACCTTGGTGAAACAGAAATGATTGTCTAAGTTAAATGTTTTAGCCACATATTCAAGTTATGAAACACGTTATTTTTATTATGATATGCCTCATTATTTATTTCTCATGCCTTAAAGTTCTTTTTCATGACTTTATTGATGTATCTCAAGTTCACATGTTAAATGTTTCCCCTTGTTTCCCTTACTGGGCCTTTTGCTCACCCTTTCCTTTGATGTATGTCCCCAGGTTATGAGATGCAGTAATGAACCTAGGATGAACATAAGGATAAGCCTTTCAAGTGTTTAATAAGAATGTTTTATGTTTTCATGTATTAAGTTCCTGGTTTCCAAGATACTAAACCTTAAAGATCCTCAGTTTTGTATAATGCAATGAAAGTTAATGTGATAAAAAGGTGGGATTCTATAGTTGGTATCAAAGTATAGTTTAGTTATTTCTAGAAATTAGGATATGAAAACTTTAGGAATAACCCTATAGAAAAGTTTAAATATAGGAAATCTTCCTGGTATTTTGGTGAGTATTGAGTAAGTGGTTTATCAAGCAAATACATCCCTGTCTGGATACGATCAGGTAGAGGTAGCTCTGGCACAGATGTACATAGGGGTAAAACCCGAAAACACCACTTTGAGCTAGACTTGAACATGAACTGGTACATGACAATGGGTCTTGCTGCACTCTTGGTTACAATACTCCCGGTGGATATGTTTCGTTAATCACATGCTTTTTATGAATCATTATGAAGGAATTATAGAAAAATGTAATTGTCTAAGCATGAAGTTTTAAGACATAAAATCCTTTTTAGTTAAAAGATTAATAAATGAAATAAGTTTCTCATGAAGGATTTATGCTTTTAGAAAATGTCCCCATCGTCTAGGAATACGTTGACGTATTTCCTGAGGAGTTACCCAGACCTCCCCCAGAAAGAGAGGTAGAGTTCTCCATTTAACTCATACCTGGATCTCATCCGATGTCAAACACCCCCTATAGGACGGAAAATGTGGAGCTAGAGGAATTAAAGAAACAACTCCGAGATCTTTTGGAGAATGGGTTAATCCGACCAAGTGTGTCTCCTTGGGGAGCACCAGTTCTCTTTGTGAAGAAGAAGGATGGATAGATGGAGCTATGTATTGATTATAGAGAACTGAATTGGATCACAGTGAAGAAAAAATACTCTCTTCCAAGAATTTATGACTTATTTTACCAACTTCGTGGGACTCAATTCTTCTCTAAGATTGATCTTCGTTCTGGTTATCATCAATTGAGGGTTAAGAATGATGATATTCCAAAAACAGCTTTCTAATCAAGATATGGGCATTATGAGTTTGTTGTTATTCCCTTTGGACTGACTAATTCACCTTCTATTTTTATGGATCAAGAATAAGTTGATTTTGGAAACTTATGTTTTATCAAATGGATATCCTTTGTATAGGAAAATGATTTGGTGATTAAATGATAAAGTTTATTTTGGACGATGTTTTCTCTTTTGGAGTACTATATTCCTAAGGGAAATAAAATACTACAGGATTTAAATTGAGGAGGAATGGTTGAATTTTTTTTGTAAGAATTTATGTATTTATTGTGGACATATGGTGATTTGGGTTATTTCTAAAAAATGATGAACCTCGCATAAAGAATATGTGAATAGGTTAATTACACTTTAGTATGAGACTTTAATAGTAGTCGATGTTATTTGGAGATAAATGTTAAGATTTTTTGGGGAAGACTATGTGATTAAATCCTTCTGAGTTTTGGGTTCCAATCTTAGTTTGGATTATTATGAAGAATTTTAAGGATGATTGTGTATTGAATGGTCTTTCTGGAACTTTGGGTACTTTTGTTTAATTTTGGAGATTAATAGTCATATTTATTTTTATAAAAGATTATCCTTTTTGAGGATTATATGATCTCGTACTAACCATTTTAGTTTTAGTTGATGACTAAAGACAAGGGAAATATATAGTTATTCTTTTGTGGATTATGTGATTCTCTAGAATATTATTCTTGTGCTTTTGATGAGACCAAGTCTTTTGGAATGCTCATTGTTTGGAGAAAATATTAGTCTTGGTGGAAACTTATTAAGGGATGAAACTCTACATGAAGGTAAGTATACTTCCTCATGTTTTTATTCTATGTAGTTAATGAATTCCTCAGAATTATGAAAAGGAATGTAAAAAAAAGGTTGTTGGTTTACGTTTCCTACTGGGTAATCAAAGTCTGTTTAACACATCTTAAGTTTGTGATCTTCTTGTGGTTAATTTTCTCCTAATCATGTTTTCTATCACTCTACATCAGAACTTGACCATTTGTTTTCTCTTCCATATCCATATTTTCCTATATGGAATCCTAGTATGGGTTAACTCAGGTGACCTTTGTACTTCCCTTTCTTTCTTTTAAAGTAATAGTTTTACTGACTCTTTTTTTCCGATGTGGGACTTTCAACGAAATTTTCAAGCCCAATTTTAAAATTGTGAGGACGCAATTTCTTAAGGGGGAAGATTGTAACGACCTGAAATTTTGAATAATTTTTTCCTAAATTTGTGTGTTATTTTATTTTAAACTCAATGAAACTATTTAATTTAATAAAATGAGTATAATTAAAATAAGACCGTTGGGTTTCGACTGTTATATGACAGTTGGCCAATATGACCGTTGGAAACTAAATGTTGTGATTATTGTCTATAAATAAAAGTGATCTTGATTAATTAATATAGAAAGAAGATTTGATGGCCCCATCCAGTAGTCTCAATCCGATCGAAGCCCATCTAACAGAACTCGGGAAGGAGGTAGCACCTTTGGGATTTTCTCTGGACCAAACCTAATCCGAACTTCATCGTGTGAAGCTAGAATGGAATCAACTTTTCGAGAAGTTCAAGCTGATAGAAATCACTACTCGGGAAATATTGGCCAAGCCGCCCCAAGATTCTATCACCCTAGCACACCTTACTCTTAGGTCATATGCTGGTGTTATAAGGGGTTATGTAACGATACCGTAACTGCCTTGTGTAATCCTTTGATTTAAATACAAAGTTGTGATGTCTTCTTATGGTGAAGTTTGTGAATTTTCAAATGTCTGGATAAATACAATATTCATATTATTGATGAATTCTAGAAAAAGGATATTTTAAAAATATTTATGTAAACCTTAAATAATTAATAAGGTGTAATGATTTTCAAAAAATGGTATTCTACAGTTATGTTCAGTAAGAAATTTAGAGTCTAATAAGATCAACTTAATTTTTGATGAATAGTAAATTATGAATAGTGATTTTATGCTTATGATTAGCAATGTGATCAAATGGATTAAGTAACCTCACTTAATAAAGTATTAATATAATCTAGGCCCCTTGATTAAGTAATGTGATTCAATAAAATAGGTAAATAACTGTTCCAGAAAGTACTGGTTAAGTATTAGTTTTTTCGGGTGAATAGTGTTTTTTATTTTAAAAATTAAATTAAAAATATTTAGAAAATTATTTTCATAAAATGGAGTTCATTTTTGAAATCAGAGCATCGGTATTTGGTTAAGGTGAATTTTAGGAATTTTTTTTGAAACAGTTGAATTTTCAGTAAATAGTGTTTTTATTTAAAAATTAAATTAAAAATATGTAGAAAATTATTTTCATAAAATGGATTTCAATTTTGAATTCAAATCATTGATATTTGGTTAAGGTGAATTTTTGGGATTTTTCTGAGAAAGTTGAATTTTCGGTGAATAGTGAAAATACAGTTTTTGAGTTTCGGGTGTTTAATGACATCATTAAGGATGTAATAATTATGCAATAATTCTGGTTGACTTATGAATATTAATATAAGGTATGAGGTGTCCCAAGTGTCTAATACCATGGGAAAATACCATGGTCAAGCCCATGTTTTTTCCAATACCACCGATGAGGTGTCCCTTGGCAATTAATGCCTTGTCCCCTCACTTCTCCTATAAATACCAAGCCATTCCCTCATTAATTTCATTTCCAAATCCTCCCCAAATAATTTCTGGTCTCTTTACCTCCCAAGGAGTCCTCCCAAGGTTCCCTCAAGCCTCCCAAGGTCCCAACCTTCAAGCTTTCGAAGTTACTCTTCAAGGTAAGGGATCCTACCTCTCACTTTCTTTTCAAGTACTCTCGTTTATGTCATTTATTTTAAGCCCCATGTTATTATGTTGGGGGTGTTATTTTATATTCATATTACTTTACTTTTCATGTTCATATGATGAGATACCCCATCTTTCTCTCATCACTTCATTTTATGAATGTTTAAGTGGCGTCGTTAGGCTGCCGAATATTTGTAAGGGATTCTTTCACTCTTCCCATTTTCAAAGTTCTATTTTCATGTCAAGTATTTCAAGTTCCTTTTCCCCATGTTGGGGTATGATATCTATATTAATCATACTGTCCTTTTATGTTCACATTATGAGATACCCTATTTAATCTCATCAATTCATTTTTTGAAGTTTTAAGTGATGCCGTTAGGCTGCCGATTTTTTCATAAGAGAAATCTTATTTTTTTCTTCCTTTAAAGTTTTTTATTTCATATGGAGTGTCCTTAAAATTTCATTACCATGTTCTTATATCCTTTATATTCTGTATCTATACTATTTTATGGATCATTTATGAGTGGGTGACCTATGTCCCCTCTCTTTTCAATGTTTTCTAAAACCCTGTAACATAGCCGTTATGCTGCCGAATTTCCATCTCAAAATGTCTCTCTCTTTTTCTAAAATTATTTTATTTTATTAAGTGAATACTAAAAACTCTTTATTATATAAGGGTATTCACATATATATCAAAATTATCTATTTTAAATTCTGGGATTTACATACATGAGACCCACTTTCCTTTTCCGTGGGTTTAAAGTGACATAAAGATCACGTCTTTAAAGCAATTTTTAAAATGTTATGACTATGAAATGAAACCCATTTATTTTATGCTATATGGGTTATTTATGAAATTATTGTTGATGATATATGTGGATCACATGATAATAAATACAAATTAAGGGTTCACCCTGATAGCGCTCCAATGAATTGGGTAAAGACTTAATCTCTAGAGATGACCATTTTAATGATACCTTGGTGAATAACCTTGGTAATTTTTTTATGAAACACTGGGGATGGAACTTGGTGAAATAGAAATGATTTTATAAGTTAAATATTGTATCCACATCTTCAATTTATGAAACACATTATTTGTATTATGATATGCCTCATGATTTCTTTCTCATGCCTTAAAGTTCTTTTTCATGACATAATTGATGTATCTCAAGTTCACATGTTAAATGTTTCCCCTTGTTTCCCTTAATGGGCATTCTGCTCACCCTTTCCTTTGATGTATGTCCCCAGGTTATGAGATGAAGTAATGAACCTAGGATGAACATAATGGGAATCCTTTCAAGTGTTTAAGAAGAATGTTTTATGTTTTCATGTATTAAGTTTCTGGTTTCCAAGACACTAAAACTTAAAGATCCTCAGTTTTGTATAATGTAATGAAAGTTAATGTGATAAAAAGGCGGGATGCTATAATAAAGCTTTGGGAGATGCGGTTTCAATTGGAGGACCTTCAAGAGAAGTGTTTCATCAAACCTAGTGTGTCCCCCTAGGCATCTCTAGTGTTGTTCATGAAAAAGGTAGACAAGAGTTTGTGACTTTGTGTGGATTATCATCGCCTGAACCAAGCCTTGATAAAGAAAAAGCACCCCTTATCGAGGATTGAAGACCTCTTTGGCTAGTTTCAAGGTGAGATATTGTTCCCAAATATTGATCTCAGGTTCGATTACCACCATTTGGGGGTTTGTGAGGCTAATATTCTAAAGTTGGTATTCTGATGTCGCTACAGACACTATGAGTTCGTAGTGATGCCCTTTGGTGTGACGAATGCCCCCGTGTGTTTATAGATTTGATGAACCAGGTTTTCTAGTCATACTTTTACTAGTTTGTGACTGTCTTAATCGAAGAAATACTCATCTAATATGCATCAGAGGAGGAACATGCAGAGCACTTGAGGATGGTTCTAGATTTTCTTTGAGTGTACGATCTTTATGGTAAACTCTCAAAGTGTAAGTTCTAGATTCAGGAGGTTCACTTTCTAGGGAATGTCATTTATGATCATGGTTTAGCCATGGAACCAGCAAATATCGATTCATTGATTTCTTGGGAGCCACCCAATAGTGTGTTGGAGGTGTGGATATTTCTTGTCTTGGTGAGGTACTACAGGAGGTTTGTGGTATACTTCTCTAGAATTGAAGCCCCTTTGACTACCCTGAAATAGAAAGGGAAGCTTTTTACCTGGTCTGAGAAGTTCCAGAGGGCCTTTGAGGAGTTAATACTGAGGTTGACAAGTGATCTAGTGTTGAGACTACCAGAGGAAGGTGTTGAGTTCGTAGTGTAAGATGATGCCTCAAGAGTTGGGCTTAGTTGCATATTGATGCAAAAATAGGTAGTTATTGCATTTGGGTCAAGGCAGTTGATACCCAATAAGAAGAACTATGTGAATCATTACCTAGAGACAACAATGTTATTCTTTACCATAAGGATGTGAAATTACTACCTTCTGGGAGAGCGCTTTGTGGTTTACTCAGACCAACAGAGTCTTAGACATGTCTTCATGTAGAGAGACTTGAACCTGAGACAATGACACTGGTTGGATTTACTACAGGACTATGTATTGAGATAGTCTATACTCCAGGAAAAGAAAACATGGTAGTAGACACCCTTAGTAGTAATTCCCAAACTTGCTTAGTGTAAGAGGATTTAGAGTAGTTATCCTCCCTGTAGTTGACCCTAGTGGGGAAAGAGGGTAAAACTTTTATATAGTTGATGGCATTGAATCCTCCACTTCTTGAGCATGTGAGAGAGTTACAGCTAGGAGAAATCAAATGTGAGGTGTTATGTGACTATATATCCATAGGCGACTCATCATATGGATATTTTGAAGGATGGGATCACATCAACTTTTTCCAGGGACTGATTGTGGTTCCAATCATGAAGTGGGAGAAGAAGATGTGAGAGTTCCATAATTCTCCCCTATATGTACATCCCGGTGTGTGGAATATATACAGAGATCATAAACAATAGTTTTGTTATTCCATCATAAGATGTAGAATAGTTGAGTTCATCTCTCGGTGCCTCACCTGTCATTAGGTGAATAATGAGCACCAAGTACTGGTAGGTTTTTTGTAGCCCCTTGAGATCTCAGAGTGGAAATGGGATAACATATCCATAGATTTTTTTATAGGAATTCCATCCACAGTGAACGGACATGATTCCATCTGGGTGATATTTGATCAAATCATGAAGTCGGCACACTTCCTTGATATTAGGGAGTAGAGTTTGGTGAAGATTTTGGGGTAGTTGTACATGCAAGAGATCGTTTGCCTACATAGGGTGCCCTTGGCGATTGTATCTGATCATGATGCGTGGTTTATGTAATGATTGTGGAGAGGCCTACAGAAGGAATTCAAGACCCAAATGAGGACGAATAAAAAATTTCACCCCCAGACAAATGAGAAGACCAAGATAACTATCTAGGTGTTGGAGGATATGCTAAGATCTTGCATGTTAAACTTCATTCGAAGCAGGGAGGACAAATTTCCCTTGGTAGAGTTTGCGTACAAAAACAACTACCACTCTATCATTAGCATGACACATTTTGAGGTCCTGTATGGGAGACCCTGTAGGTTACCCTTGTACTGGAGAGAGATCGGTGAGACATCTCTTATGGGCCCAAATATGGTACTAGTGATGATGGATAAGGTCCAAGTCATCGGTGAGAGAATGAGGAAAACCTAGAGTAGAAAAAAATATTACGCCAAAATCATCATTATAGGCCCTTGGAGTTTGAGTAGGGAGACCAAATTTTCCTAAGAGTCTCCCCATGATAAGGATTTCATAGGTTCTACTG
Source organism: Viscum album (assembly GCA_963277665.1). Taxonomy (NCBI): domain Eukaryota; kingdom Viridiplantae; phylum Streptophyta; class Magnoliopsida; order Santalales; family Viscaceae; genus Viscum; species Viscum album. Next base: position 641,706,949 of record OY728146.1, on the reverse strand, counting down.
GGGAGGAAAGCTATTCCTGAGGTTCATCGGGTCATTCTAGATTATGCAAAGGGTTGGTGAGGTTGCTTACCACCTCGCCCTACCCCCATAGTTGAAGCGGGTGCATGACGTCTTCCATGTGTCGCAACTAAGGAGATATGTGCATGACCCTACACACATCATCAACTAGGTCGAGCTAGACATTAAGGACATATCCACCTTTATGGAGCACCCGGTGGTGATAGAGGATCAATAGGAGAGGACCCTGTGTGGATGGACCACCCCTTGGTTTGAGTGTTGTGGCATCATGGAAATGTGCAAGAGAGTTCTTGGGAGTGGGAGAGCCATACGAGGGATTAGTATTTTGTGTTTTTTGTTTAGTTTTTCTTTTTTGGGGAAAAAAATATTGAAGGAGGGAATAATGTAGAGACCTAGTTTTTGCCTTGTAAGACTTTGAAATATTTATATATATATTTCCAGAGTTTGGCATTAAGACAAAGTGTGATTCTGAGACCCACTATTTTCAAAATTAATTTTACAAAAATATTAAATATATTTTATATTTTGTGCACATAGATTATTAAAGAAAATGTTATAACTCTTAAATGAGAGCTCATATCATAAGTATGAGATCACATTCGAGTCTAGAACACAGTTTTTACCTTAGGCATAACCTAAAATAGGTCGGCGTGGGGTGTTCGAACTCCTTACCCATTGGCGGTACATTTAGTATATTAATTAATTAATTCATTTTAACCTAAATGAAATGTTTATAAAAATACTTCGATGATTATTTGCCCAGGTTTAGCCTTATAATCTTGAGATCTACCGAGAGCTTCTCCTTTCAACTTCATTGGAGAATTACTTCAGATGATAACAAAACTCTAGATCAAAGAAGATTAGGGAACAATGAACACAATAATGTCCTTCAATCATTGGTGAGCGCATTATTTGATGATGAACGATTCAATATCTAGGTAGAAATAATCAATTTGTGGTTTACACCCATTTTTGATTAAATTGATTGAGCAGATAGATTCCTTTCTAGGATCTACACCAATTGTGGATTGATCATGCACCTGTGTATTGAAATCTTAATTTGGTTATTTCATTATTTTCTAACCTTGAATGATCATTCTTGATCGTTGGCTAAGCATTCTTGACAAAGATCATTTAAATAATTGTTCTTGTGATTTTAACCCTCATTTTCTTCATGTTCATCACTAGTTAGACCTCATGTTCCTGGTTCGACATTTTTGGGTGGTACTAAGCCTGATCGGACCCCCATAATCGGAACTGTTTCATGAGTGAGGAACAGATCAATAAAGTAGGGGTATATTTGGGATGTTTGGGAGTTTTGGATTATTTTTTCAATTATTTGAAGCTCAATATTTAATGGACGGAGGTTCAAAATGCGTGGTGGGAAATGGGATCACTAGAAATCACACTAGAATTGAGTTTCCGGCCACCAAAGGGCCGTAATCTGCTGGCTGATGATAGATCCACAAATCTTGATCCAAGATGAAGAAAGATTCAAAGTGGTGAGGATTGATTCAAGGCATGGATCACAGATCTATATTTCTATGAAAAAGTTGGTTTCATGATGTGTACAAGGATGAACACACAACATGTATCCCCTTAAGTGCAGTGTCTAGTGTTTTGGGAAATTATAAGGATGACACGACATATATCCCCCCCACACACCGTGTACCACGTCCTCAGGTGGATGATCTGTGTGATGGACCACATAGGAAGGAATCCATGTGTGAGTACATGGCTAGAAGCATGGTTGTGCACCAGAGTACACATACATGGCTAGAATACACAGGACCCATGTGGAGCAACACACCATGTACGAAAGTACATGGACACGACCAGAAAGACACGACCCAAACCCAGTTATCTTGGACACACCATGTAGTCCACCTTCACTGTGTGTACTGCTATATAGACAAGGGTCTATGTATTGTCCAGGGATATAACTAGGATATAGAGTGGGACCATACTCGATGTATTCCTTGGTTCCTTTATAAGAAACTTTAAGGTTCTGTATATACTTTGTTTGAACTTGAATTTTGGCCTTTGAGTAGCCTATCCTGAGTTTTTTTTCATGTAGAATGTGATAGTACCCTTAGATGTGGCTTTAGAGGTATGATGTAAAATTTTCTGGGCACAATGATTATTGAGGCGACACTCGATGATGACAGTGATCACATAGGATCACCAGTGGAATACAGAGTCGTACCCTCTAGTAAATATGGGAAGTGGAGTCCTCGATGACTACCGAGTGTTACTATCCAGTAGATTTAGGAAGTGGGTACTTGATGAATACAGAGTGGTACCCTCTAGTAGAGCTGGGCACTGGATTCCTCGACAACTATCGAGTTGTAACCTCCAGTAGAGTTGGGCAGTGAAGTCCTCAATGACTACTGAGTGGTACCCTCTAGTAGAGCTGATAAGTGGAGTCCTCGAAGACTACCAAGTGGGTAATAAAGTCCTTGAAAACTACTGAGTGGTACCCTCCAGTGGAGCTGGATAGTGGATTCCTCAACGACTACCAAGTGGCACCCTCCAGTTGAGATGAGAAGTAAAGTCCTCAATGACTACTAAGTGGTACCCTCTAGTAATGATAGGCAGTGAGTCCTCAGAGACTACTAAGTGGTACCCTCTAGTAGAGTTGTGTAGTGGGTCCTAAATGACTACTAATTGGTACCCTCCAATAGAGCTAGACAGTGAATTCCTTAATGACTACTGAGTGGTACCCTCTAGTAGATTTGGGAAGTGGAGTCCTCAACGACTATTAGAGTGGATCCCTCCTATTGTACCAGAGCATGGGTCCTCTACCTAGAGTTTGTGTCTCCTCAACTATGCGACACATTGGCGACACATTGTTTTACTTGGACAATTACTTCTAGGAAGACGTGTGAGATACTGGGCATCGTTGATAGAATTTTTGAACTATTGGCTTTACTTGTTCTTAGGTTGATCTATGTGATGGAGGTCCCATTACTCTATTGTTTAGGCTTCTTTGACTAAGAATATATATATATATATATTCTATGTATCAACAACCTTGGACTTGGTTACTCTCCTTCCATGAGAGGCGACGACACGCAAATTATGACACTTTCTTTCCGTGTTTAACTTCTCATGGTTAAATGAGTCAATATATTATTATACACGGTGAATAATTGATGTATAGTTCATCTACTCACCATGTCAAGCCCCTTGTTCTTGGATGATGTTACTTATACTCTTAGTTTGGGTTGATATGTTCTATTTGACTGTATCTTACATCTACTATCTTTTTATACCTATTTTATCTCTTACTAACCCCATTCATCTTTTAGGACATCCTACTAGGTATGTATATAATCACCAGTGTTTGGGATTTTGTCACACGTGTCATGTCTTATGCATATGATAGATAGGTGGACGATGGCTTTAGAGGAGATTAGGGATACTTGGTACTTTGGACCGCGTATGGTGGTCTCAACTTGGGATTCAAGAGCTATGCTATCACAATATTTTACCTTTTCAGTTTATCAAGTTGGGATATATTTCTGGTTGGGCATATGTTTTCCCCCTTTACTTTTCAATTTTCACCATCGTACTCTTGTACACCCTAGAGGTTATTCATGCTTGCTTTACTTTCTAGATGTGTTGCATCTTTTACTATTTCCCTCTGCGCTTATACATAGATATGGATATATGTGTGTGTGTACAGGTACTTAGGAAAAGGAATCCTCATGTTAGATATGCGTTTCGCACTGGTCGCCACCCCTAGCCTATGGAGGCGGGCTTGGGGTAGTTGCAGCTTGAGCCCCAGCTTGGGTTGGGTCGTGACATGTCATGTACCAGTTATAAAGGAAAACACTTTACAAGTTATAATTATCACTTTATCTAGCCCAAACCTCATATAATTATAGGAAAATCATCATATAGTTTCCTTTTAAACCATTCCATTTATCCAAAAGTTCTTACAACTGGATTAGTTAAAGAAAATTTCAATTCCAAGCTATAGAGGAAAACACTCTTTAGGTATTAACTAACATTTTAATTAACCGAATACTCATAAAAATAAATCTCAACAACATACAAAAGGTATTCTATCAATTCAAATGGGATTGGTCAAGTAAGATTCCACCATACACTTATATGAAACACTGTATAATTGGATGATGACACTTTAAATAACCATTCCATATAACATGAATATACCCCCATGGGGCTTAACACTACGCATAATAAATAATTAAAGATAACCTATGAGAGTACCATCATTCCAACCTTGGTTTAGTTATATTGGAAACCATTCCCAATTTATGGAGTTGTCATTCTATAAATTACAATTGGCATTCCATTTAAGTGAAACCTAATAACAATTGATTTATTAAAGATTAATCACACCCTTAGTGGGTTTATCTCATAAGAATATAATGCTAAAACTTTCCTGCAAGGTCCAAGTACAACATATATAGATTTAGTTATAAAGGTCATCATTCCCAAGTTATAGAGATACAAAACTTTATAAGTTGCAATTGACACACAATTTAACTCACATAATCACTAAGAAATTTAATTGACATCCATAAGGAATAACTTGAATTTATTAAAAACTAACAATTTCCTTTAAATTTTAAAGATTTAATTTCAAAACTATTCTATTTCTTTAATTAATATCAAGTTAATTAAATAGAATTTCATAATCAAGCTATACGGTAAAATGCCATTTAGGGTGATGTTGACACTTTATTTAACCAACCTAAACCATAATTATAACAATGGAAGTTATCACATCAATACAAAATAAAGGTAAACATAGAAATAATCACAAAATTATGGGATATAAATAAGCATGCTAAATAATGACACAATCATGGTATACTGATAATCATGTCACATAATCACACAAGCATAATATATAGATAAGCACGCTAATGACATGTGAATCCTATGTGCCTGAAATGATGCATGTACACACCTCATCTATTTCGATATTAGGCCAAGAGGTAAAATATCATAAATCCCTAAATCAATAACTATCATAAATACTATAACCACTTAAGGTGAAATAATAATCAACCATAATAGCAAACAATATGAACAATAATCCCATATCTGACAACTTGATCTTTCCTCCATGAGTGGGTTGTCCATTCCCAAACATGATCTATTTAACAAGTTAATACACATTCCTAGTCTCTTTTCTACCATACCAAATTTTCACATTCCAACCTAATTCAATCTACAAACAGTAATCGAATCGGTTGGTGACAAGGCCTCAAGCGCACCTCCCCGTACGCTAGAGGCTAATAACTAGCAACAAGAGTCTAATGAAGGTACATTTGGGAGAATATACCCTCTAGATCAGTAATAAACATACAAAAAGCATAAATAAAATAAAATCAGTGAAAGATAATAATAACTAACGAGTAATAGTAAACTGACAACTGGGCCAACGCCAAATAATCCAACCATGCATTAACATTCTATACCCAAAAGTACAAGGAAGCTAACATACAATAAATAATAAATAACATAATACTAAAATGGAAAAATAATAAATAAATAAAAGACTCAGCTCCTTTAGGAAGCCCAAGTATATGCTCGTCCCCCATATCCCATGTTAAGTCCTTCTCTAGATAAGTAACAACAAAACAACACATGCCAAGTCCTAACCTACAACCATGAAGTCTATCTGGGTACTAATCAGTGACCTGAAGACAGTGTGAGTAAAACTCAGCAGGCCACCACAAACGGTGTATAACACTATCCAGTCTATGAATATATAATGATCAGTGTGAAGGTATAATTAATAAAGGCAATAAATAAATAAAACACGTTAGTCTGGGTTCCTCATAGGACAATCATCCGATACTACCTGATTCGTCCTAAACTAGAATGTCTCTAAACAATTTCATTTTAAATTTATATTTATAAGGTTGGGACCTAAGGAATACAGCCAAGGAATCCATGTATAGTGATAATTATTTAAGGTTCCACAAGTTTCCATGAGATTTAAGTTTTATAAGCCAAGTAAAATCCATAGGGGTGTACCCTTGGAATTTCACCCTAAGAGGGAAGTGTTACCCAAGCCTTAGGATCATTCTTAGGTAGTCTCAGTTCTAGAATTGAAAGAATCCTACGGAATAATCTAAGTCGGTCTGTAACATCAATATGAATCTAAGGAGAATCATCTAAGGAATTTATTTTAATTTCCAGAAATATAGGTGAACCCTCGGTGCCAATACATGACATTCACAATCTAAAATAAAGACCAAATCCAAGCATGATATTTCACTTAAAAAAATCATCAATGAATCATTTGGTGTCACATGAGCTCGTTTAAGGAAAACCACAATGGGAATTCAAGTATCACTGAGGGAATGTCACACCTTTAAGGTAATTTAGGTCTGTAACCATAGTCAAGCATGATATAATAAATAATCAAGTACCCATAATTATGGTAATGGCCTTGACCATGCTTCATAATTAACAAGGACCAGGTGACATGGTCGTACCATTCACCTTTCATTTAAACCATTTAGCCATCTTAATTGTAAAAGTGAGTCAACACACCTTAAAAGTTGGTATAATTACTGTAACACCCCAGGTAAATAAAGAATATGACATTTTTATATTTATCCATATTTTTGAATAAAATGTTAATATTAAAGGGAATTCTATGCTCTATGGAATACCCAATACGCAACAATGAGTTTCTTGGAAATCTTACGTTGCACTCTAATAATAAAATAATATTATTTTAAATAGTTGTTAATGCCTAGCCGTTGTAATGGCAGGAATGAACATAACTAACTAAAAAATGATTATATATGTTTGTAAAATATTTTTACTTATATCCAATAAATTTCAGAGGCTTCAAATGTGAATGAATCCAATTTTAAGCGTAAATATTCTAATATTCTTCAAAAGGCCGATTAACCGCCTTTTGATGGCGAAACCTTTTTTAAATCCACTTGTTGACAATTTTATATGTTATATTGGACCAAATAAAATCCTTCTTTAGAATTGGGATATCAAAATTTAATTTGTGTAGGTTTTTGTTATTTTTTTTGATAAAGTCCATTTTTAATGAATAAGTGAAAAATGTTGTGTTTTAATTCAAAACCTATTTTTAATATAATTTATTTATATGATTAGATCATATTTTGAATTGGTTTTAAAGTGAAATTAGAATATATTTTTACCATTTAATCCAATGGTGGTCATTTTAATTAATTTCACATTGAAATTGGACTTAAACTAGTGTCAATCTTTTAATAACTATTGTTTCTTAAAAACACACTATTTGTTTTTACAGCGGGAATTAATTATTAAATTAATTAATGCAACATATATGTTTTGAATTTTTTAAAATATAAATCATTTTTGAATTCGGAATATCAAATATATCTTAGGATGAATTTTTGGTATTTTTCTGAAAAACTTCAATTTTTGATGAATAGTGAAACCACTAAATGGTAGTTAAAAAACTGATTTTTCGTTTAAATTAAACTTTACCACTTATGTGATTTCAATTTCAAAAATCCGACATACATGTTTGTCATTAGGATGTAAAATGTGGTTCAATGGGATTAAAATAATTTTTTGATGAATAGTAACTTTTAAGTTTTATTCATCGCGATTAAAGGTAATTAGTGTAATTTAAGGTAAAGATAATGTTATAATAATATGAAATGACCTTGACACATGTACTAACCTTATTGGATGAGTCATGGCCGACCAAGACAATCCATGGGTCAACTTGGGGACCCCATGGATCCACTTTGGTAGGAAAATGATATTAATAACTTTTTATTTAAAGTTAAAATAAAAACATCACAAACATGTATTGTTTTACTAAAACAATTTTTATATGGGGTTATACAAGTCATATTTTTTACTATAAATATTCATTAGAAATATAAAAATATTTCCTACATCATGATATTTTTTTTATAATTTTTATACATTAAATAAATAAATTTATTTATGACACCATGATGATGTAGTGATTACCTCATTAATGAACGATTTAAATAAAATGAAAAGATAAGGTAAAATATAAGACTTAAACTTGTAAAAAACATATTGGATGGGTGTATTTCTAACCTTTATCACCTTATCCTTAAAATATATAATTTTGGGACCTTTAATATCTGAAAATCATTTTATAATAAAGTAACTTTTCAAGACATTCCAAGAGTGCCCCTCCTCCCTCTTATAAAAGGCCTCCACCTCTACCCCCTTACCCACACCTCTCAAGCCTTTGGATCGACCAAAATCTACTCATTTTATCTCTCCACATACCTATATTCATCCTAGAAGCCTTACCTTAGGCAGAAAGCTCTTCAATAAACCCTTTTTGTTCAAACCAAAGGGAGTTACCCGATTTAAAGGTAATGCCCTCTCTTATGTTCTTTTGTTTTATTTTGCTTCTCCAACCCCCTAAACTCTTTTTATTACTTTATTTTGTAACAAAAAAAGTATATTCAATATACTAGGATGTTGTTATGATAAGTATTTGAGCTAAATTTACACACACCTCCGTCTAATGGTTAAAGAACATACTGTTTCTGTGGATGGTGAATTACTGCCTCATGAAACGATGATTGTTCTATCTTCTCCTACCACCTCTCATGGTGACCATTATGATGGAAATATATTTATTTATGATATATATTATATTAATTTATCTCTACGCTTCTGTATTTTACATTTAAAACATACCTTTATTCTTTCCATTTTGTGCAAATGCTATAATTTCATTTGAGGAAGTGTGGACTACCGCCCCTCAAGTGATGTGACTCGTTCATGCAATACATGGAATGTATAAAGAATGAAATTAATGAAATTATGTGACTTATATAACATATATATTATACTGTAATTATAATATATATATATATATATATCATTTAGTTTTAATTTCATTAAATACAAAATAGAAATGAAAGTAGCGTTCATGCGTACGTACGGCTTACCGTCTCCATGAACGGTGCATTTCATTTCTTACCTCTAAATGTTATGTAATATTATAAATGAAAGTATTTACTGTATATATATGATATATATGATATCTACATAATGAATATAATTCTGGATATAATGGATATTTTACCACATGAACAACTTGTAATTATAAGAAGTTTATTTTTGACTCAAGTACCAATGATTGAAAAAACGACCATTATTAACTTAAATAATTACATAATGTTCATAAAATGTTAATAAATGATATAAAATTAATAATTAACTTAAAAAAGGTTCTTAAGAAAGTATAAATTAACTCTATTTTATTATTCAGGAGATTAAAGAACGATCGAGTCAAGTCGGACACGAGGTAAGAGATCCTACCTCTCTCTTTCTTTTCAAGTAATCTATTTTATGTAATTTATTTTATGCTCAATATTTTCATGTTGTAGGATGTTATTTAATATTCACCATACTGTAATTTTTATTTTCATATGATGAGAGACCCCCTCCTACTCTCATCAATTCATTTTGAGAATCTTTAAGTGGCGTCGTTAGGCTGTCGAGTTTTCGTAAGGGATTTTTCATCTCACTTTTATTCCTGTGAGATTTATGATACATTTTCCACTATTTAATTTGAGTGGTGTATGTACTGCCCATTATTCTAATATTTATGTCATATACTTTAATTTATGGGTATTTACATCTTCATTGTATGACCCTTCTTCCATGGGGTGTACGTTTCGAAAGTTACCCAAATCGGTAAGGGAACCTTTCACCCTCCCCATTTAAAAAGACTTCTTTTTGTTAGGTCTTTTAATCTTATTATGATGGGATATATTCTTATATAACCTTATTTATGTAAATTTTATGTACAAGTGATGAGATACCCCTTTTTATCTCTCATCATCCCATTTTATAAATTCTAAAGTGACGCCGTTAGGCTGTCGAATTTTTGTAATGGAACTTCTTAACCCAATTTCAATTCATTGGGTTAAACCTCTACTTATTGTTTTTATTATGCCAATATTATGTGTGTAATATCAATGTTGTAATTTCCACAAACCATTGTGTGGATATACTATTCCTACACATAATCATCTCATTGATAAATTCTTACGTCATTTATATGAACTTGTATGGGAAATCATAACTTAATATCATTTCATTGAGTTAAATATCTGTCATTGGTTTTGTTTTTCCAAGAGTATGTGTGAATGATATCTGATTGTTTTACACTTGATATCTACGTATATTGGGTGTATTTATACTTGTCACACATAATTATTTCATTGATTTATCCTTGCACTAATGACATGATCTTTGAATGGGATTACGTCTTAATTTCTCTTCCTTGAGACACTTCTTGATGATATGCACTTTTATTCCTTTTAAAGTGTATATACAGCCCCTTTTACATTCCATATCCATATTATGTCTATAATCAAGTCATTTAAATGTTTTGAAAATGGTCTACTTTCATGTGGATTTTAATTTAAATGTTCAAAATGGAAGAAGACTCTTTTATTAAAACATTGTTTTAAATGGTTTTAAAGATTTATTCTTTCAAAAATTTATCATCCATGTCCATGTTTTAAAAATGGTTTTAAGGATTTATTCATATGGACATGAATGTTTTAAAACCCTTTCAAAATTTTCAAAGTGGTATGGGACACTTTGATTCTAAAATCTCTTTTAAATGTCTTCTTTTAATATTTTCAAAGTATAAAGGGATTTTTCTCTCACAGAGTTTTAATGATTTTATTAGATGTTTTTATTTATAATAATATCATGATGTGATCTCTTGTGATTGAAATGTGGAAATTTTATGTTTCTTTTATGCATGTTTTAAGTGTTATGATTATGTTATGGTTCTTAGGCAATGTTTATGAAATCGGGTGGTTCCGTGATAAACTAAGGGTGGGTGAGCCCGATATAGCTCTCCAATGCATTGGGTAACGTGAAGGAGTTAAATGGTAAGGTTTCTCCGAAGAGATTTAGGGAATATACTATGATGGGTATTCCAAACGTAACCATGAGGGTTACTCCCTACGTAAGAATGTTATGAATGCCTCAAGTTACCTTTATGTCTTATGATTTCTATGAGTTATTCCTAAATCTTATGATTTAATGAGGTATGTTAAAGTGCTTATGTTTTTTGAGTAAAATATGATTTCATTGATTCTTATGTATACATGGAATAATGTTTTCTCTCCATATTGTTATAACCCTTAATGAGCTTTTTATGCTCATCCTAAGTTTTTTTGAAATGTTTTTCACAGGACATAAAGTGGAATAGGGTCAAGGATGGGATCGAGGAAATGTTATGCTATCTAAAACAAGGAACTAGACATGACTCTTTTGTTCAAGAGTTTTTATTTTGTGAAAAAAATGGAAACTGAGTAGATGTGCCTACTTTGTAATCTTTGAGATGTAATAGTTATGTCCTAATTATCTAAAACTCTAAACCTGAAAAGATCATCAATGTGAATTATTCATTTAATTCAAGAATATGTATTGTACTAAGGCCGGGTCCTTAGAATTACATATCCTAGGTTTAAGGGCCTTTCAAGTCACCAAACTATTTTCAACATTTCATAAAATCCATTTTAACTATTTTATTTATGAGGGACCATTAAACACACTTAAAAAGGTGTTTTAGTTTCATTTCAAGGCATAACAGTCATAAGAATTTAAAGTGGCACACCTAAGGGGTGACTCACATTGAGTTAGACCACTTCCAATGATGGAATTTGGTTGTAAGGACTAACTAAAATGCAGTAATATCCATACATTTAATTAATTTGACATTAAAGAGGCATTACATGTAAGGTTCAACACAAAAAATGATGACACATGATATAGACATAAAAAATTATAGGGAAAAGAGCTAGAAAAACTACCTCATACCAAGGAAACTTCACTCATCCTTTATCATCCTTTTATTTGGGATGTAATGAGAGAAAACAAAGAATCAGACAAACACCCTAAAAATAGAGAATATGAGCTTGCATGGAGATAACATCAACGATGGTGAGAGAAACTAAGAAAAGAATCAAGAGGAATGATAGACTAATTGATAGTGATCCAATTCAACCAATGGTGGTCGATTTTGAGACTGGATGTGAGAGATACATTAAATACTTGGGAGTATAGGAGGAAGAGCTCCTGAGAAGTGGAGTTATTGTGTGTGAATTGGAGGAGAAAGGGTAGCCTTTGGGTCAAAAAGGAAGGGAAAACTCATAAATTCACCCCTTAAAAGGGGTGCATGGTTAGAATAACTGTGTTCTAGTACTTTCCAAAGTGGAATCCCCATAACATTGTTAGATAAATATTGTGTATCCCTGTGACACCACTATCCAAGATCCCCCCATGCATGGCTAGGTGTACGATTAGACAAATTGTGCACAAGCCATGCACTTCACCTCTACAATTTACTATAGAGTTTTTCACAGTCATGTGGCATCAAGTGAATGGTTTTAAAAACCATGTGACACACCTATAAGTCCAAAAAATTGAGGTTCATGGTTATCACTAACCATGTTCTTCCCTTTTCTTTCAAAAAATCAGGATTTCGAATCCTGATGCTCCTAAAACTCAACTGAACTCCTGAGTCACCTCTCAAAACTTAAAACCTATCCAAGAAGAATATGTTTAAGGGTTAAAAATCTCATAATTACCTTTGAAATATGAATTTAAGATTTGGATTTTCCACTAAATGAAAAACTCAAATCCCCATATAATTTCTCAACTAACTCAAAACACAAGATCTTACACTGATATCACATTTATCACTTGTGTTTTCCACACACAACTTTCTGATTTTAAATCCTTGATCTTTCATCCCCGATTCACCATCCCCAATTAAACTAAATTTCCTTTTCTTTACTAACAATGAATTTTGTGAACAAGGCCCTAATTTTATCATTGATCACCCATATAATACCACTATTGAATTCATGTATACGCTAGTTTTTTAGGTATGGTATAATCTCTTTATTCCAAATTCACATATTTTTTTTATTTTCAATATTACTTATATTTTTTATATGATTTGATATAATTTTATATTTATGTTATATTTAAAAACTGTGAATCTACAAGACTCATCTTTTGGAATCCGAAGCTTTTAATCCCACCTATTTTTTTACCATATAATTTGAACTCTTTGGGTTTAATCGTATTGATTTATTATTGTTGAATATTTTTATTTTTCAAGATCTCTATCTTGGAATATGAGGATCAATTTTTATGTTTAGATTTTATATTATTCCATTTTGGTTTTTAAAGTTCTCCCCTATAATAACATTTTGATTTTAATTCACATCATATTTATTGGTATTAAGAATTTATATTCCCTATATTTTAGGATCTTCCTTGGTTTTAATTCACATAATAAGAACTCTGAAACAATTTTGTTCCCATTTTGAATTTGATCGAATCCACATAAGATGATTTTATGGGCCAAATGCCACTGAAGATATTTTATTCTAATTTGGATTGTGAGGACTGACCTATAATCACTATCAATGAAACAACAAAAATGTGAGTCTCTTTTAACATTCAATTATTTTATACTTTTAATGCTATCTTTCATGGTCATACACCTACTTGGATGATCATTCATTTATGACATGCCAAGAATCTTCATGTTTTGGATAGATTGACAGAGCTAGATGAATATTTGTATATTGATGAATCATTTATCTTTTTTTACCAATTATTTCATCCAATGAACCTATCATAATGTTGGATCCTTTCCAATGATTCCATGGTAGAAGAACTTTGGAATGTTAAGATAGTAGAAAAAGGATATCATGTTAATAACTATTATAGGCAATGTGCTGATATGTATACCTTAGTGATGTTTTATACAAGATAAAATAGTAATTTTTGACATTTTCACAATTTTTTAGTTATAAAGAATTATTAACTACTATTTTTTATATATATATCCTTATCATATTTCGACCCATAGGAGCCTACTTGGTTGACGATAAACTGAGTGTGACACCCCAAAATCACCAAACATAAAGCATCAAGAGAGATAAGTTCAACTCATCATCATGAAGACATGTTAATAAGAATATGAGACATAATAGTAATAACTGAGACATAATCAATATAAACACCAAGTATCAAGTTAATTACACAACTATCAGCCTAGAATTACACTCGAGGATTTAAGGTAATGCTCATACAAGAGAACTCACTCCTCGAGTCTGATAACACTGATGATGCTCATTCAAGAGGTCATGTATGTCAGGACTCAACAAGAACAAGTACACACTAAAACTCAAAATATCTCAATACACATATAGGGGATCTCACCCAGGGCATATGGGGGATACCCTACCCTACCTGAAGTAAACCCACTAGGATGGGGATCACATGACTTGATAGTCGGTAATGAGATTCATGACCCAACCTAGGGAATAAATAATATAGGATCACACCCTGGGCCACACAGAGGGATACCTAACTCTATCCAAGACTAATACCGTAGAGAGGATCACATATTATGCTCAGGACATGATGTATCACTGTACCCTCATAATGATGAACTAAGGGAATGCAACCTATAGAAACTAGTCTATACTAAAGAGAACGAGGGCCTCAACCCACCCTGGAAAAAGTACATGGTGTGTACTAGGTGTACACGGTGTGTACCACTAAATCCAGACCTACCCATGTTTGTTCCGGTGTTCATCTTATCATGACCATATACTCTATCCATACTCTTATACACTATCCATTCCCATGTACCTAACTTTGTTCAAGTACCTAGTCATTTCTGAGTAAATGGTTGTGCTTGTGTACTATGGTTGTGTTTGTGTTCATAGTTGTTCCCATGCCTGTGTAACCCTAGGATACATGACAAGATTCCATCACTAGGTCACATGGTGTGTGATATTTTATTTTGTGTGTAATCCCTTTCTGCTATAGGGGGGACTACACAACATGTGTTCTTCTAAGGAACACCCTATGTATGTTGGGATTTTCCAAAAACTATCATATGTTCAATGCATCTGACCCGCACCACCACTGTTGTCAATTACACCAAGAATAAAAGTTGTTGATCTTGGATATGGGATTGGATACACCTGAAATGTCATCAGTAGCCAAATTTTGGCCACCGAATCGCTCGAGAAACACCTCTCATCACACCACACCACCGCTTTTCCAAACCGCAAACATGAGTTACTGATCTACTCCTTGAACATTATTCATTATCACCGCACCTCTATCATGATCTAGATCTCAAATTTAAACCCACAAAAATGATCCATTTTTCTAAAGACTGACCGCACAACGATCGAGTTTCAAGTATTTGTCGAACCATTAGCCAAATGAAACACCAATGATGATTGTATGGAAAATGTGGAGAAAAAAACATGAAACATCATAGTGAGAAATGAATGATGGAAATTGTACGAGTTTGATTCTGTTTGTTTATGAAGAAATTAGTGATCATATGGGATAAATAAAGATGAACATTTAATATCAATTCCTAATTTTAGGAAGATAAATTAACTCCTATAAATAAAAAATTAACTCGTTAATAAATTTTTTAGAATAATTGATTTACATTCAAAATGGAATAAAAAAAACGGGTATTAAAACAATATAAATAAAATATCTACCTTGAGTTTAGATTTATCTCTAATGAAGAATGATTCTACATTGTTATTGTTGGTGAGATCTACAAACTCCTCAACACACCGATCACCAACCATGATCTCGACATTCGTCATAGAACTCCTCCAATGAATCCACTCAAATCCCTAGGGTTATATGAAAAACTATATGGTTTTACATAAATAGGATTATATAGATGAATATTAGGTTTTACCATTTAATAAATAATAAATTAATTTATTAATTTACTAATATACCCACAACCACTCTTAAACCAAACACCTGATGCGCAAAAAGGTTATGTCGTGCCTAGGGTAAAACCCATATTCCAAATTTAAAGGTAGTATTAGATTTTCCATCCAAGAAACTATTCAAAATATATTCCATTATTTTAAAGAAACTATGTGCACATGATATAATATATTTAATATTTTTACTATATCACTACTGAGCCTCCCTTGGCCTCAGAATCCCATGTGGACTTAGTGCCTGTTGGAACCGGGTGCGCAACGGAAGCCCCAAATAGGTGGGTTTTAAAAAATTTCCACCAAAAATCGGCGTAAACTTGTCAACATCGATGGAGAGTAGCCTGATAATATCCGAGGATCTCGTGTGAAGGATTTTAAGCACAAAAATAAACCGTAAAAATACCTAGTTTAATCTGAAGCCGCACACGACGTCTGCTCGTCATTGGCAATCACCGCTCAAAGAACCTAAAGTCGAATTCCTCTAGATCATCCACACACGCTTCAAGGAATCCATGGGAGCACCGTTCGTCCTAATCCAAGTGCTAGTGCGGAATTGCGATGGCGCCTTCAACGCTCCAACATCCACCACATCGCTTAGCTAGCGATGCCTGAGAGAGAGCTCGATTCAAGCTCCTTGGATCTAGAGCCTCTCTCTCTAGATTATGGGAGAGAGGAGAATAGAGAGAATTTTCATGAATAGTGCTTGGAAAAAGAACCTCCTCTTCTATTTATAGTGGTTAATTAAAATACCCGGTATCGCCTTGCCGACCCCAAATACTTAACGCACTATCAACGACATTTTATGACTACTAAACTGAGTCATAAATATTATTATCACTCACTTGTAATATATTAAAATATATTATGCAATAATAATTGAGTCATTAACTCGACTCATCACTCCCATAAATATTTATTGAACCTTGAATAATTTAATATTTGTCAATTAATATTTTTCATGTATTTACTTAAAACTTGTAAATACATTTAATAAATAAATTCAATACTCATTATTATAAACTTGAATAATATAAATTCATTTATTTCATTAGTGATCATTTTACCTTGGACAAATGCCGGACCCCAGTGGTGGGGCCCACCATGTCCAAAAATTCTATTCAACTGAATAGGGAAGATTCTTGAATATGATATTATGTGCGACCCTCTAGGCCCTTATCTTGATAGCAGAGAATAGTATTCACAGACCAAAAGTGGGATCTAGCAACCCATCATGACCCCTGACGAGATAAGGATTGTCACAATAGAGACAACCAACCTACGGACACACATTGTAAAATATAATCTCTTTGTCTATAATATCTCATAAAGCAGGACTCACTCACGTGTCATCGTCCTTATCTTGATTTATTGTTTGTTGATGTAACTGGATGGATTTACCCTCAACTGCCATGTCCATGGTCTTATAAAGGCACTGCCATCCATATCAACATGTCCTGAGATATATTACTTCCATAACTAGGAAGCAACAAATCCTTTCTTAACCATTCCACCAATGTCATGCCACTAATGACGCACCAACACAAACTACCTCACCATGACTTCATTTCCATGGTTTTTGTCTTGCATCAAAGTATGAAATCAAATGAAATAAATTGGTAATGATCTCAAGTTAGGAGACCATTACACATGATCGTAGATATAAACATCCAATGACACCCGAAACATGTGGAGTTCCTATTGACAGGTCATTCCTCATGATCTCACTACTAAAGATAACCAAGTGCGAAGTTCATGAGAAGAAGTCTCAATACTTATGAGCCCCCAACAACTGATAGTCAAAAATCTACTGTGTCCAATCAGTAAGATGTATCTTGACTATAGAATATATATTTAAGATTAATGTCATGGTATCTAGAGGTTCTCATTATAGCCTGAGAACTGCTATAACCTTTCAACACGACAATTAATCTTTGGACATTACCATTACAATAGTGGACGTAGAAAAGTCTACACTATAATGGTAAGAAGACATCATGTATAGCTAATTGTATACACGATATGGTAATCAAAAGCAAAGAATAATTGGGTTTAGGGAACCCACTATTTCAACACTCCCACTTTTACTAGATCCAACTTTCTAACCAAACTTGTTAGCCACTCACATGATGAACATCATGTTTCTGCTGAGTAACAACTTTAGCTATTGGGTCCATCATGGTTCTATCGTGTGGCTATTCTAATATAGTGACTTCATATCCTTGAGTAAAATTACTCAAGAGGTGGTATCCAGAGTATATCCCACTTGTCCACTGTCAAAAATTAACATATTGGCTAGTAAGAATATCATAATTTAAATTATGATAATACTTTTCTTACCAGGTGTGATTCCAAGAACTAGAACAAAATCATTGCATTTAATCTCTTCTTATCTGCTTTAGAAGCTGCAACATACTCAGTCTTTGTAGGTATGGCTACCACTGGCTTATATGATCTTGAATCTTTCATCGCCTTTAGCCTAACTGCAATACCAAATCACATTGATCTATAGAAGACTAGTTTATATCCCCTAAAACTAGTATCCTTTATTCTCCACTTACCAGGTATATATATTTTGTACTTTTCGAAGTTCAATTAGATAGTTCTGACTGCATCCCTTGACGTGCTCCTGGATATAACTGATATTTGCATATTGGAAAATATACCTTGTCAATATCGGTTCTTGTACATATTATGGAATTCATAATTGATCCATCGCTCCAACGTATGGATTTCAACTCACCACATTTATATCTTCCCATGTACCAAAAATTTCCACCTGAAGAGATTATGCCCTGTGACATAGCCAACAATTCATCTCTTGAATTGTTTCAACTTGTATTTTTCAATACAATGTCACTATATATACGATTGACTAGGACCAAGCAACCTTTAGATCTACTTTAGTAGATCTTGTTCCCTAGAACTTAGGTTGCTACTTTAAGTCAATCATTGGAGAATAAATTTTATTTTGTTCTTAAATAACTGTGAAACCAATGTCTGTTTTCCATATGTTTCTGAACATACTTTACTTGGAAAAAATTGATGCTCCCACTAAACTATCGTAGACACATGGCAATCATTTGTAGAAAATGTATATTCTATGATCATGTTGCGTACTTTAATCCTAAACCGGATTTTAGTAACTTGCAACCTTTATTAGCATTCTTTGACGTGACCATCCCTTTATGGTTGTGTCGTATAGACACCATCCATGATTGGTGGTCATGATATCCAATCCTTAATAATTTGACCATAGATATTAGCTATGATAAGTAAAATTCTAATGGATTTAGGCATAACGACTTGGTGAAACCAATCGAGCCTTGTTGGTACTATGCTTGTACCATCCATGTATCAACTCACTTGAATACCCACCATAGTATTCATAATAATAATCCCCATTACACTTTGATACATGGAACCCATTAATTGAATTTTAGTTGGTCTTATCAATTTTAGATAATTTTCATATATTGCTTACTTGTAGGAAATATTATTCACATTGAATAAAAAATCACCGACCACGGTGAATATAAAAACCATCACCATGGTTTTATCCTTCCTACATAGTATGTGTCTCTAAAACATAGTTTGTTCCATGTGTGCTTGTGAAACTAGTTCCTATGCCAACTTTTGTACATCTTGAGTTTTGAATAAACACAAGTCAATATAGCTCCCACTATCTCTAATAGATATGTGCGCCCTTATATAGAAGTATAGTCTATCAATTGACTACAATTTTTCTATCTTATGGATTTATGTAATATCCTAATCAATCATTAGGATAAGTACCTTAGATGCACAATGTGTTTATCTTAATGCAAGTTGGTTTGTATCTGAACAAACTATTTGCATCCAAACACATGTCCTTATGACATAATGCATTTATCATTATACTATGACTTGTATGATATCCAATTTTCATTTATGGTTTTAATATGGTTATGTGATATCAACTTTATTTGCAAAGCATTTCATGAAATATAATGGAAGTTTCTTCAAGTTGTAACATTGATACTACCTACATCAAAATTTTGATGTATAACATATGTGTTTAGGAATTGCTCCACGCTACATGTTTTTTGATCAATGTTGATATGTAAGACTTCATCACTAATACTCCTCATTAACATAAATGTCGTGATGTTGATAAGGTAATGTGTGTTTAATAATTACCCCACACTACATCATCATGATTGATGAATGCTTGGTCGAGATATTCTTCAGTATCCCAACCCGAAGCAACTCATATCTCCTGTCCACGCATATACTTCACTTTATTATTCCTTAATTACTTAAAGGAATCTTATGAAGCATATATACCTCTATATTATACTTGGAATAGTTCACGCTTACTTGTTGAACTATTTCCAAAATATTTGCAACATACCTTTATTTCTAAAGGCTTTTTTTTTCAAACTAAAGACGTTGATAATACCAAAAGTATTTAGCTGTGCTGAGCCTAAATACCATACTTGGTATATTCATGACGTCCACTTTTAGTTTTACTTGACAAAGAATTATCTTGTCAAAACTAGGTTTAAGTCTTACATTTATATTCATCACTAAGTGCCTATGATTCATGTATTATTGAACTAGTGATTGAGCTTACCAAAACAACATTCACTCCAAAACTTGAAAGAATGTCTCCTTGCATCCAAGGAAACATGAGATTAATGTTTATGGTTATAATCAATAATAGTTCAACATGAATCTTTCACTTGGAAATTAAGAAGTCGTGTACTCCTCATCACTGGCCTATGTATCACCCTTTCACAACCACTTGGAGAATACACCTGACTTCTAATAATATTTCTATACTTACTTGGTTATTGTATTTAAATACACATATGTAAAAGGCATATAGTATTAAATACCCAAGTAGTAAAAGGAAACATTAAATTGATGAATATGTCTGATGTAGAAGTGAAAACTTTCTCCTTTAAATTGGTTTATTGCTTTTAAACTTCCATAGTATTATTTTATAATATACAGTGAAAATAACCTTTGTTAATACCTCATTAATTGAAGGACGTCACGAATGTGACATTGGCATTAAACGCCTTTGACCTTTTCACATTATCTTTCAATTTATTCTCCATAAGAATTAAAACTTAACTATATTTTATTCTTATTCAATTAGAGAACCTTACCTTAATTGGTAATGGAGCGTTTACTCATTACTTGTTCATTTTATAACTTAAAATGAAACTTGAGTAAAGTGGTGAAAATGATATAATAAAGGGATCCATTTAAAGATCATGATCAATATCTCAATTTAAACATGCTGGTGTACATCATATTATTCATATCATTACTTTGCTTTCTCATTGAAAACATCCCGGAGATGAGACTTAATGTTATATCATCCATGTCCTGGTGTAGCGACCACAACTGGCACTGGATGTTGATGAAAGCATAATGATATAACTATCATATGATTTGTACATTAGTCTCATGTAAGCAATTTCACCGTCTCTTCTTGAGGTAGTTTAACAGTTTTGGGGACACTGACACCTTGAGTTTCCTATATCATAGTACTATGCGCACACGTATTTACTATTCATGGATACTCGTGTCAGTGTGGACATTTACTTTGTCCAATATTTATCGCAGATTAAACTTGTGGTATAACTTGCCATTTTTTCTACAAAAATGAATATTAGCAGATTAGTGACTTTTATCTGGATTATCTGTTTAGACATTTTTATTAATTACTTAAATCATTTAATGTCTCCCACTATTTTATAGGATTCTAGGAACCCTCTGTGCTAGAATCAGAATACTCTATCGCTTGAGTATTCTAGTGGAAAGGATCCCAGAACCACCCCTCATAGTCTACAAGCTATGTCTATGCCACTACTTAGAGGGTTCTAGGTGGGATTATGGTTGGATGACCGCTTTAACTTGCGACTCCTTGATCTGTTGAGTGAAGTCCCAGCTTCTTAAAATCAGAACTTGATTTAATCAATGCTTGCCTCTAAAATTAAAACAAGTTAGCTATGGCTATTTCTTTGTTGTAATTTTAGTTAATTCAGCCCAAAATTCTTATAAAGACTCCCCGGTAGAAAGAGGCACCCTTAGTTATGGCATGACTGACACCTCAAATAGCTGGTTTTGTCAAAAATTGAATGATGGAAGGTGGTTATGACTTAATATATCTTTAAGGATTTTATTATATTTTAATTTTATGAAAGAAATGATTTTATATTTTTATAAGCACGTACTATGTGATCGCACTCACAACTGACCATGCATGAAATAGAAAAATATATCATGTCACATGTTCATTTTATCTCGCATGCTTGTTTATTATTATTCTATGTGATCATGCAATAAACTACACATGCAAAAAAATAATAAACCATGCAAAACAAAATGAACATCTGATCATGAGCCAGTACTATTGGTTGATCTATTGAGTGAATAACGGACCAACCGAAACCCTAGGGTAAGTACCTTTTAGTTGCGTGGCTTGCAACTTGAATAACAATGTCTGCTCATCCAACGCATCCAACTCCTATCTAGTGCGTTGGCCGTCACTTGGAGAGAAGTGTGTCACACCTCGTCTTGTCATTATAAAAATATACTCACATGTAGGCGAGGGGGTCTCGGGGTGTAAAAAGTACAACTCAGAGAAGTGGACATGCAGGTCCTTATACATATAATGACACTGAGACAATACGCATGTCACCTTTAAATTAATTAAACTAATTATTACAATACCATGAAATAATTAAATAAATAAATTAAATACACAATCAAACAACATACATGAATTGGTAGGTCGATGGCTCATGACCATCATATATTCATTAAACTTACATATATTAAATAAATACAGAATAAAAGTTAAACTTGCATTAAAATAAACTTGAGGGTATTATTTATTGAATTAAAAATTCACTCTAATTTTAATTCAATAAATGTTTTCGTTCGGTCCCGATTAATTAATTTAATTTTAAAACTAAAATTAAATTAATTAATTAAATTAATTAATTACCAAATTAAATTAATCACATCACATTAATAATTAAATAACCAAAATTAATGTTTAATTGATTTAATTCTCAACTGAAATTAAATTAATTATTTTAATTAATTTTGATTAAATTAAAATACCCGATCCCTTAAAACTTTGGGCAGGGCCAGTGCGGGTCGGGACGAACCTGCGCAGGCCCAGTCCGGGCTATACCGACCCCGTACATGGGAGTTCTGGGCTGGAAAGGTCTTCCCAATCTCATTTCAGGCTGAGTAAACCTCCCTAAACATGTTTCGGGCTAGATTTGATCAAACCCCTTGCAGATGGGTTACCTCAGGGTGGTGCGCGCCGCGCTGCAGGTTCCGGAGGAGCAGTGAGTGAAGCGGGGAGGCAGTCTCGTGAGGCAGCGTGGGGCACCAGTGTAGCACATCCAAGAGAGATCCACCTAGTCTGGTGGAGCTCGGGAGGTGCGACGGGGTGGTGCCGACACGCGCTGGACAAGGAGGTGCCGCTGCGGTCCGGTTGTAGGTGGGTGATGGCCTGGGTTTGGCTGATCTGGAGAAGGCTGCCCGATGCAGAGCAGCTCCACGGGAGAGGGAGGCTGCACGCAGCGTGGGGAAGCTCCTGAGCTGGTTCCGTGGGGAAGGAGACAAAGTGGTGGGAGGAACTGGGGTCCGATTGGGAGCGGACTGAGAGGAGCGGGTAGCTGCGCAGGAGGGAGCCGCCGTAGAGAGGAAGGCCTCTGCTGGTCGTCACAGGTTGCATGACATGGTGCAACACATGGATGGGTGCCTTCTCGGGAGTGCAAGGGTGGCCTGCTACAGCGCCTGGGTGTTTCGGCCTGGCTAGGTGCCATGAAGGAGTGGCTGAAGCAGGAGGACATAGGGGAGGAGGTGCCCGGTGCTGAGGCGGCGCGGGGCAGCGCTGGCGCCGACGTGCGGCGTGGCCAGGTGCAGTGCACTGTGACTCCACTTGGTGAGGGAGAACCCCTGTGCATCCCAACTCCAACGCGTCTCCATGAGAGAGACCACCTACCCATTTTTTCCCTTGTCTTTCCCAGGCACCGTCCCCCTTTTCCTTTTCCCCCATTTTTTTTTAAAAAAGACCGGAGACTTGCTTTGCAGGTCTCCCACACCTCCTTTTTTTTCTTGACCTGCACATGCAGGTCATCCACCCCTTTTTTGTTTTTTTGTGTGTCATGAGCTACAAAACAGGACATTAATTTCCTCCCCTTCCTTGTTTTTTTTTATTTTACCAAGAACTGCAAAGCAGGTCTTCTAAATTTTTAACCAAGATTTTCTTTGCAAGTCTTTCAGCCCTAACCTTTTCTAAAATTTCTAAAGCCTATTAAGGCTTTGAAAATTAATAATAATAATATAAAAATATTATAATAATGAAATTATTATTATGATAGAATAATTATTATTATAATAAAATAATAATAATAATAATTTTTATCAAAACTCACCGAAAAACACTATTCTGGTGTAAACAATGGATTCTGAGAATTAAATTGAGGTTCATAAATCTAAAACCTCATAGGTATTAACCAGTGTTAAATCTGACCTAAAACTTCTGATGACCGCAGAATGGTCATTCGATGTCGTATTAATATATGGTCTGCGGTGTTGGGACCGTATCGACGCCCTTCATTATATTTTATGCAAATTTAATTTATTTGGCTTAAAATCGACACACCTCGCTCTGATACCACTTTTTGGAATCGGGCGCACATCAGAAACTCCAAACAAGTGAGTTTTAAAAAATTTCCACTGACGATCGATGTAAACTTGTCAACGTTGGTAAAGAGAAGCCCGATCATATCTGAGGATCTCACGTGAAGGATTTTAAGCACATACATAAACCGTAAAAATACATGGTTTAATCTGAATCCATGCACAACGTCTGCTCGTCATTGGCGATCTCTGCTCGAAGAATACAAAGTCAAATTCCTCTGAATCGTCCACACATGCTTCAAGGAATCCAAAAGAGCACCATTCATCGTAATCTAGGTGCTAGCATGAAATTGCGATGATGCCTTCGACGCTCCAACGACCACCGCATCGCTTCGCTAGCGATGCTTGAGAGAGAGCTCGATCCGAGATCCTTGGATCCAGAGCCTCTCTCTTTAGATTATGGGAGAGAGGAGAAGAGAGATAAGTGTCATGAATAGTTCTTGTAAAAATCCCCTCCTCTTCTATTTATAGTGGTTAATTAAAATACCCGGTATCACCTCGCCGACCCCAAATACTTAAAGCACTATCAATGACATTTTATGACTGCTAAACTGAGTCATAAATATTATTATCACTCACTTGTAATATATTAAAATATATTACAAAATAATAATTGAGTCATTAACTCGACTCGTCGCTCCCATAAATATTTATTGAACCTTGAATAATTTAATATTCATCAATTAATATTTTTCATGTATTTACTTAAAACTTGTAAATACATTTAATAAATAAATTCAATACTCATTATTCTAAACTAGAATAATATGAATTTATTTATTGCATTGGTGATCATTTTACCTTGGAAAAATGCCGAACCCTATTGGTGGGCCCCACCATGTCCAAAACTTCTATTCAACTGAATAGGGTAGATTCTTGAATATGCTATTGTGTGTAACCCTCTAGGCCCTTATCTCGACAGTATTAAATAGTATTCACAGACCAAGAGCGGGATCTAGCAACCCATTATGGCCCCTAAAGAGATAAGGATTGTCACAGTAGTGATAATCAACCTACTAACACACACTGTGTAATACAATCTCTTTGTCTATAATATCTCATAAAGCAGGACGCACTCATGTGTCATCGTCCTTATCTTGCTTTATTTTTTGTTGATGTAACTGGATGGATTTACCCTCGAATGTCATGGCCATGGTCTTATAAAGGTACTACCATCTATATCAACATGGCCTGAGATATATTACTTCCATAACTCTAAAGCGAAAAATCATTTCTTGAACATTCAATCAATTCCATGCTACCAATGATTCACCCAATACAAACTACCTCGCCATGACTTCATTGTCATGGTTTTCATCTTGCATCAAAGTACGCAATGAAATGAAATAAATTGGTAATGATCTAAAGTCAGGAGACTATTACACATGATCATAGATAGAAATTTACAATGACACCTGAAACATGTGGAGTTCCTATGGCAGGTTAGTCCTCATGATCTCACTACTAGAGATCACCAAGTGCGAACTTCATGAGAAAAAGTCTCAATGATTATGAGCCCCCAGTACCTGATAGTCAAACATCTAGTCTGTCCAATCAATAAGATGCATCTAGACCATAGAACATATATTTAAGATTAATTTCATAGTATCTAGAGGTTCTCATTATAGCCTGGGAACTACTATAACCTTTCGAAACGACAATTAATCTTTGGACATTACCATTACAATAGTGGATGTAGAAAAGTCTACACTATAATGGTAAGACGAAATCATGTATAGCTAACTGTATACATGATATGGTAATCAAAATCATAGAATAATTGGGTCTAGGGAACCCACTATTTCAATAGTTCCTAGATTCAAAAGTATTATTTAAATTTTCTTAATTCAAACAAGGAAAAAATAGATTTGTTACATTCTCCCTAATTAAGGGATTTTCTCTCTGAAAATAAAAAATACTACTGAAAAAATGAGGGAACTGGGTTCACTTCTAGTTCTCTTACTCCCAGGTGCTCTCCTGAAGATTCATGTGATTCCACCAGACATGCACCAAGGGCACAACTTGCTCATGAAGGATCTTATCATGTTGATCCTCGGTCTATATCAGGTACTCTGTGAAGGTGGATCCATCCTTGATATCCATCCTACCCCAGTCAATAACATGTGTTGGGTTTTGAATATACCTCCTTAGTTGTGACACATGGAAGACATCATGTACCCAACCTAACTATGGTGGTAGGGCCAAGTGGTGTTCCACCCCACCAACCCCACACAGTATCTGGAAAGGGCCAATGAATCTCAAAAATAACTTACCACCCCATCCAAATCTCTACAATTCTAACTGAGGTGATACCTTTATGAACACATGGAATCCCTCACCAAACTCCAAAGGCCTTAATTATCAGTCCACATAAGACTTATAATGACTTTGATTAGTCCTCATCCTCTCCTGGATGATCTGTACCTTCTCTATTATTACTTGCACCAACTCTAGGCTCATGAGCAT
Source organism: Viscum album (assembly GCA_963277665.1). Lineage (NCBI taxonomy): Eukaryota > Viridiplantae > Streptophyta > Magnoliopsida > Santalales > Viscaceae > Viscum > Viscum album. The sequence goes on along the minus strand of OY728146.1, from coordinate 641,679,920 downwards.
TGAACCCCCTAGACCAGTCCAACATAGTAGTGACATGAAATTTATCCTATACAAGGCCTTGAATATCACCATAACGATGGTGGAGTGGTAATTGTTTTTATACACAAAATCCACCAAGGGTTGGTGATCCTCTTAACTACAGCCTAAGTCCAACATGAAAACCCAAAGCATTTCCTCTAGAACCAAAATGATCTACTCAGTATGTCAGTCTATCTAGGGTGAACCATCATGATCAACTGCAAATAAGCTCCAAAGTACTCATAAAATCCCCTCCATAATCATGACATGAAGAGATCATCATAGTCTAAAATAGTCACCAAGGTAATTACATGGATCCAAACTATTTCCTGTACATAAATATGTCTCAAAATCTCTACCAAACTCTACTCTCGGATGGTTAGGAAGTGGGTAAACTTGGTGAGTTAGTCTACAATCACCCAGATAACATCATATCATCTATTAAATCATAGAAGCACCATAATTAATTCTATAGATACACCATCCCACTTCCACTTCAGTGCCTCAAGGGGTTGTTCTAAACCCTATGGAACCTGGTGCTTATGATTCACCTACTGACAAGTGAGGCATTGAGAGACAAACTTAGCTGCACACCTCTTCATTCCTAGATGAAAGAATTGATGCCAAATATCTTGTCACATATTCACCACTCTTAGATCTATTACTAAGGGGGATTTATGAAATTTCCTCAGAACCTCATCTCACAACGTCATTGGTACAAAATTAAACCCTCAGAAAAGGATGACATGCACCCCACATTCAAAAAATTTATCAGGATCATGTCTAGACGATATATGAACATGCAAGTCCTTATAATTGATATCTCCAAGATGATCCTCACTAACACAATAAATACGTAAAGGGGTAATAACCATCGAATATAGGTAAGCTGCACCATCCTTTTTCACATAAAGGATACCCCTTTTGGGTTAAAGTATTCAAGGGTGGAAATATCCTAGAGAAATCAGGCAAGAATATCTGATAGTATCCTATCAACCTAAGGAATATATGCACCTTAGACATTCTCTTGGATGGATCTCAAGCTAGCACTTCCATAACCTTTATCGGGTCCAAAACCACCCCTTCTTTTAAGATCACATGTCCCAAGGATCATACCTATCAAATCCAGAATAGAAACTTCAATAGCTTCCCATAAAACTTGTGCTCTCATAGTATGTTAGGAATATCCTCAAATGTATCATGTGTTAATCCTATGATAGAGAGTACACCAGATGTTATCTATAGATACTACTATAAAATTATCCAAGAAAGGAAAAAAGATCTGGTTGCTAAGTCCCATGAACACTTCTATAGAAATATTCACACTTGAGGACTTCACTAAGTACTCATAGTGAGCATAGTGACATCGGAATATTGTCTTCAGTATATCCTTGTCTCGAACTTAGAGATGGTGATAGTCTGACCTAAGGTAAATCTTTGAGAACCACCTCACTAATTTCAACCAATCAAAGTGGTCATCAATTCTCAATAATGGATACTTATTCTTAATGGTTACCTGGTTCAGGTGATGGTAATCTATACATAACCTCAAGATCCCATCCACCTTCTTGGTGATCAACATTGGGGCTACCTAGGGTGACACACTGTGTTGGTAAAATCCCTTCCTTTTTAAATCCTCAAACTACACATTCAGCTCCAAATCTATGTGGGATCCATCCAATATTCTATTAAAGATATTAGGATAGTTACTAGGTGAAATTCTATGAAAAATTTGATCTCTCAGTGGGGAGGTAAGCCCAAAACATCCTTAGGGAAGACATCCTCATACTCCACCACCACTGCGGGAAGATGAAATCTCATAACATCTAGTACTACAAGGGTAATGTTTTCCAACTGATGAGTAATCGATTTTATCATCCTAGCTATGAGCCCATACTACTCTGTCTGGGTTTACTTATTATTGATGAAGGGAAACCTCATTCCATTAACTCAGATGCACCGTATCCTCCACCAGAAATAGTCAATATGTATATAAACTGAATAGAGACATTCCATGCCTAGAATGAAATCAAACAACCTCACTATAGCCACGAAAAGATCCCAAAGGAATCTATCTCCTCTAAGATTCAGGGTACACTATCGATAGAAGTGTGTGATCACTAAATCTCCTCTGATAAATGTCTCTAAGCATAAAGATCAAGCTAAATGATCAACAGGAATATTTAGGTATCAAAAAAGTGATGCGGTAAGAAAATATTAGCTCATGCCTATGTCTATCAGTACTAAAGATAATTTAGAGAAGACATAGACCATACCTCTAATCATCCCTGGAGCCTTTGGGTCATATACCTCCACCACCTGCAGTCGTCCTAATCCCTAACCACCAACTCCCTAAGCCTGGCGCGGACTACCTATGGGTAGTGGTGGAAACATATCAAATCATCATCCACCTCTTACTTCTCTCCAACCTCCTCTATCATGTCCATCATCTTTAAGACCTCCCTACTCTAGATGATGCCTCTACCTAGGCGGTACATCCTTGTTTGTTACACAGTGGGTCAGACAATCCCACATGAGATGTCACTTCCTGTCACAGTAGAAACATCATCTCCCCCAGCTATTTGGAACTATCATGAGAGACCTAAACTGTAGACCCTCTATCTTGATATTATATTTGGAATCACTTAGCATGCTTAGATTCCTAAGTCTAACATCAGCTACCAGCTTTTTAAGTCTCAGCTCCAGGGTTCCACTACCAGAACCAACCGTCGACGACTGCTCTTCCAAGAATCTCTCCACCAACAAGGCTCGATCGAGCACTAAAACATAAGTGGAAATGAAAATAGACATCACTCTATCCCTGATATCTCTATACAGAACATGCTTAAAGGCCTGTGCTAAAAAAACACATCTCAAAGCATATCCATAGAGTATCGTCAGTGGTTAATGAACCTCGATGCATACTCTAATAACATCATGCTTCCCTATTAGAGCTCTAGAAGCTCATGGATGTGCATTGATCATAACATAGTTGGATAGAACTCCTCTCTAAAGGGATTCTCAAACTCTGTTCAAGTGAGTGTCACCCCACTATGCATTCAAGTCACCAGACTCCACCATCTTCCTACAGATCCACGAAGAAGTCTCACCACTAGAACCACCATCTGATCAGAGGGGTCTTAATAAGACAAAAAATTCATGAAACTAACTTTAGATAGTCCTATACTACCTGAGGGTCTATATCTCCCCAAAACCTGAGGGTTATCAACCTATAAAACTCATGTAGTGCGCCCAATCTACTTACATCCTCTTATGGTACTGCTGATGAAACTTGTTTCTCGACAGGTGGAGGTAAGAATAGTAAACCACCTAGAGGTACCAACTCCTACACGGGTCCCTACACTAAAGATTCATCACTAGGTGTATCATCCTCACAATCTTACTACAGAAACCTAACTGGATATCATCATGGTGGAATCCTAAAAATTTGAAGACATACCACGGTCAAAGAGAATATATGGAGAGCTAATTTAAGAAGGAAATAGAAACCACAACCCATTCTTATATGATTCATGCACTAATGTTTTCCTACAACCATTGTCTACATGTAACAAGTCAACATGTAGGTTATCAGAGTCCTAGTGAATGGATATGCTAGTTTCTGTACCAACACTGGGTTCCCTGGAATGAGAGTTGAACTCAAAACACTTTAACACTATTTATCTAGTTCCTAAACCAAAACTCACAACTTGAAAACCTCAAAAATATATTCCTAAGATGAACCTCCTCTAATACCACTCTATCAAGAACTGACCCATCAAGGCCCACCTAGCCAATGGTAAGCTGAGCGTGACACCACAATCCCACCTCCAATAGGCTAAGGGCTGGAGACAAGTTCTAAGTAGGCATATCACACACATGGGAGGAATTAGCCTATGGTACCTACACACAGACACACACACACACTTCTCCAAATACCCACATGATATAGAAAGGGGAAATACAATTGATATGAAAATGAATGCATACAACTATATCCCACATAAGAGTATAGAACAAGTATGTGAAAGCATAAAGGTCCAAATACAAGCCCACCAAAGCTATAAAAGAGTCCAACCTAATAGTAAGGAGGGGAATAATATCAAATTCACTCATGGAAAAAACCATGGTATTTATTGCTCAGCTATGCTTTGTATGATATTGGTTCACATAATACTCTGTCATAAGGTCAATCATCTACATAACACACGACATGTATGGGAAAATCCCTTGTAGAGGTTAGTATAATATACCCAATAGGAAACTCCAAAATCACCAAACAAAAATCATCAAGAGAGATAAGTTCATCTCATCATCATGAATATATATCAATCAGAATATGAGATATAACCATAATAACCTAGATACATTCAAGATAGAAACTAAGTCTCAATGTAAGGCTACAATCATACTTCCATCATAGGATTTTAATCTAGGCTTTAAGGTAATTCTCATAGGAGAGAACTCAATACTTGAGTTAGATAACATTGATGGCGCTCATTGTTAGGACCAAGATGATGATGAAGGTGATGGTTTTATGTGTTTTATTTTGTTGTCAAGGTTTATTTTTAATAAAGGAAATCACTTCACTTTGTTTCTGATCAGACTCACCTCGGGTCTGACTGAAAGTAAAAACATATTTCTGAAATTGAATGGTCACCAGATTCACTCTGAATACAATGATAAATAAGTGTTTTGCTAGAGAATTTTTTCTCTATGACACCAATAAATAAAATGTCATGATTCTTTGTTATTTTGTAATTCTTATAAATCATAAGTTGAATTGAGAACTTGTGATGTAAGCTTTATGGAATAAAGGGGGATTAAAAAGGTGGTGCCAATTAAGAGGTGGTGTCGATTGAAGATAAGTTGTTGATTGAAAAGGTGGTTCCGTTTGAAGAGGTGGTGTCGATTGAAGAGGTGGTGCCGATTTACTATAGCATTTTGTTTTCCATAAACCACATACTAAAAGATCAGCATCAGGATAATCATACCCATAGTGATCGTACCTAGGCCAATCGTACTTATAAATATTGTACTCTGCATATCATAATCAGGATGAGTTGAATGGCTGGTTGAATTTGCTGAAGGAAGAGACATATGAACACTGATTTACTTTTAAATGTTATTTTCAAGTGGGTTAAGAGAAGAAATGAAGAAGATGATCAACAATGTATTCAACCATTTCTAAAGGGTTGAATTACTTTGTTTATATGAGTTGTTGGAAGAAAAGAGATTGCAGAATGATTTGTCGGGGGGTTAACTTTCAAATGCTATATTTTGATTCAAATCGGTCCTGAGAATCATATTTATCAATCATATTGTCACAATCAGACTCAGATGATTGGACCCATTTATTGCTAACAATTATAATTGCACTGACAATTGAAATGGGAGTCTGGAGAATAGGAGATGAAGTTTGAAGAAGATTTGAGAAGAATCGAGAAGCGTTGATGAAGTCATAATTTCTCTGAGATTTCAGGAGAAATTCAAATTTGGGTGAGTGGGAAAGTGTTTTGGGATTCCAGCCTAAACCTGTTTTGGGTCATCTATAAAAGGCAAAAAGTATGTTATACTTGATTTATGATGAAGTATTATTCATCGTAATAGAGAGAGAAGCTCCGAGTTTTCAGTGAGAGGAAGTGATACTGTTTTGATCCTTTATTGAAGAATATTTGATGAATATGTGAAAGAGAAGAGGCAAGATCACAATGTTGTATTCAGATGATCATTGTACTCAAAATTTATCATACTCAGTTGGTCATCGTATTCGAATTGTCATTTTTATTTGGATGATCATCATATCAAGCTGGATTAATTGACTTCAGGATTTCTGTATTGGGTTTTTCATATTGAGGAAGTATCATACTAAGTTTATCATACTCATGGATTGAAGTTGTCCCGATTCAATTCTATCTTATTATGAAATAAAATCAAAATGGGAGAATTGTACTCGGAGGAATCAGACTCAGAAAATCAGAACTTGAAAAATCAGACTGAGTTTTCTGCAATAAAGTCCAGGAGGTTCTTAACTTTCTTCTGGGTAAGGAATTGAAGAATTATATTTCAATTTAATACATTTGTTGAATTAAAAATAAGCACAGGTAACACGAGTTGTTACATAATAATTGTATTACCCTATTTGTACTAAGAGGGTGCACACACACTAGTGGGATTGTTTCATAGTGTTACATGAGTTTAAGGGTATATCCTACTCATTGTAATCCAATGATTTTTTTTTCTAGTGGATTGTATGGTGTTGGATCATTTCCAAACCATACCAAGGACGTAGCTATTCTTATTGAACAGTGAACCTTGTAAATATTTTTGTTCCGGTGGATGTGTGGATTGAATTGTTCTCATTAGGGAATTGAATATTTAATAAGAGGTGAAGGTTATTTCCATTAAAAATAAACATAAAAGAAAAATATTATCACCGATTCACCCCCCCTCTCAGTGATACAATACACTGATTGAGAACTTACAAGTGGTATTAGAGATGAAGTTTCCCTTCACTATTATTTGTTAATGGAGAATTTGAAATGTGTGAATAGTAAAGGTATTTTGGTCTTTGATGGAAATAATTATCATATCTGGAAGGATAGAATGTTTCCATATCTTATTTCTATCATTTATGATATTCTTGAAGCTACAATAGTTGGGTTTCCTCCCATTAATGACAAATATTCACTTAAAGAAGTTTCTTGAGAATGATGGAAGGGATAAGAAAGATATATTATCATCAATTTTTGAAAGTGAATTCGTGAGAGTGAAATGATTTTCCACAACCAATGGTATATGGGACGAATTGAAAAACATATATGAAGGCAATACAAAAGTCAAGAAGAGAAAACTTCAAATATGGAGATTAAAGTATGAATACTTAAATATGGGTGATCATGAATCTGTTGGGGACTTCTTTACCAGAGTGAATGACATTGTGAGTACTATCATATGTCTTGGTGAAAAGATGGATGGCTCTATAGTTATTGAAAAGATTTTGAGAATCCTACCTGAAAAATTCGATGCAAAAGTTTCTTCATTAAAATATAGAGATCCTGAGACATTATCTCTTGATGATTTTCATGTCACTCTTATTACTTATGAAATGATAAGAGAGAAATATATGAAGAGTAATACAAATGTTGATAGAGAAATGTATTTCAAGTCCATGAAGAAAGAAAAATTGAAGAAGATTATTGTTGAAAAAGAAGATAGTGATTCTGACTCAGAAAACGAGGTATGTAAAAATCTCAATGATATATTATCCTTGTTTTAAAAAAATGAGAAAAGAGGTATAGGGAAATACAAAGGAAAACTTACCTTAAAATTCTTTTAATGTGGAGGAGTTTTTCACTTTGTGGCTAACTATCCTTGAAGAAATAATGAAGAGGATACTGATGAAGAAGAAAGAAATCCAAGAAGATCATGGAAGAAACACGGTGATAAAGAAAAGTTGTATTCCACAGGGAAATAAAAGAAATTATTCAAATATAAAATAAGAAGTTTCTTATCTAAAGATGAATAATAATAAGGAAGTGATGATGAATCCAAAAAGTTAGTTGAGTATGGTATTGAAAATACTTTCATTGAAACAGTGGATTATGAAGAATATAAAAGCAGAAGTTCTAAAGAAGAATAAAATTTAATTGAAATCCATTTGAAATAAGAGTTGAAAGAATGTATGAGAAAGATCAAAAGTCTTGAAAAGTAAAAAAAATAGAATATGAATTCTCAAACAACCAAGAATGTTTTTCTGATGAGAAAAAAAATATGGTGAAAGATATTGATGATTTGAATAAGTCTCTTGAGGATGAAAATAAGTGTAATGAGCATTTTTAAGTAAAGTTGAAGGCAAAAGAAGAAGAGTTATAACTTGTTCAACAAAAGCTATCTAAAGTTGAATTGAAAAACACAAGTTTCCAAAACTCTTTCACTAAATTTGGTGCAAGTTATCAAAATGAGAAACCAGAGAAGGTCCAACAAAAGTTACCTTCAAAGGGTGATAAGAAGAATGGAGTTGATTTTGAAAAGAGGAATGCTGGGAAAGTTGTATATGCGGCCAAGACCAATAATGCTGAAAATTATGAAGGCTCAAAGAAACTCGAGTCCGAAAATATTTTGAAACAATATAATTCCTGGAAGGTTTCCAATACTTATGATTTTAAAAATGCTGAAAAAATGAAGAAGAATATGAATGACAATGAGAATGTTGGTAGCTCAGAATGGAAAAAGAAGGCAGTGGATGAAATATTTTATCACAATTCCAATCGTAATTGAAGTTTCAGAGGCAAATACTCATTTTGTGGCTATTGATGGTATTGTGAGGGATTCAGAAACATGGAAAGTATGTGTTGGTTCAATCAATATCATCACTATTATCCCACAGGTTATGAAAGGCATATCTTGAGGGGGAGTCAATCTCCTCAAAGAAATAAGAATGATAAGGTTTCTAAGAAGAAGTCTGAAAACAGTGGAATAAATATTGAAAATAGGTTCCAACCCCTGGAAACTATTTGTGAAAGATGTGAACAACCTAAAAACCTTACAAAAGGATGTATTGTTTTGTTACTGACTCAAAAAAGATTTTTAATTCTCATAAGTCGAAGTTAAAGAGAGAAAATAAATGATAAAAAGCTCTTGTTGTTGAAACTACATTGAAATCTACAAAAAGATAACGACCCTGGATACTTGATAGTGTGTGTTCCTCACACATGAAAAGAGAATTTAAATTTTTGAAGTATGTGAAATATTTTAAAGAAGACACAATGAAATTTTGAAATGATGAATTATTGAAAATCAAAGGTGTTGGGTCATCCATCATTGGAAAAGAAAAGATGAAATCTAAGAAAAAATTATATGTTGATGGGATAAAACACAATATACTAAGTGTTTAACAATTGTGTGATGAGTGTAATAAAGTTATCTTCAAGAAATATGGGTTTTTTGTGAAGAGTGAAGAAGATGAGAAGATTGTTATAAGAGACCAATGTACAAAAGGGAATTTATTTAAGGTTGGTGATTCACAAAACTCTTGTTACATGAGCAAGGTGGAAGAGAATCAATTATGGTATAAAAGGATTGAAAATACATGTCAGAGAAATATGATAAAGTTATCTAAACGGTAAAGTGTTAGAGACATTTCTGATTTTATAAGAAGAAGAGATTGGTGTTTCACTATCTTCCAGAAAGGAAAGATTACAAATGATGTGCATAAGAAAGTTGATATTTGTTCAAAACAACCCCTAGAACTGATAGATTCTGATATATGTGGGCCAATGAGAAAAAAATAAACAAATGGAGATAAGTACTTCATTACTTTCATTGATTATTTTACTCTCATTACTTGTGTCATGTATATGAAACATAAATCAGATGCTTTGAAAATGTTTAAAAGTTTTAGAAGGAAAGAAGAAAATGAATGTGAGTATTTAGTGAAGAATTTGAGAATAGATAATAGTGGTGAGTATAAAAGTGAAGAGTTTAAAGACTATATTTAGAATAATGGAATTCAACATGCGTATAGTTCCCCATACACTCCCCAACAAAATGGGGTTGCTGAAATAAAGAATAGAATCTTGGTGGAAATTGGAAGAACCATGTTACTTGAACATGACCTATCTCATTAATTTTAGAGGAAATCCTTGAGTACTACTGTTTACATTCATAACTATTCTTTCTATAGGCCTCAATCAGATATGAATCCATATGAATTTTTTTTATGGAAAAAATACAAGTCTGAAGAACTTTAGATTTTTTTGGAGTCCATGTGTTATAAATAAAAAACGCGGAAACTAAGGAAAATTTGAGAATAAAGGTGAAGATGGAATATTTCTTAGCTATGCTCAGGAAGGAAAAGGATATAGAAGTTTCAAAAATTAAACAAATAGAATTTTTGATTCAGTTGATTTGAAAGTAATTGAAAATTAAGAGGAAGATAAACATGCTCAGGCAGACAAGGAAGTTGAGAAATTTAAAGAAAACAATTCTGATAAGGATATAAACAATTTTATTCCTTCTCAAGAAGAATAATTGGACTCAGCTATGTCAAGTGATAAATATTATTCTCAAAAAACTCATCCCAGACCGAGGAAAAAAGTGGAATATCAAAATATAATTGGTGATCAACATCAAAAGGTTCAAACCAGAAGAACAACAGGTGACATCCCACATACTTCATTGTATTCAAAAGTAGAACCAAATGATGTGAAAGAAGATTTTGAGAATCCAAAATGGGTTTAAGACATGAATGAAGAATTGGATCAGATTGAAGATAACAATACATGAGAACTTGGACCCAATCTTGAAAATAAAAACATCATTGGCACAAAATGGGTTTTCCAGAACAAGCTGAATGAAGAAGTTGAAGTTATCAGAAACAAAGCAAGATTGGTTTGTAAATGGTATTCACATAATTAAGGAATTGATTTTGATGAAATCTTTACTCTGGTGTCTAGATTGTAAACAATTAGAGTCTTTCTTGTTATTACTGCACAACGAGGCTACAAGATCTTTAAAATGGATGTTAAATCCTTATTCCTGAATGGTAATCTTGAATAGGAGGTTTATATTGAATAACCTTATGTCTTTTTTATTGTGAAAGATGAGAGTTATGTGTGTAGATTGAAGAAAACCTTGTATAGGATAAAATAGGCTCTGAGGGCATGACATTCCAAATCAGATACCTGCTTAAGGAAGAAGAATTTCAAGAAAGGAAGAGTGGATAACAATCTGTATATTAGAGAAAGTCAAGAGTATTCCATCACTATGATTGTTTATGTTGATGATATTATCATTTTTGGGAATGATGAAAGAAGTTGTGAAAGATTTTATAAAGAGATGAAGAAGTTATTTTAAATGTCCATGTTGGTGGAAATGAAATACTTTCTGGGATTACAAGTCTTACAAAAGAAAGAATACATTTTTCTCTCCTAAGAAAATTATGATAAATAAATTCTCAATAGGTTCATCATGGAAAAATCAAAACCTATTTCCACACCAATTTCAGTGGGAAAAAAGCTGAGTAAAGAGGGAGAAGTAAAATAATTTAATCATAAAGAGTATTGGAAGCTGATTGAAAGTCTATTGTATTTGACTTCCTCAAGACCTAACATTGTTTATGCTATTATATTATGTACCATATTTCAGAGTTCACCAAAATAATCAAATTTACTTACTGGAAAAATAATTCTGAGATGCATCAGAGGCACAAAATAATTCATAATCAGGTATTGCAGCTCAGACAGTATTGATTTGTTTGGGTATTCAAATGCAGATTGAGTAGGAAATATTGATGATAGAATATCCACATCTAGTGGAGTATTCTTTATGGGAAATAATTGTGTGATATGACATTAAAAGAAATAAAATTCAGTAACCCTTATTATGGATAAATATAGGTATATTACTGCCACTCAAGACGCCACTCAACTTATATGGATGAAAACACAATTGGAAGATTTACTTATTAAAGTGAAGTTACCCTTGCTCTTGGGTTGTGAAAATTAAAGTACAATCAATATCACCATGAATCTAGTTCAACATTATCATTCAAATCATATTAATATCAAATTTCATTTCCTCAAATAGAATGTGGAGAATAATGAGTTAAATCTAGAGTATGTTCCGACATCAGAACAAGTGGCTGACATTTTCATAAAACCCTTACCAAAGGAATCATTTTCAAGATTGAGGTTGAATATGTGAATCTAACCTCTTTATAATCAAGGATGAGGTATGTGTTCCTGACCTCTCTCTCATCTTACCTTTGGATTGTATTTTCAAGGGGGATAATTGTATTGTTTCATAAATATTTTCATAAAAGAGAGATTTGTGGGTAAGCTGTGAATTCAACATTGTATTGTGAGTGAACTAATCTAATTTATTGTTGGAGTGGTTATAGAAAAGAAATTGTTTTTTATTCTAGGAAGGATGAATAATATACGATGAAAGAAAAAGGAAGAATTATATCATAATCACTATTTGGAAAGCATGGGTTTTCTATCAATGATTCTTGTTTTCTATAATGAGTTAGCCCACGTAGCCTTAGAATTGTTGATATGTAATCCATTTCTTGAGGATAAAAAGTTTAGTGATTTATGAAAACTTGGTTGACAATAAAATCCAAAGAGGTAGATTTTTAGGGCCAAGATGATGATGAAGGTGATGGTTTTTATGTGTTTTCTTTTGCTGTTAAGGTTTGTTTTGAAGAAAGGAAATCACTTCACTTTGTTTCTGGAAAAAATCACACTGAAATTTGTTTTATAAAGAATCAAACTCATGTTTTGAAAGAAATCAGACTCACTGTGAAATTCCATCGTAATAAGAAGAATATGGTTGGAAGAATTGGTTCTAATCGAACTCACCTCAGGTCCTACTGAAAGTGAAAACATCTTGCTGAAAGTAAATGGTCATTAGATTTATTCTAAATACGATGAGAAAGAAGTGTTTTGTTGGAGAATCAGAGTCTCTATAACACTAATAAATAAAATGTGACGATTCTTTACTGTTTTGGAATTATCATAAATCATAAGTTGAATTGATAACTTGTGATGAAAGCTTGATGGAAGAAAGGGGGAGTGAAAGGGTGGTACTGATTAAGAGGTGGTGCCGATTGAAGAGAAGCTATCAATCGAAAATGTGGTAATGATTGAATAGGTGGTGATTATTTACTATAGATTTTTTTTCCATCAACCACATATTAAAAGATTGGTAGCAGTATAATCATACCCAGAATGATCTTACTTAGGAAAATCGTACTCAGAAAGATCATACTCTATATATCGTAATCAGGCCGAGTTGAATGGATGTTTAAATTTCTGAAGGAAGAGACAGATGAACAATGATTTACTTTTAAATGTTCTTTTCAAGTGGTTCAAGAGAAGAAATGAAGAAGATGATCAACAATATAGTCAACCATTTAAAAAATGTTGAATTACTTTGTTTGGATGAGTTTTTGGAAGAAAATAGATTACTAAATGATTTGTCGAGGGGGATCTTAACTTTAAAATAAAATATTTTGATTCAAATTGGTTCTAAGAATCGTATTTAGAAATCAGATTGATAAAATCAGACTCAGATGATTGGACCCTTGTATTTCTAACAATTGTAATCATACTAAAAATTGATATGGGAGTCTAGAGAAGAGGAGATGAATTTTGAAGAAGATTCGAGAAGAATAAATAAGTGTTGATGAAATCATAATTGCTCTAAGATTTCACGAGAAATTCATATTTGGGTGAATTTAGGTGAGTGGGAAAGTGTTTTGGGATTCCCGCCTAATCCTGTTTTGGGTCACCTATAAAAGGTGAAAAGTATGTTGTACTTGACTGACGACGAAGTACTGTTCTCTGCAGTAGAGAGAGAATCTCTGAGTTTTTAGTGATAGGAAGTGATACCATTTTGATCCTATATTGAATAAGATTTTATGTATATTTGAAATAGAAGAGGAAAGATCGCAACATTGTATTCAGATGATCATCGTACTCAGAATTTATCATACTCAGCTAGTCATCGTATTCGACTTGTCATTTGTATTCAATTGATCATCATATCGAGCTGGATTAATTGGATTTGGTATTTTAATATTGGGTTTCTCAAATTGAGGAAGTAATATACTAAGTTTATCGTACTTAGGGATTGAAGTGTTGCCAATTCAATTCTATCGTATTTTGAAAGAAAATCGGACTAGGAGAATCGTACTTGGAGAAATAAAACTGGGAAAATTAGACCCAGAAAAATCAGACGAAGTTTTTTGCAACAAAGTCCAGGAGGTTCTTACCTTTATTCTGGGTAAGAAATTGAATAATTGTATTTCAATTGAATACATTTGTTGAATTTAAAATAATTACAGACCCCTAATGGCCCGAAGGCCTTCATTTTTATTGATTTTTTGATAACCCCCCTTTTAAGGGATGATGGGGAACCCTTACAAGGCCCTCAACCTTAGTGATTACATAGTCCACAGGCTTAAGAGACATTACATGACCCAAAGGTCGTAGGGAATTCAACCAGACTATAACTACAAGGAACTGCCCCTCCCCAGCATCTGCATCATGATGGTAGCTCTCCACCTTCGCATGGTCATCTGGCTAAGCATCTCGTGCAAGCACAGGATGGTCCCCATGGCATATCCATACCCTCTCATTATTCCAAATCCATTGGTTCTGCTCTAGTGAGTGCACCCACTATAAATCCTCCTCTAGGCCTGCTTCTTTTTGTATAGTCTGTCTGGGGAAACTGCATGTGGCCCGAAGGCCATGAGGTTACCCGAAGGCCTTAAAGGTAGCCCGAAAGCCCTACTGACTTGAAGGCCTGGGTTTCCTAAAGACCTTAAGGACTCCAATCCCAAACCAGTGGCCCAAGGTGAATAGTTACAGCTGCTACAGTACCGAATAGTACTTGCTACAGTACCCACATAGTGTATAGTACTGCTGCAGTGCCTGCTACAATACTACTACAATACCCCCAGAAATATGCCTCTTCCTGGTTTTGAACTTGGGTCTCATGGATGCATTAAAGGATACCTCACCAACTGGGATGAGGCTCATGTGCAAAAGTATAGGTAACATGAGTTGTTACATAACAATTGTATTACCCTATTTGTGCTAAAAGGGTCCAGACACACTTGTGGGATTGTTTCATAGTGCTACACAAGTGTAAGGGTATATCGTACTCATTGTAATACAAGGAATTTTTTTATAGTATATTTTATGGTATTGGATCATTTACAAACCATACCAAGAATGTAGCTATTCTTATTGAATAGTGAACCTTTTAAATATTTTTGTTCCTATGGATGTTTTGATTGAATTGTTTTCAACAGGGAATTAAATCTTTAACAGGAGGTGAAAGTTGTTTCAATTGAAAAGAAACAAAAAAGAAAAATAGTATCATTAATTCACCACCTTCCCCTCTCATTGATACAATACACTGACTGGGCACTTATACTCATCCAAGAGGTCATGCTCGTCGGGCCTCACCAAGAATAAGTACATTCTAAAACTCAGAAAATATTGATACAAAGATAGGGGATGTCACCCAGGGACTATGGGGGATACTCAACCCTACCTGGAGTAAACCCGCTAGGATAAGGATCACATGCATTGATAGTTGATAATGGGATTCCTAACCTAACCTAGGGAAGAAATGATAGAGGATCACACCCTAGGACACACAGAGATATACCGAACCCTTTTTGAGACTAATCCCATAGAGGGGATCGCATCCTATGCTTAGGATATGATGCCTCACCATACCCTCATAGGGATGGACCAAGGGAACACACCCTATATAAATCGTTCTATAATGAAAATAACAAGGGCCTCAAACTACCCTAGAAAAAGCACACAGTGTGTCCCACTAAATCTGGACCTACCCATGTCCATTCCCATGTTCATTAGCCCGTGCCCATGTACTCTAGCCATACTTGTGTACATTGTTCATGTCTGCGTACCTGGCTATGTCTTAGTACATGGTCGTGGCTGTGTACTCTGGTTGTTCCTGTGAACCTGGTTGTTCCTGTGTCTGTGTACCCCTGGGATACACATTGATCCACCAACACTATGTCACATGATGTGTGGTTTGGACACATGGCGTGTGATATTTTATTCTACATGTAAAGCCTAGCCTCCATAGAGGGGGACTACATAGTGTATTTTCTTCTGATGTACACGCCGTGTATGTTAGGATTTTCTTGAAACTCTTATCTGTTCAACACATTTTTCCCGCACCACTACTACCATTTATTATTCCAAGAATCATGCCCATATATCTTCGATCTAGAGTTAATCGTGCCATAAATGTTACTAGAAGTTGGATTCCAACCACCCAATCACTCAAGAAATGACTCTCATCCCACCACGCTACCACTTCACCAAACCATAGATGAGAACTCTTGATGCACTCCATGATCACCAGTCATCATCAGTACACCTTGATCATGCTCTCGATCCCAAATACAAACCCAGGGAAATGATCATTGTGCCACAAAATGACTACGTAACATTCGTTTTCTGGGTATTTGTTGAACCAACGGCTAAATAAAATATTAACAATGATCGTACAGAGAGCATGGGGAGAAAATCACAAAACATAAAAGTGATAAATAAAAATTTTACATTGTTTAGGTTGGATTCTATTTGTTGATGAAGAAATCAGTGATCATAAGGGATAAACAAAGATGGACATTCAATATTAATTCCTAATTCTAGGAATATGAATCAAATCATATAAATCAAAAATAGACCTGTGAATCAATTTGTTAGAAGTATTTATTTACTTTTGATATGGTATAAAAAAATGAGGATTAAAACAACCTAAAAAAATCCTTACATCCAGTTTGGTTTGATCATTAATAAAGAATGGTTCTACATCATTTTTTTGGTGTGATCCAAAAACTCCTCGACACACTAATCGTCAACCACGATCTCATCATTCATCAAGGCACTCCTTCAATGACACCACTCAAAACCCAAGGGTTATGAGGCTAAACCTATAGATTTTACAAAAATAGGATTATATAGAGGAGGATTAGGTATTTCCATTTAATAAATAAATACTAAATAAATAAATATATTAATTAACTAATCTTCCCATGACCACTCTTAAACCAAACACCTGACACACACAAAGGTCATGTCATGCCTAGGGTAAAACTTACATTCTGGATTTAATAGCGGTCTTAGATTTCCCATCTGGGGCATGTTTGATAGATATTCCATTATTTCATACAAAGTGTTTTCACATGATATAATATATTTATTATTTTTCCTATATAAATTCCAAGCCTCCTTGGGTGTCGTAGTCTGGCACTGACTTAGTACCTAACTTCAAAAATATTCTTTGAAATATTCCAAAGTCAAATAAGGAAAAAATAGAGTTGTTAAATTACTTTTCAATGTTGAAAGATTTAAATTTTAAAACAATAATTTTTTTTATCCAGAACTATTTTATTTCATTTTTACATTACTATACAACTACAAATAATATTTTTTGGATGAGACATACATTTTTTATGCCATTATAATATTTTCTGTATTTCTATGTCCATTAATATATTTTTTATATTTTATTTATTTTTTTATTTAAAAAATAATTTACTATATGAATTTTATGAGGAAAATTACACTCCAAATAAAAAAAGCATTGTTTAGATTCTCATAGTTTATGATGCATTAAAATTCCATGTTGATGTAATGGATTGCATGATTCTTACCTTAAAGGTGAACATGAAGGATCTTTATATATGAAGCATATTATTTTGTCTTCCTGGAAATATTTTTATGGCCTTCATTTTGTGGGCTTGATTACAACTAAAGGTTTGATTTTTAATGAATTTTCTCACATCCTTTCTATTTTTTATTTCTTTGATTTAGATGGTGTTATGATTACACTACCCCTTGATTTGTGATGACTTTCATTTAATTTTGAGGGTGATAATCACCTGCACTGGAGGATATGATCTCTTAATCCATATACCACAAAAAGAAAATTTATTAAGGGGTTCTCAGAGAATGTCACACCCATTTGATTGTATTAAATTTACCTTCTAGTTTCCAATAAAAAACAAACATTGTAGTCAATATATATATTGTTATCAATATATGTATTGAAACTAATATTTTTTTTCTATATAAAAAATTCAATAACATATTAATTCTAAACCAATATTACAGATTAAATATATGTGATTTAGTTAAAAAATAATAGAAAATGTGAAAAAATAATATGTATTCATCATTACTAACTTGTATCGATCAAAATAATAGTTTCAAAATCCATATACTAAATCCAAATATTTTTACAAAATTCATAATAGTTCTGCATATTGCCCTTTTTTCAGGATCCATATTAGTTTTTCCCATTATCTATTTCCTTTGCAATTTTTTTCCTAATACATATTAGTTCTGCATATTAGTTGTGTATATTTTTTCAGAATACATATTGATTCTGTATATTACCTTAAAATATTAGTTTTAGAACCCATTTATATATATTTTCTTTATTCTTATTGTAATTTCTGAAATTAATTTATTGAATGTGTTGACTAAATTTTTCTTTGAATCTATACTTGTATAAAACATGTAACTCTTTAATTTGTTTTTTCTATATTTTTTATATTTTTTAGAATCAATACATATTTTTTAAACTGGTATGTGATGGAAGTTTGATGGGTGTGTGGTGGATGGAATTCCTAGAATCAATAAAAAAACATGTCTAGTTAATAGTTGATGTCCATATAGAAGCTCCAAGTAGAATTTTTTGAAAGTTTTTTTATACATACACCCAGTTTATACACATTTAGTTTATATACACTTCTTTGCCTCCTCTCTAAATCTTTCTCCACCTTCACTTTTTTTTGTGTTTTCGATCCTTTTTTTGTATTCCATTCTATAATTTGTTTTTATTTTCATATTCAAAAGATATTTTTTTCATGGTTCCTAGAAAAATCTGTAACATCATGGACCATATTCCACTAAAATGGTGCCTTGAGTTGGTTCACCATAAGACCTCAAGCACACTTATTCAAACACCATAGGCTATCGACTAGCAGCATGGGTCTAAGGTGGATTGTGAGGAGACTATACCCCCATATCATAGTTCAAAAACAAAATTAAATGACCAAACATCACACACATCAGAGTATGTGAAAAGAATAAATAAACTAAAACAGAAGCATGTTATAAAAAATGAAATACATTAAAGGCCTGACCAACCATGCCATACTTATAACATCGATCGCCCATTGGGTTGATCACATATAAAAAAATAAACAACTAAAAAATAAATACATTGGGATATACTGCCAACTTCGAGCCATATCACATACCTAGTCTTTAGTAAACTATCGATCAACTCTAGCCTAATAATTATACTCCACACGAGAAACCCTCTCAATCATGAAATCATGGGCCTTCACCATATCCATCATGTATTTATGATCAAATTGAAAGCATGCATAAGGTATACATGCACACTGAGGTGCATGTACAAAGGGTGATAAATAAATCTTAGTATACCACCCCAATGGGGAACCTATAACCCACTTCCATAAGAGAATGCTCATGTAATCAGCTAAAATAAATACAAATAAACCATCGTTGATCCTTGTGTTTGTGACTCTGATCGACTATACCTACTTCGTCCATTGTTGTGGTTTCTATGAACACATCTCTATGACCATGCATCCCAAATAACATATGGGCACCACAACCATGGTCACCCTAACCAAAGAGCACAAATTAATTGCTATCTATTACTTGATACCTAGACGCACCATTCTTAGGTACTCATTACATGATAAAGTAATACCAAAACCCATAAAAACAGGCCGACCTCTATCCCATGTATCATAAGCGATAGTTCCCTAAGAATTAGTCTAACACCTAATTATGCATCAACATCAGTGGTGTCTAGAACATCAATCTGGAACCAGCCCAAAAAAGGAGAATCATCAGTCCTATGTCATATTCCATACAACATTCCATTTCTACCTAAGCGTCAGTCTAGGACTTCAACCTTAGAGTATACCATTAGTGTCTATAGCCTTAGTCTGACACCTAATCTATATAGTACACTACTCATGTTTGAAGCCTCAGTCTAACATCTCAAACACATATGTGGCATGTCATATCCACCATACTCAACAATATCAATCACCATGCATAGAACCTCAGTATAGTACTCAATCCATAAAAAAATATCGGCATTGATACCAATAATCTTGTTCAAAATCATATCATATAGGTGTAGAGTTTCATGTACAACCGACCCAACCTTAGATGTAGAGTGTCATGTTATACATCCACCTTGCACGGGGATCATAATGTACAACTCTATCAATATTGGATGTGGAGTGTCATGTCATACATTTAGAACCATGTTTTTTGATCGTCATGTCTAACTCTCTAATCCTTGGATGTGAAGAAACATTTCATACATTTGGAATTATATCTATGTATCATCAAGTCTAACTCTCTTAGCTAAGGTAACTCATAACATTAAACCAGGCTCCAAAACATGGAATCCTAACCAGATCACAACATCCCTATGACATAAACTAATTCTCAACCTCAACAAACAAAAAAAACATATCAAGAGATGGTTGAATGACCATGATCTTTATCAAAATTCAACCTTGTCAGATCATTCATCAATTCGGGCCCCAAGATAACACTCTTAACCAATACCAAAAAAATACTTGAACCCTATTAGGGTCAATTGGGCACCCACTTGGCCCTCTAGGTTAACATGTAAACAAAGGCATCAACCCCAAGATCCTCAAAAATAGAACAAACCAGAGGCATGTCACTTTGGATTCTCTGGGTCGTAACATAAGTGGAGGAATCCCTCTCAAAATCCTTGATCATAACTAAAATCTCAGGCCAACGCCTATCCCTCGAAGGTCACATATCTCACAACCCAATATCTAGAATCTCATGGACTCACAAACCTCATATATAGTAAATAATCACAAGGTAGATAGCCTTAAGACCAACCTCTTTCCAAGTCACCCTAGGTTGGCCCGTACACCCAACCTATCCACCACCTTGAATCACAACTCGATCTCTCTAACCAAGTACAATCTCATTCTAATACCAATAGAGGTCTCCAATAAAATCATAATACATCCTCTAATCATTTTCATGACCCTTTCCTAGATTTCATCCCATGTCTCGCTCTTAAGAGACATATAAACTCACTTTCTAGAGGAAAACATATCTGTCATAACTTACACACCCCAAACCGCCTCTTAAAAGTCCTCAAAATGTCCCAAGGGCTCCACCATCACGTTCTATGCGGGAAAACACTCAAAATGGTCTCCTATCATGTAAAATTACTACTCTGGGGTGAAAAATCACCCAAAAACCTTCGAAGGGTAACAAAAGGGTAGTACATGGTGTGTACCCTGAGTACATGGTGTGTACTCTAAAACCTCCTGTCTAGATATGTACTTCTACACAGCCTGACACGCGTGGGGTTTGGACATGTACTATTATGAGACTGTGATATACACAGGGTCTAGTTATGTATTACTACATGGATATGTCATACCTAGGGTTTGACTATGTAATTACACATGACCATGTCTCCCCTTACATGGGGTATCTACAAATGTACCTGACTACATGACCATGTCCTACTACATGGTGTGTACATTGACTACACAACATGTAGTCCCAAAATTTCATCCACCCAAGCACTCGACCACATGGCCATGTCAAACTACATGGTGTGTAATCCCAAGTACATGGTGTGTACTATACAAAACTTCATCTTCCCCGAATAGAAAGAACACATAGTGTGTGATCCCGAACCACACACCGTGTGATTGGGATTTCCGAATAGGAAACCCCTATGAACCTCCCAAAACCCATGTTTTCCCCCTAATTAGGTATTTATCAAACCCATGGGATCATTTGCAGTCATAATAGGGCTTTAAAAGTTAAAAAAAACACATCTATGGGGATCGTGACATAAAACTAAAAAACTGGCATACCTCATGGTGTAAACACTGCAACTTTGGGTATAAATGCACTCTCAAAAGCCACTACAACTTGATCCACTCTCAATCTCCACCATGGAAGAAGTCTAGAGGCACCTCTTCCACCTTCCCTCTTGGTTCAATCATCACATATAGGGAGAATCCTTATCCCCCCTTCCTGTCGTGCATTGGAATCCAAAGGGGGGGGATTACCTAATTTAATTAATTAATCATTTAATTAATTAAATGTCCATTTAACACTTGTCTTGAGTGTTGGAACCTGAAGCAAGTTTATACCTCACCTAAGAAAAAACCTTCATTCCATACTCAATTTTATAGTCAAAATATCATTCTGATACTCTGTTAAAAATATATCGTCACTCGAACATGTACATATAATTTAATATTTAATTTATTAAATATTAAATATTCTGCCTAAACTTGAAAAACTCATAATTCCACAAAACTTATATCCTAGGGTAAATGAAATATTCTAGGACTAAAAGAGTGGTTAGAAAAATTATTTGAGATCATATATTAGGAAAAATGACCATTTCATTCCTCACGTGAACCCAAGAGAGAGAGAGAGAATTCAAATTTATGCTCAAATTCACAATATGGGGAAACACGTGTCTTTACTACAACCCCACCATAAACCTTCTCATACTTGAGAAGACTCAGTTTTATTCCAACCACACATCATGACCCACCTTATTCGTCAAATCATGCTCAAAACATTGAATTCTACCTTTAGATGACAACTGATTTCCTCTACATAACTCCAAAGATAAGGCGTACAACCCATCGAAAGTCATGCCACTATTTTCCACTATCCAAAACTACCGAGATGATTTATGACTGCATATGTCTATCCTAAGACATATCAGCATCACCCAACACTCATCATCAGGTTTTTGGTGCTCCATCACCATAGAACTCAACCTATAATAATAAATACCAAACCATAAAATTCCCATTGTTGGAGTTTCTCATCAAAAAATATATTTTATGGTCTACTAACCTGATTAATGTGGTTCATACTGCATCCTAAACCCTACCCACACAAGGGTCACATCACTGCAACTGATCTAATAATCCCCACCATAAGAGTATCCTTATTTTCACATTATAACTAAAAACAAACTCCACAACATATCACTAATACAGAAACAAGCAAGGGAAGCACCACCTTTTATCAGCCCTAAGAAAAAAGTGCTGATAAAGGTAATTCTTTTTCAGTGATTTTCTAGCACTAATAAAGAATTCCATTTATCAGCACTTTTCTAGCACTAATAAAGGAACCCTTTATCAGTGCTAAAATTTTAGTGCTGATAAAGGGTCACTTTATCAGTGCTTTTATAGCGCTGATAAATTGATTCTTTATTAGTGCTAGAAAAGCGCTGATAAAGATCATCCTTTATCAACACTAAAATTTTAGCACTGATAAAGGATGACTTTATTAGCGCTTTTCTAGAACTGATAAAACCACAATCTCATTTTATAAAATTTGGTGCATAGTGCCCTCTGTTTATCGCACCCTAAAGCTCTCACAGGATTGTACCCCTGCGACAACTCCCCCTAATCTTCTCTTTGTCAGAACTCCTCCACTGCTAGCCCTACTCTGCCGCTCTTCTCTTTGCCAGACCTCCACCACTGCTGGACCTACTCTGCCGCTTTCTCTTTGCCGGACCTCCGCCACCGCTATCCCTATTCCATCATGAACCCTACACCTTATCCTCCCCCTAGAACCCATTCGACGGATCCTCCTCCCCACAAACCCTATTTCTCCTTCTCCCTACTAGAACCTACTCCTTGTGAACCCTACTTCATGTGTTTGGGATTCCTTTCAACGAGGTTTGATTCTTGGATTCCCATATTTGATCTTTGGTGATGATTTCATATGAATATAATATTTTGTAATGGATTATGAATTGGTTTTGTAGTTTATAAGTGCTGGGGTATATATGATTCTTTTAGTGTGGAAGAGTATCCCTTGGTGTTGGTAAGTTATTTAATTTTTTGAATTAAATTTATTAATTTTGATGCTTATACATGTTGAAACATTATCATGGTAAAGGGCGCAGGAAGTAGAAAGAGACATGGGATAGAGTGTTGTCAAATTTCAATAGTAGGAGGTGTTGATGTTTATTGTCTAGGTGTTGGGTCTTAAGGTTAAGAATTGGCTAGAAGCAGTTGAGGAGGGTTTTGAATTGGAAAATATTATAGCTCATTTATGGGTTTCCTTAGTAGTGGGAATACTTTTAAGGGTGGTTTGAGAATGATGGAATGAAAATCATGTTCAGTCAAAAGTGTTTTTAGGAAGAGTTTTATTCCCTAGATATAGAAGTATGAGTGTATATAGAATATCATGGAATTAAATCAAGTTGGATACTGTGTTATTTCCCTTGGGATTCACATCTGTTCATTGATGGTCTTGTTTTTAGAACACTTGGTTGATGAATAAATGAAATCTTGTAATTTTGAGTCATCTTTGAGGTTAGAGATTCTAAGGAATGTTGTGAGTTTATGTTTGAGGTTTTGGTTGTAAATGAGGGATTGTGATTAAGTTATCAAGAGTGATTTTATTCAAGTTTCTTAGAAGGATAAAGATGGTTACTTGAGTTGTGGTCCTAATGTAATGGGGAATAAGGGAGTGATGAATATTTTCTAGATGTAGGGTGGGGATTATGCCCTAGGGTTGAGTATCTCAAGGTGCACCATAACTGTATAGTTGATCTATTTCAACGATGATGTAGTGGGGAATCAGTAGTATGAGTTCCCCATGATTCATGGTGTTTCTTGGTTTTAGTAAGGTGTATTTTTATTTAGTCAGATGGTCATGTTTTAGTTGATAAAATTTTGGGATGTGGTGAGTTTGGTTTGAGAGTTTAGGCATGATTATGTCCTGAGTTATTGACCTCATCCCTTTATTAATCAATACCCTCTTTCAATTGGTACTAAAAGATTCAGTTGAATTATTTTAAATGGAATTATTTATCTCTCTTTACCTTCAAATTCCTGTGAAGATATGAATTTTATTGAGTTGGTTAGTGTGTTTGTCCAAATTTAATGATTCATAAGAAAAAAAGGAAGCATAGTTCTATTTTACCTAAATGGATGGGAATTTTTCTAATCTAAAGGTCATGCTTTTGGGAAATAATTTATTTATGGTAGGTATTAATATTATGGAAGGTATTAACAGTTAGTGAGAGGGGTTTTGAGAGGAGGTTTGAGTTTTGGGTAGGGATGGCCGATGTGGTCCTTCTCCATCATGTGTGAGTTTTTTAACACTAAGGTATTGTTGTTTATCCCTTTGTATGGGAATGCTATTTTTTATATAATGGATGCAAGACATGTCTGTGGATATTAGTTACAAGTTTGGGGAAGGTGACGAAGAGTTATTGCATATCCTTTATATGTTCATGATAGAATTTATGTTCACTAACCTCAATTTTCTATTTCTTATGTTAATTTGGGTAACAAAACCTATGATATTCCATAGTAATTTTGGATAAACCTAGGTTATTTTTCTCCCCTGAGAACCCCTTTGTGTTTGGAAATGTATCTACTATATTAGTTTTCTCATCAAAATTGTATCCTTGTTTTCATTTTATTTGAGTTTGGTCACTAGTTTTGGGATGTTTAATGTGATTATTTTATTATGAATGAGGTGGCTAGTAGGGGTGGTTAAAAGTGTGTTTAATGTTTTGTTACAAGGGTGGTGGGTGCTATAAATATTGGTAAGGGGCTGGAAAATGTGTTGATTTTGATGGGGGGTCTATCCTGGTTCTGTTGATTTCCAAATCTTTATTGGAAATGGTTAGGCTCTATTAATCTCTATTTTTATAAGTGGTTCTCTTCTACTGTATTTGGAAGTCTTGTTTTGTGTATTTGCATCATAAATAATAATATTTGACATTAAAATAGGATGGAGATGAATAAAGATTGGATGAATGCTAATTGTTTGACAATAGAGTATGATAATGGAGTGAAAGAGTTCATCAAGTTTGAAAAGGATCATGAAAAGGATCCTTCTCAAATCCTTTTTCCATGTTTAAGTTGTTGTTATTCTAGAATAATTAATCCATAGGAGTTGGAAGAACATTTGATATGTCACGGAATAGATCGGAGTTATAAATGTTGGAATAAACATGAAGAAAAAGAGAATGTAGCTACTGGCTGGGATAAAACTACGTTTTATGGATCATCAATGATTACAAATATGGATAATGAAGAAGATTGTATGAAGGATGTGATTATAGATGTCAATGATGATGAAGATCATATTGTGGAAATGACAAGGACAATTGAAGATGAACTCCGTGATTTCCCAAAATTTTTTGAGAAGTTAAAGAGTTGTGTCAAGATGCCATTGTATGCTGGTTGCACTAAATATACAGAATTGTTAGCTGTACTGAAGTTGTATAAATTGAAATCAGGCAATGGATGGAGTGATTTTAGTTTTACGGAACTACTTGCTCTCTTGAATGACATGATCCTAGAAGATAATGAGCTCCTAAGTCGGACATATGAAGCTAAACGAATGCTACGCTCGATGGGTATGATTTCTAAAAGAATACATGTCTGCCCGAAAGACTGTATATTTTTTCACAAGGAGAAAAAATCACTTACATAATGCCCAAAGTGTGGTGCTTCTCGATACAAGAAAGATGAATCCAGTCTTACGAAAGTTGTATGTTACTTTCCAATCATTCCAAGGTTTAGGAATCTATATGGAAGTGAAGAAACTGCAAGACAATTGTCGTGGAATATAGAGAAAAGAAATAAAGATGGAAAATTACGTCACCTGACCAACTCTCCTCAATGGAATAGAATTGATCATGAGTATCCTGAATTTGGAAATGATCCGAGAAACCTTCATCTTGCATTATCTATAGTTGGAGTGAATCCTTTTGGTTTTCAAACTATAACTCATAGTACATGGCCTGTTATGTTGGTAAATTATAACTTTCCACCCTAGTTATGCATGAAAAGTAAATTCATCATGTTATCTATGCTTATATCAGGACCAAAACAACCAGGTAACGATATTTATGTTTATTTGGATCCTTTGATCGAGGATTTGAAGTTATTGTGGGATTCAGGTGTTATGTTGTATGATGCTTATAAAAGTGAATACTTCATGTTGAGAGTGATTTTGTATGGGATGATAAATGATTTCCCTGCTTATAACAATTTGTGAGGCTATAACATTAAAGGAACTCAAGGGTGTCCCATGTGCGAAGAAGATACAGAATCAATTAGGTTGAAACATTCATCAAAATCTGTGTTTCTAGGACATCGTAGATTTCTACCTTGTCGGAATAAGTACCAATCTTGGACGACATCATTCAATAGAAGTTCATAACAATGCACAACACCGTCTCCACTAACAGGTGATCAACTATTTGAGAAAGTAAAAGATGTGAACACTGTTTTTGGTAAAACATTTTTGAAAAACCTTACGAAAATCGGCTGTAAAAAGAGATCAGTTTTTTTTGAATTATCATACTAGAATTGTTTGTACGTCAGAAATTTTCTCGATATGATGCATGTGGAAAAAAATTTATGTGATAGTGTTATCGAAATATTGTTAAATGCCCCTAGAAAACAAATTATGGAATTAAAGCAAGGTTGGACATGGGAATATGAGAAGAATTGGCTCCTGTGAAGGGTGAAAATCGAATGTTTCTTCCTCCAGCTTCTTATACTTTTTGTAGGGAGGAGAAATATTAGTTTTGTAACTTCTTCATTGATGTAAAGGTTCCAGAAGGGTATTCATAAAATATCAAGAACATTGTGTCAATGAATGATTTGAAGTTAAAAGGTTTGAAATCACACGACTTCCATGTTTTGATGTAAGATTTAATTTCTATAGTTTTACATTGCATTTTTTTCAAGAATGTTCGTCATACGTTAACCAAACTTTGTTTCTTTTTCAAAGCTATATGCAACAAAGTTTTAGACCCGACGAAATTTCCAGCTATGGAAAGAGACATTGTCATCATATTATGTGAATTAGAAATATTCTTACCACCATCATTATTTGATATGATGTTTCATTTGATGGTTCACTTGGTGAGAGATATTCGACTTTGTGGTCGCACTATAGATGGATGTACCCTGTTGAACGGTATATAAAGATTTTGAAAGGGTGTGTCAAAAATTGAAGTCGGATAGAGGGTTGTATTGTGGAGTGATATATTGTTGAGGAAGCCATTAAATTCTGTACCGAATACTTATCTGATGTGGAAAGCATTGGTCTCCTGAAATCATGTCACACTGGATGTATTGAGGGTGAGGGAATTTTTGGAAGAGATGTTGTGATAATCAATATTACAGATCGAGAGAAGGACCACATTTATGTTTTGCATAACAGTTGGGAGGTTGATCTATATATTGAAACCCACAAAGAAATTCTTAGGCAATTTAATCCATCGAGGGATGAAAAATGGATATCAAATACACATAATCACCAGTTTATAGGATGGTTTCGGGACCATATTTTTAAGGAGTTATCTAAAAATCCGAATTCAATTTCAGAATGACTTCGATGGATAGCCGCCAGACCAAGTGTTTATGTATTATCTCACAATGGTTATGTAATTAATGGTTATACATTCTATACAGATGAACATGATGAAGATAGTACCATGAAAAATAGTAGAGTTACACTTGTGGCTGAAGCGATGCATGTTTTTGGTAGTAAGGAAAAAAATCCAATTTATGCGAATATGTCATACTTTGGCATTATCAAACAAATATGGGAGTTGGATTATACGACATTAGAATTGCCGATTTTTCAATGAAAATGGGTTGATAACAATAGTGGTGTTAAAATAGATGAATTGGGATTTGTGAAAGTTGATTTTAGTAAAGAAGGGTACAAAGACGAACAATTTATAATGGCATCACAAGCGGTACAAGTATTTTATGTTCCAGATCCCACAAACCAAAAGTGGTTGATTATTCTGTTATCGTCCAAAACTACTGAAGGGTCTGATGAAAATTTAGTTGAGGATGATATTTTCAGTGGTACATTGCAATCATTTTGCAGCAGTACCAAAGTAGATGGTGTTTTTTATGTTAGAGGATACCATAATGAAGGGATTTGGATAATCGATAGAGGTGTCAAATCCCTTCAGCCTTTGAAAAAAATAAAGAGAGTTTAATAAACAGGTTATATTTTATTTGTAATATAGATCTTGTTATCTCATGTTATTATCTTATCATTACTGAATTTATGTAATATAAATTAACTGTTCAACCATTTTTGCATATAATGACTTCTGCACGTTCTGGTGCTCCTAACCTCGAGGCTGAACAAGTATCTCAAGCTATTGTTGTTGCTGCTGCTCACAGTGCAAAGCAACAACAAGTTTTTAAACTTATTGTTGCTCCTAGTGTTGAGGTCCAACAACCATAAGCACATGTCATTGCTACCATTTCATATGAACATATAGATGATGTTGTTATTGATGAAATGGTCGGGGATGAAGGACAAATGTTTCAGAAAACACAGGTGCATCGTAGTTTGGCGGTGTTAGCCAATGTTCTTAAAGTGAAAAGTAAAGGCATCAAATTTGATGTCGGATGGAATGCACGAGGTCAACATGTGAATCCAAACAAGGCTATGTTTATTAGTTACATTGGAATTGTCACTCAGCAACACATGCCGATTGACATAGATTCATGGAACCATGTTGTGTCTGAGTTGAAGGCTGTAATCTGGGAAGAAATTACAGTAACATTATGATATTATTTCTTTAATTTACTAGAAAATAAAATAATGAAATAGTGTCTTACTCTTCTCAATATCTTGAAGAGTACATTTATAGTAGACGATTCACACAAGAATTATGTACTAAGGATTTCAGGAAGGATTCATTGAGGTTTTCACACTATTTTAACAAAATGTCACCGGAAGGATTCCAAAGGTAAAATAAACCCACACCCACCCCTTGTCTATGCTCACCTGATATCCCAAGAAGCATGGGATGCATTTATTGGCCGCAGTGGGTATGAGAAGTTTTAGGTACATTGTGGATGATAATACGTTGTTTGAGGATACATGTATTCATCACTTTGATTGTCAATATTTCATTTATGAAACATAAACTCAGTATTGAGAATAAGGAATGTGCATCAAAACCAATATACCCCTATCGTAAAGAAAGGATGGGGTACACTTCACTAGAAAAGAAAATGGTACGTATTTTAAATTTACAATAATACTATTAGGTGCCAAGAAAAAACATCATAATTATCTTTCTATATTTATAAGTAGATTGATGAGTATAAAGCCAAAGACACTTCCATCCCACGTCATGTGCTATGGAAGGAGGCACGTGTGAATAAAGAGGGGAAGCTAGTAGATGAAAACACACAAAAAGTGTGGGAAATATGTGTAAGTATGACACGATAAAAATTTTTGTTTTTAAATTGATATTACATAATAATAATTACTTATTTTCCTATATCTGAAAGTCATAAGAATCAGCTGCTCCTGTAGCGGATGTAGACCTATTATCGACGGTTTTGAAGTGGCCAGAACAATACGGTCATGTCAGAGGTGCGGGGTTTGGGGTAAAACCTTGAGTATATTTTGAGAAAAAAAAAACAGATGATAGAATACTCATGTGGATATGAAGCTAAAAAGTGGTAGTAGTCATATAGTGGTTTTTGAAAAGAATATATATATAGAGTAAATTCAAGATTTCGTTGCTGTTGAAAATGTAAATGAGATCCTTGAATATGGTTAACTAGGAATCACAGTTGTAAATTTATATATGAGGTATGTTTTCATGAATTGGTTTTCTAAAAGATGATATAGTGTGCTAATTATGACTAAATTCATTTTATATTATTGGCAGGCATATATATGAAAAACAGTGGAAGGAATTTTCCCATGATCCAAAATTCAGAGTCGTTAGTCCTCATACCACATCAACACAACTAACTAAATTAGAGCTATCAAAAAGGGATGAAATAGTGAAAGGATTGCTGAAAACATTTGAAATAAATATTACGGATGGCAGACTCCTTCTAATACCAACCATTAAGAGGTAAAACTCTACGATTAAATCATATCAATTATATTTTTACTTCTTCTATTACTTATTTCTTTTTGTGTTTTTAGGAAACATTGTCTGATAATTATGGTGAACTTGGATGCTCCAAAGATTTATTTTCTAGATTCAATGCAAGGATATTCAATAAACTGACCACACATGATGGAGTTTTTGAATCTGTAAGACACTACATCCTACGTTTTAGGTATAAACATCAAGTAATATAATTTATATTATCTTTTACTAAGAATTATGTTATGATAGGGTGGTGTATCAATATTGTCTAAAAAAGGAATGAGGATAGGGGATAAGCATAAGGAGGCGAGCAAGTACTATGTCTGGACAAATATCAGGGTACATATAATAAAATTTCACTATCCAAACATATATCAAAACAAGTTACTTATTCTCCTAATGATCAAAGTTTTTACAGTTTCTAAAATAAACAAACAATAATGATTGCGGTTATTATGTTTGTAAATTTATGAGAGAGATTGTTTTCCATCAACAAACTAGCATCCCTAAAGAGTTATTTTAAAAAACAATTACTATTTCATTTAAATTATTTATTAATTCTTTATTTATATATTTTGTAGTACAACTCTAACTATCAAAAAGCCTAATATTCACAAGATGATATATATTTGTTCAAAAACTAGTGGGATTCATACCTGATGGAAGATTTTACACAAATAGCATGAAGATTTGACTTGGGGATGTGTACAATTGGCAGCCATTTTTGAGAGGGGTTAAGGAGATCAAAAGATGAAACATTTTTGTATGGAAATATTTGTAGTAAAATTGTAATTGTTATTAAATAAAACATCCTTTCTCCAATGAGTCATTTTACCATTTTAACAGATGAAATGCACCAGCAACATGCAAGAATGATGAACCACTTTTCTTTGGGCTTTGGATAATAAAAACTAGTAAAATCTCAAAAATACCTTCATATCTGACCAAAAGTATTAGGATTGTGTTGATACTTTAGGAGAACAATACATGGGTCATGTGTGATGTGTATGAGTCAACCCCGCCTCAATCTGAGGCACTATGTGGCTGGTATCACTCAAAGTGTCTCTCTCTTGTTTAAAATGGACAAAATTTTAAGTGAAAACCAAAACTGACGTACAGAAATCCAAATAAACTCATTCGGATGGTGTTGATACTTTAAGAGAATGATAAATGGGTCATTTTTTATGTGTAAAAGTCAAACCTGGCTCAATCTTAGACATGGTGTGTCCGGTATCACTCGAAGTGTCTCTCTTTTGTTTAAAATGGACATAATTTTAAGTGAAAACAACAACTGACGTATGGAAATCTGACCAAACACATTTGGATTATGTTGATACTTTAGGATAATGATCCATGGGTCATTTGTGACATGTAAAA
The DNA here is from genome assembly GCA_963277665.1 of Viscum album. Taxonomy (NCBI): domain Eukaryota; kingdom Viridiplantae; phylum Streptophyta; class Magnoliopsida; order Santalales; family Viscaceae; genus Viscum; species Viscum album. The sequence goes on along the minus strand of OY728146.1, from coordinate 641,647,955 downwards.
GTAAACCCCACCTCAATCTAAGGCACGTTGTGGTCGGTATCACTAAAAGTGTCTCTCTTTTGTTTAAAATGGATAGAATTTTAAGTGAAAACAACAACTGACGTATGAAAATATGACCAAATGAATTCATATTGTGTTTATATTTTAGGATAAATATTCATGGGTCATTTGTGATATTTATGAGTCAACCCCACTTCAATACAAGGTATGGTGTGGTCGTTATCACTCAAAGTGTCTCTCTTTTGTTTAAAATGGACATAATTTTAAGTGAAAACAACAACTGACGTACGGAAATCAAACCAAACGCATTCATATTGTGGTTATACTTTAGTATAAAGATCCATGGGTCATTTGTGATGTTTATGAGTAAACCCCGCCTCAATCCGAGGCACGGTGTGGCTGGTATCACTCAAAGTGTCTCTCTTTTGTTTAAAATGGACAGAATTTTAAGTGAAAACAACAACTGACGTACAAAAAACTGACCAAACGCATTTGGATTGTGTTAATACTTTAGGATAATGGTACATGGGTCATTTTTGATGTGTACAAGTCAACCCTGCCTCAATCTGTGGCACAGTGTGGCCGGTATCACTCAAAGTGTCTCTCTTTTATTTAAAATGGACAAAATTTTAAGTGAAAACAACAACTAACGTATGAAAATCTGACCAAACACATTCATATTATGTTGATAATTTAGGAGAACTATTAATGGGTCTTTTTTGACATGTAAGAGTCAACCCCACCTTAATCCGAGTCACGGTGTGGCCGGTATCACTCAAAGTCTCTCTCTTTTGTTTAAAATGGATAGAATTTTAAGTGAAAACAACAAATGACATCCGAAAATCTGACCAAACACATTATTATTGTGTTGATACTTTAGGATAACTATACATGGGTCATTTTTTATGTGTATGAGTCAACCCCACCACAATCTGAGGCATGGTGTGGCTGGTATCACTCAAAGTGTCTCTCTTTTGTTTAAAATGGACAGAATTTTAAGTGAAAACAACAACTGGTGTATGGAAATCTGACCAAACGCATTCAGATTATGTTGATACTTTAGGAGAAAGATACATGGGTCATGTGTGATGCTTACGAGTCAAACCTGCCTCTCTTTTGTTTAAAATGGACAAAATTTTAAGTGAAAACAACAACTAACATATGAAAATCCAACCAAACGCATTCAGATTGTGTTGATAATTTGGGATAACTATTCATGGGTCATTTGTGACATGTAAGAGTTAACCCCACCTCAATATGAGGCACAATGTGGCTGGTATCACTCAAAGTGTCTCTCTTTTATTTAAAATGGACAGAATTTTGAGTGAAAACAACAACTGACGTACATAAATCCAACAAAACGCATTGATATTGTGTTGATACTTTAGGAGAATGATACATGGGTCATGTGTGACGTGTACGAGTCAACCCCACCTCAACCCAAGACACGGTGTGGCCAGTATCACTCAAAGTGTATCTCTTTTGTTTAAAATGGACATAATTTTAAGTGAAAACAACAACTGACGTACATAAATCCTACCAAACACATTCATATTGTGTTGATACTTTAGGAGAATGATCCATGGGTCATTGGTGACGTGTAAGAGTCAACCCCACCTCAATACAAGGCACATTGTGGCCGATATCACTCAAAGTGTCTCTCTTTTGTTTAAAATGGACAAAATTTTAAGTGAAAACAACAACTGACGTATGGAAATAACCCTTCCTACCATATATACCAAAAGCATTCATTTTTTCCTAAATAAACACATACTATTGAAATAAACACTATTCCAAAACCATTTTAAAAATACCAATGATCTCAAAATCCATGAAATTCATTCCATTAAAACTATTAAATCCCCCCACCCTTGGACACCACCTATAGCATCCCGTCTTTTTATAACATAACTTTCATTCCATTACACGGAACTGAGGATATTTAAGGTTTAGTGTCTTGGAAACAAGGAACATAAAACATGAAACAAAAAAAACATTCTTCTTAAACACTTGAAAGGCTTCTCCTCATGTTCACCCTAGGCTCATTACTGCATCTCATAACCTGAGGACATACATCAAAAGAAAGGGTGTGCAGAAGGCCCAGCAAGGGAAACAAGTGAAACATTTTACATATGAACTTGAGATACATCAATAAAGTCATGAAAAGAACTTTAAGGCATGAAAATGAAATCATGAGGCATATCATAATAAAAATAAAACTTTTTCATAACTTGAAGATGTGGCTACAACATTTAATATTGACAATCATTTCGTTTCACCAAGGTCCTTCCCCAAGGTTTCGTTAAAAATTACCAAGGTTATTCACCAAGGCGTCGTTAAAAATTACCAAGGTTATTCACCAAGGCGTCATTAAAAATGGTCATCTCTAGAGATTAAGTCTTTACCCAATGCATTGGAGCGCTATCAGGGCGTACCCTTAAATTTGACTTTATTATCATGTGAGCCACATATATCATCATCAAACATTTCATAAAGAATCCATATAGCACAAAATAAATGGGTTTCATTTCGTAATCATAACGTTTTAAAAACTGCTTTAAAGACATGATCTTTTCGTCACTTTAAAACCCACAGAAAAGGAAGGTGGGTCTCATGTATGTAAATCCCATAATTTAAAATAGAACATTTTGGTATATATGTGAATACCCCTTTAGAAGAAATTTCTTTGAGTATTCACTTAATAATATAAAAGAACTTTAGAAAAAGAGAGAGACATTTTGAGACAGAAATTCTGCAGCATAACGGCTATGTTACGAGGTTTTAGAAGACATTAAAAAGAGAGGGAAAATGGGTCAAACATTCATAAATGACCCATAAAATAGTAGACAGACAGAATAAGAAGGATACATGATCATGGTAATGAAATTTCAAGGACATACCATTTGAAATGAAAAACATGGAAGGAAGACAAAAATTAGATTTCTCTTATGAAAGTTCGGCAGCCTAACGACGTTACTTAAACTTCAAACAAAATGATTTGAAAAGATAAAATAGGGTCTCTAATCATGTGAACATAAGAGTTCAGTATGATATATATATAGATAATGCCCCAACATAATTAAAAATGAACTTGAAAGACTTGAAATGAAAGTAGAACTTTGAAAAGAATGAGAAGGGTGAAAGAATCCCCTAAAAAATTCGGCAGCCTAACGGCGCCACTTAAAACTTAAAAATACTGAATTGAAGAGATAAAATGGGGTCTCTCATAATATGAACATAATAGTCCAGTATTATAGATATAGAGATCATACCCCAACATAACAAAAATAAACTTGAACGAATTGACATGAAAGTAGAACTTCAAAACGAGAAGGGTGAAGAACCACTTAAAAATTCGGTAGCCTAACGGCACCACTTAAAACATCAAAATACTGAATTGAAGAGATCAAATGGGGTCTCTCATCATATGAAAATAAGAGTCCAGTATGATAGATATATAGATCATACCCCAACATAACAAAAAGGAACTTGAAAGAATTGACATGAAAGTAGAACTTCAAAACGAGAAGGGTGAAGAACCACTTAAACATCTGGCAGCCTAACGGCGCCACTTAAAACTTCAAAATACTGAATTGAAGAGATAAAATGGGGTCTCTCATCATATGAACATAAGATTCCAGTATGATATATATAGATATCATACCCCAACATAACAAAAAGGAACTTGAAATACTTTACATGAAAATAGATCTTGAAAAATAAGAAGGGAGAAAGAATCCGTTACAAAAAGTTCGGCAGCCTAACAGCGCCACTTAAACTTCATAAAACGAAATAATGAGAGTAAGAGGGGATCTCTCATTATATGAACATGAAAAGGGCAGTAAGAGGAGTATAAAAGAAGATCCTCCAACATAAGAACATGGAGCATAAAAGGAATGACATAAAAGAGATTACTTGAAATTAAAGAGAGAGGTCAGATCCCTTACCTTAAAACGTAACTCTTAAAACTCAAAGGTTTGGACCTTGAGGGCTTGGAGGCACCTTGGGAGGACTCCTTGGGAGGTAAGGAGACCATAACTTCATTGGGGGAGAGTGGGGAGTCGAATGGATGAGAGGATGGCTTGGTATTTATAGGGAAAGTGAGGGGACAAGGCATTAATGGCCAAGGGACACCTCATTAGTGGTTTTGGCAAAACCATGGGCTTGCCCATGGTATTTTCCCATGGTATTGGCCACTTGGTACACCTCATACCTTATATTACTATTCATAAGTCGACCATATTGATTACATACTTAATACATCATTTAATGATGTCATTAAACACCCGTAACTTAAAAACTGTATTTTCACTATTCATCGAAAATTCAACTTTCTCAGAATAATCCCAAAATTTCACCTTAACCAAATATCAATGATCTGATTTCAAAAATGAAATCCATTTTATAAAAATAATTTTCTAAACATTTTTAATTAAAAACACTATTCATCGAAAATTTATTTTTTTCAGAAAAATCCCCAAAAATTACCTTAACATAATATCGATGCTCTGAGTTCAAAAATGAAGTCCATTTTATAAAAATAATTTTTTAAATATTTTTAATTAAAATTTTAATTAAAAAAAACTATTCATCCGAAAAAACTAATACTTGAATAATAATTTATGAAACCGTTATTTAACCATTTTATTGAATCACATTACTTAATCAAAGTGCCTAGTTTATTTTAATACTTTCTTTAAGTGAGATTACTAATCCATTTGGACACATTATTAATCCTAATCATAAAATCACTATTCATAATTTACTATTCATCAAAAATCAAGTTGATCTTATTAGACTCTAAATTTCGTACCGAACATAATTGTAGAAGACCATTTTTTGAAAATCATTACACATTTTTAATTATTTAGGGTTTACATAAACATATTTAAAATATCCTTTTTCTAAAATTCATCAAAAATATGCATACTATATTTATCCGGTCATTTGAAAATTCATAAAATAAATCGAAATTTTTATTTAAAACAAAGGATTACACAAGACAGTTACAGTCTCCTTACATAGCCCCTTATCACACCATCATAGGACCTAAGTGTAAGGTGTGCTAAGGTGAGAGAATCCAAGGGAGGCTCGGCCAATATCGCACGAGTAGTAATTTCTATCAGTTTGAACTTCTCGCGAAGGCGATCCCGTTCTAGCTTTATACGATGAAGTTCAGCTTGGGTTTGGTCCAGAGCAAAGCCCAGTGGTGCTACCTCCTTCCCAAGTTCTGTTAGATGGGCTTCGATCAGTCCAAGACTACTGGGTGAGGCCATTGAATCTTCTTTCTATATTAATTAACCAAGATTGCTTGTATTTAGAGACAATAGTCAAAACGTTTAGTTTCCAGCGGTCATATTTACCAATGGTCAAATAACAATCAAAAACCAACAGTCTCATTTTAATTATACTCATGTTATCAAATGAAACATTTTTGTTGAGTATAAAAATAAAATAAAATAACACATAAAATTAGGAAACAATATTTATTTAAAATTTCAGGTCGTTACAATCTTCCCCCCTTAAAAAATTGCGTCCTCGCAATTTTTAAAATTGGGTTTTGAAATTTCATTAAAAGTCCCACATCAGAAAAGGAGTCAGTAAAACTATTACTTTAAAAGAAAGAAAGGGAAGTACAAAGGTCACCCGAGTTAACCCACACTAGGATTCCATGTAGGAAAACATGGACATGGAGGAGAAAACAAAGGGTCAAGTTCTGAGGGAGAGTGATAGAGAACATGATTAGGAGAAAGTTAACCATAAGAAAATCCCAAACTTATGATGTGTGTAAACGGTCTTTGATTACCTAGTAGGAAACGTAAACCAAAAACATTTTTGTTTTACGTTTCTTTTCATAATTTTAAGGAATTCATTTACTACATAGAACAAAAACATAAGAAAATATACCTACCTTCAAGTAGAGTTTCATCCTTTAATAAGTCCCTACCAACACTAATCTTTTCTCCAAATGATGAGAATTCAAAAACACTTGGTCTCATAAAAGCACAAGAATCATCTTCTAGAGAATCACATAATCTACAAAAGATTAACTATCTATTTCTTCTATCTTTAAACATTATCCCAAAAACAGAAAGGTTAAGGTAAAACAACTCTTCAAAAAGAAATAATCCCATAGGAATGGAAACTACTTTTAAATCTTCAAAGTTCCATGGTACTACCCAAAGTTCATCATAGACCATTCCATAAATAAAAGTCCTTAAAATTCCTCAAAATAAACCAAACTAAGATTTAAACCCAAATACAAGAAGGATTTGATAACATAGTCTTCCAAAACAACTTCATTGTTCATCTCCAGACAACATCAACCACTCCTAACATCTTATAACAAAAGTAGCTAACCTAAACATATTTTACCCAAGATAGGTTAATCATTTCCATAAGTAACCTAAATTACTATAAGTCCACCTTAAATTCATCAATTCTTCAAAATATAAGTCAACCTTACTCCTCAATGAAAATACTATAGTAATCTATTTACCTCGATCATATAGGGTCCCCAAAATAGTGAACGTCTTCCAAAATAATAATCATCTTTTAATCCCCTAATCATCTCTGTCATATTAATACGGAAATTGTCTCATTTCCTATCACATTGGTTGTTGGGACACGTTATTCCATTTCCCACCATTAACTAAGAAGAGAAATTATAATTAGAGGCTTAAATACTTAACCAATAATCATGAAAAGGAACTTAAAGCATATAAGGATAACTTGTAGAAGAAAAGTATACCCTAACTTGTGATCCCCTAGGTTCCCATCTAGGTTATCCATGATCATATATTCTTATGTGAATCTTTATTTTATTTTATCTTTGTTCCTTTAACAATGGTTCATACCAAGCTTATGAATTTACCAAAGCATATCCCCCAGGAGTGTCGTAACCAAGAGTGCAGCAAGGCCCGTTGTCGTGTACCAGTTCCCGTTCGAGTCTAGCTCAAAGCGGTGTTTTCGAGTTTTACCCCTATGTACATCTGTGCCAGAGCCACCTCTACCTGCTCGTATCCAGACAGGGATGTATTTGCTTGGAAACCCCTTACTCAATACTCACCAAAATACCAGGAATATTTCCTATATTTAAACTTTTCTATAGGGTTCTTCCTAGAGTTTTCATATCCTAATTTCCACAAATAACTAAACCATACTTTGATACCAACTATAGCATCCCGTCTTTTTATAACATAACTTTCATTCCATTACACGAAACTGAGGATCTTTAAGGTTTAGTGTCTTGGAAACAAGGAACATAAAACATGAAACAAAAAAAACATTCTTCTTAAACACTTAAAAGGCTTCTCCTCATGTTCACCCTAGGCTCATTACTGCATCTCATAACCTGGGGAAATACATCAAAAGAAAGGGTGAGCAGAAGGCCCAGCAAGGGAAACAAGTGAAACATTTTACATATGAACTTGAGATACATCAATAAAGTCATGAAAAGAACTTTAAGGCATGAAAATGAAATCATGAGGCATATCATAATAAAAATAAAACTTTTTCATAACTTGAAGATGTGGCTGCAACATTTAATATTGACAATCGTTTCATTTCACCAAGGTCCTTCCCCAAGGTGTCATTAAAAATTACCAAGGTTATTCACCAAGGCGTCGTTAAAAATTACCAAGGTTATTCACCAAGGCGTCATTAAAAATGGTCATCTCTAGAGATTAAGTCTTTACCCAATGCATTGGAGCGCTATCAGGGCGCACCCTTAAATTTGCCTTTATTATCATGTGATCCACATATATCATCATCAAACATTTCATAAATAACCCATATAGCACAAAATAAATGGGTTTCATTTCGTAATCATAACGTTTTAAAAACTGCTTTAAAGACATGATCTTTTCGTCACTTTAAAACCCACAGAAAAGGAAGGTGGGTCTCATGTATGTAAATCCCATAATTTAAAATAGAAAATTTTGGTATATATGTGAATACCCCTTTAGAAGAAAGATATTTGAGTATTCACTTAATAATATAAAAGAACTTTAGAAAAAGAGAGAGACATTTTGAGACGGAAATTCTGCAGCATAATGGCTATGTTACGAGGTTTTAGAAGACATTAAAAAGAGAGGGAAAATGGGTCAAACATTCATAAATGACCCATAAAACAGTATACGGACAGAATAATAAGGATACATGATCATGGTAATGAAATTTCAAGGACATACCATTTGAAATGAAAAACATGGAAGGAAGACAAAAATTAGATTTCTCTTATGAAAGTTCGGCAGCCTAACGACGTTACTTAAACTTCAAACAAAATGATTTGAAAAGATAAAATAGGGTCTCTAATCATGTGAACATAAGAGTTCAGTATGATAGATATAGAGATAATTCCCCAACATAATTAAAAAGTAACTTGAAAGACTTGACATGAAAGTAGAACTTTGAAAAGAATGAGAAGGGTGAAAGAATCCCCTAAAAAATTCGACAGCCTAACGACGCCACTTAAAACTTCAAAATACTGAATTGAAGAGATCAAATGGGGTCTCTCATCATATGAACATAAGAGTCCAGTATGATAGATATAGAGATCATACCCCAACATAACAAAAAGAAACTTGAACGAATTGACATGAAAGTAGAACTTCAAAACGAGAAGGGTGAAGAACCACTTAAAAATTCGGTAGCCTAACGACACCACTTAAAACATCAAAATACTGAATTGAAGAGATCAAATGGGGTATCTCATAATATGAACATAAGATTACAGTATGATATATATATAGATAATACCCCAACATAACAAAAAGGAACTTGAAAGAATTGACATGAAAGTAGAACTTCAAAACGAGAAGGGTGAAGAACCACTTAAAAATCTGGCAGCCTAACGGCGCCACTTAAAACTTCAAAATACTGAATTGAAGAGATAAAATGGGGTCTCTCATCATATGAACATAAGAGTCCAGTATGATAGATATAGAGATCATACCCCAACATAACAAAAAGGAACTTGAAATACTTTACATGAAAATAGATCTTGAAAAATAAGAAGGGAGAAAGAATCCGTTACAAAAATTTCGGCAGCCTAACAGCGCCACTTAAACTTCATAAACGAAATAATGAGAGTAAGAGGGGATCTCTCATTATATGAAAATTAAAAGGGAAGTAATAGGAGTATAAAATAATATCCTCCAACATAAGAACATGGAGCATAAAAGGAATGACATAAAAGAGATTACTTGAAATTAAAGAGAGAGTTCAGATCCCTTACCTTAAAACGTAACTCTTAAAACTCAATGGTTTGGACCTTGAGGGCTTGGGGGCACCTTGGGAGGACTCCTTGGGAAGTAAGGAGACCAGAACTTCGTTGGGGGAGAGTGGGGAGTCGAATTTATGAGAGGATGGCTTGGTATTTATAGGGAAAGTGAGGGGACAAGGCATTAATGGCCAAGGGACACCTCATTAGTGGTTTTGGAAAAACCATGGGCTTTCCCATGGTATTTTCCCATGTTATTGGCCACTTGGGACACCTCATACCTTATATTACTATTCATAAGTCGACCATATTTATTACATACTTAATACATCATTTAATGATGTCATTAAACACCCGTAACTTAAAAACTGTATTTTCACTATTCGTCGAAAATTCAACTTTCTCAGAATAATCCCAAAATTTCACCTTAACCAAATATCAATGCTCTGATTTCAAAAATGAAATCCATTTTATAAAAATAATTTTCTAAATATTTTTAATTAAATTTTTAATTAAAAACACTATTCATTGAAAATTTATTTTTTTCAGAAAAATCCCCAAAAATTACCTTAACATAATATCGATGCTCTGAGTTCAAAAATGAAGTCCATTTTATAAAAATAATTTTCTAAATATTTTTAATTAAAATTTTAATTAAAAAACACTATTCATCCGAAAAAACTAATACTTGAATAATAATTTATGAAACCGTTATTTAACCATTTTATTGAATCACATTACTTAATCAAAGTGCCTAGCTTATTTTAATACTTTCTTTAAGTGAGATTACTAATCCATTTGGACACATTATTAATCCTAATCATAAAATCACTATTCATAATTTACTATTCATCAAAAATCAAGTTGATCTTATTAGACTCTAAATTTCGTACTGAACATAATTGTAGAAGACCATTTTTTGAAAATCATTACACATTTTTAATTATTTAGGGTTTACATAAACATATTTAAAATATCCTTTTTCTAAAATTCATCAAAAATATGCATACTATATTTATCCGGTCATTTGAAAATTCATAAAAGAAATCGAAATTTTTATTTAAAACAAAGGATTACACAAGACAGTTACGGTCTCCTTACATAGCCCCTTATCACACCAGCATAGGACCTAAGTGTAAGGTGTGCTAAGGTGAGAGAATCCGAGGGAGGCTCGGCCAACATCGCACGAGTAGTAATTTCTATCAGTTTGAACTTCTCGCGAAGGCGATCCCGTTCTAGCTTTATACGATGAAGTTCAGCTTGGGTTTGGTCCAGAGCAAAGCTCAGTGGTGCTACCTCCTTCACAAGTTCTGTTAGATGGGCTTCGATCGGTCCAAGACTACTGGGTGAGGCCATCAAATCTTCTTTCTATATTAATTAACCAAGATTGCTTGTATTTAGAGACAATAGTCAAAACGTTTAGTTTCCAGCGGTCATATTTACCAATGGTCAAATAACAGTCAAAACCCAACAGTCTCATTTTAATTATACTCATGTTATCAAATGAAACATTTTTGTTGAGTATAAAAATAAAATAAAATAACACATAAAATTAGGAAACAATATTTATTTAAAATTTCAGGTCGTTACACCACCCCACCCCCCTGGACACCCCCACGGACAGCCCCCCTACCACCATGGACAACCCCCACCCCTTGGACACCCCCAACCCCCTGGACACCCCTCCACCACCTGGACGACCCCCACCCCTCCTAGACACCACACCACCATCTGGACGCCCCACCCACTGGACACCCCACCCCCATGGAAAGCCACACCACCCCTGGACACCCCCACCCCCTTGGACAGCCCCCCCCCTCCCCAACCCCCTGGACCGCCCCCCTGGATACCACCCACCCCTAGACACCCCCACCCCCTGGACACCCCCAACCCCCTGGACTCCCCACCCCCTAGAAAGCCCCCCAACCCCCTGGACACCACCCCACCCCCCTGGACACCCTCAATCCCCTGGATGGCTCCCCACCCCCTGGACGGCCCCCACCCCTCCTAGACACCACCCCACCACCTGGACACCCCCACCCCTGGACACCCCACCCCTAAGGAAAACCATCCCCACCCCCTAGACACCACCCCACCCCCATGGACAGACACCCCCACCCCCTGGACACCACCCCACCCCCCTTGGATAGCCCCCAAACCTCCTGGACCGCCCCCACCCCATGGACACCATCCCACCCCCTGGACACCCCCACTCCCTGGACACCCCACCCCCTGGAAAGCCCCCCCAACCCCCTAGACACCCCCACCCCACCTGGACACCACCATGGACAGCCCCCCCCCCCCACCACCCTGGACAACCCCCCACCCCCACCCCTGGACACCCCTACCCCACTAGGAAAACCCCCCCTTGGACACCCCAAACCCCTGGAAATCCCTCCACCCCCTGGACACCCCCACCCCCATGGACAACCACCCCCACCCCCATGGACAACCACCCCCACCCCCTGGAAAGACCCCCACCCCCTGGACACCCCCACCCCCATGGACAACCACCCCCACCCCCTGGACACCACCCCACCCCATGGACACCCCCACCCCGTGGACACCCCCAACCCCTGGACACCCCCACCCCTAGAAAGCCCCCTAACCCTTGGACACCACCCCACCCCCCTGGACACTACCCCACCCCCTGGACACCCCCATAGACATCCCCCCATCACCCTGGATAGCCCCCACCCCCAACCCCCTGGACACCATCCCACCCCCTGGACACACCCACCCCCTAGACACCCCTACCCCTGGACACCCCCAACCCCTGGACACCCCCACCCCTAGAAAGCCTCCCAACCCCCTGGACACCACCCCACCCCCTGGACACTACCCCACCCCCCTGGACACCCCCATAGACATCCCCCACCACCCTGGATAGCCCCCACCCCCTGGATACCCCCACCCCCTGGACACCCCAACCCCTGGAAAGCCCCCCACCCCCCTGGACATAACCCCACCCCCTTTACACCTCCCCACCCCCCTGGACACCCCTATGGACAGCCCCCCTCCCACCCTGGACACCCCCACCCCCCTAGACACCCCAACCCCCTGGACACCCCCACCCCCTGGAAGGCCCCCATCCCTCCTGGACACCACCCCACCACCTGGACACCCCCACCACCATGGACAACCACCCCCACCCCCGTGGACACCACCCCACCCCCTTGGACAGCCCCCCAACCTCCTGGACCCACTACTGGAAATATGATCTATACCAACGGTTTTGGGAAAACCGTTGGTATAGTTCACTAATTTGGACCTATACCAACGGTTTTGACAAAACCATTGGTATAGGTCCCAAAATCAAAGAACCTATACCAACGGTTCTCAAAACCATTTGTATAGGTCTATACCAACGATTTTAAGAACCGTTGGTGTAGGTATATGAATTTTTAATGGAATCTTCTTACAGAGGACATTGAATAAATAAAAATTTAAAATACTTATGATAATACATATATATATATATATATATTTATGAAATTATGTTCACAAAAGTAATATAGGTTATTGGTTAGGTCGTTCAATCACAAACGGGAGGTGATGGGATCAAAACCAACCGAATGATTATTTTTTGAATTACATATACCAACGGTTTATGGAACTGTTGGTATATATTTTCATATTACTTATACAAAGGGTTTTCAAAACCGTTGGTATAGGTCTATACCAATGGTTTTCCCAAAACCGTTAGTATAGACCTATCCCCATGGCTTACTTGGAAACGGTTCTCCAAACCGTTGGTATAGGGTATTTTTTCAGTAGTGACTGCCCCTCCACCCCCCTAGACACCACCCCACCCCTAGACACCCCCACCCCCCTAGACACCCCAACCCCCTGGACACCCCCACCGCCTGGAAAGCCCCCCCCCCCCCCAACCCCCTAGACACCACCCCACCCTCCCTGGACACCACCATGGACAGCCCCACCCCCACCACCCTAGACAACCCCCCAACCCCATCCCCCTGGACACCCCCACCACTAGACACCCCCTACCCCCATTGGACACCCACCCCAAACCCATAAATATCCCCCAACCCCCTGAATTCTGAATTGAATTCTTTATGTATTTAATTAACTTATGAATTATGTGTTAATGGTGTATGGGTATTCTTGTTGTATGGTTATACTTGTTGTATGTGTATACTTTTTGTAATTATCTTATGAATTATCTGTTAATTTTGTATGGGTATACTTGTTGATATGATGATTTTTTTGCAGGTCTTGTTTGGGTGTGCTGCTGCATAATTTTATGTTACAGCAGGCAGGGCATTTATCTGCGCTAAAAAAACACTGATAAACGATCCCTTTATCAGCGCATTTTTAGCGCTAATAAAGGGGAACCCCCCCCCCCTTTTATCAGCGCTGAGCTTTACAGTGATTTTTTAGTGCTGTTAAAGCCTGTTTTGATCACTGATAAAGCCTATTTTTTAGTAGTGTATGATCCAATCACTACCAATCCTACCTCACCCTCACCTGAGTGACAAACAAAACACTACCTATCACTCATTCATAGAATATAAGAATAAAAACCATGGTATTTATCAATATCCATCCCATTATAATGGTCTCTCTCACAAATCCCTGATGGTACACTCCCACCACACAACTTCACATACATTGTTCCGCAAGCACAACCTCCCAGGAGGCCCATTATCAAACCAGCAGGAAGGGCATTTATCTGCGCTAAAAAAACACTGATAAACGATCCCTTTATCAGCGCATTTTTAGCGCTGATAAAGGGACCCCCCCCCCCTTTATCATTGTTGAGATTTATAGTGCTTTTTTAGCGCTGTTAAAGCCCGTTTTGAGCATTGATAAAGCCCGTTTTTTAGTAGTGTATGATCCAATCACTACCGATCCTACCTCACTCTCACCTGAGTGACAAAAAAAACACTACCTATAACTCATTCATAGAATATAAGAATAAAAACCATGGTATTTATCAATATCCATCCCATTATAATGGTATCTCTTACAAATCCCTGATGGTACACTCCCACCACACAACTTCACATACATTGTTCCGCAAGCACAACCTCCCAGGAGGCCCATTATCAAACCAAAACGACATCTATATAGAAAAACATATAGTAGATACCCACTCAACATACACAATATGGTGTCAAGATATCGGGAATGATCATCTCTAGACTAGGAGTACAATAAGATGTTGTCAATTAATACCATCACAAACTCATCCATTCATGGGACATCACAATAATATCCCGAGGGCCTCAGGTTACCCTACCCACAAGCCTCTCATCACACCCACAATGATTATTAGAATACTGATGGATGCTTTCTAAATTCAAGACTCATAGGAATATGATTCCGTAGTAACCAATCCACAAGCCAAACGACACAACACATCACCGGTGCTCATGTCTCTAAGTTCCTATTAACACATAACCATTACACGCTCTTATGTAACCCAAACTGAAAACCTATTATGACTCAAACAAGTCACAACTCTTCTCACAAGCCCTAACCATATACAATTGAGCATCTCATGTGCTCTTGATCAATCTCATAACCACCAGGAGCGTCATTTTTGCACAAAAACTCTCTAGGATAGGCACCCGAACGAACTTTCCCCTCTTGTAACCAACCACAAGGCTAAAGCACTAGCTCAAAAGTTCCCCTTATCCAAAAAGGCATCCAACATGCCCAAACCTCACACTAGGATACACAATTTTTTCACAATTTTCAAAAGGTCTCAAAACATCCACCTATGCCTCACACACCCAAAGGCACACATAACTCGGTCAGCCTCTCTCATGAGTCACCCTCAAAAACCATAAGGCACAAACTCTCTAAATTGGAGTCATGTCAAAGAAGGTCATTGGGCTCTCCCACCTAGGTCTAGGACTACTCAAAAAAGTCCACAACTCATGAAGCATCCAACATGCTCTCGTCCCAATGTTACCTGATATCGATAGGTCAAAACAGCCATCTCTAGTGTCTCACATACAAAGGACATCATCTGCTAGACCAACTGACCATAACTAGGTCACTTTTACTCTCCAAGTATCTACACATCATATCGCTCAATGGAGGACTATTCCACACAACCAATATCAAACAAAAACCACCCAAAAGGGTTCGATGATCATATAATTATACCATACTGACCCACCAGGGTCACTACACCAACTATGCATGAGGACTATACTAGCATCCTCATTGTTGAGCATCTCACCGTAGATCCATATAACCTAAAATCAGAAAGAGAAGATTATATAATTCAACCCAACTAAGTATATTTCAACTAAGTAAATACATGAGAAAACACCATATGATAATTTTTTGACACTCTAAACAATTGAGACTTTGTCGTTAGCAAAGTCACACACTATCAAGCTTACAACATGTGGATCATATATGCCTACCATGGTGCATGAGATGTCACTTTACTCTATATGTCAAGAGTTAAAACCAAATCATAAGCCTATTTAAAATGGTCCAAGATCCATAAATCTATCATAAACCAAAACATCAAAATCACACATGTGTCACCAAAGGAAAAAAATCATATACAACCATAACATCACAATCAGAATAGAAATACCATCCTTGGTAACCTAGACTTCCCACTATAATAAGTGTTCATGATACACCAGTCTAATATCCATCATAGGATCTGACACATTCCTATATCTCCAGTATACCAAATACCAAAGAGTAAAAAAGGAAAGTAACTCTTCTGATACCATTTTGTAATACCCCAAACTAGATTCCACTAAACTAGTGCCCCAAAATAGTTTTCCACAAGACCTCAAGTGCACCTCCTCATATTATAGAGGCTACCAATTAGAAGTGGGGATCTAAGGTGGACTGTGAGGAGACTATACCCCCATATCATAGTGCACAACAAAAATAAATAATTAAACATCATACACATTAGAGTATGAGAAAATAATAAATAAACTAAAATAGAAGCATGTTGTAATAAAATGAAATACAGTAAAGGAAAAAATATCCAAGACATACATATAACATAGATCACCCACTAGGAAGATCACTTATAAAAAATAAGAAATGAAAAAATAAATACATCGGGATCTACTACTAACTCTAAGACATATCACATACCCGGTCTCTAGTACCCAACCGAGTAGATCTAGCAAAATTATCAGACTTCATATGAGCAACCTGCTGAATCATGCAATCCTAGGCCTTCACCCTATCCATTTTGTATTCATGCTCAACCTAAAAGAATACATAAGGTCTAGATGCACACACCAAGGTGCACATACAAGGGGTGAGAAATAAATCTCAGTAGAATACCCCCAATGGGGAACATATAACCTACTTCTATAAGTACATGTTCACGTAATATGATCAGTCTTGCTGAAATAAAATCAAAATAAATATAAATAAACTAGCTTCGATCCTTAGTTATATGACTTCAATCGACCATACCTACTTCTAAAAACACCAAAGTGTCTCTAATCATTTCTCAATGACCATACATCCCAAACAACATGCAAGTGCCACAACTATGGCTTCCCTAACGAAACCTCACAAATTACTCACTATCTATTACTTGATACCAAGATACATATTTATTAGGTAATAATTCCATGATAAAGTACCACCAAAACCTATAACATCAGTATGAACACTATCCCACATATTATAATCGATAATGACCGGAGCATCAATCTAACACCTAATTATGAATTAACATCGGCGGTGTCTAGAACATCAATCTATCACCAACCCAAAAAAGATGAGCATCATTCCTATATCATATTCCATATGACATGCCATTTATACCCATAATTTCAGTCTGGGATTTCAACCATAGATTATACTATCATTTCTAGAGCTTCAGCCTGATAGCTAATCCATATAGTATACTACTCATGCACAAAGCCTCAATCTGACATCACAAACACATACATGGAACATCATGTCCACTATACTCAACAATATTAATCAAAATGACTAGAATAATGATCTATAACTCTAAATATAAAAAATAGATACTGATACTGAGCATTTTTTTCAACCTCATATCATACGAGCATGAAGTGTCATGTCCAACCGACCTAACCTCGAATGTGGAGAGTCATGTCAGACATCCAGAACCATGCATGGAGAAAATAACATACAAATCTATCAACATTGGATGTGGAGTGTTATGTCATACATATAGAACCATATATATGGATCATCATGTCCATATATCTAAGCCTAAAATGTATAGTAGCACATTAGACATCAAGAACCATATTTGTGGATCATCAAGGCCAACTTTCTTAGTAAAGGAATCCCATAACATTAAACCAGGCTCCAAAACATGGAAGCCTAACCAGATCACAATATCCCTATGGTGTAAAATAAGTCTCAACCTTAGTAATAAAAAATCATATCAAGGGTTGGTCAAATTCTCATGATTATCATTAAATTCTCAGTGTTGTCAGCTCATACATAAATTTGGGTGCCATGGGAACACCCATAACCAATACCACCCAAAAACATGCACCCACTCAGTTTCATCCTATCAATTGAGCACCCACATGGCCCCCAATGTCAACACATAAATAGAGGCATCCATCATGAGATCCTCAGAAGTAGTATAAGTTGTAGGTATCCCAATTTATACCCTTGGGTTCAAAACATAAGCAGAGACATACCTCTCCCAATCCTTGATCACAACTAAACTCACAAGCCAATGCCCGTCTCTCAAAGGTCACACACCCCACAACCAAATTTCTAGAATATCATGGCCTCACATGCCTAAAAGGTAGTAAATATCCATAAGGGATATGGTCTCAATGCCAACAACTTTCTAAGTCACCCTAGGTTGTCCTATACACCCATCTTATCCCACACCTCTAATCACAACTCATACCTACTAACCAAGGAAAATCTCATTCCAATACCAATTGAGGTCTTCAAAAAACTCATGCTACATCCTCCAATCATTATCATAACACTTTATTGGGTCTCATACTATGTATCACTATCAAGATATATCTAAACTCACTTTATGGAGGAAAACATCCCTATCATAACTTACTCACCCCAAAACACCTCTTAGAATCCCTAAAAATACCCTAAGAGACCCACCATCATCTTATATGCAAAAAAACACTCAAAATAGACTCCTATTATGTCCCATTCGGACTCCAGGGTAAAAAATCATCCAAAACCCTCCAAGGGTAACAAAGGGGAAGTACACAATGTGTACCCTGTATAAACAGTGTGTACTCTAAGACCTCATGTATAGCCATGTACTTATATATGACCTCACACACATGGGGCTTAACCATGTACTACTACATGACCACGACGTACACAAGGTTTGACCATGTACTACTACATGACTATGTCATACCTAGGGTCTGGTCATGTACTTCCACATGATCATGTCCCCCTTACATGGGATGTCTACCCATGTACCTGACCACATAACCATTTTCCACTACATGCCGTGTAGATCAACTACACGGCGTGTAGTCTCAAAATTTCATTTTCCCAAGCACTCAACCACATGGACATGTAAAACTACATGGTGTGTACTCCCAGTACATGGTGTGTACTTTTCAAAACATTACCTTCCTTGAATAGGAAGAACACATGATATGTGTTCCTAAACCACATGCCATGTGATTGAGATTTCTGAACGGGAAACCCCTACAAATCTCCCGAAACCCTCACTTTTCCCTGATTAGGTATAGATTGACCCCCATGGGGTCCTTAGCAGTCATAATAGGGATTTAAAACTAAAAAAACACATCTATGGGGATCAGGGTATAAAAATAAAAAATCATCCTACCACATGGTGTAAACACCACAACTTTGGGTCTAAATCTACTCTCGGAAGCCATTGCACCTTGATCCATTCTTGATCTCCACCATGGATGAAGTTCGGAGGAGAATATTCCCCCTTAACTCTCAGTATGACCATATTGTGTAGGGATAATCCCTCTCCCCCTTCCTTCCATGTGTGGGAAGCCAAAAGTGTGTGTGTGTGGGGGGGGGGGTGTTTTACCTAATTTAATTAATTAAATATCCATTTAACACTTGTATTGAGTCCCAAAACCTGAAGATGTTTTATACCTATCCTAAGAAAAACCACTCATTCTTGAATCAATTGCAGAGTCAGAATCTCAACACGATGTTTCATTCAAAATATATTGCCACCAAACCTAGATAAATAATTTAATATTTAATTTATTAAATATTAAATATTCCTCCTATACTCAAACAATTTGAAATTCCACCAAACTCTTATCCTAGGGTAAATGTTATATTATAGGATCAACAGAGTGGTAAAAAGAATCATATGAGATCATATACTAGGTAAAATGACCATTTTACCCCTCATGATCACTCGAGAGTGAGAATTCAAATTTCTACTTAAATTTAGCATCTGGGGAAACATGTGTCATTACAACCTACCCTCCATAAACCTTATAATCCTAGAGAAGCCTTAGCGATATTCTAACCACACATCATAACCTACCTTGGTCATCAACTCACACTCAATTCATTGTATTATACCTTTGGGGGACAACTAAGTTCCTCTACATAACTCCAAAGATAATTCATACAACCCATTGAAGGTCAAGCCACTGTTTTCCACCACCCACAACTTCCCAGAAAAGGCCTGGCCGCATCCATCCATCCAGAGATGTCTCAGAGTCATCCAACACTCATCATCAGGTTCATGGTTCTCCACACCATAGAACTCAACCTATAATATCCAATTCTAAACCACTACATTTCCCACCATCATAATCGCCCATCAAAAGGCATATTTTACAGTCCACCGACCCGCTCAATGTAGTTCCTACCACATCATCAACCCTACCCACACAAGGGTCACTTATTCTCAAATAATTTGATACTACCCACTATAAGAGTATCCTTATTTTCACCTCATAATTGAACAAAAACTCTACATACCATTCTCCAATCACCATCGAGCCTATCTCGATCTCACCTGAGTGACAAATGAAACACCAACTATCACCCATTCCTAACATCTGAGAACAACACCCATGGAATTCACAAATATCTAGCCTATCACAAGGGCCTTACTCAAAAAAATGGTTGATGGTGAACTCCTATCATATGAATTCACATACAATGCTCTATGAGTGCAAACTCCTAAGAGGCCATTTATCAAACCAAAGTGACATCTATATAGCATTGAATATATCTGATACTCTCTTAGTGTACCTAGGATGATGTCAATATATTGGGAATGATCATATCTAGAATGGGAATACACTAATATTTCATCAATGAATACCACCAAAAACTCATCCATTATTGGGACATCATAGTACTATCTTGAGGGCCTCAGGGTCAGGTCACCCTACCCACAAGCCTCTCTTCACACTCACAAAGATCCCTAGCCTTCTCATGGATGCCTACTAAATTCAAGCCTCATAGTAATACACTTCCATAGTTCCCAATCCATAAGACAAATGAAACAAGACATCACCAATTCTCATGTCTCCAAGATCCCATTAACACTTAACTATTACACACTTTTGCGTAACCCAAATAGAAAACCTATTTCGACTCTAATGAGTCACACCCCTTGAAAAATAATTTCACAAGACCTAACCACATACCCATGAACACTTCATGTGCTCCCGATCCAACTCATAACCACTAGGAACATTCTATCTACATAACCACTCCCTAGGCTAGGAACCTAAATAAAATTTACCCTCTTGAAACCAACCACAAGGATAAATCACTAGATCACAAGTTCAAATTCTCCAAAATAAAAGGCATCCAATATTCCCAAACTTTACACTAGGTTTGACCCTTTGTTCACCATTTTCAAAAGGTTCCAAAACATTTTCTTGTGCCTCACACACCCAAGGGAACACATAACTCATTTAGACTATCTAACAGGTCACCCTAAAAAACCATAAGGCACAAAATCCCTACACTGGAGTCACATCGAAGAAGGTCACTAGGATCTCCCACATAGGTCTAGGCTAACTCAAAAAAGTCCAAAACTCATGAGGCATCCAAAACACTCTCATACTAATGAAATCTGTCATCAACAAGTCAAAACACCCATCTCTAGGGTCTCACATATAAAGGGCATCATCTGCTAAACCAACCAACCATAACTAGGGTGGCTATCCTCTCTAAGAATCTTCACATAAGACCGCTCCCTGGAGGACTAGGCCACACAACTAATATCAAACAATAAACACCCATAAGGTTCCAATGATCATATACTTATACCACACCAACCCACTAGGTTCATTTCACTAACTATGTATGTGGACCACACCAGGGTCCTCATCGTCGAGCATCTCATTGTAGATCCATATAAAATGGCATAAAAAAGAGAAACATATACAAGTAATCCCAACTAAGTAGAATGGAACCAAGTATTTATACATGAAAATTCTATAGGATCAATTTTTGACACTTTAAACAACTGAGCCTCTGTCGTTAGGAAATTCACACACTATAAGGCCTAAAATATGTGGATCCTACATGTATACCATGATGCATGAGAGGACACTTACCTCTATAGCATATCAAAAAAAATTACAAGCCTCTTTCTAGTGGGACAAGAGATAAAAATCCATCATAAACCAAAACATCCAAACCACATGTGTGTCACCCAAGGTGAAAATAATATAAAACTGTAACATCACAATCTGAATAACAATCCCATCCTTGGTAAACTTGACTTACCATTGTAATAATTTTTCATGATGCACCAGTATAATATCCATCATAGGCTCTGACACATTTCTATATCTCCAGTTCACCAAATACTAAGGAGTAAAATAGGAAATTAACTACTCTGATACCACTTTGTAACATCCTAACCCAGATTCTACTAAACTGGTGCCCTGTTATAGATTACCATAAGATCTCAAGTGTGCCTCCTCATACACTAGAGGTTGCTGACTAACAGCAGGGGTCTAAGGTGGACTGTGGGGAGACTATATCCCCATATCAAAGTTCACAACCAGAAGTAAATAAACAAACATCATAAAAATCACAGTACATGGAAAGAATAAAATAATTGAAATAGAATCATGCTGTAATAAAATGAAATACAGTAAAGTCATGAACAACCAATCCATACATACAACATCAATCGCCCATTGGGTTGATCACATATACTAAATAAACAACTAAAAAATAAATACACCAAGATCTACTATCAACTCTGAGCCATATCACATGCCTGGTCTCCAATACCCTGTCGAGCATCTCTAGCTCGATCATTAGACTCCACATGAACAAATCGCTTAATCACCTAATCATGGGATTTATCCTCATCCATTGCACATCCATGATAAAAATAAAAGAATAAATAAGGTTGGAATACACACTGAGGTGCACGTACGAGGGTGAGAAATGAATCTCAGTAGATCGCCCCCAATGGGGAACCTATAAACTACCGCTATAAGTGAATTCTCTTGCAATACGCTCAGCCTAGTTGAAACATAACTAAAATAAATAAAAATAAACTATCATAAATCCTTAGGTATATGAATCTGATCGAACATACCCACATTAGAGAATTATAGGGTGTCTATGAGCATGTATTGATGAACATGCATTCCAAATAACATGTGGTCACCACAACCATGGATGCCCTAACTAAACCTCACAACTTACTCGCTATCTCTTACTCGGTACCTAGACACATCAATACAAGGTATGCATTCCATGCAAAAGTACTACCAAAACCCAAAACATCAGTCTGAACTCTATCCCATGTATCATAAGAGATAGTGCCTGGAGCGTCAGTCCAACACCTAACTATGCATCAACACCGGTGGTGTCCAAAGCATCATTCTAAGACTATCCCAAAAAAGAGTATAATCTTTACTACATCATATTACATATGGAATCCCATTTCTTCCTAGAGATTTAGTCTATAACTTGAACCATATAGTATAATATCATTTTCCAAATCCTTAGTATGACAACCAATCCATATAGTACACTACTCATTCTCATAGCCTCAGTCTAGCATCTCGAACCCATATATAGAATGACATGTCCAACATCCTCAACAATATCAATAAACATGCCTTGAACATCCATCCAACACTCAAACCAAAAACAAACTATTGGTATCGATATAGATTGTCTTGTCCAAACTCATATCATACGAGTGTGGAGTGTCATTTCCAACACACCCAACCTCAGATGTGAAGAATCATGTCAAACATCCGGAAACATGCACAAGGAACGTCATGTCCAAATCTATCAACCTCGAATGTGGAACATCATTCCAAAAATCTAGAATGATATATGTGGATTGTAATGTCCAAATGTATAATCCTTGGATGCAAGGAACCATGTCAGACATCCAAAACTATATTTGTGGATCATCAAGTCCAAATCACTTAGTGAAGGTAGTACATAACATTAAACAAGGTTCCAAAATATAGTATCCAAACCATATCATAACATCCCTATGGTGTAAACTAAGTCTCAAACCCAAAAAAATATATCAAGGGCTGGATGAACACCCATTATCATCATCAAAAACTCATCCCCATTAGCTCATACATTAATTTGGGTCCCAAGGGAACACCTGTAACCAATACCACCCAAAAACATCCACCCAGCCAGGGTCGTCCTATCAATCGGGCACCCACTTGGACCTCTAGGTCAACACATAAATAGAAAAATCTATCTTGGGATCCTTAGAACTAGTATAAGGTGTAGGAATCCCACTTTGGATCCTCTAGGTAAAAACATAAGTAGATACACCCCTCTCCCAATCCTTGATTATAATTAAACTCTTTGGCCAACACCCATATCTCAGAGGTCACACATCCTACAACCCAACCTCTAGTATCTCACGAACTCACGAACCTCAGGGGTAGTAAATCCTTATAAGGGATATGGCCTTAAGCACAGCCCCTTTCTAATTCACCCTAGTTTTTCCCACACACCCAACCTATCTACCACCTCAAATTGCAACTTAGTCCCTCCAACTAAGGAAAATATCATTCCAACACCAATCAAGGTATCCAAAAAACTCATGATATGTATTCTAATCATTTTCATGACCATTTACCAGGTCCCATCCTATGTATCACTCTCATAATATAGATAAACTCACTTTATGGAGGAAAACATCTTTTTCATAATTCACTCACCCCAAACCCCCTCTTAGAAGTCCTCAAAATAACCCAAGAGCTCCACCACCATGTTCTACATGAAGAAACACTCAAAATGGACTCCTCTTATGCCTCATTATGTCCCTGTGGCACAAAATCACCCAAACCCATCCAAAGGGATCAAAGGGGAAGTACACAACATATACTCTAAGTACAAGATGTGTACTCTAAAACCTCTTGTCTGGCCATG
Source organism: Viscum album (assembly GCA_963277665.1). Classification (NCBI taxonomy): domain Eukaryota; kingdom Viridiplantae; phylum Streptophyta; class Magnoliopsida; order Santalales; family Viscaceae; genus Viscum; species Viscum album. The sequence goes on along the minus strand of OY728146.1, from coordinate 641,623,378 downwards.
TATTTCTACACGGCTTGACACACATGGGGTCTGGTCGTGTACTAATACACTACCATAATATACATTAGTTTTGGCCGTATACTACTAAATATTTATTTCATAACTATTCTATGAATATATACTTCCACATCACCATGTCCCCCCTACATGGCGTGTCTTCCCATGTACCAGGCCACATGACCATATCCCACTACATGCAGTGTACATCAACTACACCCTATGTAGTCCCAAAATTTAATCTTCCCAATCACTCGGCCACATGGAAATGTCAAACTAAATGGAATGTAATCCCAGTACACAACATGTACTTTCCAAAACTTCATCTTCCCCATACAGGAAGAACACATGGCGTGTGTTCCCAAACCACATGCTGTGTGATTAGGATTTCTGAACGGTAAGCCCTAGCGAACCTCTATAAACCCAAATTTTCCATGATTAGGTATAGATCGACCCCCATTGGGTCCTTAGAAATAATAATAGGGATTTAAAATGGGGTTATAGGCATAAAACTCAAAAAATGGCCTACCTCATGGCGTAAACGCTGAAGCTTCAGGTCCAAATATATTTCTAAAAGTCGTTGCACCTTGATTCAGTCTCAATCTCTGTCATGGATGAAGTCTAGTAGCACCTATCCTCCCTTCCATCTCAGTCTGGCCATCATGAGCATGGAGAATCCCTCTCCTCCCTCCTTCCATGGGTGTGAATCCAAAATGGGGGGGGGGGTGTTTTACCTAATTTAATTAATCAATCATTTAATTAATTAAATTTCTATTTAACACTTGTCTCGAGTCATGTAACTTGAAGTAGGTTTATACCTCACCTAAGAAAACCCCCTCATTTCAAACTCAACCATAGAGTCAAAATCTCAACCCAATGATCTGTTAAAAATATATCACCACCCAAACTCACATGAATAATTTAATATTTAATTTATTAAATATTAAATATTCTTCCTAAACACGAATAACTTGGAATTCCACTAAACACCCATCCTAGGGTAAATTCCATATTCTAGGACCAAATGAGTGGTCATAAAAATTATCTAAGATCATATTCTAGGTAAAATAACCATTTTACCCCTCAAGAGTTCCCAAGAGTGAGAATTAAAATTTCTTCTCAAATTCATAATCCATGAAAACATGATTTTTTACACAATCGGTGACATTGGGAATGGTGTGTTCATACCAATAATGACTACGATCCTCAAAGAAATGATCAATTCCATTGGATCAAACCAACATAAGAAGGATGTGGTCCATTATGTTTTGAAGGATTGGAAGTCCAGTTTCTATTTGTTGGCTTCTCCTTACAAGTAGTATATAGTTAAAAAATTTAAGCCAAATTTTAAAACCTTATTTTTTTAGTTTTAATATAGATCTCATAACCTTGATTTTAATTCTAAATTACGCTTAATTCCCCCAAGTTAATTTCTGAATTGATTATTGGTTTAAACCTCTTTGAAGGATGGCTTGATAATCATTTATATGGGTTTGGGGAATGTTATGGTAGCATTTTTGATTGGTTTATCCATGTGGCATATTAGTTTTCATTTCTCTCTATTTACCCCATCCCTAATTTATATACTAATTATTATTTTTATGGTTTTCTAGTTTCAATATATTTTTATACTTCATTCTTGGTTTGTTATTTTCATATCACTGATTTTCCTATTTTTTAACACTAGATTGTTTGAATCAACTAATGTTTCATATGTTATGGGGAATTAGTTCAAGGAACAACAACACATACATGCACTATTGTAATTGAAAAAGGGCATTCGCAATTGAGATTGAAATTGTAACACCCTAAATCTAGTAAACTAGAACCGGTGGTTATTTTACTATATTAGAACAAAATATAAGGGATCACATCCCAAAGGATAAAATAGTTTAATAGTATTGGGAGAATAGATACATACATGATTCTCACATTACATATGAAAATATGAAATAAAACTTAATAATTCTTATGATAACTTTATTATTGCCTCTATTAAATCCCTAAAATCCTTCATAGATCCCTTCTTGGTATCCTAGGGAAAGGAAAACATAATAAAGGGTGGAATCAGATTCTCATTAAGGGAAAGTTCACAACATAAGCTGTCATATAATAAATAATACATGAATAATATGGAAGATATAAACAATAATCAGCTATGTCATATAACTAATATCATAAAATGGGACTAAAATACATGTATTAAATATCAATATAAATAATCACATGGATAACAAAAACTAGTTTCATAATGATATAATGGATAATGTCAAACAATATAATCTTATCATAAAGGCCTTGTGCCAAGATATTATACATAATTAGGTAAAGAGTACAGCAAATACCCAAACTAGTTTGTCTCGTGAGACCTATAAATACATAAAGAGGATATAATGAGTCATTACCATCACTTACTAAGTCTAATGAATTCATCATATTAAAGGGGTGAATAACAATTCAATACATAATCAATATATACATATGTATTGAAAAACTAGCCTATAAAATGTTAATATTTTCCCCAATCAATAAATATAACATGATCATAATCCATACAGAGTAATATGACATATGGTATCAATAAATTATATCCTTTGTAAATCATAAGATTCATCAAAGGATATTTACATATATGGAAATAATTTAAAATGATCACTGAAAGATTTTTTTGAGAAAAATGCCTTTTTCATTTTGAGATCACTTATATTAAAATATAAAAATTTATATAATATTAGGATTTTTTTTCATTTAAATCAACCATATAAACTTTTAAAGGAATATTCAAAGAAAATAATAGTCATGAAAGTGGGAAAAGTCATTTGTGTGGTAAACGTTAAAACAATGATTCCATTCACAAGTTTAGTTCAAAAAACGATAAGAATATTTATTTTGAACCTTTTATAGAAATTTAAATAAGAGTAAAAATGAATTTAATCAATAATTGGATAATATTAAAATCCTTATTGAATTTTTTTAAAGATAACATGAACATAGAAGAAAAATATTCTTAATAAAATTGAAAAACAATGTTGGTTTTTCTTTAAAACACTATTTTAGAATTTTTGAGTGCCAAAGTAGGTAAAAATGTAAGGAATACATGAAAACACAAGAAATAAACATATTAGGATAAAATATATTGGTTTTAAGATATAAATATCATATAATTCCTCCAATGGTAACTTAAACATAAACAATCCTGAATAAGGATGAGATTGTAAATTAAACTCTTACCTTAGGTTCGACTTGCATCGTAAGTTATTTTAACCTACTATATTATAAATTTAATTTTTTCATAATTATATACCAGAAAAATATAAATAATTATAATATCATATATTATACACTTATATCATTTCAACACTCATTAATAATTCCTTATTAAAATCATTATTTCTGAGTGTTATCTGTTTCATTTTTCATGAAAGTTTTGGTTCGGTGGTTTCATTCCTTTCATATTGTTCATGGTTACATAATATATGGAATTTTAATAATGATATTAATATAATATATATTCATCATGTACATATTTATAAATATTCTTTAATTGAAAATAATAAAAATGAATCACATCGTTTCATGGAGGTGGTAGTCCACACGTACGCACGGGCGACATCATTAATTATTTTAATAGGTGGAAGGGTAAGGAGGTAAATGATATATTATATTTATAGAAACATAATTATTTAATAAATATTATATATAAAAATTATATCTATTATAATAACTATCAATGAATGGTGGTGATGAAAAATGGAATACATCGCTTCGTGAGGTGGTAGTTTGCACATACGCATAAACGATGCCTTCATTTCCTATTTGATGGAGAAGGATACGAATAAAGTTTGTGCCATAAAAATAATAAAATATTAGAATATAGAAGATAATTATTTTATTTTATCATCATTTTTATCATGAAATTGAAGTGTGAATAAGAATAAATAAAATAAAAACTCTATGTTAAGAGCTATACATCTTCATTGGACAACCTTCTTTGGATTACACCTTAATCCTTCTAAGGTTTTTATTTTAATCAAAACAAGAACTATAGATAATGGGTATGGATGTTATTAAGGTATTTTAGTTGGTATTTTATGATATATAAGGGTCATGAAGTGTGAGTAATTAAGGAGAGGTGGTTTCCTTTTATAGGGAAGGGAGATGACACACTTGGATTTTTTTCAAAAGATTAAAATATATTAATGCCTTACTCTAACCAAATGGAACAAAAATGCATCATATTAAAATATAAGATGATATAGGGTCTAAATAAATCCAACTAATGGTATTTATACAAGTTTTTAGGTCATTTTAATCCTTATCATTATAGTTTTAACCCTTTTAACCTGTTTTAACTCTTACCGTGGTAATTGACTTTTTCTTATCAAATTTACTATTCATAATGAGAAAAATGAAAGTGGTATCATTAATTTTTTTAGAAATTAAAATTACAAATATGTATTAAATGTTATAAAATTTAATTTCTATAATCAGTATAAATTAATTTAAAAATAAACCTGCAAAACGTGATGAAAAATGGTTTCCAGAAAAAATCCTTTTTAAGTATAAAAAATATTTTCCAGAAAAATAAAGTATAATTTTGGTTCCAATGGAATTAATTGGATTATGTTAAATAAAATCAGGATTATTTTTATTTAAAACCAAACAAAAACCTTAAGAATTTATTTCTATGTTCAATATTAGAGAGGCTAGGTGGCATCGACAAACAATAAACTACAGTTCCAATTCTTTCCATAATTTTAAAATTATTAGTGTAAATAGGACTTATTTTCCCCTTCATTTTTAACCATATAAAACCTTTACATGAAGATACCTTCAAGAAAACATTACCTCCCTTGAAATTCTAAATCATTACCTTGTTTATCTCCATACCTTTTTTGTTTTCTTTGAGCTTCCTTAATATGATTTTGAATATTCTTCATTGTCACCATTGTCACCTCAATAATATTTGGGCATACAATCTTACTTTGACCAAATTCATCCCAAAAAGTTACATTATGACACCTATTTCCATACAACATCTCATATGGTACCATTTTAATGCTTGAATAGAAGCTATTATTATATATGAATTCCGCCAAAGGTAAATAGTAATATCATGTTCCTTAAAATTAAAGTGAGCACAACATCAACACGTCTTCTAATGTCTAAATAGACCTTTCAAAATGACCATCCATTTGAGGATTATAGACTATGTACATATATAGCTCGGTGTCGAGAGACTTCTAAAGACTTATAGAATTTTTATCTAAACCATGGATCATAATCATATGTAATCAAAAGAGGTTCACCATGAAGTCTCACAATTTCATTAATATAGAGTCATGTGAGTAATTAAAGAGGTATATCTTCCCTTATAGTGAGGAAATGTGTAGACTTGGTAAATTGATCAATAATAAACCATATGAAATTATTCTTTTTAGAAGTCTTTAGAAATCCAATGACAAATTCCATAGTAATATCATCCCATTTCCACATGAGGATAAGTAGAGGTTTCATGATTCCTTTAGGATGTTGTATATTAGCATTTACATATTGAAAAACTAATCATTTTGTTTCATAGTCTGAAATTTCCCCTTTCATATTATACCACCAAAAACGTTCCTTCAAATCATGACACATTTCGGTACTACCATGCTATATATAGAAATTTGATCTATGAGTTTCATCTAATAATTCTATTTTTAGCTCATGCATGTATGAAACACATATTATATTTATAAATTTCAATATAATATATTCATAGATTAAGTCTACCAACTTACCATTATTTAAAAATTTATTTTCTTTTGAATATCCTCATCATTAAGATGAGAAATTTTTATTTTCTCTAATAAGGATGGTTTGGAAATAATTTGGAACATATGTGATGTTTTCCCTTAATTAATGATTCTCATATCCAACTTTACTAAATCCATGAATATAAGATCTTTTTAAATCCTCATTTTAGTAAAAACTTCATGACCTTTACTACTCAACACATCAACCACCTTATTTTCCTTCCCAGAGTGGTAGTGTATTGAGAAATCATAATCCTTGAGTATTCCTAACCATCTCCTTCACCCCATGTTGAGATATTTCTATGAGAAGATGTATTTCAAACTTTTTTGATCCATATATATTTCAAATATTTCACTATAGATGTAATTCCTCCATATCTTCAATGTAAAGATTACGGTTTCCAACTCAAGATCATGGGTTGGATAATTTGGTTCCTGAATCTTTAACCACCTTGATGCATAAGAAACAACTCTATAATTATATGTAAGGACACATCCAAGTCTTTTCTTTGATGCATCACTATATATCACAAATATATACCTTACTAATGGTAAATTAAATATCAGTGCATTGATAAATACACTCTTTAATTATTCAAAACTTTCTTTACATTCTTATGAATATATGAACTTAATCCTTTTACATGTCATCTTGGTTTACGGGTTTTCTAATCAAGAATTTTTTGAATAAATCATCGATAGTAACCTACTAATCCAAGGAAACTACATACCTCAGTTATATTCTTTGATGTTGGTCATTCCATCACTGCCTTTTTCTTTGAAGGATCAATTGATATTAAATCATTAGAGACAATATGGATAAGAAGAGAAAATTATTGAATCTAGAAATCACATTTTCTAAATTTTCCATATAACTCATTTTCTCAAAGATTCTTAAGAATAAATTGCAAATGGATTTTATACTCATCATAAATTTTAGATTATATCAAGATATCATCAATAAATAACACAAAAAAATTACCAAGACAATCCTTGAATACTCTATTAATCAAATCTATAAATATAGAGCATACATTAGTCAATAAAAGGGTATTACTATAAATTCATAATTTCCATACCTCATTTGAAATATCATATTTGGAATATCCTATTTATTTACTTGCAATTGATGATACCTTGAACAAATATTAATCTTTGAAAAATATCTATCTCCTTGAAGTTGATCAAATAAGTCATCAATATGGGGAATAAGATACTTGTTATTTACAGTAATGGAATTTATTTACCTATAATAAATTCACAACTTCATAAACCCATATTTCCACTTAAAAATAAAGAACAAGGGATCCCCATTGTGGAATACTAATGAGTATAAATAACTCATCACACAACTCCTTTAGTTATTTGTTTAGTTCCACTAATTCCACTATGCCCATAATGTAGGAAGTCTTATATATAGTTTTTTCATCAGGGATGATATCGATATAGAACTCAACTACACACTCAGGTGTATGTCCAAGTAGTTCTTTAGGAAACATGTTAATGTATTCCCTTATAATAAGTAAATCATCTATTTTATGTATACCTTTCCCATTTATAGGTTATCCCCACCCTTCCTCTCTGATAATTTCATTAAGGATAGCTACTATAGGTATATCCATACATTATTCACATGAAGTAGTTTCCCTTTTCAAGACTAGGGATTCCATATCTCCATTATAGATCACAATATTCCTCTCTTGATAATAATTTTTTTCTTATAATGTGAATGAAAAATCCATTCCAAGTATTTTATAAAAGTCAACCATAGGTATAATAATCAAGTTTACAAATAGGGTAAGTTTATGTGTCATAATGGGAACTGACTGACATATCCTTATTGCAGTAAGATTTACATTATGAGTCTTGATTGACAATTACATTCTTAAGGTGATGGGGAAATATATAATTTTCTTGGAAAACATAAAAGATATAAAAGAGTGTGAAGATCCAAAATAAAATAAATCATTAGATAAATTTTTGGCTATGATCAACGCACCTTCCACTATATATTTGGAAGCTTCAACCTCAGCTATAGTAATAGTATAATCTTGGACTTGATCCCTTGGACTTTTCAAAGTAATATTACCTTGATGCTTGGGGAATTGATTCATATATTTCCCCATATCTTTATAGTTGAGGCATTGAACATTGGAAACTTCTTTATTTCCCTTATAATCATGTTCCTGATGATATTTATCTCCACACTTGAAGAAAACCCCCATTACCAAAAATCATGTTCCATGATGTTTCTTTGCAAAATTATTACAAGTTAGAAAATTCACTGTTTATTTCTTTCCTTCTACCATATTTACTTTTCCAAAGTGCTCGTTCTCATGTTTATTTTCTTATTTTCCATGGAAAACATAATACTTGAAAAATTCTTTCTCTGTATTGATGGCACTTGAAACTATATCCTCATATATAGAAAATTTCTAAGAGACTAATTCCCTTCGAAGGCTAGGATTTAGCCTATCAAAGAAAAGATAAATCTTCCTCTATTTGGATTACATACATAATCCACAACATGAGTTTCTAACCTTGTAAAGTTGGATTCATATACAACAACATTTTTTTCCTTTATTTTTCCTTATATTGAGGAATTGTCTCTCCATATCAGCTCGCTGCTCATGAGAAAATTATTTTTTAAAGAATACATCCTTGAAAGTATTTCACACTATACTATTTATTTCCTCTGACTCCTTAGTGTTCTAGATCAATTACCACCATTTATCACCATCTTCTTTAAGATGATAAACCACCTTGATAATTATATATCTTTCACCACTTCCCAAGGTGCGAAATATCTTCTATAGGGACTAGATCCATTTCTAAGATAATAATGGATTAATAGTCCCATTTAATGATATAGGTTTCTGATTAATGAAGAGGTATAACATTGTTACACCATTTTGGGGTTCAATAAGCTACTTCATATGGGCAAGGTTATTAGTCATAATCTGAGTCAACTGCCTCGATGTAGTTATAAATTGTTTAGCTTCAGCTCCTACTCCAGCTTTATTGTCTTACCTAGGAGGAAAATCCATATATAGATTATGTACATTGATACGATTTACATTCCTTCCACTATATTCTATTTCTAAAAAATGATATATACTGGATTAACACACAACATTACAAATTTTAAATCATAGTGTATGATTCTAAATCTGGTGTAACACTTAACATAAATTGAAAATTTATGCATAACTGATCACATAATCATAGGCTTAGTTTTTTTGGAAATATCTTCAAATCATAAAAATATTTTTAAATATTTCACAATGGTTTTTAAAGAGCATGTAAATCAACAAAATTATATCCCTTGGGAGTGTCTATCTAGGTGTATAGTCTTAATCCCACTCCTCATGCACTAGTGATGATCGAGTTAATACCCAATCCACCCCTTTTAGAGTTGTTACACCTAGGTGCATCTATTATATAGACACATCCACTTGCCATTATCTAGATAGGAATTTATTTTCTTAGAAAAATACACAATCTCTACTTTACCAAAACTTTATGATATTATATTATACTTAGACTTCCCTCAGAGTTAGACATAGGGTTATGTTCTATAATCTATATTTTAATAAATATAGTTCCACGGGTTTATACCAAACTATATCACCCTGAATTTAGTAACTTGAATCTGGTAGTTATTTTACTACAGTGATACAAAATACAAAGGATTGAAACCCAAAATATTTAATAGTTTAGCAATCTTGGGAGACTAGATATATACACAATTATCACATTACATATGAAAACATGAAATTAAAATTAATTTTTTTTATGATAACTTTATTATTTACTATAGTAAATCCCTAAAATCATTCATAGATACCTTATTTTTATCTTAGGGAAAGTAAAACATAACAAATGGCGAGATAAAATACTCATTAAGGTAAAGAAAAATAAAAAAAGATATCACAAAATAAATAAATCATGAATAATATGGATGAGATAAACAATAGTAAAATATTCCATATAAATAATATCATAAAAGTGTAATAAAATCCATGTATTATATAGAAACATAAATAATAACATGGATAACAAAAACTAGTTTCATAATGATAGAATGCATAATTTCTGACATCATAATCTTACCATGAAGGCCTTGTTCCAGTAAATCCTACAAAAAATAGGTATGATGTATGCTAAATACCCAAAATAGTTTGTCTCATGAGACATAATTATGTATTAAGTGGATATAACAGGCCTCACCCATTACTTACAAAGTCCAATTCGTTTATCATATAGTGAATAACAATTCAATACATAATCAACATAAACATTTGTATTGAAAAACTAACATAAGAAATATTAATATTTTGTCTAATAAATAAATATAACATGATCATAAGACATAAAAAGTAATATGATGGATTATATCAATAGTTTATATCCCTATTAAATCATAATATTTATTAAATTATGTTGACATAGATGAAAATACTTTAAAATGATCATTGAAATAATTCTTGAGGAAAATACCCTTTTCATTTTGAAATCACTTATATTAAAATCTAAAAAATTACAAAATGTTTGGAAAAAAAATTATTTGAAAATAAACATGGAAAAATGTAAAGACAAATTCAAATAAATTAATAGTAATTATGGTGGGAATTTTTTTTGTGTGGTGGGCGTTAAAATAAATATTTCGTCCACACCTTTGGTAAAAAGTACCTTGTTTGGAAAACAACAAGATGATTCCTTTTAAACCTTTTATAGAAAGTCACAAAAGGGTATAAATGAATTTAATAAACAATTGGATAATATTAAAAATATTCTTGAAAACATGTTAAGGATAATATGGACATGGAAGAACAAGATTCCTGATCGAATTGAAAAACAAAGTCATCTTTCCTTCAAGACATTATTTTAGTTTTTTTGAGTTCCAAAGAAGGTAAAAATGGAAATAAAAAATGAAAGTACCATAAATGACCAGATAATAAGAAAATAGATTGGTTTTAATATATATATATATTATATAATTCCTTCAATAAAAACTTAAACATAATTAATCTAGAATAAGGATAATATTATGAAATAAACCCTTACCTCAGGTTCGACTTGCTTCGTAAGTACTTTTGAACTCCTATATAATAAATTTAATTTTTTTATAATTATATAATGGAACAATAAAAATAATTATAATATAATATATGATAAAATTAAAACATTTAAATACCTTTTTATTAATAATTTTTTATTAAAATTGTCATTTTTAAGTGTTAACTCTTTCGTTTTTCATGTAAGTTTCAGTTCAATAGTTTTGGTCCTTGAAACTTTTCCATGGTTAAATACTATAATTAATGTTAACCATGATATAAATATAATATATATTAATTAAATACATATTTATAATTATTATTTAATGGATTACATGAAAAAATTAATCACATCGCTTCATGGAGGTGGTAGTCAACACATACGCACGAATGACGTTATCATTTTTTAACGAGTGGAAGGGTAAGATAATAAGTGATATATTATATTTAAAAAATAATAATTTTTTCATAAATATAATATATAAACATTATATATATCATAATAACCATCCACTTATGGTGGTGATGAAAAATGAAAGACATCACTTCATGAGGCTGTAGTCTGCATGCACACACGAATGATACTTTTATTTCCCATTTGAAGGAGAAGGAGATAAAAAAGGTTGTTACATAGACATAATAACATCTAATTATTTTTAATATATTTATGTTATTGTATAATCATGTTTAACACATAATTTAATTTAGAATAAGAAGTGATAAAATGAAAACACTAGGTCAAGAGTTATACCTCTTCTTTGGACAACCTCCTTTGGCATACACCTTAATCCTTCTAAGTTTGGTATTTTGATAAAAATAAGAAATATAGATCATGGTTAGGGATGTTATATATTGATTTGGGTTGATAATTTTTGAGATATAAGTCTCATTAATTGTGATTAAGAGAGGATAGGTGGTGTCCTTTTATAAAGGAGGGAGATAACACATTTTGATTTTTTCAAAAGATTAATATATATTGATGTATTAATCAAGATAAATGGCTCAAAAATGGATCATATTGAAACATGATATGATATAAGGTATAAATATGGACATAAAATAGTATTTATATAAGTTTTGAGGTCATTTTAACCCTTATCATGTTAGTTTTAACCCTTTAAACTCGTTTTAACTCTTACCGCGACAATTGACTTTTTTTTACCAAAGTTACCATTCACAATGAGAAAAAATGAAAGTGGTATAATTATAAAATTTTAAAATTATAATTCCAAATATATATTCCATTTTATCAAATTTAACTTCTATAATTTTCAAAAATTAATTTAAAAACAAACACCCAAAATGCGATGAAAACAATTTTCCAAGAAAATGCCTTTTTAAGTAATTTTTTTATAGAAAAAGTAAAGTATAACATTAGTTACAATGTAATTAATTAGATTATGATAAATATAAGTATAATTATTTTTAATTAAAACCAAACTAAAACTTAAATGAATCTTTTATATACTTGATTGAGAGAAAATAACTAAAAACAGTTTTTATTTGTACAAAAACATTATTTAGATTTCCAAAATATTGAGAATATATTTATAAGTTCAAAATTATATTTTTATATTAATTATATTAATTATTTAATATATATATATATATTATATAAAAAGTTTTTCATAAACTTTCAAGTTATTATTATATCATTATAACATCAGAAAATTGGCAATTTGTATACAATCGGTATTTTCACTATTCACCCAAAAAAATTAACTATTTTTTAAAAATCTCAAAAAATTACCCTAATCTCATATTTAAATTATGAATTAAAAAATTATATTCATTTCATAAAATAAAATTTATAAAATTTTAGAATTTAGGTTTTAATCACATTCTTGAATAAAACTATGTGCATTATACCATTGTTTCTTTAGAAAGAAAAGTTTACTTACTATAATTGAATCTTGGGTGTTATAGAAATTATGTGATAAAAAAATTTGTCTTTCATAAAATAATAGACTAATTTAAACTTCTTGATAAATTTAATGTGTAGGTTATTTTTCTATCTGTGATAAACTAAATTTATTCTTTATTTTCCTTGTTGTGTGCGAATATTTTCTAAATATACTTTCTTTTTAAAACCATTTTATTTATTACAAAAGCATTCAAACTTTAGTTTAAAATAAAATTAAATATTATATTTCTTGATTACTAATATTTATGTTTTATTATTTTATAATCCAAATAATTTATCATGAAGTAGAAACTAAAATTTATAATTGCTTATCTATTTCACCCATCCTTTCATTACTGAGAATAATATTCAATTTATCTTCCTTTAAATTTTTTAAACTTTTATTTTGGATTATCCCCAATACACTCTAGTTTAGGTCAAGTTTTTATTTATTTTTAGCATCTTCATCTTTGTAAATTTTCATTATTAAAAGTTTCATCTCAACACGCATAGTTAAAATTTTTCCATATGATTTCCACTAATTCAAAAGTTTAAATTCCATATACATAGTTACAATTTCAAGTTTATTAAATAATAAAAAAACTTTTCTATACCTTTTTCAGTTTATTAATAGGACTATTTCAGTATGTACTATTAATTTTATATCATTTTAAACCTAAAAAGGTGTTCTTACTATTTATTTCCTCTATAATTATTATAGTTTATTCAGTACTGATACATCATGTATTCATTATTTTATCCATTTTCACTATGAACACTAATATTACATGGTTTACTCAGTAATAAAGTAACATATTTCAAATAGTTTAAGAGTTTCTATTTTATAGTATCATTTAAAATCTATCATTTTTAGTATTGAAATAATATATTTTCATTTAAAAAGTACCATTTTTTCATTACTATATTTAATACCACTATGCCATGTTTGCATTTGTAGAATCTGTATATTTCATTATATTAAACTTTATTCTATTATTAAATTTCAATATATCAATATATAAAATTTTCACTATGAGTATTACTCTTACACAACACACTCTATAAAGAAGTTACATATTTGGACATGTTTTATAGTTTTATTCTTTAAGTTTCAATTGAAAATTATAATTTATTCAGTATTGAATTAATAATTTTTCTTTTACCAGTATCAGTTTTTCATACATTTGTTTAGTACTACATCAGTATATAATGTTTTTTTTTATTCATCAGCAACATATATAAGTTCTACATTTTCACTATATTCAACAATGTTACATAGTTTATTGTGTAATGAAATTACATAATAAAACTGTTCCACTATTTCGGTTTTTCAATATTATTTTATCAATGTAATTATTTTAGTAAAAATGAATAAATTTATATTTTTTCAGTATCATTTATTCATTAGTTTCTTCAAATTTTTTGAATAATATTTAGATCCTTAAATATTTAAATTTCATTACTAAAAACTATTTTGTGGTATACATTTACAACATATATGACTGGTATATTTTCACTATGAAAATTTTCATTACACATTAAAGAAGTGGTAATGAAATAATATATTTTAACCACTTCCAAATTTTTATTTTTTCAGTATCATTTGAATATTTTCAATAGTTTAGTTTATAATGTTATAAAATGATATGTATGAACTATTACCATAGTTACATATTTTATATATCTTTTATGAACATTATCATTTATGTAGTTTCACTTGTCTTCATGGGGACAAAATCTAGAAGGGATCAGAGAAATCGAAACCCAATTTCATAAGACATGTGAAATAATTATTCTATGCTTTTTAATTTTTCTAAAATAATGTGAAATAATTTTAAAAAATTCATTTACTTTAGGGAAGTCACAACATTGGTGAGCATGATATGTGAATATTACTTCATGGGGCATGATTCTAGTGAAATATATGGATAACTCCATGCTTAGCTATAAGAGATTTATATATTATGCATGGGATTTAACACCCCTCTGATTTATAAGGTGTTTTATTTTTTTATTTTTTTATTTTACAACTTATATTTGTGGGGTTTGATCCATGGTTTATTGTGGTTTATAATTAGGGAGTTTCTTGGTGGTTTTGGGAAGTTTTAGAAGAGGTTTATAGGGTTCATAGTTGGATCACAGTTAGGAGAAACCATGATGATTCCCCAAGTGACCATGAAACTGGAGATTTTGGAGACAATGACATTCTCACGGTTAGTGCACATTTTATCAAACCGTGTAGCCAAACCATGAAACTTGAATTGGATTTTAATAGTGACTCTTGCATGGTTGGAACTTTGTTTGGTAAACCATGTGGCCAAACCAAGAAAACAAGATTAATTAAACTGAAAATTATATTTTTAACCTGAAATCTCATAAAAACCCCTTATTCTTCCTCCTAAGACTAGGGATCTTGTACCAAGAGTGTAATTTGGGTGATTTTAGGGATTCCTTTCTATATGAAACACATTTCTATTGGATCTTGACTCATTGGATCAAGGAATCAAAGGTATGTATATGTTTCAACCTTCTTCTCTATGTTTTCTCATCTTCTCCTGAAATGAACTCTATATTGTATATTCCATCAATGGATATAAGTAATAAAGAATGATATTATTACTTTTCCTTACATAGTTTAAGTAGAGGAACCCCGATCCACTATAATTTCCTCAATTCCCTCGGTTGATATGAGATTTTTTTGTTGAGGTAGTTTCCATTCAGTAAGTCTAAGATTATATAACCATAAATGCTTCTTTTTCTTGGATATTCTTTCTACAATACTCATGTAATGAATTTAGGACCGATTTTAGGAATTTGGTGTGTTGTTATTGACTCGGATGTCATTTCTTGTCAATTGGACCTCGTTACATTTGAGGTTGGAAGTCCTTACCATGTTATATCTTTTATATAAATATGTATGAATTTATTGCCATGTGGGTGCACATGTTTCCCTATGATTATTATACTATATTACTTAATTAACATTTGGGTGTATATATAGACCTGTGATAACTATACCTTTTTCCTTGGTGTGATAAAATGGGTTTTTGGGTTGATTATATAGTGATTATCCATCATGAGATGGTTGAGTTGTGGAATAACTTGTGCTAATTGTTCTGATTATATGTGGTTATCCATCGTGAGATGGTTGAGTCATGGGGTGATATGTGTAACCTAGTCCAAATATTATTATGGTTATCCATCAATGGGATAGTTGAGTCATCAGAAGAGTTATGATGCTTTGTTTATATTATGTGACTGACTTTATATGACATATCTTCTGGCATGGTGTCGAAGCAGGTAGGGTCAGGGTTTGTGGTGGTCTGGTTAGCGCATGATGACTCAGTTGGATACATGATTATTTATGTTTATCTTCCAGTAATTACATACAATTTTATATACACATTCTTAACTTATGTTAAGGATTCATTGGTGGTGTCCTATTGGGTTTTATACTCACACCTTGCACATACATATTTATGAGCGTGTATGCTTCATGGTCAGAGATCCAACGAAGGGTAAGGGCCCTATGTCAGGAAATTGAGATGGAGAATTAAGGTGTACTTAGGTGATTATGGGATAGAATTTGGGATATTTTTTAGCCAAAACTTGTTTATCTTTGTCTTTTGGTTATTTTTGGTTCATTGATCCACCACATGTGGGGATCCCATTGACTTGATATTACTTTTGTATTCCATATTATTACATCATGGATATTATTTTCCTTATTGCTTAAAATATATCGATATGAGTGTTATTAATTTAGTTATTTATTATTTATTTTGTTTTATTTACCATTTTTGGACATCCATTACCGAGGGAATAGTCTCCCTGTGTTACCTCATAGGCCCTTATCACTAGTCGCCAGCCACTTGTGTATAGGGAGCTGCACATGAGGTTATATGAGACCATAAACCAGACTATTTGATTTGCATCAAGGTGTTACAAATTGTTATTAAATGTGGTTTTATTTTGTTATGATTTGGGACTTAGTAAAATAAAAATATGATGGTTGGAACCCAGGTAGGGGAATTATGCTAGTGCCTATCCAAAACTCATATAGTAGACATTTGAGTTACTAGAGAAGTAGGATTACTATTTTAGTTTTTCCTATTACTCTTGATTGATTTTCACCTTGAGTGATGCACATGAGTTTTGTGTTATGATTTATGTGATTTTCTCTTGGTTGATTGTAAAGAGTGTGAGGGTTCATACATCATGGATAGGCATGTAGGTTCACATGTTATATGCTCATTTCATGTGATTGACACAACCAGAACATGTTATAAATTATTCTGTATATAATTTTGAATAACATGTAGGTACTATGATGAGTTTATATTTTAGGTAATTCTGAGTTAGAATATATCTATTAATTATTTAATTTGGGAAATTTTGACTTTTTTATGTCATTTTAGATGTCACCTAGACAACATCCCATTGTGCCACCAAGGGAATCAAGTAAAGAGGTTACTAAGGTGAGAGATTATCCTATTATGCCTCTATATGTACATGAGTGTGTGTCTTGTAATGTTCCAGTGGTTATTCCAGTAGTCTAGGTATTGAAATTGATTCATCCTAATTTTTTTGTTTAGTGTTGGTTTGGTGTAGAGGAGAACATCGAGTTGGAGCGATGTCATACCAACATTCCTCTTCACTTGAATCATCTCAATGGGATCTTTGAGATTGTTGACACTCCTGATGATTGAAGGGTGAAGTTATCTTCCTATATGCTTCAAGGACATGTTATGAAGTGGTGGGGGTGTGATGATTCAGGTGAAGAGGAATGTTGGTATGACATGGAGATCCTTCAAGGACCTTTTATTTGAGGAATTATTTCCAAAAAATGATAAGGTTGGATCGAGCATAGGAGTTTATAAAGATTCAGTAGGGAGCACTATCAGTGGCCGATTAGGCCACTCATTTTCTATAGTTATTGTGATTTAGACCTCTATTTTTAAAAAATGAGTCCTAAAAGGACATGAAATTTGAAATTGGGTTATGAACCGAGGTAAGAAACTAGGTTAGGAACTTCAAAGTAATATCATATCTAGACATGTATCATAAGGATCATATGATTGAGAAGGGTGTGGAAGAAGATAATAAAACAATACTCCTTCCAATTTTCAAACAACAAGTGGTCTTTATAGTGGCATTATAGATGCCTCTTCTGTAATTAGGAAGAATATATATTAGAAGATGCACTAGGGTGGTGGAAGTAAACTAGATCATAGTAGGTGTTCTTCAACTCCTTACGTAGGAGGTGGTCCTCCCCAGTGTTTCTAGTGTAGGTAGAGGGGGAATCACTACAAGTTTTTTATTACTTCTGTAATAGCCCATTCTAGCCCACAATCATGATATTGTTTGGTTTGGGCCTAGCCTGCATAGTTTTTATTTCCCTCAGCTCTGGCTCTTAGGGATCCCCTAGGAAAAGGCCTCATGATGGGAGAGGTATCCACACCACCTTATAAATGGGTGCTTCATGCTCCTCCTCCTTTGATGTGGGATTTCCATAATCCTCCCACTAGAAGGGCCCAAATTTCTCATTGAAACATCAAATGAACATTGGATCTGAGACCATTTGTAAAAACTAGGCCCCGCAGATATCACAGACACCCTGCCTTAATATGGCTATCAGGTCCTGACCTGCTAGGTACCACCAGTTTCTCTATAGACACGTGGTTCCCTCCCTAGGTCCCATACATGTTCCTGAATGGGTCATCAGAATAATGACTATCCCCACAGGATAACACATGTTATTTCTAATTTGCTTTGTCCTCACTCACACACACCCTAAGAAACTTCTCATAAGGTTACCCATCCTGATCACTTCTCCAAGCCAAACATGCTTAAATATGGAGTTTTAATCAGGCAGGCTCCATAAAAGAAAGGTTTACCTTGTTGACATGAGTCATATCATTTAGTCATTTAACCCTTTACCATTTTGGGGTGTTACAAATTCACCTATAGAGTTCCATTTGTGTGGTAATACGAGGCACATCTAGTGTTTTTTCTCAAGGATATTGAATAATTATTTATGTATGGAATCTTGGTAGGCACATGAATTAAGGGATTAGTCTTGGAGACCTCAAACTAATAATCGGGCTACTATAGAAAGGTCAGGCTATGGTGCGGGTCAATAATCTCGGCAATAACTGAAGACTATACATGATTCTATGGACTAGGTGTTCTAGGGATAATAGGGACAAGGTTGTGTGTCTGATGCAATTATATTTTATGTGATGTATCATGTTCTAACTGATGCATGAGAGGTGTCTTTGATAGTGGCAAGATGATTTCTACTACCTTATTTAATATGAGATCTTCTCATTCTTTTATCCCCGGTCAAGTAATTTCTAGTTTAGATTTGGTATTAAAGTTCTCCCAAAGATTATTACCCCTTTACAATAGTCCTGGAAAGAGATATGATCATATTCAGAGATTCCCAGAGTGTTTTGTAGAAATTCAGGGCTACTAACATCAATTGGAATTTATGATTCTAGAAATGACAACCTTTGATGTCATCTTCAGTATGGACTGGCTGATGAGTTTTTGAGATCGCATCAACTGATACCATATGTTAGTCTCATTTATATCCTCCAAGTGAATGAAGTATGTTTTGAATAAGGAATCAGATTTAAGATTAGGAATAATGGGACCAGACCTCAGTTAGATCGATGCCATTACTATGCAGGTAGTGGAAATAACTCTTACAGTATATGAGGTGATGGTTCCATCCACTCTCCCTTATGTGGTGGACCTTTATCATGTTTTTTTCTAGATTATTTCTCAATTATTCCTCATAAATAGTTAATTGATTTTGATATTGAACTTATTCTAGGTATAGATCTGATATTTATTCCTCCATATCATTTCGTACCAGTCAAGTTGAAGGATTTAAAAATATAGATTGAGGATATAGAGGCGAAGGGGTTTATTTGACTGATCACTTCTCCATGGGGTGCTCCTATCCTATTTTACAATAAGGAAAATAATAGTCTTCGGTTATGTGTTGATTACTAGAAGATGAATCAGGTCACAATGAAGGATAGGTATCCATTTTTATGGATAAATGATCTGTTTGACCAGTTGAGTGGAGCCCATTGGTTCTATAATATTAATTTGTGATTTGGATATCATCAGCTTTAGGTTAAGACCAAGTATGTGTTGAAAATAATGTATAGAAATAGGTATAGATTTTATGAGTATATTTTCATGCTATTTGGGTTTGTGAATACACCAGTGGTGTTCATGGATCTCGTGAACTAGATTTTTCATCCCTACCTAGACTCATTTATCATTGTTTTTGTCGATGTTATTTGGATTTATTAATGGACCTAGGTGTTACATGAAAGGAATCTATAGATTGTGTTGAGTAAACTTAAAGAACATAAGATTTATTCCAAGTTATATAAGTTTAAATTATATATTCAAAAGATACATTTTCTTGGTCATGTGATCTTCAAATAAGGAATATTATTCTATATAGAGAATGTGGAAGCAATGAAAACATGGTAATGAACTAAGAATATGTTTTATATTAAGATATTTCTGGGGTTTTTAGGGTATTATAGATGGTTCATTCTAGACTTCAATGGTTTGTAAGTACCTTTGACTAAGATAACTAATAAAGGAGTCAATTTTGAGTGGAAAAATCAGTGTAAAGAGGTTTTTAAGGAATTAAAGAAGAGTTTGAAATCCTCTCCTATTCCGACTCTTCAAAGCCTAGGGATTGAATACACGTTATATTATGATGCATTTGGATTTGTATTGAGGAGTTTATTTATGTAAGAATATTGGGTAGTCACTTATAGGTATCATCATCTAGACCCCATGAATGGAACTACCCTACTCACAACCTGTAATTAACTGATGCAGTTCATGCCTTAAAGTGTTGGCATCATTATCTCTTTGGTGAGAGGTTTTTCATTACCAAAGACCATAGGATCTTGTGATATATTTTATCCCACCTAAAATTATGATAGAGATGTTGGGTTGAGCACTTTTATACATTTTAATTTGAGATGGTGTATACCCCAGGGAAAGGAAATGTTTTTGGGGATGCTATTAGAAGGAAAACATAGGAATTCAGGAATCAAACATCAAAAGAGGACTGGAAGCTCATGAAATTTTTAATAGATTGGTGGATGGGTGAATTTGAGGATCAAGGGGAGGTAACCTATACTCCATTGATAATCAATTCATCTTTAGTGTATCAATTAAAAGTTGAACAATAATATAATTCATATTATCAATTGATGTGAGAACGACTGATGAGAGATGATCATGTTCCATGATAGTCCTTAAATGGGAATAACATACTTCACATACACGAGAGAGTTGTTGTTCCCATATCAATGAGGGAATAATTAATGAGAGATTTTCAATCCTTGTAGTGGGTGATACATTAGGGATCTACCATGATATATCATGATGTGAAATTATATTTTTGGTGGTCTGGATTGAAGAAAGAAATCATAGGGTTTTTTATTGCCTCTCCTATTATAGGGTAAATGTAGAACACCAGTGACTAGGTGGATTATTATAGACTCTTATAGTTCTTATGTGGAATTGATATGAGGTGATGATGGACTAAGTCACAATACTACCCATGATTCTATGGTGTCAAGATATAGTGTGGGCAGTGGCTGACCAACTGAAAAAGGTTGGACATTTATTTCCTATTCAAGAAATTCAGTCCATAGAGGAGTTTTGTAAGCTGTATGTGTGGGAAATAGTATAACTACATACTGTGTCTATGATTATTTTATTAAATCAGGATGAAAATTTCATATCATTGTTTTTGAAAGGCCTACAAAAGGCATTAGGATCACAACTAAAGCTGAGAACAACATATCACCTATAGAAAAATGAAAAATATGAGAGAATGATCCAAATTCTAAAGGATATGCTTCGAGCCCATGTACTTGATTTAAATGGAGAATGGGATGACCATATGGATTTGGTAGAGTTTTAAATGGATCAGTTCAAGGCTGTTTATGGCTGATCAAGTTGTTCATCACATTGTTGGCTTGAGATAGGCAAGTTGGAAGTGAATGGGTTGTGCCTAGTGGAGGAAGATTCTGAATGGGTGCAACTGGTTTAGAAGTGGTTGATTACCAATAAGAATAGGTAGTATTCATATACTGATTAAATGTTAAGACCCTTGTATTTATCCATGGGTGAATGAGTATTCTTATGAATTTCACCCCGATTTGAAAATCGACAGTTGTGGAATCAAGGAAAGTTAACACTCCAGTTTGTTGGACCGTTTGAGATCATGGAACATATTGGGATGGTAGCTTATATGATAGATCTTACTACATGAAATCAGGATATATATATATATATATATAACATGTTTCATGTTCTTCAACTCCACAAGTATGAGCTAGATCCTACACATGTGATTGATAGTGAGGATGTGGAGTTGGAGGAAAATGATTCATATGAGGAACATCCAATGTAAACTATTAATCAAAGAAAATAGGTGCCAAAAGGTAAGACAATGCCTCTTATTCAAGTGTATTGATATAAATATAATAACCATGAAGATACATGGGATAATGAATTAGATTTATAGGATCAATGACCTAAGTTATTCGATCAGGACTCCTGAAGACGCTTCTTGATGATGAGAAGTCCTTTTATAGGGGGAGTTTGTAATTCACCTTAGATTTATAAGGTATTTTATGTTTTTCATTTCCTATTTTCTAGATTATATATTTTTTTGAGATATGTTTTTTTGGTTTTTGGACTTAGGGCGTTTCTGGTTTATTTTGGGAAGTTTTGGAAGTAATTTAGAGGGTGCACGGTTGAAACATGGTTAAGGAAAACCATGTGGATTCCACAAGCAACCATGCAACTAGAGACTTTAGAGACAGTGGTGTTTTCATGGTTAGCTCATGGTTTACTAAAATACACATCCAAACTATGTGACCTGACCTAGGTTTGGACAATGGCTCTCATATGGTTGGTGCATAGTTTGATAAATTGTGTAGCCAAACCATATATGTGGGATTAATTAATCTAAAAATTAAATTTTTTAATAAAAAAATCTATAAAACTCTCACTATTCCTCCTCCTAATATAGATATCAAACCATAATATTACTTTGGGTGATTTTAGGGATTCCTTTTCTATATGGAATGCATTATTATTGAATATTGACTTGTTGGATCTTAGAATTAATGGTATGTCTTTGCTTCATCCTTCTTCTCTATGTTTTTCTCATCTTCTCCTAAAAATAACCCTATATTGGATCCTTCATCCATAGATATAAGGTCTAGAGGATGATCTAATTAGTTATCCATACATAATTTAAGTAGAGGAACTCAAATCCACTATAATTACCTCAATTACCTTAGTCAATATGTGATCTGTTTGTTACGGCAGTTTCTATTTGGTAAGTCTAAGACTATATTAACCTTAATTGATTCATTATTCTTGGATCTTATTTCTAGAATCCCCATATAATGAATTTATGCCTGATTATAGGGATTTGGTGTGTTGGGATAGACTCAGGTGGTGATTTTTTTCAATTGGACTCCATTACATTTGAGGAGAAAGTCCTTACCATGTTACAACTTTTATATAAAGATGCATGACTTGATTGGAATGTGGGTGTGTGTTTCCCTATAAGAATTATACTATGTGACTTGATTAGAATGTGTGTGTATAGACCTATGAAAACTCTTCTTTTTTTCTAGTGTGATGGTATGTTCTTTTTGGTTGATTGAATGGTGGTTATCCATCGTGAGATAGTTGAGTCGTAGAATAACTTGTGTTATTTATTATGATTATATGTGGCTATCCATCATAAGATGGTTGAGTCATGGGATGATATATGTAAACTAGATCAGATACTATTGTGGATATCCATATATGGGATGGTTGAGTCATCAAAATATTTGTGGTACCTTGTTTAGATTATGCAACTGACTTTATATGACATATCGTCTGGCATAGTTCCGAAGTAGGCAGGGTTGGGGTTCGTGGAAGCTTGGTTAGCGCATGATGACTTAGTAATCTATATGATTATTTATATTTATCTTCTATTCATGGTATACACCTTTATATACACATGTTTTACTAATATTAAGGATGCATTGGTGGTGTCCTAATGAGTTTTATATTCACACCCTGCACAAGCATCACTATGCACATGCAGACTTCATGGTCAGAGATCCAACAAAGGGTAAGGGCCATATATTTGAAAGTTGAGAAAGAGAAGAAAGGTAGACTGAGGCAATATCGAGATAGACTCTGGGATCTTTTATAATAATGAATCATTTATTTATTTTGTCTTTTTCTTATTTTTAGTGCATCGATCCACTACATGTAGGGATCCTATTGACTTGATATTACTCTTGTATTCGATCTTATTAAAACATGGGTATTATTTTCCTTATTTCTTACCCTATATTGATATGATTGTTATTGATTTAATTATTTATTATTGCTTCTGTTGTATTTACAATTTTTGGATATCCATTACTGAGGGCATAGTCTCTCCATATTGCATTCTAGGCCCTCACTACCATTCAAAAACCTCTTTCATATGGGGAGACACACATGAGGTCATGTGGCACTATGGTCCAAATCGGTTGATTTATATTGGGGTGTTAAAAAGTGGTACCAAATGTGGTTTTCTTTTGTTATGATTTAGGAATTGGTGTATGGTGAAAGGATAGTCGGAACCCAGGTAGGGGAATTATGCTAGTGCCTAACCAACACTCATATAGTATACCTCTAAGTTACCATGTAAGTGGGATTTATATTTTGGTTTTTTCTATTAATATTGATCAATTTTCACATTTATTGATGCACATGAGTTTTGTGTTATGATTTATGGGATTTTCTATTGGTCGATTGGTAAGAGTGGGTGAGTTTATGCATAATGGATAAGCATGTAGGTTCACATTCCATATTCTTGTTTCCTATGATTCATATAACCTAAACATGTTATAAATTTTCATGTATATAATTGTGACTAACGTTCTAGTACCATTATGGGTTTAGGCCTTGAGTATTTATGAGTTAGAATATGCCTATTAATTGTTTAATTTGGTAAATTCTGAGTTTTCTTTCAACATTTTAGAAATGTCTCCTAGATGATGCCCCACTATTCCACCCAAGGAGCCAAGTCAAGAGGTTATTGAGGTGAGAGATAATTTTGTTGTGTCTTCAGATGTATAGAAGGGAATGGATGGTAATATTCTATTGGTTGCATCATCAGTCTAGGAAAAAAATCGGTTCAACTTGGGGTTTTTTGTTTAGTGTCAATTTAGAGCGAAGGAGTACATCGAGTAAGAACTATGATGGTGGATTTTTATAGGAAGTTTTAGTTAAAATATACTCTATTAATAAAAGGTATAATTTGTCCTAAATATGGGGAGGATTGTATTGAAATCATAAAAGGAAACTTTGATCTTGTTGAGACTCTCGACATTCGAAGGGTGAAGTTATCTACCTATATGATTTAGGGACTTTCTTGGTGGTGGTTGGGATTAATGATTCAGGCGAAGAGGAATAGGGGTCAGTATGGGGGGGGCTTGAAGGACCTTTTATTTGAATAATTATTTCTAGAAATTTTATGGCTAGATCAAGCACCAAAGTTTATGGAGGTTTAGTAGGGAGCGCTATCCATAGCCAGTTATGCCACTTATTTCATAGAGTTATTACACTTTGCAACTCTATTGTCTAACAATGAGGCCCAAAAGGACAAGAAATTTGAAATTGGGTTATGACCCAGGGTAAGGTTCCATGTTAAGAGCTTCAACCCGATATCATAATTATATGTTCTTCGACTTGGTATCATAATTAGATGTGCTTTATAGGGATCTTATTATTAAGAAGATTCTAGAGGAAGATAAGGAATCAAAACTCCTTCCCTTTTTAGAAGACCAGTGAGTGGTATTTCTAGTGGAGTTATAGGTGCCTCTTTTGGTGTTAGTAATAGAAGAGTTAAGGAGATTCATCAAGGTGGTGAAAGGAAACCAGAGCAGAGTATGGGTTCTCTAACTCCTTTCATGGGAGGTAGTCCTCCTTAGTGTTTCTAGTGTGGGTAGAGGGGGTATCACCCCAAGTTTTCTATTAATACACCTAGAGAGTTCCATCTATGTGGTAATATGGGAAAACTCCATCATTTTTTCTCAAGGATATCATAGAAAGGTTTTGTAATGGAATCTGGGTAGACACAAGCATTGTGTACTTGGTTAGAGGGACCTCAAATTGATAATTAGGCTACTACAAGAAGGCCGGGCCATGGTGTAGGCTGGGAATCTCAAAAAAAAATATTATACGCGATTTAATGGATCAGATGTGATAAGGATAGAGGGGAAAAGGTCATGTCTCTGATTCAATCATATTTTATGTGATGTATTAGGTTCCATCTGATGCTATATAGGGACCTTTGATGGTGAGAGGTACGGTTTTGATTATGTCTACGCTTTCTACTAACTTGTTTGGTATGAGATATTCTCATTATTTTATCTATGCTCAATTCATTACTGGTTTAGAGTTGGTATCAAAGTTATCCCTGGCATTATTATCCCTTGAAACTATTATTGGAAAGAGATTAGATTATATTCAAATATGCCCAGATTATTCTTTAGTAATTGTGGGCTACATAAATTAATGGCATTTTCTAATTCTAAAAATGAAAAGCTTTGATTTAATCTTTCATATGGACTGACTGATGAGTTTTCTATATCACATGAACTACTATTGTAAGATGGTGTTATTTACCTATTTTGAGGGAAAGGAGTATTTTTTAAAAAGGTAATGAGATTTAGGAGTAGGAAGAATGGGACCAGACCTTAGTTGGATTGGGACAATTACAACATAGGTGGCAGGCATAACTTTTACAACATATGAGTAAAATGTTCCATCCACTCCCCCTTTTGTGGTAGATCGTTACCATGATGTTTTATAGAGGAATTCTTAGGACTTCCTCTTTAAAGGGGGATTTATTTTGAGGTTTAACTTATTCTATGTTCAAAGTCGATATTGATTCCTCCATATCATATAACACTAGATGAGTTGAAGGAGTTAAGAGCATAGCTTGAGGATCTATAGGATAAGGGGTTTATTCAATTATTAAATTCTCCCTAGGATGATTCTATACTATCCTAAAAGAAGGTTTATGGTATTATTCAATTATTTTTTGATTATAAGATATTGAATCAGGTCATGGTGAAGAATAAGTGTCCACTACCAAGGATAAATGATTTGTTCAGTCGGTTGAGAGGAGCCAAGAGGTAATCTAAGATTAACTTGCGATCCATTTATCATCAAATTTATGTTAAGATTGAGGTCATAATGAAAACAAAATTCATAAGAAAGCACAGATTGTATGAGTATCTCATCATGCCATTCGAGTTGATGAATTCATCGGTGGTGTTAATGGATATCATGATTTTTTTCATCCTTGATTACACTCCTTTACTGTTGTTTTTATTGATGATATCTTGATTTACTCACAGATATGGGAGTTACATGATAGAAATTTGAAGATTGTTCTAAGTACACTTTTAGTGCATCATCTTTATGCTAAGTTCTCTAAGTATAAATTCTGGATTTAAAAGGTACGTTTTCTCGAGTATGTGATCTTTAAAGTAGGAATACTAGTTTATTTAAATAAGGTGGAAGCAGTGATGACAAGGGTATGACATAAGAATGTGTTTGATATTCAATGATTTTTGGGGTTATCCTAATATTATATATTCTACATTAAGGACTTATCTCATTTGGAAGTGCCTAAAATTGAGCTAACAAAGAAATGAGTTGAGTTTGAGCGGAAAAATCAGTGTGAAGAGGTTTTTTTAGGAACTGAAGAATAGGTTGACATATACTACTATTTTGAATCTTCCAAACCCAATGATTGGTTACATAGTATATTTTTATACTTTAGGAGATGTATTAGGGGATGTATTAATATAGGAATACCAGGTAGTCACTTATGGGTCTCCTTAGCTATAACCCTATGAATAGAACTACCCTACTCATGACCTATAATTAGTTGTTATAGTTTATGCCTTAATTTTTTGGCATCATTATCTCTTTAGTGATAGGTTTTTCATTTACACGGACTATAAGAGTATGTGATACATTTTCTTCAAATGATAATTAAACCTATGATAAATACATTGGTTCAAGTACTTACTGACAATTGACTTTGAGATGGTGTATTCCCTAGGTAAATTAAATATTATTACTGGTTCTCTGAGTAGGAAAATGTAGGAATTTAGGAATCGAACATTAGAAGAGGAGTGAAATCTCATGATCATGTTAGCACATTAAAATATGGGAGCATATGAGGATAAAGGGGTAGTAACCTATTCTCCCTTGGTAATCACTTTATCTTTGGTGGATTAATTAAAGGTCAAACACGAATTTGTTTCGAACTTTCAAGTGATATTAGAATGAATAATAGGATACAACATTGTTATAGGATGACCCTTTTTTGCAAATAACATACTTCATGTGCATGGGAGAGTTTTGGTTCTCATATAAAAGAGGGAATAATTGATGAGAGACTCTCACACCTCATAGTGGGTGGTACATCTGGGATCGACCAAGATGTATTGTGTTGTGAGATGTCATTTTTAGTGGTTGAGCTTGATGAAAGATGTAGTGGGGTTCATCGCTCATTGCATCACCTGTCAGAGGGTAAAGGTGGAATACTATTAACTAGGTGGATTGTTGTAGCCTCTCATAGTGCCTATGTGGAAGTGTAAGGAATTGATGATTGTCTTGGTAACAATACTACACTAGAATATATGGATTTGAGATGTATTGTGGGTAGGGGTTAACCGACTGAAGAAGGTTGCACACTTCTTGCCTATTCAGGAAACTCAGTATCATATTGGGATGCATGTTTCATATTGAGATTTTTGTAAAGGCTTTCAAAAGGTGTTGGGATCACAAATAAAGATGATCCTAAAATATCACCCTTAGATAGATGAATAGTCTAATAGGATGATCTAGATTATAGAGGATATGCTCAAATCTTGTGCACTTGATTTCAGTGGAGTATGGGACATCCATCTGGTTTTTGTATAGTTTTCGTATAATAATAACTTTCAGAATTTGATTTAGATGTATCTCTCTAACCCACTTTATGATCAACCATTTCATTCACCATTGTGTTGGATTGAGGTGGGTGATTCGGTAGTGATCAGGCTAATCCTAGTGTAGGAAACATCAAAATAGGTGCAGTTGATTCAAAAAGTAGTTGATTACCACTCAAAGAAGGTAATATTAATATGATAACTGAAGGAGATGACCCTTGAAGTTTATTGTGGGTGACTGATTATTATTGAGAGTGTCACCTTGGTTGGGGCATCAATGGTTACAAAAGCTGGGAAAGTTAACACCGTAGTTTGGGACCGTTTGAGACTGTGGATCTTATTTGGATGGTGTCTTATAGGTTGGATCTTTCTCTATGACATTATGGTATACATGACATGTTTCATGTTTCATATCTCAACAATTACGATCTAGATCGTTCACATGTGATTGATAGTGGGTATGTGGAGTTAAAGGCAGATGCTTCATATGAGGAATATATAATGTGGATTCATGATTGGAGTAAAAGGTGATATGATGGAATACTATTCCTCTTTTTTGAGTGTTGTGGAATCATAAGTTTAACAAAGAAGATACTTAGGAGTGGGAATTAGATATACAAACTTAGTGTCCAGGGTTATTTGAGCAGGGATCCTATAGACACTTCCTGGGGATGAGAATTCCTTTAAATGGGGAGTTTTTAATTCCCATCAGGTTTATAAGGCATATTAAATTTATATTTTCTTGTTTTATTACTTATATTTGTGGGTTTTGAGCTATGTTTTGTTGGGTTTTAGACTTGGGGAGTTTTGGGGTATTTTTTGGAAGTTTTAGTAGCGGTTTAGAGGGCACATGATTGTGGGAAGTTATAAGAATTCCCTAGGTAAACATGAAACTAGATACTTTGGGGATAATGTTATTCACATGGTTTACACATAGTTTACCAAGTCGTGTGGGTAAACTGTACAACCTAATTTAGGTTTGGATAGTGGATCTAGCATGGTTGGTGTACAGTTTGGTAAACCATGCACGCGAGATTAATTAACTTGAAAATTATAATTTTAACCCAAAACCTCCCAAAAAACCCTAATTCTTCCTCCCAAAACTAGGGATCTCAAACCATGAGACTCCTTTGGGTGATTTTAGGGATTTCTTTCCATATGTAATGCATTTTTATCAGATTTTAACTCATTGGATCTAGGAATGGAAGGTATGTCACTATTTTATCCTTCTTCTCCATGTTTTTCTCCTCTTCTCATGAAATTAATGCTAAATTAGAATTACCATACATGGATCTAAGGTCTATAGAATGATCTGATTAATTTTCCTTGCATCATTGAAGGAGAGTAACCCTAATACACCACAATTTCCTCCCCTTGGATGATATGAGATCTTTTCATTGAGGCGGTTTTTGTTCAGGAATTCTAAGACTATCTTAACATTACATGTTTCCTTATCCTTAGTTATTCTTTCTAGAATTATCATGTAATGAATTTAGTCCAAATTCTAGGAATTTGGTGTGTTGGTATTGACTCAGGTGGAAATTCTTAGCAATTGGATTCTGTTGCATTTTAGGTAGTATGTATTTACTATGTTACAAATTTTATAAAAAAATGTATGACTTGATTGGAATATGGGTGCATGTGTAGACCTATGAGAATTCTACTATGTAACTTGATTATTATGTGGGTGCATGTGTAGCCATGTAAGAACTCTAATTTTTTATGGTGTGATGGTATGTGATTTTAGGTTGGTTATATGGTGGCTATCCATCATGAGATTCTTGATTAGTGGAATAACATGTGCTAATTGTTCCTATTATATGTAGTTATCCATGGAGAGATGGTTGAGTTACATGATGATATTTCTAACCTGGATTTGACACCATCAATTGTTCAGATTATATGTAGCTATTCATCAATGGGATAGTTGAGTCATTGGAAGATCCATGCTACCTTTTTCATATTATTTGACTGACTTTATATGACATATCTTCTGACATGCACCGAAACAAGTAGGGTCGGGGTTCGTGATAGCCTGGTTAGCACACAATAACTAAGTCGGCTATATGATTATATACATTTCTCTTCTAGTAATTACATACATATTTATGTACACATGTTTCACTTATGTTAAGGATTCATTGATGGATTTATAATAGGTTTTATACTCACACCTTTTATAGACATCTCTATGAAAATGCATACTCCATGGTTAGGGATCCAATGAAGGGAAAGAGACCTATGTCGGGCAGTTGAGTAGGAGAAGAAAGGTGGACTAAGGAAATGTTGGGACAAACTCCTAGATCTTATATAGTTATCCCTCATTTATCTTTCTATATTTTTCTTATTTTTGGTACATTGATCCACTAAATGTGGGGATCTTATTGAATTGATATTACTCATTTATGATATCTTATTACAACATAGGTATTGTTTTCCTTACTGCTTCCCCAATATTGATATGCATGTTATTGATTCAATTATTTATCATTTATTCCATTATATTTATAATTATTGGACATCCATTACTGAGGGAATAATATCCCCAAGTTTCCTCCCAAGACCTCACTATTAGTTGAAAACCTCTTGCATAAGGGGATACATGCATGAGGTCATGTGGTACCATGGTTCAGAATGGGTGATTTGGATCAGGGTGTTACATGGAATTAACTTTACATGAGAATGAATCATTCAAGTAGTTTTTTTCAAGTGCCTTTCAAGTAGTATATGTTTATTACACAATCTCTTCTAGGGTGTAGGTTATGGGCATAGTAGAAGCATAGAAGGGATGGCACCCAACTTTTATTTTTGCCATATTCAATGAAAAATCCATGATCTATGCGATAATGAACACCGTGATCCATGGAATTAAATCAAATAAATAA
Organism: Viscum album; assembly: GCA_963277665.1. Taxonomy (NCBI): domain Eukaryota; kingdom Viridiplantae; phylum Streptophyta; class Magnoliopsida; order Santalales; family Viscaceae; genus Viscum; species Viscum album. The sequence continues at coordinate 641,591,665 of OY728146.1, read as the reverse complement.
GAAAAAGGAATAAAAAACCAGAACCAAGAGAGAGGATCAACATATATTATTTATAATAAATTTAATTAAATAAGATTTACCTCCAAGGTTTAGTCTTTCTTCATTGATGTGTCTGATTATAGATATGCAGTGCACTATCATTGCATTGTAGATATCAAGGGTAGATTTCCTCTAATGGTGATCCACACGTGTTCCAAAAAAATTTGAACATTTCTAAAGGAGTCTTGGGGTGCTAGCACAGAAGATCCTTGTGCTTGCGTCGTCCGCCTTTGATATCCTTGAGAACCACTTCCAAAGAGTTCTCCTTGATCCAGTGGAGGAGGATCACTCTCTTTCTTGAGAGAATTCTTAGAGAAGAAAGAAATCTCTAGACTTGAGAGGTTTTCTCCAAAATGTTGCGCACAACTCAATTGGTGTCACTTAGATTTCCCTTGGCTAATGAGAGAATAATATAATTGGGGATTTATTTCACTAGGGTAATAATAAAATAATTTGCACAAGTGCCTTTAATTATTTCATTAATCCTAGTGAAACCCCCATGAAAAATAATAACAACAATATTATTATTTCTTGACATGCTCTTAACTTTTGATTTATAATTAATTATTATTTAATAAAATAATATTCAATATTATTATTTCTCACTAGACCATTAAACTCAGTCCACCAATCCTACTCAATATTTATTAATTATTCTGCCCATAATATATTCTCTCGAATAATTAGTGATGAAATAAATGTGATCAGGAAAACATGAATAATTATTAAATCATGAATAAGAATAATATTTATTCAACTTTTTAAATAATAAATTATTTAATTGAGATTTTGGATACACTTAGAATGTGACCATCTAATCCTCTTTCTTAGTGGCATTAGGTGGGGCAGCCTAAAGTCCCAGGTTAGCATCTAGAAACACGCCAAGGCACCCATAGAGAAAGAAGTTAATTATGCAATGACATGTATCCTCATAAGAATGTTTACCACATAATATAATCCCTTTATCACAATATCTCTAATAGATCAGGTTGTATGCTAATACCATCAACCTACATGCTCGATATCTCTTTCGTTGACTTTCCTGAAATAAAACTTTCCTATAGAACACCATGTCCATGGATTTATTTAGGCTATATCATTTCCATCAAAGGGCCTGAGATATTAACTTTCGTTAGTGAACAGAAGGGATAAATCCTTTCTCACATTATTCATTAATGAAATATTAATCGTGACACACCCAACACATCTAACCTCTCCACGAACATCTATTGTCATGGTTTTCATCAATACATCAAAGTATGTGACTCATAATATCCATGAATAATAATATTAAAGTATAAGGAGAAATACATACGTCCATAGATAGGAACATCCAATGACACTTATAAATGTGGATTTCCTACTGTTGGGTCTCGTTCTCATAATATCATATTGGATATCACCAAAGTCGTACACCATGAGAAGGTGCCTTAAAGTCCTATGAGTGTCCACCCCTAATAGCTTGTATCATTTTTTCCCTCAAATGATATCATCCAGCTATAGATGTAAAGACCCGAATTTTTCCATGTATTTTTTTTAATTATATGGGAATATTACGAGTCCTTGAAAATTGACGGCGCATGATTATGAGGCCCGGTGTGCCTGGAATGAATTTCTGAACTTTTTTTCGAGTACGTTCAGTAAACGTATGAGCGGGTTTTTGTAACTTTTGAACCGGTGCTCGGAATTGAAATCTGAGGACACTGTTGAACTCACAGTGCCGATATTCTCTTAAGGAGACCTTCACCTCGACCGCAGTTGGTCGATGGTGAAAGTTAGTTTTTGTGTTTTTTGAGTAAATAAAAATAAAATAAAATAACAACTTTTATTTTATTTTTAACCTCCATTTTGAATGCTTAGTGGTGTGGACCACCCGAGCTAGGAAACCCCCCATTTTTGAATTCATGGTGGTGGGGACTACCCAAACCCCTCTTAATGTAGGGAAAACCTCCCAACTTCAAATAATTAATTATGCCAACTCTCCAATTAATTATTTGAGCCATTTAATTTTGCGCCAACATAAATTAATTGTATGAACCTATTTTAATTTATGTTGGCTCATCACTTTATCATTGGGGTAAAATCATTGGAAAGGGAGAGATTTTGGAGGATCATTTTCTCCAACAAAGAACACCTCCCAAAGAATGTCATTCTCCAATGAAGAATGACCTCCAGAATCAAAGGATCTCCAATGACAAACGAACCGATGATCGAGGAAATTCCGACATCACCGACTTCACCCTTTCCTCTCCTCACCAATGTCAATGAGAAATCAAGGTAGGGTTTGTTATTTTTATACCCTTTGCCCTGTTCTTGACGTTCTTCATGATTCAAGAATAAACAAGTCGCTTGCTACCACTCTAACGCGGAAGGGGCGGGCCAAACGAACATGGACTGAACTCTCCGCAATCCTTTGCGGTTTGATGCGATCTTCGCGATGGAGGAGAATGGAGACCGGTGTCGGCAATTGGCACCGGTGGGACTCGGGAGTGGCGACCAGCACCGCGGCCGGCCACGAAGATGGCGGCAATGCAACCGCGCCACCGGAGAAGAGTCGAGGCCCGTCAACCGCGGTCGAGCAAGAGCGGTGGCCGGTGGCATCTGTTAGCACGAAGGGGAGGCGACGTGCGTCCATGCCACCTGGCGGAGAAAAGCTGTGACCTTGTGCCACGACAGTGAGTAAAGGGCGTTCGGCTCGCTGCTGGCCACCGGTGAAGGTGCGACACGCAACCGCGCCACGCGGAGAAGGCTGGCCAACTGGCCAGCCAGTGAGCCAAGCGGAATGCTGCACTGCGGACCGCCGCTCCGCAAGGCCGCACCGCGAGCCCCAAAGTGGTCCGCACTGCAAGGTCGCACCGCGAGGCCGCCCAGCGGGCCGGGCCGGACCCAGTAGGCTGGGTCAGACCGGACTAGGACCAGTTTCACCCCTTTTCGTTCTTTTGGCCATATCTTGGGTTACGAACGTCCATTTGACAAACCGTCTGCGGTGCCGAAAACCTTGGATCGAGATGGTACTTTTTGTATACCCCAATTGAGATTTGGATAAAGTTGGGGTTATGGTTGGTTTGGATCGATCATGAATCCAACTGGGCCCTCGGGACTAAAAGGCCAATAACTTACAGACTGGGCGTCCGATTGACGCACTGTCTATTGCGTTGAGACCCATTTTACGTGGAGGTCATCTGGTATACTTATTCATGGGACTTCCTGGAAGTTGGAGTATTTGACCTGTTCCTTGAGGACTGGACCCTCCCAGAATCAAGCGATCTTAGTGCGGGAACCCTGTAGCTAGCTGTAACATGAGAAAGGGATCCTATGTGGGTCTGTACTTTGGGATCCTTTGTGGGTCTGTGTTTGAGATTATCACATGGATACACTCTAGGAATCCACATGGGACTACTCTAGGATCCTATGTGGGTCTTCTATACTAGGATCCTATGTGGGTCTGTGCTTTGGGATCCTTTTTGGGTCTGATGATTTAGGATCCTTCGTGGGTCTGCCTCTTAATAGAGTAAGATGATTCAGTAGTTACATCTAATCATCTTTACTACTTTATCTAAGTTATACCTAGTGTGAGCTGAGTCTTTACCTTTTTGGTAATATTCTATGTGGCATACCTTTGTGGTATTTACCTTTATGGTGATACCTTTGTGGTATTCTTTTTTTTGGAATACCTTTGTGGTACTTACCTTCATGGTAATACATTTGTGGTATTCTTTTGTGTGGTGTACCTGTGTGGTACTTACCTTCATGGTGATAATTTTTTGGTATTCTTCTGTGTGGTGTACCTTTGTGGTACTTACCTTTGTGGCGGTTAGCTTCATGGTATTCTTTCCTTCATGGAACAATTGTACTTTGGCTAAGGGTTTGGGCCTTGTGTCACCTCATGAATGAGATGGGTATACTTGATAACTTAGGTATATGTATGTGAATATACCTAAGTAGGGTTTTCAGTTGATTTAATGCTTTGTGGTTTATACTATGTTGGTTTTGAGAGACATTTTAGGGTCTCAGGATCCCTACTGAGTATCATTATACTCACCCCTGCACGGGCTATGCCTGAACCTTGTTGTGTTTGGTGCAGATGATGGACACCGCTGACTGAGGAAGAAGGTACCAGGATTGGAGGCAACTCGGGGGGGTGGACCTTAGACGTGGTGTACCGTAGAGATGACCGTATGAGATTTGTACCTACCCTTTAGGTAGGAACCTTGGCGGGTGATCACAAGAACTGTTCCAGTTTACTTGTACTTTTCAGTTTTTCTGTACTTTCCAGTTGGGCTTGTATTCTGGCCCCTTTTACTTACTGTACACACTCTTTTTACTATTCAGTTTACTCATGTTCATATCTTTCTGTGTGCTTGGTTGTGTGAGTTTACAGGTTATAAAGTCAATTCCTTCCCAGTTTTAGGAAATACGCCTTCGGTGCTAGTCGCCATCCCCTGGCCTATGGAATGCGGGCTTGGGGTAGTCATGACATGGGACCCGGGGGACGGGTTATGAAAAATTGGTATCAGAGGAGTTGGTTCTACCGTAGAACATTGGACTCTTAACTTTTAATAGAAATAGTGTTAAGTTTTATGAGTGTGGTCCTCAGTTTGGGGAGTCCAGTGTTGGTACGGTGGCCGACGTATCCATACACCAGGACCCTGACTTCTGATTCCTGACTCAGTGCACGAAAAAACTGATTGTGTGAGTGTTTTGAAGAGTCTTCTTTGTGAAATCTTTGAGTCAGCTCACCAGGAATAACTTATTGACCATGGAACACCTGTTTCTTTTCAGGATTCCTCCACGTAGACAGCCAGCTAGGGTTCCAGGTTTAGTACACGATGATAGCCCACCGAGCGATGAGGCCTCGGTGCACGGCCCGTTATCAGTAGGGGCACCAGCGGTACCATTACCCATTGGGCCACTGATGCCACCAGCCCCAACAGCAGAGGGTGCATTCCTCTTGAGTGTGTTTCACGAGTTCCAGCGCCAGAGGACACCCAGGTTTAGGGGTGAGACGGACACACAAGTGGTTGAGGATTGGTTGGAGGCCATCGCGAGAGTCTTCAGATTGGTAGGGACACCAGCTGATCTCAGGGTGATCCTTGCCGCTGGTCTTCAACAAGAAGCAACAGACAGATGGTAGAGATTGAAGCTCTAGTTTCATGATGAGTTGACACTTCTCTGGGCAGACTTTGAGAGCCTGTTTCGAGCAGAGTTTTTTCTAGCGATCCTTCACGCAGTATGCATACAGGAGATTCTTCATCTACAGCAGGGAAATATGACTGTGGTTCAGTACTCAACGAGGTTCACTGACCTCTCATGCTAATCCACTGATATGGTACGAGAACCATTCTTTAAGGCCTGAAACTTCGAGTAAGGACCCAGGCAGGAGATTAGGGCTTCAATGATTTATATCAGCATCCCGACGTAGGCAGGGGTGTTAGAACGAACCCTCTTAGTGGATAATTTTCTTGCTGAGCAGTCACCAGTAGCGAGAACCACCACCGGGCATCACGTAGCGGAGTCTTCTACAGATGGAAGCAGACAGATGTCACAGAGTTCCAAGAGGACCAGACCTATAGGTAGACAACCGCAGGATTCAAGGTCGGTTGTGCGGGGTACTGGAGAAAGAGCTAGTCATACGAGGAGCAGGCAGTGTTACACATGCGGCGGGCAGGGTCACATGAATCATGATTGTTTGACCTGCCATATGGATGATCAACGGATGGTTGAAGGACCGCCCAGGCAGAGATAGAGGTTCGACTGAAGAGGTCCTCAAGGATAAGGTGGACATGGTAGAGGAACTGGCCATGCAACTGGTGGTGGGAAACGATTCGAGATGTTACCACCACCAACACCACGTTGTCCACCCCGACCACAGGGAGCAGGTGGAAAGGGGTGAGCTCAGCTCCAGTCAACTGAGGCCGATGACCATGGTGCTTCGGAGATGATATGAGGTATGATCTGTGTCTACTCCACCTTAGCTGCAGTACTTATAGACACAGGTGCCAGTCATTATTTTATTACCACTGCCCTCATTCAGATCTTGGAGATTCTAACGGAGCCGTTGGCTTGATCCTTATAGATAGAGACTCCTACAGGAGTAGATTTAATGATTACGCACTGGTGTCAGCAGTGTGAGATTACTCTAAGAGGTGAGAGCTTCGGCTGGGATCTTCTAGTAGTGGCATCAAGGCTTTACAACGTCATCTTGGGTATGGACTGGTTATCTATAGTCCATGCTCAGATTGACTGTATTAGGCGCAAAGTGCGGTGTGTCTGCACGGATGGTACTAGGTTTACCTTTACCAGCAATAAGGGAGCCTTTGCAGCACATGATGGAATTAACCAGAGGAGAGTGCATCCAATCACTCATCAGTTGTCTAGCCTTACCCTCAGAGCGGTTGATGTGGAGAGTCCGAGTTATCCTATAGTGGTGGACCAGTGCGCGGATGTCTTCCCTGATGATGTTCCGAGTCTACCTCCTTGTAGAGAGTTGGACTTTTACATTGACTTGTACCCCAAGATGACACTGATATCTACACCAGTGTATCGGATGGCTCATGTAGAGCTTCGTGAGCTACAACTACAACTGGAGGACTTACAGGGGAAGGGGTTCATCCGGCTCAATGTTTCTCCTTGGGAAACCCCGATTTTGTTCACCAAGAAGGAAGATGGGAGCTTGATACTTTTTGTTGACTATTGGATCCTGAACCAGGTGACCATGAAGAACAAGTACCCACTCCCGAGGATTGATGACCTCTTTGATCAGCTGAAGGGAGCACGGTGGTTCTCGAAGATAGACCTCAAGTCAGGCTATCACCAGCTCAGAGTACGAGACGAGGATGTACAGAAGACGAGTTTCATATGTCGATATGGACACTACGAGTTCTTGGTTATGCCATTCGGTGTGACCAACAATCCAGCAGTATTCATGAGACTCATGAACATGATCTTTCAGCCATACCTTGATCGCTTTGTAGTAGTCTTCATCGATGACATTCAGATCTACTCGGCTACCAAGGAAGAGCATGCCTATCATTTGTAGATAGTTCTGGACACACTCTGAGAGAACCAGCTTTATGGTAAGCTCTTTAAATTTCAGTTTTGGATCTGATAGGTTCACTTTCTAGGACAAGTTATCTTGTAGGCTGGAGTTACGGTGGATCCAGCAAAGATTGAGGCGGTACTTTCTTGGGAACCACCCAGGAGTGTGACGGAGGTACGAAGTTTCTTGGGTTTGTCCGGATACTACCGAAGATTTGTGATAGATTTCTCCAGAGTTTCAACACCTTTATCAGCGTTGACGTAGAAGGGGCAACCCTTCATGTGGTCGGAGAGATTCCAACGGAATTTTTAGGAGCTGAGGCATAAGCTGACTAGTGCCCCCATCTTGAGGCTTCCGGAGGAGGGCGTTGGGTATGTATTCTACTGTGACACATCAGGGAAAAGGATCGGATGTGTCCTGATGCATGATTGAGCATTTATCGCATATGGTTCTTGACAGCTAAGACAACATGAGCAGAACTACGCTACTCATGACCTGGAGTTAGCAGCAGTGGTCTTCGCCTTGAAGATGTGGTGACATTACTTGATTGAAGAATGTTTTATAGTCTACTCGGACCACAAGAGTATCAGGTATATCTTCTCTCAGAAGGACTTAAAACTGAGATAGTGACATTTTCTCGAGTTACTCCAGGACTATGACTTCGATATATTCTATACTTCTGGGAAGGGGAATGTTGTAGCAGATGCACTCAGTAGGAGATCTGGTATACAATTGCTAGGTGAGGCGATGGAGTAGTTGGCCGCCTTACAGTTATCCTTTGTGGAACGAGATGGAGCATCTTTTCTTTAGTCTCTTATAGTCACTCCCCCACTTATTTAGCGAGTTAGGGAGTTGCAGCATGGGGACACTGACTGCAAGGCTCGACGTGCTTGGATATCCACAGGACAGACACCTGATGGATTTTTTGAAGGTGGGGAGCACGTCATCCTTTTCAGAGGACGTACCATGGTACCAGTGTCTCTTCAAGAGTAAGTGCTATGGGAGTTACACACATCCCCTCTAGCGGTACATCCAGGAGTGGAAAAGATGTACCAGGATCTTCGACGACAGCACTGGTGGCTGGGAATGAAGAAAGCAGTAGCAGAGTTTGTCTCTCGGTGCCTCACTTGTCAGCAAGTGAAGGCATATAATCAGGTACCAGCATGCTTAGTTCATCCTTTAGAGGTCCCAGAGTGGAAGTGAGATGGGATATCCATGTACTTTGTGATAGGGCTTCCACGTACATCCAGGGGTCATGATTCTATCTCGTTGATCATCGACCGACTCACCAATTCGGCCCACTTCCTATCGATCAGAGAGTAGGGTTCAGTAGAGAGATTGGGAAGCCTCTATTTTCAAGAGATTTTATGGCTACATAGATTACCCTCGACGATTGTCTCTGATTATGATGCACGTTTCACTTCCCGACTATGGAAGGGGTTGTAGGAGGCTTTCGGGATACAGCTTCGTCTGAGCATCACCTTCCATCCTCAGACAGATGGCCAGACTTGGTTGACCATTCAGACCCTCGAGGACATGTTTCATGCTTGAATCCTCGACTTTGGTCATAGCTATGAGGATCACTTGTCCTTGGTGGAGTTTTCATACAACAACAGCTATCACTCCACCATTGGGATGACACCATTCGAGGCTCTGTATGGTCGACCTTGCAGTTCGCCTTTATGCTGGACTGACCCAGGGGAGTTGATTCTCACTCAAATTTACCCAAGAGATGAAGGTAGAATGGTCCTTTTAGTTTATCTTGGGTTATCGAATCCTCAGAGACTTAAGAAGAAACCTATAGACACGTACATTCTATAGACTATTTTTTTGGGCCGTAGAATCTTTCCCATAATTTTATCTCTAACTTGGGCCGCCTAAATAGACACCATGTAGGCCGAATTAGCATTGGATCCTGAAGATTGATTTGTTCCTCTACATGTCTTATAGCATCCCACGAAATTTGGGATTCATTGGGCATGTATGTTGGGCCTCATAGTCTCATTAGTGGCCTGGCATCCAATATGACTTCTCCATAATTGTTTCCTTTCATCACAAAATATCCCCATCTTCTTCCATGAATTATCCATTGATCCCTGAATCAAACGTGTTCATATTGAAGTTTAGATCAATTTACAAAAATATCAAATTAAAATATGTATAATCAGATGAATCATTGGGTACTTTAAATGATGTTAAAAAATGTACCACATAATAGTGCATTTTAAGAAGGTATTACAATCATAATGTGAAATGATGTTCAAAGTGTAAAATGCACTAAAATGATGTTTATGAATAATAAATAACATGAATATTATATATATTAAAAATGAATATTAGCCTAATTTAGTGGCTAATCACACCCCCCAACTTGAGTTTTACTAGTCCCGAGAAAAATATATCTCAACAATATGAAATTCGAATTCTCTTTTCCAAAAACATTTTAATACACAATGATCACCAAAAACCCTTATACCAAAAAAACATGAAACCCATCAAAATATTTTAATACAAGATATTTTCATAAGAATATCCCAATACCAATCCCATTCCTTTGTTCAAATTCATTACCATATTTCATCCAATACCAATTAAGTATGAGGATGTGTTGTGTATCACAATAGATATGGGGGGTTCATCTTTATTCAAGGGGGAAATGATGGAAGTGCTAGGTAGAATCATATTTAAATATTAATATGAGTATTAATTTTTTTTATTGTATTATTTTTTTTTGTTTTCTTTTTTGCAATTTTTCCATGGTAATTGAATTTGCACTCAAAAGAGTCAACCCATGTAGCGAGACTTTTCCAATGACTCCCAGGCTCAAAGACCTTAGGGCACCAAGTGAATCCCACATACTCGGGCATCATCTCGAGTTAACTCAGTCAAAAACAAATTCAAATTACCAAAAACAGAGATTAAATTACTAACTCTGGGCCAAACAACTATGGAGTCACGATCCCCAAGTGTCGAAATCCACGCATTATGTCATTTCATTGCTCTACGTGCAATATTTTTTATTGAATACTCATATTAAAACTAAAATGATCACCAAACCTATGATATTTATTTGGGAGACCCCATGAACTCAAACTAATACCCCACTATCCAAAGGATGTGCATTGTGATCTTTTTTTTATTTGGATGAAAATATAAACGATGAAATATCACATTGGACAACCACACTTTTCAAAATCTATGCTCATGAAATTATACAAGGATTAAAATCAGAATCAGGGCATGCTAAATTATTTGATATTCAGTTTCAAAGTGTGCAATGTGTATTACCATGTTCAAAGTTAAAGGAATTTTTCCTTCCATTTACACATTTTTTTCAAATCATTCATTTTTTTTCGACACAAAATAATTTTTTTATTTTATCTCCCCCCCAACTTAAAATAATATTGTCCCCAGTGTTTAAAGAAAAGAAAATTTAGAAGGGGGTAGAGGTAGATAATGAAAGTTCAAAAAGGAAATTGAAAATTAGGATCATGGAATGAAGTCACCTGGTGGTTGAAGTTGAAATTCTTGTTGCTCCCTTCTAATCATTTGATATCCATGTCACTTGCAGAGTTACCTAGTAGAAAAAAACAAAACAAACAAAACAAAACAAAACAATATATATATATATAAGTTAAATATAAGTATATATATAAAATAAAATAAACCGATGATACATTGTCTTCTTTTTAAATTTCTGGGTACGATATTACTCAAGGATCACACCACGTGACACGGATGAATATGGTGCTCCCCTTTCATACCCATCCATACTCATAATAGAAGAACAGGTCAAAAGTCTATTTTTTTTATTTTTTTTAAATATCAAAATGATTAATTAATATTATTTGAAAAATAAATATGATTCAGAAATATTAGAAACAAGAAAACCATGGGTTGCCTCCCATGCAGCGATTTTGTTTAACGTCGTTAGCCCGACATGGATCCTAAATCTATCAAATTTTTCCTGGTTCATAGGTTGGCTCAATTAAATCAACCTCTATTTCCTGTTTATTGAATGATTCAATGAATTGTTTTAACTTATGACCATTGACCTTGAAAATGTGACCACTAGCGGGATCTTGAATCTCTACTACCCCATGGGGTACACATGATGCACTATGAAAGGTCCTGACCATCTAGACCTTAACTTTCCCGGGTGTAAATGAAGTTTTGAACTATATAAGAGCAAAAATTTTCCCGGTTCAAAATGTTTGACTTTGATATTCCTAGATTTGTAGGCTTGAACCCTAGCTTTATTTATCCTGGAATTTTCATAAGCCTCCATCCTAAGTTCCTCTAGTTCATTAAGATCTAATTTCCTCTTTTCTCCGGCTAAAGAAATGTCGAAATTCATTTTTTTGATTGCCCAAAATGCCTTATGTTCAACTTCAACAGGTAAATGGCATGATTTTCCATAAACCAACCTATATGGTGACATTCCTAGGATGGTTTTGAATGCTATAAGATATGCCCAAAGAGCATCCAAGAGTTACTCGGACCAATCATTCCTAGAAGGATTGACATTTTTCTCAATAATTTGTTTGATTTCACGATTGGCTAACTCAGCTTGACCATTGGTTTGAGGATGGTATGTAGTGGACACTTTATGAGAAGTACCATACTTAGACATGAGTTCAGAGAATGGATGGTTGTAGAAATGGGTTCCTCGGTCACTGATTATAGCCCTAGTAATTCCAAATTGAGAAAATATGTTCTCTTTCAGAAATCGAATCACAAATTGATGATCATTAGACTTAGTGGGAATGGCCTCAACCCATTTTGATACATAATCAACAGCTAAGATAATGTAGAGGTATCCCCTAGAGTTTGGGAAAGGACCCATGAAATAGATTCCCCATCAGTCAAAGATTTCAATCACTAATATGGGAGTGAGTGGCATTTTATTTCTTTTTGTGATGGAACCTACTTGTTGACACCTAGGACAGCTTTGAAAAAATGTGTAGGAGTCCCTTGAGAGGGTGGGATAGAATAGACCACACTGAAGAATCTTAGAAGAAGTTTTATTAGAGGAAAAGTGACCTCCACATGCCTTACTATGACAGAATTTAAGGATGGACTCTTGTTTAGATTCTGGGACACACCTCCTAATGACTTGGTTAGGGCAGAACTTATAGAGGTATGGATCATCAAACACATAATGTCTAACATCATAAAGAAATTTCCTTCGATCTTGAGTCCCTAAGAATTTTGGAATGACTCCCGTAACAAAGAAGTTGGCTATGTCAGCATACCAAGGGAAGTAACTCACAGAGTATAGGTGTTCATCAGGAAATGAATCAGATACAGAAAGGTGATTTGAGTTGTCTTTGAATTCCATCCTAGAGAGGTGATCAACTACAACATTTTCAACGCCCTTTTTATCCTTGATTGTGAGGTCAAATTCTTGTAAGAGAAGGACCCACCTAATCAGTCTAGCCTTAGAATCTTATTTTTGGAAGAGGTATTTTAGTGTAGAATGGTTAGTGAACACAGTGGTGGGGGATCCTAAGAGGTAGGACCTAAACTTCTCTAAAGAAAACACAATATCAAGTAACTCATTTTCAGTAGTGGTGTAGTTGATTTGGGCATCATTTAAGGATTTACTTGCATAAGAAATGACATAAGGAGTTTTATCACAACGTTGTCCTAACATAGCTCCTACAACAAAGTCATTGGAATCACACATAAGTTTGAAAGGAAGGTTCCAATTTGGAGATTTCATGATGGGGGGAGAGGTGAGAGAGGATTTGAGGGTTGAGAATGAATCCTCACAGCTTTTTGTCCAAACAAATGGAGCATCCTTTACTAGCAGAGCACAAAGGGGATGGGAGATTGAACTAAAGTACTTGATGAATCTTCTATAGAAACCAGCATGTCCTAATAAATACCTCACTTCCTTGACAGTTTTGGGTGATGGAAGGTGACGAATGATGTCAACCTTGGATTTATCAACTTCAATCCCCCTACCCGAGACCAGATGGCCTAGAACTAGTCCCTCTTTAACCATGAAATGACATTTTTCCCAGTTTAGGAATAGATTATTTTCTTCACATCTTAACAAGACTCTCTCCACATTCCTCATACATCCCTCAAATGTATCCCCAAACACAGAGAAGTCATCCATGAAGACCTCTAGAAATTCCCCTACCATGTCTGAGAAGATTCCCATCATGCACCGCTGGAAGGTTCTAGGAGCATTGCACAAACCAAAGGGCATGCGTTTGAAGGAAAAGGTGCCGAATGGACATGTGAATGTAGTCTTCCCTTGATCCTCTAGGGAGACCTCAATTTGATTGTACCCTGAGTACCCATCTAAGAAACAGTAGAAGGCATGACTTTCCACTCTCTCAAGGACTTGGTCAATGGATGGTAAGGGGAAATGGTCCTTCTTGGTAAATGAGTTTAGCTTCCTATAGTCGATGCAGACTCTCCAGCCACTACTCACCCTTGTTGGAAGAATCTATCCATCCTCATTGGTTATCACTGTGATTCCAGCCTTTTTTGGAACCACTTGGATTGGGCTCACCCATTCACTCTCAGCTATGGGATATATGATACCAGCTTTTAACAATTTCAGAAGTTCCTTCCTTACTACCTCCATGAGATTAGGATTGAGTCGCCATTGAGGTTGATGACATGGCTTTGAATCAGATTCTAGAACAATCCTATGAGTTCTGATAAGTGGGATAATCCCAGTAATATCATATAGAGTCCAACCAATGGATTTCTTATGTCTCCTAAGGACATCTAGAAGCATCCTCTCATGATTGGCTTCAAGAGAAGAAGAAATGACAATAGGATGTGTTTGATTGTCCCCTAGGAAGGCATACTTGAGTGCAGTAGGAAGTTCCTTCAATTCAAGATCAGGTTGGTTCATAATTTCAGCAGAATATTGGGACATTGGATCAATATCAATTTATTTTTTTAGAGTTTCAGATAGGATTGATTCCCCGCATATAGAAGTTTCAGCTACAAGATTGGTTTGATCAGATTTAGGGAAGGAAGTTTGATTGGTTTCCATGGAAGTGGTTTCTCAAAAGGTTTCACTGATTGTTGGACCTAAGACTTCATCATAAGAGAAATTTGAAAATGATTCAAGCCAAGGAGATAAACTTCCTTCATATGAACAAAGGAAATAAATCTCATTCTGACTTAAACATTCATCAAATATTCCTTGATGTTCTATGGATTCATTATCAATGCTTCCTATCATGTTTACTTCATGAATGTCCTCATCATCCCCTATTTTTGAGATTGCATTATATATGTTCAAGTCTAGACTCATGTTTCCAAAGGTGATGGTCATGTTCCCATTTCGGACTCAGATAACAGAGTTGATTGTTGCAAGGAAGGGACGACCAAGGATAATTGGGGTTTGTTCCTTATTTCCTAAGTTTGGATGGTTGTCAAGGACAATGAAGTTAGCAGGGTAGATGAAGTTTTCAACCTTTACCAGAACGTCCTTTAAAATCCCCTTTGTAACCCTAATGCTACGATCAGCAAGTTGAAGTGTGAAAGATGTGGGTTGGAGTTCTTCTAGGCCTAACTGGAAGTACACAGCATATGTGATGAGATTGGCACTAGCACCTAGGTCACATAAGGCCTTGACAACTTTTCTCTCTCCTAGTTTAACATTGATGTAAGGGAAACCTGGGTCTTTCAACTTAGGATGAATGGTCCCTTGAATGGTGGTACTCACATTAGCATCCAAAAGGACTTGGTTTTTATGTGAAAATTTTCTTTTAAAAGTGCACTGGTCCTTAAGGTAATTTGAGTAGGAAGGTATGGTTTGGATTGCATCGAGAAGAGGAATGTTCAACTTGACTTGTGAGAAGATTTCCCTCAATGTTTCACTCAATTCAGGCTTGGTTTTCCCCCTCATACATTGAGGAAATGGTGCAGGTTGTGGGGTTGTTTGTTGAAGAGTTGTTTCTTTGACAATGTTATCATGTTTTTCAGTTTGATCATTTGGTTCATTTGAATTTTCATCCAAGTTTGAATCTTCAGGTGGGTTTTGAATTAGTTGTTCAGGTTTCTCAATTGATTTCCCACTTCTTAAAACAGTTACAGCCTTTAGTTGTTCATGAGTTGTTTGAGTACAAATTGACTCTCCCCTTGAAGTTTAGGATGGCACCGCCTTAGTAGGCATGAGTGCCTTTCCAGTTTTGATGGTTTGAAGTTATTATTTAAGGGAAGAGACTTCTGAGTTCATCCTTTCCATTTGTTTTCATAGTTGTTCTAGTAGTCTTTGTGGAATAGTTTGGGTTGGTGCTTGAGAATATTGGTTTATCCCAAGGGGATATTTTGGAGGTGGGATGGTTTGTTGAAAATGGACCAGTGGTTGTTGGTATTGGATAGGTTGGGTTTGGAACTAATTATGGGATTGGTAGTTCTGATGGGGGTAAGGATTTTTCCCTATGGTTGGCTAGGTTGTTGGTTATCTTTCCAATGGAAGCCTGGGTGGTCATTATACCTTGGGTTGAAGTTGTTTTGGTATTGAGGATTTTGAAAGTTCAAGGCATTTACTTCCACTGGGGGTCCTCCTAAAAGAACATCATTGATGGATGGAATGGTTGGGAAGTTATCTGTCTTATGGTCATGTTTGTCACAAATTGTGCAAACAGGGTCAACAGTTTGGATTTCATGGACTTTCCTAAGGTCTATCTCTTCAACCTTCCTAGAGAGTGTTGCGAGTTTAGCCCTAAGACTTTCCTCTTCTCTAAGTGTATGAATTTCAGTGTTTCTTTGTGGTTTTTCAGAATAAGGTGAAGTTCCCCATGTTTGGTTTTGTTCAGAAAGGCTTTCTAGATACTCGCAAGCATCATTTGGGGATTTTTTTTAAAGGTTCCATTACACATCATGTCAATGAATTGTTTATTCCCTAGACCCAACCCTTCATAGAAAATTATCACTTGTTCAGGAATAGAAAAACCATGGTGTGGAACCATGTTTAGAGTGTCTTTGAACCTCTACCATGTTTCATAGAATGAACCTCCCTCTTTTTCAAAAAAAAATGGATACTCTTTTTAAGTGCAATTGTTTTGTGGTGGGGAAAGTATTTTTTGTAGAATTATCTTTGTAATTGGTCCCATGAGTGGATTGATGCAGGTCTCAAGTTGTTTAGCCAATTTTTAGCTCGATCCTTCAATGAAAAAGGAAATAGCCTCATTTTAGCCGATTCTAGTTGATGTGGGGGACACATGGTTTCTACAATGTCATTGAACTCCTTAATGTGAAGGTAGGGAATCTTGGACTCAATTCCATGGAATGTGGGAAGATGGTTTAGGACATGGGGTTTAAAGATGTAGTTGGAATCTCTTAGGGAGTTGTGTCTAATGCATGAGGGGGCATTGGTCCAGGAAGGTGTGAGGTAGTCATTCATGGTTTGATCAATTTCATTCCCCAAGTTTGGGGCTGCCTCATTTGGGTTTCCATTTTGGTTTCCACCCGGGTTTATGAGTTGGTTTCTTTGAAGACCTTCCATTGAAATTGGATCAATTTTTGACTCTAGAGTATTAGGAAGATTAGGATCTAATGGATATAATCCCCTATGTTCACTTGAATCCCCTATCCTATAACTTTATACCCTAACTAGTCTATTTGAATTATCGCTGGTGTAGGCAGACATGCACCAAAAAAAACGATAAAGGGACAAGATAAGAGATCTTGGGTGAGAATAGAAGAATGGAGTTGAGGAAAGAAGGTTGTTGTTCTATGGTACTTACTTGGTCCTCGGAAACAGCGCCAAAATTTGATTCTCGCTCAAATTTACCCAAGAGATGAAGGTAGAATGGTCTTTGTAGTTTAGCTTGGGTTATCGAATCCTCAGAGACCTAAGAAGAAACCTATAGACACGTACATTCTATGGACTTTTTCTGGGCCGCAGAATCTTGCCCAGAATTTTATCTCTAACTTGGGATGCCTAAATGGAAATCATGGAGGCCGAATTAGCATTGGATTCTGAAGAGTTATTTGTTCCTCTACATGTCTTATATCATCCCACGAAATTTGGGATTTATTGGCCCTGTAAGTTGGTCCCCATAGTCTCATCAGTGTCCTGGTGTCCAATATGACTTCTCCAGAATTGTTTCCTTTCATCACAAAATATCCCCATCTTCTTCCATGAATTCTCCATTGATCCCTGAATCAAACATGTTCATATTGAAGTGTAGATCAATTTCCAAAAATATCAAATTAAAATATGTATAATCAGATGAATCATTGGGTACTTCAAATGATGTTTAAAAATGTACCACATAATAGTGCATTTTAAGAAGGTATTTCAATCATAATGTGAAATGATGTTCAAAGTGTAAAATGCACTAAAATGGTGTTTATGAATAATAAAGAACATGAATATTATATATATTAACAATGAATATTATCCTCATTTAGTGGCTAATCAGGAGTCAGCACTCATGGGACCAGATATGGTACATGCTACCATGGAGAAGGTGCAGATCATCCAGGAGTGGATGAAAACTACACAGAGCAGGTAGAAGTCTTATGCTGATAGGAGACGGATACCTCTGAAGTTTGAGGATGGTGACTACATCATTCTACAGGTCTCACCTCGACGAGGTTTGCAGATATTTAGATGGGGTGGCAAGTTATCTCTAAGGTTCATTGGACCTTTTCAAGTCCTCAGCAAAGTTGGTGAGGTGGCTTACCGCTTAGCTCTTCCACCTCAGTTGCACCGAGTGCACGATGTTTTCCACGTATCCCGGTTGAGGAGATACGTGCACGACTCATCTCACATCATTGACTACGGAGAGCTAGACAATGACGATGGGATGACGATTATGGAGGTTCCAGTTGAGATTGAGGATCGACAGGAGTGGGTCCTTAGTGGGTGGTCAATACCTCTGGTGCATGTTCATTGGTAGCATGAGAACCTCTAGGAGAGCACATGGGAGCAGGAGGCTCAGATTCGTGCTCAGTACCCCCACTTGTTCCCTTAGTTTGAGTTGTGGCTTATGGGGAAGCAAAACCCTGAGGTGGAGAGAATGTAAAGACCCAAATTTTTTCATGTAATTTTTTTATTTATATGGGAATATTATGAGTCTGTGAAAATTGACGGTGCATGATTCTGAGGCCTGATGTGTTTGGAATGAATTTCTGAACTTTTTTTTAGGTATGTTCAGTAAACGTACAAGTGAGTTTTTGTAACTTTTGAACCGGTGCTCGGAATTGAAATACGAGGACACCGTTGAACTCACAGTGTCGATACTCACTTAAGGAGACCTTCACCTCGACCGCAGTTAGTCAAGGGTGAAATTTAGTTTTCATGTTTTTCGTGGAAATAAAAATAAAATAAAATAACATCTTTTATTTTATTTTTAACCTCCCTTTTGAATGCTTGGTGGTGGGGACCACCCGAGCTAGGAAACCCCCCATTTTTGAATTCATGGTGGTGGGGACCACCCGAACCCCTCTTAATGTAGTTAAAACCTCCCAACTTCAAATAATTAATTATGAAAACTCTCCAATTAATTATTTAATCCATTTAATTTTGTTCCAATGTAAATTAATTGTATAAACATATTTTAATTTATGTTGTCTCCTTACTTTATCGTTGGGGGAAAATTGTTGGAAAGGGAGAGATTTTGGAGGATCATTTTCTCCAACAAAGTACACATCCCAACGAAGGTCATTCTCCAACGAAAAATGAGCTCCGAAATCGAAGGATCTCCAATGACGAACGAACTGACGATTGATGAAATATCGACGTCATCGAATTCACCCTTTACTCTCCTCACCAACTTCAATGATAAATCAAGGTAGGGTTTGTTATTTATATACCCCTTGCCTCATTCTTGATGTTCTTCATGATTCAAGAATAAACAAGCCGCTTTCTACCGCTCTAACGCGAAGGGGGTATGCCAAACAAACATGAACCGACCTCTCCGCAATCCTTTATGGTTTGATGCGATCTTCAAGATGGAGGAGGATGGCAACCGGTGCCAGCGATTGGAACCGGTGGGACTCAAGAGCGGCGGTCGGCACTGCAGCCCGTCGGCCGCGATGGAGCAAGGGTGGCGGACGGTGGTGGCCGACCGCGTGAAGGGGAGGCGGCGCGCGTTCGCACCGCCCGACGGAGAAGAGTCGCGACCTTGTGCCATGGTGGTGAGGAGAGGGAGGTTGGCTCGCTTCCGGCCTCTGGTGAAGGCGCGGCACACGAACACGCTGTGTGGAGAAGGTTGGCCAACCGGCCAGCCGGGGAGCCGAGCAGGTCACCGCACTACAGACTGCTGCTCCGCGAGGCCGCACTGCGAGCCGTACAGTGGGCCGCACCGTGAGGCCGCACCACGAGGCCAACCAGTGGGCCAGGTTGGACCTAGGTCCGGACCCGGGTTAGGTTGATTCGACCCGAACCAGGTCGGGTCAGCCCAGGTCTGTTCGGACTGGATCGGACCGGACCTGGACCAGTTTCACCCCTTTTCGTTGTTTCAGCCATATCTTGGGCTACGGGTGTCCATTTGATGAACCGTCTATGGTGCAGAAAAACTTGGATTGATACGGTCCTTTTGGTGTGCCCCACTTGAGATTTGGATAAAGTTAGGGTATGGTCTGGTCAGATCGAGCACAAATCCAACTGGTCCCTCGGGACTAAAAGGTCAATAACTTATAGACCGGGCGTCTGATTGACACACTGTTTATTGAATTGAGACTTCTTTAACATGGCAGTACTTTGGGATACTTCTTTATGGGAATTCTTCGTAGTTGGAGTATTCGACCTGTGGTTTGAGGAGTGGACCCTCCTGGAATCAATCAAGCTTAGTACGGGAATCCTGTAGCTGGCTGTAACATGAGAAAGGAATCCTATGTGGGTTTGTAATTTGGAATCCTTCATGGGTATGTGTTCGAGAGTCTCACATGGATCCATTCTAGGAATTCACATGGGACTACTATAGGATCCTATGTGGGTCTGCTATACTAGGATCTTGTGTGGGTCTGTGCTTTGGGATCCTTTGTGGGTCTGATGATTTGGGATCCTTTTTGGGTTTGCCTCTTAATAGAGTAAGATGATTCAGTAGTTACATCTAATCATCTTTACTATCATACCTAAGTTATACCTAGTGTGAGATGAGTCTTTACCTTTGTGGTAATATTCTATGTGGCGTACCTTTGCGGTACTTACCTTCGTGGTGATACCTTTGTGGTATTCTTCTATGTGGCATACCTTTGTGGTACTTACCTTCATGGTAATACCTTTGTGGTATTCTTTTGTGTGGAGTACCTGTGTGGTACTTACCTTCATGGTGATACCTTTGTGGTATTATTCTGTGTGGAATACCTTTGTGGTACTTACCTTCGTGGCAGTTACCTTCATGGTATTCTTTCCATCATGGAATAGTTGTACTTTGGCTAAGGGTTTGGGCCTTGTGTTACCTCATGAATGAGATGGGTATACTTGATAACTTAGGTATATGTTTGGGAATATACCTAAGCAGGGTTTTCAGTTGATTTCATGCTTTTTTGTTTATCCTATGTGGGTTTTGAGAGACCTTTGAGGGTCTCGGGGTCCCTACTGAGTATCATTATACTCACCCCTACACGGGTTATGCCCGCACCTTGTTGTGTTTGGTGCAGATGACGGACAACGCTGACTGAGGATGAGGGTACCAAGATTAGAGGCAGCTCAGGGGGTAGAACTTAGACGAGGTGTACCGTAGAGATGATCATACGAGATCTGTACATACCCTTTAGGTAGGAACCTTTGCGGGTGATCACAGGACCTGTTCCAGTTTACTTGTACTTTTCAGTTTTCCTGTACTTTCCAGTTGGGCTTGTATTCTGGCCCCTTTTACTTACTGTACACACTCTTTTTACTATTCAGTTTACTCATGTTCATATCTTTCTGTGTGCTTGGTTGTGTGAGTTTACAGGTTATAAAGGCAATGACTTCCCAGTTTTAGGGAATACGCCTTTGGTGCTAGTCGTCAACCCCTGGCCTATGGAAGTCAGGCTTGGGGTAGTCACGGCACGGGCCCCAGGGGACGGGTCATGAAAATAGAACATATATATAAGAATAGTGTCATGGAACTTTCTAGTTCTCATCATAGTAGGGAACTACTATGACCTTTTAGTGCTACAACTACTCTTAGGATATTATCACATACAATGTCACACGGAAGAACAATCATAACGTGATAAAGAATTTATTGATATTAAAAAACCATGAATATAAGTTATCATAAATTAAATAGAAGTTGGTTCTAGGGCACCAAATTCAACATAAAGAACACTCCATACATGGATAATCATTCAAATGTCATTGTTTCTCTTTAAGCACTGGTCTTTCACTTTTACTTTGATTTATCTGATATTATGATGTATTGAATTTTTCTATTTATTATAAAGTCCAATGACATGCTGAATGTAACCACCACCAATGTCATAGTAGAAGCCTGGTCTATACTCTTATCACTTGATTTGAATCACTACAATTATTTTATGAGTCATTTTATGGTTGGTTAATTGTTTCAAATTACACATTTTCAAGCCTCTATTTGATTTAATATAAAGAGAACTAGAAATGGTAGTTTTAATCTTCAATGTCCATGTGTGGATTATTTTTTTCTCTATAATTTGATTAATTTTTTTGGTTTCTATATTCTTTTTCCCACTATGTTATAATTTTCTCAATACTCATGAAGATTTGATATACTAGTGTTGAGGCAGGGTCAATTTTATTATAAAGATTAGATTTATTATAATAAAGTTTATATTAAAATTAATGATGATTATTTGATAATTTTTTATTAAAATTGTTTGAAGTTTTGGTCTATTCCAATTTATTGTCATACCTATTTTTGTAAACTATTATTTTTTAAACTATTCATATATTCCTATTACCAAACACACACTAAAATTTTAAATGATTATAATTATTATACATCCATGCATTTTTCATATTTTAGACACTGTAAATAAATTTAAACAATTTTTTTGTTTTCATGCAAGAAAAATTATAGAATTAGTTATTCAAGTGTGCATTTTATTTGTTTCCAAAATACATAGAAAACTATACATTTATTTTTCCATCTACCAAGAAGGTATTTCTATTTAGTATATACTCAAGAATATAATTAATTGATGTTTAGTTATTTTTTAGTCACTTAAAATCTCAATTATGTGTATAGTATGCAGATATTGTTTTAAATTACCATAAATTGTTTAAAATCACATTCACATTATTTACAAAACTCCTAGAATTGTTAGAGTTGACCAAATTCATATATAATGTACCATTTATTTAGTTTCTTAAATTTTGAAATATCTGTATACATACCTAGAATTTTATTTTTATAGTTTCTTCAATATTTTAATCTATAATTAATTAATTAAATTAATTAACTATACGCATTTAGATGCATGTGTATGGAATCTTTGACGATTCCTTACCAAAATAGATGACTTTATAAAACTACATGAAGAAAACAAAAACCATAAAGAATGAATAAATAACATTTGATATGTTAATGTGTTTCCCTAAACTATATTTTCCATTTATTGGAAAACTTCTTTACATGTAACACAAACTAAATGCTAGTTGTTACATTTTCATTATTCAGTATTCATTCTATAATTTTTTTTTCTATTTCTATATTGTATTTGCGTATATTTTTTATAAACAAAAGTTTTTTTACTTGTTTCAAAAGATATTACATCCAGTGAAAATGCACGGGGGGATACTAGTTTTATTTATAAAATTAGAATAAACATATCAAAAAATTAAGTAAATATATTTCATAATTGTAATTTATTTAATAACATGTAGTCAATGAATTCAAATTTATAATTTACTTATAAATATAATACAAACCAAAAATAAAAATAAATAAATATTTTCTATAATTTAAATATCATTTAAAAAATTATTATTTATTAACCAATAATAATTTACATAATTGGGTTTAGGTTTATGGTTCCCTAAGGGTACTACCCTAACCCCACCCTTTTATTAATTGGGTTTTCAATTTACTACCCTAACCCTATAAATATCCATTTATCCATTACTTTAATCGGGTCAGGTAGTGTCAAGTACCTAGTTAACGAGTACCAATTATTACCCCAAATATCAAATAACCTATTTTTTCTTTAAAACCAATTAGATCATTCATTGGAATAAAATGATAGTGTGTTTAATTTCCATTTATGGTCGAATAATGAGGTGATGAAAGATGGAATTTTTCTAGATACTTTGAGCATCAAAATAAATTGAAAAATGGAAATAATATAGGATTAGAATGGCCTCTATGGTACATATTCTCACTATCCTACTTGGATTTTCCCATATTCCAGACACAACAAAACACTAGTTTTCCCTTTTCCCGCTCTTCCCTCTCGCATCTGTCTCCTCCATTGCACCAGTTCCCCTTCTGTGTCGTCCAACTCACTGACATCATCTAAGTTTCCCCTTACCATTGTAAATCAATTAATTATGGAATTAATTGGGAATTAATTAAATTATTCTTCAAAACAATAAATGATAATTGTTATATTTTAATAGAAATGTTTATTTTATTTATAAAATAAGAACAACTAATGACTTTAGAATCCATAGATAAAAGATCATGATTTAAATAATTAATATCATTAATAAATTATTCTACCAAGTTGTAATGACTAAAAAAGTTAGAGCATTAAGTAGTCTATTAATTGAAATAATTGAAAATTAAATTGGATTCATTGTCAAGATAGACAATTAAATTGAATTAATTATCATAACAAAAAGTCATATCAATTATCATAACTGATAATTTAAATCGGTAAATTAATTTCATTATTTCTTGGGTTATATATTGGGTACTCAAACTCCCCAAATAAAATCTAGAGATATTCTCTTGTGATTTTTAGAGAATGAAAGAAGCTTTCAAAGTGATTTTTTATATTATCTAGAAAGTGGAATTGTTAAAACTCAATGCAATGTACATAAGTGGATCGATATTTTCTCTAGGGAAAGTTGAGTTTATTTGATAATATAGTCAATAATGTTTCCCGATAATTTTTCCTTGATCCTAAATATTTTTATTTTATTTCATATTATTTTGTTTATATTCCTTGGATAATTCTTTATTTTTTTTTTATAAATTTAATCATTCTAATTATATTAATTAACCCTCTAACATATTATCAAGTGTGTGTGAATTATCATCAGTATTGAAGAAGATAATTTAGGATTAATCTATCATAACCTATTATTGAAAAAATAGTTTATTTTGGTTTTGGAATTCTTACTAATTATTGGAGTTAGTATGCCTGGACTATCTGAAACATTTAATGGTTAACACTTTAAATGTTAACAACAATGTATGAAGACCTGGTTTACAATTAAGGGTATATTAATAGAAATTTAGTTTTAAAGTCTTGAACCAAATCAAGAATATCCCAGACTTGATGAAATTTATGTGTGAAATGAAATAGATTGATTAAACATAGAGATTATTCTATTTAAATTATCAAATCTTGTAGTTGATGCGTACAGTTCTGAGTCATACACTAAAAAATCACTATTGGATGAATTGGATAAGAAATATAATAAAGATGGATGGATTCTAAAAAGGTATCATGTTTCTAAATTGTTGAAATTTAAAATAGCATGAAATTATACATATCATACATTAATTGTCTTCATCATAAATGAAGCAACCTAAGAAGTTAAAAGTTATGTCAATTTTGGAAAAAATTAACCATTATTGGGAGGGTTTTGGAATGTATCTCAAGCATCAGAAATTGAAATTATATCTTTAATATGCAATGACTGTAATTTATGTGGAAGAACAAAATATGAATGAAAACTATAGGTAACCATTTTAACCAATGGGTAATATGATAAAAAGTAGTAACAATAAAAACTTTGGTTAGAAATTTAACAGTGTTAACCCCAATTCCAAACCAAGAAGCAAGGATAAAGGAAAGACAAAGAAACTGTATGCAAAAAAATAATGTCGGAATTATGGACTTGTTAAACATTGTACTAAGTATTATACTTACAATAAAACTAAATACAAATATTAACTTGCAGTTCCTTCTTAAGTTAAAATGATAGTGGGATCTAGTGAGGATAACATGATTACTGAAAAGACCAGTATCCCTAAAACCATTGATGGTTATGTTACAAAAAACCTCTTAAGTTATTACTATATATGAACTATTTGTGTCATTGGATGATGCTGAGGAAAATGTTTATGTCTAGGAAGATAAATTTATATTTTTATCTGTAATGACCCAACACTTTATAAATGAAATTCTCTTTTGAATAAATCAATGTATTATTAAGTAATGTAGTCATAGAAAACACATGCACTGCTTTGCCTAATTTGGACCATTATAAAATATAAATTTTCATATTTAAAAAACTTTTAAGCATATTATACATTGATAATATATCAATTCTACAATAACCATTATGAATAGTATATATTAAGGACTATGATAAAATCCAATTGACATAGATGAAGGAAGTTATGATCTTGACTAGTAGGATCGTACCCTATGAATCCCATTTACAAGAGATTCTAAGGGATATGACATCACCAAGATTTTCTCTTGACTAATCCCAAGAAGATATCCAATAGCTAAATCTCAAGTGAAACTTTCTATGAGAGGAGTTCAAACTTATCGAGATCATGACTGAAATTATATTTTCCAAACCACCATAAGAAAGCACCACCATCACACACCTTACCCTTAGGGCGTATATTGGTGTAATAAGGGGTTATGTATCTATACCCCATTAATATGATTTTTATATTTTTGATTTTAATAAAACAATGATTATACTTATCTATTTTTATTATTACTGATTATATAAAGTGTTTGATAAAAATTATATTTTGACATGAAGAAATAAAAATTGTATTTTTGGGAAATATATAGTATCAATTAAGAAAATATTTTGATAAATTCAAGAATTTTTGAAATAAATAATATTTTAATAAAATATTCTTATTAGATAATAATTATTTAAGTATAAATGATAATATAACTTAATAAAGTCCAATGTAATTTTTATAAGGGTCAGAAAGTGGTTAATATCATAAAAACTGGTATTTTTCAGTAAATAGGATTTTTTATTTAAAAGTAAAAATTCTCATATTTATAAAATTATTTTGAAAAAATAAATATTATTTTTGAAATAATCAATTAAAAATTATCCAATGGTAAATTTTTCATAATTTTCTGAGATAGTTGAATTTTTTGGTAAAAATTAAACACAGTATAAATATATGGTTTGTATTATGACATCATAATGGACTAAAACTAATGTAATAAATGATATAAAATTAATAGGAGACCAAATTTATATTTATACTTTAAAATAATTTATTTTTAAGTAATTTGATTAATTTTATAAACCCTTAATGGATCCTCCAAAACCTATATTATATTTTAAGGTTTTAAAATCAATTCTTTATGAACACGACTCACTTCCACATCATCAAGGGTATTATTTTAAGGATTTAGATTCTTAGAATTATGAAATATTAAAAAAAACTTCTATTTGGTAGAAAAAATTGGCAAAAACCATGGTAAGTTTTTTGGTTTTGATTATTTTATCATATAGAGTCCAAAACCTAAGTTTAGAAATTAATAAAGAATTTCCCCCTATTTTTCTATAAATACACACCCATAATCCCACTCCTCTTCACTAAAAACCCATTTTACATGAATTTAATCTCCATATACCTCTCTTAATCCCTCGTAATGTGTTTCCAATCTCTTAATAATCCCTTATCAAGCTTTTATAAGTGCCCTCTCAAGGTAAGAGACTCTCCCCTCTTCTTTTCATTTCAAGTACTTTCTCTATACTAAGCATGTTTAATTTATAATTTTCCATGTTTCAATGTGTTTTTATACATACCTTTACCAAATTTATGATTCAAATGTAATTATATACCACCTTTCACTCTCATTAACCCCTTATATCAACCTTTATGTACACTCATTATGCTACTGAAATTATCCTACGATTTTCCATCAAATATTTGCGTAGTGAATACCCATCCCCATTTCCACTCATGGGTATTAAAATACTTGTACCCGTCCTTAATTTATTGGGTAATTATATGTATGTAACCCACAATCCATAATCATGTGATCGAAAGTGATGAAATACATTCTTATATTGTATGATCTATATAGAACACACACTACTGGAATGGAGAGCTATACCAACAATTTGGTGCCAACGGTTTTAGAAAACCGTTGGCATATGCGGATTACAGACCTCTTCCCCAACGATTTCATTAAACCGTTGGGATATCTCACTATTGGACAACCTTTACCAACGGTTTATGTAAACCGTTGGGAAAGCTTGATTTCAACCAGCTTTTACCAACGGTTTACATTAAATCGTTGGCATATCTAAGACTTTTCCCAACGGTTCAACAAAACCGTTGGGAAATCTTGACATTCAACCACATTTTCCCAACGGTTTAGTAAAACCGTTGGGAAAAATTCTCTCCAAATACAGTGAGCCCCAAATTCTCTCTTCGTGCGACTGCAGCCCTAAAATTGATTCTCTCCCGACGCTCTCTCCTTACGGGTATTGGAAACTCCATCCATCCTCTTCAATCAAACAACTTTTCTGTTCAAGACATCAAATCTGTAAGTCCTACCTCAGTTCTAATTTTCTTCATCTATCTTTTCTATTTTCTATTTTTTATTTGACCTAAATGTGTGCGATCTCTCTATACCCAGATTGAGAAACTCGTTCCACTTGATAGATCCATCTTAAATCAAATAATTTTGTTGTTCTACACTCTAAATCTGTAAGTACTACCTTTGTTTAAATGTTTTGCATCTATAATTTTCGTTTTCTTTTTTAATTTGGTATAAACCTTTTTGTGATGTTTATGGCATGGAATACCCAACAAGTGCACTTTGATTTTTTTTTTGTCTTTCTTCAATACTTATGTTTCATGATTGTATGGATCAACATTATTTGAAGTCTACATAGCCAATCCTTTCCTGTATTTAGTGAACCATATGAACCAATGGAGGTGCTGGTGAGATGTATCTGCACTCAAAGATGATAAAGAGTTTGTTTAGTCATATTGTCTTGAGGTATGTAATGGATATAAGTATGCTCCATGTGAAGTGATTGTGGACGGTTGGGGTAGTGGCGTAGGTGGTTTTCCATTTTTTTAGTGGGGTGATATGGTAGTATCTATGGACATTAGTTTAGTTCAAAAAATGGATATGTGTTTTGTATTTATAGTTTTTGTTTAAGGAATAATGGGAAGGTTACTGATATTGAGGATGAATTGGATGTTGGTTGGGTGATGGATTGGAATTGTGATGTTGTTTGGATTGGTTTTAGATAATTTTCAAAGAATTATATGGGGATTTATTCTCTTTAACAAAGCCCCCCTCCTCCTGGACCATGGACACCCCCCTCTTGGACCCTAGACACCCCCTCCTGGAACTTGGACATCCCACCCCCTCTTTCTTGAAACCTGGATAGCCACCCCCTCCTGGACCCTGGACAACCCCCTCCAGCCTCCACCCAAGACCTTGTATAGTCCCTCCTCCACCCTCCACCCAGGACATTGTATAACCCCTCCACCCTCCTCCATGGTCCCCGGACAGCCCCCTGGACACCCCCTAGATAGCCCACACCCTCTTCCTTGGACCCCAGACAGCCCCCCCCCTCGGACATCCCCCCACGCTCCTCATCAGTCCCTGAAAAGTCCCCCGGACAGCCCCTATACATCCACCCCACCCTCCTCCCTGGACCCCGGACAGCCCCCCCGGGCACCCCCCAAATAGCCCCCTGGACTGCCCCCAAACAGCCCCCGGTTAACCCCCCACCCTCCTCCTTGGTCCCCGAACAGACCCCCCTCCTCCTTGGTCCCTGGATGACCCCCCGGACAACCCCCTCCTCCTTGCCCCCGGACAACCCCCCCCCCCCCCCCCATCCTCCTTGGTCCCCGGACACCCCCCCAGACAGCCCCCCACCCTCCTCCTTGGACCCCAGACAGCCCCCCACCCTCCTCCCTGGACCCCGAATAACCCCCCGGACAGCCCCCCACCCTCCTCCTTGGTCCCTGGACAGCCCCTCGGACATCCCCCCACCCTCCCTGGACACCGGATAGCTCCCCGGATAGCCCCCCACCCTCCTCCTTGGACCTCGGACAGCCCCCCGGACTTGAATAACATTTTCCTTTTGTACCAATATGTATGCAAGTTAATGATACTCATATGCCTTATGTATAATTCTATTACAAGTTGATTAAATGTTATACCTCATGGATGATATGTAATTGTAGGCATGTTGATTTCACATGCCTTTTTTATTTCTATGATCATGCAATGTTATTTAGGATTATTCTATTTTTTTATGTCTTGAAATATATGAATTTCTTGGTAAGATTATAAATTCATTCTCATCAAATTAATGTGATTATATTCTTTAATTTGAATACAAATCCTTATTGTACATTCTCCATGTTATGTGAATTATGCCTTGTTTGATTTGGTTTACTTGTTAATTGTTAGGATAAGACATGGGTTACAAGTTATAGACTCATGGATGGACTCTTCATGCTTAGGGAGAACTATCCATGAGTCATATGTGACGTGTATGAGTCAACCCCGCCAAAAACTGAGCCACGGTGTGGCCGGGACTACTCGAACTGTATCTCTTTGGTTAAAAATGTACTAAATTGTAAGTGAAATCAACAACTGACATACGGGAAATGGACCAAACGCCTTTAGATTATATTTAAACATTAGGACAATGATCCATGGGTCATATGTGATGTGTATGAATCAACTTTGCCTTAATCTGAGGCACCGTGTGGCCGGGACCACCCAAACTGCTTCTCTTTTGTTCAAAATGGACAATATTTTACGTACATACGCCAAACCGATCAAACAGATTCTGATTGTGTTTAAACTTTATGAAAATTATACCTGGATCATATGTGACGTGTATGAGTCAACTCCGCCTCAATCCGAGGCCCGGTGTGGCCGACACCACTCAAAGTGCCTCTCTTTTTTTAAGATGTATTTAATTTTAAGTGAAAACAACAAATGACATACGAGAAACCGACCAAACGCCTAAAAATTATGTTGAAACTTTAGGAAAACAATCCATGAGTCATATGTGACATGTAAGAGTCAACCCCGCCTCAATCTGAGTCCTGTTGTGGCCGACACCACTCAAAGTGCCTCTCTTTTGTTTAAAATGAACTTAATTTTAAGTGAAAACAACAACTGACATACGCCAAACTGAACAAACACCTACGGATTCTGTTGAAACTTTAGGAAAACGATCCATGGGTCATATGTGACGTGTACGGGTCAACTCCTCCACAAACCGATCCACGATGTGGCTGAGACCACTCAAACTCTCTCTCTTTTCTTCAAAATGGACTAAATTGTAAGTGAAATCAACAACTGAAATACGGGAAACGGACCAAACGCATTCAGATTCTATTGAAACGTTAGGAAAATGATCCATGGATCATATTTCAGGTGTATGAATCAACTATGCCTTAATCTGAGGCGCCGTGTGGCCGGGACCACCCAAACTGCCTCTCTTTTGTTCAAAATGGACAATATTTTACGTACATACGCCAAACCGATCAAACGGATTCTGATTGTGTTTAAACTTTATGAAAATCATACCTGGCTCATATGTGACGTGTATGAGTCAACCCCGCCTCAATCTGAGTCCCGGTGTGGCCGACACCACTCAAAGTGCCTCTCTTTTTTTAAAATGTATTTAATTTTAAGTGAAAACAACAACTAACATACGAGAAACTGACCAAAAGCCTACGAATTATGTCGAAACTTTAGTAAAACAATCCATGCGTCATATATGATGTGTAAAAGTCAACCCCGCCAAAAAATGAGCCACGGTGTGGCCAGGACTACTCAAAATGTATCTCTTTTGTTAAAAATGGACTAAATTGTAAGTGAAATCAACAACTGACATATGGGAAATGGACCAAACGCCTTCAGATTCTATTGAAACTTTAGTAAAAGGATCCATGGGTAATATGTGATGTTTATGAGTCAATATCACCTCAATCCGAGCTGCAGTGTGGCCGGAACCACTCAAACTATCTCTCTTTTGTTTAAAATAGACATAATTTTAAGTGAAAACAACAACTAACATACGAAAAACCAAACAAACGACTTCTTATTCTATTGAAACATTACGAAAATGATCCATGGATCAAATGTGACGTGTACGAGTCAACTCTGCCTCAATCCGAGCTGCGGTGTGACCGGGACCACTCAAACTGTCTCTCTTTTGTTCAAAATGGACTAAATTGTAAGTGAAATCAACAACTGACATACGGGAAACTGACCAAACACCTTCGGATTCTATTTAAATTTTAGTAAAATTATATATGGGTCATATTTGATGTGTACGAGTCAACCACACCTCAATACGAGGCACCGTGGGGCCGGGACCACCCAAACTGCCTCTCTTTTGTTCCAAATGGACAATATTTTATGTACATACGCCAAACTGATCAAACGGATTCTGATTGTGTTAAAACTTAAGGACAATGATTCATGCCTCATATGTGACGTGTATGATTCAACACCGCCTCAATCCGAGGCCCGGTGTGGCCGAAACCACTGAAAGTGCCTCTCTTTTTTTAAAATGTACTTAATTTTAATTGAAAACAAAAACTGACATATGTAAAACCGACCAAAAACCTAAAGATTCTATTTAAACTTTAGGACAAAAATCTATGGGTCATATGTGATATGTAAAAGTCAACCCCGCCTCAATCCGAGCCATGGTGTGGCTAGGACCACTAAAACTTTCTCTCTTTTGTTGAAAATGGACATAATTTTAAGTGAAAACAACAGTTGACATACGCCAAACCAACCAAACGCATTAGGATTCTATTGAAACTTTAGGAAAACGATCCATGGGTCATATTTGATGTGTACGAGTCAACCCTACGTCAATCCAAGCCACGGTGTGTCCAGGACCACTCAAAATGTCTCTCTTTTCTTCAAAATGGACTAAATTGTAAGTGATATCAACAATTGACATACGGGAAACAGACCAAATACATTCTAATTCTTTTAACACTTTAGGAAAACGATCCATGGGTCATATGTGACGTGTACGAGTCAACCCCGCCTCAATACGAGTCACCGTGGGGCGGGGACCACCCAAACTACCTCTCATTTGTTCAAAATGGATTAATATTTTACGTACATATGCCAAACCGATCAAACGGATTTTGATTGTGTTGAAACTTTAGGACAATGATCCATGGATCATATGTGATGTGTACCGGTCAACCCAGCCTCAATTATAGGCATGGTGTGGCACTTATTGAGTCACAAGTGATGAGACTCCTATGAAAATACCTTTTCACCATATATTCTAAAAGTGGTTGTCGTATGAAGATTGAAATGGGTGTAAATAATATTTGATTTGTTGAAACTCTGATTCAACTATACTGGATGATTTTTGTCATATGAAGATTCAAATGGGGAATTATTCACCATGACTCTAATAAAATAGGTGGTGTAATCAAATAGGTGGTGTTCTTTTTTTTTTGTTTTAAGTCTGTCACTATTTTTAGTGTTGTTTTTTATGCAGGTGTATGCACTGGAGGGGCTACTGGATGGGCTGTTGTGCAACAATTCTGGAAATACAGAATACCAACAGTTTTAAACCGTTGGTATACTTTGAGAAAGAATTATACCAACGGTTCAATAAACCGTTGGTAAAAACCATACTTAAACATATCCCCACGGTTTCATTGAAACCGTTGGGAAAACATCTATACCAACGGTTGTAAACCGTTGGTATAAGATCAAAACCAATGAATTCCCAACGGTTTTATGAAAACCGTTGGGAAAAATACTATACCAACGGTTGTGAACCGTTGGTATAAGATTATAATTATAGTATTCCCAACGGTTTAGAATCATTGGGTAAACCTATACCAACGGTTCTTGTTAAACCGTTGGAAAATCCATACCTAAAGTGGGCTATACCAACGGTTTACTGCAAACCGTTGGTATATATCTTTCCCCACGCCTTACTTCCCTACGGTTTGGACAACCGTTGGTATAGAATATACCAACGGTTCTCCAGCCTATACCAACGGTTTAGAACCGTTGGTATATCCTTTATTTTCAGTAGTGACAAATGCATGTACATGATATAAATGTGATAGGTAGGGCCCGAAATTATATAGCCCTCTAATGCATTGGGAAATATTTAATAGCATGAAATTCCATGTATGGTGAATGAGAGGTTATCCTAAGTACACTATGTTATGATTCCTCAGCGGTTTGTATTAAATTATTCTTATGATGTCATGTTTTATGTTGTTTCCACATTCCTATGTTTCCTTGATGTTATCATCTTATATCATGATTAGATTATCATATTTATGATTATTTCCCATTTTATATCACCTTGATACACCTCTTGACTAACATGTATTAATTCTATCATGTTATTCTTTTATTATTCTCTTACCAGGCTTTATAGCTCACCCTTTTCTTATGTACATCCCTAGGTTATCCTATACAACATTAGAAGATTGATGGAATATAAGGGTGTGTTTTTGAGTTTTTAAATAACGTTGTTGGACCAATGTTTCAAGTTAATGCGCTATGTTCCTAATTTACCAAATACACTAGGAATCATGACCTTATAGGATTGTATTATGTATATCTTTATATAATAAATCATGAATTAAGGTGTACTAAAGATATGGATTGTCATAGTATCTTACCAACTTGTAAATGGAAAGTCCATAAAGATAAGAAATAATAATGACCCCAAGTGTATGGAATAAGATTCATAAACTTTAATTTTTCTTTAGGGATAATTATATATTTTCGTAGGGTGCAACATGTGCTTGTAATTCATATAAATATTATGAGTGCTTCATGTTTAGTTAAATAGGCCTTTTAATTTCCATTCAAATATAATAAATTTGTTATTTTGAAAATAAGTTATTTTATTAATAAATCATATATGTTTTATGTTTTATTTAAACTCAGGGTTGAAAATGTTAGTATTTTTGAAGTTAATATAATTCCAAATATTATTGTAATAAATTTCATTGAATGTTATAATACTTGACGCATGCATCTGGGTCACTTGAATGCTAGTGATATTAAACAAATGTTGAATTATAACTTAACACCAAGATATGAAATTGATAAGAAATCAAAATGAAAAGTGTGTGCGGAAGATAATCAAACTAGGAAACCCTATCATTCATTTGAAAGTGATACATAGTTTCTTGAGATGGTACACGCAATTTTTTTTTTGAATTTAATGGTTTATTTACTAGGGACCATAAGAATTACTTTATCACATTCATCAATGATTGTAGTAAATATTTTCATATTTATTTGTTAGTAAGTAAATATAAGGCACTTGAAAAATTTATCATTTAAAAAAATAAAGTTAAACTTCAAACTAGAAAGAAACTTAAATAGTTAAGGATCAACAAGGGGGAGAATATGTATCTGATCAATTTGTTTAATATTTTCAAAACAACAATATCATTTATGAAGAGACACCTCCCTATTATCTGCATTATAATGGGAAAACTAAATGAAATAATAGGAAAATGAAATATATTATTAACAAAATTCTATTAAGTTTAGGTTTTCATAAATATATGTGGGAAAATTATTTGAATATTACTTGACATATTTTGAAAATATTCCCTCATAAATATAAGGAAATCACTTCATTTGAAGTATGGAAAGGAAAAAATTTAATGTTATAATATCACTGAGTGTAGGTGTCACACCTCAACCTTTAATTTATTTATTATTTTATATAGTTATTGATATTTATGCTTATTCTTGAGTTTTAGGTAGAAATTCCTTAATTTTTTTAAATTTTGGTGGTTCAGAGAAAGTCGCATAGTTAGAACATGATTAATACTAATTGTGTTGTTAATAATGAAAAGGACTATAAATTTTTGTAGTTTTGTTTTTCATGGTTGCAATAGGGTTTACCAAACTATGAAACCTGACCATGCGACTCTCCAATTTTCCTAGTGAAGGGCGCATAGTTGGTGCACAATTTTGTAAAATGTGCACCCAAACCATAAAGCCTACCCATACTTTTAAAATCATGAATTGAATATCCTACCACTCTTAAATTAAACCCTCCTCACCCTATCCTCTCCTATCATTCACATGACACTATCTAGGGGATCCCTAGGCATGATCCCCCTTTTCTTCTTTTATAGGATTTTTCTTATACTCTTTGATTTTGTTGAGTTCTTCAAGGTTTAAGTCCTCCTTTTACCTTATTATTCATTCATCCTTTCTTACTCTTAATCTTTCTATGGTTTCCTTTTAGATTAACCCTAAGTTGGTTTTTGGGTCTAAAACTTTTGATGTCTAGGTTATGTGGACTTCATCTTGGACTTTATTCTCTCTGTTTTGAAGGATTAACATTATCTACACTTGTTCCAAGTAGGTGTTTCCATTACTTTTTTTTATTTACATTCCATGTGATACTTGTATTTTTAACACATTTTCCTCAAAAATATCTATTTTATGGACCTGTTTAAATGTTTAAAAGGTTCATTTTAAAATAATTGGTATTTTAAAAATGAATTTATCCAATTTTCAAGATAAATTTCATGGGTATTAAAAGGCTTTCTTAGTGGTTCATTTTAAATGGACATGTATGTGTGTTTAAATTTTTCTTATTTTTTATTTATTATACTTGTTTATGGTGATTGTGTAATTATTTAATGGTGTTGTCTGTAATGGACCACACCTTCCTAGTTTATTAATTTTCCAATTTTTGTGGTTAGAGGTGTTTAGGGGAGGTTCCGTGAGTTTTCAGTTGAGGATGGAGGTACAACAGAGCTGTTGTAGGAAATACACATCGTGTAAAGTTTACAAAATGTGAAAGTGGGGTTCGCAGCTTGTACATGGCTAGTTCATTATGTGTAATAAATCGGGTGATTAATCCTTCAATTCAATGTGTTTTTTGAAAAAACTTAAAATTGTTAAATTACATGAAATGAAAGGGGATTACAAGTCATGTAAATTCATGATGCAGTGTAGTTATAAAGTTTGGAGCATTAGGGTTTCTCTCAAAAACCTATGGCCACTCTCACCTCCTCTCATTCCGGATGAGTCCTAGGTGCCTCGAGAGTACCTTCATCCCTCCTCTCCTCTTTCTTCAATCTGTTGGTTCTGGTTGATCCCTATTGGCAATCTGTGGTTGATTCTTGGTAGGTTATTCTCCCATATTGGTGGTTTTATTCCATTCTTATTTTGGGGATTTTATAAGGTGATGTTAATTTGGCTTAGGGTGTGTGTCGGGATGTGTTTTGATGATCCTTTAATGTAGTGTAGGTTGATCCTCGATTTCTCATGGCGCTGTTGTGGTTTGAGGGCATTTCTTGTTCACCCTATAGTGTGAAGCGAGTTGAAAAAGGTTCTTTGAGATAGGTAATCCCTCATTTATCTTTGTCGTATATCATTTAGGAGGGGTTTTCTTTTGTTTATCTATGGGTTATGGTTATGCTACCTTAATTAATGATAAAGAACCATTTTAATTGAAATTAAAATGGGGAAAGGGCAATGTTTAACATGATTTTATAGCTTCTATATGTTTGTGATATGTGGATTGTATGGGCTTGATAACCCACTTAAAATTATAGCCATTGGGGGCATTGTTTGCACTAGATGATATGTATTGTGACTGTTGTTGATGTGACCTTTATTCATTATATTTTGTCACATCCTTTTTGGGGGGGTTTATATATATTTAATGTTAAAATGACTTTAATTTAGTTAATTATAACTTTATGATTAATTTATAGTGTAATTAATAAAATAACGGTTTTTGTTGATAATAATGACTATTTTATTGTTTAATATTTCAATTATTTATTCTTTTTAGTATATAATAATTTTTTTTTGAAATATTAATTGTTAAATTGTAGTTTTCAATTATTTCTTTGAGTTGTGATTAATTTTTATGCTCTGCATACTTAATTTTTATTATTTTTTTGTTTGTAGTTTTAATGAATTAATTTTTGATTAACTTTTAATTATTTTCCTTTAAATAATAATATAATAAATTGTAACTTTTATTGTTTCATGGTTTTTATCTTTATTTATTTTAGTTAATCAATTTTTTTCCAGCGCATTATTTTCAATATTTAATTATGTTTTGTATTAGCAATTTAAATAGTTATTAATAATTTATTTCAATCTACTATTGTTTATTTTGTATATCTATTATGAAGGAGTAAGATAATTCATTTGATCTATATAATAGAAATTCAGTTTGATAATTTGAGTACACCACGTAAGATATTTATCAGCGGTAGAAGATATTTATCCCCATTCCACGCAATAAAAATTTGGGTTAGCATAAGATAATAAATTGGATGTTATGAAATTGATCAAATGCCGATTGAAACCACGAAGCACTTCAAAACAAAAAATTTAAGATCGATCGTAGGTGAAGCGCATCGTTGAGAAAGGGAATGTCGAATTTGCGTATGACGATGATAATAACAAATGGAAATACAAATACAAAAGAAATACAAGAAGTAGAGAACACGATTTAAAGCCAAAATTCCATCTCATTTCATTAACACATTACCATATTTATAGAGTATATGAGATCTGATCCAACGGTTGAGATTAATCCCTATAATATTCAATCCAATGTCTAGAATATAAATGGTTTGAGAATATATAAGGTTGTTCATTAAGAGGAAAATTAATTGGGGATTGAGGAGTCATCATTATTATCATAATTATGAAATCCATTAATAATGTTTCATAACACTCCCCCTTGGATGTCATAATTTCATGGAAACTTATTTAATATTCACTTAAAAAACCCCTATGGGAAAAATAAGTGAAGCCAAAATAAAATAATTCCATGTCATGCTACCTCATTAAAAACCTTATCAGGAAAACCCAATGGGAAAAACCTGATGAATGGAAAAAGAGTACAATGTTCCCAACTCCCCCTGATTATATCATTTAATTGTGTCTTCAGGACATCAATTACTATTATTATTTAATTATGTCTTCTAACATGGGAGGAAGACCAAAAGTAATAATAAATGGTCTCATTGAGAAGTATAACTCATGGGGAAGGCTAACAATTTCAATTAATTAAAGATATCCATAATAATTTATAACATTCCCTTGGATATTTGTTATGTTGTATGATTGCCTCATTAAAAACCTCATCAAGGAAAAACCCTTCAGGGGAAACCAATTGATTAGGAAAACAAAGTATAAATTCCCTAGAGTTTTTCCTCATTAAAAACCTTATCTAGAAAATCTAGTGGGAAAACTTGACTTAGGGAAAAAGAGTGAAACAATTACATCTCCCACTCATAATGATCATCACTACATCATTTAACTCATAGAATTTCTATGATCAATTCATAACCAAAACATCTGATTTTGAATTTGGGAATAATAATAACTTATACCCTTTAGATTTTAATGAATAGGGAATAAAATTACCCTGCATCATAATATGATTCATTGTCATTTTCAAGGTACATATACACATGTACATTTATATCCTTCAGGGATTAATAAAATGTGCATTTATATTTAATCCTTTTGGGATAAGTATGTTCTTCATCAACCCTTTATGTATAAAATATATCACTATTGGAAACAAGAGATTTAATTATTCATTATGGGTAAACCATTCAAAATTTAACATTTCATCTTCAGGATGAGTAATTCAAAATACAAGGACGTTCCATGTAATTTCATGATCAAACAATTCATTTATTTTAGAAAACTCTTCAAGAGTTTAGATGTTTTTCTAAACACCTTAATAATATGATGAATACAATGATTCATACAAACCATGAGATGATAAATTCAATTTACATTCTTCCTTAACTTAATATGGATACATCATATTTAGTTCACCCCATAATTTATCATATTGGGTGAAACTTTCATAATTTTGAAAATACTTCAGGCATTTCAAACCCTTCTGGGATTCATATATAAATATCAAAATATACAAGGAATAATATTTCTTATAATAAGATTATCGATATTCAATAGTATTGATAGTTTGGATGATCAATCCAGAACTTTATATGTTGAACATTTCATAAGTTCCTTTAATAATTTTGGTCAATTATTATGACGTCGAAATCTGTCAAAATTTATTGTCATCAATGAGTTTTAAAAGCATTCATAGAAAATATATCATCAACAACATTTGATTGAGATCTCGTAATTTTTCTGGTACCGGTGTCACTTTAGGGACAATATCTAAAAAGATATAATGTTTTTGATATATTCATTTTCCTCTTCAAGGGAAAATATATTTATTTCTTTCTACTCATGATGAACAAGGATTTTATATAATCAGTTCAACCACGCGTTAGGTGTGTATAATCAAACTATTGATTTGCAACACTTTACATTCATGTATGTGTTGTGAGCATCATGTAAATGGTTTTACAGGACCATATAATATATGATACTTGGTATTTCTTTTAATCAACATGCATAGCATGTGATGTATACTCACCAGTAGAAAATAACACATGTGATTATTTAGTGGATGCATCTTTCATATAGATGGATCACATGGTAGGTGGGCGCGCCCATATATACCTCTTCATAAGTATATGTGAAATTTATTTCCATAATAGCTTCTAATGATATAAATAATTTACCTCAAAAATGGGTACCTCATGGTAAATTATTATATAGGGGGAATTCATAATAACATAATGAGAATGAATTCATTGATAATTTAGTAGACATGCATCCATTAAATAAATTCATCATTCTCCCCCTGATGGATGTCTACTATGAGCGGGTCCCAGGAGAGCCGCAGGCGCAGACGGTGGGCGAAACGGACCACCGGAGTGCGTCCGGTGATCCACAAAAGGCGGCGGCATGCCGCCGGAACAGTCGGGCGCGGCTGAGCCGCAGCGGCGGATGAAACCGGAACGGAAAAGCCGTTCCGGAGATGGAGGGGCGCGGCTTAATGTCGCGCCAGCTAGGGGAGGCCGCGCCCTCCCCGCTCGGCCGCTGGCCGAGCCAGCGCCCCCCCCGACCGGGCCAGGGCGGGCTACGCGGGCTGGGCCGGACCGGGACCCAGGTCGGGTCGACCCGGTTCGGGCCGACCCAGGGTGGGTTGGGTCGGGTCGGACCGGGCCCAGACCCCCCTTTTCAGACCAGATTTGTTTCAACGCCCATAACTTGAGCTACGGACCACCGATCGATGCACCATCAGTTGCGTAGGATTCCTTGGATCGAGACAGTCATTTAGGTATATTACACTCAAGGTTTTGGCGAAGTTTGGGTATGGCTGGGTTGGTTCAAACCCGAAACCAACCGGGCCCTCGGAGCGGAAACGCTTATAACTTAAGGACTAGACGTTCGATTGACGTGACGTCAATTAAGTTGGATTAATTATGATGAGACGGTTCTTTTGAAATAATCCACTTGAGGTTTGGACGCAGTTGAAGTATGGTCGGGTTGGTTTTAGCTTAAAAACCAACCGGGTCCCTGGAACGAAAAAGCCAATAATTCTCAGATCGGATGTCCGTTTGACGAACCGTGAGCGGCGTTGGTAATGTTGTTGAGAAACGGTTCCTTTGAGTATACCCCATGGGAGTTCGGGGTACAATTGAGATACAGTCGGGTTGGTTCGTACACGAAACCAACCGAGCCCCCGGGATAAAAAGGCTAATAAATCACAGATCGAGCGTCTGATTGACGCGTCGTCTGTTGCGTTGAGACCCCTATGACGAGGAGGTTCTTTGAGATACTTCCACGAGAGATTACGTGACACTTGGAAGTATCGACCAGTAGCTTGTGGAGCAGATCCTCCCGGAGACGAGCGTACGGAGTACGGAGACCTTGTAGCTGGCTGAGACCTGATGACTGCTTGTCCGATTCAATTTGGAGTGTCTTGACTAGCCCAGTGGGGAGCGCTACTGTGTTGGGGAGACAAACCCATGGAGGAGGAG
The DNA here is from genome assembly GCA_963277665.1 of Viscum album. Lineage (NCBI taxonomy): Eukaryota > Viridiplantae > Streptophyta > Magnoliopsida > Santalales > Viscaceae > Viscum > Viscum album. The sequence continues at coordinate 641,550,595 of OY728146.1, read as the reverse complement.
CACTACTGTGTTGGGGCGGCATACCCGTGGTACTCGACAGGAGGATTACCTCTGTAGGCTATTAGGGGGAGCGCTACTGTGTTGGGGCGGCAGACCCATGGCGGGGAGCACTACTGTGTTGGGGTGGCAGACCCGCGGTACTCGATGGGAGGAGTATCTCAGCAGTCTAAGGTTAGTGAGTAGCACCTCGGAGTCGCGACAGGACTACTGTACTCGACAGAGGAGGAGTTCTCCAGCAGCCGTGGTTTCGACATCGTGAATGAAAATCCTGGTTTGAGCTGAGTCAATAACCTTTGTGTTTTCCTCATGATTGAGATGAGTTACTTGATAACTTAGGTATATGTATGAGCATATACCTAAGTAAAGGTTATCTGTTGAGATCTTTCTTTGTGGTTTATCCTTGTTGGATTTTGTGAGACCTTGAGGGTCTCGGGGTCACTACTGAGTATCGTTATACTCACCCTTGCACGAGCTATGATCACACCTCGTTGTGTTGAATGCAGACGACGGACAGCGCTAACCGGGGTAGAGTGTATGAGGACTGGACGGTACCCGGAGGTGGACACTCAACGTGACGGCACACGGAGCGGACCGATAGACGCGAAGTGCTGAGGAGGATATCTGTACGTACCTTTCAGGTAGGAACCCGAAGGACGATCCAGGAGCTGCTTCACCATTCAGCTGTTGTCTTTTCAGTTGTACTTTTTTTCAGTTGTAGTTGTACCTTTCTGTTGGGCTTGTATTTCTGGCCCCTTTGTACTTTCAGCACACTTGTTAACAAATCAATGCTCGTGTATACATGAATCAATATATTTCATTATAATTGATCCCAGATGGCCTAAATCATCATGTCATATATTTGAAGTGCCAGGATCGGTAAACTTCTAGTTTACCATTATTGATTCGATTGTACATAAAAAATTATTTTTAATCACTTTTATGAATGCTTGTTACATATCGAGGTACCTATTTTATAAAATGTCTCCATATGATATTCATTTTCAATAATACCATTCATATATCTCATCGAGACTTCAAATATAACAAATCGTTAAGAATTTGTACTACCAGTTAGAAATATATTCGTTTTTCTGGAGTCATTAATTATTTTTCATTACCGGTAAATGTACTTATACGAGCATATAATAACTCATATGAGTTCTTTTGAAGCATTTAATCAAAAATAATGTTTATAAATATTTTTCTTCAAGATCGACATATATAAGATCCCCAGGATCTTTCATTGTGCATACTCATATTTTTCGTTATAATTTCCACTTATGGTGGTTGATGAATTCATAATATAATCATAACGAGTTAGGCCCATCACCAGGAGGATTATTGTATAATTTATAACTTATGGCCCAAATATTTTGGAACTTTGAGCCCAAATATTATTTTACAATACATCTACCTGGGATAAGAGCCCCCACGTCTTTTGAAGCTTGTGAATGTAGTAGCGAGAACCAATGTGGAAGAATCTTCTGGATTCATAGCACACATCTTAACGCCATCCAAAATTATAATTCATAAACAACATGCACTTTATCAAATGAAGGATAAATCATTTGATCAAACCTCATCAACTATCAAATATTCATGATATCACAAATTATATCAAAATTTTCATGAATAATTTCATTCACTTCAAGGAATGAGATATAGTAATTAAAACTACATTCATATCAGGGAATTCATTCATTTGTCAGATTTCATGATCCATGAATGATAATTTATTATTTATCAATAACGATCATTTTGCATAAAATGCTAATTTTTATTGATTATGATGATGTTTGTTTAACCACTTTAGGTGGTAAAATCATTTTCATAATATATATCGAATTATCAAAACTATGTAATTCAATCATTTCATTTATGAATTATATGAACAACAACATCCACTTTAGGGGATATATGAATTACACGAGATGCTATTGATAATTCATAAGAGTATGATAAATAATAATGTTTCCCTTGATATTGTTGCTGCGAGAACAATAAATGATAAGTGAAAATATTTTTCAATATAATGTCAAATGACATTATTTTCATATCATCCTTCAGGGATGCATTGTTTTATAAGTATTAATAAAATTCATTGTGCTATGTAAATATTTAATACCATCAGACCACTTTTGGTGGTTATATTTTTATTATTTGTTATAAACAAATACAACAGAATGATCATTCGCACAAAATCATATTCACCTCGAACTTGATTTATAATAAAATTAGGTATATTTGCATTCACTTCGGGGAATGAAATAAATCATTTTCAATAAATATTCTCATTCACTCCAGGGAACAAAATAAAATTATTTGTTCGAGTTTTATAGTGTCTTCAAGACAACTGCATGGATATTCAATTCAACAATTTCATCAATTTCATCCACTTCGGGGGATTAATATATATAAAATATATTTACGATTGTTCATAAAGAATATTTAATTTCGGATTAGCGTATGACAGGTACGCGATGATCAACAAACTTTGTCTCGACATACGATGAGTACGCGATGTTTATCAAACTTCGGGTCGACGTACGACGGGTACACTATGTTCATTATTCAACCACTTATGGTGGTGTAATTTTTTATTCATTTGATGAATGATATTTGTCTTGACATTGACCACATCAGTTATTAATCAAACACATTCTCTCTAGGTAATGAAGTGAAATTTGTCAACCATGAGTCATTACAGCTCTTTAGGAGCTCATTATTTTTCCTGCAACAAAGATTAAGAAAATCATATATTATTTTCAGATTTATCAAGAGGGAAAAAATAAATGTAACAATATATTACATGTAAAATAAGACTAATCTTTTGAAGTGGTTCTTCGAATGAGGGAAGTCGATGCACACACGAAAGAGTATGTCAAAAGAAGAATGTTTATAAAAACATGTGACATGCCTTTTTTCTACAAGATTTTTCTTATGCCAATGATGGGGATGAAGGAAACGACGTCACGATGCACAATGCAGAGAAGACGATCATGCTGATAACGTGTTGTAAAATTGATCAAACACTGATTGAAACCGCGAAACATTTCAAAACCAGAAATGTAAGATTGATCGTAGGCGAAACGCATCGTTGAGAAAGAGAATGTCGAATTTGCGCATGACGATGATAATAACAAATGAAAATACAAATACAAAAGAAATAAAAGAAGTATAGAATACAATGTAAAGCCAAAATTTCATCTCATTTTATTAACATATCACCATATTTATATAGTACATGAGATATGGTCCAACGGTTGAGATTAATCTCTATAATATTCAACTCAATGACCGGACACCAATGATTTGAAAATATGTAAGGTTGGTTATTAATAATGAAATTAATTGGGGATTGAGGAGTCCGTCATTATTTTTATAATTATGATATTCATTAATAATGTTTCATAAAATTGAAATATTCCTCCATAAAATAAGAGTAAGATAAATACAGGTCATCTTGCGAGACCATCGGGAGATGAATCAAAGGAATCTGAACTGATTGAAGATAAACCGAGACCTAATGGGTTTTAAGCTGAGAAGAGGAATCCCAAGCAGAGGATTCTAGATCTAAGATGAAGCCTCCCCGATTTGTGTGGAGATTTTGAAGTTGGTGCCAGGGCTAAGTTTCTGAGAAGAAGAAGGCCGCCGATGAACCATGTGCAGACGAATCGAATCCGATCCGAGGTCACCGAGTTAAAGAAGAACAGGGGTTCATGTCTGAGGATGATGCTGAGACACGATTCCTTCGACCGATATTGTTTTGTCAAATCCAAGCTGCCGCCTTCAAGTGAGCGCTGATTTGAGTTATTTCTGAGCTCGTGCGATTAATGGTTTCCTGTTGAAGATAGAAACCAAGCCTTTTGATATTGGTTTGCTAAGAACTGGAGTTCCGTATTGAAGAAGATGACGTCGAATCACTGTTGAAGGACCCTAGCGAGCCGGAGATGCGCTGATTCTATCTGAGGCTTCGAATGTTGAAGACAAACAATCGTTGTTGCCAGGTGAGGTCTGTTTTTTAGATATATTGAAGATTCACCTAAGTTTGAATTAGGGTTGTGGTCTGTGCTGACTGTTGTTGGATCTGTTGAATCGAGGGTGTTGATCAGTGCTGTCGATCTGGTTGAAGGGTTCAACCTTGACGCCGCCTTTGTTGAAGATCAAAGTTGAGCACCCTTGTCAAGGATTCCATTTCTCTTGCTAATTCCAGCCGAGAAGGTTGATTGAGTCCGTTGACCGAAGATGACCCGAGGTTCGAAGATTCATTTTCATTTCTAGTTCGGGAGACCTGATGCTGGTTCTGAGTTCAGGTTTTATGAAGAAGTTTCGTGGTTGTGGATCGATTTTCTCAAACTCTATGATGCCCTGATGATTTCACTAATGATTTTCTGAAAATGGATTTGAATCTGACTAATGACGCCATTGAAGATTTTGTTTGAAGATTTCCAATTCCAGATGAAGAAGCTTTGTGGGATGAACCCTCTAATCTGATGAAGGCCGAGACTGATTTCAACAGACGACACCGAGGATGAAGAATGTATCATGCTTGCAGAGTTTGAACCTGTTTCTCTATGAGACCTAAGATTTAAATTGATTGTTTGGATTCGAGTTTCTGCTAATTTCTGGCGTGGGAAGATGAATGTAGGCGATCGATTGTTTTCATGAGAGGAAGCCAAGCTGGTTTTATTTTCTTTGGTTGCATTAATCTCATCGGAGGTTGATGGGGGAGATGATGGCATCATAAGTTGTCAGAAGGAATATTTAATGTCTATGCTGGCGGCAGAGGTGATGTGATTGGTGTTGGGGCCGTGTAGGTTTGTGGCGGAAAAAAAACCATTCGAAACAATAGAAGAATGATACCTGGTTTATATTACTCTCTCCTGATGAACATCAGAGGATACACGCAACAGGATTTAAGTGAGTTTTTCAGATCATTACAAATTCATGGAACTATGATCCCGTTAAAAAGATGAACCAACTCATCAACGTTAAGGGGTTGGTTTTTGGTGGTTCACCAACCCTTGAAAACATCCACTGTTAGCTGCTTTAAAGATGACTGCTTCAAAGGTCCAAGGACACGTCTTGGTAGGTTGCCGCCCAAGAAGATGTTGTTGGTGCCGACAGAAGAATTCTCCCACAAATGGGAGTGGTCCTCACAAATCTCCCCCTCACGACCAATTTGGGGTAGAATCTAGACCCGCAGTCTCATTGCAGACATCCAACTTCTCTTTTGGTAGAACATTCGTCATCATGTTTGCCCTATTATCATTGGTGTGAATTTTCTCAGCTTTTAACAATCTTTCTTCCAGCAAATTTCTGATTCAGTGATATCGCGCATCTATGTGTTTGGACCTAGAATGAAATGTCGGGTTCTTGTTGAGATGAATAACATTTTTGACTATCACAATAGAGAATATAATTCTCTTGAATCTGTCCCAGCTCCTGTAAAAAATTCTTCATCCACAACATCTCATTGCAGTCCTCAGTGACCACGATATACTCCGCATCTGTGGTGGATAAGACAACACACTTTTGAAGTCATGATTGCCATGAGATTGCTCCCCCTACAAATGATATCAGGTATCCAAATATGAATTTCCTTGTGTCTCCATCTCCATCCATATCTACATCTGTGTATCCTTCCAAAACAGGTTTGTCACTTCCAAAAGATAAACAATAACTAGATGTACCTCGGAGATACTCAATATCCATTTGACCGCTGTCCAATGCTCCTGTCCTGGATTTGATAAGAATATGCTCACAACGCCAACAACATGAGCAATATTTGGTCTGGTGCACACCATGACATACATAAGACTTCCAACTACTGATTGATAAGGAACTATTTCCATTTCTGCTTTTTCTTCTCAGTTGATGGACTCTGACTTGTCGTGAGCCTAAAATGATTTGAAAGTGGAGTGCTAATTGGTTTTGCCTTGTCCATGTTGAATCTTTCAAGAACCTTCTCAATGTATCGCTCATGAGATAGCCAAATCTTGTAATTCCTCCTATCATGAGTAATCGTCATACCAAGAATCTGAGTAGCATCTCCCAAGTCCTTCATTTTCAAAAGACTTGTTCAACTCCTTCAACTCCTTCAACCTGTCAATCTTGGTGATATCTCTGCCAATAATCAATCTATCATAACATAAATCAATAAGATAATGAAATCAACATCAGAAAACTGTTTGATGAAAACACAATGATCTGCAGTAGTAATCGTGTACTCATTTTTTTCCATAAACGAGTCAAATTTCCTGTACCATTGCCTTGGTGCCTGTTTCAGACCATGTAAAATTTTCTTAAGCTTTCATACCAGGTTTTCCTTCACTTTCACCTGAAATCCCTCTAGCTACTCCATGTATATATATCCTCCTCAAGATCACCATGTAAGAACACTGTCTTTACATCCAGTTGTTGAACCTCCAGGTTCAAACTAGCCGCCAATCCAAGAACAACTCTGATAAAATACATTTTAACCAAGGGAAAAAATTTAATCAAAGTCAATACCTTTCTTTTGACTGAATCCCTTCACAACCATTATGGTTCTGTAGCGCGGTTGTGAGCTGCCATATTCTCCTTTAATTATGTACTCCCACATGTTCTTAAGTGTCTTCTTTCTGTGTGGTAATTCTACCAAATCAAATGTACGGTTTTTGTGCAAGGATCTCATCTCCTCTTACACGACCTTCTTCTATTCCATCTTCTGTTGACTCCTGATCGCATCATCATAACTATCTAGCTCTCCCCCGTCAGTGAGCATCACATACTCATTTGGTGAGTATCTACAAATCAGTTGTCGTTCTTTGGTGGATCTACTCAACTGTGCTTCGGGGGGAATCTGTTTTGAAATATCATATGATGAAGAAATATCAGCATATGAAGACATATTACCTGGTAGTGATGTATCATCAGTATCGCGTATCTCTCTCGTGCTAGCCGGTACTGATAGTGGTGAGACTGGTTCCAGACTGACTGGAATTTTCACAAGCTGCGACTTCTCTGCGCTTTTTGGTTTCTCAAAATCTTCAATCGTCTGATCCTCAAGAAACTTTCGACTGAATCCCTTCACAACCATTATGGTTCTGTAGCGCGGTTTTGAGCTGCCATATTCTTCTTTAATTATGTACACCCACATGTTCTTAAGCGTCTTCTTTCTGTGTGGTAATTCTACCAAATCAAATGTACGGTTTTTGTGCAAGGATCTCATCTCCTCTTACACGACCTTCTTCTATTCTATCTTCTGCTGACTCCTGATCGCATCATCATAACTATCTGGCTCTCCCCCGTCAGTGAGCATCACATACTCATTTGGTGAGTATCTACAAATCAGTTGTCGTTCTTTGGTGGATCTACTCAACTGTGCTTCAGGGGGAATCTATTTTGAAATATCATATGATGAAGAAATATCAGCAAATGAAGACATATTACATTGTAGTGATGTATCATCAGTATCGCGTATCTCTCTCGTGCTAGCCGGTACTGATAGTGGTGAGATTGGTTCCAGATTGACTGGAATTTCCTCAGGCTACGACTTCTCTGCACTTTTTGGTTTCTCAAAATCTTCAATCGTCTGATCCTCAAGAAACACCATATCTCTGCTTCTGATAATCCTCCTGCTGATAGGATTCCAGAGTTGGTATCCAAATTCTTCATGACTGTATCCCAAAAAGATACATTTCTTTCCCTTTCCGTCTAGCTTTGCCTGCTCATCTTTTGGGGTGTGAACAAATGCCCTGCAGCCAAATAATCTCAAGTGTTTTTATGAAACATCTTTACCTATCCAAACACTTTCTAGAACATTGTAGTTCAGTGGAACTGATGGATAAAGGTTGATAAGATCAACCACGGTCATCATTGCCTCCCCCCAAAAGGTGTTTGGCAGCTTTGTATTCGAGAGCATACATTTTACTCTCTCACAAATTGTCCTGTTCATCCTCTCAGTAAGACCATTATGCTAAGGCGTCTTCGATATTGATTTTTCTAGCCTGATGTTGAAACTCCTATAGTACTCCTCAAATGGACCACAATACTCTCCTCCATTATCTTCTTGCACACACTTTAACTGCATGTCTGTTTCTCTTTCCACCTTAACATGAAACTGCTTGAAAACATCCTGCACTTGATCTTTAGTTTTCAAAGCAAAGACCCAAACTTTTCTAGAATGATCATCTATGAAGGTAACAAAATAAATAGCACCTACCATCATTTTAGTGCTCATAATGCAGCCATCAGTGTGAATCAAATCTAAAACATTTGCTTTTCTGGACGATATATAACTATGGAACGATACTCTGTGTCGTTTTTCCATGATGCAATCAACACAAGTATCCAAATGTGTACCTTTTATTCCTGGCAAGAGATATTTCCTGTAGAGCATTCTGATTCCTCTCTCGCTCATGTGACCCAGCTTCCTGTGCCAAACTTCTACAGGAACATCTTTTCTGGCTGCATTTACTTCTCCTCCACACGGTCTTGCATCTATGAGATAAAGAGAGGTATCTTTCTTTCCTTTAACAATTACCAAGTTACATTTGGTAAACTTCCATTTCCCATCACCGAAGGAATTGACATATACCTCATCGTCAAACATTCCAGTGGATATCAGATTGAGGCGAATATCAGTAACATTCCTCACATCCTTCAATAATAACCTATATCCAACATTAGTTTCTAGAAAAATATTACCAATACTAGTAATTTTTGGATGCACTATCATTTCACATCTTCACATGTACAAAACTCCCTAAACGGTAAGATGAGAAGAAATCTCTTCTGGTGGTGACATGGTAGGAGGCACCAAAATTGATGACCCATGTCTAGTTTTGGCTTGCAAGACTGGCCTGATTGTCTTCTTGAACAATAACAATTTCTTCATTGACAACTGCAACATCGTTATTTTGGGTCTTACCTTCCTGATTCCTCTACCCCATCTCCAGCCTTCTACACTCCTAGATGAAATGTACGAGCTTGCCACAGTGGTTGCACTTCATGTCATATCTTGATCGTGATTTCGATCACTTCCTCCTTTGAAGACTATTGGTCAGAGTAGATGACCCAAGAGGGGGGGTGAATTGAGTATCTATAAAAATTTCTGTTAAAAAGGTTCTTTAAAAAATAATATCCCCCTATGAAAATAAACACAAAGTCAGTTTGTAGTGAATTTATAAAAGTCTTGAAGGTTCAATTTGGTTTTCAGAAGATTGATTAGTTCTCAGTTTTACCAATTTAAAGATTAGTAAAACTTTCGAAACAAACCTACCGATTCAAAACAGATGTAAACTCTTGCTAAACTAACTATCAAAGTTTAGTTTATCTTAATGCCAGAAATACATAACAGATAAAAATATAAGATAAACAGCACATCAGATAAAACAAGAGGTTCAATCTCAAGCAGAGACTTAATCCTCTCCACTTGGTGATCACCTTCCACCAAGCAGTTTATATTGATAAACTTTTGATCCACACCCTGGATCAGGGTTCACAATAGTACACAGGCTGTCCAGGTCACACTTGACCTCTACCACAATTATTTGTGGGAAAAACTAACAAACAGATCACACAGGATCTCTTCCACGGTTCTTCGTGGGATATAAGTGTAAGAAGGGATTGAGAGTGAGGATATTTTGGTATCCTCCAGTTATGCTCGGGAGACAGTGTGTGTGATACAAACAAATATACACACTGCTCAAATAGTAACTACAAGATCACAACAGAGTTTAATAAATAAGAGTGGAGTTTAGAAATATCTGTGTGATGCGCAGTAAAGCTCTAGACTCATTGGATATAGAGAAAATGAAATTCGAGTCCTCTTCTGGAAGTTGGTTTCAGAATAGAGTATCACCGTTTTTGTAATCCAGCTTCCAGGTGTGAAAAGATTCTTCTCTTTAATGTTTCGATGTACATTGAGCTTCAGCAGACTGTTGCTTGTTAGAAACTTCTTCTGATCTCAAGCTTTGGGTTAATCTATTTGAGTATTTGCATAGTCTGTATTTCAGCGTGTTCTTCGCCGTGTCTTTTAAGTGGAAGTTGGAGTCCTTTTATACTTTAGGGTCTACTACACATGAAGATCTCCGCACGTGCATGTACCCCGTACTGTCTACGGATAGTCCTACAGACAACATTAAGTAATGTCAGAAACATTAATTTGTCTAAATATGACCATTGGAAATACATTTGAATTAATAAAATCGAAATAGTTATTTATGACTATCGGTGAGTCATCTTCGGTGAGTCATCTTCGGTGTGTCATCTTTGGTGTGTCATCTTTGGTCTATCATCTTCGGTCTGTCAATCTTCGGTCTCTTAATCTTTGATCTGTTAATCTTCAGTCTGTTAATCTTTGGTGTGTTAGCATCAGTCTGTCAACTTCGGTGTGTCATCTTCGGTCTGTTAATCTTCAGTTTGTTAATATTTGGTTTTTTAATCTTTGGTGTGTTAGCATCGGTCTGTCAACTTCGGTGTGTCATCTTCGGTGTGTCATCTTCGGTGTGTCATCTTCGGTGTGTCGAACATCGGTGTGTCGAACATCGGTGTGTCGAACATCGGTGTGTCGAACATCGATGTGTCGAACATCGGTGTGTCGAACCATACTATTGGTGCCAGTGAATCTAAAAAGATTATGAAGTGTATGTCTTACACAAACCATTACAAGACTAAGTGTTATCAAAAAATACATGTATAAATACACTTGTAAACATATTTATTCATGAATATAGGTTATTGGCTTATTTAAGTATATTTTTTGTGTATGACATAATTGATTTACTTAGAGATATTAAAATGGTATGAAAGAGTAGAATCTGTATATTGACATTATTTGTGATTATGAAAACTACAATATCATAGAGGTCCAACAATCTCACCCTTTTTGATAATCACAAATTATGACATACATACAGATATATAGATTAAAGATAGCTTGGCATAGCATACTGTACTAAATGTAATTATCCAATATAGCTAAAGTTTTTTTCTTGATTGAATTTTTAAAACAAAGCTCCCCCTCAATAAATGGATTAAGGCGAGTACATTCCATGTGTCCTAAACCAGAAAATCTCCTCCTTAGATAAATAATGTATGCCTTATTTTCTCCTTCTTTTGGGATTAGCAAAAAAAAGTAGTAAGGAGATATAACAGAAAAGAAAGACACCATAAGGATTTTCATTAAGAGGCATAAAAGTAAAAGTCAAATAAAAAGATCAAATCCCTATAAAAAAATACAATCCATCACTAAGGGTTTGGAGGCTGAGGAAATTTGCCTTTGTCTGAAGGATCCGAGGGAGGAGGAGAAGATTTGGGAGTGACAGAGGGAAGAGGTGGTCTGAAGAGAACACCAGGCAGGGCAACACCTGTGCAGACAGTGGCTGCAAGGGTAGGCCACCTTTCTGATAACACACAACTAGGAGACTGCTTTGCAATGATCGATGAAATCTGGGAAAGAGCCTGAGAGATAATCATTTGAGCAGGAGGCCGAGAGGCAGTACCAATTGAAGCAGCAGGAGGGACCACAATAGCCTCGGCCTGAACATGCAGATAAGGTTTGAGCAGGTTGATGAAGTCATTAATGATTTCACCACCATATTGCATGGCTTTCTCAAATCCATCCTTATTTTCCATAAATTTACTCAGCAAAGGGGTAAACTCCTTCAATTGAGTGACCTGCTTCTTGAAAGCTTCTATGATTGGAGGAATTCTGAGGTTCTCTGCTAGATACTTGAATCTATTGATGAGATCATGCTTGGCGTATATCTTAGTGAAATACTTATCCACCTTTTCTCGAATTTCTCTCTGAGCTGCAAAGGCTTCATTTGTGCACTGTCTGACCATATTGTACACAAGATCTGTATTTCGATGTACCTTTTCAAGAGTTACTTTGTCTGAAACACTCTGAAGTTTTTGGAGTTCCTCTCTCATCACACCATTGAGAGACTCCAAATCACCAACATCACTTTTCCCACTCCTAGAACTAGATGGGCCAGTCAACATTTTCCCAAGCTCTTCTTTCAACTTCTTCATGTCCACACTGAGTAGATGAGTTACCAAGTTCCTAAGAACTTCCAGAACACCACTAAAGGAGGTCTTGAAGTCAGAGGTTAAAGAATTTAACTCATTACCCATCTTTCTTACTTCTTTTCTCAACAAGGTATTGTATCTAATAATGGTTTCTGCTGTGGTAATTAGATTTGGTTGAATTTCCTGGATCACTATTCTTGCAATCTTTGGTGCATCAGCATCTAAGATACCTATGGAGGTGGAGGCTTCACTTCTGGATCCAACTCAGGCTATCACATACTCACATAAATCATTTTTGAATTTTTCCAAATCAGCCTTAGTAACATAGTCACTGGGCATTGCGTGAGCTACTGGATCTACTACTGGAGGTGCAACTGGTGGAACAGGTGCAACATGTTCTGGTTCAACTTGGACTTGTGGAGCAGGAGGAGAAGGCACCCTCTCCTCATCTGAGACATATTCTAAACCAAATAGAATATATTTTGGATCATTATTCCACTCTCTAGTACAGGTCCAGTCTCTTGGCTCAACAATATCAATTTTGATCCTTCTTTCCTGAGACTCAGGAACAACGTCATCATCATCAACTTCTTCATCCTGGTCTCTGGCCATAACAACTTGTCTGGGAACAGGAACCAACCGAACTTCAAGTTCTACATGAGATCCAGCCACTTCAACTTCACCAGGCACTTCCTCAATTTGAGGCACTGGAACCTCATCTTCTTCCTCTTGTCCAGCAGCCATAAGATCATTCAATTCCTAAATGATCTCTTAATTTTCAGCATTAGGATGGGGTGATCTGTCCTCATGTTCAACATCTCTATGACCAATATCCTATTGTTCAACATGATCAACACCATCACCAGCCCCATGTACAGATTCCTCACTGGATCTGTCAACCATTGGTTGTCCCATTTTTAGAGAGTCACTCACATGCTCATCATTTCCTCTATCATCACCACCACCACCACCATCATCATCTGATTCCTCATTTGATTTACTAACATAGCCTTCAACTCCAGTAACTTCAGTTTCTTCCTCATCCTCATCACCTAATAAAGGTTCTCTTGAGGGTCAGTCTAAAGGTGGACTAGAAGGTCCATAAGATATATCTTTGGGACTTTCAATAATTTCAGGATCACTCCTATCATAAAAAGGAGATCCTTATTCCCTTGAAACTTCAGGCTCATCTTCCTCATCAGAATAAACTAGAACCTCTCCTGGTTTTAGACCTGAATCAACTTGGTCCTTTGGTTTAGTAGGGTGGTCAACTGGATTGAAATCCTCATACAAACTTTCCTCATCTCCTACCCAACATCTCTTCCATGGGTTCCAAAAGATTTTCATCCTTTTACAAATGTCTTTTTGAATACAAAAACCACTACATCCACTTAACACTTCATCTCTATCTTCCACACAACCTACCCTCTTCAACATGGCAGAAATCATCCTCGAATAATATAAGCAGGTTTCCTTCTTGGATGGCTTAATCAAATCAGAGATATGCACCATTAGATACCTACACAGGTTCACTTTTATCCCATGTTTCAACAAATAGATCAAGAAAACATCCTGATATTTCACAGCAGAGAAATCTTCCTTAGATAGATTTGATATTGTATGAACTTAAAAAGCAGTCTTACCTCTCCTTCAAATTCATTTGCAATAGTCCTCCTAGATTCTCCATTTCTATTCATCTCCTTTAGAGCATCTTCATAAGAGAGAAAACCAGAGGAAGGTGGAATATTACCTGAATAGTCAGCATAGACACCTTTATGAGGCATCTCTAAGCATTCCGCCCATTCCTTAGATGAAAAAGCTATCTCCTTTCCCTTTACCACAGACTTCATCTTTTCTGCCTCAACTTTATCCAGGGATATCATCAAGTGTTCATAGAACTCATTCACTAGCTGGGGATAATAAGGTCTTTCATTGTTGGCGAACAAACTGAGCCACCCTTGAGATTCCAACAATTTTAATAAAAATACTTGCTTGACAGAAGCCACTCAACAAACACCTATTTTTCAGTCGTAACCACTCGGCTTTCCAAGCTCGGTTTCGTAGTCCCACTGGACTCACCTTTTTGACGCTTAGTAGAAGGAGATTTTCCTGGATCTTCCATAGCATGCTTGGTCCTTGCCATGTCGAGGCTTCAGATTCCAACCGTGTTGAGAGGTTGAGGGTTGAGAGGGAGAGTGACGAAATGTAAAAGGCTTTACGACAAAGGGGAAGGTGAAAGTTCAGGATGGATTGAACTAAATATATCATTTAGGGATTTTAAATCGTAAAAAAAAGAATTTAAATGCGGAAAGAAGAGAGTAAAACATCGTCGTTTTATTTAGAACAGATAGAATTTACGAAAAAATCCTTAACTACATCGGTGACAATAAATCGGTTTCAGGGATCAGTTTCAAGAATCTGTTTCAAGAGATCAGTTTCAAGAAGATCAGTTCAGGAGATCGGCTTCAAGGATCAGTTTTATGAGATCAGTTTCAAGGATCAGTTTCATGAGATCGGTTTCAAGGATCAGTTTCATGAGATCGATTTCAAGGATCGATTTCGTGAGATCAGTTTCAAGGATCAGTTTCTACTGATTTATCATTCCTAGTTCATGTATGATGTAATTCATTATTTCATAATTTAAGGGTTTAGTGAATATATCATCAAGCTGATGTTTAGTCCCAATAAACTCAAGAGTTATATCCCCTTTTTGATAATGATCTCTCAAAAAGTGATGTCTTACATCAATGTGCTTTGTTCTAGAATGAGAAATTGGATTTTTAGAAATGTTAATAGCACTTGTGTTGTCACAGTTTATGGAGATATGTCTGAATTGAAATCCATAGTCTAATAAGGCGTGTTTCATCCACAAAATTTGTGTACAACAACTACCAGCAACAATGTACTCTGCTTCAATAGTTGATAATGTGACTAAATTTTTCTTTTTACTACACCATGATATTAGTGACTTTCCCAAAAAGTGACATGTTCCAGAGGTACTCTTTCTGTCTAACTTACATCCACCAAAATTAGCATCTAAATAGCTAACTAAATCAAAAGGCTATCCTTTTGGATAGAACAGTCCTAAGTTAGTTTTATAATTGAGGTATTTGAAAATTCTTTTAACACTATTTAGATGTGACTCCTTCGGGTTTGCTTGAAATCTCACACACATACACACAATGAACATAATATCTGGCCTACTAGCTGTTAAGTACAACAAACTCCCTATAATTCCTCTATAAGTAGTTTGATCAACTAATTTTCCATTTTCATCAAGATCTAACTTACATGTAGAACTCATAGGAGTTTCACTATTCTTAATGCTATCAAAGCCATATCTTTTCAAAAGATATTTTGTGTACTTACTTCGATTTAAGATAATACCTTCTTTATTTTGAAATATTTGAAATCCAAGAAAATATTTGAGTTCACCCATTAAACTCATTTCAAACTCACTTTGCATTATGTTTGAAAAATCATTACATAAAGAATTTTTAGAAGATCCAAAGATAATATCATCTACATATATTTGGGCTATTAAAACTTCTTTCGAAACTCTTTTTATAAATAAAGTAGGATCTGTGAGTCATTTTGTAAAACCTTTAGAAATAAGAAAATTACTTAACCTTTCATACCAAGCTCTTGGAGCTTGTTTAAAACCATATAAAGCTTTTTATATTTTGAACACGTGATTTGGAAAAAGTGGATTTGTAAAACCTAGGGGTTGTTCAACAAAAACATCCTTAATTATATAACCATTTAGGAATGCACTTTTGATATCCATTTGATAAAGTTTAAAATCCAAGTGTGCTACATAGGCAAGTAAGATCCTAATTCCCTCAAGTCTGGATACTGGTGCAAAAGTCTCTTCATAATCAATCCCCTGTTCTTGATTATATCCTTGTGCAACTAGTCTAGCTTTATTTCTAATGATATTTACAACTTCATCTACCTTATTTCTAAACACCCATTTGGTTCCTATGGTCAAAGTATCTTTAGGTATATTCACAATTTTCCAAACTTTATTTATTTCAAGCTGATTAAGTTCTTCCTGCATGGCCATTACCCAAAATTCATCATTGATTGCATCATTGATATTTTTAGGTTCAAGTTGTGACAAGAAGTCTTGATGTTTAACCTGGTTTCTCAAGGAAGATCTGGTTTGTGTTCCTCTATCTAAATATCCAACAACAACATATAAGGTATGATTTTAAGGGTCCTAGTTTGTCTAGAGAAAGTAGGACTTGATATTTCAAGTTGGTCAGGTTGATCTGGTTCAGTATGGTTAGGATGTGGAGAATTTCTAGAATTGGAAGTTTTCACAGATTCCTTCACATGATGATTTTAGGTTTTATCATTAATGTCTATATTGGACATATCCTCTTCAATATTTTCTAGTGAGGTATTGGGCTCATGTGGATCTGCTTCATCAAACTTGATGTGTACAGATTCCTCCACACATTTGGTTTTCTTATTAAAGAATCTATAGGCTTTGCTTGATGTAGAATATCTAAGAAATATTCCTTCATCACTTTTGGAAGTAAATTTATCTAAATTATCTTTAGTGTTTATAATATAAACTTTACATCCAAACACTTTAAAATAACCCACTTTTAGTTTCCTATTATTCCACAACTCATAAGGAGTTTTCTTAAGAATGGGTCTAATTAAGACTCTGTTTATTTTGTAGCAAGACATATTAACAGCTTCAGCCCAGAAATAAATGGGTAAATCATATTCATTGAGCATAGTCTGAGTAATTTCCTGTAAGGTTCTATTTCTTCTTTCTACCACACCATTCTGTTGAGGTGTTCTAGGTGCAGAGAATTTATTATTATAGCCATTTTGTGAGCAAAAGACATCAAAATATTGATTATCAAATTCACGACCATGATCACTTCTTAAGGATTTAATCTTAAATCCACTGAAATTTTCTACAGTCCTAGCATAATTGGTAAAGTGTGAACATGCTTCACTTTTATGATCCAGGAAAAAGGTCCAGGTGTACCTAGATAAATCATCTATAAGAACATAAACATAGTGCTTCCCAATGAGACTTGAAACTCTATATGGTCCAAACAAGTCCATGTGAACCAACTCGAGAGGTTGAGAAGTAGTTACTTCTTTCTTTGGTTTGAAAGAGATTTTATGTTGCTTTCCTTTTTGACAAGGATTACATACTTTATTATCTAGAAACTCTAATTTGGGTAAGTCTCTAACTAAGACTTTTCTAGTTAACTTCCTAATAGAATGTATATTACAATGTCCTGGTCTTTTATGCTAAAGCCAAAACTCTTTGTGAAAGACATTTAGACAAGAGACATTCTGTGAGGCTAGTGAGTCTAGATTTATAGCATATACATTATCATTTCTAAAAGCAGTAAATACTAAATCATTCTTGGTATAAAAAACATGACATGAATCGTTCTTGAATTTAACATTGAATCCATCATCACACAATTGAGATATGCTGAGCTGGTTATACTTTAGTCCATCAACATACAATACTTTATAAATTTAAATAGAGTTAGGGTTACCAATCTGGCCTAGGCCGATGATTTTTCCTTTACCATTATCACCAAATGTGACACGTCCTTCATAGATCTTGATAAGAATTTCAAATCTTAAAAAATCCCCGGTCATATGTCTTGAACACCCACTGTCCAAGTACCACAACTTTTTACAGGAACTCTTTAGGCAGTCTACCTACAAAACAGTTTATCCAAGAAATGACTTTGGTACCCATATTTTTATGGGTCCACATACATTAGTAATATAATCCTTAGGAACCCACAACCTTCTTATGGGTTTTCTATATGCAGAATATAGAGTATTTGAAAAATAAACTCTGTTTGGTCCTAAAGAATTGGATACAATAAAAGAATTTGTGGAACTGGAACTTGTAGTACACTTCTGGTTTTTGAAAAAGGTAGCAGATTTTCCATATTTGGGTACAAAATGTGATTTAGATAAATTCCTTTGACCTGGTTGATATACTATCCCAGAAGTATACTTAGGAGCTATTTTTTTACTAAGAATTTGAGTAAGATTATTTTTTCTATTAGTAAACTTTTCTAAGTCTTTCTTTAATTGTTCATTAGACATTTTTAACTCATTGTTCTCTTTGAGAAGTTGAGCATTTTTCTCTTTTTCAGTTGTAAGTTCAGATTTAGCAGTCACAGTAATAGCATGCTATTTCTTCAATGATTTATACTTATCTTTCAACTCATTACATGTTTCTTCCAAAATGTTGCAATATTCAAATAATTCACCATTTGTCATATTTTCAGACTCACTTTCAGAATACTAAGAATTATGTGCAAGAGAGTCTAAGGTTACCTCAGTTGTGTTTTTCATGAAACACATATTAGCCATATCATCTTTCTCATTTTGAGAAGATCCAAATTCACTTGAGTTGTCCTCAGAGGCACTCCAGGTGGACTTCATTGCTTTCTTATACCTTATATCCTTATTTTCATACTTTTTATTGTATTTCATCTTTGGACAATCAACCTTCACATGTCCTTTCCTTTTACATTCGTAACAAATTATCTCTTCTGATTTATCATTTCTCTTCCAATCTTTTTTTCCAATTTCCCTTGTTATCATACTTTCCTTTGTAATTGGGTTTTTTGAAAAACTTCTTTTTTCTATAAAATTTCTTGAATCGTCTAGCCAACTGGGCCATTTCTTCATCACTATCTGAAGCAACTTCATCACTGCTTGAGCTTTCAATAGCATCTTGAACTGTATCTTTGTCTTTACTTTTTGATGCAGTTGTCTTGAAAGCTACAGACTTTCATTTTGGTTCATCCTCCTCTTGATTTACCTTCAACTCTTCTTCATACATCATTAATTTTCCAATAAATTCCTTTACTGCCATCTTATCAATATCACACGATTCTCTAATAGACACAGATGTTCCACGCCATCTTTCTAGTAAGCATTGCAGAATCCGCATGATATTCTCTTTGGTAGTTACTTCTCTTCCTAAAGAAATCATGGTATTCACAATTTAATTAAACTTGAGATACATATCAGAAATTGACTCATCAAGCTTCATTCTAAAGTTGTTGTATTTGATAGTATAAGTATTCAATCACATTTCTTTAACATTAGATGTCCCTTCATGAGAAACAAATAGAGTATCCCAAATTTCATGTGCAATTTTACAAGCAAAGATACGGTTAAACTCTTCATCTCCTAGTGCACAGTATAGAGCATTCATTTCTTTAAAATTATTGTTATAGGCACTCTTGGTAGGTTCATCCCAAGTGTTTCTAGCAGTTTTAGGTATTTCATATTTACTTTCAATAGCAGTCCAGATTTCAAATCCCATACTTTCTAGATGTATTTTTATTTTAAGCTTCCACTGAGCATAGTTAGTTTTATTAAAGAAAGGTGATCTGTTGGTAGCAGCCCCTTCCATTCTATTTTCCATGATAAATATTTTAAAAGAATTTCAAATAGATAAAAATTTAGAAACAACAAAAATTTTAATATATTTGAAACACAACTATAATCACAGTTGACACAATTTGAAAAACTAATAATAACTTTCAAACTCCTCTGATACCAAATGTTGGTTGGAGTAGATGACTCAAGAGGGGGGTGAATTGAGTATCTATAAATTTTTTTGTTAAAAATGATCTTTACAAAATAATATCCCCCTGTGAAAATAAACACAAATTCAGTTTGTAGTGAATTTATAAAAGTCTTGAAGGTTCAATTTGGTTCTCAAAATATTGATTAGTTCTCAGCTTTACCAATCTAAAGATTAGTAAAACCTTTGAAACAAACCTATGGATTCAAAATAGATGTAAACACTTGCTAAACTAACTGTCAAAGTTCAGTTTATCTTAATTCTAGAAATACATAACAGATAAAAATATAAGATAAACAGTACAATGGATAAAACAAGAGGTTCAGTCTCAAACAGAGACTTAGTCCTCTTCACTTGGTGATCACCTACCACCAAGCAGTTTATATTGATAAAATTTTGATCCACACCCTGGATTGGGGTTCACAACAGCACACAGGCTGTCCAGGTCACACCTGACCTCTATCACAGTTAT
Organism: Viscum album; assembly: GCA_963277665.1. Taxonomy (NCBI): domain Eukaryota; kingdom Viridiplantae; phylum Streptophyta; class Magnoliopsida; order Santalales; family Viscaceae; genus Viscum; species Viscum album. Next base: position 641,530,499 of record OY728146.1, on the reverse strand, counting down.
TTGTGGGAAAAAATAACAAATAGATCACACAGGATCTCTTCCACAGTTCTTCGTGGGATATAAGTGTAAGAAGGGATTGAGAGTGAGGATATTTTGGTATCCTCCAGTTATACTTGGGAGATAGTGTGTGTGATACAAATAGATATACACACTGCTCAAATAGTAACTACAAGATCACAACAAAGTTTAATAAATAAGAGTTGAGTTTATAAATCTCTGTGTGATGTGCAGTAAAGCTGTGGACTCATTGGATATAGAGAAAATGAAATTCGAGTCCTCTTCTGGAAGTTGGTTTCAGAACAGAGTATCACCGTTTTTGTAATCCAGCTTCCAGGTGTGAAAAGATTCTGCTCTTTAATGTCTCGATGTATAGTGAGATTCAACAGACTGTTGCTTGTTAGAAACTTCTTGTGATCTCAAGATTTGGGTTCCTCTATTTGCGTATTTTCACAATCTGTATTTCAGCGTGTTCTTCACCGTGTCTTTTAATTGGAAGTTGGATTCCTTTTATACTTCAGGGTCCACTACACATGAAGATCTCCACATGTGCATATACCTCGTACTGTCTACAGATAGTCCTACAGACAACATTAAATAATGTCAGAAACATTAATTTGTCTAAATATGACTGTTGGAAATACATTTGAATTAATAAAATTGAAACAGTTATTTATGACTATCGGTGAGTCATCTTCAGTGAGTCATCTTCGGTGTGTCAGCATCGGTCTTTCAACTTCGGTGTGTCATCTTCGGTGTGTCATCTTTGGTGTGTCATCTTTGGTCTGTCATCTTTGGTCTGTCAATCTTTGGTCTATAAATTTTCGGTCTGTTAATCTTCAGTCTGTTAATTTTCGGTGTGTTAGAATCGGTCTGTCAACTTCCGCGTGTCATATTCGGTCTGTTAATCTTCGGTCTGTTAATCTTCAGTGTGTGAGCATCGTTCTGTCAACTTCGGTGTGTCATCTTCGGTGTGTCAAACATTAGTGTGTCGAACATCGGTGTGTCGAACATCGGTGTGTCGAACATCGGTGTGTTGAACATCGGTGTGTCGAACATCGGTGTGTCAAACATCAGTGTGTCGAACCATACTATCAGTGCCAGGGAATCTAAAAAGATTATGAAGTATCAATCTTACACAAATCATTACAAGACTAAGTGTTATCCAAAAATACATGTATAAATACATTTGTAAACATGTTTATTCCTGAATATAGTTTATTGAATTATTTAAGTATATTTTTGTGTATGAAATAATTGATATACTTAGTGATATTAAAATGGCATGAAAGAGTGGAATCTGTATATTGAAATTATTTTTGATTATGAAAACTACAATATCATAGAGGTCCAACAAAGACTTTGGTCACAGGGTTCTCTTCCTCTGCTTCTTCCCTGCCATTTCTACTTCCTTTGTCTTTCAATGACAAGGGCCTCTGATTCAAGTGTATGTCCCTCATCTTTTATTCTAGACTCTTCATTCAGCATTTTGTCTTTCACCATCTCCACGGTTAGAGTTCCTTTTGGAGTATAATTGCGGACCAATACAACTAATGTGTCCCATGTCTTTGGTAAAGAACTCAACATCAACAGTGCCTACAACTCATCATCAATCATTATTTTCGTAGAATTTAGCTAATCAACAGTACTTTGTAACTTTCTCATGTGATCTAATACATTGGTCCCATATTTTTATTTCAAGTTGACAAGACGACGTATCAGGTTTTATTTGTTTTGCATGGTTTTTCTCTCATACAGCTTTTCCAATTTTTTCCAAAGAATGGAGGCGTTGTGTTCATTGGAAATTTTTTGGAAGATGCTCTTGTCAATTCATTGTCTGATTTGGGAAGCACACTTTATGTTGACTACGACCCACTCCACATCCACTGGAAGGGTACTAGGTGACGTCTTCTCATCAGGTTTACCGCTTGTTGACATTTCCTCCGCTTGCACTACAACGGGCTTAGTGGTTTCCATTATAGGCTTCCACAAATCTTTAATATACAAAAGGTCCTTCATTTTCGGTTTCTAGATGGAATAATTAAATGCAATGAGTTTAATAATATTATTGGTATTTTCTTCCATTTATAGAGTGTTAATTTTGAAAATCTAACCATAAGGATGTGTTCAGAATGGTCGAAATACCTAGAATCAACTCTTGGATCGCTGGAAATGGGCTCTGATTGGTCGAGATATTTCCAAAACAATTTCAACAGTCTAGATTGACCGCTGATGTGGAACTGACGTGGCGCTGATGTGGCGTGCCAGAATAGTGGTTAGAAAGTTGCCGGTGGCATGAACAATGTCATCTTCTCCGACACGAGGGTACTGTAGCACCCGCGGTTTGACCAAACTTTGACCGAGCTTATCTCCTTCATTTCAGCTCCGTTTTTGACACCGCTTGTACCGTTGGAATTATCTCATCGTGCTCTTCATAGATCTAGGCTCAAATTTTTTTTCTGAGAAACTACAATTTTCCAGTCATCAGAAAATTTCTCTGTCACGCCGTCGTTTTACTTCCGAACTCTCTGATACCATTTTGTTAGGGAAGCAGAGGTTCGTGGCGATCAAAAAACACACCAAACAGGAAGAAAAATGGATCAACACAAGAATTTACATGGTTTGGAAAGGTCACCTACATCCATGGGAGAATGGGGCCTGGTTTATATTACTCTCTCCAGATGAACATCAGAGGATACACACAGGAGGATTACAGTGAGTTTTTCCAGATCATTACAAATTCATGGGACTATGATCCCATTAAAAAGATATAACAACTCATCAACATCAAGGGGTTGGTTTCTGGTGGTTCACCAACCCTTGAAAACATCCGCTGCCAGCTACTTCAAAGATGGCTACTTCAAATGTCTATGGAGGCGTCTTGTAGGTTTCTTCCCAATAATATGTCACTGCTACCGACAGAATACTTCTCCCACAAATGGGATTAGCCCCCACAAATCTCCCCCTCATGAAAAATTTGGGGAAGAAGCTAGACCCACAGTCTCCTTGTAGGTGTCCAACTTCTCTTTTGGTAGAATCTTCGTCATCATGTCTGCCCCATTATCATTGGTATGAATTTTCTCAACTTTCAACAATCTTTCTTCCAACACATTTCAGATCTAGTGATATCACAAATCGATGTGTTTGGACCTGGAATGAAATGTCAGGTTCTTTCTAAGATGAATAGAACTCTAACTATCACAATAGAGAATATAATTCTCCTGACTCTGTCCCAGATCCTGTAAAAACTTCTTCATCCACAACATCTCCTTGTAGCCCTCAGTGACCACAATATACTCTTCTTCTTTGGTGGATAAGGCAACACACTTTTGAAGTCATGATTTCCATGAGAATGCTCCCCCTACAAATGATATCAGGTATTCAGATATGGATTTCCTGGTATCTACATCTCCATCCATATCTGTATCTTTGTATCCTTCCAAAACAGGTCTGTCACTTCCAAAACATAAATAATGACTAGATGTACATCAGAGATACCTCAATATCCATTTGACCATTGTCCAATGCTCCTTTCCTAGATCTGATAAGAATCTGCACACAATTCCAACAACGTGACCAATATATGATCTGGTGCACACTATGTCATACATAAGACTGCAAACTACTAACTGATAAGGAACCATTTCCATTTTTTACTTTCTCCTTCTCAATTGATGGACTCTGACTTGTTGTGATCCTAAAATGACTCATAAGTGGAGTGCTAACTGGTTTTGCCTTTCCCATGTTGAATATTTCAAGAACCTTCTTAATATATCGCTCCTAAGATAACCAAATCTTGTGATTCCTCCTGTCATGAGTAATCGTCATACCAAGAATATGAGTAGCATCTCCCAAGTCTTTCATTTCAAAATATTTATTCAACTCCTTCTTCAACCTGTCAATCATGGTGATATCTCTGCCAATAATCATCATATTATCAACATAAATCAATAATATAATGAAATCACCATCATAAAACTATTTGATGAAAACACAATGATCTGCAGTAGTCCTTCTGTACTCATTTTTCTCCATAAATGAATCAAATTTCTTGTACCATTGCCTCAGTGCCTGTTTCAGACCATATAAACTTTTCTTAAGCTTGCATTCCATGTTTTATTTCCCTTTCACCTAAAATCCATTTGGCTGCTCCATGTATATCTCATCCTCAAGATCACCATGTAAGAACACTGTATTTACATCCAGTTGTTGAACCTCCAGGTTCAAACTAGCTACCAATCCAAGAACAACTTTGATAGAAGACATTTTAACCACAGGAGAAAAAATTTCATCAAAGTAAATACCTTTATTTTGACTGAATCCCTTCCCAACCATTCTGGCTCTGTATCATGGTTTTGAGCTGCCATATTCTCCTTTAATTCTGTACACCTACTTGTTCTTCAATGTCTTCTTTCCATGTGGTAATTCTACCAAATAAAATGTATAGTTCTTGTGCAAGGATCTCATCTCCTCTTACACGACCTTCTTCCATTCCATATTCTATTGACTCCTGATCTCATCATCATTACTGTCTGGATCTCCCCCATCAGTGAGCATCACATCCTCATTTGGAGAGTATCTACGACTCGGTTTTATTTCTTTGGTGGATCCCCTCAACTGTGTTTTAGGGGGGATTTGTTCCAGAATATCATATGATGAAGACATATTAGAATATGGAGACATATTACCTAGTAGTGAGGTATCATCAGTTTCATGTGTCTCTCTCACGCTAACTAGTGCTGATGGTGGTGAGACTGGTTCCGGACTGACTGGAATTTCCTCAGGCTGTGACTTCTCTGCACTTTTTGGCTTCTCAAAATCCTCAATCGTCTGATCCTCAAGAAACACCACATCTCTTCTTCTGAAGATCCTCCTGCTGATAGGATCCCAGAGTCGGTATCCAAACTCTTCATGAACACATCCCAAAAAGATACATTTCTTTCCTTTTACATCTATATTTTCCTTCTCATCTTTTGGGATGCGAACAAATGCCCTGTAGCTAAATACTCTCAAGTGTTTGTATAAAACATATTTACCTATCCATACACTTTCTGGAACATCGTAGTTCAGTGTAACTGATGGAGAAAGGTTGATAAGATCAACCACGGTTATCATTGCCTCCCCCCAAAAGGTGTTTGGCAGCTTTTCATTTTAGAGCATACATCTTACACTCTCACAAATTGTTCTGTTCATCCTCTCAGCAAGACCATTATGCTAAGGAGTCTTCAGTACGTATTTTTCCATCCAGATGCCAAAACTCCTATAGTACTCCGCAAATCGACCATGGTACTCTCCTATATTATCTGCTCTCACACACTTTAACCACCTACCTATTTCTCTTTCCACCTTCACATAAAACTGCTTGAAAACAACCTGCACTTGATCTTTAGTTTTCAAAGAAAAGGCCTTGACTTTTCTAGAATGATCATCTATGAAGGTAACAAAATAAATAAAACCTCCCATTATCTTAGTGCTCATCATGCAGATATCAGTGTGAATCAAATCTAAAACATTTTATTTTCTATATGGTATATAACTATGGAATGATACTCTGTGTTGTTTTCCCATGATGTAATAAAAATAAGTATCCAAATGTGTACCTTTTATTCCTAGTAAGAGATTTTTCCTGGAGAGCATTCTGATCCCTCTCTCACTCACGTGACCCGACCTCCTATGCCAAACTTTTGTAGGAACATCTTTTCTAGTTTCATTTATTTCTCGTCCACACAGTCTTGAATCTGTGAGATAAAGAGAGGTATCTTTCTTTCCTTTAGCAATTACCAAGTTACCTTTGGTAAGCTTCCATTTCCCATCACCTAAGGAACTAACATATCCCTCATCATTAAGCATTCTAGCGAATATCAGATTAAGGCTAATATAAGGAACATGCCTCACATCCTTCAATAATAACTTGTATCCAACATTAGTTTCTATAAAAATATTACCAATACCAATAATTTTGGATGCATATCATTTTCCATCTTCACATGTCCAAAACTCCCTAAAGGGTAAGATGAGAAGAAATCTCTTCTGGCGGTGACATGGTTGGAGGTTTTAGAATCGATCACCCATGTCAAGTCTTGGCTTGCAAGACTAACATGATTATCTTCTTGAACAATAATGATTTTGTCATTGACAACTGCAACATCGTTATTTTGGATCTTACCTTCCTGATTCCTCTACTCTGCCTTCAGCCTTCTACACTCCCATATGAAGTGCTTGGGATTTCCACAATGGTGTAACTTTATGTCATATCTTGATTGAGATTTAAATCACTTCCTCCTTTGAAGACTTTGGTCATGGGGTTCTCTTCCTCTGATTCTTCCCAACCATTTCTGTTTCCCTTGTCTTTTAGTGACAAGAGCCTTTGATTCAGGTGTATGTCCCTCATATTTTCTTTTGGACTTTTCATTCAACATTCTGTCTTTCACTATCTCCACGGTGAGAGTTCCATATAGAGTATAATTGTTGACCGACACAACTAATGTGTCTCACGTCTTTGGTAAAGAAATCAACATCAACAGTTCCTATAAATCATCATCAATCATCATTTTCATAGAATTCAGCTGATCAATAGTACCTTAGAACTCGCTCATGTGCTCTGATATGTTGGTCTCGTCTTTGTATTTCAAGTTGAAAAGATGAGGTATCAATTTTTATTTGTTTTGTGCGGTTGTACTCGCATACATATTTTCCAATTTTCACCAAAGAACGGAGGTGTCGTGTTCATTGAAATTTTTTGGAAGATGCTCTTGTCGATCCATTGTCTAATTTGGGCAGTGCACTTTCTATTGAGCACTAACCACTCTGCATCCACTGGCGGGGTACTGGATGATGTATTCTCATTGAGTTTACATATTTTTGACGTTTCCTTTGCTTGCGTTGCAACGAGCTTAGTGGTTTCCACTATAGACTTCCACAAATCTTTAATATACAAAAGGTCCTCCATTTTTAGTTTCTAGATGGAATAATTAAACAAGGTGAGTTTAATCATATTACCAGTATTTTATTCCATTTCTAGAGTGCAAATTTCAAAAATCTAACCATACAGATGTGTCTGAAATGGTCAAAATACCTAGAATCAACACCCGGATCGCTGAAAATGGGCTCCGATTGGCCGTGATATTTTCCAAAACAGTTTCAATGGTCTAGATTGACCGTTGTCATGGCACTGATGTGGCATGCTGGAATAGTGGTCAGAAAAGTTGTTGGAAAGTGCCGACGACGTGAAAAATGTCGTCTTCTCTGGCATGGGGGTACTGTAGCACCCGTATTTTGACCAAAATTTGACCGAGCTTATCTCCTTCATTTCAGATCTGTTTTTGATGCCGCTCTCACCACTAGAACCATCTCACAATTCTCTTTATAGATCTAGGCTCGAATTTTTTTTCAAACAACTTCAGTTTTTCAGTCGTCGGAAAATTTTGCTGTTGCATTGTCGTTTCACTCCCGAACCCTCTGATACCACTTTGTTGGGGCGGCGGAGGTTCTTGGCAATAAAAAAACACAAAAAATAGGAAGAAAAATGGATCAACACAAGAATTTACATGGTTTAGAAAGGTTTCCTATGTCCATGGGAGAATGGGGCCTGGTTTATATTACTCTCTATAGATGAACGTCAGAGGATACAAACAAAAATATTACAGTGATTTTTTCCAGATCATTACAAATTCATGGGACTATGATCCCGTTAAAAAGATGGAGCAACTCATCAACATCAAGGGGTTGATTTTTGGTGGTTCACCAACCCTTGAAAACATCCGCTGCCAGCTGTTCCAAAGATGGTTGCTTTAAAGGCCCAAGGAGGCATCTTGGTAGGTTTCCACCAAATAAGATGTTGCTGTTACCGACAGAAGACTTCTCCCACAAATGGGAGTGGCCCCCACACTTTGAGAGTTTTGTTAAAGTCACATGGATAGTGGCATAAGACCATCAAAGGGATTATACAATTTTTCTGTCACCAATTTAAGTCGGTGAAACTTGGTGGCAATTTTTGAGAAAAATAAAAAGGATATTGATAAGGAAAGTAAAAAAAAATATTATACACAATTTTATAGAGATGAGAGATGGGAAAAAAGAAAAAATAAGATCATTAGAATGATGGCAACGAAGATAGAGAAACTTGAGATGGAGGGTAAATCGACTTCAATAGAGAAGATTTATTCTTTTATTTCTTACTTTCTCCATTCTTATGGTGTTGCAACGAAATTATTCAATATATTTTTAGTTTACATTAAAATAAAGAGTGGGTAAACATTTTTAGGGTTTTTGGATTGTAATGCATTTAAATTCTTCATATGTTCAACTCTGGTTGTCGTTCTTATGTTAGTGAAATTTTCATTCAATGTTTTCATTTTTTTCTTAATGAGAATCAATTTTACACTATTCTAAGAACCAATGGGTGATGGTAGTGGATACCTTTCCTTTGTTCATCAACTGAAGTACCAAAAATTAGAAAAAGTTGATGATACTCTTCTCCATTAAAGAACTAATCATATCCTTAGTTTTTATTGACAAATATTATTATTGAGAATTCAATGGACTATGCTAAACATTTAATTATAGTTAGATATAGATAATATTTTCTCAACATCACTGGCATAATGATGATAGTTTGATGTGAGAGCAGAAAATTACTTTTTTTAGTGCAATGTAGTCTGATTTCCCTAGTCTCATCTACTGTTGTCTTATCTCATTTTATTTACACAATCTACATCACAATCAAAGTTTCATAGTTTCATTTTGTTTTCTTTTGTTTGTTTTTATTTTTTATTTGGTCACACAATTTATTTTCACCTTCCCTTTGGAATTTGATACTTATACTTGCTTCTTATTAGTAGTTTGTAGGTTAAAAAAATAATTAAATTTTCACGAAATTCAATGAAATTTGTGCCAAATTTTGGTTCTATTTCCAGGGAGGGCATGTACGACAAAAAAAATAAAAAAAAATAAAAATTAATTCATTTCTTAAAAATTTCAAAAAAAAAACTATATTTTTTTTCTAAGACAAATCCACTAAAAATATTCTTGTTATCCACTATTATGTGCAATTTTTTCTACTGTTTCAACTTGAAATTTTATGTACACAAGGAAAATTCTAATTTTTAACTATAAAAATTAATATCAGAAATAAAAAAAATGCTTTTATACCCTTAAGAAAAATAATAACAAAGCTAAAATGGAAAATACAAATGTTAAAATTTAAAGAGCTATTGAAAATCAAAACCAAAATCATATTGTACCTTAAACTATAAATAACAATGATGAGAGGGATAAGATTAGAGATTTCCATCTTTGTACAATATCAATTAATCCTTCATGTATACGGTTATCCCAGAGGCCTAGGAATTATGAAATGAAACAATCCAACCTCTCTATCTTACCCTCTTTTAATGGACAACCTGATGATGTTTCTTTAGAATTCATTAGAGAATTTTATGGATTGATTCCACAGTTTTCTTTTCATGGGTTGAATGAGGAGGATCTTAGGATGAGAGTTTTTACATTTTTTATAAAGAGTAATGCTCAAAGTTAATTTCAAAATTTAGATGAGGAAATTTTTTACACATGGGACCAAATTTTCAATTCCTTTGTTATAAAGTTTTACCCTAAAAAAACCACTAATGAAGCGAGGCATAAAATCACTCGTTTCATTAAAGAATATGATGATATTTTTCAAGAAACTTGGGATAGGTTTAGGGTAATCCTTAGATAATGTTATAATCATCAACTTGGACCTCATATTCTGATGAATACTTTCTGTAATGGTCATACTACTTATAATCAAAATCTTGTTGATCAATTTTGTGGTGGTGATTTCTTAGATACGACTGAAAATAAACTCAAACAAATATTTAAAAAACATTCAAAAAATATCAATATAAAATTAAAAGAGTGTTATCCATAGGGCTGAACCTAATTCCCAGGATTCTATTGTTAATGAAAATTCTCTTAGGGATTTGTGTACTCATTGTGGTATGTATATTCATTCTCAAATTTTTTGTCCCATATTTGATCTATATATTCATCTAGAGGAGAGTTCATAATTTATTGACTATAGGGTTAGAAAACAATATATCAATAACCCTTTATTGAATCAGTTTAATTATGGATATAAAAACCACCCTGATCTTTCATGGAGAGAATAAGGTGCGTTGAAACAATCTACTGCTCCTGTTTACCCACAACAATCTAGACCTTCATTTCAAAACCAATTTAATGAAGAATCCTCAAATTATAAAGTGGATGTTAGGGGTATGTTTCAATAGTTAATAGGAATATTTTATTCTTAAAAAGTTGAGTTAGATTCCCAAAAGTCTAGAATTGATTCAGATTGGGCCGAAACAAATTATAGAATTCATAATCTTGAGTTGCAAATGGGTCAAATTTCTAGCAACTTAGAAGGAAGAGACAAGGGAAAATTACCAATCACAACAATAATAAATCCCAAGGAAAATTTGATGGCTATAACTACTAGATCAGTTTTGAAAACTCAAGAACAAGTTAGTGAACAACCCAGGGAAGATGAACCTGAAAATAAAAACTAAAAAAATACCAAATCTAGAAATCTGGATAACAGTGTCTAGAATCATCAAAATGATGAATATTTAAGTGAACCCCCCCCCCCAAAAAAAGAATAAAATGAAGTGGGAACTAGTTAAGGAGGTAAATAAAAAGGCTAGGTTTGATGATGAGGAGAGTGAACTACCAATCTTAAAGAATTATGTTCCTCCCATCCCTTTTACAAAAAGAATTTAGAAGAACTATGAACCAGATTAATTGAAATTAATTCTATTTTGGAGATTTAATTTCAATATCCACTTTGTCGAGTCTTTGAATAAAGTCTCTTCTTGGTTTAAATTTCTCAAAAGTTTTTTGGAAAATAAGAGGTATTGGGATGAGCGTTCAATGATTAATTTGAATAAGGATTGTAGTGCCATTGTTCAAAATTACATTCCACCAAATTTAAAAGACTGTATTTCCTTTGTCATATTTTGTAAAATTAGATTTAGTGATAAGATTAGGTGCCTATCTAATTTAGGTTCTATCATCAACCTTATGCCCTACTCCTTATTCATGAAGTTAGGTCTTTAGGATTTGAAGCTAACTTTAGTTTCACTACAATTAGCTGATAGGTCACATATTTTTCCTTTTGGAAGGGCAGATGACTTATTAGTTGATGTAGGAAAGCTCAAAATCCCTACTGATTTTTTTGTTCTTGAAATGGATAGTGATAATAAAGTTCCAATCATTTTAGGAAGACCATTTCTAGCTATAGATAGAGCTGTAATTGATGTTTTAGAAGGAAAATTCACCCTTTAGTCCCGTGATGATCAAGAGGAGTTTCATATTTTCGAAGAGTTGCTTATTATGTTCAGCTATAAATTGATTGATGATGTTGAGGAATTATTTAGAGCTAATATTAAGAAGGATACTCATTGTCCTTTTGAGTTCATAATTGAAACATATGTTAATGACCATTTTCATGCAAATTTTGTTGAATATTAGTCCACAATTGAGATGGAAAGGATAGGGGAACTTGAGAACCAACTAAGGAAATATATTTCTTAGGACCATGACATGGTCCATCCATACTCAAACTTTCAGGTTGAAAATATTTCTCAAGATGATGTTCATAGTTTTTAGCCCTCTCTTATTTCCAACTTGGAAACAAATTCTTGTTCTCATCAACTTCAGAAGTATCAGAATATTTTTAGTGTTTATACTAATGAAAGTGAGTGTTTTAAGGATGAAGATTTTTTGGGATAATGTTAATCCCTTAGTTACTAATAATGAGTTATCCCAAACTGTTTAAATTGTTGAAAGTGATAATAAGGATTGTTTTACAGATCTATATAGCACGTCTATCCATTTTGTTATAAGTTATCTATAATAAAATTTTTCTATTCAAGAGATTAAATAATTCTTAGGTAAGCTTGAGGAGGTTTTCCTTGCATTAAAAAGGTATCTGAATATGAAAATATTGTTAGCAGTGGGAAATCTACTGAATCTGCTGAGTCATTTTCTGAATCTTCTATGTTCCAGAACCTTGATGATGATATATTTGTTCATAATTTTGATAAGTTCATTGATTACATTGAGGACTATTTATATAATTCACCTAGAGAGTTTGTTTCTAGTTGTCATTTTGAGGATAATAGTGAGCTGGTTGCAACAACATTTTCACCTAATTCTGAATCATTAAACCCCTCAGGTGTGGGGGAGCATCTGGAAAGCAAAGTTTTTCCTTCTGATAAAAATACTTGACTACTTATTTTTTTGTTACATTTTATATTTGACATTATTTACCCTATAGAAGGTGGTGGTAAGAGGTTAAATGATAGAACCTTGGAGTATTTGGGAGGAGTGATGCGAGAAGCTGGAGTGTTTAAAGCTTTAAGAAAAAAATAAAAAAATTTCAAAACAATCAATGACATGAAAACCAATAATGAATCATACCCTTTAAATGGAAACAAATAGGAAGTTTTAAGTGATAAATTCTGGTTGAAGAATTTAAATTTAGTGCTATATGGGAGGTAACCCATGATTTTATTTATTGGTTTTTATTTTTCTATTTTTTTGAATAAAATTTCTCTTGCTCTGTTGTGTGCTGCTCTCAATTTTCATAAAAATCCTGATTTTTTCTTGGCCTTATTTTGATGACTTTGTAAGAATAGATTTAATGCTTACCTTTCTTCTTTTTTTATACTTCCATAGAAGAGGCTAGGTGTGCAATATGTTCAGGGAGATGTATTTGTGAAGAAAATTGGATAACCCTTTCTTAAATCTTCTCTCTAGTTTAATTTTGTTTAAACTTTAAATTCTAAAAATTTATGTTTATATTATTTGTTTCATAGGAGTTGAAATTTTGTTCTACCAGAGGACTTATTCAAGTGAGGAAATGGGAAGTGTATTATGTTGGGAAATAATTGTTAAATCTATATTTCAGGGAAGTTAAAATTAAAATTCTACAATAGATTAGTTATGATTTAGTTTCAAATTTCTATTGCTTGCTGCATGAGGTGTTATAAATGAATGTAGAGTTCATATTAAATGTTTTTTCATGATGAAATTATTTTTATAATCTTATGGTTTCTGATACAATTTTACTACATTTTTTTCCTGAAAATTTGGTGAGAATGCTTATTTTAACACTTTTGTGAAAATATTTGTTAAACATTAAATATAAACATGAATTTAATTCAGAAACCATGAATTTGAGCTGAATTTGTTAATGTAGTAACCAGTTGGTAACTTTTATATATGCGGTTCTTATTTAATTTGATGTGTTAGATTTTTTTTAACTTTATTGATACCCTTAAACATTAAAAATTAATACCAAATTAAAAATCATTTTGAAATTTAAAGTGTTATAATTGTTCTTCCACCTTGAATTAAACAATAAGGACATTATTGCATTTTAAGTGTGGGGGAGGGGTCTTTAATTTTTTAATCTTTAATTCATTTAGAGACCATAAAAAACCCTTAATTTTTTTGAAATTGTTTGTCTTAAGCATCACTTAGATAATTTCATTGGATGAAATTTTTTATTTAAAATTGAAGGTTGTGATGCCACCTTGAGGAGGTTAGTCTTTAATACCTCTTGGATTTAATTGGGTAAATCTTTTCTCTTTTCCTCTTGAAAAAATGGGTTTTAGTGAAATATTGGGAAAATATCTTATGAATTTTATTTACTTTGAAAATTTTAAATTGAATTTAGCATACAAGATATGTATCCAATTGGATTATTAAATGAAAATCCTAATCTAGACTGATCCAAAAATTTATTCATTATTTCATCCATTATTCTTTAAGTTGTTGGATGAGTTATTTATCATGCTTATAATTATTAAACCTACCCATCCAAGCAACATGTATATTTATTATTCCTTCTAATTGTGTGAGTCGACTCAAATGGAGGTAAAGAAAAGTTTGGACTCTTAGCTGGATGTAAATTGATATTTTTTAAATTCTCTTTAAAATTTTCAATTTAAATAAGTTTTGTAAAATAATACACAATTTTAAACTGAATAACTTTAATTTGAGGGGGAATTCATCTTTTCTACTTGAAATAATCCATGAGGAAAAAATCAATGTGAAAATCAATTCTTAGTGGCATTACGTTTTTTCCATTTTGGGATTTGTTTTCTACTATTGAAATATTCTAAGTGGTTACTTGAGGACAAGAAATTTATTAATTGTGGGAGAATTTGATGTAGTATTTATTCATTACATTTTTCCACATCCTTTTTGGTGGGTTTTATATGTATTTAATGTTAACATGAATTTAATTTTGTCAATTATAACTTTATGATTAATTTATAGTGGAATTAATAAAATAATGATTTTTTAATAATAATCCCTATTTTATTGTTTAATATTTCAATTATTTATTTTTTATAATATATAATAATGTTTGTTTGAAATATTAATTATTAAATTGTATTTTTTAATTATTTCTTTGATTTTTACTTAATTTTTATGTTCTGCGCACTTAATTTTTATTCTTTTTTTGTTTTTAGTTTTGATTAATTAGTGAATTAACTATTGATTAATTTTTAATTAGTTTCCTTTAAATAATAATATAATAAATTATAAATTTTATTCTTTCATAATTTTTATCTTTCATTATTTTAGTTAATCAATTATTCATTTTTTTTATTTCAAGTGTATTGTTTTTAATATTTAATTATATTTTGTTTAGAAATTTAAATAGTTATTAATAATTTGTTTCAATATACTATTGTTTATTTTTTATACCTATTGGAAGGAGTAGGATAATTCATTTTCTCAGTGTAAGAGAAATTCTGTTTGATAATTTGTGTACATCACCTAAGATATTTATCTGCGGTAAAAGATATTTATCCCTATTCCATTTAAGAGAAATTTGGGCCAGCATATGATAATAAATTGAAAGAATTGGACATAAAATAAATTCTTGTAAGATAAATACAAGTCATCTTACATGAACATCAAGAGATAAATCAAAGGCATCTGAACTAATCAAAGATGAACTGAGATCGAATGAGTTTTAACCTGAGAAGAGGAATCCCAAGATGAGGATTCCAAATCTAAGATGAAGCATGCACGATCTGTGTGGATATTTTGAATTTGGTTCCAAGGTTGAGTTTTTGATAAGAATAAGGCCACCGATGAACCTTGTGTAGATGAAACAAATCTGATCTGAGGTCACTAAGTTGAAAAAGAACCAGGGTTCGTGTCTGAGGATGAATCTAATACATGATGCCAAAAACCAATATTGTTTTTTCAAAACGAGCCACCAAATTTAAGGGAGTTCCAATTTGAGTTATTTATGATCTTGTGTGATTGACAATTTCATGTTTTAATATAGAACCTAAGAATACTGAGATTGGTCACTAAGAACTAGAGTTCTATGTTGAATAAGATGATGCTGGATCACTGTTGAAGGACCTTAGCGAGCTGGAGATATTCCAATTATGTATGAGGCTTCAAAGTTTGAAGAAAACCGATCGTTGTTGCTAGGTGAGTTCTATTTTTTAGATCTATTAAAGATGCACCTAAGTTTAAATCAAGGTTGTGGTCCACACTATCCATTGTTTGATCTGTTGAATCAAGGGCGTCGACCGGTGCCATTGATCGGGTTGAAGGGTTCATCCTTGACACTTCCAATATTGAAGATCAAAGTCAAGAACCCTTGTTAAGGTTTCCATTTTTCTTGGTGATTCCAGCTGAGAAGGTTGATCAAGTTTATTGACCAAAGATGACCCGAGGTTTGAAGATTCATTTCCATTTCTAGTTCAGGAGACCTGATGCTGGTTCAATGTTCGAGATCGATGAATATGTTTCGTGGTTGTGGATCAATTTGCCCAAAATTTGTGATACCCTAATGATTTCTCTCATGATTTTCTCAAAATGGATTTGGATCTGACTAATGACGCCGTTGAATCTTTTTTTGAAGATTTCCAATTATGGTTGAAGAATATTTGAGGGATGAATCCTATGATCTGATGAAGGACAAGACTAATTTCAACCGACAACACTAAGGATGAATCAAGTACCATGCTTGCATAGTTTGAACCTATTTCTTTATGAGACCTGAGATTTAAGTTGACTGTTTGGATTCAAGTTTTTGAGAATTTCTGGTGAAGGATGATGAATGCATGTGATTGATTGTTTTTATGAGAGGAATACAAGATGGTTTTATTTTATTTGGTTGTATTAATATCACTAGAGGATGATGGGGGTATGATGACATCATGAGTTTTTATAAGGAATATTTAATTCCTATGTTGGTGGTAGAGGTGATCAAAGAGTTTTGTTAAAGTCACATGGACAGTGAAAAAAGTCCATAAAAGGTATTATACAATTGGTCTTTCACCAATTTAAGTCGGTGAAACTTGGTGAATTCTTTTGGGAAGAAATTAAAATGATATTTAAGAGGAAATTAAAAAAAATATTATACACATTTTTCTGTATATAGGAGACAGTAGAAAAGGAACACTAAGAGAATGAGAACGATGAATATGAAGATGGAAAAACTTGAGATGAAGGGGAAATCAACTTCAAAAGAGATGATTTATTACTTTATTTATTTCTTTCTCCATTATTCTACTATTTCAATGAAATTATTGAATATATTTTTAGTTTAAAATCAAATCATTATTGGGTAAATTTTTTTAGGGTTTTTGGATTATAATGCATTGAAATTATTCATATATTCAACTATGGTTGTCATTCTTTTGGCAGCGAATTTTTCATTAAATGTTTTCATTTTCATTATTAATGAGAACCAATTTTACAATATTCTAAGAACCAATGTGTGACATTAGTTGATACCTTACCTTTATTTATTAACCGAAGTACCAAAAATTGGAAAAAGTTTATGATACCCTTCTCCATTAAAGAACTAATCATACCTTAGTTTTGATTGAAAAACATTATTGATTAGAATTTGATGGAATGTTATAAAAATTTAATCATAGTTATATTCAGATAACACTTTCTCAACATCACTGGCATAGAGATGATAGTTTTATGTTAGAGTAAAAAATTACTTTAATCAGTGCAATGCAGTCTGATTTCCCTAGTCTCATCTGTTGTTGCCTTATCTCCTTTTGTTTGCACAATCTATATCACAATCACACTTCCACAGTTTCATTTTGTTTTCTTTTGTTTCTTTTATTTGTTTTTTTGTCACATAATTTATTTTTTCCTTCCCTGTGAAATTCTATACTCATACTTACTTCTTAATAGTAGTTTATAGGTTAAAAAAATAATTAAATTTGCACAAAGTTCAATGACATTCGTGCTAATTGTGATTGTTGTGATATCATACTAAAATGGAAATTGGCTAAAAAATTATATTTGGATAATAAAATGGTTTCCTTAGGATTATGTCTTGTATGATAACACCCCTAAAATAAAGTGGAATGTTATAAAAGTCCCTTTGTAAATTTGTAAAACAATCTTGATGTGTTGTGACGTGTGGCCATGATTGTGGGACAATGATGTGTGGTTAAGGTATGTTGGGAAAATGGTTTTTTTGGCCATGATTTTGGGGAGATGAGGTTGTTTGTTGGCCGTAATTTTGGGGTGGAGAGGTTGTTTGTTGGACATGCTTTTGGGGCAGCGAGGTGGTTTTTTTGGCCATACTTTTGGGGTGGTGAGGTGGTGGTTGATTTGTGATAGATTCCCAGATAGTGATGGAATAAATAATTTCTTAATAATGTTTAAAATGACATGTCTTGGTTTGGTTAATGGGATGGAAATGGCTAATGAATAAATAAATTATGGGTTGTGTGTGTTGGATCGCATGAGTATACTTAGATGTCTATACTTAAAATGGGGGGGGGGGGGGGTGAATTATAGTTTTAAAAACTTAGTTTAAAATAATTAAACTAACCAAATACCTAATCCTCTTAAAGTAAATTATAAAATTGACCCTTCATTCCGATGAACAAAGTCACAGAATCAAAACCTGGCTATGGTCTGATTAAATCAGAGTAAAAATCATAATCACTATGGATCTGATTATCAAAGTATGTTTATTATCGTAATATGAATGATACCAATTAAAAAACATAGTATTTGTTTATCATAATAATAGTAATATATATAAAACAAATAAGTTAGAAAGTTGAATATGATAATCAAATTTCAATTACATGCAGCATAATAAAACACTTGTAAAAAAAAAGAAATAACAAGCAGTAGTAAGAATGAATTATGTGTTATTAAAAAGATAACTATTTTAATCTTAAGATAAAGGTAGTAAATAAACTTAACTAAAGTTATCCACTGTTTTATACTTAAAATAAAGTATGTCTTTTCTTACCAGGAAATCCTTCGATATGATGATCAGAATGGCTCTGTTTTTATATCACTGGAAGCCCTTGATATGATGATCGACTATGTCTTTCTATCCCTATAAGCCCTCGATTAGAGGATCAGATTATTCATCTTCCTATCCTTGGACGCCCTTGATCATTACGATGATCAGATGCATGTTAAAATTACAAAAGTTCTTAAGGAGACAACCTAATAAGGTTTCCTTATAACTAAAACTCTAAATAGAATTTCACTAACTAAGAACGAGCGATTCACGGAGAGAAATATTCATGAGAAAATGTAATAAACCACCTAAAAACTCTTCAAATGACCTGATATTTATAGGCATACTTCCAACAGTAATATTTATCTCCCAATGGTCATATTTTTCAATTTTACTACAATGAATCCAAACACCTGGAACTTGACATATCATAACGATCTGGAATAACTAAATGTCTGACGTCATATTGATTAAAACCATTATAATGTTAAAGATATTCCTTATATTATAAATAATTATTATGATAAACTTTAGTTAGTCTAATGGAATCCCTTATGATTTCCATTATGATAATACTTATGAGTGTTAGTTCGATTGTACTGATACCAGTACAAGTTTGATTGTTAAGACTTTTTTCGGTATGAAGGACATGACTAAAGTTTAACTTATATCCTCATAAAGGTGAGTCTGATTTATCATACACTTACTCATTATGATAATATTAATGAATAATGTAAATTTTATTTTCATAATACTTTGGAACTTATTCTAAGTATGGTAAAAGATAATTTTTTCTAAAAAAACATTCTAAAACACTTGGGATAGAAAAAGTTATTAAACATGTTTTAAGAAGGTGTTTTCGATTTACAAAAACTAAAGAAATTGAAAAGTAATAAGTATAACTTCTAACTCAACAATCTCCCCCTTTTTGTAAATCAAAAACCTCAAAACTTAAATGAAAAATTAACTTGAAAAACATACATCCCATTTATTTTAAGTACTCCATATACAAAGTTAATATTTAAATCTTAACCCCCTAAGTATATAACTCTTCTGAATATGATGGAGAGTATAATGTTGAATATAATGAACCCCCTTAAGATAATATCTTCCCCTAAGGATCGTATTCTTACCCTTAATATAAAAAAATCCCTTTGATAAAAATTTATCCTTTCTTAAAGAATTTCTCCCCCATATAATTATTTATCTCCCTTTCTATAAAATTATCCCCCTTTGTGATTTTTAAAAAGGAATGGGGAAAAGTTTATAGTTTCTTGAAATGTTAGAAAATAAAACATACAAAACAATAAAATGAATTAACTAATCATCCACATAAAATATGAAAGAACATCCAACCAATAAAAATTGGAAAACATTTAAACTCATCGAATTTGGATGAAGATTCATTCATTATAATGAATCAAAAGTTTTTCAAAAGTTTGATAAATAAATACATCAAGAGTTTTAAATAAAAAAATCTCAATCTTTGTTAATTAAGGTCTTCACAAAGGCCTTCATCTTTTTGAACTCCTTACAGTCTTTCTCCAGATTTTCAACTTTCTCTTCTAAAGTCTTTAACTACTTAAATTCCTCAGATAACTTGTTATTTTCCTCCCTGACAAAGAAAAGTTCAACTTCAACAAATCAGAGTCTGGTCATTTAAAGCTACATTTCTTGGACCTTTCTCATATCATTAACTTTCTCGGTTCTTTCATCGGTGGCATCTCAAAATTCTTCCACAAACTTCAACCTATATACCATGTCATTCGATAAATAATTGAAATATTTATCTAATTAAACCATAAGTTTATTCACTTTATTTATTTTTTCATCATGAATATGAATATATTCATCAACTTGGTGAAACCATTTAACCATTTGGTTGCACACTTTCTTATAATTGTGAAAACTTTATTAAAAAACTTTTAAATCTACCTCATTCCGAATCACTTTCTCTAATAAAATCTTTATCGATTCTGATTTGTGATCATGAATTTATTGAATTAATAGAACTCTAGCTTCAATCCTTGGTAAATTAGGAATTTTTCCTTCTAGTCTCTTCAACACAGGAACAATTTAATATATTCCTTATAAATAAATGGTTATTTATGAATCCGATGGAACTTACTGAACATCAAGAGGGTTTATTATGTGTGTTTTGACATTATCTTCCTTGCCTTTCTTAACAAATTTCTTTAAGTTTTTATTTTAAACTTTCTTGTATGGTTTATTATCATCTGATAATTCCATGATATCCACATCATTAGTATTGGCTTTATTAGAAGATTTGGTTTTTGAATTTTTATCATCTTTTTATTTCTTTGATTATGATTGTTCCTCTTCTTCTGATATGGATTCCTCTACTTCAGAAATACCATATTTATCTTCTTTATTAGCCTTGAAGGGAAATTATAATGAGGATGATGATTCTGATGACTTCTTATCAGATTGAGTCTTTTCATTATCATCTGCCACTTCATTCTCATCCTCTTCCTCTTCTTAAACCTTTTCTTAAATTTCAGTGTATTATTATTCGTCTTCTTCACTATATTTTACTTATCCTTATTTCCTATAAAATTCTTCATTTAGGGTCTTATCAAGCTCTTGCTTGAGCTACTTTGTAGTTCTCAAAGTTCCTTTCCCAGCTAGCTCTAGTTTTGATTCTTTTTCTGGGATGACTGTGACCGATTCATCCTTCATGACTTTTTATTTTCCTTTTTATATGATAGAAGGAACATCGAAATGTTAAACAATGATTTCTTAAAAAATAACCCCACTTCTGGATTAACTTGGTCAGTATGAGAATTTGTTTGAAAAAACTTCTCTAAATCACTCTCAACTCCCTTCAAAATATTTTCACAAAGTTGAGCTTCTAATGACTTTTTCATTTGTTTCTTCTTCTTGGATTCTTCCTATAGGATTTTAGAAACATATATTCTTAAATCTTTTGCCTCAGCTAGGTCAAGTCTAATTTTTAGATCTCATGAATTCTTCTCAAATTTCTTTTTCATCCACTCATCAAAAAATTCTTTTGTTACTTTCTTTTATTACTTTATTTTCTTTGTAGGAGAAGTTTTTTCTTTCCTTTTATTCTTTTTATCAGCATTTTCCAGCTTCCTTGATGACTCTGCCTCCAATGAAGTACCACCAAATTTCTCAACAATATTATTAGTTTTTCAATAAAAAACAAACCTCATTCTATTCATCATATCATCACTGATAAAAGATATATTTTCCCTCATCAGATATGATTTCTGGTGACTTTGAAATACTATATGATTTTTTCAACTAATTTTCTCATAAAGGCTAAAAGCATGATGATTCTTGACATTATAGATACTAACTTGATGTTATCTATGGTTATAAAGACAAATTTTACCAAATATATATTCTTTATATTCACTAAAAAGACCAATACGAAAACATCAAATATCTTCAAAGTATCTATGTCTCCCTTATTTGGTATTAAAAAACCTTGTATATATAAAGAAATTATATGATTATTCAGAGTCAGGTGTGAAACCTTCCTAAAATTTTTCATAATGAGTAAACAAAAATTCTCCAGCTTTGGTCTTATCAAAAGAACTAAGACTATCTTGTGGATTATGTGAAGGAAAATATGCCACTCCTTCAGATGATATTTCTAACAGACGATTTATTATAAGAAAATGTATACCTCTTCCCATACATAGAAAAAGAATCTTTTTCTATTCAATCTTCCTTGAAAAACTTAATGGATGTATAAAAATAATGAACTATATCTGGGTAATATGGGTCAAAGTCATTATCTGAATTTTCCACACACACTAATTCCCAACCTTGAAAATAAATAACCTTCCTCAAAGTGGAATATTATTTATCATAAAAATATCTTTCAACCAAACTTTCTCTAAAAATAAACCACTTAAAGAAATCCTCTCTGGTGACCATCATAGTTGGAATTGAATCTATCGAATCATACGGAAAAGAAATTTATCAGACTAAGTAACTTAAAAGGTGCAATAAGCTGGTAGAAAAAGTCTAGGAAAACCAATGTGGGATGGAGGGGGACCCTACTTTATATAGGAATTGAGGTTTATGGTTCGTCTTCCATATCAAAAAACAATGGTTGAGATGAATAATTGTTCGATCCAATGGTTTAAATTTCTTTGAAGAAAGTTTTAAAGGAGTTTTGAGCTCTCAAGGTCTTTAAAAGTTTTATCGTATTTTGAGTGAATACTATTAGAAAAAATTAAAAAAAATGAAAAAAAGATTTTTATAAAAATAAAATAATAACAACAAAAATTAAAATAGCTAACATAATGAGAAAGTGAAAAAACATAAAATTATATAAGATTACCTTTTAGAGTGAAAAAACTCATCAGTATGAATAACCTTTTATTCTTAGATTTTGTAAACTAAAAATATTATGATAGTTTAAAAAAAAATAAAGACTAAATATGATAGTTTTAGTAAAAAAAATTATGATATTTTCATTATGAAATCAAATTATGATAGTTTTTCATATAAAACTAAATGTGATAGTTTTAGAAGTAAAAAAATGATAATGATAAAACTTGATTATGAAAATATGAATTCGAAAAATATTTTAAGAAACTTTGAGTCCCTAAATTTTATAACATTTTCAAAATATAAGAGACATTTTTGAGAATTCTAAATTCTAAAATTTTATAAAAAGTATGATTCTAGAAAACTCATTATGATAAAAGTTTCAGAAAATTAATATTTTTAGAAAACTATTTTTAAAAAAAAAAACATATGTACCCACCCTATGAAAATGAGAAACTTAATATAAGGATATGAGTAAAAAATAAGTAAACATGAATGATTACTTTAAATTGATCATTCCTAGATTTTGTTTAATGTATTAAAATCTATCAGAAGGAAAATGTTTTTTAAAAACGTCAGCAAGCTGTTCTTGTGTTCCAATGAATTGTACAATGATATCTTCTTTTAGTGTGTGATACCAAAGGAAATAGTGTATTATATATATGTTCTTATCACTTGAGTGATGTGATGAGATTTTTATTTATGGAAATGGCACTTGTATTATAACAAATTATTTGTGTTTTAGTAAAAATCATGTCATAGTTAGTGAGTGTGTGTTGCGTCCGCAACACCTGAACATTACAACTTTCAACTGCCACATATTTGACTTCAACAATGGAAAGTATTACTAAGTGTCATTTCTTACAATACCATGAAACTAAAGGATCTTATAAGAAATTAAAATTCCCATATATACTTTTCCTATCCATTCTACAACCACTAAAGTCAGCATCCAAAAAACTTTCTAATTAAAATTTTTTTTCTAGAAGAATATAAAAATCCTAAATCCATAGATCCCTTTAGATAGTGAATTTTTTTAATAGATTTTAAATTGGAGTCTTTTGGATTTTCTTGATATCTTTCACATAAACATACATAAAAAATTAAATATGTATGACTAGAATTAAATTAAAGTAATCTTCGCATCCTACCTCTAAAAATCTCTTGATCAACTGGTTGCCAAGTCTCATCAAGATCAAGGGTATTAAAGGTACCAATAGAAGTACTAGTAATTTTAGTATTTTTAAATCCAAATTTATTATGAAGATATTTTATATACTTATGTTGAGATATAAAATTTCCTTATAATTTTTTTGTGAGATTTGAAATCCAAGAAAATATGTTAACTCACCGATCACACTAATTTCAAACTCAGACTTAATAAGATCTAGAAAGTAATTTGTTAAATATTGTTGAGTTTATCCAAATATAATGTCATCAACATAAATTTGAATAATTATAATATTTTTATTAACTTATTTTATAAAAGTGTTGGATATACAGCTCCCTTAACAAAATTATTTTATAACAAAAAACTGGTTAACCTATCATACCAAAATCTAGGGGCTTGTTAAAGTCCATATAAAAATTTGGTATATTTATAAACATATTATGGATGTTTTTTATTTTAAAAACCAGGGGGTTTTCAACATAAAATTCCTCCTAAACACATCCATTAAGAAAATCATACTTCACATCCATTTGAAATTTTTTGAAATCAAAGAATGTTGTAAAGGATAAAAGTATTCATATATATTCTAGTCTAGCTATAGAGTATAAGTTTCTTAATAATATATGCCTTATAGTTGATTATAACCCCAAGAAATAATTTTATCTTTATTTCTAACAATTGTCCCATTTTCATCACATTTTTTCAGAAAATCCCATTTTACTCAAATTATAAAAGTTTCAATAGATCGTTCAACTAGAGTCCAAACTTTGTTTCTATCAAACTCATTGAGTTAATATTGTATTTACTTAATCCAATCATCATCACATAAATCCTCATTGGTATTATTATGTTCAAATTGGGATAATAAATCTAGATATTCAATTTCATTTCTCAAGGAACTTCTAGTCCTAACTGGTTGATCAACATCACCAATGATACTTTCACTAGGATGTTTCTTAAGAAACAAATAACTTATTGGGTTTTGAACAATATGTTCTTGAATAAAAGTTGTAAAACCTTCTTGATAAATAACTTTAGAATCTATTTATTGATTTATTTTCTTATGAGAATAATTTTCCAATAAAGTTTGAAAATCAGTTTTTGATATAACATATGAGGATGTAGGTTGAGGTTGTTTAAAAAAACATGATTAGTTTCATAAAGTTTAACATGTAATATTTCCTTAATAGTATACAAATTTTTATTAAAAACTCTATAAGCCTTAAAAGTAGTGGTATAACCTAAAAATATTCCTTCATTATATTTGGGTGAAAATTTATGTAAATTAACTTTAGTATCCAAGATGAATACTTTTCAACAAAAAAATTTGGAGTAAGAAACTTTTGGTTTTATTCTCATCAACAACTCACAAGGAGTTTTATTAAGAAAAGGTCAAATTAAAACTCAATTTACAGTATAGAAGGTAGTACTAACTGATTAGGCCCATTTTTTTTAGAAATTGAGTATTCACTCAGTATGGTTCTAGTTATTTCCTAAAGAGTTATATTTCTTCTTTCAATGAAACCATTTTGTTGGGGGGGTCTAGGAGCTGAAAAGTTATGATATATAACTTTCTTTCTACAAAAAGTTTCAAAATCATAATTTTTAAATTCTACACTATGATCACTAAGAATAGTTACCAAGGAGAGGTTTTTCTTATTTTTAAACTGGTCTACAAAAGTTTTGAAACAACTAAAGGATTCAGATTTCTTTTTAAGAAAATAAACCAATGTATATATAGTGTAATCATCAACAAATACATATACATAGTATTTTCTACAAATAATTCCAATTTATATAGGGCCAAATAAGTCCATGTGCACTAACTGTAAAAAATCATAAGTTGATACTTCACTGATAGATTTAAAACTTGACTTATGTGTTGGTCGGAGTAGAGTACTAAGGGGGGGGGGGGTGAATTGAGTATCTATAAAAATTTATGTTTAAAAGTTATTCTTAAAAATGTTCCCCAATAAATTTAAATATATCCCAGTTAATCAAAGTAATACAGTTATGAAAGTCTGACTGTTTAAATAACTTCTCAGAAGATTGATTAATTCTTAGTAATCTTAATATCAGTTATTAACATTACTTTTGAAGCTATTATAATAAGGAAAAACAATTATAACTTCTTTACAAGACTAACTATCAAAGTAAATTTAGTGATTTCTAACTTATACAACAAAAAACAGAGAAAACTAAATTAGACAACACAGAAAAAATAAAACAAGTGGTTCAGTCTCAAACCGAGACCTAATTTAGTTCACTTGGTGATAACCTACCACCAAGAAATTTATATAAATAAACTCGATCCACACCCTGGATCGGGGTTATCAACAGTACACAGGACTATCTAGGTCACATGACCTCTTCCACAGTTCTTCATGGGTATAAACTTTGTCAGGCCACACAGGGATCTCTTCCACACTTATCCATGGGAATAAACAAGTGTAAAAAGATTCATGATAAAGGATATCTTATACCCTTATTTTTAATGCCGGAGATAGTGCGTTTTTTATAAATACACACACACTACTCAAAATATAAAAATAATACACAACAAAGTAGAAATGATGAAATAAGGTTAGAAGTGCTCTGAGTGTTAGTCTATGAATCTCTAAACTTGTAGGATAAAGTAGATGTAGAAATCGAGTCCCCTTGAGGAAAATAGAGTATCTAAGTCAGTTAGATCTAGCTCATGTTCTTCGTGGAGTTGATAGTGTGGAAATGTTCTCAACTCTAGGATTCGATTATGCTTTGTGTGTTCTTCAACAGTGTCAGGTTTCATGTGTCGGTTCTTCTTTCATGAATACTCATGCTTGTTCGTTATCATGCACACACTTTTTTTCTATTTCCACTATTGTAGCATACTTTTCTTATGGCCACACTATTCTTTTTATTCTTAGATTGCATGTGTTGGAGTCGACATGATGCATGTATTCTGAATCTCGTACCTCATATTGTCAGGTGACATGTCACAGTCTGTCTGGAAATGGTGTCTTCATGAAACATTGTCTCCTTGAAACAATGTCTCCTTGTTTTCCTTTGAGTGGTGAGACAGCTATGATGGGACAATTGTATAGAGATCAGGAAACAGTAGCACAAATGTGATGTTTGATCAGAGTGTCTGGTCACGGTGTCTGGATGGTCACGATGTCTGGATGGTCACAGTGTCTGGATGGTCATGGTGTCTGGATGGTCACGGTGTCTGGGTCACGGTGTCTAGATGGTCATGGTGTTTGGTCATAGTGTCTGGATGATCATAGTGTCTTGTCCTTTTCTAGAAAAACACAACCGGTGGTGAACTCACGGTTTCTCAGACTTATCCAAATATCTATACACAGACTTAAATAGTGATATTCATAGAATGAATTAAACTTAACCATTCATAAGATAATTTCATTATAAACAAAATATTTTACAATAATTATTTAAGGCATAAAGAGACTAATCAACTGCACACATGATTGTAGATAGATTAAATAGGATTAACAAGTTTTACAAAATTTATAGGATTTGTGATCATTAAAACATGATTAACACATGAGGAGTCCAACAATATCCCCCTTTTTTATGATCACAAATCATGTGAGTGAGATATCTATTTGTAGTGAATGCACCTCTTCCTTACTGTTCATATAGAATACATATTTCTCCCCCTTTTGGGATTATCAAAAAGAGTAAATAAGAAATAGACAATAAAAGTGCATAATTCATTAGATGGAGAAAAAGTGTCATTAAAATAGTAAGTAACAAGAATATAGAAAACATCCCTATAAAAAGAGATTAATCACTATTCTTCAACACTGTCTTGTCTTCTCTTTGCCCTTGGTAGCAGGATCAGAAGAGGAAGCCATACAAGCAGAGGTAGAAGTGGAAGAAGGGAGAGAACTATTTGACACAGAAGGTAAATGGAGTCTTTCAAAAACAGAAGGGGCTAAGGTAGGTGTAGTGGAAGACCAAGGAAACTATTGATTAAGGATAATAGGCCTGATTTGACTTAGATCCTGAGAGACATACATATATGTAGAGGAAAGGGAATAGGATGAGAAGGTAGGAAAACCATATCTCAGGGATGGAGCTGCAGGAGCGATAATTTCAGTACTCTGGACATGAAGATAAGGCCTCAAAAGCTTGATGAAGTCAGCAATGATATCACCACCATACTACATGGTTTTATCAAAGTCATCCTTGTTATCCATAAACTTATCCAACAAATTAGTGAAATATCTGAGCTTTTGGACATGATTTTTGAAATCTTGAGTGGCAGGAGGAATTCTCAGATTCTCTACAAGGTACTTGAAGTGGTTGGTCATGTAATTCTTAGAGAAGATCTGATTGAAGTAGAAATCCAACTTCTTAGAAATTTCTTACTGAGAATCATTGGAAATCTTGGAATGAATTATCACTAAATTCAGAACTCTATCACTATTCTTGATAACTTCAGATAGATATTCCTTGTCAAAGCCACTGAGCACAGATTAAAGTTCTTCTTTGACAACTGTTCTGAGAAGATCATTGTCTAAAGAGGGTTAAGATGATTTTCCAGAAGTAGGAGAAGCAGTAACAACCGACGTAAGGGATTTCAGTTGATTTAGAACTTTCTAAAGATAACCCTTATACTCATCAATTAACTTGTTAATACCAATAACAAGCTCATGCATTTCTTGAGAAATCTACTTGTTTCTTTCAGCTACCTTGTCAGCCAATGAGGTTAGATTAGTTTGAATCAGTGAGGCTACTTCCTGTGGAGTCTGACTAACAATATCCTCAACAGGATGAAGAAAAGTTTATGGTCTTGAGTTCATCACTCTCTACATATCTTCAACCATACCTATGAGAGTCTTTACTTCATCACTGAGCTGTTTGTTCTCAAATCTTACTTCTTGAATCTCATGAAGAATCTTGGGATGAATATTCCATATGATCTTTTCCAACAACATGGAAACATCTATTTCACTTAAATTGGTTACAGAAGCCGGTTGGGTATTCATTAGTTTTTGAACTACAGCCAATAGGGTAGCTCCAAATGCTTTTAGATCATCCTTATTCACCAACTTTGGAGGTTCTTGTGAAGGTTTAGGAATAGAAGCTGAGACAGACTCATGTTCCTTGGAAGAGATAGCTTCTAGAGTAGATTCCAGTTTCAAATGAAACATAGTAGATAGATTAATTCCTTTAACTAAGACTTCTTGGGAATCAGTCACATCAAAATAACTAGGGAATTTAAACCAGGTGTCCACTGATCTTGGATCAATCGGATTAGGTATTTCAATACTTTCTATATTTGGAGGATGCTCCCCCTCACCAGGTGCATCTTTATTAGGACTGATATATTTATATACTTGATCTATTTCCAAGATTTCATCCCTGATATCCTCACCCATTTCCTTTCTATCCAATTGAAAGGATTGCTCTATTCTCTCTTTAGCATATGGAATAATTTCAGGAATATCTTGTTCCTCTGGGTGTTCCTCAAGAGCAGTTTCTTGCACAATAGAAAGATATTCTTCTATATACTCTTATACAAAATCTTGTTCATTTACCTTAGAAATAGATTCTTCTTCAGTAGTAGGTTGTTCTTCCAAATCAGTAATATCTTTAGAAACAAGTATTTCCTTCTCAATTAAGTCTTGAGAAGTAGATTCACTGTCTTCCTTAACCAGAACAGTTTCTCTTGTAGGTGCAACAACCTCTTATTCTTCTTCCTCATATGAATACTCAACAATTTCATCTAGTTCCAAACTAGGATTAGTAATATCATTAGGTCTTGAAGAGTTTTCCACCAGATTAAACTTTTCATAAACTCTGTCATTATCTTACACCCAAGATTTTCTCCATGGATTCCAACTGATTTTTATTCTCTTTGCTATAAATTTTTAAATAAAAAACTCATAATCCATTAAAGATTATTTATCTGGTCCAACCAAACCTTTTTAATGAAGAATAGATGAGATAATCCTTGAATATAAT
This sequence comes from Viscum album, assembly GCA_963277665.1. Taxonomy (NCBI): domain Eukaryota; kingdom Viridiplantae; phylum Streptophyta; class Magnoliopsida; order Santalales; family Viscaceae; genus Viscum; species Viscum album. Next base: position 641,500,716 of record OY728146.1, on the reverse strand, counting down.
AGGGAGGTTGACTTAGAGGTTGTCTTGACCAACTCACACATATGGAGTATAACATATTTGCATAGGTTGATCTTATGTATATTCTTTATAAGGTGTATCAAAAATACATCCTAATACTTGAGTGTAGAAAAATTACCTTTTGTAGGGATAATAAGATTTTGAAAAAACTTAAACAGAAGCCTAGTTTCACCATCTAGCATAGCAACTATGGATCTTTACTTTGTTTCATTCCTAGTTAAGCTTCTGAGTGCTTCTTCTAAAACAAAGATCTCACTTGGAGGTGGAGGAACTCTCTAGTAGTCCAAAAAAATACCCTCATGAGGTATCCTAAGTCATGAAGCCCATAACATCGAAGAAAATATACAAATATGGCCATTGATCCAACTTCGCAGAACATAGCCATATTTTGTATTAAAAGAGAATTGAACATACTGGTAAAACTGTGCAACTAGTTTCGGGTAAATTGGACTATCCTTCTTTGTGAACCAATACGTCCATACTTTCTCTCTAAGTACTTTCAATACCAAATAATTTCTTGACAGAATCCACTTAGGGCATATCTCCTTTTAGGTACCACTATTCTGTCTACCAGATTCGGATTCAGAGGACCTTCGGGTGCTAACTTTGGCATGATTTTCAACTTCTTCTTTGAACTGCGCTTCTCAGGAGTCGACAACGATGGGAATTTCATCCTAGGAATTCAATGAAGATTCTAGAGAGAGATAGAAAACTGAAGTGTTGCGATAGGATTTATAGTTTGAGAGAAGAGAGATCGAGTGAAGAAAGAGTGAAACTTCTTTAGTTTTTATCATTTAGGGATATCAAGCATTGAAAGATCAAAAACACGGGAATGTAAAAGGGTAAAGTAATTAATTACCGCAATAAAGGTTATAATGTATAAATAAAACAATAAATAATCTTTACTGTGAGACCATAATCAACTTTCACGGTGAGACCATAACTAGCTTTCATGGTGAGACGGTAATTAGCTTTCATGGTGAGACCGTAACTAGCTTTCACGGTGAGACCATAACTGTGTGATTTCTAAACTATGCGACCGTATTGTTTGAGATAGTAAGTGCCAAAAAGTTACACAGAGAGAGTAACTATGAGACCGTAAACATTAAATAGTAATCTATGAAACCTCATACTGTGAAACAATAAACTGTGAAATAGTAAACTTACTACTTAAGATTTATTATTCCCAATTCATGTATGATGTAATATATTATATCAGAATTTAATGGTTTGGTGAACATATTAGTAAGCTAATATTCAGTTCCAATGAATTCCAAAGTGATGTCACCTTTTTGATAATGATCTCTCAAAAAGTGATGTCTTACATCAATATGTTTTGTCCTAGAGTGTGAAACAAGGTTTTTTGAGATGTTAATAGCACTTGTATTGTCACAATTTATAGGTACATGAATGAATTGATATCCATAATCTAGAAATGTGTGTTTCATCCACAAAATTTGTGCACAACAACTACCAACAACTATGTATTCAGTTTATGCAGTAGATAATGAAACATAGTTTTGTTTCTTACTACAGCATGATACTAGTGGATTGCCTAAAAAGTGAAATTTTCTAGAGGTTATTTTTCTATCTAACTTTAAACCACTAAAGTCAGCATTAGAATAACTCACTAACTCAAATGATTGTTCTTTGGGATAGAACAGTCCTAGATTGGGTGTGTGCTTGAGGTATTTTAAGATTCTTTTAACCACATTTAGATGAGATTCTTTAGGATTTTTTTTGAAAATGAGCAAACATACACACACTAAACATAATGTCAAGTCGTCTAGAAGTTAAGTAGAGTAGGATTCCAATCATTCCTCTATAAGTGGTTTGATCAACAGATTTTCCATCTTTATCAAAATCCAACTTACAAGTAGCACTCATTGGAGTGTCACTACTTTTAGTGATATCCAATCCAAAACGTTTTAGAAGATCTCTAGTATATTTTATTTGATTTAAAATAATACCATTATTATTTTGAAGGATTTGAAATCCAAGAAAGAATTTTAGTTCACCTATTAGACTCATTTAAAATTCATTTAACATCATTTTATAAAATTAAATACATAAATAATTTTTTTAATATCCAAAGATAATGTCATCTACATAGATTTAAACTACTAAAATGTCATTGGAAATTCATTTTATAAAAAGGGTAGGATCATCTATTCCTTTTGTAAAACCTTTGAAAATAAGAAAAGTACTTAATCTATCATACCAAGCTCTTGGATCTTGTTTTAAACCATATAAATATTTTGATAATTTAAAAATATGGTTTGGAAAATGAGGGTTTGTAAAACCAAGAGGTTGATCAAAAATGAAATCCTCAGCTATATACCCATTTAGAAATGCACTTTTGAAATCAATTTGATATAGTTTGAAATTCAGATGTACAACATAAGCAAGTAGAATTCTGATGGCTTCAAGTCTAGATACTGGTGAAAATGTCTCTTCATAGTCAATTCCTTTTTCTTAACTATAGCCTTGTGCAACCAATCTAGACTTGTTTCTAACTATATTACTAGCTTCATCTACCTTATTTCTAAACACCCATTTAGTGCGTATGGTGAATGTGTCTTTGGGTCTGTCAACAAGTTTCCAAACTTTGTTCCTTTCAAATTGATTAAGTTCTTCTTGCATAGTCATCATCATTGATGGCATCATTACTATTTTTAGGTTTAATTTGTGACAAGAAGACTTTATGTTCAACCTGATTTCTAAGAGAATCTCTATTTTGAGTTCCTTTGTCTATGTCTCCCACAACAGCATCTAAAGGATGGTTCTTGAGAGTTCCAACATCTCTAGAAAAAGAAGGACTGGTGATTTTAGGTTCTTCAACAGGGTCAAGTTTATTGTGACCTGAATCTAAAGAATTTACAGAATTGGAGGTTTTCATAGATTCCTTTATAGGATGGTTAGAGGATTTTGAATTAATGTCCAGATTTGATGCATCATCCTCCAGGTTCTCTAGAGTGGTCTTAGGCTCATGTGGATCTGTTTCATCAAATTTGGCATGGATAGATTCTTCCACACATTTAGTTCTTTTATTAAATACTCTATAGGCTTTACTAGAAATTGAATATCCTAAGAAGATTTCTTCATCACTCTTGGATGCAAATTTTTCAAGATTGTTCTTAGTATTAAGGATATATACTTTGCAACCAAATACTTTGAAGTAGCTAACTTTGGGTTTTCTATTGTTCTACAACTCATATGGAGTTCTTTTTAGAATAGGTATAATCAACACTCTATTGATAATATAACATGATGTATTTATAGATTCAACCCAAAAATAAATAGGTAAGTCATATTCACTATTCATGGTTTTAGAAATCTCTTGTAGGGTTCTATTTCTTCTTTCTACAACTCCATTCTATTGAGGTGTTCTAGGGGCAGAGAAATTATGACTATAGCCATTTTGTGAGAAAAAAGATTCAAACTCTTGATTTTTAAACTTACGACCACGATCACTTCTTAAGGATTTAATTCTAAGTCCACTATTATTTTCTACAGTTTTGGCATATTTGGTAAAATGAGAGCAGACATCACTTTTGTGAGACAAAAAGAAAGTCCAGTTATTATCTATAAAATCCATCTATAAGAACATAAACATAGTGCTTCCCATTTAAACTAGAAACTCTATATGGTCCAAACAAATCCATGTGAACCAATTTGAGAGTTTGATAAGTTGACACTTCTTTCTTTGGTTTGAAGAAAATTTTGTGTTGCTTTACCTTTTGACAAGGATTACACACTTTATCATTTGGAAACTCAAGTTTGGGTGGGTCTTTGACTAAGATTTTTATAGTTAAGTTTCTAAGGGAGTGAATATTATAGTGTCCTAGTATCCTATGCCAAATCTAAGACTCTTTGTGAAACACACTTAAACATGAATCATTTTTAGAAGCTAAAGAATGTAAGTTAACAGAGTAAACATTTTCATTTCTTAATGTATAAAGCACTAATTCATTTTTAGAATTAAAAACATTGCAAGCATCATTCTCAAATTTTACATGAAATCCATCATCACATAGTTGTGAAATATTAAGCATATTATATTTCAATCCATAAACAAAAAGTACTTTGGAAATCAAAACTGAGTTAGTGTTACCAATTTGTCCAAGGCCAATAATCTTTCCTTTGGAATTGTCACCAAAGGTGACATGTACTCCATCAATTTTTATTAAGTTCTTGAAGCATGAATAATATCCTATCATGTGTCTTGAACACCCACTGTCCAAGTACCACAAGATTTTACAGGAACTCTTTAAGCAACTTTCCTACAAAATAGTCAAATAAAAACATATTTTGGTACCCATACCTGTTTGTGTCCAGTAATATTAGTGACTAGTGCCTTAGGAACCCATATATGCCTCATAGATTTCTTATAAGCCTTGTGTAAAGTATTTGAAAAATAAACACTATTCGGTCCAAACAATATTGAAATAGTAGAGTGTGTATCATAAATTTAACTAGATGAATGTTTTCTAGAACTAGGAGTAAAGCTGTATGTCCAAGATTTAGAAACAAAATTAGTTCTTCCAAAATTTCTTTTACCAGGTTGATAGCTAATGCCAGTAGTATATTTAAGATTAATCTGTTTACCTAGAATTTATATCAAGGTATATTTACCATTATTAAACCTTTCAACATATTTTTTAAATTTATTATTATATAGCTTTAGTTTATTTTTCTCTTTAAGTAATTGATCATTTTTCTCCCTTTCTATACTAAGTTCAGTTTTAATAGTTGAGGTAAGATCATACTATTTCTTCAAAGACTTGTATTTATCTTTTAATTAATTGAATGCCTCTTCAATCATATTACAGTACTTAAACATTTCTTCATTAGACATATTTTCAGAGTCACTCTCATCTCTAGAATAATAGGAATTGTGTATAGAAGATTCCAGTGTTACCTCAAATGTGTGTCATAAAACACATATTGGCTTTGTTAGCCTGTTCATCATGTAAAGATTCTATGTTACTTAAACTATCCTTAGAAGCACTCTATGTTGCTTTAATTGCCTTTTTATACTTTCTATCTTTGTCCTTGTATTTATTTTTGTACTTGAGATTGGGACAGTCAACCTTGATATGTCTCTTTCACTTACATTCATAGCAGACTATCTCATCAAACTTGTCACTTATTTTCCAATCTTTATTCTAACTTCCCTTTTGATCATATCTTCCCTTAAAGTTAGGCTTTCTGAAAAAATTCTTCTTCTTGTAAAATCTCTTAAACATTATGGATAATTGAGCCATCTCCTCATCACTGTCAGGTGATGATTTTTCACTGCTGGAACTTTCTACAGAAACTTCAAATTTCCCTTTCTCTGTGTTTAGAGGTGGTGGTCTTGAATGCAACTGATTTTATTTTGGGTTCATCCTCATCTTACTTGTTGAATTTCATATCTTCTTCATACATCATCAGTTTTCCAATGAGTTCTTTTACAGGTAGCTTGCTGATATCATATGACTCTCTAATAAAGATAGAGGTTCCTCTCCATCTGTTAGGTAGGCATATGAGAATCCTCATGATTTGTTCTTTGGCAGTAACTTCTCTTCCAAGAGAAATCATTGTGTTGAAAATTTCATTGAACCTGAGATAAATGTTAGAAATAGGTTCATAAGGTTTCATTTTAAAGTTATCATATTTAATAGTAAAAGTATTAAGTCTCATTTATTTCACACTAGAATTTCAATCGTGTGAAATAAACATGGTATCCCAAATTTTATGGATAGTTTTACATACAGAAATTCTATTAAATTCCTCATATACTAAAGAGAAATATAAAGCATTCATGGATTTACATTTTTTATTGTAGGTAGTCTTGGTAGGGTCATCCCAAGTGATTCTATCAGTATCAAGAATCTTATACTCATTTATAATTGAAGACCAGATTTCAAAACTCATACTTTCTAAATGCATTTTCATTTTGATTTTCCATCGAGCATAATTGGTTCCATTAAAGAATGGCGGTATATTTTTTGTAGAACCTTCCAATATATTATCTATGATAAATAAATACTTTAAAATATCTAGAAATTTAGAATTAACAAAAATTTACAGATATTTAAAGTACAACTACAATTACAGTTGAAAAGAGTAAAAACAGGGTCTTAATAAACAATACTCTGATACCAAATATTGGTCAGAGTAGAGTACTCAAGAGGGGGGTGAATTGAGTATCTATAAAAATTTATGTTTAAAAGGTATTCTTAAAAAGGTTCCCCAATAAATTTAAATACATCCCAGTTAATCAAAGTAACACGGTTATGAAAGTTTGAATATTTAAATAACTTCTCAAAAGATTGATTAATTCTTAATAATCTTAATATTAGTTATTAACATTACTTTTGAATCTATTATAATAAGTAAAAACAGTTATAACCTCTTTCCAAGATTAACTATCAAAGTAAATTTAGTGATTTTTGAATTATACAGTAAAATAGAGAAAACTAAATTAGACAACACAACTGATATAAAACAAGTGGTTTAGTATCAAGCCGAGACCTAATCCACTCCACTTGGTGATCACCTGCCACCAATCAGTTTATATAAATAAACTTTATCCACACCCTGGATCAGGGTTAATAATAGTACACAGGACTGTCCGGGTCACACAACCTCTTCCATAGTTCTTTGTGGGTATAAACTTTGTGAGGCCACACAGGGACCTCTTCCACACTTATCTGTGGGAATACACAAGTGTAAAAAGATATATGAGAAATGATATATTTTATCCTTCAGTTTAATGCTGGAGACATTGTATGTTTTTATACAAACACACACACTACTTGAAATATAAAAATAATACACAATAGAGTAGAAATGATGAAATAAGGTTAGAATTGCTATGAGTGTTAGTCTATGTAGCTCTAGAATTCTAGGATGAAGCAGATGCATAAATCGAGTCCCCTTATGGAAAACAGAGTATTTCAAGTTAGCTATATCTAGCTCGTGTTCTTCATGGAGTTGATAGTACAAAAATATTATCGACTCTAGGATTTGAGTGTGATTCTTGTGTTCTTCAGCAGTGTCGGGTTGCATGTGTCAGTTATTCTTTCATGAATTCTCATGCTTGTTCATTATCACGCACACACTTGTTTTTCTGTTTCCACTATTGTCACCTGCTTTGGTTCTAGCCACGATGTTCTTTTTATTCTTAGAATGCATGTGTTGAAGCTGACATGATGCATGTATTCTGCACTTCGTACCTCGTACTATTAGGTGACATGTCACAGTCTATCTATAAACAGCGTCTCCATGAAATCCTGTCTCCTTGAAACAATGTATCATTGTTTTCCTTTGAGAAGTGGGACAACTATGATGTGACAGTTGTATAGAGATCAAGAACTGGTAGCATAGATGCGGTGTTTGATCAGAGTGTCTGTTCATGATGTTTGTATGGTCATGGTGTCTTGATGGTCACTGTGTCTGGATGGTTACAGTGTTTAGATGGTCATAGTGTCTAGATGGTCACTGTGTCTAGGTCACAGTGTCTGGTCATAGTGTCTGGATGGTCATGGTGTCTGGTCCTTTTCCAGGAAAACACAACCAGTGGAAGACTCACTATTTCTCAGACTTAGCCAAATATCTATACACAGACTTAAATAGTGATATTCATAGAATGAATTAAACTTAATCATTCATAAAATAATTTCATTATAAACAAAATAGTTTACAATAATTATTTAAGGCATAAAGATATTAATCATCCATACACGTGATTTTAGATAGATTAAACAAGATTAACAAGTTTTACAGAATGTATAGGATCTGTGATCATTAAAACATGATTAACACATGAGGAGTCCAACATTATGTTTCTTACAGTATTGAAAAGGATTATATACTTTTGAAGTACCAAACCTAATTTCTAGTAAATCCTTAACAAGTCCTTTATTAGTCAATTTAGATAAGTTTATAAGGTTATAGTTTCCTAAAATTCTATGCCATAACCAATATTGACCTTCCATTGCACTAAGGCAAGGAAAGTCTTGGATCCTAAGGTCGTCTAAGTTAAGTTTGAAAACATCCTCACACAAATTGAAAAAATGAATAAATTCATCCTTGGAACTATGTACAAAAAATTTATCATTTCTAAATTTCACAAGGTAACCTTGATCACATAATTGAATTATGCTTATAAGGTTGTGCTTAAGACCTTCAACAAAAAACATTTTAAATAAGAGTTTTACCAAGAAAAAAAATGTTACCTATTCCAATAATCTCTCCTTGAGAATTATCTCCAAAAGTTACTTTACTACCTTTCATCCAGATAATATTTTTGAAGAAGTCTTTGTTTCTAGTCATGTGCCTAGAATACCCACTATCCATGTACCATATATTATTGTTTTCGTTACTTCCTTTATTTTCCTGAAAAAATTATTAGATTTTCAGAACCCAAACCTTATTGGGTTTGATAATGTCAGAAAATAAAACTTTATAAATCCATATTTGTTTTAAAAAAATATTCTTTTTGAAAACCAAGGGATTGAACTTTATTAAATGAACAATTATTTTTGAATTTCCACCTCTTTTACATTTGGTGTAAAAGGTGATTTTTTTAACAAAGAAATTGATACTAAAAATAGTTTTCTTATATATAAAACCCTTTCTGGAACTACTCCCATGAGGAATAATTTGTTTATAAATTTTATCAAAGTTTTCTTTACCAGTACTAAAGTTTGATAAAATTTTATGCAATGAATAAATTTTATATTTTATTTTTACAACTAAATTCTTATCATCTTCAATAATAGTTTTGGAACTAAGTTTAATTTCTAAAACTTCTTAGAAATTACTTTTTCTAAATATTTAGAAATATCTTCTTTTTCTGAATTATTCTTATTAAGATATTTTGAATGATCTGATATTTCATTTTTCAAAACATTTATTCTTGAATCAAACTTAACAAATTTACATTTAACATCATCAAGTTTTTTTACAAATTTTACAATTCTCATTTTTTAAAAGTTTTTCAAAATGAGAAACTTCATCATAAGAAGGTAAAGTATTATCTTCTATTGAGAAAGATTCTTCATCCGAGGATGTAGAATTTTTATCATCAAGATAATTATCACTTAAAGAAATGTTGGAGAGGGATTCAACTATGTGTACCTTATCCATGAATCATTGATTTACTTGAGGTACATTAGAAAAAATACCTAATTTCCTATGTATAGTATTTTCATTATCAAATGAATTTTCAGAAGAATCACCATCACTAGAACTCCATGTGTTAGAATCTCTTAAGACTTTAATTCCTTTTGAGTTATAATAATTTTTATCATTTCTTTTTGAATTATTATTCTTTATGTCTTCCCTATTCATCTTTAGACAATCCAGTCTGATATGTACATCTTTCTTACATTCATAACATGTGAATTCATCTTTCTTGTCATCTTTATCCTTATGAGTCCTTTTTTAATGGTAATGAAAATATTTCTTCCCAAATATCTTATTCATACTTCTAGAAATATTAGATAATTCATTCTTATAATTTTTAGAAGTACTATAATTGGATTGAATAATAACTTTCTTCTTACTAGATGATTTAATAATTTTATCATTTGAATGAACTTTAGGAGGTAAGGTAGATGTTGTAGAAAAGGAAACACCACCGTTTTTCTTTTTTATGTTAATCAACATCTATTTTTAATCTTCCCACAAACTACATAAGGGTTCCAATCAAATCATCAAGAGTAAGTTTGTTAATCCTCTTTGTCTCATAAACTATAGTTATTTTTGATTCCCACTCATTGGGAATAATATCTATTTTATTTTCCACAAGGATTTCGTCAATTAATTTTTCACCAATAGTTTATAAACTAGTTATTATGGTTATAAAAATCCAGTGCATCTTAGAAACCGACTCTATAGGAAGAAAATAAAATCTTGGTAATCTGCTCTTATCATAGCTCTCCAGGTCTCTACAACCTTTGAAGTTCCAAAATTCATGACTTATAACTTTTTATAGATACAATTTAGAGATTCACATGATGATATTTTACTATATATACTTCTTATCATAGAACATAACAAAGTATTTATTACTCTTTAGTTTAACAGATTTTCTATTTTTCTTGGAAAGTAAATGCAGTGAATTCCTTATCAGGAATCTTGTAATCTCTAGTTATCATAACAAAATTATCAACCCTAGTATTGATAAAAAAAGTCTTCATCCTATCTCTATAGTACTCATAATCAACACCATCAAATATTGGTGGTCTGTTTGGATTGATATTTCCTATAGAACCAACATTAAGAACTTCCATCTTTAAAAAAATCACAAATATTATTTTCCACATATACATGTTAGTGTAAAAAAAATTTATAAATAGAAAGTTTATATCAAAAACTTTAAAAAATTGAAATAGTAAATAAAGTAAAAACTTAGTAAGTATTTGAGTAGTGGAATCCTGATCTGATACCAATTATTGGATCATATGAGTATATTTAGATGGATATACTTACAAGTGGGTATTTATGTTTTAAAAACTTTGTTTAAAATAATTAAACTAAAAAAACCACAATCCTATTAAATTAAATTATTGGACTTGACCCTCAGTCCGATGAATAAAGTTATAGAATCAAAACCTTTCTATGGTTTAATTAAATCAAAGTAAAATTATTAATAACTATGGATCATATTATTAGAGTATATTATCATAATCTGAATGATATCAATTAAACAAAAAAAATATTGTTTTTATCATAATTAGAGTAATATAGATAAAAAACAAGGTATAAAGTTGAATATGATGATAAAATTTTAATTACATGTAGAGGAATAAAATACTTATAAAAACAAGAAATAACAAGAAATAATAAGAATGAATTATGAGATATTAAAAATAAATATATTTTAACCTCAAGAGAAAGGTAGTCAATAAACTTTACTAAAGGTATCCAATATTCTATACCTACAGTAAAGTATGTGTTTCATTATAATGAATTCTCTCGATACAATGGTTAGAATGGATCTATCTTCTTATCATCAGAAGCCCTCGATACGATGATCAGATCTGCCTTACTATCCTCATAAGCCCTGGATCTGAAGATTTTATTTTCTATATTTCTATCCCCATAATCCCTTGATCGTTATGATGATTAGATGCAAGTTATGATTACAAAAGTTCTTAAGGAGACAGCTCGACAAGGTTTCCTTAGAATGAAAACTCTAAAAATAATTTCACTGACTAAGAAGGAGAGGTTCACGTAGATAAATATTCTAGAGAGAATGTAATAAACCATCTCCAAACTCTTTAAATGACCCGATATTTATAGGAATACTTACAATAGTCAAATTGATCTCCCAAAAATCATATTTTCTGAGTTTTTTTACAATGGATTCAGACACCTGGCACTTGAAAGATCATAACAATTTGGTGTAACTGAATGTATGACATTATATTGATTAACAACATTATAGTTCTAAAGATATTCCTTATATTAGAAATAATTCTTTTGAATTTTATTATAAAATTTAGTCACTCCAATGGACTTCCTTACAATTTTCATTATGATAATCCTTATGACTTTTAGTCTGATTGTATCGATACTGATACCAGTCTAATTGTTAAGAATTTTTTCTGTATGAAGGACATGACTAAAGCCTAAATTCTAGTCTAATAAAGTTGAGTCCAATTTATCAAAAACATACTCATTATGATAATAATAATGAAGAATGTAAAGTTTATTTTCATAACACTTTATAACTTATTCTAAGTGTGGTAAAAGAGAATAATTTTTAAAAAAACATTCTAAAACATTTAGGACACAAAAAGTTAGTAAACATGTTTTAAGAAGGTGTTTGTGATTTCCAAAACTAATGATGAAAAAGTAAGAAGTATAACTTCTGACTTAATAGTTTGGTTAAATGTGGTTGATTATAAAAAATGAAATGAATTGGATGGATAATGGGAATTGGTTGGAAATGTGAAATGGGGCTTATTTCTTGTTGTGCGGTGTTATGCATTTAGAGGTGGCAGCGAAAGTGGTGATGTTATGAGTTGATTAGTGTTTGGTTGTGAACCCTTAGTTTCGGGTTGTGTGTGGAGATATGTATATAATTTTATTTTATTTGTAATTTCTAAACACACCCTACCCACATCGATCACTATGTTTTAACACCCACATATTCACGTGGGGTGTGTTTTTCCCAACATCTGGTGAGGAGGACAGATGGTTGGGTACCCACTCTTTCCCACTCTATCTTCCAGCTGAGGTAGGTATTGCACATGATGTGATGGAAAGAGGTCTGTTAGTACATTAGATGCTGGTTGTGATAGACCACATGTCTTCAGGAAAGATGTGATAACCTAGATTTTTTCGAGTGATATGTGACCATGCTTATGGGGTGGTGGCCTGAGTGTCTTAGAGCGAGATGCGATATGACCGTTCTTGTGGGGAAGCTTATAGTGGGGGTTTTGCACTGTAGGAGGAGGGAACAAGGTTGATTTACTACATGTTTATGATACCCTACAACTCTGTTTTTGGCATTGGCTGTGATGTGATGGACCATGTGTCTGTGGGGGAGATGCGATGTGGCCATGCTTGTGGGGAAGCAATCCCAGGTGTTTATGAGTGTGATGTGTTGTGACTGTTCTTGTGGGGAAGTGTGGTATATGGAATACATGGGAGCACTGGGATGTAAAACATTGGGGTGTGATAGAATAATAAAAGTGGGAAAGCAGTGCAGGGTACCCTTATTGATGTGATTCATGTTATATTATATTACTTGACTTGTGTTATTTGGTGAGCGTGCCTCAGTGAGGTTGGGTTTGGCTAGTATACCTATATAGGTGTTGTTTGGTTCTTTTATTTTCTCATGGGTGCATTAGTATACTTCTTTCACATGTTCATGGGAGACTTTGGTTTTCCTACTGAGTATACTTGTATGATCACCCTATGTATATAAAACCATTTTAGGTTTCTAGGAGAATTACATGGACCATGATGGACATTACTAGCTCAGGCCTTTGGATAGATGCTATGGTGCTAACTTAGCTTTTTTCTTTTGGGTATTTAATTTGGAGACTTTTATTTTTAGTCATTTTATTTATACATGCATCGTGGGATGGTTTTTTCTTTATTTTATATTATGTCATGGAGTTTATTGTGGATGATTCATCTTATCTCCCAATCCTATTTTTATTATAAAGGGTAATAACTCCCATACATGAGATTTTTATACCCTCAGTTCTAGTTTCCAAACTAAGGCCTACTGGAGGTGGGACTCGGAGTCATTATATCTCTCCCCTCATTGCAGTATCTTTAGAGGTAGGGGATCATGACATTGTTCCTTGTTTATTTATGGTTTTTAAGCCTCATTGGTCTTAAAGTGTGGTTTTCTCCTTATTTTCAAAGGTGTTTCCAAATGTATCATAATCTCAAATTGGTGTTCAAATGAGGTATATGTGTCCATACCTATATGTGTGTATATGTTTATATGTAAATATATTTACCTACTTATCCATTTATGTATATATATACATAGTTATTAGTTCGGAAATTAGAGGTCTATTTGTCACTTACAAATAGAATTTCAAATATGGTATTAATTTGGAAATGGATCTTCAAAGAAGGTTGTTAAAAATGTATTACTAATTTATAAATCCATGGCTCATTTTTCACTTTGTACAATTGTATTCCCATCCAAAATGTCTGAAACCATCTCATAAAACCCCATGGACTGACATTTGAAATGAGTTGTTGATGGATGTGGTTATTCTTGTTGTTTACATGAGTTCAATTTAGGATATTTAATTAGAAGTGTGAGTGGGGGTGGGGGTGGGGGGTGGGGTGGGGGGGTTGAGGTTTGACACAAACATGGGTTTCCTTTTATTGCATCACTGGATTGTGCTTCACTTGGCACACATACTTCCATTCCCTCTATTACTAGTATCATGGGGATCCTAAGTGTCATAGTGAGATATTGAGAGATGAATACTATCTTATCCTGATGAGATATAATATATATATCTTGATATGGAATGGATATAGAACTCAAGGTAATTCCACTGGTGAGGCTACTTGAGAGAAACCAAGTGGTTATAGACTAGGAATTCATCAATAGACTACTATATGGTTCCACTCGAATACATATAGAATCATATCACTAGATGTTTAAAATCTACTCATGATTATATGTACTTTAAATTGATTTATTATTTATCATATTGATTGTAATTTTTCATTTTTTTATCATCTCTATTTTTTCCTACATGGTTACATTTATTCTCTTTAGATGGATTGTTTCCACACTTTACATTTTGGTTTAGTTAATCAGTTATTGTTTCCTAATTTATTATTTGGGGTTCCTTATTATGTGGTTGTTAAGGAAATGGTTTGAAAAATGTTTTTTCAATGTTTTTTTTTAAATTTAATGTTAAATAAATGTTTTTAAAATTTCCATCTAGTTGTTTTGGGGTTTAAAAGAAGATTTCAAAATTGTTTAAGAGTTACCTTTATTAAGATAAAGAATATCATATTTTAAATTAATGTATTTCAAAATAGTGTCAAGAATGTTTAAAAAAAGAAAGGAACAAAATCTTTGGTAAAATTCAATTGATTCTTTGATTCCCACACCCTAATTACACCAATCAATGTCTGTAGACTGTGTTACTTTATTTTAGGTTTAGGTTCTGACTTTGGATCACCCATGGTGCTGTCATGTCACTTTTGAGGATGGATGGTGACTTGGAGTCCCTTGGAGATTATGTTGGGTATTTATGATTTTTTTATTTTATATTAATATTTTACCTAAAAATTAAATTTTATCCATGTATCTGCAGTTTTGGTCTAGTTTTCCTCTATTATAAGATTATTTTTATTTATTTGGGATGCTTCATTTGTTTTGTTTCTATTTTAAAAATGTTTATTTTTTCATTTCATGGATGTGTAATATATAAATGCACCACATTGGGTTCTTGGTAGAATTCCATTTCTCATAAAATATTATTTATCTATAAAAAATCATTCCAAATAAGTTATATCTAATTCCCTGACATAAGTTATGAGCCTTGGGAGATAGAAGATGGGCCTTGGGTATGTCACAGGCCGGTTTGGGTGCCCAATTTAGGGGTAGACCCAATATAATTCGTTAAAAAATGGTATTGGATCCCATGATCTTAATAATTCCAAGGTTATTTAATTATCCATGTTATTTGGGATGTCTAGAATATGGTATATAGGGCCTTCAGAGTTTAGAAGGTAGGTCATGGGTGAGTGCCTGATCACCACCGCTCGATATAGAACTTGAGTTACCATGAGATGTCAATATTTGAGTCTTAATTTCAAGTTTATAGTTGATTTTTTTTTATGGATTTTGGTTTTAATTAATATTTTTTTTATTTTTTTGTGCGTTTCATATTTTTTTTAGGTTTTTCAATATTTGGGGTGAAAATGGGATAAGAACCGGAGGTGCATGGTTTACTTGCACGACTTAAAAAACTATATGATGCCTATGTGCATGGTTCTATGAGATTATAATGGTTTTTTTCATGGTCGGTACATGGTTCATCAAAAATTGTAGTCAAAATATGCATAACCACTAACCCCTTTAAAATTTTCTCTTTTTTTTCCTTTCATTTTTTGATTTCTTTTGGTTTTGTGTTATTGTTGTTTAAGGTGGATTATAAAATATTTTATGATGTGCTTATGTTATTTGGTTGGATTTGTAAATATTTTGTGACAAAAACATGATTTATAAGAATGAAAACTTGGTTTTTAATGTTTATAAAAAATTTATAAAAAGATTACTTTAAAATAAGTGGGGGTTTTAAAATTGTAAAAGGAATTTATAAATGACCGGGGGATTTGAAACTTGTTTTTAATCAAAATTCAATGACTTTGAAAGTGGGTTTAAAGGAGAATTTTGAAATTTTAAGAAGGTGGGTTCTTTTTGAAAGTAGTGTTTTTAATTTAATTTCATGGTCCCTTTTTATTATGATGAATTTAAATTTTAATGTTTTTTATTTTAGTTTTATGTTTTCTTTTTTTCTTAGATGAAAACTTCTAGAAGGGTCTTCAGGAATCATAAAAAGTCATTATCATGGGATGACTCATAGCCCAGTGTCTCTCAAGACTCAGATGTGGTCCTTCTAGTCATCGAACCTACCTAGACTCTTGGTAAAGTAGTAGAGACACCCTCTCCTCAGTATCTACTCATATTATGCGGTGACCAAGGGCCTTAAGAGGATATGGAGTGGTTTGAGAGGATTGATTTTTTTTTCAAATCACTGAAAAATCTAGAAACCTCATGAGTGAAAATAATTTCAAACTTGTTCGGGGGAATAATTTTATATTAGTGGAGTACTATCATTCCACTTCAACTATTTAGTATCATGTCTTTTAAATTCTTTATAATCATGTTCATTAAATGGAATTTTCTGAATATGGTAAAAATCGAAAGGGTGAAAAAGCTTATGAATCTTTATTAGGGTAACCATTCAATGGAGGAGTATGTAACTAGTTTTAACTATTTTATACCTTTATCTCTTGATTTTATATTCAAATACTCACTAAAAGTTCCTCTTTCCATGAGTGGTATTTATTCAAACATTAGTTTTAGGATTCCTTCTTTTTATATGATTTTTCTTGAGGACATGGTTAGTAAAGACATAAATGTGAATTTTTTATCTAGGGGACAACCCAATAGGGGTGGTGACCCATTCCTTTTGGTTTTAGTAAATATTAAATGTCTTATGAGGATAAAAAGTATGATAAAACTTATTTAATGAATCAAAATAACTTGGGAGAATCTTCATATGGTGTTATTCCTTTAGTAAATAAGCGGTCTCCCATGTGCCATCAGTGTGGTCTACTCAATCATTCTAAGACCTCTTGTTTTAATGTACCAAGTTCCTGTCATAGCCATAGTAATTTGGTCCATCTTCAAAGATTATAAAATTTTAGGTTTTTTCTAAATAATGAGTCTTTATATTAGCTTTGATCTCTGTGGTCGTCCAACTGATCTCCTCCTAGGTATATCTTTTTTGTTTCTTCTAAACTTTATAAATATTTTTTTATTTCTTTATCTACATCTTATTTTGGGTTATTTATTTTGTTTTGGGTTATTTATTGTTGGTTTTATTTTGAATAAATTTTTATTTTTTTTGATGGTATTGAAGATGGGGTGTTGGGTTTTGTGTTTGGGGTTGGTTACCCCTAGTTAATGGGGGTAAATGGTGCTTTCCACAAGACTGTTAGTCTTGTCTGATCCTCCATATTAAGAAGTATAATATATTGGGGATACCTATTAAATGTCTCTATCTTTTAATATCTCCCTTATTCCTTTTATATATCCACAATGTTGGGTTTTGGTTCGGGTTATGTTTTTCCCCTTGGGGTATCATTTATAATCTGGAAGGATATCAAGTGTCTTTTATGTTTTGAACTCAGTGTCATACACTAATACTTTAGTGACTTTATCATGGTATAAAGTGTTAGGGTAGGGATAATCATAAAACCTATACCTTTACATTCCTCATTATTTTATATATTTATTTATAGTTATGTTTTTTATTTAGTTTCAGGTAGAAATTCATTAAATATTTCAAATTTTGTATTTTCAAAGAAGTGTTCATGATTAGTACTAACTGTGAAGCTAACCATGAAAAGGATTATAGTTTTTAGAAAAGGTGTTTCATATATTTGGTGCATGGTTTACCAAACCATGTATCCTGATCATGTGACTCTCAAAGCGTTCCCAGTGAAGGGTGCACAATTATCACATAGTTTGGTAAATCGTGTGGCCAAACCATGAAACCTACCCATAATTTTAAATTATGAATTTACTATCATACCCCTATCTAATTAAACCCTCCTAAACCTTTCCTCTACTCTTATTCACACAAAACTATCTAAGTGATCCTTAGTCACAATCTACCTTTGCTTCCTCTTTGGTATTTGGCTTCTCCTCATTGATTTTCGTGATTTCTTCAAGGTTTGAGCCCTCATTCTCCCTTATTCTTCATTCCTCATTACCTTATCATATTATTCTTGTTGTGGTTTCATTTTGAAAAAACCCTAGGTGGTTTTTTGGGTCTAATTTTTTTTGGATTTGATGTCTAGGTTGTGTAGAAATCATCTTGGACCTTCCTCTCTTCATTTTGAATGATTTTCATCATCTGTACTTGTTCCAAGTAGGCATTTTTATGTATTTCACCTTTTCATTTATATTCCATGTGATTATTGTTTTTTAACACACTTTAATAAAAAATTATATATGATATGGTTCTATTTAAATGTATAAGATGATTCTTTAAAAAAATGGGTATTTTAAAAAGGAATGTATTCAATTTTCAAGATAAATTTCATGGGTATTATGGGTTTTACTTAGGGGTTTGTTTTAAATGGACTTATATGTGTGTTTTAATTTTTATTGTATTTTTTATTGATTTTTCATGTTTGTGGTGTTTTTTGTAATTATTTAATGGGTTTATGACTTGTTGATTTATGGTTCTATTAAGCCTCATTAGTCTTAAAGTGGGGGTTTCTCAGTTTCAAAGGTGTTTCCAAAGTTTCATAATCTCAAATTGGTGTTCAAATGAGGTATGTCTGTGTAGACACACACACACACACACAAACATATGCATGTGTATGTATATATATTTACCTACCAATTTATATATATACACATAGTTATTAGTTTGGAAAATGAGGGCCGATTTAGAATTTAACAATAAATTTCAATTATGGTATTGATTTGAAAATGGATATTCAAATATGGTTATTGAAAATTTATTATTAATTTCCAAATACAAGGCTTGTTTGGTACTTTTTACAAATTGTTTTCCACCCAAACTTCACAATAACCTATCCTAAAGTCCTATAAACTTACATTTGAAATGAGTTGGTGGTGGATAAAATTATTGTTTATATTTACATGAGTTGAATTTAGGGGATTTAGTGAGGAATATGAGTGAGGGTGGGTTGAGGTCCAACATGGACACGGTTTACCTTGTATTCAATTACTGGCGTGTAATCAACCTTCCATATATCCTATCATAAAATAACCCAGGGTAACCCCTGAACTGGGTACCCAATATAACCCATGACATATCTGAGGTGAGTTCCTGATCCCACTTGGATGATGAAATATGTCATGGGAATTAACAAGAGCTTGTGGGAACCAATTTTCCCAGATAAATAATAAAAGACATGAATCTTCCACTTGGAAGTATGACATGTCCATACTGTATGTTAGAGTCCATGCACAACAAGTATAAACAAATAAAAAATATAAATAAATTCAAATAAAACATATCCAAAAAATAACCATACCATATCAATATAAAATAAATTGTATTGTAAAAGATACAAATCTCCAAAAGGAAGGCTAACATGGACAATACAACTACTAACAAAAAAGAAAAAGAAAAAACAAACTCTAGGATACCTGGAATGATCTCCATGTGACTTATTGGTTACCATCCATCCATAAACCAACTCACTCTTAGATCAATCAAGAACTAAATATAAAATTAAAAAATAGGCTTGTGTTTACCAACACAAAGTATAATAAGTAGGGTGTGATTATAATAGAGTTCAATAGGAAATCACCAAAGAGTCCATACATCCCCTTTTCTAAAATAGGCCATTAATTTTAGTTTGAAATAAAAACAAAAGATACATTTTAATATTTTAATAAAAAACAATCATGAGTGTTTCCAAATAAAACTACCTTTAAACTCAAAATATGATTTAAATAAATATATTGTAAAGCATTTTTATACCATACTTTTAAAATCATGGATTTTTAAATCCCCTTTAAAAAACACTTTTCAACCATGATAAGGGAACCCAAAATAACTATAATGAAGACATCAAATAATAGTAAACCAAGTAACAGGAAGCATAAAAATAATATAAAAATGGAATCAATGGAATATTTCATAACAAAACCATAAAACATATAAGTATTGATGTAACCAAGTATAATAAATAGGAAAAAATAAAAGATAGATAATCATGGTCAATTCCTAAACATCCCCTGAGGAGATCCTAGATGTACTTGGGTCAGAACCATCTGTAGGACTATAAATGAATTCCAAATTAAATAACCATATAGATTCTCTCAATTAGCCTCACCAACACACTCCCTCATGGATTATTTATATCAACCCCCATGGGAGATCTAGTCCATCTAATCATAACTAAATAATAACTACCTCTCATCCATCACTAAAACACCTAGGATCCCATGATGATAGTAAGTGTGAGAGGCGAGGTATCCTAAATATAAAATATCTCAATCAAGAATCAACATCATCCAAACACAAATTACCATCCCACCTCTCTACACCAACCATGTGAAATACCTCTCTTGAGTGGAAGGCTTACATGGTGGTTCATACCTTTAAAGAAAACATTTCAAGGTACCAAATGGGTTTTAAGCATTTGAAAATAACGACATATTCCAAAATCTATTTGAAAAACATTTAAAAAAACCATTCAAAAACCATTTCTAAAGTTCCAAATGGGACTAGGATTTTTATTAAGAAATTCTTATTTGAAATTCCATTTTTTAGAGCCACTTTAAAAACCAAATAAATTTTGAAAACTCAAGTTTATAAACAAGGCCTCCTATGAACTTCCACACACACACACACATATCTATACACCTGTATATTTATGCATGAACATACATATATAGGTTCTTAACCACATGAATATATATAACTATTTTCATAGGAAGCACCAAGGGATCCAACAAAGAAACAAAGTCTAAACCATTTATCAAAACTAATGGGTTCAACAACATGAATCACTAAAAGTCCACTAGAAATATGAAATAAATTCAAAAAATACCTTAAAATTATAATAAAATTATAAGAAATTATTTTAAATCCAAAACAACAATTAAAAAATCAAATTCCATTAAAAACATATTTAGAAAATTTATTAAACATATAGAATATTCTTATTTCCTTTGAAATTAATTGGTAAAATATTAGATTTCATTTATAACTTTATAAAATAATTAAAAATTACTCAAATAACCAAAATTTTAGGAGAATTTTTTTTTAAAACTCATGCATATGTGGTGTGCAATAAAAATGGAAAATCATGGAACCACTTACCTCAAACCACGTACAGATTGAACAAAACATTTAGAAATGAAAAAAAGAATAAATACATGATTTGTACACAAAAACATCAAGGACCAAATCATAAATCATAAAAACCCCACCTTAGGGTTCAACTAAGAGAGAACCATGAAAAGGGAAAGACAAAAAAAGAATAATGAAAGAAGAAGAGAGCGAGAAATGGGATTACCTATTTAAGAACACCAAGAATGAAGGGATGAAATCCTCAAAATCCCAAGGAAGAGGAAGGGAGTTGTGATCAAGGAGGATCCTTCATGCACCTAAGTTTATTAAGGATAGGGTAGAGTGATTTTAGGATTTAAATTTAGTTGGTTAGTTTAGGAATTTCACTTTTTAATGAATCTAGGTAAGTCATATGATTTAGACGCACAATTTACCAAGTGATACATCAAACATACACCCCTCATTGGAGAGAAACTAGGCACTACACAGTTGGACTGCACATTTAAGAAAAATATGTGCCAACTATGATGAATAACTCTTTCATGACTATAGACCCACTTGTACTGCTATCATACAATTTTTACTAACTAAACAAGCTAATCGTGTGACTTTTATAAAACCCTGGAAGATTAAAAAATCAACCAGATTGACCCAAAACTTGATTAAAACGCCAAAATATCTACCATTACACTTTATACCCATATAAATCCATCAAGTTTCAAAAGAAAAGAAAAAGATCCAAAAGATACAATCGAGAAGAGAAGAACCTATCTAACTGAATATTTCAAACTCAAAAAATCAATTAAAAATATAAAAAATAAATCTATCTCCAAATACACTCATACTCAACCAAACTGACCAAGATTTCAAGATTTAGAGACCCAAAGTGGGTCACAACACCATTTAAGAAATTAATAACATGGTGGATCAATAAAACTATAAAGTGGCATGACTTGAGGTCATATCTAAGGATACATAAGTAACCAAATAAAATTAATGCACATATATAAATTAATAAATGAACTTTTATTCTCTAAGTGGGAAAAAAATACTGAATATCCTAAAATATATGGAAGAGATCATAACTAAAAATATAAAATGAGGAACAATTAAAAAAAAGGGACTTCTATCATGATTTTAAGGTCAATAAGGATTTATTACCTAGTAAATTATTTCTATTATAGAAAATTTGGTGGTGTCCCAACCGATCATAAAGGCAAAAATAATTTGGAAAATCCATACAAGATGGATTAAAATTCCTAAACTGACCACACTAGAAAAACACAAGGGCATGCTTCTTCTTTGAGTCAACCACTACCAAAAGAGATGAATTTCGTAAATAGGTTCCTCTAGTCTCTAATCCTCAATATATGGGGAGCCCTTACTATTACTAGAAGAGAAAGGGTTACTACCCATCATAGGCTGCCCTCTAAAAACTAGCTTATCCAGATAATTTTCATCCACTAACTCCTTGAACGAGGTCAGTTTAGATAAAATCACTCTAGAACTAAGATACAAAAAATATGTTTCATGAATAGACAATCCTTAAGGGAATCAATTGACATAATCTATATATATAATGTAATTAACTCAATAAAATGGTTGACACACTCCTTCACTATTTTTTAACCCTACAGGTGACCCATGAGCTCTGCCATATTCTCTACCTTATACTCCTTAGGATGGAATCATTAAAAAAATGTGCTTTTAAATAACAACCATATAATTCTAACATATAACTGAGTTGGGATGATCATCTTTGACTGATATAGACTCATTACTTCAAATAAACCCATAATATCTCTCACTCTTATAAAATTAGGAGTTTCTAATGATCACAAGAATACCTCAACACTCCCAAGACACTTCACCACTTCCAATCGACCTTGATCACCTTTAAAGATGGACATAACCTAATAAAAATCCGACCCCACCACTCTATCGTGAGTTTGAGTGGCATTGTCAACTGACTAGGGTACTATTGAATCCCTATGATCCTTCAAAACTTTTTTGAAGGAACACTATAGATAAAAAGAAAACATACAGATCAATTAGAAACAACTCATGCATAAACCATACCTAAACAAAACACATATCAACTAAAAATAATAATACAAAAGAATTAATCAAGATCATCAAATAAAAATTTAAAGATCTCTTTTTAAACCATTTAAAAAATTTATATGTCAATTTTCAAATTTTAATTCTTTACTTGAAAACAACTTTAAATCACACAATTCAATTTGAAACTTTAATTTCCCACTAAAAATATATTTTAAAACTATAAAAATCTCTTTTAAAATTTTTTATAGGCCCTTGAACTTAAATTATTTTTGTTTAATCTTCAAAAATAACCCTTTAAAGTTTCCAAAACTAACCTTTATCTTTTGAAAACCAAGTTTAAATTTCAAAATCTTATTGAAATAAATCCATAAATCATCAACGCACCATGAAAATAACTTTTGAATAATATGAAATAACATATATAAACAATATGAATAAATTTTGATTAAAGGGAGCTAAACAAAATATTTTAATGGAGGCTTGTGGCAGTGCATGGTTTGGCTGCATGGTTTGGTAGATCATGGAACAACTATGTAGAATGCCACTATAAGGTAATAGAACCATCCAAATAGTCTCTTTACAAATTTATAAACAATTCAGGTTAAACACATGCCTTTTATTCTCCCTTACTGTTTAACTATAAAACATTGAAAACCTCAAAACTGAACACACAACTTTGATACAATTAAAAATACCATCAATATGAATTAAAATACACCCAAAAATAAATAAAGATAAAAATTAAAGACTCAACACCAAATATCCAATGGAAAATTGAGGCTTAGGATTAATGAGAGCTTACAACAATATTACCACTTTTACATCTTTAGTTATTATAGTCCTAACCTCAAATCTATCAGACACCCTAAATAATAGAGGGTACTCCAAAAACCCAGGTCTCTATTGGGACCAAGTTGGATGGAGGAGTTATTTGAAAGAAATTTTCTAGAAGTTTTTTTTATTTTGTTGTATTTATAAAAAATCACCTCATTTTGTATAATCCGGTTATCAGATGAAGGGTTTTGGAGTCAGGTGATCAGACTCAAATTTCTTGAGAAATTCCATGATTTAAAATTTTCTTTTTTAAATTTTTTTTGGGTGAACTTTTTTTTTCAGTATTCTCTTTTTGAAATGAAGCTTTTTGGAATAGAACAAGAAGTTTTATCAAATTTTGAATTTTGTAAGATATGTTATATTTACTAAATATGATGATTCATTGCTATGATAAAAGTTATCAACATCATGAGTTATTTATAAAATCATGATCCAATCATTTTTTAAGAATAGAATAAAACTTGTTTGGGTATACAAAGTTTTCTCTAAGAAATTTTGTGAAATATTTCTAGACACAAGACTGAATAGAATTTTGGAAATCAGATTGAGATTTTTATGGAAAGATTAAATTGGTTGAAATAAAGTTAGACTGTAAGTTGTTAAGTATTGAAAATATGGGAAGTCATAGAACTTTTCAAGACAAGTCAGACTATGCTATTTCACTCTAAATGTTCTAAACATCATGAAGAAGTAATGTTGCAAGCATGAGTTTGAAGAAGAAAATACAAATGTAAATTTTTGGTGTTTCTACAAAGTTAAAGGTTTTTAGACATAGATAATCAGATTGAGATAAACCGAACACAAAATTTGTTTGAAGACTAGATGTTTGAATTTTCTAAAGTGATAATATTTTTAAAAGTTTTGATCAACTGATCTATTGGACATGCTGATCCATCAGTTGACCCAATTTATTAGATAAACAGATCCATCGAATGAACCATCAGATGCTATGTTATAGAATGTAAGAGTTATTGACACTGATCAGTCATAAAATTCATTAACACTAGTACATTAGGATAAATAGTGATACCAGTACATTAGATGAGATAGATATATTGAGTCATTATATGAGATGTTGATACTGATTCCATATATGATCTGTATGACACCGATTGACTATCAGATGTTGAGTTTCATGAGAAGTAGTTTTATCAGACTAAGGAGCAGTTAAAAAGATGAAGAAAGTGGTTATAGGATACTGAACTCTTTATAAGTTTCAAATATGTTTTCAAAATATTTTTAGTTGGGTTAGTGATTTAGATTGATAAGTCTTGTGTTTTACTATTCTCAATCGGGTTAAGAGAATCAGAATGAAAAAAAAGTTTCATACTGAGATATTTTGGACTATCAATTTCCAAATTGATCACTTGTAAATTCTTATTCAAGTAAGATTGATAATTAAGATATTCTAGTTAATTAAATAATATTTAATAAGAATACAAAAGAGTTGAGAAAATTTTAAAAGTGGTCAAATGAAGTTTGAATTTCTAAATTAATTCAGTTCTATGAATTTTTTTTGAGGGAGACAATTATTTTTGGTTTTTGCCTTTTATTTTTTTAGCCACCTATATAAAGGGGTATAAGTAGAATTTAATCTAACACTATTCACATACACAAAAAAGTATCTATGGAATTATGGTTTTAAACTATTTTCCAGACAGAGAAGTTGTGATAAGAGAAGGTGTGGTCATAGAAGTTGTGGTTTGAGAAGATTTGATCTGAGAAAGTGGTGGTTAGGATTCATTAGATTGTACTGAAAAATTTCACTGATGAATATAACTTTTATCTAAACTAAATAATCAAATATAGGAATCATATTGGATTTCATATGAATTCTAGAGAAGTCATTTCTACCTTCTTTTGAGTAAGAAAGTGAAGAACTGTTTTAAAGTTTACAAAAGTCAAATTTTATTGAAGCAACACAATAACAATGTTCACAAACAATTTATGATGGTTTCTAAACTTGTTACAACATCTTATTTATATATTTTGTGCTATAAGAATCATATACACTGTTGTATTGATCATAATGCTACACAAGTGTAATGGAATTTCCTACTTGTTTTATTCACACAAAAAGGATATTTTCTAGTATATTGTGTGGTATTGTATTATTTTCAAACCATGTAAAGGAATAACTACTCTTATTGAGTAGTGATCCTTGTAAATACTTATTTTCCTGTGGATGTTTTTGAAAGTTTTTTTCATCAGATTTGTTTCTCTTTAACAAGAGGAAAAGATTATTAAAAAATTTAACTTAAAAAAGATATCACTGATTCACCCCCTCCCCCTCTCAACTATTACATTGAACCAGTGTGGTCCTTTTCAATTAGTATAAGATCAAAGGTACCTTCATTTAATCTTTACTAAATTTTTAATAGAAGATTCTATGTAGAATTTTAATTGTGTGAACATTAAAAAGATTCTATTTTTTTATATAATGAACTATCATATTTGGAAAGATATAATGTTTCCATATCTTATGTCTCTTGATTATGATGTTCTATAATTTTCTATAGATGGATTTCCTCCTCATTATGAAAATGTTTCTATTATAGTTTTTGATAAGAAAAATCTATATATTGATGGAAGAGATAAAAATTATTTACTCTATTTATTTTTTGAAAGTGAATTTATTAGAGTAAAAGGAGTTAAAACTAGCAAAGGTATTTAGGAAAAGTTAAAAAATATTTATAAAAGAAATAGGAAGGTGAATAAGGAAAAGTTAAAAATCTGGAGGATGAAGTATGAAGATCTAAAAATGGGTGAGTATGAATCCATTGGTGACTTCTTTACAAGGGTGAATGATATTGTAATTACCATAAGATTTCTTGGCGAGAAGATAGAATATTAAAATTTTATTTAAAAGATATTACAAATTCTTCTTGACAAGTTTGATTCCAAAGTTTCATCTTTTGAAGACATAGATCCTAAAACTATATATTTATATTCCGTATATAGAACTCTCATTAAATATGAAATGAGAAGATATAAAGTTATAAAAATCAAAGAAAAAGTTGATCAATAAATTTCCTTCAAAGATTTTAAGTAAGGAAAATCTAAGAAGATTCTTGAAGATAAATAAGTTGGTGACTCCAACAACAAATATGAGGTTAGTAACAATTTTAATGAATTATTGTCCTTATTTTCTAAAAATGTGAAAAGAGGAATAAGAAAGTAAAAAACGGAAGTTATATCTAAAGTTATTTGGTTGTGGAGCTATTAGGAATTTTTCTTCAAATTTTCCTTGAAGAAAAGGTAAAGAAGAAATTGATGAAGATGACATAAATTCAAGAAAATCCTTTAAGAAACATGTTGAAAAATCAAAATCATATTCCAAGGGAAAAGATAAAAAGTTATCCAAATCCAAAAGGATAAGTTTTTTTAAGGATTATGATGATGATGACAATGAAGTTGATGATAAAAAAATTACTAATTTTTTTTAGAGAAAACATGTTTATTGAAAAAATTAATGATTAAAAGTTCACTAATGATGAAAATAGTAGTTGTAAAGAATAAGAAGAAACCTAATTATAATATTATTTAAAAAGAGAGTTGAAATAATGTATTTAAGATATTGTAAGACTTGAAATATAAATAAAGAAGTTGAAAAAAGAAAGTTCTATAAGAAACAATCAAGAATCATTTATTGAAGATAAATCTAAGTTTTTGGAAGAGATTGAACATTTGAAGACATATATTGAAAAAGAAAATAATTGTAATGAACAACTTGAAGTAAAGATAAAAGTGAAGGAGGATGGATTATAACTTTTTCAACAAAACTTATATAAAATTGAGTAGGGAGTTATGAGTTTCAAAAACTCTATTTCTTAAATTGGGGAAAGTTATGAGAAATGTGAACCTGAGAAAGATAAAAAAAGTTATCTTAAAATGTTTAAAAGAAAAATAAAGATGTTCCTAAGATCAATAAAGATGATAAAATCATGTATGTATCCAAAACCCAAAAAAGATGAAAATTCAGAAGTTTTTAAAATATAAAATTCTGAATCAAATGTTTCTACTACCCATGATTCTATTGAATATATTAATAAATCCAAGTTTAATAATAATATTTTGAAAGATAACAGAACTTCTGGGGCTCAAAAATCATAACTTGGAAAGTAATAAAGTTATAAGAAAACAAGTTTATAAATCCAAGCAGTATGAAAGTTACAGAGGACAATATTCTTTATATGGAAACTATTATTATTGTGGATGATTTTTCTATATAGAAAATATGTGTTGGTTAAATAAATAACACTACAATAATCCCATGAGTAACAGGATGAAAAGTTTGAGGGGGAGTTAATCCTCTCAAAGAAGAAATATTGAGAGAGTTGTTATGAAAGTTGAAAATAGATTCCAACCTTTGGAAACTATTTTTTAAAAATGTTAACAGCTTGGACATCTTGTAAAAAGCAGTCTTGTTTTGTTACAGACACAAAATTTTTCTTAAAATAGTTCTCAAAAGTGGGATGTGAAGAAAGATAAAGGAAAAGAAAAAGCACTAGTTATAGAAACTACTCTTAAAGAAAAAAAAGGAGAATGACCCGAGATCTTGGATAGTGGGTGATATTCACCTATGATAGGAGATCTAAATCTTTTAAATAATGTGAAATATTTTAAAGAAAGAAAAGTGATATTTGGATATAATGAATCTCTTAGAATCAAATATGTTGGGTTTTTTATTATTGGGGAAGAAAAAATGAAATAAAAAGGCACTGTTTGTTGATGGCTATAAACACAAATTGTTAAGTGTTTTAAGACTTTCTTATGAAGGAAATAAAGTTTTTTTTCAAAAATATGATTTTTTCATGAAAATAGTTGAAGATGGAAAAGTTATTATTGTAACATCCTAGGTAAATAAAGCATATAGTATTTTCATTAATATTTGGCAATTAAATATTAATTTTACTTTAAAGGGGATTCTATGTTCGATGGCGTACCTGTGACGCAAAAATGGATTTCATTGAAATCTTACATTTCCCACAACATTGTGTTATACTAAAAAATAATAATATAATTTTATTATTTTAAATGGTAGTTAACGCATAGCCATTGTATTGGTGGGAATAAATAGAACTAACTTAAATATGATTACACATGTTTATTAAATGTTTTAACATTTATCCAATAAAAGTTATAATCTTAAAATGTGAATGAATCTAATTTTAAGCATAAACACTCTAATATTCTTTAAAAGCTCAATTTACCGCCTTTTGATGGAGAACCCTTTTTAAATTTAGTTTTTGTCACTTTTATATGTTCTATTTAAAAAAATAATATTATTATTTAGAATCAGAACATCAAAATTTAATTTGGATGAAATTTGGGTATTTTTCCGATAATGTTCATTTTTTAATGAGTAGTGAAAATACTGCATTTTAATTCAAAACCCCCTTTTAATCTAATTTATTTATATAGTTATATTGTTATTTTAATTGGTTTTAAAGTTTAATTGGATTATATTTTTACCATTTAATCCAATTTTGGTCATTGGAAGTAATTTCACTCTTAATTTGGACATAAACAAAGATAAATCTTTTAATAGTAATTATTTCTTAAAAACACGTTTTTTATTTTGACAACAGAAATTAATTTTAAATTAATTTCTGACACTTTTTTATTTTGAATTTAGAAAAATGGATTCCATATTTGTAATCATGAGGTCTAAATTGTGTAAATAAGCAACTTTTATTTTTATACATTATGAATATTTACTTTAGTAAATATTTTATTTACCATGGTTAAACGGTAAATCTGGTAAATAAGGGTGAAAAATAATATTATAATAATATTAAATTACCCTTACACTTGTCCTAACCCTATTAAATGATACTTTTCCAACCATGGGCATCCTTGGGTCGATTTTGGGACCCCATGGAGCCACTTGAGAGTGATAATGACACTTTATATTAATTAATTTAAAGTAAGGACAAAAATAACACAAACATGAATAATTTTGCTAATTTTTTTTATATGGGGTTATATAAGTTATATATTCAATTATAAATATTAATTTTAAATCCAAAAATATTTCCTACATCATGGTATTTTATTTATAAATTTTAGATAATAAATAAATAAACTTATTTATGACACAATGATGATGCAATAATTTCTTCATTAATAAAGGATTCTAATAAATGATATTATAAATATTAAAATAAATTTATTTTAACCTTTTTATGCCATCAAAGAATTTTATTTATTATTATGACTTGTTATCTTTGAATTAATGATGTTTTTTGGAATGAATAAAGTTGGTTTTTATTTTTCAAAAAGTCATGATATGAATAGTATTAAAATTGACATAAAAGAGTTTTTAAATAAATCCATATTTTATTAAATGATAAAATAGTCCTAAAAATATAATATTAGCCAAAATGACATATATTATGTTAAAAATGTCATTAATGATCCATTTTGGGTTGATTATAATTTTATAGTAAATATATTAACCATATAATATAATATATAAGAGGACATGGTAAAAGTTAAATAAGTTAATAAAGGGTTAAATAAAAAATATAAGGATTAAAAAATATCCAAAACCTATCCAATTATTATTAGATGATTTTATTTAGACTTATATACACCTTATATTCGAATTAAATAACTTTTTGATCTTTATAAACTAAAAATCATTATATAATAAAATAATATTTTCAAACTTTCCTAAAGAGCCCCTCTCCCCCCTTATAAAAAGCCATCACCTCTACCCCCTACTCACACCTCTCAAACCCCCTAGGATCATCCAAAATCTTCCCAAATGATCTCTAAAGATATATCTATTCCTCCTAGAATCCTTACCTTAGTAATAAATCACTTCAAAAAAGCCTTTTGGTTCAAACCAAAGGGAGTTACCCGATTTAAAGGTAACATCTTCCCTCAAGTTCTCTTCTTTTATTTTACTTCTTCACTACCTATGCTCTTCTTATTATTTGTTTACATAACAAAAAAAATATCCTCAATATACTAGGTTGTTTTTATGAGAAGTATTCAAACTACACTTACACACACATCCATCTAATGGATTACGAACATACTATTTCTGTGTACAACGAACTGCTGCCTCACAAAACGATGATTATTCTATTATCTCCTACCGCCTCTCATGGTGTCCATTATGATGGAACTATATTTATATGTGATATATATTTTCTATTTATATTGTATCTATTTTTATGTATTTTTCATTTATAGCACACCTTTATGGTTTCCATAATTGGTAAATATGATAATTTCATTTGAGGAAGTGCAGACTACCGCCCCCTCAAAGTGATATGAATCGTTCATGCCATATATGGAACATGTAAAGGATTGATTTTATGAAATTATATATTATATTATATTGGAATTATAATATACCTATGTATCATTAAGTTTTAATTCCAATAAATATGAAATAGAAATGAAAGTAGCGTTCATGCGTACGTACGACTTACCATCTCCATGAATCGTGCATTTCATTTCTTATCTCCAAATGTTATGTACTTTTATAAATATATATATATACTGGATATATATGATATATATGATATCTAAATCATGAATATCATTCTGGAGATAATGTACTTTTGACCACATGGACAATTTGTAATTATAACAAGTTCATTTTTTTACTCAAGTTCCAAACATTCAAAAAATGTCTGATATGAACTCAAATAATTAATAATTGTTATAGTAAGGTAATAAGTGATATAAAAGGAATAATAAACTTGAAAAGGGTTCTGAATAAAGTTTAAGTCAACTTAAGTTTATTATTCAGGAATAATAAGGAACAAACGAGTCAAGTCGGACACGAGGTAATGGATTTTCATCTCACTTTTTATTTCCGTGAGATTCATGCTATATTTACAACTATTTCCTTTTGTTTGGTGTATGTACTACCCATGATTGTATTAATTGTGTAATATAATTTAATTTATGGGTATTTACATATTCATTGTATGATCCTTCTTTCATGTGGTGTTTGTTTCGTAAGTTACCAAATCGGTAAGGGAACTTTTCACCGTCCTCTCTTTTTCAAAGATTTTTTTATGTTATTTTTTTAAATTTCCATTTTATTATGTTCAGATTTATTATTCTATATCATTATTGATTTAAATTTTATTTAAATGTGATGAGTTACCCTTTTATCTCTCATAAACTAATTTTCTGAATTTTAAAGTAACGTCGTTAGGCTGTCGAATTTCTGTAAGAGAACTTCTTAACCCAATTTCAATTCTTTGGGTTAAAATTATACTTCTTAATTATTCCATTCTATGAATATATGTGAATGAAATCTGATTGTTTTACACTTAAGATCCACTTATATTGGGTGTATTATTATTTTTCAAACATAATTATGTCATTAATAGGTCCTTAATTCAATTATATGATCTTTGTAAGGGACTTCGTCTCAATCTCCTTTCATTGAGGCATCCTTTTATTTATACACGACTTTGTTTTATACGGTGTATAAACCCCTTTGACTTTTAATTTCATTCAAATGGAATTTTTTTTCTTCTAAAAAGTGTTTTACTAAATGATAAAAATGAATGTTTCTTTTTAAAGTACGTGGTGACAACGACCTTTCCGCCGCCGTAGGTATTATTTGATCTTTGGATTCCTTAACAAGCCATAGTATTTTTTAAAAAGAAAATAAATACCACATACAATTTTTACATATTTTGTTATTAAAAATGGTTTTTGAGAAAGTATTGATTATATCAATATCTTGAAATGTTATATTGTGATTGTAATGTAGAAATGTTATCTTTACTTTATGCTTGTTTTATGTGTTATGATTACGTTATGGTTCTTGGGAATTGTTTATGTATACGGGTGGTTCCATGATAAACCTAGGGAGGGTGAGCCCGAAATGGATCTCCAATTCATTGGGTAACGTGACATAGGTAAACATTAATGTTCCTCTTAAGAGATTTAGGGAATATACTGTGATGGGTATTCCAAATGTAACTCCCTATGTAGCTGTGAAAGCTACAATGTAAGTATGTTATATATGCCATAAGTTACCTTTATGATTTATGATTTCTGTGTGTTATTAATAAATCTTATGATTTCATGAGGTATGTTAAATAGCTTATGTTTTTTATTTATTGATGGACTAATGTTTTCTTTCTTTATTTTATAACCCTTACTGAGCTTTTTATGCTCATACCAAGTTTTAAAATGTTTTTCACAGGACTTAAAGATGAATTGGGTCAAGTATGGGATCAAGGGAAAGTCATGCTGTCTAAAACATGGAACTAGACATGTTTATTTTTTAAATATTTTTTATTTTATGAAAAAATAGAAACTAAATAGAAGTGTCTACTTTGTGATTTTTGAAATGTAATGTAATAGTTATAGCCTAATTATCTAAAACTCTAAACCTAAAAATATCCTCAATGTGAATTATTTACTTAACTCAAGATTATGTAATGTTTAAGGTTGGGGCCTTATAGTTGGTATCAAAGGTCGGTTTAGATAACTTTAGGGATTGAGAGTTTTCGTTAAACACATGGTTAGTCCCTATATCTATTATTTCAGTTGAATCCTTGTTTTATAAATTTTTCAGATCA
Organism: Viscum album; assembly: GCA_963277665.1. NCBI lineage: Eukaryota > Viridiplantae > Streptophyta > Magnoliopsida > Santalales > Viscaceae > Viscum > Viscum album. The sequence continues at coordinate 641,467,163 of OY728146.1, read as the reverse complement.
CGAAAAGTCGGTTACAAATGGAAGTAGGAGGATCTCAAACAATATTCCTATCTCTTCCTGATGGAATTATTACAATAATTATTGCAAAGTCATGTTCAAATGATTGTGAAAATTTTTCTAGCATACAACTCACTTGCAAGAAGTTGTTTGAGATATCAAACACCACCACTATACCTCGATATCATCATGGATCAAGGGCTGTATTTAATAAAATACTATTTTCTCAATATTATCATATTTTCAAGAAAGGTAAATATTATCAAGGAATTTTCAAATATTTTATCTTATTACAAGATTTTGAATCATATTATGATTTTGAAAAATGTGATGAAGAAGGAGACCCTTCCACAAAATATTTATATTTGATTTTATAATATACTCTCTCATCACATACTTATGGTATTTTAAAAGGACCATCGATTGAAAGTTTAAACTCAAACTCGGTCTGAATGTTTTATAAAGATCATGTTTTATTAGATGTTTTGAAATTATATGTCATGCATGATTATTTTCTGAAATAATTTTTTTGCAAACACCCATATGACCCAAGTTTCACAAGGTGTATTTGGATAAAGTAAGTGAATGATTTTTAAGGATATCTAAATAATTATTGAAATTCATGGACCTCCTACGTACATGAACAAGATGATGATGAAACCATATGAACACCATGATCAAGGTATGATGTTCTTTCTAATGAGAATGGTTTTATTTTATCATATGGAGGTGAAGAAAATGACAATATATAAGATTATGAGGTCTTAATGTATTGGGATGAAAATGAAAGGTATAAGAAAACCTTTTAGGTTTAAAAATGTTAGGGTTATTTTTGAGTTTTATAAAAAGGACAACCCGTAAGATGGGCGACAACCCATCACTTCTGGCAAGGCCGTAGGAATCAAACCCACAACTGAAGGGCGAAAAGGGCGCATCACCTACCACTGGCCCATGTGAAGTCCCTGGTTAGTATGACTAATTCTTTTTAGTTAAATTATTTTATTGATCAAGAATAAATTGTTTTGGGATCTTATGTTTTATTAAATGGATATCCTTAGTACAGGAAAATTATTTGGGGATTAAGTGATAAAGGTTATTTTGGAAGACGTTTTATCTTTTTGGGAAACTATATACCTAAGGAAAATAGAATACTTTGAGATTTCAATTGAGGAGTAATGGTGGAATTTTATTTTGGAAGAATATATGTTTTTATTATGGACATATGGTGATTTGGGTTATTTATGGAAATGATTAACCTATCATATAGAATATGTGATTAGGTTAATTACTTTTCAGTATGAGACTTTAAGAGTAACTGATGTTATTTGGAGACTATGTGATCAAATCCTTTTGAGTTTTTGGTTTCAATCTTAGTTGGATTATTTTGAAGAATTTTTTAAGGACAATTTTTTATTGAATGGTCTTTGTTGAACTTTAGGTATTGTTTGTTCAATTTTGGAGATTAAGAGTAGTATTTCTTTTTATAAAACATTATCCTTTTTGGGGATTATCTTATCTTGTACTAACCATTTTGGTTTTGGTTAATGTCTAAAGATAGGGGAAATATATAGTTCATCTTTTTTGTATTATGTTATTCTCTAGAATTTGATTCTAGCACTTCAAGTGTGACCAAGTCATCTATAATACTCATCTTTTGGAGAAATGATGAGTTTGTGGTAGAAAATTATTAAAGGATGAAACTCTACTTGAAAAGTAAGTATATGTCCTTATGTTATTAGTCAATATCATAAAATAATTCCTCAACATTATGAAAGGGAACCTAAAAAAATGTTGTATGTTTACTTTTCCTACTATAGAATCAAAGATAGTTTAAACCATCACAAGTTTGTGATTTTCTGGTGGTTAACTTTCTTCTAATCATGTTCTCTTTCACTCTCCATCAGAACTTGACACTGAGTTTCTCCTCTATATCCATGTTTTCATGGAATCCTATTATGGGTTATCTTAGGTGACATTTGTACTTATATTTATTTCTTTTAAAGTGATAGTTTTATTGACTCTTTTTCTAATATGAAACTTTCAATGAAATTTCCAAGCCTAATTTTAAAATTGCGAGGATGCAATTTTTAAAATGGGGGAATGATGTAACATCCTAGGTAAACAAAGAATATGAAATTTTCATTAATATTTGGGAATTAAATATTAATTTTACTTTAAATGAGATGCTATGTTCGATCACATACCCGATACACAATAATGGTTTTCTTTGAAATCTTACATTGCACACAACGTTGAGTTATACTGAAAAATAATAATATAATATTATTATTTTAAATGGTAGTTAACGCATAGCCATTGTATTTGAAGGAATGAACAGAACTAACTAAAATATTATTACACATGTTTATTAAATGTTTTTACATTTATCCAATAAAATTTAGAAGCTTAAAATGTGAATGAATCCAATTTTAAGCATAAACACTCTAATATTCTTTAAAAGGTCGATTTACTGCCTTTTGATGTAAAACCCATTTTAAATCTAGTTTTTTTTCACTTTTATATGTTTTATTTTACAAAATAATATTCTTCTTTATAATCGGGACATAAAAATTTACTTTGAGTTAAATTTTGGTATTTTTCCGATAATGTTCTTTTTTTAATGAATAGTAAAAAATACTACATTTTAATTCATAAATGCCTTTTAATCTAATTTATTTATATAGTTAGATTGTTATTTTAATTGTTTTTAAAGTTTAATTGGATTATAGTTTTACCATTTAATCCAATTTTGGTCATTGGAAGTAATTTCACTCTTAATTTGGACCCAAACAAAGTTAAATCTTTTGATAGTTATTATTTCTTAAAAACATGCTTTTTGTTTTGACAATGAGAATTAATTTTAAATTAATTTTTGCCACTTCTATGTTTTGAATTTGGAAAAAAGGATTCAATATTTGGAATCAAGAGGTCCAAATTGTGTAAATAGGTAACTTTTATTTTTAGAAATTATAAATATTTACTTCAGTAAATATTTTATTTACCATGGTTAAAGGGTAAATCTAGTAAATAAGGGTGAAAAAGAATATTATAATAATATTAAATTACCCTTAAACTTGTCCTAACCCTATTGTATGATACATTTCTGACCATGGAAATCATTAGGTTAATTTTGGGACCCCATGGAGCCACTTGGGAGTGATAATGATACTTTATATTAATTAATTTAAAGGACAAAAATAACATAAACATGGATCTTTTTACTAATTTTTTTATATGGAGTTTTATAAGTTATATCTTCAACTATAAACATTAATTTTAAATCTAAAAATATTTCCTACATCATGGTATTTTATTTATAATTTTTAGACAATAAATAAATAAACTTATTTATGTTATAATGGTGATGCATTAATTGCTTCATCAATAAAGGATTCTAATAAATGATATTATAAATATTAAAATAAATTTATTTTGAACCTTTTTATACCAGACACGAATTTTATAGATTAGTATGAATTTTTATCTTTGAATTAATGAAGTTTTTTTTTGAAATAATCAAGTTGGTTTGGATTTTGTAAAGTCATGATATGAATATTATTAAAATTGATATAAAAGAGTTTTTAAATCAATCAATATTTTATTAAATGATAAATAGTCCCAAAAATATAAGATTCATAAAAATTAAATATATCATGTTAAAAATGTCATTAATGATCCATTTTGGGTCATTTGGCATTTTATAGTAAATACATTAACCATGTAGTATGAAAATATAAGAGGACATGGTAAAAGTTAAATAAGTTAATAAAGGGTTAAATAAAAAATATATGGATTAAAGAATATCTAAAACCTGTCCAATTATTATTGGAAGATTTTATTTAGACTTATATACACATTATCTTAAAATTAAATAAGTTTTGGACCTTTAGAAACTGAAAATCATTATATAATAAAATAATATTTTCAAACTTTCCTAAAGATCCCCTCCTCCCCCTTATAAAAATCCATCACCTCTAACCCTTACTCAAATCTATCATGGCCCATTGGATCGTCCAAAATCTTCCAAAATAAGCTCTAATGATTCATCTCTTCCTCCTAGAATCCTTACCTTAGGCATAAAGAACTTCAAGAAAAACTTTTGGTTCAAACCAAAGGGAGTTACCTGATTTAAAGGTAATGTCTTCCCTCAAGTTCTCTTATTTTATTTTAGTTATTCACTCCCTATGATATTCTTATTATTTTTTTAAATAAAAACACCAGTATCCTCAATATACTAGGTTTTTTATGAAAATTATTCAAACTACACTTACACACACCTCTATCTAATGGATTACGAACATACTATTTCTGGGTACAACGAACTGCTGCCTCACGAAACGATAATTGTTCAATTATCTCCTAAATCCTCTCATGGTGGCCATTATGATGACACTATATTTATATGCGATATATATATGATATTTATTTTTTCTCTATGCTTCTGTATTTTTCATTTATAACATACCTTTATGGTTTCCATAATGGGTAAATACGATAATTTCATTTGAGGAAGTGCGGACTACCGCCCCCTCAAAGTGATATGACTAATTCATTCCATACATGGAACAAATAAAAGATAGAGTTACTGAAATTATATTTTATATTATAATGGAATTATAATATACCTATGTATCATTAAATTTTCATTCCATTAAATACAAAATAGAAATAAAAGTAGCCTTCATGAGTACGTACGAATTACCATCTCCATGAACGGTGAATTTCATTTCTTATCTCCAAATGTTATGTACTATTATAAATACATATATATAATGGATATATATGATATATAAATCATTAATATCATTCTAGAGATAATGTACTTTTGACCACATGGAAAATTTGTAATTATAACAAGTTCATTTTTTTACTCATGTTCCGAACATCGAAAAAATGTCCGATATGAACTCAAATAATTAATAATTGTTATATTAAGATTATAAGTGATATAAAAGTAATAATAAACTTGAAAAAGGTTCTGAATCAAGTATAAATTAACTTAAGTTTATTATTCAGGAAGAATAAGGAACAAACGAGTCGAGTCGGACACGAGGTAAGGGGTTTTCATCTCACTTTTTATTCCCATGAGATTCATGATATATTTGTAACTATTTACTTTTGTGTTGTGTATGTACTTCACATGATTGTATTAATTGTGTAATATAATTTAATTTATGGTTATTTACATCTTCATTGTATGATCCTTCTTTCATGTGGTGTTTGTTTCGTAAGTTACCAAATCGGTAAGGGAAATTTTCACCATCCTTTTGTTTCAAAGACTTCTTTTATGTTATGTATTTTTAAATTTCCATTTTATTATGTTGGGATATTTTCTTATATATACTTATTGCTGTAAATTTTATGTCCATGTGATGAGATACCCCTTTATATCTCATAAACTCATTTTCTAAATTTTAAAGCAACGCCGTTAGGCTGTCAAATTTTTATAAGAGAACTTTTTAACCCAATTTCAATTATTTGGGTTAAACTTATACTTATTGATTATGTCATGAGATGAATATGTGTGAATGACCTATGATTTTTTTACAATTATTATCCACTTATATTGGGTGTATTCTTATTTTTCACACATAATTATGTCATTGATTTGTTCTTAATATAAGGATATGATCTTTGTAAGGGACTTCGTCTCAATCTCCTTTCATTGAGGCATCCTTTGATTTATACATGAATTTATTTTATATAGTGTATAAACACCTTTGACATTTAATTTAATTCAAAGGGAATATTTTTTCTATGAATCGTTTTACTAAATGACAAAAAAGAATGTTTCTTTTTAACGTATGCAGTGACAACAACATTTCCGCCGCCACGAGTATTATTTGATCTTTGGATTCCTTAACAAGATATAGTATTTTTTAAAAGGAAAATAAATACCATATACCATTTTTATGTATTTTGTTATTGAAAATGGTTTTTAGAAGTATTTATTATGTCAATATCTTGAAATGTTATATTGTGATTGTAATGTGGAAATGTTATCTTTTCTTTATGCTTGTTTTATGTTTTATGATTATGATATGGTTCTCGGGAATTGTTTAAATATATGAGTGGTTATGTGATAAAACTAGGGTGGGTGAGCCCAAGATATCTCTCTAATGAATTGAGTAATGTGATTTAGGTAAATGTTAATGTTTCTCCTGAGAGATTTATGGAATATACTGTGATGGGTATTCCAAATGTAACTCCCTATGTAGCAGTGAAAGCTACAATGTAAGTATGTTATGTATGCCATAAGTTACCTTTATAATTTATTATTTTTTTGTGTTATTCATAAATATTATGATTTCATGAGGTATGTTAAATATATTATGTTTTTTATGTATTGACGGACTAATGTTTTATTTCTTTATTTTATAACCCTTACTGAGATTTTTATGCTCATCCCAAGTTTTGAAATGTTTTTCACAGGACTTAAAGTTGAATAGAGTTAAGAATGGTATCAAGGAAAATTTATGTTTTCTAAAACATGGAACTAGAAATGTTTCTTTTTTTAAGAGTTTTTATTTTATGAAAAAAATGAAAACTGACTAGAAGTGTCTACTTTGTAATTTTTGAAATGTAATGTAATAGTTATAGCCTAATTCTCTAAAACTCTAAACCTGAAAAGATCCTCAATGTTAATTATTGACTTAACTCAATATTATATAATGTTTAAGGCTGGGGCTTATATTTATAAGAGGTCAGTGTACAAAATATAACTTTTTTTCAGTAAGTGATGTAAAAAATTTATGTTATCTAAGAATGATGGAAGACAATCAATTGTCCCATAAAAGTTTGGGACATATCTGTCAGAGGAATATGAGAAAGTTAATAGAGATACATTTTTCATGATATTATTGACATGAACAGAAGAATATATTGGTGTTGTTAAATATTTCATAAATAGAAAATTATAATATCTTTGTATAAGAAAGTTCAAATTCATTCAACTCATCCCTTATAACTAATTCATTCTGATATTTTTAGTATAATGAGAAAAGATTCAACATTAGGTGATAATTACTTCATTTATTTCATTGATTATTTTACTCACATTACATATATTATGTATTTGAAACATAAATCAAAAGATCTAAAAATGTTTAATAGTTTCAGGAGAAGATATGAAAAAGAATGTGGAAATTTTTTGAAGAAGTTGTGAAATGATAATAGAGGTGAAAAAAAAGAATAATTAAGAATTTATCTTAAAAAACATGGTATTCATCATGAGTTCAGTGCACCTTACACACCACAAAAAAATGGTGTTTTTGAAAGAAAGAATATAAGTTTTGCGGATATGGGACATACTATGTTAATTGAACATGGTATTTATAACTACTTATGGAGGAAGGTGATGAGTAAAATATTTTATATTTAGAATCAGTGTTTTTGTAGACCAAGTTCTAACATGACTCCTTACAAAATGTTCTATAATGAAATTCCATGTTTGAAACACAAGAGGGTTTTTGGGAGTCCTTTCATCATAAAAAAGTGGAAATTTTAGAAAATTTGATCAAAGAGGTAAATTTGGGATATTTAATGGATATTATCCTAATGATAGTTGACATAGATGTTTTAATAAAGAAACAAGGAAGTTAGTTGATTTTTTGACATAAATGTTCATGAAAAATCTGAAGAAGAAGTTTAAAAAATATATGTAAATAAGGAAGATGAGGAAGATGAGAGAGTTGTTGTTGAGAAACATGAAAGAATATCTAGAAATGATTATGTCACACAAATTGAAGAATTGGATATAGCTATTTCTAGTGATGAGGAAGAACTTTGTACATCTCATCCTAGGTTGAGGAAAAAATGGAAGTATAAAACATCATTGGTGATCAACAAAAAAAAGTTCGAACAAGAATAACATCAATGTTTTTTGCACATAATTTTTTGTATTGAAAGGCTGACCCAAGAGATGTTAATGAATATTTTGATCATTAGGAGTGGATTATTTTATGAATGGAGAGTTGGATTATATTGAGAAGAATGATACTTGGGAACTTGTACCCAAACTAAATAATAAAAATGTTATCGGTACAAAGTGGGTGTTTCGAAACAAGTTGAATGAATATAGTAAAGTGATAAGAAAAAAATAATGATTGGTTTGCAAATGTTACTCACAAATTGAAGGTATTGAATTTGATGAGAATTTTATCCTATATCAAGGTTAGAAACAATTAGAACCTTTCTTACAATTACTACACAATGAAGTTATAAAATCTTTCAGATTCATGTCAAATCAAATTTTCTCAATGGAGAACTTAATGAATAAGTTTATATTGAAAAAAATTATGGATTGGTAATTAGAAAATATTAATGTTATTTTAGAAAGTTGAAGAAATATTTGTATGGGTTAAATCAAGCTCCAAGATCTTAATAATTTAAATTGGATGCTTGTTTAAGGAAGTTGAAATTTAAGAAAGGAAGAGTTGATTGTAATATATATATAAAAGGAAACCAGGTGATATATATCATTATAATTGTTTATATTGATGGTATTATATTTATTGGGAATGATGAAATAACTTGTGAAAAGTTTTCTAAAGAGATGAAGAAATTATTTGAAATGTACATGCTCGGCGAAATGAAATATTTTATTTGCTTATGAATCTCACAAAAGAAGAAATATATTTTTATATCTCAATAGAAGTATGCTAATAAACTTCTAAAGAAGTTTTTTATGGAAAATTAAAAACCCATTTCTACACCAATTTCAATGGGAACCAAGTGGTCTAAATATATAGAAGGAAAGGAAGTGAATTATAAAGAATTTAAAAAGATGATTGGAAGTTTGTTATATCTGACTGCTTCAAGACCAGATATTGTTTATTCTATTACCTTATGTGAAAGATTATAAAGTTATAAAAAGTAATCTCATCCATTGGTAGAAGAAAATTTCTCAGATATATCAAAGGAAAAAATAATTTTTTGTATCAAAGATGATAGCTCCAAAAGAATTGATTTGTTTGGTTATACAAATGATGATTGGGAAAGAAGTGTGAATGATAGAAGATATACATCTACTGGGGTTTTATTTCTGGGAGAACTTTGTGTGATTTGTTATACTAAAAAATATAACTATATAAATTTTAGAATGATTGAATATGAATATGTTTATTCCAATCAAGATTCCACACAACTTATATTGATGAAGACTCAGTTAAAAGATTTTCTAGTGAAGGTTAAGTTACCTATTATCTTGGGTTGTGATAATATAAGTTCTATAAATATCAATTGAAATACAATGAAAAATTCTCAATAAAATAATATTAATATCAAATATCACTTCATCAAAGAGAATGTAGAGAAGAACAAACTCAATTTGGAATATGCTCCTACAATGGAACAAGTTGTTGACATATTCAAAAGAAATTTACCAAAGGAAGATTTTCATAAACTAAAGTTGAACCTGGTCATCCATCCTCTTTATCTACAAGGTGTAGGTATGTGTTTTTGTCCCCTATATCATCTTGTCTTTGTATAATGTTATCAAGGGGGAGAAAAATTATGTTTTATAAATATATCCTTTGATATGTGATGAAACTTTTAAGGGAATCATGTATTTATGGGGAGTTTTTAAAAGGGGTAAGTTATGATCTCAGTAGGTGAATGTGTGAACTTTCCCAAAATTTTGTTGAAGTTCTTGTAGGTAACTTTTATTTTATAGGAAAATGGAATAAGTTATGAAAATTTTAATTGTTTTAACTTCTAGAAAAAGTTTCATAAGTCACTACTTATAGAAAAAATGGTTTTTATGTTCAATGATTATTGTTTCCTATAATGAGTTTTCTCATGTAGGATTAAAATTATTGATAAGTGGTGTATAAATTGAGTTTAAAAAGTTTCAATGACTTATGAATCATGGTTGATAATTAAATCTAAAGGGGGAGATTATTAGGGACAAGTTGGATAGAGGAGTTATTTGAAATAATTTTACTGGAAGTTTTTTGTCTTTTGTTGTCTTTATGAAAACTCACCTCACTTTGTACAATATTGTGATCAAATTAAGGGTTTCAAACTCTGGTGACCAAACTCAGATTTATTGACAAATTACACCATTTGGTGTTTTCTGTTTTGAATGTTGTTTGCTATGTGAAAATGTTTTTGGTCTTATCTTTCCATAATGAAGCTTTTAGAATGGACCTGAAAGAAGCATCAGATTTAGAATGTTGTAAAAGATATTCAGAATAATAAATCTGATGATTTTTTTCTACAATAAAAGTTCTAAACATCATGATTTCTCTAAAATCTCATGATCCAAGAATTTTATAAGAAGAGGATTTTTTTTGAGAGTACAAAGTTTTCTATAAGAAATTGTGTGAAAGATCTCCAGACACAAGACTAGACATGGTATTGGAAATAATATTGTGATTTTGATGGAAATATAGAAGTTTTTGAAATAAATTTAGCTTGTAAGTTTTTAATTATTGAAAAATTAAAAGGCATAAAACTTTTCTAAATAATTTATAAGATTTTATGCTGATCACAATGTTATACACATCATGAAGAAGTCATGATACAAGTATAAGTTTAATGAAGAGAAGAGAAATGTAATTTTTTTGTGTTTCTATAAATTTAAATGTCTCTGGAGATAGATCATTAGATTGAGATTCACTAGATGGAAAAGTTGTTTAAAGAATAGATTTTTGAATTTGTTGAAGTCATAATATTTTAAAAAGTGATGATAAACCGATCCATTGGATGGGATGATACACCCAATTCATCAGATGAATAGATCCATCGAATGAACAATTATCTACTAAGTTATATAAAGTAATAGTTTTTAACACTGATTAGACAGATAATTCATTGACACCGATCCATCAAGAAAGTTGGTCACACCGATCTATCAGATGAGATATAGAGATTGAGTCATCATATGAGATATTGATACCAATTATGAGGATTATCAATGTGACATAAATTGGTTATTAGATATCTAGTTTCATCAAAATTAGTTTAATCGGACTAAGGAGAAGTTAAACAGATGAAGAAAGTGGTTGTAGGAAACTAAATTCTTTAGAATTTTCAATAATGTTATCAAAATATTTTCTGTTGGGTTTGAGGTTCAAAGTGAGAAGTCCCGTGTTTTACTATTTTTAATTGGGTGAAGCGAACTAGAATTAAAAATAGAGTTTCAGACTGAGATGTTCTAAACTATCAATTTCAAGAGTGATAACTGGTAAATTCATATTCAATTAAGATTTATAATTAATATTTTTTGGTAAATTCAAGAAGATTTGAGAAGAATCCATAAGATTTTAGAATATTTGAGAAGTGTTCAAATGAAGTTCAAATTTAAAAATTAATTTAGTTCTATGAAGTTTTTTGAGAGGGAAACTTATTTTGGGTTCTAACCTTTTTTTTTCAGTGAACCTTTATAAAGGGGTCCAAGTACAACATAATCTGACACTATTCACGTATACAAAAAGTGGAGCTCTATAATTTTAGTTTCAAAATAGTTTTCAGAAATATAAGTTGTGATCAGATAAGGTATGGTCAGAGAAGTTTTTTTTCTAAGAAGTTTTGATCAGAGGAAGTGGAAATCATGATTAATTGGATCAGATTGAAAAATCAGACTGAAAAATATGAATTATTTATAGACTGAAGAATCAAATAGAGGAATCAAATTGATTTTTTTAAAAATTCTAGAGAAATTTTTCCTACCTTTTACTAGGTAAGAAAGTTAAAAACTATTTTAAAGTTTACAAAAATTAAATTTTGTTGAATTAGAATAGTGATAATGTTCAGAACTAATTGGGGAAGCTTTATAAACCCTTTACGACATCTTATTTACATCTTTTTTTCTAGAAGAAGACACACATGCACTATTGTATTGATCACAATACTATATAAGTTTAAGGGTATTTCCTACTTGTTGTATCCACAAAAAGGATTTTTGTTCTAATGGATTGTATGGTATTGGATTATCTCCCAACCACACCAAGGACTAGATACTCTTACCGAGTATTAAACCTTGTAAATACTCATGTTATTTTGGATGTGTTTCATCAGTGCCTGGTCGAGGGCCCCCTGATGCTGCAATGTTCATTGGTTCTTTCTGTTTCGATGGTCATTCAATTTTCACATGAAATGTGAATCGCACTCCACTGAAATTTAGGTTAGTTTCCCTAATCTTCCGTTACCTTTCTAGAATCCATCTGTTATTGGAATGCTCAGTAATATTACTGGTAAGTATCTATGTTCGGATAGCCGCACAGAATCGGTTTTTCACCTTGTGAATTTTTGAGTCTGTGTCGAGGTTGATGTGTCTAGAGTTCCCTTTGAATTTGTTTGGATCATGATTGGAGAGGAGTACAGATGCAAGTACCATGTGGTTTATGAGAGTTGGATAGATTACTGCTTTTCATGTGTTCGGCTGGGAAATTACTTGGAATTATGTTCTCGGGAGCCTCCATCGAAGGTGGGAAAAGGACTTAAAAAACTGTTGAAGGTTGATCGAGAGGTCCCAGATCTACCAAGGATGGTGTCCACCGTTCAGGGGAAGACTATGGAAACCTGTGAGGAGGTTGGAACGGGATAGAGGGAAATAGGAGGAGACAAAAGAGGCGAAGAACATAGGTTACTACCACCAGGTGTGGATAAACTTACCAGAAATGAGGCAGTGGAACGCAACCCGGAGGCTGGCGTGAGTTTTGGAGCGGGGAAGGAAGTCACGGCGCACCAATGAAATTCGAAGGTTATTGATGTGTTCAATCGACTACGGAAAGAACTTGTGAGTCCCTACAACCTACCAGGGGGTGTAGGCTCCTCAATTCGGACCCCATTCATCTTGGGAAATAGGTTTTAAGGTCTTGCAGAGGTAGGGTCGGGAGATGAGTCACCTATTTTAGTTGAGGGAGATGAAATTAATAGGAAGATTCTTGATGGAATTAATATGGAATTTGGGAACATTGACCATGATTACCCAGATTGTACTACTAGAAGTGGGGTGGAGGAATCCATTGAAGACAGTAGGGGTTTATCTATAGGGGAGTCTAGTCTGAGGAGAAATAGGAGAAATAGGAGGAGGATGGGTAGGAATGACTACTCATCCTTTCCACCTTCTATGAAGACTCAGTCAGCAAAAAAGAAAATGTATGAAAAGTTGGACAATGAGGTCAGGTGTCAAATGGAACCACCTGGTCAGTCTGATCTATCCTTGGATTTGATTTTAAGTTCGGATGATGAGGTGACAGAGTAGGTGTTATTTCTCAATGACTCGAAAGAGGAAGTGGCCAAGATGATGGTCCGGGATATTGAAGTGAATCTTAATGAGGAACAATATATTTGGGTTGGAAAACAGGACACGATTCTAGTTGGGGGCTTCAATAAGGGGATGATCAGGCTCAAGGAGTACATTCAGGTCTGGGACAAACTGACTTATTCACTTGAAGACCTGATAAGGGGAGATCCGCATACTCAGGTATCTACTATATCTTATAGATTGTTTAGGGATATGGTATCTGACAGAGTTAAATTGTTTTCCAATGATTCTGCTTTACCATTTTTTGACTAATGATTGGGTGCCCACTTTTTCTTGATGTGTTTGGATATGAGGAAGTTCTCCTTCAATTTGTGTGTCTTGAGGTGAATTTGGTTGTTTTAATACCAACATGTTATATGGTTCTGCCTTAGATGAGGTTAAGAGCACAAGACCGTCACTTCTGCATGTCACTTGGAGCGGAAGAAAGAGAGGGTATTGCTTGGCCATTGGTTCCATGCCCATGAATCTTTGCACAAGACTGTTTTTTGAGTTCCCATGCTTTGGTGGAGGCCTTTTAATACTGAGTTGTTGGGGTGAGACAGGAAAAATATTTTTCTTGGGGTTCTTTTATTCTTTTCTTTTTGGTTGTTTGATAGAATTGGGGTTTCTCACTTCTCCTTTAAAAGTGATTTGATAATAAAATAAAAAATAATTTCCAGTCAGTAGAGGAAAAGTTTTTTAAGAAATTTAACATAAAAAGAAAAAGATATCATTGATTGACACATTTAACCTCTCAGTGATTACATTGATCCTATGTGGGCCTTTTCAATCTCCAAGAATCCTAGGCTCTGATACCATTTTATTAGGAACCAACTTGGGATAACTACTGAATTTAGAACCTAAGTTGGCCCATGAAATACTATAAGGTAATTAATTATCACATAAGTCTAACTATAATCATCATTGGAATTAACAAGATCTCATGGGAATGAATTTTTATAGATAAATAATAAAATACATAAATATCCCACTTATAATTTTTGAATATCCATCCCATATGCCAGATTTCATTCGCAACAAGTATAAACAAATAAAAAATATAGAAAAATAAAAAAAACATATCCATAATAAATAACTATAATGTATCAATAGAAAATAAATTATATTGGAAATATAAAACACTATAAAAGGAAGGAAGAAATTTCAAATACAACCACTGACCAAAAAAAAATTGAAAACAAACTCTAGGATACCCGACTTGATCTCTGTATGACCTCTTGGACATTATCCATCCATAAACCAAATTGATCCCAGTGAAATCAAGAACTAAATATGAACCTCTAAAAAAAATTCAGGTCTACCAATTTCTCATCCCACCTCCCTACACCAACCATACACAATACCCCCTAATATGGTGGGATTCCATGGAGTTTAACACCTTTAAAGAAAACATTTTAGGATACCAATTGGGCCTTAAAATTTTAAAAATAATAGAATATTACAAAATCCATTTGAAATCCATTTTGAAAACAAATACATTAAAAAACTATTTCTAAAGTGTCAATAATACTAGGAGTTTTATTAATAAAGTCTTAATTAGAATCCCCTTTTTAAGATCAACTTTGAAAACCAAACACATTTTGAAAACTTAACTATATAAAGCCCTACTATGAACTTAAATACACACACATACACACACATATGTATATATATCCATACACCTATATATGTATGAATGAACATACATATATAGGTTCTTAACCACATTAATATATATATATATATATAACTATGTTCATAGGAACCACCAAGGGAACCAAAAAAGAAACAAAATATAAATAATTGATCAAAACCAAGGTGTTCAACAACATGAATCACTAAAATTCCACTATAAATATGAAATAAAATCAAATAATGACTTAAAATCATAATACTATTATATGGAATAATTATAAATTAAAAACAAAAATTAAAAAATCAAATCCCACTTAAAAATCTATTTAAAAATTTTATCAAACATATGAAATATGATTATTTCCTTTTAAATCAATTAGTAAAATATTAACTTTCATTCATCACTTTATAAAATCATTAAAAATTACTAAATAAACTATAATTTTAGGAGAAACCAATTTTAGAGATCTCAAGCATATATGGTGTGCAATAAAAAGGCAAAGGCATGGAACCACCTACCTCAAACTGTGTACATATTAAATTAAACCTTTGAAAATCAGAAGAACAAGACCTGATACATGATCTGAACACCCTAACACCATGAAATGAATTATAAAGTATCAAACCCCTAACTTAGGGTCCAACAAAGATAGAAGAAATAAAAGTTAAAGGAATAAAAACAAATAAGAAATAAGATGATATAAAAAATGGGCTTACCTCTTGAAGAACACTAATGATAGGGGGATAAAACCCTAAAAATCCCAAGGATAAGCAAGGAAGGTGCAACAAAGGGGGATCCTTCATGAACCTAGGTCGAGTAAGGATAGGGGATAGTGATTTAGGGGTTTAAATTTGGGTGTTTAGTTTAGGTATTTCACTTTTTAATTACTTTGTGTAAGTTTCATAGTTTAAATGCATGGTTTACCAAACCATGCACCAAATACGCACACTACACTGGAGAAAAATTGGAACCATGCTGTTGAAAAAAAATTATGCCTAATTTGATGAATGAATACATGATTATTCAAACCCAGTTGCATGGTTGTCACATGGTTAATACTAACCATATGGGTTAACCTTTAACCCTACACAAAATACCCGAACTTAAAAGTTACAATCAGCTCGACCCAAAACTCATAGAAAAGATCAAATATCAATAAATAAATAAGATAATAAGGTTAATATATGTTGAGGTATGAAACATCCTTCCCCACACTATATTACTAGCAGCATAGGGATCCTAAACATCTTAATAAGATATTGTGATACGATTACTATCTAATCCTATAGTAACCCATATCTTTAGTACATCTTAATTCATGATTTATTACATAAAGATACACATATTATAATCCCAAAGATCATTAGGAATAGTTTATTTGGTAAATTATGTACATATAACATTAAATTGTAACATGGGTACACCAACATTATTTAAAAACTCAAAAACATGCCCTTATATTCCATCGATCTTCTAATACTACATATGATAACCTAGGGACTTATATAAGAAATGAGTGAGGTATAAAGCCTATTATTATAATAATAGAATAATAACATGATTAAAGTAATAAATGTTAGTTAAGAGTCATATAAAGGTGACATAAAATGGTTGCGAATCATAAACATGAATATCAAAGCATGATATAAGATGATAACATCAAGGTAACATAGGAATGTGGCTACAATATAAAAAATGACATGATAAGAATAATTAAAGCCTAAATATTGATAAATTATAATATATCATGATTAAGATAACCTACCATGCTCCATACATGCTATACCATGAGAAAAAAACATAACCCAATGCATTGGAGGGCTATATAATTTCAGGCCCACCCGTCACATTTATATCATGTACATGCATTTGTGCACCACATACATCATACAACATAAGAATGAATTTTATCACTTTTAATACAATTATCAAGGAGTTTGGGTTAAAAAAATTTAATCCTAAAATAAATTAAGGAAATTTAAAAATAGGTGAATACCATTGAGTGGAAATGGGGATGGGTATTCACTAAACAAATATTTGGCAAGAAAAATCACAAGATAATTTCAGCAGCATAACTAGTGTAAATTTTTTTTTATATAAGGGGTGAATGAGAGTGAAATGTGGTCTATAATTATATGGTAATAATAAGGAGAATAAAGGTACATGTAAAAACACATTACAACATGGATAATTATAAATCAAAAGGGCTTAGTACAAAGAAATTACCTAAAATAAAAAAAGAGGAGAGAGTCCCTTACCTTTAGAGGGTGCTTCTAAAAGCTTGGGAGGAGCTTCTTAAGAGATTATGAACACATTAAAAGGGATTTAGAGAGGTAAAAAGAGATTAAATTCATGATAAATTGGTTTTTAGTGAAGATGAGTGTGGGGATGGGTGGATATTTATAGCAAAAGAGGTGGGCATTCTTTATTAATTTCTAAACATATATTTTAGACTCTATATGATAAGATAATAAAAAACAAAAAAATTACCATGGTTTCCAAAAAATAGGATTGGTTTTCAATATTTTATAAGTATAAAAACCAAAATACATAAAATAATACCCTTTGTGATGTGTAAGTGAGTCATATTCATGAAGTTGATTATAAAATCTCAAAATATAATATAGGTTTTGGAGGATTCATTAAGGGTTTATAAAATTAATAAAATAAATTAAAAAAACATTATTATAAAGGATAAATACATATTTAGTCATTTATTCCTTTTATATAACTTATTACATAACTTTTAGGCCATTATTATGGTAGGATACATACCATATATTTATACCGTTTTTAATTTTTACCCAAAATTTTGACTGCCTCGGAAAATTATGAAAAATTAACCATTGAATAATTTTTAAATTTTGATTTCAAAATAATATTTATTTATAAAAATCATTTTATAAATAGGATAATTTTTAATTTTAAATAAAAATCACTACTTATTGAAAAATACTAGTTTTATGATATTTTACCGCTTTATGACCTTTAGAAAAATTACATTGGACTTAATTAAACTATATTATCATTTATATTTAAATAATTATTATATAATAAGAATATTTTATTAGAATATTATTTATTTAAAATAATATTTAATTTATCAAAAGAGTGACTTAATTGAAACTACAATATTTCACAAAAATAAAATTTTGATTTCTTCATGTCACAATTAGTTTTTTTATCAAACACATTATATAATCAGTAATAATAAAATGGTATAATTATAATCATTATTTTATTAAGATGAAAAATATAAAAATTCATATCATTAGGGTCAAGATACATAACCCATTATTACACCAGTGTACACCATAATGGTAAGGTGTGCAGAGGTGGTGATTTCTTGGGGGTTGTTTAGTGAGCATAGTTTGGGCCATGATCTTTATAAGCTTGAACTTCTCCTGTCGATGGTCTCTCTTAAGCTTTAGTTGTTGGATATTATCTTGGTATTGGTCAATGGAAAATCATAGTGATTCCATCTCCCTTAGAAGCTCTGATAAATGAGATTCAGAGGGAACGATCCTTCTGGTCAAGGCCATCACTTTTTTTTATGTTGATTGGATTTTATCATAACCCTTAACATATAATAATCACAATGGTTACTACAAAATAAATATATTATCAATGGTTAAGATACATAAAATTATTTTAAACATGATAATCTATATTTTATAATAGTTCAAAATATCCAAATTAGTGCATGTGTTTTCTATAACTACATTATTTAACAAGGAATTGTTTATTCAAAAGGGAATTTTATTTATAAAAGTCTAGGTCATTACATTATTCCCCCATTCATAAATATTTCCCTAAAAATTTTCATTTAAAATGATAAAATAGATGAGGGTAGTTATTTTTCATCACCTCTTCTAGTTCCCATGTTTCTTCCTCAAAATTGTAGTTCCACCACAACACTTTGATCATGCGAGTTGTCTTATTTCATATAACTTTGTCTCTATGATTTAAGATCTTTACTAACTATTCATATTTTAAAATATAGTTCTTGGATTCAGTACATGTGAGGGGTTTGGTATGTACTTCCTAAATATATATACATGGAACACATCATTTACTTGGGAAAGGTTAGTTAGGAGTTCCAGTCGATAGGCCATAGCTTAGATGCAATCAAGGATCTCAAAGGAAAAAATGTATCTGTTTGATTTGGTGGCCTAAGACCAACTATTTTTAATTTTATTAAATTTATATTTGATGTATTGAATATTAATAAAACTTATTATTACATATTTTTCATTATTTTTCATAACTCTAAGGTAATAACATTCTAGAGTATACATCGCATTGATAAGGTCAAGTAGTTCCCCGCTATGGTGAGACACTTAAAGTGCTATGATAATATTCTTAAATATAGTTTTATGTTAAAATAACATACTATTATGGGAAACATAGTATATAGACTATCATTCATGAGTACTCATAATAATATGATTCTTCTTCTCATGAAGTTTTTACTTTGTAATCTCCAAGATGGGAGATTATGAGAATAGACCCACTAGTAAGAATTCCACATGTTTTGGTGTCATCAAATATTTTTTTTCTATGAACCTATGTAATGTTCCTTATACTTAAATATTATCATTAATGCATGTCATGACTCACACAATTATATTTTTTGACAAAAAACTTGATTCCATACATTCATGGTGAGGTAGGTCACATTGGGTGCACCGTGATTGACATGTTATTAATGGATAAATTGAGTAAGGATTTGTCCCTTACATTTTTATGGAAGTTTATATCTCAAACATTTTATTAGAATAGAACCATCACATTAAATTCCATGGTCATGATTAAAAAAATAATTTATTTTAGATAATCAAAGAAATATGTGTCGATTATATATGTTGGTGACATAGATGTGCAACCTTCTTGATGAGATATTAAGAAAAATGGATTATATTACATAGTGAGTATTCATATGGGGTTTTAATCATTATGAAATTAAGTTATTTCTCTTAGGTGACTTGAATCATTTCTAGATAATAATATTACTTTATGAAAGACCACCTAATGACAACATGAAAGAATCCTAGAGGGTCACAAACTAGGTATTTTCAATGATCTCGATTGAATTATATTTTAATTTAATTAATTGAATAAATATTATTCTCAAGATCATGGGATAATTTTATTCAAATTTTACCAATTTAAAATGTTTATTTATAAATAAAATGTTTAAATTAAATATTTATTTGGGTGTTCAATAAATTTTAGAGGAGTTAAAATGGACCAAGAAGGAGTCTAGTGACAAATATTAATTGAAAAGAAAGTTAAATAATATTTTTTATTTAGCAAGTTGGTGAACACCACAAAATAATAATAATAATACTATTGTTGTTTGGCATGGGGTTAATTAAGAATAATTATATTATTTAAGGGCCAACATGAAATTAAATAATTATTTTAACCTAAAACCTAGCTCTATAAATAAATAACCATGTCTATTGTGTATTGCATCCAAATCCAAAATCAAAACTTGAGAATCATTTTACACAATGAAACTCTCTATCAACTCTTCATTTCTCTCTTCCTCCCAAGAATAAGAAATGAAAGAGTGATCCCTTCAACATTTAAGGATGAGCGATCATCATGAATAATATAAGACATTCAACTCTCCATGATAACACATAGAGATAGATTGTCATTATAGCAACACTAGCCTTTTAAACATAACATTACATGATTTTAAGCATAATTATACATCAGAGTACAAGACAAGGATTGTAAAGTCTAGTTTCTTGGAAGACTAGGTACATAAAACTGAAAATATGGAACTAAATAAAAAATTTCTTTATTTAATATTAAAATTAATCTCCTAACATCCATTGTGGTCAAACATCTTCATAGGATACCCTGGGGGACACATGAACAAAGGGATGATCTAAATATCCCAGTAAAGGAATAACCATAAGAACAAAGCAATAACACATGGGATAAAAGACATGCCATGATGATATAAAAAGGAACGTAACATATAGAATCATAACATATAAACATGGAATCATATAAACATTTAGTCATAGTAATGTGATAGAAACATAAAAAATAACTTTATCACGAGTCAATGCTAACCTCCAAGACCGTTGCACATGGTAGCACAAGCTAAGCCTAACTGCCAAGACCGCCACACATAGTAGCACAATCCAAGGCTTACCGCCAAGACTGTCACACATAACGTATCATGAGACTCAAATTTACCCAATGAATTGGAGTGATATCTGGGCAAACCCATCCTAAATTTTCATGAATATGTTTTCCACATAAGGAATCATACATAATAAATCTTACATAAACATAAGGGTTACCCATGAAAAGAATTGGGTAACACAATCATGTCATAAAGCATAAAAAATGGGCATATCATAAAACTATCCATGAAATAAAGGAACTAAAATATAAATGGAAATTAATATGGTAAAATAGGCATGAATCATGGTAAGTGATGTCAATTAAAAGTGACAACATGTAAGAAAAGTATTTAATAAATTTTTGCATTAAAACATTTTTGTGCGGTTTTAAGGAAAATACTATAGAGCCTTTAAAATAGAAAAGGGAACGATATTTTATATATAACCATAAGTTAACCAAGAATTTTTTCATAATAAAAATACTTATTTTATAAAGTCAATGTTTCCTTAAAATAGATGATAGAGTGCACTTGAAATCGGGTAAGAATTTGGGAAGTTCCCTTAAAACAAGTTTGCTTATCCGGAATTATTGAGGAGGGAATAACTTAGAAACATGTATATAATTGAAATATAATGATGAAAGGGTATTGATAAATGAATTTGGTAAATTTACACAATATTTATAAGATGCACATAAAAAGATAAGATAACTTCATTTTGGTAAAATAAAGATAAGGAAACCTGAAGGAACAAAGGAGGTTCGGGTGGAATCCCTTATGGATTATAGACATGGTATCAAATGAACTTAAGAGGGTTTAATAAGAGATAAAAGGGTTTATCATCACTTATAAATCATTAGGGAGGTTCTAAATCATAACCCATCATTAGGGATTACACATAATAGGGCATAACATAGAGGGAATTCTTGAATAAAAGCGAAATAGAGAGGATCTCTTACCTTAAGTTTGATGGTGTTATCCACTTGATATTAATGACATGAATAATCAAATTAGGTTAATTAATTAATAATACCAAAACCTATTATATTATTAAAATATTTATTATAACCTTTTTATGTTCATTCATGACCTTTTTGATGGGTTAAGTGGTTCAATTTCATTATTCGGGTCTGTTTGTTTTCTTGGTTTTTACGATTGGTTTACTTATTTTCATGAATGGAGAAACATGTAAAATGGGGATGGTTTTCTAGAATTGGAGTTATATTTTATTATTTAACATCTAGAAGGTTACATGGTTGTAAATTTAATTTGGTTACTTGGAGTGAAGTTGAATCATTATATAAAACTTTAGTGATAACCTTTTGGGTTTATTGGCGGTTTTTGATCATTACGAACTCATTTTGCATTATAATTTAATATCATGTGTAAAAAAAGATTATAGAACCTTACATAGGATATATTACATAATAATATGGTTCAACAATAACAAAAATGGTTTCATGACTAGAATTAAATATGGTAAAATAAATTGAAAACCCATCATCTTTGAATGTTGTAAATTAACACATCCCAGATAGTGTCTTTACTACTAGTATAAAAGTAGAGTAAAGGAGAGATGATAATAACTTATTAAATTATCATAAAACAATTCTAGTACATGTAAGATACTGTATTTTTCATAACATTTGGATAAGGATAGGTATGGATAGAAAAGAAAAAAAATGAACTTGAAAAGAAAGTAAAAGAATTGAAAATAGGAATTTACCTCTTGAATCAATCTTCCTTGAGAGCCTCTTAAGGGGAGAGGATTTGGTACTTTTAAGAGACTAAGGGATGTTGGAAATGGGGGAGGAGTTTGGGGAGAGATTTGGGCAGAGTTTAGGGAAGGCACAAGGCTTGAGAGGAGTGAAGAGAAGAGGGGAGTGTGGGTGGTTTTTATAGTGGAGGGGAGGAGGGTTTTCTAAATATTTTAATCATTATTTTATTATTTTTACATAAGAAAAGAAATAGTGATGACACCATGACTAATAGTAGTAATAATTTCATGTGAGTTCTAGATTTGGGTGCTTACATCACTCATGATGTCATAAATAGTGGATTTAAATTATAATGTATTTATACGGTAAATGTATTTTACTATTCACAAAATTCAAGTATTTCAGAAAAATCCCAAAAAATTTACCCTAATCATTTTTTGACATGTAGAATCCAAAAATGAAATCCATTTTTCAAAAATATTTTTTTAAACATTGCTAATTTAATTTTTATTTAAAATAATAATTTACTTGAAAAATATAGATTTTAATACTATAACTGATTTTATAATGCTTTAAAAAATTACATAAGGTCTTATAAAATTATCTTAAAACCAAAAGAAATAAAAATGTTAAATTATGAACACATTTTAGGAAAATAAATTTTCTTTTAAACTAATTAATTAATTTTAATTAATTATTTATGACTTATAAAAATACCAATACTTTCACTATGATCATATTATCAATTATAAGATTCCTAAATTTTATTTATACATTCAAGGGTGAGGTTACTATTCTTTTGGTTGATTTACTATTCATAATGGGCATATTACTATTCATAAGGGAAACATTAATATTCATAAGGGTCAGTTACTATTCACCAAAAATTAAGTTTGTCTTATCAGACTCCAAACATCTTAATGATTGCAACCGTGTATGTCATATTTTCAAAACTCAAATCACATAAGTGTCAAAATTATATTTAAAGCTCACATAGTAATCAGTAGTTCATTGTGTTGTGATTTCATGTGATTATATGATATAATTATATGAAAGGAATTTTTATTGATAAAACATTGGGTCATTACAGTCATTGCTTGAAGATCAAAATAGCATGTGTGGATCACTGCAAGAGTGATTTTATCCTTGGATCCTCACTATGAAATGAAGGCAACAAAGAAGGGTATTTTGAGATGATTGACATCTAAATCAAAGAAATAATTCTCAGATCCGGTATTCGTTTCATCTGATATTAAATAAATCAATTATAAATTTGACGTTCAAGGTCTTCATTCTGAGTTTCAAGAAACTCAATATTAAAATAAATTTTAATATATAACTTTCCACCATATGATTATCCTATGATAAAAACCTACAAGTGGTATTAGAGTGGTCATGTTTAAATTTATAACTATTTATTTGATTATTTATCCATATGAAATCATGTATGAATTTTCATTTCAGATTATTCATTATTTAATCCATTTTGAATGAACATGATATCGATATATTAATCATGTTTTTTCAGAGTTTCATTTTATTAAAGGTCTAAGAATAGATTAATAATGACCATAGATTCCACTAGGAACTACCAAAGTTTTGGCCAATAAGATAGGGTTACATGACATGTAGCCGAATTATATGCTGTATACCCTAGTACACTTTACCTGGCCCTGTTGCGGGATACACAACATACCACATGGTTATTACATGTATTGTACATTACATGTTGACCATCCAACCTAGTGCATGGTATGTTGGATTACATGAAATGTGTTCAGTTTATACTCTATGTAGTCTATATGATTTAGAGAAAAAATTCACACAATCCGTGTGGTCATTATACATGGTCAAACCATGTGAGACTGATAGCCTGAGCATTAATGACATACACATCATGTAGTCTGCGTACAAAATTTATAGTTTATCAATTACTACATCTGAGATACACACCAAGTCCTCGGTATTGTTATCTGGACACACAAAATTAGAGATACATGGCGTGTAGCTGGAGTGCACATGTCATGAAGTCTCTCACCCAAGAACAATCTGAGTCTTTATGTGGGTTTCATGGGCACATGGAATTCAGACAACATGGTGTGTAACTAGCCTTTAAATGTTATGTAATCCAATGAGATACTTGATGAATAACTAGGAATATATCTCGGGAACATGGAAAGAGGAACACATGACATGTAGTTCATTATTACACACTGTGTAGTCTGACTGTGGTACACGCCAAATCCCCTGACATGTACCCTAGATACAAAAAAATTGATCTATACAACATGTAACTAGATGATACATGATTTGTAGTCTCCAAATAAATAAATATAATTTAATTAAATTAAAATTGAAAATTATAATATTAAACCTTATTTTATTGATTGACAACAGTTGTGTTTAATGATTTAATAATTGTTTTAAATAATTTTAAATTATCAATTAATTTATAATAATAAATATACATTTATTGTTTTTTATATTTATTTACCATGAATTCCATAAATGACGGGTATCTCCAAATTTAATTTGGATGGTTATTAAGATTAAATGGAAATAAATAAATAAATAAATAAATAAATAATTAATGCAAGTTTATTTATCTTAATAATAAAGAACAAATAGAAATGAATGTTAACTGGTTTAATTTTTCATGTATGTTGCATGTATGACCGTTCATGAGCTAGAACAAGACCAATGTGTGTGTTATAATTTATTTAATCTAATTTATTTCATGGGTTTTCAATTATTTATTATTAAATTAAATTTTATGGTCTTTGAGTTATCCCTCCCTCCATTATTATGTAGGAAATGTGTGTCCAAGGATATTTATGTAATCCCCCTTTAACCAATCCTTTGGTTCCCCTAACCTATGTGCGAGTTATAAATACCTCTAATTAATGTATTTTCCCATGGTGTGTGGAGGTAGTTCAAGAAGGAACCATAATGATGCCAACCCAGGTGTTAAATAGGTGGATAGGTGGAATGATATAACTCATGCCAAGACCGACAACAAGAGTTATTTCACCTAGGTCATATATCGATTTAATGCAGAATCATTAAATCAAACATTAGATAAATCTCATGAATATTCAATTTAGTTAATTAATTATTTCTATCCATGCATTATTTAATTTTATGGATGAAAGATCGTTATAACATAAATGAATTAATTAATGTGAAAAGATGTAATTTAAGTAAATGGATTATGTGTAAATATTTTATCCAACATGATTAATTAATTAACATTCAATTAATAATATCAATACATTTAAAAGTTAAAATAATATAAATTTTATGCATAATAAATTAAAATCCCTCAAATATGTATTAAGTAGGACTTGGACTTCCATCACTAGATTAGGAATAAAAGCCTTAGAACTAAGTGTTTGACCAACCCTTTTTGGGACACTTACTTTTAACATGGATTTCTTATAAAGGTTATGGGTTTACTTGACCATATTACATCAAGATAAGTAGTCCTTTATAGACTTGATATAACTTAGAGGCAAGTGTTGAAGAAATACAAGTTAGGATTT
Source organism: Viscum album (assembly GCA_963277665.1). Taxonomy (NCBI): domain Eukaryota; kingdom Viridiplantae; phylum Streptophyta; class Magnoliopsida; order Santalales; family Viscaceae; genus Viscum; species Viscum album. The sequence continues at coordinate 641,440,870 of OY728146.1, read as the reverse complement.
CAGGATAGGGGACTGTACACAACAGATCAAGGAGTTGTGATCCCACAGTTATAAAAGACCTGCCTACCTAAATACCTTCAAGTAGCTTGACCAACCCTCATTGAGGTTATGTGAAGGGTAATATAGATCCTTTCCACTTTAATGTCCTAGAAACTATATATTCTGAGTTCAATAGTGAGGGATATTGGGACTTGGTAAAATGGTGACAGATTTAATAAAATAAATTAATTTATTATTTATCACATATTTTTTAATCAACAAAAGTAATAATAATCTAAACTTTTAATTGTTGAATAAAATGAAAACTTTTTCATCCATATTATCCCTTTGATCTATATTAGATAAAGACAATCTCCTCATTGGTAGTAACTTTCAAGAGTGGTTCAAACACCTTCAGGTTGTTTTGTGACATGAACAGAAATATTACGTACTAGAATACTCACTTATTAATCCTCCTATAGATGGGTCAAGTGATGAAGAGTTCATCATATATGAAAAACATTTGAGTGACATGGTTAATTTTCAATATTTAATGATTTCATCTATGTCTAGTGAACTCACAAAGTCTCACAAAAACATGGATGCTTATAGAATTCTTGAGCACCTCTATGGTCTTTACCAGGAGAGAGAAAATCATGAATTATTTGATATTTCTATAGCGTTCTTTCATAGAAATATTATAGAGAGTTCCATAGATGGGCCTAACATACTCATGCTCATTGGATACCTTGAGAATCCAGAGGTTCTAGTGTTTAAAATCCCCAAAGTATTGGTCACTAATCTCATTCTAGCATAACTCCCTCAAATATTTTATAGATTTGTTTTAAATTTTAATATGAATAACATTGAGAAGTATATTCCATATATTCTCACTCTTCTTCACCAAGTAGATAAGGAGATGAAGTGAAAAAATCCATTAGTCATTATGGTGAAAAAATGGAAAGGGAAAGAAAATAGATCTAATACCAAATTTTTTTCATTACCTTCCAAAAAGATGAAGATCAAGAGGAAAGCAAGGGAAAAAGATGTTGTGTATTTCACATGTGTGAAGAAGGGCCATTGGAAGAAAAACTACACCCATCCAAAGAAGCAAGTGGAAGATTTATGTAAATTTGTTATTGAGTGTAATTTATTCATTTCTATAAATTTAATATTAGATACAACATGTGGTGATCACATATGTATTCAAATATAGGAACCAAGTAGATTCAAAAAGATTTAACAAGGAGAGGTAGATCTATAGGAATCCAACATAGATAAACTTACTATTTTAGGTATCAGGGACTACCACCAAACATTTCAGACTAAAATTATCTTGGTTTTAAAGGGTTGTTATTATGTGCCTTTTGTTACCAAAAACATTATTTCTACATCTAGACTTGATACAAATGGTTTTATTTTCATGTTCAGAAATAAATATTGTTTTTTTATAAAGATATCATTTATTATGGTAAATCACATTTAAATAGTGGTCTTTATGTTATGGATTACAGGAATCAAGTAATGAAAATAGATAATTAAACTACTTCACATGACTCCCAACTATGAAATCATTGACTAGGTCATGTAAACAAAAAGCGCTAGACTAAATTATAATAAGATGGATATTTAGATTCTTTTGAACTAAAACTACTTGTTATATATCATGCATGTTTACAAGGTAAAATGACTAAAACCCCATTTTATAGAAAAGGAGAAAGTGGCAAATAGATTCTTGAATTAGTTCATATAGATGTGTATGGACCATTTCCTATTAAGGTAAGGTGTGAGTAATCATACTTCATAAATTTTACTAATGATTTCAATAGATATGTATTTGTCTACTTAATGAGGTATAAGTAAAATTATTTTGATTAATTAATGGAGTATAAGAATGAAGTTGAGAACAATATTGGTAAGAAGATTAATAAACTCTACTCAGGATGTGGTGGATAATATCTTAATCAAGACTTCATTGATTACTTACAGAAGTTTGGGATCATATCTCAACTCACTCCTCCTTATAAACCTTAATGGAAAGGTGTAATTGAAAGGAGGATCCACACCTTGTTAGACATAGTGATATTAATGATGAGTCATGTGAGTCTTCCATTATCGTTTTGGGGATACATGTTACAAATAACAACACAAATACTAAACCAAGTGATAACTAAAGCGGAAGATGGTATACCATACCATTTATGGAATGAAAAAACCTGTGTTGTCATACTTACATATGTGGGGGTTTGAAGCATTTTTTAATTCCTATTCAGGTAATAAAATTACACCCTGATGCACAAATTATACCTTTATAGGACACCCTAAAGAAACATGGGGATATTGCCTATATAAACCCTCATACAAAAAGGTAATAATGGAAATACATTCCATATTTCTTATGTGGGATCACATATTTAAAAGATATAGTGGGAGTGAGATAGACTTAAATTAAGTTAAGGATCAAGGTACATAAGAGTTGGAATAAGAATAGATCCCATAAAGCTTCATGTAATAAGAAACTATTCCAAAGACAAAAGTACTGTGTAGAAGTAAAAGAGAGGTTAGATAACCAGAATGGTATGATTTTCTAGTCACTAAGGATGGTGACTCATTACTAGTTGATAATAATGATCCTCTAATCTAAAAGGAAATAGTAAATAGTACAAATGTTTCCAAGATGAAAGAATCCAATAATTCTAAAATGAATTCCATGTACCAAAAAAAGTTAGAATTTTGGTAGATACTATATTGGATGTAAATCCCATTAGTTGCAAATGGGTATTCAAGAAGAAACTTGACATGGAAGGACAATTTAGTACCTATAAGATTCCTATGGTTATAAAAGGGTTTTAAAAAATTTCAAGGAATTGACTATAGTGAAACATTTTCCCTAGTTTCAATGTTGATATCCATCATAATTATACTTTCCATTACAACTTACCATGACTATGAGATTTGGAAAATGTATGTCAAAACAACCTTCCTTAATTGGAACCTTCAAGAATATTTCTATATGAAACAAACCAAAGGGATTGTGACTCCAAAGGATTCCAACAAGATATAAAAAGTACATAAATTCTTTTATAGATTAAATCAAGCATCTAGGTCATGGAATTTTTTTGATGAAGCTATAACAAAATTTGGTTTCATAAAGAATTAATGTGATCCGTGTGTATATAAATGGTTTAGTGGGAGCGCATTCATTTTCTTAATAGTACATGTCAATGACACATTACTTATTGGAAACAAAATACCAGTCTTATAGTCAATTAAGGCATGGTTGAATAAATTATTCTCTATAAAAGACTTGGGGTGAGGTAGTATATATTCTTAGAATTAAAATCCATCATGATATATCTAAGAGGCTGGTCATCCTAAGTCAAAGTACATACATTTACAAGATACTGAAGAGATTAAGTTCCATGAGGGGATTGTTTCCAATATCACATGTCATTCATATTTCTAGGAATATGTGTCCTCAAATACATGATAAAAGAAATAGAATGGAAAGGATTACATACATGTTAGAAATTATGTTAGTCATGTGTGATATACTATGTACTAGGATAGATGTATCATATGAATTAAGTGTGGTAGAAAGATATCAAACTGTCCCAGCTAACTTCCATTGGATGACATTCAAGACTATCCTTAAGTATATGAGGTGTACTAAGGATATGTTCATATTTTTTAGAGTAGATGAGGACATAGTCATAAAAGGATATGAGAATGCTAGTTTTTAAATATATCAATATGACATGAAGTTTTAAATAGGATACATTTCACTTTGAATGAAGGTGTTATGAGTTGGAAGAGCTTAATGTAGGCTGTGGTTTCAGATTCTACAGTAGAGTATGAGTATATTTTAGCTTTTAAGGAAGCTAAATAAATAATATAGATGTGAAAATTAGTCCAATATATTGACATAGTACCCATCAGTAAATGTAACACCCGAGACTTTTATGTTATATAAATCATCAAAGGAATCTTTTTCTACACACAAAACTTGCTTGGCTTGCTTTACACGAAATCGTGACCTTCCTCGATAGCTTGCGCCGTACACAATACCGAGTTTCACTAAACAATGATATGCTAATAAAATATTATTAAAACTAGCCGTTATGAATAGTAATAACCACTTTTTGAAATTTTATAAATTTTATTTTTCAAAATGGACTTCATTTTGGATTCGAAATATCGAAATTATCCTAGGGTGAAATTTTGGTATTTTTCTGAAAACTTTCAATTTTTGATGAATAGTGAAACCACTAAGTGGTAGTTAAAAAACTGAATTTTTCATAAAACTTAATTTTACCACTTCTGTGAGTGAAATTTTAAAAATCCGAGAGACACGGTTGATGTCAGTAAGTAAAATGTGGTTCAATGAGATGAAAATAATTTTTGGTGAATAGTAACTTTTTACTTTTATTTACCACAGTTAAAAGTAAATAGGGTAATTAAGGGTAGAAATGATATTATTATTACCCTAACACATGTCCTAATTCTATTGGATAAGTGTCATTCGACCAAAAACAAACTTAGGAATAAAATATGACCATTTGGGCCCACTTGGATTAGATTAGGACATTTATTATTAATTTATTTAAAGAAGGGTTAAAATAGTTAAAATCAAAGTTTAATAAGTAAATAATTTTTAATATAAGGTTATATATAAGATAAATTCTACTATAAATATTAATTAGAAAGATAAAAATATTTACTATATAATGGTATTTTATTTGTAATTTTTAGACATTAAATAATTTAATTTATTTATGACACAAAGATGATGCAGTAATTATCTTATTAATGAAATATTGACATAATCGATGTTATAAATACCCAAATAAATGTAATTTGAGAATTTTTATGAATTAAACTAATTTTATAGGTTAATATGTCATGTTATTATTTATTTAATTAACTTTTTTTGAACTAATCATTCTGTTATGATTTTCACAAAAATCAATTACTAAATAGTGTCAAAATTGTCATAAAATAGTTTTTTTAAACAATATTATATTATTAATTGTTATTTTATTCCTAAAAATCTAAGGTTCGGCCAAATAACTTAGATAAGGTTATATATATTAATAATAAACAACTTGGGGTTCGTTTGGATTGTTATAGTAAGTTTATTAACCTTATAGTGTAAGAACACAAGAAGACATGGTAAAAGTAAAATTATTTAACTTAATGTTAAATCTAAATGATAAGGTCAAAATAGGAAACAAAACTTGTCTAAATTCTATTGGATGAGAGTATTCAGACCCATCCCCACCTTAGATTCTAAATAAATCAATTTGGAGCTATTTAAAACCGAATTTGGTTTTACAATAAAATAATATTTTTAGTTATTCCAAAGGTGACCCTCTCCTCCCTTATAAAAGGGCACCTCCTCCCTCTCTTACTCACACCACTTTGAGCCTTAAATCTCGGCCAACCCCTGCCCCTTTCTCCTCTACACTTCCCTATAGACATCCTAGAGGTCCTGGTCTTCTTCAAAGACCAATTTTAGTGCCCTAAAAGGAGGTCTCAAAGAAGCACTTCAAAGAAGAGGTAATGTCCGTTACCGATTCTTTCATATTTATTTCTTATTCCATTTATTCTTATTTAGTTGTTTCATTATGAAGTAATAACATCAGTATCACTCATATACTGATATGTTATTATAAGTATGAAACAACCCTATTTCACCATCTATCTATCCTACTGAAAACGAAATCACCGCGCGTGCGTACGTACGGAATACCGTCTCCACGCCGTGGTGTAATCTATTTTCCACAAACACCTTACATGGATGGGTATAATGGTGCAAATAAACAACTATATATGATTATTGTAAAGTGGTATTAATTCTGAAATAGTATAAATACACTCCAATACAATTCCATGATCATGGGAACGATATCATCGCTCGTGCGTACGTACGGAATACCGTCTCCACGATGTGATGCGAATCGTTCTACATGATCTTCATTGAATAATGATTATATAAATGAATTGAATGAATGAATATGATATATATTACACTAATAACATTTTGGAAATGAGGTATCTATAACCTAAAGAGAATAATAAGAATTTATTCGACAAAACACGCATAAGAACAAAAAGTAATAAACACCTGAATAACAAGTTGTAATGAAATGTTACTAATAAGAAGCTAATAATATGACCATATATGATATAATAACAATAATTATGATTTTGGAATAATTAAATAACATTATTTAAATCATTATACAGGAGGTTTGGACACTTACGAGGCAAATCAGACCTAAGGTAAGGGAAATATCACAATCTCATTTTTATCCGAGATTGTTTATACTTTAGTATTTACTGGGGTGTATTTTATCATCCAAATCCATGTTTCCTCAATATGTAATATTATTTACATCCACCTACAATTTTTTAAATCCTATTTTACCCTTCGGTGAGTTTTTAGTAAAAGATATGAAAGGAATCTTTTGTCGTTTTTCGTACGAGGTGCTTTTTTGACTTTTCCAACAAAAGTACGAGAAGAATGTTTTTTTTAACTTATACGGCATGAATGGATTTTTAAAACATTATTTCCAAGAAGCCTCCTTTACAAGTTTTCAAGTTTATTTTTAATCAAATTCTTTTAGTTTATAATTGTACGACATGTTAAGAAAGGAAAAGTGTTTTTGAAGCAGAAAGGATATTTTCATCAAGAATGGAGTTCAAGTGTTTTATCAAAATTATTTTCTATCTAAGATAATAAAGGGTTCTATTTTTATCCCTATTATTACATTGATTTGATTATGTTGTGATGTAATTATATTTTTATGAATTCCTTTATCTTATATGAATTGTTTTATGATGTCACGATGTTTAAGATTCCCATTTTTATTACATGGGTTATGCTATGATGTATGGTTTTCTGATTTTGTGGCACACATAAGAATGGTATCATTATGAGATGGGTGGGACCTATATCTCCCTCCAATGCATTGGGTAAATATTTTATATCTCATGAGATATACATGAACGACAGGTTAAACCGATTCAGTGAAACAGGACTGAAACGAGGAGTGAACTCGGTTCAGAAATGGACTTTGTCCACTAAGATAGTCTTGGAAATGAGTCTTGACTAATAAGAAATGATTCTCTATGATTATGTGTATATTACACAAAGTTTCATGTTTTAAGTTATGATTATTGGGATTACATTTCACTACTATGATTTATCCCATGTTATGAAATTATGCTCTCTTTTGCAGGTTAAGATTTCCAAAAGTTATGTGCTTATGTATATGATGTGATTGATATTTCTTTTGTTTACCATTAATGAGCATTTGAGCTCACCCTTTTGTATGTTTTATTTCCCCAGGTCAGGAAGAAGGTTATTAAGTAGAATATGCCAAAAAGGGACTCTAGATATGATGAAATAAATGGGAGGCAAAGTAGATGATTTATGAACCAGTTGTTTATGCTTTCCAGTTTCTAAAGACACTATACCTATATGGTCCTTTCATGGTTTTGTTATATGTTGTAATAAGTGTGCTTCAATTTTGAAGTAATAACAATGTATGTAAAGTATGAGTCGTTATATTTGGTATCAGAGGAAAGGTATAGTCAACCTTTGGAAACTAGGATGTGAAAGCCTTAGTAAGAATCCTATGGATAAGTCTAAGAATAGAATGCAATCTTAGTGTTTTAGAAATGGCCATGAATAACCTAGGATAAGACCTTAAGTGTGAAATTTTATTCTTGATTATGTGGTTTTCCTATTATAATTAGTGTTGCTCACACTATTATTCTTGGTTTTAGTCAATGGCTGGAACCCGAAGGAACCGTGTTAATGCGGAATGCGACGGGAAATGAAATGATTGTCCCCCGGAGCAACCAAATGTTATGGGAGCCGGAATGCAAAATCTTGTAGCCATGATCACACAACTTTCTCAAGCTATGAATCATGCAGGACTTCCAAACGAGCAAAGGAAGGAGCAACATTCTATTGAATCCTTCACGAGGCATCGTCCACCTTCTTTCAGCAGGTCTACTGATCCATTAGTTGCTGAACAATGGATTAGTAATACTAAAAAGATATTTTCAGTTCTTCAATGTTCTGAACATGATAAAGTCATCCTAGCAGTGTATCATTTGGAAGGAGATGCTGATCAATGGTGGAATCTTATTAAGAATACGAGGCAAAGGGATGAAATTGAGTCCATGGAATGGGACGAGTTCAAAAACTTATTTTTCAATAAGTAATTCCCTTTTATTCTCCAAACAAAGATGGAGAAAGAGTTTCTTGAACTGAAGCAAAAGGATGATGAATCTGTTGGTACTTATGAAGCAAATTTTACCAGACTTTCAAGGTACGCTTCTGGTATTATTATCCAACCTGAGAGTAAGATCGATCGATTATTTAGTGGCTTAAAACCAAGTCTTAGAAGGGCGTTAGCCATAAGGGACTTCAATAGCTATGAGGAAATCGTTCAATGTGCTCTCAAAGTCGAGATGGAGATTGGAGTAACCCATCAGTCATATGGGTTTGATAAGAAGAGGAAAATGGAATTCAAAGGAAAATCTAAAGAGCAAACTGAAAAGAAGATGAGCTTTCCCTTATGCTCAAAGTGTGGAAAGAAACATGGAGGGAGTTGTCTTAAAGGGACAAGTAAATGTTTCAAATGTGGAAAGGAAGGTCATAGGGCATTTGAATGCCGCAATGATGGGAAGAAGATGTCTAATGATGCAAACAAAGGAAGGGATACACATAATGACCCTACTACACTTCAATGTTTCAAGTTCAAGGAGATGGGGCATTATGCCAATCAATGCCCAAATCCAAGGGTTGATGATGATGGTTGAAGTAAACAAACTTTTAAAGCTAAAGACAAAGGATAGTCACATGCAATTTCTATCAGCGATGTGGAGTACGATAATGAGGTGGTGAAAGGTACACTTACCATCCACTCTAAAGTAACAAATGTTTTATTTGATTCTGGATCCACCCACTCCTTTATTTCTGAAAAATTTTCTAAGGATATCACCGTATTACCTCAACAGTTAGATGTTGAGTTAGCTGTGACAACCCCTAATGGCACAACAGTCACATCAAAAGTTTATAATTCTTCTCCAATTGAAGTTTGTGGGAAAGTGCTTCCTGCAAATCTTGTGATCCTTCCTATAGTGGAATTTGATGTGATTCTTGGCATGGATTGGTTTTCTCTACATGGATCTCATATCAATTTCCAAAGAAGGGAAGTCACATTTCATATTCCAGATCAATCTATGATCGTCTATCGATGCAAGGATGAACATAACCTTCCAGTGGAAATTTCTTCTATTTTATGGGTATTGATTCCACTAAATGAAGGTTATTTATCTCAAATGGTTGGTGAGAAACTCACAATTAAGAATATGCCCATTGTACAGGAGTTTTATGATGTCTTTCTGGAGGAATTAATGGGTCTTCCACCGAATCCTGAAGTTGAGTTTTCAATAGAACTCGTACCGGATGCTTTACCTATTTCAAAGACACCTTATATAATGGACCCAATTGAGTTGTAGGAATTTAAGAAGCAACTCCAAGATAATCTTGGTAAGGGGTTCATACGCCCTAGTGCGTCACCTTGGGGAGCACCTGTTCTGTTTATTAAGAAGAAAGATGGATCAATGAGACTCTGCATTGATTATCGAGAACTTAACAAGATCACTATCAAGAACAAATATCCTCTCCCACGCATTGATGACCTATTTGACCAACTACGCGGAGCTCAATACTTTTCCAAGATTGATCTTCTTTCAGGGTATCATCAATTAAGGGTCAAAAGGGAGGATATACCAAAGACGGTTTTCTGTACAAGCTATGGACACTATGAATTTATAGTGATGCCATTTGGTCTTACTAATGCCCCTGCTATCTTCATGGATCTAATGAATAGAGTCTTTAGAGACTATCTTGATCAATTTGTGGTAGTCTTTATAGATGATATTATTGTCTATTCAAAGAGCAAGGAAGAACATGAAGATCACTTGAGAATTATATTGAAGATCCTGAGAAAGGAGAATCTTTATGCCAAATTTACCAAGTGTGAATTTTGGCTTCAAAAAGTATCATTTTTGGGTCACATAATCTCAAAAGAGGGGATATCTGTGGATCCAGCAAAAACAGAGGTTATCGAAAGATGTTCGAGACCAACAACAGTAACTGAGATACAAAGTTTTCTTGGTTTGGCTGGATATTATCGACGTTTTGTGAATGATTTTTCACGATTATCTAATCCACTCACCAAGTTGACTCGAAAAGGAGTTAAGTTTGTTTGGACAGAGGAATGTGAAGAGAATTTCAAGGAGTTGAAAAGAAGGTTATCCAGTGCACCTGTGCTCACACTGCCTTGTAGTGGAGAAAGGTTTGTGATCTACAGTGATGCATCCAAGAAGGGATTGGGGTGTGTTCTTATGCAAAATGATATGGTGATAGCTTATGCCTCATGACAGTTGAAAATACATGAGAAAAATTACCCAACTCATGATTTGGAGTTAGCTGCGGTAATCTTTGCATTAAAGATTTGGAGGCATTACCTTTATGGTGAGAGGTGTGATATTTATACTGATCATAAAAGTTTAAAGTATATTTTCACACAAAAGGAGCTGAATATGCGCCAAAGAAGATGGTTGGAGCTGATTAAGGATTATGAATTCTCAATTCATTACCACCCTGGGAAAGCAAACAAGGTGGCAGATGCATTAAGTCGACAAGACCATGCCAGTTTATCCATGATGAGGATCACAAAAGATCCAATATTTATGGATTTACAAAGGATGGATCTTGGAATTATAATGAAAGGGGAAAAATCGTGTCTTTCTCAAATGAATGTTCAACCATATATACATGTGAAGATTAAAGAGGCACAAAAAGAAGATGTTGAGTGATAAATGTTCCTGAATTCAACCTTGATTGTGATGGGATAATAAAGTTCAGGAATCGGGTTTGTGTTCCTCCCATCCCCGAATTAAAGTAGGAGCTGCTGGATGAGGCTCATAGTTCTTCATTCTCTATTCATCCTGGAAGCACGAAGATGTATAGGTACCTGAAAGAGTACTTCTGGTGGGATGGAATGAAAAGAGATGTTGCTGAATATGTCTCTCGATGCTTGGTTTGTCAACAAGTTAAAGCTGAGAGACAGAAGTCTAAGGGGATGTTACAACCATTACCCATACTCGAATAGAAATGGGAAAACATCACTATGGACTTTGTCACAGGACTTCCTAAAATATCCAAAGGCAATAATGCTATCTGGGTCATAGTGGATCGTCTTACAAAGTCTGCACACTTCATTTCTATTAGAGAGGATTTCTCTCTGGATCAGCTTTCCAGGATATATGTAAAGGAAGTGGTAAGATTGCATGGAGTACCACTTTCTACTATATTTGATCGGGATCCGAGATTTACCTCGAAGTTCTGGCGAAGTCTTCAGCATACTCTGGATACAGAGTTGAGTTTCAGCACTGCTTATCATCCTCAGACAGACGGTCAGTCTGAGAGAACAATTCAAACTCTAGAAGATATGTTGAGAGATTGCTCTATGGATTTCAAAGGTGGTTGGGATCAACACCTAACTTTGGTGGAATTTTCTTATAATAATAGCTTTCACTCCAGTATTCATATGGATCCTTATGAAGATCTCTATGGAAATAAATGCAGGACTCCAACTTGATGGGATGAAGTTGGGGAAAGAAATCTATTAGGACCCGATCTCGTTGATGAAATGGCAGAAAAGGTCAGATCTATTCAACAACACATAAGAGCAGCTCAGAGTCGATAGAAAAGTTATGCCGACAACCGAATAAAAGACCTAGATTTTGAAGTGGGTGATAAAGTGTTCTTACGAATATCTCCCTGGAAGAGAGTCATGAGATTTGGAAAGAAGGGGAAGTTGAGCCCTAGATATATTGGTCCTTTTGAAATACTGGATCATGTTGGGAAGGTAGCTTACCGATTGGCGCTTCCACCGAATCTCTCTCAAGTTCACGATGTGTTCAATGTATCTCTCCTGAGAAAGTACATACATGATCCTTCACATGTACTCAGCTCAGAAGTTGTACCGCTAGAGCAGGATCTTTCTTATGAAGAACAGCCAATAGAGATTCTGGATCATAGAAAAAAAGTCCTACGAAACAAGACCACTCGATTGGTGAAAGTTTTATGGAGGAACCACCAATTAGAAGAAGCTACATGGGAGCTTGAGGATATGATGAGGGAGAGGTATCCTCATCTGTTTGTTACAAAGTGACGAATTTCAAGGGAAAAATTCATTTTAAGGGGGGTAGAATGTAACACCCGAGACTTTTATGTTATATAAATCATCAAAGGAATCTTTTTCTACACACAACACTTGCTTGACTTTCTTTACACGAAATCATGACCTTCCTCGATAGCTTGCGTCATACGCAATACCGAGTTTCACTAAACAATGATATGCTAATAAAATATTATTAAAACTAGCCATTATGGATAGTAATAACCAATTTTTGAAATTTTATAAATTTTATTTTTCAAAATGGACTTCATTTTTGGATTCAGAATATCGAAATTATCCTAGGGTGAAATTTTGGTATTTTTCTGAAAACTTTCAATTTTTGATGAATAGTGAAACCACTAAGTGGTAGTTAAAAAACTGATTTTTTCATAAAACTTAATTTTACCGATTCTGTGAGTGGAATTTCAAAAATAAGAGAGACACGGTTGATTTCAGTAAGTAAAATGTGGTTCAATGAGATGAAAATAATTTTTGGTGAATAGTAACTTTTTTACTTTTATTTACCACGGTTAAAAGTAAATAGGGTAATTAAGGGTAAAAATGATATTATTATTACCCTAACACATGTCCTAATTCTATTGGATAAGTGTAATTCGACCAAAAACAAACTTAGGAATAAAATATGACCATTTAGGCCCACTTGGATTAGATTAGGACATTTATTATTAATTTATTTAAAGAAGGGTTAAAATAGTTAAAATCAAAGTTTAATAAGTAAATAATTTTTAATATAAGGTTATATATAATATAAATTCGACTATAAATATTCATTATAAAGATAAAAATATTTCCTACATAATAGTATTTTATTTATAATTTTTAGACATTAAATAATTTAATTTATTTATGACACAAAGATGATGCATTAATTATCTTATTAATGAAATATTGACATAATTGATGTTATAAATACCCAAATAAATGTAATTTGAGAATTTTTATGAATTAAACTAATTTTATAGGTTAATATGACATGTTATTATTTATTTAATTAACTTTTTTAGAACTAATCATTCTGTTATGATTTTTACAAAAATCAATTACTAAATAGTGTCAAAATTGACATAAAATAGTTTTTAAAACAAATATTATATTATTAATTGTTATTTATTCCTAAAAATATAAGGTTCGGAAAAATGACTTATATACGGTTATATATATTAATAATAAACAACTTGGGGTTTGTTTGGATTGTTATAGTAAGTTTATTAACCTTATAGTGTAAGAACACAAGAAGACACGGTAAAAGTAAAATTATTTAACTTAATGTTAAATCTAAATGATAAGGTCAAAATAGGAACCTAAACTTGTCTAAATTCTATTGGATGAGAGGATTTCGACCCATCCCCACCTTAGATTCGAAATAAATAAATTTGGAGCTATTTAAAACCGAATTTGGTTTTATAATAAAATAATATTTTTAGTTATTCCAAAGGTGCCCCTCTCATCCCTTATAAAAGGGCACCTCCTCCCTCTCTTCCTCATACCACTTTGAGACTTCAAGCTCGGCCAAACCCTGCCAATTTCTCCTCTACATTTCCCTAGATACATCCTAGAGGTCCTGGTCTTATTCAAAGACCAATTTTAGTGCCCTAAAAGGAGGTCTCAAAGAAGCACTTCAAAGAAGAGGTAATGTCCGTTACCGATTCTTTCATCTTTATTTCTTCTTCTACTTCTTCTTCTTTAGTTGTTTCATTATGAAGTAATAAAATCAGTATCACTCATATAATGATATGTTATTATAAGTATTAAACAACCCTATTTCACCATCTATCCATCCTACGGATAATGAAATCACCGCGCGTGCGTACGTACTGATTACCGTCTCCACGCCGTGGTGTAATCTATTTTCCACCACCACCTTACATGGATGGGTATAATGGTGAAAATAAAAAACTATATATGATTATTTTAAAGTGGTATTAATTATGAAATAGTATACATACACTCCAATACAATTCCATGATCATGGGAACGATATCATCGCTCGTGCATACGTACGGTATACCGTCTCCACGATGTGATGCGACTCGTTCTACATGATATTCATTGCATAATGATTATATAAATGAATTTAATGAATGAATATGATATATATTACACTAATAAAATTATGTAAATGAGGTATCTATAACCTAAAGAGAATAATAAGAATTTATTCGACAAAACACGCATAAGAACAAAAAGTAATAAACACCCGAATAACAAGTTGTAATGAAATATTACTAATAAGAAGATAAGAATATGACCATATATGATATCATAACAATAATTATGATTCTGGAATAAGTAAATAAAATTATTTAAATCATTATACAGGAGGTTCGGACACTTACGAGGCAAATCAGACCTAAGGTAAGGGAAATATCACAATCTCATTTTTATCTGAGATTGTTTATACTTTAGTATTTACTGAGGTTTATTTTATCATCCACATACATGTTTAATAAATATGTAATATTATTTCAATCCACCTAAAATTGTTTAAATTCTATTTTACCCTTTGGTGAGTTTTTAGTAAAAGATATGAAAGGAATCTTTTTTCGTTTTTCGTACGAGGTACTTTTTGACTTTTCTGACAAAAGTACGAGAAGAATGTTTTTTTAACTTATACGGCATGAATGGATTTTTAAAACATTATTTACAAGAAGCCTCCTTTACAAGTTTTCAAGTTTATTTTTAATCAACTTCTTTTAGTTTATAATTGTACGACATGTTAAGAAAGGAAAAGTGTTTTTGAAGCAGAAAGGATATTTTCCTCAAGAATGGAGTTCAAGTGTTTTATCAAAATTATTTTCCATATAAGATAATAAAGGGTTCTGTTTTTATCCCTATTATTACATTGATTTGATTATGTTGTGATGTAATTATATTTTTATGAATTCCTTTATCTTATATGAATTGTTTTATGATGTCACGATGTTTAAGATTCCCATTTTTATTACATGGGTTATGCTATGATATATAGTTTTATGATTTTGTGGCACACATAATAATGGTATCATTATGAGATGGGTGGGACCTATATCTCCCTCCAATTCATTGGGTAAAGATTTTATATCTCATGAGATAGACATGGCTGGAACGGTAGGTTAAACCGGTTCAGTGAAACAGGACTGAAACGAGGAGTGAACTCGGTTCAGAAATGGACTTTGTACACTAAGATAGTCTTGGAAATGAGTCTTGACTAATAAGAAATGATTCTCTATGATTATGTGTGTATTCCACAAAGTTTCATGTTTTAAGTTATGATTATTGGGATTACATTTCACTACTATGATTTATCCCATGTTATGAAATTATGATCTCTTTTGCAGGTTAAGATTTCCCAAAGTTATGTGCTTATGTATATGATGTGATTGATATTTCTTTTGTTTACCCATACTGAGAATTTGAGCTCACCCTTTTGTATGTTTTATTTCCCCATGTCAGGAAGAAGGTTATTAATTAGAATATGCCAAAAAGGGACTCTAGATATGATGAAATAAATGGGAGGCAAAGTAGATGCTTTATGAACCAGTTGTTTATGCTTTCCAGTTTCTAAAGACACTATACCTATACGGTCCTTTCATGGTTTTGTTATATGTTGTAATAAGTGTGCTTCAATTTTTTAGTAATAAAAATGTATGTAAAGTATGGGTCGTTATAGTAAAGATCCTATCACACTCTATTGTGATAATACTCTAGTGGTGTCTCTCACAAAAGAGCTAAGGTCATATCATCAGACAAAGCACATACTTTGGAAATATCATCTCTTAAGGTATTTTTCTCAGAGAGGTGAGGATTAAATGAGAAATATTTTCATGGAATACAATATGGTGGAACCCTTGACTAAATACTTGACTCAATAGAAACATGATTATCATGTGAGGTCTAACGTACTAAAAAGCATAGGTAGTTGGATATTTTCCAAGTAAGATCTTGTTGGAGTTAGTGTCCTAGGACCAAATATTTTTACAATGATTAGATGTATATTAAATTTATTGAATATTAATAAAAATTATTATTACATATTGGTCATTATTCCGTATGAATCTAATGTAATAATGTCCTAGAGTATACATCACATTGATAAGGTCATATCAGTTCCCCATTATGGTGAGAAACTTGGAGTTCTATGATGATATTCTTAAATATAGTTTTGTGGTAATATAACTTTCTATGATGGGACACATAGTGTATAAAATGTAAAGTATGTGTACACATAAGTGGAAGAGGCTTATTCTCATGAAATTCTCACTTAGTAATCTCTAAGATAGAAGATTATGAGAACATACCCACCAGTAGGAATTCCATATGTTTTGGTGTCATCATATATTCCTATTTTCAAGAGTGTTTAACGGTCCTTAAACATTAATATTATCATTAATTCATGTAATAACTCATGTACTTAGATTTTATGATGAAAATTGTGACGCTATATGTTCTCAATGAGGTAGGTCACATTGAGTGCGTCAAAATTGATATTTCATTAATGGATAAGTCAGAGAAAGATTTTTCCCTCCTATATTTATGGAAGATAATATATTGGACCTTTGATTAGAAAAGAACCATTTCATTAAATTACATGGACATGGTGAAATAAGACATTTATTTTAGATAGTCAAGGAAATATTTATTGAGCATATAGGTTGGTAACACAAATGTGAATCCTACTTGATGAGATATTGAGACAAAGAGATTATATTACATAGTGATCATTCATATGTGATTTCCATATTTATAAAATTAATTTCTTTCTCTTAGGGTTTTTGACCCATTTCTAGATAGTAATCTTGGACTTTATAAAATTCCACCTAATTCTAATGAGAAATAATCTTATATAATAACACACTAAGTATTTTTGATGATATTTATTAAATTCTATTTGACGTTAATTAATTGAATAAATATTATTCTCAATATTTAGGGATAATTTTATCCATGTTTTATTGATCACAAATGTTTATTGATGAACAAAATATTTAAATTAAATATTTATTTTGGAGTTTAATAAATTCTAGAGTAGTTTTAATGGACCAATATCGAGTTCAGTGAAAAATATTAATTAAATATTTGATTAAATAATATTTATTATTATGGTAGATGGCATGCACTGCAAAATAATAATAATAATAATAATAATAATAATAATAATATGTGGCATGGGATTTGTTAACAATTATTATATTATTTAAGGGCCAACATGAAATTAAATAATTATTTTATCCTAAACCCTAGATCTATAAATACGCTATTATGTTTATTGTGTATTGCATCCAAATCTAAAATCAAAACTTGAGAATCATTGTGAACAATTAAACTCTCTATATAATCCTACTTTCTATTTTCCTCTAAAAAACAATAAATGAAAGAGATATCCCTTTAAGATTGAAGGATGAGTGATCAACATGAATAAAATATGACAATTGACATGCCACTCTAGCACCCATAGATTAATAGGCATTTATCAAAGATCAAAGGATCATGTATGGATATTTAATTGGTGGGAGGCATATGCTATCAATTCTTTTATCTTTCATGAGTAAACAATACAAGAAATTTTTGGATGCATCAATTTAGATCACAAATCCTTCCGAATTGGTGGGTAATGTGAGAAAAAGTTCAATGATTATCCTGTTATTTAACTATTTAAATCTCTCTTCACATTCACCATTCTATAAAAAATTCACCACCTTTTGAGTTATCCTGGTTAGTGGGATTAGAAATCAGGAGAAGTTTATGAAAAATTTATGATAGTACACATCCAATCCAAGAAAAATATATAAATCCATCCTAAATGTTGGTTTGGGTTGTCCTTCAATTACCTCTATTTTTAAAGGATCTATAGGTATCCCTTTATTTGTGATAACTTTCCCGAAGAATGTTACATTGTACATCCAAAACTCATATTTTATGTATTTTACATATAACTTTTCCTTCCACAAGTTCTTCAATAAAACATTCATATGATCCTTATATTCCTCCTTTCTTTTGGAGTAGATAAAAATATCTTCTATAAAGACTACAAAAAATTAATCAAGATAATACCTAAATACATTATTCATTAAGTTAATGAAGATATTTGTAACATTAATGAGTCTAAATGGAATCACTATGAACTTGTAGTGACCATAACTTATATAAAAATCAGTCTCGGGGATATCCTCCATATCCACCTTTACTTTATAATATCCCAACCAAAGGTCCACATTAGATTGGTAATATTCCACATGTAGCTAATTGAACAAGTCATAAATCTATGGTAGAGGATACTTGTTCTTTATCATGATCTTGTTTAGCTCATGATAATCAATATATAGGAATATTGACCCATCCTTTTTTGATGAAGAGAACCACCACACCCCATTTTGAAGCACTTGGTCATATAAACCCTTTATCCATATTCTCATGTAGTTTCTTCTTTAGATATTTAAGTTCAAAAGTGGATATTATATATGAATTATTAGATATTTACAAAGCTATGAGTATAATATTGATTGATAACTCAACCTCACAGCTTGGAGGAAGACTAGAAAATTATTCAATAAACACATTCGCATATTCCCATACAATGGGAATGTCATCAAGGGTGATATTTTATTTAGTTTCAACCATTTGAGCTAGATAATATTTTTCATAAGGAAATTATATCCATGCTTAAGAAGATGATACCAAAGGAGATTAATCCTCCTCCTTTCACTTTCATAGAATCATAGTGAGATTTGTGATATGGAGGGTAATTTACTTCACTCAAAAATTTATATTGGCTCTATATAATTAGATCCAATCCATACCCAGAATTGCATCAAATTCCGCTATATGAAGCATCACTAGGTTATATGGGAAGATCGACCTAAAAATATGAATAGGGGAAATTTTATATACTTAGGATTCAATAATTTTTCCATTTTCCATTTTTATAGATAACACTGCTTCCATGTTTTGAGGAGATGTTTGAATAGTTATACTAAACTCGTGTGATATGAAAGAATGTGTAGAACCAACATCAAATAGTATATTCATTATTCCTAAATGAATAAAAGGAATAACTATAACCAAATAATTATTAGGATTCAACTTATTAGTTATGATGGAATAATATCACCCTTTATCTCTAGGCCATGTAGGTTGTTGGCATCAATTATCATTGATGATCCTTGTCTTAGATCATTTTTTTCTCATAGCATCCTTGTTTCTTATAATTGAAAAATTGGATAGTAGGATGAGGGATGAACGAACAATTCCTTTATTCTATCACATTAGTGGGTTTCTCTCATCATAATTTTCTATCTAGGTTCCCTTCCTTCCTACACCTAAATCATTTCCTTATCTTCTTCATGCAATTTCCAAGATTCTTATTCCCACACTTTTTACAAGTGGGATGTTGGACTTTATTTCCCCCATGATATTTCTCCATCGCACAAACATAATTAAAATCCATTATCTACTTCCTATACCTTGAACCATGATACCCATGAGATTAAATGATCTCTATTTTGAATTTAAGGGAACATCATACAATTTACTCATAGATTTGAAAGTCTCAAATCACCAAATATTTTCATAGACTTGGCTTTATCCTTATAAATAAGTGGTCAAAATTACTTTTGAGGTTAATGAAAAAGAAAAATACATATCATGAAAATCTTATGAAGTTCACCTCATATTCCCTAATATATTCTTCATCCTTTTTATTGAGGCTAAGTAAATCCCTCTCCATTTTAATTTAGAGAGTGTGAGGAAAATATTTATCGAAAAAAAAATTCATAATTCCTTCCACTCTATCACTTTTATTTATTCGATGGGATTAATATTTTTGGTCAACTTCCACCATGGATCAGCTTCCCCCTATATAAAATAAATATATAGCACGAACTTCTCTTTCTTAGATCATTAAAGGATGAGGAAGATCTTTTCAATGGAGTTGATATATTATTCCTCTATTAAAGGATTAGAAGATCAATTTAAATTTAGGTCCCTTTATCATATAAAGGTATCAATTGAAACTTTATATTTCTTAGGGTAATGTGGTTTCCCCCCTGATCCATGTTTCTATTCAAAAATCAAGTTTACTGATAATTTATTTTCATGAAGTTCTTGATTCCTATACCCATCGGGTTGGGCATCTCATTTGGGCATTCATCACATTACCCCTCACATTAGTTGTTCACTTGGTACCTCCTATTTCTTTACATTGGATAGAATAAAGGTAAAATTATGGATGAGAATTTTCAAACTATTAATCATATAAAATTGAAACTATGAACATTTATGAGATAACATATAAATGGAATACATTCCTTAACCTATGAATTTCTAGGTTTCAATCTAAGTTATCCATGGTCAATTTCGTAACATAAAATTTTATAGTTATTTTTATATTACCTTAATAATGGTTCATAAATATATTTTGAAATTACCAAAGGATATCCACCAAGGGTTTCAAACTAGGTGTACATCAAGTACTTTTTGTCATACACCAGGTGAAGATTAAATCAACGCATAATGCACCCTTTTTTGGGGCTATTACCCCTAGGTACAACTATTCTAGAGCCACATCCACTTATAGTATATAGAAAAATATTTTTTTTGATTATAAAACACTTAATCTATAATTTACCATAATTTAGGGTCGTTTTCCTATGTTTAGTCTTATACCTAAGGCTTTCACTAAAGTTTTATAATCCTAATTCCATAAAATAACTAGAATTTTCTCTAATACCAACCATGACAACCCAGATCTTTAGTATACCTTAATTCATGATTTATTACATAAAGTTACATATAATAAAATCCCATAAGATTAATAATCCTAGTTTATTTGGGAAATTAGGTATCTAGTACATTAACTTGAAACATGGGTACAAAACAATTATTTAAAAACTCAAAAACATTCCCTTATATTCCATCTATCTTCTAATACTGCATGAGATAACCTGGGGAAATATATAAAAAATGAGTGAGATATAAAGCCCAGTAGGTGAATTATCAAAGAATAACATGATAAAAGTAATGCATGTTAGTCAAGAGGCATATCGAGGTGACATAAAGGGGTAAAAATCATAAACATGAGCATCAAATCATGATATAAGATGATAACATCAAGGAAACATAGGAATGTGGAAATAACATAAAACATAGAATCATAAGCATAAGTAAAGTATAACCATTGATACATCATAACATAGTGTTTTTAGGATAACCTCCCATTCACCATACATAGTATCTCATGTGATAAAATATTACCCAATGCATTAGAGGGCTGTATGATTTTGGTTCTACTTGTTACATTCATATCATGTACATGTATTTGTGTTCCAAATAGATCATACAACATAAGAATAATTTTCATCAATTTTCATCCAAATATTAAGGATTGTAAGTTACATAAATGTAAGTACTCAATAAATGAAGTATAGGTACAACTAGTTGAATACCCTTGAGTGGAAATGGGGATAGGTATCCACTACACAAATGTTTGGCATGGAAAATCACAGGAAAATTTCGGAAACATACAGAGTGTACATAATGGTTTATGGAAGGGGTGAATGAGAGTGAAAGGTGGTATATAATTACATGGGAATCATAAGGATAGTAAAGTCATGTGTACAAACACATTACAATATAGATAATTGGAAATAAAAAGGGCATATTACAAATAAATTATTTGAAATAAAAATAAGAGGAGAGAGTCCCTTACCTTGAGAGGGCACTTCTAAATGCTTGGAATGAGCTTATTAAAATATTGGGAACACCTTGGGAGGGATTTAGAGAGGTTTAGGTAGATTTAATTCATGATAAATGGGTTTTTAGTGAAGAAGAGTGGGATGATTGGTGGGTATTTATAGCAAGGGGGGGGGTGAGATTCTTTATTAATTTCTAAACTTAGGTTTCAAAATCTATATGATAAAATAATAAAAAACAAAAATATTACCATGTTTCTTCCCATGGTTTATGAAAAATAGGATTTCTTTTCAAAATTTTATAAGGTCAAGAACTGAAATTCTTAAAATAATACCCTTGGTGTTGTGGAAGTAAGTCATGTTCATAAATAATTGATTTTAAAACCTTAAAATATAATATAGTTTTTGGATGATTCTTTAAGGATTTATAAAATTAATAAAATAAATTAAAAAACAAATTATTTTAAAGGAAATATATATATATATTTTATTTTTATGCCTTTTATTGAAATTATTAAATCACTTTTTATCCATTATGATGTGATTATATAGACCATATATTTATACGATATTTAATTTTTACCCAAAAATTTGACCATATGAGAAAATTATAAAACATTTACCATTGGTTAATTTAAATGTAATGATTTCAAAAATAATATTTATTTTATCAAAATAATTTTCTAAATATTATAATTTTCACTTTTAAATAAAAATCCCTATTTGTTGAAAAATACTAGTTCTTATAATATTTACCACATTCCAACCATTATAAAAATTACAGTGGACTTCATTAAATTATATTATAATTTATATTTAAATAATTATTATCTAATAAGAGTATTTTATTTAAATATTATTTATTTAAAAAATTCTTGAATTTATCAAAATTGTGTCATAACTGAATATATATATCTCCTAAAAATACAATTTTGATTTCTTCACGTCAAAATCTAATTTCTGTAAAACTAATTATATAATCAACAATAATACAAAGGGATAAGTATAATAATTATTTTATTAAAATAAAAAATATAAAAATTCATATTACTAGGGTATAGATACATAACCCCTTATTAAACCAGTGTATGCCCTAAGGGTAAGGTGCATGATGGTGGTGCTTTCTTAGGGTGATTTGATGAACATAATTTGGGACATGATTTCGATAAACTTGAAATTATCCCATATAATTTTCACTCATGATTTAGTTTTTGGATCAAAGCATGTGATTTGTAAAGGAAAAATTCCAATTATTCCATCTCCCTCTAAAGTTTTTATACATAGTATTCATAGGGTACGTTCTTACTGGTTGAGGCCATCCCTTCTTTCATCTATGTCAATTGGATTTTATCATAACCCATAATATTTAAAAATAATAATGGTGACTAAAAAACAACTATATTATAAATGTTTAAGATACTTAATAGTATTTTAAATTAGAAAATCTATATTTTATAATGGTCCAAAATAGCTAAAGTAGTGTATGTGTTTTCTATAACTACATTACATAATAAGGAATTTATTTATTCAAAATTTAATTTCATTTATAAAAGTTTGGGTCGTTACGAATATTGATGATATAGACTATACCCCCTTGGTATTCCATGGGAATAGGCCTTGAGGGAATCCCTCTAGTGAGGTTAGTTGAGATAATATGAGTGGTTATAGTCTAGGAATGCATCGATAGTATGATATATGGTTTCTCTTTAGTATGTTTAGGATTATCTCATTTGATGTTTAATAGATACATATGATTTTATTTACTTTATATTTCTTTCTTATTTACCATACTATTTATAATTTTTCCTTTTCCTTTCTATCTCTATTTTTCTTTCATGGTTACATTTATGTTATTTGGATGGATTGGTTCCACAATTTAGATTTTGGTTTAGTTAATTAGTTATTTCTTTTTGATTGATTGTTTTAGGTTCCTTATTATGTGGTTTTTAGGGAAATGGTTTTAAAAAGGGGATTTAAAAGGTAATTTTTTAAATAGAATGTTTAATAGAGGTTTATAAATTTTATCTCAAGTTGTTTTGGGATTTAAAATAATATTTAAAAACTATTTAAGAGTTTCCTTTATTAAAAATAAATAAGATCATATTTTATATTAAGGTATTTAAAACTAGTTTTTTCAAGTGTTTTGAAAAAGGAAGGCATATACTATTTAGTGAAATCCTACTGGTATGTTTATGATCACACCCTACTCATACCACTTAGTGATCAAGTGGATTTTTTATAGGTTTTTATTTTAAATTTAGATCACTCGTGATACAGTCATGTTAGTTTTGAGGATGGATGGTGACTTGGATTCACTTAGAGATTATGTTAGGTATTTCTAGTTTTTATTTTGTATTGTGATTGTATCTACCAATTCAGTTTTCTTTATGTATTTGTGGTTTTAATTTAGTTTGTATTTATTTTGAGATGATGTTTGTTTATTTGGGATACCTCATATGGATTGTTTTTATTATAAAACTATTAATTTTTTTATTGTATAGATGTACAATGTATTTATGCACTTTTCTATATTCTTGGTAGAATTCTACTATTCATTAAATTTAATTTATCTAGGAAAAATCATTCCCAAGAAGATATATTTGATTCCATACCACTATTTAATAGTTTGAGGTGATAGAGAATATGCCTTGGGTATGTCACAGGCCAGTTTGAGTTCCTAGTTTAGGTGTGTCCCTGATCTAGTTAATGAGAGTGGGGATATCTTGCCAATGTATTAGTCCCAAAGCATGAAAGGAAAAATCTAGGCCCCAAAATAGTTGATGTTGAATTTCTTCGGTATGTTTAATGTCTTATTCTTTAAGGTTATTGATTATTAAACATGATATTTATGATATATATATATATATATATATGAATACTATTGAGTTTTATGAAGTGAAAGTATTTGAGAATGTTTTCCTATGAAAAATAGAGTACCCCATGATGTTTTTTACTTTATATTTCATCCCCACATTAGGGTCCACTCCAAAACATATGGAGAATTTAAAAAATGTGAGGGTAAATCAAAATAGTATTTTAATACTTAATGGTTTTGATGAACTAAATAAACCTATGAGGAATAATATGGAAAATTTTGTCAAGGACTTTAAAAGTGATTTTATTATATAAAATATATAAGAAAAACCTACCACCTTTTGACAATCCATCACTTCACCTGAAGTAAGGCATGGGAAAGGTGTGACCAAAAGTAAAATTAATTCAACTGTTTATAATGGAACATGGGAGTTGGTTGATATTACACTAGGGTGTAATACTATTACATGTAAATGGATATTTAAAAGGAAATTTAATACTTATGGAACCATGAAAAAGTAAAAATCCCAATTGGTTACTAAGGGGATTAGAAAAAAATGATCGAATAAACCCTTTAACCCCCATTCCCTAGCTGGTCATGTGAGTACCATTATCATGATAATTTTTCTTTCTTCAATATATTATTTTAAAAACTATAAAATGTATGTAAAAATGGATTTTATTCATAGAAACCTTAGATATTAGATTTATATAGATTAACCATAAGTAATTATAGCATATGCTAATGAGAATAAGGTCTGAAAATAGTATAATTCTTTTTATAGAGTCAAATAGGATCTTAATCAATGAAATGTTATAATTTATATAATAATTATATCTTTTGGATTCAAATTAATTTATGGGAATAAGTGTTTATATATAAAACTAATAGGTTATTCCTAAATTGTGTTATACATATATGTTGATGAAATTATTTTGATTGAATCTAATATTTATATTATTAATTAGACAATATTTTTTGAATAAAAAGTTTTAAATGAAGGGTATAGGATTTGAAAATGTAATTTTAGGCCTTAATATATTTTTTTAGTTGAGTGGATAATAATTTTTGAATCCCAATATATTGAGAAAAATATACTTGAGAAATATGATTATAAAAATTTCAAAACTATTAAAACTCCATATGATCCTTTTATAGCTTTATTAAAAAATGAGAGTGGTTTTCCCATGTCTTGGGTGATGTATTCTCAAAATATTGGATTTTTTAAATATATTATAAACTATATAAGACTAAATATTTCTTTTATGGTCTCAAAGTTGTTAATATATACTAGTTTGCCTAATAGAACCCATTGAGAGGTAGTAGATAGGGTACTTAAGCACTTAAAGGAAACTACTTCCCTTAGGATTCATTATAGGAGATTCCCCAATGTATTCTAGGTGTATAGTGATGTAATCTAAATAGTAAAAAACTAATAGAGAAATGGCTATATAAGGTATATTTTTATCTTGGGTGGTGGTGTGATCACCAGAAGTCTTATAAATAGGATATTCTACCATATTCTACTTTTGAGGTTGATTTATGTGATTTTGATACTATTGGAGAGGAGTAAAGGTGGCCACATAGATTTTTATCCACATTTATGATGACTATAAATCCTACTCCTATAATGTTTTTACATTTTAAAAATCAATACATGATAAGAAATATTAATAGCATGAAGTATAATTAGAATAAAAATAGATATTTTCAAGTGAGACTCATGAATATTCATATTCTAGTGTCTTATAGAGTTAAGGATATTGATTATATATATACCAAAGAAAATATATTTGATCCATTGAGTAAGTAAACTGAAGTTTATTTAGTTTAAAAATTTAGTTTGGGGATGGGAATGAAAACCCATGATTGATTCATATACCATAACAACCCAACCCACTGATTGGAAATCCCACAAAGTATGTTCAATGTGGTATAAATAAGAGGGATTATTGATAAATAACTTATATATATATATTGGTATATATATATATATCTAATTCTATCCCACAATAACCTGAAGGTGTTTAACTACAAGTTAGTAAGAGTTGTTAACTCTAAATAGGATCATGCTTAATAGGTAGGATGGTAGAAATACATCTGCAGAGACACCTAACTAAGTGGATTATTTTGTGAGGTCACAAATTGAGAAACGTGATTTATTCCTCTAACACATTCATGAATTAGGATAATGACACATTTCTATAATGTGTCACCCATAAAGATTGTTTCTATAGATTATAACATGTTGTTCCAAGTGGATGTTCTCACATTAAAGGTTCAAATTCAAGGCATAGTTTATTTGGTCCTGTGGAGGCTGAAGTTGGTTAACTTAGGTAGAGGTTTAAACTGGAAGGTAACCCATTTAATATAATTATCTTTCATAATGGATTTCATTTGATCATAATCATCAAGTAAAAAATAGATAATTCTCTCCTCTACTGATAGTACACCGATAACTAGAATCCTCACACATTATAAGATATACCCAAACTACAAAGGTGTGATAACACTTTTACCTCAATGATAAATGGAGAGACATGGTATAAGAGAGCATTTATTATCACTTAACCCAGTCACACTCAACCAACACGAGGATCCCTAGCCTTATATAGGCACCCTTCATTCAATAAAGGGAGTCAAACATTATATTCCAACACCTGGTATCTAATATATGTTATTATAACATATGGTCATTAGGGTTTTATAATAATTAAAAGATTTAATGATTATTATATATTTATATAGTGATAAATGAATCATCATGATGATTCATAATCTAAAGAAATTTATAGGATAAGTGACAATGTCTATGAACTCAATATCATAAGCCCACCATAGATTTGAGGTATGCCGCTACTCTATTATAAATTTTTAATTTATGTGGAGAGTTGGTTTGGGTTCAAGTATTTTTAAATAGAGGATAATTTAGGATATACAAATTTAGCTCTCTAGACATTTCCACATTGTGGTGATAACTGTGTTCCCACACATTTTAGTATTGTGGGAATGGTGATCCAACCTTATATAATGATGAAACCTCACCATAAGGCTACCTTTTTTTGGAAATTATGATCAGATATATTTACCTATAGGGAATGTGAAGTCCAACACACCCATGTTGGTGGGTGTGGTAGCTTTATCGAGGCAGGGTCGACCTTGGGGAGGTGGTTCAGAAATGACTTGGAAGTATCCACCACACCGTAGTCCAAACCATGATGGGATGGAAATGATGAATGGATTTTTTCTATGCTATTGTGAGCCTCCATGGGGAAGGAATGGTTGAGGGAACCACTACTATAGTGATTCAAAATATGCTATGGTGTTGTTCATATTATTTTTAAAATTATTGAAACTTCCATCAAGTTTTGGGGGATGATACACACCATGAAGGGAACTCATGTTTGAGATTTTTATGGATAATTAATTCAAATTTTAACCCAATAGTTCCTATAAAAACATTCATTATTTCTCTCCTCACTAGGGCACATGAATCAACGGTTTCCATATGTGAGTTGGGTGACTCTATTCCTTCAAAATATCCTCCTCTTGGATTTTATGAGACAAACATAGATAAGGTAGGTAAATTATCTCCCAATCTATTTATATGAAGAACATGAAAGATTATGGTATCTAAATTTTCATTCTTTTTATAAACGAGGAAAATTATGGAAAAAATTATTTTTCAAGAACTGGTTTTCATTCCTTAGTTTTTAAAGAAAGGGTTTGGTATGTAAAGTGGTTGTTGGCATGGGTTGGTTCACATTCATGACATGAATGTGAAGGGAATTATTAGTTTATACTTGGATTTTGGTTCTTAATTTATGGTAAAGTTGAATACACACTTCCAAGTGATAACTTAGGTCTAGGGGAATGAGGTTTCATTCATAATTTTGGTCTATTCAGGTAGTCCTGTATGGTGGAGGTTGCATCGGGTTCCTAACATGGATTCTATGGGGGTGGTTATAGTATATGAAATGGGTAATTTTTACTGATTGATTTCATTTATATATATGATTATTTTGGGCCAATTATTTCTCATCATAGTGACATATGTGGGATGTTTCTAGGGATTACCTGCTCGATTTTATACTCACCCCCTGTATATGATCTCTTGTGCGTATGCATATATTGTTTATCATGATACAAGTAAGGATAATGTGTGTTAATTTTATAGTGGAGAACATTGATGAGATAGTCATAAATGTGGGAGACTAAATCATGAATTGTTTTTACTATATGGAGTGTGGGGATATTCCACATTTGTCACTAAAGACGACTTAGGAATCTTCTTGTCTTATAGACACATTTAGTTGCATTGTTTTACACTATGACTTTGATTAGTTTATGTTAGTTTTTATGGATGTTGGTTTTTTTGATCATGTATCATGTTATATATGTCATTGAAATTTACTACTATAATATGAGTAGTATAAAAGGGTAAATAAACCCCCAACAGTTTCATATACCCCTGGAACTTATTTTCAACATTGGGTGTTTGGGGGGTACACCTAATGTTAGTGAAATTATAGTCTTGTACAAGCCAATGGATTGGTTTCAGGATGTTAAAAATGGTACCATTTTAGTAAATTCTATCAATTGGGATGTTAGGAATGGAGATAAGATGTATTGGGACTTGAAATTTAGAGTATAAAAAAGTGAAACTAACCTATAAAATTCAAATTCCTAGGGTGGTATGAGTATAAAAAGTGTTCTTAAACACTTATAGGCATGTAGTTATCTCATTATAATGGGTTTCAATGATGATAGTTGTGTATCATTTATTAGTAAAAGACTTCCCACTAGGACTTCATCATTCATATGATATTTTATTGATCATGGTTTGAAGTTTAGAAATTATGACTTGATGGTGGTGAAACTGTATACGGTGAAACCTATGACTATAATGTGGGTGGTAATTGAATGGTGATTTTAAAATTCTATAGGGAAATTATACCTATTATGAAATTCAGAAACCAATAATTGGGATTCTATAAGAATATGGTTCTGCATGAACCACCAGTGAATCAGTAGCTTGTGAGAAGAATTTTGGAAGCTTTTCAAGATGCTAAAAAAGGAAACCAAATAGAGTAATCATGCATGTTTGAGTTGGGTTTGTGACCATCCATTTTCTCTAGAGTAGTGATGTTATATATTGAAAATTATAGAGACATGGTGAATAATGAAATAGTGGAATAGAAGTAAATTACCAAGAATCTTAGTGGAGGGAATTCCTTTTTCCATTCAAGAATAGGTGGAAAATCCAATGGTGAAAATAATAATACAAGGGAGTGCTACTCTTAGGGTAACAATGCACTTGATAAAAAATATATGGAGTTATACAATTTTCCTCCATGCAGTAAGAACTATATGGGTTTTTTTTCAATGTGGCTCTTTGTGCCACTTCAAAAGGAATTATATGAAAATACCTCAAGAGTGTCAAATTTGTGTTCAGATGGGGCATATCAAATGTTTTTGTAATAATCCACTAAATTTTAATCGTGGGAATTATTATAGAATGAATTATTATTCAAATAATCAATTGGGATAATATCTTTAAAGTGTATATATTACTTATCATAAAACTCTTTAGAGTAATTCCAAGAACACCACAACGTCACAGTAGCCTCAATATTAGCACTGAGGTTGGAATATTCCAGTAGGGGATATGGTTAATAAAGAACCTAGTTCCTCAATGGTATGAGGTATGATTTTTCTCAATTAAACTTTAATTATTTTTTTTGACATTAGCAGATAAAGATACTTTGTTTCTTCTTGATTAATAAATCAAATGGAGTTGTACATGGAAATGATGGCTCATGTATTGATCATGAAGACACCTCTTTGGAAATAAGAGTGTAGAGGATTTAAGTGGGTAACATATTACATTACCATGTATATAGTCTATTTTTTTTTGGATTTCAATATCTTATACATGAATATTTTTAATCTAATATCGGGGATGGATTTTTTTATAGCATTCAAAGATAATATTGACTGATACACTTAGCTGGTTTCTTTCACATCTTTTTATGGAATTATTAACCTTTTAAAAGAGTAATGGGACATGAATATTGAAATATATATACCTATAGATAAAGTATCCAAAACCATCTCTTACTAGTTTGAAATAGTAACACTTGGAGTAATAAATGTGAACATGAATAGAAATCAAACTATTATAGTAGATCGACACCCTGATTTCTTTCTAGACATTTTCTCTGGATTACCATGCAAAAGGGAAGTTATATTCACTATTGACCTACTTCTGGGGACTATTACTATTTTTCTTCCATTATATAGAATGACACAGATAGAACTATGTGAATTGAAGCTCCAATTAGAAGAATTATAAATAAAGGGTTTTATATAACCAAGTACATCACTTTGGGCCACTCTAATGTTATTTGTAAAGAAAGCAGATGGTACTATTCAACTATGTATCAATTATCATAAACTAAATCAAGTTATGATAAATAATATATATCTTATTCTTAAAATTGATGATATGATTGATCAATTTAATCTACCAAGTGGTTCTCCAAGATTGATCTATGATTGAGGTACCACTGAATCTATGTTGGGAAGGAAGATATTTCAAATAAAACATTTTGAATTCATTATAACCACTATGATTACTTATTCATGCCCTTTGGGATTAGATATTCACCAATAGTATTCATGTAATTGATGAAATTTATCTTTCAAAGGCATCTAGACTTGTTTTTAGTGGTGTTTGTTGATGGAATTTTAGTGTACTCACAAACTAGAATTGAATATGAAAGGCACTTAAACATTTTATTTATTAAATTACAATACCATCATCTCTATGAAAAATTATCTAAGTGTGACTTTTGAATATATGAAATTTTATTCCTTAGATATGTCATATCTTAATTAGTCACATCAGTAGACCCTAAGAAAATAGAGGCATTCATTTCTTGATAGCCTCTTAATAATATATTTATGATACAAAGATTTTTGGGGTTGGAAAATTACTATCAATGATTTTTCCATGATTTATCATGATTAGATTAACCTATGACTACATTAACTAGAAAGGGTATTCCATTCCATTGGATAAATGATTTTCAAGAATCTTTTTAAGAGCTTAAGGATTGGTTTAATTCATAACCTATTTTAGTTTTTCTAGAAACGGGTGAGGTATATGTGGTATACTATAATGAATATGAATCTATTTTAGGTTTTGTTGTCATTCATGGATACCATCTCATTGCCTATGGTTCATGAAAATTTTGGACACATGATAAGAACTATCCAACACATTCCCTTGAATTGTGTGCAATATTCCATGCATTAAAAACACAGTGCCACTATATATTTAGTTCAAAATTCACTATATTCACTGATCATAAAATATTGAAATACATCTCTTCAAAAATAGATATAAACCCAAGGCAACTGTATTAGATAGAGTACCTCCAAATGTTTGTCTTTGAATTGGTTTATAAGTTTGGGAAATAAAATTCATTTACTAATGAATTAATCTATAAGTCCTATAACCAAGTGGTTTGTGAAACCCATAATTAGTGGAAAACAATGGGGGTAATCACTAACTTGAACTTGGAGTGTATAAAAAAAGGATATCCTGGTTTTCTTTTCGGTTACACCTATCCTTGACTTTACAGAGAAAGTCAAGGAAGTTCAATGGCCACACCGTAACCACCTTACCATTTGGTGAAACCTTAATAACAGGAAGACTATTTATGGATGAAAATTGGATACAAATTATGTGTTGTTCTTTCAATACTGCATTATAGTTCCTCCTTATTTCAATGAATAAGTCTTTTTTACTTATCATCATTCTAAGTGGGCTGCCCACCCTGGTATTTAGAAGATGCATAATGCAATGAAAGACCATTTTTGGTGGTTGGTAATGAAGAAAAAGTTATCCAAGTATATAGAAAGATGCCTAACCTATCAATAGGTGAAGGCTAGACATAAATTACTAGATTAAATGTTTCAATCATTACCTATACCTATGCAGAAATGGTAGTAGATTTTTATATATATTTTCCTCAGGTTATCAAGGATGATTCAAAAGAAAAATTCCATTAGGGTGATTATAGAGTGAATTACCAAGTTATAATACTTTATTTAAATAAAATAAATAAATTTGGTTGAAGATATAGAAAATATGTATATTTGAGAAGTGTTCAAGTTACATGGGGTACTAATTTCAATTGTCTCTGACCAAGACCCTAGATTTACCTCACAATTTTGGTGGTTTATACAACAAGATCTTGAAACCCAGTTGACCATGAGCATGTATTACGACCATCTAATTGATGAACAATCTAATTTTACTATTTATACTATGGAGTACATGCTTAGATCATGTGTTATGGACTTTGGTGGTGCATTGAAAAATAATTTTTTATTATTAGAGTTTTCATATAATAATAGTTATCAGGAATCGATACATATGGATTCATTTAAAGCATTGTGTGATTGACCGTGTTGATATTTATTTTTCTTGGGTAAAGTTTGGATAAATTACACTGATTAAACCTAGTCTTGTCCATGAAATAATGAAGAAAATATAGATGCTTTGAAAATATATGGAAACAACCCAAATCCATTAAAAATATTATATAGATCATCATCATCATCCTCTATCTTTTGAGGTGGGTGATCACATTTTATTATAAGTATATTTAAGTTTGGGATACCTTAATATAGGTAATTAATGAAAACTATCTCTTTGATATGTGGGACCTTTTTAGATTCTTAATCACATCATAAAAGTTACTTATCAACTAACCTTACTACCAATATTTACTTCAGCTAATGTGATTAGATGGGGCTTGTTACACATGATCCAAATACTACATTCATTCACCACCCTATTCACATTCTTGGTAGTAAATTAAGTACATTTCTAGTAAAATATATCTCATTGCTGTGCATACTATGGAATCACTACCAAGAACATGATAAAAATTCAGAATGTGAGAATTCTATGCAAGAGAAATGACTAGAGATCTCCTGGGACACTACCAAACTACAAATTTCTAAGGGTGGAAATAATGATGGTGTGTAGAATGTAAAAACCTAATTTTGTGGTATTTCACTACTATAGTATGTATTTTTAATTGATTAGGAGGGTTGTTTTGGGTTTGGGAAGTTTGGAAGAGATGATTAGTTGGGAGATAGAATTTTGGATCTCTAGGAATCACCATGATGTGGTGTCGATCATGGTGTAGTTCATGGTCCTACACATTTCATTAATGTGGTTATGTTGAGAAGGTGTTGGATTAAGGCATCACCATGCCATGGGAATTATTGTTTTGTGGGCATGGTGATTGGGTAGGTTTCCTTGTAGGAAATAGGAAGGCCAACATTCCCATGTTAGTGGGCATGGTGGCTATGTTGATGTGGGGTTAGCCTTATGGAGGTGGTTCAGGAGGATCCACCATGTTGTGTTCCAAGTCATGGAGGGATAGAAAAAATAAATGGATCATCCCTATGTTGTTGTGATCCTCCATGGAGGAGGTAGGTTTGAGTTAACAACTACCACAATCATGCCCACTATGCCATGGTGTTAGTTATCTTTTTTTTAAATGATCAAAACCATCCCCAATTTTTAGGGGATGATACAAACCATGAATGGAAACCATGTTAGATTATACTAGGGATTATTAAATAAAATTTTAACTTTATAGTTATTATAAAAACATTCATTATTTATCTACATGTTAGGGACCATTAATTTGATGTTTTATAGGTAATTTGGATGGCTCCCTTCCAACTAAATCTCCTCATCTTGGATTTTATTGGACAAGAATTGTTGAAGTATTCAATTTCTCTCCCATTATAATTATATTAAGAAAATGAAATATTTTAGTATCTAAAGTTTCATTATTTTTAAAAATGAGGAAAATTCTCAAAAAATTATTTTTCAAACACTTTTTTACTTTCCTTAGCTTTTAAAGAAATGTTTTTGTGTGTAAACTGGGTGTTGGAAAGTATTGTTATGAATTTAGGACATATATTTGTGGGGACCTATTGGTTTGTACTTGGATAACAGTACTAAATTTAGGGTTATTTTGAATATACACCACCAATTTTCAACTTGGGTCCAGGGGAGTGGGATGTTTTTCCTTAATTTGGTCTGTTCAGGGAGTTACACATGGTGAGGGTTGCATTGGTTTCATGAAATAGCTTCCATGTGGTTGATTTTGTTATACAACATGAGTGATTTTACTTAATTTATTTCCTTTATATATATGTTTATTTAGAGCTAATTTTTTCTTATATTAGTGACATGTGTGGGAATTTTTTAGGGATTATCTACTGGGTTGTATAATCACCACTTTATATACACTTTGGCGTATATAAAGACGTTGGTTATTATAATATAAGCAAGGAAAAAGTTTCTTACTTTGATAGTAGAGAACTTTGATTTGGTGGTCATGGATACAAGATACTAGAGCTCATATTTGGTCACTGTATGTAGTGTGGGGATCTACCACATATGGAAATAAATCTATCTTGGGTGTCCTATTATATTATGGGCACATTTAGTTGTATTATTTCATGTTGGTAATATTATTAGTTTATATTAGTTTTTATAGTAGTTGGTTTTGTTTTCCCATACATCATGTTTAATATGTATTTTTTGTTTTCTACTACAGGTTGAGTAGAATGTGAGGTTAAAACATCCCCTAACAATGTCATATATACTTGGCATTTATTGACATACTTGGGTGTTTAGGGGATGCACATAAGGTTGATGTCATTCTAGCCCCATCTAAGCCAATAGATCGGGGTTGAGATATTACACCATATCTAAGATATGCATCATAGTCATATAATAGCTATGAATCAGGTATATCATACAATACAATATACTTATTTTTAATGCACATCCAATAATCCCCCACTGGTACTAAAATCCCATAAGGACTTTATGTAAAACTTCACAAATAATTATAAAACCATTAAAACTCTTTTGGATATGATTTATTAAACTCTATTCATTTTAGACCTAATAATTTGTTCCAAATTTAATCCTTATCCTAAGGATTAATTTTGAGACCATATAGTCCTTTTTATCATTGAAAAAAAAATATGAAAACCCGATTTCATATATTTAAGAAAATAATGTTCACTAAAAGAGCATCAACGCTACTCATACTACGAGGGGGATCTGGTGTGATCTTGATCAAACAAACCAATATCTCTATATAAACATGTCCACTATAATATATATCATATACATGATATTTATACATATATAATCCATTTTTTATGATATTGAGTGACCAATAGACATGAAACATGTCAATATAGTATAGGCCAATTCATACCTTCATGATTCTCTAAAATAGACTGACAAATTTGAATGAATAAACCACATATCATTCATTTAAAGAGTTGATAACATCAAATATAACTTAACTAAGAATGACTATGAATTTACTCAATCTAATTCAATTGAGGACCCATATGACTTTTTTCATTATACGAGTATAAAAATCTCATATTGGTTGAACTCTAACCAACAACATGATAAAAAACATGCTCTACCACCCTCGATTAGCTAAGACTTGAGGATTTAATAAGAAAGGTATAAAATTATAAAGGTTCTCATTCTAGGCATATCACTAAACTCATGTAATGGGGATTCATAACAAGTATACACCCCTCAGTATATCAATGACCATATAACATTCCATGTGATATACTTTTATTGGCCATTCTAGATAATAAGTCTCAAGTTACCGCCTTACAAGTTTATTATTTTTATATCAATATAACTATTTACATTAATTAAATGATTCTAATCATGAT
The DNA here is from genome assembly GCA_963277665.1 of Viscum album. Taxonomy (NCBI): domain Eukaryota; kingdom Viridiplantae; phylum Streptophyta; class Magnoliopsida; order Santalales; family Viscaceae; genus Viscum; species Viscum album. The sequence continues at coordinate 641,404,301 of OY728146.1, read as the reverse complement.
AATATTAACATATCATCATAATACACAATACTCCGTGATGATAATCGATTAGGGATAACTCAAAGTCATATTTTGTGGGGGATATTTATAATTTCACTATATGAAATATATACATCCAATGTGAAATAATGATAAAATTGAGATTTAATTTTATGAAACATGATACATTTTATATTCATAAAATAATTTAATAATAATTAAAAAAACCATACATAAGTTTTTTTATAATATATCATATATGACAGACTTCCAGATCAACCATACATTTGATACAATTTTTGGGGTTTTGTTAAACTCATTAAATATCTATATATTCCCTACCACATCACTATGTGACCACATGATAAAACCCTACCATTAAACTCCTCCATGAGTAACATCTATGAAGCAAACTAATTTTAATAATAGTAAAAATTAGGAATCATATTCCTAATTTTTAACTCCTTGAACATATTCAAACTCTTTATCTCTAGAATATCCAATGTTACAATGTTAATAACTCTTGTTTTCCACTTATAACTATTTTTGAGAAGATCATAATTCTTTGATCCATTTAAATAAAAAATTTTCCTTGAAATATTTTGGCAACTAATCTAACTATTTACATTAATCTTGTAATAACATATCCCAAACCTTTTAGGATATAAAGTGAAATTCACTTTTTATTTTGACTGGAATAATATTTTATTTATTAACTTTGAACTTCTATTAGTGAAAATATACTCCCAATATACTTTAAGTCACTATATTATTTTCAGAATATCATTCTAAGATACAAAAACTCTTTTTTTTAGAAAATAAAACTTATTTCCTCTTAGAAAGAATATTTAACAAATAAAATATTACAATTATATCATATGTGGTATTCTATGTGTGGGGAATATGTTATTATAAAAAGAAGTCATTATTATTAAAAATATTCCATTGATGGTGGTTGAATATAAACTCATCTTATTTCAATAAAAATTTAGATAAATACTTTTACCCTAGATACAAATCCTTTTTATCCTTGTCTTCCTTTCTAACATGTTATAGAATTCGATAAATCATAAACCATGTGTATAGAATCCATCATCTCATATTTATCATAAAAACTCATTGTTAAAAAATATCTTATATTATCATAAAAAAATCTATTATCATATAATATAAATAATATGACTATAAAAATACTTTAATTAGATCCACCCAAGATTGATAAATTAATTTCCATTCAATTCCATGATTTATAAACCCTTCTCTTAATCATTTGAATAAAAACTATAATATTTATTAATTTTTACCTTGATTTTTAACTCATATATATTTAAAACATTGATAAAGTATACATTTGGTATCACATACCATTCAAAATAAATTAATTAGGTTATATAAAATTGATACCTAGCATAAACATTCCATAGAGTTTCTTAAACCCCTTCAGGTATCCTAGAAAATTACATCCCATAAAACCATTAATCTTCCTTCCTAATAACTCTATCTTTCAATAACCTTGAATGTATATTAAAAGAAACATTAGTGTACTTTACAATTTACTTTTTTTATTTGAAATTTTACCCCCTTATATTGTTAACATAACACTAGTACCTAGACATATCATGTCTAGTTCAATTATCCTCAACACTTAGACAAGATAGGATTAAAATTTCTTGAACCTATTCATTTTTCAAGATATTTTCACCAATGATAATATAATAGATTCCATAACCATAATAAACCTTAAATAAATATCCAGTCTCAGCAAGTCATTAACATACCCAATTATATTGAGTACATGATAGGAGAATAAAGTTCCTTAAGTAAATTTTCATCTAATTCCATTTAAAAACTAAGTGAATCATTCTATTATTCACATGAGAATCTATATTCATTTATTTAAATACTTTAGCAGTTGGTTACTTAGGAGGAGTTTACTCTAACTCATAGAATTTCTCTTACTTAAGAACTTTTTGTAAGTAACCAGTCTTGGGAGTTACTTACATTAAGCTTCTAATTTTTAAGGATTAATCTTAAAGATAATTTGTTGTTAATGACATTTATCTATAAAAAAATATTTTATTAGATGAGTATCATGCTTTACATACATTTAATAAGAAATTTTATTAAATGTGATCCCACTAAGATGATGAACTATTTTTGAATTCACCATATCCATTAGTGGGCCAAGGCCCATATTTCATCACGACTTACACAAACTATCATATAAATAATACATGACTATATCTAGTATTTTTTTAATCATATCATACATGAATCTTGAATAACTGAGTGGATATCTCTTTAACCAAATCTATCATGTGGATTCACTCAACTTGATTCCTTAGGCATCCTAATGGTTAAGGTTTCCTAGATAAGTACAACCCAAGTAAAATACTAAGAACAAGGTACCTAATGGTTAGGGTCACATGATTACTTTGTTTCCATATATAAGATAATCTAGGAGAACCCATATTTGGCATGAACTACCCTATTGGATGATTGAGGTTATGATAAGTACTGATTTGGAAGGAATATCACACTTAGTATTTGAATGTTTTTAACATCACCATCTTATCTCATATTATTCCCTTTACATGTTTTTATGATTCTAATGATTTAGTTTGTAATATTATTCCATCCACCAAATCAACATGTTAAAACTATATTTATGTGTAACTCTTTACACTACTCATAACTTATTTTACCAACCGAAATTATAATCCAATTATATTTATACATAATTAAATTCATTCTATGAATAAGGTACATTAAACCATTTTATGTAAAGGTTTAGTGTCATATGAAAACAATAATATCCATATAAATAAACCTGGAGCCACATATAGTCAACCCTAATTTTTCTAGACAAGGAATTACCTTCCAAGATTGCGAACAGGTCAACCTAAAGTGACTATAACCAAGGATAATTACTTAATAGAGATCAAAATTTCATCACAATTCTAACACCTAATATGTATAAATCATAATTAATTACTAAATTTAATGTAGCGACCCAAACCCTATTAGCCCGAAGCTAGTTCCTACAACCATTACATTGGAATAATATACAAGGAATTATATCCCAAAAGACCAAAAAGTTTAGTAGTTTCGGTAAACTATATTAAAAACATGATACCCATATTACACTAGGAAAAGAAAATAAAGCATAAAAAAGTAAAATCTCAGAATCTTTGAAACTCATTCCAAGAATTCATCTTCATATCTTGGGGAAAGAAAATAAAATAAGGGTGATATAAAATTATTATTAAGGGTTAATTAAAAAAAATAACAATGAATCAATGAGCATAATCAACATGGAAAGATAAATATAACTAAGAACACATTCCATTTAAATATCTGCATAAGGAAAAATCGATATGGAAAGGTAAGTAACTAAAACACATGCCATTTAATCAATTAACTGAGAATGAAAAATATCCATATATAATTTCAAAGTAAAAATATCATATATAAATAATAATAATAACTGAATTCTCAATAAAGTCAATGATTAATTATTAGATTTTATGTTTCCTAGGGGCATGATACCTTTACCATCAAGAACTTTCACAATATGGTTTGAAACATACTAGGTACAAACCGATTTGGTTTGGAAAACTTTATATACACTTTCATAACCTTTAACAAGACAATTTAAAAATGACTAGTAACAAATGCATAAGGTTTTTATAACTAATTTTACCTCATGAGACTACTGTTTCATTAAGGGGATTACTTTAAACGGTCCCCAACGAGTGTTGTACTTATCCAAAGAATTACTCATATAACGACTAATAAATACAATTCATAAACAATGTGCACTATTATCAAGTACCTATATCAATTAAAGGATACTAATTTATCAATATTTCCCTATCTAATCAAATATATTTCAAAGTGTACATTGTTTGTAAAAATGGTTTACAGTTTAGGAAATAATTATACCGATCACACAAGAGTATGTATATATAAAATAAATGTAAATTCGAAAGTAAAATGGACATAAAAAAGTTATTTTTTCAAGATAAAATTAATAACCACAAAATAAAGTTATTTAGCAAAGATTACTTTTACCACTTTGAAATTTTCAATTCAAATCCCTTGAATGATATAATTCAAAGTGAAACTTAAAGTATGTTGAAGTATGAGTGAATAATGATATTAAATAACAAAGGATAAGTATATAAACCAAATTAAAGTGAATTGGTGAATAATAATAGATAATTCTCAATGGAATTTAAATTGAGATGAAATCCCTTACCTTATGCTTCCTTTTGGTTGAACACTCTTTAACCTCCTCTTTTTCAGGTATCCTCCTTAGGATTGAACTAATTCATTCCTAAGTTAGAATCATACCAAAGATAAGGATTCTAGGATGAGGTGAGGGAAGTTTGGAAGTGAATTGGGTAGGGGTTGGATGATCAAAATGGCTTGATAAGAGTAAATAAGTGAGGAGAGTGAATGCCATTTTATAGTGGAGGAGGAGTGACATTCTTGTAAATACCAAACGGTAAACACTATTGGGAGGCCTCCCTTACATAATGTGCCTCCAATAATGATCCATTTTAAATAAAATAGGGGATATATTCCAAAAATGTCCAAAAATTTCCAAAACATTGGTGTTGGACAAGGTTCTAGTTCATTTCCCCCCTTAAGTTTAAAGTTTAGTCCCTTGGTAAGCTCATTTTTACCTTAATCGTTGTGGTTAACTTTAATTGTTTTCACTAATAATTAGTCAAAAATTAAGTTGACCTTATTATGAATTATAAATTATTATGATTCCAAATATTCAATCAATTTTTTCAAATTCATCTCACAAAATTGGAATAATTTAATTTAATATTAATCCCATAGATGCAACAGGAAAGCGGGTTTTTAAAGTTAAAATGTTCAAAAGTTTACTATATTTTTATATATAAATTAAATATGAAAATTATTACAATGAACTAAATTTTATTTATAGATTTTAATTGATATAAATTGACTTTAAAACCAATTAAAAATATGATTTAACATTATAAGTTATTCAGATTAAAAGTTAGTTTTTAATTAAAATTCTGTATTTTTGATTATTTATCAAAAAATTAAACTTCTTAGAAAAATAACAAAAATTAAACCTAAGTTTATTTTTACATTATAATTTCAAAAATAAAATTTATAATGGAAAATAAAATTTATAAAATTTATTTTTAAAATAGGTGCGTTATTAAAAGGCATAAATGTTGGCTTTTAGAATAATACAACTTTTTATGCATAAAATTGGATTTGTTCTTATATTATGACTATAAAAACTATTTTATAAATTTTAAAAAAAATATTTAATATATAAAATATATATTACATTAATATCCTCCACCAATAGTAATTAATTTAATTTATTAGCATAAAAATCCTTTGGGCGCATAAAAATAGTTTCTTTATAAAAGCATTTACTTTATATTCAATTGGTATTTATTTTAAGTTCTAATTAATTGGTAAAAAATTAATTCAAACATTATTTTAATAAGTTAGTTAATAATATTTATAACTACTAATTTAATGGCTAGTATATTATTATAATATTAAATATTAATATTAATAGTATATTTTTGTTTGGTAAAACCTTATCTTGCGTGTAATGCAAGTCATCAAAGGAAGTCATTGTTGAGTCTAACATAAGATAAACTATTGGTTCCATGTAGAGGAAGCTAAAATAAATATTTAATATAATATACACTATTGAAGAGACTGAATTTATTTAAAAATAAATATATTATAAAGTGTTGGGGTGTTTTCTTTTCTTCTAAGCTTGGTGTTTCTTGTCACATATACTATTGAATAAAATGTTATTATTTTATAATTTTGGGGTATTATAATCTCCATATATTAAATAAATTGTTTCCCCACAATTTAAACTTGATATTGGTAATCAAGGGTTTAACATTTGAAAATTATTTTTTTGGAAAAACACACATCATTAAAAGGTTTAATAAAATATCCTCTTAATAAGAGAGAAAGGGAAGTATTAAATTCACTTGGAACAATAACATAACTAGGTTTCCATATAGGGGTAAATTGGTTTGAAATTAAAACATGGACATGAAATACAAAAATAACACTAAAATATTGAGGGAGGGAGATAAAGAAGACGTTTAGTAGAAAGTCAACGATCATAAATCCATCAACCGGATGTGTGAAAAAGCATATCGATATCATAAAAAATGATGATAATAGGACAATATTTTTTTTTCAAGAACATTTTACTAGAGTTGTGGAATAATTTAATTCTATAATAATATAAGAAAAATATGCTTACTTGATATATTTCTATTACATAAGCACAATATTTTCCTTTGGTTGTGCCTTGAACTATTCCTACTTCATCTATTATCACAGATTGCATCATATGGTGAATTAATACATTAATATCTAAAACCTTATATAAATATCAACTTAAAAAATTTCATAAATGGTTAAGTTTTATAAAATATTTTGATCCAAAACTTTATAAATAAGGTTATTGAATTTCCAAAATTAAATTATTAATCTTCAATCAATATGACGTAGCTCTTAGTTGTCACATACTAAACATGTGAATACCTTCATCACATATTTTATCATAACATGGTAATAAATTGAATTACTATATATCCTTATTGAAAACATGAATTATTCCTTGTTACTTAAATAAAACGAAAGTTATTGGATATATTACTTAAATCCAAAAATGTTGTAGAATCAATAAATGATAGAATAAACCACTTTTTTAATAAATTGTTAATCAGTTCCAAGGTAGTCAACACTTATCTAATTTTATTTATCCAAATAAATCATATTTTTAGTCAAAAATAATCATCTCAACATCAGGAACCTATTAAGGATTTTATTTCCCCCAACCATGTGTTTTCTAAAAAGTTTATCTTCCTACTAAATCATTTTTCTTGTTACCATTCAATACATGCTTTCATATCCTTTAAGAAATAGTGCTACAATACAATCCTTATATATTTCATGATTCTCTTAACTAGTAAATCATTGATAAAATACTCAAATGAATCAATTATTTAATCCAAACACAAGACCATTAATTATTCCTCTTCGGTTGTATCAATAGTATAAGCTTGACCTTGATCCCTTTACTTCTTCTGAGGTATATTCCCATGATGATTGGGGTATTAATTTGTGTAGTTTCCAATCTCATTAATATTGAGTCACTGAATAAAAACATTTTTCTAACTCACCTTACATTATTTAACCTGATGACCCTTTTCTACACACTTATAAAAAAATCTCAATCCCTTCAAGCACTTCCCAGGGTGATTCTTCCCACAGTTTTCACAAGATGGAACTTACTGTGTTCTCTTCTTCTTATTTAATGCATTCCATTTTTCATAGTGTTCAGATAACATAATATTATATTTATTTACTTTAAGTATGTATGATCTAGATAATTCATTTTTTTATGGCACATATAATTATTTCATCATATGAAAAAAGGTTGAGAGACTGGCGCTCTTCAAAGAATTAGCTTAAGCCCTTCAAAAAAATGGTCAATGTTGCACTCCGTGTTGCATATATAATCTATATAATACCTAGATAACCTTGTAAATATAGATTCAAACTATACAAAAATTTATTATTCCTTTTTATTCAAGCTAAGGAACTTCCCCTTCATTTCAGTTTATTGCTCATGAGGGAAATATTTGTTAAAGAATGTATCCTTAAAATATTTCTATTCCATGAGTTCTATTTCTTCTTCCTCCCTAGTATTTTGGATCAATAACCTCCATTGATCAACATCACCTTTGAGATAATACACCATAATTGTAACCTTTTACTTTTCACCACATTTAAAGGCCATAAATATCTTCTACAGAGGCTTAATCCATTACTCGGCTATAATCATATTAGTAGTGCAACTAAATGATGAGGGATTATTTTGTATAATACGATCCAATCTAGAAGAATCTAATTGTAGAATAGGTTTCTCCATCTGAGAAATGTTATTTGTCATAAAATGATTAATCTATTCAAATATATCCATAACTTTCATAGTTTTAATACCAGTCATATTGGCTTACTCAATAGGGAAATCTCTATATTTTCCACGAGTATTGAAACCCTTCTTCCTTCTAAGTTACATTTCTAAACAATGGAATATGCTAGATTAGGTCATAACATTATGTAACTTAATTTTTAATCCTATAACTAGTGAAATAATTATCATAAATTTAAAATTTATCAATAAATAATCTCATAATCATAAACATGGTTTCTTTGGGGTGTAATATACTTATCCTCAAAGTCTATATTAGGGTTATGTTCCATAATCTACGGTTTCCTACATCTAGTTACCAAGGTCTCTACTAAACTTACTTTGATACCAATTGTAGTGACATAGTCTATAGTATCCTAGATCCAGAACCTACTCTCATTACATTGGCATAAAATACAAGGAATCAAATCTCAAAGGACCAAAAAGTTTAGTAGTCTTGGTGAACCAGATTACATACATGATACCCATATTACATTTGGAAAAGAAAATAAATCATAACAAAAGTAAAAGCTCAACATACTTGAAATTTATTACAAGAATTCATCTTTATATATGAGGTAAATAAAACAAAATAAGGGTGATATAAAAGGTTTAGTAAGGGTTAAGTACAATAGAATAAATAATGAATCAGTCAGTATAATCAACATGGCAAGGTAAATAACTGAGCACACAAGCCATTTATAAAATTGGATAAGGAAAAATAAATATGGGAAGGTAAGTAATTGAAAAACATGAAATTTAATAAATAAAATTATAATTAACTACATCCAAAGATAATGTCAAATAAAAAATATCAAGGATAAATAATAATAACAACTGAATTCTCAATGAAGGCAATGCTTAATTATTGGATGCCATGTTTCTTAGGTACATGATACCTTTTCCATCAAGACCTTTCACACGAAGTTTTAAAACATACTAAGTACAAACTGATTTAGTTTATCCAACCTTATATCTACTGTCAAGACCTTTCACAAGATAATTTAAAAAATAATGGTTATAAACACGTTGGATTTTTCCAATTGATTTTGTCTCATGAGAGTATCGATGTGTCAAGGGGATTAATTTGAACGGAAACCAACCCATGTCATACCTATCCAAAACATTACTCATATATAGAATAATCAATTTAATTATTAAATAATATTGCTTATCATTAAGTATCAGTATTGAGTAAAATATATAGATTTATCAATATTTCCCTAGTTAATAAAATATATTTCAAAGTGTACACCATATATAAAAATGGAATACGATTTAGGAAATAATTATACCCATCACATAAGAATATAGATATTTAAAATAAATGTAATTTAAAATAGAAAATGTTTATAAGTAAGTTATTTTTTAAATAAAAAGTTAACAATCACAGAAATAAAGTGAAATTTCAAAGATAACATTTACCACTTGATAATTTTCTAATCAAATCCCTTGGATAAGATAATTCAAAGTGAAACTTAAAATAACTTGAAGTATGAGTGAATCATGATATTAAATAAAAAAGGGTTAGTATATAAAAAAATTAATTTTAATTGGTGTATAATAACAAATAATTCTCAATGTAAAGTAAATTTATATGAAATCCCTTACCTTACACTTTATTTTGGATAGACACTCTTTAACCTCCTCTTTTTTGTGTATCCTCCTTAGGTCTGCACTAATGATTTCCTAAGTCGGATTTATGCCAAAGATAAGGATTATAGAATGAGGTTTGGTAATATTTTAAGTTAATTAGACAAGGTTTGGACGATCCAAATGGCTTGATAGGTGAGAATAAGTGAGGGGAGTGAGTGCCTTTTTATAGTTGAGGAGGAGTGGTATTCTTGTAAATACCGAAATATAAACACTATTGGGAGGTATCCCTTACATAATGTGACTCAAATAATGAAATAGTTTTGATAAAATATGGGATATGGTCAAAATATGTCCATATAATGGATTTTATACAAGTTTATAGGTCATTATTCCCCTTTAGTTTAAAGTAAATCCCTTGGTAAGATCGTTTTTACCTTAATCATTGTGATTAACTTTAACTATTTTCACTAATCACTACAGTAAAAAATTAAGTTGAACTTATTATAAATTATAAATTATTATTATTAAAAACATCTAATCAAATTTTCCAAATTCATCTGATATAATATTAAGAATTTAAATTAATATTAATCCCAAAGATGCAATGAGAAAGTAAGTATTTAAAGTGAAAATGTTTAAAATTTTACTATGTTTTTATATCTAAATTAAATATGAAAATGATTAAAATTTCCTAAATTGGATTAATATATGTATAATTTATATATTTTTATTTTAAAACTAATTAAAAATATGATTTATCATTATAAAGTTTTTAGATGAAAAGTCAGTTTTCAATTAAAATTTAGTATTTTTCGCTATTTATCAAAAAGTGAAACTTATTAAAAAATACCAAAAATTCACCCTAATATAATTTTGAAACTAATATTTCAAAAATTAAGTTTATTATTAAAAATAAAATTGATAAAAGTGTTAAATATAGTTTTAAAATAGGTTCTACATGAAAATAAGGGAAAATTGTATTTTAGAAAAATATAGATTTTTTTGTGTAAAATTGGATTTGTTCTTATATTATACCAATCAAATATATTTAATGTTCCAAGAACCAGACTGGGTACCCTGGTAACCTAATAACCAATCCAAACCTGATATAGCCCAAAGGGAGTTCTTGATCCCCAATGGGTTGGTGACTAGCACCTAACATCATATAACATGCAAGTGGGAATGGATATTCCACAAAACATAGTAAACGAAATATAATAAAGACAATATGCATACAAAAGAAACTCCACTGGAAGTAATGTACCAGAAGTCAATATGGAATTAAATCCCAAAGTACTACAAACCAAGTACCAAAATAGGAAAAAAAACCAAAATTCCCTATGGACATAACTCACCACATCCAAGGTTCAATATCTTGATCCACCTCCAAAAGATCCTTTCCCCCTACTCGAACCTGGAAGGAGATAATCTAAAAACAACAAAAGGCACAAGTAGGTTATGGGATAAAAATCCTAGTAGGGTCTCACCAAGGATTCTGTATCAAATTTCAACAATAGATTAACCAAAGGAATTTCAATTTTAGAATAAACAGGTTTGGCATTTTAAAGAATATTTAAGAAAATCATACTACACAATTCAAATGTTGGAAAAATACTTTAAGAAAAGGCTTTACAAGTGATGGAATATTTATAAAATAATGTATTAAATATAAAATTTATATAAAACATTTTATATTAATTTATAAGGAATGTAAATTAGTTCAACAACATTGTCATATATTTATATCTCAAATATAAAACAAGTGAGCAACATGGTCATCTTCTAAATAGGTACGAAAGTTCCAAGATATAAGACTCTTCACTCTCTAAGTGATAATGAAAATATGTACATACACACTTCCCTATGACATTGGACAAATGTGACTTTTCACCATCCCATCGGGGATGTGACCTGCTGCATTTATGTTTTATAACACTGTATAAGCATAGTGTGTGTCCAAATAACTCAAAAACTACCAAAGGATTGCATGTGATCTTATACAATAAATGATGGAAAATTTATTTTAATACCTATTAAAATAAAATTAAATCACACACCCATTTCAAATTTCAATTTTTCATTTAAAACCAAATTAGGTTTTAATAAGAAACATGCCTCTTTAACAAGATAAAACCACTGGGTTTCTATCAAAACTTTTAAATCCATTTTCACAAGTTTAAAATAAATTCAAAACCAATTCCATAAATTTCACAATCCATTTCAATAATTAAATTACCCAATTTAATTGAGATATATTCCTTCAAATTTATAATTTAAATTAAACAATTCAAATCAACCAATTTCCATAAACACTCCCCAATTCAATGTAATTGGGGGTTTTCCCATTTTTTATGCCAAAACCATTTCAAATATCCCGATTCACTAGAATTAGGTTTTATCAAATCAATTGAAATAAAGTTTTATAAATTGAATTTAAATCAACAATTGAAATAAATCAATTAATTCAAGGTTAATCAATTTGGTCAAATGGGACGGAACCACTTACCTTTTTCCTGAAATTCAACACTCGCAACGAAACTAATCAATAAGAATAAAGGTTTATAAGACCTCAAAACTCAAACTATAAATGAAATCCAATAGTAAAAAGCATAAATCCATCAATTTCAAGATGATCCATTGAAATCTAAAAGGAAGATCTAGAGAGAAAGACTAAGAATGAGGAGAACACTTAACCTCGGAATCCACACCACAATTGCAATGATGATTGAATTCTAAAAGAAGAAAACAAGGGTTGGAGGGCTCCAAGTTCACATGAGAAAGGATTTGGGTTGATAAAAATTAAATTAGAGAGGATGGGAAAAAATATCACATCCATGCTGCCTATTTTAAAACTGCAGTTGGCGTTTTACACGACGTGTAATCCCATTACACATCATGAAATAGTTAAGTTTCATAACTTCCAAAAAACACATTGCTTTAAAATGAAAAACCATTCATTAAATGACTCACAATGTGTAATGGCTCATCACATCATGTAACCATTCATGGTGTGAATCTTTTTAGGACAAGAACCTTCTCATGGTATTCACCTAGCAACTATTACACGTTGTGTAACCTAGTTAGACATTGTGTAACCCTCCGAAAACCTTCAGAGAAGGCTGGTTAAAGTTGAAATTAAAAAAAAATTGACTTCACCATTATAGGTACCCTTAAAATTCATTCTCAACCCTACCCAATGAATGAAAATGAAAAAACATGATGAGGTTAAAGACGTACCTATCAGATAGGTTATGGGATGTTACAATATTACCACAGTAAAAACTTTGTATCCCTAAAAAGCATATAAAGAAGCTTCCATGAAAAAAATATGAGGCCACTTCTCTCTCATCAGTGCCTCATGTTACCACATACCATTATTATGAGAACTATGCTGCTATAGCACAATAACCAAAGGTATCATCCTCCCACGAAGTACCTTGGTCTTAGAGTCAACTATCACTACTGGCTGCTCAGTCAAAGATAAACCTGGTTCAATCTCAAGATCACTTCAGCTCAAAACTTGAGATAGATTAGACAAATACTTTCTCAGTTGTGATACATGGAATATGTTATGTATCAAAATCATCTATGATGTAAGTGATAAATGGAATTTAACCTTACCCACCTATTCAACAACCTTAAAAGGTACCACAAAATGAGGAACAAGTTTCCCTTGCTTCCCAAGCCATTGATAACCCAACCAGGGTAAAAATTTCAAGAAAAACTATTCAAAAATCGATAACTCCAAAGGTCTTTGATGATAATTTACATAATACTTATATCGAATCTGTTTCATCATCATTATCTGACAAATTAACTAAATCTTTGTTGTCGTCTCTTGCACTAATCTTGGTCCAACCAAGGATCTTTCACCAATCATCAACCAACACAACAAATATTTACAATAATAGACATACAAGGCCTAAAAATGACCCATTATGATAACGGACTGGTAACTATTGTTATAAGAAAACTCAACCAGCCCAAAGTGATCATCCTCAACCCCACTGAAGTCAAGAAAACACAAAAAAATCATATAATTTAGAATCTATATAGCTCTTTATATCTAGCCATCTGACTAAAAATGGTAGGTCCTTATCAAATAGACCTGAGATCTTAGTGACTCCCCAAGGCCTCTCTAAAAGTGAGAAGTGAACCAAGGATCCCTATCAGAAACTATAATAGTTGTAACTCTATGAAAACAGATAATATCCTTCACATAGATATTTACCAACTCTTCAACTTTGGTTGTATCGTGAATAGGTATGAAGTGAGCCAACTTGGTTAGCCTTTTGATCAAAAACCATATCACATTCTTCTTTATCTGGGTATGAGGAAACCCAACCACAAAGTCTATAGAGATTTCATCCCACTTCCAAGTAGGTATTAGAAGTGGATAAAGTAAACCTAAAGGTTTGTAATGCTTGTCCATAACTTTCTCGAATATATAACAATGGGAAAATAACTCGACAATGCCCCATTTCATAATTGGCCACCATAACTACTGCCGCATGTCCCAAAATATCTTAGTGGTTCCTATGTGTACCAGCCACTAGGAATTATGAAAATCCCTCATCACAGCCTTTCTTGATGCTTACGATAAAACGAAGTGATCTTGATAGCATAAAACACCCTCTTTAGAGAATGGCCATTGGGAAACTATCCCCACACCATATAGGGAGTCTCTAATGATACCAAATTCATCATAAAGATATTGATCCTGAAGAATAATTTTGAGAAGAGCAGGAGTCAAATGAACGTTGGATAAAGAAACTTCAAACCCTTTCACCTAAACTCCAATATGAAACTGTGCAAAGAGAGCCATCAAATCCCACTCTTCTAAATATTATTTCACTTCACAGGTTGGAAATTTCCTGTTGAATGAATCGGCAACAACATTCCCTTTCCTCAGGGTGTAGATGATTTCAATGTCAAAATATTGCAGGTACTCCACCTAATGCCTATGACAGAGATTTAAATATTTTTGAGATAAGATATAACTCAAGATTTTTTGGTCTGAATATATAGTAAACCTTTCTCCGAAAAGGTAGTTCCACCAACTCATAAGTGCGTGCATCACAAATAAAAGTTTATGGTAATGGGTAGTATAATTCTTCTCATGTGGCCTAATTTGATGAGATCCATAAGCAACTACACGACTTCCCTACCTAAGAACACATCCTAATCCTAGACATGATGTATCAAAAAATCCCACATAACCCTGAATAACCTCTGGAATAGTCAAAATCAGTGCAGTTGTTAAAATACATTTCATATCAACAAAATAACTCTTACATTTATCATTCATAGAAAACTTCACCCCCTTCCAAGTTAGAGAAATCATCAAATAATCCAAATTTAATAAGTCCTTCACGAACTAGTGATAATATCTAGCCAAGCCCAAAAATCTCTGAATCTCAAAGACATTACATGGTTTCTCCCAAGTCGTAACAACCTTCACCTTCTTAGGATCAACTGATATACCCTGTTCAGACACCACATGTCCCAATAATTTCACTTCCCAAATCTAGAAATCACACTTTGAAATATTGGCATAAAGTTGGTGATTTGTCAGTAGACTTAGAACTATTCTTAGATGATTCATATGATCCACCTCATACTAAGAGTAAATGAGGATGTCATCAACAATGACTACCGCAAAGGTATCCAAATACTTGTGGGAAATCCTATTCATCAAGTTCATGAAATCTATAGGAGCATTTTTTAGACCAAAGGGCATAACAAGGTACTCATAATGGTCGTACCTACTCCAAAAGGTGATTTTCTGAATGTTATATTCTTTTATCCTCAACTAATGGTAACCAGACCGAAGGTAAATATTTAAAAACCACTTATCCCATTTAAATTGATCAAACAGATCATCAATACTTTGCAACAAATAATTTTTCTTTGCTATAACTTAATTGATATTTCGGTAATCAACACATAAGTGAAGAGAACCATCATCTTTCTTAGTGAAGAGAACTGGTGTTGACCAAGGTGACACACTTAGGAATATAAATCCTTTTACAAGAAGATCATCCAACCAGAGATTCAGATCTTTCATTTCTACTAGAGTTATGTGGTAAGAGGGAATAGAAATTGGTTGAGTATCGGGAATTAATTAAACAAAAAAATCAACCTACCTTACCAGTGGAAACCCATAGAAATTAGAAGGAAACACATCGAGAAAATTGATGAAAACAGGAGGGAGATCACCACTCAAAGATTCCCACTCCAGATAAAAATAAACCACTGATATTACTTTCCCTAGTTCTAGATAATAAGGTCCATATATACTCGAACTTTCTCCTTGAAAGGCCAGATACACACCACTAGGTGTAGTAAGGTAGACCCACCGAAGATAAAAATCAATCCAGAATTTATTGTAAATCAGCCAAATTATTCTGAAAATGAAATCAAGAGGTTTCATGTTGAGGAATAGAAAATTACAAGACAAATCAACATTTAATAGAGAGAAGACACAATCGGGACTACAAATACCCTACTCTCTCTTAGTTCCAAGGGGTGTAGTAATATCCATTGAAAAAGACAAAATCTCCATAGGAAGATTAGGCAGATTGAAAATATAGTTTGAAATAAACAAATGTGATAAATCAGTATCAAGTAGATCAATCACTAATGACGAAGGAATAGTAATGGTACCTCTCATATTCACTTTAATAATATCCACATCCTCTGGATACTCTTCTACTATGTGAAGTAGCTTCATTCCAGATGCCTGTGGATAGAACCCTTTTATACATGAAGCATTTGATTTACCCATATTTTTTGGAGGATTTAATGATCCTGTTACACTATGTAGAGTAGAAAAGATATATAAGAATCTCTGTAAGTGTCCTGAACATCTGTAGGAGCTATAGTTCTTGGTAACCTCAGTGAAAATCCTATTAGAATGGCCTATATTTCCACACTAATAAGGACTTCCTCTTGGCATTGTAAGAGGTCTGGAATAACCATGACATCGAGAAATACCATGATAATCATCATGATTCTGCTTTCCCTTGAAGGAAGTAACACTGACATTGAGAGAAAAAGGAACCCCAATCAACCCTCACTTTCCATCCAGGTCCATCTCAAATATCATCACCATATCTAGCACATCAACATAAGTGAGAAGCTTCAACAAGAAGACCTGATAACAAATATCTAATAAAAGTACCAACTTGAACCATCGATCCTTCATCCACTCATTAGATACAATCTCAGGTGCATACTGCACAATATTAGTAAAGATATTTGAATACTCAGTCATAGTTCTATCAACCAACTCAATATTGAAAAACTCCATAGACTTAGCCAACACTATTGAATCTAGATAGAATTGGTCAGTGAAAATAAACTTAACTTCTTTATATTCTAATACCTAATGTTTCGTTGACATCACCATCATGTCCTAATATCTACTGCTTGGACCTTATAGCATGAAGGTGGAACACTTTACCTTGATTCCATCTGTTTTCTCTGAGAACTCAAACAAACATTTTACCCTTCACAACCATTCCTTGACATGTTGAGGATTAGTGGATCCTTTGAAAACTGGTGGCTTCTGGTGAAGGAACTTTTGAGAACAATTTCAAAGAACATCTCCCTGAGGATCCACAGCTGGAGCCTAAAGAAGGACTAGAGGTGGTGCCTATCCAAGAGCTTGGACAATGTGCACCATCACCTCAAGTAGATTTGGGTCCATTAGAGGATTCACTCACTACGATTCAGTAGTAGCTTCCTCCTGGATCTAATTCTCATATCTTCTTGGAGGCATGATGCTAAAAAACATCATAAGAAAAAAATTAATACATCAAATTTACACTCAAACTAAGAAACAAGGGAAATTAACCCCAATAGAAAGAACAAACAATATTTGGATTCCAATCTATCCAAATTAAAACATGGAAAAGACTAGAACTAATATATATGACATATTTACCTAACCACCCTTGGAAACTTAAGGTTCATTATAGTGAGAGATGGACATGCACTCAATCACAACTACCTCCTACGTCCCGAAAAGATTTTAAAAATGCACATTGACTTCAAGACAAAAGCTCAAGAACCTCCTTTGATACCATTTTTTCATGAACTAGATCAGGTAACCCAATAACTGAGCCAACCTTTACATATCCCTAAGGGAATTCACTATCCTCAAAAGTCATAAAACTGCCCCTATAATCATACAACATGAAAGTGGGAACAAATTTTCCATAAAACATTTGAAAGCAAGACAAAGAAGCCAATATGCATACAAAAGAAACTCTATTGGGAGTAATGTACTAGAAATAAAAAAGGAATTAAATCCCAAAGTACGAAAACCCAAGTTCCAAAATAGGTAAAAGAAACCCAAAGTTCCTATGGACACAACTCACTATGTCCAAGGCTCAATAACTAGATCCACCTCCAAAAGATCCTTTCCCCCTACTTGAACCTGGAAGGAGTTAATCTACAAACACCCGAAGGTATAAGTAGGGTGCGAGCTAAAAATCCCAGTAGGGTATCACTAAGGATTCCATATTAGATTCCAATAAATGATTAACCAAAGGAATTCTTTCAATTTTTGAATAAACAGGTTTTTTATTTTAAAATATATTTAAACAAGCCATGCTACACAATTCAAATGATGGAAAAATACTTTAAGCAAAGGATTTACAAGTGATGGAATATTTATAAAATAATGGATAAAATAAAAAATTTATATAAAATAGTTTATATAAATATAGAAGGCATTTAAATTAATTCAACAACATTGTCATATATTTATATCTCAAATATAAAACAAACGAGCAACATGGTCATCTGCCAAATAGGTATGAAAGTTCAAGGATATAAGACTCCTCACTCTCTAAGTGATCATGAGAATATGTGTATACACACATACCTATGAAACTGGATAAAGAAGACTCATCACCATCCCATCAGGGATGTGACCTACTGTATTTATGTTTTAGAATGTTGTATAAGTGTAGAGTGTGTCCAAATAACTCATAAACTACCTAAGGCTTACATCTGATCTTACAAAATCAATGATGAACAATTTATTTTAATACTTCTTAAAATAAAATTAATCCCCATCCCCCATTTCAAATACTAATTTTCCATTTAAAACCAAAACCATTTTTAATCAACAACATGCATCTTTAACAAGATAAAACCAATGGGTTTATATCAAAACTTTATAATCCATTTTCAAAAGTTTGAAATCAATTCAGAACAAATTCCATAAATTTCACAATCTATTTCCATAATTAAATTCAAAAATTTAATTTAAATATCTTCTTTCAAATCTATAATTTAAATTAAACAATTCAAATCTACCAATTTCCATAAACCCACCCTGATTCAATGGAATTGGGGTGTTTTCCCAATTTTCATGCCAAAACCATTAAAAATATCCCAATTCACTGGAATTGGGTTTTATCAATTTAATTTAAATTAAGTTTTAGAAATTTAATTTAAATCAATAATTGAAATAAATCAAGCAATTAAAGGTTAATAAATTTGGCCAAACAGGATGGGACCACCTACCTTTTTTCCATAATTCAATACTCGCAATGGAACCTACCAACAAGAACGAAGATGTAGAAGGCCTAAAAACTCAACCTAGAAAAAATATCCAATAGTATAGAGAATATATCCATCAATTTTAAGAAGATACATTGAAATCCAAAAGTAGGAGAAAGAGAGAAAGATGAAAAATGAAGAGAACACTTACCCGAGAATCTACATCGCAAGCACAATGACGATTAAACCCAGAACAAAGGAACCTAGAAGGGTTGGAGGGCTCCAATATCACCTAGGGAAGGATTTGGTTTGAGATAAATGAAACTATATAGGAGGGGAAAAAATATCTCAGCTATGAATCCCGTTTAAAAACCACATTCGGGGTATTACACGACATGTAATCCCACTACACATCATGAAATAGTTAAGTTTCATAACCGCTGAAAAACACACCACTTTAAAATTAAAAACCATTCATTAAAAGTCTCATGATGTGTAAAGGCTCATCATTCTATGTAACCTTTAACGGTGTGAATATTCTCATGACATGAACCTTCTCACTGTATGCACCTAGCGACTATTACATGTTGTGTAATCTAGTTACATGACGTGTAACCCTATGGTAGCCCATAGAAAAGGCCAGTTAAATATGAGAGTCTAAAAAATCTCCGAATTCACCATTATAGGTATCCTCCCAAACCATTCTCAACCATACCCAATCAAGGAAAAGGAAAAACTTTAAATAGGTTAAAGGAGTACCTATCAGATCGGTAACGGGATGTTACATGATGAATTTAAAAACATTTGATTGATTATATAATACATATATTTCATTAACATCATTCACTAATAGTAATTAATTTAATTTATTAGGATCAAAATCCTTTGGGTGTATAAAAATAGTTTCTTTATAAAATTATATACTTTATATTCAATTGGTTTTTATTTTCATTTATAAATAATTGGAAACCAATGAATTCAACCATATATTTTCATAAGTTAGTTAATCATATTTATAACTTCCAATTTTACAGCTAAGAGATAACTTTCATATTAAATAATAATATTAATTATTCAATAAAACCTGGTTTTTCATGTAATTCAGGCTATCGAAGGAAGTCTTTGTTGCATGTAACATAAGATAAAATCAGGGTTCTGTGTAGATCAATATAAAAGAAAAGTTTCATATAATATAAACTATTGAATAGATTGAATTTATTTTAAAATAAATTTATTGTAAAGTTTCAGGGTGTTATATTTTATTCTAAGCTTGGTGTTTCTTATCGCATACACTATCGAATAAAATGTTATTATTTTAGAATTTTTGGGTGTCACATTTAATATCACAACTCAAAAAAACCAAATTCAAGGTAAAATAAATCCAATTCATTTATCATACCTAGAATTTAAATCCTTAGATACATGTATGATAACTTTCAGAATAATTTTAAACCCATTTAAATGAAAACATACATCACAATACATAATATAAAAATTATAATTATGAATAAAGCAGGTAATAAATGTAAATAAATGATCTATTCATGAATTTAAACACAAGGTAAACATTTATGAACAATTTATAAATAAAGTTAAAAATAAACACTTTATAATTTAGATATTTATTATGGAAACTAAATAATTTTGAATATAAAAATTTTATATTAATTTCTTAACATGAACCCATTCATATTATTCATTATATAACATTTAATTTAAATTTATGATATTAAATGAATTATAAAAATTTTATAATATAATATTTATTATGAAAATAATTTACATAATCTAAATATTAAAAATATAATTTTATTTAAACATTTTATCATATTAATAGCTAAAAATTACATAGTTTCTTTAAAAAAATCCATTAATTTGAATAATTCAAATTGAGTAAATAATAATTCATAATTGAAATATAAAACCCTCTATATTTATGAATCATTTTATAATTTACAAAAATTTTATAAATTTCCCATATAATTTCTAAATAAGCATATTATTTATAAATTATAAGGCATTCCATATAGTTTGAAAACAATATTTATTATCAAAAATTAACTATTTAATATCATGTGATCTTTATTGTCACAATTTTCTATTCCTATATACATGATTAACAATCTATAATCACCAAATTATATTTTAAATTAATCAACTCTTAATATTTAAATTATATAAACAACTTATATATATGAATATTAAAAGGAATAAAAAAATAAATAAACATTTTATTTATTTTCCAAACATGAACATTTTGTATTTAATTTAAGCATGTAAATATCTTATTTAAAATGATCAATACTTACCATTCATAAAAAATTTATAAACTATAAGTACTTTAAATCAAAATGTTAAATTTATTTATTTTTAGATTAGTTAGTATATTACAATTGATATTGGATTATATCAATTATAGACTAGCCTAATTAATCTTATATAGGTAGATATGGGTCCATACATAGGAACCATTATTATAATAATATGTAGCTGTCTTTATTTATTATGTACATATTGAAACCAAATAGTGATTTATAAGCAACTCCCAATCATAAGCTGTGATAGGGCCATCACTAACAATTATCACTATCATATATAGGTCACTAGCATTCCTTATATAGGTGTTGAAACAATATATTGTTTCTTATAAAAATCCCTCTCATGGGTTGTGACTTACCACGGGGCTCCCATTTAACCTGACATGGGTCTCTTGCCCTTTCCTTATACAAGTTTCGAGTTAAATATAGTGATAGGCTAAGTACTATCATTTTTCACCTGTTATAACTTATGTTGATATCTTCAATGACTCTTATGCAGAGGAGGATTATAATCGATAATATATATTATATCATTGTCATAATTCAATGCTCTATTTTTCTAAAACATAGGTTTTTATCATAGCCTACGATATCACCAATATCATAGATTATGGTATGAAAAAAACTATAGGATTTCAATATATCATACCCTATGATTCCTACCAATCACATCCAGTGGATAAAAAAACAAAATAGGGTAAGTGATTTGATGGATGACATTGAACGACATCATATCGTACATTATGATACGACCTATCAAAAATTATGATATGCATGTTCTTCCTAAAAAAATAGAAAAAAATATTTATTCAATGATTACCATGGCTCTAATACCACTGATGGGGTTTATAGGATCATCAAATGATGATCATAGTAGAAGAAACCAATTTAACAACCTAATATGTCATCACTAAATCAACATGAAATAAAGAACACTATGATATAACTAGTGTATCATGGAGTCACACCTAGGAGGGGGATGAATTAGGTGTGTACCAATGTTACCAAGAAACAATTTCTTCTTTTAATATTTAAAATCTATTTTTATCATCAATCACCCAATAGGATGTAAAGTAATTTATTTTTATTTTAAACTTCCAAAAACCGATATGTAGTGAATATGTTGAAAGTAAAAATATAATATATATTTTTTAAATGACTGTCCCTGATATAGGTAACCTAATCCCTATCATGTAACTTCTATTGAGTCACGAATTATACACTATAATCAAATCCCCAATTACAATGGGAGGCTAGGGATCATCCTAAAACCTTCTTCACACAAAATTAAACATGTGTGTTCACCATATTATACAGGTGACAATCCTACACTCTATGAAACAAGTGAAGGGTTTTTTATACTACTTCTATAGTATTTAACTCTCACCGGTTCTCTTCTTCCTTCTTCTGAAGTAGACCCACTCATAACACCAGGTGGATTTATACCAATATAATCATATATGATTCCTCACCTAAGACTCTTCAACTGCCTAATTATATCCAAACTCATTTTATCCAACTCAGCCTTTGAAACTCTAGAAATTCCAATTCTTTATAGAATCTATAACTAGAGACTCAAACTCACTTCTCAAGAATACATCTCAGAGTATACCTTCTTAGATTTATGAAATTGAACATAGTCTTAGAATATTTCTTGTTGATATTGATATTCTCATTAGGATAATGTAGTCACCCTAGGGGGGAGAATTTTTGGTGATAAAATTTTACTAATTATATTCGATTTAAACCCTTTCATACTTTAAGTTTATTTAACATTTGTTATTAGTTAAGATGTATATATCTTTAGAAACTCTTCCTCACTGCTTTACCCTTATGCTATGCAGATGATATAAGGAATATAATACATGTATATTTTTACAAGGTTAAAACTTATTATGAGAACCTACATCCTTTCCATAGAGAGTCCTATCAATCCATTAATTCTTCCACTAATAATATTTTCATCAATTATAAGTGAGGGGTATTTATATTTTTCTTACCCCGACCTGGCGCATTGTATTTTATTTTTATTTATAACATTTTGGGCTGATATTATTATTAATATTAATATTATTAAGTTTTATATTATATTATTTTATTTTACATTTTTCTTATTTCTTTTTCTATCTTTTTTTTCTCTAT
This sequence comes from Viscum album, assembly GCA_963277665.1. Lineage (NCBI taxonomy): Eukaryota > Viridiplantae > Streptophyta > Magnoliopsida > Santalales > Viscaceae > Viscum > Viscum album. The sequence continues at coordinate 641,380,736 of OY728146.1, read as the reverse complement.
TAATTTCTCCCTAGTGCATCGTGTGAGCCCTACTCCATCGCCTATCCATCCGTACTCCTCTCTCCCCTCGAGCCAACCCCCTCGCTCGCCGATTGACCAGTAACACCGGTGGCCTCCTCCCCAAAACCTGACGTAGCCATCGCCTCCTTCCTGGGTGCATTCCATTGCTTCCATCACCGTTGGTCTCCTCCACACTCTTCTTCCATGGCCACATGACCGCCATTCCCTATCTCCCTTCCACCTCCATTTCCACCCTGATTTTTGAGGATTTCTGATCAAAACCTCAGAGAGTTCTCTCCTTCACTCTCCTTCCTTTGAACAAATTTTCTTCCTCCCATCACATTATTTTATTCAGCCTATACCCTAGGGTAGGTTTGACATATGTTTTTTGTTTTATTTCATTTCTAGGGATTAAAACGGGTCTCTTGGGTCCCCTCCTTCACATTTCGACATCTGTTGTCGAAGGAAAAGCGGATTCAGTTTGTTTCCAACTCATCGGTCGCCAGTTTGGGTGAGGTTTATCTTGTTTCCTTGTTCAATTTATTTTTAATTGGATCATTTAGTAATTTTTAGACTCTCTTGAATATTTTTATTGTGCTTTGGTCATCACGGTGTGGGTTCGAGTCATTAGTAGCAAAGACTTATATGTATATATATGGGTAAGCATGTATATATATGTATCCTACTTACACATATTCCCTCATGGAATGGGTAACAAGTTCTTGGAACAAAGGTTATATATATATATATATAGAAATTTATAAACGTGTAGGTGAAGAGGTCCCGAGTTTCCATCGTCTAAAGCTATGCCTCTTGAGGTAGGTTCCTAATGCCCGAGTTTTTAATTTGAAGTCCTTGATTTCTTGAAACTTTTAAATATATATATTTTCATGTCAATGGGGTATATATATATATATATGTTAGGTATAATTGTTTTCACCACTTGGATTTGGTTTATTATTTACCTATATGATTTTTCAAAGATTGGTTATGTGTTGTCTTTAAATTTAAAGTATCATAAATGTGTAAAATAATTTTCTAAATGATTTATAGTTGTCAAGTGAATTTATAGGAACTCAAAGGTTTGGTATAATGTATTATCATAAAGTTTTCCCATTTAGTACATTTTTATGGTGTAGAGTATTTTTATTCTGGATATTGGAAATGCCCTTGGAAAAGTGAATTTTTATGTTGGAAAATGTAAAGAAATGATTGGCACCTTATGACATTTTTGGAAGTGGAATTTGATTTTAAATTTGTAATGGATATTTCCAAATACATTTTACCTTTTGGATGATTTATTAATAAAATTGTAATGAAATTTTTGGTTTTTCAAAAAAATATCCAATGTGATTTCCAAGGATAGGTTTTGGTGTGAACTCATGCTCAAATGGTGGTTTTAATTTCTTGAAAGAATTTCATCATTGTAAGAATGGGTTCAAGCCTGTTTTTAAATGTGTAGTACAATGATTTTTCAATTTATTTTTTAAATTATTTTGGAAACTTAAAAGTTCTAGTGATTATGTGTTCTAAAATGAAATGTATTCCTTATAAATAATTAGGCCCGTTTTGCACTTTAAGAGTGGTTGGTGAAAAAGGAAAACCCCTCTTGTGGCATTCCCCCTAGTTTTAGAAATGTGATATAAGTGTTAATATGTGATTTGTGATATGTTCATAGTGAATAGTCTTGTGTTTTGTTGTGTGACATTTTAGAGGGGGGATGCACTTAAGGAGGGAGAACAGTGGTGAGAGGTTGAATCAGTTTTAGATAAATAAATTATTATGTTTATTTATGTTCACTTGATAAAACCTCACCACAATTTAAAATAGAGCACATGGGTAACCTTGGGTATCTAGGTGGGAAGACTAGGACTAGTATGTTAGATGATACAAAAGTGGTTCGTCTGAGTTTAATCTAATAGTATTGAGGCTTAAAACACTAACTAAACATAATTATGGTTGATTCTCGCTCAAATTTACCCAAGAGATGAAGGTAGAATGGTCCTTGTAGTCTAGCTTGGGTTGTTGAATCCACAGAGACCTAAGAAGTAACCTATAGACACGCACATTCTATGGTCTGTTTTTGGATATTAAGTGGCCAACTTGGGTTTATTTTAGATGGTTTTAAAGGATCACTAATATATTTAAGTGAATTCAATTTAAAAGTATGATTTTATCCTAGGTTATCGCTCGGGGTGGATTGGACGTATTTTCTTTTTAATGATTTCAATTTCTTAAATTTGAGATGGGTTCATTTAAGTAGATAAGAAAACATCATCACTTACTGGTTTAATGCATAAACCATTTAATACTAATCACCTATACACTTTAATGATCAAATTTTTGAGCACTTCAAGGTAAAGGTTCATATTAGCACTTGAAGTGTGTGGCCTTAAGTTCAACAAGGACGATGGAGTTTAAAAATAATCAAATAAAAATATCAATTAAAGAAGTGATTATACATTCATGAGGTGATAAATAACATCCAATCCAGACCCTTGCTACTCCCTTGGATCAACCCATAAGTGGGTTATACCTTCATTGATTCTATGGTTTCAATAGAAGCGAAAAGTAGACTCATGAGGGAGGAAATGGAGAAGTAAAAAAACGCAATAAAATAACAATCACTCCACCGTTGTGTGATAATCTCACAAGGTTTGGTATGAAAAAATTCACACCTTGAACCAATGGTATCAAAGTGATAAGGAGAAGAACATAATAATAAGAGAAGAGAAACTTATATTAAGAAACAAGGATGAATTAAAACAACTTACATGTGAAGGAAGAACATTACAAGGAGAAATTGGAAGCATAACATTAAGATGAAAACAAGCTCAAATATTATCAACTCCTCCACCACCACTGCCTTAAATAGAAATTTTTGAGCCCTTGGGTAGATCCTACAACAGTACAAGTCATCCCACTTGATTATGTTAGGTCTAGGGTGGTGGAAAGTTTGTGGAAAGAAGACTTTCTACCCTTGACCTGAAAAGGCATCCAGCTTTCATGCACTGAACAGACGCGCTTGAAACACCTTTTATATGGCAGAATAAGAGTGGGACATAGAAAAAGAAAATGTTTATACGTATTTCTTATAACCTCCTGTAATATTTGGGCCCATTTGGAGTTGTGTATTCCTAGATAGGATCAAATTGGTGAGATGTTTTTCTGGGCCTCAGAATCTGGCCCAAAATTGTATCTCTAACTTGGGCAGCCTTAAAGACCACCATAGATTCCTAATTAGAATTGTATAATGAAGAGGTATTTGTTCCTATACATGTATTCTAGCATCCCACAAAATATTGGATTCATTGGGTCTGTATGTTGGGCCCCACAGTCTCATAAGTGGAATGGTTTCCAATCTTCCTTCTCTTAGAATTGCTTCCATTCATCTCCAAAAATCTCCATCATTGTTTATGAATCATCCATTGATCCCTAAATGAAAAATGTTCAAATTTAAGTGTATATATAGTTCCAAAAATATCAAATTAAAATATTGATAATTACATTCCTTAGAATCAGATGACTCATTGGGCCTAAATTGGTGTATATTAGGCATGAAGTGCACAAATGATGAGAATGGATGTTCATAATGAAAATGCACTATCTCAGGACCATAAGATCAAAAATGAACATTTAATACCATAAAAATGTAATTAAAATATATTTTTTTATTGGATAATAACACCCCCCAACTTGATATTTTCTAGTCCCGAGCAAATAATTCAATGATTTTATTTGAATTCCTTTCTTCAAACACATTATAACAAACAGTGCTCACAATGTAAACTGCACAAAAATATATTTTTATAACCTATCAAGATAATTTAAAACAATATTAATTTAAAAGTAGATCCCAATCCCAAGCCCATTCCTTTGATCAAATCCATCATCATACTTCATCCAACTCAATTAGGTGTAATGATGTGTTGTGAATCACAATAGATATGGGGGTTCATTTTCATTCAAGGGGGAAATCATGGAAGCGCTAGGTGGAATCACATTTAATCCAAATATGAGTATTCTTCATTCCACTTTTTTTTGGATTTTTTTTGCAATATTGCTATAGTAATTGAGATTGCAGTTAATCAAATTAACCCATGTAGCAACACTTTGCCGATGACTCCCAGACTCAAAGGCCTTAGGGCACCAAGTGAAGCCCACATACTCGGGCATCGTCTCGAGTTAACTTAATAAAAAACAAAGCCATATTACCATAAATAGAGATAGATTGAAAAACTCAGGGCTAGACAACTCTGGAGTCACGATCCCCAAGTACCGAAAGCCCCACATTTTATCAATCCATTGCTCTACATGCAAATTCTTTTTTATTTATTTTTTTAATTTTTTTGAATACTCATATTATTCATAAAAATTAAACTATCCTATGCTATTTATTATGGGACCCCAAAAATTCAAATTAGTACCCCATAATCCAGAGGACGTGCATTGTGGCATTTTGATTTAATGGATGAAAATAAAAATGATGAAAATTTTCATTGGAAAACCAAACTTCCAAAATCAATGCTTTTAAACTAAATCATGAATTAAATTAAGAGTCAAGGAAATAAAAGTGATTTTCTATGTAGTTTTAATGTGATACAAGATGTTATTATATGAATGATAAAGGAATTTTACTTCTTTTTTATTTTATCATTGTTTTTTTAAACAAACATTTTGTTTCCACACCCCCCAACTTAGAATGAAACTGTCCCCAGTTTCATAAAAATAAAATTTAGAATGGGGTAGAGGAATAAAAGGGTAGTTCAATAAGGAAATTGAAATATGAGGATCATGGAATGAATTCACCTAGTGGTTGAAGTTTGAAGTTCTTGTCGCTCGAATTTAGTCCTTTGATATCCATGTCGCTTGCAAAGTTCCCTAGTGGAAAAAGGAAAACAAACAAACAAAACAAAATATATATATATATATATATAAGTACAATATAAGTATATATATATATAAATTATATAATAAGTAAGCACATTAAGCCGTAGGTCAGTGGTAAGCGCACGCCCCTGTCTCCCTTCGGTACCGGGTTCGAGTCCCCGCGGCTTCGCCGGTTGTGACGGGGTTTGCCCCACGGCCTATGGCGTGTCCCCTTTTTTAATTATTATATTATTTTTATTATTTTTATTATTTTTATCTTAACCTATAAAATAATAAAAATACAACAAAATAAACTGATGATACATTGTCTTCTTTTTAAATTTATGGGTAAGGTATTACTCAAGGATCACACCACGTGACATGGATGAATATGGTGCTCCCCTTTTGTACCCATCCATACTCATAATAGAAGAACATGTCAAAAGTCTATTTCTTTTATTTTTAAATATAAAAATGATTAATTAATCTTATTTGAAAAATAAATATGATTCAGAAATATTAGAAACATAAAAACCACGGGTTGCCTCCCGTGAAGTACTTTGTTTAACGTCTTTAGCCCGACATAGATCTTAAATTTATAAATTTTTTTCTGGTTCATAGATTGGCTCAATTAAATCAACATCTATTTCCTATTTATTGAATGATTCAATGAATGTTTTTAACCTTTGACCATTGACCTTGAAAATGTGACCACTAGTGGGATCTTGAATCTCTACTGCCCCATGGGGGTATACATGATGCACTATAAAAGGACCTGACCATCTAGACCTTAACTTTCCCGGGTGTAAATGAAGTTTTGAACTATACAAGAGCAGAAGTTTTCCTGGTTCAAAATGTTTGACCTTGATATTCCTAGATTGGTAGGCTTGAACTCTAGCTTTATTGATCCTTGAATTTTCATAAGCCTCCATACTTAATTCCTCTAGTTCATTGAGATCTAATTTCCTTTTTGTTCCGGCCAATGAGAGGTTATAATCCATTTTCTTAATTTCCCAAAAGGCCTTATGCTCAATTTCAACAGGTAAATGGCATGCTTTTTCATAAACCATCCTATATGGGGATATTTCTAAAATGGTTTTATATGTGGTTCGATAGGCCCAAAGAGCATCTAAGAGTTTCTCAGACCAATATTTCCTAGAGGGGTTGACAGTTTTTTCAAGAATTTTCTTAATCTCCCTATTCACTAACTCAGCTTGAACATTAGTTTGAGGATGGTATGCAGTGGACACTTTATGAGAAATACCATACTTAGACATGAGTGAAGAGAATGGGCGGTTGTAGAAATGGGTTCCTTGATCACTGATTATAGCCCTAGGAATTCCAAATTGAGAAAATATGTTCTCTTTTAGAAATTGAATAACAACTTGATGATCACTGGACTTAGTGGGAATGGCCTCAACCTATTTTGAGACATAATCAACAACTAAGAGTATGTAGAGGTATCCCCGAGAGTTTGGGAAGGGACCCATGAAATCAATTCCCCAACAGTCAAATATTTCAACCACTAAGATGGGAGTGAGTGGCATTTGATTCCTTTTTGTGATGGACCCTACTTGTTGACACCTAGGACAACTTTGAAAAAATGTGTAGGAGTCCCTTGAGAGGGTGGGCCAGAAGATACCACATTGAAGAATCTTAGAAGATGTTTTCTTAGAGAAAAAGTGACCTCCACATGCCTCATTATGACAGAATTTAAGGATGGACTCTTGTTCAGATTCTGGAACACACCTCCTAATGACTTGGTCAGGGCAGAACTTATAGAGGTATGGATCATCAAACACATAGTGTCTAACATCAGAAAGGAATTTCCTTTGATCTTGAGTCCCTGAGAATTTTGGAATGACTCCTGTAACTAAGAAATTGGCTATGTCAGCATACCAAGGGCAGTCACTCACAGAGTATAAGTGTTCATCAAGAAATGAATCATACACAAAAAGGTGATTTGAGTTGTCTTTGAATTCCATCCTAGAGAGGTGATCAGATACAACATTTTCAACTCCTTTTTATCCTTGATTATGAGGTCAAACTCTTGTAAGGGAATGACCCACCTAATCAGTCTAGCCTTAGCATCTTGTTTTTGGAAGAGGTATTTTAGTGCAGAATGGTCAGTGAACACAGTGATGGGGGATCCTAAGAGGTAGGACCTAAAATTCTCTAAGGCAAACACAATAGAAAGTAATTCCTTTACAATAGTGGTGTAGTTTATTTGGGCATCATTTAAAGATTTTCTTGCATAAGAAATTAAATAATTAGTTTTATCACAACGTTGTCCTAACACAGGTCCTACAGAAAAGTCACTGGCATCACACATAAGTTCAAAAGGAAGGTTCCAATTTGGAGATTTCATAGTGGGAGGAGAGGTGAGAGAGGATTTGAGGGTTGATAATGAACCCTCACAGCTTTCTGTCCAAAAAAATAGAGAATCCTTTACTAGGAGAGCACAAAGGGTACGGGAGATCAAACTAAAGTCCTTGATGAATCTTCTATAGAAACCAGCATGTCCTAAGAAAGACCTCACTTCCCTGAAAGTTTTGGGTGATGGAAGGTGACGAATGATGTCAACTTCAATCCCCCTACCTGAGACCAGATGGCCTAGAACTAGTCCCTCTTTAACCATGAAATGGCATTTTTCCCAGTTTAGGACTAGATTCTTTTCTTCACATCTTGACAAAACTCTCTCTACATTCCTCAGACATCCCTCAAATGTATCCCCAAACACAAAGAAGACATCCATTAAGACCTCTAGAAAATTCCCTACTATGTCTGAGAAGATTCCCATCATGCACCGCTGGAAGGTTCTAGGGGAATTTCATAACCCGAAGGGCATGCGTTTGAAAGAAAAGGTTCCGAATGGACATGTGAATGTAGTATTCCCTTGATCCTCTAGGGATACCTAAATTTGATTGTACCCCGAGTACCCATCTAAGAAACAGTAGAAGGCATGACCTGCCACTCTCTCAAGGACTTGGTCAATTAATGGTAAGGGAAAATGGTCCTTCTTGGTGAATGAGTTTAGCTTCCTGTAGTCAATACAGACCCTCCATCCACTACTCACCCTTGTTGGAAGAATCTCTCCATCCTCATTGGTTATCACTATGATTCCAGCCTTTTTTGGAACCACTTGGATTGGGCTCACCCACTCACTCTCAACTATGGGATATATGATACCAGCTTTTAACAATTTCAGAAGTTTTTTCCTTACTACCTCCATGATATTAGGATTGAGTCGCCGTTGAGGTTGACGACATGGCTTTGAATCAGATTCCATAACAATACTATGAGTCCCAATAAGTGGGCTAATCCCAGGAATATCAGATAGGGTCCAACCAATGGCTTTCTTATGTTTCCTAAGGACATATAGAAGCATCCTCTCATGATTTTCTTCAAGAGAAGAATAAATGACAATAGGATGTGTTTGATTGTCCCCTAGGAAAGCATACTTGAGTGTAGCGGGAAGTTCCTTCAATTCAAGATCAGGTTGGTTCAGAATTTCAGCAGAAGATTGGGACATTGGATCAAGTTCCATTTCTTTTTTTTAGAGTTTCAGATAGGATTGATTCCCCACATGTAGAAGTTTCAGCTACTAGATTGGCTTGATCATCTTTAGGGAAGGAATTTGGAGTGGTCTTCATGAAAGTGGTTTCTTGAAAGGTTTCACTGATTGTTGGACCTAAGACTTCATCATAAGAGCAATTTGAAAATGATTCAATCCAAGGAGATAAGCTTCCTTCATATGAACAAAGGAAATCAATCTCATCCATACTTAAACATTCATCAAATATTCCTTGATGTTCTATGGATTCATTATCAATTCTTCCTATAATGTTTAGTTCATGAATGTCCTCATCATCCCCTATTTGTGAGCTTGAATTATATATGTTCAAGTCTAGACTCATGTTCCCAAAGGTGATGGTCATGTTCCCATTTCAGACTCAGATAATAGGGTTGATTGTTACAAGAAAAGGACGGACAAGGATGATTGGGGTTTGTTCCTTATTTCCTAAGTTTGGATGGTTTTCAAGGAAAATGAAGTAAGCAAGGTAGATGAAGTTTTCAACCTTTACCAGAATCTACTTTAAAATCCCCTTTGGAACCCCAATGCTAATATCAGCAAGTTGAAGTGTGACAGATGTGGGTTGGAGTTCTTCTAGTCCTAACTGGCAGTACACAACATATGGGATGAGATTGACACTAGCAACTAGGTCACACAAGGCCTTGACAACTTTGCTTTCTCCTAGTTCAACATTGATGTAAGGGAAACCCGGGTCTTTCAACTTAGGAGGAATGGTCCCTTGAATGGTGGTACTCACATTAGCAGCCAAAAGGACTTGGTTTTTATGTGAAAATTTTCTTTTAAAAGTGCACAAGTTCTTAAGGTACTTTGAGTAGGAAGTTATGGTTTGGATATCATCGAGAAGGGGTATGTTCAACTTTACTTGTGAAAATATTTCCCTCAATGTTTCACTCAATTCAGGCTTGGTTTTCCCCCTCATGCGTTGAGGAAATGGTGCAGGTTGTGGGGTTGTTTGTTGAAGAGTTGTTTCTTTGACAATGTTATCATGTTTTTCAATTTTATCATTTGGTTCATTTGAATTTTCATCCAAGTTTGAATCTTCAGGTGGGTTTTGAATTAGTTGTTTAGGTTTCTCAATTGATTTCCCACTTCTTAAAACAGTCACAGCCTTTAGTTGTTCATGAGTTGTTTGAGCACAACTTGACTCTCCCCGTGAAGTTGAGGATGGCACCGCCTGAGTAGGAATGGGTGCCTTTCTAGTTTTGATGGTTTTAAGTTCTTGTTTTAGGGAATATACCTCCGATTTCATCCTCTCCATTTGTTTGCACAGTTGTTCTAGTAGGATTTTTGGAACAGTTTGGGTGGGTGCTTGAGTAGGTTGGTTTATCCCAGGGGGATATTTTGGAGGTGGGATGGTTTGTTGAAAATGGACCAGTGGATGTTGGTATTGGATAGGTTGGGTTTGGAACTGGTTATGGGTTTGGTAGTTCTGATGGGGGTAAGGATTTTGTCCCTATGGTTGGCTAGGTTGTTGGTTATCTTTCCAGCAGAAGCCTGGGTGGTCGTTATACCTTGGGTCGAAGGTGTTTTGGTATTGAGGCTTTTGAAAGTTCAAAGAATTTACTTCCACTAGGGGTCCTCCTAAAAGAACATCCTTGATGGATGGAATGGTTGTTCAGTTGTCTTTCTTATGGTCATGTTTGTCACAAATTGTGCAAACAGGGTCAACAGTTTGGATTTCATAGACTTTCCTAAGGTCTATCTCTTCAACCTTCCTAGAGAGTGCTGTGAGTTTAGCCCTAAGGCTTCCCTCTTCTATAAGTGTATGAATTCCAGTAGTTCTTTGTGGCTTTTCAGCATAAGGTGAAGTTCCCCATTTTTGGTTTTGTTCAGAAAGGATTTCTAGATACTCGTAATCATCATTTGGGGCTTTGTTTTTAAAGGTTCCATTACACATCATTTCAATGAATTGTTTGTTCCCCGGACCCAATCCTTCATAAAAAATTCTCACTTGTTCAGGAATAGAAAAACCATGGTGTGGAACCATGTTTAGAGTGTCTTTAAACCTTTACCATGTTTCATAGAATGACTCTCCCTCTTTTTCAAAAAAGTTTTGGATACTCTTTTTAAGTGCAATTGTTTTGTGGTGGGGAAAGTATTTTTTGTAGAATTATCTTTGTAGTTGGTCCCAAGAATTTATGGATGATGGTATCAAATTGTTTAGCCAATTTTTAGCTCGATACTTTAAAGAAAAATGAAATAGTCTCATCTTAGCTGGTTCTAGTTGATGTGGGGGACACATGGTTTCTACAATGTCATTGAACTCCTTAATGTGAAGGTAGGGCATCTCGGACTCCATTCCATGAAATGTGGGAAGGTGGTTTAGGACATGGGGTTTAAAGATGTAGTTGGAATATCCTAGGGAATTGTGTCTAATTCATGAGGGGGTATTTTTCTAGGAAGGTGTGAGGTAGTCATTCATGGTTTGATCAATTGCATTCCCCAAGTTTGGGGCTGCCTCATTTGGGTTTCCATTTTGGTTCCCACCGGGGTTTATGAGTTGGTTTCTTTGAAGAACTTCCATTGAAATGGGATCAATTTTGGACTCTAGAGTATTAGGAAGATTAGGATCTAATGGAATGAATTCCCTTGGTGTACTTGAATCCCCAACCCCAGGACTATCCACCCTAACTAGACGGTTTGATTGATCGCGGGTCTAGTCGGACATGCGCCAAAAGAAAAAAAATGAGAAAGGGACAAGATAAGAGAATTTGGATGAGAAAAGAATAAATGGGGGAGAATAGAATGGGTGTTTAGATGACTTACTTGGTTCCCCAGCAATGACACCAAAATTTTATTCTCGCTCAAATTTACCCAAGAGATGAAGGTAGAATGGTCCTTGTAGTCTAGCTTGGGTTGTCGGATCCACAGAGACCTAAGAAGTAACCTATAGACACGCACATTCTATGGACTGTTTTTGGATATTAATTGGCCAACTTGGGTTGATTTTAGATGGTTTTAAAGGATCACTAATAGATTTAAGTGAATTAAATTTAAAAGTATGAGTTGATCCTAGGTTATCGCTTGGGGTGGATTGGACGTATTTTCTTTTTAATGATTTCAATTTTTTAAATTTGAGATGGGTTCATTTAAGTAGATAAGACAACATCATCACTTACTGGTTTAATGCCTACAAAATTTAATACTAATAACCTATACACTTTAAGGATAAAAGTTTTGAGCACTTCAAGGTAAATGTTCGTATTTTCACTTGAAGTGTGTGACCTTAAGTTCAACAAGGACGATGGAGTTTAAAAATCATCAAAAAAATATCAATTAAAGAAGTGATTATACATTCATGAGGTGATAAATAACATCCAATCCAGCCCCTTGATACTCCCTTGGATCAACCCATAAGTGGGTTAGCCCTACATTGATTCTATGATTTCAATGGAAGCAGAAAGTAGACTCATGAGGGAGGAAATGGAGAAGTAAAAAAAACGCAATAAAATAACAATCACTCCAATGTTATGTGATAATATCACAAGGTTTGGTATGAACAAGTTCACACCTTGAAACAATGGTATCAAAGTGATAAGGAGAAGAACATAATAATAAGAGAATAAGAACTTTTATTAAGAAACAAGGATGAATTAAAACAACTTACATGTGAAGGAAGAACATTACAAAGAGAAATTGGCAGCATAACATTAAGATGAAAACAAGCTCGAAGATTATCAAATCCTCCACCAACACTTCCTTAAATAGGAATTTTTCATCCCTTGGGTTGAGAATCCAACAGTAAAAGTCATCCCACTTGATTATGGTAGGTCTAGGGTGGTGGAAAGTTTGTGGAAAGAAGACTTTCCACCCTTGACCCGAAAAGGCATCCAGCTTTCATTCACCAAACAGACGCGCTTGAAACACCTTCTAGATGGCCGAATCAGAGTGGGACATAGAAAACGAAAATAGATATCCTAATGTATTATGAGATCCTGTAAAATTTGGGCCCATTTTGAGTTATGGATTCCGAGATATGATCAAATTAGTGGGATGTTTTTCTGGGCCGCAGAATCTGGCCCAGAATTGTATTTCTAACTTGGACCGCCTTAATGGCCACCATAGAGGCCGAATTAGCATTGGATAATGAAGGGTTATTTGTTACTATACATGTCTTATAGAATCCCACAAAATATGGGATTCATTGGGCCTGTATGTTTGGCCCCACAGTCTCATAAGTGGGATGGTTTACAATCTACCTTCTCTTAGAATTTCTTCCATTCATCTCCAAAAATATCCATCATTGATTATGAATCATCCATTGATCCCTGAATTAAAAATGTTCACATTTAAGTGTAGATATAGTTCCCAAAATATCAAATTAAAATATTGATAATTACATTACTTAGAATCAGATGACTCATTGGGCCTAAATTGGTGTATATTAGGCATGGAGTGCACAAATGATGAGAATGGATGTTCATAATGAAAATGCATGAACTCAGGACCATAAGATCAAAAATGAACATTTAATACCATTAAAATATAATTAAAATATATGTTTTTATTGGATAATCAATGGTTTATTGTAGACCACTAGGTTATGGGTGTGTTCCCTACTAGTATCTAGTGCATGAGAACATAGTTCGCGGTGGTTGATATTCCATGTTTCACTGATGTATAAGGATCCTAGGTTCCCAACTAACACTAGATACTTATGGATTTCCCATGGTTCTTGTGATATATTTTTTCATTTCAGTTGTTTCACACTTGTTGTCTCATTTGGGAAAAAATACATTTCAATCTAAAATGAATCATTTTCATTTATAAATGTTAATGCATGCTTGGAGTCTATTTTGAAAATATAGTGGAACATAAACACTTTCCTTAATAATGTTAACTTGTGACTTTAATTTGAAAAGAATGGAAAAAATTAATTTATTATGGATTATTTTAAACTTTCATAATTGGGTTCTTTTTTAAAGGTAAGAGCATAGGGCATTCTTTATCCTTAGCATTCCTACTAAGCATATTGGTGCTCACACCTAATTTATTTTTTAGTTTTAGGTTCCTCTAGTTTGGATATCTATTAGAGTGAGTGTGGGTTTGTGTTCTATGGCAACCCGTGAGGTCACTTGAGGTATGTTCTGCTACTTATTTTATTGTTATTTCCACTGCTAATGTTGTTTTTGTTTTATTCAGTTTATATTCAGTTATATGTCTTTTTTTATGGGAAAAAACATTCCCAACTGTGTCATTTTGATTCCCGAAACTAGTTTCTAGACTATGGGGATCAAGAACACCCCTCATGCTATGTCACTGACCAGATCAGGTGATCGGTTCAGGGTTTACGTAGGTTGGTTTGTGACAAAATGGTATCAGAGGAGGTTTAGGCCATGTATTTTGGGGATGTCTGATAGTTTAGAGTTAGGATTTTCGGAATTCAAGTGGCTGATATTGGGTAGGTGCTTGATAACCACCTATTCGTAATGACGCTTAAATTTCTAGGGTGGTCTGGGATGGTCTTTCCTCGAGGTCTGTTCTTGGTTCTCAGTTGTCTTCAAGTTCCTTAGTCTTGTTTGGGGGTTTATGGTTAGTTTTGAATTTTTTTTGTCATTTTGGAGGGATGCATGGTTGCTATGCACAACATGTAAATCCATGTGCAGACCATTCAATTGCCTTTGATGACTTCCTATGTGCTCACCTGGTTGGTGCACGGTCTTCCAAACCATGTGAACAAACTGTGTGTAGCAGTTGTTTATTTGATAATTTTGAATCTTGATTTGTTGAGTGAATTGGTTGTTTTTGGGATGTTCTTGGTGTGAGTTTTAGTTGGTTTTGGGGTGTTTTATTGGGTTGTAAAATTGATGATTGGTATTTTGAAATTGGATTTCCAAAATGAAAATCTTTATTTGTTTGAAAATGTAATGAGTTGTTTTGGGGATGAAAAGTGTTTTAGAAATTTTTTTGATATCTTGAAATGTTTTATGAAAATTGAAATTGAAAATGTTTTGGAAAGTGTTTGGGGTTTTTTTGAAGTTATTGTGGAATGTAAAATGGGAGTTTCTTTGAAACGACAACTTGGAGATGCTTAATTTTAGGATTGTAAAGGATGTCTTCAAAATTGGTTTGGAGTTTCAAATTTGGGTTGAATGTTTTGTTTTAGAAATGAGAAGGTTTTGTTTTGATTTGGTATTCCTATGGATGACCACATGTATGGATGAATGTAATTGGATGTGGATGGTTGTTTATACATGTGGATGGGTTCCCGAGTTGGAACTAGAAAGTTTGTATGTGAGGTTTCATGGAATACCAATGGTGGATGCTCGATTTTCAAGGCTTGTTTTGTTTTCCAAAAGCATGTTTGGATTAGTGATGTGTTAGGATGATTTTTGTTTAAGAAATTTTAAAAAATAAAAGAGGGTTTAAAAAAAGGGGTTTTTAGAATTTTGATGGTTTTGAAAAGGGATGGGTTTTAAAATGGAAATTTGTGAAAGTGGGGTTTGGGTTTGGTTAGTGATGTTTCTTTGGTATTATTTCAGTTGATATTTGATTCGATTATGGTATGGTTTTGTGATGTATTAGTCTATGGGATTGATACTTATTTTTGATATGGTTTTTCAAGATTTAAATGGTGTTTTGAGTTTGAGTTAATGATTATGTTTAAATGTGGGGGCTTGTTTTCTGATGTTCTTTAGGTTGGTTTTGTGCTTCTTGTTTTAAGTATGCCACCTAGAATTGTCCAAAGGTCCCCGAGGGGTCATTTTTAGTTGTTAGTTTTACCTAGAACCTAGTGGAGTGGTGGGGTTATTTTACTTTTCATTATTTCTTGTTTTCTCTATGGTGGCCGAGTTTCGATAGGGGTTGCGGTATAACTCGAGGAAGTGGAGTGTTTCTTCATGTCTATAGGAACTCCAGATGTTGTGAAGGGAAAGTTTTCCTGGTTTTGTTTAAAGGGTTATGTTTGGGATAGAGAAGGGAGATTACTACCTTCTCCTTGAAAGTTGGGGTCACAGTGAGTGAACTGTGACAAATGAAAATCTTGTTTTTCAAGGTGCTCATGAAGGGTTCTCCATCCAGTGAAGTGGGTGAAATAGAGGCATATGTTCTTGGACTGAGACTTTCTTCAGTTCTTGTTTATCATTCCTAAGACTACACACTTGTTTGTTTCCAATTTGGTTGTTTTGGGCACTCAAAGTCGTTCGTCATAATATTTTGATGGATTGTCAAGAGTGTGGCTATTTGGGTCACCTGGGGAAGTCTGTAAGTAGTCTTTCCAAAAGATGAAGCCTTAGTTGGAGATTGTTAGTTCCTGACTGTGGTGCATCATATGATTCAATACATCAGAGCTCCATCCATAGGTCTCAGAGTGAATATTTTCATGTAGTTGTGAAGTAACTAGGTGTGGGGGGGATGATAATCCAACCTATTTCCTCCGATGTCAGAGAGGACACTGTTTGAATTTTCATTTCCCACGATTTCTTGTTTTGGTACCTTGTTTGGAGGTCTTGGTGGCCTCTTCTATAAGATTTCAATGGTTGTTCCTTTCTAGTGTAAACTTTAAATGGTTGGTCTTTCTTTGGACAAATTTCAGCTTCTAGGTGATACTCGTTTGAAAATGTATGTGGGTTATGGATCTTATGAATCATGGTTTGGCTTGGTATTTATCTGGTGTTTATTTTTTCTGGTTCCCCTTTGACTGGGGGTTTTAGGTTGGTTTGTGTTGATGTTTCTCCCTGTGTTTGGGGCCAGCCTATGTCAGTGGGTTCATGATGGGAAATTCAGTCTACATAGTTGAAACTGAATTGAGAGTTTCCATGTGTATTCCATTATATTAATCATTTTCCAATATGGTGGGGAGACCCACAATGGGTCTCACCAATGTCTTCCCTCAAGCAGGTTGGGTGTGACTCAGTAAGTTAAGGGGTCACACCAATGTTAGGGGTCTTGATTGGTTTTCTAATTTGTTTTGATTTGGGAAATTCAGTATTCGGCTAGAGTCCTAATATAGTGGGGAGACCAACATATGAAAAACTCATGGAGAAATTACTCTTCAAGGTGTTCTTGTTGGGTAAAATCACTACCTCTACTCTGCTTGACCCCAATCAATGTAGATGGTTATACCAGACGATGGGTTGTATTTTGAATATTAATTGGAGATCTCGAGTGGATTCTAGTGATTTCTAAGTTAGGGGTTGGGGTGTTCCAGGTTGTGGTTGTGTTTGGAAATGTGAGTCTCGTGTTGTTGGTTATTTCACTCGGTAGTTTGAGTCTCAATATTTTAGGTCTTGGGTAGAAAGTGAGTGTTCGATCCTCAAGTGTTAGGGGTTTCATTTTTTAGAATCGTTGCATCCTTGTTTTGAGCTTTGAAAAGCCGAGTCTTTTGGGATTTTTTGGGGGTAGAAAGTGTCATGGTGGGGAGAATTGTCACGCCCCGACCTAGTTCATTGTATTATATTTTTCTTTATAACATTTTTGAGATAATATTATTATTAATATCAATATTATTATTAGTTATATTATTATTATTAGGTTTTCATTTTTTTTTATTTTTATTATTTTTTCTTTTCCTCTAATTTTCTCTCTCCCTTTCTCCCCGGTGTGTCGCATGAGCCCTCCTCCCTCACCTCTCCAACTGCGTGCCTTCCTTCCCTTGATCCTACCCCCTCCCTCACCGATCAACCATCCACGCCGGCAGCCTCCTCTCCCAAGCCCGCCACTACCGTCGCCATCGTCTGGGGTGCAGGCTGTTGCTTCCATCACCGTTGGCCCCATCATCCCTCTTCTTCCATGGTCACATGACCCCCTCCTTCCCAATCTCCCTTCTACCACCATTTTCACTTGATTTTTTTAGTATTTTTGGTCAAAACCTCATTGTGAGTCCTCTCCTTCCCTCACCTTCTTCCTTTGGCCAGTTTTTCTTCCTCTCATCGCCTTATTGTGTTCGAAAAAAACCCTAGGGTAGGGTTTAACTGATTTTTGATGTTTTATTTACTTTCCAGGGATTGCATCCGGTCTCTTAGGACCCATCCTTCACGTTTCAACATCCTCTATTGAAGGAAAAGTGGATTTAGTTCATCTCAAACTTATTGGTCGCCGGTTGGGGCAAGGTTTCTCTTGTTTCCTTGTTCAATTTAGTTTTAATTATATCATTTTGTAATTTTTAGACTCTCTTAAAATTTTTTAGTTTGTTTTAGTCATTGCGGTGTGGATTCGAGTTCTTGGTAGCAAAGACTAATATGTATATACATGGGTAAGAATGTATATATATATATATATATATATATCCTCCTTGCACATATTAACTCATGGTACAGGGAATATATAATTGGTCTAAAGGTTATATATATATGAAAATGTATATACATGTAGGTGAAGCAGTCCTGAGTTGACATCGTCTAAAGCTGCATGTCTTGAGGTAGGTTCTCTATTCTAGAGTTTTTAATTTAAAGACCTTGATTGCCTGAAAATTTTAAATATATATATTTTTATGTCATTATGGTATATATATATATGTTAGCTAGAATTGTTTTCATCACTTGGATTTGGTTTATCATTTGCCTATATGATTTTTCTAAGACTGGTTATGTGTTGTATTTAAATTTAAAGTATCATAAATGTGTAAAATAGTTTTCTGAATGTTTTTTAGTTTTCAAGTGAATTTCTTAGAACTCAAAGGTTTGGTATAATGTATTATCAAGTACATGGAATGTTTGGCATAATTTTAGGGTGTTGATTATTTTTATTCTAGATATTGGGAATGCCCTTGGAAAAGTGGATTTTTATGTTGGAAAATATAGAGGCCCGATTGGCACCTTATTTCATTTTTGGAAGTGGAATTTGGTTTTTAATGTGTAATGGATATTTCCAAATAAATTTTTCCATTTTTTCTGATTTCTTAATATGTAACAACAAGTTTGGTTTTTCAAAAAAATCTCCAATGTGATTTCCATGGATGGGTTTTGTTTTGAACTCGTGCTCAAATGGTGGTTTTAATTTCTTGAAAGAATTTTGTCATTGTAAGCATTGTTTCAAGACTATTTTTAAATTTTTAGTACATTGGTTGTTCAATTAATATTTTAAATGATTTTGGAAACTTAAAAGTTCTAGTGATTATGTGTTCTAAAATGAAAATTATTCTTTGTAAATAATTAAGCCCATTGGGAACTTTAAGAGTGGTTGGTGAAAAAATAAAAACCCTCTTGAGGCATTCCCCCTAGTTTGAGAAATGTGATATAAGTATTAATATATTATTTTTGATATGTGCCTAGTGAATAAGATTGTGTTTTGTTGCGTGATGTGTAAGAGGGGGGATGTTCTTAAGGAGGGAGAATGGTGGTGATAGGTTGAATGGGTTTTGGATAAAGAAAGTGTTATGTTCATTTATGTTCGCTTGATAAAAACTCACCACCGATTAAAATAGAACACATGGGTAACCTTGGATATCTAGCTGGGAAGACTAGTAATTGTATGATAGATGATACATAAGTGGTTGATCCCAGTTTTGTCTAGCAGGATTGAAGCTTACAACACTAACAAAACATAATGATGGTTTATTGGAGACCGCTAGGTTATGAGTGTGTTCCCTACTAGTGGATTGTGCATGAGAACATAGTTCTTTGTGTTTTCTATACCATGTTTGACTAAGGTACGAGGATCCTAGGTCCCCAACTAACACTATCTACTTAGGGATTTCCCATAGTGACTGTGATATGATTTTTCATTTCAATTTTTTACACTTGTTGTCTCATTTGTGAAAAACCACATTTCAATCTAAACTGCTTCCTTTTCATTTAGAAATATTAATTCATTCTTGGAGTCTGTTTTGTAAATATAGTGGAACATAAACACTTTCCTTAAAAATGTAAACTTGTGACTTGAATTTGAAAATAATGAAAAACATTACTTTATTATGTCTTATTTTCAAACTAGCATAATTTGGTTTCTTTTTAAAGGCAAAGGCATAGGGAATTTTTTATCCTTGGCATTCCTACTGAGCATATCGGTGCTCAAACATACTTTATTTTTTTACTTTCAGGTTCCTCTAGTTTGTATTTCTCTTTGAGAGAGTGTGGTTTTGTGTTCCATGGTGACCCACGAGGTCACTTGAGGTATATTATGCTAATTAGTTTATTGTTATTTCCACTACTAGTGTTATTTTTGTTTTATTCAGTTTATATTAAGTTTTCTGTATTTTGTTTATGGGTCAAACCATTCCCTACTATCTCATTTTGATGTCCGGTACAAGTTTCCAACCCATGGGGATCGGAAACACCTTTTGGGCCATGTTGCGGACCGGCTCGGGTGACTGGTTCAAGATTGACCCAGGTTGGTTCGTGATAATATTGTATCCCAAAATTATGATATCTCCTAAAAAACTCCATCTTTATATTAATTATAAATTAAACTGACTCCTATCAATTAAAAAATTTGTTTTTATTTCAATACAACATAAAATAAACATTTAAGAAGCTCACTAAAAGTTCATTAGAAAAATATACATTTGATAACTCCATCCACTATGACTTCATCTAGTGTGCCTTTTCCTTCATCCGGTTTGTCTCTGTCCGATGCACCTCACCCTATGTTCAGTAAGACTCAATCTGATGTACCTCTAAAATATGAACCTTATTACTCTATGCCTCAACATCCATATGATATTCCTCCATTCGATGTGACTCGAATCAATCCCCTCTGATCAATACCTATGTCTAATAAAACTCTCTCCATTGTACCTGTGATGTGAGAACCTCTATATAATGCCTCTGATCAAAACATCTAGCTAGTACACCTCTGATCGATATCTATATATAGTTCCCATTATTCAACCAAGTATTTCCTTGGTTAGAAAATCACTGTGCTCTGAAAGCTTTATCAGTTATCTTCACTCATGAATAATGTCAATGTTAGTATGTTTAATATGTAATCCCATTTATATATGGTCACCTCAATGGAAAATGGAGGGAACTCAAATATGTTTTCCCTCTCAACTTAAATTCTAATTTCAAACATCCCATTCCTTTAGACTTTATCAGATGAATCTAAAATATTCTTGAATATTCTTGAATATTTATTAAAAATATATAATCTACAACATTTTTTGAACTTACTTAACATAATCATTAAGGAACTTATTCAAACCTCCTTATGCTATCTAGATAACATAACTTGAAAGATCAACTCAACATCATTATGTTAAGGTATTTAAAAAGTCTTGTAAAGCCCCTCAATACATTTTCTGAAATATTTTTTTTAATGAATTCATTAATAAATCCTCTATCTAGTGATTATTCCTCTATCTGATGCATTTGATGTTTCTACATCTAGTAAATAACCTCTCAATAAAATTCTTTGACCGATTAACTCAATCTGATGAACTCAACATTTCTTCAACTGATTCTCTTCATATGAATCATTTTACCAATGGACTCACATTTTTTCATTTGGAGTTTTCTTGTTTGATGTGTCAGAATATCTCCATTTGGTCACCCTACCTTAGATCAAACTTCATACAATGCTTGCTTAAAAAAACCCAATCAAGTATATATTTATCGAATTATCCATATAATGAATTTTTTTTCTCTATCTGATCCTTATCCATCCAAAATCTCTTTGACTGATCATCCTGACTTACAAAACTAATCCCGATGTATATTTTGATAAAACACCTTCTTTGACTGATGGAGATTCTAATCCCCTGATTAATGGGAACTTATTAATTGTCTATCCGATAGAACTAAAGCTTCATATTTGTGTTCATACATATTTCTATTCTAGTATCACATTCATATTCCTTTATCCATTGATATTATAAATATTTATCAAATTTAACTACATGAACACTAGCTCTTTTATACTTAATATTTTGAAACATTGAACCTATCCTTCCATTTATCTCTATAAATATCTATAAAAAATTTCATTTTACTGGAGGAAAAACATTTATATCATACAAAAAATAGTTCATTGGATATTCATATCATGGAATTGATCCAGTAGACTCTAAATAGAAAATCAATCCTTGATTTTATAACATCAAACTTCATACATTATGTAGCTTCAACTTTACAACACTAATAATGTTCACCCTGCACCTTTAACTTTTCACACCCTGTATTTTAGTTATACTTGAGCCATTAGCCTTCAATCATGTTTGTCTGTTCATAGAGAACAACTTTACTATATCTTGGTGTGTATTTATTATAGCCATGAATATATATTTATAGCTCAAACGTTTCCTTATTCACTTTGTACAAACTCATACAAACTCTTCACATAGGAATGCCCGCTTCTGATAACTCTTCTTTAGGTAACATTATTCATGTTCCATCTAATAAAATTTTTTAACTTTAAACTTAGACTTCTTATCTATCTACATCCAATAAAATATATCTGGTGATATGTATATGGTAGCCTTGATTCATTACCACCAGTCCGGTAACCTCAATATATCCCTTTGGACTCAAGCTTAAATCACAAATAACTTTCTGATGTCAGGAACTTGAAGACATGCATAAAATTTTCTAGCTTGTGGGGATACTTTCTTATCCTTCTCTAGTAACTCGTTAGGAATGTTTCCTAATCATCATAAGGAACTCATAATAAAACTTTCTTATCCTCTATAAGAAAAGTTTCCTAAAATTATCTAGCAACTCAATCTTCCCTTTTTTACTTCTAATTTTTTTACCATTAGGATAACTTCCTTCAGAAAACTTCTACAATATTCTTATCCATTGGTAATTAATTATTAAAATTACACTATCATATATAGTTATCAGAATCACTATCCTACAAACTTTCCCTAGGAACCTTTACCTAATGAACCTTTACCTTCAACTTCCTTATTGAATTTACAACAAAATACTGACAAAATATACAATATATCAACATCATTATTTGATAGGAAATTTAATCCCTCCCTTTTTATTTTTTGTCAATACTAGATTACGTTTAAATTAAATGATATACTTATCCCCCTTATTGGAAATTAATTCAAAATCTCTTTCTTTTGAGAACTTTAAGTGAGGGAACATTTTTCTCTCCACCTTAATGATCTGAATTTTGAATCTCCCTTGTTTGAATTTTCAGTGTGAGGGAGGAATATTCTTCATACCCTTTATTATTCCCTTATTTTATTCTATAGAACCTAGTATAAACTTTTAACTTTTCAAAAGAAGAAAATAATCAAATTTCTAAAAGCAATAATCCTAAAATCAACCAAATATAAGTCTATGTGAGCCATGCTTGGTGTAGAAAACAAGAGTGATCAACTTAGACATTAAAGTTATCCATGAAGTTTTTCAAGTGATGCTTACTCTTCAAAAAAATTATTTCAGGAAAAAATTCATCCGATTTTCATTTAAACTACTTTATTTCATCTATCTCAACAAACATATAAAAAATTTTCAAGTATAAAAATGAGAAAATTTTCTCCTCCTTTATAGGTTAATACAATTTTTTTCATCAATTGTAAAATTTTCCCTTTTTACATTTGTACTCCATTTTTTTATCAAAGTAGGAGTATAGAAAACATACCTCACAAATGAAAACATCTTTCAATATTCTATATTTTTAGTATCCTATGTGGGAACACCTTGGATGACTAGAATAAATTTCTAAAACACCTTATAAATATTCCATAAAAAACCACCATCATCTTTCTACTTCAGGACTCCCCCTAAAAATCATCACCTTCAATACCCTTTCACATTGTAAGCTAGTTGAAATAGACAATATAATAAGGAAGATCATTCTTAGCTTCATAAAATAGAGAAACAAGGATGAAAAAGTTTTCCCAATACAGAAACTCTCTTTATATAACTTTAATTTTATTCATTCTTTCCCCCTTGTATTTCCAATCAATAAACATCTTGGGTGGAATGGGATTATTCTCCTCATTTTTATTTTCAAAACTATGTGGTGGAGTTTTATTAACTATATCTAGAAAGGAAAATGCATTTTTATTATTTTATTACACTTCCAACCTTCTTTTTTCCTCCAAATTTTCTATCCATACAACTGTACAAACATTTAGAATATATTCAACTTTCTTCTTGTTCTCAATTTTTCTTACGATTACACTTTTTCTTTCATAATATTTTCTATTTTTGTTTACAAAATTCTCTTATCCTATTAACATTATCATGAATTTTTCAAGAGTGTGACCAGGAAACATACATCTTCCACACAACATCTTATTTTCTGATATTTTACTTTTCTGAGGTAACTTATGGTATTCTTTAACTTCTTCATTAGATATGACTTTCACTATTCAAATCCACTTATGTCTTTCTTGGATTGATTAAAATTTCCTTTTTTATATTCATTCCATTTTATTGAACATTCATGGAAGGATTAAAAATATATATGAAGTGGAATTTTATTCCATAGAAGTAATAAATTTTCTTTGGTATGTCATCTTTTGAACATTTCTTTCTCAGTATAAGATTCTTATTTACTTATTTTTTCTTACACCCCAAGGTAGATTTACAATCTATATTCCTTGAATTTTATTTCATCTTTTTTTGCCTCTTTCCGTTAATAGTACCTTTTTGTGAATGGTAGAATTGAACCATAAATTTTCTTCAAAAAGTCAATTTCTTCAATAAATTTCACAAAAATCTTCAATATATAAAAATATATTTGATGTCACTGGATCTTTCTTCTTTTATAAATATTGGGTATACATAACTAAGTTTATTTTTCTTTCCACATTTCTCCCCCTTAATGTTGGCCTTGTTTGTTCTTTATACCTTGGAATATTGTACTAACAATCGATAACTATGTATTCAAACTTTAAAAAACACCAATATGATCCAATAAGACCATTCTTCATACATTATGTTGTATTTTTACTGGTGGAAACATATTCAAAAACTTGTTTCTCTCAGATGTTAAATTTTTTATCCAGGACATCTATTTGGAAACTCTTTCCCTTTTCTTTTCTAACTTACACCTTCTTAGAAGAGGTGGGTTTATAAAATCTCTTCATCCAATTTTATATGAAATTATAACCTACACTAAGATTATAGGATCCATTTCTAACAGATTCAATGAAATATAGGGTTACCATTTTATTAATCTTATCAAAAGATGATGCTTATGATGCTTTCACATTATTCATGATGTTGGATAAAGTATTTCCTAAAGTTATAATTTCCTTATAACATTTGGAATATTTTATTATCTCATAATTATTTGAATATTTATCTTAAGTATCTTCTATGTTTCTTAATATTACCACTCGATCAAGGAACTTTACATTTAAAGCATTCTTATAATTTTTAGGACTCCTCACTTTATCTTCACATACAACTTCTAACTTGTGTATGTTTTTCTCATACACATTACTCATATATTTAAAGGAAATATGGAGTTAATTTATTCAATTTTCTTTTATTTCAAGTTGAGTATTATTAACATTAAAAATTTCTTTGTGAGTATCTTTTAGTGCATGAAGCTTTCACTTGATCACTTTTTTTTATCAAATATTCATAAAAAAACATCTAAGTAAGGACTCTTTTGTAAAAGTGAACTTTTTTTATAGTTTATTTCTAATTATTTCTTATACTCACTGAGTTTAGTGTGAGTATAATAAATGTGTTAATTTTAAAGTTTTTCCTTATGAATTTTTCGTTCTTTCTATAGTAATTCTTCAAGATCTTAAATTCTTCTAGATTTATCACCAAAATGAGTGTTATTGACTTGAATAGTAGATTCAAATGCATGGAACCTTTCCTTAAGAACTTTCATAAAAAAATTCTCATAAAAACCTCTATAAAAAATTTTAGCTATAAAGTTGAATATTTATTGAGAACATACCAAACTTTCTTACTTGAATTCAACAAGATTAATAATAGATTTAAATTATTTGAGCTTCTTTATTAATGCATTATCTATGTCATAATGTTCCAATTTTAGTTGTGATATTTCCTCCTATTTTCCCCTGATATGTGAATCTTTTCAAATTCACAGGATTTATTTCCACACTTTATAACTTTCAGCAGTGATGGATCCTCCTTATGTTGGTTATGACGAGTTGACTTCCCATACTTATAAACTTCTTTATTATTCTATTTTTAGGGTTTTTGCGGAAACAACCATGTAGATATAACTAGAGATAATTTCTATACTCTTTAGCTCAATATTAACTTTATTATATTATGGAGAAACACTTTATTCAACCATTGGAAAGATTCAATTCCTATAAAATAGTTAATTAAAACAGAGAACCAAGAATTATAGATCAAAATAGAGGGAAAATTCCCATTAATACCAATTGAGATTCCTAGGTGGATCGTGTAGTCACCATGAGGGGGGTGGATGAATATGTAGTGAGCAACTTTTACTGATTATATTTAACATAATCTATTTATTAATTTATGATTATCAAACCTCTATTATTAGTTAATATGTATGGATATTTATAAATTCTTCATCAACAATTTTCCCTTATGCTATGAAGATGATATAATGAAAACATCACACTTGTATTTTTATAAGGTTCGGACTCAGTGTGAGAACCTATATCTTTGCTACGGTGAATCCCATTGGTCCTTGGATTCTTCCACTAATAATAATTTCATCAATTAAAAGTGGGGGGTATTTATAATACATCCAATAATTTAGAAATATCTTAAAAAGATCCACATATCCCCTGATATAAAATTAAATTTAGTCCCATCAGTTACACACTTTTCTTATCTTTTGAGTCAATATAAGATAAACATGCAAGTATCTCATTGAAAATTCTTTTGGAAAATATTCATATGATAACTCCATTTGGTGTGGATCCATCTAGTGCACCTCTTCCTTCACCAGGTATGAATCTATCTGCTGTGCCTCATCCTCCATTTGGTAATCCTCTATCTAGTGAACCTCTAAACTATATGCCAGAATACTCTATGCCTCAACCTTCATTAAATATTCCTCTATCTAGTTCACCTCTAATCAATATCATCTGACCTTTACCTATATTCGATAAAAATATGCTTGTTTTACCTATGATGAGAAAACCTATTTCCAATGCCTTTGATCAAAATATCTGGTTGTTACACCTCTAATCATTACCTCTGTCTATTGTCTCTTCTTCAACAAAGTATCTCCTTGGTTGGAAACTCACACTACTCTGAAATATTCATCACTTCACTTCTATCCCACATATGAATAGTGTTATTACATTTAGTATGTACTCCCCTTTACATAGGCATTACTCAAAGGAAAAGGGTGTGAAATCAATTATATTTTCCCACTCAACTTAAATCCCAATTTCAAAATTCCCACTTATTTAGACTTTGATGGCTATATCTGAACTCTTATAGAATATTCTTGATGCTTCATGAAAACAACAACATCCAAAATCTTATTTTAACTTCCTTAACCTCATCATTAAGGAAATTATTTAAACTTCATTATATTATATAGATAATATACCTTGAAATATCATCTCAAAATCATCATGTTAGGGGTTTTATAAAGACTTATAAAGATTATTAGTACTCTATTAAAAATATGTTTGTACAATGACTTCATTAAGAACTCCTCTATTTGAGGAGTGTTCCTTTTTCTACTGAATTTGATGTTTCTCCATCAGGTAAATCACCACTCCAAAAATTTCTTTGATCTATTGACTCAGTTTGATGAACTTAGTACTTCTTTGACAGATTCACTTTATATACTTATTCTAAATAATAGACTCACATTTTTTCATTTGGTTTTTGTCTATCTAATGAGTCAACATCTCTCTATTCGATCACCATACCTCATCTCAAACTTCATATAGTTCTTGGTTCACAAAATATCAGTGTGGTATATCTTTATAGAATCATCATTACTATGAAATCATGTTTCTCTATCTGATGCTCTCCTGTCTGATGTATCTTTGACCAATCATCCTGAATTGTAAAAATCATCCCAATTTCTCATTTGATAAAACACCTTCTTTGACCAATGAAAATTCTACTCCCATAATTGTTAAAACTTATTTAATTTTCCATTTAATATAACTAAAGGTTAATCTCAGTCTTCATACTTATTTATCTTTTAGGAGATCCTTAATATTTCTTTAGTTGATGGAATTATAAATCTTCATCAAATATAACTACATGAACACCATATCTTTTTTACTTCATCTTATGAAACATTGAACCTGTCCATCTATTACAAACTAGCCTAGGCTGCCATCCAAACCGACACCCGACTCAGTCCATGACATGGATCAAAGAGAAATCTTGATCCCCACAGACTAGAAACTAGTTCTTGGGTATCTAATAACTCCTTTGGTAAAGATTTTTCACATCATAATATTTAACCTCAATAATAATCATTATAAAAATTATCTATCAAAAAATCTATAACAAAGGAACTATACAAAAGTTTAAAGTTCACATCCATAACCAAATACCAAAATGAAAAAATGAAAAGGGTCTAACAAAAGGGCCAAAAAATCCTCATAACACAAGGGTCAACCACCCACTTTTTTCTATAACCAATACCTCTCTCAAAATAATCCACTATCAAGAATATCCACCACCACCACATGAAGCCTTTTTTTCAGGATTTAGATAAAACAAGGTCTATATACACCCATTGGGTGTATGTAAGGTGTGAGCTCATATGCCCAGTAAAATCCCACCAAGAATTACATGCATGGACATTAAAAGAAACATAATTATACAAGTTATAATGAATATAAAAAATAACTTGAATTTAAAACATTATTTAAAAATTAATAATAAGTGGAAAAAATAGAAATAACTGATAAGTAGGTAAAAAATAGAACACAAGAACCATGGAAAATCCCGAAGTAGCAAGGGTTAGTGGAGAACAAAGATCCATGTACTCTTGGGGATAAAACCATGGATGAAAAGTTCTATTCCCATGATTGATCCATCACCAATCCACATCATCATCCATAGTTTAGTTAGTGTTTTAATGCAATCCTTCTAGGTAGGGTGGGGAATTCCAAACATACTTGTCTTATTCTTCCTGCATAGATACTTAGGGTTCCCATGAGATTTACCACTTTTCAAACCATACAAATCCTCTTCCACTATAATCTAACCACCACATCTAAAACACAATATTTCCAACCATAGACACAGGTGAAATCCATTTTACAACCATTTCAACCACACAAACACACCTTTGAAACCACCTATTTACATACACAAAACCATTTATAAAATCAGTGGGTTTAGAATCTAGCACAATTAAGTTTCCATATAATGGAAAAATATTAAACCACATACCTTTTCCATTAAAACCACTAAGAACAAGTTGGAAACTACTATCCAAGAGGAAAATAGATCCTACAAAAGAAAGAATAAACCCTAACAATCAAACCCCATTCTGTACAGTTTAGATTAGATCAAACCTAGTTTATCACAACCCCCAGTTATAAATAAACTCAAGAAATAAAATACTATAACCAAAGAATAAATGAGATTATTAACTTACTTAAAGTTTTCTTAGAGAAATCATGTCAAAATACACACAAAATTGATCCAATATGGGAGGGGAGAATGGGGATGAAAAACCTGGGGCTAGATGGGTCATGAATATAAGGAAATGAAGGATGAGAGGGGTTAAATTGGGGAGTGTTATTTTATAAATTTTAACATTTTTAAAAATTGGTTAGACCTTATGGTTTTTCCGCACAATTTTACAAATCATGCACTAACCATGTGGGTGCTTCTAGTTCCACTGGAAGAGTCCACATGGTTTTGGTTTATTGGTTTCACAAACCATGCACCTAATCGCCTGGGAACTCTAGTTCCACTATCCCAGCTCCCATGATTTGTGGAGGTTTGTGAATGGTTTCATCTAATAGTGAACCAAGTGTACACGAACCACTGTCTCCCCAAAAAACTTTAATTCTCATAAAAATATGCATAAAATCTATAGATGAAAGGAAAGACCAAAAAACATACCTAAAAATGGCATAGTGGGTGTGATAATTCTTCCCATTAGGTCACTTTCTTCCCCCAGAGAGTCAATTAATAGTCTGATTAGAAATAAAGTGAGGCCACTGCTCTCCACAAAATTCTTTTGTTCCCAAATCTCATGCTCATAATTCCAATGTTTTTATAAGACCCGAACTAGAAAAATATATTTCCATCGAAGTAACTTCACTTGGGAATCAACAATCTAAATTGGTTTCTCCATCAATAATAATTCAGGTCCCAAATCATGATCTTCCTAGATCAAAAAATGGGAAGGATTTGTATTATAAATTTTCATCAAAGATATGTGGAAAACTTCATGAATATAACTCAAATAAAAAATGAAATTACTATTGGTATGTAACATTTTTGATCCTATAAATGTTCTATAAATTTATAATAAACCTAAAAGTATGCTTTCCCTTCTTTCCAAGATAATGACAGCCCAAAATAGGTGTCACCTTTAGAAACATCTGGTCACCCACTAATATTTCCAAGGGTCGGTATCAATGATAAGAATAATAATTGTAAAAGATATGAGCTTTCATAAAATTATGCTTTATCATCTGAATCTTTATGTTTTTTTCTTGCATAATACTTAGTCCCACAAAGGAAATCTCACTCGCTTCCATCTAGTATAAAAGGGACCATCAAAGTCGACCATATAGAGCTTCAAAGGGATCCATCCTGATAGAGTATTAGTACTGTTATTATAGAAAAATTATAAAAAAACTAGATGGTTATCCCATGATCCATCGAAATCTAGCATGCATGCATAAAGCATGTATTCCAAAATCTGGTTCTCCCACACTATTTAGTCATCAATTTGGGGATGGTATGCAAGATAAGCTTGAACTACAATGCCATTACCTTTTGGAGGACTTCACAAAAAATGATAGGTGAAATGTGGGTATCTATCATAAATAATGGTAAATGGAACCCCATGTAGCCACATAATCTCTTAGATATATAACTTTCCTAGATCCTCCAATTTGGTGGTGTCCTTGATTGTGATAAAGTGGGAGGATTTAGTTAAATAATCAATAAACACCCAAATATCATTCCTCCCCCAGGGTGTATAGGTTAAATCGATGATAAAATCCATGGCTACCTCATCCCACTTCTAGGTAGAAATGGGGAGAGGATGAAGCAAGATCAAGGGCTTATGATTCTCGGTTTTAACTTACTGACAACTATAAAATCGAGAAAAAAAGTTAGTGATGTTACATCTCATATCTAGCCTCTAGAATTAATGTCACACACCATAAAATATCTTAGTGGCACTGGAATGAATGACCCACTGAGACTAGTGGTAGTCTAGAATCACTACATTATTTAAAGAAAATGGTACCACAAAATGACCCTTGAAGTAATGAAATACATCAGGTGACAAAGACCATTCAATGGGTACCTCCCCACCATTTAGAAGCTGGATGGAATGATATCACAACTCATCCTTTGGATTATCTTCCTATATCATATTTATAAATGAAGGAATCAACTAAATTCTAGAAAAAACACGCCCCCTTTCTCTTCCTTGTCTTCCAGGTGCATCTAGAAAAAAATACCTATAAAGTTCCACTCACTATTGGGATCCATTAAATAATGAGTTAGAAAATTCCTACTTAAGGAATCAGCGACTACATTCTATTTACCTAGTGTTTATATGATGTCTATGTGGAACCCATGAACATACTTGACCCCAAATATTTACCTTAGGTTCAAATATTTATTGGAAAAGATATTTCTCAGGATTTTATGACCTGAATAGACCTTAAATTTTTTATCAAAAAGATAGTGGTTCTATGACTTGAGGTAATTTATCACAACCACAAGATAAAGGTCATGGGTTGGGTAATTCTTCTTATGTGGTCAGAGTTAGAGAGATCCATAATCCACCACATGATCTCCTTACACAAGAACATGACCCAAACCCATACTAGAAGCATCAAAGTCGACCAGATAACCCTGAACTACCTTAGGTAAGATCAATATAAGGGTGGTATTCAACCATAAATTGAGTTCCCTTAAATACACTTGACATTCTAGGATCCAAGATAAATTTATCCATTTCTTGGTAAGAGATTTAATAGGTGGGGAAAGTTGAGATAAATATTTCAAAAACCACTTATAAAACCTTTCCAGTCCTAAAAAGGATTCTAATTTTTAAGACATTTCTTAACCATTCCCATGAAATTACCACTCCTAATTTCTATAGATCAACTGAAACCCCACATTATGATATAAAATGTCTTAAAAACTGGACCTCCTAGATCTATAAACTTCATTTTAATAAGTTATCATAGAGATGATGGTCACATAATGTTCCTATAATGATCCTTAAAAGTTTTCCTCACTCCTCTTTTGATTTTGAGTAAACTAGAATGTCATACAAAAAAACCATGATGAAGGAGTCAAGATATATATAAAAAAAACAGTTCACAAAGTCCATAAAAACCAAAATATAATTCGTTAAACTAAATGACATTACCAAATTTTCAAAATGGTCGTACCTGCTTCAAAAAGTGGTCTTAGGAACATCAAATTCTCTAACTCTGACCTAGTGATACCCTGAATGGAGGTCAATATTTGAAAAACATATCTCCCCTTTTATCTAGTTTAAGATATCATCAATAAAAGTTATTAGGTATTTATTATTTATCATAACCTAGTTCAACTTCCTTTAATAGATAAAAAATCAAAGAGATCCATTTGCTTTATTAGAAATGATTACTAGAGCATCCCATAGAGACACACTCGTATGATTGGATCCTTTGGATTCCAAATCATCCAGATGAATATTTAACATCCCCAATTTAGTGGGGTCTATATAATATGATGGGGGAGATACCAGTTGTGTCCCTGGTACCAAGTCAATTGTGAAATCCACATCCTTTTCAGGAGGAAATCCTGAGAATTCCTTTGAAAAAACTTTGGGGAATTGACTAATTTGTAAAGGAAACTTTCTCTATGAGACTTACCCATCCACTTACATTAAGAGGTAGGATACATAACAAGAAATGTTAACCAACTACAGAAGTGGAGGTCTTGATTGTCCTAAACATGGGTCTGATTCACCCTAGAAAATTTGAGTGCTCCCACCGGCGTCTGTAAAGGTCACCCACCAATGATAGTAATTGATAAAGACCTTGAAAAAACTCATCCAATACATCCCTAGGATCAATTCAAATAGTTATATCTCTTGGAAAATGAAGTAATATTTCATATCAACTTATGATAGAAAGACATAACATGATGGGCATTAGAAACCATGATCCTTCCTTTTTCCATGAGGTGTGACTAATTCCATAGCATACGATATAAGTTCGGTTGGGAGTTTCAGTAATTCCATGAGGTGATAAGATATGAAAGAGTGTGAAGCACCTATATCTAATAAAAAAATTACTATGGATAATGTAACAAAAATAATACCTCTAAATATCATGGGACCTACATCAAGTTCCACTAGTTCCTAATCCATAACATGAAGAAGATTCATCTCCATATGAACCTGAGGTCGACTGTTAACCCATGTATTTTCCTTAAGTTGGGTCTTCCCATACAAATATATAACCTTTCTACCAATCCAACCATGAATAGATCCCATATCTCTTGAATAATTAGGTTGAGCTGTTGTCCCTATAGGAGATATAAAACTTGGACCACTCTGAGAATGAGAGGAATTTCTATAAAACCTTTATAGATGTCCCATGTGTCCAAAACGATGTCATTATTTGAGTGGGACTGAACATGTTGACCACATGTGCCTAAACCTTTTACTCTAATGGAGCATAATAGTCCCACCACCTATAGCTACTAATGAATATGGTTAGTGTGGATATCTAGAGCTACTACCAACCTTATTCCCTTACTCATCATGCTTCTTCTTCTATTTAGATAATCCTATACAGCTCTAGATTGGCATGGGAGTTATCCTAGTCAGATCAAACATACAAATCTGGTCGATATCCACCATTAAAGCCCAATCAACCACCTAAACACAAGTCTTCTTTTTTAAATAGAAAGACCTAAAATCAAATATCTAGATACAACACCATTTCAAACCATTGATCTTTCATCATTTCATTGGTTATTATCTTGAGAGAAAAGTTAACTAGATTTAGAAATTGGATAGTGTATTGCATCCCTAAATTATCCCCCTAATAAAGGTAAAGGAACTCCCATGAATTAGCGAGGTCCAAGGTCTCAATGGAGAACAACTTGACAAAGACATCCTTAATGTACTTCCATCCCATCTACTCATGATACCCATCCTGAACCATAGTATCCCACCACCTATGACTTGGGCCTTCAAATATAAATTAAATACACATCATCTTAATGGATTCATGAGTTCCAAAAAACTCAAAGATCCTATTGAATTGTTCCACCAAGTATTCATCTTATTGGGGGTTAGCTCTTCCCTAGAAGGAAGGGGGATTATGCTTGAGAAACTCCTGAGCCTGATCCCTCTATGGTCCTAGTTCAGATTCCTTAGACTGATAAGAACCTAAGAATAGTCCCTGATCTAGTTCTTGGATAGCCAAAGTCACTAATTTTATAACTCTCTAATCAATTGTTGGGTTGGACAAGAGAGAACTCTCTTTGAAATCCTCTCATGGTTGTATAAGAGGTCTCTAGGGGGCATGATACTACACAAGTCGAAACAAACAAAAAGGATAAATCATCAATACATAAATACACTAGGAATTAGGTTAATGACATAAATAAAAATACACATAAATCACAATGAAACCACAAAAAATCAAACCACTCCTTCCTACCTTGGTTCCCATGCCTAGTCTGAAACCTATGCATTACACCCCATGGAGTAGAAAAACCAAATTCCCAATATCCCATGGAAACCAAAGGTCCTTCATGAGGTGTGATGGTTAGACACTCTACCCACAACTAGAACCTCAAGCCTCAAAATTCATAGCTCATGTCTATCCAGACTTTTCCCAAATATGAAGAACCAAGTAAAAGGTAAAACCTACACAAATCTATTTTTTTTCAAGAACTGGCCTAGGCTTCCATTTGAACTGACACCTGATCCAACCCATGACATGGCTCAAAAGGTGTTCCCAATCCCCATGGGCTAGAAACTAGTGCATGGGCATGAAATAACTCATTTGAGAATGATTTTACCATCCAAAGAAACAACTCAACAATAATCACTACAACAATCATCTATAAAAAATATATAACAAAAGGAACCATATACAATATTAAATTTTACATCCATAAACAGATACCAAAATAAAAAAGGAAAATATACTAAAAAAAGGGCCAAAAATCCTCATGAAATAATGCTTAACCCTCCACTATGTCATGAAAACACCTACCCCAAAACAAACCACTAGAAAGAGTATCTTCCATCTCCACATGAATCCTTAACTTTTCTCAAGTCATATAAAACAATGTCTATATACACCCATTTTTATATGTATGGTGTAAAATCACATTCCTAGTAGGATCACACAAAGTGTTCCATTGATAGGAATTATAAAAAAAATAAAATACTAATTTTAACCAAAAGAATATTTTTTTTAAAATTTAAAAAATGATTTAATCTTTACTAATAAGTTTTAAAAAATAGAAAAAACTGATGATAAGGTTAAAAAAACAAAAAAAACATGGTAAATCCCTAATTATATATGTTTAGTGGGGACCTAAGATCCACATACTCTTAGTAATTAAACCATGGATTCAAAAGTCCATTCCTATTCTCAATCCATCACCAATCCACATCATCATCCATAGTTTAATTAGTGTTTTAATGTAATTCTGATAGGTACGGGAGAGAATACCTAATGTACTTATCCTAGTCAGCCCACCTAGATACCTAGGGTTCCCATGTGCTTTACCCCATTTTCTCAAATCATAAAAATCCTATTTCACCATAATCCAACCAACACATACTAAAGAACAACATTTCCAACCATATCTATAGGTGAAATCCATTTTACAACCATTTCACCCACACAAAAACACATTTGAAACCAATAATTTACAAAAAAAAACATTTATAAAATTATTAGGTTTAGAAGTATGCATAATTAAGTTTTCTAATAATGTCACAATAGGATACCAACCACCTTTTCCCTTGAAACCACCAATAACTAGTTGGAAAACATAAGAAAAAAGGAGATGAAATCATATAGAATCAAGAATAAACCATAACCATTAAACCCCATGCCGTACAATTTAGATTAGACCAATCCTAGGTCATTACAACCACCAGGTATAAAGAAGCTCAAGAGAGAAAAGAGAAGAACCTAAGAAGAAAGGATACGAGTCACTTACTTAGAGTTTTCTTAGAGAACCTAAGTTAAAATTCACCCAAAATTAAGCTAAGAGGGTATAAGATAAGGGAGATGAAATGCCTAATGATGGTGGGGATGTGAATGGAAGGAAATTTGGGGTGAGAGGGGTTAAATTTGGGTGGGGTAGTTTAGGAATTTCAATTTTTTTTAAATCAGGTAGAACATATGGTTTTCCAAAACTATTCACTAATTGTGTGGGTGCTTCTGGTTCCATTTATAGGTTTTATGATTTGGATTTCATGGTTTCACAAACCATGAACCTAACATTGAGATCACTCTAATACCGCCACTCTATCTCACATGGTTTATAGAGGCTGGTGAACAGTTTCCTCTAACCGTGCGCCAACCATACGCTAACCTCCATCTCCTGAAAAAATTCAATTATTAAATAAAATTACCCATAAAAGTTATAGATGAAAGAAAATACCAAAAATAAACAAATCATACATGAAAATTGCACTATGGGTGTGACACCATCTGTTGATCTTTATAAATATATGAAAGAGATCGCCTTCTGCTGGAGGGATAACTTTTATATCATACAAATCATGGTTTAATGGATATTCATCTGATGGATTTTACCTAATAGCTTCTGAATATAAATTCAATCCTTGAAAAAATAACATCTAAATTCATATATCATGAAGCTTTAACTTTGTAACATCAACAATGTTCAGCTTTCACCTTCAAAAAACTACACCATGTCTATTTGGTATACTTGATCCATTAGTCTTCAACCATGTTTGTATGATTAATTTTAGAAACTTCACTATATATTTCAATGTATTTTGGGCAGCCATGACTACAACTTTATAGCTTGAACTTTATATTATTAACTTTTTACAAATGCATATAAACTATACACTCTACAACACCATATTCTAACAACTCTTCACCTGATAACATTGTTGGAATCTGAAAATTCATCCAAATAATGCACTAAATGTTTCCAAACCTGATCTAAAATCATATCACATTATATAGGCTTTGATTTTACTGGTCGTAGAGCCTGAGCGATTTTATGGGTTAGAAGTTATGGTCATTTGACGTAAGGATGATGAAAATGGCCAGCCAAAGATTTTTTTTTGGGAAAGTAAGGAAGTTCAAGGATGATTAAAAAAAGTTCATGAAATACTCTTACGCACTAAATGCAATGTGAATCCATCTACTTCCACTCAAGATTCCCAAACAGATAAGGAAGATGCACACAAGATTTCCACTTTGCACGTAAGAAGCCTAATCCATGCGTAAGCCTCTTTCTTATCAAATGCGATGTAAAAATGAATCTTATGCGCACGTTGGGGATATAGTTTTGTGGAAGACCTCGCCCACACCTGGAATATTATGAGTCATTTCTAAATATTTTTCCTATATATTTAAGGCTACCCCTATCTTTGAAGGAGGGAATCTGGTGGTCATCTGACACTCTACAACACGTAAGGCTGATATTCCACTCCAACACAGAAGAATGGAACCATCCATATAGAGATCTTGCATGATAGGTACCCTATAGGTCTACCTTCACACATGTCTATAGTGGTTTGATCCTCACCCAACTCTTTCAAGCCTATGTTAGATGTGTGTAAAACACTCCTCTTGCATGCAGACCCTCTTGCACACAACCCCTATTGTGCGGAGACCCTTTTGCATGTAGTGATTTTACATGCATCCCCTCTTTCATGAAGCCCATGTTATGAGAAACAGTGTCTAGGCACGTACCAATTGGTCCATATCGTGGGGGTTGTGCCCCCACACCCCCACTCAGGATCAGTGACGCACTGTAGTCCTGGGCCTCTAGCTCAATCCCTTCACTAACATCACTAACCCTCATTAAAAGTGGAGAGTTGCATGATGAACTTTTCAAGTAGGGTTGATGACATTTTTTCTTGTGCCCTTGTGTAGCCCCAATTTCCACCCCTAGAATAACATGACTCAATATACTCCTCTTCACTCTTTGAAATACCTTGAGTTGAATTATTGTTCTTGGTCCCTTTCCCATGTCATGAGTTGATATCATAATCTTGTATTCCTCGAGTACCATGAGTTGACACATTCCTCAAACAACTCCTTAAACCCCATCACCCAACTCCCATGCCAGGTCAACCTAGAAGGGACCACTCTATTTAAGTCCCACACCATCCATTTGTAGGAATCTTATGCCCAGTAGTCCTCACTACATGACTTTAAACTATATTATACCCTATCATTCATGAATAACATTCCTTATGCATCAAGCATAATATTCCATCATGGCCTGAAACGAGGAAGACAGAACGAGAATCTCATTGCATAAGACTTGCACACCTCATCCTTTCACAAGATGTTAAACTGAATCGTTACCCCTTTCAATGGACATGGGATGCCCTCATGACCTGACATGTGGAAGAAACTCATACAACATCCATGAATACACCCCATTCACCATTTCTACTCCATAGCAACACTCATGTAGCTTCCACACATATTCCCCATTCA
This sequence comes from Viscum album, assembly GCA_963277665.1. Lineage (NCBI taxonomy): Eukaryota > Viridiplantae > Streptophyta > Magnoliopsida > Santalales > Viscaceae > Viscum > Viscum album. The sequence continues at coordinate 641,342,589 of OY728146.1, read as the reverse complement.
CCATTTCCACTCCATAGAGACACTCGGGTAGCTTCCTTGCATAAACCCCATTCCCCATTACCATTCCATAGCGGCACCCGATAATCTTCCATGCATAATCCCCACATCATATATCATTTATTCATCTATCTTGACATGACTGTCAGGTATACTGCTTCCTCTTATTTCTCACACCAAGCATGGATCGCGTGAGCTTAGAGGTTAGTAGTGACTATGACACCATACCCATCATGAAATATATGGGTTTTGATCCCTATCTTCTAAATAGGGTACAAAGAAATACTCCATGAGGCTCAATCCTTACCAATGGTAAACATGGGTTCCCTCATCATAGAGGTTCACCTCTCAGATCCAAGTATCCTCCCTTTATTTAAATCCATCATAATCTCATCCAGGTAACATCCCTAATAAGATCATGCCCCTCACCTGGGAGACCTTATCTCCCCCAAGACCAATGGACTGTTTCTATACGTAAGCCCTAACCACATCCTCTATTGGGAATCTTCCATGTGTAAGACTCAACCACATGTCCCTTTTTGACTGGGCCTCCTCCTAAGGTATAATCCTCAAAGTTCCACCCATAACTAAATGTACTTTGATTCCCAACCAATTTGGATATGTTGGAAACCTCCCTGAGGTTCAAGCCAGAAACCGTCATCTTCACGTTGGTTCACTCTCATCCTCATCGCATTATGTTAAACAAAACAAGACTCCAGAACTATATGGACTTTGATTCCCAACCAATTGGGATATATAGAAAACCTCTATGAGGTTCAATCCCATCACCCTTAACACTCCATCCATATCTATCCCGATTCTTACTTGGACCTCCACATCCTGGTAAGATCATGCTATCCATTTGGGTTGTATCAGTGTGTAATACCCATCCACATAACTTTTTCTCCTAGAAGCACCTGAGTAGTCTCAATGCGTAAGACCCACATGATCTATATTCTTCCAACCAAGATAAATCCTCTTGCGATGGGTCGTCTCAGTGTATAATCCCCACATCACCCCTTCAAACTAAGTGGGTTTTGATCCCTATATTCTAAACAGGGTATATAGTAATCCTCCACTAGGTCCAATCACAACCAATGGTAAACCTTGGTGTCCCCCTCATTGGGGTATACGTCACCAATAAACCCTCAGTGGTGTCTAGATCAGCCTTCATAGTGTGAAACCACCCCTTTATGGGATACACCACCTAGGGTTCACTATCATTAAGGATCCCGACTCTTCCATCTAGTAAAATTTGGTTCCTCTCTCATAAGGACGTACCCATTAATGGTGAGGCACATTATCTTTATGAGCCACACCATACTGGGTTTACTCTTATTGTGCATTATGATCCATCCATATGGTTAACCTTCCAGATGTTCCCTCCTAGGGATACACCTCTCTGATTCACCTTCACAAGTTTTCTAATCAATCTATTTCATCTCTGAAGGATATTAAACTCATAACCTACCCTGTGTTAAACATGGGGTGCCTGAGGAAAACCTTAGAAGACATGACTATGTCATAAGATGCATTGTGATCGCTACATGATGCCTTGGGTTCTATACCCTGGAGAAGACCTCTTATGAGGAAGAATATAGGTGTACCAATGTTCCAGCGTCCAGGCATGCCAGCGATTCCCAATGTGACTACTTTCATGATCGAAGGTTGTTTCCCTGTCAATAACCCTTGGAATGTCCTAAAAGAAGTAGTGTAATTAATCAACATTCACAAAGAGATGACACTAGGAATGAGTTTCATGAGCACATATTAATCTATAAGGGAGACTCATACTAGGCGATGAATTTTGAGGAGGAATACACGGAATGAGGGACCAACATCACATCACCCCGTTTTGATCAAGGATAATACATATCTGAAGAAGTGATGAATGAAGTCTAGCTTTAGAAAGAGGGAATGTGGAGAAACAACAGCGTGCCGATAGATGATAACACGTGAGGCGGTGTGTCCCGACAAAAGTGTTAGAAATAGAAATGGTGAACCAAACATGAAACTTTCCTCCTTCAAAAATGGGTATTGGACATGTAGGTCACCAGATCAAGGATTTTACTTAGACGCTGAGGCATAACCTATGTAAATCCACTATACTTCATCTACAGGAGGATGAGTAACATTACGTGTGTGAAGATGACTCCATTGGCTCTTTGCCGATGCTTCCACCCTCATGGGTTGCGCATGGGGTATCCATCCACCAACTCCATAATCTCATCACCGACATCATAAAACTTATGGTATACATAGGGGAAAACCACCCCTGACTGCATCAGCTCATCACCTATATCATTGCCCTCATGGGCCATGCAGGGGGTATCTGCCCCCAACTCCATCAGCTCCTCACCGACATTGTTGCCCTCGTGGGCTGCTTAGGAAGTATCTGTCCCCTGAATCCATCATCTCTACACTAAAATCACCATCCTCATGGGTTGTACAAAGGGAAACTTCCCCCTGAATGCATTGGTTACTCACTGAAATTTCCACCCTCATGGGCTATGTAGGGGAAAACTACCCATGAATCCATCAGTTTCTCACCGACACCGCCTCCCTTATGGGCTGCGTAGGGGGAAACTGCCCCCTGATTATATTGGATCCTCACCAACACTGCTTCCCCCATGGGATGTGTAGGGGGAAACCACCCCCAAATATATTGGCTCCTTGTCAAAACCTCCAACCTCATGGGTTGTGCCGGGTGCAACAGCCCCAAACTCCATCAGATCATCGCTGACACCGCTAACCTCATGGGCCATGCAGGGGGCATCCCCCCTGACTTCATAATCTCCTTGCTGACTCTGTAATCAACCATCATGGAGGTCCTACCCATCACCATCATCATTCACTATGAAGTTCCTCCCTACCTCACTATCATCCGACACAGAGGCCCTCCCCATCACCATCATCAGCCACTACAGAGGTTCTCCCTGCATTGCTATCATCTGACACAGAGGTCATCCCATCACTATCATCAGTTATTGCAGAGGTCATCCGTACACTGCCATACATCAACACAGAGGTCATCCCCATCACCATCATTATCCAGTACTGAGGTCCTATCTGCACTACCATCCATCGACAAAGAGGTCCTCCCTATCACCATCATCAGCCACTATAGAGATCCACCCCATACTAGTATCATCTCTCAGGAAGGTCCTCCCCATTTCCATCATCATCCATTATGGAGGTCCTACCCACACTTTAATCCATTATAATGGAGGTCCTCTCCATTTCCATCATCATCAATTATGGAGGTCCTCCTTTCACTACCATCATCAACACGAAGGTCCTCCCCATCACTATCCTCATCCATTACGGAGGTCCTCCCTGCACTGCCATCCACTGACACAGAGGCCCTTCCCATTTCTATCATGATCCATTGTAGAGGTACTCCTTGAAATTAAATCCATACTACATTGAGTTTCTCCCTATCACCATCATCATCCATCGTAGAGGTCCTCCTCGCACTACCATCCATCAATACAGAGGTCCTCCCCATCACCATCATTTGTCACTGTAGATGTCCTCCCCACACCACTATCATCTGACATTGAGGTCATCCCCATATCCATCATTATCCATTTCGTAGGTCCTCACCACACTATTATCATCAGCACAAAGGTCATCCCCATCTCCACCCTCATCTATTATAGAGGTTCTCCCCGCATTTCCATCCATCGGCACAACAGTCCTCCTCATCGCCATCATCAGCCATTGTAGAGGTCCTCCCCACACTACCATCCATTTGGTATGGAGGTCCTCCCTATCGCCATCATTATCCATTTCAGAGGTCCTCCCCGCATTTCCATCCATATTCATAGAGGTCCTCCCCTTCGCCATCATCAGCCACTACAGAGGTCCTCCCCACAACATTGTCATCTGGTATGGAGGTCCTCCCTATCACTATCATCAGCCATTATGGAGGTCCTCCCCGCACTACCATCATCAGTATGTAGGTCCTACCCATCACCATCCTCAACCATTGCATAGGTCCTCCCCGCATTTCCATCATCAAAACCTAGGTCCTCCCCATTGCCATCCTCAACTATTGCAGAGGTACTCTCCGCACTACCATCCATCAGCACGTAGGTCCTCCTCATTTCCATCATCAACCATGGTGAAGATTCTCCTCACAACACCATCATTGGGATAGAGTTCCTCCCCATCAACATACAAAACCATTACAGAGGTCATCCTCACACTTCCATATATTAGCATGGAGGTCCTCCCCATCACCATCATCAGCCATTATGGAGGTCCTCCTCACACTGCTATCATTCAGCACGAAGGTCCTCCCTATCTATATCATCATCCATTGCAGAGGTCCTCTATGAAATTCCTTCCATAGACATAGAGGAACCCCCCATCATGATCATTATCCATTGAATAGGTCCTCCCCGCACCACTATCATTATCACGGAGGTCCTCCCCATAGTCATCCTTAGCCATTACAGAGGTCCTCCCCGCACTTCCATCCATCGGCACAGAGTTCCTCCCCATCACTATCATCATCCATTACAAAGGTCCTCCTCAAAATACCATCCATCCTATATGGAGGTCCTCCCCATATCCATTATCACCCATTGTGAAGGTACTACCTACATGGTCATTGATCAACACAGAGGTCCTCCATGTCACCATCACCATCCACTATAGAATTACTCCCCGCACCGCTATCATCCATCATGGTGGTCCTCCATTTTTCCATCATTAGTAATTGTAGAGGTCCTCCCCACACTACCATTATTGGCATAGAGTTCCTCCCCATCGTCATCCACAACCATTGCATAGGTCCTCCCTGTACTACCATCCATCAGCACAGAGGTCCTTCCCGTCGCCATCATAAGCCATTGTGGAGGTCCTCCTTGCACTACCATCCATCCGATATGGAGGTCCTCCCCATCAATATCATCTTTACTTGCAGAGGTCCTCCCTGCACTTCCATCCATCAGTACAGAGGTCCTACCCATTACCATCATCATCCCCTAAGAAGGTCCTCCCTAAACCTCTATCATCCAACATAGAGGTCCTCCCTATCGCCATCATCTTCCATTATAGAGGTCCACCCCACACTACCATCATCGACACATAGGTCCTCTCCATCACCATCCTCATCCATTATGGAGGTCCTCTCCACACTATCATCCATCGGTAGTGAGGTCCTCCCCATTAACATCATCAAAAATTGAAGATTTCCTCCTCACACTTCCATCATTGGTAGAGGTCCTCCCCATCGCCATCCTCAACCATTACAGTGGTCCTCCCTAAACTTCCATCCATTGGAAAAGAGGTCCCCCCCATCACCATAATCAGACATTGTAGAGGTACTCTCTGCACTGCAGTCCATTTGACACTGAGGTCCTACCCATTACCATCATTAGCCATTTTGGAGGTCCTCCCTGCACTACCATCCATCGGCATGGAGGTCCTCCTTATCACTATCATCTGTCACTGCGAAGGTCCTCCCCACACTGATATAATTTGACACGAAGGTCCTCCCATCACCATCATCATTTAGTGTGGAGGTCCTCCCCACACTACCATCATCGATATAGAGCTCCTCTCCATCACCATCCTCATCCACTGTGGAGGTCCTCCTCGTACTTTCATCCATCGACACAAAGCCCCCCCTTGTTGCCATCATCAACCATTTTGGAGGTCCTCCCCAAACGTCCATCATTGTGAACATAGGCCCTCCCTATCTTCATCATTAGAAATTATAGAGGTCCTCTCCATTGCCATCATCATCCATTATAGAGGTCATCCCCACACTGCCATCATCAGGAATAGAGGTCCTCCCCATCGCCATCATTAGTCATTGTGTAGGACCTCCCCATACTGCTATGCATCAGCATAGAGTTCCTTCCTATTTCCATCATTAGCCATTACAGAGGTCCTCCCCAAACTACCATCACCAAGGATGGTGGTCCTCCCAATATCCACCATCAGCAGCCACATAGGTCCTCCCCATTTCCACCATCATCAACCATTGTTGAGGTCCTCCCTGCACTATTATAATTTGGCATGGAGGTCCTCCTCATACTGATATCAACTAGTATGGAGGTACTCCCCACACTAACACAACCTGACATAGAGCTCCTCCTTATGTTGAAGATTTTATTTTCTCTATATAACCAATGCTGGGGGAAGTTCAATCATATCCCTACTCCGATTGATCTAAATTATGAGATGTTATTCCAAGAATAGATGCTTTCTAGGATCCATCGCCCCATCGTACCGACTCTTAAGGATTCCACATCTTATGAGATCCATCACCCTATAATACTGATTTTATAGGTTTCCATGCCTTTTGGGATTATATCGACCCATTTTACCAACAATATAGGCTTACACTCCTTCTAGGAACCATCACCTCATCATATCGATGCTCCGGGATTTCACGCCTTCCATGATCCATTGGCCTATCGTACTGATGCTCCAGGATTCCATGCCTTCTGGGATCCATGAACCCATCATACCGATGCTCCTACATTCCATGACTTCCAATCTTGAACACCCGTCATACCAAAACTCCAGGGTTCCATGCATTTTGGGATACATCTCTCTATCATACCAATTCTCTAGGTTTCGATGCCTTCCAACCTCCATTTCCCTATCGTACTGAATCTACAGGATTCCACACCTTCCAAGATCCATCACCCTGTTGTATCGATGCTCTAGGATTCCATGATTTTTGGGATCCATCACACCATCATACCGATGATCCAGGAATCCACGCCTTCTAGGATGCTTTGCACCATCATACCGACAATCCAGGTTTCCATGCCTTATGTCTTCTATGACACTAGACCATAGAAAGTTTCCTATGTTCTATTTTAATTATGTTAAATTGTATAACAACCATCATCTTGTTTTCATGATGTTAAACTACATGAAAAAATCCTTTTCACATGATGTTAAATTGAATGATGTTTTGGTCAAATCTATGCAACCCAAAACTGCAATAACCATGGTCAAATCTATGTGAACTTAAAAGATAGACACTGATTATCCTAATCACACAAAATAAAAATATACTATGCAAGGTATAATTCCATGATCTCCCATATGATAGATAAATCTGCATTCGACACCAGTCCACTACCATGCCACAATCAAGAACTACCTCAGGATCCTCATCCTTGATAAGGGGTTCAAATCCCTCTATTTGATATGCCCATTGACGTGCTCAAATTAGATGTGTCTTAGAACCTAGAGTGTTTCATTCTGTATATACATTCTCTTAGTCCATCTCCAAGCTTCACTTATCCCTTTATCTAGCACCCCATCCTCTTCCATGTCTGAAAGGACCCCTAACGACATGGTCTCTAGACACAATGGCTCACCTACTATCCTGGGACAATGCCCCAGATGACTTTGAACAAAATTTTGATATGGTACCATGTTTAAAACATCTTCAGTGGTCAAACATCATTTTTATATCCTTATCCAAGGTAACATTATATGGATGATGTGTTTTGAATATGGTCAACAGTCATCCTCCATTGTCATTCCAACCTCATTACGTTCTAGATACCAGGTGTCATGATTCATACATTCCACCTTCTTATATTCGGGTGGATCTATGAAACCCTTTGTGTTACCCCTCTATGCATCTATGTGTGTTGAGTAAGTAGATTGGTGTCGATGCAACATTCTTGACATGACATTTTCCATCCCCTACTATGGGCTTCCATGTATCAGGAAAATACCATCACTACTCCTTGTTTCCCACACTGAACATGACTCATGTGGGATTAGGAGTCTTGGTAGGGTTTTTACCCACATCAAAGAGATTAAAAATCCCATATGTCCAAACTCTATGACCATAAACTATGATTTTAGGTCTAAACTCTACAACTTTAAACTAGGAGTTCAAGTCTAAGGGTCTGAATTCTATGACCTTAAACTAAAAACAATATAGTCTGAGATGTATAACTTTAAACTACATATAACCAACATCCTGGATGCATGATTCTAAACTACACATCATTGATAATAATTTATTCATGAACATAAAAGTAAAGTTTTCCACATATCCACAACATGATATTAAACTATGATGCATCCTCTTAGTTACAAAATGATAAACTACATGAAATTTTACATCCTAGGAACATGATGTTAAACTGAGAACCCAAATCCCAAAATCATGAATTTAAACTATGTATGAATTCCCTTGGGAATTGTGTTGTGTGGTGAAGAACCATTGGATTCTCATTCACATGGGGTTATAGTTGCTATATAATACACATTCCCCTTAGAACACATTTCTTCCAAGCAACATGATGTTAAACTGTGCTGCATCATCCTGCATGACATTAAACTACTATTTCATCCTCGTTGCATAAAGTTAAACCACACAAAAAATCAATTTCATGGTTTCATGATAATATAATAAATAATCCCCCAACAATCTGATCTCTATGGCCTTAAACTAAGATCCCTATCATATTGTACAATGTTAAACCACTGCATCCTAGCTGTAAAATGTTAAACTACATAGTATTTATGGTCCTTTCTATATAACCTTAAAAGGAAAATACTCCATGTTATTACCACATGATGTTAAACTTCAAAAAATTCCATAACTATATATGGCTTTATTCCCATCCTTATGGGATATGTAGAGATGCCCAAACACTTCATATTTGGGTCCAGCCACAAACTCTCCCAACCCTTTTTCCTCACCCCCATAAAATTAAATTGTGTGTGAGTTTAATTTAGGATTACATGGTGTGGCTTGAAAGCCTCCATAGACCTCATTCACATCAGTTTTTCTCATGGAGCCACACTACACATCTCCACTTTAGAAGCCTCATATCCTTGGTTTGAACTCTATGACCTTAAACTAATATTTTCAGTGTCCTAGTCACATTACAGTAAACTATGTAACAACCACGATATTCTCATTTGAGAGGATATCACCCCCTCCTTAGAAATAGCCATATTCTATTCTATATTCAAGAAATATGTGTGTCTTCATTCCTATTCTCATGGGATACATAATGATGCCTAGAAATTTTTTCTCTGGGACCAATTGTAGAATAAAAAACCTTTCCCCCCTTAGCCTAGGTTTCCTCCTCAGAAATGTGTGGTGTGGTGTGGATACCTTTGGTCCTCATTCACATTAGGATATGGTAGCCACACCACATATGTTCCTTTGGAATAACACATTCCACTCATCATCCTTACCGCATGATGTTAAACTAAATGGATCTCAAGAACCATGTGTGGCTTGATTCCCATTCTTATGGGATATTTAGTAAAACCTGAAAATTTTGTCTCTAATCCCATATGAAGAATCACAAACCTTTTTGGACCTTTGGACTGAGTTTCCCTTTTGAGAGTGTGTGGCGTTATGTGAATTTACTTGGTCCACCTTCATGTCGGGATTGTTTTGAACAAACCACACACTTCTCCTTTGGGATGTTTCTCTCTCACATAATGTCCTAGTTGCATGAAAATAAACTATATGGAATTTTTATCCTTATCACATGAAGTTTAACTACATGGATACGTATTAGGAACACAATGTTAAACTAAGTACCTATAGTCCAAGCTATATGACTCTAAACTATACAACACTTCTAGTCTGAGAAACATGACCTTAAACTATTCGCAACACCATGGACCTTTACCCTGAGTTCCATATTGGCCTTCATCCCCCTTAGGAACTCAGTTCCTGAGGATATCTCTAATCCCGCCTATGGATGTTTCGCATTAGCATGTTTGAATTTGTGGTGGTACGGGGCCTTGAGTGTTGGATTACATAGGGAAATTACCCCAATCCATATCCATTCTTCATGTGTCCCTTTTCCTAGATTCCCATTCTCTTCTACCTCTAAAGGGATCCATAATGGTCTGGTTTTGTCACATCGGCTCAACTACCATTCTAATCCAATGCCCCAAAAGACTTTGGGTGATGTTTTGGGATAAGTACCATGATTCAAACATGGCTAGTATTCAACCATGATTTTTATATTCCCATCCTTAGTAACATGATATGGATGCTGTGTTTCAAACATGTTCAGTGGTTATCCTCTATCATCAAGCCATCCTCATTATATTCCAGATATCAAATGAAATGAACCACACTTTCCATCTCCTTTTATTCTAGTGGATCCCTAACACCCTTGGTGTTGCCGCACCATGAATCCACACACATTGAGTGGGAATGTTAGTATGATTGGGGATTTCCCACCTGACATTTCCTTTCCATTGTTGTGTGATCCCATATGATGGAGAAATCTTAACATCACTCCCTGTTTCCCACACCAAGTATGGATCACATGGGCATAGGAGTCTTGGAAGGGTTTATACTCACATAGAGAAGATACAAATTCATATGGTATGGATTATATGACCCTAAACTAAGAAATATATAGTCTAAGATATATTACTCTAAAATATACAATGCTTCATCCTTACCGTAGGATGTTAAACTACATAGATACATCCCACACACACGACATTAAACTGGTCACCCACAGTCCACAATATATGACCTTAAAATAAGAGCGTATGGTTAAAAATATATGACCTTAAACTAAGAGCCTCATTTTCCAAATTCTATGACCTAAAATTATGATCCCTATGGTTCAAACTCTATGACCTTAAACTAGGATCCCTATGGTCTAAACTCTATGACCTTAAATAAAGATCCTCTCTATGGTTTTCTCAGAAGTGTGTGGTGTGGTGTAGACCTCTTTGGTACCCATTCACATTGGGTTTCCAATATCCACTCGATGCACATCTATCTTGAAGCACATCCTAAAGTATCATTACCGCATGTTGTTAAAAATCACGGACCGGTCCTGTCATACGACCTTAAACTATGAAATCATTTTCCTGGATGCATGATGAAAACATAGGATTTTGGTGTTCTCACCTGAGAGAACATCACTATTAGAACAGGTCATTCACCATGCTTCCTGTCAAGACCAACATATGAAATGATTCTTGTAGAAGCACCCATATTTTTCATCCTAGTCACGCTGCTTAAAAAACAAGAACAAACAAATTCAAAAACAAGAAATATCTAATGCTCCCTCTCTCTATGTATGGGTTAGACCTGCACAAGGAAATAGATTCTCAAGAACTATGTGTGGCTTGATTCACATACTTATGGTATATGTAGTGATGCCTAGATCACCAATATCGTGTCCAACCACAAAATTTATACCCCTTTTCACATCATTTCATCCATCCATCCTTACCGTATGATGTTAAACTACACAAAATTCCAGAACTATGTATGGATTAATTCCAATATTTATGGGATACATAGAAACACCCAAAAACTTTTTCTTTATTCCTATCCACAAATTCCTTCAAAAATTTGGTCCCTTGGCCTCAACCATAGTCCAAGATCTATAACCAAAAAATAGACACACAAGTCTAGGCACTGTGATTTTAAACTATGCATAGGCCTATTCTGGGATATGTTGTGTGGTGTGGACTTCTTTGGTCTTCATTCACACAAAGTCTGCTAGGAAACCACACAATATATACCCATTTAAGGATCCTTCTTGGTCCAAAATCTATGACATTAAACTAAGAAACCATCATTCTTGATGCATGATCTTAAACTAAAACCATACCTTGAGAAAGTCCAAGATTCCCCATGATGATCATGGGATGTTTCAGCTTCCTCACCAAAAAGGATTTACCCCACTAGTGTCGGTATTCTACTAAACTATGTTCAAGAACTATGTGAGGCTTGATTCCCATTCTCATGGGATAAGTAGTGATGCCCTAACATTTTTTCTTCAGGCCCATCCATGAGTTCATTATCCTCTTAGCTCCTCATCTTTATTCACGGTCCAAACTTTATAACCCTAAACCAAGATATTCACTATGATTTTCCCCTTTCTGTATCACATGTTACTTATTCCCATATTTTTCGTCATACTCTTGTGGTACGAAATCCCTTTGATCCCATTAACATCGAGTTTCTTTACCCCATTCCACACAATTATTTTTTGGAATAGACATTACCAGGGTCTAGGTGGTAAGACCTTAAACTATGTGCAGTGTCCCTATTACATGATGTTAAATTGTGGGTAATGTCTTGATCACATTATTTTAAACCATACCATCCATCATCCTCACTATATGACATTAAACTACATGCTCATCGTTCTTAATTTCATGACGTGAAACTAAAAAGTATCCTGGTCTTCACCCGAGAGGTCTTCTCCCTTGATGCTGATCATCCACCACATTGTTCACATTTTCAGCTGTTACTCATCATCCGAGATGAATCTCCCTTAGAAAATAGTTTTTATATTTTTTTAGACCAATGTGCTTACACCAATTTTCTCTAAGACATGGTTTCATAATTTAAAGAGTGTTGGAATCCATTCGAACATTCCATCACTCCACCCCCATGCTTTGTGTGCCCCTCATTTGGATCCTCATCCTCTTTCATGTCTGAAGGGACCCCTAATGGTCTGGCTATGCCGAATTGGCTCACATACCATCCTGGTCCAATGCCTCATAATACATTGGATAAAATTTAGAGATAGGTCCCATGTTTTGAACATGGTCAGCATTCGACCATCATTTCTTTATCCCCATTTCAGGCTTGTGGTATGGATGTTGTGTTTCGAGCATGGTCAATAGTCATCCTCTACCATCATTCCATCCTCCATGTGTTCCAAATTTTGGGCATCGTGATTCAAACTCTTCATTACTCTTTGTTCAGATCGATTCCAAAGCCCCTGGAGTTATCCCATTTTTACACTAGACCATGTTGAAAATGCAGCTCGATTTTCCAGAGCGCCCTGTTCTCCAGCTGTAAACCTGCTCATTCAGGACACTCCCAATGGTGATCGATATCCCATTCCCCACTCAACACATCTTCCACTATTTATCACTCTTATATAGATTCATGATATTTTATTATATATTATTTCACATAATGATCTAGAATCACATGGTCTTATAGAATTTTATTTGGTTGTTTCCTCAATGTAATTGAGATACAATGGACCCCAATTTAGGTGTTTTTCATATTGGCTTACTCAGAACGTGGTCTGCCTCACCATCCTCATCCTCATTGGATCCCATTCCTAGGGGGGAATATTTTGGAACTAGAAAACACATCCAAATAATGCATAAAATGTTGCTAAACCTGACCCAAAATCATATCACATTCCACAGATTTCGATTTGATTGGTTGTAGAGCCTGAACGAGTTTACAGGTTAGAAGTTATGACTATTTGAAGTAAGGCTACTAAAAATGGAAAGCCAAATAAATTTAATAGAAAAGTATATAAGTGAGTGAAGGATTAAAAAAGTGCACATAAGACTCTTATGCTCCAAATGCAATTTCAATACATCCACTTCCACGCAAGCTAACCAAATGGCTAAGGAAGGTGCACACAAGATTTCCATGTTACACACAAGAGGCTAAATCCATGCATAAGCCTCTTCCTCACCTAATGCAAAATCATACTGAATCTTATGCATGTGCCGAGGATGAAGCTACATGGAATACCTCTTCCATGCTTGGAATATTATGTTCCTTCACTAAAGATTTACCCTATATATTGAAGTCCACGCTCCCTTCTTTTAAGGAGGGGCTCTAGAGGTCATCTGCCGCTCTACAACATGTAAGGATGATCTTGCACTCCAGTGAAAAATAATGGAACCATATATATAGAGATCCTGCATGATAGGTCCCCTATGGGTCTTCCTTCATGCAGACCCACATTGATTTGATGCTCACCCGACTCTTTCAATCCTAATTAGGATGTGCTAAAAATACTCCTCTTACACGTATCCCCTCTTGCACGCAACCCCTATTGCATGCAGACTCACTTGTATGAAACCCCCTTTTCATGTAGTGATTTTACGTGCAACCCCTCTTTCATGAAATCTATATTATGCACAACAGTGTTTAGGCATGTGCTTGTTAGTCCATGCTGCAGGGGATTCACCCCCACACCCCTGATCAAGATCAGTGTCATTCCACAAGCCTGGACCTCCTGCATGGTTCCTTCACTATCATCACAGACTCCCATGAGAAATGGAGAGTCTCACCACAAACTTAATATGATTGGTCGATGACATTTTTTCTTGTGTCCTTGTGCATCCCCAACTTCCACCACTAGAATACCATGACTTGAGATACTCCTCCACACTCCCTGAAATACCTTGAGTTGACCTATTCCTCTTTCTCCCTTTCCCATGTCATGAGTTGAGATCCAAATATTGGATTCCTCAAGTCCCTTGAGTTGAAAAATTCCTTAAGAAACTTTTTAAACCCCATCACCTGACTCCCATACGAGGTCAACCTAGAAAGGGCCACTCTTGAATAAGTCCCACACCAGCCATTACTAGTAATCTTATGCCCAATAGTCCTCACTATATGTATTTAAACTATATCATAACCTATCATTCATGAATATGATGCCTTATTCATCAATCATAAGATTCCCTTAGGGAATAACATGAAGAAGACAGAATGGGAGCTCATTGCATAAGCACCACACACCTCGTTCATTCACATGATGTTAAACTAAATCCTTACCCATTGCAATAGACATGGGATAACCTCATGACCTGACATGAGGAATATACCCATTCAGCTTCCATTCACCATTGTCTCTCCACAGCAGCACTCTGGAATCTTCTACGCTTATGCACCATTCACCATTTCCGCTCCATAGAGGCACCCAAGAAGCTTTTGTGCATAAGCCCCATTCACCATTTCCACTTCATTGCAACACTCAGGTATCTTCCTCATGTAAGACCCACATCATCTCTCATTTCCGCATCTCTTACAACATGACTGTTAGGTCTATTTCTTCCTCTATTTCTCACACCAAGAAAGAATCACACAGTATTAGAGGTTAGTAGTAACCACAACACCATACCCCTTCTGAAATACGTGGGTTTTGATCCCTATCTTATAAACAAGGTATGTAGGATGCCTCCATGAGGTTCAATCCCTACCAATTGTATAAATTAGTTCCCTCATCATACGGGTGCACCTCTAAGATCCCAGTATCCTCCCTTAATTTTCATCCATCCTAATATCCTCCGGGTAAAATCCCTGGTAAGATAATATCCCTCACCTAGGAGAACTTATCTCCCCCCTAGACCACTGAGCTATTTCTACATGTAAGCACCAACTACATCCTCCACTGGAAGCTTCCATGCATAAGCCATAACCACATGTCCCATTTTGACTGGGCCTCCTCCTTAGGTATAATCCCCAAAGTACCATCCATAACTACATGGACTTTGATTCCCAACTAATTGGGATATGTAGAAAACCTCCCTGAGGTTCAAGGCCTGCACCATCATCTTCACATCGGTCCACTCTCATCCTCACCACATGATGTTAAACTGCACATGAATCTAGAAATATGTGGAATTTGATTCCCAACCAATTGGGATACATAGGAAACCTCCCCAAGGTTTAATCCCATTAACCTTCACACTCCATCCATATCTATCATGATTCTTACTCGGGACACCACATCCTTGTGAGACCATGCCATCCATTTTGGCCATCTTAGTGTGTAAGCCCCATCTAATTCTAACCAAGAGAAATCCTCTTGTGATGGGATATCTCAGTGCATAATCCCCACATCACCCCTTCCAACTACATGGATTTTGATCCCTATATTTAAAACAGGGTATATAAGAAGCCTCCATGAGGTCCAAATGCCAACCAATGTTAAACCTTATTGTCCACCTAATTGGGGTATACCTCCCTGATCCACCCTTAGTGGTGTCCAGATCAACATTCATGGTGTGAAACCTTCCCTTTATGGGATACACCACCTAGGGTCTTCTCTCATTGAGTGTCCTAACTCATCCATCAGGTAAACTTTGGTGCCTCCCTTATAGGGACATACCCATTCATGGTGAGACACCTTCTCTTTATGAGACACACCATCCTAATTCTTATCTCATTAGGTGTTCTGATACATCAATTTGATTAAACTTCTAGGTTATCCCTCCTAGGGATGTACCTATTTTCTCCAGCTTTGCAAGTGTTCTGATCAGTCCATTTTGTCTTCGCAAGACGTTAAACTCGTAGCCTACCCTGTGTTAAACATGGGATTCTTGAGGAAAACCTCATAATACATGCATCTAGCATAAGATACCTTGTGACAGGCACAAGATTCCTTAGGTTCTACCTTTTATAATCCCTCTTATGAGGAAGAATATAGGTGCACCAATGTTCCAACATCTAGACATGCCAGCGATGCCCAACGTGACTACTTCCTTGACCGAAGGTTGCTGCCCAATCAAGACCCCTTGAAATGTCTTGAAAGAAGCAGTGTAATTAAACAACATCCACAAAGATATGACACTGGGAATGAGTTTCATGAATAAGTCTTAATCTATAATGGAGACCCATACTAGGTGACAAATTTCAAGGAGGAATCCACTGAAGGAGGGACCAAAATCCCATCGTCCTATTTTGATATAGAATCTAACATCTCTAAAAAAGTGATGAATTACACCCCATTTGGAAAGCAGGAATGTGGGGAAACAGTAGCAAACGATGTAGCGTGACCCAATGAAAGTTTTAGAAACAAAAATTATTCATGTTTCATATAATAAAATTATGCAAATTCAACATCAATATATTGCATCTCTATCCGATCACATCTATCTGGTGATATGTGTATAGTAGCCTTAATCCATTACCATCAGTTTGAAAAACTAAATATCACCCTTTGTACTCAATCTTGAATCATGAATTTCTTTATGATTTTAGGAACTTGAAGATCGACATGAAACCATCTGACATATAGGGAAAATTTCTTATCCTTATTCAAAAATTCATTAGGAATGTTTCCTAACCTTCATAAAGAACTCATAAGGAAACTTCATTATCCTCCATAATAAAAGTTTCCTAAAATTATCCAACACCTCAATCTCCCCTTTTTTACTTTTTATGGTTTTAACTTTAGTCTAATTTTCTTCAGCATACTTCTTCAATATTCTTATCTACCATTTCTTACTTCTTTAAACTCAACTATCATAGATAATTTTCAATAACACTAGCCTTAGAACTTTCCTTAGGAATATTTTCCTAATAAGATTTTACCTTAAACTTCCACATTGACTTCATAAAAAACTATTGAAAACATATACAATATATTGATATCAACATCTGATAGGAACTTCATATATTCACTTGATCACAAAATTCTTCTCCTACATACTCACTTCCTCCTCCTCACCCCCTTATCTTCCTACTTATCCTCATCATCTTCATCCCTCCCACCACCACCATCATAATCATCATATTATTATTATTATTATTCTTCTTCATTATAACATGAATTTACTTCTCATTATACTTACTCTAGATCTTTAGTTCTCTTGGATACTTAGATATTTCTCATATAGCTTCACAACAGTAATGGTTGCCACTGAATTTTTCGTTTTCCACCTCCTCAATATTCTTATCACCTCATGTTCATAATTTTATATATTAAATGCATTTATTATTTTTCCAAATACTATAAAAGGTATATTGGGAAGATAAAAAAGCTACCAGCACAAAATCATCATTAAAGAATACATATTTCAGGTTCCCATGATTTCTTGTGCACTCCTTTTGCAATTGAGGGAGTATTCCAAGAATACCCTCATTTAATACTTCTAACTTTTGAAAAAAAAAGGATAAAATATACTCTTATTATTATATAGGAATGGGTTATTCTAAACAATATCCCAAAACAATTCACTCAAGATCTTTATATCTATATACAGATCTACAAAAAATCATATTTGCATTATGAAACTCAACTTGTTTTTCTAGATTCATGAAATATGGTAGTCTTACAATTTCTCAAGTCCTAGGAAAATTACCAAACTTCCATCTCAATCCTGAACACTTAAAAATACCAGATCAAAATGATATAGGCTATGATAAACAACATCTTTAGGTTCAATAGTTTTTCATCAACATTATTCTAAAAAACTTGATAATTACACTTTCAACATGAAGAAATACATATAGTGGATCTTTTCATTAGATCTCACTAAAAATAATATTGGATTATGGATTATATAAGCATCATGATATTCTGAATTCAAAATCACAAAATTATCATCTTCATATTTACATTTACTCAAAATTAAATAATTCTGGAAACTCCATTTTTCATAAAGATTTGATCTTACCTTTACATTGATTAATATCAGATTATATTTATTATAATTCTTGGATAACAACCCTTTAAATGTTTTTGTGATTTTTATATCATGAAATAATAATTATTTCATCATCTTATATTATTTCATCTTCATCATATTTGAAATCTGGAAACTCAACTTTTTATCCAGAAGAACTTCAAAATTTTCCTAAGTATTAAAGTCATACATTGGGAACATCAAGGTATTAAATTTGACAAGGATTTATTTTTAAATTATTATAATAAGTGGAAGAAGACTTAAATTTATATCTGGAAGTCTTACACTCTTTCCTTTTTCGATTTTCAACATACTTTAAAGGCTTAAGATGGGCAATGAAGCCATATGATAAATCTTTACAATGATGAAAGACTTATGATCAATAGATTTACATGATGGAACTCAAAGTGTTATAATAACTTAAAATATTTATTCTTATTACCCAAAGTATTATGTTTGACAATAAAGTCATACGATCATTAGAAAATGCCTTACATTCAGAACTTAGCCATTTTTTATGAAATTCAAAATGCGGATTTATACAGGTAGCTCAAAAATTAATTATGACTAATTAAAGAGCTTCTTAAACTTATTGAAATCATATTAGAACATATTTAATTAAATATTAGAATTATTAACTAAATTCCAAACTCCTTTAGATGAATTTTCAAGGTGTTGTAGCATATAGAAAACTCAAAGTTGAGTATTTCCTTGAATTCCTCTACCAGCTCAAGTGAAACCTTATTCAATAAATATCGAGCCATCTTTATTTATTTCAAATTTTATCCAAGACTATATAAAAAATAATTTCATTAGATAACATACTTTATACTCCTTGGATGGGTTTTCAAACTTTAGGTTCTATGGAAGCTGTCTAACCAGTTATTGCAAAGACCCGTTATCTTCTTCTTTTTATTTATCCCTCATGGAAGAAGCTTCTCTTTTATATGTGGGTACTCACTTATTCACTTGATACATATTCTTCATTTGAACTCATGTCATTTAATTGTTCTTTGACAATAAATATAACAAACACAAACTTTATCCACATTAATACCCCCATTTTGTTTTTTTCTCAAAACACAGTAACATCAAAGTCAATGATATTCTCTCCCCATTTTTGATAATAAATGCAAAGGGTAAACTCTCCTACTTTTTAACACATAGGGTAATAATTTCTCCAATTTTTTAACATAGTTAAGTTCTACTTTAATTTCATATCCATGTTTATTGTTTGATATTAATTTATATTGATACCAGTTGAAATACTAATTGAGATGCCAACTGATACCAATTTAAATGAAATGGATGATCTTATTTAAATTCATCTTTATTTAATGATCCATAGATGCAAGTCCTTTATCTCTATTAGTACTAATATTCTTCACACATGGAGAGAAGGGAATCATGTGGCAGACTCTCTTGTGAACAAGGCTTCTCAGGAGTGTCTTCTTTTAAAATTATCCAACACTATATCTCTTCCCCTAGTTTTATTGATTTTGTGATGGGGATGCACTTGGGATTCATTTTTATAGGCCCCCTTGACTGAATGGCCTTATTTATTGGTTTTTTGTTGTTTTTTTGCCTTATAATAAAAATGAATTTTTTGTGGATATCCCTTTGTAGAAAAAAAAGTGTAAAATTTAGTAAATAATGATTCCCACATTTTCATATGTGATACAAATTTTTTCTTTCATAATTTAGGGAAAAAATATAGGTTTTCATAAAAAAAATAGAAACCTATGTGCACTTGAACAAATATATCAAAATATTTCAAGATACATATCTTCCATACATGGATAGATAATCACTCCCCATTTATAAACATAGTATATAAACATTAAAACAATTAATGAGAGTATGAAATCATACCTAATCCTTTATATTTTTAAGGGGCTGTGAAGATTTCCAAATTCAAGAATATTTTATGGATTCTATTAGTTTCATTCATTTTAGGGTTCCCCCTTAAGGGAGCACTGTCCATATTTCATCACCTTCCTCGTCCATCATTTAAAAACTATCAAAAAAAATATGAAGCATCATTGGATCTTACAACGACTATTATTTTTGAGAAATAGGACTGGAATAGATTTCTCAACCCAAAAATTCCATTTCTTATAGGTTTTAAATGTCTAAAACTCTTCATGTTTTCTTTATTCTTAAATTTATTACTTTTTCAAATTTTTGAATTCATGGTATTCCTATGTTTTAATTTTTTTTCCTAGATTAAATCGGATTATCTACTTTATTATAGAGAAGTGTATTTATTTTTTATATTTCTCTAGTTTTTAAGACAATTATAACTGATCTATACATATGGTTAGACAAAATTTAGGAACATGATCAGACTTCTCTTTAGGTATGGTTTTATTATTTTTAAAAATAGTTTTAAAACTTGAGCTCACATGTTCTTTTCCCTTTTGGTTTTATCAAATTTTATTATTGAGTAATTAATTTCAAAATTATAATATAAATATGGAATACCTTCTTACACATTCCAAACACATCTACATTGAATTTTAATTTTCTCTTCTTTGGAACCTTATTTAATTCTTCACAAGGAGTGACAACCACTAATACAATCCTAAAATCTCTCTCTTATATGGACTCTTCTCTTTCCTTTATATTACTCCCATAATTCGTGAAGTTTAAGGAAAAATTAAAATGTTCTATAGTGTGACCTCTCTTACCAAACCATAGTTAGTTTTACCGCCTTCTCATTTGTCTTCCCTTTCTTCTTAGGAGTAGATGACTCAAATTTCCTTTTAAAATTTTTTAATCCCATGGCTGATTCACTTCCTTTGTTAACCAAAATTTCATATTATGGTGGTTATATTTGTTATTCAGTAAATATATGGTACCTAGATATATTTTACCAATACTTATCATATTTGTGACCACAAAAGTTTCACATCTTAAAGAAATTATTCAAGCTTTCAAATTTATTCTTCAGAGGAAGATTCTTTCCTTTTCTTGAATTATAATTATTTCTAGATCTTTTTTACTTATATAGATTTAATTACCATTTATTTAGGAATTATTTGATTTACATATGTTGAAATATTATTCTAGAATTCCACAACCCTATGAAAAAATCTCCAGTAGCACCAATAACTTGCAATTAACCTTGTTCCATTCACTTTAGGTGTAGGCTGTCCAGTATGACATGCTTTCTAATTTTGGATTGAAACCCTAAATTTTTTGTCTCTTTTTAGGGAGAAGTTATACTTGGATATTATCAACTCCATCCTTAAAATATTGGTGTCTATACCAAAATTTTTACTCTTCTATATTTATATATAATTTTTTATTTGTTATATACTTATATAAATTAAAGACTTAGTGCAATTCACATTTTCTCTACAATGGGTTACCCTTATCTATGACATAGAGGTGGATGATTCTCCATATTATATTAGTCTATTTGATTAAGTATTTTGATCCTTATATGATTCTATACTCACTTCCAAATTTTGAGTAGTATTGAATCTTTTCTCAAAAGATATTTAAGTTTTGGATTTTAACCCTTTGTTATTTAAATTCTCATTGGGAAGACTTTAAATCCATGGGGAATTTATGAAACTTATCTATTTAATGGATAAAAACATTAATTTTTTTATCAAATACTTATTTCTCACAAATAAATCTTTTAAATTATTCATTATTTTGATAGAATCTTTTATTGTGAAGTTAAGTAGTTTCTTCTTTGTATTTCACAAGCTTTATGAGAGTTACAGGAGATATATTTTTTTGCTAATGCATTCTCCATTGCATCAACTTATTATTCTATTTGTGACTTATCATTATATTTTACCTTGATAAATCTAAATATATATATCATTACTTTAATTGGGACATTCATTAGATGATCCTTAAACTCAATATAGAGGTCTTGACCCTATTAATGAAATCATCACAAAAACATGAGCTACATTCATTATAAGGACAATAATAAATAGATTTACCAACTAAATACTTAAAATTTTTATTATATTCACCAGATGGTATTTCCTATTAAATATTTGTGCTCTTTCTTTTCTTATTTTTTTTCTGTTCTATCTATTTCTCAAAGTATTGGGTGAGACTTCCAAGTTTTTTCTCACAAGGATGGTATATAAATTTTATATTCAAATAAATTATTTAAATATTTCAAATATATAATTCATATATTAAATAAAAATATTTTGGAATAAATTTACTATATTTATTAGAGGGAACCTTGTGCTTCTAATTCAATTAAGATAGTCCAAAATATCTAAATAGAGAGAACATACACATTGATACCATTTGATATGCCCAGTAAAAGGTGTATACACATCTGTGGGGGGGGGGGAGGGGGTAATTAGGTGTAGACCAAATTTACTAAAAATCTTATTTAAAACTCTAAACCCCATTTGGTTTTTAACCTTTGCCACTTGTTAGGATGAAAATGAATCTATTTGTAATTTACCTTTCCAAAAACTTATTGAAGTAAAGATGCTGAAAGTAAAAAATTGGACATGTACTTTTACAAGGTTCATCTCTAATGTGGGTAACCTTCTCCTTTCCATGTCAACTCATGTTGAGTAATGAATTATCCACTAAAATAAAATCATCAATTACAATGGGTGTATATGGATCATCTAGAAACCTTATTCACATAATATTACACATGTGTGGTCACCATGTTACATAGGTGAAAATAATCCACTATATGATTAAAGTGAAGTGGTATTTATATTAATTACATAGTCTTCAGATCTTACTGGTTCTCTTATTTCTTCCTTCTTCCAAATTCGACCCACTCTTAACATCTGGTGATTCTAAACCAATATAATCATATATACTTCATCACCTTAGAGTCTTTGAATGTCTGATTGCCTTTAAACTCATCAAATTCAACTCATCCTCTGAAACTCCACAACTTCTAGTTCTTTATAGAATCTATAGCTAGATACTTAAAATCACTTCTAAATAATACAACCTATAGTATATCTTTCTTGTATTTATGTACTTGAACATAGTCTCAGAATATTTTTTATAGATATTTACTTGATCACATGGGTCTTCTCTTGCTTTATCACTTATTATTATTATTATTATATATTATTATTCTCCCTTTATTATTATTATTTTCTTCTTCTTCACTAAAACAAGAAATGAATATTCTTTTTCTTCCTTGAGAGATTCATTTCTCTTGGATATTCAAATCTTGATTACACAGCTTCACAACAACAATGGATGTTGTTGGCTTTTTCTTCTTCTACCTCCTCAATCTTCTCATCACCTCACATGTATAGGAAACTACATTAAATGTGTTTATTATTTTCCAAATAATATAAATGGTATGTTGAGAAGATAAAACAACCACTAGAACAAATGAACCATTAAGGAATACCCATTTTTTGTTCCCATGATTTCTCGGGCACTCTTTTTTCAACTTAGGGAGTATTCTAATAATAACCTCATTTAATACTTATGAATTTTTAATCAAGACTAAATAAAATATCCCTTTATTACTCTTTAGGTTCAACTTCTTCTCAAAAGAATCTATAAAATCCTCACTCTAGATCTTCACAATTGTACATAGATGTATAAAAAATCACATTCGTGGCCCAGAATTCAACTTGCTTTTCAATATTTATACAATCTAAAAGACTTATCACTTCTCAAATAATGGGAAAATTATTATACTTCAATATCAGTAATTAAAACTAGAAAAACCATATATCAAAATGATATAGGATATTATAAACACCAATTTGAGGTTTTATGGTTCTTCATTTTCATTATTCTTGAAAATTTAATAATTCAGTTTTCAACATAAAAAATAAATACAGTGGAAATATTCATTCAATATAAATCCAAATAATCCCATATTATGGATTTTATAAACATCATGATATTTTTAACTCAAAATTAAAGCACAAGAATATTTAGATTTATATTATTTAATAATTAAATAATTCTGGAAACTCTATTTTTTATAAATATTTGATCTTCCCTTTCCATGGATGAATATTTAATTCTATTTCTTCTCATGTTTGAATAATAACCCTTTATAGGTTATTAAAATGTTTATTACATGAATGAAAAACTATTTCATCATCCCAAATAATTTCATCTTCATCAGATTTTAAATCTAGAAACTCAATTTTTCATCCAGTAGACTTAAATTTTTTCCTAAGTATTGAAGTCTTTCACTAGGAACATCAAAGTATTAAATTCAAAAAAAAAGTTTCTTTTCAGATTCTTATGATTAGTAGCAAATAAATTAAATTTATCTCTATAAGTCTTACACTCTTTCCTTTATCAAATTTCAATAAACTTTAAATCCTTAAAATGGGTAGTGAAGCCATTGGATAAATATTTATTACCATTAAAGACTTATAGCTAGCAGAGTTATATGATGAAACTCAAATTCTTATGATTTATTTAAAGCTTTATACCTGGAACATAAATCCTTAGATTCTTTGACAGAGTTATATGATTAGTTAGAAAATCCTTACATTCTGAACTCAATCATTTTTAATGAACTCTAAAATGTTGATTTCTATAGGTAGCTTCAAAATGAATTTCGATTTCTTCCAGGGTTTCTCCAAACCCTTAAAATCATCTCAAAACATATGTAAATAAATATTAGAATTATTAAAAGAATTATTAAAATTTTCAAATTCATTTTTAGGGGTTACAATATATAGAATACTCAGATTAGAGTATTTTCATGAATTTGTCTACCATATTAGGTGTATACTTCTTTAATAAATATTGATCCATATCTATTCACTTTAACCTTTATTTAGTAGTTTATAATTACTGATTTCAACAACCAACAAAATTTATTCTCCTTGTATGGGTTCTTTAACCTTGAGTTCAAAGGAATATTTCTAGTCAACTATTCCAAGGACCTATGGTCTTCTTATTTTCCACTTATTCCTCATGATATTATATTTTCTTTCAAGGGTGGATACTCAATTTTTCATTTGAACTCATATAATTTAATTTTATATTTGATAACAAATAAAATAAACACAACCCTTATCCACAAAACACAATAAAATAAATAGTCACACCTTAGTTCAATGATCTTCATATCTATCAATCATTATAGGGTACAATTTATTTTGACCAACAAGTGAAAATCAAATGATTCTCACCTTAATAGTTAGTACACCAACTATTAGAATCCATATACACTATGAGAGGACCCTCAAACTCTAAAAGTGTGCTAGTACTTTCTCCTTGATGATAAGTAGATAACCAGGGTAAAATAGATCTTCAGACATGTCTTAAATCAATATTACACACACAATATGAAGATCCCCATATTTATATAGTCTCCCTTAATTCAATGAAGGGAGATGAACATCGACTTCTAAAACTTGACAATTGATATATGTTATGAAAACATATGTCTGTTGGGGTTTCATAATCATTGAACACATCAACGATTATTATATGTTTGTATATCCACAGATGAACCTTCATAATGATTCATAACTAAAATAAACCATGTGGTAGAAGTTTAAGTGGCCATGCATTGGTCATGCACTTGATATCATAAGCCCATATCTATTATATTCATCATAGGAACATCACAAAATCTGAATCAAGTATGTCATAAAATAAAATATATTTATTTTAGTGTATATCAAACAATATTAATTGAGAATCAATTAATTGTGATATTAATTGGGAACCAATTAATTGTGGTACTAATTGAGAATCAATTAAATTATTGGCCAAAGTCATAAATGATAAGTTTCTCATTTTTCTATAAGTATTTATTTTATTTATGTAAAATACACAATTAGTGAATCTATAATCCATAGATAAAGAGAAATATTTAAATAATTAATATCATTAATAAAATTTTCTAAAAAATTGTATGGGATGGAATATTCAAAACATTAAGTGGACTATTAAGTATCATAAATGAGAATTAAATCGAATTGATTGTCATAATTGATAATTAAATCGAATTAATTTTCATAACAGTAATCAAATTAATTTTCATAACAGACAATCTAAATAGGAAAATTAATTTCATTAATTATTGGGATATATTTAGAGTGTTTGACCTCCCCAAACGATATCTAAAGATATTATTCTATAATTTCTATTGAAGCAAAGAATCTTTCTAAGTGATATACTATATATTTCTCTACTGAAGATCTTGACTATCTTATCCTAGAAGTGGATTTGTTGGATCCTAACACAGTATACGTGGGAAATATCTTCTTCAAGTCAAGTTGAGTTTATTAAATGATTTGGTCAATAATTTTTCCTAATAAGTTTTCCTTGATCCTAAAGTTTTCTCTTTTATTCAATATATATATTATTTGTATTCTTTGGATATTTAATTTTTTTATAAATTTAATTAGTATGATTAGATTAATTAACCCTATAAAATACTATCAAGTGTGTGGGAATTTCTAACACGTGATACATGTTTTTTAATGATTTTAATCATTAATGTAGTTTTATGGAACCATAGGATAGTTTGATTCACTTGAGAATGAATTATAAAATAAAAAATTAATTTGGGAAAGATATACAATTGATGAAAATGTTTTGAAAATATATAAAGAAGGAATTCATAATCCATGATAATTTTTTATGTGATGGTTAGAGTAACATAATATTAGGTATTTGGGTATTTTATGTAAGAATACAAGGCATTGATTATGGGAAGTACATTTTATATAAGGAATACATTTTGGAACTGTAGACATTATATAAATCAAATTGTTTATTTTTTCAAACCTCTTAAAAAATGAATATGTTTTTTGAATGTTCTACAGGGGAGGGGTCTCCATGTGCAGTGTCTTTAGATATGAGACCATTTGATGAACAATGATTGGTATCACATGTTTTCATTATAAATGGTGTTTTATTTAATTTTTATTAGTTTAATTTTGGTTTATATATAAAACATATCTCTATGTTTACAAACCATAATTTTAATTTATTTTAAGTATTTTTAGATATAAGAAGATTTGGTGAGACTTGATCAGTATCCCATGATTTCCTTATAATAAATGTTTTCCCATTGAATATTATAGTGTCATTTTTCATATAGTGTGTTATAAATGGTATGAATCATTACCTCTAAGAATGTTTTTCATACTTTTTATGAGGTTTTTTAATCTGATTAATAAAATAAATCAACACCTAATGAATGAATCATGTCCCAATTGAAAATGAACTTTGATTATTTATTGTGATTTTATTTTATTATATAGAATTCAAATCCAATTCACTATTTAAATCTTATGTAAATTTACTATTATTTATAAATAAAAAATATGTTTAACAAATTTCATATAATTTCATATAGTAAATTTATTATATATGATTTCAATCATCTTAAATAAATTGAATTTGTGCCTCTTTTATGTAATGATATTTACTGTATTAATATAATTACTTAATGATGTTTTATTTCAAAGGAATTTTGTTTTTTTATTGTGATGTTATTTTGAGGTGCAAGGTTTTCATATACTCTATTGTGTAAAATGTATGTAAAATTTATGTACATGATCAACATAAAAAATACTTTGTAAATTTCTTTTGGCCATTTCAATAAATTAATTATAAATTATGTTGATTAAATTTCAATTTAAATTTCATGCCATTATACTGTGAAAAATTGAAATATAACCAATTCAAACAAAAAATTTACACAATAAATTCATTTAGTGAATCTACACAATAAATTTACAAAGGAAATATATGACATTAGAGTTTATGAAATTTAATATGTGTATTATTATATATTTTTAGTAATAATTATTACTTAAATAATGTTTTAATATGTGTTATTTTGTAGATTAATTAATTAACATAGATATAATCTTGAGTTTATTTAATTAAAGTTGACACTGTGGAAATATGGGATTTATGCTTTTAATTATTGGATAATTTAATTAAAGGATAATTTTTTATGTGTGGTTAGTGGAAGAATATCATTTTTAAATGAGAAACATTAGTGGAATTAAATTTTATAATATATAATTAACAGTATCCACGTGACATCTAAAATTTAAGTGGGAGGTTTTTATTTTTCATGGTAGTGATGGGTCTTTATGGTGGTGTTATTAGAGGGATTTAATGAAGTTATTAAATTTAGAAATTCTAATTAAAATGGTGGAATATGAATTCATCATAGTCAATTTAGTGAATTAATATTAAGGGAAATATTTGGAATGTGTTTAATGGTCGGTTATTTTATTAAGTCACGGACCATGATTAATATTTTAAAATCATAGGATTATCATTGAGAAATCAAAAAAAGTGTAAAGGTTTGACCATGGTATTATGGTGAGATAAGAGAGAGTTTTTATGGTAGAAAGATAAGGGGGTATTTTGACTCCTTAATTATAGGGAGTTACACATGAAAAATTCCTCATAAGAAATAGAGGAAATTTTTTCTATATATATAAGAGTTCTATATAATACTCTTCTTTTTGGATTCCTATTTATCTCTCCATTAGTGGTGGTGGGAATCTTGGCATGAGGAGTCCAGGGGGTAATATAATTGGATGGATTATCAATAAATTATTAAGGTATATTCCTAATATATTTCAATCAAGTAATCCATCCTTAGACCCTAATAATCTCAATTTTGTCTTCCTATATCTAAAAAGGATAAGATGATAGATTTATGTTATTTTTCATGGGGTTATTACAAATCACATTTGGGTCATACCACTCACTGTTCTTCATTCTCTAACCCCTCTTATTATACACCTCTAAGGCAGTAAATTTTATGGGGCCATGAAAAATGGCACATGGACCATTCCACTCATTGGTGTTCATGTTATCTAAACCCGACCATCACATGGGGGATGTTCCATTATAAAATTATTCATTCTAATTAAAAAAGGGGTTATGTCGAATGTGTTTAATCCATACCAATCTCTCTTAAATTGAAGTTTTATCCTTTATGTTTAATAAAAATGGTTCATGAGTAATTTTGATGACATGGTTCGGTATCTTTCCTCATTAAGGTGATCAAATTAGATTATTAAGGATAAATATAAGGAAAACATCTAAATTGGGTGTCCTTTATTCATTCCTTGAATGATTATGATGTCATTACTTGCTATTTATGTGATTTTAAAATACTTGTTTTAAAGTGATATTTTAATAAATAATTTTTATGAAATTAATTTGATAAAATAATTTCTATTTTGGATCAATGAAAATTTAAAATAAGGATTACCTAATAGAGAAAAATGTATAAAGGGTTTTCAAATCATGGTGTTCGATTTAAATAAAATGAGGTTTTTTATCTTAAATTGATTTTGAATTTAAGATACATTGGTTTTATAGATTCAAGATAGTGAGAAATAATTCTTGAAATTAAATGGTTTATTAAGGAAATTGGTTAGAAATGTAATTAGAACTGAAAAATACCACAATCATAAGTACCATATGTCTTGGTTGGAAATAGTCATGGCTGGGGTAGAAATACCCTATATGGACACTTAGATGGGTGATGATTCATTGAAGGTGCACTAAAATCATAGTTAGAATGTATTATTCATAGAAAAATATTTTATTACATTATATTTTACTCATTATGCCTTAAATAATGCAAATATGATTTATTTTATAATATACAGAGACTTGGTATGTTTAAATATATGGTATCTATGATAAGAATTCTCAGATCTTAGTAAGATTTATTTAATAAATTGATGAAATGTTAAACAATTTTATTTTTTTATAAATAGAATTTGTTACATGGTTTGGAATATATCATACATGGGTATGCTTAGGAGTAATTTTTTGGAAATAAAATTGAGTAAAGTTTTACATACTCGTACTCGCACATCTTAGTGTACGTCCGTAGAAATTATCTTCCCTAATGTTGGGAAATAAAATGATTCCCTGTTCAATGATGATAGATATTAGGTGATTTTTTCCTAATGGAAACATCAGTGTTTAGCTGATCATCATTGGAGGAGTTTTATATCTTAGATTTGAGGGAATGTTTCCACTACTTTATTGATACTTGATTTCTTTAAATATTGTTTTTAAAGATGGTTTTGGTTTTAAAATAAAGAGAAAATCATATTTACATATAGTTATTAGTTTTTTTAAAGTAAAATTATTCCCCAAAACTTATGTGGTATCCCTAAAAACTAGTTTCCAATCTCTAGAAATCAAGAAATGTTCTTCAGGGTATGTGGTGATTAGATTTAGGTCTTAGGATTCAATTCCCTTGGTTGATTCATTGAAAAATGGCATGTGAGTATGGTTATAAAGTTATGTATTAGGAAACTTTTGGCACCAAAATTTGTCCATTGGAGAAGAAAACCTCACAAAAAAATTCCAAGGAATCCTTCCCTGAAGAACATCCTCATAGAGAAGCCTCAAAAATCCCCTCTGGCTCTGTGATCAGTGTGAAGAAGCAGAAAAAGTATCCTCTGTGTCCACCACGAAGCAGCTGATGGAGCACTCCAAGATTATGATGCACTTAAGAGAGAGATCTGCACCACCATGGAGCAATTAAAAGAGCCCTTCGCGACTATGACGCACAGTAGAGAGCCCTCTATGAGTGCCACACAACATCTGATGGAGAGATCTAAGAGTCTGAGGAACTTGATAGATCTGCCTTCAATTTCGAGGTCCAATTCCTTCTCAACCAGACCTATGAGCTTCATCCCGCATCTTGCCTATAAATACCTGGCCTCCCCCAAACCCAAAGGACTGATACCCTGACCTTTCACCTTCTCAAAACTCAAATCATGAAGCACACTCTGCTCTACAAAACATTGAGAAAATGAAATCTTCAAGGTATTTGAGCATTGAGAAATACCTTTCCATTTGCTCATATTCAACCCATCTTAAATTAGGGATGCCCTTCACGAAGCCCACTATCCATCGTAAAGGAAGGAGATCCCTATGGGAACTCTGGTCTCTACAAAGCACTTATGCTTCACGAAGGACCTTCTATGCACATGTGAACCCCATTCTAAGGTAGTATCACCGTGCTTCACGAAGTACATTTCTTTGTAATTCCATACTTTACAAGGAACCCATGCTTAGAGAAGTCCTACTTTTTGAAATAACTTTTACTTCTTGAAGCACTCTTTATACACATGTATACACTATACCTAGGTTAGAAAACTCCACTTTGCGAAGCTTACCCCTTTGAGAAGTCTATCCACTTTTTGGAACACCATAGCCTCACAAGGTTTCTTCCTGTGACCCCCTTTGCTTCACAAACCTTCCTTCTGTGTGGACCCCCATGCTTACACAAAGTTATTTCAAGGTCCCAGATTTGACACTTCATACCACGTTGCCCTGCCTAATGCTTCTTCACATAGGCATGATAATGACTATTTCTTATTCACATATCCACGTTAACGTCAGACCCTCAATGGATCAATCCACAACCTCGTCTCCATACGACATTGCTGGAGCCTTCCCTTCACCAAGGGTTAAAGTGTACCCGTTATGCAAGTCCTAGGGATGGGGAGTGAATCCTCATCATCTGAGATATAGGATGTTAAACTACCAAGAACCCTTATCCTCAACAAACAACGTTAAACTATGATCATCACATGTGTGGTAGGACCATAGGACCAAAGGAGGGATGGGCATAGGTTCCCTCCCGCTCTCTCTTTCCCTTTGAGCTTTGTAACCATGTGCACCTCGGGTAGACTCCATGTAAGACCCAGTACCCTTTAATGGGGTGTTCTAGGTATGATGTCCATATCCTCCTCATACATATGGAAACCTACTCAGGCCTCCCCTAGAGTAAGTCCCAATCTCCATCTCCCTGGGCCACTAACCATGTGTAAGCCCTGCTCTGTTCCTCACAGATGCGCTTTTTTCTACGTGATCATTAGGTCTTTGTTGCCTCTTGTTTCTCACACCAAGTATGACTCATGTGGGCTTAGATTAAGCATTGAAAATGATCCCATCCTTAGTACGCCTTATTTTCTAAGCCACATTCCTTGTACAACCAAACTATGCGGACTTTGATCCTTTCCCTTTCTAGTAAGGTTACATAGGAATCCTCCTTGAGGTTCAAGCACATCACCCATTCAACACAACCACTTCACATTGGTTCACCTTCATCCTGAATGACATTAAACTCTATTCTTACAAACTACATGGGTTTTGATCCCTGTCTCCTAGGTGGGGTATGTAGGAAGCCTCCCTGAGGTTCAACCCCAAACATAGGTAAACTTTGGTGTCCCCCTCTGTTGGGACCCCCACCCTTGGTCCATCCCTCGGTGGCATCAAACAAGATTCAGGCTGTTAATCATACATAATTTCTACACTCAATTTTTACTCCTCCAACCAAGATTTTCCATCTTGTGATTGGTTGTTAACCATGCATAACCTCCATTTTATGTTCGGGTCACTGTCCTTTGTTAACATACCGATTCTATACCCATTCTGAACTTCTTGGACTTTGATTACCTACCATAGGGATATATAGGAAGCCTATTTGAGGTTCAATCCCATCACTCATGTCTCATCCTGGTCTCTCCCTCAAGCCTTTGTGTTTCAGGAAGGTCATTCCCCAACCTAGAGATTCTACTTCCTTCAGGTCCCATCCATGCATCCATTTTCACGAGTCACTTCTTCAGGTGTCCCATTACCACACTTAACTACATAGACTTTGATTCCCCACCATCGAGATACGTAGGAAGCCTCACCGAGATTCAAGTCCAACATCACCTTCATCTTCATGAAGGTTCCATATCATTCACCATCCACATCATTCAAACCTCCATCATCCATCTTGGTTCTTACCCGAGCCACCAAATCCTAATAAGATCATTCCATCCACCCCAGGTAGCTAACCACTCATAAGCCCCACACAATCCATAATCATCCAACCAAGAGTGTCCCTCTTGCGATGGGAAGCTAACCATGTGTGAGTCCCAACATGTCTCTAGGTTGTTTTCCTTTTTGTACACTCAGATTCATCACCCTCTCGAACTATGTGGGTTTTGATCCCTGTCTTCTATTAAAGGTACATAGGAGGCCTCCACAAGGTTAAACCCCAACCAATGGTAAACCTCAGTGTCCCCCTTTATAAGGAACCAAGCATCCTCAGATCCTTCTTCATTGGACGTTTTGATCCACCCATTTGATCCACTCCCATCAGTGTTCTGATCAATATGATCTATCTTCACTAGATGTTAAACTCATGGAATACCACGTGTTAAACATGGGAAGATAAGGAAAA
The DNA here is from genome assembly GCA_963277665.1 of Viscum album. Taxonomy (NCBI): domain Eukaryota; kingdom Viridiplantae; phylum Streptophyta; class Magnoliopsida; order Santalales; family Viscaceae; genus Viscum; species Viscum album. Next base: position 641,309,210 of record OY728146.1, on the reverse strand, counting down.
CCTCAGGGACATGCCTATGGCATATAATTCCCCACACTTGATATGGGATGCCTCGGGCTTTCGTGCCCTTGAGAATCCCTGTCATAAGGGGAATAAATTCAGGTGTACTAGTGTTTCAACATCCAGACATGCCAGCGATGCCCAACGTGAATACTCTTCTGACATAAGGTTTCTTCCCTGACTGGACCCCATGAAATTTCCTAACATAAGTATTGTAATTAACCAATGTCCACAAAGATATGGAACCAGGAATGATATTCACGAACAACATCTTAAATCTATGAGGGAGACCCAGACTAGGTGGAAAATTCCAAGGAAAAGTCCACAGAAGGAGATACTGACATCCCATCATCCCATTTAGATCAAGGAGAAACTATCCTTGAATATGCGACAGATGTCACCCGCCTTTGGAAAGCGGGAATGCAGGGCAATAGACATCGCCTCCCAATAGATGGTGCGCACCCCGATGAAAGAATTAGAAACAAAAATGGTGAATCCGACATGAATATCACCTCTTAAATATAAATATTAGTAGCATTCGGAGCATCAGCAGATAATCGTGTCACTGGATCCATCTATCTAGCACCAGGTCCCACCAAGCAAATAGTGGTTCTGGCGTGAAACTCACCAAAGTTGGGGAATTTGATTGTTGGGAATTTCGGTCTATGACGTTGTCCGCATGGATCTTTATATCCTACTATGGAAGATAGAAATATGCTGGGTTATTGTGCATCACCTTCCTATTTTCTGTACTGATGAGAGAATCTTCTTGCTTTGCAATACCCAAGCTTAATACATAGGAAAATAATCAGCTTTTTCTCATAGAAACAAGGTCAGGGGCAATACAAATGTTGCAATTCCCCACAGATTTGTCTCCTCTAAAATGGAACCCACGACTACAGTTAATTGGCACCCACACCCCCTCTCACCCTATGAATTTATTCAGAGAATGACGATCAAGACTCTTGTTTGCCGATATGAATGGGAAGGGGTCATCCCGATGAGGGACATGGCCCACCAAGACATGGTGGCCTCAGTGCCCCATTAGTTTCGTTACCCCCAAGGACCACACATGGATCCACTCCTCCCCACTATGACCTTCAACAGCTTCATGTGTCTATCCCCGAAGCGCTCCTACGAATCACTCTTTTATGCTGGTTAAGTAAGGGATGCTCGAGTCCACACGGCCAGGATTTCATCTCGGGATCCACCAAGAGGGCTCCCACCAGACTGTGTCAGCATCACTAGCTAGTCCTATAGACCGAAGAGCAGGAGGTCCATTGCCCTGTACAACCAGTCCTAGTTTAACTGATCTGACATCAATACCAGGTGAAATATTAAGAGTATGCCCACCAGGGGGCACCACCGTTCTTATATTTTACGGTCAGAGACACTACTGGCATTAGCTATCAACCCACTATCATCATTGTGCAGAGACACCTCCTGGTTACAGGGGAAACCAACAGCTATTGCGGTCCAAACCATGATGATTTCATCCAGCATGAAGGTCCTTCCTATACCAGTATCAGGCAGAGTGGAGGTCCTACCCACTCCTTCATTCAGTAAGGAAGTCCTCCCCATGCCACCATCATTAGCTCTGGAAGAGGCCCTCCCCGATTCATCGAAACTCATCACGAAGGACCTCCCCATTCTTCTGGTCTTAGGTATGAGAGTTTCCCCTACCTACCAGGTTATCAATACAAGGATACTCCTTGCCCAGTCACTCAACATCATGGAGGCCCTCCCCATGTGCTCATCGATTCCGGCATAGGTCCACCCCATGCTAGAAATCACCAAATTGGAGGTCCTCCCCACTTCATCAACGATGAACGCGGAGGTCCTTCTCGTGTTCAGTATAACTAGTACGAAGGCTCTCTTCGTACTAGTTCCATCGAGGATAGCTGACGTGAAGGTCCTCCACACACTATAGACTCCCACCATAGAGGTCCTTCCCATGTGTTCACCAGCTCCAACAGAGGCCCTCCCTGCTCCAGTACTATCAAACACAGAGGTCCTTCCCATGTTCCCTTCGACATTTTTTCGGTCGCACTACTACCACAAATACAGGTAAGGGAAGAACTCGGGTTTTATCAGCGCTAATCAAAAAGTGCTGATAAAAGGGGGACTTTTATCAGCGCTATAAATAAGTGTTGATAAATCTACCCTTTATCAGTGCTAATATTAGCACTGATAAAGTCCCCTGTTTATTAGCATTAACGAAAAGTGTTGATAAAAAGGTGACTTTATCAGTGCTAATAATAGCGCTGATAAAAGTTTTTAATAGAAAATATTATTAATTTATATAAAAATATTTTAATTATATTCAAAAATAATGTTTATATTTATACATTAAATTAAAAACACATGTTTATTATGTTTATTATGTTTATGTTTTATTTATGTTTTTTATTTTTATTAGTTTTAGTTGTTGCTTTGTTATATATATATATATATTATAATATATGTTTATAATATTATTATATATAAATACTTTTTAATATATATATACAAATACTAATTATATATATATATATATTTAAATGAATTTATGTTTCCAAAGGAATGTGTCAATCGATGCGTACATTCTTCTCATGAATATATGTTCATTTTTTACTCTAATGTTGGCCATATATACTATAGTACTATATATACTTGGTGTATTCATTCATTTTCTATATATATGAAGCTTTATATTCTCATAAATACTTAAAATCACGATAACTATATTTCAATAAACAATAAATGTATTTGTTATATTTAAAAATATAAATATTTAGTTATATATAATTATTTAATTTTAAATATATTATATATAATTATAATTATATATAACTAATTAAATATAAATATGTTTGAATAATTATAAAATTACAAAATAATTCTTTTAAATGATAAATATATATTTATGAATACCTTTTGAATATATTTATTTATAAATATATGTCTTTAATGAATATATACACAGACATAGATATATATATATATATATATATATTTAAATACTTATAAAATTAAAATTAAAAAATAATATATTAATTTATATTTATATATATTTAATTATAATTTCAATTATATATATATATATAATTATAATTTATATGCAAACACAACATTTATATATATATTTATATATTTAATTATAATATAATTATTAAATTATAATAAATATATTAATTATATATATTTATAAAATTATAAAAAGTAATAAATATATTGGTTATAATTTTATAATTATGCATAAATGGTATGTTTTATCAGTGCTAATTAAACGACACTGATAAAACATTCATTTATAAGCATTTTTTAGCACTGATAAACATTAGCCTTTATCAGTGCTAAAAAAAGCCCTGATAAAGGCATGTTATATCAGCAATTTCAATTCTAGAACTGATAAAACATCCATTTATCAGAATTTTTTTAGCACTGATAAATATTTTCCTTTATCAGTGCTAAAAAAACATTGACAAAGGCATGTTTTATCAGCACTACAATTGAAAGTGCTGATAAAACATGCTTTTATCAGCGCTTTTTATCTAGTACTGATAAAAGTTCTTTCAGGTTTTATAAATTAACCATAACTTTATCCTCCTTCCTCACACCCTCAATCTCTTGAGGAAGCCCATCCCTGTCACTGTCATTTCCGCCGTTGTTTTCACTGCCACCACCACCACCTCTCCTCTCTCCTCTCCTCCCTCCTCTCCTCCCTCCTCCTCCTCAACCACCAACTCATCCACCGTCATGAACCAAGCTTCTCCATGCGGCTCTCCTCCACCGGGAACCAATATTCACCACCGTCTCCTCCACTAGTGTCTCTCCTCCACCACGACTCTCTAGTAGGAGGTACATTAATCTTACAATTTATTGGTTTTGGATTTTATTTTGGGATGTTATTTATTAGCCTTGTCGACCTAGATTTTTCTTTTAATTCTCATTTTATATGAGTTTTTGGTTATTTACTTATATTTAAATGGCATTTTGCTATTATTTTTGAGTTAGTTTTTTATCCTTGATGTGTTTACTCTTGTTGGATGTTTATTTTTATTTGAACTATTTCCTTAAGTTCATGCACATTCGATATATGGATGGGTCATGTCGGAATTTTAAGTGGAATCCTTATTGTGGTTATTTAGATTATGAGGGTGAAATAATTACCAATGGTTATGTTTTTATACCCTAGAACTAGTTTAAAGTTGGGTGATCAAGAATGCACCTTGGGTATTTCCATGGACCAGATTAGGTTCTCAGTTTAGTGGTGTAATGGGTTTGTTCATGATAAAATGGTATCAAAGCACCCTTTTACTATTTATGGTGTGTTATATTAGAAAAGAGGAACAGGGAAGTTGAAACTAAAGAGGTAAAAATCATGAGTAGGTTCCTAATCACCCCTTGAATGAGAAAACTTGGTTTTCCATGGGTATTTGGGACTTGAGTCTTGATTTTGAATCCCTTTTATGATTATTTTTATGGATTTTTATTTGAGATGATAATGCCTTGATCCCTAATGAGTATATAAATGATTTAAAGGGTCTCAATGAGTTTTGGGATGGAATTGGAGAAAGGAAAAGAGCCATATGGTTAGCTCTACAGATTTAGAAAACCACATGGGGCTCAAACTATTGGATCTATAAACCATCTCAGATGATAATACACAATTGAAACATAGTTTTCCATCCTGAGTGGATAAAATGTTCCCAAATCTATTCTTCTCCCATCATGAGTGTTTTACCTCCCTTGCTTTCCAAATTGATCCTAATAGTATTTTTCATTGGTATGAGGTTAATGAAAGAAGCTTTATTACAGAATTGGTGATTTTGGGTGTGATTTTTATTGATGTTATTGTTTTATTATTCGAACTCATGTTTTAATGGTAAACATTTTTTTATAAAATTGTTTTTGTGTAAGAAAGAACAAATTTTATGAAATGTTTTTTATATAAAAGAGTATTTTGATGAAAGTTTCTCGTTCAAAATCCAGGTATTGTGGGTTGTTTATAAAATTATATTAACTTTATATTTTCATTCTGAAATCAAATGGTTTTAAGATGATAATTAGAGAGTATTTTGAAAAAAAAGATAGGGGATTTTAAGGAATTTAATTGGGCTCCTTGTTTTTGTGAAGAGTCTAATCTTTTAAAAACAAGATGGAATGGTTTAAAGTTGTGGATTATTTTAAAAATGTGTAAGCTATTGAAAAAGAGGATCTATATGTGTTTTTCTCGGTTGAGTTTTATTTTGGATTATCTTTGGTTTATAGTGAGGTTGTATGGTTTAGTTTTTGAAATTTGAATTGATTAAATTTATGTTTCATATTATTTAGACTGTACCTCCCATAGAGTCTTCAAAGAAGATTGAAGGTTCATTCATTGGGAAGATATTTAGGGAAATTTATCCAATTTCTTAGAAGTGGGTTCCCTACTTTTTTACTCTCCCTAGACTCAAGATAAAGTAGTGGAGCCACAATAATCCATACACTTATACCCCATACAAATATTTTTGAATCATTGACCACCTTCTTTCCACAATGATTGAGGTTCTCTTTAAGAAATGGAGTGGATGTAGAGAATTGAGGGAGACATAAATTCAATGGAAACTCCTGTGTATTAAAGATTAAATGTCATTAGTTACTTATTTGAAGGACCTAACTGAGTGTGGTGGGATTCTATGGTTCATTATCAACTGCATGAGTCTATTTTTTAGGAATCTTTCACAACAACATTTATTCAATGACACTATCCCAAGGAACTGAAAGTGGATAAGGCCATTTAGTTCACAATCCTTCATCAGGGTGAGCGGTTGATGAAGGGGTATACATATTATTTATAATACCTAGTATTATTTTCTCATGATCTAGTTAGTAATGAAACTTTAAAGGATCTTTTATTAAAAATATTTCTTTTCTCAAACCTTGGAGTGGTTGTATTTAAATCTGGACCGACATATTTTGATGAAGTAAATATAATGGCCTTGTTAGTGGAAGCTATTCTAGAAAAGAAACATGTGGAAATAGATTTTTTTTATTTGATTAATATGAGTGAAGATAATATTTTTGATGAAAATGAGAGGTTAGATGAGACTGATTTGTAAGGGTAGGTCTGTGAGGGTCAGACTCTCCAATGGGAGGTTGCTCAAGAAATAAGAATATATCTCTCACATGGGTTCTTTATATGGGTTCTTTATGAGATAATGAATGTTTGATTTTCAAGTGGTAGACAAATTTATTTATTATGAGATGGGTAATACCTATATTTCCCACTAATTCATTGGGTAAAAGAATATATATCACGATATATAAATTTTATGTGAATAGGTTAGTAAGTCTATATGTTAAAAAAGGTGAGTGTGATTGCATTAATCTCTACTCATAATAATACATGTGAATAAGTTATAAAGTTTCTATGTTCACGAGTGAGTGTGATGGTGTTAATATCTAATCATAAATTTAAATGCAAATATGGTTTTGAGTATCCAATAGGGGGGTAAGAACACTAGAAAATGAGTTCACCCACCAGTGATGGGTTGGCCAGTCCATAAGGTTGATGGGAGGAACACTGAAAACTAGTGATCAGAGCTAGATAGGGGGTTTCATGAGACATAAAAGGTGTGAGACCATCAATGATTTTCATTGTCTAGACAGAGGGAAGTGACAATGATATTTAGTGATTTTGTTAGGGGTTCACTTTTAAAATGATTCAAGTGTTTTGAAATGTTTATTAAAAAATTATATGTGTTCAACATACCTTTTTTTGGTTTTAAATTACTTTAAAATAGGTTAAAAAATAATTGGGGTTTGGAGAAAGGATTTTTGGAACTAATTGGTTTATTTTAAAAAGGGTTTGTTATTTTAAAGATGAATTTTTGTAAATGGTTGGTTTTTTAACGGGATTTCAACTATGATTTTATAAATAGTTTTAAAAGGATATTTAAAGTCTATAACTTTTGTATCCTTGGATAATTTTTATATCAACATTTTGTGTATTTATTTTGTTAAATATTAATATCACCGAATCAAATATGATGGATATGAATAAATAATGGATGGATTCCAATCATATGACAAAAGAGTATGAATATGGAGTGAAAGAGTTCATCATGTTTGCAAAATATCATGCATATGATCCTTATGAAATAATTTGTCCATGTTTAAGCTGTTTTTATTAATGTCAAGTTAGTCTAGAGGAGTTGTAAGAACACTTGTTCTATTATAGAATAGATCGAAGTTATAAATGTTGGAATAAGCATGGTGAAAAGGAGAATATAGATAGTGAATGAGAAAACACTGCATTTTATGGATCATTTGATATGATTACAAGCGTGAACAATGAAGAAGACTATATCGAGGATGTGTTTACAGATGTGAATGATGATTAAGATCATATTGAGAAAATGAGTAGAACAGTTGAAGATGAACTTTGTGATTTCCCAAAATTGTTTGATCAATTAAAGAGTTATGAAAAGATTCCATTGTATGATGGTTGAACTAAATATATAGCATTGTCAGCTGTACTGAAGTTTTATAAATTAAAAGCAGGAAATAGATGGAGTGACGCTAGTTTTATGGAATTACTATCTCTATTAAATGACATTCTTTCAAAAGATAATGATCTCCCGAGCCGAATATACGACACCAAATGAATGCTATGCTCGATGGGTAAGATCTATGAAAGAATACATGCTTTCCTGAATGACTATATACTGTTTTTAAAGGACCATAAATCACTTAAATAATGCCCAAAGTGTGGTGCTTCTCGATATAAGAAAGATGAATCTGGTCCTATGAAAGTTTCATGATAATTTCCAATCATTACAAGGTTTAGGCGCCTATATGTAAGTGAGGAGACTGTAGAGTAGTTGACATGGCACATAGACAAAAGAAATAAATATAGAAAACCATGACATCTAGCAGACTCTCCTCAATGAAAGAAAATTGATCATGAGTATCATGACTTTAGAAATGAGCTGAGAAACCTCCGTCTTGAATTATCTATAGATGGAGTGAATCCTTTTGGTTTTCAAAGCACTACTCACAGTACATGGATAGTTATGTTGGTAAATTATAACTTTCCACCATAGTTATGCATGAAATGAAAACACATCATGTTATCTATGATTATATTAGGACCAAAAAAATCGGGTAATGATATTGATATTTATTTGGCTCCATTGATCGAGGATTTGAAATTAATATGGGATTCAGGTGTTACGATGTATGATGCCTACAAAAATGAAGATTTCACGTTGAGAACCATGTTATACGGGATGATAAATGACTTTCCTTATGAAAATTTTTTAGGATATATCATTAAATGAAATCTTGGGTGTCCTATATGTGAACAAGGTATACAATCAATTAGGTTGAAACATTCATCGAAAACCGTGTTTCTAAGACATCGCAGATTTCTACCCTGACAACATAAGTACTAATCTTGGACGACATAATTTGATAGAAATTTAGAATAACATACACCACCATCTCCACTAATAGGTTATCATATATTTAAGAAAGTTAAATATGTGGACACTGCTTTGGGTAAAACTTTTTTGAAAAACCTTATGAAAACCAGTTGGAAAAGAAATAAGTTTTTTTAATTACCATACTAGAATTATCTGTACGTCAGACATTTTCTTGATAATATACATGTTGAAAAAAATATATGTGATAGTGTCATCAGAACATTGATAAATTCAACTGGTAAAACAAAAAATGAAATTAATTCTAGATTGGACATGGTTGACATGGGAATACGAGAAGGGTTGACACCAATAAAGGGTGAAAAATGAAAATTTCTTCCTCCTACTACTTACACTCTTTCCAAGTAGGAGAGATATCGGTTTTAAAACTTCTTGAATGATGTGAAGGTTCTAGAAGGGTATTTATTGAATATCAAGAACATCATTTCAATGCATGATTTAAAGTTAAAATGTATGAAATCACATGACTTCCATGTTTTGATTTAAGATCTAATTCATATAGGTTTACATTGAATTTTTTCCAAGAATGTCTGTCATACATTAATGAAGCTCTGTTTCTTCTTCAAAGCTATATGTAGTAAAGTTATAGACCTGAAAAAATTTCTAACTATGGAAAGAAAGATTTTCATCATATTATGTGAATTGGAAATGTTTTTTCCACCGAAAATCTTTGATATGATGGTTCATTTGATGGTTTACTTGGTGAGAGAGATTTAACTATGTGGTCCTATACACTAAAGATAGATGTACCCCATTGAATGGTATATGAAGATTTTGAAAGGGTATGTCAAAAATCAAAGTCGTCTAGAGAGTTGTATTACAGAGTTATATATTATTGTGGAAGCTATTGAATTCTATACTGAATATATGTACAGTGTGAAAAGCATTGATCTAACAAAATCTCGTCACACTAGGCAACTTATGGGTGATTTTTTTTGGAAATGAGGTCGTTACAATCAAAATTACAGATCAGGAGTAGTCCAAAATTTACGTTTTGTATAATAGTTTGGATGTTGACCCATATTTTAAAACACACAGTGAAATTATTAGGCATTCAAATCCATCAAGGACTGAAAAATGGATATTAAATAAACATAATCAATAGTTTATAGGATGGTTTCAGGACCATATTTTTAAGGATTCAATTGAAAATCCAAACTCAATTTCAGAATGACTTGGATTACTAGCTGGAGGACCATGTGTGTACATATTATCTTACAATGATTATGTAATTAATGATATTACATTCTATACTAATTAACATGATGAAGAAAGTACCATACAGAATAGTGGATTTACACTTGTGGTTGAAGTGATGCATGTTTTTGGTGCTAAGGAAAAAAAATCCAATTTACATGAATATGTCATATTTTGGCATCATCAAAAAAATATGGGAGCTGGATTATACGAAACTTTGAGTGCCTATTTTTCTATGCAAGTGGGATGATAACAGAAGTAATGTTAAAAGAGATGAGTTTGGATTTGTGAAAGTTGATTTCAGTAAGGAAGGGTATAAAGATGAACCATTTATAATGGAATCACAGGAATTACAAGTATTTTATGTTCCGGATCCTGTAAACTAAAATTGGTTAATTGTTCTGTTATTGACAAAAATCACTAAAGAGTTTGATGAAAATTCAATAGGGGATAACCTGTTCATTGGGACTTCGCAATCATTTTTTAGTGGTCCTAGTATAGATGGTGTTTTATATGTTAGAGGAGACTACAATGAAGGTATTTGGATAGTCAATAGAGGGGTCAAATACCTTCAACCTTTAAAAAAATAGAGTTCAATAATCAGGTTATATTTTTTTTCTAATATACATCATGTTACTTTATGTTAATATCTGTTCAATGCTACTTTTATGTTATCTAAATTAAATTTGAAACCACTTTTATAGATAATTACTTTTGCACATGATGATGATCCCAATCCTTATGCACAATAGGTTTCTCAACCTGCTGCTGCTCGTAGTGCAGACAAACAACAAGTTTATCAACCTATTGCCTTATGTTAATATCTGCCTGTTTTTTCTTTTATATTATCAGAATTAAATGTTAAAACAATTTTTTAGATAATTACTTCTATAGGTAATGATGCTCCCAGTCCCTAGGAACAGTAAGTTTCTCAACCTGCTGCTGCTCGTAGTGCAGATGAACAACAGGTTTCTCAACCTATTGCCTTATGTTAATATCTTTTTGTTGTTTATTTTATGTTATCTAAATTAAATGTTAAACAAATTTTGTAGATAATGTCTTTTACACATGATGATGCTCCCAATCTCTAGGCACAATAGGTTTCTCAACCTGTTGTTGCTCGCAGTGCAGACGAACAACAGGTTTCTCAACCTGTTGCTGCTCCCAGTGCAGAGGTATAACCACCATCTACACATGTCGATGCTAGCCCTCCAAATCCAAAGGAACATATTGATGATGGTGTATCTATAGAAATGAAAGGTGATGAAACACCAACAATGCAGAAAAACAGGAGTTTCATAGTTTGACAGTATTAGAAAAAATCTTTAAGGCTAAAGAAAAAGGCATCAAATACGAGATTGGATGGAATAAGTGGGGCCAACATGTTAACCCCAACAAGGCTATGTTCAGTAGATACATTGGAATAGTCACTCAGTAATACGTGGAGATTGATATAACTTCATAGAACCATGTTGTTTTTGAGATTAAGAAACTGATGTGGGGAGATATTATGATAACATTATGAGATCATTTTTTTTAATTTAATAAAAATTAAATAATGAAACATTGGCTTACACTTCATTATCTCTTGAAGAGTGAATTTATAGTATATGAATCACACAAACACTATATATTAAGGGTTTTTGGAAGGATTCACATGAGTTTTCTCACACTTTTAACAAAATATAGTCTGAAATATACTGTAGGGAAAATAAAACAACACCCAACTCTTATTTATGCACACCTGATAACCCAAGAATCATGGGATGCGTTTACTAGCCATCGTGTGAAGCATTATTTTTAGGGACATTGTGTATGATAATAAATTGTTTCAAAGTACATGTATTCATCACTTTGATTGAAATTTTTTTATTTATGAAACAACAATTGAGTGCTGAAAATAAACAACAGACATCAAAACCAGCATACCCTTACCATAAAGTAAGGATGGGGTACACATCACTTGAAAAAAATTTGGTTCGTATTTTAAATCTACCGTAATACTTTTATGTGACATAAAACAACACAATAACTATGTTATTTTTTATATATATAGATTTATGAGTCTAAATCCATAACCACTTACATCCCACACTATGTGCTATGGAAGGAGGCATGTGTAACTAAAGATGGAAAACTAATAGTTTAAAACACACAAAAAGTGTGGGAAACATGTTTAAGTATGATAGAATAATTTATTTTCTTTAAATTGATATTACATAACAATTATTACTTATTTTCCTATATTTTATATCTGAAATAGTCACAAGAATCAACAACACCCACACCAGATGCAGACATACTTTCAGTGGCCTTGAAGCATCCATAAAAGTATGGCCATGTCAGAGGTGTGGGTTTTGGGGTGACACCCCGAACACATTTTGAGAAGAAAAAACAAGCGGAGGATCAAACTATGGAAATTAAGAAGATGAAATAAACATTATCTATGTTTCAAGAAGAATTACAATACTAGAGAGAGCTGATAGAAATTTTGATGGGGGGGGGGGGAAAGAGGAGAAACAACTCAAGAATAACCTACGCGTGACAATCCCGCCCCACCCCCACCAGTTTTGAGGTGATTCATTCCCCTAAAAAACAATTCTTAACTGAGGTAGTCAATTTTATAATAATTTTTTCTATGAAATGTGAATCAGATATACACTAGAAACTAATACCTTTCCTGTATTGATATTATATAGGGTAAAAATGAATGTGATTTATATCTAGAAACACCCACCCATCGCCTTGTAATGAGGGCTACAATGTTCAATATCCAGAATGGCATGCTACAAAATAGACCACTTCCGACAAATCATGTCAGAGTGTCAATTACTGTAGCCATAGAGATGAGCGCTGAGCTACCTGTTCCAATTGATGATAAAGATATTTATACAGTCGAACAAGACCTAGGAACATTCATCGTATGGTCTTCACATATTGTAAAAAAACATGTTGACAATGAGGTATTCATTTCCAATTTAATTTTCAAGATAAACCTTAAACATGTAATGAAAAAAGTCTCAACTAATGTAATTATTACATAAGGACAAAGGGAATTGGGTGAAATGAAAGACCAGTTCAAAACAATCTCAAGGATCAACCAACCGATCAAAATGATCTACCCAATGCACCTTAACCCCTCGTTCTATATCCACATTTATTTACATTTAATAATCATATGGATACAGAGTTGAAAGATGATGGTAATCACATAATTGATTTTGAAGAAAATATATATGGAGAGGAAGATCCAGACTTCATTGGTGTTGAGAGTGCAACTGAAATCCTTGACTATGATTGGTTAGGCAGCTCAGTTGTAAATGTTTACATGAGGTATGTTTTCATGATTTCATTTTCCAAAATATGATATACTATGATAATTATGACTAAATACATTTTATATTTTCCACAGGAGTGTATATAAAAAATAATTGAATAGATTTCCATATGAACAAAAATTTGGATTCTTTAGTCCTCACACCACCTCTATAGAACAAGAAGACATAACTTACATAAAACATGCTGAAATAGTGGCAGGACTGCTCAAATAGTTTAACAAAAAAATTACGGATGATTGACTCTTCTTAATAAAAATGATTTAAGGGTAAAACTCTATAATTTAATCATAGAAAATATATTTTAATTTATGTTATTACTTATTCCTTTTTTGTATTCTTAGGAAGCATTTAATGCTCATTACGGTCAATTTGGGTACTCCAAAGATTTATTTTCTAGATCCAATGCATAGATATCCAACAAACTGACCACAAATGATGGATTTTTTCAATTTGTAATACTCTACATCCAACATTTTAGAACTAAACATACAATTATATAATTTATATTATCTTTTAATGAGGATTCTATTATGATAGGGCGGTGCGTGAATATCGTCTATATCATGGAATGAGCCCAGGGGAAAAAGGACAAGAAACCTGACAAGTACTACGACTAGATACAAATCAGGGTATATATAATAAGATTTCACTATCCAAACACATATAAAAAATTACTTATTTTTATCAATGTTTCTACAGTGCCTGAAACAAAAAAAATAGAAAAGACTGTGGTTATTGTGTTTGTAAATTTATGAAAGAGATCATATTCCATGAACAAAATAGTATCCCTGAAGAGGTATTTTTGAAGATAATTTCTATTTCATTTAAAATACTTATTAATCCTTTATGTATTTATATTTTTTATTACTACCATGACTGCTGAAAATAGTCATATTCACAAGATGATAGAGATATGCTTAGAAATGAATGGAAAACATACCTAATAGAAGAATGTACAAATATAGAATGAATATGGTAAACTTCTCAAATATTTTTGACTTTAATAAAATTTGATGCCTTATATTTCTATTTTTTTGATAGTAATGTTGTGATTTGTTTGGGCTAAATGCCCCGTTTAAAATCTTGGCTGTTGGTGGTCCTTGTTTGTGCACTAAATGAATTTCATGTTGATTGGTTTTTTAAAATAAATTTGTGGTCCTAATTTACAAGGTATGTGTGTTGTTGATAGACAACAAAAGATAACAAGTATCCAGAAGGGGTTTACCCATTCCTTGAGTTTGTTGTGATATCTTGAGACATAACAGGCACAAGAGATTACTCCACTATTTAGTCGACCCAATGAATAACCAACTATCATATATTCATTCAGAGGTCTTGAATATATAATAGATGGTTCTTCACTGGGCCGCCTAAAGCTATGCTGCAAAAGGAGGATGTTATTTTGTGTCAACTGTATAGGGATCAAATATTTCACAACTAAATCAAGATACAGGGAAACCCCTTCTGTATACTCATTATCTTTTGTGGTCTATCAACAACACACATACCTTGAAAATTAGGACCACCAATTTCTTTTAAAAAACCAATCAACATGAAATTAATTTTGTGAAAAAACACAACTAACATACTGAAAATCAAGGAAATTCATTAATATTGTTTTAATACTTTAGGTAAACAATCTATCAATCATTTGTGACGTGTAGGAATCAACTACACCTCAATCCAACACACAGTGTCACCGATATGACTCCAAATGTATCTTTTTATTTAAAATTGACATTAATTTAAGTAAAAAAACACAACTAAAATACTAAAAACAAATAAACCACATTTGTATTGTTTTGATATTTTAGGAAAATGATCCATGAGTCAGTTGTGATGTGTAAGAATAAACTCCACCTCAATCTGACGAACGGTGTGATCGGTATGACTAAAAGTGTTCGCTATCAGTTTAAAATTGACATTTTAGTTCAAAACATGTCACTCACTGAAAACCAATCAAACACGCTCCGATTTTCTTCCAAATTAAGGATAGAGATTCGTAAGTCCTTTGTGACGTGTATGAAGCAGTCTCACATCAAAACGACACACGATACGACTAGTATGACTCAAATTTCATGTTTTTTTGTTTAAAATGAAATTTCAGTTAAAAAACACAACTGACATACTGAAAATAATTGAAATTAATTCCGATTGTTTGAATAGTTTAGGAAAATGATCTATCAGTCATTTTTGATGTGTAGGAATCAACCGTACCTCAATCTGACGCATGGTGTCACCGGTATGACTCCAAATGTGTCTTGTTATTTAAAATTGACATTAATTCAAGTAAAAAAACACAACTGAAATACTGAAAACTAAGAAAATTCATTCATATTGTTTTGATACATTATAAAAATGATCTATGAGTTAGTTTTGACATATAGGAATCAACCGCACCTCAATTAGATGAACGGTTTGACCAGTATGACTAAAAGTGTCTACTATCAGTTTAAAATTGACATTTTAGTTCAAAATGTGTCTCTCACTAAAAACTAAGAAAATGCAATCAGATTTTATTCCAAATTAAGTAAAGTTATTAGTAAGTTCTTTGTGATATTTATGAAGCAGTCTCACATCAAACCGATGTACGATGCGACTGGTATGACTCAAATTTCGTGTTTTCAGTTTGAAATAACATTTTAGTAAAAAAACACAACTGACATATTGAAAACTGAAAAAATGAATTCTGATTGTTTTTATACTTTAGGAAAATGATCCACCAGTCATTTTTGACATGTATGAATCAACCACAACTAAATCCTATGCACAATGTCACTAGTGTGACTCCAAATGTGTCTTGTTATTTAAAATTGACATTAATTCAAGTAAAAACAGAACTAACATACTGAAAACTAAGAAAAATCATATGGATTGTTTTGATATTTTAGGAAAATGATCCATGAGACATTTGTGACATGTAGTAATTAACCCCACCTCAATACGACGAACGGTGTGACTGGTATGAATAAAATTATCCGCAATCAGTTTAAAATTGACATTTTAGTTCAAAATGATTCACTCAATAAAAACCAAGAAAACATGCTCCGATTGTATTCCAAATTAAGGAATGAGATTCTTAAGTCCTTTTTGATATGTATGAATTAGTATCACTTCAAACTGATGCACGATACAACTGGTATTACTCAAATTGCATGTTTTTTGTTAGAAATGACATTTTAGTAAAAAAACACAACTAACGTACTAAAAACCAAGGAAATGCATTCCAATTGTTTTGATACTTTATAAAAATGATAGATCAGTGATTTGTGATGTGTACGAATCAACCACACCTCAATTTGATGCACGACATCACTGGTGTGACTCCAAGTGTGTCTTGTTATTTAAAATTGACATTAATTCAAGTAAAAAAACACAACTGACATACTGAAAACCAAGAAAACACATTAATATTGTTTTTATACTTTAGGAAAATGATATATTAGTCAGTTTTGATGTGTAGGAATCAACCCCACCCCAATTTGACAAATGGTGTGACCGATATGACTAAAAGTGTCTGTTATCAGTTTAAAATTGACATTTTAGTTTAAAACATGTCACTCACTGAAAACCAAGAAAACACACTTTGGTTGTCTTTAAAATTAAGGACAACAATTTGTAGGTCTCGAAGGTGGTGATGGGATTTGTTCTTCCTCCTTGTAGATTCAGATCCAGATGTGTTAGCGGTAAGGGGTATTTTTGTTTTTGATTTTATGTTTGATAGTCATTTGGATTTGTGCGGTGTCACTTGTGGGAGGTTCCTCACCCCCCCTTTCCTCTTCCCATGCGCGATTCAGAATTCAGTGAGGCTCATCAACCATCGGGCATATGCAGCTGGTTGGAGATGGGATGGAGGTGGGGTCCCGGCTTCGATTCCAGCAACCGGTGAGGGTCTCATGGTGAATGGGTTCTTGTTGCGGGTGTATTGGTCTGCAACCGTGATCTTCATTATTTTTCTTTGGTCATTGGCTCTAATGGGATTGGGAAAAGATAGTGACATCAGCGGTTCTCATGTTGATAAAGGATGGCGTTGGGACTTCGCCTGATGTGTGTGAACATGGCTCATGATTTCTTTGTGTTTCATGTCTGTTTTTGGATGTTTTTTTGCATTTTTATTTTTGTATTCTGGCATCTGTTGTTGTTATATTCTCACCGGCGATGTGGGGACAATGAACGTCTGTTAGGATGCATGAAATACATTCATTTTTTGATGGTTACCACCAGAATTTTGGTTTGGTTCTTTGATCGTCGACGGTGATGATCCTAGTGTAGTGACAACATCAAGTGTTGATGATGTTGTGGACAATGGTGGCAGTGATGATGGAAATGTTGGTTTTGAGGCTGGCACATGATGATATGGGTGATGGTTTTTTAAATTTAAATTTTATGGTTTTGAAAGGTGGTTATGGCGGTCTTGGATCAGGAGTGTTGTTTGATTTGAATTTTGAATTCTAAATCCCGTGTTTTTTGTAAGGGTTCACACTTACCCCTTAAAAGTGTCATTAGAAAATACCATAAATATGGATTGGAGATATGAAAACATCTCATGTCAAACCGACGCACAATGTGACTGGTATGACTCAAATTTCATTTTTTCGGTTTGAAATAACATTTTAGTAAAAAAACAAAACTGACATACTGAAAACCAACAAAATACATTCTGATTGTTTTGATACTTTAGGAAAATGATCCGTCAGTAATTTGTGACATGTAAGAATCAACCGCATGTCAATCTGATGCATGGTGTCACCAATATGACTCCAAATGTGTATTGTTATTTAAAATTAACATTAATTCAAGTAAAAAACACAACTGACATACTAAAAACTGGGCAAACTCATTAGGATTGTTTTAATATTTTGGGAAAATGGTTTATGAATTAGTTGCGACGTGTAGGAATCAACCCCACCTCAATTCGATTAACGATGTCACCAGTATGACTAAAAGTGTCCATAATCAGTTTAAAATTGACATTTTAGTTCAAAATGTGTCACTCGCTGAAAACCAAGAAAACGTGATTTGATTGTCTTCCAAATTAAAGACAATAATGTGTATATCCTTTCTGACATGTATGAAGTAGTATCACATCAAACCGAAGCACGATACGACCAGTATGACTCAAATTGCATGTTTTTGGTTTGAAATGACATTTTAGTGAAAAAAACACAATTGATATTCTGAAAACCAACAAAATTTATTATGATTGTTTTGATACTTTAGAAAAATGATCCATCAGTCATTTGTGACATGTGGGAATCAAGATCACCTTAATCCAACGCACGGTGTCCATGGTATGACTCCAAATGTGTCTTGTTATTTAAAATTTACATTAATTCAAGTAAAAAACATAACTAACATACTAAAAACAGAGAAAACATATTCATATTATTTTGATACTTTAGGAAAACATTTCATGATTCGGTTGTGACGTGTAGGAATCAACCCCACCTCAATATGACGAATAACGCGACCGGTAGGACTAAAAGTGTCTTCTATCAGTTTAAAATTTACATTTTAACTCAAAACGTGTCACTCAATGAAAACCAAGAAAATTCTCTTTTACTGTCTTCCAAATTAAAGAAAACAATTCGTAAATTTTTGTGATGTATATAAAGTATTATAATGTCAAACCGATGCATGATGCGACTAGTATGACTCAAATTACATGTTTTCAGTTTGAAATGACATTTTAGTAAAAAAACACAACTAACATACTGAAAACTGAAGAAATTAATTCCAATTGTTTTGATAATTTATAAAATCAATCTATCAGTCATTTGTGACGTGTAGAAATCAACCCCACCTCAATACCATGCACTGTGTCACCGGTATGACCCTAAATGTGTCATTTTTATTAAAAATTGACATTTTTTAATGTATTATTCTTATTAATGTTTAATTTATTTCTTTATAATATTAATAAAATAATATTTATTTTATTATATAGGTTGAACCTTTTTCTAGAGTTGGGTTGATTTTTTCGGCAACTATTACCATCAGAGGAAATTTTTTAGAGGGGACCGCATATGTCAAAAGAGAAAACATTAATGTTTTTAACTATTTGTTGGATATTTGTAAATTTAATTTTATAAAACATCTTTCAAAATGTAGAAAAAAGATTTTTTTTTGTATATACCGTGATTTTTCATTATTTTCATCGTATATGTGGTTATTTTATATATATATATATATACTATGAGTGGTTTTTAGCATGTTTTTGCTGGTTTGTGTAGGTTATTTTTGCTGGTTTGATTATTTTGGTCGGCTTTATTTTTTTGAAGGTTGCTAGGTGTGTTGTTATATAAATAGCACACCCAGATAGAGGAGCCTTTATCAGTGCTAGTTGAAGCCATGATAAATGAAAACTTTATCAGTGCTGATAAAGGGGGGACTTTATCAACACTTTTCTGAGTGCTGATAAAGGGGGTCCTTTATCAACACCAACAATAGAACTGATAAAGGACCCTCTTTATCAGTGATTTTGTAGTGCTGATAAAGGGTACCCCTTTTAATAGTGGCTTGATTAAAATCACATTTTTAGGGATGATAAAGGCCTTTTTAGTGCTAATAAAATCCTGTTTTGCGGCAGTGCACCCTAGTTCATTAGAGCGGGGGTCCTCCCCATGTCAACAATAGATGATACGAAGGCCCTCCTCATATACCATCCAGTACGAGCAGAGGTCCTCCCCACTCTAGAACCAATCCAAACAGAGGACCTCCTAGTGTAAAAAACCTACCCTGTCCTGAAGAACCATCCCGAGGTACGAGGGCGGGTCGCTGCCACCAAAGGAAGAATCTGGGGAAGTTCCAAATCGCGATTAAACCCATCTAATTTTCAAATTTTGAGGTGGAGTGAGATTCGGTGATGGAACCCTCACCCCTATCTTCTTTGTTAGGGGTCGGGGCAGGAACAAGGCCTATAAGCCTCATCATGCTAGAAAGTGAGGTCCACCAGATTCTTGTATCCCTCCAGAGGTAGATACAAGAGGAGGAAGATTTGGCCTCTTTTCAGGGACTGGCCATGCAATCCTCCCTCTCATCAACATGATCATTATCTATCTCAACAAGAGTTCACAAAGAGTTATTCTGGGGATCAATAGAGGATGAGAAACAGCGTGAACCACCAGCAGAGACTGCAACCCCAATGAGGGAAGCAGTGGTCATTAGTCTGTCTTATAGGGATGTGGTGGCACAATCAGTTCATACAATGGAAGACAACCCAAGATGCAATGCCTTGTTAGATCATGCGTCGTACTATCCAATGGACAATCTACCTTTTCAAATGCCTACTTAAGTGTCATTACTAGTCCCTCAACTGCCACCAGTCGATGAATGGGGAAACCAAGGGCCAGATCCCGAGTTTCAGTTGAGAAGTTTGTGGGACATCCTTGCAGCAGACCAGTTCCCAGATATGTTCTGGCCAGTTGCAACCACGAACTTCAATACTCCGGAATCTCTTACCCAGAAGGAGGTTGTGTGCTTCTGCCAAAACTTAAAGGCAACACACTTCCATCTCCATCATCGACGAGTGGATTACCCCAAGATCCAGAAACACTTTGACGAAATCATCCAACAACTCTGCATGGTCAACATGGTTGCACTCCCCGTGGCTTAGCATCCCAAGTCATCGGGTCATCATCGGACCCTCCAAAAACAATGCATCCAGATCTTTGCAGTTCTCCATAGGATTATTCAAGAGGCTTTCCCCCATGTCCAGATCCATGGTTGGGGGTAGTATGCTTCCCTTCACTTCAGTATTATTCGGCACCAACCTGACTTACTAGGTGATATTGAGGATATGCCTTCAGGCACAACCACAATTAACATGGTCAACCTCAAAGAGGTGGAAACCAATTCAGGACTCCTTTAAGAGAACACACCCCCCTAGGGTGGTTCCACACCTATTGGATCCTTTAGATAAGGTTACTCGCCAAGAAATAAATTTATTGGGCATTACTACACCTTTCAAGTCATTTTCCTTCTGATAGGACCCTAATAAGGGTAAAGAGCACACCGGGGCCGTCAACCCCCTGACGCATTTGGCTTATTGAAAAAGACAGAAAATGTCCCCAAAGAGGACGTGTTCTATAAACATCTCATGGAACATTAAAATATGATTGATGAACTTCTCATCAAACATGATGTGGAATGGCATCCAGATTAGGGTAATCCTCGACCAGGGAAGCAGGGGTAGGTGCAGCCTCCCCTAGACGAGTTTCCTTTGGGAGACTTTGACCATCCTACCCATATAGATAGGGTAGAGGTCTGAGTTTATGGAAATAGGGTGAAATAGGAATCACAAAATCCATCCAAGTTGCATGATAACCCTCCTTGAGACCTATCTAAGGTCCCTCCATCAGCTCCATAGGTCATTCCCCCCAACAGTCCTGCAATTCACCCCACTAGACGCTCCACAAGATGTTGGGCCTACTTATCATGTTGAATAACCTACCAACACACTGGTGGTCAAGAACCTCATCAGGATCGGAATCCTCATCCATATGATCCAATGGCCGCTCTCATTTCCCTCCACGAGGCTTTAGAAACCCGAAAAATAGTGATCCCACCTGACAGCTAGCCATATCCAGCATGGGTGGATGATATGCCATCACCCTTAGGTTTTAGAAATCCTAATTTATCTACTTTTAATGGGACAAATGATTCGCTAAAACACCTGGACCACTTTATTTCATGATATAGACCTATGTCGGGAACTCCAGCGCAGTAGGAGGCCACCAAGATTCTGTGTTCCATATAGACATTGGAAGGGCCCACATTTATCTGGTACATCCAGTTACCCAATGGGTCTATAGCTGTTAGGGAGGACCTTCATAGATAGTTTCTTTACCAGTTTAGTTCCAAAACCCAAAAGATGAGTATTTCTGATCTCTTCAAATTAAATAAGAGGCCCAAAGAATGCGTCACATATTTTTCACCAGGTGGAAAGGCCTCACATACTCCCTTAATATGCCGCTGAGTTAGGAACAACTGCTAAAAATGTGTGTGGGGAATGTAAAAATTGAATTTGTCCCTTATCTAATCACTGAAAAATACCCAAGGGGATTTCAGGATTTCTCTAACAAAGTCCAACGTCTAGAGGAAGCCTTGAAGAAATCCAATTAGACATGTCTATTTCCTTCTGTAGTCCCTATATGAAGAGTCTCTAAGGTCGCACCCACTGTAGTAGCACAAATAGAGGCCCCCAGGCAGCTGGAGTTATTTCAAGTGGAACCACCTCTACAACCTCGCTAAGGAACACCACCTCAGGCACAACCTCCAGACTAGGAGATCCCACCTTAGAATCGACAGGCACCCCCACGTAAAGCACAACCGTCACCTAGGTGAGATAATCTAGTTCCAACTCCTCGATAGGTTCCTACAGTCCCTTGTCTGGGCCAGGCTCCTAGAGCCCCCTTCTCGGACAGAAGGAACTAGACCTACTCATTTAATGAGGCTTAGGTCCCCAATTTTTTCCAAAGTGCCTTAGACCAGGAAAACCTATGGTTTCCAGAATATAGGAGGACTGAAGAGGCATATCTCACTGATCGCCCAAATTACTATCCATATCACTGGATCCTTTGTCACACCCTCAAGCAGTGCTATGTGTTTAAATACTGGCTCTAAGACCGGGTCGATAACAACATAGTCAGGTTAAGTCTAGCCCTAGCATAGGTGGCATGTGTGTTCATAAATCCTGACAATGATAGTGAAAACAAAGGTAAATGGTAAAAGGTTCTTAATTGTGGGTATCAAAAATTTGATGACCAGATGGATCGCAAGGCAGTTTCCCATTCCCATGGTATTATCTGTGCATGTTTGAACCAACCTATGTATTTAGAAGTTTCCAAATTACCTACAACCACTACTTCTATGTCAACATCATACTCTTCCTCTTCCTAGATGGGCATGCATCGGTGATGTGAGGGAAAGAAAATTCCCCCACTAATTCCATCGTCATATTATATTCTCAGTGTTTTCATGCCCCTGGAGATGGAAATTACCCCAAGAATCCACCCAATTATGGAGGATTATTCAAGAAGTGATCAAGGGTACATTTTAGAAAATACCATAGAGATGGTAAACCCCTACATGTTTCCCGATGACAAGGAGCACCAGGAGGATCCTCCCAAAATCTCCTGCCAACACCAGCATCGACGGAGCCATGGTTATGTGAGTCACCATAATGCATTGGTCAGTGCTTCCTTCCAAGCCATGCATGCCACCAAGACTAGAAGGCAGGCCCAGTGCAGATCTTAGCATGCGTAGCCTTCTCATCTCATTTCATCAGATCCGCCTCCACCGCCGTTTATGCTACTTGATTAGGTAGATCCACCATGACTGTGCTATGATCATCCACGTTCTATTGTGGATAGACTTCAGTCATTTGGCCCTCAGCTGGTAGTAACTCCACATGAGTCAACTAGTGATCAACAGGACATTCCCAGCACCATCCAGAATCCACTGGTTCAACCAGTAGCACTCATCAAACCTCCTATCACAGAGCGACCTCATGTCAGTAGAAGCGTATTCCTAGAACGAAAGTACGATATTCTCAATAATCTTACCAAAATTCCTATGAATATCTATATCATCAAGGATCTTCACCTATCAAAAGATATGCATGAATCCCTTACCAAGGATTTAAGAATCCCCTTCTATTTGAGATGGAGTTAGCAGCCACAAAATCCTTCCATGTTGAGATGGTGAAGCATGCATAATGTCATACCATCATCTATTTCTCTGGAGAAGATGAAGGTTCTTCTATATAGGTGAAAATTCACCCACTTTACATCACTGTCCATTTAAATAGTGTGGAGGTCCGATGCTATCTTTTCGACATGGGATTTGGGATTAACCTTATCCCAACCAAGACAATCCAAAATATGGGACTATCTGAGGGAGATCTAAGCCCCTCTAACCTAAAAATTCAAGTTTATGATAGGATAAAATAAATTCCAGTTGGAGAAGTTTTCCTGAAGAACCAATTCAGTGGCCTAGTTCCCAGCACCAAGTTCATGGTTGTCTAACAATACACCGCTTACAATGAATTGATGGGTAGGCCATGGCTCTACCTGCATGCAGCAGTCCCTTTTTCATATTACCAATGCCTTAATTACTCCCTCAATGGTCAAGTAAGTGTACTACCAGGTGATGTGTCACCCTTTGACTATTGTGAATCCTTCTACTTGGATTCAGAATATTACAAGATCAAGGATAAGAATATTCAAGCTAATTTGGTTGAACACGATATTCCTGTGACCGACCCATAGACATACCTGGATAAAACCTACATTTTTCTGATCCACCAATTGGAGGCCATGACCCTGGAATTGGGGAAATGTTTTTTTGCCTCTAAAATGAGGGGTAAGTCATTCCCAAGTCTAAGGAATTAAAAAATATCACCTCTTATTCTTATAAAAATCCGGAGATGGTGATCCCAAATCTCCCTACTCCCATAAGGTATCGGGATGTCTACCCCATGGAAATGAAAATATGTCACACTTGCTTGTTTCACCAGGTTGGGATAAAATGAAAAAGATGATGCACCAATATTGATTTGATATCATCAAACGTGGCCCCTTGGTTTGAAGTCCAGATGGGATCGGGTCGATAGATTTTGTCTCCATGGTTTTAGCAGTACAGGAGCTCCCCAATGAGGTATCCACCACCGCTCAAGCTGGAACCAGTGTCCCGTCAGGATCTGTAGACTCAGAAGAATCACCTCCTGCCAATGATCCCCCCTCTATGGATGAAGAAGAGGATTTTTAAGATTCTACTCCCGCATTTTAAGAGGGTGTCTCCACCAAGGTCGATGAATTGTTACAGGTGAACCTCAACAATGAGACAGATCTGAAACCAATGTTGATCAACACCACTATGCCCGTTGAAGAGAAACAACGATACATGGATTTTCTGAAGCAGCATCATGATGTATTTTTTTGGATTTATGATGAGATTCTAGGGCTATATCCTCATGTCTCCATCCACTGTCTTGGTCTTCCATAAAATCTTCATAGGTTCAAATGACCTCCTAAAAAGAGACACCCCTCTCACGGTGCCATGGTTGAGGCCAAGGTTGATAAGCTCATTAGAACCAACTTCATAAAGGAGGTTTAGTACTCAAAATGGTTAGCTAATATTGTTATATTTAGAAAAAATAACGGACATATCAGAGTCTGCATTAATTTTCAGGATCTCAACCGCCAATGTCCGAAAGATGGTTTTCCCCTTCCTACAAAAGATCTATTGATCGACACTACCACTGGATTCCAGGATCTCTTCTTCATGGATGGGTATTATAGATATAATCAAATCTGAATGACCCATGAGGATGAAGATTCTACAACCTTCAGAGAACCATAAGGTACCTTCTATTACTAGGTAATGCCTTTTGGTCTAAAGAATGCAGGTGCCACCTATCGATGTGCCATTCACTACATATTCAAACCGATCCTTAGGAAATTGTTGGAATTTCACATGGATGACTTGGTGGTAAAATATATCTAGTGTTAGGGCCATCTCAGAGGTCTGGAAAAAGTGTTTGGATTCTTCTATTCCAGCTATCTGAAGATGAACCACTTAAAGTGTGCCTTTTGGGTAACCTTCAGAAATTTTATCGGCTTCATTGTCTGATATGAAGGCATTGAGATCGATCTGAAAAAGATCAAGTCCATCAGTTAGATGTCTCCTCTGAGCAGTATTTGGGAGCTCTGAGGCTTTCAAGGCCACTTAGCATACATGCACCAATTCATTGAAAATTTGGCTGGAAAGTGTAAGCCATTTTCCTAGCTCATGAAGAAAGGTGTCGATTATCAGTGGGATGAGGAGTGTCTAACTGCTTTTGAGTAAATAAAGCAGTACCTGCTAAGACATCCAGTTTTGATGCCACTCATCCCCAAAAATCCATTGGTCCTTTATGTGACCACTCTGGAATGATCTCTCGACACCCTTCTATCCCAAAAGAACAATGAGGGAATAGAGAACAATTTATAATATCTCAGCCACAGGGTCCTCAATATAGAGAATATATACTCCTTTATCAAGAAGATATTACTCACACTGGTATTCATAGTGTAGAAATTTCAACATTACTTGTTACACCATGAGATACAGCTAGTGTCCCGAGTGGATCCACTGAAGTACATTTTGAACTGCACCATGTTGACAGGTTGTCTAGCTCGGTGGTCAGTGATCATCCAACAGTTTGATATCAAGTTTTTCACCTAGAAGGATATCAATGGAAAGGAATTGGAAAACATTCTTTCCAACCATGCACCTCCCATGGAGAGGTCTTTGGATCTCGATTTTCTAGATGAGGCAATCCTCTCAGTAGATCAATCCATTCCATGTTGGAAAATTCACTTTGATGGTGTTTCCTGAATCCCCACCAGTAGAAGACTCAATGATCCCAAACTCAATAGATTAGGTCTAGGTATCGTCCTCATCATGCCTGTATAATCTGTTCTTCCCTATTCATTCCTGTTGTCAGAAGGATGTACTAACCACAAGGCAGGGTACCTGGCTCTCGTCACTTGTATCGAGATGGCCCTCAATATTGACATTCCCTACTTTCATGTGAAAGGGGAATCCAAACTAGTCATCAAGAAGATCAAAAGTGACTATGTCATCAGGAAGCCGGAGCTTGTACCACTGTTAGAGCATACCTACTATTTGACAGCCCATTTCCCTTATCAGTCTGAAGTTACTCATACCCCTCATTAATATAACGGTCGAGCCAACACCCTAACTAGCCTTGCCACATATCTTGAAGAGCCCGACCAAGATGATTTGACTATCCATGCGGTGCATCGGAGAGTCATCTCTCCCATTTCTCTAGATGATGATGACAACGCACATGTAATCCACCTTACTGTCGGTTCCTCCACGTTGGGACCTCAAGGACCCCCTTCTATGGTGTTGGAAGTGACTCCTGACTGGACAACTCCCTTTATCAAGTATTTCCAGTACGGTAATCTCATAGTAGACCAAGCCGAATGTGAGCGTATTTGATGATGCATAGTGCAGTTCACCCTCCAGAGTTGTCCCAATATTGAACAAGCCCTCTATAGATGCAGTTTTTATGGGATTCTCCTTAGTTGCATTCAGGGAGGTGAGATTTCTCAGGTCATGCAGAAAGTTTATTCTGGTTCCTATGAGTCTCATCAAACATGGCTGAAATTCTCTCATTAGATCTATAGATTGGGGTATTTTTGGCCCACCATGATCCATGACTATATCGAGTTTTACAATAGGTTCCATGCATTCCAAATCCATGCTAATTTCATGCATCAGCCACCAAAACCTCTCCACACTACCAAGTAATCTTAGCCCTTTGTGGTCTGGGGACTCAATGTCATGGGACCATATCCACCGGCAACAGTTCGCCTGTGCAGGTTTATCCTAACCGCTATGAATTTCATTTCCAAGTGGGAAGAGGTAGTTCTACTCAAGGAAGTCAATACCTGTTCTATTATTGAGTTTCCGAGCTCCAATATCATCTACCAATTCAGATTCCCTCACACTGTCCTCATCTATAATGACACCAAATTCTAAGTAGCTGAGCTGATGAAGTTGTATGCCAAGTAAAACATATATTCTATTCATATGTATTGCTGCCATGAATAAGTGAGTGGAAAGATCGATACATTCAACAAAACCCTCTCTAACATTTTGTAGAAGATGGTTGGTTAGAACAAAAAGAGTTGGTCGGAAAAACTCTCTAATTCCCTCTGGTCTTACCAGAAAACAAATCGTAATTCCACTCAGGTAACCCCATATTACCTAATGTACAGAACAAAGGACATCCTTACCATCGAGATTCAATTACCCTCATTGCGCACAACTGTCTACAATCAGCAGACAACAGAAAAAGTATCCAAAATCTTTTTGGTCAAACTGAAAGCACTTGATGAGAATAGGCTTTGTGCCCTACACAATCTGGATAGGCATCAGAACAAGATTTCCAGATCTTTTAGCAATAAAATTTACCTAATATCTTTCTTATAAGGTGAAATGGTGTTATCCCTGAGAATTCCAATGATACCTAGAAGGAATCCACCGAATCTAGAGATCAAATGGGAGAGACCTTATATCATTCACAAGGTTTATCTGAATGGTGCATACTCTCTGTTCACCATGGATGGTTATCATATTACTCCTCCCACCAATGCTAAATTCCTAAAGCAGTATTTTTCTTAATAGTCCCACATGACTTTAAACTATTGAATCTTTACCAAACGACCTTAAAATAAATGGTCTATCTAGGATTAAGGATGAAAAACTACCCATCACTCATCCAGCATGACATTAAACTATATTACCATCCTGAAAGACATTAAGCTACCCACACTCATCCTGAAGGATGTTAAACCACCACCCTTGTCCAACATGATGAAAAACTGCAAAATGGTCCGAGCTCTACGACTTTAAACTAAGACCTCCTATATCCTGTCATATGATGTTAAACTACACGACATTTCATAACTACGTGTGGCTTTATTTCCATCCTCATGAGATCCATAGGAATTTTGTGACTTTTCATCCATGGCCCAGACTCAGGTCCCTTGACCTTTTCAACCTCTTGTCCCACATTCTCACTTAGGATTGTGCTATGTGGTATAGACTCTACATCCTCATTCATATCGGGCTATTTTTTTCATGTCGCACACATCCCCTTGAGACATTCCTCCTTCATCCCTCATCCTTACCGCAAGATGTTAAACGACATGGGTACCACCATGCTTCAGGTGTTCTGCTATTTGGGTCTCCATCATCTTTCACATACAAAATAACCCCCTAGAATCTTGGTTTATCTCCACCTTGGATTACCTACCGTTTGGGGCCAACATCTTAGAAGATCTTTAACGACAATATGACACACGTCCCGTGTTGAAAATATGGTTAACAGTCAATGCTCAATTGTCTGTTTCCATTCCACGTCACATGAGATGGGTATTGTGTTACATACATGGTCATCAGTTATCCTCAATCGTTATTGCAATCCCTTGGTATCCCAGATGATGGGCACATGGATTCACCTTTTCTTCCCTTATCTCCCCCACACACAACCTTAAACTGAGCATCTACGGTCCAAGATCTATGACCATAAACTAATATCTACCACATCCTTGTCACATTATGTTAAACTAAATGACATTTTAGAACTATGTGTAGCTTGATTCCCATCCTTATGGGATATGTAGGAATGCCCAGACCCTTTATCCATGGCCCAGCCTCAGGTCCTTTGACCACTCTAGCCTCTTGTCCCAAGTTCTATCTTGGGATTGTGCGATGTGGTATGGAATCTTTGTCCTCATTCACATCACACTATTTTTTCCATGCCATACATATCCCCCTGAGACACTCCTCTTCACCCCTTATGTCCTTACCACATGACGTTAAACTGCATGACATCTTCAGAACTATGTATGGATTGATCCCCATCCTCATGGGATATGTAGGAATGCCCAAATATTTCATTTTTGTGTCCAACCTAGGTTCATCTATTATTTCCCTCAGCCACTTGGCCTGAGTTATCTTTTGGAAATATGAATGGTGTGGAATATGTGGGCTTATGTCTTTATTCACGCCAGGTCATTCTCCACGCCATTCACATTCCACTTCAAGATACCCCTATCTTTATCCTTACCACATGACGTTAAAATTCATGACACTTAATAACTATATATGGATTGATTCCCATCCACGTGGGATACATAATAATTCCCATACATTTCATCTTTGGGTCTAGCTTTGTTTCTTAGAAACTTTCTCTTCCTTCCAGCCACTTGGCCTAAGTACTCTGAGTGAAGAATGTGGTGCTGTGTGGGATTATATCCTCATTCACATCGAGTTTTCGATATCCATGCCACACACCTATCTCATGAGAGATCTCCATCCCCTTTTCCCCACTCATCTTCTCGAGCCATATTCTCTCAAATTAGGCCCCACAACCCTTTGTGGTGTCCTCACCAACGTGCTCATATGTACTATGGTTTGGGACATAGAGTGTTGGATTCTGTATGGACATTCTTTCATTCCATCATCATGCTTCATGTCTCCCTTCATTTGTGGTTTCCATAATCTTTTTCATCTGAAATGACCCCCGAACAACATGGATGCTAGGCCTTAGTGCTCTCCTATCATCTTGGGCCAACTTCTTGGAGGATCTCTGACGACAATTTGACACAAGTCCTATATTTCGAATAAGGTTAGCAGTCGAACTGCATTTGTTGTTCCCATTTCAGGTCACATGATATAGATAATGTGTTTAGAACACAGTCAAAAGTTATCCTCCATCGTTACACCACCCCCATTAAGCCTTAAATATTGGTTGAGTGATTTACATCATTTCCACCCCATCATGTTCAAGTGGAATTTCGACACTCTTGGTGTTATCCCTTAGTGTTTGTTTTTTCATTAAGATGATGAATCAATGCCATGGATTCACTCGAGGATCTATGATGTTTCCACTTTTTTTGTATTCCATGTGTTGCGAATATATTCTCCACCCTTGTTTCCCACATCAAGCGAAGCTCACATGGGCTTAGGGACATGGTCAAGGTTTACACCCACTTGGAAGGATCTCAATTCTTTCGGTCCGAGCTCTATAATCATAAAATTCACCCCTCGCCATTACCGTATGATGTTAAACTGTACAAATTTTGAGAACTATGTGTGGCTTGATTCCCATCCTTGTGGGATACGTTGGAACGCCCAAACAATTCATCTCAGGCCCATCTTAATTTTCACCTTCAGTCCCTCAACCTAAGGATTCTCTTGGGAGCATGTGGTGTGGAATGGAATACTTTGGCCCTCATCCACATCAGATTTATAATAGCCACACTATACACATTTTCCTTGAGAGACACTTCTCTCCATCATCCCAATTGCACGACGTTAAACTATACGAGTCTTCCAGAACTATGTGTGGCTTGATTCCCATCCTAATGGGGTACGTAGGAACACCCATACATTTTGTCTTGGGCCTAGACTAAATTTATCCATATTTAGTATCTCATCTTAGTATTTCCCCAGGGATTATATGGTGTAGTATGGACTGCTTTGGTCCTCATTCATGTCAGTTCTATAACAGCTTCACCATATACTCCCCCTTTAGGATCTCCCCTTTGACTCTATATCCTACCATATGACGTTAAACTACACAGGTCCTCCATAACTACATATGGATTGATTCCCATCTTCATGGGATACATAGGAACACACAAGCACTTTCCCTCAGGTACAACCCCATGTTAGGCCACCTCTAATCTATGGTCTAAAGAATCCCACCGATAACATGTAGTGTGGTGTGGACTCTTACGATCCTCATTCACGTCAAGATATGTACTACACCACACATTTATTTTCTGGGTATCCATGTCCTCAATGCATGACTTTAAACTATGATTATATCCTAGATAAGTTCAAGATGCCCCATGATGATTATGGGATGCTTCAGTTTCCTCACCAGAGATGTTTCCCCCCTCTAGTGTTGGTCTCTCACCACACTACGCTTTAAGAACTATGTACAGCTAGATTCTCATCCTCAGGGGATGCATAGGAACACCCGAGCATTTTTTATTGGTTCCAGCCCAAAAATTATCATTTTTGGACCCTTGGCCTGAGATCTCTATTAGAGGCATGCGATGTGGTGAAAACTTCCTTCTATCTGCATCACGTACCCCTTCATAGATCGCTTACCCCTATTTCATTCACGGCATGACATGAAACTTCGTGTAATTCTAAAGTTCTCCCATTCCAATTAATCTATCCCCTTGGCCTAGGCCTTTTTTTGGAGGCAGGTGGCATGGTATGGACCTCCTTGGTCCTCACTCACACCGGGTTTCAAAATCCACACCATGCACCTACCTCATAATCACCTTCATAATTTTTCCTAATCACACGACAATAAACTTCATTGGCATCTTACCCTCAGGCCTAGCCTCATGTCCATTGGGACCCATTTTACCCCTTTACCTATCCTTTTAGGTCACTACTCTTAAACCGGGCTCCAAAACATTTATCTGACCGCATCAACTCATTTAGAAGTTCCATGATTTAGGATCCAGGGTGTTTAATTCCACATGGACATGATCTCACTCTATTTTTATGATTCATATATCCCTTTACTTGGGTCCCCATCGCATTTCACATCTAAAGGAACCCCCTAACGATATGGATGCTTGGCCTATGGCTCACCTAATGTCCTGGGCCAACATTCCGGGAGATTCCTAAACATTATCTCAAGATAGGTCCCATGTTTTGAACATGGTCATCGGTTGACCCTCATTTATTTATTCTAATTTTAGGTCACATGATATGGATACTGTGTTTTGAACATGGTCAACAGTTATCCTCCATCGTTATCGCTAACCCCATCAGGTTCCATGTACTGGTCTTATGACCCGCATCATGTTTCTGCCCTCCCCTGTGTCCAGGAGGAACATCAGCACCCTTGGTCTTATTCCTTGGTGCATCCTTGCATGTTGAGAGAATGGACTAGCATTGTCGGCCCATCATTGGCCCGAACCTTTATTTCCTTTTTTACACTTCCATGTGGTGAAGGAAACTTCTCCACCCATTGTTTCCCACACCAAGAATAGCTCACATGGGCTTAGGGGTTTGGATATGTTTCACAACCACATGGAGGAATTGTGTGCCTACGATCCAAAATCTATGACCTTAAACTAGGAGTGCAAGTTTTAAAGTCTGGACATAAAGAATTTTGACTATGTACATTCTTTTAGAGATATGTGATGTGATGTGGAATTATTCTTAGTCCTCAATCAAGATGTTTTACTCTGTGATGCCATGTCACATATTCTCACCCCCTACATCTGAGCCGCATAATCATAAACTTCTTGGCCGTATGATGTCTTCACCCAAGAAGATGTTGCTTCTTCAGGCATCGGCATTTTTCCATGCCATCTTTCAAAACTACATATAGCTTGATTCCTACCCTATAAGGATACGTAGTGACATTTGAATGTCCAGTTCCTAGATACAGCTACATGCTTATAAACCCTTTAATACGGCCGTCCTAGCCTCGTCCCCCCTTTTGGGACTATTCATTGCCTTCGTTCTCACCGTATGACGTTAAACTACGTGTCTATAGTCCTCATTGGAATAATGTATAACTACGGGCCACTCTATGTTATATCTAGATAGATCCTTTTATTAATTGATTACGATCCCTAATTATATAGATACACTCACCTAATGTGTTTTCATCATGGTGGCATAATTTCAAGAGTGTTGGACTAATTCGAATAACCCACCACTCCACTCTCCATGATTTTCATGCCCTTTAATTGGATCCTCATCCTCTTTCACATATAAAGGAACCCCTTAATAATATGTATGATCGGCCTATAGATCGCCTACTATCCTGGGTGAATGTTCTAAAAGACTATGGATGGCATTTCAAGTCAGGCCTTGTGTTTCGAACATGGTCAATGGTCAATGCTCATTTGTTGTCCCCATTTCAGGCTAAAAAATAGGGATACTGTGTTTCAAACATGGTCAACAGTTATCCTTTATTTTCATACCATCCCTACAGTATTCCAAATTTTAGGAATCATAATTCACATTCTTTATTCCCCTTTTATTCGAATTTATTCCAAAACCCCTAACATTATCCTCTCATGCGCTAGAGCATGTTGGGAGAGGGATGGTTGGATGTTTTGAGAGTCTATTTCTCTAACCATGACCTCCCTTGTTCTTCCTGGAAACCTGGAGTGGTCGTTTAGACCTCAGATGCCCAGAGATTGGTTGGCACTCTCATATTAAAATGGAATAACGATGTGGTAATACCTTGTTTCTCACATCAGGCATGACCCATGTGAGATTAGGGATTGATCGCTAGATATTTCATGAATATTATGGAAATGAAGCACTAAAAACAAATAATGGAACTCATTCACGCAACCAACATAAACAAGAAAATCATGAAAGTACGTTTTTGAGGTCACACAAATTACAACGCCCAGTGATTAGCCCCTCCAATAGATGGATTGACCCATTCAATGGAGCATCCTAGATCCACCACTCTCTATCTTGTAGCTTCTAAGATCTTATATCACCTATTAAGATCCCGCTCCTCCTCGATGGAAATGGGGCGTAGCTCATCAGCCTTTATTTGGGCCTAATCCTCGTCGACTCAGATAATAGACATCTCTTGAAAAGCTTGCCTCATCCATTCCTCAGACTCTGCCAGCTGGGCATTCAGTCATGATATGAGTCCTGATTGTACATCGAGGAAAGAAGAATGATCATTCACCCATTCCCTCAAGCATTGGATCTCATGATCATCTTTCTGGAGTCTCTTAATGTTTATGGACTTCCTCCACTACCATCCCACACCGAGGCCACAATCATGTTCTCGTATTTTCTCTTCTATATAGTCTCGAAGGAGAATATGAGGATGCTTGGCATCCACTACTCCAATTCATAGTTCACACAACCGAGAACAAAGCCTCCCCATATGGTTTATCCATTTTTCTTGTTGGGTATCCCTAATGAAGTGCTTGATCAGCTTCCATGACTGGCACCAGGTGACCTTGTTGTCCTCTACATCAAAAGGAGTCTCATCTTGATCCTCTGGGTCGGCAGGTTTGTACTTTGGGAATACTACCAGAAGCTCAGCAGTGGGGTCTTCCATTGGTGTCCTGTCAGGAATGTCGGGTTCTAAATCAATATGAGAAATAGGCTTCGCATCATAGGGATGATCTTCATCATCAGGATAAACATCAACAAGATATAGTTCCACCCCGCCAATGGCTCCACCCACAGCTGGGGTCACTATAGTCTGGCCAGCTCGGACATCCGATTCCACTGTAATCAGTACCCCCTCAAGAGAGGGGTCTCAGGACCCTCGGTCGTCCTCTTCAAAATAGACCATGAAATTTGAAGAACTATTCAGAATAGAGATGAAAATTTTACCATTTGGTTCAAAAGATAACAACCATGGAATCTATGAGAAAGAAGGATTATGAAGGTCGAAGGATTGCTTACATTATTGGGTCATCATCAACAGTATCCTAGGATGTGACCCCCCCATATATGGTTGGGAACTCTGAGGACTTCGGAAGGGTCATCCTGGTTTCCATAACCCTACTTGACTCTACAATCACCATCGACTCGGATGTAGATCCTAATCCCGCATCCACATGCACGTAGGTGGGAATCTCATCCATAAGGATCCACTGTATATAAAAAATTTCAGTTGAGAAGATGAGGTGATACAGATAAAATCATAGTGAAAAATAATGGTATGATGATTACCTTGATAGATTTGGTGAAATATCTCAACTCTGAAGTCCCATATTCACCTTCTTCTAAAGGAATTCACTCGCCAGCCTCATCTCCTTAGGAGCTACCTGAATCCTTGGGTAAAGGGAAGCGCTCCCTAAACTCAGCAATTAACGCTTGAGGTGGGACTATCTGACCTAGCAGTACTTTCACTCAGCTCTTCATTGGACGTGGAGCACCCTGAGAATGCACGTAGTCGTCCAGGTCATCAATATACCATTCCCCTTATTCTTTAGACACTAGAAATCCAGCCTCATCATGACCAATCTCTAAAAGCTTTATTCTATAGCAGTTTATATGATCCCAGATCTGTATAGGACTGAGGAATTTTCGGTTGAACACCCAGTTGTCCTAAGCCTTCAGAAAGAAAACATCCAAAGGCATGTCTATGTGGCGCAGCCTCTTCCCGAGAGCTTGAGGGGGAATCCTATGAAACCCTCTAGGGACCCTACTCCCTTCCTAACCTTATTCAGTTGGGACTGTTGGGCCTTCCATTGGTGCTTTCTCACCACTTGGTGTAGGCTCTGGTAGTGCCTGCCTTGCCTTTGTGGTTGTGATGCCACCAACACGCGCTCCTATATTTCTATGACCTTGGCCTATGGGTTGAGGAGACACTCTGATATCGACCTAGATGGTTTTCTACTTCAACATCTCCCATGGGTAGGCCGAATCTTAGATCTTGGCATATTATTTCACCAACCCAAATGATACATTGACCAGAGGTATCTCATTTCGCTTTGTACCATCTTCCCAGGTGAACATGATCCACATATTCCTCATTACACAAGGGTTCTCCTCATGACACACCCCCAGATAAACCTTCGAGGTTATCCTTTGCATGCACCAAAATTTCATAAAAAATCGGTGCAGGGTGTACAGTTCATAGATGGCCTCATGGTCCACCCGCATCACCAAAACTCCACCCTTGAAATCTAAAAGGTATGCCCGATGCTCTTTAGTATCTTGACCATCGTCGGTGAACTCCATCGTGGGTAGTGGAAATGGGTGGAAGACAAACTCATCCGAATTCCAGATGATGTTCAGTATGCTCTGCAAGCTTAGATTGGGTCAGAAAGATTCCCACTGCATTTAGGATGGAGGGATGGAGGTTTGAACCTAGAGGAGAAATCGGGTTTGGGTACTTATAAACCCTCACATGGGCCACCACCTAGCCGTACAAGAAATGGAATGGCCCGCACACCCACAACGGCTTCTTCCCCTCACTGATTTTCCACAAAATCTTGTACAACTTCTCCAGTACTGGGATCCTAAGGTTGAACTTCTTCCCATTCTCTTTAATGGATGCCATGATAAATGTACTCATCTTTACGCCCATGTTCCTATCTCTCACTAGCATCCTCCAGCCATAGATGAACACTGAGATGAATGCAGCCAACCTAACCACCAGTTGCTACTCAGGGTTGATACTAAACCCCCACTTCTTCCACTATATGTCCTCCAAGAGTCCCCAATATGAGTGCTCTTTGCTACACTAGGCCCCATTTGGGAAAGTGGGAGCCCTCACCGGGAACTTCATATCTAACGGGCAATTCAGAAACCACCTGAACCACAACTTGAAATGCACATCCCTTACTATTTGATTGTCCTCACCCGACACCAGGTCCATCAGTTCCTTTTACATCCTTGACATCTACTCTGCATCTCCACAAAAATTCTCTGCTGGGAGGAATTCTTCATACATAGCCCCAATAATGGGAATCCAAGAGATATTGTGGATGTCCTAGAGACAACTTCCACATGATAAAGATAGAAGGTGTTGGTCCTGGGTGACCACCTTCTCAACAGCTCCAACATCACACTCTTCAGCTGATAGATATGAAATAGAGAATCCCATGTTTCCTCATACAGGCCTGCTCACCTCAGCTCTTCCCCAAACTCATCACAGGCTGCACATACCTAGTAGGCCCAGGCCCAGTCATATGTGAAGTTTCCACCCTGGCGCATGTACCACTCTTCAGTCCACCCCTTTACCAAATTTTGAAGATCTGCCTTCAGGATAGTGTGATATTGTGGAGGGGACTCCTCATCCTACATCTCCTTCCCGTCAACATTGTGGGTGTGTTTGTATAAGCAGGTGGTAGTGACAGATGTACAATCGGGCCACGTATGGCCATTAGCATTCTAGAACCATTGATACTGGGATGGGGTTCTCTGGAACTAATAGGCCGGTTCACCCATAACAGCTTGTGGGATAAATACCTCATCCCTCAGACCATAACCATACAACAACAGTCTCTTGAGCATGGGATAGTTCTTCTGGACCTCTGTCAGAAGTGTCATTAGGGATTCATGATCTGAGTTGGTGCGCACATATTTACCAATCCCCAAATTATCCACCATTTCCTCCCTTTAGGAAGCTACCTCAAGGACCACTTGGACAACTTTTGGGTTGGCCATTTCTTCTGATCAAGACATTGGAGATTTTTTCTTTGTTTATTCGACGAGCTCGATCATAGAGCTTGGTCACGAAGTATATTCATAGAGCACACTCGTAGAGCTAAAATAATAAAGCGTGTGGCCATAGAGTTAAAGACCTAATGCGTGGAGAAAAGGTGCTTAGGATCATGGTGCAGGTGCTTGCTGAGTAGCATTGGGAAACACCAGTCTGCAATGTTTGGATTCAAAAATCAAGATCACGGAGTGCATGGAGCTTTGCAAATCAAGAACAAACATACATAAATTCAGAGGAAAATGAGGAAAAACTAGAATTTGTCGCCTTCTATTTATAGGTGATGACCACTAAGCTTCGTAGTGCATTGCATGATCCGTGCCATTATTGAATCATGCTTTGATCCCCTACTTCACGTTTTTGTTTCGCAATCTTCCACAATTGTGGCCAAGTACACTCAGAATTCGACCATCGTTTCTCCTTAGATCCCATTATTAGGGGGGTCATTTATTAGAACCAAAATTGGTCCCTTGGGAAAGAAAACCCCAAAAAACATTTCAAGGATGCCTGCCTTGTAGAGAAGCCTCACATAAAATCCTCACAAAGATCCTCCAGCTCTACGATTGGTGAAAAGCAATAGGAAAATCATCCTCTACGGTTTCCACAGAGCAAATTATGTAGAACTCCACGACTATGATGCACTTGAGAGAGAGCTCTATGCCGCTGTAGAGTAGCCTATGGAGCCCTCCGCCACTACGACTCACTGGAGAGATCCCTTGGTGAGTGCCACACAGTGGCTGATGGTGAGCATTGTGACTACGAGGAAGTTGATGGATCTGACTCTGATTTCGAGGTCCAATTCTTTCGCGACCCGACCTATGAGCTTCACGACACCTCTTTCCTATAAATACCAGGCTTCTCCCAAACCCAAATGACCAATACCCTAACCTTTGCCTTCTCAACTTTGAAATCGTAAATCACCCTATTCTCTGTGAATCATTGATAAAATGAAATCTTCAAGGTATTTGATCATTACAAAATACCTTTCCCTTTCCTCATATTGAACCCATCTTGAAGTAGGGATTCCCTTTGAGAAGACCATGGTCCATCGCAAAGGAAGGAGATCCCTATGGGAACTCAAGTCTCTGTAAAGAACTTATGATTCTTGAAGTACCTTCTATGCACATGTGAACCCAATGCTAAGGCATGATCAATGTGCTTTATGAAGTACATTACTTTGAAATGCTGCACTTTTCAAGGCAACCATGCTATGTGAAGTCCTAATTCGTGAAAGAAATTTCACTTTGTGAATCACTATTTATACGCATGTATACTCCATTCCTAGGATAGAACACTCCACTTCGAAAAGCATACCCCTTCCTGAAGTCTCTCCACTTTGTGGAGCACCAGATTCCCACAAGGTCCCTTTCTATGAACACCTTTTCTTTAAAAACCCTCTTTATGTTCAGCTCCCAGGCTTGCACGTAGTGATTTCAAGGTCCCCAGAGTGACACTTCATACCACATTTCCCTGTCTAATGCTTCTTCACATAGGCACACTAACAATTATTGATTCTTTGCATAGCCGCGCTAATGTGATCCCCTTAATGAATCACTCCACAACCCCATCTCAATACATAATTATTGATGCCTTATCTTCAACAAGGGTTAAAGTGTGCAGGTTATGGAAGTCTTAGGGATGGGGAGTGAATCCTCATCATCTGAGCTATATGAAATTAAAATTTCAAGCACCCTCATCCTCGTCACAAGTCATTAAACTGTGATCACCACATGTGTGGTAGGACTAGAGGACCAGAGGGGGGATGGACATAGGTTCCCTCCCACTATCTCTTTCCCTTTGAGCTTTGTAACCATGTGCACCTCAGACAGTCTCCATGTAAGCCCTAATACCCTCTAATGGGGTGTTCCAAGTATGATGACCATATCCTCCTCGTACACATGGACCCCTACTCACACCCCCAGAGTAAGTCCCAATATCCATCTACATGGGCCGCTAACCACGTGTAAGCCCCACTCTGTTCCTCAGAGACACACTTTTCATAATGTGATCATTAGGTCTTTGTTTCCTATTGTCTCTCACAATGGGCATGAATTATGTAATGACCTGCTAATCCTAATTGGGTTGAGATCACAAGGAGTCATTACTTGGACTTAAGAAACATCCCCAAGATGCCAAAGGATAGAAATAAATGCCGAAGGGTTTCAAATACAAGTGAGGGATGATTTACCCTTTAATAAATAAACCAATCAACCAAAAAACCATAACCCAACCATTCACTAAATGATGCATGAACAAAAGGAATACAACTAAACAAATTCGTATATATCAAAACTACATCACGGTGTAAAAAATTTAAGACAAAACACGTATCAAAGTAAAAAGAATATAGACAATTAAAGACTCTCATGATACCCTAAGACTCTATGATTCACAAGATTTGAGCTCCACAATCACTAAACTGCCAAAGTATCACGATCTAGTGCTAAAAACGTGGGAAGCATTACCTTTACCCCTATCCCGTAAGATCAAATATGCAAAAGAACCAAAGTGACAAAGCATGGGTGAGTATAAAACTCAATAGGTTTTCCCCAATGAATTTCCTACTCATTCCACTAGGATAGAAAATTTAACCACATTTATATAAAATAGTTTATATAAAACAATTTACCAAAAAAATTTATAAACAAATATAAACAAGTTCCAAAAACCATTTAAAACCAAGTGAAAAAAAAGAAATGAAAAAAATTTCCAGAAAGTTATTTCCCCAAAAAAATAACTAATCAAAGCTTAAAACCAATTCTTATAATAATTTATCATACCCATTCCACAGTTCACAACACACCCACACATGCATGCTTTGTTTGATAGTTCCATACTCATGAGTTGTCTCTCGTCCAATTACCCTATTTCCCAAAGAAACACACCCCCAATCTAGGGTCATGTACCTTGTACCCCAATGGTAGTCATCCCTTATTAAGTTCTCGTTAATCTCAAACTCACATAAACACCATTTATGCCAAATATTTCCATTTCCAAAACAAGCCACTTCAATAAAACTGAAATTTTATTGAAAACCAAAGCACAACCAATATCAATGAAAAATTTCATTTCAATAAAACCTTCCCTTTTATTGAAAACATAAAATAGAACTTATGTGCCAAAAATCTAGAAAAATCCCCTTTTTATAATCCATATTTTAAAACCAAGAGCAAAAGCACTTTACTCAAACTCCCAATTTTCCAGATTTCACAACCATCATGCAAAAAGGTTTCCAACAAGT
This sequence comes from Viscum album, assembly GCA_963277665.1. Lineage (NCBI taxonomy): Eukaryota > Viridiplantae > Streptophyta > Magnoliopsida > Santalales > Viscaceae > Viscum > Viscum album. The sequence continues at coordinate 641,268,185 of OY728146.1, read as the reverse complement.
GTTCAACAACCAAATCACTATCAATTCAACACCACACATTAAATTTTAAATCATTCCAATCATTTATACTAATTGAAGTTAAGAAATAATCATCATACCTTGATGTTTTTGATGAAAACCCCAACAAACGAAGAACACACAAGAAAACCAGGTCGATTCTCCAAGAACCAAACTTAGATCACTTCTCCCAGAAAGATCAAGACCAAATATCATCATATTTTGAATAAAAATACATAGATATACTCATAATGGGTATATATCTAAGAAACCAAGAGAAGAGGAGGAGTAGATCTTAGTAGATCTAAGAAACTGATCAAGAACAAAGAAGATTGATCACATACCTCAAGAATCCAGCTTCGATTCACCAAGGAAAGACTTCATATCACTTCTAGATTGATGGGAGAACCTTATTTGGACTTAGGAGAAGTAAAATACCGAGTTATGGCCAATTATAAGAACAAAAAATCCACTTAGAGGCAAAAATGTGTGAGATCCACTTTTTTAGGACCTCACTTAAACCATCCACACGGTTAGTTCACACGGTTAGACAAACTGTGTGCTAACCGTACATTATCTACTAACTAGGTAGACCCTTTCACGACTTCCTCACATGATCTCCCTAACTTTACTAAATCTACTGCCTCAATAAGACCATTTTTCACAGTTTGGCCGCACGGTTAGGCAAACCGTGCGCCACCCGTGCGACTTCCATTTTTCCCCAAAATTACTTCCAAAGTTCTCCCAACTCTCCCATCCATCACCCTTAAAATTTATAACCATGAAAAGAATCAAGTAAGGGTTATATAACAGAAACCGAGGGTACTAAATTCTCCCTACCATTGGTCTTTCTGTCCCCAGAAAGTAGAAAACAGTCACTGGCCTAAAAGAGTTCCGGCCACTGCTCTTTCATTTCCTTCTCACGTTCCCATGTCTCTTCCTGAATCTGAACATGATCCCATAAAACCCACACTAGACTGATGATTTTTCCATGAAATACTTTCTCTTTATTATCCAAAATCCTCACTAGGATATATACCAATGATGTATCTATCTCTAGGTCAATGTGATCCCATCTAATCACATGGCCAGGATTAGGCTGATAATTTTTCAACTAAGATACATGGAACACATTTTGAACTGAACTAAACTATGGTGGTAATTCCAAATGATATTCCACCTCTACAATATATTTCAGTATCTTTAAAGGAACAATGTATCTAGGAGATAACTTTCCCTACTTCTTGAAATGATGACGTCCAAGTCTTGGAGGGATCCTCAAGAACACATGATCACCCACATCGAATGAAAATGGTCTTCTATGGTGATATGCATATGATTTCTGAAAAATCTATGCCGTATCCATCATATTTCTGATCAATTGGATCTTTTATATCATTTCTTGTACAAGGCTTGGCCCAACTATTGAAGTCTCACATGTTTCCACCCAGCACATTGGAGAAGGACAAGGACACCCATACAATGCTTCAAAAAAAGCCACATGTATTGAGGCCTGATAGCAGTTATTATATGAGAACTCCACTAAGGGTAGATTATCCTCCCATGAGCCACCAAAATCCATTACACAAGCCCTCAACATGTCTTCCAATGTTTGTATCATCTGTTTGGATTTCCCATCCGTCTGAGGATGATACACTGTGCTCATATTCAACCGAGTACCAAGGGATTTCTATAAGGATTTCCAGGATCGAGATGTGAACCTCAAATCTCTTTCGGAGACTATTAAAACTGGAATTCCTTATATTTTTACCACTTCTTGGATATAAGTTTTGAAAAGATCCTCTACCATATGAGTTTCACAAATTAGAATGAAATGTGATGACTTGGTAAGCCAATCCACTATCACCCAGATGGAATAGTGTTTCTAGACCGTTCTTGGAAGAACTGTAATAAAATCCATCACTATATTCTCCCATTTCCACATTGGGATAGATAAATGATGTAACATTCCCACTGGTCTCTAATGTTCTACTTTAACTTTCTGACAAGTTAAACACCGCGAGATGAACTTGGCCACCTTCCTTTCCATGCTGCTCCACCAAAACTATGCCTTTAGAACCTTATACATATTCTATGTACCTAGATGTACATCCCATCTTGAATGGTGTTAAGAATGAAGGAGTTGTTCCTAAAAATCCATAGGTACAACTATCCAATCTATGAAACACAAAACTAAACTCCCATCAAGTTTCCAGCCCTCAATGGTCTCCCCACCATTGAGTTTTGACCTCATAACTAGACATTTTGTATTAGATGTTTGTGCCTCTTTAACCATATTTACCCAATCGGGAACAAGTATAAATGAAAAGAAAACTGTAACACCACCTCAGTCTTCACATTCCACATTCATGTCTGATAGGACCAGCATTAACTGCCATTTATCTAAATATTCTTTTGCCAATTGAGCATATGACTTTCTTCTCAATGCATTCATCACTAAATTTCCTTTTCCTTGTGTGTACATCAAGTCAAAGTCAAACATTTGGAGGTATTTCATCCATCTTCTTTTCCTCAGATTCAAATATCACTGTGAGAAAATGTGTTTAAAGATTTTTCGGTCCATGAACACAGTGAATTTCTCACCAAAGAGCTCTATGTTTTCAAATCATGGACAACTGCAGTTAACTCCAAATTATGTGTTGGGTAATTCTTCTCATACATCCTCAACTACCTTGAATTATAAGAAACCACATGGTATCCTTGCATGAGTACATAGCCCAACCATGATCCTGAAGCATCACATTACACCACATACCCATGTCTTGATTCTGAAAAAATCAAGACAGGTGCTGAAGTAAGACAAACTTTCATCTCCTGGAAAGACTTTTGGAATTCCTCTGTCCATTGGAATAGAGTATTGTTCTTTATCGGAGCTGTCATTGGAGAAGCTAGTCATGAGAAATCACACACAAAGCATCGGTAGTAACTAGCTAGACCAAGAAAACTTTGTATCTCAAAGACATTCTTCATTGGTTTCTAGTAGATAATAGCTTTTATCTTTTCAAGATCAACAAAAACACTTTTTTAAGAAATGACATGGCCAAGAAAATGTACTTCTTGTATCCAAAAATCACACTTTGATAATTTTTCATACAAAATATGATCTCTCAAGATTTGTAACATTGTTTCTAGGTTCTCCTCATGGCCAACCCTTGTCTTTTAATACACCAAGATATCATCCACAAAAACCACCACAAAAGAATATAGATATTTCTGAAATATACGATTCATAAAATCCATGAATACCACTGGTTCATTAATTAGACCAAAAGGCATGACAACATATTAATAATGGATATATCTGCTTCTAAAATCTGTCTTTGGAATATCCTCCTTATGAACTCGCAATTGGTGATATCCATATTGCATGTAAATTTTAGAGAACCATTGAACTCCCATTAATTGATCAAATAGATCATCAATGCATGGAAGTGGATATCTGTTCTTTATCGTAACTTAGTTAAGCTTATGATAATCGACAAATAGCCAAAGAGTTCTATCTTCTTTATTCACAAACAAGACTGGTGCTACCCACATAGTTGTACTTGATTGAATTAAAACCTTTATTTTTGGCTACTCCAACTACACTTTCAATTACTTTAACTCTGTTGGTGCCATCCTATAAGATGTAAGGGAAATAGGACTAGACCCCAGAAGGATATCAATCATAAACTCCACTTCCCTTATAGGTGAAAACCCAGAGAAGTTCTCAGTAAATATATTAGGAAATTTATCCACAGTCACTGGAAAAATATTTTCCTCGATCTCGTCCATTGATTCCAAAGTGAATGCCACCAACTGGTAAAAGATCGTTCCCACCATTGGTTCCAACAAGCTCTTTTCACATTTCTTTACCATTCTCTCTCCTATGAAGAGATACTCGATGCCACCCTGAGTCGTGAAACTAACTGTTCTCCTATAACAGTCGATGTGAGCCTTAAACATTGTCAACCAATCCATACCCAGGATTACATCATAGACATCCATGTGCAAAATCAAGAAGTCCCATTTCAACTCAGCTTCATCTACTGTTATAACACATTATCTACAAACAAAGGCTTGACATTCTCTTTCACCGATATAATTTTGCAGTTTTAAAACAGAAGGCGTCATTTCCAACTTTAAACAAAGAAAATAAACAAAACCAGAAGTAATGAAAGAATATGATGCACAAGTATCAAAAAACACTTACACAAGGGTAGAATTAAAAATAATTCTACCTCTCATCATAAATGGTCTAGCCTAATCATTGTCAATCATCTTCTCAGCTGCATACAATTGGTCTGTCGCTACAATGTTATCCTTATTTCCTTGCTGATATTTTCTTGGTTTAGGAGTCATGGTATTTTTAGAATCAACATTTCTAGATCTTCTTTGCTGATGAGACCAATTCTTCTATCCTCTCCCTGTTGAAGCATATGATTCTTGCAACATTTGAGAAGTGTATTGAGCACCTGACCTTGGAGCACTATGAGAATAGCGCTGAAGGTGCCCCGTCTGACTGCAGTTACAAAATGCTCTAGGTTGTTTTTTACACTCTCTCTTTATGTGGTTAAGTGAACCACATTGAAAGCAACCTGCTTTACTCTGGGTTCGTGGATGAAGGTTCACAGATCCAGCTATCGGATTCTGATTTCCACTTCCACCTTGGAAATAGGTGTCCCTTTTCCGCTTGTTCCTAGTGGTTGAGTTACCACCATTTACTATAGTTATCATCATACCTCCTCCCATAGATCCCGATATATCACGTTCATCCACAGTCTCTCTGTTCACTATCTCTGTATAATCCATAATACATAGTACTGCAATCTTCGATCGAATCTCCTACCGTTGCCCTGATTCAAATATGTCTACCTTTAAGGACGTACTTGCCACAACTTCATGTGAAAAGTGCACTAAATTCAATAATTTAGCCATATACTCTATGATAGATAGACTCTCTTGTTTTAAGATGAAAAATTCCATTGTTTTCTGGATCTTGAATGCATGAGGATAGAATTGGTTTTTTTAACAATTCTTCAAAATCCTCCCATGTAAGGCCTTCATCCAATTTAGATTGGAATTCTAAATTCCACCAATTTCATGAAATATTCTCAAGAATATACGTCTCTAGCTTGACATTTAGCTCCACTTATGTTCTAATGAAATAAAAGATACAATTAATCCTACATAGCCACATCTATACCTTTTTGGGTTTGGCATTGCCCCTAAAGTTAGGTGGATTCTGCTTCATGAACTGGATGGTATGGTCCACATTTTGTGGCTCAATCCTCTGGTTCCCCATATCCACATCTTGAAATTCTTGGACAATACTCTGAACTAGATCTTAGTTCACTCGTGGTTTAGGTGAAACCACATTTTCCACAGCTTGTTCTGGTTGGTTTTGACGATGCCTACCGGGTGAAATTTTCTAAACCAAAAACAAACTCCATCAATCTCACTCACTAGCAACCAATGGATTAACATTTCAAATTCTATAACATCAACTATCACAAACATTGTTTTCCACAATACCATTTTCTATTCCAAAACTTTCTGAAATATTAATTCATGCTTTTGAAAACCAAACCATTTTCAAAATACACCAAATATCCTTATTTAAAAATATTTCATTTAAAAACAAATTCCACATTTTTAAAAAATTTACACCTTGCACAAAATCATAAATCATTAATAAAGATGAAATATGAAATCCTAGTGGGAATTCATTCCTCTAGAATGAATTTAATTCTCTTCTCATTGGATAAACCCATGAAAATGATATTTCAAGATCCTATAAGTGTCTCCAAACACTTGTTTACCCAACTCCTTGGTAACTTGAAGTTCAACATAAAGGGTTGGATATGGCCTTTTATGATATACATTTGAAGTTCTGACAATCCTAATCCTTTCTAATATTCCAACCCCAAGAATAGACAAGAATGAATTTCAACTACAAGACCAAAAACATTGATAACTACTTGTTAGGAAAGGACCGAACAAGCTGACAACATTTATACCAAAAAGGAAGGGACAGACTGATACCATTTGTAATGACCCACTAATTCTTATTGGCTTGAGAGAACAATGAGTCATTACTTGGCCTTAATAAACATCCCTAGGATGCCAAAGGCTAGAAATAAATTCCAACAGGTTTCAAATACAAGTGGGGGATGATTTAACCTTTAATAAATAAACCAATAAACCAACAAACCATAACCCAAACATTCACTAAATGATGCATGAAAAAAAGAAAGACAACAAAACAACTTCATGTATCTCAATAATACATCAAGGTGTAAAACAATAGAATACCAATAAAGTATCAATGTAAACAGAAAATAAACAACTAAAGACTCTCATGAGACCCCAAGACTCCATTCTCCACAATAACTAAGCTCCACAATCACTAAACACCCTAAGTATCACGAGCTAGTGCTAAAAACGTGGGAAGTGTTACCTTTTCCCCTGTCCCAAAAGTTCACATCTGAAAAAGAACCAATGTTCCAAAGTAGGGGTGAGTATAAAACTCAGTAGATTTTCCTCAATTAATTCCCTACTCATGTTACTAGGATATAAAAGTTATCCAAATTTATATAAAACAGTTTATATAAAACAATTTAGAAAAATAATTTATAACAAAATATAAACAAGTTACAAAAACCATTTACAACCAAGTGAAAACAAAAAGAAATGAATTTTTTTTCAACAAGTTATTTTCCCACAAAAATTACTAATCAAAGATTAAAACCAATTCTTATTATCATTTGGCATACCCATTCCCTAGTTCACAACACACCCACACATGTATGCTTCAATTGACAGTTCTATACTCATGAGAGGTATCTCGTCCAATTACCTTGTGTCCCAATGAAAAAAACCCCTGATCTTGGGTCACATTACTTGTAACCCAATGGTAATTGTCCCTTATTAGAGGACAATTAATCTTTAACTCACACCAACACCATTTATACAAAATATTTCAATTTCCAAGACAAACAACATCAATAAAACTAAACTTTTATTGAAAACCAAAGCAAAAACAATTTCAAAGAAAAATTTTATTATAATAAAACCTTCCCTCTTATTAAAAACATCCAATATAATTTATTTTCCAACAATCCCAAAAAATACCCTTTTTAAAATCCATATTTCTAAACCAAGACAAAAAACAGTTTACTCAAACACCCAATTTTCCATATTTTAAAACCATCACTCAAAAAGGTTTCCAATAAGTGTTCAACAAAAAATAACCATAAATTAAACACCAAACATTAAATTTTAAATCCTTCCAATCAATTCTAATAAGTGTAGTTGAGAAATAATCCTCCTACCTAGAAGGTTTTGATGAAAACCCCAACGAACGAAGAACGCACATGAAAACACGGTTGATTCTCCAAGAACCTGCCTTAGATATCTTCTCCTAGAAATATCAAGACCACATCTCATCTTATTTGGTATCCACACACCTAGATATACCCATAAAAGATGTATATCTAATAAACCAAGAGAATAGGAGAAGTATATCTAAGTAGATCTAAGGAACTGACCAAGAATGATCACATACCTCAAGAATCCGGCTTTGATTCACCAAGGGAAGCCTTTAGATCACCTCAAGATAAATGGAAGAACCTTATTTGGCCTTAGGAGAAGAATAATCCTATGTTATTTATGCTTAAGATAAAAAACAATACACTTAGAGGCAAAAAACTGTGAGATCTACTTTTTTAGGATCTCACTTAAACCATACGCACAATTAGTTTGCACAGTTAGACAAACCGTATGCTAACTATGCATTATATACTTCCTAGGTAGACCCTCACATGGTCTCCCTAACTGTTCTCCAACCATGATGAAGCTACTACATCAAGAGGACCATTGCTCATGGTTTGGCTACATAGTTAGGCAAATCCTGCACCACCCATGCGACTTCCATTTCCCCCTAAAATCACTTCCAAAGTTCTCCAAAATCTCCCATCTAGCACTATTAAACTTTATAACCATGAAAATAATCAATAAAGGGTTACATAATAGAAACTAGGGGTACTACAACTCACATGGACTAGAGTGAGCATTGACCATGACCCCATACTTGGGCCGCCATAGTGTGTAAACCCCATTCCTCATACAACTTAACTATGTGGACTTTGATCCTTGACCTTTCCATGAATGGTACATAGGAATACTCTCTAAGGTTAAATCTCATCACCCATCCTACCCAACCACTTCACATTGGTTCACCTTCACCCCGCATGACGTTAAACTGTATGCTGATGAACTACATGGGTTTTGATCCCTGTCTCCTAGGTAGAGTATGTAGGAAGCCTCCCTAACGTTCAACCCTAAAAAGGTAGACTTTGGTATCCCCCTTTTTTGGGACCCACACCCTTGGTATATTTCTTAATGGAATCCAACCAGCTCTAGGTAGTTAATTATGAGTAATCCCCACACTTAATTCTTACTCCTCCAACCAAGATTTCCCCTCTTGTGATGGGCTGCTAACCATGCGTAACCCCTAGCATATTGTCGGGTCACTATCCTTTGTACACACACCGATTCTATGCCCCATTCTGAACTATGTAGACTTTGATTACCTACCATGGGGATATGTAGGAATCCTCTTTGAGGTCCAATCCCATCACTCATGTCTTATCCTAGTCTCTTTCTCAAGCCTTTGTGTTTCAAGAAGTTTATGCCCCAACCTAGAGGTTCTACTTACTTTGGGTCCCATCCATGCATCCATTTCTAAATGCCACCTCCTCAGGTGTCCTATAACCCCACCAAACTATGTGGACTTTGATTCCATGCCATGAGGATACATAAGAATCCTCTCTGAGATTCAAGTCCAACATCACCATCATCTTTACAATGGTTCCATATCATTCACCATCCACATCATTCAAACCTCCATCATCTATCCTAGTTCTTACTTGGTTTTCCACATCCTAGTAAGATCATTCCATCGACCTGAGTATATAACCATGCATAAGCCCCACACAATCCATAATCATCCAACCAAGAGTGTACCTCTTGCGATGGGCCACTAACCATGTGTGAGTCCCAACGTGTCTTCGGGTTGTTGTCCTTCATGTACACCCCGATTCATCACCCTCTATAACTACATAGAGTTTGATCCCTATCCTCTATTTAGGGTACATAGGAGGCCTCCACAAGGTTCAAACCTAGGAAATGGTAAAACTTGGTTTTCCCCATCATAGGGACCCAAGCATCCTTAGATCTGTCTTTATTGGAAGTTTTGATACACCCATCTGATCCACCCCCAAAAGTGTTTTGATCTGTCTGATCTGTATCCGCTAGATGTTAAACTCATGACGTACCCTGTGTTAAACAAGCGAAGATGAGGAAAACCTCAGGGACATGTCTATGGAATATAATTCCCCGCATTTGACTTGGGATTCCTCGAGCTTCCGCGCCATTGATAAGACCTATCATAAGGAAAAGAAATTCAGGTGTACTAGTGTTTCAGTGTCCATACATGCTAGAAATTCCCAACATGACTAATCTCTTGATGGAAGGTTTCTTCCCTGACTAGAACCCATGGAATGTCCGGAAATAAGTAGTGTAATTAACTGGTGTCCACAAAGATATGGAACCGAAAATGAGATTCATGAACAACGTCATAAATCAAAGAAGGAGACACAGACTAAGAGAAAAATTATTAGGATGAATCCATGGAAGGAGAGACCAACATCCCATCATCTTGTTTCTATCAATGAGAAAACTCCCTTGAATAAGCAACGATGCCACCCACCTTTGGAAATCAGGAATGCGAGGAAACAGCCAGCGCGTCCCAACAGATGGCACACACCTCAATGAAAGTGTCAAAAATAGAAATCTAGTAGGTATAGAGATTAGGATGGTCAAAACACATGAGGTACCCATAAATAGTTATGGATAACATATTTATAGTAAATCATGAGTTACTAGGGAGTTCCGATATAACAAGTGTCTCAAAAATCAATTATAGAAAATTGTACTCAGTAGGTCTCTATAAACATGATGGGTTGGGAATGGTATAATGATCATGAATCATGTAAGGTATGTGAAAGTATGAAATTCATATGTATTGGATTTTTTTTTAAAAATTGCACTACCTAGATTTAGTTTTTGAAATGGTTTTAAATAGTTAAAAAAAGAGTTTTGGAAAGGAATTTAGTTGAAATTATTTGTGATTGATTTGAGTGAATTTGAAAGGAAGGAATCATTGGAATGTGAATAAAACCGCTTAAATATAGATGAAATTTTATTTATAGAGTTTTAAAACTATTATGATGAATATAATATGATATTTACTAAGTGTATCAATTAATATTTAGTTTTTTGGTATTGTAGAAATGACTCTATAAAGAGAAATTTATAATGAGAAAGAGATGGAAACATTTCTATGCCCAATCAAGATAAAGGGACTTTGAATATCAAAAGTTTACATGATATTTTCAACTTAATAGTCCAAGAAATTTTGGTACTTAGTAGTGTAATGAATCTTGAGTAATTTAAATAGACGAATTAATCTTCAAAAATCTAAAAGAAAAACACACCTATATTAATAGGGGATAGTGGAATATAGAAGGATAATGATTAGTTTAAAATAATCGAATATATATTCTAGCTTATTCATACCCTATATAAATTAAAGGAATATTTATCCACTTATATAAACATTGGAGTAGCTCTTAAGTCGTGGGAGATATATGTGGGTGTGAATTTACTTGAGAATTTAACATAGGATGGAATTCAAAAGATATTTATATAGTCATTTTATCTAGAAACCTTAAATTTTAAGAATTCCATGTAGTTTTTAAAGTTGAAACAATGGAAAATTATGGTTCTAGAATACATTTCTTATTTTACTGATCAGGTACACATTTTTCTGGAATTAATTATGAATGAAAATATCCGGTTAGAAGGATTGAGATATTACTTTGACTTAATATTAGATTTGGGATCATCTTGCTAGACCAACCAATCAATGTAGTAGTGGTTAATAATATAATAATGGAAGAAACTTATATAATGGACACTAATAGTGAATGTAATTTTCTTTATTGAATGAATGGGGGAAAACATTTCTCTAGAGGAAAAAAAGATGAATCATACGAAATTCTATCTAGGATATAGTCTAAAAAAATTTAAACTCATATTCTTCACAAGTAATGAGGAATTTTGAGTGTTATCAGTTCATTAACATGATGAATTTGAAGTATAATTTCCCCAATGATCCTAAGGAGTGTCATAAGACTGAAAAATGAGACACTAGAATAGTTTTTGCCAGGGACCTAGTGGTGGGGATTTTAGTTTAGTGAAAGTATCAAATATTACTATTGAGAGACCAAAGAAATCTATAACTAGACCTCAAGTGATGATAGGTGGTAACCATTAATAATGACAGACATAAAATAACCATAGAAAAATTTTATGGAGGACTATATACTGAAAAAACCAAAATATGGATTTATTATAGTATGAGGTATCATCCTTATCATATTTATTATGATAAATTTTATATTTGACATATAGGTGTGTCTCATTAATTTATATCTACATGATTAGTAGATCAATCAAATTTTCATGTAGAATTGATGTCATAATATTTGAAGATTGATAAACCTCTTGGAGAGAGGATAGATAAAGGATTCAAATGCCCTTATTCTATTATGAATAGTGATATGAAAATATCATAGGACTTTTTAGTTCTAGAGATGAGCACACACAATAATATAATTGGAATGGATTAGATTATAAATTTTAAGGCTTATATTTAATTATATAGTCATAGAATCTCATTCAGTTTTCCTGATAGTAGTTTTCACTCTTATTAAGAAGAGTGTTACATTCATGTGATCCAAGAGAGACCTTTTTTAAATAACCATATAGATTTATCTTATCAACTAGATGAGATAATTCCTAGATCGATGGAGGTAAAGGATGAACATAAACTATATATAGTAGTGGAAGGTTCATTAGATGTATTTCCTAATTTTTTTGAGTTACCATATAGAGACCATATTTTTTCCTAATAATAATTTAAAATATATCAAGGAATATTTTTAGAGCTAGATGCTAAGACGACATGCGATTCTGAGGTCCGGTGTGCCTAGAATCAATTTTATAAAACATTAAATATATTTTATATCATGCACACATAGTTTTTCACAAATAATTAGATATATTCTAAATGGGGTCTGCAAATTGAAATGTGAGACCATGTTTGAATTCAAAGTGTGGTATTTACCCTAGGTGATACCTACCATTAGTGGGTATGTTATGTGAATTAATTAATAAAAATATTTATTTACTTTATTTAATGTCTAGAAACATAATTCCATTTATAAGTAGCCTTTTATGGAAAACATCTAGGGTTATAAACATAACATTGGGATCATCTATAGGAGGTTTCACCACCCATTATTGGTGAATTAAGATAATATGATGATGAGTTTCTAGATCTTGGTGAGTCAAGGTGCAATGAATGCGACATATATTCCCCCATCATTGATGAGAATGTTCTTCACCAATTATCAATCATATATCAAGGTAGGACTCATCATTTGTTATTTTATACCACATTATTGAACTGTTTAAGCATGGACTATCAATATGATTATTGATATGTGATTAATTGAAACCTTCGCATGAGCCTCATGTCAAATAAATTTGTTTATTCGATTCATCTCCCCATTTTTCTTGATTTCTCACTAAATTTACCCTAATTTATATTATTTGGAAAAGAATTATTGGAAAATTATTGTTGCACCTTTTTTTCTTATGATTTTACCCCATCATTCTTTACGTTCTTTGTCATTGTCCTACTAAGACCACAGTTAGACGTTGCCATGTGGAATTGATCATGATCAGACCACTAGATTTGTGCAATATTTTCATGAGATGAATAGATTGAAAATTAGAGGGTGGAACATACTGATTTTTTGGTTGTGGGTGATTCTAATCTGGATTTGGAAACTCAATGAGGTAGTGGGATGTTCCATGAGTGATGCTGGTGTATCTGGGCTTCAAGCAATAGATGAAATTCTAATTTCCATCCACCGGAGGGTTAGAATCAATGAATTGTGGAATTCACATTCAATTTGAGGAAAATTTTAGGCATTATTTGATGCCTAAGAGGTGGATATGGAACACACAGATTAGATCTAACTTTCTATGAAAATACTAACTACACAACATGTACTGGGATGAACACACACCATGTAGTGACCCAACTATAGTGTCTTGTGTTTTCAATTAAGTTAAGTATCACATGTCGTGTGGAACACCCACGCACCGTGTGACCCAATGATTGTGACACAACATTTAATCTGAGAGTACAAGTACATGGACATGGCCAGGGTCACACCATGTACGGGCTTATAGACAATGTACACAAACATGGCCCTAAAGACACATGCACGACCAAGAGAACACGACTCAGCCCAAGGAGGCTGAGGCATGCTGCCTAGTACCCTACACATCCTATAGTACTACATGTATAGTGATACATGCGTGGAAAGGAAATGGCTAGGTAGTAGGCTGGGACCAAATGATGTGTGGGTCCCTTTCACACTGTGTACTTTCTTTGAGGAAACTTCTACCACTTGTATCTATTTCATTTAGACTCATATTTTGGACAGCGAGTATCCTATATTGATTGTTTTTTCACATAGAATGTGATGGTATCCTTTATAGTGGATTTTGAGATATGATGCATGATTTTATTGGTGTGATTATTATTTAGAATATGCTCAATGAAAATATTTATTGAGCATGATCATCATAGATATTTGAGTGGAAACCTCCTACTAGGATATGGTATGGGTCCTCTATCTACCTTTAGAGTGGAACCCTCATAGGGATTCAAGGAATGGGTCTCATACCTTTGGAGTGGAAATCTCCTTTTAGGACATGTCAATGTTCCTTTATCTATCTACTGAGTGGATCCATTTTGCAGATTCAGGGCATGGGTCCTCCAACTATTTAGTAAAACCCTTTTGTAGAGTCAGGATATGGGTCCTCTATCTATTGATTGGAACCCTCCTAAAGAGTTGGGGCATGGGTGCTCTATCTACTAAATTGAACAATGTCATGGCATGGGCCCTATATATACTAAGTGGTATTCTCCTATGGAGTCAGGGCATGGTTCCTCTATCTACTGAGTGGAACCCTCTTACGGTGTTAGGGAATGGGTCCTCTACCAAAAGAGTGGAACCCTCTGCAGAGTCAAGGCATGATTCCTTTACCTATTAAGTGGCACCCGCATGCAGAGTCAAGGAATGGGTCTTCTATCTATTTATTGTGAGGAGAATTTCTATCATATGAGGGATTGGTTCCTCTACCTAGAGTTTTCCCCCTTGACTATGCAGTATAGTGGAGAGGTGTGTCTTGATATGGTTACTCTTCAGAAAGACATGTGAGAGGATATGAATCATTGATGAAAAACATTAGAACTACTGGAAGAATCCTTTCCTGGTCTTGGATATGATATATAGATCCCATTTCTCTCTCATATGGGTTTCTTTTCTCATCATATATCTATTTCCTTGGTATTTTTTTCTCTTTTTTAATGGGTTGAGTTATATACTACAATCATGTATCTTATTTCTCCCCACTTTATCTTTTAGGTATTCCTATTGGGTATGTATATACTCACCCCTGCAAGGGTTTTTTCATGCATGTGTCATGTCTTATGTAGATGAAGGACATGTTGAATGAGATTTTAGAGGATCATAGGGAAACCATAGTGTATTTTACAGCATAAAGTGGTTGGTCCTTAGAGATATGGAGCTGTGATCTCTCAAAAAAAATTCCCCCTTTACTTTTCATATTACATTGTTTCACTCTTGTATTCCATAGAGATTGTTACATGCATGGTTGTTACTCTAGATGTTATTGTTTTTTATTATTAATCGTATAAAATTTTTAATTATTATGGTCAGGTGTGTGTGTATATGTACATTAATAAAATATCTTCCATATTATTTATGACTTTCAACAATTGTCTCCATCCCCTGGCTTATGGAGAAGGCTTGGGGTATTTTCAATGTGACTTTCCATCAGCCGGGTGGCCCCTAGTGGGTCGGGTCATGAAAGACTGGTATCAGAGGTGGTTTATTCCTTGGTACATTGTTTGGAGTGATGTACCCTTATGAGGATTTGGTTGGGACTTAGGGAAACCATGTCAAAGTGTCTCGAGTGTGGATTTCAAGCCAAAGATCCTAGTGTTAGTGAGGTGGCTGATGTATCCACACACTAGGATTCTGACCACATGCTTTTTGACTCGACATATCTATACATTGGTTGTAGAGAACTTTGGTACATTAATCATATAGGATTGAGTCTTTCACTAACCTTCTTGAGTTAGATTCACACACACACACACATATATATATTCTCATCTGACTATGGTATGTCTTGATTAAATTTTCAGGATACCTCTGTATAGATAGCTATATAGGTTACCAATTTAGGATCATGAAAATGATTTGATGGGTGATGAGGCCTTAGTTCAAGGAACATTACATGATATCCTTACTATAGGAAAGAAGGTATTATCACCCCCAACTATCGGGTATAAAATAGTACTAAAAGATCAGGATAAGGACGTATGAAGGCTTAATGCACTCCATGAGTTCTAGTGCCAAAGGCCGCTGAGGTTCCATAGTGATTCAGATCCCTAGGTGGTGTAATATTGGCTAGAGTTAGTGATTTATGTTTTAAGACTTATCCGTATTTAAGGAGTCATATTTTTATGTATTATTTTTGGATATTATATGGATTATTTTCAATGCTAACTGATAAAACAACATATGATTCTAAGGCCTAGTGTTCTCCGAATAAAATATTGAAATATAATATATAACACACGCACATAGTTTTTTTTTGAAAAGTAGAATAAATTATGAACGTGTGCCTAGATCATAAATATGATAGAACCATTGAGTTTAGAAGATGGGTTTTACCCTAGGTGTGACATAATCTTTGTCGGTGCAAGGAATTTTTGAAGATGTGGTCACATGAAAAGAATTAATAAAATAAATTAATTAAATGAATTATTGTATTTTGTTTGACACAAAGACCATCTTCCTCTTTAAATATATAGTTATGGAGTTTGTATCAATGTTGGAAACTAAACACTAGATAACTATAAGCTGTTAAATGAGATCATTCTTGGTGAACAATGACAGATCGAGACCAGATCATGGATTGTTGCGCCAATAGATTCCATGGATCTCGTCAATGATGGAATGGAATAACTGTTCTTCAACAACGATCGATCCAAAATATAGGTACAATATTGATTTGAGTTTTCCATCCTATTATTTAAATCCATGATGAACATGGATCAATTCAATAAAAATAATTGATATTTGTATCATCGATATATTTAAATTGATGAAATTATATATGTTTATTGTGATTTATTCCTCTTCGTTCATCTTCAAATATGAAAATGAATCAAGGAAGAAAAAAAAAAGGTTGAGGTTTGTTCCTCACATTTTATGGCTTGTGAGTTTCTCCCATGATTCTTTGTATGTTCATCATGAGCATAATTTTTGCCTATGGTTTGATGAATAATGGGTATATGATCATTGCACGATCATTATTCAGAAAAAAGATTGATACTAGGGGTGTGACTCATGATCGAGGCTATGATCATAGTTTTATGATGATGGTGGCTGATAGAATGTGGATCAAAATGGATTTACAGCATCCATTCATCCATATTTCTACATGGTAGCTATATATTGCATGATTGGGTGTTTCCCAACTAGATTTGAAGCATAGATCCATGCTCTATGGTGAAGGGAGTGTTTTCCAACATTGGATCTATGATCTATGACAAGGGAGATGATGGAGGTGGAATTCATAGGTGATACATAAGATATTACACAACATCTAGAAAATCCCAGGTAACAGGGCGTGTAATCTGGAGTTACACACTGTGTGGGACCCCCTATACGACGTTAGGATTTCTACATAAAGTTAACTTTCACATACTGTGTGACCCGATCACATGTCATGTAACCCTTTCATGATGGCTTGACATGTTACTTGTAGGGTAAATAGACATGGAAAAGATTACACAGGCACAAATATTCCATGTACTCAAATATGAACATTTCTAGGTGTTCACGGGAACAACCGGGCGTACATGGGTAGGTACATGAGCACAACCAGTAGTAAACAGACACAACCGGGAAACAAGGGTAGGGTTTTAAGATGCCTCTACCCATTTTATACCCTATCAACACTTTTTCTATGTTGAGTCTAACAATCCATGTGAGGTAGAACCACACGGGTATATCCAGGTTGAGCAAGGCATGTTGTGTACTCTACTTACATGCCATGTACTCCCTTAGATATAGCTTGGATATATTCATCTCTTTAGTTTAGACCAGTGTCAGTTGAGTGGTTTTCCCCATGGTTTTTTCCCTTGAGGGTACAATGTGGTATTACATACACATATCAGGATTGAGATACCCTCGAGAGGATGATTCTCTGATAGAGTTCGTGGTGTCCCTCCATGAGTCTAGAGTGCGATCCTCTATCATCTTAATACCCTAGCTGGGGTTTTTGGAATTATTGTGACCTCCTTTATTAAGGCATTGATCCTATATATACAAGGGTGTATTTGTATAGTTTGTGGTATCATGGGAATATGATCCCCTACAAACAAGGTTGATCTATATTGGGTTCATTGTGTCCCCAACGGTTTTGGGCGAGACCCCACATTTGAGTATCAAGGTATTCTAAGACTAGTGAGCTTTCTTGGGTGGGGCCTAATGTTCTTGACCTATATTTTTAGTATCTCTGGTGATGGAATGGATTATGGAGTGTATTATACTAGAATGAGAATTTCTTCAAGCATAATCCTATGGCTGGTAGTCGGTTGTGACCGCCCAGTGGCCCAATGTCCTTCCTGACTATATCTGGGTGTTTTATATTATTCATTTATTTTTATATCTTGTATTGAGATAATTATACTTGGAGCTTCATGTTTACTGTTTTTGGGGTGTCCTACTAGGTATTTTTATACTCACCCCTGCATGGGATCTTCCTGCATGTGTCATGTCTTATGTATATGATGACCCTTTTTGATGGTGTTATGGGAGGATAGGGAGTGGGTGGATCATTGCTTGATCCGGACAAACCGATGTGTTTTCAGGGATATTTTTATTAATTATAGTCCTCTACCTTAGAGAAGTTTGTACTCTTTATAATTTTTGTATGGTCTTGTATTTGGCCCCGTTTTCACTTCTAGAACATTATTGTCATACTATGGTTGTAGGATTATAGTTTTATACATGAATTGGTTTTAGTTGTTTTACATTTAAACATTTCACCAACTTGGATATGTGTCCATGTGTACGGGTACATTAGGCTAATTCCACCCATTTTTAGGATATTACTACTCAACTCTGGTCATCATCCCTTGTCTTATTAGAGGCAGGCTTGGGGTAGTCATGAGTTGGACCTCAGTGGGTTGGGTTGTGACAGAGTGGTATCAGAGCAGGTTCTTCCATAGGACCAAAATCTGTGAGATTGGTTTGGGGAAATAGTGTTTAGTGTTTTGAGTTATGATTTTAGGACAGAGACTCCAGTGTTGATGCATCATCTTATTTATCCATACACCATGATTTTGATCACCGAACTTTTGACTTGGTATATGTATACATTGGTTGTAGGGAAAACATTAGTACATGCATCATATAGTTTTGGGTTGTGCTTTCCATTTTCTTCTTGAGTAATCTCACAACATATACTCATTCACCATGGTACATCTTGATAATATTCAAGATGCCTCTATGATGATAGAAATATAGGATTCTGATATGGTGTCATGATGATGACCAGATGGGCGATGAGGTCTTAGTCCAGGGACCCACTCATGTGGTGTTTCTATTCATGTGGGAACCAAACAGTGCTACCCCCTATTGAGTGGCACATGGATCCTTTTATGGATTAGGTATATGATCATCCACATGTTGATAAATTGATATCTTCAGAAGGATAGAGTGATGGTACATGTAGACCTGACATGTTACATGAG
The DNA here is from genome assembly GCA_963277665.1 of Viscum album. Lineage (NCBI taxonomy): Eukaryota > Viridiplantae > Streptophyta > Magnoliopsida > Santalales > Viscaceae > Viscum > Viscum album. Next base: position 641,249,125 of record OY728146.1, on the reverse strand, counting down.
TTCTAGCGATGGATATCACTAAGGTTCCACAATGAGATATACCCTCAGGAATTAGAGGTTTGACATGAGATAATGGTATGAGTTTCTAGTGTGTGTGGATCCAGACCAATCGTATGGTTGCACTTGTGACCCATTTTCTTTATGGAGAAACATTTGTCTTTGGTGGTAATGGTAGATGACACACCTATTCTAAGTGTGCATCATGAGTTCTAGAGTAAGATATTTCCCAGTTTACATGGTGTTCCTAACCCCCTTCTTATATAATGGAGGACTGGCATGACCCTGTGGCGTGAATTCCCCACTTGGATGAGACCCATCCCTGATGGTATCCTAGGTGTAAAGCCTTTTCTATGGTGATGCGAGGCATTGATAGAGCCCTATATTAGTGATGAGTTTCTCTGGATTGTATGATCAAGGTTTTTGATGCACTAAGGTGTCATAGAAATTCTTGGTTATGGTAAAAAAATTGGATAGAAAAAAATGAGTTTCAAGCGGTGGGAGATTGTAGATGATTTGAGTTTTGTTTGAGGTACGATGTGCGTCTTCACTACCCTAGTTCAAATTTTCACACAAAGTTATGATCCACTTTTACTTGAGTGTATCCCCTCTTTGAGATATAGTGATACTAGTGGAGCCTTTTTTTTCTTAACCGTTGTGTTGGAGGTTCCTACATAGAGGATCAATGATTTCACACTTCAACTGATAGGGTGATTTGACTCTAGGAGGAGATAGAGAGACTTGTGTGAAATCTATTCATAGTGTAAGTGAGACCCTACTATGTTTTCCTTAATATGGATTGGTTTCCTACCATCCATGCTCAGATGTTTTTACTAGTGAGACTAGTAGTACTTCCAGTTATTGGGACCTAGTTTTCCTCCTTTGATAAGGAGTGATCCTAGGTATAGTAGGATGAACTCATGTTTAGGATGTTATGAACTAATACCCATTAATTTCCTATTGATGCTTTTGGAGTAGAAATTTATATGAGTTTTCAGTTTCCTATGGTGCTGGTGGAGTATGAGGACGTCTTTCCAAAGGGAGTACCAAGTTTACCTCCCTACTGAGAGCTAGACTTTTGCATTGAATTACACCATGGAAAGACCTTGATATTTTCACTAGTATATTGGATGGATCTTACAGAGCTTCATGAAATAAGGGTGTAGTTAGAGGACTTATAGGAGAAGGGATTTTTGAGACCCATTGTTTCCCCTTGGGTAGCCCTAGTGTTGTTTTCCAAGAAGGTAGATAGAAGCCTAATGTTATGTGTGGATTATCGACACATGAACTAGGTGACCATGAAGAATAAGTATACACTACCAAGGATTGATGAACTCTTTGATTAGTTTAGAGGGTCATGATGGTTCTCGAATATTGACCTTAGATCAGCATATTACCAGCTATGAGTACGAGATGAGAATATACCAAAGATGACATTTAGATGTCTCTATAGTTACTATGAGTACTTGGTGATGTTGTTCGGAATGAATAATTCCCCGTATGTTTTCATGGAACTCATGAATCATATCTTTCATCCTTTCTTAGACTGCTTCATAGTGGTTTTCATCAATGACATCATAGTGTACTCTAAATTCATGGAGGAGCATGAAAGACACTTGAGGATGGTCCTGGAAACACTCTGAGAGAAACATATTTATGTTTAGATCTTGAAGTGTTAGTTACAGATTTCAGAGGTCCATTTACTAGGAAATTTCATCTCATAGGGAGGGGTAGCAATGGACTTGGTGAAGGTTGAAGTATTGATTTCTTGGAATCCACCCAAGAGTGTTACCAAGGTTAGAAGTTTCCTTAGATTGGAAGGGTATTATTTGAGGTTTTTACCCAATTTATCTAGAGTAGAAGCACCCTTGAAAACTTTGACATGGAAGGGGAAGCATTTTGTGTGGATGGAAAGGTGACAAAAATGCTTTCAGGAGTTGAGACAAAGGTTTACAAGCACTCCCATATTGATATTTCCATAGGAGGGTGTGGAGTAAATAGTGTTCTGTGATTCATCAAACTTGGTTGTGTTATTATGTAGAGGAAAGAAATGATTGCCTATGATTCATGTCAGTTGAGACCTCATGAACAGAACTATGTAACCCATGATCTTGAGTAAGTAGCAGTAGTCTTCACACTAAAGAAGTGGAGACACTACTTGATGGGTGAGCGGTTTATCATTTACTCTGACCATACATTTCTCAAGTATATATTCTATTATAAGGATCATAACTTGATATAAAGGAAATAAATAGAGTTACCCAAATACCATGACATCAAGATTGTATATAATATTTGTAAGGGGAACGTGGTGGCAGACACTCTCCACAAGAGATATTGTTATCATTTATTGGCTGAGGTGTCAGAGTAGTTAGCCTCATTTTAGTTATCCTTAATGGATACAAATGGTGATTCATATCTTTAGTTGATGGTTGATACCCCACTACTTTTATATTGTGTCCTAGATAATCAGTATAGAGATACCGACTGTGAGACCTTGTATACTAATATATCCCTTGGGTGTGCTATTGATGGATATTCTGAAGGTGGGAATCACAATATCCTTTTCATAGGAATGACAATGGTACCTTTAATATTGCTGGAGGAGTTGATTCTATAGATTCATACATCCTATTTGGAGTTACATCCAGTCATGTAAAATATATACTAGGACCTTCGACATTAGTTTGGGTGGACATGAATAAAGTAGGGAGTTTCAAAGTTTGTCTCTCAATGCATCACTTATCAGTAGGTTAAGGATGAGCACCAGGTTCCAACGGGTTTAGATCAACCCCTTGATGTACCAGAGCAGAATCAGAATTGGGTATTCGTGGACTTTGTGATGGGGTTAACACATACGTCAAGGGGACATGATGTCATCTAGGTGATCAAATAATGACTCACCAAGTTTTTCCACTCTATAGAGATTCAAGATCAAAGTTCAGTAGAGAGATTGGGGCATCTCTACATGTAGGAGATAGTTCAACTCCACGGAGTTCCCTCAATGATTATTTTATACCATGATGCTCACTTCATGTCATGATTATGGAGAGTATTGTATGAGAATTTTTGGACTTAGTTACACTTGATCAAAAAATTTCACCCTCATACTGATTATAAGATTGAGTAGACCATTTAGGCCTTGGGGGACATATTTTTGTCTTGTAAGTTATATTGACTGTAGTTAGGAGAATCCTCAACCCTTGGTGGAGTTTTTGAACAGAAATAGCTACCATTCCACCATTGGTATTTCACCATTTGAAGCTTTTTACAGGTGACCCTATAGGTCACCACTTTTTTGGACTAATCCAGGTGAGTAAGAACTCATGGGCCTAGAGTTGGTACGAGATACTATAGATAAGGTTAATATCACCCAAGAGTGGATGAGGGCTATACAAAGCCATCATAATTCTTGTGCGGATAGAAAAAGGATACCTCTAGAGTTCTAGGAGGGAGACCATGCGTTTCTGAGGGTCTCACCTTGATGTGGATTACAGATATTTGGATGAGGCAGAAAGTTATCTTCAAAATTCATTATCCCTTTCAGATACTGCATAGAGTTGGTGAGGTGGCATACCACTTAGCTCTACCAATGAAATTGAACCAGGTACATGAAATCTTCCAATTTCATAGCTAAGGAGATACATGCACAACCCATCACATGTTATCACCTGTGTAGAGCTATAAATCAAGGATAGATACACCTTTTTTGAGTACCTAGTGGAGATAAAGGCTTGGTAAAAGATAACCCTTCATGGGAAATCAAATTCCCTAGAGTGTTTTTGGTGGAATCATGAGAATATTTAGGATAAAACCTAGGAGTAGGAGATCTAGATGTGATCCCAATACCCTCATCTTTTTGTATATCCTTTTGTTTTGTCTTTTTGAAATTTAAAAAGTTCAAATGTGGGGAGAATTTAATGACTCATATTTCCCATTTATTATTTTTTAATTTTATATAGATTATTTTAAAGAATAAAAACTGAGACGACATGTGATTATGGGGCCCGATGTGCCCAGAATAAATGTTTTAGATATATTAAATATATTAAATAACACACATATTTAGTTTTTATGAAAAATTGAAGTAAACAATGAATGGGGGTTTGGATAAACAACCAGAAGGAAATGTTGACTTTAGATAATGGGGTTTTACCCTAGGCACAACATAATATTTTTTGGCACAAGGAATTTTTGAAAAAGTTATCACAGGCACAGAATTTATAAAATAAATTAATAAAATTATTTATTTTATTTTGTTTGACACAATTACCTACATCCTCTTTAAATATACAACTATGGAGTTTGTCTCAAGTTTGTCCACAAAAAATTGGAGACCTAGAAGTTTTTAGAGGAAAGAACTCTTGGAAAATGATGATGTATCAGGATCAGATTGTGGATTGTTGCTCTAATGGAGTTCATGGATCTCACCAATGATGGTAGTGTAAAACCCTTCTTCATCAATGATTATTTCAAACACCAGGTAGGATGTTGATTTGAATTTTCCATCCCATTCTTTAAATCTTAGACAAATGCGGATCAATTCCATGGACATAAATGATGTGTGCATCATTATTAGATTAAAATTTATGGAATTATATATTTTTGTTATGATTTTTTCCAATTCATTAATCTTATTCTATGAAAAATAATCATGAATGAATGAACAAATTATGAGGTTCATTCCTCACATTTTATAGCTTGTGGTTTTCTCCCCCAATATTTTTTACATTCATCGCATGCATTATTTTTTCCATTGGTTCGATTAATAATAGGTATATGATCATTTTGTGACCATTTTTCAACACAAAATATTGACAATTTAGGTAAATATTTTGATTGAGAATATGATCATGGTGCAAAAATGATGGTGGGAAATTAGAGGTGGATGGGAATGAATTTGCAGTATTTTTTCATCCCAGTTTCGACGAGGTAGAAAAAAATGATGGGAGTGGGAATTTCCCAAGACGATTTGAAGCCCATATCTTTAATTTCCAAAGATAAGAGTGTTGGATGACTGTGGATATATGTTCTTCGATAAGGGTGATGATGGAAATGGTGTGCATAGGTGAATCCGAGGATATCTCGTGGGATCTGGAAAATATTTGGTTACAAAACATGTAATATGGATTTACACACCATCTGGGACCCCCTTTGTGGTGCTAGGGTTTCACACATAGTTAAATATCACACACTGGGGGACCCAATCACACACTGTGTGACCCTTACATGATGGATCGACGTGTAACTCAGAGGCTACACAGACAAAACCAAGAGTACACAGGCAAAAAAACACCATTTACTCAAACGCAGACACAGACAGGTGTACACAAGCATGGATAGGTGTAAACTGGTTGGTACATGGGCATGACCAATGGTATATAGATATGGCCAGGTGACATGGTTAGGGTGTCAAGTGACCTCTACATGCCGCATACCCTATCTACACACTGTATATATTGAGTTTTACATGGCATGTTATGAAGAACCACATGGGAATATCTAGGTTGAGAAAGGAACACCATGTACTCAACTTATACACTTTTTACTCCCTTAGAGATAGCTTGGATATCTTTGTATCTTCATTTTAGACCATTTTCGATTGAGTAGTTTTTCCCTTGGTCCTTTACCACAAGGGTACAATGTAGAATTATGTCTAGATATTAGGATTGTGATCCCCTCTAGAGGATGAGTCTCTAATAGAGTTCATAGTGTCCCCCCATGTGACTGGACTGTGATCCTCTATCATATTTATACTCTATGTGGGGTTTTTGGAATCAACGTGACCTCCTTTAGTAGGGTGTTGATCCTCCATCTAGTAGGTCGTATTGGTAGGGTTTGAGGTATTGCATGCATATGGTCCTCTACATAGCGGGTTGATTTAAATTGAGTTCATGGTGTCCCCCATTGGTTCTGGGTGTGAACCTTATATAATTATCTAGGTCTTATAAGATAAGTGAGATTTATTGGGTGTGGAACAATTTTCTTGACCTCTCGTTTGAGTGTCTCTGGTGATGTCAGGGATCATGGAGTGGATTCTCCCAGAATGAATAGTACTTCAAGAAGAATCCTATAACTGGAAGTTGGTTGTGACCACTAGATGGTGTGATGTACTTCCTGAGTATATATGGGTGTTTCTTATATATTGATTTCTATTTATTATATTGAGTTAACTATACTTGGTGATTTGTGTATAGTGTTTTGGGGGTGTCCTACTGGGTATTATTATACTCACCCCTGCATGGGATCTTCCCACACATGTCATGTCTTATATAGATGAAAAACCTTTTTTACAGTGTCCTAGGAGGAAAGGGAGTGGGTGGATCATATCTTGATCTTGATATATCAAGTAGTTTTCCAGGATCTTTATTTTGATTGTAGTCCTCACCCTTGGAGCATGCTGGACTCTATAATTTTTTGATGGGTATGTATTTGGAACCTTTTCCACTTTTAGTACTTTACTATCATACTCTGATTATGGGGTTATTGATGTATGCATGCATTGATTTTAGTTGTTTTACATTTCATCATTGTATGGTTTTGGAGATGTGTGTGTGTGTGAAGGTACATTAGGCTAACGCCTCCCATTTGTGGGATACGCCTACTTGGCGCTGGTCACTATCCCCTGGACTATTGGGGGTGGGATTGGGGTTGTCTTGTTTCTGGACCTAGTAATTCAGGTAATGACACCTAAAACCAACTAAACATGTTGTTGCGCTACCATCAAGACTTTTCAGAGTAGCTAGGTGTTGGTGGAGTCTAGTAACACAGATTCATGATAGATTGAAACTCCCATGGATTAACTACCAATAGTTGTTTTGTGAGGAGTATTACCCCTCATATCTATGATCAGTTTGGATTTAGGAGCTTATGGAGCTGTAGTATATAATTATGATGATTGTTTAGTATGCTTCAAGGTTAAATTACCTCATGTGGTACTCCCTCAACATGATTCAGGATGGCTACTTATGGGTGAAATATTTTGAGTAGGGTCTCTACTGAGACATCTATTGTAGTGTGGCACCCCTATGAATTCACACTTATGTCAGTGTATTAGATTGTAAATTTATGATAGATAGATTCCTATTATATGGATTCCATATAGTTTGAACTGGAAGTGGGTATTATAGGGTCGAGCCATCTACAATAGCTAGTTGATGCTAGTTGGAAGGACCGTGGTGTGAGAGATCTTCTTAGGATCAGACTCAGGCATGTGGTCATGTAGAATAGGGATTTTATAGAGGACTAAGGAATATTGGAGAGGGGTGATTCTATGCATGTGATAGGCATGGTAACATGGAACATGATTACCCAACCCGCCGTTTTGAGGAGGTAGGACATTTATTAGATGGACCACCATGATAGAGGTAGCATCATGATCATGAATCTCACTAGCGAGGGTAGGGAATACTCTAGGGAGGCGTAGCTAGTATCAGAGAAGGTGGGGCACTATGAGTAGGAGATAAAGGTGGTGTAATATGTTATTAGATACCCCCCCCACCACCACCACCAAGAAGCCCACTCCAGGGTCAAGGAGTTGGTGGTCAAGGCCGTGGGCAAATATAGGATATAGAGGAATATATCCTGAAATCTCATGAGATGATTAGAGGTATGATATCTGTTTATTATAATCTTTATTTAGTACTAGTACAAACATAAATGATTCATTACTTCATCTCTTTACTCTTGGTCAGAGAGATGGGGCTCCTGGTTGTAGTTTTATCCTACCATCATTGCCTTGAGGTTCATATAGGGAACACTTCTTCCATAAGATTAATCTGATATCAGTGTGAGATATCACTTAGTGGAGAGAGTTTATTATGAGACATTTTGGTCATTATTATGAGACCTTATGACATCATCATGGTTATAGATTTTTTTTCAAGGTCTAATCCCAGATCGACTATCACTGTAGATGAGTCAGATGCCTTCAAAATGATGGGATGAGATTCTTCTTTATGGGTGAGATAGATCTCATGGTGGAGTGTGTGGGTCTTGTGAGTAGGAAACTAAAACCCATCACCCATCAGTTGATGAGTTTTTTCCTTAGAATACAAGGCTGTTCAAGCATATGGATCCCATTAGTTGTTGAGGATTATATGAAAGTCTTCCATGAGTAAGTTTTGGGACTACCTCCAAGGTGGGAGATGTTTTTTTACATCAAATTTACCCTTGGATCACTATGATATATTATATGGAAAATTGGATACCCCCTAATGAGTTTCAGATTCCATGGTTGCTATTGGAAGACATTCGAGATATGGGTTTCATCATACCCAGTGTGTCCCCTTAGGCAGCTCTAGTTTTGTTCATAAAAAAGGTATATGAGAGGCTTTAGATTTTTGTTGATTATAGTCACCTAAGCTAGGAAAAGATAAATAAAAAAGTGTCCATTTATGAGGATTAATACCCTTTTGGTCAGTTTAAAGGCATGATATGGTTATCGAAGATTGATCTTGGGTTTGGCTACCACCAGTTGAGAGTTCATGAGGTTGATGTTCTGAAGATGACATTCCTATTTCACTACATTCACTATGAGTTCCTGGTTATTCCCTTCATAATTCCCCACTATTTTTATGTATTTGATGAACTGGATCTTCCATCCAAACTTGGAACAATTTGGTATTATCTTCATTAAATATATACTCACATACTCGACTTCATAGGATTAACATGAAAAGAACTTGACGATGGTCCTAGACTTTCTTCGGGAGCACCAAATTTATGGCAAGTTCTCTAAATGATAGTTCTAAATCCATGAGGTTTACTTTTTTGGTCATGTTATTTCTCATCAAGGTTTAGCTATTGACCTAGTGAAAATCGATGCAGTGCTTGCTTGGGAGCTACCCAAGAATCTGTCGCAGGTGAAAAGTTTTGTTGGCTTGGAGGGGGTACTATAGGACGTTTTTAGAAAACTTATCTAGTATTTCATCCACTTTAAATGCCCTGATGTGTAAATAAAAGTCGTTTAATTAGAATGAGAAGTGACATAGATCCTTTGAGGTGTTGAGGATGAGGCTGATGAGTGTTCTTGTTTTGAGACTATAGGAGGAGGGCCTGGACTATGTAGTATATTGTGATGCCTCTAGAGATGTGCTCAGCTACGTGTTGATACAAAGGCTGATAGTGATCACATATGGGTCAAGGTAGTTGATACACCATGAGTATAACTACATGAATTAGAGTTAGAAGTGGTGGTTTTATCTACGAGGATGTGGATGCAATATCTTATGGGAGAGTTCTTTGTTATTTACTCAAACCATTAGAGCCTCAGCTATTTCTTCACATAGAGATACATAAACCTGATACAAAGGAACTGGTTGGAGTTTTTATAGGAATATGAATTTGAGGTAGTCTATACTCCTAGGAAGGGAAATATGTTGGCATATTCCCTTAACTGGAAGTCCCAGGTTTGTTTGGTGTAGGATTCTGAGTAGTTGGTTTCCTTGAAACTGACACTAGTTGAGGAGGTTGGTGAAACTTTTCTTTAGTCGATGGGTTTGACTCCTCTACTTCTCCAGCATGTAAGAGAGGCCTAGTTGGGATACATCATCTATGAGTTCTTATATCACTAGATATCCTTAGAAGATTCACTAGTTAGATTTTATAGAGGGAATCATGTCATCATTTTTTAGGGAAAGATGGTGGTTTCATTTACGATGAAGGAGGAGGTTATGAGAGAGTTTCAAACATTTATTTTGGTTCTGCATCCCGATGTAATGAAGATCTAAAAATACCTTTAGTAGTAGTTTTGGTGGGTTGGCATGAGGTGAAGCATGGCCGAGTTCATCTCTTGGTGCTCCATATGTCAGTAAGCAAAGGTTGAGCACCATGTTCCTATAGGTTAGTTGTATCCTCTTGAGATCCCAATGTTTAAATGGGATAACATATCCAAGGAATTTGTGACATGGATTCCATGGACAACAAGAGGAAATGAAACAACCTGAGTGATAGTTGACCGACTTATGAAGTCGGTGCACTTCCTTGCTACCGGAGATCAAAGTTCGATAGAGTTTTTGGGGTAGTTGTAAGTATGGGAGATCATCCGACTTCATGTGGTTCCCTCAATGATTATCTATAACCATGATGCATGGTTCAAGTCATGGTTTTGGAGAGGCATATAGGAGGAATTTGGGACCCATTTAGGGATGAGTACAACCTTTCGCACCCAAACATATGGCCAGAACGAGCGCACTATCAAGGTGATGGAGGATATGCTGAGGGCTTGCATGTTAGACTTTGGATAGATCTAGGAGGATCACATACCCTTAGTTGATTTTTCTTATAATATTATCTATAACTCTACTATCAGTATGGAAATGTTTTAGGCCTTGTACGGTTGACCTTGTAGGTCACCCATATACTGGACTGAGATCAGTGAGTCATATCGTTGTGGGCCGAAGATGGTGCACATGATGAAGGAGAAGGTCTAGGTAATCCATGAGAATATGAGGATAGTTCAGAACATGCATAAATCATAAATAGATCAACTTCATATACCCTTAGAGTTTGAATAAGGAGACACCATTCTCCTGATATTCTCCCTGCGATGAGTATTATAGAGATTTTACTAAGAAAGCAGGTTATCCTTGAGGTTCATCGGTATATTTGGGATTTTTCATAGAGTTTTCAAAGTTTCTTACCACCATGACTTACCCTCAAAGTTATATCGGGTGCATGAAATCTTACATGTGTCGCAGATGATAAGATACATTCATGACCCCATGCATGTTATTGAATGGGTGAGATGAGCATAGAGGATGGATCCAACTTTATATATAACCTAGTGGTGATCAGGGATTTATGGGATAAGATCCTATATGGATGGACCATTCCCTTGGTTTGTGTGCAGTGGTAGTATGGGAGCATGTTGGAGAGCTCCTGGGAGTAGGAGATCCATATGCGTTCTCAGTATCCCACCCTTTTTGCTTATTTTTTTTTCTTTTAAAGGAAGAAAGTCTTGAAGGAGGAAATAATTTAGAGACCCTACTTTTTCCTTGTAACCCTTTACAATATATAAATGAATATATTTGGAGCCATAAACTGAGATGGCATGTTATTATGAGGCCCAATGTACCTAAGATTAATTTTATAAAATATTAAATATTTTTTTATCAGTCTTGCAATTTTTTTCGTAAATAATTGTATATATCCTAAATAGAGTCTCAAAACTAAAATCTAATACCTCAATTAGATATGGATCACGGGATTTACCCTAGGGGTGACCTAAAATTGGTTGGCATATTATGTTTAGATAAGGTTCCCATTGGCGGGTGAATTAAGTGAATTAATTAATTAATATATTTAGTGAATTTATTTAATGCCTAGAAACATAAATATCTCAATAAGTATCCTTTTATGAAAAATATATTTGGTTATTTTCATAACACTGATATTTTTGAGAGGAGATTCTACCAATCACCATTGGAGAATTGAGATCGGACAACGATGAGCTTCGGGATCTAGATGAATAAAGTCACATCGAAATAAAATGATCTTCCCCCATTATTGGAAATCATTATATTCACAAACTATCGATCAAATATTGAGTTAGGACTCATAATTTGTTCTTTTTTCCCTCTTTATTGAACTTATTTAGCATGGATTATCAGTCTTCTTATTCATTTGTGATTAATTAGAACCTTCACATAATCCCCATGTCAAATCAATTTATTTATTCAATTAATATCCCCATTTTTTCATGATTTATCCCCAAATTTCTAATATATATTCATTAAATAATATTTCTTGGAAAATTATTGATTCACATTTTTTATTATGATTTCCCCTATCTTTCATTGTGTTATTCACCGTTAGTCTATAGGGACCGTAGCTCAACATTTTTAGGAAAGATCAAGCATAATCAGACCCCCCCAAATTCATAGTATATTCACATGAAAAAATGATAGGCGATTATAGAATAGATCAGGATGTTTTTTTAGGATTTAGGTGATTCCATCATGGATTTGGAAATTTGATGAGGTAGCAGGAGGCGCCATGAGTGATGAAAGTGTGTGTGGATTTCGAGCAGTGGACCAAATTCCAATTTCCAGTGACCAAAGGGCCTAGATATATAAACAGATGTCTTAACATCAATTTTGAGTGAATATTATGAATGATTCAATATAGAAGAGGTTGATATAGAATTCACAGAGTAGATATTACTCTCTATGAAAATTATGACTACACGACCTGTACTAGGATGAACACACACTATGTAGTGACCCAACTATGAAGGTTAGGGTTTCCAAGTTTATTAAGTATCACACACCATGTGAAATAATCACACAACATGTGACTTGGTGTTGGAATCTTGGTGTGTACTCCGAGGTAACACAAACATGGACATGGTCAGGAACACACTGTGTACGGGTACATGGGAAGTGTACACAGATATGACCCAAAGGACACATGCATGACTAGGAAAACATGGATCGACCCCTGGAGGCTGAGGCACACCATATAGTACTCTAAAAACCATGTAGTACTACATTGAAAGTGATACATGTGTGGTGAGGACACCATCAGGTAGTAGGATAGGACCACATGCTATGTGGGTCCCTTACACGTCATGTACTTCATTTGAGGAGAAATATACCCCTCATATATCCTTCATTTATGCTCAAATTTTTAGCCCATGGGTAGCCTATCATAAATTTTTTCCTCATAGAATTATATAGTATCTTTTGTAGTGGATTTTTAGATATGATGTGATATGTTCTAGGAATGAAACTCTTTTAGGTGATTCTCGATGATGGTAGTGACCAGACATGATCATCAAAGAGATTTGAGTGGAACCCTCCTATTGGAACAAGGAATGGGTCCTCTATCTACCATCAAAGTGGAACCCTCTTTCGAAGATAGGGAATGAGTCCTCTACCATTGGAGTGGAACACTACTATTGAGGAAGGGTATGGTTCCTATATCTATCTATCGAGTGGCACCATCCTATGGAGATAGGGCATGGGTTCTCTATCTATTGAGTGGCACCCTACCACAAATTCAGGTCATAGGTCCTATATATACTAAGTGGAGCTCTCCTATAGAGTTAGGGAATGGGTCCTATATCTACTTAGTAGAACCCTCCTATGGAGTTGGGGGTTGGGTCCTCTATTTACTGAGTGGAACTCACCTATAGAGTCAGAGCATGGGTCCTCTAACTACTAAGTGGAAACCTCTTGTAGAGTGAGGTAATGGTTCCTCTATCAATCTATTGAGTGGAACCCTATTATTATACAAGGTAATGGGTCCCCTATATATATATTTTTCCCCCTTGATAGTGAAGTACAATATCGAGGTGTGGCTCGACACAATTACTCTTCAGAAAGACACGTGATATGCTGGGAATCATTGATGGACACCTTTGGAATTATTGATAGAAACCTTTCTTAGGATGAGCTGTGAGATGGAGATCCCCATTCTCTCTCATCTAGGTTTCTTTGGAATTATTGACAGAAACTTTTCTTAGGCTGAGTTGTGAGATGTAGATCCCACTTCTCTCTTATCTGGGTTTCTTTTGTGAGAATTTATTTCTGTTGTTGATTTCATTTTGTATCATGATATGGGTTGAGTTGTCTACTTATATTGTGTCTCTTATTTCTACCCCTTCATATTTTAAGGAATCCAATTGGGTATTTATATTCATACCTTAATGGTATTTCCCTACATGTGTCCTACCTTATACAGATGATGGACAATTCAATGGTGATTTTAGAGGAGCATTAGGATACCCTAGTGAATTTGACCATGTAAAGTGGTCAAGGCTTAGAGATATGGATCCAGGATCTCTCAAACATTTCCACCTTTACTTTTCATATTACACTATTGTAATCTTGTATTCCCTAGATGTTGTTATATACATCTTTTTTACTCTAGATTTTTCTATCTTTATTCCTTTTCACTTATGAATTGAGATAGTTGGGTGTGTGCATATAGGCACATTAGTCAAATACCTCCCATATTAGTTATTCCTTTCATAGCTTTTAATTATCCCTCATCCTATGGATGAGGGATTGGGCTAGTTGCATCTCATATTTCTGCTAGCCATCAGGGCGTTGGTGGATTGAGTTGTGATATAACACCTGATAGAGATGTGAAATTCTTGATTAAATTTTTTTTAGAAATAATTACAATATCCTTTTCCATGCATTTATCATATTTTTGATAAATTAAAAGGAGTAAAGTGGTTTTCAAAAATCAATTTAAGGTTGGGATATAATAAGATAAGAGTGAAAAGTTATTATATTCTAAATATAGACTTCAAGAGTATATACATACATTATGAGTTCCAAGTGATGTAATTTGGGTTCAACAATGTTCTAACTAATTTTATATCTCTAACGGACCATGTATTTCAAAAATACCTAGACTCATTTATAATAGTATTTTTGGATGATATTTTATCTTATTTAGGTTCAATGGAAGATCATGGAATTCATTTAAGGATTGTATTGGAGATATCAAAAAAGCACTAAATGTATGAAAATATATAAATTTCATTCAATAAGATAAGTTTTTGGTACATATTATATAATAATGGAATTTATATGGACCTAGAGAAGGTAAAAATGTAAATGTTTTGGGAATGTCTTAATAATGTATTTGATATACAAAGTTTTCATTTGTTTGTAGAATATTATAGGTGCTTCATTCAAGATTTATCAAAGTTAGTATCAATATTTTGGAGAGGGTTGCAAAGGGTATTGGGAACTCAATTTAAGATGAGTATATTGTTTCACCCTCATATGGATGACTAATCATAGAGAACCATATAGACTTTGGAGGGAATTCTTTGAGATTATGTGTTGGATTTTGGGAAATTATTAGAAGACCATATTGCATTGGTGGTAATAGTGTATAAAAAGAGGTATAAAGTGTTAATTAAAAAGGATCCTTTTGAATATATATATATATAAGGACATGTTCATCACCCCCAGGTTGGGTAGAGTTGGGATAAAGGTATCTCTTAGGAATGATATTTTTGAAAGATATAATGGGTTATATTAATTTAATCCTTAAGAGATTAATAAAAAATCAATAATGATAAAAGTATTATACGAAACATTGATAAAAATAATTGTAGTTTTTAGTCAGTGATAGGGTCTTTTCAAGGGTGTTATTAGGGTTGTGACATCGGTGACTTAGAAAGAAAAGAAAATTGACACCATGGTATGTGGTACCTTTTAAAATTATTATGTCAGTTGGGAATGTGTATTATCTATTGGATTTTACAATATATCATGTTGTTGTGAATTATGTGTTTCACATTTCATAGTTGAGGAATTATCAATCAGAATCATATTAAATTCTTCAGTAGGAAGCTATTGATTTAGTTATTGAAATAATTTTTATATAAAGGATAATTATATTATTGATAAATAAGAAATTTTTTTGAGGGGAAACATTGTTCCTTTGGTTTAAGTGTTGTGGAAACATGGGAGAAGGAATATCATATATAATAATGAAGGTCATATATTTATGAGTGAAAGATCATCTGGTAAATTATTTAGGGTGAAAAGTATTATGGAGGGGATAATGGTAACATTTTTTATTTTTGAGTTTAATTAGTTATCAGGGAGATAATATGGATTTTATTTAATTAAATCTAAAACCATGTAAATATTGAATTTATCCTTTTAATTATTGGATTATTTAATTAAAGGATAATTTCTATTGTGTGGTTAATATGATAAAATTCTTTTGACATGAGGAATATTAGATGAATATTGGAGGAATTAAATTTTTTAACATTAAGTTATTGGCATCCATGTGATATATGAAATTTATATGTTAGGTTATGATTTATCATTATTGTCATAGGTCTGTATGGTGGTGTCATTAGAACAATTTTAATCAAGTTATTAATTATAAAAATTTTATTTGATATGGTGGAAGGTGAATTCATTATAATCAATTAGGGGAATTATTATTCAAGGAAATATTTTTAAAGTTTTTAAGGGTGGGTGATTTTATTTTTTCATAGATAATGATTAATAATTTAACACCACAAGATTATTATGGAGAAAATGGAAAAAATAATTATAGGTTAGACAAAGATATTATGGTGAGATAAGAGAGATGTTTTATATAGGGATGTTAAGTTGGGATCTCGACTCTTTAATTATAGGGAGTTACACATAAAAAATTCTTGATAATGAATAGAATAAACGTGTTCTTTATATAGAAGAGTTCCATCGAATACTCTCTTATTTTAATTCCCCTTTATCTCTTTGTTAGTAAAGTTTAAATCATAGCTTGTGGAGATAAAATTAAATAGACCATACCTTCATGGACTTTATGTTGTGTGTTTTGTGAATTGGAGATTCTAGGGGTATGTTTGAGGAATTAAGGGTGGAGTTTAAAATGATATTCTTTCTGGGGTTGTATTTTTAGTGTGGTGGAGTGTGTTTCAGTATGAGAGTTTAGTTGGGAGGTTTAAAAGTATCATGGTACTAATTATTTTATCACAAGGACCTAGTAGAATAATTTTGGTGGACTTATTTTTTAGGTCTAGTTATAGTGTTGTCCTCTAACTAAGTCATGGTCTTGGCTGGGTGAGTTGGTTTTTTTATTAAATATTTTATGGTGTGGTTTTATATTCCACAACATAGATCTTGAGGGGGTTGATATTAGGGATTCTACAAATTTAGAAGACCCTGAACTATAGTTTTTATGTTTTGTTATGGATGGCCTCGAGATTTTTGGATGATTCACCACAAAGATAAGACTTTTGATGTGGTTCCTCCCTAGTTTAATTTGATCTAGGTGTTGATCATGGTGTAATTTCTTGTATTTTCTTAACTTAATAACATTGTGGTGAGACCATATCCCAAGAACCATGGACTTATATTTTTATATAACCTATATAAATTCAAAGACACATCTGAACATTATTCTACTCATTTTCATCCCCAAACCTTGGGAAATCTAAGGTGAGATAATAAGGAACCCTTTATTTGATTCTTGACTCCAATAGATCGATTTCTTGTTGCCTAAGGTGAGTTTATTTCACATTTATTTTCATTATCTTCCATTTATGTCATCCTTGAGAGGTTGTGCAGTGGTTTGGATTTTGTTTTTATGGGGGATCATTATGGTTTAGGTTTATTTTAGGTTCCTCTCATTTTTTTGGGTCTTTTGGACATATTCTTCTTCTCCTAGATTATATAGAGATTATGAAGCAGCAGTTGTGGTAGATGATTTATAAAAGTATCTTATATTTTTTTTTGAAAAAATATGCTTGGTTATATTATGATTCATTCAAACCATTTTATCATGTTATTTTTTTATATTATTTTATGTGGTTGTTCTTGGTTTATGGGTAGGGGGAAGAACATATATATTACACTCCTTAAGGAAGAATGAAATTAAATGAAGATGATAAATTAGAAAAGAGAAAATTGGATGGGGAAGGGATTTTCATGTGGATTATGGATTATTATGTCAAGTGTTTATTCTTATTGATTTATAATTACTTATATGGATTCCTTATTATTAAAATAATTGAAAAATCATTCCACCTCCATAATTAGTTAATTAATTAAAGTTGTTAAAGAAAAAATAAAATTCTTAGAAACTAGAATTTGATAATTTCTATTGTTATTAATGCTCAAATATATGATTTTTGTTGCCTTTTCATATCTTCAAATGGAGTATTGTGATGTTTTTTACTTTGATACATTTCCTTGAACATGGATAAATTATTTTATAAAATTATAATTATAGTGGGTAATTAAAATGGGAAGTGGAAACATGGATTAAATAATGAAAACATGATAAGTTAAATACATATTGAAATAAATTATTATAAAGAAGTGTGTGTTGATGTATTTTTTTGTTATTTCTATTGAATATTGTTAAATTATTTTATGGGTTTAATAAGGAAATATGAATGGGTTATAAATATGAAATTAATTATTTAAAGAGGTAATATGATAATTAAATTCATTTATTAATAACATAATGCTTTATGGATTGTGAAAAGATAAATTAAATGAAATAATAAGTGGTTGATGTGAAAAAATACATGGGTGGAATTAATAGAATATGGTTGGCATGATAATTAGGGTAGAGGTTAGTGGGTTTTTTAAATGGTTAATGAGTGAAATTTATAAACATGAATGAAATAAATGTGATGAAAGATGATAGAATGACTTAAAATTGGAATAGAGTTGATGAATGTCTTTGAATGGGTGAATTAATGGAATAATAAATCTAATTATGTTGGTAAACAATAATTTTTGGGAATGGGAAAGATGTTTAAATGAGATGTTAGTGAATATGTGGTTTCTTTTCCTAAGGGTTGGTTTCGATATCGATGATGACGTTTTTATTGTGAATTTTTTTTTCTTTAATGAGTAGTTGTGATGATGTTTTAAAAAATTCATAGAAGTAGTTATGGAAAAAAGTGTAAAAAGGGAAATTAGGCAGTGAAATTTTATGGGATGTGATGGATTGAAGTAGGTATAATTATATGGGCTATACTTGATTAATGTGTTGTATGTGGTGTACTGAAAGACCCTTTGGGGGTATGGACATGATGATATATGGTGTGGGTAATTCAAAGGAGTGTGAGGGAATGAGTTTTATTTCCTATATGTTTATGATACCCTACTATGATGATGATAATGTATATATGAGATTATGGGTGGCAGATATATACAAAAGGGGGATTGAATGAGGTTTATTCTATTTATGTCCATGTTACCTTACCAATGTATTGATTGAAAAGGTGGGAATGGTATGTGGATGTGTTTGTGTTTGTGGTAAAGGTATAAATGAATTGATTCCTACATGAGATATCGGAACCTATAGGAGGTTGGGGTAGGTAGGGACATGATCCGACCCACATTAGATGTGAACTAGTATGTTTTTTTGTGGATATGGTTGTGGATACATGGTGATTGATTAAATATATAGGAATTATAATTATTCATGTTTGTTGATGCTTATATTAGTTGGCTGCATCTATTAGAAAATGGTTGAAGATGTTGTGGAAAATGGAGGGAGTGTTGATAGTGATGGGGACCATGGAGTTCGATGATTGTACTTATTATGATTTATGTTTACCTACATGTTTATGTTTTATTTGGTTGATATCACTCTTTATCACTCTTACATATTTGTTGCACATGGATGTTGATTTGTTTAGTTATATGATCCTACTAAGTACTCCTAAGTGATTCCACACCACAGTTTTCTATGTGTTTGTAGGATAGACTAATATGGGATTAGGCTACTATATAGGTAGCTTGAATGGATTTTTGGATCACTTATTGTGTGTATTTACTTGATGTTTTTTATTTGATATACAAGTAATATTTATGTTTTGGTAATTTATCTTATGGAATGGAATTATTTGGTGTTGATTGGTGGTTCATATTATTATTCATGGAATTTTATTAGGGTAATTCCCCCATATTCACATTTTATAACCTCAGTGATTGTCACCAACCTGAGGCCTATTGAAGGCAGACCTCATGGGTCACTCTCACCTTTGTTGAAAACCTAGTAAGGCTTCTAGTTGGGGGGGGGATCATGAAAAAGTGGTTAAGGATTTCGGTTGAGAGTTAGGTTAGATATTGGAGTTCAATATAGGTAATTATTCCATAATATTAGTAGGGATGTAGTAAACCTTGATCCTAACATGTAATGTAGAACAAGAAGATTGGCTAGAACATGGATATTTAGGACCCCCTGTGATATGAAATATGGAATTTGATAACCTATTTAAATGTATAGGTGTGAGTGTAACTATTGTAGGGTATAAATTATAAGGTGGGTACTTACATAATTGTAATTATGTACATTATAATTTTCATTTTATATGTTATAAGTGTTTCTATTATTATACTTATGGGTTTTGGTTGTTAGTGAATTTTTATTTTCATAATAAACTGATTACATGGACTTAGTGGAAAGAGTAAAATAATACTTAACTAAATTAGATAGTTTAAATAAATCCTTTTTAATTCTTGAATTCCTTTCCCTATGCTTACTATAAACAAGTTTATTATAAATTGATTTTTAATTTTCATTATTGAAGTGCATAAAATTTTGATCAATTTCCATGATATTTATAATTTTTATTAAATCATACTTATAGTGTTCTTATAACATGTAATTACTGATTTTTGAGATCCTCTATAAAATAATTTTTCCTTATATATTTCATATTGGTTTGCTGAAATGAATTATTTGGGAGCCATGATTAGAAGTATCTTGATTTATGTACAAGTTTTTATACCATATTTTATCTTACACTCATTATAGATTATATTATAATGTTAGGAATTTATTTCAAGTCCAAATTCTGGTCATTTTTTCTATAATTTATAGAAGATTACAAACATGCTTAGTGATATCTTATTAATTTTTTTAAAAAAATTACATGAATAAACCTATCCCTCCCTTTCAAAGTTTGGATAATGTTTTTTAATACTAAAATATTTATGTATTATATATTTAATTGTTAATTACATTTAAAGTGTAGATGTTTATGTGTAAATAATAATGTGTTAGTGTAAGATGTGAATTTTCTATTGTAGGAATCATGTTTGAAGCTAAATAATGCTTATGTGATTTGCTACATAAAACCTAGTACATATTTTCCCAAGAATGTTGTGTTTTGAGAATGTTTTACTTAAATAAGTGAGTAAAAGTATATATCTATTTATATAATATGAAATCATGTTTCCATGGTAGAAAAATATTAAATGTATTTTTAGTTTGAGCATGTCAAGAATTATGCATGAGGAATGCAACATGTGCAGATTTTTATTTGAAATTTGAAATCTTGTATAAGTGATATTATTAAAATGAAAAGTTTGATGATTTACCTAAAATTAATTTAAATAAATTAAGAGTGGTCTATGATTTTCTAGTTAATTATTTATTTCCTAGAGGTGTCTATATGTTTTTAAAAAAAAATCCATTTTTTGAAGTATAAAATTAATATTCTAAATTTTGGGTAATATATGGTTTTTATATAATGAAGTTTATTCATGGGAGTTCTATATCATTTTTTCAAAATCTATATAAAGTTATCGTTTTTTATAATGGTTCCTATTAATGTGATTATGTTTTGTTTCAATTGAGTTTATGGGACCACCTTACATAAAAGGCTACAAATTTAATTTTGTTAATGATTTTTTTATAAATATGAAATTTGGTAATGATGTTATTGTTGTACACACTTAATTATTATCAAAATAATGATGAAAAGGGTGATTGTTCTCTATATTTTTTATTAGGTTTGTTGTGATTTATTGTGTTGCATTATTGTGATTTTGTGTAATAGTGGAAGGAAATGGTTATGACTGGTTTTGAGGTGGGGGATGTGTTGGGCAGTGGGGTTATAACTAGTTACCTTGGTGAGTGTTAGAAGTTTTTATTTTTGATGTAGAAATTATTTTATTGGCTGGTTGTGTGGGATGAGGTAGTGTAGTGTTTTTGTAGTGTTGGTTGTTGTGGAAGTGATGGATGATATGCAATATGGTTTTAAAATGGTTTAATGGTTGGATATATTGAATGGAGATAGTTTTTAGCTATTATGGGGTTGTTTAAGTGGCGAGGAGAGATGGATATTTTGATTAGTTTTCCATGGTTATAATGAAGTGGAGTGAGTGATGCGATATATGTCGTATGCTGTTGTTCTTAATGGGGAGTGGTGATGTGGTTATGTGCAATGTTGTGTAAAAAAGTTTGTTAGAATGAGTAACATGTAGGTTGATGTGTTTTATAATGAATTTTTTCTATTATCTCTGATATTGATGTTCTTTGTGTGGTTTTTTCTCACCTAAATATTTTTTGATATAAATATATTCCTTCTAAATACCAATGAGACATCTATAATAGAAAATAGAAAGAGGAATCTTAGGGTAGAGAATTGCTAAATTTTTTATGGTAGAAAGTACCATAGTTCTTCAATGGAGCATATACACTCGATAGTAAGGATTGGTTAAAATAGCCTGAGGTTTACTTTGGGTTGGTAAAGAATATAAATTTATTCTAAGTTGAAATGGTGGTTGGATTATTTTGAAATGTGACTCTGATAAGGTGGGAGATGAAGAATGGTGATCCAGGAGAGATGTAATGGGAGTAATTTCTTGAATTATTCAAGAAGCATTTAATTTTCTAGGTGAAAATGTGTGATAATATGAAAGATAACCAAGAATTCAAGTAGGGGTAGAGAGTGTTTGCATATTTGGAACTTATTTTAGGGATTTGATTAGTTAGTTTCATTATTTTCTACCTGATGCGAGAAAACAAGTGCAACATTTTGAGTCCTCATTGAATCCATAGATTCAAAAATCTATCAATAGTCTTAAAGTTATATCATAAGATATAGTGAGAGATAAAATAGATATTGTAGAGAGAAGTTTATATGTGATGGAGGGTTCTGGTGAAGGCCCCTATTGAGCATTTGAGAAGTTTGAGATAAATGATCTGAGTTATAGGACTCAAAGTTCTTGAAAGAGGAGAGAGAGGAGATATTATAGAGAAAGATCATAACTTAACATCCAGGGGTTTTGTTTCTTATGGTATCCAATGTCCAATTAGATAAACAGTTTCCGATGTAATTCTTTGGTAACCATCAATACGACTATCCCAAGATTCAGCATTTTGTTCAGTCTTTCATGGAGAGTTATCTATGGTAATGTTTTAGGGGAATCTATTACTTTGACTAAAAATTTGTTATGGATTTTTCAATATATTTTAAAGTTTTCATTGATTCATATTTAAGAGTAAAAGTATCTGTGTTTTATTTCAAATTCTTGAAATTATCCTTCCAAAGTTTTCAAATGGGTTAAAGAGTTTTTTTCAAATGGGTAAATATGGTTGATTTAAAGTGATTAGCATATGGGGATTTTATTGCGATATGGGGTATTTGATGATATACTTGGTCCTATCAATATAATGGTATTTTTAGAGGTATCTCCCAAGGTAGTGAGGTTTTCTAAATTTCATTCTAATTAGAGGAGATTTATTATTGTGCTTTAGCCCTTTCTTTAAGGGTATTAATACTACTACTATTCTATTAGAGACTTATCTCCAAGAGGAGTGCTTGAGGATTTATAGGTTTATGTTTTCTTCAGGATTGGTTTTGATTCTTTGGGATGAGAATCATTTTATAGTTATCTAATGTAATGAAACATACCCTCCTAACCTATTACTTTATGAGTTTTGGATGCTAGAGATTCCATAGGGAGGTTTGAGGATGGAAGGGTGGAGTTTACACTGAGATTCTAGATGGGGGTTGGATTTATAGTGTGGTGGACTGCTTTGAACCATGTGAAAGATATATAACAAAAATCCTTATATATATATATGATATAAATATATGTTTCATGAAAATTATTATTTTCTTGCATGGTATATCATTCCATGAAACTTAAATGATAAACTATTATCATTTATTATTATCCCATATTGGAAACCACTTATTATACTGTTTCATGAGATGAAAAGTATGGGATTTGAAGTATTCATATGAAGAATGTATACCCACTATTTCATTTATTCATATATTTTAACACATGAATAAATGTAGCTGTAATTAAGGATCATTCTTGATATCCTATATAATTGAATGACATGTGATGATAGTAAGTTGAGATGATTATCCTTAGATCAAACTCCATAAACCTGTTTCTCTCTTCTTCTTCTTCTTCATCCTTTTCCTAGTGAGGTACTAGTACATCATGGGTGAATAATAATGTCACGAACCATCCTGGATACCTTATTACCTTGATACATGATCTGACTCTGACATAATCATAAGGGAATTCTAGATCCCCCTGGGTTTTCAACTATAAGCTAACATCATACATAAACAAATAGGGAATGATTTTTTCCACAAAACACTATAAGATAAATAATTACAAGTCAGTATTCTCAACACTCCTAATATAGAGAAGTACTAGACACAATAGGTAAAACAAAACCCAAATTAGTACATCATCAAGGTTCTAAGTATCTAAGAAGATAAAAACTCAAACAACCCATGAAAAAAGTGGATAAAATTTTCACTAGTCACCTCCATCATCACTCCATAGTTCAAAAGATCAATAATATACACCACCTCCATGTGGCACTTACCATTTTCTTAGACCCGGACAAAGAAAATATAGAAACACTCAAAGTAAAAGTTATGGTGTGAGATATAAATCCCAATAGGATCTCACCATGTTTTCCATAACCAATACCATAACAATTTACCATTTATGCTATTAGATAAAATAAAACAAGGAATATAATTTAGTTTTTCATATTTTAAACCAAAACATGATTTCATTCAAATAGATGAAAGATACATCAAAAAAGCTGTCAAACGGTCTTACATAAATTTTTTATAAAAAATAGTTTATATAAATCAGTTTTCCTGAATAAAATAGTTCAATAATCAGTGAAATGTATAATCAAGTCACAAATAATATAAAATAACAATGTAAAAAATCCTTGTAGTAAGTTAGTTTATCAGGTAATAGGATCCTTAAATATCTCATAATGATCACAACTCTAGTTAGGTGCACACACACATATACACCCTAATAAGGGAACCCAACAAGGGTAGTCTACACCATAAAAGGGTAATCCATCAGGGGAAGTAATGCCATAGTTGTTTTAGAATAGTTTTTATCATCAATCTGTTTATAGGGAGTCAAGGTCCTAGCATGATTTTCTTAGTTACCACTAACTACCCAGGATAACACATGCTTCAATAATCAATTAATCAAATTGTCAATCAACCATTTCAAAAAAAATTCAAAATATACTTGTCTAAATTTAGTTTTCAACATGATTTCACATTTCAAAACCAAATCATAGGTTTTTATCATTTCACACCATTTCATACCACTTTTTAATTTAATCCATTTTCTCAAGATCAACATAAAATCATTTCATCAGAATTATTTCTAAATCAAGAAATCATTTTTCATTAATTCACCCCATAATTTAAATTCCACTGAAAGAAGGGTTTTCTCAATTTCCATACCCATTTCAAACCAAAGATAAAATAATCTCAAATCCATGTTTTTAAATAATTTATAAAATCATTTCAATTTAATCAAGAAAATAAAGGTTTTAATCATAGGGAAAAGAATTTTGGAACCACCTACCTTTAAATCAAATATCTAGAAATCAACACCCAAAATGAGACTTGACAATGAATATTGAAAGCATAGAAGATATGGTAACACAACCTAGAACCATGATCCAATAAAATGACGTTTTTATCCATCCATCAGATGATGATCTAACAAACTCTAATGTGGAGAGAAAGATATATCATAAGAAACTATATGACAGGAGATCCACTTACCCAGATGAGATCAATTGAGATCAAAACCAATTCAATTCACAAAGGAAAGGGTTTGGATGGGTAAAAATCAATTATTGAGATCCTCTAAGGAAGAATAAATCCTGTTAGGTATGAATGGGGTGATAAGACACTTAAAATAGGGGTTTAGAAAATTTTAAAATAATTTTATGAATTATAAAATCCCACAATCATGGTTATATGGAGGGGGGAACACAGTTAGAGTAAACCATATGCTATCTGTGCACCCCTAGTATTTGGGGTGCATGGTTTACCCTATATGGGTGAATGGGTTGGGAAATTATGTCCTAAATTTTCATTCCCCACTATATAGGGGGTGTACAATTTTCACTGGGGGGCACACATTTTGGTCAAACCGTGTGCCAAGCATGTAAATCCCAAAAAGCCTCCAAAAATTCCAAAATATCTTATAATGACCCAAAAACAATAACCAACCTAAATAAGGTAAAAAAATGGTCAAGTAATACCTGAAAGAAAGTAAAGATATGTTACAACTTCCCATCATGAAAACTTTTTTCCCGAGAAAGCATGTCATGAAGTTTCCATTTCAAAGAGATGAGGCCACTACTCTATCATCAATGAATCACACTACCAAGTCTCATAAGAATAAAACCAATGCTGCCATAGAACACAATCCAAAGGTATCATCCATGGAGTATCTTTGTCTCAGAGTCAAAAATATTGGTTGGATGCTCAGTCACCGATAAATCAGGTTCAACATCAAGATACTCCTAGATCAATACATGAGATGGGTCAAAAAGACACTTCTAAAGCTATGATACATGGAACAAATTTTGTATCAATGTCAAATGAAGTGGAAGTCATAAAAAATAATCCACTTTACCTAAATTCTCAATAAACTAAAAAGGTCCCACAAAGTGTGGATCAAACATCCCTTTCCTCCCAATATGTTGGTGACCTAACTAGGGTGAAGCTCTTAAGAACAACCGGTCACCAATTGAGAACTTAAATGGTCACCTGCAATAGTTAGAATAACATTTTTACCAACTATATACCATCATAATTCACTAATTAATCAACTAATGATTCTCTATCATCACTTAGACCAAGCTTAGTCTGAAAAAATAACATTCATAAATCTTCAACCACCACAAATGAGATTTTCAAGGCCGACTATTCAAGGATTCAAAAGGATATATTGAAATTGTGGACTAGTAACTATTGTTATAAAAAAAATTAAACCAGTCCCAAATAGATGTCCCAAGATCCCCCAAAATTGAGGAAACAAGCACGAAGTATGTCCTCAAGAATTTCTATATCCCTCTATGTCTGGACATCCATATGTGGATGGTATTCCATAATAAAAAAATCTAATATCCTAGTGACTTCTATAGGGATCTCAATTAGATAAAATAGCATATAGAAATCCATGTAAATGAAAAATATATTTCACATAGAGATTTCCCAATTCCTCAACTATGGTTATATCTCAAATGGGTAAGAAATTATCTGATTTGGTCATCTGATAGATCACAAACCATATTGTATTATTTCATTAATTGGTACATGTAAAACCAACTAAAAAGTACTTAGAAATCCCATTCCACAAACAAGTTAGAACCAAAAGTGGCTAAATAAAACCTGAAGATATCTGGTGATCAACCTTGACCTGTTGGTAATTATGATAGTGAGAAACAAAATCAAAAATATATTATTTCATACCTAGACACCATAATTTCCACCACATGTTATAAAGCATATTCATGGTTCTCAGGTAAACTCCCCACTGAGAATTATGATAATACCCCATTACATATTTTCTCAAAGAAAAAGGCACCACATAATTACAAAAACATAGGATTCCATAAAAAAGAGAATATCCAGTAATCAGCAGTCTCCCCACCATAAATAGACTCCCTAATTCCATAAAATTTATTATCAAGATATTGTTCCTACAGAATCATTTGGAGAATATTAGAGGTTAACTAAACACTTTCCAAAACAACCTTTTCATCTTCTTCCTAAACTCCTAAACACAAATATGAAGAAAGATCCATAAAGTTCCACTATTTTGATGATTCCTTGGCATCCTAGGTCATAAATTTTCTACTTAAAGCAACAAAAATGACATTTACCTTCTCTTAGGTATAGGAAATGTCAAAATAAAAAGACCCAGGTACTCCACCTAATGCCTCTATCAAAGATTGGAATCTTTTTGAGAGAATATATTACTCAGGATTTTGTGGTCAAAAAACAAAGTAAACCTTTATAAAAAAAGGTAATTCCACAAACTATTAAGATCATAAATCATGGATACAATTTTAAGGTCATGGGTCATATAATTATTCTCATGTGGCCTAAGATATATAGAGACATAGGCTACCATGTGATCTCCCAGTATAAGAACACAACCCAAACTTGAACCTGATGCATCATAAAAGACCACATAGCCCTGCCCAACCTTTGGAAGAGTCAAAAATGGAATAAAAGTAAAAATATTTTCATCTCAACAAATGAATTATGACATTTATCATTCTATAAGAAATTAACCCATTGCAAGTGGGGGTGGTCATTGGAGAAACTAAATTTGAGAAATCCTTTACAAACCTATGATAATACCCTGATAAACCAAAGAAGATTCATATCAGAAAAACATTATGTGGTTTCTCCCATGTCATAATAGATTTCACCTTCCTAGGATCAACAAAAAATACCATGTTTAGAGAACACATGTCCCAAGAAATTCACTTCCTGAATTTATAAATTTCATTTCTATATCTTGGAATAGAGTTGGTGATTTATCAATATTTCCAGAACATCTCTTAGATGACACACATGATCCTCTTTAGACTTAGAGTAAACCAGAATGTCATCCAAAAAGACCAGTATGAATGTATCAATATACTCATGGATTATTCTATTCATCAAATCCATAAAGACTATAGGATAATTGGTTAGATCAAATGGAATGATAAGGTATTCATAATAGTCAAAAATTCTTTGGAAAGAAATATTATGAATGTTATATTCTTTTATTCACAATTTGTGATAACTAGATCGAAGATCAATCTTCAAGAACTACTTCATCCCTTTCAATTGGTCAAAAAGATCATCAATCCATGGTAAATTATATGTTTTCTTCACTGTAGCACGATCAAGTTTTTGGTAATCAACAAATAAGTGAAGTGTTCCTTATGATTTATTCTCAAAGAGAATAGACACTGCCTAAGGTGACACGCTTGGGAGTATAAAGACATTCTATAATAGACAATCCAACCAAACATTTAAATATTTTAGTTCAGATGGTTTCTTATGATAAGAAGGATAGGATCTGGTTGAATACAAAGAACTAAATCAATAGAAAAATCTACCTCTCTTACCGGTGGTAAACTAGAGAAATCAGAAGGAAACACATTGATAAAACATGATAAAAACTAGAGGGATACCATCACTCAAATATTCCAAAAATATATATCAAAATAAAACACTGATATTACTCTATATAACTCTAGATAAGAATCTATGACTCTACTAAAACTTGGGTTCCATTCTCCCTAAAAGACATGGGACACCCCATAAATCATAGTAAAGGATACCCACTAGGGATAACATTCAATTCATGCCTTATTTGAAATGATCTAATATATCCTAAGAATTTAATCAATAAGTTTCATGTTGAGAACTATAAAATACTAGGTAAGATCAATTTATGAAAAAGACAAAATATAAGCAGGACAACAGAGACCCTACTCTCTCTTGATTTCTAGGGGTGTAGTAATATCCACCACACAATACAAAAGTTTCATAGGAAGATTCAAAAGATTAATAATATGAGTTGATATAAACAAGTTATATGCACCAGTATCAAATAAAGAAATCACTAAAGATGAATCTATAGTGATGGTACCTCTCATAGTTACTAAAACTATATCATATTCCTCTAGAGACTCATTTATTTTATAAAGAAGATTAATTCTAGATGCCTATGGTTGGAAACCCTTATATTTTAAAGCATATTATTTTACCACAATAATTTTATGTGTTGATGATATCATTAAACTATAAGGAGTATAAAAGAAATGAAAAAAATATGCAGGTTTCCTGAGAGACCATAAGAAATATAGATCTTTGGTTATTTAGTACAAACATGTCTCAAATACCCAACCTTTCCACACTATAAGTAAGTCAAAGGGCCTATACTAGGAACTGTAGGAGTTTTAGATGATGCATGGTATTGAGAACCACCAAGAGTCTCATCAAACGTCTTCTTTACCTCAATAGAACTCATAGAATTCCCACTGGGAGAAAAATAAACCCCCATCAACCCTGAAGTACTAGCCAGTTCAAGCTCAACCATTAACTCCCTATATAGTATGTCATCATATGAAGTGAGATTCAATAAGAAAACCTATGAATGGATATCAAGTTGGAGACCCATATTAAACCGTCGAGCCTTTATATTCTCATTCGATGAAATCTTAGTTGAAGAATAAAAAAGATATGTAAAGTGGCTCACACAATTTATCATGGTCCTCTCTGTATGATAGAGTTTAAGAAACTTCATATCCTTAGCTATAACCATAGATTATGGGTATAAAAGACCAGTGAAAAGAACTATAAATTCCTTCTACTCTAAACATTAAGGCTTCTTTACCATTACCATCATATACGACTATCTCCTTCTAGGCCCTTATATCTTAAAGGTAGCACATTTCACCTTAAAAGATGTAGGAATTTATTAGAAATCAAAAAAAAAAATTCTATCTTGTTCAACCAATCCTCATCCTACTAAGGATCATTAGTTCCTTAGAAATTTGGTGGATTCTAGTGAAGAGACTATGGATAATGATTTCAAGATACATTCCTTTGAGGTTCCATAACCCGATCCTAAATGAGAAAGGGTGTTGGTGCCTATCCCATATCTTGAAAAACCCACACAAAAATCTCAATAAGATTCTGGTGCATGGGAGGATTCACATGCTATGGTTCATCATTAGCTTCCTTCTAGATCCCATTCAAACATCTTTTCTGAGGAATTATGCTTTAAAACATTAAAAAAGAACACCAAATACATTAGATGATTACTCATATAAAAAACTTAAATAAGATAAATGAGAATATCAATATAATCAGATAAGATTTCATTATTTGGATTTCAACATGCCCAAATAAAAAGTAGGGAAAATGACTAGAATTAGATCAAATTATTCCTCAAGACTCCTTTCATCAAACAACCATGGTGACATAAGGCTCAATATGATTAGATATGAAAAGATAATCACTTGAAAATACCTCATAAGTCCTGAAAATACTACTTTATATCTACCAATAAAAACCAAAATGTATAATAATATCAAGGAAAAATGTTTAACCTGCACCTTTGATACCACTTTTTCAAAAAACATCTCGAATAACCTGATACCTTAATACCTGATATAACTCTGAAATAACCTGAAGGGTATTCTCGATCCCCATGGGTTGGAAAATAGCACCTGGTATTATACATAAACAATGTGGGAACAATTTTTTCCAAAAAAATAGAAGAAGGAAAAGGATTACAAGTTAGTATGATCAACACACCCAATATTGATAAGTACCAAAAAATAGGTAAAACAAAACCCAAATTAGTATATCATAAAGGTACTCAATATCTAACTAGATAAAAACTCAAAAATCCCCTGAAACAAGTGGATGATATCTCCACCATTCATATCCATCATCACATCATGGGATAAAAGATCAGGAACATCCACCACCTCCATGTGGCAATTTACCTTTTCTCAGACCTGGCATAAGAAAATCTACAAACACTTGAAGAAAATGGAAGGGTGTGAGTTATAAAGTATAGTAAGATCCCACCAAGTGTTCCATAAGAAATAACATAAAAATTTACCATTTATTATATCAGATAAAATAAAATAAGGCATGACATTTCTTTTTCATATTTTAAACCAAAACATTATTTCATTAAAAAAAATTGAATATATATTAAAAAAACATTCAATAAGTCTTTAATGACAATTTTATATAAAATAGTTTATATAAATTAGTCAGCATGAATAAAATAATTCAATAATCAAGGAAATTTATAATTAAGTCACAACTAAAAGAAAATCACCATGTAAAAAAGCCACATGGTAAGTTAGTTTATCAATTAATAGGATCCTCACACATCTCATAATGATCATAGGTCTAGTCTGGTACACACACACATATACACCCCAATAGGGGAACCCATAAAGGGCATTCAACACCCCAAAATGAGAACCCATCATGGGAAGTCATGTTGTAGTTGTTTTAAAACATTTTTCATCATCGATCCATTGTTCATGAGTCAAGGTCCTAGAATTATTATCCTAGTCACCACTAACTACCCAGGATAACATGTGCTTCAACAATCAATCCATCAAATTAGAAATCAATCATTTCAAAACATTTCAAAATATAATTTCCCAATTTTAATTTTCAAAATACCTTCACATTTCAAAATAAAATCATAGGTTTTCATCATTTAATTCCATTTAAAATCACTTTTAAATTTAATCACTTTTATAAAGATAAACATACAATAATTTCATCAAAATGATTTCCAAATTAATCCATATTTTTTCATAAATCCACCCCACAATTTCAGTTCCATTGAAATGGGGTTTTTTCAAAATCTTCATACCCATTTAAAATAAAATATCAAATCACATCAAATACATGTTTTAAAATAATTTAAAAACTCATTTTAATTTAATCATGAAAATCATGGGTTTAATCATAGGAAAAAGAATTAGGGAATCGCCCACCTTTAAATCAATGATCTGGAAATCAACACATATAATAGGACTCGCCAATGAATAATGAAGGCGAAAAATATCTAGGAACACAAACTAGAATCTAGATCTAAGAAAATAGAGTTTATATCCATCTATTACATGATGATCTAATAAAATCTAAGGAGGAGATAAAGAGATATCAGAAGAAACTACACGGAAGGTGATCCACTTAATGAGAGGAGATCATTCGAGATCAACGTCACTTTGATCTTCCAAGGAAAGGGTTTGGTGGGGAAATATCACCTCTTGGAAGACTTTAAGGAAGAATAAATCATGTTAGGTCTAAATGGGGTGATTAGGAACTTTAACTAAGAGGTTTAGAAATTTTAATATAATTTTTGAAACTTTAAAATCCTACGTGAATGGTTAGTTGTAGGTGACACATAGTTAGGGGAAACTGTGTTCCATATATGTTCCACTACACTCTGGGGTACATAGTTTCCCCAGGGTGGGTGCATTTTTTGGGAAACTATATGCCAAAAAGAAATTCCCCACTATCTAGAGGGTGCACAGTTTTTATTAGGGGTGAACAGTTTGGTCAAACCATGTGCCAACCATGCACATGCCAAAAAGCCTCTAAAAATTCATAAATCTCCTAGAATGACCCAAAACAAGACCCAACTTAAAAAAGTCCAAAAAAGGTCAAGTAATACCTGAAAACAAGTTACATGATGTTAAAAATAATCCCTCTTATATGATGAGAGATCCAGTTGGCCTATGGATATACCACATAGGTAGGATGCTTTTTCCACTTTAGAAATCTTTATCAAACATATTTGAAGGTGGTGAAACATATTTTTTAGTGTAAGATATGCTTGTACAATATTATTCATTTTCATTATTCATCATAAGTTTCATATTTATTTCATGTAAATACTTGGGAATGGTTTTTAATCACTTCTTCGTGATTAAATAACTATTGTTTAATGACCATAGAAAACTAACTGTGGTATCAAAGGGAAGTTATGCTTTAGATTTATGAAATCAGGTGTGGAAATGAATAAAAATAAAACAATAGAGTAGTGTTTTAATGGTTTTTCAAAAATTTGGAAAAATGGTTTACCATTACATAATGGGTATATGTAAAGGTAATGATGGCCTTACCCTTACACAATAGACATGCATAAGGGTAACTAAGGTATTACCCTTACACAGAGTGGTTTGCGTAAGGGTTATCACCTTTTACCCTTATGTGAAACATGGCTAGGTAAAAGTCATACCCTTACAGGAGATGACTATGTGAAGGTAGTACCCTAACACAACAATTATAGAAGGCTATGTAAAGGTAAACCATGAAATACCATTAAATGAAGCATTCACGTAAAGGTAATATCATCTGCACCCTTATGCAAAATGATCCAAGTAAATTTAATCAGCAGATTAACATTACACAATGAATTATTTTTAATCTATGTAAAGTTAAGTAGTGATTTACCTTTATGAAAGGGCTTCCATATGACCTGTGTAAGGGTAGATGGATTTAACCTTATATAGTAATACCCTTATGCATAAAGGTGATCAAAATTGTTTAAAAATTTTAAAAAATGTTTTTAACACTTAAAATGATTTATATAGTTTAGGAAATGATTATAAATCAATATAAAAGGTATTTTGGAATATTTTAATTTAAAAAAGTTTATATACTATTTAATTACACTTTTTATAATTAAATAAATTTTTATAAAACATTTTCCCCTAAATATTAAATTCTAATATTTGAAATACCTTTTAATGAAATTATATGGCATGGCTTATGATCTAAAAATAAAATTATTTATTTTGAAATCATAAGAAATAATCTATAGAGGGTTATAAATTATGAAATAGGGCCAAAATATAAAATGTTTATATTTAAATTATTAATTATTCATAATTAATTATTTTTAATTGTTCAAAAATAAATGGGACCTTATTTTGATATCATTTAATCCACATAAAAAGTGTTTTGATGATTGATATGATCAAGGTTTAAATGATGATTAGGTATATAGTATTTATATTATGAAAAAATTTTACATAATAGAAATTAAATTATAAATAGTGTATAATTCATATAATATCATATATCTAAAATGGAAATGACATATAATTATAAATATTAAAGAGTTCATATTAGAATGTATATTAAATGTTTATATTAAAAAATATGGAATGCCTATAATTTCAAAGCTAATAATTATAAAATTTTTATAGTTATAATTTATTTATGAATAGTTCATAAATGTTTGTGTCATGTTTAAATATTTTAATTATTCATTTATTTAAAATTTATTCCCTTATTTATTCATTGTTATAAATTATTTATATGATGGATGGTGTATGGTTTAGTTTAATTATTAAATTTATTCAAAATAGATTTTTTAAATGCATGGCCGATTGTCTCTTATCGACTGTTCAAGGTTCTGGTGCTCTGCTAATGTGTATAGTAGCACTCAAGTTGAATCCTCAGTCATGATACTTTTTAATAGTCTATTGGTTTTATTTGATTGTATTTTGATTGGGGGTTTTTTTGCAGAGATTAAATGAAGTGATTAATGGTCAGTATTTGACTTAACAATTTGATAAATATTGGTGTGAGTTCATTATTTGGTATTTATTACTGTGATATCCTTAATCTTTGATTTATATTTCATTTAAATTAACACCCACATCACAAGATAACATTGATTGTAATTCTTAAGTGTTAAGGATTTAATCCAAGACTTAACTTAACTTAGGGTTCTAATATCAATCAGAGCATGTTTATGGTAGTGTATTTATGGTTTTAATAATCCATGTAAACCACACATTAAAAAAACAAGTCATTAATCCATGACATGTTAAGTCCAACAAACACAATGTTAATTTGAATAATATCCATCGAGAAAATACTCTCAATCACTTAACATCCCTAAATTTTGAATCAACACAATGATAGATTTACTCAGAAATTGAGATTAATAGTAATATTTTTTTATTATATTTATGATTATGAATTAATAAGAGAAGGAAAATAAATTTATAAGAAAGAAGTTGTGCATCAAACACACACACACACACATGAACGATGATGAGAATTAAAAACAGAATTTTGATTGAAAGAGGAAGAAAAATATAAAATGGATTTTAACTTGGTTTAAATTTTTTTTAGAAAATTAATATTACAAAACAAGGGGTGGATTATATTAAGATATAATGAGAAAGAAACATGTATTAAAATGGAATTATAAAACAAACACTTAAAATATTACAAACGAAGAAGAACACAAAAGTTAATGAAAATAATCAAGGAGGAATGGTATATAAAGTTGAAACTTGAGTATGGGAGATCCTCCCAAACCTTTTTAAGATAATTCTTCATTCCAAAATATCCTATTTTTCTCTGAAATTCCATCCCTTTTTAAGTAAATGAGGGGGGATGTATTTATAGCCAAAGGAGTTGGACTATTTGCATTCCAAATATGTCCCTCCACTTGTCTCTTTGGTTTTCCCATTCATATAGATGAATATTGAGATATATTATTCTTAATAGTTTTAGATAATACTTTTGGGCGAATACTCTCAAAATATGGTGCCATTTGGACTTATGGAGCCAAAGTTATGGCGGTTGGAGTAAACAATTGTAATCTGTCCATTTCAATCCAGACTTTTCAGAAGATCAAAATGTGAATGAGTTTTTGAACAAGAATATGCCATAAAATAAAAATAGTTTCTTCTATCAAGTTTTAAAAATGTATATTATATTTAACACTGCAAAATTTCAGATTGATATGATTACTATA
This sequence comes from Viscum album, assembly GCA_963277665.1. Lineage (NCBI taxonomy): Eukaryota > Viridiplantae > Streptophyta > Magnoliopsida > Santalales > Viscaceae > Viscum > Viscum album. The sequence continues at coordinate 641,213,240 of OY728146.1, read as the reverse complement.
TCATGATAAATGTCATGAATAGTGTCCATATTTTAATTCTTGTCTAGAATGGTGGGCTAGACTTCAAAGCATCAGTTGGGTCCCTTGTTATTGTATTTGGACCTTAAAATTTTTATACATGATTAATTTGTATAATAAATAACATATAGTTTAGTTTCATAAAATTTGGGATTCAGTATTTAGACCAGTAACTCAATCATCATGGTTTGTCCAGTTTCTTCACAGATTCTTTGGGTCTTCTTGTGTGGACCATATGACCCTTCAAATGTACGATTTGGCCAAAGGTTCCTTTTAATTAATTTTTTTAATTTGAGAAAGTAACCCTAAAAAACAATAATCATGAAATTTGGATAAGTCAGGTGGGATTTATTATTAAAACATTATACATATTTGAATCTGGATGAATTCAAAGAGTGCTCTAAAATTATATTTAGTATTTAAACATTAATATTTCACACAAATTATGCACATTTCATATAAAATATGTAAAGGTAGTATATAATAAATTATGAAAATATTAATAACATCAACTCCCCCACACTTAGTCTTGTGCATGTCTTCATGTGAAATAAATATAAAAACATAAGAAAATCATTTTTACTCACCAAAAAATATTAAAATTTTGTTTTCCCCAATCAGGGGAGGTTGAGACAATTTCACTCATCCATATTGAATTACACCACAAGTTGTTATAGAAACAATGTCCCAAAATCAATTCATTTTTTATGCTCAAATTTAGAAATTCAAAATGGTGGCACACAAAACTTACTCCTCTCAAGATGATAAAATAAATTTATAGAGCTTCACTCATTCACCAACCAAAAGTAAAAATCTTAGAGTTTGTAAGATCTCTCTACTTCCACTCCCTACACTAAAGTGCTTAAAAATAAAGAGGTGTTTTAGGGGTTTTTATTTGGATATGGTACGGTAGGAATATGATATCCAAAAGATAGGAAAAAAGAGGTAAAACACCAACATGAAAAAAGTAATGCACATTTTTTTGAAATGAGACATGAAAGAAAGTGGAAACACATATTTATAAGGGAATTAAAATGTGAAATAACACACAAAAGAAAAAGGAAATTTGAAGTGGATTAAAAGATGAAATATTTATAAACCACGAAACTTCTCACAATGACATAAGTTTTCATTTTTTTTGCATATTTTGAAATTTGAACTTGAAATAGATCTCACACTCATCTCCCAACCCATGATTTATCTCCTCATGACACTAATTTTAATAGTTATAACAATATCAAATGTTTAGGAAGAGTGATTTTTGACCCACCCAAGACACAACCCATTCTTATTTTCATTTTTTTGATATTTTTTGAACACTTTTCAATATAATTTGTATGAGATAAACATATAAACATTACCAAACCCCACATAAAGAAAACTTATCCCACACACTTAAATTGATTCTTGACCTCAAGCATATTATAACATGGTGAAAATCAACAAATGGGTACCCAGAATGAAATCTATTCCACCCACAATTAAATTTCAAAAAATTATTCAATAAAAATCCATGTTGATATTGGGTGGGATAAGGTATTGGTCTGGTAATGTGGCTATCAAAGAAAAGGTTTAAATAGTCTTTAATGGGCTTTCAAAAGGAGTATTAATGTAAGGGCAATGAGAGGATATTTGGCTATTGTGATTCTCAAGAGGTTCATAAAATGCCTCTATCATATTAATGCACGCCAAAGTTTTAAATTCATCTCGAAGGTCCACAAACTCATGATTAACAAATGGGGGTGAAAACACACATTTTGAAAAGATGGCCATAGGTATCTTTGGCATGAAGGAAAATTTTGTTCCTCATGGGTGGAGAACATCATTTTCCAAATTAAAAAATTGAGCATTCAAAATTTGTTTGTTTTGACACAATATTCTTTATCCAAATTTATAAAGAAACCACAAAATTTTTGAGATGAAACCATGTCTTTTTACTACCGAAAATGGATGGAAAAAATTTAAAACTTGGAAGGCTGAGTAAGTATGACTCTTGATTTTTCATATTTTTTTTAAATAAATTTTTTGTTTGTTTTTTGATTTTTTTAGGTTTTTTTAGTTTTTTATAAAGACACACCCATACAAAAGGGAAAGAGAAAAAGAAAAGGGTTTGATAAAGAAACTGGTAAAAAAATAAAAGTGAGGGAAATAAGAAGAAAGAGGGAGAGAGAGGAAGAGATAAATAGATTTAAATGGAAAAAGGTTCCCCTAGTTTGGATTTGATGGGTCATCGTCTCCATCCAGTGGTGGGCCTATTGTGGATCCAATTAAAGTTGATGTTGTTCTAGAATTGTGTGTCCCATCAAGGTGATGTTTTAACAAATGTCCATTAACTTTAAATGTACTTTTTGAAGAGGGTTCTTGGACTTGTACTACACCAAATGGGTAAACATGATAAATAATAAAAGGACCTTCCCAATGAGAATTATCCTTACCTGGGTGAAGAAGAAATTGAGAGTTGAAGAGAAATACATTTTCACCTTCATGGAATACCTTTCTCAGGATGTGTTTATCATGGAGTACCTTATCCTTTTCTTTGTAGATATTGGAATTCTCATATGAATCAAGTAAAAGATCCTACAATTCAGTCAACTGTAACAATCTTTCTTCACCTGAATTTTCACAATCAAAATTACAAGTTTTTATAGCCCAAAATGAATTATGTTGTATTTCAACTGGTAAGTGACACGATTTACCAAAAACTAGCCTAAAAGGAGACATCCCAATGGGTGTTTTATAGGCAGTTTGATAAGACCAAAGTGCTTCACAAAGTATTTTAGGCCAATCTTTTCTGGTGGGTTTTACAATTCTCTTAAGAACTCTTTTTCACTTATCTATTAGAAAGTTCATCCATGCCATTTTTTGGGGGGTGATATGTAGTTGAAGTTTTATGTACAAAACCATTATTTTCAAAAGATATTCCATGGTTTTATTACAAAAATGGGTTTCTAAGTCACTTATGAAGGCACATGGTGTGCCAAATCGGTGGAATATGTGTGTCCTTAGGAACTCACTAACAGTATGTGAATCATCCTTTCTAGTGGGTTTGGCCTCAACCCACCAATAAACATAATCAACTGCAAGAAGAATGTATGAGAATCCATTAGAATGGGGGAATGGTCCCATGAAATCGACGCCCCAAACATCAAAGATCTCACAAAAAAATTAATGGACTTTGTGGAATTTCATTTCTATTTTAAATTGTGACAAACTTTTGGCAAGTGAGAAATGATTGACAAAACTCATGTGAGTCCTTGAAAAGTGAAGGCAAGAAGAATTGAGAGCCTAGAAACTTTTAGGAGGTCCTATGTGGTCCAAAGTAGCCACCTCCAGAAAGTGAGTGGAAAAATTCTTAGATGGATGAATGTTCATCTTTATCAACACATCTCTTAATTACTATGTCAACCCCAATTTTCCAAAGTTTATCATCTTCCCAAAAATAGAATTTTAAATCACTTTTCTGCTTCATTTTTTATTCTTTTAAAAACATTTCAGGAAAAATACAAGAAACCAAGTACTTTACAATTGGGGAATACCATGGTATATTTGGAGTCAGATATGAAAGGTGCTTGGTGGGGGAATTCATGATCAATGATTTATGAATGAGATTAATTATAAATTCTACTTAGGTGATCAACCAAAGGGTTTCCTTTTCCTGGTTTATCTTTGATTTCAAGGTCAAACTCTTGGAGCATTAGGATCCATCTTATTAGCCTCAGTTTGGAATCAGTTTTCTTAAGTAATAACTTTATAGCAGAATGGTTTGTGAAGATGATGATTTTGGCACCTAATAAATAGGGCTGGAATTTATCTAAGGAAAAAAACCAATGCTAAAAGTTTCTTTTTAGTCACAGTGTAGTGTGATTGAGTTTCATCCAAAGTTTTGGAGGCATAATAGATGACATGAGGAATTGTTTCTCTTCTTTGTCCAAGAATATCCCCATAGAAACTGGCATAGACAAGGAATGAATGGATGTCTCGATTAGAAGTGGGTTCAGGAAGTGATTAGATCACTTCAATTTTGGTAGGACCAACTTCAATACCATCTTGTGAAACTGTGTGCCCTAGAACAATCCCATTTGCTACCATGAAGTGAAATTTTTCAAAATTTAATACAAGGTTACACTTGACACAATTTTTAAGGACTAGAGAGAGTTAATTCAAGAAAGATTCAAATGAATCACCATAAATGTTAAAGTCATCCATGAAGACTTCCATGTAGTTTTCAATGAATTTAGAAAAGATACTCATCATACACCTATAGAATGTTTTCATGAGCATTGGAAAGTCCAAAAGGAATTCCTCTATATGAATATGTTCCAAAGGGGAAAGTGAATGTAGTCTTTTCATAGTCCCGAGGTGTGATTGGGATTTGTAAGTATCCTTTGTATCCATTAAGAAAGAAATAGTGTGACTTTATAGCTAATCATTCTAGCATTTGATCAAGAAATGGAAGAGCATAGTGATCTTTTCATGTTTCAACATTCAATTTTCGGTAATCAATATAGACATGACATTGGTTCTTCAATTTACTTGTGACTACCTCTCCATGTTAATTTGTGACAACAACTATCCCACATTTCTTAGTTACAACTTGAATTAAACTAACCCACTCATTATCGAAAATTGGGTAGATAATACTAGCTTGAAGAATCTTGGTGATCTCTTTCCTAACCACCTCAAGTATGAGTGGATTGAGTCTTATTTGTGGTTGTCTAATTGGTTTGTATGATTCCTCAAGATGGATGTGATACATACAAAGAGCAGGTTTGATTCTTGGTATGTCATCTAGGGTCCAACCTAAGGCCTTTTTGTTTTACTCTAACACCTGAACAAGTTTGGACTCCTCAGTTTTTGTAATTAAAGAAGAGATAACGATAGGATAAGAGTGATCATGGAAAAGGAATGTATATTTTAGGTGTCTAAGAAGAGGTTTTAGATTAGTCTCATATTTTATTTGTGGGCTAGAAAACTCAGTAATGGAGGAAGGAACTTTAGTTGCTTCATATTCATTTTCCTTAATATTGTTCAAGGTGGAGGAGTGGAGATCAGAGTTGATGTGGGATTCAAGATATTTTTCAAGATCCTCTAGATTGATGGAGTCTATGAATGATAGGTCCATATAAACTTCACCATTTATGACTTGTTTAATCATGTTGAAGCTTTCACAAGATCCTTTTTCATTTGAACATGATGAACATGATGGATTTGGGTTCAATTGACTCTTAGAAGTGTCCTCGGAAGCATGGATTGAGAATGCAGAGTGATACTCAGATGGGTATCACATGACTTGGAAAATGTTGAACTTGACCAGTTGGTCACTAAATTCCATGGATAAGAGGCCTGAATGGACATAGATCTGGGTTCTGACTATCATTAGAAATGATCTTCCTATAATTAGGGGAGATCGATAAGAGTTTGTATCACCTTCCATGTCAAGTACATAGAAATCAGCAGGGAAGATAAGATCATTCAAACAAACAAGGACATCCTTGATTATACCCTAAGGACTAGCAGTGCTTCGATTGCACTATTTAATGAAAACACCTATTGGATGTAAGGGAACTAGAACAAGGTTGGATAATATGGATTTGTGCATGCAATTAGTTGAGGATACTTGGTTTATGAGTGCATCATTGAAGTTTGAACTTTCAATTTGGCATGGAACCGTAAAGGTCCCTAGATCATTGCATTTTATGTGAATAGACTGCTAGGTGGAAACATTTTCAAAGGTACTAAGTTTCCTCTTTTGGGTGAAAAATTCCTTAAATAACTTGGCATACTTAGGGATTTATTTTATGGCATCTAAGAGGGGAATTTTGACTTCAACACGTCTAAACATGTCATGCATTTCAGGATCGGGTTCAAAGGACTTCTTTGGATTAAAAATGGATTGAAGAAAAGGAATTGGCTTCTTAAGTGTAATGTAAGGAGGTAATGTAATGGATTCAGATTCCTTTTAGAGTTTATTATTCTTTTCATTTTCTAGGTCAACATTTAAAGGGGGGTTGGAGGACTCAACATGAGGTATAGAAATTTTTTTTACCGATCTAAGTAAAATTTCACTTATATTACCCTTGGGGTTGGGTAATGGTTGAGATGGGAATTGAGAAGAATTTGATTGTTGTTTCTAGCTCAGGTGGGATGTAAGTTGACCAATTTGGGTTAGAATGTTTTTAAGGCTGGAACGTGTGAATGAGGAAAGAACTTCCACTACAATTTCCCATGGTTTCTTGGAAGAATAGGCTTGTCCCAGAATGAGATTAACTTGATCTTGGTTCTTGGGAAAGCGATTGTATTGGTTTAGGAATTGGGAAGGCTCACTAGGATAGTGGAATCCAGGAGGAGGAAGTGTAGGATTTATAATTTGAGGTTGATGAACAAAAGGGTATGGTTATTGGAAGTTACCAACACCTTGACCATATTGGAATTGGTTTGGGTTTTGAGGAGGGAATTTATGGGGATGAGAAAAGGGATTACCATACCTCAAGCCTTGGTTGAAGGTAGAAGAGAATGACTCAGAGTGGGGTTGGTTGAAGTTTATAATGAATTGACCTGATTGTTGAGGGTTGGTGTTCCTCTGAGCATATGCTGCATTGAGCTCCATTGGTCCAAATGAATCAGAGAGATCTTCTTGAAGTTGTGGAAATTTATCAGTTGAATGAGATGAGGAGCTACAGATTCCATAGTTCTTGATTGGTCCAGGGAACGGAGATTGTGGAGAATATGAGGTTGGGGATTTGGACACCACAACTAGTTGTCACACAAGACCTGTAAGTTCACTCATCCACTCAGTCATCTTGTTTGTCTCTATCAATTGACTATCTTGGGATTTTTTTACATGATCATGTGCTCGAGTATATAATTTTTGTGTGTTTCAATCCATGTTTCTTATGATATCTCTTGTAGCTGATGGAGTTTTATCAACAAAATAACCGCCACTTGTGGCATCAATGAGAGTTCTCTCCATATTCAATAACCCCTCATATAAGTATTGGATCAAGAGTTGGTTAGGGATTTGGTGGTGTGGGAATGCTAAAATAAGATTTTTGAACCTCTCCCATTACTTATAGAGTGATTCATTTAGGAATTGATGAATACCACTTATTTTCATTCGGATAGAAGTGGGAAAGAATTTTCTAAAAAGAGTCGCTTCATGTCATTCCATGTGGTTATGCAACTAGAATATAGGTAGTAAATCCATGAATTTGTAGTGTCAACGAAGGAGAAATGTAATTCTCGGAGTTTGATTTGATCCTCAAAAACCCCTTTAGGCTTCATGTTTGAGCACACCAACTGGAACTCTTTAAGGTGGAGATGTGGATCCTCACTAGCTAGCCCATGGAAATGAGGGAGAAGATGAATCAAACCTAGTCTGAGTTTGAAGTCAGCCTCTATGTTTGGATATTTAATACCAACAGGTTGGTAACTCATATTAGGGGCAATAAGTTATTTAAGTTTTTTTCCCTAGGATTGTCCATATCTAATTCAATTGCTTGGACAAAGAATTGTTCTTGAATTTTTTGATTTTCCCTAATGCCCCTCCTAAGTTGGTGAATATTTTGCTCAATTTCAGTGTTAAAAAAAATCTGAGGGATTTTTTTGGGAGGTTATGGGGTATTTAGAGAGATTTTGAAAGAAATAGAAAGATGAGTTTTTTTCTGTTTATGATTTTTATGATAATGCAGGTTTTTCTTTGTGTTTTTCTTTCAATATTATTTTTTTTTATTTTTTTTATTTTTCTTACAATAACCCGAAAATAACGACTAATTAATTGCACCATCCCCAGCAACGGTGCCATTTAAAAGTGTGCATGATTGTGTTTTATTGACCGTTTAAGGTTCTGGTGCTCTGCTAATGTGTATAACAGCACTCAAGTCAAATCCTCGACAATGATAATTTTTAATAGTCAGTTGTTTTTAGTTGATTGTATTTTGATTGGGGGGTGGGGGGTTTCTTTGTAGAGCTTAAATAAAGTGATTAATGGGTGGTTTTTTATTTAAAAATTTGATAATTATTGGGGTGAGTTTATTATTAGGGAGTTAAGATTGTGATATCATCGAGCTTTTCTTTATATTGCATTTAAATTAACACCCACTTCACAAGATAACTTTGATTTGAATTCCTAAGTGTTAAGGCTTTAATCCAATCCTTAACTTAACTTAGGGTTCTAATATTAATAAGAGGTTTTTTATGGTAGTGTATTTATGGTTATAAAAATTCATGAAAACAACACGTTAAACAGAACAAGTCATTAATCAATGACATGTTAAGTTCAACATACATAATGTTAATTTGAAGAATATTCATCGAGAAAATACTCTCAATCACTTAACATCCCTAAATTTTGACTCATCCAAATGATATATTTACTCAAAAATTAAGATTAATAGTAATCTTGTTTATTTTATTTATGATGATGAATTAATAATAGAAGAAAACGAAAGGGATAAGAAAGAAGTTGTGTGACAAACACACACACACACACGAACAGTGATGAAAATTAAAAATAGAATTTTGATTGAATGAGGAAGAAAAATAGGAAATGTATTTTAACTTGGTTTAAACTATTTTAAGAACATTAATGTTACAAAACAAGGGGTGGATTATATTAAGATAAAATGAGAAATAAATACGTGTTAAAACGGAATTAAAAAACAAACACTTACATGATTACAAATGAAGAAGAACACAAAAGTACATGCGTTACTCACTGGCATGGATGGGATGATGCGCGGGGGTGGTTTGGTGAGAGATGTGAATGGTTCGGTTATTACAGCCTTCAGCAGCTTCCATGGGCTAGGAAACTCTTTAGAGGCGAAAGTACATGCGTTACTCACTAGCATGGATCTTTATACCAGCTTATCCTTGGTATTTTCAGAAGTGGAATCAAAATCTGAGATCTTGATTTGGGTATTACATGGGAAATCGAAGATTCCATGGGCCTTGACGTACATGGTTCATAGATGTGATGCTATGATACCCGACGATTTCTATAATCGCCATATCCCTAGAGAAGATAATTTTGCGGCGGATTCTCTTTCTAGGGAGAGCGGTGCAGAGGATCCTCAAAGGGTATTTCTGAATGTGGGTTCTCTTCCCCGGGAGTGTATGATTTTTGTGCTAGGAGATGCACTAGGACTCCACCACTTTAGACCACCCTGATCTCTTTTCTGTTGGACTATTTTATAAATAAAATAAAAATACAATTGTCAGTCAAGTTGAAACTTGAGTATAGAAGATCCTCCAAAGACTTTTTTATATCCTTGGTCATTCCAAACTATCCTTTTTTTTGAAATGCCAACCCTTTTGAAGGAAATGAGGGGGGATGTATTTATAGCCCAAGGAGTTGGACTGTTTGCATTCCAAATATGTCCCTCCAATTGTCTCACCGTTTTTCCCATTCAGACAAGTGAATATCGATATATCTTCTTCTTAAAATTTATAGATATTGTTTTTTTACAACTACTCTCAAAATTTGGATCTTTTTAGACTTATGGAACCAAAGTTATTGCAGTTGGAGTAAACAATTGTAATCTGTCCATTACAATCCAAATTTTTCAGAAGGTCGAAATGTGAATGGGTTTTTGAATCGGAATATGCCCTCAAATAAATTTTTTTTTCTTCTATCAAGTTTTCTGAACATATATTATCTTTCACACTAAAAAATCCAAGCTTTATTTGATGATTATATCATGATAAATGTCATAAATAGTGTCCAGATTTTAATTCCCGGCCAGAATGGTGGGATGGACTTCAAAGAATCAGTTGGGCCTCTTGTTCTTGTATTTGGACCTTCCAATTTTTATCCATAATTAATTTGGATAATAAAGAACATATGTATGTTTTTCATAAAATTTGGGTTTTGGGATTTAGACATGTAACTCAATCATCATGTCTGGTCTAGTTTCTTCACAAATTCTCTGGGTCTTCTTGTATGGACTATATGACCCTCCAAATGGCCGATTTTTAAAAAGTTTCCTTCTAATTAAATGTTTCAATTTGGGTAAGGAATTATAAAAAACAAGAATCATGCAATTTGAAAAAGTAGGGCGAGAGGAATTATTAAAACATTAAACATACTTGAATCTGGATGAATTCAAATAGTGCTCTAAAATTATATTTAATATTTAAACATTAATATTTCACACAAATAATGCACATTTCATAAAAAATTAGTAAAGGGAGTATATATTAAATTATGAAAATATTAATATCATCAATCCTTTAATCACATGCTACATTTAATAATGAATTCAATTTTTCATCTACCTTGACTTTGATTTATAATTGAATTTATTAGCTTGAATTTTATTATTGAATATAGTTTTTACATATTTGGTGTTATATTTATGATGAATTGTATTTTCTCTTGAGTATTGTATCCTCAGGTAGAGGGACTTAGGGCCGCACTACCAACCTAACTTGAGGCTTATGCCTTTTCTAGGCTAGTGAATGGGGTTGGCTATCTGTTACTCTGGGCTTACTCATGTAGAGATTTTCAATATCATATAAATCTATGAATTTACATTAAGTGTTCATATACCTTATTCATATTATGAATCTAGATATATATGAATAAGTTTGGCTTCTATTTTTGGGTAAGTCACAGAAACTTGTGGGTTGTGTAAAGAGTTACACATCAATATGGTTTGAACATATTGATTAGGTGAAGGGAATAGGATTCCAAAATAAATTAATATAACCATGCATATATAAATGGAATAACATGAGATTATATAGTGATATTAAATCCCCATAAAATGAAAAGTATGAGATTCATTCTAAAGTGTCACTTTTCAAGAACTCGATCATTCAACTGGGTAGGTCATGCTATATCTATGTGCCACCATATTATCCATTTCTAGCTTATTTTAGGTGTTTGAATTATGTTAAACTAGTTGAGATACACTTATAGTATTAGTTTACTATATGAATACAGTTTAGTTTATCTATATGAAGGATTGGAAAAAGATTTTTCTACTCAACTATCCAAGAATTATATATGATGTGATTGGGATGATGCCCTGCCTAAATAGCTAAACAATAGAATAAATTCTAAAACAACCTAGATATTAGTGAAATGTGGATATTGTACCACTAATGGATATGATGAAAATTTAAAGGTGTTTATCATTTTAGTGTGATCCTATTTAATAAAATCACTTATTAAATGGTTAATAATACATGATTCTCATATGATCAAATCTTTTATTGAAGACAATATCATCATTATCATAAAAGATAAACTTTTTCATTAATACTTGATAAGGATAAGAATAATGTAAAATGACCCTTATAATGTAAACTTAATAAAAGTTCTTAAACATGATCTATCATTTAAGAAATGTTTTTAAGGAAGAATTTATGTGTCAGAATAATTCCTTCCCCTCTAACCAAGTGTTAAAAAATTTCAATAAGTAAATCTAGATACTTATGTAAGTATAGAGTGATTAATTTATGGTTTTAAAGGAATTGAATTCATTATTAACAAATGAATATTAGTCTTCACTCATGCACTCAATATGATTGGGTACATTAATGATTTATGGAATTCTAGTCTCATATACTCAATATGATTGGGTATGCCACATTATGTTCGATATGATTAAATATTTAATGATACTAAAGGTTTACTTAAAGCTTGATTGATTATAGAAATTAATTCTAAAATTATAACATATATATGATATCAATTGTATGATTTACAAGTATTCTAAATATATAAAAGGTCATAAAGTAAAAAGAATTTAAGTTTTGTATTTTAAGTAATGGTGCAAATGAGTTTCCACATTGATAACTTGGATGCTTAAAACTTTGATTAACTTTTCATAAGATGTGTATTATCTAATTTTTTTATTTATAAGAGAATATAAACAATATTGTTTTAAATGAAATGATATGGGTGTTAATAATACTCATGATTTATGATTTATTTAATTCTATAGCCTACTTTAATGGGTGACAAAATATGTCTTGTTCTGGTTAGGGAATTTATCCTTTTATGAACTATGGAAATGTTCTAACAATATGATTGAATTCAAATAATGTTTACACAATATTATAAAAGTGTTTGAATATACATGAACTAGTCATATGATGTATAGGTTCTAAAATTATATCTTTAATAAAGTCTTATTTGCAAATGAAAAATGTTCCAAACATATAGAATACCACAAATGATATAGCATATTTGTTTAATATTACAATTGAAAGGAAATAAATGTTATTTCTTAACAAAAAAGAGTTTGTGTACCTTAATAATATATTTTGAAGAGAATATAATGTCTAAGAGGCTAGTGGAAGTACTCTTTCACCTAAAGAAACTCAAAATTAAAAAATAATGAATTACACCAATATATATTTAAAAAGAATTTTACATAATATCCAAAGAGATATGAGATGTATTATTAAATAATAATATAATTAGTTAAATTATTTAAAATAAAAGATTTGATGGAATAGTGTTATAAGTATTATTATGATGAAATTATAAAGATTTCTAATTAGAAAAAATGTTAACATTATAAAATTTTATGTTGTAAAGTTAATAATTTTGAATATGTTCATGAAGTTGAATAGTTTAGAATTTGATTCCTAAATCTTACCATTATTAAAAATAGATTACTTCATAGATTTTTCTCCCTAAAGATTTTAGTGGGTGAGATTTATTAGATTGTAAAATAGAGATGTGATGTGGATTACATATGATGTAATGAGTTAAAAAAACCAAGAAAGTGTAGAAAACATTAAACTGATTTGGCAGTTTATTATATATGTTATGACAAACCAACGATTATGTTGGTTTTTTTAAATATTCTTAAAGAGTTTAAGAATATTAAAATTCATATTATTTAAAGTAAACCTTAATTTTATCATTATTTCACATTGGCTACATAAATTTATATATTGATATAAATCTCATATATTGAAAATTTTAATTAACCTCTCAAAGTCTGATTTTGAGTTAATCCATAACTTATGTTCATCATGAATTATTTTAGGTTGTGAAAAAATGTTAAGTTTAGCATGAGTAGGATTATTATATAGAGATAAATAATATTCCCATTACGCACAAAATAAATAATATGATTTGTTATATACACTGGATAACCAACTAAGTATACCACATGGAGTGTTATATAGATATCTTTGGTATACTATGGGTGCATGGATCATATTTGGTTCTCCACTACCTGAGGTTGACAATATATTTAGAATGAGAACCCTCATAATTTTATACCCTACTTATGAAAGTATATATATTGACTTAGATAATATATGGGTGTTTTGGTATGTTGTTGACTATGTAGTCAGTTAGAGCTTAACCAAGATGGGATTTCCCTCTTATATGTTGAGTATGACATCTGGGCCCTCAATTGAGATAGACTCTGGGACTATGTGGACACACTTAGATATTATACATATCTATCTAGATAATGTACTTGTGATGTTCTTATCCATAATGATGAATTACATGTTATGTATTTATCAAATAGAGAAGTCTACACTCTAAGAATCAAGAACTTATAAATTGGATATATGAGATTCACATGCTTCGTGCTCCATGATAATATAATATATTGGATAAAGGTAAAATATGAGATTTCACATTTTCACATGATGAAAACTATTGGAAATAGGTATAGAAATACAAGTGCTTGATGGATATCATGCTAGATCCCTTTATAGCATGAGTAGCATTTTTTTCTAGAGGACTCACTTTAATTATATATATAGATCTAGAGACTCATATTTATTTTCAATGCCAAAATTTTTTGTGGGGTCACACTTTGTGATTTAATGAATTAGTATTGAGTTTGAATCAGATAGATTCTATAAAACTATTTTATAGTTAATCAAAAAGTGTTTGCATGATTATTCACATGGTATTTCATATGATGTGATATAAGGCGAAGTTAATGATAGCTTTACAAAAGTATTTAGGAAGATATCCAAAAGGTATTTTAGATATGGTTTTACAAGTTATTGTATACGATATAATATAAGGGGAAATGGAAAAAATTATATTAGCATTTAGTGCGAGTGAGATATTGAAAGAGATATCCCCTAAATCCTTGTATGTATATATATATATATATTTCATGAAATTTATGATTTGAATGCATGGAATATTGTTCCAAGAAAATTAAATGATAAACTGTTATCATTTATTATATACTTTCATGAGATAAAACATATAGTAGGTGAATTATTCATATGATGAATATATATCAACCAAAGTATTTATTTATATATTTTAATGCATGAATAAATTCATCCATGATTAAGGATTTTCCTTGATGATTGATATAATCGAATTCCAGGAGATGAAAATATGTTTAAATGAATATCCTTGGACGAACCTCCTTGAAATAGTTTATCTGTTCCTCTCCATCTTTTACACAATAATTTTCTAGAACGTCATGGTTGAATAATAATCACTCTAATAAGACGAGAGATCTAGTTGTCTCATGGATACACTATAGAGGTGGGATTATTTTTCCACTTTGGCGATCTTTATAAAATTTATCTGAAGGTGTATAACAATTTATTCAGTTTAAGGTGTTCCTATATAGTGTTATTAATTTATATTATTCATCAAAGGTTTAATATTTCTTGTATAGAGATCCCCATACAAGTGTTTTAATTTCTTCCTCTTGATTAAACAAATTTTGCTTAATATCCACCAAAAACCAACACTATGAGAGGCTAGTTGTGTGGCCTGGCTATAGCGTGGAACTGATGGTTTCATTATAGGCCCTTGGGAGACTGATTTTAGTATCCCTATCTATTTATGTTTATTTATATCATGGTCCCCTAATTTCACTGTGATCTTGTTCTAGAAAGTTGTTTTTGTTTTCCCACAAAAGTCCCTTCTATGTAGTTATAGATACTATATCTTGGATCTTATGGGGGTAAATATTGGGGGTTATTCTATTTTAGAAGAACCTATGGTGTGGTTCTTATACTATACCATGGCTAGTTTTGGGAGTTTTTATGTTGTTCCATAGAGACAATCCTTGCATCATTTTCCATCCCCATTTTTATTGGATCTTGGTGTGGACTACAGTGTGCTTTTTGAGATTCTCTCAACATAAGACCATTATGTTGTGGGAATCACCCTTGAATCATTGTCATATGTTTTCCAAAAATCACTAAATTTAGATTCACGTACAAAATTTATTATATTCCTTCGTTTCCCCAAACCCTTGGGAGACCTCAGGTGTGATTTTGGGATATTGTTCAGTGCCCCTTTCTTATATTTGATTCTTGACTCCAAAATATCATTTTCTTATTATCTAAGGTGAGTTTATTCCTCCATAATTTTAATTCACCATTTTTTTATATCATTGTGGTTTATGTTTATTTGAGGTTCCTCTCACATGGTTAAGTCTTATGGACTTCTTTTTCTTCTTCTTGATTTCATATTGATTGTGAATCATTGGTTGATGTATGCAATTTCAAAACTCATCTCCTATCTTCTAGAATAATATGCTCAGTTAACTTGTTGTTATTACTTCAATGAATTTTATTATGTTATTTTTCTATATTGTTCTATGTGGGTTTTCTTGGTTTATGGGGAGAGGGATGAACAAATGGGAAACACTCTTTAAAGAAGAATGGAATTAAATGAATATGATAAATCAGGTAAGATAAAATTAGAAGGGAAAGGGAGTTACATGTTCCTTATGGATTATTATACTATTTTATATGTGCTGATTCATATTGATTGATGTTTTATATTGTGGATTTCTTGTTATTGAAATCATTGAATAAAGTTTTCACCTCCCTAAATGGTTAACTAAATAAAGTTAGTAATGAAAAAAATGGAATTCCTAGAAACTGAAATTTGAGAAATTCTATCGTTATTGATGCTCAATGTTGTGATTATTTTTTCTTATCTTATATTTAAATTAAGAATTGTGAAATTTTTTAATTTTATAATTTTCCTTGAACATAGATAAATTGTCTTTTGATATAGTAATGGTATGTGAAATTAAAGTGGAAAGTACAAATCTAGATTAAAAATTGACGAAATGATAAATTAAATATATATTTAAATAAACAATGATAGGGAAGTGGGTGTTGATGTGCTAAATTTTTTGTTATTTCTATTGAATTCTATTAAAATAATTTAAAAGTTTATGAATGTAATGGTAATTAGGGTGAAGTGTGAAAATAATAGGCTAAATTGGTAAGTTTATAATTGAATTCATTTATTAATAACATAATACTTGATGGATTGTCTAAACATAAATAAAATGAAATAATATGAAGTTTATGTTAAATAAAACATTGTTGGAATTAACAAAATATGGATAACATAAAAGGTATGGTAAATGATAGTGGGTTTTTGATAAATTCTAAATGATATAAATATATGAAAATACTTGGAAACAAATGAGATGAAATATGAATTAACGACTTGAAATTGGCCGATGGTTGATGATTGTCTTGGAATGGGTGAATAAATGGCATAAAAAATCTAGTAAGGATGGTAACAATAATTGGTTGTATCAAAAAAGATTAAAAAAAATAAGTTTTCACTTATGTGGTTTATTTTCCCAAGGCTTGGTTATGACATTAATTATCATGTTTTGATTGTGAAAAGTGTTACTTTAATGTGTGGTTTCTATACTATTTTGACAAAGTTGTGGAAGTGGTTTTAGGAAAATGATGTAAAAAAAGGGAAATGATGTGGTGGAACTTTATGGGATATGATGGATCTAAGTAGGTACAATCATACAAGATTTAATGTATTGATATATAATTTGTGGTGTACTTGAATACCCTATGTGTTATGGACATGATGATACAAGATGTGGGTCATGTATGGTAGGGAGAGGGAATGATGTTGATGTCTTACAAGTTCATAATACCCTACTGTGATGAAGATGATGTGGATATGTAGTTTTGGATGGGTTCATTAACATAAGATGGTGGTAATGCGGTTGATGACCTTCATGTTTATGTTACCTTATATATGTATGTATTAGAAAGGTGGATGTGGTATATGGACGTGGTTTCAGTTGTGGTTGTATTATGTTTGGATTTATGCCAACATGGGATGTTGGCCCCTATGGGAGGTTGAGGTAGGTCGGGCTATGACCCGACCTACATCAGATGTGACTTGGTATGTGTTATGTGAATATGGTTTTGGATACATGGTTATTGATGATGGATATGATATTTATGATTATTCATAGTTATTGATGTTGGAATCTATTGGGTGACCATTTTAGAAAATTATTGAGGATATTGTGTGAAATGGAGGGATGATGATAGTGATGGGGAATGCAGTGTTCGATGGTTGAACCTATTATGTTTTATTCTTAACCTTTTTTATGTTTTGTTTTATTTATTTCACTCTTGATTAATCTTATATATTTATTTCACATTAATGTTTATTTTTTAGTTAAATGATCCTACTAAATACTCCAAAATTCTTATCCCATCACAATTTTCTAAGTGCTTATAGGATAGATTAACTGGGGATTAGGCTGTTTTATGAGTATATTGGATGAATTTTTGTATCTCTTATTGCATGTATTTACTTGATGTTTTATATTTAAAATATAAGTAACATTTGGGTTATGTGGATTTATCATGTGGAACAAAATTATTTGGTGTGGATTGATGGTTCATTTTATTATTCCTATGATTTTATGAGGGTAAATCCTATCATATTCACATTTTATACCCTTAGTGCTAGTTTCCAATCTAGGTCCTACTGGAGACAGGCCTCAGGGGCCACTCAAACATTCTTTTTAGGCCTAGGAATGGTTTAAGTGAGGGTAGTTCATGACATTATAGGAAAATAGAATGGGATGAATAATTAATGGATTATTAAGGTATGTTCTGAAGTGATATCAAGTTGTTAAGAATGCAGATAATTTATTAGATAATCTATTCTTAGACCCTAAGTGTTAGCCCTACTGGTGGGGGGGGGGGGGGAGGGGGGTGAATCATGGTATTATGGATTAAATAAACCTACCCTTTGATCTTATTTCATTGTTAAACAAAACTCCCTTCTATATTTTTATCATCGAAATATATATATATACAAAAATGAAATTATTCAAGAGACATAATAATTTTACTTGATTTTCCCTAAACGAGATAGTCTAAGGTACATACAAATGAAGTGTTCAAGTGTAATAACATGCAATATAGTGAACTAGTATTATAATAATCAGAGTAAACTCATTTTCCCCTTGGTTTATATCTAATAACAATTTGAAATCCCACTTCTCTCCCTACTGAAGTGAACACACTGCTCCTCTAGAATATTATTTTAGTTTTTTGAATCATTTCATATTTTTTTCACATATATAGAATATGTAATGAATCATTATTTTCACCCAAGAGATGAAATACACTTTACCGTGTAACTTTTTGTGTGTGGAAAACTTCTTATAGAACTTATTATGCCTTATGAAATTCTTCTATTTAATATAATGACTCCTCAAACCCCATTTTTGATTCATATAATGGATTAAATAACTCTTAGAAAACTCCTTTTCACTTAATCATATTCACTTATACCTATTAACTTAGTCCTCTACACTTATTTCTCTAAACTTAGTACACTTCACTTAGTTCACTTTTCTTAATCCATTTCGCCTAGTTCACTTTTTCCAGTCCACTTCATTTATGTCACTTATCTCAGTCTTCTTAACTTAGTCCATTTCACTTATCCCACTTCACATAGTCCATTTAACTTAGTCCAATTTTGTTAGTTCACTTTTCTTATTCAACTTAAATTAGTTCACTTCGCTCATTGTACTTTTCTCAGTGCACTTTAATTAGTTCACTTCACTTACTTTACTTTACTAGGTGTACTTCTCTTAGTCTTCTTATCTTAGTGCACTTTTCTTAGTCCACTTTTCTTACTCCTTTATGACTCCTAAATTTTAAAATGATTATCTTCTAAGTAAACCATTCACTATTATCTAATGAACTGATCAGGGGTCCTTATATAAGAAAAAACATTTGGAAAATCTATGTACATACTAAGCAATCCACATACTTACTAAGTGGTCAATATACTTACTATGAAAAAATATTTACTTTACTAAATTTCTAAACCATATCCATAAAAAAATGCATCCAGAAAAATTTTATACAAAACACACTAAAACTTTGTAAACTAGTTTTTTCAACAAATTAAAAAACTCAAAATCTCCAAAACAATGTTATTAAATATTTTTGTAGAAAATAAACCCCTTTGGATTTTTTGAAAACACTTAAAAATCACTTAAAAATTTATATAGAAAAAAATTACAAACTTCCTTATTCAAACAATAATTTCTTTTATAAAACGTTAGATTGTGATTGAAGACTTACTCAACACATACTCTAATACCACATGAGTTATGTTTGACATGAGAAACAGGAGAAGCATAAAATTTTCATCAATGAATCACATCATTATTGATACCTATTAATGAATATTTCTTGATACCAAATGATAAATTGATACTAATTGTTTCATAGTGAGTGTAACCCTTGAGAAAACCACTTATTTAACTATACTTGGTACAATTATCTCATCAAAAACCCAGAGTTATCCTTTCATGATATGTAGTCAATGAAAAATCAACCTAAAAATTTTCATGGTTTCCAACACCCCCTATTTATTATTTTCCCCAGATTTAGCATGAAAAAAATCCCCCTATAAATAAATTTTATTCCTTAATGAACAGGAATTCTACCCCTTTTTTCAAAAAATATAAAGGCCATTTATTTATGGTTTGTAATAGGGAAAAGAACATAGATAAACACAAAGGGAAAATCACACCATACCTTTAGGATTGGGGGTTTCCTCATCCACATCAATTAGATTTAGGGGTTGAATGGACTATGAGAGTTAGTTGATTTATTTTAATTACTTCCTTAAGTAAGGCCTTTGGTAGAATATCTATGACCATAAGTTTTATAGGCATATAATCCAACTTCACCAACCCATGATCCACTTTCTCCATGATAAAATGATACTTAATTTCAATTTTTTTTCATCTTATAGTGATGAAATAGGTTTTTTAAAATAATTATAACACTTGAATTTTCATAATTGGTTCTTATCAGAGTCTTAATTTCAACTTCCATGGCTTAAATCTACTTATTCATCCTTAATAACTATGTGGAATCTTGAGTATCTGTAATATATTCAGCTTCTACAATGATTAGAGAAATATAGTCTTGATTCTTTCTAAGTAAAGAAGTGAACAATCTACCAAGACAAAAATAACATTCTAATATTGTATATATATCATATGAAAAAACCAACCCAATCTACATATGTATATCCCAATAACTCTTTCTACAATATTTCATTATACATGAAGCCAAAATCTAGAATGCCTTTGATATACCATAGTATACTTTTCACTGAAATAAAGTGGATTGATTTTGGATTACATTGATACCATGCTACCTGATTCATATTAAAAATAGTATTAGGTCATATTAATATTAAGTATAATAGGCCATTAAGGATCTACTTGTATTCTATAATATTGATTTCTTTTCTATTGTCATCTCATGAAAATTTCATATTAGTAGCAACCATATTTTTCATCTCCTTGGAGTCCTCCATAAAAAAATATTTTCAAAACCTCCTTGGCATATTTATGTTTAGAAATAAAGGTTCCTTCAATTCCTTATTTGACATAAAGACCAAGTAATAAAATTAGTTCTCTAATCATTGACCTTCTTAACTCACACTTCATGAATTCTATAAACTATTTGCATTGTGATTTTTTCTACACCACCAAATATCATGTCATTCACATACAATAACAACACAATTCTTTAATCACTATCATTTTTGAAATAGATATTATAATCAACTACACCTCACTAAAAACTGTGTTTCTTCAGGTACTAATCAAGTCATGAATACTATGCTCTTAGTACCTACTTTAAACCATAAAAAATAATTATTCATTCAAAGAACATTTTTCTCATATTAATGAATATGAAAACCATTGGGTTATTCAATTTATACCTCTTCTTTTAAAACTAAATTTATAAATGTTGACTTGATGTCAATCTGGAATACCTTAAACTTCCTTCACACTGTTAGGGCTAAAAATAGTTGAATTGTATCTGGTATTTCAATAAGTGAAAATGTTTCATCTACATATATTACCAATATAAAGGAGTAAAATTTTTATGAGAGTAATGATTTGTTTTGAATCAACATGACCTCTTTATTCATCTTATTATATAAGACCTATTTTTTCTTGATGATGTTGTTGTTTGTTATCCTCAAAATAGTATATCATGTCCGATTATTTTCAATTTGGTCAAGATTTTCAATATTATGAACCCAAATATCAAACATAGACGTTTATTCAAAACATTTCAACTCTACTTGATATAAGAAAGATGTTCACTTTAGAGACTTCATTCTCATCATCTTCACTTACACTGTCTGATCACCGACAATATTCTACTCATCAAGTTCATCTTTTCATTTTAGCTTCTGTGTAGATATATTTTTGAATTCTTCCAACTAATCATCAATGTATTCATCTAAATTATATTTTTTAACTTGAACTTACCCTAAATTTCTTATATTGTCATCAATTTTATTAGGAAACTACTCATTGTGTTTTTTAATATTTTTTTTCATTCTACACTATAGTGATGCTACTATTTTCAATAATCTTTCTTAACTACTTATTAAATAATTTCAAATATTTTATTTTTACTATGTAAATAAGTAAAATATATTCATCTCCATGGGATTAAAACATTTTATGTTTCTATTTATTGATAATAAAACACTTAATTATAAAGACCAGAAAGTAATTCGATGGGATTATTTCTATACCATAACTTATATGGAGTATTTTATTCTCTTGGAAACAAAAAATATATGTTAATACTATAGACCAATTTCAAGAAAACTTCCTTTTAAATCTTGCATAGTAGGTATTTTTTAATAAACCTAATTCTGAACATGATGTTTATGATTCAGTTTCTGCTCTCAATCACACCATTTTATTAAGTTCTCACTGATGAGACTTGGTGCCTTATATCATTTTTTTGATATAATCCTACAACTGACTATTAGTAGAAACTATTCCGTTATCAGTTCTAGAATTTATAATTTCCTATCCAAGAATATTTTTATCCTTTATTCTATATTTTGATATGAAATTGAACACCTTAAATTTGTGAGTAATGACAATAATATTTTACATTATTTTATAATCATTGATGAAAAGAACATATTATCTCTTCCCATCAATGACTCTTGGTGATATGGGTCCATTCACATCAATATATACTTATTAAATCACTCATTTGACCTTTTATCTTTTTTCCTTATATGTATATAGAATTATATTCTATTTTTAAGAAGTGTAACACATGTGTGTGAGATCACAAGATATTTTATGGAAATATCAAACTCTATCACTTTTCACTAGATAATACAAGGATGGTTGGATCAAATGAATAATATCTATATTATACAACCTATTTTCTTCTTACTTGTAAATAAAGAATATCTTATTCTCTATTTATAGGGCAGAGGTTCTATTTTATTGTGATTCACCAACATAACAACTGCACCATCTTTTCTCTCAATGATTCATATATTCTTGGTAAAGTTTATTACAAGCACAAAGCCACACCATTGGTTAAAACATAGAAAGTTGTGATGGCGATATTCAAAAAAATATATCCACAAATATCATGTCTTTTCCCCCAATATTGGATTTTTTCTAACCCAATAATCATTAGGTTTTCATCATTTTTAAACCCAATAAAACAATCCTTTTTGTAAATAATTTTTATGAAGAAATATTTATTTCCTATCATATAAGATGTATGTCTACTCTCAAGGATACAAACACCAAAACTACTTGATGCTTTTATTGAAACATCAACAACTACTAATTTATATACTCTTTTCTATTTGATTCATGTATTTGAATTCTAATCTGATATTGATTGACTTTCTTGATCTTCTTCATAGTGTGATGGAACAACTTTATTTTAAAAATATACAAATTTATTTTTCACTTTTAGTTCACTTGAAGATTATTTGAGCTTCTTTTTATCATAATTTTGGGTCTTCATTGGCATATTCCTTTGTATTGATGATAATTAACACTCAAAAATATCTCCAAAATATCTACACAAAAAATAGGGACCATAAAACTCATTATTGGAATATTTAACTATTCCCAGATACCTTTTTTTTCTTGTGTATTTCTATACCTTTTGTCCATTGAGAAAAGATTTTGTGAAAGTACCACATTTCATCAAAAATACCACTTGATACGAGGTGAATTATTGTATGTATTTTATATTTCACATGTTTTATATTTGGTTCCTAGAGTTTTTTTATTCCAAGTCATACCCAAATCAACTTTCATCTTTTGAGTGGCTTATTATGGTCTTGCATCAACCATCATAGATTTGTGAAGACCTACACAAAATTTATCCTTTTAATAAATCTTATTCTTCTCATAAAAATCCTTTTACTATTTTATAAGATCTATATCCTCCATTTTTACATTTTCTATCACATGTGTGTTATGATTTCCTAATATCACACTAAGAGTCAACAAACTCTCCTAATATTTAAATTTTCATTATAGGATAAAAACTTTCTCCTAAATCTATGATATATCTGAATTGATATTTTTCATTAATAGTAAAACCATTAGTAAACCTAGTCTATTATTAATCTTTTATTTTGTACTCAACAACCTTCTTCTAGTTTTCTATCTTTATATATTTGAGCTTCTCAATTTTTGTCTTCAAGTTAGACTCTCTTCTTCTTTTCTATTGGATATATATTTTTCAATCATGAACTACTCTACCATGTTTCTTCATTTTGGTTCTTTAAACATAAATCCCTTCAAGAGTGAGCTTTAATTCTACTTAGATATCTATTCTTCCTTTAACTTATCCTTTATCATTATCACTCTCTTCTATTGTTTGGTAATTTCTCATGAAAACCACTATAAAATATTCATTGTGGTATCTACAATACTTAACTTCTTCTACCTCAGTTTCTTATGAAATAAGGTTCTTCTTATGGAAGATTTTTCATTTTATACTCCTCCTTCCTTTTATATTGGTTTAATATTTCTTTATAGGGAATTCATTATCCTTATCACCATCTAGAAACTTCTTTGTAAAATTTTCTAAATAGTGCCCAACCTTTCCACATCGAAATCATATGAGTGGAATTTCCCCTTTAAACACTCCCTTTACCCTTTAAATATTCTAGGAAAAGAATAAAATTATTCCATCCACCTCTTTATTTTCATTTATAACCTCCATGGTGAGTTTAGTTATAGCCTTTAAGTCTACTTGCTTAAACTTCCCCTTTTCAAAAAACTCATTATTATCATTCCTCATTTCATTTGAAACTAGATTACTATAAAGACTGTATAATAAAAACTCCTTTGTATCTTTATATTCAAGTATAGAGACTTTAGTATTGAACCAGGGTGGAAATATTCCCATGATTGTTTAATGATATTTACATTATAGAGGTATTATTTAAGGCCATGCATATCCATTACAATCATATTCACCCAATAAAATAATGCATTAATAGATTCATTAGAGTGTATCCTATAGTTATAGTTTTCCCAAAAAACCTGAAATTTTTCTTCCCAAAATTTAGAATCACCATTATAAGTATTTATCAAGTTTCCCCACATGGAATGTAAAGATTTACACAAGATTACCTTATTATAGATTGTGTTAGATAAAACTTCCCATAAAAAATTGATTCTTATGGTGTCGACATCTGGTTCATTATGATATACTTATGGTAATTATCTAATATCGATATTGTCCAAAATACCATACATTGAAACTGTATAAACATTCATGCTTAAATATTGGAAGTAGTGTTGTATCTGATTCTTTCATAGTTGAAAATTGTTTCCATCGAATATTGAATTAACTTTGTAATTAACTATTTCCATTTATTTAACAAAGAGAGAATACAACTGATTTAACTTTAAAATTTGATACAAATTATTGTCCCACTAGGTTAAATACCCTAGGGGGAGGGATTGAATTAGGGTATGGTGGATAAAACAACTTCCCTTTAATCTTGTTTTGTTGTTAAACAAAACACTCTTTTATCAGCTTCTTATAGTGATACATGTATATAGAAATAAAATCATGAAACATGAAAATTTTAGTTGGATAAACCTAAATAGGATAGTATAAGAAGAATATAAAGAAAATTTTATAATATAAAATAATACACTATGGTTCTATAACAAACCTCACCATTGTGCTTGTGAATTTCAGAGGAATTTTTTACTTTTTTTTCTGGTAGACATCTCATTTGGAGAACTGGGTGTCGACCTAAAATGATTCACATATGAACATCCTTAAGGAGTGTTTTTGGACTTGAATGTAATAATGGTGGAAAAATTATAACTTAGAAGAATGTTATAGGATTTTATAGGTTTATTGGGATGCTATAGTAGCACTGACAAGCTAGTGGGGTGGGTAAAGCCCCTACTGCACAACAGGATTCACCAAACAACCAAGGAGCCTACACCATCCATCTAGTGAGGTAGATTGTGAGCCTGATACCTAGAAGGTTATACCAGCTAGCTATTGTGCCACTAGATAGCTGGTAGAACCCAAACAACTAGACAGTGGGGCATGCTAGTTATGGTTTAATTCGATATCATTTTAGTCTTTTCATCATAAAATCCCACATAATTTTAATCAGGAATGGATTAGTTTTTAAAGTCTCATTCATCCAATATCACATCTCTTCCTCTATCTAAGAGTCTCGTTTGATCTGGGGTGGATCTTAATTCAATCCTAGGGAGGATCCAAGAAATATCCTTCATTATTCTATAATCTTAGACTCCTTCCTCCTTCTATGGTGATGGATTATGTTATTGTTCATCATGGATGATCCTCTTAGTAAGTTTAATCCCTTGTGATTCTTAGTTAAAAAATTATATTTAGATCATATTATCTTTTGTATTATTTATTACTGATGGATTATTGAATAGATATTAATTAAATAGTTGGATGAAAATTCTATTGAATATTGATGGAATTGTCTGAGAATTATTAATCTTGGGGTTGACATTGAAAGATGATGTTCTATAACGATGAACACATACTATTGATGGATGATTTTATAAAGGTATATCCCTTAATTATATATTCTTTTTTTGTAAAATTAAGTTAAATTTTTGTTGTACATCTCGTTCCCCTCGTTGTTTGATTTTCATGATCACAATCACCTTCTTGTTTATCTAACATTGTGTTTTAAGTGTTGTGGATGATAGGCAAGAGATTGCCAAAGGATTGGCCCAAGAAAGCTGGCAAATGGACTGAATTGCAGTCCACCGGCTAACCGGTGTGATGGCACCGGCCAGCCGGTGGACCTGGCAGAGGCTTTGCCCACTGCCAGGCTCCACCGGTCAGCCGGTGGCTCTGTCACCGGCCAGCCGGTGGCATCCAACAAAACAGTGGTTGCTACTGTCTTGCCACCGGCCAGCCGGTGGCTCTGGCACCGGTCAGCCGGTGGCCCCTGGAAAAGAAGAACAGCTACTGTCTTGCCACCGGCCAGCCGGTGGCTCTGGCACCGGTCAGCCGGTGGCGCCTGAACCAGAATCCTATGCCTTTTTGCAAACACCGGCCAACCGGTGGGACTGTACCGGCCAGCCGGTGGATCCAGTCAAACTAGCCGTTGGAGCTTTGACCAGGCTGCTCCACTTGCCTCCCAACGGCTCCGAAAGCCTTTCCAACGGCTCCAAAGGCCTCCAACGGCCATATGAGGGTTCCCCCTCTATAAATAAAGGACCTTGAAGCCCCGGAACCTCACCCAAGCCACCGGGCACATTGTTGATCATCTTGGCGAACCTCCGGCGGATTTCCTCAAGGAACCCAACGTGCTCCAATCCAATTCCACAACCAAGAGCACCTTCAAAGAATCTTGGAAGCGGCCTTCAACATCTCCAATCATTCAAAGGCGCCCAAGGCTTCTCCAATTACGGGTTTTATTGTTTTATTTTTTATTGAGCTTTAAATTTGGGTTTGTGCCTACAAACCCCAAACTCTTTCTCATCCCCATTTCTTTTGGGTTCTCACACCACCATTAAGGTGTGAAGAGGTTTCTTCAAGCCTTTCCTTTTAAAAGGCTTGTGTTCCGGTGAGCTAGCCTTCACCCGTTAAAAAGGCTAGTGGGTTCTTGCTAAACCATCAAAAGCAAGTGGGTTCTTGCTAAACCACAAAAAGCAAGCTGTAATAGGTCCTAGTGCTACCTCAAAGCCTAGTGGGTTTCTTGCTAAAACCATTGAAAAGCAAGCGGTAGGAATCTCTCAACGGTTGAGTTGGGAGCGGAGACGTAGGCCGGGTTTTGGCCGAACTCCGTTATCAATTTTGTGTGTCTTGCCTCTTTACTTTCCGCTGCATTTTTAACTTTGATTTTTAATTTGTTAATCAATTTTTTAAAAGGCAATTCACCCCCCCTCTTGCCATCATTCCTTTTTTCTTCCGACCCATCAATTGGTATCAGAGGGAAGTTTGTGTAATACCCTAACCGATTACAAATTTTAAGATCCATTAAGATGGCATCTACCTCTTTCGCCCCTGAGGGCCTCTCATTGGGTCGGGCTCCATTTTTTGATGGGACCGACTATAATTATTGGAAAACCCGCATGACCACCTTTCTTAGAAGTATAGGTTATCCCATTTATAAAATAGTCATGCAAGGTTACACCCTCTCCTCTCCCGATGAATCCAAATGGACCCAAGCCGACATTAGAAATTTTGAGCTTGATGGCAAAGCCATGAATGCTCTTCATTGCGGCCTTGACCGAAACGAGTTCAATCGAGTTTCCACATGCACCTCCGCACATGAAATCTGGAAACTTTTGGAGGTTACCCATGAGGGGACCAACAAAGTAAAGGATACTCGATTGGACATGTACCGTCAGGATTTTGAGTCTTTTTCTATGCACCCAAATGAATCTATTTCTGAAATGTTTACTAGATTTACTGACGTGTGCAATGGGAGAAAGTCCCTTGGTGATGATGTTTCCGCAGAAACGATGGTTAAAAAGATCCTATGGGTCCTTCCGAGCTCATGGGCACCAAAGGTGACGGCAATCCAAGAAGCTAAGGACGTCAAAAATATGCTGGTAGAGGAGCTCATCGGATCTCTCATGACTTATGAGATCACGATGAGGAGGCAAGCTCAAAAGGAGGGCACACCAATCAAGACCCCAAAGAACATCGCCCTCAAGGTACAAAAAGAAGTAAGCTCCTCCTCATCCTCATCTTCCTCATCTCCTTCATCTTCAAGCGGCGACTCGGAAATGGAGAATCTCGCCCGCCAAATGCACAAATTTATGAAGAAGCACAAGAAGAAGAAGAAATCTCGCAAGGCGCGAAAGCAAGAACCCACCGCAAGATCCGAGCCCAAGGTAAAATGCTACGGGTGCGGCGAAAAGGGCCATTACAAGCCCGATTGCCCACTCAACAAAAAACGGGCCACGCCAAAGGAAAAAGGAAAGAAAAAGGTCCTCAAGGCGACATGGAGTGACACCTCCTCATCCTCCTCCTCCTCCTCCTCGAGCGACCAAGGTACAAAATGCCTAATGGCATTTCATGAGGTAACTTCTTCCGACTCCTCTTCCTCATGTTCTTCAAATTCAAATTCTTTAAATCATCTTTCTTATGAAGAACTCTCACATGCTAGAGACCAACTTGAAAATGGTTTTCATGAACTCTCATCAAAATTTGTTTCTTTGAAAAAGTCTTTCAAAAAACTTTCCTCCGAAAAAGACCAACTTCTCAAAGAGAAGGAGGAACTCTCCCTCAAAATCCAAAATTTTCCAAATGTTGATTCCATGGAATCAACCATCAAAGACCTAAGGGAGACCCTAGCCAAGTTCACCCAAGGGGAACAAAATTTGAACAATCTCCTAGGTTCCCAACGAATTTCTAGAACCACCAATGGACTTGGCTATACTAACCAAGCCTCCTCCTCCCATGCACCCACTGTTTTTGTAAGGGGGAGCTCTGGTTTTAAATTTTGCAATTATTGTAAAAAACCCGGGCACCTCATTTATGAGTGTAATTGCAAAAATGCCCGGTATGGTCAACCCAAAAGTTTTTTCCTTTCGGACGAATTCTATAAGAGAAGACCCGCCATGAAACAAATTTGGATTGAAAAATCCCTTTTGGCGAGTCTCTCCGGGCCAAAAATAGTTTCCTTTCCCCGGTGATTTGTTGTTTTTATTTAGGGGGAGTTAGGATCGTTTAAGCCCTTTTCAATTTCAAAATTTTTCGATTCAAACTTTCAATTTCAACTCTTGGTTTCAAATTTCAAAATTCAATTGGTTTTTGATTCAAAACTTTCAATTCAAACTGTTATTCAAATTCTCATTTCAATTTCAAAAATTTCAATTGATTTTCAAATCTCAATCTTGTTTTTCAAATCTATCCCTCAATCAAGTTTTATGCCCCATTCTATTTTGATAATCACAAAGGGGGAGAAATTTCTTGATTGATTGGGGGATAATCTTTTCTCTCATGCTTAGTATTTATTTTCAATTTATCATTTAAAAGCATGCCTTTCATTTATGTTTTTACTTTAATTGTTTTGGTGATTGTGATAATCAAAATAGGGGGAGATTGTTGTACATCTCGTTCCCCTCGTTGTTTGATTTTCATGATCACAATCACCTTCTTGTTTATCTAACATTGTGTTTTAAGTGTTGTGGATGATAGGCAAGAGATTGCCAAAGGATTGGCCCAAGAAAGCTGGCAAATGGACTGAATTGCAGTCCACCGGCCAACCGGTGTGATGGCACCGGCCAGCCGGTGGACCTGGCAGAGGCTTTGCCCACTGCCAGGCTCCACCGGTCAGCCGGTGGCTCTGTCACCGGCCAGCCGGTGGCATCCAGCAAAACAGTGGTTGCTACTGTCTTGCCACCGGCCAGCCGGTGGCTCTGGCACCGGTCAGCCGGTGGCCCCTGGAAAAGAAGAACAGCTACTGTCTTGCCACCGGCCAGCCGGTGGCTCTGGCACCGGTCAGCCGGTGGCGCCTGAACCAGAATCCTATGCCTTTTTGCAAACACCGGCCAACCGGTGGGACTGTACCGGCCAGCCGGTGGATCCAGTCAAACTAGCCATTGGAGCTTTGACCAGGCTGCTCCACTTGCCTCCCAACGGCTCCGAAAGCCTTTCCAACGGCTCCAAAGGCCTCCAACGGCCATATGAGGGTTCCCCCTCTATAAATAAAGGACCTTGAAGCCCCGGAACCTCACCCAAGCCACCGGACACATTGTTGATCATCTTGGCGAACCTCCGGCGGATTTCCTCAAGGAACCCAACGTGCTCCAATCCAATTCCACAACCAAGAGCACCTTCAAAGAAGCTTGGAAGCGGCCTTCAACATCTCCAATCATTCAAAGGCGCCCAAGGCTTCTCCAATTACGGGTTTTATTGTTTTATTTTTTATTGAGCTTTAAATTTGGGTTTGTGCCTACAAACCCCAAACTCTTTCTCATCCCCATTTCTTTTGGGTTCTCACACCACCATTAAGGTGTGAAGAGGTTTCTTCAAGCCTTTCCTTTTAAAAGGCTTGTGTTCCGGTGAGCTAGCCTTCACCCGTTAAAAAGGCTAGTGGGTTCTTGCTAAACCATCAAAAGCAAGTGGGTTCTTGCTAAACCACAAAAAGCAAGCTGTAATAGGTCCTAGTGCTACCTCAAAGCCTAGTGGGTTTCTTGCTAAAACCATTGAAAAGCAAGCGGTAGGAATCTCTCAACGGTTGAGTTGGGAGCGGAGACATAGGCCGGGTTTTGGCCGAACTCCGTTATCAATTTTGTGTGTCTTGCCTCTTTACTTTCCGCTGCATTTTTAACTTTGATTTTTAATTTGTTAATCAATTTTTTAAAAGGCAATTCACCCCCCCTCTTGCCATCATTCCTTTTTTCTTCCGACCAATCAATTTTAAATTATATTATTGAATTTATTTAGGGATTTTCTTCTTCTTTGAATCAAATGTACATCAGGTGTAGATTGAACTCCATTGGGTGATGTTGAAGCTATAGTATATCATTGGGTTGGTTTCTTTATATAGTTTACAATTTAATTATATCAAATAATACTTTTTCTTGTTTAATTTTGATGATTATTTTACCTAATTTAATTCCAGGATTCTAGATGGACCTTCCATGTATGGATAGTTATTGTTCTGACTAAGAGGTGACATCCGATAGGCCTTTTAGAAAGTGTGCCTTCTCCTTTGAATGTCAGTTATTTTAATATTTTAATAAATTATAATTTATTTATAATTAATTAATTGGATGCCTTGGATTGAGAAATACCTCATTTCCATAATTTGAGGCTGAATATACTTGGATAGACTCAGATAAATCCTTTTTCCTTTTCTTGGTTTCGAGTTGAATGCATGTGAGGTAGGCGGTCCCGTGTACAATACCCTATGCTATTAATCATTTTTCGTGGAATGATATATTATGTTCGCCACTTTGAGACAATGGATATTAATTTCATAATGTGTTAATGAATAACTAACAATTCTTGATTAATTAATGATCTTTAAGTCTTAATTAATTATAGGAACATGCCTAATGTAATTGGACAATGTTCTAAGGGCCATAACGGACCCTAATGCACTAGTTGGATGTCAGAAACTGATGGTCAATGATTGAACACTAATTAATGTATATAAATTCATGGATAACTTGGGGTTTGTGGGTGTACTAAATGAGACCTTGTATTATTATTTATTCCATGTGTATGCTTAGATAACCTTTTAGACCATGTTTTATCGTGACCACATGTGAAACGTCTATTAATCATGATGACATTTTGTGCACTGTTTATATGTACACTCAGTTTTTCCTTAATGTGTTACCTATATTGGAATAACTTATTAACCATACATGATAGTGACTTCATGTGGGTGTGTTCATATCTATGAGACCCTTTATGATGGTTTCTCCATGAGTATTCCCGTGTAGCTTGTTTCACCATGATTTACAATGATCACGTGTATTTGGATGTTTATACTAAATACTCATGATGATATTCTATTATTTGCTTATATAAATTACTTTAAATATTTCATGATATATCATATTTCATTTGGAGTCATTATTCTCATATTCAAGTATAGGTGGACCATTATGATATGGTTATACCTTTGAGGGGGAGTACACATGGCCTGTGATGATGATGAAGTACCTGATCACAATTCATAGGCATGATGATCTTGAGGCCAGATGCATGAAACCATGATTTGGGGGAAAATGAACTTAGATATTTATACTATAAGTTTTACTTAAAATGGCATCCTACATTTTTATTACATAACTTTTCATTACAATTTTACAAACAGAGGATCTTTAAAGTATAGTTTCGTGGAAAAAAGGTACATAATACATGAAAAAATGAAACATTATATTAATAATTTAGAAAATATTCTTGAAATTTTCATCCTAAGTACAATTACTTCATCTCATAACTTGGATACATACATCAAAGGAAAAGGTGCGCATAAGGCCCAGTAAGGGAAAAACATGGAAAAGAGTTTACATGTGAACTTGAGAGAATACAATAAGAACATGATGGAATATCATAAAGGCATGAGAATAGACATATCATTATAATAATAACTTGAATCATATTTTGAAAATAAGTCTAAAACATTTAATTTATACATTCATAATCATATCACCAAGGTCTATCCCCAGGGGGTCATAAAAATTACCAAGGTTATTCACCAAGGTATCATAAAACTTGTCATCTCTAGAGATTAAATTTTTTACCCAATGCATTAGAGTGATATCAGGGTGCACAATTAATATTTATTTATTTTCATGTGATCCACATAGATCATAATCAAAAATTTCATAAATAACCCAATGATAATAAAATAAATGGGTTTAATATCAAAATCGTGATGTTTTAAAAAGTGATTAAAAACATGATAACTATGTCATTCATAACCCATGGAAAGGTAATGAGGGTTTCAAGTATATAAATTAAAAAATAAAATATATAATTTTTATTTCTTTATGAATACCCTTAGAAATTAAATATTTTTGGGTATTCAGATAATGAAAATCCGATAATTTCTTAACAAAAAAAGAGATAAATTTTGAGACAAAAATTCTGCAGCAAAATGGCTATGCAACATGGTTTTAGAAAACACTAAAAAGAGAGGGGTAAAGGGTCAAAAATTCATCAAATAATAATAATATATTATAGGGAAAGAATAAAATTTAAATATGAACATGTTATAGAAACTTTAAAGACATACCACATAGAAGAGAACTTGAATGGCAAAAGAGATGTTCAGAATTTCCTTACGAAAATTCCGCAGCCTAACGACGCCGCTTAAAAATTATTAGAATCGGTTGATGAGAGAAGAAATGGAATATCATAATTTGGAAATAAAATGGACATAAATAAGGATATATAATAACATACCCTAACATTATAAAGTTGAAATTTAAATACATAACGTAAAAGAATTTTTGACGAAAAGATGAGGGTGAAAGGTTCCCTTACCTTGAAGAGTATCTTAAAAAATATGAAGGTTCGGACCTTGGGAGATTGAGGGAACCTTGGGAGGGATTATTTGGAGGTAAAAATACCATATATTCGTTGAGGTTAATTTTTAATGAAAGGAATGAAGTAAAGGGTTGGTATTTATAGAAAAAGTGAGGGAATATTTTATTAATTTCCAAGAGACACCTCATTAGTGGTATTTGGAAAACCATGGGCTTGAACATGGTATTTGACCATGGTTTTGGCCACATGGGACACCTAAAATAATATTTTAATCCAAATGAGTCGACAAGAATTCTAAATTACATATTATATCATTATGATGTCATAAAACACATAGAAAGCTCAAAAACTGTATTTTTACTATTCACTGAAAAACAAAACATTTTATAAAAATATCATAAATTCACCCTAACCTAATATAGACATTATGAATTCAAAAATGAACTCCATATTATGAAAATAATTTTATAAATATGATATATTTAATTTTTAAGTAAAATCACTATTTACCAGAAAAAATAATACTTAACTAATAATTTCTAAAATAGTTATTTATATATATTATATCATATTACCATTTAAGATGCATAAATTATATTCATACTTATTTAAGTGAGGTTACTATTCCATTGGTCATATTACTATTCCTAAGGGTAATATTACTATCCATAATTCACTATTCACCCAAAATTAAGTTGATCTTATCAAACTCTAAATTTCTTACTCATCGCAACCATATATGTCCATTTTTTGAAAATAATTTCACATTATTATTTACTTAAAGTATAAAAAATATTTTAAAATGATCTTTTTTTTCAATATTCTTCAATAATATGAAACTTCCACAAATTTATCCTATATTTATTTTGACATTTGAAATTAAAAAATTTTCCATAATAAGAAATAAAAATTTTATTTATACAAAAGGATTACAAAAAGAAACTAAGGTCTCATTACATAGACCCTTATAACACTTTTATAGAACCTAAGATTAAGGTGTGAAATGGTGATAGAATCTTAGGGCGGCTTAGACAACATTACCAGAGTGGTGATTTCTATCATCTTGAACTTCTCCCGAAGGTGATTACATTCAAGCTTAACATGTTAAAGATCAACTTGGTATTGTTCCATAGGAAAGCCCAGTGATACTACCTCTTTCCCAAGCCCCAAAATATGAGCTTCGTATGACCTGAGTCTACGACATAAGACCATAGAATCTTCTTTCTGCATTAATTATCCATTATTATTTCTATTTTAAAAAAAAATTTAATGTTAAGAATTATTATTGTTTCCAACAGTCATATTGACCAAGGGTCATATAACGGTAAAAACCCAATGTTCAAATTTAATTTATACATGTATTTTTTTATTTACTTATTATGACATAGTAAGAAATACATTTTCAGTAAATAAAATATTATTCAAAAGTTCAGGTCGTTACATTCTTCCTCCTTTAAGATTTTTCATCCACAAAATTTCAACTCATACCCTCAGAAGAGAAAAGGTGTGGATACTTATACCTCATAGACTCCTCTGGTTCCCATGTGGCTTCTTCATATTTTTGGTTCCTCCATAACACTTTAACAAGGTGGGTAGTCTTGTTGCATAGAACCTTGTATCTATAATCTAAGATCTCCACCGGCTTCTCCTCATAAGAGAGGTCATGTTCCAGTTGTACCACCTCTAGATTTAGTTCATGTGAAGGGTTATGTATGTACTTCCTCAAGAGGGATACATGTAAGAAATCATGAACTTGTGCTAGATTTGGAGGAAGTGCAAGCTGATAGGACACTTCTCCTATACGATCAATAATTTCATATGGGCCAATGTACCTAGGGATGAGCTTCCCTTTCTTCTCAAACCTCATGACTCTCTTCCAAGGTGAAATTCAAATAAAGACTTTATCACCAACATAAAACTCCATTTCCTTTCAATGGTTGTCCGCATAGATCTTTTACCGACTCTGAGAATCCTTAATGTGTTGCTATATGTTATGAACCTTTTCTATCATCTCTTGCACAAGATCGGGCCCAAGAAGCCTTCTATAACTAGCTTTATCCCAACAAGTAGGAGTTCTACATCGCTTCCCATATAGATATTCATAGTGTTCCATTTGAATTATTGAGTGGAAACTCTTATTTTAAGATAACTCAACTAATGAGATATGTTGATCCCATCCACCATTAAATTTCATTGAGCATGTTCTCAACATGTCCTCAAGTGTTTGAATAGTTCTTTCAGATTGGCCATTAGTTTTGGGGTGATAGGCCATACTGAATTTCAATTCAGTAATCAAAACATGTTGAAGAATTCTACATAATTTTGATGAGAACCTTGGATCACAGTCAGATATGATAGAAAGTGGAACTCCATGCATCCTTACCACTTCCTTCATGTAAATCTTGAAAGTTTATAAAGAGAGAAATCTTCCGAAATAGAGATAAAGTGGATAGTCTTGGTGAGATGTTCTACTATAACCCATATCACATTGTTTTCTTTGGAAGTTCTCTAGAGACTAGTGACAAAGTCCATAGTGATATTGTACCAATTGCATACTGGTATGGGTAGGGGTTGTAATACCCCTTTACAAAGTTTTCGCTCTTCCTTCAGTTGCTGACATACTGGACACCTCGTAGTGTATTCAACAATCTCCCTTTTCATATTATCCCACAAAAAATGATCATGAAGGTCCCTATATATTTTCATTTGTCTAGGATGTATAGAGAAATTAGATCTATGAGATTCATCCATCAGATCCTTTATTTCTGGAACAGATGAAACACACAGTCTTGTACGAAATTTCAGTACACCTTCTTGATCAGTATTGAAATCAGGATTCTTCCCATCCTTTCATCATCAAACTTCTTCTGCAATAAAGGATCTTCTTTCTGAGTTTTGTTGATCTTCGCTAGTAATAACGATTGAGAAATAACATGGGTTTGGGTTGATGATTTCCCTTACCTTATAATTCCCATGTCCATCTTTACTATATCTTTGATCAAAGGATTTCTTTAAATCCTCATCATGGAAAGAAAAACTACGTTTTTCCTACTTAATGAATTAGTGACTTTGTTTTCTCTTCCAGGATGACAATAAATTGAACAATAATAGTCTTTAAGAAGTTCCAACCATCTCCTCTATCTCATGTTCAATTACTTTTTTGTGGAAATATACTTCAAACTTTGATGGTCTATGTATATAACAAATTTCTCCCCATAAAGATATTACCTCCAAATCTTCAGAGAAAAAACAATCGCAGCCATCTTCAGATCTTGCATGGATAGTTCTTCTCATGATTCTTCAACTATCGAGAAGAATAATCAATCAACTTGTCATTTTTCATGAGGACGCACATAATAACTTTCAAATATACATCACTAAAAATAAAAAATCCTTCTTCACTTGAGGGAAAAGTTAACATGGGTGCAGTAACCAATATCTTCTTCAGCTCTTGGAAACTTTCCTCACACTCCTTTTTCCAGTTGAACTTGACCCCTTTTTGAGTTAACATGATTAATGGATTAGAAATCCATGAATTTTTTTTCACAAACCTCCTATAATATCACACTAATCCCAGGAAACTACAAATCCCACTTATTGTTGTAGGATGAGGCCACTCCTCTACAAAATTTGTCTTTTCAGGGTCAATTGTGATTCCATCATTGGTTACAATGTTCCCCAAGAAAGAAACTTATTGTAACCAAGATTCACATTTTTTGAACTTTCCAAAAAATCCTCTCCTTTGATAGAGTTTGAAAAATAACCCTTATATGATTCTCATGCTCCTCGTGACTTTTGTAATATATCAAAATACCATCAATAAAAACCACCAAAAGGTTTTCAAGGCAGTCCTTAAAGACTATTTTCATCGAATACATAAAAATAGTTGGAGCATTAGTTAAACCAAAGGGCATAACAAAAAACTCATAATGCCCATATCTTTATTGGAAGGTAGTTTTTAGAATATCTTCTTTCTTCACCCTCAGATGATGATAACCAGATCAAAGATCAATCTTTGAGAAGAATTGAGCCCCACAAAGTTGGTTAAATAAATCCTCAATTCTTGGAATAGGTTATTTATTCTTCATTTTGATCCCATTCAGTTCTCTATAATAAATTCATATCCACATTGATCCATCCTTCTTCTTCACAAAGAGAACAGATGCTCCCTAAGGAGACACACACAATCAGATAAACCGCTTCTCCAAAAGATCTGGGAGTTGTTTATTTAAATCCTCTAGCTCTACATTTTCCATCCTATATGGGGTCTTTGATATCAGATGAGATCCAGGTACGAGTTCAATGGATAAATCTACCTCTCTCTCTAGTGGAGGTCCATGTAACTTCTCAGGAAATATGTCAATGTATTCTTGGATGATGATGACATTTTATATCATTAAACCCTCATTTATTTCTTCTTATTCACTAATCAACACCATAAATAAGGATATAGGAGGTGCTTCTAGAAAAAGTACCAGGTTGAGATATATATCCTTGGAAGATAACTATAGGTTTCCCATTCAAGATTTCTGAGATTTTCTTTCTTCTACATTTGATCTTATCATTATACTTTAATAGCTAGTCCATCCCTAGTATAATGTTGAATTCCAGCATGGGAATGACTACTACATTTCCGATATGATTGTGATCACTAATGTAAATACAACAGTTTCTAAACACTGATGATTCATGGATTATCCCATGAGGAGTCTTGATTGATAACTC
Source organism: Viscum album (assembly GCA_963277665.1). Taxonomy (NCBI): domain Eukaryota; kingdom Viridiplantae; phylum Streptophyta; class Magnoliopsida; order Santalales; family Viscaceae; genus Viscum; species Viscum album. The sequence goes on along the minus strand of OY728146.1, from coordinate 641,174,921 downwards.
TACTTTTATAAATTCTGGGGTTGATTCTAAATTATTTGCAAACAAGGTGGAAATAAAGGAATGTGTAGAAAAAAAATCAAACAAAGTAATTGATATCTTTGAGATAACAACAAGAGTACTTTCCACCACATCATTTGGAGCTTCAACATCATCTGTCGTGATAACAAAAGCACGACCTTACTACTTTGGCCTTTTCTGAGGCTGATGGTGATTCCCCTCCACTACCCTCGGATTTGGATAGTGATTGGAAAAGTGAACAAGATGAACACACTTGAAGCATTGGAATTTAGGTAGGGAATTCAATATCTTCTATTTGTAATTAGTGTTGGGAAGTTTATGATTCACCTCATTATGACAATTCCACATGATATTTCCATCTCTTCCACATTTGTAGCACTTCCCACTCATGAGAAGGTAGTTCCTCAAATGCTTCTTCCCACATTTATTACACGTGGAATGTTTCACTTTCTTTCTTCCTATTCCCTGATCAAATATCCTTCCTAATATTGGCTTCATTGATCTATTCTTGTCATTGGATTTATAAGACCAATGCATCTCACCGAACTCTAGTTCGACTTTCATAGCACTTCGCCTGATCTTCTCATAACTATTATAGTATCGGTTGGATAGACTCTTCTGGAGATGAGGTCTTAGTCCACCAAAGAATATATCAACCTTCCCATTAGGATCCAGGAAAAATATTGAGGTGTAACGGGATAGTCTTTTGAAGTTCATATCATATCTTCAAATAGATTCATTCTCCTTCTACTTCAACTCGAGAAACTCCTTCTCCATTTTTATTCTCATCGAACGAGGGAAATACTTATTGAAGAATATCCCTATGAACTCTTCCCACTACATAGCTTCAACCTCCACTCTTGGACTCATTTTTTTAATCAGTTCCCACCACTAATCAACTTCTCCCTCTAAGTGGTAAATAGCTAGAGTGACCTTTTATGGTTTTGAACAGCAGGGCATAGAAAATATATTTTCGATAGATCTGATTCGCTGTTCAGCAATCAATGGGTTGGTAGATCCACTGAATGTTGGTGGTAATTGACAAATAATGGACTCAACATAAATTTTTTCCCTTCATGGTGAAATTGGTCTCTCAGTTTTATTCAAGTTATTTCATATAACTTGAAGAAGTTGGTTCTTCATTATTATGAAAGTTTCTATTCCAAATTCCATCGAAGGGCCGTCAGTGAAAGGTCCATTACAATCACTATTTTTATGGTTCCTCCTATTACCTGCCATTTTCTAAAATAATAAAAATTGGTGAGAAACTTATTTCATTTATTAATCTTTTATATATATACGATTTTTATGTCTTAAAACGTTATGCTTAAACATATTATTCTTTAATATTAAGTACATTTCTCTATAAATCCTTTAAAATGATTCATAAAATATTGTGATTAACCAACCATATCCCCCAAGAGTGTCAAACTATGAGTGCAACAAGGATCGTTATCATGCACCATTTCCCGTTCGAGTCTAGCTCAAAGTAGTTTTTTTGGGTTTTACCCCTAAATACATCTGTTCTAGATCCACATCCATTTGTTCGTATCCAGGAATAGATTTATTTATTCAAAAACCACTTACTTAATATTTCACCTAAATACCAGAAACTTTTTATATATTTAAACTTTTCTATAGGGTTCTTCAAAAATAATTTATAGAATAATTTCCACAAGTAACTTAACTATCATTTGATACCAACTGTGACATCCCACCTTTTTATTACATAACTTTTAACTACAATTTTACAAACATTGGATCTTTAAAGTCTAGTGTCTTGGAAAAAAGGTACATAATACATGAAAAAAATATAAAATTATTTTAATCCTCTTGAAAGTATTCTTGAAATTTTCATCCTATGTACAATTACTTCATCTCGTAACCTGGGGACATACATCAAAGGAAAAAGTGAGCATAAGGCCCAGTAAGGGAAAAACCAGAAAAACTATTTACATGTGAACTTGAAAGAATACAATAAAAACATGAGGTAATATCATAAAGGACTGATAATAGACATATAATTATAATAATAACTTGAATAATATCTTGAAAATGTGTCTAAAACATTTAATTTATACATTCATAAGCACATCACCAAGGTTCATCCCCAAGGAATCATAAAAATTACCAAGGTTATTCAACAAGGTATCATAAAACTTGTCATCTCTAGATATTATTTTCCTTATCCAATGAATTGGAGTGATATTAGGGAACATCATTAATATGTATTTATTTTCATTTCATCCATATAGATCATAATAAAACATTTCATAAATAACCCAAATAGAATAAAATAAATGGGTTTAATATTAAAATCGCGATGTTTTAAAAAGTGATTAAAAACATGATCATTATGTCATTCATAACCCACAGAAAGGGAATGAGGGTTTTAAGTATATCAATTACAAAATAAAATATATAATTTTTATGTATTTATTAACATCCCTATAAATGAAATAGGTTTGGGTATTCACATAATGAAAATAATAGAATTTCTTGAGAAAAAAATAGAGAGATTTTGAGACGAAAATTCTATAGCATAATGACTATGAATCATGGTTTTAGAAAAAATTAAAAAGAGATAGGAAAGGGGTAAAAAATTCAAAAAATAATAATAATATATTATATAGATATAATAAAATGTAAATATGAACATGTTATGGAAACATGAAATACATACCACATAGAATAGAACTTGAATGGAACAAGAGACGTTGAGAATTTTCCTAAGAAAATTCAACACCCTAACGACATCGCTTAAAAATTCATAGAATCAATTGATGAGATCTTAAAGGATATATAATCATTTAGAAATAAAATTTAAAGTAATAAGGATACATAATAACATACCAAAACATAATAAAATGGAAATTTAAAGACATAACATAAAAGAAGTATTGACTAAAAGATGAGGGTGAAATGTTCCCTTACCTAGAGTAGTAACTTCAAAAACTCAAAGGTTGGGAATTTGGGGGATTGAGGGAACCTTGGGAGGTAAAAATAACATATATTAGTCAAGGGGGAATTTGGAATGGAATTAATGAAGGAAATGGTTGGTATTTATTGCAAAAGTGAGGGAATATTTTATTAATTTCAAGGGACACCTCATTGGTGGTATTTTCAAAACCATTGACTTTCCCATGGTATTTTCCCATATTTTTGGCCACTTGGGACACCTGATATAATATTTTAATCCAAATGAGTTTACCATCATTTTAAATTACATATTATATCATTAGGATGTTATAAGACACACTAAAAACTCCAAAATTGTATTTTTACTATACACTGAAAAACAAAACATTTTATAAAAATATCATAAATTCACCCTAACCTAATATCAATGTTATAAATTCAAAAATTAATTCCATTTTATGAAAATAGTTTTCTAAATATGATATATTTAATTTTTAAATAAAATCACTATTTACTCAAAAAAACTAATACTTGAATAATAATATCTGAAATAGTTATTTACTTATACTATTATATAATAATACCATTAAAGATGCCTAAATTATATTTATACTTACTTAAGTTAGGTTACTATTCCATTGGTCATATTACTATTCATAAGGGTAATACTACTATTCATAATTCACTATTCACCAAAAATTAAGTTGATCTTATCATAATCTAAATTTCTTAGTGATCCCAATCATATATATATATTTTTGTAAAATCATTTCACATTATTATTTATTTAAAGTATAAAAAATATTCTAAAATACTCTTTTTTTTTAATTTTCATCAATAATATGAAACTTTTAAAAAATCATCCTATATTTATTTTGACATTTTATGTTCAAAAATTTTACCATAATAAGAAAAAACAATTTTATTTATACAAAAGGATTACACAAAGTAACTACATCCTCATTACATATCCCCTTATAACACCTACATATGACCTAAGAGTGAGGTGTGCAATGGTGATAGAATCTTGGGGTTGCTAGGACAACATTTCCTGAGTGGCGATTTCTATCAACTTATACTTCTCACCAAGGTGATTAAGTTCAATCTTAAAATGTTGAAGCTCAGCTTGGCTTGGTCCAGAGAAAATCCCAATGATGCTACCTCCTTCCCAAGCTCTGATAGATGGGATTTGTGTGGCCCGAGTCTATTGGATGAGGCCATAAACTATTCTTTCTGCATTAATTATCCATTATTATTTCTATTTTAGACAATAATTGTAACGTTAAAATTTATTATTTTTTCCAACAATCATATTTACCAATGGTCACATAATAGTCAAAACCCAATGGTCACATTTAATTTATACTTATATATTTTTTATTTATTATGACATTGTAAGACATACATTTTCATGAAATAAAATATTATTAAAAATTTTGGGCAATTACACTTAATAACTAGTGGATTACAAGAAGCATGTTTACTATAGTGACCCTAGACTTTTACACTTATCATTACATGATTTTGAGCATAATAAAACATCATATTATAAGGCATGGATCGTAAAGTCTAGTGTCTTGGAAGACTATGTGCATAAAACTGAAAACATGGGACTAAATAGAACATTTTTTATTTAATATTCATAAAAATATCCTAAATTCTATTATGATCATACATATTCATAGTATAACCTAGGTATAACATGAACAAAGCGATGAGCTAAAAATCCCAGTGAGGGAATAAACATAAGAATAAATCTTTATCAAATGGGTTAGAAGGCGTGGCATAATGTTATAAAAAGGCATGTACCATATGGAATCATAACATATAAACATGATATCATATAAACATGGATTCATAGTAATGTGTAAGAAACATAAAAAATGAATTTATCATGATTAAAGGTTCTTTTCATATAGAGTATCACAATTCAAGGTTTACCACCAAGATCATTGCACATGGTAGCACGAGTCAAGGAAAAATTCCAAGACCGTTGCACATAACGTCTCATGATACTAAAAATTACTCAATGCATTGGAGAGCTATATAGGAACATCCATAATAACATTTTAATTAATATGCCTTACATATATATAATCTTACATAATCAATCATACATAAACATAAGGGTTACCCGTGGGAATAATTTGGCATCATATTCATGTCACAAAGCATAAAAAAATGGTCGTATAAAAACATATCCATTAAGGAAAGAAATTAGATCATTAATGGACATTAACAAGGTATAATAGACATATATAATGATAAGTTATGTCAATTCTAAGTGATAACATGCAAAAAATAGCATTTAAAAAACTTTAGAATTAAAACATTTAGTGCGGTTTAAGGAAAATTTCAAAGATCACTTAAAATGGAAAAAGGGCATAATATTTTATATAAAAACATAAGTGAAACAATAAGGTTTTGGTAATAAAATAGTGGTTTTATAAAAATAATTTTGGCTTAAAAAATATTATAGACTGCACTTGAAATTGGGTAAGAATTCAGGAAGTTCCCTTAAACAGGTTTTCTTATCGGAAGTTATTGAGGATGTAACTACTTAAAAATATATATATCCCTAGAAGAGAATAATGAATGGAACTTGATACATGAGTTTAGAGAATTTAAAAATCATTTAAAATAAATTCATAAAAATAATAGGTAACTTCATTTGGGTAAAAATAAAGATAGATAAACCCAAAGGAATAATGGAGGATCAGTTAGAATCCATTACCTTAAGTTAGATGGTGATCTTAATGTCCTTGATAACCAAATTAAATTAATTAATTAATTTTTATAGAAAATATTATTCATGTAATTGATTTAGTATAATCTTATTAAGTTCATTCATGACATTTTTTATGGGTTAATAGTTTCAATTTCTTTTTTTGGGAGTGTTTGTTTCCTTGGTTTTCATGATTGGTTTACTTATATACATGTAATGATAAACATGTAAGATGAGAATGGTTGTCCAGAATTGAAGCTTTATTTTATTAGTGAACATAAAGAATATTACATGGTTATAAAATTCATTTGGTTATTTGGAGTGAAGATGAATCATTATAAAAAACTTTAATGATAACCTTTTTGGTTAATTGGTAGTTTTTAATGACATCAAACACTTTTTTCTTTATAAATTAATATCACGTGATCAAAAGATTCTAGAAACTTAAATTATAAATAATAAATATATTATAATCTATTTCAACCATAAAAATGGTTTCATGGCTAGAAGTGAATATGGTAATAGAAATTGAAAACCCGTCGTCCTTGAATGTGAAAAATTAACACATCTCGGATGATGATTTCATTTCTAGTATAAAAGGAGGGGAAAAGAGAGATGATGATGAATTATTCCATTATAATAATAAAAATACATTACATTTAAGGTAATGGAGTTATAATAAAATTTTATCAAGACTATGAATCATCATGATTATTGTGACAAAAAAATAGTAAAGAGAGGGGGGTGAGGGTGGTTTTTATAGTAGAGGAGAGAAGGGTTTTCCCATTATTTTAATAATTAGTTTGATTTTTTTGCTCAAGAATATGAATCTTCATGATTATTATGACAAAAAAAATTAAGTAGAGCATGTGATTTTGAACTAATTTCTATTTACATCATCCATGATGCAAGCATGATGCAAAAAATCATTTATTTAGCATTTATCGTAAATTATTGTATTTTACTATTCACCAAAAAATTCAAGTATTTTTGAAAAAACCAAAAAAATCACCCAAATAATTTTTTTTATGTCTCGAATAAAAAAATGAACTCAATTTTTCAAAAAATAATTTTCTAAATTTGAGAAATTAAATTTTTAATCAAAATCATAATTTACATGGGAAAAAAATTTTAAAATTAAAACCACTTTTCTAACACTCTGAAAAACTAATTAAGATCTCAAAAAATTATATTATGATCATAATACATGAAAATAATAATTTATGAATACATTTTATGAAAATAAATTTCCTTTTTAATATATTAAATTAATCTCAAAATTGTAATTAAATATACATGACTTACAAAAATACTTAATCAATAATTTTTAAAATATTAATTTACTTATAATAAGATATAATTATACCATATTTTCACTTATAATATGGATAAATTTTATTTATACTTTCATTGGTGAGGTTACTATTACATTGGTCGGTTTACTATTCATAAGGGTCATATTACTATTCCAAAGTTCAAGTTATTATTCCTTAGTTATACGTTCCTTAACCTCTAGAGATATCTTTTATTTCACCCATTATTCATTTATAAGGTTCTTATTATGTTCTATATGTAATATTATATGATTATACTATAAGACATAATTATAAGAATGTAATTTTGTTGATAAAACAATGGGTCGTTACATTCTTCCCCCCTTATGAAATTGCGTCATTGAATTTTTGTTTTACATTCTAAGACACATATAGGTGTGTGTACTTTTCCATAATTGCTTTCTCTAGTTCTTAGGTTTCCTCTTCATACATATGGTTCTTCCATAGTACTTTGACTAGGTGAGTAGTCTTATTGTGAAGAACTTTATCTCTACAATCTAAGATGTTCAATGGCTACTCTTCATAAGAAAGATCATTCTCCAACTATACCACCTATAAAGAGAGTACATGTGAAGGGTCTGGTATGTACTTCCTTAAGAGGGATATGTGGAATACATCATATACTAAAGACATGGTAGGTGGAATTGTTATTCAATAGGCCACAACTCTAACACAATCAAAAATCTCATAGGGGATGATGTAACTGGGACTTAGCATTATTTTATTCACAAACCTCATGACCTTATTCTATAGTGATATGTGGAGAAATACCATGTCTCCAAATTTAAACTCAAGGTCTCATCGATGATTGTCTGCATAGATCTTTTGTAAACTTTGGGATGCCTTGATGTGCTACTGAATGTTTTTCACCTTCTCCACAATTTCTTCAACCATTTTAGGTCCTAGCAGCTTACACTCACCGACTTCATCCCAACACACTAGTGTTCCACACCTTTTACCATAAGGGGATTGATATAGTTCTATTTGGATTCTTGAGTGGAAACTATTGTTGTAAGATAATTCAACTAGTTGAAGATGTTGGTCTCACCCTCCTTTGAAGTCCATAGGACATGATCTGAACATATCTTTCAATGTATGAATAGTTCACTCAGATTAGACATCAGTTTGAGGATAATAGACCATACTGAAGTTCAGTTCAATTCTTATAGCATGCTGGAGGATTTTGTAGAACTTTTTGGTGAATCTCATATCTCTATCGAATACAATAGATATTGTTACTCCATGCATCCTTACAATCTATTTGATATATATCCATGAAATTTGATCTAATGATAAGTTCTCTCAAATTGTGATAAAGTGAGATGTCTTTTTAAGATGATCCACAATGACCCATGTAACATTGTTTCCTCTGGATATCCTTGGAAGTCCAGTGACAAAGTCGATGGAAATTTTCTCCCACTTCCATGTTATTATGGGTAGTGGTTGCATCATCTCCTTATAATTTTTTCTTTCAGCCTTCACTTGTTGATATACTAGACACTTTGATATATAACCAGCAATCTCCTTCTTCATATTTTCCCACAAAAGGTTCTCTTAGATATCTCGATATATATTTGTGCTCCTTGGGTGAATAGAGAAGGTTGTGCTATGTGCATCATTTAGAATCTCATTACTTATCTATGGATCAGACGGTACACATAATCATAACCCAAATATTATTTCTTATTACTCATCAATCTTGAACTTAGATGATTTCTCATTTCTAATAGATTCCACCCCTTTCAGAATTTCCACATAGTTTTTTTAATAATCCTTTATTTTCTCCATGAGGGATGGTTGAGAAATCATTTGGGAAATGATTGATGAAGTTCCTCCATTAATTATTCCCATGTCCATTCTCTGCAAATATAAGAAAATTATATCCTTTTAGATTCTCATCATTGATAAAGATGCATGATCTTTTCTACTTAGAGCATCTACCACATTATTTTCCTTAACATGATGGTAGTGGATTGAGTAGTCATAATCCTTGGTGATCTCTAACCATATTTGCTGGTCAATAATAAGCACTTTTTGTGTGAATATATATTTGAGACTCTTGCGATCAGTATATATCTCATAATTCTCCCCATAAAGATAATACTGCCATATTTTCAACACAAAGATCAAAACCGATATCTCTAGATCATTATTGGGATATATTTTTCTCATGGATTTTCAGTTTTCTTGAGTCATAGGCTATCAAATTATCATTTTGCATCACCAAATAGCCTAATCCCTTATTTTAAGCATCACTATACACCACAAATAGTTCTCCACTTATCGAGAGTGTGAGTACTGGTGCAGTGATAAGACTCTTTTTGAGCTCCTTAAAGATTTCCTCACATTCTTGAGTCCAAAAAAAACTCCACTCCCTTCTGTATCATTTTGGTCATTAGGTTTAACAATTGAGAGAATTTATTAACAAATTGTCAATGATACCCAGATAGACCAAGGAACCTAACAATTTCAGTTAAATATGTTAGCATGGGCCATTATTCAATTGCCTTTATCTTAGAAGGGTCTACAGATATCCCTTTTCCTGTGATAACATGCCCCAAGAATGATACTTCATCCATCCATAACTCATATTTACTATACTTTTCATATATATTATTCCTTATATAAGTATTTAGAATAGTATTTAGATGCTCCTTGTGTTCCTAATTTCGATTGGAGTATATCCGAATATCATCGACAAAGACTAACACAAATTTGTCGAGGTATATGTAAAGACTCTATTCATTAGATCCCTGAAAATTGAGGTAGAATTAGTTAATCTAAAGGGAATCAATATGAACTCATAATCTCTATAGCTCATTCTAAAGGATGTTTTTGGAATATCTTACTTCCTAACCTTTAATTGGTGATATCCCGAATAAAGGTCCTCCTTAGAGAAATAACTGGCCCCACGTAGCTGATCGAACAAGTCATCTATTTGAAGTAGGGGATACTTGTTCTTTATAATGATTTTTTTAATCTCGTAATAATAAATGTATAGGTGAATTTATCTATCCTTATTCTTGAAAAATAGAAATATCACACCCCATGGTGAAGCATTCGGGCATATAAAACCCTTCTCCAGATTCTCCTACAACTGATTCTTCATCTCATCTAGATCAATGGTGACCATTCTATAAGCTGTTTTTGATATAGGTAGGGATCTAAGAATAAGTTAAATTTATAAATCAACCTCTCAATCAGGAGGAAGACCAAGAAATTATTTAGGTAATACCTCGATGTAATCCCTCATGATGGGAATATCTTAGAGAAGTATCATCTCCTATATCTCCATCATTTGAGCAAGATATGCTTGCTTAAAAGGAAACATTATCCACGGTTGAGATGATGATTCTGAAGGAGATTCATCTTCCTCATTAAAATTTTATTGGATTGGGTAATAATATGGTATGTGAAGAGTGATATCCTTATCCTAATAGTTAATTTTTGATTTATATAAATATAGACAATCCATGCCCCAAATAGCATCGAAATCCATCATAGGAAGTATAAAAAGATTTTATGAGAGGTTCTGTCAAAAAACATTTACTAGGGAGGAGTTATAAATCTTAGAAACAATAATTTCACCATTATTTGTTCTCACAGATAACTCAACCTCTAAATTTTTAGGTGGTGTTTGAATAGTTCTACTGAATTTGAAAGATATGAAAGAATGCATAGAACTAGAATCAAATAGTATGTTTGTAAAAACCTGACCCCAATTTCCCGGAGCTAGTGCCTCATTTTATTACATTGGCATATAAAAAAGGAATATGCATCCTAAAGAACTGATTAGTTTAGTAGAATTAGAAATAAGATGCATACATAAGTTCAACATTAAAACTAGAAATGAAAAAAAATATAGAAAATCCCTTGACAACATCCATAACTCCTAGGTCATTTCTACATGTCATTCATAATAAAAATATTCATGTCCTAAGAAAATGAAACATAATAAATGGGTGAGATCAAACACTCATTAAGGGTAATCATTACAGTATAAGATATCATAAACATAATCATTATGCATGTTGAATAACTAAAAACACATACCTTTAACAAAAACCTGAACACATTATGGAAGTAATAAGAGTTGAATAAATAATGTCATAGTAAAACATAATCATGTGTATTATAATAATTGAATAACTAGATGAATCAAAAATACAATTTTCATAATGATGGAATGAATAATACAAAACATCATAACCATACTGTCAAGTCCTCATGCCAAGACCATAAATAATCATTTTGTCAATGCCTTGTGCAAAGACAGTAGTTTGTCTCATGAGACCTACCGATGCACCAAGGAGATATAGTGGGCCCCAACCAACACTTACCATGTCCAATGAATTCCTCATATTAATGATGATAAACATAAACAACATATACATTCATATTGAAACTAATATATGAAATGTAAATAACTTTCCCCAAATATTAAGCACAAACACTAACCCTTCAGAGTAAAATGGTGAATGGTTTTAAAATAGAAAATCCACAGTCAAAATAATCATAAAACATTAAATTAAATATTTTAGATGATATAATAAATAATTAATCCCAATAATACATAATAAACAACAAGAGTGTTGAAATAGATGAAGATACTCTTATAAAATCATTGAGTAATTCTTGAGACAAATACTCTTTTACTTTAAAAATAAGAGTTCTTTTGGAAAAATATTTTTATAAAACCAGAAGTGAAGTAAGATTGTATTTTAATAATAAAATGAGTGATTTTATAAAGATAATGGTTTAAAAAAATATATTATATAGTTCCCTTGAAAATAGGTATGAATTTGTGAAATTCTTTCGAAACGTGATTGTTTATTAAGTAGGATTTTTGAAAGATCCGTTTAAAAATTATAACTACCCATAAATGAAAGTTAGATTATAGTTGGTACACATATATAAAAAATTATCACAGAAATTGTGAGGATTACATATTAATTCATAATAATTTAATTGAGTTAAGTAGATAATAAATGTCACCCGAATGAAAATGGAGGTTCGGGTAGAAAACCCTTACCTTAAGTCCTAATATTCCACTCTTGACCTTATGATCCATAAATAAGAAATTAGACTCATTAATAAATTAATTAAGAACCTATTATACATGTTTTTAGTTTCTCATAATTTTTTTAGTTAACTTATGTTCTTATTGATAAGTTATAATATTGAATTCCGTCGTTCTGGAGTGTTCGTTTTCTTGATTTTCATAATCAATTCACTTGTTTTTAAGTAACAGAGTTTATGTGGAATGGATGTAAATATCCAGAATTGAATTACATATTATTTATTAATATAAATAGGTGTTAATGTTCATTTATATAATTTGGTTATAAGGAATGATGATGAATCATTAGATGAAATATTAATGACAATCACATAGATTATTTAAGCGGTATTTTGATTATTAGAAACTAGTTTGGTCATATGATTTAATATCATGTAAATATACAGGTTACTAAATATTAAATAGGTTTTAATAAATATATTATATCCTGGTTAAACTATAAAAATTGTTTCATGACCAGTATTTAATGGTAAAAAGAATAATGAAACTTTGTCATCCATGAAGGTTGTAAATTGGCATCTCACGGATAATTATTTCGATTATAATATAATGAAGAGAGAGTAAGGATAATGATGATGGTTCTTACATTCAAAAAATATAATTAAAATATATAGATGATACTAAATTTATTGTGTTCATTTGGGAAGATGAGGTGAGGATAGGATAACAATAGAAAGGAACTTGAACTGAAATCGAAAAAAATAGAATGAGAATTTACCTCTTGAATCCACCTCCTTGAGAATCTCTTTAAGGGAAGGGGTTTCTGTATTTTGTAAAGAACAAGAGCTCCTGGACATGGGGAGTGACTAGGTAATGGTTTCTAGGTATAACTTTTAGTTACTTAAAGACTTATAGAATTGAAGAGAAGAGGGAGTGAGGGGGTTTTTATAGTGGAGGAGAGGAGGGTTTTCCCATTATTTTACTCATTATTTTTTTATTTTCCAAAGAAAACCAATTGTATTGATTCTTGTGGCCAAGAATAGTAATATGTTCATGTGAGTTTGAACCTAGTGGTCTTACATCAACATTACATCACTTATGACCCTATAAATAATGCATTTAGATTTTATCATAAATTATCATATTTTACTACTCACACAAAATTCAAGTATTTTAGAAAAATACAAAAAATAAACCCTAACCATTTTTAAACATGTAGAATTAAAAAATGAACTCTATTTTTTGAAAATAATTTTCTATATAATATTAATTTAATTTTTAAATAAAATCATAATTTATTCGAAAAAAACAACATTAAAACAATAACTCATTTTATAACACCTTGAAAAATTAATCAAGGTCCTATAAAATTATATTATAACCATAAGAAAATAAAATAAAAAATTATGATTACATTTTATGAAAATACATTTCCATTTTAAATTATTAAATTAATCATAAAATTGTAATTAAAATATTATTGACATACAAAAATACCAATACTTATACTATAACCATTATTTCCCTTTTAAGATATATTAATTGTATTTATACATTCATGGGAGAAGTTTCTATTTTTATAGATAATTTACTATTCATTACTATTTATAAGGGTATGTTACTATTCATAAGGGTATATTAAAATTCACCAAAAATTAAGTTTGTCTTATTAGACTCTAAATATATTACCAAACACAATCGTGTATATTATTTTTTCAAAATTCAAATCATAGAGGTGGAAAAATTATGTTTAATGGCAAGGTTATAATAAAGTGGAGACTTAGTATTTCATGAATTCAATTTTAAATTTATGTGCTGAATCTTGGGGTGTCACATTATACCATCCTTACAAAAACTTCATCCTTAAAATTACCAGAATATTACCTCACAAAAAGATTTGGGCTGTTCTACATCATAAGATCCTCAGGCTCCCATGTTTCCTCTATAATTTTATGATTTTTCCAATATATCTTTACCAGCTGAGTTATTTAATTCCTCAACACTTTTTCTTTAGTGTCCATAATCTAGATATTCTCTTCACAATAAGATTTTTCAGGTTCCAATTTTATACCTTCAGAAGTGAGGACATGCGTTGGGTATGGCATGTACTTTTTCAACAATGAGACATGGAACACATCGTGTACTTTAGACAGGCTAGGTGGAATATCCAAATTATATGCAACAACTCCAATTGTCTTCAAAATTTCAAAAGGGAATATGTATCTAGGGCTCAATTTCCCTTTCTTCCCAAATCTTATAACACCCTTATGTGGAGATACTTTTAAGAAAACATGATATCCCACTTGAAACTCCAAATCCTTCCTTCTATTATCATCATAACTTTTGTGTCTTCTTTGAGATGCTTTGATATGACCTTGAATAGTCTTTACCTTCATTGTTGTTTCCTTCATAATATCTGGTCCCACTAGCTTCCTTTCACCAACTTCATCCCAATATGTTGGTGTACAAAATATCTTTCCATACAATTCCTCATATGGTTCCATTTGAATACTGGAATGGAAACTATTATTGTAGTAAAAATCTATTAAAAGTAAATATTGAACCCACACACCTTGAAAGTCAAGTGAACATGATCTGAAAATTTCTTCTAATGTTTTGATTGTCCTTTCTGATTTCCCATCAGTTCAAGGATGATAAACAGTACTCAAACAAAGTTCATTATCCAAGACTTTCTGAAGAATTTTCTAGAATATTGATGTATATCGAGGATCATTATTAGAAAAAATTGAAATAGGTGTACCATGATGTCTTAAAACTTCATTGATATAGAGTCATGCAAGCTGCTCCAGTGGAAAATCCTCCCTTATAGCGAGAAAATGTGCAGATTTTGTAAGTCGATTAGCAATTACCCATATTGCATCATTCTTTTTTGGAGTTTTGGGCAATACAGTGACAAAATACATAGTTATGTCATCCCATTTCCATGTAGTAATAGGTATTGGATGCATGAAACCTCTAGGATTTTGTTGTTCAACCTTCAATTTTTGACAGACTAAACATCTCGATACATAATCAATAATTTCCCTCTTCATGTTGTCCAACTGGAAATGTTTTTAAAATCTATAAACACTTTTGTTCCACATAGATGTATAGAGAAATTCAATCTATGGTCATCATCCAATAACTCCCTTTTTATCTCGGGTATAGAGGGAATACATAGCCTCTTCCCAAATTTTAGAATTCCATCTTCACATATGAAGTTAGCAACTTCCCCTCTTTCATAGCATTAATTATCTTTTGAAGGTTCTAATCATCAGGATGAGAGATTTTAATCCTTTATAATAAATATCATTGTGCAACCAAATGAAAAAGTAGTGATGTTTCACCTTCTTTAATAATTCCCATATCCATCCTTACTAGATCCAAGAATAAATAATCCTTATCAATTCACATTTTTTTGAGAACTCCATGATAATTCTTGCTCAATGCATCAACTACATTATTTTCCTTTCTTGGGTGGTAGTGTATGGTACAATCATAATCCTTGAGTAGTTCAATCCATCTCATTTTCCTCATGTTGAGTTATTTATTTGAGAATATATACGTCACACTCTTGTGATCCATATATATCTCACATCTTTCACCATAGAGATAGTGCCTCCATATTTTTAGAGCAATGATCAAAACATATAACTTGAGATAATGAGTAGGATAGTTTTGTTCATGAATTTTTAACTATATCGATACATAGGAAATAACTCTATTATTCTGCATAAGGACACAACCAAGTCCTTTATTTGATGCATCACTATAGATCACAAACCCATCATTCCATGATGGTAGAGTTAGGATCAGAGAATTTACTATTATCCTCTTCAATTATTCAAAACAGTCCTCAAATTATTTTCTCCATATGAACTTAACCCCTTTACGTGTAAGATTGTTCATTGTGTTGGCTAAACAGGTGAAGTTCTGAATGAAACACCGATAATAACCTGCTAAACCAATAAAACTACATACCTCAGTTATGTTCATTGGAGTAGGAAATTCTTGAACAACATTTTTCTTCAAAGGATCAACAAATATTCTATCCTTAGAGACAATGTGTCCATGAAAGGAAACTAATTGAAGCCAAAATTTACACTTTTTAAACTTCCCATACAATCCATCTCTTCTAAGAATATTTAGAATAGTGCACAGGTGATTTCCATGATCTTCATAGCTTTTGGAGTATACCAAGATATCACCAATAAATACCCCTACAAATCCCTCAAGACATTCCTTGAAAAATCTATTCATTAGATCCATGAAAACATAAGGTGTATTAGTCAGTCCAAAAAGCAATACTGTAAACTCATAATTCCCATACCTGGTTTGAAATGTTGTTTTTGGATTGTATTCCTTCCTCACAAGCAACTGATGATATCCAGATCGAAGTTAAATATTTGAAAAATATTTATCTCCATGAAGTTGATCAAATAAATCATCAATGCAAGGTAGGGGATACTTTTTCATTATTATTATAGAATTGATCTCCCTGTAGTCATTGCACAACCTCATAGATCCATATTTCTTCTTAAAGAAAAGAACAGGGGATCCCTATAGAGAAACACTAGGGAGAATAAATCTTTTATCAATCAATTAATCTAGTTGTTTCTTCAGTTACAATAATTCTGCAATGTCCATTCTATAAGGGGTCTTTGATATGAGCCTTGAACCAGGAAATAAGTTAATGGAAAACTCAATTTCCAACTCTGGATGATGTCTAGGTAAATCCTCTAGAAAGACATAAACATACTCTTGCACAATAAGTAAGTCCTCTATTTGAACATTAGTTCCATCACTCATAGTTATTGAATTACCTTCCTCCATAATAATTAAATTCAGTAGAGATACTAGGTTTGGATCTTGAGGAGAATTATATGGTGATGTTTCTTCCCTAAAGATAAGGGATTCCACATCATCCTCAGAAATAGTAACCTCTTCTTTCTTGTAATAAATTTTGGCATCATGGTTCAAAATCCAATCCATACTGAGGATTATATCAAAGTAAATCATGGTTATGATAATAAAATCAGTAGATAAAGCATGTTTATATGCCATAATGAGGACTTCCTGACACAACTTTGATGCAATGATACTTTCCTTAAGAGTTTTGAATAACAACTCCCTTATTAAATAAAATTGAAAATATCAAATTTTCTTGGAAAACTGGGATGATATGAATGAATGACAGGATCTATAATCAAATAAATCATTGTCTATGTTCGAGGAAACAATTAAAGTACCTGCCACCACATCGTTATGAACTTCAACCTCCGCAGTTGTGACTGCATAATCTTGTCCTTTCTCCCTTGGCCTTGTTTGGAGAATGTTTCCCTAACACTAAGGTAATTCATGTGAATAATTTCCCATATCCATGAAATTATATCATTAAACATTGGTAGCTTCTTTCTTCCCCTTACAATCCTGAGATATGTGTCCTTTTTCTCCACATTTGTAATGTACACTCATTCCCTTCGGGAAAGTGCCAGGGTGTTTTTTCCCATAATTACTATAGGATGGGAGGAAAACTCTTCCCTTATTCTCCATTTACTTATTTACTTTTGCAGAGTTTTCATTATCCATCTTCTTTTATTGTTTTCCTTTAAATTCATAAGACTTATAAAATCCCTTTTCCATCCTAATAGCACTTGAGACTATATCTTCATATGATGAGAAACATTGGGAGACTAGTGCCCTTAGGAGGAATGGTTTTAAACCATCAAAAGATCAATAAATATTACTCCTTGGATTACGTATGTAGTCTAAGACATGTATTACCAACCTTGTGGGGTTAGATTCATACTTTGTAACATTTTCATCCTTCTTCTACCTCGAATTCATGAATTTCCTTTCCATCTCTACTCGTTGTTCATAGGGAAAATATTTTTCTAAGAAGATTTCCTTAAAGTCTGCAATTCCATGTCTTCTATTTATTCCTCCTTCTTTGTGATTTGGATTAATTATCACCACTTATCCGCATCTCTCTATAGATTATAAACTACCATGACAACCTTCTCTATTTCATTAAATTCCAAAGCGAGAAATATCTTCTCTAGGGAACATATCCACTGCTAACCTACAAATGGGTTTGTAGTTCCATTAAATAATGGAGGATGTTGTCGCATAAAGTGATCCAACATAGCTCTCCCACATTTTGGATCTGGATGCTCTATACGAGTAAGGTTATTATTCATTACCTGAGTCAGATATCTCAGTATAGTTATAAGTTTCTCAACACTAGTCACAACACTGGAGCCAACCAAATCATCTTTCATTGGAGGGAAATCTCTACATGGTTCACACATGTTAATGCAGTTTTCATTCCTTAAACTAGGCACCATTTCTAAATAATGGCATACACTAGATCAGGTTATGAATCATAATGTATAATCTCATCATAGATAAATTCTTAGCATAAATTGAAATTCTATACATAGCTAATATCATAATAATAAATATGGGTTCTATGGGGAAAAATTTACATTTAAATGATTCATAATAAAATTTTAATAAAATATGAATTATCCTAAGAATATCCCTCAAGAGTTTTAAACCAGGTGCACAGTAAGTCCCATTTTCATGTACTAGGATACCCCTGGTTGAGTCTAAAACTCCATGTCGGTGTTTTCACTCCTAGGTACATCTATGCCAGAACCACATCCACTATTAGTATCCAGACATGGATGTATTTTCTAGAAAGGTCCACATAATTTATTCCTTACCAAAATACCCGAAAATTATTGTATATTTATCCTTAAAGACTATACTATGGATTTTTTTCCCTAATCTACATTTTCTAAATCTACTTTCCAATTTTTCTATTAAAATTCCTTTGATACCAATTGTAAGTAACCAAACCTAGTTGCTCAGATCTAGTGCATTATTTTATAACATTGGAATATAAATAAGGAATATGCATCCTGAAGGACCGAGTAGTTTAGTATAATTGGAAAAAATATAAATACATAAGGTCATAATTACAACTTGAAATGAAAAACAATGTAGAAAATCCTTCAACAACATCCATAACTCTGAGGTTATTTCTAAATATCATTCATAATAAAAATATTCATGTCCTGAGATAATTAAAAATAAAGAAAGGGTGATCTCAAATTCTCAGTAAGGGTAAGTAATACAGTAGAATATATCATAAACATAAACATTAGGCATGTTGAATAACTAAAAACACATGCCTTTAACAAAAATCTTGAGTACATTATGGCAGGAATAAGAGATGAATAAATAATGTCATAGTAAAACATTATCATGGGTATTCTACTAATCAAATAAACATAGGAACCATTAATAATATATTCATAATGAGGTAATCCATAATTTATTACATCATAACCATACCATCAAGGCCTCATTCCAAGACCATAAATAATCATTTTGTCAAGGCCTTGTGCCAAGACTGTAGTTTGTCTCATGAGACCTACCAATGCATCGAGGGGCTATAGAGGGACCCAAATGAAACTTACTATGTCCAATTAATTCCTTATATTAATGGGGATAAACATAAAAAATATATACATTCATATTGAAACTAATATATGAATTGTAAATAACTTTCCCCAAACATTAAGCATAAACACCAACCATTCAAAGTAAATTGGTGAATGGTTTTAAGATAGTACATCCATAGTAAAAATAATAATAAAACATTCAATTAAATATGGTATATGATATAATAAAATATTAATCACAATAATACATAATAATCAAAAAGAGTGTTGAAATATATGAAGATACTCTTATAAAATCATCGAGTAATTCTTGAGATAAATATTCTTTTACTTTGAAAAGAAGAGTTATTTTAGAGAAGTATTTGTATAAAACCAGAAGTTAAGTAATATATTATTTTCATAATAAAATGAGTGATTTGAAAAATATAATGTTTTCCAAAAATATATTATAGAGTTTCCTTGAAAATAAGTAAGAATTTGAGAAATTCCCTTGAAACGTGATTGTTTATCGGGAAAGATTTTTGAAAGATCCTTTTAAAACATATAACTTCTCATAAGTGAAAGTAGGATTATGGTTAGTACACATATATAAAAAATTATCACATAAATCATGAGGAGTAAATATGAATGAATAATAATTTAATTTAGGTAAGTGGATAATAAATGTAATCCGAATGAAAATGGTGGTTCGTGTAGAAAACCTTTACCTTAAGTCTGAATGTTCCGCTCTTGACCTTATGGTCCTGGATTATAAAATTGTACTAATTAATAACTTAATTCAGAACCTATTAGACATGTATTTATTTTATCATAATTTTATTAGATAATTTATGTCATTATTAATAATTTATAATATTGATTTCCATCTTTCCATAGTGTTTGTTTTCTTGATTTTTATAATCAGTTCACTTGTTTTTAAGGAACGAAGTTCATATGGAATGGATGTAAATCTGTATAATTGAATTTACATATTGTTTATGAACATTAATAGGTGTTAATGGTCATTTATATCATTTGTTTACATGGAATGAGTATGAATCATTAGATGAAATATGGATGATAATC
The DNA here is from genome assembly GCA_963277665.1 of Viscum album. Classification (NCBI taxonomy): domain Eukaryota; kingdom Viridiplantae; phylum Streptophyta; class Magnoliopsida; order Santalales; family Viscaceae; genus Viscum; species Viscum album. Next base: position 641,154,368 of record OY728146.1, on the reverse strand, counting down.
ACATAGATTATTTAAGTGATATTTTCATTATTAGGAACCAATTTTCTCATATGATTTAATATTATGTACATATACTGGTTCCTGAATATTAAATAGGTTATAATAAATATATTATATCCTTGTTCAACCATAATTTTTTTTTCATGACTAGTATTTAAGTAGAAAAATAAGAATGACTCTTTTTCATCCACAAAGGTTGTACATTGGCACCTCACAGATGATGATTTCATTTATAAAATAAAAGAGAGAGTAAGGATATTGGTAATGGTTATTCCATTAAAATGATATAATTACAGTATATAGATGGTACTAGAGTTATCCTGGTCATTTTAATAGAGGAGGTGAGTAGAGGATAGAAATATAAAGGAACTTGAAATGAAATTGAAAAAAATAGAATGCAAATTTACCTCTTGAATCCACCTCCTTGACAATCTCTTTAAGGGAAGGGGTTTTGGTATTTTGGAAAGAAAAAGAGCTTATGTATTTGGGGAGTTACTAGGTAAGGGTATTTTGGAAGAACTTTTGTGAGATTAAAGGCTTAGAGGAATGACTCAAAGAGGGAGTGGGGGGGGGGGGTATAGTGGAGGAGAGGAGGGTTTTCCCATTATTTTACTCATTATTTTATTATTTTTCCAAATACAAACAATATTATTGATTATTATGACCAAGAATATTAATATTTTTATTTTAGTTCAAACCTAGTGGTTTTAAATCATCCTTAAATCACTTATGACCCAATAAATCCTGTATTAGGCATTTATCGTAAATTATCATCTTTTACTATTCACCCAAAATTCAAGTATTTTAGAAAAATACAAAAAATTCAACCTAACCATTTTTTGACATGAAGAATTGAAAAATGAACTCCAATTTTTTAAAATAATTTACTAAATATTTTTAATTTAATTTTAAAATAAAATCATAATTTATTCAAAAAAACAATATTAAAACTATAACTCATTTTATAACACCATGAAAAATTAATAAAGGTCCCATTAAATTATCTAATTACCATAAGACAATAAAATAAAAATTTATGATTACATTTTATGAAAATAAATTTCCATTTTAAATTATTAAATTATTTGTAAAATTGTAATTAAAAGATTAATGACATACAAACATACCAATACTTATACTGTGATCGTTTTTTCACTTTTAAGATGTCTAAATTGTATTTATACATTCATGGGTGAAGTTTCTATTTTTTTTCCAATTTTCTATTCATTACTATTTATTACCATTCATAAGGGTATGTTACTATTCATAAGGGTATGTTACTATTCACCAAAAATTAAGTTTTCCTTATCAAACTCTAAATATCTTACTGAACGCAACCATTTATATCAGTTTTTTGAAATTTAAATCCTAGAGGTGGAAAAATTTTATTTACTAGATAGGTTATAAAAAAGTTGTGTTTGTATAGACTTACTGTTTCATGCATTCAATATTAAATTTATGTGTTGATTCTTGGGGTGTTACAATGTTCGCTATTATTGAATGAATAACAAGCATACCTGTCACCACATCGTTGTACAACTCCATCTCAGCAGTACTGATAGCATAATCCCTTCCTTGTTTCCTTGGAGGTTGTTGTCAATTTCCTCCAACAACCCTTGGCTTTGGGAAATTGTTCACATAATTACCTTACTCCTTGTATTTGTAACACTTCACTACAGGCAGAGTATTGACCAGATCCTTTCTTTCTTCTTCCATGTTAGTGTGATTATTCCTATACCTCCCACAGTTCTTATCCAGATGTCATATTCTTCCACATTTGAAACAATTTATGGTTTCCTTTAGACAATTCCCAGGATGCTTCATACCACAATTTTGACACACGAGATGATCAATCTTCTTTCCATCACTTGGTTTATTTGCTGAACCACCCATATTAGACTCAATTTTTTACTTTTTGTCAATAGGCCCATGAGACCATTGAGATTATCCAATCTCCATTTCAACCTTGAAGGAACAATAGAAAATCTATTCATAATTCTTGATGTCACGAATCGCCAACACTTTTCATAGACTCATCTTTAGTCTGATAAAGAAGTGATCCACCTTTCTTTCAGTGTTCATGAAAATGATAGAGGTGTATCTTGAAATCCTTGTGAAATTTTCTTCATATGCCCTGATGTACTAATCTTTATTCTACTTAAGTCTAAGGGAATATATTTATATCTTCATGTAGAGGTTTTGGGGAAAATATTTATTGAAAAACATTTTCTTTAATCCCTTCCAATCCATGGAATAAATTTCCTACAAGGACTTTGTATTCTTGATCAGTTTCTACCACTGATCAGCTTCCCCATCAAAACTATAGACTGCCAGTATGAATTTCTCTTTTTCTGAGAACTGGAGGATAGAGAATATCTTTTCAATGGAGTTAATCCACTACTTCGTGAGGAGGTGATCAGAAGATCCACTAAACATAGGAGGCCTTTCTGTCATGAAGTATTTGACGAAAACTTTATATTTCCTTGGAGGAGGAGGTCTTTCCACATGATTCAAGTTATTATTCATTACTTGAGCCAGTTGAGAAAGTATTGTCATAATTTTTTGAGCACCCATTCACATCATATCAGGCATATCATTAGGTAAATCTTCACATTTCCTATCACATTGATTATTGGAATGTGTTCTTCTATTTCCCTCCATTAACTAAGAAAAATAACGTACAATTAGTGGGCTTGAATACTTAGCTAATAAATATAAAAAAAACTTTAAAAATAAAAGTATAAACTATTAAAGTAAAATTATATCCTAACTTTTGATTACCTAGGTTTCAATCTAGGTTATCCTTGATATGTTTATTAACTTATATTGTTATGGGATCTTTGTTTTTTTACCTTAATAATGTTTTGTACTAAGCTTGTGAATTTACCAAATCATATACCCTAGGAGTGTCAAACCATAAGTATAGAAAGGCCCATTGTCGTGAACTAGTTCACATTTGAGTCTAGATCAAAGTGGTGTTTTTTGGTTTTACCCCTAGATACATCTATTCCAGAGCCACATCCCCTTGTTCATATCAAGACATGGATGTATTTTCTTGATAAACCACTTCATACTTACCAAAATTTAGGGATGTTTTCTTATACTTAGTCTCATACCTAAGGTTTTTACTAAAGTTCTCTATTACTAATCTATAAAAATAACTAGACCATTTTATGATTCCAACTATATTGACCCTTGCCTTTTCCAAATATCATTACATGATTTTAATCATAATAAAATATCATATTAAAATCTAAGGATCCTAAAGTCTAGTGTCTTGGAAGACTAGGTACATAAAACTAAAAATATGGGACTAAATAAAACATTTCTATATTTAATCTTCATAAAAATCTCCTAACTTACATTGTGCTCATACATATTAATAGTATAACCTAGGGATAACATGAACAATGTTATGATCTAAAAATACGAGTAAGGGAATAAACATAAGAATAAAGCTTTAGCACATGGGTTAGAAGGCATGGCATAATGATAGAAAAAGTCATGAAACATATGTAATAATAAAATATAAACATGGGATCATATAAAAATTTATTCATAGTAATTTTGAAGCAACATAAAATATGACTTTAGCACAATTCAAGGCTCTTTGTACACAGAGTAGCACAAGTCAAGGTTAACCACCAAGACCATTGCACATGGTAGCATGAGTCAAGGTTAACTGCCAAGACAGTTGCACATAACTTATCATGAGAATAAAATTTACACAATTCATTAGAGTTCTATCTAGGTTCAAACATCATAAAATTTTAATGAATATGTTTTCCACATACATAATCATACATAATCAGTCATACATAAACATAAGAGTTACCCGTGGAATGAATTGGGTATCATATTCATGTCATAAAGCATAACAAATGGTCATATCATAAAAGTGTAAATTAAGAAAAGGAATTAGATAATTAATGTACATTAATAAGGTATAAAAGTCATATATCATGATAATTGATTTCAATTTTAAGTGATAACATGCAAAAATAGCATTTAAGAAACTTTATAATTAAAACATTTATTGTGGTTTAAGGAAAATATCAAAGTTCACTTAAAATAAAAAATAGAATAATATTTTATATAAAACCATAAGTGAAAAAAGAAGGTTTTCATAATAAAAATAGTGGTTTTATAAAAATAATTATGTCTTAAAACATATTATAGACTGCACTTGAAATTGGGTAAGGATTCAGGAGGTTCCCTTAAACGGGTTTGCTTATCGAGAAGTATTGAGAAGGGAACTACTTAAAAATATGTATATCCCAAAAATAAAATTATGAATAGTCCTTGATAAATGATTTTTGAGAATTTAAAAATCATTTATAAGATATAAATAAAAGGAAAAAATAACTTCATTTGGTTGAAAATAAAGATACAGCAACCCGAAGGAATAATGGACGTTCGGGTAGAATCCCTTACCTTAAGTATGATGATGTCTTTCAATTGAAATTAATGTACTGTATTACCAAATTATATTCATTAATTAATATTTCCAGAACATATTATTCATTTAATTTTTTTTATAACCTGATTAACTTCATTCATGGCCTTTTTGAAGGGTTAAGAGGTTCAATTTCATTGTTTGGGAGAGTTTGTTTCCTTGGTTTTCATGATTGGTTTACTTATATACATGTATGTATAAACATGTAAGATGATAATGGTTTTCTAGAATTTAATTTTAATGTCATTAGTTGACATCCATAAGATTACGTTTTTATAAAATCCATTTGGTTATTTGGATTAAAGTTGAATCATTATATAAAACTTTAATGATAACCATTTTGGTTAATTGGCAGTTTTTGATCATATCAAACACATTTTTATTTGTAAATTAATATCATGTGTAAAAAATATTAGAGAACATTAAATTAGAAAAAAAAATATTTTATTGTCTGGTTCAACCATAAAAATGGTTTCATGTCCATAATTAAATATGATAATAGAAATTGAAAACTCTTCATCCTTGAATGTGATAAATTAACGCATCTCTGATGGTGTTTTCATTTCTAGTATAAAAGGAGGGGAAAGAAGATATGATGATAAATTATTCCATTATAATAATAAAATTATAGTAAATTTAATGTAATCGGGTTATCATAACATTTTTATTAAAGGAGGTTAGGAAAGAAAAATAAAGAAAAGAACTTGAAAGTAAATAAAAGAAATGAAAAGAGGAATTTACCTCTTGAATATATCTTCCTTGAGAACCACTTTAAGGGAAAGTATTTTGTATTTTTAAGAGACAAATGTATTATCGACATGGGATAGGGTCTTGGAAGGAGATTTTAGCAGAATTTATATAAGGAAAAAAGCTTGAGATGAGTGAAGAGAAGAAGATGGTGAGGGTGGTTTTTACATTGGAGGAGAGGAGGGTTTTCCTATTATATAAATAATTAGTTTAATATTTTTCTCAATAATATTAATATTATTGATTATTATGAAAAAAATAGTAAATATATCATGTTATTTTGAACCAATTTCCATTTACATCATCCATGACTCAAGTATGATGCAGAAATTCATTTATTTTTCATTTATCATAAATTATCATATTTTACCATTCACCAACAATTCAAGTATTTTAAAAAAATCCCAAAAATTATCCCCAACCATTTTTCTATGTGTATAATCGAAAAAGGAAATCCATTTTTCAAAAATAATTTTATTAATTTGAGAAATTTAATTTTTAATTAAAATCATAATTTATTTCAAAAAACAAATTTTAAAATTAAAAATGCTTTTATAACACTTTGAAAAATTAATTAAAGTCTCATAAAATTATCTTATGGTTATAATAAATAATAATAATAATTTATTAATTCATTTTATGAAAATAATTTTTTTTAATCTATTAAATTAAACATAAAATATTAATTTAATATATATTACATACAAAAATATTTAATTAATAATTTTTAAAATATTCATTTACTTATACTAAGATAAAATTATACCATATTATCACTTAAAAGATGGATAAATTTTATTTATACTTTAATTGGTGAGGTTACTATTACATTTGTCGGTTTACTATTCATAAGAGTCACATTACTATTCCAAAGGTCAAGTTACTATTCCATAGGTATACGTTCCTTAACTTCCATAGGTACCATTTATTTCACTCATTATTAATTTATAAGGTTTTTATTATATTATATATGTAATCTTATATGATTATACTATAATAAATAATTATAAGAAAAGAATTTTATTGATAAAACATTAGGTCGTTACATTCATCCAATGACTAGTGGAATACAAGTAATATGTTTACATAATTCATAGTGGATTCTAAGTAGCATGTACTCTCAATTCCTAATGATTCCAAGTAACATGTTCACATGATTCTAAGTGGATACTATGAGACATGTTACCTATATGAATTGAGAATTTTGAGTGACATGTTGTATTAAAACATGGTGGGACAAACTTATGGATTTATTTCATTTACTTCCAACATCTATTATGTCCATTATTATAATGTTGAGCCGAAGAAGTTATGAGTGATGTTCCAAGAGTCTTGGTGAGCACATGATCACTCAACACCGAGTTATTTTTTCTTGTGTGTTCTTGGTGATATTTTTTATGCTTGTAATTTTTTTATCTATTTACTTCTAGCTGATCTTTTCACATGCACGTAAACTTCATAATACTGGTTGGGTACTAGACCATGTTGGTGGTGTCCTACTGAGTTGTATTCAAACTCTACTCAAGCATCCATGGCACTTCGGTACCCAATTATACATCACTTTTTGTAGGTATTGGTTGGTATGAGACCCTAGTTGATCATTGGAAAGGATATCTCATCATTAGTTTAGAGACCAGGATGAGGAATGTCTTGGAGTTTTAGAGCCTCTTGTGATTTTTTATTTTCTTATTTCTTATGTGATTGGACCAATGGGAAATCAGTGTCTTGTATTCATGTACGACTATTCAAGTCTATTATTTCCACACTTATTTATATAGTTGGTATGTTATTGTTTTCTTCTTACTATGATTGTATATTGTTATACATTTGGTTATTTATTTTTTATTAAGTAATCTGATTTAGAGTGTAATATACCCATGGTTCCACCTTAGACCATCACTACTAGTCATAAGACACTAGGTTATAGGGATTCAAGCTTGAGGTTATGTGGAATTCTAGATTGAACCCGATAATTTGGGTTAGGATGTTTCCAAATGGTATCATAGGGATGACTATCTTGTTTTTCCTATTTTGGGGAGTTGTTTCATAGGAGACATAGGAATGTGTCATATCTTGTAAAGAAATTCAGTCTAGCACATCAAAATCACCATTCTTGATTGAATTCTAGGTTACCAGGTCATGATATTGGTGTTCATTGTTTTTTTAATTATGATCATATGTTTTCAACTCATGTGGTGCACATGGATTTTGAGGTTGTGATTTCATATGTATTAGAATATTTAATATATCGGTAATAGGTTTCACATTCATCATATTTGGAACATAGTTTTCTCCTGGCATATATGATACTTGAGCGTGAGTTTACTAATGAAGGAGCATTCAGTTTCTTGGGTGTCAACAACTTGTACTATGTTTTAACATATGAGTTCTTAATGAAAATATTTCTATTGAACCCCTTTATGTGTCTACTTCTGATTGAAAGTCATGTGAGACTATGATGTGGTTCACCTAAGTGAAAAATATGTTAGTGATGATAATGGAGGCGATGATGCAGTCCCTATGGGAACATACATTGTAGAGATCATATTAGGTTATTATCACGTATTAAATGCCTTCGTAATGAGATTTATGTGAGTATCCATCATAAATGTATGATTATTTAAATTTTCTATGGTAACCTATGTGGAGTGACCCTGATATCCTAATATAATTATATTTAACCTAACCAGGCATATTTTTCCTCAAAATGGTTAGTCTAAGAGTGAATCCATCATGAAATGTATTTAGAATGTTCCTAGATGATATTCTGTGGGTTATGACCATATTGAAACATTGTTTCATGTTTTGTGTATAATATTATGGACTTAGAAATCTGACTCTAGATACTATTGATCTAGTAACTTTTTATTCTTGGGATTAACCGGAATGAGGATATTCCTTGTGAAGGGATAGTTAAGGTTAATTTATTAGGGGTGGTTTTCAATGAATAAAATGATCTATGCATGTGAATAACCTATGGAAGGCCTAGTTAAGGTCCTTAAAGTTTCTTTAAACCTAGGATTATATAATACCTAGAGTGATAGTTCTTGGGATACATGCTTGGGTTTTAGAGCTCTTTGAGGCTTATGGAATTGAGGAAAGGACTAGGGGTTCCCTGATCTGTTAGTTTGGAATGAAACTCTCATTTAATATCGAGAAAACATTATAGGTGGTCATACCTATAAGGATAAGAGTGTGGGTGGATTCTCAAGTCTTAAAATAAAACGTGGGTAAAGGGTGGGCATGGTATAACTCAGTAGTAAGGATTTTCCTACACTAAAAAGAAGTGCTGATATTTCTTAGGTTTTGTGGAATTGGTGCTTTGTTTTTTGGACAACTAAAAAAGAGAATAAGTCCTGGATCAGAGATCTATGACACATGGTGAAATTAGTCTTTCATAGTAAATAGTGGTGTTTTATGACTTTTTTGTAATCATTAATTAATGATCATTCTTTTTGTGGATATGTTAAGGTTCAGTTGAATTAGTGGAGTAGGGTGGTGAGATGATCGTTTAGAACATTTCTAGTTCTATAAATGAACCTAGAGGAGGACGTGAAAGTACTTCACTGATGTTTTTGATTCAAAATGTCCGTCATAGTTAGTAACTAGAGAATTTTTAATAAAGATTATAGGTGTTGGAATCATTGAGGTTACGGTGACAATAGATGCCTCTATATAATAAAAGGACATCGATATTGATTAAGGCACCATTTTTAGTTTAACCTGAATTTGGTGTTTATTAGAAATTACATGGTTCAGTGTAATAAATTGTATGAAGGTATGATACCTATCTGGGTCAAAATTCATAACCCATGTCTAGGATTCTATAGTACATCATTAATGTTGAGAGTGGACTATTGAATGCAGTGGATTGAATTTTGAGAAATTTAGGTCTATGTTGTACTTGGTGCTTTACTTGACAATCTGGTATGAATAAATGGTCATGGTTAGTAATTAATTTCAATGATGGACTAATCAGGGGCTGGGTAGAACCATGTCTTCACTATGAGGTGAAAATAATGATACTCATTTATTGGGGAGCGTAGAACTGATCACATGTGAAATAAATTTCTTATGGGAAGGGTCATGATATTTCGTAAGACTAACCATTGGATGGTCATGGTGAATTTATAAGACCAATGTAGGATGGACCTAATAGTTGTTGGTTTCATTTTAAATGTTTGATGTTTGATTCATATGTAAAACCATATGGATATAATATGTGGCCTTTTTTACTTGGTATAAAATTAATACAATTCATGAGGGAGTCAGATCATTATTGCATTGATACACAATTGAGAGCATTGTGGATGATGTTAGAAGTTAGTGAACTAACTGGGGAAACTCCTTTGAAGTTAGTTTAGACTTCAATCAATATATTAGACCAATTTAATGAATCTTCTAAGTCTTAAGGTATTTTGATCAATGAATTTTTTGAGCATCGGTTGTTTAGGTCATTTACCATTATAGAATGATGACTAGAAATATAATGACAGATGTTTTCACATAAAAATGAATATGGTGGGTTAGAATGATATTAAGATCATTTTATTGAATATTAATGAGTGTTTAAAATTGTATGGTAACTTTGAAGAAAGGTTGGATTGTTCAGGGTTTTTTGGTTGGTAGAGAATCATTGGTTAGGCTTGGAAACGAGAATGAGTTCTAGGTATCAATAATTAACCACTATATTTCATTGATCGAGCACAATGGAACCAAAAATGCACTGGGTGTGAAGTAGGGTCATCAAGATATTATTCTTTATAGTGATTCCTATAGTGGGTATCGCCACTGTGTTTAAGAGGAATATATAGAAGACACTTTGGGGTGTCAATTTTAATGGATGTGATGATGATGGTCATGATGTTGGAGGAAAATGAGATTTTTTCTTATCTTATGGTGTTTATATATGGAGTCACACAACATTATAATGATGGGAATTTATGAGTGAGAATAGCCTTGAGGTGTAATTTGATGTTTTAGGATGGAAAATAAATAACACTTTGTAAATGATGATTGAAGAAGATCTAAAGGAATTATTCACATGCTACCAAAACTTCTCATGGAAAATAATTTCTATAGTGGGGAGATTTAAAAAACCCAAGCCATTATGGTTGTGAATTTTGGAGGAAGTTTAAAATCTTTGTCTTGTGGATGGATGATTTAGAGAACTAGGTGTCGATATAAGATTATTCATATCTAAACATCCTCGAAGAGTGTTTTGGGATTTAAAAGGAATAACAGTGTTTGAGTCATAACTCAAAATAAGGATAGAGGTTAGTACATGATTAACATGATATTTTAATAGAACCAGTAAGTAGGTTGGGTAGAAAGAGCCCATGTTTCCTAGAAGGAATCACTGGATAGCTAGTGAGACTCCATTGACAAGTCAGGGAACTGGAACCAGCCAGCCGATGAGTCTGCATTGTCCAACTCGTGATCCTGAATTGACCAGCCTGTGATTCTGAACTGGTCGGTCAGTGAGCCTGTACTGGCTAGTTAGTGAGCCTACACCAGCTAACTGATGAGGAAAGTAGTGATCTTTCTACTTAGACGGTCACACCAACCAACCAGTGGACCACTATTTGGCCAGTGAACCTTGACCGATTAGCCGACGGGGTTCACAATGTGTGGTTTAATTTGGGGTCCTTTTGGTATTTCACCATCAAAACCCCCATAGTTTTATCATTGTTGTATTGGTTTTTAAATACTCATCCAACCAAACTCTCTTCTATTATTACCTCTGAGAGTTTCCTTTGACCTAGGTTGGATCTTGAATAAATACAATGTTGAATCCAAGAAATATCTTTCATTATTCATCTATCTTGGCCTCTTTATTCCTCATACAGTGGTGGATCATGTTTTCATTCATCACGAATGATACTCTCAGTAAGTTTAATCCCTTGAAATTATTGATTCCACAGTTCACTTCAGATTCTATTCTCTTTTGTGTTATTTATCACTGATTTATTGTTTTCTAGATTATGATTAAATATTTTGATGACAATTCCATCAAATATTTATGGGATTTTCTAAGAACAATGGAGTTTTGGATCAACATGGATATATGATGTCCTATAATTATGAACACCTAATGTTGATGTGTTTTTCAATAAATTTATATTCCTTGATGACAATTTTTTGGTTTTTGAAAAAATTAAGTAAAATTGTCCATCATATCATGGAATTTATTTGGGGATTTTTTTTATTCTTAGAATAGAAAGTGCACTGTGAGTGGATCAAACTCCATTGGGAGATATTGAAGTTGTGACATGTATTTGGGTTATGATAAAACATAATTTTATTGAATATTTTATTGATAATAAATGAAATAATTTTTTTCACATTTTGATAAATGTGTTAATTTATAGAATATTTGGGATTAGATCATTCATTTGAAAATTTGATGGAAATTCTAGTTTTACCCTTTTAAAAGTCACTGTAGTATTTTGGGCATAAATATTTTATTTAAATTATTTAGTCTTAATTTTTTTTAAATGTTTTCCTAACTTAATGAGATACAAATTATAGGACATGAGAGATTTTTCATGCTCCTTTTGTCACAGAATCTAAATATCAGAAAAGGGGAATATCTGAGCTAAAAATGATTCAACCTTTGAAGAAAATATCAAAAATCAACAAAGGAATGAACAAGGGATCAAAAGAATCTGTGCCGCACAAGTTATATCACTATCGCGCAAGTCCACTTGCGCGACGCCTTATGGTCGCGCAAGTGACTTTCGCGACCTAAGTGATAACCGCCCGGTAACTGCCCGAGGTCTTCTCCTGCCTATAAATAGACCCTGTAGGCCCCCCATTCGAGAGAGATTTTTACAGAAACCCATATTTGAGCTCCCGACGCCCTAGTCTATTCTCAAAGATTCCGGAACACTTCTAAGGTAATTTCTTACCTAGAACGGAAGATCTAAAGAGGGGGAGGAAGGCCTAAGTGTTGAAACTCATCAACACTTGTGCGCCTGAGTGGCCAACCCTTAAGGGAAAAGGGCCATACTTGCGCGCAGCCTTACTCCGTCATTAGATCTTGCACGCCCCTCTTCTGGAAGAACCTCAAGAGGATTATAAAGGCTTTAATGAAGAGTCGCTCAAGTATTACCCTGCTGGTTAACCGTCGCGCAAGTACACCATGTGTCGCGCAGGCATACCTGCGCGACCAGGACCTGCGCGACCAGGACTTGTGCGCCCACACAGTACCTGCGCGCCTGCCAGGACTTGAGCTCCCCTGCCTTTTTGGGTGCCTTTCTTGACCATTTCACCCCTCTTAAGCCATTACACCTTTCCTATTAAAGATTCAGTATTCAAGACATTCTTCAAAGACATTTATGGCATGATTTCTTCATTTGACTTCCTTATCTGAAAGGAATTCTACGGAATATCTCTCAAAACCTAGTGATTTACATATCTTTATGTCACTAAAGATTGAGAGTTCATTCATTCAACCTCATCCTTTAAGATGAAAGAATCTTTAACCTGGGTCTCCTTTTCATGAATAATCCCCTGTCATAAGTCTTCAAATATGGGAATCCTCTTTAGGAGTAAGCCCCAAGTCCCTTAATTTTTTTGGGCATCCTCTTAGGAGTAAGCCCCAGATCCCTTAACCTGGGCTTCCTTTTCAGGAGTAAGCCCCAGTTCCCTAATTTGGCCATTCTCCTCAGGAGTAAGCCCCCAAACCTTAGTCCTTAACCTGTGCCTCCTTTTCAGGAGTAAGTCCCAGTCATAATCCCTTAACCTGGGCCTCCTTTTCAGGAATAAGCCCCAGTCATAATCTCTCTTAACCAGTCCTAATTTACCTTTGATATGGGATTCATCTTTAGGAGTAAAACCCAATCATAAGTATTCTCCTAATTTGGGCCTCCTTTTCAGGAGTAAGCCCCAAGTTAGAGTATTCAAAATCTCAATAAAGCACATATACCTTTATGGACCCTCTTCCTGGATTTCTTCCCTAAAGTAAATCCTAACCTTCATTTATATGGGCAGTCATACATACATAATCCCCACATTATTTCTTATGATTGCATCTTTCATGGCACAATTGTCTAATTTTTACCAATACCTCTTTCTTCTCACACCTAGCAGACTCACGTGAGCTTAGAGTGTAAAAGTAATTGTGACATCCTTCTTTGAGCCATCAATCATAAACATCATACCCCCTTACTCGAACCACGTGGGTTCTGATTCCTTTTCTAAACAAAGGATACGTATGTAGCCCGTCTACGAGTTCGATCCCAACTCTAAAATAATCCATGTCCTTATTAATGACAATAAACTTCAAGTGCCCCACTGAGTGGCTTTAAAACCAGCATGGTCATCATAATGACCAGGAGACTTCTGTATAAATGTGTCGAAGGGTAACATTGACCAAGAATCTCTAACAAATACATATGATTCTCTATCAATGAAGAACCTCGAATACATACAAAAGATTCTCTAAATTTCTTACATATTTAATCATTGATTGTAAGATCTGAAGTAAATCTCATTTTATACTTGGTAATGTAATAAGGATTCATGAACATAACTTAAATCTATAAAGAGAGTCCCGGAGTAGACAATAATTGCCCTCAAAAAGGTGTGATGAGTCCGACCTCCCATCCTCTCGACCAATGCAAATTCCTAAGCCTCATCAGTCCACAAACTAATGAGCACCTACCTTTGGAAAGTAGGTCTGAATGGATGTGGAATCATTGGATGTTTCCGGTTCTACGAACAAACACGTTAGAAATCGATCAGAACGTTTGAACCTCCCATCAAGGAGGTCATCCCCAGATTCCGAGGGAAACAAAAATGGTGAACCCAACGTGAATACTTAACTAAATTAAAAATGATGTTTTACCTATTTGTTAGGCCCCTATTTAAAATCAATGAGAGGGACAACAACACAGTCAATAAAATATGTGCTCATCCAAAAGATGTAGTAGCTGAATTTATCTTGATTACGTCTGTTATATCAAACAAGCACTCTTTTCCAAGATCTTCTGCATTTTCATAATGGCTGCTCTCAAATTCACACCTATGAATACTGCTGCTGCAAATGCCACTGCTGCTACTCCTACTGGATCGTCGTCCGCTCTTAGGATGATATCATCTACTCAGCATCTTCAACACTGGGTATCAAACGCACTGGTTAAGGAGTACCGTCAACACGGTACCATCCCAACTCTGGAGGCTTCCCGAAAATACCTCTAAGTAAACAACTCACATCGGTCGTGTAGACAACGACGACCAGTGATCAAGAAGCAGGCGGTGCTGACTACCGTCTCCAACCGTTTCGGGTCGTTATCCCTGGAACGCAATCTCCATTCACTCTCTTATTCTGGGGAGGTGACTGAGAAGGTCCCTTAGGACCTTAATTTAAACAGACATGAGTCCTTCCTGAGGACTCCCACCAATAATCACCGCCAGACTCGTGCGGCAGTGCGCCCTCAACATGATGAGGGTACCGACTCCAGGCGTTCGGCTCAGGTTCCTCGAACCCGAGCAAGAAAGACGAACCACTAGAGGTGGAATCCGGTCAACAGTGAGCAGGTTCATATCTCTGCCATCTCCGAAGAAGTCCACCAACCTAACTTGGTGGCAAGCAATGAGCAGGCACATACACCTGCCCGTTTTAATTTCGTCGTCTAGTAGACTCGTCGGGCAGCATCACGCCAATCCCGCCAGGAAATTCCGGCGGAGTACTATAGGCAGGAACATACACCTGTTTATACACCATCAACTAGTCAGCAGGCTCGTCTGACTACATATTATGGATCTCGTCAACCACGTTTGGCGAAGTGTAATCAGCAGGCACATACACCTGCTAGTATTAATCAAGCCTACCAACAGTCTCGCTTGGTAGCATTCAGAGAAGTTAGTCGGAAAGCCCCGAAAACAAATAGGAGGCAGACTCAACTCTATGCCCCCACACTTGAGTATTGTCAGGATTCACTAACAGGAAAAGGAGGACACGAGCAGGCACCTACACCTTCTCCAAGCCATGAATGGATGTATATTCCCATTCCAGCAGCTGAAGTCACCAAGAATATTCTATCAATGGTGAAAGAGTAGAAGCAAATCCCTGCTCATATTCTGGATTCCTGCCAGGATATTATAACAACTTCAGTGGAATCTCAGGGAATGACGCATAAATCTATCCCTACCAGGGGAGTGATACATCAACAATTCACTACGGAACAGACACACACATCTGTTCCAGTCCAAGAGGGTTATGGGGCATACTTCCCCATATCATATGGATGACCAAGTCAGGCACATACACCTGATTTGAGAGGAGATCATCAGCCTAACCTGGCCATCTTTCCTGATCAGTCACATACACCTACTCAGAGTAGCCACTTTCGTCAACAAGTGGTTTCCAAGGTGAGTAAGAATGCGTCTAAGAAAAAGACCCTCCCAGTACAGTCAGGAGATCAAGTGCCAATCTATAACAAGGCCTTGCTCGATGCTGGAGTTCTTGAAGCCCTCAGACAATTATTTGTTGGAATTCAAGATTCTACTCCCTCAGTTCCCAATAGTAGGAACATTAATTTCGAAGGTCTTCAATAGACACTTCCTCATGAAGGCTTGATTCATGAAAATTTGGTCGATCTCAAAGTTTCATCTTCATATGAGAGCCACATGAACTCTCTATGTGGTCAGAAGACCAAGGATCAAGAGATCTCATCTTTTGCTGTAACCCATTATGGTGGTCCTCCCCATGATGATGAATTTCACTGTGAAAGTCCTCTCTGCAGTAGTGATGCACATTGCCCGGAAAATGCTCTAGTGGAAAATGTAGTGCCGAGAAATCCCTCTTATCTTGAGGCACTTGAAAATGAGAAACCAGTCATGTCTGAAGCTTCATCACTAGCAGGTGAAATACTTTCTCAATCAGAAGATATCCCAGGGTGTAGGTCATTCTCCGAACCACCCCTAAGTCATGCATCTTCTAGTTTGATCAATTATTTCTCTACCAATCCTATTGAATCCAATGAAGCAACAAGGAAACACAAACTCTGGTCAAATCAGGTATAATAATCTTCATCAAATGATAAAGAGGAAATGCTGAACAATAGAAAACAACTGGCGAAAGGTGAGGTGCCAGTTATGTTTTGGCCTCTGGCTGACTCTCAGTATAATATTCCAGAAATGTTGACGGAAGATGAAATTCATGATATTCATCTCAACATATGGAAAAATATTTGTTAGTTGAAAAAGAAAATATTATCTTATGATAAATATGAAAATCATTTTAAGATAATAGAAGGGTTACAACGTCATATTGATTTCGCGTCTCTATCAGTCTCTCGATATCCGAAGGCTAAAAAGCAGCAGAGAGCCCTTCAACGTTCATGCTTTAGCGCACTAAGAAGATTGCGTCAGTTAATTTCCAATTCCCCATCTGGTATTCGTATCAGAGGATGGGGTGTTCATGGAGCACTGCATTTCACGGTGCTCTCCAGTCAGCAAAGCCCACCAAAAATGGTCTCATGCAATGTTATTTCCCATGGACGGCCACAGTCAATGGGCTTTGTTTGTAATCAAAAGCTTGCCCAAGAATAGGCTTTAACTAGTTCCTCTCAAAATCAAGAATACAGAGAACAAGTTGTTGAATTACTCTTTCATCAAGAAAATGAGAATATTGAACATGCCTCTCATTTGGAGCCAGCACGTCACCAAATGAAAGAAGTGTCAGAAATCATCCAATGGTCTTTTGAACCGGGTGATAAAAGTGGATACAGATTAATGCATCCAGCTAATTTCCGGAATAAGGTTCGCAAGATCAGGAGGACTTTCAAGAAAGTCTCAGACATAGAATGTCAAGAACCACCCCAACTTGCCAGACTAGGGACTCTTTTAAACCAACCCTCAGAATCAACAAATAGGTTCCAAGGAGTTGAGCGAGAATAGCACGAACAGCCCCAGTCCACTGGACTGGGGACTTTTTCAAATCATAAATCCCCTCCTCAGAGAAAGTCAGTGTTTTTTCGATTGGGGAAGAAACCTCAAGAGGAACGAAGAGCCAAATTATCAGGAGATTCCCATCAAATTACGGTTCATCAAGAAGTTCCTGAGGGATTGAATCAAAAAAAGGCAATGTCTCATCAAAGGCATGGAAGAAGACAATATCATAGAAATGCTGATAGAAGGAATGCAATGAATTATGCATCGATTAATGTCATCAATGCCGTTGTTGCTGATCCAACAGATGAGGCTCACTCAGGGGACTCAGATGAAGAGGTTCCTACTCAAGAAGATGTACTCACCAACACAAATGAATAAGTTGTGCGTACACGAAGTCAAAGGATTACTCAGAACTTAAGTAATCTTTCGAGTAACCCACTTCCCCCTCTCCGAAAAGGATATAACAAAGGGAAGGGAAAGAACCAGGTTACATATCCTTCCTTTGGAGAAGGTCAATCACTCTCAATAGAGAAGAGGTTTTCACAACAGGGGGAAGAAATGAAGGAATTAAGAAGGTTGAATGCAGAACTACTTCAGAGTAGTCTTCATCTTAAGCATGCTGGAGTCAGTCAGCCAAAGCAATATGTTGCAGCTACTGAGATGGATCAAGAATATCCTCCTCTATCAGTACACCCTAACAGGTCTAATCCTACGGGTCAAGTGCAACAACATTTGGTAGTGCTACCATCAGTTGCAGTGCCAATCACCACATCTGTCCAAGCTCCAGTCATTGAACCTACTCAAGTCCAAGTTCAACCGGATGTTTCTCAAAAGTTAATAACTACTATTGATTCATTAACAGCTCGGTTAGAAACTATGGAAGGGAAGCGTGAGCAAGTTCAACCAGAAAAGAAAGTTTACCCTGAATGGGTAGATTCAATTTCTCCTCCATCCAGTTTTGCGAACCCTATATTCCCTATTTTCAATGGATCAGGCGATCCAGAACAACATTTGACGCATTACGTGTCTTGTTGCAATCCTATGATGGGAACTCCAGAGCAGCAAGAAGCAGTGAAACTCAGATGCTTCGTGCGAAACTTGCAAGGAACAGCTTTTGTTTGGTATACAAGCTTGCAATCCTGATCAATTACCGGATGTGAGGATCTTTGCCAAAAATTCCTCCTTCAGTTTAGCTCAAATTTTCCAAAGACAACAGTTTTTGATCTTAAAAACTGTAAGCAAAGGGAGAATGAAAGGGTCTCTGATTTCATTTCTAAATGGAAGGGATTAACATATTCCTTGATTTTAGCACTCCCTCAAGAAGAATTGTTGCCAATATGTGTGGCAAATCTGCATGACGAATTATGCACACCATTAATCTCTGTGAAATACATAGGAGGGTTTCGAGACCTTACTTCAATCGCTCATCAGATTGAAGATTCCCTTATACAGGCTAAGGCTAAATCTCGTGTAATTCCATCAGCTCCAGGAAGGAGAATGGGTAAAGCAGAAACTGCTATATTTATGCTTAAACAATCACCTGTACCTATTTCGACCTCAAAACCTTCATCTTCTCGAAGGGATCCACCTTATGAGAGCCAACAACAAAGGCCTTTTCATCTAGACGATCAAAAAGATCAAAGATGAAAACAATTTGAGGATTTTAAGAGCAAAACATACTCTTTCCGAAATGAAAAAGTTCCTGGTTATTTCATTTTGGCTCTGAAAAACAATTTGGTTCAATTTTCAATACCCAAGAGGCAAAACAAGAAAGGAGATGAAGATCATCCTAATTATTGCCCTTTTCATCAAATGTTGGGGCATCCCATCCAAGAGTGTTTTGTCTTCAAAGACCTCCTGCAGAAGATTGTCAACTCAGGATAGGTCACATTGAAAGGCTCCTCAGCCCAGGTAGCATGTGTCACTACTACAGTTATAGAGGAGGAAGATGAATGGCAGGAAGTCAAAAGAAAAAATGCACAAAAGTATGATGATTGGATGGTCAGAAAGACAATCAATCGAACTCCTGATATTTTGAGAACACAATTAAGGAAACCAATTCTGCCATGAATGTTGCGGCAAAACCCTCTTCGCCAGAGGGAAATCCATCAAATAAACGGCATGATTCAAAGAAAGAAAAAGAATCATAAGAAGATGAGTATGTGTCAAAGCCTACATTGTCTTTGAATTTGGCGGACTTCATGCCATCTACTTCAAAGCCACGGGCACCATCCCACCAAACGGCACAGCCTAAATAGGCTAATCTGGCAGAGTCTTCATCAGATGAAGAGTTAATCTTTGGTTCTGTTAATATTATTCAATTAACAGATCCATATGCCAGTCGCAATTTCGATTTTAATGAGCCTGAATTCCCTGTATCAAACAGAGGAATCAGAGGAAGTTCCAGCGGCTCAGGATACAGGGGAAGACATGGATCTTTCAGAAGCCACTATTCCAATTCTACCCCTGCTAGAACTGTGTGCGCAGCAAAAAATCGTGGTAGAGCCCTTCAGCGAGATCAGCAAGAACAAGAAAGTTCTTCTACCAATAGAAAATTCAGTCCTAGCACATTTATTTTGGAAGATCGGTTGAAGGTTCTATCTTCTTCCTCTCAACATGTAAATGGATCTAATCGGTATAATCTTCCAAAACCAGGAATATTGCCAACTCTTATACAAGATGCATCAACTTCCAAAGCATCTACTTCCAAGGTACCTGCTAAACCACATATTCCTATTGGGAAACACAGACCTCTGGATCAAAAGTATGATATATTGAAACACTTGGCCCAAGTACCATCCAAGTTATCAATTCTGGATGCTTTGAATCTGTCAAAAGATCTTCGTGAAGCACTCATCGAGGATTTGTCATGTCCTCAGGAGTTTGAAATTGAAATTGCTGCAGCTGAAGTCTATCACATAGAGAATAATCCTGCAGAATGGCATGCAATAATATCCTTTACTAATGAAGATAAATATGATGTTGTTCATGGAAATATTAGACCATTGTACTTGTTTGGAAAAGTTAATGGTGTGGATGTTCGAAGAGTTTTCATTGACAATGGTTCAGGAGTCAAGCTCATGCCCATTCATACACTTCATCGATTAGGCCTCACGAAATCTGATTTATCTCCCTCCACCATGATGCTACAAGGATATGATAAAAATGAACAAGAACCACTGGGTGAAGTTACACTCAGAACTCAATTTGGAGATCTTGTATCCAATTCAGATTTCATGGTTGTTGATCAAGACTCAGCCTTCAACATTTTGCTTGGAAGACCCTGGTTACATCATCATGCGGCTATCCCTTATTCATACCATCAATGTCTAAAATTTTGTTTCGATGGTCAATTTGGGATGTTGTATGGTGATAATGCCCCGTTCAAGACATGTGAGTCTCAATACATTGAGGTAGAATTCTATCACATGAAGCAAAGGGAGAAATCCATAACAAAGGAGATTACCAAAGTTAATGCTCCATATGGTTTGGAAAAAATTCCAGTAAATCCATTTACACATGTGAGTACAGATTATGTGTTGCCTATCAGTCAAATTGAAAAGATAGACCCAAATCAAAATACTCTTACGGAAAGATCCATAATTTCAATTATAGTAATCGAGCCAGACAACATGGGAGAAATTGGTAATCTACCAAGCAGTGATGAAAGCACAAATGGTGATGTATTCATTTCATCTACTGAAATCCAACAAGTCTATGCTTCGCCAATTAGGCCAGAAGAAGTTATAGCAACATCAAATGTGAACAATGATGTCGATTCTCAATCCATCATTTCCTCTTTATTACCCAAAGAAGACCATTCATCATCAATTGGGTCGGAAATGGATGCTTCTTCTTCAAGATATGAAATTTTGACATCTCTTCTGATCATGAAAATTCTGCTTTGTCATCTACTATGCAAGTAGACACGGAAGAAATAACACATGATGAAGAAGAAGAGGAAGATCTCAGAGATTCTCCTCCAGCATTTGAAGAGGGTATCTCTACCACTGTGGATGAACTCAGAGAAATAAATCTGGGTACAAAGGAAGATCCACGCCCCACTTTAATCAGTGCGACCATGACCCTTGAAGAGAAAGAGATGTATATTTATTTTTTAAAGAGAAATAGAGATATTTTTTCTTGGAACTATACAGAAATGATTGGGCTTGATCCTGATGTTTCTACTCATCATTTGGGTTTACTAGAAGAACATTGAGGATTTAAGCAAGCCGTGAGAAGAACACACCCAACTTATGCTTCTAAAACTGAAGCTGAAGTGGACAAGATTATCAAATCTAACTTCATCAGAGAAGTTCAGTATCCCAAGTGGTTGGCTAATATTGTAACGCCCCGACCCTAGTTGCCTAGAGTCGGTGCATTATTACATAACATTGGCATGATCACAAGAAAGATCAAATCTCGAAAGACCGATTGGTTTAGTAGCCTTGGAAACACTAGATATATTCATAAGTTTTACATTACATCATAAAATGAAAAACTACTACAACAACATAATGTTTCCACAGTCCACACTATAATCCCCTCATAATATCCCTGCAGGTCATTCATAACTTACATCTTCACTTCCTGGGAAAAATAAAACATAGAAAAGGGGTGAGCTCAAATGCCCAGTAAGGATAACAATATAGCGGAACATTCAAAATAAGCATAAACATTTAAGGCAATGCATTACTAAAACAAAAGCCTTTTAAACTTGAATTTCATCATAGTATGTCAAAAGTAAAATGCAATAATGCCATTTACTTGTTCACATGGATATTCTACTAATCAAATAATCACATGCAAAAATCAATAACCACTTTCATAATGTTGGAATGCATAATTCCAGACTATCATAACCACATAGCCAAGGCCTCGTGCAAAGACTACAAATAAGATTTTGTCAAGGCCTTGTGCCAAGACACTAGTTTGTCTCATGAGACCTACCGATGCATCGAGGAGCTATAGCGGGCTCCACCCGTCACATATTAAGTCCAATGCATTCCCATATGAAAAGGTTTAAACATAACATAAACATTCGTATTAAACTAGCATACGAAATGTCAATACTTTCACCATAAACCATGAATGGTATATAAAAAATAGCACATCCACAGTCAAACATATCACAAAACCTTCAATACAATATAAAAGTTTTGTATCATATTATATCATCCTCAAATAAGCATAAAATCCATTAAAGGATGTTGACATAGATGAAATCAAAACTCTTTTTAAAGAAATATCTCTTTCTATTTTGAAATCATTTAAGAGACATATATTTATAAAATAAAACATTTTCTTTGAAAATATTCTTATAAGCTTGTAAGGGAAGCTTTGACGATTTTATAATGGCGGAAAATAACCGCACCCGCCGTATAAGTTAAAAAAAACATTCTTATCTTAATTCTGTCGAAAAGGTTAAAAAGCACCTTGTTTGGAAAACGACGGAAAGATTCCTCTTATAAAAAGTCAAAAAAGGTATAAATTACTTTAACCCATATTCTTTTAAAAATGTTTTGAAATACATTTTGAAGAAACATGGATGTGGATGATAACGAGATCCCAGTAGATTATTACGTATAAACAACCTCGGATAATGAAGAGATTGTGAAATAACTCTTACCTTGTACTTTTCCTTGGTTGGGGTCGGTTAACCTCATGTATAATGGTGAAATAATTGTTATTAAATTATACAAGAATCATATACATTAATATGATATCATATATGATCTTTTAACATTGCTTTATTAATAATATCTTAGTATTATCGTCGTTTCAGGGGATAATCGATTCGTTCTTCTTAAATGTTTGGATACGTAAGACATGTTTGTAATGGATAGATTAAATCTTATTCATAATCATAATGATATTAACATTATTTTTAACCCTAAAATGATAATAAGACTTGAATGGATACGATGGAGGATGGATCTCACCGCGTTCGTGGAGACGGTAGTCCGTACGTACGCACGAACGCTACTTCCATTTAATTTTTATTTTAAAAGAATTGAATCCAAATGATACATAGGTATATTACTATTCCAGTATAATATAATATTTTATATATGTTACTTACGTTCATTAACACCATCCTTTATACGTTCCATGTGTGGTATGAACGAGTCATATCATTTTAAGGGGGCGGTAGTCCGCACTTCCTCAAATGAAATTATCGTATGTATATACAACATGAAACGAATAATGGTATGAAATAAAATGGAATTACAGAAGCTTATATATAAAATATATATCATTAATATCATATTTAATTACAGTTCCATCATAATGGCCACCATGAGAGGCGGTAAGATGTATTTGAACAATCATCGTTTCGTGAGGCGTTAGTTTGCCATCCACAGAAACATTATGTTCATCATCCATTAGATGGAGTTGTGTGTATGTGTAGTTTGAATCCTTCTTATAACAACATCCTAGTATATTTAGGATACTGGTGTTGTTACCAAAGAAAGGAAATAAAAAGAGTTTGGGGGTTGGAGAAGCAAAATAAATGAAAATAATTTAAGAGAAAACGTTACCTTTAATTTAGGTAACTCACTTTGGTTGGAACCAAAGGACTTCTTGAAATGCTTTCTGCCTAAGGGGAAGCTTCAAGGAGGAGGAGAGGGATGTGGGGAGATTATTTGGGCAGAGTTTGGACGATCCAAGTGGCTTGAGAGGTGTGAGGAATGAGTAGAAGTGGTCTCCTTTTATAAGGGAGAAGAGGGGCTCTTTAGGAAAGAGTGAAAGTATTACTTTATAATATAATTATATTCGGTTTATAATGGTCCAAAAATCATTGAGGTCGAATATAAGATGACTCATATTCTAAATAACATCAACCAATAAGAATTGGACAGGTTTTAGATAATATTTTAATCATTATAATCTTATTTATTTAAATGATTTATTAATGAGCTAAACATTGCATCATTATTGTGTCATTAAAAATTTAAATTATTTGATGTCTAAAAATTATAAATAAAATATCATTATGTAGGAAATCGTTTTATATTTCTAATGAATATTTATAATCGAAAATCCAACATGTATAACCCTATGTAAAAATTGTTCTTCTAAAAGATGTAAGCTTATGCCATTTTTATTTTTATTTTAACTTTATTAATATAAAGTGTCCCTACCACATACAAGTGGCTCCAAGGGGTCCCCAAATTGACCCAAGGATGCTCATGGTCGGGTATGTGTCCACCAATAAGGTTAGGACACGTTTTAGGTTAATTTTGTATTATTATAATATTATTTTTTAACCCTTATTTACCGGATTTACCCTTAACCATGGTAAATAAAATATTTACCACAGTAATTATTCAAAATGTCTAAAAATAAAAGTTACCTATTTACACAATTTGGACATCCTGATTCCAAATATGGAATCCATTTTTCTAAATTCAAAACACAGAAGTGGCAGAAATTAATTTAAAATTAATTCCCGCTGTCAAAACAAAAAACGTGTTTTTAAGAGGTAATAACTATCAAAAGGTTGACACTTGTTTATGTTCGGTTTAATTGTAAAGTTATCTCCAACGACCAACATTATATTAAATGGTAAAAATATATTCTAAATATACTTTAAAACCACTCAAATTCACAATTTATCACTATTAATTATTTTTATTTAAAAAGTTGTTTTTAATTAAAATTTAGTAATTTTCACTATTCATCAAAATATGAAAGTTATCCGAAAAGTACCAAAATTTCACCTTAGGCTAAATTAGATATTCCGAATCCAAAAATGAAGTCTATTTTGAAATATAAAATATATATGATTTCAAAAAGTAGGTATTACTATTCACAACGGCTAGTTTAATTAGTTGTGGTGTGTGTTAGAACTCGAGGTTGCGTACAACACACGCTATCGTATTATTCGAAGGGAAACGTACCATGGAATCTTGGGGTGTTACATTCTCCCCTCCTTCAAATAATTGCGTCCTTGCAATTTCTAGGGTATTACTGCATAAAAAGACTCGGGTGGTTCTTCATCATAAATTCCTCAGGTTCCCACGTTGCCTCTTCCATCTTATGGTTTCTCCACAAAACTTTTACCAGACGCGTCGTCCGGTTTCTCAGCACTTGTTCTCTCGTATCAAGAATCTTGACGGGCTCTTCGCAATAAGACAGATCGGGTTCCAGTTCTAATTCCTCATAGGTGAGTACATGCGTTGGGTCAGGCATGTATTTTCTCAACAGAGATACGTGGAACACATCGTGAATTTTGGAGAGACTTGGCGGCATTGCCAATCGGTAAGCTACAGCCCCAATTCGTTCTAGAATTTCGAAAGGTCCGATGTACCTGGGACTCAATTTACCTTTCTTTCCAAAACGTATGACTCCCTTCCATGGAGATACCTTTAGGAAAACATGATCACCGACTTGAAATTCCAAATCCTTCCTTCGATTATCGACATAGCTCTTCTGCCTACTTTGAGCTGCTTTGATGTGATTTTGGATTACTTTCACCTTTTCCACCGTTTCCTCCACCAGTTCTGGGCCTACAAGTTTTCTTTCACCAACGTCATCCCAAAAGGTTGGTGTATGACATCTCTTTCCGTATAACGCTTAATATGGTGCCATCTGTATACTCGAATGGAAGCTATTGTTATAGGAAAATTCTACCAGAGGTAAATATTGATCCCACATACCCTGAAAGTCAAGTGAGAAAGATCTCAACATGTCTTCTAAGGTTTGAATAGTCCGTTCTGATTGTCCGTCTGTCTGAGGGTGGTAAGCAGTGCTCAAATGAAGTTCAGTATCCAGGGATTTCTGAAGACTTTTCCAAAATCTTGAAGTAAAACGGGGATCACGATCAGAAACAATCGATAGGGGTACTCCATGAAGTCTCACAACTTCATTAATGTATAGTCTTGCTAGACGTTCCAGGGGTAGATCTTCTCTTATAGCAAGAAAATGTGCTGACTTGGTAAGACGATCAACAATAACCCATATTGCATCGTTCCTTCTAGGAGTCTTTGGTAGCCCCATGACAAAGTCCATCGTAATATTGTCCCATTTCCACTCCGGTATAGGAAGAGGTTGCATGACTCCTCCAGGCTGTTGCCTTCCAGCTTTCACTTGTTGACAAACCATACATCTTGACACAAAATCAGCAATCTCCCTCTTCATATTGTCCCACCAAAAATGTTCTTTCAAATCTCTATACATTTTGGTGCTCCCAGGGTGTATAGAGAAATTGGAACTATGAGCATCATCCAACAATTCCCTTTTTAGATCAGGTATATTGGGAACACAAAGTCTCTTCTTCTCTTGCTTTGCTTTAAAGTCATAAGACTTAGAGAATTCCTTTTCGGTATTGATAGCACATGAGACAATGTCTTCGTACGATGAAAAGGATTGTGAGACTAATGCTCGACGGAGAAATGGTTTTAACCCATCAAAGAAACGATCAATCTTACTTCTTGGGTTGCGAATATAATCTCCAGCATACCTCGCTAACCTTGTAAAGTTAGCCTCATACTTTGTGACATTCTCATCCTCCTTCTGTCTCAGACTCAGAAATTGCCTTTCCATATCTGCTCGATGGTCGCGAGGGAAGTATTTTTCTAAAAACAGATCTTTGAACTCCCTCCATTCCATATTTGATACTTCATCATCTTCCTTCATGTTCTGAATCAATGACCACCATTGATCAGCATCTCCAGTGAGGCGGTAAACTGCCATGATAACTTTTTCCCTTTCACTGCTCCCCAAAGCCTGAAATATTTTCTCTAGGGAAAATATCCATTGATCAGCTACTAAGGGATTTGTATTCCCATTGAACGTTGGTGGTTGTTGCCTCATGAATCGATCTAACATTGATCCTCCACACTGCGGATCAGGGTGCTCCATACGGGTAAGGTTATTATTCATAACCTGAGTAAGTTGTCCCAGTATGGTGATTAGCTGATCAGCACCAGTTGCATCACCAGCCCCACTATAATTATCTTGAGTAGGAGGGCAATCCCTACATGGAGTGCGTGCATTGATACGGTTTCCATTTCTTCCACTAGGCGCCATTTCTAAACAATGGCATAAACTAGATCAGTTTATGAATCAAAATACATAATCCCATACTTATAAAACACTTAACATAAATTGAACTATTTATGGATATAATCCATAATCATAAAAATGTTTTCTTTGAGGAATTATATACTCATAAACCCTTCATAATGATTTGTAAAGAAAATGAGAGTTATCCTAAGCATATCCCCCGGGAGTGTCGTAACCAAGAGTGCAGCAAGGCCCGTTGTCGTGCACCAGTTCCCGTTCGAGTCTAGCTCAAAGCGGTGTTTTCGGGTTTTAACCCTAGGTACATCTGTGCCAGAGCTGCCTCTACCTGCTCGTATCCAGACAGGGATGTATTGCTCAGAAAACTCACAAAATCTCTACAATACCAAAATTCTAGGAAGTTCTTCTATACTAATCTTCAAAGTTCATCTTAGGTCTACGTGCTCTAATCAGAGTTTATCTAAATCTAGCTTCCAAGGTTTGTACTAAACTTCCTCTGATACCAACTGTAACGCCCCGACCCTAGTTGCCTAGAGTCGGTGCATTATTACATAACATTGGCATGATCACAAGAAAGATCAAATCTCGAAAGACCGATTGGTTTAGTAGCCTTGGAAACACTAGATATATTCATAAGTTTTACATTACATCATAAAATGAAAAACTACTACAACAACATAATGTTTCCACAGTCCACACTATAATCCCCTCATAATATCCCTGCAGGTCATTCATAACTTACATCTTCACTTCCTGGGAAAAATAAAACATAGAAAAGGGGTGTGCTCAAATGCCCAGTAAGGATAACAATATAGCAGAACATTCAAAATAAGTATAAACATTTAAGGCAATGCATTACTAAAACAAAAGCCTTTTAAACTTGAATTTCATCATAGTATGGCAAAAGTAAAATGAAATAATACCATTTACTTGTTCACATGGATATTCTACTAATCGAATAATCACATGCAAAAATCAATAACCACTTTCATAATGTTGGAATTCATAATGCCAGACTATCATAACCACATAGCCAAGGCCTCGTTCCAAGACTACAAATAAGATTTTGTCAAGGACTTGTGCCAAGACACTAGTTTGTCTCATGAGACCTACCGATGCATCGAGGAGCTATAGCGGGCTCCACCCGTCACATATTAAGTCCAATGCATTCCCATATGAAAAGGTTTAAACATAACATAAACATTCGTATTAAACTAGCATACGAAATGTCAATACTTTCACCATAAACCATGAATGGTATATAAAAAATAGCACATCCACAGTCAAACATATCACAAAACCTTCAATACAATATAAAAGTTTTGTATCATATTATATCATCCTCAAATAAGCATAAAATCCATTAAAGGATGTTGACATAGATGAAATCAAAACTCTTTTTAAAGAAATATCTCTTTCTATTTTGAAATCATTTAAGAGACATATATTTATAAAATAAAACATTTTCTTTGAAAATATTCTTATAAGCTTGTAAGGGAAGCTTTGACTATTTTATAACGGCGGAAAATAACCGCACCCGCCGTATAAGTTAAAAAAAACATTCTTATCTTAATTCTGTCGAAAAGGTTAAAAAACACCTTGTTTGGAAAACGAAGGAAAGATTCCTCTTATAAAAAGTCAAAAAAGGTATAAATTACTTTAACCCATATTCTTGTAAAAATGTTTTGAAATAAATTTTGAAGAAACATGGATGTGGATGATAACGAGATCCCAGTAGATTATTACGTATAAACAACCTCGGATAATGAAGAGATTGTGAAATAACCCTTACCTTGTACTTTTCCTTGGTTGGGGTCGGTTAACCTCATGTATAATGGTGAAATAATTGTTATTAAATTATACAAGAATCATATACATTAATATGATATCATATATTATCTTTTAACATTGCTTTATTAATAATATCTTAGTATTATCGTCGTTTCAGGTGATAATCGATTCGTTCTTCTAAAATGTTTGGATACGTAAGACATGTTTGTAATGGATAGATTAAATCTTATTCATAATCAGAATGATATTAACATTATTTTTAACCCTAAAATTAGAATAAGACTTGAATGGATACGATGGAGGATGGATCTCACCGCGTTCGTGGAGACGGTAGTCCGTATGTACGCACGAACGCTACTTCCATTTAATTTTTATTTTAAAAGAATTGAATCCAAATGATACATAGGTATATTACTATTCCAGTATAATATAATATTTTATATATGTTACTTACGTTCATTAACACCATCCTTTATACGTTCCATGTGTGGTATGAACGAGTCATATCATTTTAAGGGGGCGGTAGTCCGCACTTCCTCAAATGAAATTATCGTATGTATATACAACATGAAAAGAATAATGGTATGAAATAAAATGGAATTACAGAAGCTTATATATAAAATATATATCATTAATATCATATTTAATTACAGTGCCATCATAATGGCCACCATGAGAGGCGGTAAGATGTATTTGAACAATCATCGTTTCGTGAGGCGTTAGTTTGCCATCCACAGAAACATTATGTTCATCATCCATTAGATGGAGTTGTGTGTGTGTGTAGTTTGAATCCTTCTTATAACAACATCCTAGTATATTGAGGATACTGGTGTTGTTACAAAATAAAGGAAATAAAAAGAGTTTGGGGGTTGGAGAAGCAAAATAAATGAAAATAATTTAAGAGAAAACGTTACCTTTAATTTAGGTAACTCACTTTGGTTGGAACCAAAGGACTTCTTGAAATGCTTTCTGCCTAAGGGGAAGCTTCAAGGAGGAGGAGAGGGATGTGGGGAGCTTAGTTGGGCAGAGTTTGGACGAGCCAAGTGGCTTGAGAGGTGTGAGGAATGAGTAGAAGTGGTCTCCTTTTATAAGGGAGAAGAGGGGCTCTTTAGGAAAGAGTGAAAGTATTACTTTATAATATAATTATATTCGGTTTATAATGGTCCAAAAATCATTGAGGTCAAAGATAAGATGACTCATATTCTAAATAACATCAACCAATAAGAATTGGACAGGTTTTAGATAATATTTTAATCATTATAATCTTATTTATTTAAATGATTTATTAATGAGGTAAACATTGCATCATTATTGTGTCATTAAAAATTTAAATTATTTGATGTCTAAAAATTATAAATAAAATATAATTATGTAGGAAATCTTTTTAGCTTTCTAATGAATATTTATAATCGAAAATCAAACATGTATAACCCTATGTAAAAATTGTTCTTCTAAAAGATGTAAGCTTATGCCATTTTTATTTTTATTTTAACTTTATTAATATAAAGTGTCCCTACCACATACAAGTGGCTCCAAGGGGTCCCCAAATTGACCCAAGGATGCTCATGGTCGGGTATGTGTCCACCAATAAGGTTAGGACACGTTTTAGGTTAATTTTGTATTATTATAATATTATTTTTTAACCCTTATTTACCGGATTTACCCTTAACCATGGTAAATAAAATATTTACCACAGTAATTATTCAAAATGTCTAAAAATAAAAGTTACCTATTTACACAATTTGGACATCCTGATTCCAAATATGGAATCCATTTTTCTAAATTCAAAACACAGAAGTGGCAGAAATTAATTTAAAATTAATTCCCGCTGTCAAAACAAAAAACGTGTTTTTAAGAGGTAATAACTATCAAAAGATTGACACTTGTTTATGTTCGGTTTAATTGTAAAGTTATGTCCAACGACCAACATTATATTAAATGGTAAAAATATATTCTAAATATACTTTAAAACCACTCAAATTCACAATTTATCACTATTAATTATTTTTATTAAAAAAGTTGTTTTTAATTAAAATTTAGTAATTTTCACTATTCATCAAAATATGAAAGTTATCCGAAAAGTACCAAAATTTCACCTTAGGCTAAATTAGATATTCCGAATCCAAAAATGAAGTCTATTTTGAAATATAAAATATATATGATTTCAAAAAGTAGGTATTACTATTCACAATGGCTAGTTTAATTAGTTGTGGTGTGTGTTAGAACTCGAGGTTGCGTACAACACACGCTATCGCATTATTCGAAGGGAAACGTACCATGGAATCTTGGGGTGTTACAAATATTGTCCCTATAAAGAAGAAGAATGGACAAATTAGAGTTTGCATCGATTTCAGAGATCTTAATCGGCATTATCCTAAGGATGATTTCCCAGTTCTGATTACAGAACTTCTAATTGATGCAACAGCTGGCTATGAAGCACTTTCCTTCATGGATGGATATTCTGGATATAATCAGATTCGAATGGCCCCAGAAGATGAGGAATTCACAGCCTTCAGAGCCCCTCAGGGTGTTTTTTGTTACCGAGTAATGCCCTTTGGCTTAAAGAATGTAGGTGCAACATATCAACGCGCCATGCATCGTATCTTCAAACCATTCTTAGGGAAATTTGTTGAATGCTATGTAGACGATTTGGTAGTTAAATCCAAACAACTTTCTAATCACTTGGCTGATTTGGAAGTCATATTCTGCAAGCTTCGACAACATAATTTGAAGATGAACCCCTTAAAATGTGCTTTTGGGGTAACCTCAAGAAAATTTCTCAGCTTTGTTGTACGCCATCGTGGTATTGAAGTCGATCCTGAGAAGACCAAGTCAATCCTTGGTATGTCACCTCCTCAAAATTTGAAATAATTAAGAGGACTTCAAGGACACTTAGCCTCTATTCGGCGTTTCATCTCCAATTTGGCAGACAAAAGTTTACCCTTTACTAAATTGATGAAGAAGGGTGTCACTTACCAGTGGACTGAAGAATGTCAAGAAGCATATGATATTATCAAGAAATACCTCTTGAGTCCACCGGTACTCATGCCACCTATTGAAATAAGACCACTTATCCTCTACGTGATAGCTATAGAGTGATCATTGGGTGCCTTTCTTGCTCAAAAGAATGATGTTGGGAATGAAAACAGCCTCTACTATCTCAGTCGAACTATGCATGAAGCAGAAACCCGGTATTCAAGTATTGAGAAGTGCTGCCTGACATTAATCTTTACAGTTCAGAAATTGAGACATTACCTGCAACATCACAAGGTCCAATTTGTATCTCGCAATAACCCGCTCAAATTCATCCTTATTCGTCTAATGCTTACAGGACGTCTAGCAAGGTGGGAAGTTATTTTGCAGCAATTCGACATTCAGTATGTGTCTCAAAAGGTGATAAAGGGCCAAGCTCTGGCTGATTTCCTGGCTGAACACCCTTCAGTGGAAGACACATCTTCAGATATTGAACTCCCTGATGAGTAAGTCTTCTCTATTCAAGAAATTACTCAAGCACGGGAAATGTATTTTGATGGTGCTTCCATAAGTCCAACAGGGAAGAAAATGGAAAATCCTAAATTCAACAAAGTTGGCTTAGGAATTGTACTCATTTCTCCAGAAAAGTCAGTGTTACCTTATTCCTTCTTATTGTGGGAAGGTGGTACCAATAATGAAGCCGAATACCAAGCTCTTATCACAAACTTGGAATTAGCGCTTCAAGCACAAGTGAATCACTTAAAGGTGAAGGGTGATTCATACCTGGTAATCAAACAAGTCAATGGGAATTATGCCATCAGAAAAGAAGAACTAATCCCTTTGTATGATTATGTCAGAGAGTTAATGGTGGAATTCCCTTTGGAACCGACATTTTCTTATGTCCCAAGATCACAAAATGCTCAAGTTTATGCATTGGCTAATATAGCCACATCTCTGGAAGATCCAAATTGGGATGAGACAACCATCAGTATTGCCCACTGTCGTGCAATTTCACATTATGTTCGAATCAGAACAGAGGAAATTAATGAAATTAGTCCCATTCCTGAACTGTATGGTCATACTACAGGATAGAGGTCACCTATCAGGGAATACCTTCAAAATGGATCACTTCCACCTGATAGAGCTGAGAAAGAACAAATCCGGCGACGTGTGGTCAATTTTACTCTTTATGATAGCTCAGATCATCTAGAGAAAATTCTCTACAAACATCATTTTGATGGAGTTCTCTTCAAATGCATTGATGGTGAAGAGACAATGGCTGTCCAGAAAGAAGTGCACGCAGGAGTCTGTGGTGCCCACCAGTCTGGACATAGACTATCTGATCAGGTTCGAAGGCTTGGATACTTTTGGCCTTCAATGATACGAGATTGTGTCGATTTCACAAAGAAGTGTCATTCATGCAAAGTACATGCCAACTTCATTCATCAGCCTCTAGAGTTGCTTCATATAGCTAAATACTCATGGCCATTTGCCACATGGGGAATGGATGTGGTGGGACCTTACCCTTCGGCTACGGCTAAGCAGTTTAAGTATATTCTTACTGCTACTGACTTCTTTTCCAAATGGGCAGAGGCAATACCTCTCAAATAAGTCAGTTCTAAATGCATTGTTAGCTTTATCAAGTCTAACACCATTACCAGATTTGGTGTCCCTCATACCATATTGACAGACAATGGCACCAATTTCTGTTCATTCGAGGTGAAGAAATTGTATCAAGAATACAACATTAAATCCAACCATTCATCTCAGTATCATGCAGCAGCCAACGACCAGATAGAATCCTTTAACAAGACTGTTTCAAATATACTACAAAATATGGTGGATAAAGATAAGAGGTCATGGCCTGATAAACTCTTTCATGCTTTATGGGCTTATCGGACTACCACCCGCACTGCGACTCGATCAACTCCATATTTATTGGTATATGGAACGGAAGCCGTCTTGCCCATTTAAGTTCAACTACCCTCTCTCAGAGTTTCCATTTGTGATCAATCATCTACAGATAAAAAATCTCAAAAGTGATTGGATGAATTGGAATGGTTAGATGAGAAAAGATTGTTTACTTTGCACCACTTGTAAGTCTATCAGAATCAAATAGAACGAGCTTTTAACAAAAAATTTCATCTTCATTCATTCACTCAGGGAGATTTGGTATTAGTTCTCAGAACTCTAATGATACGAGGAAAGAAACCTCCCAAGCTTGAGCCAAAATGGGAAGGACCTTATTCAATACATAGGTTCTACTCCAATAGAGATTATTCATTAATCTCAATGGATATAGAACTCATCACTACTCCAACCAATGCCAGATTTTTGAAGAAGTATTTTGTATAAACTGTAAAGTATGTACTATTCCTTGCAACATGACACTAAACTGTGCGGTACCAGTTCATCCTTTCTATATGACATTAAACTACATGGCAACGGTCCATACAGTATGACCTTAAACTATTTGTACTTTCGTCCCACATGACGTTAAACTGTGAAAAAAGTCATCTTCCTAACTACATGACACTAAACTGTACAGAAAGTCCCTTCATACGTCCTACATGACGTTAAACTGTGTATATGTCCCTGCAACATGACACTAAACTGTGTGACACCAATTCTTCCTTTCTATATGACGTTAAAATACATGGCAACGGTCCATACATATGACCTTAAACTATTTGTACTTTCGTCCCACACGACGTTAAACTGTGGGAAAAAAAAGTTCCCTAAATGGTCCAGTATGACCTTAAATTTCAACTAGGTCATGTATGACCTTAAACTACATCATCAACGGTCCATGCATATGACCCTAAACTGTTTGAAAGTCCCTTACATCCAGCAAGACATTAAATTGTGACGTCCTAACTACATGATTCTAAACTATATAAAAGTCCCTTACGTTTGGAAAGATGTTAAACTACATAATCATCAAAGGTCCTGTATGACCTTAAACTACACCACCATCCAGCATGACATTAAACTGCACCATCCACGGTCTATGCATATGACCTTAAACTATTCACACTTTCGTCCAACATGACGCTAAACTATATCATCCCTTTTTCATCCAACATGATGTTAAACTGTGGAAAAATACCCAATGCGTCTAAGATGATGTTAAAATGGTGCACTCTTTTGTCCTCACTACATGACATTGAACTGCAGAGTACCCCCCTTTCATCCAAACATGATGTTAAACTATGTTGTCTCCATCGTCCTAACTACATGGCGCTAAACTGTATAGAAAGTTTGTGATATGTCCTACATGACATTAAACTGTATTTTGTCCCTGGTACATGTCACTAAACTGTGCAGCACCAATAGTCCTAACTACAAGACTTTAAACCGCATAGTCCCTTTATACGTCCTACATGACATTAAACTGTGTATCATTAAGGTTGTTGCTACCTCTTGTTTCTCACACTGAGGATGACTCACGTGAGCTTAGAGAAAACCTCAACCATAATATTTTCTCTAGGCTGCTAACCATGTGTAAGTCCCAACATCATTTTTTAGGTCATTGTCCCCAAGAACAACTTGATCATTAATTCATTCTTTAATTGAACTACACAGACTTTGATCCTTTCCTTCTAGGCTGGGTATGTAGGCAACCTCCCAAGGTTCAATCCCAAAACCAATCTCTTCACATCGGTTCACCTCCATCTCATACAATGTTGATTTGTGAAACCACCCCTAGAATCAATATCTTTACATTGGTTCACATTCATCCTTGTTATACGACGTTAAACTATACAAAACTTTTATCCAGTATGACAATAAACTATAATATTCTTTGATACCCTCACCTGAGAGGGAACCATTATTTACATTGATTTTTCAATCATGTTTCATCTCAAAGACTACATTCATACATGGCAACTCCCAAACCTTTTATCTTGGGTTAAACCATCATTGTACTAAATTCCCTTTTCACCCTTCATATGTACGAACCAAATTTGTACAAAGGGTATTTCTAGAACTACGTGGGATTGATTACCATCCTTATGGGATACGTAGGAACGTTCGATTGTCCCTCGAATCCAACCCCAAGTCTTTGGGACTAACCCCAAATTCCACTTTTAGTCT
The DNA here is from genome assembly GCA_963277665.1 of Viscum album. Classification (NCBI taxonomy): domain Eukaryota; kingdom Viridiplantae; phylum Streptophyta; class Magnoliopsida; order Santalales; family Viscaceae; genus Viscum; species Viscum album. Next base: position 641,118,373 of record OY728146.1, on the reverse strand, counting down.
CTTGGCTGAAAAGTACCCATGAAAACACACACTATGTATTTCTTACAATGGTCCAAGCTCTATGACCTTAAACTAAGATCTCTAGTCCTTTTGTCCCACACGACGTTAAACTGTAGTTTAAGAACTACGCATGGCTTGATTCTCATCCTTATGGGATACGTAGTGAAGTCCAACATTTCAATTCAGGACCCAGCCACAACATGATTATGGTTAGAATTGACATGTGTATCTCGGTATACATTGAACAATACCCATATTTATGTTTCATAATACTAACCTTAAATATTTCCAGATCCTCATAACCCTTTTCCTGACTTCTATTCACAAAAATGTCAAACTTTTGAGAGTTCTTTTGCCTGACTATGCAGCACGTGCCCATAGGTGGCCTTACATAAACAGTCTACATAACAGACTTGTTAGCCAAAAGATACTATTATTTGACTATGCATCCAATGCCCTTAGGTGGCCCTGCATAATTCAACCCCCTAACGAGTTTGTCGGATAGTGGTAACTTCATTCTCTGGAAGAATGCATCTTTTGTCCTTATTTATCTTAAATAACAGTATGTAGGGATCCGCAAAAAAAGCCATCCTTAACATATTTGTCCCATATCCTTTTTCATGATCTGAAAGTATTCAAGTCTATGGTTTATATTCTCCTTCCCTACATTTGGGTCAGACCTTCGTAGGAGTGATATTCATCCAGTTCTTCGATAATCTTGTATGGAAATATCTTCTCCATATTCAAGTACCTCCTTCCATACAGTAAACTCTACACTTTGGAAGATTTGAATCTCCATAAACTTTCACTGGCTTTTAGCACTAGGAAAGTAAATTTCTGAGAATTATTTTTCCTGACTATGCAGCACGTGCCCATAGGTGGCCTTGCATAAACAGTCTACATAACAGACTTGTTAGCCAAAAGATACTATTTTATTTAACTATGCAGCCAATTCCCTTAGGTGGCCCTGCATAATTCAACCCCCTAATGGGTTTGCTAAATAATGGTAACTTCATTCTTGGGAACTACTTCTTCTAATGACTTTTAGATCTTTTTCATATCATTCATCAGATTCAAATATTCTTGAGTCATAGCTTACATATTTTCCCTCATACTTGAGTATGGTACTATGTTTTTAGATGAGTTGTCAAAGAATTGAGTCAATTATAATCCATTTCGGTCAAAGCTATTTCGACCTTAAACATTATCCTTTGTATGTCCGATGTGCATGAATTTAAACTACCCACAAAAGACAGGGGGAACTCTAAATAAAATTCAAGTTCCCAGCTCCCTAAACATACATTTTTGTATGATTTAGGTAACATTGAGAAATTAAAAGGTTCGAAGTTTGTAGGTTTATTTACATTAATCCTAGTAAAAAATCAAACTATGCTTACTAGGCCCATTGGCTTAGGTAAAATCTAAAGCATGTAGTAAAAGAGAATGCAGGTACAAATGAGTGAAGGTGAAAGTGTTTTTCATTGATACATAAGAGTTATAAGGACATCCACAGACTGGAGTCTCTTCTCTTTTTCAAGAATTACAAGAGGCTTTCAACATAACTCTTCATTTGATTTACGGCATCCCGAGCTTCATCAACAGCTACTTGAAGTTCATGAACTCGACCAACTTCACTCTTTTCAGCCTGATGGAGTGATTTCTTGGCATCCTCAATGGTCTTCATACCATTAGTTTGAACTCCCACCAGTGAATTATTAAGTTGGTCAAGTTCCCCAGTAACAGCATCCAACTGTTGCTGAAGGTGCATTTGCTGGATGACTTTTTCTCTGATTTTATGCTTCAGCTCCTCCATCTTGGTAGCATAATCAGCCTCAGCTTGGGATACCGCAGCCTCAAATTTGCCGATGTTAACTGACAATTTCACTCTGGTCAGATCTTCGCGGCACTTTTTCTCCTGCTCCCTCCTGAAGATGATATGTTTCACAGTGGTATGGATCTTTTCATATCCAAAACCGCCAAGTCCTAATATGAAAAATTGGGAGGACAATCGAGGAATTTTCGATGGTAACTCTTCTAAAGACACCTCAGATATGATGTTCCATATGTTTTTCCATGCCTTGCGTCGTGAAAATCTGAACACTTTAAGCATCTTTGGGTCTGATTCAACATCATCATCACAGGGGGCAGGTAATCTGGGATTAATGCACTTAAGGATGTTCCATGTTCTGTTCTTTCCCCCCTGACTTGTGCTTCTTCGCTTTCAATTCCCATGGGGGTAGAGGCTGAGGCTTCACCTCCAGACTTAGCCACTGCAGTTGACAGCCCTGCATAATTAATTGAAAGCTTTGGTTAGATTCAAAGGATAACAAAAGAATCGATTGTATTTAAGTACAATCACAAATATTGTTATCCCTTACCCGACGGTGGGTTAGAAACCTGATAAGACTCCTCCCCATCGTTCCTAGTCTCAACAGGATCTTCAAGATGGGTCTGAGGAGGGTTTACTGGGTTTATCTCTACTTGAGATAATGTTTCTGAAATGGTAGGGTTGACATAAATGTCCACACCCTCTTCAGGAATTGGCAGTTTAGCAGTTTCTATAGATGGAACTGCATATTGTTTTCAGTCATGATTAGAAGTGTAAATTATAAGAAAATTTACTGGGAGAAGGATAACACTCACGGTCAAGGTCTTATAAATCACAGGACAACTTAGCATAATCATAAAATTCTTCGAAATACATGTCATGATTCATCATTTCATCAAATGATATTTCAAAATCCTGGTTAGTCTCACCAGCAGGAGCATTTGGTGTGCCTTCTTGATGACTTACGTCCTGCAGCCCCTGACCCTGGACAGTATCTTCGGGTAAAATCATAGCATCAGTTGCAAGAGTCTCCAGAAGATCTAATGCAGGAGTTGAACCTGAAGTATCATAGAATAGAAATTAGTCGGTGTTTCATTCAACATTTTTTATGAAGCATTGTTGACTTACCAAAAACAAGTTCTTCTCTTCTTGCAATAACTATAGGAGGGATACTGGGAATAGATGCTAGCTCTTCTCCAGAAGCATCCAAGTTAGCTTGGATCTATGATTTTCCACAGCACCCTCTGTGTTCTTTGAAGGAGGATCAGTCCTTTCCCTCAGGGGGAAATTGAAGAAGCCCCTACAATCCCCAGAAATATGAGTAACCATGTGGTCATGGGTATAAACTCATGATTACTCGAAGGAATTACCACTGCTAATGAAGCGTTTAGTTATGGACTTCCTCCTTCGTTGCCTTTTATTCTTTGGTTTTTTGGGAGTATCGGTAGTCTCCCTTATTTTCACTTGGATTGGAGAATGTAAGGCTATGTCCAGTGCCTCATTCATGGCCTACTGTCCTGGAGATATCTCACCTGGTTTGAGAGGAGAATCAGTAGCAGCCCTAATGGTAGTACCACCAGGGCTATACTGTGGTGAAGGAACCACAGTTCCTTTATTTTCAAGCTGCAAGATGAAGAAAATAACTTCCTTAAGTAACAAAGATTCGACTGAAATCAAGTTTCAAAGCAAATAAAGAAATAAAACTTACATCTTTAGGAGCCACATACTCATGCCACTCCTCATCTCTAGAACTACCAGCCCCCACAGTGGTGCCATGATCAATCATTTCTTTCACCCGCCTGGTGACAGGAACAGACTCATCAGTGGCATATATGAGCATTTCCAGCTCTCTAATATAATCCTACACTTAATTGGGGTTATCCCCATATTGAATATTTGTAGAAGCCACAAGATTCCCTATTCCAGGAATTTGTAGGCCCTCACACAAATCCATCCAGGCGGTCTCAGTACCACATTATGAACTCTGCCATAGCTGGACAGCCTCCGGTCTTAGATATGAAGGCTGTGAGGAAGGTCCGACAATTTTTGACTTTAATTTCATCCCAGCTCCTACAACTATAGATAAAGAATAAGAAAGTAAGACTTATTGCTTTATAAAGCAGCAATGATTAAATTACTACAATGAAGTAACTCACCAGGAGTTGATGGAGTGAGTCTTTTAATTCTGACCGGAGGATTATATCGGGCACGAAACCGCTTTGCCGCTGGTTGTGCCTCATCATCCCCATCATGGGAATCCGGTGAATCAGTTCTAGAGGAGGAGTCTTTCGAATCAACTTCAGGTGGGGAAGCATCACCTTCATGAGGAAGGGTTTCTTTCTCTACAGTTCTCTTCCTTTTCCCCACCTGATAAACTGGGTGATTCAATATCCCTTTAGGGTATGATGCTATCCAGTGTTCGGCATAATATGTAGTCAAATTATGTGCCACTTTTTCAACTGGTAGATCAAATACTACCACAGTCTTCTCCCTTGATGTCAGCAGCCATAGTTGCCGAGCAACCATCAGATGTTGCTCTAACCTGACATGTACTGGAGGAGATACAACAATATGTTGCAAACATCTGAATTGACGTGAAAATCTATATAGAGCATAGGCCTCGCATATGATTTCTCCGTCAATCCTAGCAACTAGCACACCATCCCAGCAAGCTAGCATGTATGACCTCAATTCTAAATGGGCTGTTCCATCATTAACAAACTGCCCGGTTGGCAGACTTCCATAGGGAAAGAAGTTGAATTAATTAAACATGCTCAGACTCAATTTCATGTCATAGGCATTAACATCTAATGGAGCAACTCCAGAGAATGCTGGCACTGATGACCTGAAATAACTTCTAGGAATTTGTAATCCATTCTGTACATTATAAGTCCTGAAGTGAGTGGCGATCCATCCCCATAAAACTTGGAATGGTCCCACTATTCTTAAAGGAGATTTACCCATGAAGACATGAAGTAAACACCTGTGAATCTTTGCTAAAATGGGGGTAGCCAACCCAACCATTTTTCCCTCATCCATCATTTCCACAATGACGAAGGTCCCTGGCCTGACACCTCCCTTAGAATCCCTGACTGGCAAGAGATAAACACTGAGCCACATTGCCAAGAATCCCGCCAGATGAGTATTCTTTGGGATTCTTTGATTCACTTCATATCCCCACTTCTCGAACTCTCCTACTTCTAGAGTTGGCCAGAATGTGCCAGAAGCACCCCTCTTCTCAGGTTTTGGGCAGGTGGTAGGACGTTTAGGACTCTTATCCTTGGATTTATTTTTCTTGTATCCTTTTTCTTTTGGCTCCTTCTCCTTTGGCTCCCTCTCTTTCTTCTCAATAATAAATACATTCATCCATTCCTCCGGATTAAAATCCTTTATAGAATGAGTTAATGAAGTCTCTGAACTCTTGAGCTTGTGGATGATCTTAAATAATTCATGAGCTAAAGCAGGAGTTTTCTTTGAATCATTCCAAGTCACCTTGGGAGGAATGAATGCATCATACATATCGCCCAAAATTGGAGCCCCTGAAATCTTGTGGACATCCCACAAACTGATACCTACTTCTCCATGAGTTAGATGGAGAGAATTAGTTTCTGGGCTCCAGTGGCTGAGTATCTCCAGCACGAAGTTATCATGTCTGTAAACATATGTTTGCCCAACCCAGACACCTTCGTATATTGTAGCTCTCTTCAAATCCTGAACAAACTCCGCACAGGTTTGTTGCACCCATTATGCCCACATCCAAGTTGGTTTCACGCCTCCCCCAGGATAGAAGTCCCAACTTTTCTTCCAGCCTTTGGATTGATCCATCTGAGCATTTCAGAAGATTGAAGGATGACAATGTGGTTGCAGCTCAGGTGTATGATTTTTCAGATCTGGTGTGCAAGGGCTATGATGCATCACGTAGGCCTTCTCTACTATTACAACGCTTATAAATACTCATCCACATGAGATATTTGCTGAAGCAAAGTTGGTGTAATTCTGGAACCACGAAAATGGAAGATAGTTCTTTGCTTCTGGAATGGTGACTTCTGGTAGATGACCATAGCCATACAAAGGCAGATAAGTGCTCTGTGGGAAGTCACGATGATATTTCTTCAGATACTTAGCCAAATTCGGAAGAGTGCTATCTTTGACAGTATAATAATCATGGCCAATGATGTCCATCATATCATCTATCCGCTTGCTAGCCAATTCATCAACTATTCTGGGTCTAAGATCCATTGATTCTGCACAAAAGTTGAATAAATTAAATTCTTAAATGGATTGATTTTTCATAAACTTTGTGAAGAAATCCGAAAAAATGGCAAAGGCACTAAGGCACGCAAGTCTAAACATGGCGCGCAAGTGTTATTTTTTCGCGCTAGTTTTTACCATGAAAATCTAAACTGCGCAAGTACAGATACCTAGACAGTAGCGCGGTGGCAAGGAAACAGTGGAAAGAATAGACTTGCACGACGAGAGCTTGAGAAATTGGAATCAGATGTGAAGCGCGACCAATAACCATGTATTTATAGGCCAAGCGGCCTATCTACGCGCCTACACCCAGTGCACCCAGGCCCTGTGCGATGCGCACTTGCACGCTGCCCTCTGCGCCATCAATACTTGCGCTCCACCTTTCCTTTGGATCTCTTCGATTTCCTCAAAGTCAATTCCTCATTTTCTTTCAGATCCAACTCTGAGGGGGGACTTTTGTTGACGCTCCTTTTGTCACAGAATCTAAATATCGTAAAAGGGGAATATCCGAGCTCAAAATGATTCAACCTTTGAAGAAAATATCAAAAATCAACAAAGGCATGAACAAGGGATCAAAAGCACATGTGCCGCGCAAGTTATATCACTGTAGCGCAAGTCCACTTGCGCGACACCTTATGGTCGCGCAAGTGACTTGCGCGACCCAAGTGATAACCGCCCGGTAACCGCCCGGGGTCTTCTCCTGCCTATAAATAGACCCTGTGGGTCCCCCATTCGAGAGAGATTTTTACAGAAACCCATATTTGGGCTCTCGGCGCTCTAGTCTCTTCTCAAAGCTTCCAGAACACTTCTAAGGTAATTTATTACCTAGAACGGAAGATCTAAAGAGGGGGAGGAAGGCCTAAGTGTTTAAACTCATCAAAACTTGCACGCATGAGTGGCTAGCCCTTAAGGGAAAAGGGCCACACTTGCGCGCCGCCTTACTCATTCATTAGATCTTGTGCGCCCCTCTTTTGGAAGAACCTCAAGAGGATTCTAAAGGCTTTAATGAAGAGTCGCTCAAGTATTACCCTGCTGGTTAACCATCGCGCAAGTACACCATGTGTCGCGCAGGCATACCTGCGCGACCAGGACCTGCGTGACCAGGACTTGTGTGCCCATGCAGTACCTATGCGCCTGCCAGGACTTGCGCGCCCCTGCCTTTTTGGGTTCCTTTCTTTCCCATTTCACCCCTCTTAAGCCATTAAACCTTTCTTAATCAAGATTCAGTCTTCAAGACACTCTTAAAATCCATTTATGGAATGATTTCTTGATTTGAAATCCTTATCTGAAAAGAATTCTGTGGAATATCTCTCAAAACCTAGTGATTTACATATCTTTATGTCACTAAAGATTGAGAGTTCATTCATTCAAACTCATCCTTTAAGATGAGAGAATATTTAACCTGGGTCTCCTTTTCAAGAATAATCCCTAGTCATAAGTATTCAAATTTGGGCATCCTCTTTAGGAGTAATCCCCAAGTCCCTTAATTTTTTTTGGGAATCCTCTTAGGAGTAAGCCCCAGATCCCCTAACCTGGGCTTCCTTTTCAGGTGTAAGCCCCAGTTCCCTAATTTGGGCATTCTCCTCAGGAGTAATCCCCAAACATTAATCCTTAACCTGGGTCTCCTTTTCCGGAGTAAGTCCCAGTCATAATCCCTTAACCTGGGCCTCCTTTTTAGGAATAAGCCCCAGTCATAATCTCTCTTAACCAGTCCTAATTTACCTTTGATCTGGGATTCCTCTTTAGGAGTAAAACCCAATCATAAGTCTTCTCCTAATTTGGGCCTCCTTTTCAGGAGTAAGCCCCAAGTTAGAGTATTCAAAATCTCCACAAAGTAAATATACCTTTATGGACCCTATTCCTAGATTTCTTCCCTAAATTAAATCCTAACCTTCATTTATATGGGCAGTCATACATACATAAGCCCCACATTATTTCTTATGATTGCATCTTTCATGGCACTGTTGTCTAATTTTTACCAACACCTCTGGTTTCTCACACCGAGCATGACTCATGTGAGCTTAGAGTGTAAAAGTAATTGTGACATCCTTCTTTGAGCCATCATTCATAAACATCATACTCCCTTACTCGAACTACGTGGGTTCTGATTCCTTTTCTAAATAAAGGATGCGTAGGTAGCCCGTCTATGGGTTCGATCCCAACTCTAAAATAATCCATGTCCTTCTGAATGGAAATAAACTTCAAGTGCCCCACTGAGTGGCTTTAAAACCAGCATGGTCATCATAATGACCAAGAGACTTCTATATAAATGTGTCGAAGGGTAACATTGACCAAGAATCTCTAACAAATACAGATGATTCTCTATCGATGAAGAACCTCAAATGCATACAAAAGATTCTCTAAATTTCCTACATATTTAATCATTGATTGTCAGATCTGAAGGAAAGCTTATTTTATACTTGGTAATGTAATAAGGATTCATGAACATAACTTAAATCTATAAAGAGAGTCCCAGAGTAGACAATAATTCCCCTCAAAAAGGTGTGATGAGTCCAACCTCCCATCCTCTCGTCTAATGCAAATTCTTAAGCCTCATCAGTCCACAAACTAATGAGCACCTACCTTTGGAAAGTAGGTCCGAATGGATGTGGAATCATTGGATGTTTCCGGTTCTACGAACAAACCCGTTAGAAACCGATCATAACGTTTGAACCCCCTATCAAGGTGGTCATCCCCAGATTCCGAGGGAAACAGAGCTGGATCATGCATTTGAGTTGAGTAAATGGGCCATGAAGACAAAGTTGGACTGAACTATCCAGATTGGACATCACTTTACCATTTGTGTCGTATTTTCTTCATCTAGACTTTTATTGGGACCAAATTTAGAGGGAATATCGGGGACATGCTTATAAAAAATCATTCTTCTAAAATTCCAGCCAATTCACGTGTTTTAGAGGTCAACTATGCGGTGAAAGTGGGATTAAAACTTTGGGACGAATTTACCTTTCACATTTAAAAAATGTTTTCTAACCCTAGACCTCCCAAACTATATTTAAAGGATTTTTTTTTACCTTTTTAGAGGGTTGGTAAAGGATTTGGGAAGGTGTGGTAGAAAGGATGGATCTTAGGAACACCTCACAAGCCTTGAAAGAATAAGGCCTTGTGAAAATTTCTCTTTCAAGAAGGCTCTCCTCTCCCACCTCCACTTTGTTTTTCCCTATTTTTATTCTTGTAAGATGAATTTTCTTCAGTAAACCTTCTATATTATTCTCTTTTAATTTTTATATTTCTCTTCTTAGTATGGAATATAAGAGAGAAGACGATATTGGGTGTTCCCCAATCAATTCATTTCTTATGCAAAACGTCTCCACGATAACAACTCCTCCCATGGAAGAGTGATTTTTTTCATAGTTGATCTAATCCCCAAGCCTTTCCTTTATTTTATTTGAATCCATGAACATAATGTAATTCATAAATTGTGATCAATTAATTGAGTTTTAATTTCTATGTTACTCGACCGACTTTAACTTGACCGCGTGCTCGGGCTTGTGTAAATCGTATGAGTGAAACCTCAATCGCAAGATATAATCAACTTGGGATAGAATTGTAGGGTTAAAGTATCATCCAAACTCAATTAATTCCTAAATCCAGGGTGGAGATGATTCCTTAATTTCCAATGACCATAAGTTGGATCTTGGATCACCATTAAGGTAGGGTGATGTAATTGGATGTCCTGATGTTAACCAAAGGATCATTTTTTAAAAAAATATTTGTGGTATTGTTAATTTCCATAGGTTTTGGGGATTTAAAAGATTAGGGTATCATAATCTAATGAATTATAATCATATGGGATAATGATAAATGAATGGTTAAGGGGGTAGATTAGATCAACTACATCTTCTCATATAAGTGTTTTTAAATAAACTGTGTCTTTGATTGTTCTTGTTTGTTGTTTAGTTTATTGTCCGAAAGTCACAAACCACCCCACATATTGTGTTTAATTTGTTTTCAATTATTTCCTTTTTTGGGTTTTCTTCAAGCCTGTTAAGGGTTGTTTAATTCACTTCCTTCTTGAGAGAGCAACCTAGTTCATCCACTGTGCTGCACTTAGTTAAATCAAAAATATTTTTTGAGAGCATGTGAGACAAATCCCATCAAATTGGCGCCATTTCCATGGAGTAAAGTGTTTTATTCAACCAATTTTAGGTACGTTATTTATTATTATTTGTTATTTTGTTTCTATTATTCTCCACCCTTTTCTTTACAGTTCTTTCTTCACCAGCTCTTTTTTTAGTACCATCAATTTAAACCTCATTTAATGATATTGGTGTCTGATTCTTTTTGTTTCTCTCTTTTATATGATTTATGAAACGATCCCATCATGAGGATCTCCTTGATCTGGACCCCAGGATTGAGCGTAGCCTTAGGGATTGAATTATACAATCTCATTCTATGGGAAGTGTCGACATTTACCCAACTAGGGAATTCCTCCATTATGGGAACACTGAAATTGGAAATACTTATATATAAAACCTAAAACAAGAACCAATTGATGAAAATAATTTAAATGAACTTAATATAACCATTCAAGAATTGGATTCACCTGATATTAAGTATCAACCAAATTGCATTGCATCTCTAAATCTTAAATCAGACTTTGAACTGAAATCTGGATTAATTCACCTACTTACAAGATTTCATAGCCTCTATGGTGAGGATACCAATAAAAAACATAAAGAATTTAATGTGTTTTTTCTCAACCCTTAAATCCAAAAATGTATCTGAAGATCAAATCAAACTATGATCATTCCCATTCTCACTTGATAAATCTACAAAAGATTGGATGTATTATTTACAACCTGAATATATAACTTGTTGGAACGATTTGAAACCTCTTTTCTTGTAGAGATTTTTTCCATAATAAAGGACTACTTTCATTCAAAATGAGATCTTGGGGATCAAGCAGGAACATGGGGAGTCAATGTATAAGTATTGTGAGAGATTCAAGAAGTTGTGTGCAAGCTTCCCGCATCACTAAATCAGTGAGAAACTCCTCATACAATACTTATATGAAGGGTTCACACTTATGAAGAGAAGAATGGTGGATACTTTAGTTGGAGGAACATTGTTGAAAAAAAAAGCATCCGCATGTGCATTGATTGAAAATATGGTACAAAACTCACAAAAAATTGGCGATCGAGGTATACCATATGTCAGGGGATTACATCATGTAAGTCCTTATTCTATTGAAAATAATTTTATTGATACTATGTTAGAAGAATCGATAACTATGGTGAGACAGATTCCTTTGGAACAAAAGATATCCCAACCCCTCATTTAAAGCCTTGTGTCATTTTCACTGAGATAATCCACCCAACTGACTATTTCTATAAACTATAAGAAGTAGAAGATTGTGCAATAGTATTTCTGGGAGACCATATCAGTAGAAACAAACATATCCACAAAAGAAGTTTGATTCCTTTGCACCAACATATAACCAATGGTGTAAGGATAAAGAATATATGAGGTATGCCTCTAGACAACAACAAAGGCCCCCCTATTAACAAATATTCTATCAGCCTCTACCTACCAGTAGGGTTTCCAACAACCCCAAAGGAGATTTGAAGCCAAATCATCAACAAGACAACAACAAGGGTCTTCTCAACCAATGGTAGATTCTAATACTGATGATCTTTTGAAAAAAATTCTTAATCAATAGAATGAGCTGAAGAGTCAAGGTTCAGAGTTGAGAGATTTGAAAAAACAAATGAGCTAGATTTCCACCACCCTCCATGAACTGGTAAGTAAATTTTTTGTAAATCTACCTTCAAAACCTACTCTAAATCCAAATGGGAATGTTAGTTCCATCACAATGATAAGTGGGAAGAAAAAAATAATTCTTTTCCACCTACCATTCCACTGGGATTTACCTCAAATCTGGAGAATCCCCATTCAAGAAAAACTGGTGAGAAACCCAAGGAGAAAGATAAAGGTGAGAAAAATATTGATGATATTCCTTTTAAACCCCTTCCCATTCCAAACAGGGTTGTACAAACCAAGAATATGGATGAATAGGTGATGAAAAAAATAATTTTTGGATATATTCAAGAGTGTGGAGATCAACATCCCAATACTTGAAGCCATCAAGAAATTCCCAAACTATGAGAAATTCTTAAAATAACTTTGTACCAATCAAAGAGGGATCGAGGGAAATGAGAGGATCAATATTCGAAGGAATGTGTCACCACTCATTACAAAAAATCTAGATATTCCAACATAGTGCAATGATCCAGGGATATTCAGCATCCCATACACCATAGGGGAGTTACACTTTTCTGACGCTTTATATGATTTAAGAGCTTCCATAAATGTGATTCCTCACTCTATATTATTTTCTTTACAGGTTGGTGAGTTGAAGCCGATAAGAGTAGAGGTGTAGTTGGAAAATAGAGCTACAACATATCCTATGGGAGTCCTTGAGGATGTACTGGTTCGGGAAAGATACATGATCTTTCCCATAGATTTCAATATTCTTAACATGGAGGATGATCAGGTATGTTCTCATGCTCCAATTATATTAGGTAGTACCTTCCTCAAAACTACAAAAACAATCATAAATTTATACGAGGGTACTCTTTACATGGAATTTGGGGATGAAATTGTGATATTTAATATTATGGATTCCATGAAGTACCCCTCATAGGACCATTCTGATTTTGTTATCTCCCATTTTGAACCACCAAGTAAAATCCCCATGGATTTTTATTTTCCTATTCTTAGGAAGATTATGGCCATTAGTTCTGGTTTTATATATAAGAGTACTTCCACACCTGTTTCTAATAAACAAGACTCTCTTATATTTTATTTTTAAATGGATTCATATTCTGATTTTGATTGTATTAAATCTGATTATGACATAGATATTGGGTATGCTGATGTATTTGATGAATTATTCTCTAATTTTAATGATGTTTATTCTGATAATGATGTTATTTGTGGACATATTTTAGTTCGTTCAATTTTTTCATCCATGCATCACCCCCTTCATTGGAACTCAATCCATTACCACCAAATCTCAAATACTCATACTTATTGAGTGGTGAGAGGTTACCTATTATCATTTCTAATAATCTCACTTTTGAATATGAAGAAAATATTTTGAATCTTTTGAGGGAGAACATTAGAGAAATTGGGTGGACCTTGGATGACATATCAGGTATTATCCCCTCTATTTGAATGTATTGGATTGTTTTGGAGGATGGGGCTAAGCCAATTAGGTATCCAAAAAGAATATTGAACCCAAATATTATGGATCATGTGAAGAAAGAGGTTGAAAATTTACTCAAGGAAGGTATAATCTATCCCATTTCAGATTCCTAGTGGGTGAGTCCTATTCAGGTTGTTCCTAAGAAAGGCGGTGTTACTGTTGTTAAAAATGATAAAGAGGAGTTAGTTCCAATGAGGGTGAAAAAAAATTGGTGAGTGTGTATTGATTATAGGAAACTAAATCAATCCACTTGCAAGGACCATTTCCCCATCCCATTTATTAATCAAATGCTCGAGAGACTAGCTGGGAAGACAAACTATTATTTCTTGGATGGATTCTATGGATATTTTTAGGTTCCTATAGCTCTGGAGAATCAAAATAAGACACCATTCACTTGTCCATATGACACATTTTCCTACCGGATAATGCCATTTGGACTTTTCAATTCCCCAGGTACCTTCCAAAGATGCATGGTGAGTAATTTTTGTGATTTTATTGAGACCTTCATGAAGGTATTTATAGATGATTTTATAGTGTATGGATCCTCATTTGATGGATGTCTAAGTAGTTCATTAAAGGTGTTAAATCATTGTATTGAGAAGAATCTAGTCTTGAACTTTGAAAAGTGTCATTTAATGGTAGAGCGTGGCATTGTTTTAGGGAATGTAGTGTCAAAACTTGGGATAAAGGTTGATAGATCTAAGATTGACATTATTTCATCCTTACCATATCCTTCATGTGTGCGTGATGTTATATCTTTCCTAGAGAACACAGGATTTTATTGGCGCTTCATCAAATATATTTGTAATATTTATCTTCCTTTGTCATGATTAATTCAAAAGGATTCTGATTTTGTGTTTGATGATTCATGTAGGGTATAATTTTATGATATTAAGAAGTGTCTGACCACTCCACCGATTATAAAAACCCCACAATGGGACATTACTTTTGAGCTTATGTGTGGCGCATCCAACTTTTAAATTGGAGCTATCTTATCTCAGAGGGTGGAGGGACGTTCACATGTGATTGGCTAAACATCGAGGAAACTGGATTCAACTCAATCAAACTACGCAACCACATAAAAGGAGTTTATTGTCGTCATATTTTCTTTAGATAAATTCTGTTCATATCATTGGGATCTAAAGTAATTTTTTTTCTAACCATGCAGCTCTGAGGTAGGTCTTGAAGAAACCAGATGCAAATCCCAGACTTATTCGATGGATACTCCTTATTTAAGAATTCTATATTGAAATAAAGGACATGAATGGGTCAGAAAACCTGGTGGAAAACCACATGAGTAGGATTACTCACACACTAGAGGCTGACACCTTAGACCAGGTACCCCTTCAGGACACTTTCCCCAATGAGAATCTTTATTCCATCTCTCATAAACATCTTTGGTATGTTGATTTAGTGAACTATCTGGTTTTATATGAAATCTTTGAAAATTTAAAGAAACATCAAGTCCAAAAATTAAAAAGTGAGTCTCAGTATTATGTATGGGATTATCCTTACCTTTGGCACATGTGTAGTGATCATGTTATTAGGAGGGGTGTTCCTGATCTTGAGTTTGAGTCTGTTCTGCATTTATGCCATGCACTTTCATGTGGAGGACTCTTTTTACCCCAACGAATAGCTAGGAAAGTCTTAGACTCTAGATTATATTGTCCTAGCATATTCCATGATTCCCATGTGTTTTTTAAGTCATGCTCTCATTTCCAATACATTGGGAACATTTCTAGGAGACACGAGATGCCTCAACAACCCATATTATTCTATGATATTTTTGATGTATGGGGAATGGATTGTATGGGTCCTTTTCCAAGTTAATTTGGTTTCATATATATTTTGGTTATCATTGATTATATGAGAAAATGGGTGGAAGCTAAGTCCACAAGGACTGCTGATTCTCATGTTGTAGTGGACTTTGTCAAAGCACATATTTTTTGAAGGTTTAGAGTACCAAAGGATATCTTCAATGACCAAGGGACACACTTTTTCAATCATAATCCAGATTCCCTCCTTTATAAGTATGAGAGGAGGCACAAAATATAAACACCATACCACCCCCAAAAAAATATCCAGGATGAGGTTTGAAATAGGGAGTTGAAACAAATTTTGGAGAAAACCGTGTAGCCAAATAGGAAATATTAGAGCAACCACTTGGATGATGTGCTTTGGGATTATAGGAAAGCATGAAAAAATCCCATCAGTATATCCCCATTTCAGATTATTTTTGGGAAATCCTATCATCTCTATGTGGAAGTTGAGCATCTAGCTTATTGGGATATAAATAAATGAAACATAGATTTGTCCCCTGATAGAATCCAAAGGAAACTGAAAATTCAAGAGCTTGAGGAGATTCGATTATCTTTATATGAGAAATCAAGGATATACAAGGAAAGATCAAAAGCATCTCATGATATAATGATCCAACTATGGTATTTTCATGTTGGAGAGAAACTCCTCCTCTACAATTCATGACTAAAGCTGATTCCTAGTAAGTTGTGTTCCATATGGTTAGGTCCTTATATTGTATCTAATTTTTTTTCCTTATGGTGCAGTGGAGATCACACAACAGGACATTGGAAGGATATTTATAGTCAATGAGCAATGTTTAAAGAAATACATTGAGGAAATTCCTACTGATGTGTTTGATTTCATCACACCACATGACCCCATCATCACTTGAGCATATCAATATATTCCTAACCCTTTCACTTTTATATTCTTTTTCCAATTTAAAATTATACATTTCATGTTCATATATCATCTCATAGGTTGACATTGATGAAAATGAAATATTTTAAGTGAGGGAGAGAGGACAACATTTTGGGGTAGAAATTTAGTATTTTCATTTGTATGTTTTGTGTGTATTTTCTATTAAGTTTTTTGTTATAAATTTCAAAAAAATAAGAAACAAAAAAAAATCATGTAACATGATCATTTAGATATGGAATATATGGAAAATGTTGGTTTTCAAAATTTATTGGTATAATGATAAGCATGAGTAAGATTTCATCATAAAGGGTTAATTTTTATAAAATTGAAGTCATCGATGAAATGAATGGTTGTGTCATTATAAAACCTTTTAGATTTTCACATCATTATTTGTGATATTTTTTCATGGTAAATTTTTTCATTGATTTCTCCACACAAATGTTCACTCAACCATGACTTGTGAAATTTTTACTACTCAAATGAAGGTATAGTCATGTAAGGTAAAAAAATCATTGGTTGATCCATACGTTCATTTCTCTTCCGACCGGTTTTATTACTATACCAAATTGACTTATAAGTGTGTAACTATTATTAGACTATATTACACCCTAAAAAAATATGGGTTGTGCCTTAGAAAGGTCAAAACCACTCTTCATCGACCTTTGATCTTATTATAACTATTGAAATTAGTGTCGTGAGGAGATCAAACATGGGTAGAAATATGAGTGTGAGATTTGTTCCAAGTGCAACTTAAAAAATCAAAACAAAAAATATAATAAATGAGGGGAGTGATGAAATGTACAACATATGGAGATATCTAGGTCAGGAGTTTAAGGTTTGAATTTCAGAAATACTTAAGTGAGTGGGTCTTGAAATTCAATTTCAATAAAATGCAGAATAGTTTCAGTGAATTAAACAAAATAAGAAGAGTTGTTTTACATAACATAAATATACTGAATAAAGGGTGGATTTATGATCTTGGAATGGTTGTCACACACACACGTGGAGAATTATTGGCATGGTAGACCCATGACTTGTTTCGCTGTGATTAGTGTTATAAATCTCACTGGATTTTTTTAACACAATTTATGAGATAATGACCTTAAAATTTATTGATATTGACTTTTGATGGGATTCTTACTCTGCCTACATTTCCACTGTGGATTGAGAAATATGAGCATGCATATCTTGGGACACTTTTCTTGAATACATGATATGAGGTTTTTCCCAGGAGTGAAGAATGGTGATTGTGGGGGAGTTGATAATACACGATTTTATTACATATTTTATTGATAATAAATGAAATGATTTCCTTAAATTGTGGGGGAGTTGATAAACCTTCCATGGATGGTTTTTCATGGTTCTGACTAGGCAGTGATATCCAATACATCTTTCAAAAAGTGTGTCTTTACCCTTGAATGAGAGTTTTTCAATTTTTCAATTAAATTTAATTTAGTTTTAATTAATTAATTAATTTGAATGACTTGGCATGAGAAGGACCTTGTGGTTATCATTAGATACTGAATGGAGTTGTAAAAACTTAGAAAAAGCTATCTTAATTTACTTGGTTTGGAGTTTACTCTATTTGAGGTAGTTGGTCCAGTGTACTCTACCCTATGGAATTATTCATGTTTATTGGAATGAAATATATTGTTCAAAACTTTGGGTGAATGAACATTAATTTCATATTATGTTATGAATAACTAATAATTGTTAATTAATTAATTCCCATTAAGTCTTAACTAATTAATGGAACAAGCTTATTATAATTGGAAAAAGTGATAAGGGAGATGATAAACTCTTGTACACTAGCTTGATGTTGTCCACATATGGCTGAGGCTTAACCACTAATGAATTCCTAGAATTTCATGGATGCCTTGGGGTGCATAAGTGTGCTACATAAGACCTTATATAATGATTTATTCCATGGGTATGCTTAGATATCCTTTTATACCATATTTGATCTTGATCACATGTGTATATTCTATTACTCATGATGACATGACATACTCTATTTATATATGCATGCTTTTTTCCCTTGATGTGATACCTGTAATGAAATTAATTGTTAACCACACTTTATAGGGATCACATGTGGGTGTGCATGTAGTTGTGAAACAATTTATCATGTTTTTTCCATGAGTATTCCTATTTAAATTATTTCACCATTTTTAGCGATGATCACATGTATTTGTATGTTTCTACTATATAATCATGATGATATTCCATGATATTATTATATATTTTCACTTCCCTATTGTGTGATATATCATATTTCCTTTAGAGGTATTATTATAATATTCAAAGATAGGTGGACCATCATTATATGGTTATCCTCTTGAGGGGGAGTGTATATGTATTGCGATGATGATGAATGATCAAAGCATAAGTTAGGGCCATGATTACCTTGAGTATAGACCCATGACTATAGGATTTGTGGGCTACAATGACATTTGAGATGCCAAGTAGCATGTTTAATTGATAACTAGTGGATTTTGAGCATCATGTTCACTTGATATCTAGTGGAATCCAAGTAATAAGTTTACTTTATTCCCATTGGATTATAAGTAACATTTACTCTTGATGCTTAGTGATTCCATTCAAAATGTTCACTTGATGCCAAGTGGATATGAAGGGACATGTTACCTAGATTTCTTAAAGTGTTCCATGGAATTTTTTCTTGATAATTGGTGAAAAATATTGTGTCTTGATCTAATTTACTTTTTACATATGTTATGATTATTATTTTGGTATCTAGTTGAAGAAAGAATGGATAGGGTTTGTTGTAGCTTGGTAAGCACATTACCGCTCGATACTTGGTTGTTTTTGCTTGTTTTTTCTTTGTGATATTGTGTTATGATTGCGTAGTTATATTTTTCCTATTTAATTACATCTAGTATTATCACATATATGTACACTACATAAAAGCAATTGGTTATTGGAATACATTTTTGGTGTTATACTGAGTTGTACTCTTAATATTATCAGGCGGGTATGATACTTGGGTACCCGAGTAGCCCTCACATGTTGCAGGTACATGTTGGGATACGACCCGGGTTGATCATTAGGTAGGATATCTCACTATGAGTCTAGATACTGGTATAAGGTAAGGATTTGAGTTGTAAATCCTCCAATAATTTTTTTCTTTTATTATTTGTATATGTGATTAGACTGGCGGGTGATTTGTGTCTTATATTCAGGTATGACTGTTTGGGTCTATTATTTCCATATTCATTCATAAAATGTGTATGTTATTGTTTTCCAATTACTCTGATCGTATATTGTTATATGTTTGGTTATTTATTGGTTATTATGTACTCTGATTGAGGGTATAGTCTCCCAATAGTTCCACCTTAGACCCTGATTTCTACTTGGTTGCCTCTAGCCTATGAGGAGGAACGCTTGAGGTCATATGAAATTTTGGATCGAACCTAGTGATTCAAGTTGGGATGCTATAGTGAAATAGTTTTATAATGTTCATAGTGAACTCACTGTCCCCCTAGTTTATAACTAGTCACACTTTTAAAGATCATTGATCTCTCTACTAATGTGAACACAATACTACTCTAGAATATTCTTTTGTTGTTCTGAATTATTTCAGATTTGGTTCACACATATGTGAGTGTGTCATGAAGCTCTTTATTAACCCAATATATGAAATCCACTTTACTGTATAACTTTTTTTCTATGGAAAATTCATTCATGAACTATTTATGCCTCATGAACTAATTTTGTTTTATGTATTGAATCCATAAATCCCATTTGTTCTTTATATATTTCCTTTATGAACTCTTTTGTGAACTCCTCTACACTTACTCCTCTATGCTTAGACCTATTCTCTTGAAACTCAATACTTAGTCCTCTATGCTTAGTCCTCAATTATTAGTACATTTTTCTTAGTTTACTTTATTTATTACACTTCACTTAGTTCAATTTTATTAGGTCAGTTATATTAGTACTCTTCTCTTAGTTCACTTCACTTTTATTCACACTAATTAGTCCACTTCACTTAGTTTACTTCACTAAGTTTACTTTGTTTATTCTTTTTCACCTATTCAATTTTTATTATATTACTTTTCTTAGTATACTTTTCTGAGTCCACTTATCATAGTGAACTTCTCTTAGTTCAATTTTATTAGTTTTATTTTCTTTGTTTACTTCGTTTAGTACACTTCACTTATTCCACTTCACTTAGTACACTTCTCTTTGTTCAACTTTCTTAGTCCACTTAGATTACTTCTGTATAACTCCCAGAATTTATAGTGATTATATTTTGAGTAAAAACTTTTCTCTATTCGAATGAATTGATCAAGGGTCTTTATAGAGGTAAAACTCTATGGAAAATCCATATACTTAATAAATATTTTGCATCATTACTATACGTTCCACACACTTGCTAAAAGGTCTATGTACTTACTAAGAATAAATATCCCCTTTTTTTAAAAAAATCACCATCTCCATGCCAAACGATTCTAGAACACTTTTGATAAAACACACTAGAACTTTGTGAACCAACTTTTTCAACAGTCACAACAACCTAGAATCTATAAAACAATATAATTAGGGGTTTTTTATAAAATAAAGGATATCAATTTTATCTTCCTCTTTAAATGGGTGAGAATGAGAGATTTATGATGTTTAGAATGAGTCTATTCTAAATGACATGGGGATTATTGCACTCTCTATTTTCCATCCATTGACTCCTCTTATTGTACAACACTATGGTAGTGGGTTTCATGGGGAAATATAAAATGACATGAGGTCCATTAATAAAATGTGTTTTTATTTAAAATTTTATTGTAAATAATCACTTAATTAAATTTAAAGACCCCCGTGAATCCTATTTCCCTTAAATTTTCACATTTTTATTATGTTTTTTATTTATAAGTAATTCTACTCTTATTTTTGGATTTAATTATAGAAAAAATTGAAATGATTTGATTTATTTTTTGATATTTTTTAAGATAATAATTTCTAAAAATGTATTTGAAACTTTGGAATTGATTTATTTTTGAAAATATGGTTCATAATTATATTTTTAGTGTCAATTAAAAAATTTAGAGTTTTTATAACCTTGAATTTTCACTAGGTTTAATTATTATAATGGATATGAGTAGAAAACCTTCTCTTGTATGATTAAAGTGCTCCAAATGGCTCACACACAATATTAAAGTTCCTACCATTTGATATTAAAAGATTAATTTCTCCCCTCAGTGTCAAAATAATCAAGTGAAAATAAATCTATATAAGATTAAATCACCCAAGTAGAACACATGACTTTAATTAGATTAAATGGGAATAAAATCATATCACATAAGAATAACCATGGTGGAAATTGTTGACGTTATAATAAACTAGACTTGAAACTTGTTTCATGTGAATAAATATCTCAAGAGGAAGCTATGCAAGATTAAAAAGATCAGAGGCACATTATGTAAGATAATTTCAGAATTTTGTAAGATTTTGGTGCCATCGCGTAAGAATAACCTATTCAAAACATCTCCTATAATAGATTAAAAATATATTTTAAGTATTTTATGAGATTTAATCTATACGTTATAATATCAAAATCTCTTCTATATGAGAATAAATGGGGGTTAGAGATTCATTGTTAAATATTTTTTATATGGATTTGTGAGATTAATTCTCTTGTCATATGAGAGAGAAATAAGGAAACATAATCTATATATGAATTTAGGTTTTCTCAAGGGGAATATAATTGAGATTAAAATATATGGTCAAATTAAACTAAAAATTATTTCCATGATGAGTGAAACTAGAGCATAAATGAGAGGAATAAAGAGCCATGGTGGATGGAGGTAGTCCTGACCAACCAAGGGTGAACTAGTAGCTAAGGCATTCAAGAGTCTGCCGAACTAATGAATATAATTTCTTGAGAAGATGGTATAATATAACTATGATTTACCAAACCAAGATTGATTGAATAAAAGTGGGTCTAGATGAAATTAGAAAAATGTAGTTGTGTAAGGATCAATTAAGAATGATCTTAGTTTTAGTGTAGATGAAGAAAAATTAGATCCTTATGTGAGGTTGAAGAATACACCGGTTGACTGATTGAATAAGTAGAACTGGGATGAAGAATATCTTGTTAATTAATTTTTATTATATTTAGGTTTGAGTTTTTTGGTAGATTTATGTTGTTCAAGAATATTTTGGCATGGATGCATTGGTGTCATTCACAAATGACACTTGAATAAATTTCCTAATAAAGAAAAATTTTATTTGATAGTTCCCCTAATGGGTCAATCTCATTTATGGTTATGATCACCGGTGATGCATGATATTTATAAAACTATCCCCTCTTCACCTTATTTTTTCATAGAACAAATTAAATCCTCACTAAACACTACCAAAACCTATAACTAGATATTTTCATTCCCTTAATTTATTTCCTCCATGGAGGATGATCCAAGTTCCAATTAAGTAGGACCACACCTCAACAAAAATTATAACTACTTGGAATCTAGGAAACATGACCCAGTGATATAATTATTGGATATTTCCCATGACTTTTCAATAAGAGGAAAAATAGGATTTCGAGTACACCAAGTTTCTCAAAATTATATCCTCAACCTCTTTAAATGGAAAATGAGCCACTATATAGGGGTTTAATCATTCCCCTCCCATTAGGTACCCTACAATAACATCAAATTTTGTAAATAAAAACCCATTAATAAGGGACTAATTTTCTTTATACATGAATTTTCTTCTTCTTCTTCTTCTTATTCTTCTTATTCATTAATTTTTACTTTTATTTCTATCCATCTAAATTTTTATTATGTATGGAACTTTTTTTATATTTTAATTATATTTTTATTTAATAATATGATAGGATGAGTGATTATATGGGATATTGAATGGAAATTAAATGAATAAGTTTCTCTTCAATATTTATCTATTTTCTTAATAATTCAGTGACATCCATACAATTTTCCTTCTCATGCTGAGACAATTACATGACATGTATACATGCATCCATTATTTAAACTTGTGATGAATAATTAATTTACTGGTCTATATTGATAAATGTAACTTGGGAATCCTGGAAAAATAATACCCAATCATCCTTCATTTATAGTGATTTTTATTTTTCCTATGTTTATTTTTTACTCAGATGATAAATGGATTCATCTTAGCTTGGAAGGGATATCCGTACATAATTTTCAACATGATAATATCAAAAAATTAATCATACAAGACTACATTTACTTAATACTACTTGCTGAGGTGTATTGAATGAAATTATAGGAGTGAATTCATTGGATCAACATGATAGTGTCGATCCTATGATTGTTTTTTGAGTTAGCTTTATTATGATGAATTTTTCCAAAGTATTCCATTACTTTAAAACTAAATTTCTCAAGTCCTATTACCACTTTTCATGTATTCCATTACATTTTTATTCCATTTGTTTTGAGTTTTATATTTAAAAAATAAAATAATAAAAAAAATATAAAATACTAAAACACATCCCCTTATTCCCCATGGATTCGACTAGTAGTGCTAGGAAGCTTAATAAAAATATGTTCATAATGATTACTTATATAAAAATTTATCACCATTTCCAAGCTATGGTAATGGTGACATTTTATTATTTTTCCCTTTATAAAAAAAATTCAAAAAAATGATGAAAATTATTTAACATTATTTATTATCACCGTTAATGATTATATTTTTTCTTGGTTTGATATTCTAAAAAAGAATAATGTCTCCATAGAGTCACTTTTTTCACTTGGTATTCACTTTCTACTACTTTTTTTTACTTGATCTTGTTCTAAAAATAAAAAAACATAATGATGAAATTTGAAATTTTCCTTACTAACTCTATTTTTTATTAAAAACTCTATAAATCATTGATTTAAACTCTATATGACTTAATTTAATCATTTTTTATAACTCTTTAGGTTTGTATTTTTTTATAATTTAAGGGTTTTAGTGATTAAATAACCAACAAGACCCCTTCTTCCAATTTTCTAGCTATTATGGATACACCCTATGATAGTGTATATATAATAGACTATAAAATATCTTTAGAAAAAATAGAAAACCATCATTATTTTTTTATGGTATGTGAGAGTGAGGTTTCTTTGAAGCAAAACTTCATTAACCTAATGGAAAGGATTAATCAATATCAAAATATTACCAATAGGTTAGAAAAAAATTATGAGAAATAAATCCAAAAATAGAATGTAAAAAATATTTGGTTCACACATATACAATTGTGTCATGAAGCACCGTTTTCACCTAAGAGTTGAAATAAAATTTACCATGATTTTTTTTAGAAAAGACCTTCTCAAAATGATTATACCTTGTTGAATTATTCTATTTTACAAACTAGATCCTCAAACCCCCTTTTTGATTCATGGAATGGATTCACAAACTCCTACAAAAAATCTTCTACACAAACTCATATTCACTTAGTCTTATGATGTCACGACCCGTCCTCGGGCCCGTTCCGTGACTACCCCAAGCCCGCCTTCCATAGGCCAAGGGCTAGCAACTAGCACCAAAGGCGTAAATCCCAATAAAAGGGAAGACATTGCCTTTGTATAAGAAAAACAAACATCACAGAGTACACAAGCTGAAATAACACTAAGTAAACTGAGTACAAAAGTAATTGTGGGAAAGTAAATGGGCCAGCATACAAACCCAATTAAAAGTACAGTACAACTGAGAAAGGAAAGTACAACAGCTGAAAAGTAGAGCAGAAACCACCAAGACGTCCTCCAGAACTCCCACCTGAAGGGTGAGTACAGATAGTCTCATCCGCTCCTCGCGTTCGGCCGTCCACTCCGTGTACGTCCTGCCTGATAGTCCACCTCTGGGTACCATCCCGCTCCACAAGCCCCAACCACAATCAGCGCTGTCTGTCGTCTGCAACCAACACAATGTAGTGTAGACATAGCCCGTGCAGGAGTGAGTATACGATACTCAGTAGGGACCCCGAGACTCCTGAAGGTCTCCCAGAATCCACGAAGGATAAACCACAAAGGAAAGATACAATAAAGAAATATCAACCAACTCTACTTATGTATATGACCATACATATACCTAAGTCATCAATTCCTGTTCTTCTCCAACTCACGAGCTCAAGTTCAACCCAGTCCACAAAGGAAAGTACAACCCAATCCAAACAGGAAAGCACAACCCAATCCACACAGGATAGAAAGTCAATCATATCGAAGATAATGATTGAAAGTCAAGACTCAGCTCACATAAGTATACTATTCACAAAGAGGGGTGGAGATGATTGATGTAGCCTCAGAATCATCTCCTCTGTCGAACCCGCGTAGGATCAAAGTAGAGATGCCATCACTGGCAGACCCATGTAGGATCCAAGTACAATAACCAACACTTCCGAACCCATGTAGGATCCAAGTACAGTCGTCCTCACTGCCGAACCCACGTAGGATCCAAGTACAGCCGTCATCGCTGCCGAACCCATGGAGGATCCAAGTACAGTCGTCATCGTCGTCGGAGTCGCAGCCAGCTCTAGGGTTTCTACACACAACATGCTCGATTCTTGGAGGGTCCGCTCCACGAACCAAGGGGGTTCGATACATAAATTTTCATGAAGTCCAGAGTTGATGTATCACAAAGTTCCGTCTCGTCAATAGGAAATCAATGTGAGATACATCGCGTCAACCGGACGCCCGGTCTGAGAGTTATTGGCTTTTTCGTCTCAGGGTCCCGGTTGATTTTTAAGCTAAAACCAACCCAACAATACTTGAGCTGCATATATAACTCAAGTGAAGTAAGCCAAAATAACCATCTCACTAAGAGGAATCCAACAAAGTCGACAACACGTCAATCAGACGTCTGGAGATCAAGTAATAAACGCTTCCGCTCTGAGGGCCCGGTTGGCTTCGTGTTCGAACCAACCAGGCCGTACCCAAAGTTCTCTGAAACCTTGAGTGTAATATACTAAAACGACCGTCTCAATCCAAGTATCCCAACAAAACTGATGGTATGTCGATCAGAGGTCTGTAGCCCAATTTATGGGCATTTGAACAGATCTGTCCGAAATTAGGGTGTTTGGGCCCGGACCGACCCGGACCAATACCCCCTGGGTCGGCCCGAACCGGGTCGACCCAACCCGGGTATAGGTCCGGCCCAATTGGGCGCGGCCCAGCCCGACGATGGTGGCCCGACCCGGCGCTGGCGGCCTAGCCCGGCGCGTCTGGCCCGACCCGCGTGGCCGACGGCTCGGCTCTCGGCCGAGTGGGATGTGAAGGGGGGGCACGACCCCCCCTTTTTTTGAAATGGAGGCCCCCTCTAGGTGGGGCCCACCCTTGCCTACTGACCGTGGGTTACAACCCCCGGTCTTCCCAAAAACGGAAGGTCGTAATGGCAGGCCGGTGAGCTGCTGCGAGACCCCCGCGGGTCCCTCCTCCTGGTGTGCCGGGGGCCGGCTGAGCCTGGTCACCTCCTGCCGAACCGCCGCGGCCTAAGGCCGCGACTTCCGTCCGTCCGGCGTGGCGCGACGACGCTGCACCCCTCCGCCGCTGCCCAGTCCGGCCGCGACCTCCTTCGGCCTCACCGGCAGGGCGCGATGGCACCGCGCTCCACCGCCGCGGCCCGCTCTGGCCGCGATCTTCATCGTTCCCGCGCGGTGCAACGACACTGCATCGTCTTCACCTCAAATTCCATTGTTAATAAACAGGAGACATGGAGGATAATCGGCCGTATTTGTGCGGTCCGATTTCCTCCTGTTACGTTGGTAACAATTGGAAAAATTAAACGAGATACGTCAATGTTAATTCAAAGCACAAACTTAATTCACCAATAATGAATTTAACCCCTACCTCAAATCAAGAAGGTTGATCGCTTGATGAAGGAAGGAAAATATTTCGTTGTTCCATTGACGTTGCTGCGGGATGACGACATCACTTCGTCAACATTGAGAAAAATGAAGTCGAGGTTGACGCCGGTGTTCTTCGCATTCTTCAACGAAGAAGATGAAGTTCTTTCTCCTCCCAAGACAAACACAACGAGCCAACCCCCAAAAAAAATAAGTCCGCCCTTATTTTATTAAAGCATGGGATGCATTTAAAATTACGAAAATTCAAAAACAAGTCACTTAATTAATTAAACTTAAGTTGTCTAATTAATTAGGTGTTTAGTTGGCATGAATTAATGTGGGAGGGTTACATAACTTATGAGGGGTTTAGAGGAGTTAGGGAATGTGAGGGGTTGGGATCGTGTGGGCCCACCTCACCTTTAACCACTAAAGGGTGGTTAGTATCTAGCGGGTCCCACCCCAACTTCCACTCCTAGGATTAAACAACTTTTAAAAGAAATAAAATTGTAACACAATTTTATTTTACTCTTCATTTAATCCACACATTTTTCTATAACTCCTCCCAAGAAAACACAACTCTAGTAAAGGTGTTATTAAGCAATTACCGGTGCTTTGGTTTCTTTGGTGCCCTCGAATTTTGATTCCAAGCACCTATTCAAAAGTTAGAAGAACCCGCTTGTTCGTTCACTGAACGTACCTGAGTTAAACTTCAGAAATTGATTTCGGGTACACTGGACCTCATAATCAGGTGCCGTCAGAAACTGCATACTCGTAAAATCCCAATGAATTTAAGAAAAAAAATTTCTTAAAATTTATGGGTCTTTATATTACTCCCACCTCAGGGCTTTACATCCCCGTAAAGATACATCACAAACTAGGGAAACAAATGAGGGTATTGTGCATGCATCTGAGCCTCCCACTCCCATGTGATATGCTGGTGGTTCTCATGCTGTCATATGATGCGCACTAGAGGAATCGACCATCCACATAGGACCCGCTCCTGTCGATCCTCGATCTCCACCAGAACCTCCACAAAAGTCCCCCCGTCATCGATGTCCGTTTCTCCATGGTCGATGATATGCGTCGGGTGGTGCACGTATCTCCTTAGCTGAGATACATGGAAGACGTTGTGTAGCCGGTGCAACTGAGGTGGAAGAGTCAAGAAATAAGCCACCTCTCCTATCCTACTGAGAACCTGGAATGGTCCGATGAAGCACAGAGATAAATTGCCACCCCATCAAAATCTCCATAATCCACGTCGAGGTGAGACCCATAAGAAAACATGATTTCCATCCTCGAACTCTAGTGTTCTCTGCCTCCTATCAGTATAAGACTTATGTCGGCTCTAAGCTATCTTCATCCACTCCTGGATGACCTGTACCTTCTCCGTCATGGCCTGGACCATCTCTGGTCCTACGAGTGTTGACTCCCCAGGGTCAATCCAACCGAGAGGTGATCTGAAAGGTTGGTCGTACAATGCCTCTTATGGTGCCATCCCGATGGTGGAGTGGTAGCTGTTGTTGTACGCAAACTCCACCAAGGGTAGGTGATCCTCCCAGCTATGACCAAAGTTGTTGACACATGCATGGAGCATGTCCTTGAGAGTCTGGATGGTCCTCTCCATCTGACCATCCGTCTGAGGGTGAAAGGCGGTGCTCAGGCGTAGCTGCGTCCCAAATGCCTCCTGCAACCCCTTCCAAAGACAGGAAGTAAAGCAAGAATCTCGATCAGAGATGATAGATGATGGTACACCAGGAAGTTGTATGATCTCCTGAATGTAGAGGCATCCCAAGATCTCCACTGATCCCTACTCTCTAATAGGTATAAAGTGGGCAGACTTGGTGAGTCGGTCTACAATCACCCAAATGGAGTCATGTCCTCTAGAAGTACGTGGAAGCCCAGTCACGTAATACATAGATATCTCATCTCACTTCCACTCCGGGACCTCCAAGGGCTATACCAAGCCTGCTGGTACCTGGTGATCTGCCTTCACCTACTGACAGGTGAGGCATCGAGAAACGAACTCTGCCACAACCTTCTTCATACCCGACCACCAGTGCTGTCGTCTGAGATCCTAGTACATTTTCGCTACTCCTAGATGTACCGCCAATGGGGAAGTATGAAACTACCTCAGCACCTCCTACTGCAAAGCAGATGGTACCATGGTACGGTCTTTGAAAAGAAAGATGTGCTCTCCTCCTACAGAGAATCCATCAGGTGTCTGTCCTGAGGATATCTATGCACGTCGCATCTCACAGTCAACGTCCCCACGCTATGCCTCTCTGACCCGCTGAAGAAGTGGTAGAGTGAATGTGATAGACTGTAGACAGGCTTCCCCATCTCTATCCATGAAGGATATCTGCAACGTGGCTAGCTGCTCCGTCGCCTCTCCATGTAGCTGAATGCCCGACCTCCTGCTGAGAGCATCAGCTACCACGTTCCTCTTCCCAGGAGTATAGACTATCTCAAAGTCATAGTCCTGGAGGAACTTGATTCATCACCGCTATCTCAAGTTCATGTCCTTCTGCGAGAAGATGTACCTAAGACTCTGGTGGTCAGAGCAGACTGTAAAGCGCTCGCCCATCAGATAGTGCCTCCACATCTTCCCGGCGAAGACCACTGCTTCTAACTCCAAGTCATGGGTAGCGTAGTTCTGCTTGTGCTACCTCAACTGTCGTGATCTATAGGAGATAACTGCCTGCTCCTATATCAGGACACACCCGAGTCCGGTCCCTGATGCATCACAGTAAACTACGTACCCTACACCCTCCTCTAGTAGCCTCAAGATGGGTGCACTGATCAATCTCTGTCTCAGATCCTGGAAGCTCTAATGACATTTATCCGACCAAACGAAGGGTTTCCACTTCTTCGTTAAAGATGAGAGTGGTGCTGCAACTCTAGAGAAGTCTGGAACAAATCTCTGATAGTACCCTTACAGACCTAGGAAACTCCGCAACTCCGTCATGGTCCTGGGTGGATCCCAAGATAGCACTTCCTTGATCTTCGTAGGATCCACCGAAACTCCCGCCTCAGAGATAACATGCCCCAATAAGTGGACCTCTCGAATCCAGAATTGGAACTTTGAGATTTTACCATAATGATGGTGCTCTCGGAGTGTATCCAGTACAACCCGAAAGTGGTAGGCATGCTCCTCCTCAGTAGTCGAGTAAATCAATATGTCGTCGATGAAGACTACGACAAATCGATTGAGATAAGTCTGGAAGATCCTATTCATGAGACCCATGAACACTACTGGAGAGTTGGTTATGCTGAAAGGCATAACCAAGAACTCATAGTCACCATACCGACAACTGAAGGTCATCTTCTGCACATCCTCGTCTCTAACTCTGAGCTGATGATAGCCTGACCTGAGGTCTATCTTCGAGAACCATTGTGCTCCCTTGAGCTGATCAAAGAGGTCTCCAATCCTCGGAAGTGGATACTTGTTATTTAAGGTCACCTGGTTTAGGTGATGGTAATTGACACACAGTCTCAAGCTCCCGTCCGCCTTTTTGGCGAACAAAATTGGGGAAGCCCAAGGTGAAACACTGGGTCGAATGAATCCCCTTCCCTGTAAGTCCTCCAGTTGTACCCATAGCTCTCGAAGTTCAGCGGGAGCCATCCGATATACTGGAGTAGATATCGGGGTTGTCTCGGGGTACAGGTAGATGTAGAAGTCTACCTCTCTGTGAGGAGGTAGTCCTGGAACGTCGTCAGGAAAAACGTCCACATACTGATCCTTCACAACAGAAAAACTCAGACTCCACACGCCAAATTCTCCTAGGGTGAGGCAAGCCAACTGATGAGTTATCGGCTATCCACTCCTCTGCATGATTCCATCCTGTGTTGTAAAGGCTCCCTTCTCGCCGGTGAAGGTGAACCTGCTCCCATCAGTGTGAACACACCGCACCTTGTTCCAAATACAGTCTATATAAGTATGGACTATAGATAACCAATCCATTCCCAAGATGACGTCGTAAGGCCTCGATGCCTCTACAAGAAGATCCAAGACGAAGCTTTAACCTCTTAGAGTAAGATAACACTTCCGGTGCCATTGCGTAATCTTCGAGTCTGCTCTCGTAGAAGTCTCTAGCCGTAAGGATCGAGCCAACGACTCCATCAGAATCTACAAGCTCTGAACAAGGGAAGCAGCAATGAAAGAATGACTCACACTTATGTCTATAAGAACTGCAGCAAGGGTGGAGTAGACACAGATAATACCTCGAATCATCTCAGGTGCGCCGTGGTCACAGGCCTCCGCTACCTGAAGCTGAGCCTGCCTCTGTCTTCCAGCTCCCTATGGTCGGGGTGGACCTCTTGGTGGTGGTGGTGGTAGAGCCTCAAAGCATCGACCACCACCCGCTGCTCGGCCAGCTCATCTGCCTCATCCGCCTGCTCCCTGCGGACCTCCATGGTCGAACCTCTGCGTCTACCTGGGTGGTCCCTCAACCGTCTGATGCTCCTCTGCATGGCGAATGACTGGCTCTGCTGCGTGTGCCCCGCACCTCCAAACCAGTATCCTGAGGTCGTCCTCCTGATGGTCTGGTCTGCTTGGAACCCTGTGACATCCGTCGACTGCCAGCTACAGAAGACTCCGCTACGTGCCGCCCTATGGTAGGTCTCGCTGCTAGTGCAGGCTCAACAAGAAATCTCTTCACAAGAAGGGCTTGCTCCAGTACTCCTTCCTGCGTCAGAATGCTGAGGGAGATCATCAATGCCCTGATCTCATGC
Source organism: Viscum album (assembly GCA_963277665.1). Classification (NCBI taxonomy): domain Eukaryota; kingdom Viridiplantae; phylum Streptophyta; class Magnoliopsida; order Santalales; family Viscaceae; genus Viscum; species Viscum album. The sequence goes on along the minus strand of OY728146.1, from coordinate 641,086,792 downwards.
CTCAGTCCCTGCTCGATGGTCCAGACCCGAAAGAATGGGTCCCGTACCATGTCCATGGAGTAGCGCGAGAGATCGGTAAACCTCACTGAGTACTGGGCTATTGTCATGCTGCCCTGCCACAGTTGTAGCAACTCTTGAATACGCACTGCACAGAGGGTGGATGGTACGAACTCCGAGTGGAAGAGGCTCTCGAAGTCCGACCAAAGAAGAGATTCCTCATCGTGCACCTAGAGCATCAGGGTCCACCATCTACCTGCTTCCGCGTGTAGGAGACTCGCCACAAGGATCACCATAAGATCTGCTGGTGTCCCTAGAAATCTGAAGACTCAAACTACAGCCTCCAGCCAATCCTCACCTTCCTGAGTGTCCATCTCCCCACAAAACCTGGGCGGTCTCTATAACGACCCATACTTTACATACATTTTTAATACTTCAAAATTGAAGCACACTTATTACAACATATGACAAAACCACAAAGGACCGTATAGGTATAGTGTCTTTAGAAACTGGGAAACATAAACAACTGGTTCATAAATATTCTACAGTGTCTCCCATTTATTTCATCATATCTAGGGTCCCTTTTAGCATATTCTACTTAATATCCATCTTCCTGACCTGGGGAAAAGAAAACATACAAAAAAGGGTGAGCTCAAATGCTCAGCAAGGGCAAATAAAGGAAATAAAAATCATATCATATCTTTTTGAAAATCATAACCTGCAAAAGGGATCATAATATCTTAACATGGAATAAATCATAGAAGTGAAAATGAGATCCCCATAATCATAACATAAAAATTGAAACTTTGTGGCATGCACACATAATCATGGAAAATCATTTCTTGTTAGTCATGGCTCATTGCCAAGACTATCTTAGCGGACAAAGTCCATTTCTGAACCGAGTTCACTCCTCGTTTCAGTCTTGTATCACTGAACCGAAATAACCTTCCGTTCCAGCCATGTCTATCTCATGATATATAAAATCTTTACCCAATGCATTGGAGGGAGATATAGGTCCCACCCATCTTATAATGAATCCTTTCTTATGTGTGCCACATAATCATAAATCATACATCATCGCATAACACATGTAACAGAAATGGGATTCTTGAAACATCATGACATCATAAAACAAATCATATAAGGTAAATGACTTCATAAAAATAATTCCCTCACAACATAATCAAATCAATGTAATAATAGGGATAAAAACAGAACCCAATATTATCTTAGATGGAAAATAATTTTGATAAAACATTTGAACTCCATTCTTGAGGAAAATATCCTTTCTAATTCAAAAACACTTTTGTTTTCTTAACATGTCATACAATTATAAACTAAAATAAGTTGATTAAAAATAAACTTGAAAAATTATAAAGGAGGATTCTTGGAAATAATGTTTTAAAAATCCATTCTTGCCGTATAAGTTAAAAAAAACATTCTTTGTACTTTTGTCAGAAAAGTCAAAAAGTACCTCGTATGAAAAACGACAAAAGATTCCTTTCATATACTTTACTAAAAACTCACCGAAGGGTAAAATTGGATTTAAACAATTATAGGTGGATGGAAAAAATATTACATATTGAGTAAACATGGATGTGGATGATAAAATACACCCCAGTAAATACCAAAGTATAAACAATCTCAGATAAAAATGAGATTGTGATATTTCCCTTACCTTAGGTTCGATTTGCTTTGTACGTGTCCGAAGCTCCTGTATAATGGTTTAAATATTGTTATTGACTTATTACAGAATCATACATATTGATATGATATCATATATGGTCATATTCTTAGCTTCTTATTAGTAATATTTCATTGTTACTTGTTTCTCGGGTCTTTATTGCCTTTTGTTCTTATGCGTGTTTTGCTGAATAAATTCTTATTCTTCTTTTAAGGTTATAGATATCTTATATACAGAATGGTATTAGTGTAACATATATCATATTTATTCATTCAATTCATTTATATAATTACTATGTAATGATGATCATGTAGAACAAGTCGCATCACATCGTGGAGACGGTATTCCGTACGTACGCACGAGCGATGATATTGTTCCCATGATCATGGAATTGTATTTAAGTGTATTTATACTATTTCAGAATCAATATCACTTTTTAATAGTCATATATAGTCATTATTTACACCATTATACCCATCCAAGTAAGGTGGTGGTGGAAAATAGATTACACCATGGCGTGGAGACAGTATTCCGTACGTATGCACGCGCGGTGATTTCATTTTTCCGTAGGATGGATAGAAGGTGAATTAGGTTTGTTTCATATTTATAATAACATATCAGTATGTAAGTAATACTGATGTTATTACTTTATCATGAAACAACTAAATAAGAAGAAGTTGAAGAAGAAAGAAATTGAAAAGATCGGTAATGGATATTACCTCTTCTTTTAAACGCCTCTTTGAATCCTCCACTTAGGGAACTAAGATTGGTCTTTGAAGAAGACCATGACCTCTAGGATTATTCTAGGGAAGTGGAGAAGGGATTTTGGTAGGGGTTTTCCAAGCTTGGGTGCTCAAATTGGTGTGAGGAGGAGGGGGAGGAGGTGCCCTTTTATAAGTGAGGAGAGGGGCACCTTAGGAATATCTCAAAATATTATTTTATATTAAAGTAAAAATCGGTTTATAATGGTTCCAAAGGGTCTTATTTCGAAGGTAAAGTGGGGATGGGTTGAAATCCTATCAACCAATAGGATTTAGACAAGTTTAGGTTATTATTTTAACCTTATCAATTATATTTAACTCTAAGTTAAATAATTTAACTTTTACCGTGTCTTTTTGTTTTCTTACACTATATGGTTAATACACTTACTATAACATGCCAAACGAACCCCAAGTTGTTTATTATTAATATATATCCTTATCTAAGTCATTTGGCCGAACCTTAGATTTTTAGGTATAAAATAACAATTAATAATATAATATTTGATTTAAAAACTATTTTGTGTCAATTTTGACACTATTTGATATATGATTTTTTTGAAAGTCATAACAGAATTATATGTTCGAACCAAGTTGATTAAATAAACACTAATATATAATAGTAACCTAGAAAATTAGTGGAATTCATAAAAAGTCTCAAATTACATTTATTTGGGCATTTATAACATCAATTATGTTAACATTTCCTTAAAAGGGTAATTACTGCATCATCGTTGTGTCATAAATAAATTAATTAATTTAAAGTCTAAAAATAAAATATCATTATGTAGGAAATCTTTTTAGATTTCTAATTAATATTTATAATCGAATTTATCTTATATATAAACCCATATTAAAAATGTTTTAGTTATTAAACTTTGATTTTAACTATTTTAACTATTCATTAAATAAAATAATATTAAATGTCATAATCTAATCCAAGTGGACCTAAATGCCCATATTATATTCATAAGGTTGTTTTTGGTCGAGTTACACTTATCTAATAGAATTAGGACATGTGTTAGGGTAATAGTAATATCATATTTACCCTTAGTTACCCTATTTACTATTAACCGCGGTAAAAAAAGTAAAAAGTTACTATTCACCAAAAAATTATTTTTATCTCATTGAACCACATTTTACTTACTGATATCAACCGTGTCTGTTGGATTTTTGAAATTCCATTCACAGAAGCAGTAAAATTATGTTTTATGCAAAATTCAGTTTTTAACCTACCACTTAGTGGTTTCACTATTCATCAAAAATTGAATGTTTTCAGAAAAATACCAAAATTTCACCCTAGGCTAATTTCGGTATTCCGAATCCAAAAATGAAGTCCATTTTGAAAGATAAAATTTCAAAAAGTGGTTATTACTATTCATAACGGCTATTTTAAATAATATTTTAATAGCATATCATCGTTTAGTGAAACTCGGTATTGCGTACAACGCAAGCTATCGAGGAAGGTCGCGATTGCGTTTAAAGTAAGCCAAGCTAGTATGTAGTGAAATATTCCTTTGATGATATATAAAAACAAAATATTAATCATAAAAATCTCGGGTGTTACAGTCTCTGATGCTAAAACTCATGCAGTGCACTCAGGCGACGTGCACCCTCAACTGCTGGGGCTGGTGGCATCGATGGCTCGGCGGGTAGAGGTACCGCCGGTGCCTCTGCTTTAATAGGGCCCTGCACTGAGGCCTCGTCACTCGGTGGGCTGCTGTCTCACACAAATCTCGGAACCATAGCTGGCTGCCGTTGTGGGGTCATCCTGAAAATAAACAAGCGCGCCACAGTCAATACAATATACCTGGTGAGCTGACACAAGTAATCACAAAGAAAACATTAAAAAACACATGAAATCAATTTTTTCATGCACTAAGTCAGAAATTAGAAGTCAGGGTCCTGGTGTATGGATACGTCGGCCGCCGCACCAACACTGGATTCCCTGGACTGATAACCACACTCAATACCCTTAACACTATTGCTTCACAGAGAAGAAAGACCAGAGTCCTGAGTTCTGTGGTAGAACCGAACTCCTCTGATACCAATTTGTCATGACCCATCCTCGGGTCCATGCCGTGACTACCCCAAGCCCGCCTTCCATAGGTCAGGAGCTGGCGACTAGCACCAAAGGTGTAAATCCTGATAAAAGGTAAGGAATTTCCTTTGTATAAGAAAAAGAACATCACAGAGTACACAAGCTGAAGTAAACACTAAGTAAACTGAGTACAAAAGTAAGTGCTGGAAAGTAAATGGGCCAGTATACAAACCCAACTAAAAGTACAGTACAACTGAGAAAGGAAAGTGCAACAGTTGAAAAGTAGAGCAACAACCACCAAGACATCCTCCGAAACTCCCACCTAAAGGGTGATTATAGATAGTCTCGTCCACTCCTCGCGTCCAGCCATCCACTACGTGTACGTCCCGCCTGATAGTCCACCTCCGGGTATAGTCCCGCTCCATAGGCCGCAACCACGATCAACGTTGTCCGTCGTCTACAACCAACACAACGTAGAGTGGGCATAGCCCGTGTAGGGGTGAGTATATGATACTTAGTAGGGACCCCAAGACTCCCGAAGGTCTCCCAGAATCCACGAAGGATAAACCACAAAGGAAATCTACAATCAGGAAGTATCAACCAACTATACTTAGGTATATGCCCATACATATACCTAAGTCATCAATCCAGTTCTTCTCTAACTCACGAGCTCAAGTTCAACCCAGTCCACATAGGAAAGTACAACCCAATCCACACAGGAAAGCACAACTCAATCCACACAGGATAACAAGTCAATCATATCAAATATATTGATTTAAAGTCAAGACTCAGCTCACACAGGTATACTATTCATGAAGAGGGGTGGAGATGATTGATGTAGCCTCTGAATCATCTCCTCTGCCGAACCCACGTAGGATCCAAGTATAGATGTCGTCACTGCCAGACCCACGTAGGATCCAAGTACAGTGACCAACGCTGCCGAAACCACATAGGATCCAAGTAGAGTCGTCCTCGCTACCGAACCCACAGAGGATCCAAGTACAGTCGTCATCGTTGCCGAACCCATGAAGGATCCAAGTACAGTCGTCATTGTCGTCGCAACCACAACCATCTCTAGGGTTCCTGCACACAGCATGCTTGATTTCGGGAGGGTCTGCTCCACGAGCCAAGGGGAGTCAATACATAAAATGTCATGAATTCTAGAGTTGATGTATCAGAATGTTCCATCTCGTTAATAGGAACTCAACGTGACAGAAGGCGCGTCAACCGGACGCCCGGTCTGAGAGTTATTGGCTTTTTCGTCCTAGGGGCTCGATTGGTTTTTAAGATAAAACCAACCCGACCATACTCCACCTATGTCCAAACCTCGAGCAGAGTAAGACAAAAGAACCATCTCACTAAGAGGAATCCAACAAAGTCGACGACATGTCAATCAGATGTCTGAAGCTCAAGTTATAAGCGCTTATGCTCCGAGGGCTCGGTTGGATTCGTGTTCGAACCATCCCCGCCATACCCAAACTTATCTAAAACCTTGAGTGTAATATAACGAAATGACTGTCTTGGTCCAAGGATCCCAACTAAACTGACGATGCGTTGATCAGAGGTCCGTAGCCCAAGTTATGTGCATTTAAATGGATATATCCGAAATTAGGGGGTTTGGGCCCCTACCAACCTGGACCAATACCCCCTGGGTCGGCCCGAACCGGGTCGACCCGACCCGGGTCCAAGTCCAGCCCAATTGGGCGCGGCCCGGGCTGGCTGGTGTGGCTCAGCCCGGCACTGGCAGCCTGGCACGCATGGCCGGAGGATCGACTCTCGGCCGAGCGGGATGCGAAGGGGGGGGGGGGGGGGCGCAATCCCCCCTTGTTTTGAAATGGGTCCCCCCTCTCGATGGGGCCCGCCCTTGCCTGCTGGCCGGGGGTTACAACCCTGGTTCTTCACGAAAGCGACTGACCGGTGAGCTACCGTGGGACCCCCACGGGCCCCGCCTCATGGTGTGCCGGTGGACGGCAAAGCCGGGCCGCCTCCTGCTGAACTGCAGCGGCCTAAGGCTGCGGCTTCCGTCGGTCTGGCGCGGCGCGACGACACCGCATCCCTCCGCCACGGCCCGCTCCGGTCGCGGCCTCACCGGCACGGCGCGATAGCGCCACGCTCCACCGTTACGGCCCGCTCCGGCCATGGTCTTCATCCTTCCTACACGGTGCAACGACACCGCGCCGTCTTCGCCTCAAACGTCATTGTTAATAAACAAAAGACGGGGAGGAGAATCAGCCGTGTTTGTGCGGTCTGATTTCCCCCCGTTACGTTGGTAACAATTGGAAAAATTAAACGAGATACGTCAACCTTAATTCAAATCACAAACTTAATTCTCCAATAATGAATTTAACCCCTACCTCAAATCAAGAACGTTGATCGCTTGATGAAGGAAGGAAAATCTTTCGTTTTTCCGTTGACGTTTCCGCGGGATGACGACATCACTTCGTCAACGTTGAGAAAAAGGAATCCGAGGTTGGCGCCATCGTACTTTTAATTCTTCAACAAAGAAGATGAAGTTATTTCTCCTCCCAATCCCAACACAACGAGCCAACCCCCAAATTGAATAAGCCCATCCTTATTTTTTTAAAGCATGGAATGACTTTAAAATTAAAAAAATTAAAAAACAGCTCACTTAATTAATTAAACTTAAGTTGTCTAATTAATTAGGTGTTTAGTTGGCATGAATTAATGTGGGAGGGTTACATAACTTATGAGGGGTTTAGAGGAGTTAGGTAATGTGAGGGGTTGGGATCGTGTGGGCCCCACTTCACCTTTAACCACTCAAGGGTGGTTAGTATCTAGTAGGTACCACCCCAACTTGCACTCCTAGGATTAAACCACTTTGAAAAGAAATAAAATTGTAACACAATTTTATTTTACTCTTCATTTAATCCACACATTTTTCTACAACTCCTCCCAAGAAAACGCAACTCCATTAAAGGTATTATAAAGCAATTACCAGCGCTACGATTTCATCGGTGCCCTTGGATTTAGATTCCGAGCACCGGTTCAAAAGTTAGAAAAACCCACTCATTCGTTCACTGAACGTACCTGAGCTAAACTTCAGAAATTGATTCTGGGCACACTGGGCCTCGGAATTAGGTGCCGTCAGAAACTGTGTACTCGTAAAATCCCAAATAATTTAGGAAAAAAATTTTCCTTGAAATTTATAGGTCTTTATATATGAAATTATCCCTGTATAATTAGTTTTCCATGCATAGTACACTTCAATTAGTTCACTTTTCTTAGTCCACTCCACTTAGTTAACTTTTTTTAGGTCACTTCACTTAGTTCATGTTTCTTAATCCAATTAAATCAGTTCATTTTTCTTAGTCCACTTTTCTGAGTCCACTTTTTTAGGTCGCTTCTCTTAGTCCGCTTCACTTATACCATTTCATTTATCCCACTTATCTTATTCAATTTTGATTAGTCCACTTTTTTAGTTCTCTTTTATTATTCAACTTCACTTATTTAACTTCATTGATTTCACTTTTCTAAATTCAATTTAGTTAGTTTACTTAACTTAGTTCGATTTACTTAGTGTAATTCCCTTAGTCAACTTATCTTAGTGCACTTAGCTTAGTCCACTTCACTTACTCATTCCTGAATCTATAAATTTTCAATGATGATCTTATAAGTAAATATTTCACTATGATATAATGAACTAATTTTAGGTACTTATATAGGAAAAAACCTTTGTAAAATCAAATTACTTACTAAGTGCTCCACACACTTACTAAGCAGTTTGCATACTTATGTAGAGAAAATCTTTACATTGCTAAATTTCTATACCATCTTCATTCCAAATGCTTCCAGAACCATTTTTAAAAAATACACTATAAATTTTTAAACTATATTTTTCAACAAATAAAATAACCCAAAATCTCCAAAACAACATCATTAAATATATTTTCAACAATCACCCCCTTTGGGTTTGTCGACAACACTAGAAATTCAATTAAACATTTCTATTGAAAAAAATTATGCACTACCTTATTCAAACACTACATTACTTTATACAACTCTATATATTGATCAAATACTTAATTAACACATACTATAATCCCAAATTATTTTTTCTCCACATGGGAAACAAGAGTATCATTAAAATTTCATCAATGAATCACTTTGTTATTGATACCTCTTGATGAATGTTTCTCAAAAGAAAATGTTTAACCAATACCAATTGATTCATATTGATTGTAACTCTTGAGAAGACTTTTTATTTACCTATACCAAGTAAAATTATTTCATCACAAACCCAAAGTGATCCTTTCATGATATGTAGTCAATGATCGATCAAACTTAGAATTTTAATGGTTACCAACAGTCCCCCTATTTCATAGATCCCACTGATTTATTATGTAATAACATCCCTTATCAAGAAGTTTTCCTCTTTTATGAACATTAATTCTCCACATTTTTCAGCAAACCCAATGGTCACTCATTTATGGTATGTAGTAGGGAAATGAATATAGATAAAAACAAAGGGAAAATCACACTATAACTTGTAGATTTGGGGTTTCTACATCCACATCACTTAGGTGTGGGGGTTTATTGTAATTTGAGATCTATCCAATGAATTTCAAATGATTAATTTGTTAAGGTCTTTATTATAATATCTGTGACCTAAAGTTTTGTAGGCATATACTCAAACTTACCCAACCCATGCTCCACTTTCTCCTTAAAAAATGATACTTGATTTCAATATTTTTCATCCTATAGTGAAGAAATAGGTTTTTTATGATATTTATAACACTTAAATTATAATAATTTATACTGATTAGAGTCTTCATTTTGACTTACATGTCTTTAAGATACTGCTTTAACTATAATAACTGTATGCAAGCTTGAGTATCAATAATATATCCAGCTTATGCAATGCTTAGAGAAATATAGCCTTTAATCTTGCTAAGTCAAGAAATGCACAATATCCCCAGATAAAAATAACCTTTTAATATTTATTTCCTATCATATTTTGAACTAGAAAAATTTGTGTATGTATATCCCAATAAGTATTCCTACAATTTTTTCATTATATATCAAGACGAAATCACCATGAGTTTGATATACCATGAAGTCCTTTTAACTAAAAGAATGTAGATTTATTGTGCATTAAATTGATACTATGATACTTGATGTGTGTTAAAAACAATATTAGGACATATTACTATTATGTATAATAGGATTCTAATGATATAACTATATTATGTAATATTTTTTTTCTTTTCCATCATCATCTCTTGAAAATTTCACATGGGTAGAAACTAGAGTTTTCATCTCATTGGATTCTTCTATATTAAATCATTTAAAAACCTCATTGGAATATCTATATTGAGAAATAAAGGTACCCTCCCATCCTTTTATAACCTACAAACCATGTAAAAACATTAGTTATTTAATCACTAACATTTTGAACTCACACTTCATGATTTTTTCAGACCATTTACACTGTGATTTTTCTATACCACTAAAATCATGTCATCTACATACACTAACTCCATCATTATTTCAATGGAAAAGGTAATAATTAAGGTGAATTTTTTTTAGCCCGATGGTTGACTATGTGGGGTTTTATTTCATGAAAAATCATTAATTTCAAGTCTCTATTATCGTTCTTAATGGAAATCCCCAATGGTTCTCACATTACTTATTACATAATTACTTTCTAGAGGTTGATGGTCAGTCGTGGTTTCAGACCCAATGAAACTTAGGAACTCATATTGGTCTAGAGGATGGGAGTTCAGGCTCATCACACCCCTTTTAGGGGAATTTTTTTCCTACTACGGGGATCTCTTATAGATTTTATATATGTTCATGAATATCTTCCTAATCCTAATACAGAACCATTTACCCTAACAAATGACCATGGGTTAATCCTCTTTCATAATATATATAAAGAATTGGTTTCCTTAAAAAAATGTCCAAAATATCATTTACATGTGAAGTGGAATATTTTAGTGAGTCCATCTATATGTATCTGAGGTTCTTCGTTCATTTAACATAATAGGTAGTTTATTATATTTTTACGTCATATAAATGGGTGATTTGGACTTTTTTTCATACGGGGAGGTGTTTAATATATAGAGGATGTGATTTATCCATTATGATGCATCCTATATATCCTATTTATAGTAGGAATCAAAACCCATGTATTTTGTTAAAACCCTTGAAATTTAACATTATGCAAAAAGTAAATATGTATGAGCACTTAGGCACCAGGTATTTAATCTTGAGTCTCAAGGAGATGTACTATATATCATAATTATGGTAGGAATCAAAGTTATCTTAGTTTGATCCTGACCTTGGGACTAGCCCCAAGGTATATTCCTTTATATGGAGGGAGTCACGTCATTCCACCCATCAGGGCTTATATAATGGGATTTACATGGATAGTGGAGATTCATGATGTGAATGATATGACTATTGTAATTCCCTAAGCCCACACTATCCATGATCAGTGTGAGAAAGAAAGGATAACAAGTAGTCAGTCTCACTGCATATGGAAGTGGGACTTATGTTCTAAGACAACCCTTTAGGGGATTAATATGGATATTGGGCCTTATAAGGGCATCCTACATATCCTGATTATAACAAGAATCAGAGTTCCCATAGTTCAGTTAACTCCTTAGTTTGCTGATGGATGAGGTAGAATGGTTAACCCATGGGAATGATCGGGTATCTATGGTTAAAATGTTGGAGACATGGGGGGAATTACATCAATGTTTATTCCAATTTTATCTCAATCCTTAGGAAGGCATCCTACATATCATAGTTATTATAAGAATATGATTTTTCATAGTTCAGTTAGATCAGGGCTTACACATTGAGGTTTACCTAGTATAAAATCAGTTTTAATATGATGCTAATCAGGGATTAAACAATGTGGTTTCTCATATATTGGTGTAAATATCATATTATACTTAAAATCAGGTCTTACACACTGAGGTTTTCCTAGTATGTGGAGGCAGTGGAAAATATTATCATGTTCCAGGATTCTTACTTCACCTAGACTAGTTTTTTTTCCTTAAACTGTTTGATTGTTTTCTTGACATGTATTGATTTTTTGGATGACATGTTGAAGGATACCTTGGACATTACTAGTTGATCCCATGATCATGTTTCCCTATATGAGGGACATAAAGTAATTTGAATGGAATATATGAAGGTCATCACATGATCAAGGATGACTTGTCTGGAAGATATCACAAGACCTGGCCGGTTTGTCATTGAGTCCATCACATGATCTCAACTGACATACTAGGATGGATTTTCATGATCTACCTAACTTTACCTAGTTTTAACACAAAAGATGAATGAATTTCTTTGAGTGTATTTTGAGATTCAGTTTGACAAGTCTGGAGGGTGACGCATGCCCTAGATGGATTGTCTGGAGGGCATCACATGATCTAGATGACTTGTCTGGAGGACGTCATGTAAGCCATTTGACATGATCTAATGCCATGATGAGACCCATATAATCTGAATTGGTTCTACTATATTATTTGGGAGACGCTTTTAAAGGAAATTTCAAGGTTTGGATAGTGAACCCAATGGGATTTGTGAGACTCAGGTGGCATGCCCAGTGGGCACCATGTGACTTTCTCTGACATGCCCGAGGGGCGTCACATGATGAAAATATTTTAGAAAAGGAGCATAAATTGATTCAAGTGACATGTATCAATGTTGTTGCATGATCTAGATGAGTCATGAAACATGCATGAGGATTAGCGTATATGTTCTTGGAACGAGTCTCCTATCTTCAATCTCTTATTCTAGTTTATACTACATTTGTTCCTTAGACTTGTTCAGTGTTAGCTTGTTTTAAGTCTCACATGATTTAGAAAATATGCAGGATTTCATTAAAATAACCCTCCATAAGTCATTCATTTGATTTATGAGTGATCATGTGAAGTACCTAGCCATGCTTCATGATCACTTTGGTTATTCCCTGGGCTTTACCTTATGTAAATCCTTTATGATCTGGAGATTGGACACTCCATGAAATTTTTTTATGTTGCATGGGTGCACCAATAAGAGGATATAGAGATGATTTTTTTCATTCTAGGGTGGGGTATTTATAGGCCCCTCTCCCGCAATTATATGCTTCTTTGTGCATTTAGTATTACAAAAATACAGTCAGGAGTCGGTAGATGGATTTGGTGTCATGTGTATTCACTTGGTCCCATTGTAGGTTATTCTACGAGTGCCATATGTTTTTTAGTGAACATGAGACCATCCCATCAACACCACATTTATTGGATTATATCAAATTAATGGGGTCTTTCCTAATCATGTGGACATACTGATAGGTTCTTATAATATCTAGCTGACATGTATAGGGGCCTTTTTGAGATTAGTATGCATGTTGAAATAATTTCTCATGATGTAAGATGATTTTTCTAGGACCTCTCACGAGACAAAGGTTGTCTGGGGGTCTTCATGAGATCACACTAGTCATGCTAAGGGGTTTGTGGGACTGTATTGGATTTTGAAAGGGGTTTTTCATGATCAATGGTGATCAACATATCTTCCCTTGATAATAATCTCTTGTCATTCGAATTTTTATTTCCTTTCATTATTTTACAATGGTTGGGGATCTTGTGAGTTTTCATGATTATTGTCAAAGAAAATCACTCACCCCATTAGTGATGTGTTTCATAACCAATAATGGTTCCTATGGTGATGCACATTAATTTCATGGAAAACCCCTTTTGTTTTCCTTATGGAGAATAAGGTGGAGATAAGAACTTTCAATACATGTCTGAATCCCTTTGTGATATGAGGGTGACATGCCAATGGGCTCTTGTGTGGTGAGGTTGACATGTTTCCATGGTCTTGTGGCATTTTATGAACTACCTGGTTGTGCCACGTGATATTTATAACCACATGAGGCTCCTAACCTTTCCCTTTAATTTCCGTATTTACATGTAAAAGTCTTGGGGATCTCATAAACTTATATGAGTGTTTTTGAAGAAAATCACTCTCCCCATCGATGATGCGTCACGTGACCAACAAAGGGTCCAATGGTAATGCATGATCATTTAATGGAAAACCCTTCTGTTTGCCTTATGAAGCTATAGGGGTAGCACATGACCAACTAGACATGTTCAAATACCTTCATGTGATGAGGGTTCCATGCCAGCTAGATCTCATGCATAGAGGAGGACATGTCACCGTGGGCTTACAGGGTCTTGTGAACTGCTTGGGAATTTCATGTGATGTTTACAATTATAAGAGGAACTCGCCTTTTCCCCTTTATTTACATCTTTATTTTTCAAAGGCATGGGGATATCGTAAACTTTCACAAGTATTGTCAAAGATAATCAATCTCCCCATCGATGATGTGTCACCTGACCAATATAGGTTTTTGTGATGATACATGATCATTAATTTGGGAAAACGCTTATGTTTTCCTTTGGAACCAGAGGGAGAATGAAAGACCACCCAAACATATTAGAATCCCTTTGTGTGATGAGGGTAACATGCCAGCATGATATTCTATTGTGAGGTAGACATGTCTCCCTAGGATTGCGGTGTCTTGAAAACTTCCTAGGTGTGTCTTGTGATATTTATAACCATGAGAGGCTCCCACATTTTCCCTCTTATTTCCTTTGTTATTTTTTAAATTCTTGAGGATATCACAATATTTCATGAGTGTTGTAGAAGAAAATCACTCTCCCCATCGATGATGAATAATGTGAAAAATAGAGGGTCCTATGATGATTCAAAAGTATTAACATGGAAAAACCCTTCTGTTTTCCTTTAGAGATGGAGGAAGAGTGCAAGAATGCCCAGACATGTTTAAATCCCTTCACGTGATGAGGGTGACATGCCAGTAGGCTCTTACAAAGTGAGGTAGACATGTTTTCATGGGATTGAGGTATCTTGAAAACCACCTTGTAACATCACATGATATTTACAACCACAAAATACTCATACCTTTTGGATATTTTTCTCTTTATTTTACAAGGATTTTTGGATGGTTTGTTAGGCGTCCGCCGATTGATAAGTCACATGACTTGGGGGATCTTGTTTGGATAATACTGCCTGATCTAATCTTAGATTCCTTCATTATAAGATAATGACTTTTCAAAGGGGATTTATGATATCTTATTTAGGTTATGAAATTTGTATGGATCCCTCGCATGGCCTTCCGAAGCTCATGCGATTGCATATCTCCTAGAGGTTCATGGGATCCACATGATTTTGGACACCTTCTTCTTCCTTTGATTTATAGAGAAAATAATACGCATATTATGGCTTTTATTCCCTTGTAAATTTTATAATTATTATTTTATGGGAATCAACAAATTCCCCCCTACGAGTGACACCCATAAGGATAAGGGATCGGTTTTGAGGAAAGTAAATGCCTGCCTGAGGCTTTGGCACTATCACTAATTAGTGTCTTGGGAAAATATTGTTCTTCCAGGAGATTTTTTCTATTATGAAGAATTACCTATAAATAATGGAGTGTAGGGAGGATCAATACATAGCTATACAGCCTCTAGAGCTCTTATTCCCTGCCGTCATTGTGTAATCCTATCATAAGGCTGAATCATGAGATTTTTCCTCGAGACCTTTTAATGAGAACCGCTTCGCAAGATCAAATATTCCCAGCACTTGTTCTAAATAACCATGAATACATTTTTAGAAATTAGTTAAACTTTGGATCTACTAATAAAAGATCTTATATTGGCCTGATCGTGTGATATTTTGACTATTTTGTAGGTCACATGACCAGGTTTAGGTCACACGATTATGAGTCTTATGAGGGTTCATGGAGTTTCATGATATTATTCATGGGATTGGTGATTCACAAGTCCTTTATGTGATCACAAATTTTAGTAGGGTTCATGTAATGAAAACAAGTATACTAGAGTTATTCCTTCTTCTTGACTAGATTTCCACTTGTCTGACATGCACTATTCACTTTTATACAAATGGATTTGGGCTCTTATCATACTTCCTTGGATGTAGATTACCATATGGCTATGATTTCTAGGAATAATAATTCCAACCATTGATATATTGTGTTCTTTGAAAATTAAGTTTTGAAAAGAATTCTCCCATTGGATCTTTAGAATTATCCTTTATCACACTATCTTCCTCTATATAGGTTTGGCCTACTAGATGATGTTTCCATCCCTTATCTGGATTTCAACCTGTCGGCTTGCCGGGTGTCAACTTCTCTTAACTGAATTTAGATGAATGTATCCAAGGATGGAAAAATGGTTGTTGCACGGTCCCAAGGGCCCTCTTATATGATAAAAAACTCTCATATGGGTCCTAATGGCTAAAATTTCTCTCATCATCCCATCACTCAAAGTTACTAGAGTATATATACCTCTTTTTTGGGAAACACAGGAAGCAGCTAGAGTTTGAAGTGGGATTTGTGCCCTGGTGGAAACTTTTATGATTAATATCCATGGCCATTCTGGGTCAGATAAAGTTTTTTAGAGTTTTTTTGACTAGCTATACACTATCCATATCTACAAACTAGTATGGGTATCCTTATTCATCATTTATTGCTAGCCTGATCTTCTCAATAAAATAATCATCCATTGGTGTCCTGACACCAACTCATTTTATTTTTCCAATGATGTGGTAGGAATCATCCTCTAGGATATCTATCAACTGGGTAGGATAACCCCCTTTTAGAGAGAGGTATGATGAGTTCCTCCCTACTACATATTTTTGGGATAAACCTTTGAAAACTCTAGTCTTAGCATGGGACATGCTTATCATTGTGAAGGGAAATTTAAGAAAGTAGCTGACTATGCGCTCTCTCAACTCTTTCAATGTTTTGATCAATTCATTTCTTTATCATAGTGGATCTAGGACAACTGATATATGCCCCCATTTGCACCCTTGTCATTAGGTTTGTGATAGTGACAGTTTATATTAGGTTATTTTGGAAGCCGGAGATCATACCTCATGGGGATACTGAGTGAAGCCTTAGGTATCACCAAGACATATATTGGAGGGATTTATGTCCATGTTCATGAATGTGTGGATTTTAATAGATGGGGATGCACACTTTGGAATCTAGGATATATTTCTAGTGATAGAAACATGACTAACAAAGGGAAAAAATATCAATCTATTAGTACTGATTCTTGTGTGCCTTTACCAGCTCCTGGGACACATTTAGTAAAGTAGAACTCCTATAGGACCAGTGGTCATTTCTAGTTTTAATTTGGATTTATAGGGGAGAATTTTCACTACTATAGATACTATAATACCACATTGATCCTTGGTTCCTTATTTTATCCCAGGTTTCAGAATGTTTGGGGGGGGGTGAGTCCATGTTGTTAGGCCTTGGTGATGTTTCCAATGTACTGATCCAACCCGACCACTTCGACTTCACCCCTTATCCTACAATGACCAGGGAAATTATTGATAATGAAAATGAAATTATTGATTAAAGGTACTACAGTATCTCTATTAGGGATCAGGTTTTTACATCTAGGGTGGAAAAACTGGTTGTTTTCAAGAAATACACTCCATATGAATTCGCTCTCCAGTTCGACTACAACCAACATGTCCCCTATCTTCTTTTAGATGGATTGTATGGAGAGTGACACCTTGGGATCATCCTACAATTATAGATGATATTATAAAATAAAGATACCAATGTCGAGATCATTCTTTCACCACTTTATTTATATCACATGATTATTCCCATGCTTGGGTAGAAGCCTATTTGAGAGGTGTGATGAACCAATTGGGCCTCCATGTGGGCAAACCATTTTCCTCACCAACCCATTTATCTATAGAAGTGATGGAGTTAATTCAGGATTTAGGAAAGACTTTGAAGAATCTCCTTAATACTAGCAATAATTATCCCATCAACAAGGATGAATCTATTGAGGAGACTATCCATTCAATACAAGGAACATATAATGCACCTATTGAGTGAAGAATATACAGGGTTTCCCCTCTTTCTTCCTCATCATATCAATAGACTATCCATCCTTATGATGTACCCACTTCAGAATCAAATGAATATTAGACATGATACAGGATGATTTGGAAGCATATTCACACAATTATTATTGAGACTTATTTGGGGAAATTTCATGACCAAGAGGAATGTCTTCGTAAACTATTTCATGATTTTGGGGTGAGATTTTTTGAATTACAATCATTATATGAAATCATGATCCAAATCATTCAAACATGATAATATTTTTCTAACAGTGAGAGGATCTTTCTGGATCTTGATGATGATACTTCCTTGGTTAAATTGATGAGTGAATATTCTAAAGCATTGGAAAAAAGTTGTCAGTTTATATCTTAGTTGTGTGCCCAAATGGATATCTTGAACATGAAGATATAGAGATATGAGGGGATCTTGGATCGCTCAAGATCTAATATTTTAGGGTCATAATCCTTCTTAGATACCCCTATAAATATATTTTAGGATCTATCCACTTTTCTCAAGAACCTCCATCCCAGGGAAGAAGTAGAAGAAGTGGGGTGAGCAGCACATCAGCATTCAATCAATGATTCTTTCTAGGCTCTTGCTAATTTTCTAGCTCAGTCGATCCAATTTTATTGAAGTTTGATTGAAGATGTGTGTTTTTTTACTGAAACCTCAGAGATTATATAGAATGTGGAGATTCCTCATTTTATATTCTATCAATTAATAGAACTGCTGAACTTTATATGATTTCTTCTAGTTTTCATTTATTCATGATATGTATGAAATTTTTATGATTTGATGTTGCATTAATCATCAATGATACCCATGATTTGTATAATATCAAGAAAACACAAATTCATGAATTCTAATATTATAATTCTAACATATTATACTAGAAATGATGATGAATACCCACCAATATGTGATTCCTTATTGATATATCTGCTCCATATATCTTGAAATTACCTAATTCTCAAAAGTATAATTTGGGTAGAATATACATCCTGGAGGGAGAGTGTTCAATATTTTTTCCCAAGTTAAGGGACTTGGAAAACACAACTTGATTATTTATAAGGACATATGGTGGGCCTCACAATTTTTTAATCTTTTTCATTATTTGTAGACCAAATCAGTAATTTTATTTAGTTTAAAGTATTCTATCTTAGACCTTTTATTTCTATAGTTTAGGACATTTTAGCTTGGACCTTCTATTATTTCAGTTTATGGTCTTTTAGCTTGGACCTTCCATCACTGTAGTTTAGGGTATTTTGGATTAGACCTTCCATCATTGTAGTTTATGGTCTTTAAGATCATACCTTCTATTGTGTTAGTTTAAGTTATTTTAGGTTGAAATATTTATTAATGTGGTTTATGGTATTTTAGATCAGAACTTCTATTGTTATAGTTTAGGGTCTTTTACCTTGAACCATATATCATTATAGTTTAGGGTATTTTAGCTTAGAAATTTTATTGTTGTATTTTAAGGCCTTTTAACTTGGAAATTCTATAACTATAGTTTAGGTTCTTTTAGCTCGAAACTTCTATTACTGCAGTTTAGGTTCTTTTAGCTTAGACCTTCTATCACTGTAGTTTATGGTCTTTTAGCTCATACCTTCTATCACTGTAGTTTAGGATATTTTAACTCAAACCTTCCTATGATATACAGTTTAAATTCTTTACTCCAATACTTGATTGATGAATATGGAATATGGGATAGATAGACTAGGGATGAATCAAGACACCCTATGGTTATGAGTTTCCTCATGGTGTTTCCAGAGCTCATGAGGATTAGAGTTCCTTTCTTTCAAGGAGGATATGCCTCTGATTGGTATGTTAAAACCCTTATGCATTAGTATTATTGTAAAAAATATATTTCTCATCTCCTTTACAAGGTATATTGAGAATTTATGGGGGTAATATCGATTGAGGTAGAAATACTAGGGAAGCCAGGCCCACCTAGATAATTGGAATGTGGACAATGTAAGTTATAACCCAAATGTTCGAGTCTATGAATATGGTATGGGGTAGATGTTTTGGGAATAACTCATAACACCCTAAGGTATTGGGTTCTACAATAGTGTTACCAAGTCTCATACGGATTGGGGTTCCTTTCCTATAAGGAGGGGATGCCTCTGATTGGTAGTTCAAATCTTTTATGCATCGATATAATGGTCAAACAGAGGTTTCCTCACCCTTTTCTAAGAGCTATGAAATATTTCTAAATACCCAAACATCTGAATTATGAAGTTAGGTATGGAGTGAAATCAATCTGGAAAGGGTTACAGAACTATAGAGAAGTTTTTCTCTATTATTTGGAAGCTTTCTCCCTACACAATGTGATTTTGAGTCATGAGGTATAAGTCCCTAGCCTTAAACATTAAATAATCTTGAGTTAAGTCAAGAATTCACGTGGAGGATATTTTCAGGTTTAGAGTTTTAGATAATTAGAACATAACTATTACATTATATTTCAAAAATTACAAAGTAGACACTTCTACTCAGTTTCTTTTTTTCATAAAATAAAAACTCTTAAAAAAAGAAACATGTCTAGTTCCATGTTTTAGAAAACATTATTTTCCATGATCCCATCCTCAACCCTATTCATCATTAAGTCTTGTGAAAAACATTTCAAAACTTGGGATGAGTATAAAAATATCAGTAAGGGTTACAAAAAAAAGAAATAAAACATTAGTTCATCAATACATACAAAACATAAGCTCTTTAACACACCTCAGAAAATAATAAAATTTATGAATAACACACATAAATCATAAATCATAAAATCAACTTATGGAATCCATAACATACTTACATTGTATCTTTCATAGCTATATATGGAGTTACATTTGGAATACCCATCACAGTATATTCCCTAAATATATTAAGAGAAACATTAATGTTTACCTCCATCACGTTACCCAATTCATTGGATAGCTATCTCGGGCTCACCCACCCTAGGTTTATCATGGAACCACCCGTATACATAAACAATTCTTAATAACCACAACATAATCATAACACATAAAACATGCATAAAAGAAAGATAACATTTCCACATTACAATCACAATATAACATTTCATGATATTGACATAATAAATACTTTCTCAAAAATATTTTAAATTCCAAAATACATAAAAATGGTATATGGTATTTATTTTCCTTTTAAAAAATAATAAGGCTTGTTAAGGAATCCAAATATCAAATAATACTCACAGCTACAGAAAGGTCATTGTCACCACGTACGTTAAAAAGAAACATTACATTTTGTCTTTTAATAAAATGATTCTTAGAAAAAAGATACCCTTTCAATGAAATTAAAATTCAAAGGGGTTTATAAACTGTATAAAATAAAATCATGTATAAATCAAAGGATGACCCAATGAAAGGAGATTGAGACAGAGTCCCTTACAAAACAAACACCATATGAAAGAAGGAACATACAATGAAGATGTAAATACCCATAAATTAAATTATATTACAAAATGATTAAAATCATGGCCAGTACATACACTAAAAAAAAGGAAATAGTTTCAACTATAGCATGAATCTCACGGTAATAAAAAGTGAGATGAAAACCCCTTACCTTGTGTACGACTTGACTCGTTTGTTCCTTGTTGTTCCTGAATAATAAACTTAAGTTAATTTCTACTTTATTAAGAACCTTTTTCACGTTTATTATTATATTTATAACACTTATTACCTTACTATAAAAATTATTATTTATTCGAGTTCATATCGGACATTTTGTCGATGTGCGGAACTTGAGTAAAAAAAATAAACTTGTTATAAATACAAATTGTCCATGTAGTCAAAAGTAAATTATCTCCAAGATGGTATTAATGATTTAGATTTCATATATATCATATATATACAGTATATATATGTATTTATAATAGTACATAACATTTAGAGATAAGAAATAAAATTCACCATTCATGGAGACGATAAGTCGTATGTATGCATGAATGCTACTTTCATTTATATTTCGTATTTAATGGAATTAAAACATAATGATACAGAGGTAAATTATGATTCTAGTATAATATAATATATAATTTCAGTAACTCAATCCTTTAAACATTCCATGTATGTCATGAACGAGTCATATCACTTTGAGGGGGCGGTAGTCCGCACTTCCTAAAATGAAATTATTTTTTTACCCATTATGGAAACCATAATGGTATGCTATAAATTAAAAATACAGAAAAATAGAGACAATATAAATATAATATATATATATATATATATATCACATATAAATATAGTTCCATCATAATGGCCACCATGAGAGGCAGTAGGAGATAATCGAACAATCCTCATTTCGTGAGGCAGCTGTTCACTGTACACATAAAGAGTATGTTTATAATCCATTAGATAGAGGTGTGTGTAAGTGTAATTTGAATACTTATATGAAACAAAACCTAGTATATTTAGGATATTGTTGTTTTTATTTAAACAAATAATAGGAATATCATAGGGATTGAAGAAGTAAAATAAAAGAAGAGAACTTACGGGAAGAGGTTACCTTTAAATCGGGTAACTCCCTTTGGTTTGAGCCAAAAGGCTTTCTTGAAGTGATTTATTCCTAAGGTAAGGCTTCTAAGAGGAATATAGGGATATTTAGAGCCTATTTTTCATAGAGGATGAACAAGAAAAGGGGGCTTAATAGGCGTGATTTAGGGTTAGAGGTGATGGCTTTTTATAAGGGGGGGAAGGGACTCTTTAGGAAATATTGAAAATATTATTTTATTATATAATGATTTTCAGTTTCTAAAGGTCCAAAACTTATTTAATTATATGATAAGGGGAATATAAGTTTAAATAAAATCATCCAGTAAGAATTTTACAGGTTTTGGATATTTTTTAATCCTTATAATTTTTATTTAAACCTTTATTAACTTATTAAACTTTTACCATGTCCTCTTATATATTCATACTATATGGTTAATATATTTTACTATAAAATGTCAAGTGACCGAAATGTATTATTAATGTAAATTTTAACATCATATATGTTATTTGGCCGAATATTATATTTTTAGGAATATTTTATCATTTAATAAAATGATGATTTATTTAAAAAGTCTTTTATGTCAATTTTAATACTATTCATATCATGACTTTTTTAAAAGTCCAAACCAAATTTATTCTTTAAAAAAACTTTATTAATTCAAAGATAACAAGTAATAATTATCTATTAAATAAATTTATGGCATAAAATTATTCAAAACAAATTTATATTAATATTTATAATATCATTCATTAGGATCAATTATTAATGAAGCAATTACTGCATCACCATTATGTCATAAATAAGTTTATTTATTTATTATCTAAAAATTATAAATAAAATACCATGATGTAGGAAATATTTTTAGATTTATAATTAATATTTATAGTATAATATATAACTTATATAACCCTATATAAAAAAAATTTTAGTAAAAAGATTCATGTTTATGTTATTCTTGTCCTTACTTTAAATTAATTAATATAAAGTGTCATTATCACTCTTATGTGGCTCCATAGGGTCCCAAAATCAACCCAAGGATGTACATGGTCATAAATGTATCATAAAATAGGGTTAAGAAAAGTTTAAGGATTATTTAATATTATTATAATATTATTTTTCACCCTTATTTACTAGATTCACTTTTTAACCATGGTTAATAAAATATTTACTGAAGTAAATATTAATAATGTATAAAAATAAAATTTACCTATTTAAACAATTTGTACCTCCTAATTATAAATATGGAATCCATTTTTACAAATTCAAAACAAAAAATTGTCATAAATTAATTTAAAATTAATTCCCGTTGTCAAAACAAAAAGCATGTTTCTAAGAAATAATAACTATCAAAAGATTTACCTTTGTTTATGTCCAAATTTAGAGTGAAATTACTTCCAATGACCAAAATTGGATTAAATGGTAATAATATAATATAAATATTCTTTAAAACTAATTAAAAGAACAATCTAACTATATAAATAAATTAGATTAAAAGGCAGTTTTAAATTAAAATGCAGTATTTTTCACTATTCATTAAAAAATTAACATTATCAGAAAAATACCAAAATTTAATCCAAAGTAAATTTTTATGTAATGATTCTAAAGAATAATATTAGTTTTTCAAATAGTAAATTTAAAAGTGAAAAAAACTATATTTAAAATGGGTTCTCCATCAAAAGGTGGTAAATTGACCTTTTAAAGAATATTAGAGTATTTATGCTTAAAATTGGATTCATTCACATTTTAAGATTCTGACTTTTATAGGATAAATGTGAAAACATTTAATAAAAATGTGTAATGATATTTTAGTAAATTTTTTTCATTCTTTCCAATAAAACGACTATGCATTAACTAATATTTTAAATAATAATATTATATTATTATTTTTTAGTATAACTCAACGTTGTGTGAAACGTAAGATTTCAAAGAAATCCATTATTGAGTATCAGATACGCCATCAAACATAACATCCCCTTTATAGTAGAATCAATATTTAATTCCCAAATGTTAATGAAAATTTTTCATTCTCTATTTATCAGGGATGTTACATCCTTCCCCCCTTTTGGAAATTGCGTCCTCACAATTTTAAAATTGGGCTTAGAAATTTAATTGAAAGTACCACATCGGAAAAAGAGTCAATAAAACTACCACTTTAAAATAAATAAAGAGAATTACAAAGGTAACCTGAGATAAACCATACTAGGATTCCATTAAAACATGGATATGGAGGAGAAACTAAGTGTCAAATTCTGATGGAGAGTGATAGAGAACATGATTAAGAGAAAGTTATCCACCAGAAAATCACAAACTTTTGATGGGTTAAATGGTCTTTGATTCCCTAGTAAGAAAGTAAACAGACAATGTTTTTTGTTTTAGGTTCTATTTCATAATTTGGAGGAATTATTTTATGAGATTTACTAATAACATAAGGAAATATACTTCATTTTTCATGTAGAGTTTCATCCTTTAATAATTTTCTACCAAAAAACTCATCTTTTCTCCAAACGATTAGTATTCTAGATGAATTTTTCACACCTGAAGCTCTAGAATCAACTCATAGAGAATCACATAATCCAAAAAATATGAACTATATATTTCCCCTGTCTTTATAAATTAACCAAAAACAAAATGGTTAGTACAAGATCAGATAACCCCAAAAAGGCTAATATTTTATAAAAAGAAATACTACTCTTAATCTCTAAAATTGAAAAAACAATACCCAAAGTTCAACAAAGACCATTAAATAAAAAATTTCCCTTAAAACATTTCTTCTAAATAACACCACTAAGATTGAAACCCAAAACTCAGAACGATTTGATCACATAGTCTCTAAATAACATCGGTTACTCTTAAATTATCATACTGAAAAGTAATTAACCTAATCACATATTATCTATGATAGGTTAATCATTTCCATAAATAACCCAAATTGGAATATCACCATAATAAAAAAAATATATTCTTACAAAATAAAATTCCACCATTACTCATTAATTGAAATCCCAAAGTGTTCTATTTTCCTTAGGCATATAGTTTCCCAAAAAGAGAAAACGGATTCCAAAATAACCTTTATCACTTAATCCCCAAATCATTTTCCTATAATAAGGATATCCATTTTCTGAAAGATAAGATCCCAAATCAAAATATTCTTGATCAATAAAATCATTTAACTAAAAATAATAAGTTATACTAACTAGGGACTTCAGATAGGCCATTGGTAGGTGATGCACCCTTGTCGCCCTTCATTTGTGGGTTCAATTCCTGCGGCCTTGCCAGACGCGACGAGTTTTCACCCATATTATGAGTTTTCCTTTTCATAAAACTCAAAAATAGCCCTAACATGTTTAAACCTCAAAGGTTTTATTATACCATTCATTTTCATCCCAATACATTATACCTCATCATCTTATACATTGTATTTTCTTTCACCTCCATATGATAAAATAAAATTATTCCCAATAGAAAGAACATCATACCTTGATCATAGTGTCCATATTGTTTCATCATCATCTTGTTTATGTATTTAAAAGGTCCATGAATTGTAACAATGATTTAGAGATCCTTAAAAATAATTTGTTTCCTTCATCCAAATACACCTTGTACAACTTGGGTCATATGAGTGTTCGTAGAAAAATTGTTTTGGAAAATAATTATGTATGCCATATAATTTCAAAACATCTAATAAAAAATGATCTTTATAAAATAGTCAGACTGAGTTTGAGTTGAAAATTTCAATCAATGGTCCTTTTAAAATAACATAAGTATGTGTTGAGAGACTATATTGTAAAAGAAAATATAAATAGGTTAAGAAAGGGTCTCCTTCTTCATCACCATTTTCAAAATCATAATATGCTTAAAAATATTGTGATAAGGTAAAATATTTGAAAATTACTTGATAATATATACCTTTCTGGAAAATATGAGAATATTGAGAAAATAATATTTTATTAAATACAACCCATGATCCACGATGATATCAGGGAATAGTGGAGTTGTTTGATATCTCAAACAACTTATTGTAAGTGAGTTGTATGCTAGAAATTTTTTCACAATCATCTGAACATGATTTTGAAATAATTATTGCCAGAATATCATTAGGAAGAGATAAGAATGTTTTTTGAGATCTTCCTCCTTCCATTTGTGACTACATTTCCTTGATCTGAAAAAAAGTTATAAACAAATATTTAACTGATATAATAGACATAGGGACTAACCAAGTGTTTAAAAAAAACTCATAATCCCTAAATTTGTCTAAAACAACCTTTTATACCAACTATAAGGACCCATCCTTAAACATCACATAATCTTGAGTTAATTAAAGAATTCAAATTGAGGATATTTCCATTTTTTGAGTTTTAGAGAATTAGTCCATAACTAATACATTACATTTCAAAAATTACAAATTAGACACTTCTACTCAATTTCTAATTTTTTTTTCATAAAATTAAAACTCTTAAAAAAAGTAACATGTATATTTCCATGTTTTAGAAAATATGGCTTTTCCTTGATCCCATTCTTGACCCTATTCATCTTTAAGTCCTATGAAAAACATTTCAACACTTGGTATGAGCATAAAAATCTCAGTAAGGGTTATAAAATAAAGAAAGAAAACATTATTCCATCAATACATACAAAACTTAAGCTCTTCAACATACCTCATGAAATCATAATATTTTTGAATAACACACATAAATAATAAATCATAAAGGTAACTTATAGAATACATAACATACTTACATTGTAGATTTCATAACTACATAGGGAGTTACGTTTGGAATACCCATCACAATATATTCCCTAAATCTATCAGGAGAAACATTAAAATTTACCTCTGTCACATTAACCAATGCATTGGAGAGCTATCTCGGGCTCACCTGCCCTAGGTTTATCATAGAACCACCTGTATACGTAAACAATTCCCAAGAACCATAACACAATCATAACACATAAAACAAGCATAAATGAATGATAACATTTCCACATTACAATCACAATATAAAATTTCAAGATATTAACATAATAAATAATTTCTCAATACCATTTCAATACCAAAATACGTAAAAAAGGTATATGGTATTTATTTTCTTTTTAAAAAATATTGTGGCTTATTAAGGAAGCCAAAGATTAAATAATACTCACAGTGGCGGAAAGGTCATTGTCACCACATATGTTAAAAAGAAACATTCCTTTTTGTCGTTAAGTAAAACACTTTGTAGAAAAAATATTCACTTTGAATGAAATTAAAATTCAAAGGGGTTTATAAAATGTATAAAATAAATTCGTGTATAAATCAAAGGATGCCTCAATGAAAGGATATTGAGACGATGTCCCTTACAAAGATCATATCGTTAGATTAAGGACAAATCTATGACATAATTATGTGTGAAAAATAAGAATACACCCATTATAAGTAGATATTAAGTATAAAATAATCACAGGTCATTCACACATATTTCTATCATGACATAATGAATAAGTATAAGTTTAACCCAAATAATTGAAATTGGGTTAAGAAGTTCTCTTAAAGAAATTCGACAGCCTAACGACGTCACATTAAAATTCATAAAATGAGTTTATGAGATAGAAAAAGGTATATCATCACATGAACATAAAATTTACATCAATAAGTATATATAAGAACATATCCCAACATAATAAAAAG
Organism: Viscum album; assembly: GCA_963277665.1. NCBI lineage: Eukaryota > Viridiplantae > Streptophyta > Magnoliopsida > Santalales > Viscaceae > Viscum > Viscum album. The sequence continues at coordinate 641,059,210 of OY728146.1, read as the reverse complement.
TAAATTTAAAAATAAATAACATAAAATAAGTCTTTAAAAAAAGAGGACGGTGAAAAGTTCCCTTACCCATTTGGTAACTTATAAAACAAACACCATATTAAAGAAGGATCATACAATGAAGATATAAATTACAATAAATTAAATTATATTACACAATGAATACAATCATGGATAGTACATACACCACTCAAAAGGAAATAGTTGCAAATATAGCATGAATCACATGGGAATAAAAAGTGAGATGAAAACCCCTTGCCTTGTGTACGACTTGTCTCGTTTGTTCCTTGTTCTTCATGAATAATAAAATTAAGTTAATTTATAATTGCTTCAGAACCTTTTTTAATTTTATTATTCCTTTTATATCACTTATTACCTTACAATAAAAATTATTAATTATTTGATTTCATATCAGACATTTTGTCGATGTTCGGAACTTGAGTAAAAAAATGAACTTGTTATAATTACAAATTGTCCATGTTGTAAAAATTACATTAGCTACCAAATTTTATTCATAATTTATATATCATATATATCATATATATCCAGTATATATATGTATTTATAATAGTACGTAACATTTTGAAATAAGAAATGAAATGCACCGTTTATGGAGATGGTAAGCCGTACATACGCATGAACGATACGTTTATTTCTATTTCATATTTAATGGAATTAAAAAATAATTATAAATAGGTATATTATAATTCAAATATAATATCATATATCATTTTTTTAACACCATCCTTTACATTTCCCACATATGGAATGAACAAGTTATATCACTTTGAGGGGGCGGTAGTCCGCACTTCCTCAAATGAAATTATCATACTTACCCATTAGAAGAACCATAAAGATATGATATAAATGAAAAATATAGAATCATAGAGAAAATATAAATATAATATATATATATATATATCACATATAAATACAGTTCCATCATAATGGCCACCATGAGAGGCGGTAGGATATAATCAAACATTCATCACTTCATGAGGCAGCAAATCGCTATACACAGAAACAGTATGTTCGTAATCCATTAGATGGATGTGTGTGTAAGTGTATTTTGAACACATCACATAAAAAAACCTAGTATATTCAGGATACTAGTGTTTTTATGTAAACAAATAATAAAAATATCATAGGGAGTGAAGAAGTAAAATAAAAGAAGAGAACTTGAGGGAATACATTACCTTTAAATCGGGTAACTCCCTTTGGTTTGATTCAAAAGGATTTAATGAAGTTCTTTATGCCTAAGGTAAGGATTCTAAGAGGAATATAGGGATAATTATATCTTATTTGGTCAGAGTATGGATGAGCCAAGGGGGATTTAGAGGTGTGAGTAAGGGTTTGAGGTGATGGATTTTTATAAGGGGGAGGAGGGGCTCTTTAGGAAAGTTTGAAAATATTATTTTATTATATAATGATTTTTGGTTTCTAAAGGTCCAAAACTTATTTTATTAGAAATATATGGTGTATATAAGTCGAAATAAAATCATAAAATTATAATTACAAAGGTTTTGGAAAATTTTTAATCCTTATATTTTTTATTTAACTCTTTACTAACTTATTTATCTTTTACCATGTCCTCTTATATATCCGTACTATATGGTTAATATATTTACTATAAAATTCCAAGAGACCCAAAATAAATCATTAATGAAATTTTTAAAATTATACATGTCATTTAGACTCATATTATATTTTTAGGAATATTTTATCATTTAATAAAATATTGATTGATTTAAAAACTCTTTTATGTCAATTTTTATACTATTTATATCATGACTTTAAAAAAATCCAAAACAGCTTTATTATTTCGATAAAACTTCATGAATTCAAATATAAAAAGTCATAATAATATATTAAATTAGTGTATGAAATAAAATTTTTCAAAATAAATTTATTTTAATATTTATAATATCATTTATTAGAATCCTTTATTAATGAAGCAATTAATGCATCACCATTGTTTCATAAATAAGTTTATTTATTTATTTTATAAAAATTATAAATAAAATACCATGATGTAGGAAATATTTTTATCTTTCAAATGAAAATTTATAGTCTAATAGATAACTTATATAACCCCATATGAAAATTATTTTTGTAAAAATATTCATGTTTATGTTATTTTTGACCTTACTTTAAATTAATTAATATAAAGTGTCATCATCACTCACATGTGGCTCCATGGGGTCCCAAAATTGACACAAGGATTTCCATGGTCTGAAATGTATCATAAAATAGGTTTATGACAAGTGTAAGGGTAGTTTAATATTATTTTTCACCATTATTTGCCATATTTATACTTTAACCATGGTAAATAAAATATTTACTGAAGTAAATATTTATAGTGTCTAAAAATAAAAGTTACCTATTTAAAAAATATGGACCTCCTGATTCCAAATATGGAATACATTTTTTGAAATTAAAAACACAGAGTTGGAAGAAATTAATTTAATATTAATTCTCGTTGTCAAAACAAAAAACATGTTTATAACTATCAAAAGATTTACCATTGTTTATGTCCAAATTAAGAGTGAAATTACTTAAAATGACCAAAATTTGATTAAATGGTAAAAATATAATCCAATTTTAATTTAAAACCAATTAAAATAATAATCTAACTATATAAATAAATAATATTAAAAGGCAGTCTTGAATTAAAATGCAGTATTTTCACCATTCATTAAAAAATGAACATTATCAGAAAAATACCAAAATTTCATCCAAAGTAAATTTTGATGTCCCGATTATAAAAAAGAATATTATTTTTTAAAATAGAAAATATAAAAGTGAAAAAAAAACTATATTTAAAAAGGGTTTTCTATCAAAAGGTAGTAAATCGACCTTTTAAAGAATATTAGAGTGTTTATGCTTAAAATTGAATTCATTCACATTTTAAGCTTCTAACTTTTATTGGATAAATGTAAAAACATTTAATAAACACGTGTAATCATATTTTAGTTAGTTCTGTTCATTCACGCCAATAAAATGGCTATGAGTTAAATACCATTTAGAATAATAATATTATATTATTATTTTTCAGTATAACTCAATGTTGTGTGCAATGTAAGATTTCAAAGAAACCCGTTGTTGCGTATCAGGTACTACATCAAATATAATATCCCCTTTAGAGTAAAATTAATATATAATTCCCAAATATTAATGAAAATTTCATATTCCTTATTTAGCTGGGATGTTACATGAGGTGTGAGTCATCAAAAGGTTTTGGAATAGAGCATCTCATTCCTACTTTGAGAAAGGATACAAAACACAGTGAAGTAACATTGAGATGCCAAATCGGATTGAATAGTTTGGATAAGATGATTGTAAATAATGGTCCAAAGTGATTGGGACATGAGGGTGGTATGGGAGAATCATTCCAGGGGTGGCCCAGAACACACTTAGGTGTTGAGTTCCACCATGGTGACATCAGGCTCACAAGAATTAGAAATCTCATTATATAAGGCCAAGATATCTCTGGTTGATCAGTTTGATCCTTTATGAATCTATATCATGATAAAATAGAGAGATATTTTTTCCTTTATAAGGTCCATGTATGGTTTATAGTGAACTGGGATACTAAGATCATGAAGTGTGATTTGTGGAAAATATAGTATTCAAGAAGGGTTCAAGCACCCTAAAAGTTGTATCATCACATAGTGAACATGTTATCATGGTGAGGAGATGTGAAAAATCATTACTCTAACTTTTTTCTAGATAGGGGGTCCAAAGAGTATGACTTTAATTTTACTTGGGCCGAAAATCATACTATATGAAATTTATGCCTCATTTATTTATTCCTTAATTTTTTCATAAACTCTGGAGATGAAGAGTTTAGCAAGTGAATACTTGACTTTTTCTTAGGATACACTTTGAGGTTTTTTAAACTAAAAAAGTTTTGTGTCTCTTTTTCTAGTATTTTAATGTCTTGTGATTTAGACTATCAAATGATAGAGTTTAAGGTCATAAAACTTTGAACAATGTTCAGGTAGTCTTAAGGTTTTGATGTACATGGACATAATATGAGGGGAATGTTACAAAAGAGCATGATTAGGATACCCAGGGTCAAGAGTACCCCAAAATCCTTTTGAGTGGGAGATGAAAATATTGTAAATCACAAATTGCGATTATTAGTTTATGAGAAATGATATGGTACAATCATATCAATGATTCCCAAAACACCCTCAAGTCATGGGTTCAACCATAGTGACTCTATGATCATAAGAATTAGAAAATTATTTATATAGGGAAAAGATGTATTTGTTTGATCGGTCTGAGCCTTTATGCATCAATATCATGGGAAAATAGAGAGATCTATTTTTCTTTCCAAGGTTCGTGGAAGGTTCTTTGAAACCCAAGTCACTCAAGACATGAATTTTTATTTATAACTTAAGGTTCTTAAAAGATGACGGAAGTACCCCATACTCTGGTTGATCGTGGTAAGGCTCTTGTGGTCATTCGATAAGGGATGATAATGGGTTACTTCCTACACATTTTAACGTCATGTAGTGGGTATGTATCTATAATGATGTTTTAATGTCATGCAGCTAGGATATTTTCCATACATTTCAACATTATGTGGTGGGGACACATTTGATTCCATGTATTTTAATGGAACGCGACAAGGACATGGGAACCGATGTGAAAAATTATGTATGATGTATTACATGCACAATAAATCCATAAGAATATCTAAATTTTATATAGGAAATGCGATATTGTATGATTAGGCCTCTATACAGTTGAGGGACATCCCTTGCATAGGTCTAACCCATATTCAGGGATGTGGGTATATTTTTTTTAATTGTGGCTAGACCCAAGAAATAGAGATACGAGAATCTCTATGTATCTTTTGAGGTAAGGAATTAAGCCACACATAGTTGTTGAATGAGAAACACTCTATGATGGTCTAACCCATATGCATAAGGTGGCATTGTTCCCATTGATTGTTGTAGCCTGGCCCAATATTGGAGATCTAAGAGTCACTTTGTATCCTGTGATGATAGGAATCAAGACACATGTAGTTTTTGATAAACCATATAGTTTAACGTCTTGAGGCAATGATGTGGGATCCCTGACATGAAAAGGAAATATTGCAGCTGGATTTAAAACCTAAGATCTAAGTGTAACTATGTAACCTGCAATGATAATAATTAAGCCACATGTGGTTCTTGAAGGAAATATACCTACATAGGTTTGATCTGTATGTAAGGAGGGGGTAAATTTTATGTTTATTTGTTTAATCTAGCCTTGGGATTGAAGTTCAAGAATCACTATGTATCTTGTGATGATAGAAATCAATCCATACATAGTTATGGACACCTATGCATTTTAGTGTTGTATGACAGGGACATCAACCATGTTTTTTAACATCATATAGAGAGGAATCATGGTGTGGCTTTCAAGGACTTTCATTCAAGACAATGATAACCCTATCGTGAGTTTTAGTCCTTTTTTGTGGGAAGCCCTTACCAAAATTCCTAATCTCACGTGAGCTATGCTTGGTATGAGAAATGAGGAATGGAAAGGGTTCCTCCCACTATGGAGAAGAAATTAAGTAGAGGATGGGGGAATTTTTTATTATGTAGTGGATAACCCAAGATATAGGATTGAGGAGTCCCTATATATCTCAATAAAATGAGAATCAAGCTTTATGTAGTCTTAGAAACCTGTTTAGTTTAATTTCATGCGGTAAGGATATATGCTATGTAGTTTAATGTTGTGTGGTAAGGATGTGGCAGACTCAATGTAAAAGAAGGGGAATATTGGGGGTCTATGTAGTTTTCCATCATGAGGTAAGGAAACCTATCATATAGTTTAACATCTTGCGCTAAGGATGAGGGTCACTCATCATGGGAGGAAAAAATATCATAGATGGGACTAAGAATGTAGTTATGGGAATCACTGCATATCATGTGATAATAGAAATTGATCCACTTGTAGTTCTTAAATGGAGTGATTCCCTATGTGGATTTGACTCTTAGAATGAGAGTAGGGTATTTATTTTTCATAGATTTGGATATTTTCTGGTGAATTTTTAGTGAGATGATGCCTTTTGTGCAATTTTAACAACATGTGGTGAGGACTTTAGCTATTCAGTTTATTGTCATGTGGTAAGGATGAGGGTAACCCGACGTGAATGAAGATAATCATCAGAGATCTGTGTAGTTTAACTTCTTGTAGTAAAGTTGAATGAATCTTGGTAGTTTATAATATTACTACCAGGATGGGTTATATATATTTTAATGACATGTTGTTAGAATTTAGGGTGTTGTGTAGTTCATAGTCTTGCTTATATGGCTGGTTCTATATAGTTTAACGTCATGTGATCAGGATAAACTTGTGTAGTTTAACATCATGAAACTAGGATGAGAGATGACTTGTATTTTAATATCCTTCTACTGAGAAAATTTATGTATAGTTTAATTTTATGTGGTTAGAATGTAGGATGTTGTACAATTTATAGTCATTCTTTAAGGACTGGTTACATATAGTTTAATGTTATGTGATCAAGAGGAAATTATGTAGTTTAACATCATGCAGCCAAGATAAGAGACGTCATCCAGTTTAACATCTTTTTTATGAGGTGAGAGAAACTTGGTGGAATATATGAAAAATATTTTGTTAATAAATATCACATTGGTGGGGGGGGGAGGTGTGACATGCTCCCCATCCATTGTGGCCAATGAGTAATCCCCATTATGATAGACCTTATACATGATTTAAGGACCTTATTATTTGGGTTCCATCTTCAGAGGCTTCTTGCTTGGTATCATTGGGGTTCTAAGATCCAAAACTATTTCTCCTTCAAGGAATGAATAGAGGAAAAAATTTATTAAAGGCTCATATGATCTGATTATAATGAACTTCAAGGTTTCACAATATACACAACCTATTCTCATCAAGCCACTCCAATTCATCCAACTGATTTTGCGATTGCTCACCATCTAAGAATTTTCCACAAATGTATATTCAGAGTGAAGGTAGCTATAATTCTATGGGTAACACTACCTCAGTCCCATACACCAATGAATATGTAATTTCTTGTGTTTTAGTATGCATGGTGGTGCGGTTGGCCCATAAAGAATAGAGGAGCTTGTCCGTACAGGACTTATTGTCCTTATTAACCATATTCTAGAGTATATTTGAAATATTATTATTGAAGAACTCTATCTAACCATTTTACCATGTATGATAGTGATGTGAGTGATTATAATTGATATTGTACTCCTGGTATAGTTTCTTCAACTCCGTAGGACAGAAGTTGGTGTCGTTGTCCATCAAGATTGTGTGAGAGACCCCGAACTTAGTGATGAAATGGGACGTTACAAAGTTAATGATGTTATTCATCCCAACATCCTTGAGGGGTATTTCCTCATCTCATTTGTAGAATAATTCAATATTAGTAAGGATGTACTTGAACTTCTTAACTGTGGATGGGGGAAATGTCCCCACAACATCCATTCCCCATATAAAAAATGGCTAGGAATATTTATCTGTTTGTAGCAATTACATAGGTTAATGTATGAACTTTTCATGAATCTGGCATGCATGAAATTTTTTATGGAATTCCACACAGTCCTATATTATGGTTTTCTAGTAGTAACCCAACCTCATGATTTTGTGTGAGAGCCTGGTCTCAGACTGATGAATGTCGCAGGAGCCAATATGGACTTCTTCCATGATGATGAGAATCTATCTTTCTTCTATGAATATGAGTATAATTCCATTGATTTCTCAATTATAGAGGGATATTTCTCATTTGTAATGTCCCATAGGTTAAATATCTTTTTATCACTGTTGAATCTATTCCCTTCTGGCTCGATCTGTCGGGAGGATTCCATTTTGGAGATAATCTGTCATGGGTTCCATCCATCTAGGAGTAGACATCAGTTATTCATGATTTGGAGAAGTGATAAACTGATTGTTTTATTCCATATCGTATATAATTATTTATGAAACCAATATTCATTGTATGATATGAAATATTTCTTCCTCCTGATCAGGTTCATCCAAGACTATGGCTGCATTAGCCAATGCGTCGGCATGAGCATTCTGTGATCAGTGAACGTGATGAAATATGGTATCAAAAGGGAACTATTCCATTATCCCAATGATATATCCAGTAATAGGGTAAAGCTCTTCCTTTTTTATGGAATATTCACCATTGATCTACTTTATCACTAGATCCAAATCACCTATGATGTTTAGGTACACTATTTGCAGATGTAGGGCTAGTTCCAAGCCAGCGATGAGGGCTTGGTATTTAGCCTCATTTTTATGAAGCCTTTAGATAGTGATAAATATTAAGCAAGATTTATTTATTTGGAGAGAAAAAAACAATACCTGATCTAACCCAATTGATCTTTGGGTTTTCCATTATTTTTCTGATATCACTTCGGGATGCACCATCAAACTACATCTCCCATGTCCATGGAGTGTCATGGGAATAAAATACCTCTTAATGTGGTAAATCACTGTACACGAACATATTTTCTGGGTAAAGATGTTCCTTGATAAAATAATCCATGGATTTACCTTTCACCAAATTTTGTGATAAAAACTGGATGTCATATTATTGCATAATGTCCGCCCATCAGGCCAACTGCCCATTCGGACTAGGATGACTAAGGGTGTACTTGAGTGGATCAATATAAGAGAACAGATGGATTTAATGGTGTTTCAAGTAATGACTTTTTCACTTCAAATATGAGTGAAAGATAGTTCTTATTGCCATTATATTATCGTGTCTCAGTTCCTATCATCATTCAGATGAGGTAGTAGATATTTTTCTCACTCCCCACATCATTCTTTTGTGCGAGGAGGGTTCTTAGTGAGAATTTCATGGTGACCACATATAAGATGAGTGGAATCCCTTCCACTGGTGGGACTAGGACTGCTGGGTGTGGAAACAATTTCTTGAGACTCTTAAAGGATTGTTGGAATTAATTGTCCCATTGATAGGATATTCTTTTCTTCATTATCTTGGTGAAGGGGAGATATTTTTTTGGCAAGGTTGGACATGAAACACAGAATGTGGGCAAGGTTCTATTGGAGTCCCCTAAGTTATTTGATATTTCTAGGGGTGACATTACTAAAAATACCTAGTATTTTATACTACCAAGGTGGTGTACCACAAAGTAAAGTAACTTCCCTAATTTTACCCCAAAAGCGCATTTTTGGGGATTTATCTTTAGATTGTGCTGTCGGATCTTGCTAAAGACTATATGAAGGTCCATGAAGTGATCAAATTGCTATCCAGATTTGACCACTGGTTCTTCAACATAACATTCAAGCATTAATACCAAGAAAGGATTAAATATATGATGCATGGAACATTGGTATTTAGATCCAATTATCTTTAGTCCAAAGGGTAAAACCTAATAGAAAAAGATCCTCAGTGATGCTCTGAAGGTGGTGGAATCCTCGTATTTTAGTGCCATCTTTACCTAACTGTAACCTGAATAACTGTCCATGAATAAAATGGATTGGAAGACAACAGTTTCATAGATCAAGATTTCTATGATCTAAAATAGGAAATCATCCTTTAGGAAATTCCGAATAAGTTCTATGAAATCTATGTATACCCTAATCCTCCCATTTTTTTCTTGATAGGGATGATGTTGGCAATCCATCTTAGGTATTTCAATTCTCAAAAAAAAGTTATCTTTAATAAATTTTTCAAATTCCACCTATAAATTGGTATCATGAGAAGGTTTCATCATCTAGGATACCTACTTTAAGCCTCAATGGTCATTGGATATGCTGATATGGTGTGTATCCACATATGGATTCATTCTAGGCATTTCTTTATAATTCAAAGAGAACACATATCAATTTTTCTTTTCTAATGAAATGTACATCTCTTTCTCTTTGTGAGGAATGGTGAAACTAATCAATATAGGTCGAGGGTCTTCTTACATTCCTAGATTTACCTTTTAAGCTCATCAATGGGGGTAGATATGCCTTCCTTGAATGCAGGAGGGGCATTCTTGAGGTTATCCTCATATTCTTCCACCTTTGAGTTTGTGGAGGTATTTTATAAAAAATTAATAAATATGAGGGATTATCTATCACCTTTGAGGTGATATAGGCCATAAGAAGAGTAAGTTCATCCCCTATTACAAGATTAATTATAGATATATTCTATAAATAATTTTATTTTACACTGTTACTAGGGATAGAAGGAGATTAGACATATGAGATTGGATCTATTGCCTAAAATAGATTTATTGGGAGAACATATTCATTGTAAAACATACTCCATGGATTTTTATGGGTGGTCCCTAAACTATTGGGGGATGAAACCTATGTATCATCATCCACCATTTTTTCCATACCTTTTGTAGAAAATTTCCTCAACATATGTGTCTTCATAAGTCCTCAAGGGGGAACTGTCACCATGAAGTATTACAACCTTTCCATTGATGGGGTATTTTAAATATTGACGGAATGTTGAGGTTAACACCATGTGGATATAGATCTAGGGACTTATGATTATGAGATTATATTTGGTGGCTTGTTGGATAACCATAAAATCATAGTTAGATGTGATCTCCCAAAACTAAGATCTAAGATTGATCTTCCTGAGAGGTCTTGGATCATGCTTGTCATACACTTGAATGGTCACCTTTGTTGGAGCTAATTCCCCTTCACTATATCTAAAATTTTGGAGGGTTTTAATTGGGATGATGTTGATCCGAGAACCCTCTTCAATAATAGGACTTTGGATGTCAATATTATCGAGTCTACTTGAAACATATATGGGATTGATGTGTCCCGGGATTCCCTCTTCATGATCTTACTATTTGAATGAGATGGAAACATGGAATTATATTGGAATGGTATCTAGTATATAGGTCTTAGCTACAAATAAATCTTTCTTGAACTCTTTTGGGACATGGAGGTATTTAAAAAGTTCCTCTCTGAGTTCTTTTTAAAGATAGATCACATCTAGAATTGAGAACTTGCATGGGATAACTGCCAACTATTTCAGAATTTCATAAATTTATATCAGAGGTTGGAACTTCCCAAGGTGGGGTTTTTACTTATTATGTGGCTCAAGAGATGAGGTATTCAAGGTATATAGGAATGTTTCTTATGTATAGGTTGAGGAATCATATACTACTAATGGAACGTGCCACGTTGACCTTACCTATTTTCTGGGATGATTGGATAATTGCATGCCTACTGGGTGGTCAAATAGGACAACCAAGATCATATGACCACTAAAGGGTTATCAGACACCTATATGTATCTTTTTGGCCTGCTGATGTTCTTTCCCATAGGTCTCAACCCCATGTAAATACTCTATGGTAATGTTATAGAAATATCATGTCTGACTACTTCTGTGCTATCCCATGTACCCTCGATTCATGTGAATGTGGTCTCATGTTTCCCAGTTGGTTTCGGGGAACTCATAATCACCAGAATATTAATAATCAAATAAGGGGTATTCCAAGGGTATCACATTAATATATTCAAATATGATCTGTTCTTCAATTAATATTTCGTTTAGTGGGGTGGTGCCTGTTCTTCATATGATATAGGAAATAAATCTGAAAGAGTGAGATCATGATTTGGAGAAAAACACGACTCTTTCTCTTCTATCTCTTCCTATATTTGATGGTCATGAACACCTTTGGGATACATATCTAATGTTTCATCTCTAGGTGTTAGAGATTTTGTGGTTATGCAGAGATATTATCTCATTATGGAATGAGCTTGGTAAAATATTTTTCAAGTCATCCAATTGTTCAAAAATTTTCCATTTCTGGATAGAAATTTTTAACAACCCCTATACTCTTCTAACTAGGTGATGGTTATGCAGGCCAATTTCTCCAGGGAGTTATCCAACATCACCTCTCTAGAATAAAATATTACTTAAAGGTTATATTTGAATATGGAGCAATCATAAATGTTATGATCCAACCTTTTATGGAGAGGTAAGTATTTAGGATATTTAGTGAGGTTGAACTCATTGGTCCTCATAGGACATGGCATCATGAGTAGGTTATTTTTCATGGACTCTAGGAAATAACTAGGGAATTTCTCATTTCATAAGGATTATGTTTTATTCATTAATTCCTCAAATATCGGGTGTCCTTGGTCTATTTTTTTCTTATATCTGAGGGTGATTTTATTGTTTCTACAACTAGACAGAAGGTGGTAGGTGGTTTGGGACATGCCTAGGTTCTTGTATGGGAACAGATGCTAGTTTTAGGGAAACTACGATAGTTTCTTCCTTGTTGAGACTTTTCCTTTATGCTGAGGGAATGATTCGAGACATATCTCAGGTCCACTGAATGTAATATTCTTGAAGATGTGCTATTTATTCAAACTCATAGTATCCTCCAAGATATTTCATTAGAATTAGAGGTGTCTGCAACTCATCCCATAGATTTTTAGTACATAGATCTAATATTTTCTCTTGTGAGAGAGGGATATTGATTGAATATGTTATACCTTTCTATATAGACATGATGTATTACACCATCTCATTTTCACATTTTTTATAGTTCATCAAGTCGATGATTTTCATTTTCCTCAACATGGAGATGAATTAATAAAGGAATTGATCACGAAGGTCTTCCCATCCAACAACTGATCCTACTAGAAGGCTATTATACCAAAAAAAGGATGGCCCTATCAATATTTGCACAAAACACCTTTGATTGGTCACCTCCTATTGATCTAAAGGGTCCATCATCATACCACATTAGGACATGAAGTGTGTTAGGTACTTTTATGGGTCTCCCATGTTGTCAATGGTGGAGAAGGTAGGATTGTCGAAATTGGTTGGTGGAAAAGTGTCATCCAACCACTCAGGATATATATTTATCTCATATTACATAGGTGAACATCTCCTATACATGGATTAAATTCAAGTTTATAGGGACTTAATGATGTTAAGAAGTTCTAGAGGTACTGTTTTCTGAGCCACCTCCCATCATCAGGGAGTTGATGGGGTTTGATGATGTAGTACTACTTTTGTCTCCCACTAATTCTCTATTCATGAAAAGACTGAATGATTTCCATAGAGAGGTATAGGATGTCACCATAATGGTGGGAAGTCACAATCATTTTTTACTTCCTCATTTATGTGGACATACTACTTATATTCGGAGCTGGTATGATGCACAGATGCTGCCTTGTAAGTGGATCAGATCTTAGATAGAGAATATCCATCTTTTCATGAAGATGATATGAAGTGGGAATATTACCCCTAAGTAGAACCTCATTGAGTTGTTTGAGAGTTTTTATCTTATTCTAGTATCATGAAAATTGTTCCTCCATTGAAGTATTTTTTCTCCTAGGTGGTGATTGCGATGTGGCCACACCGTTCCCTTTATCTTTGACAGTGATCCACCATAGAGGTGGCAACTTGATATTTAGAGGTGTTGGGTTTTTGAGTCTCCACTAGTTTCAGGTGCATGTAGCCTTGGTTTTTGTATCCATATCACCCTCCCCTTAAGGCAGGTTTTCCATATTGTGAACCTCCACATGTACATCTAGATTCACATTATTAGGTGTGTTGATGGTGATGAAATTCATATAGGTATATCAAGAAATGGTAGTTATCCCTTTACTTTCAACCCAACATGATGATTCTACACTACCTACATTAGGGCCATTCCTCAAACCCTTATCCATATTGGGTTGTTTTGTCTTGTTATCCTGATGGGGTTTCATTTCCTTCTCCATATGATCCTCCTGTCTTGGCCTGTGAGCAGTGGCCTTGAGGGAGTTTCCAGTCATGGCCGTTGAATGGGACCCAAATTTTTTCTGTGGTGGGTGGAACAAATGGGATGCTAACTGTCAATATTTATATCCCAAACTAGATAACACTAATTCATTGTGCTGTGATAATGATGATGAAAATGACCATATCCTTATGGGATATGGACTAATCAGGGCCATAATTTCCAATGATTGATCCTATTGTTGAGGATCCCATGATTCCAGTCTAGGATTTGTTGATTCCTAGGATGGACATTGAGATATAAATTCCTCCAACCTAGAAGGATGGGGTTGATATGAAACTACCATTGATTTCCCAAATACCCCCTCAGGGGATGATGAAATTGGTGATTTAGATTGAGATAATAATGACCCTATCCTAGTGGGATGAGTGTTGTTTTTAGATGATACCAACATGTACTATATCCTATCAAGAATTGACAATCTAAGAGGTGAAGGTAGTGGTAGATATTCCCCTAGCCTGACAGGCTGGGTTCTCTCGTGGAATGATGCTACTATTGCGACCTATTTGATGCGGTGAAACTATGATCGTTTAGGATTTGGGTGTAATGAAAACTGATTATAGGAGTAATTATTTATGGTAAGTTGTCTGGTTGATAGTAACTTTGTCTTACATATCTGAAAGTCCTTCCAATTGATTTGAGGGGCCAAATTTAAAGATATTTTGGCTATCCCCTTCCTCTATTTATAATGTATTGGAATTGTTGAAGTGGATAAATTTAGTTGTAGTGACCAACTGGCTCATGCATTGCCTAGTACCCTGATTTCACCAGAGGCTATAACATTACAAGATGCCATATTTGAGGGGATATGTTGTTCTAGGGGAACAATGAAGTGTAACTATCCATTATTTCCCCATCCTTGAATAAAGATGCATGAAATGGAATTAGATACCAGCTTCTGAATAGTCATGATGAAATGGTGGCAAGTGTGCTACATATTTTCATTATGCTATTCTAGTTTTGGGTCCCAGACCATGGAAATAGCAGCTAGGTCTAGCTGTCAAGAAATTATATTGATGGTTTAAAGTTTACCCTCATATCCTAGATAAGTAATGTGTCTAGACTTCAATTGATGATGATTTCCCACATGTTTTGACATAGATAAGGTATGAACTCCTTTTCTTGCTCATCTGAAATCTCATAGTCAGAAGTAGAAGGAGGACAAAACTTGATGGGGAGGTTTTTTTGGATAATTATATCCATATATCAATATATACTCCCTCTTCATCCGACTTTCATGACTCCATTTGATCAAAAAAACATAGGGTTCTTCTTGGGTCACCTTTAACTAGAGTGAAGTGCTGCTGAAAGTTGATGGGGGAACTATATACAGTTTACCCTAATGTTTTGAAAATATCTCTATATAAATGTTTATTATTTTTAGATGCCTCTCTATACATAGGTGTATGTGAAAGGGTAGGATTTTCCTTTTTTGTGGTAGATATCCCCATTCATAGGTTTACCATGGAGAATGTCAGGAGTAGAGTCCCTATGATCCATCTCCACACTACCAAGAGGTGGAATATCATGATAATTATCACCTTATACATCAGTTGAAGAGTCGATGGACCCTTGGTGTGTTGATATTGTGTCTTGAACAACCTCAAGGACACTGAAATTGAGTATATTAGGGACATGATCCTCATTATGCATCATGGATGGAATATGATGACTTGAATTTTGAAATTGTGTAGGGATATGAGCCTACTGTATGACGGCTTCCAAAACACATTGATAACTATTTAGTGTTGTGGGAGTATGATGTCATTTCTAAGAAGATATTGGAGTATGACGATGAGATTCTTTATTATTTGAAGGAATATGATCCTTCCCCGAGGTATGTTCCACTCTCACTTGGTGAGGCTCATTCAGAATGAGTATATGATCCAAATCCCTAGACTTTGAAATATGTTATTGGTGTTTCTTGATAGGGATATGAGCATATCCTGGGGAATGTTCCCCTCTCTCTTGGTGATACCAAATTGGAGTGGGAATATGATTCCTATCCAAATATGAATTCCCCATTGGAATATGCTGACGAACATTCGAAATTGCAGAAGGGATATGAGCCTCCTCTGGTATAGCCTCACAAGGATACTAATGAAGTCATTTAATAGTGGAAGTAGGGATATAATTATGGATTCTGTGATCTGCTGTAATATTCCTAGTAGATTCACTAACATGAATATAAGCCTATCCCAATTCATGTTTCCCTCTAACTTGGTGATCCCTATCCAGAACGAGGATATGAGCTTGATCCTAGGCCTTTGATATATGTTGTCGATCTTTTTTGATTGGCATGTACCCCTATCTTGAGGTATGTGGAACTCTCACTTGGTGAGCCTCATTTTTAAAGTGAAAATAATCCTAGTCTAGTGCATCTTCCTTTACTAGAATATTCCAATAATCTTCAAGGACAAAAGTAAGAATGTGTGCTTGCTCCGGAGTAACCACCTGTTCATACTGATCATAGTGTTGTGATGCCCTGGAAGTAGGGATAGAAATATGTTCTTATCCATGTATCTGTACCAGTGCCAAAATATTCTAGTGAAGTTATTTATTTTTTTATATTTAATGGTATTTTAGTAATGTGTTCATAGGGATATAATCCTGCAAAAATTGATTTATCCACTATATATTGGAAGATATCTTAAATTGAAGTAGATATATGATCCCGCTTCTTTCCTCCTTATGAAAATAGAATCTAATGATGGGATTAATTTATGAGATTAGGAATATGTGCCCCCCATTACTGCTATTGGGATATTCCCACAAAATTGTTCTAAATGAGTAGGTATATGGGCCTGCTCACTGGTTACTCTCAGAATATGCTGGTGGTCATCATCATTGTGAGTGGGGATATGATTCCACTCATGATTTTTCAAATACATCCTTGCTTGATGTGTCTCCCTTGTTGACCATGAATGGGTATCAAAGGTGGTAGTGTGTCGGGTGGTGCCCTTAGTAGGTGATTGAAGGGAACTGGTGGGATAATGTTGGTGATGATGGTTGAAAGATCCATCCTCAGTAGACCCTGAAGCAAAAGGGAGTTATAGTTCACTCCTTGTTCCACCTTCATCAGATACCTAAGGTGGTAATTATCACACTTTGGGGATAAGATCCCAAAGCAATTGGCTATGATGACAAGTGCCACTATATTTATTGTATATTTCTTCAGATGATGCGGACTGATCAGTTTTAGTGCTTCCAAAACCTCCTAGGTATCCTCAAGGTTCGGGATTGTACCATGTTGATGGTACCCCCAGACCAATGTATTTTTCACCCTATGATATATATGTAAAGCGGTTGAGGTCATTTTAAGGCCCATAGGTGTTACAGTTGTAGTTCATTTTCCAGAATGATAACTGGATAAAGAAATATTGGATCAAGGTATTTTGTGTGAGATCAGTATCTATAGTCATGAAGAAGAAAATAGACAAGGTCTCCGATTATTTCATCATCATAGTCAAGATATATGGTCAATCAGATATTCATGGGTAACACAATTGTCCTTTTTTCCAATTCAACCATTCTTCTCGCATGGAATTTTCAATGTGAGGATTAAATTATTTCATGAAGAACCCGACAATAGAGGATCAACTATAAGATTCATTCCAGGTTCTTCCATGTTTTCATAGGATATAAAAATATCATGGTATGACAAATTGGAAACCAATCATTCTATTATTTCAAATATTTGCATCAATTTCACTATTTTTTTCATATGGTGTGAAAATAAAATGTCCCAATGTGTTTTAAACCGATCATTCTGTTATTTGAGAGATTTATATCAGGTTCACCATTTTTATTTTCATATGGTGTGAAAAAGAAAAGGACTGACACATGGTAACTGATCATTCTTTTTGAGAGATTCACATTGGTTTGACCATTTTTTGTATATGGTGGAAAAAAATATCTCAACACATTTTCAACTGATCGTTATGATATTTGAGAGATTCACATCAGTTTCCCCATTTTTGTTTTGATGAAAATGGAGAAAAAAAAGGCACATTCGGTTTGGCCCAATTATTGAATATTAGGGTTTTGATTTCTTGAACAATCATTGAAATCATGTCATCATTGTTGTTCTTAACATAAACTCCCAATGGACACCACATACATAACTGGGTAGATACCTTCTTTCCAAAGGTAGTCAGTTAGTCAGGGTTTCAGACCTAATAATACTAGGAACTCACATTGTTCAAGAGGATGGGAGGTCAGGTTCATCACACATTTTTTGGGGGATTTTTTTCCTAATCTAGGACTATCTTATATATTTAAGATATGTTCTTGAATATCATATGAATACCTATAAATAACTTGTTACTCTAACATAAATGACCACATGTGAAGACTCTTTCATAATCTTGACACAAAATTGGTTTCCCTCACAAAATGACCAAAATATATTTTACAAATAAAGGGGAATATTTTAGTGAGTCCATTTATATGTATCTGAGGTTAGTCATCCATTTCCCCTAATGGTTAGATTCTTATATATTTAAGACATATAGCTAGACAATTCAAAATTCTATTCTATGTAGGGAGGAATTTAATATATTGATGATGGGATTTATCCATTATGAGGCATCCTAGGTATCATGTTTATAGATGGAATTGAAACCCATGCAGTTTGTTAAAACCCATATAGCTTAACTTCGCATGGAAAGGGAATATGTGTAGGAACTTTGACACTAGGTATTTGATCTCAAGTCTTGACGATAAGTCTTACATATCCTGGTTATGGAAGGAAATAAAGTTATCGTAGTTCAATCACACCCATGGGAATATCCCCAAGGTAGATGCCCTTATATGGGGGGAGTCACATCATTCCAATCATCAGTGATTACATACTAAGACTTCCCAGGATAGTGGAGATTCATGATGTGAATAAAATGACCATTTCAATTCCCTAAGACCATGTGATCCATGCTTAGGATGAGAAACAAGGGATAATAGGTAGTCAGTCTCATTGAAAATGGATGTGGGAATTATGTACTAAGATATCCCTTTGGGTTCATAAAATGGAGCTTAGGCCTTAGGAAGGTGTCCTACGTATCCTGGTTATGGTAGGAATCAGAGTTCTTATAGTTTAGTTAACACCTCAGTCTAATAATAGATGAGATAGAATGGCCAGTCCATGGAAAGGACTGAGTCCCTATGGTTGAAATGTCAGAAACATGGGGAGACTTACACTGAAGTGGATGCCTATTTGAGATTGGGCCAAAAGAAGGCATCCTACATATCATGTTTATTACATGAATAAAATTTCTCATAGTTTAGTTGGATCAATTCTTACACACTAAGGTTTCCCTAATATGAAGACAGTTGTATTATTCCACTGATTGGTACTTACATAGTGTGGTTTCCCTTATATTTGTGGACATATCATATTACGTTACTAATCATGTATTACAAATTGAGGTTTCCCTAGTATGTGGAGGTGGTGGAAAATATTATCATGTCTTGGGATGACTTGTTGACCTATCCTGGTTGTCTACCTTGACCAGTTTGATTTTCTACCTAACATGTCTTGATTTTATAACTGACATGTTTAAGTATACCTTGTACATTCATGGTTATATTTCATATATGTTCATGTATGATCACAATATCCAGTTGTCTTATTTGTGGGATGCTGTGTAATCTGAATGGAATGTCTGAAGGAAATCACATGATCAAAAATGACTTGTCCAAAAGTCATCGTAATACCTAGCTGGATAGTCCTTGAATCCATTTCCTAATCTCAATTGACATATTGGGAGGGCATCACATGATCCATCTAACCTGACATTGTGTCATTTTGAAATCTACCTAACACACTTGGAGGGTGTTGTGAGAGTCAATTTGATATGTTTGGAGGTTGTTGCATGCCATGGATAGCTTTTCTAAAGGACATCGCATGATCTGGATGAATTTTCCAGAGGACGTCAGGTAATCCAATTGACATTCTTTTTTTACATCGTTAGATCCAACTGATATGAATTGGTTCCACCCTATGATTTGTGTGAAATCTCTAGAGTACATCGCAAGGTCTGGATGGTGAACCAAGAGGGCTTTGAGAGACTCAGGTGGCATACCTGAGGGGGTGCCATGTGGCTTGCTTTGACATGACTTAGGGGGATCTCATGATCCAAATAGTATGTCAAAGGACTATCACTGGATTTAAATAACCTTTTACAGTCCCTTCACATGATCAAGATGAGTCATGCGAAGCACATGAGGATCAACATATATGTTCTTCATGTGAGTCTCTTGTCTTTAGTCTCTCATTCTAGTTTTTATTGTATATGTACCTTAGATTTATTAGTGTTATATTTTTTTAAGTCTCACATGATTCATTATATATGAGGGGTGACCTTTTCATAACACACCATAAGTCCTTAATGTGATCTATTATTGATCACATGAATTTTCTATGAATGCCACATGATCGCATTGGTTGTTCCTCAGACTTTACCTAATGAAAAACCTTTCCGATCACAAGATTGGATGATCCAAGAAATCCGATCTGATGCTTGGGTATGCTGGTGCAAGGATCCAAATATGCATTTTTTTCATGCCATGGCGGGGGATTTGTAGGACTAACCACCTCATTATTAAGTCATATTGCATTGTGTGTATTGTAAAAATCTAGATTGGAGTCGATGGAGGGATTTGGTGTCACACATTTTCACTTGGTCTCGTAGTAGGTTATTTTTGTGGCGCCGAATGATTTTTAGTGACTGCAAGACCCTTATGTAAATGCCCCATTTATTGGATTATATCAAATTAAGGGTATCATTCCTAGTAATGTGGACATGAATAAAGGTTCTTACGATATTTGGAAGACATGTATAGGTACCTTAATGAGATTGGGATTCTTGCTGAAATGATTTCATGTGATCTAAGATGATTTATCTATAAAGATTCATGAGATAAAGGTGGCTTGTCTGAGGGTCTTTTTGAGATCAATCTAGTCATGCCAAGGGGTTTTTCAGGACCGTGATATCTTGTCAAGGTTATTTAGGATGATCAATAATGATCAATGTATCTTTCCTTCAAAATAAGATCCCATCATTCCCATTTTTATTCCCCTTTTTTATTTTACAATGGTTGGTGATATCATAATTTTTCAGGAGTGTTGTCAAAGACAATCACTATTCCCATCGATTATACATCGCATGACCAACAAAGGGTCTTATGGTGATGCATAATCATTTCATGAAAAAACCCTTTTTTGTTCCTTATAGAGCCGAAGGGGGAGCGTATGACTTCCTGGATATGTTTGAATCCCTTCACGTGATGAGGGTGACATGCTAAGAGGCTCTAGTGCAGCGAGGTGGATATATCACCATAGGCTTTAGTGTCTTGAAAACTGTCTGGGAGTTTCATGTGATATTTACAACTGTAATATGATCCAAAATTTTCCTTTTTATTTCCTTTTTTATTTTTCTATGTCTTGGGGATCTCTTGAACTTACACGAGTGTTTTCGAAGAAAATCATTCTCCCCATTAGTGATGTGTCACATGAACAAAAATTGTTCTTATGATAATGCATGATAATTTCTATGGAAATCCCCTTATATTTTTCTTATGGATATGGAGGGGTAGAAGAAGACTTCCCAGACATGTCTGAATC
The DNA here is from genome assembly GCA_963277665.1 of Viscum album. Taxonomy (NCBI): domain Eukaryota; kingdom Viridiplantae; phylum Streptophyta; class Magnoliopsida; order Santalales; family Viscaceae; genus Viscum; species Viscum album. Next base: position 641,037,817 of record OY728146.1, on the reverse strand, counting down.
CCATTGCATGATGAGGGTGACATGATAGTTGTCTCTCACATGGTGAGGAGGACATGTTACCATGGAATTATGGTGTCTTGCGAACTTCCTAGGCACATCACATGATATTTACAACCTCAAGAGGACCCCACCTCTCTCTTTTATTTTCTTATTTATTTCTCAAAGGCTTGGGGATATTGTGAACTTGCATAATTGTTTTAAAAGATAATAAATCTTCGCATTAGTGATGATTCATGTGACCAATAGAGTTTCCTATGATGATGCATGAGCACTAACATGGGAAAACCCTTCTATTTTCATTTGGATCCCGGGGGAGATTACAAGACTACCCAAACATGTCGGAATCCCTTCACCTGATGAGGGTGAAATGCTAGCGAGCTCTCGCATGGGGAAGTTGACATATCTCCATGGTCTTGCATTGTTTTTCTAATTTCTAAGGTGAGTTGTGTGATATTTATGGCCACAAGAGGCTCTAAACTTTTCCCTTCCATTTCCTTCTTTACTTGTCAAAGGCTTGGGGATCTCATGAACATTCTTGTGTATTGTCGAATACAATCACTCTCCCCATTGGTGATGTTTTGTGTTACAAATAAAGGGTATTTTGATAATGCATAAGAACTAACATGGGAAAACCCTTCTTTTTTCCTTTGGAGATGGAGGGAGAGCACAAGACCACCCATACATGTCTGAAGCCCTTCACGTGATGAGGGTGACATGCAGTGGGCTCTGGAACGATGAGGCAAACATATTTCCATGGGATTGTGGTGTCTTGTGAACCACATGGGTACAATGTGTGATATTTATGACCACAAGAGGATCCCATAGTTTGGATATTTTCTCATTACATTAAAATTATTTTTGGATGGTTTATTAGGTGTTCATTGATTTATAAATCAAAAGACTTGGGGGAGCTCATCTGGTTGTCCCCATGTGATCTACAATTGTTTTGGATGCCTTCAAAAGAAAAAAAGGAATTCGAAAAGGGGATTTGAGATATATTTAGTTGGTTATGAGTTGTGCATGAATCCTTTTCTTGGCCTTCTGAAGGTCATGTGATTGTGTGTATTCCAGAGGCTTACATGATTCGTGTGATTTTGGCAACTTTCATTTTCATTTTCTATATGGAGGAAATAATACTCATATCCATGTATTTATTCTCTTGTGGATTTTCTGATGCTCATTTAGCATGAATAAATAATAATTGTTTAATCAATATCACTATTGACATAGATATTTTAATCAACACCACCACACTGAAAAATTTGATTCTTAATGTACTGATCAAGTCATGAATACCATGATCAGGGTACCTTATTCAACCCATAAAAAGGATTATTTAGCTAAAAAATTGTTATCATATTCATGAATGATAAAACCATTTGGATATTCAATTTAAACCTATTCTTATAGAACTCAATTTTGAAATGATGATTTGATTTATATCTGGAATACCTTAAAACTAATTTTTCACTATTATAGGTTAGAATAACTAAATTGTATTTGATGTTGAAATATGTGTAAATATTTCATCTACATTTATTACCTCTCTCTGAGAGTAACAATTTCATGTGAGTTACGATTTGTTTGAATCACCATTCCATATTCAATTGTCTTATAATAGAAGGACCTTTTGGTCTTGATGATGTTATTGTTTATTGTCCTCTAAATAATATCTCATGTATGATTATTTTCAATTTGGTCAATCTTTTCAACATTTTGAACCTAAATATCATACATTGTAATGTCCCTGACCCGGAATCCACTAAACTAGTGCTCTGAGATGGGTGGTTACATGACCTTAAGCATGCCTCCCCGCATGCCAAAGGCAGACGACTAGCAGCGGAGGTCTGTATGGTCAAGTGGGGAGACTATACCCCCTTTTTATCAGAGTAATCCATAACAAAAATAAACCAATATCAGAAACAATAATCAATAAACAAGGAACAAGTATAACAACCATTTCCAACAATAAAATATGTCATGTCATAATACAAGTGAAAAAGTGAATAAAAACCCAAAATAAAGACAATGAACAAAATCCCCAAAAGGGTCCTGACTCCAATTCTGGATCCTCCACCAAGTGATACCCATGTCCACTCACTATCTAGAAAAGACCTTTTCCCTTCTCCTGACCTGAAAACATGATGTTTACTCTGGTACTCAACGACCTATCGAGCAGGGTGTGAGTACAACTCATTAGGCCACCACCAACGCTGTCTTCAAAATATCCAGTGTAAATAGGTAGTGCATGCAAGGGAATATGAATGATAATTTCCAAGTAATTAATTAAGGTGCCATTAACAAGTTCAGATCCAAAGCCATTTCCATTCCATTACCATTCATTTATCACCAGTTATCATCACTTACCATTTCATCACATTTCCATGGGTTAATCACATACATTATGTTACATGGGTCTAAGGCCAAAAATCACATGCAAGTGGGTAAACACATAGTTATACAATCTCACTAGGACTAACCCCCTCATATAAACAATAACATCACCTCAAAACCTCAGTCCGGGTGGATGAAACCGTTAGGAGAATAGACCCTCAGTCCCCTTTCCTAACCCATGCATTTAGGGTGGAGTTTAGAACCTTAGTCTTAGCTCAACCCATGAGAATAGATCCTCAAGTCATACACCACTCTACGAAGCCATGTGCACATGATTATATATATAATCATCAACCAACCAAACCCTTTCCCTTCGACAACACTATTCACAAAAACCCACTTGGGAATTCACATTATTCTTTAACCCATTAACACATTACCATTTAACATCATTTAACCCTTCACCCAATTCCCATGTGTTATACTTATCTCCCTAAGCATTCAATACTAAACTCATAATCCATCACATTATGGTATTTATTCATTTTACACATTAACCCGTTTAACTTGTTCATCATTACCATGAATCAACCACTCAACCCATTCTATATAACCCTCAAGTTATTACCAAGTCTAGGTGCATTGCCTAACTTTTATTCCAAGTTCAACCAAACATGCCAACATATTCATAAAGGTCTCTACCTTTTATTACAATAAGGTCACTTTTTCAATCACATTAGCTAAGTCCGAAAAATCTGGCACATCCCATGGATGGCTGCAATTAGGTCAAGTCAATCCCAACACATCCCACAGGGATCGTGAGGGTTACCATTTTCCATTTCAAACACCATTATTATCAAACATGCCAAAGTTATTCAAAGATTAACCAAGGGAAATGAAGAACACAACTAAACATGCACAAATACCCAAAAAAACTATGGGATATCACTTGTAGACCACCTACCTTGAAACCATAGTTGAAAAAACTCTCAATAAGTCCTTAGACCTCGATCCGACTAGCATTTGGAGTTTCAACCTAAAAATCACCCAAAATATAGGGTTTTAGAGCTTCAGAATAAGAGGGAGAGAAGATATAAACCCTAAACCAAAAAGAGAAGCAAGGATGGGATTAGCCTTACCCGGAGATTTGATCCACAACCAACAACACCAAAAATTCCTTAGAAATGAGGCAGATCGACCTCTTGGAGCTCTTTGGAGATTTGGTTCGTTCCTAGGGTGAAGAGGGGATGAATGTAGGAAAATCTCGAGTTGGGGTTTAAAAGCCCGAAGTGGAAAACTTGTAATTTTTTCCAACTATAAGTGGCCGCACAGTTTATCCGCACGGTTTGGAAAACCATGCACATGCTACTGATTGTAGGAGAAGGGTCGCACGGTTTTTCCTAGGTAGGCCGCACGGTTTTCCCTGGCCATGCGCAAGTCGTGCACCCTGGCTTCTCTTGCCCATATTTCCTTTATTTCGTGCCCCAAGCCCCCAGAACACCCTCAAGGCATCTCAAACCTTCATAAGACATACCTTGAATCCCAAAACAAGTGATTCAACCAATAAATAATGAAAAATGTACCTTCCAAAAAACCGGGATCTTACAACCTCCCCACCTTATAACGGCTCGTCCTCAAGCCGAGTTTCCAAGCCTCATTGATCCACCGAAGAGAAGAGTTTGGGCCACCGAGCCCGCATATCTGATTAACACTCCCAAGTTCCTTCTTGAACTTCCCCATGATGACATAGTACTCGCACTAATGGCACAAACTTTCCTCAGAAGACCTTTTCACTACGATCCACCACACGAACCGGATGCTCCTCAAAGGATGCATCAGCCTCAAGCTCCACATCCTCAACATGAACCATATGAGATGGGTCAGGGTGATACTGTCTAAGATGTGACACAAGAAACACATCATGCATCCAACCATACCTCTGTCTAAGATCCAATTGGTAAGCCACTAGTCTGATCCTCTCCACAATCTCAAAATGTCCCACATACCTGGGCGCTAACTTACCCTACTTCTGAATCTGACGGTGACCCAACCTTGGAGACACCTGAAGGAACACCTTATCACCCACCCCAAACTCAAGGGGTCTACACCTCCGATCTGCATACGACTTCTGCCTACTCTGAGCTATATCCATCCACTTCCTGATCAACTTAACTTTCTCTAAAGTCTCCTGCACAAGACTTGGCCCCAACAACTCGTATTCACCGGCCTCTAGCCAACACAACAGAGATCTACATGGCCTCCCGTAGAGTGCCTCAATCGGTGCCATCTAAATCATAGCCTAAAAAATTTTGTTGCAGACAAACTCAAACAACAATAGGTGCCTCTCCCAAGAACCACAAATGTCCATGACCCAAGCTCTTAACATGTCCTCCAACACTTGGATCGTACGTTCTGACTACCCGTCCGTCTACGGGTGGAAAGATGTACTCAAAAACACCTGCGTACCAAGAACCTTCTGCAACCCTTGCCATAAATGCGATGTAAAACACAGATCTTGGTCCAAAAATATGGTTAATGGAACACCATACAACCGCATTATTTCCCGAACATACAACTCACCCAACTGGTCGACTGTATAGGCCTCCTGAATCGGTAAGAAATGAGCCACTTTCATTAACCGATCCACAACCACCTAGATTGCATCATTCTTCCATGGTGTCCTCGGAAGAACCACATCAAAATACATTGTTACATCATCCCACTTCTATTCTGGAATGGGTAATGGATGCAACAAACCGCTTGGGCATTGATGCTCAGCCTTCACCTACTGACAGGTAAGGCACCGCGCCACAAAGCCCACAACTTCCTTCTTCATCCCAGGCCACCAAAACTGCCTTCGGAGATCACAATACATCTTGGTCAAACTAGGATGCACTTCCCCCTTTGATGCATGAAACTCACGCATCAACTCTTCCTGCACACACTTTGGCACAACCACGCGATCCCAAACACGAACAACACCATCCACGCCGATGTCCCCACCAGAAGGTAGCTCCCCACCTTTAAGCTTTCCCTTCATGATCAAACACTCAGGATCATCAATCTGACCTTCCTTAACTCGACTCAAAAGCATCAAATCCATCACTACAGAAGCAAGAGTGACCTGACCACTCTCCTCCTGCACATCCAGGTGCATTTCTGCAAACAAATCCATCACCTTCCACTCAGTGTTGGACTCCTGAACCACCTGATTCTGAACCTTTATGCTTAGAGCATCAGCAACATTGTTTCCCTTTACCGAAATGTACACCAACTCAAAGTCAAAATATTAGAGATATTAAACCCATATTCACTGCCGAAGATTCAGATCCCGCAGTGAGAAGATGTACTTTAAACTCTTATGATCAGTAAACACAGTAAATCGTTCTCCCAATAGATAGTGCCTCCATCACTTCAAGGAGTACAGCACTACAGCCAACTCAAGGTCATGGGTGGGATAGTATTGCTCATGGGGTCTCAACTGCCTTGACCTATAATCCACAACCCGCTCATCCTGCATTAACACAGCCCCAAGTCTGACTTCGGATGCATCACAAAACACGATGTACTTCTTACCCGACTCAGGTAAGACCAAGAAAGGTGCGGTCGTCTACCAATTCTTCAACTCTTGGAAGGAATTATAACAATCCTCATACCAATAAAACCTAATTCCTTTCTTTGTCAACCCCTAGACTGGTGCTGCCAAGTGAGATAAATCCTTAATAAACCTTCGGTAATACCCAACCAATCCTAGAAAACTATAAACATCAAAAACACTCTTGGGATGCTCCCAGGATACAACTGCCTACACTTTCTCTAGATCCACTGCCACACCTGCCTTCGAGATGATGTGACCCAAAAAATACACCTCACCTATCCAGAATTACCACTTTGATAGCTTGGCGTATATCTGATGCTCTCTTAGCGTACCCAAGACGATATCAAGATGTTGGGCATGATCATCATGAGTTTTCGAGTACACTAAGATATCATCAACAAAGACAACCGAAAACCGATCTATACAGGGATGAAATATTTTGTTCATCAAATCCATAAACACCATCGGTGCATTGGTAAAGCTGAAAGGCATTAACAAAAACTAAAACAACCCGTATCAACTCCAAAAAGCTGTCCACGGTACGCCAGAAGACCTCAACCTCAACTGGTGATAACCCGACCTAAGATAAATCTTAGAAAACACTGATTCACCTCTCAAATGATCAAATAGGTCATAAATTCTCGGATGTGGGTACTGATTTTTCACCGTCATCTGATTCAACTTCCGATAGTTAACACACAGCCTCAATGACCCATCGACCTTCTCTGCAAAAAGCATGGGAGATCCCCAAAGAGATGTACTAGGACGGATAAACCCTTTTTGCTCCAAATCCTTAAGCTAAACCTTCAGTTCCTAGAGTTATGCCGCTGCCATTCGGTATGGAAAAATAGAAACTGGCTCCGCTCTCGGCATCAACTCGATCGTGAACTCAACATCCCTCTTAGGGGGTAACCCTGAGAAATTATCAAAAAAACACATCCTGAAACCGATCCACCACAGGAGGAAAATTATATTGTTTCCCTCCCTCATCATCATCAAGAATGAGACATGCTAATCAAGCCGTGAGTCCACTCAACCACTGGACAAACGGTCCTGCACGACCTGCTTGAATATCCCATTCGCCATGGTGGACATAAGCGTCACCCTCAAGCAACCTGAATGATACTCTGCGATGATAACAGTCTATATGCGCCCGATCCAACACCAACCAATTCATTCCCAAGATTAGATAAAAACTGACATCTCGAGAACGAACAAGTCCCACAGAAAACCATACCCACCAAATTCCATGGAACATCCCTTGTGCTGCTTGATATCCTCAACCCGCACTCCCAACGGGGTGTCAATCGACATAGATCTACACACCATCTCCACAGGTAAACCTAGTACTACCACAAGTTGAGCAGATATTAAAGAGTGTGTGACACATGTGTCAAACAACGCACTAGAAAAATTAGAAGCTACAAGGATCGTACCTCGAATAGTCGACGGTCCGGCTTTGCTATCACCAGGCACAAACTGAACTGCCTGAAGCTGACTTGCCCCTCTACCCTGGGCTCCAGCCTGAACACCCTGCACCACACTGCCCTGCTGGTGTGAGCGATCTTGCCCTAGAGTTCCACATCCACCGCCCCTTCTAGTAAATATCATGTAGCTCCAATTTCATTACTGATACGAGGCAATTGATCCCCTTCCCGTATCTGGTACCTGCCTTCCACCATCATACACGCCCACCTGCTGAGGTTTCCTACAGAACTTCTGCACATGTCCCATCCTGCCGCATGAACGACACTCAACTAGAGGTCGAGGAAACTGACCACGCATGTGCCCCATCCTATCACACTGATAGTAGAACACCTGATTTCCACTCTAAGAGGCTAACCCCTTCTTCTAACCACCTTTCTGGAAACTTTCTAAATGGCGCTTCCGACCTTCGGAAGATGCACCACTTGTCTGCCCAGCTGGCACGACAAGCCCACCACCCGAAGCTCCCTTCAGGTTCCCTTAATAGATGAGTGCCTGATATATCACCTCTGAAAACTTCTTCAAGCGGAAGATATTCACTTAAGACCTGATCTCAAGTCTCAACCCATCCTAGAAACACTTTGCTATAGCTGCCTCATATCCGGCTAACAATGGGACGAAGCATCACAAATCAGTGAAGCGGTTAGCATAGTCCATCACCGATAGCGATCCCTAAGTCAGGATCATAAACTCTGTAGCCTGCTACTACCTCAATGTCTCTGGGTAAAAATGCTCTAGAAACTTCTCCTAGAAAACTCTCCACAACATCCCCTCAGCCTGCTCGGTCTGAGCCTGAATGTCCCACCAACACCTAGCCTGGCCCCGCAGCATATAAACAGACATCTTTACTCGCTTTTCAATAGGGGACTCTAGATGGTCCAGTATCATCTAGAAATACTCTAACCAGAACTCTGATGCCTCTGGCCCACCCTCTCCGGTGAAGGTCGGAGGGTGTTGCAGCTGGAACTCCCAGGTCAGCTCAAACATACTCAGTGTAACCCACCCTGGGTCCCAATCCATCATCTTCATAAGGCGAGCCAAGTTCTATCGGAACTGGTCTTCTCTAACTTCATTGATCACCACATTTTCATGCTATTCTACTAGAGAAGTGTTCTCAGCAACATCCTCCCATTTCCCAACCGTAAATCGACGTCGTGGTGGCATCTCTCTACATTTCCAAACACAAGATTTATCATGCATACCATAAAACTTTCACGACTTCCTCAAAAATATCTTTAATAACTACAACAACCCATTTTCATATGCTAATCTAACAACATTAGCACCTCAAATTCACCGCCCCGACCATCCCTACCGTGGGCCATGGTCCACATGGGGTAAACACCCATGCACTACCACCAAACTCACACAATGTTTTACAAAAAAAATTCCACTTCGTTTCAAACACTTATGTTTCATTAAACATCCTTTACCCACTTTTTTTATTTCATTCTTCTCATTATTTATTGGTTTCATAAAATTCCTGATGCACCCTACTTTCCTGCCTCACACACCCATCCCGTGCGTGTGCCTAACACGATGCATGCCACCTATCTCCCTAGGTGCCTACAATGATGCATGAATGAAAATCCTTCTGCCGTTAAGGCCACGAGCCAAATATCATAAAATAGTCACATCAAACCACATGTGCATCACCCAACGGTGAAATACCATCAACTCTAATAACACACAACCAAGAAAAACATTTCCCACCCAGGGTGACTTGGGTTTTCCCTCGTACCTGGGTCAGCTACTCCAAAGCACGAGCTCATTACCAAGTCCCAACACATCTCAACCCTTGGCAACCGATCCCAAATAAAAAGACCTCCGATAAGGAGAAGAAATACCTCCTCTGATACCACTTTGTAACGTCCCCGACCCAGAATCCACTAAACCGGTGCTCCGAGACGGTTGGTTACATGACCTTAAGCGCGCCTCCCCGTACGCCAAAGACAACCAACTAGCAGTGGGGGTCTATGTGGTCAAGTGGGGAGACTATACCCCCTTTTTATCAAATTAAGACACAACAGAAATAAAACAATAGCGGAAAAAATAATCAATAAACAAGGAACATGTATAATAACCATTTCCAATAATAAAATATGCCATGTCATACTACAAGTGAAAAAGTGAACAAAAACCCAAAATAAAGACAAGGGAAAAAATCCCAAAAAGGGTCCCGACTCCAAGTTTGGATCCTCCACCAAGTGCTACCCATGTCCACTAAATATCTATCAAGGACCTTTTCCCTTCTACTGAACTGAAAACATGAAGTCTTCTCGAGTACCGAACGGTAGCCCAAGCAGGGTGTGAGTACAACTCAGTAGGCCACCACCAACGGTGTCTATAAAACATCCAGTGTAAACAGGTAGTGCATGCAAGGGAATATGAATGATAATTTCCAAGTAATTAATTAAGGTTCTGTTAACAAGTTCAGATCCACAACCATTTCCATTCCATTACCATTCATTTATTACCAATCATCATCACTTACCATTTCATCACATTTCCATGGGTTAATCACATACATTATGTTACATGTGTCTAAGGCCAAAAATCACATGAAAGAGGGTAAACACATCGTTATCCTTTCTCACTAGGACTAAACCCCTCATAGAAACCATAACCTCACCTCGAAGCCTCAATCCGGGTGGATGCAACCGTTAGGAGAATAGACCCTCAGTCCCCTTTCCTAACCTGTGCATTTAGGGGTGGAGTTTAGAACCTCAATCTTAGCTCAACTCGTGGGCGTATATCCTCAAGTCATACCCCACTCTACGAAGCCATGTGCACATGCTTATATATATTAGTAACCATCTACCAACCAAACCCTTTCCCTTCAGCAACACTATTCACAAAAACCCACTTGGGAATTCACATTATGCCTTAACCCATCAACACATTACCATTTCACATCATTTAACCCTTCACCCAATTCCCATGTGTCATGCTTATCTCACTAATCATTCAACACTAAACTCATAATCCATCACACTGTGGTCTTTATTCAGTTTACACATTAACCCATTTAACCGATTCACCATTCCCATGAATCAACCATTCAACCCATTCCATATAACCCTAAGGTTATTACCAAGTCTATGTGCATCACCTAAATTCTATTCCAAGTTCAACCAAACATGAAAACATATTCATCAAGGTATCTACATTTTATTACAACAAGGTCACTTGTTCAATCACATTCCCTAAGTCCAGAAAATCCATAACATCCCATGGATGGCCCCAATTAGGTCAAATCAATACCAACACATCCCACAGGGATCGTTAGGGTTCTCATTTTCCATTTCAAACACCATTATTATCAAACATGCCAAAGTTATTCAAATATTAACCAAGGGAAAGCAAGAACACAACTAAACATGCACAAATACCCAAATAACTATGGTATATCACTTGTAGACCACCTACCTCAAAACCGCATTTGAATGCACTCTCAATTGAGTCCTTAGACCTCGATCTGACCAACCTTTGGAGCATCAACCTAAAACTCACCCAAAATATAGTGTTTTAGAGCTTCAGAACAAGAGGGAGAGAATACACAAACCCTAAACCAAAAATAGAAGCAAGGATGAGATTAGCCTTACCCGAAGCTTCGATCTGCAACCAACAGCACCAAAAAAACCTTAGAAACGAGTGAGATCGACCTCTTGGAGCTCTCGGGTGATTTGGTTCGTTCCTCGGGTGAGGAGGGGATGAATGGAGGAAAATCCCGAGTTGGGGTTTAAAAGCCCGAAGTGGAAAACTTGCAATTTTTCCCAAATTTAAGTGGCCGCACTGTTTAGCCACATGGTTTGACAAACCGTGCGCAAATCATGCGCATGCTACTGCCTGGAGGAGAAGGGTCGCACGGTTTTTCCTGGCCAGGCCACACGGTTTGCCCTGGCTGTACGCAGGCCACACGATTTTCCCTGGTAGTGTGCAGGCTGTGCGCCCTGGCTTCTCTTTCCTAGATTTCCTTTCTTTCATCCCCTAAGACCCCGGAACAGCCCAAGTCCTCTCACACATTTAGAAGACAACCCTTGAAGCCTGAAACAAGGGATTCAACCAAAACATAAAGAAAAACATACCTTCCCAAAAACTAGGATCTTACATACAAGGAAGATTATTTAAAACATTTTGAATCTACTTGAGATAAGAATTATCTTTACTATAGATACTTCATTATCCTCATATTCACTATCTCCATCTTATCAAAAATGACATTCTACTCATCAAGGTTAGATGTACAATTTATTTTCTTGTACAGATGCATGATTGACTTCCTCCTACTCATCACCTATATCTTCATCTAAATTAGTATCTATAAATTGTGATTACCCTGAGTTTCCTATATATATTAATCACTTTTATAAGTAAACTACTCATTGTTTTTAAGACTATATTTATTCTTCAATACGGTGATGTCATTGATTTTAACAATCTCTCCTAACTACTTATTCTATAATTTTTATTATTTTAATTTTACCAAGTATCCAAGGAAAATCTATTCATCTCCATGGGATTCAAACATTTTATGTTTCTTCTTATTGATAATGAAACACTTAATTCCAAATATTTAAAATTATTTCAATGTTATATTTTTTCTATACCATATCTCGTATAGAGTCTTTTATTCTCTTGGACACAAAAATTCATTCTGAATATTATAGAACAATGTCAAGAATACTTCCTTACAAAACCTATATGGTAGGTCTTTTTCAATAAGCCTCATTATGACCATGTTGTTTATGATTCAATTTCCCCTCTCAATCAAATTTTTTATTAAATTCTTGGTTCCTTATATCATATTTTTTTGAGATAATCATATAACTAACTATTGGTAGACTCCATGCCATTATCATATATTAATTTTAGAATTTTTTCCCAATAATTTGTTTATCCTATCTTTCATATTGTGTTATGAAATTAAATGCATTGAACATGTGAGTAATGACTATTATCCATACCATTATTCTATAATAATAAATTAAAAGAATGTAGTATCTATTCCCTTCAATGAATCTTGGTGATATGGGTTTAGTAACATCAACATCTACTAGTTTATTCACTCTTATTAACTTATTAACTTTTTTCTTATATGTATTTAGAGTAATATTTAATTTTTGGGAAGTGTCACACATACGTGTGTGATCACATGATTACTTATAGAGATCTCAAGCTCCATCACTTTTCATAAGATCATCCAAGGATGGCTGGATCAAATTACTAAGATGTTTATGCTACAATATATTTCCTTCTTCATTGGATATAAATAATATCTTTTTCTACATGTATAGTAAAAAGATTCAATTTCGTGCGATTCACCTATATAAAATATACACTATAATTTCTCCCAATTATTCATATATTTTTGGCAAACTTTATCACATTTCTAGAGCCACACAGTTGGATAAAACTTATAAATTTTTAATAAAGGTCTTTAATTAACAATACATGCACACATCTTATGTCTTTGAACCTAATCTTGTCTTTTCCCATCCCAATAATCATTGATCCTTTATCTTTATTAAACCTGATGAAACCTTCCTTTTCAAACTTGATTACAATGGAAATATATTTATTTCTTATCATATAAGAAGTATATTCATCATAAAGTATCTAAAAACCAATATGACTTGATTATTTTAAAGAAATATCATCAATTGTTGTCTTCTAAACTCTTTTATATTTGATCCATGTCTTTGACTTCTCATCTAATATTGATTGGAATTATTGATCTTCTTCAATGTTTTATGGAACAACATCATCTTTCAAATATTAAAATAGTTTTTTTTAACTTATAGTTCACTTGATGATTCATTAATCTACTTTGTATGATGATTTTGGGTCTTCATGAACACATTTCTCTATATTGTTGATATTCCATACCCTACCATATCTTTAAAATATCTACACTAGAAATAGTGACCACAAAAAGTATTCTTGGAATATTGAACTCTTATTAGCTGCCTTTTTTTTCTCTTGTAACTTATTATTCCTTTTTCCATGGATAATTTTTTTAAAATTTCCCTCCTTTCAACAAAAATACCACTTGATAGAGGTTTATTATTGTTCATTTACTATAAAAATAGTTTTCTATTGGTATCTCTAAGTTTTTTGATTCGATTCATTCCAAAATTAACTTTCAGCTTTATAGTGGCTTCTTTTTTTCTTGCATCAACCATTATAGATTTATTTTTCAAATCAAGCCCTATTCTAGATTTTTCATCCTAATGTGTCTTATGCTACTCCTAAAAATCCTTTTCATATTTTACTGGACCCATATGCTCTATTTTTATTTTTTCTATCTCTTGTGTGTTTTTCTTTCCCGATGTCATATCGAGATTCAAGAGTCTCTCATGATATTCAATTTTTCATTATAAACTAAAAAATTACTCCTCAAGCTATTTGATACATCTGACCCAATATTTCACAGCCTTAGTAAAAACCATCGATAACCTTGTCCTACAATTTATATTTTATCTTGTACTAAAAAAACCTTCTCTTAGTTTTTTTTTGAGCTTCTAAATTTATGTCTTCATTTCAGACTCTCTTCTTCTTCCTATTGCATATAGAGTTTGGCATCATAAACTACTATATTGGATTTCTTCATTTTCTCTCTTTAAACTTCTATCCCTTCAAGAGTGACCTTTAATTATACCTGGAGATCAACTCTTCCTTCTACTTATCTTTTATCATGATCACTCTATTTCTTTGTTTGGGAATTTCCCATGATATCCATTATAACATTTTCATTATGGTCTCTAAAATACTTAACTTATTCTTCTTTAGTTAATTTTGAACTATCTCTTATGAAAACAAGTTTTTCTTCTTAAATGTGGTTCATTTCATACTTATACGTCATTTAAAATTGTTTTAATATTTATTTATATGGACTAAATAATCTTTATCCCCATCTTAAAACTTATTGGGACACTTTTCTACAAGGTTCCCAAACATTCCACATCAAAAGCCCATAATTGGAAGTTTCCCTTCAAACTTTAATTTTCCCCTATAAAGATTCTAGGAAATGAAAGAAATGAATTCATCCACATCTTCATCTTCTTGGTTATCTTCTATGGTGATTTTATTTATGGCCTTCAATTCCACTTCCTTATAATTCCCCTTTTCCACAAACTCACTATTGACATTCCTTATTTCATTTGCAACTAGATTACTATAAAGAGTATCTGATGAAAAATACTTTGGATCTTTATCCTCAAGTATAAATAATCTCAGATTGAACTAGGATTGAAATATTCCCATGATTTTTATTGGTCATTACATCATTGAGGGTTTCTCCAAGACAATGCATATCCTTTATAATCATGTTCATCTGATTAAATATTACATCAATAGATTCTTTAGAGTGTATCCTATAGCCCTTATTCTTGACCCAAAAAAAATTCAATTTTTCTTATCATACATTGGAATCACCTTCTTAAGTATTTATTAAATTTTCCAATATTGAATGTGAGTATTTAGAAGACATAACCTTTATATAGATTGTGCTAGATAAAAATCCCCCTAAAAAATGTTTATTATGGTGTCAACATCTAATTCATTGTGATCTTCTTCTGATAATGATCCAATGTTGATATCAGCTAAAATTACATACATTGAAACTATATGAAAATCCATGCTTAAATATTAGAATTAGTGATACATCTTATTCTTCCATACCTGAAAATTTTTTATATAAAATAACAAAATAACTGTTTCCATTGCTTTCATAAAGAGAGAATACAACTGAATTTAACTTTTATATTTGATAATAATTAATACCCCCACTGAGTTAAATACCATGAGTGGGGGGAAGGGTGAATCATGATATAATGGATTAAAAAAACTACCCTTTTAAATTATTCTATTGTTAATCAAAACTCTCTTTTATCTTCTTCTTATAGTGATATATATATACAAAAATGAAATAATGAAACATGGAAGTTTTACATGGATAACCCTAACAAGGCTAGTCTAAGAAGAATACAAAGGCAATGTTCCAATGTACTAGAATCCATTATGGTGTTGTAATGACCCATATCATTATGTATATGAATTTAAAAGGATGTTTGTACTTTTTTTCTGGTAGACAAGTCATTAGGAGAACCAAGTGTTGACCTGAAATTATTCACTCATGAAAATCTTTGAGGAGTGATTTTAGACTTGAGAACTTTTATGGTGGGAAAATTATAACTTCAAAGAAGGATAAAGTCTTGACTGGGATTATCAGGATGCAACTGTAGCACATAATATATGATGGGGTTTGCAGAGCCCCTGCTATATAACATGACTCACTAGCCAATCAATGAGCTTGCACCGACCATACAGTGTGGCAGGTCGTGGCCTTGCTTCCTATAAGGTCATACCGACTAGATATTAGGACACTATATAACTGGCGATACCCAACTGACTAGATAGTGGGGTGTGTTAGGTATGGGTTAATCCAAGATCTATTTAGTCTTTTCACAATTAAAACCCCCTTTGTTTTATCAGGGATGACTCAATTTTTAGAGACTAATTCTGGCATGATCTCCTATATTGATACCTCCAAGTGTCTTTTTTGATTTTGGGTGGATCTTGATGAAATATAATAGAGAATACAAGTAATGTCCTTCATTATTTTTTTTATTATAGTCTTCTTTATCCTCCTACAGTGGTGGATCGTGTTTTCATTCATCATGGATGGCCCTATCAGCAGTTTTAATCCCTGATGAATCTTGATTAAATGATTATATTTTGATTCTATTCTCTTTTGTGTTCTTTATTTATGATGGATTATTGACTATATATTGATTAAAGAGTTGGATGAAAATTTCATCAAATCTTGATAGAATTTTCTGAGAAAAATGGACCTTATGATCAAAATGTCTAGAGGATAATCTATAAGGATGAACACATACTATTGATAGGTGTTTCGATGAAGGTATATCCCTTGATTATCTCTTCTTGTTTTTTTGTTTAAATTAATTAAAATTTTCAGTCATATCACAGAAATGATTTAGGAGGTTTTTCATCTTAGAATCAAAAGTATGTTGGGAGTGGATCAAACTTTTCTGGGTGATGTTGCAGCTATGGTATATCATTGAGTTAGTTTCTTTTATAGTTTCCAATTTTATTATATAAAATTGGAATTTTTATTATTTCTTTGTGATGATTATTTTTCCCTGAATGATGTTTGATGTGCTAGATTGACCTTCATGGATGGTTGGTCATGGTTTTGACTAAGCGATGATATACGATAAGTCTTTCAGAAAATGTTCCTTCACCTTAAAATTTGAGTTCTTATAATATTTTAATTAATTATAATTTATTTATAATTAATTAATTGGAATTATTTGGATTTAGAAGGAACTTATAGACATATTTTGAGGCTGAATGGACATGGATGATCTCAGACAAAGTTGTTTGCCTTTTCTTGGTTTGGAGTTGGCTCCACTTGAGGTAAGTAGTCCCATGTACTATACCCTATGGTATTATGTATGTTTATTGTCATGAAAAATGAGGTTAAAAACTTTGGAATAATGAAAATTAATTTCATATTTTTTTATGAATAAAAAATAATGCTTAATTAATTAATGATCCTTAATTCTTAATTAATTAAAGAAACATGCTTGATGTAATTGGTTAAAGTTATAAGGGCCATTAAAGACCCTCATGTACTAAATTTTTTTTAGTCACTAATGGTTGAGGCTTGACCACTAATGAAGTAGTATAATTTCATGGATTCCTTGGGGTGCATGGGTGTGCTACATGAGGCCTTGTATAATGATTTATGTAATGGGTATTCTTAGATATAATTTTAGACCATGTTTATCTTGACCACATGTGTAACTACTGTTACTCACGATGGAATTCCATTCTTTATTTATATGTTCACTCTTGTTTGTCTTGATGTGATACCTTCATTGGCATAACTTGTTGACCATGATTGATAGTGATTGCATGTGGGTGTTTTTAGATACGATAACCTTCATGTTGATTTTTCCCATAAGTATTCATGTGTAGCTTGTTTCACCGTGTTTGATGATGATCACATGAATTTTTATGTAGCTACTAGATACTCATCCTGATATGATATTATTTTCTAATATATATATATATATATATATATATGATCTTCTCTATTTTATGATATGTCACATTGCATATGGAGGTATTTTTTTCATATTCAAATATAGGAAGACCATCATGACATGGTTATACCTTTGAGAGGGAGTATATATGACTTATTATGATGATGAAGGACCTAATGACATGTCATGGTCATGAATACCTTAAGGATAGGCACTTGACAACACAAATTTGGGGATACAATGACCTTGGAGATGCCGAGTAACTTGTTTACATAAACGACTAGTGGATTTCGAGCAACATGTTCACCCAATAAATTGTTTATTATAAGAAATATGTTTAATTGATGCATAGTGGCTGCCAAGTAGCATGTAATATTAATTCATAGTGATTCCAAGTGACATATTCACTCGATTTCAAGTGGATACTATGAGTCATATTACCTCGATGCCTTGAAGATGTCAAGTGAAATGTTTTATTGATAATTGTTGGAGCAGATTAATGGATATATCTTGTTTACCTTCAAAATACATTATGTTTTTTCTTCTAGGGTGAAGGAGAAGTAGGTATTACTGACATTCATTGAGTCTTGGTATGTACACAATCACTAGATAGTTTTTTTTATTTCTATTGTGTGTGCTTGGTGATATTATGTTATGATTTCACAGTTATGTTTTACCTATTTAATTTTAGATGATCTTATCACAAGAAAGTACACTAAATAATACTGATGGGGTAATGGACTACATTGGTGGTGTCCTACTGATTTTTACTCACACTTTGTTTAGGAAACCATAGTAATTGGGTACCCGAGTGGACCTCACTTGTTGTGGGTACTTGTTGGGATGAGACCCAGGTTGACTGTTGAGCGGGATAGCTAACCGTGAGTTTAAAGACTAGAATGAGGTATGTCTTGGATTTTTAGAGACTCTTGTAATTTTTTAATATTATTATTTTTTATGTGATTGGACTGGAGGGAAATCTATTTTTTTGTATTCAGTTATGACCATTAGGGTTTTTGTTTCTACAATCATTCATATAGCTAGTATGTTATTATTTTCTACTTACTCGGATTGTATATTATTATGAATTTCGTTATTTATGTTTTATTGATTACTCTGATTAAGGGTGTAATCTCACCATGATACAACTGTAGACCCTCGATACTAGTCGAAAGCCTCTTCTATATAGAGATGTGCGCTTTAGGTCATATGAAATTCTGGATTGGACTCAGTAATTTAGGTCAAGATTTTACCAAATCGTATTAGAGGATAAACTATCTTATTTTTCATATTTTGGAGATTTAGTAGATAAGAGAAATAGTAATGTGTTAGATATTGGGATGAAACATAATCTAGTGTGTCACATACACCTTTATCAATTAAATTATAGGTTACCCAGGCATGAGACTAATGTTCTTGGTTTGTGCTATTATGATCATATGTTTTAACCTCATCCAACACACATGGATTTTGAGGTTGTGGTTTCATATATATTTTACTCTTGAAAATATTGGAAATATGTGTCAGATAATTCATATCTAAAACATAGGTTTCTCATAAAATATATGTTTTTAGTGAGTGATTATAATCAAAAAGGAGGATTCTGTTTCTGAGGTGTAAAAAACTTGTGCTATGTTTTCACATAAGAGTTCTTGATGACATTATTTTGGCTGAACCCCTTTGCATGTCTACTTATGATTGTAGTTCATGTGATACTACAATGTGGTTCACCTAAGAGATGATGATTACGATGATGATGATGCATATGGTGATAGGGGAAATGATGAGATCCATTTATGTATAAACATTGTAGTGTGCTTATTAGGTTATTATAGAATATTAAATTCCTTAGTAAGAAAAATTACATGAGTAACCATTTGTAATATATTGTTAATTAAGGTTCTTATGGTAGCCTATGTGGAGTGATCCTCATATCCCAAATTTTTTTTTACTGAACCAGGTATATTTGGCCTTGATCTAGTTAGTCTATGAGTGAATTTGTTATGGGATGTATTTGGAGATATTCTTAGATGAAGTTACGTGGGTTGCGACCCTAGTGAAATCTTTTTATGAGTTTTGTGTAATAATTTGTGTCCTTATAACTTAAATTATGGTTACTAGTGATCTGGTACCTCATGCTACTTGGGAGTAACCCAAATGTGGATATTCCTTACGAAAAATGGTTAAAGTTAATTCATTATAGAAGTTTTTTGTTGAATAGAATAATTTATTTATGTGAATAACCTTTAAAATTCCTAGAAATGGTCTTGAAATTTTATTTCAACCCAAGAATATACAGTACATAGAGTGATAATACAAGGATAAAAGGTTGGGTTTCATGGCATTTTGAGGCTTGTGGGATTGAGGAAAGGAAAAAGGGTTTTAATATTATTATATTTCATAATGAAACACTGGTTTGATGCTGAGTGAAAATCCTAGGTGGTTAGACATAGGTAGGATATATTATGGGTGGATGCGTAGGGCTTTAACTAACACAACTGTAAAGGGTGGTTCACGGTCTAACATGATAGAAAGGATTTTAATACTTTAAAATAAGTTCTAATATATCTTGGGTTTGGGGGTGTTGGTGCCATTTTTATGGAAAATTAAAAATAAAAGTTATTCTGGGCCAATTGGTTCATGAATCATGGATAAATCACTCTTTTGAAGTAAAGAGTGGTGTTTCATGGCTTGTTAGGAATCATTAATGCATGAAAATTCATGGTGTGGTTATATTCAAGGTCAGTTAAATACGTGGAACAAAGTGGTGAGATGATCATTGATAATGTTTCTAGTTCTGTAGATGAACTTGAAGGTGGAAGTGATGGAAGTTCACTAATGTTTTTGGTTCAGAGTGTCCCATAAAGTTTGTAATTGGAGTATTTTTCATAGAGATCACATGTATTGGTATCCTCGAGGTTACTATTATAAATAATTCCTATATAACATAAAATGACATTATTATGGTTTGGGGTACCATTTTTTGATTAACCTGAATTTGGTTTCTAATGGAAAATTCCATGGTTCAATGTAGTGGCTTATGTAAGGGGTAAATACCTATCCATATTGGAAGTCATAACTAATTCCTAGGATGATAGAGGTTGTCATTCATTTCTATATTGGATTGTTGAATACCATGGACTACATTCAGATAAATCTAGGTGCATATAGTATCTAGTTATTTTATAGAAAATTTGGTATGGAAATATGGTTATGGTTAATCATTGAGTTTGATGAGTAACTGCTTAGGGGCCAGGTATACCAATGTAAGAACTTCAGGATATAAATATGGATACTTCTTTAGTGAGGAGCATCGACATGGTCATGTGTGAAATTAATATCTTGTAGGAAGGGTCATAATATTTCGTAAGACTAACCACTGGATGATCATGGTGACTTCAAAAGACTGATGTGTGATGGGACCAAGAGTTTATGGTTTCATGTTGAATGTTTGATGTTTGATTCAAATGTAGAATTGGATGGAGATAATATGTGGGCTTCATACTCAATAGAAAATTGGTACAAATCATGAGGTAGTTAGATCATTAGTGCATTGATGCATGGTTGAGAGCCTTGTGGATAGTGAAATTCATTGGTGAACCAACTAAGAAAACTAATTTGAAGTAATTTCAGACATTGGTTAAGATATTGGACCAATTTAATGATGTCTCAAAGTATTAAGGTATTTTTATTAGTGGATTCATTGTGTATCAATTGTTTATGTCGATTAACTTTATAAGAAGATGAATGGGAATATACTGGTAGGTGTTTTCACATAAACATGAATATGGTCGGTGGGAAATACATCGAGATAGTTGGATTGGGTATGAATGAGGTGTTTAAAATTGTATGTTACGTTTCAATAAAGGTATACTTTTTCAGGTTTCATTGGTTGGTAGAGACTCATTTGTTTGGATCAAAACTTGGAATAAGGGTTGGATATCAGTAATTAACCACTATCCTGTATTGATCGAGTGTTATGGAACTAAGCTGCACTAGGAATGATAATGGGTCATCAAGATATTATTCTGTATGGTGATTCCTAGTGTAGGGAGCACCATTGTGTTCAAGAGGAATCTATGGAAGACACTATGAGGTGTTGAGTTCAATGGACGTAGTGATTGTAGTATCGATTTTGGATGATAGTGATATTTTAGCTCATCTTCTAGTGTTCCTCCATAGAGTCATGTAGGGTTAAAATGATGAGAATTTAGGAGTGGAAATAACCTTGAGGTATGGTTTGATGTTTGAGGATGGAATGTAAATAAATCATTTCAAATGATGATTGAGGTAGACAAGGAGGCATTATTTTTATTTTACTATAACTTATTTGGGAAAATAAGTTCTATGGTGGGGAAATTATAATGGACCATGCCATTATGGTTGTGAATTTCAGAGGAAATTTGAAATTTTATTCTGTTGGATGGATTATATGTAGAACCACACATCGACCCAAGATTCTTTACATCTAAACATCCTTGAGAATTATTTTTGGATTTTAAAGGAATCATCATGGGTGAACCATAAATTGAAAAAAGGATAGAGGTTTGGCTTTTCTTATCAGGTTGTTTAAGTAGAACCAACTAGATGGTGGTGTAGGAAGAGCCCCTACTACCTAGTAGGACTCATTGTCCATACTTTGAGCCTACACCAACCAGATGGTGAACCTACACCAGCCAACTGATATGCCTACACCACATAACTGGTGAGCCTATACCAACCATCTTGTGATTCTAAACCAACCAATTGGTGAGTCTAAACCAATTAGTTGGTGAGCCTTCTGCCTAGCAGGTCACACCATCTAGCTGGTGGGGTGCGCTAGGCATTGTTGAAGTCAGGGTCATTTTAGTATTTTCACCACTGAATGAACCTAGGTTTTATTAGGGTCTTCTTGTTTTTTGGAGACTCATATAGTCAAAATCTCATCTATTACTCCCTCTAAGAGTTTCCATTGATATAGGGTGTATCTTGAAGCAATCTATGGTGAATCCAAGTAATATCCTTCATTATTCTTGACTAAAATTGGCATTTTTATTGAACATAAAGAGTAAAGTGAATAGATAACTGTAAGGAAATTATGGGTTCCTAAAAAAATTTAAACCAAGACTATCAAAGATGATAATATTCATACCCTCTATAGGGATAGAACTTGTGTTTTAGAGATATGTATGGGAGGTATGATGAGAATCTCTGGAAGAAAATAAGTAATCTATTATGTTCCCCTATCGACATGTATGAAAAATAATAATATTTCTCTGGGTTATTCTTCTACATTTGAGGACGTGATAAGAGATAATCCAAAGGGGATATAACTCATTTAATTGCATTAAATATTACCTAGTAATCAGTTTCAACAGTTGTAAGATATATGTTTCTGGAACTACACTCTTGAACACCTAAAATCATAGCATTGGCCTCCATCAACAAAGATTCATCCATCCCATAAGAGGCCAAGAATGAAAATATAACCAAACCCCTACAATCACGAACTAGGCCTACACCACTCATTATTCCTATATTGCACGAACCGTCAATATTAAGCTTGAAACCCGAGAAGGGAGGGTTTTAGTTGATCCAATGACCAAGAAGATTCTCACGGTCAAGAGAAGGGGACTTTCATATGGGAATGAGAAATTTGAGTGAGGGAGCTTCATCCCAATGGATCAGTGACTGAACCAGCTCTATTAGGAGACTCTTGATTCTAAAGATAATAACCAATGAATAGTTCTTGGTAACCTCCAAACTTATCACATTTCCTTCTTTCCATATAATCCAGATTCCCAATGCAAGAATTAGAGTTATTACTTTCTGTTCTATAGAATTACCACCCGACCCATGAAACCATTTCTCTCAGAAGTTGTATCTAGAAAGAGGCAGTGCCTAGAATCCTGTGAAACTACCAAAGTAAACCCAAACCTAAATAGCCCACTGGATCTCAAAGAAGAGGTAACTCGAGGACTCCATACAAGGAACTGTACAACAATAACATTTGGACACCAACTGTATACCCATACATTTAATATTATTTTTAGATGAAAATTCATTATGCCTCACACACCATATTAGAAATTATAATTT
Organism: Viscum album; assembly: GCA_963277665.1. Lineage (NCBI taxonomy): Eukaryota > Viridiplantae > Streptophyta > Magnoliopsida > Santalales > Viscaceae > Viscum > Viscum album. The sequence continues at coordinate 641,014,246 of OY728146.1, read as the reverse complement.
TCTTAGAGTATTTTTGGACCAAAGTAAATCTCCCCAGGCATCTACCTGATCCTAATAATGTAACATATTGCAAGAAACTTTGGCTAAGAATTTTTCTAATGTCGAACCAACAAAAAATCATTCGTCCGAATCCGAATATAACTCAATGAGGTCATAAATGACATGTTGTTTTGAATGAAGTGTTGTATAAATCCTTCATTATTCTTTGATCTTGGATTCCTTCTTCCTCCTACAATGGTGGATCATGTTCTAATTTATCATAGAATATATTATTGGTATGTTTAATCCATTGACATTCTTGATTCCAAAATTCTCTTCATATTCTATTCTCATTTGTTTTATAGATCACTGATTTATTTTTGTATAGATTATGGTTAAAGAGTTAAGTGAAAATTACCTTATATATTGATTGAATTATCCAAGAACTATGGATCTTTGGATCAACATGGCTATATGATGTCCCGTAATGATGAACACATATCATTGATGTCATTAGGTTGGTTTTTTATATAGTTCACAATTTAATTATATTAAATTTTATTTTTTCTTATTATCATACGATGAGGAATTTTCTTGGAATAAAGTTAGAAGTGCTAGATGGACCTTCCATGGATAGTTTTTTTTTGGTTTTGGCTAGGTAGTGATATCCTATAAATCTTTTGGAAAGTGTGACTTTACCTTTTATTGTGAGTTTTTATAATATTTTAATTAATTATAATTTAGTAATAATTAATTAATTAGAATGTCTTAGCATGAGAAGGACCTTTTGGTGATTACTAGATAATGAATGGACTTGGACAGTCTTAGAAGGAGTTGTATGGATTTTCTTGGTTTGGTGTTGACTCTGTTTTAGGGAGTTGGTCCCATGTACTCTACCCTGTGGAATTATTCATGTTTATTAGTATCCAAAAATGATGTTTTACACTTTGGTTCAATGAATATTCATTTCATATTTTGTTATGGATAACTAATAAGTCTTAATTAATTAATGACCCTTATGTCTTAATTAATTAACAGAACAATCCTAATATAATTGGACGAAGTGACAAGGGCCAAAATGGACCCTTGTGCATTGGATTTATACTAGCCATGGATTTATGAGGCTTAACCACAAATGAATTATTAGAATTTCATAGATTCCTTGGGATGTGTAGATGTGCAACATGATACCTTGTATGATGGTTTATACCATGGGTATGATTAGATATCCTTGTTGACCAAGTTTGATCTTGATCACATGTATAGCTTATATTACCCATGATGACATGGAATTATTTGTTTATATGTGAACTCTTATTTTCCAAGTTGTGATGACTGTATTGTCAAAATTTGTTGAATACACTTTATATTGATTTCAATTGGGTGTACGTATAACTGTGAGACACTTTATGATGTTTTTTTACATGATTATTCTTTTCTATCTTGTTTTATTTTTTTTATGATCACATGTATTTGTATATTTCTACTAAGCACCAATGATGATATTCCAAGATCTTCTTATATGTATTCTATCCCATGTTGTATGATAAATCATATTGTCTTTACAGGTATTGTTCTGATATTCAAAGATTGGTGGACCATCATGATATTGTTATTCCTTTGAGGGGGAGTTCACATGGCTTGTGATGATGATTAAGGAACTAAGAATAGGGTACGTTCATGATGACCTTGAGGTTAAACACATGATAGTAGGAGTTTAGGGCCATGATGACCATAGGGATGCTGAGTAGCATGTTTAATTGATGACCAGTCGATGCTGAGTAGCATGTTCACTTGATAACTAGTGTATTCCAAGTAAAATGTCTACTTGGTTCCAAGTGGACACCAAGTAGAATTTACTCTCAATTCCTAGTAATTAAAAGTTACATGTTCACCCGATGGATAGTGGATACCAAGATACATGTTTCATTGATGATTTGAGGATGATTATTGACATGTTTTCTTAATACCTAGTCGACCATCCTTATGGATTGATCTCATTTAATTCTAACATCTGTTATGAATATTCCTCTAGTATGGAGTCAAAGAAGGTATGTTTGGGGTTCATGGCACCTTAGTAAGTGCATGAATTGTCTACACTTGGTTGTTTTTATGTTCTTGGTGATATTGTGTTATGCATACACAATTATGTTTTACCTGTTTTTTATAGCTAATCTTATCACATACACATACACTGCATTATACCGATTGAGGACTGGATTGTGTTGGTGGTGTCTTACTGAGTTGTACTCACACCCTTCTTGGGAGGCCATGGAACTTGGGTAATTGAGAAACCATAAATTATTATAGGTATATATTGGGATGAGACTTGGGTTGATCATTGGGTGGGATAGACAACTATGAGTCTAGATGTCAGAATGAGGTGAGGCTTTGAGTTATAGAGCCTCCTATATTTTTTTATTTTCATATTTGTATAGCTGATCAGACTGGTGGGTGATCTATGTCTTATATTCTGGTATGACTATTTGGGTCTGTTGTTTTCAAATTCATTCATAAATATGGTATGTTATTTTTTATAGTTACTATGATTGTATATTTTTATGTGTTTGTTAATTTATTTATTATTATATACTCTATTTTAGGGTAGAGTCTCTCCATAGTTCCACCATAGAACCCCACTACTAGTCGGAATCCTCTGGTGTACATGTAGGAATGCTTAAGGTCATATGGAATTCTGGCTTGGACCTGGTGATTCATGTTGGGATATTATAGCAAAACATTATTATAATGTTTGTAGTGGACACATTTTCCCCGTAGTTTATGATCAATCACACTTTTAAAGCTCATTTCTCTCTCTACTAAAGGGAACACAATACTCTTCTAGAATATTATTTTATTATTTTGAATTTTTTCAGATTTAGTTCACACATATTTTAGTGTGTCATGAAGCTCTATTTTTACGCGAGAGATAAAATTCACTTTACTGCATAACTTTTTTTCCAAGGAAAACTCCTTCACAAACTGTTTATGCCTCACAAACTTCTTCTATTTTATATAAATAATTATCAAATCCCCTTTGTGATTCATACAATAACTTTTTGAACTTCTATTTGAACACTTGAACACTTATTCCACTATGATTAGACATATTCTCTTCATAATTAACACCCATTCCTCTATTCTCAATCCTCTACACTCAATACACTTTTCTTAGTTCACTTCATTTAGTACACTTCACTTAGTTCACTTTTATTAGGTCACTTTTTTGTCCTATTCACATAGTTCATTTCACTAAGTTCACTTGGTTTAGTCCACTTCCACTACTAGAAAAAAAGGACATACCCATGGTTTTGAAAAAAATCCATGGGTATAAGGATTGGTTTAGAACCTATTTCCATGGTTTTGGTAATATGTCGCTATAGGTGGGAATTTCCAACCTATACCCATAGTTTTTCCAAAATCGTGGGTATAAGGTTTGTTTCAAGACCTATACCAATGGTTCTCCAAGGAACCATGGGTATAGGGTTTCGTTAAAAATATATATCCATGGTTCTCTAAAAACTATGGTAATAGTTCATTCTTATAGACATGGTTTTGGTAAACTGTGGGTATAACTTTCCTATGTATGTGTGGGAAAAAAATTCCCACAGGAAAATCATTTCTATAGGAAAACCTATTAGCATGATTTTGAAAAATATATATAAGAAAATATATATTTATATACTAAAAATCATATATGGTGTATTGGTTAGGTACATGGATGGAATAGAGGTGATCGAGGGTTTGAATCTGATTACAAATATTTTTTGTAAATCCTATAGCCATGGTTTTAGAACTGTGGGTGTAGGGTTGTTGACACGGTGGAATATTTCCCAAACACATATTCCCATGGTTTATAACCATGGGTATAACATTTTAAAAATGTGGTTATAGATCAAATATACTCTAATTTCTTAGTCTCCCACGGTTCTATAAACCATTGGTATAGCCTATAGCCTTGGTTTATGTGTTATACCCACGGTTCCAAACTATGGATATAGGGTAATTTTCCAGTATTGTTCACTTATTTTACTTCTCCAAGGTCACTTCGTTTTGTCCACCTCACTTAGTCCACTTCACATATTACACTTTTTTTAGTTCACTTAATTTAGTACACTTTTCTTAGTCCACTTTTCATAGTGAACTACACTTAGTTCACTTCGCTTAGTTCACTTTTCTTAGTTTTCTTCCCTTAGTCCACTTTTCTTAGTGCACTTTGGTTAGTCAACTTCACTTACTCCTTTATGACTCCAAAAATTTCTCATGTTGATATGTTGAGTAAATATTTTTATCTTATCTAATGAACTAATCATGAGTCATTATATAGGTAAACCTCACTAGAAAGTCCATGTACTTAGTAAACAGTTTCCATACTTTCTAAGTGGTCCACAAACTTACTAATAAGTCTGCATACTTTCTAAGAATAAATCTTCCCTATGTTATTTTTTTCACCATATTCATGCCAAAATATTCTAGAACCATTTTTATAAAACACACCAAAAAATTTTCAACCAACATTTTCAACAGTCACAACAACCCAAATTCTAAGAAATAATATCATTATGGATTTTTTCCAACACCAAGGCTCTAAATTTTATTTTCATCTCTCTAAATGGGTAAGAATAATATATTTATGAAGTTTGGAATGAGGCTATTCTAAATGGAATGGGGGTTGTGTGACCCTTTATTTTTCATCCCCTGTCCCCTATTATTTTACACCTCTAAGGTAGTGGGTTGTATGAGGAAATATCAAATGACACAAGGACCATTGATATCATGTGTTTTTATTTAAAATTTTATTGTAAATAATACCTTAATAAAATCTAAACATCTAGGTGAATCAGATTTTCTTTTATTTTTCATATTTTTAATATATTTTTTTTGTAAAAAACTAATTCTAATTTTTATTATTAAATTTTATTATAGAAAATACATGGAATTGGTTGGTTTTATTTTTTAATATTATTTATGATTATAATTTTTATAATTTCATGTTAAATTTGTTAATTAATTTATTTTTTTAAATTTAGTTTAGTATTATATTTTTAGTGGACTTTTTAGAATTTATATTTTTTTTTATAACCTTGAATTTTCATAAGGTTTTATTATTATACATGATATGAGTAGGAAAACTTCTTGTGTATGATTAAAGTGGTCTAAAAGGTTCAAAAATATGATTAAATTTACTTATATGTGGTATTAAAAGAGGAATTTCACCCTTATATGTAAGAATAATCAATGGAAAATAACACTATATATGACTAAATCACTCAGGGAGCATAAGGGCCCTCTACTGGATTAAATGGGTGTGGAAGCATATCACATAAGAATAACCATGGTGGAAATTGTTGATGTAAGAATAACACAGACTTGAAACTTGATGTGTATTAATAAATATCCCCGGAGGATGGTATGTATGATTAAAAATCTTAGAGCCATGGTATGTAATATGGTTTTGGAATTGTATAAGATTTTAGTGACACAATGTTAGAATAAACTGTTTAAAATATCACCTTAGATAGATTAAAATTAGAGTTGAATTTCTACATGAGATTTACTATGTCTTGTGTAATATTAAATTCTCTCCCCTCTGAGAATAATTAGGGGAAAATATTTATTGCTTAAGACTTTTATATGAATGTGTGAGATTAATTCTATTTTCATATGAGATCAAAATCATGAAACATCATCTATTTAAGAATATAAGGGTTTTCAAGTAAAATATAGTTGAGCTTAAAATATATGGCAAAAGTCAACTAAAAATAACGTCCATAATGAGTGAAACTACATAATTCAATGAGAGGAATCAAGATCCATAATGGAATAGGTAGTCACAATCAACCAATGGGGAATCAGTAGTTAAGGTTGAGATGATTATGAAGAACTAATGAATGTAAATTCTTGAGAAAATTGCTTAAGATAACTAATATTTACCAAAAAATGAGTGATTGAATCATTGTTGGTCTAGTTGAAATTAGTCAATGGGTTTTATAAAAGAATCAGTTGATAGGGATCTCAGTTTTAGTGTAGTTGAAGAAAAACTCGAGCTTTAGGTGAGGTTGAATAAGACTCCAGTCAACTAATTGAATAAGAATAACCTGGTTGAAGAATCTATTATTAATTGATTATTATAATGTGTAGGTTTTAGTTTGTTGGTAGATTTATATTATGAAAAAAGTGTTTGGCATCAATTCTTTTGTGAATTCCACAATGGGAAGTTGAAGAAATTCCATAATGAAGAAACATTTAAGATGAACCTTTATCTATTTGTTCAAGCCCATTTTTGGTCATGACTACCAGTACTGCCTATGATCCATAAAACAATCCCCTCTTCACATTAATTTCTATAGGAACAAATTAAATCAGCACTAAACACTCCCAAAACCTTTAACTAGAGCTTTCCATTCCCCCAATTTCTAGCCTCCATGGAGGCCAGATCCATGTTCCAATCTGGAAGGACCACACATTAATAAAATTTCTAATTACTTAGATTTATAGTATTATTACTAAGTGAGATAATTCTTATATATTTATCAAGACTTTTAAATAAGAGGAAAAAGATGTCTACATGTACACCAAGGTATTTTAAAATTACATTACACTCTTATTGAGATGGTGAATTATCCCCCATGTAAGCGTTTGATCTTTCCTACTCCATTTTAGGGATCTACCAAAACCTCTAATTTCTTGAATAAAAATCCATTGATGAGGGACTATTTTATTTTGGACATTCAATCATTTATTCTTATTCATCTTTTTATTCTTTAATTTTTTATTTATCTTCATCTGAATTTTTATTGTGCACGAAACTATTTTTCTATCTTTTGTGTATATTTTTATTTAATAATATACAAGGATGAGTGATTCTATGTGATAATGAATGGTAATTAAGTGAATATGTTTATCTTCACTCTTTATCTATTTTATTGATAATTCAGTGATGTACCTACAATTTTACTTCTCATATCAAGACAATGAGAAGACATGGACATATGAATCCTTTATTTAAATTTTAAAAAAATCATTAATTTACTTTTCTGCATTGATAAATGTATCTTGGGAATCATGAGAAACAATTCTGAATCATTCTTATTTTTTTTCCAATTTCTAGTTATTATTATGCTTATTTTTTTATAGATGATAAATGGATTCATCTTAGCTCGACAAGGATTTCTGTCTCTAATTTTCAACATGCTAATATCAAACACTTAATCATACAAGATTCCATTTAATAAAGGACTAATTTATGTGGTGTATCAAAGTAAATTAAAGGAGAAAATTCATTAAATCAATATGATTGTGTCAATATGCTAATGGTTGTTTCAGTTAGTTTTTATAAGTTTATTTTTTCAAAAGTATTCCATTACTTTAAAACTAAACCGATCAATTCCCATTACCCTTTTAAATTTCTTAAATTCCATTTTATTCCATTTTTTTAGTATTATATTTATAAAAATAAAAGATGATTTTTTTATAATATCTTTAAAACACATCCCCCGATTACCCATGGATTTGACTAGTAGTGTTAGGAAACATAATAAAACTATTTTCACAATGATTAATTATAAAAATTTGGCACCATTTCCATAGATCTCATTATTTTTCTCTTTATAAAATAGTAATTCAAAAAAATGATGAAAAATATTTAATTTTCTTGATTTTCACCATTAAATGTTCCTATTTTATGATTATTTGAGCTTCTAAAAGGAATAATTTCTCCCTAGAGTCACTTTTTTCACTTGTTATTCATTTTCTACTAATTTTTTTACTTGATTGAATGCTAAAATCAAGATACTATACTTCATGAATTTTAAATTTACCCCAGTTACTCAATTTGTTTATTGAGAATTATAGAAACCATTGATCTGAGCTCTATATACTTCAATTTCATCATTAATTAACACTCTGTAGGGTTATATTTTTGTTAGAATACAAGGTATTCATGTATTAAATAACAAAAAACCCCCCTTTTCTTATTTTTTGGCTATTATTGACACACCCTATAATAGTGTGTACATAATAAACAATAAAATCCTTTTAAAGAAATAGAAAACCATCATTATTTATGGGTGGAAAGTAAGAGTGAAGTTTCTTTTAAACAAAACTTTATGAAGCTAATAGAAAATATTGATCAAGATAAAAATAGTATCAATGGGTTAGAAATAAAATTATAAGAAATAAACTCAAAACTAAAAAAAATGATTTACATGAGAAAGAAATGAATGACAAAGTAATATATACATTGAATGATTTATTTAAAGAAAAAATAAACACCCAGGAGTTTTTCAAGTCCTTATAGGAGAATAAGGGAAAAGAAAATGAGATCCTGGTTTAGCTTTAAATTGATGAGTGAGACACTAACATAGATCATTTTGAATTAGATAAATACATATATAAAATTTGGAAACTCTCAAATTGTGTTGGAACAATAATCACATGAGGCACATGAAGATAATTTCATTACAAACATCCCATACAAGGAGGAAAATCATTCTTATTTTGGTATTTTGAAGATAAATGTTCTGATATTGAGGAACCACTCTCAATATTTGGTACCCCTTCAAACTATTTTTCATATATTTCACAATTTTAAAAGGAACATAATGCTAAATCAAATGATAGATATTACTCTACTTTAAATTATTTTTAATATAAATTTATTGAACATGAATAGTTAACTGGTTTAACCTACATTGTAGATATATAAAGAACATATATTTTCATTACTTTTGTTGTCAAAGATACCATAACATTGATGGAAAATTGTTTTAAAGAAAGAATTTATGACCCATTGCATTATCTTCTTGTTTTTTAAGAAGTTTTTCATGAGGAACACGAGATACCATTAATATATTTAATGGGTGAATTTGAAAATTATTATTCTTATTATTTAAATATTTATCACAATAATATGATTATATATATCCCCTGTTTTCATGGTGAGAATTCATAACCATTGAAGTATGATTTACATGATATTGATGAATAATATGATAAGAAAACAATGGATGAATTTTAGGATAGTGAAGAGAAACTTGATGATCCCTTAGTATTCTTACATGAGGAACAAATGGAACTAGAATTACAAGAAAAGAATGATACTCCAAATAGAGTAATAGACCCAATGAACATCATATTCATTTAGAAATAATCTAAGGATGATTCCCATTAATATTCCATCCACCCTCATTGGAATACAAAAAAAGACTATAGGGGGATGTAAAACCACAAAGAACATGGGGAAATTAAGGTCAAGAATTTCAAGAATAATGAGAAGAATAGAATGTGGTGGTTCTTAACATAAAATAAAGATTTACCATCATATTTTTAATGAAAACTAGAACTGTATGGATATGGATATTCTAAATAATACCACCCTTGGGGGGGTAACTGAAAATTCATCTCGCTTATATCTTATTTTAGTTTTATTCTATACATCCTTCTATAATAATTATTTTATTTACCTTTTTATTAGATTTAAAGGATGAAAAAAACTTTTTAGTCTATGGGAAATGAAAAATTATTGCTTCCTATTACTTAAATAAATGTTTAGGTAGTTTTATCGTTTCTTATTTTAAATTTGATGATGTTTTCATTATTGTTTTTTGAAGGTAGATGAAATTGGAAACAATTAGAGTACTAAATGAAGTCTAAGAATTCCAATGTACACTGCTTTCAGAATAAACCTAGGGTGTATCTCTCCACCTAATTCTCTTATATTAACCAAAAATTATTTTGAGATGATCTAAAAATATTTTGTATCAAAACATAAAGAGTAATACATAGGATAACTATGAGAGAGTATTCATATGATTTATATATATATTTGTTATTATTTTTTGATATTTGTTTATTTAACAGAAATAAAAATCTTTCCTTGTTAATTACTTGAGTATTAGTGGATTAAATTTTTGAAAATTGCTTTCAAATTCAACTGATACGGATTTTAAAATTCCTTGATTATGAATTGAGAATTGAAGAAATTCTAGTCATTTGTGAAGCCTAATGTGACGACCACTCTCTAATGTTAATATCATGCACATAAGAGGTTTCCAAGCCATTTTTAACTTCTTATAAATTCCATATTTCTTAAGAGGAATTAAGTAATGATTTATATCTATAAATTTATTTAATTATATTTCAAAACTATTTTAAAATTTAGAATTTATGTCCAAATGATTGAAGAATTTTATTTATAATATATTTTTGAAATTTCACCTTATTTGAGCCATCCATTACATTTGAACTTTGTGAAGGCCTCCTAGAATACATGTATAGCCTTATCGGTATCCATAATTCAAGATTTAATCCTTATCTACATTACTCTTAATAATTTTTGTGTTATTTTCATAAAAAACAAGTGTGGGGGTGATATTTTTCACAAGTTTCATGGGTGGATAGTTTTCTTCTTGAGATATTGCAGTATTTTTTCCAAAACCCTATAGAGTGAGTGGTGTTGACATTATAAAGGAATTATTTTTCTTTAAATAACAATTCACTTAACCTATTGGACACCTAGAACATTTTGTCTAATTTAATCCATAGAGACCATGAATGGACTTATTAGGAGCCACGTTACAAACCAAAATACATTCCTACCATTTTCTTGAGTAAAATGGAATGTGTATAGTAATATAGAGTTTTAGGGGATTTCATATTTTGTCATGATTTTATTTGAAATATATTCATTGTTTGAAGTGTACTTGGTGCATTTATACCTTGGATGTTTAGTCCATACATCATTTTTAAATTCTTAGAACATAAAAGTCTAAAAAATAGATGTGGAAAATAATGAAAAATAAAAATGGGCTTGATGTTGAAATTCTTTTATGCTATCAATATAAAGTGTGTGGTTAGCCATCAAAACCGACATAGAGTGATAACTGGTCTCCATTTTAAGGATATTATGGGGTGTATATTTAGTGATATTTAATATATTTATATTTTTATTTCACTAAAGAGATAAAACTCATATTTTATGCCTTTATTTTTAAAAATCAACCTACCATAAAGTGAACCAAAACTTGTACACACTTTATTTCATAATTTTTTACATGGATTCCCAAAAAATACAAAATTAGGATCTAGAGGTATAGTGTATTTAAAAGATTAGATATATAAATACATCATTGTTACTGTAAAACTTCACCTTTAATTAAAATTAAACATAGTGATCCTAACTCACATAGATATTTTAAAACTTCATAGGATATCCTGGGGAAAATACATAAGGAAAAGGATGGGATAGAAATGCCTATAAGAGAATAAACATTTTAATAAATCCTGACACGATAGTCAATAGGCATAAAATGATATCATAAAAAAGGTATGCATAAGAATAGAAAATTAGAATAAGTAAAAAAATCATAATAAAATAGAATCATGTAATATGTGGAAACAACATAATATATGACATTATAACCACAATTCAAAGGTAACTCCAAAAACCATCATCATAAAGTGTAAAAAGTCCCATAGTGGATTGGGTGTCACTCCCCATTCCCATAAACATAGTGGAAAACATCCCATAGTGGATTATATTCACTCCCTAATCCCTTAAAGAACATATCATGATATATAAATATTTACCCAATTAATTAGAGAGATATATAATTCCATGTCACCCATCACATAATTAAAATCATATATATGGATGCCGCATTAGAAAATAAACTGTACATAAATCATAAGAATGATCATACCCATGAGAAGGAAGTGGGTTTCATAATTATTATTCAAGTTGTAATCAAAGCCTAAATCATACATATTACCAAGATAATAAGGAATTAAATTATTTTGGGAATTAATAATTAAAAAAGACACATAATTATTGAATATGGAGTTTAAATGTAGATAATTCATGATAAGGGTATTGAGAATAAAAGTTAAAAGGGAACCACATGGGTTATGCTTTGTGAAATAATTAAATAACCCTTTTAAAGAAGCAAAGAAATTATTATTTTCCATGAAATGAGAGTTGAAAAAAAATTATTAATCGTAAATTAATTAGGGTTTTAAGAAGATATTCATGGTTTAAAAACATTTGATTTGGTTGATTCTTGGCATTAGACAATAAATAGACAATTTTCCTTAAATAAGGTTTATATAAAAGTGGTAACATATAAATATAGAATTAAAAATTTATATTTAACTAGGCATATATATAAGAGAAATATATAAAACTAGAGAAATTTTTGGAGAATAATATTTTTTAAATGAGAGAAAAATAAACCTAACATGTAACTCAAAAGTAATGAGGGTGGTAGGGAAGATCAAATAAATAATCATGGAAGGAAACCATTTTTATATTTTAAAATAACTTTGTTTCAAATACGTACCATAAAAAAGATGTAGTAAAACTTCCTTTTGAAAATGGGATATGGTAAAAATTATGATCAAATGGGATAATACATAATTAGGTTTCCAATTAATAATGATAACATTTTCAGGCAGGGAAATCCTGGACAAGGATGAGAAACCATCATTTTAAGAGGGTAATTATTATTAACAAAGTTTCATTTTCAAAAAGGAAAAGAACTCATCAATAATGATTATTTTAATAAAAATTGATCTTCCTAGATGAAAAAAGGTTATAGCATATTAAATTAAATATTAATATCAACAAGAAAAATTTTAACATAAGAAATTATATTGAGTTTTGAAAAACCCTTATATTTTTTGGAAGATATAAATCATAAAAAAATGATAGGAAGAGAACGATTGGAATTGAATATTATAGCAATAATAATAATATATGATATTATAAGTCAAGGGGTTAGTATTTACACCATAAAAATGAATATTGGTGTATAATATCAGACCACACCTCAATAAAGGGTGATTGAGACAGAAACCCTTACCACAGTCTCGATTATCTATGAACATTCACTTAACTTCATAAATAACCAAATTAAGTATATAAAATCATTAATTAGTAACCATGTTTAATTATAATTAATATAAAAATTTCATTTAACCCTGATATCTTAATTATTTATAATATTTTATTGTCTGCGTCGGTTACTTGAGGTTGTTTGGTAAAAATTTTCCATATCTCCTTATTTATATCGACCTTGGTCTAAAGCATTGTCAAATAGTTTCATAATATCCAGAATATTAATAGTTTCATGGAAATAATATTATATATTAAATATATTTTTAAATATATCTATGATGGGTGGTGATGACAAATGAAACGCATTGCATATTGAGGTGGTACTCCACACATACACACGATCAATATTTCCATTTATCAAGAAATGAGAGGGAATTAAGGTAAGTAATAATTATGAAATCTTAGAATCATATTTATATTATATATATCATATATATTCATAAATTATATCCTTTTTACCAACCATGAATGATTATAATGAAAAAAATAAGTTACATTATGGAGGTGGTAGTCCGCACAAATGAACTAACGATGCTTTTGATTTTCTTAGCAGATGTAGAGGAATATATATTGGTTATTACATTAGTATAATAACATATCAGTATAATAATTATACTTATATAATTATATTATTATGGATATAATATATTTTTAAGATGAGTAAAAATAAAAGTTTACAAACATGGTAATACTTTTGTGGGGGACTTGATCTTCTCTTAGCGATCTTCAAGAAAAAGAAGGCCTTAAACTCAATTATAGACTACATCATATTATGAAAGGAAAAATTAATTCTAAGAGAAGTAATTTTTTCATAGTTTCAAGTGAAAATAAAATGGGAAGTGTAACTATGGAGGGGGTGGAATTGATCCCCTTTTATAAATGAATAAAAGGGTAGTTTTGGGAATATCCTTTACCCTTCAATGATATCATTACACTATTACATGTTTAATGAATATAAAATTTCATAATGAGGGATTTATGGTGATATTGGTTCTATAAATCCTCAATAAAGACTTTATATACATGTTTTAAAAACATTTAAAATCCTTTACCATAGGTTTTTACAATTTAACATTTTAATTTTTTCCTTAGTAACTAGTTTTTAACTATACAGTTTATAATTTATTAAAAAATATAAGGAAACCAATATTTATAAAATTTTATGTTTTGAAAATAAATTAATTCTACATTTAATATAATTCAATTAATAAATAATATGAAAATAACTTTAAAATTAAAATATATAATATAAAAAAAAAATTTAGAAAAAAAACTTTTTACCATAATGTGTTATAAATATTATTTAGCATTGATAAACAATTAAATAAGTTTTAATATAATTATATATTGACTTAAAAATATTATTATATTCATAATTTAAATTACATATATTTAATTTAGTAGATAAAAATTAAAAAATATTAATAAAATAATTCATTTAAAAAAATTGTTTCACCATTATTATGGCAATTAACATTAATATTTCTAATATTATCTTTATGCATAAAAATTAAATCAAAATTGTTAACTAATATTTATATATTCAAATAAATTATGAAATATATATTTTTTATTTAATTTATAATGGTGATTAAGTTAATTTTTAATATAAAAATGTAAAAAACATTTTTAATATGAAATATTACTTGAGTTTCAAAAATATAAAACACGTGTTTTATAAATTCAACATATTATTTTTAAATTATTTATATCTCCCATTAAATATATATTTTTTATATTAAAATAATTTATTAATATTTTAAATCATTCTTGTATTATAACAGTGATAGTTTTTAGAAAAACCAATTTGTCTATATTCACCTAAAAATCGATTATTTCAGAAAAAATTCTAAAATCCACCCAAAGATAATTTTTTTATAATGAATTTAAAAATAAATTTAATTTATAAAAATAAAATAATAAAATTTATATATTTATATTTTAGATTAAAATAAAAATTATAAATAAAAGTATTTTGTATAGAAAATATCATTTTAGAACATTATATCTTTAATATTATTTCATATTGATTTTTAATTTAAGAGATTTAGATATATTAATTAATATACAATAATATTTTAAAAGTTTTAATTTAATTTATTTGGATAAAATATACAAAACTTAATAAAATAGTTATTTGGAAATAAATATTAATTTTATACTAAATACGCTTTAACAAATACCATTAATTAATTATTTATATTCTAAAATTTATTTTTTACTAATACATTGATATTAACATAATTTTTATATATACATAATTTCATATTTTAATAATAATAATAATAATATTTATATATAATGTTTATATATAAAATATTTTAACATCATATTTTTATTTTATTGTGAGTTATATTTTGTAACAATGAAAAACTTTAATATACATGTTTTATGTATATCCAGCAACCATACCTACAATGAAATTTTTTAATGACCATATTCACAATGAACATTTTTTAAACAGTCGTATTATGTTCCTATATATATTATTTCTGAACTTATTCCTTTCACACTACTCATTTCCATAGTTTTCATTTTAGATCTGATATATTCATTATTTATTCACAATGTTCTCTTTCATTATAGGTTTTCTTTAGATATTGGTGATCCTTAAAGGGGAATATAATCCAAGATATCTCATACTGTTGAGTATTTTATGATTTTATATTTATTGTCCCCTTTTAATTTATGCACTTTTAATGGATATACTAGTCAATAGTGACTAATAATCCAAGGTGTGTAATACTTAGTTTCATGCTATTCTGTTTTAATTTATTATTATTAATGAATGACATGTTACTGGTTCAATTATTATATTGAGTGACTTATATCCTAATCTATTTGAATTTCTTGAACATATAAGAAAGTTTTATAATGACACACATATAGATTATGGAAAGAATATGCTTTCTAAAAACCTAGGGCATTACATTCTCCCCAATTAATTAAATTTTATCCTAACAATTTTAATTATTACTTATTAATTAAAATATATAGAGGTTTATTGTAGATAGAAATGAATCAAGATATAATTGTTTCAGTGATATCAACGTTACAAACTTAGGAAAAACATATTTTTCCTTAAAATAATATTATCCCTAATATTGATGTTTCTCTAATCATTTGAGCTAAGATTCTATCATTATTTAGTATCAAGACTCACATTGTATAATTTCCTTATAAAGGGTGCCAATAATCAACCTATCATAGACTAGAATAGGTTAATATAAATTGTGATATATTTATTCCAAATATATTTTCCTTCATGTTCATAGAACCAATACATTTCCAAAATTACATTAAATTTATCAAGGATAATAATATATTCATAACACACTTTCCCATAAACTTAAACTTGGGATACAATTATCATACCACTAGAAGTTTTTATTAATAATTTAATATTTAGTAACCATGGTTAAAATTATTTGTTCTTCAAAAAATTATATGTGTAAAGGATTGTATTGAATAAGATAGAGATATAATACTCGTGATTAGTGTTCCTCACTCCACATAATTTTCAGAACTCAATTAAATAGTTTCAATTTTATAGACTTTCACTTGAAACCTTGGACTTGGAAGTTGTTTATACCTATCATACTTGGTATCCCTTAGATTAAATAATTGACTCTGATAATTCCTTAGTTTTCCACACATAAGGTAATATACCATTAGGTGTGATTTTGGATACACATTTTCCACTCCCATCATTTTAACCAGCCTATTGATTTTACTATAGATGTTTGATGATCGATTAACCCATCCTTTATAAGTAAATCATCTTACATTCCACTTGAGGAAATCACAAGGTGTTTCTTCCCAAATTTTTGACATATAATATATTGAATAATTTTTCTTTAATCATCTTCGTTTCTTGAATTTTCTCGAGTCTCCATATTTATATTATTTTGATAACTCCTGATTTCATGTATAGTTAAATTACTAATTATATTTTATGACAGATGGTTTTGAATAATCACAAGTTTTCTCACTCCAACTACCATTTCAATGGGTTTTTTTTATTGATGGAATCATCACATTGTCCCTTACACCCATGGTTCCTTCAAGTTCTAGCCTCTAATAAAACTAAAATGGGTTAATATAAGTGATAAATAATTAACATTTTTATCAGAAATAGTCTTAAGAAAATTTAACCACAATATGTAATATTTTATTAATGTCACATTAACCTAAAATCCTTTTCGTTAAATCTATCTCACTATTAGTTCCACCTATATCATACTTAGTTCAACCTAGGTTACATTAAATTTATTTTTCACACACTTATTAACCCAATACATTAAAATAACCCAAAAAAATCAATTATAGTGGTTCATAAATATTATATGATAAATCAAAGAATATCCCCTATGATTTCCAAGATTGTTGTAAAATACTTGTCCCACAAATTGTGTATCATATTGATGATCGATTCATTGCTCAACCAAACCTTTTTGAGGTGATTACTCCCAGGTACATCTGTACCACAACCACATTCACATTATAATATATAGATAGGTATGTATTGATAGTAAAACAATAAAATATATAATTTATCATAATTTTAGGATAGTATCCTATATACAGGATTATTTATAGGGTTTCACTAATGGTATATCATCTTAATCTCTAAAAATACTAGACCTTCCTTTGACACGAACAATAGTGAACAAAGCCTTAAATACACATTATTTCATAATTTTTCACATGTATTTACAACAACAACAAAATCGAGGGTCAATAGTAATAGTGTATTTGGAAGATTATATTCATAAATACATCACCTTAAATATAAAACACCATATATATTTAAAACTCCACATAGTGCTCATTAATCTCAAAAATCATTCCAAACTACATAGGATATCTTGTGGAAAATACATAAATTAGACAGTGATCTATAATGTATTGAAAGGGAATAAAAATTGAAATAAATCATAACATGAGATTTAAGAGGCATAACATGATATCATAAAAAGTATGATCATAAGAATGGAGACATAAAATAAGTAAATGACATCATAATATCACAGAATCATGTAATATGTGGAAACAAAATAAGACATTATATCATAAAAATAATTCAAGGGTCACTACCAATACCATTATCATAAAGTGGACAATGTCCCATGGTGGATTGATTTTACTTTCAATCCTATAAATAGAGTGGATAAAATACCATGGAGGATTTGGTTCATTCCCCAATCCCTTACATAACATCTCATAAGATATAAACCTTTAAACAATGTATTAGAGGGATATATAATTTCATTATCACATATAACATAATGAAAATCATACATATACATTTAACATGAGAAAAGAAACTATAAAAAAATAATAATCATGATAAAACCCATGATAAGTAAGTGGGTTTCATAATTCTGATCCAATGAATAATATAAGGATAAATCATAAGGATTCACAAGATAAGAAGGAATTAATTTTTTTTATAAATTAATAATTGAAAAAGATAAACAAGTCTTGATCATCGAGTTCTGATGTATAAAATCCATGAAAAGAATCTGGAGAATAAAGGATAACAACGAACCACATTGGTGAAGCTTTATGAGATAAATAAAGGATCTTTTTAAAGAAGTAAATATATTATTATTTTCTATAAAAACAAAATTAAAACAAGAGGGGTATATTTAAAATAATTATGGTTTTTATAATATATTAATGGTTTAAAATAATTTTATGGGTGTGATTCTTGACAAGATATAAGAAATATGAAAGTTCCATTAAATCAGAATTACTTAAAATTGAGAATTTTGAAGGGAACTAAAAAAAAGTATAACCCCAAAAACGAAAAGGATATTTAAATAGGTATATATTAAAGGGACATATATACAAAAAAGAGGGTTTTTATTAGAATAATATTTCTTAAAAGGGAGAAAAATAATGATAACGTGTAACTCAAAAGTAATGAGGGTGGCATGGAAGATGGAATAAACGATCATGAAAGTAAAACCATTTTAATATTTTAAACTATTTTTTTAAAATACCACATCATAAAAACGGGTAATAAAAATTAATTTTTAAAATGGGATAAGGGAAAAATGAGTATCACATGATATAATCCATAATCAGGTTTCTAATTAAAAAGGAGAACAATGGTGGGAAGGGAAATCATAGACAAAGAGGAGGAACCGTCGTTTATATGAGGATAAGAATTTTATAAACACAGTTTCAATTTCAAGAAGAAATATATCTCACTAATAATAATGAATTGAAAAAAAAATTATCTCTAAATATATAAATTGGGTGTCACACAAAAAAATGATATATAAATCTTAAGGAGAAACATTATAACTCAAGAAATAAAAGTGAGTTATAAAAAACCCTAATATTTTAGGGAAGATATAATTCATATCCAAAAATAATGAATAAAATGAATGGAAGTTAATTTTAAAAGTTAAATAATAATTTATAAAATTATAATTCATGGTGGAAGTATTTACACCATACAAATTAATATTGGTTCATAATATCAAAGCATGCCTCAATGAGGTGTGATTGAGATATAAACCCTTACCTCAGTCATGATTCGCTTTATACTTGATCTAACTTCTGAAATAAGAAAATTAAGTTTATTAAATACAAACATAATAAGTTTATTAAATTACATTTCATATGGAAATTTCCTTTAATCATTATATGTTATTTATTTATAATATAGTTTTAGTGCCTATGTAATTACTTGAGGTTGTTCGATCAAGTTTTCCATAATCTATTATATATTTTGACCATGGTAAAAAGTGTTGTAAAATATTTTCATAATATCAAAAATATTAATATTTTTATGGAAATATTTTTTATATATTAAATATATTTTTAAAACCATCCATGATGGGTTGTGATGAAAAATTAAACTCATTTCTCATGGTGGTGGTGGTCCGTACATACGCACAATTAATGTTTTCATGTCTTGAAAAATGGGAGGGAATGAAGGTAAATTATAATATTTTAATTAAAGATATTTAAATTAAAGATATTATATATAATCATAAATTATATCTTTTTTACCATCCATGAATGGGGATGATGAAAAATGAAAGTCGTCGTTCTATAGAGGTGGTAGTCTGAAAAAACACACTACCTATGCTATTGTTTTTATAAGTGGATGAAGATGAATAAATAATGGTTATTGAATTATTATAATAACATATAAATTTAATAATTATAATTATTTAATTATATTATTATTTATATAATTTATATTTAAGAGGATTATTATGAAAAAAATATTATGAATAAGGTAATACTTACGTTGGAGATTGGTTCTTTATTTAGAGATCTCATTAGAAGTGAAGGCCTTATGCTAAATTTTAGAGTCCAGGATCTTATGGAAGAAAAAATTAATTCTAAGAGAGGTAATATAGGTATATTTTCAATGTTAATTCAAATGGGATGTGTAATCATAGAGTGGTCAAAGTTATCCCCTTTCATAAGTGAAGAACATGGCACTTTTGTGAATACCCTTTACCCTTCCATGATATCATTAAAATATTCATTGGAAAATAACTAAAAAAGTTAATAATAATGGAGTGTGGGGTGATATTGGGTCGATAAATCCTAAAACAATAGTTTCCAACAATTTTAATATATGTTTCAAGTCTTTTACCATAGTTTTTTATATTTTAGCATTTTGACTTTTACCTTGGCTACTAGTTTTCTACTAAATAAATAATTATTTATTTAAAAATATAATTTAAAAATTATTACCAAATTTTGATATTTTAAACCTAAATTTAATCTTTAAATAATATAAATAATTTAATAAATAATATAAAAAGCACTATTAAATTAAAATATATAATATATAAAAAATAGGTTTTTTGTAGAAAAAAGGATTTTAACCATTATGTGTTCTTAATATTTTTTAGTATTGATTACAAATTTAATTAGTTTCAATATAATTATATATATTTTTAAAAATAATATTAAATTAATCACTTTAATTATATAAATTTAATTGATTAGAAAAAAATTACATGATATTATTAAAACTGAACATTAAAAAAACTATTTCACCATTAACATGCTGATTAAGATTAATCTTAATAATATTAACTTTATAAAAAAATGAAATTAAATTTTTTAAATAATATTTAAATTTTGAACTAAAATAAGAAATAATATATTTATTTTAAATTTCTAAAATTGAAAAAGTTTTATTTTCAATATATTCATATAGAAAAACAATTTTTAGTGTGAAATATTACATGAGTTTCCAAAAAATCAAATATGTGTTTTATAAATTCAAAAAATTATTTTTAAATTATTTATATTAATTATTAAATATATATTTTTTGTTTCAAAAATGTTTCATAATATTTTATTTCATTCCTGTATTATAAAAGTTATATTTTTTTGCAAAATCTGTTTTTTAACTATTCACCTAAAAACTAATTATTTTAGAAAAAATTAAAAAATTCATATTAAGATAATTATGATATAATGAATTAAAAAATGAATTTTTTTTATAAAATTTATACATTTATCTTTTAAATTAAAAATATAAATTATAAATAAAACTAATTTTATTAGAAAATGATTCCTTTCAAAGTAATGTTTTTTTTAATATTATTTCATATGGATTTCTAATTTAGGTGATATTGTTTTATGAGTTCATATATAATAATATTTTAAAAGTTTCAATGTCATTTATTATAAAAAAAGATACACTAATTAATAAAACAATTCTATGAAAATAAATATTACATTATACTAATACGCTTTAATAAACACCATTAATTAAATATTTATATTATAAATTTTAATCATTACTAATATATTAATATTGAAATATTTACTTTATTTTTTATATACACCATATAATATTTTAATAAAAATTATATTTATACGTAATATATATATATAATATTTTAATATCATATTTTTATTTTGTTGTGAGTTATAATTTTTAACAATAAACAACTTTAGTATACTTATTAGATATATATCCAAACAAATATCTAAAATGACCATATTTTCGAGGACCATATTTGAAATAAACATATTTAAAATGACCATATTTCATTTATATATATAGTATTACTAAACATATTTTATTCACACTTCTCATTTCCATAGTTTTGATTTTAGATTTGACAATATGCTTTCTCCATTCATGATGTTCTTCCTCATTATAGGGTTTTTGGATATTGGTGATCCTTAAAGGTGAAGTTGATCTAAGAGACTTCCAATGTTTAATATTTTATTCTAATCTATTATTGTCCCCTTTTAATTTATGCACATTTAATATATGTACTAGTTCATTATGATTAATAATACATGGTGTTTAATAATTAGTTTCATGTTCTTTTATTGTAATTTATTATTATGAATGAATAAAATGTAGTTGGTTAAATTATTATAGTGTACAAACTATTTCATAATATATTTCAATTACCTGAACATATAATTTTTTTATAATTATACAAATATAAATCATGGAAATAATGTTCTTTCTAAACATCTAGGGCATTACATACCAACCCACATTTCCAAATATTACCTTGAAAATAAATTTTTATCAATTAATCCTCTCTTATTTGAGCGTAGGAACAGGAATTATAGTAATAATTTTGAAAAAATATGAGGGATTGAAATCATGTGTTGGGAATAAGGTTCACTAAATTTATTGAACTTTCAAATTCCATCTATTTGAAAAAATTGTATTTAATAAAAAGATAAAAATGGAGAGGGGGTTTAACCTTTATGTATTCATCATTGAGTGATCTCCATATCAAAATGGGAGAGTTTGTAACATCATTTAAATGTAAATAAGTGAGGTATCATTTTTGACTGACACTTGGAAATCATGCATTATGCTTAAAGATATTAACCTCTTTTTTCAGCTATTGTTTAATATATTTGAACTGACCACCTTCAACCATAAAACAAACCTTGGAAATAATTTATAATTTACATAGATATTTGATTCCTTAGCATAAAAGCAGAAAATTATCTTACTTAAAGTGATGGACATGAAAGCTTGAGATTGATAATAACCTTATAATATTATCTTATACTGATTAAAGAAACTTAATTGGGGATGGTATGTGAGATTATATTTTGGGAGATAATTTGAATTAAATTATTTTTGAGTAATTAAAGAAAACCGAATAAGCTTAAAAAAAGAATAATGAAATGAATTTTGAGAGAAAATGATCAATATAACTATTTTCTTGAATTTTAAACATATTTTTGATAAATGTTTTGTATGAAAGTGAACAAATTAGTTGTGGGAGAGTGGTAATATGTGTTTTTGTTGAAATTTTTATTGAATTTCATTATAAATTCTCTCTTAATTCATTTTAGAGACTAGATCAAAGAAAATTTTATATTATTTTTTCATTTTTCTTGTTTTTTTACTAAATAAAAAATTATATTTTTCAAAGAATTTATTATAGAAAACACATAAAATTAGTTGGCATTAATTTCTAATTTTTTTTCAATATTTATTTCTAAAAATTCATATGAAACTTGGGAATTTATTTATTTTTGAAAATTTGGTTCATTTTAATATTTTTGGTGTCCTTTGAAAATTTAGAGTTTTTAAAACCTTTTATGATAAAGAAGAAACACCTCCTCACATATGATAAAATAGTATAATAAGATCTTATGTAATATTAAATTCCATTATATATCATGTTAAAATAAGAATTTTATACCTCTGTGTAAGAATAATCAATAATAATTTGCGCTGTGTAAGGCTAAATCATTAGAGGAGTTGAAGGGAAATGTGTTAGATTAAATGGGATTGAAAGTAGCTCATGTAAAAAAACTAATGGGGAAGTCGCTTAGATAAGAATAGACTTTCCAAAAACATTCTACATATGAATAAATCAGCTAGGAATCCACTACAAAAGATTAAAAATCTTAGTGTCATGCTAAATAAGATGATATCAATGCTTTATAAGATTTTTGTGTCATATTGTAAGAATAACTCATTCAAAACACCACATAAATCAAATTAAAAGTGGAGATGAAGACCTATGTGAGATGAAATGGTTGAAAAGTGTAGCTGTTTAAGATATTTATGTGGTTTTGTGTTATTAATTTTCTTGTCATGTGAGATCAAAATGAAAAAAACATCATCTATGTAAGAATAAAAGTTTTTTCAAGGGGACTCCACCATGATTAAAGGTTATGGTCAATGTTATTTGAGAATACTTTTTGAGTTGAGTGCATCTAGAGATTTAATCAAATGAATCAATGGACACAATCGAAGAATGTTTCTATGATCAACTAAGGGTGAACTAGTAGTTGAGGGTGATGGGAGTATGAAGAGCATATAATTTCAATGATATAAAATATGTCATAAGTCAACTAAGATTTACTAAACCAAGAGTAACTGAATTGAATAGAGTCTTTTTTAAATTGGTCAAATGGAGGTCTGTCCGGATCAATTGAGGTTTGATCTTGGATTGAGTGTAGCATAAGATGAGCTAGGGGCTCAGTCAAGGTTGGATACGACCCTTTTTTAATTACTGAAGAATAAGAATCAACTTAAAGATTACCTTGCTCATTTGTTATTATTTTGTGCAAGTTAGAGTTTATTGGTTGATTTAGATCGAGAAAGAAGAGTTTCGAAGAGTGCTTTGGTGGTGTGCACTAAGGATTATTAACAAAATGGCCCAAAGAATAAACATTTGAGTTAACCCTTACTCCATTGGATGAATCCCATTTCAACCTGAACCCTTATCCATCACTAATTCCTAATATTCACAAATATATACCCTCTTATACTTAATTTCTCATGACCCAACTTAAATACTCATCAACCACTCCCAAAACCAATACCCAGAGACTACAATTCCCTTCATTTCTATACACCATGGGGACTTAATACATGTTCCAATCAAGTAATACCACACCTAAAAAACTTTCTAATTATTTAGAAACTTTTTTTATGACCAAGTGAGATAAATTTTTGGATATTCATCAAAAAGTTGAAATAATAGAAAAATAAGTCTTCCACACACACTAAGGTATCTCAAAATTATATCCTCCCACTTAAATGGTGTATGATTCCCTGTTCAAAGGTCTAATCTACCCTACCCCACCCTTCAGGGACCCAACTATAAATTACCATTTTGTGAATAAAAATTCCCTATGAAGGGACCATTTTCTTTTATATGTATATTTTATCTTCTTCCTTTTATTCTTATTTTATTATTATTATTTTTTGTATAGGGGGAGTTATTAAAGAGTCACTCAAAGGGAGTGGTCACAAATTATATACATCCATTCATATGATTATTCACATCTTATTTAGGATATAGACATACCAATGCAACTAAAAACCACCATGAAATCTAACCATACTTCAAGTTTATAATATATTGAATGTGTATGAATACAATTCATCATTGATTTATAATAATATTTAACCACATTTTATTTCATCATTTTTCATTTTTTATGAGAAATATATGAATTACCTTCATCATCATTTTCTATAATAATTCTATGTGGGTTTATATTACCATATTAATAGATCTCATCATAATCATCAATATAAAGCCAACATATAATTTCTATTTGACCTTCAACATTGATATGAAATTTCTTCTAAACATATATATTTTAATACAACACCTAATTTGTAACATTAACTAGAGGTTATATAATTCTATTTTCATGGATATGTTTTAATTTATTTTGAGTCATTTTATTCATAATATATGGGAATGAGTGATTCTAGGGGAGCATGAATAGAAATTAAGTATACAAGTTTCTCTTTACTCTTTATCTTTTTATTGATAATTTAGTGCTTTCCCTTCAATTTTACTTCTTAATATGAGCCAAAGAGATAATATAAACACAAGAATATTTTATTTAATATTTATTTGAATCATTAATTCACTGATTGAAATTGAAAAATGAAACCCGGTAATCATAAAAAAAACAATGAAAAATCATCCTTAATTTCGTGAGATTTCAAGTTATTCATATTTTTCTTTTTTTACTTGGATGATAAAGGATTCATCTGATCTCAATGGGATAATTTACCTCAAATTTTCAACATGAAAATCTCAAACACCTAATCATATAATAATCTATTTATTCATCAATACTCTATGGGTTGTATTGTGATTTAAAAGTGGATTCCCTAAACCCAACTTGAATAGTACTTTTTGATTATCATATCATGTATACAATGAGTTATGCATGATGTAAACTTACCATAATAATGTTGATATTTCTACATCCACTATTTATATGGTAACTTCCATAGATTACATATTGTATCAAAAATGTTATAATAGTTCCCAAGTTATAATAAGAAACCAGAGATATCATGATAGTAATCTTAAACAAATTTCCTATTGTCTTGATACATCATACTTACTGGAAACAAACATTAAGTGTTGGGGGCTCATCATCATTGAGACTTTTTCCCATAAAGTTCACATTTGGTGATCTCAAATAGATGATAATATAAAGACTAATTCGCTAATAAGAACACCATATGTTTCAAGTGACATTGGTTGTTACTTTTTTTGAAAACGTGTACTGGTCTCCAAAAATGAGATTATTATCGGTGTGTACCATTTTATCATGTAATTTAATTAAATGATAAAACTATATAATTGAATTTTTAGTTAGGTATCTTTAATTAGGTGCATTTTTACAACCCCCTCCCCATAAGGTGTGCCCCTCTTCGGATGGAAATGTGAGAAGGGAGAAAGTGACCATCGAGTCCCGCCTCCAGTAGGCCCTGGGTTAGCGACTAGAACCGAAGGTATAGTAAACACACAAATGGGAGACACTACCCTCTAAGAGAACACCTACTAAAGAGAGAGATAATATATACACCAACCAAATCTAACTCAGACTGAAATATAAAAGAAATACCAAGCACACATATGTAATTTCATGAAAAACAAAAACAACTTAAAAGAAAAAAACAATAAGTACCAAAGGAAAGTTAAAATAATAGAAACCACGAAGCCTAAACAACTCATGTAAACCCAAGATAATAGTAACCATCCTGATCTCCAACCTAATCCAAATTACATAAAAAATAGTTCATATATACATAGGGTGAGTATAATAGTATACTCAGTAGGATCCTCCCCGGATCCTCTCGTGAAAAAGTAAAGAAAGCATGCTGAAGCACAGTGAAAAACAAGTGAAACTAACTCATCACCTAAATAGGTATACTAAGTTCCTATCCTCACCATGGATACTCTCACCAAGTATCACATAAAAGAGTATATAATATAATAAATAATTTTAAGGGTACCCCACTGCCACTTCTCCACTGGTTTTCCGCTTTTCCATAATGTCTTATGTACTAAGAATATCTCTTCAAAAAGGCCTACTCGCAGGCACCAAGGCGTAGCACCACAACATTAACCTCGTGTAACAAAACCACCACGTCCATGTATCCAAAGTAACCGGGTAGATTTCCGTAGCCACCACATATCACATAATGTGTATCATACATTGGGTAGTAAACCTTAATCTATTATTTCCCAAACATTGAGTAAGGATACTCAAGCCATATAGCCTATACACGCTGCACCTATAATAGTCCATAGGAAACTATTTCCAAAATATATGCATGTGAATAACCATAATACATTACAACCTTGTACACACATATATGGGGAAAACTAACCATTGTGCCTATGAGCACAAGTAACTACCCAGAGAACAGAGTGTGGGCAAAGGGGGTAGTCAACCATCCATCCTCCCACCAAAATGTTTGAAAAACACCCCTCGGGGCTCAGAATCCATAGGGTGCCAGTTTCTTTAACTAACATGGTGGAGTAGCATATTGAAAAACAAAAAGTACATATTATACTATTGATCACAACCACATTATGGGAAAAACCTAGTCTTAGACTCAACTGTAGCTAACATCTCTCAGACTCTCAGTTACCACTGCTAAGACTAGGCATTATATAAGCACAAAACCATTTAAAGAGCTAAATTAGATTACCTTATCCCATTTTTATCATTTTCACTTTATGTTAATTAATTCTTTAAACATAAATTAACTATTAACAATTCCACATTATATTTCATTAGCATCACACCCAAATTCCATTATTCCTTCCAATTGCAACATCAACATTGCATCCCATCAAGATCCAAACCCATGGGTTAACATAATTTATTAACAACATTATTACTTTCCCATATTCTCATGAATTCTAGAAAAACATTTTAAGCTACTAAACACAGGGGGGGCTCAATACGGTGAGTAGATGAACTACTCGTTGATTCTTTTCCACCTATAGCAAGATCATAGACCCATCATCCCTTAGGAAGCTAAACATGGAAAGTATGTGGAATACCCCACACATATTCACCCCTTTTGGAAGGAGGGTAAGAAAAAACAGCTACCTTGATCAGTGGATAAAGTAAATAAGATAACAACCAAGAAGATTAAGAAATCATCCAACATTAACATCCAACCCATTTCATCATCTTTAGTTTACTCCTCGACACCCACATGCATAAACTGATGCATCTCACCACTCTAGGCGTCAATTGATGCCACATCCAATGGGCCTCCCTACCCCCACATATCACAACATCCAACCAGTATCACAACCCATCATAAGATTCAGGAAATAATAAAGAAATCAGGATCTTGGCCCTAAACAAGGCATTCTGCATTCACATAGAAAGAGATCTCACAGCTCCAAGAAAAAGGCTCCTGGAATTTACAAGCAAGAGGGTAACTTAGAACCCTATAAGGCATTATATTTTATCAAACAACCAGTGATTTAATCCGTCCTGAATTAACTATTTCATTATTAGTAGGTTCCAACTATGGGCAACCTAACCAGAAAGCTATCATCACTATCACAATAATTAAACATGCTTACTGCATAAATTTTATTGAAACGAAATAAAAAAACAACAACCATATTCATTTACAAGCCTCTTTATCTTTATCCAAATAATCATCAATTAATTTTGTCTTTACATTCTTTAACAATTCTATCAAGAACGACATGCTAACAAGAAAAACATAGATATCATACTATCTAGAAAAACAAGAGGAAATATCATTCGATCGATGCCAATTTATTTATCTGGTTCAAATATTTATTATATCAATTCCATTATGATCCAGTGGGATAAAACATGATAACTATACAGTTTCATTTAAAATTATATAGAATCCATGAATCCCTTACCTCAATAGGTTTCCGATGCTCTTTGCACAAGAACAAACCAACAGAACAGATCACGATCACCTCTCCGAGAGGACTGCATCCACCTGATGATGCAAAGGCACCACCACCCCATCCAACACAAAAGAAAATTCCATTAGAAAAATGGAGATATCATTCCATAATAATTAAGGATAAATTTAAGTATAGGAACCCAGAATAATAATGATAGATTATACCTTATATCGAAGATTTATCGATACTCCTTGGTTGCACCAAAACATTGGGTTCCCATACAGTAGTAAGAAACTTAAAGGGGAAAATATCCAAGGATTAATGTTTAATCACACCACTACTATGGGAAGGAGGGAAGGATAAATCATCTTACACTAGTGAATAAGGAGGAAGAACCATGGTGAAAGATATATCTTCCCTTTAAAAGATTTAACGGAGCAGCAGTTTAAGATACATTGGAATTAAAATTAAAAAAGGATCACATTAAACCATATATTTTGATCATGTAAAGGCATATCAAACCTGAGGAAAATTAATATAAGAGTTATGGTATTTGAATCGGCCTTAAATCCCTTAAAACAAGGATTTTAATGCGTTTTTCGTTAATGAAAACGTTAAATCGGAGAAACTGGAAAAATATGGAAATTTGGAAACGGATATGTGAAACAGTACTAGAAACAGTATTTATGAGATAGTTTCTATGACACTATTTCTATGAAAATATTTTTATGAGACCATTTCTGTGAGACCATCTCTTTGAGACAACCTCTGTGAGATAGTCTCTGTGACACAGTCACTGTGAGACAATATCTGTGAGACAATAATTGTGAGACAATATTTATGAGACAGTATCTGTGAGACGGTATATGTGAGACAATATCTATGAGACAATATCTATGAGATAATATCTATTAGAGAGTATTTGTGAGACAGTATCTGTGATACAATTTGATGAAATAGTCTAGAGATTTGGCAAAGTGTTGGGTATAAGTCACCTTAACCTCCCAGAACACCTTAAACAATAGATTTCAGCAAAGGAATGGACTAGAGAGGTCCGAGCCATTACATTAGATACCTCTCAAAACATTCTCAACCTCAAGAATCCAAACCCAACCTAGATAAAGAGGGGTCCAAAAAACCACCCATAGAGATACCTCTTAAAGAGAGCAAGCTACAAAAAAGCAACAAAAGAAATCCATCTCATAAACATGAATGGTCTCCCATCACAATATAACATTTTTACCTGAGAGGAGTTAAAAATAAAAAAACATAGGGTATTGAGCATGTATATGTGACTCGCATTCCTAGGTATTCTCCTCCACACCACCATGTCTCCACAAGACAAAAACCAAGTGAATATAACACCCACAAAACACATTCTCTTTGCGGTCTGGGATCTCCACAAGCCACTCCTCAAAGGGCGCATCATCATCAACATTGATCTCTCCACAATTGATGATGTGAGAGTCATCATGAAGATGATTATAGAGACGCGACACATGAAAAACATTGTATATCTGGATCATCTATGGGGTGAAGTGCTAATCGATACACCACATATCCAACATGGTCCAACACCTGAAAAGGAAAAACAAATCAAGGTGACAAGTTACTACCATGACCAAACCTTCAGTGCCCATGATGGGGAGTCACCTTCAGAAACACATGATCCCCAAAATGAAACTAAAAAGGTATCCTCCTTTGATAGTCATATGATTTCTGAAGATCCTACACTATCTTCATCCTCTCACAAATCACCTGAACTATCTCAGTCGTATTCTACACTAGTTCTGGTCCAATAATTGCTGACTCTCCAACCCCAGTCCCACACAATGGAGAACGAAAAGTTCAGCCATACAAAGCTTCAAATGGCACTATAAAAATCATGGAGTTAAAATTGTTGTTGTAATTGAACTCCACTAAGGGTAAGTGCCTCATCCAAAAACCACCAAAATCCAATACACAGGAGTGCAACATATCTTCAAGAGTCTTGATGGTCTGCTCTGTCTGACTTTCCATCTGCAGATGAAAAGTAGTGCTAAGGAATAACTGAGAACCAAAAGCTTGCTGGAGACCTCTCTACACCCTAGAGGTAAAATGAGGATCTCTATTAGAAATGATAATCCTCAGGACTCCATGGAGTCTCACCACCTCCTCTAGATACTACCTCGACAAAATGTTCACCGATCTCGACTCCTTGATCGCTATAAAGTGGGATGATTTTGTTAAATGATCCACTACCAGCAAAATAGCATTCTGTTCTCCATAACCTTGAGGTGAACTAGTAACAAAGTCCATTGAGATGTACTCCAACTTCCACTGAGGAATATCTAACGGTTGGAGAAAACCATCGGGGACATGGTGCTCAACCTTCTCCTTCTGGTAGACTAAACATTGAGACACAAAATCCGCAACTGCACAGTTCATCCCAGGCCACCAAAACTGACTCCTCAATACTTGGTACATCTTTGTCATGCCAAGATGAACCACTAAAGGCAAACTATGGAATTCCCTGAGAACTATTTCACGCATCACCAAAGGAACAAAATCCTTACATGATACAACACCGAGTGCTGTTCATCCTGAGACAAACCATCAAGGGACTATCTAGAAAAAACTCGGTCTCTCCATACCTCCACCTCTAGATCCCCCAACTGGGACTCTTCAACCTGCTACACCAGAGATGAATTCACAGTTATCTGAAAAAGACAACCTCTGCCTCCAACTTCTCCCATATCGATATATAATGTACAATGTTCTTCCACCACTCTCTAAGAATCACTAGATTCACGTAGTACATCACTATGTGACTTCTTGATCAGTGCATAAACTACAACATTCCCCTTTATTGGGGTATATGAGACTTCGAAGTCATATTTCTGAAAGAACTCCATCCATTGATGCTGCTGCAAATTCAACTCACCCTGGGAGAAAACACAACTCATGCTCTTATGATCGATGAAAACCAAAAAATTCTCTCCAATGAGGTAATTCCTCCAAAACATCAGAGAAAACACCACTACTGCCAACTAAAGATCATGGGTGGAATATTTACATTCATGGGGACAAAACTATCGAGAACCATAATAAACAACTGATCTCAGCTGTATTAGAACACAACCTAACCCTAGATGAGAAGCATCACAAAAAACATCAAACTAAACTCCCTATGTTGGAAGACAAAGAACTAGAGAACCTACCAACTTCACTTTCAGATACATGAAAGATGCTTGAAACTAATCAGTCCACATGAATGCCCGATCCTTTCTTGTCAATACTTTCAAAGGATTCAAAACCCGAGAGAAATCAACTACAAACCTCCTGTAGTAGCCGGAAAGACCAAGGAAACATTGCACCTCTAGCACTATCTTGGGGGCTTCCCAAGACACAAATATTTATATATTTGATGGATCCAAAACTACTCCCTAATAGGACACAACATTCCCCAATAAAAGGACTTCTTGAGCCCAAAACTCACACTTCAAAAACTTCTCAAACAACTGATGTTGACAAAGAACTCCCAAAACAATGTGTAGATGCTCTGCATGATCCTCCTCAGATGTGGATTAAACAAGGATATCATCAATAAAAACCACTACAAACTTATCTAGGAACTCATGGAATTCAACATTCATCAATCCCATGAAAAAGATAGAGAATTTTTCACACCGAATGAAATTACATCGATCTCGTAATGCCCCTAACGACAAAAGAAAGTAGTCTTCAGGATATCCTCATCCTTCACACACATCTGATGATATCCTGACCGCAAGTCGATCTTTTAGAATCAACTTTCACCCTTCAGTTAATCAAATAAATATTCAATCCACGGAATAGGATTACGATTCTTTAGTGTCACTTTTTTTAAGTGATAATAATTGATACACAACTGAAAACTGTCATCAGCATTCTTCACGAAAAGAACAGGTTCACCTCATGGTGACACACTCATCTAAACAAAACCTCACTATAATAGACCATCAAGTTTTATACATAGCTATCATAACTCAGAAGGGGTTATCCTATATTGAGATAGAGATAGGAGACTCTCCTGGTTATATCTTGATCCCAAACTCAATTTCTCGTCGAGGGGGTAGTGGTAAAACTTCATCTGGAAAGACATCAGGGTACTCTTCTACGACCCTGGGAAATTCCAGCTATTGAGCCTCCAAAGAACTTGACATCAGCTCAGCCATCAAGGAAGATAAGGATGGAACATGCCTTTGACCCATCTGAGGGTCTTGTTCACCAACAAACACCACTGTCTCTCCATCAGCATCGAAGAACACCACCTGACTCATGAAGAAATCCATGATATCCTATAATGAATACAACCAATCCATGTTGAGGATGACATAATATGTTTGTATCCGTAAACATAAGAAATCTCCCCAAGAGCGGTGCTGCCCCAACACTAGCTCACAGTCTCTAAATACATCAAACAAGTCAACTCAACCTCCATCTATCATAGTTGAAATTGAGGGCACTAAAAGCCTCTCTACCTTAAGTCCCAAACCATGGACAAGAGAAGGTGATATGAAGGAGTGTGTCACTCCTAAATCAAACAAGGCATACACCCAATTATAAAACAAGAAAAGGGTTCCTCGAACAATGTTTGGCTTGCCTGGTGCTGGAAACGCTAAAGCATGAAGCTAACCAAGACCTCCTCCACGACCTATCTGACCCCAATGACGACCACAACCATGGATGAGCTCTACTCTCTGAGGATGGGGAGCATTACAGGGCTGCCCTCTACCTGCCCCAACTGCACTCTACTAATCCAAAGTTGGTGCAACCTACTGTTGCTGCCTCAGCTGAAACTACCTCAACAGAGGAACCTAGAGTAGAACACCTGGTGCATGATGACTAATCTAAAAGTTAGGGAACTCTCCCTGCTGATGAGACCATCCTCCAAAATAAAAATAATTGCCTGTTTCCTTGGTATAGGTTGGAGATCCGCCGTCTATAGAGAAACAAGATGCTGAGGGATGAGACCTACCCCCAACCGAATAGAAATTCTTCTACCCAGAAAATCATGAACCCTAGACCACAACTATGCTTCATGAGGAATCATGATGACTACCCTCTCATAATGATCCAGTTATGGCCAATGTCCTCTCGATGACCTCTTCCTTCACCATCACCTCAATACATGTCTTCAACATAAACAAGGTGACCTGGCACTGGATCTCTGGATGGAAAGCCACCTCAAAATGCCTCGTCCTGGACTCCTCATCTGGAAACAGGTCTGAAGCATATCATAAAAGGTTCCTAAAACAGATTCCAAAATCTCACACACTAGATCTCCCCTATAGAAGGGTAAGAAGATCCTGCCAACTAGACGCCTTTATGATAGAAGAAAGAAACTAGACTCTCAACTTATCTCGAAACTCCTCCCATGAGATAGCCAACTCCTCGCGATCCCCAAGGAACAAGAACCACCACTACCACACTACTCCTCACAAAATCCTCACAACCATATACACCCAGTACTCCTTCCAAGAATAGATCGAACTGAAATCCATCTAAATATCCTCCAACAGTCTTCTGTGATTGCATCTGAAACAGAGCCCTCATACTTATGTAGACTCTGGAACTGAAACTTGTGGAGTGTCCTCCTCCAAGTGTATTCATCGCCAACCTCTAACCTGTGGCGATCTAATGTCATAGCCTACTGGAAATATTTTGTGCGAACCTGATGAGGATGTCAACCCGAAGCCATACCTACAAAATAAAAAATAGTTAGAGATCCTAAACCTAGAATATGGAAGATTCAACATTAATTAATTAATTATTTTCTGTTATTAATTTTTATTAACCTATGTCAAGGTCTACCCATTCAAACACAAGCACAAAGAAGAATGATTCACGATCCTTTCCTAGGTATCTAACCTATAACTAGTATCACCTCATTTAGTAGCCACTAAAAACTTAATGGTATGTGCATCAGATCATAGGGGGACCTAAACGCTTATCTCTTAGCTGGTCTCCAGTGTTTACATCACTTTCTAAACTCAACTAACATTGTTTCCCTAACAACCCATGAAACCTCACTTGTGCATAAAACCAAACTCCATCCTATCCCCAACCAAAACTTTGATAGAAATATGTCATGACCCCCTTGTCACAAGGTATACCTCTCCTGGGCATGAAATGTGAGAAGGGAGATAGTGACCCCGGAGTCCCGCCTCCAGTAGGCCCCGGGTTGGAGACTAGCACTGAGGGTATAGTAAACACACAAATGGGAGGCATTACCCTCTAAGATAACACTTTCAAAAGAGAGAGATAAGATAGACACCAACAAACTCCAACTCAGACTGCAATGTAAAATAAATCCCAAGTATACATATGTAATTTCATACAAAACTACTACAACTGAAAGGAAAAACTTCAAGTACCAAAGGAAAGTATAAAATTAGCAAATACGAAGCCCGAACAGCTCCTGCCACCCCAAGCTAGTATAAACATGCCTGATCTCTAACCTAAGTGACCTAAAAAATAGTTATATATACATAGGGTTAGTATAACATTATACTCAGTAGTATCCTCCATGGAACCTCTCGTGAAAAACTAAAGAAAGCATGTTAAAGCACAACGAACAACAAGTGAAACTAACTTTTCACCTAAATAGGTATACTAAGTTTCTAGCCTCACCATGTATACTCTCACCAAGTATCACATACATAAGTATATAATATAAAAATTAATATCAAGGGTACCCTTATACCACTTCCCCACTGGTTTGCTACTTTTCCCCAACATCGTACATCCTAAGAATCTCTCTCTATAAAGGCTTTCCCACAGACACCTGGGTGAAGCACCACAACATGCACCTCATGCAACAAAATCACCACATCCATGTAACCAAAATAACCACGTTGTTTCCGGGAGCCACCATATCTCACATAAAATGTATTATACATCAGGTATTAAACCTCAAGTAATTATATCCCATACACCAAGTAAGGATCCTCAAGAAATCATAGTTTATACACACAACACCTATAGTATTCCATAGTAAACTATATCTAGAATATATGTGTGTGAATAACCACAAGCCATTACATCCCTCTACACACATATATGAGAAAAAATAACCGTTGTGCGTACCATCACATGTAATTACCAAGAGAAGAGAGTGGGGCCAAAGGGGGTAGTTATCTATCTATCCTCCCACTAAAATGATGGGGAAAACACCCCCGGGGCTCAGAATCCCTGGGGTGTCAGTTTCCTTAACTAAGGGTGGAGGAGCATATAGAAACACAAAAATTAGATAATATACCATAGCTCAAAACCACACTATAGGAAAAACCTAGTCTCAGACTCAATGACAGCTAACGTCTCTCAGGCTTCTTGTTTCCACTACTAAGACTATGTATCATATAAGAACACAACCATTTAAAGAGATACATTAGATTACCTTATATGCTTTTTATTAGTTTCAATTTATGTTAATTAATTCTTTAAGCATTAATTATCCATTAACAATTCCACATTATATTTCATTAGAATCATACTCAAAGTCCACTGTTCCTTTAAATTGTAACCTAAACATTACATCAAAACAAGCTCCAACCACATTGATTAACATTATTTATCCAATAATTTATTAAAAACATCATTAATTTTCCATATTCTTAGGAATTCTAAAAAAAACATTCTAAGATACTAAACACAAGGGGGATCAACACAGTGACTAGATGAACTACCCTTTGAGTCTTTTCCACCTATAGCAAAAGTGTAGACCCATCCTCCCTCGGGAAGATAAACACGAAAAGCACATGGAATACCCCACATGTCTTCACACCTTTTAAAAGAAGGGTAATAAACACCAGCTACCTTGAGTAGTGGGGGAAGTAAATATGATAACAACCAAAAATATTTAGCAAGCATCCAACATTCACATCCAACCTGTTTCATCATCTTCAGTGTCCTCCCCAACACCCACATGCAAAAACCAATTCATCTTTACACTCTAGGTATCAACTACTGCTATAACCAATGGGCCTCCCTACCCCAACACATCACAACATCCACCCAGGATCATATCCCATCACATGCAGTAGTAAATAACAAATAAACTGTTCTCTTTTCCCTAAATAGGGTATTCTTCCTTCACATGCAACGAGCTCTCACAACTCCAAGAATAAGGATCTTGGCCTTTAAAATCCATAGGGTAACTTAATACACTACATGGAATTATCTTTTACCAAACCCCTAGTTCTTTAATCCTCCTTGAATTAACCTGTTTATTGTTAGTAAGTTCCAACTATGGGAAACCTAACCAGAAAGTTATCATAGTTATCCCAATAATTAAACATGCTTATTGTATCAATTTGATTAACATAAAATAACAATAACAACAAACAGATTCATCTACATTCATCTTTATCTTTATCTAAATAATCATCAATTAATTTTAGCTTTATGTTATTTACATTTTTCATCAAGAATGAAATCCTAATAAGCAAAGAATAGATATCATACTATCTAGAAAAAGAATAGGAAATAACATATGATTGATTCCAATTTATTTATATGGTTCAACTATTTATTATGTCAATTACATTGTGATCTAGTGGGCTAAAAAATTCTAACAATAAAAGCATAGATATCATACTATCTAAAAAACAAGGTGCTTTGTTAAGAAAAGGACTGATTAAAACTTGATTTATAGTATAACAAGAAGTACTAACCGCTTTATCCCAAAAAGTGTTTAGCAATAGAATATTCACTCAACATGGTTCTAGATATCTATGAAGAATTTGATTTCTTATTTCAACAATAACATTCTAGTTCTTGGGGATGGAAATTTATGAGTAATTCATTTCTTACTATAAAAAGTTTCAAAATATGAATTTTGAAATTCTCCTCCATGAACGCTATGAATAGTTATCAATGGAAGGTTTTTCTCATTTTTTACTTGGGCTCTAAAAGTTTTGAAATAAGAAAAACCTTCAGATTTATTTGATAGAAAATAGACCCATGTAAATTTAGTGTAATCATCAACTAAAAAAAATATATAATATTTTCCTCCAATAATTTCAGTTTGCGTTGGACCAAAAAGATCCATATGCACTAATTGTAATGCATCATAAGTTGAGACTCCACCAATTTATTTAAAACTTGATTTATGTTTATTTCGATATTTAAAAGGATCATACAATTTTAAAGAATAAAATATAATATCCGGTATATCCTTAATAAGTATTTTCTTTGAGAGTTTTCATAGATTTATAAGGTTACAATGTCTTAACCTTATATTCCATAACCAATATTGATCTTCCATTTCACTATGGAATATAGATCTTGGTTCATAAGGTATTCTATTTTTAGTCTGTACATATTCTCATGCCTATGGGAATAAAGAGTAAAATCTTCCTTGGAATTTTCTACTAAGCATTTATCATTCATAAAATTCACAAGGTAACCTTCATCACATTGTTGACTTAAGCTAATGACGTTGTTCTTAAGACCATTAAAAAAATAAAACATTTGAAATTAATGTTTTTCAAATGAGAACAATATTACATATACCAATAATTTTTCTTTGATCATTATCTCTGAAAGTTACTTTTCGTCATTTCATCTTGATAATA
Organism: Viscum album; assembly: GCA_963277665.1. Lineage (NCBI taxonomy): Eukaryota > Viridiplantae > Streptophyta > Magnoliopsida > Santalales > Viscaceae > Viscum > Viscum album. The sequence goes on along the minus strand of OY728146.1, from coordinate 640,975,607 downwards.
TTTTCAAAGATGTTTTTGTTACTAATCATATGCCAGGAACATACACTATCCATGTTCCATATATTGTTGTTGGTTATTTCTTTCTTTTCCTAAAAATAAAAGAGTTAGACTTTCATAATCCAAACATTATTGGATCCAGAAACTTCAGGAAGTAAAATTTTAGGAATCCAAATTTTTATAGAAAAGTAAGCTTTATGAAAACCTAAATATTGGGTTTTATTTAAAGAATTTTTTTCTCCAAATTTCCACCGCATTGACATTTGGTAAAAAATGGATCACTTTGGGGAACAAAATAATTAGTACTAAAAACAGGTTTTTAATGAGTATAATCAAATCCAGAAATATTCCTTAGAGGACAAATTTGAGAATACATTTTGTCAATGTTTTCCTTACCAGAGGTAACGTTTGATAGGTATTTCCTTAAGGAAAATATTTTTTACTTTAGTTTAATAACAATGTTCTTATCCTCAAAGTTATTAGTTTTAGAACAAGATTTAGCCTCTAAAATATTTTTCTTAGAAATAACATTTTCAAGATCCTTAGAATGTTTATCCTTCTCAAAATTAACTTCCTTAATATTTTTAGAAACACTTTCAATGTCAAAAATTTTCTGATCAAGATCCTTATAAATATCGGATACTTCTTTACTTAAAACAAAAATTCTATAATTTTCCTTTTCTAACTTCTTCTTTATCTTACAATTTTCATTTTCAAGAAGTTTGGAAAATATAAAAACTTCTTCAAATGAAGGTAAGGTATTATCTTCTGATGAGGAAGATTAATCATATGAATATTCTTAATATAATTCATTATAAAAGTTTTCCTTTAAAGACATATTGGTTAAGGATTTAGCATTATTTTCCTTATCCATAAGACAATTATTTTCAATAGGTACTCTGTCTATAAGAACAATTTTTTTCTGACTAGAAAATTCATAATCTGATGATGCATCTGAAGAGTCACCACCACTGGAACTCCAGGTGTCATTTTATTTCAATACTTTCTTAGCCTTAGTCTTGTAATACTTTTTCATGATTCTCTTAGAATGATTTTCCTTTTTATCCTTTCTCTTAATCATAGAACAATCAAGCCTCATATGTTCAGCCCTTTTGCATTCATAGAAAGTGACTCCCTAGTCTTTCTTGTATTTTCTTCCTTTATTCTTTGTTGGCGCCAAAATATGGCCCGAATGAAAGGAGAAAAAAGGAATGCAGGCGCGCTGCCTCGCGAAGCACCGACGCAAAGCATTCACGCGAAGCCCCGTCACGAAGCGCCCCGACCCTCGCGGCCTCGCGAAGCTCCCGAGGCGGTGATGCTCCGCGAACGCATTTGAAGTTCGTGAGCCGCCACGAATCTCCAGAGGCGGTGATGATCCACGAACGCATTTGATGTTCACAAGACACCACGAAGCTCCAGAGGCGGTGATGCTCCATGAACGCATTTGACGTTCGCGAGCCGCCGCGAAGCTCCAGAGGCGGTGATGCTCCGCGAAGGCATTTGACGTTCGCCAGCCACCGCGAAGCTCCAGAGGTGGTGATGCTCCGCGAACGCATTTGACGTTCGCGAGCCGCCGCGAAGCTCCAGAGGCGGTGATGCTCTGCGAACGCATTTGACGTTCGCGAGCCGCCGCGAAGCTCCAGAGGTGGCGCGCGAGTTCTGCTTCGCGGCGCCCCTTCCTTATAAATACTGGACTCCCCCTGAGTCCCGAGGGGGGATGATCCGACCTTTCGACTTCTCCTCTCCCAAATCGCGAAGCACTCTTTACCCCGGGAATCATGAGCTCCGCAAGGTATTCTTACTTCACAAGACGACTCTGCTTTGTCTCGTTTTGAGCCCCTCTTCCGAGAGGGATGCCCTTCGCGAAGCTCAAGGGCATTCGCAAAGGAAGGGGATACCCAAGGGAACCCGGGCAGCCGCGGAGAACTTGTGCTTCGCGAAACACCCAACCCATACTAGTGATCCCTATGCTAAGGCAGGATCGCTCCACATCGCGAAGCACACTGCTTTGCAGGACCCTTCTTCGCGAGGCACCCCTCCTTCGCGAGGCAGTGCTCTGTTCCACTTCGCGAAGCACCTTCCATTCACACCCATGCCCCATGCTAAGGCCAAGGCACTCCACATCACGAAGCAGACTGCTTTGCAGGACCCTTCTTCGCGAGCACCCCTTCTTCGTGAGGTAGTTCTCCGCGAACACTGTTCCACTTCGCGAAGCACCTTCCATTCCCACCTGCGCCCCATGATAAGGCCAAGGCACTCCACTTCGCGAAGCACACTCCTTTGCTTAGAGATTCCTCTTCCCATGCGACCCTCCAGGTTTGCACGATGTGATTTCAAAGTCCCAGGGACAATACCACTCGTAGCGTTGCTTCGCCTAATGCTTCTTCGCATAGGCACGCTAACGGATATTGCTTCTTCGCAGAGCCATGCTAACGTGGACCCCTCGATGGTTCATTCCACAACCCCCATGACCATGGCTTTACTGTTACCTTCCCTTCCCCAAGGACCAGAGGGTACCGGTTATGTAAGTCCTAAGGGTGTGGAGTGAACCCACCTCGTCCGAGCTGCAGGACGTTAAACTACCAAGCACCACATCCTCAACACATGACGTTAAACTGTGATCCGACCTCGTGTCTCTCACGAATGGTCCCCCCAGCTCGAACATTCGTTACACCACTCGTCTCCACGGGAATGGAATCACCCATCCACAAGGGATGATATCCTCCTTTTCGGAGTGGCGTATGTTCGTAGGAGAAGGGAGACCCTAGCTCCCCAACGGATGGTTGCACCTCTGCATCTCCGTACTTCCCCACCACCAAGGTCAGTGGAGGGCGTGATATGGGACGAGGTACCTCCCATCATTGGACCAAGGTCCCTCTTTCTCGCGCTTTGTCGCACCCTGGGCCTCCATCCTGGAGTAAGTCCCAGCACCATGGGCCGCCTAACGCGTAAGCCCCTCTTCACTTCTCACGGACGCATCCTTCGCAACGTGATCATCAGGTCCTTACAACCTCTTGTTTGTCACACCGAGCATGACTCACGTGGGCTTAGAGTGAGAACCGACCCTGACCCCCATCCCCTAGTGAACTACGAGGACTTTGATCTATCCCAAGGCATGGTACGTAGGAAGCCTCCTTGAGGCTCAAGCCCACCCGTCATTTCACGTCGGGTCCCATTCCCATCCAGCACGATGTTAAACTGCATTCCAGTCCAATGGTAAGCCGTTGCGACTCATCCCATTTGAACTACGAGGACTTTGATACATGTCAAGGCATGGTACGTAGGAAGCCTCCACGAGGTTCAAGCCCACCACTAGTGGAATCATGGGTCTACTTTCACGTCGGGTCACACCCGCGTCCTGCATGACATTAAACTGCACATTCCCGTCCAGCATGACGTTAAACTGTATGTCTCCTTGTCCTGCATGACATTAAACTGCACACCCATTCCCTAGAGAACTACGAGGACTTTGATCCATGTCATGGCATGGTACGTAGGAAACCTTCCCAAGGTTCAAGCCCACCACAAGCGGACCAAGGTCCACCTTCACGTCGGTTCGCCGACAAAGCCCCATTTGAACTACGAGGTCTTTGATCCATGTCAAGGCGTGGTACGTAGGAAGCCTCCATGAGGTTCAAGCCCACCCATCATCCAATTCACGTCGAGTTCTACCTACGTCCAGCACGACGTTAAACTGCAATTCCAGTTCGACGGCAAGCCGTTGTGACTAACCCGAACTACGAGGTCTTTGATCCATGTCAAGGCGTGGTACGTAGGAAGCCTCCACGAGGTTCGAGTCCACCCACCATCTGGTCGTTCCGACCTCATTCACGTCGGTTCACTCCCGTCCCGCTTGACGTTAAACTGTATTCCACAATCCGAACTACGAGGACTTTGATCCATGTCAAGGCATGGTACGTAGGAAACCTTCCCAAGGTTCAAGACCATCTCCCATTGGACCAAGGTCCCTCATTTACGTCAGTTCTCTGACACCCAATGCCCATCGTTTATTCACGTCAGGGTTCATTACCGTCCCGCATGACGTTAAACTGTATTCCACAATCCGAACTACGAGGACTTTGATCCATGTCCAGGCATGGTACGTAGGAAACCTTCCCAAGGTTCAAGCCCACCACTAGTGGATCCACGGGTCTACTTTCACGTCGGTTCGTTGGTGACGTCCATCGGACCAAGGTCCACCTTCACGTCGGTACGCTGATGATGTCCATCGGACCAAGGTCCACCTTCACGTTGGTTCGCCAACGCCTCTTGAACTACACAGACTTTGATTCCCTGCCACGGGGATACGTAGGAAGCCCCTTCAAGGCTCAAGCCCAACTTCACTATCACCCCCCTGTGATGGTCCCATTTCATTCCCCCTCCACTCCATTCATCCACCTATCACCCATCCTGATTCTCGCCCGGACCTCAGGTCTCGGTGAGACCATGTCGGTATGATTTTCTTCGCGGCCGCCCATGGGCTGGCCCCGGTATTGGCATTCCTTCAAGGGAAATCCCTCAATCTGATCTACCCTAGATAATGCTCTGGTTGGGTTGATCCATCTCCGCTGGACGTTAAAATCGCGGCGTACCCTGTGTTAAACACGGGAAGCTAAGGAAAACCTCAGACATGTGTCTATGACATATAATTCCAAGCGCTCGATGTGGGATGCCTCGGGCTTCCACGCCCTCGAGAAGCCCTGTGACCAGGGATAACAGACAGACATGCAAGGCCCCCAGCATCCAGACACGCTACTGATGCCTCAACGTGACTACTCCCCCGACTAAAGGTTGCTGCCCTGACCAGACCCCTTAGAATGTCCCGACAGAAGCATTGTAATTAACCGGCGTCCATGGAAACATGGCACTGGGAAGAGTTTCACGAACTACGTATGAAATCTATGAGGGAGACCCGGACTAGGTGACGAGTTCTGAGGAGGAATCCCTAGAAGGAAGAACCGACATCCCATCATACCGTTTCGATCAAGGAGCAGACGTCCCTGAATAAGGAGTGAATGTCGCCCGCCTTTGGAAAGCGGGAATGCAGGGCAACAGAGCCGTGCGTCCTCCTCCGCGCGATGGATGGATGCGCGCGCGCCCCGGCGGAAAGCGTCTGAAACAGAAATGGTGAACCCGACGTGAAAGTATTCTCCTCAATATGGAGATTAGTAGCATTCGAGATACCAATAGATTGATGTGTCACCGGATCTAGATATCCGGCGCCTGGTCCCGCAAAGAAAATAGCGGGCCTGTCATGAAACTCACCGAAAGTCGGGACAGTAGAACGTGAGGCACTCCGTTCTGCAGCGTGTTGGCGTGGATCCTTCTTACCGACGCAGAGAATGGAAGGACGATGGGGCACTGGTCGTCGATCCTTTTCCCTCTCAGTACTGATGAGTTGATCCCTTCGTTTCTCAGGAACCAGGTTGCTGTTACAAAGACGCGATCACCGCCCGCTAGCCTACGCAGGGGCAAGGGCAATGTTGCCACAGCCGCCCCACATGGCGCAGCTACCGCCACAACGGTTGCCACATCGCGGAATACGGGGCGCCTACGCCCCCTTTCCCCATCAGAGGTCATCCAGCGAAGGGTGATCAACAACCTTGTGCGCAGGTACGAGGAAGAAGGGGTCATCCCAACCAGGGATATGGCCCGCCTGGACCTGGAGGCCTCCAGGCCCCGCCGTCAACGCCGCCCTAACAGGCCGCGCAGGGAGCCCCTGCTCCCCACCCCAACGTTTAACCGTTTCGGGAGTCTATCTCCGAAATGCCTTGACGACACCTCGCCTTACGCTGATGAGGCGGGCGCCGTCCGGATCAGCCCGCTCAGGGTCCCGACCCAAGGGCTCCAGGAGAGAGCTCCCGCCCGGCCGCGTCAGCACCGCCGTCCGGCCCCGCAGGAAGAGCAGGCAGACTACATCCCTACACCACCTGCACCAGCTCGCCTGACCCGACGTCAGCACCGGGCACGGGCTGAGGACACTCTCCTAGGCGCGTCAACGTCTACAGCTACAATGGCTCGAGCCACCGCCGACGTACATCGTGAAGCCCCTGCATACACTGATCAGGGGAACTCCTTCACTCAACCAGGACCGAGACCCCAACCGCCCCACGGGCAGGCTGAGTTGACTCTCCAGGTTGCAGGCCCAACTGGTGATCATTGCGAACTTACCCGCAGTGATGTCACCCCGTACGGAGGTCCTCCCCGTACCACTACTCCACAGAGCGCGGACCCTCCCCGCTCCGAATTTCGTCATGGAGGCATGCCTCGTGCTACCTCCATCCCGAAGGAAGACCTGCCTCGCGGCAGTAACGCTCAGCACAGAAATCTTTCCCGCACCCACTATACAGGGTATGGAGTCCATCCTCCTGCCCCGACCGCCAACCTGAAGGCACCGTCCATCCGGTCCTTCTCCAACGTGGGGGCCCTCCCTACGTCCTCTCTGCAACCGACGAAGGTCCTCCTCGCCCCAGCAACTCGAGGAGTGAAGGTCAGCCTCACTCCACCCGCAGCGATCATGGAGGTCCTCCCCATGCTCCTGCCAATTCCAACAGAGGCCCCGCTTGCATGGGTGCTGTTCATAGAGGTCCTCCCCATGTACCCTTCGACATTTTCCCCGGTGCCCCTCGCACCTCGGCCATCTCGAGTGGGGGCCCTCTCCTCCACGGCATCAGCGCCACCCCGAGACTCCACGATAGGGATCAACCCTGTCCCGAAGAGCCACCCCGGGGTAGGAGAGCAGGTCGTCGCCGCCACAAGAAGAGTCCTAGGAAAGCTCGGGTGGAGATCAAACCTGCCCGCTTCTCCGACTCTGAAGCAGAATGCGATTCAGCGATGGAACCTTCTCCCCGCTCCTCCGTATCAAGGACTGGGGCAGGAACCAGGCGCGTTAGCCTAATTCTACCGGAATGTGAGGTCCACCAGATTCTCGTCTCTCTCCGCAGGTACATCCAGGAGGAAGAAATCTTGGGAATTCCACAGGTCTCGACTGCGCAATCATCACCATCGTCACCAGAAGCGCCCTCTACCTCTGCCAGAGATCACGAAGAGCTGTTTTGGGGGCCAGCGATGGTAGAACGACGACATGACCGGTCACCGGTAGCCACGACTCTTGTGCCGGAAGCTGTGGCTATAAGCCCATCGTACCGTGACATCATGGCCAGGTCACCTTGCTCTTCGGAGGATGGCCTGGAATTCGGCGGCCAGTCATCTCGTTTTCCGTACTCTCCGCCGCCGAGTTTTCTATCCCAGAAGTCCGCCTCGGTACCGCTACCGGTCCCTCAGCCGCCCCCGATTGACAAATGGGGAAACACAGGGTCGGACCCTGAGTCCGAACCCAGGAGCTTCTGGAGTATTCTTGCAGCGGATTACTTTCCGGAGAAGTTCTGGCCGACGACAGCACTGAATTTTCGCATACCAGAGTCTCTTACCCCTGAAGAAGTGGGGTGCTTTTGTTGAACCCTATGGGTGACACACTTCCGCCTCCGTTACGAACAAGTGGTGTATCCCAAAAGTCGAGAGCACTTAGAAGAAATCAGCGAGCAGTGTCGCCTGATCGATGCGGCCGCACTCTTTGTGGCCCAGCACCCTGAGTCGCCAGGCCACCAGAGCGCCCTTCAACGAAAATGCGTTCAGAGTTTTAAAGCACTCTGCAGGATCGTCAGAGAATCCACCCCCCATGTGCAAGTCCGTGGTTGGGGACACTATGCCGCTCTACTCTTCGACCCTATCTGACGGCAGCCCGATTCATTATGTGATATCGAGGACATGCCCTCGAGACGAGTCGCGGTCCACATGGCCGACGTCATGGACAAGGAAGACGAGCCTGAATTCCTTGATGGAGACTTACCCCCTGAGGGCGTACCGCCACTGCTGGACCCATCAGGGAGAGTTACCCGTCAGCAGAGGAACCTTCTAGGCCTCCTCGTACCCACCGAATCGTTGGTGCTCGGTCGAAACACCAGCAAGGGTAAGGAGCACGTCGGAACTGTCAAGCACTCCGACCCGTCCGCCTATGTGTAGAAAACGGACGAGGATCCTGAGAAGGCCACGTTACGCCAACAGCTTGCTGTGCAGAAGAGGCTGGTTGACGAACTCTTGGTTGAGCGCGCCGCAGAGCGGCGACCCGACTATGGTGATCCCAGGCCGGGGCAGCAGGGGAAGGAACAATTTCCCCCCGGTGAGATGCCTCTGGGAAACCCTGATCATGCTACTGCCGTAGACAGGGTGAAAGCCATACCATATGGCAAGAGGGCGCGATACGTCTCGCCCCCGAGCGATGGGGCAATCTGAAGAATCCAGTCCGGGTTCCCCCAGTCGCCCCGCAGGTCGTTCAGCCGGTTGACCCACGAGTGACCGAAGCCGTCTACCGTGTTGAAGAACCTGACAATGAACTTGTGGTTAGGGATCCCCATCAAGATAGGGACCCCCGCCCGGACGATCGTATTGCAGCGCTCACAGCCCGCCTTGAAGCGTTAGAAACACGGCAGGTGGCGGTCCCACCGGATGGCAAGCCTTATCCCGCGTGGGTGGATGATATTCCCGCACCTCCGGGTTTTGGGAACCCCACTTTTTCGCCCTTAAACGGGACAGGGGACCCGCCTCAGCACTTGGCTCATTTATCTTCCAGGTGTGGCCCCATGCTGGGGACCCCAGCTCAGCAAGAAGCCGCCAAACTCCGATGTTTCGTACAAACATTAGAAGGTCCGACATTCTTCTGGTACAACCAGCTCCCTATCAGATCGGTGACTGGTTGGGAGGACCTCCGCCGACAGTTCCTGTACCAGTTCAGCTCCACCATGCGGAAGACCAGCATCGCGGACCTCTTCAAGTGAAAGAAAAGGCCTGATGAGCGAGTTGCAGATTTCATCGCCCGGTGGAAGGGACTTACGTATTCCCTCGATATGCCACTGACTCAGGAGCAATTACTGACGATGTGCATGGGGAACGTCAAGAAAGAGCTTGTACCCTCTCTGATCACCCAGAACTACCCTGGAGGGTTCGGGGATTTCTCATATAAGGCTTAGCGCCTTGAGGAAGCCCTGCAACAGGCTATTCAGGCACGTTTGTTGCCCCCTATGATCCCATCCAGGAGGGCCGCCAGGGCTGAACCTGCCGCGGTGGCCCAAATAGAAGCCCCGAGGCAGCTGGAGTTACTGCCGGCGACACCACCCCCGCAACCCCGCAGAGGTCCTCCACCTCAAGCACAGGCTCCTGCCCAGCAGCGACCACCTCAGAACCGACAAGTTCCCCGCGCAATGCGCCACCGCCACCTAGGCGAGACAATCGGGCGCCGCCTCCTCGGCAGGCCCCTCCGGCCCCTCGTCAGGGCCAGGCCCCAGGGCCCCATATCCGGAAAGGAGGCACCAGACTTATTCGTTTAACGAAAATCATGTTCCTGGCTATTTCCGAAGTGCTCTAGAGCAAGGGATCGTGTGCCTGACCGAGTGCAGAAGGCCGGCAGAGGAAAATATCACCGATAACCCCAACTACTGCCCTTACCATCGGATTCTGGGGCACACCCTCAAGCAATGCTATGTGTTAAAAGACTGGCTTCAAGACCAGGTCAATAACAACATAGTCAAGTTGGGCCCGACACCAGTGCAAGTGGCAGGTGTCTTTGCAGGATCAGAGATCGGCAGCGACAGCGAAGGCGAGTGGAAGCAGGTCCCCAGCTGCGGATCCCAGAAATACGATGACTGGATGGCTCGAAAAACTGTCGTCTGTGCCCAAGGTATCATCCAGGCAGGCCTGAAGCAGTCGGAACCTTCAGAAGAAGTAGCCGGTGCCTCCGCATCATCTTCACAGTTGGCCCCTTCCCAAAAGGGCAAGCAGCGGCGACGCAAGAAGAAGCAACGCGCACCGCCGGTTCCGTCGTCATCCCGCACTCTCGGAAATTTTATACCCCTTGAAATGGGGATTCCTCCCAGAATCTGCCCAGCGGTGGATGACTCCTCGAACGACATCCATGGGTACGCTTCGGTTAACACCGTGGAGCTGGTAAAGCCCTATATGACCCCCGACGAGGGGGAACGCCAGGAAAACCTCCCCAACATTCCCAGCCGACGTCAACGTCAGCGGAATCGCAACCGCGCCAGTCATAGAGGTACCTCAGCAGGTACTTTTGGCCAAGTCGTGCACGCTACCGAGACCAGGCAGCAGGCTCAGCGCAGAGCTCAGCATGCACAACCCCATCTTACGCCCTCGACTCTATCTCCACCGCCGTTTGTACTACTGGATCGGGGAGAGCTGCCTCGTTCGTATGACAGTCAGTCTTTCCCGGCTACAGGCCAGCCTCTGCTGTCCAATCCTAGTCCGGCGACTTTTCTCGAGGCTTCTACTAGAAGGCGGCAGGATGTACCCAGTACTAGCCGATCGCTGGTCCAACCGGCAGGACCCGTTGTGCCTCCAAGTACCGAGCGACCTCCTGTAAGCAGAGGTTCACGATTAGAATGAAAGTATGATGTCCTGAAGCACCTGACCGACATTCCGGCGAGGCTCTCCATCCTTGAGGCCCTTCAACTGTCATCTGAAATGCGCGAGGAACTTGCCGAGGCCCTAAGGAGCCCCCTCCAGTTTGAGACGGAGGTGGCAGCTGCAGAAGCCTTCCATACCGAGGCGATTGAAAACGCCGAATGTCAGGCGGTTATCTCGTTCTCCGGTAAATATGAGGACCCTCCTATACAGGGGCACATTCGCCCGTTGTATATTACTGGCCACTTCAATGGCGTGGAAATCTGCCGCTGCCTCGTTGACACGGGTTCCAGAATCAATCTAATTCCGACCCGAACGTTGCGAAAGCTGGGTCTGTCTGAAGGTGATTTAACTCCCTCTGACCTGAGGATCCAGGGGTACGACAGGACCAAGCAAACCCCAGTCGGCAAGATCCTCCTGAAGACTCAATTCGTTGGTTTAATTTCCAGCACCAAGTTCATGGTCGTCTCTCAGGACAACGCCTACAACGCGTTGATGGGTAGGCCATGGATCCATCTACACGCGGCGGTCCCTTCGTCGTATCACCAGTGCATCAAGTACTCACTCAATGGTCGAGTAGGCGTGCTCCAAGGAGATGCATCCCCTTTCGGTTCTTGTGAGGCCCGCTACCTGGATGCGGGTTATTACAAAAGTAAGGATAAACAGATCCTAGTAAGAGATGATGAACCCTCCCCGGTCACAAGTGATCCCTAGGCAAGCATGGATGACGCCTACATCCTCCCGATCCACCGGTTGGAGGCAATGGCCCCCGACATGGGGCAATGTATTTTTGTTTCGGGTACGCAAGGGAGGCATGTTACCGTGTCCAAGCGACGACGAAAAATCACCTCGTACTCCTACATCAACCAGGATCTGGTGATCCCGAAAACTCCTACCCCTGTACGGTACCAGGACGTCAAGCTGATGACAACGGCGGTGCGCCATACGTGTCTCTTCCGTTGGGCTGGAATCCATCGACTCAGGCCGACACTCCACCACTACTTTGATATCATCAAACGGGGCCCCTTAGGCCGAAGGCCAGATGGGATAGGGTCGAATGCCTTCATTGTTGTGGTCTCAATGGCAAGTGAGTCTCCCGATGTGATGACCGCTGCTGCCCGAGCCAGCACCAACTGCCCCACGAATCTTGATAGCCCAGAAGTATCTTCCGTCGCGGGAAGTCCCCCCGCAGGTGGGGAGGAAGACCTGGAGGATGCTCCCCCCGCCGTTGAAGAAGGCGTCTCTACCACGGTTGATGAACTGGTACAGGTGAACCTTGGCAGCGAGGCAGATCTGAGACCCACATTGATCAGTGTAGCCATGTCCCTTGAGGAGCGGCAGCAGTACGTAGACTTCCTCAAAAAGCACCATGATGTGTTTTCCTGGAGTTACAATGAGATTCAAGGGCTAGATCCCCAGGTGGTCGTTCACCGTTTGGGCCTCCCAGCAAACCATCGTGGGTTTAAGCAGCCTCCCAGGAAGATTCACCCTTCTCATGGTGCTATGGTTGAGGCCGAAGTTGATAAGCTAATCAAAGACAACTTCGTTAAAGAGGTCCAGTACCCCAAGTGTCTTGCCAACATTGTGCCAGTCAGGAAGAAGAATGGGAAGATCAGAGTCTGCATCGACTTCCGCGATCTTAATCGCCATTGCCCAAAGGATGACTTCCCACTCCCGGTGACGGAATTGTTGATTGACGCCACAACCGGGTTCCAAGCCCTCTCTTTCATGGATGGATACTCCGGGTATAACCAAATCCGGATGGCCCCCGAAGACGAGGAGTCCACTACCTTCAGGGCTCCCCAAGGTACCTTTTGCTACCAGGTTATGCCATTCGGTTTGAAAAATGCAGGTGCCACTTATCAGAGGGCCATGCATCGCATATTCAAACCGATCCTCGGGACATTGGTAGAGTGCTACGTGGATGACCTCGTAGTCAAATCATGTCAGCGCCAGGACCATCTCAAAGACCTTGAGAAAGTGTTCGGTTTCCTCCATTCCCGTCACTTGAAGATGAACCCGCTGAAGTGTGCCTTCGGGGTCACCTCCGGGAAGTTTCTGGGATTTGTTGTCAGATACCGAGGTATCGAGATCGACCCAGAGCAGATCAAGGCCATCAGCTAAATGCCTACCCCGAGCAACATTCAGGAGCTTCGAGGCCTTCAAGGCCACTTAACCTATATACGCCGATTCATTGCGAATCTGGCCGACAAGTGTAATCCCTTTTCCCGGCTCATGAAGAAGGGCGCCACCTACGAATGGGATGAGGAGTGCCGGACCGCCTTCAAGGAAATCAAGCAGTATATGCTCCAACCTCCGGTCTTGATGCCACCCGTCCCCGGAAAGCCGCTGGTCCTTTATGTGACCGCCCTGGAGAGATCCCTTGGTGCGTTGCTCGCCCAGAAGAATAACGAGGGTACTGAGAACAGTCTCTACTATCTCAGTCGCATGCTTATCGATACAGAGGTCAGATACTCCCCCATCGAAAAGAGCTGCCTTGCGCTTGTATTCGCAGTGCAGAAGTTGTGACATTACCTGCAGCACCATGAGGTGAAATTGGTCTCCCGGGTGGACCCACTGAAGTACATCCTGAACCGCCCCATGCTGACTGGCCGACTAGCGTGGTGGGCGGTGATTCTCCAGCAGTTTGATATCAGGTTTGTACCTCAGAATTCCATTAAGGGACAGACATTGGCAGAATTTTTAGCTTCCCATCCAACCTCTGCGGATCAATCCCTGGACCTGGATTTCCCTGATGAGACGATTCTCTCAGTCGATTATGTTGTCCCGTGTTGGCAAATGCATTTCGACGACGCCTCCCGGAGCCCCACCGGTAGGAGGCTCAACGATCCCAAGCTCAACAGAGTTGGCCTGGGTATTGTCTTCATTACCCCGGTGCAAGCCGTCCTGCCATACTCGTTCCTGTTGTCAGAAGGTTGTACGAACAATGAGGCAGAGTACCAGGCTCTCATCACCGGCCTCGAGTTGGCCCTTGAGATCCATGTTCCCCATCTACATGTGAAGGGAGATTCTGAGCTGGTAATAAAACATGTTAATGGCGACTACGTCATCAGGAAGACAGATCTTGCGCCGTTGCTGGAGTACACCCTCCTCTTAATGGCCCAATTCTCTTCTCGACCGGAGGTTACCCATGTCCCACGGTCGCAGAATGGACAAGCAGACGCCCTGGCTGGTTTAGCCGCGTCACTCGCAGAACCCGAGCAAGATGACTTGATCATACACGTGGCACACCAGAGAGTCATTTCCCCCGTCACCCAAGAGGACAATGATGGCCTGCGGGTGAGTCATCTCATTGCCGGACCCTCTACGTCAGGGGTCCCGGGTTCGTCAGACGCGGTGGTTGAAGCCACTCCCGACTGGAGGGAACCTTTTTTCGAGTATCTCCAAAATGGTCACCTCCCGGACGACTGGCCCGAGCGTGAGCGAATCCGATGCCGCGCGCTGCAATTTACCCTCCAGACCGGCCCCAGTCTTGAACGGATCCTTTATAAGCGGAGCTTCGATGGTGTCCTCCTCCGTTGCATCCAAGGAGTAGAGATACCTCAAGTTATTCAAGAAGTTCATGCCGGTTCCTGTGGCGCCCATCAAGCTGGGCCGAAGCTGTCCCATCAAATTCGGAGGTTAGGGTACTTTTGGACCTCTATGATCCACGATTGTATTGAGTATGCAAAGAGATGGCACGCGTGCCAAGTTCACGCCAACTTCCTGAATCGGTCGCTGGAGCCCCTCCACCCCACCAAGTAGTCTTGGCCATTTGCGGTATGGGGGCTTGATGTAGTGGGACCGTATCCACCGGCAACATCCCGCCAGTGTAGGTTCCTCCTGACTGCTACAGATTTCTTCTCCAAGTGGGCAGAGGCAGTTCCGCTCAAAGAGGTCAAGGCCCGTTCCGTCGTTGACTTTGTGAGGTCCAATATTATCCATCGATTTGGGGTACCTCATGCCGTCCTCACCAATAACGACACCAACTTCCGAGCAGCTGAATTAAAGAAATTGTACGCCAAGTACAACATCCGGTCAAACCATACCTCCAGCAAACATGCGCAGGCGAATGGACAGATCGAGGCGTTCAATAAGACCCTCTCTAACATTCTGCAGAAGATGGTTGTCCAGAACAAGAAAAGTTGGCCGGACAAGCTCCCCAACGCCCTCTGGGCTTACCGGACGACAACTCGCAACTCCACCCAGGTGACCCCATATTCCCTGGTGTATGGAGCTGAGGTTGTCCTGCCCATTGAGATCCAGCTGGCATCGTTACGCACTACGGTTTATGATCACCAGACATCAGATGAGGTAGCCGAGATCCGTCTAGCTGAATTGGAAGCACTGGATGAGAACCGGCTTCATGCCCTACACAATCTGGAAAGGCATCAGGACAAGATAGCGAGAGCCCTCGACAAGAAGGTTCGTCTCTGCTCTTTTCTACAGGGCGACCTGGTACTGGCCCTTCGAGTGCCAATGATTTCTGGTAGGAAACCGCCCAAATTAGAACCCAAATGGGAAGGGCCTTATATAATCCATAAGGTTTACCCCAATGGAGCATACTCCTTGGTGACCACAGATGGAGAGCATATAACCCCCCCCCCCCACCAATGCCAAATTCCTCAAGTGATACTTTGCCTAGGGCAAAATGGTCCTGCATGACCCTAAACTGCGAAAGGGTCCTGCACGACCCTAATCTGCGAGATGGCCCTGCACGACCCTAAACTACGAAAGGGTCCTGCACGACCCTAAACTGCAAGATAGTCCTACATGACCCTAAACTGCGAAAGAGTCTTGCACAACCCTAAAATGCGACATGGTCCCGCACGACCTTAAACTGCAACCATGTCCTTACTGCAAGACGTTAAATTGAAAGCCAATCAGGCCTTCCTGACTGAGGCTCAGCCTCAGGCCCCTTGGCCTCCTTGGGCCCCTGGCCCCCGTCTTCACCGCGGTTTGGCCCCAGGACCCCCTTGGTTTTTCCCCCGACTTAACCTCTTGCGGGATTGTACGGTGTGTTGCAGGACTACGTCCTCATTCACATCAGATTACTTGAAGCGCCATACACATCCCCGAATGAGATGCCCCTCGTCCTGCATGACGTTAAACTGCATGTCAAGAACTACGTGTGGCTTGATTCCCATCTTCATGGGATACATAGGAACGCTCAGACGCCTCGTCTTGAGCCTAGCCCCAACCATTTTTCTTCCACTATCCCCCCCTGGGGGTAGTTTCCTTGGAGGATCTTTGTGTAGCAGGGAGTAGGCTTTCTTAGCCCCGCTCATACAACCCCGCTCGCACAAGGATTTTAAGGGTCACACCATGTGCCCACTCTCGTTCTTCTATCCTCCCACGTCCTCACCACACGACGCTAAACTGCATGGCTTTCAAGAACTATGTATGGCTTGATTCTCATCCTCATGAGATACGTAGGAACGCCCGGACATTTTGTCCGTTGGCCCAGCCCAAAAGCCAAAATCTTCCCCTCCGGTTAAGACATGGCAGGGTGCACACTTTTTCCCCAACTCACATCGAACAAGCCTCGACCCGGCTGCACATCCCCCCTGGAGATGTTTGCCTCTTTCATGGATGGCTAAAGCTATGCTTCACCCACCCTTTGACTGGGATTCGATCATTTTTGCATACCCAGAGGGATCCCCATGAACGGCCTGGATACTACGCCCAAGGGCTCTCCTACCGATACAGGCCAATGCCCCCGAGGGTTTTCAAGCAACAAGCCGATACAAGTCCCGCATTGCGAATTTGGCCAGCGGTCGACGCTCATTTGTTGCTCCCATATCGAGTCACCATAGGAACGCTGTGTTTCGAACATGGTCAACAGTGTCCTGGATCCTCGGGTCCACCCCCAGATGTCCCAGACATCGAGTGCAGTGATTCATTCTGCCCCATCCTGAGGTGACGAACTTCCCCCCGGGTGGTGCTCGCGATCGGGCCCACGACCCCGATTCCCCGTAAGAGTGTATGGTGTGGTGTAGGACTACGTCCTCATTCACGTCGGGATAATGTACCATGTCGTACGCCTCCTCTTACGAGGCCCAGCCTCAGGCCCCTTGGCCTTATCGGGTCCCCAACCCTCGTCCTCATGTAAGACGTTAAACTGCAGACCCGTCAGGACTTCCTGACTGATGCCAGACCTTAGGCCCCAATGCCTTCTCGGGCCCCCCCAGCCCAGGTCACCTCTTATTCAGAGTGTACGGTGTGGTGTAGGACTACGTCCTCATTCACGTCGGGATCATGTACCATGCCGTACGCCTCCTCTTACGAGGCCCAGCCTCAGGCCCCTTGGCCTTCTCAGGTCCCCGACCCTCGTCCTCATGTAAGACGTTAAACTGCAGACCCATCAGGCCTTCCTGACTGATGCCTGATCTTAGGCCCCTTGGCCTTCTTGGGCCTCTCCACCCAATCTCTCACCTGGGGTGTACTGTGTGGTGTAGGACTACGTCCTCATTCACGTCGGGATCATGTACCATGTCGTACGCCCCCCCTTTTTTACGAGGCCCGGCCTCAGGCCCCTTGGACTCCTTGGGCCCCTGGCCCCTCGTCCTCTTTGCAAGACATTAAACTGCAAGCCAGTCAGGCCTTCCTGACCGAGGCTCAGCCTCAGGCCCCTTGGCCTTTCCGGGCCATGACCCAGGTCCTATCTTATAGGATCCTATGGTGTAACGTAGGACTACGTCCTCATTCACGACGACTTCTTCACCATGCCGTACACCTCTCTTGTTTAGGGGTATATTACTCCCCTCCTCGTCCTGTATGACGTTAAACTACATTTGGAGAACTACGTGTGGATTGATTCCCATCCTCATGGGATACGTAGGACCACCTGAATGTCTAGGACTCGGGTCCAGCCCCATCCCTCGGGAATCTTCATCTCCACTTGGCCCCTTGGCCTACCCTTCCTTCATGAGAGAATTATATGGTGTGGTGTAGGACTACGTCCTCATTCACATCGGTCTTGTAATGACCAAGCCATGTACCTATCCCTCCTGAGCTGTTTCATCGATCCCTTTTTCGGCGGTTCACCAATGTGCCTAAGAGTAATCTGGTTTATTACCTGGAATGCTAAGCTTTACTCGGACACGTCTGCACCGCCTTCCAGGCTTTGTGTATCCCTGAATCAGGGCTTTCATCATCCTTCACACCCGGAGGGACCCCCAAGAACGGCCTGGATACTACGCCCAAGGGCTCTCCTACCGTTACGGGCCAACACCCCCGAGGGTTTTGGACAACAAATCGATGAAATCCCGCGTTTCGAATATGGTCAGCGGTCAATGCTCGTTTGATGTTCCCACTTCAGGCTAGCACGATATGGACGCTGCGTTTCCACCATGGTTAACAGTTTTCCTCTCTCGCCACGCCAACCCATTAGGCCCAAAATGTCGGGTGCACAATTCACGCCCTTCATCACTTCATCGTGTCCAAGTAGAGTTTTGAAACTCTTGGTACTTTTCCTCTGTGCACGTCTGCATGCTGGGGAAACAAGCCATGTCAAAGGTGTCCTTCGGGGCTCTCTACCAACTCCCGTTTGACTCCACCCAAGTATTGCGATGAGGATACCCCCCTTGTTTCCCACACCGAGTTTAGCTCACGTGGGCTTAGGGATCGGGTTGACATCTGTGCTCACTCGGGAAGTTTTCACCATCCATGGTCCGAGCTCTAGGACCATAAACTAAGATTCCCATCTGGAACTATGTTCAGCTTGATTCCTGTCTCGATAGGATACGTAGGAATGCCCAAACCCTTTGTCTCTGGGCCCAGCTTGAGTTCAGAAAAGTCACCTCTCTGGTCCTGCCTTCAGGACCCCGATTACGGGGCTGCGTGGCATAGTGAGGGACTACGTCCTCATTCACGCCGGGTTTGCAATAGCTGCACCACGCACACCCCCATTCTGAGGTTCAGTCCTCCTATTCCTTGTCCTGCATGACATTAAAAGGCACCCTTCAGAACTACGTGTGGCTTTATTCACATCCTCATGGGATACGTAGGACCACCTGAATGTCTAGGCTTTGGGTCTAGCCCCATCTCCTGGTTACCCTCAAGTTGAGTCTCTTGACCCCTTGCAGTGGTTCACCCATGTGTTAAGAGTACTCTGGTCTAGGGCCAAGAGTGTCAGATTCAACTTGATCAAGTTCCTTCCACTTGTCAAGCTTCGTGTTCCCCTCCATTTGGGATTTCATAACCTTTCACACCCGGAGGGACCCCCAAGAACGGCCTGGATACAACGCCCAAGGGCTCTCCTACCATTACGGGCCAACGCCCCCGAGGGTTTTGGACATCAAATCGATAAAATCCCGCGTTGCGAATACGATCAGCGGTCGATGCTCATTTGTTTGTCCCCATTTCAGGCTAACGCGACAGGATGCTGTGTTGCGAACATGGTCAGTAGTAATCTTCTGTCGTCATTCCATCCCCTTCAGTCCTCGAATGTTGGTTGCAAGATTCACATCATTTTCCACCCCATCATGTCCAGGTGGAATCTCGACACTTTTGGTGCTATCCCTCAGTGCACCTTTGCATGTCAGGGAGATAAAGCTGCAATATGGCATCCTTCAGGGCTCCCATGGTTCGTGGTCCTATCATAAGACCCTAAACTGTGACATTATCGTCCTGGTCGTACGACGAAAAGTGGCACTGCATTGTGATGACCTCATTATAGAGGACGTCATGTTGGGTATTGGTCACGTACCATGCCATTTTTCAACGCCCATCATGGCTTAATCCTTGTGGCGACATCAGGACCTACTATTCTAGGTCTGTCGCTTCACAAAAAAAAAACCATTCACTTTAAAGAACAAACAAGATTTATCAAATTCCGCTTCTTTTAGTGCAAGGGCCACGCCCGCACTCCCCTTTTCCCCTGGCACTAGTACCCTACCGTGCCACCCTTCAGAACTACGTATGGCTTGATTCTCATCTTTGTGAGATACGTAGGAGCGCCCGGAGACTTTCCTGCGGGCCCAGCCTAACCTTCGTGTTCGGTCCCTCGACTCGAGCACTTCCCCAGAGAATGCATGGTAAGTAGGACTACGTCCTCATTCACGTCAGGTCTTGTAACCACCTTGCCGTGTATCCCATGCTCCCCCTTACCCATCCATAGTCCGAGTTCTACGACCCTAAACAAAGATCTCCCCATGGGAAAGGAATCTGCTCCCCCTACCTAATACGTCTCGTTGCCGTATTTAGATGTGTTTCGACAAAGAGTCCGAAGTGTGGGATTTTCATGGGGACATTCCCCTCATCCCATGACCAAGCTTCGTGAGCTCGCTATTTGGATCCACATCTTCCTCCACATCCAAAAGGACCCTTGGACGACATGGATACTAGGCTTAAGGGCTCTCCATGAATGTTGGACCTAAGGGCCCTCCAATCGTTTCGGGACAACGTCCCTACGGATATTTGACAGCATTTGCGACATGGTCCCGTGTTTTGAACATGGTCAACGGTCAACCCTCATTTGTCTGTCCCCATTATAGGATAACGCGATGGAATACTGTGTTGCGAACATGGTCAGCAGTTATCCTCCATCGTCATGCTGCCATCATAGTGGTCTGAATCGCGAGCACTATGATTCACACATTTCCACTTCCTCATGTTCAAGTGGAATTCCATCATACTCAGCTCTTTCTCTTCGCGCATCTAGGTGCGCTAAATGATCTTGTTAGTGTCATTGGGCCGGTATTCACCGAGCATCCCTTTGACCTAACCTACCCCATCTTGTGTCAGGAAATTCCCACCACGACTGCTTGTTTCCCACACTGAGCACGACTCACGCGGGCTTAGTAGTTTTGGCAGGATGTGTACCAACACGGCTAGGCTTTTCGTCGTCCCACATGACGTTAAACTGTGCTTCCAGAACTACGTATGGCTTGATTCCCATCCTCATGGGGTACGTAGGAACGCCCGACCTCTTTACTTCAGGCCCAGCCCAATCTTCACTCTTGGTCCCTCGGCCTCAATAGTTTCCTCCGGGGGTATGTGGTATGATTTGGACTCCAAGTCCTCATTCACGTCGGTTTCATATCTACCGCGCCACACGTTCCCTGGGATCTTCTCTTTCTCTCCACTTCCTATCGTATGACGTTAAACTACAGGAGTCAATGTGTCCTCAACGCATGACACTAAACTGCGGTTCTACCCTGAACAAGTTCAGGATGCCCCAAGATCCCACTGGGAAGTGACAGATCCCCTCGTCAGAGAGGCCCTGTCCCAAATAAGGAATGATCCATGATCAGACCGTGCGCCCATCTGGTGTGCTCCCACCACGGTGGTGTAACTACCTAAGTGTTAGATTCTGTTCGGAAAAAACCATCACTCCATATTCCATGCTTTGCGTACCCCTTATTTGGACCCTTGTCCCCTTTCATGTCTGAAGGAACCCCCTAACGGCCTGGTCTCATGCCATATCGGCTCACCTACCGTCCTGGGCCAACGTTTCGGAAGACGGGTCATGTCTGGAAGAACCCCCTAACAGTATGGATGTCTGACCTATGGTCCGCTGACTGTCCTATTCCAACATCCCGAAGGATTGATCAACAACATTTGAGACATGGTCCCGTGTTTCGAACATGGTCAACGGTCGACCCTCATTTGTTGTCCCCATTACAGGATAACGCAGTAAGGATACCGCTTCTCCTCTGAGGTTAACCGTTGTCCCTTATTGTCACGCCATCCCCAAAGTGTTCCGGATTTTGGGTATCGTGATTCACACTTCCCATTTCCATCTATCTGGATCGATTTCAGCGCCCCTGGTGTTTCCCCATTCGTGCATAAGAGCACGCTGAAGAAACGGTAATTCTGCTATCCTGGAATTTCCTCCTCCGATCAAGCCTCCCCCATCTTTCGGGAATCTGTACTGGCTTGGGGAATTGTCACCGAACGTCCCGCAAACATTGCAGGGATGTAACAAGGCAATTCAAACAGTGGAGATCGTGCGCGCTATGGTATTCAAAACAAAAAAAATTGAAGCACAAAAGTAACAATAAAAGGGTTTTGGTTTTGTTACAATACTCGGGGGTTGATTTCCCACATGGACGGGTTGACCCTGTCAAAAGAGCATTGCAGCTCCGCCACCCGTTGACTTGCGGCATCCAAGGCTTGCTGCTGCTGAATCAGCTCCCACTCCTCCTCAGCAGCGGCGGGGCGCTGTTCATCAGTTCTGGCTTTGGCCCTCTCTACGTCAGCTTGAACGACAGCCATCTTTTCTGAGGCCTGCCTCATGTGCTCTTCTGCCTCTGCCAGCTGGGCCTTCAACCGTGAGACCAGCTCAGATTGTGCATCAAGATAGGCTGAAAGCTCATCTGCCCGGGTATACATCTGTTGGGCCTCGCCTTCAGCGTCCTGAAGCTTCTTGATGCTGGTCGCCTTCCTCCGCTGCTAGCCCACGCTGAGCCCCCGATCATGCTCCCGGATCTTCTCAGCCATAAGATCTCGGATGAGTGCGTGAGGACGTTGGGTATCTACTCCCCCAGCACAAAGTTCGTGCAATCGCGAGCGGATTCTATCCATTTCGGACAGCCATTGTGCTTGGGGGGTGTCCTTGATAAAGCGCGCGATCAGCTTCCATGACCGGCGGCGGACTATGCTGCTGTCTTCCTCGTCGGAGGCCGTTTCGTCCTAGTCTGTGCGATTGGCAGGCTCGTACGCGGGGTACGCCCGCAAGAAATCCTTGCAGGATCTACATCTGGTGTTGAATCCGGTACGACACCTGACGCCAAAGCAGGCGCGACAGGACTGGGACCGACCGGTTGATCCTCTTCCTCAGAGTCCACCTCAATGACTTCGGGTATAGCCCTGCTGATGTTCCCGCCAGTGATGGTGTGTGTCGCAGCTTAAGGAGATGGGGGGACTATCACCACCATCACCGGCATGCCCCTAGGAGGGATGCCACCAGACATCCCGACCAGTCTTGCTGCAGCAGCCCACGCCAGTCGAAGAACTGCACGATAGAGAGGGACGCAAACGTTAGCTGGCATGGCCTACATGTAAAAACGAGGGGACCGGTAGAGGAGACTTACGGAGATCGACCTCCTGGCCCTGCTCTTGAGATGGTGCTGATGGGACCCCGGGACGAGGCCCTCCGTATACTGTCGGAAGGTCTGAAAGTTCCAGAGGAGCCACCTCGGGCGCCCTGGTCCCACCAGACACGGAACTGGACGCAGCCATAGGCGCGGGTTCTGAAGGTCCCGCATCATCACCCGCCAAGGAGCGAGAACGAGGCCTGCGAACAAGTTCCTCCTGCACGGCTCAAACATTGGTGAGAAGTCCATAGAGACCCAAGAACAGATCGCAAGGAGAGAAGTTTGGAATGCTACCTCGAGAGCCTCCGCGAAGTCATCGGATTTTAAGCCTCGGTCTCCGACCTCGCCCTCCTCCAACGGACTCCCTCCTCCAACCTCATCCTCTCGAGAGGAGTCCTCTGATTCCTCCGGCAAGGGAAAGAGCTCCCTCAGATCGACAGCCGATAATTGTGGGGGGACCGTTTGATTCAATAGCACCCTCACCCGATCTGTCATTGGGCGAGGGACACCACTGGAGTGGACATAATCCCCCAGCTCGTCCAGGTACCGTTCTGCCTCCACCGGAGACGCCATGAATCCAGCCCGAATTGGGCCTATACCCGGTAATTCCATCCCGAGGCGATTCAGGCGGGCCCATATCTCGGGTGGGCTGAGGAATTGCCGGTTGACATCCCAAATGTCCCAAGCTTCTGGGAAGACGGCATCCTCTGCCATATCAATATGACGCAGACGCTTCCCCGGAGCCTGAGTGGATATCCTACGAAATCCCCTCGGTGGCCGCCCCTCTAGATGACCCTGCTCTTCCGGAATCACCGGGTCCACCGTTGCTGCCATGGAAGCCCCACTACTGCGAGCGGCCCTAGCTGCCCTCCGACCTCGACCTCGAGATAGAGGAGGCCCACCGTCACTGACCCGGATAGTTGATTGCTTCAGCATCTCCCCTGGGTAAGCAGCCTCCCAACTGATGGCGTACTCCTTCACCAGTCCGAAAGCAGCGGTGGATGGAGGCAATGCAATCCGCATCTTCCCATATTCCCGTGTGAACATGAGCCACAGTTGCCTCATCACACAAGGGTGCTCCTCGTGATGCACCTCTCAGTAGACCTGTGGGGTCAGCCGCTGGAGGAACCAGAACTGCCTCGCAAACCGATGTGGGGTGTACGGTTCACAGAGTGGCTCACGATCTATCCGTGCCACCAAAACTCTACCTCGGAAGGCCAGGAGGTAAGCCCGATGTTCTTCCGTTCCCCGTCCGTCATCAGTAAGTATCCCCGTCGGCAAGGGGAAGGGGTGGAAGTTGAACTCGTCCGCCCTCCACACCCGATTCAGTACCATCGGAACGACCAGTTTGAACGGGAAGCTCCTGACCACGTTCAGGATGGAGGGGAGGAAGTTCGATCCCGAAAACGAAATGGGGTTTGGATATTTTTAAATCCCCCTGATATGCGTTGCGATCCACCCATACAGGAGGTGGAAGGGCCCACATATCCTGGGCGGCTTCTTGCCCTCGCTAACATGCCGCATCATTCTGTACAATTTGGTGAGCATCGGGATCCCTAGATTGATCCGTTGCCCCATGGACAACATCGACGCCATGATAAACGATTTGGGCCGTACCCCCATGCTTGTATCTCTCACCGGTAGGATCCAGCCACAGATGAGAGCTGCGATGAATGCCACCATCCTGACTATCGGCTGTTGTTCAGTGCTGACATTGAAACCCTAAGTCTTCCATTGGCTGTCCTCCAAGACCCGCCAATACGAGTGCCCCTTGCCCCGTTGGGCCGCCCTTGGACAAGTTCGAGGCCTCGGAGGGAACTCTCAATTCTCTGGGAAATTCAGGAAGCATTTGAACCATCTCCTAAAATGGACATCCCTCACTGCCTCCTTGTCCTCTCCAGGGACAAGTGTCATCAGCGTCGACGCTAGTCGCGGAATTTGCTCTGTATCCCCCCACGCGCTAACGATGGGGAGGAATTCGTCATACATGGCCCCCAAGATCGGAACCCCAGAAATCTGGTGGACATCCCACAGGCTGATGCCCACCTCCCCGTGATGCAGGTGAAAAGTGTTGGTCCTAGACGACCATTTGCTCAGTAGTTCCGGCATCAGTTGCTTGGGTTGGTAAATGTGGAATTGGGAGGCCCATGCCGCCTCATACAACCCCACTCTCCTTAGCTTGACCCCGAACTCCTCGCATGAGGAGCCTACCCAGTAGGCCCAGGCCCAGTCATCAGTAAAGTTGCCGCCCTAGCACAGGTGCCACTCATCGGACCATCCCTTCTTCAAATCCTGCAAGGCCGCCTTCAGCATGGTACAATAGAGAGGAGGGGACATCTCCGGTTGCAATGGCCTCCCATCAATATCGTTCACATGGTTGTAGAGACAATCAGCGGTGACGGGTGTGAAGTCCTCCCGTGCGTGACCATCGGCCGCCCTGAACCATTGGTGTTGGCATGGTATGCTCCTGAACTAGCAAGCTGTTTCATCCCTACTCGACTCAGGGATAAAGACGTCATCCCTCAGCCCGAAGTCGTACAGTGGCAGTTTCTTGCACTGTGAATAATCCTTCTGACCCTCTGATAACAGATCCGTCAAAGAAGTGTGATCCGAGTGGCTTCGGATCATCTCCCCCAGGCCTAGACGGTTGGCCATCTCATCTCGACGAGCAGCATCCGCCAGTACCCCCAATACAGCCTCTTGATGGGCCATTTTATCTCTGGCCCTCAGAAAAGAATTTTTTCAGTTGGATCGCGAAGCACGATTGCGAAGCTGAATCGCGATGATCGGTCGTGAGAGCAAGTCACGAAGCCCGGCCAAGTCCGACAAGTAGATGTTCACTTGGCGCGGACGCGGAGTCGGAGACCCGCGGTTCGCCGTGAAGCTCGATTCACGGAGGGCTGTCGCG
Source organism: Viscum album (assembly GCA_963277665.1). Classification (NCBI taxonomy): domain Eukaryota; kingdom Viridiplantae; phylum Streptophyta; class Magnoliopsida; order Santalales; family Viscaceae; genus Viscum; species Viscum album. The sequence goes on along the minus strand of OY728146.1, from coordinate 640,950,188 downwards.
GAGTACGCGGAGCATCGAGAAGTCGAGAACACAAAAAGACAAAGAAGGAACGTGAAGACAAAAGAGGTCGACCCCCCTATTTATAGGCGGCGACCCCAGAGCATCGCGGCGCGTCCCCCGTGCGGAGCATCGTGGCGCATTCGGATCCACGGCCCCAGTCGGCATCGCGGGCCCCCATAGTGGAGCAGAATCGCGAACCACAGACAATTTTGGCGATTTCCCTCAGACTTCGACCCTTTTTCCTCCGCGGCTCCAAGTCTGAGGGGGGGCATTTGTTGGCGCCAAAATATGGCCCGAAAGAAAGGATCAAAAAGGAATGCAGGCGCGCTGCCTCACGAAGCCCCAATGCGAAGCATTCACGCGAAGCCCCGTCATGAAGCGCCCCGACCCTCGCGGCCTCGTGAAGCTCCCGATCCGGTGATGCTCCGCGAACGCATTTGACGTTCGCGAGCCGCCGCGAAGCTCCAGAGGCGGTGATGCTCCGCGAATGCATTTGACGTTCGCGAGCTGCCGCGAAGCTCCAGAGGCGGTGATGCTCCGCGAACGCATTTGACGTTCGCGAGCCGCCGCGAAGCTCCAGAGGCGGTGATGCTCCGCGAACGCATTTGACGTTCGCTAGCCGCCACGAAGATCCAGAGGCGGTGATGCTCTGCGAACACATTTGACGTTCGCGAGCCACCGTGAAGATACAGAGGCGGTGCGCGAGTTCTGCTCCGCGGAGCCCCTTCCCTATAAATACCGGACTCCCCCTGAGTCCCGAGGGGGGATGATCCGACCTTTCGGCTTCTCCTCTCCCAAATAGCGAAGCACTCTTTTCCCCGGGAATCATGAGCTCTGCGAGGTATTGCTACTTCGCGAGACAACTCTGCTTTGTCTCGTTTTGAGCCCCTCTTCCGAGAGGGATTCCCTTCGCGAAGCTCAAGGGCATTCGCGAATGAAGGGGATTCCCAAGGGAACCCGTGCAGCCGCGAAGCACTTGTGCTTCGCGAAACACCCAACCCATACTAGTGATCCCTATGCTAAGGCAGGATCTCTCCACATCGCGAAGCACACTGCTTTGCAGGACCCTTCTTCGCGAGGAACCCCTCCTTCGCGAGGCAGTCCTCTGTTCCACTTCGCGAAGCACCTTTCATTCACACCCATGCCCCATGCTAAGGCCAAGGCACTCCACATCGTGAAGTAGACTGCTTTGCAGGACCCTTCTTCGCGAGGCACCCCTTCTTCGCAAGGCAGTGCTCCGCGAACACTGTTCCACTTCGCGAAGCACCTTCCATTCCCACCTGCGCCCCATGCTAAGGCCATGGCACTCCACTTCGCGAAGCACACTCCTTTGCTTAGCGATTCCTCTTCCCGTGCGACCCTCCAGGTTTGCATGATGTGTTTTCAAAGTCCCATGGACAATACCACTTGTAGCGTTGCTTCTCCGAATGCTTCTTCGCATAGCCACGCTAACGTGGACCCCTCGATGGTTCGTTCCACAACCCCCCATGACCATGGCCTTACTGGTACCTTCCCTTCCCCAAGGACCAGAGGGTACCAGTTATGTAAGTCCTAAGGGTGTGGAGTGAACCCACCTCGTCCGAGCTGCAGGACGTTAAACTGCCAAGCACCACGTCCTCAACACACGACGTTAAACTGTGATCCGACCTCGTGTCTCTCACGAAGGGTCCCACCAGCTCGAACATTCGTTACACCACTCTTCTCCACGGGAATGGAATCACCCATCCACAAGGGATGATATCCTCCTTTTCGGAGTGGCGTATGTTCGTAGGAGAAGGGCGACCCTAGCTCCCCAACGGATGGCTGCACCTCTGCATCTCCGTACTTCCCCACCACCAAGGTCAGTGGAGGGTGTGATATGGGATGAGGTACCTCCCATCATTGGACCAAGGTACCTCTTTCTCGCGTTTTGTCACACCCTGGGCCTCCATCCTGGAGTAAGTCCCAACACCATGGGCCACCTAACGTGTAAGCCCCTCTTCGCTTCTCACGAACGCATCCTTCGCGACGTGATCATCAGGTCCTTGCAACCTCTTGTTTCTCACACCAAGCATGACTCACGTGGGCTTAGAGTGAGCACCGACCCTGACCCCCATCCCCTAGAGAACTACGAGGACTTTGATCTATGCCAAGGCATGGTACGTAGGAAGCCTCCTTGAGGTTCAAGCCCACCCGTCATTTCACGTCGGGTCCCATTCCCGTCCAGCATGACGTTAAACTGCATTCTGGTCCAATGGCAAGCCGTTGCGACTCATCCGATTTGAACTACGAGGACTTTGATCCATGTCAAGGCATGGTATGTAGGAAGCCTCCACGAGGTTCAAGACCACCACTAGTGGACTCACGGGTCTACTTTCACGTCGGGTCACACCCGCGTCCTGCATGACATTAAACTGCACATTCCCGTCCAGCATGACGTTAAACTGTATGTCTCCTTGTCCTACATGACATTAAACTGCACACCCATTCCCTAGAGAACTACGAGGACTTTGATCCATGTCAAGGCATGGTGCGTAGGAAACCTTCCCAAGGTTCAAGCCCACCACAAGCGGACCAAGGTCCACCTTCATGTCGGTTCGCCGACGAAGCCCCATTTGAACTACGAGGTCTTTGATCCATGTCAAGGCGTGGTACGTAGGAAGCCTCCACGAGGTTCAAGCCCACCCATCATCCAATTAACGTCGAGTTCTACCTACGTCCAGGACGACGTTAAACTGCAATTCCAGTTCGACGGCAAGCCGTTGTGACTAACCCGAACTACAAGGTCTTTGATCCATGTCAAGGCGTGGTACGTAGGAAGCCTCCACGAGGTTCGAGTCCACCCACCATCTGGTCGTTCCAACCTCATTCACGTCGGTTCACCCCCGTCCCGCATGACGTTAAACTATATTCCACAATCCGAACTACGAGGACTTTGATCCATTTCAAGGCATGGTACGTAGGAAACCTTCCCAAGGTTCAAGCCCATCTCCCATTGGACCAAGGTCCCTCATTTACGTCGGTTCGCCGACACCCAATGCCCGTCGTTTATTCACGTCAGGGTTCATTACCGTCCCTCATGACGTTAAACTGTATTCCACAATCTGAACTATGAGGACTTTGATCCATGTCAAGGCATGGTATGTAGGAAACCTTCCCAAGGTTCAAGCCCACCACTAGTGGACCCACGGGTTTACTTTCACGTCGGTTCGTTGGCGAAGTCCATCAGACCAAGGTCCACCTTCATGTCGGTACGCTGATGATGTCCATCGGACCAAGGTCCACCTTCACGTTGGTTCGCTGGCGCCTCTTGAACTACGCGGACTTTGATTCCCTGCCACGGGGATACGTAGGAAGCCCCTTCAAGGCTCAAGCCCAACTTCACTGTCACCCCCCTGCGATGGTCCCATTTCATTCCCCCACCACTCCATTTATCCACCTATCACCCATCCTAATTCTCGCCTGGACCTCATGTCTTGGTGAGACCATGTCGGTATGCTTTTCTTCGCGGCCGCCCATGGGCTGGCCCTGGTATCGGCATTCCTTCAAGGGAAATCCCTCAATCTGATCTACCCTAGCTAATGCTCTAGTTGGGTTGATCCATCTCCGCTGGACGTTAAACTCGCGGCGTACCCTGTGTTAAAAACGGGAAGCTGAGGAAAACCTCAGATATGTGTCTATGACATATAATTCCTCGCGCTCGATGTGGGATGCCTCGGGCTTCCACGCCCTCGAGAAGCCCTGTGACCAGGGATAACAGACAGACATGCCAGGCCCCCAGCATCCAGACACGCTACTGATGCCTCAACGTGACTACTCCCCCGACTGAAAGTTGCTGCCCTGACCGGACCCCTTGGAATTTCCTGACAGAAGCAGTGTAATTAACCGGTGTCCATGGAAACATGGCACTAGGAAGAGTTTCACGAACTACGTATGAAATATATGAGGGAGACCCGGACTAGGTGACGAGTTCTGAGGAGGAATCCCAAGAAGGAAGAACTGACATCCCATCATCCCGTTTCGATCAAGGAGAAGACGTCCCTGAATAAGGAGCGAATGCCGCCCGACTTTGGAAAGCGGGAATGCGGGGCAACAGAGCCGCGCGTCCTCCTCCGCGCGACGGACAGATGCGTGCGCACCCCAGTGAAAGCGTTGGAAACATTCTTATATCTATACTGAAAGATTTTCTTTCCTACAATCTTTTTCATCCTTTGATCAAGATTAGGTAATTCATTTTCAGAAATTTCACTTCACTAGACTCAGATAGAGCAATGACTTTCTTAGACTTAGATTTTGTAACCCTTTCCAGATTCTTGACTTAAGTAGTAGTAAAGGATACACTTCCATTTCCATTATTCTTATTATTCATATCATCATATCTTTTCATTCTTGTCTTATATTGATGAATAGTTCTAAAAAGTTCATCAAGAGTAATATTGGAAACTTTCCTATTCTCATAAATGGCTATTGTTTTAGATTCCCACTCACTAGTCACTATATCTATAATCTTGTCCACAAGAACATCAATATATAAACCTTTTTCTCCCATATATTTAAGACTATTTACAATGGTCATAAATTTTTATTTCACTTTGCAAACTGGTTCTCCATAGGGAAAAATAAATTCATGATATTCTGCTTTTAACATTGCTCTTATAGTTTCTATTACTTTTTAAGTTCCAAAGTGTGTAACTTCAGGTTTCTTCTAGATGCAGTTGGAAGCTTCACAAGAATATATTTGACTATATATATTCCTGGTCATAGAACACAATAAAGTATTGCATACCTTGTAATTTAGTTGATATTCTAATTTTTCCTAATTGGTGACAGTTTTGATTTCCTTGTCTGGAATTTTGTAATCCCCAATGATAATTACAAAATTATCTACTCCAATGTTAACTAAAAAGTTCTTCATTCAATCTCTCAAGTACTCATAATAATTACCATAAAAAATTGGTGGTCTGGTAGGATTAATATTTTCAATGAAACCTACATTTATACCTTCTATTCTATAATAAAATAACTTTTCCAAAAAACTTGTTAATAGTAAAAGTTTGTAAAAAATATAATAATATTTAAGAAAAACATGAACAAGAAATGTTATGTAAGAAAATTTAGAACAAAAAAATGAGCAAGAAAACTTATTTGTGAGTATAAGTATTTAAGATACCTTCCTCTAATAGATGTTATAGGATCGAAATATTGTATGTAGATGCTCAATTGAAAGAGGGGGGGGGGGTGAACTGTAAGTTTAAAAACATTCATTTTTAACCTTAAGGAATAATATGTTTAACATAGTTAAACAACTTAAATTCAAAAATCCTATATTATTTCTATGTAACAAACTTTCTTAGGGCCCAAAAATATGAATCTGGAAATGAAACTTAAGCACAATTTTCTTAAAGGTAAATTCTACTTTAAATCATATTGAAACTTATTTATTATAGTAAGTAATGTACAAGAAAGTATGATAAAGTTAAGATTTATTCCTTTATCAAAATACAACAAAAATAAAAACTTGAAACAAAAACAAGTAACAAGTAGGAAATATTTTCACCCAAAGAGAATAGAATCCAAAAACCTTGGATAAAGGTCCCTTGATTTATACTTTGAAGAATGTGTCTATTACCCACACCAAGGTATTCCCTCGATAAGAATATCATAATATTTCTTGCTATCCCCAACATCTCTCAAAATTTAAGGTAGTCAGCACCTCTATCTTTTTATCCAAGAAGCCCTTGATTTTACGCTACAACAATCGGAGTCACACGAAGCAAGATAAACAAGATGTTCATGAAAAAATCAAAGTATGAGCGACTTTCTATCTCTAGAAATAACTTCACATCATCACAACATGTAATCTCTAGGGTGATAAACAGATAATGAGGTCGTTCAAATGAGATTTTATTTATATGATAAATTCCAACGGTCTTCTCCCTCCTTCAACAATCATATTTTCCGTGAATTTTGGAGGGACCTGTACATGTGTCACTCAACCCATGGTTAGTTAGAAACAAATTTTATGACATCATTTTATAATTACAAAATTATGTGTAAGGAAAAATGAATTGTCCTAGGAAAATATGAATATCTAGAGTCTAAATAAAAATTGAATACCGAGAAAAATAATATAAACAATAAGATTCTAGAAAACATGGATATCCTAATTTTTTTTCCAAGAATTCGGAATATGAATTCTATAGATTTCGAAGTATGAATTCCAATGAATTCATAGTATGAATTCAAATTAAATCAGAGAATGAATTCAAATGAATTCAGAGTAGGAATTCTGAGGAATTCAAAGTCTGAATTCTGAGGAAATAAGCGTTTGAATTTTGAGGAATTCAGATTATGAATTCAGAGGAATTCTGAGTCTGAATTTGGAGTAATTTTTAGTTTGAATTATGAGGAATTTAGATTTTGAATTCTGAAGAATTCAGTGTCTAAATTATGAGGGATTTATAGTCTGAATTCTGAGGAATTTGGAGTCTGAATTTCATAGAATTTGGAGTCTGAATATCAGAGAATTTGGAGTCTAAATTTCAGGGAATTTAGAGTCTGAATTTCATAGAGTTTGGAGTTTAAATTTCGGAGAATTCAGAGTCTAAATTTCAAAGAATTCAGTATCCAAGGAACTATAAGATTATGAAGTTTTTTATAAGGATTTTAATTTTTGACTTAGTAATAAAATGAACTTGGTTTTTAGAGAACATAAAATGAGGCCATGAAAACTGAGGTAAGGATAAAAATTTATTTATAGAAGGGATATTTTTCTTAAGAAAATAATACTTAGCGAAAGATAATTTTCTTTAAGATAAAGTGTTTGTTACTTCCAAAATAGAGAGGAATGGAAAAGTAAAAAATAAACCTGATTGAATCAATATAAATATTAGGTAATAACATAAATTCATGAATTATTAATGCATAGATTAAATCTTTTTATGACATGATGAATTTTTTTTATTTACTACATTGTTTAGTTATGAGTGAAATCACATAGTTTGTGGGTATCATATATAAAATGAATTAATTCATCCAGAAATAATTCATTCAGAACCCTAAAAGAAATTTTAAGTCACAAATTCCTTTTTTCATTCAAATTTGATCAAAATCAAGTTTGCATGGTGAACATCTGCCCTAGTTGTGGGTTACCCCAACTATTAAGTTGTTTTTATGAGATTGATGGGTTTACGTAACTAATGATGACAAAAAAAATTATCCATAGCCATCTTGTTTCATCTTTAGAGTCAAATCCTTTATTAAATCAGGTTTATGATTTTTAAAAACTTGAACTTAACTCAAAATTTGAAGGATCGATTGGTTAATATAGTTGTCCATAAAAATTCTTACCTTGATACACTCTAAGTAATTGTGTGGCCATATATTGGACTATGAGAAGAGGTTTTAGAGATACATCCCACTAATATGATTGAGCAAATAATTATTTTGAATCTAGTAGTGAGGGACCCTAGCGTTTGATAAAATACTTAGACACATTTAATTATTTTATTAATCAATAATATTTAAGTGGTAATAGAGATAAACGTTACAATCTTCTAGTGTTTAATTTTATTTGAAAAATGGAAAAAAATACCACAAATACAATATGATTAGTATTGGACAAAGAAATTTTACTAACTTGAATGAATTTACTATAGTAATATAGGATCTTATGAAAAATATTACTATATATGAAATTGAATGTGTTGGATTCCCCAATACCGGTTGAGATACCTCAAGAAATGAGGGTGTAGAAGATACCGACCAAAGACCTATGTATGTAACATTTTATTTTTAATTCATTGTACCATCATCAAAGTCCAATGAGTTGTGGATACATCATTATAACAAAGATGATATCACATGAGGCCTCATCTCTGAGAATCTTGCAAGGAGAAAGTGAAACAAGATTTGAATAGAGTGATAATTACATTAGATACATGTAAATTGAAAATAGATCATGATATTTAAATACAACCAGTTCATATATCATTTTTGACAAATTACTCTAGTTTCATTAAAAATTACAAAACAAACAAAATGGATAAATTGATTCATTACTGCTTGGGTTTGGTTCTCCATGTAAATAAGAACTTAAATATAGTATAATCTTCAGTTATTATGATGAACAAGTTGAAAGACAAGGAGAAAGAACAATGTAAAGTGTAAATCCAAAGAAAAATTCTCAATATCCTTAAAATAACTATGGATGATCATAATATAGGAGGTTATTTTCATTTCATGTCATGAGATAAGTCTATGGAAGACAAAATGGAATGAATTGAATTAGAGAAGCAAGTAGTCACTTATTCTTCAGGTATATTTAACAATTGTATAAAATGTTTCTATTATAATTTTTGGGTATAAAATAAAATATTACTATGAAATATGTGAATTTAAATATAGTAACCATGTATGTATAGAAACGTTATAATAAGTAAGGTGAATTCTCAAATTGGATGAAAAATGATGATTCCTTAGTAAGTGGTGAGAAGTACCCAACTTCTAATTTCCAGGATTAATGATTGTAATTAAAATTTTATTGAGTATAACAAAAAAAATATATCTCATGTGTCTATTTAACATAAGTAGACATTATTCAATATAGAATGAATTTTTTGGGGTGTTTAATACTCAAATAAGAGTCCATTATTACTTGAATCATTGGAAATAACATAAGAATATAAAACTTAAGACTCATTTTTTACCTTGTAGTGGAAATATAATTCTTTTTATTGTAAAAATAAAATCAAATGTTAAATATATAACCATTATAGGTTTTATATTCTTCATATTTAAATACCTTAGTTATTATTAACGCATTAACTTGTTTAGTTTTGGATAAAGATACCTTTATAAATACAAGTATTTTAAAGAGATTTGAGAATTAGTTTAGATAGATATCATGAACAGTTCCATAGAAATATAGTGGTAAATATACTTCATAATATTCCTTTATGAGTTTTAAAGAATGTAATAGTTAAGTAAAAAATATTAATTATAAGAATATATAAGTTACTTCAAGATCATGTGCTGAAGAATATATTGACCAAGAATACATCAATCATTAAAATATAGCATGGAGTAATTCCTAAATGTGCATTTCGTTATGCACATAAAAGTTATGATGTTATTAATAATAATCAATGATGAGTATTAAATAAAAAAATTTATCAATAAAATGTATCATGGAATAATTCCGCACTTAAATTAACATTTATTTATATATATTCGTGTTAAGATTTTATTAAAGGGAGAATCAATGTAAAGATTCATATACATTGCAGAACCATCCATTATTTTTCAACACCTGATTTGTAAATATTGATGTTATCCCATAACCATATTAAAAATTTAATGACAAACAAATATCATATGAGTTATAGTATGATATAAATACATTATGTTATAAGAAAATGTGTTTATATGCAATGAATTTATAAGGATATAAATAAACATTCCTCAAGAAAAAACATAATTTGAATCTAAATTACTTAACATAAAGGTTTATTACTATATTATAGGAATCCCAATTATATATACCTAGTCTTTTCATACATGGATATTTTATATTCTTTAATGAATAGTAAATAAATTATAAAATTACATGCTGGAGGACCATAATAGTTTAGTTCCTTTGAAAACATGAAATATAGTCTTCTAATCTGGTGAAATATCTTAAATGTTTCCAATAAAGGTATTCCCATTTAGTACTCCTAATTAAAACTTATTTTTATATACTAGGGAAAGAAAAAATAAAAAGGGTGATATCAGATGATCAGTAAGGGGAAATAAAGGAGATACATAAGCATAACATGAATATAAGGGTATGAGAACATGATCATATCATTTGAAAACCATACCCAGCATTTCAATGATCATAATCATGATACAAGGGATAAATATTGGTAGTTCATAAGACATTAATCATAAGATAATAAATGAATATGATCCATGAGATCATAGCATTAGAATAGGACATTGAACTTGTGGAATACATATAAGAATTTAAAATAATATGTCAAGGCTACCCAAAAGACATTCATAACATTTTATACTTGGGATAAAGAATCATGTACCTTATTGAGGCTTGGTATGACCTAAAATGTACCCTATTTTGTGCTTGGACTAACCCTCTGTGTATCCTTCTTTTCGGTGGTTTCACCTCCTAGGTAGGACACATCACCATCCCCAGTGGAAGACCATTCCTCATAGTGGAATAAATTCACTACCCAAACCACCACAGTGAAAAAAGTCTATTATTGAACCGAGTTCACTCCCATTACAACTCTGTATTATTGAACTAGGTCCACTTACCATTCCATTCTTCTTTATCTCATGAGATATAAATATTTACCCAATTCAGTAAAGAGAGATATAGGTCTCGCCCGCCACATAATGAAATCGTAAATATGTTTGTTACAATATCATAAACAATCATCATATTATAACCCATTAAATGAAATGGGTATCATAAAAATTTCATCACATCATAACCTATGAAAAAGTGACAGGTTTCATAATCATTTCATCATATCATAACTTCTAAAATAAGTAGGTTTTGTAATCATTTTATCATGGTATAACCCGTTAAATAGAAACATGTATCATAAAAAAACTGGTCATCATAGATATAAACCATTAAAATAATGAATAATAATGGTATAATTGGATCTTATCCCCCAAAAAATAGAAACAATATCAAAGGATTTAACTATATATGGTGAAGGATTTTGAAAGATCACATGAAAAATTTCTTAAGAAAAACAGCCTTTCTTTGAAAATAAATTTTCTTAAAATCTAAAACGATTTTAAAATAATTTTATTTGAAAAAAATTGAAAACTTATAAAGTAAACATTAAAAAATAATTATAAACATTTAATGAGGAAAATATCCTTTCCACTCTGAAAATCATTTTTTAAAAACATAAAATAATTTTGAAATCCCCTTCTTTGAAAATAACTTTTGAAACTTTTAACCAAAGATTTAAAAATCCTTCAAATCAATTTTTAATAAATAAAAATTTTAAAAATCCTTTTATTTGTAAATAATCTTAAAATATAATTTAAATACATTTTCAAAATTTTTTAGAAAACATGTTTTTGGAATAAAACATATTTCTAAATGAAGAGATAATTAAAGTCAAAATTTCTTAAAAGAATTTCTAAATAATTTTAAATAAAATGAGAGAAAAAATGGTAAAATTAATTTAAGATATAATGAATAACCATAGGAGAATAATATACATGATAATTATTTATATTTATATTGTCATATTTCCATATTGGACACTTAATCCTAAAAATTCGGATAAATTATGGGATTGTAACATAAAATATTTACCACATTGGTAACATTGAATCATAAGACCCAATAAGGAATAACATTAAATGAAACTTAAAATATCAAAATTATAAATAAATTCATGACATTAAATTTAAAATGGGTTGTATATACACCTCATGAAATAATATAGGAGCACAATATAACACACGTCCCAATGAAGGAAAATTGAGAAAAAAAATCCCTTACCTATTTGTAAAATTTTGAATCATAAACACTGTCAAAGAGAGACAAAAAATGGATATATAAACCCCAATAATTTTCATTAAAAGACTAATAATATAAATTAATGTAAAATATATACACCACATAAAATAAATTTGTGGTGAATATGACACGTGTCTTATAGAATTAAAAAGTGAAACGAAAATCTATTACCTTAAGCCTTAAATTAATTCATGAAAATTCAAGACTCATGTATAATATATATAAGTTTATTATAAATATATTAAAAAAATATTCATATATATATTATCATATATTATTTTATTATGATTTTTTATTACCCTTTTATAATCAATTCCATGTTAAATTGTGTTTCTAGTAATATATGATTCATTTTTTATATATGTATTAACTTGTTATATGTTTGATTATCATTCTTAATGATTTCATAAATTAAAAAATTATAACCATTATATAAATTTAATATATATTCAGTATATATTTATTTATATTATTTCATCATATTTAGTGATAGTAAATGGAATACACCGTTCATAGAGATGGTAGGTCGTACATACGCATGAATGACATTTCCATTTTATTATCATATTGAAAGAAATAAAAGTAAATGATATATATATTATCAATAAAGTAAAAATTTTATGTAATATATATCACATATTTATAATAAAACCATTTTTAATACATTCTATGTAAAGTGTGAATGAATCACATTGCTTCGCGAGGCAGTAGTCCGTTGTACACATGAACAATGTTATCGAATTCCCACTAAATGGAAAGGATGAAGGTATGTGTTATATAATAATTAAATAAGAATAAATATATCATAAATATCATAAATATAATATATAAATAGTATGTCTATCTTTATTCCCAACTTAGAAAGGTGTTAATGAAAAAATGAACGATATTGATTCGTGAGGTGGTAGTCCGCTCTACACACAAACGATTATTTTGCAACCCATTTAATGGAATTTTGTGTGGTTTTAGGTCATAAAATTGTCATAAAAATATATTTATATTTAATATACCAATATTATTATGTAATAATTATATAAAAACAATTGAAGGAGTTTGAGGAAGAAATAAAAAAACATTCATTGATGAACATTACCTCTTCTTCTGCTATCTTCTTTTGGTTTGCATCAATGGACTTGCATAGATTTATTTGTACCAAAATTAGGGCTTATATGATTATAAGATTTAATTAGAGATGTTATTTGGGTTTATATTAGCGGAACTAATTCTTTTTGGAGGTGTGGAGAGAGGGGGTGACATTGTATAAGGGAGGTGAGTGACACTCTTAAACATTTTTTAAAGAGTGAATTATACCCGCATTTTCCCATGTCACATGGATAAAATAATGAACCAATATCTATTATATAAAAAATAAGGTCTAAATAAGGCCTAAAATTGGGTTTTTATAAGTTTCTAGGTCATTTTCCCCTAATATTAAAATTTATTCCCATGGTAAACTCATTTTTCTCTTAATCACCGTGATTAATTTTATTTTATTTCAATAATAATTATTGAAAAATATTAATTTAGACTTATTATAAATTATAAATGATTTTTATTCTAAATATTTAATCTATTCATCCAAATTAAATTCATATAAGTAGAAAAAATCTATTTAAAATTAATCTCGTAGATGTGTCGAGAAGATAGGGTTTTAAAGCAAAAATGTTTAAATGTTTACAAGGTTTTTATAAAAAGATTCAAAATAAAATTAATTAAAATCACTTAAATTGGATTAATATATGTATATTTCATCTAATTACACTTTAAATGTAATTTAAAGTATAATTTAACTATATAAATATTTATAACAAAAAGGCAGTTTTCAATTTAAATTTAGTATTTTTCAATATTTATTTAAAAAGGAATCCTTCTAGAAAAATAAAAATAATTAACCCTAAGATAAATTTTATATTATGATTTAAAAAATTAAGTCTATTTTTTCAAATATAATTTATAAAATTATAAAAAATTATTTTTTTAAATTAGTGCGGCATTAAAAGGTGGTAAACCACCTTTTAAAAAAATACATCTTTTTATGCATAAAATTGGATTTATTCTTATATATTTCTAGAAAAAACATAAGATGAATATTAAATAGTTTATTGAATATGAAATTTATACATTTAACTAAAATAATTCATTAATAGTGGTTTGTTTAATTTATTATGATAAAACATGTTTTTTCATAGAAAAAAGTGTTTTCCAGGAATGGAATTTCTTTATTTTCAAATAATTATTACTTTAATTTCTAATTTATTCGTTACCAAAGAATTAATTTTATAAAAATTAATAAACCATATTTTAATAATTTATTTAATCCTTTTCATTTCCTCTATTCCAATAGCTAGGATATAAATATCATATTAACTAATAATATTAACAGTATATTGTAGTTCACAAAACACGGTCTTAAGTGTAAAACATGCTATTAATGTAACTTAGTATTGTGTTTTAAAAAATAAAAACCTAGAGTTTCATGTATCAAAAGATTAATTTGGTGTTTCATTTAAAGAAATATTAAATTCGTGTAGTGTACAATGAAATATATTGAATAATTTTATTTTATTCATAAATAATAATTCATAAAAACTCACAGTGTTATATTCTACCCCCTTAAAATGAATTTCAACCTCAAAATTCTAATGGGTCATCAATGTTTTAATAAATTAATTTTCCTTTCATAGAAACACACATCTTAAAAATTAATACTAAAACTTCCTTTAAAAAAGTAACGTTGGAAACATAATAGTTTCTAAAAATAACTAATAACTAGGTTTCCACATAGGAGAACATCAGTGGAAAGTTAAGATTTATAAATGGAAGAAAAGCATAAATAATTATAAAGAGTGATTGATTTTATTGATCATAATTAAGTGAATGATCAATGGAATGTTAATGGGCTTAAAAAAATAAATATGTGATGATTGAAAAGACCATTGGTTCATCAGAAATGAAGGTATTAGGATAACATTTTTATTTTAAGACCCGTCTCATAAATTTGAAGAATTTTTACTAGGGGATATACTTACTTGATTTAATTCCATTTCATAAGAAAAATCTCATACATTGGTTGTTACTTGATCAATTTTCACATTATCTCTTACTCCAATAAATAAATGTGAATTTATTGTGTTTAAAGCACTAATGGATCATAAGATCCATAAATAGAATGTTAATTCCTTATGTATATATTTAGTTGTTATAACAATAAAATTGGTAACATAAGTTATCCCATATGGATAAATCTTAATATTTTGAAAGATTAATATATAAACCCTAATTCTAAGTTCAAAAGAATCCATTTCATAAATGGTTTACCTTTTTGACCCTTCTAAAAGATGAAAATAAAAAACATTAGAAAGAAGGTCACTTAATTTTTCAAAATCAACTTAATATTGGTCCCTTATATATCGTAATGTACCTATTGATTGTCACATACTAAACATGTGAATACCTTCAACATGAATTCTCTTAAAACATGATAATAACCTGAATTACCATACATACTTATCTAAAAAAATCATGATTCATCATTATTTATATAGATTATTGGATATATTCCTTAAATCCAAAATGCTATAATCTCTATCCATGATAGCATAAACCAATTTCAAAAAAATTAATAACCAGTTCCAAGGTAATCTGTATTATCCAATTTAATTATTCATATCCTACATATTTTTATCTCAACATCATTATATAAATATCAAGAATATATTAAGGGTTACCTTCCCTTAATCATGAATTTTTCCATAAAATATAACCATTTCATTAATTCACTTTTCTAGGTTATCGGTACCATTCATTATATTATTTCAAATCCTTAATGAAAATATTATACTGAACGATACTTATATATTTCACAAATAATAATTATTGATTCCAAATAAATAAATACTTCAATCCTTCCACTTCAATGATTAACATGGAATAGGTCCTTCCTTATTATAGATGTATATTATTGGGTTAGTGAATTGAGTTTGATAATTCCCATGTTATCCATAGATAAGACATTGAATTCCTCAAAAATATTTCACTCTATTAACCTTTTTTCCACATAGATAATATCTTCCTATCCATTTGAGATATTCCTTCAAGTTTTTCTTCCCACATTCTTAACATGTAGGAAGCTGAGTCTTCTTTCCTCTACATTCATTACCACATGAACTTTAATAAATTCCCATCTTCATCTTATTCGATGTGTCAAGAATTTCACCTAATCTCACACCTATAATCATATATCACAGTATATGATTAGGTATAATCAAAATATCTTTCTCTCCAGTAATCATCCAATTTTATTTCTCATAATCACTAAATTTTTATTAGATTCAATGTAAACATGATTCTTTCTAGTTCCATCCATCAACTAAAACCAAAATCATAGTGTGAGCAACACCAATCATAGTGGGTAACCACATAATCCTAAAAAATAACTTATAGGTTGTCTAAATTATGAAAAAGTATTTAATACATGACACCTTAGGTTCATCCTAGGTCATTCATAGTAATATTATATTTAAATCCTTCATAATTTTTTGTAAAGAGTTTGTGAATTTTCAAAGCATACTCTTCAGGAGTATCAAAGTAGGTGTGCAGCTAGCCCCATTATTGTGCACTGGTTCTCAATCAAGTCTATATCAATAAAATTTTTTCGGGGTTGTTACGCCTATTTATATCTATGCTAGATCCATATCCACATGTAGTATTCAGACAGTGTTGTAGTTGTTTGGAAATCAATCTCTCAATCCATTACCAAAATTATAGGAAATTTTCCTAAACTTTTACTAATCCTTAGACTTATCCTTTAAGGAATACCTAGATACATTCTTAGATATACCAGAAAATATCACTAAAGCTTTCTCATCCTAGTTTCTAAAGGTTAATTAAAAATTTCCTTTCATACCAACCATAGAGACCCAATATTTTCATAAATGGATATTGCATGTTTTTAGATAAATATTCAATACAATAAAATATTTCATTCCCAAGGATTGTAATAGTTTAGTACCTTTGAAAAAATGGAAAAACATATTCTAATCTGGTGAAAGATCCTCAATATTTCTCATAAATATCTTCCCATTTAGTACTCCTACTTAAAACTTTTTTTTGTAACTTGGGGAAAGGAAATATAAGAAAAGGTGAGCTCAGATTCCCAGAAAGGGTAAATAAAGGAGGTATATAAGTATAACATGAACATAAGGGTGTGAGAACATGATTATAATATTTGAAAACCATACCCTTAAAATAAAATATCATAATCATTATTCATGGGATAAATATTGGTAATTCATAATACATTAATCATAAGATAATCAAAGAACATGATCCATGAGATCATAAAATTGGTATAAGACATGGAATTTGTGTCAAACACATAAGCATATAAAATCATAAGTCAAAGATACCTATAAAGATATTCATAACATATTAGGCTTGGGATAACCACACATGTACCTACTTCAGGCTTGGTATGAACTCTCATGTACTCTCTTTCGGTCTTGGGCTGACCACCCATGTACCCTTCTTTTAGGCGACTAGATATTTTGGGCGGGAAAAAACACCACCCCTAGTGGAAAAACTTTCCTCATAGTAAAATGAGTTCACTCTATAAACCATCATAGTGTCAAAAGTCCCTTACTAAATCGAGTTCACTTCCCATTATATCTCTATTTTACCGAACTAGGTTCACTTCCCATTCAACTCAATATTTACCCAATGCATGGGAAGAAGATATATGTCATGTAATGAAATCATACATATGTGTTATATAGAATCATAAACATTAATTATATGATAACCCATGAAATGAAATGGGAATCATAAAATTTTAATCATATCATAACCTATGAAAAAGAGGTTTATTTTATAATCATTTCATCATAGAATAACCCATGAAAAGAAGTAGGTTTCATTAGTATTTTATCATGGTATAAACCATGAAAGAGAAACATGTTTCATAAATAACTTTTCATCATAAACAAAAATCATTAAAATAAAGATAAATAATGGTTTTATTAGATAATATCCTAGTAAATCATAAACTATTTCAATGGATGTCATATTAGATGGAGAAATATTTTGAAAGGTCACTTAGAACATTTCTTAAGGACAATAACCTTTCTTTGAAAATAAATTTTCCTAAAACACAAAAAAATTTAAAAATACATTTATTTGAGAAAAACCTTGAAAACTTATAAATAAAACTATAAAAATGATTTTCAAAATTTCTTGAGGAAAATATCCTTTCCAATATTGAAATAATTTTTAAAAAATATAAAACATTTTTGAAATCCTTTTATTTTAAAATAACATTTGAAAATTATAATAGAAGATTTGAAAATAATTCAAAACAATTTTTAAAATATATAAAAATTTCAAAATAATATTACTTTAAAATAATATTAAAATATAATTTAATTTTTTAAAACATTTTTATAAAATGTGGTTTTGGATAAAACATATTTCTGACTGAAGAGAGAAATAAAGTCATATTGTTTTAAAAACATTTTCTTAACAATTTTAAAAATTAAATAGTGAAAAATAGTACTATTACTTGAATATATAATGAATTACTATAGGTGAATAAAAAAATTTATAATTACTAAGACATAGATCATAATATTTCAATATTGGATACTTGATCATAAAAAATCCTGATAAATGATGAGACTGTATCATAAAATATTTACCAATTTGGTAACAATGAATCATAATCCCCATGAAGGAAAAAATTAAAATGAAACTTGAAATATCATAAGTATGAATAAATTAATTATATTAAATGACAAATGTTCTCTATATACACTTCGTGAAATAATATAGGTGCATTACATAACATATATCTCAAAGAAAAAAAATTAAGACAAAAATACCTTACTGATCTCTTAACTTTTTATCCATAAAACCCATTAAATAGGGATCCTAAAGTTTATTTTTAAACCCCAATAGTTTTAAATATAAGCATAATAATATAAATTCATGGGAATTATATACACCATATAAAATAAATAGGTGGTGAATGTGACATGTATCTCACGAAAGTAAAAAATTGAGAGGGAAATCCCTTCCCTTACGTTTTGACTTCCTTCATAAATATTCAAGAATCATATTTAATATATATAAGTTTATTATAAATATGTTAAATAACCATATAAATATATTATTTATCATACATGTTTTTATTATGACCTTTTATTACCCTCTTAGTAACAATTCTATGTTAATGTTTTGTTTCAGGTAATATCCGTTTTGTTTTTTGTATATGTATTGACTTGGCATGTTTTTTATTATATTAATTTAATCATGATTTAATAATTTAAAGAATTAAATCCATGATATAAATTTATTATATATTTTTTATATCCATATTTATATTATTCCATACATTTTGTGAAAGTAAATGTAATACACCATTCATAGAAACAATAGGTTGTACGTACGTAAGAACATTTTTTTCAATTTTCTTGTCATAATAAAAGGGAGAAAAGTAAATGATATATATATATACATATATATCATTAAATTAATTTTTTTAAATAATATATATATATATATATATATATATATATCACATATATATACTAAAACCATCATTAATACATTTCACATAAAGCGTGAACAAATCACAGATCTTCGCGAGATGGTAGTCCACCATACACACAAACAATATTATCGTATTCTCACAAAATGAAAAAAAGAAGGTATGAATTTTATTATAATTAAATATGAATAAATAAATCATAAATATCATAAATATAATGTATAAAGAGTATGTACATCATTATTCCTAACCTTTAAAGGTGGTAATGGAAAAATAAACGACATCAATTCGCGAGGCGGTAGTCCATCGTACACACAAACAATGATTTTATAACCCATTTGATGTAAGTTTTCATGATTTTAGGTCATAAAATTATCATAAAACATATAATTATATTTAATTTAAATTTTATATTATATAATTATGACATAAAAATAATTTAAGGGGATTGAGTAAGAATTAAAATAAAAACATTTGTTGATGAACTTTACCTCTTCTTCAGGTATCTCCTTTTGGTTTTCAACAAAGGAATTCCCTGGTTGTATATATAACCTAATTAAAAATTAAAGTTTGATTTTACGTAAGTGTATAAGTTATTTTTTCAGGTATTTTCTTAACCAATTGGTTTTATAGGTGTGAGGAGAGGGGGAGAGGGGGTGGCCTTTTATAAGGGAGGTTAGTGACATTCTTGTAATTGTTTGAAAGAACCCATGTTTTTCAAATTCAAATTGATCCAATAATGTAACAATATTAATACAAGAAGTTATAGTTTCAAAATATGTACATAAAATAGTTTTTACATTTATATATTTCATTTTACCCCTTAAGTTTAATGTTTAGTCTCCTAGTAAACTCGTTTTTCTCTTAATCACTGTGATTAATTTTTACCAATTTCATTAAAATTTATGGTAAAAAATTAAGTTATTAGAAATTATAAACTATTAATATTATAAATAATGAATCCATTTTTCCAAATTCAATTCATTTAAGTGGACAAAATTAAATTAAAATTAATCCTGTAGACGTGTTGAGAAGATGGGTTTTTAACAAAAAACTTTTCAAAAGATTAAAAATTGTTTATATCCAATTTAAACATTAAAATGATTAAAAATACCTAAATTGGATTAATATATTTATATTTATCTATTTATAAATTAAAAATAAATAAAATAAAATTTAACTATATAAATAATTTGAACATAAATAATTTTTTCTATTAAAATTCAGTATTTTTACTATTTATCCAAAAATTAATCCTTTCAGAAAATTAAAAAAAGTTAATCCTAAGGTAATTTTTATATTAATATTTTAAAAATGAATTTTATTTTTTCATATATAATTTATAAAAGTGTCAAAATTTGTTTTAAAATAACCGCGCTAGTAAAAGTTGGTAAAATTTCTTTTTATAAAAATACCTCTTTTTATGCATAAAATAAGATTTATGCTTACATATTATATAAAAATACTTAAGATAAATTTTAAATAGTTTACTGAATAAATAATATATAAATTTTATTAATATAATTTATCAAAAGTTTTTTGTTTAATTTTTTGAGATAAAAAATGTTTTTCCATAGAAAATAGTTTTTCAGAAAAGGAAATTTTATATTTTCAAATAGTTATTAATTTCATTTCTCATTAATTGGTTAAAATAGAATTCATTTTATAAACATTAATAAACCATATTTTAATAATTTATTTAATATTATTCATTATAACTGTTCCAACGGCTAGGAGATAACTATCACATTAAGTAATAATATAAATAGTATATTATAGTTTGGTAAAATCTGGTCTTTTGTGTAACATAAGATATCAAAAGAACATAGAATTTTTTGTCACACAGGAAATTTTTTTTGTTTCATGTAGAAAATTTTTATTTTGGTGTTGAATATAAATCAATATTAACTATGTTTAGCACGCAACACAATCCATCAAATAATTTTTAATTTATTCAAAATAATAATAATTCATAAAGACTCAAGGTGTTAAACGTATAGTATAAAAGTTATAGTCAAGTGATAGAATATATTTATATAAAAGGGTGAAAATATTTTTTTGAGAAACTGGGAGAAATATTTAATTATATTTAATCAATGTCAAAAAATGTTCAACTAGTTGGGAAAAGAAAAACTTTCACAAGGTTTTGTGGAAAAGTAATGTTCTAGAGACATAGAATTCATAGGATGGATAAAACCATTATAATGTTTTTAAATTCACCATAGACGATGATACATTATTTGGAATAATTAATCCTTTAAGTAAGAGGTATATGGTAGTAAAAACAATATTGAATATTTCAATTAAAATTGAATAATGGATTCTATGTATTGAAGTATAGGTGATATGTATTTTAAATATTTCAAATATTAGTTATATAGTGGGTATTCAAGAAATACTATATATGGGTTATACATATGTGTTATAAATAAGTCTCAATTGGTTATACCAATTCATCATGCCTAAATTAATTATAATTTTACTTTTCATAGAAACTTTCTATGATCACTTTATTTATAATTGGGTGTCACTACCTCATTTCTTGAAAGTTCATATACGATGAAACTAGAAATGTTTGGTGACACCATAGAATTAAAATAGTGGGTGATACTTATTGAAATAATTTTTATATTTAAGTAAGTGACAAGATCATATAATATTAATTTGGGATGTTTTTTTACATATCTCTACTAGAGATTAGTGGGAGAATCAATGTTTTCCATGTAAAATATAATGATAAAATATAGAAAAAACTATTGGTCTTATTTTTAGTTAAGACCTTAATGAATGTAACTCTATAGATATTTAATTAAAGTAGAAGCCTATGTTTTAGGTAATGATATAAAATGTGGTAGATATAAAATTTTCTTAGATTAAGTAAAAATTACATATACCAACAAATTATTGATAAATACAAGTTAGAATAAATCAAGGGAGAATTTTCACCAATTTCACGTGGCATAAGTCACTCTAAGAAGACATATATGAGATGCAAGAGAAGATTGATGTGGTGAGATTAAATCTATATTCTTATATGATGAATTTATCACATTTTAATTTATTTTTTCAAGATATGATATTTATAACATATACTTTATGGTAGGAAAATATCAGTTATATCTAGGATAACTACATGGGAAGTAGTCAAAACTATCCAATTTTACTTGAAGGAGTACACATGGTATGTGGAGAGTATGGGATACTAGTTATAAGGGGAACAAAATAGTCTTCCATTGGATCAATATGATCAAATATCATAGTTAGGATAAGGAAATTCATATTAAAATATCATTCAATATAGTGTTATATATATATCTCAAAATACCAAGTGTGTTGTGGCTTCTGATGCAGATAAATATGCAGTGTGAAATATGAAACATTTTTTTCCTGTTCTTGGAATCACACCTAGTAAGTAAGTTTTATCATAATATAAATTATAATAATTCTAATACTAGAAATTTAAAAGATGTCATGTTTTGTTATTAAACAAATATAATATACTTAGAGATATCATCTCTTGAGGTGTTTTACTCAATGGGATGAAATTAAAAATTACAGAGTTTCCATGCAGTTAAGATGTCGTAGGACCCTATGAAAAAAGCCATAAACTCATCAAAAATACGATCTTATCATTTTAGAGATAAAAAGGATCATTTGAAAGTTATCTCTAGTACAGTTGGGATTATTGTAAACTTGGGTGCCCTAGACCTAACTTAAATGATACTTTTCAATTACCATATCATGTATACAGTGAGTTATATATGATGTAAACTTACCATAATAGTTTTGGTATTTCTACATCAACTATTTATATGGAAATTTAACTTGATTAAATGTTGTATAAAAAATATTATAATAGTTACTAGGATAAAATGAGAAGCTATAGATACCATGACAATAACCTTAAATATATTTCTTATGGTATAGATACATCATACATCATACATAATGAATATATATGATGTCTAAACATCAAGTGATGGGGGCTCGTAAACATTGATACTTCTTCTATTGAATCCCAAACTTGGTGATCTAGATCATATAATATCACAAGGACTAGTGCACCCATAGGGACACAACATATTTCTGGTTTCATT
Source organism: Viscum album (assembly GCA_963277665.1). Classification (NCBI taxonomy): domain Eukaryota; kingdom Viridiplantae; phylum Streptophyta; class Magnoliopsida; order Santalales; family Viscaceae; genus Viscum; species Viscum album. The sequence goes on along the minus strand of OY728146.1, from coordinate 640,927,018 downwards.
GGTTATTACTTTATGTAAACCCATGTAATGGTCTCTAAATTGAAGATTACTATTGATGTGTACCATTTGATCACATACATTTATGTATGAAAAAACCATTTCATTGAAGTTGTAGTGAGGTAGCTTTTATTGGGCATGTTATTGGTGGTATGACATTGATTAAATAATCAAGATAGAATTTATCTCTTTTTATAGGAAGTGATATTTCAAAGCAAGTTGATCTGGATGGTAGTACCTTCACTAAATCCACTTCCATAGTATAAAAAGGTAATTCTATCAAGTTAAGTCAATGAATAATAAAGAAATAAAGGATGATTACATGAAGTGTGAATCATGATTTATGGGATATTATGAGACAAATATTTTATATTACACAGAATATGTTCATAGGAAGGTTGTTGCTACTATGAATTTTCCCTGTCTCTTTATGGGCCTTGATGGATTTCTAGACTCCACTCTTTGTTTATGAATAATATTCACTATAATAGTGATATGGTTATAGAGGTTTGAAGACTAAGAATATTCAAAAGTCTATAATATTCTAATGTATAAGAGTTCATGACATGGTGGGACCCACCATGGGTTCTATGATATATCCCAGAATATAAGATGGCCATGAAATACATAAATTTATATTATTATAGCTTAAAATAATTCGTATTGAATTTATTTATTAAATTTGATCACAAGATATTAAGTGAATACATAGAAGATATTATAGGAATGAATATTATTTTAATAATATTCAAGGTTCATTTAATATTTATGGGAATTAAGAGTTGACTTAATGGATCAATTTTATCATGTTATATATTTATTTTAGTATATTCTAGTGATAAAAATATATGTTGGGAAAAAATACCTCAAGGTAACATTGCAATATTTGTGGGTTGGTTGTGTTTGTTGACAAAGATGGTTTCCAAGGATAGTTTTAGAGTCTGGAGGGATTTTTGACATGGTATGTTGACGAAGATCCAAGACAAAGGAATGTATGCCTTGTAAGTGCTATAGAAAATTGCATACACATAGTGATGGTGTTTTTTAGTGTTTTCCAAATTTGTGGGGTCCAAAATTTGGTGTTTGGATAGCATCCCCAAAAGTGTATTTTCTTAAAGGCCTTATGAAAATATAGAAAATGCATGAGTTTCACAAATATGGGCTTCACGATGGGTGTTTCGTGAAGGATCAAAGATAGTTGACAGTGATCTAAGTGACAACGATGAGCATTAGAAATGATGAATGTGATGAGCATCGCGACAGTGTGAAGAGTATGAAGGTGATCTCTGCAATAATGTAGGGAATCATGAACACATAGTTTCTCTAAAGCATCGTGATAAAGGAATCATCATAGTGGAAAATAGAGAGCATCAAAAAAAATTATTATGTGCCCAGAAGGTTCTAGAATTAGTGGAAACGCCTATAAATAAGCCTTTACCCCCATTGAAAGAAGCTAGCGAGACTTAATGGAAATCTTAAGGCTCTAGAATCACGAAGGTGGTTCATGAAGGTGGTCTACAAAGGTGTTTCATATCATGAAGTTTGTGAAGTCTATAAAATCTAACTTAATGTTCTGATCATCTTGAAATTAAGGGAATTCATGATAGCTATGTTAGCTTCACAAAAGGAAGGAACTTTACAAAGGCTAGTGGAGCATTGCAGAAGAGGTGTCATTTGTGAATACTAAGTGAGCTTCAAAAAAGTAAAGAGCTTCATTAAGTATATTTGAGCTTTGTGAAAGAGGATCTTTATGAAGGAAGTGTGCATCCTAAAAGTTTTTCAAAATTCATTGCCCTGTAAATCTATGGTAAAGTGGTATTCATCAGTGGGATGAAATTGGAACCTCAAAAAAGAATTTATCTATAAAATTTTTTTTATTCATTTTTGATAATTATAGGACCTAAAAGTCCATAAACTATGAGTGGATCCCTTCCAAGAGTAGTGAGAAAAAGAAGTGGAATATGGTGATTTTTTCCACTAATATTGAGCCAAATAAAGATACATAGGGAGTGACCCTTGGGAAAGTAGTGAGCTGACCCAAAAACTAATAAAGGTTGTCAGCTTAGGTATAGACAAGATCTAGCCCGAAACACCATTCTTGGAAGTGAGACTTAGTGAATATGGTACAATTGGAACATTTTCATTTTATGATCCTTGGATATAGCCTAGTGAGGGTCAACCAAGTAAAAAATTTGTACCTCGTGCATGATGTGAATTATGTTCATACATTGTTATGAGAAAGGGGGAGAAGAGTGTATTGTTTAATGATGAAACAATATCTGAAGGGGAATAAGTGTGATTTCTGAGCCTGGATACCACTTAACAGGTTCCCCAAGCCTGGTGGGGAACATGACCTTAAGCATATCTCCAAAAATACTAGAGGATTCTAACAAGAAGTGAGTGCCTAGGGTGTGACCATGGGGAGACTATGGACTCATTACAAGAGTGTAGCACAACAAAAAAATATAAATAGAGGTAAATAGTGGATGAAATATAAGTAAAAAAAGAAGCAATCAAGGTAATAGATTGACAATGATAAAAACAACTGAATCAACTGAAAAAACTAATGATGACATGCCATGTGACCAGAAAACATGAAAACATGAATACAATATAGTAGGCATAACATGTTCAATAAAAGTATAAAAAAATAAAAATATTATCCCAAGCATCCTGAGCTACAACTCAGTTATATATAATCACGATCCATCCTAAATAGAAATAAATCAAGTGTTCAAAGTTGTATGCTTCCCTTTATCAACACCTACATTCATGTAATCTACCTCGGGTACCAAATGGTTCCCAGAGAGGGTGTGACATAAATCATAGTGGGCCAACACCAATGGTTTCTATACCGTCTATACCATGTAATAGAAATGTAACAGTGATAAATCATGCATACATAAAGTAAAACAATACAATGTAACTAAATATCCAAGTACATACTTCATCCATTGGTCAGTGTCTGAACATGTAACCATCATTATTTAATTGTTACTAGTTTATTAATAAGTACCATTTTAACAATATTGAAGCGTAACCATGATTATAAAGGGGGTAAGCCTATTATTTATAGAAAATGGAGGTCAGAGAGGCTCGTTGCGAAGTACCATCATCTTCGTGGCATCCTTTTTTTCTTCGCAACGATCCTCTCAGTCCTCTATTTTCTATAAATAACAGGCTCACCCCCTTGATAATCATGGTTATGCATCCCTTTCGGTGGATGATATCTCATTTCATAGTGCTTCTGAGAACCGCGAAGGTATGGCCTTTGCGAAGTCCTCCACACTTCGCGAAGGAGGGAGACACTTCAGGTTTCTCAAGGCTCCATAAATCATTAACCCTTCTCTATGAAATCTATAAATATTGAGCTCTTTACTAAAGTGAATCCCTAATCTTCTGAAGTCCTTCCTTCAGGAATCACCTTTCCTTTGTGAATACCCATCCTTTGCGAGACCCTAAGCTCCGTGAAACCCTTTCCTCCATGAGAACCTCTATGAAAAACCTTCATAAAGATCCTTCCTTTGCACCCACTGGTCTATAAAACGGGGGTTGTTCCCCTGCACCACTGCTTGGGATCTGTGCCACCCAACAAGCTGGTACCTTACCTACCATCACTAACCCCCACGAAAAATGGATAGTCACACTGTGAAATTTTCAAGAAAGGTCAACCCCATTTTTTTTCTGCCCCCACCTTCCACTTATGGAATACCCTGATTTGAGATACTACTTTGCATCCCATGAAACACCTTGAGTAGGAATATTCCTCTTGATCCATTCCCCATGTCATGAGTTGATATTATCATCATCAATTTCTTGAGTAATTTGAGTTGAACCATTCTTTAAGAAACTCATCCAAACCCCATCACCTAACTCCTATTCCAGGTTGAACCAGAAAGGACGACTCTTGCATAAGTCCCACAATAGCCATAGCTAGGTGACTTATGCCTAATAGTCCTCACTACATGAATTCGAATTGTATAATCCACTATCATTCAATAATAGGATACCTATTATTCAAAATAAGATATTCCTTATGTGACAAGTATAAGATTCCTCATGCCAGGTTCATGGTGGCATAATATCGAGAGTGTTGGAATCTATTAAAACATTCCATCACTCCACCTCACACTTTGTGTGTCCTTCATTTGGACCTTCATTATTTTTCATGTCCATAGGGACCCCCTAACGACCTGGTCCCATGCTTCTTTGGATCATCAACGGTTCTGGGTCAACTACCCAAAATACTTTGGACGACACTTTTCTTTTGGCCCTGTGTTCGAATATAGTCAGTAGTTGGCCCTCATTTGTTTGTTTCAATATCAGGATAACACGATGTGGATGTTGTGTTTCGAATATGGTCAGAAGTTATATTCCTATGTCATTATCCCTTCATTATGTTCCTAATGTTTCACATGTGATTCACACTTTTCATATCCCTTTGTTTAGATTGATTCCAACACCCTTGGCGTTATCCCACTTGTACACTAGTGTATAGGTGTAGGCCCCACTTATATGACTCAACCCATTAGTGAGTTGGGATGACCTCATGGATAGAAACGGAGAAGAAATTATGGGCTTCTTCTGTGCATCAACCCCATCCACCATTGCTTCTACACAGTGGCAGCTGGGATGCTTTCATGCGTAAGCCCCATCCATAATTTCCGCTTCTTATCGGCACCTAGATAGCTTCCATGAATAAGCCCCTTCCACCATTTCCACTCTATATCAGCACTTGGGAAACTTTCACGCATAAGACCCATCCATCATTTATGCTTTTTAGTGGCATTAGAGCAGCTTCCAACCGTATGCCCCATCAATCATTGCCACTTCTTAGAGACAATCAGGCCACTTTCACACATAAACCCCATCCACCATTGTTGCTTCATAGTGGCACCCAGGAAACTTCTATGCGTATGTCCCATACACCATTGTCATGCCATATTGTCACCTGGGAAGCTTTCACGCATAAGCCCCATTCAATTTTATCGCTCCATAACAGCACTTGGGGCTCTCCTATGTGGAAGAACAAACCCTTTCTGAACTACGTAGGATTTTATCCCTATCTTCTACAGACAGTATGTAGGATACCTCCATGAGGTTCAATGCTAACCAATGGAAAACATTGGTACCCCCTTCTAGGGGTGAAACCTCCCTGATCCACCTTAATGTGTTTCCATATCATCCTTTATGGTGTGAAATATTACCGTTATGGGACACACCACCCTGTATCCACTCTCATAGTCCATTTTTACCCAACCAATGTTAAACTCTGGTGCTCCCTCATAGGGATGAACCCTTCCGATATGCCATCTTCCCTTTCTAGGACATATCTCTCAAATCCACCCCTAGGGTGTTTTGATCCATCCACATGGTCTGATAACAAATCATAATCCCCAGAACATTCCTCATGACTGTATCTCTCAGGACATGATCACTAGGTCCCTTGCTGCCTCTTATTTCTCACACTGATCTTGACTCGCATGGTCTGAGAGTAAGAACCGACCATGAAATCCTATTTTGTCCATCTCTATGTGTAATACCCACACCCCTTTTTTAGCTAAATAAACTTTGATCCCTATATTTTAAAAAGGGTATATAGGAAGCCTCTCTGAGGTTCAATCCCATCATCCATTGGTCCCAAATACTTCACATCGGTTCACCTTCATCCCACATAACGTTAAACTATATTTCCAAACTACATGGGGTTTGATCCCTATATTTTAAATATGGTACATTTGAATCCTCCTCAAGGTTTAACCTCAACTAATGGTAAAATTTGGTGCTCTCTCCTGGGGACATACCCTCTTGACATGACATCTTCCCTTTATGGGACACATCTTCTAGATTTTCCTCCATGGAGTGTTCTGGTCCACTCAAGCTTTTAACCATGTATAATCCCCAAAAAAACCATAATCCTCCAACCAATAGTTCCCCTCTTACAATGGGATGCTAACCATTCATAACATCAGACATGTATTCAGGTATATGTTCTTTATATACACCCCTATTCTATACCCCATTATTTAACTACATAGACTTTTATTCCCAGCCACTGGGATACATAGGATTCATCTTTAAAGGTTCAAAACCATCATTCATGTCTCATCCTAGTCTCTCCCTTGAGCCCCTATATTTCGGGAAGATAATTCCTCAACCCAAGGTTCTATTTCCTTTGGGTTCCATCCATGCATCCATTATCATAATCCACCTCCTGAGGCGACTCATCGCCCCATCCTGAACTATGTGGACTTTGATACCTCTCTCCTAGGTAAGGTATGTAGGAAACCTTCATAAGGGTCCATCCCAACACTTCCATCTTCACATCGGTTTCACCCCATTCATCTCATCCACTTCATTAAATCATCCATCATCCATCCTGATTCTCACCCAGGCCACCACATCCCAAATAAATCATGCCACCAACCTAGTTCGTCTCAGTTTGTAAGCCTCGTTCATCCATATGATTTCTACTCCTAGTGGCATCTAGGTCGTCTTAGGGTGTAATCCCCATTCATCCATATGATTGTTTCTTCTAGAAGAACATAATCTATATCAATGTGTAATCCCCATTCATCCAAATTATTACAGCTCCTAGAATCACATAGGTCATCTCAGTGTGTAATCTCCATTTATCCATATGATTGTCGATCCTTGTGGAACTTGGGAAATATCAGTTTGTAAGACCCAAATAATCCATTCAAACTACATGGGTTTTGATCCTTTTCTTCTAAACAGGGTATATAGGAAGCCTATTATAGGTTCAATCCCAGCCAATGGTAAAACATAGGCCCCCCTTCAAGGGACACATCATCCAAGGTCCATCCTTATTGGGCATTATAATCCATCTATTTGGTGTCCCCCTTTATAGGGGCCATCCTTCTCTGATCCTACCTTATTGGTGTTCAGATCAACCTTCATGGTGTGAATCCATGCCCTTATAGGACACACTATCCTAGATATATCCTTATTGGACATTCTGATCCATCCTTCAGTAAACCTTCTAGGTGGTCCCTCATAGGGATGTGCCAATTTGGTCCACTTTCATAAGTGTTTTGATCAGTCTGATCGATCTCCAGAAGACATTAAACTTGTGACATACCCTGTGTTAAACATGGGAAGCCGAGGAAAACCTCAAAGACATGCCTCTAACACAGGATTCCCCGTGATCAATTTGGGATGCCTTAGTTTCCATGCCCTTGAGACTCCCTGATATGAGGAAGAATAAAGTTGACCAATATTAATGCATCCATATATTCCAAACATGCCTGATGTAACCATCTACTATAAATGAATGTTTCTTCTCTCTCAAGACCCCTTGTAATGTACTCATGGAAGTAGTGTAATTAATTGATGTCCATGAAGAGATTGCACTGGGAGTGAGTTTCATGAAAAACATCTTAATCATTAAGGGATACCTATAATAGGAGATGAGTTTCAAGTAGGAATACACATAAAGGGGAACTGACATCCCATCATCCTATTTCAATCAAGGAGAAAGCATACCTCAAGAGGTGACAGATGCTGCCCACTTTTAGAAAGTGGGAATGCGAGGAAACAATGCGACCCATCCGACCGAATCATCCCACAAACGCAACACGACGAGGCATGCCCCAGTAGAAAAGAATCAAAAACAAAGGGTAAGAGTGTAATAAAAAGATCATAGTCCAACGAATTCCACAAAAAAATGTCTACCGAGTCCAAGGAGGTCATCTAATGTAAAAAGGGCATAAGCAATGACTAGGCCAGATGGGCTGTAACCATGGAACATACTTTTCAATATTGGATCCCATGAGTTTATTAAAGGCATATTTTAATAATACATAAGGCATACTATAGTGTCATACTGGGAATCTGAGGTTAGAAAATAATTGGTTTCTAGGTGGGTTTCAACCAAAGAAAGCCAAATCCTAGAATCAGAATGGGGTTCTCGAGTCCTCAAGGCCTTCCCTATGGAATCCAAGGTGAGCTCAAGTTATGCCAATCTTATTTGATAATGATATAATGTAATATTTTTTACGGTTCAATCCATTACCTTTCATTAGTTTGAAAATTCTAATTGATCATGCAACCATTTAATCAAGTCTTAATTAATCAATAAGTCCATTTGCTTCAATCCCTGCCTTTATTTAGTGTGACAAGACCAAGTAGCATGAAACCATTAATTTAATACATTTAAAACATTTTCAATAATCAAGGTTCAATCTTGTACCTTCTGTTAACATGATATGAGGTTCTATAGACACGAAACAAATTATTCAATTATTTTAATTAGGACAAGTCATATAATTAGTATAATTAGTAATTTACTTTTATCATTGATTTATTAATTCGAAAAACATAACATAGGTAGGTCAAGTAGTGAGAATACATGGTACATTCCATTATTCAATTCAAAAATTTAATCAAGTCATTTAATATAGAAAATATTACCCTTAGAAGGGTCAATCCAAGGCACACCCGAACAATAGCTCAAACACATAAAAACACTAAAATGATAATGTGGTCAAAACATCCTACATGGGATGGATGAAGTTGTGGGACAAACCACTAAAAAATAATAACATATTTGGAAATATCATAACCATACAGTTAAAATGATTATAAGCATGACATATAAATTCAATAAATAGAACCCTATGAAAATTTTGGGCCCCACACAAAAATTCCAAAATCAACGAACTCGAGGGATGAATTATAGACCACCCACCATAGGATTGTATGAAACTCCTCCTCTAGTATCAACCACTAATTTGGATTGGATTGGAGTAGATATAAGAAAAATAGAAAAGTTCTCACAACTCGATAACTAGGTCGAGAGAAAGAGAGAATAATAACAGCTCAAACGAACTCGAGTACTTACCATTTCACATCCAACGTGTCAAACAAAAGATTGGAAATATCCCAGATGACGAATATCTCTTAATACCTTACACAAGAATTAAAAAATCTTCAAAATGAGAGGAATGGAGAATAATTAAATTGGAATTCAGATTAGGGAAGAAGGAGGAGATTAATTAGATCATTAATTAGAAGAAGGTAAAATTACCCAAAATTTATCTTGTTCATAGTTTGTCTGCACAGGTTGAAAAACTGTATGAAAACCATGAATAGGTACCTGAAAAAAGTGGAAATCACATGATTTGGATGAATGGTTAGGGAAACTGTGCACCAAACATATATAATAGATCTCCCTGAAAATGTGGATCTTCCGCATTGTTAGATCTAACCATGTTCCATACTCGTATGGTTTGCTCTAATCATACGACAAGGCCAGTTTTCCAAAAAAGATGGTTTCGGGCTCCGAACAAGCCTCATAAACCCTTGTAACCTTCTCTAACTCACTATGAATCAATATTATGTCAATACTAAATAAATAGACCGAAATTTTAAGGATCTATACCTGAGTGAAAAACCGAGTTCTTATAGTCTTCCCCCTTAAGAGAAATTATCCCTGAGTTCACCATCCAGGGGCAGTGAAACACTATCTGAGAAAAACTCTAGAAACTAAGCACAAATGTTAGCCTCCTACTCCTAAGGTTCATCTTTCATGTGGTCATGCTGTTATAGCACCAATTCTAGAGAGAAATGCCAGCCTCAGAGAGCATTCATGCTCCAGTCAATGAGGTGTATTGGATACTCCACAAAGGTAGAATCAAAATCAAACTCAAATTCCTTGGGAGAAAAGGTATGATATGGGTCAATTATATTAGAAAAGATGTGAAACATTAAAGACATCATGCATGGAATTTTACCTATGAGGTAACATAAACCGATAGGCTACTGGGCCAACTCACTCAAAAATCTAAAATGACCCTACATAACAATAAAAAAAATCAGTTGCTTCCGTAACCGTCTATTCCATAGATTCAGGCGATACCCACAAGAAAACAAGATCTTCAACCTCGAACTCCATAGGTCATCGATGGTGATCGACATAAGATTTCTATCTAGACTGAACAATATTCATATGATTTCTGATCAGGTGAACTTGTTCTTAAGTCTTCAGAATGAGACAAGGACCTATTAGGGCTACCTCACTTGCATCTAGATAGTACATGGGTGAACAAAAACAACCTACGATATAAGGACTCAAAATGATCCATTTTAATTTTCTCCTAAAATATGTTATTATAGGAAAAATCAATAAGAGGGATATGCTTCCCCCAAGAACTACCAAAATCAAGGACACATGATCATAACATATCCTCTAGAACATGTATCGTCCATTCTGATTTTTCATCAATCTAATGGTGAAACACTATGATTAGATGTACCTATTTTCCCATAGCCTTTTGTAATCCCTAACAGAACTATGACATGAAATGAGCGTACACATATTAAATGAAAGTACAAGGGACCTTGTGTAGTCGTACAATCTCACAAACTTATAGTCCTCCCATCTCATCAACTGAGAAAGTCTCTTGAATAGGAATGAAGGGTTCCAAATTCATTAGTCTATCAATGAGAACCCATAAAACATCACTACATATAGGATACCTGGGTAAAATTACAAAAAAGTCCAAGGAAACATCTTCCCATTTCCATAATGGGACTGGAAGAGGTTGTAACAAGCCTGTAGGTCTCTGGTGCTCCACCATTACTTGTTGACTGGTAGAACACCTAGTGATAAATCCTGATATCTGATGCTTCATCCTAGACCACCAATATTTGTGCCACATATCTCAATACATCTTGGAGATACCTGGATAAACTACCCATTGAGAATTGTGGGAATCATGCATCAAATCCTCTCTCATATCTTTAAGAACCTAGATACATCCATGAATACACAGGAAGTTGTCTTTGTCTACATACCAATCCGGAGGCGAGTTGCCTCCTAATATACTCTCATAGAGAACCAAGTCCTCATGATTTTAAAATTTCCTACCCTTCACATTCTCAAGGAGAGATGTGGTAATTTTTAAATATGAGAGGTATGACTTCTCATGACTATCATGAAACTATAGATGTATCTTAGAAAAGAGGGCCATTAACTTCCATTCATCACTAGCTTCCAGTATGTCTTGTACATGAGTTTTATAATTTAGTACATATGAAACTACATTTACCTTCACAAGAATATATGCAAACTCAAAATAAAAGTATTATAGATATTCGACCCATATCTACCATATGAGGTTCATGTAACACCGAGTAAAGATATATTTGAGGATATTATAGTTCGTGTACACCACAAAGTGATCACTTAAAAGATTGTGTCTACAACAACTTAAGGCATGGATAACTGCTGCTAGCTCAAGTTCATGTGTTGGGTAATTTCTCTCAGGATGCCTCAACTATGGAGATCCATACACAATGACCCTATCCTCCTGTATTAGCACTTCTTATAGGCCAATGCATGATGCATCATAGAAGAAAGTATAAACTCTTCCGGGATCTAGTAGAACCAACATAGGTACTAAGACAAGTCTTCGTTTTTTTCTTCTAAAAGGCTTTCTCACATTATTCTGAACACATGAACTTAACACCCTTCTTTGCAAGGCCAATAATTGGTGAAGAAATATGTGAGAATTAATATAAAAAATTCATATAATATAAATCAATCCCTAAGAAAATACTTATATAAAATTGTTTTTGGTATTCTTCTAGAAAACTACAACACTAACCTTTTCTAGGTCAACATATACTACTAATTTTGATATGATGTGACCCAAGAGGTGAAATTTTTCAATCCAAATGTTTCTCTTAGAAATCTTAGCATAAATTCGATGCTCTCTTAGTGTACCTAGAATGATCTAAATGTTTTTGGCATGGTCGCTAAGAGTATGTGAATACATCAAGATTTCATCCACAAAGACCATGAAAAAAGAATCTAAATAATGGTGGACCACCCTATTCATTTGATCCATGAAAATGGAAGGTGCATTCATAAGATTGACCGACATAAATAGGCACTCATACAAACCATACTTACTATGGAATGTTGTATATGATATTTTTGATGGCCTAACTCACACATGATGATAACCCAATCTTAGGTCGATCTTAGAGTAGACCTTATCTCCTCGGATATAGATGAAAAAATCTTTTATTTGAGGTAGTGGATACCGGTTCTTCATTATAAGATGGTTAAACTATCTATAATTCACATATACATGTAAGCTTCCATCCACCTTCTGAGAGAAAACATGGGTGAACCCCAAGAGAATGCACTGGGCCCTATGAAGCCTTTGGCCTACAAATCCCTTGAATTCATCTTGATTTCCTGAAGCTCTATAGGTTCCATCTAGAAATGAGGAATGGACACTGGTGCTACTCTTGGAACAAGATAAATCATAAAATACACCTCTCTATGATGAGGTAAGCTAGAAAAATCATCAGGAAAGGTTTCCCTGGAATGATCTACTATTGGATGGAAATCCTCTTGACATACACCTTGATCCTCCATGAAGATATTTTCAATATACGAAGTCACTCAACCTATCCCATGATACTCTGGTCCTAATCTACCATCCTATACATCCCAATCACCCTTATATAGATAACTTATTCCCTTTGGTAATGTAGAAGGTACCCTATGGTTATAGAAGTCTACAAAATCATGATACTAAACCAACCAATCCACATTGAGAATGGAGTTGAAGCCTGTCATCTCTAGAATGAAGAGGTTCAATAAGAAAGGGTAATAGCCTACCTTAAGGGGATAGTCCCTCCACCATTGTTTTCCCTCTGACCACACTTCTAATAGTGTATCTAGGGTCATTACACAACAGTAATATTGTATCTATAGTTTGAGACTCTCCATGACAGATATGGAGATAAAAGAGTTCAAATAACCCATTTAATATAAATAAAATATATTGGAAGATGCCATAAGAATAGTACCTCATACCGTAGATGGTCCCACAATATGATCCTTGGGTATTGGATGTAGCGAATGAAACTGACTAGATCCATGACCGCCTATAATTTCTGGACTACCACGATAACATTTGCTCTATTGGAACTAATGGTGATCAGGATTCTGACACCTACATCCATAACTTCCTCCTTGTCCAAACTGTTCGGTACTATTCCAACTCCCCACCTGACATGCCACAAACAGACCTACTCTTAATGGTGGAGCTGGCACAGATCCTTTCCCACTCGAATCTAGTGGAAAGGTCCTTCAAAAATGTTGAAGATACCCCAAGCAGCCACAATCCTAAAACTCGAGTGGGTCTATATCACACTGAGGCTTCAGATACCCCTATTTTATTCATTTATGGAACACCATAGAGTTATTAGTAGGGATACATTGGTTATCACTTCCCTGATGAAAAACTTTGAGGGAATGTTTCCTACAACTAGGATAATTATTGGCCTACTGTGGAACTGATCCTATATTCCCAATAGTATTTCCATCCCTTAGTTTTCACTCAGTGATAAGATCTTTATTTACATTTTTAGAAAAAGTAGGTAGGTGAAATATATTCATATAGGTATGGGTGGATTACACAAGCCCATACTCAAAGAATCTAGCATTTGAAAGCTCATCAGTGGATAGAAGTGGTGAAAACCACTATAACTCAGTGAAACGTGATGAATATTACATAACTGACATAGAACCATAATCTAGATGCATTAACTCTCTAGCTTTATTAGCTCTCAATGTCTGAGGAAATAAATTATCAGAGAAGGTAATCTGAATATAATCTTTAACATGCCCTGATGATGACCAGCCTTGGTAATCACATCCCACCAATGTTTGGATGAATATCACAACATATAAGTAGAAAGTTTGATCCTATACTATAGAGGAATATCCATATAATCAAATATTTACAGGGTGGAATCTATCCAAGACTCAGCAGCATGTGGACCACCATCCCTTAAGAAAGTAGGAGGATGCTGCTGTTGGAACTCGCAGGTCAGATCCGCCATCGTAGGTGCAACTCGTGGAGTAGCGTACATGGAATGCATTATATGTAGGAAACTATAATGAACTTGGATATCACTTCCTAGAACAATTATAGTAGGTGGTGCCTCAAGTGGCACTCCTAGAGGCAAGATAGGAAGCTCAGGGCCCATCATGTCTAGATCATGGTCATTTCCACCCTCCTGGAGTACGACATGTGGACATCATGGTGGAATTGGTATAAAATTTCCAAGAACACACCTTAGAAAAAGATCTAAAAATATCGATAGAAACACTTATAGAATATAAACATAGAAAAATTCACTGCTCTAGGTATACTAACCCAACTACCGGCTTAGATAGCCAGGTATCAATAAGTACTGAAGTATAAGTTTCATTTAATTTTATATTTAATTACAAGTTCATCCCTTAACCTTTCATAAACATTAAAAGGTGGGATAATTACGTGAAACCATTTCATATTATGTTTTCTTTTATAATTGATAGACATTCCCATTAAATGAGTTCCCAAAAACCTTATCAATGAAAATGACGCCCATTTATCTATAGCTTAAATGCTTGACTCGATAAATTAATCATCCCAACCCATAAGGGCCCATATACCTCATCAATTGAGACATGAAATCACTCAATCACTACAAAGAGAAAGAAAATTCATAATCTAACTATCAAAACATCACTCAATAATCACAGGTATATCAAGAAATGCAAAGTAGTGAAATGCACCTATATGGTAGGAAAATATGCCTGACATATGAGTTATAGGTGCCTATAATGATGCCTGTAAAAATGATCCTTTCCCTCATATCACCAGGACAAGGAATAAATAAATCCTTATGTAGAGTAATAATGATAACCTCAACACAACATGTGTGTCACCCGATGGTGAAATAATATTAAATGTAATAGAAAAAATAGAATAACAATTTTGTTTGGGGTAACTTGTATTTTACCCCGAACCTGGGTTCATGATGCACAAGAACATATTATAACCAAGTCCCAAGATTTATTAACCTCCGGACTATTCTCTCTAAATAGTAAATTAAGAAAATAACCTACATTTGATACCACTTCAGGATGTCACGAACATGGATTCCACTTAATAGGTGCCCCAAACCCGATGGGCCACATGGCCTCAAGCAGATCTCCCCAAATGCTAGAGGCTACCGACTAGAAGAAAGGGCCTAGGGTGTCCATGAGGGATACTATGACCTCATTACTAGAGTGTATCATAATGGATAAATATAAACAGAGGTCAATAATATAAGCAATGTAAGTAAATAGTGGAAGCAGTCAACATAATAGATAGAAAATGATATCAATAATTAAATCAACTATAATAACTGATGATCACATGTCATGTCACTAGAAAAATTGAAAAAATGATACAATACAACAAGAATAACATGTTCCAAAATAGTATAAAAGAAATAAAAATTCTATCCCATGTATCGCAAGTTATGGCTCGGTCATATGCTTTTAAGCTCCATCAGAAACGATAAGAAATCAAGTCTTCAAAGCCATATACTTCACTTTATCAAAAATCATATTTATGTAATCCACCCCAGGTACCAAATGGTGCCTGAAGAGGGTGTGAGATAAATCTTAGGGGGTCACCACCAATGATGTCTATAACTTCTATCCCATATAATAGAAATGTAATAGTGTGAAAAATGAATATATAAAGTAAAATAGTAAAATGTAACTAAATACCCAAATACCTTATTCATCCCTCAACTTATGTATAAACATGTAACCATAATTTTTTGATCGTTAAAATTTTATTAATAAGTCCCATGTTAAGAATAGTAAAGGTTCCATGATGTAACAAGGCAATATGTAATGAAATTTCCTAATGAAGTTTCAAGGTAGAAAATATGGAAACATATACCTCAAGGGTCACCAACTCAGTAATAACTATTTCCAGGATAAGGGTAATAGTGTAATCCAAGGGGAATAGTCCAAGTAATTCAACAATAATACACCTACTGAGTCCAAGGACTTCATTCAAGGTAAAATTGGGATAAGCAATGATTGGTCCTGAAGGGATGTAACCATGGAATCTACATGTCAATGATGGATCCAAGGAGTGTATCCAACGAATCCTGTAATAATACAAATGGGATATTATGGTGTCATACCAGGCATATGAGGTCAAACAAGAATCGGGTTCCATCTGGGTTTTAAACCAAGAAGGCCTAATCCTTGAATGAGAATGGGGTTCTCAAGTGCTCAAGGCATTCCCTATGGAATCCAAGTCGAGCTTGAGTATGGAAACAAATATTTGATAATGATTTCATATAATATTTCATAAGGGTTAATACATTACCTTTAATTAGTGTGAAAAGGCTAATTGAGCATGAAACCATTTAATCAATTCTTAATTAATCAATAAGTCCATTTGGTTCAAGCATTTCCTTTTATTAGTGTGAAAAGACCAAATATCATGAAACCATTCATTTAATCCATTTAAAACATTTTCAATAATAAATTTTCACTCTACTACCTTCTATTAACCTGGTAAGAGATTTTACAGAATAAAACCTATTATTCAATTATTTTTAATTAGGCAAAGTCATATAATTAGTATACTTTCCAATTTCCATCTTTCATTGATTTATCAATTTGAAGCACTTACTTTAGGTGAGTCAAGTGGTGATCATACAAGATACTTTACATTATGAAATTTAAAATTTAAATAAATCAATTTATTATAGAAAATATTATAGTTAGAAGGGTCAAGCTAAGGAACCCCTGAACGATGACTCAAATGCGTCAAAACACCAAAATGAAAATTATGCCAAAACATACTACATAGTATGCATAGAGTTGTGGGCCTAAACTCTAAAAAATAATCACATATTTGTAAAGGGAATAAATACATGGATCTAATGATTATAATCATAACATTTAAATTCAATAAATAGAACCCGATGAAATCGGAGGACCCCACACGACAATTCGAAAATCAACAGACCCAAGGGATGAGTTATAGACCACCAACATTAGGCTTTTATGACTCTCCTCATCCAATATCGGCCTATGATTTGGCATGGATCATAATAGATCTAATAAAAATGGAAAATCACTCACACTTTGATTACTAGGTTGAGATTAAGAGAGAAGAAGAACAACTCAAATGTAATCAGGTACTTACAATTGTGCATCCAATGTGACAAACAGAAGCTTGAACAGATACCAGATGAAGGAGATATCTTTATCCTGATATTAGGCCTTAAAAAAGATCCAAAATCAGAGTAATGGAGTCTAATAGTATTGGATATCATATTAGGGAAGAATGAGAAGCTTAATTATATCATTAAGGGAAAAAGGTAAAATTAACCAAAATTTATCCTGTCCACGGTTTGTCTGCACAATTTGAAAAACCATGAAAAAAAACATGCATGGGTACCTAAAAAAGGGAAACTATAACTGTTAGAAAAAACATTCACTAACTATGTGGAATGGATCTTTCTAAAAATGTAGATCTTCAGCATGGTTAGATCTAATCGTGCTCCCTACCCGTAAAATTTACTCTAACCATGCGACATGGCCATTTATTCACAAAATTATTGATTATAGGCTCCAAAAAATCCCTTTAAACCCATGGGACCTTTTATAACTCACTAAACATCCATAATAGGTCCAAACTAAAAAATTAGACTGAAATTTAAAGGATCCATACCTGAGTGGAAAACTAGATTTTTACAATATGTTTTAATCTGTCATATCTTGATTCACCCCACCTCTTAGGGTATTTAACCTAAATGGGATAACAATTAGTATTATAGCCTAAAAATTTAAAGTCATTAGTTCTCTATTATTAGAAGAAATAGAGGTTGTCAATTAGAAATAGATTCCAATCATTGATGGAAATAATTTTCAATTATGGAAGAATCTGATGTTTCACTACTTCTGATCATTAGGAATGGATGTCTTTAGAACAAATATTTAGGGAATATCAGATAATATCAACAATTGTGCTTTATCAAAAGCTAATTTAAGGGAATTGGATGTTGATACTAAGGAAATCAATGCTTTAGTGGGATCCCTATGAAATGTGATATATATAAAGGTGACATCGTGTAAGTCATCACATTCTATGTGGTAAAATCTGCTGAATATTTATGAAGGTGACTCAAAAGATAGGGAAGAGAAACTACACGTTCTATGGAATAAGTATGAGGATATTATAAGGCACCCGGATGAGTCTTTTGATGCATTATTTCATCATGTAAATTTTTTTTGTGGAATACATGCATGGTATATAAAAAATTATTGAAGATATAAAGACTGTTAAGTGCATCTTGAGAAAACATCCATCTCAGTTTAATATGAAGGTTTCAATATTTGTAGATAAATATCCAAAGTATCTGAGATTTAATATATTACATAGTCCTCTTGGAGTATATGAAATGATAAATTATGATAATGATGCTATGGAAAAGTGAATTACAAATAAGTGTAATTCAAGGCCATGAAGAAGCACACCATTTAATATGGACATGAAGATGAAGAGACAATGAGGTGATGTCATTCCCTTGATCAAATATTCAAAGTGGAAAAAGATAGTTTAAAGGTAAACTCATGCTTGCATGGTTTTGATGTGTAAAAGTTGGAAATACTAGAGAAAGGTGCCCCAAGAAGATTCAATAAGATGAAGTTGAAATTCCCATGAAGAAGTATTTAGCCTACGTGAAAAGGAAAGAAATTTTTTTATAAAAATTTCTTTAAAAACAAGAATCAGTTTTCAAGAGAAGATGATAGTTCTGAAGAATATGAGGTAGAATATATAGAGGATTTCAAGCATTATAATGTATTTTCTATAGTGGGAGTTGTCAAAAATTACCAATAAAGGGAATAAAGTGGCAATAAATATGAATAAGTCTAAGGAAGAGTTTACCTTTAGGTTTAATTAGAAGCTCCACTTGAAGAGACAAATATTTGGAGAGTCAAAATTAAGAAATCCAACAAAGTGGTTCATGATACAAAAATTTACATCTAGTAATAGAAAGAAGAAAAGTTTGAGTTGAATTAAGAAATTAAAAAATTGAAATCATCAATGCCATAGAGATCAAAAAATGTTGTTGAGTAAAAGGTCAAGATTGAATAATGGAAAATGGAAATTAATAGTTTGATTAACATTAGAAAAGATCAAATCAAGAATATTGAAGAACTTTGAAGAGGGAGATTTTATCATGTGACGAAGTGTTAATGATCAGGAAAAATATTAACTCTTGGTACAACATCAAGAAAAAATTTCATTTAGACAATAGAAAAGATGAAGGTGGATCATAGAGGTACAAAAAAAAACAAAATCACAATCAAATCAAAATGATAAGGATGGTAAGAGGGTTGATAAAAAAATAAAGAGTTTTGATGATTAATGTCAAATTGAAAGCACCCACATTGAAATTGGATATTTATTTGGGTATTAAGAAGAGTCAAAAATATTTAGGGAACCCAAGGGACAACCATAGGTGTAGAAGTGACATGTGGTAATTCACCTCGCATTAGGTGTTATTACTGTGGAAATATAGGACACTCATGAAATGCGTGTTCCATAGCCAAGAGATATCGAAGGGAATAAAAATAAAAATGGAAGAAATATATATTTAAATACTATAGAACATCATTCATGGGGTATTGTTTTTTATGTGGAGGATTTGTACACAATTCCAGATATTTTACGTCAACCAGGAAGAGGAATCAGTCGAAGTAGAATCAAACTAGTCGCAAGAAACAATTTAATGAACCATGAAGTGAGTTGAAAATGATTTTTTTGCAGTATTGTAAGATTAAACTAGTCCATCATACACTGAGGAAGAAAAATATTATCAATACATACCAGGTATGAAGTAAAAAATATAGATCAATAAGAAAATATATTAGCATGTAGTGGTTGTAGATATTTCTTTTAAAGCATCATATCCCACTAGAATATAGATCATTGATAATGGATGCACCCACATATTATATAAAAAAGGAATTAGTGATAGTAATCTAATATGATAATAAAGGTATTATGAGATTTTGAAATGATGAAGGCTTGAAAATTATTGTCTCTAGAAAAGAAAAGTTTCGGGGAAAACATGAGATTTGAAGACTTCTTGGTTGTTGAAGGTATTAGTCACAAATTACTAAGTGTCAGTTAATTATGTTATTCAAGAAATTCCACAAGATTTTCTAATAAGTTACGTGTCATCATGGAAAAATATGGTGAAATCATTTTATAGGGAAGGTGTACGAAAGGGAATGTCTACCTTGTGTGTGGAGAAGAAGATATGTTCTTTATTTCAAAGGAATAAGAAAACAAGTTATGGCATAAATGTATTGATCACTTGAACCAAACATCCTTGGAAGATCTGGGGAAATATGTGGCTGCTCAAGACCTCCCTAGATTATCACATGATCATACCCATACGTGTGATGCTTGTCAATAGGGGAATATCATTCGAAATAAATATATTGAAAAAGAGGAAAGGTAAAAAAAACAATTTTGTTTGTTCATATTAATGCATGCAGACAAATTTAACCAGGATTTATTGATGGTAGGAGATATTATGTTCTATTAATTGACGATTTTAACAGAATGACATGGGTTTCATTAATCACCAACAAATATGAGGTGTTTAGTTACATAAAAAATTATTTAAGAGAAGTTGAGAAGATGCTGGGTCAAAAAATTCATAAGATCTGAATAAATAATAGAACAGAGTTCACCAATATCCTAGTGGATGATTATCTTGAGAAACATGGTATAAGGAATCATGTTTCAATAGTAAGAACTCCATAACAAAATAGAGTATTTGAGAGAAGAAATCTAATTATAAACAACATAGATTGAATAATTCTCATTGAGAAGAACTACCAGAGAAGTTTTAGAAAGTAGTTGTGATGCACTCAGTCTATGAATAAAATAGATCATTGATATTTTCCAAAGAAGGGAAGACTTCATATGAGCTATGGTGTCAAAATAATTCATCATTGATGTACTTTTGAGTCTTTAGAAGCAAGTGTTTCATTCTCAATAAGGAGAAAAAGATGAAGTTTGAATCCCGTGGAGATGAATAAATATTTCATGGATACTCAAAGAGAATAAAAGAATATTAATGATTAAATAAGTGACTAGGAGAGGTAGTTGAAATTAATGATGTCACTATAGTATATAATGAGTAGAATCTTTAGCAAATACATGATCAGTCTTGGGAGGATAGTGATGAAGAGATAATAATATTAGGGGATTTTCTAGTTCTGAAGGATGGTTTGGAAGAATATTTAGATAATGAAAAGGATGAGTATAGTTCTGTATGTATAGAAAGATAAAAAAGAGCCTAAATTGAAAGACAACACATAATTGGTGATTAGAAAGATCTAGTGAAAACAAGCATAATTATGACTCTATAAAAATCATCATAATTTTCATAGGTAGAGCCTAAATGTTTTGATGATGTACCTGGACATGTGAATTTAGTTTAATATATGATTGAAGAGATTCACCAAATTGAGAATAATCAAACATGGGAGATTGTTTTAAGGACAACAGATAATAATTACATCAGGTCTAAATGGGTCTTTCATAATTATATGAATGAATATGGGGTAGCGATTCAAAAAAAAGCACAAATAGTGTGAAAATGGTACTCCCATATAGATGTTATTGATATTGATGAGGCATTTACACCTTTTGCGAGGTTAGAGGAAATCAAATTATTCTTGGCCATAGCAGTGCAAAGATGGTTCAAAGTTTTCCTTATGGATGTTATGTCAGAATTTATGAATGGGGTTCTGGATGAAGATGGGTATATTGAGAAGCTAAATGGTTTTATCATTCATGAAGATGATAACAGAGTGTGTCAGCTGAAGAAGGAACTGTATGGTTTGAATCAAGAACCATGAATATGGTATTAAAGGATCAACTGTTTTTTGAAGAAGCATGGTTTTCAGTGTCATGGAGTTGGTTACAATATGAATGTTAAAAATTATAGAAACCAAGTTATTATGGCACTAGTGTATGTTGATGACATAATTTTTAGTGGATCAGATAAAGCACAATGATTTTTTTTCCTAAATTCATTAAAAATGAGTTTTAAATGTCAATGATTGGTGAACTAATGTTTTTACTTGGTTTACAGGTAATACAAGGAAAGAATGGAACAATCATTTCTCAATATAAATATGACAAAGAAGTTCTTAGAAGATTTGGAATAGATAATTCCAAGGATATGACAACTCTAGTGGCTACCTAAATGAAACTTTCATGAGATGATGAAGGAAAAGCAGTTAATGTCACTGAATAAAGGCAGATCATTGGAAGCCTATTGTACTAAATAATAACACAACCAGATATTGTTTATTACATATGTCATGCAGCATGATATAAAACAAATCCCAATGAAATACACATTATTTTAGTGAAAATAATACTTCGGTATATCAAGGGAATGGTGGATCTCATTTTGATGTATAATGAAAAATCTCATCTAGGGTTATTGGCATATACAGAGGCAGATTGGTCTGGATCAATAGATGATTGGAAATCAATGTTAGGAGGTGCATTCTATCTTTGTAGATTGGTTATTTCTTGGCTAATAAATAAATAGGATTGAATTTCAATAATCACCATAGAATCTGAATATATTGAGGCCACTCAAACTTTCACATAGTTATTACGGATGATGTAACAACTTGATGATATGGGAGTTGTAGTGGAGTATCCGATCAGAATCCATTGTGATAATTCAAGTGCTATATATATTAGAAAAAATATAGTCTATAACTCAAGGAAAAATTAAATTAAAATTAAGTAACATTTTATTAAGGAGAAGGTGGACCAAGGTCTTAGGACGTTGGAGTATGTGCCTACAGATCAATTGGTTGTGGACATTCAGACAAAAGCCTTACCCAAAGAAATTTTTGAGAGACATTGACTGGATTGTGGAGTTAAATCGACTCCCTGCACTTGAAAAAGTATTGATGTGGGACCCCCTATCCCTGAGTTATGATGTGTTTTTAAAAAATTGGTTAATTGTTTTTATTTACTATATTTCACACCACAATGGAATGACCTTAGGATTCATTGAAAAGGGGAAGAAATTTTAGATATCAAGAGGGAGAAAATTCCTTAATGAAGATAGGGGAGAAGAAATTTGGTAGAGTAGCAAGATAGGGGAAGTTAAATATGATAGGTGGAGAAATGAGATAAGGGAATTATTAAATCAGATGATTCTAGAGGTGATTTATCAGAGAAAATATATCATAGTAGTTAATGTTCGTGATGAAATCAGTTTAGTGGTTTTGAGAACAAAGTGATTCATTGATGAACTTTGCATGTTACTCTTGTTTCTCACACTGAGCATGGATCATGTGGGCTTATAGTATGTGTTGAATAAATAAATAATTATTATATTAATCAAAATAAATTAATTTCTATTTAATATGGAAGAATATTTAATGATATATAAAAATGTGATGATTTGTCAACAAACCCAAAGGGGAAGTTTTTTGGAAAAAAATACCTCAAGGTAACATTGTAGTATTTTTGGGTCGGTTGTGTTTGTTGAAAAAGTGGATTTACATGGACAATTGTGGATTCTAGATATATTTTAGACATGGTATATTGACAGAGATCCAAGACAAAGGAATTGATACCATGGAAGTGGTACATAAAATTTTATACACAAGATGACACCTTTTCCCAGTGTTTTCCAATTTTTTGGGTCCAAAATTTGATGTTTAGATAGCATCGTGAAAAGTGGTTTTCATTCAAGGCCTTAAGAAAATGTGGAAAAGGAATGAGTTTTTTAAGATGTACTTCTTTAAGGTTGTTTCACAAAGGATCAATGAAAATTGATAGTGATCTACACGATAGTGATGAACATCGCAAACTACAAAGGTGAGGAGCATTATGAGTGGATAATCTCAATGGCACACAGTGTTTGATAGTGATTTCTGGGACAATGAATGGAATCACAAACAAATAATTTTCTTGGATCATCAAAAAAAGCGAGAAATATGGTAAAAAAGAGAGATCATCATTAAATTTTGATGAAATGGCTTGAAGGATTTCAAATCGGTGAAAATGCCTATAAGTAGGACTCTACCCCCTTTAGAAAAGCTAGTGAGACATAACAGAAATATTATGGCTATGGAATTTTTAAGTTGTTTCATGAAGGTGGTCTGCAAAGGTGTTTCATGGAAAGAATTTTGAGAAGGATATTAAATCAAACCTCATGTTCTGAGAATTGAAAATGTAAGGGAATTCATGATGGCTAGGTCATCTTTACAAAATGAAGGAGCTTCATGAAGTCCAGTTTAGATTTTTTAAAGAGGTGTGCTTCACGAAGACTAAGTGAGCTTCATGAAAGGAAGGATATTTTCAAAGGATATTTGAGCTTCTTGAATGATGAGATTCATGAAGGTATTGGGAATCATGAAATTTAATCATAAGGAATTTCACATTAATTTTTAGAAAAGTGGTATTCATCAGTTCGATGAAAGTGGAACCTCAACAGAGAATCTATATATATAAAGGATGTATTCATTAATAATAATTAAGGGACCTACAAGTCTAGAAACTACGAGTGGATCCCTTCTAAGGGATGTGAAAAAAGCAATAGGAAAATGTTGATCCTTTCCACCAGTAGTGAATTAGAGAAAGGGACATAGAGAGTGACACATGGGAAAATAGTGAGTTGACCCAAAACCTTTAATGGTAGTGAGCCTGGGTATAGATGAGATCTAGCCCAAACCACCATTCTTGGAAGTGAGCCTTAGAAGATTTTTTACAATTGACACATTTCTATTTTATGATACTTGTATGTATCCCAATGAGGTTGAACCAAGTAAAATTTCTGCATCTCATCCATGATTTAAATTTTATTCATACATTGGAATGAGAAAGAGAGAGAAGTGTGTTCTATTTAATGATGAAACAAGATCTGAAGGGGCATCTATTTTAATATGTCATATTCTGATTCACCCCCAATCTTAGGTTATTTAACCTAATTGGCCTAATAATATAAATGCATTTTATGACCTAGTTAGTTGGTCCTAATATTTCAATTATTACTTATACAAAAAGTAATAAATAATCAATGGTCGGAGAGCCTTTTTTGGGTAATTTTATTAACTCACTATATAAGTGAGGAAAAAATCCCATGAACTGAACTATTAACTACAAGTTTGGTGATATATTCTCTCCTCTCTCACTTCTTAGATAGATAAGAAGATGATTTGAGCATTTGATCTAATTTATTCTTCTCGGGTCAATGGATCATTATTATAGCGATCATCAGGATGTCAAAGGCATCATTGAATGTCTATGCTAGCAACAAGAATTTGATGATCGATGTTCCTATGTAATTTCTAAGTGTTCATGAATAATTTATAGGGATTCTAATTCGGAATCCTTCAAGAAGTAAAAATTAGAGATTTGTGGATGTCGAGTGAGTCTTCAGATCGAAATAGGTAATTTATGAATTAATTTTTTTCTTTAACTTCATCACGTAGGATCCATGGTCCCTTACTGGGGATGAGCTTCACCATCAATGGAATATTTATGTCGATCACTTTTGAAAAAAATTTAATCCTTATCCCATTTTCTTCCACTGCACACCCGAGTACCTTCATATTAAAGTAAATTAAAAGTGTGAATAAATGGTATCAATATGACAAGGTCAGTTCAATGATGGATGTTTTAGTTATCTTTCAAGAGATAAAATTTTCAAAGGTATTTCATTATTTTAAAATTAAACTAGTCATGTCCCCTTACCATTTTACATTGCTCCTATTCTATTTGTGTGTCAATTTCTTGAATTTAGTTTTTTAAAAAATAAAATGATTTTTTTTATAATTTCTAAAAAACACATTCCCCTATTCCCTATGGTTTTGACACCCTCTTATCACTTTAGTAGTAATGTTATTAAACTTAATATTTTTTTGATAGTGATTAAATAAAAATCATGCCACTAAATTGTGACCATGAGATCAAAATCCAAGATTTTTATGGTTGTTTTACTATTATAACATGGTTTATTCCACTTCTACACAAGTCTATGATAGATATGATAAATCCATGCAGATCTCTCTTAAATTGAAATTAAAATCCTTTGATTTTAAGAACTATAGTTCCTGGGGGATTTGGATATTAATGATGGGTGGTTTTCCTAATTAAGGACATTGGACTGGAATATTATAGAGAATTTTAAAGAGAACATCAAATATAAATAACCTCATTATATTCATTGATTGATTATGATTCCATTTCTAATGATTGATGTGATTTTCAATTTCATATTTTAAAGTGAAATTTTATTAAATATTTTTTGTGAAATTTAGTTTGATAAAATGATGTATTAATTGGATTTTTAAAAAATAAATATATGAAATTTTAATGAAAAAACACGAATAAAGGGTTTCGAAATCATGGAATTTTATTTTTAGGAAATGAGATTGTTATATTATTTTTTTTGAATTTAAGATAAATTGTTTTTATGGATTTGGGATATTGGAAAATCATTTTGGAAATAAAATTGTTCATTAAGTAATTTTTTAAAAATGGAACAAGTATTTGAAATTCCATGTTCAAATATACCTTATGTGATGGTTATAAATAACTATGACTAGTGAGGAAAACCATATATTTTTACCTAGATGAGTGAAAGTTCATTTCTAGTGCACTATTATCATAGTTAGACATGCTAAGTATAAAAATATATTTATTTACTTTTAATTTTTTTCATGATTCCTTAAATCATGGAAATATGGTTTATTTAATAACATACATGAATTTGGTATGTTTATAAATATGGTCTTTATGGAAAGCATGCTCAGAGTTTAGTATGCTTTATTTTAGAAATTGATGAATTGTTCAACTATAAACTATTTTATTTGTTTTTCAAATGACATTGGTTATGTGTTTTGAAATAGATCATACATGGGTATCCTTGAGAGTGATTTGGGGAAATATTACCATGTAAAGTGTTACTAAACTTGATTTTTACATGTCGATATGCTTGTAAATTCTATTTTCCATGATATAATGAAACAAAATTATGCCTTTACATTCAAGGTAGATCCTAGGTTGTACATTCATGGTGAATATTTTAGTGTTCAAAAAATCATCATAGGAGGAGTTTTTTTATCCCGGATGGATAAGAGTTAGTCATCTACCGTAGTTTTGTGTTATATTTGATGACCTATTTTTCCATTGTGATATTGATATTTGACTTGTTTAATGGTTCTTTAAAGATGATTTTAGTTTTAAAATAATGTGTGAAATATATTTTTATATAGATACTGGTATTTTTTGCCAGAAAATTACTCCCTAATTATTATTTAGTATCCCTCAACACTTGTTTCAAGCCTATAGAGACTAGGGAATGTTCTTGTGGCTATGAAGATATTAAATTCAAGTGACGAGATTTGGGTTCCTAGGTTGGGTTGTTTAAAATACATTTAAAAAATTAATTATTAAATAAAGTATCTATTATCATTATTATATTTTATATAATTGAAACTAGTGGTGAATTATATTCTAAGTTCTTTAATCAAAATAAACATGGTATAAGGAATGATGGGGATTTAAAATAACATATAATTAGTTTTTACTTGTATTATGTAGATATTATGTCTTAATTGGAAGATTCTATGTTTTATATTATTCATAGTAGTAAGGTAGTATTTAGTGTGATAAAAAAACTGCATAATAAGAGTAATAAGGACAAAATTGTTATCATATAATTAATTTATTCATGTAATAAACAAGTTTATATAAAAGAATATAAATGTGATTTCAAAGTAAAATATAATTATTCTGATACATGTACAGTATGTATGATATGAATTAAAGTGACTATAATGTTTGACCATAATTAATAATTTTTTATACATGTTAATAAGCCTAACATCCTATTACATTTTCCTGAGTTAAGTCATATGGTGGGGAATCAAAGGATGGTAATTCAGACATAGATAATTGTTTTTGAGATTATTTCACATTATGGAATTTTTGTTAATGACTATTTTTTTCTAATGTTGATGCATGTTGGTGTTGTTTTCTATATTGTATTTTTAGAGATGTTGGGACCATGCTATTTGAGTTTGAAGGATAGTACAGAAAAAACCCATCATTTTTTATGTTATGAAATTTTATAATAATGATTAGTTAAAATAATATATATTGGGATGATTTCATAATGATTCATTATTAGAAAATTTCAAGTATGAGATGATTTTTTACATAACTTATAGAAATAATATAAATGTTTTACCTTTAAGAGTTTTCATCAGATCCAATCATCATTATGAGCACATGAGCCTTAGCCATGTTGGTGAGGACTCAAAAAATACATCCAAGAGACCTGAGATCAAATATAGGTGGAGATATATTTATGGGGTACTGTATCAGTACTATAGTAGGTACTGTTTGGTACTATTCAATAAAATTTGTTACTGTATCAGTAGGAACTATTCATCCATCTAGGCCTCTGGGCCATCGGTTTGGTTCTCGGGTCTTGCAAGGCTTTCGGGCCACCCAAGGCCTTCATGCCAATTGTCTCTCAAGGCCTTCGGACCAACATAAGGCCTTAGGGCCAACCCAAGGCCTTCATACCACATGAACATGTAGATGTATTTGTCAGACTATAAGGGACAAGGTTCCAGATGAGGATTCAGGGCATGCAAATTCACTAGAGCAGAGCTAACTAGAATTGGAAGAATGAGAGGGTGTGGAATTGAAATCGGTACTGCACTTATGCAGATTTTCATAGGACAACTTGCGGACCAGCCCTATGAAGGTGGAGGGTTGATATCATTACATGTACTTGGGAGGAGGATTTTCAAGTTTTCTTGTCTGGGTGATTCCCTCTATGACCTATGAGTCATGTAATTGTCTCTAAGTCTTCGAGCCTTATAAGGGCTCCGCCTCACACCTTGAAAGGCATATTATCAAAAATAATAAAAAATGAAGGTCTTCAGGCCATTCAGAAAATCATCATTATGAAACTATGATATTTATAGAGTCATCGTTATATGGTGATATTACAAAGTATTTTCATTTTATATTTCAATGGTTTCTTTATGTGAATGGAAGAAAGAATATTGATAAAACATTCCCCAACTAATATATATATATATGATAATTTCTATATATGGGGCTCTTTTAGAAACTTGTCATGTTTAGTGTATATGTTTTTTAATTCATAATATGATCATACATATTTTAAATTTGATGAAAAATTCATTAATATTATCAATTAATCTTAAAATGTGCATGTATTTCTATAATAGTGGGGCATATTTTGAGGATATCTGGTAATCACTATAGATTTTATATGAATATGGAGAATTAAAATTGTTAGATAATTTATATGTTTTGAAGGAGGATTAGGATCAATATTTTTCAATTAATATAGTTACTTTGTGAATTTGAAGTACACAACCAATTTATATATTTATTATGGTTTTTAAGGATATATATATTTCAACTTAAAGGTAATAATGTTTTTACACAATTTGAGCAAGTTATTGAGAATAATATGTTTTGATAAATCAAAGTAGACTTCAAGAGTAATGGTGAATTATTACTTATCAATTTTCCATACTATTCTATAAGGAAATTAATAGTCAGTGTTTATGATATGAAAGAATTTTATGAGAGTAATGTCACTCTATAAAATTTAATGGGAATCATAGACTATCATAATGATTTCCATGTTATGTATGATGATTTAAATTACCTGAAGAAATATAGTTGTTATAAGTCTGTAAAATTGGGTTATATTTATTTTCATGTTTTATAGGTTTTAAATTTCCTCAATGTGATATATATATAATATGCATAAATTTTTTTATGTGTCAAATACATGAAATATTTAGAGGTATTTTTCATTTAATTTACATCCTTGATTTGTTTTGGTGGTTTTTCATGGATTTTTAAAGGAAATAGTGGGTTTCCAAAATTTGGGTCAACCTAAGAGCCCATTTCCAGTTTTGAAAGTATATTTTGTTTCTTTAATAAATCCTTCGTTTTTCAACATTTTTCAACCATTAAACTTCCAAATTGACCTTCATTTAAATATTAAAACCACAAAATAATTTTGGGCCCCTTAAAAATTCATTAGAATCATGGATTTGGGTGATAAAATTAGATATTGGGCCAACCCGAAAGCCCATTTCCAGTTTTAAAATTGTTTTGTAATTCTTTCATAAAATGTTTATTTTTTATCCTTTTTCAGTGATTCAACCTCTCACACATTCCCATCGAACCCGGCCACACCCCCATCTTCGTTTTCGCCTCTTTGGAGCTCATATTGATCGCGATTTAGGGCCGAAATTCTGAAGCTCCAAAAAACGTCCAGATTTCTCAAGTAAGTTGTTTCTCTTCCTTATTCCTCCCTTCTTCTTAGGGTTTCTTCCTTTTTTATTGAATCCCCAAATGTCCAGAAGATGTGGTTTCGTACCTAGGGTTTTAGTTTTGAGTTTCTTGGTCCAATCCTCTGGTTTTATGTTCAATCTTACTCCTTTGTGGTGCGGCGGAGGTGCGGTTGAAGTGACGCACAAGGATTTGGGGGTTTTGACTCTTTTGGTAGGTGATTTAATATGTAGGTATTGTATAATGAGTTGTCTTGATGTATTTAGGTTTCCATTCTGTTCATCATTCAGTATTTTGATTTCAAAAATTGATTTGGGTAGCATTTTAAAAGTGGTAGATTTTTAAGTGCCAATCTTGTGTGAAAATGGGTGTTTTACATGTGTAACCCATATTGTGCCTCTTGGTGTTGTTTTATAATTCAGGGATTGGATTTATAAAAATGTTTTGATGCTGAAATTTATGTTTTGGTATAATATTGGTCTCAATTTGGTTTTAAATATGGGATTTTAGATGAATTTAATGTGCAACATTTGATTAATTTTCTTGAAATTGTTTTATGGAAATTATAAATGGTTTATTGAGTTATGCAAAAGGTGAAAAGAAGGTGTAGATACTATTTTGAATGTGTGTGACCAGAACTGATATTTATATGTGAATATTGATTTTGGTAGCATGTGGTGACTATTTGAGCACAATACGGGAAACCCGGGTATCTAGGTGGGCTAACGTGTACTAGTATGCTAGTGAGCGGAGGGGTTTTGACCATGGTTCACTTAGCAAGTCTGACATGGATAACACTAACAAAACTATAATGGAGATGATTGGGGACCACTAGGTTATGGGTATGCTCCCTACTAGTGGATCGTGCATGAGAACAAATTTCGTTATGGTTACTTTCACCGAGGTACGAGGTACTTGGGGCTCACAACAAACTAGTACCTAGGGGGGTTCCTACGCTTGGTGCCCGTGGCCTTTTTGGCATTTAAACTTTCTTTATGGTATTTTGGGATGTGAAAACCAGCAGCTTGAATGTTTTATTCAATTTCACTGATTCTTTATAGTTATCCCCATTGAAAGTTATTTTCTTTTCAAAGTTTCACTTTTAGAAATAAATTCCACTATTATCTATTTATAACTCTTGCAAGCCTTTTATTTTACAATGACTATCACTTGAAATCCTTGGGCGATATCTTATTGGGCTTATTCTCACACCTTAATTACACCTTTTGGTGTAAGTAGACTTGATAATGTTTGACACAGGCAAAGGAAAAGCCTTGGGCGATGGCGGTTCGGGTTGCTAGTTTCTCTCGATGGTGCGGTGTTGTGGAGATGGCTTGTGGGTGATGACCCCTTGTCGTGTGGAGTCTCATGGGCTGTTTGCTGCTACTTTTATGTACCTTTGGACCTCTTGTGTCTTGTTTAAACTCATATACTAAGTTCTGATTTTTTTTTAATTCTTGTTTGGCATAATTTTTCAGATTTGGTTTGTTGTTTGTTTTTGGTTATCTTATGAACCCAAACTCGGGTAAATCGTTACCAAATGAATTTTTATGATACCCGGGAACTTGTGCCAGCCCGTGGGGATGGGAAACGCCCTTCGGGTCTTGCCATGAGCCGGGTTTGGTGCTGGTTTGATGGCGACCAGATTCGGTTTGTGACAAAATGGTATCAGAGGAGGTTAATGTTTTTGGGTTATATTGTTATTTTGGGATGAGTCAGGATAGACAGGAGCTAGGACTGTCGGGGCTCGGGGTTTTGGTTTTGAGTAGGGTGTCTGGCCCACACCTCTCATGGCATACCCTGAGTCACCAGGGGATGTTGGAATTTAAAGATTGACTTCACTTCCAGGTGAGACGTGTGGGCTGCAGACCACATGTGGACATCATGCGGATGTGTTGTAGTTGTTTATTTTATTACTGAAATGTGTTTTGATTATCTATATTTGAGGTATTTGATTAAAATTTTCAGAATTGTGGTATTGATTATTATTTTGTGACTGTTACATTTTGTAGCAACATGCCTCCCCGGAAAGATCTCACGCACCCACGGGAGGAAGCCGGAGAGAGTTCTCCCACACCAATTGATCAGAGGCTAGTCGAGGTCGTGGTCCGGGCTATCCAGGCTCTAGGATATGGACCAACTCTAGTTCCAGCTCCTATTAGAGAGGATGAGACTGGTCCTAGAAAGGACAAGGCCCAGGAGTTCCTGAAAAATAAGCCTCCAACCTTTCGAGGAAGCTCAGAACCCAAAGAAGCAGAGGAATGGCTCGAGAAGATCGAGCATATGTTTGAGTTCCAGGAAACACCCGAGGAGCTCAGGGTGAAGTGTGCCTCTTTTCTGTTGGAGGGTCCCAGCCGTAAATGGTGGGAGTCAGTGCTTCAGGCTGGGAAGAATGAGAAGATGCACTGGGGAGATTTCAAGGATGTCTTCAATGAACAGTACTGCCCTGAGGTGTTGGCTTATGCCAAGTCTAGAGAGTTCATGGAACTTGTTCAGGGAAATCTATCTGTGATGGAGTATGCCAACTGTTTCACTGAGTTGGTTCGGTATGCTCCAGAAATTGTCTCTAATGAGAAAGCGAAGGCCCAGAGGTTTGAGAAAGGCTTGAGACCAGAGATATACTCCCAGGTGTTCTTGTTTAAGCTGAGGACCTATGCTGAGGTCGTTGATCGGGCGTGCATGGTGGAGATTGATAGAAAATGCAGGGCTAGTTTCTATGGTTCTGTACCAGCAGTGGGAAGTGGAAGATCCTCAGAGAAGAAAAGGAAGCGGGAGGATCATGTGAATAAAGGAGGAGGCAGTTCAGGGAACTTTTCTAGGCAGTTGTCGTCAGCGGCTTCTGATGTGAGATCGGTCGTGTGCCACCAGTGTGGGAAGCCCGGGAACATCCGTCCATCATGCCCTCATCCTCCGAAGACCTGTTTCCAGTGTGGAGGTATGGGACACGTGCAACGCTTTTGCGGGATAGCCCATCCACTTCAAAGTGGGGCAGGATCCATGGCTCCCAGAGGAGTGCCAGCACAGTCTGATCCGTCGAGGACTGGGGGATCTCGATTTGGCAGCCGTGGTGGTAGGGATGGGTCATCTTCTGGGCAGAGCCAGTTCAAGGCACAACCATAGACTAGCGGTCGTCTTCAGGCAGAGACTAGACATCTCCATGCAGTGGATCATGCACCACCAGGATCAGAGGCGAGACCGTCGACTGTTCGAGGTACCGTTTTGATTTCATCTTCTATAACTGCTACTCTTTTTGATACTAGTGCCTCTGTTTCATTCATTTCTGCCCGTTTTGTGGACATTATGAATCTGCCAACTGATTTGATGTCATTTGCAATGGAGTTGGTGACACCGCTGGGAAAGAAGAAGGAGCAGGGTCTCAGGTGCCCATCATGTGCGCTTTATGTGTCAGGGGTTGAGATGGAGTGGGACCTCTTGGTCTTAGATATGAACCTTTTTGATGTCATACTTGGGATGGATTGGCTAGTACACTTCCAGGCACACATTGATTTCTATAGACGGCGTGTGAGTTTCACGGCACCTGATGGGAGTCGTCAGGTTTTTCATGGAGAATGGGATCCTCGGTCAGGTCGCGCAGGGCCTCCACTCCTAGAGTTGGGAAGTGTTATCTACCAGTTATCTTCACTTATGCTAGAGGATGGTCTTTCCCCTAAAGGTGCACTACCTCATGTAGTGAATGAGTTTCCGGAGGTATTCCCAGATGATTTTTTAGGCTTGCCCCCAGAGCGGTATGTGGAGTTTTCAATTGATCTGGCGCCGGGAACACAGCCGATATCTCTTCCCTCTTATCGCATAGCCCCCACCGAGTTGAGGGAATTAAAGATACAGCTGGACGAATTAGAATCCAAAGGATTTATTCGCTCGAGCGTCTCTCCTTGGGCCACTCCTGTGTTGTTTGCAAAAAAGGCTGATGGATCCCTCCGGTTGTGCATTGACTACCGGAAGATGAATAAGGTAACAATTAAAAACAAATACCCTTTACCCAGAATAGATGATTTGTTTGATCAGTTGAAGGGGGAAAAGTGTTTCTCAAAGATAGACCTGCGTTCAGGGTATCATCAACTCAGGGTGAAGGAGTCAGATATCCCAAAGACAACCTTCCGAAGCAGGTACGGCCACTTTGAGTATTTGGTCATGCCCTTTGGATTGAAAAATGCTCCAGCAGTCTTTATGGCACTTATGAATAGGGTTTTCCATCAATATCTCGATTCCTTTGTTGTGGTGTTCGTGGACGACATTCTGGTATACTCTAGCTCTGAGGAGGAACACGAACATCACTTTAGGGTCGTTTTGGGTACATTACGGGATCGCCGCCTCTATGCAAAGTTGTCAAAGTGTAGTTTCTGGATCAGGGAGGTGAGATTTCTCGGGCATGTGATCTCAGAGAATGGAGTTTCAGTGGACCCTGAAAAGATTAGTGCGGTTATGTCATGGGAGCAGCCGAAGAATGTGTTCGAGATTAGGAGTTTCCTTAGCCTGGCTGGTTATTATAGGCGATTCGTTCAGGATTTCTCTCGGCTTGCTTCAACGATGACTACCCTCACCCGGAATGGGGTGAAGTTTGTATGGGGTCCAGAATGTCAGGCATCATTCGAGGAGCTGAAGAGGCGATTGACTACTACCCCCGTGCTGATTTTACTAGAGGCTGGAAAGGGATATGTGGTTTATTGTGATGCCTCAGGTATGGGTCTTGGGTGCGTGCTTATGCAGGATGATCACGTGGTGGCGTATGGATCTCGCTAACTTCGGCCACACGAAAAGAACTACCCAACCCATGAATTGGAGTTGGCAGCAGTGATGCATGCTTTGAAGACGTGGCATCACTACCTCTTTGGGGAGAAGTTTGTGGTCTATTCTGATCACAAAATCTTGGCTTATATCTTCTCACAAAAGGACCCCAACATGAGGCTGTGTAACTGGATCAAGTACTTGTAGGGGTTTGATTTTGACATTGTCTATACCCCAGGTAAGGGTAATGTAGTGGTCGACGCCTTGAGCAGAAGGGTTCCAGTGCAGGCTTTGAGGAAGTCCAGTGATGAGTGGACATTGATGGGGATCTTTTCTCAGATGCATGTGGAGACCAAGGAACATAGTGGAGGGGCATTCTTGGCGAGCATCCAGTTGACTCCTTCTCTGTTGGAGTTGATTCAGCAGGAACAACCTAGTGATGAGCTTTGTCAGCGATCGAAGCAGTTTCTTCATGTTGGGGAGACATCCTCTGATTGGTCGTTGTCTCCCGAGGCCATCTTGTGATTCAAGGGTCGTTCGGTAGTGCCATTATCTCTAAAGAAGGTGGTGATGCAGGATAGCCACCAGTCTCAGTGGGCTGTCCATCCTGGTGCCACTAAGATGTATTATGATGTCCGTCGGCAGTTTTGGTGGCCTGGTATGAGACGGGACATAGCGGACTTTGTGTCGAGATGCTACACATGCCAGCAGGTGAAAGCAGAGCACCAAAGGCCCTCCAGTTTGCTCCAACCACTACCCATTCCTACCTGGAAGTGGGACGAGGTTTCCAAGGACTTCATTGTTGGATTACCTCGTACACCTCGAGCTATGAATGCCATTTGGGTGGTGATTGGTCGTCTAACCAAATCATCCCACTTCATTCCGATCAGAGATACATCTAAAGTGGATGAGTTGGGCCGTTTGTATCTTCATGAGGTGGTGAGACTCCATGGTGTGCCATCAGCAGTTGTCTCAGATAGAGACCCTCGTTTCACATCTCGATTCTGGGAAGGCCTTCAGAAGGCCTTGGGGTCCCAGATTAAGATGAGCACAGCATACCATCCGCAGACGGATGGTCAGACAGAGCGGGCGAATCAGATTTTGGAGGAAATTCTTCGTGCATGTGTCCTAGACTTTGGAGGTTCTTGGGATACCCATTTGGGATTGGTTGAGTTTTCTTATAATAACAGTTACCAATCCTCGATTCGAATGGCTCCTTTTGAGGCGCTCTATGGTCGGCCTTGTCGGTCCCCCCTCTGTTGGGCTGAGGTAGGTGAGACCTCACTACTGGGGCCGAGTATGGTGCAGGAGACATCTGAGAAGGTAAAATTAATCAGGCAACGTTTATTGACAGCTCAGAGTCGTCATAAATTATATGCTAACCGGAGGCGTTGAGACCTAGAGTTTTCTGTGGGTGATAGATTATTCTTGAAGGTGGCCCCTCATTTAGGCCATCGTCGATTTGGGAAGCAAGGTAAGCTGACTCCGCGGTAAGTCGGGCCATTTGAGATCATCGAACGTATTCGAAAGGTGGCATACAGGTTGGCCTTACCTTCTTAGTTGATGTCCATCCATGATGTCTTCCATGTTTCTCAGTTGAAGAAATACTACCCGGATCCGTCCCATGTGTTGAGTTGGGAAGAACTGGAGATAGAGCCTGACTTGTCTATTGTTGAGAGGCCAGTGAAAATAGTGGACTCCCATGAGAAGATACTTCGACGGAAGTCTATTCCATAATTCCGGGTTCTATGGAAGCATGGAAATGATACACATGAGACATGGGAGCGAAAGTCGTGGGTCGAGGAAGAGTACCCGTTCTTGTTTTCCAATCAAGCCTCATGTTGACTTTCCGGGGCGGAAAGTCCTTCATGGGGGGGAGAATTGTCCCATACATGAAATATTTAGAGGTATTTTTCATTTAATTTACATCCTTGATTTGTTTTGGTGGTTTTTCATGGATTTTTAAAGGAAATAGTGGGTTTCCAAAATTTGGGTCAACCTAAGAGCCCATTTCCAGTTTTGAAAGTATATTTTGTTTCTTTAATAACTCATTCGTTTTCAACATTTTTCAACCATTAAACTTCCAAAATGACCTTCATTTAAATATTAAAACCACAAAATAATTTTGTGCCCCTTAAAAATTCATTAGAATCATGGATTTGGGTGATAAAATTAGGTATTGGGCCAACCCGAAAGCCCATTTCTAGTTTTAAAATTGTTTTGTAATTATTTCATAAAATATTTATTTTTTATCCTTTTTCGGTGATTCCACCTCTCACACATTCCCATCGAACCCGGCCACACCCCCATCATCGTTTTCGCCTCTTTGGAGCTCATATTTATCGCGATTTAGGGCCGAACTTCTGAAGCTCCAAAAAACGTCCAGATTTCTCAAGTAAGTTGTTTCTCTTCCTTATTCCTCCCTTCTTCTTAGGGTTTCTTCCTTTTTTATTGAATCCCCAAATGTCCATAAGATGTGTTTTCGTACCTAGGGTTTTAGTTTTGAGTTTCTTGGTACAATCCTATGGTTTTAGGTTCAATCTTACTCTTTTGTGGTGCGGCAGAGGTGCGGTTGAAGTGACGCACAAGGATTTGGGCGTTTTGACGCTTTTGGTAGGTGATTTCATATGTAGGTATTGTATAATGAGTTGGCTTGCTTTATCTAGGTTTTCATTCTGTTCATCATTCAGTATTTTGATTTCAAAAATTGTTTTGGGTAGCATTTTAAAAGTGGTAGATTTTTAAGTGCCAGTCTTGTGTGAAAATGGGTGTTTTACATGTGTAACCCATATTGTGCCTCTTGGTGTTGTTTTATAATTTAGGGATTGGATTTATAAAAATGTTTTGATGCTGAAATTTATGTTTTGGTATAATATTGGTCTCCATTTGGTTTTAAATATGGGATTTTAGATGAATTTAATGTGCAACATTTGATTAATTTTCTTGAAATTGTTTTATGGAAATTATAAATGGTTTATTGAGTTATGTAAAAGGTGAAAAGAAGGTGTAGATACTATTTTGAATGTGTGTGACCAGAACTGATATTTATATGTGAATATTGATTTTGGTAGCATGTGGTGACTATTTGAGCACAATACGGGAAACCCGGGTATCTAGGTGGGCTAACGTGTACTAGTACGCTAGTGAACGGAGGGGTTTTGACCATGGTTCACTTAGCAAGTCTGACATGGATAACACTAACAAAACTATAATGGAGATAATTGGGGACCATTAGGTTATGGGTATTCTCCCTACTAGTGGCTCGTGCACGGGAACAAATTTCGTTATGGTTACTTTCACCGAGGTACGAGGTACTTGGGGCTCACAACAAACTAGTACCTAGGGGGGTTCCTACGCTTGGTGCTCGTGGCCTTTTTGGCATTTAAACTTTATTTATGGTATTTTGGGATGTGAAAACCAGCATCTTGAATGTTTTATTCAATTTCACTGATTCTTTATAGTTATCCCCATTGAAAGTTATTTTCTTTTCAAAGTTTCACTTTTAGAAATAAATTCCACTATTATCTATTTATAACTCTTGCAAGCCTTTTATTTTACAATGCCTATCACTTGAAATCATTGGGTGATATCCTATTGGGCTTAGTATCACACCCTACTTACACCTTTGGGTGTAAGTAGACTTGATAATTTTTGACACAGGCAAAGGAGAATCCTTGGGCGATGGTAGTTCGAGTTGCTAGTTTCTCTCGATGGTGCGGTGTTGTGGAGATGGCTTGTGGGTGATGACCCCTTGTCGTGTGGAGTCTCATGGGCTGTTTGATGCTACTTTTATGTACCTTTGGACCTCTTGTGTCTTGTTTAAACTCATATACTAAGTTCTGAATTTTTATTAATTCTTGTTTGGCATAATTTTTCAGATTTGGTTTGTTGTTTGTTTTTGGTTATCTTATGAACCCAAACTCGGGTAAATCGTTCCCAAATGAATTTTTATGACACCCAGGCACTTGTGCCAGCCCGTGGGGATGAGGAACGCCCTTCGGGTCTTGCCATGAGCCGGGTTTGGTGCTGGTTTGATGGCGACCAGATTCGTTTTGTGACATTATGTTTAACTAGAAATGAATTCATAAAGCTCATTACTAAATATAATTCTCATATGGATGTTTGTGAAAGTTCCATACTTAAATTTTTAAAATTTTAAGAGAATATTAGTATAAAACTAAATATTTTTTACTATCCTATGACATTCAATGTGGTCATTCACTAAAGATATCATCGTAAAATACATTTGAAATTTGGATCTTCTTGAGAAGGGAAATAAGAACTACACTTTTAAAACTATAAAGTTTTCAAATATTTTTTTTAAATTTAAGAAAAATATAATGAACAGAAGGTGATCATTTAAGAAGTTTCATAGATAAAACATTTATAAAGAAAATTTAGTGTAAAAAAAAATAAAATCATGATTTAATAGAAACAATTATATTCATTAAATCATATTAACAAGTTCATTTTTCATGTATTATTTGTATTAGTTAATATATCATGGAATTTTTCCTTGTAATGTATTAGATAAATAGATAAAAATTTGAATTGAATTATTCATAAATAATACTTATAGTTGACATAGTTTTTTATAACATTTTTTATTTAGACGAATGTTGTTTAATGATGGTGTTATTTACTCTAATATTTCAACAAATGTATCATAAATGAAATTTTAATTAAAAATTGATTGATTGAACCATAATCATTAAATTATTTCCTATGGTAGTTTAAAAGGTTAAATGAAAGTAATATATTGTTTCAATTATGGGAAAATGAAAAATTCATACCTTGGAAATGCGTATAAAATTATTATTTATATTTTTTAAATTAAAACATTTTGGTTAAACGATAAACCGAAAATAATTTACAACCCAGTATTATGATTTTGATTAATCAATTCAAGGAAATGTGATGTTGGATGTATGTATTTTATTTCTAGTAATTTTGTAAATGTGGTGATGTAATATAATATTTTATATTCAAATATTAATAAAAATATAATTTATTGATTTCATTTTGTGGCTCTGAATAAAATATTATCATAATTTTTTTTCATGTTGTAAATGTTTTTCCTGAAAATTATTGACGTTAACTTAGTTATTTTTTTTTGAAACATTACATAGTTAATATGTTTAATGGGTTTTAATGGAAAAAATTAAATATATGTTGCATACAATATTCTTTACATGTAATTTTTTACCTTAAAAAAATTATTTAATTATAAAAATGTTATTTTTTATGAATCATGATGATCATTAAAAATCAATTTCCTTAACGAAATAAATTTCCCACATTCTACACAAAAAAATGTGATATAAATTTTATTTACATCCCTCATACCCACTTTGTGTGTGGATGGTCATTTACATTTTTTTACTATAAATATACCATATACAACTAGTTTGAAATGTTTTTTTTCAATATAAGGGGGACCAGTCCCTTAAGAAATCATATCTACAACCCTTGAAATTCATATTCACTAACAATATAATCATCATTTTAGAAAGTCAATAATAACATTTTCCTTGATTGTGTTATGCCTAACCTATTACAAAGAGTTATCCTACTCATTCATGAACTTATAAGATCATTTTCATTATAAATTCATTTTAATCAAAGTGACTCGACTTGGATGGAACTTATTACACCATTACCAAATTCTCAATAATATAACATATTATTCTATTATAATTTAAACTGTATAGATAATTCTCTTGATTTATTTTATTTTAAAATTATTATAGTATAAATTATTCAATTTTAATATATTTTTTATGATTTGGGTCTTTTTTGGAGTGAATATTCAATTTGGAGCTCTATAGAATGAAAGATATTACTATTTAATCCTCTAATAATTATTTTACATATGTTTTATATATTTTACATTAACTTTATCATTGTTATTTTTTTCATATAAATCAAAAATTTGAAAAAAATGGTTTACCACTTCAATGGATTATTCAGTGTAAACATAAATGTTAGAAGTCATCTTCATTGGTTACGATGAGTTATAATAATTATATTTCACTTCCATTATATCCATCACTAAAAATGTATAATGAATATTTTGATGTCGATCAGGGGAAAGATAAAATAATTTTCCAGAATTTATTCATTAAATTAGCATTGGAGGTACGTGTTCTTCATTACATCAAACATTTATCCTATAGTGGTATGTAAATAAAAAATTTAAGAACATTAATTTTTTAAAAATGTGGTTGAAATTTATTAGTTGGCACATATAATTTAAATTATTTTAATCATGATTAGGGAAAAAGAAATTTTTAGTTGAATAACCAAATTTATTTACTAATGACACAATTATCATCAATGATAATGATAAAAAATATATTACTTATATTAATTAGATAAAGTAAATATGAATACTTAGAAAAGACTTCAAATTAATTCAAAGAATCACTATAAGAAAAATGAATTATAACAACATAAAATCAACAACACCCTTGTATGTGGGTTGTCGAAAAATACATAAATGATATTAAAATGTATACATGTTTCTCTGAAATATATTTAATAACATACATATTTTTTATGCTATAATCAATTCAATATAAATTAAAAACATGCATCATATGTTTGTTGTTAGATAAGAGGAATGAAAAAAATGAATCTTTTCGTTTTTAAATATTTAAAACTTATACTACACATCATAAATAATGACATATATTTATTAATGTGATAAAGGATACAAAAAAATGTGGATTTTTTGGTGAAAATTTTATATTTATTTAAATGTTAACAATTTATTAAAATTTTAGCTATTATTTAAAGTTAAATGAGAATTTTTTTTCATGAAAAATATATATTCAATTAATTTCTAGTAATTTAAATATTTATATAATTTAAATAAAATATTTTTTTAAATACTCATAATTACCAAATTATTAAATATATGTATATATATATTTAATATTATTATCTCCTAATATTAAATATAAACATGGTATTATAATTTTTTTATTTGTGTGGTGGATGTGGGAAAATTAGTGTTCAACATGGGTGAGATATATAGGGAGATAAATTGATGCACATTATAGATACAGGATGTACACCAATATTGGAGGGAGAGATAAATGTGCACCAATGTGGGAGATCTTTTGATATTATACATGCACATTATTAATACATGAAATATGATGACATGGGAGTGAGGGATGAATACACATGAGAAATATTCCTTCATATAAAAAATAAAATTTTCACACAATGGTTTCTCGTTGTATAATTCATATTGATATCTTTGATAAAGAAACCATTGGGAGATCTACACTTCTGTAAACTCTTCTATAATAATCCCTCCCACTTATTTATTATTTTATTTTTTTATCTAGAGTTATTTCATGACAATAATTTTATATATTGAGAGGTATGAATCCTAGATATTAAACTAAAATGAATGATTTTTTCCCTTTTTTTGATGTTGTATAAAACCCTAATCTATTTAAATAAAATTTTCCAAATAGTTTTTTATAGGTTTCAAACCCTAATAATAATTGATTAAAATATGTGTTAATTAATACCTCCAGAATATTTTTCAAAAAACCCTAATATATTAATTTTGTCATGTTTTTTTATTTTTTATAAACCACTTATTGACTATGAAAATTTATTAGTTTAGATATAATTTTACTAAATTATTTATAATTATTTTATAAATGACGTGTTATTTGAAATATTTGATGATTTAACATATATTATTGATAAAATCATGGGTTAATTTTATAAATTCAATATATTTTTTCTATTCGTTTTGTTATGATGTGCTATTTTTAATGAAATTCATGATATGAGTTTTTTATTTTCTATTTAAATAGATTATAATAAAAATTGATTTATATGTTTTTATTGAATGTGTAGTTTCTCTTTACCATTT
Source organism: Viscum album (assembly GCA_963277665.1). NCBI lineage: Eukaryota > Viridiplantae > Streptophyta > Magnoliopsida > Santalales > Viscaceae > Viscum > Viscum album. Next base: position 640,884,118 of record OY728146.1, on the reverse strand, counting down.
AATTTCTTTCATGATAACTAATATAGGTTTCTATAATCAATAATTATCATAATATAAATAGTTTTAAGAAAGTAGTATGTGACTTTTTTAATGGATGCAGAGTTAAAAAAATAAAATATATCTATATTACTTTGTTTAGTATGTTGAAAATTAAAACACAACCACTTTGATATAGTATATAAACACAAAATAAAAAACATATTTAACCCTTATTGTACTTTAAACTAGAAACCAGAATCATATAACTGATGCTAGGATGCCACATGGACTTAAGCACATCACTCGACCCTTAGAGGCTACCAATATGTAATGAGGCATATAGTATATTATTTGGGAATGAATTTATCTCAAAAATTATATCAAAGAAATTCTTGTGAGTTTAAAACTTATATAAATAAAACCTTTTTAAAAAATATATTACCGAAATATTTTTTTTATATTATCCAACATGTAAAGGAAACAAAAAAATACATTAAAAAAACCAAATTTCTCGAACCTTGAGACACCAACTCCTTTCCATAACACCAATGTAGAATAATGAATCATCACTAATAATGAATAAAGGCTTACCTTTATCTACATCATGGTACATCATGTCTATATGTCTATCAAAGATGACACAAAGGGGTGAGTACAAACCTTGCAGGATTTCCCCAATAACTCAAATATACTTTCATGAATGATAAATTTTACTATGCAATGCTAATCAATAATGATAAGTCATTGAAAATTTAAAACAAAAAACAATTTATTTATAAAAATATTCCAAAATTAAGTTCAAAACCAAGCATGGTAATTTATATTTCAATTTCAAAATCTTTTAAAAAACACTAAAGCAAAACTGTTGATTTCCTACAATCCACAAAAAAATATTTTCTCTCCAAAAACACCATCCCCACTAAAAAATAGAGGAAATTAAACAAGTTTTAATAAAAATTTGGCTAATTTGGTCATATTCTTTAGCTATGTTTTATAACATTTCTAATTTAATTTTAACCATATTTTTAAAACATGGATAATTTAAATTAGAAATTTTAAAAAATTATAACATATATATAAACATGCACACATGTACATCCATAAATAGATAAATTCATATATATAAGAAAACATAAAATCAATTTAAAACATATTTATAATTAATTAATAATAATAATTAAATAATCATTATAACACTAAAACATACACACACACATATGAATTAATACATTAATCTATATAAAAAATTTAAATTTATAAGTATATGTATATTGATATATATATATATATATAAACATATTAATAATATTATATATATGATAGTATTTTATAGATTTAAAAAAAATGTTTATTTATATAAAATTAATAAATACATACAAGAATATATTTAAACACCCAAACATAAAAGTTATACTATAATAGTAATTAATTAATAATAATCAAATAAATGCTCATTAATATAGAAATTAATATATATATATATATATGTATGTATATAAATTTAAAAGTATATTTATATTAATTTATATATATTTTTATGTTAATATATATATAAATAAAAATTAATAAAATTGTATATATAATAGTATTGCTCCCCAAAAAATCATACTTTTAAATCTTCCTTGTCAAAGGGAATGAAAGTTGTGATTGTCGAGGAATGGTTTCAATCAGTTCCTATAATGAAATCTAGGCCTAAGAAAGAATACTCTTATTTAACTCCCTAAATTATCACTATGTCCAATGATTCTCATAATATTATTCTGATTAGGAGGAATATTTTGAAACTTGTAATCAGTTAGATCATGGCTATTGAAGTTTTCTTGTATTAAATGAGGGAAGGAGCCTCGTTTAACCCAATTCTGTTTTCCTTGGTTCCCATTTTTCTTTCTTAATAAAGGGGTGTCTAAACCTCAAATTTTTCTAATAATATAAATATGTGAATATACACATAATAATAATAATTATTATTAATTTTTTATATATATTTACACACATATGTATCCATATTTAAAAATATTATTTTATATTTTTTAAAAAATATATCTAAAATATAAAAATATGTATATTAGTCTGTATATTTTTAAATATATCATCTTTTATTTAAATGTGTGTATATTAATATATTTAAAATATATTACTATATGTATTTATAATTATATAAATATTAATATATATATATATATATAATGTAGTAGATATAAATACCACTAGAAAAACCTGGTGAATTTGTCTGGGTAGTTGGCATGTTTCTATTTCATCCTGGGATTAAATCTCTAGCGATAATGCATTTGAGGTTTTATTAAAAATAAAATCAGTCATGGAGCATGTTAGGGTGATAACATGAGTGATAGGGTGAGATTACTCTGGTGGGTGCATGGAACAGATAATTGATGACTTATTTACCCGTGTGTGAAAACACAATTAAATTTTCCATAGACTATTTCTCAATGTTTGTATGAATATGGGTAAATGGGTATTCTTTGTTTATAAACACAGTTAAATGTAAAATCAGAATTCAGGTAAATTAATTTTTTAGGTAGTGTCCAAGAACATATTCTCCCACTAAAATTCCAAGAAAGAAAATTTTTCAAAAATTGAAAAAATTCTATATGTTTTCCAAGTTCTGATGGAAATTCGCTTTTTCCTTAAAATTTGATAAAAATTATTCATTTTTCAATATCGAAGGAAAATGACCATTTCCAAAATTCCCCCCATTCCAAGGAATCCTACTGTATAATCCAAAATTCTATTTGTGACATCTCACCCCTACCCATTGGCTTAGAAAGGTTGAAGGATATTACTTTCCCATAGGTGACATCCCCAAGACACCAAAGGCTGGAAATAAATGCCAAGGGCCTTAATAAAATTGGTGGACAATTTTCCCTTTATAAATAAAACAAATACAAATAAGTATACTATAGAAAAAACCCACTATAGGATGCTTGAGTACAATTTTAAACAACTCAATGGATAAGTAACTGATAATCATACCAAACTACAACCATGAACCCTATTAGATTATACAGGAACCAAGAGAAAACCAAAATTAGAGAATAAAGTGAAAGAAAAGACAAAAAAATATCAAATACTCCAAAGACACCCACATAGTAACTCCCAATATTGTCCAATGTCCAACTCCACAATCCATGCCTAAAGTATCACAGTGCATCACTAAATAATTGAGATACCTTTCCTTTACCTGTGTCTGAATAAACAACATCTGCAAACACACACAAAAGTACCCAAGCGGGGGGTATGTATAAAACTCAATATTATTTCCCCAATGAAATCCCTACTCATGTGAATATTATATAACATTTTATCACATTTATATAAAACAATTTATATAAAATAACTTAAAACAATTGATATTCAAGGGAATCCATTGTGCAAACCAGCCAATTGTTCCATGTAAATCAACCAAACATTTATTTTAAATCATTTAATAATTTATATTTTGTAATAACCCATTACATTCCACATATCCACACATCCACGGACCTCCTTATACTCGCAAGTGGTGAGTCATCCTTTCACCAAGCTGCCACTTGGTGAAAAATCTTGATGGGGGAAAGTTCATACGATTATCCATAAATCTTTTGGTGGGGAAAAATCATACCCTGATCTATCCGAAATGAAAATGAACACATTTCGACCATTTATTCCAAAAATATGACAAACAAACCATTTCAATAATACATTTATTTTATTGAAAATGCAGTTTCATGTGTTTTTGGACCGGATGAAATTCCAAAGGATTTTGAATTTTTTTCATTTATTGGATGCTGTTTTTTGCAAATAAAGCATTATAATGAAATTATGAGAGTTGGAACACTTCAATGTGATTCTTTTAGACTTGGTTTAGGTCTCTAGGGGAACCTATAGTGTTTATTTTAGTTTCATGAGTATCGAACCTCGAAAACTCAAAATCGAGGAGATCTGTTAGGGGCGCACATTTTGTCTGAATCTGTACGACCCCTAGTAGAAACCATGTTATCCGATCCAGTGGAGCAGGAAGTGCCTCATTTTTTGGTTAAGTCATGTAGAAGGATATGAATAACCTTTCATCATGTTTCATGTTTTTTTATAGTTATCAAATCTATGGTTTGCACATGGTTTCCCAAACCATGCACATGAATTGTGAAACCCCTTCTTGGGAAGTGCCTTAGCGTGCAGTTTGCGAACGGTTTGGACAAAAATGGGGCCAAACCTTGAGAAATTTTATTTTGGGTGTATCTACTATTTTTTCTTAATGAAAATAAATTTTAAACCCCCTCTATAGATCTTTATTTCTTCCAATGGGTCTCCCCTTCTCCCTCCTGCACAAGCCCCCTCTTCCTCTAAGGTAAGGCCCTTGATTTTTCTTCCATCCATTTTTTGATTCAATAACTATAAATTCATACATATTTCTCTTGATAAGATATATATTCCTTGTTCTTATTTTCTTATATTCTCTTCTCTCTTACCATGCTATTTTTTGTGCGAGATAATTATCCATATTTTTGGGGAGTTTTTCCATTTCTTCAATTTCTCTCAAACCAAACTAAATCCAACCTCAATATTGGATATGGGGATCATCCTTGGTATATGGTATGTGGTATAGATTTTTTACCAAATTTTCATTCTGTTTTATAGGTTGTACCATTGTTCCACAAGCCAGAATATTTTGGCGACACCTCTTCTTTTTTAAATAAATTAAATTAAACCCATTTCCATGTCTGGTATGACCCTTGTGAGTGATAAATCACTAGTATAGTTGATTTATTGACTTTATTCACTTCTATGGGTGTGCTGCTTTCTTGTGATTCTTATCACTTAATACTTATTTATTTTAAACACCCTTTAGGGTATGTTTCACTATTAATAAAATCCTTACATTAATTAATTAAATTAAGATAAATGGCTGACCTAGAGTTAGACCATTAAGATTAATGCTTCATTCCATGGTCGGACTCAATGAATGAAATTAATTAATTAAATTGATTGAAAAACTCTAATATATTTATTAATTCTTTATAATTATGGATAATACCATTTTTCTTGTGCTTATGATTCAATTTCTCATACATACTACTCACAAACTCTAAGATTTTCCATATCTTCTATGAAGGTTCTTAAATGATTATGCATTGTGAATTAGGCCAAGCTTATATTTTTGATTTGTGACTCCTTGTTTATTCCTTGATATTATTCCATACCACTTTCTCTATAATTATGGCTTGTTGTTCACTACTTGTTATTAGGCTTAAATCCATGTGTGCATTCCATGTAGCCTAATGATTATATTATTTTTTGTACTGTGTTCTTATTATCTTATGACATAGTTGATTGGATTGAGCTGGATGTTATGCTTCAAAAATAATTTTTAGTGTGAGTTATTTTTATGACTTATTCATTCCATGTGATTATATATGACATACCTTGTGATATGTTCCTTGGTCGCTATGCCTCACCTGCTATGGGATGGGAGATAACACGGGTCATGATATAAGGACACCATAGATGGACTCGTCGTGATCGATTCAGATCAACTTGATATGCCAGGAGCAATAATTTGTCTTTCCTGGTATGGGATATTTGGGTAGATTGTTTAAACTCGTGAGTGACACTAGTTCCCTAGGGGAGAAACTGAGGATGAAATCATTTTTAAGATAGTTATTCCATTGCTCCGGTGATACCTAATCCCTTATGTGTGATACATTGTACGAACTATGAGTTCACTATTTTTGAGACCTGTTTTTTTCCTTATAAATATTCCTATATATATTTTCATAGATAGGTGCTAAGGCAGTGTGTGGTTTCGAGGCCCGGTGTGTATGAAATTAGTTTTATAAAAATATTAAATCTATTTTACATTATATACATATGATAACTAAAATAAAATTGGATAACTCTTAAATGGTTGTTCATATCAGAAATATAAGACCACAGTTGAGTCCAAAATTTTTTATTTAACTAATGCGTGACAAAAAAAGGGTCAGCGTGGGGTGTTCGGACACCTTGATTATTGGAGTTATGTTAATTGAAATTATTAATTATTTAACTAATTAAATATTTTTGTTAAACATAAATTAATTATGTAAATGTATTGTCATGGAGGATTGGATAGGGTTAAAATCATAATCCTAGAATCCCAAACGATTCTCTCATTCCTCTTTTCATTGGAAGATCACCTCAAATGATAATGAAATTCCATATCAGATCAGATTAGGATGAAAAAACACAATGACTTATCTCAATCATTGATTGGTGGGTTATTCAATAATGAATTATCAAAAAACAAGACCGGACTCATAAATTGGTGATTTATGCACTTTGATTAAATTTATAGAGTAGATCTATCCTTTTTCTTGGGTCTACGCTAATTTTAGATTAAGCATGCACCAATGTATAAAATTTTAAATTGATTTATTTAATTTTTTCCAACCTTCTATCATCGTTCTTGTTATTTTTCCAATAATTCTTGGACAATTATGATTATAACTTCTTATGGTTATTTTTTCCCAAATATTCCTTGCGTTCATCATCATTAGGACCTTGTCGTCCGGGTTCGATATTGTTGGGAGGTACTAGGCCAGATCAGATCCCCAGAACCATGACAAATTGATAGAAAAAGCATGGATAGATGAAATAAAGTGATATTTGGGACTGTTTTAAGGCACAAATATTGGTTTTTGTTATTTTAGATCAATTAATCAATGACAGAAGGCTCAACGATGTGTGATGCATATAGAATGAATTAAGGATCCACCGACGAATGAACATGGGATGATTTCTGGTAAATGATTACTAGAAATAGTGATCTACTACCACATCCACAATTTTTGAGTGGATATAGGTCTGGATTCAAATCTAGTAGATCATATTCAAGGCATTAATTTCTTAAATGGAAATATAGAAAAAAAACTAGACCACATGTTGTGTGTAAGGATGAACATATGACAAGTTTCCCCCAATGAAAATGACTTGGGTTTTTTGAAAATTTAAGGATGACACAATGTGTATCCTTCCTACATTATGTATACCCATTCCTTTGTTGGTAAAACCATGTGATGGATTACACAGGCGGGAACCTTTGTAAAATTACATGACTAGAAACAAGGCCTTATACCCGATTATATGGGCATGAGGTCAGTACATGGACATGGGTTCAGGTACACAGACATGACCAATAAAAAAAGGTCTGGTCTTGGTTAGCCTGGACACACCAAGTAGACCTCCTACATTTAATGTACTACTACATGGTATGTGAGATGTGTGATATCCAGAGACACGAACAAGCAGTGGAGTGGGACCTCATGTTGTGTGGGTCCCCTCACATGCTATGTATCCCTTGACCTCCTTTAAAGAGAATTTAGGGTTCTGTATATCCTTCATTTGAACTCATATTTTGGTTCACAAGTATCCTATTTTGATTTTTTTCACGTATAATGTGATGGTTCACTCAGTTGTTTCTTTAGAGATATTATTGGAATTTTTTCTGGGAATAAAGCTTTACTATGTGATTCTCATTTATTGTAGTGATCACATATGATCACAAGGACCATTTTGAGTGATACCCTCTACCAGGGATATGTAGTGGAGTTACTAGACACTTTCTGAGTGGTTCCATCTAGAATGGTTGGGAAGTGGAGTTTCTTAATTTTTTCTAAGTGGTACCCTCTAGTAGGGTTGGGCAGTGGAATTCCTCGATGATTACCAAGTTGAACCTATAATAAGGCTGGGCAGTGGCATCTTTGATGATTACTAGAGTAGGAACCCCGTCGGTATCAGTGTGTGTCCCCTATGAATACTTTGTGAGTGGTACCCTCAAGTAGATGTGTGAGTTGGTATTCTTCGATGACCTTTCTGAGCAGTACCCTCCAGTAGTGTTGTGCAGTAGAGTACCTTAATGACCTTTCCAAGCAGTACCCTCCAAAAAGATAGATAGTTGAGTTCCTCATAGACTATCAGAGTGGAACCCTCTTATTGTAAAAGGGAATGGTTCCTCTACCTATAGTTTTTGGATCCTTGAATGTGTGACAGAGTGTCAAGGTGTGACTGTAATAGGAGAGTTATTTCTGGGAATACACATGAGATGTTGGGCATTATTGATGGACTTTTGAAACTGTTGGATACCCTTCTTCTTGGGATGATCTATGAGATATAGATCCACTTACTCTATATTTTGGGATTATTTTGATTAAGCATATATATATATATATTATTTTTTATTCATGGATTGGATTTGGTTACTTTCTTTCCAGGAGAGGCTAAGATGTTTGTGAAATGCCACATGCTTTCTGTGTTTAGATTCTCATGGTTGGATGAGTCTACTCTCTAGCTATAGGTGGTGAAGACTCAAAATGTAGTTTATCTACAAACCGTGTCAAGCCCCTTGTGTTTATACGAGGTTACTCTCACTCTTGGTTTGGGATGACATATTCTATTTGATTGTATCTTATATCTACAGTCTTTCCTTATTATTGTATATCTTACTACTTGCCCTTCAGCTTACATGGCATCCTACTAGGTATTTATATACTCACCTATGCATGAGATTTTCCCTCATGTATCATGTCTTATGTAGATGATGTCAAGGTCGATCGTGACTACAGAAGAACATAGGTATACCTTGTACCTTAGACCATGTACGGTGGTCGTAGCTTGGGATTCAACAGATGGGCTCTCTTATCAATTTACTTGTCCAATTTTTTCAGGTTGGGACATATTTCTGGTTTGGAATGTATTTTCCCCTTTAATTTTTAGTTTTTACTATGGTACTCTTATACACATTAGAGGTTATTCGTGCTTGGTTTACTTTCTAGTTGTGTTGCATCTTTTACTCTTCCCTTATGCACTTTTTTGCTAAAATTGATGTGTGTGTGCATATAGATACTTAGGAAATTTACTCCTCAAGTTAGTTATTCCTTAGGTGCTTGTCACCACCCCTTGGCCTATGAAGGAAGGCTTGGGGTAGTATCAGATCGAGACCTGACTTGGGATGGGTCATGACAAGTTGGTATCAGAGAAATTTAATCCCTTGATACATTTTTCATACTTTTCCCATTAATAAGATTTTTTTTAGAGAAATAGTGTCAGAGTGTCTCAAGTGTGGCTCTTAGGCTAGGTAGTCCAGTGATGGTGCAATGGCAGATGTATCAATTCACCAACACCTTGAATTCCTAATTTTCAACTCAGTATATCAAGATATTTGGTACATGGTTCAATGGTACATGCATCAAATAAGATTGAGCCTATAACTATCCTTATTGAGTCATCTACCCATTGTTGATATATATATATATATATATGATCTTATGACCATAATATATCTTGCAAAATCTCAAGATGCCTTCGCGAAGACAACCAACAAGGATACCTGTTACAGTTCATGACGAAGATCTTATGAGTGATGGGGCCTCAGTTTAGGGTCTATCTCATGACCCATTCCTCCGAGTGGGTAGGTATAAAAACCTCCACTTACAAAGAAATAGATGGTTTCTATAGATCAGGATGAGGACACACACATACTTAACACACTCTGTGAGTTCTATCACTAGAGGCCACTGAAGTTCTATAGAGAGCCAGATTTTTAGGTAGTAGAGTATTGGCTAGAGTTGGTGATCCGTATCTTCAGTCTTGTTCCAAAACCAATGGATCCGGTGGTTGTGATGGTAGATATCATTTTCCCTGGAGTATATGGACACTGGTGAATCCTTTTTACATATATGCACGATGATTCAACACTTTCATGTCCCAACTTTCAACATTTGTTCTGTGAGGAATACTACCCCTCCTATTTGCAACCAGTCTAGATCTAGGATATTTTAAAGCTGCAATTGGGAGGGATGATAGTGGATGAGTACACATCGAGGTTTATAGAATTTAACTGTTACTCTTTTGACATATCTACGATGAATACTTTTGAGCATGGAAGTTTGATATGGTAATCCACATAGAGATCTATGCCAGTTTAGTGCCCTTGGGTGTCCCCACCTATGTCAGGGTGTTGGATTGGGTACTACTAGTAGAGATATTTCTATTATAGGGATTCCAGACAGCTCGAGTTGGTAGTGGGTATCTTATATTTGAGTCATCTATAGTAGCTACCATGTGCTAGACTATAAGATATCTGCATAAGAATCCCTTTTTCAAGAAGACTTGGGTGTGTGGTCATATAGTACAGAGGCAGCATAGAGTACCAGGGAAGCTCAAAGAGGGACACTGCTATTATTTTGATTGAATATGTCACATGGCATGTGACATCCTAACCAGATGTGATGAGGAGAACATGAAGGTAGCTGATGGAAAACTATGGTAGTGAAGTACCGTGATCAGGGATCTCCCAGGTGAGGAATGGGTGCTCCCTAGGGAGGAGGAGATGGAGGAGCTATGGGTGGTGGATTCCACTATAATATCTTTCCACCAACACCACTTCGAACCCCCCATTAGGATTAGGGAGCTGGTGGTCATGACTACAGTCAGCTGTAGGCTCTAGAGGTTTATGACCCCATAGCGAACATGATCTTTAAAGGTACGATATGTGTTTATTATAATATTTTTCACTACTAGAATACACCAGTTCCAGTAATTAATTTATCTCTATATTCCTAGTGTGAGAGATGGATCTCTTAGTTGAGGCATTTTCCTAGCCTCTTTTCCTTTAGTATCCTACAGGTAATTCTTCTTCTACATCTTTTAACTCTCAACAGTGCGAGCTATCACTTGGTGGAGTGAGTTTCACATGTGATTTTTTGATCCTTAATATAGAACCCTATGACACCATCTTGGTTATGTATTTACTATCCATGGTTTGAGAATAGATTGAATTTAACCATAGATAAGTCATATGCCAATGCACTGATGGGACATGATTCTCCTTTTATAGTGAGCGAAATTTCATGGTGAGTCAAGTGGGTTCTTCTTGCAAGATGATGAAACTCAGCACCCATCAGTTATCAAGTATAACCCTTGGTAAAGTAGGCGCTTCATGCATCTGGGTTCCTTCAGTTGTGGAGGATTACAAGGGCGTATTCCTTGAGGATGTTTTGAGACTACATTCAAGGTAAGAGATAGAGTTTTTCATTGAATTGAATCCCAACACCGATATGATATCTTATTGATCATATCAGGTGGCCACAACCAAGCTCTAGGAGCTACAGTTATAGTTTGAGTACCTCCAAGAGAAAGGTTTCAGAAGACACAGAGTGTCCCCTAGAAATATCCAGTGTTATTTGTGAAAAAGGAGGATGACACTTTACTACATTGCGATAATTATCATCACCTAAACTAGGAAAATATATAGAAAAAATACCCATTTTTAAAAACTGATGACCTCTTTGACCAGTTTCAAGGCATGAGATGGTTCTCAAAGATTGATCTCAGGTTCAATTACCACCAGTTGAGGTTTTATGAGGCTGATATTCAAAAGTTCTTATTCTGATGTCATTATACACACTATGAGTTTCTAGTGAGGCCCTTTGGTGTGACAAATTATGTTGCCATATTTATGAATTTGAAGAACCAGGTATTGTAAACATACTTGGAATTTTTCATTGTTCTCTTCATAAATGACATACTCATCCACTATAAATTATAAGAGGATTATGAAGAGTATTTAAGGAAGGTTCTCTATATTTTTCAAGATCATTATCTTTAAAGAAATCTCTAAAAGTTCCATTTTTGGATACATGAGGTTCACCTTCTAGGGTATTCTACCTAGGAGCATTTTTTGTCCATAGACCCAGAAAGATAAATGAAGTGCATGATTGGGATCCACCTAATATAATTTCAAAGGTAAAAATATTTCTTGGCTTGATGGGGTACTACAAGAGGTTTGTGGAAGAATTCTCCAGAATTGCAACCCCTTTGACCCCCATAACACAGAAAGGCCAACTGTTTACCAGGTATGAGTAGTGGAAGAAGTCCTTTGAGGAGTTTAGGCTAAAGATGAAGAGTGATCTATTTTTGAGAATTCCATAGGAAGGCATAGAGTTTTTAGTGTATTTTGATGCCTCCATATCTAAGCTCGGTTGCATGTTGATGTAGTGGAAAGAAGTTATCCCATATGGGTCAAGGTAGTTGAGACCCCATGTGAATAAATACATGACTCAAGACCAAGATATGGTAGTGGTGGTATTATTTCTGAGTATGTGGAGACACTAACTTATGTGAGAGTGCTTTTTGGTTTACTCAGACCATCAGAGTCTTAGGTACATCTTCACTCAAAGAGACTTGAACCTGAGATAGCGACACTGGTTGGAGTTACTATAGGACTATGAAATATATATTTTCTATACTCCATGGAAGGGAAACATTATTTAATATTCTTATATTTGGATGTCCTAGGATCATGTTGTGTAGGATGACTTAGATTAGTTAGCTTCCTTGCAACTTACCCTGGTGGAGTAGGAGGGTACAATTTTTCTTCAGTCTATGGTGTTGTATCCTTCTATTCTTGAGCGTGTGAGAGAGTCCCAACTGTGATATCCATAGGAGACTCAACATGAAGAATACTCAATAGATGGATTTTATTAAGGAGGGAATCATACCATATTTTTCTAGGGATGAATGGTGGTTCCATTCATGATGTGGGAGGAGGTGATGCGAGAGTTCCACACATTTCAGCCAGTTGTACATCTTATTATGGGGAAGATGTACAGAGACCTCCAGCGGTAGTTTTGGTGGCCCGAAATGAGATAGAGTATAGCTAAGTTCATCTCTTGGTGCCACACCTGTCAGGAGGTGAATGATGAACTATAGATTTTGGCAGGTTTTTTTTCAACCCCTTGCAATCCTAGAGGGGAAGTGGGATGACATATCCATGGACTTTCTGACAAGGAATCCATTCACAACGAAGGTCCATGATTCTATCTGGGTGATCATTGACTAAATCAAGAAGTTAGTATACTTACTTTCTATCAAGGTGTTGAGATCAGTGAAGATTTTATGAAAGTCATATATACAAGACATTGTTAGCCTTCATGGGGTTTCCTCAATGATTATCTCCAATCATGATCCATGATTTATGTCATGATTTTGGAGTGGCTTGGTGGAAGAATTTGGGATGAAAATGAGGATGAGTAAAAAATTTCACCCTTAGACAAATGGGAAGATCAATCATACTATCCATTTTTTAGAGGATATGTTGAGGGCTTGCGTGTTATACTTCTGATGGATCTAGGAGAATAACCTTCCCTTAGTTGAGTTTACATGCAATAATAGTTACAACTCTACCACTAACATGGAAAATTTTGAGTCCCTATATGATAGACCCTATAGGTCACCCTTGTACTAGATAGAGATCGATGATACATCTATTATGGGGCCATAGATGATTCATGTGATAATGGAGAATGTATAGGTCATCCATAAGTGGATGAGGATAGACTAGAGTAAACAAAAATCTTATGCTGATCACTATTATAGGCACTTGGAGTTTTATCATAGAGACCAAATTATCCCGAGAGTCTCCCCATTATGAGGATTTTAGAGGTTTAGATGGGGAGGACAGCTATCGCCAAGGTTCATTAGGACATTCGAGATCATGCAAAGGGTTGGTGAGGTTTCTTACCACCTCTCCCAACCCCCATTGCTGGAAGGGTGAATTCCATGGGTCAAAGTTGAAGAGATATGTGCATAACCCCATGAACATCATTGACTAGGGTTTGTTGAACATTTAGGATAGAACCACCTTTACGAAGCAGTAATTGGAGATCAACAATAAAAGTGAGACGATCTTATGTATATAGATCATCCCCTTGGTTTTCATGTTGTGGTATCATAAGAATGCACATGAGAGTTCTTGGGATCAGGAGAGCCAGGTGTGGGATTAGTATGCTGAGTTGTTTGTTTAGTTTAACTTTTGGGGAAAAACTATTTAAGGATGAAATGATATAGAGATATAGTTTTTGGCTTGTAATACTTTTAAATATATATATATATATATATTCAGAGTTAGGTGCATAGAAAACGTTTGATTCCAAGGCCTAGTGTGTCCAAAATTAATTTTATAGAAATATTAAATATATTTTTCATTACGCAATAATGATACCTCAATTAAAATGGTATAACTCTTAAAAAATAGCTTGGATCAGAAATATGATACTATAGTTGAGTCCCTAGTGTGCTATTTACCCTAGGAATGAAATAAAAAGGGTCAGTTCTGGGTGTTCAACTCATCACTCATTGATGTTTCATTCAATAAAATAATTAATTATTAAATTAATTAATTAATTAATTTAAAAACTAAATGAATTATATAAATGTACCGTCATAGAGGATTTTCCAGGGTTTACCTCATAATTATAGAATTTCCAACAATGATATACTTACACTTTTATTGGGGAATCACCTTGGATGATGACAAAATGATAGATCAGATCAAATCAGGGCACAATGAACACAATGATTTATCTTGATCATTGTAAGGAACATTCTTCATCAATAGACATTCCAAAAATTAGGTAGGACTCATATATTGGGGAATTACTCCCTTTGATTAAATTTATTGAGTATATTCATCATTGTTGTTGGGTTTTCTCTAATTGTGGATTGATCATGCGCCAATGTGCCAAATTTTAAACTGAATTATTCAATGTTTTATGACCTGATATCACCATTCTTGATTGTTGTCCCAAAACACTTGGACAATAATGATTAAACATTTTTACGGCGATTTTCCCCCAAATCTCCTTCACATTCATCATCGGTAGAACCCCCTCAACGATGATGACATGGGTTTTTTAAAACATAGGGATGAAATGATGTGTATCCTTCCTATACACCATGTACCCCTTCCATGGTTGGAAAACCCATGTGATGGATCACATGGATAGAAAACCAAGTGGAAGAGCCTGAATAGGCATGTTGTTGTGTACCCGAGTACATGGAAACATGATCAATACACGTACACAGGATCCGTTACAAGGACACGGGGTCCGGTACATAGACACGACCAACAATATAGGACCCAATCCCAGTTAGTATGGAAATTCTAGGTATTCCACCAATATGGCATATACTAATACATGTTATGGGAGCCTTGTGCTAGCTAGGGACATAGATAGGTGTTGAAGAAATACCACACATCGTGTGGGTCCCCTCACATGCCATGTATCCCTTGAAATATTTTTAGGAAACTTCAATGTCTCGTATCTTCTTTGTTTAAACTTGGATTTTTTCTCACGAATACCATATATTATGAATTGTTCTATATAGAATGCGATGGTTCCCTGAGTTGTGGATTTATAGATATGATGTGTAATTTTTGGGGCATGATGCTTGTCTACGAAATGTTTAATGACAATAGTGATTGCGTAGGATCAAAAGGAACTTTCAGAGTTACACCCTCCAGTAGGGCTGGGAAGTGGAGTTCTTTAACACATCTTGAGTGGTACCCTCTAGAAGGGAAGGGAACTGGAGTTCATAAATGCTTTCTAGGTGGTACCCTCCAGTAGGGCTGGGTAGTGGATTTTATCGATGATTATCGAGTTGAACCTACAGAAGGACTGAGGAGTGGTGTACTCAAGGATTACTAGAGTGGACCCCCCATCACCATGGAAATGAATCCTCTATGGATACTTTTCAAGTGGTACCATCTAGTAGAGCTGGGAAGTGGAGTTACTCAACAACCTTTCAGAGTGGTACCTTCCACTAGAATTAGGTAGTGGAGTTCCTCGACAAACATTCTGAGAGGTACCCACCATAAGATCTAGGTAGTGGATTTCCTCAATGACTATCAGAGTGGGACCCTCCTGTTGTACTAGATCATGGGTCCTTTACCTAGATTTTTTGGCCCCTCGACTGTGTGGTATATTGACAAGGTTTGGCTGGACTTAGGCTGTTACTTATAATAAGACACATGAGATCATGGGAATCATTTAGTGACTATAAGAACTATTGGTTACTTTTCATCATTGGTTTATATGGAGTTGAAGATCCACTTAATCACTCATTTGGTCTTGTTTTCACTGAGCACATATATATTCTTCTGTATCCACACCTTGTATTTGGTTACTTCTTTCCAAGAGAGGAAAAGATATGTGAGTTATGCCACATTCTTTTCATGTTTAACTTATTGTGGTTATATGAGTCTACTCTCTTACTATAGGTTGTGAAGACTCAAGGTGTAGTTCATCTACTCACCATGTTGAA
Source organism: Viscum album (assembly GCA_963277665.1). NCBI lineage: Eukaryota > Viridiplantae > Streptophyta > Magnoliopsida > Santalales > Viscaceae > Viscum > Viscum album. The sequence goes on along the minus strand of OY728146.1, from coordinate 640,868,002 downwards.
CCCCTTTTGTTTGGATGAGGTTACTCTCACTCTTGGTTTGGGTTGAGATATTCTCTTTGACTATATCATTCATCTAATATATTTCTCCCCCATTTTATATCTTAATTATCATCCTTCATATTTTAGGGCACCCTACTGGGCGTGTATATACTCACCCATACATGGTATTTTTCTGCATGAGTCGTGTATTATGTAGATGACAGGTAGGTCAATTGTGACTATAAAGGAGCTTAGGGATACCATGTACATTGGACTACATATGGTGGTCGCAACATGGAATTCAATATTTGGGCTCTCTTAGTAGTTTAATTTTTCATTTTGTCAATTTGGGACATATTTCTGGTTGGGAGTTTATTTGGACCCTTTACTTTTCAGTTTTATTTATGGTACTCTTGTACACCTTAGAGGTTATTCATTATTGGTTAACTTTCAAACTGTTTTTAATATTTTACTCTTTCCCTATGCACTTTTTCATAGAGATATCTATGTGTGTGAGAACAGGTAATTAGGAAAAGGCCTCCCTAGGTTAGTTATCTCTTCGGTTCTTATCGCCACCCTCTGACCTTTGGAGGCGGGCTTGGGGTAGTCGCAGCTCAATCCTCGGCTTGGTTCGGGTCATAAAAATCATGCCATGAGTGATATGAGGGAGACCGTTATGTTTCAAATTAAATTTAATTAGTGGTATTGGTTATAATAGGGGTGCCTATAGTGACCCTTGGGATTCCCTTATGGATCTACTTGGACAAGCTCAGGTTTCCATTACATGATTTGATGGATAATTTTATGGATTACTCGTGGGTCCTTTTAAATATTATCATATGATTACAATATGAGAATACATGAATGATGTCCTTGGGGTTTGACCACTAAGATATAGAAAAGGATTAGGGTTGGATCACTTATGTTTCTTCATATATATGATTTTGTGTAATTACCATATTGTTTCAACAGGTTTCCTTGGTTTGGATTTCCATCTAAGGCTAAAGTATATAGAATTAGTTAGGTATCCATTTAGGAATCAGAACCAAAGTTTTATTTATCTATTTATTTATCACCTTGTATTCACCTATTTCAGCATACTATTATTTTTATAATGCATAAATTAGATTGATCTAGACACCGTTAGTGGTGTATTATTAGGATTATATATCACACCCTACTCAGGCCACCATTTCAATGGGGTACCCAAGAAATTATACATTCTTATGGGTCCTTGGATCTTTTGATTGTGTTGTGTCGTATACTTGGGAGATTGGGAGCACAAGACTTATATAGTTATTAGGATTATCATGGAGTTTGAATTTTGGATATTTTTTCTTTTATTGTATTATACTACTTACTGTACATCCTTGTACCTTATAGAATCTTCTATAAATGCATGTATTATTATATATTTTAGTGTTGGCCATTTAATTTTATTCAGTCATTGTATTATTCATATTTTACTTATATTATTTTCTTGTACTTATTCTGCTATTGTCAATTCACATACCTATGATATACTACTACGTTACTATGATCTCGAGGGTATATTCTCCCAATCATACCAATTAGAACCACAATACTAGTTGTCAGCCTCTAGTGTATGGGGAGGAATGCTTGAGGCCATGTAGCGACCAGTCCAGATACCAATTTAGTGGTCATTCATGACGAGACGTGAAAAAGTGGAATCAGATAACCTTTTCATTTGTATTACTATTTTTTTTCTGTTATATAGAATATTAGGAATGTGTCGGCCCTTGGTAAATAACCATTCATGGGAGTGATCATCCCACATACAGGGAAAATTTCAAGTGGTTAGGGATTGGATTTTTGTTTGTGTGGTTTATTCTTATAGTTGATTATAATATCACCATGACTGATTAGAGTAATTTCCACTAATTATAGATTTATGATATTTTTAGTATTTACCCTTGGCTTGGTATGAAAAAGAAGTAGCATCAAATGGATTATGATATGCATATAGGGACTCACATTATAAGAATATTCAACTCCATGTAGATTTCATTTTTAGTCTATTTGAAATTTATGATGTGCCTTGTGTGTTATTTTCCATCATGTTATATACTATGGTAGGTACTTTTTGTAACATGTTTATATTTATCACCTAATTAGGTAATTGATCAGTCTCAATGATAAATTATCTTTCTTCATCATGCAATCATCATGTTTCCTTTCTTTTACTACCATTATTAATTTACTTTCTTCTGTTTATTTATAATGACTAGCAATTCCCTTAGAATGTATGATTACTTACCATGTTTAGGTGACTAATTAATATTCTTAATTAAAATTTATTTTCTTAGATACTTGTTTGGAATGGACTGAAATATTATAGTTGAAACCAAATGAGATCCAATTTCTAATTTTTAAAGTGTATGGGCCCCTTATGAATTGGAACAGGGTGAACTATATAATCAAACCATAGTGGATTAAATTTATATACATAAGGGATTTTTTTATAAATTATGAGGCTATTGAATTTTATTTAAATTCTATATAAAATGGTTGTATTTATATGGGAGTTTCCAAAAACTTGTGAAGTGTATGAGAGATTTTCAAATTGAAAGGTGACAACCCATATAACTAAACCATCTATTGTGAGCCTTATACTTGGAAATAGTGGTAAATATAAATGTTGTTCAATTTTGACTTTAAAATTTATTGGTTTCCTTATTAAGGTCAGTACATCTTTTTAATTATCATAGGGACCCATATGGATATATTCTTAATGGTTAATTGGAACAATAGGTCAGTTGGGGCATGTTTTTTATCAAATGAACCCACTAAGGGTGTTTTTAAAACTAAATTATTAAAATGTTTGGGTTGTTTTCATATGAACATAAAATGGTTAAATGGGACCATAGTATGTTTCCTTTACCTTACCTTGATGTTTTTTAGTGTAAAACCCCATGGGGGTAAGTTATGATTTATAAATGTGGTTATATAAAGTGTCTGCTTTTTTGTGTCTTCTTACTTGATATTACTTCCTTAATTAATAAGATACCTTTTAAACTACTTTGAGATGAATTATGTAAGGACACGATCAATAAAAATTCTAATTTAAACATAAATAGTTTTTCCCCTATATATTTCAACTAAAATTTTCTTTAACTATGCGAATTATGAACACATATAAATAAATTAATGATGTTTAAATGGGGTTAATGATATTAATAACTTAATTATGATGGAATTTATATTAAGCAATTAATGTTTATGGGGAAGATTAATATAGCTTGCCTATTTTTCCTTGTGGATTTTCCAAATAAAGTACCTTGTATAAGTGTTTTCCTAACTAGGAGTTTTTTGTTAATTTGAAACTTTAAAACGGTTAAATAATTAAATTATAATTAACTTAATGAATTGAAATGGAACCTTAAGTGGTGTTTTTATCCTGACTCTCATGTAAGGGCATTTCAAGTCCTTTCTCAATTTTTTCCTTGAGTACCTACCTTGAAACAGAATGTGGAAATTTTCTCTTGGTTTGTTCATTTTTAATTATGAATCTAAATGATAGGGCCTTAAAACTAGTGACAATTCATAGGTATGACCTTGTTTTGGTTAAATTATTTTTATTTCGTTAAGGGGATATCCCATTTTAGGTAGTGTCCTCAGATCTTTAGAACCTTTTCTAATTGATTTTGAGTAGTTTCTGTTGTGAGGTGTCGTTTGAGTTCCATTATCTATGTAACGCTCTTAGTTTACAAAATAACACCCTTTGTTTGAAAAGTGGTTATGTGTTATCTGACATTTTTCTTGAGGGTGATAATTTAAAAATAATCAGTTTAAGTGGGGCATATATGCTAAGGGAATGGCTGACTGCTTAGTAGGTTTTCTGAACCTTCCTCTTCTTCATTTTTAGTGTTGAATGATTTGTGATGTCTTTGTATTGTTTTATAGTTGAGGGGTAAATATGAATTTGTGTTAATACTCAGTGTGGGACATCAAATACTTGAATGCATATGGCCGATAAGCTTATGGATAGTATCATGGATGTTCTATTTTCTCTTGTAACATTGGAGTAGTATACGTTGACACATGCGGTACCATTGAGTTTCTAAAATGGTACATTGAACCATTTGAGTTCAGTGTTAATCATTTAATCTGAACTATTTACATTTTGAACATCGTTTAACTCATGAGTAGAGTTACCTGAGCATTTGGAGAATCAAATTCATCCCAATGCTTGGGATTATTTTTTAAGAGGATCATGTGTTTGAAATAATTGTTAGTCATTTTGGATTTTAAACCTAATAAAATGGTGCATGTGGATGTAACTCAGGATGGGAGTTCCATGTAATTTTAAATGTGAACTTCATCTAGAACTCTTAAGAAGCTAGTTTTTCTTTCCTTCAAGTTGATTCTTGTTAAGTTGTGATGTCCACTTCTAGGACTATGGTCAATGGCCAATGGAGCATGTGCCATGGGATGAGTTTTTTTCTTAGTAGATTTGATGATATAGTCACTCCTATGGTGGGGAGCATCACATCAAATCTGGTTAAATGTGCCCTTCCAAGTAGAATGAGCACAACCTAGAGGAAAATTCCAAAATGGTTGGTCTTTCTTAAATTTCATTAGAGCTGGTGAGTTTCAAACCAGGTAGATTCTTAAGAAGGAGCATAATGATGAATGGTTAGGAGGGTATAAAAACTTTTAGGACACCACTGGTCAGGTATGGGCCCCAAGTTTTATTCTTGAGTGATCATAGGATGCCTCATGTGGTAAATCCATGGTGATCAGTTAATGGAAATGCATCAGTAGGTGAAGCAGAAATTTATCTAAAAGAAGTTGTATGATGATGGTTCAATTGTTCTTCATTATACAATTGGAAAGGTTGTTTTTAGAATATACTAATAACTTCTCCATCTTGGTATCAGGAGTGTCTTGGGTCCTTTTTTGTAAGATTTAAAATCCTCTTATCATACTCTTGGTTAAATGGAGATCATGTCTCTTATCTTGTCATCATATGGGTACACTGAGAGAGCATTGGTGATATGATGAGATTAATTTTAAAATCTGTTGGGCTTGTTAAGTGGTATCTATCAGATTTATCTTCCAAAGAATGGTTTTATTTTAAAATTTTTTTAGTCTTGAGTGATACCTAGATTCCAATATAAAAACACCTCGGATGAACTCAAGGGGACCAGCTTTTTTCCCTTCAACTTTATTTCTAGGAAGTTTCGACTTTATAATTAGTTAACATCATTGACGTGTGGGCATTAAAATTTATTCAAAAATCCCCTTCATAGTTACCATAGATGGTTTGCCTTATATAATCTCATTAAACATCAGTTGGTGATTTATAGGTTTCCCCAAACATTAGTGGGGCATGGATGGGATGCTAAGTGTGTCACGATCAATGTATGCTGGATCGACCATGAAATATGTTCATGCTGAGGTGTGATGGTTTAAAATGGTGTTTTGGATAAATATTTCATAAAAATACAATTATGGTATTTGGTGACTATGCTATGAGAAAATCCCAAGATACTTTTTGTTATATGCATCAGGTTTAGATCTTGAAATACACCAGCTATCTAAGCGGAGCATTTTGAGAATAATCAGATGGTAGTGGATAAACTTTTATTTAAATGAATTCATTAAATGATGTTGTTTTGGAATAATATATTTTATTATTTTATGGTTCTTTTTTTGTGTCTTGGGTATCATTGGAACACTACATGAATGTTTCAAATGACAATTTTGATGGTAGGGATGCCACAATTTAGAATCGACCCTTAAATACTAGAACCTAAAGTGGAAGTTCATTAGTATGGATGCTAAAAGGGGTGATGAAATGATTGTATCTCAGATTGTACCAGATTGGGTAAGCTTCATCTTGATGATTCTTCTCAGAAACAAGCATTGACTTGAGTTTCTACAGTTTATGTATTGTATGTTAAGGTGGAACTCGATGGTATGTGGGGTATTTGGAAACACAAAGAGGATGTTTGAATAAGAATTCACAACCTAAGTAGGTTGAGTGATATTATCATTATTTTACCAAGGCTTCTAAGTGATGATATGTTATAATTTGGAGAGATTGTAGCATCCCACATTTATATACCAGATGAAATATTAAGGGAATTTAAAAATTTTTCATTTTGTGGATGGTTTGTTTTTTAAACTGAGATTTAAAATAAAATTATAAGAGTTGGAACACTTAAAAATGTATATATTGGACTTTTTTTAAGAACCTAGGGGTCTCTCAGGTGTTTCGTTGAGTTTTGTGATTGTCGTACCTTGAAACCTCAAAATCAAGGATAACTGTCAGGGGTGCAAGATTTTTCTGAAACCGTTCATACCGTAGTAAAAACCATGTAGTATGATCCATTGGATCATGAAGTTGGTCATGGTTTGGTAAAACTATGTGAAATGAGATACACAATCATGCATAATGTTTCAGATTTTTTACAGTGAGAAAATGCATGATTTGCGCATGGTTTCCCAAACCATGTGCATGAATAGTGTGACCCACTTCTTGGGAAGATCCTTAGCACACAGTCGGTGTACAGTTTGGCCAACCATGTGGCAATACCATGAAACCTTATCATTTTACTATTTTCCATTAATGAACCTAAATTTCAAACCCCCTCTATATATCTTCTTTTCCTCCTACAGGTTTCACTTTCTCCCTCACACATAAAGCTCCCTCCTCCTCCAAAGAAGGGTTCTTTATTTCTCCTCCATCTATTGTTTTATCCAAGAGTAATTGGTTCCTATGGTTTCCTCTTAGTAAGATCTGAGTTCCTCTTGGTTATATTCATATTTTCTCTTCCCTCTCACTATGCTATTTTTATGTGATCTAATCCACCTTATTTTTAGGGTGTTTGTTAATTTCATCTTTTTTCTATCAAAATGGACAAAATCATGCCTCGATATTGGATGTGCGGGTAATCCTTGGTATAAGGTAGGTGGTATATTTTGTTTCCCAAATTTTAATTGTGTTTTATAGGGTTCGTCATTGTGATACGTGCTGAACTCATATGGTGAAATGTCATTTTTTAAATATATTAAATTTAACCCATTACCATGTCTAGTACGACCCTTGTGAGTGGTGAATCACCACTTTGGATGATCTCCATTAATTTACACATTCCAATAAATTTTATTCTTTCTTGAAACATTTAGACCTTAATACCTATTTATTTTAAACACCCATGAGGGTTTTTTGCACCTTTAATAAACACTAAACATTTATTAATTAAATTATGATAAATGTTTGAAAAAGAGTTGGTCCCCTAAGATTATTGCTTCATTTTATGGTTGGAATCCTTGAATGAAAATAATTAATTAAACTGGATAAATAGGTCTAATTTAATGATTAATTATTTATGCTTATGGATTATTCATTTTTATTGTTCTTATTCTTGAATTTCTCATACATAATGCTCATGCCCTATTCCATTTTCAATATATTGTAGGCAAGTTGTTAAATGATTCTGAGTTGTGACTTAGGCCTTGATTATATATATATTTTTTGTGCCTCCTTACTTATGACTTGATATTATTACATACCATGTTCTCTACACTCAAGGATTTTTGTTCATTTATAGTTATTATACTTAAATCCATGCATTCATTCATTGTAGCATAGTTCTTATGTTATACTAAGTACCTTTTTTCTTATTTTATTACACCATAGATTATTAGATTAAGTTGGATGTTATTCATGGGATAGCTTGTTTAGCATGAGTTATTTCCATGCCTTATTCATGTTAAGTGATTGTATATGATATTACTTGTGAATTTTCCTTGGTCACTATGTATCACTAACTACGGGATGGGAGAGAACAAATGTCATGATTTAAAGATGTTGTATATGGACTCACCCTATTCGGTTCAGATCTACTTGATGTTCCTTGAGAGATACTTTTTGTTACCAGGTATAGGCTCTCTTAGAGGATTATTTATACCAATGAGTGACACTGGTTCCCTAGGGAAGAAACTGAGGATAGAATAATTGGAAAGATAGATATGTTATATCCCAGGTGATACCTGATCCCCTTTGTGAGATACTTAGTATGAACTCATAGTTCACTATCCATGAGTGATATGAGGGATTATATTATGGGTCACCTTGGACGGAGTCGATGGTATTGGTTATATTAAAGGCACCTATTGAGACCCCTGGTAATCCTTTATGATTAACCCTATACTATCTTAGGTTCCTATGATATGGTTTTATGGATGCTTGTATGGATTACTAGTAGTTCTTTTTTATTATTATTGTATGATAACAAGATAAAAATTCTTGTATGATTTACTTGGGGTTTGACCGCCAAGCCAGTGCACAAGATTGGGGTTATCTCCCTTCTATTTCTTTATATATATATATGATGCCTTGTAATTCCCATATTTCTTCTATATATTTACTCGGTTTAGATATCTATCTTAGGCTAAAGAAGGTATAATCAGTTGGGTATCCATTTAGGAATCCTAACTGAAGTGGTATTTATTTATTAATTTATCACCTTGTTTTCACCTATGTTGGAATAATGTTTTTATATTATAAGAATTAGATTGATCTAGAAACCATTGGTGGTGGTCTGCTAAGATTATATCTCACATTCTGCTTGGAATGCCTTTACACTAGGGTAACCGAGTAGTTCTACATGCTTGCATGTCCTTGGATATTTTTCTTGTGATGTGTTGTGTACTTTGGAGATAGGGAGCACAAGACTGAGCTACTACTTAGTATGATCATGGAGTTATCCTTTGGGATCTATTTATTTTATTGTATTATACTTCTTATTGTAATTCCTTATTTTACCTCATAGAATTTGGATATGCATCCATTATTATATGTATTGGCCTTGGGTATTTACCTTTATTCAGTCACTGTATTACTCATATGCTTCTTATCTAATTTATTTACACTATTTTTGATGTTTTCTAGTTATTTAAACATGATATACCACTGTGTTAGTCAGATCATGAGGGTGCAGTCTTCCCATAAAACCACCATTAGACCATCACTACTGTTCAGTAGTCTCTGGCATATAGGGAGGCACACTTGAGGCCATGTGGTGATTGGTCCGACTACCAGTTTAGTGTTCAGTCTGGCTAGGACGCGAAAGAAAAAATTTCTATCAAACAATTTCCATGAATCAAAACAAATCCATATTTTAAGATCACCATTTTAAGATCAATAAACAAAGCACTTTTCACAACAACCAATTTTCACAATTTCACAACCATCAAAAAACAGGGTTTTTACCAAGATTTTCACATCAATTTCACATTCAATTTTAATAAATTAAAAAAAATTAAACCAATACTTTATGTTTTAACCAGAGGAGTTGAGAGTGAAGCCACATACCTCAATAACATTGGAGAAAACGAAGAATGATGCAAATTCTTCAACAAACTGGATTGAAACTCCAGAAAATTTCCATATATCTTGTTACATATCATCAAAATAACCTTATATCATCATGATTAACATCTAAAAACATATATCTATCCCTAATGGAATAGATATATTAATACAATATTAGAAAAAAAAATTAAATCCAAGGAATACAACTAAGAACGAAGACATACCAAGGAATCCAAGCCTCTAACTCACAAAGAATCACCAAAGGATTTCTCCTAGAATAAGAGGAAGGGTCTCCACAGTCAATGGGAGGACATAAAAACGTGTTAGGGTAGAACTATAGGAAGATGAGAGATTAATTGTTTAATTCATATTAGATCCAAAATTTAAGGAGTTCCACCTATGCACTACGTGGTTTAACCACATGGTTTGGAAAACAATGAGCCAACCATGTGGGTGCTACTATATTAATACACCCCTCACATGGTTGGATCACATAGTTTAAAAAAACATGTTCCAACTGTGCTTTTCACTCTACACACAACATTAACGATTTCACCTGGGTGGCCACATGGTTTGGCTAAACCATGCACCAACTGTGTGCTTACCCATTAACCCATGTATTCAATTCCACGGTTTCCTGGATGTGTTACAAAGATTCTAGTAACCGTGCTCAGACTGTGAACCTCCAGAAAAGTCCCAAAACATTCTAAAACTACTCCAAACCATTTGAAGCATAATCCATGTACTTTATATTTTTAGAATACATAAATAAAGGGTTAATTACCTAAAAACATGGGTCTTACATTCTCCCCACCATTGGTCTTTCCATCCCCGAAAAGTTGAAAACCACTATTTCTCTCATAGAGTTCGATCCATTATTCAACCATTTTCTTTTCCCATTCCCAAGTTTCTTTCCAAATATATCATTGTTTCCATAAAAACCACACTAGACCGATGCCTTTTCTATGTAAGAATTTCTCTTTCATATCCAAAATTAGCACTGGAACATGAACCAATAAAGAATCGATCTCAAGATCAATGTGATCCCATTGAATCACATAGTTTGAACTAGGTTGATACCTCTTGTAACACCCTAACCACTGAACATGGAGAAAATGTATTATTTTAATACATTAACATGATCACAAGGAATCATATCCTAGTGTATTGACTAGTTTAACAGTCTTGGAAAATAAATTACATACATGAACATAACATTACAATTAAAAACAAAAATTATAATATAGATAACACTTTGATAATTCCATTAATCTCACAGCTTAACCCTATATATCAATCATAATACAAATATTCAAATCTTGGGAAAGTAAAACATAATAAAGGGGTGATATTAGATGATCAGTAAGGGTAAACAATACAACATAAGATTTCATAAATATGAATAAAAATTTAATGAAAGGTATAAAACTAAAAGACATTCCTCTTAAACATACTCTTGAGCATAATGTGGAAATAAAAATCCAAATGATTCTAATTAATCATTCAAATGGATATTATATCAGTATAATAATCACATGCAATATCAATAACTAATCTCATAACGAGGGAATGCATAATTCTAGATATCATAAACATACTGACAAGGATTCATCCAAGAAACAATACATAAATAGGTAAAAACCCAAACTATTATGTGTCATGAGACCAACCAATTGATCGAGGGGCTATAACGGGCCATTAACATCACTTACTATGTCCAATGCATTCCTCATATGAAAAGGGTAGATCATAACCAACATAAATATTCATATGAAAACTTGCATACAAAATCTTAATACAGTATCCATAAACCATGAATGTTATAAAAATAGTACATCTATATTCAAACTAGTCATAAACCCTTCAATAAAATATTATTGGTTGTACCATAAGAAATAAACCTCAATTAAACATATGATAAAATAATATATTTTTACATATATGAAAATAATATAATAAATTCATTAAATATATTTGAGAGAAATTTCCCTTTTTTTACTTTGAAATCATTTAAAATCCATGCAATTATAAAAAAACATTTATTTTTAAAATAACCATATAACATTGTAAGGATTTTTTAAAAAATTTAAAGTTGTTTTGATGGTGTAAAAATCCACTCATGCCATATAAGTTAAAAAAATCATTCGTTAATTTGTTGAAAAGGTTATAAAGTACCTTGTTTGGAAAATGAATAAAAGATTCATTGCAAATAATTTTATAAAAAGTAAAACAAGGGTATAAATTAATTTAAATAATTTTTGATAAATAGTATAAATGTGTTGATTTGTTCAAGAAATATTGACATGGATGATAAATATTCCCTAGTAGATACTTACGTATCCACAACCTGAGATAATAATGATATTAGAAAATTAACCCTTATATAAATCCTTAAAAGATTATTTTTTAAAACATTTAAATTAAATTCAAAATAGATACAAAATTTCTTTTATAATCCTTTTATATCCATATAAAAAGTTTTGAAAAATAATATCAAGAATATTGAAATGGATAAATGATGAGTTCTTTAAACATTCAATGTGTCCCATACCACTTTGAAAATTTAATTTATAAGCCCAATATCTTCAAATGAATCTTTAAATACCATTAAGATAAATTTATTCATGACATGAAATATAATAGGGTATGTATATAGACCTCACATAAGAAATATGTTGTGAACATGGCTTATATCTCACAAAAATTAAAAGTGAGACAATAATTCTCTTACCTTAGGTCTGATACTCTCTGTATGTGTCCAAAACCATTGTGAAATGGTTTTAAACATATTATTAACTTCTACTAGAATAATAAAATTTATTATATCATATAATATTCATTTATTACTTTATATTACAATTTATTAATAATTTTCATGTTAAAGCAACATTTTGGGTAATAATCTATTTGTTTATTGTACGTGTTTTGAATTGTTATTCTTGATTATATTAATTAAATCATGATTTAATTACTTAAATAATGTAAAACATGATCTATATATCGTATATATTCAATATATAAACATATCTACAAGATAGCTATATGAAATGTAATACACCGTTCATAGAGACAACAGAACGTATGTATGAATGAATGCTATTTTCAGTTTCTTATCATATTAAATGGAAGAAAGTAGATGACATATATGTGTATGTATATATTCTTCTAGTAGAATTATTACATTATATATTTAATAATTATTCATAATATATATTTTTATAATCATTCTATAATGATTAATTTATAGAATGAATCTCATCGCGTCGTGGAGACGGTAGGCTGTATGTATGCACAAGTGATGGTATCATTTAATAATGGTAAATGGTAAATAATTTGCTAGAATATTAAAGATAAATAAATAATATAATGTCATATTTATTATTTACATCCATTATATTTTGAAATATGCAAGATTAACATACATATACATTACCTTAATTTTGAGGAATACTTAATACTTGACACAAATTGATGCCCAATGAACGTATTAGTATAGTATATTTGGAAAATGGGAACACATTCTTCTTAATTGGTGAATGATACAAAAAAACTCTCATAATGATCTTCCCATTTAGTATTCCAACCTAAAACCTTTCTTAATATCACAGGTAAATGAAAATATAAATGTTTGAGCTCAGATGCTCTATAAGGGTAAACAAGGGAAACTAAAATTTAAAATAATACATAAACATGTAAAAATATGAACATAACTTTTTAAAACCATAACACATATAAAATATATCAAAATCATGAGTTATAAAATAAATTTTGGCAGTTCATAAGGAATAAATCATAAAATAATCATGAACCATGAGAAAATAGAATTGGAATAAAACATAGATTTGTGGAAAACACATAAGCATAGAAAATAATTTTCATATTAGCTAATGATAATTTCCAAGACCATGATAGTGGAAAATGTCCTATACTGAACCGATTTCACTCTTCGTTCCAACCCTATATTATTAAACTATATTTACTTTCTATTCTAGCCCTGTATTATAGAACTGAATTTAATTTTCATTCCAGTCATGTTTATCTCATGAGTTATAATTATGTAACCAATTCATTAGAGGGATATATAAGTCCCACCCATATCATAATTAAATCATTTTTATGTTTACCACAAAAACATAAATATTTCAATATAGCATAACCCAAATAATAAATTGAGATTCTTAAACATAATTCCATCATAAAATAATCTATATAAACCAAATCAGTTTCATAAATAAAATTCCATTAAATTTATAATTAAAACTTAGGAATAATATGGATAGTATACTTGAAACATAACCCTATTAAATAATTTCATCTTTTATGGAATATAATTTTGATAAAACACTTGAAATTAATTTAGGAAGAAAATATCATTTCATCTTCAAAAATGTTTTCTTTTCTCTAAATTACACAAAATTTAAAAATAAATCAATTTATTGGAAAATAAACATGAAATATTATAAAGGAAGATTCATGTAAATAAGGTGTTATGAAAGTTTAAAAATCTGTTTATTTTGTACAAGTTAAAAGAAATCAATATTATCGAACTTTTTTCAGAAAGTCAAAAAGTACCTCGTACCGAAAACGAGAAAATATTCCTTTCATACCATTTCATAAAAATTCACCAATGCGTAAAATTGAATTTAAATAATATTACAAGAATATGAATAATATTTTATAATATATATGTATAAAACATGGACATGGATTATAAATATACCCTAGTAAATACTTATGTATAAACAATCTCAGATAAAAATGAGATTTCAAAATTACCCATTACTAATTTATAATCAGTTAGATAATGTAACTCATAAAATAAATAAATTTTTATGAATATTATAACCTTCATAATAATATTCTTAAAAACACTCATGGGAACCATAAACACCACTCAAAAAAATAAGTGGCGTATAAGGCATATGTCCCACCAAAATAAAAGTGAAACAAAATAATCCATTGCCTTAGGTCTGATATCCTTTGTATGCATCAAAACCTCCTTTATAATTATTAAAATAATTTAATTTATTTATTACATAATAATATTCATTTTTATGATATCATATATGATCATATTATCATTCGTTTGTTAATAACATTTTTACTCATCCATTGGGTATTAACTACTTTATTTTTTTACGCATGTTTAGTTAGATAAGTTCTTGTTCATATTCTTAGATCATAGTTATATCATTTAAAGATTGATATTAATATAATATATATAATTTTATTCTTTCAATAAATTTATATATTCATTATTTAATAGATATCATGTAGAATAAATCACATCAAATCATGGAGACGGTAGGTCGTACGTACGCACAACCGATGATATCATTCCCATAATTGTGAAATGTTATGGAAGTGGATGGTATATATTTTGTTCTAGAATAAATTTCATGTTATATTTATCATATAGAGTTATTATTTCCATCATTATACACATCCAATTAAATTTATAGAGAATAACATATTACACCACTGCATAGATACGTTAAGCCATACGTACGCACGCGTGGTGATTTCATTTTTCATAAGATGGATAGAAGGTGGAATATGGTTTTTAAATAATTATAGTAACATGTAATTATATAATTTATACTTGTGTTATTACTTTATAATTTAAACAAATCATGAAGAGTAAGTAGAAGAAGAAATAAGTTTGAAAGAATCAGTAAAATAGATTATCTATTTTTCGACGTTCTCCCTCTATACCTCCACCTAAAAGTACTATAGTTAGTATTTTGAGAAGAATATAAACACTAGAATGTAAATAGTGAAGTTTATAAGGAAAATTAATAGGGTATGACTGGGATTTAAAGCTCAATGTGATGTGAAGAGGCGAGGGAGGAGGAGCCCTTTTAAAATTAAGGTGAGGGGCACTTTTAAAAACTTTAAAATATTAATTTATAATAAACTCAAACCACATCAAAAAACTAAAAAACTATAATTATTTTTTATATGAGATAATATAAGGTTTTAATATCATCAAAAATAATTTTTAGACATTTTTTTATTTCATTTTAAACCTTATCATTTCATTTTACCCTTAATTATTCAGTGTTAATTTTAACTAAGGTAACAAATTGTTCAATATTAAAATTGTAAAATTTTTACTTATTTGATTTCAATTAGACCATACATGAACAGTATATAACATTTAAGAGTAAAAAATAATTATTTTATATTTTTGAAAATAATTTATGATATTTAAATAATTTAATAAATCATTATTTTTAAAAAATATCAATATTTTTATTTTGACACTATTCATTTAATGGATTTTTAAAAATACCAAGATAAGATGTTAACCTAAAAAAAGTAATTTATTATATCTCTAAGATGTGAGGTAGTATATAAATTTTTGGGATATATTAATTGTCACAAATTATATTTATTTTAGTATTTCTAGTAAAATTAATTTGATACTTCCATTAATAAAATAATTAATACATAAGTTTTGTGTTAATATTTAATACACTTATTTGTTGAGTGAAAATTAAAAATAAAATAATATGATGAATATTAATAATCTATATTTTATAATAATACTTATAGTTTAATATATCTCTTAAAATATCTAACATTAAAAATGTTATATGTATTAAAACTTGAATGTGACAACTTTATCATCACATTAAATAAAATATTATAAGTGTCATAATATTTTTCGTTTGGATATAAATGGTATCTTAGTAGACCCTTGGATTATTATGGTCTATATATACTCGAAAAATAATATTTTTTCAATCTTTTTGGTCTTTTAATGGTTATTATAATATTAATAAAAACTATTTTATTTATTTTCCATCAATTAAATAATATCCGCATCATCAGTGTATAAACCTTTAAAGTAATTATTTATTTCCTAAAAATTAAAAATAAATTATCATGATAAATAGAAACATGTAATATTTCAAATTAGTATTTATAGACAAAATTATCTTATGTATAACCTTATTTTAAAAATGATAAAGTTATTAAAATTTGAGTAAGATATATTTAACTTTTATTTAAAAAATATATACTAAATGTAATAATATTATCAAAGTGGCTTCCAAAGGGTATAATTTAGAACAAATGATTGTTTAGGTCTCAAATCACTCATCCAATCATATTAGGACAAGTGTTGATGTAATTTTATAATATTATATTTACCCTTAATTACTAGATTTACCTTTTTATCATATCAAGAAAAATTACTGAAGTTTCTATCATATTGCCAAAAAAAAATTTATATACATAATTTGGACCTACTGATTAAAAATATGGAATCTATTTTAAAAATTCAAAACCCATAATTTGTAGTAATTAATTAAAAATTAATCCAATTATTGGAATGAAAAATGGGTTTTTAAAAGTTAGAAAATTGCAAGATATTGAAATGTTTGTACTTCAAATTTCATGATAAATTAATTATAATGACCAAAATTATATTATATGATAAAATATATTCTAGTTTTACATTAAAACCATTCAATAATATAATTTATCCATATAAATTATTTCTATGAAAAAAGTTTATTTTCAATTATAATTTAGTATATTTTTACTATTCATCAAAACATAAAACTTATCATAAAAATAAAAAGAAATCATAAAAAGTAAATTTTAATATCCAAATTCAAAATATAATGTTAATTTTGTTAAAAAGAATTTATAAAAGTGTCAAAAAATAGATTTAAAATTGGTGCACCATCAAAAGGAGACAAAACTGCATTTTTTGAAAAATACTTCTTTTATCTGCAAAATTCAATACTTTCTTATCATTTATAGAAAACATATAATATAAATTTTAAAAATTAGATTCAATATATTACACACACACACACACACACATATATATATATATATTAAATTAATAAAATCCATTAGGAGTGAACCTATTATTTGATAAACTCACTTATTTCCATTTAAATAGTTTTTTAGAAGAAAGTTATTACTGTTCATACCTACCATTATAATGATTAGGTTATAAGGTAACATAATATTATTTAGTTGTTCACTTAAACATGGTATGTAGTGAAATTAATTCTATCAAAATAACTATAAATTTTGTGCAACATAAGCCAATAATAGTGTTGTGTATACTACAAGCAAAGTCGGTGTTGCGTATAGCGCAAACTTGTCTTGTTGTATCATAAAACACAAGACATCAATGAAATTAAAAAAAATACGTCTCATAAAAATATAAGGGTGTTACATTCTACCCCCCTTAAAATTATGTTTTCCCTCGAAATCCATCTGGTGTTTCAAATTATTTAATACGTGAACGTTTATTTTAAAGAAACCCACATCATAAGAAAAAGACTAAAATGTACTTTTAAAATAGAGTAGTTGGAAAATAAAAGAGACCCAAATAAATCATAACTAGGTCTCTACGTAGAAGAACATAAGTAAATATTGAGCATGGAGAAAAATCATAAATAATCATAGAGGTTGATAAATATCACTGATCATAGGAAAGTTGGTGATCTAGTAAAGGTTAAAAATCACAAAATAATAAACTAAAGAAGCGTGAAAGAGGTTATTGATATCATTAAGAATAATGATAATAATACACCCTTTTAGATCAATATCCGTTTTTCCTATTTTTGAAAAATTGTTATGAGATTATATACTTACTTTTTTTGTTACAATCACACCATTGGTCATGCCTTGAGCAATTTCCCCACTAGTTATTATTAAAAAAATGATGTTTAATTTGTCATTCTGGAAGCGTTGGTAGATCATGAAATCCATAAATAGAATGATAAGTCATTCCATATGTCTTTATCATAAAAAAGGGTAACACAAGTTATTGAATATGTATAAGTCCACCTATATTGAGATAATACAAACTTCATCTAGAGCTTAACTTATACTATCCATAAATGGATAACCTTACAATCCTTCTAAAAATTGAAAATATGAAACTTTAGAAAGAGGTATACAAACTCAACTTAACATTTACCCCCATATATAATAAGGTATTTATTATTGGTCACATTCCAAATATGTTATCACCTAGATAATGTATTCACTTGAGTCATGGTAATAACCTGAATTAACATATATCCTTATTGAAAACATGCATGTTTCCTTATTCCAAAACTTATTGGATATATTATTTATATTCCAAAAAGTTTTATGCATTATCCATAATAGCATATCCCTCTTAAAAACAAATCCATAATTTGTTCCCAAAAACTAGCATCATCCAATTTACTTATTCAAATCCAACATATCTTTATCCCAATGTCATTAATTTATCATAAGGGATATATTAAGGTTTATCTTTCCATTACTCATGTGTTTCCCAACTATATCACCGTACCCTTAAATAATTTTTCTATGTCCTTAAAACTATTCAATATATCCTTTCCTATCCTTAATGAAGAACTTATACTAGAACACTTAAATATTTCATGATTCATATAACGTTATATTTGAATTCTGAAACATATATGCCTCAATCATCCAACTTTATTATTAAAACATTACTCAGGAACCATCACATTCGTATTTCCTAAAATATGAATCATCTCTTAATGTTACACAACCTTAATCTAACCAAGACTATTAGTTTTAAATTAAAAAATAATTCTAGAACATCCCATAACATTTAAAAGAAGTTTTCAATCTATTTACCCTTAGTAGTATAACCAATTCTTGTACCACCATCATGATATTCTTCTTGTTATTTGAAGTGCCCGGATCAGTGTGAATCACTGAGAGGGGGAGGGGGTGAATCAGTGATCCCTTTAAACTTTTTACTAATTGATTATTTTCAAGTAAACCTCTATGGCTGGTTAAAGCCACGATCCACTCTTCTTGTATCTCTCAACCTTTCCCGAATGATGCAGTAAATGTAAAGGCACAGGACACACAGATTTACAAGGTTCGGCACCAAAGGCCTACGTCCTTGCCATGTTGGTTATACGCCCCAACATGGTTACTCCCATTATAATCTGTTAGTATTACAATGGTCGATACAGAGTCCCACTGTATCTCTCCTGAGTCCCACAGGAGGGTCTTTATACTGCATCCCACAGTGTTACCAGAGTCCCACTGGCCTGCTCCAGAATCCCACTGAAGACTTCTTCCACCCTGAGTCTCACAGGGGGTTTCTCCTGGCTCATCGAGTCACATGAGTAGCTCTTCTTCACTTTAAGTTCTTCAAGTATCCTCAACAGCCTGGGATAAAGGCTGCTGGCCTTGCTCTGTACCTCTGCTCACTTGTGATGAACAGGTCTTCTCGTCTTGCTCAGGATTTATCTCCTTTCTCTTAGGATGACCTGGCCTCTCTCTTTAAGAATCTTCAACAGCCTCTAAAAAGGTCTGTTGTTCTTGCTTAGAAACTTATGATCACTTCTGTTGATCAGTCTCTTCTCAATCTACTGAAAACTCAGACAACTAATCTCTTTAACTTCAGTCTGGCTCAGTCTCACTATAAACAACTTCATGCACTGAGTGCATGGAAACTCTGCTTCTTTATGCACAGACTGCATGTCCTCTCAAATTCTTCAAGATCTTCTGGTATTGGACAACTCAGATGCACACCACTGATTTAAGTTTTATTCACGTGTGCATGTGCATGCATTCATGCATGCACTCCCCTTCTTCTACTCTTGGTACAATAAACCCACAAAGGGTGTAAACTGTTTTAGCACACACCTTTCTTCCTCCTTCACACTCTTTGTTCTTTTTGTTTACACACTTTAAAGTGTGTTTTACTTTTAGTGTGGGTCTTCTTCTTCTTCTAAGTGTGCACAACCACTTTGCACAAACATAGGCTTCGGCCTCCTTGTCTCTTAGCACACACTTGTTTCACTTTAGCACACACATGAGTTAGCCTCCTCCTCTTCTTGTTTCACACACACACTTTAGTGTTCTTTTAGTTTGTTCTTCAAAGTGTTCACCCACAAGGGCTATAGCCTCCTTTTTTTTCTTTTGAATGCAATCCACCCGTAGGTGTGTCTTTGCCTTGTTGCACACACACACACACACAATAGTCTGGTCTTCACTCCTGCCCAAATCCAACTCAAAGAGGCGCGCAAGGTCTCTGGCCGCGCAAGGTGCACAAAGCACAAGAGCCGCACAAGGTGCAAGTTCCAGCACTGCGCAAGTAACCTCCTGTCGTGCAGGGGTGCGGGCTTCAACCGTGGGCGCTCAAGATGTTGCGGCCACTGGTCTTCCTAACGCGCAAGGGGAGGGCGCATAGGGGACTCCCTCCTTCTTTCGCGCAAGTCTGCGAGAAAGGAACCAAACGGAGCTAGGAAACCTCCGAGATGCTGCCGCGCAAGTGATGCGCGTAGGCTGTTCTTCGCGAGACTTTGAGAGCTCTCACGGGACTTCAAAGTTTCAGCAAAAAAACTCAAGAACCTCGGGTGCTCCTTTTATAGGCGAGGAAAGCCTCAAATCTTCCGCGTGGGATAAATCGAATTCCTGAAGTTTTCTGTTTTTCAAAATCTTTCAAAATCTTGAATCTTTCCTCTGTTTCCACGCGGGTCTCTTCCTTTATTTTTTCCTCTACGTGCATGCGACTTAGAACGCATGCATGGACTTCTGTTAAAGCCCAAACCATGCAAATCATAAACCTCATAGCCTCGGCAACGTTGTTTGCCTCGGCCATGTACGAATTTTCTCACTACTATGCATGCATGCATCTTTCTTGCATGGATGAGTTCGTTAGGGCCAGACGAGCTTAATGAACACCTTAGCTCGATCTATGGTGGCCGGGAGCTTGACTTCAGTGCTCGGGGAGGCCACTGGTTCAGGCGGCATTGCGTTTTGCCTCCGGTTGAGCTCGAGGAAGAAGATACATTGCGGGACGTTGGATCAGATCTTTGGACGGCCGCGATCAGAAGATCTCGCGTGGGATCGATCGTGCGGTCGAGATCTGGCGCGCGATCGATCGGGCAGCCAGGATTCACTCTGCAACAAAATCACGTGTCCCACATCGAAACGGCCCGTGATTTCCACGTGGTTTATCAAAGTTCCGCTGCCGGCAACCCTTCGATTGAACTTCTCCCTCCACGGTGCTGCCCCGCACTGTGTTCTCTCTGTGGGCGCGCTCTTGCGCCCACCTCTTCCTCTCGCGGGCGCGCTATGCACCCACTATACACTCTCGGGCGCGCGCTCTAGCGCCCATGCTCCGCAGGCTTGGCTCCCCTGCGTGGCCCCGACTTACACACGGCTGCGGCCTCTCGGGCTGGCCCCATGGGATCCCCCTTGGGTGTGGTGACCTCGAGTCCCACATGTGCCTTGGGGTAGAGCCCTTAAGGCTGGGCCTTGGTGGCTTCCTTTTTTGCTTAAGGAAACACTAATTACTTTTTATACAAACAAAGTAACCAAGTGTAAATGCCAAATGCCACTCAAAGCCCCTTTTATTCTCCGTTCTTCTTCTTCATTAGAATTCCTCCAATTCTTCTTCAACATTTATTCATCATTCTTCTTCATTAGAATTCATCATTATTCTTCAACATATAATCAACATTGAAGAATGGAATTCCCGAAGGTTCTTCATCAATCGAATCTCCTGAATCAATTAATTCCTCAATGTTCTTCATTGATCCAAGTAGAGAACAAGTTGGTTCTTCTTCTAATTTACATGCACTAAGAAATAGTACATGGACTTCATTAGCACCACTTCATCCGCCTAGTGATTGTGGATGGATCACTTCATCTCCTCATGCATTGTAAATACAATGCATGGCCTTCAAACATTGTTGTGACATGGTATCCAGTTGATACAAGTTCTTGGAACTTTAAGAACAGCTCATCAATAGTCTGATGTAATGATGCTCCATCATCATTCATTCGTCAAGTGTTGTCACTTAATATCATCTTGATACAAGTATTGAAACATTAAGATCAGTTCTACAATCTTCTGATATTAGAGAATGTTTCAAACCATCATCTCCTATGCCACTTAGTGAATCTCCTAAGTGACATGACTCTAAGTACCATGGCCATTCTCCATTCATCACCATCACCATCACATCCTTTGTCATTCACATATTGAAACTCCTTGACTTCCATCCATTCATTCCTTGACAACAACATACCTCATTGACAACAAATGCAACACAGTGCACTTCAATCTCCCCCTTTGTATTTGTTGGCAATACACTAGAGCACATATGAATGGGTCAATATGTGTGCCAATATTTATCCCCCTTATTGGCAATCAAATGCAAAGATGTGGTGTGGCTCTCTTCCAAAATATCTCTTCCTCCCTTTGAAAAGAATTTTCCTGAAAATCACTAAAAGAGGGATGATGCCACATGTTCTCTTAACAAAGAACCTTTAGTAAATCATCTCTAAGTCTACTTGGGCTAACCCGGTGTAGAAAACAAGAGTGATGTAACCAAGGTACTCAATGCTGTCCAACATTCCTTATACATGTGAGATCATGCTTCAAGGGGATTGAAATTTTTCAGATATAACAATGAATTGCTAAATCCTGCACATACTTCACCAAACTCATTAGAAAGTTCAGGTGCGAAGATAAAGCTACCCCTTTCATCCTTTTGTCTTCAATCAAACACTCCCCCTTAATTGAAATATTAAATACAATTAAGAAACAAGGGATGAAAGTGTGATTGGAATACCTTCATTCTTTTCTCAAGATGGTATTAAATCTTAGAATACCATCTTCTCCAGATTGGCTCCCCCTCAAGGGGTGCACTCCATTCTGTCCAAACCACTCTCCAGTTGAGAATGATCATCATCTTCAATTCCCTGCAATGTTAGCACATGTAAATACAAGTGATTAGGGAATAATATGGAACCTCCTTGGTTCATCAATGTGAACAACAAGGTTGAGAAGATTCTCTCAATCGAGATGTCCCATTTTCACCATTCTTCACACTTTCACATTTGATCTTCAATGATGTTTGTGCTGGTGTGGATCTCAATACATCTTCATGTGAAATCTTCTTCTTCCCTTTTTCCTTAGCAGTTTCCATAATTTCATCTTCAGCTCTTTGCAGATCTTTGGCAAGTTGCAACTGATTTGGCCATATGACTAGTAAGTCACTTGGAAGTGTGGCCTCAGTTCTAGATATTCCACATGGTTCCTTTGATGCTTTCAAGATACCTTTCTTAGGCAACTTGTTTTCATCCAATCCCTTCTGCTTCATCTGGATTGATTGTCTGTTTGAGTCCAGTATGCCTCTATTGAATTTCATGTCTTGTTTACAAAGATCCATGATATGTCCTTTCTTTCCACAGTAGAAGCATGTTTTCTTCTTGGTGGTCCTTCTGGATGCATCACCCTTCTTGGATTTCAAATCCAAGGACTTCTCTTCCTTTGACAAAATCTTATTGGGAGCTTTTTCAGCTTTCTTCTGCTTGCTTCCCAAGGATTCTTTCTGAGCCAGGTTCTATGATCTTTTATTCTTTTGAGCTCTGGATACAGTTGGTGATTGACATGTATCTTTTTGACCACTTTTGCACACATCCCAGATGTTATCATGCAATCCAAATCTGTTAGCAGTAAACAGATGTCTCTGGACCTGTGGATGTTTCTTCTTTCCTTCTGGCTTGCTCCCCCTTGGCATGGGCTTCCTTTGTGCTTTCATATTCAGTGGATTGTACCAAAAATCTTTTTCACAGTGCCCATACTTGTAACAACACCAACACTGACCCACAAATCTTGACCTCTTGAGTCCTTCTTGCTGTTGGGCATTTCTATTGAATTAATGTGTTGTTTCAGGAGAGCTCTCTTTCTTCATCTTCTTCAACCATACTTGATCAGTGTTATTCTTCCATCCTTCACTTTTTGTGGAAACACATTTATAAACATGAGTACAATATGGGATGGATGGTACCTTCTTTTTAGAAGTTTTTGCCCTTTTATTAGAGGATGTCTTTCTTTTAGAATCATCCTGCTCAATGCATACTTGAGTAGAAACATTTCTCCTTTCAGCTAACTGGGAGGCTTTGGATTTGGGTGATTGATGATTTTTCAATATCACCTCCAGTTCTAAGCATTTCATATTGAGGGAGTTCTTCTCATCCTCAATAGTTCTTAGCCTTCCTTCCCATTTCTCTTCCAGCTGCTTTGTCTGGTCTTCATGCACCTTTTTTATTTCTTGCAATGAATTGTCCAGCTCCTTCACCCTTTTGAATTTGTCTTCTAGTAGAGCATCTTCGATAACCATTGAAACTCTGTGCAATTTTTCCAGTGCATGGAAAACTTCTTTGACCATTGTCTTAAAGAATTCTTTCTCAGAAAGGCTTCTTTCCAATTCTTCACAAGTATCTTCATATCTTTCATTTCAAAGAGAAACTGTTTCATACTTAGCCTTCACCAGCTTTCTGAGAGTGTTGGTTATGCCAACCCTTTTTTCCAATTGATCTTCCATTGAATTGGCTTCTTCTTCTAGCTGTAATTTTTCTTGTTGAAGATTAAGGATGCCTGTAGTAATACACATTGCTACTTCCCTGGGGACTAACTTCCGAAGATATTCAATTGCATTTAGAAGATCATTGATAGTTCCATCATCATCACATCTAGAGCAGGCTTTGTCGGAAGAGTGATAAAAGGAATTGTCATCTGTTGTGACTTTCACATTACCTTCAGTGGAAGGTGTTTCTCTATTAGTAGCAAAATTCTTCTTCATCTTCTTGGCCTGTTTCTTCTTTCTATTTTTCTGATTCTTGGCAGATATCTCCATTTGATGTTGGTTGCTCATTTCCTCAAATCTGCACTTCATAAAGACTCCCTTGGATCTTTTAGAGGTAACCTTACTCTGATACCAATTGAAGTGCCCGGATCAGTGTGAATCACTCAGAGGGGGAGGGGGTGAATCAGTGATCCCTTTAAACTTTTTACTAATTGATTCTTTTCAATTAAACCTCTATGGCTGGTTAAAGCCTCGATCCACTCTTCTTGTATCTCTCAACCTTTCTTGAATGATGCAGTAAATGTAAAGGCACAAGACACAAGGATTTACAAGGTTCGGCACCAAAGGCCTACGTCCTTGCCATGTTGGTTATACACCCCAACATGGTTACTCCCATTATAATCTGTTAGTATTACAATGGTCAATACAGAGTCCCACTGTATCTCTCCCGAGTCCCATAGGAGGGTCTTTATACTGCGTCCCACAGTGTTACCAGAGTCCCACTGGCCTGCTCCAGAATCCCACTGAAGACTTCTTCCACCCTGAGTCTCACAGGGGGCTTCTCCTGGCTCCTCGAGTCACACGAGTAGCTCTTCTTCACTTTAAGTTCTTCAAGTATCCTCAACAACCTGGGATAAAGGCTACTGGCCTTGCTCTGTACCTCTTCTCACTTGTGATGAACAGGTCTTCTCGTCTTGCTCAGGATTTATCTCCTTTCTCTTAGGATGACCTGGCTTCTCTCTTCAAGAATCTTCAACAGCCTCTGAAAAGCTCTGTTGGTCTTGCTCAGCCACTTCTGATCACTTCCGTTGATCAGGATCTTCTCAATCTACTGAAAACTAAGACAACTAATCTCTTTAACTTCAGTCTGGCTCAGTCTCACTTTAAAACAACTTCATGCACTGAGTGCATGGAACTCTGCTTCTTCATGCACAGACTGCATGTCCTCTCAAATTATTCAAGATCTTCTGGTCTTGGACAACTCAGATGCACACCACTGATTTAAGCTTTATTCACGTGTGCACGTGCATGCATTCATGCATGCACTCCCCTTCTTCTACTCTTGGTGCAATAAACCCACAAAGGGTGTAAACTGTTTTAGCACACACCTTTCTTCCACCTTCACACTCTTTGTTCTTTTTTGTTTACACACTTTAAAGTGTGTTCTACTTTTAGTGTGGGTATTCTTCTTCTTCTAAGTGTGCACAACCACTTTGCACAAACTTAGGATTCGGCCTCCTTGTCTCTTAGCACACACTTGTTTCACTTTAGCACACACATGAGTTAGCCTCCTCCTCTTCTTTTTGCACACACACACTTTAGTGTTCTTTTAGTTTGTTCTTCAAAGTGTGCACCCACAAGGGATACGGCCTCCTATTTTTTCATTTGAATGTAATCCACCCGTAGGTGTGTCTTTGCCTTGTTGCACACACACACACAATGGTCTGGTCTTCACTCCTTCCCAAATCCAACTCAAAGAGGCGCGCAAGGTCTCTGGCCGTGCAAGGTGAACAAAGAACAAGAGCCACACAGGGTGCAAGTTCAAGCACCGCGCAAGTAACCTCCTGCCGCGCAGGGGTGCGGGCTTCAACTGTGGGCGCGCAAGATGTTGCGGCCATGGGTCTTCCTGCCGCGCAAGGGGAAGGCGCGTAGGGGACTCCCTCTTTCTTCTTTCGCGCAAGTGTGCGAGAAAGGAACCAAACGGAGCTAGGAAAGCTCCGGGCTGCTGCCGCGCAAGTGATGCGTGCAGGCTGTTCTTCGCGAGACTTTGAGAGATCTCACGGGACTTCAAAGTTTCAGTAAAAAAAACTCAAGCACCTCGGGTGCTCCTTTTATAGGCGAGGAAAGCCTCAAATCTTCCGCGTGGGATAAATCGAATTCCCGAAGTTTTCGGTTTTTCAAAATCATTCCAAATCTTGAATCTTTCCTCTGTTTCCACGCGGGTCTCTTCCTTTATTTTTTCCTCTATGTGCATGCGACTTAGAACGCATGCATGGACTTCTGTTAAAGCCCAAACCATGCAAATCATTAACCTCATAGCCTCGGCAACGTTGTTTGCCTCGACCATGTCTGAATTTCCTCACTACTGTGCATGCATGCATCTTTCTTGCATGGATGAGTTCGTTAGGGATAAATGAACTTAATGAACACCTTAGCTCGATCTATGGTGGCCGGGAGCACGACTTCAGTGCTCGGGGAGGCCACTGGTTCAGGCGGCGTTGCGGTTTACCTCCAGTTGAGCTCAAGGAAGAAGATACCTTGCGGGCCATTGGATCAGATCTTTGGACGACCGCGATCAGAATATCTCGCACGGGATCGATCGTGCGGTCGAGATCTGGCACGCGATCGATCGGGCGGCCAGGATTCGCTCCGCGGCAAAATCTTGCGTCCCACATCGAAACGGCCCGCGATTTCCACGCGGTTTATCAAAGTTCCGCTGCCGACAACCCTTAGATTGAACGTCTCCCTCCACGGTGCCGCCCCGAACCGTGTTCTCTCTACGGACGTGCTCTTGCGCCCACCTCTACCTCTCGCGGGTGCGCTATGCGCCCACTATGCACTCTCGGGCACGCGCTCTGGCACCCACACTCCGTAAGCTTGACTCCCCTGCGTGGCCCCGGCTTACACACGACCGCGGCCTCTCGGGCTGGCCCCATGGGATCCCCCCTGGGTGTGGCGACCTCGAGTCCCACATGTGCCTTGGGGTAGAGCCCTTAAGGCTGGCCCTTGGTGGCTTCCTTTTTTCTTAAGGAAACACTAAGTAATTTGTATACAAACAAAGTAACCAAGTGTAAATGCCAAATTCCACTCAAAGCCCCTTTTCTTCTCCGTTCTTATTCTTCATTAGAATTCCTCCAATTCTTCTTCAACATTTATTCATCATTCTTCTTCATTAGAATTCATCATTCTTCTTCAACATATAATAAACATTGAAGAATGGAATTCCCGAAGGTTCTTCATCAACCGAATCTCCTGAATCAATTAATTCCTCAATGTTCTTCATTGATCCAAGTAGAGAAAAAGTTGGTTCTTCTTATAATTCACATGCACTAAGAAATAGTATATGGACTTCATTAGAACCACTTCATCCACCTAGTGATTGTGGATGGATCACTTCATCTCCTCATGCATTGTCAATACAATGCATGGTCTACAAACATTGTTGTGACATGGTATCCTGTTGATAAAAGTTCTTGGAACTTTAAGAACAGCTCATCAATCGTCTGATGTAATGATGCTCCATCATTATTCATTCGTCATGTGTTGTCACTTAGTATCATCTTGATACAAGTATTGAAAAATTAAGATCAGTTCTAAAATCGTCTGATATTAGAGAATGTTTCAAACCATCATCTCTTATGCCACTTAGTGAATCTCCTAAGTGACATGACTCTAAGTACCATGGCCATTCTCCATTCATCAACATCACCATCACATCCTTTGTCATTCACATATTGAAACTCCTTGACTTCCATCCATTCATTCCTTGACAACAACATACCTAATTGACAACAAATGAAACACAGTGCACTTCATTATTTCCACTTAGGAAGTTGGTTTTCGTAAGTCCCATAATCTCCACATATAAAACATTCAAGGTTAACTATGTTCTATCTTGTTCTACCTATTAGATAATACCAGAAAGAAAAGTGTGAGAAATATATATCAGAGATTAAGATCAGATAAGTTAGGTAAATTACTTATAATATTTCAATATATGATATCTTAGGTTTAATCATAGGTTATTCATGATTATCAAAAAAACTCTAGGACTAAAATCTATACATAGAATTATCCTTAGAAAATCCTAATACATATCCTTAGAAATATATCTAGGGATCTCTTTAATTTTTTTGCAACCCAATTTTCAATGGTTGACTAAACCTTCAATCTGATACCAACAGTAAAGACCCAAGCTTGACGTACATAGACATTACCTTACATTTATGAAATACATAATAAATTACATAAGGAGACACCGAATGACTGTATTAGTTTAGTGTCTTTGGAAACTGGGAACACATTATCCTAACTTGGTGAAATATCTTCATTATATCCCATAATGATCTTCCCCTTTAGTTTTCCTTCATAAAACCTTTATTTATAACCAGGGGAAATGAAAACATAAATAGGGTGGGTTTATATGATTAGTAAGGGTAAAAAAGGAAAATATCAAATAAAAAATGAACACAAGAATGTAAAGACATTAAAAAACTTTTGAAAATCATACCACATATAAAATATATCAAAATATATAGTTATGAAATAATTTTTTTCATTTCATAAGGCATAAATCATAAAGGAATCATGAACCATGAGAAAATAGAATTGGAATAAAACATGTAATTTTGGAAAACACATAATCCTATAAATTAATTTAAATATTTTCTAAGGATAATTTCCAAGACCATATTAGTGGAAAATGTCTTATACTTAACCAAGTTCACTCTTTATTCCCACCCTATATTATTGAACTCAATTTACTTTCCATTCCATCCATGTACAACTGAACTAGATTTACATATTGTTCTAGTCATGTCTATATCATGGGATATAAATATTTACCCAATGTATTAGAGGTGGATATAGGTCCCACCCATATAACAATTAAATCATTATTACATGTTCCACAAAAACATAAATCATTCATTATAGAATAACCCAATGAATAAAATTGGTGTCTTAAAAATTATTCCATCGTAATAAAATCCATATAAAACCAATGGATATTATACATAGAATTCCCTTATAAAAAAATTAACCCATTTTAATTTAGGGATAGTATACATGAAACATAACCCTATTAAATAATGTCATCTTAGATGGAAAATAATATTGATAAAACATTTAAAATTAATTCTTGAGGAAAATATCCTTTCTTCTTCAAGAACGTTATCTTTTCTCAAAATTCTAGGAAATTTGAAAAGAAAAGAATTTAATTAAAAATAAAAATAAAATATTGTAAAAGAAGATTCATGGAAATAAGGTGTTATGAAAGTTTAAAAATACTTTCATGTTTTATAAGACAAAATAAAACATTCTTCTTCTACTTTTCTCATAATGTCAAAAAGTACCTCATATCAAAAAAGAAGAAAGATCCCTTTCATACCATTTTGTAAAAACTCAACAATGAGTAAATTTAATTTAAAAAATGGTATAATAATATGAAGAATTTTTATAATACATATGTATAAAACATGGACATGGATGATAAATATACCCTAGTAAATACTTACGTATAAACAATCATGGATAAAAATGAGATTTCAAAATTATCTCATACCAAGTTATAATAAGTAAAATCATATTCCTCATAAAATAAAAAAAAATATTTGAAAATTATAACTTTTATAATAATAATCATAAAACCATTCATGGGAAGAATAAACACCACTCAAAAGAAATAGGTGGTGTATAAGGCATATCTCCCACAAAAATAAAAGTGAATCAAAATAATACCTTACCCTAGGTCTGATCTCCATTGTATGTATCTGAACCTCTTTTATAATGATTAAAATAATTTAATTTATTTATTCTATAATCATAAATGTTTTTATGATATCATATATTATTATTTTATTATCCGTTTGTTAATAACATTATTACTCATCCATTGAGTATTAATGTTTTATTTTCTTACGCATGTTTCATCAGATAAGTTATTCTTCCTATACTTAGATTATAGTTATGTCATTTCAAGGATGAAATTAATATAATATATAACATATTTTTTCATTAAATACATTTATATAGTCATTCTTTAATGGATATCACGTATAATGAATCACATCGCATCATGGAGACGGTAGGTCGTATGTACCCATGAGCGACGATATCATTCGCATAATTGTGAAATGGTATGGAAGTGGATGGTATATATTTTGTTCTAGAGTCCATATAATGTTATAATAATCATATAAAGTTATTATTTCTATCATTATACCCATCAATATAAAGCGGTAGTTAAAAAACAGATTACACCACGACATGGAGATGGTAAGTCGTACGTACGCACGCGTGGTGATTTAGTTTTTAATAGGATGAATTGGAGGTAGAATATGGTTCAAAAATAATTATAATAAAATCTCAGTATATAATTGATACTTAAATTTTTACGTTATAATGGAAACAACTGATGAAGAGGAAGTAGAATAAGAAATAATTTTGAATGAATTGGAAGAGGATATTGCCTCTTCTTCAACGTGCTCCCTCTCGACCTCATATTAAAGGTACTAGAGTTAGTATTTTGAGAAGAAAAAAAACTATAGGATTTCACTAAGAAATTTCATAAGGAAACTGTTTAGGGGATGACTGAGATTTAAGGCATGAAGTGAAGTAAAGTGGAGAGGTAGGAGGTTCCATTTTATAATTTAGTTGATGGGAACTTTCAGAGACTCCAAAAATATTAAATTATAATAAACTCAAACCACATCAAAAAATCTCAAAAATGTCCTTATTTTGAATATTTGATGAGATAAGGTTGTAATATCATCAACCAGTTATTTTTAGACATCTTTTAATTTTTTTATAAACCTCATCATTTCATTTTACACTTAATTATTCTCTTTTAATTTCAACTATGGTAACAAATTGCTCAATATTAAAATAGAGTAATTTTAAATTATTTTATTTAAATTAGACCATAAATGAAAAATATAGAACATTGTCGATTAAGACATAATTATTTTATAGATTTGAAATTTTTTTATGTTTTTAAAATAATTTAATAAAACATTATTTTGACAAAATATTAGTAGTATCATTTTGACACTATTCAATTAATGGATTTTTAAAAATATCAAGATAAGATGTTAACCTGGATAAAAGTATTTTATTATATATATAAGGGGTAAATGGAATCTATAAAATTTGTTGGATATATTAATTATCCCAAATTATATTTATTTTAGTAACATTAATTTGATATTTCCATTAATAAAATAATTACTTTATCAATTTTGTGTAACTATTTTATATACTTATTTATTGTGTAAAAATTATAAATAAACAACTATAATGAATATAAATAATTTATATTTAATATAATATTTAATGTTGAAGATATATTCTAGAAAATACTACATTAAAAATGTTATATTTATTACAACTTGAATTTGACAACTTTAACAACACATTAAATAAAATATTATAAGTGTCATAATATTTTCTATATGGCTTCAAATGGTCAATAACTCTACCATTAGATGATTATGTTTTATATATAATTGACCAATAATATTTGATCAACTGTTTTTCTCTTTTAATGGTTATTATAATTTTAATAAAAATAATATTTTTATGATTTTCCATCAATTAAATAATTTTAGCATCATCAATATATAATCCTTTAAGGTAATTATTTATTTCCTAAAAATTTAAAATAAATTATCACGATACATAAATTTATTTATCTTTTAAATGAGTATTTATAGTTGAATTTATATTCTGTATAACCTTATTTAAATTATAATGTTATTAATATTTGAGTATGGAATATTTAACTTTTCATTAAATAAAATATATTAAATGTCCAAATCTCAAACATGTGACTTCCAAAGGGTATAATTTCAACCCAAAGATATTTTAGGTTGAAAATAACTCATACAATAATATTAAAACAAGTGGTAAGGTAAATTTATAACATTATATTTACCCATAATTACTTGATTTACCTTTTTACCGTATTAATAAAAATTACTGAAGTTACTATTCTTAATGCCCAAAAATAAAATAATTCTATTTAAATAGTTTGTACCTAATTATTTCATATATAGAATCCATTTTTTAAAATTTAAATAATAGAAGTTGAATTAATTAATTTAAAATTAACCCCATTGTTGGAATGAAAAACAGGTTCTTAAAAGTTAAAATAATGCAAAAAATTAAAATGTTTTTACAAAAAAATCATGGTGATTTAATGCCAATGAATAAAATTATATTAGATAAAAAATATATACTAGTTTTAATTTAAAATAGTTTAACAAATTAATTTTTCTATATAAATTATTTCACTGAAAAAAGTTATTTTCAATTAAAATTTAGTATATTTTTACTATTCATCAAAACTTAAAACTTATTTGAAAAATATCAAAAAATAATCCTAAGTAAATTTTTATATCCCTATTCTAAATAATAAATTTTATTTTTTAAAAAATAATTTAAAATGTTTTAAAAACTATATTTAGAATTGGTACGCCAAGAAAAGGTGGCAAAACTACATTTTTTGAAAAATAATTCTATTATCTGAAAAATTGAATATATTGTTATATAATATCTAGAAAACATATAATATGAATTTTAAAAATAATATTGAATGTATTTTATATATATTACATTAATAAAATCCATCAAGAGTGATTTTATTATTTTATAAACTCACTTATTTCCATTTAAATAGTTTTTTAGAAGAAAGTTAATATTGTTCATACCCACCGTTATAATGGATAAGTTATAAGGTAACATAATAATATTTATTTATTCAATTAAACTTGGTCTTGCATGAAATTAATTCTTTCCAAATAACATTAAATTGTATGCAACACAATCCAAGAATAGTGTTGCATATATGATAAGCTAATTCGGTGTTGCGTATAGCACAAGATTATATTGGTGTAGCGTACAACACAAGACATAAAATCAATTAAAAAAATCAATCTCATAAAAATATTGGGGTGTTACAATATTCATCCTTATAACCATCGAAATAATTTTTCGATGAAAAACAATTTAAACTATGAGATGGAGATGGTATGTCGTATGTACACACACACATGGTGATATTCTTTTTCATAGGATGAGTAAAAAGAGGAATGTGATTTTACCATAATTATAAAAAAATCTAATAATATATTAGATGCTGGATTTATTAGTTTAGTTTGGAAACAACTTAGTAAAAGGAATTATAAAAAGATAAGAACTTTGAAAGAGTTGGTAAAACAATTACCTATTCTTTGAGTCTCTTCTTTAGATTTGCACAAAAGGTCTCCTTAGGCTAGCTTTCATCCCAAAGTATGGCCTCTTGGATTAATTTAAGGAGGCTTTGAGGAGAAATGGGCAGGTTTTTGATTATATAAAATGATTTAGAGGTGCGAATAAAAGAGAAGAATATGTTTCCTTTTATAAGATAGGGGATGACACTTTTGAAAATTCCAAAACTATTAATATAATATAAATTTATTTTCGATTTGAAATAGCTCAAAAGTGAGTTATTTCAATTATAACATGAGTATGAATCTAAATCCTCTCAAAAAATTAATTTTAGGCATGTTTAGGTTACAAAATCAACTTTATCTTTTGTATTTAACCCATAGTTAAACAATTTAACTTTTACTGTGATGACTTTTCTTTTTTACATTATAGTGTTAATATTTTTACAATAAAATATCAAAAGAACCCCAATTGGATAATTTTTGATATATTTAACATTATCCATGTTATTTGGTTGAATTTTAAATTTTCATGAATTTTATATTATTTAATAAAATATTATTTATTTTAAAATCCCATTTATGTCAATTTTGACATTATTTATTAATTTACTTTTTAAAAAATCATAAAAACTCGATTTCTTCTAAAAAACAACATTAACTCATCCGTAAAATGTCAAAGTCATCAAAAAAAAATTTATGACATCATATATTTTAAATTATATTTATTTTAATATTACTAATATCATTTCTTTGATTCTTCTTTTAATAAATCAATTACTACATCATCATTATGTCATTATTACATTAAATTATCTAATGTATAAAAATTATAAATAAATTATCATGATGTATATAAAAATTTTTTCATTAAAATTAAAATTTATAATAGAATTTATATTTTATATAACCCTAAATTTAAAATTATTGTCTTATTCAAATATATATATGGCATTTTTAACCTATCTTTAAATAATATATAACAAATATCATATTCTTAGCCAAGTGTCTTAAAAAGTTTATAATTTTGACCTATGTTTGATTTTGGTTGAAACCCACTCATAAAATGACATTAAGAAAATTTTTATGTTACTTTTATAATATTATAATATATTCTTTACCTTTAATTACCGAATTTACCCTTAACTTTGGTAGATAAATAAAAAATTACAAAATTTACTATTCACATAAAAAATAAGTTGATCTTATTAGACAAAAAATTTCATTAAAATTACAACAATTTATATCTGGTTTTCAAAATTCAATTCTTAGAAACAGGAAAATTAAATTTAATGTTAATCCCGCAGTTGTGGTGAGAAGGTGGGTTAAAGAGACGTTCAAAATTTCAATAAAATTTTATATCTAATTATATTATAAAAATGATTCCAATTCCCTAAATTGGATTAATATATATTATTTATCTATTGCAATATTAAAATATATTTAAATTAAAATAATTGTCTAATTTAAATAGTCCGTTTTTAACTACAATGTAGTATTTTTCACTATTCATCAAAAATTGTAACTTTTTAGAAAATACCAAAATTTCACCCTATGTTAATTTTGATATTTTGAATTCAAAAATGAAGTCTATTTTGAAAAATAAAATTTTTTAATTTTATAATGTGGGTAATACTATTCATAGATGCTATTTAAATGGCTTGAATAATAGATCATGGTGCACACGGACTCAGTGTTTCATGAATTACAAGCTATAGAATATATTAAAGTTAGTTCAAAAGAAAAATATTGTAAATTATTGGGGTGTTACACATATTCAATTGAGATACATGAAACACATTATGAACTCTACTAAACCTTCATGGAAAATCCATCCTATATTCTCCCACACCAACTAGTTCAAGTGTCTCAAAAAGGCTTATGTAATTAAAGGATAACTTGACATGCTTCCAAAAAAGATGATGCCCAAGATTTGGGGAGATTCTAAAAAACACATGATCACCCAACTCGAATGACGAAGGTCATCGATGATGATCTGCATACGATTTATGAGGACTATGAGCCATCTCCATCCTTTTCCCAATCAACTGTATCTTATCTATTGTCTCTTAGACAAGTATTGGTCCAACCAATGAAGTCTTACTTGTTTGTAACAAAAAATGTGGTGAAAAAAAAAGGATTAACATACAATGATTCATAAGAAGCAATTTTTTCCGATGTTGATAAC
This sequence comes from Viscum album, assembly GCA_963277665.1. Taxonomy (NCBI): domain Eukaryota; kingdom Viridiplantae; phylum Streptophyta; class Magnoliopsida; order Santalales; family Viscaceae; genus Viscum; species Viscum album. The sequence continues at coordinate 640,831,948 of OY728146.1, read as the reverse complement.
TGTTTTTATATGAGAAATCCACTAACAGTATGTGCTCTTCCCACAAGCCACCAAAAGACACTACACAAGCCCGAAGCATTTCTTTCAATGTTTGTATAATCCTTTTTAGACTGTCCAACCATCTGAGGATAACACACCATAATCATAGTTAACTATGTCCAATGGTCTTACTATAAGGATTCCCAAAAACAAGATGTAAACCCCAGATCTCAGTCTAATACTATCAAAACAAGTACACTATGACTCTTCATTACATCTTAGATATAGATTTTTGGAAAGTGATCCACCATACGAGATTAATTAATATGGATGAAATGTGCCAAATTTTTTAGTCAATCTACTATCACCAATATGAAATGGTTTTTATGAATCTTCCGTGGTATAACTATTTCAAAATCCATGGTTGTCTTCTTCTATTTACAAAGAGGAATTAGTAAAGACTGTAACATACCATCTCATCATTGGTTCTCCCCCTTAACCTGTTGATAGGTGAGGCATCTTAAAAGAAACTCATCCACCATTGTTTTCATTCCAACCCATCAAAAACTTTCTTTCATTTCCTTATACATATTCCATATTACAGGATGAAAAACCCATATCTAATGGCGGTGAGCAGAATGAAGTTGTTCATGACAAGACAAAGGTCAACCATCCTATCTCTAAAACACAAAAAATGAACTCTCATCTAACTTACATTCCTCAATGGTCCCCCAATATTGAGTTTTATCCTCATAGTTAAACATTATTAATCATAGGTTTAATCCTCTTTAACCATCTCCACCAAAGCAGGAATAAAAAAAACTAGATATAAAACAACATCACTACCTCCATCTTCACAATCCAAGTGCATGTATACTATGACCGACATCATTTTCCACTGATATGAAGCCTCCTTTTCCATATAACCATATTAATTCCTACTTAATTCATCTTACTCCAAATTACCTTCACCTACTATATAAAAATTAAATGCTGAACATTTGCAGATACTCCATCCATCTTCTTTGTCTCAGATTAAAATCCCTTTTTGAGAAAATATGTTTGAAGCTATTATTATCTGTAAAAATCTTGAATATGTCACCAAATAGGCAATGATACCATGTCTTAAAATCTTGGAATAAAATATATAATTCCAAATCAATTATTGGGTAGTTCTTCTCATGAAACCATAAATTTCATGAGTCATAAGGAACAACATGATCTCCCTGCATGAGAAAACATCCAAACCCAGATCCCAAAGAATAACAATACACCACATACCCTTATCCTAATTCTACAAATATTAAGACCAGTGTTCATATAAAGATAAATTTAATCTCTTGAAAACACTTATGAAATTCCCCCTTCTATTGGAATGGAACATTTTTCCTTTTCAGTAATTTCATTGGTAAATCTAGTAATGAAAAGTCACGAACAAAATGTTTGTAATTACTAGTTAAGACAAAGAAAAAATGTCAATATCAAAGAAATTATTTTTCATTTTCCATGATATCATTGATTCAATATTTTTTGAATCCATAGAAACAACTATTTGATAGATAACATAGCCAATTAAATACACCTCTTGTATCCAAAAAAGAAAACTTTGAATGTTTTTTATACAAATTATGACCCCACAAGATTAATGGTGCATTCATAAGACAAGAAGAAATAACTACATAATCGTAATAGACATATCTACTCCTAAAAGATGTTTTGGGAATATACTCCTTTTAAACCCACAATCGGTGATATCCTAAATGAAATTTAATATAGAACCAATGGGATACTCTTAATTTATCAAACCGATCATCAATGCATGGACGTAGATACAGATTATTTATTATAACTTTGGTAATATTATGATTTTACACATTGTACCAAACATTTCCATACAATTGTTTCACAAACAAGTTGGGTGTTTCCCACAAAGGCATACTAGGTCGAATGAACCCTTTTATTTCTAGCTCTTCTAACTAGATGTTCAATTACCTTAATTTTTTTGGTTCCATATGATAAGATAGAAGTGAGGTATGACTGGTCTCTAGAAATATATCAATCATAAAACCCACACTCTTATGGGTGGAAATACTTGGAAATCATCTGGGAAAACATTTGAAAACTGATAAAAAAATTCTATAATACCAAAAATCTAAATCAAATTCATAGATACCAAGGTCAAAGCTATCAAATGGTATGAGATAGTTCTAACCACTGGTGAGAAAAAGACCACTACACCAACCTTTACATTTCAGTCTCCTCTAATGAGATTCTCAACACCATCATCAGTCATAAATCTAGCCCTTTGGGTATAAATTGTTTGTGAGATTAAAACATATCTAACCAATACATATTTAGGATTATGTCATAAACATCCATCACAAGCATAAAGAAATTCCATATCAACTTAGATCCAGAAATTTTTATTGAACAAGATTTGTGTATAAAGGCTTGACATTCTCTTTGACCATGAAAAGTTTGATGTTTTAAAATAGAAGGAATCATCTCAATATGAAAACCTATAAGATCAAAAACACAAGACATAATAAACAAATGGGTTATACCCATATCAAACAAATATTTCTTAAGGGTAAAATTAAAAATAATATTACCTCTCACCATCGATGGTCTAGATGGATAATCTACAATTACTTGCTATGATATATGTAATTTGTTACTCATTGTACTTTGGTATTTATTACACTATTGAGATTTAACATACTAAGGGGTTATGGTATTCCTAGAATCAACATGGATTCCTTGGCTTTACTGATTATAGGTATTATGAAGAACTCATCCCATCGAAGAATACGATGTCTGTGAAATATCAAAGTTATCTCAAACACCTAACATTAGAGTACTGAAACAATAGTGATGAATATTCCCTATCTAATTACAATTGTGGAATGATATAGGTGGTTATGTATAATCCCACTTCATGTTATCAAAATATCCCCACGAAAAACATTTCATCATTCTCTTTGGTTTAGGAGTAAGATTCACCAGTACAACTATCTAATTATAATTCATACTCTTACCTTGGTAATAGGTGAACTTGTTTTTTTATTCCCAACATTATATTTCCAACCATTTTCTATAGGTATCAACAAACTTCCTCCCCTAGTACTAATTGATATGTCACTTTATTCCACTATTTTTCTATTCACCATCCTTGTATAATCCGTTATATGGAGAAAACAATATTTGATTGAATCTATTTCCTCACAACTGATTAAAAAAATGAATTCCTTTAAGTATTTACTTGTAGAAAATTTAGTTGTGAAATAGACTAAATTTATAAATTTATCCAGAAACTCTTTCATTAAGAGATTCTCTTACATTAATATGAAAAATTATGTCATTATAGCAATGCTGAACATGTAAGTATAGAATTATTTGTTGAATAATTATTCAAAATACTCCCATGATATGCCTTGGACTAATTTATATTGAAATGATAAATCCCACCACTGGCATACAAGATCCTATACTATGTATGTTTCCAAATTTACATTTAGATCTTCTGATGCACCTAGGAAATCAAAGAGTTGATTCATCCTATTACACCACACCTCTACTCTGTCCGATTTTGAATTACCCTTAAATATGGGTGATTTTTTCTTCTAGAACTAAATAGAATGACGCAATTTCCTTATTTCATACCTTATGTTCCATATATCCACATATTCAAAAAGTATGGACAATACTTTGAACTAATTATCGATTCACCTATGGCTCAGGTGAAACCACATTCTCAATAGCTTATTCCGATTGGTTTCTACAATGGACATTTTGTGCCATTTTAGATAACTGAAAGTGAATTCCATTTAATATCAATCTCTAAAAACTGAATGATTAGTAATTTCAAATCTAATAGTTCACACATATCAGAAAAATTCTTTCTAAAATTAAACAGTTTTACCTTTTCAAACCATTTTTAAAAATTCTACCATGTTTTTGAAAATAAAACCATTTTAAAATTATATCAACCTTGTATTTTAAAATATATATCATTTGATTTTTTTAAGAATTTTAAAAAATCAAAACTTTTTACTAAATAATAAATAATTACGCAAAATTAAATATGCACTCATAGAGGGAAATCATTTCTATCAATAAATATCATGATCATCTCATCATCTAAACCTATGATGATGAGGTTAAACCCCTATAAGTGTGTTAAACAACTTATGTTCCCAAATCCCTGGTAACTTGAGGTTCACCATAAATAGGTTAGCTATTATTTTTTATGCTTAACATTTCATGTTTTTACAATCCCAATCCTTGCTAAAATCACAAATCTAGGATTAACTAGAATATTTTTTCAACTCCAAAACCCACAAACCAATACCAGTTGTCCCAAATTTAAAGATGGACAGAACAAGATTGATAACATTTGAAAAAACACACTCCTCCCCATTGGTTTAGAAAGGAGGAAGAGCATTACTTGTTTATAGGTGATATTCCCAAGAAACCAAAGGCTGTAAATAAATTCCATGGGCCTTAATATAATTGGGGAACTATTTCCCTTTAGAAATAAAACATCAAAAACAATGAATACCATATAAAAAAACCACTATATGATGCATGAGTACGATGTAAAACAACTCAAAGGATAACTAACCAATAATCAAAACAATCTATAACCCTGAACCATATCGATGTAAAATGCGGAAACCAATACCAAACCAAAATAAGAGGATAAAGGGGTTGAAAAAACCAAAAAAGCTCAAATACACTAAACTATCTAACAAAGAAACTCCCAATATGCTCCATGATCCAACACCACAATCCATTCCGAAGGTATCATAGTGAATCACTAAATAAATATGACACCTTTCCTTTACATATGTCTTAATAAACAATATATGCAAACACTCACAAAAGTTCCCAAGAAGGAGGTGAGTATAAAACTCAGTTGGATTTCCCCAAATGACTTCTCTACCCATGCCACTAGGATAGAACATTTTAGAACATTTATATAAAATAATTTAAAATAGTTGAAATAAAACCCAAAATAATTTACAAACCAAACAATTGTTCCAAGGAACAAAACCAAACATTTATTTAAAACTACATCAAAATTTCAATTTCGGAATAGACCATTCCATTCCACATATCCACACATCTACACATGCATGAAACCATGGAACTACCTATAATCATGAGTGATGAGTCATCATTTGACTAAAAAATCACTGGGAGAACCATCTTGAGTGGAGAATTCTCATACCCTTATTCGTCCACATTTTATAGGGGAAGCTTCATACCCTTATCTGCCCCAAATGAAAATGAACACATGCCAATAATTTCTGAAAAAACCATTACAAACTAACCATTTCAAGTCATTTTAATAAAAAATTTATTTTATTGAAAACCTATTTATCAAAAAATTTCCATGAATCAAAACAAATTGATATATTGAAATCATCATTTTAAAATCAAGAAACATAACACTTTTCACAATAGCCAATTTCCTCAATTTCAAAAAATATCACTAAAGAGGGTTTATAATAAGATTTTCACATAAACATAACAATCAATTTCAAGCAATTAAATCAATTTAAAACCAATACTTTATGTTCTAATAATATGAGTCGAGAGTGAAACCACCTACCTCACAAACTTTGGTGGACGTGAATAAGTACACAAATTATTCAAAATTAGGATGATACTAAAAAACCCACTTGAGATCTTATTCCCTATCATCAACAAAACAATAGATCATCATTATGGGAATAAAACAATATAGAAGTATCCCCATAAGATTAGATCTATGAATTCAAGAGAGTGAAGAAGATGAAATCTAAGGAAGACAACCAAGAATGGGATATTACCTAGAAATATGGGCCTCCAACACACAAAGAATCACCAACAGATTTCTCCAATATCAATATAAAGGGTCTCTATAGCCTTTGAGAGGAGAGGAAAATGTGTTAGGGTATAATTAAGGTGAAACAAGAGGTTATGGGTCTAATTTGGATTAGATTGACAATTTAAGGAGGGACACCTATATTTTGTACTGTTAAGTTGCATGGGTTGGAAAACCATGCATCAACTTTGTGGGTTATACTATCTTAATACACCCCTCAAATGGTTGGATCGAATGGTCTGAAATACCATACCCCAAATGGGATTTTCTGTTTGTCCATAACATGTATGGTTTCACCTGGATGGATGTATAGTTTGGTAAAACCATGCACCACCCATGCACCTTTCCAGTGGTCCTTATTCTTCCTTACACAGTTTTTCTAATGTGTTTCATGTTTTATACTAACCGTTATCAAACCGTGCACCTCTATAAAAGCACAAAAAACATTCCAAAACTCCCCCAAACATTCAAAACACAACCTATATACTTTATATACATAAGATACGTAAATAAAGGGTTAATTACTAGAAACATGGGGTGATACACTATTTATATATAGATTTATAAAATTATGAATCCATTTTCATTTGTAAAAATGTATGAACCCCAATTAATAGGTCCAAAACTTAGGCAATAGTGAGTATCACCTTTTTTCACAAGTTATTCCAACCATTGGTCACCTTAACAAATGATCTGTTTGTTTGTACTTCATCAAAAATAAAATTAAGGGTTTCAAAAACATGGCCTCACCAAAATATCTTTCACACACACACGCACACACCATGTGATAAATCTAAAGAATAATAAAAATAAATTATGACATTAAATCCATAATCAAATCATTATCAAAATTTTTAAAAAATTAATAACCAAATAAAAACCTTTTAGAGTACCTATTTTTAATTGAAAACCCAATTTGTATAAAACCGATTATATCTAGAAAAAATATCAACAATAAATCCATATTTTTTTTAAATCCATGATTAAAAAATATAAAATTTCAGTCCTCTATCAATCATAATCAATAAACATAGAAAATATAATTATCTAATCTATTTAAAGGGATCAAATACACATACCAAAATGTGTTTCCTTAAAAATTTGTTAAATTATACTTTTTAAAATCACATTATGAGATTTAATCCTTCAAATTCATAACAAGATTGAAAAAATTATTCAATATATATCCCCAGATTCATGAATCCAACATCACCAGGTCCAGATCTGAAATAGAAAAGGATATGTCTAGAGAGTTAAGAAAATATGTATGAATCAAAAAATTCCTTAAACTATCATCTTTTATTTGATATCAATAGGATAAATTCTTAAAAAATTACATTTTAATTGACAGAGAAGCCATAGTTCCACTCCCAGGATGCTCTAAAATTAGCTAATCCAGAATGAGAATAAAAAATGAGAGTTGGGAAAAAAACTAACTTTAAAAATAAAATCCTTGTTACAATTTATTATAATCACAATTAGAACACATTGTTTAGAAAACCAGGAATCTACCTTTTTTATAAATACTTAGGCAATTCTACAGGTCCTATGGCTATCTTGAACGGTTATCCTAGGAATGTTCCTAACTATGAATACATTGCTGGTAAATTTTCTTCCATGCATGGTTAGCCCACACGATCCATGAATCCATGTGCCTGACTATTTAGCCCTTTAATTCATTTAAAACTCCAAATTTCATTCAAAAAAAAACAAAGAACAAAAAAGAGAGCATAATTATCAAGTTTAGGTGGTATATATATAATTATAATACACGGGGTTTTATAAAAAAAGGATTTGTAATCTTATTTAGTATGATGAAATAATAATTCTCAATTCTTACATGATATGTGGGGATTGATTCCTTCATAAATATTATATGGGTTAGGAAGATATGAAATTTAGTAATCGTGAAATTGATGATTTAATTAAAGATCTCTAAAGATCATTGTATGTTAGTCATATAAAATACACAATGTTACTCTAAATTTTATTTAATATAAATGAAGGGGTTGTTACCTCTAAAAACTGTGATAATTTTTAAATATACAATAATAATTCCCAATATTAACTAAAAATGTATAGAAAGTAGTCAGTTCAAATTCGATCCTATAGAGAAAAGTAATCACTAGAGTACCGAGTCAATTCAAAATTCAAGAAATCACTTTTGAATGGTTTGTTTTTTAAAATTAATGAAAATATAATTAAAAATAAAAAAAATAAATTTCATGTAATGTATGTTACGAGGGAATAATATATAGTATTATGAGTTTAATATATCTAAAATAATCTAATGAATACTTTTTTTATAGGAGTCAAGATTAAATAAATTCATGGTATCAGTACTTATTATTTAATAATTAAAATAATTAATTTATTAGTATGTTTGATAAATTAATCCCATAATCATGTAACCCAAAACAATTTTTAATTAAAAATGATCCCAATCTATTCAATAACCATTAATAAACTTGGGTCAAATATTTTACATGTTGAATTCCAATTCCTAAATCTTTTCTAAATTGGAATGAGAATAAAAATAATAATTATATATAATAATTAATGGACATGAAAATCCAAACAATACATCATTAAACAAAAATAAAAATTCATTAAAATCAATCATATTCCATTAAAACACTATCACATAAGGTTTTAACTACCATGAATTAGATTTTACACATGAAATAACAAGACCAAATCTCACAATATTGTGAAAAAAATAATCTATTGATTTATAATCCTTATAAATGTAAAAAATAATGAAATATATCTCTTTAGTAATACTATACTATATCAATTCACCACCTTTTATAATGAACCATCCTTTTTTTGACATGAAATCACACTCGAACTAGCTCTCTATTAACATGAGGGCCATCCTCAATCCCCACGGGTGGGAAACATGATTCAAAAACCAAAACCAATTTCTGGAGACAAATTTGCACTAATAAGTCATATAAACCTAATAAGTAGAAATCTAATGAAAATATAACATTACCCCTCTGTATGTTGGAGGTACATGTTCTAAAAGAAATGAAACACTAAATATAATATCAATCCCACAACTCACCTCAAACTCCCTCATAAGAAACAGCTGCATTTCAATCATCCCAACACCACGTGTAGAAACAAATATCATTAAGGGTAAAATAAACAATTAAACAATACAATAACAACCATGAAAAGATAATTTAGGTTAAACCATTAAAGAATAAAAATAAAACTAACCCACCTAATCAAGATATCTCATGTTATATGTTTCACGCTCTATAAAAAACTCATGAACCAACTCTAAGTGAATACTAGAGGAAGTGTCTCTTAAATGAAACTCTTCATAATTAGAACCTTAACCTATAAAATCCACTAAGTGTACAAATAATAAGTGGTAAAGTCATCTGTGAGTATAAAAGTATTTAGTAGGTATGAGCAATAGAATCCACATATTTTATTTTCAATAAAAACCCACACATTATATTTTGAAAATACTAATATAAATAGGTATTTTATTTCATAATAAAAGGAAATATCATATCATCAATATTTATAAATTTCCTTTTCTTTTTTATTTTAAATAAAAAAATTTCTTATAAAACATTTCATCGGCCTATGCCACTTTTATTGAAAAAATCCCATTTGAAAACCACTTTCCAAACTATTTTAGAAACATCCATTTCTAAAATATTTTTGGGAATATTTTAAATAAGAAAATGTGAAACAGGAACAATAATAATAATTGGGAGCATAATAATGAAACAAAAATGAATAAAAAGTAATAAAAACTAATGTATACGAGAATAGTAGGAAATATAGATTATGTAGTCTTAGAGAATTCCTAAACATACCAAGAGGATACCCTAGGTGTACTTTGTTTAAAACCATCTAAAATCCTACCAAAAAAATCTAAAATCTATAACCAATCAACTTTCATTATCTAGCCTCACTGGTGGAACTCTCCTATAACCATTCCATATAATTAGGAATCTAGTTTTTCTAATTGAGAAAATATAGAAATGTCTGTCATACCTCACTGTGATGCATATGATTCCATGATGATAATAATAGTGGGAGGTGAGGTAGAATTTAAACCAATATATAAATATCACATCAATATAAACTAAACACATCAAATCATCCCACCTCCCTATCCCCAATAACATTAGAACCCCTTTAAAACAAAAATCATATCTCAATATAACCAAATAAAAAGGTGCTTACATAGAGGGTAAATAAGTTTTATAAAAACTATATTAATGTTCCAGTTGTTCCTTAATCCTTTGAAACTAATAAAAAGTATCAGAGAAAAAATAACCTCTTTCAATACAATTCTAAAATATAAATACAAGCATTAAAACACCTTCAAGATGCATCATATATTACTCGATTTCATTCATTAGTAAATACACCTTCAAAACCTTTTTTGGGGAAAGTATTTTGGAAACCAAGTTTAATGTTTGAGAAACTAAGTTTTAAATGAAGGCATTTTATGAAATTTCTGTATATATGGTTGTACATATATATATGTACACATATTTGTATATATTGATACAAACATATAACTTGAATATATATAAACATCCATAAATAATCCCAAAGGATTAAGTAAATATGAATAAGTCAAATCATTCTTCAAAACATTTGAATTTATAAGCATAATAAAAAAAACCCCCAAAATGGAAATAATCCAATAAAAACTTATTTTAACCTCAAATCCAACTTGTATAATTTTAAAAAAATTAAATTCATTACTTTAAATAACAAATTAAATTAAAAAATCTCTTTATTCATCTTTACCGATATATAATCAGATATATGTTTTTAATATAAGACACACATAATGGAAACCCCTGGTAAAACCCATTTTAAGTCAAACCAATTGGCCACAATGATTTTGAAAAAAATTATAAATTTATAAACATGGTTAATATAATTAAAATGAGTTTATAAAATCTCTAGAGACCCATGGAGTGTTGTGGAAAGCAAATGGATATAGACACCAACCTAGAATATAACATCCCAGGTTTTTGGAGTGGGTCAATATCCTCAAAATATTTGAATTTTCGGAGTTTGTTGGTCAGAACAATTATTTTATTGAACTTATAAACTTAATTCTGATATTTTACCTAGATGTAAGGCCTTTATTTTCTATATGGGTTTAGATTCTTAGAAAGTTCCTTGGGGTTATAAGTAGTTTTCAGGTGTATAAAAGGCCGAAAAACCATTTTTTTGTGTGTGCAGACATAGGCACACAATATGGAAAAACATTATAGCCTCCTAGTAGAAACTGTGTGACTCTCCAATGTCACTAGAAATGAATTGAAAAACCATATGGGAGGGGTTGCATGAATGTGTGGGTAACGCTATAGTTTTTAGCTCAGGATCATTCATGGTTAGTGAACGGTTTGGAAAACTGTATAGGCTGACCATTTAAGGTGTGGTACCTAAGAAGTGGGCACTACATTATTTGTGCACAGTTTTCCAAACCATGAGGTAAACACACAACCTTTTAAAAAGGAACAAATTACAGTTTCCCCTTATTTTATTTAAGAGGGGCTCCCCTATTTTGTTTTTCTTGCATGGAGCTCTCCTCCATGAAGCTGTGGGAGCTCATTTCTTCCTCCCCTAGATGTTCAGATCTACTCTCCATCTAAGATCTGATTTTCTAAATTTTAGTCTCATTGGAAGAACATCGGTAAGGGAATGATTCCTATTCATTATTTTCTCATTTTCTATTTACATATGTGCACTAAATTTGAGTGATGCAGTTTACTTTATTTTTAAGATGTTCGTCTAAAATGTCAATTTATTTGAAGTCAGATCGAGTTGAATGCTAATAACGGATGAGTAGGAATTTATCAACATGAGGTAGGTGGTGCCTATATTTTTATTTGATTTCTATTTTGTCATGGGGGTTTTTTTTGAGATAATTCTTGGTTTTATGAGAGAGATCCAATAAAATTAATTCACAACATTAATTTAATTAATTAATCATTGGATATGCCTATAGGAATGATTCCACAGAAACTCAAATTGTATTAGCATGGTTGGAGGATTTGGATTATGGTGAGATTATTTCTAGGTGTTTATTAATTTAAATTAAAATTTATGATTATTGATATGGTTCTAGGGGGACTTGATGTGCACGACCCGAGGATTGAGTTTGTATGGAATATATGAGTGAGGCGACATGTTTTGTCTGGTTGGGATTGGCCCAAATACATTGGGTGATGTTGATCACTAGTAGGGCCACATGGTCATTAGATTGAGGTGACACAGTAATCAGGTTATGGGCATGAACTAGGTGACATTGGATGGTGTTGACCATCAGATTGAGTGACACGGTCACAGGGGCCTCAGGTAACAAGATTATGTGTATTAGGTACTTTGTTGGAAGCTTCTTATCATCGTGATTGGTAGATACTCCATTTATTCTTGTGAACAAATATAGGAATCACATGAAAAGGTGGTGTTGGTCACTTGTGTGGGTAGAGACTTCTGTTATATACATATTAGGATGGTGCTGACCATCAGTATGGTTGGAGGTGCTTTCCATAGAAATCATATGGATGGTGAGGATCCTTCAGTTGATTTTGTTGATACCATTGGTTGTGGGATAATTCTTTCTATATATTGAGTCAGTGTCTGGGATTATGTGGGAGGATGGATATCTCTATTCCTCAAGACATCGACTATTGAGTTGATGTTGTTATTTTTTGGAGGAAAAGCATTGGTGTTCCTTCGAACACCAGGCTTTTAGATGAAGGAATATTTTGAGTAGGGATCTGAGGGACCATGTACTTGTTATTTCGGTGAAACTTTTGGGACATAAATATATGATTTATGGAATGAGGTTTTGGGTGAAACTTTTAGAGGGGGAACCTGAGGGTTCAACTTGAATGAAATTTTTTAGGGTATTCCTTGGGATTTATGCTAAGGATCCTCTCCACTACAATTATATTGGAAATGGAAAAGTATGGTATTGCTTCCATGTGGCCATTGAGAAGATGGGAAGAAAGTTAATTATTTTTATATGCATGTGATACTTTATATATTTTCATATACACCTTATTTATCATAGATGTAAGTTAAGAGAATGTTGTTGGTGGACTAATGAGATGTTTCTCAAATCCTATATGGGACCTTTGGGATGTGTGTAGACATTCTGATTTTTTGATCAGGTAAGGGACTAAGATCAAGAGATAGACCTTAATGATCATCTTGGATCTTTATCATGGGATGGATAGAAAAGGACCATGATATTTCTTACATTAGATAGAGTTTATTATTTTGATTTTATTCTTTTGTATCAACATGATTATATATATACACACACTTAGTTCATCCATGGGAGAACCTCTCTATTTTTTCCTTGTATAACCTTTTTGGTATTCATGCTTCTATAAATGGTATCATGTGGTATTTTATTCTAAAAATGGTATGTTTTATCTTATTTTTTATTACTAATTCTGCTTCATTTTTCTTTTTCTATTGTGGGTTATTGGTCTCATCATTTATGGTATTTATTTCAATTATATATATATATTATATGGGAAACTATTATTATCACAACCATAGAGTATATTCTCTCCACTATCACCTATTTACACCCTCTCTTCTAGTTGACAACCTTTGGCATATGGGGAGGCATGCCAAAGTCCTAGTGGCACACAAGACTTGACATTGTTCGGGTGGAAAGACAGGATAGGGTGATACAAGTAGTATCATAGTAGTTTCATTTAACTATTTTCATGTATTAATATTTGAGTTATAATAGAATATAGGTTAGGATTTTTTCATAACTTGGTTTAGAGCTCATTTTTGGGTGTCTACATCCCCTGGCATGGGGGACAAACCAAGTTTTTAGGGGTGGTAAATTATTGTTCTACTTTGATCTTTTGAAAATTTCTATGATTTCTAAAATGATTGGCGAACTTGGGTGTGATTATTATCTATTATGATATGTGTCCATCGACTTGGTATGACATGGGAGGAGATAGTTGACCCTTTTCATTATTTGTAAAGGGAGATTTTATTTATACTTTCTTGATAGGTACACATGATTGATATGTATAGATATGCGGCTATGATAAAATGATTTTGATTGTAATGAAGAACCTATATTTTTCTAATAGGGGTTGGGTTGTTTAAAGTTTCAACAATGGAATCTAAACAATTTTTTCCTTCTTAGCTTGTCTTGGGTGGAATTCTACTCATCCAGCTCAGTCAGGTTGTTCCAATGAAATCTATATGTGATTATATATGTGATATATGTGTATGATCCTAGCTCTAATTCAAGTGTATAGGGATAATGATATGGGGTGAGAATTTAAAAGTTTCAAAAAGGGAATCTAAATTTTATTTTCTTACTCAGCCTCTCTTTATTAGAGTTTTACTCAACTACATCAGATGATATGTGATGCATGGAACTATTATGGGAAGGTGAGGGGCCATGAGGAGAGATTTATATTTGATACCTGATTCAGATATGTGTGGGTAAGGGTCCATGTGGATGGATTTTGTGTGACATGGTTACGGTGTTGGAGTGTAGGGGAGGTTATATTGCGCTCCATGTTACATATTTCTCTATATGAATTATTTATATATATGTTATTATTCCTGTTTGACCATCATTATTGGTATTCAATGGGTTTTTACTGATATATCTTCTAATGGAGAATCGGGAGGGTGGTGATATGGTTATGTAGGAGCCTGCATGGGTTGATGACCCTGATGGTCAGGATGAAACCATGGTTGTTTAGTCTAAGCATGATCCATAGGTACACACACATGTTCAAGTGGGTCAAACATTAGATTTGATAGATTTTAGCCCGTGGATAAATGAGAAGTTCAGGTAATGCTTGGTTAATTTCATTCAAGGGATTGATATGGGATTTAAAGGAGTAGAGCATTCTATGGAATATTTTACATGCGATGTCCATTCATAACCCCCACCACTTTTGTAGGGTGAAGGTGGACCATAGGTGGCATAGAACTGGATAGAGTTCGTGTAGTCCACCTTAAAAAATATTGAGACACCCCCATTTGATGATTGAATCTAGTTATGTACATGCTCATAAAACCAAAAAATCACTGAGGGGATGTATAGTTTTAGGCAGAAAACATGAGGGACTGTCTTGGAAGGAATTCAAGGATAGGTTCTTGAAGCACTTCTTCTCGGAGATACTGAGGAAAGGGAGAGATCATGAGTTCGTGGTCCTAGAATAGAGAGAAATTTCATTCATGAACTATGGAACTACCTTCATAAAATTTTCTCATTTTTTACTCAGTATGGTGGCTGATGACACTCTAATCATGAGGAATTTTCTGGATGGGTTATGACATTACATTTGAGTGCAAGTAAAAATATTCAAGTTGGACTCATTCTCAGAGATGGTAAATCAAGCAATGATAACTGAGGGAAATTTGACAGACTATTCTTACTTGAGTCTAGTGATGGTGTTAGGTGATTACAGTAGTGATACTTCAGCTAATATAAAGTGAGGTTGTGAGGATTCTTGGTAGGGAGTTTAGGATAGAGATTATAGCAGACCACAAAGGGGTGAGTTGTCAGTGGTTTCTTCTAGTGAAGACAACTGGGACATGTGTGGACATAGAGTGATCATGTACCGAAGAAGTTCTAGGAATGTTTCTAGGTTAGGATTATCTATATGTTCTATAGAAATCATTATCATACAAACAAAAATTAGGGACCGAGGAAAACACATGGATCTAAGGTTAGAATGGGAGAAGTACCTGGAGCTATTTGTTGGTATTTATTTGAACATATAGGTAATGACATTTATAGTTGGACCCAATAGTGGTAACACTGTCTAGTGGTTGGTACAATGCCACAAAGAGGTCATGCCTTAGTAAGTTGAGCTTCAGGCTAGGTTCGTGCAGTGGAGCTTCTAGGTGAAGAGCATGTCGAGGAACCGATTATGGGTAGAGGCATGTTGTGGGAATGACTGAGGTATATATATTTTGGAATGGAACCTTTTTGAAGTCATGTTTGGTTTTGGGTGCATGAGGTGAGTGATATTTTTTTATGGACTAACCAGCTGATGGTTAGTAGTTTTGGATGGGATCAAATTCCTTATATACATATATGGGGTGAATGGAACTAGTATTATCTGTATGAATTTTTGAAATGTAGGATTACATGAGATGCATTGGAATCTAGTATTCAATGTGATATAGGTTTTTTTGAAGTTTGTTTTCATCTGGGCATCAGTGCAATTCATGCTCTATGTGAGGTGTGAGGAACAAGGACATCTTATGGGCATCTGATGAGATAAAGAACCTCATTTGTGCCATGTTCAACATGGTCATGAGGTGAGAATCTAATGAGGTGTAGTACTTGATGGGTGTCAGATTCAGAACAAGTATGATTTGGGCACCTGATGAGGTGTAATAGTGAAAATGCATCATGGGAGTACTTTTGAGTTCGATATGGTTGGTGGACTATCACTTTATTTTAGTTTTTGGTCGGGAAGTGATCAAGGTAGGTAACTCCTAATGTGGGGATCGACTTGAGAGAGTTGTCTTGTGACTTTATGAATGGGGTAGACTAGGTTATTTTAAACGAGATTAGTGTGTTTGGTACCATCTCTGGGTAATGATTTATTTCTTAGTGATGAGATATGTCAAGGTGGAGAGATTTTAAGATGCCATATTTTTTGGGTGGGTCAGAATCCTAAAACCATTTGTATTTTTGGAGTTTCGTGGTCAGGAAAAAACTTATCTTGATCTTAAAAACTTCATTCCATGAGTTTCCCTTTACCCAAGGACTTGTTTTCAGATGGTTTTACATGCTCTAAAATTTCCTCGAGGTTTCTATTGGGTTTTTGGTGTATCAAGAGCCGAAAAAACAATTTTTTTGAGTCTATAGGTAGAGGATCATGGTATGGAAAAATAGTGTGGTCTCCTAAGAGAAACTGTGAAACCCTCTACTATAACTACATATGGTTTTACAAACAGTGTAGGAGGGGGAACAAGACCATGTAGGGAACTCTTTAGTTTTTAGTAGAGGCTTACATATGGTTTCCACATGGTTTGGAAAACCGTGCGGGCCAACTCTGTAAGGTGTGGTACCTAGGATGTGGGTGCCATACAGTTTGTGAATGGTTTACCAAACCATGATATAATTGCGAAGAATTTTAAAAATATTATATTAAAATTTTCCTTAATTTTATTTAAAATAGCCACCATATTTTCTTCCTCTAGTGCGGGGATCTCCCCCAAGATTCCATGGGAGCTCATTTATTCCTCCCCTAAGTGTCGATCTCTACTCTATATCCATGCTCTTATCTTATCACTACTAGTCTCATTGGTACAACATCGATAATGGATTGAATCAACTTTCTTCTTTTATTATTTACTCTCTCAATATGGTGTACTAAATATATACAATCTGACCTACCCTATTTTTAGGGAGTTCATCTAAAATACCAATTTATTCCAAGTTGGATCACGTTAGAGGCCTATAAACAATGAGAGAGCATCTACCAACCTAAGGTATGTGGTTCCAAGTTTTATATTTGATTTAACTCATGTATTGGGGGTGAGTTCTTGAGAATTATGTTGGGTTGTATGAGAGAGACCCTATAAAATTAATTATTGACATTTCATTTAGTTAATTGATCATTAGATATTACAATGGGTATGCATCCACCTGAATAAAAATGGAATGAGCCCGATGAGAGGATTGAGATCTTGGGAAAAGTAGTCTAGGGGTGTTTATTCATTCAAATTAAATTGTTATGATTATTATGGCTGTTACATGGGAATGTGACAGGTGAAACATGAGTATTGAGATGGTATTGACCATCTAGATGAGGTGTTGTGGTTCACCTTATAAGGCCCCAGCCTTAAACATTACTTAATCTTGAGACATTTCAAGAATACACCTTGAGGATCTTTTCAGGTTTAGAGTTTGAGAGAATTAGATCATAAAACATGCATTACATCCCACATTTAAACAAAGTGGTTACAATAAAAGATAGTATTCATTTTTTCCCATCAACGGAAACATATTTAAAATAAAACATGGATTCTTTATTTACACTTCCTTGACTCTATCATCACATCATGTACCTTTCCCTTGACCTGGGAAAATCATTTAAAAAACATGGGATGAGCATAAAAAGCTCAGTAAGGGATATAAAAATATGGAAAGGAAACATGAGTTCATATATAAATAAGAATGAAATCATACTTTACCCATAAAACATAGGCACTTTAACATACCTCCTCAAATCATGAATAAATCATAGAAATCATAAGACATAAAGGTAACTTGAGGCATTCATAACATTCTTACGTAGGGAGTAACCCTCTTGGTTACGTTTGAAATATCCATCATAGTATATTCCCTAAATCTCTTCGGATAAACCTTAAAGTTTCACTCCTTCACGTTACCCAATGCATTGGAGAGCTATATTGGGCTCACCCGCCCTTAGTTTATCATGGAACCACCCGTATTCATAATAATACCCAAGTACCACAACATAATCGTATCACATAAAACATGCATAAAAGAAACATAAAATTTCTACCTTTCAATCACAAGATATCAATACAACACATTGATATAAAAACATTATGAAAACCATTTTCAATACCAAAATAAAATAAAAGTAAAACATGGTATTTATTTTTCTTTAAAAAATGTATGGCTTGTAGAGGAAGACGAAACTCAAATAATGGTCACAGCAGCGGAGAATTCGTTGTCGCCGCATACATACGACAAAAAAAATTCCCTTTTGTCGTTTAGTAAATTCTTTATATAAAAAATATTCCTTTTGAATAAACGTAAAAGTCAAATGGGTTT
This sequence comes from Viscum album, assembly GCA_963277665.1. Lineage (NCBI taxonomy): Eukaryota > Viridiplantae > Streptophyta > Magnoliopsida > Santalales > Viscaceae > Viscum > Viscum album. Next base: position 640,813,271 of record OY728146.1, on the reverse strand, counting down.
ATACACCGTATAAAATAAGGTTGTGTATAAAACAAAATATGCCTTAATGAAAGGAGATTGAGACGAAGTCCCATACATCGGGTCCGACTTGACTCGATCGTTCTTTAACCTCCTGAATAACAAACTTGAGTTAATTTATACTTGCTTAAGAACCTTTTTCAAGTTCATTACTCCTTTTATATCACTTATTACCATTTCATGAACACTATGTAATTATTTAAGTTAATAACGGTCGTTTTAACGATCATTAGAACTTGAGTCAAAATATGATCTTTATAATTACAAGTTGTTCATGTATCCATTATATCCAGAGTTATAATCATGATGTATATATCATATATATCATATATATCCAGTATATACATGCATTTATAATATTAAACAACGTTTAGAGGTAAGAAATGAAATGCACCGTTCATGGAGACGGTAAGCCGTACGTACGCATGAACGCTACTTTCATTTCTATTTCGTATTATATGGAATTAAAACATAATGATACATAATAGTATTTTAATACCATTACTATATCATATATAATATCATTAAATATATCCTTTATACATACCACATATGGTATTAACGAATCAAGTCACTTTGAGGGGGCGGTAGTCCGCACTTCCTAAAATGAAGATATCGCGTTTACTCATAATGGTAATCCTAAAGATATGACATAAATGAAAAATAAATAAGATTAAGTAAAACATAAACATATTATATATAATATATAAATATAGTGACATCTTAATGGCCACATTTTAAGGTGATATATGAGTGTTGAACAATCATCGTTTCGTGAGGCAGAAATTCGCCATCCACGAAAAAAGTATGTTCTTTTACCATTAGATGTAGGTGTGTGTAAGTGTATCTCAAATACTTCTTATAAAAACATCCAAGTATATTTAATATACTGGTTTTTTTACAAAATAAATGAATAAAAAGATTTTAGTGGTTTGGAGAAGAAAAATAAAACATAAGAATACAAGAGAAGACACTACCTTTAAATCGGGTAACTCTTTTTGATTTGAGCTCAAAGGCTTCCTTGGGAATACTTCTGCCCAAAGTGAGGATTTTAAGAGTTAGAGAGGGATGTGGAGAGACAAAATCTTCAGGGGATGGTCGAGCCAAAGTCTTTTGAATTGTGGATAAGGAGGTAGAGGTGGGGGCCTTTTATAAGAGGAGAGGAGGGGCACTCTTGGAAAGTAAAGAAATGTTACTTTATTTTAAAATGAGTTTCGGATTTAAAAGGTCCCACATTGATATAATTCAAGGATAAGGTGATAAGGGTTCGAAATACACCCATAAAATAGGTTTTGGACATGTGTAGGTCATATATTTTACATTATCTTTTCATTTTATTTAAATCATTAAATAATGAGTTAATCGCTGCATCATCATGGTGTCATAAATAATTTAATTATTTAATGTCTAAAAATTATAAAAAAAATACTACGCTGTAGAAAAAAAATTTATCTTTCTAATTACTATTTATATTCAAATATATGATTTGTATAACCTCATGTAAAAATTGTTTTAGTAAAACAACTCATGTTTGTGTCATTTTTATTTTAACATTAAATAAAAAGATATTAATGTCATTTTCCTACCAAAGTGGCTGCATGGGGTCCCCAAGTTGACCCATGGATTTTCTTGGTCGGCCATGACACATCCAATAAGGGTAGGACATGTGTCAAGCTCATCTCATATTATTAAAACATTATCCTTACCTTAAATTACACTAATTACCTCTAATTGCGATTAAAAACTTAATATGTTACTATTCACCAAAAAATTATATTAATCCCATTGAACCACATTTTACTTCTTAATGAAAACCATGTATATCGGATTTTTTAAATTCAAACCACAGAGGTGGTAAAATTTCATTTAAACGAAAAATCCTTTTTTATAAGTACCACTTAGTGGTTTCACTATTCATCAAAAATTGATGTTTTTCAGAAAAATACCAAAACTTCACCCTAAGTTATATTTGATATTCCAAATTCAAAAATGATGTCTATTTTAAAAAATTCCAAACATATAAGTTAAATTAATTAATTTAATAATTAATTTCCGCTGTCCGAGCAAAGAGCGTGTTTTTATGAAACAATAAGTATCAAAAGATTGACACTAGTTCAAGTCCGATTTCAAAGTGAAATTAATTCCAATTTCCACCATTGGATTACTTAGTAAAAATATATTCTATTTACACTTTAAAACCAATTAAAATGATAATCTAACTATATAAATAAATTCGACTAAAAAGTGGTTTTGAATTAAAATACAACAATTTTCACTATTCCTAAAAAAATGAACATTATCAGAAAAATACCATAAGTTTTTCCGAAGTAAAGTTCAATGTCCCAATCATAAAGAATAAATTTATTTTGACAAATATAGCCTATAAAATTGTCAAAATATAGATTTAAAAGATGGTTTGCCATCAAAAGGAAGTAAAACAATCTTTTAAAAATATTAGTGTAATCCATGCTTCAGATTGGATTTATTCTCATTTTAAGCCTCTAAAACACTATCTAATTAATTAAAAGACATAGATAAAAATATCTATTATTAATTACTTACTTGGGATGTTACATCCTTCCCCCTTTAGAAGATTTCGTCCCCGCAATTAATTTACTTATCGAATAAGTGGGGGTATTTATCCCTCATTGCATTTTCAGATTCCCATGTTGCCTCTTCAATCATGTGGTTTTTCCACAAAACCTTTCCCTGATGAATCAACTTATACCGTAACATTTTCTCCCTGTGGTCAAGAATCTGGACCGGTTGTTCCTCATAAGATAGGTTCTCTTCCAGCTGAACTACCTCTGGACTCAAAACATGAGATGGATCTGGCATATACTTTCTCAACATCAAAACTTGAAAAACATTGTGTACCTGAGATAAAATCGGAGGTAAAGCCACTCGGTAAGCAACTGATCCAACTCTCTCCAGAATTTCATATGGTCCAACGAAACTTGGACTCATCTTTCCTTTCTTACCAAATTGCATCACACTTTTCCATGGTGATACTTTGAGAAAAACATGATCACCTACCTCAAAAGAGAGATCCTTCCTCCTATTGTCCGCATAACTCTTCTGCCTGCTCTGAGCTGTTCTCATGTGTTTCTGTATCAGCTGAACTTTTTCTGCCAACTCATCTACCAATTCTGGTCCCATCAACTTCCTTTCACCCACTTCATCCCAGAAAGCTAGAGTTTGACACCGCTTCCCATATAACGCCTCAAATGGTGCCATCTGTATACTGGAATGAAAACTGTTATTATAAGAAAATTCAACCAAAGAAAGATGTTGGTCCCAACTTCCCTGATAATCCATCGAACCAGCACGTAGCATATCCTCTAAAGTCTGGATCGTTTGTTTTGATTTCCCATCTGATTGAGGATGAAAAGCCATACTAAAATTTAATTCAATACCCAACGAATTCTGAAGGCCTTTCCAAAAGTTAGAAGTAAACCTGGGATCACGATCAGATACAATGGAGAGGGGAACTCCATGTAACCTGACTATTTCCTTAAGATACAAACGAGAAAGTTGATCTAGGGAAAAAGTATCTCGTATAGCAAGGAAATGAGCATATTTGGTCAAGCGATCAACAATAACCCATATTGCATTATTACCTCGCGATGTCTTCGGTAATCCCACAACAAAGTCCATGGATATATTCTCCCATTTCCACTCTAGCACTCGTAAAGGCTGAAGCATCCCTTTTGGTAACTTCCGCTCTGCTTTAACCAATTGACAAGTCAAACACTTCAAAGCAAAATCAACAATATATCTTTTCATTCCGTCCCACCAGTAATACTCCCGAAGATCTCTATACATCTTAGTACTGCCAGGATGAACTGAAAACGGAGAACTATGAGCTTCACATAACAACTCTCTCTTCAACTGTGAATCAGAAGGCACACACAATCTCTTCCCAAATCTCAAAACACAATCATTATCAATGTTTAATTCAGGAAACTTACCCTTATGAACCAGCTCTACCTTTTTCTGCAACTCACTGTCTTGCTTCTGTGCTTTCTTAATTCTGTCTGATAGAGAAGATTTCACTGATACCTGAAAAAAAAACAGAAGAACATCCGGCCCCAACAACTTCTATGCCAAATTTCATCAAATCAAAAACCAAAGGATCTCATTCCAAACATAGCATGGTTAATAAAGCATTACTTTTCCGACTCAAAGCATCATCCAATTTATTTGCTTTTATCGGATGGTAATGAATTTTACAATCATAATCCTTGATTAATTATAGCCATCTCCTCTGTCTCATGTTCAACTCTTTCTAAGTGAATATATACTTTAAACTTTTGTGATTAGTATATATTTCACACTTTACTCCATACTAATTATGCCTCCAAATTTTCAAATCGAAAAAAACAACAGCTAATTCCAAATCATGTATAGGGTAATTTACCTCATGAGTTCTCAACTGTCATGAAGCATAAGCTATTACCTGATCATTCTTAATTAGGACGCAACCAATTACTTTCAATGAAGCATCACTATATATAACAAACTCACCATTCTTAGATGGTAGTGCCAAAACTGGAGCATTCACCAATCTTCTTTTCAGTTCCTGAAAACAATCATCACATTCTTTTGTCTAGATAAACTTAACACCCTTCCGAGTTAGCTTCATCATTGGACTAGATAACCATGAAAAAATTCTAACAAACCTTTGGTAATAGCCTGCCAAACCAAGGAAGCTACGAATCTCAGTTACATTTGTGGGTCTTGACCATTCTTCAACAACCTTTGTTTTTGCAGGATCAATAGTTATCCCATCTTTAGAAACAATTTGACCAAGGAAAGAAATTTATTGCAACTAAAACTCACACTTGCTGAATTTCCCATACAATTTCTTTTCTTTCAAGGTTTGAAAAATAACCCTTAAATGTCTTTCATGCTCTTCTTTACTTTTAGAAAACACCAAAATATCATCAATGAAAACAACCACAAACTTATCCAAGAACTCATGGAAAATTATATTCATTAAGTCCATGAATACAGCAGGTGCATTGGTTAGCCCAAAAGGCATTACTACAAATTCATAATGGCCATATCTTGTACGAAACGCAGTCTTCAGAACATCTTCTTCCTTTACCTTCAGTTGATGGTACCCCGATCTCAGGCCAATCTTTGAAAAATACTGAGCTCCCTAGAGCTGATCAAACAAATCATCGATATGAGGAAAAGGATATTTGTTCTTAATAGTTATGTTATTCAAGGCTCTATAATCAATGAAAAGTCTCATAGAACCATATTTCTTTTTGAAAAATAAAACAAGAGCACCCCATGGTGCTGTGCTAGGTCGAATGAAACCTTTCTCTAATAAATCTTGCAATTGCTCCTTCAACTCTAAAAGTTCAATTTGAACCATTCGATAAGGGGGTTTTGAAATTGGATTAGCATCAGGAACTAAGTCAACAGTAAACTCAACTTCCCGATCTGGTATTATTCTAGGAAACTCATCAGGAAAAACATCAGGATACTCATTTACCACTGGCACATCATTAATCTGAACAGTTCCCTTGTTTTCAACAATATGTGCAGGGTAACATTAATTTCCATCTTTTACAAGTTTCTCATCCTCTTGATATGTTATCAATAGTAAGGGTTCATTATTGTACACAAACTGAAAGTCTTTCTGAAAAGAAACTTCTTTACCTCTACAGTCAATCTTAGCAGGGTAAATAGAGAGTCAATCCATACCCAGGATAACATCAAACACTACTAGAGGTAAAACAATAAGGTTTCCAAGTAGGTTCTTTCCACAGATAAGGATAGGAAGATTCTTATAAATTATTTTTTCCTCAACATTTTCCCCAGGTGTTTTTACCACAAGTTCAGGAGTCATTTCTTGAGATGGTATTCCCATTTTACTAGAAAAGGTTTCAGATATGAAAGAATGTGTAGACCCCGAATCAAACAACACACTGGTATAATCTGAAAAAAATAAACGAAGTACCTGATACAACTTCATTTGATGGCTCGACATCTGCTGAAGTAGTTGTAAAGGATTTCACCACCCCTTTCTTCTTGTAGTCTAACTGCTCCCCATCACTCAAGCTCTTTTTCATACACTCATTTTCATAGTGACCCATCTCATTGCACTTAAAAAATTTCACTAACTGTAAATTGAATTTGGACTTACCATCACCCTGATCTTTTTCAGTGCAATCACGAGCCTTATGTCCCATCTTACCGCATCGGTAGCACTTTACAGAATTTAGAAGACATTCCCTAGCATGCCTTTTCCCACATTTATCACAAAATTGAAACTTAGTTTTCTTACCATTAGACCTTTTTGAAGAATTATTCCATTTCTCCTGCCACCTCGGTCACTTCTTCTGCTGGTTGTTATAGAACACTTGATCATCGGAAAAATCCATTTCAACCTTCTCAGCACATCGAACAACCTTTTAATAACTTTTAAACTCACTAGAAGCTAAATCCCTTCAATATTTTGGCTTTAATACAGAGTAAAAATGATTGATTTTACTATCAAGGTCTCGGATAAAATTTGGAGCATACCTTGCCAATCGAGTGGACCTTTCATCATAAGCAGCCACTGAGTCTTCCTCTTTCCTCAATTCCAGGAATTGTTTTTCCATCCTAAGTCGAACAGCCTTAGGAAAATACTTCTCAAGAAACATACCTTTGAATTCATCCCAGTCGAGGGCATCAATCTCATTAGCATCCCTGATATTTTTAACCATCGACCACCACTGATCTGTTTCACGTTCCAAATGGTAAATAGCAAGACTAACCTTTGGATTGTCTGAACACCCCATGACATCTAAAATCTTCTCCAGTGCTTTAATCCACCCTTCAGCTAGCACAGGGTCAGATGATCCTCTGAATGATGGGGGATGTTTTCTCATGAAATGTTCCACCACTGAAATGTTCCTCGGCAGTTGATCTCGCTGATCTCATGCATGGATACCGCCACCATTTATCGCTTGAGTCAACTGCACCATTACTGCAACAAACCGTTCAGTTCCAATTCCGACCATCTCAGGATGCTGATTCGGAAGGTTATTTCTTTATGTATGCCTTCCTAGCACTGCTTCCCTATTTCCTCTGTGGAAAACCATTCTGAACAAACATTTCTTAGATGAATCAACATGGTAATCTTCAAATGCTTTATCATTTCAATTTGACCATAAAAAAATATTTTTGGATATTCATTTAATAAAATTCTAACTCCTAAAGTTATCTAAACCGACCTTTGATACCAACTATAAGGCCCCATCCTTAAACATTACTTAATCTTGAGACATTTCAAGAATACACCTTGAGGATCTTTTCAGGTTTAGAGTTTTAGAGAATTAGATCATAAAACATGAATTACATCCCACATTTAAACAAAGTGGTTACAATAAAAGATAGTATTCATTTTTTCCCATCAACGGAAACATATTTAAAATAAAACATGGATTCTTTCTTGACACCTCCTTGACACTATCATCAAATCATGTACCTTTCACTTGACCTGTGAAAATCATTTCAAAAACAGGGGATGAGCATAAAAAGCTCAGTAAGGGATATAAAAATATGGAAAGGAAACATGAGTTCATATATACATAATAATGAAATCATACTTTACCCATAAAACATAGGAACTTTAACATACCTCCTAAAATCTTGAATAAATCATAGAAATCATAAGACATAAAGGTAACTTGTGGCATTCATAACATTCTTACGTAGGGAGTAACCCTTTTGGTTACGTTTGGAATACCCATCACAGTATATTCCCTAAATCTCTTCGGAGAAACCTTAACGTTTCACTCCTTCGCGTTACCCAATGCATTGGAGAGCTATATCGGGCTCACCCGCCCTTAGTTTATCATGGAACCACCCATCTTCATAATAATGCCCAAGAACCACAATATAATCGTATCACATAAAACATGCATATAAGAAACATAACATTTCCACCTTTGAATCACAACATATCAATACAACACATTGATATAAAAACATTATGAAAACCATTTTCAATACCAAAATAAAAGAAAATTAAAACATGGTATTTATTTTTCTTTAAAAAAAAGTATGGCTTATAATGGAAGCTGAAACTCAAATAATGGTCACGTCGGCGGAGAAGTCGTTATCACCGCATACGTACGACAAAAAAAATTCACTTTTGTCGTTTATTAAACACTTCCTATAAAAAATATTCCTTTTGAATAAACATAAAAGTGAAAGGGGTTTATACACCGTATAAAAGAAGGTTGTGTATAAAACAATATATTCCTCAATGAAAGGAGATTGAGACGAAGTCCCATACCTTGGGCCCGACTTGAATCGATTGTTCTTTAACCTCCTAAATAATAAGCTTGAGTTAATTTCTATTTTCTTAAGAACCTTTTTCAAGTTCATTATTCCTTTTATATCACTTATTACCATGTCATGAACACTATGTAATTATTTAAGTTAATAACGGTCGTTTTAACGCTCATTGGTACTTGAGTCAATATATGCTCTTTATAATTACAAGTTGTCCATGTATCCAATATATCCAGAGTTATACTCAAGATTTATATATCATATATATCATATATATCCATTATATACATGCATTTATAATATTACACAACATTTAGAGGTAAGAAATGAAATGCACTGTTCATGGAGACGGTAAGCCGTACGTACGCATGAACGCTACTTTTATTTATATTTTGTATTTTATGGAATTAAAACATAATGATACATAATAGTATTTTAATTACAGTATGGTATCATATATAATATCATTAAATATATCCTTTATACATATCACATATGGTATTAATGAATCAAATCACTTTGAGGGGGCGGTAGTCCGCACTTCCTAAAATGAAGATATCGCTTTTACTCATAATGGTAACCATAAAGATATGCCATAAATGAGAAATACAGAAGCTTAAGTAAAACATAAACATATTATATATAATATATAAATATAGTTACATCTTAATTGCCACCTTTGAAGGTGGTATATGAGTGTTGAACAATCATCGTTTCGTGAGGCAGAAATTCGCCATCCACGGAAACAGTATGTTCTTTAACCATTAGATGTAGGTGTGTGTAAGTTTAGCTCAAATCCTTCTTATAACAACACCATAGTATATGGAAGATACTGGTGTTTTTAAAAAAGAAATTAATAAAAATAGTTTAGGGGGTTGGAGAAGCAAAATAAAACATAAGAACACAAGAGAAGACACTACCTTTAAATCGGGTAACTCTTTTTTTATTTGACCTCAAAGGCTTCCTTGGGAAGACTTCTGCCCAAAGTGAGGCTTCTAAGAGTTATATAGGGATGTGTAGAGACAAAATGGGTAGGGGTTTGCCGATCCAAAGGCTTTGGAAGTGTGGGTAAAGAGGTAGAGGTGGGGGCCTTTTATAAGAGGAGAGGAGGGGTACTCTTGGAAAGTAAAGAAATGTTACTTTATTTTAAAATGAGTTTCAGATTTAAAAGGTCCCAAATTGATATAATTCAAGGATAAGGTGATAAGGGTTCTAAATCCACCCATCCAATAGGTTTTGGACATGTTTAGGTCATATATTTTACATTATCTTTTCATTTTATTTAAATCGTTAAATAATGAGGTAATCACTTCATCATCATGGTGTCATCAATAATTTAATTATTTAATGTCTAAAAATTATAAAAAAATACTATGATGTAGGAAATATTTTTATATTTCCAATGAATATTTATAGTCAAATACATGACCTGTATAACCCCATGTAAAAATTGTTTTAGTAAAACAACTCATGTTTGTGTCATTTTTATTTTAACATTAAATAAAAAGATATTTATGTCATTTTCCTACCAAAGTGGCTCCATGGGGTCCCCAAGTTGACCCATGGATTTTCTTGGTCGTCCATGACACATCAAATAAGGGTAGGACATGTTTCAAGCTCATATCATATTATTAAAACATTATTCTTACCTTAAATTACACTAATTACCTCTAATCGCGATTAAAAACTTAATAAGTTACTATTCACCAAAAAATTATTTTAATCCCATTGAACCACATTTTAATTCTTAATGATAATCATGTATATCGGATTTTTGAAATTCAAACCACAGAGGTGGTAAAATTTCATTTAAAAGAAAAATCAGTATTTATAAGTACCACTTAGTGGTTTCACTAATCATCAAAAATTGATGTTTTTCTGAAAAATACCAAAACTTCACCCTAAGCTATATTTGATATTCCGAATTCGAAAATGATGTCTATTTTATAAAATTCAAAACATATAAGTTACATTAATTAATTTAATAATTAATTCCCGCTGTCAGAGCAAATAGTGTGTTTTTATGAAACAATAAGTATCAAAAGATTGACAATAGTTCAAGTCTGATTTCAAAGTGAAATTAATTCCAATGTACATCATTGGATTACATGGTAAAAATATATTCTATTTACACTTTAAAACCAATTAATAGGATAATATAACTATATAAATAAATTCAATTAAAAAGTGGTTTTGAATTAAAATACAACACTTTTAACTATTCCTAAAAACTGAACATTATCAGAAAAATACCAGAAATTTATCAAAAGTATATTTCAATGTACCAATCATAAAGAAAAATTTTTATTTGACAAATATAGCCTATAAAATTTTCAAAAGATAGATTCAAAAGATGGGTTGCCATCAAAATGCAGTAAAACAATCTTTTAAAAATATTAGTGTATTCCATGCTTCAGATTGGATTTATTCTCATTTTAAGCCACTAAAACGCTATCTAATTCGTTAATAGACATAGATAAAAATATCTACTATTCATTACTTACTTGGGATGTTACACACCTAGTTGGTATTGGCCTAAATACTTTGGGTGATTTTGATCCCTAGTTGGGTGACTTAGTCGTCAAATTGAGGCAACAATGCTTTCAAGTTATGGGAAGGACCCATGTGACAATGGATGGTGCAGACATTCAAATTGAGTGACACTACCATAAGAAAATGTGGTGCTAAGATGACGTGGTTTATTTAAATTTTGGGTAATTTCCACTCACTTTGAGTGGCCGACATTCCATTAGAGTCATGTGAAGATAGAAAGTAATTAGATGATGAGGTGGTGTACATCACTCTTTTGGGTAGATTCCTCTATTAGATGCATCTTAAGATGATGTTGACCATTAGTATTTTTGGGTATGATTGACATAGAAATCCATAGAGATGGTGAGGATCCATCATTTCATGATATTGAGACCGTTGTTTGGGGGTTGAGGATCACCATATATTGAGGTCATTGGTCTGAGATTATGTGCGAGGATATATATTTCCATTCCCTGAGACATTGGCTGTTGAGCCAATAGTGTCATTATTTGGAAGATATATATCACTGTTTCTCGTGATGTTAGGAATCAAGCCAAAAAGTTCTTTTGACCAGGGGTCTGAGGGACCGAAAAATCATTATGTGAGTGCTCTTTTTTGAATTCCGGTACATGAATGATGGAATGAAGTTCCCGGAGACACTTTTAGAGGTGGAACTTGAGGATTCACCTATGATGGTTTTTGTCAGGGGATTTCTTGGGATTTATGCTAAGGATCCACTCCCCTATAGTTATACTGGTGATGGATGAAGACGATGATTGCTTCCTTATGTATATTGATAATAAGGGATGTAGATTAATTATATTGATGTGCTTGTGAATTTTTAATTAATTTTAGATAAAATTTCTTTATGATAGATGAATGTTTGGAACACATTAGCGGCAACCTACTAATATTATTATTACACCCTATAGAGGCCCTTCAAGATATGTGCAGACTTTATGATTTTGAGACCATGTAAGGGGATGTTCATAAGAGTTGGACCTTAGTGACCATATTGGATATTTAGAATGGGATGGATGGAAAGGGACCATAGAGGTTACTATATTTGCTGAAGTTTATCATTTTTAGTGTTTTCTTTTATATTAGTATGCCTATATATTAACATAATGAGGTCATCCATGGGAGACCTTCTTTATTTTTTTCTTGTTTGACCTCTCCTATATGCATTCTTCCACAAATCGTATCATGTGGTGTTTTATTCTACAAATGGAATGTTTGAGCTTGTGTTTTATTACTACTACAACTACTTCATTATTGTTACGTTATTATGGGTTACTGGTCCTATCATTTTTGGTCTTTCTTGTGATAAAATATATATTATCTATGGTCCTTTATTATTATTATCACCAGAGGTTATAGTCTCCCCAATATCACCTCTTTACACCCTCACTTCTAGTTGACAACCTTTGATGTATATGGAGGCATGCCTAAGGCCTAGTGACACAGTAAGCATGAGTACTATTTAGGAGGAAAGACGGGTGGTTGTTCTACATGGAACATACATGAATAAATGAATCCCATATATATAATAAAGGGAAGACCCAATAAAGAATTAACTCATTATATATACTAATAATATAAGAAAATAGAACTAAAAACCACCTAGGTTATGACTAAATGAGCATCATAGTAAGAGGGAAAAAATAAAAATGAGAATAGAAGAGAGGAAGAAGGAGGAGGATGAGTAAGAATACTAACTTAGACTAGATGCACTTTAAATGAAATGGAGGATTACGTAAATTTCAAGGGAAGAGAGGGTGTATTATGTAATAGAGGAAATTATTTGGTTAAATAAATATTTTAGGGTCTTCATTTGAGGAGGGGAAATTCAGTAAATTTTAAAATTTTAAAGGATGGATAAATCACATATTTTTGACACACAATTTACCAATCTGTGTACTTACTATGAAAAAATTTATAAAAAAACTTGTGAAATCACATGGTTAGGACATATGGTTATAAAAATCATGCATCAACCATGAAAAAAATACTATAATAATTAAAGATCCAAATCACATTTATTTCACATTGTTAACACCAATTGTGTGCTTTGCATATGATATACACTCTCAAAATTTACTTATTTTTCTCTTAAAGAAAACTTTAATGAGTAAAGTGTGAACCCTCAAAAAATTGAATTCAATAAAAAATATAAAACTAAATAAGATATCACTATACCACTCCTAAAATATTTATGAGTGATGGAATCATCCAACCTATATTTGCTCAATAAAATTGTGGTTAACTTTATATCTGGATCATCATTGATGGGATCCTCAATGTGATTGGACATCTTCTCCCAATTTTGGATATAATCCCCTATAATTATTTTCCATTTGTTGAATCCGTGTGTAAAAATACGATCATATTTTTTAATCCAATATTATTTATCTTTATTGAGGTCAACTATAAGCATTCTCTTGTACATTATATTGGCATCCTTTTATGAATTATTAATTAAAAAAAATATTCCAATATATATTCAAAATAGTGTAAAATTAGATCTATGAAATTTTATATATCATCTTCCTCCTTTACCTCCACCTTCAACGCACCATTAATAGGATATGGTTCCTAAAATAGTAATACATGCTTCTATTTTAAATTAAAAAGATCCAATTTGAAAATGTCAAGAGGATCTCCCATAACCAAGTTTTCTTTTTAAACCTGATATGGGTCATCATTTTTGTTAGTTTGAGATTTGTATTATAGAAAAATATCATCTCAAGGAGTGGTTTAACCTTATGATTTCTATGTTCATGTACTACTATGAATTTAGGTAGCATCGATTCCTCTCTTACCTATACCTCATTGTACTTTGAAGTAGGCCCTTTTACATTACTATAAGATCTATTGGCCATTGGATTTGATAATTTTGAATAATACTTAATATTACTTGTTGTTTTCCCTTTTTTTGAAAAGATAATTTACAAAATAATAATTTTATTTCTTCCCATTCCTTAAGAAAGATCAAATATGAGCCTCTTTTTATTGTTTTTTCTCATAGTCTGATGCAAATTGAGTGTCTGTTTATATATCACTAGTATCAGGTTCTTCAGTTCATTCTTTATTGATCAAAAACCAGTTTTTTATACTAGTAGTCTTCTTTATTTTGCACTTTTTATGTCTTTCTCCACCCTTTTGGATCAATGTTTCCCACTGAGAATTCATTCAAAATTTTGAATAACTTTTGTAGATGAATTTAGGAATAGTGAACCAATATCTATAATCCCCCAAAAGATCCTAATGACCCCTATATTGATGAAAATTTTCATTAGGACACAATTATTCATGTGGAACCAACCTCAAATTGGGATGGACTAGTCTAGAACTCAATGTTTCCAAATTGGTCACCACAATAGGTATTGGACTCCTACTTATGGTTCTAACCTAAAACATTGAATTTATATTTTAATATGATAGAATAAAATTGGTGCTGCATACATCATGATTATTTCCAGTAACATTGATTAGAATAAAGCTGATATTAATCCCATATTGCATTTTACCTGAATAGTAATTCCATCATTCAGATGATCCACATCATTTCTCTCCTAATGTATAAACCCAATCATGTGATAACTTTGAGATGAATTCCCTTGCAGAACAAAAATCTGGAAAAAAAATAAACCATGATTCAATGAAAACCTATTGTTTATGGCTATAATAGACCTTAATTTCAATTAAAAAAAATATTGGGGTTTCCAAATTTCCACATCAACACAAATATGAGATTATATTGGTTGACTCATGGTTAGAGTTCTTGGGGTTTAGTAGAGAAATCTACTAACCGTGTTTCCTATCCACATAAGGAGGGATTTGTTTTTAAATGAGAGGGGAAGTTCAGGAAGACTTATCTAAATCACCACTGAGGGACAGTCACATTCCATATATAAATTGAATTTATATCTAAGTATATAAAAAAAAGATAAATATTATAGGGGCTTTGGATATATATAGGTTATATAATCTACATTATTGAACTAGATAAAAATATTAAAAGACTTAAACAATCACACCAAATCATAATTTCAGAGACCCCAAGTTTCATTGATTTTTGAAAAACAATAATCGATGGGGGAAGATACCCTCTGAAGAGAGTAATCAAAGTGAAGATGAGGAGGGGGGGAATAAGCTTCCATGAGATTTTATTGTGTAGTTTGAAGTGACGGAAAACTCTTAATGAGGTTTCAAAATTTAAGGTGATCCAAGAATGAAGGGAGAGTTGGATGGATAATGGGCTCTGATAATGGGATGAACTGAGTTAGTTACTAGGAAGAACGAGAGTAGATCACCCCCAAGGTGGGGGGGGGGGGGGTTAAAATTTTAGACATGGGTACCCTATATCATAGTGGGATCAGGATAGGACGTACATCAAATTGTATGACATGAATTAATTTTAAATTATAAAATAATTTCAATATAAAAGACCTGAAACTCTAACAAAAGAATAAAATCAATCAATTAATAAAATAATATGGAAATTAAGAGTAGGGTTATGAAAAGTCTCCCCATCATAACACTTTTATCCCCCACAAATTCACAAAATTCAAGAAGGATCTAACAATAACCCCCCCGAATGATGATTTATAAACCAAAACACAATTAATTGAAATTACCACCCTTGGTGTGATCATTAACCCAAAAAGTCACACCTAAAAATATCATGGAGGAAATAGAAAGTTGAGACCTGAAATTGGTCACCCAAACATTTATAGAATCTACTAGCATAGTCATTTAACAAGAAAACACACTGAAGAGGACCACCAAAAAACATTATAGGGGAAAACAATCAAAAGAACTCAAATGAAATACCTGATTAAAAAAATAATTACCCTATAAATATTACACTCCAAACACACAAACATCCATTTATCATAAATCACACTCATATATGAACATCTAATGTAACGGCCTCAACCCTAGTAGCCTAGAACTGGTGACTTACTTTATTACACTAGTATAAATACAAGAATCATATCCCAAAGGACTGAATTGTTCAATAAATTGGGAAAACTAAATTACATATGTGATGCCCATTTTATATTAGGAATAGAAAATGAAACATAATACATAAAAATAAAATAATCATAATCCTGTAAAACTCATTAAAAGGATTACACTTCGTAACATAGGGAAAGGAATGAAAATAAGGTTGAGGTAAAATACTAAGGGTAAAGTATGGTGGAATCAATCATGAATCAATAATCATAATCAATATGGAAATGAAGATAACTGAACACACATTCCATTTAATCAATATCATGATAATTAAATGTATACATGGATAATTTCATATAAATAATATCATGGATAATAATAATAACTAAATTTTAAACAAAAGAAATGATTAATTATTGGATTTCATGTTTCCTAGGTACATGGTACCTTTACCATTAATAGTATTCATAAGAAGGTTTAGCGTACTGGGTAGAAACCCATAGAATTGGGCCCACTAGTTCATCTCATGAGACTATTAGTGCATTGAGGGGATTACTTTAAAGGGTACCCAATCTATGTCATACCAATACAAATAATTCCTTATATGTTGAATAATCAATTTAATTTATAAACCATGTTCATGATCAAATATCCAAATTGAGAAAAGGATACATATTTATCAATATTTTCTAAATAAATAATATACCATTAAAAGTAAACCCCATATGTAAAAATGGTATAAGGTTTAAGAAATATTCATACCCATAATACAAAAATATTGATATTAAAATAAATATAATTTCCAATAAAAAATTATTACAAGAAAGTTATTTTTTCAAGATAAAGTTAACAATTACAAAAGGAAATGAGATTGTGCAATAACTTTTACAACTTGGCAATTTTCAAGTCAAATAACCTTTGGAGAGATAATTTAAATTGAATTTAAAATTACATGAAGAATGAAGTATTCATGATCTTACATGTCAAGGTGAAAGTATATACACTACATAAAAGTAATTGGTTCAGGATAAAAATTAGGTATCAATGGAATGTGAATTGAGATGAAATCCCTTACCTTACTCCCCCTTTTGGTTGAATGCTCTTTAACCTCCTTGAAAGGTTGTAATGGAAGGAAAAAAAGTCATCTGTTCATGAGGAGGTAGTACACCATACATACTAACTATGATTGAAAATCACATTTTATGGAAGTGTTTGAGGTTGTATGTTGTACACCTAACATAATAACATCTCAGTCTAATGAAGACACTCCTATTCAAGTTTCACACAATGGTTTGTACAAAAAAAATTAAATGCTTGAATTATGAAAAAATAAGGATTTCTGATGAGGGGAGTGATTCTAGGTAGTGATTTGGCTAGGTATTGGCTAATCCAATGTGTTTTTAGAGGTGTGAATAATGGGGAGACGGGGAAGCATTTTTATAAATGGGGTGAGTGGAAAACCTATAATGTTCTGAAAGTGGGAATTACAACCATGTTTTCTCCACGTAAAGTGGATCCACTAATGAACTAATTTTGATCCCATAAGTTATAAGGTCAAAATATGGTAATCAAATGTGTTTTTACAAGTCTCTAGGTCATTTTGGCCTATAATTTTAACGTATAGACCCTTATTAAGCTAGTTTTTCTTGTAATTGATATAATTAATTTCAATTTCGTTCACTGGTATTTTTGGTTAAAAACTAATTTAAAATTAATAGAAAATATGAATTATGATTTTTAAAAATATATAATCTATTTTTTTAAATTCCAATCACAAAATAGCTAAAAATTACTTTAAAATTAATCCTGCGAATGGGACGATACAATATGTTTTAAAAGTGTAAATGTTCAATAGTTCACCAAGTTTTTATATCTAAATTCCATATAAAAATGATTAAAATGAAATAAATTGCATTAATAGATATAAATAATATCTCATTTTACTATAAAATCAATTAAAAATATAATTTAACACTATAAATTATTTAGATGAAAAGTCATTTTTCAATTAAAATTCAGTCTTTTTCACTGTCCATCAAAAAAACTTTTAAGAAAATTAACAAAAATACCCCCTAAGATATTTTTTACAATCCTATTTCAAATAAAAAGTTTATTTTATCATATAAAATTTCTGAAAGTTCAAAAAATAGTTTTAAAATATGTGTTCTATTAAAAGGTGGAAAAATTTACTTTTGAAAAATATATCTTTTAGGCATAAAATTGGATTTTATTCTTATATTATTCATATATAAAATTATTAGATGAATTTAAAAAATAATTAATAGAATATGAGATGTATATTTAATTAATATCGTTCACTAATAGTAATTAATTTAATTTATTAAACAAAACTCATTTGAGAGAATTAAAATAGTTTTTTTATAAAAAAATTTCCTTCACACTCATTTGGTTTTTATTTTCATTTTTAATTAATTTTTGACCAATGAATTAATTTTATATATGTGTAACCGTATATTTTCATAATTTAGTTAATCTTATTCACAAATTCTAATTAAATTTCTAGTAGTTAATTGTCATTTAAAAAATAATATTAATAGTATTTGGTAAAACTCGATCTTTCATGTAACACAAGATAAACTCAATGTTTCATGTATCATAAGCTTTAGTGTTTCATATTAATAAATCTAGAAAAAAATTAAATTTTTTCTAAAATTAATTTTTTTTAAATTATTGAGGTGTTAAATTCTCCCCACCATAAATAAATTGTGTCATAAAAATTCAATCTTGATCACATTAATTGAGGGACTAATTTTTGAAAATATTGTTATTGGAAAACCGAAAACATAAATAGGGTTAATATAACAACTTCTTAATAAGAATGAAAAAGAAATGAGAATGTCACGCAACTTGGATTCAAATTTGGATAAAATATGTTGGAAATGAAAATAGGGACATGAAATAAAAGTATAAATAATTATATTTATAAATCATAAGAAAGTAGTGATCATTTGAAAGTTAAGGGCCTCAAAATCCATAAATCTGTGATAATCTAAAATACCATTTGATTCATCAGATTTTCATGTAATAGGAAAACATTTATATTTCAATATACCTTTCCAAGAGTTTAATAATTCTTTATATCTCTAATAGTATAGGTAACTATACATTTCTATAAACAAAATAATATACTTTAGTTGTGCCTTGAACTATGTCTACTTTACTTATTAGACAAAGTTACATCATATGGTGAATTAATACATTAACCACTAAAACCTCATCCATAAATCAACTTAAACCATTTCATAAGTGGCTAATTTTCCAAAAATATTATGATCCAACACTTTAGAAGGAAAGTTACTAAATTTCTAAAATGAACTTATCATTAGTCTTAAATAACCATGAAGTAACTCTTTAATCATTACATACCAAACATGTGAACACTTTCATCATTTATTCTCTTGAAATATTTTAATAACTTGAATTACCGTAAAACCATATTACTAAAATGCATGATTAATTTTACTTTAAATTGAACATATATTTATGAATATATTCCTTAAATCAAAAAATGTTGTAAACTCTATCAATGATAGAATAAACCATGTTGTCAACAAATCATTAATCAGATTCAAGGTATCCAGTAATATCCAATCTATATAATCCATAATAATCATATCTTTATCCAAACATATTTACATCAAGATCCATAAAATATTAAGGGTTATATTACCCTCAACCATAAAAGTTTAACTTTATAATAAATCACTTTTCTTAGTACCATTCAACACATGTTTTCAAATCCTTAATTAAAAGTACTATAACACAATCCTTATATATTTTATAATTATCATAACTAGTACCTTCCTAACAAAATACTCAAATTTCATAATTAATGAATCCAAAAATAGATATATTAATCATTCCTCTTAATATGAGGTAGTAGAGAAATATTTACCAAGATCTATTCTCTATTTTGGGTTATATTACTTTGACACTTGAGGAATTGATTTGTGTACTGTCCCATCTCCTTACAGTTGAAGCATTTTACATTTGAAACTTTTTTCCTACCCATGAAATAATGATTACAATGAAATTTTTCTCTAAACATGAATAAAATACGTTTTCCTCTTCCGAAAATACCAAGGTGTTTCCTTATACATTTTTCACAAATGTGAAAATAATTATTTTTCTTATTTTATTTATCAATATTTTTTTCCAGATATCTTATTGTTCTTATTATCCCTATAAAGTCATAATACTTTGAAAATTATTTTTCTATATCAATAGAACATGACACTATGACCTTATACTATGATAATTTTTAGGAGACTACTTCCCTTAGAAATATTTTATTAAGACCATAAAATATACAATCCTTCATACTCTTTAGATCACGTGCATTGGTGGGGTTCACATTCCATATTTTAGGGGCTAATTGTAAATGAATACATACACTAGATTAGATCATATAATTATTAAACATAATTTATAATCCCAAAACTATTGAAATACTTAATATAAATTTAAAAATTCATTCATATATAATATCATAATAAAAAACATGGTTTCATCAGGATGTTCTTGTATTATTATCCTCAAGTCAGTCATAGTCTTATGTTCTCTAATGAATATTTTCCTAAATCTAATTTCCAATGTTTCTAATAATATTTATATGATACCAAATGTAATGACCATAACCTCAGCAGCCTAGATCTGGTGAATTAATTTATTAAATTAGAATATATATAAAAATAAAACCCTAAAGTATTGAATGGTTTATCATTTTAGGAAAACCTTATAAAATACATGATACCCATTTTACATTGGAAATATTAAATAAAACATAATACCTAAAAAATAATCAGTATCCTTGAAATATCATTCAAAGGATTACTCTTAATAACATGGGGAAAGGAAATAAAATAAGGGTGATCCAAAATTTGGAATAAGGGTTATGTACAATGGAAGTAACAATGAATCAATAGTCATAATCAACATTGAAAGGTAAATAATTTAACACACATTCCATTTAATCAATAAATTGATAATTAAATGCATCCATAGATAATTTCAAAGAAACATTCCCATGGATAATAATTACAACATAATTCTAAGTAAAGAAAATTTTTAATAATTGGACACCATGTTTTAAAGGTATGTGAAACCTTTACCATAAAGAGCATTCACAAGATAGTTCGGCATACCAGATAGAAATGAATCTGATTTGGCCAGTTAAGTTATCTCATGAGACTACTGATGCATCAGGGGTTACTTTAAGTGGTCCCCAAAACATATCATAATATTAAAAATAATTAATTATATATATATATATATCAAAAAATTTATTTAATTCAAAAAATATGTTCCTTATCAAATATTCATATTGATAAAAGGATACAAATTTATCAATATTTCCAAAATAAATCATATAACTTTAAAAGTAAACACCATATGTAAAAATGGGATATAGTTTTGGAAATAATATACCCACAATAGAAAAATATGGGTATTATAATAAATATAATTTTAAATAAAATATTATTACAATAAATTTATTATTTCAAGAGAAAGTTAACAATCACAAATAATAATTTAGATTGTGCGATAACATTTACCACTTGGTAGTTTTCCAGTCAAATCCCCTTGGGTGAGATAATTCAAATTAAAACTAAAAATTCCATGATGAATTATGTATTCATGATGTTAAATGTCAAATTGAAAGTATATACACTACCTAAAATTGAATTGGTGTATAAAAACAAACAAGTTTCAATGGAATGTAAATTAAGACAGAATCCCTTACATTACACTCCCTTTTGGTTGAACACACTTTAACCTCCTTTAAAGGTGGTAATGGAAGAATGAATGAAATATTTTTTAAGGAGGTAGTCCATTGTACACATTAACTATGATTTAGTATCCCATTTGATGGATGTGTGTGAAGTTATAAGTCATACCTTTAACATAACAACACCTCAGTATATTGAAGACAATCTTTTCAGGTTTCCCCCTTATGTTTTTACTAAATCCTCGAAATTATTAATTTATTAAAAAATTAAGGATTATAAGATGAGGTTAGTAATGTTTGGGAGTGATTCAGGTATGTATTGGATGATAAAAAGTGAATTTATATGTGTAAATAAATGGGGAAGGGGGATGTATTTTATAAGTCGGGTGAGTGGAAGACTTATAATGTTTTGAAAAAGGGAATTCCACCCACATTTTATTTATTTGAAGTGGATAAAATTATAAAAAAATCTCTTTAATATAAGGTAAAATTTATAAATATTGTCATAAAATGGGTTTTGGAAAATTTTATTGGTCATTTTCCCCATAAGATTAAGGTTTAGTCCATTGTTAAGCTAGTTTTGCTCTTAATCGCTGTAATTAATTTTAATTGATTTCCCTAATAATGTTGGTAAAAAATAAGTTGAACATAATATAAATTATAAATTATGATGATTAAAAATATGAAATAAATTTTTCAAAATTATAATAACATACGTGGATAAATTAATTTAAAATTAATCCCATGGACAGGATGAGACAATAGGTTTTTTAAAGTGAAATTTTTTAAAAGTTTACTAAATTTTTATATCAAAATTCAATATAAAAATAATTAAAATGACTTAAATTGTATTAATAGATGTAAAATTGATCTAATTATACATTTAAAAAAATAAAAAATATAATTTAACACTATATATTATTAATATAAAAATTTATTTTTCAATTAAAATTTAGTGTTTTTTACTATTCATAAAAAATGAAACTTCTCAGAAAAATATCAAAAATTCACACTAAGATTATTTTTATTTTTCTATTTAAAAATTATATTTATTTTTTCATATAAATTTGATAAATGTTCCAAATTTTTGTTTTACAATTGGTTCTCCATTAAAAGGTAGTAAACCCACCTTTAAAAAAACACAACTTTTATGCATAAAATTGGATTTTTTTTCTTATCGTATTACTATCAAACCTGTTATATGGATTTAAAATATAATTTAATGAATACATATTATATATTTTTCATTAATATTATATAGTAATAGAAATTTATTTAATTTATTAATTCAAAACTCCTTTGAAAACATAAAAATAGATTATTTATAAAAATCATTTTTCTTAACATTCTATTGGTTTTTATTTTCATTTATATTTAATTTGTAACTAATTAATTATTTTTTATATTTTTGTAAACCATATATTTTCATAAGTTAGTAAATATTATTCATATCTAGGAAATTAACACCTGGAAGGTAATTTCCATTTTAAATAATAATATTAATGGTTTAAGTAAAACTCGTCCTTGTATGTAAAACAAGTTAAAATCAATGTTGTGTGTAACATAAGTTTAACTTGGTGAAGTGTATAAGTAAACCTCGAATAAATTAAATTTATTCCAGAATAAAAAATATGGTAAAGTCTTAGAGTGTTACATCTAAAAAATATATCAATAAAAAAAGATCTAGGGTGGGTCTCTCCACCATTTAAGAACTGGCATGGTCGATCAATAAGAAAAACATATTCCAAAGTAGTAACTGATCCAAAACCCAAACCCTAAAATATATACACTTTAATAAGATAAATAAATAAATAATAAATTCATAATCCCCTAAGATAAAAATTTACTCTCCCAATGAACATAAGGAATCAAGCACACTAAAAGAAAAATCTTAATACAATGAGTATTAGGTCACTCACTAAAATTATTCCAACTAAGAATAAAAGGTAGGAGGAATCCACCATGAGTATAAATCCTCCCAAAAACAAGGTTAATTTTTTTTGTCAAATAATAAAGAAGGATATCTTATATCTTTATACTTGGGATACCACTCCTGATGACACCGGTAAAAAAACCCACCACTAGCTAGTTTATAATCTCGACTAGTTCAACATCAATCCTAGTTAGACTAGAAATAAAACTATGGTTTGTCCCATTACCAAAGACAACAAGATAATACTCAACATAAATATAAACACACAAAAGCCTCATAAGACCCAACCACATTAAAAAATCATTAGAAAATCATAAAAGTATCACACTCTATAAGAAACAACTAAGAAGAACCCACAAAAGAATGCACAAAAAATTACCCCAAAACCCAATTGATTAAAAACCCATAAAAGATGATCCAATAGACTTAATAATATTCAATAATTTCTAGGATTAATAAAATAGTATTTTTTGAGAACATAAGAATTTATTAATCTTAATCAATTAAATATTCACCCTAATATAAAATCACATCCCAAAGAACAAAACTCAAAGGAATGAACCACCAACCACCAACCAAGAAAGTATCAACTCCAAATAAGTAGAAAATATGTTTTTAACTATTCTGAAACCCTAAACATAAATTTTATAATCTTTAATTTTTACTTGAAAACCTATTTTAATACTTTAAAACACTCAAATTTCCAAACACTAATTTTTCTTTAATTTATTTACAATATATCATCAGTTGTTTTAAAACTATTATCATTCACTTAAAAATATATTGTAACACTACTCAAGAAAGCAATATAAAAAATGAAAATTAAAGGGTTCTCTTTTTGTAACACCCCAGGTAAATAAAGAATATGAAATTTTCATATTTATCCATGTTTTTGAATAAAATATTAATATTACTTTAAAAGGAATGCTATGCTTGAGGGCGTACCCAATACACAACACCAAGTTTCTTAGAAATCTTACGTTACACTCTAATAATAAATTAATACTATTTTAAAAGGTAGTTAACACCAAGCCGTTATAATGGCAGGAATGAACGGAACTAACTACAAAATTATTATATATGTTTATCAAATATTTTTACTTTTGTCCAATAAATGTTAGAGGCTAAAAATGAAAATGAATCCAATTTTAAGCATAAATCTTCTAATATTTTTTAAAAGGTTGATTAACCTCCTTTTGATGGAGAACCCTTTTTAAATATACTTTTGACAATTTTATATGTTTTTTTTTACAAAATCAAATACTTCTTTATAATCTGGACATCAAAATTTACATTGTATAAAATTTTGTTATTTTTCCGATAAAGATCATTTTTGTTGAAAATGTTTCATTTTAATTCAAAACCTCCTTTTAATCTGATTTATTTATATGGATAGATTTTATTTTTAATTTAGATTAAAGTGTATTTAGAATATATTTTTACCATTTAATGTAATGGTGGTCATTGGAATTAATTTCACTTTGAAATTGGACTTAAGCTGGTGTCAATCTTTTAATAGATATTGTTTCTTAAAAACACGCTATTTGTTTTGACAGCGGGAATTAATTATTAAATTAATTAATGCAACATATATGTTTTTAATTTTTTAAAATATACATCATTATTGAATTCAGAATATAAAATATATATTAGGGTGAATTTTTGGTATTTTTCTGAAAAACTTCAATTTTTGATGAATAGTGAAACCACTAAGTGGTAGTTTAAAAACTGATTTTTCGTTTAAATGAAACATTACCACTTTTGTGATTTGAATTTCAAAAATCTGACATACATGGTTGTCATTAGGATGTAAAATTAGGTTTAATGGGATTAAAATAATTTTTTGTTGAATAGTAACTTTTAAGTTTTTAATCGCGATTAGAGGTAATTAGTGTAATTTAAGGTAAGAATAATGTTTTAATAATATGAGATGAGCTTGAAACATGTCCTAACCTTATTGGATGTGTCATGTCTGACCAAGAAAATCCATGGGTCATCTTGGGGACCCCATGGAGCCACTTGGGTAGTAAAATGACATTAATATCTTTTTATTTAATGTTAAAATAAAAATGACACAAACATGAGTTATTTTACTAAAACAATTTTTTAATGGGGTTATACATGTAAGATTTTTGACTATAAATAGTAATTATAAATAAAAATTGATTTCCTACATTATATTATTTTTTTTATAATTTTTAGACATTAAATAAATTAAATTATATATGACACCATGATGATGCAGCGATTATCTCATTATTTAACGATTTAAATAAAATGAAAAGATAATGTAAATTATATGACCTAAACATGTCCAAAACCTATTGGATGGGTTGATTTAGAATCCTTGTCACATTATCCTTGAATTACATCAATTTGGTACCATTTAAATCCGAAACGCATTTCTTTACTTTCCAAGAGTGCCCCTCCTCTTCTCTTATAAAAGGCCCCCACCTCTACCCCCTTACCCACACTTCCAAAGCCTTTGGCTCGGCCAAAACCTGAAAATTTTGTCTCTCCACATCCCTCTATAACTCCTAGAAGCCTCTCTTTGGGAAGAAGTCTTCCCAAGGAAGCATTTGAGCTCAAATCAAAAAGAGTTACCCGATTTAAAGGTAGTGTCTTCTCTTGTGTTCTTATGTTTTGTTTTGCTTCTGCAACCCCCTAAAATATTTTTATTCATTTATTTTGTAACAACACCAGTATCTTCAATATACTAGGATGTTTTTATAATAAGGATTCGAGCTAAACTTACACACACCTACATCTAATGGTTAAAGAACATACTGTTTCTGTGGATGGCGAATTTCTGCCTCACGAAATGATGATTGTTCAACACTCATATATCACCTTCAAAGGTGGCCATTAAGATGTCACTATATTTATATATTATATATAATATGTTTATGTTTTACTTAAGCTTCTATATTTTTCATTTATGGCATATCTTTATTGTTACCATTATGAGTAAACGCGATATCTTCATTTTAGGAAGTGCGGACTACCGCCCCCTCAAAGTGATTTGATTCGTTAATACCATATGTGGTACATATAAAGGATATATTTAATAATATTATATATTATAACATACTATAATTAAAATACTATTATGTATCATTATGTTTTAATTCCATAAAATACGAAATAGAAATGAAAGTAGCGTTCATGCATATGTACGGCTTACCGTCTCCATGAACAGTGCATTCCATTTCTTACCTCTAAACGTTGTGTAATAATATAAATGCATGTATATACTGGATATATATGATATATATGATATACACATCACTATTATAACTCTGGATATAATGGATACATGAACAACTTGTAATTATAAAGAGCATATTTTGACTCAAGTACCAATGATCGTTAAAACGACCGTTATTAACTAAAATAATTACATAGTGTTCATGACATGGTAATAAGTGATATAAAAGGAATAATTAACTTGAAAAAGGTTCTTAATCAAGTATAAATTAACTCATTTTTATTATTCAGGAGATTAAATAACGATCAAGTCAAGTCATATACGAGGTATGGGACTTCGTCTCAATCTCCTTTCATTGAGGCATATTTTGTTTTATACACAACCTTCTTTTATATGGTGTATAAACCCCTTTGACTTTTATGTTTATTCAAAAGGATTCTTTTTTATACGAAGCATTTACTAAATTACAAAAGGGAATGTTTTTTTGTCATACGTATGCCGCGAGAACGAATTCTCCGCCGCCATAACCATTATTTGAGTTTCGGATTCCTCTACAAGCCATAATTTTTTTAAAGAAAAATAAATACCATGTTTTACTTTTCTTTTATTTTGGTATTGAAAATGGTTTTCATAATGTTTTTATATCAATGTGTTGTATTGATATCTTGTGATTGAAAGGTGGAAATGTTATGTTTCCTTTATGCATGTTTTATGTGATACGATTATGTTGTGGTTCTTGGGAATTATTATGAAGATGGGTGGTTCCGTGATAAAATAAGGGTGGGTGAGCCCGATATAGCTCTCCAATGCATTGGGTAATGCAAAGGAGTGAAACGTTAAGGTTTCTCCGAAGAGATTTAGGGAATATACTGTGATGGGTATTCCAAACGTAACCAAGAGGGTTACTCCCTACATAAGAATGTTATGAATGCCTCAAGTTACCTTTATGTCTTATGATTTCAAAGATTTATTCATGATTTGATGAGGTACGTTAAAGTGCCTATGTTTTATGGGTAAAGTATGATTTCATTCTTATGTATATATGAAATCATGTTTCCTTTCCATATTTTTTATAACCCTTACTAAGATTTTTATGCCCATCCCATGTTTTTGAAATGTTTTTCACAGGTGAAGGGAAAGGTACATGATATGATGATAGTTTTAAGGATGTGTCAAGAAAGAATCCATGTTTTATTTTAAATATGTTTCCGTTGATGGGAAAAATGAATACTATCTTTTATATAACCACATTGCTTAAATGTGGAATGTAATAAATGTTTTATGATCTAATTCTCTAAAAATCTAAGCCTGAAAAGATCCTCAATGTGAATTATTCATTTAATTAAATATTAAGTAAGTTTTAAGGCCGGGGATTTATAGTTGGTATCAGAGGTCGGTTTAGATAACTTTAGGAGTTAGAATTTTATTAAATGATTATCCAAAAATATTTTTTGATGGTCAAATTGAAATGATATAGCATTTGAAGATTACCATGTTGCTTCATCTAAGACATGTTTGTTCAGAATGGTTTTCCGTAGAGGAAACAGGGAAGCAGTGCTTGGAAGGCATATAGAAGGAAATAACCTTCCGAATCAGCATCCTGAGATGGTCAGAATTTGAACTGAACAATTTGTTGTAGTGATGGAACAGTTGACTCAAGCGATAAATGGTGGTGGTATCCATGCACAAGATCAGCCAGATCAACTGCAGAGGAACATGTCAGTGGTGGAACATTTCATGGGGCAACATCCCCCATAATTCCGAGGATCATCTGACCCTGTGCTAGCTGAAGGGTGGATTAAAGCACTAGAGATGATTTTCGATGTCATGGGGTGTTCAGACAATCAAAAGGTTTGTCTTGCTATTTACTGTTTGGAGGGTGAGGCAGATCAGTGGTGGTCGATAGGTAAAAATATCAGGGACGATGATGAGATTGATGCTCTCGGCTGGTATGAATTCAAAGATATGTTTCTTGAGAAGTATTTTCCTAAGTCTGTTCAACTTAAGATGGAAAAGAAATTCTTGGAATTGAGGCAAGAGGAAGACTCAGTGGCTGCCTATAAAGAAAGGTTCACTCGATTGGCAAGGTATGATCCAAATTTTATCCGAGACCTTGATAGTAAAATCAATCATTTTTATTCAGGATTAAAGCCAAAATATCGAAGGGCATTGGCTTCTAGTGAGTTTAAAAGTTATGAAAAGCTTGTTCGATGTGCTTAGAAAGTGTAAATGGAGTTTTCCGATGATCAAGTGTTTAATAAAAACCAACAAAAGAAGAGACCGAGGTGGCAGGAGAAAAGAAATAATTCTTCAAAAAGGTCTGACGGTAAGAAAACTAAGTTTCCAGTTTGTGATAAATGTGGTAAAAGGCTTGCTGGGGAATGTCTTCTGAATTTTGGAAAGTGCTACCGATGTGGTAAGATGGGACATAAGGCTCGTGATTGCACTGGAAAATATCAAGGTGATAGTAAGTCCAAATTTTATTTACAGTTAGTGAAATGTTTTAAGTGCAATGAGATGGGTCACTATGCAAACGAGTGTCCGAAAAAGAGTTTGAGTGATGGGAAGTAGTTAGACTACAAGCAGAAAGGGGTGGTGAAATCCTTTGCAACTACTTCAGCAGATGTTGGGACATGAAATGAAGTTATATCAGGTACTTTGTTTTTATATATTATGCCAGTGTGTTGTTTGATTCAAGGTCTACACATTCTTTCATCTCTGAAACCTTTTCTAGTAAAATGGGAATACCATCTCAAGAAATGACTCCTGAAATTGTGGTAAAAATAGTTGGGGGAAATTTTGAGGCAAAAATAATTTATAAGAATCTTCCTATCCTTATCCGTGGAATGAACCTACTTGAAAACCTTATTGTTTTACCTCTAGTAGAGTTTGATGTTATCCTGGGTATGGATTGGCTCTCTATTTACCATGCTAAGATTGATTGTAGAGATAAAGTAGTTTCTTTTAAGAAAGACTTTTAGTTTGTGTACAATAATGAACCATTATTATTGATAACATATCAAGATGCTGAGAAACTTGTAAAAGATGGAAATGAATGTTACCTTGAACATATTGTCAAAAACAAGGGAACTGTTCAGATTAATGATATGCCAGTGGTAAATGAGTGTCCTGATTTTTTCCTGATGAGTTTCCTGGAATAATACTAGATCGGGAAATTGAGTTTACTGTTGACTTAGTTCCTGATGCTAAACCAATTTCAAAACCCCCTCATTGAATATCTCAAATTGAACTTTTATAGTTGAAGGATCAATTGCAAGATTTATTAGAGAAAGGTTTCATTCGACCTAGCACATCACCATGGGGTTCTCCTGTTTTATTTTTCAAAAAGAAAGATGGTTCTATGAGACTTTTCATTGATTATAGAGCCTTTAATAACATCACTATTAAGAACAAATACCCTTTGCCTCATATCGATGATTTTTTTGATCAGCTCTAGGGAGCTCAGTATTTTTCAAAGATTGACCTGAGATCGGGGTACCATCAGCTGAAGGTAAAGGAAGCAAATGTTCTGAAGACTGCATTTCGTACAAGATATGTCCATTATGAATTTGAAGTAATGCCTTTTGGGCTAACCAATTCACCTACTGTATTTATAGACTTAATGAATAGAATTTTCCATGAGTTCTTGGTTAAGTTTGTGGTTTTTTTCATTGATGATATTTTGGTGTTTTCTAAAAGTAAAGAAGAGCATGAAATAAATTTAAGAGTTATTTTGAAAACCTTGAAAGAAAATAAATTGTATGGGAAATTCAGAAAGTGTGAGTTTTGGTTGCAACAAATTTCTTTCCTTGGTCATATTGTTTCTAAAGATGGGATAACTGTTGATCCTGCAAAAACAAAGGTTGTTGAAGAATGGACATGACCCACAAATGTAACTGAGATTCGTAGTTTTCTTAGTTTGGGAGGCTATTACTGAAGGTTTGTTAGAAATTTTTCCCGATTATCTAGTCCAATGACTAAGCTAACTCGGATGGGTGTTAAGTTTATCTGGAAAAAATAATGTGATGATTATTTTCAGGAACTGAAAAGAATATTGGTGAATGCTCCAGTTTTGGCACTACCTTCTAGGAATGGTGAGTTTGTTATATACAGTGATGCTTCATTGAAAGGACTTGGTTGCGTCCTAATGAAGAATGATTAGGTAATTGCTTATGCTTCACGACAGTTGAAAACTCATGAGGTAAATTACCCTACACATGATTTGGAATTAGCTTCTATTGCTTTCGCTTTAAAAATTTGGAGGCATCATTTGTATGGAGTAAAGTGTGAAATATATACTGATCAAAAAAGTTTAAAGTATATATTCACTCAGAAAGATTTGAACATGAGACAGAGGAGATGGCTGGAATTAATCAAGGATTATGTTTGTACAATTCATTACTATCTGGGAAATGCAAATAAAGTGGCTGATGCTTTGAGTTAGAAAAATAATGCTTCATTAACCATGCTACGTTTGGAATGAGATCCTTTGCTTTTTGATTTGATGAACTTTGGCATAGAAGTTGTTGGTGCAGGAAGTTCTTCTGTTTTGTTTCAGGTATCAGTGAGATCATCTCTATTAGACAGAATCAAGCAAGCACAGAAGCAAGACAGTGAGTTGCAGAAAAAGGTAGAGCTGGTTCAGAAGGGTAAGTTTCCTGAATTCAATATTGATAATGATTGTGTTTTGAGATTTGGGAAGAGATTGTGTGTGCCTTGTGATTCACAATTGAAGAGAGAGTTATTATGTGAAGCTCATAGTTCTCCATTTTCAGTTCATCCTGGCAGTACTAAGATGTATAGAGATCTTCGGGAGTATTACTGGTGGGACGGAATGAAAAGAGATATTGCTGATTTTACTGTGAAGTGTTTGAATTGTCAATAGGTTAAAGTAGAGCGGCAGTTACAGAAAGGGATGCTTCAGCTTTTACCAGTTCCAGAGTGGAAATGAGAGAATATATCCATGAACTTTTTTGAGGGATTACCGAAGACATCTCGAGGTAATAATGCAATCTGGGTTATTGTTGATCGCTTGATCAAATATGCTTATTTCCTTTCTATACGGGATAATTTTTACCTAGACCAACTTTCCCGTTTGTATCTTAAAGAGATAGTCAGGTTACATGGAGTTCCTCTCTCCATTGTATCTGACTGTGATCACAGGTTCACTTCTAACTTTTGGAAAGTCCTTCAGAAGTCGTTGGGTACTGAATTAAATTTTATTACAGCTTTTTATCCTCAATCAGATGGGCAGTCAGAACGAACGATCCAGACTTTGGAGGATATGCTACGTGCTTGTTCGATGGATTATTAGGGAAGTTGGTACCAACATCTTCATTTGGTTGAACTTTTTTATAATAACTATTTTCATTCCAGTATACAGATGGAACCATTTCGGGAATTATATGGGAAGCAGTGTCGAACACCAGCTTTCTGGGATGAAGTGGGTGAAAGGAAGTTGATGGGACCAGAATTGGTAGAAGAGTTGGTAGAAAAAGTTCAGCTGATATAGAAACACATGAGAACAGCTCAGAGCAGACAGAAGAGTTATGCGGACAATAGGAGGAAGGATCTCTCTTCTGAGGTAGGTGATCATGTTTTTCTCAAAGTATCACCATGGAAAAGTGTGATGTGATTTGGTAAGAAAGGACAGCTGAGTCCAAGGTTCATTGGACCATATGAAATTCTGGAGAGAGTTGGATCAGTTGCTTACCGAGTGGCTTTACCTCCGAGTTTATCTCAGGTACACAAGGTTTTTCATGTTTCGATGTTGAGAAAGTATATGCCAGATCCATATCATGTTTTGAGTCCAGAGGTAGTTCAGCTGGAAGAGAACCTATCTTATGAGGAACAACCAGTCCAGATTCTTGACCACAGGGAGCAAGTGTTACTGAATAAGGTGATTCATCAGGTAAAGGTTTTGTGGAAAACCACATGATTGAAGAGGCAACATGGGAATCTGAAAATGCAATGAGGGATAAATACCCCCACTTATTCAATAAGTAAATGAATTGCGGGGATGCAATTCCCAAAAGGGGGGAAGGATGTAACACCCTAGGTAAATAAAGAATATGAAATTTTAATATTTATCCATATTTTTGAATAAAATATTAATATTACTTTAAAGGGAATGCAATGCTTGAGGGCATACCCAATACGCAACAACGAGTTTCTTAGAAATCTTACATTACACTCTAATAATAAAATAATACTATTTTAAAAGGTAGTTAACACCTAGCCGTTATAATGTAAGGAATGAACGGAACTAACTAAAAATTATTATATATGTTTGTCAAATATTTTTACTTTTATCCAATAAATGTTAGATGCTTAAAATGCAAATGAATCCAATTTTAAGCATAAATATTCTAATATTCTTTAAAAGGTCGATTAACCGCCTTTTGATGGAGAAGTCTTTTTAAATATACCTTTGACAATTTTATATGTTTTCTTTGACAAAATAAAATCCTTCTTTAGAATCTGGACATCAAAATTTACTTTGTGTAAAATTTTGTTATTTTTCTGATAAAGATCATTTTTAATGAAAATGTTGCATTTTAATTCAAAACACCCTTTTCATCTGATTTATTTATATGGATAGATTATATTTTTAATTTATATTAAAGTGTATTTAGAATATATTTTTACCATTTAATCTAATGGTGTTCATTGGAATTAATTTCACTTTGAAATTGGACTTAAACTAGTGTCAATCTTTTAATAGATATTGTTTCTTAAAAACACGCTATTTGTTTTGATAGCGGGAATTAATTATTTAATTAATTAATGCAACATATATGTTTTGAATTTTGTAAAATAGACATAATTATTTAATTCGGAATATCAAATATACCTTAGGGTGAATTTTTGGTATTTTTCTGAAAAACATCAATTTTTTATGAATAGTGAAACCACTAAGTGGTAGTTTAAAAACTGATTTTTCATTTAAATGAAACGTTACCACTTCTGTGATTTTAATTTCAAAAATCCGACATACATGGTTGTCATTAGGATGTAAAATGTGGTTCAAATGGATTAAAATAATTTTTTGTGAATAGTAACTTTTAAGTTTTTAATCGTGATTAGAGGGAATTAGTGTAATTTAAGGTAAGAATAATGTTTTAATAATATGAGATGAGCTTGACACATGTCCTAAACTTATTGGATGTGTCACAGATGACCATGAAAATCCATGGGTCAACTTGGGGACCCCATGGAGCCACTTTGGTAGGAAATGACATTAATATCTTTTTATTTAATGTTAAAATAAAAATGACACAAACATGTGTTGTTTTACTAAAAAAATTTTTACATGGGGTTATAAAAGTCATATTTTTTTACTATAAATATTCATTGGAAAGATAAAACTATTTACTACATAATAGTATTTTTTTTATAATTTTTAGACATTAAATAAATTAAATTATTTATGACAACATGATGATGCAGCGATTACCTCAATATTTAAAGATTTAAATAAAATGAAAAGATAATGTAAAATCTATGACCTACACATGTCCAAAACCTATTGTATGGGTGGATTTCGAACCCTTATCACCTTATCCTCGAATTATATCAATTTGGGACCTTTTAAATTTAAAACTCATTTTAAAATAAAGTAACATTTCTTTACTTTCCAAGAGTGCCCGTCCTCTCCTCTTATAAAAGGCCCCCACCTCTACCACCTTACCCACACTTCCAAAGCCTTTGTCTTGGCCAAAACCTACCCATTTTGTCTCTCCACATCCCTCTATAACTCCTAGAAGCCTCACTTTGGGCAGAAGTCTTCCCAAGGAAGCCTTTGATCTCAAATCAAAAAGAGTTACCTAATTTAAAGGTAGTGCCTTCTCTTGTGTTCTTATGTTTTATTTTTCTTCTCCAACCCCCTAAACTCTTATTATTCATTTCTTTTGTAAAAAAACCAGTATCTTCCATATACTAGTATGTATTTATAAAAATGATTCTAGCTACACTTAAACACACCTACACTTAATGGTTAAAGAACATACTGTTTCCGTGGATGGAGAATTTCTGCCTCATGAAACGATCATTGTTCAACACTCATATATCACCTTCAATGGTGGCCATTAAGATGTCAATATATTTATATATTATATATAATATGTTTATGTTTTACTTAAGCTTCTGTATTTTTCATTTTTGGCATATCTATATGGTTACCATTATGAGTAAACGCGATATCTTCATTTTAGGAAGTGCTGACTACCGCCCCCTCAAAGTGATTTGATTCGTTAATACCATATGTGGTATGTATAAAGGATATATTTAATGATATTATATATGATACCATATTGGAATTAAAATAATATTATGTATCATTATGTTTTAATTCCATAAAATACAAAATAGAAATGAAAGTAGCGTTCATGCGTACGTACGGCTTACCGTCTCCATGAACGTTGCATTCCATTTCTTACCTCTAAACGTTGTGTATTATTATAAATGCATGTATATAATGGATATATATGATATATATGATATATACAACATGAGTATAACTCTCGATATAATGGATACATGAACAACTTGTAATTATAAAGAGCATATTTTGACTCAAGTACCAATGATCGTTAAAACGACCGTTATTAACTACAATAATTACATAGTGTTCATGACATGGTAATAAGTGATATAAAATGAATAATGAACTTGAAGAAGGTTCTTAAGCAAGTAGAAATTAACTCAAGTTTATTATTCATGAGATTAAAGAATGATCAAGTCATATCGGATATGAGGTATGGGACTTCGTCTCAATCTCCTTTCATTGAGGCATATTTTGTTTTACACACAACCTTCTTTTATACGGTGTATAAACCCCTTTGACTTTTAAGTTTATTCAAAAGGAATATTTTTTATATGAAGCTTTTACTAAACGACAAAAGGGGATGTTTTTTTGTCGTACGTATGCGGCGACAATGACTTCTCCACCACCGTGACAATTATTTGAGTTTCGGCTTCCTCTACAAGCCATACTTTTTTTAAAGAAAAATAAATACCATGTTTTACTTGTATTTTATTTTGGTATTGAAAATGGTTTTCATAATGTTTTTATATCAATGTGTTGTATTGATATCTTGTGATTAAAAGGGGGAAATGTTATGTTTCCTTTATGCATGTTTTATGTGATACGATTATGTTGTGGTTCTTGGGCATTATTATGAAGACGAGTGGTTCCATGAAAAAATAAGGGTGGGTGATCCCGATATAGCTCTCCAATGCATTGGGTAACATGAAGGAGTGAAACGTTAAGGTTTCTCTGAAGAGATTTACGGAATATATTGTGATGGGTATTCCAAACTTAACCAAGAGGGTTACTCCCTACGTAAGAATGTTTTGAATTCCTCAAGTTACCTTTATGTCTTATGATTTCTATGATTTATTCAAGATTTGACGAGGTATGTTAAAGTGCCTATGTTTTATGGGTAAAGTATGATTTCATTCTTATGTATATATGAACTCATGTTTCCTTTCCATATTTTTTATAACCCTTACTGATCTTTTTATTCTCATCCCAAGTTTTCGAAATGTTTTTCACAGGTCAAGGGAAAGGTACATGATATGATGATAGTGTCAAGGAAGTGTCAAGAAAGAATCCATGTTTTATTTTAAATATGTTTCCGTTGATGGGAAAAATGAATACTATCTTTTATGTAACCACTTTGCTTAAATGTGGAATGTAATACATGTTTTATGATCTAATTCTCTAAAACTCTAAACCTAAAAATATCCTCAATGTGAATTATTCATTTAATTCAATATTAAGTAAGTTTTAAGGCTGGGGTTTTATACTTTTGAAACCACATTATAAAAAAAATTACCCACCTTTAAATAACCAACCCATTTCAATTAATTTTAAAAAATCCCTTCCAAATTCACAAAACATTATTTTAAAACCAATTTCTCATCACAAAATATATTTTCTCATTTTGAAAAAAAAATCATTTCTTTTAAGCAAACCACCATTACACCAAACAAAAACTAAAATACAACTCAATAATAGCTAAAAACAAAAATAATTTATGTAAGAGGGAATGGATGTTGTGTATGACTTGTCCACATGGTTTATTGGACTATTTTCCAATCATTAAACCACCAATAGAAGTTATACCAAACCATGCACTATGTCTCAACCTCGTTTTCTATATCATGTGATCTCACCATGTGATACTAGTTTAACTCATATTTTCATCTCTTTAAACTTATAAATCCCTTACACAATGAAAATAACCATAAAAAACCAAAATAAACTATAAATAAATCAAGTGAATTGAAAATTAAATAATTACCAGATGAAAACCCATTGTAACATGGGTTTCACTATGAGAGATAGTGATTAGTCACCAACCCATGGACAAACTCTAAGATCTAACAATTATTACTCTAAAATACATTTACTAAGAAAATAAAAAATGGTACTCTAACACTTAGGACCTCTTAAAACCTTGAATCTCATACCATTTGTAATGAACTGACATGGGAAGCCACTTGAACTAGCACCCAACCCGGATTTTCACTAACTCTAGTGGTGTCCCCAATCTCTATGGGATAACAACAAGTTATAGGGAACCAAAATTTATCATTGGGAATTATTTATCTATGATAAATCATATAAAACTAATAAGTGTAACTCTAATGAAATTTTGGTATGACCCCTCTATACGTTGGTTGTCCACATGCCAAAAGCAATAAAACAACAAAATATAAATAAAATACGGAAACTCACCTATAATAACCTCATAGGAAACAACCCCATTTAAATCATTAAAACATCACATTCATAAAAACATACCATAAATGAAAAAAAGAAAAAATTAAATAAAATTGTGAAAAACAAGAATGACCAATTTGGTCAAAACTACTAAGACACAAAAATAAAATTTACATACTTAATAAAGAAATCCATGTGACTTATGGACTTACTCCATAAAAAAATTAAGAACCCACTCTAATAGAAACTTAGGAGCAGAGTCTAAGAAATGGAACTCTTATTATTCAGAACCTAAACCTGCAAAATCCACTTGGACTATAGAAAATGAGTAGTGTTTGTAGGTTGTGAGCATAAAATAACTCAGTAGTTAAGTACCATAGAATCAATATATTTACTTTCTTGGAAAAAACCACACACATTACACTGAAAATTTTAATAGAAAATAGGTTATCTATTTCATAAGAAAATTAAATATCATGTCATTAATATTTATAACATTCCTTATAAATTAATGAAATTTGTTAGAAAATATTCAATTTACCTACACCACTGTTATTTAAAAATTATCAACTGAAATTTAAATTCTCAACCATTTTAAAAACATACATTTCTAATTTTTTTTTGGAAAAAAATTAAATAAGAAAATGAGAAAAATGAACAATAATAAAAATATGGAATATCTTAATGAAAAAACAATAAATAAGAAGCATGAAAAACTCAATTTCAATGTAATTATAGGAAATAAAAAATATATAATCTTTAACAATTCCTAAACATCCTAAGAGGAAACCCTAGTTGTACTCAATTGGGAACAATCTAAAATTACATCAATAAATTTCCATGTTTGTAAAAAAATAAACTGCCTTTAACTTTGATCACTAATGGAACTAACCTATGGACTTTCCATACAATTTGGGAAATAGTCCGTCTAATTAGGGATAGATATAAAATTCTCCTATCCCTCACTAAGACACCTAGGATCCTATGATGATGATAATAGTGAGAGGTGGGGTTTCCTTGAAGCCAACATTTAAATATCACATCAATATAAAACAAACACATCATATCAACCCACTTCACTACCCCCAACCATGAACACACCCCATTAAAAAAATAATTTCTCAAATAACCAAATAGAAAAGATATTCTAAGTAGGTTAATATTTTTTATAAAAATCATCTGAAATTTTAAATTGTTCCTCAATCCTTTGATACTAACATAAATATTTAACAAAAACTTTACTCTTATAATACAATTTAAAAAACTAAATATAATAATTGGACCACCTTCTTAAAGTTCAAAATGGGCCTCTATCGCATTCTTTAGGAAACAAAACCTCAAAACCTCTTTTATGGAAATTATTTTGAAAACCAAATGTCATGTTTGAGAAACCATGTTTTAAATGAATGAATTCAATGAAATTTCCATATATATATTTATGTAAAAATTCATATTTACACATACATATAGTTATAGATATATACATATCACTTATATATATAAACATCCATAAATAATGTCAAAGGATCAAGTAAAGAGTCACAATTCAAATGATTCTAAAAAACAAATGAATTTCCATGAATAATAAAAAAATCCACCTAAATAGAAATAATCCAACCAAACCATAGTTCAACCCAAAAGATAAATTACATAATTTTATTAATGTGAATTCATCACTTTAAATACCAAATTCATTTAAAAAGGCCTATTTGGGGTATTTAGCAACATATAATCACATATAAGTTTTTAACACAAGAAAATCATAAAATAAACAATCGGTAAACCCCCTTTTAAGTTAAAACAATTTCCCAAAAATATTTCAAAATAAATCACTAAATTTAAAAACATGGATAATATAATTAAAATTTTTTTAGAAAAAACATCAATAAATTTATAAAGTTTTATAGAATGGAAATATAGATACACCTACATAGAAAATGTGTAGATGCAGAAAACCCTTCAAATATGAAAAAATAAAGACCTAAAGAGGAAAACAAGCACCCTAAAAATCAAGACCATAATAAATTAGATACTAAAGAAACCTAGGGTTTGGCCAAATTATCACTGTAATGAAAGTAATATAGAAAAAAAATTGAAGAGAGGGGGGATGAGGAAGAGGATGAAGGACCCTAACCTATACCAAATTCACATTAAATTAGTTGGAGGAGCACTAGATTCACAAGGGAATTGATAGAGGGTCTACACATGAGGTTACTTCCTGGGATATATAATGTGATAGATGGAAGTGGGGGAGAGGACCATTTAGGGTCTTAATTCAGTGAGGAAAAATTTAAAAAAATTTAAAACTCTAAAGGCTTGGTAAATTACACTTTTGTCCCATACAGTTAGAAAAACCATGCACCGACCATACACCCCTTAGTAGACACACTTTGGAAAAAAAATAGTTTGGACATATGGTTATAAAAATCATGTTCCAACCATGAAAAATGGCCAAACTAATCATAGAACTAAATCATACATATTTTTCATGGTTATCACTAACCATCACTACTACAAATACGACTTTTATCAGCGCTAAAAATGGCCTTTAACAGCGCCAGAAAAGCGCTATTAATGCCGGAGAAGATAAAGGGGTGTACCCTTTAGCAGTGCTCCAAAAAGAACTGATAAAGAGTCCTTTTATGAGTGCTAAAAAAAAGCGCTGATAAAAGGGGTCTTTTATCAGCGCTAAAACATAGCGCTGATAAAAAGGTCCTTTATGAGCGCTTTGTTTTAGCGGTGATAAAAGACCCCTTTATGAGCGCTTCCTTTATCAGCGCTTTTGTTTTAGCCCTGATAAAGGACCCCTTTTATCAGCGCTTCTATAAAAGTGCTGATAAAAAGTAAAAAAATTAAAAAAATTAAAAAAATACTACCAATCGGGGGGATCTTATATTGCTTGACCCCCCCCCCCCCCTTTATAGCACTTTTTTCCCCCCTACAATGCCCCACACACCCCTCCACCCTTTAGCAGCCCTTGCTCCCATATTCCCCCATGCGCGCGCGCCCCTACTTCCACCAAGATTTGAACTCTAGACCTCCCCCCTGCGCACCTAAGCCCTTACCACTCCTCTATTTTGATTTGTTTTCCAATTCATGATATCTCTATATATATATTTATATATTTAGTTATATTTATTTGTATAGTAATATATATTTATATTAATATATATATAGTTATATTAATATATATATAGTTATATTAATATATATCTCTATTTATATTTATTCATATAGTAATATATATATATATTTATATATATAGTTATATTAATATATATATAGTCATATTAATATATATATAGTAATATTAATATATATCTTTATATATATATATATATAGTTATATTTATTCAGATAACAATATATATTTATATTAATATATATATAGTAATATTAATATATATATAGTTATATAAATATATATATTTATAGTGATATTAATATATATATTTATAGTGATATTAATAAATATATTTATAGTCATATTAATATATATATGTAGTTATATTAATATATATATAGTTAGGTTAATATATATATATAGTTAGATTAATATATAGGTATATAAATATTCATATATTTGTATTTTAAATAAAATGGATATTAGTTATTATTTAGATAATGCTAATATATTTTATATGTAAATATATTTTATTATTTATATTTATAATTAAATTATTATGTGTAAATATATAAAAAAATATGTATATATTGTTATATATTTGATTATAAATAGAAGTGAATTATAAAAAAAAGATTAAATCTTAAAGACATAATATCAATATGAATGTTATACCTTAGAATAATTTCAGTCCCCACATAAAAATCTGATAATTCCCCCTTAAACGATGCTGAAAATCCATATGATGTTAAACAATCGAGGTACGTTGACTAAAAACTAAGTTTTGGAGGCCTTCTGGGCCTTTTGTGGCTTTGAAAAAACCTTGACCGGGGTTCCTTCCTAGTCATAGTGACGTAGATCTCGTCACAGGCTTTGATTTGATATGTGCTAGAGCTCAAACAGACACCCGGATCAAAAGTTATGGCCGTTTGAAGTTTGAGTTGCATTTTCAACATATTTTGGATCTTTTTTTTAAATTTTTTTATTTTTTTAGTCTTCAAATTGTTATTAAATGACTATTACTCCATAATAATTACAAATTATTAATTAATTTTTTTAATATTTTTTATACGCCGTTTTCACTAAATATTATATATATAAAGTATATTAAGTGCAAATGTATATTTATAATTATCTAAAATATATTTAAAAGTTATATATTATATTTATATAAATATAAATATAAATATATATATATATTAATATATCATTTTTAATTAATTTTTTTTGAAGTCGACCCTTTATCTGCGCTTTTAAAAGCGCTGATAAAGCCCCCCTTTATCAGCGCTTTTTCGTTAGCGCTGATAAATGTTGGTGCTGAAAAAATTGTTTTTGTGGTAGTGCATATGCTAACCATGCAATAAAAAAAATTAATTTTTAAAATATTTTCATAAGAAAAAGAAAAAAACTCAAATAAGAAAACAATTAATAAATAAAACAAAAGTTAAATAAAGGGTTGGGTGGTGCACGCCTGTCATAGGGCATGAAAAAAGAAATTTCTATTCCTAATGCCGCACAGTGGCTGACTAGGGTCATCTCACTTGAGGAGCATTACAGTCGATTCAATAATTAATTATAATTCACCTAATCTAATTCTTTTTTTAATATTTATTGAAAACAATGGTTTTATTTTTTTAGAAAAGGTTCAATTAAAATAATGACATAATGAAATTAAATATAGATACAAACAGAAAGAAATTAGGGAAGAAAGGTATTGGTACTATGATTAGATAACATGGGTTTATTCGTCATTTTATTTTTTGTTGAAATTAGATTTTATAATTCATTTAGTGAAACCATATTAATGAATTTTTTCCCCTTGATTTATTAAGTGTGTGTTTTTATCATTCATCTAGCACACCAAACCACACCTCATCCAATATTCAAATAGAATAACACCTCAACCAATAATGTTATTCCTACAAGACCTAGCTCCACCATATTCCGTTTAAACCCTTATAGAATCCCCAACTCCACATTATGATGTGGTTTCCTAATATAAGGGCAAAGAGATTATTAATTAAGGAAAAAGAATATATTTTTGAAATTATGTCGTGGTGGACGACTACCAGACCTATGCAATACCCCCACATCCACTACAAATAGATTTAATTTTTTCATTGAAAATAAAAAATAATGAACATATTGAAACCTCCCCCATGTTCAAGCCTTAGTTTATTCAATTTCCATTACTAAGTGAATAGTGATCACAATATAAATGTGTAAGAGAGAGAATGAGAATTAGAGTTGGAATAAAAAGTAGGATGAAAGTAGGGAATGGAAACACTTTAATATAAAAAATATGGATGAATTAAATTAGAAATGAAAATTGAAATAAAATGAAAATAAAAAAAGAAAAATCCTAAATGGCCATCGGCCTCCTCTCAATGATTTTCAGGATGGAATGAGATGGATTGGAATGATTTGATAGGTAGGAACTCCTCTCTTTTTATAGGTAGAATCTTTCCTCCAGAAGTTATCACATTGTTGACCTATTAAATTGATGATTCACGCATTTTACCCTTTATGAAAGGTGTTCAAAATTTTCTTTCTCATCTCATATCAAAATTTCAGTTTTATTGGCCATCGTATGTAGGAGTTATTAATATTTAATTAACTATAACTTTTTCTGGATGAAGGTTCCAGGAAGCTTCCTTCAAAAGAATGTTGTTCAATGGCCACCTTAATTGACTCAAAACTACATAGAATTTAATTTCAAGATGCACCTATGTATCATAGTTCTATTTCATATAGAATCACCTCAATTGGAGGTGTTTTGGCCGAGATGGGATTCTGCTACGGTGGTGGGGTCCACACTGTAAGCCCGAAATGTTTTCCAATGTCATTGAATTTTTTAGACTTTTAGATGCTCAAATCAGCTCCTGGTCCAGAATATAAAGTTGAAGGAAATTAAATAAATATTTTAAAAAAATCAATCAATTTGGAATTACATTTTGAAATAAATGACCAATATACCCTTTGATGTAAATATATGTAAAAAATACAGAATCCAGAATTAAGAACTTTTCACAATTTTTCTGAAAACACATCATAAATCCAGAATTGATCCATATAAGCACATATTGACAATTTTGGAGAATTAAAAAAATTAAAATGCATACAAAAAAATGTGGAAATATTAGCTCTATCATTTCCCCCACACTTATACCATTTTTCTCCTCAAGAAAAAAATATCGACATTAAATTTCAAAGGGTACCAATGTTACCAATATTTAAATCCAAAGTAACAAAATTAAAAACAATTCAATTCCAAATGAAATTTTCAAAAATCCACATTAAGTATCAATTTAATTTCTTATTTTTCAAAGAAACAATCAATTCACATATTTTACTTTTCCCCTTTAACACAAAGATGGAACTTCTCCTTTCATTCATTCAAGTTCCACAATCCATTATTATTAAACACATGAAATCATGATCTACCTAACTTTTCAATATTTTATCTCATCAATCATGATACAATTAAAATGGAGTTATACTCATATCATGAGAACATTCTCCTTATCCATAATCCTGTAAAAGATCTACTTTCTCCACTTTGAA
Organism: Viscum album; assembly: GCA_963277665.1. Taxonomy (NCBI): domain Eukaryota; kingdom Viridiplantae; phylum Streptophyta; class Magnoliopsida; order Santalales; family Viscaceae; genus Viscum; species Viscum album. The sequence continues at coordinate 640,769,151 of OY728146.1, read as the reverse complement.
AATACAAAAGGCATTTAAAATCACGAGGACTTGCAATAAAGGTTCAAATGACTCTGAGGATCAAGTTTTCTATAATTTGATGCATTACCAATTAAGGCTCAACAATAAGTATTATCTCTAAAGTAAAATTCATGATATCAAAAATTGTAATAAAATTATCTTCTTCAAATTAGAAACACCCACTTCCCCAAAACCCAAAGTAAAGGTTATGAACAAGTAAGGACAGTGAATGATTTGTGCACCCGCTTCAATATTTTTTATACTTTTGTATTTTTTTTGATATTTATTATTAGATAAAACCTCACATCCCTCAACTAAACACATATGATCAGAATAATATTAGTGTAGAAAATGGTGATTTTTGATTCTCCCAAATCACAGTCCATTTTTCTATCTTTTTTTTTGTTCTTTTTGTAATTTTTTTTCTTTTTTAATATTTAAGAGTGTAAAATAATGTGAAATTAATGATTACACAACCTTTTACAATTCCCAAAATATCACCCCAAACCTTTTCTTTACAATGTATAACATCCCTTCCAACATTATTCCCTTCACTCCCACAATTCATCTTTAAAATATAATGAAAATACCATGACTATGGTAAGAATGGATAAAAATGAAGTGAAACATGGTTAATCCCTATAAAGGACATTCATGGTCTTTATGGGATAATATAAGGATTTATGTAAAGGTGGTATTTAAATATAATGTATTTTCAAAAGATGACTCAATCATTTTAAATGTGTTTTTTCACAGTCATAGCTTTGACAAGTTTCAATGTATGTTCCGGCAGATGACATGTCCCAAGATCACTCAAGAAATATGATCAAGATAAAATAGAAAGTACTTGGTCTATAAATACTCTCAGGAATAAGACATATGATATTTGACAATCACACAAGGCATGATTTATAATAACAAATCAATTCACATGAATTTTATAAATTCAATGCATGAAAAATGGTATGGAAATTTCATTTAAATAAATCAACCAATTCCCGTAAGTCATGAATCATCATTTCAATATCAATGATTCACTTTAAACATTAAATTTTCCAATTTACTCATTCAATCTCATTAAAATTTAAATCTAAGTTATAGAATCACAGTATTTCTAAGAAACTCATTTATCCTAAATAAGTTAAGTAAAGCAATAATTCATGTGAGGGCATGAAATTTTTATCATTAAAGATAAAAACATGATTGGATAAAAAAATGCAAGGAGTTTAAAAATTTTAAGCAATAAAAATGAACTCCATTTCCACTAAAACTTATAACTTATCTTCCACTACTCAAGTCTTCCTTTTCCAATTTAAGAACCTATAAAAGATAATTACTCACTTCAGAACAAGGATTATTTAATTAAATCTCAAAAAGATTAGGAGGACAAGGATTCATGCTAAAATACTTCTTAAAAATGAAATAGAAATCTAAAAATCATGTAAAGATAAATCTTCATATGATCTCCCAAGTGTTCCCTAAATTTATACGTCCTATAGTGGAAATTATCAGCGGTTATCCATAATATGATGGTGGGTGGATCATATTTGACACTAACCACCACATTTTGATCTTCCCAGCTCACAGTTCATTGTTATTGTTGATGAGAAATCCATGGATAGAGTACACAAGATCCTTCCATTCGCAATGTGGTACAACTTTAATGGTAGGGGTAAGATGAAGTATGGAACCTCTTCTTCTTTTGTTGGTACTTGTGCAACCATATTATGTTCCAGTTCTTGCTTCATGGGTGTTTTATCCTCTTGTCTGATTACCTCAGACTTAGAAACTTGGATATCTTCATGATGTGCTCCTCTAGTAGAAGTTCAGTGTCTTCAGGGAGATCTAGATGTTCCATAACAGTTGTATCTTTTTCCAAATCATCCTCAAAGGAATAATAAGTGTCTTCTAATATTTTAAATTAAAAATAGTTGGGAGTTATTCATAAATCATATTCCTTAAAATCAAATGAGTTAGAGTTCATGAATGTGTCATCTCTCTGAGGTGGTTCAGATTGAATCCTTTCTTTAGTGGAGAGGGCCTCTTGGAATTTATTATCAATGTATGGTGGTAGTTAGTCGGGCTCCTCTAACTTGAGTTTGTCTTCAACTTCTTGGATGTCTTCAGTGAAATCTGGGAAGACTAGTGGCACTTCCTTCTCAGCCTTGAATATTTGACTGTCAGTTTGGAGTTCATCATCCATGGACATAAAATCTTCTAGTGAGGTCCATGTTGCTATTCCACATTACTTTTTTTAACCTTATCATTAAAGCAGCAACCATTCGTTGAAGGGTCTCCTTAGTGTAGTTTGTTTCTTCTTCAAACACATGTAAGTAATTGATCCCTGCAAAAGAATTTTAATTTTAATATATCATGAAAAAATAGTGTTTTTATATTTTTTAAAATAAAACAAATCGTAATATCTAAACAAATGTTAATTTTGAAATAGTGATCGAAATAACTACTTATCTCCCAAGCAAAAACACCAGTTTTGACGCATGCCTATCATATGGAATGGAAAAAGAAAATTTAAATTCCTAATTAAACAAAGTGGCTGACCAGGGTTATCTCACTTGAGGAGAATTGCAGTTAGTTCAAACACTAATTATAACTCACTTAATCTAATTATTATTTTTAATATTTATTGAAAAGAATAGTTTTTTATTTTTTTTCAGAAAATGTGCAATTAAATAATGACATGCATAATTTAAATCTAGATGAAAATAGATTTAAATCTGGGGAGAAATGTCCTTGTCCTAGGGTTGGATAACAAGGGTTCATTCATCATTTTATTTTATTAAATTTTATTTTATAATTAATTTAGTTAAACCTCATTAATAAATTAATTTCTCTTGATTTATTGGGTGTGTGATTTTAGCATGTGTTTGGCAGACCAAACCACACATCCTCTAGTAGTCAAATAGGGTAACACCTTAACCGAGAATGTTATTCCAACAAGATGCCACTCCACCATATTCCTTTTAAACCCTTATAGAATCCCCAACTTGACCATATGATGGGTTTTCCTAAAATTATAGAAGGAAAATGATTAATCAAGGAAAAGGAAAAGATTTAGAAGTAGTGTCATGGTGGATGATCGCAGCACCCATGAAATTCCCCCACATCCACCAAAAATAGATTTAAAATATTTTTTATTGAAGTGAAATAATAATGAACACTATGAAACCTCACCTAGGGTCAAGCCTTAGGTTATTCAATTTCCACTACGAAGTGAATAGATATCATTATAGAAATATGGAAGAGATAGAATGAGAATTAAAGTTGAAAGAAAAAGAAATATGGAAGAAGGAAAGGGAACACTTTAATATAAAAAATAGGAATGCATTAAATGAGAAAATAAAAATGAAATAAATAAAGATAAATCCTAAATTCCCCTTGTCCTACTATCCTTGGGGTCCCAGATGGAATGACATGGATTAGAATGATTTGATAGGTATGAGCTCCTCTCCTTTTATAGGCCGAATCTATCCTCCAAAAGTTGTCACATTTTTGAACCATTAAATTGAAAATTCACATGATGTCCCCTTTAAGACATTTTTATCGCCTTTTTCTGGTACTTCTCCTCTCAAAACATTTGTGTAATCGTCCACCATATATAGAAGTTATGAATTTTTAATTGATTATTACTTTTTCTAGAATAAGGTTCCAGGAAATTTCCTTCAAACGTATTCCATTCAATGACCACTTTAATTAATTCAAAATTACCTGGAATTTAATTTAGAAACTCAACTATGTATCCTTATTCTATTCCATGTGTAATAATTTCAATTGGAGGTGTATATTCCGAGATGTTATTCTTTTTTGGTGGTGGGGTCCATGTTGTGCGCCCAGAAAATTTCCCAACATCATTGAATTTTTCGGGGCTATAGATGCTCGAATCAGCCCCTACTCTAGAAGAAAATGTTAAAGGAAATTAATTAAGGGTTCTCCAAAAATAAATAATAAATCAATTTTTAATTATATTTTTAAATTAATGACAAAAATACTCTTGATGTAAAAATTTGTAAAAAATCTAGAATTGAGAAATTTCATCAATTTTACTCAAAACACATTATAAATCCAAAACTGATGCATATAATCTCAAATTTATAATTTTTGTAGATTAAAAAAATTTAAATTCATCTAAAAAAAAGTGTAAAATATTAGCTCTATCAATTCCCCCACACATAAACAATTCTTTTCCTCAAGAAATAATCTCAACATTGAATTTTAAAGGGCACCAATGTTACCAATATTCAAATTACAAAGTAATAAAATCAAACAATTTTCAATACCAAATCAAATTTTCAAAAATACACATGAAGTATCAATTTAATATCTCAATTTTAAAATTAATAATCAATTCAAATATTTTACTTTTCCCCTTTGAAAAAACGATGCAACTTCTCCTTTCATTCATTCTTGTTCCTCAATCCATTATTATTAAATATGCCAAATTATGATCAACCTCAAATTTCATTATTTTATCTCATCACTCAGGATACAATTCAAATAGAGTTATTCTCATATCGTGGGAACATTCTCAATATCCATAATCTGGTAAAAGAAGCAATTTCTTCAATTTGTAAAGACAAAAGGTGTAAGAACTCGGACCTTCGTTCAGGTATGTTTTTCCATTTTTCTGGAGTTTTTAAGAAAAATGGTTGTTCTGGAAATTTTCAAAGTACACGCCTTGTACTTTCTGAGTAAACGCCGTGTACTCTGTTTCAGCTCGAAGCCGTGTGTTGGCCATGTCCGGGCCACACACACGATGTGTAAGGCTGAGGTAGAGGCTGGTTATTTCGGAGTACGGAAAATTCAAAGTACACGCCGTGTACTCTAAAAGTACATTCCATGTACTTTTTTTTTCATTAAATGGACTGGGGTCGCTCCTAACCCCCAAATACATCTTCTTCTTCAGTTTTCGACCGTCCAGGAGAGTCCGTACGGCCAGATGTTTGACGGAGTTCTGCCTCGCCGTACATTCTCTGATTCGAGCACGGTCGATTGCGTTGGAATCACAGCGGTGAGTTATTCCTTCTTCTTGAGCCTTGTTTCTTGATTCCTCGTTGTTTTCAAGTTATTGTGGGATGAACATTTTGTGTGTTTTCTCAGATCTACGTCGTTCTAAGGGGAATCTGTCATTGAGGTTCACATATATCGATCTACTAGGATTAAGGTAGGTGGTTTGTGCCTTCCATAGAAAGTTGATGAATATTTTGTGCAATTTACACCAATACCCTTGAACGAGGTATTGCATGTTTCCTATTTTTCCCTTGTTACTTGCCTACTTTGCTTGATTGCTTTAGTAGAGGTTATTTCTTGTGATTAGAGTATTTTGTTTGTGCTCAATTTGCTTTGCCATGCCTAGTTGTAGGATTGTGGACTGTTGTGTTTATTATTGCTGTTGAGCCTTAGTTGATAGCCAATTAGTTCTTGAGGTTTACTTGGATGATATACATGCACTGAGCATGTTTAGTTATACTCAGGACTGTGAGAACCTAGAGTAGCAGACCAAAGGGAGAATCGACGGAAGGGATTCTCCAGAGTGTCTTTTAAATCACGATGTGAGGCCATGTGGTGAATTGATGGAAGGGATTCTCCAGAGAGTCATTTAAATACAATGCGGGCTACAGGGGGAATTGACGTTGAATGCTTCCCCAGAGAGACTTTAGCACGATACGAGACTATAGGGGGAATTGATGGTGAGTGCTTCCCTAGAGAGTCTGCTTAATTATGTAGCTGAACCAGAGGGGTGAGACTGTGTGTGCCTCCCAGAGGGTTTCTTGTACTTATAGGTTGAACCATAGGGGATAGAGTGTGAGAGATACCTAGAGGGTTACCTGTTTTCTTCTTATTGTTGACTACTATACCTGTTAGAACTGTGGATTGTAGCTGTTTGCGCTTTTCTGTTTACTGCTTCTTATTTTATTACTGCCATGTATTCATTGACTGTTAGACACAAATATCTGGGTGATTGCCTACTGGGATTGTATCTCACACCCTATTTGGGCCGTTCTTTTGGGCCCAAGCAGACTATGTTGCTGCAGGTATAGATAAGGGAAAGTGCCCTTCTACTTCAGGATCTTGATTGCACCAGGAGATGGGGAGCATGGGACCGAGCTGTGGCTCGCGATGCTGAGGATATTTATTTGTTTTCTTTTTCACTTGGTTTTAGTTGTATTTCATCATGTTGTTGTGTCTACTGTTTTCCTTAGATACTTGTACCTACTGTATTATTATCATCATTGTTATATATCTACATTGCTTCTGTTGTTTGGTTTCTGTTGTTATGCATATTGGTTGCTGTTTCCGTTGTTCTTGTGGTTTCCTTACCTAGTATACCTTACTGAATGAGGGAATAGTTTCCCCGCTGACTCACCAAGGACCTCACTACTAGTCAGCAGCCTCTGGAGTTCGGGGAAATGTGCTTGAGGTCATGTGGCGAACCGGGTATGGGGCACCATTGGAGGGGCTTCCGACTCGGGACGTTACAAAGTGGTATCAGAGGAGTTCTTTTCTCTTGTTTTACTGTTTGGAGACCCTAGCCAGGGATAGGATGGATTCGATACTTGACATTAAGCTGTTCTCGGTAGTAGCTAACTCGTGTATAGGGAAAAGCCATACTACCTCGCTAATTGCAGTTTTGCTGGTTTTGAGTTTTATGGTTGATATGTTTTCACCTAGAGTGATTCACATTACTTGTGCGGTTATTTTTTTGATATTCTGGTTCTATTTCTGTTGCAACCCAATGAGATGAGTGTATGCCATATCATTCATCATATAGACACTTGTAGAAATCACATGTCACACATTCTTACCATGCCATCTAGGGTGCATTAGCGATTGCATGCTGTTGTGATAGACTATGTGTAGATTATGCATGCTATTGTGATAGTTTCTTGATATATTTTCATCTGTTATGTTAGAAAACTATTTTTTTTGTTATTTTCTGAAAATGAACACCAAATTTTGGTTCTTGAGGTGTTATGGGCCATCATGGATCGGAATTTGGCATCTTTTCCCTCATTTTTAGTGTTTCTAAAATTCTACGCAGTTTCTGAGCTACTGCACAGAAAAACCCAGAATACACAGCGTGTACTTTTCGGGCACACGTCGTGTAGTTTTCAGGCTATTTCATTGAACATGTAAGAAGAACATAGTGTCGTGGGAGTAAATTAGGGAACACCTCGTGTGCCATTGGTACACGCCGTGTGAGTTCAGAGCCGTGTACCCAGCTGTGTCACTAACAACACGGGCCGGGGAAGCTCAGGTAGAACACGCCGTGTCCGTAGGGAACACACCGTGTAGTCTTGTCCAGCTTCCCGGCCATGTCACAAACAACACGAGCCGTCGTGACCTTCCTTTCCACACGCCGTGTTTGTTCGGAACACGCCGTGTAGTCTTGCCAGGTACCCGGCCGTGTCACGAACAACACGGGATGATGTCGCCTTCACCTAGGCATGCCGTGCTTGTTCGGATCATGCCATGTAAGGTCCATCCGTGTAGATGGCCATGTATTCAACAACACGGACTGCCGAAGCCTCGTATTGTGCACGCCGTGTTTGATTCGAACACGCCGTGTAGTCTTGGGTTGAGTCGGACTGTGTGGGTTAACCGTGTAAGATGAATCGGGCAGGGGAATAGTTTTCAAGTACATGCTGTGTGTAGGGGTCAACACGCCATGTAGTTTGAAGTGTACACAACATGTAGGGCAGGGGTACACGCCCATGACAGGGGTTTAAAAAGACACGCCATGTAGTTTTATACACGCCGTGTAGTCGTGTTTTCCAATCTTGTGTGTTTTTCTTACCCTGTTCCCTTTTTGTGCTCTTGTGTTCTCTGTCCTTGTTTTTCTTGATCTGAAGTGTGCTTTTGATCTTTCAGAGCTATGCCTCTGAGACGTCCTCCGGTTGTATGCCTGTCGTCAGGCAGTGATCAGATGCCAGACAGGGGTGATCGAGAACTTCCTGTCGATCCCCCAGCCGAGCCAGCCTTGGCACCGGTGGCTGTACCAGTCGCGGGCACTGATGTGCAGTTCAGGGAAGGTTTCATGAGGATGATGCAGGACTTCCAAGGAGCACCGCCTCCTGCATCGTCTATGGTAGACCTGACGTGGGTTTTCCAGCAGCAGCATCCTCCCACATTCTCGGGGGAGGGACGACCTAAGGCTGCAGAGTCATGGATGGAATCCATGATGACTATCTTCGAGCATCTGGAGACACCTCCTAAAAGGCGGGTCATGCTCACCACCTACATGCTCCGAGACTCCGCCAAGAGGTGGTGGGACATGATCTCACAGGTGGGTCAACAGCAGGCTATGGCTTGGGAGGAGTTCCAGTGCGTGTTCTACAACTACTTTTACCCGGAGACCCTATGGGTCAATCGAGGCCAGGATTTCATGAGCTTAGAACAGGGTACTCTATCTGTCATGGAGTATTCCTCTTGTTTCACTGAGTTGTAGCATTTTACACCCCTTCAGGATGGGATTGGGGGGTTCTTGGCGAGGAAGTTTGAGGATGGAATCAGGAGGGAGATTCACTCACAGGTGAATATCTTTCACCTGACTTCCATTACTTCCATAGTCAACCAGGCACTGATTGTGGAGTGCAATCTGAGAGACTCTTGAGCTGCGAGTCAAAGCGGTTCTGCTTCCAGAGCTAGCTTTCCTTCAGAAGACAGCAAGAAGTACCATAGGGAGCCTACGCGCGGTGATTCGAGGAAGCGAGAAACATCATCAGGCAGCCAGGTGACGTGCTACCCGTGAGGACGGACAGGTCACATGCAGCCACAGTGCCAGAGAGACCCCATGGAGTGCCGATCTTATGGAAAGTTGGGTCACCATCAGCATTTCTGCCAGGTTTTCCCACAAGCACCAGGTGACCGGGGTTCTTCCATGACTCCTCGTTCAGGAGAAGCCCCACCAGTATCTCACCAGTCAGGGAACTGGAGTTCTTCCGGCCGTTCGGGCTAAGGTGGAGGTCGAGGTCGTGGCGGTCAGCCACCAGTCCCTCAACACCAGCAGGGAGGTTCAGCTCAGAGTGGTCAGTCAGGGGCGCAGGGCCGCAGTGCAGGCCAGTCTTTCGCCGTGGAGCAGACTTATCATGAGCAGGATCCCAAACCTTGTACTGTTTGAGGTATGATTTTATTAGCCACAATTTTATCTTCAGTCCTTTTCGATACTAGTTCTACGCATAGTTTTATCTCTGTTTTCATTGTGGAGAGCCTTGGACTCTGCGTCTTTTCTTCTGCCAACTCATTGACACTAGACACTCTTTTGGGAATGAGGACATCTAGTGTACGTCAGTGTAGAGAGTGCCCTCTCGAGGTTGCAGGGTATCGCTTCTTATGGGATCTCTATGTCCTAGAGATGACAGGATATGATTTCATCCTTGGCATGGACTGGTTGATTCCCTTCCGGGCAGTTATTGACTGCTATCGCTGCAGAGTCAGTTTCATCTCACCAGAAGGTGAATCTTTCCTTCGTAGATGAAAATGGGACGTTTGGGCGAGTCGGGCGGGACTCGAGCATATTGGGCTAGGGGGGGTGACAACCCAAATTTCATGTCTTTATCTGGATGACTAGGGGACTCCACAGTTGGAATTTCCTCCAGTGGTGGATCGCTTCAGGGACGTCTTTCCAGAGGACTTTTCAAGTTTGCCTCCGGAGCGTGAGGTGGACTTTTCTCTTGAGCTCGTTCCAGGAGTGGAACCGGTGTCCATTCCTCCCTATAGGATGGCAACACCTGAGTTGTAGGATCTCAAGAAGCAGTTGGAGGAGCTATAGGCTAAGGTTTTCATCCAACCCAGTACTTCTCCTTGGGGTTCTCCTGTTCTGTTTGTGAAGAACGCAGATGGTACCCTTCGGCTTTGTGTGGATTATCGGAAGCTGAACCAGTTGACAGTCAAGAACCGATATCTGTTGCCACAGATTGATGACCTTTTCGATAGACTTCAAGGAGCCCGGGTGTTCTCGAAGATCAACTTGAGGTCTGATTATCCTCAGTTGCACGTTAGACCATCAGATATACCTCTGAAAGCCTTCAGAAGCAGGTACAGTCTTTATGAGTATACAGTCATGCCGTTCGGTCTCACGAACGCACCTGCAGTTTTCATGGTGCTGATGAACTGAGTGTTCCATCCTTACTTGAACTCCTTCGTCATGGTCTTCGTGGACGATATATTGGTGTACTCTCACACTCGACACGACCATGCCACCCATCTTGAGATCGTTCTGAGTACATTGAGAGAGCATCAGATTTATGCTAAACTCTCAAAGTGCCACTTCTGGATGTATCAGATTCACTTCTTGGGTCACGTCATCTCAGAGACAGGAGTATCTACGGACCTAGAGAAAGTGAGAGCTGTAGTTTCCTGGGAGCAGCCGAAGAACGTTTTTGAGGTACGAAACATCCTAGGGCTGGCTGGTTACTATAGACGCTTCATTCGGGACTTTTCTCGTTTAGAAGCACCCTTGACAGGTCTAACCATGAAGGGGGAAAAGTTCTTATCATTAGATTCTTGTGAGTTAGCCTTTTGGAGATGAAAGGGAGGTTGATGTCAGCACCGATACTAGTCTTTCCAGAGCCAGGCAAGAGCTACACTGTTTACTATGATGCTTCAGGTATCGGGCTGGGAGCAGTGCTTATGCAGGAATATGGAGTCATTGCGTATGGGTCTTGGAAACTGAGGCCACATGAGAGGAACTAACCTACACACAATCTGGAGTTGGCAGCTGTTGTTCATGCTTTGCGCTATTGGAGACACTATCTTCTGGGAGAGCACATTGGGGTCTTTACTAACCACAAGAGTCTCAAGTATATCTTCACTCAGCGTGATCTGAATCTGAGGAAATGCAGGTGGGTTGAGTATCTATAGTCTTTTGACTTCTAGCTAGCCTATACGCCGAGAAAGGGAAATGCCGTGGCAGATGCGTTGAGCCGGAGAACTCAGATTCAGGCAGTTCAGGAGGCCATTAGTGAGTGGAAGTTGATGGCTCTTTTCTCTGAGATGCATCTAGAGGTGCACAACAGATGGGGATAGAATTTTCTATCTTCTGTAGATTTTACCTCCATGCTACTTGATCAGGTACGGATGACGCAACTATTAGACTCGGAAGGCTTAGTCCTGTGGGAGAGTGTGTCAGGAGAGGACCCTCTTCCTGGATGGACAGTGGGCGAGGATGAGATCTTTCATTTCCAAGGATGAGTATGGGTGCCAGCAGACATACGCGAGGAGCTGATGTTGGATTTCCATTCCTCAGTTTGGGTAGTTCATCCTGGCGTCACCAAGATGTATCGGGATCTTCATCGCCAATACTGGTGGCCATGTATGAAGAAGTATGTTGCTAGTTTTGTCATGAGATGTTCTACTTGTTAGCAAGTGAAAGCATAGAATCAGCAACCAGCGGGGCTTTTACAGCAATTACCCATTCTAGAGTGGAAGTGGAACGATGTTACGATGGACTTCGTGACTGGGTTTCCGAGATCACCTTGAGGGAACGATGTTGTTTGGGTTATCGTCGACAGGCTTATGAAGGTTTCTCACTTCTTTCCGATCAAGGAGACCTTTAGTGTCAATGATCTGGGATGACTTTACATCAGGGAGATTGTGCGTTTGCATGGAGTTCTGTGCTCTATTGTTTCAGACAGAGATGCGCGCTTTACCTCTCGGTTCTGGCAAGGACTTCAGAAGGCCTTGGGTACACATGTACTTTTGAGCACAGCATACCGTCCCCAGACTGATTGCCAGTCCGAGCGCACGATCCAGGTGCTTGAGGATATGCTTCGAGCTTGCATCCTTGACTTTGGCGGTTCTTGGGAGAAGAATATTCCTCTGGTGGAGTTCGCCTACAAAAACAGTTTCCATGTGACCATCCAGGTGGCACCATACGAGGCTTTGTATGGTAGGCCATGTCGATCACCCTTATGCTGGATGGAGCCAGGAGAGGCAGCTTTGCTGGGACCTTGTCTTGTTTAGGAGACTTCAGAGCAGATAGAGCTGATTTGAAGGAGGATGGCTACAGCACAGTCTCGACAGAGTCTTATGCGGATCAGCGGAGACGACCTCTAGAGTTCGAGGTCGGTGATCGGGTTTTCCTACATGTCGCACCTAGGTTGGGATACAAGAGGATTCATATACAGGGTGAGATTTCGCCGCGGTACGTCAGGCCGTTTGAGGTCTCGGAGAGAGTGGGGCCAGTCGCCTATCAGTTGCAGCTACCTCAGAGGTATCGGGCCATGCACGACGTCTTCCACGTCCCTCAGCTCTGATGTTACTTTTCAGACCTGTCTCACGTCTTTCAGCCTGAGGAAGTCAAGCTTGAAGCGGATGCGTCATTCGAGGAGCATCCTATCCGGATTGTCAATCGTAGTACAAAGGTTCTCCGTGGGCAGTCTGTTCCTCTAGTACAAGTGCTATGGCAGCACGGGCGAGTACAGGACGAGACCTGGGAGAGGGAGGCTAATATATGATCGCAGTTGCAAGAGCTGTTCGGGGATCCTTCTTCTCCACCTCGTTAGGGAAATTCGGGGATGAATATCTTTAAGGGGGGAAGTTTTTAATAACTTGGGCCTTCTTTCAGGTATGTTTTTCCGTTATTCTGGAGTTTTTAAGAAAAATGGTTTTTTCTGTAAATTTTCAAAGTACACGCCGTGTACTTTCTAAGTACACGCCGTGTACTCTGTTCCAGCTTGAAGCCGTGTGCTGACAGTGTCCGGGCCACACACACAGTGTGTAAGGCTGAGGTGGAGGCCGGTTATTTCGGAGTATGGAAAATTCGAAGTACACACCGTGTACTCTAAAAGTACACGCCGTGTACTTTATTTTTTTCATTAAAAGGACTGGGGTGCACCTAACCCCCAAATACATCTTCTTATCCAGTTTTCGACCGTCCGGGAGCATCCGTACGGTCGGATCTTCGACGGAGTCCTACCTCGCCGTCCGTTCTCTGATTCGAGAATGGTCGATTGCGTTGGAATCGCAGCCGTGAGGTCTTCCTTCTGCTTGATCCTTGTTTCTTGATTCCTCCTTGTTTTCAAGTTATCGTGGGATGAACGTTTTGTGCGTTTTCTCAGATCTACGTCGTTCTAAGGGGAATCTGTCGTCGAGGTTCACGTATATCGATCTCCTAGGATCGAGATAGGTGGTTTGTGGCTTTTGTAGAAAGTTGATGAATATTTTGTGCAATTTCCACCAATACCCTTGAACGAGGTATTGCTTGTTTCCTGTTTTTCCCTTGTTACTTGCCTGCTTTGCTTGATTACTTTAGTAGAGGTTATTGCTTGTGATTAGAGTATTTTGTTTGTGCTCAGTTTTCTTTTCCATGCCTAGTTTTAAGATTGTGTACTGTTGTTTTATTATTGATTTTGAGCCTTAGTTGATATCCAAGTAGTTCTTGAGGTTTAATTGGATGATATACATGCGCTGAGCATGTTTAGTTATACGTAGGACTGTGAGAGCCTAGAGTAGCAGACCAAAGGGAGAATTGATGGAAGGGCTTCTCTAGAGGGTCTTTTAAATCACGATGCGAGACCAAGTGGAGAATTGATGAAAGGGCTTCTCAAGAGAGTCTTTTAAATACGACATGGGCCATAGGGGGAATTGACATTGAGTTCTTCCCCAGAGAGCCTTTAGCACGATACGAGACTATAGGGGGAATTGACGGTGAGTGCTTCCCTAGAGAGTCTGCTTAATTACATAGCTGAAACAGAGGTGTGAGACTATGTGTGCCTCCCAGAGGGTTGCTTGTACTTAGAGGTTGAACCATAGGGGCTAGACTGTGAGAGCTACCCGGAGGGTTACCTGTTTTCTTCTTGTTGTTGACTGCTATACTTGTTAGAACTGTGGATTGTAGCTGTTTGTGCTTTTCCATTTACTGCTTCTTGTTTTATTACTACCATGTATTCATTGACTGTTAGGCACAAATATTTGGGTGATTGCCTACTGGGATTTTATCTCACACCCTGTTTGGGTCATGATTTTGGGCCCAAGCAGACTATGTTTCTGTTGGTATAGATAAGGTCAAGCACCCTTCTACTTCAGGATCTTGATTGCACCAGGAGCTGGGGAGCATGGGACCGAGTCGTGGTTCGCGATTCTGAGGAGATTTCTTTGTTTTATTTTTCACTTGGTTTCAGTTGTATTTCAACACGTTGTTGAGTTTGCTGTTTTCCTTAGATACTTGTACCTACTGCATTATTATCATCATTGTTATATATCTGCATTGATTCCGCTATTTGGTTTCTGTTGTTATGCATGTTGGTTACTGCTTCCACTGTTATTGTGGTTTCCTTACCTAGTATACCATACCGAATGAGGGTATAGTTTCCCCACTGACTCACCATGGAACTCGCTGCTAGTCGGCAGCCTCTGGAGTTCGGAGAAACGCTCTTGAGGTCATGTGGAAAACCGGGTACAAGGCACCAGTGGAGGGGCCCCAGACTTGGGACGTTACAAAAGGCACATAAAATTACAGGGACTTTCAATAAAGGTTCAAATTACTCTGAGGCTTAAGGTTAATGGAATTTGATGTATTAAAAAGTAAGACTCAAGGAGAAGGTTTATCTCTTATGTACAATGCATGATATCAAAAAGTGTAATGAAATTCCCCTCTTAAAAGAAGCAACACCCACTTCCCCAAATCTCAAAGTAAAGGTTATGATCAAGTAAGAATAATAAATGATTTGTGAACCCTATTGATTTTTTTTAATTTTGTTTTTTTGAATGTTATAATTAGATGAAACCTCACACCCATCACCTAAGCACATATGATCAGCATATCATCGGTCTGGATAATGGTGATTTTTTGTTCTCCCAAATCAGAATCCATTTTTCTATCTTTTTATATTCAAGAGGGGATAACAATGAAGTGTAATAAATGATTAGAATTTTTTTTTCAATTCCCACAATATCACCCCACACATTTTACTTACAGTGTATAATATCCCTTAAACTATGATTTGATTCAACCCCACACTTCATATTTAATATATCATGAAAATACCAATAGTAGGTTAGGAATGGATAAAAATGGATTGAAACATGGTTTATCCCATCAAAGGCCATTCATGGTCTCTATGGGATAAAATAAGGATTGATGTAAAGGTGGTACTTAAGGATAAGGGATTTTTAAAATATGTTTCAATCATTTTAAATGTGTTTTTTTCACAGTAATTGCTTTAAAAAGTTTCAATACATGTTCTAGCAGGTGACATATCATAAGATCAGTCAAGAAATATGCTCAAGAGAAAATATAAAGTACTGGGTCTATAAACCCTCTAGATAATGAGACATATGATATTTGACAATCACACAAGGCATGATTTATAATACAAAATCACTTCACATGAATTTCAGAAATTCATTGCATGAAAAATGGTAGGGAAATTTAATTTACATAAATCAAATAATTCATTTAAATCACGAGTCATCATTTCGATATCCATGCTACACTTTAAACATTCATTTTTCCATTTTACTCATTCAATCAAATTAACATTGAAATTTATAACATGGCATCATATTATTCCTAGGAAACTCATGTATCATAAATAATTAAAGTAATTCAATAATTCAAGTGTGGGAATGCAATTCTTATCATTAAAGCTCAAAACATGTTTTGGACCAAAAAATGTAAGGATTTTAAAATGTTTAAACAATAAAAATGAACTCCCTTTTCCATGAATATTAATACTTATCTTCAACTATTTAAGGCATTATTTTACCATTTATGAACCTAAAAAAGAAAATTTATCACTTATGAACAAAGATCATGTCATTAAAGATCAAAAAGATAATAAGGACTAGGCTGTATGCTAAACAACTTCTTAAAAAATGAAAATGAAGTATAAAAAGCATGTAAGGATAAATATTGGTATGATCCCCAAAGTAGACCCTGACATTTCACTACCACTAGTGGGTAGTACTAGCTGTTATCCATAATATGATGGTGGGTGTATCTTCTTTGACATGAAACACCACATATTGTTCTTACCAGCTTGCAGTTCTTTTTTATTGTTGAGGAGGACTCCATGGATATAGTACACCAGATCTGTCCCTTTACAATGTGGTACAACTTGCATGGCATGGGTAGGATAAAGTATGAAACCTATTATTCTTTATTTTTTCTACTAGTTCAACCATCTTATCTTATATTGTTGGCTTTATGGGGGTTTATCCTCTTGTCTGATTTCATTAGGCTCAAAAACATGGATCTCTTTAGGATGGGTCTCCTCCAGTAGATGTTCAATGTATCTAGGGAGTTCCATGTGTTCCATAACAAGTTTATCTTTTTCCACATCATCCCCAAGAAAAAATAAGAGTCCTCCAATCCTAAAAATTCAAAACAGTTGGGAGTTATACAAAAATTAGATTTAATAATGTCAAATGGGTTAGAGTTCATGAATGTATCATCTCCCCATGGTGGTTCATATTGAATATTTTCTTTAGTAGAGAGTGCCTCATGGAGTTGATTATCACTGGATGGAGGTAGGTAGTCGAGCTCCTTTGCCTCAAGTCTGTCTTCAACTTTTGGGATGTATTTAGAGAAATCTGGGAAGACTAGTGGCACTACCTTCTTGGCCTTGAATCTTTGAATGTCAGTTTGGAGTTCATCGACCATTGCCATCAAATCTTCCAGTGAGATCCATGTTTCTATTCTAATTTACTTCTAAAAAATTTTCATTAGAGAATCAACCCTTTATTAGAGGGTCTCCTCAGTGTAGTAATTTTCTTCTTCCTACACCTATGAGTAATTGTTTCATGCATAACAATTTGAATTTAAATACATCATGGAAAAAGGTTTTTTAGATTTTTTAAATAAATCAAAGAAAAATTTCTACAAAAATTTGAATTTTTAAAAAGTGATAGAAATAACTACTTAGCTCCATGAAAAAAGGCACTAGTTTTAATTCATTCCTGAATATGGTGTAGAAAAAGAAAATTTATATTCCTAATGCAACACAGTGGCTGACCAGGGTTGTCTTAATTGAAGAGAATTATAGTCAATTCAATCACTAATTCTAATTCACATGTTTTTTTCTTAATATTTATTTAAAATAATGTTTTTTTTGGAAAAGGTGCAATTAAAATAATGACATGTAGAATTTAAATCTAGATGTAAATTGAATGAAATCAGGGAAGAAAGGTCTTAGTTCTAGGGTTTCATAACATGGGTTCTTTCATCATTTTTTTTAAATTTAATTTGATAATTCATTTAGTAAAACTACATTAGTGAATTACTTTACCTTGATTTATTGAGTGTGTCATTTTATCATGCATATGGCACACCAACCACACCTACTCCAATAGTCAAATAGGGTAACACCTCAACTGAGAATGTTATTCCTACCAGACTCCGCTCCATCGTATACCATTTCATCCCTTATGGAAATCCCAACTCCACCATATAATGGGTTTTTCTAAGATAAGGGAGGGAAAATTATTCATCAAGTAAAATAAATTTATTTGGAAATAATTTTGTGGTGGATGACCACCACACCCGTGCAATACCCCCATATCCACCAAAAATAGATTTAATTTTTTTTGAATTTAATTAGAATTATAATGTAAAACATAAAACCTCCCCCAAGTTCAAGCCTCAGGTTAGTCACTTCCCATTGTTAATTTAATAGAGATAATGATGGAAAAAAGTAAGAGAGAAAATGAGAATTAGTGTTGGAAGAAAAATAATGATGGAAGAAGAAAATGGAAAAACATTAATATTAAAACTATGAGTCCATTAAATGAGAAAATAAATATGAAAAAAATAAAGATAGATAAATCCAAAATGATTTTTTTCCTCTTCTCCTTGGTGTACGAAATGTAATGGGATAGATTAGAATGATTTAAGAGGTAGGATCTCCTCTCCTTTTATAGGAAGAATCTGTCCTCCAAAAGATGGAACATTTTTGACCCATTAAGTTGACGATCCATGTGTGGTCCCCTTGATGAACACTGTTAACCATTTTATAGAACATATTATATCAAAATATCAGTGTAATTAGGTACCAGGTGTAAGAGTTATGAAATTTTAATTGACTATTACTTTTTCTGGATGAAGGTTCTAGGAAGCTTCCTTCAAACATATGTCATTCAATAACCACCTTAAAGGATTTAAAACTCCATGTAATTTTATGGGGAAACAAAAATATGTATCCTCATTCTATTATAGGTCTAATAACATAAATTTATGGTTCTTAAGATAAGATGAGATTCCGTTATGGTGGTGGGGTACACGTTGTGCACTAGAAAATTTTTCTAACATCATTGATTTTTTCAGGCATCTAGATGCTCGAATAAACCACGGGTTCAGAAGAAAAAGTTAAAGGAAACTAACTAAGGATTTCAAAAAAATAATCAATAAAATTGGAATTTTATTTTTAGATCAATGACCAAAATAACCATGATGTAAAAATATTTAAAAAATCCAGAATTAAGCACATTTCACAATTTTTCTCAAAACACATCATAAATACAAAATTAATCCATATAAGCTCAAATTTATAATTTGGGAGGATTAAAAAATTTAATTACATATAAAAAATATGTAAAATATTTTCTCTATCAATTCCCCCACATATAAACCATCATAGTCCTCAAGCATAAAATCTCAACATTAAATTTCAAAGGGCACCAATGTTACCAATATTAAAATTAAAAAAAATAAAAAAAATTCAATGCCAAAAATAATTTTCAAAAATAAAAATGAGGTATCAATTTATTTTCTCAATTTTCAAATAAACAATCAATTAAATTATTTTACTTTTCCCCTTTGAAAAAATAATGGAACTTCTCCTTTCATTCATTCAAGTTCTCAATCCATTATTATTAAACATGCCAAATCATGATCTAACTAACTTTTCAATAATTTCTCTCTCCACTCATAATACGATTAAAATAGAGTTATGCTCATATCATGAAAACATTGTCCTTATCCGTAATCTGGTAAAAGAACTACTTTCTACACTTTTTAAATGCAAAGGGAACATAAAATCATGAGGACTTACAACAAAGGTTCAAATGAATCTGAGGCTTAAGGTTGGTATAATTTGATGCATTAAAAATTAAGGCTCAAGTTGGAGGCTTATCTATTAACTAAAATGCATGATATCAAAATTTTTAATGAAATTATCCCCTTCAAAGTAGCAACACCCACTTCCCCAACACTCAAAGTAAAGGTTATGATCAGGTAATAATAATGAATAATTTTTGCACCCTCTTGAATATTTTTATTACTTTTCTATTTTTTTTCTTTTTTAAAAAGTTATGATTAGATCAAAACACACATATATAACTAAACCACATATGATAAGAATATCATTGGTATAGAAAATGGAAATTTTTTGTTCTCCCAAATCATAACCATATTTTCTATCTTTTTTTGGGGTTTTGTCAATTTTTTTATATTCATGAGGGGATAACAATTAAGTGCAATGAATGATTACAGAACCTTTTACAATTAACATAATAGAACCCCAACCATTTTTTAATTACAATGTATTACATCCATTCCACCATGATTCACTTCACCCCCACACTTCATATTTAAAATATAATGAAAATTCCAAGAGTTTGGCAGGAATGGATAAAAATTGCTTGGAACATTGCTAATCCCTATAAAGTTCATTCAAGGTATCTATGGGATAAAAGAATCATTTATGTAAATGTGTTATTTAAGGATTAGGTCTATTAAAAAGATTCCTCAATCATTTTAAATTATTTTTTTTCATATTCATACCGTTGACAAGTTTTAATAAATGTTATGGCAGATGACATGTCCAAATATCACTCAAGAAATATGCTCAAGATAAAATAAAAAGTACTTAGTCTAGAAATACTCTCAGAAATGAGACATATTATATTGGAAAATCACTCAAGGAATGATTTAAAATAAAAAAATTAACATGAAATTCAGAAATTGAAAGCACGAAAAATAGTAGGGAAATTTTATTAAAAAAAATCATCTAATTCCCTTAAATCATGAGTCACCATTTCAATATCCATGCTTCACATTAAAAATTCAATTTTTCATTTTATTCATTCAATCTCATTAACATTGAAATATAAAACATGGAACCACAAGATTTCTAAGAAAATAATGTATTCTAAATAAGTCAATTAAAGAAATAATTCAAGTTTGGAGATGTATTTCTTATCATTTAATCTCAAAACAGGTTTTAGACCAAAAAATATAAGGATTTAAAGAAGTTTAAACAATAAAAATGAACTCCCATTCTCATTAAGCTTATCACTTATCTTACACTATTTAAGGATTCCATTTCCCATTTATAAATATAAAAAATAAAATTACTCACTTAAGAATAAGGATCATGTAATTAAATATCAAAAAGATAAAGAGGATTGGGTTGCATGCTAAAATACCTCTTAAAAATGAAAATTAAATCTAAAAAGCATGTAAAGATAAATCTTTGTATGATCCCTCATGTGGGTGATGAATTTTTACAACCTCTAGTGGGTAGTACCAACTGTTATCCATAATCTGATGGTGTTTGATATTCTTTGACATGAACCACCACATATTGTTCTTCCCATTTTATAGTTATTTGTTATTGTTGAGGAGGACACCATTGATTGAGTACAGCTGATCCAACCCTTCGTAATATGGCATAACATTCATAACAGAGTTAGGATTAATTATGAAATGTCCTCTTATTTTGTTTCTACCTGTGAAACCATTTTATCTTCTAGTGATGGCTTCGTATGGGATTTATCCTCTTGTATGATTTCCTCATGCTCAGCAACATTGACCTATTCATTATGGGGATCCTATAGTAGATGTTAAATGTATTTAGGGAGATCTAGGTATTCCTGAATAGCTGTATAGTTTTCTACATCATCCTCCAAGGAATAAAAAAGAGTCCTCCAATCCGGAAAATTAAATACAATTTGGATTTATTCACAAATAACATTCCATAATATCAAATGAGTTGGAGTTCATGAATGTATCATCTCCCTAATATAGTTTGGATTGAATATTTTATTATATGAAGAGTGCCTATTAGAGTTTATTATCTATGCATGGAGGTAGGTAGTCGAGCTCCCCCACCTTGTGTTTTTCTTCAATGTCATGGATGTATTCAGTGAAATCTAGGAAGACCAATTAAACTTTATTCTTGGCCTTGAATATTTGAATGTCAGTTTGGAGTTTATCATCCATGGTCATCAAATATTTTAGTGAGATCCATTTTTCTATTTTCCTTTACTTTTTTTGAACCTTATCATTAATGAATCAGACCTTTGTTGAAGGGCCTCACCAGTGTAGTCTATTTCTTCTTCCGACACTTGTGAGTAATTGTTCAATGCATAATAATTTGAAATGTAATACATCATGGAGAATGGTGTTTTTATATTTTTTAAGGAAAACAAAGAAAAATATCTATAAAAATGTGAATTTTGAAAAATTAATTGAAATAACTTCTTAGATCCCCATCAATAGTGCTAGTTTTGATGAACCTCTGTCATAGGGCATGGAAAAAGAAAATTTATATTCTTAATGCAGCACAATGGCTATCCAGGTTCATCTCAGTTAAGGAGCATTGCAGTCAGTTCAGTCACTAATTCAAATTCATGTAATCTAATTATTATTTTTTCATTAATATTTATTGAAAATAGTTGTTTTTATTTTTTTGTAAAAGGTGCAATTAAAATAATGACATGAGAATTTAAATCTATATTCAAACAAAATGAAACTAGGGATGAAATCTCTTGGTCATAGGGTTGGATAACATGGGTTCATTCATAATTTTGTTGGTTGTTTAAATTAAATTTGATAATTAATATAGTGAAACATCATTAATGAATTACTTTCCCATGATTTATTGAGTCTGTGATTTTAGCACGTGTTCAGCAGACCAAACCACACATATTCTAATAGTAAAATAGGGTAATACCTCAACTGAGATTGATATTCCTACAACACCCATCTCCACCGTATTCCATTTCAACCCTTATGGAATCCCCAAATTCACTATATGATAGGTTTTCATGAGATAAGGTAGGTAAAATGGTTAATAAAATAAAATGAATGGATTTGAATGTAGTGTCGTGGTGGACAACCACCACACCCGTGTAATACCCTCACATCCACCACAAATAGATTTAAAACATTTCAAATTGAAGTGAAATAATAATTAACACTATGAAACCTACCCCAGGGTCAAGATTTTGGTTATCAACTTTCCATTGTGAAGTGAATATATATCACGATGGAAATATGGAAGAGAGAAAATGAGAATTAGAGTTGGACGAAAAAAAATATGGAAGAAGGAAAGGGAAACACTTTAATATTAAAAATTTTAATTCATTAAATGATAAAATAACACTGAAAATAAAAAATAAAAAAATAAAGATAAATCCTAAATTTCCCTAGGACTCATCTTTTTGGTGTCCTAGATGGAATGGGATGGATTAGAATGATTTGATAGGTGGGAGATCCTCTCCTTTTATAAGTAGCATCTCTTCTCCAAAAGTTGTCAGATTTTTGACCCATTAAATTGAAAATTAATGTGTGGAATCATTTACGATAGTTGTTCCCCATTTTCTAGTGCATCTCCTACAAAGATTTCATCATAATTGGCTACAAGATGTAGGAGTTATGAATTTTTAATTTACTATTACTTTTTTATGGACGAAGGTTCTAGGAAGCTTCCTTCATATGTATGCCATTCAATGGCCACCTTAATGGATTCAAAATTTAATGGAAATTAATTTTGAAAGTTAAATATTTATCCTCGTTCTATTATAGGTCAAAGAAACTAAATTGGAGGTGTGTAGGCTGATATGGGATTCTTTTATGGTGGTGGGGTCCATGTTGTACGTCCAAGAAATTTCTGAACATCATTGAATTTTTCATCCCTCTAGATGTTCAAATCATCCTATCATTCAGAATACAAAGTTTATGGAAATTAATTAAGGATTTCAAAAAAAATTGAATTATATTTTTAAATGAATTACCAAAATACCCTTGACGTAAAAATTTGTAAAAAATCCAGAATTAAGCACTTTTCATAATTTTTATCAAAACACATCATAAATAATCAATTAATCCATATAATATCAAATTGATAATTTTATAGTATTAAAACAATTAAATTCATATAAAAATGTGGAAAATATTAGCTCTATCAATTACCCCACACATAAAACATACTTTCCCTCAAGCATAAAATCTTAACATTAAATTTCAAATGGCACCAATGTTACCAATATTCAAATTCCAATATAATAAAATCAAACAATTTTCAATGAAAAATAAAAATTTCAAAAAACCACATGAAGTATCAATTTAATTTCTCTATTTTAAAATTAAAAATAAATTCATATATTTTACTTTTCCCCTTTGATTAAATGATGTAACTTCTCCTTTCATCCATTAAATTTCCTCAATCAATTATTTTTAAACATTCCAAATCATGATCTACCTCACTTTTCAATCTTTCCTCTCATCACTCATAATACAATTCAAATGAAGTTATTATCAAATCATGAGAGAATTCTCCTTATCCATAATCATGTAAAAGGACTACTTTATCCACTGTGTAAAGACAAAAGGTACATAAAATAACGAGGACTTGCAATAAATGATCAAATGACTCTCAAGCTTAAGGTTGATAGAATTTTATGCATTAAAAATTAAGGCCCAAGGAGAAGTATTATATCTTAAGTAAAATTCATGAACCCATGATTATTATGAACATATTTTAATGATATGGGTTACACATATTGAATATTATGGTGATCCATATATAAATATAAACATGTGATAGTTATTGAAATGGGATTAATAAATCACTGTAATGATGAAAAGAGTTCTTTTCTATATGAGGGAGATTATATAAGGAAGAATAGTTTTACATTGAGTAACATAACTTGGTGTACACATTGTTAATTATTAAGAAGATACAAAGTAATATTGCATGTTTTTCGAGGTTGATTGATGGATTGGGTTTTTTAGTACATTAAATATAAGTGACGATGAATTAGATAGAGAAGATAATTATATGTTGGTTCTAAAATTGATAGGAGGTGGTATTAATATTCATAATTAATAAAACCGTATATAAGATGATAATAAATGAGATACTTGGTTAAAAAATTTATAGAGATAAGGTATTGTAGTGAGACTTAAATTATGTTAATGTATTGATTAAGATGATTTTTTCATTTTATAGCTTGTTAAAGATGATTACAATAAACCTATTGAATGATAGAATATAGAAGTTATCGAAGAAGAATATTAACAACATATCATTTCTAATGAGATAGATATAGTGTTGGTGGATTTATAAAATAATTAATAGAAATAATTAAATATAAAAATAGAAAGAATGATGATAAGGTAATGTCAAAACATAGAAAAAATGGTAAATGTGGTTCACCATGTCTCGTGAAAGGAATAAAAGTATTAGAATTGATTATTACATGAAATAAAAAAATATAGTATTATATTACATTATGTTTTTTGAATTAGTAATGATTTTTTATGTTACAGTGGGCTTCATCATGGCTGAAAATTGATCCATATTTTTAAGGATGATTTTAGGATTTTTTTCAAGCCTTAATACAAACTTTATAATGAGTAACATGTGATAAAGTTTCATGATATGTTAAGGAACAATGATACTTGATAAGATAATTCCATAAAGATAATTTAATGTATAAATGTAGAATAAAATTATGGGAAAATAATCCCCATAATATACAATGGTATAAGAGATAGATCCAATTTTTCATATATCGATTTTGAAGGATGTTATATTTAATAATATTTGATATGAAGCTAAATGTGGGGTGAAATAAAAATATATTTCATATAAAATTTATACCAAGGAAAATAAAAATATATAATTTATATTTCAACAGGGATCATGAACAATAATGTTGGTGGATATAATCATGTTAGAGGCTATGAAAATGGTTAAGTAAATAATTGTTAGGCTATTGAGGAAACATGTTTGGTTACCACATTGTGATAGTCATGAAGATTTATTTTACAAGACCAGTTTACTAATATATAACATGAATGATTCTAGGATACTTCATGGAAAATTATAAAGAAAACATTAAATAGGATACGATTGGAATGTATGAAAATAGAAATATAAAACTGAACAAGAATGTATCATGAGTGGAAGCTGGTGTCGAATACAAGTAATAACTAGAAACTATGGGGTGAGAAAAATGATAAATTCTATTAGGATTTATTTAGAGGGAAATGATTAGAATATAATGATATACATTCCTAATAGGAAAAGATCTTTTTATTCAAAATATGAATTTCATAAAAAATGTTATATTTATAGTGCTGAATAAGATGATGGGTGAACACATTTGGTATAAATTCCTACAAAGGATTCATCAATTCATTCACAATCACATTATTATCAAGTATTTTCAAATAAATAGATAGGGAGTACAAGAAACATGTAGTATTTAAATAGATGGTGAATAAAGGCTATGTGGAATAGTGAAGTTAATAAAATGACCATTGGTACACTAAATTAGTGCATAATCTATATGATTTATAAAGAAGATTTTGGGTTCTATATCCCACATTAATATCAGTCATAAATTTATATGAAAGTGGATAAATTGGAGATAGAAATTGGAGCTAAAGGTTATAAAATCATGGTACATAAATAGAGTATTATACTATTGGCCAAGCATGTTTGTTTTATTATTTTAAAATGAATCTAAAATATACATGATAACTTTTGTATATATATAATATAAGAATATTTTTATTTATGTAAAGTTATCTAGGATTAACGCACTATATATTTGGATATTATTGATTGGATATGAGGGGAATGAAGTAGTGGTGGTCGTGGTTGATAAAAAAGATAGAAGAAGTTTGAATCATATAGGAGATCAAGAATCATTATACATAATGATGATTATGGTGTATAAATAAAAAGAACAGTATGGGTCAATACATATATAGGCTTACTATATGAATATGTGATGATAATTTCGGAGAGTTATTAGTCAAGTTTAATGATCCTACAATAATAGGTTTTTTTTGAAGAGATTAATTTTAAGAATATGTTTAAAAAGAAAAGGGTGGTACAATAAGGGAAGAATAAGAATATATTATAATATATGAGAATAAAATGATAGGTAAGAATATATATATAGGGTTGAAATACTATATTTATAGTTAATACTCAATGTTAGTGAAGTGAAGAATAATAGAAGGATCATTTCACATCGGAGGATAATTAAGTGAAGGATGAACCAATAGGAGGTAGTAAGTTGAGATACAGTGGATCATCATACTATGGGTAATATCTACCACATGCCTCTCCATACCTGTATGGTTATGTCATTATAGTGAGTTTATATTGTAGTCTTAGTGGTCCATACATGCATTAGTAATGATCCTTGGAAGGTATCCCTTATTGAGACCAAGAGAATTTTTAATACATGTTGTGATCTAGAGTTCTTGTAACCATGAGAATTTTATCAGTAACAAAGGTGAGTTTTCAATGATATATAGTCATTGAAGAATACCCTATCATTGTGGTATTTTTCTAGGGAAGAATACTTGTGAGGATAAGAAGAAGATATTGTTTTTATGTTGTATTTATTTGTGTATACATAAATCATGCTCAAACTGACATAAGATAAAGTTTATTATGTGAGTTGAAGTATGTTTGAAAGTCTAGAGGTTCTTGAAAAGAGTATGGAGATACTTGAAAAAAACTTACAAGATTTTTTATTTTGAGTATAATTATTATAAATAATCTTTAAGTATTTGATATGTAAGATATATCTTTTCAGAAATAAGATATATTTTTAATATATAATATTTATTTTTATATATAATGGTGTTCTTGAATATACTGTAACAAAATTTTTAATTCCTTAAAATTTAATTTTTTAAATTTGTAAGGTTTTAATCTTCAATATATTAGGAATTATGAGAGAAAATTAGGTATATAATTTTTTTGAATTCATCAATACTTACGTTTTTTCCAAATGTGATATTTTTTAATATCTAAGATTTTATCTATAAGGATTTGTGTAGAATAGTTTTAAAAAAATGGTAAAGTTCTCAGTATGTAAGTATTTTCTATACATAATGTTTTAATTGTGAAAAATAATTTGTTAGGGTTATTAGTTTCCCAAAAAGTTGAGTGTGTAGGGAAAGAAAAATAGTTAGAGAATAAAATCTTATAAAATTATTATTTGAGATTCATAAAACATAGAGGTTGTCAAAGATTATCCAAAAAGTCACTTAAATAAATAAAAGGTGACCAATAAGGCTACGATGATACGAGGGTTCATATTTTAATGCAAATAAATTGGGAAGTAGTTGAAGTAAGTTACTCGTTTAAATTTGAAATTTGAATAGGTAATAACATTATAGATATTGGATAATATATTTTATGTTACTATGAAATTATTTTATTAAAATAGTAGTGTGTAGGTCAGAGTACTGTTTGTTCTGAAAAAAAGAAAAATAAGAAAACAAAATAGTAGAAGAGGGAGATGAAGCAGGTTTAGTCACCATTTCTATAATCTAGAATTAGAGTGAAAAGTGTGAAAGAAAAATCACAACAATAATAAATTAGAGTTATCTTGGTTAAAGAATAATTCTGTTGTTTCTAACGATTTTTTTTGTATATGATAAATTTATACAAGTTGGGAGATTTTTTTGTTTAATTCGAGATCACGGATAAAACCTTTTCATTATATCAAATATGATGATTCTATTTTGTTGTGTGGTCTTGGGTTTTATTATATAATCCCAAGGAGTAACTTCTAATTTTTAGTGTTGAACATTATAAAAATATTTTTTACCTGCTATGTTTTTGCTTTGATGTTTGTGACAATTATCTAGTCATTAGCTTTAATAAGTGTTGAAGTTTTTTTCTACAAAACTTAAGAAGTTATGTGAATTCACGAATTCACCCCTCTTAGTGAATTCACACTAATGTTGTTGTCCATTTAAATTATCATAAGGTTAGTTTAGTTTATTTCAAATATGATCAACACATTAGACATTTTGTTACTCTATATGAGAATATCTAGGCTCAAAATTTCAGTTGTGAACAGGGACACCATTAATTCAAGTGATAAAAAGGGGATTCCCACATTTTGTTGGAAAATATTAGATATGTAAATATAATATTCTTACATGATTGTTATCAATTAGTATAGAAAAGTTAGTGGATGATGGTGATGGTTTTAAATAGAATTTTGAAAGTGTTTATATGCAAATAGTTGGTAAAAAGAATTTGAAAAATGTTATTCATGAAAAAAGTGAAATTTTGTCATATATTTCTAGAAAATAATTTTTTCAAATTTAATGGGATAAAAATATAAATTGGAATACGAGATAAATTGAAAAAAATATATAAAGGACATGTGAAATTGTATCAATCTAAGATATAAATTTATACATTAAAATTTGAATATCTGAATATGAATGATGATGAAATAGTGGATAAATTCTTTAGTCTATTTAATCAAATTTTAAATAATATCAGTGTTTATAGTGAGATGTTAGAGTATTATATAAACGTGGAGATTAAATTGTGTATTCTTTTCGATAGGTTTGATGAAAAGGTCTTAGCTCTTAAAACCACGATATGGGTCAAGTTCTATTGGATGATCTAAAAAATATTATAATTACTCATAGAATTCACATGGGATGTTTTTTAAATAATAATTTCATTAATTATGGGTAAATTTCCATTAAATTATTAAACAAAAAGAAGAGTATAAAAGAATGGATGAATATGTGGAAGAATCCATTGATGAAAAATATTTCAAAATGAAATTTTATATACTCCTTCCATTCATTTCTAAAAGTATGATAAGAGTAAGGGAAATATTCTATGAAATTATAATACTAAATTGTTTCATTTGTTGATCAATTATAATTTTGTAGAATATTTTAAAAAGTTGAAATGAGAAGAAGATTTTGAGTATGAACATGAAAATCCAAGGATATTGTTAAGGAAGAAAGCTTCAAAATTTAACAAATCAAAATTTTCTTCAAATTAGAGAGGTAAACACCTCTCTAAAACAAAGACACTAAATATATTATCAACATTTAAAAATGATAATTATAATAAGGATGAATAGTATGTTAAGACTTCTAGTGAAGTTGATGAAATATTACTAATTGTAAAAGTGAATGAGGAACTGTAAAATAGTGATGAAATTAGTGATTTTAAAAGTGAGGAAGAAATAAAAAAAGTTCATTTTGAAGTAATAAATCAAAGAATGTATTTTAAATATATTTTTTTTTCAAAAATAACAAAATTTTAAATAAATAAAATCAATATTCAAGAAATAATGATTCTAGTGAACATGAAAAAAAAGTCAATGATAAATAATGAGATAGATAACATGAAGAAATTGGTCACTATAAATAAGGCATTGATATTTGAAATAGATGTTATGGTTATATATATGAAGAAAGATCTTGAAATTACTGAACAAAAATTGTTAGATGATAAAAAACAATTGAAAAAATTCAAATTCAACTTTAAAATGTCTATGTAGGATGTTGGAGAAAGGTCCAATGAAAATATTATGGAATATGAAGTTAAAAAAAATAATGATAATCAAGTGGGTTAGAAAATATCACATTCAAAGGTCAATAATGTTATTGAAATTTGTTTTGAAAAGGAAAATTAAAAATCACAAGTGAGGAAAGTCAAATTTATGGTAAAACCACATGATTATCCAAAGTATAAAAATTATAGAAATGGAAACTTAAATGTAAAAAATGATATAAATAGTGAATAAAAAATAAAAGAATATAAATAGAGTGAATCAGAAATTTTGGGATTCTAAAAACATTTTGATTTGAAAAGGGATAAAAAATTGATGGTCAAAATATAGAAAAGGGGAAGGTGTTAACATTTAAAAACCTATAATATTTTATTGGAAAGTATTCATTTTATGGATACTGTAGGAATTTGGAAGGATTTGATAACATTTCATGGAAGTTTTGGTTTAATTAAAAATATTTATATGAGACTAGATGATTTTAATGATATATTTTTTGGGTGAATATACCAAATAGAATAATGAATGTTGAGAAAAAATCATAAAATTTTGGGCTTATAGTTGATGACTAGTTTTAACCATCAAAATAATTTTTTGAAAGGTTTGACCAAAGAGGCCACATTACTAAATAATGTCTCACCATTTTAACTTCCCAACTGAGTATTGATTTATAATACTTAAAATACATATGATAATAAATATAAAAGAAGAAATACATTTTTAGGTGTTGAAGTTTCACAAAAAGAATCATAAAAATAATTTCCATGGATTTTTCATTGTGGATATTCTTTACAACTGAAAATATATTTAAATATTTTAAAGGATGTTTAAAAGTTAATGTAAATATCAAGGACCATTATAAATGATTTTTCAATTAAAATCATCGGATTTGGATCTATAGTTATTGTAAAAGATAAGTTGAAGTTGAAGAACATATTATATGTTGGTGGGTTGAAACATAACTTATTAAGAGTATCTATGATATCTAATAAAGGAAATGATGTGGTGTTTTAAAAACATGGGTTCATATTAAATAGTTTGAAAGTGGATGTTTATTTATGTGAGGATATAAATATGATCTAACTTCTTTTAAGTTCGTGATGCTGAAAATTCATGTCACTTGATCTTAAAAGAGAGAAATCAATTTTTTCCATCGAAGGATAGGAAATCTTGGTCAAAAGAAAATGATAAATCATACCAAATTTAATAATTCCCATGATGTTCCTATGTTAAATATGTAATTATATTTTATGTTAACCACTTTATAAAAGGGTAATATTTCCAATTTTTCTCACAAGAAAGTAGAGATTTAAACATTTTACCTGTTGGAGCTCATTCATTCAAATATTTATAAGATTATAATGAAGAAATAATAAAATAGTGATAATTATTTAATTTCAGTAATGTATTAAATTAGGCACATAATATTTATTATCTCCAAGAACCTTAATCTATAGGATCTAAAAATGTTTAATAATTTTAATGGAAGCACTGAGATGTAGTGTGGTTTCTCTTTTAAGATGATCTGCAAAAATAACAATGATGAATATATGAGTGGAAAATTTTAAGCATATATTGAGAATCATTGTATTAATTATAAAATTAGTGCACCATACACCCTATAATAAAATAATATTATTTAGTGCAATAATATCAATTTGTGGAAATAAGTTCTACTACATTGATTGATTGTGATACTTATCATTATTTCTTGAGACAAGAAATTGGTATAGTAGTTCAGATTCAAAATCATTATTTTTATCAGCAAGATTAAAATATTTCACTATATGAGATGTATTATAAGAAGTTAGTAAAATTTAACTTCTTAATTATGTTTTTAATCCCTTATATTATCAAAGATAAAGGTGAAGACCCAAGGATGTTTGATTATATATGAGTTGATGGTATCTTCCTTGGTTATCCTCCAAATGGAAGAGGATACCACTATTATAATAAATATATTGGGCAGATTTTTGATAGTATTGACTTAATTTTTTTGGAATAACAAAAAAATGAAATTATACATCAAGAATAAAAGTCTATAATTTGAGATAATGAAGTAAATTTTTTTGAGAAACTAGGCAAATATTTGAGAAATAATGATAATTCAGTAGAAGAATATATTAATTATATTTAATTAATCATTTAAAGTGATGAGAAAAATATATTTATCAACTCATATAAGGCTATAAAAGTAGGTGGTGGTCTAAAATATAATTTTAAAAAAGGACATCTATTTCAAACTAATATAACATTGAAAAAAAAGAATACCTCATTGTTTTCTTAGGTTAAACTAAGTGATGTGAAATATGATTAGAGAATCAATAATGGTTAAATTATATGAATTAAGAGTTATATTTTAATAATAAGAATAATAATTTGGGTTTGGTAACCAAGATATAAAATAATAATTTTATTAGGAAAAGTGGGTGATTCATAACAAGATGAATGGTAGAGAAGAGGTGATAAGAAATAAGGAAAGACTTCTATGAAAAGGGTATGCATAGGAGAAAGGAATTTATCTTGATGAGATATTCACACAATATTCTAGTCTTTATACCATTAGGATATTTATTTCTTTTACATCACAAATTTTATATAAGATATTTTAAATGGATGTCAAATAATATTTTTTCAACGAAGTGTTAAAAGAGGAAGTGTAAAAGAAGTAGACTAGTAGTTTATTTCAAGGAGGAGTTAAAGGATATGTTTATAGGTTGAATAAGACTGAATATATGTTAAAAAAATATCCAAGATCATGGTATAATAAGTTAAACACTTTATTAATGTTTATAAAGTCCAAGAAGAGAAGAGTGGACAATAACCTCAACATTAAAGATGCCAAATATGTGTCACTTATTGATATATTCTATGTTGTTGATATTATATGTTCTCTAAATAAAGAATATATGTTTAAGTAGTTTGATTGAGATATGAAAATGATTTTTAGATATATATGAATAGATAAATGATGTACATTTTAATCTTATAAATTTATCAAGAGGAAGATCACATTTTTCTTTAGCAAGGGAAGTATGTTCATGAACTTTTGAATAAGTTTTGAATAGACTATTAAATGATGAAATCTAACCAATTTTAGTGGTAAAAAATATTTTGAAGGATGAAAAATGAAATTAAATTTATGTAAGTGAATTTACAAAGGTAATTGATTGTTTTCTTTTCTTAATATATTCAAGACTGGATATCATGTATACTATTACATTATGGGCTAGATATAAAAGTGCATTGAAGAAATCAAAATTCATTACTGGAATGAAAATTCTAAGGTATATTAAATTCATGATATATTTTGGATTAAAATATGGTAATAATATAAATCTTGAGTACTAATGAAGTAGAATATGTTCATGGAACTCAAGAAATAACCCATTGATATGGATAAAGACTCAATTAGAATACATCAAGGTGTATGTTATGTTTCTATTTTTTTGGGATGTGATAATAAATGTTTCATTAATTTGTTGTGAAATATATTGAAAAATCCATGATTAAAAAATATTTATGTAAAATATAATATTATAAAAGAGTTAGTGGAGTATAGTGTTCTTAGACCGAAGTTTGTTCCAACTAAGAAGTAGAATGCAGATTGTTCACTAAGATATTTCCAAAGAAATTATTCCACAAACTGAGGTTAATGACTAGAGTTTAACCTCATTCCTATCAAGTATAAGGTATAGTCATTAAAAATACCCTCTCATACTTGTTATTTGGATACTTATTATCAAAGTGGAGACTGAAAATACAAATCCATTTATATTTATCTGTTAGTGTGTTAAATATAAAAAACATTAGGGGAGAATATGTTGATATGTGTTTAAGAAAATGGTGGAGTGAACTCTTATTTAGGTGGAGTATATATTTATATGAGGTTTTTAAAAGTGCAAATATCATATAAAAAGGGATCATATATTTACGTATTTTTTAAACAGGGTAAATTTGTGTATTTTCATCAG
The DNA here is from genome assembly GCA_963277665.1 of Viscum album. Lineage (NCBI taxonomy): Eukaryota > Viridiplantae > Streptophyta > Magnoliopsida > Santalales > Viscaceae > Viscum > Viscum album. The sequence goes on along the minus strand of OY728146.1, from coordinate 640,735,630 downwards.
GGTTGTATGAGTTGTGAAATATTTTAATATGTTTTTTATATATGTATAAAATACCATGTAATAAAAAATTTATAATAATAGTTTTCAGAAGTGGAATAAGAGTTGTCTCAAGAAGTTAATCTCATTTGTATTATAGTGTTTTGATGAAGTGGATGTATGTCAATTTAATGAAAATAATGGAATTATTATTAAATATTATTATTTCCTACACAATGTTTGCTTATATAGGATGGGGATTATTGAATGATGATTAATTGTTAAGTGTATTGAGTTTTAAAAGTGATTTTTGTTCAATGGTTAAAAAAATAAATCCAAAAGGGGATATTATTCCGACTAAGATCAATTCTATGAGAATATTAATGTGGATGTTTTGTAACCTTAGTTAAATTTCTAAGACCTAAGGCAGTATTCTAAGACATATAGTTGAAGAATAATCCCATATAATTATGGTTTTTTAAAGGGATGAATACTTATAAAGAGAATAAGTGGATATTGTTTTTATATTGTGTTTTTCATTAATTACTTAAATCATGTTCAAAATGACATTATATAAGGTCTATTAGGTGAGGTGAAAGTTATTAGGATGTCTAGATGTGTTTCAAATAATTTCAAAGATATTTAGAAAAAGTTTGAAAGATTTTTATTAGATGTTCAGTTATGAGAATTATTAGTGCAGAAAATGGTTAAGTATTTGATATGTAAAATATATCTTTTCATATATAAGATTTAATTTTCAACCATAAGTTAAAATTTTTAAACATAAGGGGTTTCAAAAAAGTTAGTAAAAATGTTAAATTCCTCATAAGGCTAGGTTTTCTACACATAATGTTTTTATCTCCAATATGTATAGAATTTTAAGATTGGGCTGGGTCTAGAAAATTGGTAGAGCTCAATATGTAAGGTTTTTGCTTATGTAATATTTTTTCATATATAATATTTTATCTATATGGTGATGAGTATATTGGGTCTGGAAAATTTTCTAATTCATAAATGCATACTATCTTTTGATATGTAATATTTTAATAGTGATACGTATGGTTTTTCTATGAAATTCATGGGTTTTTTACTTTTCCAAAAAAGTAAGTTTCGATAGAAAAATAAAGAAATAAAAACTAACTTCTTCAAAATTGAATCTTTATAATTTGGATGGATTATAATGGATCAAATATCATCTAAAAATAATTTTAAACAATATTAGTAGTTATTAAAACAGTTGGGATTATCTAAGGGATCTTATTTTAATGAGAATAAGTTGAGAAGTAGTTAAGGGATGTTATATTTCATTATTTTGAACTTGAATAGAGAATATCCTTATTGTTATTAGATAATATTTTTTATGATAGTATGAAAGTATTTTTAGAATAAGAGGAGTGTGTTTCAAATAGTACTTGTTGATGTGAAAGTAAAAAAAGAAGAAAAATATGAATTATAAGTGAAAGAAGAATCATTTTTACTCACTATTTCTATATTATATAATGAGCATGATAAGTGTGAAAGAAAAAGTACAATATTGAAAACATGGTTTTCTTTTGGTTGAAAAATCATTTTTCTCTATTAAAAAATTGATTTTCATTGTTTATGTTAGAGCACTTTACACAGTTGGGTGACATTTTTTTTAACATTAGTTCAAGGAAAAAATCTTCTCATTATACCAAACATAATGATTCTTGTAGATAGTGTGGTTGGATTTCAAGGGATTATTTCGAGGAGTAACTAATTAGTTTTAGCGGTGAACCTTATTAAAAGGAAATATGTATACCGAGTTTATGATTTTGTGTGTGTGATAGTGATCCAATCATTCACTTTAATAGGAATAAAATGTTTTTTTAAAGATACTTATGTAGGGAAGTGAATTAACTAATTCACCCCCTTTCAGGGAAATATCATTGATCCAGTGAGTCCATCTCATCCTTAAACCCTATAATCATCAAGTGATAATGATATATGATAGGTTTAGTTCGTGATATGTGAGAGGATTAGAAAACTCCCACTGAAACCTTGAATATAAACCACATTAGTTAAACTTGGTAAATGCCATATGGAACATTTATATACCTACAATGTTAGTGATAAATGAATAAATTTAATATAATTATCAGGAGAAATAAATAATTGATTATAAAGGGGACCCTTAAACACTAAGAGGATAAGGTCTAATTATAAAGTGAGGAGTAACTTGTTTTCATTAATTAAAATTAAAATAGATTACCACAACATGATTTTAACCCTTCTTAGGATTCCCTTCATTGATAGAAACGTCTATGTTTACCACTAATAAATAGTATAATTTTTTTAATCATGAAACAATGAATGAGAATAAAAAATTCATGAAATAACAAGTTTAATTCCATTTAATGATCATGTAAATAATTGGATTTATTTCTAACCCAAAACTAGTCCCCTATAAAATACTAAGATGAATTACTATAAAATAAACTAAATTTTTGGGACACCATTTAAAGAATGATTTCTTAGAATTATTTTAACTACATTTTACATCTGTCATTATCATGTAACATAGTAATCGAAAGAAGTTACATGATACATATCAATGAATGATCTGAAGTGTTATTTATCCACATAGATGAGTTTATTTAATTTTTATGAAATTAACATCAATATTAGTTTAGGTAAACGTTTCTACATTTCTATCAGACCAATTTACAAAGTTTTATAAATAAGAAACAAATACAATGCTAAATATTGAACTAACAAAACTTGTTATCCATCTATTATCTGTTCCAACATGATAAGAAATTTCAATATCTTCAATATTATATAATAATAATCCTTACAATATATTAGAAAAAAAACTAATTTAGTCTTATGGATTAAATATCTTCCCTTTTGGAATATAATATTTTTTTTAAAAATTCTTAATTAATATCCTCTCCAAAATCAGTTTCCCCTTCCCTTTATTTTTTCATAGCTCAAATAATATTAAACATTACATGATATCTATGAAATCAAAAATAAAAATGATAGAGGTAATATTTTCCTCCTTTTTAATATGTGTTTTAATTATTTAAATCCTATGAATTTATCAATTTATGATTATTTACATAACTTCTTGAATTATGGTGTGTTTTGGGCTAAAATGTGAAAATTTATTATTTTTGGAATTTTAATAGATTTTAGTCACTTTGGTATTTTGGGAATAACCTTTGGAATATTAATCTAATTTAAGTGATATTTTTTTAAGATACCTTAATTTATGGGATTCTATGTTTTCTTCTAGACCAAGAGTTGTTTCAAAGATCTAGAGGCCCAAAGAAGTCATTGATAGTGAAAAATTGCTAGATAGATAGAGTGGAACTCACTAAAGAAATAAGGAATAAATCATGATAAAATCCTAAAATTAAGGTGATTCTAGATTTATTTCAAGTAGGACTCGGAGTTTCATTTCTCCATTAAATGTGGAGAAGTCATTCACTCATTAAGGGGGCATTGGATGTTTATCATTGAAGGATGACCCCAGATGCATTCATACAGGATGAAAACCTTGAGTAATATGGCTATATCTTCATATACATATGAATTATTAATCTGTAAATTATAGATAAGTAGAAATAAATATTTTATAACAACTTTATAGAATAAAATTTTTAATAATTAGGTAAAAAATATAAGGAACCCACACACTACATTTTGAATAAAAAATTATAGAACTAAAATTTCAACCACTGGCACCTATTATGTCATGAAACAAAGTAAATGGTCTATTATGAAACCCCAAACCCTATTCCCTACCTATGAAAAAGAGGCTAGGGGTGGATTGAAGTGTATATTGATTGATGAGTGAAGCATTGGATTAAGACCTCCAATAGATTTATTTCTCTTCTTTATTTTTCTTTTTATTATTTACTCAGTAATGTCTCCCTTATCTTGTATTATCTTGACATCCTCATCCATGTAAGGGTAGTTTCATTGAGTGATTGTGAAAGGGGGAGGATGGATGTATGTTCTTATCTTGATTTCTTGGGATTTTATTTAATAATATCCATTCTTCTTTCTGAATCTGGTTTTAATTCATAGTTTAGTTTTAAATTCTGAATGTAGTTGCGTTAGGTTTTCATTCTGTTATTTTTAATTTCTTTATTGGATGAGACATATCTCTAGCCACCCAATTATTTTTTTCATATATTGTTATATATTAGGGTTGGGTGGTGAGTTATTTACAATCATTAGCACATGTGTAATAATATATGTTGTAATATTGTTTTATTAGGGAATAACAATCCCTAGTCAGGATTTCCATAATTAATCAAGAAAACCTACTACAATGCTACACACATGGGAAGGAGGGTAGAAATACCTAAGGTTTAATATAGGAATATTCTCATAATAATCATCTGGAAATGGTATGGAGAGGACTCATTAGATGAATATCTCTCTTACGGGTTAGTGGAAGAAAAAGGGTGAAAACTCGGTCTAGCCAAACCCACTCCGGTCACCATTTTTCTTAATAAAACTCCTTCCTTCTCTCACTTTGTTAAAAATATATTAAAAAAAATGTTTTCAAAAAACCAATAAAAACTATCAAACATTTTTTTTGAACTCCCCTGTAGAATAGTTCATTTAGTAAACTATTATATTATAATTATGTTATTGAAATATCTTTTTGCATTACCCATGATAGTTGTTCATCAAAAATTTTACAATTACCTTAGATAAAATGCCTCAAAACATGAAAAATTAATTTTTTTAATGAACCATAGTTAAAATAACCATTAAATTATATTTTCTCTTGAAATAAATAAAGAATAACCAAATTAACAAAAAAAATTAAAAATGGATATTGAATAAATATATCTCATGGATTCAAGTGACACATTCAATGACCAATATCAACCTATAATAATTGTTGGTAATCCCAAAAAAAACATCTGCGATCTTTGCACCCCATAATTCACTAACTTAAAAAATCAACTAGTTGTCCCCGAAATAGAGAATTATTTTTAATTTTTCATTATCATGATTCAAATTCTACATAAATTCTATGGACTTGTAGGAGAAGTCTCTAAAATAAATATTCAGGATTTTACAAATGTGTGCTCCAGTTGAAGACCCTAAGGAGTTATAGAGGATAAGGTAATGTGGAGGGCATTTCCCTTCTCACTAAATGGAGTAGAAAATGAATTATTTTATAGTCTATAACTAAGAGAGGTCCAAGATTAGGAATATTTTCAAATATGATTCATACAATGATTTTTTCCCACATCTAGGAGCAGTACTATATATAAATAGATCTATGATATTCCCTAATCAATCAGTGAGACAATTTATGAGTACTGGGATTGATTCAAGAATCATTGTGCCAACTTCCCACCTAATATTGTGTAGGAACACAATTTTATTATTTTATTATATCAAGGAATGCTCGAAAATGATTTCAAATTGCTAGAAACCTCATCTGGAGAAGCCTTGATTTAAAAGTGACCAGCAAATTGCATCGGTCTAATTTAGAAGATTGTGAAAAACTCACAACAATTTGGCACTAGAGGTATAGGAACATGAGGAATCCATGTGTTAAATAATTAAAATTATTCCTCAACTACAGTTGAATAAAAACATAAGGAAATGACTAGTGTGATGAAAAAACTTACTTGGAACCATGTAAATAAATAACAAGGCCCAACTCAGGTATGTGCTTTATACTCTTCTACATATCATTAAACTTATCAATATCCAAATGTGTAGGGGACAAAAATTTGTGATGTTTCCTATCATAAAAGGATATTCCAGTCAAATCAACAACCTAAACCCCAAAACCAACTAGGATATGGATTATAATAGAACCAGGATATAACTCCTTTTTAGAATCAATACCATAATCAACCATCATTCCAACATCATCAATACCATAACCCTCCACCATTTTATCAACCTTATAAACAAACATACCAATAGAAACGATAAAAAATAACCCTTAAAAATCTCTCATAAGAACAAAAAAGAAATAGAGATTTAAGAGATAAAGAATAAAGTGAAAATTTTGGATAATAAATTTGATATCCTTAGTGAAATTCTAACTAAGAATCAAGGAAATTATAATCACAAATAGTTCTGAATCCCAAGGAAAATGTGAGAGTAATTACAAAAATTAGTATAAAAGTGCTCAAACTACTAAGAAAAAGTATTTATGATGATTCTGAGAAACCTTACAAAGCTCAACCAATCCATCCAAAATAATTAGATCAAAAAAAAGAGAAAGAACTAGGTTTAGAAATGAAAAGATAGAAAAACCTTTACAAAAAATCAAATAAAGAAAAATAATATTCAAGAACTATTCCCATATACATTAGTTGAGTCTAAGACAGGCGAATAATAATAAATTAAATAGGAAATTCAATATAACTTATAAATATTTGAGATCAAAATCCTAATACTAGAGGAAATCCAAAAAATACCTAAGTATGAATTTTTTTTGAAAGGGAGGTTCCATAAAAAAGGTGGCTAGATAAAAATGAGAGAATCGTCTTAGGAAGAAGTATCTTAACATTGATCACACCACAAATACCAAAACAATTTCAAGATAGAGGGAAATTTTCCATTACTTACACCATTTGGTCTGTAAATTTTACTGATGCAATTTGTGATCTAGGATCTTCAAAAAAATTTATTCCTCACCAAGTATTTTCTTTCATTCAGATCAGAAAACTAAAACCTACCCATGTTGGGGTATAAATAACAAACAAATCCAAAATATTCCCAACTATAGTTGTAGAATATTTACTCATGGGAGTAATAGAATTGATCTTTCTAGTATATTTTTATGTCCTTAACATGGAAGAAGACTGAGCACCAGGCCCCTCTCCCATCATCCTAGGGAGAACATTCCTAGAAACTGTGAAGATTATCATTAATGTACATGATGGAACCCTCATAGTATAACTTTGAGGTAGTATAATAAAATTCAATATATATTATGTGATGAAACATCTTTCCAATAATCACTAACTTCAAGAGATCTCCCACGATGAAGGTATAAAGCCAATTGAAGACTTAAGTATTCTTTGTGAATTCTTATGAGTAAGATAAAAGTCTTTATTTTAATGTTCCAATTCCAAAGAACCTAAAATTTCAAATATCAAGTTAGATAAATAGGTAAAATATTATTTTCCTAATGATTTATTAAAATCAAATGAGATTTTACAGGAGATTCTAGCCTTAGAAGTAAGAAACCCTAATTATATATCATCCCTTGAACAACCCCCATGTCTAGAACTTAATCTGTTTCCAAGTGATTTGGATTATTATTACCTAATGGAAGGAGATAAATTTGTATTAATCATTGATAATAAACTATCCCATTATCAAGAGAAAACCCTAATTTACCTTCTCAAAAGGAATTTCCAAGCTGTAGGATAGAGTTTACGTGATATACCTGGAATTCATCCCAAGGTCTTCGCTCATAGAATATTTTCAAAAAGTAATTCTTGGTCAGTTAGACAACCTAAAAGAATACTAAATACCACCATCATATATTTTGTTAAGAAAGAAATAGAGAAATTTATTATATAGGACATAGTTTACCCAAAAGTGATTCTTAGTGGGTCAGCCCCATTCATGTAGTCCCAAAGAAAACTGTCCTAACCACTATTAAAAAAGAACAAAATGAGATGATACCCATGAGAGTAAAAAATAGATGGAGAGTGTGTATATATTATAGGAATCTAAATCTAGTTACCAAATGAACACTTTACCATTACATTAATTAATCAAATTCTTGAAAGGTCATCTAAAAAACACATTACTATTTTTTAGATGGATTTTCAGGATACTTCCAGGCATTGATCGCACTAGAAGACCAAGAGAAGACAAAATTAACCGAACATTTTCGAACATTATCTTATAAAAGGTCACATTTTGGGATATACAACACCCAATGTAAATTTCAATGGTGTATGGTGAGTATTTTCTTAGATCATGCTGAGGAATTTCTAGAGGTATTTCATTGTGATTTAACAATTTTCAGAAATTCATTTGTTTATTTTATAGGAAATGTGGAATATGTTTTGAAAACCTGAATTGAAAATAATCTTGCATTAAATTTCAAAAAATTACATTTAATAGTTGAAAAGGTAATAGTGTGGTTTAAAATAATTTCACAAAAAGTGGATAAGGTTGATAAATCAAAATTTTATGTAATATATTCCTTTCCATATCCAACTTATATAAAACATGTTAGATCGTTTTTAGGACATGAATTATTTTACAGAAGATTCATCGAGGATTTTTTTAAGATTTATCTCCCTCTCTCAATATTACTACTAAAGGATTCTGAATTTAATATTAATTATTCATTTATGAAATTATTTTATGAATTGAATAAAATTTTTATCACACCTCCAATAATAGAGCCACCTAAATGAGAGTACTCTTTCGAGTTACTTTGCGATTCATCCCACCAAGCGGTTGGAGATGATTTATCACAAAGAATTGATAATAATACCCAATTCATATCTTACAAATAAAGGTCCTTGGATGAAACACAAATAAATTATACAAACACTAAGAAAGAGTTCTTTCATGTTAACTTTTTACTAAATAATTTCTAATGATATCTACTCGGCACTAATGTTTTTTTTGGATCATGAAGCACTCAGGTATTTAATGAAAAAAGAGGATTTGAATCCAATGTTGCTGAGATGAATTATACTCTTATAGAAGTTCAATTTTAAAATTAATGATAAAAATGGATTTAAAAATTAGGTTTCTAATCATATAAGTGAACTACCCTACACCGCTAAAGTAGAAATTCCAAACCGTATCCCACTTAATGATGTGATTCCTGGAGAACAACTCTACATCATCAATGGTGAAGTACCATGGTATGACAAAATTTTAAATTATTTTCTTACATATCAGGTACCCTCTCATCAAAGATATCATAAACAACATAATATTAAATCTGAATCAAGATTTTTTATTTAGAATGACCCATTTCTATAGAAAATTTGTTCTGATAAAATCATAAGAATATGGTTACATGAAAATAAAATAGTATCTTTTTTTTAATTTTATTATAAATTATATTGGGGATGATACTATGGACCTCATAAAATAGCTTAGTTTTTTTAAATCTATAATTTATTGGTATGACTTATTCAAATAAGAATATAAATTTTGTAAAACATGTGAAAAATGTTATTTTTCTGACAATATCTCAATACAATTGGAAATCCATCCAAAACCAATAACATTTTGTGAAATTTTTGATTTATTGGGTATAACGTTCATGGTATGGTTACCAAATTCATTTGTAAATTCATATATTCTTTTAGTTGTAGACTATGTTTCAAAATTGGTGGAACCAAAAGCAATCAGGACTGATAATGCTAAAGATTTCTGTGATTTTGTTAGGGATAACATATTCAGTAGGTTTAAAGTGACATGCGAAATAATTAGTGAACTTGGAACTATTTTTTTTAATAGGTAAATGGAATAATTGAATAAAATGTATGGGTTATTTCATAAAATGTCAATACTATTCTGTCCACAAAAAATGGAAAAGAAGAGGTCTCCAAAAGATAATTCAAAGGAATTTTGGAAAACAATGTTAAACCCAATAGGAATGACTAGATTGAAAGGTCAAATTATACCTTATGGGAATACATAACATCCTATAAGAAACCCATATGGATGATCCCCTATAAATTTATTTATGGAAAGATTTTCCACCTTTCTATAGAATTAGAGCACAAAGCCTACTGGGTTGTAAGAGAGATGAATCCAGACCTCAATAAACCTAGGAAAGAAATAAGAATGTACTTACAAGAGCTAGAGAAAATCATGAGGGAATATTTCGAAAATTTAATGATCTAGAAAGATATTATAAATATGAACTATGAAAAGATGATTCAACCAAGAACCTTCATCCCTAAAGATCAAGTGCTATTATTCTAATCCATACTTAAACTAATTCCGGGTAAACTCTGTTCCAGATGAGAAAGTCACTTTACTCTGATTCATGTATACCACTTTAGTTTAATAAATATAAAAAATTAAGGGGAAGATTCCACATTTAATGTAAATGGTAAGAAGCTAAAGAAGTTCTATTGGACCAAACCTCATGAACGAGTGGAGGAGATCACACTCTTTCACCTTGATTACTAATGAAGACCTACAAGGATGAATCATTCCTTTACACTTTATTAAAATTTGAAATTCAATTTTTTAATATAGTTACATGAAAATAAATTTAAATGCACTAAGAACACAACATAAAAAACGTGTGTAGGATAGAATCATGTACTCTCTGTTTTTTGAAATTTTGTTTTTCAATTTTTGAGTCAAGCCAATGATATTAAACAAAATCACTTTTGGGAGGAAAGCCACATTATTTCCATAGCCCACTCTTCCCCTCAATCATATTCTAGCATGATTAAATAGTACAAAATGATCATTTTTTTATAATTATTATTTAGAAACATCAATGAAGATGATTCAAGGCTCAAAAAAAGAGAAACTAAACAAAACACACATCAGAAATGTGCTGTAAAATAGAATTGAATGAACAAGACTTACACTAACCAAATGAAGAATCATTTCTAAATGGTGTTTTATTTTTCAATAAATATATTTTGAATTCTCTACATTTTGGTTTAAAAATATGTTCTTGAATATTCCAAGAAAATTTCATGCCAACCCTTGGATATATGTTTTACTTGACTTATCTAGGAGACATGAGTTTCTTGTGAATAATATGATGCCATATTTTAGATTTCAATGTTAATAATATTTAATGAGTAAATTAGATAATTGATTTCTTAAAGTTATGTATAAATTTTAATAGGATCACTCATGATTTGAGGGAATTAGTTTATTCATGTAAGTGATATTTCCTAATAATTTTTCATGCTTTGAATTTTTAAAAATTATGTGAATTTATTTTTTATTATTAATCTTGAATTGAGTGATTATATTATATAATATTTCCCATTCTTGATAATATTGTTAGACCATGTAATTTCTATTTTTCTTGATCATATTTCTTGATTTATATTGGTACATAACATCTATGAGAACTTTCATTGGAACATGTCAAATCTACGACTATATGAAAACACATTGAAAATAATTGAGGCAAATTTTTATAAACCAATTTATTATAAAATAACTCATTTAAATAAATACTTTTTTATCCCATCAAGACTATGAATGACGTTTTTAGGAATGATATATGTTTTATGCCATTTTTATCTATTCCTAATCTTTTATTAGTATTTTCATGATATTTTAAAATTGAAGTGTGGGGGTGAAGAGAGTCATGATGGAAGGGATTAAATACATTCTAAGGAACAAATTTGGGGTAATTATTTTGGGAAATTAATATTTTTGATTAATTCATGATATTTAATTATTTCCCCCTCTTGAATTTTATAAATGAAAAATAAAAAAAAGAACCAAAAAAATGAGAAAAATGGGGTAGGATTTCAAAAAACCAAAAGTCACCATTAATAGACCTTTGAATTTTATCATACGTGGTTATGTGGTGGATGTGAGGATTATTATAATCTTAACTTTTGAAAAAATAAAAGAATTTAAAAGGGTATTTGGAAAATAAAAAAAGTATAAAAGTAATAAAAATATTTAAGAGGGTGCACAAATCATTCATTAGGCATTATTTGATGATCACCTTTAATTTGAGCTTTAGGTAAGTGGGAGTTTTAACATTAAACTGGTGAATTTAATTACAAATTTATTTTTGATATCATTCATTTTACTTAAGATAAAAACCTATTCCTTGAACCTTAAATTTCAAAATTCAATTCCTACCAACCTTATGACTCAGAGTCATTTGAACCATTAATGAAATCCCTCAATAATATTTTGTGACTTGTTTCTTTACAATGTGGAGAAATTAGTTCATTTAAAAAACTATGAGTAAGAATAATGTTCCAATGATATGAAAATTAATTCAAATGAATTTTATCATGAGTGATGAGAGAAAAAAATTTAAAATAGTGGTAGATCATGATTTTCCATGTTTAATAATAATAAATCGAGGAGGTAGAATGAATAAAAGGAAAAGTTACGACATTTTTTAAAGGGGAAACATTAGAAACATGAATTGATTTATTATTTGAAAAATGGTAAATCAAATTGATATTTTATGTGAAATTTGATAATTTTATTTTATGTTGATGATTTTTTAATTTTATTTCCTTGAAATTTTAAAAATGACAGCATTGGTGCCCTCTGAATTCCATTTTGAGATTTTATGCTTGAGGACCAGCATTGTTTATGTATGGGGGAATTGATAGAGATAATATTTTCCTAAATTTTAAAATGTATTTAAATTTTTAAATCCATGAAATTTATCAATTTATACTTATTTGTGTCACTTTTTGAAATATGGTGTGTTTTGGGATAAAAAGTGAAAAATGCTTATTTTTTGAATTTTAATAGATTTTTATAATAGTTAGTTTTTTGGGAAAAACCATTAAATTTTTTTCTAATTTGAGTGATATTGTTTAATATTAATTTATTTATGGGATTCAACTTTTTCTTTGGGACCAAGAGCTAATTCGAAGATCTTGAGGCTCGAAAAAATTATTGAAGGTGAAAAAATGTTCAGATAGATAGAGTGGACCCCACTCCAGAAATGGGGCATAATTTATGATACACACCTCAAATAGATGTTATTATAGATGTGTATGAAATATTACTCATTGTATAATTTAAATATTAAATTTGAATCAGTATTTCACTCATAAAGGGGTACATTGGATGCTCAACCTTAAAGGATGACTTAGGATGCATTCTTTCAGAATAAAAACCTAGAGTAATTTATATAAAATTACTTTTTAAAATGAATGAATAAGATTAAATTTTGATGTAGGACTAACAAATTATTTTATGTAAACATTTATAAGAACATATTTAATTATATAGTCAAAATAAGGGGGCAACACGCACAAACCATTGAAGGAAAAATTATGGAACAAAATTTTCAACCATTGATGACCATTATGTCGCGAAACATATTAAATGGTATGTTACGAAACCCATAGGCCTCTAAAATGGATATAAATAATGGTATAGGTTTGAATTTAAGTGGATATAGACCAGAGAGGTATGTATTGAATGCTGGCCTCTTACATATTTATTTATCTACTTTCTTCTTCTTTTATTCTTTTTTACTTTATAATGTCTCCCCACTCCAACATCATCTGAAATTCCCCATCCAAGGAGGGGTAGTTTTAGTGAGTGATTAAGAAATGTGTAGTCTTGTGCTATTTTATTTTATTGAGTTCTTGTGATTTAATTCAATAAGATCCACTCTTCTTTCAAAATCTATTTTCAATTCATAATCCAGTTTTAAGTTCCAAATATAGTTGTGTTAGGTTCTGAATCTATTATTTTTAACGAATTGGTCGATGATCCATATCTCCCTACACCCATTTAATATATATATATGGTGGAACAAATTTGGGTCTGGTGGTGAGTTTTTGACAGTCATTATCACGTGTGTACTATTGTATGTTAGAATATTTGTTTATTGGGGAATAAAAATCTATGGTCAAGAATTTCCCTAATTAATCCGGAAAAACTACAAAAATTATATTAATATGGAAATAAGGGTAGACCAGCTCAGGTTTCTGATAAAAAATATTATTATCATAACCATATGACCATGGGAGAGATAGGAATAAAAAGATGAATCTCAATCTTACCAGTCAGAGGAAGAAAAAGGGACAAAACGCAGAAACCTTCATTACACTACTCTTGGTCTAGAGAAACCCACTCTAGTCACCATTTTTCTCAAAATTTAAAAACCAATAAAATCAAAATTCATCCTTATATCACTTTATTAAAAATGTATTAAATCAAAATATATTTAGAAATATAATTAAAAGATACAACATATTTTTGTGTTCACTGTTCTTCAAGATACTTCCTTCAGTTAACTACTAAATAATACATAAGTAATTTAAATATTTTTTCCATGCCCCATGATAGGAGTGCATAAAAAACACCAAGTTTTATATCAATAAAATACATTTTAGTTAATGAAAATGATATACTATGTATGATTACATATTGGCCCCACTTATGTATTATATTATGGGGAGGGGGAGAATCAGTGTATGAAGATTAAAGATTAAACCCTATAACAATCATGTTCCATAGTTATTAGGAACAAATATAACATTTTAAATATATAAAAAAGTAATAAAAGAATGTATCACAAATATATTACTTATTTTACCCACATCAAGATAAATAAAATGGGAATATAATAATTAAGTGAAAATAGAACATAATTCACTAAAGACACTACTTATATAATGTTTAAAATGGAATAAATATCACTTTTGGTTTACAATCTCACAACATGAAATATTACTAGTATTCTTCACAAGAATGATTTATTATTAAAATATGGAAATATTGTGATATACACAAGTGTAAAAAAATAATGATGATACTTTTATTGGTGCAGCAATGATATCAATATTTATCATATTGATAATATCCTTAATCTCATTCTTATTCTTTGGAAAAATTGAATAATGAGTGACAATAATTCTCTATATTTTAGTATCTATTCCTCCCTGGAATGCATTAATTCAATTTAATCACCATTTTATTTGATCTATAAAATATTATATCAAATTAAAATGATTTTCTATATCTTAAAAAAGTTTAAATATCCACTCCATTAATAAATTTTGGATATACTCATCTATAAAACTCTTTAAAAATTGAGGCTATATCCATTAATCTCATTAAAAATTAAGGAAATATTATTTCATAAAGATATATATCTTTCCATATTTGATTATATTTTCAAATATATATAATATTTATAAATTACCAAAATTTGACATGAACATATAATACACAATGTGGTTTTAGTTTACTACTCGAAATATGAAAACCTTGGCTTATAAATATTCAAATACTATAATATCTAGTTGTTTCCATAATTTGATTTTCCCATCTTCTATCTACTATGATCTGGTTTATTCTATATAATGATATGGTTTTTTCAAGATAATTAAAACTATTTATCTAGTAAAAACACCTATCCCTGCACATTAAACAATGAGATCCTTCTCATTTTTTAATGAACCATGGTATATACCATGATGTGTATTAGACTCCTTGAAAAAATAATGATAAAAAATGACATGTTTTTCTTCCTTAAGACCATCACGATTCCTTAAATAGTTCCATGATATCTTTTATTCATTAAAAAACCATTAGTCCATGATGTAATTCTTCATGTTTTTCCATTTTTTAACCTTATGAAAGAACAATGGGATCATATCCTATGTAGTTTTGAGTCATCATATATATTATACTCATTAAACACTTCTATTGAACCCCAACCTAAACTCTATTGATTTTCTAAACCATGTAATAATACCTTATTTTAGTATCCTTAACAATTGAATGGTTTTTGGTTTTTCAACCAAAATACTTCACACTTTATCAAAACTTTTTACTACTTTATATAATAAATTTTCCAATAAAATAAAATTCATTAAGAGGAGTTCTATATTCCATTATTAACAAACACAAACTAAAATGTTTCACTTGGATTTTTGATAATAATCCCATTGTTGGGTTTATTAAAAACATACCTATTAAAAAGTAACCCTCTACCAACAAAAAACATTATGTAGACATATGAAACATTAATAAAATATAATTTATAGTATAATTGATGATTTAAAAATAATCCACTATAACCCCCCATGATTCATGATCATTATGATAAATAATAGTTAAATAAAAATTATATTTCATGTATCACTTCATTATCCACATAATCTTTTAGAAAAACTCTACATTAATCTGAACTTAAAACTTTTGAGAATCCTTATAAAATATTACCCCAATTCTTCTCATCTATGTGTTATTCTAACCCCCCCATTAAAAACTATTTTATTACTCCCCCATTAGTTATTCTCATTTTGAAAATATAATCCATATTTTTGAAAAACCACTTGGTAGTGACAAAAACTGTTAGTTTAATCCTTTGAAATATTTATTAATATGGTTATGTGGCTAGTTTTTTAGTATCACCACAATATTTAAAAAAAGTTGTTGTTTTAGAATTATTTTAGCTTACATGATTGGGAATAATTAATATGTCATAAATAGTTCCCAATATGAAAATTCTAATACTATAGTTATATCTGAAATTAGGGTTTTAACTTGGGGAGGTGTAATATTTAATTAGATTTTTAGTTTAGTGTGATATCAATTTGGAGTTCATTAAAAATTCATCCAGTTAAAAAAACCAGACCCCAAACCTTATATATATATATATATATATATTTCTCAAGGATAATTAGATATAATTTGAAAATTCAAAAAACCAAGAGGTAAATTACCTCATTGTTGGGGGGGGAGCATCAACACTAATGGTCGAGGGTAAAATCTAGATCAACTCTTGATGCTTCTGTAAATTTTATCATGAGTTAGGGATTCAATATAATTTTCAATGAATCAGTATTCATGTACTTAACATAAGTATGCATTATATTATTAATGACGAACATATCATATTATATTATTTTTTAAACAATTTATTATAATTTTTGGTGGTTAATCAATTCATTTTTAATTATAGATTATTCTAATTTATGTGAAATAATTTTATATCTAATGAATTGATAAGTTTTTATTTTTTTTATTCAGGCTTAAATATTCTTTATTTATTTTAAATACTCATTCCATTGAAACTGGATCATAATTTATCTTTTCCATTACCTTTTTGATGAATTCTTGATCCTAAAAATTCATTAATGAATGTGATGTTAACAGTTTGTAGGGTGGAAATAAATAAAACTTACAACAATACAATTATTTTCATGTATCCCTATTCTATCTCATAATTAAAATTCATAATAATACTTTGAAATATACTCCACTTCAATGATGAAGGCCCAATAATGTAAAGTGGTTGATGTTGGGTTCATGATGGTGTCAGTTGGAAAAGGTAGCAGCATGGGTTGCACGGTCAGTCTGGCTCAACGGTGGGTGGATGAAAAAGAATCCTAGATGGTGACTTAGGAAATTGTGGTTTAGTTTCGTATTATAAGTGATTATAGGTAGTGGAAATGACACTCTAGTGAGTATAGGAGTAACCTCCCAATAATTTCAGGCACATTATAAAGGAGGGGGTTGAATGATGAGAAATGAAGGGGAAATTTTTTTAGTGATGATAGAGATTTTAGATAAAAATTCAGATATAAAAAATACACAACTACATATCATATAGTCCTAGGTAGGACACCATGTATCACAATTATCTACCTTTATAGTGTTTCTTTATATTTTAAATATTACAAGACATGTAAGCTTATGAGACTTTCCATGAGGGGTCGTCAGTGGTGGATATGGTTTATACGATGGAATTAAATATAACATGGTGCGTGACTATGGGTTATAATCTTAGTATAGTAGACCATATGAATTGAGGTGTACTAGAGTGCATTCTCGAATAATCCCTATATCCATACACTATGTGGGTTGTTAAACAAGACATCTATTTTAGTGACATGACTCAGGATCCCGTAACAGTGTATAACTGACTAAAAAACAAGTCCCATAGAACATATAACTTATTGGGAAATTTCATAGAGTTTTATCCAACATGATTATAAAATCCCATACATTCTTGAATAATTGTAATATAATCAATTTTTTCAAGGTATGTAATTAATTTATTTTGGTTAGAAATTATTTATTTTAACATTTCTTGGATTTTGGAGGGGTTGAAGGAGGCTCGATATCAAGTTTAAAAGAAATACAAGTAATGGAAATCTATATAGGAGTATATTTACTATAAGAATAAAAGTGGGGGGCCACTAGAGTGATGGTGGCTAGGAAAAGGCTATTGTCTCTACTATCGGGGTTCTCCATGCCTGTATCAGCACTATGTAGGCCACCAAAGTTCTTATAAGGCTCATCGAAGTATTAAATGGGATTTTTCTGTTTCTTAAAATTTTAATTAAATAATTTAATTAATATTAAAATATTATTGAATAAAAATATCCAAAATTTATTCCTAAGAGAACAAAATTCAACCTCATTCATTTTTTATCTCTCATTTCTTATCTTTCAAACTGGATCACTCACATTCAAATTCTGATCATTATGTCATCAAATATAAGGTGAAATTTCAAGTATGTATGACCCTCCTATTGCATTATTTATTTTTTTCTCCCACTATATCATTATCTCTCATTGGTTATTCCCTAATTTGGGGGTTTATATTATGTTTTGTGATTTCATACATTTGAGGCCGAATTGATTGATGATATTTAACTTGAAGGTATTTTCAAGTTCTAGTTACGTGATCCCAAGCTTACCCATTATTTTTTACAAGTTTTTAATGTGTCATATAAATTAAAGGAGGTACCAAATTTATAAACATTCCCTTGAATTGTATTTACATTACTCTACATCATATGGTATGAATATGATCCTGTAAACTCATGATTAGTCCTATAAGTGGTGTTCATCATCACCATGATAATTGATGAGTAATCTATTTATTTGATGTGATGTGGAATTGGTATTTAGAACCCATGATGGGGGTCCTTGATTATGTGATTACCTTTAGAACACATTGAGGTAATATAAAATTTTCCTTAATGAGGTAAAGATAAATAATTGGTTAGGCTAGTGATGATTTAACATTAACATGAGGCTTTAGTGGATTAGTGGCTATGTGAGAATAACCCTCATGAGATAAATATTTTATCAATATTGAGATATTTTATTTTAAGTGATTATATATGATAAATAATTCACCATTAATTGGTTTCCTAGTTTTTTTTTGTTCACTTAAATGATTTAATTGATGAGAAAATGTTTATTTTTATATTTTTTTTCTTAATGAAAACTCATTCACCTTTGATTCTTGATTAATATGAGTTGAACATAGATTAGGGGTCTAGAATTGTGTTTTGTGGTGCCTCATCCACCCTTGTGGTTGTATTGGCGGTATATCATCAACCTTTAGCTGGAATGATGGTCCATTGTCCATCCAAGGTGTGTGTTGGTGGTATATCATCCACCCTAAGCTAGATTGGTGGTCTATCATCTACTCGAGATGATTTGGTGGTATATCATCCACCCTGAGCTAGATTGGTTTCCATAATCCTCCTAAAATGTTGGTGGCATATATTCTATTCAAATATTCATTGGTAGTGCTTCATCTTCCCTAAAAAGTGGTTTGGTGTTATATCATCCACCCATAGTATGTGAGCCAATGATAAATCATCCACCTATGTGTTTCTTAGAAGTTCTACCTCATTTATTTGGTGATCTCTCATTCACCACTAACTTTATGATGGTAAAAAAATTTCACTAATATAATTTATAGGTAGTACATATTCCACCAAGATTATATTGTGGGGATAACACATTCACCAAACTAGTTTAATGGTGATAAATTTTGTTCACTAAGGCTTTGATACAGTGATAACTCATTAATCGACATGATATAATGGTGATGTATCATTAACCCAATATTTTCGAGTATGGTGATAAATCATTCAATATATTTTATGATATAAGGAGAGATAAATCATTATCTCTCAATGTGTGTTCAGACCATGGATGTATCATTCCATTCATAAAATGGTCAAATAAGTCATGGACACTCATTGTGTGTCTACTAATAATCCCATGATATAATAAATTATTTATTTATTTTCATTATTACAATTTCAAATCGAGTGTAAAATTTTATTTAATATACTTTCTTAGGTGCACCTCTGGTGGTGTACCACTGAGATATAATCACACCATAATACTAGAGAATAATTTATGGTTGTAAGAAATGGTAAGGTAAATGACCCTTTTATCAATGGATGAGCATAATGGATGGAGTTAAGATGGGGTTTGGAAATGAATCAGGGCTGAGTTAGTTATATTTATCTAATTTTATTTAATATTGAACTATTTTTTATATGAATAACCCATATAGCATTATAATATATTTTATTTTGATATAATACATGTAGTTATTATTCCATGGTTATCCTATATCTATAGTGTCTATATTATATTATTCATGTGGTTTATTGTTATTGTTATGGGTTCCTCTATGTTTTATAGTTAGCAGTATCTAAGGGAATAGTAATCTCAATTATCATACATCAACCTTCACATCTAGTTGACAACCAATGTAATATAGGTAGGTATATGTTCCCGAGGTCATGTGGATCTACTGGTTTAGTTACTATTTTAGTTATATGGGATAGAACATTACACATTGGTATCAGAGCATTGGTTTTTCTAGTATCCACTATATGATAGATATGAGGTATAAAATTATCATTTCTTGGTGTGAATATTATGATCATGTGTAATTGACCCATTTATAAAGGAATTCCAAGTTACCATGGATGAGATTAAAATTCTTAATTTTCAATATTTATGGTTTTTGAGTTAAAAAATGATTTTTGATTCATAATTTCTTATTTTTCACTTTTATCTCGGGGTGGTAAGAGGGATTTTTTTCATGCATATTCTTATGCATTTAGGAATCACATGAAATTTATATGATTTTATGTTATTTATATTATAGTTAAAATATAGAATTTAATTATTTAAAGTGTAAAAGAAATTATACAAACATTTCCTATATAACCACTCTGTGGAACTCTACATAACCAACCCATGGGTATTGGATGTTTCCAATGAAATTAAATGACCATTCTTATTGATCTACATAAGATTATACCTGATATATGAGTTCATGCATTGAGATATACTCAAGCCAATATTTACGATAATCTCATATCAAAAGGAGATCATTTATATTATCATCACATGCATCTTATTATTGATTTATATAAATTATGATATATGGGCTTGTGATAGAAATAATTTTTTTGTTATATGCTTGGAATTATAGTGACATGCCACTGTGATGACTATCCATTAAGAACTAGGAGGATAGGGATGATCATTACCCACTGAAAATGGATCTAGAGACACCTATTTATACTATTCGTCTTTTGTATTAATATCTCCAAGAGACTCTGATCTTGGTTATTCTGTGCATGGGACATGGCATGCCCAGAGATGATCCATCAATGCCCAAATATGATTCGGAGTTCCTTTAACAATATTTTCCCTATTTCTAGTAAAGGGTAGACTAGTGACTCTAAAGTATTGGATGGAGTCTATGAAAACCATATTTTATTTTATTAAGAACCCCCAAGAGTATTGGGTGAATCTTACTACCTACATGTTTCATGGACTAACCAATCACTGATGAGATTATTTTTTAATGAATAATAGTTTGTGGGGGGTTATTGGAATGAATTAAGGTCCCATTTAATTAATATTTTTTTCACCTAAACCTTCAGGGTAGATAGATCTTGGGGGTTTATATACCTTTATCAAGGAGGAATATATATTCTAGATGTAACTATATGATTTGATTAATTTTCAAGTTATTATTATAAATTGGTCAGTGAATAGAATATTAGGGTAAATAATTTTGAGCATGGAATAAGGAATTACATTCAATCATAGGTGAATATTTTCCACCAAACATAGCTTTTGGAGGTAGTGAATTAATCTGTTAACATGGAGAGGAAATAGAAAAGAGTAGATTATCTAGGTAGTATGATTTCTCAGTGAGGACCAAGAGTGGATCGTTGTAATATACAGAGTGGTGGTATAATGATTCTTTACAAGGAGGAGATGTAAATTCTATTTACTATAGGGGTTTTTTCCTTCCACCTATAAGGTGGGCCTCATTTTAGTGTTACTTATGTGGTTAGCCAGGTCATGTTCAACCAAATTGTGATAAACTGGGAAAATGGTTCCACTATTTTCATGAGAAGTTAGTAGGTGAAGATCTAGTCAGACTCATGGATTGGGAACATGATAAGGAGTGCCACCGTAGTTAGGTATATGGGTTTCCTATAGCCATTTAGGATATGAGGTAGTATGTGGCACCATAGGTTAAGGTCAATAACACTAGAAATGTGATTCCTCTTAGGGTAGTCATGAGAAAGGAGACCAAGACAATTGTTTAGGAAATTTTTTTTCCACTAAGAATACTATTATTGACTAGAGAAAGGGGAAATAGACTATTCTAGGTATTATTCTCATGGAATTGACCCTAGAGTGTTCATTATTCAATATGGATGTCTTTCAGTCTCTCTTATCTACTCATTTTTTTAGACATACATGGATTTCTGTAGAGTATTTATATGGTATTATGTATATTGATATACCTTTGGAGTGTGATCCAATAATATTCATAGTTTTTCAGAGTACGCTATAATGATCAACATATATAATAATTTCTAGGATTTATTTAAATTACAGATGCGAAGTTTTGATATGAACCTCAAGATAAATTGTTTGTCCCGGTATTGAGCGTAAATAAATATCTACCATCAATAAGTATCTTTCACATCTATATAGGGTGATTTTCATACCGATGTCTGAGAGTGGGATCTATATGAATACACTTTATAACCTATCCATAAGTAGTTGGGGGAAATTATAAGCCAATTCTCATATTTTTTGTTGATAGATGATGAGGTGACAATCCATATATCCTTTCCACTTATTTTCAATTAGATTTTGTATTAATTTTATGATTTGTTTCTTGCGTTTCACATGACAAAGTGATCAAGTTAATCATTGAGCTTGTGGTAGGAATATAGTTCATATCCATTATACTGTATAGGATGGATCCTTAGAGTTTTGAGAGGTAAATACTTAGCTAGAGGATCTAGAGATGAAGATATATATTTTATTGAAAATTTACCCTTGAGGTGATCCAATGTTATTATCTAACAATATGGATAAATAAATGAGTTTATGGGTGGATTATCAGATGATAAACCAAGTGATAGTTAAGAAAAAATATCCACTTCCTTGTATAAATGTACCATTTGATCAATTCATAGGATCAAAGTGGTCCAAGATCGACTTGAGGTTTTCATATCCTCAGTTATGATTGAGGCCTTCTGATATTTCTTATACTACATTAATGAGTAGTTATTGGATATATGAGTATTTAGTGACGTCATTCAAATTAATTAATGCTCCAGAATTATTTACAATCCTAATAAATAAGCTATTCCATATATGTATAGATTCATTAATGGTCATATTAATTAATTTCATTATTTTATACTCACTGTCATAAGAGGATCATGGTCACCATTTGGAAATCATATTGAGTACATTAAGTAGAATTGACAATATACCAAGCTTTGTAAGTGAAAATTTTATTCTAGTGAGGTGTTATTATTAGGGAATGTGATATCAAAGGTTGAAATATTTGTCTCCCATAAAAAGGTTGAGGATATGGTTTCCTGTGATAGACTAAAAAATGTATTTAATTTTTTAGTTTCATAGTCTGGGTATGTTACTATCGTAGGTTTATCAAGGACTTCTCTTGATTGGAAGTGCTGATGATGGAACTAACTAATAATGGAGTGAAGCCCACATGAATATACTATTGCAAGATATCCTTTTAGGTTACAAAAGGGATTTTTTCTTTACCAATCTTGACAATTCCAAAATTTCATGGAATGGTTGTGGTCACCTGAGAGGGGGGTGGGGGTGGGGTGGGGTGGGGTGGAATCAAGGTGAATTGTTTTTCCAAATTCCATTTTAAATTTATTATTTAACTTTAAAAAAACACCTCAATATTTAAACCTCTATTTCAGGATATAAATAAATATGAATATACTTTTTATTAACCTAGAATACACATACCATATACAAAGAATAAAATAATCCAATGAGTGGAAAATAATATTTTTACAAGGTCTGATTCCAAGGTGTGTACCTACTATTTTATTTTCTATATGTTAAGTACGATACACATATTTTACAATGAGATAAGAATCAACCAGGATCTAAGATTTGTAATGAACCTAAAATCCATATTCACCATATTATATGGGTTATTCTATCTCCTCATAAAGAATTATAATATTAAATAGATCCCATCATTTTATAATACCTTTTCTAAACCTCATAATTAAGATCATGAATATAAACTATATTTCGCTACATCTAAATGACTATATATTATTTCATATATAGAGTCATTGATATAAAAAATATTAGAAATATAGTTCTATAAAAATCAATATAGACAAGTTACTACGAAACCAGATCTTAGATAGGATATGGTTAACTAGACTTCCACTACTCAAACTCATAATAATCAATGCATGTAGGTAGTGGTAACTTATCACTATTTTATTCCTCAATATTATTTAATTTATTTAATATAGATAATAAATAATAGTATTTATATCAACATTTCTCTCAAATATTATCCTTATTACTTCTGAATCATCTTCTATGATATCTATATATGTTAGGATGGTCAATGGTGGCTATATCTCGTCTACTTTTTTCTACCTCGATACAAAAGATCTGTTATTTGATTATCATTAGTTTATTATCCTTCTTACTCAATACCTATATATTTATTCT
Organism: Viscum album; assembly: GCA_963277665.1. Lineage (NCBI taxonomy): Eukaryota > Viridiplantae > Streptophyta > Magnoliopsida > Santalales > Viscaceae > Viscum > Viscum album. The sequence continues at coordinate 640,711,165 of OY728146.1, read as the reverse complement.
ACTGATAAAATATAGTATCAAGTTCAACCTTTAAAATATTTTACATTCCCTTTCTTCTTCTTCATATATATATTAACTAAATCACATAAAATATACAATCTACATTCTTTAATATAGAAAATACTTATGTCTTGGTTGTGAGATCACTAGATAATTTTATCAACCACATCATGTAATATTTATCCCATGATATTTGAATATTAAATACCTATAATTTATTATTTTAAAAGGCATTTGAGAAAACCCATTTTCTCATTTCTTAATTTAATCCTTATACAACTAAACCTCATTTAATTATATCATAATACTTAGGACTCTCATTAGAAAAATATTTCCAAACAAATACTTAGGAAATAAACATTAAAAACTACATGGAAAACATAAAATGATAATATATTTGGGTATGGATATTTTCTTCCCATCTTGATAGTATATAAAATTTCAGAATAGGATTTCCTTTAATTTAATTCTTAGAATACTTCACCACATGATATTCTCCTTCAAATCATTAAGATGGTCTTTCTCAACCTTATGAATGGATCATAATATCATTTGTGATATTTAAATCAATGATGTGTAGTCTATTCATCAAAATATCTAATTTCAAATAATATTTATTCTATAATTTCTCAATATTCATAAATCTCAATTTTTTCTAATATTATAAACTTATCTAAGATTTAAAAAATATTACATACCATAGTGTGATTAAAACATATCTATGTTATGTGTAATATTTTTTTAACTTTTTAAAAATTATAAACTAACATTACCAAAATATCTTACACCTTATCTTCAATATATTATTTAAATACAAAATGTTTTTTTACTTATTCACATTTCACCTACTTTAAAAAAATATCTAAGTATCTTATGAAAAAAATAAGGTTTCTGAATTTGGAAAATATCTATAATTTTATTCCCTAAAAAAATTAGGATTAAAAAAATATCACATATCATAGTATACTAATTCCTTCATCATATTTCTATATGTATTTTGATAAAATATATTATTCATTCCTTAAATAATATTATGAATAATAGTGTGACTTTTTTATTCTCCCAAATTTCATCAAACTCATTTATAAAATATCTTATATATATATAGTAAGATCTTTAATTTTCTATATTCAAGTGTGCTCTACCAAAAACATAATGATAAAATCAAATATCATACACAGTACTTACCTATGAAAATATGTAACACACAACTCAATGAAATATATTACATATATTTCTGAGATAATGTTATGCATATAAAGAAGCTCTTTACTTTTCCAAAATATTGATTTTATTAACTATTAAAATATATTATATATTAAATTACAGAGCTATATTTTTTATTTATAAAAAAATATATAGTTGAATCAATAATTGATCAAATAAACTCAAAATATATTTAAATTACCCCAGTTCATATTAAGCCTATTTACGGAATATAAAAACAATTCTAATGACTTGAAAAATTTCAGAATATTTAAAAAATATCAATATTTAAATCAAATGTCTTATGTAGTATATAAATAATCATATTTGAGTGCTTTCATGTATATTAACTTCTTTGAAAACTCTATATTTAACTTCATATTATTTCAATATTTATCCAAGTGATATCATTCAATATATTCAATTAACATCATGATAAACAATCCTTAAATGGTTTATGAACATATTATCCAATTTTCACTTCTTTAATCATATGTTTTTAGGATATTCAGTAGACAAATTTTACAACTTAATAATTCTATGGTAGAAAACTATTCTAATTTAAACTACACTTTTTATAAGTATGAGGATCATCATAATAATATATTTATGCTAGTGGATGATATCTTGAATATATTTAAAAAAATAACATCAATAAATAGTATTAATGTCACATTGATAATAGAACCACATTCAATCATCTTATTTGATTTATTCTTTCACCACCAAAGGAACTGATTAATATTGTATTTCTTATTGATAAAACATAAAAACAACAAAATCCTTTCAGTTCTTTAATCCTCCCATTCGATTTTTTTCAACACCTTAAACTGATTCTTTATATATTACTATCAATATGTTCTCATTTTTTATAGGCTATGACCCATACTCCCTTATATTCAATAAATAAAATGTTATTATTTTAAGGGAAATTCATTCTCATCTATTTAAATAATAAATTTTAACTTTTCTCTTCTTATATTACATTTATCATACTATTTTCAAATGAATCAATCAAATTCACATGATAAAAGAATGAAAATACATCTTTATTATAAAGGATACATCAATCAGTCAACTCTAATTAAATATGCGAAATGATTACTGTATAAAATAAGAGAGATGAATCTATAGATCCTGATGTTTAGAAATAATATATTTTATGATACCATCTCTTGTTTCAATTCTTAGGGGATTCCCAAATAGATTATTAAATATGTTTTATAAACTATACTAATATTAGATAAACACATCAAAAATATTCTAGTGTTGGATAGATTACTCCTCTTTATATCAGTATTTACAAAATTGAAATTCTCTTCAATTCATCATATTTGATACAATTAAAATCAAAATAGAAAAGTTGTTTTTATAACTAAAATTTAAATTTAAAGGAAATAAATAATTACATATTTAACACTAAATAATAAAACTATAGTATCTTGTTATATACTTATCTCCACCTCAAGATATTCTCCTCAATACACTTCATTTTGTTTGAGTTTCTATTAAAAAATAAATAATAAACATATTCTGATACCAATTTAACTATTAAAAGATGGATTTAAGTATTCTGTAAAGCATATATCACCATGGAATAAATAAATCACAACATTAAGTTAATTACCCCTTTCTATATCACCTTTAATTCCATATATTATAATTATATATAAGAAAAAATGTGAATAAGGCAAGTCCTTATAATCTATTTAATTAAATAAATAAGTATAAGTATTGGATCTCAACTAAAATAATCTCTTCTTTGTAGATATAAAATGATGAGAACTATTTAAGCTAGCTTCACCATTGATTTTCTAAATATGATATTATTTAGTTAGTTTGGGTGTCATGGTCCCTTTATATTTATCTTGAGATGGAAGATATTTTTTCCACTCCAACTAGCAATGCATATTTGTAACACCGGAGACTTTTATGAGAAATATTTTGTTTTATGTTATATAAATCATCAAAGGAATATTTCACTACAAACAAAACTTTCTTGGCTTTCTTTACACGCAATCGCGACCTTCCTCGATAGCTTGCGTCGTACGCTATACTGAGTTTCACTAAACAACGATATGCTATTAAAATATTATTAAAACTAGCTGTTATGAATAGTAATAACCACTTTTTTAAACTTTTTACATTTTATTTTTCACAATGGACTTCATTTTTGGATTCAGAATATCGAAATTAGCTTAGGGTGAAATTTTGGTACTTTTCGGATAACTTTCAAATTCTGATGAATAGTGAAAATTACTAAATTTTAATTAAAAATAACTTTTTTAATCGAAATAATTAATAGTGATAAATTATTAATTTGAGTGGTTTTAAATTATATTTAGAATATATTTTTACCATTTAATACAATTTTGGTCACTGAATGTAATTTCACATTTAAACCAAACATAAACAAGTGTCAATCTTTTGATAGTTATTATCTCTTAAAAACATGCTATTTGTTTTGACGATGAGAATTAATTTTTAAATAAATTAATGCAACTGATGTGTTTTGAATTTGGTAAAATAGAAATCATTTTTTAATTCATAATATCAAATATATATTAGGCCTAATTTTTGGTATTTTTCTTAAAACTTTCATTTTTTGATGAATAGTGAAACCACTAAGTGGTAGTTAAAAAAACTGAATTTTTCATAAAACATAATTTTTACTGCTTTTGTGAGTGGAATTTTAAAAATCCGAGAGACACGGTTGATTTCATTAAGTAAAATGTGGTTCCATGAGATGAAAATAGTTTATAGTGAATAGTAACTTTTTACTTTAATTTACCACAGTTAAAAGTAAATAGGGTAATTAAGGGTACAAATGATATTATTATTACCCTAACACATGTCCTAATTCTATTTTATAAGTCTAATTCGACCAAAAACAACCTTAGGAATAAAATATGACCATTTAGTCCCACTTGGATTAGATTAGGACATTTATTATTAATTTATTTAAAGAAGGGTTAAAATAGATAAAATCAAAGTCTAATAAGTAAATAATTTTTAATATAGGGTTATACATAAGATAAATTCTACTATAAATATTAATTAGAAATATAAAAAGATTTCCTACATAATGGTATTTTCTCTGTAATTTTTAAACATTAAATAATTTAATTTATTTATGACATAAAGATGATGCAGTAATTATCTTATTAATGAAATATTGACATAATTGATGTTATAAATACCCAAATAAATGTAATTTGAGACTTTTTATGAAGTCCACTAATTTTATAGGTTAATATGACATGTTAGTATTGAATTAATTAACTTTTTTCGAACTAATCATTCTGTTATGATTTTAACAAAAATCAATTACTAAATAGTGTCAAAATTGACATAAAATAGTTTTTAAAACAAATATTATATTATTGATTGTTATTTTATTCCTAAAAATCTATGGTTCGGCCAAGATACTTATATCATGATAGGGGTATCATTAATGGACCACTTGGGGGTCGTTTGGATGTATATGGTAAGTTTATTAACTATATAATATAAATATACAAAGTGACATGGTAAATGTCAATCTAATTAACTAAGAGTTAAAACTAAAAGATAAGGTTAATATAATGACCTAAACATGTCTAAATTCTATTCGATGAGAGGATTTAGACCCATACCCACCTTATCTTATAAATATATCAATTTGTATCTATGAAAAATGGAATTTGACTTTATAATAAAATAATAGTTTTAGTTATTCCAAAGGTGCCCCTCTCCTCCCTTTTAAAAGGGCGCCTCCTCCCTCTCTTCCTCACACCACTTTGAGCCTTCAAGCTCGGCCAACCACTGCCAATTTCTCCTCTCCACTTCCCTAGAGACATCCTAGAGGTCTTTTTCTTCATCAAAGACCAATTTTAGGGCCCTAAAAGGAAGTCTCAAAGAAGCGCTTCAAAGAAGCGGTAATGCCCGTTACCGATTCTTTCATCTTTATTTCTTCTTCCACTTCTTATTCTGTCGTTGTTTAATTATGAAGTAATAACATCAGTATCACTAATATATTGATATTTTATTATAAGTATTAAACAAACCTATTTCACCATCTATCCATCCTACGGATAATGAAATCACCGCGCGTGCGTACGTACGGAATATCGTCTCCACGCCGTGGTGTAATCTATTTTCCACCACCACCTTACTTGGTTGGGTATAACGGTGTAAAGAATGATTATATATGATTATTGTAAAGTTATATTTATTCTAAAATAGTATACATACACTCCAATACCATTCCATGATCGTGGGAATGATATCATCGCTCGTGCGTACGTACGGAATACCGTCTCCACGATGTGATGCGATTCGTTCTACATGATCTTCATTACATAATGATTATATAAATGAATTGAATGGAAGAATATGATATATATTACTCTAATAAAATTCTATAAATGAGGTATCTATAACCTAAAGAGAAGAATAAGAATTTATTTGACAAAACACACATAAGAACAAAAAGTAATAAACACCCGAATAACAAGTAGTAATGAAATATTACTAATAAGAAGCTAGGAATATGATCATATATGATATCATAACAATAAGTATGATTCTGTAATAAGTCAATAAAATTATTTAAATCATTATACAAGAGGTTCAGACACTTACGAAGAAAATCAGACCTAAGGTAAGGGAAAATATCACAATCTCATTTTTATCCGAGATTGTTTGTACTTTGGAATTTACTGGGATGTATTTTATCATCCACATCCATTTTCCCTCAATATGTAATATTATTCCCATCCTCCTAAAAATTTTTAAATCCAATTTTACCCTTTGGTGGGTTTTTAGTAAAATATATGAAAGGAATATTTTTTCGTTTTTCGTATGAGGTAAATTTTGACTTTTCTGAAAAAAGTACGAAGAATGTTTTTTTTAACTTATACGGAATGAATGGATTTTTAAAAAATTATTTCCAAGAAGCTTCCTTTACAAGTTTTCAAGTTTATTTTTAATCATATTCTTTTAGTTTAAAATTGTATGACATGTTAAGAAAGGAAAAAAAATTTTGAGGTAGAAGGGATATTTTCCTCAAGAATGGAGTTCAAGTGTTTTATCAAAATTATTTTCCATCTAAGATAATAAAGGGTTCTGTTTCTATCCCTATTATTAAATTGATTTGACTATGTTGTGATGGAATTATTTTTATGAATTCCTTTATCTTATATGAATTTTTTTATGATGTCACGATGTTTAAGATTCCCATTTTTATTACATGGGTTATGCTATGATGTATGGTTTAGGATTTTGTGTCACACATAAGAATGGTATCATTATGAGATGGATGGGGCCTATATCTCCCTCCAATTCATTGGGTAAAGATTTTATATCTCATGAGATAGACACAGCTGGAACGGAAGTTTAAACCGGTTCAGTGAAACAGGACTGAAACGAGTAGTGAACTCGGTTCAGAAATGGACTTTGTCCACTAAGATATTATTGGCAACGAGTATTCACTAATAAGAAATGATTATCTATGATTATGTGTGTATGCCACAAAGCTTCATGTTTTAAGTTATGATTATTGTGATTACATTTCACTACCATGATTTATCCCATGTTATGAAATTATGATCTCTTTTGCAGGGAAAGATTTCCAAAATGTTATGTTCTTATGAATATGATGTGATTGATATTTCTTTTGTTTACCCTTATTGAGAATTTGATCTCACCATTTTGTATGTTTTCTTTCCCCAGGTCAGGAAGAAGGTTATTAAGTAGGATATGCCAAAAGGGACTATAGATATGAAGAAATAAATGGGAGATAGTGTAGACGCTTTATGAACCAGTTGTTTATGTTTCCCAGTTTCTAAAGACACTATACCTATATGGTTCTTTCATGGTTTTGTTATATGTTGTAATAAGTATGCTTCAATTTTGAAGTATTAACAATGTATGTAAAGTATGGGTCATTATAGTTGGTATTAGAGGAAATGTATAGTCAACCTTTGGAAACTAGGATGTGAAAGCCTTAGTAAGGACCCTAAGGATAAGTTTAAGAATAGAACAAAATCTTACTGTTTTAGAAATGGCCATGAATAACCTAGGATAAGACCTTAGGTGTGAAATTTTATTCTTGATTATGTGGTTTTCCTATTATAATTAGTGTTTCTCACACTATTATTTTTGGTTTTAGTCAATGGTTGGAACCCGAAGGAACCGTGTTAATGCAGAATGCAACTAGAAATGCAATGATTGTCCCCCTGAGCAACCATCACTAGTGTAGAAAACGTTTTTACATCGGTTATTTTTCATTTTTTACGTCGGTTTCTAGCCGACGTTAATACGTGCGATGTTATAAATAAGGTTTTTGACGTCGGTTATTTAAAAACCGACGTCAAAAACAAAAAATTGCGATGTTTATCACGTCGGTTATTTTAGAACGGACGTGATAAAGAAAATGGGAAGGGATTATCACGTCGGTTATTTAACAACTGATGTGATAAACGGCCTGGAAAATGGTTTATCACATCGGTTATTAAAAAACTGACATGAGAAAAGGACGATAAACCGGGGGGATGGGGGTTTATCACGTCGGTTGTTTAAGAACCGACGTGATAAACTGTGGGGAGGGGGGTTTATCACGTCGTTTTTTTAGGAACCGACGTGATAAACATGGGTGAGGGGGGTTTATCACGTCGGTTCTTATAAAACCGATGTGAAAAACCGGGGGAGGGGGGTTTATCACATCGGTTTTTGAATAACTGACGTGATAAAACATTGTCCAGGCCTCTTATCACGTCAGTTATTCAATAACCAACATGATAAACCATTGTCCAGGCCTTTTATCACGTCGGTTATTAAATAACCGACGTGATAAACCATTCTCCATGCCTTTTATCACGTCGGTTATTCAATAACCGACGTGATAAACCATTCTCGAGGCCTTTTATCACGTCGGTTATTAAATAACCGACGTGATAAACCATTCTCTAGGCCTTTTATCACGGCGGTTATTAAATAACCGACGTGAGAAACTATTTTCTAGTAATTTTATCACATCGGTTATTAAATAACCGATGTGATAAACTATTTTCCAGGCATTTTATAACGTCGGTTATTTAATAACCGACATGATAAACCCAATTTTTTTTAAACAGAATGCAGTCATCTTCTCTCCACCAGAATCAACCAGAAAACAAATCAAGAAATCGTACCACAAAAACAGAAGTAGATCAAAATTAAGCATGTACATTGATAACATATAATACTTACCCCCTAGACAGCCCCCACCCTCATTTATACCCCATGTACAGCCCTCCCCCACACGTTGGAGCCCTCACCCTCATGTATACCCCCTGGACAGCCCTACCCCACCCCATTGGAGCTCCCACCCTCATGTATACCCCTTGGACAACCCTCCCCCACCCCATTGGAGCCCCCACCACACTCTTGGACTGCCCCCGACCCCTGGACACCCCCAAACACCCCTCGATAACCCCCACCTGCTGGAACAACACCCCTCACCCCTCAACCCACTTGACAGCCCCCACCACACCCCTGGACATCCCCAAACACCCCTGGAACCCCCCCCCCCCCCACCCCTGGACAACACTCCCACACCCCTGGACCTCCTTCCCACACCCCTGGACATCCCTGCCACCCCCCAGGACTGTCCCCCCACCCCACCGGATAGCCCTCCTAGACCGCTGGACACTCCCAACCCCACTGAACACACCCCCACACCCTTGGAACCCCTCCCCAACAGACCCAAATCCATACTAGAAAAACCATCAAAAGTAGACCAAAACAAGAAGTAGAGAAAAATGAAACATTCACTTATATAACATTCAAAACTTACACTGTCAACTTCAAAAAATAAACTAAATCAAACCTAAACAACTACCAAATACACAATTAAAATGAAAATATTCAAAATTACATTTTACATTACAAACAACTAAAATTCAATCAAACCTGTAAAATAATTTGACCACTCCACTTGTACGTGTTTGATGTCTTCAGTAGTATAGGGTTGAGGGTCATCAAAAATATACAAATGAAAAATAAGATAGTTAACGTGTATAATGAATAAATCAAATTGAAATATTATGGAAAAGTTTAAGAGGAAATCGTACCAGGTCAAAATTCACAACTGTCCCAGTTGTTATTATTTCATACATAAATCTTAACATATAATATCTGCATTCGATGACGCCTTGTTGTTAATGAAAATTCTGTTTGAATGAGTGTAAATTCAATATATTATTTTTATATAATAAATCAAAAAGTACAAATTATAAATGGAAATTTACCTTCGCATTTACATATTTGATCTTTGCATTTCTTTTCTTTATGTTTTTTTCGAAAGTAGGCCCATGCACTGTTAGAAAATAATAAAAATGGGGTAAATTTAAAATTCATTATAATATATAAATCTATTGAGAAATTGAAACTTACTTTTCCAATATATTCTTAAAACTTTCCGGCACATCACCATGAACAGAGCATATCCAATAAAGAGCTTTCTCCCTTGGGAAAAAAAACCCTAACATCCAATGATCACTGATAAAAGGAAATTTAATGTTAGTGGTTTTTATGTTAAAATATAAATAACTCTTTGAGAGAAATGTGTTTCATACCTCTCACAAAAAGGCATCATCCAACATTGTGTGATTATATTCTTTTCAAATATTTCAGCAATATAAACCATTCTTTGTTCCTCATTCAATGCACATGCTTCATGGGAAATCAATTGCGGGTCCATGAATCCATATACTTCTTTCAGCTCATTCCTCTCACAAATTTTATAGAGATACCTAATACAAAACATACATAAGTATACATTTTTAATAAATATAACGCAGGGAAAAGGTGTTAAGGCTTACATGGAAAAAATTTGCACCACGTTGACGCCCAACTTATCTCCAGTAACAAGCTCCATGATATCATTTTTTGTAATACCCATACTTATTTCACGTCCACAAACATGAGATTCCATTGGAAACTCATAAAAACCCAACAACAAATGTGAATATCTTGACAATCTGTCAAGACCACTGGAATCTGTATCTGATGTCATAGCATGTTGTCTTTGTTGTTGTAAATACAGTATTTCTTTACCTTTGAAGTATTCCTGTGAAAAAAAATTGAAAAATATAGTAGTTTTCAAATGATAAAACAACTTTAATAAAAAAATAAAATAAAAGATATAACATTCATACCTCTATGGTAATGAGTCGAAGAAGTCTGGATGGCCAAATTAAAAAATGGCTGATACTCTGTCCAACTGTCACCACCTCATCTGTAGGTATTGGTACCCTAGCTGATCTATCTATAATATCCGGTACAGTGACCCTCTGATTCTCTACCTCTAATTGTTGATGATGAACTGTATCTCCTATACAATATACCAACCCGTATGCTACTATATGATGTTGAGAATCATCAACATACAACTCGCAATATGTAGGAAGCTGCGGCGGAGGCGTAGGATAAAAAATGGGGTCCGTAGGCTGAGGTGGGGGAGTGGGAGCTACTGGCGGAGGTGGAGGATAAATAATAGGGTCTGCAGGGGGAGGTGGAGGAGTGGGAGTTGCAGTCTGAAATTGTCTTTGCATTTCTGCAAACATAGACTGCACCGACTCTCTAATCTTGTCCTCCATCATCGCATTAATATTTTTAACTTCAGCCTCCAAGGATTCTATTTTTTTTATAAACCCCCTCAATGTTATAAGTTGAAGAACGTGGAAACACCTTTCTTACCGATACACCTGCCGGATATCCTCTTACACGACCAGGATGTTTGGGCCTTCCTAATGCTGCAAATAAAATATCTTCCCTCCCAGTAGATGTAAATATCCCCTCTGAACTGTGCTCCTCAAGAGAGTCCTGTATTAATTAATTGAACATTTTTGTAATGATTGAAACTTATATGAAGAAAAAAGTTACCCTAAATAAATTAAATAGATATCTTACAGTCCACTCAGCTACGATTCTCAATTCTTCCGAAAGATATTGCCCTTTTTTTCCCTTCCAAGCTCTCTTCCATTTTTCATGTCTAGATGGAGGGGATGGAGGGGCCACCTCTCCAGATCTTGAAGACTTAGCTCTTAGTTGTTGAAATTTTTCCGCCATCATTTGTTCTTCCAATAATGCATACCCTCCTCGAGATAAACTATGAGGGTATACATTTTTAGATTGGATCTCCTGATGATCTTTCCTTATTTGTTGTAATTTAAGAATAATAAATCATTAACAAAACATTAATAAAATCATTTATATAAGAAAGTTTATAAAAGTTTACATTTCCCTTACCAGAAATGACTCTTTTTTCTACTTTCAAAAAACTGTCTCCATGTGACTTAATCTATAAAAGGATATATACGACATGGATTGTCATGACTCTTATGACCATAAATGAAATCAGATGAGAGGGTTAATTTGGAATCCCTCTATCTCCTGGCAGCCAACGATAATCATTTCTTCCTGACTCCTCCAGTGTCAGGAATATCAAATGTCATCTGATAAAGAAGAGGTTAAACATATTATATATACTAGAAACATTAAAATAATGGTCAAACAATGACAAAAGATCTTACCAAAATCGTCTCCCACAACTGAGAGATAATCGCTTTATCCACACCTCTCCAATCATCATACAGAATGCTTACTTTGGTCTTAGCCTGAGTTGCAAAAAAACTATTAAAATCTTTGGCATTCGGACCTCTAGGAATATCATCATCATCAAACTCAACGACTATCCTATGATCCTGCATACAGGAAAGTGATAATTTTGGTAAACGTGTGCACCCACGATTACCAACCTTTGAACTCTTTGTCGTAATAGGAGCATGTGAATGTTCATCCCCAGAGGTATGACCAGCAATATGCTCCTCTCCAGAATCATGTGGTTGATCATCTGAATGATCTGTCATTATCCTTCAAATCAAAAAAACAAACGTCAGTTCACAAATATACAAATTCAAATATTTTAATACTACTGTAATCAGAAAATAGAAAAGTGTAATAAGTTACATAATAGTAAACATTGGTAATATGGTAAGCATGTTAAACAATGGTAAAGATGGAAAAGATGGTAAAGTTGGTCAAGATGGTAAAAATGGTAAAAATGGTAAACCTGGTAAACATTGTAAACATGGTAAAGTAATTGTCAGTGAACAAAAATAAGCATTTTAAAATTCATGTAATGGTTATAAACATGACAAAGTAAAATAAAAAAACTTAAAACAAACAAAAACATATACTTATTTTATTTTAAAACATGTTTTAATTAATAAAAAACTTACAATATCTAACATTTATAGAAAAAAATAAATGTAAACAAGAAATAAACATATGTTACCTGTAATTTTAGGAATGTACAAATGGATTGTTTTCCCAAATTCCTTCGTCGTGATTATTCCTTATGGCACAAACTATGTCTTCAACATGATCATCATTATGTTCTGTTAATATTTCCATAGAAGTAGGGATCTCACATAAATCATCATATTCATCAAGTTCATCCTCACCAACATATTGTTTTTTCCCTTATAAAACAAAATCCCACTACATATCTGATTGATCTACTACATAGAATTTTTTTTGCATGTGTTGCCATTATAAAAGAATCAGTTGTGTCTTCCAATCTATTCAGATTAACAAGTGTCATTCCAAATTCATCGTGTCTGACACTGTTGTTACCATTAAAACATTTACAGTTAAAAATGAGAACTTTAATTTTAAAGTAATCAACCTCCCATTTGTCTTAAATCACTCCATAATATGCACTTGATGCAAAAATTGGGTTTTTGCCCTTAGCACTCGAAAAATGCATTGCTTCTGCAAACACCAATACACCACTATTTTGAACTTCACTTATGTTGTCCTGAGCTTTTTTATGAAATTTATAACCATTAATTTCATAACCGGACCATGTTATCACATTTAAACATGGACCACCCACTATCCATTTTAATGCCTCTGATACATCTGATCTACCAAGCAATGTCTTTTTAATCCATGACAAAAAAGTTTTGTTGTGCTCATTCAAAATCCACATTTCTCTCTTCTTTGGATGACATTGTCTCAACTCATTAATATGCAATGTGATATACGGTTGAGCATCAACTATGTTATTCAAGATGTATGATTCTAACTTCTTCATCTGTTCAGCTGACAATGATTTGACTTTCAAGCCGTGAATCCCCTTTCCCTCATTATTAACTCGTTCATGGCGAGATAGAGGCAAACCTATGTGTTGAGCCGTAGCTAAGTAGCTCGTACAAAACTCTGCTACCTCCTCAGAAATATACTTTTCAATAATGGAGGCTTCAGGTCGATATAGATTTTTAACATACCCCTTTAATATTTTCATATACCTTTCAAAAAGATACATCCAACGAAGATATACAGGTCCACAAACCTTTATTTCTCGAACCAGATGAATCATTAAATGCACCATTATATCAAAAAAAGTTGGAGGAAAATACATTTCCAATTGACAAAGTAAAAAAATTTCATCCTTTTCCAAAATGTTCAAAGCATTCACATCAATCGCCTTATTACATATTGAATTGAAAAAATAACACATCTTCATTATAGTCTTTCTGACACAAATGGGAAATATTCCACGCAATGAAACTGGTAGAATTTGTTACATAATGACATGACAATCATGTGATTTCATACCTATCAACGTCAATTCCTTTAATGAGACAAAAAATTTTACATTAGAGGAATAACCTTGAGGCACTTTGGTATCATGAAGACATTGACAGAAGCTAATTTTCCCCCTCTTCAATAATGTATGTCAATCCGGGGGAAGAAATGTTCGTCTTCCTTTAGGAGTAGGAGCTAACTCAAAATTTATTCCCATTGATAGTAAGTATAATCTTGCATTCAACCCATCTTTAGTATTTCCTTTAATATCTAACAATGTTCCAATCAAAGACTCATAGATATTCTTCTCCACGTGCATGACATCAATATTATGTTTAACTTCATGATACCTCAAATATGGTAGCTCAAAAAAATTTTACCTTTTCTTCCAAATATGTCTATCATTACCAAATTTCTATGTCTTTCCCAATGCCACGTCAAGGTTTTTCACCCTCTCAAAATACAGATTAGGGGATAATGGTTTTGGAGTAGTATAAAATTATTTTGAGCCATTGAATCCCTTTTTTAGTCTTCTATAAGGGTGTTCCATAGGCAAAAACTTTCGATGACCCATGTACACTGTTTTCCTCCCATGATGCAATTGACAATATGACGTCTGTTGTTCGCAAATTGGACATGATTTATGCCCTTTAACACTGTATCCAGAAAAATTTCCATACACTGGGAAGTCATTTATAGTGAAAAGAAGCACTTCATGCAGTTGAAAATATTCCATTTTATAAGAATCATACACCCTAATACCATCAGCCCTTAACAATTTCAAATCATCAATCAACGGTGACATGTAAACATCAATATCATTACCGGGTTGCTTTGGACCAGAGATCATTGTACTCAACATGACATATTTGCGCTTCATACAAACTTCAGGAGAGAGGTTTTAAATTACCAATAAAACAGGCCATGAACTATGTGTGCTACTGAGTGTTTGGTATGGATTCATTCCATCTGTGCACAACCCTAGTCTGAGATTTCTAATTTTATTTCCAAATATAGAATATTGCGCATCAATTTTCTTCCATTGTGGACAATCAGCTGGATGACGTATTTTTCCATCACATACCCGCTCTTCATCATGACATCTTATCCTTTTTGCATCAAGGGAATTAGAAAATAAATGTTTGAAACGATTAATTATAGGAAGATACCAAGATACCTTTGAAGGGAGCTTTGTAATCTCTACATCATCCTGTGATTTTTCTTTCACCTTATACCGTGATGTCCCACATTTAGGACACTCTGACAAAAATTCATATTGATTCCTATATATAATGTAGTCATTCGGACAGACATGTATTTTCTTGTATCCCAATCCCATCGGGCATAATATTTTCTTGGCTTTGTAATGTGAATTTGGAAGATCATTATCTTTTGGAAGAATGTCTTTCATCAATTGTAGCAGCTCTGTAAAACTTCTGTCACTCCATCCATGCTTCGCCTTCAAGTTAATCAATCATAAAACCACCGACAAAACCGTAAAATCTGTACAACCAGGATATAATGGTTTTTCAGCATCACCATATAGACGCGCAACTGTCGGTTCTATCTCAATTTGTTCTGCTACAATATCGCGAATCATTTCTTCAATTCCATCGGAGTTACCATCTTGCGAATCATTATCATCAGTGACATTCCATCCAGTTTCACCATGCCAAATCCAAGGGCAGTAACTCAGATTAAAACCATGACAAATCAGATGATCTTTTATCTCTCTACTTTTCAACTTCTTCATATTCAAACATTTCAGGCATGGATAGAAAAAAATGTCACTACTTGGAACATTTCGTTTTGCAAATTCCAAAAAGGAATCAACACCTTCCTCAAATTCATTGCTCATTCGATGTGCCGTAATCCAACTTCGACTCATTATTACCTATAACAAATATCAACAAAAAATATATATTTTTAAGATAATACAAATATATGTTTATATGAAAGAAATCATAATTTGAATGTAAAACAATTTAAAATATAAAACAAATCTATAGGTATTTAAAAAAATATGCTTGAATATTATTTTTAAAACAAAATATAGTTAGATATAATAGTTTTAAATTTCATTGAATCAAAGAAAACCATGACGCCTATATAGTTTAATATTGATTGCTATTTTGATGTTTTAATATATTAGATAAACTACCTATTTAACATGTTATTAATGGTTTCTGTAGACCCTAAATCCATTTGGTAAATATTTTCACACAATTATAAAAATCAATGGAAGTGTTTTTGGGAGGAATATGTTCAATCATTTGATTTTGATGTCCCATATTCTATAACAAAAGGCAATGTGGATACCAAAGCCCTTAGTTTGGTTTTTTATTCTCAAAGGGTTTGTGATAAAAAAGAAGAGTATAAGTTGATGTATATGATAAATAAAATACAACTATATTTTATTTATGGTTATGATAGAATGAATTCATACCATATCATTTAGGATCTTCTCCCACCAAAATTAACCCTCCTCATTTCGAAATGAATAAATTTAGATAATTATGCATGAATTCATACATGTATTGTTGTACATAAACCAAAAAGAAGATTATTAGTACTAAAAGTAAAACTAGGAAGAAACAATAAACTCTATATACTCATGAAAGCTACTCCACAACACTTCCATGCTACTAACATCTATAAAAAACTAAAAATTTCTTTTAAAAACCAATTTTTTTTTATATTTATGTATGGTGGGCATAACATGTATACATAGTAAGATCCTCCCTAAAACATCTCATGAAAATGTTGAGGAAGCACACTAAAGCCCTATGAAAAAAGGAATCTAAATCATCACCTAAACAAGGAAAAATAGTTTCATATACTCACTATGGATCACTCAAAAAATAATTCATATAAATAAAAATTTTTGTATAAATATATATATATATATATATATATATATATATATTAAAATTAAGGTTATCAGATACCACTTCTCCACTAGTTTTCCTCTCACACCCCAATGCGCTACTCAACAACACTTCCATGCTACTAACATCTATAAAAAAATACAAATTGATTTTAAAAACCAAAAAAATTGTTTATATTTATGTATGGTGGGCATAACATGTATACATAGTAAGATCCTCCCTAAAACATATCATGAAAATGTTGAGGAAGCACACTAAAACCATATGAAAAAAGGAATCTAAATCATCACCTAAACATGGAAAAATAGTTTCATATACTCACTATGGATCACTCAAAAAAAATTCATATAAATAAACCTTTTCGTATAAAAAATTTTATATATATATATATATATATATATATTAAAATTAAGGTTCTCGGATACCACTTCTCCACTAGTTTTCCTCTCACACCCCAATGATAATGTCATGGTCTCACCCCGCCCATAAATCATCCTACAACATGTAAAATTGTATCACTTCCACCAATGAATCATATGTATCTTAGATTATCTCATCACCGTCTTATCAAAATAGTAATGAGGTGCATACTTGGAAACCACTACATCTTGTTTACATTAAATGTACAAAAATCGCAAAACATAATTATAGAATATCCGTGAAAAAAAACGAACGAAATAAATTCATGGACGGCTTACTTGAATGTTGCGAGTTGAGATGATAGATCCGAGAGGAGTGAAGAAGATAAACAATGAAGCCAAAATGAGTTTAACACAGGTCGATCGATGAGCCGATTAGGGTTTACCGCGCGAGAGAGACGAGCCGACGGACTGTCAATCGAAAAATTGTAAATGATAGTCCACGGGGATTTAATTTCTTTAAAAGTTTTATAACATCGGTTATTATATAACCAACGTTATAAACTATTTTTGAAATTTATAACGTTGGTTATTTTAAAACCGACGTAAAAAAACTACTACACTTTTGTTTTTTACGTCGGTTATTTAGAAACCGACGTAAAAAACACGATATCTACACGTTTTTTACGTCGGTTATCAAATAAGAAATGTAAAAAACCAAAGCATGGGGGGGGTTTTTACGTCGTTTATTTTATAACCGATGTAAAAAACCCCGCTCTTTGGTTTTTTACATCGGTTATTTGATAACCGACGTAAAAAATGCGTAGATATCGTGTATTTTACATCGGTTTCCAAATAACAGACGTAAAAAACCCCCCACACATTGGTTTTTTACATCGGTTATAAGATAACCAACGTAAAAACCGAACAGGCGCGATTTGTAACGTCAGGTTATTAAAATAACCGACGTTAAAAATATACTCGCCGCATTTTTTATGTCGGTTATATATAACTGACGTAAAAAATGGTGACGTAAAAAACGTTTTCTACACTATTACAAACGTTATGGGAGCTAGAATGAAAAATCTTGTAGCCATTCTCACACAACGTTCTCAAGCTATGAATCATGCTGGACTTCCAAATGAGCAAATGAAGGAGCAACATTCTATTGAATCCTTCATGAGGAAGCATCCACCTTCATTCAACAGGTCTACTGATCCATTAGTTGATGAACAATGGATCAGTACTACTGAAAAGATATTTTCAGTTCTTCAATGTTCTGAACATGATAAATTCATCCTAGCAGTGTATAATTTGGAAGGATATGATGATCAATGGTGGAATCTTATTAAGAATATGAGGCAAAGAGATGAAATTGATTCCATGGAATGGGACGAGTTCAAGAACTTATTTTTCAATAAGTACTTCCCTCGTATTCTCCGAACAAAGATGGAGAAGGAGTTTCTTGAACTAAAGCAAAAGGATGATGAATCTGTTGGTACCTGTGAAGCAAATTTTACAAGACTTTCAAGGTACGCTTATGGTATTATTATCCAACATGAGAGTAAGATCGATCGATTCTTTAGTGGCTTAAAACCAAGTCTTCGAAGGGACTTAACCATAAGGGCCTTCAATAGATACAAGGAGATCATTCGATGTGCTCTCAAAGTTGAAATGGAGAATAGAGTAACCCATCAGTCATATGGGTTTGATAAGAAGAGGAATATGGAATTCAAAGTAATATCAAAAGAGCACACTGAAAAGAAGATGAGATTTCCCTTATTCTCAAAGTGTGGAAAGAAACATGGAGGGAGTTTTCTTAAAGGGACAAGTAAATGTTTCAAATGAGGAAAGGAAGGTCATCGGGAATTTGAATGTTGCAATGATGGGAAGAAGATGTCTAAGGATGGAAACAAAGGAAGGGATACACAGAATTAACCTACTACACTTCAATGTTTTAAGTGCAAGGAGATGGGGCATTATGACAATCAATGCCCAAATCCAAGGGTTGATGATGATGATCGACGTCAACAAACTCTTAAGGCTAAAGAAAAAGGAAAGTCACATGCAATTTCTATCAGTGATGTGGAGTACGATAACGATGTGGTGAAAGGTACACTTACCATCCACTCTAACGTAGAAAATGTTTTATTTGATTCTGGATCCACCCACTATTTTATTTTTGAAGAATTTTCTAAGGGTATCACCGTATTACCTCAACAATTAGATGTTGAGTTAGCTGTGACAACCCCTAATGGCACAACAATCGCATCAAAAGCTTATAATTCTTCTCCGATTGAAGTTTGTGGGAAAGTGCTTCCTACAAATCTAGTCATCCTCCCTATAGTGTAATTTGATGTGATTTTTGGCATGGATTGACTTTCTCTATATGGAGCTCATATCAATTGTCAAAGAAGGGAAGTCACATTTCATATTCGAGATCAATCTATGATCGTCTATCGATGCAAGGATGAACATAACCTTCTGGTTGAAATTTCTTCCATCTTATGTGTCTTGATTCCACTAAATTAAGGTTATTTATTTCAAATGGTTGGTGAGAAACTCACAATTAAGAATATTCCCATTGTATGGGAGTTTGATGATGTCTTTCCAGAGGAATTTCCAGGTCTTCCACCAAACCGTGAAGTTGAGTTTTCAATAGAACTCGTACAAGGTGCTTTTCCTATTTCAAAGACACCTTATAGAATGACCCCAATTGAGTTACAAGAATTGAAGAAGAAACTCCAAGATAATCTTGATAAGGGGTTCATACTCCCTAGTGTGTCACCTTGGGGAGCACCTGTTCTGTTTTTTAAGAAGAAAGATGGATCAATGAGACTCTGCATTGATTATCGAGAACTTAACAAGATCACTATTAAGAACAAATATCCTCTCTCGTGCATTGATGACTTATTTGACCAACTAGATGGAGCTCAATACTTTTCCAAGATTGATCTTTATTCAGGGTATCATCAATTAAGGGTCAAAAGGGAGGATATACCAAATACGACTTTCCATACAATGTATGGACACTATGAATTTATAGTGATGTCGTTTGGTCTTACTAATGCCCCTGCTATCTTCAAGGATCTAATGAATAGAGTCTTTAGAGACTATCTTGATCGGTTTTTTGTAGTCTTTATAGACAATATTCTTGTATATTCAAAGAGCAAGGAATAACTTGAAGATCACTTGAGAATTATATTGAAGACCCTAAGAAAGGAGAAGCTTTATGCCAAATTTACCAATTGTGAATTTTGGCTTCAAAAAGTTTCATTTTTAGGTCACATAATCTCAAAAGAGGGGATATATGTGGATCCATCAAAAAAAGAGGTTATCGAAAGATGGTCGAGACCAACAACTGTAACTGAGATCTGACGTTTTCTTGGTTTGGCTAGATATTATCGACGTTTTGTGAAAGATTTTTCACGATTATCTAATCCACTCACTAAGTTGACTCAGAAATGAGTTAAGTTTGTCTGGACGGAGGAATGTGAAGAGAATTTCAAGGAGTTGAAAAGAAGGTTATCCAGTGCACCTGTGCTCACACTGCCTTTTATGGAGAAAGGTTTGTAATCTATAGTGATGCATCCAAGAAGGGATTAGGGTGTGTTCTTATGAAAAATGATATGGTGATAGCTTATTCCTCACGACAGTTGAAAATCCATCAGCAAAATTACCCAACTCATGATTTGGAGTTAGCTGCGGTAATCTTTGCATTAAATATTTGGAGGCATTATCTTTATGGAGAAAGGTGTGACATTTATACTGATCATAAAAGTTTAAAGTATTTTTTCACACAAAAGGATCTGAATATGTGCCAAAGAAGATGGTTGGAGCTGATTAAGGATTACGACTACTCAATTCATTACCACCCTGGGAAAGCAAACAAGGTGGAAAATGCATTAAGTTGAAAAGACCATGCCAGTTTATCCATGATGAGGATCACAAAAGATCCAATATTTATGGATTTACAAAGGATGGATGTTGGAATTATAATGGAAGGGTGGAAATCGTATCTTTCTCAAATGAATGTTCAACCATCTATTCATGTGAAGATTAAAGAGGCATAGAAAGAAGATGTAGAGTTACAAAAGAAGGTGAGAAATGTTCCTGAATTCAACCTTGATTGTGATGGGATAATAATGTTCAGGAATAGGGTTTGTGTTCCTCCCATCCCCGAATTAAAGAAGGAGCTGCTGGATGAGGCTCATAGTTCTTGATTCTCTATTCATCCGGGAAGCATGAAGATGTATAGGGATCTGAAAGAGTACTTCTGGTGGGATGGCATGAAAAGAGATGTTGCTGAATATGCCTCTTGATGCTTGGTTTGTCAGCAAGTTAAAGCTGAGAGACAAAAGTATAAGGGGATGTTACAACGATTACCCATACCTGAATGGAAATGGGAAAAAATCACTATGGACTTTGTCACCAGACTTCCTAAAACATCCAAAGGCAATAATGCTATCTGGGTCATAGTTGATCGTCTTACAAAGTCTGTACACTTCATTCCTATTAGAGAGGGTTTCTCTCTAGATCAGCTTGCCAAGATATATGTAAAGGAAGTGGTAAGATTGCATGGAGTACCACTTTCTATTATATCTGATCAGGATCCGAGGTTTACCTCAATGTTCTGGCAAAGTCTTCAGCATACTCTGGATACAGAGTTGAGTTTCAGCACTGCTTATCATCCTCAGACAAAAGGTCAGTCTGAGAGAACAACTCAAACTCTAGAAGATATGTTGAGAGCTTTCTCTATGGATTTCAAAGGTGGTTGGGATCAACACCTACCTTTTGTGGAATTTTATTATAATAAGAGATTTCACTCCAGTATTCAGATGGATCCTTATGAAGCTCTATATGGAAAGAAATGTAGGACTCTAACTTGTTTGGATGATGTTGGGGAAAGAAATCTATTAGGACCTGATCTTGTTGATGAGATGGTACAAAAGGTCAGATCTATTCAACAACACATAAGAGCAGCTCAGAGTCGACAAAAAAGTTATGCTGACACCAGAAGAAAAGACTTAGAGTTTGAAGTGGGTGATAAAGTGTTCTTACGAATATCTCCCTGGAAGAGGGTCATGAGATTTGGAAAGATGGGAAAGTTGAGCCCTAAGTATATCGGTCCTTTTGAAATACTAGATCGTGTTGGGAAGGTAGATTACCGATTGGCGCTTCCACCGAATCTCTCTCAAGTTCACGATGTGTTCCATGTATCTCTCCTGAGAAAGTACATACCTGATCCCTCACATGTACTCAGCTCAGAAGTTGTACCGCTGGAACAAGATCTTTCTTATGAAGAACAACCGATAGAGATTCTCGATCATAGTGAAAAAGTCTTACGGAACAAGACCACTTGCTTGGTGAAAGTTTTATGGGGGATCCACCAATTAGAAGAAGTTACATGGGAGCTTGAGGATATGATGAGTGAGAGGTATCCTCATCTGTTTGTTACAAAGTGACGAATTTTGAGGGTGAAATTCATTTTAAGGGGGGTAAAATGTAACACCCGAGACTTTTATGAGAAATATTTTGTTTTTATGATATATATATCATCAAAGGAATCTTTCACTACACACGACACTTTCTTGGATTTCTTTACACGCAATCACGACTTTCCTCGATAGCTTGCGTCGTATGCAATACCGAGTTTCACTAAACAACGATATGCTATTAAAATATTATTAAAACTAGCCATTATGAATAGTAATAACCACTTTTTGAAATTTTTCACATTTTATTTTTCAAAATGGACATCATTTTTGGATTCGGAATATCGAAATTAGCTTAGGGTGAAATTTTGGTACTTTTCGGATAACTTTCATATTCTGATGAATAGTGAAAATTACTAAATTTTAATTAAAAATAAAATTTTTAATCGAAATAATTAATAGTGATAAATTATTAATTTGAGTGGTTTTAAATTATATTTAGAATATATTTTTACCATTTAATACAATTTTGGTCATTGAATGTAATTTCACATTTAAACCAAACATAAACAAGTTTCAATCTTTTGATAGTTATTATCTTTTAATAACATGCTATTTGTTTTGATGACGATAATTAATTTTTAAATAAATTAATTTAAATGATGTGTTTTTAATTTGGTAAAATAGACATCATTTTTGAATTCATAATATCAAATATAGCTTAGGCCTAATTTTTTGTATTTTTCTGGAAACTTTCATTTTTTGATGAATAGTGAAACCACTAAGTGGTAGTTAAAAAAACTCAATTTTTCATAAAACATAATTTTACCGCTTCTGTGAGTGGAATTTCAAAAATCCGAGAGACACGGTTGATTTCATTAAGTAAAATGTGGTTCAATGAGATGAAAATAATTTATGGTGAATAGTAACTTTTTACTTTTATTGACCACAGTTAAAAGGAAATAGGGTAATTAAGGGTAAAAATGAAATTATTATTACCCTAAAACATGTCCTAATTCTATTGGATAAGTCTAATTAGACCAAAAACAAGCTTAGGAATAAAATATGACCATTTAGGCCCACTTGAATTAGATTAGGACATTTATTATTAATTTATTTAAAGAAGGGTTAAAATAGTTAAAATCAAGGTTTAATAAGTAAATAATTTTTAATATAGGGTTATACATAAGATAAATTCGACTATAAATATTCATTAGAAAGATAAAAAGATTTTCTACATAATGGTATTTTATTTCTCATTTTTATACATTAAATAATTTAATTTATTTATGACACAAAGATGATGCAGTAATTATCTTATTAATGAAATATTGACATAATCGATGTTATAAATACCCAAATAAATGTAATTTGAGACTTTTTATGAACTCAAATAATTTTCTAGGTTAATATGACATGTTAGTATTTAATTAAATTTTTTGGAGCTAATAATTCTGTTATGATTTTCACAAAAATCAATTACAAAATAGTTTCAAAATTTACATAAAATAGTTTTTAAAACAAATATTATATTATTGATTGTTATTTTATTCCTAAAAATCTAAGGTTCGACCAAGATAATTATATAATTATAGTTGTACCATTAATGGACCACTTGAGGGTATATTGGATTTATATGGTAAGTTTATTAACTATATAATATAAAAATACCAAGTGACATAGTAAATGTCAATATAATTAACTAAGAGTTAAAACTAAAAGATAAGGTTAATATAATGACATAAACTTGTCTAAATTCTATTGGATGAGAGGATTTCTACCCATCCCCACCTTAGCTTATAAATATATCAATTTGGATCTATTAAAAACCGAATTTGACTTTATAATAAAATAATAGTTTTAGTTATTCCAAAGGTGCCCCTCTCCTCCCTTATAAAAGGGCACCTCCTCCCTCTCTTCCTCACACCACTTTGAGCCTTAAAGCTATGTCAACCCCTGCCAATTTATCCTCTCCACTTCTCTAGAGACATCCTAGAGGTACTTGTCTTCTTCAAAGACCAATTTTAGATCCCAAAAAGGAAGTCTCAAAGAAGCGCTTCAAAGAAGAGGTAATGTCCGTTACCGATTCTTTCATCTTTATTTCTTCTTACAATTATTCTTCTATAGTTGTTTCATTATTAAGTAATAACATCAGTATCACTCATATAATGATATGTTATTATAAGTATCAAACAACCCTATTTCACCATCTATCCATCCTATAGAAAATGAAATCACCGCGCGTGTGTACGTACGGAATACCGTCTCCACGTCGTGGTGTAATCTATTTTCCAACACCACCTTACTTGGATGGGTATAATGGTGTAAAGAATGAATATATATGATTATTGTAAAGTTATATTGATTCTGAAATAGTATAAATACACTCCAATACAATTCCAAGATCCTGGGAACGATATCATCGCTCGTGCGTACGTATGGAATACCGTCTCCACGATGTGATGCGATTCGTTCTACATGATCTTCATTACATAACGATTATAGAAATGAATTTAATGAATGAATATGATATATATTACACTAATACCATTATTTAAATGAGGTATCTATAACCTAATGAGATGAATAAGAATTTATTTGACAAAACACGCATAATAACAAAAAGTAATAAACACCCGAAAAACTAGTAGTAATGAAATATTACTAATAAGAAGATAATAACATGAACATATATGATATCATAACAATAAGTATGATTATGGAATAAGTCAATAACATTATTTAAATCATTATACAGTAGTTTCAGACACTTATGAAGCAAATCGGACCTAAGGTAAGGGAAAATATCACAATCTCATTTTTATCCGAGATTATTTGTACTTTGGAATTTATTGGGATGTAATTTATCATCCACATCCATGTTTCCTCAATATGTAATATTATTTCCATCCACCTAAAATTTTTTAAATCCAATTTTACCCTTCGGTGAGTTTTTAGTAAAATATATGAAAGGAATCTTTTGTCGTTTTTTGTACGAGGTAATTTTTGACTTTTCCGACAAAAGTAGGAAGAATGTTTTTTTAACTTATACGGAATGAATGGATTTTTAAAACATTATTTCCAAGAAGATTCCTTTAAAAGTTTTCAAGTTTATTTTTAATCTACTTCTTTATGTTTTAAATTGTATGACATGTTAAGAAAGGAAAAATGTTTTTGAGGTAGAAAGGATATTTTCCTCAAGAATGGAGTTCAAGTGTTTTATCAAAATTATTTTCCATCTAAGATAATAAAGGGTTCTGTTTCTATCCCTATTATTAAATTTATTTCACTATATTGTTATGGAATTATTTTTATGAATTACTTTATCTTATATGAATTGTTTTATGATGTCACGATGTTTAAGATTCCCATTTTTATTACATGGGTTATGCTATGATGTATGGTTTATGATTTTGTGGCACACACAAGAATGGTTTCATTATGAGATGGGTGGGACCTATATCTCCCTCTAATGAAATGGGTAAAGATTTTATATCTCATGAGATAGACATGGCTGGAATGGCAGGTTAAACCGGTTCAGTGAAACAGGACTGAAACGAGGAGTGAACTCAGTTCAGAAATGGACTTTGTCCACTAAGATAGTCTTGGCAATGAGTCTTGACTAATAAGAAATGATTATCTATAATTATGTGTGTATGACACAAAGCTTCATGTTTTAAGTTATGATTATTGTGATTACATTTCACTACCATGATTTATCCCATTTTATGAAATTATGATCTCTTTTGCAGGGTAAGATTTCCAAAATGTTATGTTCTTATGAATATGATGTGATTGATATTTCTTTTCTTTACCCTTACTGAGCATTTGAGCTCACCCTTTTGTATGTTTTCTTTCCCCAGGTCAGGGAGAAGGTTATTACGTAAGATATGCCAATAGGGACTATATATATGATGAAATAAATGGGAGACAGTGTAGACGCTTTATGAACCAGTTGTTTATGTTTCCCAATTTCTAAAGACACTATACATATACGGTCCTTTCGTGGTTTTGTCATATGTTGTAATAAGTATGCTTCAATTCTGAAGTATTAACAATGTATGTAAAGTATGGGTTGTTATAATATTCACCCTTTCGAGTAGCTCCATTTTATAAGAAAATTTCAACTAGGATGGATAAATAGTTAAACATTATTTAGATACATTCCCAACATTCTTCTTATACCTATATTCCTTATTAATAGTAATATTTTTTTATAATATGGTACTGGTACTTTCCACATGGACTTTAACAACTTATTTAGTCCATGAAACCATATCAATAATTTTTTATCTCAATGTACAAACTGTTTTCACATTACAAATAAATCTTTAGTGGAATTTGTATTTCACATTTTAGTGGATCTATAAAATTATTCATCAGTGATATGTTTCACTAAAATAATCATATTATTTCTATATTTTATTGATTCCCCATTTTATTCAAAATTTATCCTGTTAATCTTGATGTTCATTTCTATTTTTGAATGGTATATGAAGGGACATTTATTATCATAATAGAATAATATTTTCTTGTTTATGTGATTTCATTTCCATATTTCTTATTAGGTATAGTTGTCTCAATATTATCCTTTTGTATCTACCCCATGGAAGACTTATCTACTTTTCTCAAATTGTTCTTCATTCATTGCGGTAATATATTCACATTAGAATATGAGTTTTTCTAGATTGATCTATACCAACCCACTTTGTAATAGATACCACATTTTTTGAAATATTCACATATGTTTTCAATGCATTAAAATCTATTCTTGTTAGAAATATTAATTTTCTTCAATGAAATATTCTTAAGAATATCATGTTTTCTTTATACTTCAACTATACTATATATTAATATAGGAATTTTATAATCTTCATGAATTTAAATGTTACTCCATCACTAAAGGACATTTTCCCCAAACCACTAAAAACACATTGTCTAAAAAATATTATTCCCTTTTGATTAGATATTTTTTCCCAAGTTTCAAAACTTATATAATATTCTTATAAAAAATTTCTCTTTTTTGAGATTCTTTTTGGGAACTACTCATCCTGCTATTGATTAAATCCACCCTTGATGTTGAAGTACATATTTTTAAATTTTTATATACCCAGAAATTTATAGTTTTTTATTTTACACCTGTATTTGTAAATGAACTTATGTTATTTTAAACATAAATATCTAGAACATGGGTTATATTTTTTCCATGAGCAGGAATTGGATTGAACAAGTGATAATGTTAAGAAACTTTTCCACTTGTATGAGTAATTTTTTAGTAAAGACTCTTTCAAAAAATATCAATATTGAAACTTTTTATAACACCTCATGATTTCATAGTACGTTATCTCATTAACGTAATTTAATAGCTTGCGCTACACGCAACACCGAGTTCGAGCACACCACAACATTACCGAACAAGCCGTTCAAAAAATGGTTATAGATAGTATTACCTAAATTTTTAATCTTATACACTCTATATAATTTTAACATCCATAATATGTGTTTGTTAAAAAATTATATAAGAACAAATTCATTTTTTTAGATAAAAGATGTATTTTTCAAAAAATGTAATTTTATAGCCTTTTAATGGTGAACCATTTTTAAAACCAATATTTGACACATTTATATATTCAATTTAGTGAAATTAAATTATTCTTAAGAATAGAGACATAAAAATTTAGTTTGGATAAATTTTTGGTAATTTTTTGACAAATTTCATATTTTGATAAATAGTGAAAAATACTATGTTTTAATTGAAAACAAATTTTTTAATCAAAATAATTTATAGTGTTAAATTATGAATTTTAATGGTTCGGAAGTATAATGAGATTATATTTTTATCATTTAATACAATTTAGGTCATTATAAGTAATTTAACATTTCAATTCGACATAAACACATGTTAATCTTTTGACAGTTTTTACTTTTTAAAAAACCGCTTTTAGGTTTTGACAATAAGAATTAGTTTTAAATTAAAAAATATAACTTATATGTTTTGAATTTGGTAAAATAGACTTCTTTTTCTAGTTAGGAGTATCAAAATTATCTTAGGGTAATTTTTTTTACTTTTCTGAAAACTTTCAATTTTTGAGGAAGAGTGAAAAAAACACTACGCTATTATTTAAAACCGACATTTTATTTAAATAATTCATTATATTATTTTAATTTATTTTAGTTCAAAATAGATACATAATACCTATATAAGTTCAATTTGAGTCATTTGAGCTGTTTTATAATAAGTTTAGATATATAAAATTTTATTGATCTTTTTACCGTCTTTTACCCACCTTCTAGGAGCATTTGAAAATTTGCATAAAACATAATTATATCGCTTCTGTGAGGTGAATTTCAAAAATCCAAGATACACAGTTTACCTCAGTAAGTGAAATGTGGTTCAATAAGATGAAAATATTTTTTGGTGAATTGTAACTTTTTGCTTTAATTTACCATGGTTTAAAGTAAATAGGGTAATTAAGGATAAAATTGATATTATTATTACCCTAACACATGTCCTAATTATATTGGATACAAAAAACAAACTTATGAATAAAATATGATCCTTTAGGTCCACCTGGATTAGATTAGAACATTTATTAATATTTTATTTAAAAAAGAGTTAAAAGAGTTAAATTAAATTTTTAATCACTAAACCATTTTTAATATATGGTTATACATAATATAAATTAGACTATAAATATTCATTATAAATATAAAAACATTTCATACATAATGAAATTTTATTTATAATTTTTATACCTTAAATAATTTAATTTATTTATGACATAATGATGATGAAGTAATTACATTAATAATGAAATATTAAAATAATTGATCTTATAAATATAAAAACAAACGTAAATTGGGAGTTTTTTATAAATTACACTAATTTTATAGGTTAATATGACATGTTTGGATTGAAAATATGAATTTATTTCGATGTAATAAAGTATTTATGACTTTAAAAAATCATTTATTAAATAATATCAAAATTGACATAAATGAGTTTTTAAAACAAACATTATATTATTAACTGATATAATATTTCTAAAAATATAAGGTTTGGTCAAAGGACTTAGATAATGTTATATATATTAATAATGAAAAACATGGGGTTATCTTGGCATATTATAGTATGTTTATTAACCATATAATATAAAAATACAAAGAGACATGGTAAATGACAAACTAGTTAACTAAGAGTTAAATCTAAAAGATAAGGTTAATATGATGACTCAAAACTGTCTAAAACCTATTAGTTGAGAGGTGTTAGGCCCATACCCACCATATTATTTAAATAATTAATCTTATAGCCATTAGAAAACGAAAATTATTTTATTATAAAATAATATTTCAAGCTTTTCCTAAAGTGACCCTCACCTCTCTTATAAAAGGGAACTTCCCCTTCTCTTAATTTCACACCACCAAATCCTTTTGGCTCAGCCAAACCCTACAAAAATATCCTCCCAAATTTTCTCCCTTCATTCTAGAGACATTACTTTGGTCAAAAATCCAACCTAAGGATCCCTTTTGATCAAAACAAAAGGAATAACCCGTAGAAGAGGTAAATATATAATCACCTCTTTCAAGTTCTTTTCATATTCCACTTCCTCTTTATTTGTTTTTCCATTATAAAATAATAAATATATTATCTTCTATATACTGTGATTTTAATATAAAAATGGTACAACCATATTCAAAATTATATCCATCCTATAAATGACATATTCGCCATACCTACGTATGTACGGATTACCGTCTCCACATCGTGGTGTAGTTTGTTATTCAAACACTTAATTATTTGGATGGATATAATAATGAGTGTAACTGATGTAAATAATAAATATAACATGTTAATGATTATTTATATATGATATACCATCCAATTACAAACTATTTCACCATCAATATAATGATATTTTCTCTCGTGCGTATGTACGAATTACCGTCTCCACGACGCGATGGAATTAATTTCCACGTTCACCATTCAACGATGATTATAAAATATATATCATTAGTAATTATTTAATATATTACATAATAATTCTACGGGATATATATATATATATATGTATGTATGTATGTATGTATTTACTTACATATATCTTATTCACTTAATTCCGTTCAATACGATATGAAAACGGAAACATCGTTTATGCGTATGTACGACCTACCGTCTCCATAAACGATGTTTTCCATTTCATATATATGTCTATTATACATATTTATATTCTAAATATATATGATATATAAATCATGTTTTTTATTTTGGATGTATGTTAATCATGATTTTAGTGATATAATCGAGAGTAACAAGTTAAAACACGTACGATAAAGAAAGCGATTATTACCCAAAATGATAATTTAACATGGAAATTATTATTAAATGGGTAGTATAAAGTAATAAATGAGTCATTTATGATATCATAAATATTAATATGGTTCTGGTATAATTTAATAACATACTACGGTATTTATACAGGAGTTCAAACGTACCCTATACTAAAGGAAAGTGCAAGGTAAGGGTTATTTCATCAATCTCATTATTATCTGAGATTGTTTATGTGTAATTATTTACTAGGAAATATTTATCATCGCTACCCATATTTCTAAAAAATATTTTCAAAAGGAATCTTGTAAGGTTTTATGGGAGCACCTATTTAACCAGATCATCATTTTAAATGTTTTAATGATTTATCTTTCTAAATACTTTTAATTAATGTCCATGTTTTTCAAAATGATTTTAAGGATTTATTTATATAGACATCAATGTTTTTAAATGATAATTATTTTCAAAAGTTTCAAATTGGTATGGAAATATTTGATTCAAAAATATCTTTTAAATTACTTACTTTATAAATGTGTGACTATTAAATGTCTTCATGAAAAATTAATATTTCTCTCAAAGAGTTTTACAAATCATTTTCGTTTATGTTAACACCCTTTGATGGATTTTAAACTTGTTTGAAGTTGATTTATTATGATAAAAATCTTAAATATTTTATTGAGGGTTTTGTGATATGTTTGACTGTCGATGTGTTATTTTTATACCGTTCATGGTTTATAGATAAAGTATTGACATTTCTTACGCTAGTTTAAAAATGAATGTTTATGTTATGTTTAAACCTTTTCATATGAGGAATGCATTGGACTTAGTAAGTGACAGGTGGAGCCCTCTATAGCTCATAGATGCATCAATAGGTCTCACGAGACAAACTAGTGTCTTGGAACAAGGATTTGAAAAAAATATTATTTGTAGTCTTGGCACAAGGCCTTGACTATGTGGTTATGAAGTTTGACATTATGCATTAAATCATTATGAAAGTGTCTATTGATATTGCATGTGATTATTTGAATAGTAAAATATCCATGTGAATAAGTAAATGGAATGATTTTATTGCATATTTTCCATATTATTCTTAAGTTTAAGTTTAAAAGGCTTTTGTTTTAGTCTTATACATTTCCTTAAATTATTATGCTTATTTATGAAAATTTCTGTTATATTGTTATCCTTAATGAGCATCTGAGCTCACCCTTTTCTATGTTTTATTTTTTCCAGGATCTGAAGAAGTATTTTATGATTGATAAGAAGGGTTAAGGAAATGGATTAATGGATTTCTCAAATGATCATTTATTTTGGGTTTTATTTTCTAATGTGTAATGTAATGTTCATGTGTGTAATCTATTTTCCAAGACTAATAAACTGATCGGTCTTTTGGGACTTGATTCCTTGTAATCATGCCAATGTCATGTAATAATTCACCAACTCCTATAGCTAGGGTTGTATCATTACACTTCTTCTTTTCAATTCATATTGGGTTGTTTTATGTATATAAACATATATATTTTTTAAATTTAACTTTATCTTCAAGACACATCACATTGAGATTATTTTTCTCATCCTCAATAGATCTCAAACTTTATTCCTATTCACCCATCATAATATTTATTTTATATTAATTTATATTATTTTATTCCTGTAAAGTATTGTCAAGATACTTTACCCTTTTATCTTTGACTACAATTTGATCGTTCTTAAGATTAATATCCTTTTTCATTGCATGAATCCTTTTTTCAAAAAATTTCATCAACATAATTTTCTAATAAAATTAAATTTACTATTATTATTTAATTAGAGGAAAAGTTTACTTGAGATGTGATGAAATTTTTTCCTCGACTTCAAAAAGTTTAGTGAGAGTGATACACTTTTGTATCTTTGTGGTTTATTCATATTACATTACACCATCTTCTATTTCTATCTATGTTTTTATCTTGTATTCTTTTGATAAACCCAAATATATAAGTCACCGATTCTAGGGGATATTTCATTAAATAATTATTTACTTTAGTGTATTAGTTTTAAATTGTTTCAATAAAATCATTCTCCTTACACTCTTCATATCATGATTTTTATTCTTTAAGAATATTACTATCAATATATTTAATCGATAAACTACTATGTTAATTACCTTTAAGTAGTAGTGATACCTCTTTATCTTTCAAATCCTTCCCCAACTTCTCTTCCGATATTTGATTTAGTTCTTCAAAGGTTCTTTCCAAAACCTCCATTTATTTTTTGAAATGCATGGAAGCATTTTTTCTATCTATGGATATTTAATTTTTTTAAATATGTACTTTATATCATTAGGATAAAAACACTAGGAAAGAAAAATTAGAACCAAACATGGGAAACCTTCCATCTAAGGATACTTATCAAAATATTTCTACAAAATCCACAAGAAACAAATGTTTACAACTATATAAAAACATGAAGAGATAATATATTTTAGAATGGATATTATATTCATAGCATTATATTTTATAAAATTATAGAATAATATCAATCTTGAATTTAATTTTTATAAAAATTCACCAATTGATCTTCTACTTCATATATTTAAGATCATATTCCCCATCCTCAATCATAATTCATAATATCATTTGTGATATTTATATAAATGAATAACAGTCTAAGAATCATTATATTTAATTTATAGAAATATTTATTATATTATTTATCCATCTTTAGAAGTATCACCATTCTTTAAGTATTATAACTTTTCAATGTTTAAAAAATCTTACAACCATAGTGTGATTAAAATATATCATACGTACTGTATAATATTTTTTACATTATAAAAAACTTTATACTAAATTTCCATAGACATATTACACATTCTATTCAATATCCTAAATAAATACATATGTTTTTTTACTTAATCAAGTTTATTATACAAATTTAAAATATCTTTTGTTCTTCTGAAAAGTATCTTATAAAACAAAATAATGTTTTTAACTTTTCCAAATATCCACAATGTTCATAAAAAAGAACATATTCATGAATTAATTTTTTTTACATATTACAGTATTCTAATGCTATTATTATATTTCTATATGTACTGTGATAAAATATCTTACGTGTTCCATGAATAATATTACACATAACAGTGTGAGTTCTATCCTTTACCAAGTTATATCAAACTTCTTTGGAAAATGTCATATGTATTCACTATGAGATACTGTCTTTTCTATATTACAGTTTTCTCTTAAAGAAATTATTCATGAAATTAAATATCATATGAATCACCCACCTCCTAAACTTATCTAAAAACAAATCAAATAAATATATTACATGTCATTTTGAGATAATGTTACTAATACAAGGAGGCTCCATTATTTACCAAATTTTTATCTTCTAAAGTATAAAAAAAATACTATATTTGAAATTAATTATCAAAATATATGATTCTAAGAAAAACATATGTATAAAACTAGACTCATTAAAATATTCTCAAAACCTTTTCAAATTATCCTAGAGAATCATGATCATATTTGAACCACATATAAAAAAGATAAAAACATTGTAAATTTTAGAATATTTTTTACCTCTTCAACAATAAATGCAAAGTCTTTTATGGCATATAAACACTCTTCTTTGAGTGTTCCCTTGTATATTTAATGTATTAATAATTACATATTCATAATTATCTTCCTACCACCTTCATCCAAGTGATATTTTTAACTATACTAAGAAACTAATAGTATATAAAATCCTTTTAGGTTTTCTCAAAATATAATCCATATTTTAATTCTTTAATCACAATGTTTTATGATTTCATGTTTCCATTATTTCAATTTCCATGAAAATATTATATATAATTCATTAAACATCACCAACAAATTTCATGAAAATGATTATTAGATTAAAAATCTTATGATTTTAGGGGATACAATGTTGAATCTATTTATAATATACAATTTCAATAAGAAATAAATTTTGTCCATTATTAAGGGTAAACCCATCACTCATCTTCATTGAGATCTTCCTCCATCTCCCAAGATACCAATACATATTTAATTTATTTTTAACAACATATACAACAAAAAAAATCCTTTGGGTTCTTGACATGACTAAACAGGGTAAGGATGTATATTTTTAATTATCACATGTAAGAAGTTATGATTGGAAAGGTTATAATGCAAGATAGTTTGATTAGTTTCTTATGGGTCTATAAAACTGATACCACATGAGTGGAACTACCAGATTCATGATCTAGAGCTATAAGTTGTAGTGCATGTGTTGCAATGATGGAATCACTAACTATTGGGTGACACGTTTTTTTAGTATACCAAACATAAAATAATGAAGTATATTTTATCTTTTCTGACTGAACCTTTAAAAGAGGAGTTGGCTCAAATACCATTATTATTTTGATCGGGAGATGTTATATACCCTAAAAATGTGGTTTATCATGGTTGATGCACTATGTATAAAAACCCATAGTTGGTGGTTTATGTGGATTGTAGCCTATGGAATATTATAAGCCCCATCATTATGATTCACATCAATAGTCATGACTATTATAGAAGAGAGACTCTGAAAACATTGAGTTTTACCATTAAACTTTGAGAGGGGTAAATAGAGGTTGTTTTTTGACTCAAATTTTCTAGTGATGGGGGAAAATATATATTCTAGAGACACACTACCTAATTAGTCCCTAAATATTTATAAGATTATTTATATATGGGGTCATGTGGTAGTACCTCTGAGTAATTTCAAGGATATGATACATTATTCACACACCTCAAGATGAGATGTTCAATTATGGTTTACTAAGACATATCATGATATCCATAGAAAATATTGGTCGCCTAAGATAAAGAAGGACATAACGAGGTTCATCTCATGATGCTTAGCTTTCCAGTGGGTAAAGGCTAAGCATAAAAATCATACAATTATTCTTTAATAACTTCCCCTTCCTGAGTATATGTGGGATAACATGATGATGAAATTTTAATGATATTTGAATTTTCATATCAGGGAAGTGATGTTGTATGTATTATCATGGGATATTTGATGAAGGTTATTCATTAAATACCAATAAAAAATACTTATTCAGTAAAAAAATCTAGGTATGATATATGTACAGGAGATAGTGTTACTTCATAAGGTTCCTTATAGAATTATATATAATTAGGATATCTGTTTTTAATGTTATTATGGTAGGTCTTAATGAAGGAACCTAATACGTAGGTGAATTTCAAGACCACCTATCATTCTTAATAAAATAGTCAATCTGAGCATACCATCGAGGTGTGGAGGAAAATTTTAGGACATGTGTCATTAATTGTTATTGTTGTTATTATAACCACCTTGATCTTATTTAGTTTACATATAGTAATAATTTTCAGACATCTATTTAGATGCCATTTGTTGAAGCCTTGTATGGAACACAATTCTAATAACATTTTTTCTAGTTAGATATTGAGAAGTATTATATTTTCATTCCAAGTATCATGTAGGATATGTTAATAACATATCTTGTTTACGAGGTAGTGGATGAAAATAAAAAAGAATATAAAATGTTATTTTATTTACCAAAAATCCATTTTTAGGAGTTTTAGGTGATAAACTATATATTCTTGAGGCATTTTAAGCATTTAGGACATATGAGTATTTAAAAGAATGGAAAGTTAGTTCCCATGTTTTAGGGGTCATTTGAGTATATAAGAGGATATATACAATGATTTATTAGTTAACCATTACATAGATATTCAATTCGATGAATGAGTGATTTTATGTATCTCAGCTTCAGAGTTACCATCCTGACCTTTCTCATATAATCAACATCGATGGAGTTGAGTTGGATTTTGATGTTTCATTTGAGAAAAAATAGATGATTATCATGGATCATATTGATATGATCCTTCATGGGAATAAGATTCTTCTGGTAGGCCTACAGTGGTGGTATGATCAATTTTATGAGGGTATTTGGGAGTGATAATATGATATATGGAAACAATGGTTAAATTTGTTCTATGGTGAGGCATGGTGACATATCTCAATGTTGAGATAAAATATGGTTGGGATGTTCTAACACCCAATATGTGTTTGAGGTATAAATTTAATTTAATTATTTTATGTACCTATTATATTTTTTCCTATCATAGTTGTTAGAGGGGTCATAAGATGATCAAGCTTGGATTTTTGAAAATGGGATTAGTAGTGTAAATATATCTAGGAGTATATTTACCTATATAATCATATTGGGGGGGGGGGTCCTTAGAGTGTTAGTGTATAGGGAATAGAATAATTCTTTTTCTGTAAGGGTTTTTTGGGTCTACATTTTCACCCTGGTATGTCATCATAGTTCTAGTTAGGCTCAATGGAGTTCTAATGGGGCTATGTGAATTTATTTTATTTTTTTGATTAATTAATATAATTGAAAATAAAAATTTTAAAAATTAGGAAATATTTCATTTATTTTTAGGATCACTAGCCACATCACCTCCCCTATTCTTAATTTTTTTTCTTTAAGCTAGATCTCTCCCATTCTTGCCTCAATCATTATGTCATTAGGAGTAGGGTGGTGTCATAGGTGTTCTATTGATATCTTTTTGTTTTTTCCGAGCATGTAATGTGTTGAATTAATATTTAAATGCTCCAACATTGTGTTTTATCTATAATTTTATTTAAATTGGTTATTTTATTTTCTGTGGTACATATATGATCCAAAAAACCAATGAGTGGTCCTATGATAGGGGTGTGTTATCACTATGGATTCTATGAGGGTGTCATTTATTATGGGATGAACATAGAAACTGATTTAGGTGTCCAAAAATTTACCTTTATGGTGGATATTATGACCATAGTTTATTCTAGTGATTATATAGCATTAATTTGATCCTTGAGTGTGTTTTTGGCATTGTCAGTATAACCCTTATGAGATCAATGGTTTATAAATATTGAGAGATTTTATTTTAAGTGATAAATCATTCACCTTTAATTGGTAACTTAGTGATGTGTTTTTTACTTAAATGATTTAATTAATGATGAGATGATTATTTTTTTATTATTGTGTCTTGATAATAACTCATTCACTATGATTCCTAATAAAAGAGGAGTCAACCATAGATTAATGGTTTAGAATTATGTTTTGTAGTTCCTCATCTACCTTAATGATTGTATTAGTGGTATAAAATCTACCATGAGTTGGATTAGTGGTCCATCACCTCCTTGAGATGTTCGTTGGTTGAATATTTTCCACACAAGCTGGATTTGTGGTCCATCATCCACTCAATATGTGTTGGTGTTATATCATCTATCCTAAGATAGAATTGTGATCCATCACCCACCCGAGATATGTTGGTGGTATTTAATTCACCCAAAGTTTTATTTATGGCGATTTATCCCCTAGTAAGTGATTTGATGGTATATATCTCACTTAAAATATTTTAGTTGGTGATAAATCATTCACCTATGTTTTTATTAGTGGCAATGCCTCATTTTTTAGGTGATATCTTATTATCCACCATTATTGAAACGATGATTCTTATTTCATTAGGAGCATGTATAGGGGGTATGTCATCCACCAATACTATGATTTAGTGGCGCATTCACTAAATTTATGTCAGAGTGATATCTCATTAATATGTGATATATTGTGGTAATATTCTATTAAGTAATGAAATGAGAATTTGATATATAATTCACCCACGAATTGTGATTAAGGGATAACTCATTCACCATATCTTATTAAATAAGGAGTGATAGATCATTCACTATCGAAATGTGTTCAAAACATGGGTGTTTCTTCCCTTTACAACACTAGTTAAAGAAGTTATGGTCTCTTATAGGCTTCTTTTCAAGAATATCATGACGTGATGAGTTATTTATTTATTTCATTATTAGTATTTCATATCTATCAGGAATTATTATTTACTATATTTTATTTAGGTCACCATTAGTGGTGGACTATTGAGTTGTACTAACACACTACTCAAGTGACTTGGTACCCAATTAGAGGTAATGGTAGTGTGAAAAGGTAAGGGAAATGATGCTATGATCGATTGATGAGAAAAGTGGATTGAGCAGAGAAAGGATCAGTTAGAGACTCAGGTCCCAGTCTAATATAGTCTCTTAATAGTTTTTACTTTTTATATTGTCTTGTGCAATAATGAACCATTATAAATCCCACATGTTGATGTGCGTGTATGTGAAATTATAGTATATTTCATTTTTTATATAGAATATGATGTCATTATTCCATGGTTGCACCATTATTTTAATTTCCATGTTATGTTTTTATGTGGTTTATTTTTATTATTATTATTTCCACCATGTTTTAAGTTTATTGGTTCATATGGGTATAGTATTTCTACTTGTTATATATCAACCCTCACTTCTATTCATAAGACTTTGATGTACGAGGTGGTTCTCTTATGGTTAACTGGGGATAGAAATCACGTTAATATCTGGATGAGCTGGGTTGGGATATTAAACTACTTCGTGGGTCTCACATTACATGTATAGTGAAGTACATATTATAAACTAGATGATCTTTAGTGTTTTCTATATCTCCTTAGTTTGTTTTTATAATTGGACAAGTGAGTTTTCCATTATAATAATTTTTATTCATTGAACATTATGGTTCATGCATTATCATAAAAAATATTTCTATAGAATTTTTGTATGTTTGAGTTCCTTAAATATATATAGATAAAAATGAGGATGTGTTAGATTCATAGAGTAGAAAAAGGATTTGTGAAAACCTTGATATGAATTAATACCAGGTTATAGGTCCTCCATACACATTCATGAGTAAGTAATCTACCTTAATGATATGGATTGGTTCCTCCACTTATGGAGTAGGAAACCCCCTCAACAGATTCACTTTCCACAAGATGATGTATATTTCCTCCATAGGGGTCAAAACCCCATCGAATGATATGAAATAATCAATGAGAAATTGGTTCCTAACTACAATATTAGAGAGGTTATTTGCAAGTTGTGGAAGATGATTGGTTTGGATGATTTAGGTATTATAGTGTTATGGGTATTTAAGGTTCCGTTTGGTTATGATATTTGTTGAGGTGACTTATGAAAACAATGATCTATCTTAATTATTATTGGATTTATAACCTAAATTATATATAGGTTTCTATTATTTGGAGTAAATTTGTTGTTTTATCCCCACTTTGTGTTTTTTGTGTATTATATAGGGTATATTTATACATACCCCTACACGGGGTATATTCCCACATGTGTTATGTCTATACAGATAATTCATAATTAAAAGGTGACTTTGGTGGATATCGAACACTTGATGTGGGGGATTAGTATATATTAGTGATGAGGTATTTGTATGGAATTGGCATTTCTAAGAGTTCTCCTTTATCATTTTCTAAAGTATTCTTTTATTTCGCGATATTGGAATGTTGAATTTACCCTTACTTTTGGGTGTTACATTTGTTTACTATTTTGGATACTTTTTAGTAATCACATGTATTCAATGGTATAAATGATTATTTTTTCTCGTATTTAATTATTATATATTATTTTTCAGATATATGTTTGTGTATAGTTTTTCATTAGGATAAAGACTCCTATGTGAGTTATGACTTCATATTTCCAGTCACTAGCCTCGGGCCTATTAGAGGTGGGATTGGGGTGTCCCACTTATCTTATTATTAGGAAAGGAAGTTTCCCAAAGTTTTTTCTCATATCATAGTTTAAATAGATTATTTTGATACATATTTATAGATTTTGGAGTTATTGGTCATGTGATATTTGGTTTGGGAAACATAGGGAAATTATGTTAAGGTTTCTCATGATTTGTTTTCAGACTAGAGAACCAAATGATAGGTGTGGGTGGCTGATATATACATTCTCAAAGATTTTGAAAATTTATATATAAACATAGAATTAAAAAAATTAGTAATAAATTATAAGGATATTATACATTCATGAAATATTGTTCTAAAAAAATTTCTTTTCTTTTTCAATATTGTGTTAGATTTAGCAGATAAATTTTTAATAATGATGGTTTCATCTTTTAAAATATATGATTACCCTCAGAGATAGCCATCCTTGATTTAGAGGTATTTTCATTACAAGACCATGCCCATGATTCATCCTCCAATCACTAATTAATTGATCAATGTAACATGCGCACTAATCTTTAGGTGTCTCCACATCATGAGTAATGAGTGTATCTCTAAACAATTTCATAGAGGGAATAAACACCCAGGTGGTAGATATTAATCCCTACATAGTTGGATGATATTTCTTGTAGATTAAACATTCTTTATGAGTTTATTCAAAATAAGCCTCTTTAGTTTTGAGGTGAGTGAGATCCTTTGGGATAAGAGGATTATTTGGAGTTGATGGCTTATGATTTTTTGTTTGTTCATAACACCAATTTACATGATTACGGTTTTCTATTTGAGTCTTATTCATGGTATAACTAGTATTTGGTGGAAACAGATCACTCAGATCCACAATGAGGACACTCTAACTTATTCATTTTTTGAGTGTTTATTTAGGAATGAGTACTATATAATGATGATAAGGATGTAATGAGTTCAAAAGATTATAATCATTTATTATGGAAACATTTTGATATCCTAGTAAACTTATAGGTTCGAAAAACTCTTTAGGAACTCTTTAGAAATGATTCCCAATAGTTTTCATTGCGTACATAAATTTGATGATGCCTTTAGAGAGCGATATGGTTTGAGAAAATTAAATTCTGTTTCACATATTCTAGATTTATAAAGCATTCCATTGTGTTTGAGAGTTTTTTTGGCTAAGTCGCACCCAAATATTAGTGTTGGTTTAGGTTTTCCTAGAGTATAGTCATTGGAAACAACTATTCAATGAATTATGAGGAGGTCTCACCATTAGAGACATAAAGATTAACAATCTTATTGTATGGGAATAACAATAGATGAATCCCACATAGTGTTTTAACAAAATGTAGATAGAGAATGCTTTTTTATGGTGAAATAGGAAACATGAATCTAATTTTTTCCACAAGGTAGGATTTAGAAGATATCTAGTGTGGAACTATGAATTTATCTTCAGGGTAGTGGTAATGTTGAGATTAGGGGGATCTGCAGGTGGAAAAGGGTGAAATACCAATGGAAGTTATAGTAGTGGAGCTAATAGTTTATGTGTAGTTAGCGGTGGATGATATTTTGATCATATTACACCACCACTTCCCTCAGGTTATCCATGTTAGGCTTAAAATACCGAAGGCTAGTGATGAGGTCATATGACAGTGATGGAGGTTTTTAATGAAGTGATCTTT
The DNA here is from genome assembly GCA_963277665.1 of Viscum album. Lineage (NCBI taxonomy): Eukaryota > Viridiplantae > Streptophyta > Magnoliopsida > Santalales > Viscaceae > Viscum > Viscum album. The sequence continues at coordinate 640,669,070 of OY728146.1, read as the reverse complement.
GAACTGATTTGTGGTAATATATGTGTTTTATTTTCTTTCGTACATGTACTCATTAACACTTGAATTTATGATTATTTTCTAACTATATCTTTTTTCATAAATAACAGATTCTAATAGAGCCTATATCCCGACCTATTTAGTTAGATAACCATACTAGTAATGGTTACCCTCTCACCCATTTTTACTATGAATGTGATCTTACTCTTGACATATATAAGTTTTTTTAGGATCTCATCACATTTAAGACAATTGAATATTGTTTTACCTTACTATATTATATTTTTTTAATGATCAGAAACACCATTTAAGTTTTAATTTTTTTAATTAATAAAACTTTAGTTATTAAGAATAGAAATTATGTTATAATGTTTTCTAGGGAAACATAAAGGTTCCAAATAGAGTGTGGTGGTAATTTATACGATCCCACATATATTATTAACACTAGATACCTAATGGAATGTAACTGGAGAGAAAATAACAACAGAAAGAAGAACTATTGGATTATTATTCTCACCAACTACCTAGTGGAGCACATCATATATTTGGTTAGATTTGGAAATAATTTCTATAATAAAGGTGTCTCTATAGATACCTAGTGGTAGATAGTGAAAACTAGTAGTTTCTCTAGTATTATGGAATCTTTCATCATTCCTATCAACTAGCTGATTGCAATAGGAATCTACCCAGTGGTTCCATGTAAAAAATCTAAAGGGTTCATTGATGATAGTTTTTAATAGATTCCTTTCCCCTATGACACATCTAACTTGATCCTTGAACCATCATAAGATATAAATACCACCCATGGGAATTTGGAAATGAATTTTTTTGATTAATTATTAACCTCATTGATCCAAAAAAATCATCAATGAGAATCAACTAAAAAACCGATTCCACTTGATATCCCTTTTTATTTATTTATCTAAACACTTTAATCTCCATACTCATATCTATCATTCTCTAAATTTAATCTACTCTATATTTCTAGAGAACTGAGAGTTATTATTCAATGGTATTTCATCTAATCAATGAACATTTATCTCTCTCTCTCTCTATAGGTTAGAAAACTACTAAAAGCACGATCTTTTTCTTTAGATTCTGGGAAAACCATTAAAACTAATATCTTTTCCAGGTTTCTTAAATACCACTAAATTTGAAGGTTTTTGTTCTTTTAAGGATTCTTGGATACTGGTAAATTCAAGGGATATATGTATTCGTAAATCCCTAATATATTAGCATTGGAGATATAGGTGATCATAATTGAGCTACTGCTGAACATTCATAAAAAATTGTGTTTTTTATTTACATTCCATGTTTTTACATTTTAATATCATTATTTAAATTAATCAATCAATATCAGAATATTTTTTCATATCAGTCATATTTATTTAAAAATTTTCATCAATAATATTATTCTTACTTTGATTATTTTAATTTATTTCTTAATTGAGAATTTATATCAAATATTTTGACATAATTTTTAAAAGAAAATCCACCCCTATATTTCCATTTAATTTGACCAACAATTGGTATGAGATGAGATCTTTTTTACAGATTTGTTTTATATATATATTTTTAAAAAAATTAACCCTTTTCAATTTTTTTAAAATCTTAATCGATTTCAAAAAATGATCTTTAAAAAATGGTCTCAACTTCTAACCCCCAAGGTGATCATAAAGTAAACTCAATGGGTCATGTCACTTTCTTTGATTAAACCAACTGTCATTATTGAAAAAATCACATGTTTAATTTTTTAAGAAGTATAATTTATTATTTTTAAAAAATGTGATGCATGATCACACACCCACTAAATAATGGAAATAAAATTAGATTTACAATGAAATTTATTCTTTTTTAATGTGATAACAAATCCAAAAACTCACTTCATTATGATTTAAATTGAAATTAATTTATTCATGTATTCACTTTTTAAAACCTCCCATGAAATTTATAATTTAATTAAATATAATCTTGAAGTCACTAATGAAGTTAATGATACTATAATAAACATGTATTGAAATGATTTTGAAAGTTTTAGTATGCATTATAATGAATCAAATTCTAATATTTTTACTATCTTAAATAACATTTTCAATGGTATAAAATATATTGGTGATAACAATAATATAGAAACTATGGTGAAGAATAAACCTTAGGTTTTTCCATATTCATGGGCACCCAAGGTAATAATGATTGAATAATTAAAATATATTAATAAAATAATAATAGAATAACTTCTTGTTTATATCATGACCTATAACATTACCAGGAAATAAGAAGGAGAAAAATATGTACAAAAAGTGAAGGAAAAGAAGAAAATTTATTTTAAAGTAGTTTATGATAATACTTCTAGGAGTGAAACATGCACATCACATCTAACTACGAATATAAACAAATACATAAAAAATAAATCCTTTCACTATACTACAAAATAAAATCAATATAATGAAGTTATGATAACTTGTAATATTACAAAAAAAAAGACACATCGAGCTAAATTTCAACTTGTTCAAAAAGTAAAATAATAAAATCAAGAAATATCTCAATTTTTCTATTTTAAGTTTAAGTGATGATCCCATTTATTATTCCAACTCATGTGATGGAAGTTCCAAATGTATTGTGGCCTAAATGGGGGTATGTAAAAAAGTTAATTCTCTTATTTATTTTACATCTAATTACTCAACCTCCTATTATTATTCAATACAATTAGAGTATGAATAATTAGATAATATATTTTTTGAACATACCATTAAATTAAAAGAACTAAAAAATAATTACAATAATGTTCTTATTGAAAAGAATAATATTTCTAAATAACAGAAAGTTTTATATTTGAATTTAAAAAATCAACCAAATTTAGAGAAACTTGAATCAACTATTAATGATATCAAGAATTATTTTGATAAATTTACCCAAGGTGAAAAGAATATAAATAAAATTATATGTTCTCAATGACATGTAAAAAATAATTTTTGTTTTTCTATTTTAATTCAAGGTTGAACCTAACAAAATTTTACTACTTTCTCAAATGGGTTCCATAATATACTGTTTTCATTTATTATTTAAAAAGGCTTCTTATTTAAGAATTTGATCCTAAAAATGCTTGTTATGGTATGTATATATCAACTAGTCTCTTTTATAATACTTTCCTTGGGAATTTTTATGGAAAATATTTTTTTAAACAAGTGTAGATTCCAAAATCAGTTTTGGATAACTTGAGTGGACCCAAATTTTGGGTAAAAAGTCATTAATTTATTGATAATTTTGTAAGAAAAGTGTCCTAAGAGAAAAACCAAAATATCTCTATGCTACATGGATAAAATATTCTTGAGAAACATGTGCGATGACAATTCTATGTTTAATAATCTTGAAAATATCAATCGAGGCCATGTCACTTTTGGTGATATCTTAAGGAGTAATATCAGCAGTATAAGTACTACTTGGTTTTCAATTTTTATTTTTATTATATATGTTTTATATGATAAAATTTTAAAACATAATTTTTAATTATTAGTAAATTATTTGATAAAAGTGTCGATGTGTATTTTGTAAATTATTTTTTTAAATCATTTTATTCCACATGAAAACATTTATTCTTAACTTATTGTTTTCAAAATGTTTATGTTATTTATTTAACATGTCATCCTAATGAAAACATTAAATTTTTGAGCTCAAAAGATAGAAAGTCATTGATATAAAATATGAGACTTGGTCATTATAACACTCAAACACACACACACACATGTCAAAGTCAACTAAAATCATCTAGATTGAGGTTAACCTAAATTGAATTTCAAAAATTACATTGTTATTGAACCTTTCAAACTTGGTAAGAAATTAAAAAAATTACTTTAAATCTATAAATGATGTAACCACCTCTAATACCCCTGACCTTATTCATCTAGATATTTTTAGAGTAACTCATTTTCAAGTTATAAGTGGAAAATATTACACTAGTAATAATATATTATTATTTAATATTTACATGGGTTTATTTCTTATCTCATAAAAATGAGGTGCATAAAGTATTTATTAAATAATAAAAGATGTTTGAAAATTAAAAGGAATATAATATTATATATATTCATAGTGATAATATGGGAGTGTTTTACAATAATATATTTGATGAAATTTTTTACTTCACAAGGTTATAATAATTCCTTTTCCACTCCAAAAACTCTTCAACAAAATGAGGATACTGAGATTCAAAATAGAACTCTTCAAGAAATTATTATAACTTCCATAAATTAATTTTATATTTCTCAATATTTATGGGTTGAGTTATTTAATACATCTTGTTATAACTTGTACCATGTTCTCAATAGTCCCTTATTTAAAAATAATGCCTATTAACTTTGTAAACAAATTCCTAAATTTTTATTTTTTAAAGCATTTGGATGAAAATTAAATATTCTTAATGTCAAAACCCTATCCCCACAAGTTCTACCCCTCCTGTACCATAAATGTGAGAAGGGAGATAATGACCCCCCGAGTCCTGCCTCCAGTAGGCCTTGGGTTGGAAACTAGCACTGAGGGTATAGTAAACACACAAATGGGAGGCATTTCCCTCTAAGAGAACACATGCGAAAGAGAGAGATAAGATAGACACCCACCAAATCCAATGATGAAAACAATATAAAAGAAATACAATGTACACATATGCAATTTCATGCAAAACCAGTACAATAAATAGGGTAAAAACTACGAATACCCAAAAGAAAGTAAAAATATCAGTAACCACAAAGCCCAAAAAGATCCAGAAACTCCAAGCTAGTAGAAACCATCCTGATTCTAACATCCTCAATGTAACCTGGAAAAAAATTTATATAGAAAAAGGGTGAGTATAACAATATACTAAGTAGGATCCTCCCTAGAGAATCTCGTGAAACAGTAAAGAATTCATGAAAGAGAACAATGAACAACAAGTGAAACTAACTCATCATCTAAACTAGTATTCTAAGTTACCAGCCTCACCATGGATACTCTCACAAAGTATCGCATACAAGAGTATAAAATATAATAATGAATATCAAGGGTACTATAACGACCCATACTTTACATACATTGTTAATACTTCAAAATTGAAGCACACTTATTACAACATATGACAAAACCACAAAGGACCGTATAGGTATAGTGTCTTTAGAAACTGGGAAACATAAACAACTGGTTCATAAATCTTCTACAGTATCTCCCGTTTATTTCATCATATCTAGGGTCCCTTTTAGCATATTCAATTTAATATCCATCTTCCTGACCTGGGGAAAAGAAAACATAAAAGGGTGAGCTCAAATGCTCAGCAAGGGCAAATAAAGGAAATAAAAATCATATCATATCTTTATGAAGATCAAAACCTGCAAAAGAGATCATAATATCTTAACATGGAATAAATCATAGAAGTGAAAATGAGATCCCCATAATCATAACATAAAACTTGAAACTTTGTGGCATGCACACATAATCATGGAAAATCATTTCTTGTTAGTCATGACTCATTGCCAAGACTATCTTAGTGGACAAAGTCCCTTTCTGAACCGAGTTCACTCCTCGTTTCAGTCCTGTATCACTGAACCGAAATAACCTTCCGTTCCAGCCATGCCTATCTCATGAGATATAAAATCTTTACCCAATTCATTGGAGGGAGATATAGGTCCCACCCATCTTATAATGAATCCTTTCTTATGTGTGCCACATAATCATAAAACATACATCATCGCATAACACATATAACAAAAATGGGATTCTTGAAACATCATGACATCATAAATCAATTCATATATGATAAAGGAATTCATAAACATAATTCCATCACAACATAGTCAAACCAATGTAAAAATATGGATAGAAACAGAACCCTTTATTATCTTAGATGGAAAATAATTTTGATAAAACACTTGTATTGAATTCTTGAGGAAAATATCCTTTCTTCTTCAAAAACAATTTTCCTTTCATAACATGTCATACAACTTTAAAATAAAAGAAGTTGATTAAAAATAAACTTGAAAACTTGTAAAGGAAGCTTCTTGGAAATAATGTTTTAAAAATCCATTCATTCCGTATAAGTTAAAAAAAAACATTCTTCGTACTTTTGTCGGAAAAGTCAAAAAGTACCTCGTACGGAAAAACGACAAAAGATTCCTTTCATATTCTTTACTAAAAACTCACCTAAGGGTAAAATTGGATTTAAACTATTGCAAGTGGATGGAAACAATATTTCATATTGAGGGAACATGGATGTGGATGATAAAATAGACCCCAGTAAATACTTACGAATAAACAATCTCGGATAAAAATGAGATTGTGATATTTCCCTTACCTTAGGTCCAATTTGCTTTGTACGTGTCCGAAGCTCCTGTATAATGGTTTAAATAATGTTATTGACTTATTCCAGAATCATACATATTTATATGATATCATATATGGTCATATTATTAGCTTCTTGTTAGTAATATTTCATTGTTACTTGTTACTCGGGTCTTTATAACTTTTTGTTCTTATGCGTGTTTTGTCGAATAAATTCTTATTCTTATCTTTAGGTTATAGATAATTCATTTCCAGAATGGTATTAGTGTAGTATATACCATATTCATTCATTCAATTCATTTATATAATCATTATGAAATGAAGATCATGTAGAACGAGTCGCATCACATCGTGGAGACGGTATTCCGTACGTACGCACGAGTGATGATATCGTTCCTATGATCGTGGAATTGTTTTGGAGTATATATATATATTATTTAAGTATCAATATTACTTAATAATAATCATATATAGTTACTCATTACACCATTATACCCATCCTTGTAAGGTGATGGTGGAAAATAGATTACACCACGGCGTGGAGACGGTATTCCGTACGTACGCACGCGCGGTGATTTCATTTTTTCCGTAGGATGGATAGAAGGTGAATTAGGGTTGTTTCATATTTATAATAACATATCAGTATGTAAGTAATACTGATGTTATTACTTTATCATGAAACAACTAAAGAAGAAGAAGTTGAAGAAGAATGAAATTGAAAAGATCGGTAATGGATATTACCTCTTCTTTGGAACGCCTCTTTGAATCCTCCACTTAAGGAACTAAGATTGGTCTTTGGAGAAGACCAGGACCTCTAGGATTATTCTAGGGAAGTGGAGAGGAGAAAATGGCAGGGGTTGGCCGAGCTTGAGTGCTCAAATTGGTGTGAGGAGGAGGGGGAGGAGGTGCCCTTTTATAAGGGAGGAGAGGGGCACCTTAGGAATATCTCAAAATATTATTTTATATTAAAGTCAAAATCGGTTTATAATGGTTCCAAAGGGTCTTATTTCGAAGCTAAAGTGGGTATGGGTCGAAATCCTATCAACCAATAGGATTTAGACAAGTTTAGGGTATTATTTTAACCTTATCAATTAGATTTAACTCTAAGTTAATTAATTTAACTTTTACCGTGTCTTTTTGTTTTCTTTCACTATATGGTTAATACACTTACTATAACATGCCAAACGAACCCCAAATTGTTTATTATTAATATATATATCCTTATCTAAGTCATTTGGCCGAACCATAGATTTTTAGGAATAAAATAACAATTAATAATATAATATTTGATTTAAAAACTATTTTGTGTCAATTTTGACACTATTTGATATATGATTTTTGTGAAAGTCATAACAGAATTATATGTTCGAACCAAGTTAATTAAATCATTACTAATATATCATAGTAACCTAGAAAATTAGTGGAATTCATAAAAAGTCTCAAATTACATTTATTTTGGTATTTATATTATCAATTTTTTCAATATTTCATTAATAAGATAATTACTGCATCATCTTTGTGTCATAATTAAATTAAATTATTTGATGTCTAAAAATTACAAATAAAATACCATCATGTAGGAAATCTTTTTAGCTTTCTAATGAATATTTACAATCGAATTTATCTTATGTATAACCCTATATTAAAAATGATTTACTTATTAAACTTTGATTTTAACTATTTTAACCCTTCTTTAAATAAATTAATAATAAATATCCTAATCTAATCCAAGTGGGCCTAAATGGTCATATTTTATTCCTAAGTTTGTTTTTGGTCGAATTACACTTGTCCAATAGAGTTAGGACATGTGTTAGGGTAATATTGATATCATATTTACCCTTAGTTACCCTATTTACTATTAACCGCGGTAAAAAAAGTAAAAAGTTACTATTCACCAAAAAATTATTTTCATCTCATTGAACCACATTTTAGTCCTTGATATTAACCGTGTCTCTCGGATTTTTGAAATTCCATTCACAGAAGCGGTAAAATTAAGTTTTACGCAAAATTCAGTTTTTAACCTACCACTTAGTGGTTTCACTATTCATCAAAAATTGAAAGTTTTCAGAAAAATACCAAAATTTCACCCTAGGCTAATTTCGATATTCTGAGTCCGAAAATGAAGTCCATTTTGAAAAATAAAATTTATAAAATTTCAAAAAGTGGTTATTACTATTCATAACGACTAGCATTTTAGTGAAACTCGGTACGACGCAAGCTATCGAGGAAGGTCGCGATTGCGTGTAAAGCAAGCCAAGAAAGTGTTGTGTAGAAAAAGATTCCTTTGATGATTTATATAACATAAAAGTCTCGGGTGTTACATTCTACCCCCCTTAAAAAGAATTTCGCCCTCGAAATTCATCACTTTGCAACAAACAAATGAGGATACTTCTCCCTCATCATATCCTCAAGCTCCCATGTAGCTTCTTCAAGTTGGTGGTTTCTCCATAAAACTTTCACCAAGCGAGTGGTCTTGTTTCGTAGGAATTTTTCGCTACGATCTAGAATCTCTATCGGCTGTTCTTCATAAGAAAGATCTTGCTCCAGCGGTACAACTTCTGAGCTGAGTACATGTGAAGGATCTGGTATGTACTTTCTCAGGAGAGATACATGGAACACATCGTGAACTTGAGAGAGATTCGGTGGAAGCGCCAATCGGTAAGCTACCTTCCCAACACGATCCAGTATTTCAAAAGGACCGATATATCTAGGGCTCAACTTCCCCTTCTTTCCAAATCTCATAACCCTCTTCCAGGGAGATATTCGTAAGAACACTTTATCACCCACTTCAAACTCTAGGTCTTTTCTTCGGTTGTCGGCATAACTTTTCTGTCGACTCTGAGCTGCTCTTATGTGTTGTTGAATAGATCTGACCTTTTCTGCCATTTCATCAACGAGATCAGGTCCTAATAGCTTTCTTTCCCCAACTTCATCCCAGCAAGTTGGAGTCCTGCATTTCTTTCCATAGAGAGCTTCATAAGGAGCCATTTGAATACTGGAGTGAAAGCTATTATTATAAGAAAATTCCACCAAAGGTAGGTGTTGATCCCAACCTCCTTTGAAATCCATAGAGAAAGCTCTCAACATATCTTCTAGGGTTTGAATTGTTCTCTCAGACTGACCGTCTGTCTGGGGATGATAAGCAGTGCTGAAACTCAACTCTGTATCCAGAGTATGCTGAAGACTTCGCCAGAACTTCGAGGTAAATCTCGGATCCCGATCAGATATAATAGAAAGTGGTACTCCATGCAATATTACCACTTCCTTTACATATATCCTGGCAAGCTGATCTAGAGAGAAATCCTCTCTAATAGCAATGAAGTGTGCAGACTTTGTAAGACGATCAACTATGACCCAGATAGCATTATTGCCTTTGGATGTTTTAGGAAGTCCTGTGACAAAGTCCATAGTGATGTTTTCCCATTTCCATTCGGGTATGGGTAATGGTTGTAACATCCCCTTAGACTTATGTCTCTCAGCTTTAACTTGTTGACAAATCAAGCATCGAGAGACATACTCAGCAACATCTCTTTTCATGCCATCCCACCAGAAGTACTCTTTCAGGTCCCTATACATCTTCGTGCTTCCAGGATGAATAGAGAATGATGAACTATGAGCCTCATCCAGCAGCTCATTCTTTAATTCGGGGATGGGAGGAACGCAAACCCGATTCCTGAACTTTATTATCCCATCATAATCAAGGTTGAATTCAGGAACATTTCTCACCTTCTTTTGTAACTCGACATCTTCTTTCTGTGCCTCTTTAATCTTCACATGTATAGATGGTTGAACATTCATTTGAGAAAGATAAGATTTTTCCCCTTCCATTATAATTCCAAGATCCATCCTTTGTAAATCCATAAATATTGGATCTTTTGTGATCCTCATCATGGATAAACTAGCATGGTCTTGTCGACTTAATGCATCTGCCACCTTGTTTGCTTTCCCAGGGTGGTAATGGATTGAGCAGTCATAATCCTTAATCAGCTCCAACCATCTTCTTTGACGCATATTCAACTCCTTTTGTGTGAAAATATACTTTAAACTTTTATGATCAGTATAAATATCACACCTTTCACCATAAAGGTAATGCCTCCAAATCTTTAATGCAAAGATTACCGCAGCCAACTCCAAATCATGTGTTGGGTAATTTTGCTCATGGATTTTCAACTGTCGTGAGGCATAAGCTATCACCATATCATTTTGCATAAGAACACACCCCAATCCCTTCTTGGATGCATCACTGTAGATCACAAACCTTTCTCCACTACAAGGCAGTGTGAGCACAGGTGCACTGGATAACCTTCTTTTCAACTCCTTGAAATTCTCTTCACATTCCTCTGTCCAGACAAACTTAACTCCTTTCCGAGTCAACTTGGTGAGTGGATTAGATAATCGTGAAAAATCTTTTACAAAACGTCGATAATATCCAGCCAAACCAAGAAAACTTCGGATCTCAGTTACTGTTGTTGGTCTTGACCATCTTTCGATAACCTCTGTTTTTGCTGGATCCACAGATATCCCCTCTTTTGAGATTATATGACCCAAAAATGCAACTTTTTGAAGCCAAAATTCACACTTGGTAAATATGGCATAAAGCTTCTCTTTTCTCAGGGTCTTCAATATAATTCTCAAGTGATCTTCATGCTCTTCCTTGCTCTTTGAATAGACAAGAATATCGTCTATAAAGACTACCACAAATTGATCAAGATAGTCTCTAAAGACTCTATTCATTAGATCCATGAAGATAGCAGGGGCATTAGTAAGACCAAATGGCATCACTATAAATTCATAGTGTCCATACCTTGTACGGAAAGCCGTCTTTGGTATATCCTCCCTTTTGACCCTTAATTGATGATACCCTGAACGAAGATCAATCTTGGAAAAGTATTGAGCTCCGCGTAGTTGGTCAAATAAGTCATCAATGCGTGGGAGAGGATATTTGTTCTTGATAGTGATCTTGTTAAGTTCTCGATAATCAATGCAGAGTCTCATTGATCCATCTTTCTTCTTAACAAATAGAACAGGTGCTCCCCAAGGTGACGCACTAGGGCGTATGAATCCCTTATCAAGATTCTCTTGGAGTTGCTTCTTCAATTCCTGCAACTCAATTGGGGCCATTCTATAAGGTGTCTTTGAAATAGGCAAAGCACCCGGTACGAGTTCTATTGAAAACTCAACTTCACGATTTGGTGGAAGACCCGGTAATTCCTCCGGAAAGACATCATCAAACTCCCGTACAATGGGCATATTCTTAATCGTGAGTTTCTCACCAACCATTTGAGATAAATAACCTTCATTTAGTGGAATCAATACCCATAAGATGGAAGAAATTTCCACTGGAAGGTTATGTTCATCCTTGCATTGGTATACGATTGTAGATTGATCTGGAATATTAAATGTGACTTCCCTTCTTTGGCAATTGATATGAGCTTCATGTAGAGAAAGCCAATCCATGCCAAGAATCACATCAAATTCCACTAAAGGAAGGATCACAAGATTTGCAGGAAGCACTTTCCCACAAACTTCGATCGGAGAAGAATTATAAACTTCTGATGCGATTGATGTGCCATTAGGTGTTGTCACAGCTAACTCAACATCTAATTGTTGAGGTAATACGGTGATACCCTTAGAAAAGTCTTCAGAAATAAAAGAGTGGGTGGATCCAGAATCAAATAAAACATTTGCTACTTTAGAATGGATGGTAAGTGTACATTTCACCACATCGTTATCGTACTCCACATCGCTGATAGAAATTGCATGTGACTTTCCTTTGTCTTTAGCCTTAAGATTTTGTTGACGTCGACCATCATCATCAACCCTTGGATTTGGGCATTGATTGGCATAATGCCCCATCTCCTTGCACTTGAAACATTGAAGTGTAGTAGGTTCATTCTGTGTATCCCTTCCTTTGTTTGCATCATTAGACATCTTCTTCCCATTATCACGGCATTCAAATGCCCGATGACCTTCCTTTCCACATTTAAAACATTTACTTGTCCCTTTAAGACAACTCCCTCCATGTTTCTTTCCACACTTTGAGCATAAGGGAAAGTTCATCTTCTTTTCCGTGTGCTCTTTAGATTTTTCTTTGAATTCCATCTTCCTCTTCTTATCAAACCCATGTGACTGATGGGTTACTCCAATCTCCATCTCGACTTTGAGAGCACATCGAACGATTTCCTCGTAGCTATTGAAGTCCCTTATGGCTAACGCCCTTCGAAGACTTGGTTTTAGGCCACTAAAGAATCGATCGATCTTACTCTCAGGTTGGATAATAATACCAGAAGCGTACCTTGCAAGTCTTGTAAAATTTGCTTCATAGGTACTAACAGATTCATCATCCCTTTGCTTCAGTTCAAGGAACTCTTTCTCCATCTTTGTTCGGAGAATACGAGGGAAGTACTTATTGAAAAATAAGTTCTTGAACTCGTCCCATTCCATAGACTCAATTTCATCCCTTTGCCTCGTATTCTTAACAAGATTCCACCATTGATCAGCATCTCCTTCCAAACGATACACTGCTAGGATGACTTTATCATGCTCAGAACATTGAAGAACTGAAAATATCTTTTCAGTAGTACTAATCCATTGTTCAGCAACAAATGGATCAGTAGACCCGCTGAAAGATGGTGGACGCTGCCTCATGAAGGATTCAACAGAATGTTGCTCCCTCCTTTGTTCGTTTGGAAATCCTGCATGATTCATAGCTTGAGAAAGTTGTGTGAGCATGGCTACAAGATTTTGCATTCCAGCTCCCATATCGTTTGGTTGCTCAGGGGGACAATCATTGCATTGCCCATCGCATTCCGCATTAACACGGTTCCTTCGGGTTCCAGCCATTGACTAAAACCAAGAAGAATAGTGTGAGCAACACTAATTATAATAGGAAACCACATAATTCAAGAGTAAAATTTTCATGCTTAAGGTCTTATCCTAGGTTATTCAAGGCCATTTCTAAAACACTAAGATTGTGTTCTATGCTTAGACTTATCCTTAGGGTTCTTACTAAGGCTTTCACATCCTAGTTTCCAAAGGTTGACTATACCTTTCCTCTGATACCAACTATAACGACCCATACTTTACATACATTGTTAATACTTCAAAATTGAAGCACACTTATTACAACATATGACAAAACCACAAAGGACCGTATAGGTATAGTGTCTTTAGAAACTGGGAAACATAAACAACTGGTTCATAAATCTTCTACAGTATCTCCCGTTTATTTCATCATATCTAGGGTCCCTTTTAGCATATTCAATTTAATATCCATCTTCCTGACCTGGGGAAAAGAAAACATAAAAGGGTGAGCTCAAATGCTCAGCAAGGGCAAATAAAGGAAATAAAAATCATATCATATCTTTATGAAGATCAAAACCTGCAAAAGAGATCATAATATCTTAACATGGAATAAATCATAGAAGTGAAAATGAGATCCCCATAATCATAACATAAAACTTGAAACTTTGTGGCATGCACACATAATCATGGAAAATCATTTCTTGTTAGTCATGACTCATTGCCAAGACTATCTTAGTGGACAAAGTCCCTTTCTGAACCGAGTTCACTCCTCGTTTCAGTCCTGTATCACTGAACCGAAATAACCTTCCGTTCCAGCCATGCCTATCTCATGAGATATAAAATCTTTACCCAATGCATTGGAGGGAGATATAGGTCCCACCCATCTTATAATGAATCCTTTCTTATGTGTGCCACATAATCATAAAACATACATCATCGCATAACACATATAACAAAAATGGGATTCTTGAAACATCATGACATCATAAATCAATTCATATATGATAAAGGAATTCATAAACATAATTCCATCACAACATAGTCAAACCAATGTAAAAATATGGATAGAAATAGAACCCTTTATTATCTTAGATGGAAAATAATTTTGATAAAACACTTGTATTGAATTCTTGAGGAAAATATCCTTTCTTCTTCAAAAACAATTTTCCTTTCATAACATGTCATACAACTTTAAAATAAAAGAAGTTGATTAAAAATAAACTTGAAAACTTGTAAAGGAAGCTTCTTGGAAATAATGTTTTAAAAATCCATTCATGCCGTATAAGTTAAAAAAAACATTCTTCGTACTTTTGTCGGAAAAGTCAAAAAGTACCTCGTACGGAAAAACGACAAAAGATTCCTTTCATATTCTTTACTAAAAACTCACCTAAGGGTAAAATTGGATTTAAACTATTGCAAGTGGATGGAAACAATATTTCATATTGAGGGAACATGGATGTGGATGATAAAATAGACCCCAGTAAATACTTACGAATAAACAATCTCGGATAAAAATGAGATTGTGATATTTCCCTTACCTTAGGTCCAATTTGCTTTGTACGTGTCCGAAGCTCCTGTATAATGGTTTAAATAATGTTATTGACTTATTCCAGAATCATACATATTTATATGATATCATATATGGTCATATTATTAGCTTCTTGTTAGTAATATTTCATTGTTACTTGTTACTCGGGTCTTTATAACTTTTTGTTCTTATGCGTGTTTTGTCGAATAAATTCTTATTCTTATCTTTAGGTTATAGATAATTCATTTCCAGAATGGTATTAGTGTAGTATATACCATATTCATTCATTCAATTCATTTATATAATCATTATGAAATGAAGATCATGTAGAACGAGTCGCATCACATCGTGGAGACGGTATTCCGTACGTACGCACGAGTGATGATATCGTTCCTATGATCGTGGAATTGTTTTGGAGTATATATATATATTATTTCAGTATCAATATTACTTAATAATAATCATATATAGTTACTCATTACACCATTATACCCATCCTTGTAAGGTGATGGTGGAAAATAGATTACACCACGGCGTGGAGACGGTATTCCGTACGTACGCACGCGCGGTGATTTCATTTTTTCCGTAGGATGGATAGAAGGTGAATTAGGGTTGTTTCATATTTATAATAACATATCAGTATGTAAGTAATACTGATGTTATTACTTTATCATGAAACAACTAAAGAAGAAGAAGTTGAAGAAGAATGAAATTGAAAAGATCGGTAATGGATATTACCTCTTCTTTGGAACGCCTCTTTGAATCCTCCACTTAAGGAACTAAGATTGGTCTTTGGAGAAGACCAGGACCTCTAGGATTATTCTAGGGAAGTGGAGAGGAGAAAATGGCAGGGGTTGGCCGAGCTTGAGTGCTCAAATTGGTGTGAGGAGGAGGGGGAGGAGGTGCCCTTTTATAAGGGAGGAGAGGGGCACCTTAGGAATATCTCAAAATATTATTTTATATTAAAGTCAAAATCGGTTTATAATGGTTCCAAAGGGTCTTATTTCGAAGCTAAAGTGGGGATGGGTCGAAATCCTATCAACCAATAGGATTTAGACAAGTTTAGGGTATTATTTTAACCTTATCAATTAGATTTAACTCTAAGTTAATTAATTTAACTTTTACCGTGTCTTTTTGTTTTCTTTCACTATATGGTTAATACACTTACTATAACATGCCAAACGAACCCCAAATTGTTTATTATTAATATATATATCCTTATCTAAGTCATTTGGCCGAACCATAGATTTTTAGGAATAAAATAACAATTAATAATATAATATTTGATTTAAAAACTATTTTGTGTCAATTTTGACACTATTTGATATATGATTTTTGTGAAAGTCATAACAGAATTATATGTTCGAACCAAGTTAATTAAATCATTACTAATATATCATAGTAACCTAGAAAATTAGTGGAATTCATAAAAAGTCTCAAATTACATTTATTTTGGTATTTATATTATCAATTTTTTCAATATTTCATTAATAAGATAATTACTGCATCATCTTTGTGTCATAATTAAATTAAATTATTTGATGTCTAAAAATTACAAATAAAATACCATCATGTAGGAAATCTTTTTATCTTTCTAATGAATATTTACAATCGAATTTATCTTATGTATAACCCTATATTAAAAATGATTTACTTATTAAACTTTGATTTTAACTATTTTAACCCTTCTTTAAATAAATTAATAATAAATATCCTAATCTAATCCAAGTGGGCCTAAATGGTAATATTTTATTCCTAAGTTTGTTTTTGGTCGAATTACACTTGTCCAATAGAGTTAGGACATGTGTTAGGGTAATATTGATATCATATTTACCCTTAGTTACCCTATTTACTATTAACCGCGGTAAAAAAAGTAAAAAGTTACTATTCACCAAAAAATTATTTTCATCTCATTGAACCACATTTTAGTCCTTGATATTAACCGTGTCTCTCGGATTTTTGAAATTCCATTCACAGAAGCGGTAAAATTAAGTTTTATGCAAAATTCAGTTTTTAACCTACCACTTAGTGGTTTCACTATTCATCAAAAATTGAAAGTTTTCAGAAAAATACCAAAATTTCACCCTAGGCTAATTTCGATATTCTGAGTCCGAAAATGAAGTCCATTTTGAAAAATAAAATTTATAAAATTTCAAAAAGTGGTTATTACTATTCATAACGACTAGCATTTTAGTGAAACTCGGTACGACGCAAGCTATCGAGGAAGGTCGCGATTGCGTGTAAAGCAAGCCAAGCAAGTGTTGTGTAGAAAAAGATTCCTTTGATGATTTATATAACATAAAAGTCTCGGGTGTTACAGGTACCCCGCAAGAAATCCACCACTCTTTTTTCCTCTTTTCCCCAACGTCGCACGTCCTAAGCATCTCTCTCCAAAAAGGCTTCCCACAGACACCTGGGCGAAGCACCACAACATGAAACTCGTGCAAAAAAACTACCACATCCATGTAAGAAACGTTACTAGGTAGTTTCGAGAGCCACAAAAACTTACATAACATGTATCATACATCGTTCATTATACCTCAAGCCATTATATCCCATATACCAAGTAAGGATCCTCAAGCCATCACAAACTATCCACATCACACCAATAGTAGTCCATAAGAAACTATATTCCAAATATATGTATGAGAACAGCCACAATACATTATATCCATCTACACACATATATGAGGAAAACTAACCATTGTTTCTACTAGCACAAGTGACTTCCCTGAGAAGAGAGCAAGGCCAAAGGGGGTAGTAAACCATCCATCCTCCCACCAGAATGTTGGTGAAAACACTCCTGGGGCTCAGAACCTTGGGGTGTCAGTCTCCCTAACTGACTGAGTGGAGTAGAATATAAAAACACAAAAAGTAAAGAATATACTATAGATCACAACCACACTATGGTCATAACCTAATCTTAGACTCAACTGTAGGTAATGTCTCTTAGACTCATAGATTTTACTTCTAAGTCTAGGTATCCTATAAGCACACATCCATTTAAAGAGCTTGATTACATTTATTCATTCAATTTTTATCAGTTCCACTTTATTTTCATTAATTCTTTAAATATTAATTAAATATTAACAATTTCCACATTATATTTCATTAGAATCACACCCAAAGTCCACTGTTCCTTTAAATTGAGACCTTAGCATCGTGTCTCGACAATCTTGAACCCCATGGGTTAACATCATTTATTCAATCATTTATTAACAACATTATTAATTTATCATAATCCCATGCATTCTAGAAAAAAAATCTAATCTAGTAAACATAAGGGGGATTAACACGGAGAGTAGATGAACTACCCGTTGAGTCTTTGCTTCATATAGCAAGAGTGTAGACCTATTATCCCTTAAGAAGATAAACATGAAAAGCACGTGGAATACCCTGCCCGTCTTCACCCGTTTTGGAAGGAGGGTAAGCAAACCAGCTGCCTTGGGCAATGGGAAAAGTAAGGAAGATAAAAAACAAATAGGAATTAGTAAGAATCCAAACATTCACATCCAAATTGTTCTATCATATCCGAGGTCCTCCCATATATACACATTCATAAATTGATGCACCTCGCCACTCTAGGAATCAACTGCTTTCCCAACCAATAGGCCTCCCACCCCCACATATCACAATTGCCTTCCAGGCTTACATCACTACACAAGCAGCAGGAAAACAAATATCATATTAGCTGGGATCTTAGCCCTTAAGAAAGCAAGAGGGTAACTTAGAACCCTATGAGGAATTATCTAGTATCAAATAACTAGTTATTTAATCCATCTAGAATTAACCATTTTATAATTTACAGATTCCAACTATGGAAAAACTAAACACTAAGTTATCAAAAAATAATTAATCATGCTTACTATATCAATTTGGATAACTTAAAATTACACCAATAAGAACCATATTCATTTACATGCCTCTTTATCTTTGACACATAATTTAAAATTAATACCAGTTTATGTTCTTTAACAATTTCCATCAAGAATAAAAATCTAATAAAAATGCATAGGTATCACACAATCTATAAAAACAAGAGGCAATAAAATACGATCAATATCAATTTATTTAACCGGTTCAAATATTTAATATTTCAATTAAAATGTGATATTGTGGGCTAAAAACTTCTTACTCTACATTTTCATGTAAAATAATATAGAAGAAACAAATCCCCTACCTCAAAAGTTTTTCTAGGCTCTTTAAATAGACTAATAAAATAAATCACAATAACCTCTCTTGGAGGACTGAATCAACCTGAGGATGTAGAGACACCACCACACCAGCCAACACCCAATAAAATTCCATTAAGAACATGGATATATAATTACTTAAAAGATAAAGAATAAAAGGAATGATATGAACCGAAAATAATGATGATTGTTCATACTATATATTGAAGATTGATCGATACTGCTTGGTTGCACAAAAACAAAGGGTGCACTTGCAGCAAGAAGATATTTAATGGGAACTAGTCCAAGGAAGAATGTTTGATCACACAAATCCTATGGGAAGGAATGAAAGGATCAAGCATCTCACAATAAAAAACAAGGAGGAATAACTAGGGTGGAAGATATCTCATCCCTTTAGAAGATTTAAATGAGTAGTGGTTTAAGGTAAGATGGTTTTTCCATTAAAATTATATCACATTAAACCATGTAATTCGACCAAGTAAAAACATCTTGAGCCTTAGGAATACTAATATAGGAGTTATGGCCTTTGAATCAGCCTTAGACTCCATAAAATAAGGCTTTAAATTCATTTTACGTCGAAGGAAGCATCAAAGGGGGAAAATTTTAGGAAGTTGGAAACATGGTACACCGAACTAGAAATTTGGAAAAGGAAAGAAATGATATCATTAGAACCTCACTGGTCTGGAAACTCTGTTCATGAACTCAAAATTTGGAAAAGGAAATAGAGGCTGCTATTGGAACCTCACCATTCTGGAGACACTGTTCACATTGGTATACCATTGGAACTGTTCACATCGGTTTACCATTGGAACTGTTCACATCAGTCTCACCGGTGGAACTATTCAAATCAATCTACTATAGAAACTGTTTACATCGGTCTACTTTTGGAATTGTTCATAGCAGTGTACTATTGGGATTTTTCACATCAGTCTCACCAGTGGAACTGTTTACATCCGTCTACCATTGGAACTGTTCACATTGGTATACCATTGGAATTATTCATGTCGGTCGACCATTGGAACTATTTACATCAGTCTACCATTGTAACTGATCACATCGGTCTCACTGGTGGAACTGTTCACATTAGTCTACCATTTTAAATGTTCACAACGATCTACCGTTGGAACTATTTACAGTGGTCTACTGTTGGAACTGTTCACATCAGTTTCACCAGTGGAACTATTCACACCAGTCTACCAGTGGAACTGTTCGTAGTGGTCTCATCGGTCTACCGGTGGAACGTTTCACACCAGTCTACCGGTGGAACTATTCACACCGAACTCACCAGTGGAACTGTTCACACTGGTCTCACTGGTGGAACTTTTCACATCGATCTATTGGTGGAACTTTTCACTAAATTGGAAATTTAGAAAAGTGTTGGGGATAAGTCACCTGGACCACCAGAAGACATCAAACACTAGATTTCTATATAAGAATGGAAAAAAGGTCTAGGCCATTACATTAGATACCTCTCAAAACAATCTCATCTCTAAGAAATTAAAACCCACCTAAAGGGAAACAGAAATGAGGACTGAACAACCACCCATTGAGATACCTCTCAAAAGAGAGCAAGACATAAGAACCATCCAAAGAAATAGATCTTATAAACACGAAAGGCCTAAAACCACAAAGTGAAAAAAAAATTTAGATGAAAAGAGTTAAACATCAAACAACTTAGACTACTGAGAATGTATTTGCGACTCACATTCCCAGGTACTCTCTTTCACGCCACTTTGTTGCCACATGACATGAACCAAGGGTATAGAATGCCCATGAAACACCTTCTCTTTGTAGTCATGGAACTCCATAGGTCGATCCTAGAATATCGTATCATCATCAACATCAATCTCTCCCCAATCAATGATGTGAGAGTCATCATGAAGATAACGACAGAGCTATGATTCATGTAAAACATCATGTATTCAGATTATCTCTGGGGGAAGTGCTATCAGATACGCCACAGCTCCAACATGAGCCAAAAACTCGAAAGGACCAACAAAATACGGAGAATGCGTACTCCCGTGACCGAACCATTGCTTCCCACGATGGGGAGTCACCTTTAGAAACATTTGATCCCCAACATCAAACACTAAGTATCTCCTCCTTTGACCGACATAGGATTTTTTACAATCTGGCGCTGCTTTCATCCTCTCACAAATCACCTGAACCATTTCTATCATATTCTGCACTAGTTCCAGTCTGAGAATTGATGACTCTCTAACCCTAGTCCATCATAACGAAGAATGGAAAGGTCATCCATACAAGTCTTCAAATTGAGCCATATCGATGGTGGAGTGAAAACTATTTTTGTAAGAGAACTCTACTAAGAGAAAGTGCCTCATCCACAAACCTTGAAAATTCCAGACACAAGATTGCAACATGTCTTCAAGATTATGGATGGTTCGCTCTATCTGACTATCCATCTGATGATCAGACGCAGTGATAAGGCATAACAGAGAACCAAAAGCATGCTGGAGACCTCTTCACACCCAATAGGTAAAATGAGGATCTTGATCAGAAATGATCATCCTCGAGACTCTGTGGAGTCTCACCACCTCCCTAGACACTGCCTTGAAGAAACATCCACTGATCTCAACTCCTTGATTGCTATAATGTAGGATGATTTTGTTTAATGGTCCACCACCACCCAAATAGAATCATGTTCACCCAGAGTTCGAGGTAAAGCAATAACAAAGTCCATTGAGATGTCTTACCACTTCCATTGAAGAGTATCTAATGGCCGGAGCAAACCGCTGGGGACATGGTGTTCATCCTTAACCTTATGTCAGACCAAACATCGAGACACAAACTCCGAAACTTCACACTTCAACCCATGCCACCAAAACTGACTCCTCAAGGCTCGATACATATTTTTCAGGCCAAGATTCACTGCTAAAGGTGAGCTATGGAACTCTATGAGAACCGTCTTGTGCATCGCCAAAGGAAAAATTATCCTTCCATGATATAACACTCAGTTTTTTTCATCCTCAGACCAACCATCAGGGGCCTTGCCACAATCAAATCAATCTCTCCGGATCTCCACCTTTAGATTCCCCAACTGGGACTCTTCCACCTGTTGTACTAGACATGACTGCACCGTCATATGAAAAAGATATACTATGTACCCAACTTCTCCCATGTAGATATGTAATGCCGAACTTTCATCTATAACTCTCCATGAATCACCAGATTCATGAAAAACATAACTTCGTGACTTCCGGCTCAGCGTATCAGCTAACATTCCCATTTATAGGGGTATACAATATTTCAAAGTCATATTCCTGTAATAACCCCATCCACCGATGTTGTTTCAAGATTATGTAACGCTGGGAGAAAACATACCTCAGTCTATTATTATTAGTGAAAACCACAAATAACTCTCCAATGAGTTAATTTCTGTACAACTTCATAGAAAACACCACGGTTTCCAACTGAAGATCATGGGTGGCATAGTTACGTTCATGGGGACACAACTAATAAGACCCATAAAAAACAACTAATATACTGCATATGAACATAGCCAAACCCTAGATGTGAAGCATTGTAAAAAACATCAAACTAAACTCCCTCTATTGTAAGACAAATAACTGGAGCACTTAGTAACTTCTCCTTTAGATACACGAAAGATGACTGACACTAATCAGTCTACATGAACACCTGATCCTTCCTAGTCAAGGATGTCAGAGGAGTCACAACCCGAGAGAAATAATCTATGAACCTCTTATAGTAGCCTAAATGACTAAGGAAACTTCACACCTCTACCACTATCTTGGGGGCTAACCAAGACACAAATTCTTCTATCTTCGATGGATCCACATCTACACCCTACTAGGACACAACATTCCCCATGAAATGGATTTATCGAGTTGAAAAATCACACTTCGACAACATCCCAAACAACTATTGTTGACAAATGCCTCCCAAATAAACCTTTAGATGCTCTGCATGCTCCTCCTTATACATGGAGTACACATGGATTCCATTAGTGAAAACCACTAAGAACTTATCTAGGAACTCATGGAACACCACGTTCATCAATCCCATAAACAGAGCTGGAACATTCATCACACCAAACAACATTACAACAAACTCATAATGCCCATGACAACAATAGAAACTAGTCTTCAGAATATCCTCATCCTTCACACACATCTGATGATATACTAACCGCAAGTCGATCTTTGAGAACCAAATTTCACCCTTTAGTCGATCTAATAAATCATCAATTCATGGAGGATAGTGATTCTTCTCTGTCACTTTGATTAAGCAACAATAATCGATACACAGCCACAAAATGCCATCAGTCTTCTTCACAAAAACACTAGTGGGCTCCATGGTGATGCACTCAGATGAAAAAAAACCACATTTTAATAGACCATCAAACTGTATACATATCTATCTTAACTCATAAGGGTCCATCCTATATAGATACATCAAGATAGGAGATCTTCATGGTTGTAGCTCGATCCCAAACTCGATCTCTCGTTTAGGGGGTAATGCTACAATATATTCTGAAAAAACATCAGGGTATTCTTCTACAACCTTATGAAATGACAACTGATGAACCTCTGATAAACTCATCATCAACTCATCCATCAAGATGATAAAGACGAAACACACCTCTGACCCATCTAAGGGTCTCACTCTCCAAAAAACACCACTAGCTCTCTATCCTCATCGAAAAACACAACCTGCCTCCTGAAGAAATCCACGATAGTTTGCACCGAATATAACAAATCTATGCCGAGGATTACATCATATGATTGTATATTTAAATATAGGAAATCTCCCCAAGAGAGGTGATTCCCTAGAACTAGCTCACAGTCTCAACATACTTCAAACAAGTCAGCTCAACCTTCAACTGGCGTATTCTATGCCAAGGGCACAAGAAGCCTCTCTACCTCAAGTCGCAAAGCATGGAGAAGGGTAGGTGACATGAAGGAGTGTTTCAATCTTGAATCAAACAAGTCATGCACCAATGTAGAAAACATGCAAAGGGTACCTCGAAAAATGTCTCGCTCACCCGTCGCTGGAAACAATAAATCATGAAGCTAACCACGACCTCCACTATAGACTCTCTGACCTCGATGATGACCACCGCCATGGATGTGCTATGCTCTCTGAGGACAGGGAGTATCAATTGGTTCTTCTTCCTTCCCCATAAACCCTCTTCTGATCTGAAGCTAGTGTAACCTTCTACTGCTGCCTCGGTTAGAACTGACTCAACAGAGGAACCTAGTGTGGAACACCTGGTACATGATGATTGCTCTAAAATTCCAGCACTCTCATGGCAGATGACCTTGACCACCACAATAAAAGAATGATTTTCATCCCTTGGAATAGGTCTGAGAGCCGCTACCCCCTGATAAATGAGAGACTGAAGGCTGGGACCTACCCCCTGCCGAACAGAAACTCTTTTTCACAGAAAACTAGGAACCCTAGACCACAACTCTGCTTCATGAGGAATCATGATGAATCCATTATCGTTATGATCTACTTCTTGACAATGTCCTCTTGATGACCTCTGCCCTCTACAGAACCTCCTGATATGTCTTCAGCATAAATGGGGTGACATGGCGCTGGATATCTGGATGCAAAGCCTCATCGAAATGCCTCGCCCTAGCCTCCTCATCTGACAATAGGTCCGAATCATATCATAAAAGGTTCCTAAAATGGATTAAAAACTCTTGCACACTGGAGATCCTCTATTGAAGGCTAAGAAGCTCCTCATGACTGGATGCCTTTGCGGTTGAAGAAAGAAACTCAAATATAAACATTTCTTAGAACTCCACCCATGAGATCGTCGACTCCTTGTGATCCCTGAGGAACAAGAACCACCACTGCCTTGCTGCTCCATGCATAATTTTCATAACCAAAGACACCTAGTGCTCCTTCCAAGGACAAATTGAACTGAATCCTATCTCGAACTCCAACAACCAATCTTCTGTGACTGCATATGAAATGTAACCCTCGTACTTCTATAGAATCTAGCATTGAATCTCCCAGAGTGTCCTCCTACATATATATTCATCATCAACCTCAACCCTATGGAAATCTGCTAGCACAGCCTACTGGACATATTCTATGAAAACCTTATGAGGAAATCGACCAATAGCCACACCTACAAAATAACCAATAGTTAGAGCTCTTAAATCAGGAATATGGAAGACTCATCATAGATCAATTAATTGTTTTCTTTTATTAATTTTAGGATAACCTATCCCAAGGTCTAGCCATTAAAACACAAGAACAATGAAGAATGATATATGAACCTTTCCTAGGTCTCTACCCTGCCACTAGTATCACCTCGTTTCGTGGCCATTGTAAATGTAAAGGTCCGTGCATCATATCAAGGGAGTCCCTAAACACCTATGTCTCATCTGGTCCCCTGTGTTTACATCACTTTCTAAACATGACTCACACCGTTTCCCTACCAACCCATGCAACCTCACCTATTTCTAACACCAAACTCTATCATATCCCTCAACCAACCCTCTGATACAACTATGTCACAAACCCCTCCACAGAAGGTGTACCCCTCCAGGGCTGGCAATATGAGAAGGGAGATAATGACCCCCCGAGTCCCACCTCCCATAGGCCCTAGGTTGGTGACTGGCACCGAGGGTATAGTAACACACAAATATAAGGCATTACCCTCTATGAGAACACATATGAAAGAGAGAGATAAGACAGACACCAATCAACTCTAATTATCAAAACAAAATAAAAGAAATCCCAAGTACACATTTGTAAATTCATGAAAAACTAGTACAGTTGAATGGGGAAAAACTACAAATACCCAAAAGAAAGTAAAAATAACAAAAACCACAAAGCCCAAATAGCTCATGCAACCCCAAGCTAGTAGAAAACAGCCTGATCTCCAACCTGCTCCAAGTGACCTGAAAAATAGTTTAAATAAAAATAGGGTAAGTATAACAATATACTCAGAAGGATCCTCCCTGAAGACTATCGTTCAAAAGTAAAGAAATCATGCTAGAGAACAATGAACCACAAGTGAAACTAACTCTTGACCTAAATAGGTATTCTAGGTTTCAAGCCTCACTGTGGCTACTCACACCATGTATCGCATATAAGAGTATATAATATAATAACGAATATAAAGGGTACCCTGCTACTACTTCTCCACTATTTTGCCGATTTTCCCCAATGTCACACGTCATAAGAATCTATCTCCAAAAAGGATTGCCCAGAGACACATTGGAAAAAAACCACCACATGCACCTCGTGCAACAAAACCACCACGTCCACGTAAGCAAAGTAACTATGTAGTTGCTGGGAGCCACCACATCTCGCATAACGTGTATCATACATCATGCATTATACCTCAAGCCATTAAAACCCATACACTGAGTAATGATCCTCAATCCATCACAAACTATACACATTACACCTATGGTATTCCATAGGAAACTATATCCAGAATATATGTGTGTAAATAACCATAATCCATTACATCCCTCTACACACATATATGTTGAAAACTATCCATTGTTCCTACCAGCACAAGTAACTACCAAGAGAAGGGAGCAGGGCCAAAGGGGGTAGTCATCCATCCACCCTCCCACAAGAATGTTGGGGAAAACACCCCCAACCCTCATAATCCCTGGGGTGTCATTTTCTATAACTGATGGGTTGTACTAGCATATAGAATCACAAAATGTACAAAATATACTATTTCTCACAACCACACTATGGGAATAACCTAATATTAGACTCAACTGTAGATAACGTCTCTCGGACTCTTGGATGCTACTTCTAATACTAGGTATCCTATAAGCACACAAACATTTAAAGAGATTGATTACATTCCATCATTCCCTCTTTATCAGTTGTAGTTTACATTCATTAATTCTTAAAACATTAATTAACTATTAAAAATTTCCACATTATATTTCATTAGCATCACACCCAAATTCCACTGTTCCATTAAATAGGGACCTCAACATTGCATCCAAGCAAGATTCAACCCCATGGGTTAACATAATATATTAAATGATTTATTAAAAATATTATTACTTTCCCATATTCCCAGGAACTCTAGAAGAAGATTATAAGCTACTAAGCACAAGGGGGCTCAACACGGTGAGTATATGAACTACCTGTTGAGTCATTTTCACCTATATAATGAGTGTCGATTCATCCTCCCTCAAGAATATAAACACAGAACGCACATGGAATACCCTGTGCGTCTTCTCCCCTTTTGGAAGGAGGGTAAGAAAATCAGTTTCCTTGAGCAGTGGGGAAATTAAAGAAGATAAAAAACCAAAATGAAACGGAAAGCATCCAAACATTCAAATATAATCTGTTCCATCATCTCTTGTGTCCTCCCTAACACCCACATGCATAAACTAATGCATCTCACCACTCTAGTTATCAACTACTACCACAACCAATAGGCCTCCCTACCCCCACATATCACAACTGCCTTGCAGGTTCACATCCCAACACAAGTAGCAGAAAAAAAAATATCATATCAACTAGGCTCTTAGCCCTTAAGCAACCAAGAGGGTAAATCAGAACCCTAAATGGTATTATCTAGTATCAAACAACCAGTCATTTAATCCATATAGAATTAACCGATTTATTATTTCGAGGTTCCAACTATGAGCAACCTAAATAGTAAGCTTTCACAAAATAATTAATCGTGATTACTATATTAGTTAGGTTAACATCCAATTACAACAAAAAGAACCAGATTCGTTTACATGACTCTTTATCATTGGCACTTAATTTATAATTAATCCCATTTTATGTTATTTACCAATTTCCATCAAGAACAAAAAGCTAAAAAAATAAAGAATAGATATCACCCTATCTAGAAAAACAAGAGGCAATAACATACAATCTATATCAATTTATTTATCTTGTTCAAATATTTAATATATCAATTTGATTATGATCTAGTAGTCTAAAACATGATAACTCTACTTTTTTACATAAAAGAATACGGAATCAACGAATCCACTACCTCAAATTTTTTGATTCTCTTTAATTAGACTAACAAAACAAATCAAGGACACCTCTCTTAGAGGACTGCATTTACCCGAGGATAGAGAGACACCACCACACTGGCCAAAACCTAATAAATGTCCATTAAGAACATGGAGATATCATTCCAAAAAAGGGAAAGGAGAAACATAAGGTGATAAAATCAAAATAATGATGATATTTAATACCTTATATCGAAGATTGATCGATCTACTTGGATACATAAAAAACAAGGGGTGCACTTATAGCAAGAAGAAATTCAAGGGGATCTAATCCAAGGAGGAATGTTTGATCACGCAACTCTTACGGGAAGGAATGAAAGGTCTGAGTGTCTCACACTAGAGAACAAGGAGTAATAACTAGAGAGGAATATACCTCTTTACTTTAAAAGATATAATGGAGCAATGGTTTAAGATATGCTAGATTTTCCATTAAAATTATATCTCATTAAACCACACGGTTTGACTAAGTAAAAGTATCCCGATCCTTAGGAAAATGATTATATGAGTTATGGACTTTGAATTGACCTTAAAGTCCCTAAAATGAGGCATTAAATTCATTTTACGTCAAAGGAAATGTCAAAGGGGTGAAACTGTAGGAAGCAAGAAACACTGTACACCAAACTAGAAATTCGGTAAAGGAAGAAAGGCTACCGTTACAACCTCACTGGTCTAGAAACACTGTTCAGGAATTTGGAACTTGGTAAAGGAATTAACAACTGTTATTGGCACCTCACTATTCTGGAAAGACTGTTCACATCGGCCTACCATTGGAATTGTTCACATCGTTCTACCGTTGGAACTTTTCACATTGGTCTACTGTTGGAACTGTTCACAACAATCTCGCTAGTGGAAATATTCACATAGGTATACTATGGGAACTGTACACAGTGGTCTACAGTTAGAACTGTTCACAGTGGTCTACTTTTGAAACTGTTCACACTGTTCTACCATTGGAACTGTTCACAATGGTCTACCATTGGAACTGTTCACATCGGTCTCACCAGTGGAACTATTCACATTGGTCTACCTTTGGAACTGTTCACATTTTTCTACCATTGGAACTGTGAAAATAGGTCTACCATTAGAACTGTTCACATTGGTCTTCCATTGTAACTATTCACATCGATCTCACTGGTGGAACTGTTCACATTAGTCTACAGTGGGAACTGCTCATAGTGGTCTACCGTTGGAAATGTTCATAGTGGTCTACCGTTGGAACTGTTCATAGCAGTCTCACTGGTGGAACTATTCACACTGGTCTACTTGGGGAAGTTTTCATAGGGGTCTCATCAGTGGAACTGTTCACACCGATCTACCATTGGAACTGTTGACACCGGTCTATCGGTGGAACAGTTCACCACCAGTCTACCGGTGGAACAGTTCACCACCAGCCTACCGGTGGAACTGTTCACCGAATTGGAAATTTGGAAATGAGCTGGGGATACATCACCTTCACCACCAGAACACCTCAAACACTAGATTTCCGTAGAGGAATGGACCGAATAGGTCTGGTCCATTACACTTAACACAAAATACCACCTTGGAATGTTGGACCACAATATATGGAGGTAATTTTGGGGTAATCAAACTCAATTAAGGCATACCAGGTCTTTAATAAAAGTACCAATACCTTAAAAGAACCAATTCACATTAACTTTTTTCAGAATTTCCTAAACCTCATCCCAAAATTAATGAAGTTGAGGTTGACATAGAATATTTGACCATGAAGAATCCAAATACGTCTAAATAACTTAATGTTGTTGAAGAACCACCATCTATTACTTTACCCAAGGAATGGGTATAATCTAAGTATTGTCCCTTAGAAAATGTTATGTGTAATTTTCAAGATAGTACTTATACTAGATGGTTGTTAGGATGGTATGTGACTGAGTATGATATAATCTATAATACCAAACGTAGGATCGAAATAAGAATAATATTCTCAGATAAAAGAGGGGGGGGGGGTGAATTGTACCTTTTAAAAAATTCCCTTAGGAAATTTTTCATAACCAAAATTCAAAACACCTATAATTTCTAAAGACATGCTTGATTCTGGAAAAGTTATTCTAGAAATGAAACTTAACAAAAGTTTACAACCACTAAGATTCTATCTTAAAACATATAGAATCTAAGTAAATCAGAGTACAAGTAAGTAAGTATAAGAAATTTATACATTCATTAACAATACAAAATGCACAACGGAAAACAAAGTAGTAACACTACAAGTAACAAAAAATAACTCTTTTAAGCCAAAGAAAATGGTATCCAAAAAACTTGGATAAAGTTTCCTTGATTTATACTTTCAGGAAAGTATATCTTACCCACACCAGGGTAAGCCCTCGATATGAATATTGGATTCTATATTTCTATCCCCACAAGCCCTCAATTATCAGGTAGTCAGCACCTCTGTCTTCCTCATCAAGGAAGCCCTAACCTTCAAGGTCTTTGAACCTCTGTATTCCTATCCCCGGAATCCCTTGATTGTACACAACAACAATCAGAGTCGCATGAAGAGAATCTGCACAAGGAAAATTTTGAACAAGCTGTTCAAACTTTCTGCATGAAGCTTGATTGTTGATAAGATCCTCTCTATCCAGAAATCACTTCAGGAAGTTCTGAGCACAAAAATTCCAAAAGTTGTTTCTTCCTTTCAAACAACCTCTTATTTATAGGTGAATCTCAAATAGTACACTCCCTCCTCCAATGGTCATATTTCTCCTTGAATTTCGGAGGGACCTATACACGTGTCACTCAACCAACGATTAGTTAATAACTAAAAGCACGACATCGTTTTATAATAAACAAGTGTAAGCATAACTAAAATGATATTCAGAATGGAGTAGAAAAAGAAAGTTCGGAATGGAAAAGGTTAAATTTAATAGTCTAACTAAAAATGGACTTCATACTCTATAATAAAAAGATATTCGGATTCTGTTTTGTAAGAATTCAGAATCTTAATTCTATAGAATTCTGGAGTTTGAATTTCAAGGAAATTAAGAGTCTAGATTATCAGGAATTCAAAACCTGAAATTAAAGAGTTCAGATTCGAACTATTAAATGTTTGGATTCGAACTTAGAGAAGTTTGAAGTCGAACTGGTAGAAGTTCAGAGTTGAACTGATAGAAGATCAGAGTTGAACTAGTAGAAGTTCGAAGTTGAACTCATAGAAGTTCGGAGTCGAACTAGTAGAAGTTCAGAGTTGAACTCATAGAAGTTAGGTATCCGAATTCAGAGTGGAACTTTATGAGAGTTCATATCCAAAATTTAGAGTGGAACTTCATGAGAGTTTGTATCCAGAATTCAGAGTGGATATTTATGAGAGTTCGTATCCAGAATTTGGAGTGGAACTTCAATAGAGTTCGTATCTGGAATTCGGAGTTGAACTTCATTAGAGGTTGTATCCAGAACTCGGAGTTGAACTTCATTAGAGTTCATATCCAGAATTTAAATCCTAAAATAGAATGATTCATGTCTAACTATTATATGATTTCAAGGTTTTAGATATGAATCCAATTTTCACACTTAAAAAAATATTGATATGAACAATGAAAACAAAGTAAGGGTAAATTTCCTTTGGGAAGGAAATTTTCCTTATGGAAGTAAAATATGGGTAAAATGAAATTTTCCTTACGAAAATGTGTTTGTGATTTTCAAAACAAGAGTAATGGTAAAGTCATAAGGAAACCTTGATGACATATCAATCTCCCCCATGAATGAAGGAATGGAAAAAGTTATAAGGAAAACCTTATTGAGTCAACAATATCCCCCATTTTGGAAAGCCCAAACATCCTTAGGAAAAAGAATGTAATGACTTAGAAAAAAATTTCAGACATGAAATTAAAGCTTATCTCCCTTTGTTTATGATAAATGGTGAATACGACTAACTCCCCCTTAGGCTTAGAAAATATAAAGATCATATTCTAGATTTCTAGAATGAGATATTTCATTTTAATGTAGAATCCATAATGAGAACTCCCCCTTACTTAAGGATAGTTCTTGACTTAGAAAATTTTCTTCTCCATTTTAGATTTTTCCTTCTCCCCCTTTGAGTAGTAATTTTTCCTTCTCCCCCTTTGTGATTTTAAAAAAGAATTTGAGGGAATGGAAAAACAATAAAGTACCTGAGACATTAGTGAGACATACAAACAATGCAGGCAACCAAATTTTTCATTAAGATTGAAAATATTAGTACAAGGAAATATACAATAAAAGATCGGATTTCTCTATTTGTCTTCCTTTTCCTTAGGGATTAGCTTCTTCAGAAGGATTTTCATCTTCTTTTAGTCTTTGTGGTCCTCCTCAGCTTGCTTCTCCAAGGCTGTGATCCTTTATTCTTGAGCCTTCAGAGCCTCAGACTGAGCTTTAAGAACTTCATCATGCTTTACAAGCTTCTCTTCGATCTCAATATGGAGATCTCTTTCCCATTTCCAACTTTGAGAAACAGAGTTAAGCTTCCCATTCAGATCCTTCACCTGTTGATTTTGAGTATTTTTCTCAAGGATCGTCTTTTCTTAAAGATTCTTCATCTTGGCATCCTCAGTATCAAAATCTTCTTTCACATCATTCTGAAAGGTCTCAAGCTCTATCAAATCCTTATCTATTTTCTTTGACCATAAAGTCATTTTGCTGCAAGATTTTCTATGGACCTCATAATTGATAAGAAAAGTTTTATGATCAGCCTCAATCTTCACACATTTATCCATCACCATGCATACAGATTCTGACTTCTGATTTAAGCTGTGCTGAAGCATCTAGAATCTGGAGTCTATTTTAGGAAAGATCATAATTGTATCCACCAACTTCTTTAGAGACTCAACAACAAAATCGTGTCCCAGTGCTGATGATTTTGAATCTGACAAATTTCTAGGTGAATGTTCTTCTTCAATTTCCACCAGCTTTCTTCTTGAAGAGCCACCAACATCCTTCTTCCTTATGATATCTTTTGTTCGGGTGCCCATCAGAACTTTCTTACCCTTATCAACTTTCGGAATGGATTACTCATCAGGAGATTCTTCCTCACTTTCAGATAGTTGAATTGTCTTGTCTTTATCAGGGTTTTCTTCTCTGATCCTTCCTCAAGAATGTTATTTTCATAGCTTTCTTCCTCAGATAATTCATTCTATTTCTCTTCCTCCTTGTCTTCATCTTTCGTACCATCTTTCTCATCTCCGTTTCCCAGAGTTACAAGCTTTGAGGACTCAGCCTCAAATGTTCGGAGTGGTAATTTTTCTGATGGATTTACCTTTTCTTGATAATCATCAACTTGGTTAATCAGATTAAATAAGTCACTACTATCTTTTTCTTTTAATTCTAATTCCTATTCTTCTTGTACTTCTTCAACAACTTCTTCTTCTACATCTTCAACAAATTCTTTCTCTTTAGATTTTTCTGGAGTGACAAAATTCTTCCCCGGAGTTTCAGGTAAAGGATCTCCAAGGAATGTTTCCGGAACTAGAATATTCTTGGAAGATACTTCTATGGCTCTCAAAAGAGATTGTATAACTTCAGCCTCATACAATTTCTTCTTCATCATCTTCTCCTTTTCAACCCTATCAAGGTATTCAGCAGTCTTCTCCCTTAAAGACATAGCTTCATCATGGTCCAATCCGAACTGAGGTTCCCCTTATTTTTTCTTTTCCTTATCTTCGCTCCATTTTGCAACTACTTCTTCCGGATACGATTTCTGTTTCTTCGGTTTGGGAGGTGCGGATTGAGTTTCCTTAGCTTTAAAAGTTTTGTCTGTCTCCTCCATTTCCTTCAGCTTCCTTTTCTTCCCGACTTTCTTATATGGCTTAGGTTTTTAATATTTTCCGCATTTGCTTCTACCTCTTCCTCTAGCAGATCATAAAACTCTTTTTCCTCCTTTGAATAATCTATATTCATTCTTTTCAGAGTGTCATCACTAACATGCATAAGTTTTCAATTATGAGACTAGGATTTTCATGCAATCTTGAATGACTCAAGACACCGAACTATCATCTTTGAAAGTAAGGCAGGAAACATGATAATTTGGGCTCTAATATTCCCCTCCTTGATGTTCTTGATTGAATCAAGTACATGCCTCATCAAATTGATTTTCCATATATTTACTAGGAAGTCTAAGAAATATATATCACTTTTCTTGAGAGTATATTTGTCACCCTTTCTTAGTACTAAGAAACCTTGTACCCATAGCTGAAGGATCCAGTTGTTAGAAGGTAGGTGAGAAAGTTTGGCTATCTTGACATCATCAAGTCCAAGACATTGTAAGGTCTTTACCTTAAAAAAACTACCAAGAACATTCGGGAGTTTGTGTGAGAAAAACTAAGCTTCCCGTTCGTATGCTAGCCCCACCAAGCTTGCAGCCTTGGTATAAGTAAGTTTGTAGGTATTCCCATAACACTTAAAAGAGAAATTTTCTCTTCCCTCATCCTCAAGGAAACAAAATGATTCATAGAACTCTATGAGCAATTCTAGATACACCACATCTTGAACACCTGTCTTAGATATGCATACATCTTCCCAACTATTTAAATTTATATTCTTAGAGATGATAGAATCATACTTGAAAAAATTAGGATGGACCAACCTTTCCTTGTATACTTGCCATTTTGGGATTGGCTTTGAGGTAGACATTTCTAGAGAAGTAGATTCTATAGACATTCGGATTCGAGGAACTCTGAGAGATTCGGAATGGGCTTTTAGAGCTGAGGCAGATCTTCGACACGCGAGAGCTTGGAAAACGATGTGGGAAAACATTAGGGGGGGGGTACCCTTTATATAGGCGATGGTGGTGACCTTTCACCTTCCAAAACTAATCTGACGGTTGAAAAACTCTCTGATATGATCTGGCGGTTTAAAACATACCTGCAAGGAAATCTTGAATCCGATCTTTTTAGGTTTTAAAAAACATTCTGATTAAAGAAGTAATGAATCCAAAAGATTTTAAAAACAAAGGAAACTACCAGCAACTAAAAGTGACTATGAAAACTTAAGTAAGGAAATCATACCTTTCAGATTGTCTAGGAAGATTATTCGTAATAGGTGATATTATTCTTGAAGAAAATCTGACTAAGAAAAACTCACTACGAAAAAGTTTTATTGCAAAATCTTTGAGTACCAAAACTCAATTACAAAAATTATGAGTTTGAAAATTCCCATTACGAAAATTTTCATTATAAAAATATCCATTACGAAAATTTATAGTATGAAAATTTCCATTAAAAAAATTTCCATTCCGAAAATTTTCTTTATGAAAATTTTCTTTTACGGAAATTTCCGTTATGAAAATTTCGAAAAACATTATTACAAGAAACATGAAAAACTCCATTACGAAAGACTAAAAAAACATTATTACGAAAAATATGAAAACATCATTACGAAAAATATGAAAAACTTCATTACAGATGTACTCCCCCAATGAAAAGGAGTTTATTATTGTAAGAAGATTGGTTCAACAAGAAGTTAATTAAGGAAAATTACCTTATGTTTATGATTCCTAAATTTTGTTTAATGTATTCAAATCTATCAGAGGTAAAGATTTTGTGAAAATTTCAGCAAGTTGATCTTTTGTACCGATATATTGAAGAATGATATCTTCTTTTACAAAAAACATTTGAAATCAAAGACTTTCCAAGAAGAACAATGTTACTTATACCAATAATTTCTCCCTGAGAATTATCTCCAAATGTTAGTTTTCCTCCTTTTGTTTTGATAATCTTTTCAAAATTCTTTTTGTTACCAGTCATATGTCGTGAACATCCACTATCCATGTACAATGTATTGCTATTGGTATTTTCCCTATTTTTATGAAAATAAGAAAAAAATAGGTTTTCGGAATCCAGACTTGCTTGGATCCGGAAATCTCAAAAAGTAATGTTTTGGGTACCCACATCTTCTTAGAAAAAATAAGCCTTATGAAGTCCTAATGATTGGGTTTTGTTTAGGGAACAATTCTTTTCCCAGTGAACACTACACTAACATTTAGTAAAGAATGGGGCACTTTGAGGAACAATGTAGTTATTACTAAAAATCGGTTTAGAACCTGTGTAACCAAAACTAGAAGTATTTCTTCAAGGTCAAATTTCTGAATAAATTTTATCAAAATTTTCCTTACCTAGGGTAATGTTTGAAAAACACTTCCTCAAGGAGTATATTTCGGATTTGAGTTTAATAACTAAGTTATTGTCTTCAAAAATATCTGATTTTGGGCTAGAGCTATGCTCGAAAATATTTTTCTTAGAAATTACGTTTTCTAGTTCTTTAGAAAGTTTATTCTTCTCATAACTAACTTACTCAAGATTTTTTGAAATACTTTCAAAATCAGAATTTTTCTTACCAAGATCATTAGAAAGATATGATATTTCCTTAGTAAGAATAATATTCATAGAATTTTTCTTATCGAGTTTCTTCATGAGTTTTCAATTCTCATTTTCAAGAAGTTTGGAAAACCTAGAAACTTCTTCATAGGTAGGTAAAGTATTATATTCATCAGAAGAGGACTCTTCATCTGAAGAGTTATAATATTTACTGTCATTAGCATTTAAAGAAACATTGGTCAATGATTCAACATTGTGTTCCTTATCCATCAAGCAATGATTATCAATAGGTAGCCTGGCTGAAAGACCAAGATTCTTCTGTCCAGAAGATTCATAATCTGACGATTCATCTGGGGAGTCTCCATCACTAGCACTCCATGTGTCATTGGATTTCAACACTTTCTTAGATTTGGACTTGTAATATTTCTTTCTATTCCTTTCAGAATGCCTCTCTTTTCTTTATTTTCTTTTGAGAATAGGGAAATCAGGTCTTATGTGTTCAGATATCTTACATTCATAGCATGTAACCTCTGAATATTTCGTATCTTTCCTTTACTTCTTCTTATACTTGGATTGGAAATTTCTCTGTCCATCTATCTTGTTCATCCTTCAAGCAAGATTTTTTAATTCATTTTCTGAGGACTCACTTCCACAAAGTTCAGAATGGATAACAACTTTCTTATATCTGGATCTAGTAAATCTCTCAGGAGTCTTGGTTTTCATATGACTGGAATTAGTAGTAAAAGCTACACTACCATTCCCATTCTTCTTCTTCATAATATCAAAATCTCTCTTCATTATAGTCTCATGCTGATGAAGAGTTCCAAATAGCTCATCAAGGGTAATCTTGTAACTTTCCTATTCTCATCAATTGCATTCCTTTTAGATTCCCACTCATTTGGCATGATGTTGATGATCTTTTCAAACAGGGATTCATCATCTAATCCTTTCTCTCCCATTGATTGTAAGCTATTCAAGATAGTCATGAACAAAGTAAAGTATTGCGTACCATATAGTTCAGTTGGTAATCATGCTTTTCTTGATTTGTAAAGGCACTTACTTCTTTATCAAGAATCTTGTATCCACCAGTAAGCATAACAAAATTTAACCCCAGTGTTGATAATTAAATTCATCATGCGATCTCTCCAATATTTGTAATCATTACCATCGAGTATTGGTGGTCTGGTTGGATTAAGGTTGTCTATGGAACCAACATTTAAGCCTGTCATCCTTAATAAAAACTTTGGCACACAAACTTGTTAGAAGTATATGTCTGTAAACAAAAGAAAATATTCTAAGAAAGAAAAATTTTATCCTTGTGAAAAAAGTGAATCCGAACTATGATTCCAAAAAGTATGAATCTGAAAATATGAATCTGGAAATATGAATCCAAATTTTCAATTCAGAAAAATATAAGAAAAACTTCTGAATCTAATCATGAGATTAATTCAGATAGAACCAATGCTCTTATACCAATTGTTATGATGGTATGTGACTGAGCATGATATACTCTATAATACCAAATGTAGGATCGAAATAAGAATGAGATTCTCATATACAAGAGGGGGGGGGGTGAATAATACCTTTTAAAAAATTCCCTTTGGAAATTTTGTATAACCAAAATTCATAAAACCTCTAAGTTATAAAGACTTGCTTGATTCTAGAAAAGTGATTTCGGAAATGAAACTTAACAAAAGTTTACAACTACTAAGATTCTACCATAAAGCATATAGAATCTAAGTAAATCAGAGTACAAGTATGGAAGTATATGAAAGTTATAATTTCCTTAAAAATATAAAATGCACAGTGGAAAACAAAGTAGTAACACTACAAGTAACAAAAAATAACTCTTTTAACCCAAAGATAAGGGTATAAAACAACCTTGGATAAAGGTCCCTTGATTTATACTTTCAAGAAATTATGTCTTACCCACACCAGGGTAAGCCCTCGATACGAAGATCTGAATCTATCTTGTTATCCCTGTAAGCCCTCAACTATCAGGTAGTCGGCACCTCTGTCTTCCTCAGTAAGGAAGACCTCAACTTCACGGTGTTGGAACCTCTGTCTTCCTATTCCCAGAACTCCTAGATTGTACATAGCAACAATTGGAGTCGCACGAAGCAAATCTGCACAAGGAAAAAATTGAACAACTTATTCAAAATTTCTGCATGAAGCTTGAGAGTTGATAAGATCCTCTCTCTCTAGAAATCACTTTAGGAAGTTCGGATCACCAAAATTCCAATATTTGTTGCTTATATTCAAATGATCTCCTATTTATATGTGAATATCCAATGGTCGGCTCCCTCCTCCAAAGGTCAAATTTCTCCATGAATATCGGAGGGACCTGTACACATGCCACTCAACCAACGGTTAGTCAATAACTAAAAGCATGACATCGTTTTATAATAAACAAGTGTAAGCATAACTAAACTGATATTCAGAATTGAGTAGAAAAAGAAAATTCATAATGGAAAAGGTTAAATTTCATAGTCTAAATAAAAATAGAATTCAGAGTCTATAATAAATAGATATTCGGATTCTGTTTTGTAAAAATTCGTAACGTTATTTCTATAGAATTATGGAGTCTAAATTTCAAGGAAATTTGTAGTCCAGATTCTTAGGAATTTAGAACCTGAACTTAAAGATTTCGGATTCGAACTAGTAAATGTTCAGAGTCGAACTCATAGAAGTTTGGAGTCAAACTAGTAGAAGTTAGAAGTTGAACTCATAGAAGATCATAGTCAAACTAGTAGAAGTTCGGAGTCGAACTCATAGAATTTTAGAGTCGAACTAGTAGAAGTTTGGAGTCAAACTCATAGAAATTCAGAATCAGAATTCAGAGTGGAACTTTATGAGAGTTCATATCCAGAATTCAAAGTGGAGCTTCATGCGAGTTAATATCTAGAATTCAGAGAGGAACTTCATTAGAGTTCGTATCTAGAATTCTGAGTGGAACTTCATTAGAGTTAGTATCCATAATTCGGAGTTGAACTTCATTAGATTTCATTTCCATAATTCGGAGTTGAACTTCATTAGAGTTCGTATCCAGAATTCAGATCATAAAACAGAATACTTCATGTCTAAGTATTATACGATTCCAAGGATTTAGATATGAATCCGTTTTTTACACTTAAGAAAAATATTGATATGAACAATGAAAACAAGGTAGGGGTAAATTTACTTTGGGAAGGAAATTTTCCTTATAGAAGTAAAATAGGGGTAAAATGAAATTTTCCTTAATAAAATGTGTTTGTGATTTTCAAAAAAAGAGGAATGGTAAATTCATAATGAAACCTTGATGACATATCAATCTCTCCGATGGATGAAGGAATGAAAAAAGTCATAAGGAAAACTTTATTGACTCAACAATGGTCCATTTTAAATGAGGAAAAACATGATCTTGTTTCAATCATAAAACCCAAAATATTGATGATTACATTAGTAATTAAATTTGGTTAGTTGAAATTATATAGTAATTAAATCAATTCACAGGGAATAATGTTTGGATTCTCATTTATCCACTAAGAGATATTGGGTCCCAATTATTTATATGAAACAAACTCTTTTAGATTATTCAATAAATTACTATTCTAACCATATTATTTATGAAAATATTAGTTACATTAGTATTTAAAAAAATCCTATCCAACACTCTCAAAAATATAAAATTTTATTTAGAAACTAACTTTTGATATATCACTCCCAAAAAAGTGATTTCCTACATGAGTTCATTTTCACCAATCATCAATTGGCTGATATCTTTACCAGACTTATTTCTGTAGATTGTTTTGAATTTATTAAGGGTGAGTAAGGTACATTCCACTTTTGACACTTATTATTTTACATTGGAAATCTAGATTCATTTAAAATGTTTCAATATCTCAATTTTTTTAAATTATGTAATATTTTCAAACTTTATATCCCTAAATATTGGAAATGTTAAGTTAATGAAATATTCCATGAAAATAAATTCTTTTTTTTTCAAATATATTAATGTGTTTTTAGTATAGTTTTACCTAGAGGTTATAACCTCAAGAAGAGATAGTTAGATTTTTAATCAAATATTCACCTGGGGAATGAGTAGTGTGCCTTTACTACACACCTGGTTTGACACTCATGGGGAATATTCTTGGGATAATTAACCAAATATTTTTAAACCATAATCATGGATTGGAAACGTATTTTTTATATTAAAATATATTCTTTTCATTTATCTCTTGAATTTTATTGTTTTATGGATCCCTATATTTTTAATTCCTTAATTAAGGGGGAGTTTATCCTGTTAATAGTGTAATTTTTCCAGGGGAAACAAATTATTTAAATGTTGAACTTATTTTAAAAAATATTCAATGTTTTATTTCAATGTTGATATTATTGTAAAAAATTCAATGTTTCATTTTATTACTGATCTTATTTAAAATATCATTTGAGAAAATGATTTGATACATTGAAAATGTACCGTATATTCTATTATGGAAAATTGAAAGCCTTTAATTTATATAAACTTATTAATTTTTATTAAAAAACCTAATTTTTCTTCCATCAAAGGATCATTAATGATGAGTAATGTAATTTAATTATTATTTCTTATTTATTTTACCTTGTTTATATTTTATTATAATAAAAAAGGTGAATAATTAATTATTTTAATATATTTTAAATATATGGTGAAATTTATGCTATAATTGTGATATTTATAATTTTTAGTGTTTATCGTATCTTTTAAATTTGAGGGAGATATGGAGAAATTTATGATAATGGTGAAGTAATTTATGAATTTATAGTTTTCTTCATTTTAAATATCTCCTATGTATTATTTGTTTTGAACTTGTATTACATTAAATATTTTTAAAATATAATTATTTAAATCTCCTGAGTATTGAAAATGATTTTATCATCTCATTTGGATTTCATTATAAAATTTTGATATTCATTTTAAAATTTTATTTTGTATATTCAAAGTGTTTTTGATCATAAAAATAAGGGATATTGTTGTACCTCACTCTCATAGATTAATTTAATGTTTAAAACACAATTTATGATTCTATACTTTTCAATTAAGTGAATTTTAATTATTAGGAATATAAAATAAGTTATAATTTTTTTTGAGAAAGTTGAAGACTTAAAATAGATCGTGGAAGTCATGTTAAGTATATCTCATTTCATGTTACCAAAAACTACCTAGTGTAATTTTACAATTTGGCCAGTGGAGTTATAAAATATCACAATAGGGTCATAATTTAGGGAGTAGAATTAGAAAGAAGAATAATAGGGATACAAAGATCACAAGTTAACCAACAGAGATCCCCAGCTATATGGTGCAGCTCACCATCCATCCGGTGAAGTCTAGAAAGAATTATAGAAATTTAGGCAGTTCACTGGCTACTCAGCAGTATTCATAAGCTACATGGTGGAGCCTTTAGTAGCCTGAAATCCTTTAACAAGACTATTGACTGATCTGTGGAATTATGCAAATAACTAGGGGTGCCAAGTCAGCTAGTCAAATGTTTCCTTTTTGATGGTCTTAAAAAGCTCCCTTGACACCATTATACATCCAAAACAACCCTTGAATCCATAGAGGCTATAAATATCACCCATGGGAATATTAAAAATAAACAATATTGATCAATTGTGAACATCATTGATCTATAAAAATTGGTAATGAGCATTGACTACAAAATTACTCCCTATTGAGATAACTTTTTATTTCATTCACTAAAAAAATTTATATCCATATTTATATATCTCATTATCTCAATTACATATTATCTATCTTTCTAAAGAATTGATATATCTAATTCCAAGGGTTTCCAATTAGTAAAATCCACTTTTACTCACTATTTTTTGGGTTCTTGGATGACCTCTACAAATAATATTGTTCATTTCATGTTCTTGGAAGACTACTAAAACCAAGTTCATTTGTT
Source organism: Viscum album (assembly GCA_963277665.1). NCBI lineage: Eukaryota > Viridiplantae > Streptophyta > Magnoliopsida > Santalales > Viscaceae > Viscum > Viscum album. The sequence continues at coordinate 640,627,013 of OY728146.1, read as the reverse complement.
ACATTTATTAGCTACCATTAAAGATAAGGTTTTTTTATTAATTTCAGGTTTCTAGTACACCACTAATTTAAATGTCTATACATTCATAAATCCTTAAGATATTAGTGTGGGATATATAGGGGCTCATAATTGATCTATTATCAAATTTCATTGAAAAATTGTGATCCTTATTTATTTTTTTATTTTTTTAATTCATAATCTCATTTTTTAAATTAATCAATAAATTTAGTAAACATTCATCATATCATTTAATTTTATTTCAAAAAATTATAAATTATATTTTTCTTAATTTGATTATTCTAATTTATTAATCAATCTCATATTAAAATAAGATTTTTTTTCTTTTTAAAAGGAAATTCACTTCCTTTTTCCATTTTACTTCATCCAACAACTATAATGTTATCCTTGGTATGATCTAGTCATCAAAACACAAGACATGAGTAAATTTATATCATTTTAGGATATTATTCCATCAAGTGGACAAGTTGAGATTTACCTTCCTTGCTGAGTGGGAAACATAAGTAGGAATAATAGTACCAACCCTCAAGAGGTTTCATCCAATTACCAACCAATTGGAAACCTTGGAATTATGTTCCACAGATTCTATAAAGGAGTGTTTACGTGCAATCAAAAATTATTTTATGAATTTTTTTTATATAGGATGAACCTGGGTATCCATATCATAGATATGTTGATTTAATTATTTATTTTAACCCAAACACCACACTATTTTTATTCAAGGAAGATTATATATTCATGTATGAGCTAAAAATTTTATGGTGTGGTTAATGGACCTTTTATATATTGTTTTAATTTGACACAATGTGTCCCCTTGGGTTCCTCCAATCATATTCTCTTAAAATAAGAATGAAATATTACCCTCTTTAATGGAATAATGATTTAGTTTTCCATAAAAAAAGAGAAAAGTTATTTTCAATGATCAATTACATGAAATTAGGTTCTATAAGAGGATATCCCAAGGGAGAAATTTATGTGTCTCTAAGGTCACTAAAACATCCATGTGTTTCTGTTCAACATGAATATCACCCCTTCTATATTCATGGGACGCATGAACTAGTTATTTTATCTATTCCTAGATAAATTTATGGTGGTCTTCTTTGATGATATCCTATTTTACTCTTAGATAGAGTATGATCATACTGATCATTTAAATATTATCCTAGGCTTCTACTTTGAGAACTGGTTGTCTCTCAATATATTAAAGTGAATGTTCTATATTTGAGAATTTAATTTACTAAGTCATGGAATATTAGTGGGAGGAGTTAAAATTGATCCCATGAAGGTTGATAAATTGACAGATTGGGAGATAAATTGGATGTTGTTTGAGGTTCATAGTTTTGGTGGGATGGTGGGTATTACAAATTTTTTTGATAGATTAATCGAATATTTCATTCCCCGTGACTGCTCATAATCAAAGGGGTATCCTTATATCTAGTTCAATAAATTTCATAGGGATTTCAAGGATCTAGATAAAATATTTTCTAGTTCCCCAATTTTATGGTTTCTATAGGAAGGAGTCAAGAATAAGGTGTTCTGTGAGATTTTTGAGGATACTTTTGATGATGCGCCGATGCATGGGCACATAGTGATTTCTTATAGCTCTTGGAAAATAATACAAAACCAGAATAATTATGTTATCTATGGATTGGAGCTTATAAGGGTAGTTTTTTCCTTAAATATATAGAGTAAAAATAATCTCAACTAGTGATTTATGGTCCTTAAAGATCATAAGAGTATTATATGTATCTTCTCTTAAAGGGACATCAAACATAGATGGAGATGGAATATGGAGTTCATATAGGATTATGAGTTTGTGAAATTCTATGTATCAAAGAGGGGAAAATAGTAGCATGTTTCATTAACATAAAATATCATGAATATCTGATATAGGAGGTATTTTAGTAGTTAGGATTGATGTAGTTGGTTTTGATAGAATGAAGAGATGTTTCTCACTTCAATTGATATTAGTTGTCCCAAAACATCTTCACTGTGTGTGGGAGGATATTCTTCAATGATTTGATTATAAATTTAGTGTATTTTTTATAGTTAGAGCATTTCATCCTATTCCAGGGGTGGATGGTTGCCCTATAAGTGTTACATGGGGAGGTTTTGATAGAGTTTTAAAAATCACACTTCCTAAAAAATTATGGTCTGAGAAAGATGCCCCAAAATATCAAATATTAGTTTTATTGTATAATAATGTGTTGTAGTGTTTCTATGTATATACCACAGGCTCTCAAGTACCAGCTGATGAAGGTAAAGAACTGATTTATTTCTAGTTTGAGATAACCTCTTGAGATTCAAAATTGGAAGTTGGATGATATATCGATGGATTTTATGATAGGAAAACCAAATTTGATAAAGTATCTTGATTCTATTTGAGAGATTGTTGACTGATTAACCAAGTAAAATCGCTTATTCTTCATTGCTTAATATAGTTTGGTGGAGATCATGGGAAACCTATACAAAGATAAGATCTTAATATTGTATGAAGTTCCCTTTATGATCATCTCTTACCATGATACATGATTCATATCCTAGTTTTTGAGTAGCTTGTTGAAGGTATTCAAAAACCAATTTCATTTGAGTATGATATTACACATATAAAAGGATGACAAAATGTGAGGACTATTCAGGTTATCAAGGGTATTTTTTGTGATTTCAGGCTTGATTTTATTAGGATATGGTCTAAACACTTACTGTTGGTAGAGTTTACAACACCAAATATCACTCCACTATCATCATAAAACCTTTCAAGAATTTATATGGGATTACCTTAAAGACACCTATAGTATAGATAATGATTATATATTCACCATTTATGGGGATTGAGTTATTGTGATTGATGATGAAGAAGGTGAAATAGATCCAATAACCTATGTAGACAAACTAAATCTATCAAATTTTCTATAAAGATCGAATTTGGAGACCCTTATAGTTATGAGAGGGATACTATGTGTCCTTGAATGTATTTCCTTAAAATGGAATTTTGAGTTTTGATCATGGATGAAAAATATACCTTCGTTTCATCGGTTTATTCTTGATTCTACATAGGAATGGTGATTTTGTTTATCACTTGGTTTAACCTCATAGTTGTTCATGCTTCTTAACATATTCCATGTGTAATAGATGAGGTTCTATATGTATGATATGTCACACATTATTGACTAGAGTGAGATGTATGTCAAGGATAAAATCAATTTTTTTGAGTAACTTATGGTAATTGAGAATTTTTAGGAGAATATCCATCAAGGTTGAGAGATTCTATTAGTATGTATCCTGTGGTAACATGGGATACTTCATAAGATCTTATGGAATGTGAAAACTAGATGTAGGCTTTGTAACCTTACCCCTTCAAGTAAGTTTTGCTTTTAGGATGAAAATTTTCTGAAGGTGGAGATGATGTATTGAAAATATTTTTTGGTTCACAACATTGAAATATTTTAAATAATATTTATTAATATGGTCTTGGGGATGATTTTTTCTTAGTATCATTGTTGACGCTCCTTTCGTCACGGAATCTAAAGTTCGGAAAAGGGAATATCTAAGCAAAAAGTGATTCATCTTTTGAAGAAACATCAAAAATCGACAAAGGGATGAACAAGGAGAACATTGCCCATAGGTCGCGCAAGTTCCCTCTTGGTCGCGCAAGTACACTTGCGCGCCGCCTCAATACTTGTGCGACCCCTCATGGTCGTGCAAGGGACTTGCGCGACAGATCTGGTAACCGCCCAGTAACCGCCCGGGGTCTTCCTTTGCCTATAAATAGACCCTGTGGGCCCCCCATTCAGGAGGATTTTTTTTTCAGAAACTCGGATCAAAGCTCCCGACGCCCAAGTCTCTTCTCAAAGCTTCCGGAACACTTCTAAGGTAATTTCTTACCTAGAACGGAAGATCTAAAGAGAAGAAGGAAGGCCCAAGTGTTGAAATTTAACAAACACTTGCGCGCCAACTTAATTCCTTCAATATAACTTGTGCGTCCCTTCTCTGGAAGAACTTCAAGAGGATTATAAAGGGTTTAATAAAGAATCGCTCAAGTATTTTAACTCTGGTTGAAAATCGCGCAAGTATCCCTCATGTCGCGCAAGTATACTTGCGCGACCAAAACTTGCGCGCCGCCGCAGGACTTGCGCGACTTTTAATACTTGTGCGCCCCTATCTTTTTGGGTGCCCACCTTGCCCATTTTTACCCCTCTTAAGCCATTTCACCCTTCCTATTCAAGATTCAGCCTTCAAGATACTCTTCAAAGCCATTTATGGCATGATTTCTTGATTTGACATCCTTGTCTGACAGGAATTCTGTGAAATATCTCTCAAAACCTAGTGATTTAAACATCTTTATGTCACCAAAAATTGAGAGTTCATTCATTCAACCTCATCCTTTAAAGATGAGAGAATCCGAACTTGGGCATCTTCCTCAGGAGTAAGCCCCAATCAAAACCTCCGATTTGAGCATCTTTCTTAAGAATAAGCCTCAACCTTAAACTTGGGCATCCTCCTCAGGAGTAAGCCCCAAACCTTAATCCCTAACCTGGGTCTCCTTTTCAGGAATAAGACTCAGTCATAACCTTGGGCTTCCTTTTCAGGAGTAAGCCCCAAGTCCCCTAACTGGGGTCTCCTTTTCAGGAGTAAGCCCCAAGTCCCTTAACCTAGGCTTCCTTCTCAGGAATAAATCCTAGTCATAAATCTTGGGCATCCTTCTTATGAGTAAGCCCCAAGTCTCTTAAAATTTCTCTTAACCAGTCATAAATTACCTTTGATCTGGGTTTCCTTTTCAGGAATAAAACTCAATCATAAGTCCCCTCCTAACTTGGGCATCCTCCTTAGGATTAAGCCCCAAGATTAGAGTATTCAAATCTCCATGAAGCACATATAACTTTGTGGACCCTGTTCTTGGATTTTCTCCCTAAAAGTAAATCCTAAACTTTCGTCTATCTGGGCAGTCATCTATACATAAGCCCCAAAACAAATTCTTATGATTACATCTTTTATGGCACAATTGTCTGAATTTTACCAATACCTCTTGTTTCTCACACCGAGCATGACTCACGTGAGCTTAGAGTGTAAAAGTAATTATGACATTCATCTTTGAGCCATCAAATCATAAAACATCATATCCCACTTCTCGAACTACGTGGGTTCTGATTCCTTTTTTCAAAACAAAGGATACGTAGGTAGCCCATTTATGGGTTCGATCCCAACATTGAAATAATCTCTGTCCTTCTGAATGACGATAAACTTCAAGTGCCCCACTGAGTGGCTTTAAAACCAGCCTGGTCATCAAAATGACCAAGAGACTTTTATATAAATGTTTTGAAGGATACCATTGACCAAGAATCTCTAAACAAATATAGATGATTCTATATTGATGAAGAACCTCGAATACATATAAAAGATTCTCTAAATTTATTGCATATTTAATCATTGATTGTTAAAACTAAAGGAAAGCTCATTTTATACTTGGTAATGTAATAAGGATTCACGAACTTAACTTAAATCTATAAAGAGAGTCCCGGAGTAGACAATAATTCCCCTCAAAAAGGTGTGATGAGTCCGACCTCCCATCCTCTCGACCAATGCAAATTCCCAAGCCTCATTAGCCCACAAGCTAATGAGCGCCTGCCTTTGGAAAGTAGGTCCAAACGGATATGGAATCATTGGATGTTTCTGGTTCTACGAACAAACCCGTTAGAAACCGATCGGAACGTTTGAATCTCCCGTCTAGGAGGTCATCCCCGGATTCCGTGAGAAACAAAAATGGTGAACCCGACGTGAATCCTTAACCAAGTTAAAGTGATGTTCTTCTTATCTGTTAGGCCCTTTGGGCCAACAAGGCAATCATTGACATATGATCATCCAAAAGATGCAGTAGCCGGATTCATCTTGATTATGTCTGTTATATGGAACAGGCACTCTTTTTTCAAGATCTTCTACAAAAAATGGCTTTCCTTAAATTCACCCCTGTGAATACTGCTGCTGGGAACACCTCTACTGTGAGGTCTGCTGCCGTGAAAACCAATGCTGCTACTCCTGCTGGAACGTCATCCGCTCTGAGGATGACATCACCAACTCAGCGTCTTCAACGCTGTGTTTCAAATGTACTGGTTAAGGAGTACCGTCGTAACGGTACTATCCCAACTCTGGAGGCCGCTCGTCAAGCCCTCCAAGTTAACAATTCTACCTGGTCGTCCGGACAACGGCGACCAGCAATCAAGAAGCAGGCGGTGCTGACTACCGTCTCCAACCGTTTCGGGTCGTTATCCCCGGAACGCAATTTCCACTCACTCCCTTACTCCGAGGAAGTGAATGAGCAGGTCCCGCAGGACCTTAATTCAAAAATACAGGAATCCTTCTCAAGGGCTCCCATCAACAATCGCCGCCAGACTCGTGCGGTAGTGCGCCCTCAACATGATGAGGGTACCGACTCCAGGCGTTCAGCTCAGGTTCCTCGAACCCGAGCAGGCAAGATGAATCGCCAGAGACGGAATCCGGTTAATAATAGGCAGGTTGTCATCCCTGCCATCTCCGGAGAAGTCCACCAACCTAACTTGGTGGCAAACAACGAGCAGGCACACACACCTGCCCGTTTTAATTCAGCTGTCCAGCAGACTCGTCTGGCAGCATCAAGCCGATCCCGCCAGGCAATTCCGGCGGAGTACCATAGACAGGAAAATACACCTGCTTATACATCAGCAGTTAGTCAGCAGGCTCGTCTGACTACATATGATGGATCTCGTCAACCGCGTTTGACGAAGTGTAATCAGCAGGCACATACACCTGCTAATACTAATCAAGCCTACCAACAGTCTCGCTTGGTAGCGCATGGAGAAGTCAGTCGGAAAGTCCCGACGACAAACAGGAGGCAGACTAAACTCTCTACCTCTACACTTGAGTACTGTCAGAATTCACTGACAGGAAAAGGAGGACAGGAGCAGGCACATACACCTACTCCAAGCCCGGAATGGACGTATATCCCTGTTCCGGCGGCTGAAGTCACCAAGCATATTTTATCAATGGTGAAAGAGCAGAAGCAAATTCCTGCTCATATTCTGGATGCTTGCCAGGATATCATAACATCTTCAGCATCATCTCAGGGACAGACACATAAATCTATCCCTAGCAGTGGAGTGACACATCAACAATTCACTCCGGAATAGACACACACATCTGTTCCAGTCCAAGAGGGTTGTGGGGCCTACTCCCCCATATCATATGGACAACCAAGTCAGGCACATACACCTGATTTGAGCGATGATCGTCAGCCTAACCTGACCATCTTTCCTGATCAGGCACATACACCTGCTCAGAGCAATCACTTTCGTCATCAAGTGATTTCCAAAGCGAGTAAGAAGGCATCTAAGAAAAAGATCCGCCCAGCACAGTCAGGAGATCAAAGGCCAATCTGTAACAAGGCCTTGCTCGATGCTGGAGTTCTTGAAGCCCTCAGACATTTATCTGTCGGAATTCAAGATTCTACTCCCTCAGTTCCCAATAACAGGAACATTAATCCCGAAGGTCTTCAACAGACACTTCCTCATGAAGACTTGCTTCATGAAAATTCGGTCAATCTTGAAGTTTCTTCTTCAGATGAGAACCACATAAACCCTCTGTGTGGTCAGAAGACCAAGGAGCAAGAGATCTCACCTTTTGCTGTAACCCATCATGAAGGTCCTCCTCATGGTGATGAACTTCGCTGCGAAAGTCCTCTCCGCAGTAGTGATTCACATTGTCTCGAAAATTCTTCAGAAGGCAATGTAGTGACGAGAAAGCCCTCCTATCTCGAGGCACTTGCAAACGTAAAACCAGTCATGTCTGAAGTTTTACTATCGGCAGGTGAAACTCTTTCTCCATCAGAAGATAGCTTAGGGTTCAGGTTATTCTCCGAACCTTCCCTGGGTCATTCATCTTCCAGCATGAATAGTGATTCCTCTACCAATCTTGTTGAATCCGATGAAGCAACAAGGAAACACCAACTCTGGTCCAAACAGGTAGAAGAATCTTCATTTAATGATAAAGAGGAAATGCTGAACATGAGGAAAAAACTGGCAAAAGGTGAAGTACCAGTCATGTTTTGGCCTTTGGCTAATTCACAGTATGACATTCCAAAGATGTTGACGGATGATGGAATCCATGATATTCGTCTTAACATATGGAAAACTCTTTGTCAATTAAAGAAGAAGGTATTATCTTACGATGAATATGAAAATCATCTTAAGATAATAGAAGGGTTACAACGCCAGATTGATTTGGCATCTCTATCAGTCTCTCGATATCCGAAGGCTGAAAAGCAACAGAGAACCCTTCAACGTTCATGCCTTGGCGCGCTGAGAAAATTGCGTCAGTTAATTTCCAATGCTCCATCTAATGTTCATATCAGAGGATGGGGTGTTCACGGAGCACTACATTTCACAGTGCTTTCCGGTCAGCAAAGCCCGCCGAAAATGGTCTCATGCAATGTTATTGCCCATGGCCGGCCACAGTCAATGGGCTTTGTTCGTAATCAAAATCTTGCTCGAGATAAAGCTTCAACTAGTTCCTCTCAAAATCAAGTATATAGAGAACAGGTTGTTGAATTGCTCCTACATCAAGCAGACGAGAATATTGCACAAGCCTCTCGTCTGGAGCAAACACGTCATCAAATGACAGAAGTTTCGGAAATCATCCAACGGTCTGTTGAACCAGGTGATAAAAGTGGATACAGGTTAATGCATCCAGCTAATTTCCGAACTAAGATTCGCAAGATCAAGAGAGATTTCAAGAAGATCTCAGACATAGCATGTCAAGAGACACCCCAGCTTTCCAGACTGGGGACTCCTCTAACCCAACCCTCAGAGTCAACAAATGGGATTCGAGGAGTTGAGCGGAAGCAGCAGGAACATCCCCAGTCCACCGGACTGGGGACTTTTTCAAATCTTCAATCCCTCCCTCAGAGAAAGTCAGTATTCTCTCGATTAGGGAAGAAGCCTCAAGAGGAACGAAGAGCCAAGCTATCAGGAGATTCTCTCCAAGTGACGGTTCACAAAGAAATTCCTGAGGGATCAAGTCAACGGAATGCCATGTCTTATCATGGACATAAAAGGAGACAATATCACAGAAATGCTGATAGAAAGGATTCCATGAAATATGCATCCATTAATGTCATCACCACCGTTGCTGCTGATTCACCAGATGAGGCTCAATCAAAGGGATCAGACGAAGAGGTTCCTGCTCAAGAAGTTGCGCACACAGACCTAAATGAAGAAGGTGTGCACACACGTAATCAAAGGCTTACCCAAAATCTGGGTATTCCTTCAAGTAACCCACTTCCCCCTCTCCGAAAAGGATCCAATAAGGGGAAAGGAAAGAATCAGGTTACTTCTCACCCTTCCTCTGAAGGAGGTCAATCGCTCTCATTAGAGCAAAGGCTTGCACAACAGGAGGAAGAAATGAAAGAATTAAGAAGGTTGAATGCAGAACTACTTCAGAGTAGTCTTCTTCTTAAGAATGCTGAAGTCCGACAGCCGAAGGAATTTGTTGTAACTACTGAGATGGATCAAGAATATCCTCCTTTGTCAGTACACCCACAGAGGTCTAATCCTATGGGTCAAACGCAACAACGGTTGGCAGCACTACCATCAGTTGCAGCACCAACCACCACGTCTGTCCAAGCTCCATTCATTGCACCTACCCAAAACCAAGTTCAACCTGACGTTTCTCAAAAGTTAATAACTACTATTGAGTCATTAACAGCTCGGTTAGAAACTATGGAAGGGAAACGGGCGCAAGTTCAACCTGAAAAGAAAGTTTACCCTGAATGGGTAGATTCAATTTCTCCTCCATCCAGTTTTGGAAACCCTATTTTCCCTACTTTCAATGGATCAGGTGACCCTGAACAACATTTGACGCATTACGTGTCTTGTTGTGATCCTATGATGGGAACTCCAGAGCAACAAGAAGCAGTGAAACTCAGATGCTTCGTGCGAACCTTGCAAGGACCAGCTTTTGTCTGGTATACAAGCTTGAAATCCCGGTCAGTCATCGGATGGGAGGATCTTCGTCAAAAATTCCTTCTTCAGTTTAGCTCAACTTTGCCAAAAACAACAGTTTTCGATCTTACAAACTGCAAGCAAAGGGATAATGAAAGAGTCTCTGATTTCATTGCTCGTTGGAAGGGATTAACGTATTCCTTGAGTTTATCACTCCCTCAGGAGGAATTGTTTCCAATCTGTGTGGAAAATTTGCGTGACGAATTACGCACACCATTGATCCCTGTGAAATACACAGGAGGGTTTCGAGACCTTACTTCAATCGCTCAACAGATTGAAGATTCCCTTATACAGGCTAAGGTTAAATCTCGTGTAATTCCATCAGCTCCAGGAAGAAGAATGGGTAAAGCAGAAACTGCTACAGTTATGCTTAAACAGGCACCTGTACCTATTTCTACTTCAAAACCTACATCTTCTCGAAGGGCTCCACCTCCTGAACGCCAACAACAAAGGCTGTTTCGTCCAAATGATCAAAAAGATCAACGACGAAAACAATTTGAGGATATGAAGAGTAAAACATACTCTTTCCGAAGTGAGCAAGTTCCTGGTTACTTCATTTCAGCCCTGGAAAATAATTTGGTTCAATTACCAGTGCCGAAGAGACCAAACAAGGAAGGAGATGAAGACCGTCCCAATTATTGTCCCTTTCATCAAATGTTGGGACATCCCATCCAGGAGTGTTTTGTCTTTAAATACCTCCTACAAAAGATGGTTGACTTGGGACAAGTCAAATTGAAGGGTTCTTCAGCTCATGTAGCGTGTATTACCGCTACAGATCCAGAGGAAGGAGGCGAGTGGCAGGAAGTCAAAAGCAAAACTGCGAAAAAATATGATGATTGGATGGTCAGAAAGACAATCAATCGGACTCATTCCATTTTGCGAACACAATTGAAGAAGCCAATTGTGTCTCCTACAAAAGCTGCAGTAAAGCCTCCATCAAAGGAAAAATTCTCAAAAGGGCAGCGCAATTCAAAGAAGAAAGAGGAATCAGGAGAAGATGAGTATGTATCAAAGCCTAAATTGTCTTTGACTCTGGCAGATTTCATGCCATCTACTTCAAAGCCACGGGCACCGTCCCACCAAACGGCACAGCCTAAACAGGCTAACTTGGCAGAGTCTTTATCAGACGAAGAATTGATCTTTGGTTCTGTTAATATGATTCAATTAACAGATTCATATTCCAGTCTTGATGAGCCTGAATTCCCTGTATCAAATAAAGGAACCCGAGGAAGTTCTAGAGGTTCAGGATATAGGGGAAGACGTGGATCTTTCCGAAGCCACTACTCTAATTCTACCCCTGCTAGCACTGTATATGCAGCAGAAACTCGTGGTAGAGCCCTTCAGCGAGCTCAAAATGAACAAGCAAGTTCTTCTGCCAATGGCCAACTCAGCTTCGGCACAGTTGTTTTGGAAGACCGGTTAAATGTTCCATCTTCTTTATCTCAGCAAGTAAATGGATCTAATCAGTCTAATTTTTCAAAACCAAAGATGTTGCCAACTTCAATACAAGAGGCATCAGCTTCCAAAGCATCTGCTTCCAAGGTACCTGCTAAACCGCATATTCCTATTGGGAAACGCAGGCCTCTAGATCAAAAGTATGATATATTGAAACACTTGGCCCAAGTACCAGCCAAATTATCAATTTTGGATGCTTTGAATCTATCAAAAGATCTTCGGGAAGCACTCATCGAAGCTTTGTCAAGTCCTCAGGAGTTTGAAGTTGAGATTGCTGCAGCTGAGATTTATCACATAGAGAATAATCCTGCAGAATGCCATGCAGTGATATCTTTTACTGATAAAGATGAAGATGATGTTGTGCATGGGCACATAAAACCTTTGTACCTATCTGGAAAAGTCAATGGTATAGATGTTCGAAGAGCTTTTATTGACAATGGTTCAGGAGTCAACCTCATGCCCATTCGCACACTTCGTCGATTGGGCCTCACGGAATCTGATTTATCTCCTTCTACCATGATGTTGCAAGGATATGATAAAAATGAACAAGAACCACTGGGAGAAGTTACGCTCAGAACTCAGTTTGGAGATCTTGTTTCCAATTCGGATTTCATGATTGTTGATCAAGACTCAGCTTTCAATATCTTGCTTGGAAGACCCTGGCTACATCAGCATGCAGCTATTCCGTCATCATACCATCAATGTCTCAAATACTGTTTCAATGGTCAAGTTGGAACATTGTATGGTGATAAGGCCCCGTTCAAAACATGTGAGTCTCAATACATTGAGGCGGAATTTTATCACATGAAGGGAAGAGAAAAATCTACAATGAAGGAAATTACCAAAGTTAATGCTCCATATGGTTTGGAAAAAATTCCAATAAATCCATTTTTACATGTGAGTACAGATTATGTGTTACCTATCAGTCAAATTGACAAAATAGGCCCAAATCAAAATACTCTTATGGAAAGATCCATAATGTCAATTACGGCAATCGAGCCAGACAACATGGGAGAAATTGGTAACTTACCAAGCAGTGATGAAAGCATAAGTGGTGACGTTTTCATTTCGTCTGCTGAAATCCAACAAGTCTATACTTCGCTAATCAGGCCAGAAGAAGTTATAGCAGCACCAGAGGTGAATGTTGATGTCGATTCTCAATCCATCATCTCCTCTTTATTTCCCAAAGAAGACCCTTTTTCATCAATAGGGTCGGAAATGGAAGCTTCTTCTTCAAAATGTGAAAATTTTGACATCTCTTATGATCATGAGAATTTCATTTTTTCATCTACTTTGCAAGTAGAAACGGAAGATATAACACATGATGAAGAGGAAGAGGAAGATCTTAGAGATGCTTCTCCAGCATTTGAAGAGGGTATCTCTACCACTGTGGATGAACTCAGAGAAGTAAATCTGGGTACAGAGAAAGATCCACGCCCCACTTTAATTAGTGCGACCATGACCCTTGAAGAGCAAGAAATGTATATTTCTTTTCTAAAGCAAAATAAAGATATTTTTGCTTGGAATTATACAGAGATGCCTGGCCTTGATCCTGATGTTGCCACCCATCATTTGGGTTTGCCAAAAGAACATCGAGGATTCAAGCAAGCCGCGAGAAGAACCCACCCGACCTATGCTTCCAAAATTGAGGCTGAAGTGGATAAGCTTATCAAAGCTAATTTCGTCAGAGAAGTTCAATATCCCAAGTGGTTGGCTAATATTGTCCCTGTAAAAAAGAAGAATGGACAAATTAGGGTTTGCATCGATTTTAGAGATCTTAATCAGTATTGTCCTAAAGATGATTTCCCAGTTCCAATTACAGAACTCTTAATTGATGCGACGGCTGGCTATGAAGTACTTTCTTTCATGGATGGATATTCTGGATATAATCAGATCCGAATGGCCCCAGAAGATGAGGAATATACAGCCTTCAGAGCTCCTCAAGGTGTGTTTTGTTACCGGGTGATGCCCTTTGGTTTAAAGAATGCAGGTGCAACATATCAACGCGCCATGCATCGTATCTTCAAACCTTTTCTAGGGAAATTTTTTGAATGCTATGTAGATGATCTGATGGTTAAATCCAAACAACGTTTTGATCACTTAGCTGATTTGGAAGTCATATTCCACAAGCTTCGACAACATAATTTGAAGATGAACCCCTTAAAATGTGCTTTTGGGGTAACCTCAGGAAAATTCCTCGGCTTCGTTGTACGCCATCGTGGTATTGAAGTCGATCCTGAGAAGACCAAGTCAATCCTTGGTATGTCACCTCCTCAGAATTTGAAAGAATTAAGAGGACTTCAAGGACACTTAGCCTATATTCGGCGTTTCATCGCCAATTTGGCAGGCAAAAGTTTACCTTTTTCCAAATTATTGAAGAAAGGAGTCACTTACCAGTGGACTAAAGAATGTCAAGAAGCATTTGATGTTCTCAAGAAATACCTCTTAAGTCCACCAGTACTCATGCCACCTGTTGAGGGTAGACCTCTTATCCTCTATGTGACAGCTTTAGAGCGATCATTGGGTGCCTTTCTCGCTCAAAAGAATGATGCTGGGAATGAAAATAGTCTCTACTATCTCAGTAGAACTATGCTTGAAGCAGAAACCCGGTATTCGAATATTGAAAAGTGCTGCCTAGCATTAATCTTTGCAGTTCAGAAACTGAGACACTACCTGCAACATCACGAGGTCCAATTGGTATCTCGTAATAATCCACTCAAATTCATCCTTAGTCGTCCAATGCTTACAGGACGTCTGGCAAGGTGGGCGGTTATTTTACAGCAGTTCGACATCCAGTATGTGTCTCAAAAGGCAATTAAGGGCCAAGCTCTGGCTGATTTCCTGGCTGAACACCCTTCAGTGGAAGACACGTATTCAGATATCGAACTCCCTGATGAGGAAGTTTTTTTTTATTCAAGAGAATCCTCAAACATGGGAAATGTATTTTGATGGTGCTTCTAGAAGTCCAACAGGGAAGAAAATGGAAAATCCTAAATTCAACAAAGTTGGTTTAGGAATTGTGCTCATTTCTCCAGATAAGGCAGTGTTACCTTATTCCTTTTTGTTGTGGGAAGGTGGTACCAATAATGAAGCTGAATACCAAGCTCTCATTGTAGGCTTGGAGTTAGCACTTCAAGCACAAGTGAATCACTTAAAGGTAAAAGGTGATTCAGACCTGGTAATCAAACAAGTCAATGGGGATTATGCCATCAGAAAAGAAGAATTAATCCCTTTGTATGATTACGTCAGAGAATTAATGTCGGAATTCCCTTCAGAACCGACATTTTCTTATGTCCCAAGATCACAAAATGCTCAAGCTGATGCACTGGCTAATATAGCCACAGCTTTAGCAGATCCAAATTGGGACGAGACAACCATCGGTATTGCCCACCGTCGTGCAATTTCACCTTTTGTTCAAGTCAGAACAGAGGAAATTAATGAAATTAGTCCCATTCCTGAACCATATGGTCATACTACAGGATGGATGTCACCTATCAGGGAATACCTTCAAAATGGAACACTTCCACCTGATAGAGCCGAGAGAGAACAAATTCGGCGATGTGTGGTCAATTTTACTCTTTATGACGGTCCAAACCACCTCGAGAAAATTCTCTACAAACGTGGTTTTGATGGAGTTCTCTTCAGATGTATTGATGGTGAAGAGACAATGGCTATCATAAAAGAAGTGCATGCAGGAGTCTGTGGTGCCCACCAGTCTGGACATAGATTGTCTGATCAAATTCGAAGGCTTGGATACTTCTGGCCTTCAATGATACAAGATTGTGTTAAGTTCACAAAGAAGTGTCATTCATGCCAAGTATATTCCAACTTCATTCATCAACCTCCAGAGTTGCTTCATACAGCTAAATACTCATGGCCATTTTCCACATGGGGAATGGATGTGGTAGGACCTTACCCTTCAGCTACGGCCAAGCAGTTTAAGTACATTCTTACTGCTACTGATTTCTTTTCGAAATGGGCAGAGGCAGTACCTCTCAAAGAAGTCAGTTCTAAATGCATTGTTAGCTTCATCAAGTCTAACATCATTACTAGATTTTGTGTCCCTCATACCATATTGACAGACAACGGCACCAACTTCTGTTCTGCTGAGGTAAAGAGATTGTATCAAGAATACAACATTAAATCCAACCATTCATCTCGATATCATGCAGCGGCTAATGGCCAGATAGAGGCCTTCAACAAGACTCTTTCAAATATACTGCAAAAGATGGTGGATAAAGATAAGAGGTCATGGCCTGATAAACTCTATCATGCTTTATGGGCTTATCGGACTACCACTCGCAATGCAACGCGGTCTACTCCATATTCATTGGTATATGGAACAGAAGCAGTCTTGCCAATTGAAGTTCAATTGACCTCACTCAGAATAGCCATTTGTGATCAGTTATCAACAGATGAGCAATCCCAAAAGCGGTTGAATGAATTGGAACAGTTAGATGAGAAAAGATTGTGCACTTTGCACCACTTGGAAATCTATCAGAATCGAATAGCACGAGCTTTTAACAAAAAAGTTCGTCTTCATTCATTCATTCAGGGAGAATTGGTATTGGTTCTCAGAACACCAATGATACCAGGAAAGAAGCCTCCCAAGCTTGAACCAAAATGGGAAGGACCTTATTCAGTACATAAGGTCTACTCCAATGGAGCGTATTCTTTGATCTCAATGGATGGAGAACACATCACGACTCCAACTAATGCCAGATTTCTGAAGACGTATTTTGTATAAACACAAAATATTGTTCCCAGAACCAAGACTTACAATCGGTTCATACAGAAAAGGTCCGGTATGACCTTAAACTACACCATGGTCCAGTATGACCTTAAATTACAACTTCGTCCAACATGACGTTAAACTGTGTCACCTTCAATGTCCAAGATGACATTAAACTATATTGTGTCCTAGCGACATGACATTAAACTGTGTGGCACTTTCATCGTCCAGCATGACGTTAAACTGTGTTAAGTCCCTTATTGTCCTACATGACACTAAACTGTATTCTGTCCGAGATGACATTAAACTATATTGTGTCCTAGCAACATGACATTAAACTATGTGGCACTTCCAACGTCCAGCATGACGATAAACTGTAAAAAGATCAGAACTGATATCCTCATATTGATTCACCTTAGTCTTAGCTACATGACTTTAAACTGTACAGCACCAGATCGTCCTTGCTATATGACATTAAACTATACAGCAATGGTCCAGTATGACTTTAAAACTGCAACTTCGTCCCGCACGACATTAAACTGTGAAAAAGTTCCATAAACCGTCCAGCATGACCTTAAACTGCATCATCCCTGGTCCATGTATATGACCATAAACTATTTTGCTAATCCCTTATGTCCAGCAAGACGTTAAACTGTGACGTCCTAACTACATGACGCTAAACTGTATAAAAGTCCCTCACGTCCGGAAAGACGTTAAACTATATAATCTCAAAAGTCCAGTATGACATTAAACTGCACCATTCACGGTCCATGCATATGACCTTAAACTATTCGCACTTTCATCCAACATGATGTTAAAATGATACACTCTTTTGTCCTTACTGCATGACATTAAACTGCACAGTCCCCCTTTTTTTCGTCCAATATGACGTTAAACTATTTTATCCCCATCGTCCTAACTACATGACGCTAAACTGTACAGAAAATCTTTGATAGGTCCTACATGACATTAAACTGTGCATCGTTAAGGTTGTTATTACCTCTTGTTTCTCACACCGAGTATGACTCACGTGAGCTTAGAGCGAACATCAACCATAACACTCCCTTTGGGCCACTAACCATGTGTAAGTCCCAACAACATTTTTTTTATTATTAGATCATTGTCCCCAAAAACAATTTGATCGTTAATTCATTCTTTAATTGAACTACACAGACTTTGATCCTTGCCCTCCAGGCTGGGTATGTAGGCAACCTCCCAAGGTTCAAGCCCAAAAACAATCTCTTCACATCGGTTCACCACCATCTCATATGATGTTGATTTGTGAAACCGCCCCTGAAATCAATATCTTTACATTGATTCATTTTCGTCCTTGTTATACGACGTTAAACTATACAACACTTTTGTCCGGTACGACAATAAACTACAATATTCTTTGATTTCCTCATTTGAGAGAGAACTATTATTGACATTGATTTTTCAATCATAGTTTTTCATTTTTTAAAAGACTACGTGCATACATGGTAATGCCTGAACTTTTTATCTTAGGTTAAACCATCATTGCACTAAAGTCCCCTTTCACCCTTCACATGTACGAACCAAATTTGTACAAAGGGTAATTCTAGAACTACGTGGACTTGATTCCCATCCTTATGGGATACGTAGGAACATTCGAGTGTCCCTCGAATCCAGTCCCAAGTCTTTTGGGCCTAACCCCAAATTTCACTTTCAGTCCCTTGGCTGAAAAGTCATCATGAAAACACACACTGTGTATTCATTATTATGGTCCAAATTCTATGACCCTAAACTAAGATCACTCATCCTTTCGTCCTGCACGACGTTAAACTGCATTTCAAGAACTACGTATGGCTTGATTCTCATTCTTATGAGATACGTAGTGAAGTCCAAAATTTCAATTCAGGACCCAGCCACAACATGATTATGGTTTTCATTGACCTATGTATCTCTATATACATTTGGAAAATACCCATCTTTATGTATTATAATCCTAACCTTAAATATTTTCAGATCTTCATAACCCTTTTCATGACTTATAGTCACAAAAATGTCAAACTTCTGAGAATTCTTTTGCCTGACTATGCAGCACGTGCCCATAGGTGGCCTTGCATAAACAGTCCACATAACAGACTTGTCAGCCAAGAGATGCTATTTATTTGACCATGCAGCCAATGCCCATAGGTGGCCCTGCATGTTTTCAACCCCCTAACGGGTTTGTTAAATAATAGTAACTTCATTCTTGGGAAGAATGCCTCTTTTGTCCTTATTTGTCTTAAACGACAGTATGTAGGGATTCGCAAAAATAGTCATCCTTAACATATTTGTCCCATATCCTTTTTCATGATCTGAAAGTATTCAAGTCTATGGTTTATTCTTCTTCCCTACGTTTGGGTCAGACCTTCGTAGGAGTGATATTCATCCAGTTCTTCGATATTCTTGTTTGGAAATATCTTCTCCATATTCAAGTACCTCTTTCCATACAACAAACTCTATGCTTTAGAAAATTTGAATCTCCATAAGCTTTCACTGGCTTTTAGCACTAGGAAAGTAAATTTCTGAGAGTTCTTTTTCCTAACTATGCAGCACGTGCCCATAGGTGGCCTTGCATAAACAGTCCACATAACAGACTTGTCAGCCAAAAGATGCTATTTCATTTGACTATGCAGCCAATGCCCATAGGTGGCCCTGCATATTTCAACCCCCTAACGGGTTTTGTTAAATAATAGTAACTTCATTCTTGGAAACTACTTCTTCTAATGCTATTTATCTCTTTTTCATATCATTCCTCAGATTCAAATATTCTTAAAGCCATAGTTTACATTTTTTCCCTCATACTTGAGTATGGTAAATATGTTTTCAGATAAATTGTCAAGGAATTGAATCCATTTTAATCCATTTTTCGGTCAAAGCTATTTCGACCTTAAACATTAGCCCCTTTATGTCCGGCTTGCATGACTTTAAACTGCCCACACAAAAGACAAAGGAACTCTGAATAAAAGTCAAGTTCCAGCTCACTAAATATACATTTTTTTGTATGATTTAGGTAATATTGACCAGTTAAAAGGTTCAAAGTTTGTAGGGTTATTTGTAATAATCCTAGTAAAAATCAAACTATGCTTACTAAGCCCATTGGCTTAAGTAAATTTGAAGCAGGTAATGGAAGAATGAAAGTACAAATGATTGAAGACAAAAGTGTTTTTCATTGATACACAAGAGTTAGAAGGACATCCACAGATTGGAATCTTTTCTCTTTTTCAAGAAATTACAGGAGATTGTCAACAAAAGTCTTCATTTGATGTATAGCATCCTGAGCCTTATCAACAGTTGCTTGAAGCTCGTGCACTTGACCAGCTTCACTCTTTTCAGCTTGCTGAAGTGCCTTCTTGGCATCTGCAATGGCTTTCATGCCATTTATATGAGTTTCATCCAATGATTCATTAAGCTGATCAAGTTCCCCAGTAACAGCATCTAACTGTTGCTGGAGTTGCACCTGCTGGACGACCTTTTCTTTGATTTTTTGCTTCAGATCCTTCATCTTGACAACATAATCAGCTTCAGCCTGGGATATCGCAGCCTCAAATTCGCCTATGTTGACTGACAATTTCACTCTGGTCAAATCTTCGCGACTTGTCTGCATTTGCTCCCTCCTGAAGATAATCTGTTTCACTGCAGCATGGATCTTTTCATACCCAAAACCACCAAGTCCCATTATAACAAATTGGGATGACAATCAGGAAATTTTTGATGGTAGCTCTTCTAAGGGCACCCCCGATATGATGTTCCATATATTGTTCCACGCCTTACGTCGTGAAAAGCTGAACGCTTTGAGCATCTCTGGATCTGATTCAACATCTTCGTCAGAAGGGGGTATGTAATCTGGAATTAACATGCTCAAAGAAGTGCCTCGTTCTGCTCTTTCCCCTCTGACTTGGGCTTCTTCACTTTCAATTCCCATTGGGGCAGAGGCTGAAGCCTCATCTCCGGATCTAGCCATTACAATTGATGGCCCTACATGATCAATTGAAAGATTTTAGTTGAATCTTAAAGAATAACAAAAGAATGGATTGTCTTGCAAATAAAGTACAATCACAAATATTGTTATCCCTTACCCAATGGTGGTTCAGCAACATGAGAAGACTTCTCCCCATCTTTCCCGATTTCAACAGGATTTTCAAGATGGGTCTCAGGAGAGTTTATTGGATTTAGCTCTACTTGAGCTAATGTTTCTGCAATGATAGGGTTGACATCAGTGTCCACACCCTCTTCAGGCATTGGCAGTTCAGCAGCTTCTACGGAAGAAACTGCATATTATTTTACATCATGATTAGAAATATTTTCTTTTAAAAGAAAAATTTGGGCGAAGGGTAACACTCACGCCCAAGGTCTTCTAAATCACATGACAATCTAGCATGATCATAAAATTCTTCAAAAGTCATTCCTTGATTCATCATTTCATCCAATGATACTTCAGAATCTTGGTTAGTCTCACCAGTGGGAGCATTTGCTATGTCTTCTTGCTGACTTATGTCCTGCAACCCCTGACCCTGGACATCATCTTCAGTAGTGGGAGGGATACTGGGAATGGATGGTAGCTCTTTTCCAGGAGCTACCAAGTCAGCTTGAGTCTGTGGTTGTTCTACAGCACCCTCCACGGCCTTTGAAGAAGGATCAGTCCCTTCCCTCAAGGGGGAAATTGAAGAAGCCCCTGCAATCCTCAGAAATATGAGTAACCATATGATTATGGGTATAAACTCATGATTGTTCGAAGGACTTACCACTGCTAATGAAACGTTTAGCTAAGGATTTCCTCCTTCGTTGCCTTGGCTTCTTTTGCTTTTTTGGAGTTTCAGCTGTCTCCTTTATTGGCACTTGGATTGGCGAATGAAAGGCTATGTCCAGTGCCTCATTCATGGCCTGCTGGCCTGGAGATATCTCGCCTGGTTCGCGAGGAGAATCAGCAGCAGCCCCAACAGCGGTACCACCAGGGCTATATTGTGGCGAAGGAACCCCGGTCCCTTTCTTTGCAAGCTGCAAGATGAAGAAAATAACTTCCTTAAGAAACAAAGCTTCAACTGAAATCAAGTTGAAAAGAAAATAAGGAAATAAAACTTACATCTTCAGGAGCCACGTACTCTTGCCACTCTTCATCTCCAGAACCACCAGCCCCCTTAGTGGTTCCACGATCAATCATTTCCTTCACCCGCCTGGTGATAGGAGCTGAATTATCGGTGGCATATATGAGCATTTCCAACTCTCTGATGTAAGCCCACACTTCATTGGGGTTATCTCCATATTGAAGGTCTTTGGAAGCTAGAAGATATCCTATCCCAGGAAGTTGTAGGCCCTCACACAAATCCAGCCAGGCGGTTTCAGTATCACAGTATAAGCTCTGCCATAGCTGAACAGCCTCTGGTCTTAGATATAAAGGCTGTGAGGAAGGTCCTACAATTTTTGATTTTAATTTCTTCCCAACTCCTGCAACTACAGATAGAGAATAAGAAAGTGAGACTTATTACTTTATAAAGTAGCAGTGATTGAAGTTATTACAATCAAATAACTCACCAGGAGCTGATGGAGTGGCTCTTTTAACTCTGGCCGGAGGATTATATCGGGCACGAAACCGCTTTGCTGCCGGTTGTGCCTCATCATCCCCATCATGATAATCCGAGGAATCAGTTCTAGAGGAGGAGTCTGTTGAACCTATTTTAGGAGGAGAAGCAGCACCTTCATGAGGAAGAGTTTCTTTCTCTACAGTCCTCTTCCTCTTTCCCACTTGATATACAGGGTGATTCAATATCCCTTTAGGGTATGATTCTATCCAGTGTTCGGCATAAAAAGTAGTCAGATAATGTGCCGCTTTTTCAACTGGTAGATCAAATACTGCTCCAGTCTTCTCTCTTGACGTCAGCAACCATAGTTGTCGAGCAACCATCGGATGTTGCTCTAACCTGACGTGTACTGGAGGGGATACAACAATCTGTTGTAAACATTTGAATTGGCGTGCAAATCTATATGGAGCATAGGCCTCGCATATGATTTCTCCATCAACCCTGGCTACTAACACGCCATCCCTGCAAGCTAGCATGTATGCCCTCAAATCCAAAGGGGCTTTCCCATCATCAACAAACCGCCCAGATGGCGGACTTCCATAAGGAAAGAAGTTGAATTCCTTATACATGCTTAGTCTTACTTTTATGTCATAACCATTGACATCTAATGGAGCAATTCCAGAGAATGCTTGCACTGACGGTCTGAAAGAGCTTCTAGGAATTTGTAATCCATTCTGTACATTGTAAGTCCTGAAGTGAGTGGCGATCCATCCCCACAAAACCTGGAATGGTCCCACTATTCTTAAAGGAGATTTACCCTGGAAGACGTGAAGTAAACTCCTGTGGATCTTTGCTAAAATGGGGGTGGCTAACCCAACCATTTTTCCCTCAGCTAACTTGGCCGCAATGACGAAGTTCCCTGGCCTAACGCCTCCCTTCGAATCCCTGACCGGCAAGAGGTAAATACTAAGCCACATTGCCAAGAAACCCACCAGACGAGTTTTCTTTGGAATTCTTTGATTCACTTCATAGCCCCATTTTTCAAACTCTCCTGCTTCTAGAGTTGGCCAGAATGTGCCAGGAGCTCCTCTCTTCTCAGGTTTTGGACAAGTGGTAGGACGTCTGGGCCGGGTATCCTTGGATTTCTTTTTTTTGGATCCTTTTTCCTTTGGCTCCATCCCTTTCTTCTCAGTAAGAAACACATTCATCCATTCTTCCGGATGGATATCTTTTCTGAAATGAGTTAATGAGGTCTCTGAACTCTTGAGCTTGTGAAAGATTTTGAATAATTCTCGAGCCAAAACAGGAGTCTTCTCTGGATCATTCCAAGTCACCTTGGGAGGAATGAATTCATCATACATATCGCCCAAGATTGGAGCTCCTGAAATCTTGTGGACATCCCACAAACTGATACCTACTTCTCCATGAGTCAAATGGAAAGAATTAGTCGCTGGAATCCAGTGACTGAGTATCTCTGGCACGAAGATATCATGTCTGTAAATATATGTCTGCCCAACCCAAACAGCTTCATATATTGCAGCTCTCTTCAGATCCTCAATAAACTCTGCGCAAGTCTGTCGCACCCAGTATGCCCACATCCAAGTTGGCTTCACACCTCCCCCAGGGCGGAAATCCCAACTTTTCTTCCAGCCTTTGGACTGATCCATCTGAGCATCTCGGAAGATTGAAGGATGACAATGTGTATGAAGCTCAGGTGTATGTTTTTTCAGATCTGGTGTGCAAGGGCTATGATGCATCACATAAGCCTTCTCTACTGTTCCAGCAGTTTGAAATACTCCTCCGCCTGAGATATTTGCTGAAGCAAAATTGGTATAATTCTGAAACCAAGAAAATGGAAGATAATTCTTTACTTCTGGAATAATGACTTCTTGCAGATGACCATGACCATACAAAGGTAGATAAGTGCAGTGAGGAAAGTCGTGATGATATTTCTTCAGATACTTAGCCAAATCTGGAAGAGTGCTGTTTTTGACAGTATAGTAATCAGGGCCAATGATATTCATCATATCATCTATCCGCTTGCTAGCCAGTTCATCAAGTAATCCAGGTCTAAGAGCCATTGAATCTGCACAGGAGTTGAATAAATTAAACTCTTAAATGGGTTTTTTTTTTCATAAAATTTGTGAAAGAATTTGAAAAAAATGGCTAAGGCATTAAGGCGCGCAAGTATGGAGATGTCGCGCAAGTGGTACATGTGCCGCACAAGTTTTGGTCGCGCAAGTATTACCGCGCAAGCCCTATTACCTTGAGAGTAGCGCGGCAGCGAGGAAACAGCGAAAATAGGAGACTTGCGCGGCGACAAAGACTTGCGCGGCGAGAGCTCGAGAAATTTCGGGGTCAGATGCCATCTACGGCCGGAAGCGGCATATTTATAGGCCAAAGGGCCTATCTGCGCGCCGCACCCAGAGCGATCAATGCCTTCGCGACGAAGACTTGCGCGCCGACTTCTATGCACTGGAGACTTGCGCGCCGCCCTTTTCCTTTAGAGGGATTCGATTTCCTCAGAGTCACATCCTCATTTTCCTCCGGATCCAACTCTGAGGGGGGACTTTTGTTGACGCTCCTTTCGTCACGGAATCTAAAGTTCGGAAAAGGGAATATCTAAGCAAAAAGTGATTCATCTTTTGAAGAAACATCAAAAATCGACAAAGGGATGAACAAGGAGAACATTGCCCATAGGTCGCGCAAGTTCCCTCTTGGTCGCGCAAGTACACTTGCGCGCCGCCTCAATACTTGCGCGACCCCTCATGGTCGTGCAAGGGACTTGCGCGACAGATCTGGTAACCGCCCAGTAACCGCCCGGGGTCTTCCTTTGCCTATAAATAGACCCTGTGGGCCCCCCATTCAGGAGGATTTTTTTTTTCAGAAACTCGGATCAAAGCTCCCGACGCCCAAGTCTCTTCTCAAAGCTTCCGGAACACTTCTAAGGTAATTTCTTACCTAGAACGGAAGATCTAAAGAGAAGAAGGAAGGCCCAAGTGTTGAAATTTAACAAACACTTGCGCGCCAACTTAATTCCTTCAATATAACTTGCGCGTCCCTTCTTTGGAAGAACTTCAAGAGGATTATAAAGGGTTTAATAAAGAATCGCTCAAGTATTTTAACTCTGGCTGAAAATCGCGCAAGTATCCCTCATGTCGCGCAAGTATACTTGCGCGACCAAAACTTGCGCGTCGCCGCAGGACTTGCGTGACTTTTAATACTTGCGCGCCCCTATCTTTTTGGGTGCCCACCTTGCCCATTTTTACCCCTCTTAAGCCATTTCACCCTTCCTATTCAAGATTCAGCCTTCAAGATACTCTTCAAAGCCATTTATGGCATGATTTCTTGATTTGACATCCTTGTCTGAAAGGAATTCTGTGAAATATCTCTCAAAACCTAGTGATTTAAACATCTTTATGTCACCAAAAATTGAGAGTTCATTCATTCAACCTCATCCTTTAAAGATGAGAGAATCCTAACTTGGGCATCTTCCTCAGGAGTAAGCCCCAATCAAAACCTCCGATTTGAGCATCTTTCTTAAGAATAAGCCTCAACCTTAAACTTGGGCATCCTCATCAGGAGTAAGCCCCAAACCTTAATCCCTAACCTGGGTCTCCTTTTCAGGAATAAGACTCAGTCATAACCTTGGGCTTCCTTTTCAGGAGTAAGCCCCAAGTCCCCTAACCGGGGTCTCCTTTTCAGGAGTAAGCCCCAAGTCCCTTAACCTAGGCTTCCTTCTCAGGAATAAATCCTAGTCATAAATCTTGGGCATCCTTCTTAGGAGTAAGCCCCAAGTCTCTTAAAATTTCTCTTAACCAGTCATAAATTACCTTTGATCTGGGTTTCCTTTTCAGGAATAAAACCCAATCATAAGTCCCCTCCTAACTTGGGCATCCTCCTTAGGATTAAGCCCCAAGATTAGAGTATTCAAATCTCCATGAAGCACAT
Source organism: Viscum album (assembly GCA_963277665.1). Classification (NCBI taxonomy): domain Eukaryota; kingdom Viridiplantae; phylum Streptophyta; class Magnoliopsida; order Santalales; family Viscaceae; genus Viscum; species Viscum album. Next base: position 640,601,304 of record OY728146.1, on the reverse strand, counting down.
ATAACTTTGTGGACCCTGTTCTTGGATTTTCTCCCTAAAAGTAAATCCTAAACTTTCGTCTATCTGGGCAGTCATCTATACATAAGCCCCAAAACAAATTCTTATGATTACATCTTTTATGGAACAATTGTCTGAATTTTACCAATACCTCTTGTTTCTCACACCGAGCATGACTCACGTGAGCTTAGAGTGTAAAAGTAATTATGACATTCATCTTTGAGCCATCAAATCATAAAACATCATATCCCATTTCTCGAACTACGTGGGTTCTGATTCCTTTTTTCAAAACAAAGGATACGTAGGTAGCCCATTTATGGGTTCGATCCCAACATTGAAATAATCTCTATCCTTCTGAATGACGATAAACTTCAAGTGCCCCACTGAGTGGCTTTAAAACCAGCCTGGTCATCAAAATGACCAAGAGACTTTTATATAAATGTTTTGAAGGATACCATTGACCAAGAATCTCTAAACAAATATAGATGATTCTATATTGATGAAGAACCTCGAATACATATAAAAGATTCTCTAAATTTCTTGCATATTTAATCATTGATTGTTAAAACTAAAGGAAAGCTCATTTTATACTTGGTAATGTAATAAGGATTCACGAACTTAACTTAAATCTATAAAGAGAGTCCCGGAGTAGACAATAATTCCCCTCAAAAAGGTGTGATGAGTCCGACCTCCCATCCTCTCGACCAATGCAAATTCCCAAGCCTCATTAGCCCACAAGCTAATGAGCGCCTGCCTTTGGAAAGTAGGTCCAAACGGATATGGAATCATTGGATGTTTCCGGTTCTACGAACAAACCGGTTAGAAACCGATCGGAACGTTTGAATCTCCCGTCTAGGAGGTCATCCCCGGATTCCGCGAGAAACAATCATTGTATGTATTTGAAAAATATTTTATATTTTAATATATTTTTTTTCAGAAAAATTTCATGTGAGAAATTAATATCTCATAAATGGACTATTATATAAAAATTATAATACTAAATTTGTGTCTATAATGGGAGGTTTTACCTAGGGGGTGTAATGTTTGATGGGGTTTTGGGCCTAGTGTGATCCATTTTTGGGATTTCACTAAACATTAACCCAATTGGAAAAACCAAACCATAAACCCTTATGTTTTTTTTAAAAATTTAAATGGATTTTTCCATAATTGGTTAGTACCTAAACCTATAGATAAATTTCCCCACTATGGTGTGTGGATCACTGACACCAACAGAAAAGGGTGAAATCTTGATCAAACTCAAGAAGGTATGGAAAATTCCCTCAAAAGGTATATATTACTAGGAAATTCAATTCCTTATTTTTTTATGTGATTTAAATAAATATTTATCATACTTTAAATGATCAATTTATCATAATATGTTGAGGTTTCATATCCGTTTATTAATTTTTAGAGTGTAATTGATTTCTATTCTATTATATATTATATTCATTTATGATAAATAATTTTATGTCTCATAAAATGATGGATTTTTTCTTCATTGATTCCTTCCAAAAAATTATTTATGTTTTAGAAATAATAATTACCTAGAAAATAGGTCATATTCTATCCTTTTTTTGATCCATTTTCATGAATTATCAATCTTATGTGTTCATTGAAGAATGTGTTATGGACAATTTATGGGGTGGTTAGAATTGCACTGGAGAAAATATAATTTTATTCCCCTCTCTATATATATTATTTATCATGATAAATATTCTATTACAACATTCACAATGATTAGTGGTTCAATGGAGAAGGATCAGGAAGGTGGATGGGATACCAAAGGAGCAAGGATGGTGTCAGTCAGAAGATATAGTGGTGTTGGTCACATCACTATTATGGCTCAATGATGGGAATCATAACAAAGACTCATAGACGATAGAACAAGAATTAAGGTTTGTTTTGAGAGATGTGATGATGGAAAATGGAGGCAACGACAGTTCAATGAGGTGATGTGTCACATACCGATGATTTTGTATGCAGTCAATTGAAGATCCATGGTGTCAGGTGATAAAGGGGTGAAAAATCATGGCATTGATAATGTGTTTGGATAAAAACTCAGATCTTGAAAATTAGTTAATACATGGTGTATATTCCTAGGGAACATTCTATGAATTCCACATAATTATGGTTCTAGGGTTTCTATAGAAGTAAAATATCACACGACCTCTGACCTCATGGTGCATCATATATAAGGTTATAAGCGGTGGCTATAGTTTATGAAAAATAATTAAACATCACATAGTGTGTAAATATGAGTCACATTCTATGTATATTGGAACACATGAATCGAGGTGTACTAAAGAACACACTTGAGTGAACCCTATGGCCCCACACATCATGTGGGTTTGTGACCATTCTATGTACTTCGACGACAAACTCGGGCTCCTCTACCAGTACATTCTTGGTTAACCCATAGAACCCATACAATATGAACCTTACTGGGAAATTATATATTGGTTAACCCCACATGACTGGAAAATAGTGGTCTACTTCTAAAAAACTACCCACCTATTACACTTCATGTACAATGAAGTACAAGCGGTGCACAAAATGATCTTTGGTTTTTTCAGTATATCCTCACTAGGGATCCATTATTGGACATGTGAGTAATCCATTTTATGTATTTTTATAAATATAATTTAATGGTACATTTATTTTTATCAAAATAATATCCCTTCAAGGTGTTTTGAGTAGTTTATGTTTCTTATATTATTAGAGACAATGAAAAGTAGTGGGTAATATTTTTGTATTAGACACAAGGTCAGTAACCCCAATAGAAACACAATAATGATAGGGTGTAGATCCTTTAAACACTTTTTAGAGTAGAAGAATCCCTTTTTACTAGGGTGAGTATCCTTTAATTATGGATTAGGTAACCCCCTATGTTGATGTACATTTCATATAGTAAGTTACAAACTTAGATAGCGGACATTTAAACTTTGACTAACATGAAATCCTCATCAAGGAATGGCCCCACACTAAATTTCTTGAGAGGTTATGTGGGAGTTATAGTAGATGAGTGCTTTGGGTGATTTAAGTCTCATGGAGTTTTGGGTATTCTAGGTTCTCTTTTTCCTATGATTTCAATGGAGGTGATTTGTAAATATTGATATTGATATTTTTTTTATTAACATATTCCCTAATAATATACGGGTTTCTAATATTTTTCTATAGAATATTTCTTTTATATATCCTTTTAATTTTTGGGGTATCTAATTGGGTATGTTTATACTCACCCTTGAATGGTCTACATTACTAAAAAAGATTTTTCAGTGCATATAAAAAATAATTTATATTTGACTTCATTGAATGGGGAGAAGGTGGAGATGGAGTTTATTGGTGATGAATAGTAATAGTTTTCAATGGTGTACTTTTTTAAGGATGGTGTTCCTTGGAGTTACCCATTCTAGTTTTTTCATGTTTCTTTCTATTTCATGATATTAGGCACTTTTGATATTCCCCTACTTTTGGGTGTTTTATTTTTCATTCTATTCTGGATGGTCAACTAGTTTCATACATTTATATTTTTTATTAATTATTATTATATTTGGTTTTTCATTATTATATATTATTACATATATATATTCATGTGAACAATAATGTGGAAAGAACATATACCAAGATTTATAAATCTTGGGAAAATTAGACTTCTCATTAATCCTTGATCATTGGTCAGTTGGTGTCAATGGTATGGAGTCATGTGGAATGGCCTAAATCCCTTGAAATGACATCTCATTTTCTAGAAAAATCCTTATTTTAATGTATCGTATTATAAAGTGACACCCTAGAACAATAATTTTCTTCTATTTTGATTACTATTTTCATTCTTTACCCCTACAAATGATCCTTGAGGTAAAACTATCAAAATAAACTAAAAATACTCCTTTACTTATATAAAAAGTAAAATTATATACCAAACAATATAAAAAATGTGATAAAACCATGTGACTAAAATTTATCCACACTTAAACATTTTCAATCCTTGGAAAAAATAATAATAGAAACACCCTTAGTTATAAAAAACAAAATTTTCTAAATTCTTTAATCCTTATAACCCAAAGAATATCATGCCATATTAAATATAAATATTTATAATTAATATTTCTAAAAATTTTATTCTTTTTGAAAACAAACTATCTCTATTAGTGAATCATCATGAACTAACTCACTATCACCCTTATCTCTCATAAACAAATTCTTAATGTTATACTCAATTCTCAGAAACATTAATGATCACCATATAATTAGAATGAACTTTATATCTCAACCAATAAAAAATAATTATTCACCCAAACCTAACTCTCTTAAACATGACAAGTTTCTTTTCCATAAAGAAATAATCCCCTCATTCTCAGAGGATCAATATTCCAAGATAAGAATAAGATAGCTCAAATTCCTTTTAAAAGAGTTATATAAAACTTATAAAATCCTTATTTAATGGTCATTAATTTTGTATATATCCAAAAATAGTACGCTTAACACATAAATAACCACTAAATAATATTATCTTTGAAATAAAAAATAATTTATATTTCTCAAAGAAAAATATGATTTTGAAATGAGATACCATGAAAATGAAATAATGGGATTAATTAACTTCCTTTCCCTCAAATTATTTTTTTATCATAAAATAATCACTAATACACACATAAAATTAAATAAATTGGTAAATAATCCAATAAAAAACTCTAAATTAGATTCAAATTAGAGTGTAAATCCATGTAGCCTTAACCCTTCTTTTAAATATATCTTGTCATGTTTATCGACCAATAAATATTCCCAAATTGCATTGAAATTTACTATTTTTTAAGAAAATTAACTACAAACCAAATATAATTATGTCCTTTAAAAGTCATGAGAAGTACTATAATTAAATTTATGGTGATTTTACCTAATTTAAATTCTAATATGTGTAATGGTAACTTTATGTTACACAAATAATAGAGATATAAACTCTATAATATACATATATGTTTTTTCCCACAAAAAATGATCCATGAGATCTTCGTACATTTTTATGCTTACAACATGGATAGATTATAATGATATGAATTATACAATAGATCCTTATTCATTTATAATATTTAAAGGACACAAATATCTTTCCAAAATCATTTAATTCCATCATTTTCAATGTTGAACTCTAGAATATTACCTAAATTCTTTTATAACTCAATATCCTCCTCATGTGCCTCCATGAACTTTACATTGATCAATAGTAAAGTATTCATTTGATAAAGATTTCCCTTACCTTAATATTTCATCATCTATCCTTTGAAAATCCACAAGTATTGGGTCTCTTTAAATCCTCATCATGACAAAGGTATCGTGTTCCTTCCTCTCATAGTATTATCTAACAAGTTCTCTTTACTGTCTTGGTAATGTGTTGAATAGTCAAAGTCCTTGATCAACTACAACCATCTCCTCTAGAGCATGTTCAACTCAATCTATTTGAATATATATGTTAAGATCTTATGATCAATATATATTTTTCAATTGTCACTACATATTTAATGCCTCGTATATTTGTTGTAAATATGAGCGCTTATAGCTCCAAATAATGTATAGGATAATTCCTCTCATGGACCTTCAATTGGTTTGATACATAATCATCCACTATGTCAATTTTGATATAGAAACATCCAAACTGCTTCTCTGATGCATCAATATATATTAAAAACAATTTTATACTATAGGTGAATGTGAGTATAGCTCTAATATACATTATTATCTTGAGATCCTTGAAATTTTCATCACATTCATCAGCCTAGAGAAACTTACTTCCCTTTTTAGTTTACTTGTTTAGTGGAATTGACAGTCATGAGAAATTTATCACAATTCATCAATTATAAATAGCTATTGTAAGTAAACAATGGATCTATGTTATAACAGTTTTCTTGGTCTATTATTAAATTACATTCATCATTGAAAGATTTATGAATCTACCATAAATTTTTATTAAATTACCAAATAATTTTGAGATCTATATCTATAATTCACACTTGATAACTTTTGAATATAGTTTCCCCTTTCTCACGGTCTTTAGAAAAATCCTTAAATAATATTCATGCTATTCCTTACACGTGGAATATGTGAGAACATCATTTTTAAGAAATACCATATACTGATCAATGTAATATCTAAATTTTCTATTCATCATATCCATAAATATAGCAGTGGAATTTTTAAGTTCAAATAGAATCACTATGAATTCATAGTGTCCATATATTATATGAAAGGATTTATTAGGTATAAAATCATTTTTTACCATTAAATAATTATATCCATATCGAAGGTCAATCTTTGATAAGTATTTATCTCATCATATCTAATCTAATAAGTAATCTATATAGGGTAAAAGATGATTTTTCGTAATTATGATTTTTTATGTCCATGATAATAAATATAGAGATGAATTGATCCAAATTTATTCTTAACAAATAGAATTGGTTAACCCCATGGTGTTGCACATGGTCATACAAAACCCTTATCAAGGTTATATTAGATGTAATTATTCAATTCCTATAATTCATTTGGGTCTATTCTATAAATAGTCTTTAATATAGATATAACACTAGTTATGAGTAATATGGAAAAATAAACCTCATGATCTAGGGGAATTATATGTAACTATATATAAATAACACCAATTCATTCTTTAATAATTTTTATATGTTCAATATAAAGTTTCTTCCAAACCATTTGATCTATATGCTCCTTATTTTTTTGTATTAAGAACAATATAATGGATATAATTTATATAGGGAGTTAATGGTTATTCGTACCCTGATATAGGATTATATTTTGATTTTAGATATGAAATTTTAATTCTCTATCTTGATAAATAATATGGGATATATGTTGAGAGAACTAATCCATGCCAAAAAATCACATAAAACTTGAAAAAAATTGTGAGTAATAATATTTTTAGGAATTATATTCTAACAGACTTTTATCATAGAAGAGTTATATACTTGGGATGAAATAATCTCACCAATATGAGTTTTCACTAATAATTTAATATATAATTATTATGTAAATTAATATATTGTCTTAAATGATTTTAATGATATGAGGGAATTCATATAAATAATCTCAAATAGGATTTTTCAATATTGAGCATACATATCACCAGCCCAATATCGTGACTCTTTATTCAACCTCATATTAAAGTCAAAAAATAGTCAGTGTGAGCATCAGAAAATGATAACCATAATAATAAATTATATGATATGAAAAATCAATCCTATGATGTTCTAAATTATGACAACTTCATTTCAACCAATGAAATTTTTGGTTCACCCTATATCACTTTAATTTATCATAGGTTGTGTCATGTTATATTGTCTTATTCTTTATATAGTAATACCAAAAATGACTAAAATTTAATTTGATACCAATTAATGTACCCTATACCCAAACAAATATATTTGTTTATAAAATAAATATGATTTTATACCAACTGAGGAAACCCAACCTCAACAAAAATAAATATATTTTTTCATTTTATAGTAATATTTATGATATCTCTTAATCAACCAAAGCTCAGAACCTATAGTTGTAATGACATTGGATATTAGATACATAACTAACTTATTAAAAAATATATTCTTCAACATCTCTCACAAAAATTTTTACAAATGAAACCCTTATATAAATATCATTTAAAATACTCTTCTTTATAACTAGGGGAAATGGAAGAATAAGAAAGGGTGATTTCAAATTCTAAGTAAGGATAAAAACAAAAGATAACAATCAAAGATCATAGGTAAACATAATTTTACTATATGTGTAAGAGAACATAATAAAGGATTTGGATTATAACATATTTAAATAATAAAATTAGATTATATATCATTAATTATGAGTAATGATATGTTGATTTTGGTATAATAAAATACATGAGTCACAGAAGTGTAGAAACACGATTCAATAACAATTATCCATGAAAAAATAACAAAGAAATTTTTTATAGAACATATTTGTGTCATAAGAATGTGGAATATACAGAATCATAAAAAATATTTTCTAATATCAAATATTAATTCCAATACTATCATCATGTAGTGGATAGTTTCTCTTAATGGATTGAGTTTACTCCCAATTCTCTAATATGACATCTCATGAGATATAAGGATTTACCCAAATCTTTATAGGGATATAATATATCAACCTATAACTTAGTGAAAAAATTACCTTAAGTGTTTGAGTTTAATAACCATTCCCTATTACCTCATGAGATAATGATTTACCAAATGAATGGAGGGATATGAAAGACCTATCTCTCACATAATGAAAGCCCATACATATTTTTGCCATATTAACATGAAAACATTAACAATTCTACAAAAACATAATTAACACATGGAAAAGAAATGAGTTTCATATAAATATCCCTAAGTCGTTATCATAATACATTTAAATAAATAAGGTGGATAATACCATAAATAATATTCCCAATGAAGAATAATAAACATTAAAGTATGTATACATAAATGAAAATCAATTTTATAGACATATTTGATAATTAAATTTATAAATAAGAAGAAATACCCTTTATATTTTTTATAAATATTATTTTTAAAAATAAATTATAAAAAATTGGGAAAAGAAATTTCTTTGGAAAAAAATGAACACAAGTAGAGTAATAATTTTAAATAAAACATATATATATTATGGGAAAAAATTTTCATGTAAAATACATTGAAAATAATATCATTTCCACACTTTTCTAAAGAAATTGAAGTCACTATAAATGATGCATAGGGAAAATATTTAAAAATACTCCTTTATAAAATTTTAAAATAACATATAATTTATTTGAGAATGAATTTAATCAATCACATAAGTATATATAAGGGAATATATAAAATAATATAAATAATATGTACATGGAGGAGAAATATTCCTAACTAAAAAGAAGAGATAAATCCATTCCCATCTATAAGCATTATTTTTGATGAACTATTGATAAAAGGGTGGTGTAATGGTAATAATAAATTTAAAAAGAAATATTAAATATAATGGAAGAAAATATATAAGGATTAATATAGAAATACAAAACAAATCCCAAAAAGGAGTCCAATCATTGACACTCTTAGGTTGAAAGTGATATTGGAAAAGAAGCCATTACAACTTTCACTACCTTTTAATCAAAATCCCTTGAAAGAGATATCATTTGATTGATTTATAAATCCATTTAATTTAATGAATATTATGATAAAATTAATCAATTATTTCGTATATACACCTCAAAAAATAAGATAGTTTGGTAATATGGAAGATATATTAATGAAAGGAAAATTGAAATGGGAAACACTTACCTTTATGATTGAATTGAATGAAACTAATATAACCTCATATATAATAAAAATATATTTATTAATAAATAATTTTATAATTTTATTCATAACTATAATATTTTTTAATCCTCAATTATAATGACCCATTAAACATTTATTAGTTAGTGATTGTTTATTTCAATCATTAGATGTCAATATGTTTTATTGTTTCATACAGGTTTTGAAATAGAGATGTATGTAACACCCGAGACTTTTATGAGAAATATTTTGTTTTTTTGTTATATAAATCATCAAAGGAATATTTCACTACACACAACATTATCTTGGCTTGCTTTACACACAATCGTGGCCTTCCTTGATAGCTTGCGTCGTACGCAATACCGAGTTTCACTAAACAACGATATGCTATTAAAATATTATTAAAACTAGCCGTTATGAATAAAAATAACCAATTTTTGAAATTTTTTACATTTAAATTTTCAAAATGGACTTCATTTTTGGATTCGGAATATCGAAATTATCTTAGGGTGAAATTTTCGTACTTTTCGGATAACTTTCATATTCTGATGAATAGTGAAAATTACTAAATTTTAATTAAAAACAAATTTTTTAATCGAAATAATTAATAGTGATAAATTATTAATTTGAGTGGTTTTAAAGTATATTTAGAATATATTTTTACCATTTAATACAATTTTGGTCATTGAATGTAATTTCACATTTAAACCAAACATAAACAAGTGTCAATCTTTTGATAATTATTATCTCTTAAAAACACGCTATTTGTTTTGACAACGAGAATTAATTTTTAAATAAGTTAATGCAACTGATTTGTTTTGAATTTGGTAAAATAGACATCATTTTTGAATTCAAAATATCAAATATAGCTTAGGCATAATTTTTTGTATTTTTTTTGGAAACTTTCATTTTTTGATGAATAGTGAAACCACTAAGTGGTAGTTAAAAAAACTGAATTTTTCATAAAACTTAATTTTACCGCATCTGTGAGTGGAATTTCAAAAATCCGAGACACATGGTTGATGTCAGTAAGTAAAATGTGGTTCAATGAGATGAAAATAATTTTTGGTGAATAGTAACTTTTTACTTTTATTTACCACGGTTAAAAGTAAATAGGGTAATTAAGGGTAAAAATGATATTATTATTACCCTAACACATTTTCTAATTCTATTTGATAAGTTTAATTCGACAAAAAACAACCTTAGGAATAAAATATAACCATTTAGTCACACATGGATTATATTAGGACATTTATTATTAATTTATTTAAAGAATGGGTAAAATAGTTAAAATCAAAGTTTAATAAGTAAATAATTTTTAATATAGGGTTATACATAATATAAATTCGACTATAAATATTCATTATAAAGATAAAAATATTTCCTACATAATGGTATTTTATTTTTCATTTTTAGACATTAAATAATTTAATTTATTTATGACACAATGATGATGAAGTAATTATCTTATTAATGAAATATTGACATAATTGATGTTATAAATACCCAAATAAATGTATTTTGAGACTTTCTATGAATTAAACTAATTTTATAGGTTAATATGACATGTTAGTATTTATTTAATTAACTTACTTTGAACTAATCATTCTGTTATGATTTTCACGAAAATCAATTACTAAATTGTGTCAAAATTGACAGAAAATAGTTTTTAAAAAATATATTATATTATTGATTGTTATTTTATTCCTAAAAATATAAGGTTCGGCCAAGACACTTATATCATGATAGGTGTATCATTAATGGACCACTTGGGGGTCTCTTGGATGTATATGGTAAGTTTATTAACTATATAATATAAAAATACAAAGTGACATGGTAAATGTCAATCTAATTAACTAAGAGTTAAAACTAAACGATAAGGTTAATGTAATGAACTAAACATGTCTAAATTCTATTGGATGAGAGTATTTCGACCCATCCCCACCTTAGATTTGAAATATATCAATTTGGAGCTATTAAAAACTGAATTTGACTTTATAATAAAATAATAGTTTTAGTTATTCTAAAGGTGCCCCTCTCCTCCCTTAAAAAGGGCACCTCCTCCCTCTCATCCTCACACCACTTTGAGCCTTCAAGCTCGGCCAACCCATGCCAAGTTTTCCTCTTCACTTCACTAGAGACATCCTAGATGTCCTGGTCTTCTTCAAAGACCAATTTTAGTGCCCCAAAAGGAAGTCTCAAAGAAGCGCTTCAAAGACGAGGTAATGTCCGTTACCGATTCATTCATCTTTATTTCTTCTTCCACTTCTTCGTCTGTAGTTGTTTAATTATGAAGTAATAACATCAGTATCACTCATATACAGATATGTTATTATATGTATGAAACAACCCTATTTCACCATCTATCTATCCTATGGAAAATAAAATCACCGCGCGTGCGTACGTACGGAATACCGTCTCCACGCCGTGGTGTAATCTATTTTCCACCACCACCTTACTTGGATGGGTATAATGGTGTATATAATGAATATATATGATTATTTTAAAGTTATATTGATTCTGAAATAGTATACATACACTCCAATACAATTCCACGATCATGGGAACGATATCATCGCTTGTGCGTACGTACGAAATACCGTCTCCACGATGTGATGCGATTCGTTCTACATGATATTCATTACATAATGACTATATAAATGAATTGAATGAATTAATATGATATATATTACACTAATACCATTATGGAAATGAGGTATCTATAACCTAAAGATAAGAATAAGAATTTATTTGACAAAACACGCATAAGAACAAAAAGTAATAAACACCCAAATAACAAGTAGTAATGAAATATTACTAATAATAAGCTAAGAATATGACCATATATGATATCATAACAATAATTATGATTCTGGAATAAGTCAATAACATTATTTAAATTCTTATACAGTAGGTTCGGACACTTACAAAGCAAATCGGATATAAGGTAAGGGAAAATATCACAATCTCATTTTATCCAAGATTATTTATACTTTGGTATTTACTGGGGTGTATTTCATCATCCACATACATGTTTCCTCAATATGTAATATTATTTCCATCCACCTACAATTGTTTAAATCCAATTTTACCCTTCGGTGAGTTTTTAGTAAAAGATATGAAAGGAATATTTTTTGGTTTTTCGTACGAGGTACTTTTTGACTTTTCTGAAAAAAGTACGAGAAGAATGTTTTTTAACTTATATGGAATGAATGGATTTTTAAAACATTATTTCCAAAAATCTTCCTTTACAAGTTTTCAAGTTTATTTTTAATCAACTTCTTTTAGTTTAGAATTGTATGACATGTTAAGAAAGGAAAAGTGTTTTTTAAGTAGAAAGGATATTTTCCTCAAGAATGAAGTTCAATTGTTTTATCAAAATTATTTTCCATCTAAGATAATAATGGGTTCTGTTTCTATCCCTATTATTACATTGATTTGATTATGTTGTGATGGAATTATTTTCATGAATTCTTTTATCTTATATGAATTTTTTTATGATGTCATGTTGTTTAAGAATCCCATTTTTATTACATGAGTTATGCAATGATGTATGATTTTTGATTTTGTAGCACACATAAGAATGGTATCATTATGAGATGGGTGGGACCTATATCTCCCTCCAATGCATTGGGTAATGATTTTATATCTCATGAGATAGACATGGCTGGAATGGCAGGTTAAACCAGTTCAGTGAAACATGACTGAAACGAGGAGTGAACTCGGTTCAGAAATGGACTTTGTCCACTAAGATAGTCTTGGCAGTGAGTCTTGACTAATAAGAAATGATTCTCTATGATTATGTGTGTATTCCACAAAACTTCATGTTTTAAGTTATGATTATTGTGATTACATTTCACTACCATGATTTATCCCATGTTATGAAATTGTGATCTCTTTTGTAGGGTAAGATTTCCAAAATATTTTGTTCTTATGAATATGATGGATTGATATTTCTTTTTTTACCCTTACTGAGCATTTGAGCTCACCCTTTTGTATGTTTTCTTTCCCTAGGTCAGGGAGAAGGTTATTAAGTAAGATATGCCAAAAGGAACTATAGATATGATGAAATAAATGGGAGACAGTGTAGACGCTTTATGAACCAGTTGTTTATGTTTCCCAGTTTCTGAAGACACTATACCTATATGGTCCTTTAGTGGTTTTGTTATATGTTGTAATAAGTATGATTCAATTTTGAAGTATTAACAATGTATGTAAAGTATGGGTTGTTATAATGTAAATACTGATTAAATTATACCACATTAATAATTCCTGTATTATTAAATTGTAATTAATTAATTACGTTTAAATGATTTATTTTGTACCATGTTCATTTTATGGATGGCATGGTTATGTTTTGATAGAATGGAATACATGATGAACATGTTTCGAGTAATTTACCACAAATAACAGGCTATTTTATAATGAACATTAAAATTTTAATTCCACAATTTAAAAAACATACTAATGAAATAAATTAATTCTTAATATAATATATTTTCATTATTAATTTCTTCATAATCATTAATGTTGTAAGCAATGAAGATAATATATCATTATTCATGTTGGTAGTTGAACTGACCTAGAAAAGAACATGTTATACAGACTAATGAGTAAGAGTAAAACTATATAATAGTAAAATAATTCTATAAAAATCAAAATTTTGTTAATATAACATCACCATAGAATATAATTATATCTATCAAGTGTTTATATTATAATTACATTGAAAATATTGTGAATAACTAGGTAATTTGATGAATTATCTCATACTCGAAATAGATTATTTTATGAAAAATGATTTAGGTTTCATTTCATGGGACTAGAGGTTCCCAAATATGTAATTATATTCACACATACAATCAATCATACAAGTGAAAAAACCAATATGGTTGACATCCCACATAATTTTTACCTAATGCATTAGAGAGCTATATACCCACCCATCCTTGGTTTATAACAGAACCTACAATTCTTGTTTTATAATGGAAGAATCCATACTTGGTTTATAATAGTACCAAAAAATATCATAAAATATTCCAAATAACCATAAAATAATCACAACACATAAAATCTTTCAATTTTTAACATTACACCCATAAAAATAATCTCTACACCCATAAGAAAACATTTCCAGATATTGAAATATTCATTACATTTTAAATTATTTTTGAAAATACCCAAAATAAAGGGAAGGAGGAGTTTTATTTGAATATAACATAAAATATTTTAATGTAATATAAATATAAAGTGTAACTTATCGGGTCCAGGTGCCACTCAATGGGTGCCTCGAGCCCGGTTCGCCACGTGACCTTAAGCGCATTTTCCCAAACGCCAGAGGCTGCCGACTAGCAGTGAGGGCCCAGGTCTGATAGTGGGAAAACTATGACCTAATTTGTTAAAGTGTAGCGCAACAGAATACTATATAAAACATACAACAATAACAAAAGCAATAAACCATACAGATTTAAAATAAACAACTGCAGTAAAGATGACCAACCGTTATATAGATAATGATGCAACATGTCTCAAGTTATAGGAAAACAGATAGAACATGTTACACAACAATATAGTACAGTACAATACAGAGTACAGCAAGACAAAACAAAACAGCCAGTAGCATCACAAGCCTAAGCCCAGTCCCATGCTCCCCTACTCCTCAACAGCAATCAATTACCTGTATAGGGACCCTTGCCCTTATCCACACCTGCAGAAATGTAATCTGTTTGGGCCGAAGACATGACCCAAACAGGGTGTGAGAAATGAATCCCAGTAGGCACCCACCAAAGGCTCATTCCCAACCGTGTGAAAATATGAAACAATAGTTGGTAGTAGTAAAATACAATATACTAAGCAGTACTCAAAAGTAACTAACTTAACCATTTATATTGCCATTTTATTTTTCATTTAATCCATTTAATTGAGTATCATTCTGTGCATAATATAACCAAGCCCTCAGGCCAATCAAAATCTTTCCCTCGGGATAATATAGTAGAACCATGCCCTAAAGATTTCCCTCGGGATATAGAGTGTTGCCCACAGGTGTATGAAGTGTCACCCTTAGGCACAGAATCTACTACCCTCAGGCACAGAATAAGTTTCCCTCAGGCTAATTATAACACTGCCCTCATGCTAAATAGTACACTGCCCTCAGGCTAATAGAACACTGCCCTCAGGCACAAGTAACCGGGACATGCCCAACATGTAGATAGGAAATTCACATTAAATTCATCTCAAGGAAATTTGAAAAACATTATTTTAAAGGCATACCCTTGGGTATCCTGGAAAAATAGCTAAATAGAGGAACGCACCCTCGGGGAGGACTTGGATCGAATCAGCAATCCCAAATAGCAGGTTATTATCAAATTTAATTACCTATACAATTCTAGGTATTTAAAATAGCCAATGCCTCACCCACACGACACCCCAACATGGGTTTGTAGCTCAACAATTCACACAAACGCAAAACAATTGGATATTAAACACCAAGCCACCTACCATATACACCCACAAACGGTATATGTGAACGTCGATTCCAGAAACACCCAAGAACGACGTAGATCTAACGTAGAAGAAAACCCAATAAAACTCAAATAACTTACCTTAGAAGAAGAATTGTCAATAACTACACAAGGAGATGGGAGGGATTACCTATGCGGTTCCAATGTGATTAACGGAAGCGGTATCAGATTCCCGGAGCTCGATCGGTTGATCAAAAAATATTCGGCCATCTTCTCCCGAGCTACTATCTGGTTCTAAGACAATCCTATGAATAGGGTTGGCTACTGCCCATTTTAAGCAAAAAAAACAAAGTACACGGCATGTAATTCCTAGTACACGACATTTAATTTTTGATTTAACTGTTCCTCTGGCAGCTCCACCAAACTTTTCATCCACCGACATGAGTACACGACATGTATTCTTGACTACACGGTGTGTACTGTCACCCAACTGGAGGATGCTTCCACCTCTTTAATATTTCCCTGCCAACTAACTACACGGCATGTAAATACCACTACACGGTGTGTAGTCAGTTTTTACACCCTTCGTTGCCGACATGGATACACACCCTGTGTACTAATCCCACATGGCCAAAAGTACACGGCATGTGGAAAAGAACATGGCCTCTACTTCCAAAATTTAAGATTTTTCCATGTTTTCCTTATTTTCTCAAAAACGCTTAAGGAAAGGAGAAAAGAAGAAACTCATACCTCAAAACTAAGAACTGGGTTCTTACAAACTTCCCCCCTTAAAGAAATTCATCCTCTAATTTCTCTTCCAAGGGTGGTGAAGATATTTCCATGAATAAATCTGGCCACTGAGCACGTCTGTCAGTCTCCTACTCCCAGATTTTGTCTTGCACTCAGCCATGCTGCCATATCACCAGTATGAGAGGAACTGACTAGCCTCAGAGAACCTTTGTGCTCCTATCAATGATACGAATCTGATGCTCCTAGAAGGACACATATACCTCGAGCTCAACCTCATCAGGCTGAAAGACATTATAAGGTTCTGAATGATAGCGACAAAACTGAGATACATGGAAGACGTCGTGCATGGCCCGGTACCTCTTTGGTAACTGCAACCGATAGGAAACTGGCCTGACTCTCTCTATAATCTCAAATGGGCCCACATACCTCGATGAAAGTTTACCATGTCTCCTAATCCGCCTATGTCCCAACCTCGGTGAAACACACAATAAAACATGATCCCCAACCACGAACTCAAAGGGTCGTCTGTGGTGATCATCATATGATTTTTGATTAGACTGTGCAGTAGCCATCCGATTACGAATCAACTAGACGTGCTCAGAAGTCTCCTACATGAGACGTGGTCCCAATAAAGTTGCCTCACCTGCCTCTAACCAGCACAAAGGTGATCGGCATGGCCTACCATATAAAGCCTCGTAAGGTGCCATCTCAATAGTTGGCTGAAAACTATTATTAGAGGAAAACTCGACTAAGGGTATATGCTTATCCCAAGAGCCCCCAAAGTCTAGGATGCATGCACGCAACTTGTTCTCAAGCACCTGTATCGTACACTCTGACTGACCATCGGTCTTCGGGTGGTAAGCTATGCTCAGAAGCACCTCTGTACCCAGTGCCCTCTGGAATCTCTGCCAGAAACGAGATGTAAAATGGGTGTCCTTATCTGAAACGATAGAATGGGGGACCCCATGAAGACGTACGACCTCTCGGATATACAACTTCCTGATCTCATCAACTCCGAAGGTCTCCTTAATCAGCAAAAAGTGAGCTACCTTTGTGAGTCTGTCCACAGCAACCCACACGACATCATTGCCTTGAGGTGACCTCGACAACCCAATCACGAAGTCCATCATGACATCATCCCATTTCCACATCGGAATGGGTAACTGCTGCAAAAGCCCGGTTTGCCTCTGATGCTCCGCTTTCACCTGATGACAGGTGGAACACCACGTAAAAAAACCAGCTACATCCCTCTTCATACCTGGCCACCAGTACTAACGTCTCAAGTCTCGGTACATCTTGGTAACCCGGGATGAACTGCCCAAGCTGAAGCATGAAACTCCCACATCAACTCCTCGTGTATATCCCCTGGAACCCATACTCATCCATGGAAATGCATTATCTCATCATCACTTATCGTCCACCCAGGAGGAGGGTCCTCACTTGCCACAGACTCCTATAGAACTAGGCCTTCTGAATCATATAGTTGTCCCATCCTCACTCTATTCAAGAGGGTAGAAGTCACAGCTAAAGAAGAAATATAGGCCTGCCACTAACTACCGTGCACCTCTAATTGCATCTCATAGAACAAAGCCATAAGCTGCCATTCACCACTGGCCTCATGCACTGCCTATATCTGAGTCTTCCTGCTCAGTGCATCAGCCACTGCATTACCTTTACCAGGCGTATAGGTAAGCTCAAAATCAAAGGACTGAAGGTATTCAACCAACCTTCGCTATCTTAGATTCAAGTCACGCTGAGTAAAGATATATTTGAGGCTTTTGTGGTCGGTGAAAACCAAAAAATGATCTCCCAAAAGATAATGTCTCCAACAGCTCAACACATGAAAAACTGCAGCCAACTCGAGATCATGCGTCGGGTAATTACTCTCTTGTGGCCTCAACTGCCAAGACCCGTACGCGACTACTCGATCGCCCTGCATCAACACAGCTCCCAGCCCAATACCTGATGAATCATAGTAGACTGTATATCTCCTTCCCTACTCTAGGAGTATTAGTATTGGTGCTTATGTAAACCTTCCCTTCAAGTACTAAAAGGATATCTTGCAATCTTCTGACCAACAAACATGACACCCTTCTTAGTTAGACCCGAAAACGGTGCTGCTAAGTGGGAGAAGTCCTGTATAAAGAGCCTGTAGTAACCATCCAGCCCTAAGAAACTCCATATCTCCAACACATTCTTAGGCTTCTCCCTGGAAACTATGACTCTCACCTTCTCTGGGTCTACTACATATCCTGCCTCTGAGATGATTTGACCTAGGAAGTGAATCTGGTCCATCCAAAAGTGGCACTTTGAGAGCTTAGCATATATCATATGCCAACTCGGTGTACTCAATATGATCTCAAGATGGGTGGCATGGTCGTGTCGAGTGTGAGAGTACACCAAGATGTCGTCCAAAAATACTACCACAAAAGAATATAGATAAGGATGGAAAACACAATTCATCAGAGGCATGAAAACTACTGGCACATTTGTGAGTCCAAACAGCATAACCGTATACTCATATAGACTATACCTACTTCTGAAAACTGTGAGAGGTATATCAAATGGTCTAATGCGGAGCTGATGATATCTTGATCTCATGTCAATCTTCGAGAACACTCGTGCTCTACAAATTTGATCAAAAAGTTCATAAATCCTTGGCAAGGGATATCGATTCTTGACCGTCAACTGGTTCAACTTTTGAAAATACACATAGATTCTGAGAGTATCGTACGCCTTCTTTGCAAAAAGGATAGGAGAACCCCAAGGAGAAGTACTGGGTCGGATGAAACCCTTTTCATGTAACTCCTCTAACCGACTCTTGAGCTCCTGTAAATATGGTGTAGACATCCTATAAGGAAGAATGGACACCGGTGCTACTCCTAGAATAAGATCAATAGAGAAATCCACCTCACGCTCTAGAGGAAGACCTGAAAAGTCGTTCGGGAAGACATACCTGAAACAATCAACCACTAGAGGGAAATACTTCTGACAAGTCCCCTGATTATCCAGATATAAGCTCACAATCTGGGATGTGATACCACCTCGCCCATGATGCTCTAGTCCAGATCGACTCGCCTGAACATCCCACTCACCCTTGTATAGAAACTCTCCGCCCTCTAGTGATGTGAAATGCACCCTGCGATGATAGCAGTCTACAAAGGCTCGAAAGGGAACCAACCAGTCCATCCCGAGAATGACATCATAGCTCGTCATCTCTAATACATAGAGATAACATAGAAAGTGACACCCACCAACCTCAAGGGGGAACTCCCTACACTGACGCACACCAACCGTTCTAGTACCCAATGGAGTGTCTAGCGTCATAACATCAGAAGGTGAAGAAACACAGAGTCCAAGTCTCTCCACAATGGGTACAAATATGAAACTATGTGTAGCACCCATATCAAAAAGTAATGAAGATACGACAGAAGATACTAGAATAGTACCTCTGATAGTAGAAGGTCCAGGATCCTGCTCTTGCTGGGTCTGTTGCACTGCATATGCCTGCCCAGTGTTGCGGCCCTACGACACTGCCTAGCTACCCTGAGCTGTCCCGCCCTACTGCCTCTGAGATCTTGGTGTTTGGCTTCCATGGCCACAGCCACCATCTCTTTTTTCACGCCCTGACGTATTCCAGTTTCGCAACTGGTAAGAATCTACTAGTCATGACCCTGCATGCGGAGTCTGTATAGAACCCCTCTCACTAGACACTAGTGGAAACGCCCATCAAAATTGCTGCAGATGACCCATCTTGCCACAAGCTCGGCACTCCACTGGGTCTCGTGGACACTAAGGTCTCGTGTACCCATCCTTACCACACTGGTAGCACCTGAAGGGGCCTCTTGAAGAAATCGTATGGCTAGTACTGCCACCGTGAGAGAAACTCATCTGTCGCTTCCTCTTACCGGAAGAAATAGTACCAGAAATCGGTGCCGAACTGCCCTGGCCTGCACCACTAGCCTCCCGAAGGTTCCGCTCAGTAATCCGTGCCTGGTTCACTATAGCATGTACAGTAGGAAACCTGAAAACATTCACCAGTGAATAGATGTCATACCAAAGACCATACTCAAAGCTTCTGGATCTCAACGTCTCATCACCCAACAGAATGGGTGAAAAACGCTGAAGCTCGGTGAAATGAGCCGAATAATCCATCACTGACATAGTGCCCTGCTGCAGACTCATGACCTCTCGAGCTCTATCTACCCTCATCCTCTTTGGAAAGAATATGTCATAGAATACTACCTGAAAATCTTCCCATGCTGTTTCTCTGTGATGCCCTAACTGAGTGGTAACATTCCACCGCCTCTTGGCGGAATCACGCAGCATATACGTCGCGAGCTTGACCCTCCTCCCTGGAGGAATCTATAGATTCTCGAAGATGTTTTGCATAGACCCCAGCCAAGACTCTACAGCCTGTGGTCTGTCATACCCTAAAAACATAGGTGGATGCTGCTACTAGAAGATACGAGTCAGCTCAACCATAGATGTGGTAGCCGGCGGTGCTCCCTGAAAGGTCTGCATGAACCACATAAAGCCTTCACGGAACTGCGCATCCACGCCTATGTCTGGTATAATGGTTGGCGCCGCATCTGGCTCTACTGAAGGATCCAATGGTAACCCAGGGCCCACCATCTCTGGATTCTAATCATTGGCGCTCTCCTACCGAACAACGTGTGGCTGTCTTGGCGTCATGACTCTATAGGTTCAAACACACACCTTAGATCCAGATTATCATGACTCAAAACGAAGGTACCAAAAAGGGAACAGGAGGAAGAAGGCATTTCAAACTTTTCCAAAAAAGACTACACAGTGTGTATACTGACTACACAGTGTGTACCTGACTTTTCTTCCCCTGCCCGGGTCCTTCTACACGGCCAAGCCACATAGCTCCCATTAAACAAAACTACACGGCGTGTATACTGACTACACGATGTGTATGGTGTAATTTTCCAACTGCCCGTGTCATTTGTGACACGGCCGACTACTCGGCTAACACAACATGGCATGTTACACCCGCACACGGCATGTACACCACCCCGTTTCCCAGCCACACAGCTAAGTCCACACGGTCTATCCTCAGACAAGACTACACGGCGTGTCCCACGGGCACACGATGTGTAATGGACGAGCTCTGCTGACCCGTGTTGTTAGTTACACGGCCGGATACATGGATCAAACTACATGGCGTGTTCCATATACACACGGCGTGTACACGAAAGGATTACACCAACCTTTGTTGTTAGTTACACGACCGGATCCCAGGTCAGACTACAGGGCGTTTTCCACAGTGGACATGGTGTGTATGTCTTAAGGTCTCCTCCGTCCTTGTTGTTAGTTACACGGGCGGACTTCGGGTCAACACTACACGGCGTTTATATCCTATAAACGGTGTGTTCGCCCCAAGAATCTTCCTTCCCCATGTCCCTACCCACACGGTCTCTGACACGGGAAGATACTACACGGTGTGTACTTAGGGTACACATCGTATACTCAAAAAGTTTTCTTCTCTTCTCAAACATAAGATTATACATGGTGTTTTTAAGGTACTACATGGCGTTTATACTGGGTTTCCGGACAGTATGCCTTATAAACTTCTCCAAAACCCATAAAATACTAAAAAACAACACCTAAGTGCCAAATTCCAATCCGTGAGGTCCCATACTCCTCGCGAATCAATGTTTGGCATCTTATATGTGTTATAACCAGATAAACAGCCAATGATCCACTAAATTTCGGTTAATGAGGGCCCATAATCCCCAAAAACCAAATTTTGGCATCAATTCTATAACAGGATCACAAAATAATATTCTATCACACAACATGTATTTATCAAAGCAGCTATCACAACAACATGCAATTTCTAACACAAAGACTATCACAACAACATGCAATTTCTAACACACCTACATGGCATGAAACTATGCATGGCATGTAATTTCTGGGATGTTCCTAAATGATGAATGAGATGGAATACCCTCATCTCATCGGGTTGTAACTAAATAGAACCCATGAATAAATTATAAACAGCACATTCACAAGTGTGTCACCCTTTGGTGAAAATCAATTCAACTGTAAAATTTCAAAATCAGAAAAATTTCAACATGAGGTAAATTGGATTTTCCCTGTACATGGGTTATCTACACCCAGGCACAACTTATTACCAACTACCTTTCTTGTCTAATCCATAACTAAGGATCCAAATGGTATGTCAAAAAAAAGAACATCCTCTGATACCACTTTGTAACGTCCCGGGTCCCGGTGCCACTCAACGGGTTCCCCAAGCCCCGTTTGCCACGTGACCTTAAGAGAATTTCCACAAACGCCAGAGGCTTCCAACTAGCAGCGAGGGCCCAGGTCTAATAGTGGGGAAACTATGCCCTCATTTTTCAAAGTGTAGCCCATCGAAATACTATATAAAACATACAACAACAGTAGAAGCAATAAACTATACACATTTAAAATAAACAACTGCAGTGAAGATGACCTACAATTATATAGATAATGATGCAACATGTCTCATGTTTTAGGAAAACATCCATAAAATGTTACACAACAATACAGTACAGTACAATACAGAGTACAACAAGACAAAACAAAACAGCTAGTAGCATCGCGAGCCTAAGCCCAGTCCAATGCTCCCCTACTCCTCAGTAACAATCAAGTACATGTATCGGGACCCTTGGACTTATACACACCTATAGAAATGTAATCTGTTTGGGCCGAAGACATGACCCAAATAGGGTGTTGTTTCCAACGCTTTCTTCGGGGAGTGCGCGTACGTCCGCTTGGGTGGGACAGGCACGACATTCTTGTTGCCCTGCATTCCCGCTTTCCAAAGGCAGGCGGCATACGCTCCTTATTCAGGGACGTCTTCTCCTTGATCGAAACCGGGATGATGGGATGCCGGTTATTCTGTCCATGGATTCCTCCTCGGAGCTCTTCACCTAGTCTGCATCTCCCTCATAGATTTAATACGTTGATTGTGAAACTCTTCCTAGTGCCATCTTTTCATGGACACCGGTTAATTACACTACTTCTGTCAGGACATTCCAAAGGGTTCGGTCAGCGTAGCAACCTTCAGTTGGGGGAGTAGTCACGTCGAGGCATCATTGATGTGTCTGAATGTTGGGGAATTGGCGTGTCTATCTTTTGTCCCTTATTATAGGGATTCTCTAGGGAGTGGAGGGCCGAGGCATCCCACATCGATCACAGGGAATCATATTCCATAGGCATTTATCTGAGGTTTTCCTCATCTTCCCATGTTTAACATGGGATATTCCGCAAGTTTATCGTCCAACAGGGATGGATCGTCCTGATCAGAACACTAGCTGGAGTGGATCAGATTGAAGAACCCCCCCCCCCTTGAGGGGATACCGATGTTAGGATTATCCCATGGGCGGCTTCACGGATGATGTGGAGGGGAGTGGAATGACATGATCTCACTGGGATGTGGCAGCCCGGGTGAAAATCAGGATGGATGATGGATGGATGAATGAAGTGGAGGGGGAATGAAATGGGACCATTGCAAGGGTGACAGTGAAATTTGGATTAATCCTCGAAGAGACCTCCTACGTATCCCCGTGGAAGGGAATCAAAGTCCGCGTAGTTCGCGGGGGTGCCGGTAAATCAACGTGAAGGTGGACCTTGTTCCGATGGGTGTCGTCAGCGAACCGATGTAAAGGTGGACCTTGGTACGAGGTATGGTGGGCTTGAACCTCAAGAAGGCTTCCTACGTACCATGTCTTGACACACATCAAAGACCAAGTAGTTCAAGTGAAAATGGGGGGGGGGGACTTGGCACACTGATAAAGAGTCAGTCTGGGCCATTGATTGTTGGGCTTGAACCTCAGGGAGGCTTCCTACGTACCATGCCTTTACACGGATCAAAGTCCTCGTAGTTCAAATGAGATGTGGAATATAGTTTAACGTCATGTGGGATGGAGGTGAACCGACGTGAATGAGGTTGGAACGACCGGGTGATGGGCTTGAACCTCATGGAGGTTTCCTACGTACCATGCCTTGACATGGATCAAAGTCCTCGTAGTTCGGGTGAAAATGGTGGGTGTCGGTGAACCGATGTGAAAGAAAGGAGACCTTGGTCTAGATGGTTTGGGGGATTAAACACTATGCTGCCCAGGTGTTGGTGAACCGACATGAATGAGGTTGGAATGACCGGGTGATGGACTTGAACCTCATGGAGGCTTCCTACGTACCACGGCTTAGCACAGATCAAAGACCACGTAGTTTAGGTTGGGTTTTGTTCAAGAATCGACGTGAAAGTGAACCCAGGGGGTATACTGGTGGTTGGATTGAACCTCGTGGAGGCTTCCTATGTACCACACCTTAGCATGGATCAAATTTCTCATAGTTCGGGATGGTCACAACGGCCTACCACTGGGCCGAAATGTAGTTTAACGTCATACGGGACGAGAGTGAACCCTGATGTGAATAAATGATGGGTGGTGAGCTTGAACCTCATGGAGTCTTCCTACGTACCATGCCTTAGCACGAATCAAAGACCACGTAGTTCCGTTGCGCAGTTTAACGTCATGTTGGACAGGGCATACAGTTTAACGTCATGCTGGACGGGGGTGGAACTCGACGTGAAGGAACAGCTGAGTGGTGGACTTGAACCTCATGTAGTCTTCCTATGTACCATGCCTTAACATGGATCAATGTCCCCGTAGTTCGCTTATGGTTGGGTCAAGGTTGGTGCTCACTCTAAGATCACGTGATTCATGCTTGGTGTGAGAAACAAGAGGTTGCAGGGACCTGACGATCACATCTCAAAGGATGCGTCCGTGGGAAAAGAAGAGGGGATTACACGTTCGGCGGCCCATGGTACTGGGACTTACTTCAGGATGGAGGCCTAGGGTGCAGCGAAGCGCAGTAGGAGAGGGATTTGGGACCAAATATGGAAGGTGCCTCATTCCCTATCGCACCCTCCACTGGCCTTGGCAGTGGGGAAGTATGGAGGTGCATGGGTGATACCTTCCGCAAGAGAGGCATGGGGGCTTATACCAAGGTGGTTTCCCTTTCCCCGTGGAAAAAAGCCACTCCAAAAGGGAGGATCTCATTCCATGTGAGGAATATTCAATTCCTGTGGAGATGAGCGGTGTAAAGAATGTCCAAGATGGGGGGACCCTGCATGCGAAGCACGGGGTCAGATCACAGTTTAACGTCATGTGTTGAGGATGAGGTGCTTGGCAGTTTAACGTCCTGCAGCTCGGATGTGGTGGGTCTACTCCATACCCCTAGGACATACATAACCGGTACCCTATGCCCCTTGGGGGAGGGAAGGTACCAGTAAAGCCATGGTAAAGAGGGGTCTCAGAGCGAACCATCGAGGGGTCCATGTTAGCTTGGATATGTGAAGAATAAATAGCCGTTAGCCTACCTATGCGAAGAAGAATTAGGCGAAACAACGCTACGGGTGGTGTTGTCCATGGGACTTTAAAATCACATCGTGAAAACATAGAGGGTTGCACGAGAAGAGGAATTTCCAAGAAAAGGGGTGTGCTTCACGAAGTGGAATTCCTTGGCCTTATAATGGGGCAGGGGTGTGAATGGGAGGTGCTTCGCAAAGTGTAATAGTGTTCGCGGAGCACTGCCTCGCAAAGCAGGGGTACCTCACGAAGCAAGGTGCTGTGAAGTAGTGTGATTCGCGGAGTATAGCGACCCTGCCCTGGGATGTGGATCACTTGTACAGGATGGGTGTTTCGAAAATCATAAATGCTCCGCAGCTACCAGGGTTCCCTTGGAAATCCCCTTCCTTCGCTAATTCTCTTAGGCTTTGCGAAGGAAATCCCTCTCAGAAGAGAGGCTCAAAACGAGACAAGGCGAAGGCCTCTCGCGAAGCAAAAATACCTCACCAAGCTCATGATTCCCAGGACGAAGGATGCTTCACGATTTGGGAGCTGAGAAGCTGAAAGGTCAGATTGTCCGTCTTTTGGGCTTAGGGGGAGCTTGGTATTTATAGGCAAGGGGCACTTCGAAGCAGAGCTCACACGGCACGAAGGGGCAGCGGTTGCTTCATGGTGGGTCATGAACGTCAACCGGGTTCACAGAGGGTTACCGCCTCCTCTACTGCGCGGCGGGCTCGCGAAAGTTAGGGCGTTCGCGGAGGGATACCACCTCTGGGGATTCACGGAGGGCTCGCGAACATCAGGGAATTCACGGAGTGGTACCACCTCTGGGGCTTTGCGGCGGGCTCGCGAACGTCAGGGCATTCGTGGAGCGGTACTGCCTCTAGGGCTTCGCGGTGGCCGCGTTGCTCGTGGGGGCTCTGCATCGGGGCTACGTGAGGTAGCGCGCGGGCTTATTTACCTTCTTCCCTTCGCGTCCAATATTTTTGGCACCAAAAAATTCCCTACCTCAGACTTGGAGCCGCGGAGGGATCAAGGGTTGATGTCTGAGGAAAAATCGCCAAAATTATTGGCACTTCTCGATGCGGACTTGTGAAGAGGGCGCGCGGGGTGGACAACGGCTGTGCGGTCTAGATGCGCTGTGATTCTCCACAGGGGTGGGACGCGTCGTGAAGCTCTTGGGTCACCTCTTATAAATAGGGGGGCTAACCTCTCTTTTTTCCTCTCGCGACTTCTGTCCTTTTGCGCTCTCGACTTCACGAAGGTCCACATACTCCACGTCTGCTCTCCGCGAGTCGAGATTCGTGGAGAACTGCGAGTCTCCAACTTCGCGACTGCGCCAAGAGATATTATGTTTCCCAGCCAAGGCCATGCTCTGATTCTTTTTCTTTACTCCCAAGATTCACGCGCGATCTTCACGAGCAACCTTTGTGACCTGACCCGAATTTTTTTTTCGAGTTCCGAAACTGAAATGCACCATCAAGAAGCTGTGTTGGGGGTGCTTGGAGATGCCGATCAGAGGGATGAGATGGACAAATGTCTGGGCCTTGGAGAGATGGTCTGAAGTCCCTCAGACCATACTTCTTTGATAGATCTACTATTAGAGAGTCAGAAGAACTATCTGTAGTGCAAGAAGCTGCCCTTGTATGGCTTCGGGCTGAGGGATGATGTCTTCATTCCTAAGGCGAGGAGGGATGAACCAGCTTGATGGTTCAGAAGCACACCATGCCAGCGCCAGTGGTGTAGGTTGGCCGATGGTCATGCACGGGAGGACTTCACACCTGTCACCGCTGACTGCCTATACAACCATGTGAAAAATATTAATGGGAAGCCACTACAACGGGAAACATCCCCTCCTCTGTACCGAACCATGCTAAAGGAGGCTTTCAGGATTCGAAGAAGGGGTGGTCCGATGAGTGGGACCCACGCCAGGGTGGCAACTTCACCAACGAATAGGCTTGGGCCTACTGGGTAGGAGCCTCATGTGAGGTGTTTGGGGCCGAGCTGAGGAGGGTGGGCTTGAGTGAGGTGGCATGGGCCTCCTAGTTCCACATTCACCAGCTGAAACAGCTGATGCCGGAGCTGCTGAGCAGATGGTCGTCTAGGACCGATACTTTTCACCTACACCATGGGGAGGTGGGCATCAGCCTGTGGGATGTCCACTAGATTTCAGGGGTCCTGATCTTGGGGGCCATGTATGATGAGTTCCTCCCCGTCATGAGTGCGTGGGAGGATCTGGATAAGATGTCGCGACTGGTGTCGGCACTGATGGCACTAGTCCCTAGAGAGGACAAGGTGGCAGTGAGAGATGTCCACTTTAAGAAGTGGTACGAGCGGTTCCTGAACTTCCCGGAAAATCGAGAGTTCCCTTCGAGGCCTCGAACTTGTCCGAATGAGGATCAATGGGGCAAGAAGCACTCGTATTGGCATCTCTTGGAGGACAACCAATGGAAGACTTGGGGTTTTAGTTTCATCACTGAACAATAGCCGATAGTCAGGATGGTGGAATTCATCACGACCCTTATCTGCGGTTGGATCCTACCGGTGAGGGATACCAGCATGGGGGTGCGGCCCAGCTCATTCATCATGGCGTCCATGCTGGCCATGAGAAGGTGAGTCAATCTGGGGATTCCGATGCTCTCCAAGCTATACAGGATGTTGCGGAACATTAGTGAGGGCAATAAGCTGCCGAGGATATGCGGCCCTTCCACCTTCTTTACGAGTGGATCACAACAGACTCCAGAGCAGCACCAGGAGTTCGATGTCCATATGTTTTCTCCACTGGATTCATTACTGTCATATGTAGATCATGCCAACTGACCTTAATGTCTCTTTCTGTCATACAGTTCTCTGACTGTCATGGGCTATTGCGGCAAGGCTAGCCGGGAGGTCTGGTGGCACCCCTCCTAGGGGCATGCCGGTGATGGTGGAGATAGTCCCCACATCTACCCAAGATGTAGCACTCCATATCATTGGAAGGACCACCAGTAGAGTCGTGCCTGAGATTATCGAGGTGGAATCTGATGGTGAGGATCAATCGGCCAACCCAAGTCGCATCACGCCTGCTCCGGTGCCAGATGTCGTGCCGAATTCAACGCCAGATGCGGATCCTACCGAGGACTTCCTGTGGGTGTATCATGCATACGAGCCTGCCAATCACACGGAATGGGATGAAACAACCTCCGATGAAGAAGAAAACAACATAGTATGCCGCCGATCATGGAATCTAATCATGTGCTTCATCAAGGACACCCCTCAAGCGTCATGGCTTAACAAAATAGATAGACTCCGCTCACAACTGCGCGAACTGTGCGCTGGGGGAGTGGATGACCAACGTCCTCATGCGCTCATCTGAGATCTCATGGAGGAAAATATCCAGGAGTATGATCGCGGGATCAGCGTGGGCTGGCAGTGGAGGAAAGCGACAAACATCAAGAAGCTCCAAGATGCTGAAATCAAGGTCCAAAAGCTGCAGATCCGAGAAGACGAGCATTCATCCACTCTTAATACACAATCTAAGATGATCTCGTGGTTGAAGGCCCAGATGGAAGAGGAAAAAGAGCATATGAGGTAGGCTTCTAGACAGATGGATGTCATTCAGGATAACATAGAGAGGACCAGGGCCAAGGCTCACGAACTGCTCCCCACCACTACTGAGGAGGAGTGGGAGATGAGTCAGTGGCAGCAATTCTTGGATGCCACAAGTTGAATGGTGGCGGAGCTGCAATGCTATTTTTACGGGGTCAATCCGTCAATGGGGGGAGTCGACCTCCGGGTACTGTAAAAATTACAAACCTTTTAATGGTACTGTCAAGCTTTGACTTTCTTCTTTCTTTTAATGTCGTAGCATGCAAGATTTCAACCATTTTCATTGGTTCATTACACCATTACAATGTCTGCGGGACGTCCGACGACAATTCCCTAAGCTCAAATGGGTCAGGCCCGATGCGAGAAACAAGAGATAGTTGACTCTATATCCCACCGAACATAGTAGTGGAAACCAATATCAGGGCATCCGAGGTTTGGATAACCAGAACATATTTCCAGAAAATAGGAGAGACCTGGTTGGAGAAGGAAGTTCTCAAAACAGCCGAATTATCATTCTTCAACGTGCTCTTATGCACGAATGGTGCGACGCCATGGGCACTAAAATCGGTCCGAATAGATAGAAATGGGAAGTGTGAATCACGATACCCAATATTCGGAACACAGTGGGGATGGCGTGACAATAAAGGATAACCATTAACCATGGCAGAAACACATCATCCATATTGCATTATCCTAAAATGGGGATAGACAAATGAGGGTCGACCGTTGACCATGTTCGAAACATGGGACCATGTCACAAATGTTGTCAAGAGTCTTCTGGGGCATTGGCCCAGGATGGTAGGTGAGTTGATGCGGCATGATACCATGCCATTAGGGGGTCCCTTCAGACATGAAAGGGGACGAGGGTCCGAATAAGGGGAACGCAAAGCGTGGAATATGGAGTGATGGTTTCTCTGAACAGAATCCAACACTCATGTAATTACACCACCGTGGTGGGAGTACGCCAGATGGGCGCATCGGTCTGATCATAGATCATTCCTTCTTTGGGATAGGGCCTCTCTGGTGAGGGGGTCTGTCACTTCCCAATGGGATTTTGGGGCATCTTGAACTTGTTTAGGTAAGAGTCATAGTTACATGGTCCCCTACGAGGGGTCCGGACAGGGGGCCGGAAAGGGGAAGAACATGATTAATGATTCCTATGGGATGGACCCTAGGAAAAATACCAAGGTGTCCCTACGTATCCCATGAGGATGGGAATAAATCCACATGTAGTTATGAGGGAGCAGTGTAGTCATAGACCAACACTAACAGGTGAAATCCTCTCTAGTAGAGGCTCTAGTGCGTCCCATGATTAACATGGGGAATCCTGAACTTGTTCAGGGTAGGATCACAGTTTAATGTCATGTGTTGAGGACATATGGACTCATGTAGTTTAATGTCACATGATAGGACATGGAGTGAAGGGGAGGAGCCCAGGGAGTATATGGTGTGGTAGTTATGAAACCGACGTGAATGAAGAGTCCAAATCACAGCACGTACCCCCGTAGGAGACTCTTGAGGTCGAGGGACCAAGAGTGAGAATTAGGCTGGAACCGAAGAAGAGTGGTCAGATGTTCCTACATGCCCCATGAAGATGGGAATTAAGCCATATGTAGTTCTGAGGGGTCGATGAGAAGCCTGGCCGTGTTGGTACACATCCTGCCAAAACTACTAAGCCCACGTGAGTCATGCTCGGTGTGGGAAACAAAAGGTACCGGTGGGACATTCCTGAAACAGAAAGGGGTAGGTTAAGGGGAAGGGATGATCGGTGAATACCAGCCCCATTATACTAACATGACCATGTGGCGCACCTAGATGCGTGAAGAGATAGAGCCGAGTGTGTTGGAATTCCACTTGAACATGAGGAAGTGGAAATGTGTGAATCATGATGCTCGAGGTTTCGATCACAATGATGGCGGCGTGATGAGAGAGTATAACTGTTAACCATGGTAGAAACACAACATCCATATAACATTAGCATATAATGGGGACAAACAAATGAGGTTCGACCGTTTACCATGTTCGAAACACGAGACCATGTCACAAATGTTGTTAGAGATCCATAGGGATGTTGGCCCAAAATGATTGGAGGGCCCTTAGGTCCAGCATTCATAGAGAGCCCTTAAGCCTAGAATACATGTTGTCCGAGGGTCCTTTTAGATGTGGAAGAGGATGAGGATCCAAATAGAAAGCACACAAATCTTGGTCATGGGACGAGGGAAATGTCCCCATGAAAATCTCACACTTCGGGCTCTTTGTCAAAACGCATCTGAATACAACAATGAGGCGTATTAGATAGAGGGAGAAGATTCCTTTCCCATAGGGAGATCTTAGTTAGGGTCGTAGAATTCGGACCATGGGTGGGAGAAATCACATGAGGCACGTGATGGGTATTGACGAAAACCCGACGTGGATGGGAACCAGGGGTGTGTATGGTGCGGTGAGCAACCCGACATGAATGAGGACATAATACCATACCACACCACACAAGCTCCCTTGAGAGAGGTTTTAGGTCAATGGACCAAAAGATGAAGTTGAGTTGGGCCTGAATCAAAGTGCAAAGGCCCTCCTACGTACCCCATGGGGATGGGGATCAAGCTACATGTAGTTCTTGAAAGGGTCTTAGTTTAAGGTCTTAGAGCTCAGACCATGTAGGAGGAAGGAGAGCAGGGGACACATGGTAAGGTGGTTACAAACCCGACGTGAATGAGGACATAATGCCTACTTACCATGCATTTTATAGGGAGTGCTCGAGTCAAGGGAAAAAGATTCTAGTGTCAGGGAAAAAGGGAATTTTGGGCGTGGCCCTTGCACTAAAAGAAGCAGAATTTGATAAATCTTATTTGTCCTTTCAGGTGAGTGTTTTTTTTTGTGAAGCAACAAGCCCAGGGTCTCAAGCCCTGGTGTTGCCACAAGAATCAAGCCATGGTAGGCATTGAAAAATGGCATGGCACGTGACAAATACCCAACATGATGTTCTCTACAACGAGGTCATCATAATGCAGTGCCATTTTCCATCGTGCGGCCAGGACTATAATGTCACAATTTAGGGTATTGTGATAGGACCAATCATACATTTTAATGTCATGCGACGCAGACATAGCAGAGACGATGCTAGACGGGGAATTTGTACGGTGTTGTGTGGCATAACCGACGTGAATGAGGACGTGATCCTACACCATACCATATAATCCCGACAAAGGTACCTCAGGCCAAGGGGTGAGAGGTGAAGGGGAAGAGTTTATCCCCCAAATAAGCTGGACCTGAAGATGTTCAGGCGGTCCTACATATCCCATAAGGATGGGACTTATGCAAAACATAGTTCTGAAGAGATGTTAGTTTATGGCCTTCGATCTCGGACCATGGGTGGATGACAACTTTCCAGGTGATCACAAACCTCAACCTGATCCCTAAGCAAACATGAGTTAAACTCGGTGTGGGAAAAGGGGGGGGGGGAGAGTTCCCTATCGCAATACCCGAAACATCCATCGAGGGGGAGTCAGTGAAGAACCCCAAAAGACACCTCTGTCAGGGCTTTGTTCCCTTAATGGGAAGATGTGCACTGAGGAATATTATCAAGAGTTTCAAAACTCTACTTGGACATGATGAGAATGGAGAAGGATGTGAATTGTGTAACCGACATTTTTGGATTAATGGTGTTGGCATGGCGATGGAGGATATCTATTAACCTTGGCGGAAAAAACAGTCTCCATATCGCATTAGCTTGAGGTGGGAACAACAAACGAGCATCGAACGCTGACCATATTCACAACACGGGATTTTTATTGATTTGTTGTCTGAAACCCTCAGGGGCGTTGGCCCGTAATGGTAGGAGAGCCCTTGGGTGTGGTATCCAGGCCATTCTTGGGGGTCTCTCTAGGTGTGAAAGGTGATGGAAGCCCTGATGGAGGGATACACAAAGCCTGAAAATCGGGTGCGGACGTGTCTGAGTAAAGTCCGACATTCCAGGTAATAAACCAGAGTACCCTTAGGAACATTGGTGAACCGCCGAAAAGGGTCAGAGAAACAGCTTGAGAGAGATAGGCACATGGCGTGGTCATTACAAGACTAACGTGAATGAGGAAGTAATCCCATACCACGCCACATACTCCCCTCATGGAGGAAGGGTAGGCCAAGGGGCCAAGGTGGGATGATGATTTTCGAGAGATGGGGCTAGACCCAAAGCTTAGACATTTAGGTGATCCTACGTATCCCATAAGGATGGGAATCAATCCACACATAGTTCTAGAAGATACCCAGGGGCATGATACCCTATCCAGGGCGAATGCAGCATAGAGAGTAATGAGGACATAATCCTGCACCACTCCGCACAGTCCCGTAGGAAAGAACCTGGGCCAGGGGGCCCGAAGAGGCCAAGGGGCCTGATAGTTAGGTTTTGGTCAGGAAGGCCTGGCCTACTCGCAGTTTAACGTCCTGCAGTGAGGACGATGGTCAGGGAATAGGACTCCCTGGAGGTGTATGGTATGGTGAAAAACCTGACGTGAATGTGGACATAATCCCTCATCACACCATACACTCAGAGTAAGAATTTGGGCTAGGGCCTGAAAAGGCCAAGGGGACTGAGGCTAGGCCTCGGTGAGGGAGGCCTGAGGCTGGGCCTCAGTCAGGACGGCCTGACTAACTTGCAGTTTAACATCCTGCAGTGAGGACGGGGGGTCGTGGTCCTGGAAAGGCCAAGGGGCCTGATGTTAAGCATCGGTTAGGAAGGCCTGACCAGTTTGCAGTTTAACGTCTTGCAATAAGGATGGGGAAAGAGATAATTGTATCTCATCCAGGTATGTGTACGACATGGAAAGTAACCCGGTGTGAATGATAAAATAATTCTACACCACGTCGTACATCCCTTATAAGAGAATCGGGGTCGTGGGCCCGACTACTGGCACCACCCAGAGGGAAGTTTGTCGCTTTGGGATGGGGCAAAACGAATCACTGCACTCGATGTTTGGGACATCTTAGGGTGGACCCGAAGATCCAGGACACTATTGACCATATTCAAAACACAACGTCCCTATGGTGACCTGATATGTGAGCAACAAATAAGCATTGACTGTTGACCAAATTCTCAATGTGGGACTTGTATCAGCTTCTTACTGAGAAACCCTCGGGGGCATTGGACCGCATCGGTATGAGAGCCCTTGGGCATGGTATCCAGGCCGTTCTTGGGGGTCCCTCCATGTGAGGAAAGTGATGGAATCCCAGTCATGGAGTGGGTGATGCATAACTGTACCCATCCACGAAAGAGGCGAACATCTACAGGGGAGACTTATAGCCGAGATGAGGCTTTCTTGACGTGAGTCAGGGAAAAATTGTGAACCCTGCCATATTTCTTGACCTGAGGGGAAGACTTTGGCTTTTGGGCTGGGCCAATAGACGAAATGTCTATACATTCCTATGTATCCAATTAAGATTGGAATCAAGCCATATGTAGTTATTGAAGGCCTTGCAGTTTAACGTCATGTGGTGAGGACGTGGGAGGATAGAAGAATGGGAGTGGGCACATGGTGCGACCCTTATAATCCTTGTATGAGTGGGGCTAAGGATGACTACTCCTCGTCATGCAAGGATCCTCCGAGGAAATTATACCCAGGGGGACAGTGAAAGAGAAGAGCTCCAGGCTGGGCTCAAGATGAAGCGTCTGAGCATTCCTACGTATCCCATTAAATTGAAATCAAGACATACGTAGTTCTTGATGCACAATTTAATGTCATGTCGGACGAGATGTTGTTTAACGTCATGCAGGATGAGGGACACATCTCATTTAGGGATATGTACAATACGGAGAGTAACCTGACGTGAATGAGGACATAATCCTATACCACGCCATACAATCCCACAAGAGAGTCTGAGTTGGGGAAGGCCAAGGGGCCTGAGGTTGGGCCTCGGTCAGGGAGGCCTGACCGGCTTGCAGATTAATGTATTATAGTAAGGACGGGGGCCAGGGGCCCGAAGAGGCCAAGGGGCCTGAGGATGAGAATCAGTCAGGGAGGCCTGACTGGCTTGCAGTTTAACATCGTACAGTTAGGACGAGGAGATCTTAGTTTAAGGTCATAGATCTCAGACCATTTTGCAGTTCATCGTCTTGCGGGACGATATCGCAGTTTTAATGTCATGCAGGACGATGGTGTAGTTTAGGGTCATGCGGGACCATAACATATAGTTTAGTGTCGTGCGGGACCGTAACGTGCAGTTTAAGGCCGTGCGGGGCCATAACATGCAGTTTAGGGTCGTGCAGGACAGTATAGTTTAAGGTCATGTAGGACCATGGGGCTCAAGCAAAGTACTGCTTGAGGAACTTGGCATTGGTGGGAGGAGTTATGCGCTCACCATATGTGGTCACCAAGGAGTATGCTCTATTGGGGTAAACTTTATGGATGACGTTTGGTCCTTCAAATTTGGGCTCTAGCTTGGGCGGTTTCCTACATGGAATCATTGGTGCTCGAAGGGCCAACACTAGGTCACCCTGCAGAAAAGAGCGAAGGATGACCTTCTTGTTGAAGGCTCTGGCTATCTTGTTATGATGCCTTTCCAGATTGTGTAGGGCACGAAGCATGTTCTCGTCCATTGCTTCCAATTCAGCTAGACGGATTTTGGCCACCTTATCTGGCGTATGATGGTCGTAGATTGCAGTACGTAGTGATGGAACCTAGATCTCAATGGGTAGGATGACCTCAGCCCCATACACCAGGGAATATGGGGTCACCTGGGTGGAATTGTGAGTCATCGTTCGATAAGCCCAGAGGGAACTGGGGAGCTTGTCCTTCAAACTTTTCTTGTTCTGTCCAACCATTTTTTGTAGAATGCTAGAGAGGGTTTTGTTGAATTCCTTGATCTTTCCATTTTCCTGTGCATGGTAATGAGAGGTATGGTTCGAACGGATATTGTACTTGGCATACAATTTCTTCATCTTGTCCGCTCAGAAGTTGGTGCCGTTATCGGTGAGGATAGTGTGAGGGACTCCAAACCGGTGGATGATATTGGAGCTCACAAAGTCAACGATGGAACGATCCTTAATCTCTTTGAGTGGAACTGCCTCTACACACTTGGAGAAGAAATCTATAGCAGTTGGGATGAACCTACACTGGTGAGCTGTCGCCAGTGGATATGGTCCCATGACATCGAGTCCCTACACCGAAAATGGCCAAGAATACTTGGTGGAGTAGAGAGGCTCTGGTGGCCGATGCAGGAAGTTAGCATGAACTTGGAACATGTGGAATCTCTTGGAAAACTCGATACAATCATGGATCATAGAGGGTAGAAGTACCCCAACCTCTGGATTTGATGGGACAGCTTGGGCCCAGCCTGGTGGGAACTGTAAGAACCAGCGTGAACCTTTTGCATGACCAGAGAAATCTTGAATATTTGAATGCAACAGAGGAGAACACCATCGAAGCTATTCTTATAGAGTATCCTCTTAAGATTGGGACCACTCTGGAGGGTAAATTGTAGTGAATGACATCGGATTTGCTCACGCTCAGCCCGATCATCCGGGAGACAACCATTTTGGAGATACTCAAAAAATGTGCTCTCCAGTCGGGAGTGGCCTCAACCACTATGTCTGACGAACTTGGGACCCCTGACGTAGAAGGTCCGCTGGTAAGATGACTTACCCGTAGGCCGTCGTTTTCCTTTGGGGTGATGGGTGCAATGAGTCTCCAGTGTGCCACATGTATGATAAAATCATCTTGCTCAGGTTCTGCGAGCGATGCAGCTAAGCCAGCCAAAGCATCTTCTGGACCGTTCTGTGACCTAGGGACATGGGTAACCTATGGTCGAGAAGAGAACTGGGCCATTAGACGGAGAGTGCACTCTAGCAATGGCACTAGATCCGGCTTCCTGACGACATAGTCATCATTGACCTGCTTAATGACCAGCTCTGAATCCCCTTTCACATGTAGATGGGTCACATCGATCTCAAGGGCCAACTCAAGGTCGG
Organism: Viscum album; assembly: GCA_963277665.1. Taxonomy (NCBI): domain Eukaryota; kingdom Viridiplantae; phylum Streptophyta; class Magnoliopsida; order Santalales; family Viscaceae; genus Viscum; species Viscum album. The sequence goes on along the minus strand of OY728146.1, from coordinate 640,563,863 downwards.
TGATGAGTGCCCAGTACTCTACCTCGTTGTTGGTGCAACCTTCTGACAACATGAATGAGTATAGAAAGACGGCTTGTGACGGGGTGATGAAGATGATACCCACACCCACTCTATTGAGCTTAGGATCGTTGAACCTCCTACCAGTGAGGCTCCGGGAGGCACCGTCGAAGTGCATTTTCCAACATGAGATAGCATGATCGACTATAACGATCGCCTCATCAAAGAAATCCAGATCCAGGGATTGATCCGTGGAGGTTGGATGAGCAGCTAAGAAGTCTACCAATGTCTGTCCCTTGATGGAATTCTGTGGCACAAACCTGATGTCGAACTTCTGGAGGATCACCACCCACCATGCTAGTTGGATAGTCAACATGGGGCGGTTTAGGATATACTTCAGTGGGTCTAACCGAGAGACCAACTGTACCTCATGGTGCCACAGGTATTGCTGCAACTTATGTACAGCAAACACGAGCTCAAGGAAGCTCTTTCTGATAGGAGTGTATCTGATCTCTGTATTGAGAATCATGTGGCTGAGATAGTAGAGGTTGTTCTCTATCCCCCACATTGTTCTTCTAGGTGAGAAGAGTGCCGAGGTACCGTTCCAGGGTGGTCACGTAAAGGACCAGCAGCTTTCTGGAGAGACGTGGCATCAAAACTGGAGGTTGGAGAAGATACTGCTTGATTTCCTCGAAGGCGGTCCAAAACTCTTCATCCCATTCGTAGGCGGCTCCTTTCTTCATGAGATGGGAAAAGGGCTTACACTTGCTGGCCAGGTTCGCAATGAATCGACATATATATGCTAAGTGGCCTAGGAGACCTCGGAGCTCCCGTATATTGCTCGGGGGAGGCATTTGGATAATGGTCTTGATCTTCTCTGGGTTGATCTCAATGCCCCGGTATCTAACAAAATAGCCAAGAAATTTCCCTGAGGTGACCCCAAAGGAACACTTTAACGGGTTCATCTTCAGGTGGCGGGAACGGAGGAAACTGAACACTTTCTCAAGGTCTTTGAGATGGTCCTGGTGGTGGTGAGATTTTACCACTAGATCATCCACGTAGCATTCCACTAGCATCCCGAGAATCAGCTTGAATATGCGATGCATGGCCTGCTGATAAGTGGAACCTGTATTTTTTAGGCCGAAGGGCATAACCTGGTAACAAAAAGTACATTGGAGAGCCCTGAAAGCAGTGGAATCCTCATCCTAGGGGGCCATCCGGATCTGGTTATACCCGGAATACCCATCCAAGAAAGAGAGGGCTTGGAACCTGGCCATGGAATCAATCAATAACTCAGTAACCGGAAGGGGATAATAATCCTTTTGGAATTGGCAATTGATATCACAGAATTCAATACAGACTCTGATCTGCCCGTTCTTCTTCCTGACTGGCACAATTTTGGAAAGCCACTTGGGGTACTGGACTTCCTTGACGAAGATGGCTTTGATAAGCTTATCAACATTGGCCTCAACCATGGCACCATGAGAAGGGTGCATCTTTCAGTGAGGCTGCTTGAATCCACGATGATTTGTCGGGAGACCAAGGTGGTGAATGACTACCTGAAGATCTAGCCCTGGCATCTCATCATAACTCCAGGCAAACACGTCACAGTGCTGCTTGAGAAAGTCTACGTACCACTGCTACTCCTCAGGGGACATGTTTGCACTGATCAATGTGGGTCTCAGATCCTCCTCACTACCAAGGTTCACCTTTACCAATTCATCGATCGTGGTAGAGACGCCTTCTTTAAAGGCGGGGGGAGCATTCTCCAGATCTTCTTCTCCACCTGTGGAGGGATTTCCCGCAGGCGAAGCTTCTTCTGAGCTATTAAACCCTGACGGGCAGCTGGTGCTGGACTGGGTAGCAGTGGTCATCATATTAGGAGACCCATGCATCACTGAGACCATAGGAATGAAGACAGTCGATCCTATCCCCTATGGCCTTCGGCCTAAGGGGCCATGTTTGATGACATCAAAGTAGTGGTGACACATCAGCCTGAGTCTATTGATTCCAGCCCAGTGGAAGAGACACGTATGACGTACTGCCATTTCCATAAGCCAGAAATTCTGATACCGCACAGGGGTAGGAGGTTCCGGGATCAGCTGAGCCTGGTTGGTGTAGGAGTACGAGGTAATTTTCCGCCTTCACTTGAACATGGGAACATGACTTACTTTCATTCCTGAAACAACAAAACACTGCCCCATGTCGGGGGCTCATGGCCTCCAATTGATGGATTGAGAAGATGTAGGCATCATCCAGGCCTGCCCAGGGATCACTTATGACCAGGGCAGGATCATCTTCACTTGCTAGGATTTTCTTATCCTTGCTCTTGTAATAGTAAGAGTCCAAATAGTGGGCTTCACAAGAGGCGCAAAGGAGACACATTTCCTTGGAGCACGCCTACTGGACCATTGAGGGAGTATTTGAGGCATTGGTGATACGATGAAGGGACCGATACGTAAAGGTGGAGCCATGGCCTGCCCATCAATGTGTTGTAGGCGGTGTCCTGGGAGACAACCATGAACTCGGTGCTAGAAATTTGTCCACCGAACTGGGTCTTCAAGCGGATCTTGCCGACTGGGGATTGCTCGGTCCTGTCATATCCCTGAATTCTGAGGTCGGAGGGAGTTAGATCATCCTCTGACAAACCCAGCTTTTTCAGTGTCTGGGTCGGGATTAGGTTGATCCCAGAACGCATGTCAATGAGACATCGGTGAACTTCCACATCGTTGAAAAAACCAGTGATGTATAGTGGGCGAATGTGCCCATGTATGGGAGGGTATTCGTCTTCACCGGAGAACGAGATAATTGCCTGGCATTTAGCATTTTCAATTACCTTAGTGTGGGAGGCTTCTGCAGCTGCTACCTCTGTCTCAAACTGGAGGGGGATCCTTAGGGCCTTAGCAAGTGCTTCGTGCATTTCAGACGATAGCCGAAGAGCCTCATGGATAGAAAGCATTATTTGAAGGCAGATTATGTACTTAAGAAAAAAATACTTTCATACTAGACATGAGATTCTTCCTACAGGAGGTCGATCTACAGTTGGAGGCATAACGGGTCCTGCCGGTTGAACCGACGGCTGGCTAGTACTGGTTACATCCCACTACCTACTAGTTGAGGCTTGGAGAGTAGCCGCCAGATTAGGACTGGACAATGGAGATTGGCCTGTAGCCGGGTAAGACTGACCGCGATACGGACGAGGCAACTCTACCTGATATTGTAGCATAAATGACGGTGGAGGTAGATCTGAGGGCATCAGATGAGGTTGCTCTTGCTGAGCTCTGCGCTGAGCCTGCTGTCTAGTTTCAGTAGCATGTACGGCCTAACTGAAAGCGCCCACTGATGTGCCTTGATGACCTGCATGGTAGCGGTTTTGCTAACATTGACTTCAGTTGGGGACATTGGGGAGGTTTGCCTGGTGTTCCCCCTCGTCGGGAATCATATAGGGATTTACCATCTCCACGGTATTAACCGAAGCATACCCCCGGCTGTCGCTTGACGAACCATTCACCACTGGGTGGATTCTGGGAGGAATCCCCATTTCATGGGGCATAAAGTCACCAAGAGTGTGGGATGATGATGACAGCAGTGGAGCACATTGCTTCTTCTTACGCCGTCACTGCTTCCCCTTTTGGGAAAAAGGTTTGCTGTGATGATGATGCAAAGGTACCGGCTGCTTCCTGCGAAGGCTCCGGATGATTCAGGCGTGCCCGAATGATACCATGGGAACGTGAATCGGTTTTTCGAGCCAACCAGTCATCGTATTTCTAGGACCCACGGGTGGGAACCTGCTGCCACTCGCCTTCGCTGTCGCTACTGAACTCTGAGCCTACGAAGACACCCGCTACTTATGTCAAGGTCGGGCCCAACCTGACTATGTTGTTGTCGACCTGGTCTCGAAGATAGTCTTTAAACACATAGCACTGCTTGAGGGTGTGCCCCAGAATCCGGTGATAGGTTCAATAGTTGGGGCGATTGGTGAGATTCGCCTCTACCGGACTTCTGCACTCAGGTAACTAGTGCAGAAAACATTTTTTACATCGGTTATTTTTCATTATTTACGTCGGTTTTTAGGCGACGTTAATACGGACGACGTTATAAATAACGTTTTTTTACGTCGGTTATTTAAAACCCGACGTAACATCCCTAACATCACGGTGTTTATCACGTCGGTTCATTAATAATCGACGTGAAAAATGATGGGGGATGGGGATTTATAATGGCGGTTATATAATAACCGCCGTGATAAACCGCGGGTGGGGGAGTTTAGCACGTCGGTTATATAATAACCGACGTGATAAATATGCGCGGGGGGGGGGGGGGGGGGGTTTATCACGTCGGTTATTTCTAAACTGACGTGATAAAACGCCCAGGATATCGTTTATCACATCGGTTATGACATAACCGACGTGATTAACCCTTCCCCGGGCCTATTATCACATCGGTTTCTTAAATAAGCGACGTGATAAAAAGGCCTGGGAAACGTTTTAGCACGTCGGTTATCCAATAACCGACGTGGTAAATCGATTCCCAGGCCTTTTAGCACGTCGGTAATATTAAGAACCGATGTGATAAAAGGCCCGGGAACGGTTTAGCACGTCGGTTCTCAAAAAAACCGACGTGATAAACCCCTACCGATTTATTTACCACGTCGGTTATAAAATAACCAACGTGAAAGCGATATATTTTTTTTTAAAAATAATTGCACTGCTCTCACCAAAAAGCAACCAGAAACCAAACAACAAAAATAACCATGCCAGCCCTCCCCCAAGCCCCAACTGAACCCCACCCTCATCTACACCCACCTAACAACCTGGCCAGCCCTCCCCCAACACATTGGAGCCCCACCACAACCCTTGGACCCCCCCACCCCTTGGACAGCCCCCCCACCCTCATTTACACCCCCACGGCCCCTAGTACAGCCTCAAACACCCATTGGACACCCCTCCCATATCCCTTGGACACCCCCACCCCTTGGACACCCCCCACCCCTTGGACAGCCCCCCCCCCCACCCTCATTTACACCCCCAAGACCCCTAGTACAGCCTCAAACACCCATTGGACACCCCCCCACACCTTGACAGCCCTCCTAGACCCCTTGGACACCCCCCGACCCCTGGACACCCCCCGAGCCCTTGGACAGCCCCAAACACCCCTTGGACACCCCTCCCATATCCCTTGGACACCCCCACCCCTTGGACACCCCCACCCCTTGGACAGCCCCCCCCCCCACCCTCATTTACACCCAACCGGCCCCTTGGACAGAACTCCGAGACACCTTGGACACCACTCCCATATCCCTTGGACACCCCCCCACCCCTTGGACACCCCCCTCCCCTTCGACAGCCCCCCACCCTCATTTACACCCCCCGAACACTAGGACAGCCCCAAACACCCCTTGGACACCCCTCCCATATCCCTTGGACACCCCCCACCCCTTGGACACCCCCCACCCCTTGGACAGCCCCCCACCCCCTGGACACACCCCCGACCCCTTGGAAACCCCCCCCCCCCCCCCCATCCCCTTGGACAGCCCCAAACACCCCTTGGACACCCCTCCTATATCCCATGGACACCCCCCCACCAATTGGACACCCCCCACCCCTTGGACAGCCCCCCACCCTCATTTACACCCAACCGACCCCTTGGACAGCCCCAAACACACCTTGGACACCCCTCCCATATCCCTTGGACACCCCCAACCCCTTGGACACCCCCACCCTCATTTACACCCCCCCGACCCCTAGGACAACCCCAAACACACCTTGGACACCCCTCCCATATCCCTTGGACACCCCCCAAACACCCACCCACCCCCTTGGAACCTCTCCCCCCATACCAAAATCCAGACCAGAATAACCATCAACAGTAGACCAAAACAAGAAGTAGAGAAAAATTAAACATTCACTTATATAATATTCAAAACTTACACTTTCAACTTCAAAAAAAAAACTAAATCCAACCTAAACGACTAAGAAATACACAATTACATTGACAATATTCAAAATTACATTTTACATTACAAACAACTAAAAGTCAATCAAACCTGTAAAATAATTTGACCACTCCACTTGTAAGTGTTTGATATCTTCAGCAGTAAAGGGTTGAGGGTCATCAAAAAGCTACAAAGGAAAAGGATAGTAGTCAACGTGTATAATGAATAAATCAAATTGAAATATTATGAGAAAGAGGAAATCTTACCAGGTCAAAACTCAGAACTGTCCCAGTTGTTATTATTTCAGACATAAATCTTAACATGTAATATCCGCATTCGATGATGCCTTGTTGCTCATGACATTTCTGTTTGAATGAGTGTAAATTCAATATATTATTTTTATGTAATAAATCAAAATGTACAAATTATAAATGGATATTTACCTTCGCATGTACATATTTGATCTTGAAATTCCTTTTCTTTGCGCTTTTTCGAAAGTGGACCCATGCCCTGTTAGAAAATAATACGAATGGGGTAAATTTAAAATTCATTATAATATATAAAACTATTATGAAATTGAAACTTACGTTTCCAATATATTCTTAAAACTTTCTCGCACATCATCATGGAGAGAGCATATCCAATAAAGTGCTTTCTCCCTAGGGCAAAAAACCCCTAACATCCAATGATCCCTGATAAAAGGAAATTTAACATTAGTGGTTTTTTATGTTAAAATATAATTAACTCTTTGAGAGGGATGTGTTTCATACCTCTCACAAAAAGGCATCATCCAACACTGTGTGATTACATTCTTTTCAAATCTATCAGCAATATAAATCATTCTTTGTTCCTCATCCAATGCACATGCTTCAGGGGAAGTCAATTGTGGGTCCACGAATCCATATACATTTGTCAGCTCATTCCTCTCACAAATTTTATACAGATACCTAATACAAAGCAGACATAAGTATACATTTTTAATAAATATAACGCAAGGAAAAGGTGTTAAGACTTACATGATAAAAATTTGCACCACGTTGATGCCCAACTTATCTCCAGTGACAAACTCCATGATATCAGTTTTCATAATCCCCACACTTAGTTCACATCCATAGACATGAGCTTCCATTGTAAAGTCATAATGATCCGCCAACAAATTTGAATATCTTGACAATTTGTCAAGACTGCTAGTATCTGCATCTGATGTCATAGCTATCTGTCTTTGTTGTTGTCTATACAGTATTTCTTTACCTTTGAAGTATTCCTGTAAAAATAAATTGAAAAATATATTAGTTTTCAAATGATAAAACATTAATAAAAATATAAAATACAAGATATAACATCCATACCTCTATGGTAATGAGTCGAAGAAGTCTGGATGGCCAAAGTAAAAAATGGCCGATACTATGTCCAACTGTCGTCACCTCATCTGTAGGTAATGGTATCCGAGCTGATCTATCTATAATATCCTGTACAGTGACCCTCTGATTCTCTACCTCTAACTGTTGATGATGAACTGTATCTCCTATACAATATACCATCCCATATGCAACTATATGATGTTGAGGATCATCAACATACAACTCACAATAAGTAGGTAGCTGCGGCGGAGGAGGAGGATCAAAAATGGGGTCCGCAGGCTGAGGTGGGGGAGTGGGAGCTACTGGGAGAGGTGGAGTGGGAGCTGCACCCTGAAATTGTCTTTGCAAGTCTGCAAACATAAACTGCATCGATGCTCTAATCTTGTCCTCCATTGTCGCATTAATATTATGGACTTCAGCCTCCAAGGATTATATTTTTTTTATAAACTCCCTCAACGTTAGAAGTTGAGGAACGTGGCAACACTTTTCTTACCGATACACCTGCCGGATATCCTCTTACACGGCCAGGATGTTCGGGATTTCCCAATGCCACAGATAAAATATCTTCCCTCCCAGATGGTGTAAATGTCCCCTGTGAACTCTGCTCCTCAAGAGAGTCCTGTAATAATTAATTGAACATTTCTATAATGATTGGAAATATATGACGAAAATAGTAAACTTAAATAAATAAAATAGATATCTTACAATCCTCTCAACTACGAGTCTCGATTATTCCGAAAGATATTGTCCTTTTTTGCCCTTCCGAGATCTTTTCCATTTCTCATGTCTATATGGAGGGGATGGAGGGGCCACCTATCCAGAGCTTGAAGACTCAGCTCTTAGTTGTTGAAATTTTTCTGCCATCATTTGTTCTTCCAATAATGCATACCCTCCCCGAGATAAACTATGAGGGTATACATTTTTAGATTGGATCTCTTGATGAGCTTTCCTTGTTTGCTGTAAATTAAGAATAAGTAATCATTAACAAAACAATAATAATATCATTTATATAAGAAAGATTATAAAAGTTTACATTGCCCTTACCAAAAATGATTCTTTTCTTCTACTTTCAAAAAATTGTCTCCATGTGTCTTCATCTATAAAAGGATATATACGACATGGATTCTCACGACTCCTATGACCATAAATGAAATCAGATGAGAGGGTTGATTTGAAATCCCTCCATCTCCTAGCAGCCAACGATAAGCATTTCTTCCTGACTCCTCCAGTGTTAGGAATATCAAATGTCATCTGATAAAAAAGAGGTTAAAAATATTATATATACTACAAACATTTAAAGAACAGTCAAACAATAGCAAAAGATCTTACCAAAATGGTCTCCCATAGCTGAGAAATTATCGCCTTATGCACACTTCTCCAATCATCATAGAGAATGCTTACTTTGCTCTTAGCCTGAGTTTCTACAAAACCCTTAAAATCATTAGCATTTGGACCTCTAGGAAGATCATCATCATCAAACTCCACGACTATCCTCTCCTCCTTCGTACGGGCAAGTGATAATTTTGGTAAACGTGTGCACCCACGCTTACCAACCTTTGAACTCTTTTTCGTAATAGGAGCATGTGAATGTTCCTCCCCAAATGTATGACCAGTATGCTCATCTCCAGAATCATGTGGCTGATCAACTGATTGATCTGTCATTTTCCTTCAAATCAAAAAAACAAACATTAGTTCACAAATATACAAATTCAAATATTGTAATACTACTTAATCAGAAAATAGAAAAGTGTACTAAATTACATAATAGTAAAAATTGGTAATATGGTAAGCATGTTAAACAATGATAAACATGGTAAACACAGTATGTTGTACCCCTCTCTCTTGGATTTTAATGATCACAATCACTCTTATTATGTTCTAACTTGTTTTCAAGTGTTTTTGTTGATAGGCAAAAGGTTGCCAAGGAGTTGGCCCAAGAAAGCTGAAAAGTGGACTCACTGAGTCCACCGGTCAGCCCGTGTGAGCTCACTGGCCAGCCGGAGGACCCATGCAGTAGACTTGCCCACTGCCTGGTGTCACCAGCCGGCCGGTGGACCAGACAGAGAGCCTTCCTCTCTGTCTGGACCACCGGCCGGCCGCTGGATCACCACCGACCGGCCGGTGGACCAGACAACCTTGCTCTGTCTGGACCACCGGCCGGCCGCTGGCTCATCACCGGCCGGCCGGTGGACCAGACAGAGCTTTGCTGTCTGGACCACCGGCCAAACGGTGATCCACCACCGGCCAGCCAGTGCGCCCAGGACTTCTCCTCTTTATGGTTTTTATTGTTTTATCATTTTGGTTTGATACATGTTTTAATAAGTAAAAAATTTACAATATCTGACATTATATGAAAAAACTAAATGTAAACAAGAAATAAACATGTGTTACCTGTAATTTTAGGAATGTACAGTTGGATTGTTTTCCCAAATTCCTTCGTCGTGATTGTTCCTTATGGCACAAACCATGTCTTCAACATACTCATCATTATGTTCTATTAATCTTTCCATGGAAGTAGGGATCTCACATAAATCAGCATCTTCATCAAATTCATCCTCACCAACATATTGTTTTTTCCCTTGTAAAACAACAGCCCACTGCATATCTGATTGATCTACTACATAGAAAATTTGTTTGGCATGTGTTTCCATTATAAAAGAATCAGCTGTGTCTTCCAATCTATTTAGATTAACAAGTGTCATTCCAAATTCATCGTGTCTGACACTGTTGTTACCGATAAACCATTTACAGTTAAAAACAGGAACTTTAATTTTAATGTAATCAGCCTCCCATATGTCTTCAATCACTCCATAATATGCACTTGATGCCGAAATTGGGTTTCTGTCCTTAGCACTCGAAAAATGCATTGCTTCTGCAAACACCAATACACCACTATTCTGAACTGCACTTCAGTTGTCCCGAGCTTTCGTATGAAATGTATAGCCATTAATGTCATAAGCGGACCATGTTATCACATTTAAAGATGGACCACCCACTATCCATTTTAATGTCTCTGATACATCTGATCTACCAAGAAAGGTCTTTTTAAACCATGGCAAAAAAGTTTTGTTGTGCTCATTCAAAATCCACATTTCTTTCTTCTTTGGATGAAATTGTTTCAACTCATTAATATGCAGTGTGATATACGGTTGAACATCAGCTATGTTATTCAAGATGTATGATTCTAACTTCTTCATCTGTTCAGCTGACAGTGATTTGACTTTCAAGCCACGAATCCCCTTTCCCTCATTATTAACCCGTTCATGGAGAGATGGAGGCAAACCTATGTGTTGCGCCGTAGCCAAGTAGCTCGTACAAAACTCTGCTACCTCCTCAGAAATATACTTTTCAATAATGGAGGCTTCAGGTCGATATGGATTTTTAACATATCCCTTTAATATTTTCATATACCTTTCAAAAGGATACATCCAACGAAGATATACAGGTCCACAAAGCTTTATTTCTCGAACCAGATGAATCATTAAATGCACCATCATATCAAAAAAAGTTGGAGGAAAATACATTTCCAAATGAAAAAGTATAAAAATTGCATCCTTTTCCAAAATGTTCAAAGCATTCACATCAATCGCCTTGTTACAAATTGAATTGAAAAAATAACACAACCTCATTATAGTCTTTCTGACACGGATGGGCAATATTCCACGCAGTGCAACTGGTAGAATTTGTTGCATCATGACGTGACAATCATGTGATTTCATACCTATCAACTTCAAGTCTTTCAATGAGACAAAATTTTTTACATTTGAAGAATAACCTTGAGGCACTTTGATATCATGAAGACACTGACAGAAGCTACTTTTCTCCCTCTTCGATAATGTATGACAAGCCGGGGGAAGAAATGTTCATCTTCCTTTAGGAGTGAAAGCTAACTCCAAATGTATTCCCATTGATAGTAGGTCTAACCTTGCATTCAACCCATCTTTTGTCTTTCCTTTAATATCTAGCAATGTTCCGATCAAAGAATCACAGATATTCTTCTCCACGTGCATGACATCAATATTATGTTTGACTTCATGATACCTCCAATATGGTAGCTCAAAAAATATTGACCTTTTCTTCCAAATATGTCTATCATTACCAGATTTCTGTGTCTTTCCCAATGTCACATCAAGGTTTTTCACCCTCTCAAAATACAAATATGGGGATAAAGGTTTTGGAGCAGTATCAAATTCTTGTGAGCCATTGAATGCCTTTTTTAGTCTTCTATAAGGGTGATCCATAGGCAAAAACTTTCGATGACCCATGTACACTGTTTTCCTCCCATGATGCAATTGACAATATGACGTCTGTTGTTCGCAAATTGGACATGATTTATGCCCTTTAACACTGTATCCAGACAAATTTCCATATGCTGGGAAGTCATTTATAGTGAATAGAAGCACTGCATGCAGTTGAAAATATTCCATTTTATAAGAATCATACACCCTAATACCATCAGCCCATAACAGTTTCAAATCATCAATCAGCGGTGACAAGTATACATCAATATCATTGCCGGGTTGCTTTGGACCAGAGATCATGATACTCAACATGACATATTTGCGCTTCATACAAACTTCAGGAGAGAGGTTGTAAATTACCAATAAAACAGGCCATGAACTATGTGTGCTACTGAGGGTTCGGTATGGATTCATTCCATCTGTGCACAAGCCTAGTCTCAGATTTCTAATTTCATTTCCAAATGTAGGGTACTAGGCATCAATTTTCTTCCATTGTGGACAATCGGCTGGATGACGTATTTTTCCATCACATACCCGCTCATCAGCATGCCATCCTAACCTTTTTGCATCATGTGAATTAGCAAATAAACGTTTGAAATGAGGAATTATAGAAAGATACCAAAATACCTTTGAAGGGAGCTTTGTAATCTCTACATCAGCTTGTGATTTTTCTTTCACCTTATACCGTGATGTCCCACATTTAGGACACTCTTTCAGAAATTCATATTCCTTCCTATATATAATGCAATCATTCGGACAGGCATGTATTTTCCTGTATCCCAATCCCATCGGGCATAATATTTTTTTGGCCTTATAATGTGAATCTGGAAGATCGTTATCTTTTGGAAGAATGTCTTTCATTAATTTTAGCATCTCTGTAAAACTTTTGTCACTCCATCCATGTTTCGCCTTCAGGTTAATCAATCTTAACACCGCCGACAAAACCGTAAAATCTGTACAACCAGGATATAATGGTTTTTCGGCATCACCATATAGACGTGAAACTGTCGTTTCTATCTCAATTTGTTCTGCTACAATATCGCGAATCATTTCTTCAATTCCATCGGAGTTACCATCTTGCGATTCATTATCATCAGTGACATTCTGTCCATTTTCGCCATGCCAAATCCAAGGGTTGTAACTTGGATTAAAACCATGACAAATCAGATGTTCTTTTATCTCTCTACTTTTCAACTTTTTCATATTCAGACATTTCAGGCATGGACAGAAAAAAATGTCACTACTTGGAACATTTCGTTTAGCAAATTCCCAAAAGGCATCAACACCTTCCTCATATTCATTGCTCATTCGATGTGCCTTAATCCAACTTCGACTCATTATTACCTATAACAAATAGCAAAAATATATATATTTTTTAGATAAGAAAAATATATGTTTATATGAAAAAAATCATAATTTGAATGTAAACAATTTTGAAATATAAAACAAATCGATGTGTATTTAAAAAAATATGATTGAATATTATTTTTTAAACAAAATATAGTAAGATATAACACCCCCCTGGACACCCCCGACCCCTCTGGACAGCCCCCCGCCCCTCCTGGACACCACCCCCCACCCCCTACCCCCTTGGACACCCCCGGGACATCCGCCAACCCTCTGGACAGCCCCCCCCCACCCACCCGGACAACCCCAAATACCCTCTGGAGAGGCCGCCACCCACTTGGACAGCCCCCCACACCCATCCACCCCCTTGGACACCCCCCTGGACACCCCACCGACCCCTCTGGATAGGCCGCCACCCCCTTGGACAGCCCCCCACACCCACCCATCCCCTTGGACACCACCCTGGACACCCCCCGAACCCTATGGACAGCCCCCGACCCCTCTAGAAAGCACCCCCACCCCTCTTGGACACAACCCCCACCCCCGACCTGCTTGGACACCCCCCTGGACACCCGCCAACCCTCTGGACAGCCCCCCCCCCACCCCTCCTAAACACCACCCCCACCCCCTACCCCCTTGGACACCCCCCTGGACACCCCCCAACACCCACCCACACCCTTGGACAGCCCCCCACACCCACCCACCCCCTTGTAAACCCCCCTGGACACCCCCCGATCCCTCTGGACAGCCCCCCCCTCCTGGACACCACCCCCCACCCCCTACCCCCTTGGAAACCCCCCCTGGACATCCCCCAACCCTCTGGGCAGCCCCCCACCCACCCGGACAACCCCAAATACCCTCTGGAGAGGCCACCACCCACTTGGACAGCCCCCCACACCCATCCACCCCCTTGGACACCCCCCTGGACACCCCACCGACCCCTCTGGACAGGCCGCCACCCCCTTGGACAGCCCCCCACACCCACCCATCCCCTTGGACACCACCCTGGACACCCCCCGACCCCTCTGGACAGCCCCTGACCCCTCTAGAAAGCACCCCCACCCCCCTGGACACAACCCCCCACCCCTGACCTGCTTGGACACCCCCCTGGACACCCCCCAACCCTCTGGACAGCCCCCACCCCTCCTAAACACCACCCCCACCCCCTACCCCCTTGGACACCCCCCTAGACACCCCCCAACACCCCACCCACACCCTTGGACAGCCCCCCACACCCACCCACGCCCTTGTAAACCCTCCTGGACACCCCCCGACCCCTCTGGACAGCCCCCTGCCCCTCCTGGACACCACCCCCCACCCCCTACCCCCTTGGACACCCCCCTGGACATCCCCCAACCCTCTGGACAGCCCCCCACCCACCCGGACAACCCCAAATACCCTCTGGAGAGGCCGCCACCCACTTGGACAGCCCCCCACACCCATCCAACCCCTTGGACACCCCCCTGGACACCCCACCGACCCCTCTGGACAGGCCGCCACCCCCTTGGACAACCCCCCACACCCACCCATCCCCTTGGACACCACCTTGGACACCCCCCGACCCCTCTGGACAGCCCCCGACCCCTCTAGAAAGCACCCCACCCCTCCTGGACACAACCCCCCACCCCCGACCTGCTTGGAAACCCCCCTGGACACCCCCAACCCTCTGGACAGCCCCCCCACCCCTCTTAAACACCACCCCCACCCCCTACCCCCTTGGACACCCCCCTGGACACCCCCCAACACCCACCCACACCCTTGGACAGCCCCCCACACCCACCCACACCCTTGTAAACCCCCCCTGGACACCCCCCGACCCCTCTGGACAGCCCCCCACCCCTCCTGGACACCACCCCCCACACCCTACCCCCTTGGACACCCCCCTGGACACCCCCCAACCCTCATGATAGCCCTCCCACCCCCTGTAATCACTGAAAATTTACCATAACAAGAAGTTGGGCCATTCAAAGAATGTTTTTAGGTGTGGAGGAAGAACTGAGTTTCAATAGATAGAGAAGGAACTCGACATTAGGTTGTCTATTCCAGGTGTGGATTTGAAGGAGTTAATGTTTGTTCAGTGACCCAAGAGATTGAATCATAAATTCAGATGTTGTGCCATTTTCTCATGATGAGGATAAATAATTGGTGGGGTTTGACTTTTAAATGGAGAGCTTAACAGACCATCATATTTTCTATAGATCAGTAAAGGATGTTAGCATCGAACATAAGGCTTAAGGGATGCTTTCAGATCCAAATATGTATTTTGATGGATTCAATGGATCTAGTAGAGGTTCTAGAAAGAATAGTGGTTTTATTTTTTTAGGATATGTAGTGAAGAAAAAACTAGTTAATTTTTTACTTGCTGAAAAGAGGGTATCTAAAATTTTTAACATACCGAGGGGAAATCTGGCGAGTCCTCCTCGTGAAACTTTGTTTGCAGGGGGTGAAAATGGTGATGTGATCCCAAATCCATGCACCTATGCCATGGTTGTGTGTGAATAAAGTAGTAACAACTGTAAAAGGGCAACCCATCCAAATGGACACGCCCCAACCCTCTTGGGGATTTATAGAAAACGATGAAAAATTAGTGAAATCATAAAATTAGTCAATATTGAAAGTCAAACTAATAGATCTAGGGATGATAAATAAGATTATGGTGCCAAAACGAGTTAAAAGGGTTCGCAATCGAATAATCTTAGCTAGTTTCAACAAAAAAATCACAACACATATATATATACTATCCGCGAAGAAAAACGAACGAGTGGGAGGATTACCAGAGTGCTGTGAGTTTAGATGATTGATCCGAGGAGATTAAATATGAGAAACGATGATCGCAAAAGGAATCTAAACCAACGAAATGGACGAGCCGATTTGGGTTTACGCGCGAGAGAGACGAGTCGCGACTGTCGAAGGTAAACTCGCGAATGACAATCCACGGGTCTGGGTAAATTTTTAAATGAGTTATCACGTCGGTTATTCAATAACCGACGTTATAATTTTTTTCAAAACATTTATAACGTAGGTTATTCAATAACCGACGTAAAAACCTTCCTCCGATTCTTTTTTTACGTCGGTAATTTTATAACCGACGTTATAAAGGGCTCAAAATCCGCGTTTTTTTACGTCGGTTATTCCATAACCGACGTCAAAAACATCTGCGGATTCTTTTTTTACGTCGGTTATTTTATAACCGACGTAAAAAGGCCTTCAAAAACCGCGTTTGTTACGTCGGTTATTGAATAACCGACGTAATAACTCGTACATATGTCGATTTCTTACGTCGGTTATTGAATAACCGACGTAACAAACACCCCCCGCTTCTGTTTTTTACGGCGGTTAATGTATAACCGACGTAAAAAATGAAGCCGCACGATTAATAACGTCGGTTATAAAAATAACCGACGTTAAAGGTGTACCGAACACAGGTTTTTACGTCGGTTATTAAATAACCGATGTAAAAAACCTCGTTTTACATATTATGACGTCAGTTTTATATAACCGACATAAAAAATGGTGACGTAAAAAACATTTTCTGCACTAGTGTATAAGTGCACAATCCCTTTCTCTAGAGCACTTCAGAAGTAGCCAGGGACCTGATTCTCGTTGAACAAGTAAGTCTGGTGCCTTCTATCTGGATAGGGGGCCCTGGGAGCCTGGTCCTGATGAGGGGCCGGAGGGGCCTACTGACGAGGCAGTGCCTGGTTGTCCCGCCTAGGTGGTGGTGGCGCATTGCGCGGGGGGAACCTGTCGATTCTGAGGTGGTCTATACGGGGCAAGAGCTTGAGCTTGAGGTGGAGGACCTCTGCGTGGTTGTGGGGCTGGTGCTACTGGCAATAATTCTAGCTGCATGGGGGCTTCTATTTGGGCCACTGCGGCGGGTTTGGCTCTGGAAGCCCTCCTGGCTGGGATCACAGGGGGCAGCAGATGTGCCTGACCTGCCTGTTGTAGAGCTTCCTCGAGGCACTGATCCTTATCTAAGAAATCCCGGAACCCTCCAGGGTAGTTCTGGGTGATCAGGGAAGAAACCAGCTCTGTTCTAACATTCCCTACACACAACGTTAGTAATTTCTCCTGCATCAGTGGCATGTCGAGGGAGTATGTGAGCCCCTTCCACCGGGCGATGAAGTTTGCGACTCGCTCATCAGGCCTTTTTTGCACTTGAAGTGGTCTGCGATGCTGGTCTTTCGTGTGGTGGAGCTGAACTGGTATATGAACTGTCGGCGGAGATCCTCCCAGCCGATCACTGATCCGATAGGGAGCTAGTTATACCAGACGAATGTAGGGCCCTCCAATGTCTGCACGAAACATCAGAGCTTGGCGGCTTCTTGCTGGGATGGGGTCCCCAACATGGGGCCACACCTGGAAGAAAAGTGGTCCAAGTGCTACGGAGGGTCCCCTGTCCCATTGAAGGGCGAGAAAGTGGGGTTCCCAAAACCCGGAGGTGCAGGCATATCATCCACCCACACGGGATATGGTTTGCCATCTGGTGGGACTACCACCTACCGTGTTTCCAATGCCTCGAGGCGGGCGATGAGTGCCGCTATAAGATCATCCATGTGGGGGTCCTTGTCTTGACAAGGGTCTCTAATCACAAGTTCGTTTCCGGGTTCTTCGACATGGTAGATGGCTTCAGCAGCTCGTGGAGCTACTAGCAGAACGGCCTGTGGGGCGGCTGGGGGAACCCGGGCTAGATTCCTCTGATTACCTTGTCACTCCGGAGGGTTTTCCGAGACGTATTGCGCCCTCTTGCCGTGAGTTCCGTCTTATGACCTGTCTGCAGGAGTAGCATGATTAGGGTTGCCCAGAGGCATCTTGTTGGGGGGAATTGTTCCTTCCCCTACTATCCCGACTTGGGATTACCATAGTCGGGTCGCCGCTCTGCAGTGCACTCGGCCAGAAGCTCATCGACCAGCCTCTCTGGTTCATCGAGCTACTGGCACAATGTGGACTTTTCAGGGTCTTCGTTTGTCTTCTGCACTGAGGCGGACAGGTCAGAGTTCTTGACAGTTCTGACGTGCTCCTTACCCTTACCGGCCATCCGACTGAGTACCAACGACTCAGTGGGTACGGGGAGGCCTAGAAGGTTCCTCTGCTGACGGGTAATCCTACATGATGGGTCCATCAGTGGTGGTACACACTTAGGGGGTAAGTCTCTATCGAGAAACTCCAGCTCATCCTCCTTACCCACTACGTCATCCATGTAGACCGTGACCCCTCTTAGGGGAATGTCCTCAATGTCGCATAACAAATCGGGCTGCCGCCAGATAGGATTGAAGAGGAGTGCGACATACTATCCCCAACCACGGATTTTCACATGGGGTAGCTTCCCTAATTATTTTGAGGAGTACTTTGAAACTATGAACACATTTTTGTTGAAGGGCGCTCTGGCGACATGGTGATTCAGGGCGCTAGGACACAGGGAGTGCAGCCAAATCGACCAGACAGAATTGATCACTAATTTCTTCGAAGTGCACTTGGATCCTAGGGTACAACACTTGCTGATAGAGAAAACGATAGTGTGTTTCCCATAGGGTATGGTGAAAGCACTCTACTTACTCCGAGGTGAGGGATTCCGGCGCACAACCAGAACTTCTCCGAGAAGTGGTCTGCTGCGAGAATGTTCCAGAAGCTCATGGGATCAGATTCAGGGTCTGGCCCCGTATTGCCCCATTCGTCAACCGGGAGCGGTTGAGGGACCGGTAGCGGTATTGAGGCGGACCGTTGGGACAATAAACTGGGTGGTGGAGAATATGGTGAACGAGCTGACTGGCCACCGAATTTCGGGCCATCCTCTGAAGAGTGAGGTGACCTGACCATAATATCACGATATGACGGGCTGATAGCCATAGCTTCTGGCGCAGGAACTGCGGTCTCCGATGATGGGTCACGCCATTTCTCTACCGCAGTTGGTCCCCAAAATAGCTCTCTGTGATCTATGGTAGAGGTAGAGGGGACTTCTGGTGACGAAGGTGGTGATTGCACAGTCGGAACCTGTGGGATTTCCACAATTTCCTCCTCCTGGATGTACTTGTGGAGAGAGGTGGGAATCCGGTGGACTTCGCATTCTGGGAGAATGAGACTAACACGCCTTGTTCCTGCCCAATTCCTTGATACAGAGGAACGGGGAGGAGGTTCCATTGCCGAGTCGCATTCCGCTTCAGAATCCGAGAAGCGGGCTGGTTTGACCTCCACCCGGGCATTCCCCAGACTCTTCTTATGGTGGCGATGACCCGCTCTTCTACCCCTAGATGGCTCTTAGGTACAAGGATGATTCTCGACATGTAGTCTTGGAGTGGCGCTGGCACCGTGGTGGACATGACTTTCGCTTGATACAGCCGGGGTGTGAGGGGCACCAGGGAAACTTTTGATGGGTACATGGGGAGGAACTCCACGAATAGCACCCATGTGGGCAGAACCTTTATTGGAACCTGCAGGAGCATGGGGAGGACCTCCATGCTTGGTGCGGGTGGAGTGAGGCTGACCTTTACTCCTCGGGTTGCTGGGGCGAGAAGAACCTTCACCAGTTTCCTAGAGGATGTAGGGAGGATCCCCACGTTGGAGAGGGACCAGATGGTCAATACCTTCACATCGATGATCGGGGGTAGGAGTAGGAACTCCATACCCGGTGTGGTGGGTGTGGGAAAGACTTCCATGCCAAGCGTCACTACCGCGAGGCAGGTCTTCATTCGGGATGGGGGTAGCATGAGGCATGCCTACATGACGAGCTTCAGAGCGGGGAAGGCCCATTCTCTATGAAATGGTGGTACGGGGAGGCCCTCCATACGAGGTGACATCACTGCAAATTGGTTCGCGGTGATCACCACTCAGGCCTGCGATCCGGAGAGTCAACCCAGCCTGCCCATGGGGCGGTTGGGGCCTCGATCTTGGTCGGGTGAAGGATTTCCCATCATCAGTGTATTCAGGGACTCCATGATTCATGTAGACGGTGGCTCAGAGCACAGTAGCTGTTGACGTCGACGCCCCTTGATGGGCGTCCTCAGCTCGGGCCCGATGCTGGCGTCGTGTCAGACGAGCTGGTGCAGGTGGTGCAGGGGCATAGCCTACCTGCTCCTCTAGAAAAGCTGGATGGCAGCGCTGACACGGCCGGCTGGGGGCCCTTTCCTGGAGTCCTTGGATTGGGACTCTGACTGGGCTGAGCCGGAAATCACCCGTCTCGTCAGCGTAAGGAGAGGAGTCGTCGAGGCATTCCGGGGACAGGCTCCCGAAACGATTGAACGTTGGGGTGGGGAGCAGGGGCTCCCTGTGCAGCCCTTGAGGGCGGTGTTGACGGTGGGGCTTGGATTCCTCCAGGTCCAGGAGGGCCATATCCCGAGTTGGGATGACCCCTTCCTCCTCGTACCTACAAACAAGGTCATTGATCACCCTGCGTTGGATAATCTCTAACAGAGAAAGGGGACATGGGCGTCCCGCATTCACGGATGTAGAGGCCATTGTGACGGCAGTGGAGCCACATGGAGCAGATGTTCTAGTATTGTCCCTTCCTCTGCATAGGAAAGCAGGCGGTGATCAGATCTCCATAGCAGCAACCTGGTTCCTTGGAATTAGGGAGGTTAACTCGTCAGCACTGCGAGGAAAACATTTGACAACCAGTGCCCCATAGTCATTCCATCTTCCGTGTCCAGTAAGAGGGATCCATGCCGACAATGTTTCATAATGAAATACCCCATGTTCTACTACCCTAACATCTGGTGATTTTCACGCCAGGCCCGCTATTTTCTTAGCGGGGCCCGGTACCGGATATCTTGATCCAGAAATACGTCAATCTACTGATGTCTCGAGCGCTACTAATCTATACATTGAGGAGAATAATTTCATATTGGGTTCACCATTTCTGTTTCTGATGCTTTCCTCGGGGAGCGCGTGTCTGTCTGCTTGGGCGTGACAGGCACAACTTTATTGTTACCCCGCATTCCCTCTTTCTAAAGGCGGCGACATACACTCCTTATTCAGGGATGTCTGCTCTTTGATCGAAACCGGGATGATGGTATGTTGGTTCTTCCTTCCGTGGATTCCTCCTCAGATCTCATCACCTAGTTCGGGTCTCCCTCATAGATTTAATACGTTGTTCATGAAACTCTTCCCTGTGCCATATTTTCATGGATGCCAGTTAATTAAACTGCTTCTGTCAGGACATTCAAAAGGGTCCGATCACGGCAACAACTTTCAGTTGGGGTAGTAGTCACGTCAAGGCATTATTGATGTGTCTGAATGCTGGGGAATTGGCATGTCTGTCTTTTTTCCCTTTATTATAGGGCTTCTAGAGGGTGTGGAGGCATGAGGCATCCCACATCGAGTACATGGAATCATATACCATAGGCATGTATCTGTGGTTTTCCTCAGCTTACCATGTTTAACACGGGGCATCCCGCATGTTTAACGTCCAATGGGGATGGATCGTCCTGATCAGAACACTAGCTAGAGTGGATCAGATTGAAGAATCCCCCCCCCCCTTGAGGGGATGCCAATTTTGGGGTCAGCCCGTGGGCGGCTTCATGGATGCTGTGGAGAGGAGTGGAATGGCATGATCTCACCGGGATGTGGTGGCCCGGGTGAGAATCAGGATGGATAATGGATGGATGAATGAAGTGGAGGGAGAATGAAATGGACCATCGTAAGGGCGACAGTGAAATTGGGATTAAGCCTCGAAGAGACCTCCTATGTATCACCGTGGTAGGGAATCAAAGTCTGCGTAGTTCGGGGTGGTGCTGGAAAATCGACGTGAAGGTGGACCTTGGTCCGATGGGTGTCGTCAGCGAACCAACGTGAAGGTCGACCTTGTTCTGATGGATGGTGGGCTTGAACCTCAGGAAGAATTCCTACATACCATGTCTTGACACAGATCAAAGACCACATAGTTCAAGTGAAAATGGGGGAGGGGGACTTGGCACACCGAAAAAGAGTCGGTCTGGGCCAATGATTGTTGGGCTTGAACCTCAAGGAGGATTCCTACGTACCATGCCTTAACAAGGATAAAATTCCTCATATTTCAAATGATATGTGGAATACAGTTTAACATCATGTGGGACGGAGGTGAACCGACGTGAATGAGGTCGAAACGACTAGGTGATGGGCTTGAACCTCATGGAGGCTTCCTACGTACCATGCCTTGACATGGATCAAAGTCTCCGTAGTTTGGGTGAAAATAGTGGGTGTCAGTGAACCGACGTGAAAAAAGGAGACCTTGGTCTAGATGGTGTGGGGCTTTCACACTAGGCTACCTAGGCGTTGGTGAACCGACGTGAATGAGGTCGGAATGACTAGGTGATGGACTTGAACCTCATGGAGGCTTCCTACGTACCACGTCGTAGCACTGATCAAAGACCACATAGTTTAGGTTGGGTTTTGTCAGCGAATCGACGTGAAAGTGAACTCGGGGGGGTCTAATAGTGGTGGGCATGTACCTCGTGGAGGCTACCTACATACCACGCCTTAGCATGGATCAAAGTCCTCGTAGTTTGGGATGGTCACATTGGCTTACTGCTGGGCCGAAATGTAGTTTAACGTCATGCGGGACGAGAGTGAACCCTGACGTGAATAAACGATGGGTGGTGGGCTTGAACCTCATGGAGGCTTCCTACGTACCATACCTTAGCATGGATCAAAGACCACATAGTTCCGGTGTGCATTTTAACGTCATTCTGGACATGGCATACAGTTTAACGTCATGCTGGATGGGGGTGGAACTCGACGTGAAGGAACAACCGAGTGGTGGGATTGAACCTTGTGGAGGATTCCTACGTACCATGCCTTAACATGGATCAAAGTCCTCGTAGTTTGCCTAAGGTGGGGGTCAGGGTCGGTGGTCACTCTAATCTCATGTGGGTCATGCTCGGTGTGACAAACAAGAGGTTGCAGGGACCTGATGATCACGTCGCAAAGGATGCATTCGTGAGAAACGAAGAGGGGCATACGCATTCGGCGGCCCATGGTGCTGGGACTTACTCCAGGATGGAGGCCCAGGGTGCAGAGAATCGTAATAGGAGAGGGATTTGGTAACAAATATGGAAGGTTCCTCGTTCCTTATCGCGCCCTCCACTGGCCTTGGCAGTGGAGAAGTACGGAGGTTCATGGGTGCTACCTTCCGCAAGAGAGGCTCGTGGGCTTATACTAAGGTGGTTTCTCTTCCCCCGTGGACAAACACCACTCTAAAAGGGATGATCTCATTCCATGTGAGGAAGATTCAATTACCATGGAGACGAGCGGTGTAAAGAATGTCCGAGATGGGGGGACCCTGCATGCGAAGCATGGGGTCAGATCACAGTTTAACGTCATGTGTTGAGGACGAAGTGCTTGGCAGTTTAATGTCTTGTAGCTCGGACGAGGTGGGTCTACTTCGTACCCCTAGGACATACATAACCGGTACCCTCTGCCCCTTGGGGGAGGGAAGGTACCAGAAAAGTCATGGTAAAGAGGGGTCATAGAGAGAACCATCGAGGGGTCCACGTTAGCGTGGCTATGCGAAGAAGAAATACGCGTTAGAGTGCCTACATGAAGAAGCATTAGGTGATGCAATGCGACGGGTGGTGTTGTCCATGGGAATTTGAAATCACATCGTGCAAACCTGTAGGGTCGCACGAGAAGAGGAATTGCCAAGCAAAGGGGTGTGCTTAGCGAAGTGGAACGCCTTGTCCTTAGCATGGGGCATGGGTTTGAATGGGAGGTTCTTCGCGAAGTGGAATAGTGTTCGCGGAGCACTACCTCGTGAAGCATGGGTGCCTTGCGAAGCAAGGCGCTATGAAGCAGTGTGCTTCATGGAGTACATCGACCCTATCTTGGCATGTGGATCACTTGTACAGGATGGGTGTTTCGTGAAGCATAAACGCTCTGCGGCTACCCGAGTTCCCTTGGGAATCCCCTTCCTTCGCGAATGCCCTTAGGCTTTGCGAAGCATATCCCTCTCGGAAGATGGGCTCAAAATGAGACAATGCGAAGGACGATCATGAAGAAAAAATACCTCGTGGAGCTCATGATTCCCGGGGCAAAGGATGTTTCGCGATTCGGGAGCTGAGAAGCCGAAAGGTTGGATGGTTCGTCTTTTGGGATCAAGGGGAACCTAGTATTTATAGGCAAGGGGTGCCACGAAGCAGAGATCATGCGGTGTGAAGGGGCAGTAGTTGCTTCGTGGCGGGTCACAAATGTCAAAAGGGTTCGCAGAGGATTACTGCCTCCTCTGCTGCACAGCGGGCTTGCGAACGTCAGGGAATTCACGGAGGGTTACCACCTTTGGGGCTTTGCGGTGGGCTCGCGAACGTCATAACGTTCGCGGAGTGGTACCGCCTCTGGGGCTTTTCGACAGCCACGTTTCTCATGGGGGCTCCGCATCAGGGCTGTGCGAGGCAGCATGCAAGCCTCTTTTCCTTCTTCCCTTTGCGTCCAATATTTTTGGCACCAACATGTGTGAGAAATGAATCCCAGTAGGCACCCACCAAAGGCTAATGCCCAACTGTGTGAAAATATGCAACAATAGTGTACAGTAGTAAAATACAATAAACTAAGATGTACTCAAAAGTAACTAACTTTACCAGTTATATTGCCATTTTATTTTTCATTTAATTCATTTAATTTAGTATTATTCTGTTCTCAACAGGACCAATCCCTATGGCCAATCAGAATCTTTCCCTCAGGCTAATATAGTAGAACCACACCCTCAAGCATTCCCTCAGGCTATCGAGTGTTTCCCTCAGGCGTACGAAGTGTCTCCCTTAGGAACAGAATCTACTACCCTCAGGCACGAAGAAGTTTCCCTCAGGAAAAATATAACACTGCCCTCAGGCTAAATAATACGCTGCCCTCAGGCTAATAGAACACTTCCCTCAGACGCAAGTAACCAGGCCAAGACCAACATGTAAATAAGCAATTCACATTCAATTACTCTCATGTAAATTTAACAAACATTATTACAAAGTCATACCCTCAGGTATCCTGAAAAAACAGATAAACAGAGGAACGCACCCCCAGGGTTGTCCTGGATCCATGCAGCGATCCCAAACAGTAGGTTATTATCACATGTAATTACCTATACAATTCTAGGTATTTAAAACATCCAAGGCCTCAGAGGAACGACACCCCAACATGGGTTCGTAGGTCAACAATTCACACAAATGCACAATAGTTGGAAATTAAACAACAAGACACCTACCCTATACACCCACGAATGGTATACACGAATGTCGATTCCAGAAATTCCCAAGAACGATGTAGATCTGACGTTGAAGAAAACCCGCTCAAACTCAAATAACTTCCCTTAGAAGAAGAATTGTCAAGAACTATTCAAGGAGAAGGGAGGGATTACCCGTATGGTTCCAACGTGATCGACGAAAGCGGGATCAGATTACCAGTGCTCGATCAGTTGATCCACAAAGATTCGGTCGTCTTCTCCCGAGCTCCCATCCGGTTCTAAGCCAATCTTGTGAATAGGGTTGGCTACTACCCATTTTAAGAAAAAAAAATTACATAGTGTGTACTTCTAAGTACACGGCTTGTGATTTTTCACTCAACTGTACCTTTGGCGGCTCCTACAAACTGTTCATCTACCGACATGAGTACACGACGTGTATTCTTGACTACATGGCGTGTACTGTCACCCAGCTAGCGGCTGCTTCCACCACCTTACTATTTCCCTACCGACTGACTACACAGCATGTAAATACCACTACACGGCATGTAGCCGGTTTTTACACCCTTCATCACCGACATAGCTACACACCCTGTGTACTCATCCCACGCGGCCAAAAGTACACGGCGTGTGGAAAAGTACACAGCGTGTACTTCCAAAATTTAACAATTTTCCACATTTTCCTTGTTTTCTCAAAAACACTTAAGGAAATGAGAAAAGAAGAAACCCATACCTCAAAACTAAGAACCGGGTTCTTAAATAAAGTAATGGTTATGGTGGCGGGAAAAACTATTTATCTTGTATATGTTAAAATAGTACATTTTTATATCTTTGGGTCAACACATTTCATAAAAAATACATAAAAGTATTCCTTTTATAAACCATTAAAATAAAGATAAAAGTGTAAAATAAGTTCTTTCATTATTATTTAATTTAAATATTAATAAATCAACAATATAATATTAATATAAAGTATTTGATTAAAAAAATTTAGAAAATAAACCATTACAACTTTTAAAATGACGGTTTTACAGTAAATTGTCCATTACCTTGAGTATGATTTATCATGTGCATTACTTATCATTTTGAATAATAAAATCATGATAATTATTTAATTTAATAATAAAATTTTTATGTTTATTACTCCTTTTACCATTTTATAACAAATTACTTAATCAATTAAATTCATGTGAGATGTTTTGATGATATTCAAGTCACATGTTCAAAAATGATATTTGTAGGTTGACTATGGTCAAAGTGGTCATTATTTCATCATACCTAGAATAATAATCATTATATATTTATCATTTTATACATTAATTATACTTTTTAAATTAACCATGAAATATTTAAATGAAAAATGAACTATGTTACAATCATATAGATAGTAGGTCGTACGTATGCCTAAGCAACGTTTCCATTTATCAATGATAATGATGGAAAGTAGATAAGTATTATTTTTAATTAAAATAATGATAATTATATCATAAATACAATATTATTTCTTTAAATACACTTATATATTCCATCAATGTGATGTGATGATAAAAAACAAGTCACATCGCTTCATGGAGGTGGTAATCCAAACATATGCATGAACAATATTATCAGTTTTCAATTGATGGAATAATAAGTAAACGATTTATTATATTTTAATAATGATAAATATTTCATGAATATAATATAAACACCCACACAAAAACATATTAAATACAAAATTATATCCATGATTTAGAAGTGGTGATGGATATCAAATTACATCGGTTCGTGAGGCGGTTGTCCATCGTACAAAAAAATAATGGTTTTGTTTTCCATTGATAGAAGATGATATGCATATGGGTTATATAATTAACATAAAAAACATCAGTATATGTAATATAAAGTTTTTTTATTTCATCATGTTTTAATAGGATTTTAAGGAGGAAAAAAAATATGAAACAAAAAAATCATTTAAAAGGTATACCTCTTCCTTAGACATTCTAATTTTCATTACACCTTAATCTCTCTAAGGTTAGTGTTCTGCCAAAAATAATACCAATATAATGTGGATATATATTTTAATAAGTTATTTAAGATGTTATTGTTTGAACCAAATTACTCTTTAAGTGTGTAGATAAGATTAGAGTTGTTTCCCTTTTATAATGAGTGGAGAGGCATTCATGGTATATCAAAATGTATTAAATTAATATAAATTAATATTCATGATAAAATAAATAAAAATTGATATAAATAAAATAAAATATGATAATTATTTAAAATAATCTCATGAAATATAATTTTTAGATGTTTAGGTTAGCTTTTCACCCTTATCATTTTGTTTTAAACATCTGTTAACCCTTCTGAATAAAACTAAAATAACAAATTTTTTTACACTTTAGGGGTTAGTATAGTTACTATAAAAGAAAACATTGTTAATAAATGGAATATTTTTTATATTTTAAACCATATTACATTAAATTTTCTTAATATATTGTTTCTATGAATTTTAATTCTACTAATAAAATATTGTTTGTTATAAAATATCATTAATGACAATTTTGGGAATACATGAAATATTATAATATAATATGTTTCTAACATGTATCAAATGTTTCCAAAATAACATTTATTCAAATATAAGAAGTATATGGTCTTAATATATTAATAAAATCATACTTATATAGGTGCATATATCATTTTAGAACTTATGTTTTCGTTTAAACCCTTGGTAAACCAATTTTAATCTTAATCGTGATAATGAATTTTTCAATGTTAATGGGTTTTAATTTTACTTATAACCTAAAAATAGGATCATAAATGGAAAATTTATTAAATTTTAGACAATTTAGCATCCAAATTGTCTTATTTATATATTTTTATGTTTTTAAAATAATTTAATAATATAGCATTTAACATAAAATATCATTAATTTCATTTTTGATACATTTTAATTTAATTTGACATTAAAAACAAAATGAAACCGATGAAGATAAAATATAATCATTTAATAGATCCCTAAAATGTTATATTTATCTAAAATATTTTTGAATCAAAATAATATATTCAAATTATATTACTTTTAATATGTTTATAATCTTTTATTTTATTTTTCTATTTATTGAATAAATATTATGTCTGCACTACTTAAGCATTTAGGGTAATTTTTTGGTTATTAAAATTTATAAATAAATTACCCAAATAAAAAAAAATATTATAGTTTAACTGACCATTAATATACAAACATAATTTTTTTAATCCTATCAAAAAAATTATTATAGATATTAAAAACAAGTGAATGACATTTTTCACTTTATCATTTGCTTAAATATTTTATAGGCTAAAATCAAAGTGAAAATGGCAAAAAAATTTCATATTTTATATGATTGGATGATTTTGGGATTAATAGACTCATGCAATAAAATAAATACAATTTTTAAGGAATTATCTTAGTCCTAATCATGTTATTTATAACATTAATTACCTGAGTTACCATTATCACATTGATAACAATTTACTAAGGTTACTATTCATAATGTAAAAAATTAAAAAGGAACTATTTAAAAAAATTATATAAACTAATTCAAAATATTTAATCCATTTTTGAGACTCAAATTCTATAAGTGGGAGAAATTAATTTATGATTAAAATGTAAAATGTAATTAAAATATTTTTTCCAGAAATTTTTCTTTTTAATGTATTTGATTTTATAAAAAAATAAACTATTAAATCAATTCTAATGAACTTAATTAGATTATTAATAATATTATATAACTAATTTTCTCTTTGAAAACATTTTAAAACAAAATGAAACTTTTTAAATTCTTGAAACAAGAATATATATTACAATAAATATCATTATTTTCTACTATTCATGGGAAAATAAAATTTTTAGAAAAAATACAAAAATTCCCTCTATGATAATTTTTACATGATGATTAAAAAAATGATAACCTTTTTATAAAATGAAATTTATATAAGTTTTTTAAGTTATTCATAACATTCACTCATAAAAACTATAAAAACCATTTTTGAAGAAAACACATTTTTGAAGAATAAAATAAATTTTATAAAAATTTAGGGCTTATTTTTCTAATATTTTATCAATATATTTGTATTTATTAAGAGATTTATATATATTTCCTGACGTGGTTAATCATGTTCATAAACACTAACTCAATGACTAGTTAATAATAGTAATATTTAAATAATAATATTTCATTGTTTATTTAAACATGGTGATTCATATCTTGTATAATATTGAACATAGTATTTATTTTAAAATCACTGGATATTAAATTTTCAACCCTTTAATTAATTTTATCTTGGGAAAGGTAATATAAGGTTTAGAATTTTAAAATAACACTTTTTAAATCCCACCTCATAAAAATTGTTAACAAAGCTTCTTCTTGGAAAGAGAAAAAGGGAAGTATGAGGGTCATATGGAATAAAAAAACTAGGATATCAAATAAGAGAACATTAGTGGGAAGAGAATACATATACATGAAGTAAATATTAATGTTCAAATAATTATGGGGAATGATTGTGATCATTGATCATAGGACAATTAATTATCATTTTAAAGTTAAAGACTAAAAAACATTCAACCAAAGTGTAGTGAAAAATACCATCAATTTATCATACATTAAGGTAATAAGATAGAAGTTTTATTTCAAGATATTTTTAAAAAATTTAAGAAATTATTTTACTACAAGACTAATAATACAAGGAAATATACTTACTTGACAACTATAAGTTTAACCTGTAAACAATTTCCACCACAATGTCATCTTTCTATCTAAATGATGAGTATTGAAGATGATTTTTTATGCCTGAATCACTTAAATACACTTATAATGGAGAACATAATTACACAAAAGGATTATAATATACTCCTCATATCATTATAAATTATCAAAAACTAAAATGGTTAGAAAATGGTAAGATAATTCCAAAAAAATATTCATATGATAAAATAAATCATTAATCTTCAAAGTATCAACCATAACACCCAAAGTTCTAAATAGATCATTTTATAAATAATCAAACATAAATTTGTTTATAATATTATCATCCACTTTTGAAACCAAAAAATAAAAAGGATTTGATCACTTATTGATACAGGATTAATTTAATATTTACTTCTAATAAAGTTTTGTTAATCATAAAGAGATGTATCTAAAAATAAATATTCTTTAATTATATAATCTCCAAATATCACAAATCATTTTCAAAAATATCATAAATCACCATAAACACACATTAGAATCATATATTCTACAAAAAAGATAATTCAAAATTTATCATAATATTATGTTTACCATAATTATATTAAGATTCAAAAATACTGAACTTTTTCCTAACTAGCATTAGTCACATAATAAAAACCGCACTTTTCAATCCCATTATTATCTATACAATAGAAAATATGTTCCTAAAATTAAATTATTTATTATCTATCAAATAATTTAATTAAAAATAATAATTTCATACTAGTCAATAAATAACATATCCAGTGATAGATTCCTTTATCTTGTCACCTGTTGGTTGTGGGTTCACTCATTATGACCTTTTAGGATTCAACATGTTATCATTTTACTAAAACTATTTTAACACAATTCCTATATAGTTCCCAAAAATATGATTAACTTTATAAAAAATAACCTTAATAACCAATCCTTTAATGAATGTTTTAAGCTAAAATATTATCTCATACTTTTCTTCTTACACCCCCAAAAATGTAATAGTGTTCTTCCAAAATAATCTTTCATGTTAAACATAAGGTTTACATAAACCTAAAACTAATAAAAGATCTCTTGAAATATCACTAGTCACCTTAAAATCATATCATAGAAGAACTCAAAAGAGAAGTATAAGTATTTGAACTTATATTCAAACATAAACTCATAAACCTATGATGGTTTCCATAACAATTACAATAAACTATCATGAAAACATCATAATCTATAAAGTTGTCTAAACCTTTCCTATGTTACCAATTGAAATAGCTTCAAACCCGTAATTCTGGATCCATTACTAAAATCATAAACATTTCATTTTTGGATTTGATATGAATATATATGACCCAATTTCAAAAATAAAATACATATAATATCAAAAGAAAATATGGTATCACTTATATACAAATTTATTTTATAGGATTAGAGTTTTAGATAATTAGGAAATACTCTTACATAATAATACCCATGCCTTTAAGTGAGCATTACTCCCACTATAGCCAGATTTTATTTTCCCATATTATATATTCATCGTCATTCATAATCATCCATAAAACCTTATGAATAAATTTTTAAAAAATTTCATGAGCATAAAAATTACTGAACGTGACATAAAATTAAGTAAATAAAACCATTAGTTCAGGAATACGTATACGAATTTGTCTTTATCCAAGTAAAATTTGGGCTTAGAATAATATTTTTCTTACTCATGAAATCAAATTATCTTCCCAAATATTTTTATAAAACATTTAATAATAAATCTTACAGAATAAATAAAACTATTAATGTTTTCTTTGAAATCATGAAATATACATGAATTTTTTTACAAAATAATACTTCTCACCCTTAAAAATTACCCTATAATTTAATTTATGAATAATATTATTATATTAATATATAAAAATATAATAATTCCATATAAACATATTTAATTGATAGATAAATCATACAGGTAACATGGGACATAATTTTCATATCAATATTACAAGTTGAATAACCAATACGGTTGACTTCAAGCATAATTCTCACCCAATATATTAGAGAGATATCACAGAACTATAATTTAATTATAATGGATCTACCCATACTTTGTTTATAATGAAATAAAATATGATATTTTTATAATGAAACCAACAATCATCATAAAAGATTCCCACAAACTATAACATAATCATAACATATAAAATCATTCAATTTTTAACATTATACTCATAAAAATATTCTTTGTAACCATAAGAAAACAATTTGGGATATTATAATAGCCATTTCATTTAATATTAAATTTAAAAATACATAAAAAGGTAATAAAGTTTTTTATTTGAAAATAAAGAAATCTTGTGAAGGAATCCAAAAATCAAATAACTGTTATGGAGGTAGGAGATACTTTTAATGCCGTATATGATAAAATAGAACATTGTTTTTGTATTTCATTCAAAACATTTTATATAAAATATATAAAAATATTTATTTTTAAAACCATTTAAATAATTTCAAAAGTGACATAAAATCCTCTATATAATTCATACATGTCAATATAAATAAGTCAACAAAATAATTTTAAGAAAATGGACATGGAAGAATAAGATTTAGAAAATAAATCTTTAAACAAACTTAAAAGAATATTTTTAAAGTAAAGCATGTGTTACCACAAGTTTTACTCCTCACATACGTTCCATATCTTCATGAATTATAAAATTTTGTTAACTATTTTATTTATTAGTAAATTTTCAAGTTTATTATTCATTTAACCATCTTATAATTAATTACTTAATCAATTAAGTTCACGCCAAATGTTTTGATGATATTCATCTCGTATATACAAAATGACTTCGGTAGGTTGAATATGGTGAAAGAGTTCATTAATATTTCATACCATGTAAAATTATCCTCAAAAAATTATATTTTTTATTATTAAAGTATAATTTTTAAACAAACCATGAATGGTGGTTATGAAAAATGAACTATGTTATAATCATGGAGATGAGAGACTATACATATACATGAGTAACGTTTTCATTTTTCAATAATCATGATGGAAAGAAGATAAGTATTATTTTATATTTATACTATGATAAATATATCAGAACTAAAATATTATTTCTTTATATTCACTTATATATACCATTTTTGTGAGGTAGTGATGAAAAATTAATCATAGTGCTTCATGATGGTGGTAATCCACACTTACGCATGAGAGAAATTATCATTTTTCAATGGATATAAAGTTAAGAAATTAGATTATTTATTATATTTTAATAAAGATAAAATTTCATGAATCTTATATAAATATATATATTTATTTAATCTATCATTATAACTAGTAGTGGTTTGTGATGATTGAAAATGAATCACATCGGTTCATGAGGTACTAGTCCACTGTACACACGAATGACAGTTTCCTTTACCATTTTTTGGAAGGGGAGATGTATACGGGTTATGTAATTAACATTAAAACATATCATTAAATTTAATATACTTTTTTTTATTTCATAATTTTTTAATAATATTTTTAATAGTAATAAAAATAAATAGAACTAAACAATTTAGTTAAAATATTCACATTTTCTTTAGACAACCTCTTTTACATTACAAGTTATGCTCTCTAAGGATCGAATTATATCCAAAAAATGACATATAGAATGTGGTGAGTGATGTTTGTAATGGATTTGGGTAAGGATTTTCTAAACCAAATGGATCTTTAAGTGTGTATAAAAGAAGATAGGGGGCACCCTTTTCTAATGAGTGGAGGGAAATTCTGGGAATTTCATAATGTATTAAATTAATATAAATTAAATTTCATGTTAAAATGGATCAAAATTTATGTAATTATAAGAAAATAGTATTATTATTTTGTAAAATCTAATTCAATATTTTTTTACATGTTTAGGTGATGTTTTAAAATTTATTTTTGTTGTTTTAACCCTATACTAACCCTTTTGATGATTATTATGATAACAAAGTTTTTTACTCATTAGAGGCTGTGATAGTTAATATAAAAGGAAAAGTGAACCATAAATAGAAAATATTTTATATTTTAAGCCATATAACATTAATTTGGATGAATATAAAATTTATATGGATTTTAAATCATTTAATAAATTATTGTTTATTATAAAATATCATTAATGTAACTTTTGGAAATACATGAAATATTATAATATAATATATGTATAATTCATGTCAAATTTTTAAAAATGATATGGATTATAACATGAAGATAATATGGTAATAATATATTTATAAAAATAAAATTTATACTAGTTTACATATAATTTTAAATCTTATATTTTGGTTTCACCCCTTAGTCAGCTAATTATAATCTTTGCTACGGTAATGACATTTTCCATATTAAAGGGTTATAATTTTAATTTTAAGGCAAAAATTGTCACATAAATAGAAAAAAGAAGATTTTAAGACTATTTATCATCCAAATTTTCGACATTAGATATTTTTATGAATTTTACTTAATTTAATAAAATTTAATTTAACATAAAATATTATTAATTTTATTTTTGACACTATTCATTTAATTTGACTTTTAAAACAACATGAAAGCAATGGAATTAGAATATAATATAACAAAACATACATAGAAATATATATTTATCACAAAATTTTTTTGGATCGTAATATTTCAATGAAATTATTTTATATTTTTATTTTTAAAATCATTTATTTTATTTTTCTATTAAAAGAATAAATATTATTCAAGAATTGTGTAAATAGTTAAGGTAATTATTTTATCACTTAATATTAAAAAATATCATAATAAAAAATTAATTTAAATACCGTATAAGAATTTATAAATAAAAATATGTTGTTTTTAGCCCTATCACAAAATATTTTAAATTTTATATACAAGAGAGTGACATTTTTGACATATCCATTACAAAATTTTTTATAAATTTAAAAATGAAGTCTGAATAGAAACAAAAGTTAATATTTTAAAACATTTTATTCTTAAGGATCAAATATCCTCATGAAATAAAATAAATTAATGTTTTATTATTATTTTTTAGTTCTTATAATATTATATTTAACCTTAATTAACCTATTTTTCATTACTGCAATGAGAAAAATTTTCTAAAGTTGCTATTCATAATAAAAAAATAAAAGGGAAAAATTTACAAAATTTGGACATCGTAATTCTAAATATGGTGCCAATTTTTTTAAGATTGAAATTTTATAAGTTGTAAAAATTAATTAAATATTAAATTTAAAATCAAAATGAATTTTTTTTAAAATAATACATTTTTAAGTATATATTGTTATACCAAATTCAACCACAAAATAATCCCAATTAACTAAATTAAATTATAAATAAAATAAAATCATAATATTAAAACAGTGTGTCTTGGGATGTCATAAATTCTACTAGTCACTCTTTGTTCCCATTATATGCATAAAATATAGGTGATCTAAATGCATTATAAGGACTCAACCATAAATAATACATAAATCGAAACATTAGAAAAGGGTTCACTTTTTTTATTTAAAGAATTTATTTTAGGATGTGAGTTTTATAGAATTATTTGATAACTCTTACATAATAAACCCATACATTACAAGTTGGAAGCATCATCTCAGTACCCATTTTTTCCATAATACAAAATTTTTAAAATAAAACACATTTTATTCAAAAAAACATTAATATTTTTAACATGAAATATTAGTTATTAATAATAATCCTTAAACCCTATGAAAAAAATATATAAACATGTTATGTGAAAAAAATCATAGTAATGGACATAAAAAAGTAATAAAGAAACCTATTAATACTTTTTAAAACCATGATATTATAAAATAGAGTTTTCATTTAATATTATAAACTTTGAGCTCAAATAATCATTAAATTACACATGAAATAATATTTACTAGTCAAATTTTTTCATAAAACACTTCATAAGAATACATAATGGAAAAATCATAATCATTATGGTTTCTTAGGAAACATGAGAACCCATGGAAACCATTTTCATAAAAACATTCCTACCTTCTAAGAGCATAATATTTCCCTTAAAATAAAATATCCATATCTTTTCCCTTGAAATAAAAGAAAATAAATGAAAAGAAGTAGAAATCATATAAAAATCATGTAGGTAACTTGGAAAATTATCTTCATGAAATCCTTATAATAACCAGAAAAAGTGTAATAACCAATACAATCAATATTTAATATAATTTTCCAAAGAACCTAATCCTTACCTATTGAATTGGAGAGCTATATCAGGATCACCTGATCATAAAAAAAATTTAATATGACTATAAAATTTCTTAAATTCATAAAACCTCTCATTTCTATTATAAAACCCATAAAAATATCCTTTTCACCCACAATTAAAATATATTTATATATTTATATATCCCATTACTTTAGAAATCCATTTTTAAAAACTAAAATACTTAAAAAATATAATATGGGCTTTTATTAGATGAAAACCTAAAATAATGTAAAATAATATATACATAAAATAAAATTTGTGGCAGCAGAAAAATAATTCATCATTGTATATGTTAAAATATAACATTACTTTGTATTTTTTGTAAATAAAGTCAAGTCATTCCCCATTAGATACAAAAAAGACTCCATTTTAAAACCACTGATGGAAAGTTAAATAGTGAAATAAAATGTCATTTATAGTCAATTTATGTCCCTATAAATATGTCCATAATTTTTTTATAATATGGACATGGATGAAAAATATTTAGAAAATATAATTTTAAAACATTTAAAATGATATTTTTAAAGTAAAGTTTCCCTTACCTCTGGTCTGACACATCGCGTATTTTATTTTTTTCTAAATAATTAAATTATGTTAATTATTCACCTTTTAAAAAAATTAGTTTTATTATTCATTTTATTTTATATATTACCATGTTATATTTAATTACATAATCAATTATGTTCACATTAGACGTTTTGAAGATATTTGGTGTATATGTCCCAAATGACTTTAGTAGGTTGACTACTGTAAAAGGGATAATTATTAAATAACATAAATAACAATAATCATTAAATAATTATAATTTTAATATAAAATTATACTTTTAAAACCAATCATGAAAGATTGTTAGAAAAAATGTTCTATGTTACAATCATAAAGACGGTAAACCATACATACACATGAATAAAATTTCCAATTTTCAATGAAAAGGATGTAAGGAAGGTAAGTATTATTTTACCTTTCTAGAAATATTATTATATGATAATTATCATATAATTTATTTAAATACACTTATATATATAATCCATATTATGTGGTTATGAAAAATAAAATCATATTTAATGGAGGCGGTAATCTACACAGAATCATGAACATCATTATCATTTTTTAATGGATGTGAAGATAATAAAATAGGTAATATATTATCATTATATAATTATAATTATTAAATTAATATCATATATATATACATTAAATACATTATTATAACCATCTGTGATAGGTGGTGATGTAAAACGATTTATATCGGTCTGTGAGGTGGTAGTCCGTTGAACATAAGAACAACTATTTTGTTTACCATTTGATGGAAGAGGATATGGATATAAGTTATTCCATTAAAATAAATATATAAGTATATGGAATATATTTTTTTCTATTATTTAATCATGTTTGAATAATATTTTATTGAAGTAGAAGAAGAAATAAAACTAAAACATTCAGTTAAAATATACACCTCTTTTTCATATAACAACCTTTTCCTTACAACTGAATGCCTCTATGGTTGGTATCCTACCAAAAATAAGTCTGCTAAAATTTAGGTAAGGATTTTAGGAATGGATATTCATTGGTATTGGTTGAACCAAGTGTCTCCTTATGTGCGTAGAGGAGTGTAGTGAGGGTTCCCTTTTAAAAATGAGGGGAGTATTCATTGAATTTCATAAATTATCCAATTAATATAAAATTATTTTCATGTAAAAATGGCTTCAAATTGATGTGATTAGAATATATGATAAGGATGAGTCTAAATACTCTCATCCTCTAAAATTTTTACACATTTAGTTTATTTTTTCACCAATATATCATTTTTAACACCCATTAACCCTTTTGAAAATTACTCTGATATCAATGTTTTTCATCTTTCGTGGTCAACAATGTCACTATAAAAGAAAAAATGACCCATAAATAGATCATCATTGATATTTTAAACCATATAAAATTCACTTTTTGAAGAAAATATTTCTATTAATATTAATCTATTTAATAAAATATTTATTATTATAAAATATCATTAATTTCATTTTTTAAAATAAATGAAATATTATAATATAATTTAGCAATATATCTAGTAAAATGGTTCAAAAATGAAATTTAATCAAATTTAATTTTTATATTATCTCAATATAATTACCAAATAAAATTTTTATGGGTTTTTATATTATTTTAAAAAAATATTTTTGATTAAACCCTCTGTTAATCGTTATTTTTGAAAAGGTTGAGTGTCAAGCCCTTGTTATTAAACATACAAAAGTAAAAATATTTTAAAACAAGAAAAACAGTTAACCCATCACAAGAATTGAAAAAATTCATAAAATAAATAATACACAATGGTCATAATTCTCTAGTAAGTCCAAAGAGAAGAAAACATCAAGGCAAGCACCAGAAAAAACCTCGTCTCCCCACTCACCAGATAGTGAAACTATGATTTTAGTCAAAAGAATGTCCTGACCACTCTTCCAAGAAGTTGAACCATGATTGAATGAAAAAACATAGAAAAAAACCTCTCTAAATAACATAAATATGTGGAGGAGTGCTGGATGGAAGGTTCTATCACACCCTTCCCTCTTTTGAGGTGTCTAACCAAAAAAGCATCTGAGGAAATCACGTCAATTTCAACCTAATGCAACACAAAATCAGAATTAATAAATTGCTAAAGACTCAACTAAAGGTTCATATACTTCCATAAAAATGATAATGAATGACTTAATGTTAGTTTTCATCACACCCATCTTTCTTTCATGGCCTCCCACCCTACGAGACCTAAAAAATGATGCACCCACATCCAAATTCAATATTACAATAAGAGTTTTTAAAAAAATTACTTTATTTTTCTATAGCTTTCACCTGCATAATGTCAGAGTTGAATAAAAAATTAAGGTAATTATTTAATCAATAAAAATTAAAAATAAATTATAATTATAAAAATAATTTATATTTCAAAAATAAATTATAACTGAACATAATTTCTTTTTTATTCAATTCAAAAACATTTAAAATATTTAAATTAAGAGAATAAATTTTTTAACTATATCCTTTAATTAAAATATTATAAATTTCAAAATAAAGGATAAATTAAAATGTTATATTTTTAAATTTTGGATGAATATGGTTAAAATAGAATCATAAAATGAAATTAATTAAAGTTTTTAATGAATTTGAATCCTTATCACAATAGTTTTAACAAAAATTAACCCATTTTACCTTTACTGTGGTAACCATAATATACTTGGGTTACTATATATATTTAGAAACAATTATATATACAAAAAAGGTAATATTAATTAAGCTGATTAAAAACACAGAATCCATTTTATCAAATTAAATTCACAAAATTGGAAATTTAAAATTTAAAATTAAACCTTAAAAACTTGATGAAATGCTGGTTTTCAAAAAAATTCTTTTTTATATATTAAAATGATTTATACCATATTCATGCATAAAATTAATTCCAAATACCATAAATATTTATATTTTTTAATAAAAAGTAACTAATTAAATTTTAAAACTAATCCAAAATAGGCTTTTACATTGTAAATAATTTAAAGTAAATACAATTTCCAAAAACAAATGACTATTTTTTGGTAATCTTTGATAAATAAAACATTTCAAAACAAATTTAAAAAATTAATCCTAAGATAACTTTTCCATGATGAATTAATAAAAGATATCATTTTTATAAAACACAACTTATAATAGTTACATAATGTTTTTATAACAATCTTTCAAAAAAATTAATAAAAATATTTTTGAAGAAAACATATTTAGGAAGCATAAAATCACATTAATAAAAAAATTTAATGCATATTTCCTAATAATTAATCATAATTTTTTTAGTTGTACATTTATATATATTTCCAAATGTGGTTAATATTATTCAAATCCACCAATTTAATAGCTAGGTCATAACCATAAAATTTACATAATAATATTTCATGGATCTTTTAAACTTGGAGATACATATTGTAGACATTATTAGATATTTCAATCTTTTATAAATATCATAATATTACTTAAATAGTAGTAATAAATATATTAAATATAAAAAAACACACACATTTTTATGATAAATTGAACCCATAAAAAAGCCTCACCCCCCCACGAGCTCCCCTTTTGGAAACAAATTCTTTTCATCAGACACATCATATTCCAAGTATAATATAACTATTTTAAACCAACATGATGGAGATGCCACAAAAGAGGTGTTTTACATCAAATAATTCCTCTTTAAAAGTACCAATCAGGCCATATGATTATTCTTCAAAACCAATGTTTATAAACCATCAATAAAACCTGTTTTTATTACCATAATAATCCTTTAAAACATTCATGTAGTCTAGATTACATTTTCTAAAACCAAGAACACCCTTAAAGTCTATATTTTCCTTTGAAAACTATTTTAAATCGTAAAATACTTTCCATTTTTTTTATAATACTTTCTAAAATATATTCATCAATTTATCAAATATTTGGTTTACAAGGTTAGTCTAAAACAATTTTATATTATGCATTTAAATTTAATAACAATTCCATCAAGTAAAAATCAAGATAAAACAATGTTTTCTTACCATATAATCTCTAAATATATTTAATACTATATTTACATATCTAAAATATATATTTAAACACACAAGAAATAATGTTTTTTATGTTTAATGGTTAATACATGGGTTAACCAAGCTCAATGTTGATGATTCCATAAGAAAAACGTCATTATTACCTAAAAAAAGAAAGAACAGCTCTCAAAGAACTATGCAGAAACCTAAAACCAAGAAAAATGAAAATAAAAATTAATCCAAGCACTTTCCTAAGTCACTAAAACCTCCCTAGGGTAGGAACATTATAGAAGGAGGAAAATAAGAGAGGATAGGATGAGAGATTTATTACTAGAAGAATCAAACCTCAAATCATAAATATTCACCAATGAATATAAACAAGAGGGTAGAAATTGAAGGGATGATCCCATTGGGTTCATAAACACTGAATACGAGAGGATAAGGAGGGATTTTGGGTTAAAATATAAGAAGGTAAATAAGGTATTTTCATATTTTAATGACCTAGATAGGCTATACATTTTGGAGCATTGTTTACTAAACTATGTGCAAATTGTATGCCTCCTTCTAGACTCACCAAGGAACATGCATTGTTTGGAAACATAGTTACCAAAACCATACACCAAAATTTATAAATGGTACTATTAAAATTACCAAAACATACACACACTTATTGTATTTTTTACACTAAACACATGAAAGTGGTTCACCATTACCTATATTGAAAAAATCACATGCATAGTTTCCTCCTAGTTTCACTTGGTTTTAACCTAACCATCAAGTAACACTAATAGAAAACTATTAATTTATAATTATGAAATAAAAAATACCCTATATATATTCACCCAGTTTCCTCTAAACTATGTTCACAAACCATGTGATAGAAAGAAAAATAATCAAAATATATAATTTTAACCCAAAACTCCCAAAAATAAAATAAAAAATAACAGAAATATAGATAAATACAATAATTAGGAAGAAACAGGTTAGGGTGTGAACAATACCCTCTCTATAATACTTTCTACTCTCCAAAAGCTTCAGTAAGTTTATCTGATCAATATAAATGACAAGTCTCAGGCTCTCTAAGACAAATCGATTCTCAATTCCAAGGAATAACATAAGAACCCACAATACAAGTCCTAATAAACAAACCAAAATTAATCATACGCATCATAAAAATTCAATTCACCTTTCGAATGGCATATTAATCTACAAATCACTAAAAAAAATCGCTCACCCAAATGAGCATCCATAACGGAATCTCTACTTTATTGAAAAAATAAATACAATACTAGATCGCTTTTGGTGGTCTCGTGACCGTATTATAACACTTATAAAATAATCATAATCTCTAGATAATAAATTAAATCCAATGATCTAATAAAAAATAGAATAAATTTATGATAACCTAAATGATCCCAAATATAACCACCATTTATATAGAGTTTCCAAAAAAACAACAAAATATCATAACGTTACGTAATGAATAAAAAATAAAAAATATATATAAGGAACCGTGTATAAATGAGTAAAAACCCAAAGAACTACTTAATAAGGATCATGTTTAATAGGTTGGACATAATGGTCTTTTAAAGGGTAATATCGAGTTCCACTCCACCTATGCACATCTCCTTCATAAAAATTCTAATGATGAAACAAACAACCATAAATGTGAAAGTTATTTATATATTTTTGGCATGTAGTGTTCCTATGAACCAATTTTATACCTTGAGGGATCACAAGTAACCTTCCACTGGAAGAAAAATATGAGATACTAGAATACCTCTTTATATTTCCACCTTCCTAGTTAGATTCTAAAGGATTCTCTTTTTCATTAAAACCATTACATTCACCACATCGAGGAGTATAAGAGGGACCAATTTCTACAATAACTCCAAATAAAACCACCTAAACATGAACTAAAAACCTTACTAATTCAATATATGTGGTTAAAACAAACTTAAACAAACTAGAATGATGATCAGGATAAAGACCCCTCTCAAGATATTGATCCTTCATGATCTATAGTAAACTATAAAAGATAGAGTATGAGGTAAAAAATAGTGAATGTAATCCCACATCGATTGATCTTCGAGATATGAACTGTATAAAATTATCACTTATCCGCCTTCATAGATTCCAAGAAATATTGTTGGATGAAAAATTCTTTAATACTCTCCTACGAAAGGACCTTCTATATCTATTCATGAACAATGGAACTCCACTGACTCCCACTTGGCTTTATAGCCTAAAGGTTGTTAACATGATCTTGAGAAAATCAGAAAACTCAAAAAAAACAAGGATACTTTCAATATTTTACAACCACTCCTCATATTTTAAAGGATCTCATTGACCCTATAAGACATGAGGAATCAGTTTATGGATCTCTATTAGGAACCCTCTTGGTTGATCAACTCTAGGGTTTTATTATAGAGAACCACCCATAAATCCTCAATAGGAATATATCAAAACTTGGGGTGTGTACAAAAAATAATAATAAAGGCACAAAATCATTCCATAATGAATCATGATCAAGCCATACCTAACTAGAAATAATCCTAAATCAGATACATTAACACAATGAAAAAAATTATATTCTTTAACTAGATTAATATTTCTTTTTAAACTATTTCAAAATACCTC
This sequence comes from Viscum album, assembly GCA_963277665.1. NCBI lineage: Eukaryota > Viridiplantae > Streptophyta > Magnoliopsida > Santalales > Viscaceae > Viscum > Viscum album. The sequence continues at coordinate 640,520,717 of OY728146.1, read as the reverse complement.
ATTTTAAAATTATTAAAAAAATAAATTGGAAACCCCTTTCCAAATCTCTCACTCCTAGCCAAAATACTGCCCCATTTTAAACCACCCTTTTTAGTTTCCCAATCCAATTTTAATCCCTTTGAACCAAATGATAATTTTTAACAACACCTTTTAATATCTCTAATCATTTTATTTTTAAAATCAATGGTTTCATCACCTTATCCACAAAATCATAGAAAAAACTTATATATATGGTAACAGTGACCATTAATGACCTGAAAATGTGTTTTGGAGGTCTATGATTCAATCATGTAACCACCACTAAGAGTTATATCGAACAATGTACATATTATCTATATGGGTTTACTGACCCTGTGAGCTCACCGTGTACCATAAGTTCAAATCCTATTGTCATCTACTAAAGATCAAAATAATTTAATAAATCCTTATATCACCAATATAATTTTTCAAACTATAAATTAAGAATAAAATATACAATAAATAAATGAATAGAACTCAAAAAACAATACTCACAACCCAACATCCCCTAGTCACTTGAGGAATGGAATGTGAAAGAGTCGGTGAGGCTCTTACCACACCTACCACTCGAGTTATAAAATACCTATATATAATCAACCCTTAATTCCCAGTATAAAATGGTGTTCTTAAATATAGGTTCTAATAAGAACAGAGGCTCTAATAATATTTTTTCACGAACCAACTTTGGGCCAACCCTGAATTGAGCACTAGGGCCAGCCTATGGAACACACAAGAAATGTTTCTTATTTCCCCTTGGATGTAAACTATTTACGAGAAATCATATGTGAACACATGTGAATGATTTCGAAAAATAAATACAATTAAAAAAGTATTGAAATTCTACCAATTTTTTTGCATGACTTGTCTATAAGTTTGATTGTCATGAAAAACCAAAGAAATAGTCTTATAAACCATCCATACCAAATTAAGTATAATAAATATATTCAAATACATAATAATCAATGAAACTAATAAAAAAATAAATATGAGAAAGATACATTAATAGAAAATATAATTATCTAGGATTATATTACATTGATTAATTTTTTCCCAATATAGAGAATACCCTCTCTATGTCACCTCAAGGTCATAATTTATCATCAATAACAACATTTCCCTAAGGTGATCCAAGATAAAATAGAACCATAACATGAAACTAAAACATATAGGTATGTGTGAGTAAAAAAAGATCAAGTATTTTAAATAATCCCAACCACATGCATAGTCTTTAAATAAAATATCTATTTTAGGTCAGTTTTAAATAAAATTAATAAAACACATATTTTACATTTATAATTTAAAAACTAATAAAAATCTATTTCCCTTTCATTTAATTCATTTTTAATTAAAATCTTATAGGTAGAAGTATTTTTAAAGGAGTGGTTCTTAAAAACTAAATATAAAATTAGGAATTTTGAAAAATAATTTATAGAAGTGTTTATATAAAAATTTAGTAAAGGAGTTCAAAAACATTTTATATAAATAAATTAAATCAATAGTTTCCACTTTAAAAAATAATAACAAAAAGTGTAACAAGAAACAATCACAAAAATAATGACAAAAACAACAAGATGTGGAATTAGGATAATAATAAAGAGTATACTATTTCAACAGTAAAAGTAATGTAACAAATATAAAGAAAACAAAAAATAGTGATTATGGGGATAACAAAGAGATGAGGTAAAATTATAAAACATAATAAAACATGATCTATCATATCATCACACTTGATACAACTGAACATCACTAAAACTTGGTCATACCCTGCCTAGAATAAATGAGAAACAAGCTCCCAAAATTGGGCGTATCCATACTAATACCACTAGTTAGATCATAATCATAAAATTGTGTATCACATGATCTAAAAAATTCATCTATCCACTCTTGTTTTCCATGATATATATAAAACAGAGGTAATACAAATAAATAAATACAAAAAATAATATAAATATAAATATAAATCCATATAAATTCATACACACATACACAAAATTATATATATAACATTACATGAAAAAAAAGAATAAACATGGCCCCACCCCTGATATCCCCTCATTAAATGACTATGTTTCATCAAAAACATCATATTCTAAGGATAAACTCACACTTTTAAAACTATCATATGAGGTGGCAATCCTTAGGGTTTTTTATATAATAAAATTCCCCTTTAAATGTGTTAACCAATCCATATGATTAAAATTCATATCCAATGTTTATAAATCGTCTTTAAAACCCAATTTCATAACTATAGAAAACCTTTAAAACATTTTGGAATCCTAGAACACATTTTCCAAAACCATGCACACAATTGAAATCCAAGTATTTTATTTTCAAAACTACATTAAATCCCAAAACACTTTTCATACAATTTAAAACAATTTCTAAAAGACATTTAAAAATTTTATCGATGACTTGATGAGTGAGGTTAGTTTAAAACAATTTTATAATATTCTTTTAAATTGAACAATAGTTTTTATCAATTTAAAATCAAGAAAAAACCCATTTTTCTTCCCACATAATTCATAAACATAATTAATAGTAACATTTAATATTTAATACATACATTAAAATAGAAAAAAAATATATTTCTTAAATTGATATCCAAATACAATAAGAAAAAATACCTTAATCTTGACATTTCTACAAGAGAAGCATCATTCCCACGTTATAAGTAAATAAAAATCCTTAAAGAACAAAGAAAAAAATAAAACTATTAAAACTTTAATGTAAATTGATCCAAGGGTTTCCTTAGGAATCCATGGCCTCTCTAGGGTAAGAATAAGAGAGAAGGTTTAGAAAAATAATAGAGCATAGGACTAAGGAGTGATTAGACCAAGAATCTATCCTTAAATATCAAAAAATCAGGAACAAACACCTAGAGGAGGGGATAAATAAATGGGAGGATACCCACGGAGTTATGTAAACCAAATATAATAGGAAAAGTGTAGTTTAAAAAACCACAAGCCACTTAAATATTTCCTCAATATTGTAGGTCATATGGCCTTAAGCGCGCAACATTGTACGCCACAATCTATCAACTAGTAGTGAGGGTACAATGGTGGTATGTTTGGGAAAATATAACCTCATGAAAAAAGTAGAAGAGTTGTTTAAGAGATAATAAATCAATATATATATGAAATCAAATAATTGAATTGTGGTAGAAGATAATACTACTAAATAGATAAAGTGTCCAATACCAAAAATCTAACCAAACATAGAAGTCCTGATGATGGTACATAATCTAATGTAGTAAACATACAAAAAATAATATATAAATGAAACAAAATAAAGAAAAAAAATACTCAATGGATATCTCAATGATCATCTTATTCCCAAATAAAGTCCTATGATCCAAAATTTATGTGTACACAAATAACAACAGGTGAGCCAAAACCAAAATCTAGTCCAAAAACCATGAGATCTATTCAGGTACCCTAGTACAATGGTGACCCGAAAAGGGTATGAGATATAATTAGTATTCCACCCTTATGATTTCTAATGAAATTTTGTTTGTTATTACAAAATATAGTAGTGTAAAGGTACAAAAAATAAATTAGTAAATGAATAACTTTAACTAATCAATCTCGGGTTCCTCATGGACACTCACCTAACCATACCTACATCGACCTTACCCATAATATCTCGAAATGGGTCCACATGTATATATATTCAGGTATTTAAATAGATATATTTTGAGATATACATAAAATATATAGGTATTAAGGATTTTACAAAATGGGAAGGTGATAATGATAGTATAGTACTATGATCAATGTCTATAGGCCATAACATCCATAAAATAGAGAATCTAAAAACAGTGGAGAAATTTATGGTATCCATAGGTATCTGAACATGAGACCATTAGTTGATCAAGGACCTAAGGTACATAGCCATGGAATATTGGTATAATAATCATCATAAGGTGATACTACTAGTCATATGTAATAAAAAATGCATAATATAATTTCTTCATCCTATAATCCCATCCAAAGTGTTACATAGAGGAATCCAAGTACCACCCATAGAGCCATGTAATTATTTTAATTTCTAATAACATATATAGCATTATTTAATATAGAAACCCAAGTATCACTCATAAAATTCCAATATCCTTTGATCCCATCTATGGCATTCCATAGAAAGAAAACCCATATTCTACTCCTTAAATCTGACTACCCTATGAGCCCGTCCATAGTGTTTGGTAGAAAGGAAACCCAAGTACCACTCAGAGTTTGTGGAAACCATCAAGACAATGATGAAATCCATGGTTTTCCGAAATAAGGAAAACCATGTATTACTCAAGGTGAAATATATGGAAAATAAACCAAGTTCCCATCCATGGAATTCCAAATAAGGAACCTGTGAATCGCTCATGGAACATGCAATCTTAATCATCCTAAAAGACCATTCAAGTATTTTCATAAAAAGGAACCTGAGTATTTATTAGGTCAAAATATAACTAATTTAATCATTTAAATTTAATAAATAATGAAGGAAAAGTTTTTAAACACTCCATAAAACTTTTCAAATATAAGGAATTAAGAGGTATATGTACAAGCATGCCATCTCTCTAGTCACGAATTAATAAAAAATTCCATGATCATTTATCATTTCCAATATCTTATTCAATTTACCAATTTAATTAAATAAGACATCACACCTCTTAGGTGGTATTATTATTAAACTGGGGTGATTTTATCATTTCAATTCCTTTAATTCAGGTTTTGTATCCCTTATAAGAGGGTTTATTCATCAAACCTAAAATGGTGATCAAGAGAAAGTAAGAATTATAAATATGACCATTCAAGAAACAATTTATAAGGGTTTTTTAACTTCTTAATCATTCATAGTTTACACATTGATATAAAAAACAAGCCCAAGGGGTGGTTTGATTCGATGTGAGAAACCTCCAACATGGAAAATTTAGATACAAAATGGCTAAGTAATTTGATGTGTTATGTTGAAAATATTTGATTTCACATTTTATGGGAAATTAAATAAAATTATGATGTATGACATAATGATACATGTTATAATTTATGACACACTAAAGGAAAATTGTTGGGAAAAATCCCTCAAGGCATCATTGAAGCATTTTTGGGTTGGTAGGGTTTGTTGAAAAAGCGGGCCTCATGTTTTGTTTGTTGAAAAGTTGGGTTTCTAAATTTAGTTTGTTTAAAAGGGGGAATCTATTATGATTTGTTGAGTTCAATAGATTTTATTTACAATCTAAGACTGACATAAGAACCCCGACAAAGGAATGGACGATCTGGAGGTCGTACAAAAAGATCAAATACAATGTGGCATGGTTTTCCAGTGTTTGCCAAATTTTTGGGCCTTAATATCAGAAAATGGAGAGATGTATTTTTTTGGAAAAGGGAGATGTGTAAAATAGAGGAATGTGTTTTTTTCACTGAAGAGGTTTTTTGAGATCAGAATCTCAAGAATTGGAAGAGGCATGAGGTGCATGGAATATTGGAGCAGTGCGTGAAATACAGTGTTACGCAGAAGATGTGTTTTTTCACGCTCGAAGAGGATTATGTGCTCAAGGAGGGATATTTGAGCAAGGTTGATTTTTACTAAAAATATAAAGTGACATCCTCATTAGAAGTATCTCAATACTTAAAGAGGATCCAAGCATTGATGTGCGTAAAAAATACATAAATGGAGTTGCGCGAATAATTTGGTGTTGCACTTAAAAATTGATGTTGCACATAAAAGTAAACATTGCGTGTAAAATGAAGGTTTAATAGAGTTGTTGAGGTTGCATGAAAAGTGGAGTTGGGATTGCATGTAAAATTAGATATTTTGTATGAAATGCAAGGTAATTACATGCAAGGTGCAGTTATGGATACATGTAAAATTTGAGGTTTCCCGGTTCAATTCTGTACCAAAGTGAGATTCATTTGTGGGTGTAATTTATACTTCAATAGAGAATCTATCAAAAGTTAAGGATGAAGAATTCATATGTGATAATGAAGATACCTACAGTTCTATAAATTGTGATTAGATCTTCTAAAGAAGTAGTGAGCACACTTTTGTTCAGAGAGTAGTGAGCTTTAATATTGTGAGTGGTTGTAAACTAGGAGGGATAATGAGTCTTATCGGAACTTTGTAATCAACAGTGTGCTTTTAGTGGATCTGGTACATCGTCACATTGCCAGTTTATTCTCTTTAGATTTAACCTAGTGAGTATGAACCATTTAAAATTATTCCGTCTTGTGCATGATTTAACTTTTGTTCATACTCTACATCGTGAAGGAGAGAGAAGAGAGTTTCGTCTAACAACAAAAAAAGATCAAAGGGGAAATTGTTTTAATCTATCATACCTTGATTCACCCCCCTCTCAGGGTATCTAGTCTTGTGCACCTAACAATTGGTATTAGAGGGAAAGGTTGATATGATTGCTTTTCTCTCAAATGGAGGTCACCAATCACAATGGTATTTCGATCAATGACGAGAACAATTTTCAGTTATGGAAGAATCAGATGTAATACTACTTCCAATATTTTGGAATAGATGTTTCTAAAACATCAATGCATGGTATAAAAACCAATATTAATAGTGTTTCATTATTGGAAGCTAATCGTAGGAAATTGGATGTTGATACCAAGGGAATTAATGTGTTTGGGGGAGTCCTATGAAATGCTATCTATACGAAGGTGATGTCATGAATAACATCACATACCATTTCGGAAAAACTATTGAATATATATGAAGGAGATATAAAGGTCAGATAGGAAAAGCTACAAGTTCTGTGGAACCAGTATGATGATTTGAAAATGAACCTGAATGAGACTATTGATTCATTCTATGAAAGGGTAAATTTTTTTGTGGAAGATATGTGGGGTCTTGGATAATTCATTGAAGACATAAATATCATAAAGAGAATCTCGAGGAAACTTTCACCTCAGTTCAATCCAAATGTTACAATACTGGAAGATAATGATCTTAAGGAGTTGATACTGGAAAATTTGAACAGTACCTTGGATGTATATGAAATGGGAAACGATGATAACGAGGCTATGGAAAAAGGGAAATATAAGGATGTGGAATTCAAGGACATGAATAAGATCACCATTGAATATTATTAGGAGGATGAATAGATTGATGAGGTGATGACATTTTTTTATTCAAATTTGTAAAGAGGGAAATGAAAGTTCAAGGGGAAACTTCTAATGGATTGTTTTAGATGTGGGAAGGTTCGTCATCTTGCAGAAAGGTGACCCAAAATTTTCCAAGAAGATGATGATGTCGATGAAGTCCAAATTCCCAATAATAATTCTTCAGCCTATGGGAAATAAAAGAAACATTTCAAGAGAAATTTCTTTAATAAGAAAAATCTCCTTTCACAAGAATGAGACAGTTCAGATGAGTCTGAGGTTGAGTAGGTTGAAGAGGTAGAGAACTTAAAAGATCATGGAGAAAATGATATGGTGGCAGTTGTCAGTAGTACTCAGAAAAATGAAGAAACTGACATTGATGATGAATAAAAAGTTGAAGGAATAGTTGATATGAAAGCTGAGTTAGAGGCTTCTCTTGAAAAGATAGATGTTTAGAGAACTAAATCAAAGAAATCCAAAAAAATTGTTCATAATGCCAAACCCTATATGCATTAGTAAGAGGAAGAAAAGTTCAATTTGATGGAAAAAATTGAAAAACTCAAGTTGTCAACACTAGAGGATACAGAATAATTTTGTGAGTATAAATTTTAGATTTTAGAACTAAAAAGTGAGATCAATGGCTTGAATAACACAATGAAAGATAAAATCAAGCATATATATGAACTTTAAGGAGAAGTTGTCAGTCTACGAAATAATTTTAAAGACCAAGAAGAAATTTTGATTCCCAACATGTTATCGAGAAAGCGGATCATTTAGAAGACTATAAAGATGAAATATGAGCATATTAGTTCAATACCAAAGAAGCAACAATCAAGCTTAGATGTTATGGCTAATTTGGGGCTCGATCAGAAATAGAAAGTAGTTGGGGTTGAAGTCAAAATGAAATCACCCGTTCCAAGAATGAAAATTGTTATGGGAACAAAGCATAATTTGAAAATTCAAGGAATCGAAGCAAATACTAGCAGTATAGAAGTGAGATGTAGGAATGTTCCTTTCATCAGGTGTTATTGGTGTGGAAAGATGGGACACTCACAAAATATGTGTTCTATTTCCAGATGATACTGAAGGGCACAAGAACAGTGGTGGCAGCCAAATAGTTAACGGTTCTCTAGAACATATTTCAAAGGACACTATTTTTTGTATGAAGTATTTGAGCACATGACTACATATTGTACATCAATCATATAGAGAAGTGTTCCAAAGAATAATTAAAATATTCTCAAGTAGTAGATCAATTAACCAATAGGTGAGTTGAAAATGAAAATAGAATTGATGCTTTTCATGATGAAGTTGTTCTATCATAATCTGAGAAAAATCAGAAGTCTGAATCTATATCGAGTGTGAAGACAAAAATATGGACTAAGAAGAAGAGAGTAAAGATGGCGGTAGTTGCTGAAATTTCTCTTAAAGAATCAGACCATTATGATGTGTGGATTCTTGACAGTGGTGTACATCTCACCTGATAGGCAACAAGGATCTGGTTATAGGCATAAAATATGACAAACAAGTAGTTGTCAAGTTTGGAAATGATGAAGGCTTAACGATAATTGGATTAAGAAAGGCCAGGTTTAGGGGGGATAGAAATAATTCATTCTGATGTTTCAGTTGTATAAGATCTAAGTCACAATTTTATCAGCATCAGTCAACTGTATGACTCAGAGAATTCTATATGATTTACCAAGAAGATGTGTGTTGTTAAGGGAAAAGATGGTAAAATGATCCTATTGGGAAAAAGGACAAAGGGAAATCTCTACTTGGTTTGTGGATAAGAATATATGTGCTTTTTTTCCAGAGAGGAAGAAAACATGTTGTGGCATAAACTACTTTGTCATCTATTCCAGCAATCCCTTAAAAATTTTGTAATCTGTGATATAGATAGAGACCTCCCTAAGCTATCATGGGATTATTATCACACATGTGATGCATTCCAACATGGGAATATCATCAGAAAGACATATAAGGAATAGGAATAGAAGTCAACAAAACTGCTAGAATTGGTGCATGATGATGTTTCTGGGCCTATCACACCAATAGAAATTAATGGAAATTGGTACTAATTTATTTGAATTGATGAATATAGAAGAATGGCTTGGGTATTTGTTATTTCCCATATTTCTGATGTGTTTAGCTACTTAAAGCATTACTGGAGGGAGTGAAAAAGGATTCTTTGACCGAAAATTATAATGTTTCATATAGACAGTGGTATAGAATGCACAAACAGTCAGGTGGAAGACTATATCGAGAATCACAAGATAAGGCATCATGTTTCTTTAGTGAGAAATACCCAACAGAATAGAGTGGTTGAAATGAGTAATAAAATCATCAACAACATGTCCAGAACAATGCTTATAGAAAAAACCTACTATAGATGTTCTGGAAAGAATCAATGCTGACATCGGTATACATTTCTAATAGATATTTATTGTGTCTGAAGGAAGAAAAGAATCTTTATGAGATGTGGTATGTAAAGAAGAAAATAGTGACATATAATTTAATCTTTTTAAGTAAGTGTTTTATTCTCAAAAAATAGAAACATAAAACATTTTAGTCACATTAATTTGAAGGGATATTCCTTGGCTACTCTCGAAAAAATCAAAGCGTAAAAATGATTTAACTAGAGGCTGGGAAAAGTTGTTGAGAGAAATGATGTGACTATTGTGGAAAATGAAGAGAACACCCAACGGCATAGTGAATAGTTCCTTGATGAATGTGAAGAAGAGGAAAGTAACACATGAGGGGAAAAAGTGGACGATGCTGATTTAGAAGAAGATACTGATGATGAGAATGAGGAAAAAAATGTGTATCTGAACATAAGCTAAGGTGTCGAGCTGAAATAGACAGGAAGAATATCATTGGTGATCAGTTAGCTCCAGTTCAGACTAGAAGAATAAAATAACTGCATAATATATCATTCATATCTCAGGTAGAGCCTAAATTATTTTCTAATACAAGTTAATATAAAGACTAGTTTCATGCTATGAATTAAGAGCTAGATCATATTGAGAAGAATCACACATGGGAGATTGTTTTGAGATCAGCAAATGAGAATTTTATCGGGACCAAATGGGTCTTTCACGACAAGATGAAAGAAGATGGCCCAATGATTTGAAACAAAAATTGACTACTTCCCAAATAATACTCCCAGATATAGGGTATAGATGTTGATGAGGCATTTTCACCAGTTGTAAGTCTAGAAACAATCAGATTATTTCTTACCATTGTAGAGCAACGAAAGTTCAAAGTGTTCCAGATGGATGCCAAATCAGCATTTTTGAATGGGGTTCTAAAAGAATAAGTGTATATTGAGTAGCCAGATGGTTTTATCATTCATAAAGATGAGAATAGAGTTTTTCAGTTGAAGAAGGATTTGTATGGGTTGAAGCAAGCACCAAGAGAATGGTATTCAATGTTATATCAATTTTTGAAGAAAATTTGTTTCCTGTGTGGTGGAGTTGATTACAATATCTATTTCAACAATGATAGTAATATAGGGTGGATAGTTCTAGTATATGTTGATGATATAATATTGGTGGATCAGATGAAGCATAGTATAGACAGTTTTCTGAATTAATGAAACGTGAGTTTGAAATGTCAATGATTGGTGAGTTGACGTTTTTCCTTGGTTTACAGGTAAAAAAAATAAGGAATGGAAAATTTACCTCTTACTAAAAATTTTCGAAGGAGGTTTTGAGAATATTTGGAATGGAAAATTCCAAGGAGATGAATAATATGGTTGCTACATAGATTAAATTATCAAAATATGGTGATAGAAAGGCAATTAATATCATAAAATATAGGTAGATTATTTGGAGTTTACTGTACCTAATAGTGGTGAGACCTGATATTGTTTTTTCTACCTTCCAAGCAGTGCGATATCAATGAAATCCCAAGGAAATACAAATTCTTAAAGTGAAAATAATAATTTATTATATCAAGGGCATGGTGGAATTTATCTTGATATATGATGAAAATATCAGTCAAAGTTATTGGGATATACTTATACAGATTGTGCCGGTTTAGTAGATGACAGGAAATCAACATTAGGAGGTGCTTTATATCTTGGTGGACTGTGTATTTCTTGGATAAGAAAAAACCAAGATTTCATTTCATTAAGCACCACAGAAGTTGATTATATTTTGGCCACTCAAATATGCACACAGTTATTGTGGTTAAAGAAGCTGCTTGATGATATGAGAGTTGGAGTGAATTCTCTGATCCGAATCCAATGTTATAACTCAAGTGATATAAATATTAGAAAAAATATCATCCATCACTCAAGGACAAAGCACATTGAGATAAAGTATTATTTTATCGAGGAGAAGGTGGAAAATGGAATCATGCAGTTGGAGTATGTTCCTGTAGAACTACGAGTTGTAGACATTCAGACAAAGGCCTTATCCTAGGATACTTTTGAGAGACATCGACTGGATATAGGAGTTTAGCCGACTCTCCACACTTGAATAAGTTTGGATATTCTCCCTCTCTCCCCAAGGTATGATGTGTTTTCTTTACTATACTAATATGTGTTTTTTACCTAGTTACAGACCACAGAGGAGTGCACTTTGGGTTCGTTGACAAAGGGGGTGAGAATTATATGGGAGAGAAAAATGTACAAGGGAAAGATAGTGTAGTTATTTAATAAATTATGAATGATATGGGGAGAATCTTATAGATGAAGGAGAGAGATAGGGGTTTAATCTAAAGTCGGGTTGCAGCTAATAGGAGTTGATGATGTGAGCAAACAATGGGAGTATTTAAATATGGCGATGCTAGAAGTGATCGATTAAAGAATAGAAATCACGAAAACCAAAGATCATGATAAAAGCATAAAAGTGGTGTTGGAATGGTGTCAAAATGTTTCCCAAAATCAGAAATTGGTATTTTTTTGGTATCAATAATTGGTGTCAAAAATGAAGTGACTATTTGATGAACTTTTCATTTACTCTTGTTTCTCACATCAAACATTGCTTGTGTGGGCTTAGAGTATGTGTTGAGTGAATCGTTGACTGTTATCAGAATCATAAGTAGAAAATGTTGGCTGAAGATTTAATGAGGTATCTTTTTATGAAAGAGTTTTCAACAATCCCAAAGGGGGATATTGTTGGAAAAAATCCTTCAAGGAATCATTGATGCATTTTTGGGTAGGTTGTGTTTGTTGAAAAAGTAGGGCTCAATGTTTTGTTTATTTTCATGTTAGGTTTCTAAGATCTATTTTTTGACAAAGGGGGCATCAATTGTGATTTTCGGGTTCAAAAGATGTTGTTGACAATCCATGATTGACAGAAGAACCTGAAAAAATTAATGGATGATATGGATGTGGTACTTAAAGAGCATATACAAGGTGGTGCTGTTTTTCAATGTTTTCCAATTTTTTGGGCCTGAAAATCAGAAAATGAAAATATGTGTTTTTGGAAAAGGATGTTGTGTGAAACAGAAAAATGGTGTTTTTCACGCAAGATTTGTTTTGAGATTTGAAGCTCGAAAATTGTAAAAGACATGAGGTGCATGAAATATTGGAGTTGTGTGCGAAATATAATGTTTCCCAGAACATTTGTTCCTCATGCTCGAAAAGGATTACGTGCTCAAGGAGGGTTTTTTTGCGCAAGGTTGATTTTGGATATAAATATGAAGTGACCCCCTCATTCAAATCATCTCAATAATTATATAATATTCAATCTTTGATGATTATAAAAAATACGCAAAGGGAGTTGTGAAAAAAAAGTTGACGTTTAATGTAAAAATTGATGTTGCATGTAAAAATTAACATTACGCGTAAAATAAAGGTCGCACGGAATTTTTGGGGATTTATGAAAAGTGAAGTTGGGATTGCACACAAAAAGAGATATTTTCCACGCATGGTAAAGGATTTACGCGCAAGGTACAGTAAGGGCTGCGTGTAAAATTTGAGGTTGCCCAGTTCAATTTTGTGGCAAAGTAAGATTCATATGCGGGTGGAAGTTGTACTTCAATAGAAAATATATCAATATTTTAGGATGCAGAATTCATATATGATAATAAAGAGCCCTAACTATATATAAACTATGAGTATATCTTCTAAAGAAGTAGTGAGAACACTTTAGTTGATGGATTAGTGATCTTTCATATTGTGAGTGTTTGTAAACTAGGAGGGATAGTGAGTCCACTCCAAAATTCATAACCAGAAGTGTGATTTTAGAGGATCTGGTACATTGGAACATTGCTAGGTTATTATCCTTGGATGTAGCTTAGTGAGGGTGAACCAAGTAAAATTTTCATGTCCTATGTAGGATTTAACTTTTTTTATACTCTATACTAAGAAGGAGAGAGAAGAGTGTTTTTTCTGACAACAAAACAAGATCAATTATCGGCCTTTAACTCAAGATGAACTGAGAGAAATGTAAGATTTGATAAACACTATCAAAATACGGTAAAGTATTTCATGTAGATTTAGCATTCCATACTGGAAGGTAAATGAATAAAATAAACTAGAAGATTCTAGAGATTATTTTGGGATATCCAATGCATCTAAAAAAAATACAAATAACAAGACAATGATTACCTGAAACCATCTAACTAGAGAAATGATCACATCATCATCTCTTTCACCATCCAACACATGTCTCTCCCACCACATGTTCTATCATTTAATTTCCAATTTTGAGTCATGGTAGTCCCACCATTGGAATTCCCAAATGAATAATCCTATTATCATTCAAATGATTCTCATCACAAGATTCTTTGAATGATAAAATAGTAAATTCCCAATAAAAAAAATTGACCTGGTCATTATGAATTTTCCAATAATCCCCAACCAAACATACTCTTCACTCATCATATCCTGACAATGTTCTTGATTCAGTTCCTCACTAACCATATTTAGAAACAAATAAGGATTTTATGTCATTCCATTACTAGCTGACTATCTTGAGAACACTCAGATTTTACAGTCGATGCATCAACATTAAAACCAAAAGGATTTTATCAAAGGAACTCAAGATTACTTTGGGAAAAGTTACCAATTCCTATAAACAATTTTTGATAATTCATCCCTCTGAATCATTCATTTTTGTTGTCGTTCCATAGCACGAACAAGGGTTTATACCAAATCAATCACCCTTGAATTGAAACACATAAATTAAAATCAACTGATCCCAACTGTAAGTATAGGGTAACCTCAAAATAATCTATCGGAGTACAAGGATCTCATCCAATTTAGTCCATACTATGTTTTTTACAAGTGATACATCGATACATATCTGAAACATATACTCATAAAAACACTGATTAAGACCAATGTTAGTAAAGTCAAGTGTTGGCTGGTGTCCTTGAGTCTGTCCAAGTTGTTCGTACTCAAGAACCCCTGTATCAATTAAGACTAACCATGCATCTATAGTCAATAAATAACTTAGAGTGAAATTCATAATTAGTCTATTTATTGATCCAAAAGTGAATAACCTCATTCTTTACCTCTATGCATAATTGATTCTCTCTTAGTGTACACTAAACAATGTCAAGATAGAGGGTGTGATCATTGTAAAAACACAAGTACACTAAGAGGTTATCCATGATCAACCAGAAGACTAGATACCTCCTATCAGATCCAAGATAAAGTACTTGAAATGGGTTTTAACCAATCACTTCCAATAAAACATAGCTAAGAAAATTTGATCCACTTATGGATGACTTCCTTTAGAAGAGTTTGACTGTAACTATTGATGTGTCATTTTCAACTGACCATGATTCCATTACCACCTAAGGAATCATGTTCTTACTCAAGAACAACCACCAAAGTACATCCATATCTAATAGTGTTTTCAAAGGTTTTTTACACTTCCAATAATATCATCTTCATGATTCCTCATTAGAAGATATATATTTTGGAACTCACTAGCCCCATGGGAATTAATAAGTAGTGCTGACCATTTCTAACTGGTATTGTACTGTTGGGTTCCCTATACTTGGAAATACATATTGAAACTTGTTCAGCACGATTATCCCCACGTGTCATTGTACTCATTTATCGATAATGGAAACTCATAAAACGGAACTCATTCCATCAACCAATGATTGCGGGTATTGGACATGGATAAGACATGTTACCAAGAAAAATTTTGAAATGAGGGGAAACTCACCACATGAAATCTTGCTATGTTAGATTCACCTTAATATGTATGCATGAAACTCCTCCCAATTTACATCCTCATACACTATAACATCAGTCATGAAAGGAAATCTACTCTAACTGGTGGATTTTTGACACCCAATAATTTTACAAAATCATTATGATCGTTGGGATGAGTCATATTTACTTTAATACTATGGTCACTCTACATTGGGGATGACCTGTGATTGAAGCCTAATAGATCAAGGATTAAACTATTCCCAACAAAATCATTTGGTTTGCTGCATCATTTTTATCAAACCAATAGGTACCATGTATATTAGCATGTGTTACCTTGAGATTTCACAACAGCGTAATTGAAAAAATTATCATCCATTAATTTGAAGTTCCAATGACACAATTCATCTCTGAAAGGGGAACAAATTACATGATCTAACAAGTAGAATATCTGTACCTAGGCATGACTAACCCTCAAAAACCAAGCATTTCACAATTTTCATGTCCATAACAAAGACCAATTCATTGCTCAAACACCCATTTAACTTAGGTTCTGTTTTAAAACTAAGAGTTCTACTTGGGAAATATGACACTTGAACAAAAAATAATTTTTCAAAACTCATCACAACATTTAGCAAGTCATTAATATCAGAGGTCACTACCAAAACTAGGCTTTCCCCTTCCTATTTGGAAAAATGATTTGAGTCCCAAAATTTGAGTCACACAAAAATAGCACTAGGATTAATGACCTAATTTATAGATCATAAAAATAGAAAGGAAAAATAGATCCATGGGTGATTTCCATGTTCTAAATCAAGGAATATCTCATGTAAACATTCAACTAACCCCTTACACAAGGGTCTAGGAGAAGAAACCCATATTAATTATGTTTTTAAATTATTTAACTAATTAACATTTAAGAACATCAAGTACCACTCATAAAGAAAAAAGTTCATGGTGCTTTATTTTTTTAATGCCACAAGGAAAAATAGGGAAGTTATATTAAACTTTCAGTTAAGAATGGTTATTTAACTTGCATCCTATTAGGAATTAAAAATTTTACACAAAATTAAATTTTAACCATTTTATTTATCCATAATGTTCTCACAGTTGGTATTAGTTAAATTAAATTTCAATTCTAATCTATAGAGGAAAACACATTTTAGGTTTTAATTACCATTTTAATTAACAAACACCACATATAAGTACAAATTAAAATAAGGTAATAGGTTTTTATGAATTTTATGGATTGGTTTAGTAAGATAACCCCATAAATTTATATGTAACATCATATTAATGGACAATTACACTTTTTAATAACCCTCTCTATGTGGAATAAAAATAACCCCATTAAGTTTAATTACTAAGGAATATTAATGTAAGGGTGACCTAAGAGGGTCCCATCAATTATGAAAATATTCAATTACACTGTTATTGGGTTCGTCACATAAGCCCAAAGCACCATGACTGACCTACTTCTGTTGAGTCAAGTCTATATTACAAGAAACATTTCACAACTAACCAACTTGGGTTGTTTCATAAAAAAAATACATTAAGAAAAAGTACATTTAAAATAAATATTTAATATATTTCATATATATACAATAGTATCATGGTATATCAATATCTTATATTATGTTTTAATTATATTGGTTACAATTTTTAAAGTTTTGAAGAATGTATACACTTCATAGATTGAAAATTGGCTTCCATTTAGTTGCAAACTGTATGTTTCATCCCATGCAACCAATTGTTTATGGATTAACATGTAATAATTATGGAGTAAAATAGAATTCCACCACCAAGAAATGTGGGGAAAAACCATTGAAGTTTATGTATAAATTTTAGCCAACCATACACATTTCTTAATTATAATGATGCATGTTATAAAAAGTAGTAAATATAGGTCACGTGGAAATTAATTACCAAATCCCAATAAGCCACCATATAGGAATGAAACCAAAGAAGAATATTATATAAGAAAAAAATTATAAATAATCACCTAAATATTTTATAATAATATATGTTATAAATAATCACAAAATAACATTATACACTCAAGGAATATATCACAATATCAGGTTTTCTATGAATGTAACCTACATGACATGGTATATGCATGGAATGTGAATCTATATGCTCAAATAATGATTCTTGTAATGCAACTACATTGACATACTAGGAAAAGGGTGTAATACCATAATCTTATAAATAATTATGAAATGTATGGTACAACAATCACACAATGTGAAATCATAATCAACCATTACAATGATGAACATAAAAAATAGTCCCATTCCTTGGTCTTTTCCCTATTAAAAAATTGATCACTACCATATAGGGATATTTACCAAGAACCATAACATTCTTGGTCTCTTGTATATTATCCCAAAATAACACAAAAAATGGGAAAAATGGCTCTGATAAAACTCTATAAAATTCCAACTCAGGATCCACATAAACAGTGCCCCAAGCTGCTAGGTCACTTAGTCTTAAGCACGCCTCCCCATTTTCTAGAGTCTGATGACTAGAAGCGAGGGTCCAATAGTGGTACGTTCATGAGACTATACCATCATGATTAGAGTATCACAGTATTATAAGAGATAATAAATCAATAAATATCGAAAACAATATAAAATAAAGGTATTGGTAGATAATAGTAATAAACCGACAAAGTGTCCAACACAAAATTTCTAACCAAGAATTCATGTAAAAATGCTGATAGATAATCTGAGGAAGAAAAAATATATTAGGTAATATATAAATGTTACAAAAGAAATAAAATATCCTCCAAGGATATCTCCATAAGAATCCAGAACACCATCTCAGTCCTGTTCTACTATGCTCCAATGAACACAAATAACAAGAATCATTTCAAAATGAGAACCAGATCTTTCAACCATGAGATATATTTGGGTACCCTAGGGTAATGGATACCTTAGAAGGGTGTGATATATACTCAGTAGACCACTATACATGATGTATAATACAATCCAGTCTTTGAATATAAAATATAGTAGTGTGAAGGTATAACAAGAAAATAAGTAAATTAATTACTGTAAATAAGTTTGCTCGAGGTGATCAATGACACTAAACTAACCACACTTTCTTTGTCCAAAGGAATAATATTTCAGAACATGACCACATGTATATCTAATCATATATGTAAATGTACTTACGAATATATATAGATGAACTGATGAGGTATCAAGTCTTCATATAATGGATAGGTGATAATGACAGTATATTTCTGGTACCCAAGGATATAAACCCCAATATCCTTACAATAGATTCTTTAAAAACCACATAGAAATTCTGTGTAGTATCATGTCTATGAACATGATACCATTATTTGGTCAAGGACCCAAGGTATGTATACAAGGTGTATGATTATAATAATCATCATAAAGATATAATATTAGTCATATGTAATAATAAACATGCATAATATAATTTATTGATCCAATGATATGGTCTAAGGCTTTCTGTAAAGAGGAATCCATGTGTCTCCCAAAGATCCATGTAATTATATTAACTTATGAAAATGTCCTTGTTATAGCATAATAAAGAATCCTGATTATCTCTCCTAACATCCAAATGCCCTATGATCCTATCCATGGCATTATGTAGAAAGGATACCCAAGTATTGCTCATAAAATTTAACTACCCTATGAACCAATCCATGGGAATCCCTAGGAATAAAACCCAAGTATTTGTCAGAGTGTATGGAAAATATATAGCATATTATCCAATCAATAGTGATTCAAAATTAAAAAACCCAAGTATCGTTTAAGGCACAACATAAGGAGAATAACATATAAATCCATCAAAGGTGTTCTCATAAGGAACCCAAGTATTCCTCATAAAACATGTAAATAACACCATTCCCGTTAACCGAGCCCACTAATCATTGAAAATATTTTATTCAATTACCCCATTTAATTATAGAATAAAATACACCTCATAAGTTGTTTTATTATTAATAATGGGTGATATTATCATTTCAATTCCTTTAATTCATGTCAATTATCAATCATAAGAGGGTTTATTCAACACACATAAAACTATGATCATGTGTAAGAAAAAATTATAAATATGATCATTTAAAAACACCTTGGATGTGTAATTTAAATACCCAAATAGGAATAGTGGACACAAGAATATAAGTAACACACCCAAGGGGTGGTCTGAGTATAGCTGATTAACCTCCAATGAAGAAAATTGAGACACACAATGGATAAGTAATTTAAGGCATTAGGATCAATATATTTAATTTAAAATTTTATGGGAAATACATGAAAAGTATATCGTGTGCCATAAAATTTCATGTTATAAACAATGATAATTTAAAGGTAAATCATATAGACTACCTACCTTACACAAATAGAGTTCCACTCATACATAATAATCTATTGAATTGAGCTAAATCAAGATAAAATAGAATATTTGAATAATTCCCTAAAAATGGGGGAAAAGAGCTTGGATGGATTTAACATTTCATATGGGAGGGTAATTAAAGGAATGAAACATGAGTAATTCAGATAAGACTAATGGATATCCAACATATCAGATGGATATTGATTTAGATAGTGGAAAGAGGGGACCCAAATGACCCTATGAGAGGAGTGGAGTCACTTTGAGACATAGAACCCTCCTGTGTATGACAAAAAACAAGGGAATGATCCCCTAATATAAATTTTAAAAAGGAAGAGTACCTAATTCATGATGTGAACTGATTTAATAATGTGAATGAAATTCACAATGTGAACTAGATATATATCTTGAATTCCATACAGAAATATCCTGGTATTTCACATCATTTATCATCCAAAAACACCTTACAAAACCAATTGACACCATGAATGGGATTCATGACATGAATTTATTTCAATAGTTGTTTATAATATCCTAACAGGTATGTTCTTCTTCTAGTTTTCACTTAAACCCCATGCACATCCATTGAAGCATATCCCATGTAGGAAAACATCATTTCTAGATGTTCAAACCCTTGTAAACATATTTTAATTCCCAAAATTCAAAACTATCCTTCCTTCAAATGAATATTTCAAATTCATTTGGATGTTTAAACCTTATCCAAAGCATAGTAAATTACAAGAAAAGTGAAATTATTTTTAAAGACAATGATGGGAAGAAGGTAATTTCTAATTTTTAATGGAATGGAAAGCCTACATGGTTTGGATTCATAGTCTTCCAAATTATGTACTAACCATGAGACTCATAATTGTCTCACCTAGACACCTGTACATTTTTGATTCATGGTTACATAAACCATGTGATAACCATGAAAAATGGTTCTCTTAACATAAAAAACACATATGCATAGTTCTCACATGATTTATACTGACCATACGTAAGATGTGAACCAATACCCTCAAACAATAGAGTCCTTCCATGGTTTCCTATGGGATTCTAAAAATATGAACCTAACCATGGATGAAAAAAATATGAACTAATAAACCAAAGTGTAAAGGTAGTCAAAAGTTTTCCTCAAAATTGTGTGCACAAACAGTGCCACAAAATAAAAAATACAAAAAAAAATTAACCTGAAACTCTTGAAACCCAATGGAAATAACAATATATAATAAATTAATAATTCAATGAGGGAAACAATGATTGGGTGTGATTAACATATCCTAATTCCTTGTCTATATAAGTGAATAACCCTCTAACTAAGATGTACCTATAATCATTTTTTGGCATACCATGTATATTCTGTAAGATAAAGTAAATAATATTGACACAGGAAAATTCCACATCAAAATATGTGAATATAATATCTCAATGTCTAATAACACCAGTGTTGTACTCTTTTTGTAACATCACAATATTCATGAGATGGTAGAGAGATTTATGGATTTATGAGATTAATATATGAATCTTACACTTTTGAGACATATATATTATGTGATTTATTTTCCTTGTGCAAGTAGTCTATAGAATGGTCTTTAGAGATACCCCCACTATTCCATCATGAGATATATAAAGAATGTATTTGAAGCCATTCATAGTTATGAAATGATCATTAAATATGAGTCTGATTCCTTATGTTCATCAATGTATATAAAAGTTTAATCCAAAAAATTTAGGATCTCCAAAATTAGTGCAGAAAATACTAGATCGTTGAACTCTATTAAATGAATCAATCGTACATCAAAAATGAGTTTAATCAGTATCTTTTACAACCTGAAGAGAGCAATGATATTTATGTAAATACATCAAGAAAATCTGTTTGGATGAATCATTCCTATTAAATACTAGTATTTTTGATCCTTTTAAATCATCATTGGCTTATAAATTTAATCAAAATGTTTTTACATGTTTTGGAAAATTATATAATTTTAAAAATTAAGTAATTTTAAAATAAAATAAAATAAATAAAAATATAATTTACAAATTTATATTTAATATGAAAAATAAAATAAAAAAATTTATATAAAATAAAAAATAATGATAAAATAAAAAGAAAATAAATTAATAAACAAATTCGAAAAATAAAAATAAAAAAAGATAAAATAAATGAAAAAATAAAAAAACAATAGAAAAATGACAAATAAGTAAAAATTAAATAAAGAATGAAAAGGAAAAAGGAATTAAGTACTTGAGTAAAATAAAATAAAATAAAATAATGAAATTAAAATAAGGTAAAAATAAAATTAAAAACAACTTGTTGGACGAGAGTTAAAAATTAAGTATCACATTAAGTATAATACGAAAAAAAATCAAGGGAAGAGTGGTGTGTATACGAATTGAGGGAGGGTAAGTTTCTTATATACCCCAAATTTGACAAAAAAAACTAGCCAAAATGGAAACACACAATGCTAGAATTTGATAGGGCTTGGTAGTTAGAATCATGAGGCATTAAATAAAATTAATAGATCTTTGTGAGTTTGGAATAAGCTTATAAAGAAATTAAATTAACCCCTATAAATTTTTATAGACCCATGTGAGCCCTGGTATTTTACAAAATTCTCAATACAAAATTTTATGGGTTGTGTTTTTTTCTATAGGGATCATGGAACTTTTGATCTATATTGACCCCAATCTCTATATTAATGTAATTCAATTGAAAAAGAGTAGAAAAAAATCATGAATATATGACATGAAACCCTTGTAATTCTTCAAAAAAAATAATATTTCTTATTCCCAAAAAAATAAAATAGTAAAAACATACATATTACACTAGGTTTCCTCATTTGATGTTCTTATTTTGAGTTATTAACTTTAATTTATCAATTTCCTTCAACATGATCTAATTATTTCTCAAAAAATACCTCCTTTTCTACTTTATATTTTCCTTCAAATGTGATTTTTTTCTTATTCTTCTTATTACTCATTTTTTCAATTAAAGTTTACATATCAACATCATCTTCTTTATTATCATAATCCATCTTTAAAAACACTTAATCAATTATTTTTTTAATAATCATGTGCATTACCATTATATTTTTCATCTTAACATGAAAATTGTTTATAAAAATCTTGAATCATCTATTCTCTGATGGATTTTGAACATTTGACTTTTTCAAATGTTAAATCACCCCAAATTTGTAAGTTATTTTTGAGTTGTATATCAACCTTTACAATTTTTTCTATAGGTGTAAAATTGTAGAATATTATATTTATTTCATCCGTAAAATATTCTTCATATTCAATTAATTTGATTTTATAATCCCATTTAATTTTTATAAATTTATAATGTTTAACAATGGTCATTTATTTATTCTTGTAGGTTTTGTGAAAATACATTTATTCTTCATAAACTCATAATAAAAGATTTAAATTTTTATATGAACATGTACCTTTAAAATTAAAAAAAAAGGTTTCCAAGGAATCAATGAAATTTAATATCCACTTTATTATTTAAAATAAAAAAGACTATAATAATATATAATTTAATAAATTTTATCAAATCAAATACCAAAATACCTCGAGGATAATTGACTTTTAATTAAATATGTCTTCAATCCATTATTATTTTCTTCAACTAATGTAATCTAAAATCCTTACAAACTTAATACAATTTCGAAATTTTAAGATAAATTTAAATATAGTAAAAATTGAGAGAGCGGTAATTAGTGTTCAGTGACTTATCATCAATTAAAATCTTCCCCCCTCTCTTAACACTGTAAATATTCAGGGAATGGGTCTCACTATCATTTTCTCAACTGACCATCAACTTTCTTGAATTCAATATAAATAAGAAAGTAATAAAATAAACAAAGCTGTATTTTTTAGTGTAGTTTTCATCTAAGATGGTTGACTATGGATCTAGTGTAATGTGGTTTATACCCCCATATATTCTTTTATATTATCAGGATAATTCTCAGGAAAAGGGTATATCATTTGATTCGTTATCCTATAACCAACTAGGTGAAACACAAGAATTGAATTACTATTTATATTCTTCTTTACAAACTATGAGTACCTCAATAAATTGCGATTTTTGGTTGGATCATCATTGAATAATGATTAAAAGGAAACCCTTATCCACTTATTGACACAATATTTTTTGATATTCTTCCTGAGTGTGAAAAAATATCAAAGGATTCCATTAACGTTTTTTGACTTCACAATATAAGAATATCATACACTAGTCCTATCAATCATACATTATGATATAAGGAATAATAATTTCTAGTCCTGGTGACGTAAAGCTATCATATTCTAGAACCACTAGATCTTATTCTTGGCTTGTAAGATCTGAATCATAAGTAAGGATGCTATCTCATTCTTCTTCTTCTTATTCAATTAAAATTGGTGATTTTATCATATTAGTGTTAGATATATATATATATATTTCAACCCATAGAATATTTATTAAGATAGTATGGTATGTTCTCTATATTTGATAATTAGGTTCTTCTTCTGGAATGCAAGGTCAACTAATTTGTTTTATTCTTTTATTTTCTACATTTTACATCATAAAATAAACAAATATATTTTTCATTTTTGTAATATGGAAAACACTTTTAAAAAATACAAAAATATCATCTCCATTTTCGTTATATAAACTGGTTAAAAAATCTTCATAACAAACTCTTAAATTTCAATCTTTGAGAAATGATTTCAAATATTTTTCTTGAAATACTAGATATATTATTCCAATAAATAGTCATTTAATTTTCACTAAATCAATAAGAAATCAAATTTCGCATTTTTATAATATCATATTTCATTATTTATCACAGTCATCAAGAAAATACTCATGACATGGGATTATTTAAACATTTAATTGTATCATTACAGAATATCTCACTGTGTCATGAATCAACCTTGTTACCACTCTTCATCATAAGATAATTCCATCGTGGTTTGATTATCTTCCTCATTGTGAAAAATATTCTTTATCTCCCATACTATTTCTTCCTTAATATTTCATTATGGTGTGTCCCTCATCAAAACAAAGAATTATTAGTCAATTATCATCTTCATGATTGTTTTATTAAATCATGAATAGATCACAAAACTATTTTTTACGCTTAGAATAATACCACAACATTGATATAGTTAACTTTCAAAATTATCTTATTTAATATCTTTAAAATCCTTGTATTTTTAAAAATGATAATAATTATGTAAAAAATATAATTTCTTACACATTCTAGTGTGAGATCGAGTATCTTATGAATTATTTAAAAATTGTAACATATCACATATATATTTTTACTTTTCCTCTTTTGCGATTTTCAAATGAAAATATCTTAGGCATGCCTCTGAATTTTTTTACACACCAACAAAAGTTTTTTCCCTTTATCACATTTGAGAAAATTATTTATCATATTTAATCTATATGAATTAAAATATCATATGAATTTAATAATATTATTTGTATTGATATTTTTATTTATGATCCTCAATATAGAATATTACAAATTTGAAAAAAATGTTACATTCTCTCTGATAATATTATGTATTGCATAAGATATTTTACTTTTCTTATATTTAATTATCTCCAAAATTTATTTATTATGTATAAAAAATATATTACAAATTCTAGGCCTTTTATATTTTATTTTTTTGTGAGAGGGGACCATATTATGCACCATAATAGAATTTTTATGCATCATAGCCGACTCCAATGGAATTTTTAAAT
This sequence comes from Viscum album, assembly GCA_963277665.1. Lineage (NCBI taxonomy): Eukaryota > Viridiplantae > Streptophyta > Magnoliopsida > Santalales > Viscaceae > Viscum > Viscum album. Next base: position 640,495,363 of record OY728146.1, on the reverse strand, counting down.
TCACTATTCTAATAATATAAATTATGTATATTAGTAAAGTTCATTTATTTTTATTTTCTTACATAGACTTCATAATATATTCCACATAATCTTGTAAAATATTCTCTATCAAAAATTTATTTATTCAATTTTTCAAATTTCATTTAATAATATCATATTATGTATTCAATAATTTATCTATTATCCAATAATATGCAAACTAAATTTTCCTTACCATATACAAACTTCTTAAATTCTTGATAAATAAATAATCAAATCTCTAGAATACCTTTTCAAAACTTTAAAACACATTAAAATTTATTTTAAATAATCTTAAATATATATTGTATAAATTTAAAATGTTTATGAAGAAAAGAAATACTTCTTAAAATATTTCAATGTTATTACACTACCTCTGTATCTTTAATTATTCCTCAAACATTATTTAATCATATTTTCAAGAGTTGCATGTCTCTATAAAAGATACACACCAGACTGCATATTCCCTAAAATACAAGAAAATTTTTATTCATCTGAAGTTTTATCTCTCTTCATTACATTGATACAGTGTCTATGAATTTTTATTATTTAATAAATAACATCCACATCATCTTGAGCCATATTTTCCAAATGATTGTTATCAATGAAATATTATTGTTGGAATAAACTTAATAAATTATTCAACCTTATACATGTGAATATATCTCTAATAATATCCATTGATAGATATTAATTTTCTCATTTTCATGCAAATAATGAAATCATACTTCAAATTTCATAATGTTTCTTTAATTATCATTCATAGTTCACAATTCAACATGTATTGATACATTTCTTAAAAGCTCCCTCTTTTTTTATCTTTATGCTTGGGTACATTAAACTCCTAATATATTTTTCTTCACCACGTATTAACTTAATTATTATAAACTTCATGACTATTGAAAAAAATACTACCCAAACACCAAGTGGTTTCAATAAACTCCCCCTTTTATTTTCTAACTTCAAAAAAAAAAATACATGTTAATATGTTTTTCTATTTTATTCTCTCTCCCCTAATTGATAATAAATACCATGAATCTTATGAGAGGATGATATTAATTTACTTAAATCTATATACCCTCAAATATTATAGTAATAGATTATGGGACCAATTCTTAGTTTATAAAATAATAGGAAATAATTTAAACAACAGAGCTTTCCATAATCAATATTTAATGTGATAAAAACAAGGAATTCTATTCTTAGGGTATGTTAAAATATTTTTCAAGAAGATATAAATTATTATAAATATTTTAATGAGTTTTTCAATAAGAATTTTAACACTCATATTAACACACAAATTAAATAAATTAAAAATATCTAACCAATTAGTTACATTTATCCATTAAATTTTTAAAAAAACTCCTCATTCTTCATTCCATTGATAAATTTAATTTCACTCCCTTAACATTTTTTCCAAAAAAGGATAATAAAATTTGTATACATATATATTTAATGATATATTTGAATCAAATTCAATAATTATAGATTTTATTGAAATGATAATTCTAGAATTTATCAAATTTCCTAGTCAAGGGGAATACTTTATCTTCACTTCATCTTGGTGGATATCTTAATAAAATAATATTTAATATATTAAATATTGATATCATTCTAAGATTTTATTTTCATCTAGTCTACAATAGTTATTTTAGTTTTTTAATTTTATTTTTACCACTTAATCATGCATCACCTTTAATTACCCATATAGTAAGAATAATCACAGTATTTATGGTAAAAAGGTGGATCCAATTTTATCCTTAGTAAGAGAAACATGGTTTAGAATTAATTATTGAAAAAAGTAATTTTTTATTTGTTTATCCATGATTGGTATAAATATTTATGATTTCTCCATTATATTTCAAGATGATAGATGCTAGAGGTATCATGTTCACCTCACTCTATTCAAGAACCTCCATGTGTGGAATTTTCTGATTTATATCAATTATCAAATCGTATGTGTCTTTTAGTGAAATATTTCTTCTATTTATCATTTTTTCTTGAGTTGGTAATATGATTATATATTATTTTGAGTCATGACCATATTTTATTATCATACCACATAATATCTCATGTGTTTTTTGGTTATAACCTTTTGACAACCTTACATAAAAATTTATTTCTTTATTTGGAATTAATTCTTTAATTTAGCACATGCCTCCACTAATGATTCATACATTTTTCTTTACCCTTCCAATTGATCTAGGAAATGATCATACATTATTTAGGGAAACGATCATATTTATTTATTTACCCAAATAGTTTTATAATAATATTTACTAACGATGATAAAATTTTCAAGTTACATTAATAATTCTTTACGTATATCCTCCACTAAACCAATACTCGTGATTTTTTTATGGATTGATTACTCTTTTTTCTTAATTATTATTAAATAAATACTAAAATTAATGGATTTATTGAATGATATGTGGTTTATAACATTATTCCATAATAGAATAAAAATGTTTCTATTTGGTTTGGCACTTTTCTTAGACTTATTGGGGTTTCTTCGAATAATATTTTTATTTTATTTATTTAACAAGGATAACTCACCTTAACATATATTCAAGTTATGATTCTATAGTTTTATTCCATAAATGTATTATAAATATTCTTGATTTAATTGTAAATACATTATTCTGCACCTTTGAACACCATTTCTTTACCTTCAATATAATTTTTCAATATTTTCAAATCATGTTGAGTTAAATAGATTCTTTTCTTAATTTTGAGAAATTTTATTCATCTCAACCTTACACATTGATATAGGAATATCTTATCAAACATGAGTGAATTTTTTTTAAAAAAAATTGGTTCCTTGTTCATGAACCATATTCAGAACCATTAGTATCAAACTAATCTTTTTTTTTCTCATCTATACATTATTCTGGTATACTTTTACAACTTACTATTTTTTCACCTTTTTCTCTATTTGTTGGGATTATTTTAAGGGGATTTTTTAATCATAATTTTAACAACCTATGATATAATAGTGGGTTCATAATTAGTTTTACTTATATTTATATATATATATATACATTTTAATCATGTACTATTCATGAAACCAAGATTAACACAATCAAAATTTTACAAGATAAATGGTTCCTTTTGATTTGATATTGTAGTGGGTTTATCAGAGAATGATCTTAATACTATTTTTACATATAATATATGAATATTATAAAAACAATACTCCTCAAAAATTATTATTGAAAAAAGTATTTTCACAACATCTTTTGAGGGATCATCTTATGTCATTGTCTAATATATTAACTTGACTTGAAACTATAGAAACATCATATTAAGGATATTATTCTCATACTAAGATAATCTCACATTATCTTCAAACCTTATTCCTTTTTCTTATTAATAATAACTTTATGCAATATGTTATTATATTTTAAATAAATATCAAGCAACTTAATCCTATTAGATTTGATTCCTAGTTGATAATACTTGTTAGAAATTACTTATTCCAATGCTTTTATATTTTATTCAATAATTTTAATTGTTTATTTTCTGTCATGGATTTTATTAATACACTCATTATCATATCTCGAGAACCATTATTCAAGATATATATTCATGTAATTTAATGATCCTACCTATTTATATCTATTTACTCATATTAACACCCTTGGTTACAAATATTTCTCTTATCCTTATGTTTCATCCTCAAGATGGGTGGTATCCTCCTAAATTATTCCAAAATTGTCAGAAATAAAAGTGTATATTTATTTGGGATAGTTATAAAGGATTTAAATTAAAGAGAAAATTGATTCATCTTGTGATTCCTTATAAATGTGATCTTCCCGACCCAATCTTCTCTCATCAATAGGAAAACATTGGGAAGAGATTTTAGTAACCTCATTATTACATGAATTACTTGAAATATATTATGATAAAGTGTTTTCCAACTTATCGATAATGTATTTTCCAAATAGATCTTTTATATTAATTATAGATCTATCTTATTTTGGATTAATAAATGGTGAAACTATTTTCTCTTCCACTTTGAATTAAATTAATTCTTTCTCATAAAACATATAATCGAGATAATAGTTGCCAATAGTCATAATAGAATAATATTTACTTTGGTAACCTTCAATCAATAGAGAGTCGTTGTTTCCCTTCTATCTTTGATGAGACCTCTCCCAATATCTTTTAATGTATTTTATTTATGATCTTTAATTTCATAAAAAATATCTCTTCCATGGTTACATTAATAGGGAACTCATAGTCTTCTTCAAATTTTTTTCTTCATGAATCCATTATGAGAGAAAATAAAAAAAAATAAATTCTACAGATTTTTGAGAATTTATTCAAATATGGAATTGTAGCTATGATGAAAAATTTTCGACTCACATTGAATGATGCCAGTACTATGTGGGGGTGAATCAGAATTTTGTGAGTTACTAAAAATTAAAAAATTTCCCTTATTTTACCTATAAACGCATTCAATAAATGAACCCCACTCTCTTATTCTATAATCACAATTTTTTCGTACTTTTAATATAAATATGTAATAAATATAATAAATCACATTATGATTTATTAATTGGTTCCTTCATGATGTATGAATATATCCTCAGTGTATGGTGGTTGTTATCCTCCCACAAAAATTAAAATATATTATCAAGATGAAGCTCGGGAAATGGTATATCCTTGTTCCCATACTCCTTAAACAAACGTAGATTAGTGAAGAAACTAAATTTATATTTATAGGATATAGAACTAACTTACCTACCTATAATAAATAAAATTTTTAGATGGATACTTATCGAAAAATTATTAACCTAAAATATTTAGTCAATTTGTGACTCAACAATGTATGATTTCTTCTTCACTGTACATCAATATCACATTATGAATTTAAATTCTTCAGAATATATGATAAAATAATATCTTATAATGGTCATATTAATCACACATTATGATATAAAGAATTATAATTTTCAATCCTTATGAAATAAATATGTCACAGGTTGTAATAAATATATTCTATTTTTCGACCTGTAACGTCTAGAAAAGAAGAAAGGAGGGTCTCTATTTTGTCTTTGTTTTCTTTTATGATGTTAAAGAATGATCATCTCATAGAATCATTTTATATCTCTATATATCACCATAGAAAATTTTGAATATTTGAATATGGTTAATTCTATCACATTGACAATTAGGTTCTTCTAGAATGTAGTATCATATACACTCAGTTTGTTTTATTTTTAACCTTTTACACACTCAATAATGTAAGTATATTTTACATATTTATATATGGAAAATTCCTTGGACTATGAAAACATAATAATATCTAGTATTTTATATTTAAACTTTTAAAAAACTCTTCTTAATAAAATCTTATTATTCAATCTTTAAGAAATGACTTCAAATATATTATTTTATATCTCAAAAATATGATTCAATACCTAATAATTTAATTTCAACTAAATCCACAATTGGTAAGGTTCCTAATCTGTAAGATATCATTTAGAGGTATCTATAATAGGCATGTATAACATCCTTAGGACATGTGATTATTTATAAATTTCAAGGTTTCACTATGGAATCTATAATTATGGAATGAATTAGTAATATAATAACCCTTTATCACATGTTTAATTCAAAAACCATGTGTTTCCTTCTTCACAGAATTTTTTTTAAACTTTTAAGAATAACACTACATCAATATAATTATCTTTTTGATCTATATTCTAAAAAAATATTTAAGATACTCACATTTTTTAAATTTGTAATAGTTATATAAGAAATATAATTTCTTACACATCTTAGTGTGAGCTCATGTATCCTATTAATAAAATCAAAATTATTATATTTCATGTATGGTTTTTAACTTTTATGATTTTGTAATATTTTATAACAAAAATCTTATATATTCCTCTAAATTTTTTATCAACCGAAACATGTTTCTCACTTTATCAAATTTCAAAAAAATATCATATTTCATCTATAAGAATTCAAATATCTTTTGTACTATGTAATATTATTTCCGTTACTGATTTTCTATATGATCCTCAACAAAAAATCTTTTATATCCTAAAATATGTTACAAATGGTATGTAAATATTATGTATTAAATAATATATTTTAATTTAACAATTTTTAGTGTGATTTTTAACATATTTATTATTAATATAAAATATATTACACACTCTATGCCTTTAATATTTTATTCTTATCTTGGAGTAGAATACATAGGCAATATATTAATATTTTTTTCATATCACAGAAGCCTCTATATAATTTTCCAAATTCTATATCATCAGAATATATTATGTATCTTATAGTGGTTTGGTCCTTTGATATTTTTTCCTAAACCTCATAATATACTATTCATATATAGGTAATATATCACGTATCATCTAGTAGTATATTAATTTTAAAAAATTCGCTCAATTGAAGAATATTATGTATTTATTCTATTGTAAACTCTATAACAATCTACAAAAATACTTTCTTATCCTTCTTTAAACTTTTAAATTAAAAAATCACTTTATAGAAAAAATATTCAACACTTTAAAACGCTATGAAATTCCTTAAAAAATATTTAATCAACATTTGAAAAATTATTAATCTTTATAAAAAAATACACCTTCAAGATTTTAAATGGTATTACACTTCGTATACATCTTTAGTTATTTATGAAAAACTATCAATGTTATTGTATATGGACTCCAACCTTTTTACAAGTTATTATCTAAGATGGATATTCACTATTATATAATAAAGTATTTATTCCATTCTAGTTTCATATAGATTATTCATAGACATAAAATATCCATCAATCTTTATACTTCATCAAAAAACATCAACATCATCTTCAACAAGATTTTTCAAATGATTGTTCTTTAAATAATATAATTAACGGAAGAAAAAACACTTAATGAACCTTAATCATGTGAATGGATGTCTAAAAATATCAAAGGTAATGTCTTATAAAATAATCTAAACTACATTAACCTAATTCCAATGTCTACTTTATTATAGTGGTATAAGATAAAATAGATCACAACACTATGGATGGGTAGTTAATTAGTCTTTAAGAACTGGATACATACATGATTCCAATATAAAATTTGAAATAAACATAAAAAACAATAAAAGTAAGTATTCTATTTCCTTGAGACTCATTCAAATATTAATTATTCCTATCCTAGGAAATGAAAACAAAATAATGGTGATTTCAGATGCTCAGTCTGGGTTGCGTAAAATGGAAGCTATTATAAGTAAACAAGGCATAATAAATATCTAATGGTAATATAACTAAGAAACATTCCATTTAATGAATTAATTGGGTAAAAAATCAACCCATTAAAAATATTAGTATAATAAACTAATGGATAATAATAACTAAATTCTCAATGAAGAAAATACATATTGAAAAATGTCAAAATGAAGTCCTTATAATAAGATATTTTCAAATATGGATAGGTATAAACCAAAAATGAATTTAATTAGTTTATATAAATGTTTTTTTTCATGATACTTGTTGATGCATTGAGGGGAAATGTAATTGTGGTCCCCACCCATAACTGCATGTCTAATTCATTCTCGAATGATAAATTTAATTCATAAAAAATATACCTTATAAATAAATTATATATTGAATAGAGAATATGGAATATCCATATTTCCATAGTAAATAATATAAACTTCATAGTAAAACACTATATTTTGAAATTATATATGGTTTAAGAGATATGAATATCCATGATACAAAGAACACAAATATGAATGAGGAATGGTGATCAAAAAAAATTTAATGTTTTAAGAAAAAGTTAATATCCACAAAATTAATCAATAGATAATATATAAACATTAATTCATTATAAAAGTGTATTTTATATAAAAATAATGTATTTTGGACAATAAAAAGATGAAGATATAGAGGAAATCTAACAACACCATAGAAATTAAAAAGAAACATTACATTTAACTTTTTTATAAAGAATGTAAAAAAATAAACCTTTGATAAAAAAATTTAAATATTAATTTAAAACCATGTAAAAAGTGAATGAAAAAATAAATTTTTGATAATAAATCATTTGATTGAATAAAAATTACTTTTTAAAACAATTTAAAAAAACATTGACCTGGAAGAAAAATATACCCGATAAAAAAGACAATTAATATCAACTTCTATTTTAAACATTTAATTTCTTGATTAAAGTTTAATAGAGAAAAAAATTTGGAATAAAACATGGAAAATAATTGAATATCTTTATTATAATAAAATAAATGGGGTTTATTTAGGATAGAATATAATATTCCTTCAGAAAAATCTAATAAATCCACAAATATGATATTGTAAAATAAAATCTCACCCCTTTGGTACATATGAAATTATATCCCCTTGAAGAAGTAAACATGAATGGAAACTTTAATAACCATGAATAAATATTTATTTATGTTAAATACATTAAAAAATATATATATAAATCAAAATAAAATAAAATAAAATAGGTTCATCACAATAAATATGTCTGAATGGAGTAAACATTAAGAAAAAATCCAACAAAATGATCTTATCATTAGAGTGGTAATTAATACAATAAGTGATTATGTCTAAAAATGCATTTAAAAAAACAAGTTTAAATAAAACAGAAAATAACCAAAGGTAATTTCCCACATAATCATTGAAAAACATAATCAATTAATTAGTGGTATAACTTAATGAATAACAATTTTGGTTTGAAACAACTTACCAAATGCTTCCACTAAGTTGAACATGATTTAGAATATTTTATAATGGTTTCAAACATTCTATAAATTATTTATAGATCCATATTCACATTAATAATATCTTATATGATCCTTATATATCTTCTTATCACATATTTTTAACAATCATTCATTATCATCATTATTTCGGGAGTGTACTACTTTGTTTCTCATGTATTTTTTGATTAAAAAGTTATGTTTACATTGACTAGATTATGGTTATATAATTTATAAAATTTTAATAATGATATTAAAATCATTAATATAAATTTAATAAAAATTTATAATAATCCATGAAAAGAAGATATCAAAAGAAGAATCTCACTGCTCCGTTGATATGGTAGTAAACACGAACGAAAACACAAGGTTATCATTTTTTAAATTGGTATAAGGGTAAGAAAGTAGATGATATATTTAATTTAAATGATATTAATTATTCTATAGGTATCATATATATTAATTAGTTAATCATTTTTACTATCCAAGTGAGGTGGTGATAGAAAAAAATACATTAGTTTGTGAGGTGGTAGTCCGTATTACACACGAGTGATTGTTTTGTTTTCCATTTAATGAAGAAACCGATGGATACATATTAAGAAGTAAACATAATAAAATATCATTATATTTTATACTGGTGTTGTTATATTAAAATGTATATGATAAAATTGAAGGTGGTTAAAGAAGAATAAAAATGAAAGTTATCGGTTATGATGATTACCAATTCATTGAAAGAGACCCTTTAGGTATATACTTAAGACACTAGGGTTGGATTTTTAGGAAGAACATAACCTAATTAACATATATAATAATGTTAATAATAGTTTTTTGAATTATTTTCTTAACTAGAGTTATTAAAATTTTTGACATAGAGATGAGCCTTTTATATTTAAGGGGAGGGGTACATTTGGAATTTCATAACATTTTAAATTAATATAAATTAATTTTCATGATCAGTTGTCCAAAAAATCTTATATTTAAAATATAGATGAAGGTAATGTTTAATAATATTATATAATATAATGTATAATTTTTTTTATATTTTTAACCCTTATCTCCTTTTTTCAATCCCACGTTGACCGTTTTGAAGATTACTTCGATATCAAAGTTTGTTTCTATTTAGGGGTCAAGAAAGTTACCATAAAAGAAGAAGTTACCCATAAGTGGTAAATGGTGGAAATTTTAAACCATATAAAATTAATGTTTAAAAATAAAATATTTTTATGAATTTAAAAGCATTTAATAAAATATTATGTAACATAAAATAATAAAAAAGTCATTTTTCAAACTATTAAGATATTTTGAATATAAAGACATAAATACAAGAATGAAATTATAATATATAATTTTTAACAATAAATTATAAATAATTATTAAAAATAAAATTCATGCAATACCATAATTAATAAAAAAATATTCCATTTTATATTTTTAAAATCATTTACTTTGATTTTTATAATACTTACACAAGTATTATGTTAGTGTTTTTTAAGAATTTAAAGTAATTATATCATCACAAAAAATAAAAAAAATGACATAAAAAATAAAAAAAATTATGTTCAAAATAATCTTTTATATTAATTCATAAAAAGCTTTTTATCCCAATGTGAACTTATAAGAAAAATTAGAAGCAAGATAGTTAAATTTTGGAATTTTCCATTACTTAAAATTATATGAAGGGATTTATCAAAGAAAATACAACCATGATTACATAGTTTAAAATATATTATTTTTTTTTCAAAATAATATAATTAAATGAAATATAGGAACGTTTATGGATTATTTTTAAGCCTTATTCTATATATTTGACATTGTTCTTCCCATTTTACACTTTACTAAGGTGATAAATTTTATCATAGTTACCATTCATAATAAAAAAATTAAAAGGAACTGTTTAAAAAAAATATTAAACTCAATATTAAAAATATAGAATTCATTTTATCATATTAAATTAGTATAAGTGGTAGAAATTAATTTAATAATAAAACCAAAAAATGTGATGAAAATAGTTTTCTAGGAAAAGGCATTTTCATGTATAAGATGATCTTACATTAACCTTAGGACTAATAATCTTCATTATATGAATTTAAATTTATATATATGGATATATAATCTTAATGTTTAGTTTAAATAAGTCACAATTAGTGATTTTTTTAATTAATTAAGTAGAAGACATTATGAACTAAAAATGTTTTATGAAAAATGTGTTTTTATGAATACAAGTAAACTTATTCAAAAAATAAAATATAATGTTGATTTATATGGAATTGTTTAGATTTTTTTTATTAACATAGATCCTATTTTAATTTATAACAAAATAAAAAATAAATTAATACTTTCAAATTACATGGTTTCAAGAAAAGAAATAATATTTTTATTAATAAATTACTATTTTAATTATTCGTTGAAAAATATATCATTTTAGAATAATCCTAAAAATTCACCCTAATATTACATGGGCATACATATTTCAAAAATGATATAATTTTTTTAAAATAATATTCATAAAATTTGGAAAAAAAATTAATTACACTATTCTCTCATAAAAATAAATAAATAACATTTTTGGAGAAAAATAACTTTAAATCATAAATTGAATTCATTATTATTCTTTTCATAGTAAATAAATTAGATGAATGTTAAATTTTTTGATTTAATTAATTATTTCTATTTTATTGATAATATATATATATATATATATTTTAGTTGTTTTTTTATACAATCCATACCAACAGTTAGGTTATGAAAGTTATATTTAATTAACAGTATTTCATGGTTTATTTAAGGTTGGGGTTGTTTTTGGGGTACACTATAGAATATAGGGTTCTTTTTAAAAGAAATTATAATCTAAAATCTTGGGGTATTACATTCTCCTATCCTTAATTTCATCCTCACAATTTTAATTCTTCATTTCTATATATATAATATATCTTATAAAATCAATAAATTCAGATGTACATGTTATCCTAAACTTGAACTTTTAGGCTATAACATGGAAACTTATTATGAATGTACCTCTATAAAGAATCATATTTTAAAATAAATTTCTAAAATTGTACCTTGGTATATGAGTGTTAATATCTACACAAGACTCAATAGATTTACATTTTTTATTGTTTTTGTAAAATTGTTTTCTATTATCATAGAAAATATGATAATATATTGTTTAATGATTTATTCCCATTAAATAAGAATAATTTAATCTTTTTATGCACATCGTCATGATCATGATGGATTTTCCATGATTAAGGATCTAAAATCATCTTTTAATACACTATAAGATACATAAAATGATGTGGAATTATTCCTCTATTAAAAACTGAAATTGCTAGGGAAAAATAAAATAATAAAAAATATTAATAAAAAATTATATGAAAAAATATGAAAATAATGTTGAATGCCTCAACAATGACACCTTATGTATAACATAAATCATTCAAAAAGTAACTATTCTTAAAAATATTCAAAAATATTTCTAACCAAGTTGAAAACTCAAAAATCTAAAATAATATTTTTTATATTCTTATAATATTAATTTAGAATTTATATTCAAATAACATTAATCACATATAAATTCATATACCAAAAAGTTATATGATCGATCATATAATCAAAAAAATATACTGATTTTCCCATAAATTACCCTAATCACCATAGGAATATAATAAAATAATATATTCTACTAAAATATAGCTCAACAATTATTCTTTAAATAAAATCCCTTCTCATCCAAAAATATTTCTATTTAACTAAGTCGTATAATGTTTTATATATTGTGAACTTATTTAAAAATGAAATTAATTACATATTAAAAAAAATATTTTTAAACCCCATGGTTATCAATATGATAAAACATTCATTAATAGAATATAATAACTATGTTATCCCAATAACCAAATAAAATTAAAATATCACATTTATCCTAAACATTATCGATACCTTGGAACTTATGTCCAGAAAATAAAAAACAATTCTTTCCTGAATAAAATTCTCATTGAAACTTATACTATAACAAAAGATTGTATTCAAATAAATGTCTCTATAAAAATCCATAAGCATCTTAAAATCCCAAAATATAAACCCTCAAAAGGGGTACATATGTATTTATACTTAAGTTAAGACTTAAAATTATCAACCCATGAAACTTTAGATTTTATCACATATTACTATGTAATATTATAGGTTATTATAGTTTAAATCCTATCATTCATCATAATGGTTTATAAATATAATATGAACTAACCCAAACATCACCCCTAAGAGTGTCTAGCCTAGAAATTCATTCAATATCCCACTAGTCATTCTTTATTGATTATTGGGTTAATACAAAATCCACCCCATTAAGAGTTTATACCCCTAGGAACATCTTTTCTATAGCCGCAACCACTTTATAGTATCTAGATGGGGAATCATTTTTTAAGAAAATTATACAATCTATACATTACAAAAACTTTTGATATTTTACTATACTTAGTCATATCATTAGAGACAATCATATGTTTATTCTATCTAATATATGATTTCTGAAACCACATTCCCAAGGAATCAATTTAACTTTCTATAATTCCAACAATAATAAACCTAAATCATGTAACCTAGAGTGTGTGCCAACTTTACTACATTTTTATAAGATACAAGGGATAACATCACTAAGAAGAAAATAATTTTGTTTTTTGGAAGTACTAGACTCATACATGATTCACATTTTACAATAGAAATAAAATATAAAATTGAAAAAAATTAAAATTAGGCATCCTTGAAAATCATTCAAAGATTTCTTATTTATATCCAGGTGAAAGAGAAAAAAATATGGGTGAGATCAGACAGTCATATAGGGTTTAATACACTAGAAACAATCATGATTAAATAATACAATGAAAATATAAAAATTTAAATATATGAAAACACATTCTATTTAATCAATGAATTAAGAAAGAAATCAATTCAAGGATAATACCATTGTTATAATCTTTGGGATAATTATAAATAAATTCATAATAAATGAAATGTATAATGTCAAATTTCATGATCAAGGCCATGTGAAAATACATTTTCAAATATGGGTAGGTATACACCAAAACCCATTTAATATGGTTATCCAAATAGTTTTTCTCATGAGACCTATCCATGCATCGAGAGACTGTGTAATTACAAGCCTCTACCAAAATTTAATATCCAATTAATTCCTCATATTTTTAATGATATATTTAATTCATAAAAAATATTACTTATCAATAAATATCTATATTGGGTACATAATATAGAATATCCAAATTTCCCCAGTTAATTAAATAACATTCATAATAAAACACCATATATATAAATGAGATATGATTTGAGAAATAAGAATATATATGATATAAAGAATATGGATATTTTTTATAAACTAGTATCATAATAAATTGAATGTTTCAATAGAAATTTATTAACCAAAATATAATCAAGAGATGATATATGACTATTAAATAATAAGAAAACTAGATTTTGAAGTGAAATTAAATTTTCTAGATAATAGAAGAAAATAAAAATGGAACATCTAAAAAAATCAATTAATATTTTTCTTTTAAAACCATTGAAAAAATTAATAAGAATATAAGTAGTGTAAAACATACATTATTTTGTGAAAATACATTAACTCCATATATATTAAATGTAAACATTCCATTTACCTTTTTTGAAAGAAAGTATAAAGTGAACCATTTGAAATATAATTTAAAGATTTATTTAAAAGCTTGTAAAAATTCAAGGATATCATAAAATTTTTGTAATAAATAATATTATTATAAAAATGAATTTTTGTAAAGCTATTTTGAAAAATATAAATATTGAAGAAAAATATAATCGATCAAGAAGAGATTTAAAATCAACATTTCTTTTAAACATTCCATTTCATAATTCATGTGAAAAATAGAGTAATAAAACATATAAATTTTAAAATATCTACAAGATAATAAAATTTATTAATTTTATTAATTATATATTAACAGATTCATTCAATGAAAGATATAAGGAATTTTAAAAACTGAGATTGAAAATGAAATTCTTACCACAATGGTTACTGTTAAATTATGACCCCTTAATAGGGTAAAAATTATTTTAATCATTAATCAAAATTTATAAATATATAATCATGTTAAATAAATGAAATTTTCAATATATACATCACATAAAGTAAAATTGGTGCATAAAACCAAATATTTCTCAATGGAGTGTAAATTGAGACAAAATACCATACTAGGATCATATCATTTGAGTGAGACTTTATCCATGAAGTGATTAGGTTTAAAAAAATTTGATCTAAAAAATGGAAATAAAAAATAAAAAAGTCAAAGGTTATTTAAAAAATAATTTTTTTATAATATAATCAATGAAGTAGTGGTGTACCAAAATGAATAGAAATTGAGTTAAGAAACTCAATACCTCATGATTACCTAGAATTAAACATGGATAAATAGCATATATAATGGTTTTAAAATTTTATTAATTCATTATAGATCCATATTCAACTTTATTCTGACATATATGATCCAGTTATAACATCTTATCACCTGTTTGTTAATAATAATTTTTTATTATCATGGTTTCAGGTGTAAAATACTTCATTTTTCATGTATTTTCTGATTCCGTAGTTATGGTCCTTGTGTCCTGATTATGGTTATATCATCTAAATTTTTTTAATTATGATATGTATTTCATAAATATTCATTAAATACGGACACACTAATTTATCATTCATAATCTTAAGTGTCTTATTAATGACTTGGAAAGATTTTTAATGAATAATCCCATAGAAAGCATTATTTTACAAAAAATATAGGAAAGTATTAATATGGAATTTAAATGAATATTTTTTTATTTTTATGTTTTAAATTTAGTTTAACATCTTGTTGAAATAATATTAAAAGTTTTTAATATTCCATGAGGTAAAAATTTGGGCCTCCTAAAGGAGAACCCTCAACCAGTGGGTCACACACCACATAGCTTCCCAAGAGGGACAGCTGGACATACATCCCACCAAAAAGGTCTACATTAGAAATGATGTATTGTAGAATATAGTAGGATCCCATGATGATGTATAGGTTGGACATAAGCCCTTATGGGATGTATGGTGATGTGAAACCCATGTAACGTGAGCATGTGTATATGGGATCCCACCCCATAGTAGGATTCTCAGTTGAGTGCATTATAGATTTCATTATAAATGAATGTGGAGTGCATATGCACTTCCAATGTGGGATAAAATCGGTGAGATACTGTTCATACATAAATAAACGACATCGTCTTACTCCACTCTTCTTTCCCTATGCTCAGATAGAACCCACTACTATCTCCACTACATGACATCGCCACTCATTGCTACTACCACTTGTTCTCATAGGTAAATGACATAGTGAAGCCCTATAAATATTGTTCTTAACCTCATCATCACTATTATGGCCCCTGATAATCAAGGATCACCTTCTTCCCCTCAAACGTTCTTATCTACTACCTCTTTCGAATAAGAATAAAGAATTCACTAATTAGAGATCTGAACATCTATTATGATGTTTGGAGGGATTTAGAAGGTGTTGTTTTATTCTTCCATTTCGTCATTACTGCCACAAGGTCACACTGACATGCACTATGCATGATCCATGCACAAAATAAAAGAATATCCATCCCATGTGGTGTTCTTTCATTATTCAAATTGGATCCCACATTATCTAAAAAATGGTTTTTAATATTTTTAAATTTTTATTCAATTTTTCTTTTAAAAAAAAGATTCATCCTTGAACACTGATTGATGAATGTTAATTTTTATTTGGTTTGCCTATAATAATAGGAGGCTTCCCACTAAATAGAGTGTCACTACACTAAATAATTATGTTGTTTTTTATTTATTTCATGTTTTTTATTTCTCAACTTAAGTATAATTTAGTTCATTAATTAAATAACCAATGAATATTTATTATATTCAAGTGCTTCCACCAAATTCCTCTTCTTCTTTTCATATTCTGTCCAATTAATTTTCCTAATTTCATTCTTTTATATTTTGTTATTATTCATTATTTCTCTCTATCTTTGTTTCTCTATCATCCTTCTAATTATTATATTTTATTCTTCTTCTTATTTTTCTATTCACTAGCGTGACTTATTCCCATCAATAATTAAGAGCTGACCGAAGTCTTTTCCCAAAGAAGGTATGTGGTGTTACCATAATTTTACACTTAAATTACAATGTTTTATTTATGTTTGTGGTGATAAAGGGGATGTAAACGGGTATGATAGTTTTACACCATGATACTAAACCTAAACTCACTTATATTATTTTATTTGAATCTTTTTCCTCCCTTAGTCTAGACACAAGCTCATCATATAATAGATTTTATTCATTTAGTGGATCAAACAACATACAATGGGGTAGGGGCTTAGAAGGTTTCCCATTCTCAATTGAGGTTTGTCATCAACCTTGATTATATAAGGATATGTAATTTAGATTTATTAGGAATTAAAAATTAAACAACCAATAAATAGAATAAAAGCAATTCATGGATGAGATCTGATAATTGCATTATCAAACTGAATTTAAACAAAAACATGAAGAATTATTGAACTAATAAACAAAATCATAGAGTCCATGTTCTTTCTCTTCCAACCACATTCTTTTATTTCATGTTCATTTAATTTTTTTCAATATTTTCTTTAATTTATATTTAATTATTTTACAAAAAAAATTAAAAAAATACAAAAACAAGCAGTGTTAAGTGATTTATAATTAGTATTTATATAATTGGGAAGTTACCCAAGTGATATAACCCTAGTCATCCATTGTTCTACATTATAAAAAATAAAAAATTTTATTTTTACACACCCTATGACAGACATGAATCTAAACTGACACTGTTTACTGGGGACTAAGTAATAGATTTCTTATTTTTTCAATTCTCAAATTGTAGATGGGTTTTGATTATTTTCATAAAATTAATAAAAAAAATTCCATTTTGTTTTAAAATAATTATATTTTCAATTCAAGGAACAATTACCCATAGGCAAAGGGAAAAAAGAAAGTGTTGCACAATGCCGAGAAGGCCATCCTACAAAATTTTGATGATGTCACTAACTTGTCCAAGCATATGTTCAATGAGAACAATATAAGAATTTTATATAAAAAACTTATTGATATGATTAATAAATTCAGATCTTATTATTAAAGACTAGAGGCTAAGGTGGAAGTGCTACTGAAGCTATCTAATTTTACTAAATAAATCCAAGAGGTTGAGGTCAAACTTGAAGAGTATCCACATCCCATTAATTTTAAGAACCATATTCAAATGTAGAATTAAAATATAGAGAGTGATGATGAGGAATCACGTGCTGATGTGAACATGAATGATCAAAAAGATCAGGGTCAATTTTGGTTTCATTAAATATATAAAGAAATTAGAAGTGAAATACCATCCTATTAAGTTGAGGAGATAGTAACCATGAACCAATATCTATACATAGAGGAAGCATAAGGCACCAAATTAGTGAAATTTTATGAATATATAAGGGAGAATAACTATCTACCTCTATCCACTGAAATAAAACCTAAAGATTCACTTACCATTAAGGAAGATATTGAACTAGAACTAACTCAGGGATTTGAACTTTTCATAAACTCTATCTATTGTAATTTTATTCAATACCAATTGAGAATCACACCCCACTATTTTAGTTTTTTTTTATTATTTAAATCCTTACTTTTCCATAGAGTAAGATGACATAATTACACATTCACCTACTGAGGAACACATGGAGGTACCTAATTTTGATTATAATTCATTAGAGGAACCCCATGAGGATTTTCAAGTAGTATAGTATGTTGAAACCAATACATAGGATGATCAATTTTAAAGGGAGTTTTTTTTGGTTCTGAATGTTCAGTTTTTTTTTAAAATAAAATTACTTCCTCACTTTTACTTTAAATATTTAATTCATACTTCCCATCATGATAAAAAAACATAAAAAAGAATAGGTTACACTAGTAGAAACCAAGAATTAGGATGATCAATACTCCATTATATCTCCACCGTGCTAGATGTACTTAATTGAGAAGGGGATGTATTTGGTGCTCTATCCATGGACTTCTCACCACCAATAAAGTAGAATTATAAGTTGGGAAAAGCCACATGTGGTGGTTCAAATCTAAGAAGATCCCCCCACCATCATAATATGGATAACAACTAGTACATCCATTTCATAGGCAATAAAAATACATGTCCCACTTGGAGGATCATACCAATATATATCATTACATTTTTTCTATAAAAT
Source organism: Viscum album (assembly GCA_963277665.1). Lineage (NCBI taxonomy): Eukaryota > Viridiplantae > Streptophyta > Magnoliopsida > Santalales > Viscaceae > Viscum > Viscum album. Next base: position 640,476,316 of record OY728146.1, on the reverse strand, counting down.
GAAATTTTATTCTTATATTTAGTTTATCATGTAGCTCACTCCCAATATCAGTTTTATATTTAATGGTATGGTTCCTAAGTTTTAATTACTGATCATGTTTTGTAGGTTTATGATGGATAATGGAAACCCCAAAATATTATAGGAATAATAATTAATAAACATGATAATAGGGTGTTCATTATTATATTCTTCATGTTAAAACTCCCTATATTTTTTTAAAAACATGTTTTTTGCTTTAAATTATAAATTATATCCCAAACATGAATCTTTTCATTACATGACGTATTAAGGAGACATGAGTTTCTTAGGAACCCCATAGTTTTATGTTATTCATTTCAATTATAATGATATTTAATTATTAAAATAGAGAATTGAATTATTAGATTGAAGGATGGATATTGAAATGAGAAATCATGATTTGGGGGAATTAGTTGATTCCTGAAAATGAAATTTACCAATCATTTTATATGCTTTGAATTTATGAAATTCATTTAAATTTATTTTTTATTATTATTCATTATTTGAGTGATTGTCCCAAATCAAAATTATAATTCCCAAGAATATTTCTATGCCAAATAATTCCTATATTACCTTTACCAAATTTCATGTTTGATCTTGGGGGCATTCTAAATATTAGATAATTCATTAAAATATTAAAATGATAAATAATATGAGAAAATTAAAAAACAATTAATAATTTTTATTGATTAGACCTTACCCTTGAGACCATGTATTATATTTTTCCTTAAATAACCCATAGATACCATGAATTACCTTATTAAAAATGATCCATGTTTCAAGAACTTTTTATCCATTTCTACCCTCCTCTTTATATTTTCATAATATTTTAAAATTTATGTGTGGCTTTAGGGAAGGTATGTTCAAATAGATGAACTAAATTATATGGAAAAATCTTGGCGGTGCTTAATTGGGGGAAATGAGAAATGTTATTGATTCAAACAATATAGTATTTATTATTTTCTCATTTTGAATTAAAAAATAAAATAGAAATAGTTTTTGACTTAAGAGAATAAAAAATCACAATTACCATACTAATATTTTTGATCATATGTGTCTAGGTAATGAATGTGAAGTTTATTCCATGCATGAATAAAAAGAATAAGAAGAAATTTATTAGGCTGTACAAATCATTCTTGATACTTGTATTGATCATGATGTTTAATTTAAGATTATGAAGTGGGTGCTGACATAAAAAGAAGGTGATAATTTCATTTATCTTTTAATTATGATATCATACTTTTTAATTTAGGATATAAAACTCATACATTTACCCATAATTTTTAACATCAATTTCTACTAGCGATAAGCCTCAGAGACATTTGTACTATGGTTGAAAAATACTCATGATTTAATCTACTTTTTTCATTAAAATAGAGAAAGTAGTTTTTTTCATGACTATGGATAAGGATAATGTTCTAATGATATGAGGATAAATATATTTGATTGATATATTTGGTGATATTAGAGGATATTCAAAGTTAGGAAAATTATGAACTGGAATCTTTAATAAAAATAAATTGAAGAACATGAATGAATTAAAGGAAATGATCTACCATTTTCAAAAGGGATAAAGTAAAATATATGTATTTCTTGTTTCATTGAAAAGAGTTAAATTGAATTTATATTTTATATGGAAATTGAATGTTTGGTTTGACAATGATAGTCATTTTTATTTTATTAACTTCAAATTTGAATATTGGTAACATTACTGCTCTCTTTCATTCCAAGTGGAGATTCAATGCTTGAGGAAATTCATAATTTAAGTGTGGGCATATTTTACACAATAATTTTAATGTATAATATTATGTGTTTTCTTAATTATATTTAATTTTTTTTGATAAATAATAATATAAAATGAATTATTTTACAAAAATAATGGAAATTATAAATATAAAATTTATATGATTTTGAAATGAATAAATTTTTTATGAATTTGAAGTATGTAAATTATTTTAATATTTGGTTGATATTTTATTAGGAATGTTTAATATTTTTAAAGGGTAAAAATTACGTTAACCTAAGGATAGACCTCCGCCTATGGTCCATACATCACTTACCCAGCCCAAGAGGGTTGTCTGACCATGTAGCCCACCATGAGGGCCTTTCTTCATGGAGATGGAGTGTGGGATGTGTGAAGAGTCTGTGGTTCTCTGTAGGTTGGGACTAAGACTTCACATGCCACATGATGTAGTGTGGTCCACTTGTTTTGTGAATGTGTATTTTAGGGCCCACCACATAGTGGGATTTAAAGCTGAGTGCATCCTGGATTTGATTACAAATGAAGGTAGTGAATTTATGTGCTTTCTATGTGAAATGGTATCAGTGAGTAATGTTCATACATAAATAAATAATGGAATCCTACTCTACTATACTCATTCCATGCCCGAATAGAACCCTCCACAATCTCTTAAACTCAATATTGCCACTTACCACCACTACCACCTATGTTCATCAGGAAACGACACAACTGACTGCCCAGAAAGATTGGGCTCAACCTGATCATCACTACTGAGGCCCCTGGTCATCCTCGATAACCTTCATCACCTCAGATGACATCAGCTGCACCCTATTTCGAAGAATACTAATTCTATTCACTAAATGAAGATCCCTCTATCCACTATAAGGGCCATTATTCTTGAGTAATATCTATTTTCCACTACCATTGCACCACTATACCATGTGGCCATGACCCCATGAACAATGCATGAGCCATCCCCAAAATGAAATAAAAGGATACCCCACATGGACTTATCTACTATACCAATTGGAAACCCTTTTATCTATAGAAGGTAATTGAATATAATTCAATGGTTTTATAAATATTCTTTTAAAATAAATATACATTATTGAAACTTGAAGGATGAAGGGGTATTTTTTCTTAGATCACCTATAAAAAGAGGAGTCTTCTCTCTGAGGATTGGGGTTTAACACGAAAGGATATTACTATATCATTTTTATTCTTTTCATTATGTTTAGTTTTTAATTTAATTATAATTTAGTTTATTAATCATAAATAATGAAAATTTATTATATTCATGTATTAGTGTCAATTTTTTTATTCTTTTTATATTCTGTCAATTTTATTTTCTTAATTTCATTACCTTGTATTTTATTTTTATTCATTATTTTTAAATATATTTATTTTTAAAACATCCTTATTTTTATATTAGGTTCTTATTTTTGTTTTTTATCTTCTCCATCATGACTACTTACCCACGATAACGAGGGGATAACATGAGGATTGTTCTTGGGAAGGTATGTGGTGTTTTCTAAATTTTTTACTTAAATTATAATGTCCTATTTATGTTTGTGGTGAGAAAGGGGATGTACATGGATATAGTGGTTTTAAACCCTGTAACTGAACTTAATATCACTTCTATAATTTTATTTAAATATTTTCCCTTTATTTCACAAGACACAATCTCTTCATACAATGGATTTCAGCCTTTTAGTGTATGAAATGGAATACGATGGAGATGATTCCTAGAAGCTATCACATTCTTGATTGGGATGTTTCATCAACCTTGATTATATGATGAGGTGAAATTTAGAGTTCTTAAGCATTCCAAATTACAAAATAAATATGTAGGACAATAGTAATTCATGAATGATATCTCACAATTGGAATATCAAACTAAATTTTAAAAAAATAAGAAGAACAATGGAACAAAAGAACCAACCCATAAAGGAAAATTTATTTCTTATCTAACAATTTTTTTGCATTTCATTTAATTTTAATGTTATATATAATTTATTTTATTTTAATTTAATTATTTTAACAAAAAAAAAAAATAGTGTTAGTTAACTTATAATCAGTATGTAAATAATTCTGAAGCTCCTCAAATGTGATGAACCTATTCATCCACTATGATACACTATGAAAAATATAAAATTTTCTTTTTTAAATTCCCTTAAAATTGGCATGCATCAAATAAATATTAAAAATTATCATTGAAATGTGTACATGTAAAAATTAATCACATCACTTCATATAGGTGGTAGTCCACACGTACGAATGATCGATGTTATCATTTTTTTAATTAGTATGAGAGTATGAAAGTAAATATATTAAATTTCTAGAAACATAATTCTTTTATAATTATAATATATATTATTTAGTTCCATCATTATTACTATACATGTTAGGTGGTGAGGTAAAACATATTATATTATTTTTTAAGGCAGTAGTCCACTGTGTACATGAGTGATAATTTTTTTACAATTTTATGGGGAAGGAGATGGATATATGATATTCTATATACATAATAAAATTTCATTATATTATAGATTTAGGTTTTATTATATTGTATTGGTTGGGACAAATTTCAATTTGGTAAAATAATAATAAAAATAAAGTGTTAAATTAAGATGATTTCCACTTCTTTGAAAGAGATCTTATATATTTCAGATTAATAAACCAACGGTTGGTATTTGATGAAGAATAAAACCTCTAGAACATATATAATAAAGTCAAGAAAAGTTTTTTAATGGATTTTATGAAATATAGTTTTTAAAAGGTGTGATGTTTTTATGAGATGATGTAACCTTTTATATGTGAGGGGAGGGACACCCTTAGAATTATTTAATGAATTAAATTAATATAAATTAATTTTTATATTCAAGTGGATTAAAAGTGATATATTTAGATGAAAGAATATATAAAATTTTAAATAATACCACCCAATAAAACATATACAAGTTTTGGTGTTGTTTTAACCCTTACTTATTAGGCTAATTCCCCCATCAAACCTTTTGATGATTACCGTGATATCATAGTTTTTACTCTTTAGGGTTCAATAAAGTTACTATAAAATAATTTTTTACCCATAAGTGGACAATATTTGAAATTAAAACAATATCCCATTAATTTTGATTATACAATATTTTTATAATTGAACATAATTTAGTAAAATTCTATTTAACATAAAATACCATTAAAATAATTTTAATAACAATTCACATATTTTGATTTTAAAGATAATGATATAGGAATTGAATTTGAATTAAAACTAATTAAATATCAATTTTACATTATTATTAACCCTAAAATTCTTGTGATAGCATAATTAAACCAAAAAATTCTACTTTTTGATATTTTCAAATCATTTATATTGATTTTATTATATATACATAAGCACCGTGTCAGTATTGTGTAAGAATTTAAGTTAAATATATCACAACTAAAAATTAAAAGTAAATTAATTTCATAAAAATAATTTATTTATGTTAAAAAATGTTACATACTATTATCAATCTAATAGGTATATCTTTTAACTTGTTGTGGTTTTTCCTTTTCGTTTACTGGGTTGGGCTGAGAATGAATTGGGAGGATAACAATAATGGTGAAGTCACAGATTTGTTTGAATCTCAACTTTAACTAGTCATTTCTTCATCTTGCAAGAGGTTTTCATGCCTTGTAACTATGTTACACGACGTGTAACGGTTACGGGGTGCATACCATGAGAATGGTTTATTCCGTGAAAGTTTACAATATGTGAAGAGTTTTTACACATCGTGAGTTAATTAAAGATCAGTTTTTAATTCAAAGGGACTGATTTTTCATCAATTAAGAAATTTAACTATTTTACGACATGTAATTCTCTTACATGTCATGTAATACCACAAATTCTAGTTATATATAGTTTTCCTAGATGAAATTATCACTTTACATCCCCTCCAATTTATTTTCCCTCATCCTAAATACTATGTCAGGCGATCTTGAAGCTCTCCAACTCTTATATATCCTTTTATTTGTCATTTTCTTACTATTTCAATTGCGGTGCAAATTTATGGGAAATAATTATTCATTTTTTCTTTTTCTATTTATCATTCTCTTCATCGTGTTTTAATTTATTTTCCTCAAATTGATGGATTTATGCTCTATGTTGTTGGATCTCTTTTATAGGTTTGGTTTTGAGGTCTTATGCACCTTGTTTTCCATTAGTGAGATTTGTTATGGGAATTGAGTTTTAGAAAAATGGTAGGTGATTTTTCCCTACTTGACCAAATTAATTAACCTTAATATGATTAATTTATTTTTTTTTGTTAATTTAAATTCAATTTTTTGAAACTAGTTTCAATTGGTTTGATTAAAACACAATTATTATGAATTGGAAGGATTTTAAAGGTTTTGTTAAGAAATAGGGAAAACCCCATAATTCTATTGAATTGAGGTATGTTTTAAAAAGGATGGAAATGGATTCAATTGAATTTATGTATTTTAATTATTGAAAAAGAATTTATAGAATTAGGTACATTGTGAAAATAGATTAAAATGTTTTGATATAACCCCTTTAGTTTTATCTTGTGAAAAATGAATGTTATTGATTAAGACATATTTTGGTTTTAAATTGAAAATTGATTTTGAAATGGGGGAATGGGATTGAATTTTATTTTAAGTAGTGTTAAAATAAATTTCCCATATTTAATTATGTAAGGGAACATTAAATCCTTAGTTTGTTTGTGAGTTATTTGGGCACACTCTATTGTTATACGATGTTCTAAAACATAAATGTAACAGGACATATCCCAGGGGGAATGGTGATTAGTCGCCTTTGGTTAATGTTAGAGTAATGTGTGTGTACACATATTGCAATGATCACTTAGAAAGAATGAATTCTAATACCCTATAACATTAATACCTATTTAGAAGATGAATATGTTTCTCAATTGTTTATATTTGAGATACAAATATATACTAATATTATTAAACTATTTCCAATGTCTTTTGAATTTATATATACTATTTTATATAATTTTTTTATTTAATATATTATTTTTGAAATATTATATCACTTTTAAAAAAATTTCTTAAAGTATTTTCCATCATTTGAATGTTACAGAATTATTTTTTAAAATATGATTTAAAATTCCGAACCTGTTTGTTTTAAATTTGAATAAATTTGTATGGTTAATATATTAATATAAATTGTTATGGAATCCTTGGTGATACCCTACAAGAATTTTTATCACACACCCTACTTGTTCCATCAGCTGTTTGTAGATTATCTCCTTCCAGATTTGAGTAAGGGAACATGATATCCTAGAGGTGGATCCAAATGTTGAACCTTGGATTATGTGAGTGGTGTAACTAGGGACCTGGTATGTTTTCCTCTATTTTGGTACATAGTTTTAGTAATTTGGGATTATTTCTGCCTTCTTAACTTCTAGTATATTACACATAGTAGAGTTTCTTTTATCATTCATTATTTATTATATCATTTACTTATGTATTTTTAGTGGAAAATCATTCCCAATTTCAGTTTGTATGATGTTAGGTGGAAGTCGCTGACCCATAGGGATCGAGAACACCCTTCAGGATATGTTAGGGCCGAGTTGATTATCCATTTACCAGGGTACTTAGGCAGGTTCATAATAAAAATAAACTTTTATATTCATTAAATATATCTTCTTATCCATATGTGTACATATAATATAAATTAGATGAAAAGAGTGGCATTTTTCAATTTTTCACTACATACAATAATATAAATATTTTTATCAAAAAAATGGAACCGAGAAACCATATTTTTGAATATATTAATTGATTGGTCTATTTAAAATAGCAAAATGAAATATAAGAAAGTATATAGAAAATTTTGAAACATTACTTTCTAATTTGTTCATGTTTATCCCGTTTTACACTTTACTGAGGTGATAACATTTACCATAGTTATTATTCATAATGCATAAAAATAAATGAGACCTTTTTAAGAAATTTTAATATCTTAATTATAAATATGCAATATATTTTATCAAATTAAATTTATATAAGTGGTATAAATTAATTTAAGTATAAACCCTCAAAATATGATAATAACAGGTTTTCCAGAAAATGAATTTTTAAAAAATAAGTTGATTTTACATTACCTGTATGACTAGTAATAATCAGTATATGAATTCTAATTCATATAGATATATATATAATCTAGAAATTTCATTTTAACAATTCACCAGTAGGTTTTATTTTAATTAATTGAAATGTAAAAACATTATGAACTTAAAAAAATTATATAAAAAATGCATTTTTAAGCATACAAATAATCATATACCAAAATAAAATTTAATATTTATTAAAACGGAATTATTTAAATTATTTTTAGTTAAATAGATATTATTTTATTTTTAAATGAAATCCAAAATATAATGAGACTTTTAAATTACTATACTTAATGAATGGAAATGAATGTTTTAAAAAAATCATTATTTTCACTATTCCCTGAAAAAAATATATTTTTAATAAAATTAAATAAATTCATACTATTATTATAATGAAATAAATATTTCAAAAATTTTATATATATTTTAAAATATTATTTATAAAATTGGGAAAAAAATTAATTATAATATTCTCATAAAAAGTAATAAAACCATTATTGAAGAAAAGTAACATTAATGCATAAAATTAATTAATTCAAATTATTTTCTTACCAAAAAAAGTTATTTAAAAGATAAATTTATTTATAGAATTCATTAATTTTATTAATTAATCACATATATACATATATATTTCATAATTCAGTTATACATTTTCATACCCGTTAACCCAATGAATATATTATAAGAGTTATTTTTATTTAGTATTCTTTCAAGGTTAATTTTAGAATAGGGTTTCATGTAGTGCACTCTATCAATCATTGTGTTTTTTACAAAAGAAAATATAAAATAAAATCATTATGTATTAAATTCCCCACTCCTTACTAAAATTTAATCCTTCTAATTTTAATTTTTTTTCTAAAATCAATATATTAATAACATTAATAATATCAGATATAGATGTTATCATAAAATTTAATATTTATGTTATGAACATGAAACTTTTTATGAATATACCTCCATAATCCTCATAATTTAAAATTTAACATGGTATATAAGTGTTTCTTTCCACATATGACTCGATATATTTACCTTTAGTTTTATTGAGATTGAGAAATACCGTTACCATTGGCATAAAGTATGAAAAATATTTCTCACATGATTTCTTCCTATTTTATAAGAATAATTTCATCATTTTTATGAATAATCATGATAATGAAGAAATATTCATGCCTAAAGCACTAAAATAAACATTTAATCAAATATATGATCCATAGAATGATGAAAATTATTCCTCATTTATAAAACTGAAATTGTTAGCATAATATTAAATAATAACCAATATGAGGAAAAAATTATACGAGTAAATACTACATTAATCTCCAAATCCTCAACAATGACACCCAAATTTTAAATTTAATCATTACCTAAGTAACTAACCCTAGAACTATTTAAAAATATTCATAACAATGATAAAAACCAAAAAATATGAAATATTTTAGTACATATTCTTCTAAGTTTAATTTCACATTTATCCCTAAAAAACAATAACCACTCATAAATTCACATACCAAAAATAAATATGCCCTGTCTTATAATACCCAAAATATGTCAATATTTCACGTAAACAACATGAATCACCATATACCCATAATAATATCATATATGTTTCAAAAAGATACGTAAACATTTATTCATCAAATAAAATCCCATCACAGCCATAAATATTTCAATTTACATTAAAAACATGATGTTACAAATATTGTGAACTAATTTAAAAATAATATTAATCACTTTGATATGAAATAAATTTTTTAATCACATAGTTATCTATTTGATAAAATATATATTACCAAAATTTAATAAACCTTTTATCATAAAAAACTAATTAAAATCAAATATCATATTAAACTAAAAGGTTATCAGTACCTATCAACTTATATTCAAAAAATATAAAATAATTCATTCCAATATAATATTTACACTAAAACACATACTAAAAAAGTTATAGTATCCCCATAAAAGTCTCCAAAATATCCTTGATCTTCTTAAAGTTTCATCATACAAAACCTCAAAATGGGTATCCATGTATTTAAACATACGATCTGTAAAGACCATGAAATTTCAAGGAAATTTTTTTCTTAATTTCTTTGGTATTTTACGAGTATGCAGTTTCTGACAGAACCTGATTCTGAGGCCCGGTGTGCCCGAAAGCAATTTCCGAAGTTTATCTTGGGTACGTTCAGTGAACGAACGAGCGAGTTTTTCTAACATTTGAACTGATGCTCGGAATTGAAATCTGAGGGCACCGATGAAACCGCAACGCCGGTAATTGCTTAGGAGCACCTTTTTATGAAGGAGTGTTTGCTCAAGGGAAGTTGTTAAAAATGTGAAGAATAAAATTATAGTTATTTTACAAGTATAATTTTATTATACCACTAGTGGTTTAAGTGTTAATGGAAAGGAAGTTGAGAGGAAGTTAGGGTGGGTCCCACATGAGCCCCCACCTCTTTAAATTTCTTAACCCCCCATTAAACACCCCCTCTAGCTTTAATGTGTAACTCATCCACTTTCCTTCTTTAATTGCAAGTCAACTATCTCATTAAATTATTTGATTAAGTTATTCAATTTATTTAATTAAGAGTTAAATTTTGAATTCTTTGGAATTCATGGCTTGGGATTAATAAAATAAGGGTGAACCTTATTTTATTTGGGGGTTGTTGTCTGAGAATAGTTCGAAGAGAATACTCAAAATCTTGAGGAGTCTTCGTCTTCCACGTTGAAGAACGCAAAGAACGTCAGAGCACCAAGGAGAGACGGTGTGCCGATGTTTCCTTTCTCTATATTCGGTGAGAGACGTCATCCTCTTCTTTGAGGCTCGCCAACGCCGTCATTGAAACCACCCCCCGCAATGCTTTTTTCCCGTGACGATCATCGCTCTACAATTTCTTCGAAATAGGGAATTGTTTTACATTAAACATTAATTTACGATCTTCGTTTACGTTTATTAAGCCTTCTGTTATCAAGATAACAGGAGGAGGTTGGACAACATGAACACGGTCGAACATCCTCCCCATGACTGTTAATTTTTCGCTATGGTTTGTAACGGAGGCGGTGCGATGTCATCGCACCGCTTGGGAACGAGGGAACCGCGACTAGAGCGGGCCGCGGCGAAGAAGCATCGCGCCGCCGTGCGGCACCGAAGCAAAAGAAACCATGACTAAGGTCGGGCCGCGACGGAGGGTCGCAGTGCCATTGCGCCATGCCAGATGGACAAGTGTCGCGGCCTAAGCCGTGGCTATGCAGGGGAGGGCGGCCGGAATCTCCGGTCGCCGGCGCTTTGGAAGGGTGGGACCGCGGAGTCCCACGGTGGTGGCACCGGCCGGCCAACCGAGCCGGCCGTTCGGAGGAGGTCGGGGGTCGTAACCCCCGGCGGTAGACAGGCGGGCCCCCCTCCACGTGGGGGGTCGCCGTTTTGAGATAAGGGGGGCAGCGCCCCCCCCCCCCCCCCCCCCGTTTTCCGCTTGGCCGAAATGGCCGAGCTGCTGGCCATGCCGGGCCTGACCAGCTGCACTGGGCCAGGCTGCCCACACCGGGCCGGGCTGCTCGCGTTGGACCGGACCCCCGCGTCGGGCCCAAACCCCCCTTAAATCGGATAAATTCATTTAAATGCCCATAACATGGGATACATACCTACGATCGAAGAACTGTTAGTTGAGATGTAATCCTTGGATCGAGATGGTTGTTTCTGTATATTACACTCAAGGTTTCGGAGAAATTTGAGTACGGACGGGTTGGTTCGAACCCCAAACCAACCGGGCCTTCGGAGTGGAAACACTATAACATGAGCTCCGGATGTTCGATTGACGTGTCGTCAACCTTGTTGGATTCCTCTTAGTGAGACGGTTCTTTTGGCTTACTCCAGTCGAGGTTTGGATGTTGTTGGAGTACGGTCGGGTTGGTTTTGACTTAAAAACCAACCGGGCCCCTGGGACGAAAAAACCAATAACTCTCAGACCGGGCGTCCGATTGACGCGTCGTCTGTCACTTTGAGTTCCTTTTTACGAGATGGAACATTGGGATACATGAAATCTGGACTACGTGACAGTTGATGTATCGATCCATTGTCTCGTTGAGCGGACCCTTCCGGAACGAGTGAGCTGTGTGCGGGAACCCTAGAGCTGGCTGCGACTTCGACGAAGACGACTACTATGCTGGGATCCTCCGTAGGTTCGACGAGGACGACTTCTATGCTGGGATCCTCCATGGGTTCGACGAGGATGACTACAGTCCTCGGATCCTCCGTGGGTTCGACGAGCATGACTACCGAACAAGGATCCTCCGTGGGTTCGATGAGGACGACTACCGTACTAGGATCCTCCGTGGGTTCGACAAGGACGACTACCGTACTGGGATCCTCCGTGGCTTCAACGAGGATGACTAATGTACTAGGATCCTCTGTGGGTTTGACTACCATGCTGGGATCCTCCATGGGTTCAACGACGATGAATACTATACTTGGATCCTCCGTGGGTTCAGCAGCGATGACTACTAAACATGGATCCTACGTGGGTTCGGCAGAGGAGATGATTCAGAGGATATATCTAATCATCTCCACCCCTCTTCGTAAATGGATACCTGTGTGATCTGAGTCTTGACGTTCAATCATTATCTTCGGTGTGATTGACTTGATATCCTATGTGGATTGGATTATGCTTTCATGTGTGGATTGGGTGGTACTTTCCTGTGTGGATTAAGTTTTACTTTCCTGAGTGGACTGGATTGTACTTGAGCTCGTGAGTTGGAGCTGAACTGGATTTGATGACTTAGGTATCTGTATGGGAATATACCTAAGTAGTGTTGGATGATACTTCATGATTGTTTCATTTCTTTGTGTTTTATCCTTTGTTGATTTAGGGAGACCTTCGGGGGTCTTGGGGTCCCTGCTGAGTATCGTATACTCACCCCTGCATGGACTTCGCCTGCACTACGTTGTGTTGGTTGCAGATGATAGAAATCACTTATCGTGGTTGAAGCTTGTAGAGCAAGACGGTACTCGGAGGAGGATCGCATGACGAGTCGGTGCCTGGAGGTGGATATCACGTCGAGTCGGTGCCCGAAGGTGGATTTCACGACGAGTCAGTACCCGGAGGAGACATTCGAACGTGGAGTGCTGAGGAGGAGATCTGTAACTACCCAATAGGTAGGAAATAGGAGGAAGATCCAAGAGCATCTTGTCACCTTTTATCTGTTGTCCTTTCAGTTGTACTTTACTTTCATTTGTAGTTGTACCTTTCTTTTGGGCTTGTATTTCTGGCCCCTTGTACTTCAGAATGTTTTTTACAATTTACTTAGTGTTTACTTCAGTTTGCGTACTCTATGGTGTTTGTTATCTTTTATAAAGGCACCGCCTTCCCTTTTATTGGAATTTATGCCTTTGGTGCTAGTCTCCAGCCCTTGGCCTATGGAAGGCGGGCTTGGGGTAGTCACAGCACGGGCCCCGAGGAAGGGTCGTGAAAAATTGGTATCATAGGAGTTCGGTTCTACCACAAATCTCAGGACTCTGATCTTTCTTTTATGTGAAGCAATAGTGTTAAGGGTATTGAGTGTGGTTATCAGTCCAGGGAGTCCAGTGTTGGTGCGGCGGCCGATGTATCCATACACCATGACCCTGACATCTGATTTCCGACTCAGTTCATGAAAACATTAATTGCATGTGTGTTTCAAAAGATTTCTTTGTGATTACTTTGTGTCATCTCACCAGGTATACTGTATTGACTATGGAACACCTGTGTCTTCTCAGGACAACCCCACGATGACATCCAGCTAGGTTTCAGAGCTTTGTACGAGACAACAACCCACCGAGTGACGATTCCTCGGTGCAGGGCCCTATTACAACGGAGGCACCGATGGTACCTCTACCCGTCGAGCCACCGATGACACCAGCACCAGCCGCTGAGAGTGCACGTCGCCTTAGTGCACTACACGAGTTTCAACTTCAGAGATTGCCCAGTTTCCATGGGGAGACGAACCCTCAGGTGGCCGAGGATTGGCTGGAGGATGTTGTATGAGTTTTCAGGTTATTAGGGACAGCAGCTGACCTCATGGTAATCCTTGCATCGAGTCTCCTACAAGTGGCAGCAGGTAGATAGTGGAGCTTTATTCTCTAGGTGCACGACGATTCATCTTTACTTTGGATGGATTTTTAGAGCCTCTTCCGCTCAGAGTTCATTCCATCCACCCTCTATGTGGTGCGCATTCAAGAGTTACTACAGCTGCGGTAGGGCAGCATGACTGTGGCCCAATACTCGGCGAGGTTTACTGATCTCTCACGCTACTCCATGGATATGGTACGAGACCCGTTCTTTAGGGCCTGGACCTTTGAGCAGGGACTAAGGCATGAGATCCGGGCTTCGATGATCTCCCTCAACATCTCGACGCAGGCGGGGGTGTTGGAGAGAGCCCTTCTAGTGGAGATTTTTCTCGCCGAGCAGTCACCAGCGGTGGGACCATCCGCAGGATGACCCATAGAAGAGTCTTCTACAGCTTGCAGTAGATAGATGACATAGAGGTCCAAGCAGGATATACCATCAGATGAGCAATCTCAGGATGCAAATTCGATTGTATGGGGCACACAAAGGAGAGTCAGCCACATGAAAAGCAGGCAGTTCTATGCATGCGGCGGGTAGGGTCACATGGCTCGAGACTACCCGACACGTCCTGCAGATGACCAGCAGGCGGTAGAGGGATCTCCCATGTAAGAGTTCAACCATGGCGGTCCACAGGGAGCAGGCAGACGAGGCAGAGGAGCTAGCCGAGCAGTGGGTGGTGGGTGACGCTTTGAGGCCCTACCACCACCACCACTAGGAAGACCACCCCGACCGCAGGGAACGTGTGGACATGGGAGAGCTAAGCTTCAAGCAGCTGAGGCATACGACCATGGAGCTCCGAGAGCTGATGGACAAGAGCGGGACTAGCTCCAGTTATGGAGACTTTTGTTCATGTTTCTTCTAGCTTTGTTAATGATTTGTGTCTTTGTACCTTGAGCTGCAATAATAAAAGACACTTTTCCTTGTGACGTTTTGTTCCCTATCCTTTTTATGTAGTTGATACTAAGAGGTTCCGGTTTAAAACTGTTGACTTGACCCTCACTTTTGAGATACCTACTAGAGGATACCCAGTGACCACACACTGATGCTGATAGTGTGAATCAACCCTTAGAGGAGAGAGTAATGGTTGGATCTCTTGGTAGTAGCGTTGAGTCCTTACGACGTCATCCTTGGTATGGATTAGTATCATTTATGTCAGTATTGACTGTATTAGGAAAAGAATTTTGTTCATCTAGTGGATGTGACCAGATTTATCTTATTGGAAAAGAAGAAATCTTAGTAGCTCTTATAGGACTAGAGAAGGTTCAGGTCATCCAAGAGCGGATGAGGATAGCTCAGAGCCGACAGAAGTCTTATGCCGACAGGAAACGGAGACCACTAGAGTTTGAGGCTGGTGACCACGTTTTCTTACGGGTCTGACCTTGACGTGGATTACGAAGATTTTTCCAGGGTGGAAAGTTATCTCCGCACTTCATCGGACCCTTCCAGGTTCTCGGCAGGATAGGCGAGGTGGATTATCTCCTAGAATTACCACCTCAGTTGCACCAGGTGCACGACATCTTCTATGTATCTCAGCTGAGGAGATACGTGCACGACCCAATGCATTTCATAGACCATAGGGAGCTGAACATCAATGATGGAGAGACTTCTGTGGAGGTTCTAGTGGAGATCGAGGATCGACAGGAGCGGGTCCTATGTGGTCAGTCGATTCCTCTAGTGCGCTTTCACTTGTAGCTCGAGAACCTCCAGGAGAGCACATGGGAGCGGAAGGCTCAGATGCGTTCTCAGTACCACTTTGTTTTCCTTAGTGTGTGTTGTAGCTTTACGGGGACGTAAAGCCATGAGGTGGGAGTAATGTAATGACATGGAAATTTGAAGGAAATTTATTTCGTAATTTCATTGGGATTTTATGAGTATGAAGTTTCTGACGACACTTGATTCTGAGGCCCGGTGTGCCCGAAATCAATTTCCAAAGTTTACCTTGGGTACGTTCAATGAACAAACGAGTGGGTTTTTCTAACTTTTGAACCGGTGCTCAGAATCAAAATCCGAGGGCACCGATGAAACCACAATGTCGATAATTACTTAGAAGCACCTTTTTTTTGAAGGATCGTTTACTTGGGAGGAGTTGTTAAAAATGTGAAGAATAAAATTATAGTTTTTTTACAATTATAATTTTATTATACCACTAGTGGTTTAAGTTTTAAGGGAAAGGAAGTTGTGAGGATGTTGGGGTGGGGCCCACACGAGCCCCCACCACCTTAAATTTATTATCCCCCCATTAAACACCCCCTCTAGATTTAATGTGTAACTCATCCACTCTCCCTATTTAATTGCAAGTCAACTCTCTCATTAAATTATTTGATTAAGTTATTAAATGTATTTAATTAAGAGTTGAATTTTGAATTTTTTAGAAATCATGGCTTGGGATTAATAAAATAAGGGGGAACATTATTTTATTTGGGGGTTGTTGTGTGAGAAGAGTTGGGAGGGAATACTCAAAATCATGAGGATTCTTCATCTTCCACATTGAAGAATGCGAAGAATGCAGGGGCACCAAGGAGAGACGGCGTGCCGATCATTCCTTTCTCTACAGCCGTGAGAGACGTCATCCTCTTCTTTGACACTCACCAATGCCATCATCGAAACCACCCCCTGTGATACTGTTTTCCCGCGATGATCGTCGTTCGACAATTTGTTCAAAGTAGGGAATTGTTTTCCATTAAATATTAATTTACGATCTTCGTTGACGTTTATTAAGCCGCCTGTTATCAAGATAACGGGAGGAGGTCGGACCGCATGAACACGGTCGAACCTCCTCCCCATGGTTGTTAATTTTTCACTATGGTTTGGAACAGAGGCGGCGTGGTGCCATCGCACCATGTGGGAACGAGGGAACCACGGCTGGAGTGGGCCGCGGTGAAGAAGCGCGGTGCCGTCGCGCTGCACCGAAGCCAAAGAACCTGCGACCAAGGTCGGGCCACGGCGGAGGGGCGCGGCGCCGTCGCGCTGCGCTGGATGGACAAGGGCCATTGCCTAAGCCACGAATGTCCAGGGGAGGGCGGCCAGAATCGCCGGCTGTCAGCGATTGGGAAGGGTAGGACCGTGGGGTCCCACGGCGGCGGCACCGGCCGGCCAACCGGGCCGACCGTTTGGAGGAGGCCGGGGGTTGTAACCGCCGACGACAGACAGGTTTCCCCCCCTCCACATGGGGGTCTCCGTTTCGTGAGAAGGTGGGCAGCGCCCCCCCCCCCCCACCCATTTTCCACTAGGCCGAAACGGCCGAGCTGCTGGCCATGCGAGCCGCACCCGCGCCGGGCCGAAGTGCCGCGCCGAGCCGGACCGCCCGCGGCGGGCCGGACCGCCCTCGCCGGGCCGGACCCCCGCGCCGGGCCGGGCTGTACCGGCTGGGTCGGGCCACGCCCGCCGGGCCTGGCCATGCCCTAATGTGCTGGACCCAGACCCGGGTCGTTTCGACCCGGTTCTGGCCGACCCAGGGGGTTTTGGGCTAGGTCGGTCCAGGCCCAAACCCCCCTAAAATCAGACAGATTCATTCAAACGCCTGTAACATGGGCTACGGACCTCCGATCGACCCACCGTCAGTTGAGATGTGATCCTTGGATCAAGATGGTCGTTTTGGTATTTTACACTCAAGGTTTAAGAAATCT
The DNA here is from genome assembly GCA_963277665.1 of Viscum album. Lineage (NCBI taxonomy): Eukaryota > Viridiplantae > Streptophyta > Magnoliopsida > Santalales > Viscaceae > Viscum > Viscum album. The sequence continues at coordinate 640,458,702 of OY728146.1, read as the reverse complement.
TTGTGTATGGCCGGGTTGGTTTGAACCCGAAACCAACCGGGCCTTCAGAGCAGAAACGTTTATAACTTGAGATCCAGACATCCGATTTACGTGCTGTCAACCTTATTGGATTCTTCTTAGTGAGACGGTTCTTTTGGATTACTCCGCTCGAGGTTTGGATGCAGTTGGAGTACAGTCGGATTGGTTTTGACTTAAAAACCAACCGGGCCCTAGGACGAAAAAGCCAATAACTCTCAGACCGGGCGTCCGATTGACGCGCCATCTGTCACATTGAGTTCCTTTTGACGTGACAGAACTTTGCGATACATCAACTCTGGACTTAATGATAGTTGATGTATCGGCCCCTTGGCTCATGGAGTGGACCCTTCCAGAACGAGCGTGCTGTGTGCGGGAACCCTAGAGCTGGCAGCGGCTTCGACGAGGACATCTACCGTGCTGGGATCCTCCGTGGGTTCAACAAAGACGACTACCATTCTAGGATCCTCCGTGGGTTCGACGAGGACGACTACTGTCCTTGGACCCTCTGTGGGTTCAACGAGGATGACTACCGTACTAGGATCCTCCATGGGTTCGATGAGGACGACTACTGTACTAGGATCCTCTGTGGGTTCGACGAGGATGACTACCGTACTGGCATCCTCCGTGGATTCGAAGAGGACGACTAATGTACTGGAATCCTTTGTGGGTTCGACTACTGTGCTGGGATCCTCCGTGGGTTCGACGACGATGAATACTATACATGGATCCTCCGTGGGTTCGAGAGCGATGACTGCTAAACTTGGATCCTATGTGGGTTCGAAAGAGGATATGATTGAGAGGCTACATCTAATCATCTCACCCCTCTTCTTAAATGGATACATGTGTGAGATGAGTCTTGATCTTCAATAATTATCTTCGATATGATTGACTTGATATACTGTGTGGATTGGATTATTCTTTCTTGTATGGATTGGGTCGTACATTCCTATGTGGATTAAGTTTTACTATCCTAAGTGGATTGGATTGTACTTGAGCTCGTGAGTTGGAGCTAAACTGGATTTTATGACTTAGGTATTTGTATGGGAATATACCTATGTAGTGTTGGATGATACTTTGTGATTGTATCTTTTCTTTGTGGTTTATCCTTTGTGGATTCAGGGAGACCTTCGGGGGTTTCGGGGTCCCTACTGAGTATCGTATACTCACCCCTGCATGGGATTCGCTCGAAATAGGTTTTGTTGGTTGTGGAAAATGGTCATTACTGATCGTGCTTGAGGCTTGTAGAGAAGGACGGTACCCGGAGGAGGATCTCACGACGATTCGGTTCCCGGAAGTGGATATCACATCAGTTCTCGGAGATGGATTTCACGACGAGTTGGTACCCAGAGGAGACGGACAGACGTGGAGTGCTGAGGGAAAGATCTATACCTACCCTTAAGGTAGGAAACCAGAGGATGATCTAGGAGTGGCTTGTCACCTTTCATCTATTTTCCTTTCAGTTGTACTTTACTTTCAATTGTAGCTGTACCTTTCTTTTAGGCTTGTATTTCTGGCCCCTTATACTTTAGCATGTTTTTTTACAGTTTTCTTAGTGTTTACTTCAGTTCGTGTACTATGCGGTGTTTGTTTTCTTTTGTAAAGGCAATTCCTTCCCTTTTATTGGGATTTACGCCTTTGGTGCTAGTTGCTAGCCCCTGTCCTATGGAAGGCGGGCTTGGGGTAGTCATGACACGGGCCCCGAGGACGGGTCGTGACACAATCATTCTTATACTTATCAACCCATGGAAAATTAACTTTAATCAAATATTACTATGAAAGATCATAGGTTGTTGTAGGTTATATCTAGTAATTTATCACAATGGTTCAAAAATAAAATATGAATTGACCCAACAATATCTCTTCAGAGTGTCAAGCCACGAGTGAAGTTATAGGCCTACTATTCATCAAATGGTGATGATCAAGTTAATAACTTATCTTCCATATTAAGAGCTATTACCCCTAGTTGCATCTGTACCACAACTATATCTAGTTTCTAGTATCTATACAACATTTGTTTTCTAGGAAAATTACAAAATCTTTACTTTACAAAAACTTGAGATATTTTCCTATACATAGACTTATCCCCAAAGTATGTCATAGAGTTAGGTTCACTAATATATATTTTACAAAATATAATTCCCAAGTATACTATTAAAAATCTTATACTTCCAACATTAATAGCCTCAAGTCCAGTAATCTAGATCTGGGTTTTGATTTATTACATTGTCATAAGATATAAGAGATCACATCACCAAATATATCCACAATTCAAATTTTATATTTGAAATAAAATTTAAAACCTAAAATCAGAAATATTTATCATCATTGAAACTCATGCAATTATTCCTTCTTCGTATCTAAGGGAATGGAAAAAATATAGGTGACCACAAATACACAGTAAGAGATTCGTGAAACTGAACCTATCATTAGTAATAAAGGAATAATCAATATGGAATGGTGAACAACTAAAAAAACATGCTAATTAATGAATGTATTACAGATGAAATGCATCTATGGATAATATCAATGTAATAATATCATCGATAATTATAACTGATTTTTCAATAAAAGAAAATTAATAATTATATAAGTATTGATCATGGAATTGTGGAAATATTTTTTCAAATATGGGTAGGTATACACCAAAAACCCAGTTAATAAGGATTAGTAACTAGTTTTTCGTATGATAACTATTGATGCATCAAGGGGCTATGTAATTCTACACCCCACCAATCACTGAATTTCTAATTCATTTATTATATATTGAATGGTAAATTTAATTTATAAATAATATCCATTATCAAAAAATATACTTATTGAGTAAAAAATATGAAATATTAATATTTCCCCAATCAATCATATAGTTTTAATAATGAAACACCATATATTGAAATATTATATTATTTAAGAAATAAGAATATCAAAGATACAAATAATATTTATATGTTTGATGAATACTAATTATAAGAGAGTTAATTTTTCAAGAGGAAGTTAATGAACACAAATTAATCTAATGATGAGAGGTGACCATCAATTCACCCCAAAAGTATATTTTTTAGTAAAATCAATCTTTTTAGAGAATAATTGAAAATAGTAGAGAAACAAAGAAATTAAATTTTCATTAAAAATATTTCTTTGTAAAACCATTTAAATATTGTACTAGAAGATAAAAATTGTAAAATGGTTATGGTTGTGGGAAACTATATTAACCTCTTATATGATAAAAAGAAACATTCCTTATTATTTTTTGTAAATAAAGTAAAAACTGACCCTTTTAGAAAGTTTTACATATATTCATTTCCATCCTTTAAAAAATTCATGGATAACAAAAAATTTCTTTAATAAATCATTTATGTAAATAAAAGAGAATTTATGTAAGATAATTTTTAAAAATATAGGCATGAATGAAAAATATAGCTGATTAGAAAGATAATTAAGATATGATTTTATTTTAAATATATACTTTCTTGATTTATGTGAAAAAGTGGAAACGTTGGAATAAAACATAGAAAATACTTAAATAAACATAGGGTATGAAAATATATGGAGTGTTTGAAGGATGTAATTTAATATTTAATTAATGGAAAATATAGGCAATCCCCTAAAAAATTATATTGTAAATTTTTTTTACCACTTTAGAAACTATTAAATTTTTACCCCATGAAAGCGTAAACATGAATTTAAACATAAATCACCATTAAAAAATATATATTCATGTTAAATACATAAAATGGGTAGTATACACATCACATAATATAAAATATGTTGATAATACAAAATATGACTCAATGGGATGAAAATTAAGAAAAATCCCTAATAAAGAATGTATTATTAGAGTGATAATTAATACATAAAGTTATTATGTTTAAGAAATTTTTTCCTGATTGTTTATAAAAAAACATAAAACATTCAATGTTAACATAAAATATAATATTGGCATAATAGAATCAATTAATTATATGTATAACTAAATTAATATAAATTGAGTTAAGAACCCCCTACCTTATAATTATACTTAGTATAACATGATTTTGAATCCCATATAATTATTATAAACATTATTATTAATTCATAAAATAGACATATTCATATTTATAATATCCCATATGATCGACTTATAACATGTTATCGCCTATTTTTTAACAATTATTCCTTATTATCATTATTTCAGCTATTAACTACTTCATTTTTCATGTACGATTTGAGTCGGTAGTTATGGTCCTTGTGTCTTGATCATGGTTTTATCATCTATATAATTCTAGTAATAAAATAAAAATCATAAAAATCATAAATATTCATTATATATATAATCTTCATTGGAAATTTGGCATGAAAAAAATGAGTCACATCGCTTCATGAAGGCAGTAGTCCACACACACCCATTGGTGAGCTTATCATTTTTTTAATTGGTGGAAGGTTAAGGAAGTATATGATATATTATATTTAAAGAATCATAATTATTTCAGAAGTATATTACCAAAATTATTAACATATATGTGAGGTGGTGATGAAAAAAATTACATAGGTTCACGAAGCGGTTGTCTACCATACAAACATGTGATGGTTGTGTTTTGCATTTAATAGAGAAGTAGATGAATAAATATTTTGAAACCAATAATATAAAATATAAATATATATTATATATTAGAGTTATTATGTTGTAATGATTAGTACATAATTGAAGGTGGTATAATAAGAAGAAAAATAAAAGTGTTCAGTTAAGATGCATACAACTTATTTGAAATAGATAATTTTGATATCCTCTAAAAGACCTTAGGGTATGTATTTTTAGAATAGGATAACCTCTATAATGTTTCTATGGAAGTTAAAAATAGGTTATGGTAAGGTTTTATAAAATTAGAGGGGAAAAATGTGTGAGGTAGTGATGAGAAGAGGTTACCTTTTATAAGTGAGGGGAGGGGTACCATGGAACTTACATAAAGTACTAAAATAATATTAGTTAAATTTTAAGTTCAAGTTGATAAAAAATGATATATTTAGATGATATGATGAATTTAAGTATAAATAATATCATTCAATAATGTTTGTAGATCTTTAGATAATGTTTTAACCTTTATCTCTTTGTTTTAATCCCCTATTAACAATTTCGATGATTTTCACAATATCAATTTTTTTTTCTCTTTAGGGGATAATAAATATAATATAAAAGAAAATTTATAACATAAGTAGAAAATGGTTTAAAATATAGAAAATATATAATTAAAATGAAAAATATAATATTTTCAACGAATTCTAAATCATTTAATAAAATACTATTTAACAAAAAATACCATTAAAATCATTTTAAGAACAATTAATTTATTTGAATTTACAAACATAATGGTAGGAATTAAATTCGAATAAAAACTCTTTAAACATCAATTATAAATTACTAATAATCTTAAAATTCATTTTACACTATAATTAATCAAAAAATTATTACTTTTTAGGTTTTTAAAATCATTTACTTTGATTTTCTGACTGTACACACAAGCACCGTGTCAACAATGTGTAATCATTTAAAGAAAATATTTCCTCACTAAAAATTAAAAATAAATTATTTTCAAAGAAATAAATTCATTATGTTTAGAATGAACTTTTATATTAATTTATAACTTCTTCTTATCCATATGTGAACATATAAGATAAATTAGAAGGAAGAGAGTGACAATTTTGGAATATTCCTTTACTTAAAATAATATAATGTTTTTTATCCAAGAAAAATGGATCCATTAGTACATATTTTATATTATATGAATGGATTGGTAGAATTAAAATCATAAAATATAATACCTTCAAGTTTATAGTTGATTTGTAATCCTTTCACTATAGTTTTGACCTTGATTATCACATTTTATCATTTACCAAGGCGATAAATTTTACCATAGTTACTATTCATAATTCCTAAAAAAAAGTGAAATAATTTCCAAATTTAAACCTCATGATTTTAAATATTGAATATATTTTATAAAATTATATTTCTATAATTTTTATAAATTAATGTAACAATAAACCCACAAAACGTGTTGAAAAATAGTTTTTTAGGAAAATGCATTTTTAAGGCATAATTTAACCATACATAAACTCTATGACTAGTAATCATCATTATAAGAATTTTTATTTATATATAAATATACATAATATATAAATTTTATATTAATTATTAATTTTTTGGGATTATTTTAATTAATTTATATGTTAAAACATTATGCACATAAAAATAACTTGAGGAAAATGTTTTTTAACCATAAAAATAAACTTATACCTAAATAAAATAAAATATTACTTATCATATAATTATTTATATTATGTTTAGTAAAATGGATATTATATATATTTTAAAACAAATCCAAAATAGAATTGTTATTTTAAATTATCTGATTTAAGAAAAAGAAATGATAGTTTTACAAAAATCACTATTTTCACAATTTATTTAATTTTTTTTAGAAAAATCAAAATGGTCACCATAATATAATAATGACATATTTATTTAAAAAAATTTATTTATTATTTCAAATATTATTTTAAAAAAATATATTATAACATTTATTCATAGAAAGAAATGAATATGATTTTTGATTAAAAGTAACTCTAAAGCATGAAATTAATTTATTCTCATTATTTTACATGAAAAGAAGTAAATTAATATTACATTTACTTATTTAATTAATTATTTTTATTAATTAAATAAATTATATATATAATTCATAATCTGGTTATCCGTATCTATACCCACAAACCTAAAGACTAAGTTATAATAATTATATTTAATTATTATTATTTCGCGGCTCATTAAGCTCGGGGTTGGGTGTGGTGTAAACTATCGAACATAGTGTGTTTTTTTTCAAAATATAATATAATATAAAGACATTAGCTATTACATGATACTTAGTTTCATTATCATATAAATAATGAAATTATCCCACTTTTAAGTTTTATGGGTTTCCATTAATTTTCATTCATACTTCACAACTCAAAAAATAGTAACACTATACTTGGGAACATAATATTACTCTCATAAACATTCTTATCTAAACCATATTTCTTCTATATTATTAATATTAAATAGATATTAACATCAGGATTATAACATTAATGCTTGTTTACAACAGAAAAAATTTAGCAATCTTAAATCTAGTAACCTAAAGCTAGTATTTACTTTGTTGTATTAAAATAATATATAAAGAATCATATAAAAAATTACTTATTTGTTTATAATTATTGAAAAAATATACCCATACATTACACATATATTTTTTAAAAATAATAAATATTACATGTTAAAAAATCTTACATCCTTGAAAATAAATGAAAGATCCCTTATTCATATCATAGATAAAGGAAATCATAATAAATGGTGTGCCGAGATGCTCAATAATGTAAAAAATACAACAAAATCTATAAAGTGTAAATAAGAAATAATAAATATGTATAGAAAATAATTAATAATTATTTTATTTATTCTTTAAACTTCATCATGAAATATATCCCTAGAAAAAATTGGGAATCACATGGAAAATAAAAATTTATTTCATAATGATGGGATGCCTAATGCCAAACATATTAATATTACCATACATGACTCTCAACTAAGAAATATTATATATTTTAAAGGCCTCTCAACCATTACATCTTAAATACCATCATGTCATGTCAAATAATACATCTTATGTATCATCAAGAACTATCTACCAAGACATTTTAAATGTATGGGATTACATATATTATACAATGTTTATTCCTATTTGTCTCATGAGATGTATCAGTGCATCAAGAGGATACCAATAGTTGGGCCCCACATATCAGCTACATATTTTGACTGTATTCCACTTGTATTTAATTAAAAATATAATACATAATAAATATTCCTTATCAAATACTATAAATCCATATTCAGTCAAGAATACGAAACATCAATATTTTCTTATTAAATGAAATAAATTTTTTGGACACTTTTATATGTTCACATAGTATAAAATAATAAGTGTATAGTTTATTTAACATTGATATTGAAGAATTATAGGGAAAATATATTCAAGGAAAAAATATTATTCCTTGGGAATAAAATGATCTTAAGTCCATAAATTAGTAATGGATGAAATTAGGTCATCAATTAATAAAAAATAAAGGCTTTAAAGTAAATTATTTTTTAAATTATAGTAAAAAGTGGAATTAAAACTTTTAAAAATGATTTTTTTTTATATTCTCTAAATTGTTTATTAAAAAGTTATAAATCAATTAGAAAAATTATTTTAAACCACTTAGAAAATTATTCATTTTTATAAAAATTAATAATTCATAGAACAATGGAAAATGATTATATTTGAAGAATTGAAGAAATTTTTAGAAGGATCAAAATAGGGAATAATGATCATAGAAGTGGGAAAATTCATTCTTTATCCATACGTTAAAAATAAATTTCTTTCCACACTTTTTAAAAAATTTAAAAATTGATTTTTTGAAAAATATTAAAAATATTCCTTTTTAATCCATTATATTTAAATTTAAGTTTAGTATATAGTGAAATTTAATGATATTTTAATTATAAATAAGAACATTATTAAAAAAATAGAGATTTTGGATATCAATGAAAAAGTGATTAAAATATATAAAATAATGTTTTAAAGAGAAACCCCTTATGGGTTTAATAAATTTTAAAACAAAAAAATTAAAATAGAAAAATATAATTGAATATTTAGTTTTTTTTAACAAATATGAATTCATGATATAATATTTCAAATAAATATTATATAAACCGTATAAAATAAATTAGGTACATTATATAAAATTTGTCACAATGGAGTGGAATTGAGAAAAAAATATAGACATGGATTCCTTCTTGGTTAGATGCATTATATCTTCTTAGATAATCAATATACTTTTATTAAATAATTTATTAAGAATATTTCTCATATATATTCAATTTTTATGCCTCTTTTATAATCATTTTACATCTATTCATTGTGTAATTTTTTCTAACACCGACCACTTAATGCGTTTCGATCAAATTTTATAAAATTATTTCAGGAAGTCTATTATTGTCAAATGTGTTATAAAATAGATCTATTATCTCAAAAATTTTAAATATTTTATTAATATAATTTTTATCATTTGTATACAATTTTATTACTAGCTATGAAAGTTGGTGATAGAAAAAAAGCATGTCGTTCACAGAGCCGATACTGCACATGTACGCATGATGAAATTTTCATTTTCTTAATGGTCGGAAAGGAAATAATATATAATGATTTATTTTAACAGAATCACATTTATTACATAAATTTCTATTATTTATTCATTAATAATATCCTATTTATCATCCATTTAATTCATAAATGAAAAAACGAATCACCTTGCTTTGTAGAGGTGGTAGTCCACACGTACACCCAAAAGACATTATCATTTTACAATAGAAGGAAGCGTAAGAAGGTGGAGATTATTTTATCATTAAACATTATTAATTACGTAAGAAATATCTTATACATATACTAAATACATATTTATTACCATTCATGTTATCCAGTGATGAAAAATGGTACACATTACTTTGTGGAGATGATAGTTCATATGTACGCATAAATAATGATTTCATTTGTAATTGGATAAAAAATGGGATGACAATGGGTTATATGATAAAAATATTAATATTTAATTATATTTTAGATAATAATTTTATAATATAATAATTTTATTATAGGTTTTCAGGTGGTATAATAAGAAATAAACATAAAAGAACTCGATTAAGAGTTGTACCTCTTCTGTGGAATAACTCATTTGGTTTTCAACTTAAGCCTTATAAAGTTATTTTTATATTTATATTAGGACTTAAAGGATGAAGAAAATGAAGTTAATGGATCTAGGGATAGATATTTTGATATAGAGTTCTCAATGTTTATTAATAAGTGAGGAGATGAGGTTTCCTTTTATATGTTAAGTGGGTAAAAAACTTGTAAATAGTTAAAAAAAATTTATATGACATATGTCTTACTCAAGTCATGTGGCTCCAAATTTTCATAGATTAGAATATTTGGAGGTTAATTTTAAAATAAAACTAACCAGTGAGATTTAATCAAGTGTTGTGTGTTATCTTAAACCCTTATCCCTTTATTTTAACCATTTTTTAAAAAATATCTCGTAACCGTGGTGATGCATTTTTAAAATGGTTACTATTCATTATGGAAAAAACTAAGCTGAAACCATTAATAAATTATAATATACTAATACCAAATAAGGAAATATTTTTTTGAGATTCAATTTCATGAAGTGGTAAAAATTACTTTTAACATAAGTTTACAAAACGCAACAAAAACCATTTTTAAAATGATGTTCTTTTTAAGAAGAAAATAATTTTACCCCAAAATCAAGTTTAATTTTTATTAAAATAAAATTATTTGGATTTTTTAATAAAAATTATGCTTATTTAACCTTAAAATTAAACAAAAACATAATTATGACTTGAAATTATTGAATTAAAAGAAGAGTACCAAAAATAAGTTTTATTTGAATAAAACCATTACTTAAATTTGAAATGTATAACCGAGATTTATAAGTTCAAAATTATATTTAAATTATTTATATTACATCTTAAATATATATTATACGTATAAAAAACATTTAATGAACTTTAAAGACATTATTATATACTGATAATTTCATAAAAATGATAATATTTCTAAAATCAGCATTTTTCATTTTTTTACCTAAATTTTTTCCTTTTTATAAATTCCAAAACATTCACCATATGGAAATATTGACATGATGAATTCAATAATGAACATTATTACATCAAACTAAAATTATAAAATTAATAAATGTATCTTTAAAATTAAAATTCAATGTATAAATAGAACACACTTTTTTTTATAAAAATACTCTTTTAAAATTTATGTGTTCTTATTATTATTTCAAATAAACTTATAATTAATTGAGTGTTAAAAAAATTGGTTCAAATATTTAAATATTACATATTTTTATAATAAATTTTTTAAATTGATCAATTTAATTAATTATGATAAAATACCCTATACTTTAAAAATAGTTCTTTTAAAAATATCCATTTATAATATTTAATAATTTTAATCATATTATATTAATTTTTTATTTTTTTATAATTATATTTCATTAATTAAAAAAATATATTATAATGTAATTTTCTTAATTTTTTATTATATTTATATTTACTAAAGGATTATTGTAATATGTCGTGACTCATTTTTGTTTAGTGTGCCGTGAAACATAAGTTATCAAACATAGTATTTTTTAAATGATAAATATGTATTAGAAAATTGTGGTGTTATATTTTCCCCACATAAACAATTTTCATAATAAAAATTATAATTTTATCATTTAAAAATAAATTTACCTTGAAAACGGTGATAATATTAGATATATATTTTATATTCATAAATAATTCCAAAGTAACTACTATGAATTTAATTTTTTTCTTAAATAAATATTTATAAAAGTATGTATGCAACATTATATAACCAATACATGTTAACACTTTTCTAGTGGAATACCCTGTTAGTTGAGTGGGATTTTCCACCCAATAATTAATATATTTATCAATATTTGTTTGATTTTCTTTAATTATTTTACCATTAATGTAGAGAATATGAAAGAATATACTTAATTTATTTCTGTCAACTGTCTATGTGTAAATTTTCACTTTGATTGAGTGTTTGAATCATTTTTTATTTCTTATTCTGACTATGAATGACTAATACGAATGTTTAATGCTCGAATAATGAAAATGAAACTTTAATGGTTGATAATATCCCTAATAGAATGAAAAATTATTTCACATATCTAATACTAGAATGGTTAGAACAAGACAAGATAATATGTAATCTTCATGTGGTGAAGCAATATATTAATTCTAAAATCATCAATAGTAGCACCCAATAAAATTAAACAATACATTAAATTTTAAATTCTTTATAAATAAAACCACTAGTTCAACATATACTATATTCCATTTCATTTTCTAATTCATTAATCTTCAAAATTAAATAAACCTAATAATCAAGATTATGTCAAATTCAATAATATGTATAACAAATATGTTTGTAAATCGGTAATAACTTTTCATCTTTACATATATATTATTTTTGTATCCAAATTACCATAAGGTTTCTTAATTTCGAACTCTTTTCTTAGAGTTTCAAGGTATGATTTTATATCCCTGAGAAATACAAAAGAATTAGTAGTTTTATAATCAAATAAACGAAGTGTTTACGATCAAAGTATACAATATCACTACTCATGGGAATTCATCTTTAGCCATAGTAATTTCATACTCATGGCCTTGATATATTAGCCTCCTCTAAGTTGAATTAACATAATGATTGGGGAATTGGTGTGAAATGTGGCCCATCTCTTTACAGTTTAATCATTGGATATCAATGACTTCGTTCTTTATCTTATATTCATATGCATTATGGAATTTATCTACAAACTTGAAAAAAACTCTCATCAACTTTAAACAAATACCTTGGTGTTCTTTTCTACAATTATTACATATTATAAGTTCAATCATTAGTTTTGTTTCCTCCACTTAAATTCATTTTCTCGTATTGTTCAACTATCCTATTCTTCTTTTTATTTGGTTTGAAAATAAAAAATATAAAGAATTACTTCCCATTCATGATGGAATTTGATACCATATAATCATATGATGAAAACATTTGAGATACTAATGCTCATTAAAGCCTCAGATTAATCCCATTAAAGGATTGATTTATATTTTTTATGGAGTACATGCGTAGTCAGTATAATGTCTTGAAAATATTTTAATGGTTTCCTCAAAATCAACAACACTATCATATTACTTCTATATTTATTAAGTAATTTACTCTCTCTATAACTCATTTCTCTTTGAGAAAATATTTCTCAAATAATATCACGCTAATATTCATCTATTATATTCTCTATATCTCACCCTCTTATTTTTTTAATCAAATACCACTAATGATCTTTATCCCCTTTCAAAAAATATAATTTTATAATAACATTTTATTTTTACTTTATTCAAAAATCTGAAAATATCATTTCAATGGGATTGATCTATTTTAATGGGACTGAAGTTTCAGTATTTTAATAAAAATTTTGTGACTTATACTATATTAAGTGGTCTAACATTATTAGATAGTTATATGAATCAAATGATTATTCCACACAAGAAAAGGCTTTAGTCTTGGTAGATGTTATTTACCCTAATATAGTCATAATATACTTATCTTCAACACTAACTATATAGAGTTTCTCATGAGGGAAATCTATAAATTTTTATAGGTTTTGATACATTTTCTATATACTCCACTAGGTTCACTCTCTAAATAGTGACCTATTCTTAATTATATCAGATCATTATGAATATTTATCCCTAACATAAAAATAACTATTTTTTTGTACATTCTAGAAGTTTATAATAATAATAATTCTAGCTATAATATTCTAAAATATAGTTCCCAAGGGTGTTATAAAAATTTCTCTAATAAAAACTATAGAAAAATTGAATCTAGTATCCAAAATCTAATATTAATATTTTTTCATTGGTAGAAGATACAAGTGTTCACATCACTAATGATCGATCATTTTAGTAGTCCTGAAAAAATATATACATACATTACTTCCATATTATATTTGAAATTAAATAGATAAAATGACAAATAATTTTGAATCCTTAAAAATAAATCAAATATATTTTCTTTATATCCTTGGGAAATGAAAGAAAAATAAAAAATAAGATAAAATTTTCAATAATTGAAAACATATAGCAGAAGATCTTATGAGTAATAAAGAATAAATAATATTGAAATTTAAATAATCAATAAGCTTTATATATAACCAATAAACCCTTGAGAGAAATATATTTATGGAAATAAAATAGTTATAAAATGGAAAATAATAATAGATTTCATAATAATGGAATGTATGATGTTGAACATATTAATCTTACGATCAAGGCCTCTCAACTAAGACATCATACATATTGTCAAAGAATCTCAACCATTACATCTTACATACCATCAAGTTCTATCATCTAATACATATTACATATTTTCAAGTCCAATTAAAAAAGACATTACTAATGTATCGATTGAAATACATTGAACAATAACCATTATTATTTATCTCATGAGACTTATCAATTAATTGGGGGAAATCTATAACTTTTACCCACCCATCAATTATATATGTTTAATTTATTCCTCATATATTAAATCAATAATATAATAAAAAATAAATATTCCATATCAATTAGTAAATATCCTTATCAAACCAAGAATATGAATCATTAATATTTCCACAGAAAATTAAATAAATTTCATACTAAACTTACTTCAATTCATAACATATATAAAAATGAGTATACAATTCATTCAACACTAAGATAGAGAATGATAGAGAACATTTCCTTAAAAAACATAGATTATTCCTTAGGAGATAATTAAGAATAAACTGTAAATCAGTGATGGATGAAAAGATCCAACCAATTCATCATAAATTTTGGTTTTGAATTAAATTAAATCCTTATAATAATTAGAGAGGAAAATATAAGTGAATATTTGAAAATATCAACTTTACTTAAATATTTTTTAACATGGTTATAAATACAATTTTATAAATCATTTCCAAAAATATTTTTTATCATTTTAGTAAATAATTACTTTTTATGACAGATATAAAATTCATTGAATAATGGAAATGGTTTTTTTGAAAAAAAACTTATAAACATTTAGAGGAATATAAATAGTGAATAATGGTTGTGGAGGTGGAAAATTAATTTATGCATTAGACATTAAAAAAATTCAATTTACACTATTATAAAATTTAAAAAATGTTTTATTCAAAAAACATTATGAAGAATAATTTTCACTTTTTCTAAAATAATGTAAATTATTGTAGAACATGAAGTTTAGAAATATTTTAAAGAAAAATGAAAAAAATATTAAATCCTTTTAAATGTCGTGATTATAGAGGAAAAAGAGTATAAAACATGTAAAACAAAGATGTTTAGAAAAATACCTTACGACTTTAATAAATTTTTATTCAAACACCCTTGACCACCAATGGCCCTAAATCCTTTATTTTTTATTGTTTTTTATAATAAACCATTCAAGGGGTGAGGTGGAACCCTTACAAGGCCCGTAGGCATAAGTATTACATGACCCATAGGATTTAGAGGAATTCATTTCCCATAGGCTACAAAAATTAAATACAACCCAGACTAACTAATTGGAGATGCTCCTCCCCAGCATCTTCATCATGAAATCATCTCTCCACCTTCGCATGGTTGTTCAGCTAGGATTTCCCATACATGCACATGCTTGTCTTGATGACAGGTGTCGTACCCTCTCATTCTTGCAATTCGTTTAGCTTCTGCTATAGTCGAAGATCTTTGCTCATCCTTCTTTTTAAGCTTGTTCCTTGTAGGTTTTCTGGTTTTCATCTACACTTAATGTGGCCCAAAGGACTTGAGGTTGCTTGAAGGCCTTTCTGACCTGAAGGCCTGGGTGGTCCAAAGGCCATAAAGGACTCAAAGACCAAATCGGTGGACCAAAGGCCCAGACGGGGGAATATTCCTAGTTTCTACAGTGCCAAAATGTTCCCGCTACAGTACTACTACAGTATTCAGAAATTACCCTCCTTCTGGATTTGATCTCGGGTATCTTGGATGCACTTAAGGAGTCCTCACCAACTGGGTTGAGGCTCATTTGCGATTCAAACCCCTTTAAAAGACAGATATTTATTTAAAAAATTAAATAAAATTAATAAATAATAATTTATTAGATATTATGGAAAATAGGTTTCATATATAGCATATAAAATAAATTGGGTGCATTATGTAAAATATTTCTCAGTGGAATGGAATTGAGTTGAAAATTTTTACCTTGGATTTATACTTGGTTAGATGTGTTATTTACATCTAAATATTCAATTTAAATTTATTATATTCTTTATTTGTAAATTTTTTATCTATATTAAAATTTTATGGTCCTTTGATAATTATTTTACACCTATTCATTGTATAGTTTCTATGTATATCAACCAATTAAGGTTGTTATTTCAAATTTTACAAAACTACATCTATATGTTTTACATG
This sequence comes from Viscum album, assembly GCA_963277665.1. Taxonomy (NCBI): domain Eukaryota; kingdom Viridiplantae; phylum Streptophyta; class Magnoliopsida; order Santalales; family Viscaceae; genus Viscum; species Viscum album. Next base: position 640,442,576 of record OY728146.1, on the reverse strand, counting down.
ATAAAAGGTGTTATGAAATGGATCCATCAACTGATTTTCTTAAAAATTTCATGAATATAATTTTTATTCATTTTATATAATTTTATAAGAATACATGAAATGCATTATTAAAAAAATGTAATACGTCGTTCATAGAGGTAGTAATCCTTACATACACATGATGATGTTTTCATTTTCTTAATGTGTTCAAATGAAACAAAATATATGATTATTAATATTTAAATAATAATATTTATGTGATATATATCATATATATTAATTAAATATATCTTTATCATAATCCATGTAAATAATAAAGGAACAATGATCCACATTGCATCGTGGGGGTGGTGGCCCACACACACACACATGTCTGGCATTATCATTTTATAATGGATTAGATGGTAATATGGTTGATAAAATATTATATTTATAGAATCATAATTATGTTATAAAAGTTTTTCATATTTATTAAATCTACTTTATAACTAGTCATGTGATCTAGTGATGAAAAAAGACACACATCACTTCATGGAAACGGTAGTCAACACATATAAATAAGTAATCATTTCATATATAAATAGTTGGAAAAGAAGATGAAAAATAATTATAATTGAAAAATAAAAAAGGTAATTATATTGGAGGTAATTTTGTTTTTATATAATAATGGTAAGGTAGAAGAATAAATAAACCCCAAATAACTTGGATAAGAGTGATACATTGTCTATGGAAAACCACCTTTGGATTATACCATAACTATAATTAGGTATGTATTTTGGTGAAACATCCCCCCAGGATATGGGTATGTTGGTTAATAAGGGTTTGGTCTGGTCTTGGCTAAATAGATTGCCCAAAGGTTTTGAATAATTGAGGAGAGCAGGTTATTTTTTATTAATGATATGGGTGGGAAATTGATAAATACATAAAACTTTATTCTATAGTATATGTATTACTCAATTAAATTGGATCCAAAATTATAAATTTGAAAACAATATTAGGATACAGTATAAATATAATGAAATAATTAGATTTAATAATGTTTTGTGAGTTTTCTTGGATCCTTATATTTTTTTAAACCACTTTACCCTTCACCGTGGGGATAATTTTTTTACCATGGTTACTATTAATCATGAAAAATTTAAATTTAAATCACTATCTAATTGGAATTTTATAATATCAAATGTAGAATCCATTTTTTGAGATTAAATCTCAAATTTTTTTAAAAATTACTTTTTAAATAAGTTCACAATTTGCAATGAAAACCATTTATAGAAAAATTCATTTTTAAGCATAAAATTGATTTACACCAAAATAATGTATAATGTTGATTAATAGGGAATTAATTATACTATTTTAAATAAAATGAGACTCATTTAATTTTAAATAAAATCCAAAACCTAATTTTCATTTTAAATTAATTAATTAAAATAAATGGTTTTCATTTGAATAAAAGAATTAATTAAATTTTCAAAAGGTAAAAAGGTTTATTATTTAAAAATAATATTTTTAAGTTAATTAAGTTACTACTTAAATATATATTATATATTTAATAAGGGTTTTATAAACTTTCAATCCATTATTATATCACGATAATTCCATAGAAGTGATAATATTTATAAAATCATTAATTTTCACTATTCAACTAAAAATAATCCTTTTAAAAATATCCCAGAAAATCACTATAATCTAATTTAGACATCATTAATTAAAAAATTGAGTTCATTTGATGAAATTAAAGTTATAAAATTATAAAATTTATCTTTTATATGAAAATACAATATATAAAAAACCCCTTTTTGTAGAAAATATATCCATTTTAACTTTTAGTGTTTTTAATATTATTTCATATAAATATCTAATTAATTGAGTGTTAATATATTATTTCATGCATTTAATTTTTATATTTTACCATAACAATCTTTTTAAAGTGATCAATTTAAATTTTTAAAGATAAAATACCAAATAATTTAGAAATAGCTCTTTGAGAAATATCTCCTTTTTAGAATTTAAACTTTTTAATCATATCATATCAATCATTTATTTTATAATAATTATATTTCATCAATAAAAAATAAATAATACAATTTAATCATGACAACTAATTACTCCCTTTATATTTACTAAAGGCTTTTTCAATAAGTTATTAATCGTTTTAGTTTGGTGTTGCATGTAAAATAATCCATCAAACAACGTATTATTTAAAAGGGAACTAAATATATAAATATCTAGGAATTACGTAAAACCTAAAAAATATTGGGATGAAAGTAATTTTTAATTATATTCCCCACAAGTTCTCTACATGATACTACATGCTATTGGTTTCCAAGCCTCACACTTTTCAAATTTCCATTTGAAACCCACTGATCATCTAAAAATGCCTCGTGGTAGGGTAATGATTTTACTTATTATTACGAGTGAATACTTCCATTCTCCCATTAACCATGTGAAAATAGTGATTTGTAGGTATTGTGTATCAAAAATATCCTACATGTGTATTTTTCATTTATACCATAGTTTCATTGGATAAGTGCTGTAATTAATTTCAATAATCATTCCCTAGGTGCCTGATCAAAGATCATAAGATCGTGATCCACCAAAAAAAATTTACAATCATAATAACACCTAATAATTATCTATATGATAATTTACACTTAGTATTTCTAACCCTCATGGTTTATATTTTTTCCCAGGGACCCACCCATTATCATGAATGGACTCTCGATTGGGTGAGTATTTCACCTATTACTTCAGGTGAACACTCCCAACTTATGATGGCCCATGTGGGACTCTTTAATTTTAAGTAGTGGGATTACTAAATCAAACATTGGAGGATTATGGATCCATGTCACCGTTTCTTTGGATATGAGTTCCAATTTTTTACAACTAAAATTGATACATGAACAGAGATAAAATAAACCTTTATAAAATTTACAACCTCCAATCTTTCAGGATATGGTCAAAAACCTCATATAATATAGTTTTCTATATATTTAGTTTTACAATTTATGAAAATTATTCATTTAATGTAATTTTCATCAATTATTTAATATTTAGATTATTTGATATATGTTATTTTATTTTTTCATATTTTGGGATGATTTATAAGACAACATTAAATGGAATTTTTATTATCCTTCTAATATTTTCACCAAGATCACATTATTGTTGTTGTTTCTTGTTTCTAATTATCTGTTTCTACTCTTGATTAACTTCTCAAAACTTTCCCCTAGCAAAATTTCCATTACTATTCCACTCAAAAAACACTAATTTTCTTACCACTCTATAGGATAATTATGTTCACATCAACTTTTTATTCCTTTTAGTGTTATTGAGATGTGTACCATCCTCCCTCCTTTTCATTTTATTTTCAATTATTCCAATTTTCACAAGAATATTTCTCATAGATGATTATAGATTATAAAATATTGTTGAAAAATCCTTTCATTATTATTATTTCATGTTTACTAGATTTTAAATTCTATCATTATTCAACATTTTAACTTCTTGAGATTTAATATTAAAATGAAATTGATATTCAATTTATAAATTAATATTTCTAGGTTTTGAAAAATCAATAGTTGGATGTCATCTTCATTGGTTTTAATAGTGGGATCTTCAAACTGAATTTTATTTATCTCTGAATGGTTGATATAATTTATTATTATACGGAATAATGTTTTATTATTTTCATCCATATCCTCAAAAAATAACTTCTTAAATCACCAATTTCTATGGTACAAGACTCCATAGGTGTCATGACCCCCTTCCCACAATGTCTACCCATTCTAGGTTAGAAATGGTAAAAGATAGATATTGACTCCTAAGACCCACCACCAGTAGCACCCATGTTGGCGAATATCACTGAGGTTATAATGAACCTAAATATAGGAGGCATTACCCTCAAAGAGAATCACATGAAAAAGAGAGAGATAAGATAGAAAACAAAAACACATGATCAGAATAAAATATATAAGAAAACCCAAGTATAAAAATGTAGAGTCATTAAAGAACTATAAAAACATAATGAGAAACTGCAAGTACCAAAATAAACTAAAGACAATAGTGGCCTAGAAGCCCAAATAGCTCCTACAAAACCCCAATATAGTAGTAACCAACCTGATATTTAACCTCCTTCAAATGACCTAAAAATAGTTTATATATATGTAGGGTGAGTATAACAATATATTTAGGAGGATCCTCCCCAAAGCCTCTCTTGAAAAAGGTAAATAAAGAATACTAAAGCATAATGAACAATAAGTGAAACTAAATCATCACCTAAAAAGGTATAATATGTTCCTAACATCAAAATGCATACTCTCACCATGTTTTTAATACAAGTGCATATAATATAATAATTAATATCAAGGGTACCCCACTACTAATTCCCTTCTGGTTTACTAGACATCCCCAATATCGCATGTTTGGAGCATCTCTCTCTTAAAAGGCCTACCTGCATACACATGGATGAAGTACCACAACATGAACCTCATGCAACACACCACCAATTCCATGAAACCAAAATTATCCATGCAGTTTTTGGTAGCCACCACAAATCACATAACATATATGATACGTCATGTATTATACCTCCATTCTTTATAACCCATACATTGAGTAAGGTTTGTCAAGCCATCAAAACATATACACGTTATACCTATTGTAATCCTTAGGAAACTATATCCAGATAACATGTGTGTGAAATGGCCACAAGCAATTAAATCCCTCTACACATATATATTAGGAAAACTAACCTCCATGCATACCAACACAAGTAACTTCCAAGAGAAGAGAATATGGCCCAAGGGAGTAGCCAGCCATCCATCCCCCCACTGGGATGTTGGGGAAAACACCCCGCAGGGCTTAGAATCCCTGGGGTGTTAGTTTCCCTAACCAATAAGGTGTATTAGCCTATAGAAACAATAAAATATATGATATAATATATTTTACAACCACACTATTGTAATAAACTTGTCTCATAAAAAACTACAGTTAACGTCCCTCGAACTTTCGATGGCCATTGATAAGACTAGATATCTTATAAGAATACAAAAATTTAAATAGATACATTAAATTACTTTTTCACTTTTTATAAGTTTCAATTTATGTTAATTAATTCAAAACCATTAATTAAAAAATATAATTTCCACATGAAATCACATTACCATTTCAATAAAGATTCATTACCTCCAGGCATAAGAAATTTGGGTCCATGACTTCTCAAAATTTTAACCTCATAATTGAATCCCAGCAAGGACAAACCCCATGTATTAAGCATTTATTCATTTATTTGAAAAAATTTCCTTCTATGTCACTAGGTTCTCTAGTAAAACATTCAAAGCTCCCCAAACACAAGGGGATGAACAAAATGAGAAAATTAACTACCCACTGAGTCTTCTACACCTATAGAAGGAGAGTAAACTCATCCAACCATGAGGATATAAACATGGAATGAACATGACATACCCTATGCGTATTAACCTAAAATAGAAATAGGGTAACCAAACACATCTTTTTTCCTCAATAAGCCGGGAAAAGAAATAAGATAAACAAACAACCTAGGTGCCAAATAAGAAACGCATTAAACAAGAATATGGATTTCCAAACAATGAGTAATCCTAGCTTCAACCCATTCTTTCATCTCTAATGTCTTCCCTGAAACCCACATGCATATTCCAATGCATATTTCCACTCCAGGAGTCAACTAAAACCGCAAAAACTAAGCCTCCCTACCCTTTATACCAAATAATACCTCCAAGCATAGCCATCTTAGGAACATGTCACATTTGGGCCTCCCGTTCCCACATACCACAACAGACCTTTAAGGTCATCCATCCTAGGATCACATCACATCACAATCAATATGAAACAAATATTTCAACTGGGAACTCAGTCCTAAAGTAATGAATCCATCCCTTACACACAAAGAGCCATCACAGATCCAAATAACAAGGCTCATGGTCTTTATAATCAAATGTGAAACTCATGACCTACAAAGGAATTATCACTGATCACACAAGTAGTTCATAATCCCTCTTTAATTAACTTATTCACTTTTTATTGGTTCCAACTATATGCATACAAGGAAAAATATATCATAGATTTCACAAATTAATTAAACAATTAATTTAACATGACTTTAATTCCATTATCAACAATAATCATCATGATTTTGATTCATTAACTAATTCAATAAAACATGCATGCTTGTAACAATTTGATTAAAATAAAATTACAACGACAACAATTAGAATCATTAAACATGCCTCCTTATCTTTTAGACAAGTAATTACCAATTAATTATAGCTTTACGATATTTACCAATTTCAATCAGGAAAAACATACTAAACCAAGAGATGAATATACATAACACTATCTAAAAATCAAAAGGCAAAATGTTATCATGATACAAAGAAGCAACATAACTATGTGATCGATAACAATTCATTAATCTAGTTCAAGTAATTAATTAGGTCAATTTATTTGTGATCCAAGGGGATAAATCATGCTAAATATACGATTTCCTGTAAATAAATAGAGAAATATTTAATTCACTACCTCAAAATGTTATTGATGTAATTTACATGAGAACGAACCACACCACATATATATGATATCCACTAATTCAAGAACTGCATCCGACCAAGGATTCTGTGAAATCACCACACTAACAAAAAAAGAAAAACCCCATTAGAACCATGTGTAAGAAACATCACAAGAATGACGAGTATATACGATAGGAAATGAGATCAAAACTAGGAGAAACTTCTAGAAAATGGAGGAAAAATAAACATGGATCAAGCCTGGTCACCACAGATCGAAGATGGAAGCCTGAGATCGATTCCCATCAAAGGGATCTCCAAAATTCCAAAGAGGGGACTATTGTATTGCCTCAGATGAGAGAGAGAGAAGCATCAGACATATGGTTTGACAACCTAACTGGGTGATAAAGCACTTATAGCATTACAACATCAGGGTATTAAATGATGTGTAATCCCCTTTCATGTCTTGTAATTCCTCCAATTCAGTTTCTGCTAAAAAACTCATCAACATTATATATTATTTTATTTCTAAAAAACCGATATATTACACGATGTGAGTCCCTCTTTCACATCATGAAATTATTCTACAATGTTCGAAACCCACTTTCACACCTTGAAATATTCACACGCATAGTTCTCCACACCGAAGTCCCTCTGATCTTCCTCTGAGCCACCTTCGAGCTCTACCATCATTGGGAATAAGAAAAGGTTCGATCCACATGGATCTGGGTCCTTACATCATATAAATATCATAGAATTCTCATCTTATAGAATCTAAAACCAACTTAGATGGGAAAGTGAAAGAGGTCATCCAAATAACCACCCTGTGAGATACCCCTCAAGGCTCTCTTCACCATAGTAGCTCACCACATCACTAGAGGAACAAGAAACAAACCACACAACAACCAGAATCATCTCCTAAACACTCTATTAGGTGAGATAACTATCAAAATAGAGAAATAAATAACATGAAACGAGAGAAATACATCTCACAACTAGAAAGGACTAAAATCATAAAATTAACAACATTACAGAAGAAGAGAAAAACATCAAACAGCTCTAGATACTGAGTGTGTATCTGTTACAAAGTTCCCAGGTACTCTCCTACACACAACTATGCCACCACAAGACAAAAAACAAGGGGATATCACGGCAATGAAACACCTTATTCTAGTGGTATTGGATCTCTATAGGATGGTCTTCGAAGATAAAATCATCGTTAACATCGATCTCTCCCCAATCGATGATGTGAGAGTTATCATGAATAAAATGATAGATCTACAACATGTAAAGAATATTATTGGAACAAAGATTGTTCTTTTCTGTCAATGTAGTATGACATGTGTTGGTTGTTGATCCTCTCATGGATGATCAAGGAGATTGTAGGGAAAGGGATCATACAGTTCAATCCATACGAAATATTCAAGGTGGTGTCATTTCATAGTGTTTTCCAAATTTTTGGGGTCCCAAATATTTAGAATGGAAATCATTACTAAAAGTGATATTTTCTGAAGGCCTTATGAAAATATGGGATGTTATTGAGTTTTTCAGAGATGGGAGTCATGATTTGTGTTTCAAAAAGGATTAAATTACTATGATGGTGTGCAATGTGATTATAAGAATTCAAGCTTCGCGAAAGGTATTTTTAAAGAATCAACTCTTCATAAGTATAGGAAAATCATTGATTTCGGGAAGAATGTATTGAGGATTCCATGATATGAAGTATTTAATTTTGAGACTGTGTTACTTTTTGATTACGAGAATTAGAGCTATGCAGTAATGGAAAGGATTTTCACAGAAATCTATAAGGTTATGATGAGTTTTGAAAACATAGAATTTACATGGAGCTTTGCAAATGGAGGAGTGTTGTAACGATGTTCTTGACCAATTCGGATAATTAACTGGAGGCGGTGGAGCTTTTCTATTTTCCAAGATTATAAATAAGAGGCCACCCCTCTTCTTTTGAGATGGAAATTTGAGAGAAAATTTGAAATCTCTCTGATTTTATGAAGCAAGGGGTGCTCCATGAAACTTGTTATCTTTTAAAGGTTGTCCTTCACAAAAATACTATTATAGTCTTGAACAATGTCAATGATACTATGTATTGAGTTCGTCAATGAATATGGGATATTCCACATTGTCTTAGTAATCTTTTCGAAGGTCAGTTGTTCAGTGAAGGAAAGGGAGCTTCGTGAAGGATGTGTGTTCCACGAAGGCAAGTGAGCTTCACAAAGGAAGTATTTTCCGCCAGCAAAAGGTAGATTCTTAACATTAGTTTGTTCTGCAATGGAAATGGAGATTCATAAAGGAAATGTGTTCCATGAAGTCATGGATACTTCACAAAGAAGTGATCTTAGTGAAGCATCTTCGATAAAGAGCTATTCAAAAGGTTGTTTTTGAATATCAGGTTTAAGTGGATAGGTCTTTTAGTGTGAATCAACTCAGGTGTATGGTGTAAGAAGAGTCCCATGCTAAGTCAGGGAAAAATAATTTAATTACATATAACTGAAGTGACCTTCAAGTCAATAAACCGAGTTAGAATTCTCGTAAATAAATGAACTAGGGGGAGTCAGTGGAAGTGTTATGAGGGAAGTAATTTGTTATCCATAGAATCTAATAAGGGTGGTGTGCCTAGAATAGAGTGATTGTGACTGAACTTTTTCATTCAATATCTTGTGAGGATTAGTGGATTTTTTATGACCGATACATTGTCGGCATATACTCCTTGGATGTAGTCCTTAGTGTTGAACCACATAAATGTGTTGGGTCATCTCTTTTCATTTGAATGATTGATTGCTGATCATATCCATCATACAAGATTAACGTGTTCCTACCAATGTGGGAACTAGATCCATCTCTTTAAAAGAAAAATTCAACACCCTAACTCATCCCTCCTCCCCCAGGGTGTCGTGGGGTCCTACATATATTGTGTATCTAACTCATCTATGGGGGAAGTTCTATATGATAAACAATGACTACAACAGAAGCCAACACCTCGAAAGGCCCAAAAAAAGGGTAGAAATCTTACCCTGAAGACCAAACCTTCATTTCCCATGATAGGGACCTACCTATAGGAACACATGATCCTCAACATTTAACTCCATAGGTTTTCTCCTATGATCGACATAAGATTTCTTATGATCCTACGCTTCTTTCATCCTATCATGAATCAACTGAACCATCTCTGTCATATTCTATACCAGTTCCGACCCAAGAATCGTTGAATCTCCAACCCCAGTCTAGCATAATATAGAATGGAAAGGTCATCCATACAAGTCTTTAAATGGCGCCATACCTATGGTGTTGTGAAAACTATTGTTGTAAGAGAACTATACTAAGAAAATGTGCATCTTCTATGAACCTCCATGATCCCATAATCTAGAGCATAACATGTATTCTAGATTACGGATGGTCCACACTGTTTGACTATCCTCCCATGGAAGAAAAGTAGTGCTAAGGAACATCTAAGAACCAAAAGAATACTGGAGACCTATCTACACTATAAAGGTAAAACAATGATCTTGATTGGAAATGATCATCCTTGGGACCCTATGGAGTCTCACCACCTCCTATGGACAATGCCTCAATAAAAAATCCATTGAAATCAATTATTTGATTGCTATAAAGTGATTCTATTTCTTCAAACCATCCAATAACACCCATATATCATCATAGCCTCAATGAGCTCGAGGTAAACTAGTGAAAAATCCCATAAAGATGTCCTCCCACCTCATCTTGAGAAAATATAATGGCTAGAGAGAACCACTGATAATACAATGCTTAACCTTCACCATCTGGAAGGCCAAAAATAAAGACATAAACTTTGTAACTGCATTCTTCAACTCATACCACCAAAAATGTCCTCTCAAATCTTGGTACATATTTTTCATTCGATGATGTACCACTAAGGGTGAGTTATAGAGCTCTCTGAAAATCATCTCAATCATCACCAAGGGAATGAAAATCCTTCCCTAAAACAAAATTCAGTATTGTTCATCCTTAGAACCACCATTAGGGACCTCACCTCAAACAACATGTTCTCTCCAGGTCTCAAACTCAAGATCCTCAAATTAGAATTCCTCTATATACCGCACCATAGATGACTACACCATTATCTAAAAAATAAAACCTCTCCCATAACTTATATCATTTGTAGATACAATCCAAAATGTTATTCAATCACTCTCTATAAATCACCAGATTCACACACTATAACACTATGCAAGTTCCTGCTCATCACATTGGCTAAAACATTCCCCTTTCTAGGTGTATATAATATCTCAAAGCCAAAATCCTATATGAACCCCATCAACTAATTTTGGGTCAAGTTTAAATCATATTGGGATGAAACATAACTCAACCTATTATAATCAGTGAGGGCCAAAAAACTATATCTTATAAGGTAATGTCTACACAACATCAGGGAAAACATCACTACCTCCAAATAGAGATCATGGGTGGCACAATTAGGCTCTTGGGGACATAACTTCTAAGACCCATAGGAAAATATTGATCTCTACTGCTTTAAAACAAAAACCATCCCAAGACGTGAAGTGTCACAAAAATTATCAAACTAAACTCCTTCAGTAGGAAAATAAAGAAATGGAGCACTGGATGTAATGACCTAAACTTTTATCAAAAGAATTTTTCCTTTCTAATAGTAATTTCACATAGTATAATTCAAATAAAATAACTTATAGACCATATAAATTGATGTATAAATGAATTATTAATGAAATAATATGTATTTCTAGAAGTTAAGGAACCAATACTAATGAAATTGTAACTTGACCTTATGAATAGTAATATGAACCTTATGAATAGTAAACCAAAAAATGAATAGTAACCACACCCATTAAAGTATATATAATATTTTGGCATATTATAAGTAAAATTGTGGAATAATTATATCACAGTTTAAGTAAGTAAATGTTTTAAAAAGTATTAATTAAGTGTTGGTATTTTTATAAGTCATAAATTATTAATTTCAAATTTATGATTAATTTATTAATTTAAAATAACATGTATTTTTATAAATTTTATTCATAAATTAATATTTTGATGTCTTATGATTTTTAGATAATTTTATGTGACCTTATATAATTTTTCAACATGTTATAAAATCAGTTAAAATTTTAAAATATATATTTTCAATGTAAATAATGATTTTAATAAAAAAATTAATTAATTATATTTAGAAAATTATTTTAATAAAATGGATTTTATTTTTAAATTCTACACATCAAAAAATGGTTAAGTTAATTTATTGAGATTTTTCTGAAATACTTAAATTTTGTGTGAATAGTAAAATAATATAATTTTTGATAAATGATAAATACATGAATTTATGAGTCATTGTTGATATAAGGCTGATTTAGTAACCTTAATCTAGAACCATAATTAATTATTTTAATATCTTTAGATAAAATTCTCAAACTATTCTTATACTTGAACAAAAATAATAAACTAATGAATATAATATCGAGAAAACACCCCTCTCTTCGACTATAATTAACATCGCTCACACCCTTTTTACATTACATTGATATAAGGATGATTTAGGTACCCATATTTTCTAGTATATACAAGTTTTCTACTTGAGTTTATGAAAAACCCAATGTTTTCCAAAAAAATACATTCTTTCAAGAAAAAAAAGAACACACCTTTTACTTGTGAATATTGTTTCCTTCACTCAAGGTTGCTGATTCTTATATCAAGTATATGATTACCTATTTAATTTGGAAACCCAAATTTTTTAAAGGTGTTATTATAAAATTAAACCCATTCTTTTCCATGTGTTATTATATGTTGATGATTTTATTATGTTATATGTGGTGAGCATGATATTATAAATGTTGTGATGTGATGAGTGAACAAAGATTTATTTAGCACAATGTTAATGTTATGATGTGGTGAGTGAGCCCAGAATTATATAGAACTCTAATTCATTTTGTAATATGAATAACTTCATGAGTATAGTGAGATATGTGTGAAAATGATGCTATCTTTTTTCACAACTATGTGTGGTAGTCTACTACTAAGACTTGATGTTTCATTTTTATGCATTGTAACTTTTCAGGCCATTATATAATTTGTCCTCTCATGATTATGATCATTTTCCTATGTTATTATGATGTTGATTATTCTCACCATATTTTTTGTTTTTTAATTTTCTTATCTATCCTCTTATTAGGATTTTATCTCAGCCCTTTTTGATGTATATCCTCAGGTGACTACATATACAAAAGAGAATTCAAGGGAAAATAAGAATATAGGGGAGAAGGAATTAAATAAATGATTAAATAAATGTTATGCATGAATATAATTTTCTAAATATAATAATCCTTTGTATCCTCATTGTGTATTTTTTTTCATAAAATGATGTAATACGTTATGTAAGAAAAAGAAGGTGTGATATAGTTGGTATCAGAAGATGGTTTAGTTAGATTGTGAATTAGGATTAGGGAACCTTAGTGAAAACCATTATTATGGGACTGACTACAATTAAGCACCCAAGAATAGTTTTTTTTATAAAATGTCAAATATAGGGATCCCACAAGATATGACTTTATACATAAATCAGTACCGAAACAAATTATTTATTAATTACTTGTTGAATTATGTTTTTTTCTAACCTTTTCTATTTTACAAAATGGAGGGAACCCGGAGAAACTAGGCCAAAAACTAGTGCAAGGACAATATAGAGTTGCAAAAATAACATCCCAAATTCATTGGGATGTGGAGTTTAAACCTTCATGTCAATGATTATCCATCTATATTAGGTTATGAACAATAAACTGCAAAATGTGGAACGAACTCCTTCACTAAAGAGGTATCAACTAGTTATTGAGTGTTTTATATGACAATGAATACCGAAATTTAGTATATCCTATGATCCACTAGTTACAGAGCTATGATTTAACTCAATGGATAAGATATATTATGAGCTTCACTGTTATGAGATATAGAAGGTGACTCGATTCATTTATCATCTAGATAGAGAGGCCAATCAATGGTGGGACTTGATTAAGAACACTAAGATGAGGTATGAAAATGAAGATATGGAGTGGAAATATATTATGAAAATGTTTCTTAAAAATTATTTCCCTTGGAATATTTGAAAAAATATGTATATAGAATTCATAGATATGAATAAAAAGGAAGCAGAATATATCATGGATTATGAGGAAAATTTCATAAGGCTTTCAAGGTACACATTTGGTTTTGTTATCAATAATAATAAAAAATTGATATTTTATTTAGTGGTTTAAAACAAAACATTCAAAAGCATATTGCAATTAGAGACTTTGGGAGTTATGAAGAAGTTTTTTTATGTCCTGTCAAAGTGAATATGGAGTTTGTAGAATACTCTCAAGGCTATGGTGACAAGAAACAAAAGAAAAATTTTCATGCCGACTGATATAATGATAAAGGTGGAAAGAAAACTCAACCGCCCACATGTCAAAAATGTGGAAAAATCATCATGGGAACTACCTCAATGGTATGGGAAAATTCATTAAGTGGGGGAGAGAAGGCCACTATGATCATGAATATTGAAAATAATTGAACATTCCGGAAAATGTGGTGGAGGAAAGGAGAGCACACCCATGGTCCAATGCTAAAAATGTAGGGAGAAAGGGAACTATAAAAGATAGTGCACTAATACTAAGGTTATCCAGGGTAACAAGTGTCATCAAACAACAAAGATAATGGAGAAAGAGAAATATTATTCCATCGCTACTAAGGAAGGAGAGTAAAAAAACAATGTTATACAAGTAAAACATTCTATTCATTTAAGAATGGTAAAATTCTTAATTGATTTTGGTGCTACACAATCCTTTGTATCAGTAAAGTTTTCTATAACTATGGAATCTAATCATTGAAACCTTGAAGTATAAATATCTGTAAAAACACTAAGTGGTGCAATTATTGAATCCCAAATGGTCAAATATTATTTTATTGGTGTATGTGGGAAGATTATTCTAGAAAATCTCATGATACATCCCTTATGGGAGTTTGACACTATAATGGGGATGGATAAACTCTCATCATAAAGATCACATATCAACTGTCGGGAAAAGGAAATATATTTTCATATTCTAAACCATATCATGCTCTTATAAAAATGTATGTAAGATCATTAACCTATATTTGAAAATCCTTTAATGTTGGGGGTGTTGATTTTGTGTGAAGAATAATACCTCTCTCAAAGGATTGAATCAAAGGAAGGTATCAACCGAGGCGAAATGCCCCTTATAAGGGAATACGATGATGTATTTCTTGAAGAGTTACCCAGAATACCCCCTAATTGTGAGTTATATTTCTCAATAGAACTCAAAACTGGAGATACTCCTATCTTAAAGTGTCTCTATATGATGGCTCTAACCAAATTGGAGGAGTTAAAGAAGTACCTGCAAGAGCATTAGGATAAATGGTTCATACGTCCGAATGCATCACCATGGGGTGCACCATTTCTCTTCACCAAGAAGAAGGATGGATCAATGTGGTTGTGTATCGATTATCAGGTACTCAACAAGATAACTATAAAGAACAAAAATCCTCTTCCAAGGATTAATGACTTGTTTGATAGTTTGAGAAGATTTAGGTACTTCTCAAAGGTGGATTTCCATTCTAGTTATCATTATCTAAAGTTTAATAAGGAAGATATTCAAAATACTGCCTTCCGTACAAGGTATGGGCACTATGATTTTATGGTTATGCCCTTCAGATATATTAATTCCCCTTCAATATTCATATATTTGTTGAATAGAGTATTTATAAATTACCTTAACAAATTTTTGGTAGTGTTTATTAATGAAATTATCATCTACTCTAAGAATAACGAGAAATTTTAAGAACATTTAAGGCTTGTGTTGGAGACATTAAAGAATGAGAAGTTGTATGCCACGTTTAGAAAGTTTGGATTGTGAATGTAGTAAGTCACATTATCGGGACATATGATCAAAATTGGGGGAATTTTCATTGACCCTTCAAAAATAAAGGCAATCGAGGAATGGAATAGACCCTCTAGTATCACATATATTCATTGTTTTCTTGTATTAGTAGGGTACCATTGAGGTTTTTTTAGAAATTTCTCATGATTTTCCAGCTCTCTAACTAATTTAATAAGAAACAGGGTAAAGTATGACTGAAGAGAAGAATTCGAGTACATCTTCATGGAACTAAAGAGAAGGAATATCACTACACCTTTACTCACATTTCCAAAAATTAGAGAATGTCATGTGATATATAGTGATGATTCGAATAAATTCTTGGGTTGTGCACTCATTCAAAATGATAATTTGATAGCATACACCTCACGGAAAATGAAGATCCATGATCAAAACTACCTGATGCATGATCTGGAGCTACTGGTTATGATTTTTCCATAAAACTCTAGCGGTAATACCTCTATGGTGAGAAGCGTGACATATAGACCGATCACAAGAGCCTAAACTATATATTCAAAAAAAGAGATCAACATGAATATAAGGATATGGTTAGATATAATGAAAGACTATGATTTCTTTATTCAATATAATTTTGGAAAGGCGAATAGGTAGCTAATGATCTCAGAAGAAACAAACGTGTTACTCTATCTATGTAGCAGATAGAGAAATACTATATTTTCATGGATATGAAAAGGATGGATTTGGAAATAAGAATATAGGGGAATACATTATACCTTTCCCAAATGACTTCCCAACCATATATCCATGAGAAGATTATGAAGTCCTAAATGGATGATCCAGAGTTACAAAAGAAGGTGAATGCAGTAAAGTAGGTGAAGCTGCAAGAGCTACATATCGATGATGATGGTGTAATTATGTTTCAAAAAAGGAGTTTTTTCCTTTATCACTTGGGATAAAGACGGAGATATTGGAAAATTCATAGAACACAACATTCTTTATCCGTATTGGGAGTACTGAGATGTACCATGATCTTCATGAACACTTCTGGTGGGACAACTTGAAGAAGAATATGCATAGTATATCTCAAGGTTCCTGATATGTCATCATGTTAAAGATGAGTGATTGAGGTCAAAAAGGATGATGAAAAAACTTCCTATAACCATGTTTAAATGGTAGAATGTCACTATGGACTTTATCTCTAGTTTTCCAAAGAAATCCAATAGAAACAATGCATTATAGGTTGTGGTGAAAAGACTTACCAAGGATTCCCACTTTATCATTATTTGGGAAGATCTCTCACTTGAAATTATTGATAAGATACAAATGATGGATGTGGTGAGACGACATGGATTTACACATTAAATTTTCTCTGATTGTGATCACAGATTTATATTTAAATTTTTGGGGAGTTTACAACATACCCTGATAATTGAATTAATTTTCAGCATGACCTATCACCCCTAAATAGATGTCCAGTCTAAAAGGAATATTTAGAAACTCAATGATATTTTAACAAAATACTCTTTAGAATTCAATGGTGGATTATATTATAATCACCCATTGGTTATGTTCTCATACAACAATAGTTTCCACTTGAGTATTTAGATGGTTCCATAAGAAGCTCTGTATGGAATGTGATGTGGAACTGCAACCTATTGGGATGAATTTGGAGAAAGAAATATACTTGGATATGATCTTATGTAAGAGATTAAAAAAGGTTCAAGTCATCCAGAAACATATCAAATATTCTCAGAGTCGAAAAAAAAGATTTGCTGACAACCAATAAAGGGAATTGGAGTTCGAGATTGGAGATAAATAGTTACTTCAAATATCACCAAGGAAGAGAGTAATTCAGTTTGAAAAGAAAAGGAATCTAAGACCAATGTATATTGTCCCCTTTGAGACCCTTAAGAAGCATCCAGTAAATATTCTGCACATGAGAGATAAGGTTCTACATGGTGAGATAACCTACCTTGTCAATGTTTTGTAGAGAACCATAAGTATGAAAAAGCAACTAGGGAATAAGAGGAGGCGATGAAGGAGAAGTACCCTCACCTTTTTATGGAATATGAAATTTCAAAGGTGAAACCTCAAAAGTGAGGAAGAATGTAACAACCCAAACATTTATCGAAGGAATTTTTCCCTTCCTATAGTATTTCCACATAGTATAAATCTCATAAAATGTCTTTGATAACATTTTAGAATCTTTATTAATGACGAATTAAGGAAATAAGATGCATTTCTATAAGTTATGGAACCAATACCAATGAAATAGAAACTAGCCCGTAGAACTAGTAATATGAAACTTATGAATAGTAAACTGGACAAATCAATAATATCTACACCCATAGAATTATATCTAAAATTTGGGAATCTTATAAGAAAAATTATGGTATTATTATATCACAGTTTAAGTAAATAAATGTTTTAAAAATTATTAGTTTTTTGTATTTTTATTAGTCATAAATAATTAATTACAATTTCATGATAAATTTAATTATATAAAAGAAAATTTATTTTCATAAAATTTATTCATAAATTAATATTTTTTTGCCTTATGATTTTAAGATAATTTTATGAGACCTTAAGTAATTTTTCAATGTGTTATAAAATCATGTATAATTTTAAAAAATTTATTTTCCAAGTAAATGATGATTTTAATTAAAAATAAAATTACTCATATTTAGAAAATTGTTTTCATAAAATGGATTTAATGTTTTAATGCTACACGTAAAAAAATTAGATTATGTATTTTGGTATTTTCCTAAAGTACATGAATTTTTGATGAATGGGAAAATATGATAATTTTAAATAAATGAAAAATACATGAATTGTTTAGTCATTATTGATGTAATGCTGATTTACAAACCTTAATCTAGAACCATCCTTCATTATTTTAATATATTTATAGATAATTCTCAAACTATTTATAGTTTTGAGCCAAAATAATAAACTATTGAATATAATATTGAGAAAACAACCCTCTTCTCCACTATAAATACCACCCTTCACACCCTATTCTACTCACACATTTCAATCTTTGAAACATACCTAAATTATTCCCAATAGTTTTCCCTAGCCCCTATCCCACGTCTATGAGCTCTTTTTCTCATCAAAAGATTATTCTTAGGTGCCTTGGGGATGATCTAAAGCGGTGAATTCAAGAGGAAAATCCTCTCTCTTTTTCTTTTAATTTCTTTTCAATTTCAATTTACTTTATTATTCTATGATCACCATACTTCATAAAAATGTAATGATAAATTTAGTAACTTAAATATAGTATAATTATAACATGTTAATGTAATATCTAGCATTAAAATCTTCCCTCTCCCTCTCTTTTATCTTAAAAATGGAATCATCACACATGATGTGTCAATTTACTGACATCGTGGGTGATGCACTTTCATTTTCCAAAAACACATTCATGGATGTTAATAAAACCATTAAATGGTTTAAAAAATATTTGAAAACTGTATGTTATAACCCTTTTATGTTCTGGAAATAACTTATACTCATAATACAAAATGATACAATGAAACGAGTTTGATGTGTTCAAAAAACCACCATAATTAACCTAAAAAGATCATCATTAACTCCTATATAATGAATCACCCTCAGGGTATATAGAAAAATCGTTTTTAAGATCATTTAAATTTATTTAGGATCATTAATAACATATACTACAATTCTGGATGTTTATCCTCATTATAAATGAACTTCTATTCATAAATACAACTGAACTAATGATGAAAACCATGAAAACGAATGTTCTCGAATGATGGAATTAAATACTATAACTCATCCAAAGTCCCATAAAATAACATAATAAAACCATAATTAATCATATTAATGTATAAAGGGTTATGTAATTTTTAATTAATAAATCTAATGTGATCATACGGGATATTTACATGATGGAAGATTTCAGACAAAAGGTAAGGGGATTTCTCAAAACAAACTCTATTTCTTAGGTTTTTTCATCATTCACCAAATATTTTATATGGTTATTCCTTAAAAATAATTTCTCTATAATTATATTAACTTTTTTGTGATATACATTTTTTCTACTTGAGTTTATGAAAAACATAATGTTCTCCAAAAAACTATTATTCAAAAAAAAAAGTACACCCCTTTTAGTTATCAATATTATTTCCTACACCCAAGGTTGATGATTCTTATATCATGTATGTTATTCCATATTTAATTTGGTAACCCAGAGTATTTGGTGGTATACTTATGTAATGAAACATATTCCTTTCCAGGGGTTATTATATTTTCAAGATTATTATATGTTTTACATGTCATGCATGATAATCTAAATTTTGTGATGTGATGGGTGAACCTAGAATTATATAGTGAAATGTAATTGTTATGATGTGATGGGTGTGAAAAAAATATAGTGATCTAATTAATTTGGTAATTTGAATAACCTCATGAGTAATGTGAAATATATATGAACATGATGCCAGCTCTTTTCACAACTATGTGTGGTAGTTAACCACTAAGACAAGATGTCTCATTTTTATGAATTGCCACATTTCATGCCATTATATAATGTTTCCTCTCATGATTATAATCCTTTTCCTATGTTGTGACGATATTGATTATTCTTACCCCATTTTTTATTGTTTCATGTTCGTATCTATCCTTTTACTATGATTTTAGATCACCAATTTTTGTTCAATATCCTCAAGTGACTACATGTACTAAGGATAATTATAGGACCAATAAGAAGCTTGAGAAGAAGGAATTAATTAAAAATTTATGAAAATTTTATGTATTTTCCTAATTTTCCCAATGCACATAACATTTAGATCCACATTGTGTAATAAATTTATTTTTTTGTCTTTAAAATTATGTAATAAGATATGTAAGAAAAAGCAGGGTTGCTATAATTACCAAATTCTTCTTCATATACTCAAAAGGTGTCTTAAAATGATTAGTCCAAAAGAACACCTGATAATTTATATTCAACCCTGTTAGAGGAGTCGTAACCTGAGAAAAATCAGCTACAAACCTCTTTTAATATCCTGCAAGACCAAGGAAACATCACACCTTTCCTACTATCTTGGTGGCTGCCCAAGGAAAAAATGCTTTTATCTTTGAAGGATCTATAACTACTCCTTTTAAATATAAAACATTCCCCTAGAAATGGACTTCTAAAGACCAAAAATAACCCTTTAGAAACATCCCAAACAACTTCTCACGATCAAGAAATCCTAATAAGACATGCATATTCTCTACATGATTCTCCTCAAATGCGAAGTACACAAGGATGTCATAGATGAAAACCACCATGAACTTATCCTAGAACTCATGAAACCCAATATTCATTAACCCCAAGAGCACCATTGGACCATTCATCACACTGAACAGAATCACAAAAAACTCGTAACACCCATGATGATAATAGAAATATGTCTTCGTGATATCTTCATCCTTTACATGAATTATATGATATCATGACTGTAAATCGATCTTTGAGAACCATCGTACACCGTTTAGTTGATTGAATAAATCATAAATACTCTGATGAGGATTGTGGTCCTTCACTATCACATGGTTTAAGAGATGATAATTGATACACAACTTCACAATTCCATCATGCTTTCTTATGAACAAAACTAGTTCACCCCATGGTGACAGAATTGGAAAAAAAAATACACATCAACAGACCATCGAGCTGTAAACACAGCTCTAACAGCTCATAAGGCACCATCCTATATGAGGACATTGAGATAGGAGATACACCTGGCAGTAGTTTAATATTGATCTAGATTTATCATTGAGGGGGTAACACTACAACCTCATATAAAAATACATAAAGGTATGCTTATACTAGGATGAGAAATAATTAATGGTGAAACTCTAAAAAACATATAATTAAATCACCCATCAAATATGACAAGAACATATCATTCTTTTGACACATCATAGGGTCTCACTCGACAACAAATACTATTGGCTCTCACTTAGCATCGAAGAACAAAACCTTCTGCTTGTATAAATCCATAGTATCCTGCACCGAATATGAAAAATCCATGCCAAGGATGATGTCATATGGTTGTGTCCATAAACATAAGAAATATCCCCAAGAGCGATGATTCCATTACTTTAACTCATAGTTTCGACGTATTTAAAATAAGTCATCTCAACCTCCAAATTTCATGATCAATGCCTAGGGAACTAGAAGCATCTCTACCTTAGGTCTGAAAGAATGAAAAAATTAAGGTGATATGAAAGTGTGCTTCACTCTTGGATCAAACAAACCATGCACCCAAGTATAATACAAGCAAAGAGTACCTCAAACAACATCAGGCATTCATGGTGTTAGAAATGCTAAACCATCAAGATTACCATGAACTACTCCAATACATCTCTAATAATTCCTATAACCACCTATATGGACACACTCTACTCTTTGAGGAAGGGGAGAAAGACCTTTCTCTGCCTACCCCATTTGCTCTCTGCTGATCCCAAATTGGAGTAACCTACTGCTGCTGCCTCGGCTGGAACTACCTCAATGGAGAAACATGAAGTGGAATAACTAGTGCATAATGGAAACTCATAAAGGTTGGTAAATTTTGTCACTGATGAACTTGTCCTACATAATAAAGTAATGTGTTTGATTCATTGGAATAGGTTTTGAGTGATGCCACCCTCAAATAAAAAAGACATTGAGGGATGGAACTTACCCACGGTTGATCAAAAGCCATTCCTTCCCAAAAAATGTAAACACCATAGCATAGTTATGATTTTTGAGGAATCCTAATGACCCGCATCTCATGATGATCCATTTATAGATAATGTACTCTTGATGAAATCAACTCTTGCAATCACATCAAGATACATCTATAGCATAAACATGGTGACCTGGAACCAGATATTTGGATAAAAATCCTCCTTCAAAATACCACGACATGACCATATCATCTAGAAATAGGTCCAAAACATATCACAAAAGGTTTTTGAAATATATTCCAAACTCTCTCACACTGAAGCTCACGTACCAAAGGGTAATAATCTACTAGCGACTGGCTACCTTCACGGTCAAATAAATAACTCGGCTCCGAACTAGTCTCAAAACTCCTCTGATGAGACTATTGACTCCTTGTGATCCTCAGTGAACAAGAACCACCACTACCATAATTTCCCTTTCATATTCATCAATTCCAATGATACCATGTGCTCCTTCCAAGCACGGATTTAACTGAATGCTATCTCAACCTACTCTAACTATTCTCCTTTTAATGTATCTAAAATAAATCCCTCATACCTCTATAGACTATGACATTGAAACCCTCAGAGCTTCTTACTTCATGTATCATAGTCTCTACCCTATACTCTATGGTGATCTACTAACACACCCTTATAAACATATTCTATGTGAACCTGATGTTGACATCAACATAGATCTATACCTATTAAAAATAATAGAGGGTTATATCTCCTAAACTAATAATATAGAAAACTTTAACATTAATTAATTGTTTTATTTTTTAGTTTAGCATATACCAAGATATACCCATTAAAACATGACTCAAAGAAGAATGATGAATGATCCTTTCCTAGGAATGTACCCTAAAACCAGTATCAACTTTTTTTAGAATCCAATGTAAGCCTAAAGGTCCATGCATCATATCACAGGAGGCCCTAAATAATAATTTTTTAGCTGGTCTTCCTTGTTTACAGAACTTATAGAACTTAGTTGACATTGTTTCTATACTAACCCATACAACCTCACATATTTTAAACTCCAAAATCCATTTTATCCTTAAATCTAACATCTGATACCACTCATTCATGACCCCCTCCTCACAATTTTTTCCCCTCTTAGACTGTAAATGATAGAAGAGAGATAGTTACCTCCACATCCCACCTCCAGTAGTCCACAGGTTAGAGACTAGCACTGGGGGTATAATAAACATGCTGATGTGAGGAATTACCCTCTAATAGAAACACATGATAAAGATAGAGATTAGACAAAAACAAACCAAATCCTTCTCATACTATAATATGAAATAAATCCCAAGAACCCAAATGTAATTTAATTAATGAACTACAAAAAATTAATGGGAAACTGTATGTTTTAAAAGGAAGTAAAGACAACTGTAACCTCAAAGCCTAAAAAACTCCTACAATTCCCCAAGTTAGTTGTAACTATATTGATCTCTAACCTTCCCAAATTGATATGAAAAATAGTTTATATATATATAGGGTGAGTATAAAAATATACTCAGTAGGTTCCCCCTTGGAGCCTCTCATGCAAAAGGTAAAGAATGAATAATAAACCACAGTGAACAACAATTGAAAATAACTTGTAACCTAAATAGGTATTTTATGTTCCTAGACTCACCGCGACTACTCTTAAAAAGTATCAAATACAAGAACACATAATATAATAAGGAAAATCAAGGGTGACCTACTACTACTTCACCACTGGTTTTTCACTCTACCACAATGTCACGTGTCTTGAGAATATCTCTCCTAAAAGGCTAGCTCGCAGACACATGGGTGAAGCATCACAACATGCACCTCGTATAACACACCACCCCATCCACATATCCAAAAGTATCAAAGTTGTTTTAAGAAGACAAAAAATCTCACATAATGTGTATCATACATCATGTATTATACCTCAAGCCATAATAACCCATACATTGAGTAAGGATCCTCAACCCAACACAACGAATACACGTTATAACTATAGTAGTCCTTAGGAAACTATATCCATAATACACATTTGTGAAATAAACACAAGCTATTACATCCCTTTAAAAACATATATTGGGAAAATTAACTGTTGTGAATAAAATAACAAGTAACTACCAATAGAAGAGAGGCGGGCCAAATAGGTTGTCATCTGTCCATCCTCCCTCTGAGATGTTGGCCTCAAAATCCCCAGGGCTCAAAATCCACTGGGTGTGAGTTTCTCTAATCCACAGTGTAGAGTAGCATATACAAAAAAATATGTGATATAACATATCTCACACTAAATATCTGGGAATAACCTAGTCTCAGAATCAATTGTAGCTAACGCCTCTTGGACTCCCAGATTCCAGTACTAAGACTAGATATCCTAAAAGTACAAAACCATTCCGAGAGCTATATTAAATTTCTTTATAACTTTTTCACAGTTAAAATTTACATTAATTAATTCATAACTATTAATTAACCATTTTCATTTCCACATAAAAACACACTAAAATTTTAAAAAATATCCATTCCCTCTAGGCATAAGAAAAACGAGTCCACAGATTCTCAAAACATCAACCTTCACATTGCATCCCAGAAAGCTCCAACCCCATGTCTTAGAAATTGATTCATTTATTTAACAACATTACCTTTAATATCACCATGTGCTTTAGGAAAACATTCTAAGATCCCCAAAAATAAGGGGATTGACCCTATGAGTAGATGAATTACATTTTTTTGTGTCTTTACCACATATAGTAGGAGAGTAAACTCATCTAACAATGAGGAGATAAACATGAAAAGAACTTTCCATACCACAAATGTCTTCACCTACCATGGTAAGAGAGTAATATTTTTCTACCTCAAGTAGTGGGGAAAGGATAAAATATAAACAAATAGTGTGGCCGCTATCCAGGAAACAGATTCAACGAGCATCTACCTTTCCTAACAATGGGTAAGCCTAGATTCAACCTGTTTCATCATCTCTGGTGTCCTCCTCGATAACAACAAGTATTTGATAATGCATCTTTCTACTTCAAGAATCAACATATACCAAAAATACCAGGCCTCCATACCCCTTATACAACAAAATTTCTCTGGGCTTAGCCATCCAAATCTTACATCACATTCCGGACTTATTTCCCCACATACCACAACAACCCTCTAGGATCAGCCATCCTAAGTTCACACCACATCATAAAAAGTGAGAAACAAATAGAGAAACCTATATCTCAGTACTAAAGTAAGGAATCCATCCTTCATAAACAATGATCTCTCACAGTTCCAAGGCATAAGGCTCATGGATTTTACAATAAATTTGAAAACTCAATCTTTAAAAAGGAATTATCTTTGATCACACAACCATATCTTATTCCATCTTGAATTAATTAATTAAATAGCCATAGGTTCCAACTATGGGAAACCTATGAAATAAGTGGTCATAGATATCACAAATTAATTAAATAATTAAGTTTACATGCCTTTAATTCCTTTATCAAAAACCATCATCATGATTTTGATTCATTAACCAATTCAAGTAAATATGCGTTCTTACATCAATTTTATTAACATAAAATTACAACAACAACAACTAGATTCATTAAACAAGCATATTTATATTTTATCCAATTCTTTATCAATTAATTTTTTATTTACCTTTATTACCAACTTCTATAAGGAAAAAAATTATAAACCAATAAATTCATAGATATCACACTATCTAGAAAATCAAGAGGCAATCCGTTATCACGGTACAAAGTATCAACATCGCTATATGATCGATACTAATTTTTTAACCCAGCTAAATTATTTAATTAGGTCAATTTGATTGTGATAAAAGGTTATAAATCATCAGAAATATATTTTTTCACATAAATAAATAGAGAAGAAACAAATACCCTCCCTTAAAATGTCATTGACGCTCCTTGCACGATAACAAACCACACATCGGTTCTCCGATCACCTCACACACAAGAACTGCATCCAATTAAAGATGCTATGACACCACCTTTCCATCAAAAAATAAGAGAATCCCCATTAGAACCATGCGTAAGAAACTGACATAGCATGGTGATATGATATGAGAGGAAAAAAGATCAAAACCCATATAAATATTTTGAAAATAGAGAAAAACACAACTTGAATCAAGCCAGGTCACCATAGATCGATGATGGCAGCCCGAGATTGATTCCCATTAAAGGGATATCTAAAATGATGAAGTGGGGGTTGTTTTGTAATATGGGATGAGAGGTAGGGATGTAGTACCAATTGGGTTTGACAACCTGAGAAGCTGGAAAAACACTTAAAACATTGTAGTGTAGGGGGATTACATGATTTGTAAACCCCTTTCACAACATGAAATGCCTCGATGTCGGTTTGTGCTGAAAAAACCATCTCATTTAGATTTAATTTTAATTTTAAAACCTTGAATTATTACATGACACGAATCCCACATTCACATTGTGAAATTATTCAACATGGTGTGAATCCCACTTTCATGTTGTGATAGTTCCCTACTCCTATTTCTCACCACTCAAGTCCCTATGGAATTTATACGAGCCTCCTCTAAGCTCTTCAAGATTTAAAAACCTGAAGAGGGTCAATAAATATGGATTTAGGCCTTTAGAATTAGAAATAGTTTATTATTTTTACTCATCAATATATATTACATCTAGTTTAGAACAATATTATTGTCACCTATGGTCCTATGTTATCATTATTTTCTCATCACCACATCTTTACTTCATACATTGTGGTTTGATTCATATAGTATAATTTCTTTTCTCTATCATATATATTGTATTACATTGAGAAATTTCCATGTAAATCTCACTAATAAAAACAAATATCTCCTCGAGTAACTTTATTATTATGCTTCCCCTAATGGAAACATCCAACAAAATCCTTATTGTAGGATTTAAACCTAGAGAAAATATTTATACATAGATATACAATTATAAAATGTGATGTATAAATTTAAAAAGAACCTATTGAAATATCTCTTGTTATTTTTATAATGATTTATCCTCAATAAATTTAATTTTTTAAATGACATTACAAATCATTGTCATTTTTAGAGAGAAAAGTATTTGGTAAGAAACTTTTATATGAGTTTATCCTTAGTTATAATTTCTTATTGAGGAAGGTAGTTAAACTAATACTTTATCATATACCATAAATGAAAATGGAATAAATGTTACCTCATTAAATTATATATAACACTATTTATTCTTAATGTCTCATATATTTTTATGAAATTCTAAATATGTCTAGTAGTATTTTCCATAAACAATCCTCCAAACTAAGTAATGTTTTATATTATGAAGATGATGGATGACTTAATATTTGTATGAATGTTTGGTCACAAAATAATCAAGTACATTCCTATTTTTAAGGTCTGTCCATAATCCAATAATATTCTTGTTAATTATTATTCTTGGAATTGAGTCATGAAAGGCCTAACCCATTGTCTTGTTATATATTTAATTATCTCTTTGTGAATTCTCATCAATATTCATTAAATATTTGGGTTCAAGTTAACTAGATTGTCCTCACCTCATTGAGGATATCTTGGAAATTAACTAATACCTATTATATATAATTGAAAAACAATAAATAAAATGAATAAAATTAAATAAATTATATTAAAATAAAAAAAATAAAGGTAATATTTTCACCACCATCAACAAGACAATTCTATTACCCAATTATATTATAATTATTCCCCTAAACTGGAACTTAAAATTCAGTCTATGATGTCATGAACACAAAAATCTGTTCAAAAGTTAAAAAACCATTTCCCATTAAATGTAGAGAAGTATCATGGGAGTTTGGTGTTAGAACATAGTTAATGGGTTTAACAAGAAATATTATTCTTGGAATTAACATACAGACAATAGAATTTTGAAAATATGATTTTTGTAATAATAAAATGAGATATTATAATATCTAAAAATACTTTAATATTAGAGATATGAAGGATTTAGATTCCCCCCAATTTAATAACACTCATGATATAAACATAATATTTTGATTTTATTAGGAAATTTCTATATATATATATAGATTAAGGGGATGATTTCCACCCTATAGAAAATTCTATAACACCTAAACTCAGTTTCATAGTATTTATTATACACCAATGTTTAGAAATATTAGATATAAAACATAATATGGAAAACTCTTTTAATCATCCTTTTGAACTAACATTCATAGTATTTCTCAATTAGATAGGAATCCAAAACTCATTTGGTAATTCTTTTTAATAAAAGTTTACCATGTTAATTCATCTATTAAAAATTAAGAAATTTTTTTTAATAATAAAATATACCACTCATTAACTATTGAGAATAACTTCAAAGGGTCTCATACAAAAATTGGAATATAATTTATTATCTAACATTCAATGTGTCTATGATAAAATACATACCAAAAAAACAGTCTAATGAAAACAATAATTTCTTTGTTTTTATCCTCCATAATCAAAATTTTCCTTCTTATTGGTGTCTTAACTCTCCTCATATAAATTATTATCATCAAAGTGGAATAACTATTTATATTTTATTGAATCCAAATAATGATCATTTTGATATTTCTTTATTAATTTTATCACGATTACACAAAAGACAAGAATGAACCCATAAAAAGTTAAACAAATTTGATCAAATGTGTCTTCTTATGAATCCTTGATCATTGACTAAATGATGTAAATAACATGGCCTAGTATGAAGTGTAATTGACCCCATTCAATGATCTATCATTTTATAGAAAACTATTCCTTTTATAGGGTGGGGTTGTAAAAATGGAACCTCCCCATATAATATATTTCCTTTTAATCACCCTTTTCATCTTTACCATATAAAGTCTCCTTGAAGAGAAAACTAAAAAATAATATAAAAACACACATGTATGTTATAAAAATAAGTAAAATAAAATACACAACTATATGAAATTGGTGAAAAAATAATGTGTATCAACTATGACTAGTACATGGACTTTTATTCACTAGGATATAATAGAGACCTATTTTTTATGTTGACTAATGTCAAGACCATGAACATAAAAAAACATCTCTAGAAATAGAATCATCTAAGATAAATTATTTATTATCTAATTTACCATATGAATTAATCAATTTTATTTAGGAATTAACCGAATTATTCATAGTGATTTCTCTCGTGTTTCTAAATATAACCTTACACTTGTATATTAGTGAAATATTTAGAAATACTAGTTTATAACATCATGATTTTATTCTCAACAATTATCTTAACCATACTTCAATAACATTTGATTCATTTAAACACTATATTTATGGAAGATCACCCTTTTCCATTATATCTTGAAATATCCATTAATAAAGAGTATATAGTAATATACTTCATCAATGTCTCTTGGTGTGATATTCCCAACCACAACCACATTCTTAATTCATGAAACCTTAACAATTTCCTACCATTTAGTTTTTATAAATTCTAAATGATATTCCACCTTTAGAAAATGTAAAATGTATTAATTAAATCATGTTTAAGCTTCGTAATATCTCATGAACCTTCATATCTCACCAATACATTTTGGGATGATTATCTCAAGTGGGTAAAATGTTTATACAACAACTTATTTTCATACTCTTTGATAAGAAATTTAAAATATTATTTTTCACAAATAAGGTAGATTTTCTTTTCATTCACTTTCCTTACATCAGAATTGTAACATGTTCTTCTTTGATAGTACATGTACTTTTTGTAATGTGTATAGAATATCTTCTCATATACACTAATTATACTTAGAATATTACAACCAAAACCTTATATAATTAATTTAATATTCTTACTCAAATATTTTCCATTAATTTTTTCTTTCTCAGTGTCAATTATATTTAATAATTCATCATTTATGGGTCACAAAACCCACACCCTATTATATATGATTTTATTTTTTATATTTTTCCCCATTATGTGGGAATTGCACCATGGGTCGGGAATCGAAAATCTAGTTCGATATATTGAATTTTAGATAATATTTACCACTATAATCTATTAAAACCTATTATATTCAATATAAACATCTTTCATTACATCAATTTTTTGTTTTTATTCACATTCATGCACTAAATACAATATCACTTATAAATTTTTAAAACCCACACACTAATTTTCATTTTTAACTTTCTCGATGGCTCCAAAAGTAGCTACATTGCACCACTTCATGTATCCATTTACACAATCCATTGTACCAATTGTGATAAATACACATATTTATGTCAAAAAATATTACAAAAAAGTAATTTTAATGAATAACACACCAATATTATGCAATTTATCTTGCTTGTCACTATTTATAATGTTCATTATAGTGTCTATTATCAAGGAAATACACATTTTTGAGTAACTCATTTTACCCAATAATAACACCAAAATTAATTTGGTTTTATATAATGGTGATCCTTTGACCTTTTATGTTTCACCAAAATCATTCTTATTCCATGCTGTAGAAGATTGATTTTTTTCTTTAAAATTGATAGAATTTTTATTTGGGTCAAGTTCCAAATTAACCTCCCTTTCTTGAAAAATTCCTCATTATTGAATTCAATCATTATAACCAACCAAAATAGTCCATAAAAATAACCTATAAATTATTCCTAATCTTTAGAGGATAGAATAAATGTATTGGGATATATAGAATGATATAGGAAGTTATTTCCCCTCTTTATAATTTTACTTGACTAATAGAATTTTAGATTGTTCGAAAAAATCAGTATGATCCTTTTTCACATAGGGATATATAAAAACTAAAATAAACCAATTATCCAAGTATATAACCTATATTAGAAGTGTATATATTGTACCTATAAAATAATATAAACTAGAATCGATATTTACATGAAAATTAAAACTTATACAGTCCAAAATAAACATAAAAACTATTTACTTGACATAACTAAACATGATTAATATATAGAATCCAATATAGAACACAATAACCCTAATGTAAATTTATGTAAGGGTCATGAAATTTGATATCTAAAAATTTATATGAAAAAATATTGCAAACCATCATTTCTTAAACCATACACTAAAACAACAACCATAATACCCATATATTTTAAAAGAACATTATCTTTGATATCATAAACAACACTCAACACCATGCTTTAGTGTCTGTAAAATAATATTATTTTAAATATGATAATTATAACCCAAATATTTAATTAGAGTGTATGAATATGAGTAACTAAATTATGAAATATATAAAAAATATTCCTACTAATCAGAAATATATTTAATAATTATTTGAAAATAATAACACAATTTTTAATAAAGTGATTTCCTTCTTTAAAAAAATATTTTCATAAAAGTTTTTTTATTTCATTTTGGGAGTGTATTTATAATTATCTAATACCAATTTAAGAAATATTATTTTATAAAAGGGTATCATTTTTTAATTCAGAATATTCAAATTATCTTAGGATGATATTTTGGTATTTTTCTAAAAACATTGATTTTTAAATGAATTGTGAAAAATGCAGATTTATATTGAAAATTTACTTTTGAGGAATTTTAAAAGTTATGTTTTTTTAAAAAATTATTATATGTAAAATTAGATCATTTAGTTGATAAATAATCCAATTAAGGTCATTGGAATACACTTTATTCTTGATTTTGGAAAATAAAATTTTCTACTAACAAAGACATTTTTTTGAGGAAACCACATTTCACTGAGTTTTATTGGTTTAATTTAAAATTAAATTCTAACAATTATACAGATTTTATTTGATAATATATATTAATTAATTTTAATTATTATTTTTTATTTATTAAACATTAATCTTTTATTTTATGTCATTATGAGTAGTAACTATGGTAAATAGTTATAACGATAATAAAAGAGTAAATAAGGATAAAAATAATGTGAAAAAGATTTAAAATAAATATAAAACATAAATTTACCATATTTGATGAGTTTATTTAATCCATACACATATTATTTTTAAATTTATGGCCACATGGATCCTTTTTATTTGATAATAAACTCTATAGTATTTTAAGTAATGAAAAACTACAAATTTCACTATCTTTCTTTTAAATTTATCTTATCTATTTAGATAGGAATAAAAATAATATGTGAATGAATGTTAACTGTTATTTTGAGAGTAAATAAATTGTCTTTTAATAGTAATTTATTTTTAATTTTTATTAATTTTATAATT
Source organism: Viscum album (assembly GCA_963277665.1). Classification (NCBI taxonomy): domain Eukaryota; kingdom Viridiplantae; phylum Streptophyta; class Magnoliopsida; order Santalales; family Viscaceae; genus Viscum; species Viscum album. The sequence goes on along the minus strand of OY728146.1, from coordinate 640,410,243 downwards.
ACCTTAAATATTTGTACAATGATGACACATTGTTAGTGAAAGAAATGTAAAAAAATATAAAAAAATATTTTTTATCAATTTTGAAATTCACTTATTTTGGGTAAATTATTGTGAAAAAATAATTTTTTAGTTAATAATAATTTCTTATTTATGTTGAAATGAATTATAATTGAAATCAATTGTTAAATTTATGAATTTAATGTAAAATTAATTGAATAGTTCTGAAACTAACATTAATGATATTTTATAATAAAAACTATTTTATTATTTTTTACTATTAATTAAAATAATATAACTGGGAAGGTGAATGGGATATGGTATAACATGTCATGCATTGACTATTTTTATGAAAATTCATGGATAGAAGTAAATTTATATCCTTTAGTATAGAAAACATTGTTACCAAAATTATTGTTAAAATAAGTTTATTCAGGGGTTAAAATAAAGTGGTAAGGGTTAAAATGGTGTAATTGTTTTCTAAATCCTAATTAATGGTTCTATTTATACCATTATCAACTTAGTATCTAAATTTAATTATTTATCGGATATTTTCATATGAAAATGACTTAATAATATTTAATTTTTTTGTAAAAACACCAATTTCATCCTCTCACTCACCTATAAAAGGAACCCCCTTATTTTATCCATACCCACATCCTATAAGTATTAGTTTTGGTTTAATACTAACCATATAGTTATTATGGTGTAAAGACTAGAAGGTTTTTTAAAGAAGAGTTAAAACTTTTAATCAAATTTTTGAGTTTTATTTCTTCTTATACAACCATAAAAATTATTTTATACCATGGGACATAATAAAAAAATATCACATATAATAATAATTTTTTATTTATTTAATTTAATCCATATTATTCATAATCTAATGGGAAACGAAACCATCGTTTGTGTGTACGAAAAACTACTACCTTGAAAACATATGTAATTTTTTTCCATTACAGCCTACCATTTATAGTTTTTATGATATATCTAATATATATATAAATATGATATTCATGAAATAATAATTATTACTATTTAAAAGTAATATATTATATATTTTATTACCATTCCATCCATTGAAAAATGAAAATTTCATTCATGCATACATGCATATTACGACCTCTATGAAGCGATGTAATTTGTTTCATCACTTCCTCACATTGATAGTATGTATAAGTTTATTTAAATATATAATATCATATTTATAATATAATTTGAATTCTATAAATTGAAAATGTTAATTACTTTGTTTCACTCATTTTCATTGACAAATGGAAACATTACTCTTGCATACATACGACCTACGTTCTTCATCATTCTAATGTATTTCATTTTTCATAACAACCATAAATGATTGGTTTTAAAATTAAAATAAAATTTTAAAAATGATTATAATTTCATGATTTTTATTTAGGATATTATGAAATAAAAAAATCTTTGACAATGATCAACATAATGAATTCATATTGAAGTTATGAACCGAACATTCTCAAAACACCCTATGTGGAGTTGAGTGATTATGCAATTAATCAAGTCATTTAAATAAAATAATTAAATATATTATGTATAATATATTAAACCTATAAAATTTTATTAATAAACTAAATAATTAAAAATTATTATCATACTGGTGATTAAGAAGGTATTCAAAATCAAGGTGAGATACAATTTACCTTAAATCATCATTTTAAATGTTTTAAAGATTTGTTTTTTAAATATTTTTCTTCAATATAAATATTCTCCGAAATAATTTTTATAAATATATATATATATATATATATGGAAATAAAGTAATTATAAAGGGTATTTATAGTCATGTTTTTTCCTTTCTTATGAAGTTTTTCAAAAGTAATATTTTTATGTTTTTATACGGAATATTTTTACTTTGTTTAAACAAAGGAAAACAATCTATTTTAAGATATACAATGTGGAAGGATTTTAATGCCACTATAACCATTATTTAAGGATAATATTAATGTAATGTTCTATTTTATAAAAAAACACCCTCCCTGTTTTCTAGGTATTTTAATTCTAAAAAATACATTTTAAAGAAAAATGATTTATCAATATTCAATATTTTTTCATATGGGTTAAAAAGTATATTTTTATTAGTATGATGATGAAACTGAAAGATTTATTAAGTTATGATCATGTTATGGATCTTGGAAATTATTTATGATGATGGGTGAGCATTATATTTTTTAATATTTTGGGTGATCATTACATAAATATCTAATTTATTTTTTAAAGGGATAAATTTAAACAATTATAGGTTTCTTGTAAGAGATTATTAGAATTTACTAGGTAGGTTAGTCAATTAATGAGAGTTATTGTGAGAGTTATATTAAAATTATTTCCCAATTTACCTAAATATATTTTAAATTATTTTTAAAAAAACTTCTTGGAAATATTTTACTTTTACACATTAAGTTAATGATCTTTTGTTTTAAAGGAATGATTTTTCCCTTATGGGTAAAAATGTATGTTTTTAAGAAAATGTTTTAAATGGTTTTCATGTTTTATTAAAAACTATAATGATTATAATCTTACCTTTATTATTTATTATAATGTTTTTTATGAAAAAATTGGGGAATTAATTATGATTTCATGTTTAATTAAACAATTATTTTATCTCAACATTTATTATGTTAAATTAAAAACTATCTTATATGACCTCATGGTGTTGTAATGGACCAATGGGTTTCCATTATTTTTCTATATTTCTGTTATTGATAATTTTTTTCTAATTCTATTTTCTCAAATGATTTTTCACATGAATTAAGAATGAGTAGAAAGGTAAATAAATTTATATTTCTATTTAATATATTTACCTTGAATTAAGTAAGAATGTATTTATAAAGAATATTTTTTTTGGAAAAAATTGATTTTTTTTGAAATGTACTCTTTGAATGAATTTTTACTAATTATATGAAACTATAAAACTAAACTGTCATTGAGTATGAATGTAAATACCACATTTTTTATTTTGTTTTATATTTTGGAGGACTAAAATTTCGTCATGATTTTTATTATTAAAGGAAATAATGTGAAGAATATGTTTTCAACATCAAATATTGGAGTGTTGGTTTGGTTATATCCTAAAAAATGATCATATAAATTCCAATTAGTTATTACTTAGTTCCCTTATATAGTGGTACTATCCATTTAACTAGATCATGGATAACAAGATATGGAAGCATCCCAATGTGGACATTTATAGGGTGTGAATATATCATTCCCATCATACAGTCACCATCTGACCCCTACTTATATTTCATAAAACCAATTATATATTGTTTAAATATAAAATTTAATGATAAATAAATAAATAACAATTTATCTCATTATGAATCTTGTAAAAATTATTAACAATATTCTTATCGTGGTGTCAATTCCCATATATTTCCATTTTGTAGTGAAATTTACGCTAACTTCTTTGTGCATTTCTTGAAATATTAACTTGGGTATATATGAACATAGTAAATATAAAGAGGGAAAAACAAATATTCAGTGAACAAACTATCCACAGAATAGAAAATAACCTTATTAAGGTATTTCATCCTCTCAAGAGATGTAAAATATAACTAGGGTGACATTTTAACATGCACAAACACACACAGACACACATCATGTAGCATTAACCTAGCCCTCAGGATCTCTCATATCAAATTGAAGAGACTGAATTTTCATTATAGTATAATCCTATCCATTATTCGTTAATGGAATAATTTGTGTGTGTGTACTTCCAAAATCTCAATACAAACAAATAATTATCGAATTTTCCAAAAAAAAGAAACAAAACTAGTTTACTAGATAGGATATATCATATGTCATAGGATGAAACTAAGGAACACAAGTAGCTTAAATACTATCCACTCATCTAAATCACCACACATCTGAAAATATATTTTATAAAAACATTTATTTATGGTAAACTTTTTATTATAATTTTGTTTCTCTCTACTCTATGTTTCAAATAACCAGCACACTATGAAAATATAAATTTTTTGGAGGATCTAACAACTAAAAACTATATTGAATATGATCTCTAATATTAGATAAATAAAGTATGCCTAACTAGGAAGGATTTATTGAACATGAAATATTGAGATTTGGGGATTTAACACACTTCGCCAAAGAAGAATATAAATAAGGGGTAAAAATGTAGCTTTACTGGAAGATTTGTAAGGATCAACTCCCATAATATTTTTTGGATGTAAAAATCAAAATAGAACATTAATTTCTAAAACCCGATAATAAGTATAAGGTATTGAGACTATTTTCGTATATAAATAGAAAAAACCTATAATATAATGGTAATCATACCTTATATTAATTGAATAAATTTCCATGTTTTATTTTTTTAATAAACTATATCAAGATCAAGAGAGGAATCACTTGAAGAAGAAAATTAATTGACGAAATGTATAGATAAGATGTTTTAGAGATTAAATTAAATGAAAATAATAAACGAAAAAAAATTATAGTTAAATTTTGATAAAAATTTCATTTTTACCCTCTATTAAAAAAACTATATTGGTTTATACTGGTTATATGGTGGCTATACTAATGGATAGTATAGGCCACAATAGACACCACTTGGAACCAAATAACCCTCTACTAGGTACCTATTATTACTCTATAAACTCATCATTATTTTATATCCTATATATTTCATATATTAACCAATAAAATTTATTAAAATTATATTTCTAATAGTTGAAAATTTTAATTATTAATAATTAAATGGGAGAACCCACCTGTATGAAGTGGGTCATTATAATCTTCCCACCATAAAAATTATTATCCTGAGAAGAAAAATCGATCTTTCGGAAAGAAAAAATCTTATCATTGATCATTAACCTTAGCCTACCACTCCTAGGTTTCAACTTGTAGCCTCTATGAATCCATTTTATAAGAATTAATGGAATTCATTTCTCCCATAACATATTTCAATTCTTTCCAATGATAGATATAGTTCACTCCACATAGAAACCACTTGCGTTCAGATCAATATCACAAAACCATGTTACAAGAGTGATATCATTTATGTATCTCATAAATTATGAAAAATGGAAGAAATTATTCATTATAATCAACCAATTAATTAATTAAAGCATATTGAAAATTTCTATATCTATTTCTAATATATCATATGATTCAATGAACCTTAGAGTAAATTACCCATAATTTATTATTCATCCATTACTTAATCATATAGAAAAATGAAGAAATATATGTTCATTAAAATTTAATTATAATGGATAATGTATATGGTCGATATAAGACATTTGGTGGCTTTGAGAAGTAATCAATAATTTCTGAATCAGAATCACCTACTCAGTCATCTCATAAACTATACTAATACTGACCAAGGATTTTTATCCAATTTTTGTTAAATATAATGGAGTATTAACTTTCCAACAATATATATATTTAAAAGGATTTAACTAGGTGGGTTATTTACATATTTTACTGTTTGTAAACTTTACCAATGATAGGTGATCTACCCATTATCCACTGCTGTTAAGAATATAGGCTCATAACATATTCTCTAGTATGTAAAATGGTTCAATTAAATTGACCATTTATATAAGGGTGATGAGTTATGCTCTATTTTACCTGAGAACCAAGATTCCACTACAACACTTTCCATAACTACGATATAAACATTGGTTTCTTATAAGGAATGATTATACCCACAACCCTATAATGTTTCAAGATCTATTAAAAATATAATTTATTAACTTATCCAAAGAGGAATCTTCCATGGTGGGTAAGAAGTTAGTTGTCCTGGTTATATGGTCCATGATTACTCAAACTATATCCAATCATTTTTATGATCCTAAAAATATTAGCATAAAAACCATCACAATCTCATCTAATTTCTATATGGTTTTAGGAAGTGTTTATAATATGACTATTGGATATTTATATTTTTCCTTCACTTGTTTGAAAGTAAGTCATTGACAAAAAACCCAATAATATATATTCTAATGTTAGGCCACCAATGTTTCACATGAATATAATAATACATTTTTATTACCTTAAGATGAATAACCAACTCATATAAGAAATTTTACTTCATTACTTATTCCTTTATACTAGTATAGACCATGAGTCTTCAGTGAACATAATTAAAAAACAATAAATCATAATACCCATAATCAATAATCTCTCTGCCATCAAGTTTTTATAAAATACTGTTATAATCATGTCTAGATATCATAAATTAATTGAATCACTATATAATAGATGATGTAAAATAAATGGAGAATAAGTGTATTAGATATTGATACTCAATAACATCTAAATGAATATTATCCATCAAATTTATTTTCCCACACTCTTCCATCACTTCTTCTACCTTCCATGGTTGGACATTTATACTAATGATATCAATAATTTTTTCCATTTTTTGGTTTATACAATAGTTCAACATCAAAATATTAAATATATTTTACAAATAGATTCTACTTAAAATTTAAATAAATCTAAGAATAAATGTTCTTGGATATTTTATAGTTGATGTAAACCATGGATTTCTTACAAAAAACATACTGATTCTAGTAAATTATGGAATGATTAAATATTGCTAACTTTGGGTAATGGGTGGGATACTTAATTTTATGTCACTAAAGTTACTATGAACAATAAGATACAACCCACTAGTCCTATATCAGTTTGATTAGTGGAAGGTCTCATATTTATTTTTTATGATATCCATTAAAACTAATTTAACCATATAAACTTTATTCCTTAATCTATTAAAGAAACAATAGGAGTGACATGCCTATAAAAGTTTGGAATAAAGTAATTATAGTATCCAAAAATGCCCAAAAAATCTGAATCTCAATGATATTTGTGGGATCCTTTCAAGATGTTACTACATACAAATGTTTAGGATCTGTTGATATTTTAGTTTAATAAACCAAATATAATACTAATTTAACTTCAAGAATATTGAATTACCATTTTAAATGTTTTTTTTATAAATTCAATTCTCTCATAATATATTTATGATAATTCAAATATATCTACTATTCTCCTACCAAAATCTATAGTATATAAGAATTTCATTTAACAAATGTACTAAAAAGGAGTCTAAAAATGCATATATTATCCTATTAAATTAATATAAAATCACTTTTAAATCATTAGTTTACCATAATTAAATCACTAAGAACATAGTAAAATAGATTAAAAAATATATCTTTAGAATTTTCCCCAGCCTCAATCAAAGTTTATGATCATAAAAAATTATAATAATCTATAAAAATCACTTACCACCTTTTAATTAATCAAATAAATAAATTTTTGAGTAAATAATTAATAGTTACAAATAGTCACTAAGTTTAACCTCTATTAGTTTACATATAATTTTAAAACAAAGATTCTTTTATTCATGAAAAGAACTAGAGAACTCTAAGGATAAGTGTAAATTATGATAAACCACTCCACCTTGATATTTTATAGATTAAAATATCAACTCTCTTAATATAGTTGGAACTATATGATATAAAGGAATATAAAATGGTTAATTTTTAGGTTTTGTCTTGATAATGAAAAAAAATATTTTTGAGTAAAACATAAGAAATATTCAGGAAATATATCAGGGGATATGTCCAACACACAGGGTAAAATATTATTCACTTTATCTTCTTATATCCGAAGAACCATGTTATAAATTTATGTAGTAATATGTCTTGTTTTACCCCTATTGACCCACATTAAATTTTAACTCCCTAATATGAGTATAATGAGTAATAGTTTGAGAAAAGAAATAGAACATCAATTTTTAATAATCAATATAGTATCAGAACTATATTAACCAGTAATTCCTAAAATATCATTGAATTAGTTTAAATAAAGGGTGAAAAATTCTAAAATATTCCCATATGTAGACTCTGTAATTGCTTTGTCTAGACATTTCTTTATATTCCTTACTTACTATAACAATGAAGTATCAAGACTTATTATATTTGAAGATACACACATTTTAATAATGAGAAGTGATTCTAGTATCTTATATAAAAATAATGGATAATAAATTTTATCGATTAAAGAAAAAAATTATATAAGAAACAAATGTCGTACCCCTAACTATAGATAGTCCCTTTCCATAAAGGATGGTAGTCTACTAGGATGTGTATACTCTACCCATTTCATTGAGTTGACTGTGAGACATAAATCTAATTCAAGATAAAGGTAATGATTACCGTAGACTCTAACTAACTCATCTACCTCCTTGGATAGACCATCTTATAGGCGGTCGATTACCTCTTATCGACTATCCACCTAGATGGTTATGAGATGATTGAGACTTCCAAGGTCACTAAACAATACATCATTAAAAAAAGTACATATAATTTTTGAATATTTCTATAAAAAAAATTAAATATCATTTCTATACATTAATGTTATAGTTTAGCTTAGTGTAACCAAGAAATCCACATTATCTACATAGAAATGAAGGTCCCCTAAGTTATTAGTGGATAAAAACCTACCGCCATAACTTTACTATAGATCATCCCCTAATCATATCTTATCAATAACCTTCTAAACATTAGATGATTTCTCACCTATTCTTAATCAGGATAGTGGGAAATCAATCTTTTAACTTCCCTTGGAACCTATCTCTTCCCTAAATACCTTCTTTACACCATTAAAGAGAGTGGATTGGTTGAATAATATAACATGTATCTAAAAAGGTTCCTTCAAACACATCTCAAAATCCAGTTAAATGAATTTCTCATCTCCACCTAAGTAAGATAATTTTTTTAGAAAATAAATTAATTTTTCCAAACAATACATCACTATCATTTTATCATTCATAATCTCTATAAAATCCTAAACCATTATAAGAATAATATAAGTAGGAATTTTTTTTTGAATAAGTACTCTTAAAATCCCATATATGTCGTTATATTTTATTTCATCACTTAAAATATAATTTTATACCCTCAATGAGTTGATCCTTTCTGCATAAAAATATCAATAAAACCCAATTTAGTATAGGGTTCTTGAGATTCTAAACCCATTACTCTACCTCCTATGGTGAAACATTACTAGGAAAATTCAAGGGTGATTGAATAAAAATTTTAAGAAAATATCGGTTATTGTGGGTACTTATTGAGCTCCTCTTTTCCCCATAAAATAAAGTGTTCAGTCAAATAACTCTATGAAAAGTGTATTGATACCAATAATAGTTTGTGGATCATTCTCATATGCCCCTTCTTGTATGTTTATTGGTGTATACTTGGTGACATAATCTATATTTATATTGATACTCATATTTTATTTTTCATCAAAAAAAGACAAAATTATATTTTACATGGAATATAACATACTTATGGAAATAATAACTCAAACTTTATATTAGTGATTACATATTATCAAGAAACCTAAAGAGGTAAATGCATAAAAATTTAGTTTACATCCCACATAAGGATGGATAATGTGCCTGTATGGGATTGTGTCCTCTCAAGAGATGTAAAATATAATCCAGGAGAGGTATTAACAAAAAAACACACACACGCACACATCATGTTCCATTGATATAACTATGATAATCTCACACATAAAATCTGAGTACTATAATATCTTATAACAATATCCCCACACTTACAATTAAATGAAATCATAAGAAAAAATATACATATATAGGATTCTATAACCTCAATACAAACATGACATATACAATACTCCATATAAAGGAAACATAACATGTATAATAAATAATAAATAAAATACATAATTGGAAGAAACTAATGCATACTAGTTTCTTGAATATGATATAAAAATCAAAATCACCCCACAAGTCATGATATAGTTTATTAAAACATTTATTTTGGGAAAATAAAAATTTACATTTTGTTTAACCCTAACCAATACCATTACTAACCATAATATAATAAAAATATATAATAGATGAGGGGTTACCCACCAAAAACAATGTAAAACCAAATATATAAGATAATATTAAGAAGTTATTCTAAACTAAACATGGTTTTACAAAATTAAAATATAGGTAACTAGGGATTTAAATAAAAAACCCAAAGTGGAATAAAAAACCTAAAGAAAAAGTTGGGGTTGTAACTCAAGATCACTATGTATTATCACTTAAAATAGATTGAAAAAAGTAAATCTCAATGTATAATATGGGATTATAGAAACTAAAAGAATATGTAAAATATTTTCATCATAATTCCTTGAAGAAATAAAATAAACCAAAAATTAGAGAGTACACATCCCTTAGATTCAATGAATACACAACCATTAAACATTTCAAAAATGAACCAGATCATGATTAGGATGATAATTTATTGAAGAAGAGTATAAATAGAGTATATCATTGAAGGATAAAATAAAAAGTTAAAATGAAAATAAATCCTAAATAAACGGTTAAATATGGGTTAATAGTTGATATAAAATAAAAATTTTACCCCATTATTAAAAAAATATAATCTATATTCTTCTGGGTTCATGGTACTATCCACTTAGTACCCAATGGCTACCCTAGTATCCACTATAGGGCATTCCAAACACCATAAGGTATCCAATATCCCTCCACTATGTATTATATCCCACTCATATATCTTATATATATTTTATCTCCTATGTTTTTTATATTTACCTATATTTTTTAATTAAATTAAAATTTCAAACCTTTTAAAAATTAAATAAACAATAATTATATGATAAATATAACTTGTATATATGTGGTTCATTATAATACTCATGATATCTTTAAAGATATCTATGTTTCTATTTTACTCTCTCAACATCCCATGTAATCTAGCCAATAAAAATTATTATGATATTTCTAAATATTTTATCATCATATTTCTCTCATAAAATTTTAATAGCCTCTCATTTATTCTCTTTGATCCATTTACACAACTCATTCAAAATAGGTTCCATACCATCAATAATTCAAGATTTCTTTCCCACATTAACCTTGAGAACACTAAATTTATTTGATCTTCTTGACTCCTATGATTTGTTCTTTTTAATCATTGAATTCTACATATACCACTTGTCACGAACCGGATCTGGTCGCCATCACACCGGCACCAAACGCGGCCTATGCCAAGGCACGAAGGGTGTTTCCGATCCCCAAGGGCTGGCACAAGTTCTTGGGTATCATATAATGAAAATTGATAATGATTTACCCAATTTTATAAACATTAAACAATAAACAAACTCAATAAAACAAATCTGGATTTTTCAACTAAACCCGTCTTTTACAAAATTTCAGAACTGAATTACATAAGTTAAAACTATGTTTAAAGACAATTACAAAGGTAAAAAACCAAATAAGGACAGCCCAAGAACCCCCATGGAAATTTGCACCACCCTCAAGCCATCTCCACAAGACATCACCACCAAGGACCTGCCAGAAACCCGAACCACTGGAACTAACAACTGTACCCAACCTGTGACAACAAAAATAACCAAGTCTACTTACACACAGGGGTGTAAGTAGGGTGTGAGCCAAATCCCAATAGGATACCACCACTAATATATTCCATGCGATAAACATTTAATGATGAAAATCATGCCTGTTTTTAGAAACATGAGATGCTAGTTAAAATTTCTAAAAGATGCAACATTAAATAAAAAAAAATTTCAGGTGGGCTAATATAAAGAAAAAAAACATTCAAAATAAATACCATAGCTACTGATTTTTTCAGAATCTCATACCATATGTTTATGGTATTCCCAAAATATCCAGTGAGCACAAGCAATGGGAAATAACCCCTAGGCACTATCTAACTGTGGGTCCCAGGTACCTTGTATCTCGGTGAGAGTAACCATCACAAATATCTATTCTCTTGAACGAGCCACTAGTAGGAAAGATTCCCATAACCTAGTGGTCCCCAATAATCATCATCATAGTTTTGTTAGAGTTTTAAGAACTAATCTTGCTAAGTGAAACTGAGGCCAAACCCCACAGATTCACTAGCATACTAGTACACGTCCACCCACCTAGATACTCGGGTATTCCATTTGTGCTCAAACAAGTTAAACAAGTCAATGAATATACTTTTCACCTGAAAATATCATTTCAATCTCATAAATTCACCAAACCGAACACATTTATACAACACAAGTAACAAAAGTCCACTTTTCATTCAGATTGATTTTGAAATCTGACTCACACCAAAATAGACAACAACACTTTTCACATTTCTTAAAAACATCCACAAATCCATTAAAAATTTTTACAAAACCATTCCAATATATTAAAACTCTCATAACAGCCCACTCACTTGTTACATAATACCCTTTTTACCTTCAAAATCATTTTATCATCAAATTTACATGAAACATCCCACAAACAAGTTTCGCTCCAACATCACAATTTATTAAAGCATTTCAGAAATTTACAAAACATTATAAAATTTTTTGACATCTTAAAACCTCACTACACCTTTCAAAACCCCTTAATAGGTTAACAAACATACAAAATAGTATAAAATCACCCTTTTCCCACATTGTTTGATCAATTAAAACATTTACAATTTTCATAAAAAAACCCAAGTGGTGTCAATATATCTTTCACACAAAACCCATTTCAAAACCACCATTTAAGACCAAAAACCAAACCAATTCATATCCAAAACAAAATTGGAATCCCTAGAGACATTAATAAAACCACTTTCAAGTTTTATAAAATCATCTTGAATAATACTACAAAAGATTCAAATGAAAACACAGATTTTCATAAAATGCTCTCAAGAAGTATAACAATGTTTTACACATAAAAACTATTCAAAAACCCTATTTTTAGGCCCGCATGACACTAATAAATTACCAATCTATAATTTTAAGACCAAACAATATTTAGTAAACCAATTCCATATGTTATAAAATACACCCAAATAATACCCCATGAGTAACACATTAAAACACCCAATTTCAAGTTAAAATGAAAATATAAAATTGAACACTTAAACAAATAAATAATAAACCATTTTAGAACCACACCCAACATATGAGGAATATGGAAAACGACTAAATATAGAAAGATAACTCATCAATAATTGTTTACACATGGAACCACCTACCGAAAGTGTCGAATCCATCAAGATTTTGTGCGAAACATCAACTGCACCACCACCGCATCACAAGGATGATAAATCTAGGCCTATAACACAATATTTAAACAAAAAGTAACCAAATAAAACCATATTTTCGAACCCTAAATTCTGTAAATTTTAGTACATAATGGAAGATGGAGGAAACCCTAAGGAGAATGAAGAAATTGAAGTGAGAAACACATACTCAAAACAATCTTGAATAAAACGACCCAAAATACACCAGAATATGAATTTTAAAACATCCAAACATTCATGGGAATTCAGAAAAAGAATTATGAGATCATGTAGGAACTAGAATGGTGGAAAAAGAGTAAGAATTGAGAGAGTTATGATAGAAATAACTTACCTCCTAAAATCTACCCAATTTTAGAAACCTTAAGAATTTCGGCACTCAATCACATTGAAAACGAGCTCCAAGGAGGGTGGAAAGGACATACAAGCGTGCCTTGGATTCTTTGGATCTTGAGGGAGGTTTAATAACCGAAAATTTTATTATAATGAATAATATATTAAAAACTTAAAGAAACACTTTAAAATTGGAAAATTGGGATTTTGGGTTGGCTCAATTCTCAATTAAAAACACAAATACCCCATGATTATGGATTTATAAAGGCTAAAACTTTAAATTTGGTGTTAATATATCAGGGTAGGACATTTAAGGGTTGGAATTAGTGAAAAATATAAAAAAATAAAAAAGTTATAAAAGAAACAAAATTTATTTTTAAATCTAGAATTGGGCTCACGGTTTGACCCAATTCCTGAAAACTCACCTATTCTCCATAAAACCATTTAAACCCCCAAAACAAAACATGAATGGGAAATAAATTAAAAATGACTTTAAAATAATATATGTATGTTAAAATTCTCCCCACCTTGAAAACATTCCGCCCTAGAAAGTCACAACAAGGTTAAAGCAACAACCAAACCCCACTGAGAAACCAATAGGTACTCCCCTATCAGGTTTCACCCCTAAAGGACAAAATAACTCTAGTGGTCAATTAAGGAAGGATTACTATCACAAACAAAACATACACCACTTTCTTGAAAGTATCAATCAAATTCATACTTTATCCCAAAAGAAAAATCCTAAAACACTATCTGAACAAGACTCAAGAAATTCACCCAAACGAACAACTTTGAAAAAGGTTACACTTACCTTACCTTAACTAAACCATTGGGCGCTCTCCATTCCCAACGTTTACTCAAAGAATATGTTGGTATCTAGATATATACGAATGAGACTATCTACACAAAGCTAAAACCATGGATAAATCTAAGTTACTGGTACGGGGGGACACTAATACGCTCCCCACCATAAGAGACAACCAATATTTTTTTTCCGAAAAAGGATCAGGACACTAATAGGAGGAGGCCTAAACGGACTCCCTAGAACATAGGGAAGACTTTCATAAGGAATTTTCAAAATAATATACATGATACTCATAGTGGGTCTCCCCACCATAAGAACCAACCATATTAACTAACCAATATGGGCCGGCATAGAAAAACCCCAAAACTTAAAGAGTTGGGACGACCGCATGGTTAGCCCACACAGTTTGGGAAATTGTGCACTAACCATGTCGATCCTTATACCTACATAGTTTTATGGGGAATGGTTACTACAAAATATTCACTCAACATGTTTAGACAAATCTAAAACCTTTCCCCTGAACCTAAAGGAAACCAAACGGGAAAAGAAATTCATTGGGAGATAATATGGGGATGAGGCCCTCCACCCTTTTCCACCGAACGAGAATAATAGAGGAAACATGATGACACCATAAGTTTAAACTCTTACTATATTTTATACTAAGGATATGACTTTTCACAAGGTTTTAAATTAAACTAGGGTTTCCCCTAACTATGTGCTAGCTTCTCTCCGGGACCTATGGCTGGAGCTCAAAATATTGAAGCATCTTCAGCCTCGCAGTTAGGCTGTGGAAACCCTCGTGTGGAACTTCTTCTTTCAGTGCCACAAAAAACTACACTGCATACCCCGATGGGTTCACCAAGACGTAACACACTCCATAACTAAATTTACCAAAACCTGAAATTTCACTGAAACAATGGATAAGAATATGAACAAACATCGCACCTTGTTTCTTTGGGTGAGAAACAATAGAAGGGTAGGACATGCATAAACACCTTCCTCTAAGATAGAGAATTTGATTTTTTTCCCAAGGGAGACATAATCCCAACATAATAGGGAACCTTTGAGGATTCCATGACCTTCACCTTTATATTCAAATGCGCACACAACATCACAATGCATCACTGAACATGACCTTTTCAATTGATAGAAACAATACATAGAATGGGACCTTATGAAAAGTCCGTAAACAATAGACAAGTCCAAAAAGTTGACACAATAGTCTCTCATGACCATAATCCCAAAATTGGTGGTTTAACAAGAACTCTTTCTTCAATGAAACTATGAAGAACCTAGAATCCCTCTTAGACACTATCGAGACACTCATCCACACTAACAACCCCAGAACACTAACACCTTCGATGAATCATGAAACTTAATAAACTAAGGTCTCTTTCAACATTCCACAAGAACAATCCCACTAAAAGAGGATCCAAAAATCAACGAAATGAATGGGTGTAGACTCAATAAACAAAGATCGATAGAATATTCCTTATATTGATCAACTGGAGGATTTTCCAATGGCGAAACAATACGGGTTGCACTTAAATTGTGAATTAACCCTTAATGGGGGCATACCATAACCAATGAGAGAACCCAAAGACCTAACCAATATGGTCTATTGGTCAAAACATGCCACAAACCAGATCCAAACACATGAAGGTAACGACCATAAAGTTTTCCTAAAACATATCTCAGAAGAGACTACTAACTGATCCTTTTACCCAACTTGTCATCCAAACAAAAACCCCAAACACGGTTCGAACAAGAGGGGTTCTTGAACTCAAAACATCAAAAAACATAAAATTTTTTGAAATACACATAATTCACCCCATCCCAAACCAGTCATCAAGACAACATTTTTTTAAAAACGTTTCTTTGAAAACAAACGGTTCAACGACTAGTGTATCCACCAATGGTACCCCATGGGCCTTACACATGCATGTTTTTGACCAAAACCGGGCACCCTCCTCATATCCATCCAGGAACTCATCAAGTAGTTCCATTAACCATCCATCATCCCCTATAACCCCATTCATGTGGTCTCTCATGGAAATACAAAAGGTTAAAACAAAAAAAATCCTTTCCACTTTTCAAAACCAAAACAATCAACCAATACTTCCATTTTCTCAAGATCGCTAACCATGGAATAAAAATCCCAATAATTTAAATGAATACACACTTTAAATTCATATACATCAATTTCAAAACATCTCATCCCATTAAAACACCATTTGATTGTTTAGAAAACTCTATTAGAAATATTATTACAAAAACAAATTCAATATAGTTCCTACTTTCAAAAGTGGTGTAAGAAAACAATTTTCTATTTCAAAAAAATTCTGAAAATTCAGTTCCACCATTTCATAAATCAAGCCATTCCTTCTTTTTTTAAAATCATTTCACAAAAACATTACACATTGTAAAACCAATTCACTTTAAAACCAAGTTTCCATGATTTCAAAACTAAAGCACAGAACAATGTGAGAGGAAACTAGTTTCAGTGGGTGACATGGACACATGGTTGGCAGCCATATTCCAATAACTTCACCATAAAAAAGAGTGTTCTGGGAAATATCTCCAGGTCCACATGGCTTTCAAGACCCTTCGAGATCACTGAGACCATTAACCAAACTCTCTTTTCATTTCCCCTAATCATCATCAGACCAAGAAAACCAAAAGGCATAGATAAATCCCGACATCCCCCATCAACTTGAATCCTAAAATGAGGTGTCGTGATCAAGAACACTACCCATAACCATAATATCATGTCCCGAAAATATGAACTCCAAACTTTCCCAAATATTTTCCACATGATATGACTCAAATAGAGCGAACCTCCTCTGATACCATTTTTTCACGAACTAGATCCGGTCGCCATCAAATTGGCACCAAACTCGGCTTGTGCCAAGTCCTGAAGGGCGTTTCCGATCCCCACAGGCTGGAACAAATTCCTGGGTATCATATAATGATAATTGGGAACAATTTACCCAATTTTATAAACAATAAACAACAAACAAACTAAATAAAACAAATCTGGATTTTTTTAACTAAAACTGTATTTTACAACATTTCAGAACTGAATTACATAAGTTAAAACTATGTTTAAAGACCATTACAATGGTAAAAAACAAAATAAAGACAGCCAAGAACCCTCATGGCAAGGGGCATTTCCCTCAATTCATATCCACAAGACTTCACCACCAAGGACATGCCAGAAACCCGAACCACTGGAACTAAAAACTGTACCCAACCTACGACAACAAAAACAACCAATTCTAATTACACCTAGAGGGTATAATTAGCATGTGAGACAAAGCCCAATAGGATACCACCACTAATAGATTCCATGTGATAAACATTTAATGGTGAAAAGCATGCAAGTTTTCAAAAACATGAGATGCTAGTTAAAATTTCTAAAAGATGCAACATTAAATAAAAACGTTTTTCCGGTGGGCTAATTTAACGAATAAAAACTTTTAAGATAAATACCGTATATACTGAATTTTCTAGCCTCTCATACCGTATTCCGATGGTATGCACAAAATATCCAGTGAGCACAAGCAATGGGAAATAACCCCTAGGCACTAGCTAGTTGTGGGTCACAGGTACCTTGTATCTCGGTGAGAGTAACCATCACAAATATCTGTTCTCGTGCATGAGCCACTTATAAGGAACATACCCATAATATAGTGGTCCCCAATCATCATCATCATAGTTTAGTAAGAGTTCTAAGCGCCAATCTTGCTAAGTAAAACTGAGGCCAAACCCCATGGATTCACTAGCATACTAGTACACGTCCACCCACCTAGATACTCGGGTTTTCCATTTGTGCTCAAACAAGTTAAACAAGTAAATGAATATACTTTTCACATGAAAATATCATTTCCATATCATAAATTCACCAAATATCCCACATGTATACAATGCAAGTAACAAAATTCCACTTTTCATTCAGATTGATTTTGAAATCTGACTCACACCAAAATAGCCCACAACACTTTCCACATTTCGTTAACACTTCCACAAATCCATTAAAAAAATTTATAAAGCCATTAAAATATATTAAAACTCTCATAACATCCCACTAAATTGTTAAATAATACCCTTTTTACCTTAAAAATCATTTTATCATCAAATTTACACGAAACAGCCCACAAACAAGTTTCGCTCCAACTTCATAATTTATTAAAACATTTTAGAAATTTAAAAAACATTATAAAAATGTTTGATATCTAAAAACATAACTTCACCTTTCAAAACCCCTTAATAGTTAAACGCACATACCAAACAGTACGAAAGCACCCTTTTCCCACTTTGTTTGACCAACTAAAACATTTTCAATTTTAATAAAAAGAACCCAAGTGGTGCCAATATATCTTGCACACAAAACCCATTTCAAAACCACCATTTAAGACCAAAAACCAAACCAATTCCTATAAAAAACAGAATTGGAATCCCTAGACACATTTATAAAACCACTTTCAAGTTTTATAAAATCACCTTGAATAATACTACAAAAGATTCAATTGAAAACACACATTTTTATAAAATGATCTCAAAAAGTATAACAATGTTTTACACATAAAACCTATTCAAAACCCCTATTTTTAGGCCTACATGACACTAATAAATTACCGAACCATAATTGGAATTCCAAACAAGATTTATTAAACCAATTCCATATGTTATAAAATACACCCAAATAATACCCCACGAGTAACACATTAAAACACCCAACATCAAGTTAAAATGCAAATATAAAATTGAAAACTTAACCAAATCAATCATAAACCGTTTTAACACCACACCCAACATATGTGGAATATTAAAAATGACATAATACATCAAGATAACTCATCAATAATTTTTTACACATGGAACCACCTACTGAAAGTGGCGAATCCATCAAGACTTGGTGTGAAACATCAACTGCACCACCGCCGCATCACAAGGATGATAAATCTATCCCTGGACCACAATATTTAACCAAATAGATATGAAATCAAACCAGATTTTTTAAACCTAACTTCTAGACATTTTAGAACATAATGGAAGATGGAGGAAACCCTAAGGAGAATGAAGAAATTGAAGAGAGAAATAATTACTCAAAACAATCTTGAATAAAACGACCCAAAATACACAAAACTATGTATTTGAAAACATCCAAACATTAAAGGAAAGTTAGAACAAGGATTATGATATCATGTAGGAACTGGAATGGGGAAAAAGTAAGAATTGAGAGAGTTATGATGGAAATAACTTACCTTCTTAAATCTGCACGATTTTAGAAACCCTAAGAATTTCAGCACTCAATCGTGATGAACACGAGCTCCAAATAGGGGGGAAGGCCATGGGAGCGCGCCTTGGCTTCTTAGGATCAGGAGGGAGGTGTAATCACTTAAACATTCATTATAATGAATAAGATATTAAAAAAATTCAAGAAACTATTTAAAACTAGAAAATTGGGCTTTTGGGTTGGCCCAATTCTCAAATAAAAACCCAAATCTTCCATGATTATGGATTTATAAAGGCTCAAAATTTAAATTTGGTGTTAATATATCAATGGGGGTCATTTAGGAGTTGTAATTAGTGAAAAATATTAAAAAATGAAAAAGTTATAAAAGAAACAAAATTTATTTTTAAATTTGGAATTGGGCTCACGGTTTGGCCCAATTCATGAAAACTCACATATTCTCCATAAAACCTTTGGAAACCCCCAAAACAAAGCATGAATGGAAAATAAATTAAAAATAACTTTAATATAAGTTATTTATGTGACATAACTGCTCTTAATTTTTATGTTTATAGAGTATATAATATTGTACCACTATAATGGGTTTTATTCATTTATCATTATACATATGTATACTTAAGTGGATTCTTGATTGAAAATTAAAGGTCAACCATTCCATGAAATTTGAATTTTACACCTTCACTCTATTTATTTATTATTTTTTAATTATAGAAAAAAGTTCTTCATCGGTGAATTTTAAATTATAAATATCCAATTCTTCTGATTCATCCAATCTGTATCCTTTATGTGAAAGAAATTTATTATTTTAAAAGAAATTATATTTTGTGAGCTTTTTACCTTTCAAAAATATAGAGTATTTCCTTATTGTTAGGCCATCCTAATTATTATCATATAATTTTTTATATAGTTCATACTGAGGTTTCCAATATCTCTACATTTAAAGGATTCTGTTGGAAACATTCCTTTTAACTTTCATTATCCCTATTTTAGATTAGATGATAGAAACATCATTATTTTATAGACTTTCTTCTTTTCAGAGTCGTACATAACGGATAAATTCATAATCACAATGTTTTATACTTCACTAAATATCTCATTTTCAATAGATTTTTCCTCAATTATTCACATATTATATATAATGATAATACTTTCTGAGATATCTATTGATACCATCTCTAGATATTGTTACTCAATCACTTAAGTTTTTAGATTAATGTTAAGGAGAAAACTTTATAGTTTTTATTCACTATATTAATTTCCTAAAGTGACTTATAAATTCCTTGAATGTCCCAAAAAAAAATTTTAATATGACCAAATAATACATCAATGGATTGAGTTGGGAACACCTTTAGATCCTCATATTATTTCTATATTACTTATAATTTGTAAAATTTTAATTTTGTATAACCTTCATAGATACCCAATTGTTTTTACAAAATAATATTTAAGGACTTACACAAAATCACCATTCTGTATATTATATTTAAAAAATATCCCCTTAGTGAATCGAGTCCTTCAAAATCAATATAAAAATTTATACGCTTTTTTTATGTGTGATTCAATTTATATATTCACCACAAATAAATGAATGAAATATTTATACATGACTAATCCCAGTTATTAAAAGTAGTGTTGAATATGATTCTTCTATAGATGAATGTTGTATCTATAATTGATTAGGATCCAATTGTGGTTGAAAATTACAAGAATATTAATTTAGGAGATAAAATCACCTATGAAAAATAAACACTATCTTTGACATCACTGTCATTTTTTCTTTGCATGTAATACCATTTATTAGTCCCACTAGGGAATTATACATTGAATGGTAGGATGTGAATCATGGTAATTTAGTTCAAAATTAAACCCTCCAACAATCATGTTCCATTATTATTAAGAATAAAACTCTATTTATCATTTAATATAAAACCAATAAAACTTTATATAATATTTAATATACGTGGTTCATCAACACCAAGATATATCCAATTTTCATACAAGAAAAATGTTATAATTAATTAAAATACACCAAGAATAATGTTTTTACAAGGTTTAAATTATGCTCACTATCCCTCTTAATTTTAAATCCTAAAAATTAAAATCTCACTTATCTATTTCACAAGAATAACTCACTATAAAAAACAAAATACTTTGATCTCTATATTAATCAAAAGAAGATAAAATATATCTTTAATAGAGTAAAAATTATTTCTATATTAATCATATTGATGATATCTTTATTTTTATTATTCTCATTTAGAAAAATTATACAATGAGTGCCAATGTGTCTCTATTTCATGAATATATTATTATTTTAAATGCCTTATTTCAATTTCCTTACCATTTTCTTTGATTTTCAATCTCATTTTTTTAATGAAAATGATTTTTTATATATTAACTATAGTTGAATTTTAATTTAATTAATTAATATTGGTTAAAACCATTTGTAAAATTCGTTGAAAATTTGTATGAATATATATTCATAATATATTTAATCTTCTATATTAAGAGATATATAAATATCATTAAAATATTTAAAAATCCACAAAAACATTATGTAGCTTACGAAACCTTAGTGGGGATTTTAGCCAATTTATTAAATAAAAAATTATGATTTATCAATCCCAAAGTACTTGAATATATTATTATTTCCTTATTTTTAATTTCTTGTTATCCATCCACCATGACATGTTATGTTCCACTCTATGACATTATTTCTTCATGAAACATTCAATGGATTCTCTCAAAAAACAACTATCTTCATAACATAAACTATGGTATCCTCCATAAATTTTCATGAAATATAGTTCAAACCATGGTTCCATTTTATAATTTACATTATATTAATGATTAAAATGTAGTTATATTCCTCATTGAAACTAGTGACTATTGTATTCTTCCAAAAACATGATTTAATAACCACAATCAACAGTACAAATTAAATAATGATGTGGTATCTTTTATTTATCAAAATACATTCATGAAAAAACATAATTCTAAGATTCTATTCATTTTCATCTTCCCCTAAGAACCATAGAGTAATGAATAAATTTCTTTTTATTCATAGTGGATAATAAAATCATTGTATCCTTCTTTATAATCTACCATTTTAAATCCACCAATTTTTCAAATAATGGACTAAAAAATGTAATACCCATAACCAAGTTATTTTTTTGTTCTTCAAACAATATAATTATAACTTTATATTAAAATTAAAACACTTTATATGAAAAATTATCCTATTACATTAACTTTGAATATATTTTCATCTTCTTTATATGTTCTAAAAGGGGATATTGATATGAATGTTCATAAATATTTATAGAAACATACTTCATTATTATTTAATATTACCTTTATGTATCATATTTATATATGAATTTTTTTGTTTAAATAGAGATAAACTTTATCTTCCCAATCCTTCACTTATTGCTTCCATTTTTATCTTGTTTTTTTATATTCTTAGCCTCTATTATTTTTTGTTTTACTATTTTTCCAATTACTTATTCTAATTTAATTCTACTTTATAATGTAATCATTTTTAGTTAAGCTTATAATTTAACCTTTCTGTTACATGGTAGCCTACCTTATTATACATTATTCATTTGGGAGGAAATTTTTTCTATTTAAACATAAAATTTCATTCTTAAATAAACTTAATTTTACAATATATAATCATTATATGTCATTTGTTCTCCCATGATTTCATATAATAAACAAATTAATTTTTTTTATAAATTCTAAATTATTTATTTTTGGAATATAGAATAACATTTTATTAGTTTTGAAACATATATACTTTATATGTAATTCATTTTAAACTTATATACCTTAAAAATATTTTTCATATTAATAAAAATGTAGTTACAACACTTTCTAATCCCTTATCCCATAAAATGAACCTAAACATTTCTTCATATGAAATGTAAGTTGATGAGAGTTAATATGGATGATATTTTAATGGTAAATATTATTGTTTGATTTCATTAACCAAGAACAATGTATTTTCCCAACATGATATATTAAAAATATTCATTAGGATATGTTAATATTTATATAATACATAGTATAATAAATATCATAAAAATAATCCTTATTTTGAGTTGTTTATATACACTTCACCACAGTATGGATGTGAATACTTTATTTTATTTTAACCCTGTAACTCCACATCTTCACATGTGACTAAAATAAATTCCATTCTCAAGACATATAGAGACACAAGAAGGTTCAATCCATGTCAAAACATTATATATATCACACTATAAGAATTTATATTTTCACTTTTATTATAGTTTCTTCATTTATGAATTGTGTATTGTCAAATATAGAAAACCATGTCAATTCCCTCACTCTTCTGTGTTTGGATTTCGCCTATGTTCTCTAACCACCCTCTATATTTCATTATACTCATTGTTTGCATTATAAGCTAACTCTATATTTATTTCCACAACTATCAATCATTAAATGTGTCTCACCCCAAACACGATGAAAAGGATTTGACTATGAAATAAATGGGGAATCACATATTTTTTGTGCAGATTTTTTCATCATTCATTTACTATATTCCTCACCACTATAGCTTTATTTACTGATCATCACAATTTTTCATCGTAATTTGACTATTTCAAGTTAGAGATTATGGTAATTAAGTCATCACCATGACTTTATTAGGATAAGTATTGAGACTTAGACTCACCTTCATGGAATGTTGATCATTATTTTGTTCAGAGTTGCAAGTAGTGGTACACTCTCACTATAGACATGAAAGCTCCAGATCACAAGGAAAGAAATCCAGGGGCCGAAGTCATTAAATTTATTATAAAAACAACTAATATAAATAATCTCCCCCAATTTCATTATCCCATTTAATATTTTCAAATGGTTCATAGCTATTTAAAAAGGGGGGATGTGACATAGCCTGATGTTTTCCTATCATGGTTTCATCCTATAAAATGACCACATGTCCTTTATGTTATCTCCTAACCCCAACACATGTGACACCATTCTCCTCTCACCCTATGCTGACCCACATTGGTTAGGTCACCTTGGTTCTTCCAACCATCAAGATTCATCACTTCCCATAGTGTCTTACCACTCTATTGGTGGTTGGCCTAGTTATCATATTTTCATTCCCTTTAAAAATATTTTCATATTTCCTCAAAATTTTCCATTTTCTTCAAAATTAATAAATATTTGAAAATAATATATTCCTTTGAATTGAAGAATTAAAAAAATCAATGTTATCCATGAATAATAATTTAATAATAAAAATATTATTAAAATTTATGAATTCAATTATGACTATAAAATACCACACATAAACTATTATTTTTTCCTTAAAAAAATCCATATATTTATAATGTAAACTACAACCAACCAAGTATTAAAAACCATTTTCATCAAAACTAAGTAACCATCAATACTAAATAAAATTTGAATCACCATTATAGAAATATCATTTCAAACGTATCATTTTTAAAGAAAACCAATCAAACATATATTTTATTCTACCTATTTAATTTATGATACTCTTCCTAACATCCATTTATATCCTTCAACTCTATATTAAATGTATAAAACTTTTTGATATACATCATAAAAAATGTTTCATCGTCATTCATGGTATATTTAACTGTAGTTCTACTCATATATTGAGTACATTCATCCAAAAAATAGCCTCGAAAGGAATAAAAAATATCCACCTTTTAAAGAAAAAAATTACATTAATCATGAGGATATCAATTTTCAAGATTAAATGCCTATAAAGATGGAGATTGGTGGGTAGTTAACATTAAATGATGTAAGTCTCAAAACAAAAGTTATAATCTTGTATGCAATACATTATTAACAATATAAAACTCATTAAATCCTCTAAAAAAGATATCACTTGACACTACCCCACCTCAAGTAAACTCACATAAATAAAATTAAATTAATTTCATAAATTAAACAACCTATTTTAATAAATTATTTTCAAATTCATTTAATTATTTATGTTTAGTTTTTTTAAACAATAATTTATTCCCTTCTTTTTTTTATTAAAATGCTGATTATAAATAACTAAAAAATTAAAATTTTGATCATATTCAAAAAAATTACAATACCCATAATCCCCACTTTTTTTAGTAATACGCCACCCCTTCAGACCATGACACAACCTGTTACCCCTATGTCATTCCAATTATAGTAATGAAAAATTTTCAAGAGTAGTGCAAGAAGGATAGAATTTTCTTATAATATGAATTCCCTATTATGATCATCCTTGGAATATATGAGCTTAAAATAAAAATTCAATGTGATGACTGGTATAAAAGGAATAATGTGAATCAAATAAAAAAATGTATCAATCATATTAATGTAACTTTTTCCATTCATAGCATTGAAAATATATCAATGTGCGTTCTAGTAGTCAGAATGTTTAAAATATATCTTAAATTTTATTAAAACATATAATAAAAAATGTAATATATAACTATCTCAATTTTGGGAAAATAAAATATCAAACAATCAATAACGAAAATAATTTATAAATAATCCAATATAAGATTTTGAAAATAAAAGTATAAAAATTTTAGTGGAATTTCATCTATGTAAATCAGCCAATATCACAAAATCACAGTGCATTATATTAGTACTCACATGCTTATATCTAAAAATTCATATCCCAAATTACACATTCAATATTTTTATAAATTATAACTAAAACATGGTATGATTGGATTTTGATGATCCTTTTTTATCATATAATAAAAATAAATCAAAATATCAATGTGTGGCATAGAAATTCTACCTAGAACACTGAAATAAAATGAAAATAATTTATAGAATAAAAAAAATAAAATAATTATTGAATATCCAATGATCATATTTGACTTTCATTTCTTTCATATTTTTTCCTCATTTAATTGTTATGTACCTAAAAATGAAAATCAACCATATGAATAATAGATATGAATTATATTATTTTCAAACATATAATGGTGACTAAATGAATATCTTAAATAGGTTCCTAAAATTTGTTTCCTATAAATTAATTATTTTTATGAAAATTAAATCAAGGACTTAAACTGTCAATGAATCTTTTTAATAGAATTTTATCTAACCCTTTCCTTTTCTACTCAACAGATATATGATTAAATATATGTTACCCTATCTAAATCAATTAATGGTTGATATTATAATTACTCCATAATGATGGGGTTTCTTTCACTATTTGAATGGATTTTCAATATTAATTAATGAAGTACCTTTCTAACTTCCATAGGTACAATCCACCAAGCTATTTTTTGTCTTCGGAAATTAATTTCCAAATCAGAAACATACCAAACATATTATATTTATTTGAATCCTCAATCATATCATCCCCATTGAAATACATAATCATTTTTAGTGTCCTTATATTGTTTTACACATAGTTTTACTTCCTCCATTTATCTCTACAATTGATACATCTTCCATTTCAATAATAGTAAAAACATACTATAATTTGAGATTTTTTATCTACTGAAATACCTCTATTTTTATTAAAAATAATTATATCTAGATGAGTATTAATCTTTACATATCCACCACACACCATTGATGATAGCAGTCAATAACAAACAACAATCAAGTACCTTATCATTGATAAAAATGTCCTTCTTAGAATAATTAGTGCCTTTACATCATCATTCTCAATCATGATAAAGTCTACTAAAAACTTATTATACCCCTTTTAATTAAAATTCCATTAATAAAACATCAGGAATGTATCACCATTATGTACTCTAATTTCATAGAATGTCTTATGGGATTAATCTCCCCCAATTACAATATATCTAATATTGCGAATGGTAAGATGTTCCCAAACACTCCTGGACCACAACAATCTTAGACAAACTCATAATATCTAATTTATATAGTGATTGAAATACTATATGTATTATATTTAGTTTTTGGAATACACCATAAAACCTTGACTTCTAATTCTCCTATAAATGTAATTGTGTGCATATCAAATTTTTTTCTATTTTTTAGATAAAATATTTAATTAATGTGGAATATGTAATAATTTCTGAAAAATATTTAGTAAATGAGACCTTAATATTTTTAAAAAATTTCCAAAAAAACACATCCATTTTACCCTTAATAATCCCTTACTTCAAACTATATAGTATGAGGAGTAGTGCTTTGTAAAGGAGTATTTCAACTTCTCTAGCTTAATTATTCACTTATTTTTTCATCACGTTTCTCTTTCTCATCTTTTTATTTTCCATTTATATTTTTTATCTTAGTATTTTTCTCTATTTTAAACATTTTCTTTCATGCGTTTCCACTTTCAACGATGATGGTGGTAATATGAAAATATTTTAAAATAACACATAGTTTGATAGAATATGTGAAACACAACACTTAGTTCAAACAATATAACAAATATAGTTAATTAAATTTACTCTTTTTAGTAACTTATGATACATGAAACTGTAATTCCAAATTAACAGTAATATTTTAAACCGTTATAATATTGATACAAAATAGTAGGTGTTAGTCAGAGTAGGACACTCAATATGGGTGAATTGAGTTCCTATAAAAAAATTTGTTAAAAAATTTATTTAAAAGTTTCACTAATTTAAAATAAAACTATCCATTTATAAAAGGTATTAAAATTATAATAGTTTGACTATTCAAATAGTTTCTCAGAAGATTCATTAACTCTCAGATATAACAAAATGAGATGTTGATAAACTTTTGAAACTACTATAATAAGGAAAAATAGTTATAACTACTATCCAAGACTAACTATCAAAGTAATATTTATTTTTTTGAAAAATTAATTAAATCAAAGAAAGAAGGAATTTAAAACACAGCGGATATCAAACAAGAGGTTCAGTATCAAGAAGATACTTAGTCCTCTCTACTTGGTGATCAACTACCCCAAGCAATCTATATATATAAGGATTTTGATCCACACCCAGGATCAAGGTTAACACAATAGTATACTTTCAGTATAGGTCACAAGACCTTGCCCACTATTATACATGGGGAAACTTATAGCCAAGTCACACATGAACACTACCACAGTTTTTCTTGGGACAAATAATTGTAAGAAGATAGTTGTTTGAGGATATCTAGTATCCTCCGGTTTTGTGCAGGAGACAAAGTGTGATTTTAGTACATACACACACTCACACACAACTCGAATGTTTAGTAAAATAGTACACAATAAATAGTAATATATTAGGAAGGGATTAGAGATCCTCTGAGTGTTATTCAATTTAGCTCTGGACTCTCTGATATTGGAGTTGACGCTTGATTCCTCTTATAGAAACAGACACTGGAAAAAGAGTGTCGTGGAGAAATGGTTTCTATCTTCCATGAGGGAGAGAGTTTCAACTCCTTCAATTTAGTTGGATGTTAATGAGATGATGGAACTTTGATGATTAGCAGTTCTTTGGTTCAAATCAACCAGGAATGAAGAATTCCTCATGCGTTCTTCATTATCTATGGTGCTCATATCTTCTTATGTATTGGTGTTTTCATGAGTCTTCCAATGTTTCTTTTTCTTTCATGTTGTCTCCTTTGTATATATATTATTGCAACCTAAAAATATGAATATTTTAGGCAGACATATTACCTTGTATTTTTGAAATCCTAATTTTATTTATCTACAAATGACATTAAATTAGTTTTTTCTAATAAAACACTCAAAAAATTACCGTTAGAAATTATTTTAAATAGAAGGAATTTTAAAAAATCTATCAGTGGGTCCTCGGTCGGTATCTCCATCTGTTAGTGACTCATTCCATAAGTGTGTCATTTTTTCAGTCTTTCCATGCATCGGTGACTCATTGCATCAGTGACCCGTTATAACATTTGATGTGTCCTTGCATTGGTAACACCATGCATCGGTAGGTCATTTGAACTGGTGGTTGGAAATTTGAATCGATAGGTCATCTACTTTGGTTGGCCATTTTCATCGGTAGGTTATCTGTCGGTTGGTCATTTTCATCAGTAGGCCATCTATCGATAGGTCATCTATATTGGTAGGTCATCTATTGGTAGCTCATATCTTCTGTTGGTGTCAGTCTGTTATACATGGAATATATTTTTGTTTAGACTATCTTACAATATAAATATTAACAGAATGTACCAAATTTATCAGAGATCAAGGATAAACATAATTTCACATATTGAATCTTATATAATTATGATTTAATTGTTTATACATGAATAATAGGAGTTGATATGATTTGTGATTATTAAAAGTACTAATACTATAGAGGGTCTCCAACAGTCTCTTATAGGCCAACAATCTCCCCCTTTTTGATGATTGAAAATCATATCATTATTCAGTACAATCTTTTGATGTGGAATGAAATAATTCTATTTATCATTTCCCACTGTGGATGATTGTTTATAATATAGATAAGGTTCATAGGTAAAATATATAGTAATGGTATCAATGAAAAAGTAACATATATATATAAGAGTAATATCAATGGTAAAGTAAATACTGATAATTGAAAACTGTTTCTCCACCTTTTGGGATTATGAAAAATAAAACATGTAGCAGAAAACTAAAAATTATCATAAAGTCATTGATAAAATATAAATAGATGAAATACAAGAACATAAAATTTTATTAATAAATCAAGTATAATGTGTTACAATTCTTGAAATAAAAATAACAACGATCAAGAAAACATCCCTATCAAAGAATGATCCACACTATTGCTGAGGATTAAGAGGTTCCTTCCCCTTCAAAAAAAGATCAATAAAGGGTCCAGTGGGTGGTGGTTGAGAAGCTGGTGGGTCTAATGAAATTTTTAGAGGAGGTAGGATCAAACCTTCTGGAACATTAGGTACAAGGTTGGGTTTGTGTTGCAATAACACACGAGGTTGAATCTATTCTTGGATCACTGGGAGAATCTGAGTAAAAGCCTAAGAAAAAGACATTTGAGGTGGAGGAACTAATCCAGGAGGTTAAAGAGGTGAAGCAGGAGGCACTAGAGTTGCTTCACTTTGGACATGAAGGTTTGTAATTAAAAACATGATTAAATCCTCATTAATCTCACCACCATACTTCATTTCTTTCTCAAATTCATATTTTTTCTCCACGAATGTTTCCAAAAGAGGAGGGAAGTCCTTCAATTTCTTGACTTATTTTTTTGAATGCTTTTTATAACTGGGGGTAAAGTAAAATTCTTTTCCTAAAATATAAAGTGACTTATCAACTAGTGCTTGGTGTAAATCTTCTAGAAATATTAATTAATCATCTTTATAAGGTCTTTGTAAGTCTAATATTATTACTTGGTATAGAATCTAACCATATCACACACAAGATCGCTATTATTCTCAAAATTTTCAAAGTTTCCCAAACTTGAGGAACCAAATAGAGCTTTAAGATCCTTTTATAGAACATTTCTGACAACCTCAATGTCCAGAGTCTGAGAAGATGATGAAGTAATATTAGAAGGAACCTGAGGTATGAGACTTTAATGTTTTAATAACAGTATCCACACAGCCATTGTACTATGAGGTCAAGGTATTTATTACAGAATTAAGACCAGTCATTTATTTTATCATCTTAGTATTTCTTGCAAAAATTGATTCAACATTTTTAATTAGGTTGGGTTTAATATCCTCTATCACTTTTATTCAACATTAGATGCATCAACCTCACTTATACCTATGGTCTGACTTGAACCAAAAACCACTTGTCCAGACTACCCTATTACTACTATTGAAGATATGAGAGAGTGTAATTAATCACTCAGCTCAGTGTTTACTCTACTAGATATTTCAATCCCATGCACCATATATGATTGAACATATATACTTATATATGACACAACTTATTCTTTAAACCTTTCAAAATATGCTTTAGTGATAGAGTCACTATAGAAGGGTCTCATCCATTGATTCCCTTGCAACAGGTAAAAAAACTTCATCATATGAATCTTTATAATATAATACTAGTGCTACATACCAAGTATTACATTCCCATTCAACCATTGTATCATCATCCAGAGCATTTAAAGTATCAAGTCTTACTCTTCCATGTTGATTCTTTTCACCAATTTGATATTCTCTTTTTTGAGGCTCCCCCTTAATCTGAGATCTCCTCATGGGTTTCTCTTCTTCATCATGAGATATTTTTATTTCATAAACTAAATTAGGTACAATAATTTCTTGATATTCCACTTCATCAAAAACTTCATCATTTTATCTTAAATAAACAAAAACTTCAGGAGGTTCTTACAACCAAGCATGATCCATAGCTTCAACTATTTTAACATCTTCAACTTGATCACCCCTAATATGGACATCATCACTTTCACAAATTTCATCATTATCATGTACATATACATGTTCTTTATTTTCATTTTTCACCTAATTCCTCTTCACTGCCTCTTCCACTTTTAACACCTTCACTTTCTTCTTCTTCTTCAGAATCACTGGGTCTACGTACATATTCCACAATAACTGAGACGTATGTCCCCTCATCTCCATTGACTTCAAGTGTGGGATCATAAGATTATAAGGAAAGTGGAGGACTATGAGGTACAAAAGAAAAAACCTTTCCGAGGTTTAGTGGTGTCAGGATCACTCCTATCATCAATAGGTTACCCCTGGTCTCTAACTAGATTGGCATTCTCTTCCTCTTCTAAAGAGTAAACAACGTCCTCATTTGGTCCTAGACCAGGATCAATGATATTATTTGTCCTAGTTGGATAGTACACCATATTTAACATATCATAGATCTTATCTTCATCTCCAACCCATTATCTCTTCCATGGGTTCCATTTGATTTTAATCCTTTTATAAATCTCTTTTCTAAGGCAGATCCCACTACACTTAGAAGAAACATCTTCTCTTTCATTTACAAAACCATTATCTTTTAACATAGATGATATCATCTATGGATAGAATAGGTAATTAGTTTTTTTAAGAAGGGTTGATCATTTCATTCATGTAAACAGTAAGGTATCTACACAAATTTACCTCGATTCATTTTCTTAGAAGATAAACCAAGTAGACATCTTGATTCTTCAGAGAGAAAAATCCCCCTTTACAGGGATTGATCCGATGCTAAAAAAACATAAAAAAGATTCTAAATTCTCCACTTAAATCTATAACAATGGGTCTTCTTGTGCTCTTCATTATTATTAATATCCTTTAGAGTTATCTAAAAGAAGAACATATCACTCTTAGGTGGAGAGGTACCTTGATAATCATCAAATACACCTTCATCAGTAACCTTAAGACATTTATCCTGTTGTTTTGAAGAGAAATGCATTATCTTGCCTCTCACTATGGACTTTATCTTCAAAAACTCAATTCCATCCACCAGGAACTCCATATTCACGAACTAGGTTTGGGTAAAAGGGTCTTTCATTATATGAGAACCAATCAAGCCATCCTTGATCTTGTAGTACTTTGATTAGTAATGACTTGATTTTTGATATCCATTCTATAAGAACTTCTATTTATGGGATTATAAGCCGGTTCACCATATTAGGATGTAAAGGTCTGTAAAATATTCTCTATTCACTATTTTGTTTATTAGATGAATGAGACTCTCCACCATTAAGAAATCACTTCACACACACCATTCCAATAGTTCGGTTTGAAGGTTAGAAGGTGAAAGGTTTGGGTAGAGAGAGAAGTATCTGAGAGAGTGTAGGAGTAAAGGAGTAGTGTAGATCAATTAAAATTTATATCATTTAGGGATTTTAAAATAAAAAAATATTGAACCAAAATCAACAAACTCAATGAAATAGTGTTGTTTTGGAAAAAACATAAAACCTAAAAAAAGTGGGTTATTGGTGTTGACATGAATGATTTTTCATAACAATAATTATATCGGCATGATAAGGTGTCGGTGTCGGCATGACATGGTATCGACATAACAATTTGTCAGAGTTAGCATGACATAGCATTTGTGTCATAATTACAACTGTGTTTTCATGACATAACATCAGTGTTGGCATGAAAACTGTTTCGGTGTAACAATGTTATCTGTGTTATGGTGTCAGCATGAAATTTTCATCTTCATATAGTCAGTGTTGGTATGACAACCTCACTTAAAATGGTCAAAATAATAGCAACACAAAGTCCTATAGATTGACCATTCCTAACTCATGTTTTATGTATTTCATTATTTCAATGTTCAATGGATTAGTGAAAATGTCAGAAAGATGATGTTTAGTTCCAATTAATTCTATATTTATATCGCATTTTTTATAATGGTCTCTCAAAAAGCGATTCCTTATATCAATGTATTTGTTAAGAATGTGAAACCAGATTCTTAGAAATATTAATTTCACTTTTTTTATCACAATTTATTGGGACATGTTTGAATTGATATCCATAATATTGTAATGTGGGTTTCATCCACAAAATTTGTCCACAAAAACTACCAGTATCTTGGTACTTAGCTTCAACCGTAGATAATGAAAAAAAAATTGTTTCTTACTACACCATGAAACAAGAGACTTTCCCAAAACGTTTCATGTTCGAGAGATGTGTTTTCTATATAACTTACATCCACCAAAATTAGAATCTAAATAACTTACTAAATCAAAAGTTTTTCCTCTAGGCCATAACATTCCTAGGTTGGGAGTATGCTTGAGGTATTTGGAAAATTCATTTAATAGTAATAATATGAGATTCTTTTGGGTTTTCTTGAAAATGTGCACACTTGAATACACTAAACATAATATCTGGCCTACTAGTAGTTAAGTGAAGTAAACATCAAATCATTCCTCTATAAGTGGCTTGATCAAAAAATTACCATATTCATCATGGTCCAACTTACAAGTGGTACTCATTGGAGTTTCTATACTCTTAGTGCTTTCAAATCCACATATTTTTAAAATATTTTTTGTGTATTTACTATGATTTAAAATAGTACCTACTTTATTTTGAAATATTTGAAATCCAAGGAAGAGTTTGAGTTCACCCATTAAACTCATTTCAAATTCACTTTGCATTATCTTTGAAAAATCAACACATAATGAATTTTTAAAATATCTAAACATATTATCATTTACATAAATTTGTACTACTGAAAATTTTTGGGAAATTCTTTTAATAAAGAGAGTATGATCAGATATATCTTTTGTAAAACCTTTAGAAATAAAAAATAGCATTGATCCTATAATACCAAGCTCTTGGAGCTAGTTGTAAACCATATACAACTTATGAAAAATTAAAAACAATACTAGAAAAATGAGGGTTTTTAAAACCATCGGTGTTGAGTAACAAAAACATAATCAAATATATACTCATTTTGGAATTCACTCTTGACATATATTTGATAAATTTTGAAATCCTGATGTGATTCATAGTAAAGAAGGATTCTAATGGCCTCAAGTCTAGCTACTAGAGAAAAGGTTTCCTCATAGTCAATTTCTTCTTCTTGACTACAACCCAATGAAACCAATATTGCTTCGTTTCTAACTATATTACCACCTTCATCTACTTTAATACCAAACTCAAATTTTGGGCCTATTGTCAAGGTATTTTTTATTCTATCTACATGTTTACAGACTTTTTTATTTCAAGGTAATTTAACTTTTCTTGCATATCCATCACCCATAATCCATCATTGATAGCATCATTTATGTTCTTAGGTTCATGTGGTGAGAAAAAATATTAATGTTTAACCCGATATATTAGAGAATCTCTGCTTAATGTTTCCTTGTCTAAGTTTCCAACAATAACATCTAAATTATGGTTCTTGAGAGTTCTAATAGGTTTAGAAAACGAAGGGCTAGTCACTTTATACACTTCAAGATATTCTGGTTCATAATGTCTAAAATCTATAAAATTTCTAGAACTGGAAATTTTAACAGATTTCTTCATAGGATGGTCAAAATACATAGTGTTGATTTCTTTGTTTGACATATCATCCTCAAGATTATCTTGAGAGGTATTTGGCTCTTGTGGATATATCTCATCAAAATTTACTTGTACAAATTGTTACACACATTTGGTTCTCTATTGAATAATCTATAGTATTTTGTAGAAATTGAATAACCATGGAAAATTCCTTCATCTCTCTTGGAGGAAAATTTTTCTAAATTTTCCTTAGTGTTAAAAATATAGACATTGTAACCAAGCACTTTGAATTAATTAACCTTGGGTTTTGTATTTTTCCAAAACTCATAGGGAGATCTTTTAAGGATAAGTCTCATCAAGACTCTATTGATTATATATCATGATGTATTGGAAGATTCATCCCAAAAGAATATAGGTAGGTCGTACTCACTATTCATTGTTCATGCAATTTCATTCTTGATTCTATTTCTTCTTTCCACAACTCCATTTTATATGGTGTCCTAGGGGTAGAGAAGTTATGACTATATACATTTTGTGATCAAACATATTAAAAATATTGGTTTTCAAACTCACTTCCATGGTCACTTTTTAGGGTTTTAATTCTAAGACCACTATGATTTTCTACAGACCTAGAATACTTGTAAAAATGGGAGAAAGAATCACTTTAATGATCTATGAAAAAGATCCATGTATATCTAGAGTAGTCATCTATAAGTAAATATACATAATGCTTCCCACTTAGACTTGAAACTCTAGAAGATCCAAACAAATCCATGTGAACAAACTCAAGGGGTTTATAAGTTGAAACTTAATTATTTGGTTTGAAAGAGATTTTGTATTGTTTACTCTTTTCACAAGGATTACATAATTTTTCATTTGGAAACTAATTTTTATTTAGATACTTGACTAAACCTTTTCTGTAAATATTTCTAATTGTGTGTAAATTGCGGTGTACTAATATTCTATGCTTGATCCAATATTATTTATAGATATCACTGAATCCTGAAACATTTTGAGAAATTAAAGAATATAAGTTAACAATATATATATTTTCATTTCTAAGAGCACAAAATACTAATTTATATTTAAAGTTAAAAATATTTCATGAATCATTTTTAAATTTAACATTAAAATTATTATCACATAAATAAGAGTTACTAAGTAGATTGTATTTCAATACATCAACAAAAAGTACTTTAAAAATTAAAACTAAGTTAGTGTTACCAATCTAGTTGAGGCCAATTATTTTTCATTTGGAATTGTCAATAAAGGTGACATTCCCACCATCAATATTTATTATGTTCTTGAATCATGAGTAATATCTTTTCATGTGTCTTGAACACCGATTATCCAAGTACCATAATCTTTTATAGTATCTTTTCAAGTAGTTTTCCTAAAAAATATATTAGACAAGATAAGATTTTGGTACCTAGATTTTTTTCGGTCTAGTAACAGTACTAATAAGTGCTTTGGGAACACACATTTGTTTCATAGTTTTCCTATAAGTAGTATATAAAGTATCTGAAAAATAAACCTTATTTTCTCTAGAAAAACATGAAATAGTATAAGATGATTCATAGAAGGAACTTGTAGAAATTTTTTTCAAAACTTGATTTTCCATATTTTGATACAAAATAAGTTTTTCCATATTCCTATTTCCTGGTTGGTATCCTATTATAGTACTATACAAAAGAGCTACTTTTTTACCAATAAGTAGAACTAAGATTTTTGTACCATTGTTAAATGTCTCTAGATCATTTTTCAATTCCTCATTTGATAATTTAAGTTCATTTTTCTCCTTAATAAATTGAAATTTTTTCTATTTTTCAACATCTATTTCAAATTTAACAGTGGTTGTCAAAGGATGATGTTTCTTTAAAGATTTATATTTAACTTTTAATTCATTACAGGTGTCTTCTTGAATTTTTTAATAATAAAATATTTCCATATTTATCATATTTTTAGAATCAATTTCATCCCTTGAATAATAAGAATTATGTTTAGTAGAATTTAGTGTTACCTCATATGTTTTTCCATTAAAAAAATATTTTCTTTATTACAATTTTCATGAGTGGATTCTGATTCACATTATATTTTCTCAGAATAACATCAAGCTTACATCATAAAAATTTTATACTTTATGTCCTTATCATCATAATTTTTCTTCTACTTTATCTTTGGATAGTCAACCTTTACATGCCCCCTACTATTATATTTACAACATATTATTTCTTTAGAAGTGCCACCTTTCTTCCAATCCCTTCTCCAATAGACATTGTGATCATACTTACCTCTGTATTTGGGATTTATAAATAGTTTCTTCTTTATATAAAATTTCTTTAACCTTTTGTCTATTTCATCCATGTCATCATCACTATCAGTTGATTATTGTTCATCACTTAAAATTTTAGTTTCTTATTGAACTTTGTATATCTACATACATACAGTAGATTTTAAAGACAAATATTTTCTTTTGTGTTCATCATCTTCTTCTTTGTTTAATTTTAGATCTTCCTCATAAATCAGCAACTTTTCTTATCAGATTATTTATAGGTAACTTTCTGATGTCACAGGAGTCTCTGATTTATATAGAATCTTATCTCTATCTATCTGGTAAAAATCTGAGTATTCTCATGATTTTCTCCTTGGTTTAACATCCCTTACTATAGAGATCATAGAACTCATAATTTCATTAAACATGAGATACATGTTAGAAATAGGATCGACATGCTTTATTTTAAAGTTTTCATATTTAATAGTATATTTGTGAAGTCTCATTTCCTTAACATTAGAGGTTCCTTCATGTGAAACAGATAAGGTGTTTAAAATTTCATGGGATGTTTTACATGCATAAATTCTATCAAACTCTTCATCACCTAAAGAACAGTATAAATCATTCATAGCTTTGTAATTATTGTTATAATAATCCTTATTTGGGTAATAACATGTATTTTTATTAGTATTATGAATCTTATATTCATCTATAATGGAAGACCAAATCTCAAAACCCAAACATTCTAAGTATATTTTCATTTTAATTTTCCATTTAGCATAATTTGTTCCATTAAAGAATAGAGGTTTATTGGTAGCATCACCTTCCAAGCTATTATACATGATAAAGAAATTGGGTTTTAAAGAACTAAAAATTTATAACTAACAAGAATATAAATATCTTTAAAATACAAAAAAAAATCAAAGTTGAAAAATATTTTGAAACAAATTTAAAATTTTGAAAAAAGAAACTTGAAAATAGCCTATGATATCAACTGTTTTTCAGAGTAAGACACTAAAGGGTGGGGGTGAATTGAGTTCTTATAAATATTTCTTTTAAAAAATTTATTTTAAAGTTCCCCTAATTTAAAATAAAACTATCCAGTTAACCAAGGTAGTAAAATTATAATAGTTTGACTATTAAAATAGTTTCTCAGAAGATTGATTAATTATCAGTTATAACAATATGTGATATTGATAAATTTTTTAAAACTACTCTAACAAAGAAAATAGTTATTAATATTACCAAAGACTAACTATCAAAGAAAAATTTAGTTTTCTAAAAAATGAATTTAAATAGAGAAAGCCTAAATTGAAAACACAATGGATATAAAACAAGAGGTTCAGTCTCAAGTATAGACTTATTCCTCTCCACTTGGTGATCACCTAAAAAAAAGAAATTTATATAAATAGGGATTTTGATCCACAACCTAGATTGGGGTTAACATAATAGTACACAGACCATCTAGGTCACAAGAACTCTTCCATTATTATATGTGGGAAAACTAACAGTTAGGTCACATAGGTCCCCTTCCACAGTTCTTCATCGGAAAAACAAGTGTAATAAGATAGTGGTTTGAGGATATCTATAATCCTCAAGTTTAGTGTAGGAAAAAGTGTGATTTTTATTATAGACGCACACAAAGCTACAAAATTTAATTAAATAATACAAAACTATAAAGAATATATTAAGAAGGGATTAGAGATACCCTGACTATTATTCAATTCCACTCTAGACTCTATGATATTAGCGTTGAAGCTTGAGTCCTCTTTCAGAAATAGACATTGAAAACAAACTGTCATGGAGTACAGTGTTCTCTCTTCTAGGAGGGTGAGTGGTTCTTCTCATTTGGTTTAGTTGGATGATATTGAGATGAAATAAATTTGATTATCATCAGTTCTCTGGTTCATTACAACCATGAATGAATAATTCCTCACGCATTCTTCTTTCTATATGGTGCTCGTATCTTCTTGTGTATGTATGTCTATGTGAGTCTACCCTTGTGTCTGTTCTTTCATGCGATCTCCTTTGTATATATATTATTGCAGGCTGAAAATATGTATATTTGAGGTAGACATAGTACCTCATATTTCTAACATCCTCACGTATGATTTCTGTAGAATGGTATTAAATTAATCAGTCACATTAAAACACTCAAAATATGACTGTTATAAATGATTTTAAATAGAATAAATTTTATACAGTTTATCAATGTGTCCTCAATCGGTATCCCCTTCAATCGGCGACTCATTCCATCAGTGTGTGATTTTTTAGTCTTTCCATGCATCGATGACTCATTGCATCTGTGACTCATTTTAACTGTCAGTGATTCCTTGTGTCGATATTACTATGAATCGGTAGGTCATTTTAACTGACGGTAGGTCATTTTGATCGATAGGTCTTATATTCTGGTAGGTCGTTTTCATTAATAGGGAATCTGTCGGTAGGTCATTTGCATCGGTAGGTTATCTGTCTATAAGTCATTTGCATCATTAGGTCATCTGTCAGTAGTTCATCTCTTCTGTCAGTGTTAGACTATTACACTAGTAAAATATTCTTGTTTAGGCCATCTTATGATATAAATTTGAACATAATTTACCATATTTATGTGAGATCATAGATAAACATAATTTCAAATATTGAAACTTAAATAATCATGATTGAAATTTTTAGACATGAATAATAGGGGTTGACATGATTTGCGATTATTAAAATTATTAATACTAGAGAGGATGGACAACAGTCTTCTATAGGCCAAAAGTATGATACAAATAGAACAAAATAAAATATGAAAATTATATTCTTGACACTTTTATAAGAAAAATTAATGGTTATATATTAAATAAAAAAATCATTTAAATGAAAGGGAAATGTTTTCTGATAAACATTATTTCTCTAAAAGGTCATCTTGTCACGCTTTGTGGTCATAGATTATAACCAATTTTTTAAAATTTTATAAAAATTATGTAAAAAATGATCTTCATTTTTTAAATCATCATATCAATAAAATATTGTATTTAATTTTTTATAATTTTATTAATGTATAATTTTTTATGAATATTGAAAATTACAAGTTTATATTGAAAAATCCTTTTTTATTAAAAAAATTAAATATTCAATTTTGATTTTAAAATTTTTAAATATAAAATTGATAAAATTATATTATAATCATCAAAATTTTGGTAATAGGTATAAAATTAATTTTTTATTTTTGATCTTAATTCTTTCTATATTTGTTATAATTTTCTCTTTGGAAACCTACTTTTTCATCACACTTCAGTATTTAATTTTAATTAAAAAAACACTTATATTAATGAATTATAGAAAAATGTATTCCATATTTTGAATCAGAGTAATTAATATTAAATAAAATGATCAAGTTATTTTTTTCATAGAAATGAATAGTTAAAATAATAAACATTAATTACCATATATAAGGTTAAATCTTCTTTACTTTGGGTTTATACTAAAAAGATAATTTCTCGAATTACAGAGAAAAATCAATAATTTCTATAATATTTTAAAATTTAAATGTTATATCAACCATGGATTGATATTGGGCAATTTATTATTCTAATCTCATGTGAACAATGCTGGAATCACTTTTTCCATTCAAAAAATTCAATTATGTCCTCTCCCCCAAAAATAAAAGGAAGCCTCGCCTACTCTGTTTTTCAAAATAAAAAAAATCCATTTTTCATCCAATACATAAAAAAAATATAATACATAATAAATACATCCTCATGTACAACTATCATTATATTGATCAGATATCCAATCTATGATTTTTTTAGGAATAGTCTTAAAGAGGTTGTCCAATATAAGGTAGATTTCAGAACCATGAATGTACATTTTACTTCTTATTATAACACCCTCAAATATTTTCAATACATGGTAAAAAAATTACATAATTATCTCCTATATATTACGATGTTATTATTTAATGTTAAGAACCTATATCCATCTCATATTCCATCAAATGTGAAATAAAATCATTGATCTTATTTACAAAGAACTTCCGCCTCAAGAGTCGATGTAATTTTTCCCCATCACCGCCTATCACAGCTGGATTAAATGATGGATAAGATATATGAATATGATATTTATTACATTAGTAAAAATATTTAATTATAATATAATATATACCTTATTACCTTCCAATCTATTTTAAGACAATAACGCTGCTTCTGTATATGTGTGGACTACTGCCTCCAGGTTGTGATTTCAAATGTTCTTCATTTTATATTTGAATGGAAGATAATAAGGATATATATAATTAAAATAAATAAAATATTTTATAAAATATTATATATCTAATTTTAAACATTATTTCCAAATTTATGTTCCACACATAGCAAAAATAGAAACAACGTTCATCCGCACAGACAACCTATTGTCTCTATGAATGGTGTATCTCGTATTCACATCTATAACATTTATAAACTATTATTAATGATTATATTATGATTAT
Organism: Viscum album; assembly: GCA_963277665.1. Lineage (NCBI taxonomy): Eukaryota > Viridiplantae > Streptophyta > Magnoliopsida > Santalales > Viscaceae > Viscum > Viscum album. The sequence continues at coordinate 640,368,162 of OY728146.1, read as the reverse complement.
ATATGATATTTAATTGATTTTTTACATTATTTAAAGTATGTAATAATGATAAATATAGTAATGAAACTTCTAAAGTAAAAAATATATGAAATGCATACAAATTATCATCAAAATGTTGATTTCAAAAATGAATTTAAATAAACCTATGAAAAAAATATAAGAAAAAAATATATGTTATGAAATATATAAGAATATTTATGAATATATTTATAATAAATCTGTATTTATTATACATTATGTAAAAAACCTAATAAGGAAATCATACTTGAGGTAAGGGTTTCTTGTCTCACTTTTACTTTCATGAGACCTATTCCATATTAACCAATACTATATTTTTTGTGGTGTATATACTACCTCATATATATGTTATATCCAAAATCTATTTAACATAATGGTATTTATCATTACATTTTGAATTTATTTCTTTCAGTTGTATTACGATTCAAAAGATAGAAAAGTTGATAGTGTTTATTTCACAATCTCATCATTATACGAGATTGATTATGTTTTAGTGACCCTTAGGGGAATGGTTTCATATTTTCATCTTAAAACTAATACATTTTATGAAACTCTAGATATTAATAAAATTTTTATATAATACATCAATTTTCCTCACTGCATTATGTAAAATTACTGAGAATATGTTTTTAAGAAAAGGTGACTTTATTTACCTTTTAAGTCGAAATTCCATTTTCTTCCATATCCATTTTTTCTTTAAAAAAATTCAGAAATTATTTTAATATTCATAAAAAGATTTATTAATGAAAATTTTACCCTTGTATTAATTATTAAAATATGTTTTGAATATGATATTATTCTAATTTTTAAAATTATTTACTTATTAAACATTTTACAACAAATTGAAATGTATTATTTTTTTAACTTATAAGACATATACAGAATTACCCATTATCATGTCCACCAATTACTTTGACACTTAATTTATATGTTTTTAATGTTATTTTTAATGAATTATTTTCCATGATATTTGGGAAATTTCTGTTATTAGAATGTGGTTTTCAATGTGAAAATTATATATTCCTCATGAATGTTTATAATGGGACCATTATTATATTTATATTTATCAACAACAACAACACTTATACCACTTAGTACCCATTGGGAATAATTTTTAATGGTACAATCCTTATTATTTTTATATATGTATTATGATTAGTTTGACTGGAAATATACTATTTTGATATCAGTCTCCATATTACTCAGAATAGTTCATGATTATTTTTATTTATTATGGAATGTTTTATGATTTATATTAAATATTTTCAATTTGAATACTTATAATTTTTATGTTTCACAAAATTATTATGTAGAATTCATTGGACTTGGTAAGTGATAAGAATGGACCACTATATCCCCTTAATGTATTGGAAGGTTTCATGAGACAAACTAGATTCAGTATTTGGATGGGGAACTACCCATTTATGTAATACATCTTGGAATGATGCCTTGAAGTTATGTTTATGATGTCTAGAATTATTAATTACCACATTATGCGAAAAGATATTTATTTTTAATGTGATTATTATATTAGTTATAATATCTATGGTTATATTTCACTCTCTTATGATTATTTATGTATAATTACTTTCCCTTCAGTTATACTAGAAATATTATGCTCATGATTTTTATTGAGTATAATATGTTTCATTTAAATAGTTTTCATATTTATTATACTTGATTCCTTTATGATATGTTATTCTATATGCTTACCCTTACTGAGTATTAGAGTTCAAAAATTTCTTATGTTTCCTCTACATTTTATTCAATGAAGTGTTTTATGATTGATATGCATGGATAAGATATTTTAAATAATGGTTTACCTAATAAAATACAATGCTTCATTTTATGTTTTTAATTGTAATATAATATTCAAGGATATATATTTTTTAATAAGACTACCAAACTATTCGATTATTCTGGATGTGATTATCCACATTTTATGAAAATGTAATAATTTAACCACGCACAATATACAAGTAGGGTTGGGGTATATATAGTCAATATCAGAGGATATTTAGTACAAATAGTGGAAGTTAGAGTTAGGAAAATAGAATATTAGGTACTTAACCCTATGATAAAATTTGGGAATAAGTATAAAAAATCCTAATTTGTTAGTGTTGAAAGGATTATGTTTTTTTTCATTGAAATATATCTCTTTATGGAAACTATAAGTGGACTTGGTTTTATAAAAGTTATACCTATGGGTAATAACAATGAAAAAGGGTGCGTTATGATTTGGATTAATTGTCACCTCCTATATGAAAATGGTACTTACTATGCTCATTGTTTTAAACTCCCAAGGGATATTTTTGGGATAATGAAAATTTTATTTTCAAACAACTACAAAGGATTTGAAAATATTTATATGATTTGAAAACATTAACAAGGAAACATTGTTTATGATTATAAGATTATCTATAAATAAATTTTTAAATTTATGTTAAATATTTTATAAGTTTTTGGATCATTCATGATGTTACATAATGTTATTATCTAATATAATGTATATAATTTTTTATAAATGGTACCTAGAAAAAGAAATGTGAACAATATTAATGCACATATTCCAAGTAGGGATTTCATTCCTATGAAATTTAATGAATCAAGTGCTGAATATCTAGTAAGAACTAATATAATTATAAACATATTGGAGAATCTAAATTAGGTTATCGGTAAAAACATTTACCATATGTACCATCCTACTGATCCATCATGTTATGAAATAAATCTATAAAGAATCATGGGTTAGAAACCTTCATCATTCAGTGGGACTAAAAATTCATTTGTAGTGAAGAAATTAATAGGTTCCTTATAAAATTTATTACTCACTATGTGATGTAATAAAAGAGAGAATGTTTTCATGGTATTTTATTCTATCTAAATTTAAATAGTTCAATGGTGTTCAGTGGTATAAAATATTAAGAATGAGGATAAAATAATGAGAATGGAGAGTAATGATTTTAAGGTACCCTTATTGCCAAATTATATTACTCGTAAGTAATGAGTGTATATAGTGATAAAATTCATATTTTCCATTAAAAAGTATGATTGAAATGTTTTATGGTATAAAGTAAACATTTCGTGGTTAACAATGCATGTTTTCTGACTATTTATGTAATACAAATAGAAATATTGACCATTTAATTGTTGGGATTATGGAAATATATTAAAGGGAACTAGACTCTAAAATATTATCATCATTTGAGTATATATTATCATTTTATATAAAGATAGTTAATAAATTATCAATGTATTACAACGTCAAGGAATTCAAGAGAATAATATGTTAAGAGAGTAAAAAATAGATAAGGAAATTTAGGGAAAGAAAGATTTCCCCACATGCGATAATTATGGAAATAAATGACCTAGTCCTTTCTTAAATGGAATGGTTATTTTCTTCTTCTGTGTTGAAAAAGGAAATCAGATGAGTGAAGGAAATTGTATGAAATAATCATCTACTATTATATGATTCAATTGTAAGGAGGTAGGGATATACCCCAAAAATAATTACCCAAGTATCAAGGGAATTTAAATTAGAAACATATATGGGGTGAAAATCAATGGTATGATTCTAATATAGATAAAATGGAATGATAAAATTTATTGTGTATTCGGATTCAAGAATTATGTTGATGACGTATTTTAACTAATTTAATTTTAGTTATATGAATCATGAAACATATAATTATTTTGTTATCTTTGGAAGTATATATGTATTCATTAATATGAGATATATGGATACCATCATGGGTTTATTATTCTAAGGTTTATCTTAAGATAAATTTCATAAGAACCAATTTATTAGGGTTTAGGTTATTGGATTATATCAAGAATAAGAATATTTTCCCAAACTTTTATAGCAATAAAATCCATTTTTTAGTATATGATATAGAGAAAATTTTATTTAATGTTTAATTCCATTCAATATTGTTGGAGTAAGAATAAAGGTATTTATATCCTTTAGGTTCAATATGATAATGAATGATAATTTAATAATAGTACATTAAGATTATTTTATTTATTGAAATAAGTAATTCATATAAGAATCTATCATGGTTAAAAATTAATTAGCTGAGAAAATAAAAATATTTAGTAGAATAATTATATTTTTGGGGAAACTAAAGGAATTATATTATTATTCTTTTAGTAAAAGAAAAACCTACATGTTGAGTGACAACATATCACATCCAGCAAGGCTAATGGGCTTGAACCCCCAATTAGAGGGTGATAGTGTTGCAATGCCTACTAATGGCCAATGTGATGTACTGGTTAGTAAGAAATTTATGATATTTAAAATATATGAGAAATTGAAACATATGGATTGGATTATTTTGAACTTTTTTTGTTTATTTTGAGGTTTATAGTTTGATGAATGGTATTGGATAACTCAAGCTACAAATTTTGGTTTTTCTAATTTTTTGGGATATATAGAAATATGTTCTATTAATTTATGGATATTATTATCCCTTAAATATTATTTCAGATCTTTGAGCATAAAAAATTCATCCTTGATATTCATTTCATGGAGTAATAAATGATGTAAAAGTTGATCAAGACACAAAAAAGTGATGTAATTTTCCATATGAAATAAAAATATAATAAGTATTTATATATATTTATTTTTGGGTTTTTATATTATGATAGTAAAATAATTCATAAACCCAAGGAAAAGGATATTGAAATGACAATTTTATCTAATTACCTTCATCTTCATTATAGATTTATGGCTTTTTTATTGATTATTCACATTCATATAATCAATGATCTCTATCAATATACATAATTATTTATTATTTTCCTCCATGTCTATATTACCTCTTACCAATAATGTTTACCAATATGAAAACCCATTAACATGTTTTTCTAAATTACCTTCATACTTCCCATTATTTATTCTTTTTAGTGACTTTTATTAATATTTTTTATGATGTCTATTTTAAAAAAAGTTTAGACATTTGATAACCAAAATAGAATTAAAAGAGAAGAATTTATTTAAAGTGGGTAGAATGTAACACTCTAATATTTAAAAAAATAAAAATTTTGTTGGATAACGTATTTTACATGAAAAAATAAGCTTAAATGACCCAAAAATATATTTCATTAAATTTACTATCTTCTACAGCTTGTGCTACACTCAACCATGAGTCTAAATGAACAATAATATAATATAAAACAATAAAACAGTAGTTAAATTAGTGGTTATGGAGATAAAATAATAACTATAAAATTTATGTGTATTAAAATTGTATAAAATAAATTTTATCATTATCTATTGATTTGAAATAAAATATTATTCATTTGAACGAAAGGGAAATGTTTTTTGAAAACATTTATTATTCTAAAATGCGGTCTCCTAACACTTTACAAACATATATAGAAATATAATTTTACCAAATTTAAAATATTAATGTTAAAATATTATCTTAATTTCTAAAATCACCTTTAAAAAATAAAAATAGATTTAATTTTTTGTAATTATTGAAAAATATAATTTTTTTGATTAATAGTGAAAATACTAGTCTTTATGGATAACTACATTTTCACTTAAAATATATTGAAGATACATTTTTTTTACTGTTTTTCAAAAATTAAAATAATAAAATTATATTATAGTAAATAAAAATTATCTCATTGGAGTAATTTTAATTTTTAATTTTTTTATAAAACTTTATATACTTATGTTAATTTTCTCTTAGAGAAACAACTTTTACATAATGGTTATGGATTTAATTGTAAATTTAAATTTTCCATATCAATTAATGGAATTTTTAAATATTGATTCCATATTTTAAATAATATTAAATAATATTATATAATAATTTCAAATAAATTTATTTCTATAATGAATAATAAAAATAATAAAAATTATTTACAGTGTTTAAGATTTATACAGGATTACTATAATTTTAAACTAAACATATAAAAATTAAAATGAATTATAATGTTGTAAAATTTATATTTTATAACCATATAATAAAATTTAATCATCTATGTTAATATAATTATACATTAGGAAGCTATTTTTCATTAAAAAAAATATGGGCATGAATATTTCACTTCATAAATTCCATCTCTATTCTCTTCCAACAAATAAATGGTTTTCCCCTCTCTGCTACTATCCCTAGTCCCAAATCATTTTGGTTTAGAAAATACCTACCCAAATATATTACACAAATAATTACACAAACAAAGAGTATTTTTAACAGAAATCAAATCTATGAGTCCTTAAAAACCTAAATAGGTTGTCCAAGGAAGAGGTTAAGAAACTAATAGGGAATTTTCATTTTAATTTTTCTTCTAACACACTTAAATAATATCTCATTCTGAAAAAATAATAAATCTCCTATATCCAATATAATTATATAATATTTTTAAAATTAGTAACCTCTATCCAAAACCACTTCCATAAAATGGAAACAAAATCATCGATCATGTGTATGACATACAACCACCTTGAAAACCGATGTAATTAATTTTCCATCACCACCTATCATGGATATAAATAATTTTTTATTTAACATACTTATATAATATTTATTATATTAATATAATTATGTAACTATATTATCACATAGACTTTCCTACCTTCCAATCAGTTGGAAAATAATAATGTTGTTCGTGCATACAAGTGGACCAACACCTCCACATAATGATAAGAAATGTTTTTCATTTTAAATTAAAATAGATGATAATAAATATATATTTAATTAAAATAAAAGAAAATATTTATATAATAATTTTTCCTTATGGTGAAACATTATTTATCATTTTCACATGTCATCTACTAAAAAAATAGAAATAACCTTAATGCGTACAAATGACCCACCATCTTCATGAACAGTGTAACTCATTTTACCATCTATAACTTTTATAGAGTGCTATAAATAATTATATAATGATCATATATAATATTTTTAGGATATATAACATTATATAGATGATTAAATAATGATCCAAGTTAAATAATAGAAACAACTGAACCCAGACCTATGACAAATAGAGTAATTAACACTTGATACAGTGAATTTAAAAAAAGAATTTTTAATAAAAGGTTCAAAAAATGATATATTTAAATAATATATGTTATGAAATATATGAGTATGGTTTTTTAATATATTTATTATAAATATACATTCATTACACTATATTTATAGACACACATGAAGGAAAATGTATATTAGGTAAGCGTTTCTCATCTCACTTTTACTTTCATGATACATATTTCATATTCAACACTTAATTTTTATGGTTCATATAATTCCCAATTTATATATTATAGATGTAATATATTTTTCTTAATTTTATTTAATGTTTAATTTTGTTTATTATATTCATGGGGATTGTGATTAAAAATATACAAAAGTTGTAAATGTTTATTTGAAAATATCATCATTGTTTAGGATTGTTTAAGAATATGTCTCCCTTGGGTAAATTCTCTAGTATTTTTTTCTAAAAAAATATATTTAATTCTACTCAAGTTATTACAAAATATTTCAAATCATCTTTCCATTTTTCTCTATTTGGTAATCAAAATTATTAAGAAATTTTTTTATGAGAATATGAAATTATTTATCTCTTCGATCAAAAATCATTTTCATTCAAATTCATGTTTTAAAAAATTATTTTATTTTTTTAAAATTTGTTAAATTATTTATTACATACATAATTACCAATTGTTTACCTTTTAATTTTTTTCAAATGAATATACTTGTTGTTTTCGAAAAAGGCACTTTTAACATTTTTAAAATAGTGTGATTAACATGTTTTTAAAACAGATACGGAGTGTGCGGAATTACCCACCATTATGAACAAAAAATTAAGTTCAATCTTTTTTACATAATTTTTTTGGAAAATAATCGATTTTTTAAATAATTTTCAATGATAAAATGATATTTTCTTCAAGACTGTTTTAATGGTATTTTATTGTATTTACAGTCATCAATGATTAATAAATTTATTTTATATATTCCCAATTGGGAATATTTTTTTAATGATTTTATCCTTATTATTTATACAGATTCATTATGATGATTTTGATAGGGGATTTACTATTTTAATACCATTCTTCATATTACTCTTAATGGTTTACGATTATATATATTAATTAGGGAAAGTATTAACATTTCATAATATATTTTTAAATATTAATGATTATGTTGATTATATTTCACCCTTCATTAGAGGACTCCATTAGACTTAGTATGTGATAGTCAACTCAATATATATCATTTTATGCATCTGTAGGTCTCATAAGACAAACTAGATTGGGTATTAAACCATGACTTACCCTTTTATGTATGATGTATTTTACTAAGTCCTTGATAGTATTTTTAGGATGCATGATAGAATTAATTAAATAATTATTCGATTAGGTATTCCTATTCCATGTGATTATTTTATTATTCAGAATATCCAAGGTAAATTTTTATGCTCATATTATTTTTTATATGAAATTATTTGGTCATTATTTATTATATCCATGTTTTTTCAATTAATTGAATTAATCTATTTTGATTCAGTTATTTACCATTACTTATTGATAATGACTTATTTCGTCATGTTATATTCTATAATATGAATACCCTTAATAAGCATTGGAGATCCCCACTTTCATATATTTTCTTTCACAATAATGTTAGGAAGTGTTTTAGGACAAGTATATTGGGATATTATAAAGTTAATATTGGTGTACTCAAATAAAATACTATGTTGTATTTTATTTATACAATTATAATATGAGATTCAAGCATGTATCTGGGATACTAGTTCTAGAAAACTATTTGTCCCTTTAGGATTCAATTCGTTGTATCTTATTTGGATTTAATAAATTAATCAATGAATCCAAGCCACTAGGGTAGGTGTCTTTACAATAGCCTATAATACTCTGACTGTATTTACCTGCATGTCACTATGTAATATCCCATTATACCTATTCTTGAATAGGTTTTTAGTTTTTCAAACCTCAATTTCTATAATATTTTTGTTATATGGATACCAAAATGGTTTTTATAATCTTAAGAAAACACAATTCCCAAAAAAATATTTTTATTTAGGGTAAATTTACTTTTTATTTTTGTATCATAGATAATCCCTATTGATATCATTTACTATTTTTGGCCACATATCTTGAAAATTATTTTGACAGTTTTAATAAAAAAAATTGATTCTTTTCTATGCATACCGTATTGTTAATCTATAGACATCATTGAATCAGTTTTATTTGTCAATGTATATGTTTTGTTGGACATCCATTTATGGTTTTCTACCATATGATAACCTCACATTTGAACTTCTTCAATATAATTTTATAAATTATTATTCAATATCTCATCTAATTAGTCACACCATTAATCTGGTATCTTGTTCATGAGTGACCATAATCATTTTCATATACAATTGATAGATTCCCCTTATAAGATAATTTTCAATACATTTTTAATACGAACCACGATTATATACTTTGATTTGGATACTTCCATAAGATAACATAAAATCTCACCTTTACAGGGATGAGTGATTTGTTATCTACATGATGTAATTATAAAATTTCAATTTCAATGTTCATATATTTATAGGAAAGAAATAGTTACATTAATAAATTTAATTTCAAATCATATATTGTTGTAATGTAATTTGTTGCCAATTTTGGATCCACTAATAATATTTATCTCATTTATAAATATAAAAATAACTATAACCTTTCCATATTTCTTGAAATATATTTATACTTTAGGGTTTTATAATGGTAAAATAATACTATATGTGTGTATTCAGGTTTGCATGTGGAAGACCATTGAGTATAATATAACATAAGTTTAATTTAATGATCATTAGAATTATGTAGAAATTTTATTTTAACAAATTTATTTCCAATTATCAATTGTACTTTGATTATTAATGGTTGATCATTCAAAATACAAATTCTTGTCCACATATCTCACCCTTGATAACCTCATTCAACAACATGTTCTCATTATACCCCACTATCATTTCATTCTAAATGAACATCCTCAAGATTCCTTCCATATTAATATCAAGTCAAACATTGATTTCATTTTCCCAGAGTTGAAAAAATATGCATAAAAAAGATATAACCCAAAATAAAAACAATATAGAACCATGTGTTACAATGAAAAAACTGAATATATGAAAAAAAATGTATAATTATCTTATGTTTTCCTAATGAACATTCGATACTAAAAATGACAAAAAAAATAATTTCCCACAAGACATTGTTAATTTCTAGGGATTTAACAAGTTGAAGAATTTATAAAACTCTTCCAACCTATTTAACTAAAATGTATATATATAGAAGAACTTCCATTAATGTAAAAAATTTTAGAATAGAACATAAAATAATCTAGATAATTTAAATAAACACAAAATTTTAATCAATAAAAATAAAACATGTATAAAATGTCTAGGATCATGCACGAGTTAAGTGAAAAAAAATTAGTCATATTTTCATTGGAATTGCGTCTAAGAAAATCCCATAATCCTTGTAATCAATTTTATCTAACAAACACCCATATTCTCTTAGTCAGTTTCTTTTCTAAAGAAATAAAATAGACAGCCTTTTCCCATATTCAAATTTAACTAACTTATCCCACACAATGTTAACACATGAATCAATATATATACCTTATTCTTTATTATACATATAAATCTAATCAAATAATCGTCATTAATTTGGTAGAAGTTAATTAAATAAAAAATTAATAAATAAAAAATCCATCTTTGAAAAATCATAAAAGAATAATTTAAGAGATACAATTACTTATCATCACATGTATGGTAGAAAACAATTTACCCTTTGATTTAGACATGATTGAGTGAATATAAAAGGTAAAGAAAACCATAGAAGTAGTGGAACATTATCCAAGGAGTAAGACTCAAACTTATACCTGAAATTAGATGATCCAAGGATCAAATTTACCTTCTAGTTAAATTTTTACCCCTTTTAAAAACATCTAATCACTATTTTGTTTATATAGACATCTTTTATTGTATAATCCCTATTTTATATTCATATCATCTTCAACCAAGAATGGAAGCCATGACTAATCCATGTGACACTAATGAATTTATATAAACATTGTGTATTAGTGGACTCTATAATTATGGAAAAATATTCAAAATATAAAATCATTGTCAAAATACCATCACACTCCCTATAATAGTAAAAATTTCAACTAGGTTAAGCATGTGAAGCTGTACTCCACATCATAATAATGATATCTTAAAAAAATACTCTCATCAAGATTTGTATCTCCCAATAATCATGTAATTGATATGTATAATTTATTGTTTCTAAATATATAATATTAATAATAAAACTAGAATTAAAAAAACTTGGGCACTCGATCAGGTCTATGACATGGCCCAAATGTCATTCTAGATCACCGTAGGCTATAAACTACTACTTGTAAAACAAGAATGTACCTTGAGAATGGATTTATAAATTAAGGTAATGAGTAATATATATAAGATAAACTATCATTAATTCATTATATATTAAACATTCAAAATCTCATGTGAGATATACATCATTGTATCTCAATTCAATTCACAAATACAATGGAAATACTATAAAATTTAAAAACATGTTTTAGTTAAGTATGATAAAACAAAACATTAAATAATCTAAAAATAAAATATATAGGCTATGAATCCATTTTAAAATTTTAATATCACTAATAATTGAATAAAAATGATATAAAATGAAAATAATAATGTGACACTCTTCTCCATGTGACATGAGGAAACTTCCCACTACCATTTTACCATGAGATAATGTTTATGGAAAACAAGATATCCCAACATCATTATAGAGGTTCTTCATCATTCCTTGTATCAAATAAAACAAGGTATTCATAAACCTATATGTTTATAAATGGTGTGAGCATATTGATACAAATATAAACCGACAATGTGTTTAATATGCACCCCTTTTTTAGAAAAACAAAAACTTTATTTTTTGAATGCTAAAAACTAAAAAAATATTTTAAAAATATTAAGCAATTATAAATTGTAATATACTACATAAATTAATTACAAAAATAATGGAACTATAAAATTAAAACATTATGACACTCGTCATGATGGTTATCCCTAAGGCAACTATGTGTAGGATTACCTAGTAAATAAATTCACTATTTTGGAAAATACTCCCAACAAGTGCGATGAATTAAAATAACATCACTAGCTAGTATGAAGTTATAAGACATAATATCACTAGTTATAGAGACATACTTAACTAGTGGAAAGGGTCCTCAAACAATTTTATGATTTCATACCCATGTTTCTAGGGTAATCATGTGGTTTAATAATTTAATTGATTGTTATAAAATATAATTCTATTTAAAATATTATTATAGTAATCCATTCAATATTTCATAATATTTTGAAAAACCTTTATAATTTAGAAAGTATGGTGAGTCATAAAATATTCATAACAAGATTAAAATTATTCTCAAAATAAAAATAAAAATAATTTATAATATTATAATGCTTTAAATTAAAATTCAAAGAAGAATGTAATTAAACAAAATGGGAGGATACAAAACCACCCACCGTATTTCAATGTAAACATGAGAAAAGTGTGTGATTCCACTTAAAAAGGAAAGGATAAATCATTTGATCATAATGTAAGAATATAAAATTTTTAATACCTCAATAAAATTTTGGGATACATGAATCATATCCAATTATAACCGTAAGTGGTAGAAGAAATTAAGAATAAAGAAAGAGTAAAACTATGGAAGATGAATGGAATTATATTATAGGTGATTTCCTTGAATAAATTTGATAAGTAGCCATAAAATAAAATATATAAGAGTGGTAAAGGGATAATAATGATCATGAGAGGGACCTAGTATATATAGTGGAAAGAAATATTCAGGTTTAACATATAAAATCTTATAGGGATAGTTTATGTATTTGAAAATTTTAAAAGTCTACAATGACTTCATAGTTTGGCTGAATATTTTTACAAAATGTGCCCCAAACATGTGGGTAGAACTAGATAAAACTAAATAATTTCATAGTTAGTAATTTAATGAACTAATAAAGTAAATAATTAAATTTAAATAAATTTAGTTTTTTCATGGTTGTTGCTTAGTTTTTTTATCTAGGTGTCAACTATGTGACCTATATTTTCGATAATTTTTCTTAAAATTTCAAATGAATACCACATGAGAATTAAGATAAATAATAAAAATAAATAAATAATAAAATTCATACACCAAAATTTCAAAATATTCAGCATAAAATTAAACCCAACAGTTGATGTAGGAATAGATGTGTCAATTTTCCAATTATATTAACTTTCTCTATGGTTTCCCATGAGATTCATTCTAGTGTGGAAAAATATTTTGATTGATAGAATTGAATTACCACATATAATAGTGTCTAATGATCCAATAAACAAAATTGATTTATTAGTGATTGTGAATTATTGTTATAATTCATGCTCTTCTCAATTCAGTACCTGAGAGGGATCCACCATATACAGATTTCATTTAGAGACATCGAACATGTTATAAATGGTTGAAAAAATGAGGAGGAATTTTAAATTGATAATAAACCATCCAAATTTGTTCTAAAATATCTACAAAGACAAATATATATATAAAAATCCATTGTTTCCCCAATCATAGGTGACTGAAATTGTACAACACCTAAAAAACACTTTTTCACCCACTAAAAATTCCAAGGGACGATGAAAATGATTTGCATATGAATTATAATAGATTTAGAAAAAAAATTAATCATCCAAATAATCAAGAAATACATGGTCATCTAATGTCTAGGAATGATCTGAAGAGGGAGGTTTCACCCAATACAGACCAATAAAATGGAGAACAGCCTAACCAACCATCAATGTCCTCAAACAGGTCTATTCGTATCGATGATTGATAAATTTTTTTGTATAAAAATTAAAGCTTCCCAATATAACTATCTCAGGATCATATAAATCCTATAACATAGGCTAGGAGAATATATTTTATAATTATTACAAATTTTATATTTATCAATATGCTTTTGGGTGGTATGTTATGATCAACTTCACATGGCCTCCTATCTCCTCTATGAGGTCCTTCTTAAAAAAATAGGTGAAATGGGGATCTCTATCAGATATAATAGAATAAGTAAAACCATGTAATTATACAACACTATGCACATATTTCTTTCAATGATTCTACATATTCATACTATAATTAATCATTATGAAATGTGAGGATTTTCCAAACAATCAACCATGTCCTAGATAGAATTCCTTCCCCTTATGGAATTAGGTAGTCCCATAAAGAAATCCATCAACACTTTATCCCATTTCTAGGTAGAGATTAGATGAGATTGGAGAAAAATTATGTCTTAAGGTGTTCAACCTTGACGATTGGACTGGTATAGATCTAATAAACAATGTTTGTGATATCTCATATATTGCTCATCCCCAAATATAAAGGCCTAATAACATAATGAATCTTTTTGTAATCAAGATGAATGAACCATTTTGATTTATGGAATTCCATCATTACTACATTCCATGAATATAGAAGAAAACCTATATGTTTCTAAAGTAGTGTATAACCTAAAAATTTAGAGAAAACTCATTGGTGGTCTCTCTGCCATATGTAGTTCCTAGGATACATTAGAAAACATATACTATAAATTCATTATATTTAGTAATATGAAATTCATTTTATTATCTCATATTTCATAATTTATTAAATTATATTGAATTTTGGAATTAATGTGAAAAATAATATTAATGTGATATTAATGAGTAATATTTCCAAAATAGAAATTTAATTTACTTACATGATATTGGGAGTTAAATAAATGTCGTTATATGGGTTATCATTTATATTTCATATTTAAAGGCCTAAAAATAGAATTTCATAAAGGATTAAATGATCGATAATATAGTTATCAATGAAATTAGTAATTCATGAATGATTTATATAGATGTTTATTCCATGATAATTTGAAGAAATTATTGTTGAATGGATCATTAAATTTTGAGTAATGATAAGGATTTCCGGGAACTCAATTGGAGTCCATAATGGTTCATATTGGATGATCCATGAAATACATTCACAGGTTCCTCCAAGTGGCCCGAGAAGCTATAAAGTTCATGTACATACAATTCATAGAAAGAATGTGACATTCATTTCATGAAATACATTCATTAATTTATTTATTATGGGTAAATTATTTTGGTCAAGTAAAAGTTTCATTGACCTAAATTTTATGGTATGAACTTCATGTCCATTACAAGAATGTTTCTTGGGTGTGTGTTTTGGAGTATGGGTAATTATCTATTTTTTGGGTTCTGGGGGTTTGGTTATTAAGAGGTTTTCTTAACACCCTGGTATTTTTTTAAATATAATATTTTCAATGAAATTTAATTTCCTCAATTTCTTTCATTACATGCAACACTAAGTTTAAATGCATCGTGATATATTATTTAAATATTATTTTTTGACCATTATAACCTAGAAATAAAACTAGATTGTATGAATATTATTAAATAAATTAGATAATATATAATAATATATTATTAAATATAAATTAAATTATTATTTCTTAGGAAATAAACATTCTATATTTTTTATCAATGTTATATTATGCTTAAAAATTTATTTTCTCTAAAATTATTTGTATGGAATTTTGTGAGAAAATATTGTCATTAGTATTTTGTAACATCTAAAAAATTTATTTTATAAAACTATATAAATTTTTAATATCATAGTCTTATAAATATCATTGGGTGAATTACTCTTTTTTTGAAATGATTGATTTTCCAGTGAATAGGGAAAATATATTTTTTATTATATTTTTTATGGCATGTACAATGTTCTATTTATTTTAAAATTGTGTCAAATTAAAGTTATATTTCTTTATTTTAAATAATATATTTTGTTATATTGTAAGATTTTTTTGAATTTAGTTATGAGACATTTTTGTAGGTAAAAAACAGTATTTATTAAAAACATTTTTTTTATGTGCGTAATGTGTTTTTATTGATGTAAATTATATTGATCAATGTTGGGGAATTATTATAATGAAATTAATTTGTTACATATTAAATAAATATTTTTTAAATTCATTTAATATTTTTCTTGGAATGAGATAAGAATAAATCATAGTTTATGTTTAAAAATATATTTTTCTAAAAAATAGTTTTCATCACATGTTATGTGATAATTTTAAAATTAATATCTAAAAATTATATAGATTGAATTTTTAAAATAGATTAAATATTTTTAAATTATAAGTTCTATTTTGGTAAATATAAACTTCTTATTTTTTTCATATGACTAGTAACTATAATAAGATTTATCATCCCAGTAAAGAGTGAATCCATTAACTCTATGATAATATAATGTTAAAAGGTCATATTTTTTTAATAAATATTATTACTGGATAAATGAAATTTTTCCATTATCAAATTATTATCCACAATAAAACTTTTAATATTAACTTTTCCCTAAAAATGAAATATTTAATATATAAATAAAATAATGTTTCATAAGGACACTCTCCTATATTGAAATATTTATTATTTGTACACTTAGAGAAAACACCATGATAGTAATTAATCTAGGATTTTGTTTTGATAATAATAAATTTACATAAATTATTTTGAAATTATATAACAAAATTAAATTCTTGTGAAATTTTAAAACAATATTTATTCAATTTACAAAAAAATCAAATAAATTATTTTAAAAATAATAAATAAATGTGATATAATTTGAATGATTTAATGAGGGAAATTAAATTTATTGAAGAAAATAAAATAATAAAGATTTTTTGAAGTATTAATTTCTTATTCCACGTTTCCATGATGTATTTTGAAGTCAAATTAAATGAATACTGTTGAAAATGACATTATTAATATTTAACAATAATTAATATTTCATCAAATGATATAAAATTAATAAAATTTTTAGAATTGATCAAATTACTGAGATATGGTTTTAAACATCTTCCATCATACATTTATGGGTTGTTTTTTATTTTATAGTAAAATTATTAATCCTTAAAAGTTACAAAATATTTAAGGAAAGTGTCAAAAGGGTTAATGAGTCATTAAAATAAAACAAAACAGGGTAAATATTATATCAAAACTTGTCAAAATTATATTTTATGGTTGTATTTAAACTCATAATAAACTTTTATTATAGTATATTATAATATATTCCATTTAGATATCAAAAGTAATTTATATTGATTTAATATTTTATGAAATTCCAAGAGTGATCCTCCCGTAAACTATAAAAGGTCACCCCTCAGTTTACTTTTACATAACACATTGAGCCTCAAATACTGAAAAAACTATATTAGTACCTCTTCTAATATCCCAATTAAAAAATTTAGATGTTATTTTCCCCCGAAAAAAGACCATTCCTAAAGCTATTTATAGGAGATCTACATAATTTATTTCAAAGAAGAGGTAATTTCCTTAACCGATTAAATTCTTTTTAATCATTCTATTAACCCATATATAAATTTTATATACTTAGAAAATAATATATTCATAGCACTAAATATACTTAAAATTTATTATGATTATTGAACCATATATGTTAATCACCTATCCATAAAACATGACATGATAATATCACTTGTTCGTACATATGGATTACCATCTAAATAAAGCGATACAAAAAAATTTGCATCACAATATTTTATGAATGAGTATTATTATGGTTTAAATGTTTATATATGATAAATTTTACATAATTTTTCTAATGTAATGATAATATCCTATCTATCTTGTTACCTTCCAAACGATTGTAAAATGAAAAAGTCAATCGTGCGTACATGTGGACTAGCACCTCTATGAAGATATGTGATTTGTTTTTAATATATATTTTAACTGGATCATATTAAGTATGGATTTATTTAATATTTATGATATATATAATATAATAATGATTTGTTATAGTTTATTTATTTTTTACCCTTCCTTTATTCCATCTCTCAAAAAAATGAAAATAATGTTCTTATGTACATATGGACAACCATATTAATGAACAGTGTAATTCATTTGTCTATGTATATCATTTATGGGTAACTAAAAAATAGAAATATTTAATATATATAAAATTTATATCATTCTTAAAATTAGCTTTAACATTTTAATATGATTGAAATTCAATGAATAATTTGAAAGGTTATAATTAAATAATATATGGTATGATATATGTGATTGTGTTTCATTAATGGATGTATAATAAGCAAATATTTATAATTTATAAGTTTCTATCCCATATGAAGGATGTCAGACCAATGGTAAGAGATTTCCATCTCACATTTATTTTTGTGGGAAAAATTCCTTATACACAACTTGTTTAAATTGTGTTATGTATATACTGAAAATTAAATATTTTTTTGAGTATAATCATAAAAATTATTTGATTTAAATTACCATGTGTGTTTCCTTATTTCATGGGACACATGATTCAATGGTAACTAAATATGTAAGGTTTTTATGTAACCAACTCATCACTGATTATTATTATTTGTGATTATGTTTGCAGTGATTGAGTAGTATGATATAGTTATCAAGAAACCAATGAATTTTTTTATATTTTGGTGATTTCTAGAAAATACATGTTTTACATTCATTTTCACCCCTTAAGTACTCAAGAGAGTGAAAATATATTTTTATGTATAATCTCATTTATTTATCTCCGCCATGAAAAATACTACTTCTTCCATATCTGTGTTTTATAAAAAAATAAAAGAAGGATTACACTATAATACATTGATATTTAGAGTCATATTATTATATTTTAAATTTCTGAAAAAGGTTTAAACAAATATTGATTTCATTTTCCAAAACATTTACTCTTTAATTTTTATAGAAAAATATTAAAGGAATATTTTAATTTAATTTATACAGTATGAGAGGAATTTTCCACCATAGGCACCTATCAATGAATTGAATATTCCCTTAAATATTTTCATAGATATATACAATGAATGATTTTTACATAATAAATTTGGTGTTTTTTAGTTTTTAGAAAAGTTATTTCAAAATGGAAATGTTATTTTACTCATTACTATTTTAATGATCTTGTAATGGTATTTATATTCACTAAATACAATATATTGTGATTTAAATTATTATTTACAAGTGGTGTTATCTAATTAATTTTTCTTTATTCATGCACTAGATGGTTTAGGTTTATGATTACATGATTTTTCTAAAATCCCTTTATTTTTAATGTGTTATAATATGAAGAAATAAAGAAAAATTTATGAACATGTTTCATTTCCAAAATTTATTATATGATTTAATATTTTTGAAAACCATTTCATTTAATTCATTCTAATATGATGACTTTTTTTTACCTTGTTTCACATGTATTGATGATTATCATTTTTTGATAGTTTTTATGTTATAACCAAGGATGGTGGTTATATAATAAACAAGGACATAGGTTACATTATAACCAAGGATGGGTGGGACTGGTACCTACATCAAATAAATTAGGAAAAATTGTTATTTCAGGATATAAATGGGTATGGAATGGTGATTGAAATCATTTTATAAAAGGATTTTTTCCACTGTGAGAGTATTGAGAGTGAACCTTGAATACTATAATAGATTAGCATGTAAACCAATTCCACTATGATAGATTTTTATATGTGACTTGATTACTATGGAAATGATTTTAATTTATTTTTATATCTCACATACTGATTAATTATTCCAATTTTTTTCTCTCAAGGCTTGTTTTCATTAATTCCATTATGATTCACATATTATTAACTATCATGTTTTAAAAAATGACTCAAATTATGACCAATGGTATGAAGGGTATGATTTTCAAATGACATTCTCGTATTCTCATAACCTTAAGTGCATATTATTCTTAGGTAAACATTGAGTTTCCCTATTGTTCCCCAAAAAAGAATCAAACCTCACTCTTTATTATGTTTAATTACATAGGTTATCAGGAAATTAAAAAAACATTATATGACTAAGAAGAATGATTTTTATGAAGAACATAGTAAGAGATGATGTAGATCTTTTAGGAACTATTTCTCTTTGTGTTTATGTTCCATGGAAATATACCTTTATGATTATGGCTTGGATCATTATGTTATATAATGAATATTTATCTATTAAAATGTGATATATTTTTATAAAAATTATGTTTCACTATAGTTGGTAATAGATAACGGTTTTGTAATCCATTAGAAACATTGATGCAAAAAAATTAGTGGGAAACCTACATATAATTTTAACTATAGGATACAATCATAATATTTGTATAATGATCATGAATGAAATATGTTAAAAAAATGGTGTCAAATAATAAGGTGTAAATATTTGGAAATCCCATAAGTTTTTTTTCATGATAATATAGCTTCCCACACTATATATTATTTAACACACTATGAATTAATGTTTCAGTTAGTGTCTAGAAACCAAGTAATCATGTTAATGTCTTATGATATGGGAAATGAAATGAATCTCCACCTGGGAACCCAAATATTATGGGAGATGGTATGAAAAATCTTTTTAATATTCTCAAAAAACATTCTCATGATATGAATCATGCTGAAAATAAAAACAAATAATGAAAGGAATATAGTTCTATTCAGTCTCCATGAGGAAACATCCAACTTATTTTATTTTTTCTACTAATCCACTAGTTTTTTATCATTGGAGGAGTAAAATTGGAAATATATTTTCCATTATACAGTGCTTTTATTAAGAAATATTTGTATTTTATATCTATTGTTTGGGTGGTGAATCCAATCAATGGTGAATTATTATCAATAATACAGGGAAGTTGGATGAAAATGACTTCATGATGTGGGATGATATTAAGAGTACAATTTTAGATATGTTTTTTCATTGTATTTATATTTTTAAAATTAACATGAAATTCTTGGATCTAAATTAGTAGGGTAAAAAATAATATAGTACATGTGGGGAAACTTTTACAAGGATTTGAAGGTACTATAAAGACCCAAAGCTTGACGTACATAGACATTACATTACTTTTTCAGAATATCTAATACATAACAAAAATAGACACCAAAGGACCGTAATAGTTTAGTGTCTTTGGAAACTTGGAATATAATCTTCTAATCTTGGTGAATGATCTTCAAAATATCCCATAAGGATCTTTCTTTTTTTCTTACCTAAAACATTTCTTTTTATCCTGGGGAAAAGAAAACATATACAGGGTGAGATCAAATGCTCAGTAAGGGTAAGCATGGAGAAAATAAAACAAACCATATACATTTGAACTTCAAAACATGAACATAATATTTAAACATAAAAATCTTGACAAATGACATAAAACATGGTAGTATGTAAGGCATAGATCATAATGGAAAATAAATCATGATTAAATATATTGGAAATAAAATTTGTAATTGTGGAAAAACATTAAGCACATGATATGGTTTTCATAGTAGTCAGGGCATTGCTTCTAATACCATCTTAGTGGACAAAGTCCCTTTCTAAATCGAGTTCACTCCTCGTTTTAGTCCTATAAAATTGAACCAGATTAACATACCGTTTCATCCTTGTCTATCTCATGAGATATAAATATTTACCCCATGAATTGGAGGTAGATATAGGTCACACCCATCTCATAATAAAACCATTCTTATGTGTGCCACGAAAATCATAAATTATATATCATAGCATAACCCATGTAATAAAATGGGATTTTTAAACATCATGTTATCATAACATAATCCATATAAGATAAAAGGAAATCATAAAATTAGTTACATCATAACATAATCAAATGAATGTAAAAATAGGGATAGAAACAGAATCCTATATTATCTTAGATGGAAAATAATTTTGATAAAACACTTGAACCTCGTTCTTGTGGAAAATATCCTTTTTTACTTCAAAAACATTTTTCCTTTCTTAACATGTCATACAATTTTAAACTAAAATAAGTTGATTAAAAATAAGCCTGAAAACATTTAAATTAATATTAATGGAAATAATTTACTAAAAATCCATTCAGGCCGTATAAGTTAAAAAAACATTCTTCTCGTACTTTCGCCCAAAAAGTCAAAAAGTACCTCATACTAAAAATGACAAAATATTCCTTTCATATATTTTACTAAAAACTCACCAATGAGTATTATTGGATTTAAAAATTGTAGGAGGATATAAATAATATTACATATTTAGGAAACATGAATGTGGGTGATAAATACACCCCAGTAATTACCAAATTATAAATAATCGCGGATAAAAATGAGATTGTGAGATTTTCCCTTACCTTATGTCCAATTTATTCCATATGTGTCCGAGACTCATGTATAGTGGGTTTAAATATATTATTAACTTGTAACAGAACCATAATAATATTTATGATATCATATATTATTCACTTACGACTTTATATTATCCGTTCATTTGTCAATTCCATGTTAAAGTAGCGTTTTGGGTAAAATTGTTTCATTTATCGTCCGTGTTTTGAATTGTAATTATTAATATGATTACTTAGATCATGATTACTTAATTCCAGAATATAAAACATGATTTATATATAATATATATTCATAAGATACATATAATAGTAGATCAATAAATGGAAAGAAATACACCGTTCATGGAGACGGTAGGTCGTACGTACACATGAACGCTATTTTTCGTTTCCTTATTGAATTTAATGGAATTAAGTAGACGACATGAATATATATATACATAAATCCAGTATCATTATTATGTCATATATTCCATTATTCCTTATTTTATATAATTTATAATCATTCTTAAATTGTTAACATGGAAAATGAATCTCATCGCAGCATGGAGACGGTAATCCGTACGTACGCACGAGCGATGATATCATTCCCATATTTATTGAATGGAATTAGATTGGATGATATAATATCTTAGAATCATTATGATGTTATAATAATAATATATAGTTATTATTTACACCATTATACCCATCCAAGTATGGTGGTGGTGGAAAAAATGATTACACCACGGCGTGGAGACGGTATTCCGTACGTACGCACACGCGGTGATTTTGTTTTTCATAGGATGGATAGAAGGTGAAATAGGGTTGTTTCATATTTATAATAACATATCAGTATATTATTAATACTTATGTTATTACTTTATAATGAAACAACTAAAGAAGAGGAATTAGAAGAAGAAATAAACTTGAAAGAGTCTGTAGAAGAGATTACCTCTTCCTCAATACACCTCCTTTAAAATCCTTCTTAGGGCACTAGAGTTGGTATTTTGAGAATACCAGAACCTCTATGATATAACTAGAGAGGTTTATAAGAGTAATTGGAAGGTTTTGGAAGAGCTTCAAGGCTCAAAAGGGTGTTAAGAGAAGAGGGAAGGGGTGCTCTTTTTATAAGGGAGGAGAGGGGCACCTTTGGAAAAACTTAAAATATTATTTTATAATAAAGTCATATTCGGTTTATAATAGCTCCAAAGTGACATATTTAGAATATAAAGTGGGTATGGGTCGAAATACTCTCAAAAAATAGGTTTTAGACAAGTTTAGGTTTTTAATTTAACCTTATCATTTATATTTAACTCTATGTTAAATAATTTGACTTTTACCGTGTCTTCTTGTTTTCTTACACTATATGGTTAATAAACTTAATATAACAAGTCAAAATAATCCCAAGTGGTTCATTATTAATATATATAACCTTCTATAATTCATTTGGGTGAACCTTATATTTTTAGGAATAGAATATTAATTAATATTATAATATTTTTTTTAAAAACTATTTATGTTAATTTTGACACTATTTGGTAATTGATTTTTTTGAAACTAATAACAGCATTATTAGTTCAAAAAAGTTAATTTAATCAATACTAAAAAGTCCTATTAACCTAGAAAATAATTTTAATTCATAAAAAGTCTAAAATGACTTTTATATGGGTATTGATAACATCAATTATGTTAATATTTCATTAATAAGGTAATTCTTTCCTCATCATTGTGTCACAAATATATTAAATTATTTAATGTCTATAAATTATAAATAAAATAACATTAGGTTGAAAATATTTTTAGATTTCTCATGAATATTTATAGTCGAATTTATCTTATGTATAACCCTATATTAAAAATGTTTTATTTATTGAACTTTGATTTTAACTATTTTAACTCTTTTTTAAATAAAATAATAATAAGTGTCCTAATCTAATCCAAGTGGACCTAATGGGTAATATTTTATTCCTAAGGTTGTTTTTAGTCTAATTACACCTATCCAATAGAATTTGGACATGTTTTAGGGTAATAATAATATCATTTTTACTCTTAATTACCCTATTTAATTTTAATGGTGGTAAATAAAAGTAAAAGTTACTATTCACCAAAAATTATTTTTCTCTTATTGAACCAAATTTTACACCTTGATATTAACCGTCTCTCTCGGATTTATAAAATTCCACTCACAGAAGCGGTAAAATTATGTTTTATGTAAATTTTCAAATTCTCCTAGGAGGTGGGTAAAAGACGGTGAAAAGTTCAATACAATTTTTATATATCTAAAATTATTATAAAATGACTCGAATGAATTAAATTGAACTTATATCGGTATTATTTATCAATTTTTGCATAAAATAAATTTAAATAAAATAAATAATTATTTAAATAAAAATTCGGTTTTTAAACGGTATTCTAGTGTTTTCACTATTCATCAAAAATTGAAAGTTTTCAGAAAAATACCAAAAATTCACCCTAGGCTAATTTCGATATTATGAATCCAAAAATTAAGTCCATTTTGAAAGATAAAATTTATAAAATTTCAAAAATTTGGTATTACTCTTCATAACGGTTAGTTCATAACAATATTATAATAATATATCTTTTAGTGAAACTCGGTATTACGTACTACACACGCTATTGAAGAAGGCCTTTATTGTGTGTAATGCAAGCCAAGTCAGGGTTGCGTGTAGTGAAATCTTCGTTTGGTGTTGTGTATAACATAATCAAAACTTATTTCATTTATACATTAAAAAAATCTATACTTAATGTTTCATAGAATAAATTCTACAAAACGAACTTAAAATTGTGTGTAACAAGAGCCAAGAATAGTGTTGCATATACTGTAAGATAACACAGTGTTGCGTATAATACAAGATAATCTTGGTGTAGTGTAACATAGAAGACATCAAATAAATTAAAAATACTATATCTAATAAAATCTCGGGGTGTTACAGGTACACTTCTTGTATTATCATCCAACTTGAATGTAATGATGAAAGATTCTTCAGTGTCATAAAACCAAGAAATATATGGGCTTTAGCTGTATGTTACATCCCCAATTATGAAAAAATAATCCAATGTTTCATTAAGGTAGATATGGAGATTATATTTACCCATCAAACTCATGGTTTTTGTAATAAAATATTTATTAAATTCAAAGGGAATTATAATAACCATGGAGGGTAATAATAAACCTTCATTAATTCTCAATGTGTATAAATAAATATTGATGAAATTTTCCAATTGGAATTAGTAAGTGATTAAATTGTTAAAAGGAATGTAGCTCATAAATAAAATGTAAAAATTTTGAGAAGAAGATGGATAATGATGTTAATAGAGAGAAAGTTCCAAAAAGTGTACCTCTCACACATCATTTCTATAAATTAAAATAGTTTTGGAATTATATGAATTAATTCCCTAATTCAAGGGTTAATGAGGGTAATAAGACCTAAAAAAATTAAATTTAAGAGAAAAATTTCATTCTTATATAATCAAAACTATTGAACTGAATCATGAAAATTAGGGCATATTTATCCTCCACACCATTATTGGAGTTTTAATGATGTTGTTTGTACAAAAGCGCTAAATGAAAATATTATTTTTCATTATTTAGTAAAATTTTAAGTGATTATGATCATTGATTACCTAGATCTATAAATATTATTGAATAATGAAATCACATTTGACATTATAAAATAACATATAAAAATATATTAGTTTATGGGTGAACCCATACTTCAAATAGAAATTTTTTTGTTTATTTAAGATATTATATGAGGAATAAATGTTGAATTATCATTTGGAAGGGTTATTATTTTTTTATGACATAAATTTTGGAAATGAATAGGGTATATGGATTTTTTTTTGAGAATTTATTATTGAATAAAATTATTTAATCATTATTATTATGTGGATTATGGAATGTTATAACATATCATCATTCCAATCATTCAGATTCAATATTGGTCAACCATATAATCAAGGATCATTAAGGTAAAACATTTTTGGAAAGTATTAAGTTGAAACATGAATTATAATGGACCAATTGCGATATATGTTTTTATTTAAATAAAAATTTAGAGGTATAATGAATGATATATGTTTCTTATTATTTTTTTAATTTTAATTTTAGTGAATAATCCATAAAAAATTTTAATCAGGAATATTCTTTTCTTGGAGTAAGAGATAAAGTGTAAATTAATCAAAGGACATCAAAAGGATGAAATTAGAGAGAAAAACTATTTTTATCTGATCTATATGAAGAAATTATAAAGAAATATTTAACTATTTTGTAGAACATCATGGATTCTTAGACTTGATACAAATTTGGTGCTTAAAATCACTAGTGTGACCTAGAAATTGAGGTCTATGAGAAGTTTTTTCTACATATTTATCCATGTAATATGGTTAAGAAATTTGGTAACATGGAAATTTGAGCCATATTGTTACCCCAAATATATTAAGTACCATGAGAGGAGGGGTAAATAATTGTATAACAAACTAAAATAACTATTATGGATCATTTTTCATTTTTAAACAAAACACTCTTATCTACATTTCACAAAGAAATGTATGAGATGAAATAAAATCCTAAAAGGGAAACATCAATTTTACTTGTTCCATCCTCACTAGGATACACACAATATTCATATATAAAAAATGGTCATATCTACCAAATCAATTAAAGATTATTGTTATTATAATGATCTTAGTAGACTGACAATCCCTTATAGTTTTCAACCAAAAACAATTTTAAAGATAAATCCATTCACAAATGATGTGTTATCAATAATTTCTTAGAATATTTATCTTTTGAATACTTTAATTAATATGTTCACTCCTAAATAATTATATCATTATGTTTTACTTTAATTCACATGTTTAATATAAATTTACCAAAGAAATAAAAAGTTTAAATAAAAAAAGATAATAAAAATTTGTTATAAACAGAGTCTTAGAGTGATATTTTCAATAATGTATAAGTTTATACTAATTAACCTAAATTGAGTTAAGAAATTATTTACCACATGGTAACTTTTATTCAAAATCATAATATATTAAAAAATTAAATTTAAAATTTAAAATAAAATTAATAATTATTACCATCCATCCATTAATAAACTTTCATTAGTTTATTTTTTTGGTGTTAACTGCCTTGTTTTTTCATGTGTGTTTTGTCATTAAAGATCCGGTTCTTGTGAATATTAAATAGTTTCATCTTATCCAAAATAATATTCATCACATAATTATTATATTTTTATAGAAATTTTAATTTTGAAATTAATATTTTAACATTATTGTGAAAAATTATGAATGTTATGATCATGGAGACAATAGGTCATATGCTCGCATAAGTAATGTTTCTATTTTTCAATGATCAATATGGAAAAGAAGTAAGTAATATTTTATCTTTATATACTGATAACAATATAATAAATAAAATATTATATAATTAGATATATAAAAATATATCATCCATTTGTTTTTTTGATTGAAATATAATCATATTTATAAATGAAGGTGGTAGTCCACACGTGCACAAACTTTGTCATTATCTTTACATGAGTGAAAAGGAAATAAAGAAAATGATATGTATTTTATTTATAGAATGGTTAATGATTCATTAATATCATAATTATTATAAATATATTACATAATCATTAACTTTATCTTCATCACCTTCCATGTGAAGTGTTATTGAAAGATGAATCATATCGCTTTACAAGGCAGTGGTCCGTCAGACACATGCATGGCGTTATCGTATCTCCTATAGAATAGAAGGTAAAAAGATATATATTATATAGTGACTAAATATGTATAATTATTATATAAATAATATATATATAAATTATATCCATCTACATACCCAACCTTTAGTGTTGGAAATGGAAAAACACACGACATCAGTTCATGAGGCAATAGTCCGTTGTACAAATGAACGACAATTTCCTAACCCATTTTATGGATTTGGATATGGATATAGGTAGTTAAATTACTATAAAAACTCTTTTTTAGGATATATACTTAATATATTATATCATCATGTTATTAATTTAATATAAGGATGTGAATATCAAAATAAGAAAAATACCCTCATTGAATTACATTTCCTCTTCTTCGGGTATCCTCTTTATATTTGAACTAAATCCATCCATTGTTGAATTTACACAAAATATTAGGCTTATGAAATGATTTTAGGGATGTTGATATGTGATTTTTGTTGGTATTTGGTGAACCAAAGTGGTTTTATGGTGTGAATAATATAGTATAGGGGGTATCCTTTTATATGTGGGTAGGGAACAGAATTGGTATTTCTCAAAAGAATTGACTGATCCAATGTTTCTAATATGTCAAAATGGCATAAAATAGACCATTAACAAACCATTGAGGTTTAATAGTCTAAATATGGTCATGAAATAGTTTTTATACAAGTTTATATTTTATTTTTACCAATATATTTTTAGCTTAATCCCAAGGTAAACCAATTTTTTCTTTGACTACGGTAATTAATTTTTATTGCATTCACTATTCATTTTGGTACAAAATTAGGTTGAAATTTTTAGATATTATAAATTATTTTGATTCCAAATATTTAATAAAATTTTCCAAATTCAATTCTTATAATTGTAAAAAATTAATTTATAATTATTCTAAAAAACATAATGACAAAGAGGGGTCGTAAAGTAAAAGTGGTCAAAATATTAGAAGATTTTATATCTAAATTCAATATAAAAATAATTTAAATGAAATAAATTGTGATGAATTATTTATAATTGACCAAATTTTACTTTAAATAAAATTTTAAAAAAAATTTATCCTTATAAATTATTTAAATGAAAAGTTAGTTTTCAAATATAATTCAAAAGTTTTCACTATTCATCAAAAAATGAAACCTCTCAGAATTATCCCAAAAAATTACACTAAGATAGTTTAAATATTAAATTTTCAAAAACTAGGTCTATTTTTTTCTTTTAAAAAATTATATTAGAGAAAAAATATTTTTTTAATTTATGTTAACAAACGACTCAACTGTCTTTTATGAAAAAATAGTTTTCATAAAATATTTCTATTTTATTTTTAAATGATTATGTTTTTATTTCTAACCAATAGATAACTAATAAACATATGTAAACTATTTTTTTAATTTAGTAAATTAAATTTATAATCTTCATTCTAAATTATATGCACTAAATTTCATATTAAAAAATATTATTAATAGTATTTTGTGGTTTGATAAAACTCATTTTTTTGTGTAACATATGTTATTGAAGAAACTCATTGTTTCACGTTTCATAAGATATCGAGTAAAATATATTTATTCAAAAAGAAATATATTTTAATTTCATGGGGTGTTATATTCTCTTAAAATCTTGGTGTTGTGAGTCACATAAACTATTAAATAATTTTTTTCTTTTATAATTTCAGAGTGTTACATGTCTTAAGATATTATAGGAATATATACTAATGGTTATTAAAATTATAACCATGATATTTATTTCAAGAGAAACTATGATCATTACACCAAGTATAACCATGATGGTTATTCCTATATATGAGTGATATAAAAACTATTCACCAAGTTACCCTATATGATTTATTTATGCTAGATATGGTTTTTTATGGAAATATTTTGATTTCAAATGGAAATGAAAAGTATACACTATATCATAAGGATGAAAATTATAACTTTGTGAAAAACTTAATATGAGTTCTTCACAGTTTCAAAAAAACCTTTATGAGTTTTTTTTCTATCTACATTTCTTCTAAAATGTTTTTTGTAAATATGTTTTAAGAAAAGATGATTTCTCAAGTATGAAAATGTTTATCTTGAGACGATTTTTTTTAAACGAAAATTTCTCTAAATACCCTTGAACTAACACTTATATATATCTTGATATGTCCATTATTGAGTTTTTTCTACTAATCCCAAATTTTAAAATATTTTTAATAGTGTTTTTGGATGTGTATGGTAAATGAAGGAGACAATTTAAATGTCATGACATTTTTAATGAAAATAAACATTGTTTTACCTCAAAAGAACTATATTATTGAAAAAAACTTATACTTAAAAGATTTTATACATTATAAAAAGAATTCATGGGTTTAAGTTATTACCAAATAATGTAAAACTATAAACTAAAAATTACCTAAGAAATACACGTATTTGAATTATAGTTTAAAGTTACTATAATATGTAATTTTTAAGTATTGATCATTAAATAAATTGATTAATAGGTATATTTAATAGTATCTAGTAAAAAAATAATTTAGGTTATTACCCTTTTTACCATATTTCAAAGTGCACAAAATTTGTTTCATTTTTTTCTAAAAAATTCATTCTTAGGTAAATTATGGGAACTATAGATTATGGGATAAATTATGATATAAGGTTCATGATGAATCTGTTTGTACATAGCATTGAAAATTGTTTATGTTATATTGATCATATAAGATCAATTTCTGGTGGTGTGTTATTTTTAGGAGAAATATGTGTGATTTGGCATACAATAATGAAAATTTCAGTGAATTTCATCAAAGGAGAAACTATGTTTGTTACTATCACACTAGCTATAAAGAAGTTTTTATAGATAAATATAGATATGGAATATTTTTTAGTTTATGTTATGATGCCACTTCCATTAGATAGTGATAATTAATATTCCATTAATATGATAAATAATCTAGAGAAAAACTAAAGATCGAACCACACTGATATTAATTATCACTTGACTAAGGATTTGTGGAATAAAATATATTAATGATGAATTTTATACCAATGGAGGAGAAGTTTGATTTATTTTTTACTAAACCATTGTTGAATTATACATCCCAGTAGATGAGGTTAATTATGGGTGTTCAACCTCACTATATTCACATGTAAGGTATGCATGTTTTTACCCCCACCCTTTTGTATTTGGATGTTGTTTTCAAAGGGGTAGGAATTATGAAAACATAATTATATTAATAGTAGTATTCTATTGAAATTTTTTAAGGGATGACAAATATTTTTAGACATGTCCAAAAAAATTATTAAGATATTTATGGAGACAATACATTTTAGAAAAAATATTTTAATCGGAAAAATGCAATGTCACTATGTTTAATTTATGTAAACATTTATCAAAATATATTAAGGTGGTTGTATGAACTTTTTCTTATAGACTGGATTGTAGTTTTATTGTGAATATGTGATTGTAATTTTTTTGAGTAATGGATGAAGTTAAGAAATATATTTTTATCATTACAATATATATAACTTTTTATTTTAATTTCATATACCAAGATTGATCAAATAGTCATAAAACTTATGGATTGTAATCAATATATTTAATTTCATTTCTTTAGGTACATCTGTTCATTGTTTTAAAAATCCAAATTTAATTTTTATTGAGTAAAAAAGGAATTTAGCTGTTTTCATTTGACTGGTGTGAATCTAATGAAAAATAAGTGAGAATTATTATCGTGTTCTTTTTTATTGTAAACACATAAGTGAGTTTATTTTATAGTAACAGATCAAAATATGACTATCCAATGTGAATTGTTCTTATAATGTTAAAATATCATGATACTAGTTTTCATTATTCATGAAAAAATTTAAGGATAATATTTACATTAAGGTAGATGTTTTTATAGGGGATAAGATGAAGTTTGGATACTAGTTGATCAAATAAAGAACCATATATGTAAATTTGTATACGATCTCCACATAATTGAATATCCAAGTTTGGGTTATCCTTTATAGGATAATCTATACATCAGACTAAATTATTTTTTATCTTACTTTCTAGGGATGTCGATAACCATATACACAAATTTGGAATTTTGATTGGTTACAGAGGTGATTCAATGGACCCAAATTTTCTATTATGTATATGAATTGGTCATTTTCAAAAAAATGGTCATGTGGATGAATTGGTCTCATTTGTGAATAAAATAAATTTTTTTAGTAGTCCATGCATTTTATTTTGTTATGGATGAGAATTTTACATGGCATAGAATGTTTATGTGAAGAAATAAGTGTGTGAATTGGCCACATATGAGTTTGTTATAATCTTTTTGAATTAGTCATGAATAGGAAATGGATACATGAAATACCAATGCTCAAAATTTTCAAATTGATCTTGATATATACATTTAAGCTATGATAAATGAGACATAACTCAAGAGAAATACCAATGTAACCCTTGGTATATTAAGCATATAGATATAGATACATTGAAATATTAGCATATGGTATTTTTGGATCTATTATTGTGTATATCTATTGGAATGACTTAAATGAAAATTTGTGTGATATTTCAATATATCATGAAATAAGTGAAAGGAATTTATTATAGTTTCTGGGAAGTATTAATGATTATAAGTCAATTTTTACGGATGTTTTGAATAAGGATATATCCAAAAATTTAAATGGAGAGTCTACATAGGGTTTTCAAGATCTATAAATTATTCAATGTCTTGGTTATTCAAATTGATTATTCCATGTAGTATTTTGAATATTTAAGATAGATAAAAATAAGATAGAAACAAAATTTATATTTTTTTTATATCTATATATTTATTTATAATCATGGATATATTTTTAAAAATACTAAAGAGTTATAAAATGGAGGGAAATTAATAACAAATAAGAATGAAGATTTGTTCTTACTCTATTTTTTTAAGAAATTGACGAAGATGAAGACCTGATATGAAGAAGCACATGTGTAAAGAGTCTGATACTCATAATGATGGAGTGTTAAAGTATTATTGTGAATTTCCTTTCTATTTTATAAAAATAGTTATTATCATATAAAATAAATGAGATAAACATACACTATAAAATGACTACATTTTCACAATAGTGATGGATATACAATTCTTTCAATAAACAACATGAACTTATATCCTGTGGACCATGTGATCGTAGATTTTTTCTATATCATATCAAGGAAAAACTACTCTCATTTACTAGTAAAATTGTCAAATTATAGTGTTATTTCTATTTGGTTTATTTTCTTTATGTTTCTATAGATTCATTTGTCTCTTATTAGATGAGTACATTGTTTTAAAATTATAAAATATAAAAAGGAGTAACTAATTATTCCAACCACCCAACTCAGTGGTCTCATTGATCCTGATTGGATCACAAAAATCCATCTCCAAATTCTCTTACACAAATTCTTAATCCAATTTTCTAACCAAAAATTCCCTCCCATAAAGGATTTTTCTCAATCAATAGGAGGCATGTCAAGGTGAATTATAAGGATTTCAAAAATCATGTTCCTGTTTCTATTATTCTCTACTACATTGTATAGTATACATAAAAAAATTAAATTCATAAAATCCTTTTTAATATACCTTTATATTTTTATAATACACTATTATTCACTACTTTACCTCCTGATTTTAGAACACTCTTAAAAACATCGTCTCTCCTAGGGTAGTTTTACAAAAACTAAGTGAACAATATTCTTTTTAACTTATTCCATTCATTCTTATTCAAAAATTATTTAAATATTCTTTAATTAATCCTAATAATAAAAAAATATCAGTATTATATTTTTTAATTGAAAAAAAATGTCATGTAAATAATGATATTAGATTCTAACCATCATATTAATTTTTAACCACAAAACATGTCACTATAGAATATTATTGGGATTATTATCTATCTTTCATTCAATTAAATTTTATAATTTTTAAAATTATATTATACATATAAATGGATAATTTGAGATCCTATATAACCATTAGATACTATATTTTGACCACACCCTTATCATAAACACATTTGTGTAACTACGGACCAAACAACCCCAAAATGGTTGAAAAAATTAATATTAATTCAAAAAAAATTACTAAAACTTATATAACCAGAATTAAAATATATTATCCATTTATAAAATTTTGATTGAAAAAGGAAACAAGGGAGGGGATGGGGTCAAACCAAGCTTATACACTCATCTAGAAAAAAATAAATATTTAAGATCAATTGTATAATTTTATAAGGAATATGTGAATTAATTAATTTAATTTTAATTCATCCAAAATAAAGTTTCACATATCCATATATTGTTTATGTGGTCTTTAAAAATATTCATGAATTCTTAAATAAATAGTTAAAGGATTTTTTTATCTTCAGTTATTGGTTAAATATGATATTCAATCATACATCAACTGTTATTTTTTTATCCAAAATTTACAATTGAGCATTAATATCAATTATATATCACCAATTTAATACATAATTTAATATTACATAGTTTGAAATATTCTTATATGGCCTTTAAATTCAAAAATATTCACCTATACAAGTTGAAAAAAAATTATGGGGAGACATAACTCCACCAAATTTATTAAATCGTTCTTCAAAAATATTGTAAACATGGTGAATATATTAATAGAACCTAGTTATAAATATTATCCTTTTTTACATTGATGATTTAATTCATCAAGCCCCATACCAAATCCATGAACATGTTTTCATCATTTTATTTTATCTTATCAAAATTTCTTCAATCATGTTATTTTTTTGGTTGTTTTCTACCTTTAATATACCTTGTCTACATATTTATATTAGAAAGATTTATCATCCCCAATGTATAGATAATATCCCACAATACATGTAGATGATGTATTTATTTCCTCTATAATTGATCGTGTCATTTTAGTGTATAATATATTCACTTTAACTTAATCATAATACACCAATATCAATAATTTATCATTTAATTATTACAATATTTATATCAATATTCATAATATACCATATATAAAATTCTTTATAATAGAAAATGAATCCAATATAAAATATTTGTTTGAAAACATCTCTTAATTTAAATTTTACTATCAATTACCCTATAAAATAATCATCATTATTTATTTAAAAATGAAATGATGCATTAAAACCTATAGTAATTTATAGATCATTTCATCCCCTTATGATAGAAAAATTGAAAATTTTCCAAAACCAATTTTGAAAATATATCATCATGTAATTTAGACAAATCATATAGACTTAAAAATTCAAAAAAAATCAATTTACCTCTCTTTTCAAAACATAATACATATTTCTAATTTTCTCGCCATTTTTAAATAATTCATATATTAATAATTTTCACTACTTTATACTATAAAAACAAAATAAATTACATTTTTAATATAAATAATGGCCTCTATTAACTGTTATCATTTATTGAGACAGTAAAGATTATTTTAGCTTATCTTCAAGAATTTTTTATCTCCACAATCGACAAAGAATATTTTCTCATTTTTTTCTTTGATCTTATACCCTCTTAGTCTAAAAAATCTTTGAAATTTACAAATGACATATTATTACTTACCCTGATTACATTTCCATTCATTAATGAAAAAATAACATTTTTACTAAAACAAAACGTTTAGAAAAATAATATTTTACCAAGTAAATCATCACCCTAATATCTATTATCAATTATCAAAGAATATGTGAAACTCAAATAATAACTATTCAATGAGATATTAAAAAATAATCAAAGATAAATTGATTTAAATTTTAATGTTCAAAAAGGGGAATAGTTAAATAATAAAATTATTTCCCATTACACCCACATGATTCTATAATTATATGTAACATGAGAGTTTTCCCCATTTACAATTATTCAATTTATCTTAATAACAAATTCAAATGAAAACCATCACATTAGAGGAAATATAAAATCCTATGTTTGTCATACCTGTTTCTAAAATATATTTTATCTGTACGTGGGTTTCTTCCATTACAATCTAATGAAAACCCTTAAAATATTATCACTAATCCCTAATGAATTTCATTATCTTAATCATGAAATAAGGGAGAAATATTAATCATGGTATTATCCTTTCAGTATTCCATAGTATAATGAATATTATAAGATACAATTTTTTAGTTAAACTAAATCATGAATTCATTCATGTATATTTATGGTAATTGATTATGTTCAAGATTACCTCATCATTTCTCAAGGTACAAAAATAGTTGGAATATGAAATATATTTTTATAGATTTTTTATAAAACTAGTTGTGACATATATAAAATTTCATGACAAAATTTTATTTTTCATATTTGGATTTGACATCACATTTGATTCCTTGTTTATAAATGTTTACTGAATTATCATGTAATATAATAAATTCAAACAAAGAATTATATATTCTTTTAAACATGTATCACAATGATTGTAGTTATAAAAAATCATGAGGATATTAATACCATCCTATCACCTAAAGTTGGGGAATTTTATCGGATATGATAATCTATCCCTTTTATTCCAACCATATTGTTTTCGTTGATATCATTATTTATATTGTTGGTTCATTGGATAATACCAAATATTGGAATCATTTTCATAATTTTTTTGTTAAATATATGTAAAAACATTTCCTTTTCATTTTCAATCATAGTGATAATAATAAAACATGTACAATGAATATATATTTTTGGATAATAATGATTCATTTATTTCTATATAATTCACTAAATTTACCCATTTTCATCATTTAGTTAAATCAGATTATATATATATATATATTGTTTACTAGAAATGAGAACTACTTCATTATTTTTAATCCAAAGATATTTTTCACAAGAAGATTTCTATAATTAACAAACCATTTCTTATTTATATAAATGTTTTTTTTATTCTAGAACTAAATTATTCTATATAACTAAATATTTTTATAGAAAATGATTTTTTCTATGGATACATGTTTCTTACATTAAAGAGGAGTTATTGAATAATTTTGATCACCTTTATTTCAGCTATAACATCTTTACATATTTTCAGTGGTAACAAAAATAAAATATCTCCCAAAAAGACATACCACCTATTTTACTTATGTCAATAAGATGTAGTAGTTAAACATAATAATTTTCCAAGATCAATTTCCTTTATTCATTAATCCATGATGTTTCTCGTGATTATATTAATTAATCACCTTTAATAATATTTCTTAAATATCATTTTCTTTTAATTTAGGAAACATTTTACATATCACTATTAAAAACATGTGTTTTTTCTTTATAGATTTCATTACTAGGGAATTTATATAATATATCTATAGATTATTCTTTTCATTTAAAGACATAAACACAAGTCTCAACTCCTTTATATTTTATAACTTTTTCTTCACATGAAGAACAATAATTTCTATTTTGAAACAAAATGCATTTATAGATTTCAACTTCTGTTTAAACTATTTCTTGAGAGGGATAATATTATATTTTTAGTACTTATCCTAACTATTTTTTCCTACAACTAATTAGTAATTTCCTTGATTAAATATTATTTATCATTATGTTTTTCACTTATCCTTTAATTGGATACTAATATTGAATAATTATATTCTTCTATCATCTTCTTCACTAGGTATAATTCAAATATAAATGTAGAATCCACTCCATATTAAATTTCTAATTAATCACACTTTTCTATAAGTTTTTTTATCTCCTATGGATTATGTAAAGACAATTATTCAGTCATTTTATATAAAGAATCAAATTTTTTATTAATATAAACATAACATATTTTAATCATTAAAAAATTAATATTAACATTTAGTTTTATAAAAAAAATATTTAAAGACTTTTGATATTTATAAAAAAAATAAGATCAATTACATCCACTTTAGTAGAAGTATACATGATGTTTTTTATTTTTATTATTCGTATTCTTATTCTTATTTTTATTTAATATAATTAAATATTCTTCAGTTTCATCCATGATAGATTTATTATGAACATATATTTTTGGATCCATTATGGATGGAATCATTTCACCTTCTCTATTCAAGGGTTCTCCATATATCACCTTTAAGGTATCAAATTTTTTATAAGAAGTAGAAAAATAAATGGTTTTATTGAATTTAATATATTTTATATTACCAACAAAAATCATTTTTGACTTTCTATCATGAACACATTTATTTTGAATTCTAAAATATTAATCATCATATTTAAAAATTGTGACATCATTTACCAAATCTAATAGTTAAGAATTAATCCCTATTATCCTAATCATTATTTTTTCTACATAAAAATCTAGAGTCATATTTAACGTATCAATATATTATATGAAAATTTATAAGAACTCAAGGATTAAATTTGAAGATAAAACCCTTATTCTTGGATACCACATATAGTTTCCATAGTCCCATAAACACCCTGAGGGGGGTAAATATTGGTGATAATTATTATTAAATATTTATTTTTAATGGATAACTTTTATATCATCTGATTACCATGTTAGTAAGGAAACAAATTTAATCATTTAGATATTTTCTACACATCCAAGTAATATTAGATAAATTAACCAATTTCATATACACAACAATTTTAACAGGTTCTCATAAATGATATTTTTCCAATGTTAGTATAACAATTGTATTTATTTTATACTTATATATACTTAAAATATTTTGAATATAATAATTATTTTATTGTCACTCAATTACAAGGCTCAATATAAATTCAATATTTTTAGGGATTAGTAAATTATTACCTTGGGGTTAATCCATCTTCCTCACTCTCTACTCACTAATTCTAGGTGGGTACTCACTATGTTTATAAAAATTACGGTCGATTCTAGATTAGGATAATAAATTTAATATCAATTAAACTTGAAATTAATATATATTACATCATTTACCTCTTATTTCATAATTCAATCATCATGATCCATATTTTCATAACTCTTAATGAAAGAGTTATTCCACTTTTCATCCATAAAAATTTAGTGTTTCAATAATTATGATAAGATAAATTCTATGTTAATGGACTTGATATATTATACCACAGTAATAATAAAACAACTATACCTTTTTTAAATCAAAAACTAGAAAATAATTTTCTTTTTGGTTAATAGAACTAATTTTCTATGTCTTCCATCAAACTATTTATCATCATAACTTGTTGATAAAAAAAATTCCAATTATTTCCTTATTTTTCAATTGATATTTCAATTATAGGATCTATTATATTTATCTGAAATATATATATATATGTGAGTATTCCCATTTTAATAAACCATTATGAATCCCCCTTATCTTCCAATTTGAATACCATAATAGATTTACAAACTATATTTCTATAAAATCATACCACATTATTCATTTTAAATTCATCCATAAATATAACATATTTAAACATAAAATATGGAAAGAGTTTTATTATTAACTCCCATTAAAACTATTAATATATATCTATTTAAATCTATTTGAATTAATCCATTCAAATATACCATATAAATTGTTCAAAAATATTTAAATTGATACCCATAATTTTTTTTCACCTAGGATGGAGTGTAAAAAATTCATATGTCACCACCTTGATCTTTTAAAATGTTAAAATTATTAAATATATCCATTTAAAAAATTTATTTAATCATAAATGGATAGTTTATGTAACACCCCAAGATTTCATAGTGTATTATTTCTTCAAAATAATTTAATAACTTGCACTACACGCAACACCGAGTTCAATTTCACCATGAATTACAAAAAAAAATCCATTAAAAGAGGTCATGAATAGTATTAACTAAATTTTAAACTTTATATAATCCTTATAATTTTAGAATCCATATTATGAGTTTCTTAGTCATAATGCAAGAATAGATTCATTTTCAGTATTGCACTTTTATCAACTTTTGATAGTGAAACCTTTTTAAATACAATATTTTAAACTTTTTGACTAAATGGAGACATCAAAAAAAATTTAAAATGAAACATCACAGGCTTCCACGGTACGCTTTCCTTTGAATAAAACAGTAGCGTGTGTTGTACGCAACTTCGAGTTCTAACATACCGTAACCAATCAAACTAGCTGTTATGAATAGTAATACCTACTTTTTGAAGTTATAGATATTTTATATTTTAAAATGGACTTCATTTTTGGATTCGGAATATCAAATTTAGCCTAAGGTGAAATTTCGGTACTTTTCGGATAACTTTCATATTTTGATGAATAGTGAAAATTACTAAATTTTAATTAAAAACAACTTTTTTAATCAAAATAATTAATAGTGATAAATTATGAATTTGAGTGGTTTTAAAGTATATTTAGAATATATTTTTACTATTTAATATAATGTTGGTCATTGGACATAATTTTACAATTAAACCGAACATAAACAAGTGTCAATCTTTTGATAGTTATTATCTCTTAAAAACACGCTTTTTGTTTTGACAGCGGGAATTAATTTTAAATTAATTTCTGCCACTTTTGTGTTTAGAATTTAGGAAAATGGATTCCATATTTGTAATCAGGATGTTCAAATTGTGTAAATAGGTAACTTTTATTTTTAGACATTTTGAATAATTACTGCGGTAAATATTTTATTTACCATGGTTAAGGGTAAATCCGGTAAATAAGGGTTAAAAAATAATATTATAATAATACTAAATTACCCTAAAACGTGTCTTAACCCTATTGGTTGATAAATGGTCGACCATGGGCATATTTGTGTCAATTTT
This sequence comes from Viscum album, assembly GCA_963277665.1. NCBI lineage: Eukaryota > Viridiplantae > Streptophyta > Magnoliopsida > Santalales > Viscaceae > Viscum > Viscum album. The sequence goes on along the minus strand of OY728146.1, from coordinate 640,327,416 downwards.
GGGACCCCATGGATCCACTTGTAAGTGATAATGACACTTTATTTTAATTAAGTCAAAATGAATACAAAAATGACACAAGCATATATCTTTTAGAAAAACAATTGTTACATAGAGTTATATAAGTTGGATTTTAGATTATAAATATTCATTAGAAAGATAAAACGATTTCCTACATAATGATATTTTATTTATAATTGTTAGACATTAAATAATTTATTTTATTTATGACACAATGATGATGCAGTAATTACTATAATAGTGAAAAATTAAAATAATTGATATTATAAATACCCAAATAAATATAATATGAAACTTTTAATGAATTAAACTAATTTTCTAGGATACTATGATATATTAGGATTGATTTAATTGACTTTTTTCGAAGTAATAAATCTGTTATGAGTTTCACAAAAATCAACTATTGAATAGTGTCAAAATTGACATAAAAGAGTTCTTAAAACAAATATTATATTATTAATTGATATTAAATTCCTAAAAATCTAAGGTTCGGCCAAGGGACTTATATCATGATAGGTTCATCATTAAAGGACCACTTTTGGGTCTCTTGGATGTATATAGTATGTTTATTAACCATATTATATAAAAATACAAAGAGACATTGTAAAAGTGAAACTAATTAACTTAGAGTTAATACTTAAAGATAAGGTTAATATAAGTACCCAAACCTGTCTAAATTCTATTGGTTGAGTGGTTTTCGACCTATACCCACCTTAACCTTTGAATAATAAGCTTTGGAGCCATTAGAAACCGAATATTAATTTATTATAAATTAATATTTCTAGCTTTTCCAAAGGTGCCCCTCACCCCTCTTATAAAAGGGCACTCCTCCTTCTCATTTCTTCACACCTTCAAACCTTTTGGTTCGGCCAAACTCTGCCCAAATACTCTCCCAACATCCCTCACTACAACCTAGAGGCCTTAGTGTGATCAGAAAGCCAACCTAAGGAGCCCTTTTGATCAAATCAAAAGGAAGAACCCGAAGAAGAGGTAATGATTTCACCACCCTTCTCCAAGTTCATTTCTTCTTCCACTTCTTCTTCCTTTGTTCTTACCATTATAAAATAATAACTCCAGTATCTCACATACACTGTGATGTTATTATAAATATGGTACAACCATATTCAGTATTCTATCCACCCTTTGAATAACATGTCACCATACGTGCGTACGTACGGACTACCGTCTCCACGTCGTGGTGTAATTGTTATTCAATATAATATTATTTGGATGGGTATAATAATGATGTGTAACTCATGTAAATAATAAATATAACATGTTAATGATTCTGTATATATGATATACCATCCATTTATATATTATTTTAATATCAAATAATGATATTGTCGCTCGTGCGTACGTACGGACTACCGTCTCCACGAACGCGATGAGATTCATTCTCCATCGTATCCATTCAAGTATAATTATCATTTGATGATTTAAAAATGATGTTTAAGGACTTGATATCATTCTATATATGAATAATATACAACCTATCATTTACAAAAAGGTCTTACGTAACAAAACATATAAAAGAAAACAAGTAAGTTAACACCCGAAACAATGATAATACTAAGATATTATTATAAATCGATATTAAAAGATCATATATGATATCATATTAATGTATATGATTCATGTATAATTTAGTAACAATTATTTCACCATTATACAGGAGGTTAACCTACCCCAACCAAGGAAAAAGTACAAGGTAAGGGTTATTTCACAATCTCTTCATTATCTGAGGTTGTTTATACGTAATAATCTACTGGGATATCTTTATCATCCACATCCATGTTTCTTAAAAATGTATTTCAAAACATTTTTACTATTTACAAGAATATGGGTTAAAGTCATTTATACCCTTGTTTGACTTTTTATAAGAGGTTTATAAAGGAATCTTTCCGTCGTTTTCAAAACAAGTTCCTTTTTAACCTTTTCGACAGAATTGAGGTAAGAATGTTTTTTTTAACTTATACGGCGGGTGCGGTTATTTTACGCCGTTATAAAATCTTCAAAGCTTTACTTACAAGCTTATAAGAATATTTTCAAAGAAAATGTTTTATTTTATATGGCTCTTAAATGATTTCAAAAATAGAAATAGATATTTCTCTAAAAATTGTTTTGATTTCATCTATGTCAACATCCATTAATGGATTTTACGCTTATTTGAAGTTGATTTATTATAATACAAAACTTCTATATTGTATTGAAGGTTTTGTGATATGTTTGACTGTGGATATGCTATTTTATACCATTCATAGTTTATGGTGAAACTATTGACATTTCGTATGCTAGTTTTAATCCGAATGTTTATGTTATATTTCAAACTTTTCTTCAGATGAATGTGCTAAACAAGTATGTTCCGGGTTGGGGACCGGTAAAAGTAAGCCCTCCAGGTTGGGGACTGGTAAAAGTAAGCCCTCCAGGTTGGGGACTGGTTAAAGTAAGCCCTCCAGGTTAGGGACTGGTAAAAGTATGCCCTCCGGGTTGGTGTCCGGTTATTAGAGGCACTCCGGGTTGGTGTCCGGTTATTAGAGGCACTCCGGGTTGGTGTCCGGTTATTAGAGGCACTCCGGGTTGGGTTCCGGTTAGAAGTAACCCCTAGGTCTTGGGATGAGGCCTAGACAAAGAAATTAACGTTTATCATTATGCATTACAACATTATGAAAGTGGTTATTGATTTTTGCATGTGATTATTCGATTAGTAGAATATCCATGTGAATAAGTAAATGGCATTATTTCATTTTATTTATGCCGTACCATATTGAAAGTTCATGTTTGAAAGGCTGTTGTTTTATTTATACATTGCCTTAAATGTTTATGCTTATTTTTTAATGTTCCGCTATATTGTTATCCTTACTGGGCATTTGAGCTCACCCCTTTTCTATGTTTTATTTTTCCCAGGAAGTGAAGAAGTAAATTATGAATGACCTGCAGGGATATTATATGGGGATATGAGTGTGGATTATGGAGACATTATGTTGTTGTAGTAGTTTTTCATTTTATGATGTAATGTAAAACTTATGAATATATCTAGTATTTCCAAGGCTACTAAACCAATCGGTCTTTCGAGATTTGATCTTTCTTGTGATCATACCAATGTTATGTAATAATGCACCGACTCTGGGTAACTGGGGTCGGGGCGTTACAGTTGGTATCAGAGGAAGTTTAGTACAAACCTTGGAAGCTAGATTTAGATAAACTCTGATTAGAGCACGTAGACCTAAGATGAACTTTGAAGATTAGTATAGAAGAACTTCCTAGAATTTTGGTATTGTAGAGATTTTGTGAGTTTTCCGAGCAATACATCCCTGTCTGGATACGAGCAGGTAGAGGCGGCTCTGGCACAGATGTACCTAGGGGTAAAACCCGAAAACACCGCTTTGAGCTAGACCCGAACGGGAACTGGTGCACGACAACGGGCCTTGCTGCACTCTTGGTTACGACACTCCCGGGGGATATGCTTAGGATAAATCTCATTTTCTTTACAAATCATTTTGAAGGGATTATGAGTATATACATCCTCAAAGAAAAAAAATGATTATGGATTATATCCATAAATAGTTCAATTTATGTTAAGTGTTTTATAAGTATGGGATTTTGTATTTTGATTCATAAACTGATCTAGTTTATGCCATTGTTTAGAAATGGCGCCCAGTAGAAGGAATGAGAACTCCGGAAATGCACATGATCCAAAGAGAAGGAAGGATCATATCTTTCATGGTCTTAAGCTAGAATTTATAAGAGAAATAGTCTCCCATGTATTATCATCATATTAAGAAATAATATCATGTATTGATAAGATAAGTAAAGAGATTACTGAGTCCTATGGCTTTGAAGGGAAGCAAGATAAGAAAAGGATAGAAGAGAGAAAGATGGATAAAGGGAAGAGGGAAAATAATAATTTTCCCATATGTGGTAACTGTGGAAAGAAACACCCTGGAACTTGCCTGAAAGGAATGGGAGTTTGTTATAAGTGTGGAGGAAAAGGGCACAAAGTACGTGACTGCAAGGGTAAGAAAATGGTTTCAAATGTACAATGCTTCATTTGCAAGGAGTTTGGACACTACACGAACCTATGTCCCAGTCATCAGACTATGATGCAAATGATGCTATTGGATAATAATCAAGTTATGATACTACCACAGATGAAGAGGAATGATTAGAGTTCTTATGTTGATTATGTCAATTGAGTGTTGTATCAACAATGTACTTGTTATAATAATTATGGAGTATATAAGGATTGTACTGCAGTACTATTTCATTAAGGACTTGAGATTGTGTGGAACAATGAAAAGTGACTCAATAGCAGGATAAATTTTTGGAAAATATATGGTTGAGAGAATGATAAACCATAATATAGTTCTGATACCGAGGTAGTGATTTTCGAATAATACATGATTATTTTGGAAAAAATATATTGGATATTCTTGACTACCTTGGAACTGATTAATGATTTGTATATTCCATCATTGTTGGGGTTTAAAACATTTTTGGATTGATGAAGTATATCCAGCATTCTATATGGAATAAGGGAGCATGAATGTAATCAATAAGGAATATGGTAATACATGATGAAGGTATTCATATGATATTACGGGGTAAAAAGGATATATATTATGTTTACCTTCCTTATAAATGTTAGACTGTGAGTTTGGACAGAAGTATTTTGGATAGTTCTAGTTTGGATTATTTTGGATTGCCATAAAAGGACAACCCGGAGGTCGGGCGGCAACCCGTCGCGTCCGGCAAGGCTGCGAGACTTGAACCCGCAACCGAAGGGCGACAAGGGTGTATCACCTACCACTGGACCATGAGATGTCCTGGATTAAATAATGTAGTTTTTATTAAAAGATCATGTAGATGAATTATAAATTCGTTTATTTTAGAACCCTATACGAATAGTGTAAATAGAATTTTTTTTACATTCTATTATCTTTTAGAGTGAAAGATGAGTTTGTGGTAGAAATTTATTAATGGATAAAACTCTAATTATAAAGTAAGTATATCTCCTTATGATCTTAGCCAATCTCATAAATAAATTCCTCAATATTAAGAAAAGCAACTTTGAACAAAATTTTTTTCCTAGATGGTACCTTAAATCATCACTAATTTTTGGCTTTGGGATTGTTGGCCTTTTTATAGCCATGTTCTCTACCACTCTCCATCAGATAATTGATGGTTAGATTTTTCTTCCATATCCATATTTTCCTACATGGAACCCTAGTATGTGTTATTTTCGGTAATCTTCATACTTTCGACTCTTTATTTTAAATAGAGGCCTCATTAATTCATTTTTCGATGTGGGATTTCAACTAGGATACTTTGAAACGTCAAAAATGTGTTATCCTAATACCCTATGTTTTGTTGAACCGATGGTATTTCAATTCATCATAGATTGATGAATTTAAGGACCTCAATTTTATACTTGTTTGTGATTGATGACCTCAATCACTACCTATAAATATTTACGTTTTTCCTCCGATTATATGTCTCCAATTTCCACCAATGTTCTCCTAATCGAGATCATAATTTGGTGGTGACCCTTTGATTTCTCTTTTCCTCATATTAAGACTAAATTTTAGTAACCCAATTTCCGATGTGGGTTTTCCCACAAATATATTTTCTACTTTCAACCTTTTATTTTCGAAGAACAATTTCAAATTGTGAGGACGCAATTTATTGAAGGAGGGGAGAATGTAACACCCCAAGATTTCATAGTGTATTATTTCTTCAAAATAATTTAATAACTTGCACTACACGCAACACCGAGTTAAATTGCACCATGAATTACAAAAAAAAAATCCATTAAAAGAGGTCATGAATAGTATTAACTAAATTTTAAACTTTATATAATCCTTATAATTTTAGAATCCATATTATGAGTTTCTTAGTCATAATGCAAGAATAGATTCATTTTCAGTATTGCACTTTTATCAACTTTTGATAGTGAAACCTTTTTAAATACAATATTTTAAACTTTTTGACTAAATGGAGACATCAAAAAAAATTTAAAATGAAACATCACAAGCTTCCACGGTACGCTTTCCTTTGAATAAAACAGTAGCGTGTGTTGTACGCAACTTCGAGTTCTAACATACCGTAACCAATCAAACTAGCTGTTATGAATAGTAATACCTACTTTTTGAAGTTATATATATTTTATATTTTAAAATGGACTTCATTTTTGGATTCGGAATATCAAATTTAGCCTAAGGTGAAATTTCGGTACTTTTCGGATAACTTTCATATTTTGATGAATAGTGAAAATTACTAAATTTTAATTAAAAACAACTTTTTTAATCAAAATAATTAATAGTGATAAATTATGAATTTGAGTGGTTTTAAAGTATATTTAGAATATATTTTTACTATTTAATATAATTTTGGTCATTGGACATAATTTTACAATTAAACCGAACATAAACAAGTGTCAATCTTTTGATAGTTATTATCTCTTAAAAACACGCTTTTTGTTTTGACAGCGGGAATTAATTTTAAATTAATTTCTGCCACTTCTGTGTTTAGAATTTAGGAAAATGGATTCCATATTTGTAATCAGGATGTTCAAATTGTGTAAATAGGTAACTTTTATTTTTAGACATTTTGAATAATTACTGCGGTAAATATTTTATTTACCATGGTAAGGGTAAATCCGGTAAATAAGGGTTAACAAATAATATTATAATAATACTAAATTACCCTAAAACGTGTCTTAACCCTATTGGTTGATAAATGGTCGACCATGGGCATCTTTGTGTCAATTTTGGGACCCCATGGATCCACTTGTAAGTGATAATGACACTTTATTTTAATTAAGTCAAAATGAATACAAAAATGACACAAGCATATATCTTTTAGAAAAACAATTGTTACATAGAGTTATATAAGTTGGATTTTAGATTATAAATATTCATTAGAAAGATAAAACGATTTCCTACATAATGATATTTTATTTATAATTTTTAGACATTAAATAATTTATTTTATTTATGACACAATGATGATGCAGTAATTACTATAATAGTGAAAAATTAAAATAATTGATATTATAAATACCCAAATAAATATAATATGAAACTTTTAATGAATTAAACTAATTTTCTAGGATAATATGATATATTAGGATTGATTTAATTGACTTTTTTCGAAGTAATCAATCTGTTATGAGTTTCACAAAAATCAACTATTGAATAGTGTCAAAATTGACATAAAAGAGTTCTTAAAACAAATATTATATTATTAATTGATATTAAATTCCTAAAAATCTAAGGTTCGGCCAAGAGACTTATATCATGATAGGTTAATCATTAATGGACCACTTGTGGGTCGCTTGGATGTATATAGTAAGTTTATTAACCATATTATATAAAAATACAAAGAGACATTGTAAAAGTGAAACTAATTAACTTAGAGTTAATACTTAAAGATAAGGTTAATATAAGTACCCAAACCTGTCTAAATTCTATTGGTTGAGTGTTTTTAGATCTATCCCCACCTTAACCTTTGAATAATAAGCTTTGGAGCCATTAGAAACCGAATATGAATTTATTATAAATTAATATTTCTAGCTTTTCCAAAGGTGCCCCTCACCCCTCTTATAAAAGGGCACTCCTCCTTCTCATTTCTTCACACCTTCAAACCTTTTGGTTCGGCCAAACTCTGCCCAAATACTCTCCCAACATCCCTCACTACAACCTAGAGGCCTTAGTTTGATCAGAAAGCCAACCTAAGGAGCCCTTTTGATCAAATCAAAAGGAAGAACCCGAAGAAGAGGTAATGATTTCACCACCCTTCTCCAAGTTCATTTCTTCTTCCACTTCTTCTTCCTTTGTTCTTACCATTATAAAATAATAACTCCAGTATCTCACATATACTGTGATGTTATTATAAATATGGTACAACCATATTCAGTATTCTATCCACCCTTTGAATAACATGTCACCATACGTGCGTACGTACGGACTACCGTCTCCACGTCGTGGTGTAATTGTTATTCAATATAATATTATTTGGATGGGTATAATAATGATGTGTAACTCATGTAAATAATAAATATAACATGTTAATGATTCTGTATATATGATATACCATCCATTTATATATTATTTTAATATCAAATAATGATATTGTCGCTCGTGCGTACGTACGGACTACCGTCTCCACGAACACGATGAGATTCATTCTCCATCGTATCCATTCAAGTATAATTATCATTTGATGATTTAAAAATGATGTTTAAGGACTTGATATCATTCTGGATATGAATAATATACAACCTATCATTTACAAAAAGGTCTTACGTAACAAAACATATAAAAGAAAACAAGTAAGTTAACACCCGAAACAATGATAATACTAAGATATTATTATAAATCGATATTAAAAGATCATATATGATATCATATTAATGTATATGATTCATGTATAATTTAGTAACAATTATTTCACCATTATACAGGAGGTTAACCTACCCCAACCAAGGAAAAAGTACAAGGTAAGGGTTATTTCACAATCTCTTCATTATCCGAGGATGTTTATACGTAATAATCTACTGGGATATCTTTATCATCCACATCCATGTTTCTTAAAAATGTATTTCAAAACATTTTTACTATTTACAAGAATATGGGTTAAAGTCATTTATACCCTTGTTTGACTTTTTATAAGAGGTTTATAAAGGAATCTTTCCGTCGTTTTCAAAACAAGGTCCTTTTTAACCTTTTCGACAGAATTGAGGTAAGAATGTTTTTTTTAACTTATACGGCGGGTGCGGTTATTTTACGCCGTTATAAAATCTTCAAAGCTTTACTTACAAGATTATAAGAATATTTTCAAAGAAAATGTTTTATTTTATATGGCTCTTAAATGATTTCAAAAATAGAAAGAGATATTTCTCTAAAAAGTGTTTTGATTTCATCTATGTCAACATCCTTTAATGGATTTTACGCTTATTTGAAGTTGATTTATTATAATACAAAACTTCTATATTGTATTGAAGGTTTTGTGATATGTTTGACTGTGGATATGCTATTTTATACCATTCATAGTTTATGGTGAAACTATTGACATTTCGTATGCTAGTTTTAATCCGAATGTTTATGTTATATTTCAAACTTTTCTTCAGATGAATGTGCTAAACAAGTATGTTCCGGGTTGGGGACCGGTAAAAGTAAGCCCTCCAGGTTGGGGACTGGTAAAAGTAAGCCCTCCAGGTTGGGGACTGGTTAAAGTAAGCCCTCCAGGTTAGGGACTGGTAAAAGTATGCCCTCCGGGTTGGTGTCCGGTTATTAGAGGCACTCCGGGTTGGTGTCCGGTTATTAGAGGCACTCCGGGTTGGTGTCCGGTTATTAGAGGCACTCCGGGTTGGGTTCCGGTTAGAAGTAACCCCTAGGTCTTGGGATGAGGCCTAGACAAATAAATTAACGTTTATCATTATGCATTACAACATTATGAAAGTGGTTATTGATTTTTGCATGTGATTATTCGATTAGTAGAATATCCATGTGAATAAGTAAATGGCATTATTTCATTTTATTTATGCCGTACCATATTGAAAGTTCATGTTTGAAAGGCTGTTGTTTTATTTATACATTGCCTTAAATGTTTATGCTTATTTTTGAATGTTCCGCTATATTGTTATCCTTACTGGGCATTTGAGCTCACCCCTTTTCTATGTTTTATTTTTCCCAGGAAGTGAAGAAGTAAATTATGAATGACCTGCAGGGATATTATATGGGGATATGAGTGTGGATTATGGAGACAGTATGTTGTAGTAGTAGTTTTTCATTTTATGATGTAATGTAAAACTTATGAATATATCTAGTATTTCCAAGGCTACTAAACCAATCGGTCTTTCGAGATTTGATCTTTCTTGTGATCATACCAATGTTATGTAATAATGCACCGACTCTGGGTAACTGGGGTCGGGGCGTTACAGTTTATTATTATATTCAATCACACCCATTCATTTGAACATTCATCTTAATCTTACCTAGCTAGATGAAAATTCATCTTAATCATGGGTAGCTTGTTGAATATACAAATTAATTCTATGTATTCATAAAAATACTTTTTGGTATTTTTATTTATAATTTTTAAATAGAGAACATCAAAAGTGTCCCTATATAGTAACCAAACCCCATTAATGTTATTCAATCCTTAATTAAAAACATTGAACCCTTTATGAAAATATTAATCAAATGTAGATATAAATATTCATCCTCATTGATCAACTTGTCCACTAAACACACCTACTATAATTGCTTAAAATTGTTGTTATATTTTTATTTCATCCTTAAAAACTTCTACTCCCCATGTTCCTAAATATTTTAGTATCTTTTTCTTTAATAACCACAATCTACTTCTTTTCCTAATTTAGATATATGATCTTCCATTTATATATAGTTTCTCTAATATAACACACAAACTTGAAATCCTACATAATCCAATAATATCGAATATAATAACTCGAAGTATAAAAATCATTTATATAGTATTAAAAATAAATCTAATACATAACCTTTAATGATTGATAAAAAAAATCAAAATTCACCCTATTCTTGTAACATGATTTCTATTCAATTGATATATAAATATAATATTTTAAAGAATTTATATTTTTTATCCCATGTCAAGAGGGTTATGGATAATCTTAGAAAATTTCATTACATTCTCATATCACCATTTTTTTCATATATTTTAGGAGATAACATTTTTAATATCCAAATCATAAGATTCCACATAAAAAACGTATTTTCAAATAAGAATTAATGATTTTTAATTACGAATGCATCAGTAAATAGTTATAAAAATATAGAATGTATTAATATTTATATATAGGTTATTGTAATGTGGGATCTTTTATAAAATTATAAAATATTGGCCAAATGGTTTATTGAATAGTTAATAATATATAACACATCAATATAAATTTATTATAAATAACATCAAAGGACTTCTAGAATCAAATTGATTAGATGGTGATTAAATGAAATGGGTAGGATCTTTAGGATTAATAATATATTCCAATTATTATCACAATAATATTAAGGTAACATTATGGTATAAATGTAATTTTTTTCTAAGTATTTAATAAATTTCTGAAATTTTATTCTTATAAATTTCAATGTATATAAGATGGGGGATTGTAAAACAATTTAAGATAAAAATTATATAAAGGAATGTAATTGGTAGTGATTCATGACAAGTTGATGTATTCACTATAATAATACTATATTTTATGTTTCATTTTATTTGTTTAAATTATTATTTACTAGTGTTGTACGTGAGTCAAAAAGAAAAAATTTACATGAGCGGGTGAGTTACCATTTTGAAAATATAATTTAAATTTAATTATAGATCAAAGTAATTAATGTTAGGGTAGTGTAATATAAAAATAAATGAACACAATTATTTTTATTGTGGTTTAGATATAAATGATCATAAACCACTTTTCATGTATATCATGAACTAAGAGTGATAAAACAAACTATAACAAATATAAAAAAATATTTTAATGACTTTTCAATGAAAAGATTCAAATATCAATTAAATATAATTTATCAATTATGGGATTAAACCCAAACATATATATATTTTTCTATATATTGTTATTACTCAAATAGTATGGCTTATTCCAGATAGAGGCACAACATAATGCCTTATTTTTTTTTGGGAGTCACAAAAAAACAAATACCTTTTAATGTGCAGTATAACATAAAACAATTACACACATAGAAATAAATACAAAGAATGTAATATATAGAACAAGATGAAATATTCATTGTATGATATTTGAAGAAGAAAAAAACAATTTTGTAGTTAAATATCAAATGATTTTATTTTGGATAACAGTTGTAATTTATCACAAAATTATGTCACACTTGTACAATTTATGAATACCCTCAACCTCTCATATTATCCTATGGATTTGTCTATTCTAGGTATATTGAGTTATATTATTCACAATAACCCATATATATGAAATTAATTTCATATTTAAATTCCCCTTGATGTGTGATACTGCCTCATTAAATTCTCTTGTATAATATACCCACATGGGTTTATTCAATAATCTATAAAATTAAAAATATGCTTTATAATGATAAAAAATTATAATATTTTTGTAGTAAAAATAAATATATGTAATAAAAATTATTGTATTATTGAAATTTATCATAAGGAAAAAGAGATAAAATATCACATTCCAACAAAATTTATTTAGAACTCATGGTTTCCAATGAAACGAAAGTGAAAATTAAGCCCCTCATAATGAAAATTTAATCATATATATATTTATTGGAAATAAAATTACCTATTATTAAAATGATTAATAATCATCTAAAAAATAATTATATCAAGATAAACATATGAAAAATCATTCAGTAATTAGAAATATAAAATTATAAATTAAATAGAGCATGTATTGATATAATAAATTATAAAGGAAATAAGTTACCATAGATAGTTCATAAGGTAGGCTCAACACTTTTCCAATTTTCATAATGATGTAATTACATTTTTGTTAATGTGGTTAGTATATTTTATTTATACGGTAGGTAACTTTTTTTCATATGGTAGGTTTATTTTTTTTATGGTAGGTATATTTTTTTATGTAGTATGTAATGTTGTTTCTAGTTATAGGTACATTTTTTTATATTTTATAAACATTTTTTTCTTGAGGTAGAATGTTTCTTTGCATGTAGTAAGTAAAATATTCTCCATGGTGTCAATACAATTTTTTTCATTCGGTAGGTATATGTTTTTCATGTGGGTACATTTTATAACATGTGGTAGGTACATTTTTCTTCATGTTATCACTCATTGTAAATTCTTGAGGTAAATTTTCGAAATTTTCAAATATACACATAGGGTCAGTACTCAAGGACTAATAGTTTCTTTTCAATATTTTCACTCATAGTTAATACTCAATGTAACTTATATACATTTCTAAATTTCCACTAATGATTAGTACTCAAGTTCACATATATACTACTAGATATAAACTCAAGGTCAACACACAAGGTCAGTTCTAAACATTTCCATGTTTTCATTCATGGTCCGAACTCAAGATCACATCCATAAATTTCTAAATTTTCACTCAATGTCTGTACACAAGGTCACCTATTAACTTTAAAAAAATTTAAAGTTTATTATAAATTATAATTATTGAAATTACAAATAATACTAATAAATTTCTCCTTAGGATCCAATTCAACATTCCCCCCTTTTATATAATTTCAAAATAATAGTGAATTCAAAAAAATTATAACATTTATTAAAGTTGAATAAAATGATTTATTGTTTGTATTTTATTTCCCTATTCATGGATATCTCCCTGTATATGATTAATAGGAAAGAAACTAGCCTTTAAAATGCTCTAAAAAACTCATAACTAATATTGCCTTTAATTTTCATGGAATTTTATAATGATTTAAAATGAAATGAAATGTAACCAACTATTTAAAATAATTCTAGTGATCCAATGAAATAAAACATATTTAATGTATACACTATATAAATGAAACAAGTGGAAATTTTTAGCTCAAAAACTAAGTCAAAATCCCCATATAAATATTGAATTCTTAAATTTCATTTATTCTAGTTTGATAGTTTATTTTATCATAATAAGATAAATTTCAGGGTGTAGTAGATATATCATCCAACTATGTATTATAAAGAGATAAATTCAAAATTTATATTTATTTTTTGAAATTTAACCCTTAGAAAATGATATTTAACATCAATGTTCTTAGTCATATAATGTTGCAATGAATTTGGAAAAATAAATAATATAATTAGTTTTACAAAAAAATGAATATTTTTAAAATAACTAATAATATCAGAAATTTTCTTCTTAATCCATAATGATCAAGCACTAAAAGTTGAAAAATCATTATATTAAAATTTAGTATTTGAAATAGAATCAATTTTTTTCTTTGAATAACATGAAACTAATTATTCCTAAATAAAATGGATCATACCTAATGTTATCTTCCAATATTTCTTGTGTCCGCCATAATTAAAATCAAGATAACATATCAAATAGAAATTAGTTCTATCAGGATAAAATGAAAAAAAAGAACCATTAATATAAAAAATGTTCATTTTAAAAAATTTAATATTACTCTCCATTATATCACTTTCATATCTAGAACATAAGAATTCTAAAAACATTAAAATAGTCCTATAAGAATTAAAATATAGAAGACTTGTAATTATTACTCTGTATGTTTTAACATCAACATATTTTTTAGAATTGTCTAAGAATAATATGAATTTGGTAACAATGGGGTTATTTTCTCTTTTAAGAGAATCTAAACAAAACATCATAACTAAATCATTACCATAATTTAATTGATTAATAAAAATATCATCACCACTTATAAATATTTTAAAATTTCGAAAGAATTTTCGCTCCTCCGTAACACTCTTACCAAGTTTAAATGAAATTATTTATGAAAAATCATTATCAATATTTTCTTAAAATGTCCCTAAAATATTTTCCCCAACATAATTTTTTATAATAAAAATGTCAACAAAATATTTCTTCATAAAAAATGTTGGATCAATATTTCCATTCAAAATTATTTTTCAGAGTAACCTTTCTTTACTGTTTAAAGGATGATTTAGGATATTATTTCATACTATAGAGTTATTTGGAAAATAGAAAATTCCTTATCATGATGTTTTTATTTTTAAAAAATAGGGGGTTATATAACATACAATTATTCAGAAATATAACCATTTAAAAAAGTGGTTTTGAAAACCATATCAAATAACATAAAACCATGAGAATCTATATAAACAAACAATATCATAAATGGATTGAATATAGAAATGGCTGAATTGGATCCCTCAAAATCAATACCCTATTGGTAAGAATGAACTTGGGAAACAAACCATGCATTCTTTTTTAACTATATTTTCAGGTTCATCACATTTATTTCTAAAGATGCACATTTTACAATAATATGAGATTAAATTAATGGATAAAATAATTCCCATAGACTTATCCTAGTAAACATAGATAATTTGTATTTCATATAAAATATCTAATTAGATATATTTAAAGACATATAAATATTTATAGGAATAAAATAATAAATAAATAAATGGTAAACAAAAATAATCATACAATATTTTATATTTTCAACATTTAATTTGATATTAACAAATAAATTATCTCTAGGATTTTCTCTATCAGTCTTAAAAAAATTTCAAGAATACATTCAGATTGATAATAAATATTCTCCTCTTCAATATGTGCATCTTCATCATTATGATTTTCTTCTTCCATAAAAAAATCTCTCATTTCGTCCTTAATTTGATCAATACCAACATTCATTTTATTAAAGGAAATTTCATCAAACATTACAAGACTTGATTCTTTAACATCTATGGATATTTTATTTCATACTCTATATGTAATAAATTTATTTGACAATCTAATGGAAATGACTTAATTATATTTTTCATCAAATTTATCTAAATATTATTTTTATTAAGAATAAAAAAAATATTTACAAGGAATCTAAAATGTCTATTTATAGGTTTTATTCCATTCTAAATCACAAAAGGTATCCTTTTAAACAATGTTCTTATGATAATTTTATTTTTAACATAACAAAAAGTGTTCAAATATTCTACTAAAAAGTATTTCTATAGATTATTCTTGTTTTTCATGGTTCTATTCATTTAATTAAGTGTTCTATTATGTTATTTTGAAATGAAAGATTGTGTTTTGGTGTTAATGGGATTGAAAATCTATGATAATATCCATTTTCTCTACAAAAATAGTTAATTATAGGTTCTAAAATTCACTAAAATTATCACACCTAATTGAGTAAATTATTATTCCATTCTAATTTACAAAAAAAAATATAAAATTTTATAAACATAGTTAATATTTCAAAATTCAATTTTAGAATTTACACCCATGTGAATCTTGTGAAATCATCAATAATAACAAATCAATATCTCTTACCTCGCAATATAGCAAGTTTAATAGGACCAGATAAATCCAAATGAATATGATCATGATTCCACATAGTTTCTAGTTATTTTATTTACTTGAAACTTTTTTTTGTTTACCAATTATAAAAGAGTCACAAAAAAATATTACCATACACTTTAAGATCTCTTAACTATACAACTATTTGGTTTATATAAATCTTGTGCATAAACCTTAAATTAGAACGACCTAACCTCCTATTCTAAAAAACATTATCAAATTTTTCATTATTTTCTTTATTTAATATTTTGATCATTTAATTCAAAAAAATGTATCGAATAAATTTGGTCTCTTCTATTTTCCTAAAATAAAGCATATTTTCCATGAAAGTAATATATTTTTATTTTTCAAACTTAAAAAAAATTCATCATTTCATAGCTGAGAAACTATTATTAAATTATATTTTAAACATTCAATATATAATAAATTAAAGAAACAAAATAATTAAAAATTCCAACCTCACCAAAACCACATACCTTTCCTTTTGAAGAATCCACCAATGTAACATTACATCCTTCAAACTTATTAAATCAAATAAAATTTTATATATCACAATTCATGTGCCTTGATATTGCACTATATATATAAAATATCATTTTTTTTCTCCCAATACATAATTCCAATAAGAATATATTTAAGAATGTTTTTACCCATAAAAATTTTGGTTTAATGGGATTATCTTATGAATTATAGGGAAAAAATAATTACCTTTTAAAAATGTTTATAATAAATGAAAATGATAAGGATTTATAAATGAAATCTGTAGTATGTCCAAGGTATTTTATTAATCTCAAGGAACACTCCTTAGCATAATGACCATATATAAGAAATATAGAACATATATTAGTAGAAGTAAATTCATTATTTATTTTAACTAATAAAGTCTTCAACGATGTAGAAAAATTATATCCATATCCAAGATGGGTTCTATTACTTGTACATTTTATTGAAACTCATCATTTTATAAAAAAATATACCGTGATATAAATTGATATTTTTAACTTCAGAGATTCAATTTCAATTTTGAGTTATTAATTTTCCTTAAGAACATCATAATCATTATTTATTTTAGGTTCATGAAACATTTAAAAGAAATAAAATTCCCACATTAATTTATCATTTCAAAAATATCATTTTTTAAATTTTCATTAAAATTTTCCTAATCTGTATATCTTTAATTTCCTTTCAATGGCATCAAGGCCTTTTATTTTTATTCATTTTGGATAATCCCTCTTTTAATTGTTGAAGGAGAACCCTTACATGGCCTATAGGCTTTGTGACATTACAATAACTGAAGGTATTAGAGTAATTCATCCAAATTATAACTACTTGGAACTACTCCTACTCATCATTTATATACTGAGGTCATCTCCCCACCTCTGCATGGTTGTTCGGTTAGGATTCTTATGCATGCAAAAGGTGGTCTTGATGAAAATTTCTATACCCTCTCATTCTTCCAGATCTATTAGCTCTACTCTATTTAATATTAATTTCTCTGAATCCTCATCTGGAGTATGCACCTTGTAGAGTCTTCTGTGACTATTAAGCATAAATTCATGTGCCCCAAATTCCTTGATGTGTCCTAGATTCCATACTGCCCGAAGACCTTGAAGGACTCAGGGACCAAACCTACTTCCCGAAATCCCAAACATATAAATAGTTTTGGATTCTACAGTACCTACTATAGTTCCTACTACAGTACTACTAAAATAAATAAAAAATATGTATCCTCTGAGATTTTATCTGGGTTCTCTTGGTTTCACTTTCCGAGTCCTCACCTACCAGGTTGAGGCTCTCGTGTTGTATGGGTGTAATTTGATTTTTTTTTGAGATTAAAGAATTCCTAGATAGATTTCATCGTGTTTTCATTTTCTTTATGATCCTCTTTATTTGGTATGTTACGTTTCTTGTATAAACCAATGGTATTTTAAACATCAGAATAAACCCTTTTAACTTCATTAATAAATTACCCAATAATTTTTTTTTCAGATTCACTTTCTAAAGATGAATAATAAGTACAATCACTTCCTTTATTTTATGAATCTATTAACCATATGTTTTTAAATTTCATATTAAAACTAGATTCCTCATAATTACCATATTCTTCATAAGGGAAATAATTCTTATGATAACTCTATCTAATGATAATTTCCTTCTTTTCTTTTTAGTATTGATTCCTCTTATATTTATCATTCCTCAACATTGTTAAATCTGACTTAATGTGCCACCTTTTCCTCCAATTATAAAAAATACATCTTTTAAAATGTTAGAAAACAAAATTATACTTATTTACCTTGTAATCAACCATATGATGGCCTTTCTAGGACCTCATTGATTACCATTTCTTCCTTCTATATTGACCATTTATAACATAAGTTATATCACTCATGTTTCTCTTCTATAAATAAAAATAATAAGAATAAGTAGATAAATTTGATTTAAAATATATACCACTATTCATTGAGTTATCTAATTTATAATTGTATTTATGTTCCAACTCATATTATAATATTTACCTAGTAGTCTCGTTATGTGTATATTCAAAGAAATTATTACTTTCCTGTGTTCAGTTATTTTAGCCTGCATCATGTCCTGAAGTTCCCTAAGTACAGTTTCATCAAGAACATGATTTATTAGAGTCTCTCATAAAGAAGGCATATTTTATTCAATACTGGTAAATATATGAATCATTTCATTAATAGTATAATCTTAAAAAATTTGAATTATTGATATTCATCTCTTCACTTGCCCATGTTTTTTAAAATATGTTATTCTAAGTCAAGATGTTTAACTCATAGAATTTTCAAGATGACATGTACAGTTTTACATGAATATAAAAGACTATATATATTTCTATTTACTGAAAAGAATAAACTATTCAATACCTTTTGGATTAAAACATACTTTAATTCATCATTTCTAACAAATTATTTAGGCTCACCTTCAGTATTCGTTTCATTTATTTTCCATGATCTTCCAATGATCATTTCTATGATGATTTTCAAAAATAATCCAAAATTTCTAATTTCCTTAATCAGTTCCATGACAATGAGGTGGGTTTTTGTGTTATTCATCCATCATTTGAGATAGTACCTACCATCTTAAACAATCCCTTTTCCACTTGAAAATTAATTTTACAATTTTTTAGCATATATATATACACACATAGAGGGAGAGAGATAACTAAAAGTATTATACTAATTTCAATTGTTGGTCTGGATATAATATGTAAAAATACACACAAAGGGGGTGAATCGGAATTTTAAAAAATAATTTAAAAATACTGTTATATCAATTTTATTAATGTTATAGTAGTTGAAAGTAAGATGATATTGACACATTTATTTTTATAATGGTTTTCTTACATATGATATTATTTGACTTATTACCCCTCTCATGAACTTACGGTGATGACACCCACTATAACCATTATAATAGAATCCTAAATTGAAATTTTTCCACATGAAGTCACAACAAAATTAAAAATAATTTGTAAAATTGATTCTTAAAACCATGTTGACCTGTGACTTTTTATATAGAGGAATAACCTGACCATCCTTCTTTTTATCATACAGGCATGAAAAAACTAATGATTGGATTTTGTTTATGAGTCACAACCAAAATACATACCATTTATTGTGTATTCTAACATATTATAATTACACACACAAATATCAATATAAATATGTAAATTCATAGAACTAGATTAAATATTTATTGAATGAGAGTAGTGGTATAAAATCACACATCAACAATAAAGGATCAAATGATTGTTGTTTTCATGAGAGTTTTTTTGGTCACCAAAGTATGCCTCACTTTTGTGGGTTATAAATACACTCAGCATCGTATATCATCATTTAGATCTATTTAACTCCATGCATATAAAGTTCCCTTTTTCATAGTATCATTTAAATTTTAAATATTGTAATGTTATTTATTCCCAATGATGTATGGGATTACTTAACTCAATTTTCTTATAAAATATAAAAAACTGGTTTACATCAATAATGTATAAAAATAAAGACATATTGTACAATTATAACATGATGGAATAATTAATGTAGTACCAATAAATAAATATAATCAACATTAATGTCCCTTGGAAAATTCGCATAATTAATGTAAAATAAAATGGTTTCATTCCAACCTTGTTTAATTTGGGACTTGTGTTTTCCTAATAAACATGTGTGAAACATCAACCCAAACGATGTGCATTAAATATTACATCAAATTATTCCAAATTAAATTCAATAAAATTCAAATGATTAATATGTTATTGGGAGTAACTAAATCAAGATAATATTTCCAAAATATTAAGTATTCTTAAATATAATATTATATATAGAAAAGCTTGTTTTACGGAAAAAAATGACAAATTAAATAAGTGATTATAGATAGGTAATAATTTAGATTAAATTTTTTTTCCAAATTTCAACTTGTGGTCACTGCATTTTTGTTTGTGTGGTTAATATATTGTTTCCATGTGGAAAGTACATTTTTCATGTAGTAGGTACATTTTATCATGTGGTAGGTATGTTTATTTATTGTGGTATGTAAATTTTTGTTCATGTGATAGGTACATTATCATCTTGTGGAATGTACATTTTTTCATGGGGTATATTAATTTTTCTTAATGTTGTAGGTACAATTTTTTTCACGTAGCAAGTAATTTTTTTTCATATATTAGGTACATTTTTAATCATGTTGTAGGTATACACTTGGAAAAATTTCAATCATGGTCAGCACTCATGTTTAGTTATATAATTTTCAAAATAATTACTCATGGTTAATAATCAAGGTAAATTCTTGAAATTTTAATATTTTTAGTCATTGTTATTACCCAAGGTAACTTCAATAATTTTCCAAAATTTCTTTTTTTCTAAGTACCCAAGGTCACATCTAGACTTCTCCAATTTATCACTCATGGTCAGTACTTAAGGTACAATCCATACTTTTCATAATTTTCAATTTTCATAGAAATTATAATTATTACTATTACTAAAAATACTAAATTAAATAAGGGATTGAATTAAAAAACAATTATATAAATAATTATTAAATCAATAATGAATATTATAGTTATGATTTTTTTATGATTTTTTTTGTAGTGAAAATTATTTTTTTCTTATATACCTTATACATAATGGTTTGAAGAAAACATTGAGTATTAAAATAGAGAAAAATTTTATAATCAGGTTTGGTTTTCAAAACAAGTCCAACTTCCACCATAGAATTAATATGGATATGAAATTTTGGGATTGAAACAACTACTACAGGAAGAATATTATTTAAAAAACAAATAATATTGTGGTTCATTTTTAAAATAATATTTAATATTAATGAGAAGTAATTATATTTTAAATTATACCAAAAAGAAATCACATATTAAAGAGTAATTTGATAATTTTTATTCAAATAATTATTGTAACCTCAACAAAGAACTTTGAGTCAGATACACAAATTTTTGGAAAATATTATATACTTAAGGAGATATATTGTGGTTTTTAACAAAAATTCACATATCAAATGTTTTGTTGACTAAAATAAAAATGTATATTTTAATAAAATAAACAATAAAGAGATAAATGGAAAAAAAATAAAGGCATAGATGTTATATTTTATATCTTCAACTCGTACAATTGATGATGATCACTTATCAATGAATAGTTGGTTATTTAATCTAGTAGTATTCCATTGGATGTAAAATCAATAAAACAAATTAATAGACCTTATTTAATTTTAAAATGTACTATAGTTTCCCTGTTGGTTAATAAAGATGTAGGTGTAGATATCCTAAACATATGTGACTCATATAAATGTTTAACATGCAATACAATGAATATATAATGCCACTTATATTTTATTAATTCATTAAATAAGAAGATTCAAAGTTTTAACTCTATCATAAATGCTTGTAAAATCATCCAATGAATGTTGTACATTACAAAATTCAACTTTATAACTCCAATGAGTATTGAACTCATTAATAAATCAAAACCAATTGTTATACATTAATAAATGTGTCCTCACAAGATGTGTTTACTGATGGAAATTATAGATATTATGAAAAAACTATAATAATGCACATTTAATATCTTATATTGGAATTATTTTCTTTTAGGTGATAAATATTGTTGATTGTGATATGGTAAGGTCATGATAAGGGATTACAATGATATTAACTCTAAATATCAAAAAAATTCTAGGTTATTGGAGTTTTTAAGTTCATTTACTAAAAACACAAGGAATGATATCAAAAATATTTTAGATAAACTATTAAAAGATAACTTATTTTGGAGAAATCATTGTTATGGAAATGATTTATTATTCTATTGGTTTATGAATAGTCATATGAACCATTTTTTTAAATGAAAATTAATTTTAATTCCCAAATCATAACCATAAGTTAATATAATACACTAAAAATATTAATTTTCACTTCTTCTATAGTGGGATATTTTTTATCTTCATCAAGAATACATATCTCTATTTGTGAATGTACACTAGATATATCTCCATAATTTTTAAATATAATTATGTAATCATTTTATAGAATAAAATTAGTACAACCTTGAGAGATGAGATATTTCAATCTCTATAATGACCAAGACTGGATTACCTAAAACCCAAACAGGTTTTCCAGTGACATCTAAAATGTTTCCTCTAATAATCAATTATTATTGAAAAGTGAAAATGGATAAAATAATTCAACAAGGGGGATAATTTACCTAATCATATTCATTTAAATAAATAAAAAATAATACAAAATTTTAATGGAAATGAAAATTATTCATGTTAATTCATGTCACACGTGAATAAACCAATCATAAAAAAATAATATTAACAAATAATAATTAAAAAAATTTAATAAATTACCATTTAAAATAAAAATGTATAATTAGACTCCAAATTATATGGATACCCATTATATACTAAAATATACATGTACTATGTGGAAGTAAATTCCCTACAATGACCAATACCATGAGTAATGGGAATTACTAAACATAAAACCCAAAAATATATACACAATGGCATATGAATAATATTATACATGATATGGGTTATTATATTAATATAATATATAGGATTTATATACATAAAATCCAAAAAATATATTGTTATTAAAACCAATGAAGATAAAACAACACATATTAATAAATAATTCACATTTTCATTAAAAGAGTTTAAACAGAATATATTTCAAATTACCCAGAAAACACATATATTAACCTCATGTGAAAATAAACATGTTATTATAAATAATTTATATAAAAATTTCATGTATGATTCATATCCTAAAAACATATAATAATTTAACATGCACTATAAACAATTAATGAATGAATGGTGAAAATTTATGAACTATTATGTTCAAGAAACAAAGATAATACCCTCACAATAACAACCAAAACACATAAAGATATAATTTATCATTTATCAATATTCAGTTATGTCTGACAGTCAGTAATTAATATGTTAGTTATAAGAACTTTCCTCACTTTATCATGGGTTGCCTTTGTCAATAAAATCCCCAAACTGAAACCATATTATATTACCTGAACCAGAACACTAAAAACCTTGATCAGAATTATTTTTGTACAAGAGGATACATACTAGTAGTGAGGACTAGAAAATAATATGGGGATGAAAAAACATGAAAACATTTTAAAAATGGTTTATAAATCATATAACATTCATAAAATAAATATAACATCATAATAGAACTATATAGAATTAAAAGTATAAGAAAAATATAATAAAAAATTGTAGGATCGAAATATAATATGAGATGCTCAATATACAAGAGGGGGGGTGAATTGTATACTTTAAAAATTCCTTTGGAACCTTTAAAGTTAGTTATGAATAACTAGAGTTTCCTTAAGAAAAGGAAAGAACTAAGTTTAACAAAGTTAAACTAAGTTGATTCACACCACCTCTAACACCGAACTAAACTTGGAAAGAGATTCCAAAAGTAGGTTCCGGAAATATGGTTCCGGAATTTGAAACTTAACAGAAGTTACAATATGAGATTCTACCTTAAAGCGTATAGAATCTAAACTAATCAAAGTAAGTAGGGAAGTATAAGAAAATTATACTTTCCTTAAGATACAAAATGCAGCGGAATAAAACAAGTACAAGTAGAAGAACTACTAGTAACAAGATGATAGTCTTTTAACCCAAAGAGAAGGGTATCCAACAACCTTGGATAAAGGTCCCTTGATTTATACTTTCAAGCAAGTCTGTCTTACCCACACCAGGGTAAGCCCTCGATACGAAGATCGGTGTCTCTGTCTTGCTATCCCCGCAAGCCCTCAACTTCAAGGTAGTTGGCAACCTCTGTCTTTCTCGACAAGAAAGTCCTCGATCTTTAAGGTAGTCGGCACCTCTGTCTTTCTCAGCAAGAAAGCCCTCGATCTTTAAGGTAGTCGGCACCTCTGTCTTCCTATCCCCGGAAGCCCTCGAATGTAATCACCAACATTCGGAGTCGCACGAAGCTTTGAGAGTTAATAAGAGACTCTCTCTCTATAAATCACTTCAACAGCATGTATGCACAAGGTTCAAATGTTCATCCATCCGTTGTGTGCTTTTTCAAATGAGCTCCTATTTATAGGTGAGGTCGGCTCCTTCTCCAACGGTCATATTTCCCTTAAAGTTCGGAGGGACCTGTACACGTGTCACTTAGACAACGGTTAGTTTATAACAAAATGGACGACATCGTTTTATAACAAAGTAAGTGTAACAGAAAGTACGACATCGTTTTAAACTCTAACATAAAGGTTCGGAATAGAAATTTCGGAGTGAAAGTTCGGAGTGAACAAATTCAGAGTGTATAAAACAATGATATCCAGATTCTGTTTAACGAGTGAATTCGGAATGAGAATTCGGAATAGGAATTCGGAATAGGAATTCGTCATCAGAAATCGTAATGGGAATTCGTCATCAGAAATCGTAATGGGAATTCGTCATCAGAATTCGTAATGGGAATTCGGAATGAGATTTCTTCATTAGAATTCGTAATGGGAATTCTTCATTGGAATTCGTAATGGGAATTCGTAATGAGATTTCTTCATTAGAATTCGTAATGGGAATTCTTCATTGGAATTCGTAATGAGAATTCGTAATGAGAATTCTTCATTAGAATTCGTAATGAGAATTCGTAATAAGAATTCTTCATTAGAATTCGTATCCTGAATCTGGAATAGAACTTAGTCAGAATTCATAACCAGAATTCGGAGTGAAACTTCCTTATAGTTCTTGTCCAGAATCCGAACCCTAAAACAGAATGCTTTTTATCAGTTTTAATGATTCCGAGAAAGTGAATCCGAATTTCATACTTAAGAAAAAAATATTAATGAAAATATGATAAGGATAAATTTTTCTTATAAAAGCGTTTTTCCTTAAGAAAACATTTTTCCTTATAAAAGCAATTTTCCTTAAAGATAAGGTGTTTGTGATTTTCAAAACAAGAAGGAATGGAAAAGTCATAAGGAAAACCTTATTGACTCAACAATCTCCCCCTTTTTGGAAAGCACAAACATCCTTACAAAAAAAAAACTATTCTATGAAGAAAGAAACAAATTAAAGCTTATCTCCCTTGGTTTAAGAATATAGATGAATACGACTAACTCCCCCTTAGGCTTTGAATCTCTAAGGATCGTATTCATATTTCCGGAGTGATATTTCTTTAAGATAAAAACTCCCCCTTAAACAAACTCTTATTAGAGTTCTATCTCATTGGGTATTTTTCTTTCTCCCCCTTTGATAAGCACTTATTAGATTTCCTCTTTTTCTTAAGGATCTTTTCCTTCTCCCCCTTTGTGATTTTCAAAAAGAATTTCGAGGGAATGGAAAAAAATAACAAAGTACCTGAAAGATTAGTAACAACAACAAAACAGAACAACAATCACGATTCTCATTAAATTTGAAATGTCAGCAACAAAAACAGATTACAACAAAAAGATCGGATTGATTATTTCGGATCTTTCTCCTTTGACATAAGCCCCTTGAGAATAGTCTTGATCTTTTTGAGGTCCTTATGATCTTCCTCTGCTTGCTTTTCTAAGGCAACTATCCTTGCTGACTGAGCTTGAATGATTTCTTCCTGAGCCTTCAACTTTTCTTCCTGAGCTTCCATTTTCTCTTCCTGTGACTTTATCCTTTCTAGAAAATTGATCCGATGATCCCTTTCAAATTTCCAACTTTGATTAACAGAGTTGAGCTTTCCATTCAGATCTCTTACTTCCTGACTCCGAATGTTCTTTTCCTCTGCCAATTTCTCATCGAATGATGCAGTCATCTCATGAAACTTCTTGTCCTCGGTTTGAAAAGCATCCTTAACATTCTCCTGAAACTCATCCAGCAACCTCATCTCTTCCACATTCTTCTTCGACCAGCTAGTCATCCTTTTGCAAGATCTTTTATGGGCTTCGTAACCAATGAAGAAATTTTTGAACTGGGCTTCTATCTCAACACACTTATCCATTACCATGGATACGGAATCGGTTTTCTGATTCAGCGTATGTTGGAGCATCTGGCACCGAGAATCAATACTGGAGAAAGTCGGAATGGTTCCCACCAACTTCTTCAAGGATTGAACAACAAAATCGTGCCCCAACGAAGATGATTCCGAATCTGACATCTTGCTAGGAGAATTTTCTTCTTCAATAAGCTCCAACTTCCTCTTTGAAGAACTACCAGCTTCCTTCCTCATACTCTTTTCTGAACTCGGGGTATCAGCAATAACTTGTTTCCCCTTATCTTTTTTCGGAATAGAAACCTGTTCCGGAGATTTCTTCTCACTGTCAGAAACTTGAACAACCAAATCTTCCTCATCAACAACTTCTATATTTTCTTTCTGAGCAGCATCAAGTGAAAGATGTTCTTCTTCTCCATGATAAGAAACTTCTTCCTCTCCTTCCTTTCCTTCTATTACTGGAGTAACTAGTTTTGAAGATTCGGCTTCAGATGTTCGGAGCGACAGGTGTTCCGAAGGAGTTCCCTTGTATTCATCTACTTGTTTGAGCACATCTCCTGTCTCACCACTTCCTTCAGCAGCTTCTTCCACTTCTTCCACTAGCTCTACTTCCTCAGCATTCTTAGCAGCAGCCTCTTTCGGATCATCGAGATTTCTTCCTGGAGTCTCAGGTAGAGAGTCCAAAGAAAAAGTTCTCGGAACGGGAATGGTTGCTGAAACCATTTCATTAAACTTCAACAAGGCTTGCACAGCCTCAGCTTCTGACAACTTCTTCTTCAGCTTCTTTTCCTTAGCTTGCTTCTCGAGCTCATCAGCAGCCTTTTCTTTCAGAGCCTTAGCCTCTGCGGGATCCAATCCGAACTGCGGATCTCCTTCCTTCCTCTTTTCCTTGTCAGCTCTCCACTTCGCTGCAACCTCATCAGTATATGTCTTCTTCTTCTTAGGCTTAGGAGGTGCGGAATGGACTTCCTTAGACTTAGGTTCCTGAGCTTCACCTACCACTTCTTTCAGCTTCCTCTTCCTTACCGGCTTAGGCGATTCCGGATCAGCCACTTTCGGAGTCACTTCTTCTTGAGGAGGAAGATCAAAAAACATGCCAGACTTCTTGTCAAAAGCTATATTCATCCTTTTAAGAGTTGCATCACTGAGCAACATGATCTTGCAAACTTTCGGTTTAGAACTGCAAGCAACCTTGAAGGACTCAAGGCACCGAACTATCAGCTTCGACAATATTGCCGGGTACATTACTATCTGAGCTCTCAGATTCCCTTTCTTTAAATTCTCAAGATTAAGAAGGATATGCTTCATCAGGTTGAACTTCCTTTGATTTATCAAGAAATCTAAGATGTATATCTCACTCTTCTTCAAGCTGTCCTTGTCTCCTTTTCTCGGTACAATAAGCCCTTGCACCCATAACTCCAGAATCCGGAAGTTTGTAGATAGGGTTGCAATTTTCGAAGCCTTATCATCATCCAGTCCGAGAATTTCTAAGGCTTTCTCCTTGTTGAAACTACCCAAGGAGTCTGGAAGAACATGCGAGATAAACTCAGCTTCCCCTTCATAATTCAACCCTACCAAGCTTGCAGCCTTGGTGTAAGATAGCTTATAAGTCTTGCCATACGATTTGAAAGAAAATTTTTCTCTATTGTCTTCCACAAAGAAAGCAACCGACTCATAAAACTCAACAAGCAAGTCTGGGTAAACTTCATCTTGGTTGCCGGTTTTTGATATCACAACATCTTCCCAGCCATTGAGCTTGATATTCTTTGATATAATAGAATCATAGTTGCTGAAGAAATTCGGATGCACTAACCGCTCTCTGTAGACTAACCACTGTGAAATGGGCTTTGTTGAAGACATCTCTTGAGAAGCTAACTCTGCAGACATTCGGATTAGAAGTCTCTGAGAAGTTCGGAACTGAGAAGACTGAAGTTCGGAACTGGAAAACTGTAGTTCGGAACAGCCTTAAAACAGAGATACAGAGCTTCAGCACGCAAGAGCTTGAGATCGATGTGGGACGAGAAAATAGGGTCCCCTTTATATAGGCTTTGGGATGACGGTTCAACTTCCTCGGTTGATCTAACGGTTTAGAATGATCTGAGATCAGATCTGACGGTTGAGAGGTTGAATCCGATCTTTTTGAGGTTTTATTAAAACAGAATTCAAGAAATTCAAAAAACCGAAAACAAACTATAAGAAAATGCCAGCAAGTAAAATATGATTACGAAAACTTCAGTAAGGAAGTCATACCTTACGGATTAGCTTAGGAAAGTTATTCGTAATGGGTAATGTAAAGACGACTACGAAAAAAACTCAATACGAAAAACTCAATACGAAAAACTTGATACGAAAAACTTGATATGGAAGATTCAATACGAAAGTTTTTCCATTATGAAAATACCAGTACGAAAATTTTCCATTCCGGAAATTTTCAATACGAATACTTTTATTCCAGAAGTATTTTGTATGGAAATATCCATTCTGGAAAATTGTAGTTCCGGAAGTTCCATTCCGGAAAATTTCGTTCCGAAAAATTTGAAAACAAATTTTGAAAAACTTTGTTAAATAGACAAACAAATGTACTCCCCCTATGAAAAGGAGTTTATTACTGTGAGGAGATTTTTCCAACAGAAAGTTAATTAAGGAAGATTACCTTACGGTTATCATTCCTAACTTCTGTTTAATATATTCAAATCTATCAGAAGGTAAAGATTTTGTGAAAATATCAGCAAGTTGATCTTGCGTTCCGATAAACTGAAGAATAATATCTCCTTTAAGTGTGTGATCCCTAAGAAAGTGATGCCTAATATCTATGTGTTTTGCACGGGAGTGATGTGCAGGGTTTTTACTTAGAGCAATGGCACTTGTGTTATCACACAAAATTTGAGTTTTAGTAAAACTCAAGCCATAGTCTGTGAGTGTGTGTTGCATCCACAACACTTGTGCACAACAACTTCCAGCTGCTACATATTCAGCTTCAGCAGTGGAGAGTGCAACAGAATGTTGCTTCTTGCATGACCAAGAAACTAATGAATCTCCTAAGAAATGACAAGTTCCGGATGTACTTTTTCTATCCATTCTACAACCACCAAAGTCAGCATCAGAAAAGCTTTTTAGAACAAAATCATTTCCAGAAGTATAAAATAATCCTAGATCCATGGTTCCCTTAAGGTAGCGAAAAATTCTTTTAACTGCCTTTAAGTGAGATTCCTTAGGATTGGATTGATATCTTGCACATAAGCATACTGAAAACATTAAGTCTGGTCGACTAGCAGTTAAGTAAAGTAGACTTCCAATCATACCTCTAAAAGATGTTTGATCTACTGGTTTTCCAGCTTCATCAAGATCTAAAGAGTTTGAGGTACCAATAGGAGTACTTATACTCTTCGTGTTGTCATAACCATACTTTTTAAGAAGATCTTTAATATACTTATGTTGAGATATGTAGGTTCCTTCTGGTTTTTGAGAAATTTGAAAACCAAGGAAAAATGTTAACTCACCCATCATACTCATTTCAAACTCAGATTTCATTAGACTAGCAAAAGAATCAGTCAAAGATTGCTGATTTGAACCAAATATAATGTCATCAACATAAATTTGAACAATCAAAACATTTTTCTTATCTTTCTTTATAAAAAGGGTTGGATCTGCATTTCCCTTAACATAGTTATTTTGAAGCAAAAATCCAGTGAGTCTATCATACCATGCTCTTGGGGCTTGTTTAAGGCCATACAAAGCTTTGGTAAGTCTAAAAACATGATCAGGATGTTTTGTATCTTCAAAGCCAGGAGGTTGTTCAACAAAAACTTCCTCTTGAACATAACCGTTAAGAAAAGCACATTTCACATCCATTTGAAATAGTTTGAAATTAAAGAATGCTGCAAAGGCAAGTAGAATACGGATAGATTCAAGTCTAGCTACTGGAGCATAGGTTTCTTCATAGTCTATTCCTTCTTGCTGATTATAGCCTTTAGCAACAAGTCTAGCTTTATTTCTAATAATGACTCCATTTTCATCACATTTGTTTCTGAAGACCCATTTTACTCCAATAACAGAAGTTTCCTTAGGTCTTTCAACCAAGGTACAGACTTTATTCCTTTCGAATTCATTTAGCTCATCTTGCATTGCTTTGATCCAATCATCATCACCTAAAGCTTCATCAGTGCTTTTAGGTTCTAGTTGGGAAAGAAATGCTAGATGTTCTACTTCATTTCTTAAGGAACTTCTAGTCCTTACAGGTTGATTTACATCACCAATGATACTATCACTGGGATGATTCTTAAGAAACATCTGATTTGGGTTTTGTAAAACCTGTTCATCAACATAAGGTAGAAAGTCTTCTGGGGTAAATGTTTCAGAAGTATCTTCTAGAACAATTTCCTTATCAGAAGGTTCTTCTAACAAAGGTTGACAATCAGTTTTTGAAAACACATCCGAAGATGTAAGTTGGGAAGTTTTAAAAACAAAAGGATCTGACTCATCAAATTTCACATGTACTGTTTCCTCAACAGTACAAGTATTTTTATTAAAAACTCTATAAGCCTTAGAGGTTGTGGAATATCCTAAGAAAATCCCTTCATCTGATTTTGGTGCGAATTTATGTAAGTTATCTTTAGTATTCAAAATGAATACTTTGCAACCAAAAACCTTGAAGTAGGAAAGCCTTGGTTTTCTACCATTCCATAACTCATAAGGAGTTTTATTAAGAAAAGGTCTAATCAAAACTCGATTTATAGTATAACAAGCAGTACTTACGGCTTCAGCCCAGAAATGTCTAGCAATAGAATATTCACTCAACATGGTTCTAGTTATTTCTTGAAGAATTCGATTTCTTCTTTCAACTACACCATTCTGTTGAGGAGTTCTAGGTGCTGAAAAGTTGTGAGTAATACCTTTCTTACTACAAAAAGTTTCAAAATCAGAATTTTGAAATTCTCCTCCATGATCACTATGAATAGTTTTCAATGGAAGGTTTTTCTCATTTTTAACTTGAGCTCTAAAACTTTTGAAATAAGAAAAAGCTTCAGATTTCCTTGCTAGAAAATAGACCCAAGTAAATCTAGTGTAATCATCAACTAGAACAAACACATAGTATTTGCCTCCAATGCTTCCAGTTTGTGTAGGACCAAAAAGATCCATGTGCACCAACTGTAATGCATCGGTTGTTGAGACTTCACCAATTGACTTAAAACTAGATTTATGTTGCTTGCCATATTGACAAGGATCACAAACTTTAGAAGAATCAAATCTAAGCTCCGGTAGATCCTTAACTAGTTTCTTCTTAGAGAGTTTACATAGGTTTCTAAGATTACAGTGCCCTAGTCTTCTATGCCATAACCAAGAATGATCTTCCATTGCACTTAGGCAAGGTAAATCTTGGCTTCTTAGGTCTTCTAAGTTTAAGGTGTAAACATTCTCTTGCCTGTTGGCTGAGAGAATAAATTCTTCCTTGGAATTGTGAACTAAGCATTTATCATTCCTAAAATTCACAAGGTAACCTTCATCACATAACTGACTTATGCTAATGAGGTTGTGCTTAAGACCTTTAACAAAAAGAACATTTGAAATCAAAGTTTTACCTAAAAGAACAATATTACCAATACCAACAATCTCTCCCTTAGCATTGTCTCCGAAAGTTACCTTTCCTCCTTTCGTCTTGATAATTTTTTCAAAGAAGCTTTTGTTACCAGTCATGTGCCGGGAACATCCACTATCCATGTACCAAACATTGTTGCTGGAACTTTCTTTATTTTCCTGAAATTAAGAACAAAGTTAGACTTTCGGAATCCAAACTTGCTTGGATCCGAGATTTCTAGACAATAAAATCTTAGGTACCCACATTTTCTTGGAAAAATAAGCTTTATGAAAACCTAAGGATTGGGTTTTGTTTAAGGAACAATTTCTTGCCCAGTGACCACCACATTGACACTTAGTACAAAATGGGGCACTTTGAGGAACAAAATAATTGTTGCTGAAAACAGGTTTTGCATGGGTATAACCAAATCCGGATTTATTTCTTAAAGGTCGTATTTGAGAATACATCTTATCAAAATTTTCCTTACCATGGGTAAAGTTTGATAAGCACTTCTTTAAGGAAAAAATTTCGGACTTGAGTTTTACAACCAAGTTTTTATCTTCAAAATCATTAGTTTTGGAACTAGAGTTAGGCTCGAAAACATTTTTATTAGAAATTACTTTTTCTAACTCTTTAGAAAGTTTATTCTTCTCAGAACTTACTTCCTCAAGATTTTTTGAAATACTTTCAAAATCAGCATTTTTCTTATCAAGATCTTTAGAAAGATCTGATATCTCTTTAGTAAGAATAGAATTCCTAGAATTTTCCTTATCAAGTTTCTTGTTGAGTTTGGAATTATCAATCTCAAGAAGTTCAGCAAATCTAGAGACTTCTTCAAAAGTAGGTAAAGTATTTTCCTCATCAGAAGATGATTCTTCATCAGAAGAGTTATAATACTTACTATCATTAGGATTTAAAGAAACATTGGTCAATGATTCAGCATTTCGTACCTTAGCCATAAGACAATGATTATCAATAGGTAATCTGGCTATAAGACCAAGATTCTTCTGTCCTGAAGATTCATATTCAGAAGATTCATCTGAAGAGTCACCACCACTGGCACTCCAGGTGTCATTAGCTTTCAAAAATTTCTTAGCTTTAGCTTTGTAATATTTCTTCCTGTTCCTGTCTGAATGCCTTTCCTTTCTTTCTTTCTTTCTGAGCATAGGGCAATCTGGTCTAATATGTCCTGCTCTCTTACATTCATAACAAGTAACTTCTCCATCTTTCTTATCTTTCCTATCCTTCTTCTTATACTTGGATTGAAAGTTTCTTTGTCCAGCTATCTTGTTCATCCTTCGAGCAAGATTGGCTAATTCATTTTCTGAAACTTCACTTTCACTAGATTCGGATTGGAAAATGACTTTCTTCGATTTGGATCTGGTTACTCTCTCAGGAGTCTTAGCTTTCATCTGATTCGAAGTTGTAGTAAAAGCAACAGTACCATTTCCATTCTTCTTCTTGATGTTGTCAGCATCTCTCTTCATTCTGGTCTCATGTTGTAGAAGAGTTCCAAATAATTCATCAAGAGTTATTTGAGTAACCTTCCTGTTCTCATCTATAGCTGTTCTCTTGGATTCCCACTCATTGGGCATAATATCAATTATCTTGTCCACAAGAGCTTCATCATCTAAACCTTTCTCTCCCATAGACTGTAGACTATTGACGATTGTCATAAATCTTTGTTGTACTTTACAGATAGGTTCTCCATGAGGAAAATTAAAGCCATGATATTCAGCTCTAAGCATAGCCCTCCTAGTCTCAATCACTTTAGAAGTCCCAAAATGAGTAACCTCTAACTTCTTCCATATACAATTAGCTGCTTCACAAGAAGAAATTTGGCTATATATATTTCTAGTCATTGAACATAATAAAGTGTTGCGTACCTTGTAGTTGAGTTGATATTCTTGCTTCTCCTGGTTAGTAAAGGTTCTGACTTCCTTGTCAGGAATTTTGTAATCACCAGTAAGCATGACAAAGTTGTCTACTCCAGTATTGATAACGAATGTCTTCATACGATCTCTCCAGTATTCATAATCATTACCATCGAAGATTGGTGGCCTTGTAGGATTCAAATTGTCTATCGAACCAACATTCATTCCTGCCATACTTGAAAATAACTTGGAGACAAACTTGTTAATAACAAAAATTCGGAATTAAAAAGTTCGGAATAGGAAAAGTTCGGAATGGATAATCCGGAATGAAAAAATTCGGAATTGAAAAGTGAGCAAGAAAAACTTGAACGTGAGTACAAGTATTTCAGTAACCTTGCCTCTGATACCAAATGTAAGAATGGTATAGAGTAAGAGGTTTCCAAGCTCTGATACCAATTGTAGGATCGAAATATAATATGAGATGCTCAATATACAAGAGGGGGGGTGAATTGTATACTTTAAAAATTCCTTTGGAACCTTTAAAGTTAGTTATGAATAACTAGAGTTTCCTTAAGAAAAGGAAAGAACTAAGTTTAACAAAGTTAAACTAAGTTGATTCACACCACCTCTAACACCGAACTAAACTTGGAAAGAGATTCCAAAAGTAGGTTCCGGAAATATGGTTCCGGAATTTGAAACTTAATAGAAGTTACAATATGAGATTCTACCTTAAAGCGTATAGAATCTAAACTAATCAAAGTAAGTAGGGAAGTATAAGAAAATTATACTTTCCTTAAGATACAAAATGCAGCGGAATAAAACAAGTACAAGTAGAAGAACTACTAGTAACAAGATGATAGTCTTTTAACCCAAAGAGAAGGGTATCCAACAACCTTGGATAAAGGTCCCTTGATTTATACTTTCAAGCAAGTCTGTATTACCCACACCAGGGTAAGCCCTCGATACGAAGATCGGTGTCTCTGTCTTGCTATCCCCGCAAGCCCTCAACTTCAAGGTAGTTGGCAACCTCTGTCTTTCTCGACAAGAAAGCCCTCGATCTTTAAGGTAGTCGGCACCTCTGTCTTTCTCAGCAAGAAAGCCCTCGATCTTTAAGGTAGTCGGCACCTCTGTCTTCCTATCCCCGGAAGCCCTCGAATGTAATCACCAACATTCGGAGTCGCACGAAGCTTTGAGAGTTAATAAGAGACTCTCTCTCTATAAATCACTTCAACAGCATGTATGCACAAGGTTCAAATGTTCATCCATCCGTTGTGTGCTTTTTCAAATGAGCTCCTATTTATAGGTGAGGTCGGCTCCTTCTCCAACGGTCATATTTCCCTTAAAGTTCGGAGGGACCTGTACACGTGTCACTTAGACAACGGTTAGTTTATAACAAAATGGACGACATCGTTTTATAACAAAGTAAGTGTAACAGAAAGTACGACATCGTTTTAAACTCTAACATAAAGGTTCGGAATAGAAATTTCGGAGTGAAAGTTCGGAGTGAACAAATTCAGAGTGTATAAAACAATGATATCCAGATTCTGTTTAACGAGTGAATTCGGAATGAGAATTCGGAATAGGAATTCGGAATAGGAATTCGTCATCAGAAATCGTAATGGGAATTCGTCATCAGAAATCGTAATGGGAATTCGTCATCAGAATTCGTAATGGGAATTCGGAATGAGATTTCTTCATTAGAATTCGTAATGGGAATTCTTCATTGGAATTCATAATGGGAATTCATAATGAGATTTCTTCATTAGAATTCGTAATGGGAATTCTTCATTGGAATTCGTAATGAGAATTCGTAATGAGAATTCTTCATTAGAATTCGTAATGAGAATTCGTAATAAGAATTCTTCATTAGAATTCGTATCCTGAATCTGGAATAGAACTTAGTCAGAATTCATAACCAGAATTCGGAGTGAAACTTCCTTATAGTTCTTGTCCAGAATCCGAACCCTAAAACAGAATGCTTTTTATCAGTTTTAATGATTCCGAGAAAGTGAATCCGAATTTCATACTTAAGAAAAAAATATTAATGAAAATATGATAAGGATAAATTTTTCTTATAAAAGCGTTTTTCCTTAAGAAAACATTTTTCCTTATAAAAGCAATTTTCCTTAAAGATAAGGTGTTTGTGATTTTCAAAACAAGAAGGAATGGAAAAGTCATAAGGAAAACCTTATTGACTCAACAAAAATAACTATTAACTAAAAAATGAAATTGTATGATTGAATATTGTTATTCATAACAATAGTGATCACCTTATGTTTTTACCATATAAAAGTTATATATGAATGAAAAAATATATAAAAGGAGCACAAATATTTTTCCACATCCTTTACTCAAACCTATCTCTACATACCTATCAAGTTCATTAATCTTTATCAACAATGAATGAGTCATTTACTATCTTATATTCCAACATAATGCCTCTATGTCAATTAATGTAAATATGTAGGGTGTATAAACAAAACATAGTAAGAAACAATAAATGGTGACCGTATTAATGATAATAATATAAGTTCATGAAAAAATTTATTAAATTGAATGTTTTAATCAACAAATATACACATTAGTCAAAATTTTGGGTTATGAAAATGACTCCCTGGTGTCCAACTCATATATTCATTGATGAATATTGGTGTAGAGTCTAAGTATTTGACATTTATAGTCGATTGGATTCCCCTGAAATCATAATATCATAACTATACTTGTATATTAAAAAAAATATCCACAAAACCTTATATTCCTTGTCACATTGAGATAGTAGGTTGGTCTTTATTAACACATCAATAAACTATCACATAGATATACTATGGTTTCCTTGAAATCCCTTATATTCACTAACTCATCAAGATATTCACCTTCCCACTATGAACCCTTCAATTATCATTCACATCTAGATACTGGGTTGAACTCCACTAACCCATTCATTATTAACCACATTGGAATACTATGTTATCATCCATCAATCCTACTTAGTGACATTAGGATACTGTGTTAGCCTCCATTAACTAATACATTGTGTATCATACCAGTACAATGGGTATATTTCACTAAAAATGTATATTCTTAGTATCATTGTTATCAGTATACTATCTTTTCTTCTTTCAATCTATTTATTCTTAATCACATCAATATATATGGGTTTAAACCCACTAAATCGATCAATATTAGTCACATTGAGATATTAGGTCAACTTATACCAACCAATCCATTTCCAGTCACATCATGATTTTTTATCCTCTTTTAACTAATCAATGATATATTTTAATTGGAATATACAGATTATTAGTTATCATAAACCAACTCTACAACTCTTTATCTATGAAATCAAGATAGCCAACATAAATGCCTAAAGGGAATTCCAAAACACCGTAGGTAAGTAACTTGTGCGTTGGAATATTTGAATATAACTTAAGGAATGGATCTACCAAGTGATCAAGTAAATAAAAAATAACAAACCAAGAAATTATCTTAACCACATTATATATTGTTCAGTACTTACCAGATATATAGATAAAAAAATAACAGATGTTTAAATAAATTAAAATCTTATAAAAACATATCCACATACCACAAAAAATATATTACTCAATCCAAAATTAATTCAAAATAAAAAATGGGAAGGGAAGACAATATTGATATATAATATCATATAAGTAGTCTAAACATTACATCAAAATTAATAAAAGAACCAATAATCCATCCCTAAGTGATATGTTGCATCTTACCACCATGTCACATGCATATATAAAACCTGAACTAGTATAAATAATGAGTGGATCAAATAGGTTTCTTTTGCCTTTTATTTATTTGAATAAATGTGGTATTCATACACCATTGGTGTATATAAGTTTTGAGTATAAAAATATTAATATGATCCCACCAATGGTTATATAAAAAACCATTAGCTACAAAATCTAAATCATACTAGTTTAAGAATATTACAAGAATATGATATCTGAAAATTCTACAAAAAAAATTAATATAAAATTATTTGGATAGATTAATGAATATCAAACAGACATTTAAAATAAATTTTTTATTATAGGTATCGTGGTATTATACCATATTTTCACTTTTTCTAGGGACACCATATAGTATGACTTCAATAACAAGGGTTGTACCCTTAATTAGTGGAATGGATAATAAAAAACTTCTCTAGACAATAGGGGACCACATAAGTTACTTCTCTCATCAGGGAGACACACATAATAGGTAGTAGGGATCTCATCCCATCTAGGATAACTTAAAAAAGAACACAAAAGTTTCTCATGGATTTAATCAAAATAAGAAAAAATAATTTATCTTTTAATTTCATCAAACTATTTATAAATCATCAAACAAAATTATATTAAATCACACTTTTGGTCAATTCCATCAAATAAAATGATGACACAAGTGTTAAAAAATATTACAAAATTAATTAGCATACAATTAATTATTAAATACATGTTATAACATTCATAAGATTAAATTTAAATATATAATCACCCATGAGTCAAACAAATAACATTATATTTATAACCACCTATGTTAATCAAGACAACCCTCCTGGAAATAATGTTATCCATGAAGAAAAAATGGAGGAATCGAGAACCCATATAATCCCAAGAAAATCCCATGAATTAAAATATACATCATAAAATTCAGATATTGGGACCCCTTATATTCTATTTCTTTGAGTAGATGTAATAAACATGATATAGATAATAAGTTTCTTTTATAAGTGGAGAGTAGGATCTTCCTTAGAGTACCCTAAAATGATTCATGAATAAATACTACTAAGATAAACCCCATAAGAGGGGTAAGAGATGGTTTAATTTAAGTTGTGGGTGATGGGGGTCAAACTAGGGTGATATTTAGTGTTTATAGTGTTAAATTATACTATGGTTGGGATAATTATTTTACATTTTTAATGTTATGGATACAGTGTATAGTTTGGTCAAACAGTTTTCCAAGCCCCATGCTACCTATTCAGGTAGCCCTGGATCCACCCAGGTGATTCTCATGGTTTTTACAAAGTTAGGAACACCTTATGGCAACTATGTAGATCCCCTCTAATATAAAATTATATGATATTTATGTTTGTGTAATAGTTGGATCTAATAAGGCATTAACTGTGTGCAAGTAAAAACTTCTCATTTTATTGAATAATTTAGGAAAAAATAATTTAAAAGGAAAATAATGATAACAATACTTAAATAACACATTTATTACATGAAAATGACTTTATTGGTGAGTCATTCCTCCCAACCATATCACTCTATAGCACCAAAAATTTAACTCGAAGTCTAATATGAGAATAATTCATGCCATTGAATCATATGATCTTACCATTAATGAGTCTCATTCTAATTAGATTATTTATTCCACAATTCATAAAACAACTGAATAAATCTTTCATATAGAACATTATACTATGATTCAATATTTTGAACTAGTTTATCAGTAATCAAGACCTCTGGTTCAAAATTGATAACATCAAAATTCATCACATAGGACAGATCAACTCAATATTTTCTTAGTTGATAGACATGAAACCATTCATGGTTTACCATTAAGTAAGATATTAAATCCAATATGTAAGAAACCTTTATAACTCATTGGGATTCCTCAAAGGGACCTATATATCTCATGGTAAGATTAACCTACTTTCCCACCCTTCAATGGCCCAAAATAGGTGATACATTCAAAAACACATGTTCTCTTACTAATAACTACAAAGTATAATTAATGTGACTAATATAAGATTTATGCTCACATATGTCTTCTTATAAATGCTAGTGTTAAATTTCGATCATCCTATTCATCTCTTGGATATTTATGGGCACCAACATAGTGGAGAAATACATGATCAACCCTAAAGTGATTTGAATGGATATATCTGAATTTTTTAATCATAAATTTTATTTTATGGAAATTTTAATAGTCCCAAATATGTATAAAACAAAATAATGAAATCAAGAATATTTTCTTGGAATATATATTCTGATATATAATTTAAACACTCAATTATCCCATCCTTCTAGGTATGAAAATATATACTCAGCTTCACCCATGATCTCATATCCTAGTAAATTACTTTAAAAATCTAAGATGTAAAATTCAGGTCCCTATATGATATAATAGAATATGTTACACCATGCAGCATCACTAGATCTTACATATACAAATTCCTATGACCCTCCTCATTTTTTACTTTCCTTAGTCAGTATGAATTGGAATGATTTTGTTAGATGATAAATTACTACCCAAAATTTAATACTATTATTAAGGTGTATTTGAAAATATAATAATTACATACATGAACACCTCATACCACTTCCAGGTAAGAATAGAGAGAGGCTGGAGAAAACTAGAGGGTTGTTGGGGGTTTATTTTAACTTTTTTTATGTATACCACCAAGTAGAGTGATATGTTACATATTATATCATCCTTGACCACAAGTGAAAATGTTTCATATCATAGTGCATCATGACCACACAAGGATGAGTATCACACTAAGGCCAAAACTAGTGTTCCAAAACTGCCTTCCTCTTAGGTAAATGTACCCTAAGAATCTTTTTGAAGAGAAGATATCTTCTTATAGACAAACAACACTAATTTGTGGGTTCCACACCATATATAGTTTCCATTAAATAATAGAATTAATTATGTTATTACTATTATCAAGTAATGAACATATTATGTAAAGAAGTAAATCAAAAATATTTAGAAGAATCCCAACATTATTATTCTCTCACACCTCCATTTCAAACTCATCTATGAGGTTCATGAGATTATATTCCATGATTGATTACATAATTTCTTAGAATGGAAAATTCATTTTAAAAGCATTAGTTGTAGAATTAATATTACATATAGTATATGTGTGATCAAAATCAATGATCTAAAGGTATATATCTCGTTGAATTTATATGAGTTTTTTATTAATGAGAGAAAATATAGATAAAAAATTTTGGATTATAGAAACATTAATATTCTATTTAAATTTGTATTCTAATGAACATTTGTGAACATTAATAACATAATACACCTCAAGGTAATTGATGGTTAATTTTCATTCAATTTTTTGGAGTTATTGATATTTTTAGTCCGCATATGATTTCATCACATTTGAACACAACAAAAAAAATACCTAAGGAATCTCACCAATTCAAATTTCTAGGGTTGACCTCTAATAGGATGAATATATTGTTTGAATTCAATCATTTATTTATTTTATCAAATGAAGATTTGAATTATGAATTCCAAAAAAACATTACTCACTTCTGAGTGAGTATTTTTAGTAAAAAAGAAATCACAAATAAATCCATGAGGAATTATTGATATTAATGAGATAGTATGAAGATGATTCATATATCATTAACATTGTTGACATCCTCCTTTCATATAATGTAATATTGGATATTTTTCTTAAGGTATTTTTTTAGGTTTGTGTTTAATTCCTTTATTTTGGTCAAATAAGTGTTTTCCAAAGTTCATGAGAAGTATTGGGGGTATTTTGGGGTTTGGGGCACAAAAGAGGAGTAATATAAGTTTTCTAGGCATGTTGCATAGTTTTTTCCAAGTTAGTGAAAAACTTGTGAAACATCCCAGATAACCATGCATCCTTGGATAGAGGCTTGCGCATGGTTACCACAAGTTTAATCTAACCATCTGTAATTACTAGGAAAATATACGAAGGAGTGATTTTTGGAGAGTGGCTCACACATAGTTTTCACAAGTTTTGAAAAACCATGTGGGTAAATAGTAAAACCTAGTAAAGTTGAAAGTGTTACAAAATTTCTAATTCGGGATTTTAAATACTCACTCTGGACTTTCCTCCTTTCTCCTCCCCTAAACTATACTGATAAACAAGATCTCCCAAGAGCTTCCAATGGTTAATATCTTCAATCTACAGGCTATTTGGATCATCGCTAGTTGCAAATCTAAGCTCCATGAGAGTATAATATACTCCTTGCTTCCTTTTCTTGATTAGGGTTTGTATATTTCTCTCCTCTCCATCTAAAACTCTAATAGCCTTATTTCCAAGGAAATATAGGTTAATTATTTAAGAGTTATTTGAACCTAGATCTAATTTGATGTTTGGGAGTGGATTTTCCAATGGATTTGAGGTAGGTGGTCGACAAGTTATATTCCATAGTTTTGTTGTAGATTTTTGTATGTTCGGCTTTGTTCTTTCTCACTTATTATTGTGATTTTGAATCCCTTGATAAGATTTTGTATTTTGGGAGTCTAGAAGATTAATGAAAACCCTCATGGTTCTCAAGGGATGTATCAAGTAGGATTTAAACTACATAAGGCCACCCCTAGGGTTCTCTAATACTTTCTAGACCTACAATTATCCATGTAAGTTATAGGTTGTTGAGTTATCACGTACAAACCCTATTGAGTATGTGATATTCTTAATGGAAGTCTAAATGAGGTATTTGTTAATTATGGTTGGATTATGAGGCCTATGAATTATGTTGGATATGCCTAAGTGAGTTACTGTATGTGAAATAGTGAATATGATAAATTTATAATGGTATGTGAAATAGGAAAATATGTTGAAGAGAATTTGATAAGGGGTTTATGAATATATGTAATGGATTGATATAAGGGAATTATTGAATATTCATAGTGAGGTAGGGTTGATAATGGGAATTGGGATAAATGGGATAAGTGATGTAAATGGAAAATGTGTTAATGGGATATTTCACAATATGATTTACTTTGTTGATTATTATAGATTGTGATTGTTGTATGTATTTGGTTGTGTTTTGGTGTGGTATGGTTATGTGTGGTGAATGGATGGATAAGAATGTGCACATGGCTTGATGGTGTGGGATAAAGGATTGAGGCTCCTCCCATGGGTTGAGGTGGACTAATGCTCCAACTGCACTCACAATGCATGGGTTAGGGAAAGGGATAGATGTATATTTCCCTAATGGTTCCATTGCACCCAGACTGAGGCTTTAAGGTGAGGATATTGTGATGTTGTGATATGTTATCCCTAGTGATTTAGGGACTTATTTATTTCCTTTTGAAAAATGATAAATTCCATGAACCTTTCATGAATAATGTTAATTAAAAACTTATAAAATTCATGATTGGTGATGAAATATTAATAAAAGATACACAATGAATTGGA
The DNA here is from genome assembly GCA_963277665.1 of Viscum album. Lineage (NCBI taxonomy): Eukaryota > Viridiplantae > Streptophyta > Magnoliopsida > Santalales > Viscaceae > Viscum > Viscum album. The sequence goes on along the minus strand of OY728146.1, from coordinate 640,284,303 downwards.
ACCTTGGTTAGTATAACTAAGTAGAGATTGTTAACTAGTGGCCCCTGAATTCATCTTCCCTTACTTGTTACTTATTTATACTTGGATGATCTATCTGTTTTATTGGATATTTGTAGACATTGTTGGTGGTGGCCTATTGAGTTGTACTCACACCTTGATCGGGATGCTATTGGGTACCCAAGTAGATTTCATGTTTACAGGTCAAGATAAGGGAAAGGGCCCCATGCTAAGGATTTGAGTTGGATATGGGACATGCATGGATGAGGTTCCAAATATAGAGTTAGGACCATTTTTTACATCAAAATGATATTTTTTAGAAACATTGATGTTGCATGTAACGTACACCAATTAGTTGTTCCATGTAAGGTTTTCCAAGTGGATTTTCAATGTAACATACACCAAGATGATGTTCCATGTAATGTACACCATGATATTTCCATGTGAAATAAATTTTTGACTTTGTTCATTTCAGTATATAATTGAAAATTTAATTAATTTGGAAAAAGGTCCATAAAAATTCATGGTGTTAAATTCTACCCCCTTAAAATGAATTTCACCCTAAAAATTCATCACTAGGGTAAAAAAAATGAGGATAATTCCACTATCATATCCTCAAGTTCCCATGTATCTTCCTCTAACTACTAATTTCTTTATAAAACCATTACTAGGTGAGTGTTCTTGTTTCGTATAACCTTTTTTTTTACTATCCATACTTTCAATAGGTTTCTTCTCGTATGAAATATCCTCCTCCAATAGTATGACCTTAGACATTAGTATATGTGAAGGGTCTTGTATGTACTTTATCAGGAGATGTACATGGAACACATGATGGACTTGAGAGAGACTTGAAGGAAGTTCCAATAGATAAGATACCATCTAGATAGGATCAAGAATCTTAAAGGGACTGATATACGTGGGGATTAGTTTCCATTTCTTCTCTAATCTCATTACATTATTCTAGGGAGATATTCAAAGAAAACCTTTTCACCATCTTCAATTTCATGTTCACATCGATGTTTATCTGTATAACTTTTCTGAAAACTTTGAGCTACCTTGATATGTTGTTGTATGGTTATAACCTTCTCGACCATTTCATTGGAAATCGTATATCCCAATATCATTCATTATCCAACCTCATCCCCACAAATTTTAGATCTATATTTCATCCCATAGTACACTTCATAAGGTTCCATGCTAATTCATAAGTGAAATTTATTGTTGTAAGAAAACACAACTAGAAGAAGGTGTTGATCCCAACCACATTTCAAATCCAGATAACAAGATATCAACATATCATGTAGGGTTTTAATTGTTCTTTCATACTACCCATCTGTTTTAGGATGAAAAGAAGTGTAGAAACTCAATTCTATATCAAGTGATTACTGATGACTTTTCCAAAACATCGAGGTAAACATTGTATCCTGATCTGGTATAATAGAATGTGGTACTCCATGAAACCTTACAACTTATTTGATGTATATCCTATCAAGATGATAAAGAGAGAATCATTCTTGCATTGCGATGAAGTGTGCTAACTTTCCAAGGCGATTGACTACATCGCATATAACATTAAACCCTTTTGAGGTTTTGGGTAGTCTAATTAAAAAATCCATAGTTGTGTTATCTCATTTCCATTTTTGTATGGGTAATGGATGCCACATACCCTTGGACTATTATCTTTCAGCCTTAACCTTTTGGCATACCATACACCGAGATAAAAACTATGTGATATCCTTCTTCATTCCATCCCACCAAAAGTATTCTTTCAAGTCTTTATACATCTTCAAACTTTTTGGATGAATAGATAATGAAGAACAATGATCATCCTATAATAATTCATTCTTCAAATCTATAATGGAAGGAACACATACAATTTTCATGGAACTTATCATTCAATTATGTTCAAGGTTAAACATAGGAAAACATTAGATTCTATTCTATAACTCTTAATCTTCCTTTTACACCTCCTTGATCTTCACTTGGATATATGGTCAAACATTCATTTAAAAAAGATAATATTTTCCCCTTCCTTTGGGATTTCAACATCCATCCTTTGGAAATGAAAAAATATTGGATCTTTTGTGATCCTCATAATGGATAACCTAGCCTGATCTTTTATACTCAAAGTAATGGCCACATTGTTTGATTTCCTAGGGTGGTATTGTATTGAGCAATCATAATACTTTATAAACTCTAACCATGTTCTTTAGTTCACGTTCAATTCTGTCTGTGTGAATATATATTTCAAAATTTTATTATCAGTATATATATCACAATTTTCTCTATAAATATAATTCCTTCATATCATTAATGAAAAAATTACCACTTATAACTCCAAAATATGAGTTCAGTAATATTTCTCATGAATCTTCAAATACTATGAAGAATAGGCTATAACAATGTTATTCTGCATAAGAATGAAACAAAATCCCTTATTGGATACATATTCAATGATTAAAAACCCTTCTCCACTATAGGGTAATATAAGAAGAGGTTCACTAACCAACCTTTCGTTTGGATCCCTAAAATTTTTGTCACATTCATTTGTCCACAGGAACTTGAAACCCTTCCGATCAAACTTGGTCAGGGGATTAGATAGCCGTGATAAATTATCCAAAAACCATCAATAATATCATGAAAAACAAATAATGATATGGATAACATGCACTATGGTTTTTCTAATCCAGTATTCAATAGCCTCTATCTTTGATGGATCTACTACTATAACATTGATCTCACCATGATTCACTATTTCATTTTCACCCTTACACCCTTGTTTTAAACTGAATTTGTAATGTAAATTTAAAATATAATAACAAATTTAACTTCATTTTTATTTAATTTATTTTGTGTTTATCACTGTTTAAAGGGTAAATGTTTCTTTTTTTTATGATTCCATTGCAGGAGGAGGTGATTTGGAGGCCCTATAGATGATCTAGAAGGAAAATGGACCAAAACTGCATGGGTTCCATGAACATTTGTCCAATGTTTTGATCATTAAGAGAATTATGTACATCTAAATGGGAATAATCATTGTGTTCGGATAAAAAACTTCTGTTTATAAAACTCTTATCAAGGAACTGAATCCTAATTTGGCCATCTGGTGGCCCGTCCTATCCATTCTTTCCAGGGGACAGAAGATGCCCGAATTCAAAAGTTTGGTTCGGTCTTTTGATCATATATCCAAATAAAAATATCTAATGGCCTTCCAATGTTTTAGGGATACATTTAAGGGGATTACAAACAACTCTTCTCTTATGTTCAAGTCGTGATATGGCTTTATACTATTCCAAAACTGAGACATAATGGTATCTCAAAAACTGGGGGCTCAAAACCATGTTCTATTTTGTCTATAAAAAGGAACCATGGGAACCCCATTTGTATGTTTGGCCAAGAAGTGAAGTTCTAACAATTTTGATTTCTAGAGGAGTCATCACCTCATCCTAGAAGTTATGGAGGCCCCTATCCTCATAGGGGGTCAATAATGAAGAATGATTTCCACCCGAGCTTCCTCCTCCCGATGTCGAGCTAAACGGTGGGTGTTCATTGTGAGCAAGCTACACACATGTAAAGGGAGTTTCGATGCATATATTAGATACTAGTTTGGATTAATTTGGGTGTTTAAACATTTAATTCCATGTACCTTACTTTATATCATATTTTAATTCTTGTTTTGATACATGTGAATGTTATCCTCTTAATTTGTTACTGATCGGTGTGAGGTTTTGAGTGCATGATTGTGTTGTTCCGATTGGACTGAACAAGAATCATTTTCAAACACAACTTATTGATATTTGAATTTTCTTTGGAAGTAATTATTCCATACATATGTATTGTACCTTTTTTATATGATTGTTATGTCAAGGATGAGTTCTTAATACATTGAAATAAAAGCTTATAAATTAATCGGGATTCCAATTAGTTTCAACCAAAGAATTAATCCAAACCTAAATAAATATCTATGAATAATGAACTTGAAATGTGTTTAGTGACATCACAATGAACACTTTGTCTTGTATTTTTTAAAATCCACTTGATTTTTCAACTATTAAACTCTTTGAGTTAAGTTATTTTCTTAAAACTATTATTTTAATCACCCCATCTTTTAGTAATATTTATTAAAAATTCACACTATAAGATACCAATTCTCCTTGAGAGACGACCTAGGGAGTTCCCTAGACTATAAATAAACCTAGAAATCAAAATTATTTTGACATTTCATGACAACGTGTACAAATTTTGGCACTGTTTCTGGGGAGAACTATGGTTTTTAGTGCATGTTTTTTATAAGTTTTTTATAAATTTTGTGAATTTTTAATTATTGTATCTTATACATTTACCTATATTTTTATGCTCTGATTTAATTTTTGTGTAGGTTTTTTGCATGATTTGTTCTAATATATGATATTTACTACCTTTTGAACCCTAACCAGAGAGAATCCTACGACAACGCCCCTGAGATACACAAGAGACCCCTTTGAAGGAGGAAACACATTCAACAACACTCTTCTTGATTGTTCATCTTATTCTTATGAAACCAACAGCAAATCTTAAATAAACATGTATAACATGGCTAAAAACAATATAACACTAACAGAATTAACATCACCAGATGTTGACATCCAACCCACATATATTCAAATGCATGGTGAGGCACCCAATTTAGAATTAAAATCTGGTCTAATTCACTTGTTGCCTAGATTTCATTGAATCACAAGAGAAGAACCACATAAACATTTAAAATAATTTTATATTGTGTGTTCAACATTAAAACCTGAAAATTTGGATGAAGAACAAGTAATGCTTAGGTGATTTCCATTTTCTTTAGAAGACACTGCAAAATACTAGCTTTATTATGTTAATTCACCAATAAGAGGCTGGGTGGACATGAAATTCCTTTATCTTGAAAACTTTTTCCCAGCCTCTCAAACTGAAACAATATGGAATGAAATATGTGGTATAAGAAAATATCAAGGGGAAACAATTCATGAATATTGGGAAAGATTTAAAATATTATGTTTAATTTTTACACCCCACCAAATAATTGATAAACTTTTAATTCAGTATTTTTATGAATGTTTAATTATAATTGATCGTAACATGGTTGATGCTGCTGTAGGTTGTACAATAGTGGATAAAACCTCAATCGCTATAAGGACCCTAATTAAGAACATGGAAAAGAACACTCAATAATTAGGTACAAGGTTCAAAGTACCTATTCAAGGTGTCCATGAGGTGAAAAGTACTGAATTTTAGAAGAAGGTGGACACAAATTTTGAATAGGTAAGTACCGTTTTAGGAAAACTTTCTCTCTCCCTAGTAAAATCTCTATCTCTTCCTCCCATTTATTGTAGAATATTCTCTTCTAACACACATTATTCTGACCAATTCCCCCAATTGAGACAAATTTCTGAGCGTTTTGAGGCAATATTCCCAGGATTACCTTGTAACCAACTATTTAGGAGAGAACCTTACAATTCATCCAACTTTAGGTGGAAGGAAAACAAGCTTATAAGGAAGGGGGTATTCAAACTAGCCACATCAACCATGGAACCAACAAGGGAAGAATAGTAATCTACCAACACTACCCAAAAATCCTCCACCACCCCAAGGTCCTTTCCAACCACCCCCTCCCAAACTAGAGCATAACATAGAAGATTTGATGAAACAAATGGCTACTAACAATCTCATATTCCAACAAGCCGCCCAAGATTACATACAAGACCAAAAAACCCAATTAGGCCGACTAGCTAACTCGGTGGGGGAAATTCAAAGTCATGGGTCGGGTAAACTACCCTCTCAACCAGTAGTTAACCCTAGGTATAAATAAAATATTAGTGGAATATCCCTCAATAGTGGAACTCATATTAAAATCCAAATGACTCTTCCAATAGAGTCATCCCCTCTTCAAGAAACCACCATCCTAACCCCTACTAAAAATCGTACAGGAGAATAAAATACATGTCCTAAGAGAATCCCTTCCAAAGGAAAGAGTGTGTGTGTTTATGAATCTCATATCCCAACCATTCACCTTCAACTTCCCCAAAGGGCCTCCAAACAAAGAAAACAAATGAAAACTAAACTTGATTAGGAAATATCGTAAACATTCAAAAAAGTGCAGGTAAACATTCCTTTGACTGATATTGTGAAACAAATTCCAAGATATAAAAATTTTCTTAAGGAGATGTGTTCACACCGAAAGAGACTTCATAGAGATGAAAAGGTGATCTTTGGGAGGAATGTATCAAAATTTATAGAGCTATCACCTCCCACCAAGGGCAACGATCCTGGGATATTCTCGATTCCATGAACTATAGGCGAGTATTAATTTTCCAATGCCATGCTCGATTTAGGTTCTTCTATAAATGTGATTCCTCACTAAATTTACTCTACATTGCAGTTTGGGGAACTGAATCCCACTAGAATTGTTATTTAGCCAGAAAATTGGGGTATAGCACACCCTTCTGGTGTATTAGAGGATTTTCTTGTGTGGGTGAAAATTTTATTTTTTCTTGTGGATTTTTATGTGCTTAAAATGGAAGATGATTGTATGAATGGACATGCCCCAATTATATTAGGGAGACCTTTCTTGAAAACTACCAACACCATAATTAATGTCCATAATGAAACATTATCTATTCAGTTTTGTGGTGACATTTTCCACTTCAACATCTTTGATTCCATGAAGCACCCCTCAGAAGAACATTCCTCTCTATCTCTATTAATTCTATAGATGTAATCCATTCCTTTGAAAAAATAATTTCATTCCCCTGATCCCCTTTCTGAGTTTACTTCATGGATAGAAATTCTTGGAAATGAATCATGAATTTTTCGTTGTAGTTTTCTAGAAAAGTGTCATGCATGTTTACTAATTGATAATTTCTTGAACCCAAAGGGTCTAACGACCATTTATGATACTGTTAAGCTTATAAAATCTCATTCTTCATCTGAGGATGATACAATTGAGAAATTATATGAGATCAGTGACCTCTCACATTCACACACACTCCCATAAATCCAAAATCCTTCTGAATTGGAACTGAAAAACCTATCTCAAGATTTCAAATATTCATTTCTAGAGAATGGAAGCAAATTACCCATCATCATTTCTAGTTCATTCCCTCATGAGCATGAATTGTGACTACTTGAAATTTTGAGTGAGTATAAACAAGATCTAGGATGGAAACTTTCCAAAATTATTAGTGTTATCCCATAAATTTTAACATATCATATATTGTTAAATAATGGGGCTAAACCAGTGAGGTAGGAACAACGTTGACTGAACCCAAACCTCTTAGAAGTTGTGAAAAAGGAGGTAACAAAATTATTAGCTACTGGAATCATTTACCCCATCTTTGACAGCAAATGGGTTAGTCCCATTAAATTAGTTCCTAAATCACTAGCCATATAGTAATAAAAATTAAAACAATAAATGTGTTCCAACTCGTGTGTAGAGTAGTTGGCATGTCTGTATAGACTATCACTGACTAAACCAATACACAAGGAAGTACAATTTCCCTTTTCCATTAATTAACCAAATTCTAGAGAGGATAGCAGGTAAGTCCCACTACAATTTTTTTATGGGTATTCTAGGTACTTTCAGATTCATATTGACCACGAGGACTAGGAAAGATGACCTTCACTTGCCCATTTGGCACATTTTCCTATATAAGTATGCCACTTGGTCTGTGCAATTCCCTGGGTAATTTCCAGTGATGTATAGTTAGTATTTATTTGGATTACTAGTAGAATTGCATGGAAGTATTCATGGATGATTTCACTATTTATGGATCCTCTTTTGATGAATGTTTGAGTAGTCTTGCTTCATTCCTACGTCATTTTATTGAAAACAATCTTGTATTTAATTATGTGAAATGCCATTTCATGTTGCGTCAAGGTATTGTTTTGGGGAAAGTCATTTTTGGGGATGGTATCCAAGTATATAAATCAAAATTGGATGAAATTTCTTCTATAACATTCCATAAAAATTTACAGGATGTGTAATTTTTTCTAGGTCATGCTGGATTTAACAATTTTTTCATTCATTACTTTAGTAAAATTACACTCCCCGTCTCCTGATGACTCCAAAAAATAAAAAGAATTTTTTTTTATAATGAATGTGAGGAATCTTTTAATATGTTAAAATGGAGTCTCACATCACCCCCGGTAATCCAACCACCATGGTGGGATTTACCATTTGAGCTCATGTGTGATGCCACTAACTATGCAGTTGGGGAAGTCTTATCACAATGGGTCAATTAAGCTCCACATTTCATTGCATATGCCTCATGTACTTTAGACCCTGCCTAAGGAAACTACAACACAACTGAAAAAGAATTCATTTACATTTTTTCCTTTGAAAAATTTCGGTCCCACCTTTTAGGGTACAAAGTCATTGTGTTCTCAGAACCTGCAGCCCTTCGGTATCTCCTTATGAAACTGTAAGCCAAACCACGTCTCATTCGTTGGATGCTCCTCCTTTAGGAATTCAATTTAGAAATTAGAGATAAAAAATGAGCAGATAATCTGCTGGATGACCATATTATTAGTATTTCACCATCCTTATACATTTACTCATCCCTTGATATTCCTATAAATGACATTTTTCTTGATGATAAAATATACATAGTGCAAAATGTTATTCCTTGGTATGTAGAAATTGTAAATTATTTGGTAGTATTCTGCATTCCTACAAATTTAAAAAAAAACCCAGGTCGACCATCTAAAAAATGAGTATAGTTGGTTTAATTTGGATGACCCCTACCATTGGCACACCTATAGTGATCAAGTCCTCAAGATTTATGTCCTTGATAGTGAGTTTCAGTCCGTCTTTAGGTTCTACCACACTCTTTCTTGTGGCGGCCACTTTGGTCCCCAATGGACTGCTCGCAATGTCCTTGATTCTAGTCTCTTTTAGACAACACATGTTTAAGATACCAATTAATTTTTTAAATCATGTCCTCATTGTCAAATAATGGAGAATGCATATAAAATAAATGAAATTACGCAATAACGGTTTCTATTTCATGACATTTTTTATGTTTGGGGCATTGACTGTATGGGTCCATTTCCCAATTCCTTAAACAACTTGTACATTCTTCTGGTGGACGATTATGTGAAAAAATGGGAAGAGGAAAGAACTATAAGGACAGATGATTCCAGAACAGTTGTTGAGTTTTTGAGAACTCAGATCTTTTTTATGTTTGTATTACCAAGGTTTATCATTAGGGACTAGGGTTCCCATTTCTATATGCAAACAATGAAATCACTTTTGTTTCGGAATGGGGTTGGTCATCGAGTGTCTATTTCATATCACCCATAGAACAATGGTCAAGCCAAGGTGTCAAATAGAGAAGTAAAATATATTTTTGAAAAAACGGTTCAACCCAATAGAAAATATTGGAGTCTTGCACTTGATGGTTTATTATGGGCTTACCGTACTGCTTTTAAAACCCCAATTAGAATGTCACCATATTGTCTAGTTTTTGGAAAGATTTTTCACCTCCCTATTGAGATTGAGCACCAAACCTACTATTCCATCAAAAAATTCAATTATAATCTTTTTGGTGGAGGTGATCAAAAGAAGTTGCAGATTCAGGAGCTGGAGGAAATGAGAAGAGATGCGTATGAGAACTTTAGGATTTATAAGACACAAACAAAGACTACCCATGACCGTCTCATCCTTCATCATCATCTCCACATTAGGCAGAAGGTCCTCCTCTATAATGCAAGGCTGAATTTTCATCCAGGTAAGCTTCGTTCCCTTTGGTTTGGTCTATACATTATTACTAATATATCTCAATTTAGTGTTGTTTAGGTTCAAAATGAAGAAACTAATCAAACCATCAATGTCAATGGGAAGCGACTAAAGCACTTCCATGAAGCCCTTTCAGTGTTCTTGGTGGAGGAACTCCATGTTCAAGAATAAATATACGAATGATAGCCACCATGTTTTATCCTTCCTTCCAACATTATATTTTATTATAGTGAAGGAAATGCACACTCTAGGTGTGGGGAGTATGGGTACATTCCTGGGTTAGTTAGAATTTTTTCATCATTCTTTTTTTTCTCTTTTTTCCCTTCTTTATTGTATTTTTACTTTTTACAATATTGTTTAGTTCATTATGATTTTCATCATATTTCTTATTTCTTCTCTTTTCACCTTCATTATGGTATTTTTACCCCCCCCCCTTATGGTCACCAAATCATTGAACATACTTAAAATTCATATTGTAATTTTTGATTCCATGTTGATTTAACATTTTATGAAAACCGGACTCTATTATGGAATGACTGTTTGTACGAATTTAACATCTGGGATTGATTTTTAATGAATTGTTTTTTTGTCAATGATATAAATAGTTGTATCTCTGTGAAACCTTTGAGATGATTTATGCCCATTGTGTGATTATTTTTTAGGAAAACTGTGTCAGTAATATCTCCACACATTTTTCACAAAACCACTAAGTTTTAATATTTCTTACTTATCTGAAGAAAAATTATTTTTAGGTTAATATTTTTAGCATAAACTGATATTTCAATACATTTGTTCCTTATCCGATATGTTTACTTACTGTACCAGATTGACCTATAGTTTGTACCTATTATCCGACTATTGTATGCCCTTAAAAAATCAAAACAAAATTGGGTTGTATCTTAAGAAGGTCGAAAAACCACTCCTTATCAACCTTTTATCTTGTTATAACTATTACAATTAGTGTTGTCAAGAGATCAAACAAGGGTTGAGAGATGAGTGTGAGATCTATTCCAAATAAAACTTCTAGATAAAAAACCAAAATAATAAATGAGGGCAGTGATTAAATGTAAAATTTATGGGTATATATAGTAAAGGATCTTATGGTTTGACATTTGTGAATTCTTAAGTGAGTGGGTCTTGAAATATGATTGCAAAGGATATAGGGCAGGTTCCGTGGACAAAATCATTTAAGCTGAAAAATGTTAAAATGAACTCAATTTATTGGATAGAAAGTGGAAAGAAGAGAATGGAATGGTTTTCACACATAAACATGTTGAGTTAGTGGTATGGTAGACTTCTAAATTCCTTAATCAATTTGGTATCATGAATATTTTTGAATTTCACTTTGATATGATTTATGAGATATCTTTTTTCATTTTCACTATGAAGAACTCCTTGGTGTGGTTTGTGCATTGATCGCATTACTTTAATGAATTAAAATTTTTAAAATTTTAAATCGTTATGATGTTGGTAATATATATATGCATAATTTCTAAAAATATGACTTTTCTGGGGAGTGAAAATGTTTAGGTATGGGGGCGTGATCGCACTGTGATTCACTATTTAATTTTCACCCTTACACTATTATTTTAAATTGAATTTATATTGTAAATATTAAATATAATAACAAATTTCAGTTCATGTTTAATTAATTTATTTTTCTTTTATCACTATTTAAAAAGGAAATGTAACTTTTCAATATGATTCCATTATAGGAGGAGGTGATTTGGATGCCCAAGAGATGATCCATAAGAAAAATGGGCCAAAACTACATGGGTTCCAGGAACATCTTTCCACTGTATTGATAATTAAAAGAAATAAGTGCATATAAATGGGATTAATCTTTGTGCTCCCCTACAAAATATCTTGAGATACAACTCTTATCAAGGAACCTAAGCCCAATTAGGTATCTTGTGGCTCGTACGGACCATTCTGTCCCTGGGATAGAATCTGTCCAAATTCAAAAGTTTGGTTTGGTATTTTGACCATATCTCCCAATACAGATGTCTAATGGCTGCCAAATTTTATATAGATATAGTCACGGGGCCAGCCAAAACCCTTATCTTTTGTTCAAGTCATTATATGGCTTTATACTATTACAAAACTGAGACATAGATTGTATTTAAAAAATAGGGTGCAAAAACCATGTTCCATTTTGGCTATAAAAAGGCACCTTGGGCACCTCATTTGTATGTTTGGCCAAGTAGTAAAGTGATTCCAATTTGGAGTTATATTGGATTTCTATCCTCATCCTAGAAGTTATTATGGCCCATATCCTCATAGGGGGATCAAGAATGAATAAGGAGTTCTACCCGAGCTTCCTCCACCTCCCGATTTCAAGCTAAACGGTGGGCATTCGTTTTAAGGGAGCTACACACAAGTCAAGGGAATTATGATTTATATATTAGCTATTGGTTTGGAGAAATTTGGATGTTTAAACATTTCATTTTATTTACCTTACTTGATTTCATATTTGAATTCTTTTTTGATACATGTTAATGTTATGCTCTTAATTTCTAACTGATCGGTGTGAGGTTTTGAGTGAGTTACTTGTGTTGTTTCGATTGGACATCACAAGAATAATTTTCATACCCACCTTCTTGAGATTTCAATTTTTATTGGAATCTATTATTCCATTAATAATCACTATACCTTGATGATACAATTATTATATCATGGTTGTGTTCTATAAGAATTGAAATAAAAGCTTCGAAATCAATCGTAATTCCCATTATTTTCAACTAGAGAATTACTACAAACCTACATGAATATCTATAAACAATGAACTTGAAATGTGTGTAGTTAAATCACAATGAAACCTTTGTCTCATATTTTTTAAAATCCACGAGCTTTGTCAAATATCAAAACTCTTTTTGTTAAGTTACTTTCATAAAACTATTTTTTTAAATCACCCCCCTATTTTAGTAATCATTATTAAAAATACCCACTATAAGCTACCAACACTCCTTGAGAGACAACCTATGGTCTTCTCTAGACTATAAATAAACCTTAAATTCAAAATCAATTTTATATGTCATGACAACGTGTTCATATTTTGGCATGGTCGTCAGGGAGTGCTATGGTTTTAAGTACGTGTTTTTGATAAGATTTATATAAATTTTGTGAATATTTATTTGTTTTATCTTATACCTTTACATATATTTTTGTGTTTTGATTTATTTAATGTGTATGTTTTTTGCATGATTAATTATCATTTGGGAGATTTACCACCGTCTGAACCCGAACCATATAGGATCTTATGTTATCGACCCTGAGATGCACAAGAGAACCCTTTGAAGGAGGACACACAAAACGACAACACTCTTCTTAATCATTCATCTTCTTCTTCTAGAACCAACATCAAAACTGAAATAAACCTGTATAAAATGGTTCAAAACCATATAACATTAAAATAATTAACGTCACTAGATATTGACATCAAACCCACATATATTCAAATGCAAGTCGAGGAACCTAATTTCGAATTAAAATATGGTCTAATTCACTTGTTGTCAAGATTTCATGGACTCACAGGAAAAGACCCACATAAACATTTAAAAGAATTTCATACTATGAGATCAAGATTAAAACCTGAAAATATGGATGAAGAATATGTAAAGCTTAGGGAATTTTCATTTTCATTAGAAGACACTACAAAAGATTGGATTTATTATGTTAATTCACCAATAAGAGACTGTGCGGCCATGAAATGCCTTTTTCTAGAAATATATTTCCCAGCCTCTCGAACAGTAATAATAAGGAAAGAAATATGTGGTATAATAAAATATCAAGGGAAACAATTCATGAATTTTGGTATATTTTTAAAATATTATGTTAATGTTTTCCACACCACCAAATAAGTGATCAACTTTTAATTCAATATTTTTTTGAAGGATTAATTCCAATTGATTGTAACATGATTGATGCTATTGTAGGCGGTGCACTAGTCGATGAAACCCAATACAATGTCCATGATTTAGAACATGGCACAGAACACTCAAAAATTTGGTACAAGGTCCAGTGTACCCATTTGAGGTGTCCAAGAGGTGAAAATTACTGAATTTGAGAAGAATGTGGACACAAAGTTTGAAGAGGTAAGTACCATTTTACGACAACTTTCTCTCTACCAAGGTAAATCTCAATATCCTCCCCCAATCCATTTTCAAATCTACTCTTCTGACACCCATTATTCTGAACAATGCCCCCAATTAAGAGAAAATTCTGAGATTTGTGAGAAACTATTCCCAAGATGCGCCTATAACCAACCATTTAGGTAAGAGCCATACTATCCATCCAACTCTGGGTGGAAAGAAAACCCAGATTTTAGGAAAGGGGGTATTCAAACCAGCCTCATAAACTATAGAACCAACAAGGTAAGAGTAGTCATCTACCACCACCACCAAGAAATCCTCAACCAACCCAAGGTCCTTTCCAACCTCCCCTCCCAAACCCGAGCCTAGACTATAAGATATGATGAAAAAATGGCTGCTAACAATCCCTATTTCTAAAAACCACCCAAGCTATCACACAAGACCTACAAACCCAATTAGGCCAACTAGCTAACTCGGTGGGGGAAATTCAAAGTCATGGGTCGGGCAAACTACCTCTCAACTAGTAGTAAACCTTAAGGACAAAGGAAATGTTATTTCCATCACCCTTAGGAGTGTAAATCATTCTAAAAGCCAAATGAATCCTCCAATAGAGTCATCCCCACCTAAGGAAACCAATATCCCAACCACTACTAAAAATGGTCCAACAGAAGAAAATACATGTCCTGGGAGAATCCCTTACAAAGGAAAGAGTGTGTATGTCAAATAATCTCATATCTCCACCATTCCTCTTCCATTTATCCAAAGGGACACCCAGCCAATAAAACAAAAGGAAACTGAACTTGATAATGAAATATTGGAATCTTTAAAAAAATTGCAGGTTAACATTCCTTTGATTGATGTTATGAAATAAATTCCAAAATATGAAAAGTTTTTTAAGGAGATGTGTACACACCGATGGTGACTTGGTGGAGATGAAAAGGTAATCTTGGGGAGGAACATATTAGTATTGATAGATCCATCACATCCCACCAAGTGAAAAGATCCTAGGAAATTCTTGATTCCTTGTACTATAGTGGAGTATTCATTTTCCAATTCCATGCTCGATTTAGGTGCTTATATAAATGTGATGCCTCAATCCATTTACTCTATAATGCAGGTCGGGAACTGAAGCCCACAAGAATTTTTGTTCAGATAGAAAATCAGAGTACAACACACCCTTCTGGTGTGTTAGAGTATGTTCTTATTAGGGTGAAAATTTTAATTTTTCCTGCTAATTTTTATGTGCTTAAAATGGAAGATGATATGATGAATGGACGTGCCCCAATTATATTGGGGATTCCATTCTTTAAAATATCCAAAACCATAATTAATGTCCATAATGGAGTATTATCTATGGATTTTGGTGGTGACATTGTTCACTTCAACATCCTTGATGCCAGGAAGCACCCCTTAGAAGAACATTCCTCTATCTCTACTAATCATATATATGTACTACCTTCCCTTGAAAAAAAATCATTTCATTCCCCTGATCCCCTTTCTGAGTTTTCTTCCTTGATAGAAATTCTAGGAAATGAATTATGCATTGATTATTGTAGTGATCTGGAAAAGTGTCATGCATGATTATTAATCGATAATTTCCTGAACACTGAGAGTCCAATGATCATTTATGATACTCCTAAGCTTGTAAAAGATCATTCCTCATATGAGTATGATACCATTGAGCAGTTATATGAGATCATTGACCACTTGGTTTCACAGACACTCCCATCAATCCAGAATCTACCAGAATTGGAACTGAAAAAACGTACCTATGATTTAAAATATTCATATCATGGGAATGGAAACAAGTTTCTCATCATCATCGATAGTTCACTCCATCCTGAGCATGAATTGAGACTACTCGAAATTTTGAGGGAGTATTAAAAAGATTTGGGATGGAAACTTTCTAACATTATTGGTATTAGACCATAAATTTGTACACTTCATATTTTGTTAAATGATGAGGCTAAACCAGTTAGGTAGGCAAAACATCGATTGAAACCAAAACTCCTAAAAGTTTTGAAAAATGAGGTAACAAAATTATTAGCTGCTGGAATCATTTACCCTATCTATGACAGCCAATGGGTCAGTTCCTTTCAAGTAGTTATTAAAAAACTATCCTTACAGTAATTAAGAATGAAAACAATTAATTGGTTTTAACTTGTATCCAGAATAGTTGGTGTCTGTGCATAGAATATCACCGACTAAACAAACACACTAGGAAGGACCATTCCCCTTTTCTATTCATTGACCAAATTCTAGAGCTGCTATCAAGTAAGTCCACCTACTCTTTTCTTGATGGGTATTCTAGATACTTTTAAATTCATATTTCCCCTGAGTACTAGGAAAAGATGACCTTCACTTTCCCCTTTGGAAAATTTTCCAATAAAAAGATCCCATTTGGTTTGTGCAATGATCCGAGTAATTTCCAGTAATGTATGGTTAGTATTTTTTCGAATTACCTAGAGAATTGCATTGAATTTTTAATTGATGATTTCACTATTTATGGATCCTATTCTGATAAATGTTTGAGTAGTATTTATTCAGTCCTACATCACTATATTGAAAATAATCTTGTATTGAATTATGATAAATTCCATTTTAGGGTGCTTCAAGGTATAGTTTTGGGGAATTTCATTTCTGGGGATGGTATCCAAGTAGATAAATCAAAATTGGATGTCATTTATTCTTTAACATCCTGTAAAAATGTATTGGATGTGTGGTATTTCTGAGGTCATGCTATATTTTACCATCATTTCATTAATGAAATTAGTAAGATTGATCACCCCCTCTCCAAATTACTCTAAAAAGAAAAAGAATTTATTTTTGATAATGAATGTGAGGAATCTTTTAATAAGTTAAAATGGAGTCTCACATCACCCTCGGTAATCCAACCACCATGGTGGGATTTACCATTTGAGATAATGTGTAATGACTCTAACTATGCAGTTAGAGCAGTCTTATTATAATGGGTCAATTAAGATCCACATATAATTGCCTATGCCTCACGTACTTTGGACTCTGAAAAAGAAAACTACAACACAACTGAAAAATAATTCCTTTCCATTTTGTATTCCTTGCAAAAATGTATGTCCAATATTTTGGGGACAAAATTCATTGTGTTCTCAGAACATGAAGCCCTCTGGTATCTCCTTGAGAATCCAGAAGCCAAACCACATCTCATTCACTGGATTCTCCTCCTTTAGAAATTTAATTTATAAATTTGAGATAAAAAAGGAGTATGGAATGAAGTGGCTGACCATATCAGTAGGATTCCCCCATCCTCAGACATAGTATTGTCCCCCAGTATTCTTATAAATGATATGTTTTTTGATGATCAATTATACCGTGTGCAAGATGTTATTCTTTGGTATGTAGAAATTGTAAATTATTTTTTAGCATCTTTCATTCTTACTGATTTGAATAAAAACTAGGTTGATAATCTAAAACAAGTGTCTCGTTGGTACATTTGGGATAACCCCTACCTTTTGCACACTTATAGTGATCAATTTTGTAAGGTGTTGTGTCCTTGATATCATGTTTAATTCCTTCCTTAGGTTCTGCCACACTCTTGTTGTGGGGGAGCACTTTTGTTCACAACGAAATGCTCAAAAATATCTTGATTCAGATCACTTTTGGCCAACACATTTTCGGGATGCCCATTAATTTTTAAAATATTTTCCTCTTTGTCAAATAATTGGGAATGTATCTAAAAGACATGAAATTCCACAATAATTGTTTCTCTTTCATGATATTTTTGATTTTTGGGCCATTGGATTTATGGGTCCATATCCTAATTCCTTTGGAAAGTTTTACATTCTTTTGGTGGTTGATTATGTGTCAAAATGGGTAGAGGCAAGATCCACAAGGATACATGATTCCAAAAATGTTTTGTAATTTTTGAGAACTCAGATCTTTTGTAGGTTTGGATTACCAAGGTTCATCATTAAGGACTAGGGTTCTCATTTCTCCAACAGAACTATGCAATCAATTTTGCGTCAGTATGAGGTTTATCATTGAGTGTCTACTACATATCACCCACAGACCAATGGTAAACCTGAGGTGTCAAAAATAGAAGTAAAACAGATTTTTGAAAAAATGGTTCAAACCAATAGAAAATATTGGATTCATAGACTCGATGATTCATTATGGGATTACCATACTTCATTCAAATCCATAATTGGCATGTCACCATATAGGCTAGTGTTTGGAAAGAGTTGTTACCTCCCAGTTAAGATTGAGCACCAGGTCTACTGGGCCATCAAAAAATTCAATTCTAATATTTCTGAAGTAATTTATCCATAGAAGTTACAGATTAAGGAGCTAGAGGAAATGAGAATAAATTCATATGATAACTCTAAGATTTATAATGAGTGAACCAAGTCTTCCCACGACCATCTCATACTTCATCGTCAGTTCCACAATGGGAAGAAGGACCTCCTCTACAATACAAAGATGATGTTGCATATTGGTAAGCTTTTTTCCCATTGGTTTGGACCATACACTGTTACTAATGTATCTCCATTTTGTGTTGTTCAGGTTTAAAATGAAGAAACTAAGAAAACCTTCACTCTCAATGGGAAGCGGCTAAAAGACTTCCAAAAAGACCTTCGGGATTTCCCGATGGAGGAACTCCAAGTTCAAGAAGTAGTATACCAATGAAATACACTATCTTTTATCCTTACTTCCAACATTATATTTTATTATAGGGAGTACACTACACACTCTAGGTGTGGAGGGCATGGGTACTTTCTTGGGTTTGTTAGGAATTTTCAACATTCTTTTTTTCTTTCTTCTATTTTTTTCCTTATTTATGGTATTTTCACTTTTCCCCATCTTGTTGTGTTCACTATTATTTTTATCATCTTCTTTTTCTTTTTCGCCTTGTTTATGGTATTTTTACCTCCCCCCCCCCTTATGGTCACCAAATCATGGAACTTACTGAAATTCCATGTTGTAATTTTTTATTCCATGTTGATTTAACATTTACTGAAAACCTATATCTATTATGGAATGAATGTTTTTATAAATTTATCATCAAGGATTGATTTTTAATGAATTGGTTTTTTTCAATGATATAAAGGGCTGTATCTCTGTGAATCCTTTGAGATGATTGATGCCCATTGTGTGAGTAGTTTTTTGGGAAAATAATGTCACTAATATCTCCACACATTATTTTCACCAAACCACAAAGTGATAATATTTCTTAATTAATTGAAGATAAATATATGTTATGTTAATATTTTTTAGCTTAAAATGATATTTCCATACATTTGTTCCTTATACGATCTATTTCAATACAGTACCAGATTGACTAATGCATGTGTACCTAATATCTAATTGTTGTACACCCTCAAAAAAATCAAAATAAAATGGGTTATGTATTGGGAAGGAAATAAAACCAATCCCCCAACCTTTGATCTTGTTATAACTATTATAATTTGTGTCGTGAGGAGATAAAACAAGGGTTGAGAGACGAGTGTGAAATTTTTTCCAAATGAAACTTCTAAAAAAAACAAATATAATAAATGAGGGGGGTGATGAAATGTGAAACATATGGGGATATATAGGTCAGTAGATTATGGTTTTACTTCTAGTAATTCATAATTCAGTGGGTCATGAAATATGATTAAAAAGGATGTAGAGCAGTTTTAGTGGACAAAATCCTTTAAGCTGATTTTTTTTAAAATAGCCAATAATTATTAGATAGAAATTATAAAGAATAAAATGGAATGGTTTTCATATACACACATGGAGAGTTAGTGGCATGGTTGACTAATGAATTCCTTGCTCTATTTTTTATCATGAATCTTTTTAAATTTCACTGTGATATGATTTATGGGACATTTTTTTCATTTTCATGAGGAAGAACCCCTTTGTATGATTTGTGCATTTACCAAATTACATTAATGAATAAAAATTTCATAAAATATTAAATATTCATGATGTTGGTAATATCTACATGCATTATTTCTGAAAATTTTACTTTTCCTAGGAGTGAAAATTTTTAGGTGTGGGGGTGTGATTGCACTGCGATTCACTATTTCATTTTCACCCTTACACTATTGTTTTAAACTAAATTTGTATTATAAATTAAAAATATAATAACAAATTTCACTTCAATTTTGATTAATTTATTTTGTGTTTATCACTTTATAAAAGTTAAATGTTACTTTTATTGATGATTCCTTTGTAGGTGGAGATGATTGGGAGGCCCCAGAGATGATCTAAAAGGAAAATGGGCTGAAATTGCATGGGTTCCATGAAAATATTTCCTCTATTTTAATTATTAAGGGAAATAGGTCCCTCCAAATGGTCTTAAACTTTGCTTTCCACTCCAAAATATTATGGGATACATCTTTTATCAAGGAACCAAATTCCAATTTAGTATCTTGTGGTATCCCGGGGACCGAATCTGCGATAATTCAAATGTTTGGTTAGGTTGTTTGACCATATCTCCCAATACAGATTTATAATGGCCACCATATTTTACAAAGATATAGTAAAGATTCTGGAAAACAACTCTTCTCTTTTGGTTGAGTTGTGATATGGCTTTCCACTATTCCAAAACTGAGACAAAATTTGTATCTAAAAAACACAGTGCCCAAAACCATGTTCCATTTTGGCTATAAAATGGCACCATGGGCACCTCATTTGTAAGTTTGGCCAACGATTGAAGTGCATTCAATTTGGAGTTATAGAGGAGTCCTCTCCTCATCCTAGTAGTTCTAGAGGTCCCTATCCTCATATTATATCAATAATGAAAAAGGAGTTCCACCCGAACTTCCTCCTCCTCCTGATGTCGAGCTAAATAGTGAGCGTTCATTGTGAGTGACTTACACACATTTCAAGGAAGTTATAATGCATATATTAGCTATTTTCGGAGTAATTTTGTTTTTTAAACATTTCATTTCATGTACTTTACATGATTTTATATTTTAATTCTTGTTTTGATACATGTGAATGTTATGCTCTTAATTTCTAACAAATCAGTGTGAGGTTTTGAGTGTATGACTTGTGTTTTTCCGATTGGACATCACAATATTCCTTCTCATACCCACAATCATTAGATGTTAATTTTCTTTGGAAGTTATTATTCCATTAATAATCACTATACTCTTATGATACGATTGTTACGTCAAGATTGATTTCTTAAAGCATTGAAATAAAAGCTTACAAATTAATCGAGATTCTAATTAATTTAAACCAAATAATTACTCCAAAACTAAATGAATCTATATAAAAAATGAACATTAAATGTGTGTAGTGAAATCAAAATGATACCTTTGTCACCTATTTTTTTAAAATCTACTATCTTTTTAAACTATTAAACTCTTTGAGTTAATTTATTTCCTTAAAATTGTTTTTTTAATCACCCCCCTCTTTTAGTGATATTTATTAAAAATAAACACTATAAGCTACCAACTATCCTTGAAAGATTACCAAAAATCTTCCATAGACTATAAATAAACCTTAAAATCAAAATCAATTTAACATTTCATGACAACGTGTTCAAATTTTGTCCCCATTTCTGGGGAGCGCTATGGTTTTTAGTGTGTGTTTTTTATTAGATTTTGGTAAATTTTATGAATATTTTTTTTATCCAATACCTTTACCTATATTCTTTTTGTTCTGATTTATTTATTATTTAGGTTTCTTGCATGATGAATTCTAATCTGGGAGATTTATCACCTTTTAATCCCAAACTGGAGAGGATCTTATGTAAGTAAACCCGAGATGCACAAGAGAACCCTTTGAAAAAGGAAACACAAGGAAACAACACTCTTCTTAATCTTTCATCTTCTTATTCTGGAAACGACATAAAAACTAAAATAAGAATATATAATATGGCTGAAAATAGTAGAACACTAAAATAATTAATGTCACCATATGTTGACATCCAACTCATATATATTCAAATGCAAGGTTAGGCATCCAATTTTTAATTAATCCGGTCTAATTCACATTCATTTCATGGACTCGTAAGAGAAGATCCACATAAACATTTAAAATAATATCATACTATGCGTTCAACATTAAAAACTAAAACTATGGATGAATAAAAATTAAATCTTTAGAAATTACCATTTTCATTAGAAGAGCCTACAAAAGATAGGCGTTATTATGTTAATTCACCAATAAGCGGTTGGACGGACATGAAAAGCCTTTTTCATGAAAATTACTTCCCATCCTCTTGAACTAAAAAAAATAAAGAAAGAAATATGTCGTATATGAAAATCTCAAGGGGAACACTTCATAAATATTGGTAAATATTTAAAAGATTATGTTCAGGTTTTCCACATCACCAAATATGTGGTCAACTTTTAATTCTATATTTTTATGAAAGTTTAATTCCAATTGATCATAACATGATTGATGCTTCTGTAGGTTGTAAACTAGTATATAAAACCGCAATCACTACAAGGACCTTGATAGAGAACATGGAACAAAACACTCAACAATTTGGTAAAAGGTCATGTGTACCCATTAGAGGTGTCCATGAGGTGAAAAGTATTGAATTTGAGAAGAATGTATACCCAAAGTTTGAAGAGGTTAATACCCTTTTACGAAAAAATTCTATATGTAAATGGAAATATCAATCTCCTCCTTCCATCCATTGTGGAATCTTATCTTCTGAAACCCATTATTCTAACCAATTCCCCCAATTCCGATAATCTTTTAAGAGTTGTGAGGAAATATTCCCAGGATGACCCTATAGCCAACCCTTTAGGGAAGAACCATACTATCCCACCAACTCTGGGTGGGAAGAAAACCAAGATTATAGCCAAGGAGGTATTCAATCCAGCCTCATCAATGATGGAACCAACAAGAGAATAGTAGTCATCTTCCACCACAACCTAGAAATCCTCAACCACCCCAAGGGCCTTTCCAAACACCCCCTCCCAAACCTGAGCCAATCCTAGAAGATATGATGAAACAAATGGTTTATTACAATCTCCAATTCCAAAAAAACACCCATGCTTCTATACAAGACCTAAAAACCCCAATTAGGCTAACTAGAAAACTAAGTGGGGAAAATTAAAAGTCATGGGTTGGGTAAACTACCCTCTCAACCAGTAGTTAACCCTAGGGATAAAGGAAATGTTAGTGACATAACCCTTAGGAGTGGAACTCATCTTAAAATCCAAATGACTCCTCCAATAGAGTCATCCTATCTTGAAGAAACCGTCATCACAACCACTTCTAAAAATGGTCCAAGAGAGGAAAATAATTATCTTGAGAGAATCCATTCCCAAGGAAATAGTGTGTTTGTCGATGAATCTCTGATCCCAATTGTTCCTCTTCCATTTCCCCAAAGGGAAAACCAACCAAGAAAACAAAATGAAATATTGGAAATTTTCAAAAAAGTGCAGGTTAACATTTATTTGATTGATGTTGTGAAACAAATTCCAAGATATGAAAAGTTATTAAGGAGATTTGTACACACTGAAGGTGGATTCATGGAGATAAAAAGGTGATCTTAGGGAGGAATGTACCGGCATTGATAGAGCCATCACTTCCCACCTAATACAACGATCCAGAGAAAATCTCGATTCCATGCACCATAAGGGAGTATTAATTTTTCAATGCCATGCTCGATTTAGGTGCTTCTATAAATGTTATTCCTCACTCTATTTACTATATATTGCAGGTTGGGGAACTAAAGGCCACTGGAATTTTTGTTCATCTAGAAAATTGAAGTATACAAACCCTTCTAGTGTGTTATAGGATGTTCTTGTGAGGTTGAAAATTTTAATTTTTCATGCTAATTTTTTAGTTCATAAAATGGAAGATGATAGGATGAATGGACATGCCCCAATTATATTGGGGAGACATTTCTTGAAACCCACCAAAACCATAATTAATGTCCATAATGGAACATTATCTATGGATTTTGGTGGTGAAATTTTCCACTTTGACATACTTGATGCCACGAAACTCCCCTCAGAAGAACATTCATATCTCTCTGTTAATTCTATATATGTATTCCCTTCCCTTGAAAAAAATTCATTCCAATCCTCTGATACCCTTTTTGATTATTCTTCATTGATAGAAATTCTAGGAAATGAATCATGCATTTATTGTTGTATTGGTCTAGAAAGGTTTCATTCATGTTTATTACTTTATAATTTCTTGAACATTGAGGGTCCAATGACCATTTATGATACTACTAAGATTTTAAAGGCTCGTTTTTCATCTAAGGATGATACCATTGAGCGGTTAGATTAGGTCAGTGACCTCTCACTTTTACACACACTCCCATCAATCCAAAATCCTCCTAAATTGGAACTGAAAAAATGACTCAAGATTTAAAATATTCATATGTTGAGAATAGTAACAAGTTGCCTATCATAATTGCTAGTTTACTCCCTCCTAAGCATGAATTATGAATGCATGAACTTTTGAGGGAGTATAAAAAGATTTGGGATAGAAACTTACTTACATTCCTAGTATTATCCAATTAATTTTTACAAATTATATGTTATTAAATGATGAGGCTAAACCAGTGAAGTAGGAACAACGTCGATTGAACACAAACCACCTAGAATCTTTGAAAAAGGAGGTAACAAAATTATTAGTTTCTAGAATCATTTACCCCATCTATGAAAGCCAATGGGTCAGTCCTGTTCAAGTAGTTCCTAAAAAAACTTACCTTACAGTAATTAAAAATGAAACCAATGAATTGGTTCCAACTCGTGCGAAGAATACTTGTCATGTCTTCATAGACTAATGCCAACTAAACCAACATGCTAGGAAGGATAATTTCCTTTTTCCATTTATTGACCAAATATTAGAGAGGCTAGCGGTTAAGTCACACTATTGTTTCCTTGATGGTTATTCTAGATACTTTCTGATCCATATTTCCCCTGAGGACCATGAAAAGATGACCTTCACTTTCCCCTTTGGCACATTGTCTTATAGAAGGATGCCATTTGGTTTGTGTAATGCTCCGGGTAATTTTCAGCGATGTATGGTTAGTATTTTTTTGGATTACCTATAAAATTTTATGGATGTATTCAAGGATGATTTCACTATTTATGGATCCTTCTTGATGAATGTTTGAGTATTTTTTCTTCATTCCTACATCATTTTATTGAAAAAATCTTGTATTAAAATATGAGAAATTCCATTTCATCGTTGGACAGGGTATAGTTTAGGGTAATGTCATTTCTGGGGATGGTATCCTATTAAATAAATCAAAATTGGATGCCATTTATTCTTTACCATTCCCTAAAAATGTATGGTAGTGTGGTCTTTCCTATGTCATGCTAGATTTTACCGTCACTTCATTTGTGACTTTAAAAAAAATTCACTCCCCATTTCCTGATTACTACAAAAGGAAAAAGAATTTGTTTTTAATAATAAATGTGAGGAATCTTTTAATAAGTTAAAATGGAGTCTCACATCACCCCCCGTAATCCAACAACCATGGTGGAATTTACCATTTGAGCTCATGTGTGACACCTCTAACTATGAAGTTGGGGAAGTCTTATCACAAAGGGTTGATCGAGCTCCACATGGCATTTCCTATGCCTCATATACTTTTGACCCTACCAAAGAAAACAACACCACAACTAAAAAATAATTCCTTTCCATTGTGTCTGCCTTTGAAAAATTCAGGTCCTACCTTTTGGGGTATAAATTCATTTTGTTCTTATACAATGAATCCCTCTTGTATCTCCTTAAGAAATAGGAATCCAAACCACGTCTCTTTCACTGAATTCTCCTTCTTACAAAATTCAATTTTGAAATTAGAGATAAAGAGGAGTAGATAATGTGATGGCTGACCATATTAGTAGGGTTCTCCATCCTTGAACATTGACTCACCTCCCTGTATTCCTATAAATTACATGTTTCATGAGGAACAATTGTACCGATTGAGAGCTATTATTCCTTATTATGCTGAAATTGAAAATTATTTGGTAGCATCTTGCATTCTTACTGATTTTAACAAAAAACAGGTCGACCTTCTCAAACATGAGTCTCATTGGTACATTTGGGGTGACTCATACCTTTTGTGAACCTATAGTGATCACTTATTCAGGATTTGTGTTCCTAATAGTGAGTTTTAGTCTGTCCTTAGGTTCTTCCACAATCTTTCTTGTGGGGGACACTTTGGTCCCCAACGGACTGCTCGTAAAGTCCTTGATTTTGGAATCTTTTGGCCAACAATTTTTTGGGATGCCCAAGAATTTTTCTAATCTTGTCTTCATTGTAAATGAATGGGGAATGTATCTAAAAGAAATGAAATTCCAAAACAATTGTTTCTCTTTCTTCACTTTTTTTATGTTTGAGGAATTGACTTTATGGGTCCATTTTCCAATTCCTTTGGAAACATGTACATTCTTATGGTGGTAGATTTTGTGTTAAAATGGGTAGAGGCAAGAGTCACAAGGAAATATCATTCTAAAACAGTTGTGGAATTTTTGATAACTCATATCTTTTATAGGTTTGGATTACCTAGGTTCATAATTTGTGACCAGGGTTTTCATTTCTTCAACCGAAAAATGCAATCACTTTCGATTTGGTATGGGGTCAGTCATCGAGTGTCTACTGCATATCACCCACAGAACAATTGCCATGACAAGGTGTCAAATATAAGAGTAAAATAGATTATTGAAATAACGGGTCAACCCAATAGATAATATTGGAGTCTTGGACTCGATTATTCATTATGGGCTTATCATACTGTTTTCAAAACCCCAATTGGAATATCACCATATCAGCTAGTGTTTGGAAAGAGTTGTAACCTCCCTGTTGAGATTGATAATCGGGCCATCAAACAATGCAATTATAATATTTCTGGGGTAGGTGCTCAATGGATGATGAAAATTCAAAAGTTGGAGTAAATGAGAAGAGATTGATATGAGAACTCTAGGATTTATAAAGAGAGAACCAAGTCTTATCATGACTATCTCATCCTTTATCTTCAGTTCCAAATTGTGTATAAGTTCCTCCTCTACAATTAAGGGAGGAATTTGCATCTAGGTAAGCTTAATTTCCGTAGGTTTGGACCATACACTATTACTAATGTATCTCTCTTTGGTATTTAGGTCCAAAATGAAGAAACTAATCAAACCTTCACTCCCAATGGGTAGTGACTAAAGCACTTCCATGAAGCCCATCCGAAGTTATTGATGGAGGAAATCCATTTTAAAGAAGCAACATACCAATGAAACCCACAAAATTTTATCCTTCCTTCCCACGTTATATTTTATTGTAGTGAGGGAACTGAACACTCTAGGTGTTGGGGTGATGGGTACATTCCCAGGTTAGTTAGTAATTTTCATCATTCTTTTTTTTCTTTCTTCTCTTTTTCATCTTCTTTATTGTATTTTCACTTTTCCCCATATTGTTTAGTTCATTATTATTTTCATCATATTTCTTATTTCCTATCTTTTTTCCTTATTTATGGTTTTTTACCTCCCCCCCCCCACCTCTTATGGTCACCAAATCATGGAACATACTGAAAATGCATGTTGAAATTTTTCATTCCAGGTTGATTTAACATTTGATGGAAACATGATTCTATTATAGAATGAATTTTTGTATGAATTTAAAATCAGGGGGTGATTTTTAATGAATTGGTTTTTTTTCAATGATATAAATGGTTTTATATTTGTGAAACCTTTGAGGTAACTTATTTTCCATTGTGTGGGTAGTTTTTGGGAAAACTATGTCACTAATATCTCCACACATTTTATTTCACTAAACAAAAAAGTGTTAATATTTCTTACTTAATTGAAGGTAAATATATTTTACGTTAATATTTTTTAGCTTAAAATGATATTTCCATACATTCATTACTTATCTGATATGTTTCATTACTGTACCAGATTGACCTATGCATGTGTACCAGATATCTGACTATTGTACGCCCTCAAAAAAATCAAAAAAAAATTTGTTTGTATCTTGGGTAGGTCAAAAAGCCACTCCTCCTTAACCTTTTATATTTTTATTACTATTATAATTTGTTTTTTGAGGAGATAAAACAATGGTTGAGAGATGAGTGTGAGATTTGTTCCAAATGCAACTTCTGAAAAAAAAAACAAAAATAATAAATGAGGGGAGTGAAGAAATGTGAATCATATGGGGATATATAGGTTGAGAGATTATGGTTTGACTTATGGGAATTATTAAGTGAGTGGGTCTTGAAATATTATTGCAAAGTATATAGGGAAGCTTCGGTGGAAAAAATCATTTAAGCTGAAAATGTTAAAATAACCTATATTTATTGGATAAAAAGTAGAAAGAATAGCATGGAATGGTTTTCGCACACACACATGGTGAGTTAGTGGCATGGTTGAATTATTAATTCCTTTATCAATTTTGTATCATGAATATTTTTGAATTTCAATGTTATATGATTTATGAGACATCATTTTTCATTTTCACAAGGAAGAACTCCTTAAAGTGGTTTGTGTAATGATCACATTTCTTTAATGAATTAAAATTTCCTAAAATGATAAATCATAATGATGTAGGTAATATATACATTCACAATTTCTTAAAATATTGTTTTTCCCAGGAGTGAGAATGTTTTAGTGTGGGGGTGTGATAACACAATGATTCACTATTTCATTTTCACCCTTACACCATGATTTTAAATTGAATGTTTATTATAAATTTAAAATATAATAACATATTTAACTTCATGTTTGATTAATTTATTTTGTTTCTATCAATTTTTAAAGGTAAATGTTACTTTTTTTATGATTTCATTGTAGGAGGAGATGATTTGGAGGCCCTAGAGATGATCCTGGAAGAAAATGGGCCAAAACTGCATAGGTTCCATGACCATCTATCCACTATTTTGATCATTAATAGAATTACGTGCATCCAAATGGGCTAAAATTTTGTTCTCCAATTAAAACCATCCTATTATACAACTATTATCAAAGAACCGAAGCCTAATTTGGCGATATGGTGGCATGTTCGAACCATTCTATCTAGGGGGCCGAAACTGCCAGAATTCAAAAAATGGGTTAGGTATATTGACCATATCTTGCAATAAAAATGTTTAATGGCCTCCAAATTTGACATGGATACCTAAAAGAGGAATCCCAACAACTCTTCCCTTTTTTTAAGTCGTGATATTACTTTATACTATTCCAAAACTGGGACACAAGTGGTATCTAAAAAATAGAGTGCTCAAAACCATGTTCCATTTTGGCTATAAAAAGGAACCATGGGAACCTTATTTGTAAGTTCGACCAAGGAGTGAAGTGCTGAAATTTTAGAGTTCCATAGTAGTCCTCTTCTCATAATAGAAGTTTTGGAGGAATTTATCCTCATAGGGGGATCGATAATGAAGAAGGAGTTCCACCCGAGCTTCCTCCTCCTCCCGATGTCGAGCTAAACGGTGGGTGTTTGTTGTGAGGGAGATACATGCATGTCAAGGGAGTTCTAATGCATATATTATAAACTGGTTTGGAGTAATTTGGGTTTTCAAACATTTCATTCCATGTACCTTACATTATTTTAAATTTGAATGCTTTTTTTGATAAATGTGAATGTTATGCTCTTAATTTCTAACTGATCAGTGTGAGGTTTTGAGTGCATGACTTGTGTTATTCCAATTAGCCAGCACGTGAATACTTTTCATACCCACCTTTATGAGATTTCAATTTTCTTTGGAAGCTATTATTACATGAATAATATTTGTACCTTGAAGAAGCGATTGTTACGTTAAGGTTGAGTTCTTAAAGCATTGAAATAAAATCATAGAAATTAATCGGGATTCCAATTAATTTCAACCAAAGAATTAATCCGAACCAAAATGAATCTCTATGAAAAATGAACTTAAAATGTGTGTAGTGAAATAATAATAAACCCTTTGTCTCATATTTTTTAAAATCCACTATCTTTTTCAACTATTAAACTCTTTGAGTTAAGTTATTTCCTTAAAACTATTTTTTAAATTTACCCCCTTATTTTAGTAATTTTATTAAAAATAAACACTATAAGATACCAAGACTCCTTGAGATAATACCTTGGGTCTTCCCTAGACTATAAATAAACCCAAAAATCAAAATAAATTTTTCGTTTCCTAACAATATGTTCGACCATCTCCTGAGATTATGTGACCCAAAAATGAAATATTGTGTAGCAAAAATTCGCACTTTTTAAAATTTTCAAACAATATCTCCTTCCTTAGTGTCTTCATTACAATTATCAAGTGATCATAATTATCTTACATAATATTTGAAACGATAATAATATCATCTATAATTACTACTATAAACTAATCAAGGTAATCTCTAATGGCTATATTCATTAAATCCATGAATGTTGTAAGTGAATTAGTATGTCAAAAATGAATCAATATATATATTCATCATGTCCATAACTTATACAAAATATAGTATTTCTTATATCCACTTTCTTGAATCTCAATTGATGATTTCCAAAATGAAGTTCAACATTGGGAAATTATTGAGATTCGTGTAGTTGATCAAACAAGTCATCAATACAGGGAATGGGATACTTGTTTTGATTTTGATCTTGTTAGACTACCAATAATCATTAGAATTTCCCATTAATCCATATATCTTTTTCACAAAAAAATGGGTTCACCACAAGGTGTCACACTTTTATGAATTAATCCTTCATCAAGGTTTTATTTGAGTTTCTTTTTCAATTTCTACCAACTCAATTGGATCCATTATATAAAGTATCTTTGAAACTTTTGTGGAACCAGTTCTGAGTACTATTGAGAAATCAACATCATGTTTTAGTGGAAGGCTAAGAAAATCTTCCATAAATACATTCTAAAAATCCTGAACAATAGGAATATCTTCTATGTCAATTTTCTCCCCAACCATTTGAGATAAACAGCCCTTTTGAATGGGAATTAAGAGCCATACATTGGATGTATTCTCCAAAGGAAATTCATGCATATCATAAAATTATTTGATAATTATAGTAGGGTTTGAAATATCAAACATAACATACCTTAAATGAAAATTTATGTGGTGTTTCTGTAGAGAAATCCAATCAATGAATAAGATGAACCAAAATTTAACCGAAGTAATAACGACATGATTTTCGAAAAACACATTCCCAAAAATGTAAACTAGCAAGGAATCATATACTTGAGACGAAATCATCATACCATTAGGGTTTTCACTACAAATTCTACATCTAATTGTTTTTTGGGAATATAAAAACCCTTAGAAAATTATTTAGATATGAATGAGTGGGATAATCCAGAATAAAATATGACATTATAAGTTCTAGAGTGTTTGGTATGTGTAACTTTCATCATGTTGTTATCATACCCCTCATTAGAAATATTGATTGCATGGGATCTACCCTTATCCCATGGATTCAGAGGTTGCTGACATCGATCATCATCACTGGACCTTGGGTTTTGGTAGTGGTAAAATAATTCCCTTTCTCTTTAAACTTGTAGCACTGAATCATGGAAGGTGAATTCTATACTACTTTTTCCCCAATCACAATGTTAGCTATCTTCTTCCCATCAATTTTTAAATAAAATGCCTAATGGTATTACCTTCCATACTTAAAACAGTTATTAAACCCCTTATGTAAATTCCCTCCATGCCTCTTCCCACACTTGGAGAAAAAGAAATATCATCTTCTTCTCTTCATGGTTTTTATATTTTTACTAAAAATCCATCTTCCAAATCTTATCAAATCTTTGAGATTGATATGTGAATCAAACATCCATTTCAGCCTTTATTTCACAATAACAAATCCCTTCGTAAATACAAAAGTATCTTCTATCTAGTTTACTTCTGAGACATGGATTTAATCCACTAAAGAACCTATCAACATTAATTTCAGTTTGGGTGATAACTCATGATGATTACCTCACAAGTCTCATAAAATTATCCTCGTAGGTACCAATGGATTTCTCATCACTTTTCTTCAACACAAGTAAATATTTATCCATATTGGTACGAAGAAGCCAAGGAACTTACTTATTGAAATATAAGTTGATGAAATTATCCCAATCCATGGATTTAATCTCATCTAGTTTCCATATATTCTTTATTAGAGTATACCATGGTCCTTCTTCGCATTGGAATTGATAGATAACAAGAATTAATTAATCATGCTATGAACACTTGAGAATGGGAAATAGCTTTTCAGTAGTATAGATCCACTATTTAGTAACATGGGGATCAAAAGAACATATGAAATACGGTGGATGATGATTCATGAAAGACTCAGTAAATTTTTTTCCATCATTTTTTCATTTAGAATTCCACCATGATTCATAGCTTGAGAAGGATGTGTGATCATAATAATGAGGTTTTTAATTCAATCTCATATAACATTCATTTTCTTAGGAGGAAACTCATTTCATTTTCCATTGAAATTCCCAACAATGTGGTTCCTTAATGTTCCATCCATTGATGAAAATCAAGAGAATAGTGTAATAAATAATTATAATATCGAATAACCACATAATCATGAAAATTAATATATAATATATATATTTTATGACACCTTCCATAATATATGACACCTTAGGTTTATCTAAGCTTATTCATGGCCAACTTCTATTTTATTATTTTATAAAGGTTCCTGAAGAGTTTGTAAATTCATAAAACATATCCCCTGGGAGTGTCAAAACAGTTGTGCAGGAAGGCCTATATTCATGTATTAGATTACTCCATGCCATGCTCGGAATACATTTTCATAGTTTTTAACCCTAAGTACATTTATTCCAGATCCACTTCCACTTATAGTATTGAAACAAGTATTTATTTCTAAGAAACCACTCTCTATATCTTTCTTCAATATTCCAGAATATTTTCCTATAATTTTCATTACCCTTAAATTTATCCTTTGATATGTCTATAGAGTTCTCACTATGGTTTTCTCATCCTAGCTTCCTAATGTAAACTAAAACGTTTCTTTGATACCAACTATATAGACCCTCTCTATTTATAAATTAACATGACAAAACATTTATAGAATAATTAAAACATTAAACAAACAGATTCTCAAAGGCCTTACTAGTCTAGTTCCTTTGGAAACAAGTAAACATAAAGACTGAGACATAATAGAGATACATTATCTCCCACTAGTTTCTTATTATCTAGTGCCCTTCTTTAAAACATCAAAAAAAATACATATATTCATAACCTGGCTAAGGAAACATAAAAAGGGGTAAGCTCAAATTCTTAGTAAGGGTAAAAAAGGGATATATTTAAGCATAATAATTAGCCTAGTGGTATGAGAACATGATCATGAAAATAGAATATCATACCCTTCATATCAAATATCATATACATGAATCAGGGAATAAATCATAGAAGTTCATAAGACATGAATCATAATAAGATAAAGAACATAAGCCATGAAAATATATCAATAGAATAAAACATGGAATTGTGGAAAACACATAAACATATATAATATGATTTACATAGTAGCCAAGAATTCTCTACCAAGACCATATTGGTAGTACAAGTTCGATCCCCATACCATCTTGGTAGTCATGGTTCACTCCCAAGGCCATATTAGTAGCATGAGATTACTTCTCATACCATCTTGATAGTCATGAGTCACTCCCATGACCATATTAGTAGACCAAGTTCATTTCCAAGACCATATTAGTCAATCTCATGAGATATAAATCTTGACCCAACGCATTGGAAGGAGATATAGGTCCCACCCATCTAATAATGACATCATACACACATGTTCCACAAGATCAAAAATAATCATATCATAACCCATGAAATTAAATTGATATTATAAACATGTCATAATATCATAAGATGTGGAAAAATATGGTTTTCATAATAATTTCATCATAAATATAAACCATGAAAATAAGTACATTTCATAAGAATATAACCCATGAAATAGAAATGAGTTTCATAAACATCATTCCATAAAAACATAATCCTTTTATAGAATGAATATTAATGGAAACATTGAATAATTTCCCCATAAAGTCAAGAGTAAAACCAATAGAAGTTATCTTAGATGGGAAATAATTTTGAAATAACTTTTAGAAAAATTTGTTGATGGAAATATATTTTCTTTATTAGAAAACACTTTTTAAAATATAGAAATATTTTATTTAAAAATAATTTTGAAAACTTATAAAAGAAGCATCAAAAACCATAAAACAATTTTAAAATCCATTTTCCTTGAAAATGGGATTCCAATATATTTTCAAAACATTTTTGAAAACATTTTTGAAAACATGGTTTTTGAATAAAATATATTTCTGATTGGAGAGAGAGATGGTCATATTTTACTTTAAAATGTTATGTTAAGTACCAAGGAGTGGGAAAATGGTACTAATACAAGGATATATCATTAATAAACAAAGATAAAGAATATCATGATTATTATTATTAGACGGACCATAATATTTCATCAATTTAAGCATAAAAATAAACAATCCTGAAAAGTAAAGATATTGTCTCAATATACTATTATAACATGGTAACAAGGAATTTTACACTCCATGTATGAAAAAGAAGTTAAATGAATCTTAAATTATAGTTAAAATAAGGATAATCATGATATAACATGTAAAATGTAAGTATATACACCTCGAAAATAATTTATGTGCATAAAAACATGAGTCTCAAAGAAGGAAAATTGAGAAAAACTATTTTAACAAAATGGTAATTTTGAAACATTAACCAAGTTATATAAAAATCATAAAATTGATATGTTAGTACCCATAAATTTATGTATAAGATACATAGAATAAAATTATGGTTACTTTACACACCATACAAAAGTAAATAGGGGCGAACATATCACATATCTCACAAAAATAATAGTTGAGATGAAATACCCTTACATTGTGTCTTAAATCTCACCGTACTCATTAAAACCACCTATATAATAAATATAAATTTATTATAAATATTTTAAAGAACCATAATAATATATATATGTTTTTATTTGGACCTTAAATTTCCCTCTTGTTAACAATCCTATGTTAAGTATTCACTTAGGGTAATATTCACTTTATTCACCACATTTGTCTTCATTTGTTATATCTTTGGTATTTAAAAATTATATCATTATTTAATGAATTTATAAATGATATAAATATCATGTATATAAAGTATATTTGTATTATAATAATCTATAAAATATATAAATATGAAATGGAATAGACTGTTCATGAAGATGGTTGGTCGTACGTACACATTAACGATATTTCTATTTAATTGTCCTATTGAAAAAATGAAAGAAAATGACATATATGTTTATATTTATATAATTATTAAATTATATTTATGATATAATATATATCATATATAATCACTAAATCTATATTTAATACATTCCTTGTAGTTTATGAGTGAATCATATCGTTTTGAGGGGGGGTAGTCCATATTTCCTCAAATGAAATTATAATATTGACACACAATGGAAAGCAAAAATATATGTGTTTTAAAAGGAATATAGAAGCTTAAGGAAATAATAAATATAACATATAAAATATATAAATACATTTTCTATCATATTATTCAACAAGATAGGTGTTAAGAAAAAATGAACAATCATTATTTAGTAAGGTCGAAGTATGTCGTACACATAAACAATATGTTCATTATCCATGTCATGGATTTTTTTGTAAGCTTAGGTTGAAACCTTGGAAAAAAATCCTATTATGTTGATGATAATGTTTTTGTTTTAAAATCATGGAAAAATAGAGCAAAAAGGTGGATAAATAAAAAAATAAATGACTTGAGAGAAGACGTTACCTATTAATTGGGTAACTCCTTTTAGTTTTTTTCCCAAAAAGCTTCCTTAGATTGCCTTCTTCTCAAGGGAAGGATTCTAGGAGAAAGGTGGGATTTATGGGAATTTAATTGGTAAATCATGTTCTGAATTTAAGAGGATTGGTATGAGTGAATAATTTGAATAGTTTGTGGCCTTTTATAGGGAAGGAAAAGGACTCACATGGAATATTTGAAAACAAGTTTGAGTGAACAGTTGTTTTTATATAAAAAAGTCATACCAGACCAAAACAAATAAAAAATGTAAGATTTATGGCCTAATAATTGATATAAAAATAGTTATTACCACATTATATGTCATTTGGACCCCTAATATTATGGTTTAGTCCCTAATTAAGATTAATTTCACCATAATCATTGTTATTAATTTTAATCACTTTTCCTATTAATTTGGGTCAAAAATAAACAAGATCTAATTAGACGCTCAATAATATAATAATAAAAATGGTTTATTCCAGATTTCTAAATTCAATTCACAAAAGAATAAAATTTAATATTAATGTTAATCTCACAAACTATATGAAATTACCGGTCTTTAAAGTTAGAAAAAGTTGAAAAGTTTTTTAAGTTTTTATTTCCAATTTCATGGTGAAATTGATTCTAATGACCTAAATTGTATTAATATATTCATAATTTATCTAATTTTACCTTAAAAAATTTATAATATAATTTAACATTAATAATTATTTAAATGTAAAATAAATTTTTAACCTAAAAGTAGTATTTTTTGTTATTCAACCAAAAATGATGTTTTTCAGATTATTATAAAAAATGAAAACTAAGACCATTTTGATATTTTAAATTCAAAAATGAATTTTATGTTATGAAATTAAATTTATAAATGTGTCTATAATTAATTTTATTATTAAAATCAATTCATTAGAGAAAAAGTATTTTTAAACATAAATGAAATTTAACAAAAATTATATCATGCATTATCAATATGTTTTATCTATATAAAAAAATTATAAAAAATATATGAAAAATATTTATTAGTATTCATATAGATATGTTTAATGGATAGGTTATAGTTATCTCATTTAAATAATTATAATATAAAATTTTTGTTTTGTAGAAACATCGATGTTGCATGTAATGTACGGCAAGTCATTGCTCCGTGTAACGTTCACCAAGAAGATGTTATATGTAACATGTGATAAGTCGATGTTCTATGTAACATACACCAATTATGATCCATGTGAAAGGAATTTTTTTACATAGTCCATTTTAATACATAAATGAAAATTTAATTTATTCAAAATAGGTCCATAAAAACTCAGGGTGTTACAACTAGATAGCACAGAACACCCTCTGGAAATCCACATCCTCTTCAATAAGATCAACCCTATAAAGATAAACTGGATTATCCTACTAAACCACAACATCTTGAGCCACATGATGATGTTGAACATGATCTATAAATGAAATATGGATAAAATATTTCATAATCCTAGGTATTATGGTATAAAATTTAGATTCCTTTTTATTCATGTTCTTCATTTTAGCCTTCCCAAGACAACCCAATTCAAAAAAAATCCAAATTCATCATGATAAATATACATCCACAAAGTCACTTCCCTAAAAATAGGTCAACCTCACTTGGTCATAAAATATGATCAAATTTCATACACTGGATCATTAGGGGACCTAAAATCCTCTGTCTTAGCTGGTCCCTCTAACCTTTGTCACACACCAGGGTCAACTAAAACTGTTTCCATAGTAACACATGTAATCCTCACTATGAAAAACTCATAACTCTGTAATATATCTTAACCATAATCTTTGATACCACAATTTCATCACCCCTACCTCTAAAGATACAACAATTAGGGGATATAGAAAATTCCCCTAGATTCATATCTCTAGTTGGCCTTGGGTTTTCAACTATCACAGAGGGCACAAAAATAACATGTATGGAAGGTGTTACCCTCTATAATATAAAAATGATTGGGAGATAAGATGAATAATTTACATGAAACTCAATTAAATAATATAAAGTTAGGTGAAACAACCCCGCATGCATGCAAGTATAAAAGTGATCAAAATAAAAGTCTCAAAAATTAATTATGAAAAGAAGATAAAGTAGTGACATTATAGAAATCCCATGTTCAGTATAGTAATGTCCCAACATAGTCTATGTAATCCTCCTAGAAACCTAAAAATAGTTTCAAATATGTACAGTTATCATACAAGTATACTCATTATTAAATCCCAAGTATCTCATAAATGTGTAAATAGAGTATACTAATACACACATAAGAAAATAGAAGAACCAAGAAATACCTAAATAGTTAAATTATCCATACCAACCTAATTACGGCACAATCACCAAATAATCCCAGACAAAAAATATAATATAAATGATTACATCGATAAGGGTACCCTATACAACTTTATTTCTAGAATTGTGTACTCAAACCCCATGTTTGTACATCTTGGCGCTCCTATATCTTCTATATTGCACACTGCCCCAAAAGAATGGACACATCAAATCATGACTATAGACACTTGGGACACAACAAAACCACTTCAAAATATAGAATAGTATGGTATCAACAAATAGTTTTACATCGGCCTGATGCCCTCCTACTACTATACATGACCCCCACCATATGCCACCCCATAATCAGATTCTCATATCTTTTGAAAACACCTAGGCTATCACATCTCACCCAAAAAAACATAGGATATCACATCCACCATATAATGCACCGACATACCTCTAGCCATCACAACCTGTGTAATACCTACCACACCTAGAAGAGAGTGAATGAATGATTGGCTACCCACCAATCTGTCGTCCTCACCAGATGTCTTGTAAAATACCCCATGTGTCACTATTTCGGTGTCCGGACATAGTGATCTATGTGGGTGGGGTGCGCATTTAAATTACAAGAACCTAAAATTATATACGTATATCCACACACCCAATCCCAACACATGGGTTCACAACAAAATTTTAACCAACTCACAACATCACCAATTTTGATGATACCTCTAAATGAATAACACCTTTAAATAGTAATAAGTCAAATCACCAACCAATTAAATTTAATCAACACATTCATTTTAGTATTAATCATCATACACATTCAACCACATAACCCAACCCGCTAAAAAAATAACACATGTCGTTGCATCCATGATTAATCATTTATTTATTCCATCAATAAATGGCCATCTAGTATAAATAAACCACAACATCACCTCCCCAGAAGCACCACAAAACAAACAACCTTGGCTCCCCAAAATAAAGACATACAAATCACCCCACTAACCCAAAATCATGGCCAATAAAATACCTCACCTCCCCAAAAGTATAGAAAAAAACACACCATTGACCCAAAATAATGTCCAAAAAACACCTAGCCACCCCAATATCAGGGCCATCAAATCACATCACCTCCAAAATTCTGTAACCACACATCACATTTTCATAAGAATTACCAAAAATAAAAAATTATCAAGATAATTTAATAGAATTACAAAGGGTCTTTTATCACATTCCACTTTATTTTAGGGGTGTTATCACACAAGCTATAATCCTAGGGAAACATTTCATGAACCAAATATATTTTATTAGAAAATTTCCATTATATAGTAATAATAGAACAATAAAAAAAATATAGTCACAACACATATATCTTTTGTAAAAAATCCCAAAAAGTCAAAAAATTTCAATGGGGGATTCAGCCTTTATAATCACAATATCAAAATAATAAAAAAATATTTAAAAACCTGAGAATAAAACCCGTTCACCCTTCAATTTTTATTTATCCAATTATTTATTATTAAATAATCTAGTAAAACCATAAAACATAGGAATAAAAGAGAAACCGACCCATATGATATACAATAAATATAAATGAATGATTCCATACCTAATAAAGAAGATTTTCCAACTCCCTGTACACCTCTAGGTGAAGAAGAAATGCTTTTAAACCACAACCACTCCATAAGAAATCATGGATCAACCAAAATCACATCAGTGATCATTAAACTGCATCTCAATACATAAAAAACCAGAAAAACATCTCCACAATAAATCCCTAGGAGAATAATATAGGAAAACCACCATGAAAGGAGAAGAACCTACCATAGATCAACCGCGTATTTGAAATGGGGATCAACAAGAACCAACAGATCGAAGAAAGTGTAGAGGAGGGATTATGGTCCTCTTGGGGTTGTGGGGAATCATATGGAACTAGAAGAAGGAAGGGAATAAATAAGGTTTGAGTGAAAACCAATTTCTACAAAATTTATAACTGCACTACATCGGGGATTTACACATCCTATAATCCCCAATCATGTCATGTAATTTCATTACTTTATGTCCCAATGAAAACCATGAATCCTAAAAGGATTAATTAGATGAATTATTATATGATGTGAACAATCCATACAAAGGTCATGAACACCACTATAACATTGTATGATCTATAAATGGCATGCATTTCCTATAATAGCTCTACTGCACCTTCAGCCTCCTCCTAAAACTCCTATAACCTCCTCAAGCCTCTTCTTGAACACCTCCATCCACCAAAATTGGCAGAGTAATAGACCAAAAAGGCATGATGTTTTTTAGAAACACCTATTTTTCCATCCCATTTAAAAAAATCATCTCAAACTATATCACCCACATCCTAGGGATCCAATCCATATCAGGTATTTATATAAACATTCAACCTACTATTGGGTTATTTTTTCCACATACATGTACATTTTGATAACATCACTCTGAAGTGATGTATATCTAATAATTCACCATGACCAAATTTTTTATATAATTAAACACTAATAAGGTTTCCAATAATGTTGAAAATATGTTATTGGTGATGTTTTATGAACCTAATTTCTCCTTTAGTTTTCAATAAAAGTTTCATAATAATATATAAGAATTAATATTTTGAATGATCTAATGTACAAAGCATGATTCATGAACCCATAAAAATCATTCCCTTAGTATAAGAGAATAAAAATAACAAATAACTTATAAGAATTATACATTTTAAAAAAACTAATCAAATGTAGCAATGAAAAATATGGAATAACAATCATAACCCCTTGGAAACTAAGATTCCCACCCAAACTTGTTTTATAAAATCAAATACACAAATCACATGAAATATTATGGTCAGAC
Source organism: Viscum album (assembly GCA_963277665.1). Lineage (NCBI taxonomy): Eukaryota > Viridiplantae > Streptophyta > Magnoliopsida > Santalales > Viscaceae > Viscum > Viscum album. Next base: position 640,243,557 of record OY728146.1, on the reverse strand, counting down.
CAGACTTAAAATTAAAAATTATAATTTTTAATAATAACAATAAATACTTAAATACCACTGTGTAATTACTAGGACTTAGAACATGACTATGTAGCTCAAATCAAAGAACTACAAACCTCGGTTATTCCTCCCCATATTCAAGAGGATACCAACTAGCGAAAAAGAGATGGCAAATTACTCATGAAATGATTATAGCATTTGTATTATTAATGAAATTAATTTATTAACCAAATAACATATATACAAATATATTTCATCAGAGTGAAAAAAAAAATTATTGTATTTAGGTATCTATTAATAAAATTAGACACATTCTATGTCTATAACACCTTGAGATTTAATATTTATTCCATTTAAATTAATTTGATGTATTTGATAGCTTTCTTTACGTGAAACCTCGAGTCTAAATGAACTTGATATATTAGGTCTATTATTACCTAACCATTGGATATATGTTTATGAATATTATCAACTAAATTATTTGATATATATAGAAATTTATTCCTTCTTTCAAATTTTCCAATTAAATCATATTATATAATAATTAAATTTATAATAAAACCATCACAATATTAAAAGGGTTATTTTTCATGAGACATGTATTTTCCTAAGGGTTATAAATTTTTATATAAATAAATACTGTAATTTAAATTAATTATTAATTTTAATGTAATGAATTGGTAATTTATAAATTTTAAATGATACCATAGTTTGGTAATGGTTGGTAATAAAGATAAAATTGGTTAAGGGTAAAATGTGTAATTTTTCATAAAAACTTATATGGGAAGGGTTTCATTATCATAATATATTAAATAAAATATATATTCATTTGTGTATTCTAATTTTTTATAATAGTTTATATTATTCAAGGAATAAAAACATACCTAGCATTATACATAAAAATTTAGTTTAAAAAAATCATTTTGTTTTCTTGATTATTTTAAAATTAATTTTTTTAACTTATAGAAATTTTATTTGATAAAATATATTTCAATTTTTGAATCAAAATTTAGATATTTTGTATTTATTCCACCTTTATTTTTGGTAATATTTAATTTGGAAAATACTAAAAATTTGTAATCATGGTTAGGATTAAAACAATTTTACTATGGGTTAAACAAAAAGATACACCTAAAAAAGAAACATAAACGTTATAAAATATTATTTTATGAACATATTTTGATCTTACTTTGTAATTAAGTTTATTTCATGTCTATTTATTACCACATAACAATTCATATAACCATATATTATTTAAATCTTATAAGTCATATCATGTGATTCCCTCCAATCACTTTTAAATGGGGACATTTTCCTCTCGTATTCCCACAGATTGATCCCTCTATATCTATCAATCCACTATCATAAACCATCCTATGTATTGTTCCTCCATTTATAAGTTTATAGACTTACCTTGAGACTGTACTCAGAGGGATTTAGGTGTATTTTAATGGAAGTCTCTCAAAGAAGTGGTAATCATCATACTCGGCTCTTTCAAAGTTTATTTATTCATCAATATCCTATAAATATATTATATCCATGCTGAAATACTATAGTATCATATATATATAATATTTTTATTATGATTATGGGATTGGTATTTTCTACTACCTTTCCATCAAATGGTAAATGAACGTATCTCTCGTGTGTATTTATGGACTACCGCATCCCCATAAAGATATGATTTATTTTCTATCACCATATTTTATTTGATGGATTTAATGATTATACATGGTGTTTATGACATTAATATTATTCTTTATTAATAATATTATATCTACATTCTTATCTTTTCATCCTTTTGAAAATGATAATGTCGCTCATGCATACATGTGGACTACCACATCCATAAGGTGATGTGAATAATTTTTATTTTCTAATATACAATGATGGTAATATGGTTATATTTAATGAATATACATGATTTTAATTATATAATAGTTATTTCTTATACTTAATTATTATTTACCTTTCTTTATTCCATCTATGAAGAAGTGTAAACATCACTTTTGCACTTGTATATACAACCATATCCATAAAGTGATGTAATTCATTTTTCATTACCTATTTATCTAAATAGGTATTAAGGTATATATATAATTAGTAAATAAGAATATTAAAAAATTAATAATATTATTGTGATGATACAATCATGATAATAGTACATGGAACTTAACTACAGAACCAAAACAAACAAGAAAAATAAAGTAGATGACACATGAAAGAATGATGATAGGTTATGATTTATAATGAATTGGTAAAAAAAGTTTTTAATTAAAACAGGTATGTAACTATAAAATATAATATCTTTATATTATAGGATTATTAAAAAAATAAATTTATTATATAGTGGTGGAAGAGAAGTTATGAAGAAACTAAAACTAGAGATAAGGGTTTCATGTCTATGTTTTGTTTCTGTGAGACATATGACATAATCAATAATTTTTTCTTTCATTTTTTATATATACATCCTATTTGAATTTTTTTATCATGAATACATTTATATTAAATGTATATAATGTTTTATTTGATGATATTTAATTTATGAGGATTATTATTCAAATGATTCATAAGCATAAGGGTTTTATGTTACAATACCACTTTTTATAGGGAATATTTCACAATGAATTTATTCTTATGAAATTATATGACATATATCTCAGAAATAATTTTTAATCTATTATAATAAATTTATTTCTACAAATTAATAGTTTTACATACATTTTAATCTCTCAAGGTAATGAAAATTACAATAAAATATTTTAATAAAAAATATTTTTCTCTTAGGCAGGGGATCTTTTTTCTTTCAAATCCATATTCTAAAAAAGGATTTCATGAATTTTTTACTATTACTAAAAATCTATTTAATTTCATTTTAACTATATTTATTAGTATTTATCATGGTTTAAAATTAATCATTTGGGCATTTTCCAAATTTGATACATTTATCTTTTTACAAAAAAATGTGAACAAAATTGTTGTTTTAATGTATGCTGAATGAATATATTTTTCCATTGTAATGAGTAATTATTTATTTATATAATTAATAAAACATTTCTAGGTTTATTTTCAAATAAAATGTTATTCCATACATTTTATAATGTTTTAGATTTTAAATTCATGATTTAAAAATAAATAGTATATTTTCTTCAATAAATTTTCTAATGAACATTTAATAGTATGTTAATTTATAACATCATCTGTTGAAGATAAATATAATTCATAGGGGATATAATCCAATGTTTTAATATTTATTCTTTATCTATTTTTTTATATATTATGATGATTAAATCTTGATCAAACCCATTTTATTTTCCACATGTTATGCTATAATAAAATGAAAAATATTTTTATGATTTTATGGAATATATATTAATGGAGTATGATAATTTTATGGGTGGGTTAGTTATAAACCTTGAATTTATTGGACATTTTTTAGTGTTTGTGAGCTCAAGGAGTACATGGTAGGTTATTCGATTTATGAAATATGGTACATTGGTAGTTTTCTGATGCCCAAACATGGTAAAATTGTGGTTAGACAAATCCAAACATTTATTTAGTGTATTAGTAGATTATATTGACTAAAAATTTATATGATTATAATTATCCCACAATTTATATCACTCTCATTTGACATGATCTTATTCTAATGTTATAATCTCATTGATCGTGTTCTTCAATTATCTTATGATTCTAGTCATTTGATCTATGAATGATGTATGCTAGGATTTCTGATGATGATCCAATGAATCACTATATATTATTTTAAAATGTTAACATGATATTTTTATACCTTCTCAATCATGTTATGCCTACATTATCATTACTAATATCTCCCATGTTTAGCCTCACTGATCATCTTAGCTCACCTTTTCTTATGTTTCATTTCATTTGGTTATAGAGAATTGTTTTATTTATGGTATTAGTAAGGATTTTACTTAATGAGATGAACAATGTTGGAGATATTGAAGATCATTCATAAAAAAAAGATAAGTATTTATTTATAATCTAATGAAATCTTGATAGTATTAGGGTGTGTATTATTATGAAATACATTAAATAATCATCTAAAATGATTCAATATTTGTGTATACGTTGTTACGTTCACAATTGTTTTTGTTTGAGGTGGGATTAGTTATTTTAAAGGACTATGATTAAAAAAATTTGTTAGAAACCCTTATATAAGAATATGTATAAGAGAAAATCCTATTTTATTAATATAAAAGGGTATTTTTTTTACTAGAATTTAAATCCCTATTTGGATACTATAATTTGGATGTTGATGTGAAAAATATGAACCAAGGGGTAAAAACTCTAAATATGGTGGATTTGGTGAAAACATGGGTATCACCGAGGCATAAGGAGTGGGAAAAATACATCACACCTGAATAGAATCTTTTGGGGGATATGCTTGAGTTAATTTATATTTTATTTATGAACTATTATAAAGGATGTCAGTATATTATGTCCATGTTTGTCCTTGGATAAAACTATAGGATCATTGGTTGAAAATAAGGGTTCATAATTTAAGATTTTATAAGAATTATTTTTATAATAATTTGATTCCTAACTCTAGTTGATAGTTTTTAATGGTTCTGTTAATCACTATGGTTTTAGTAAGAAATTTGGAAAAATTAATGTAGATAAGGTGGTTATATGTGTGAAAAATAATTTATGTATCCTATTTGATAAATTTTATATAAATTAATTTATATCATGTAATGTATCTATGAATTTCAATTTATATTCTCATAATTTAGGTGTTTAATTAGTAATGAGAAATCATAATCGAGTGATGACTGCATCAAAAAAATTCAAATCTTCTCTAATGGAAGTTTTTCAGAATTTTCTTCCTAAAAATATTATTATTATCCCACTAGTTAAAAATAATATTATTTTTTCATTTACTAGGTCTCTGTATATATATCCCTTATTGATTTCTATATAAGGGAACACAAATTTAAAATTATGAATGAACATGTATTAATTTATCTATGCATGAATGAACATGATATTGCAATGGAAATTTATTCCATTTTATGGGTCATAATTTATATTCGAATAAATTATTTATCATTTATGGTTAGGGATAAACTCAAAAAAAATAATATGACTATTATATGGGAGTCTGTTATGTATTTCTAGAATAGATTCCTAGTCTTCCCCATGAATGTGAATTCGATTTTTAAATAGAACTCATACTTGGTGTTAAACCTATTTTAAAATCTCCATATATAATAGTCCTAATTTAGTTTAAAAAAGAAGAATCTCATGGATAACCTATATAAGGGATTCAACTTGCTTTAGGATTCACCATTCCACACAACTATTCTTTTTATTATGAAAAAATAGATTGATGTTATTCTACATTGATTTTCAAAAATTCAAGAAAATCCTTCTCAATAATAAGTATAATATTCCCTGTATTGATGGTTTTTTATTAATTAAGATGATATCAATACTTCTGAAATATTGATCTTCATAAAAGATAACATCAATTTATGGTAAAATGTGAAAAGATACCTAATGAAGTCGTCTGTATCAGGTATGGAAAATGTGGTTTTATAGTGATTCAATTTGGAGATACTATTTACCCTCATACCATAATTAATTAAATGTATTTATTCATTACAGATTAACTTAGTTAATATGTTATTGTCTATATAGTTGATTTTCTTATATACTCTAAGAGTAAATATGGGTAGAAAAATATCATGATAATTGTATTAAAGACCGTGAGGAAAGAGAAAATATAAACCGAATTTAGACTGTGTAAAACATGGTTACCTAATGTATCATTTATGGTTTATGTTATCCCTAGTTATCTTATACCAGTATAAACTTCTAATAAGGATGTATTTGAACATCATCCTTGACAAATAACTTTTATCGAGAATCATATTTTTCTTAGATTAGAATGATATTATTATTTCTTTTATAATAATCTATCAAGGATATCAAATATACTATCCATGATAATATTAAAGGGAATATTGCTCCTTTAGAATAATGAATATGAATAATATTTCATGAATATTAAGAGAAAGATGATTGGTAAACCTCTAATTACACTACCTACTATTAGAAAGGGGTTTTTTATCTATAGTGGTTCATCTAATAAGGTACTATGATTTTTTCTATGTAGAATAAATTTGGGATTGCTTATGACTCACATCAATTAACTGGACGTAAGAAAAATTATAGGATTCTTGAATTTGAGTTAAAAATGGTAATTTTTAAAATGAAAATAGAAAAGTATTATATTTAAATACAAAGGTGTCATATATATGCCGATCGAAATTGATTTATTTATATATGTACAGAAAAATAATTGAATATGTGATATAGAATAAGTTTGGAGTTGATTAAAGATTATGGTTTCCCAATACATTATATCCAATTAAATTGAATAAGGATGTTGCTTATTTGAGATGATAGGATCATTCTTGATTATCTAAGATACTGATCAAAAAGGATCTAATATTTATGGATTTTTAAAAGATAGACCATGAAATCTTCATGGAAGGGGATAAAAAATATATTTCTCAACTGAGTGTTCAACCATCTATCCATTTAAATATTAATGTGGCCTGAAAGTGATACATTGAGTTGAATTATATGGTGAAAATGTTTCAATGTAATCCTTGGTTTTAATGGAATGATATGTTTCATCAATACTGTGTGTGTCACTATTATAACTGAATTTAATGAAGTGTTAGATAAAGCTCAAAACTCATCATTCTCTTTTCATCATGGATGTATTCATATTCATAGAGACCATAAGGATCATTTTTTGTGTGATAAAATGAAGATATATATTGAACAGAATGTGTATCAGTTCTTGGTATGACCAAATCTAATGACTGAGTGGAAGAAGTAAAAGTATATGTTACAATCATTGTAATTTCTTATGTGGAAATGGTAAAATTTCATTATTCATTTAATTAAAGGACTCCCCAAGACAAATAAAGGGTATATGTTTATATTGGTAGTATTTGGTCTCCCTATAATATCAAAAAAAATGTCATTAGTATTATATAATATTTCTCCCTTTATTTTCATAATAAAATATATGTAACGTAGTAATTTACATGGATTACCATATTCTACAACAAATGATTGAGATGTGATATTTAAGTCATTGTTTTGGAGAAGTATTCTGAAGGATATAGATATAGAGTTGTTTTTTAAGAAAACCTATTGTACTTATACATATGTTAAGTCAGAGGGTAACACTTGGACTCTGATGTCATGGATATGGTGGTTGATTTACTATACTAGAACATGAAACAAGGGGTAATATCCTGAAGGATTAAATAGTTTTTTAGACATGGAAAACTAAATAAAAACATAAATATCAATTTTCATTTTGAAATATAAAATATAAAATCATATTTTCAATGATAAAATAATCATTCCTCTTGGAATATACATTAATATTAAAAATAGTACAAATTATCGCTTACTTGGAATGAAAAAAGAAGAAGTGTGAGCTCAAATTCTTAGTAAGAAAATGTGAACTTGAAAAATATCATAGAATAAATGAGGAATTAATAGTATGGTAGGGATAAACAATAATAAAATATTTCATATAATAAGTACCTTAAAATGGTTAAAAATCCTTAGATGTAATAAAAACATAAATAATCACATGGATAATAAAAACCTGTTTCATAATGATATAGTGAATAATTTCATATATTATAGTCTTTTAGTCAAGGACTTGGTCCAAACAATCATACATAAATAGGTAATATATATTCCATATAACAAAATTATTTTTCCTCATAAGGACTATCGATGCATCATGGGTCTATAACATACATTTAATATCACATACCATCTCCAATAAATTCATCATGTGAAAGGGGTTAATAACAGATCAATAAATATTCTGAAAAATAATTCATATTTAAAAAATAAAATAGAGAATGTTTATACACTCCCCAGTCAATAAATATAATAACATGATCATAATCCATCCATGTAAAGAATAAAGGTGGTATCCATAGAATATATCCCCACTAAATCATATGATTCTTTAAAGGATGTTCATATCGAAGAAAATAATTCTAATATATCAACCGAATATTCATTGAGTAAAATATGAATTTAATTTTAATATAAATTATATTGAAATATAAAATATATAGATTAATGAGAAAATAATCTTCGAAAATAACTATGGAATCATATTATTAATTCTTCAATTAATTTAGTAGTTGATACTCGATTGTTACATCCTATTTAGATGAGAAAATCATATGTGATTCAAATTCCCCTTACATATTTTTTCATCAATTATTATACAATCATAAAATGTCTTTTCCGCTATATACTAGCTTTTATGGTGTATAAAATCACATTATTTTATGTCCATTCTTTTTAATGATGGTTCATGAGTATTTTAACACCCAGATTTCCTTTCTTTCCATCGATGCTTCTATTTATCGGTCTTGCAACTATTAACAAACATGGATAGAATATTACTTGGATGGTTTGATGATCCAACCATTTTAATGGATTGATACACCCTATGCCTCACTAAATCCCTTATTCCCGACCTTGATATAACATGTTTAGGAATTAGGAAACCGTTTGAACAAACGGACTCATTATGACACAGATCATCCTAATGATGTGGTGTATGTTTTAAATGAAATATAACACTATTTACTAAAAGATTATGACATATTTATGGATTTATTATCTGAGAACATCCTTGAAAAAGGGATTTATTTTCATGAAACTCGTTTTACTTCTTCATTGGCTTGCGAAATCCTTCCCTTAATGAATATTATACTTGAATATGTATCAGCAAATATTCCTTAATTTGACACAACCTTTTAAATAGCCATCTTTAGTGGGATAAAATGATGATAGATATGGAACTAGAATCACACCATAATTTTTTTGTCAATTTTAGAGGATTTTATGGTCAAGAGGAGTTCCTTGGTGATATTTTCTATAGTCTATGGGTAGGTGGCCTATAAAATCATAGATTATGTAAAATCATACTAAAATTCATCTTAGAACATAATAAATATCCATCCATGAGAATAATTTATGCGATGTTGAATATAAGTATTTCCTACTTCAATATATGAGGTATACCTAAGAGGCTTTAGATAAGAAATGTAAAATATCCTCCCAGATTCATGATTGGATGAGCAACTTGGATGAAGATGTAGTGATATATAAAGCATTAATAGCTTGTGAAAATAATGATTTGTAAAAGGAACATTCTTCACTGGATTCCACTTGAAATGGGGATGATGAAATATCATCCATGACCAATCATATTTTTTCAAAATAGATTTCAGATGAAATAGATCTGGTAACCCTTTAACATTTGATTGATTCCTCCCAACACACTATTTCCAATATGGAGATCTCAATAGAATAATTTTTAAAATGAACTTTTTGTATGTCCTTTCTGGGAACCATGGGAGAGACTCCATATTTTATACATTCATCCTTCCTTCCCACATTATTAATGAACAAATCCTTAAAATTTTATATATTTATTTCATGAATTCATTAATTTATCATGTGCATGCCTTATCCTCATCTATTTATCATATATATTTCAAAAATACATCAATATTTTGGTAATAATACATTATCGCAAACATGAACTTGAATTAAGTAATCAAAATAGAGCTCTCATGAGAATTTCATATGAGTGATTAATTGCATAAGTATCCTCATTAAGTTATCTACAGTCATCATTTTGAGATTGTCAGTTTCAAAAGGGATAATTTTTTATATATGTTCTAATGGGTGAGAGTACAAATTTTTTCCTACGTCAATGGACCTAGAAATCATAGATCGATTTTTCTTGAACTAGAAATGGTCCCTACTATATTTTTTCTCTTTTATTTATATTTGCCCAAATTTTTTCTTATTCTATTATGGGGGAGCCTTTATAGGCCTCAACTCAAATTTTTCTCATGGTTTCCCTTTGCAGATTTTCATCCTAAATTTGTTTATGTGTTCTCTGATTCATATGTTCTCAATTATTTCTAGATATCACATGGTATGTGTCTAGTGAGTAGAGACTCAATATTTAACTAGGGATACCTTTCAGGGATTTCAATCTAGTGATAATTGTGTCTCATTCATTTAGTAGTTTAAGGTCCTATAATTTTGACTAATAAAGTAATGGTTTTTTAGGTTGAATAGATTAGAAAATTAGTTGTCTAATTTTGCATTATTCTATAATAGAATATTTATTTATATATTTTATGGTATTATATATTGGACCTATTTTTTATAGTTTAGGTTCAACAATTATAGACATGTTGTTTCAGTATTTTAGGGTCTTCTAACTCAGACATTAAATTTATATAGTTTAGGTTATTCGATCACAAAACAATTTTTATTCTAGACTAGTGTCTTTTAGCTCAAACCAACTATTTTTGTAGTTTATGGTATTCTATATTGGACATAATATTAAGTTTCATAGATATTGGTTAGTTAATGAAGGGTTCTAACACCCTACAAATTATTAAATATTGATATTCATGAAGGGCGTGTATATCCTAAGACCATTGAGGGAAAAATATTGATAAATGATTTATATACCCATCATCCTTTGAAGGATTTATATTTTAAATTTTTTTGGATTCACTACATCCTTTGGATGACAGATATTTGGGAAGGGTTTAGATTCCCTACATCATTTCATGTATGGTTATTCATGAAGTGTTTGGATATCATAAACCCTTATAAGGATGGATAATCAAGAAGGGATAAGATACCCAGTACCCTTTGAAGAATATATATTCATGAAGGGTCTGTAAACCCTACCTCTATCAAATGAAGGATACTAAAAAATTGTTTAGATACCCTGAATCCTTATATAAAATGGGTATGGTGAATGGTGACATAATTTTAGGGAAGTCAAATCCACACGAATATTGAGATTATGGTATATTGTTAATAAAACCTCAGGGAGATTGAATCAGAGGTGATGGAGTGGGGAATCCCTTCTGGGGATGATCACCAGATACTTGGAGGTTCCATGTTCTAATATCATGTTGTTAGAGCTCAAACGTATGAGATTCCCATTATTTCAATTCCATGATACATATGGTTGAGAAGTCCAATTCCCTTATACAGATAATACTCATGCATGGTCTAATAAATGGATTCATACTATTTTCTAAGGGTCTAGGAACATTTATAATGATTAAAACATTCAGATATTAAGGTATGGTATGGATAAAAGGCATCCCAAGATGGGTTTTGGAACACAGGGGTGGTTTTTTTATGGATGTGAAGATAGATCCCTACATCATTTGGGTATTGGTCATTTGTTGAGGGCCATTAAAAATTTCTATAATGGATTAATACATTATTGGTTTAGTAATGGTTACTATACCTAATGACATAAAATCATGGATGTAGAATCCATTTGAGTAGTCTTGTAATGTAATTTTTAAATTAGGATTTAAGAATATCTATTTTAATTGAAAACAACGGATACTTGATACATGTAAACCATTAGTAATGGTGAAAACATGTATCACATGTATTTAGTTCAATAGATAATTTATTTAATGGGGATATTTATAATGGAAGTAAAATATCACCTAGGGATTGGCTCTTAGTTGTTGTGTTATTCACCAGTGAATAGTAGTGTGGTCCATTCAGATCAAATAGTCTATTGTACCAATACAATGTAGATAAAATACAAGAAAAGTGATTCATGGTTTTTTGTTTCCAAGAGAATATTATAAAATCATGGAATTTTTAGGATTCATATGATACATCAAATATATAAAAGTGTTATTTTAAAAAATTTAATAATCAAGAAGGGTTTTAGAACCCCAAATTTTGTATCTCCATGCACTAAACACATTATCATGGGGATGTATGATGAATAATCATCGATATAACTATTTTTTAGACCATAGGGGTACACTAAGTTTGGATTACCTTTTAAAAGTTCCACAATATTGCCCCTAAAATATTTAGTCATTTTATTTATACTCAATCTATTACCTAAAATCTATAGACGATGTGTTTAGTGATAAGAAACTTTAATTGTTCTCAAACCACCATATTTTGAGTCTGTAGCCTCGAAATTGTTATGAAACTTTGACAAGTAGTTTAATGTCTAGTGATTTGGACCATTTTGGGATATAGTTTAAGGTCATATATATTTGACCAATGTGTATATATTTTATGGTCATGGTACATGAACCTAGGATTAGGGGAGTGATATACAACAATATACTTATAATTCCCATGTAAAAATTACTCCAATACCCCTTTCAGTAGGATATTATAATGTTGTAAATAATGTGTCGATGTTCCCAAATCATGAGTAATGGTATGAAATATTCTTTAAAAGTATGGTCATGAATCACATAATGTTGAACATTTTCACTATGATGGTATTATGGATCACAAGGATCATAATTCCCATATTATAAGGTTAAACCACCATGAGTTAATGAATATAAGGCCCATATACTGATATGAATCTTACATGGGAAAACAAATTTATGTTTTGTATTTTTGAGGGGTTTGGAATGTTTTTTAAAACCCAAGATTCTAAACATAAGAAGTGTGATATATAGGTTGAGGTGGTCAGAAAAGTTGATGGAAGCACCCCAAATATTATTTGATCATGTTCACATTCTTGCGGTACAATGATAAGGATTGATGATGGATAATGGTCTTCATATTATAACATTGTGCACTGGGAATGAACCTTCCATCCCTTTTAACGTCTTTTGAAAAAAATGTAATTTTCATACAATATAATTTAATGTGACATGATTTATTACTTTCATTTTAATGTCATATTGTAATAATGTGAGAACCAATGTAAAATTATTCAATGCATTCTAAAAGACATCATACAATTGTTGGTAGTGGTCTGGTAATAATTGTAATTTTTGTGGATGGGATTCTCTAGTTTCCCTATGCATTCTAAAATGGTAGAAATAATTCCACAATAAATTCTTTCAAAGGTATCCTTATATGTATATCAAGCATTCACATGAGAAGTGGGATGATTTTTTTTTTTTTTTTATGTTGGTCCTATGTTTAAAAGAAATTGTGTTTCACTACATACCCAGTGAGAACATTTGTAAACCCATGTGTAGTTCTCATATAGCTCCAAAAATAGATCATAATCATATGTGGGGAGGTATATTTTTTCATTCCATAGACAATATATGTGAGGATACATGTACATAGATCAAACTCATGTGTAATATTAGAGAGTAAATTTATATTGTATCATAGATACATTGGGGAAGTTAGGTATTTCTTTTAAATTTCAAACACATACCTATAAGGGAAACTTTAGTTTATAATTCATGGATGGGATTGATGATTGGTGGTTTAATATTCACTATATATCCTATAGGTTTATGAATAAATCCATACATATTTCTATAAGTTTAATGTCCTCTTAAATAGATGTAAATTATATTAAAGGGAAAAGGTCGTGTTTCCCTTGATAGAGAAGTCATGTACTATGACCTGGCTGTAACTATTATAGAGATAGTCAATGAAAAATGGTACTAAAATTTATAGAGGCCTTATCTAGTGGGGTAATCATTAAATTATTATAGAAAAAATATGGATAACTTTTAACATGTATCAACTAAAGAGGAATATTGTGTTAGTGTAAAATTCTCAGATGGGCCCAAGACAATCTACCCGGGTGTTACAAGAAATCATAACAGGTCAATAATAGTGCTACAATTTGTTCTTATAAGGGATTTTTCAAACTTATATTGGGATCATTTTCAAGTATTGAGAATTATTCTTTGGAATATTTCATCTAATCTTCATACTAGGAATCCTTGGAATCACTATGTATCTTAGAGGAAAGAGTCTCAAGCCTCGCGTAGTTCTTATAAAATAGACTATATGCATAGATCTAGCTCATATGTAGGTAGGGGAAGTTTTTTTATCTCTCAATATAGTGTTTGTAAATTTTAGTTGGATAAATGGTCCTCTATAAAGGTTAAGATGATTTATAGGGGAAATGAGATTTTAAATCTAATCCTAGTAAAGAGGTGAAACCTTCATACCTATAATATAATTATGGACAAGATGGATAGGATAGCATCTTCCAAGTAGTTTTAGGGATTTTCAGGATGGGCCATATGTCATATTGTTTAATTTCATGAAACCAGTATGTATGATGGTTGATTCTTTATGTTAATGTATTTTTTCCATATAGAACTACTAAGAGGATTGATTACCACAAGTAATTTTGGTCATCATGGATGGTTCATACATGATGAAGCATGAATTTTTTACATATTTTATACTATATTTAAATGTTTTAAATTACACCATAGTAATATTTTATGGTTAATTTTCATATTTTTAGTTTTTAGAGTAATTTTTAGCCTAATTTGAAAAATTGATTAATTTTGGGATATAACTATTTTATTTCTATCATGTAATTTGGTCATAAAATTTTCTAAACTGAACCAAAGTGTGAAATTACTTTTTTTAGGATTACATAAATCATGGTACTCATTTAATCCTCCATGATTAAAATCTCTATTAATCATTTGGGGCCCAAAATTAGCTCACAATCTGGGCCTCGAAAACTATGTGCAGATCTGGGAATTTTTTAAGATGTGCTTATATCTTGAGCTGAGCTTATAAAATGATTCTTAAATTCAAAATGGACCAATATAGGACATTAATGAACATATTTTAAGAAGTCATGAATGCCATAATCCTCTGTTTTATGTGTCATAATGTAATGATAGGTTGATGTTTTTTAATAAAAATAGTCACCTGGGTAGAATTAAATTCTCGGAGTAACTCTACCATAAATCCTCTATACATGGGACAATAAAGCTACACATTTTTGTAAGAAATAACTATGAATAATTGAACACTTTAAATAATGGATATTTCACTAATTATTATAGTTATTTGTTCTAACATGCATTATATTATAGCGGATAGAATTGGAGTGAGATTTATTCACCCATTTCAAACGGTGGAGTTTGGATTTGGTATAGATTTAGAAGAGGTTAATACTACAGATAGAGATATCATTATAGGGTACTAATATTAAAATGGGGGGTGTAGAGTGAATTTTTTATATCTCTACACTGAATAGAATATTGAGGAATATATTTTGAATAACAATGATAATACCACTATGAACCCCGAGAGCAATAGTTTTATTCTAATGACTTCATTGTGTATTATTTATTTTATTTGAGTTCTGTATTTTAAAATATAAATATATTATATTTCCATCATTTTAAAATCCTCGAATTTATAATAGTATTATAGTTTTATATTATTTATATTTTAAATAGTGATAATTGAAATTCAGTGTATGTAAGTGGCCTCCTCGAGATCTACCATAAAGTGTCCCATTCTGACGAATTATTATTATAATAAGAATTTATCTGAATAGGGATCCAATACAAACTCCAATCTTTAATTTTCCACTATTTTTAGGGAGGCCAAGAGCTTACACAAACTGTTTTTCATTTAAAAAACAAAAAATATCAAATATCTCAAAAACTAAAAAAATAATTTCATTGTATATCATTGTTTCTTTAGAACGGTGATTATTTTAGTGGTTTTTAATATTATTGTAATAGTGTTTAATTTTATATTATTTAAGATAACTGAAACATTAAAATAGATAAATAATCATGGACCATTCAAGAGAATTTCAAACTTCTCAAAAAGTCGAGAAAAATGGTTGGGTTGCATGCTGCTGAAGTAGAATAAGTTAATGTTGTATGGATGGAATGACACAAAAACATAACCAAGATGAATAATAAGAGGTAAATTTCATTCCACGTACATTTTATGTTGAATAACCCAAGGAATACTTGAAGTCTGAACATGAATATCCAATCATCTCTCCTTGGGCATTTCTTGAAAAGGTTCATAAAGATGGAATTGCTACTGATACAACTATGGCGTATCAAAATTCTTTGTATGATCACTGGTTAGATTTTTTTGAATAAAAAAAGGTATGTGATTCTATAATATTTTATAAATACGAATCAATACCTATCTACCTATCTCTTATTTTAGAAGAAGATAGATAATTCTCGCCTAAAAACAAATTCACAGTGGCCTTCCCAGAAGAGATCATGTTTCAATCCAACCTTCATAAAAGGGAATATTTTTATATTGATTCTTCATGTATCCATATGATTCAATTGGAATTATTTTAAAACATCCCATTTTCTAAATTTTCTGGAACTACATCACATTATAATACCCTAGATGTTGAATCCTAAGAGGCTATATAAGTAGTGGTAGTCAATAAAGAGGACCCACTCTTCCTCTTTCGAATATAATTCATGTTGTACCACATTGAAATGGTGGAGTAAAAGTCATAATATATATATATGGGTTCCTCAATAACCAGTTCAAGATGAATATAAATGGAATAAAAAATGTTCTATTGGTTTCTAAGCATGAAACCCATTCACATTCGAGTTGGGGATAAACTTCTAGGATGACCGGATTAGGGGCAGTAAAAACCTAGAACTTTTGTAGGGGTTCAAGCCAAGCATTATCTCCATTATTTTCTCTACATCTTTATTTTTCTTTATTTTTCACAAATTATTATTAATTAATTATTTTTATGTAACTTGGAATTATTTAGGAGCTTAACTCAAGGATGCCACTAAAAAATTAATTCAGGTCATATCATTCATTCCATTTGTTTTTCTACCCTTATATTTATTTTTTGTTGAGCTAAAATGAGGGGCAGTGAAATTTCAGTTTGGGGGCTGTCAACCTGGTTATTTTTGTGCGATTTTTTCTTTTTGTTTTTCATTTTTTAAAACTTGAGCTTCAATGATATCTTCTAATCATTTTTCAAAAAAAAAATTATTTTGAGAAACTTGAAATAATTTTTTGAAGAAATGGATTTTAATTTATTTTTGATGTGAAAACATTTTCCTCGAATTATATTTTCAATAATTTTTATGAGTTTGACTAATTTTTGAAATCCATTACCATGAAACCCTGACTAAAATCATATTTCCAGCCCTGTGAGGTATTATTAACCACTTTGAAATATTCTTTCTAATACCCCAACATTCATGAGAGAAGCCTAGTTTTTTTGTGATAAGGAGAATTTGTGACTTATCTTTTTTGAAGCTTTTGACATCATGGAATGCTTTTTATATGATTGAGTTAATTATTTGGATATCCCCATTTTTAACTTGAGACCCACCTTTACATTTATCCTTAGTTATCCCTTAGATTCCATGAATTGAGTTATAGGTTTAAGCCACATTACAATACTATTTTTCCTTACCTACCCACACTCATGATATTTTTTCATGGATATTTCAAGTTTGAGTGTGGTAGAAGGACCATTCTTGGGCGTTTCTTATGATGTGTTTTATTGTTGGGTGGTGTTATGTGTGTCAAATTTTTATGTAGTGGATAATTATAAAATTGGGCATTGGTAATCCTTTCAATATGATTTTTTTTGTCTGTTTCTCCTTAAAAATGAAAAAATAGAATAAAAAAACATGTACTTGAATTTATCATTGTATGTTATTTTTGTGACTCATGTATATATCTAAATTCACGGTCATGATATTCATTCATTCATTGTATTCAATTGTCAGCAAATTATTCATGAAGAAAAATATTAGAAACAAAATATATTTGTACCTTTCTGGAGCTTTATAAAAAAACTGTAAAAAGGGAGAGTAAATATGATAACATTCTTTGTAATAATTTATTGGATCATATACTATGTTATATAAATGGGGGTGGTTTTATGATTCAAATTTTCAAGGATTGAGTGAGAAAATTCTAATGTTTTCACTTTAATAATCATGCCTTGTTCTTATAAGTCTAACCTCCTTTTCCAAACCTTAATTTACCATTCGTTTTTTCACAAACCCTAAGAAACATAATTCACCATGATAAATAACTCAATATTGAATCCATTTTCATGTTTTGAGCTTTTTAGAGATGATATTTTCCACAAGCCCATGGTGATACATTTATTTTAAAAGTATGAGCATAACTCTATATTTAAATTATCTTGAGTGAAAAGTGACACAAATTTTTAGGTGAAGTAGGTTGTGATTGGTACATGGATGGATTTATGAGGATGAAAAAATTTAAATGTGAGAAATTAAAATGACATGGAATTTTTTTCATATAATAGACATGATGGAATTTCATTTTTTAAAAGATCATGGATGTTTTATAATTTTTTATTGTTGTGTGGATTTTTATTTGGTTATATGATGATTTCACAGTATTGTAATGATTTAGTGTGGGGGAGTGATATATCATGTATTTTTACATATTTTATACTATATTTAAATTTTTTATATCCCATAATAGTATTATTTTATGTGAAATTTTCATATTTTTAGGGTTTAGAATAATTTTGAGCTTAATTGTAAAAATGGATTAATTTTGGGATTTAACAATTTTATTTTTATCATGTAATTCAGACATAAAATTTTCTAAAATGAAACAAATTGTGAATATTTTTGGAATATATAAATCATGGGACACGATTCATCTTTTAGGATTGAAATATCAATCAATCATTTCATTCCCTAAATTATCTCAAAACCTGGGCCATGAAAACTATGCATAGATCTGGTCATATTTAAATATGAGATTATATCTTGAATTTCACATGTCAAATGATTCTAAAATTCAACGTGAGCCTATATAAGACATTAAAAAATCATTTATAAAGGCAGACACTCCATAATCCACCATTTTCATGGTCATAATATCCTGGGAATTTGTGGTTTTCGAATATGAAGAGTCTCATGGAAAGTATTAAATTATAGGATTAACTCTTCCATAATCCCTCCATATGTGGGCCAATAAATCTAAGAATTTGTAGAGGAATTATGGAGAAATAATGAAACAACTTTCAATAAGGTAAAATTTCCCAATTCTAGAACTTATTATGTCTAACTTGCGTGATCTTCTAATAGAAAGAATTAGAGAGAGATTTATTCACCCATTTCACCTATAAATGGTCACATCTCCTCCCATAACAAAGAATATCCATTTTTAGAGGGATAAGGTGGAGTTTTTATGTTGTAATAGTTACTTTTAATTTTACTATATATTAGTTTAGCTCTTCTTCTTCTTCTTCTTCTATTCATTTATATTTTCCTTTCATTTCATTTCTTTTATGTGTTTCTCCCACCATAATTCTTTCTAACTCTATGTTTGGGAGAGATAACCATCACTATTGTTTGAGAGGGGGTGTGGGGGTGTTTTAGTTTATTAGACTTTCATGATTTGTCTTTTTTTATTCTATGATTTTTGTGGTAGTTAAAATTATTTTGGTGAGAGGCCGCCCCAATTTCCCTACTACTATTTTTTTCCATTACATTCATGTATTTTTATTCTCGTTGATATCTAATTCATTAAAATACTGGATTTTGTCTTAGGTATTGATGTAAAAGAGATTAATCCTACAAGAAATGGTATCATGTAGGGTAATACCATTTGAATGGGAGGGTGTATAGTGAAAGTTCTAGATCTCTACATTGAATAGAATATTGAGGAATATATTTTTGAATAACAATGATAATACCACTATGAACCCCAAGAGAAATGGTTTTCTTCTGTTGTATTTTTTGTGTCTTCTTTCTTTTATATTCTTTTTTGTATTTTCATATTTATATATCTAATATAAATATATATATATATTATTTCATTCATTTAAAAACAGCCAATTTATTTTTGTATCATAGTTTTATATTAGTTAGATTTTAAATAGGAACAATAGAAATTCGGGGCATGTAAGTGACATCCTTGAGATCGACCCTAGGATGTACCACTATGGTTAATTCTTATAATAATAAGAATTTAATTGAATAGGGATACCTAAAAAATTCCTCTCATCAATACCATGAAATTAATGGGTACCAGAATATGATTTATTAATATTTCTATGATAATGGGTATAATGCACATACAAGTAACATACAAGGTATCCAAATCCCCCTGAAAAGTAGGGTTATGGTAAGTGTAAATCCTAACTCAATAATATCTGAGTCAATGGGATGTGGAGATAGGAGGGTATAATTAATCCACTAATAATTTATTAAGTGTATTTTATTCATAGTTAGGACTAGAGGTCTTATATTTAAGGTGGTTTATTCATATAGGACCAAAGATTATTCTACATACAAGCTCATATGTTTTTGTGTTATTGAACAATGAATCCCAGTGGGTCCCCATTAGATTATTTGATCCTTCATACCAGTACATTATATAGAGGAACCATGATTATGTGGTTTATTGGATTATGGGGTACCATGAGAAGTATATGAACTCATGGTATTAGTTGGAATAAACCCAGATTTTGAAGTTATAATGTTGTTTCGTGATAAAGTAATATTCAAGAAGGGTTCGATCACCCTAAAGGATACACCAATGTTTAATGAACATATTTTTGGGTGAGGTGATAAAATTAATGATATATTAATACACAATAAATAGGGGATGATCTTGATAAATATTATTTCCACAATCCATGAAGTTTGTCATCTTACAATAAAGGAATTATCATTCAATTTAATATCATGTGTTGAGAACATGGGTCCCTATCTTAGAATAGAAGTCACATTGATACCTCTAGTCAGAGAAACATTCTCAGTTTCCTACTCTCATATTATTATTGCTTTGTGTGAGTGGAAATATTTACCTAAGAATTTTGTTGGACCATATGAGATTTCATAATAGGGAACATGTTAGAAATTTACATTTTATTAAGAATAAGTAATTATAAAATTTTCTCTCTTATCTAGGAAAATAGTTTCTAATGATGAAAACTCATTTTTTGAACTAAAATCGAAGATTTAGGCATTACTATGTATCCTATGATTACAATAATTGAATTTCTAAGTAGTTTTTATAAAGGGTAATTCATACACAAGTCTAAACCATATTCTGGTTGGGGCTATTAAAAAAATCCTTATATTATTGTGTTTTACATTGTTGTTGGGATCATGGCTACAGAACTAAGGCATAAATGTATATCTCAAGGAATTGGAATCAAGACACATGTAGTTTTGGATAAATATCCCAGATCAGGTATGGAGCATATTTATAAAGGGGGTATTTTTAAAAAAACATTGTAGATGGTTCTAGTATTTCAGATCTAGGGGTCACTATATATCATGTGGTAGTATGAATAATGACAGATGTAGTTATTATATTAAGAATTTCCCACACAGGTTGGACCTTTATGCAGGGAGGGATCATCTTCAATTTATATTGCTACTGGACCTTAGATTTGAGAACTGGGAATAACAACATATCCTATGGTAACAGAAATCAATCCACATATAGTTCTTATATATGAACCCTTATGTGGATATGAATCTGACATAGGGATGGTAGAATCTTATTTTTAGTTTAAATCTATCTCATGCATAGTAAGTTTCCATTGAATAATTATCCTAACATTACAAAGGTAATAATATTTTGGGATGTTTAATTTCACGTGGTAAATATTTTTTCTTAGAATCGTAACATCATCTAGTAATGATGTTTTCTTTTCATTTTAAAATCATTAGGTTAGGAAATATCTCAATTATTTTAACATTATTCATAAATTATTTGGTAATGTTATTCATTTTGAAGTCTTTCTACAAGGAAATAGGTATAAAGGAATAAAATACATAGACATTATTAACCAATCTCAGAATTAGTAAAATGGATGAAATAAATTATTTAAATAAATGAATATATCAAGGATTATTGTTTGATTATTGGTGGGATTAACATCACACCAATAGAGATTATCTTATGGATTCTAGGGTAATTTTCTCATGGTCAATAATATCCACGAGGCAGAAGCTATAAGGTATTAAGTTATTTACCATGAAATCCTCTTTGGGTATCCTTAGGGGGCATAACATCCTTTAGGAACATTTTATTATGTGTTGTGTTATAAAAAAATGAATCCTATAATTTTCCTATAGTATTGGTCAATCCCAATTTTAAATATTCTATATGGGTGAACTTGGAGAGTGTTTGATCAAGGTTTATAAAATTTTAAGAGAATATGTGATAATGGTTTCTATTGATTTACACATGTAAAATGAACATGAAATTTTATGGTAGAAAAGTACGTGTCCAAAGGGATTTATAAACTCAATGAAATTGGATCTTCCTTGTATATGCATACCTTTAAATAAAAGGATACATGAATAAGTTGTAGTAATATTGCACATATAATGGGTATATTATACAAACAAGTAACATCGATGATATGTAAATATTATTGAATATTTATGTTATGGGATATGTAAATAATAACCTATGAATATCATAGTAAATAATATTTGGAGAGTAATGGGTATAGTTCAATCATTCATAATAGAGGAACCTTATATCTTACTAGTCAATAAAATAGATCATATATTAATGGGGGTCCTTTTTTCTAGTACAAAAACAACTCATAGGCACAAGATATAAAGAATTTTTCTATTATCCAGGGACTCCTGATGGGATTCCTTGGGATAATCTATTCCATGTTATCATCATAGTATCAGGAGGATCCAAGAGTATGTAAGATCGAGGTTAGTGGAGTTTCAAGAGAAGTGTATAAACTCAAGGAATTAGATGATATTAACTCAAATATTGAAGATATAATACTGGTTTATAGAGAATCTAATATTTAATAAGGGTTCACAAACCCTTATATAAATGCCATAATTTGTTGAACACATTTTTTGGCTGATGGGATAATGCATTCAATTTTACAGTACACATTCATCGAGTGGATTATCAGTTCAACATGAAGTCATCTTGTATTGTAATTTAGTGTCATCTAAAAATGATGTGGTTTTACAGTTTAACATCATCTGACTAAGTTGTTGATGTGTAGTTGAACTTCATAAAACTATGACGTAGTCGTGTAGTTTAATGTCATACCTAGGACATTGTTGTATAATTTAATGTCACGAGACTATGATTGGGGTTTCTAGTTTAACATTGTTCAAGGAGGACACTGTTGTGTAGTTTAACGTCATGATACTAAGATGTTATCATTTAGTTTAATTTCATGAGACTAGGATGGTGTTATTCAATTTAATTTCAGGAGACAAGGACATGATTCCATATCTTTGAATAAAATTATCCTTGATATCAATGGTTAAAGTGTATTTTTAGGTTCCCTAATCTCACATGATTCTTGATCGACATGAGAATCAATAGAGAACTAAGTAGTCAACTAATCTATGAAATAGTTTTTGATAAATAATATGTTGGGGTATTAACATTTTAGTATGGACTTGAACCTCTACATGGATATAAATATGACGGGGTTATGGTTAGTGATGATGAATCCTTATGGCTGGTACTTAACTAGAAAATGTATATATCACTATGTATCCCAAATGAATGATAATCAATCCTCATGGAGATTCTAAATAAGAGTCGTATGCATAGTTTGTCCCATATTCAAGGAAGATGTAATTTTTTATATTGTTTTTAGGCCAAATATTTGTCACCTAGAAATAATTATGTATCCTGTGGTAATTAGAATAAAGATAGACATAGTTTTATAGATTCCTCCCTACACAAGTCTGTCCATATGCGAGGAGTGGGGAATTTAATTTTCTTTCTATTTTATATCATTTTTGGTCCAATGATTTGAGAACTATGACCCACTACGTATACGATAGAAAAGGGAATCAAGAAACGTATAATACATTCAATGAAATTTTATGATGTAGGTCTAACCCATACATAGTGATAGGTAGTTTTTCCTTTTATACATTGTAGTTGGGAACATGGTTGGAGACTCGGGAATCACACTGTATCCAAAACCAACTGGAGCCAATCCACATGTTGTTTTTTATCAGAATACCTTAAGAATGTGTGTCCCAAATAAAATGGAAGGGGTGTTTTTTGGCATTGTGGTTGGTCCCATGATTAGAGTTCATGGTTTCACTATATACCCTATAGTAATAGAAATCAAGAAACATATAGCTTTGAAATATATTACCTTATATAAATTTTATTCTCACATAAATATTTGGAACATCATTTTTTTCTTCTGTATTGATTTGGATCATGTATAGTGAATTTCCAATGAATTGAAGGCATATATGGATGAATAAAAACAAATCATGGAGGATATCTTAGTGTTAGGTTCAAGTGTGACCACATTTTACTCATGTGTAGTTGTGGAAATTACTCTATGTGATATGGATAACAAATACCCTTTCTAGTATCAATTAATATTTGGTTCATTCATTAGAAAAAGAGGTAGATTCCACAAGGTGACCACATATCATTCATGTTAGCATTATTTGAATAGGACATGAATCTTTTAGTTTAACTTGTTTGGGTAAGGAAGTATTCTGTAAAGTGTATCCATATGAAGTAAAGAAATGTTCTGTCTAGTTTAACATTTTACACTGAGGACATAGACACTCCTTATATCTTAATGTCTTACCCCCAAAAAATAGGGATGTTGAGCTATTTAAAAAGTATACTTGTAGGACCTAGAAATCTCATGGGGAATTTATGAAAAATATATCTAAAGAAACCTCATGTTGGTGGGGGTGTAATGGATTAACCATATGTTGTGTAAAATGATTAAGACCTATTAAAAAGTCCTTATATATGATGTAATACCATTCCCACTTGGGATAAAACATTAGGGGTCTATAAATTCATATCATTGTTATTATGAGAACTGATACCAATTCTAGTTTGTGGAACAAGCATAAGAGAACCTTTTTGTTGAAGTATCATGTAATATAGTTATTCTGAACTTTTAGGGGCTGAAAAATGAGCATCATTTCTTAATCGAGTCATTCTAACTTACCTAGTAACTTCTATGATAATTTTTATTCTAACAATTGTACACAAATTGTTGTTTAGAGTGAGGTAAACCTTAATTTGATAGGAAAAAAAACCTCTATTTCAAAAACTATTTAATATGAGTTTTCTTTCACTGTATTGTGTGTGGTGGTATGGTAAGACTATAAAGTATGTAATATCTTTTATGGCCTAGAAATCTTTTCTATGTCCACCATTTTATGGATTATACTTAGTGGAGTATTATTTATGTCCTCTATTTATCCTTTTCCAACTACATAAAAGTGATATGAAGGTTTGGACTCTTCTTATACTCATGATATAGCCTCTTCAACTCAAAAGTATAGATTTTGGTGAATTTTCTACCAATATCATGTGAGGGACACAAGATTTGGTGATAATATTAGACTACATTAAATTGATGATATTCCTTTTACTGAAATTCATTGAGGTGTATTTCCTTTACCCATTTTGAAAACAATTAAGTATTGTTAAGGATGTAATTAAACTAATTACATATAGATAGGGTTTATTGACCCAAAACATCCATTACCAATACATAAAAGGACTAAGAAAACATAGCTATGTGTAGAATATTTTGGGGGTGATGGATGAATTTTTCATGAATCTTACATGCATGAAACATCATGGTGAATTTTATTCCGTCATGTATCATAATCATTCATTAAAAAAATCATCATACTTTTATGGGAGAGCCTATTTTTTACTGATGATAACCATAATAGACTACATGGACATCATTAATTTACGTCGGAGTCTATCTTTCAGCAATGAATCTAAGGATGATTCCACAAATTCATTATTTATTGAGTTTTATCCATGTTTCTCCAAACCTAATGTGTGAATGTTTTCCCATAATTGAATTATGTACATTTTTTCTCTATCTGATGGAATTGATCTATTTTGTAGGTACTATATTGTGAGTTCCAGCCATTTCATGGGGTATTTTGGATCATCATGCTCTATTGTAGCATTGATCAGATTAATTGTATCCATGTCATAGACTATAAATTGCAACATTACAATGCATTGTGTGATGTGTAATAAAACCTCATTATGATTGGTATCATCTAGGATAGTGTATGAATTAACCAGTACATGAGCACATGAATTCTATGATGATGGGATGTGATGTAATTTTGGTTGAAAAGGTAATTCTTCCTTTATTCCTATAATGTGACCAATGAGAGCAGACAATTTTTAATTCATGATATTATATTTTCCATCGATCTATTTCATCACCATATATGTGTCCCCTTTTACCTTCAAGTAAGATTTTTATAGGTACATGGATAGATCTAAGAATGTAATACGGTCTTATTATTCAACATAATTATTGGTTCAGCCTTCAGATAGTGAGATTTAATTTAAAAAATAGTCCATCTCTATGGAAACAAATAAAACTCTAAGACCAACCTGGTTTATCCTTGGGTTTTCCATTTTATTTCAAATAAAACTTCATGATGTACTATAAAAGTAAATATACCATGATAAAGAACTTTCATGGGAATATAAAACTTCTTCATCTAGAATTTTAGTGCCCACAACATCTTTTTTCTTAGTAGGATGTTCTACAGATAAAACAGTTAGTTCTTGCCCTTTGATATCGTTTTGTTACATGAATCAAATTTCCCACTATTCCATAATGACTTCCCATAAATTTATACGACCAGTTAAATTTTTTTGAACATGAATATACTAAAACATTTTGATATAGAAGACCACATGGACTTCATATTGGTTCATGTCATACATCGTATTTTCATTGCGAAGACATGCGAAAGGAAAGTTTTTCTAGATATCTGAATACTAAGTATCAGTATATTACATTATTTTTCTGAGATAATATAGACCATTCTCATTCCACACATCCTTTTTATTTTTATGGAGGGTTCTAATATATCATTACATTGTGTCTATGTATAAGATATGTGGATATACTTCTACCGATAGCATTAAGACCAGTGGATGAAATCTGTACAACTTATGGTTCTAAAATTAATCATTATAGCCATAATCCCATTGGTAGAAGATTACCTTGACCATTAACATAGTTAAGGGGGATATTTATTATCCATAATGTTAATTAAAAGTTAGATAAAAGTGAGATACCATTGGATCCCTCTATATTATTTATGATTATGAGGGCTGCTTTACCAGGATTACACTAGTATTTTTTAGGTCGGTGTCCACGCAATGGTTCCATACTACAAATAAAATAAATTTCATTAATATTACTTCAAAATAACAAATGATAGGGTTCATTATAAAATTTCTCTAGTGTAATTTTTTAAATATTGTTTTAAGATAAGTTAGGTAATCACAATGCTTTAGAGTTTTAACCAACATGTCATTGAAGTGGAAATCTATGATTCACTCCCAAAAAGGATTAACTATATGATTCATGGAACATTGAAAAATAGTACTAGTTTTCTTTAATCCAATGGGAACAACCTATTATCAAAATATCACTTGAGTCCTATTAAGTTAGTGGCTTCCTCATCATTAGGGGTCATATTGGTCTGCCTATATCTAGATTACCCAACCATAATGGAAGGGGGTTGAAAACTATTAGTTTAATCTGTTAAAAGTAATATGATATTTACAAAGAAATAATCCATCAAAATATGTATATGAAGGTCTCCAAAGTCGATGTAGACCTAACAATTACCATTATTCTTATTGGATGGTGATAGTGGAAATCCATTTTCATTACTACACAAATTGGAAAAATCTAGATTTAATAAATTTATCGACATCATATTATATGTTTTTATCATGAGAGGGGCACATTGTTTTTTCATCCTAGTTAAAACCTTTATGGTTATCTATCAAAACCAAGTGATGTGTATCCACATTGGGGTCCAGCCTATGCATCTCTATATAATTCCAAAAAAACATGAATCAATGCTTCCATAGAAATTAAATATACATCTCAAACTCTTTGAGAGGAATACTAGAACTGGTCAATATAGGTCTCAAGTATCCTTCTATTCCCAGAATCACCTGACTGATATCATTAATGGTGGGGGATATTCCTTCATCAAATGAGGGAGATGAATTCTGGAGGGAACCCACTTCCTCCCCCATCTCATCATTTTTTATGGAGTCTTCAATCGTGGTGGATAATTTTTGGGCATCTCTATCACTGTCGAGGTATGAGATTATACAAATAGAGACATTGAAATCATGAAAAAAATAGTGTCATTGTGGTTGAATTTAAGGATTCATGTATTTAATTTTGTGTCTATCAGTGGTAGGAGACACATGGACATCCTGAGACATAGGGAATGTCTCAGGGGAATTTTTAACTCTCACTAAGGGGAAAGGTTATTTTTGGATCTTGATAGAGCATAAGTCCAGCTATATTTTGATGAACACAAGTTATCATGTGTGACTATAATAACATAGACATATTCTAATGATGTTTTTGGTTTATAAAAACTTTTTTAGATTTTTTAGTACCTTGATCTTGTTTATGGGAAGAGATAGTAACTTTTTAACATGATCTATTAAAATTTAGGTGCATTTCCAAAGACATTGAGAGTCGAAACCTATAATTCACTCTCTATAATTGGGTTTAATTTTTCCATTATATAGGAATTTAACTCCCCATATAGAGATTCAACAGATTCATATGGAGATCTATCACCATATAGTATGTCGATCCTTCCATTAATTGGGTATTTCAAACATTGATAAAATTTTAATGGGACCATGACATGGTAATGATTCCCAGTTATTCAATGTATGAAATTGTAGGCTATGAATATTTGGATAACTATGAAATATGAATTAGAAGTTAGGTACCTATATTCTTATTTGGGAATTATATTCCCAAAGGGACCTTTCTCACTATTTTTATACCCTTGAATGGTCATCTCTATTGGAGAAATATCCCCTTTATTATATCCCAAAAATTGAAGGGTCTGGATTGGGATGAGGTTGACCCCAAAACAATTGTAAACTATATACCTTTGGATATTGATATTTTAATTATTTATTAATGCATAAAGGGGTATAATTTATCCCTAAATATTTTCTTCTCATTATTTATTTGTGAATGATATGGTGGTATGACCTTCTTTTGGTGTAGTTTCACATGAAAAACATTTGATATGGATAATTCCATCAGAAAATCAAAAGTAATCAAAATATCCTTCATAATTGACTCTATCGAGTCATTTGAATGACGAAGAGCTTCTAGTATTGAGTGTCTCGAAGGAAAATCCACCAACCATTTCATAATTTCATGTTTATATTTCTGAGTCTTGCACTTCCCATGGAAGGGTTTCTTCTTATAACAACTCTTAAGAGATGGTATTTCTGAGGTAAATAGATCTAGTTTTTAAACGTGATAAAAGGATAATCTATTATAAATAGTGTAGGTCATGCTGGTCTACCCCCTCAATTAGTATGATAAGATAATTTCACCCCTACCATTAAGTATTTTAATATTATTGGGTTCGGATGGAAACTAAAGGGATCTGAGGAATCTGTCCTCTCCAATTGGAATTGATGAAGATACCTCCCATAGTTAATTTCCATATATATTAATTCGGCTAGAATATGAATTTAATATTGTGTTCCTCCATCGTTGTTTCATCCTCTATACACTAGGCTTCTACTGTGTTGGCCTCTAGCTACCTGGTCATGTATAGGGAAATAATATTCAAGGATGTATTTATCATCTCAAAATGGGTTTTATAATTTAATAACATAAAAAAATTCAGATTGAGATCTTCAAATAATGAGGATTCTATTTTCTTGGGAGATACTTATTCTTTGTATTATGGTGGAAAGAAATATGCAAGAGATAGTGACATTGTGGTAGTTGGATATAAATATTTTTATTGTTCCTTTTATTATGTTTGATTACTATATCTACCTCATGGATCCTTCTCATATGGTGGGATCATAAACTATTTACGAAGCCATTCTATAATGGTGGTTTGAGATCAACCAATTGGAATTCAAGTCATGTTATTATAAAACAACCTTTCATAACTATCTTGAACATCCTTCCTCTTGTTTTCATAATTCGGTTCAGTGGTAGTCACATAGGTCATATACACTAGGGATTATTTCAATGTCACATATAAAGAATCATTCATTCCCTAGTGGATGTATTATAAGAAAATTTATTCCTTGAAGGTGTGACTATTCTTCCCATGAAATGTAAAATAGTTAGGGTAATAATTCATGTCTTCCTCATTAGGTTTATCTATCTCTTCTAGCTTGAGGAGGTTTCTTTCCATAGTTTCAAGGAAATAACCTTCAACCTTTTCATTTTGGTAGGAATGCATTTTTTTTATTCCTTAATGAAACTATAGTTATCCTTTATATCCCTGTATCTCTTATTGAGTGTAATTTTACTGTTATTTATACTCATTGGGAATAGTGAGACGATTCAGGGTTATCCTAGGTGCTTAAACGGGAAGCATTACTGGATTGATAATTACAACAATAGTATATTCTCTGCTAGGATTATTTCCCTATATCATGGGAATGCTCATAGATTTGGATTAAGTTCTCTAAATAGATTCATATAGGGGTTTTTTCATTTATTCCAACTAATAAAATACTACCTAGTATTTATGCGACATTAAAGGTTTCTATATATCCTCTCAAAGTTTCATAGTATATAATTCCATAAATTACTTTTAAGAGAGTGGAATATTGTGTTACTATGTCAGGACCTTCCATCTGGAGAAGAAGTAAGAGACCCTAACATGTTAAAATTGTTTTCAATTATAGTGGTAAAAAATCATCATTTTCCATATATTATAGATAAATTGATAATTAATTGGATAGAAAAGGACTTCCTAGACCACAAAAGATTATACCTATAAGATATTGTACAAAATTAAGGCCTCCCCACTAGAGTTTGTACAAATCATCTCAGTTTTGTTACTTCTATCTATTCTATATTTTCCATCATAGGGAAAAATCATTATATGAAGTTCATGAGTTATTTTTCTATGTATATTATGCAATTATTGGTTTTGAAGATGGGATTACTTATGTTGGGATGAGTCAAAGTGTCATCAACCCATTTGGGGTATGTATTCCTTTCAGACATAAAGGGAAGAATTCCACCCCTCTATGGTTTATATCTGAGCAGATAAGGACATGATGGTGTTGAGGAGTTCTATGGGTATCCTTATATATACCATGTCCCATGCATGGGGTTTGGGATCTGATTGAAATAGTTTTTCTACATTCCCATCACAATGACTTTTTATTTCATTCAAGGTTAGATGGTCATAATAATAAAGATGAATATGTTTTTGTAATTGAGGAATACTGTGATTCTATTATATATCTACATTTATGAAAACAAGTTTACTAGATCCAAAGAATAACTAATTCTAAAATTATACCCTTAGAGGAGTATTATATCTTTCTTTTTCAGTGGGAGGGGTGAAATGTGTTTTGAATTGAGGGTGACACGTAGTGGGGATATTACCCATGAATAACTCCTCATTGAGTTGTATAAAATTGTGTATCTCATTCTAATTTTGTGATAATAAATTTTCTATGAAGGGTATTCTGGACTTTTAAGGTGTTGAGTGACATGTAGTAACATTTTTACCTTTTTTACTTAGTATAATTAAATTTAGGTGTCATAAACTCGTCATTTGGAGGTTTTATGTTACGGTTCCTCCTATGATTCTGAGTACACACCACATTAATTTGTGGATCAACATCACACACAACTCGATTTAACATTTGAGAATTATTTTCCTTTCCATTTCCATCATAGTCTACCTCATTTATAGATTGATGGAGATTGAATTCAATGAGTTTTATCGTGCAATAGTGGTAATCCCATCACTGAACATATAGTATGGTATCTTTGTACAGCTTGATTCCCCTTTGATATTTTAATGGGGATACATGGTCTCGTTGGGTCATCGTCAATTATGACACATGTGGTGTTTGATTATATTTTTCATATGTTTCCCCTATTCTGTCCTATGAATAATAGCCTTGATTTAGTTTCTAATAAATCATGATATGCAGGTCCGAAATGAAAGGGGTGTGTCTCACGGTGGGAGGAACAAAAAGAGTTTCGATCATTGGAATTAAAAACCAAACCTAGAAGATACAAATTTAATTTGATATGATGATTAAAATTACCCCATCATTGAATGATGGGGTTCATTTGGGGACACCATTTACACTCCCTGATCCTATTATTGAGGATTTTAAGGCACCTTTAGTGGTGGTTATGATAGAAATTCCTCCAAACCTACTAGTCATGGTTGGTTCGGCTCCACTCTTGATTTATTTGGGCCCCTCTTAGGGTTTGATAACACTAGTGGTTGAGGTGAGAGTAAAAAAATTCATATAGTCCTATGGACTTCATTCACTCATTCATGGATTCTATTAATGTTACCATTACTATAAGACAAATTTGGTGTTCTTTCATTTACAAATGTGTCACATGAAGTGACTTCTTGTTATGGGAGTCAATTAATATGGGTAATTATCAAGTAATTAATAGCCCCTAGGGCATTGTTAATTCCTACAAGACTACAATAATTTAATAATTTATAAAAATCATAGTAATTACATAAAATATAGTACTTGTAAAATTTGATTGTCTAACCCATAGGGTCGATTCATATGTTCCAAATTTATTAAAGAAACAAATACTAAAGTTGTTTGTTTTCTTGGTGAAATGAATGAATGTAGAAAGTATTAGGGTTGCAATCAATAGATGAAGCATTATAGGTTCATTTATTTTCAAATTCATGTTATAGGTATTCAATTATAATGGAATTATTCATGTTTGGTGTTATAATTGTGTTAATAATGATCCTTGTTTTGGTTATCATTCCCTAATCCTATGATTTCACCATTGGAATGGTCATCTACTAGATTCAATTATAGATATAGGAAACCAAAACCATATTTAATCATTACTGAAAAAGATTTCATAATGTTCATCTGCAATCTAATGAAAATAATTGATGTGATAAGATAAAACTCTTAAATTCACATTCAATAGTCATGAAATTGTGAAAGAAATACATTTGGAATTTATAAAATGATTTGTAGAAATCAAAGGCATGAATAATAAATATAAAAAATCCCTAATATAAGAACCCTCTAAAATAAAACCACACAACAAGAAACTACTCATTCATGCTATGCATGATGAGAACAAGAAACATGGATACCTAAGGAAGAATGACGATAAATAAAAGCAGTGAATTAGGGCTCTGGATCACCACTATGTGCATGGAAGTCATCCTTCAGTGTTTCTCTCGTTCTTATGGTCCCAAATCCCACTATTTTGTGGCCGAGGATTATTCTTATAGAAAATATTCATCATACCCTCAATCACATTTCATTTATTTTTCTATTTCTCAATGGTTCCATGATGTGAAATGTTTTACATGTTGTGCAATCTCTTCATTTTCACAGTGGGATGAGGCATCAAGATTTTCGGCGTAATTCTACCTTAAATAATTTCGCATTGTGATATTGAAATGCATGATTTGTAAATATTCTACTTCCATTTTACTAGCTCTGTAGTATCTTCAAAAACCTATTTCCATACCACAAGCTTTTCTCATGGTACAATATTACTTGTAGGTCATAAATTTTCCACTTTTTATTCCATTTCCATATATTCATTGTTTTCTGCTGCAAATCATATAAAATTCAAACGTTCCAAATATTGACGATATCAATCAGTTAAATACAGAAAATAACTAATTAAAATCCCATAAAATATATGCATGAAATATAGTTATCAATAACACATGACCTTATCCTATGTATTTGATAGTTTTCCCCACCATTTAAAGTATCCCATTTTAGGAAAATGTTATTGGCTCTTTCTCTCTAGTCACACTATCTTTAAATTAAATAATAGGAGGAGCTAAATTAGATTGAAAAACTAGACCTCATGTAATATGGTCAGAATATTTATCACATAGATATGAATTTTTTGGATTTAAAATCAAGGGAGATTTAATATCCTTTGGATTCATTGAATTGAAATAATTCACTCTTTCCCAATCAAAAGATAGGGCTGCATGATGGGGTATCAATAATTACATAATGGGGAGATGACATTCTATTGAAGAAAACATGTTGTATTCTTTGGTTTATTCATTCCAATCTCCTGTCTTGGGACATAGAGGAATTGGATAGATCAACTTGAAAACAAGTCATGTGTATGTTCTATAGGTGACCCTCATATCCCTTGTATGGGAGGTTTCTAGAATTTTACTACTAAAATTCTTCCCATATGTTATGGTGCACATAAATCATGAAATCCAATTTTAGATCATATAGGACATTCTAATTAGAAGTATCAATGGGACAAAAAATATTTGGGAGGATTCCTCTAGAAATCTCCCTTCATATATCAATGTCCAACCCTTCTCTATCGGGTCCATATTACTCCACCTAGTTACACCACATAGTTCACTTATTGGGGTCTCATATTGAATGAGGTGATTAATTTTATAGTTTATAGGGAGTAATATATGGTTAACCACAATGGTTCAAGAATCTATCTATTTGAATGTGTCTTGATAATGGAAGGATTTCCATGTCTTGGAGATAATTCACTACATGGTTGATTTCTAGTGGAGGACCATTTTAATCCATAATTATACTACCAAGAGGAAGAATAGCATTGTATTTTATTACATAAACTTTAGATGAAGTGTCAAAGGATCCTCAAGGTGTTAAAAATATTCATTGTATATCCTCGAGTGAAGTAGTATTTTTTAGAGAAGGAATGTGATCCACATCCTGCAATATGGATCGACTATTCTAACCTACCTTTTGGGGTCAAGTGGGAGAATTATTCTATAGTGAAGAGTTAGTCAAGGTATTCTATTAATCACTATTTGTGGTGGGGATATAATCCCATAGGTGAGAATATGTTGGAGTTTTCTAATGATCTTATTTATCATTGGCAGTGGTATGATCTTTCTTTTGGCTAGATACTAGAATATACTTTTCATACCAAGTTGAAAATAAGCTACAAGACTAGTATAGTTATTATTTCCCTACTGTAATATGCGAAAATACCTCTAGAATAGGTGAAAATACATGAGCCTCCTATTATGTACCCTATAAAGGATATTGGTTCATTATTTTTTCACTTGAATCAGGACTGTGCACGTAGATCTTGTAAGCGACTAGAATATTCTGAGTATTTTTTAGTAGGGATATGGTCCTTATCTGAGGTATTTTATAAATCATACTATTAGGCCTCAATTTGTGTGAAAATATGGGAAATATCTAATTTGGAATTTTGAATATGTAGATATCTTTCTTGGATATGGATTTGAAAATGTCCTAAAGTGTTTTCCAAATAAGGTTTACATACCCCAATGAGAACATTAATGTGAGACTAGTACTATGAATTTTCCTTTGTAAAATTATGAAATTAATCCTCCTAGATGGGAGTAAAAAAACACACTTTCTCTAAAGTATCCATCTATTCATATTGATCATGGTGATATGCTTCTATGGATGTTAGGATAATAGTGTGGGAATTTCTTAATAACAATAATAGTATTGGAATATACTAGATAATTTCTTCTATTATAGATAGAATCTATATTCACATTAGTATAGTACATGTTAAAATGTATCCGAACACATTATGAGTCTCTAGGATATTATTGAAGATGTATTCAATTGATTTTGGGTTGTATTCTTACTCATGTCCTCCATGTTCTAATGAAATGGTGGTAGGATTCACGTGTGGGGATGGGATATGTTCCTTTCCCATTATTTGTGTTGTCATGTATAGTCATTCTTGGTTTGGGTGAGAATGTATGTGAACTTTCTCAATGGATTCCACCCAAAAATTCAAGTGTTAATTATTAGTGATGTTAGGGATATGATCTCTCTTTTCTGGATTTCAAAAATGTATCCCCTAATGAGATCTCTCGATTGTCTTTGTAAGAGTGTTTATAATGGAGAACAATTCGGTTATACCCTCTGCTAGATACTAAGGGACATTTGAAGGATATTTCTAGTAGAAATAGTTGACAAGATCTCTCCAAATAATCTCAGTAACATGTATGAAGAAATTACCAACTCCTATATCTACATTTATATGGTAAGTAAGGTTATGATATTAATTCTCTAGGGATAAGATCTAGATGTGGTAATTTGTTGGGATAAACATCACCTATTTCCACACATCCATCCATGAGTGGTGTTTACTTGAATTATTATATTTATATATTCCTCTTTGAATGAATTTATAGATTTGGATCGTATCTTTTATGTTTTACTAGAAACTATCACATTCACTACTCGATGAAGAATGAGTTTTTATGGTACAATTGTTTCAGGATAATCATGGGTTGTTTTTGAATTTAATGATTAGAAAAATTTTCTTGATGAATCATTGACTTCAATTTATGGTCAATTTTGTGAGTATGGATTTCATAATCATAAGGAAAATAATACACAAGGTCACTGATCAGAACATTAATGAAATTAAGCAACATGTTTAGTAATCTATATACAATGAATCCTTTTATTTATTTTTATTTTTGGTTTGGACTTTTTATTTTGTGGAATATACATAATTGCCCATCCTTGGGAAACTCGGTTATATTTAATTACTAAAATATTCACATCGAGTTCAATTTTTTATTCCATTAGCGATACAAGGAAAATTGATTTGACATGTAGTAATCCAATTCATTTCATTATTGAGATATTCATGTCGGGTTCACCATTTTTTCAGTAAAAGGGTGAAACAAAGTGGCTCGATAAGAATTGGAAAACTATAGATTTATTTTTATTAAAGGGTCGATTCAGTTTCCTATATTTTTATTATTTTCAACATTTGTGTTTCTGATGGAAACTCCAAACAACTCTTATAACTGTACTGATCTACCAATCTGTTATCCATTGGTAGATGGTGATTCTAGGATTTAAACCCAATGGCACTTAGAAAATCACATTGGTCAATAAAAAGGGAGTTTGGGATCTTCACACCCATTTAGGGGGAATTATAACATACTATGGGACCCTATTATACATTTAAGATATGTTTATGAATCATTACTAAATTCTAATATAGGAATGGTTACCCTAACAAAATGATCGAGTGTTGAATCCTTGTAAAATAAAGGGATGTTGTATTAATGTCGCCATTTATATTTATAAAAATTATTCCATCCACTTCCTATAATTTCATAACAATAATGGAATTCTTGTGTCTTGAAGCCATAAATCTATGAAATCTAGAGTTGACATCTATCTAGAAAAGTGATTTGGGTTTTTAGAGTGGGATTGAAAATAAATAGATTCTTATGTATCTTGTGTTAATATGAATCAAAACCCACATAGTCTATTTATAACCATTATGTATAGTTTTTCTAAAGTATTAAAGAATGTATATGAGGGTATTTACCCATAAGGTATGGAGTTTGGACCATAGGAATGTTTCATACATATCCTACTTATAACATGAATCAAAGTCCTTGTAGGTCACTTCGTGTACCGTGACTAATTCCAAACAAGAATTACACCCTATATTCACCTTGATATTTTAATGGGTCTTACACACTGATATTTCCCAAATTAGCGAACTTTTATTAATATAGTGGAATTATCATTGAAAATACCTAAACTTATGTGATCCATGCATATTTTTAGGAACAAGGGACCGCAAGGGATTGGGAACACTACATGTAGTTGTGTGACTTATAAATGAGGGGAGATATGATTGAACATTATTAAAAACCATTTGAAGGATGTGATAAAATAAAATAATGTATAGTAATCATTATCGATATGGACCTCAGGACTTGGGAAAATAATTCTATATATCCAATTTATAAAATTAACTACATTCCTCATAGTTCTCTTTGGTTCTTAATCCACTAATGGATGATTAAAGATGATAAACACGTATAAGGTGGTCCTTTTGATCTAGAGTAAATGGGATGTTTATTGAAATAAAATATGTGGATTCTCATGTTATATATTTAACAATATCCCCATATAGAAAAATTTAGGGGACCATGTGTATTTTTAAGAAAATGGTTGGATGGAATAGAGCCCCTTTTGATGTAATGGATCATCTAGAATTTCATTAGTTTATGTACCTAGTACATTATGATAACTCCCCATATAAAAGGGATAGTTATTTTCCAAATACTCATGTTTTAGGGTTCATATAGACCACTGGTTCATATAAAAGTATTCCAGCTTGGCATGGATAACATATATGAGGTTGTCTATTGGAAAAAAATTATGTTCTAATGACATGTCCATAGATAATCACATGATCAATCCACAAAGTTTGAGGTATAACATACTAACTAGGATGACATTTTGAAAGTTTATTGTGTGATATGACCAATAAATTTGAGGTCTTATGTGTCAACTAAGATTAAAATATGAATTTCAGGTCTTCTGATCTAGGATGACATGTTGAATGTATTTTTATTGGATAATCTTAACATGTCTAAAGGACATCGCAAGATCTGGATGACACGCTTGAGTGTATTTTCATTATCTAGGTAAAATTTCTTAGTATCTTCCTCTAATCTAGGGGATATTTCTTAGTGTATTCACATGAATAGGTTGACATGTTTTGATGTATTTACATGATATATTTTTCATGTCTCTGTATATTCACATGATCTGGATAACTCATTTGAGTGTCTTCAGATGTTCACTATAACATGTATGAGGATTATTTTGTAAACTAGGATAAATATCATAAGGTCTTCATGTGATCAATAAATAGATCATGTGAAACACATGACCCCATTTTATGTACATGTTTTATCGCCATAAAATGAGATATAAGACTCATATGAGGACTATCATGTGAACAATAATACAAGTATAAATCTTTCCTCTTGATTAAAAAATATATCACATGAAACACAAGTCCCCTATACATGAAATTTTTTATCGTCATTTTGGTGAATCTTTAATCATTTAGTCATTATTCAGGTAAATACATCAATGTTTGATAGGAATTTTCCAAATGAGGCATCATGTGATCAAGTAAACATACAAAAGGTCATGAAACTGATCTATATGTCATTTTAGAGTTCCTTGGAATGATAAGTGAACAGATATCATAAATAATATAAATAACTAGTATAATCACTAAAGTTAGTTGATAGACTTATCAGGTGGAAGACTCATGAGATCACACAGTCCTCCACACCAAGTGGTTTGTTCTTACCTATATGTTTTTATATCTTGTTTTCATGTGTCGAGGGGGGATTTTATGATAATCACCTCACTGTATCAATTATTTTTTATAGTGAATAAGACTCATATATTGGATCTATTTAGGGTAGTAAAGAATATCATAAGTTGATAAATTATCATGCACTTAACATGATCAAGCCCCATGTCATCAATGATGTTATCCCTCTATCGTGTCACAAGAAACTGCATTTTGATCCCTTTATCATTACAAGGTTTATTAAATACATGGATTTAAAAGGGATTTAATTTTATTATGTTTACATGTCTATGATTCTTCATGATTTTGGGAATACATGCCATAGAGACTTAGTGAGAACATGTTGTATGTCATAGAGAATTTTTGAGATCTAATTTGGCATAACCAAAGGATTTTATAGGACAGATTTCTTATTTCATATAGCCTTCACATGATTGGTATAGTATGTTAAAGGGACATTGAATGATCATTATGTCAGGAAAAAGGTATTCTATTGTATTTTTTCACCAAAAAGGTGGAGTTAATAATCAATTCACATGAATATTATTGTATCTCACTTCACTAAAAATCCTATTATTTTTAATTTTCTATTTCATGATACTTAAATAATTCTCAAGTTTTCATCCATATTATAACCACATGATAAATGATAATATAAATAGAGGCCTTTTCATGATGAGACTGACATGCCTAACGGAATTCAGAAGATCTAATTGACATGTCTGATGATCATTGTGAGATCAATCTGTAATGTATGAAAATCATCAAAAAAAACAAGCACACATGTCTAAGGATCATCATGAGATCAAGATTTAATGTCTGGGGTATTTTTAGAGACCATATGTTCATCTATTATTTCCATTATAAAGTAGAAACAACATTTCTAGGGACCTTCACATGATTAGGAGGGATTTTCATAGGGTATTCACATGATTAGTGAATCGATAAAATAGATTGTATATTCCCTTCACATGAAAATCAATATAACTCACTTTATGTAAGGATCTATTCATTTATATCCTTTATAACATGAATTTCATTAAAAATCCTCATTTTTTCAATTGACATGTCATAATATCAATAAATATCATTTGATATGATTCATGTGATTAGGATTTCTTTTTTAAGGGCCTCATGTGATTAGTGAACTGATATTGAGAAGTTCATAATCACTTTGTGTGATTCTGTGAGGGTTATGTGGCTGATAGCCTTTCCAAAGGTCATGATATTTCTGTGATTTAAGTGATTAAACCACATATAGACTTTATTTTTCATTCTCTCCTTCTTTAGGAAATAATACATGCTCTTTGGGTGATTAATCAAACCCAAAATTACCAATTATCACTTCTAAATAATCAAAAATATATTATAGTTATTTATTTAATTCTCAGAATACCATATATAATTTAAAAAATAGAAATTTTATTTTTTAAAATAATTTAGAATTATAAGGTT
Source organism: Viscum album (assembly GCA_963277665.1). Lineage (NCBI taxonomy): Eukaryota > Viridiplantae > Streptophyta > Magnoliopsida > Santalales > Viscaceae > Viscum > Viscum album. The sequence continues at coordinate 640,203,044 of OY728146.1, read as the reverse complement.
AAAAATACCTACTTAACATGTTATAACATTAACGGATTATGATATTTCAACCTTTCATTATCATACCTTGAAAATATTGGACATTTACTTCCACTTTAACATTAATGTGACCTTATATTATTCAAATATTTAAAGCTATTATTCATGGGTCCCACTCATAACCTATAAACAAGATCATATTTTCATATATTATTCACAAAATTGGAGCCCAATATCTATACCAAAACCTTCACAGAGGACATCCTAGTTTACGTCACTTCATTCTAAATATTCTGGTCTTATTATATGACCATCCTAAGAAGGTGTATGGTGAAATCCAAAACAGGTATCTCTAGGAAGAGATACTTATCTTAACTAACTATTTTAATGATTATTTCTTATTATACATCCTATAAATATTTTTTATCTGTCATAACATAATTATTCATTTAGAATCATAATAATGATATATTATTATGTTTTGGTACTACCATTTTCTATCTCATTTCCTTCAAATGTTAAATAAAAGTATCCCCCATAAAACATGTGGTCTGAAACCTCAACATAGTGATATGATTCTAATTCCATCACAGTATTTCATGTAATATTTTAATAATTCATATGTATGAAATAATTATGATTTTAGGATAATAAGACCTTATCTAAATTCAGACATTCTCATCCATTTGTAAAATGTTAATATCACTGTTGCATATGTGTGGACTATCACCTCCATGAAGCAATGTGATTTGTTTTTCTTTTCAAAATTAAATATATGGTAATAAGAATATTTTTTAATAATATAAAAATTATTCTATTAATTTAACTTATCGTTGTCTTTCTTTTTTTCCATCAATCGAAGAGTGGAAGCATCACTCATGTATTTGTACAGAATGCCACTTCCCAAGTGATGTAATTCATTTTTCATCACTACTTTATATGAATAGTAACAAAACTATATATAATTATTAAATATTATAATTATTAATTTTTTATGATCTATTAGATGTTGGAACCATGATTAATATTTATGGAGAATAACTACCAAACTAAAAAACATGAAAGATAAAGTTAGTAACAACCAAAATGATGATGATAATGAGATATAATTAATAAACTAGTGATAAAATGTTATAATTAAAGTATTTATTGTATTATATTTATGAATATTTATCTTTTGTACAATTATAATAAATATAAATTTATTATATAGTGGGTTATAGTACTTATGGAGTAATTCATACTTAGGCTAAGGGTTTCTCGTCTCACTTTTGTTTCTAGGTGACATATTCCATATTCACCACTTTTTTATTTCATGGTGTGAATATACTACCCATTTAATAAGTTATATAATAAATATATTTATTTTCATTATATCAAAGTTTTAAATTTATGATATTTCATTCATCTGGTTATGATTCAAAAGTTACCAAAGTGATAAAGGTTTTATATTTCAAACTCATTTATACTAGAATTGTTTTTTAATAATTTTTCATGATAAAATTAAATTATCTATATTAATAAAAAATAAAAATTATTTTATTTTCATCAATTATTTATTGAAATTACATGTTTTACTTTCATTTTCCTCCCTATATGTACTCAAAAGTCTGAATGATCATTTTTGATATAAACTGACTTTATTTCCCTCCTTGGTTGGGAATCCTTTTCTTCCATTTATATGTTCTCAAAATTGAATTCATTAATGTTTTTTATATTATCCAAATATTATCTTTTTTTTGAAAAATTTATTACTTACATTTTTATGGATTATAAAAGGTATCATTTTTCATTTTCTATACATGGTAGTTTTTAATTTTGATTGAAAATGTTAAAATAATTTGTGTTTTAACATATATCACAAGGATAGATTTTCATTCCATCATGAATATTATATACATTTAGTCATACAATACATGATTCCATGTATATTTTCAATGAATATTATTTTACTAAAATTTTATATTTTTGTTTATTAAATAAATATTCTCAAAATAAATATAGTATTTTCCTTAGGAAAATATCAAGAAAAATTTTAATGTTATTTTAAACTATGAAAATATCCGATAATTATATTTATTCATAACTATGGATATGATATAATTTTAAAATGTTTATTCTTTCAATATATGGTTAGTGATTTTCATTTTAAAATATTGATGAATCTAATTTCTTATTCATAGGTCAAGATATGACGAACTTGTAATTATCTTCAAGATCATGTAGCATACATATTAATTGATTATGATTATTTGATGGTACTTTCTCTTATACCCATTCAATGAATTAAGAATTGTTTAATCTTTATGAGTTGAAAGAAATACACGAGGTTACCCTATTCCCAAATGATGGTACAAATGAGACTATCACAAGCCTATATAGGGTACATCGGTGGTAATCCCAGTCCCAATGTATGATGAATGTCTTTTTACATATCCTTGAAAAATGTTTCCAATGTTAAGGATTGTGAAATAAATTATGTTGATAGTTTATGACATGTTCTTATACAAATGTTATATTCTCATGGATCGGGATTATTTAATCTTTTATGATTTATAACTTTTATATTACCAAATCATTTTTCAATGATTCATGATTATGGTATATGAATTTATTTGTATGATTTTTAAATTTTAGGATAATAATTATCATTATCATATTCTTATTTTATGTTTATATATGAACATTTATTTATATGTCCCATGTTCACCCTTACCGGGATTCTAAGATCACGTTTTATAATGTATCCATTCCTTTAGTTATGGAGACATGTATTAATTTGGTTGTGACTAAGAAGTATATTTTGTGAGAAGAAAAATGTAGAGGATGTTGGAGATCATTCACAAAATTATATCATTATTTATCTACTCTCTAAAGACAATTAACTTATATAATCCTCAGGGATGTATAATTGTGAAGTGTGTTGAATATTACTCTTAAATAATGTAGTATTTATATATTTTATGTTTGAGTCACCATAATAAAGAATAATTTTATTTCATTGTATGAAATTATAAATTACAACTATGATTTCCAAGTGGGGTGTTCAAATAAAAGAAAAATATCAGTGAACAAGAATAAAAAAAAATAAAACTACCATTCCAAGTCATTTATTTAGACCTATATCTATATTCACACATATATCCTTAAAATATTTCAACAATATAATGACCATCATTATATCCATCATAATGATATAAGTCCTATATAACCCTTGAGATACATATGCTGGGTGAAGTCATAAATCTTGTTTTTCCACCAAAAACAGTACCCCTAATAAAAAGTATAATGTATGGTTAAGGATGAATTGGGTGATATTAAATATATAAACATCAGACAACTTTACTAGTTGAAAAAATATGGTTCCCATGAAGCATACCTGGTGGTTGACTCATATATGATATCACTAGTTCTAGTGTAGTGCCTAACAATTACCCATAATAAGTATTCAATAATTCCATCCACCTATAAAATCACAAACATCTCAAGGTTATAGTTTTCCCTCTACCAACCTATCTATAGAATATCACATTGGGAGACTATGTTTATCTCCACTACCCCACTCATACCTATCAAATTTGGATTCTAGTTTATCCACCACCTACCAATCCATTACCAATCACATCACGATACTTGTTTGGCCTCCACAAAAAAATCCAGAATTAGTCTAATTGGGTTACTAGATTTCCCTCCACCAACCCTTTCATTATCACTCACATATGGATATAATGTTGTACTCTCCTAACCCAATCATTCTTAGTCGCATAAGGATATTATGTTGTCCTCCCCTAACCCATAAATTAATAGATTCATATGGATTTTGGGTTGGCCTCCATCATCCCATGTGTTCTCATACACATTGAGATATAATTTTATCAACCAATGACACATATATTTAAAACCCCATTAGGTTACAAGCTTGTCCTTGACAAAACCATCCATTCCTGGACACATTTTTGTACTAGGTTGGCCTCTAGAGAGGCATCCATTTTCAATTATATCAGAATACTGGGTTCACCGAAACTAATACATCATTTTAATCTTATAACTTGGATATAGATATCTTCAACTGACTAATAAATTATCAGTCATCATCTCCTCTATTGATTCCTAAACAATATGCATGGAATTTTATCTACCACGACTTTAAAAAATTGATACACACATGATAAGTTTAATAAATATAATAATCAAAGATATATGAAAATTTTATACCTAACCACATACATACACCATATCTCGTATCATTACAATCATAGAATACCCTTTAATACACCCATCTTTCTCATCCCTTTTTTAATAACTCACATCAACCTATACGTATTCATCTGAACATATTAATATTTTATACCTCAGATAATACCAAGGATAACTTCTTGAAAATGAATCATCTCGATTTTCTCAGTGATAATTCTATTCATGTTGGTACTTAACTCTATAGTAGTGTAAGACCTTGGAATTTAAACCATAATATGCAAGCCATAGTGAAGGTGTAGACTTATTATCTAGCACTCACACTGATACTCAAACCTTGTTAGGTCATCACTAATAATCATAAAATACACTTATTTATATAATAATTTATCCATTATCCATCAAATGATTCTCCCTTCACTCAGTTACTCATCTATAAGTATTCTAAATTATCCATTAAATTCCTAAACAAATTAGAGAAACTAATCAATGGGCTGTAAAATAACATTTAAAACCATAGTGAAACTCCCATTACATCCCATATATGAATCACAAGGCTGTTTCAAATAATACCTCTGTATACCCATAGGATACAACTACTAGATAACCCATATCCCATATGATTTTACATAAGAAAAACTAACTTGGTACATCTCTTTCCAATAAATCAAGGCGAATGTAACAATTTTTTTTAAAGATCTACCTTTGTGGGTGGAGTCAGTAATATAGATTGAACACCCTTTTTTAGTAACTATTTTACTCAAATCCACACACATAATTAGGTAATATATCTCTTTAAAATTATATTTATAATTCCCAAAACTCAAGGATCCTTTTATGATCCTAATAGTCCTCATTTTTTCTCTCCACTTATGGGGAAAATCCTAAATTATGATTATGCACCTCATATTCATTCTTTTACAATAATATCACAAAATATATTCAATTGAATATAATGTTTTCAAATTAAGTAACACTTACTTACACTAATACTGAAAAACATAATCTATATTCATAAATATCCCATATGACCAAGAAATCCAATATCAATCTTGTATGCCCCTATCTTAAAAAAGGGCCCAATTAAATTAATTTTCAAACATATCAATTAAATTTATATAATTAATTAATAATTAGTTCAATTAAATATAAAATGGGAAAATCACTAAATTGTTTAAGCTCATTGAAATATCATTAAATGAGGTTTCATCCACTCAAAATTCCCCTCAAATTCAATAGTATAGAAGTTCCCACATGTTAACCCAAATATTCACGTGGAAGGTCCTATTTAATTAAGAAAAAAATAAATTTATGTAAACCATATGTCCACTAATCTAGCATGAATCATTATGTAGACATCCAATAATTGACTCCACTGGTCACCCAAAGGAAAATCCATGTGATCTTTGTAAGATTCCACACTATTATAATGTATTAATAATGAAAACTATAATTCCATTATACTAAATTATATAATAATGGTAGGATAATATTTGATGAATTTTAGAAGGAACAATAGCTTTATTTCGTATAAATAGCATATCTCAAGAAACATTAATTTAAGGATATAAAAAAGTGTATGATAGGATAGAGGAAGCTATCCTCCCCCTAGGAAAACTAAGTACATGTATTGTGTTTATAGGGTGTATCATGGCCAACCACATGCTTCTATCACTACTAGACACTCATATATCCTCCTGGTAAACTATTATATTCATCACCAATTAGGCATCAAAAGTACCTTTTAAACCTTAGTTCAATAACTTTTATCAATTTCGACTTAGAAAAAATACCAACCCCCATGTTTATCACCAAGATCCTAACATGTATACCAAATCATTCAAGAAAATGTGAGAGAAACTCTATTGAATAATGAATCACCAAAAATTCAATCAAATTATATTATTTTAGACTCGACCCAGATCTAGTTTCATTACATTCAGGATTGGCAGTATTCCTATCAATACCCATATCCATGGTTTATTCTAGGTGGTTTTATTTCTTATCCTTAATTAACTCCCAAATCCCAAAATATTTTTTCATTAATTACATTAAATCCCTAATTTAACCTATGCCCCTTACCATAATTTAAAATTGAAAATGTTACCCACTAAAATTGTATTCACATTCATAAATTATTCGAAATTATGAATTTAAAAGATTCAATCAATGTTAATATTTGAACATATGAAATTATGAAAATGGAAACTCTGTTTTAAATTATAAATACACAAACAAACTTTTTAAAAATCTATTTAATTAATTTATTTTAGAAAAACTAAAAACTCATAAATGGATTATTAAATGAATATATTGAGTGAAAATTAACTATACTTATCAAGAAAATAAAAAATCACACACATTTATTAACATCTATAAAATATCATTATATCCACTAATAAACCAATTACACGATATTATATAAATTAAATAATTATTTTAGAGTTTTCTATAATCAATGTTTTATTAGTGGGAAACATTAGTTTGATTATACACCTTCTAATAAGATGTATTAGTCTCGTATTAAAATCTCTTCCCATATATAGTAAAATCCCCCCTAAAAAGAAATGATTTTTTCATGAATTAGTGAAACCCTCAAATCCAAATACCTAAAATCATGTAGAAATATATATGGTATAGGTGGAGTATGAGGTGGAAGAGGGTAAATAAGAAAAAAAATACATCATGAATGACCTTACATGCCATATAAATTCACTATAGGATAGAAAATGAGTTTTTTTTTGGAATAGGAAGATTAAGAGGTTAATTGTGTTCGATTACTTGTCATGAAACATAAGGTGAGGATCATTCTATTAAGTTATTTTAATTATTGATAACAATATTATCTCAAAAATAGTAATTTAGGGTCATTTATTGTAAATACATAATTCAAATCAGGAAGGTATAATTCAAATCAAAATAAAATTATTATTATTATGAAATTAACCTTAAATAATAATTTTAAGAAACTAACAAAACATAGAATATAAGAAAATGATATTAATTAAAAATATATAGGAAGCATGTTCTATAATCTATACATAATTTTCTCTCTAATTACTATTTATGAAAATTTAAAATATTAAAATCCCCCAATATATTACATATATTAAAATGTTATTTTTTTTAAAATGTGTACTCCAATACTCCCCAGCATTGAATTTTTCATCCCTGATATGTCATCAAAAGTTCACTTTGTTATTAAAAAACTTTCATATGAAATAATATTCATCCCAAACCTTTATAGTCTCCCCACTAATGAACTTTTCTGTTGTTGTTCAAAAATATATACCACTTAAAATCCTCACGATTCATTAATTTTTAAATAAAAATACATTTGAAAAAAAATTATAATTTGGGTACAATCATATATCATATAAATTTTCATTTTGAAAATCATATCATTTAAATAAAATGAGATCATGATAATTTACGTAACAACTTAATAAAATTTAATCAATAAAATACCACATCATTCCTCAATAAAACCATGAATTTTAAAAAAATACTATGAATATAATGTTAAAACCATATTAATTCTCTCAACACTACATTGGTTAATTAATGAATATAAATCATTAATGTTTCTATTCAAAAATAAAATAATCTGAACTATATTTATAAGAAAATCTTTAATATTTTTGTCTATTTTATCATGGAATAAGCACATAATGCTTGTATGACCTCATCCAATCTTCCTTTGTCTCTTCTTTTTTTCATTCTTTTAATAAATGGGGATTTTCCCTAATGGTCTGGAAAAATATTGAGATTATTCATATTTACAGAGGACTTTAAAACATCTTTTTTCCTAGTAAAACATGGTATATAGGGTAATATAAATTTTTCTATGTCAAATTTTATATCTTATGTTTTCCGAATTGAAATTAAAGAAATAATTTATTGTCATTTGATGTTTGAAATATATTTTAACTTTTATTAGGACATTTAACATGTGTAGGGACCATAATCAATATTTAAGATGGGTTTTAAGGTCAATTAATGTGATTTTAATAACACATAGGTAATGGAATTGATTTTAAACCATAATGTTTCAATGGAAAAATGAAACTACATATAAAAATAATAATAATGGTTATGGTGAGTGGTTAGGGTGAAATATAAGAGGAATTATGCACCCACGTTTTTCCACTTTTTTCTATCCCTATATAGTTTACAGAACCAAGATATAAAGTCTATGAAATTAGTATAAACAATTAATCAATAAAAAAATATTAGTTATTATCTAATTTGAAAAATTCAATAACAAAAATTATATCATAATAGCCTAATTTTAATATTAACCTAAATATAATGAATTGTAATCATTGAAACATATATCAATTTAATTTTTAATGATTCAACCATATACACCACATTTTACATTATATTTCAATAGAACACAATAACTATAATTTCTTTTTAAATAATTCCCATCTAATATATATCAAACCAGGTCTTAATTATCTCTCTAAAAATTCTCTCTCTAAAAAAATTACACATTATAAAAACATTACAATCAATTTTTTATCGATATTAACTCAATTCCACCATTCACTTATTATCTTCCTTCTCAAAAAACATAGAAATACATCAAACGAATATCAATTTTCCAATATATGTTTGATTGGTCTCATAAATGTGAAATGGAAAATCATATATATGTAGTGTAGAATGATAAAAACACTAGTTTTGATCCTTTCAGAGCTTGATATTAGATATAAAACATTCAGTGATACTTTAGGATCTAGGTTAGGTTCTTTTTTCAGGTAAAAAAATAATATTTTCACCTATGGGCCACATCTGTAGTTTACCTATTATTGTAAATTATTAATGTATTATATAGATTTTCAAACTATGGTCTTCACCCAGATTTATTCATGGTACTATATCCTTGGTGATAGTTTTTTTTATCTACACAAATTACATGATCTCATGATAAATCTTCTCTTAGTGGGATATCAATATGAGGTAGAGGTTCTCAGCAGAATATTTACAGATGTTAAACTCTGATATGGTCTATTCTCCAATGAAATGTAATAACATTCTAGATGATATTAGTAGTAAGAAGAATAAAAAATGATATCAAGGATAATTCTTCGAAGGAGGAAATACATATAACGAGTTTTATGGTTTACTATCTAGTGGATATATATAAGGATAATAGAGTTGTGACATGTATTACATTGATTATAAAATCTTCATATGTAGAATGTATAATGATTATCCATTTATCAAATCCTAAGTATGTTGTGATGTGGATGTAATTGGAGGGGGAGGGTTTAATCCTATAGTGGTCCATAGATATTGATTAAGTGATATATACTTATGTAAAGTTTATTGTTTTATCATTGTTGGTTGGAGCGGGTGTCTCTTGAGGGGGTTAATTGAGTACCCAATAAAGTTTTCTATTAAAAATGGGTTTAGTTAAATTCTCCCAAATAATTAAAATATCCTATTTAATCAAAGTAGTATACTGATATAAGTTATGATATTTTAAATGATTTCTCAAAGATCGATTCAGTATCAGTTAAAACAATATATAAATATTAATTTTACTTTTAAAATAAAATTTACATAATAAAAAATTTATATAAATAGTAATTAAGAATAACTACCAAAATTTTTTCTTGATTACCATTTTAAAAAACATTTAGTTTAATGTTTATAAATAAAACAAAATAAAACACACATCAGCATAAGTACAAGATTTTTGGTTTCAAGATGATGGCTAATCAATTCTACTTGGATATTACATATTGCCAAGCATATTATATAAAATAATATATTTATTAACCAAAAACTTATTATAATGTAATGATAATAATAATAAAAAATAAAGAAAAAATTTAAATAAAATATTGTTATTTGGTATGATGTGATATGAAGCTTATGACTCCTTGGATGTAGCTTGAGTAGAAGTTCAAGTTGAGATACTATAAATGAAAGTAAAATAGAGAATCATAAGCACTCTTTATGTTCTAACTAAGGTAAGTAACTTAATGTTTTCTGAACTTAAATATTCCATAGTTGGTTATATGTTAGGATGCTTCATTTACACACTTCACAAAACCCTCTTTTTGGTTCATGAAATATAGATACAGATCACTATTCATGTATGTGTATTTATTTTCCTATATTTGTATCTCTTCATATGTGTGTATAAGGAATCATGATTCTTAATATATCAATATAATGCAAGAAGTATCATCTTGATCCTCTTCTCCTCGTACTAGATGATTGAACCAAACATTAATGCATCTTTGCAATAGTTTCAGGAAAATCATTAAAATAAATCTCATTGTTATAATCAATAATATAGATGTGGGAATCAATTAATTAAAATTAAAAAATTTGGATGGACACTCCTGTAAATAGTTATAAAATATTAGTGGTTATAGTGGTGAGTCATTCCAATTGTGACTTATCTCAATAGTAGGTTATTCCAACACTTTGTAAAATTTCCATTATGATAGTAAGTAATTAATGATGGTGGGTTATCCTCGGGAGCTAGGTTATCTCAATACTTTTCCAAATTTGAAGTTGGATAAGTTTTAAGAGTAATTCATCCGTTGGCGGTATATATTTTTAATACATAAAGAATTTTCCGTCATGGTGGTGACTCATTGCTTATAGTAAGTCATTTATATACTCTATCAAATTTCCATGGGGTTTCTCTAATGGTGGGTGTTTTCAATACATAGTAAAATTTCTTACCTTCAAAATCTAGTCATATCTGATTGTTAGTGTTTCCATCACCGTTCTAAAATTTCATTTCAATGATTATTCTTCCCTAGTAGTCATTATTTTTCTTAAATAGCCATAAATTCACCAACCTGCATTATATTATAAAATGCTAGTGAAAAAATAAAACCCATTAATAACATAACAAACATTATTTTCTGATCATTAAAACAAGTTTTCCACAATATTCTCCTTTATGATGATAAAACATAATGCCATTTTATAAATCATGTAATGAATAAACTATGATGTTAAATTAAATCTCTTTATCACTTTTATTATATTGAAAATAAGCATGATATTAAAACTAATTAGATATAAAACAATATCAAAAATATGATGGTATCAAAGGAAGAAATTAAATATATATGGAATAATCATCCAATAAGTTATCAAACGAATCTAACTAAGAAAAAATAAATTAATACAATAGAGTATTCTCCTCCTTTTTTATTTTAAAAAAAGTGAAAATAAAGTAAGAAATGAAAAGAAATAGAATATGAATAATAAGAGATTTTTTATTAAGAAAAACAAATGATGTACAACAAAAATAGATATAAAAAAAGAAATAAAAAAGTCCCTATAAAATATAGAAAAGTTTAATCTCACCATTTTTTGGGATGGGTAGAAGGATCAAGTGTATCTTTTCTATTCCCTTTGTTAAATATATAATATTTATAATTTTTGGTTGAATTAACTATAGGTATGGTTGTTGGAAAATTAGTTTGAGAATGAATCTATTTGATAATCATTGGCCTAATATGTCAGATTTTTTCTATGGTAGTCAAAATTAAAGGCTTTAAATGAGTTATAATGGGTGAATTTGGAGCTCTAGTGACACCTAGAATAAAAAAAATGGATCAAAAGCTGGTGGGTCTGATGATACATAACTATAATGGAATCACAAGCTACTAATGCATTTATAGATACATGTTGAATGGGATTCATAAAATTTATGAAATCCATGATTATGTACCCCCCCCCCCCACCATTACATTGAATTAAAAAAATCACTTTTCTCTTCCAGAAATAAAATTATCGCTGGATTCATCACCTATAACTGATTAACTTATTTTTTAAAGGGTTAAGAAAATAGGGTCATCCTTAGATTCTCAGCAGGAAACATGAAATGATCATTCATATCTTAATTAACATAAATAATATAAAGATAATAATTGATAGTATTTTTATTTTTTTCACTATTAGGTTTAATATCCTTTATATACTTTCTTACCATAATATTTAAATTATCATTATTAAGAAGTAAAGTGATAAAACTTTCCTAAGGTGCGTTTGGTATATCACCTAAAACAACATGTAGCTATTCTCTCACAACAAACCTGAACAAGTCAATATTTAGAGGAGTCGGAGGAGGTTAACAAGATATATTATATATTATTGTACTAATATATTTACATTCTAGAAAATCATCCATGGAATCTACAATGTAAGACCTCATCTCATCCACTATAGATCTAAAAGTTTCTATCTGATTTACTAACCATCTATTTCTCACCTCAAATTCACAAATTTTAAGCATCATATAGGAATAAATATGATGAATTGGAATACCTAAAAGATGTGTTTCATCATTCTCATTAATATTGGTAAATAAGGGAGGTTTATCATTCAATAAAAAATGAAAATTTGAGAGAAACCTTTATCTGAAGGATCCTAAATTATCCTTGGTGACTACATCAAGTAGAGAATATACAGGTTAAGATCTGGTAGCCACATTAGAAGAAAACCTCTTCAACTCTCCAACAAAATATATCTAAGAAACCAATGATCCCATAGGATAAATTTCATTTCGTATATTAGATCCACCTTGCCTTAGTCTATGACAAATGTTATCTAAATCTAAGTAATCTCGGAAAAGTCTAGCATAGTCAAGAAACTTATCTTATTCCATAAGTATTGGGTCCTATAATTATATAAAATACCTATTATGGTCCTGAATAACTGAATTCTCAGTATCTATAGACTAAATAACATTAGATACAATAACTATGTTCTCATTATTTCCCTATACATCCATTTTTTTATTTACAAAAATAGGATCAACATTAAAAGACTCAAACTCTATATTCTCATAAAATAAATAATCCAAGACAGTGTACTTAGTAACCATACACACATAAAATTAAGGAAAAATATGGTCTTTATCAACTATAAGATCAATCAAGAGACTACCCAGACTTGTGGATCCCTCCCCTTCAACAGATGGTTCTTTATTTTCTCTAGTCTCTCTATTAACATCTTCAAATGGGCTCAGTCTCTCTTTATATCTAGAGACAACTAATACTCACATAGAATAGATATATGCCTAAGGAATATCAACATCCCTATCACCAATTCAGCCATAAGGACCATCATTGCTAGAACCTCTATCAATGTCACCTTCATTTCCAGCTCCATTTTCAACATCTTCTCTTTTTTCGTCTTCATCTTCTTCATCTTCTTAATAATTATCCACATTTTTTAACCATTTTCATCATTTTAACCATTTTCATCATTTTCATGATTTTATTCAAAATAATTATATATTCTCTTGAATTGATCTTACCCATAAACTTCAGTTTCCTCTTCCTCGCCTCCTTCCATCAAGCAAGTATCTTGGGTAGGGAGAGACCTGGGTGGTCTAGGAGCACTAAATGATATAGCATGATAACTTTTGGGAAGGTTTTGTTCACTCCATTAATCCAATGTAGATTCCTTATCCTCCTAACCCAAGGTAGAAGCCTCTACTTCCTCGTCATAATTTTCAACTACCTTATCTAGTTATAATCCAAGATCTACTGGGTTATTTGGTCTAGTTTGATAATCAACTAGATTAAAATCATTATAATGTCTTTCAATATCCACAACCTACTTATTATTACAGGTGATCCAACTAATTATATTCTTTTTTGAAAATAAAACTTATGGTGCAAAAACCTCCACATTTCATTACAATTTCTTCAACTGAACCAACTAGTATTTTTTCCTTCAATATGGTGGAAATAAACATTAGACAGATTAAATATTTTGACTTAGATAATGGATTGTGAATCTCAATCAAGTGAACTATTAGTTATCTACATGTATTAATACTTTATCCCATATTCATAAGGAAAAAATGTAAATATCTTGATACCTCAATGTGGTAATATCAACATTTACTCCAACATAGAATATGTTGAATAAATTCGAAAACCAGATACATTCACTAGGAAGATCTATAGAAACTAGTCTTCTTATAATCCCATCTCCATTCAATTCATCCAAATCATCCTAAAAAACAATCACTATCAACTAGAATTTTTTATTGATAGTCATTTGAGAATCCTTTGTGAGGTACTCTTAAACGTCTTTCCTGTTACTTTGAAGAAAAGAAAACTTTATCACTATTTATTCTACTTCTCCCCGAGTCATTATCTTTCATGAAATAAAAATCAAAAATATCATAGAACTGTTGGAATAACCACAAATAGAAGGGACTTCAATTATTATAGAACCACTCTAACCATCCCTAGTCTTGCAAAACTCTGATCACCATCAATTTTAACTATAATAAAAATTCAGAACGAACTTATATTTCAGGCACCAAAACTAACTTCACAAGATTCTGGTTCACTTGCCCTACAATATAATGACTTGAATCTCCTTTTTTACTTTATCAAAGGATGTGACTCATCTGGATAGGATTCATCATCTCTATTCATTATAAACCAGAATATCATCTTAGATTGTTTGGGTGAAGGCGAGGGATGTTCGATTGTCGGGAGAGAAAGGGTTGAGAGAAGCTCGAGAGAAATGTGTGAGGGAGGGGAGAATTTAAATTAGATGTGTTTCTTATTTTATATCATTTATGGATTTATAAAATTACAGTTACAATAATATTGAAATATAAATAAAAAATAAATTAAAAATCTACATCAAGAAATTAAAAATCATGGCTTAGAAATTAATCAATGAGAAATTAACAAATGAATATAGTTTCCAATGGTATGTAAAACACAATGGTAGGAAAAAATCCAATGGTAAGTAAAACTCAAATAGTGGAAAAAATACAATGGTGGGTAATAATACATGGGGTGGGTAAAATTTCAATGGTGGTTAAAACTTTAATGATGTATAAATCTCCAATTGGGGGTAAAAATCTAATGGAGGGTAATACACCAATGGCGGGTTCCATAAAAATATACATAACAAAAATTAATCTTATCTAATTCATGTTTTATTCAGTTCATTATCTATGAATATAAAGAATTAGTTAAAATATCATGAATATGATATTTAGTACCAATTTATTCAATAGTTATATCACTCTTTTGAAAATGAACTCTCAAAAAGAGATTTATTATATCAAAGTGTATTGTTCTAGACTGAGATACAAGATTTTTAGAAATTTTTATAACACTTGTATAATCACAATTTATAGGGACATATTGGAATTGATATTTATATTCTAGAAAATTTTGTTTCATGCTAAATATTTATTTCATAGAAGCTACCCTCAAATATAAATTTGACTTCAGCAGTAGATAGTGCAACAAAATTTTTTTTCTTACTACACCAAGAAACTAGAGAATTTCCGAAAAGGTGACATGTTTTGTAGGTTCTTTTTATATCAAACTTACAACCCAAATATTAAGTATCTAAATTCCTAATGAAGTCAAATTATTATCCTTTAGTGTAGAATAATAAAAAAAAATTTGTATAGTTTGGGTATTTAAAAATTTGTTTTAAATACATTAATTGTGACTCTTTTGGGTTTTATTTCAAAAAGATAACAGATACTCAAACTAAATATAATGTCAGGTCATCTAGAAGTAAAGTTGATGAGACTTCTAATTAGACATCGATTATTGGTTTGAGCCACTGATTTTTTTACCTTCACTAAGGTCTAATTTATAGTTTCTACCCATAGGATTGTAACTACTCTTAGTTATATAAAAATTAAAATGTGTTAAAAAATATTTAGGTTATTTTATTTGATATAAAATAATTCCTTATTTCATTTAAAAAATATACAACCCAATAAATAAGTTTAATTCTCCCATTAAACTCATTTAAAATTCATATTGTATAATTTTTTAAATTCTAGTACATAAATAATTTTTATAATATCCAAAAATAATGTCATCTATATAGATTTTAACAACTAAAACATCTTCTCAAATTATTTTTATAAATAGGGTAAGATCAACTATATCATTTGAAACTATGTTTGTATAAGAATCAAGTCTAACCTATCATTACAAGATCAAAGAGCTTATTATAAACCATATACCAATTTTTTTAACTTGAAAAAATGAATTTTAAAATGAGGATTTAGAAATAAAGGGGGTCATTCAACAAAAATATCCTCAACTATATACCCATTTCAGAATGAACTTTAGACATCTCTGTGACATAGTTTGAAGTGTATATGTGCTACATAGGAAATGATCATTATAATGCCTTCATGTGTGGATGTAGGTTAAAAGGATTACTCATAATCTATACCCTCTTCATGACTATACACTTATGTATCTAGCCTATATTTATTTCTTACGATTTTTCTAGATTCATCACCCTTATTTCTAAACACACATTTAATGTTTATTATCAATGTTTCTTTGGTCTATAACGATGTTCCCAAAAATTATTTATTTTAAATAGATTATGTTTTTCTTGAATATCTATTCTCAAAAATTCATCAGTGGATTCATCATTTTTGTTCTTAGGATCAAGTTTTTATAATAATGTTTGATGTTTAACTAGGTTTCTTAGTGAACATATAGTTTGTGTACCTCTATATAAGTCACAAAATACAAAATCTTAATAATGTTATTTAATATTCCTAAAAAACTCTATAAAAATAATATATAACCATCTCAAGGTCCTCTACAAGCTTTGGTTTGAAATTTCCACAGAACTGGGTGTTTTTTGACCTATTTTACAGTTGAATCAGAATAATTCGAGCTTATGCTCAGAGTGGATAAATCATCCTAAATTTTTTGTAAAGTAGTTTTAGGTTAATGTGGATTTATCTCAATAACTTTTACATGATTTCCCTCTTTTATATTCTTTACTTTTTTTAAACCATATAAGATTTACTAGAATTTGAATAACCCAAAAAAATACTACAACATTTTTAGAGGAAAACTTGTCATGATTATACTTAATGTTATGAATAAATACATTGAAACCAAAAAATCTAATCTAATTAACCTTAGTCCATCAACTATTTATTATTTTAAGATATTTTATTCAATAAATTTATAATGTAAACTTTATTAATTTTACAGTAGGTTGTTTTCATAGCCTCTATAAAAAAGTAGATAGCTAAGTGATCTTCATTAATCATTTTCCATGCTATCTCTTGATGTTTTATTTTTATACTTTATATAATTCCATTCTATTGAGGGGTCTAAGAAGAATATAATTTATGAATCTATTCATTTTATGAGAAAAATGTTTCAAAGTATTGATTTTAAAACTCACAACCATGGTCACTTCAGAAGGTCATAATTCTATGTCCACTAAAGTTATTTATAGAATTTACACACTTGGTAAAATAAGAGAAATTGTTACATTTGTGAGTTAAAAATTTTACACATGTTTACCTAGAAAATCCATCTATAAGTACATAAATATAGTTATTCACATTCAAACTAGAAAATGTGGATGTTCAAAACAATTTCGTGTGAACAAACTCAAGGTTTATAGAAGTTGAAACAAGTTTTTTAAATTTAATTTTTTTCATTTTTCCCTATTTTAAGGTGGTCACATACTTTGTAATTTGGTAATTCATATTTGGGTGAATCTCTCACTAACCCTTTCCTGATAAGCATTCTATGTGAAATAATGTTACATTGTACTAGTCTCTTATTCCAAATCCAAGATTCATTATGAAATACACATAAGAAGGAAACTTGTTGTGAAATTAAAGACCCAATATTAACATCATTCACATTCTCACTTCTCAAATATGTAAATGCCAATGAATTTTAGAAATTAAAAACATTACAAGAATTGTTTTTAAACATCACAGGAAATCGTCATCACATAGTTTAAGGATGCTAAGAATATTATATTTTAAACTTTCATCAAAAATTAATTTAGATATTACAACTATGTTGGTGTTACTAATTTTTTCAAGGATAATTATATTTCCTTTTGAATTATCACTAAAGGTGAAATGACCAATATTAAACATTATTAGGTTCTGGAATCTAAAGTAATCTCCTATAATATGCCTAGAACAAATGATTTCCAATTCCCAAAGGTTTATAAAAGATGGCTTCAAATAGATTTCCTATAAAATAAATTTTTACCATGAATAATTTTGGTTAAAAAAATTATTGGGTCTAGATATGTTAGTGATTATGTCTTTTGGAATCCATATTTTATTTATAGTTTTTCTATAAGAAAATTGAAATTTTTTTAAATAAAAACTTTATTCAGTCCATTTGAAAAATAACTAGAACTAGAATTTCTAAAATTATAATTTGTGACAAATGATCTCTTAACAACTCTTTTTTCCCAGGTTGGTAATCTAGACCAGAAATATATATAGGATAAATTTTTTTACTTAATATTTGAGTGATAGTTTCTCTTACATTATTAAATTTCTCTTAATATTTATTAATTTCTTATTTCTAAATATCAATTCATTATTTTCCATTAATAGTTCATAATTCTTCTATTTCTGTATAGTTAGTTCAGTCCTAAGACTAGAAGATGAAACATGTTATTTTTTTCAGAATTTTTTATTTTTATTTAATTTCATTAAATATGTCTTCAAAAATAATTATAATACTCAAATATTTCTCCTTTTAAAATATCATCATCCTTTTTTTCATCTTCATAATGATCAGAATAAGTAAATGAGATATAGTGTGTACCACTGATAGATTTTTCATGAAGCTCATAACTCTCCATTAAGCTTCTCTCCATGAGTTGATTATGAGTCATTGGAACTCTCCTTAGAGGAAATACATATTTATTTCATGTATTTCTTATACACTCGTCTATTTTCTAGTCCTTTTCCCAATTTCCTATATTAATATATTTCACCTTGTAACAAGGTTTCCTAAAGAATTTAATCTTCTTTTAGAATTTTATAATTATCTTGGCCAGATGGTCCATTTCTTTAACATTAGTTATTCATTCATGATAAATAGATAATGTATCCCAAATATCAAAGGATTTTTTACTAGTATATATTATATTAAACTATTCATCTTATAATTAATAGTAAAGATAATTTATAGATTTGAAATTATTTTTGTAATAAATTTTAGTAGAATTATCCCTAATGATTATAGCAGTCTTAGGTAACTAGTATTTTTCCTCTATAGTCGAACAAATTACAAAAAACATGGATTTAGTATAAATTTTAATTTTAATTTTTCATTGATAATTGTTATTTTCAATAAATAAATAAGGTTTGTTAGTAGTAGAACCTTATATTCTTTTAACCATTTAAAGAACTAAATTTAGAAGCAGTTATAATTTAAGATCTTTAATAAACAACTAAAAGAACAGTTGAAAAGATTTTGAAAATACCTTTATTCCAAATGTTGGTCTGAGTGAGTATCTCAAGAGATGGTTTAATTTAGTACCCAATAAAAAAATTTGTTCAAAACTGGTTTAAATAAATTGTCATAAATAATTAAAACAACCAAGTTAATAAAAATAGTATATCAATGTATGTTATAATATTTTAAAATATTTCTCATTGATTGATTAAGACTCAATTAAAAAAAATATAAAAATTAGGTTAACTTTTCAAATAAATTTATATAATAAAAAAATTTATATAAACACTAATTAAGACTAAACATAAAAATTAGTGGTGTTTTTTATAGTTTTAAACATATCAGGTTTATAGTTTTGAAATAAAACAACAATAAAAAACAAATAGAAATAACTAAAATAGGTTCTGACTCAAGGAGAGACCTTATTCTCTACACTTGGAAATCACCTACTGCCAAGAAGATTGTTTTATATAATATTTGATCCAAAACATACTTTGGGTATAAAATAACAATGTTTTCTAAGACAAAGACAAACCTCTTTCACAAAACTGTGGGAAATAAAATAAAATAAATCCTCACAAAGATATCTTCTACAACACCATGGGAAAAATGGTAAAGATAGTTGATAAGATATCATGTGTCTTTCTATTAACGTATAGAATAAATTTGTGTTTAATATATATATATTAAAAACAATCTTCTCAAAATTCAATGACAATAAACACAAAGAGAGAGTAAAAAAATGTAAAGATGATATTATTGATCAGTTTGATGTTCTCTAAATCTTATGACTCCTTGGATGTAGCTTTAGTAGGAGTGTATGTTGAGGTTTTAGAAATTAAAATAAAATAGACTGTTGTAATATATCTTATTGTTCTGATTTTTTAAAGGAACGTAATTTTCAATAAGATTCAATCCTCCATTGTAGGTTAGAGGTAATGATGCTTCATTTAAGACACACTTTACAACTCTCTTTTTGGTTCATGAAATATGGATTCATCATATTTTTTTCTTTATGTGTATTTCCTTATGTGTATCTGTATATCTATGTATGTGAACATGAGGAATCTATCTTGCTAATATATTATTAGTATGATATAATAATCATCTAGATCATATACTCCTCATAATGGATGATTATCAGAATCTTTAATGCATCTATGAAATAATTGAAGAATAATCATTAAAATAACTCACATCATTAAATTAATAAATATAGAAGTTTGAATATATTAATAAAAAATAATAAAAATAGTGATGGTGACACCTCTGAATAGTTAGAAAACTCTAGTGGGGACTCTTTCTAGTGGTGATTCAGGCCAATGGTGACACATCTCAGTGGTAGGTTATTCCAACACCTTTTCAAATTTCTATTATGAAGGTATGTAAGGTCTTATTGTGTGTCATCCTTTAGTGGTAAGTCATATCTATAATTTTCCAAATGTTAAGGTGGATATGTTTTGATGTTAATTAATTCTATAGATGTAGTTATTTCTCATACATAGATAATTATTCATCATGGTGGTGACTCATTGTTGACCACACGTCTTTTCCATACTATGTCAAATTTCAATGGGCCATCTCAGATGGTTGGTTTTTTCAAAACATATCCATATTTCTCATCCTCAATGGAGATTAAAATATAAAGGTGATCATTTCTAACACTTTTTTAAAATTTCATTCCAACAGTGAATCTGCCATAGTCATGGGTATTCCCCACACTTATCCATAATTTACTCAATCTACCTTATATTATAAAATGATACTTCAAAACATCAAACTCTTTAATAACATAATAAAAATAATTTTGTGATCATTAAAACATGGTCACCAACAATAATTATTGAAGGATGATCGAATGAGATTCATTAATTCAATGAGGTTAGTTGTCCATATAGGGTCAATGAAGATGTATTGATATGTCTAACGTTAGTTTTGGTGGCATTTTATGAATAAGGACAAAAAACGTTTCATTCTGTGATATATTATATACAATAGGATGAAAGTTTAGGATCAGTTCTCTCATGGTTTCTTCTAAAACATTCTAGTAACTATGTGGAAGGGTGATGAGGTAATGATTGAATTTTTTATGGGTTTACCTAGGTCCTAAGTATTTATGACATCCCTTGGAAAAATGTATATAGACTAAAAAAAATTGATCATTTCTTATCAATTCATAAAACCCATGTAGTGGATGAGTTTAGGAAGCTATTTTTATAGTGTATCATTCACACATTAATGAATAATTAGATAGGATGGACATGATATTATAGGAAATGTTGTGGGTATGTGTTCTAGATTTTAGTATATCTTGGAATAATCACATGGATTTGTTTGAATTATTATAAAAAATATTGTTATAAGAAGGGATTTAGATGGAACTATATGAGGATGTTTATTAAATTCTTTTCATCTCCACACTATATTGTAATGTGGAAGGTGAGGTAGTAGTTGGAGGGAAAATATTATTTTAGGAGACATATAAGAGAGACAAACTGGTATGGAAGTGGTTATTCAAATATCGTAGCTTAATTTAATACTATCAATACATGAATATGTGACCATTATTGTATACTATACGTGACCAATTATTCTTGTGGATGACTACTCGACAAGGTAATCGATGGTTGAAGATGTAAAGGAATCTAGAGCCGATGTTTTTGAGACTATTTGAGATTACTATGAGTGTCAAGATAGTGCCACATTGTTTAGATTACCCTCCATGATGCTAAGGTATTCCAGATGTGTTACACAAATCATGGATTTTTAGGTACACTATTTATCCTACCCATCTGATCAAATTAGTGTACTTTGAGAATTATCATGAAGAATAAATTTTTGAGAACCCGATAAGGATCATAGACTAGATATATAATGTGTTGTAGGGGAGGATGCTACCACATTTCATAGTCTTTTTTAAGAATAAATAGATTCAAGAAGATACATATAAGTATGATGTTAATTCCTTGGTGCAGTATCTCAATTCATTTATCAAGAACATTATAAAAACTTATTGGGAATGATAATTCATTAGATGGGAAGAATGGTAACATATAATAATTTTTATTGTAAGTTTTTATATAAATTATGATTTATCATAATTTATTTTCCTCCATTAGAGGTTTTTTCTTGGGTAAAGGTTTTACATAGTTTTTTTTAAGATTTAAAAGACTTAGTGTGGTGTGCTATGGATGAAGTGAGGCCACAAACTTACTGGTGGAATGCACATGCCAAAAGATGGGGCTAGCTAACAGATATTCATTTCAGTAGATCCCGATAGTCAGTCAATGGATAGGCACTAACTTACCATAAAATCCCATATTCAATGGTCATTAATGTACTTTTAAACATCATACACAATTTAACTTATTTAAATAGTGCTCACCAAAATCCAACCCTAATTTGTCCCAAAACATCATGAGATCTATTACATTGTCCACTAGTTATCTCCTTCATCCATTATTTGATTAATAAATTCAAGATCAATCTACTATTTCCATTTTGATTAAACCAATTAATTCTAATTTTAATATTCCCCTTCATTAAAATTTATCATATATCTATTCAATGTTTTCAATATGTAAGTATATTCACTAACATAAAATAGGAAGTTCATGCATGATATAATGGTGTATGATTTTTCCCTTTGAGACCCATGTTTGAGTTTTATCTCATGATTTTGTGTGTAGGACATGAGACCCATGGTTAATTCTTTATCACATATGCATGTGTGTGTATGTAAATACTCTTTACTGATATTCATATTTATTCCTATATGTTTACTTCTATGTTGTATATAGATTTGTGGACTTCAGATGTATTTCTTTTGGTTAAAAATAATAGGTGGACTATCATGGCTTGGTTATCCCTCTTATGGGGAGAATTTTTGAAATGTGGGGATAACGATGATGGATTGATACACAAGGCATGTAAATAATGAACTTATTTACTGATCTTGGAAATAATTCTTGAGAATATGGATATGTGTCCTAACCCAAAGAAGAGACAAGATATGATAGCCTTAAGTCATGAACCATTATACTTAAATGCATTAATAGTCTCTTGGACAAACCCATGTATAAATATAATTATGGATACATAGATATGTAATATTGGCCTCATGGTCAACCCATTTGCATTCCTTCTATTATATATACTATTTCGACATAGAGATAATGCAAGTACCATCATAGTTTATGGTGGATTGGTTAGTGTGTGATCACTCTGCATAAGTTTGGTTATTAATAGATTTTGAATTTACATATTATCATTGAATATATATCTTACTCATGTGATAACATGTTAGAGATATATTGGTGGTGACGTACAAGGTTCACAATCACACCAAACAAGGTCATCTCAGTGTATATGCAGACTTCAAGATCAGATGTCTGAGAAGGTTAAGGGACATACGATAGGTTCATAAGGATCATAGTGTTGTGTTAAAAACGAATTTTTGGGATATAATATGGATGGTGGTCTCAATCACTTTATTTACTTTTTCATATTATTTTACACTTTTACTTATCAGCCATACCCATTGCGGGTTTGATTTTTTACACTTGAATAAGTTGTAAAGAAATTTTATTTCACATTATTTTTATTATATTTTCTTTTAATTTATGTTACTATATTCTATTTATGTCCATGATTACTTAGGTTATAGTCTCCCAACATTACTCTATACCATCACCACTAGTTAGAAACCCTTTTTTAAGGGAGGTGTGCATGAGGTTATGTGGAACTCCATCTCAAAATCAGTTATTTAGGCTAGGGGTTATAATAGAAGATAAAGAGTATATTTCCATTAATAACCATTAAAATATTATCATTGTACATTAAAGTTGTAAATGATTAATAATTTAAATTGAAATCCAATGAATAATATGTAATTAAACTCATGAGGTATATAAATATAAATGATGACGAATATAAATAGCCATATGAATTTAAGAGTAATGATGATAATGATGATGAACCAAAGATATTAATGTCACTAATAAAAAATAAATTCAAGAGATTAAATTAAACAAATGTAATCTCCCACCGAAATTCATTAAATGTGGTGATATTGGTCACTTCTCCATTCATTTTACAAAAATTAAAATTGAGAGTAGTATGTTTAGGATGAGATGCCTCAAATGAATTGATGCCAAGGAGAAAACTAACTGTAAATAAGAGGAGTCTTCTAAGGCTGAATACAATAACCTAGAAAGTAAAAAATAGTTCATAAAAATAATAGAGTATTTTTCTAAATATTTGTATATGGATGATTATCTATTAATGTATGTTGTAGTTTTTTGTCTCAAAGTGGATATTTAAATCCTTATCCTCTATGTATCATTGAAAAAAATTTACCTGATAATTCTAATTAAAATTAATAATATTATCATTTATGGGACAATAATTTTAATGTGAAACTTTTCTGTAAACCTAAAAGGTGAAAAAATATATAAAAACAAATTTTTATGAGACAGAATCAAGTAACATCAGTTACAGTACAGTCATGTCATAATTCATGATATGGATATTATTAATATCTAACACTCCAATTAATTTCTTACTTCTAGTGTTGTGTATTTTTTATTACAAGTATTATTCGTGTTGTTGTAATATGTGTATAATATATAGAATTTATTATTTAATTTGGAAGATAAATTCAATGAACAAGTTATGTGATTACATAGAAACATATTATTCTACCATTAAAAAGAACATTGATTTCAAAGATTAAATATACATGAGATGCAAGAAATACAGTCATAGAGTTGATGATTACCTGGATAATATTAATAGAAAACATCCCTATAATGAAAAAGGAAAAGGAAAACTAATGGAAAATCTTTGGTTAAAATCCTTTATTTTAGAAGTCACATTGAAGAAATATAAGAATGAAAAGACTTTGATCATGGATTTTTTTTTTCTTAACAAATGTAATGTAATAAAAAATAATGAAAAAACATTAATGAACATAATATATCTATTCTAACATTCATAAGTGATAGTTCTCTAGGAATTAAAATACTTTATTTTTTTAGATTTATGTAAATAAGATCAATTTTAGGGATGTTTTTTATTGGTCATAATATACTAATTTCTATCCAGTTATTTTTCAATGGAAATTATGTTAGACCCATGAAATACAAGCTTGTCATAAATAATTGTAAGGATATAATTTATACTATAAGAGGTTAATGAAAAGGTGGGAGCTTTTTTCAAATTTTTAATCATACTACTCATGATACATGAGTTTAAACAAAGAAAATTAATTGGGGCATAAGAGAAATAGCCACTATGGATATTGGTAACATAAAAAACTATAAAAACATTACTCAACTAATAATATTTTTCCATAATATTCCATTTTTTTAATTTTAATGATCACATAAACCCTTCATATGTTTCTAATTATTTTTATATTATGTGTGTTCATTATGTTTTATCTCTATCTCTATAATTATATATTTTTAGTGAAATTTTCCAATGTATGGAAAATTAGATACATGAGGCAATCAACTATATTAATATTTTTAAATTTCAAAAAAAATAGCTATATAAATAAATTACATAAATTATGAATATATGGAAATCATCTATTTCATGGAATCATCTATGTGAAAATTTATTATGTCAACGAATCAACTGCATGAGGAAATAGATTTGTTGATGAAATGATTACAATAACCAGCTACATGGATTAATTAGATAAATGATTTGGATATGTTGTAGGTTTATCTATCTGGTTCTAAATGTATAAATGATTCTATAAAGTACATTATATTCATCTAGATGATTTAAATGGATATGTAATTTTTCTATTGGATAAAATCTTCTACATGTACTAAAATGAGTTGAATTCAGCAATGTTGTTCGGTAACCTATGTATATTTTACAAATGGATTATTTTTCGTTGAATTTATTTATTCCTTTGATACATTAAATATATATTATTTATTTATGGTAAAAATGATTATAATCATGTTTCATTTATAAAGATTGGAAACAAGTATAAGAATAATTTAATGATCAGTGTTGTTGTTGAGGTATTTTCAAGAAAAGGACATTTGTAACTTAAATAAAGAACCACGTTTTATGGGATATCTTGCTGTGAAATATCTAGATTCCTTTCTTTCAATATTTTCAATAAAAAATATTATAAAGTTATAATATACATCATAATTAATAATATATGAACTTGTACTTAGAACACACACTCTATTTCTCTCCCTCTTGAAGCTCGATGATTTGTGTGATTCTCTATAATGTTGAATAGAAGTAAGTGATTCCTTCTCTATAGGTAAGATTCAAAGTTCATTATTGTTTTATTTAGAATACTCCCCTTGAGAGTAATTTTACTACTATCCTCTCTCATAGATAACTATTCCCAACTATCAGTTTCATCTTTCCACTATGAGATTTATTTTTAAAATATCATCTATTTATCTCATTGCGGTAAGTTTCAACTTTTTCTTCACTAATATGTTAAGGTTCATGATAAAATAAACTTGAAGGTTTTGTATTTTTAAATACATTTTGTATCCTAGTAAATGAGATTGGTATGTTAACATGTGTTGACTTCATGAACTCAGTCATATAGACCATTAGAAGAGGACTAATAATCTATTGAATGACGAACTGGTAATAGTGAAAATCACCATGATCTAGGAGTTTAGTATTAGTGGAGTGAAATACGGTATTTTTACCCAAACTAGAAAATATATTTTTCATTTTTTCTACATATATTTCTAATTAATTCTTTTTTTATGAATGTATCAGAGCATATCATTCAATAACTAGGGTGGTTTTCTAATCTAAGAATATTTTAGGAACTCAATCCACCCCTCTCGTAAGTCTCAATGTGGTGTTTCTCTAACCATTAAACATCAACATCTAAGATACCTTAAATATAATATCATCTCCAAGTGAACTATGCCAACTTCTCACCATCAATATGTCCATAATCTTATCTATTATATACCCACAAGGGTTCTCGCATACCCATGGGGTATGAACTCTCTCTATAAACAAAAATTGACTAGTCCCAAAGGATATAAGGAATATCAAGGCTCCTAATATCATACTACTTGGAGAACCACTATAAAACTATCCTTTTCCCCTACATAGATAGAACACGATGAACCTACCATAAGGTCCACTTTGTTACACTTATTCAATCAATACCTCTTAGGGATCTTTATATAAAATGGAACACATTTATATCTATAACATCGTTTATATATTTTTGAGGAATTAAACTACTTCTCATGGTCATATCATTACCCAAGACATGTCCACTTGTCTCATGTATATGTAAAATAAAAAATTAAAATATAAATCATGGTCAATTAAACATAGGTGTTGAGACCACATATCACATGATGCATCACACATGTTTTTAATTAAGGTAAATTCATAAGGATCTCCTACCTATGACATTGTCATTTATTTTAAGCATGTTTGTCCGCCACCTCACCAAATAATATATGTATTGACCTATCTGATAACATCATTGATCTCCAATATAAATATATAATGTCTAAAACATTATTTACAAAAAATAAAGTCAATAATTCAATTTAATTCCATGAGGAATAATTTCTAGAAACATACTAAGCATTTTTTTCTCATCAAATTCTTAAGAAAAAATATGATAATATCCTATGTATTTCTCCTTGTACCCATATAAACAAAATATAAATTATGAAACATCTACACATACATTAGTTCAGGGCTAAATAGGTATACCCCTTAAAATAATTAACCATGATTCTTAATTATAATGAATCCTAAAGTGATGGCATGTAACCTTCATCTTAGAACATCGTTTATCCATCACATGAAAATTTACCCTCATCTCAACTCAATTTTCCAAATATATAATTGAATCGGAATCAATCCCTGACTCATAGACACCCAAATACGTGGTTATGAAAATGGTAATAAAGAAATGTAATCCAGTGAGGAACATACCGTGAATGACCATGAAATAACTATTAAATCTGGCCTCCTCTATAGAAATTTATTGTGGTAAGAATGTGGGAGAAGTTAGAAAACAATTCCCTCCCCGGATGACTAGTCATCCTAAAAAAGAGGATAGGATGACCTTAAAATATTGATCTCATCCTCATTTATAAAAATGTAGGTGTCCCATTAAATCATATCCCACTATGTTCATAGTCAAAATCCCATCACCTGAAGATTAATTTTAATGATACCTAATAGATTTCGCTGCAAATTATTTCCCCTGGGCATCTACTATGGTGTATCACATGGTTCTATAGTGCCTAACTCCTCATAGTAATTCCCAAATCCACTGCCTCTTAAATATCATCCATGATGTGGTTTCTCTATTACAATATTTTTATCTACTATTGTGAAACCCTTAAATTTCATACCATCTTATAGATTACAAGACTCTGACTTCACTATGTGGCCTTCGATCTCAACATCAAGAAGCCTTATCACAATCATCTTTTTCCACGTATCCTCTGAGTATATGATGTATCCCCCCTTAAAAATTAAAAATCTTAAAAAATAAATAAAAAATTCTTTGTAATTTTCAATTTACTCTCACACAGGTACCCAACATAGAATATCAACCATCATGGAAGCAATTTATCCTCTCTCATGAAAAATAACACAAGGAAAATACATATAATTTTTTTCTTTGAAAAATATACTCACACAATCACTAACATGGTGTAACCAACCTAATTGTTTTATAGAGGTTCACCATGGTGAAAATACATTCCATATGGAATGGTGTCCCAAAAATTATGGTTTTTTACATGGTAAAAAAATTCAGCATGTTTCACATGTGATACTACAATTCCCCTAGATATGGAATGATCTTCTCTTATTTAAAAATTATGTTGAATTTTATTCACTTTTCATAAACCAACATATATTTCCCAATTACACATAACTCAATTCAATATTAATATGGACAAATAGATTTCTCAATCCCCATAGGCTAGAAATAATCTTAAAGACTTCAAGAACTACCTTCTGGAATGTTTTTCCACAAATATCCTTCAACAAGGAAATATTGAAAATGAAATTTTAATATTCCAAAATATGAAAATAGGTGAAAATATTAAACCATCTAAAAAAATAGGTTCCAAGATCCCTAAAAAAAGTACACAATTTCCATAAAATCCCAACTCCAAGTGACATGAAGTCACCTTCAAACTCCTACACCCTACTAACAAACAAACCTTTCACCACCTTAAGGTGACACTCCCTTTCTTACATCAGAATAAACCAAATAAACATGCACTCTGATGTGTATTTAGGGTGTGAAAAAAACATCTCTGTCAGATCCCATTAAGTATTTCGTAAGAATTAATTATAAAATAATCCAATTTTTCTCATGTAAATGATGATAATAAATGATATAGACTTCAAGACATTCTAATTAATAAATTGGATACATAAATCTTTTAAAAAATAATTTAAAGTAACTTAATGTCCAGATTTTTTAATCATTTCTTTAAATATAAAAAAATTCATTTAAAGGATAATCACTAGAGAAATATAGACCATGGGTATCAACAGTTCTAGGTCAATGAGTATACATATTATATTATCTAGATTAGTAGGTCACTTAGTGTGAATATTACTCTAGTGGAACAAATCTAGGTTGTATGATTCAACTCTAAATAGTACATCCTTTTCACAACATAGGAAACTTGGTTCACACATTACAATAGAAAAATAGTTCTTTGAGGAAAGAGATCATAATAAATCATGGATCCCTTCCTTATAATTTATCACATATTAGTTTAACATACTATAATCATTCAATGAGAATTTCAACTTTGAAACCATAAAAATAAATATTTAAAACTATATTTATTAAAAATTAAATGGGAGAAATCAATTTCTCAAAATTTTATCAAAACCAACACATTTTATCAAAAAATTATTCATGACCTAATAAATCATCATGGGGAACTTTTCAAACATAAAACCATAAATTTTTATTTCAAAAAATTTTAGAACCCAACTTCAAAGAGCATGAAATAATGGTTTTTAGAATAAATATGAATTATGAAACCACTTAACTCAAAACAATTGTAATTCCAACACCCAAACAAGAACTACAAGACATATGATACCAAGGATTCAAGAATATATGAAAGAACCTAATCCATTAGTTCTTATATAATAATATCTTATTCATCAATTCTAAAAGAATATGGGAGAGATAAATCACATACCATAATAACTCCATAATAACACACAATGGTATATGAAAATCCAAAAAAATAAACCCAATTTCATAATGGGTATATAAAAAGACAGATTAGATCGTGTCTCAAAACATAGATATATCATAAACATCCCAGATATAATGTCTTGTTTAATCACAAAAGAGCACATATATATGAATAATGATGAATGTACAAGAAAAGGAAAATATGATTTAAAAACTATATCAATGACTAAAATGTCAATAAAAAAATGATCAATGAGAGGACGATAATGTAAAATATTATAGAGGAGTCTCATTTTACATTATCTTATTCTACTAGAACTGGAATGTGGAATATTATATGAGGTTTATGTTTTATAATGAAAACTAAGATTAATTTAATCATGTCACATGGTTTATCCATGAAGTCTCGAAAATAGTGTGCCAAACATGCATCCCTCTAGTAATAGAAAAAGGAGTGAGTTATAAATCCCAACAAGAGAATATTAAAATTGTGAAATGAAAATAATACATATGATTCAAGAGGAATATCATGGGAATATAAATTGTTGAGAATCATAAACATGAACATTGAATCATGATATAAGATAATATTATAAATGGAATATAAGAATATAGAAAAAATATAAAAAATAACATCATGAACTAAATTCAAGGATAAATAAAAAGAAAAAATAACATAGTGTGATTAGGATAACCTCCCATGCACCATACATGGTATCCCATGAGATAAAAAAACACCCAATGAATTATAAAGATATAAATTTTTGGGAATACCCATCAAATTCATATCATGTTTATAAATTTCTATGAAGCATTGATCATAAAACATAAGAATTTATTTCATCAATTATCACCCCATAATTAATGAGTGTGGGTTATATTCATGGAAGTACCAAATCGGTGATGGGTTGTCACATATTGGTGAATATCATTGAGTTTAACTTGAATTGGGTATTGAAAACAAAAATTCTTGGAATTTAAAATTACTAAATAATTTTGGAAACATAAAGGGTGTAGATAAAGGTTCATGTAAGGTTTTAATGATCGTGAAAGGTCATCCCTCATTACTTGGGAATCATATGGATAGTAAAAAATGGGTAAAAAAATTAAAACATGAATAATTTTAAATTAAAAGGATTATTAGAAATAAATTACATGATATAAAATGGAAGAGAAGATGATCCATTACCTTAAGAGGGGAATTCCAAAAGATTGGGAGGATATTTATAAGAGATTGAGAATGTCTAGACCTATCCCAATAGGGTAACTGATGTGATTACCCCAATACTAACTTAAATAGGCCAGGGGATGGAGACCAACACAAAGTATATACATTAGAAACATCAGAGGACTTTTTCTAATGTATATGTACACACACATAACATTAAGCTCATAAAATTATAAAATATGGCACAACTGATAACCATGTATGCATAAATATAGAACTCCAAAATTATAGTATGAAAACATGTACTAGAATGAAAATGGGATAAATATAATCCCACCACAATGAAATAAATACAATTTAAACCTATATAGTTAGTGACGACTAATATTAATGAAACTGTAGGAAAAATCCTTGGTGAATCTAAATAAGTAAAATCATTCTGGTCTTAGTCCCTCTAGGAAATTGAAAAAAATGTCTTTTTTCATCATAATACATGAAACGTGAAGAAATGTCCACAAAGGGGTGAGTATAAAAATATACAGTAGGACACCCCAAAATCTCTAAGCATATAGTATCGGTAATAAGAATCAAATCAACATAGGTATATTTCAATGACATATGACAAGACCATCCAAATATACTCATAGTATACATAATGTCTCAAGGTAAGGTGATAATAGTATACCCATCCTAGGATTGTTTCTTGAAGGATCCATATAAAAGTTGTATGGGAGAACACACTCTATTAATAAAATAGAATTGATGGTTCCCATCTGAGATGTCCTTCTTGTCGGGTATCACCATAACAAGTTCACATTGGAAGTGTAAAAAAATTATAAATAAATGGGGATCACACACATAACAATGGTGTATACTAACAACTGAATCTGCATTAATCCCCTTAATAGGACATTGATCCTCGTGTGGTTTTGGACACAAAGAAACAAGAACCCCACCTTGGTAAATGATGATGAGAGAGGATTTCACTCTGGACCTCATCGAGGGATTCCCACAAATCTATCTAATAATTATGCTCCTCAAATGTGTTCACCATCCTATGCATATGACATGACTCCATTCAAAACCCTCCGTGAAATGATCAAGGGAAAGTGCCATATTTTAACATGTCCATGTTGAAGAGGAAAAGGGCTCAAATCCATCATTAATGGGGTATATGACATGTATGGGTAGTAAATTGCATTTCCCTTTACCATTGGATTCTACGTGTGTATTATTTTCCATTTTCATGTTCGTTTTTATGTCCATGTACATGGAATTTCAGATATTGTTTACTCTTTACTGTGTCCAAGTGCACGACACTTCCTGTGTACACCTTTCCTTACTGGGACATTGTCTAAGTACATGGTGTTTCCAATCCCATGTACTCCTAGTCATGTCTGTGTACCATATGAGGTTTATGTCTATCCACTAGTTAAGGTTCATACATTATGTGATAGATGACATAGTCCATGTGATATTTATCTTCATGTGGAAATCCTAGCACTTTAAATGGGGATCCCATGTGGTGTGTAATTTCAGATTATAGTTGTTTTACCCGAGATTTTTTTATCCCACTTGTTCCAATTCTGTGTCAACCTATGAATTTACAATGGTACATACCTTGACAAACATCATGAATTTGGGGTCATCTTACCTTTCCTTCACTAAAGATTAGGATTCCATGATTTGAATATTTTTTGGAAATGCCCCCATGTGTCGTCTGTAGCAACCCCATAGAATATAGAATGAACTGCAATCTCTAATCCATTGTGATCCCCCTCTAACCGTACAACATAATTTTCATACCTCATTTTAATCCTCAATCATGGATCTTACTCCATATATCAATCCATTGAGCTAAATAACCACCATGCTATGATCAAATATCATGTAATTTCTATAACTAAAGGTCAAATGAATTTCATATGATAAATGTAGAACAATGGAAGAAATGCACTATCCACTAACATAAGGAACAAAACATGAAAATTTTATTTGTTTTCCTTAATTCATTTATGATTTAGTGAATAATGAAGGGATATAACATTAAATACGATTCAAATTCCCAAATCAATGATAACCAATATGATTCTGGTAATATCCATCATCCATGAATCAATTCATTGGTTGATTGATTAATGTACATCATATGAATAAAAAACAAAATTGGTCTAATTAAAATAACATCCTATATAGTGTTTTTATTGATCAATGTTGAAGAAAAATCATATCTTTCCATCATTGGTGATATTCATAAACTATTACGGTACAATAATCCTCAATCTCTATACAATATGATGACTTTATCCATGATCCATTCAAAAAGTCCTATAAAAAATATCCTTTCAGTTTATTGGGTAATGTGGATAAACCTATAATTTTCTCATAGAATATTATTTTGGAGTAGTAATTATTTTAGGTATTTTAATCAAATGATTAAAAAAATATAATTTTTTTTATTTAATTACTCTCCCACAAATTTGGTCTAGTAAAACTCCTACCAATGACATATATTATGTTTCACCTTGGGTAAATATCATTCTATTATCTCAATGGTCACCATAAATTTCTAATCATAACATCCATTCAAGATTTAATCATTTTTATGGGAACTATTCATGAATGATATATAATATATATTATATATTATGGTAATTAATTTTAGGCACATCGGTCCTCAAAATATCACATCGTCACAGCACCTATCTCAAAAAAAACCCATAAAATATTCCAAAATAACACATTTGAAAATAATATTTGTTAAATTCTCCCCATCTTGGAAAATTAAATCCCATAAATCCAATAAAAGGATATAGGATGATATTTGGGTATTGTGCACACATCTAGGTCTCTAACTCCTATGTACCCCATAGAGATTCTGATGCTTCCAGTAGACATTCTCTAAAGGATTCACATTATCATAAAGGATACTCTCATTCTAGTCCTCATCCTCAATATTGTACTATTAAATAATATTTATATCCTCGATGTATAGCTTTCCCTAATCATTGACATGTTATGGGTTGTATACATACCTCCTCCACTACTACACATCGAAGATGTTGTGTAACCATTCTAACTACAGTAGTATATCTAAGCGGTAACCAGCCTCACAAACTCTATAATGTTTCTAGAAAGGGAAAACTAATCTCAAAGGTAGATTTTCACCCTAGAAAAATTTCTACAATAAACATTAAGGTGAGACCCTATTGAATGCATGATCTCCATCCTCAAACACCAACAACCACTTCCATCGGTCTGTATAGGAATTATAATGGATTTTTTTATTCATAAACCACTCTTGTATTATCTTCACCTTTTCTATATATTCTCAAA
Organism: Viscum album; assembly: GCA_963277665.1. Classification (NCBI taxonomy): domain Eukaryota; kingdom Viridiplantae; phylum Streptophyta; class Magnoliopsida; order Santalales; family Viscaceae; genus Viscum; species Viscum album. Next base: position 640,167,895 of record OY728146.1, on the reverse strand, counting down.
ACAACTATGGGAACATAATTACTAACTTTCTTGGGTCATTCGAGCATTTTTGTTACCTATAGTGTCACTTATATAGGGCCTCAAATGGTGCCATACTGATGGTGGAATGATAGCTTATGGTGCATCAAAACTACACCAATTTTAGCTGAATATCCAAACTATAATAAAATATTAACATCCAAATTTGTATCATTCCCTCCAAGAATTTAATTATTTTCTCAATATGGCCATCAGTATAGGGGTGAAACGTCATTCCCAATCAAAATTGAGTCCCAAAATCCCTTACAATAACATTTATAACTGAGATGTGAAGTGAACATCATGAAAATAAATGATCATCAAGGGATTTTAGTGGATTTTAACTATATCCTGCATATAGAGTTTTCCCAATATCACTACTGAACTCTTCTATTAGATAGCTAATAAGTGGGAAAACATGGTGAATCGGTCTACAATCATCCATATCACCTTGTGTCCCCTAGACATACATGGTAACCCGGTCATGAAGTCCATGTAAATATCTTGTTACTTACACTCTAGAAAATCATGGAGTTGAACTAACCCCACTAGATATTGGGGATTAGAATTCACTTTGTGAAATGTAATGAATCGAAAAGAAAAACATTTAAACCCACTTTTGCATCATTAGTAGAAGAAATTTCATTAAAGGGTTTGGTATATCTTTTCCAAAACCAGATGTATAACTCTGGGTGAATTATGGTCCTCCCTCAGTGCCTCCTCTCTCTATACAACTAGTACCTTCATCTATCCTCTAGAAATAAGTACATGCTTCCCACCTTCATAAAATCCATTAGGAGGATTTATAGGGGATATATGAGTATGTAGTGTCTATTGAAAGTATCAGAAAGATCGTATTTCAATAATTTCTATTAAAGATGAGGAATAACAACCATTTAATAGAGGAAAGTTGCTCCATCCCAATCCACAAATAATAACTTTAATGAGGTCAACTACTCTGCCACCTTTCTTAGTAAATTAGAACCAGATCTCTTGTTGATAAAATCTTCTACCACATTCTACTTTCTAGGATTATAGAAAATCTGAATGTCATAATCCTAGATTAAATAAATCCATCACATCATTATCAAGTTTATATCCTTCTCATATAATTTGTGCTTTTGAATCTTGTGGTCAGAATATATGATAAACCCATCTCCCACTAGGTAGTGTTTCCACATCCTTAGTGAGAATACTATCTCTATAAGATCCATATCATGGGTAAAATTATTTTTCGCATGGGATCTATAATGAAGTATACCAAAGAAAATCACTTCTTAAATTTGTATCATAACACAACAAATAAGGGTCCATGATTCATCAGATTACACTACTTACTCAACACCTTCCTCAAGAAATCTTACTATGGTATTATACATCATTCCCTTCCTCAAATCCACAAAATCCTACTGGAACCTCTCTTTCCACATGAGAGGCTTCGAATTTTGAGTAAAATATGTAAAGGGAGATGATATCTAGTAGCAATCAGTTATGAATCTTTGACAAAAGACTACAAATCTAAAGAAGCTCCACACCTATGTCACTCTCTTATGTGGCTCCTATGCTAACATAACCTAAACCTTTTTCATGTCATCTACCACACTATCTACTGACAATTCCTAGAATGTGGACCTACTAAATCCAAAACTAGAACTTTGAGAGCAACACATAAAACTAGTTCTATCATAGTACGTCCAGAACCCCCTACACTATCTATCATGAACCCCATAATAATCCATGTATAATAGGATATCATCAATGAAGACTACCCCCAAACTGGTTGAAGAAAGCATTAATGATTTAGTTATTGATTCCTATAAACATTGATGGGGTACTCATCAAGTTGAAAAGAATCACCAAGTAAATATTGTGACCACAGTGACATCTAAATGTTGTCTTTGGTATATCCTCATCATATACTCACACCTATTGAAACTCTGATATGATTTCAATATTTGAGAACCATTTTGTCCCTCTCAACTGATCAAAGATTTCATCAATCCTTTATAGTGAATAATTTTTTTTTATGGTCACCTAGTTTATATGAGGGTAATTTACACATACCCCCAATCTCCCATATGCCATCTTGGTGGAAAATATTGGGGATACCTAAGGTGAAATGCTAGGAATGATAAATACCTTCCACTACATGTCAAAAACTACACCATCATCTCGAGATGCTCTTTTGGATATATGTGATATACTGCCATAGATATTCAGGCCATCCTAGGGTGTAGGTCCATATAGATATCTATCTCTTTATGGGGAGTTAATTCTAGAATGTCCTTATAAAAGTCATCCTCATACACTAACACCATTATAGGAAACTAAAAACCCATAACATCAACTCCACCAAGGGTCATTCTAGCCAACTAATGAGTAACCAGGTGCACCATCCTATGTATGAGTCCATCCTTCTATATCTAGTTTTCTATTCCCCCTATATATGAAAACCATATCCCATAACTATAGAAACATGGAAACCTCTTCATGTAAAGGTATATATATGTATGAAATATAGATAAATTATCCATACCTAAGATGACATTTCAAGGCCTCATCGCTTCTATAAAGAGATCCCAAAACAAACTCTCTCCTCCAAGATTCTAGTCACACTAATAGAACATGTTTCTAAACAGTGAGTCACCTCATGTATGAGTCTATAAGTTCAATGGTCGAGCCAAATCCTCAACCAGAATCTCTATGTCTTGAACTAGATAGGTGGAAATTAAATAATAAACTACACCTATGTCAATTAGTACTACATCTAAGGTATAAGACAAACATATCATACCCCAAATCATCTGATAAGCCTATAGACCATATGCCTTGACCACCTACAGCTTCCCTTGACCTTAACCACTAGCACCCAGAGCCTGGTGGGGCCCACCTGGGGGTGGTAGTGGAGAAACAAAAACCTAATGTCACCCAACTCTATCTTATCTCCTCACTCCTCGACCATGACCATCACCTTGTGCACCTACCTTCTCAAACAACTTTCTTTTCCTATGTGGGACATCCATTATCTCTCTATTAGATGTACATTGTGTCAAAAAATCTTGTACGATATGTCCCTTTCCATTATAAGAGTTGCACCACCTCTACCTAAACATACGATATCCATCATGTGAGACCTGAAATTATTACCCTCTATATTGGGATCACATCCTAAAACATATCACATATTCAAGTCAATAGTTCTATCATCATATCATTTCTGTTGAAGTCTCTTCTTCTGTGTGCCAACTATCAATAGCAAATGTCAACATTTTCTCAGCGAGTAAACTCTCAACCACTAATGCACAATCTAACACCCCATATTATATAATAACTTGTAGAGGTGTCATGTTGGCATGGATGTATCTACATATTCCTTGCATGACAGTCCATGACTGAAATAACTAATCATGTACAATATGCATTGAGTACTGAGAGAGGTTGGTGGACCTTGATAAACACTAAGCCACAATTGTTATACCTTGTTGAATATATTTAAGATACCAAATGTTCAAATCCATAAACATAAAATAAGATAACTCCAACTTAAAAAGGAGATAAAAATATACCCATGTTAGAGTCACATAATCATTTGACTTGTTTTTTAAGACACGCCATGTTTCTCAGAATCCATAGAGAAATATCATTAACATGACTACCATATGGACTGCTTGTAAACTTAAAAGATGTAAGACTCACATCACTAACTTAGAAAAATTTTCCACCACATGTTGTTCTGGATCACCTTAGAACCTAAGTGGTCAATTTTTGTAAAACTTAGTAAGTGCACTCATCCTACGAAAGTCAAATATTGGTATTGTTGTAACTATATAATTCTCGATAGTTGGTGAAATAACTGGTGCACCACCTTGAGTAAACAACACCTAAATAATTAAATTTGTAAAATCATCATTGTTGAGGGGATCTATAACGTTCCGGTTCCGGAAGCCACCCAGAGGTGCCCCGTACTCAATTGGTCACATGGCCTCAAGAACATTTCCCCAAATTCCAGAGGCTGCCGACTAGCATCGAGGGCCTTGGGTGTGATAGTGGGGAAACTATGCCCTCATTGGCAGAGTACACAGTGGAAGAAAAACAAATAGACAATATCAAAAATTGTAACCATCCATACAAGAGTAAATGATAAATAGCATAAGACTAATAGTAAACAACTAGAGCACACACACATATATATAAAATGATCCATGATACATATGTCTAGTAAAGCAGCCAAACAAGTCACAATGCGGAATACAATACTAAAACAAAGTGAAAAAGAAAATAGGTAAAATCCTCATAATCTCAAGCCATAGCTTGGTCCCATGCTCTCCATCTCTATAGCAAGTTAAGTACCTGAAGTAGAAGGGAGCTTGCCCTTATCTATACCTGCAACAATATAGTCTGTTTGGGCCCAAAAGCATGGCCCAAACAGGGTTTGGGACAAGGTCCCAGTAGGTAACCACCAAAAGATATATTCCTAATATTCAGTGAATACATGGCCATTAAAAGTACACAAAGCAGTAAACAGGAAATCACACAACAGCTACAATCCACAGTGTCTAGCATATAAAGTACACAAGTATCATCCAATCAAAAAGTAGAAAAACAGGTAACTCCCTGGTTAGTTATCACATCCCAACCCTTATGGTTCAACCTACAAGTACTAGCAACCCCCTGGAAGGCACACACAGTCTCAACGCTCTGGTTCACCTGAAGAATAGACTCTCTGAGGAAGCACTCACTGTCAATTCCCCCTATAGTCTCTTATCGTACTAAAGGCTCTTTGGGGAAGAAATAAACATCTCATTCCCCCTGTGGCCTACATCAAGGAACTAATGACTCTCTGAGTAAGAACTCATCATCGATTCCCCCATTGGTCTTGCATCAAATTAATAAGACACTCTAGAGAAGCCCTTACGTCCATTCTCCCTATGGTCCACTACACTAGGTTCTCACAGCCCTGTGTAAAAAAACATGCATAGCATGCATATCACCCTAAGTAAACCTCAAGAACTACTTGGATATCATTATAAGGCACAAACAGTACAACAGTACAACAGTTACACTATCCTACAACTAGGCATGGCAACTGGAAAAATTCCTAATAGGCAAAACATGCATGGAAAAGTGTCCAGAGCATAGTGAAATTACCCTATTCACAAGCATCAACCTCTACTCAAGAAATCAAGAAAAGAAAGCAAACAACAGGGTAAAAAAATAGTTAACACACAATACCCCGTTCAAGGGAATTGGTGGAATTGATCAAAATATTCAAATACTTCCTACAAAAAGTCACGAACCACCTACCTCAATGCTATGAGATCGATATACTAGAACCACGATGATTGATTCTCCTTGGAATGTAGAATATCTAAGAAAACATCCAAAATGATCAACCCATGATATCTTGAGAAAGAGAGAAAATCATGGAACAAGGCTAAGGAAGAAGAGAGAGCTTACCGAGGCGATCCCAACACAATCGACGGCGGCTGAAACGGAGATCGGACAGAAGCTCAGGGGCTTGGAGAGTGATTGCGGTCTTATGGGATCTCTAGGCCAAACGAGACCTAGAAGAAGGTCGTTCTGGTGATTAGACGCGACCCTGGTGCGTTTAATGAAAAAAAGTAAGTAAATGGAGTGTTCTTCTGGGGTACACGGCCTGTACTAGGCATTTTCGTACTCCACTTTAAGTGGACTCCAAATATCCCCTACACACCGTCTGTGTAGCCCATACACGGCCAGCACAAGGCCTGCGCGGCTTCAAAATACACGGAGTGTACTCATAAAGTACACGGAATGTATTTTGAAAATTTCCAAATTTTCCTTTTTTTCTCAAAAATGACCAGAAAAGAAAAGACATACCTGAAACGAAGATCCAGGTTCTTACAGGATCATCCTTATGTTCCTGCTTCAAAATCCTAGTTAGAAAATACCATGGAGGAATCCTAAAATAGATAAGATATACCATGATAAATGAGTATACCTAGAGATATGAATAAAGACATGGAAACCATACCCAATTCCACTATTATTCATGTACTAATTTATTCCCTCTAACTTGTTCAAACATGCACTAAGTCGAAAGGAAGGTGATCTAATTCTTAGTGCATGCATATGTCAACCTCCTCACTAACACTAGAGCCCTTGGCCTGTATATTGAACTTGATTAACTTAACACTATTTCTCAATTACAATATAATACACTCTGGTCCTAATATAGAACCAACTCTTATGATACAATTAATTCATGACCAGCCCCAATGGGGAATGCTCCATGACTACCCCAATCCCATCTCCAACAATCCATAGGCTAGTAACCAGGGCTGAGTAGGCATATCATACACATGGGAGGACATAGCCTAATGTACATGTACAAACACACACACACATCCATGGATATTCAATGATGAAGTGAAAAAAAATTATAACCACACATACATACATTTAAAATCCCACCATCAATGTGTAAAACATGTATTGGAATGAAAATGGTCCAATTAATAGACCATCAAAAAGAAACTAGAAAAAGTTCAGCATGTACAGTGTGTGAGGACTCTTGTTAAAGAAACCACAGGAACAGACCTTAGTCTATCCATATCATTATGAGGTTCTTGTTCATTGTCCCTCAAGGACTCTATCAAAAGGTTGATCATCTATATAAGATATTATATGTTGGGGGAAATCACCATGATGGGGTGAGAATAAAAACAACCAGAAGAAACCCTAAAATTACTATGAATATTGAATCCAGAATAATTATCATATAATCACATGTATTTGTCAAATAAATAAAACATGAACCTCTAGGAATAATAATTGTAGACACACATTCTCAATGTAAGATCACATACTTATATCTAGACAACAATTCCTACTCGAAGGATCCAAAAAGAACTCGTTCAAGACTAAAAACTCCACGAGTAAAATAGAACTGATGGTTTCCATCTGAGATATTATTATAATGTCCCGGTTCCAGAATCCTCCCAGAGGTGCCCCATACCCGGTTGGTCACATGGCCTCAAGCGCATTTCCTTGAACACCAGAGGCTGCCGATTAGTAGTGAGGGATTTGGGTGAGATTGTGGGGAAACTATGCCCTCATTGGAAGAGTAACACAGCAGAAGTAAACAAATATACAATAGCAGAAGCAGTAAACATACATACAACAATTAACAGCATAATACTAGAAACAATAACAACTGGAGTACGTATATAAAAAAATTATGCATGATATATGTGTCTAGGAAAGCAACCAAACAAGTCACAATGATGAAATATAGTACTATACTAAGATACAAAAGAAAACAGATAACTCCTCAGCATCTCAAGTCTCAGCTTGGTCCCATTCTCTCCAACTCCACCGCACTCAAGTACCTGATGTAGAAGGATGATTTCCCTTATCTATACCTGTAACAATATAATCTGTTTGGGTCCAAAAACATGACCCAAACAGGGTGTGAGACTAAATCCTAGTAGGAAACCACCGAAAGATCTATGCCTAATAGTTAGTGAGTATATAGCAGGTAATAAGTAAAAAAGGAAACAGTAAAAAAGGAAGTACTCAGTAGTCACAGTCCATAGTTTCAAGGCATTCAATTTCATCTATCAAGAAAGTATCTAATCAAAGCAGGTAACCCTCTGGGAGTACTCACACCCTACCCCTCTGGTTAAACCAAACAAGTACAAGAAACCCTCTAGGAAGCACACACAGTCTCACCCCTTTGGTTTATCTTAAGTATAGACTCTCTGAAGATGCACTCATCATCAATTCCCCTTATATACTCGTATCGATACTAAAGGAGCTCTAGGGAAGCACTCAACGTCTATTCCCCCTTGTGGCCCATGTCGAGGAACTGCACACTCTAAGGAAGCACTCAAGGTCAATTCCCCCTTTGGTCTCACCTCGTATGAATATAAAGATACTCTAGAGAATCCCTTATGTCCATTCTCTCAATGGTCTACTAAAACAGGTTATCACGGCCCTGTATAAGTAAACAAGTATCACAAAGTGTAGTGGAAAAAGTAAACCTTAAGAACTACTTGGATAATAGTCTAAAGCATATCAGCATGTCAGAAGAACAAAACATCATCCTACAAAACTAGGCATGGGAATAGATAAGTCGGCCTAACAGGCTAAGCAGACCAAATGGCCATAACAAACATGCATGGGAAAACACTTCCAAAGCATATAAATTAACCCTAATCTCAACCAAATATCCTCTACCCAAGAATACAAGCATAGCAGGAAATTATCAGGGTCAAAAAAACGGTATGCACGCAATACCCCGTTCAAGGGTATTGGGAACAATTTCACATATAAATCAAAGACTTTCAAAGGAAAGGAACAAACCACCTACCTCAAAGGTTTTGACAAAAACCCCAACAACTAAGAATGCACAAGAAAACTGAGTTGATTCTCCAAGAACCCACCTTAGATCTCTTCTCCTAACAAGACCAAGACCAAAACTCATCAAACTTGTCATCCACACACTTAGATCTACCCATAATGGGAGAAGATCTAAAAAATTGAGAGAATAGGAGAAGTATATCTAAGTAGATCTAAGAAACTGAACAACAACGAAGAAGAACGTCTACATACCTCAAGAATCCAGCTTTGATTCGCCTAGAGAATCCTTCGGATCGCTTCTGAAACGATGGGAGAACCTTATTTGACCTTAGGAGAATCAAAATCATGAGTTATGGCCGCTTAGGAGGAAAAACAAGCCACTTAGAGGCAAAAACATGTTAGATCCACTTTTTTAGGATCTCACTTAAGTGCTCGCATGGTTTTCTCACATGGATAGACAAACTATGCACTAACTATTCCTTATCCACTGCCTTGGCAGACCCTCCACACACGATTTGGCTGCATAGTTAGACAAATTATACACTAACCGTGCATTAGACACTACCTCGGTAGACCCTCCACACACGGTTTGGCCACACGATTAGATAAACTGTGTGCCACCCGTGCAAATTCCCCTTTTCCTCAAAACGTCATTCAAAGTTATCCTGACTCTACCATTCATCACCCTTAACTTTATAACCATGAAAAGAATTAAACAAGGGTCATATACCTAAAAAGAAGGTCTGGGGTCTTACAAACTTCCCCCCTTAAAGAAATTTGTCCCCGAATTTCCCTAACAAGTCAGCGCAGAAGAAGAAACCCCGAACAGCTCCGGCCACTACAAACATACATCGGCCTCCCTCTCCCAAGTCTCATCTTGTACTCTCCCATGCTACCATAGCAGCCATACTAGAGGAAAAGACCGTCCATAGAGAACGTTCGTACTTCGATCAATGATCTGGATAGGATGCTCCTCGAACGAGGCATCCACATCTAACTCAACCTTCTTGGGTTGAAAGAAATGAGACGTGTCTGAAAAGTAACGTCGGAGTTGAGAAACGTGAAAAACGCCGTGCATCGCCCGGCATCTATGAGGTAATTTCAACTAATAGGCAACCAGTACAAATCATTCTAATACCTCAAACAGTTTGACGTACCTTGGTGAAAGATTACCCTGTCTCCTAATCCTTCTGTTCCCCAACCTCGGTGTGACACGTAAGAAAACATGATCCCTGACCTCGAACTCCAGAGGTGCTCACCGTTGATCAGCATAAGACTTATGTCGAGATTGTGTGGTAGCCATCCTCTTCTGAATAAACTCTATCTGCTCTGTGGTCTCCTTAACAAGACGAGGTCCCAGCAAAGTTGCCTCTCCTGCCTCCAGCCAACATAAGGGTGATCGGCATGGTCTACCGTACAAGGACACATAAGGTGTTATCTAAATAGTTGCCTAAAAACTATTGTTGTAGGTGAAATCCACTAGAGGTATATGCTTCTCCCAAGAACCTCCAAAGTCCAGAATACATGCTCGGAGCATGTCCTCAAGCACCTAAATCGTATGCTCAGACTGGCCATCTATCTGAGGATGGTATATTATACTCAAAAGTACCTGTGTACCCAAAGCCTTCTGAATCCCCTTCCAGACCTGAGAAGTAAAACATGAATCCCCATCTGAAACAATGGAGTGTGGATCTCCATGGAGATGTACAATCTCATGGATGTATAGTCATCCCAACTCTTCAACACTGAAGGTCTCCTTGATCGGAAAGAAGTGAGAAACCTTCATAATCCTGTCAATGACAACCCATACAGCATCATTCCCTCGAGGTGATCTCGGCAACCCTATCACGAAGTCCATCACGATGTCATTCCACTTCCACTCAGGAATGGGTAACTTCTGAAAAATACCTACTGGTTGCTAATGCTCCACCTTCACCTGCTGACAAGTAGAACATCTCATGAAAAAGCCAACAAAATCCCTCTTCATACCTGGCCACAAATACTGGCGGTGTAGATCAGGATACATATTGGTGACGCCAGAATGAACTGCCCAAACAGAGGAATAAAAATCCTACATCAGCTCCTCGCGTATATCTACTAGCACCCATATGTGTCCCTGGAAACACAAGATCTCACCCTCTCCTATGTTCCATCCAAGAATAGGGTTCTATCCTGACACACTTTCCCACAGGACTAGGCCTTTTGAGTCTGATAGCTGCCTCATCTGCACCCGATCAAGAAGGGTAGAGGTAACAGCTACATAAGATAGAAAATTCTTCCCCTGTCTATCGTGCACTTCCAAATGCATCTCAGAGAACAGATCCATAAGTTGTCACTCACTGCTGTCCTTCTTAAACTGCCTGTATCTAAGTCCTCCTTCTCAATGCATCAGCCATAGCGTTTTCTTTCCCAGGCATATAGGAAAGATCAAAGTCGAAGGACTGTAGGTACTCAACCCACCTTCGTTGTCCCAGATTCAAATCACGCTGAGTGAAAATGTACTTGAGACTTTTTTGGTCGATGAAAACTACAAAATGATCTCCCATAAGGTAATGTATCCAACAGCATAAATCATGAACAACTGATGCCAACTAAAGATCGTTCGTCGGGTAATTCCTCTCATGTGGCCTCAACTGTCGAGACCCGTACGCAACGACTCCATCTCACTGCATAAGCATAGCTCCTAGACTGATACTTGATGCATCGTAGTAAACAGTATATATCGTGCCCGGCTCTGGCAAGACTAGTATCAGTGCTGAAGTCAAAATCCCATTCAACTCATGAAAGAATGACTCACAAGAATTGTACCACAAGAACTTTTCACCCTTCTTAGTCAGACTCTTCAGAGGTGCTGCTAAGCACGAAATGTCCGGAATGAAACGTTTGTAGTATCCAGACATCCCTAGAAAACTCCATACCTAATATAAGTTCTTCAGCAACTCATAGTAAATTACATCTCTCACATTCTCTGGGTTTACTGATACTCCTTCCTCTGAGATAATATGACCCAATAAGTGAATCTACTCCATCCAAAAGTGGCATTTTCACAGCTTATCATATAACTGATTCTCTCTCAGTATACTCAAAACTATCTCAAGATATGTGGCCGGGTCATGTCTAGTGTGAGAGTACACCAATATATCGTCCACAAAAACAACCACGAAAGCATCAAAATATGGATGGAATACTCGGTTCATCAATTCCATGAAAACTACAGGTTCTTTCATGAGTTCGAACGGCATAACCATACACTCATATAGACCACACCTGCTCCGGAAGGCTGTAAGAGGTATATCTGATGTTCTAACGCACAACTGATGATAACCAAACCTCAATCCAATATTCGATAACACATGGTCACCTCTAAGCTGAGAAAAGAGATCATTAATCCTAGAAAATGGATATCAGTTCTTGACCATCAATTGGTTCAAATTTCGATATTCCACACAAATCCTAAGGGTACCATCTTCTTTCTTCGCAAACAGGATAGATGAACACCAAGGAGAAGTACTAGTTCGGATGAAAACCTTTTCCTACAACTCCTATAACTATTTCTTGAGATACTGCAACTAAGGTGTAGCCATCCTATTAGAAGGAATGGACACTGGTTCTTCTCTTGAATGAGGGGTCATAAAAGAGCTCCTATCACTAGCTACTGGTGATAAGATCTGACAGAAGTGCTAAAGATGACCCATCTTGCTGCAAGATCAGCACTCCACTGGGTCTCTCTAGAACTGTAGCCTCGTATTTCCAGCCCTTCCACAATGGTAGCATACCACCTGGCTACCTGAAGGTTTCTCTCGCCTCCTTGGATCACTGCGTGAAGATTCCCTATGGTGCTTCCTACTTTCAGTATGAGGGATGCTAACTCTAGATGCCAAGCTGCCCTGGCTCACAAATCTAGAATCCATCAGATTGCGCTCCGTGATCAGTGCTTGTTTGATGATATATGTGATAGAATTCAACTGAAATATGTTCACCTGTAATCAGATGTCATGCCTCAGACTATCCTCGAACTTCCTTGCCATTAATAACTGATCAAATCCTGGAATAGGTGTGAATCACTGCATCTCGGTAAAGCAGGAGGAATACTCCGTAACAATAAAAGTACCCTTCTCTATACTCATAAACTCTCAGGCTCCATTGGCCCTCAAGGTCTCTAGATAGAAGTATTCATAAAAGATGCGCTGAAACTCCTCCCACACCATAACCTGTTGGCTTCCCGCCTGTGAGATCACATCCCACCACCTCTTGGAGGAATCTCATAGCATATAGGTGCGGAGTTTGACTCTCCTCTCTAGAGGCTTCTCCAGATGCTCAAAGATAGTTACCATGGCTTATATCCATGACTCTATAGCCTGAGTTCCTTCTTCTCCTAAGAAGGTGGGAGGATGTTGCTGCTAGAAAACCCACGTCAAGTCTTCCATAGTCGAGGCAGGAGGCAGTGCTCCCTAGAAGGTCTACATCATCCTCAGAAGGCCTTCCCAAAACTGCGCATCAGCGCCTGTAACTGGTATAGCTGCTGGTGCCAAGGCTGGCACACCAGGAGGATCTACAGGAGGTCCCTGATCAGCCATATCTGGCATCTGATCACTACCCTGCAACTGGCGGACAACCGGAGGACGTCTCAATGTCTTCTGAAAGGTCGAAGGCACACCTTATATCAGGATTATTAAGGACTGAAAACATAAGAGTACAAGAAGGGAACAGGAGAAATAAACATTCAAGTTTTACCAAACGTGACTACACGGCGTGTATAAACACTGCACGGGGTGTTCTTTTAATCCATTCACAAGGGCGTGTACTTCTTCCACAACTGGTCGTGTAACACCCCAACCACACGGTGTGTTGTCCCCACACATGGCATGTACATGAACTCTATTCCCCTTCTCGATTATCCTTACATGGCTAACCCACATGGTCCTCTTAATCCTAGACTACATGGCATGTTCAAGAAGGACACGACGTGTACTAGACAAGCTTCAGCATCCCGTGTAGTTAGTGACACGGCCTGTGTACCTAGGTTACACTACACGGCGTGTTCCAAACAAACATGGCGTGTACTAAGAAAAGATAACACCGACCTGTGTTGTTCGTTACACGGCCGGCTACACGGTTCACTCTACACGGTGTGCTCCATGTGTACATGACTTATACTTGAAGGATTTTCCTGACCCGTGTTGTTCGTGACATGACTGGGTACCTAGGTTACTTTGCACGGCATGTGAAATCAGGACACGGTGTGTAAAAATGAAGTTTCATCCATCTGTGTCGCTAGTCACATGGGTAGACACATAGTCTCAACAACATGGCATGTACGTACTATACACGGTGTGTTTTTTCAAGATTTTTCACAACCCCGTGTCCCTTACCACACAGTCAGTGACATGTTTTTAAAACTACACAGCGTGTATTCATAATGTACATGTCGTGTATTCTGGGTTTTTTTGGGTAGTATCCTTATAAACTATACCGGATCCCATAAAAACACAAAAATGAACATTGAAGGTGCCAAATTTCTATTCGTCAGGCCCCATACTCCCTTTGAATCAATGTTTGGCATCTTATACAAGTTATAACAAGGCAACAAAGTGATTATCCACCAAATTCCAGTCTATGACGGCCCATAACACCTCAATGACCAAAGTTTGGCATTCAAAGAAACAAAGAACTACACAACAATGCCCTATCAAATATTAGGTATCATTCTTAAAGCATCTATCACAACTACATGCATATTATACACAATATTTATTACCATAACATGTAATCGCTAATGCATCCTAGATGTCATGGAAAGGATGTATGGCATGTAATTTCTAGAAAGTTTCTATATGATTCATGAGATGGCATACCCTCATCTCATCGGGTTGTGACAGTAATAAAACCTCAATAATATCAACATTAACATCACAAAGCATGTAAGTCACCCATCGGTGAAAATCAGATCAACCGAAAACTTGAAAAACCAGAAGAAATTGAAATAAACGAGGTAGTATGGCTTTTCCCTGTACACGGGTTAGCTACTCCTGGGCACAGCTTATTACCAAGTACCTATTCCATCCTATCCCTGGATATAGGCTCCAAAAAGTACGTTAAGAAAAAATAATTCCACTGATACTACTTTGTAACGTCTCGGTTCTAGAATCCTCCTAGAGGCACCCCATACCCGGTTGGTCACATGGCCTCAAGTGCATTTCCCCGAATGTCAGAGGCTGTCGACTAGTAACGAGGGCCTTGGGTGTCATAGTGGGGAAACTATGCCCTCATTGGAAGAGTAACATAGTGGAAGTAAACAAATATACAATAGCAGAAGTATTAAACATACATACAACAATTAACAGCGGAAGACTAGCATCAATAACAAATTAGTACATATATATAAAAATTATGCATGATACATGTGTCTAGAAAATTATCCAAACAAGTCGCAATGCTTAAATACAGTACTAAACCAAGGTACAAAAGAAAACAGATAACTCCTCAGCATCGCAAGCCTCAGCTTGGTCCCATGATCTCCAGCTCCACATCACTCAAGTACCTGATGTAGATGGACGTTTTTCCTTATCTATACCTACAACAATATTATATGTTTGGGTTAAAAAGCATGACCCAAACAGGGTGTGATACTAAATCATAGTTGGAAACCACTAAAAGATCTATGCCTAATAGCCAGTGAGTGCATAGCAGGTAATAAGTAAAAAGGAAATAGTAAACAAGGAACTACTCAGCAGTCACAGTCCACAGTTTCAAGGCATTCAATTTCATCTATCAAGCAAGAATCTAATCAAATCAGGTAACCCTCTGGGAGTACTCATACCCTACCTATATGGTTCAACCAAACAAGTACAAGAAACCCTATGGGAAGCACACACAGTCTCACCCCTCTGGTTCAGCTTAAGTATAGACTCTCTGAGGAAGCACTCACTGTCAATTCCCCTTATAGTCTCATATCGATACTAAAGGAACTCTGGGGAAGCACTCAAAATATATTCCCCTTGTGTCATACGTCAAGGAACTGCAGACACTCTGACGAAGCACTAAATGTCAATTCCCCATGTGGTCTCATGTTGTATAATTACAAAGACACTCTGGATAATCTCTTACGTCCATTCTCCCTATGGTCTACTACACCAGGTTCTCACGGCCCTATATAAGTCAACAAGTATCTCAAAGCGTAGAGGCCAAAGTAAACCTTAAGAACTACTTGGCTAATAGTCTAAAGCATATCATCACTTCATAATAACAAAACATAATCCTACAAAACTATGAATGGGAACAGATAAGCCGGCCTAATAGGCTAAGAAGACCAAACTGCCAAAACTAACATGCATGGTCAAACACTTTCAAAGCATAGAAATTAACCCTAATCTCAATCAAATATCCTCTACTCAAGCATACAAGCATAACAGGAAATTATCAGGGTCAAAAAAACAGTAAACACGAAATACTCCGTTTAGGGGTATTTGGCACAATTGCACATATAACTTAAAGACTTTCTAAGGAAAGGCACAAACCACCTACCTCAAAGGTTGGGATGAAAACCCCAACAACAAAGAATACACAAGAAAATCAGGTGGATTCTCCAAGAACCTGCATTATATATTTTCTTCTAATAAGACCAAGACCAAAACTCATCAAACTTGTCATCCACAAACTTAGATCTACCCATAACGGGCGTAGATCTAAGAAATCGATAGAAGAGGAGAAGTAGATCTAAGAAGATCTAAGAAACCGAACAATAATGAAAAAGAAAATCTACATACTTCATGAATACTACTGTGATTCACCCAGAGAAGCCTTCGAATCACTTTTAGAATAATGGGAAAACATTCTTTGACCTTAGGAGAAGAAAAATCCTGAGTTATGGCCGCTTATGAGGAAAAACAATCCACATAGAGGCAAAAACGTGTGAGATCCACTTTTTTAGGATCTCACTGGAGTGCCCGCACGGTTTGTTCGCATGGTTAGACAAACTGTGCGCTAACCATATATTAGACACTACCTTGGAAGACCCTCCACAGATGGTTTGGCTGCACAGTTAGACAAATCATGCTCTAACCGTGCATTATCCACTGCCTCAGCTGACCCTCCACGCACGGTTTGGCCGCACTGTTAGACAAACCATGTGTCGCCCGTGAAAATTCCTCTTTGCCTCAAAACTTTATTAAAAGTTCTCCTGACTCTCCCATTCATCACCCTTAGCTTTATAACCACGAAAATCATCAAATAAGGGTCATATACCTGAAAAGAAGGTTCGGGTTCTTACAATTATTCTCCTCAGGTCTCACCATTTTAATTATATGGTAGAAGTATGATGTTAATGATACCCAGATAGGGATAACACTGATGTCCATGGGAAATACTAAAAATCCATTCTCAATTAATCTATTATGTAGTGGGTTGAAACTTACTTAGTGTTGATAATGATGATACTATGAATTCCACCAAGGTTAGTTATGATTATAGAGGATCTCACTTCGGCCTTCATAGAGAGATTCCCACAAATTTACGTTAGATTTAATTTCCTCATGAGGGGATCACTATTGTATGAATAGGTTGTAAATTGATAGTAAAACATCATAAATATGGATTGATAGAATATAACCTAATGAAAATTGTGAAAGTTGAAGAGGAAAATGGATCAAGGACATCTTTGAAGTGGAACACAACATGTACTTATAGTACACAGTGTGTCCCTTTTGTATGAGTTCTTACTAATGTATCATCTCCTATGCTTGTGATCATTTATGTGTCCACATAAATGGAATATCTAAGGATCTGAACATCTAACCATGTCCATATACATTGCATTTCTCATGAATAGCTGACCTGGCTGAGTTTGTGTCTAAGTACGTGACCTGTTTGATCCCATGTTCTTTAGGATGTATTTTTGTACCCTCTGAGTTACATGGCCAAACTCTTAGTAAGGTTCACACTAAGTGTGATATTTATATTCTTTCATAAATCCAACACTACAAGGTTGTTCCCACAATTAATGTAACTCTCAATTACACACTATGAAACCCATGATTTCTATATCCAACTAGTTCCTCTTCTATGTCATCCTCCACATCATTTTTGGTACTTTTCTCACTAAATATCATGTATCTGGGGTCATCCTAAAATCCTGTCACAAGATTCCAAGATTACAAGTTTCAAATATACTTAATAAATATCCACACATGGCATTATTATTCACATCAACAAATCTAAAATGAATGGGAGCTACCAAAAAATTTAGATCCACCTCCTATCAAAATCTATCTTCATAATAACTCAATTGAATCCTAATTCATGTGACATAACCATGGTATCAACCTATTACAATGATGAATGGTCTGGATATGATCGAATACTAGTTATTTCATTGAACCACTAGTCAAAAGAATTTCTAGTTAAGAATGGGGAATCTGGGAATAAATGTAAAATTCACAAACATGAGAATTGTGCCTTGGGAGATGATTGTGTTATCCATGATTTTTTTCTATTATAATAATGAAAAAATAAAAATCATATAAACAAAAATTTAAATTCCCTAATCCTAAATAATAAATACCATACCTGCAATACACACGATCTAGGAACCAATTTTTGGGTTGATTTATTATCATTTTCCATAGAAACAAAATGATAGGGATGGATCATAAAAAAATATTATCTTGAGTTTTTATCAATAAATAAAAAATATATTTCTTATATTTTCATCATTGGAAAGATTCACAAACTATGATGTAACAATAATAATCAATCTCACTCCGATCTAATGTCATTTTTTGAGATCTCCTCCAACATTCCTCTCCAATGGTTCTTCTTGATATTCAAGGTCATACGGCTTAACCTAAATTTTTTTCTTAGAACCATATATTTAAATAAAATTTAGGTTTATCATTTTAATAAAATAATTAAATAAAATATAATTTATTTATTTTATTACTCCCCCATGAAGGAACTCAATCCCAATTCCTGACACTGACATATATTATGTTGCACCTTGGGTAAAACCATTGCTCTGAATTCAAAAACAACCTTAGATTTCTTATTTAAGCCTCCATTGATGAGTTATTCAAATTTTTCAAAAACAAATTACATTAATGATGTTAAATATATCTAATATATTTCCAATATTAATTTTGGGCACACTAGACCATGGTATTTCACACCATCTCGGCGCTTAGATCAAAAAATAATCCATAAAATATTTCAAAAGTAATACATGAACAAATAGTAGTATTCATACGTAATAACTTGGGAGGGTTTTATATAGGCTTATAGAGAATAAATTCATTATAAATGGGTTTTTAATGAATATTAGTGGGAGTTCATGTTAGTATTTATAAAAAAATAGAGGGGAATTCATTATTAATTTCTAAATAAAATGTTTTGGGCACTATATAATAAATATTTGAAACAAAAAAAATTCTCATTATCTATTAAAATGGTTTCTCTCAATGAGGTGAGGTTTATAATATTTTATTTTCCCAATAACCTAAAATATTAAAATAATATAATCGGTGATGTGGACGTGGGAAATGTTCATAAAGAATCAATTTTAAAACTGTATAATATAATATAGGTTTTGGTAAATTTTTTTATAAATATATTAAAATAACATCAAAAAAGTTTATTTTTAATGGTAAATATATATTTGTTCTTGTATTAAATTTATATAATTTACTATGTGACATTTGAGATATTATAATGTTGTAATACATAACATTTATTTATATAGTATTTAATGTTTTCCTAAAAAATGACTATCACAAAAAATTATAAAAAATTAAAAATATGGTAATTTTGGCATTATTATTTGGAAAATAATATTTATTTCACCAACAAAATTTTATGAAAATGATTGTTTTTACATTTAAATAAAGATACTTACTTGAAAACTATTTTTCATAACACTAACAACATTATAACACTTATAAAAATTAAATTGGCCTTAATAAAGTTTTTTATCATATATATTTAAATAAATATTATTTTATATGATTATTTTATTAAAATTACATTTATTTGAAAAATTATTTAATTTAAAAATAGTGTGTTTATATTGAAACTATATATATCTAGAAAATTATTTTCTTCAAATAAATAATTTATTTTTATAAATTTTTATATAATCATCTATAAAGTCATCATAAAAAATGATAGGTATTATCATTTTTTAATGAAATGAATATATAAAAATTCATTTCACTAAGTTATACATACATAAACCCTCAATAAACCAATATATTCCCAATAAGTGAGGTATGTAATGATGGGGCTTTCTTGGGGTAGTTCAACAATCATGGTCTGAGTCATTTTCTAGAAAATATTAAACTTATTCTATAAATGTTTTCTCTATATCATATGTTATTGAATATCATATTGGTATTGGATAAGGAAAATCCTAGTGATGTTATCTCCCTTAAAGATGTTATAAATGGGATTCATAGTGTATCATCCTATCATTTGGGGTCACCACTTCTTCTGTCTATATCAATTAGTTTTTATCATAACTATTAATAAATATTAATATTATTGTTAACTATACAATAACACTATTATAAATTTTTAGGATTATTAAAATTCCGTTAAATATGATTTGATATAATTTATAGTGTTCCAATATAACCAAATTATGGCATGTGTTTTCTATAAACACATTACAAAATAAGGCATTTGGTATTCAATAAAAAGGAGTTTCAATTAAGAAATATTTGGACATTACATTTATCCCACATTAAAAAAATTCCATAAAAAAATTATTTTCATACCCTAAAATAGAAAAGGTTACTTATATTTAATAATTAATTATCTTTATCGTGTCACCTCCTCAAACAAGGGGTTTATTTATAGTATGTTCGCCTGGTGAGTTGTCTTGTTTCATAGAATGTTATCTCTATAATATATGATCTTATCCAGCTAGTGCACATATGAAATTTCATTATACAAAGGTACCACCTCTAGATTGTGTACATGTTTGGGGTATCCAATGTAAATACCCATGAGGGATGCATAAAACACATAATATACTTGAAATAGGTTACGAGGAGTGATAGTTGATATGTCATAACTCTGATATGACCAATGATCTCAATGGATCTAATGTATCATAGACTAAGATTTACCATATTCTAAAAGTATTTGACTTTCTTCCATGATGATGTATGAAGGAACACATTATGTTTAACTGGTAATTCCATGTATCAACTATCACTATCTTTATATATTTTATGTCAATTTTTTTCTGATTTCAAATGATATTGAATGGTTCTTGCCTTCACTATCATCTCTTTGATAAGATCAGGTCCCATAATCTTCACATCACAAAATTCAACATAGTATGTTGGAGTATGTAACCTCTTTTTATATATAGCCTCACAAGGATCCATTTAAATGGAAACAGTTGATATCTAAAAACTCAACTATGGTAAGGTATTAATCCCACTATCCTTAGAAATCCATTAAAAATGATCTCAATATATCCTCTTGAGTTTGAATGGTTATCATAGCATGAACATTACTATAAGTGTGATACTTATTCCATAAGGTCCTATATGTATCCAGTGGTTGTTGAAGGTATCTCCCAAAACTCAAGGTAATCGTACGATCTCGATTAGATATAATGGAAAGATTCACTACATGTAGTCTTTCCACGTATTTTATATATATCATAGAGTTTTTTTTCCAAAACATATGTCTTCCTTGGTAACAATGCAATGAACAAACTTTTTATAGAAATATAATACCATTTAGATAGAATTATTTCCATCATATGTCTTGATTATTACTAAAAAAATCCATGGCTTATTTTTCTCATTTACATATTGTTATGGTAATTTGTTGCAACATACCCATAAAATTTTATTCATTCAAAATTCATTTATTATCATAACAAGAATCTAGATTCATATTAATCAATAGGCCTCTTAATATTATGTCACTAGATTTTTTCCTATATATATTTATACATCATTTATATTCCTTAATGAATAGTTAATAATGAGCTATCAACATTATATAGTAGTTCCCTATTCAAATCTATTTTTGATGGGACACATATCTGGTATCCAAACCTTATAACTCCATCATTATAAAAGGTAAAATCTAAAATATATTCTAAATTTTCTATGTATATTCATAGAAATTTTGGGACTCCTTTATCCTCTAAATAATACATGGTAAAAAATTTATTTGAGGAATGGAAGGATGAAGATTATTTTATTATTCCCATGTTCATATTTTGCATCACCATTAATATTTCATCACTTTATATACTTATCATAGTTATAGTGGTGGTATACTTTATTCTCAATAAATCGTCCACTCTTATCACCATCTACATATCATAATGGATTGAATAATCATAATCATTAATTATCTCTAACCACCTTCATTGTTTCATATTGATCTCAATTTGTGTGAGTATATACTTGATAGTTTTATGATCTGTAAATATTATACACTTATCCCTAATGAGATAATTATAATATATATTCAATGAAAAAATCAATACATCTAATTAAAGATCATTATTTTGGTATTTTTTATCATGGATAATAAATATTCAAGAGGAATATGCTATCACTTTCTCATCTTTTACATAAAAACAAAAAAACATTTTTTATGCATTACTATACATCACAAATCCATCTCCACAAGTTTGTATTATTGGAATAAGATTATTTATTATCCTATTTAGTAGAACTTTCATTATATCCTTTAATTTATACTTATATATAAAATTCACTTAGTTTTGAGTTATCTTGGATTATGGGATTGTAAATAATGATAAGTTTCCCACAAATCATTGATAATACCCAGTTAATAAAAGGAAACTATAAGTGTCCAACATAGATGCTTTTTGGTGCATAATTGAATGTAAACTACTTTCAAAGGATCGACATATATCCCATTACTAGAGATAACATGCCCAAATAATGTGAACTACCCCATCAAAAACTCACCTTTACTATACTTCTCATAAAAAAAATTATTTTATCATGGTTTTCAATTTATCATTAAAATTATCCTCATATTCTTCAATAATTTTTGTGTTGTTAAGAATATCATCTATGAAAACTAAGTAATATTTTTTAGGGTAATATCTAAAAACTATATTCATTAATTACTTATATATATATTGAATTAGTTAGTACAGATGAAATTACTATTAACACTTAGTGTCTATATATTGAAAAAAAGTAGTCTTGAGAGTATCAACATTCTACAATTTTACTTCATAATATCCAAACTGAAGATCCACCATTGATATGTAATTTGATCCACATATTTTATTGAACAAGTCATATATACATGGTAGTGGATACTTATTATTTATATTGATCTGGTAGTTCTCACGATAATCAATGCATAGGTGTATTAACCCATCATTTTTATTGATTAAAAGGGTTTGTGCACCCAATGGTGAAGCACAAGGGTGTATAAACCCTTTATCCATATTTTCCTAGAGATTATTTTTCAATTCTTCATGTTACATTATGTCCATTCTATATAAATACTTATATATTGTTAAATATCTAGGTATATGTTCAATTGAGAACATATCTTATCATATAGGAGGAAGTCTAAGAAATTATTTGGGAAACACATCAATATATCCCCCCATAATATGAATATAATCAAGGACGGTCATTTTATTACCCTTAATCATTTGATCATGAAATTATTTCTCATAATGAAATAGTATCCATTATTTATATGTTTATTCCATGGAAGATTCAACCTTCTCCTTACACTTATATTGAATTGGATGGTGATTTGTGAAACATTGGGTGGCTTCATTCCCTTAGAAATTTATGTTTTCTCTATACAAGGAAAGACATTAAATACCAAGAATAGAATCAAATTCACTTAGATGGGTTATTATAACGTTTTATATGTAATTTACCATAAAAACATTGATAATGGAGGAGTTATATACTTGGTATGTAATAATTTCCCTATTTTCCATTAACTCTGGAAACATGAATTTTTGCTTCTGAGGTGTGGTTTGAATAGTGCAAGTAAAAAGTCATCACATGAAATAATACAAAAAATCATACTGAAATTTATGTTTGATGTCATTAAATAAATAAATATTGTACCTACACCAATTCATTTTCTAGATCACCCTCACATGTTGTGATATTATATGATCTCACATTCACTCAATGTCTTGGAGGTTGTTTTTTAAGTTATCATCAAAATACCTTTTCATAGTCCATTAGTCTTCATAGTTTACTTGTTTCTTAAGTTTGAAAATTTTGAAAATATACTAAAGTATGATTGGGTAATTAAATTATACCATCACATTGGTGGGTTTTCCCACATAAACTTTCTCTAGATAGGTTTATATCCACCCCACACCTAAACTATTTCTTTATCACCATTAAGAATTTACTAGGATACTTATTCCAACACATTTGATAAGTGGGGAATTAGAATTTAATTCCACCATAGGATTCCTCCGTCACTCATCCAAAATTTAAATCTACTCCCCAATTCATATCAAATATCCTTGACATTAAAAGACCTCCATTTTATAATTTATGTCACATCAGACAATTTCCCCTTTTTTTTAAAAATTCTCAAATCAAAAAATATATTCACATATTAGTCATTAGATGGATAAATAATTGTTTATGATTACTTTTAGGGTCAATAATAATTTCAAAGGTGTATCACACATGTGTTTTTATGTTTTCCCCATTTTCTAAGATGGATTCATCATCCTTTTTCTTAATTCCAAGTAAATACTACTACATTTTTAGTTATAGAGTATGAGGGAAACTTTTATGAAAAATATTCTAGAATTCTTTCCATACTATCACATAATTGAGGTTTTTATGCTTTGTATTTTGGATTAATGTCCGAAATTTATCATATTCTCTTTCTATATGAAAAAATTATATAATGAAATTCTATTATTCAATGAATTGGAGGATTATGAAGATAATTTCAATAGAGTTGTTCCATTTTTTCATGATTAAGTGATCAAATGATCCACAAAAAAATCAGGGACCACTACCATGTAAATGTCATAATTTCAAATTTCTTTTTCTTATGAGGATATGGGTCTTCAAACTAATTAAAATTTATATTCATAACATTATTTAATTGAGTAATTATGTTCATGATGTTATCAACTCTTACTTCCATTGGATTTAGCATTACATTTTGGTATCCCTCACAACGCTTATCACATTGGTTGTTGACTTGATTCCTATTATTTCTAGCAATTGAATAAAATAAAGGGAAAATGGGAATGATAATTTTAATTAATTGTAACACATAAAATGAAAACCATGAAATTTCAGTGGATAACTCATAAATAATATTTATTATATAATCCATGCATTTCTATGTTCAAACGATTTTATCCATAGTTTATTTCCTAATGTAAAATTTCATTATCATTTTTTATTTAATTCATAATTTTTTCTAAGGAAATTTTTAATTTACCAAATAATACTACCTAACACTATCAAACCAGGTTTTAAATAAGTCCTCTTTGTTGTGAACTAGGTGGTAGTAAAGTTAATACCCAATGCACCCATTTCAAGGTCACTACCCCATGGAATAACTATGCTTGATACACAACCACTTTTAGTATCTAAATTGGGATTAAATTTATTTGAAACCACATAATATTTAAATTAAATTTTTTGTGATGTATTACTAGGTGTATTTATTTCCTTAATACATTCACTGAGGACTTATCATACTAACTCCCCTAAAAAATATACATGGATATGATTCCAAATATAACCACACATATCTTATATACACTATATTTCATGGATCATTACATAAAGGCACACATAAGGCAATCCCAGAAGATTGAAATTAATAGTATAATTTTGTAATTAGATACATATTATGATAATTTGAAAAATGGATACAATGAAATTATTTTAAAAACACTATAACATGCCCTTATATTTAATTGAGTTTCTAGTATTTCATTGCATAACCTGGGAACACACATAAGAAAGAGGTGTTCTATAATGCCTGATGAGGGAATAATATAAGCTTAACATGATGAAAGTAATACATGTGATTCAAGTAGGATATCAAGGTCAAATAAAGAGTGATAACTAGAAACATGACGATCTAAGAATGATATAAGATGATAACATCAAGGAAAAATAAGAATGTTCCAACAACATAAAAAATGACATAACAAGCATCAGGAAAAGATAATCATTGAGATATAATAATATAGTGTTATTAGGAAAACCTACCATGAACCATACAAATATCTTGTGAGAAAAAAGAATCAAATAATTCATTGGAGGGATATATTATTTTGGGCCCTTTCTATCACATTCATATCATCTATATGAATTTCTATGACCCATAAATCATACAATATACAAATGTATTTAATCACTTTTAATTCCAATATTAAGGAGTTTGTGTTACATAAATGGATATATATAATTTATTTATGATAGTTATGTAACACGCCGAGATTTTATGAAAAATATTATTTTAATTTCATTAATGTCTTGTGTTATACGCTACACCAAAAGGAGCTTGCACAACACGCATCCTTGACTTTCCTTGCATTACACGCAATCGCGACCTTCCTCGATAGCGTGTGTAGTACGCAATACCGAGTTTCACTAAACAACGATATGCTATTAAAATATTATTAAAACTAGCCATTATGAATAGTAATAACAACCTTTTAAAATTTTAGAAATTTTATCTCCCAAAATGGACTTAATTTTTTTGATTCGGAGTATCAAATTTAGCCTAAGGTGAAATTTTGGTACTTTTCGGATAACTTTCATATTCTGATGAATAGTGAAAATTACTAAATTTTAATTAAAAACAACTTTTTTAATCGAAATAATTAATAGTGATAAATTATTAATTTTAGTTGTTTTAAAGTATATTTAGAATATATTTTTACAATTTAATACAATGTTGGTCATTGGATGTAATTTCACATTTAAACCAGACATAAACAAGTGTCAATCTTTTGATAGTTATTATCTCTTAAGAACACGCTATTTGTGTTGACGACGGGAATTAATTTTTAAATTAATTAATGCAACTGATATGTTTTGAATTTGGTAAAATAGACATCATTTTTGAGTTCATAATATCAAATATAGCTTAGTCCTAATTTTTGGTATTTTTCTGAAAACTTTCATTTTTTGATGAATTGTGAAACCACTAAGTGGTAGTTAAAAAAATGAATTTTTCATAAAACTTAATTTTACCGCTTCTGTGAGTGGAATTTCAAAAATCCAAGAGACACGGTTGATGTCAGTAAGTAAAATGTGGTTCAATGAGATGAAAATAATTTTTGGTGAATAGTAACTTTTTACTTTTTTTACCACGGTTAAAAGTAAATAGGGTAATTAAGGGTAAAAATGATATTATTATTACCCTAACACATGTCTTAATTCTATTGGGTAAGTTTAATTTGACCAAAAACAACCTTAGGATTAAATTATGACCATTTAGGCCCACTTGGATTAGATTAGGACATTTATTATTATTTAATACAAAGAAGAGTTAAAAGAGTTAAAATCAATGTTTATTTACTAAATCATTTTTAATATTGGGTTATACATAAGATAAATTAGATTGTAAATATTAATTAAAAATATAATAATATTTCCTACATAATTATATTTTATTTATAATTTTTAGACATTAAATAATTTAATTTATTTATGACACAATGATGATGCAGTAATTACCGTAATAGTGAAAAATTAGAATAATTGATATGATAAATACCCAAATAAATATAATTTGAGACTTTTTATGAATTAAACTAATTTTATATGTTAATATGACATGTTAGTATTGATTTAATTAACTTTTCTCTAACTAATCATTCTGTTATGATTTTCACAAAAATCAATTACTAAATAGTTTCAAAATTGACATAAAATAATTTCTAAAACAAATATTATATTATTAATTTTTATTTTATTCTTGAAAATATAATTTTCGGCCAAATGACTTATATAATGTTATATATATTAATAATAAACAACTTGGGGTTCTTTTGACTTGTTATAGTAAGTTTATTATCCTTATAGTATAAGAACACAAGAAGACACGGTAAAAGTGAAATTATTTAACTTAATGTTAAATCTAAATGATAAGGTTAACATAGGAACCTAAACTTGTCTAAATTCTATTGGATGAGAGTATTTAGACCCATACCCACCTTATCTTAGAAATAAATCAATTTGGAGCTATTTAAAACCGAATTTGGCTTTATAATAAAATAATATTTTTATTTATTCCAAAGGTGCCACTCTCCTCCCTTATAAAAGGGCACCCCCTCCCTCTCTTCCTCACACCACTTTGAGCCTTCAAGATCGGAAAACCCATTCCACATTCTCTTCTCCACTTCCCTACCAACATCCTAGAGGTTCTGGTCTTCCTCAAAGACCAATTTTATTGCCCTAAAAGGAGATCTCAAAGAGGCGCTTCAAAGAAGAGGTAATGTCTGTTACCGATTCTTTCAACTTTATTTCTTATTCCACTTCTTCTTATTAGGTTGTTTCATTATGAAGTAATAACATCAGTATCACTCATATACTGATATGTTATTATAAGTATTAAACAACCCTATTTCACCATCTATCCATCCTACGGAAAACGAAATCACCGCGCGTGCCTACGTACGGAATACCATCTCCACGTCGTGGTGTAATCTATTTTCCACCACCACCTTACTTGGATGGGTATAATGGTGTACATAATAACTATATATGATTATTGTAAAGTGATATTGATTATGAAATAGTATACATATACTCCAATACAATTCCACGATCATGAGAACGATATCATCGCTTGTGCGTACGTACGGACTACCATCTCCATGACGCGATGAGATTCATTCTCCACGTTAACCATTCATGAATGATTATAAAGTATATATAATAAGTAATCATGAAATATATGAAATAATAATGATACTGGATTTATGTGTATATATATGTATGTCATCTACTTAATTCCATTCAACTCAATAAGGAAACGAAAACAGCGTTCATGCGTACGTACGGCCTACCGTCTCCATGAACGGTGTATTTCTTTCCATTTAATGATCTATTATATATATTTATATTCTGAATATATATTATATAAATCATGTTTTATATTCTGGAATTAATTAATCATGATCTAAGTAATCATATGAATAATTACAAGTCAAAACACGGACGACAAATGAAACGATTTTACCCAAAACGCTCTTTAACATGGAATTTACAAAAGAACGGGTAAAATAAAGTCATAAGTGAACCATATATGATATCATAACAATGATTATGATTCTGTAATAAGTCAATGACATTATTTAAATCATTATACAGGAGGTTCAGACACTTACGAAGAAAAGCGGACCTAAGTTAAAGGAAATATCACAATCTCATTTTTATCCGAGATTGTTTATTATTTGGTGTTTACTGGGGTGTATTTTATCATCCACATACATGTTTCCTTAATATGTAATATTTATATACTTCTACAATAGTTTATATCAAATTTTACCCTTCGGTGATTTTTTTTAGTAAAAGATATGAAAGGAATCTTTTGTCGTTTTTTGTACGAGGTACTTTTTGACTTTTTCGACAAAAGTACAAAGAATGTTTTTTTAACTTATACAGCATGAATGGATTTTTAAAACATTATTTCCAAGAAGCTTCCTTTACAAGTTTTCAAGTTTATTTTTAATAAACTTCTTTTAGTTTAAGATTGTATGACATGTTAAGAATGGAAAAAGTTTTTTAAAGTAGAAAGGATATTTTCCTCAAGAATGGAGTTCAAGTGTTTTATCAAAATTATTTTCCATCTAAGATAATTAAGGGTTTTGTTTCTATTCCTATTATTACGTGGATTTTATTATGTTGTGATGGAAATATTTTTATGAATTCATTTACCATATATGAATTGTTTTATGATTTCACGATGTTTAAGATTTCTATTTTTATTACATGGGTTATGCTATGATGTATGGTTTATGATTTTGTGGCACACATAAGAATGGTATCATTATGAGATGGTTGGGACCTATATCTCCCTCCAATGAATTGGGTAATGATTTTGTATCTCATGATATAGACATGTCTAGAACAGAAGGTTAAACTGGTTCAGTAAAACAGGACTGAAACGAGGAGTGAACTCGGTTCAGAAATGGACTTTGTCCACTAAGATAGTCTTGGCAATGAGTCTTGACTAACAAGAAATGATTCTCTATGATTATGTGTGCATGCCACAAAGTTTCATGTTTTATGTTATGATTATTGGGATTACATTTCACTACCATGATTTATCCCATGTTATGAAATTATGATCTCTTTTGCAGGGTAATATTTCCAAATTGTTATGTTCTTATGAATATGATGTGATTGATATTTCTTTTGTTTATCCTTACTGAGCATTTGAGCTCACCCTTTTATTTTTTCTTTTCCCCAGGATATAAATAAAGGTTTTAGGTAAGGAAACAAAAAGTGGAAGATCTTTATGGGAGATTTTGAAGATCTTTCACCATGATTAGAAGATTACGTTCCAAGTTTCCAAAGACACTAAACTATTACGGTCCTTATGTGTCTGTTTTTGTTATGTATTAAGTATTCCGCAAAAGTAATGTAATTTCCATGTACGTTAAGCTTTGGGTCTCTACAGTTGGTATCAGAGGAAAGGTTTAGTCAACCTTTGGAAACTAGGATACGAGAACTTCAGTGAGATCCCTAGAGATATTTCTAAGGTATGTCTAGGGATGTCCATAAGGTTAAGTATAAGTATAGGTTATAGTCCTAGAATTGTGCTAATGATCTTATAATTAAACCTAAGATGTTAGATATTGAAGTTACTCCCCCTTTATTATATTATTTTCCCTAGTGTGATTTTTGCCTCTCACACTTTTCTTTTTGGGTTTTAGACGATGGCTGGAACCCGAAGGAACCGTGTTGATCAATGTAATGGATAATGCAATGATTGTCCTCCTAAACAAACAAATGTTATGGGATATGGAGTGAAAAATCTTATTGCTATACTTACACAATATATGAATCATTCTGGACTTCCAAATGAGCAAAGAAGGGAACAATATTCTATTGAGTCCTTCATGAGGCAACGTCCACCTTCTTCCAGTGGGTCTTCTGATCCACTTGTTGCTGAACAATGGATCATTACCACTGAAAACATATTTTCAGTTCTTCAATGTTCTAAACATGATAAAGTCATCTTAGCAGTATATCATTTGGAAGGTGAAGCTGATCAATTGTGGAATCTTATCAAGAATACGAGTCCAAGAGATTAAATTGAGTCCATGGAATGGGACGAGTTCAAGAACTTATTTTTCAATAAGTATTTCCCTCGTATTCTTCGAACAAATATGGAGAAGGAGTTTCTTGAACTAAAGAAAAAGAATGATGAATCTGTTGGTATATACAAATAGAATTTTACAAGGCATGCAAGGTATGCATCTGGATTTACCATCCAACCTGAAAGTAAAGTTGATCAATTATTCAGTGGCTTAAAACCAAATATTCGAAGGGAATTAACTATAAGAGACTTTAGTAGCTATGAAGAAATTGTGTGTTGTGCTATCAAGGTAGAAATGGAAGTTGGTGTTACTTATCCATCTCATAGTTTTGACAAGAAACAAAAGATGGATTTCAAGGAGAAATCTCAGAATAATGGTGAAAAGAAGATGAATGTTTCCTTATGCTCAAAGTGTGGAAAGAAGCATGGTGGAGATTGTATTAAAGGGACTAGAAAATGTTTTAAGTGTGGAAAAGAAGGTCATCGAGCAGCTGAGTGTCGAAGTAATGGAAAAAAGGGTTTCTAATAATGTGAATAAAGAAAAGACTGCGGAGAACGCACCACCAACACTTCAATGCTTCAAGTGCAAAGAAATGGGGCATTATGCTAATAAATTCCCTAATCCAAGGGTTAGTGATGATCGACATGAGCAACCACTTAAGGAAAAGGACAAAGGAAAGTCACATGCGATCACCATTGGCGATGTTGAATATGACAACGATGTGGTGGAATGATTAAGTGTTTATGTAATGGGATTCCAAAATAATGTTGTATATAGTATCGTGGAATATTGGAATATTTATGTATTGGTCTATTGTAGTTTTCAATAATTTTATGGTACCGATAACCATGGAAAGTGATTGAGATATTTTTGGAAATAAGATGATATGCGCATAATGAAAGGAAAACGAGAAAATGAAATTTTTAACAGTATTCATGAGCTCATGATTGATATAAGGACTAAGTGATATCATGGTTTGAGTATATAGAATTTTGAGGATTTTGGTATGTGGAAAGAGTTAACTTTTGACAGCATTCATGTTTTCACTAAGGTTTAATGGGTATTCATTTTTCAAGAGAATACATGATTAAGGTATTCACATGATTGGAATGTGACCAACAAGATATATGGGGGATAAATGATGGTATTCACATGCTTGGTTGATGACATTTCAAGTAATCATTTTCTTTATATTATGATCTTGGACCAAAGTATTTTAGATAAGACTAAAGATTGGAATGGACTATGTTAGACATAAGTTAGTATTGTTTAAGGATAGAACTTTTGATATTATTTATGTGATGTTATAGTAATTTAGTTTTAGAAAAAGGACAACCTGCAGGATGGGTGACAGCCCATCGCGTCGGACAAGGCTGTGAGAATCGAACTCACAACCGAAGTGTGACTGGCCTTTATCGTCTACCACTGGCCTACAGGAAGTCCCCGGTTAGTATAAACTAGTTTTATTTTATTAAGTGGTATGATAGATGAAGTATATATCCATTTTGGAATGATATACAATAGATGGACTTATGTATATTTGATAACTTTTGCTAACCTTTTCTTTGAAACAGATGGAATGACCCATCATTCTATCACATGATCTATTAACACTTCATGAATAACAAATTCAACTTCATTTCTTTAATAGATGAAGTGGAAATTGTTCAAATCATGAACAACAGTGAGATTGTACCAAAATAAAGTAAGTATTTATTCTAATTCAAAATCTTCAACTTTAGGGAAATGATCATGAAAACCAAAAAAATGTTTTCCTAGTGCCCTTATATCTGATGAATCAGATGGTACCCTAGATCATCACAATTTTATGGCTTTGTGGTTGCTGTCTTTTCCATATCCATGTTCTCTACCACTCTCCATTAGAACATGATGATTAGATTTCTCTTCCATATCTATATTTCCATCTATGTGGAAACCCAGTGATTAGTTTATTTGGGTAACCGTTACGTTTCATAGTTTTGTTTTTTAAAGATTGGTTTTGGTATTCATTTTTACGATGTGGGTTTCTATTAAACAAACTTTCGAGTAGTAAACCATTTATAACCCCGACAAATTTCGAGGGAAAATTCATTTTAAGGGGGGTAGAATGTAACACCCCGAGATTTTATGAAAAATATTCTTTTAATTTCATTAATGTCTTTTGTTGTACGCTACACCAAAAGGAGCTTGCACAACACACATCCTTGACATGCCTTGCATTACACGCAATCACGACCTTCCTCGATAGCGTGTGTAGTACGCAATACTGAGTTTCACTAAATAACGATATGCTATTAAAATATTATTAAAACTAGCCGTTATGAATAGTAATAACAACCTTTTAAAATTTTAGAAATTTTACCTCTCAAAATGGACTTCATTTTTTTGATTCGGAGTATCAAATTTAGCTTAAGGTGAAATTTTGGTACTTTTCGGATAACTTTCATATTCTGATGAAGAGTGAAAATTACTAAATTTTAATTAAAAACAACTTTTTTAATAGAAATAATTAATAGTGATAAATTATTAATTTTAGTGGTTTTAAAGTATATTTAGAATATATTTTTACAATTTAATACAATGTTGGTCATTGGATGTAATTTCACATTTAAACCAGACATAAACAAGTGTCAATCTTTTGATAGTTATTATCTCTTAAAAACACGCTATTTGTGTTGATGACGAGAATTAATTTTTAAATAAATTAATGCAACTGATATGTTTTGAATTTGGTAAAATAGACATCATTTTTGAGTTCATAATATCAAATATAGCTTAGTCCTAATTTTTGGTATTTTTCTGGAAACTTTCATTTTTTGATGAATAGTGAAACCACTAAGTGGTAGTTAAAAAATTAATTTTTCATAAAACTTAATTTTACCGCTTCTGTGAGTGGAAATTTCAAAAATCCGAGAGACACGGTTGATTTCAGTAAGTAAAATGTGGTTCAATGAGATGAAATTAATTTTTGGTGAATAGTAACTTTTTACTTTTTTTACCACGGTTAAAAGTAAATAGGGTAATTAAGGGTAAAAATGATATTATTATTACCCTAACACATTTTTTAATTCTATTGGGTAAGTGTAATTCTACCAAAAACAACCTTAGGAATAAAATATGACCATTTAGGCCCACTTGGATTAGATTAGGACATTTATTATTATTTAATTCAAAGAAGAGTTAAAAGAGTTAAAATCAATGTTTATTTACTAAAAAAAATTTAATATAGGGTTATACATAAGATAAATTAGATTTTAAATATTAATTAGAAATATAATAATATTTACTACATAATGATATTTTATTTATAATTTTTAAACAATAAATAATTTAATTTATTTATGACACACTGATGATGCAGTAATTACCATAATAGTGAAGAATTAGAATAATTGATATTATAAATACCCAAATAAATATAATTTGAGACTTTTTATGAATTAAACTAATTTTATATGTTAATATGAAATGTTATTATTTATGTATTTAAATTTTCTCGAACTAATCATTCTATTTTGATTTTCACAAAAATCAATTACTAAATAGTGTCAAAATTGACATAAAATAGTTTTTAAAACAAATATTATATTATTAATTGTTATTTTATTCTTAAAAATATATGGTTTAGCCAAATTACTTAGATAAGGTTATATATATTAATAATAAACAACTTGGGGTTCGTTTGGCTTGTTATAGTAAGTTTATTAACCTTATAGTATAAGAACACAAGAAGACACGGTAAAAGTAAAATTATTTTAATTAATGATAAATCTAAATGATAAGGTTAAAATAGGAACCTAAACTTATCTAAATTATATTGGATTAAATTATTTCTACCCATCCCCACCTTAGATTCTAAATAAATCAATTTGGAGCTATTTAAAACCGAATTTGGCTTTATAATAAAATAATATTTTTAGTTATTCCAAAGGTGCCACTCTCCTCCCTTATAAAATGGCACCCCCCCCCTCTCTTCCTCACACCACTTTGAGCCTTCAAGATTGGCCAACCCCTGCCAAATTCTATTCTCCACTTCACTAGAAACATCCTAGAGGTTTTGGTCTTCCTCAAAGACCAATTTTAATGCCCTAAAAGGAGATCTCAAAGAGGCGCTTCAAAGAAGAGGTAATGTCCGTTACCGATTCTTTCAACTTTATTTCTTCTTCCACTTCTTCTTCTTAGGCTGTTTCATTATGAAGTAATAACATCAGTATCACTCATATACTGCGATGTTATTATAAGTATGAAACAACCCTATTTCACCATCTATCCATCCTACGGAAAACGAAATCACCGCGCGTGCGTATGTACGGAATACCGTCTCCACGACGTGGTGTAATCTATTTTCCACCACCACCTTACTTGGATGGGTATAATGGTGTACATAATAACTATATATGATTATTTTAAAGTGATATTGATTCTTAAATAGTATACATACACTCCAATACAATTCCACGATCATGAGAACGATATCATCGCTCGTGCGTACGTACGGACTACCGTCTCCACGACGCGATGAGATTCATTCTCCACGTTAACCATTCATGAATGATTCTAAAGTATATATAATAATTAATCATGAAATATATGACATAATAATGATACTAGATTTATGTGTGTATATATGTATGTCATCTACTTAATTCCATTCAACTCAATAAGGAAACGAAAACAGCGTTCATGCGTACGTACGGCCAACCGTCTCTATGAACGGTGTATTTCTTTCCATTTACTGATCTATTATATATATGTATATTCTGAATATATATTATATAATTCATTTTTTATATTCTGGAATTAATTAATCATGATCTGAGTAATCATATGAATAATTACAAGTCAAAACACGG
Source organism: Viscum album (assembly GCA_963277665.1). Lineage (NCBI taxonomy): Eukaryota > Viridiplantae > Streptophyta > Magnoliopsida > Santalales > Viscaceae > Viscum > Viscum album. The sequence continues at coordinate 640,132,375 of OY728146.1, read as the reverse complement.
ATGACAAATGAAACGATTTTACCCAAAACGCTCTTTAACATGGAATTTACAAAAGAACGGGTAAAATAAAGTCATAAGTGAACCATATATGATATCATAAAAATGGGTATGATTCTGGAATAAGTCAATGAAATTATTTAAATCCTTATACAGGAGTTTTGGACACTTACGAAGCAAATCGGACCTAAGGTAAGGGAAATATCACAATCTCATTTTTATCCGAGATAGTTTATTCTTTGGTATTTACTGGGGTGTATTTTATCATCCACATCCATGTTTCCTCAATATGTAATATTTATATCCTTATACAATAGTTTATATCAAATTTTACCCTTCGGTGATTTTTTTTAGTAAAAGATATGAAAGGAATCTTTTGTTGTTTTTCGTACGAGGTACTTTTTTACTTTTCTGACAAAAGTGCGAAGAATGTTTTTTTAACTTATACGGCATGAATGGATTTTTATAACATTATTTCAAAGAAGCTTCCTTTATAAGTTTTCAAGTTTATTTTTAATCAAAATCTTTAAGTTTAAAATTGTATGACATGTTAAGAAAGGAAAAAGGTTTTTAAAGTAGAAAGGATATTTTCCTCAAGAATGGAGTTCAAGTGTTTTATCAAAATTATTTTCCATCTAAGATAATAAAGGGTTCTGTTTATATCCCTATTATTACATGGATTTGATTATGTTGTGATGGAAATATTTTTATGAATTCATTTACCATATATGAATTCTTTTATGATGTCACGATGTTTAAGATTCCCATTTTTATTACATGGGTTATGCTATGATGTATGGTTTATGATTTTGTGGCACACATAAGAATGGTATCATTATGAGATGGGTGGGACCTATATCTCCGTCAAATTCATTGGGTAAAGATTTTATATCTCATGAGATATACATGGCTGGAACGGCAGGTTAAACTGATTCAGTAAAACAGAACTGAAATAAGGAGTGAACTCGGTTCAGAAATGGACTTTGTCCACTAAGATAGTCTTGGCAATGAGTCTTGACTAACAAGAAATGATTCTCTATGATTATGTGTTCATGCCACAAAGCTTCATGTTTTATGTTATAATTATTGGTATTACATTTCACTACCATGATTTATCCCATGTTATGAAATTTTGATCTCTTTTGCAGGGTAAGATTTCCAAATTGTTATGTTCTTATGAATATGATGTGATTGATAATTCTTTTGTTTACCCTTACTGACCATTTGAGCTCACCCTTTTATGTTTTCTTTTCCCCAGGATATAAATAAAGGTTTTAGTTAAGCAAACAAAAAGTGTAAGATCTTTATGGGAGATTTTGAAGATCTTTCACCATGATTAGAAGATTACGTTCCAAGTTTCCAAATACACTAAACTATTACGGTCCTTGTGTGTCTGGTTTTGTTATGTATTAAGTATTCCGCAAAAGTAATGTAATGTCCATGTACATTAAGCTTTGGGTATCTACAAGTTACATCTATGTAAATACACTTTATTGGAAATAAGGATTTTTATTAACAATAAAAATATTTTCCATGGAAAATCAAGGGATAATTTCGGCAGTATAATAGCTTTACATAATGGGTTGGAGAAGGAAAAATTACATTGAGAGAGAACTTATAAAATATCATGAAGATCTTCATAAGGTATTAAAAATATCTTTAAAGGGATATAAATAGGGTTTGATAGAGAGATGAAATTCATACTGAATGGTTTTTTAGTGAACATATGTGGGAGGTTAGGTGGTTATTAAAACAAAAATATAGGGGAATTATTTATCAATTTTAGACAAAGTATTTGAACTATATATGATAATATAATCAAAACATAAAATATTGAAATGGTTTTTTTCAAATATGATGAGTTTTATGTATTTTACAATCCTTAAAAATGAACATATTATAATAATATCATTAGTTATATGTATGTACGTAATTTATTTTCAACTCTGAAATTATAATAAAGGCTTTTGAGGATTCCCAAATAGATTATAAAATTAATAAAATAACTTCAAAAACACATTTTTTAATGGGGAAATATATATTTGGTCATATATTCCATTAATATAATTTATTACATTACTTATGAACTATTATTATGTCATAATATAAACATTATATTTATACCGTATATTATTTTTAATGAAAATTTTGACTATTTTCGAAAATTATGGAAAATATTTCATAAAAAATATTAAAAAGTATATTTCAAAAATTAGATTTATTGGTCTAAAATAATTTTTAAATTAAGATAATTTTTATATTTAAATAAAATTTTATATTTACAATAAAATACTATTTTTTACAACACTAACACATTTTTACCCTTTTAAAAAATATATTGTACTACATTAAATTAAATTATAATTTATATGAAAATAAATATTATTTTGGAATAACATTTTATTAAAATAACCTTATTAAAAATTATTTAATTTTTTTAAATGGTTTTTTAATTGAATCTATATATTTCCTAAAAATACAATTCTTGTTTTGTCGTAAAAAATAAACTTTTCATCACACTTTATATAATAGTTTATAAAGTATTATTAAAAATGGAAAAAATAATAATAATAATTTTATTAAGAATAAAATATAAAAAAATATACCACTAGGTTTTATATGCATGACCCCTTATTACACCAGTGTACAGCCTAAGGGTAAGGTCTCAAATAGTGTTATTTTCTTTTTGTGTTTCGATGAACTTGGTTTGGGTCATGGTATAAATAATCATGAACTTATCATATAAGTGATTTCACTTTAGAATCAGTTTTTTAATCATGTATTGAGATTGGTCCATTGTAATTCCCAATGATTTAATCTCCCTTGAAATCTTTAATAAATAGACTTTATAGGGTACAATCCTACTGGTCATGGAAATCACATATTCTATATATGTCAATTAGACTTTATCATAAGCCTTAATATATATTGATATAAATTGTTACTATAAAATAGATATATTAATAATATTTTTAACTAATAGTGGTTCTTTATATTTGATATGAAATATTTTATTATGGTTTAAATTAAAAAATATAGTTCATGTGTTTTCAATAACTACATTACTTAGTAAGGAAATTATTCTTTCAAAAAAAATTTCCCATTTATGATTTTTTTCATTACACCTTGTCAAAAACCAAAAACTCCAATGTAAGATGATGGTGATCCAAATAAAACATTTATTATATTTAAGGAAACATAAAATGATAATGATTCAAATGGATCATCATCATTGTCTCCATAATGAAAATCGGCCTAATTAGGGAAGGTTTTCTAACATGGGACTAACAAAGAATTCAGCTACAAGGATGGATATTAAAATCATTGAAATGTGACACTCTGATATATTAATGGTAAATATTTTTATAATTAAATTAAAAAATCTCTAAATGGTTGTCCCAAGATCCTCCAAATTATAAAATATATGCAATAAGAATATAATCATGAATCTTATTATCCATTTTTGTTTTTCCATCTGTCTAGGGTTAATATGGAATGATCACCCATATGTATAATCCCATTGCCTCTTGAAGGTCATTCCAAAACCATGAGGGATATTAAGGTTCTCTAAATTAAATCATATCCATGTGAATTCTATAAATCGTTATAATTATCATCACAAAAAATATCCATAAGAACACCACATTATTGGTTTCATAGATTGGTATAAAATGAGGTACTATGGAAAATTGATCGATCACCACCTAAATAGAATTATTTATGTGTTCTCTTTTTGGTTATCAAATGATGATATACATTGAATCCACAATAGATATTACTTGTCGGAACATAGAGAAACTAAAAAAATGTTGGGTTATTTTTTTCTCTGACATTATCTCTTAGAATGTGTAACACCAAGGCACAATATAACCTATATTACATTTCATACCAAGGCAATATAACTAGTCCCTCGTGTTACAGAACATATTTCTAGGGATAGGGTTGAAATTCAATAACTAATGATGACAATCTCCCAATATGGCCTTCCTTTACAATGATAAAAAAGGTACCCATTTTTTTATGAAAATGAAACCTTATATGGATAGATACCACCCAATGATCATCTACATATGATATAAAGAATCCATAAAATTTTGGATGAAATTATTTTGTGGTTATTCCAAGAGAATTATCTGAATTAGGGAGGATATCTCATGAACCCAAATTAGAAAATTTGTAGATCCTTTCACCATGACTCCTTAGTGAATCTAAGTAAAGGGATCCATCATATTTCATTCCACCTTTGAATATTTTTTATCCTATAAACATGAATTCCTATTATTTTTGTCAGTAATCACATTACCCTTTCCTATAGTGTAGGAAATGTAAACACCGAATGACTGCAACTATTATACCCATCATCCCTATTGGTTCATCAAATATGTTTTAGAATAGTTATATCCAAAAATAATTATGTTTAGAGTAAATGATATAAATTTACCTAAAAATATAGTGAATCTATAATTACTAGGAATTCACAATTTATTTGAGTTCCAAGTCATGATTGTGATAATTCCCCTAATGAGTCCGAAGCTGGAATGAGCTATAATCCACCACATAATACCATTTCGTAAGTACATATCAAAAAACTGTACCTGATGTATAATAATAAACCACATATCCATAGGATAAATAAACTAATCTATCACAATAATAACATCATAGAGGTATATGTTTATAACCAAAAAAATCCAAAAATATCTATGTCTCAAATAATGAATAATATTAATGGACATCAGAAACCCTGCTCCATTTTCTTTATTATAGGCCTCTCAAATTTCATAATGAATTACATTAGATTAATGGGTTGTTTTAAAAGATCGTACATATGAGTCAACATGAAGAAATGATAGAAAAATATATTCAGTAAGGAATTAAATGTGTTGAAATCAACATAAATGGTAACTATCATAGTAACATGGCATGCATTAACTTCCATTGGGGTCTCTTAAACTGCATGTAACTGATTCATTTCGGAGCACTCTTACTAGAACCATATAGTCTTTGAAGACTATAACAATATTTTAGATACTATTGGTGTTGACGTAGAAATTACATAGTGATGAAAATTTAGATCCTTATAAATATTCTACAGGTGACCAAGACACTCAAATGAGTTGAGATTTTTATTTGAAGCATGTAAAAAAATCCATTTATGTGCCCCATCTGGCCACACTAACAATCACGACACTAATAAATGATAATGGTTCACAAACAATATTATTAGAATCACACTCACTATTTACATTATGAAACTCACATAGTTTTAATTTCCCTTTAAAATATCAACTAGATCTGCCATTGAAGGATAATGTTATGACTAAAAATATTGATATTATTTCTAGAACAATCACCACAATAAATTCCTCATTCACTACTTGAAAATATGTGACTAGATTAAACATGAAGAAATGAAAATTGATATAATCTCAAAGATCCATCTAAACATAGTGATCCTTCATCTTAACATTAAACATAACATCATTTTAGAATAATGTATGTTGTTCAAAGTTCTAGGAATACAATTTCACTAAATAATTCCCTTTTTATGATTTAGAAACATCATTTATTTCTCCAAGTTTATATACACTATGTATAATATATCTATAAAAATGGTATTGATTTAATTCCAATCTAATAACTTGTGATTTTTTCTTCAAATATCCATGTCCCATGACTTTATACTCGAGATATCAAACAATAAAATAGTACATATCACTTTGACAGAATAAAGTGTCTCTGTGAATTCAAAGAGAATTTCAATCCATCTTAATATGTCCCCCACCATAGAGGGATCATACCCCTTTATGAAATATATATTTTTCTATTGGTGTAATTACTTGGATTGATTCCTATCCTCATTCCCTTAATGTTTCTTTTCTATTTCCTAGACATGATCAGGTTCCACACCATGATCCATAGCTTAAACTATATTCCAAACTGATTTGATCATATTCTGATCAACAAGAAGATTCCACTACAAATTTTTCAATGAATTTCAAAATGTATTCTGGGGTTCAAGGTACTACCAATTAATATATATGGAGACACAAGAACATAATATTTCTGAATAAATTTAAGGTTAAAATAATAAAATTCAACAATAATTAATAGGAGATATACAATAAAAATATATGTATTAAGAAATACTAAATCCCAAAGACAAAATTATCAACCATTGTAGTACCTTAAGACTCGTTATGATGAGACCTGGCTAAGAAATCACTCACATACTTCCTATTAATTCTCCATATTCCTAGCTCCTATCTATGAAGATATACCAAAATCCATTTTGATAATGGAAGAATGTAATTCTCTATCTAAAACCAATTGGTCAAGAACCAAAACTAATTACCCAACTAACATTAAACTAAGTCAGTAATGACATGGGCTAAAGAGAATTTCATATCCCCCATGTTGGGGACAAGGTCATGGGTATCTTGAACTACATTTGAGAATGATTATTCTACCATGAAAATTATATAAGGAAATGAAGATAAATAAAATTTAATTGTTCAAAAATTTGAAAATATTTGATAAGATAAAATAAAAACAAAAAAAATATTCCATGAACTATAAAATATATAATTTAAAAATGTTCTATAAAATTCCAACTCCACAAGGCATGATTTTACCTCTAAAATCTCACACCATGTAAAAAAACCTATGTCAAACCAACTACACATTCCTTTAACCAAGATTAGATAAAACCAAATCTACATGCATGAAAAGGTGGATGAAAGGAAAGAGAAAAAGGGACTAGTATTAAGGGACCAGTTATTTCATAAAAAGTCACTATTAATTAAACCAATTATACTCTAGTAAATGAATAAAATTAATTAGGTACATTTCTACATAGGTTGATACAATAATGTAAAAATTAACCTTTTCCAAAATCATGTAACAAAACACAATATCCTTGTATTCTAATCATTTTCATAAACATCACAAATATGCATTTCAAGGATAATCTCTAGAGAAAACAAAACCATTTGTATCCCAATTCCAAATCAATGAGGATTTTTTAACATTATCGTGATCATTAGGACACATGGCATCAAAAATTCAATTTAAAAACATATCGAGATCGTATGAGTCAATTATTTATAGTGGATCATTCCCACGACATAGTCAAAAGGTACCCACATTGGCCTTATAGGATGGTTTATGGGGGAAATAGATTATCCCTAGGGATATATACCTACCTCTTCATCAATAACATTTGGTGTTACCATATTATAATAATTTAATGGGGATTTAATCTTTGAAACTACACAAGTAAGTCTATAAAATCATTCTCATTAACAACACCAAGGGAAAAAATATATTTCAAAAAAAATTCCTAAAACCAAAAAATTTTTAAAAAACATTTTTCATGATAATTTTAAACCATATGAATACCTTTTCCATGATAAACACTTTGTTCTTTCTTCCAAACATTTTAGAAACCAAATTCATAGAGAATGAAAGAATGGTTTTCTGAATAAAGTTGAATCATAGAACAACCAATCACAAAATTAATGGATTTCCAACACTCACATGGGATACACAAGCTAATAGATTCTGAGGGTTCAAGAAAATACATAAATAACCTAATGTATTAATTCATAAACAAGAATCCCCAATTAATTATTTATATAATAATTTGAAAGAGAAAAATCACTTACAACAATGGATCATAAATAACACACAATAATCAATGAAGATTCGAATAACAAAATCAAATTCCCTAATGGATCTCTAATAAAAAATATATTTCAATTCATATACCATTGATATAGAATCTATAACCATGATAGATGGTTTTACACAAGGATAGAAGATTTGATCAAGAATAATAATGAAGAAATGCCATGAATGGTAACATAACCTTGAAAAAGGACATCTAACATCCAATGATTCATTGAAAATGATCATCTAGAAGCATGGAATCTATAAAATCTTCAGTATGATTGTACTTGATTAAGGGCCTATTCAACCAGAATAAGAATTTAGAAACTATAAGAATTATTATGGTTTAAAATAAAAACTCACATTAATTAAATTTTGTTTTATATTTAGTTAGCATGATTTTTAAAAAAATTCCAATATTGAATCTATTTATGTGAGGCTAGAGATGATTAATGGTTTGAATAACTATGCACTATAAATGATAAATATATATTACCCTTTTCTCGTGGTTTGAGGTGAAATTAATATGGTTTTCCAAATTGAAGAACCTAACCATGCACCCTCTTATTGATCCCAAAAATGATTTTTGTGGTTTCCTAAGAAGAACCAAGTGGTTTTTTCTAACCATTCACAAACCATTTCTAGTCCTGAAAAACACTAAAATCCTCAAAATTCATCTCAAAATGATCAGAGAGATAAAAAATGATTATCACAATGGAGTGAATTCACCTGAAATAAATGTTATGATATGAAACCACAATCGTACTATGATTCTCACTTGATAACTCAAGACTCTTCCTGATCCATTACAACATCAAAAATCATCCCCTTGATATGTTCCAACCCTTTAAATTCTGATCCGGAACTTGATTCTCTAAATATCCCCATATTTGGGACTAAATAAAATTTCCTCAATTTTTCATAACTCGTAATTACATTATTTGATCAATAATAGATAAACCATTAATTGGATAAAAATATTCCTAAATAATTTATTTTATATACATAAAATTTATTTTATTATTTATCATGATAGAAATTATATTCTTATATAAAGGAGAAACATAATAAAACAATTAGTGTCGAAATATAATAATATATTTTCATTTACAAAATTAATTCATAGGGTATTCAAAAAGGATATGTTCCTACATCCAATGTTGAACCTTTACTCAATTCACAACATGAATATCTACTTATTGTAAATGAAATTATGTTATATATATGTGTTTTTTAAATCTAAATAAATGTTTGATGCACAACCAATAGCTAATACTCGTGTATTATAATTATAAAATGTTATTTTTATAATATCCAATTTCATATACTCAAGATGATTCTCTTTAAAAATAAGAATACATCCTATACTGTAGTACTAATATATAAGGTTATAAAAATAACCTATATTATATCTCAATCGGAAGTATCTGTTTAATTTCATTGTAATCTATTATTGAAAATGTTTATTAAGTGAGTATCATGTATTACAAAAATTATTTAGTAATAACATTTATTAAATAAAACAAAAAAATTCATTACCCCTTATTTCTAATATGTTATTGTGTTTTGATATATATTTTTATCATTATATACCTTAGATATGTTCATCTCATTAAGTTATGATTATTTATGTGTAAATTCAAGTCACCTATATAATATATAATACTTAGATTATTAATTGTAAAAAACATGTGAAATGTCTTCTAATGAGTTATCCCATGTTCATTCCTCTATTCAATTTATAGTTTGGTCCACCCATTAAAATATAGTCTGAACTTTATCTAAAATATTGTTACTCATTTCAAGGTACATTTTGACACTTCGTTTGACCTCAAATTGTTTTTGTCTTATTCCAGGTAGTTATTGGTGAGATTTGAAAAAATTTGGCTATTTCTGGGACAACTCCTGGTTGGCACATGATTAAGGAATGTCGGATAATTTGGCCTACAAAACACTACATCCTATGTTTTTTCTGTTGAGGGGGTTAATGGTTTGTGAATACCATGAGGACTCATCCTCTAAATTATTCACCCTTTGACGTAGGTGATTGTATGGTTGAAACTTGACTAGTTTAACCATGTCACTGAACCATACTCCCTTTATAAAATCCTAGTAAGTTTTCATGGTTTCTATTAACCATGTGGCGTAGCCATAAATACATGCATGTAGGTTTTTAATCCCATGAAGTTTTAATAAAAAATAACGAGACACTGGATTAAGATTCCTAACACTCCCATTCAACCTTAATTAATTTTATTGGATTCTAGAGGTTCTATATACAACTTCTTATTCCCTCTAACCATCCCTCTAGAGAATCGAAGTGTCTATTGAATATCATGATACATATCCAATAAGTGTTATCTTTTTTAGCTTATATTTAATATCTACTATATTTCTATCACTATTTTGAGTAGTGAATCCTCATGTTATTAATCAATTATATCATTATTTTTATGGAAAATGATTCAATGGATGAATCCATGATCACCCTCACCTTAAATATATGTTTTAGTTTCCCATTATGGGTGTTTTTTTATAACTTGAGTAAATTTAGGCCATTCTATAAAAAATTACATGATATTGAAACCCTAAATTTATATATTTATTGGAAATTGGACTTCAATTTAATTATAAATCATTGATTTGGTATGATTTATTGTTTAATTTGAAAGGGGCGTAGAAATTTTAAAAATCCCCCAATTTTAAAGATATTAAAATGGGTGGGTGGATTTTGTGAAATTTGATTTCTTAAAATGAGAAGTGATTTGATTAAATGATTAGATGATAATTCTTGGGATACATATATTTAAATGAAAAATGATTTGAATGGAATGCTATTGATGAAAAACTATGATTATTTTTTAAAATTATAAGGGCATGTGGATTTTGAAATTGGTTATTTGAACATTAAATGAGGAATTAAATTGAAATGATTGAATTTTCCATGTTTAACTAATTGATTTATTGAAGAACATGTGAGCCTATTTAGGTATAGGGTGATTAGGACAAGCATGATAAGACTATGTCTACCTTGAAATAGACTAATGTTTACCATAATAACTAAACCAAGTTTTTCATGACTGTAAGATTTTTATTGTTTAGTCTCATTAGATTGGTCCAATGGACATTTTCATACATACTTGAGTCATGATTTATTATTCAGTTGTGTGAAGATCCAAGATACTGAAACATGATGTTCATGGAGTGAAGAAATTTCTTAAAAAATAATAAATATAAACTTTTGGGTTTTTTATTCATATTAAAAACAATGAATACATAAAACATATTTCCTTTATTTCTGAATGGATCAAATTTAATATATTTCAATCCTGAAAAGTAAAATCGAACAAAAAAGTAAATGGTTTCTTATTGATATGAGGTCTTTGGTTTGATTCCCTCATCTTCAACGATTTGTGTCTTAAATAAACAAATATAGGCATACTATATATCATAAACATGTACAATTTATATCCCAAATCATTGATATATATTTCCTTATAGTTATTATAATAAATAGAAGAGCTTTATGATGAACCTTTGATCTTGTGAAGAATGTGGACTCGATCGAGAAGATATGATAAAACCGACATTATTCATTATTCAGAAAATCTATTTAAGAGAATGAGAGGATATTATATAAGATATTATCTCTCATAATTCATAAAAATGGTGGATTTTACTATTTAGGAGGGTAAAATGTGTTATTATTCTTGGGTTATAATTTAGAAAATTTCACAGTAGGCCCTGGAAAGTAATAACCTTCATTTTAGACATTTTTTCACATTTATTACTTTATAAAGATGTAATAAATTCCAAAAAAAACTATCACTAACTTGTAATATATTAAAATGTTATGTGACAAAATAAAAAACATTAAATAGGACCATATTCTTCCCAAATAATTTAGAAAATATTGAATATCATATGTTCTTTAAAAAAATATATTTTTTCATATTCAGTTTTATTATCAAACTTCTTATGAATACCTTCAAAAAAATATTCAATCAATAGTATTATAATCCTGAATAATAGAATAGAATTATGTTTACTTGTGATCAATTATACTTGGATTCTCAGTATCCCCCTCACAGGGGTCCAACTCGCATTTATCTAAATATGTGGAACTTATTGATATATAGAGTGTGTAACCATCTTGGTCCTTATGTCAAAACTAGTGAGTCTGTCCCAAAAAATAATAATGGTGTTCTGAAATATTTCATGGCCCTTAATGATATAAAGGATTTAATATATATGACTACCCATTAAGAACATTATATGTGTAATATAATATTTTTTCTCATGATATCTCATAGAGAAATATGTACACTTGTGTTATAATCCATTTGTTATTTTATATATTTTAGAACCCTACTAGATGGGAATTACATCTTATTCAATGGAAGAGTATTTTATAGAGGTACTAGTATCCTTATTAATAGGGTCCAATGATATTTAGTTTCCTCAACTAGGAAGGGACAAATTATATCTTGATCATTCAACCAATTTCATATCACCAATAATGCACCCAATACAGGATACCTCACCACGCCTTCAATGTTCTGGTTTTTTCCATGAATTAGTGTACATGATCAAATTGTAAAAAATGATAATGATCTCAATTATGGATACCAATATACATGTTCCTATATTGAAAAAACCAATGAAACCTAAAACATGTGATATTATTATTGGCTGGTCTATCTTCATGATCTCATATACTCAAGATCACCATGTGTCAAAATCCTGGAAAAACAATTCTCAGTGCTTTTAAGCCCCCAACATATAATATAAATACATCATCTCATTCCTTTATTTATTATGTATCTATAACATATGACAAATATTTAATATTACTATAATGGCATCTCAAGGATATCAATATATATATGAAGTTAAATAAACATTTCATATGACAAGTAATCTAAGGATATTACAATAGAAATAGTGGATGCATAAGTACAATTTTTTTGGAATGAATAAAAAATGTATATATCAAAATATATACATGTAATAGTATTTATAGTGAATAAAGGATTTGAATCTAGGGAACCCACTCACAACACTCCCACTTTTGGTAGAAAAAAATGTTAACCATTTTAAACTATAAGATCTCTCATGAGTATCATGATTTTTTGAGATTTAGACTTAGTTGGGGGTTATTACACATTATAAATTGTGAATCTACCTCTAACCACAACTTCAAATCTCGGATAAAAATCCACCATGTGAATAATCTTTTAATGAATATTCATTTTTCTCTTTTGTCACATAGAATATTTGGAAAGAACCATTGTCTTGGTATTATCATAATAAATTATAATATGATATTTAGTAATATGTATAAGGCCAGGATAAAAAACCTATCAATGTATAAAAAATAACTAATTATATTCATTGAAAGATGGTATATACTCAGATTCTTCTATAGAATAGAAAACCACAAATTTCTTTGAGCTCCTCCGGCTCACAACACCACCAATCAAGAAAAATATGTAGTATAACCATAATTTCATACCATCATGATCATTCCATAATATAGTATCATTTTATCCTCCAAAAAAATATATTCTCATATCCTCCATACATTAAGCACATATACTTTATATGTACCATGTACTTTAGGATGTTTTTTATTACTTCATAATGAATATATCCTCGATTCGATAGATATCATCACACCATGATTAATGAAATGGAAAAAATAGACCTGGTAAATGGAATTCCATACAATATAGATCCCAGTATTGACGAATTAGGGATTATACTCATTATTTCAATCTCCTATGGTGTTTTTGGATATATATTCTTGGAGAGATTAATTCTAGTAAAAAGTGGAAACACTCCTCTCTTAGATTGCTCAATATTAAACATTTTAGTACCATTTGAATTTATATAATTAAATATAGACCCATAATCCTTTGATATCATTATCAATAGATCATGATCCCTATAATATAGGTTGGTCACCAGTTTCTTCCATTGATAAGTACTCATTTAACAAATTCTTTTCATACCATAATACTTGCACATCATTTCCCAATAATAATATGGCATCAAAATATAACAATATGAAAATTTTGGCACATAAACAATCATTTTAATAGACACATAGTTCAATTTCATTAGTAATGAAACAAAACTCTTTTATGGCATCAAAAAAGTTGTTATCGTGATGCCTTATTCAATCCATAAAAGGATATATGTAGTTTTTATACTTTATTGTAACTCTTTAACATAACCATCCCTTCATGTTGTATGATATAGTCATCTTCAAATACAAAACTATATAAAAAATAAACTTTGACATTTTTTTTCTAAATAACATAATAATAGAAAGCTTATTTTTCAATTATTATTATAATGGATTTTTTTCAGTGTCTGGTGAGAAGGTTACATCATAGTCTATTCCATGAAATTCCTTGAAACCCATTTCTAATAGTCATTCCATAGAGTTTCTGACTTGACCATCCATGCCCAAAATTTCTTAAATACCCATTTACACCCAACAATATTTATGTTTTATAGTGGGTCTACTAAAATACAAAAATGATTTTGGTACATGGACTCCATTTTATAATGCATGGATTTTTTCTATTTAACCACATCATTTCCATCAACTACTTAATTATTATTAATAGGTTCATAATTTTCTAGGAGTAATGTGTTAGTTGAGTTGATGATTATTAATATTTGTATCCTATGTTCAACAACATCTCTAGTATACATATGTAGTACTTCTTTCTCATGAACATATTTCACTCCCACAATCTCTTGTGGATATTGTTCCAATACCAACTCTTGTGCATCTAGAGCATGAAATTCATAAATGTCAAGAATTCTCCAATTATTTCCCATGTAAAGGTGTTCCCTTTATATCAATTTTTTATACCACTCCACAGTCACCCTTTTATCTAAATGGTTATATAAGTACTATCCTTTTTTCATTAGGATAACTTATATAGATATACTTAATGTTTTGAGATGATAAGTTTTCAGTAGGTACAGTCTTAGAAAAGGCCCCTAATCTATATAAATTTATTTTTAAATGTTTGGATTTCTTTACCCACCATAAATCATATGGAATCCCATATTTTACTTTAGTTGGTACTCAGTTAAGGGTATATGATGTTGTTTGAAATTTGTATCCAAAAAATTATAATTGTATAGGTTCATGAATCTTCAGAAATCTGACAATGTCAAACAGAGTTTGATTACTCAATTCAATAAAACCATTCCACTGAGGTGTATAAGGAGGATTTAGTTAGGTAATTATCCCACACTCCCTTTAAATGATTGATTATTAATTTTTTAATATATTCCCAACAAAGATCTGAGTGGAGTCTTATGATCTTCTTATCAAGTTCATTCTCTACTTCATTATGATATTCCTTAAACATATTAAGGGAATATTACAAATACCTCATTATGTAGATAAATCCATATATACTATATTAATTGGTAAAATTAATGAAGTAAAAAAACACCACATTACATTGGTATAAATGGACAACATACATTAGTACGAACTAATTCCAATGATTTTCTTCTAATTTTCCTTTCCTATTAGAAGGTACTTTAGTCATTTTACCTTCTAAATAAGTGTGTAATATATCAAATGAATATAAAAAATGGACTCTAAGTATCCTTCATATATATAAATTTCATAAATTCTTCTTATTTACATTACCTAGGATGAAGTTACATATGCGTGTATGAAATGAATCCTTTTAGATGGATTTGTTATTGATTTATAGTACTAGATGTTCTTTTTAAAGTATATATAACTTGTTATTAATATTTTACATACAATAAAATATGTTATTCTTATATATAAAAATATATATTTAGAAAAATTTTATAAAAACCAATATATTATAAAATTGAAACTTATATTATATTTCTAGTAATATATTGTATATAATAACAATTGTTTTGTTTAAGAACCATCCCTTTAGGGAATATATGATGATAATATCCCCCTATAAAAGTTATTATACTCATACTATTTTCATTTTAGAGATATAATTCATGAGCTATAGTTGTGTTGAATTTAATTAGTTCCCCTATTTGCATTCAATTTTTTGGGCCACATAGAATTTCAAATACCCAACTTTTATAAATCGACATATTTCATTCAATAAAAATTAAACATGAAGCAAAAGTGTCAACATGATTCTTCTTCCCCTCTATGCAATTATTATTCTAGTGTCCTTTCATGAAACTTTAAATGAAAAATATCTCCTCTTTATTTCCATCCCTATATAGGTGCATCCATTTATTTGACTTATTCTTATCCCTTTACATATTATTCATTCTTACCTCATATTGTTCACTATAATGACCGATGTGTTTGAGTTCTTCATATCCTTATCTATTTGGAAAACTAAATCCAAAAAATTGAGATTGACTTATTCAGGTTATTCATATTATAATTAACAATTAATATTGATAAGAAATGTGGTAAATAGGTATGATTGAGATTAGTTTCTTGATATTGGTTAGTTTGGACAAAATAGACTCAAGTATCTCAATGTACCCAGTCATCTTGAGTACTTGAGGTCCTACTTTATTTACTTATTCTCGTATACATCTATACAAAGAACTAGATATATCATATATTTCCTTCCAAGATCAGTACTATTAAAACTATTATAAATAAGAAAACATTTGGAAAACATCATTTTCCTCATGCATTTATTAAAATTCATTGGTCATAGATGACAATAAAAAGCACTCAACATCTAGTTAATCATCCATATAGTTATTTTATTTATCATTATCTTCTTTTCATTCTCTATAATTGATATTTTTAACACCCTATAATTTTTAAATAAATTACATTTTATTGATATATTTCATTACAGGAAATTCCAGGTTAATCTTTCGATACACACAACACATGGTTATCTCGCATTACAAATATAGTTGGGGTTTAACAAAACCATGATATATTATTAATATAATTACTTTAACATGAACTTTATTACCAAAACATTAAAAATAGTGATATGAACAATAATAATAACTTCTTAATTATTAATTAAAATGGTTTTATATAAATTAAAAAATATTTATTAAAAGGTAATTAATTCTTGATAAATATTTTATATTTTTTAAAATACCTTTTTATTAAAAAATGATTCTTATTTCATTTTGTGAACAATAATAAATGTAATTTATCACATATTAAAAATAAAAATTAAATAAAAACCCACATTTTGGAAATCATCGTGTTAAAATTACCTTAGCAAGATTTTTTGGGATTTTTTGAAAAAGTTTATTTTTTTTATCGACACTAGAAAGTATTGAATTTTAATTGAAATATTCCTTTTAGTTTAATTAATTTATAAAGTAAAATTTAATTTTAAATTGGGTTTAATTTAAAATTACCTCATTTATAATTTATTTAATCAAATTTATTTCATTATAACATAATTTAATTTTTAATCTTGAAAATAAAACATTGTAAATGTTTGAACATTTTTTCCTTAAGAACCCTCCTTCTCATCCTGTTTGTGGGATTAATTTTTAAATATTTTTTTCACTAAAATGAATGTACATTAAAAATATGTATTAAATATTTGTAAACAAAATAATTTATATTATTTAATAATTATATCTTAATTGTTTTGACTAAAATTAACAGTGAAAACAATAAATATTATTTACCACGGTTAAGGTATAGATGTGTTTATCGGGGGTTAACTAATAAGATATGGGATCAAATGGTCAATACACTTGAACAAATATATTTAATGGAAATATTTAGACCTTATAATATCTATGTTTTTAATTATATCTATTTTGGACCATCATGGCTTGTGAAAAACATCGGAATGCATTTTTCTTTCATAAAATTATATGTGTGCCACTCACCTCACTTATAATAGGCCACACCTCTCATATATTATTCACATATTACAAATCATTTTTAGATAATAAATTACCAAATAACATCAAAAATTCATTTCTATTATCCAATAAGACTTATTATTTATATAATTCCATTCTAGGAGGGCTTTTGGTGAAAAGCTAAAGAGGGTGTCTGAAGAAGAGAATGTGTTCATCAATGAGAGTTTTTTTTTCCTTTATCTATCCACCTAATTAAAAAAAATTATATTTTTATGAAAAAATAAAACTAGTATAATCCATATCCATAAAATCTTATATTTTAAGGTAATGACCTACAACCCTCTCAACATCTAATAAATTGGGTATGAAATCATCATTATGGGGTAAGTCAGACTACCACCTCATGAATTAATGTCCTTTGTTTTTAAATTAACACATATAAAGGTTAGAAATAATAATGTATTTATTGTTTTATATTATATTTATAATATTATTATACTACTATAACAATTATATTATATATAAATTTATACTCTTGATTTTTTTTTATTACAACAACGTCACTCGTGTGTACAGAAGACTACCGCCTCGCAAAGTAGCGTGATTAATTAATGTATTAAATAGAATGTAATAATTATTTTTTTAATAAAAATATGATATATTTACAAAAAAAAATTATTTCATAATTATAATATTCCATTTACCGTTATTTCTTTTAATCTAAAAAAAGGAAACAACATTCTGGCGTACTTATGACCAATTGTCTCCATGAACAGTGTATTTCATTTTCAATCACTAAATAATATGGATTAGTATACATAAATATCTAATAAATATATATTATATTAACATAATGGTTAAAATTATTGATATTATCAATCATTGATTCAATTAGGATGAAAAAAAATAACAAATCAAAACATATATAAAAACACAAATGTTATTACCTGAAACATAAATTTATCATTAAAATATTAAAAAATGGTACTAAAAGGTCAAAAAATCCTATATAATATGATATAAATATATAAAAAATAATTAAATAATATATATATAGTAAAATTTTATTTTTATACATGAGGTTTGAACGTGTATGACAGATGTCTAGACTTAAGGTATGGAATTTTTGTGTCAATTTTTCATCTCTAAGATGTAAGATATGTTATGAAACTATATAATTTCACAAGGATCATATAAATACCATTAACCTATAATATCCTCAATTTATTTACCTTAAAGATAATTTATTTTCCATTTTATTTTATTCATCTATGGGGATTATGATTCAAAGATACCAAAATTTTAATTATTTTATATTGTAATCTCATCATTTATTGGGATTTTTTATGATTAGGTTTCTGATTATAAAATAATATGGTTAATCCCTTAATAGAATCATGAAATATATTTTCCTACTATCATTAATGATATTTTCAATTAATATTATCATTTTCTCACTCTTTTGTACATAAAATAATTGAGAATTTTTAAGAAAATATGAATTTATTTCTCTGTTATTCAATAAAATATATTTTCTTCCAAACATAAGTTTTTATAAAAATGTTTTCAATTTTTTTTTCTATTATCATCTAATATTAAAATCTATTTTTTAACATTTTAATATTTTTTAATTTTTTTTGAATGGATTCATCCTATTTTTTTCAAACAATGAACATTTTTATTTTACTAAAGAAGTGGAAGGAATGTGTATTTTAACAAGTACGACATGAATGACACATCACATCATCATTACCACTATTTTAATTAAAGATTAATTTTTTAATTTTTTAATATATTTTTTATAGAAAAATATTTTCAATATATTTTATTTTCAAATTTTTTTTTAATATTAGAATATATATTTTACTCAATAAATGTTTGAAATAATTTTTTAAAATCAATTTCCTACTAAGATGAAAACCATTGATGTTACCTTTTCCATACTAGGGATATTATCTTAGGATATCATTTTTAATATTTTTATAAATTATTTATGTTGATTATAGAATGATGTCTATGGAACATGTTCTGCTTCCATGGGTTATATCATGATAAAATTCTTAGGACACCCGCTTGTTTTTTCCAAGGTTTTTCTTGGATGAAATGAAGAAATATTTTTTTAAACGCAAACTTTTCTACAAGTTATGATAAGATAAAAATTTTATAAAACCCATTTAATTTCATGGGTTATGATATAATAAAACTTCAATAATATTGTGGCACACATAGGTATGATTTTAATTATGTGATTGGTGGGACCTTTATCTCCCTCCAATGTATTTGGTAATGTTTTATATCTCACGAGATTGTTATAAATAGAACAATGAGGGAGTTTAGTTCAGTAAGGTGTGTTTTTCTATTTTGATGATATTTGGAGTGAACCTTGGATATTATTATGGTTTTTGGAATGAAATCATTACACTTTGATATAATGATAAGTGATTCTTGACTACTACATAAATGATTTTCAATTATTATGTGTATTCCAAAAATATTTGAATTATTCTAATATTATTCACTAATGGATAACACTCTTTGAATCTCATTTGATACATGTATTAGTACATTCTAATCCTTATTCCATGAATCATGATTATTATAATGATATTAAAGGCTTGATTTTCAAATATTGGGATCATTTTCTTATATCATAAAGTTTGCTTAATTCTTACGTATCTCCCTTATTTTCCCTTATTGATAATATGATCACACCCTTTATTTTAATTCCTTTTGATAGATTATGAAGAAATTTATTATTTATGATATTTCTAATAAGGGTTTTAGTTATGAAGATAATACTGTGAGATGACGTAGTTTTTTTATAAAACCATTGTTTCTGTTTCAAAGTTTTCAAAGACACCAAACTATTATATTCCTCAAACATGTGTTTTTGTAATGTAATGAATATTCATGAAAAATAATGTAATATATATTTATAATAATCCTGGGTCACTATAGTTGGTATCATATGATATGTATAGTTAACCATTAGAAACTCGGATGACAAACCCATAGTGAGATCTCTAAGTACATGCCTGTGGATAAGTCTAAGGATGAGACAGTGTAGAAAAATGTCCTAGAATTTTGATAAATTAAAGATTTAGTGGTTTCAATGTAATTACTTCCATATCTACACATTACAAGTGGATGAGGCTCTAGAGTAGAGGTACCTTTATGTAATAACTCTGAAAATATAACATTGATATATACTTGATTGTCACCTGGTGCATGACAATGTTCTTTATTGTAGAACTGGTTTGAAAATCCAGTGGTACATACTTTCAAACTCACAAAACTATTTATGAAATACAATGAAGAATTTAAATATATCAAGACTATAAATTCCATAGTATAATCTAAAATTCTCATATATTAAAGGTGTTTTAATGATTTAGACATCCTATGTGTTATTTTTTCATGGTTATGTTCTTATCCATTATAATTATTGATTTTTTCACAATGTTCACTGGTTTTATTAAACTTTTATAAATAAAAGAAACCAAGCTAATCCTAAATTTGATATAAAATTCATTGATTATCCCCCTAATAATCCATACTTTATGGGATTTAGAATGAAAAATATCATTTTTATGCTCCCAAAACTTTTAAAAGTTATGAATCATGCTAGACTTCTACGTGAAAATGGTGGGAACAATATTTTTCTGATTCCTTCATGATACAACACCTACCTTTATGTATTGGGTCTTATAATCCATTGTTTTCTTAACTATTGATCAATACCACTAAAAATATATTTTACATTATCTAGTTATTGAAATGTGAAAAGGTCAATTTAAATGTCTACCATTTGGAAGGTGACACAGATCATTGGTGGACTCTAATAATGAATATAAAGAAACTTGATGAAATTTACTCAATGGATTGTGATGAGTTAAAAAACATAATATCTATTAATTAAATTCCCCATATTATTCAATTCATATAAATATGGGGAAAGAGTTGATTCAGAAAAAAGAAAAAGTATGATAAATCTATTGGTACCTATGATGAAACTTTTACAAGACATGTGGGGTACATTACTAGTATTATCATACATATTTAATGTAACATTGGTTGAATATTTTCTATCTTAAAGAAAAGTCTCTAAGGAGATTATACATAAGTTTCTTCTATTCCTATGAAGATATTTTTTTTGTTTTGATATCAAGGTGGAAATAGAGGATATATTTACATATCAATCTCATGGTTTAGATAAGGATATAAAAAATAAATTCAATGAAAAATATATGAACCATGGATTTAATAATATGAGATATTGTTTACTATAAAAGTGTTGGAATAAGTGTGGATGAAATTTTTTAAAAGGTACTAGTAAATATTTTAAGTTTGTATGGTAATTTAATTGGGTAATTTATTTTTTATGTAATGATATGAAGTTGACTAAAGATGAAAATAGATCTAAAGATTCATAGAAGGCACTATAAAAGCTCAAGTGTTTAAAATGAAAGGGGTACATGCATTATGCCAATTAATAACCAAATACAATGGTTAACGATGGTTATCAATGTCAGAAACCTCTTAATCTAAGGTACAAATGAAAATCTCATGAAATTACTATTTCAGATGAGGGGTGTGATAATTACATGTTAAAAGGTACACTTATCATCCACTATAGAAATAAAAATGTCTTATTTGACTCTATATCTACCCATTCATTCATATATAAAGAATTTGATAATGTTATCATGATTCTACCCAAATGATTATATATAGAATTAGTAATTAAACCCTTTAAGTATTTGATGATATCATTTCATGTTTATGATTCCTCTATGGTTTATGTTGGTAGGATATACCTTCAAACAAATCATGTAATTATTCCAATAGATTAATTTTATATTACATTGTGCATGGATTAGAGTTTTACACCTAAATCCCAAATAAAATATCCAGGAATCATATTTTAATTTTATATTCCAAACCAACATGTGATCATCTATCATTGTGATGATATATATGAACTTATTAGGGAGACCACATCCATTGTATGGTTCTTAATTCCCTTTTAGAAGCGTTGTTTATCTCAAATGGTTTAGGGAAAAAATGAAATCATTTATATCCATATTACGGTAATTTTTTTCAATTTTTTTTGGAATAGATGGATATCATTCTAAAAAATGGGAATCTAATTTTTCAGGAGAACTCATACTTGGTTGTATACCAATTTAAAAATAAACCCTATAGAATGGCCCTAATTGAGTTGGAAAAATAGAATAATAAGCTCTATAAAAACCTTGAAAAGGGATTCATACATCAAATTGTATCATCTAGAGATGCGTCGATTCATTTTATTAAAAATAATGTTTGATCGATGCTAATATAGATTGATAATCAAGAGAAAAACAAGATAAAAATTAAGAATCATCTTCCCTATATTGATGACATTGTTGATCAACTGCATAGAGTGCAAAAAAAATTTGTGATGGAACATCATCATAGACTTCATTAATTTAGGTTAAATAAAAAGGATATACCCAATACAGCATTCTATAAAAGGTGTAGACACTATGAATATATAGTGACGCCATTTGGTAAAACTAAGGCCCACACTATAATCACAGATTTAATGAATGGATTATTTATAGATTAAATTCATTAGTTTATGGTACTACTTATACATTATATTATTATCTATTCAAAGATAACGGAAGATAATAACAACCACATGAGAATTATACTCAAGGAAATATAGAAGGAAAATCTGCATGTAACATTAAAAAGTGTGAATTTTGGTTTAGCACAATTTTATTTTTTGGTCATTTAATCTCGAGACAGGTACTATAAGTAGATCAATAAAAAAAAGTATTCTATTGAATAATAACCCAGACTGCCCGCAATGACTGAGATCCAATGTTTTATTTTTTTAACTATATGTTATTGATTGTTTTTTGTGAATATATCATGACTATATAATCACATGTTCATGCTAACTTGGAAGGGTTCAAAGTACCTCTACTAAGATGAATTTGAGGAAAATTTAAAATAACTGAAGACAATATTATTCAACACACCTATGCTTATATTACCATATCTTAGAAAATGGATTATAATCTATAAGAGTTCATCTGAGAAGTTATTAGGATGTGTTATTATATAGAAATACATGGATTTATCTTATTCCCCATGGTGATTGAAGATTTATGATTAAAATTACCCAAATTATTATTTGGAGTTAGCTACATAAAGTTTTGAATTAAAGATATGGAGGATTTATATTTATATAGAAAATCTTGATATATATTTTAATTATAAACGTTTAAAATATATATTTCCACTGAAGGATTTGAATCATCTACAAAGAATATGGTTAGATATTATTAAATAGATTTACTAATTTATATATTACCACCTTTGGAAAGAGAATAAGGTGGTTGATGTTTTGATTTGAAAGGATCATGATATCTTATTCATGATTAGGATTACAAAAGAACCAATATTTATAGATTTTGAAAGGATGTATTTTTAAATCATGATGGAATGGGAAAAATATTATCTTTCTCAACTGAATGTTCAATCTTCTACCAAATTTCGGACTAAATAGACATATAAAGAATATGTAGAGATGAAAATTAATGATATAAATGCACATATGGTTAAACTAAATCATAATGGAATGATAAGTTTTAGGTACCGCGTATTCATTCTAACCATGACATATTTATTGGATTTATTAGAGGAATCTCATAGTTATTCATTCACCAAACATCCATGAAGTATAAATATTTATAGAGATTTGAATGATTTTTTCTGGTAAGATGGAATGAAGAGAGAAATTATTGAGTTTTTATCTCAGTACATGGTTTTTCAATAAGTTATGGTCAAATGAAAAAAGTATATGGGGATGATAAATCCATTGCCCTCATCATAATGGAAATGGTAGAACATCACCATGGATTTTTTCTTAGTCTCTTCAAAATGTATTGTCGTAATAATTCTCTATGGGTTGTAGTCAATCACTATACTAAGATAGAACCCTTCATAAAAATAAATGAAAATTTATATATGGATCATCATTTTGGGATATAAATTATAGAAGTGGTTTTTTTGGAGTACCACATAACATTTTATAGGATCAGGATCCATGGTTTGACACAATATTATTCTGATTAATTTAACAAGATCTGGATATGGATTTGAGTTTCAACATTGCATATCATCCTCAGACAGATGGTCGGTCTGGGAGAACAATTCAGCCCCATTAGGATATCTTTGAGATATTTTTTTATTTCAAAGGTTTTTGGAATCACTACCTTCCTCTAGTAAAGTTTTACTATAATAATTACTTTCACTAAAGTGTTTATATGGATCCTTATGAAGCCCTCTATAAAATTTGATATTGAGATACCATGTTCTGGAATTAAGTTGGAGAAAGAGAGCTATTGGGACTTGATATAGAAAAAGAAATGGTTGAGTTGGTTAAATTCATTTATCAACACATCAAGGATGATTAGATTTAGAAGAAAATTTTTTTACAATCACCGGTGTAATCTATTATTTTAAGTTATTGATAAAGTTATTTTTTAATTTTCCTATGGATAAATTTTATGATATCTAGGAAGATAAGGAAACTAAGGCCAAGGTTTATCGGTCCCTTTTAAATTATATATCATATTAGGACTATATAATATTACTTTTCACTTCCATCAAACCAACTATCTCAAGTCCATGATGTATTCCATGTATCTCTCGAGATGAATTGCACACCTAACACTACACATATACTGAACATAGAGGTCATACCATTATAGGGGGATTTTTAATAAGAGGAACAACAGGTGGAGATTCATGGCCATGCAGAAAATTTTTAATGCTAAAATACAACACACATGGTCATTGTTTTGTGGTGAAACCACTAGTTTTAGGAAGATATGTTGGAACTTGAGGATATTATGAGGTAATAATATCCTCGTATGTTTGTAGTGGAGTGAAGGATTTCAATGAAAAGGTTAATTTTATTGAGGTATAATGTAACACCCAAAGTTTTTATTAATTATTTTTGTAAATAAATTTAATTTAATTGATATCTTTCATTGCACAAAATATCAACTTAGCTTCCATTGCATGTAGCACTAGGTCATCTTGTGTTACACACAACACTATGTTTTCAAAAAACCAAGATATATTATTAATATATTTATTTTATCATTAATTTTATAAAATATTCATTAAAATAGTGATATTAATATTAATAAATAAATTTTAAATATTAATTATAATTTATTTATATAAATGAAATATATTGATAAAAAATTACTTAATTCTTGATAAAGTCTTTATATATTTTGAAATTACTATTTTTTTGATTATATTTTTTTTATTTTGTTTTGGGAAAAATAATAACATTAATTTTTTATAGATTTAAAAAACATTTTTATAAAAGAGAATTCATTTTTTAAATCATCATGTCAAAATTATCTTAGAATTACTTTTTTATTTTTCTAAAAATACCATTTTTATGAATATGGGAGAATACAAAATTTTAATTTAAAACATCATTTTTTTAATCTATTTATAAATTTAAATTAAATTCCAAATTGGGTTTAAAGTATAATTATTTCATTTATTCAATATTTAATACAATTTGGGTAATTGGAATGAATTTTACAATTAATTACGATATAAAAACATTGGAAACTTTTGAACATTTTCTCTTCAAAAACACACTTTCTCATCATGTCTAAAGGATTAATTTTAAATTAACTTTTTTCAATTATATGAATGTAATTTATAGAAATAGAATAAATATTTTTAATCATCCTAATTTTTTTATCTAATAATTTCAATTTCAATTTTGGATAAAAATTAATAGTAAAAATAATACTATTATTTACTACGGTTTAGGTAAAAATGTGTTTAGATGGGGATAAAATAAAATTATAAGGGTTTATATGACCTATAAACCTGTCTAAAATCTATTTTCGAGAAACACTTTAAGATTATAATTACTAATGTTCTAATTTTATCCATTTTGTAACCTTGTGGAAAGTGGAAAATGTGGGTACACTTTTTTATTTCAGACAATTACAAGGTTTCCACTCACCTCACTTATAATAGACCACCCCTACCATCTCTTCTTCACACCCTAAAACCTTTTTAGATTATAAAATCCAAACCCAAATCACTTCCTAGTTTCAATATTATCATCTAGGAATCTTTTTTTGTATATAAATCCATCCTAGGAAGGATTTGGTGAAAACCTAATGAGTGTACCTAAAGAGGATGTAACTTTCAGCAATGAGTATTTTAGTTTTCTTTCTTCCTCCACCTACATCAACTATAATTATACCATACTGATATAATATACTTAGTATAATCCATATACTATGATTTTTTTATGTTATGTTCATGACATAAATTCACCTCCACTTTCATCAAATGGATTAAAAATCATCATACGTGTGTACCGAGGAATACTACCACATGAATAGATGTAATTAATTTTTCCATTAACCCTTTTAAAGGAAATAAATTATGATAGATTTATAATTTATATATGTGTTTTATGATATTATTATACTTTTGGAATCATTATATTACACATACCTTCATACTCTCTATTTTTTGGAAATATGATAACATCGCTCATCTGTATAGAGGATTATTGCCTCGCAAAGTGATGTGATTCGTTCACACATTATATGAAAGTAATAAAGGATTATTTTAATAAAAATATGAAATATATATGACATAAAAATTATATTTTAATTATAATAGATAATTTACCATTCACTCTTTCAATTCTACCAAAAAATGGAAATAGTTTTGATGTGTGCGTATAACCTACTACATCAATGAACAATGTTTTTAATTTTCTATTACTAAATTATTTTGAATAAACTAAATAAATATAAAAGTATATATATTATATTTATATCGTGGTTAAAATTATAGAGACAATAATATAATGTTCTATTTAAGAGGGACAAAAATCAAAAATCCAAACCAATACAAAAAGGTATTATCGCTTCCTTTTTCGCTTCCCTCTCAGCATGACCTTGGTTACGATGGTCGTCACTTTGGTCACTCCCCTTTCATAGAGAAGTGACATCCATATCCCTTAAATGGGGATCATCCCCATTATTTATATCCTTTATCTAATATATAATCATTTCCCCCTTTTCATTAAATGTCACTTTTCTCTAATGTTTTGAACATGTTCAGAGGATCCTTGAAACTCTCTCTATCGACATTAGAGCTCACTAATACCTCGTGTCTTCAGGATATGGATCTATTTTATCTCTTCAAACATTCTATAAAATCACAGGATATGTTTTAAAGGTTTATTTTTTTATTCCTGGGTCTTACAAGATTGATCTGCATTCAGGATTCTTGATAATAGGCATATTATGGTTCTCTTTTCATCAGAGTTTGATTTTTTCAAGGCCAAGTCCATAGCCCCCCAAGTCTAAAACATATTTCATTTCATTATTTTCTGATGACCCTATAGTTTACACATGAATAATTATTCTCTGAAAATGGTAATTTGATTTTTTTTATAGAACATACTCTTTCTTTTCATAATCCATTAATAATATCAATGTTAGGGAATTTGATTGGTTGATTTCATTGTTCTAATATTATAAATACAGTTATTTGCAACCCTATTTCCCCTTGAATTTTCATCAAAGTTAATTATTCCAGGATTCTAGATGATTTAGTTTGGAGTGTTGTTATAGAAGAGTTATCGTATAATCAACTTGTGGTTTTTGAATCGTTGGTGGATTATTTATCCTTATGCAAGAGATTGGACCATCTACTACCAGTGTGTTGACAAGGGACCCGGGTTGGTCAATAGAAGAAGGAATATATTTCAGTGGTAGGTCCTGATGATCATAGGTCTAATTTTCTTAAGTAACATGCTCAATTAGATGTTTTGAGGGACTAAATCAATCATAGTTTTCATTATACTTCTTCTTTATAAGTAGTTGGCCAGTTTGTTTTTGATGAAGTATCCAAAGATTATCCCCCATGGAAAAATTTATTCCATTAGAACTATGATCTAAACATCTTCCATAACTATGGTCGATTTTTCCTTGAACTAGTTGACTACAATTAAGAGGCATATTCCCCATTTTATTCTAGATAAATTAAAGGGGTTTATAGTATGAAGTTTTTTATCAAAGAAATAGTGATCCATATGATACATACTCTATATAGGAAGTGAATTCTTGAAATGGAATAATTGGAAGAGAGGGTTCATAGATGTCATAGACTGTATGACGTGTTCATACAATGGTATCTTATGTGGGAGGGGAGGTAGGTCTAACATGATGCATGGTTTAGAAGTTGCAGGTCAAAAGGGGTGGGGTATAGATCAGGTCTATCCCTAGAAGGTATTTTCTAGCAATAATTCTAGGAAATAACTTCAATGGTTTGGATAGTGAAGGTTTGGATCAGGAACATGAAGCATCTTAAGAATAGATATTCAATGAAGAGCGGGGAATTCCAGGGGTAGATTCTAGTGATGAGACTTATTTCCACTTTTTAGGAGATAGTGAAAAATAAATTCAAGGTGGATCATTACACAGTCCAAGGATGAGAAAATGTCAAAGAGGAACTCAAGATTTAGGGAGACATATCTGAATTAAAAGAAAAAAATTGAAAGGGGTAAATGAATATTCATACTTACTCCAACTAATGGAGTTAATATCAACCAAAAATTCAATATCCAAGGTGATGGATAGTTATCCAAATGTTAATGGTAACAATTTGAAAGTTTTAGGTGATTATAAGGATCAGGATTAGGAATGAGATTCTTTAGTGTTTTTTAATATGAAGCAAGAAGGATCGGTGGTAGAGAAACTATATTCTAGTATGGTCATAACTGATTAGGATAATGCTACATATAATTAGTAATTATGAGATCTTATCATTTAAATTAGGATGAAATATTAGAGAAGTTGGACCTTATTAATGCCTTTCAAGAGGATGCTGATAAAAAGTCTGAGAGACTAGTGCTTGAGGAAACTAATAAGGAAAAAAATAGTGGATCAAAAATCAGGATTATATAATAGTAATAGTATTAAATTCATGGAAGATACAAATGGAGTATTACACTAAAACATGATTCAAGAAGGATTATTGGTTCGAAGAGGGTATCAAGGGTGACCCGACTACGTTTGTAAATAGACTCCATTGAAAATTATATAGGAAGAACACATATAATAGGAATAAATTAGCATTAAATGTATCAAATATATCTTATAGTATTTTTATGCATTATAATTTTTACTTTAAATAACTATCACTTTTCCTTAAAAGTGTTTTCTAAAT
Organism: Viscum album; assembly: GCA_963277665.1. Lineage (NCBI taxonomy): Eukaryota > Viridiplantae > Streptophyta > Magnoliopsida > Santalales > Viscaceae > Viscum > Viscum album. The sequence continues at coordinate 640,102,561 of OY728146.1, read as the reverse complement.
AAAAAAGACAATTTTTAGTCAAAACATATACGAAAAACAAAGTGGTTATTACCTAAAACATTACCTCAACATGGAATTGTTAATAAAATGGTAATGAAAGGATACAAGAAAAATATAAATGGTATGATATATATATATATATATATATATATATATATATAATATATGTATAATAAACATGTATTTATTATACATGAGGTTTTAACATGCATGATAGAATTCAAGACTTAAGTTGAGGTATTTTTTATCAATTTTTCTTATTTGAGACATATGTTATGTTTTTCACGGATATTCTTTGATGAAGTGTATATATGTCCCCTTTGACCTTTAATATCATGAATTTATTTATTATCACGATATTTTATGTTCTAATCTATGTTATTTCATCATGGTCTATATGATTTAAAGATAAAAAAGTGGTAATGATTTTATGTTTCAATCTCATCGTTTATTAGTATTATTTATGATTCTGTTTTTTTTTTTTTGATAAACTATTATGATCCATATCTCATGAAACTCATGAATTATCTTTTGATATATTTACTCGTGATATTTTCATGTTATAGTACCATTTTCCACTCTTTGGTAAATAATATAATTGTAAAAATGGTTTAAAGAAAATTTAAAAATATTTATCTCTTTGTTCTGAAATATTTTTCTTCTAAATCCATGGTTTCAAAGAAATTTTTTTTTCCAATTCACCTATTTTTCTGAAATAAATTATCACCCATTATTAATTTTTTATAAAATATTTTTAAAGTAATCTTCATGACGTTTTTAAACAATTTCTATTTTGTTTCAACTAAATATGTTGAAGGAACATATTTTAAATAGTCTGGAATGAATGAAAAACCGCATCATCGTGAACATTATTTTCATAGAAGCTTAATCTATATTATATCTATGATATCATGAAATAAATAAATTTCAAAATGGATTATGTTTTTAAAGTTTTTTAAAATTGAAATGGTTATTTTACTATAGAAATGTCTTGAATTATCATTCAATTTCATTTTATATCTATGTTGAGATCCTTTGATATTACATAATACATAAAGAGTAGATGATCTAAAAATTAAATTATTCTTTTTACATGGGTTATTCTGTCATGAAATAGTGAAATAATTTTGAAACATGTCTATTTTCAATAAGTTATGTAATAATGAATGATTTTGAAATCTATTTCATTTGATGGGTTATGATATGATGAATTTTTTTTAGTCTTTTAGAACACATATTTATAACATTTATTATGTGATAGGTGTGACCTATATCTCCCTCTAATGTATTGGGTGATGATTTATATCACATGATATAGAAAAAACTAGAACAAAGAGTGAGCCTGATTCAACAATGTAATTTTTATTCTATGATTGTCTTGGGAATGAATCTTGAATACTATGATGGTTTAGTGAGTATACCCATTCCAGTATGATGTCCTTGGTAGTGAGCCTTGAAAACTGTGTATATTATTTTATATTCTTATGTGTATGCCACGAATCAATATTTAATCCTAATGTTATCCTATCATAGATCATGTTCTTTTATTCATTTCTGATTCATGTCTTATTAACTTCCAATCATTATTCTTTGATTCAAGATTATGATCCTAATATGAATGTTTTTGTTTTCAAATATTACACTCATGTTCTTATAACCTTATGTTCATGTTATGATTATGTATATCTTATTTCCCCCTTACTGAGAATATGTTATAGCCCACTATTATGTTTTCTTTCCCCATGTTATGATGAAATGTATGACGTATGACATATCAAAGAAGGGTTCTTATTAAGAATATCATAGTGGGAGATGATGTAATTAACCTATGGACCAATTTTATAAATTTCCATCTCTCTAAAGACAGTAAACTATTATAGTCCTTAGGATTTTGTTTGTTTAATTAAATTACTATTCATAAAAAATTTGTAATATCTATGTATGATAATAAGGGGTCACTTTTGGAATAGTCATATATAGGGATTCTATCACATAATGCTTCCTCTCTTGGTACAGTACTCTGTTCAAGAAACTATTCCACTCCTAGATGTTATGGATGGTAGATATATTTATTTTATACAATATTTATTATAGTGATACTTTATTCATGGTGGTTCTAATTTAATCTATAACTAATTAAATTAATATATTTTTATGTATGTTTATTACCTATATGTGTTTTCGAATTATAATTTTAAATGTGTCCCACTATTTTTATCAAATCATGGTATACCTTAACTATCATATTCAAAATACTATGCTTCGCTATTTTTCTAGTGTAAATGATACTTGAATCCTCTCCTCACAAACTAATAAGCAATGGATATGCCAAGAATTATATAATTTCATGGTTGGAATTTTACAATCTAACTAAAATAACTTATAGATCCTTGATTTGTTGATTGTAGTCCCATATCTTAAGAGAAATTAATTTTCATTTATCAAAACAAATCCTCTAATGTTTTGATAATATTTCTATAGAAGCTCATTTTATTTCAAATTTAACTAATTCAACCCAACACTCTCATAAGAACTCTATAACAGTAAGAGTAACCCTCTTCTAGTGCTAATGAGTACCTCAAACAATAAGTTGAATTAAAATTCATGAGATGGATGTAATTTAATAAATTAATATTTTATTTGAGTTATTTGTATATTTAATCCTAACGAATGAAATTGTTTTATATTTATCATGATTAATATTTTTCATAATACTTACAAATTATCAATTATTTTAAATAGAAAAAATTTATTTCACAAGTTAAATTTTTTGTTTCATGCCTGTTTACTATTATACTATATGATCACACATAATAAATTCACATTCAAAAAATAATAAACCATAAAAAATATAAAATAAATGAATAATTCCAAGATAATTAGCTATTAATTATTGGTTTATATATCAAGTGAATATTGTATTAACTTGAACCCAAGTGGAATTCCTTAATTCAATATCTAACATTAATTTCAGAGCCCACAAATCCAATGAAATTAAATTTTTTAGTTTAGGTCATCTTTAAACTCAAACATTATTTCCATGAACTTCTCTATTAATTACAATATATAATTGGTCATTGGTGAAGGAAACTCAGGGTACACAATTAACTTTTATCAAATAAATTCGACAAGAAGGTACTTATAAAATTTTAAAAAGGTGGTATTATGCACATATCGGCAAAATAAAATAACCATTACATTCTTAAACAGCGAAAAAAAATTAAATGAAAAAAATAAACCAAACATTCACAGTTCTGTCTCAGTTCATGATCATTAAACATGCAACTATATTTGATAATAAATGTAAAATTTTCTAAAATTTAACTCATGGGTATTTTTAATGCATTAACAAGAATAACAATAATTTTACTAAATTATATATGCATCCCACAACCCTCGAAAGAATTTTATTAAATCCCAGAGTAATAAATTTAGATACTTAACTTTATCAATAATTTTTCTAATCCATTTGAACCTAATTAATGTCATATTAAATTAAATTAGGGTAATTAATGAGTTATACTTGTCGGACCCAAACTATACTGGTCCATCCCAAGTCTACTTTTGAATCCATTTAGAGAAAATATGATGTGTAAATATAATAGTAAATGGTAAAAAGATTCCAAATATATATTTTTCCTATTTCTAAATCAGCGTTAATGGTAATTTTTTTCTTTTAGTTAAATAATCTTGAAAGGGAATATTTTTTCATTTTTAAATAAACAATATTCTAATGGATGTTTTGAACAAGCTTCCATGAGAAGCTTTATCATTTTTTTATTTTTGTATACTCAATAAGGCTTCTATAGGAAGATTTTATTTCCAATGGACTACCCCAACAGGCTTCTGGTATATCAATCCAACTCAAAACATAATCATATCAAGCTCCAGATGAAAATCTATCACTCTAGTATCCATTAATGTGAAGAAAAAAATAAAACATTAATTTTCCTAAATAATTAAAGAAAACAAGTTAATAATTGATTATAGATGTAATAGAGAGATTGACTTAGATCATAACTCATTCAGTTGTGTTGGGACTACATCAAACCACTCTTTTCTAATCTTAGAAAATTTTATTGAAATTTCATTGATTTATAATTAAATAACTATCAATTCAATCTGATTCCAATTGAAAGAACCTAGTGTACATTAGAATCCTAAAAAATATGAAACTTAATTTTTTTTAATTATATTAATTTTAAAGACACTGAATTCACATATCTTATTTCCTGAATTTCTAAAAGGATCACGTGTAATTCAATTTAAACATGAAAAATAAATTGGAATGATAGGGTAAATGGTACCTTGTTATTTGAAGTCACATTATTGATTCACTCACTCGAAGTTTCATGCCTCAATAGAACCAATATTGGATTCCTATAAATAATCCACACATTAACCATATCTATTGGATCATTTATCTATATATCTTAGGTGTTATAATGAAAAATAAAATAACTTTACAGTGTAACTTTGATAACTTGAAGAACATGGAAACGGTCGAGAAGACGGGATCGGTCTGATGTTATTCATTCTTTAGAATCTCTCTCTCAAAACCTGAGAGGAGATGAGAGAATATATTTTATCTATAAATTACTCCAAATGGTGTATAATACTATTAATAATCCTAAAACATGTTTTTATAAATATTTTTTTCAAAAAATTACTTTGGTCCATGGAATGTAATAACCTTCATTTTAAAACAATTGACACAATCATGAATTAATAAAATATTCATAAAAATAAAAAATATTTTATAACTAACATGTGTTACTTTAAAATGTTACTTGATAAAATAAAAAACATTAACTTAGCTAGTAATATCCCCAAATAATTTAAAAAATGAAGAACATGTTATGATCGTTTGAATTTTTTTCTCATATTAACATTTATAATCAAACAACAAGTGAATACCATGATAAATAAATTCAATCATCATTATATTGACTATGAATAATATAAGTGAATTATTTTTACTTTAGATAAAGAATAATCATACGTCACGAGCCCTCATGTGTGGCGCCCTCTTTTATTCATCTATATAAATGGAACTTGTGGATACACTTAGTGTGTGATCCTATTGGTCCTTCTCTCAATATTACTGAGTCCAAACGAGACACCAATAGCATAGTCTAGAAACCCATCATGGTTTATAAGGAGATAAATAATTTCATATCTATAACTACCTACTACTAACATGATTAATGTAATGTAATCTAATTGTATCATGATATCGCATACAGTAGGATGCACACTTGTGTCATCATCCTTTACTTTCGTTGTAAATTTTTTGATATTACTAGACAGACTAACATTATTGTTCCCTAGACATGTATTTAACTAAGGTATGATCATCATGATCAACCTTGGACCATGATATATATTTTCCTCAACATGAAAGTGACATATTCTATCTTAATTATTTAACCAATTTCAACCCACCAATGATGCACCAAACACAAGCTACTTCCCCATGAATATAATTTCATGGGTTTTTCTTACAACAATGTACAAGATAAAATGGTACATATTCATAATGATCTCATGTATAGAGACTAACACATGTGTTTTTAGAGATAAATAACCACTCACACATGAAACATGTTGTATTCATATTCCATAATAATTCTTAATGATCTTATCTACTCGAATGACCAAGTTAGAACATAAAGAAAAGAAGTATCAATGATTATGATCACATAGAACATGATAGTTAAACATCATCAGTTTAAATTAATTTTTATTTATTTGGAATATATGAAATGTATTTAGGATTAATTTTATATTTTTAGATGATCTTATTATATATAAGAACTACTATAATCTTTTGATATGAAACAAAATATATGGACATTATCATCTAAACAGTGGATGCAGAAGTATTAACACTATTTTGGTAAGAATAAATACACACAAACACACACACACACACACATATATATATATATATATATATCAAATTGTATAAATGTAATAGAAATCCTTGTATAATAAGGAGTTCGGTCTAGGGAACCAAATCAATAAAAAACTAACATAACATAGAGTGTATGACCATAGTGCTTGGTTTTGATTGAATTGGTTATACATGAAAAAAAAATATAGACCTATTTTCTTGATGAATATTTTTAAATAAATGTTTCATATAAATATTTTCATTTAATACCATTTTAATATAAAAATCATTTATTTATTTGAAAGACTATTTTGAGTAAAAATATATAAATAAATTTCCATGCATTGTATTATTTAAAATGAAAAAATAAATGGTTTATTGATATGCTATTGATTATGGAACACTTGGTGAGACACAATGACTATATTTCATGTATTTATATTATTATATTTTAATATATTTATTTCTATATTTAAATTATTAATCTTTTCGGTTTTTGAATAGATTGACTTGTTTTGGGTTTTATAGAAGGAGCAACAAATTTATGATAAAGGAATGAAAATAGGTGAATATTTGAGACAAAAGACACTTCTAATTGTGAGTGACAATAGATTTTTTATGATTCATTTCAACTAGAAAATAGGATAAGAATTATTACAATTCATGTATGTCATTACATGAAATTAATTCATCAGGAAAATTTTTTCACTCAAGACAATTCGTGATTATATTACACACTGTGAAAAGAAGTTACACATTGTGTAGCATAATTTCACGTCATGAATATTTTGATGGATAGAAAAATAATGATACTAACAGATGAGGTTTTGATAAAAACCTTATTTATTCACACCTTGAATTCTAATCAGTTATCATCAGGGACCAAAGGACTAAGGGAAATGGCAACAAACAACTACCATAAGAAGGAGTGATGATCTAGATCCTGAATTCACCATTGTTCACTGACGCCATTCTTCTTTGTGTATCCATGTTTATAATTCTAAACATTCCTAGTAAAAGTGATTAGTTTTATTGGTTTTGGGTGACATTTGTAACATCCTGGGTTTTATAAAATAAACACTATGTTCAATAGCGTACATGATACTCTACATCGGGCATAAACGAACAACTAAATTTTATTATTTAAATGATATTATTTTAACCTAGATTTTGGAATAGTGAGAACAAATATTATCAACTGAATTATAAAAATATGGTTTACACATGTTTAAATGTTGATTAATTGGTTACCAAATTTATTATAATTTTAAATAAAAACCAATTGAATATAAAGGACGTGTTTTTATGAAATCCTATTTAAAAGAGAATAATTGTGTTTATAAAATCATATCACACTTTATGGATTTTTATTTAATGAAAAATATATTTTATAAATTGGATGTAATTATTTAAATTCATCTTATATGTTTTCTAGTTATGATATAAGAACATATCTAAATTTTCTGATAAAAGAAGTGTTTCTGAAAAAATAGAGTTTTACCACCTTTTGATGGAGAACCCTTTTTAAATCAATTTTTGACACTTTTATATATTATATTTTACAAAATAAATTATTATTTGGTAATTTTAAATCAAAATATACTTTGGTTGAATTTTTTTATTTTTCTGAAAAATTTCATTTTTTAATGAATAATGAAAAAAAATGCATTTTAATTAAAAAATGCATTTTCATCTAATTTAGTTACATAGATAGATTTTTTATTTAATTGGGTTTAAAGTAAAATTGTATTATTTTTTTATCATTTAATTTAATTTGGTTCATTTTAATTAATTTCAAATTTAAGTTTTACATAAACACATGTCAATCTTTTGATAGTTTTTACTTCCTTAAAACCTATTTTCTAGGTTTGTCAACCGGAATTTATTTTAAATTAATTTCTTCCAGTTATATATTTTTAAATTGAAAAAAATGATTCCATATTTTTAATTATAAGAACCAAATTATTTAAATAGGTCCCCTTTAGTTTTTAACATTTTGAATAGTAACTTCAGTAATTATTTTTATTTACCATGGTTAAAAGGTAAATTAAGTAAATAAGGGTAAACAAATATTAATATAATAATATAAAACTACCCTAAAACGTGTCATAATCCTATTTTATGAGATATTTTTTAACATGAGAATCCATGGGTCAATTTTAGGACCCCATGGAGCCACTTGTGTGTGATAATGACCTTTTATAATATTTATTTTAAAGAAAAGGGAAATATGACATAAACATGTATCACCTAACTAAAACAATTTTAATTTGGTTTATTTAAAAATATATATTAGACTATAAATAATCATTAGAAATATAAAAATATTTCCTACATCATGGTATTTTATATTATAATTTCGAGACATTAAATAAATAAATTTATTTTTGACACAATGATGATGCAATGATTACGTTATTAATGAAAGATTCAAATGAATGATATTATAAATATTAAACTAAATGTAATTTGAACATTTTTATGCCATAAAATAATTTTATGGATGATGATAAAATATTATATTTTCATTAATTAATTTGTTTTGAATTAATCTATTTGTAATTTCTCTAACAAAAATCAATTACTATTTAGTGTCAAATTTTACATAAACGATTTTTCAAAACAAATTCTATTTTATTAAATAATATAATAGTCCTAAAAATCCAGGATTCATCAAAATGAATTATATAATGTTAAATTTTCATTAATTATCCACTTTTGGTTCTCTTGTAATTTTATAGTAACTATAGTAACTATATATTATAAAAATACAAGAAGACATGGTAAGAGTTAATGTTTTTAACTAAGGGTTAAAGCTAATAGATAAGGTTAATTTTGTGATCTAAACTTGTCTAAAACCTATTTTTTTAGATGATTTCCACCAATACTCATCTTATCCTAAAAATTTATAACTTTTTAACATTTATTATTCTAAAATAAATTTATAATTAAATATTATTTCAAGACATTCCTAAAGTTCCCCTCCTCCCTCTTATAAAATGTCACCACCTCTACCCACTTACTCACACTTATCAAGACCATTTTCACATCACAATTCTGGCCAAATAAGCTCTAAAAATTCCAAAAAAAATTCTATAATCCTTACGTTTGGAATAAGGAAACTAAAGGAATACGTTTGGCTAAAATTAAAAGGAGTTACCCGATTTAGAGGTAACGTTTTCTCTCAAGCTCTTTTCCTTTATTTTTCTTCTTAAACCCCCCTAAAGTCTTTTATTTACATTATATTATAAAAAAAGTATCATAAATATAATATGATTTATTTATGCTAATATTTTGACCTACACTTACACACACCTTCATCTAATGGATATTGAACATATTGTTTCTGTGTGTGGCGAATACTGCCTCACAAAACAATGATTGTTAAACTTTTCACCTACCACCAATCATGGTGGGAATTATAATGAAACTATATTAATATATTATATATATTATATTTTTATTGTCTCTATTCTTATTTAATTTTTATTTACATTATACCTTTATGTTTTCTATCATGTGTAAATACTATATTTTCATTTGAGGAAGTGTGGATGAATGCCTTCTCAAGGTGATATGACTCATTCATTCCGTACATAGAACATATAAAGGATGAAGTTAATGAAATTTTTGTAACATATATAAAATTTATATTATACAGGAATTTATAATATACCTATTTATCATTTATTTTTCATTCCATTAATATGACAAAGAAATGAAAGCAGTGTTCTTGCAAATGTATGGCCTACCATCTCCAGGAATAGTGCATTTCATTTCTTATCTCCAAATTTTATGGACTATTTAAAATATATATAAAATGGATATATATGATATTTAAATCATGAATAATATTATGGAGATTATTTACTTTTGACCATATGGACAATTTACATCAAAACAAGTACATTTTCGAATCAAGTACCGAATATCGACAAAACGAATGATATGAAATTAAATAATAATGTAATTTTTATAACTTGGTAATAAGTGATGTAAAATGAATAATAAAAATGAAAATTTTTATCAATAATTTATAAATTAATCTAATACTATTATTCAGGAACATAACAATTGTACGTGAAAAGTCGAACTCAAGGTAAGGGAACTTCTTAACCCAATTTCCACTTGTTTGGTTTTATGCATTCTTTGTTGATTATATTATGACAAGATTATGTGTGGAATCACTATTTACTTATTTATTTTTAAACTTCCACTTTCATTTGTTTTTATATACTATTTATATAAATAATCACCCTAATGATAAATTCATACATCATTGATACGAATATTGTAAGAGAAATCTTAACTCAATCTCCAATCATTGAGTTAAATATCCATGTCAATGGTTTTGTTTTTCCAATAATATGTTTGAATGACCTATGATTTTTTTAACACGAAATATCCACTTATATTGGGTGTATTTATAGTTTCCACACATAATTATGTCATAGAATAATCATTAGTCTATGGATACGATCTTTTTAAGGGATTTCGTCTCAAGTTACATTCCATTGAGACTTATTTGTTGTTATGAACCAATTCAGTTTTATATGGTGTATATACTACCCTTTAACATATTATATCATGTATATACTTATTATCATTCTATTATATGTTTTTTATAATGTTACTATTTAATAATTTTTATTCATGTATTTTCTCAAGTGGCAAGGCACTCCATAACTAAAACATCATTTTAAATGTTTTAATGATTTATTCTTATAAATATTTCTCATTAATGTAAATGTTTTAAAAATGGTTTTAAAGATTTATTTATATGGAAATTAATTTTTTAAAATGATAATTCCTTTTATAGTTTAAAATTAGTATGGGACACTTTTATTTAAAAATATTCTTCTTATATGTTTTAAAGGTTCTTTTTTAAATTGGATTGATTATGTAAATATCTTGAAATGATATCTTGTGAAAGAAAATGTGGAAATTTTATTTTTCCTTTAATATGGTTTTATGTTTTATGATAATTTTATGGTTTTTGGGAATTGATTATATATAATAGTGGTTTTGTGAAAACCTGAGGGTGGGTGAGCCCATGATAGCTCTCCAATTCATTGGGTAATTTGATATAGGTAAAGGATAAGGTTTATACTAAGACATTTTGGGAATATACTGTGATGGGTATTCAAAACTTAATGATGAAGTTTACTCAATATTCTCATGGAAAAATAGTTTTAAATATTTATGGACTAATAGTTTTATTCCTAAGTGATTTATGGGTGAAAAGTATGATTATGTGAAAATGTTTTCATGGGTTTTAAATATTCATGGACTAATAGTTTTATTCCTTATTTTATATTCCTAACTAATATTTTTAATCTCATCCTGTGATTTTGAATTTTGTTCCACAAGGTATATATATGGGTAAGAGAAATTAGAAAATAAAGAATATTTTTATCATGAAAAAGATATCATGTTTTATTTAAAGAGATTCCTTTGGTGGAAAAATTTGATACTACGTGTAATTGTCCACATGTAATGTTTGGGTCTATTATGTAATAGTTATGGCATAATTTTTTGAAACTCTAGACCTGAAAATATCCTCCCTATAAATTCTTGACATAACTGAAGATTATGTAATGTTTAAGGTTGGGGCCTTATAGTTGGTATCAATGGCTGGTTTAGACAACTTTAGGAATTATGAGTTTTGGTTAAACATATGGTAACATTCTATGCCTATTATTTTGGTTAAATCCTTATTATATAACCTTTTCTGATTAAGGAATTTTGGTTAAAAATGGAAGGTGGAGGATCACAAACAACATTATTATCTCTTCCTGATGACTTACTTGCAATAATTATGACAAAGTAAGGTGAAAATGATTCTGAAACATTTTATAACTTACAAATCATTTGAAAGTAATTGTTTGAGATTTCAAACACCTCCACTATACCTCTATAACATTGTGGATCATGGTTTTTATTTAATAAAATACTATTTTCTCAATATTCTTACATTTTCAAGAAAGGTAATTGTTATTAAGGCATTATCAAATATTTTACCATATCACAAGATTTTGAAGCATATTATTATTTTAAAAAAGGTGCTGAAGAATGAGACCCTTGCACAACCTATTTAAATTTTCTTTTAAAATATATCCTCTTATCACATAAGTATAGTTTTTTAAAAGGACCTTTGATAGAAATTTTTAACTCAAACTTGTTCTGACTATTTTATAAAAATCATGTTTTATTAGATGTTGTGAAATTATATGTCATAGATGATTATTTTCAAAAACTATTTATATATGAACACTTGTATGAACCAAGTTCTACAAGGTGTATTTTTATAAAGTAAGCAAATGATATTTAATAATCTATAAATAATTTTTTCAATTCTAAGACCCTATATATACCTGAACAAGATGACGATGAAACCAAGTGGACACCATGATCAAGGTACAATGTTCTTTCTATTGGAAATAGTTTTATTTTATCAAATGCAAGTGAAATAAAAAAAATCAATATATATAAGACTTCATGAATTAATATGTTGAGTTCATTATGATTTGGGATGAAAATAAGAGGTATAAGACAACCATTGAGGTTAATACATGTTAGGTTATTTTTTATTTTTATAAAAAGGGACAATCCACACAATGGGTGACAACCCGTGGGGTCCGGTAAATCCGCATTAATCAAACCCACAACTGAAGGGAGGCAAGGGTACATCACCTACCACGGTACAACGTGCATTCTCTAGTTATTATGACTTATTTTTCTTATTTAAATGATTTAATGGATTAAGAGTATGTTGGTTATAGGGACATATGTTTTATCAAATGTATAGTGATAAATGTTAATTTGGAAGACGTTTGCTCTACTGGGAATAATATATGCATATGGAAAATATAATACTCTAGGATTCATTTGAGGAGTAATGGTTGAATTTTATGTTAGAAAAATATGTGTTTTATTGTGTACATATAGATATTTGTATTATTTATGGAAATGATTAACCTATATTATTAAATATGTGATTAGGTTAATTAATTTTTTGTATGAGACATTAAGAGTGATTTATGTTATTTGGTGACAAATATTATAATTTATCTTGGATGACTATGTGATTAAATCCTTATGATTTTTTATTTCAATCCTATTTTGTTTTATGTTGATGAATTTTATGGACAATTATATATTTAATGGTCTTTGTTGAACTTTGTGTTTTTTGTTGAATTGTGGAGATTAAGAGTATTGTTTCTTTTTATAAAGGATTATTATTTTTAGGGGATTATCTGATCTTGTACTAACTATTTTGTTTTTGGTTAATTTCTAAAGACAGGGTATAGATATGGTTAACCTTTTTTGTATTATTTTATTCTCTAAAAGTTTATTGTAGTACTTTATCTGTCACCAAGTCATCTTGAATACTCATAGTTTGGATAAAAGATTAGTTTGTGGAAACAAATTATTAAAATTATGAAATTATACTAGAAAAATAAGTATGTTTCCTTATGTTCTTAGTAAATCTCATAAATAAATTCCTCAACTTTATGAAAAGTACCTTAAAACAAAAACATTTTCTTTTTACTTTTCCTACTGTTAAATCAATGATTATTTAACCCATGAAATTTTTTTGGTTTTCTGGTTGTTAAATTTATATTGGTTATGTTTTCTATCAATCTTCATCAGAATTTGACACTTATTGTTTCTTCCATATCCATGTTTTCCTTCATGTAACCTAAGTATGTGTTATCTTGGGCGACATTTTTACTTCACTTTCTATCTTTTGAGGTGGAAGTTTTATTAGACCTTTTTTGATGTGGGTTTTCAATAAAGGTATTTTGAAAATCCATACCCTAGTTACCAACCCCAAAATCAAATTGTGGGGATATAATTTATTACTGGGTGGTGTAGGATGTAACATCCTTAGTTTTAAGAAATAAACATTATGTTCAATAGTGTACATGATACGCTACATAGACCTTAAACGAACAAGTAAATATTATTATTTAAATGTAACCATTATAACATAGACATTGGAATACCATGAATGAATATTATCAACTAAATTATGAAAATATGGTTTAAACATGTTTAAATAATTATTAAATGGTTACCAAATTTATTATAATTGGAAATAAAAACCAATTGAATATAAAGGATGTGTTTTTAGAAAAACCTATTTAAAAGAGAATAATTGTGTTTATAAAATTATATGACTCTTTATGGATTTTTATTTAATGAAAAATATATTTTATATATTCAATTTAATTTTTTTAATTTGTATTATATGTTTTCTATATATGATATAAGAACAAATCCAATTTTTTCAGATAAAAGAAGCATTTTTTTTAAAATACAGTTTTAATGATTTTTGATGGTGAACCCTTTTTAAATAGAGTCGCTATTATTTTAGAATATTCTATTATAAAAAAATAAACTTAATATTTAGAAGTGGGAAATCAAAATTTATTTTGGTTTAATTTTGGTATTTTTTTGATAAAGTTCATTTTTTAATGAACAGGGAAGATACTGCATTTTAAATCAAAACTACCTTTTTATCTAATTTAGTTATATAGATAGATTCTAATTTTAATGTGTTTTAAAGTGTAATTTGATTATGTTTTTATCATTTAATAAATGTTTTGTCATTTTAAGTAATTTCACATTGAAATTTGATATACACACATGTCAATCTTTTGATAGTTTTTACTTCTTAAAAACCTGCTTTCTGGTTTTGAAAACATAAATTAATTTTAAATTAATTTATACGAATACTATGTTTTGAATTTGGAAAAATGTATTTAATATTTATAATCATAAGGCACAAATTAGATAAACAGTACCCTTTTAGTTTTTTACATTATGAATAGTAACTTTGGTAATTATTTTTATTTACCATGTTTAAAGGGTAAATCAGGTAAATAAGGGTACAAAAATAATATTATAATAAAATAAAACTACCCTAAAACATGTTATAATCCTATTGGATGAGATATTTACGACATTTAGAATCATTTCATCAATTTTAGGACCCCATGGAGCCACTTGGGTGTGATAATGACCTTTTATATTATTTATTTTAATGTAAAGGGAAATATAATATAAACATGTATCTGCTAACGAAAAAAATATTAATTTAGTTTATATAAATAATATATTCAACTATAAATAGTCCTTATAATGGTAAAATGATCCTATATCATGTTATTTTATTTATAAATTTTAGATATTAGATAAATAAATTTATTTATGACGTAATGATTATGTAGGGATTAACTTATTAATGAAAGATTAAAATGAATGATATTATTAATATTAAAATAAGTGTAATTTAAACATTTTGATTCAATAAATTTATTTTATAGGTGAATATGAAATATTGTCATTGAGTTAATTCTCTTTTTATGTAATAATGTTTTATGACTTGAACAAAAACCAATTACTAGTGAATGTCAAATTTGATATAAATTAGTTTTTAAAACAAATATTATTTTATTAGATTATATAACAGTCCTAAAAATAAAATATTCTTAGAAATTACTTATATAATGTTACCAATGTCATTAATTATCCAATTTTGGTTCTATTGGAATATTATAGTTACTGTAGTAACTATATTTTATGA
This sequence comes from Viscum album, assembly GCA_963277665.1. Classification (NCBI taxonomy): domain Eukaryota; kingdom Viridiplantae; phylum Streptophyta; class Magnoliopsida; order Santalales; family Viscaceae; genus Viscum; species Viscum album. The sequence goes on along the minus strand of OY728146.1, from coordinate 640,087,073 downwards.
AAATACAATAAGATCTAGTAAGAGTTAATGTTTTTAACTAAGGGTTAAAGCTAAATGATAAGGTTATTTTTGTGACCTAAACTTGTCTAAAACCTATTGATTGAGAGGATTTAGACCAATAATCATGTTATCCTTGTTACATATCACATTTTAACTTTTATAATTCGAAAATAAATTTATAATAAAATAATATTTCAAGACGTTCCTAAAATGTCCTTCATCCATCTTATAAAAGACCACCACCTCTACCCTCTTACTCAGACCTTTAAATCCCCTTGGATCATCTAAATTCTTCTCAAAAAATCTCAAAACATCCCTACCTTCCTCCTAGAAGACTTAACATGGGAAGAGGGAAACTCAAGGAATCCTTTTATCTCAAATTAAAAGGAGTTACCCGATTTAGAGGTGACGTCTCATTTCAAGATCCTTTCCTTTATTTTCCATCTCCAACCCCCATAAACTCTTTTATTTTCATTATATTACAACAAAAATAGTATCATAAATATACTATGTTTTTTATGAAAATTTTTTTACCTAAAATTACACACACCTCTATCTAATGGATATATAACATATTGTTTCTTTGTGTGGCGAACTACTGTCTCATGAAATGACAATTGTTAAAATTTTCACTAACCACCTCTCATGGTGTACCTACTGATGTAAATGTATTTATATATGATATATATTATATTTATATTGCCTATATTCATCTATAATATTTATTTACAACATACCTTAATCTTTACATAATGTTTAAATACAATAATTTCATTTGAGGAAGTGTGGACTATCACCCCCTCAATGTGATATGACTCATTCATTCCATACATGGATCATATAAAGGATGGAGTTAATTAACATATGTAACATATATAACAAATAAATTATACTATAATTACAATATACATATTTTTCATTTTGTTTTCATTCCATTAATATGACAAAAAAATGAAAGTAGCATTAATGTGTACGTACAGCCTACCGTATCGATGAACGGTGCATTTCATTTCTTATCTCCAAATGTTATGGAATATTATAAATACATATATAATGGATATATATGATATTAAACTCATGACTAATATTCTAGAGATGATTTAATTTAGACCACATAGACAATTTACATCAAAACAAGTTCATTTTCAACTCAAGTACTGAATATCGACAGAATGACTAATATGAAATTAAATAAATATGTAATTTTTATAACATGGTAATAAGTGATATAAAAGGAATAATAGACTTGAAAAATTTTATAAATAAATTTTAAATTAACCTGTGTTTATTATTCAGTAACATAATGATTGTACATGACAATTTAGACTCTAGGTAATAGAACTTCTTAACCCAATTTCCACTCATGGGGTTTTATGCGTTATTTGTTGATTATATTATTCCAAGATTATGTATGGAATAACTATTTACTTATTTATTCTATTATTTACACTTTAATTTATGTGGTTATACTTTTTCTACACATAATCACCCCATTGATAAATTCTTATGTCATTGATAATAACTTTGAAAGGGAAATCTTAACTCAATCTCCATTCATTGAGTTAAATATCCATGTCATTGGTTTTGTTTTTCAAAGAATATGTGTGAATGACCTCTGATTTTTTTAAAATAAATATCCACTTATATTGGGTTTATTTATATTTTTCATGTATAATTATTTAATTGTTTTATCCTTAATCTGTGGACATGATCTTTGTAAGGGATTTCGTCTCAATTTACATTCCATTGGGACTTATTAGTTGTTATACACCCATTCACTTTTATATGGTGTATATACTACCATTTGACATATTATATCATGAATATACTTATTCTCATGATATTATAAGTTTTTTATAATGATATTCTTTAATTATTTTCATTCAATTATTTTTTGAAGTGGTAAGGGGATCCTTAACTAAAACATCTTTTTAAATGTTTTGATTATTTATTATTGTAAATATTTCTCATTAATGTACATTTTTTCAATCTAGTTTTAAGTATTTATTTATATGGACATTAATGCTTTAAAATGTTAATTCCTTTAAATGTTTCAAATTGGTATGTGACACTTTGATTCAAAAATATTCTTTTTAAATTTTTTAAGAGTTAAATTGAATTGATTATGTCAATATCTTGAAATGATATCTTGTGAATGGAAATGTGGAAAGGTTATTTTTTCTTTAATATGATTTTATTTTTTATGATTAGGCTATGGTTCTTGGGCATTGATTCTGTGTACAGGTGGTTTTTTGAAAAATCGAGGGTGGGTGAGCCTGTGATAGCTCTCCAATGCATTAGGTAACATGGAAAAGGTAAATGATAAGGATTTTCCTCAGATATTTAGGGAATATACTGTGATTGGTATTCCAAATGTAACCATGAAGATTACTACCTTTTTAGATGTGAAAAATACAATATAAGTATGATATGAATGTAAAATGTTCTTTTTATGTTTTATGATTTCTATTAAGTTTTTTAGGAATCATATGATTACATGATGTAAGCTATGCAGTTTGTGTTTTATAGGTGAAATGTATGATTTTGTTAAAATGTTTTAATGGGTTTAAAATATTCATGGAATAATAGTTTAATTCTATATTTTATATTCCTTAAAAATATTTTTATGCTCATCCCAAGATTATGAAATTTTTTCCAAAGGGTGTAAGGATGGGTAAGAGAATGGAAGTCAAGAATATTTTTATCAAGAGGAAGAAATCATTCTTTGTTTAAAGGGTTTCCTTTGGTGGAAAAGTTGATACTAATTGTAACTATCTACATGTAATGTCTGGATCTAATATGTAATAGTTATGGCCTAATTTTCTAAAACTCTAAACCTAAAAAGATCCTTAAAGTGAATTCTTGAGTTAACTTAAGATTATGTAATGTTTAAGGCAAGGGAATTATAACGTTATTGATCAGGGAGTGATTCTTAGAGATTATTTCTATTTTCTATTCCTATTTTGTATTTCAAAAACATTATTTATTAAATCCAATTCATTTTATTTTCATATTATATGACTATTGTAGAATTCTAAGGATTGTCATCTCATTGCATAAAATAATTGTCCTTTCGGTGTATGACTATTATGGGATCTATGTTAGTTATCTATTAATAGGGTTTTGGGTCACTTATCTCTATGATTAAATCTAGTAGATTACCATTCTAATGGTATGATCACATGATTCATGTATGGTACCAACACTCAGGATCATTACTGGCCCATTTCTGACACTAAACTTGAAGAAATATTTTATAAATTGAATCCCTTGCACATGAACAGGAAATCACTGAACCTGGATTGTATCTTGTCTTGGTATTCAAAACCAATCCTTGCTGATATTTCTTTTTTATCCATGAAAACCAAAAAAAATGAAATTTTAATTTATTTATTTAATTTAGAATATGCAGATCATCCTTGTGGTTTTGATACTTAGGCTTTCTAAGTACTATATTTTAAATATATTTCCTGAGTTTTTTAAATATTTATATTTGTGTATACCTATATGAATTAATGACTCCCTATAGGTTGTCGAGACCCTAATTGATTTAGGACACACCCTATCTTTTTCAATCAAAAGTTTTTAGATATTTCGTTTTAGGTATAGGGGAAGGGAAAGAGACACTAGGAGGTGGTTTTTATTCTTGATTAATTAGATTATGGAGTGGTGATGGTGAATGATGGAGTTATGGTAGCTGGTTACACAAGGTTCATGAGACTATATCATGATAGATATTTAATTTAATTTAGGATGATTCTTTACTTTGGGATTTTTATCTAAATTCTTTTGGTATATTTCTCCTTTTATATTGTTAGAAATGTTGGTTGTGTATTATATTTCCTTTAACTATTCTAGTTTTTTATTTTATTCTTATAGGTAAACTCATCCCTATTATCCTTAATATGATTCTTGGTTCTAGTCACAAACCCATGGGAACCAATAATTATATTCAATATTTGATAGGGTAACATTAGTTTTCATTGTTCTATGTTAACTAAGATTGTTCATGATATAATTATATTAAAATTGAGGTTGAGTATCATTCCATGAAGTCAGTATGATGTTTGTGATGTTCTGGAATACATGAAGTAGTATTTTTATGAAATAGGTGGTAGTTTCATGTGATTATTCTGAAATATTAGAAATTTTATTTTCATATATCTCTTATTTGAGTTTGTGATCTAGGTATCCTTTCATGTGTTTTTTTGTTTCTAATTGACATTTTATAAAATATTTCCACTGAGAGTATTATTTAATAGGATAATTGAAGATAAAATTATTGAACCATATTAATAAAATTTTCTAGTGGACCAGAATCTTATTGAAATAGTTGTTAATTTTATCCAAGCTCTAGGATCAGTTTTTATGCCCTTTCCAGAGTAGACAATCATTGTGGAACCACAAAGTCATAATGATTAATATAATGATCATGAGTTTCTTCAAGATAAACCACTATCATTATATAGATAAAATAATCTTAATGAAGAAGAGTATTGGTAGAATAATAATGAACGTCTTTTTGAGTTCTTGGAAACAATAGAATATATAAACAGGAATTGTTATACAATTAATCTTAAAAGTCCTTATAGGATATGGTGGGATTCACTGGTTATAGTGAAAAATAGTGAGGTTTTGGAATAGAATAGATTTAGTGAAAATTTGATGGAGTATTTCTACCTATAATCTAGGTTTATGGAAAATTCCATTTAGATTCTCAAACACCAGCAGGGTGACAAGATCATGATTTAATTTTCGAACCATTTTGTGGTACATGATTTTTTTTCTCCTAAGCCAGTTGTTTTGAATAAAAATGGGGGTCACGACACACACATTATGGTTGATTTCTAGGGGTTTAATCTTTTATAATAAATCATGTTAGGTCCATTATTTTTTAACAACATCTAATATTTTTTTTGTGGAATTGGAAACACCCAATAGTTCTCTTATTCAAGATCTTTCATGAACATTATTTCCAATTGAATACAGTTTTTAAGGAATGTTACAACAATTATTTGGGAAACACGTTGTTCATTAGGATGGTATTTTGGCCTTATTACACTCTTTTGGGTGGAATTATAGCCTACATCGGGTATCATTTATAGATTTAATACATGTTCATGAATCCTTTATGAAATCTCAAATGTGAAATGTTTCTACCTTAGGATAGAAATAATTTATCAATATGTATTATTTATAGAATCATATATGTTCATTTTAGGATCTCTATTGATGGTACCCTTTTTTATTCCGATTATATTTTCTTAAGTCAATTATTATTATGATTCTAGTTTTAAGACACACAGTGGGGAACTATGGGGTTTGACTTTATCTAGGAGGAGATGAGTTTTTTTTTTATATTGGTATCAAGCCCATGATATGGGATTCATATGTATCCATCTGAAAGGGATAAAAACCCACATATTTCGATAACACTTAACTGGATTCATCAACCCATTTAAGGCCATGTGATGAGGAATAAATTTTGTTGTTTAATGTCATGCGAGGTGGATTTTTAGGGGAATGGGTCCTAGTTAATGTTTTCTATGAGGTTAATCCCAATGTGGGCCTAGGGGAAGGATGGTATATGCCTACAGGTTGAATGTGATCCTACCAAGGATATGGTTGAGAGGATATTAGGGTTAATTTGGTGTGGTGGTTTTGACCCCCATGGATGTTTTTTATATATTCCATCTGCACAGGAATCAAATCCCACATAGTTAGGTTTAGGTGGAGGTCCCACTCATTTGGATACCCTATAAAATTATGTCTCATAGGGAATATGAACCTTTTATATGGATACTAAGCTTTGAGTACCCATGCCAATGTTGGATCATTGACGGAATATGAGGGGAAGACCTAAAAATGATTTTCTACTGAGACATGCATATAGTCGTTCAGATTTAATAATCATTACTTACCTCTTAGCCCATGTAATTAATGCTTGGTGTGAGAAATAATAGGGGTTAAAAGATATGATAAATGAAACAGCCTTTTTTGTTCACTAGTGGGCGACTATGGGGATAGGGGAAGAGAATTTTCATTGATATGACCATCTCATCTTTTTTCATAACCCAGGGAGATGGAATACATGAGGGGTACGCCCTCCTGTATGAAATTATAAGGGATTACACAATGAGGGAAACACTATGTATAATTTTAAAAGAATATTAGATGATAGTGAGGAACTATACCTCAAAAATTGGAAAGTAATGTGGCACCCTTATCTATTTCAAATAGGAATATCCCAAATACAGAGATAACAAGGGAAGGACAAGGCACTGGCCCTCATCATCTAGACTTAGAGGCCAGTGGAACCACCACCATGGTTGGGATCCCCATTATTGAATTTATGAAAACAATGAACATCCCAAGGACCATACCCATTAGGTAGTACAAGTGTAGGACAACTCTTATTACTAGAATTAAAATTCAAATTGGAGACATGTTGGTGTGTCATTCACCATAATCGCCCAAAACTAGAGTCCTCGATAGAGGTTTTGATGTGGTCCACCTAATACATGGGTACAAAAGGGATACATGACCTACCATGAATTGTATAAATGAGGGATCAATGGTTTCTCATGTAGGGTGAGAATTTGGAGAGTTGAACGTGGCTTGCACAAGATGGTCAAGGGAAATCTGAAGAGGTCTCACATAGGGTAGACCATGGAGAACTACAAGTTCTTTATGTAGGGTGGGCCTATACGTGATAAGAGTTACTCAATGATGATATAAATCTTAGGTCAGAACACTTATGTGAGGTATTTCTCTAGTATCTAAGGGTTTTCTCAAGTGTATCTAGAAGGGTCTCATGTTGTTCATGGGATTGAGTGTAGATCTTCACTCTAGTACATTCGGCTAGGATAGATGTGGTTTTTTATGTAGTAGTATTATGTTACAATAATTATAATACCCTTATTCCAGATATTTCCCTTAATTTTATACTCTCATGGGTTTTATGTAGCAACATGAATGGTTTTGGGGCCTAGGAAATTGACTTGGGTGATAAGAGATTGACAACCTATTCTGATCATCAAGATATTAGTGGAACCCTGAGGAGGATCTAGACTCGTTATTATTTGGATGTTTGGTTGGGTAATTAACCTAATAGGATTACCAAATATCTATAACAATGAGGATTATCTTGAATTTTGGTGACTTGGAATGAGAGGAGGATTTTTATGTGTCACAACCCAAAATGTCCTCGACCCAGCTCTAAATGATCTATGTGGGACTCTCCAGTTTTCATGGGAGTAAATGAAAGTAGAAAAGGACTATACAGGAGGAAAAGGACCATATCTTGAGAGTGATCTTGGGATATGGTTCAGTGTTATATACTCGACGATATAGACTATCAATAATGAAGAATCACTTTGCTTCTATAACATGGGTGAATGGTCTCCCAAGGGAGACTCACCATTATGACTCACACCCAAGTGTGTCACCCATGTATGGATCTCCCATGTATCAGTAGACCATGTTTTGGTCTCCCATGTATTCTCACCTAGTTATGGGTCTCCTAGGTATGATTCACTCATGTGTGGGTTTCCCATGTGTGTATGGACAAATATCTGGGTTTGGTGGGATTTCTATAATGAGGGTGGGCCTTAGTGGTTCACCCAAATACTGGTGAACTATTGTTGCAAAAAACAAGGGTGAGAATATCTCTCATCTCACTTTTTCATATGGTAGTTTTACTATCCTTTCAAAATTTGAGGTGGAGATTCTATTTATAAACAGTTCGGTAGGCCTAGTCAAAGGGGTTGCACAAATGGACTATTGAAAGGGACTCCCACTAGGGATTTGCATGAGAAGACTATAGAGATGGACTACAACGAATTTCTTTCTTGGGAACTAAAATTCCATTAATTTTTTTCTACGAATTTTGACAAGCATAAATTTTGATATGTACATCTGTTTGGTGTCTGTATATAATAAAATAAATTGTTTTTAAGAGAAATAAACTCCTCAATATGATGTATACACTGAAATGATCCTAGAATACACACAAAAATTCATTTTAATTTATTAACACTAATTTATCTATGATTTTAGGAATCCATGGAATTCCCCTACAGAGGAAATCTCTCCACTAATACAGCAGATTTAGAATAATTTATAAGTAATACATATCCCAAATTGTGGAGTTTTATAATAGAACTTGGTAATCCAACCTAAATGTCCATCTTACATCGAGGAACATCTCTACTCCAACATGAAATTCATTTTCTAAGTGATCATGATATCATCAGTTGAATATAAAATTGCATGGAATGAATTTTTTGGTGTCTAAATTAGTAACTAAAGATATGATAAAGGCTATATACTTTTATATGGGTGTACAATCTTATATATGATTAGATTTTCATAGTCAATCTCACTTCTTAAAAGGAAGTTTTGGATAGTGCATTGGTAGTTGAGATTGTCCTAGCTAGTAAGTTAGGGATGATGAGGGTTTCCTTTTCTCTAAGTGTAAGTTTTGATAGTTTTTAAGGAAATTGGAAGCATGATGATAATCATAGTGCATCCTGATATAATGTTTCATCCAAACCACATTTAGTTATTAGTAGTGGCACGAATGGCCCGAAGGCCTTGTTTTTATTTTATTATGGATAATCCCTCTTTTAATAGTTGAAGGGGAACCCGTACATGACCCATAGGCCAAAGGCACAAGGCCCGACTGACCTGCAATACATGACCTGAAGGTATAGAGGCATACCATGCCCATTACATGACCCATAGGCCCAACCCACTAGAAATACCCCTCCTCGGATTCTTTATCATTGATCACCTAGCTTCCCACCAGGCATTACTGATCAGCTAGCATTTCCCTGTACAAAGCTGCACAGTTCCTGGTCCCGATGGTGGGTGACATACCCTCTCATTCTTCCAATCCAATTAGCTCTACTTCTAGTTATTGTTAGAGGCCACTTGAATCTATTTCAATGTGGTAAACTTGGGAATTTGAAGTGGGTTTGTGGTGGGCCCCAAATATATGTTGTTCTTGTGAATATTCTAGAAAAATATTTATTTTTTCCAAAAACAATTCTTCCTCGTGTAGTGGAATAGTCTCATCATCACATAAATTTAATATGGTCCCATAAAATGCTTCCATAACTAAGGGGTTACATCCACATGCATCTTAAAATAATCTCCTTCACATTATGGAATATTATCTAGAGGAAGATGATATAAATCTAGTCACTGTGAGACGTACCATCACTATAGATTCATATTTAATGAATGATTTATTTGTTATTAGTCCATCCCATTCATTCACATCAACTCATTTTTTTAATTTTATAAACCTTCATAAAAATAGTATGCTTTATATAATAAATATTACTACACCCTTTGAAATGAAATGAGAACAAAATCTCTAATTTCTGCCTTATGTTTTTATCTATTATAGTTTGGGATAATATATAATTTTATTTATCTAAAAATTAAATAAATTTATTCCATTATGATGAAGGATTGGATAATGGATCATAAGAATTGGATTGAATGTTATCTTAATTAGGTAGTCTTATATATACTCGAGTGGGAGTTATGTGTTTTAAAATGATAATGGGACCCATGGTATAATATAGATTTTCCATCTATTATAGAGTTAGTCATAATAATATATATTTTTTCTATTGATCTAGAGTTGTTATCTCCCACATTTTTTCATCGATTTTTCATGATTTGTTTCAATCTAAATTCTGTGGTTTTCCACTAGTATGGGTTTTTTAGTTTTCTATTGATGTTTTTCCTCACACTTAGTAAGATTTTTTTCTTCCTGTATTATTTCAGTAAATTAATTGAAAGAGATAAAAACATAGCTTTAGGATTCTATAGAAAATTTATTTATTTTTCCAATTGCATCACCTTAGGAAGAACATTTTCTTTTGGAAAAGAAATTTTTTGGAACACTTCACCTTTATTATCAATACCAATAGTTGAATCAAATTGTAGTGAATAAGAAATATATTATTCAATAAAATAGTGGATTTTTGTTATTTTTATGGGGGTGAAGTAGTTATCAATTATTGGTCATTGATCTAGATACCTGTAGTTCAGAATAAAATAATCTGACACCCCAAATATTTCCATCTAGAGTAGGTATGGCCATTGGGATTACCTTGTCGTAAAATTTGTCTCAGAAAATGATTTTTAAAAATTTATAGAACAATTGAAATAGATATTGTACGCATATATCGATTCTCTTGTGGGGGTATTTTTGGTTGATTTTTTTGTTTACTATATGATCATGTAGGTCCATGTACATCATTTGAGAGAAATGATTGAAATTTTTTATAATCACTAACATTATTCCAATCATTCAAAATGCATTTAAATGAATTATAATGTGGTGTTAATTGTATAGTTGGTCTCATAGAAAGTTATTTTTGTTGATCCTAAGAAGGTAAAGGTTTTTATGGCTTGGGTGAAACCACGTAATTTTTTCAAGATTCAAAGATTCTTGGGTATGTTTGGGTATTATTATCGGTTTTAAAAATATTTATCATTATTGTATCCAACAATGAACTCCATCACATTGAAATAACATATGTTATTTTGGGATTTTAAATTTCAATGTCATTTTGATGTGTTGATACATATTTTTACATATTTTCTAGTACTGACTATTATAGAGGAAAGGAAGGGCTATGTTTCCTTTTCTGTCATATATAGATGGATTTTGGGATATGTTATTATATAGGTAGATTATGCGGTAGCCTATGGTCTTATATAGATTTGGCCACATGATATGAAATATGATATTCATGATATAGAACACATATTAGTGTTGAATTATCTCATGTGTTGGTGAAATTAATTTTTAGATAATGGATAACATTTTATTCTAAAATCAAAAATCTGAGTTATATCTTATCACAAAAATATTTGAACCTTCATCCAAAACGATTGGTGGAGTACATAATATTCGTTGATTTCAAAATTTCCTACACACATGGTAATGGTAATATAATTTTCAACTATTTTAGTAAGAAACATATAATCTGGATCATGAAAGAATAGTCATAATAATGGAATCTGATGGGTCACTTTACTCACTTTAATTTGGGTGGTCATGAGTATATTATTAAAATTGTTCTGAAAAATTTTCAATTGACCCCATCTCTTATTGGTATCGTTCTTAACTAGAATCAGCTTAATGATGAATTTTTTAAAATTATGATTTATCTTTATGATGGGAAGATCATTTTTGACTATTTTTTCTCCTATGATGGTGTCATATAATATCATAACTAGTATGTTGTGCCCTTACCTATGAGAAATGATATGAAATGGGACTGTCATAATTCTTAGGGGTACCACACCCTAGAACAAAAAATATTCTTTATTATATTTTGTGACCTTTATAGTGTCCAAGAATGAGATGATACATTTTAAATTATAATTCTCACTTCTAAACATGTTAGTAGGTCAGTGTAACACCCAGATATTTTTATGAAATTGATTTTTAAATAATTTTATTTCATTAATATCTTGTATTGAGAAAAATATAATGATTAGATGCATAAGAATAAATAACTTGTAAAATAAATATAAAACTCAATATGAATTTATTCTTAATTGACTTGAAAATTATGAATATTTTTATTAAAGTCATTTTATTTTTCAGGAATTTAATTTCCACAAAATTTATTTCTTCTTCTTTTTATGAGTGAATATTAATATTTAGAATTTAAAGAATTTTTTTTGGAAAAAATTAATATCATTGTGATTTCTTAATTTAAAAATTATCTTTCAAATATTTTTTTTATAATTCTATGAGAACATTTATTTTCAAGGAATAGTGAAAAATATCAATTTTATTTAAAATATATTAAATTTTAAATTTATTAAAAGGTAAAAATTATTTGGGTTTAATTTTAAATTTTTATTAGTTCATGTTTATTTAAAATAATACAATTCTAAATTTTTTAGTTTTATTTTTTAAAATAATTTTTTCTAAAATAATTTTTTTGGTTTTAAAAGGTTATTATTCCAAAAAATGATTTTTCTTTCATTTTTTCAAATTTAATTTTAAATATAGTGATATAACATATAATTTTTGAATAATAATATTTTATTACATATATTGAGTCATTATGTGTGAATTTTTCAATTAAACCCCTTTTATTTTAGTTAACATGAATACTAACTTCGGTAAAATTTATTACCTCATTAAAGGGTAAAACAGGTTAATATGGATTACAAATATGTCATAAGGCCATAATTTTTCATCATATTTCTTATTGGTTGAATTTAATTAATCTCTTATCACCTAATGTTCTAAATTATGTTTTTTCATGTACACTTGTCAAGGAAAATGACTTATATATTATTTCAATCAATGAAAGTCACAGAATGTCACTTTATTTAGCTTAAATATATCTTATTTGTTCATATAAAGAAAAATTAAGTTATTAATAAATATAAGTTTCTATTTTATTATTAATAAAATTATTTTCATGGTATAAATTTATTCATTTCTTTTTCAGGCCACATAGATTAGATTATAACCTTTATAATATTTTATTTAAAGAAAGGTCAAAGATGTCACATTCATGTTTTTAATTAACAATAACATATTTAAGATGCATTTTCCTATAATATATGTTAAAAAGTAAATATTATACTCAAATATACAAGATATGAAATTATCATGGTAATTTATTTATATTTTTTAGTAAATATATAATTAACCTAAATAATTACACAACACTGATGCAATAATTATTAAATTAACAGAAAAATAAAATAAATGATATTAAAATTTTTAAAATTAATATAATTTGAGATATTTAAAGTGATCCACGAATTATTTAGATTATATTAAAATTCTTGGAACATAATAAATTAGGTTTTTATATTTTCAAAAGTTTTATTGATATTTTTAAAAGTCAATGTTGTGAATAGTATCAAAATTGAAAATAAAGATATGTTTTGGGTTAAATATTTTATTAAATTATATAAAATTCATAAAAAAATTAAAAATACAAGTTCATTATTATATATTCATAAATTTCCTTAATTTTCCATTTATGTTCCAATTTACACAATTTATCTAAAAATTGTAATCTTTTAATATTGAAAATTAGTAATAGTATTTAAAATTTTAATAGGTTAACTAGGGGTTAATAAAATTTAAAAGGATTAAAATAAAACCAAAACATGTATAAAATTTTGTTTGATGATATTACAACCTTATGTTTTCTAATCTTTGAATCCATGGTATTTTTGTGGTATTTTTTTGGAAAATGATTTTATTATAATTTAATGTTTTGAGATATTCAAAAAGTGCCCCTCACATCATTTATAAAAGGGAACCCCCCCATCACTTAATTACACCAAATTGAGCCATATATATCGACCATTATTTTATTATTTCACTTATACAATTCCTTATACATATTTTAAATTGTGTTAGAGTGTGGTTATCTTAAAAGACCAACCCTAGAGACTTTAAGAGGAGATATAATGGAGACATTTCAAAGAAGAGGTAATTTCCCTCACCAATAACTTTATTTTTCTACTCATTATTACCTCTACAAAATATATGATGTTTATAATAATATAATATATTATTTATCATAAATATTCCTAAATTTAATTATGATTATGAAAAAAATTATACACCATCTTTACCATCAAACAGGATGTGAAAGTATCACTCTTTCATAAGTACGCCTTAAGGTCTCCACATAGTGATACAATTAATTTTTAATCACCTTATTTAATGGATGGTTATTATGATAGATTTAATGAATATATATGATATATATTATTGAATTTTTATTCCTTAAATATTAGTTATTTTTTACATTTTTATCATTCCATAAATCAAAAAATGAAAATAATCTTCACGCATATGTACAGGATACTCTCTTAATAAATTGTGTAATTAATTTTTATATCTCTACATTATATGAATTATTATAAATATGTATATAATTAAAATATTTTATTTTTATATCATGGTTAAAATTATGTGAATGTCGATAAAAATCAAATTATAAGGAGTTAGACTACTAAATTGAAACATTTTTGGAAAATGAAGCAATTACCTTCAAGAATAGTGATATTAAAAAAATAGTAATAAATGGGTGATAAGTTTTTACAAATAATTAATAAATTCAATTATAGAAATAATTTTCTGTATTAAATATATATTAAATCTATAGTTATTATAGAAGTTGTTTTACCTTGATTGAAAAAAATAAATACTTGAGGTAAGGGTTTATTTTATAATCTCATCATTATTCAGGATTATTTATGTTTTTGTATCCTTCGAGAAATATTTATCTTCCATGAATTACAATAATAATTTCCAACATGTTTTATATACTATTTCTAAAAATTATATTTGAAAATTATTTACTTTTTACAAATCAAAATTAAATGGAATCATTTTTTCATTTTTCAGACAAGGTTCTTTGTCATTTTTTTGATGAAAATAAAGAATGGATGATTTATTTTATCATATATAGAATAGGAATATTTTTCCACCATCCTTAGGTATTTATGAATTTAAGAATAACTTATAATCTTACAATGATCATTTAAAAGAAAATTTTTTCCTTTTTAATTCCTTTTATTTTTAAAAATAATTATCACAAAATGTAACAAATATTTTCCCCAAGAATTATATTAACTGATATTTCAAAATCCTTTTGATCATAGATGAAACTATTGTTGTTACAAATTATTTCCTAGGGATATGATCAAATAATACCATATTTATTCTATATATAAATGGTTAAGGTTCATTATGGAATCAGGCTTATGAATCCCATTACATTTCCATGGTTTACAAAATGATGAAATGATTATGAAACCAATTTATTTCCATGGGTTATGATATGATGAATGGTAATGATTATGTGGAACACATATGTATGATTTAATTATGTGATGGGTGGTACCTATATCTCCCTTCAATTCATTGGGTAAATATTTATATATCATGATATAACAATGGGTAACAAGTCTATGGGCTTAATTCACTATAGGAAATAGGTATGTCCTGATCCACTATTGGAAATGGATGTGTCTTGGTCCACTATATTGATGGTATTTTAAATTAACATTGACTCATGGAATGGTTTTCTATAATTCCATTGGTGCCAAACTTTTATGTCATGATATTGTCATTCATGATTGATTTATGATGATTTATCTCTTTTATGGCCCATGTATGCTGAAATTATAAAGATTTCCTTCCATGAATAATTTTTATAATATATGAATGTTTGGGTAGGAACATCATAATTTATGAACATTATAATGTACCCTTATTTTTATATTATTATTTTATTATGATCATGGTTTTTTAATTCCTCTATTTACGCTTACAGAGAAACTGAGCTCACCCTTTCCTATGTTTCCTTCCCCAGGTTATGAATAATAGTTTAGGTAGGGTGTCCATAAGATAAATAATATGCGAGAAGATTTTTTTGGGTGATGTTTATGATATTCATAAAACAATAAAATTTTATATCTAATCTGTAAAGACTCTAAACCTTTATGATTTTGGAATAGTGTCTATTTTAATATATGGAATGTTTCTATAAATAAATATAATATTTGATAATGAAATTCTATGGCTCTTATAGTTAGTATTATAGCAGGTTTTAGAAAATATATGTAGATTAGTTTGGGAAATAAATAATGATAACACTTGGGAAAGGACAAAGTATATGATAAAATCTTAACATTTTAATAATGATCATGAATGACTAAGGTCAAACCTAAGGTGTAATTTATTATAAAGTAGGTTTCATGATTTAGACATCATATCTCATGATTTCTTGGTTTCCCTCTATGATTATTATTTCTCACACTATGAATTTTTGGGTTATACAAAATGGATAGATCCAGGAGGATCCACGTTAGTGGTGAATGTGATGTACAATGGAATGATATTACTTGTGAGAAACCAAATGAAATGGTATTTGAAAGGTGAATATTTTATATTGAGAATAATCATCAATATAATAATATGATAAATACTATCAACATTGGTGATATTACTGACCCATCTAATAAGATAAATATGTTGTTTCATTGGGTCCATAGAGGAAATAATGTTCAATTTTCCTCATTTAAATAATGTGGGTAGAGGAATCATAGAGAATGTTTTAATGGAATTGGAATATAATTAGGTTGTGGAAAATAAGGACACAAAAATTTAATTCCAAAGGAAAATTGTAAGGCTGGGTTAACATAATAGATAATAATAATGGAATTCCTAATACATCATTAATAGTTAATTGTTTTAAATGTGTAAGATATGGGAATTGTGAAAATTTATGCCATGTGGGGAATACTCTTGAAGTAAATCAACAATGTTGTAAGAGTAATGGTTATATTACTAATGATAAAGAGACTGCGAATGACATATAAAATAAAAAAATTGTTAAGGAATAAAACAATGAATCCTATATACTAGTTTAATATGTTAGTGGAATGATAGAGTGTATATGTATTGGAATTAATGAATAATGTTTCTAAAGTAATATTATGTTATTACGGACTAATGAAACATATAAGGATTGGTCAACCATAGTTTTTTCTTATATATTTGAAAGTATATGTTGAATGGTACTGGAAACCATTAAAATATATTGAGGTGATATGGTGATATTTTTAGAGAAAACTTGATTACGGGAATGATAAATATTAATATTTTCATGATGAGAAAAATATATTTTTGATAGTGATAAAATAAATGGGATAGTATTAATGACCATGGAACTCATTACTAATATGATGACAAGGTGGTTTATGACACCATGGATTTATTTTATGAAATTATTTGGATTTATGGTTTGAGGAAAGATTTAATTTTTTGAAATCATACATTTTTCACTAAGTTTTTATGTTAATTAAGGTTATTACCCTATTTTAAGAGAATACATGATCATAGCCTTGACATATTTTTTTGTGAGACAATTAAGATCTAGTTCAAGCTATTTCATGGATTTTTGATAAGTTTATTTTGAAAATTTCATCACCTTTTTTTGAAAGTTGTAGATTTCAATAGTTAGTAATGTTCATAAGGTTAATCATTTATGAAATCTATTAAGATTAATTTTTGATGACATTTTACAGAATAATGTATTACCTCACTATGTGATGATTTATGTGTATTTTTTGACTTGTGATAACCTGACTGAAAATTATTTTTTATTTTATTTTCAAATCACTTTTAATGAGAAACTAAGAAACCACCATTTTCAATAAAACAGCTAAATGAAAATCAAAGCAAAACCAAAACAAGTTACCGGTTCCACCTCTCCCCAGCAGCTATAACAAGTGAAGGTCCTCCACCAAATCATGATCACTCGGCATACAGTCCCGTGAAAAGATGCACGGGAACGGAACCGATGGTCGAGCCATACCCTCTCAGTCTTCCACTCCAACAGACATACTGAATTGGCGGCCTCATGCTCAGAACCCCATTTGAGGTGGAACTAGAAAACAAGATGGAAACCAAACACCCAAAAACATATCGAAACACATAGACTGATTCTGAAATAGCCCCTTTCAAATGCTTAAAGAAAAGAGAATCCAAGAATTAGTCAGAAATGTCTATGGATGAATCATTGAAGAAAAAATTAATTCTTCTGGAACCCATATCTCTAAACAACATCCAGGATATAGCGATTACCTGGATGTGCTGCTCTCCACATAACAGGTCTTCAAATGCAGAAGATAGTGTATCCCAAACCTGTATATACTCCTCTATGTTGATCAACCCCTTGTTAAAACCCCAAACCAGAATTGAGTCATGTTTGTCGACCCAAGAATATTGTTCCTCATTTAGAGTCATTTCAATGGCTCTACCCATCATCTTTGTCATGTCCTCTTTGGAGGCAATGAGAAACAACACCTGCTCTGTAACATTATTATCCGAACTTCGGATCAGATCCCAGGAAGAATCGAGCTGACCATGTGGTTTTAGTTGACTCATGGCCTCCATGTCCAACTTCTCCTCGATTTTCTTTTCTGTTGTCCGAGTCTTCTTAGGGGGTGGCAATTAAGAGAAGACCTTCCTACCCCTACACCTTCTACTACTACTATTATTCCTTGGGCTGATTTCTCCAATAGAGTAATTATTACTTGTTTCAATGATTTCCTCCCCCTGGTCCCCCATCTTGTCTTTAGAGTTATTTACTAACGATGTTTCTATAGGGAGTGGAAAGTATGAGTAGTCCTTTCTCAGTTTCCGTTTTCCTTTACAAGTACTACCCCTCCTCGTACATGAGAGTAATTCACCCTGGACCTGAACCTCACCCTCAACTTTATCTGCAGGGTGAGTATATTTTCCATCACTGGACATGAGGACCTTCTGCCCATCCCTAGGCTTCTCCTGCTCATCCAAAACAAGGTCCGCATTTAGTAGGCCATCAAACCAGTTTCCCAACTCAACAACAGCCACCTCCTTGCTAGGACTGGGTCTTAAATCCGAAGACTTTCCCTCCCCTTGTTCCTTCAGTGTCACTGCCAAACATATACCACTCCATGAGCACACCGCATTAGCATATGGGGCAACCAGGAGGTCCTTGGGACCTCCCTCCTCCATCCTTGAAGGATGAAATCTACATCGATCCTGGGTACCCCCATCTCCAGCCCCCATTTACACTTCTGGTTAGTTCACCGAGACCTCCAAAACTGCTTGTTTAACTCCCAACTGACTATCTTCCCGGGAATGGACTACACTAATCGCAGCCTCCACACCTGCAATTGTACTTGTCACAAGAGGCTTGACATTTTTTGCTGCACCCCCATCACCTTGCCTGTCTGAAAATCTAGAGTCGCGCCTACAGGCCGCAGAGGAGTGGCCCATGCGTTTGAAAACCGAACAGAAATCAAACCAAGATTCATATACAACCTGCTAATTACAACGGTACTCCTCGGCCTCTGTGATCCAAAAAAAGTCGGGAGGCACCCTTGAGGAATCAACTTCCACACAAATTCGTGGGTTAACAGGATGAAAAATCACATTGGTTTGGCTATCAGAGCATAAATACCTACCAACTAGGTTGCCAAGAATCCTAACTATCGAGGGATTTTGAAATGGTAAAGGCAAGTTGGAGAGACTAACCTATACCAATACTGAAGGTGAATCATGCTTCATGTGGAATTCGTAGGTCCATCTGTAGTGGAAAAAGCGATATCTGTTATAGCGGTGGGGGGGGGGGCTAGACCAGGCTATCAAGTCGTATTCCGAAGCAAAATGGACCATGATATTCTTGTTGTCAATAAATCCCACAGTTTCCCTATCCTGTAAATCCCACGAGCCGAAGACAAACCTGTCAAATGAATCCACTGAAGGACTTCTTTGAGAGAATCGAGTGATTAAAGTCAGGTTATAGAGAGACAAAGCTTCGTTGAATTTGGCAATCAACATCGGAATATTCGGGCGTCCTTCATAAAGATCTGGAACCTTGGGTCACAATAAACATGTTTGGCCTATCATTTTTTCTCATTAACCTTATTGGGACCATGATCTCTATCTCTTTCTATTAGTTTTAAGAGATTATTTTTCCACTCCAAATCCATATTATACTTTCCACTAATTATTTACCTTTCTGGAATCCTAGTTATGTGTTACGGAATGTAACCTTTATGTTTAAAACATTCCCATTTTAGGGGAAGATTTATTAGTCATTTGTATGATGTGGGTTTATATAAATGAATTATAAAATGTTAAACTTTATATAACTGAGAAGAAATTTTTGGGTGAAATTTATTTAATAGGAGGGATATTATATCACCCTAATATTTTTATGAGATATATTTTTAAATAATTTTATTTCATAGATAGCTTTCATTTCATGAAAAAGCATGTTTATAAGAACAACAAAGCATTATTAAAATATTATATTTCCATTATAAATGAGATATTATATTTTTTGGAGTGAATAAGAATATATAATTTATGAAATAAATATCGAACATAATATGAATGTATTGGTATTTTCTTATAAAATGATCCCAATTTTTTAGTAAAGTCATTTTATTTTTTAAGAATATATTTTTTTTTTCAAAATGAGCCTTTCATTTTTTTATGAGTGAATATTAATTTATAGATGTTCTATAATTTTTTTGACAAAAAAATCATTTTTTTTTTCAATTTCAATATTATCTTAGAATGAATTTTTTTACAATTTTATGAAAATATGTAATTTCAAGGAATAGTGATAAATACTGATTTTTATTAAAAAATATATTTTCATTTAAATCTCTTATAAGGTAAAAGTATGGTGCATATTTTTTTGAATTTCAATTATTTTATTTTTAATGAAATTATCCAATAATGTTTTTTATGTTGGTTTTATTAATAAATTTTTTATAGAAACATATTACGTTTTAAAAACAAATTTTTCTAACAACCCGTTATCCATTGTATTCTACCAATTGAATTATCGATCAATATTTGTAAATTATTTGTTTTGAATTTTGAAAAATTAAATCAATATTTATAATTAAGGGTTTAAAATTTTTAAATTATACGACTTCTAGTTTTAGTCAATTTGAATAGAAAATGTGGTAAACTTAATTACGACGGTAAATGGTAATACATGTTAATGTAGATTAAAAAAAGTGATAAGACCATAATATTTCATCATATTTATTATTCAATGAATAAAAATATACCATAAACACCTAAGGATAAAAATAGAGTTTTTTAATGGAAAATATTATATAAAAGTTTCTTATATATTACTTAAACCAATGAAATTTACAAAAAGTCACTTTCTTTGTCAAAAATATCTCTTTTGTGTCCACATAGAGATAAAAGTAGGTTATGGAAAAAAATAAGTTTTCATTTTAAATGTAATAAACATATTTTCATGGTATATATTTATTTATGAATATTTGTGGCCACATCGATTAGATTATAACATTTGAAAATATTTATTTAAATAAAATTCAAAGTTGTAATATTCCTATTTTTAATAACTATATCATTTTTAATATGGATTCATCAAAATGTTATTTTCAACTATAACTATTGTTTTAAAAGAAAAAATATTATTCTTCATCATGTTAATATATTTATAAATTTTAGGAAATAAATAATTACCCAAAATACTTTCACAATAATGATATAAAAATTAACCAACTAAATAAAAAATCAATTAAATGAAAATAAAAAATTACAAGTAATATAATATGAGATATTTAAGGTGGTGAACGAATTCCATAGGTGAATTTTACATTTTAAGGATATAATAAAATAGTTTATTTTTAATTTTACAAATTTTATTGATATTTTTTAAAATTCAAAGTAATGAATAGTATCAAAATTAACAATAAGGATACTTTATGGGATTAATATATTATAAAACTATTCAAAAATTATAAAAAACATAAAAAAATATGGTTATTATATGGTCTTAAATTTATTTAATTCACCATTTATTATCCAATTTACACCATATAAGTAAGAATTACAACCTTTAATATTGAGATATTTGTTAACATAGCTAATGTTAAAATATGATAACTAAGGGTAATTTAAAATGATAAGATTTAAAATAACACCAAAACTTCTTTAAAATAAATTGTTTTATGATATTAAAACCATATAAAATATTTTATTCTAAAACACTACCATTTGGGGGTATTTTTTTGGAAAATAAATTTATTATAATTTAAACTTTTCATAAATTTAAATAGTACCCCTCAACTCAATTATAAAATGGCACCTCCTACCTCACTTTTTCAAACCACTTATTTCCTTATAGATCAACCATACTCTAGAAAAATTCCCATCCAAAGTTCCATATACACATTCAATAAGTGTTTTCATTATCAAAAGGACAACCCTAGTGTTTTAAGAGGAGATCTAAGGGATATGTTTCAATAAAGAGGTAATTATTTTAATTGATCACATTATTTTACTACTCTTTGTTACCTCTTCTAAATATATAATTTTATCATAAAATAAGAACTTATGTGTCAGAAATACCCTAAATTTTTTTATAAATATGAAAACACCATTATACACTATATTTACCATCAAACATGAAGTGAAATTATGGATCATGCATATGTATGACTTACCATCTCCATGTAGTGATACAATTCATTTTTCATCACCATTTTTATGGATATGTTTTATAATCGGTTTATTGAATATATATATATGTGTGTGTGTGTGTGTGTGTTATATATTTTATAATAATGATTTTGGAAATATGAATTACTATTTTCATTCATTTAATTCCATAAATTGAAATATCAAAATAGCATTCATGCATCTGTACGACCTTCCATCTCCATGATTATTGTCAATCATTTTTATATATCTACTTCCTAAGAATGATTTCAAATAAATATATAATTATTTTATATGTGGTTTATATCATAACATAAATTTTTTAAATTATGGTAATAAGATCAATGTATAAGGACCAAGACAGTTGAACTGGAACATGCTTTCAAAAATAAGTAGTTACCACACAGAACAATGATTTTAAAAACTAGTTATTAACAAATATATTATAATTTGTTATAAATAAATAATAAATGGTATGATTGAATTAATTTCATATAAAAATTTTATATTTAATTCATATTTATTATGTATGATGTTTGAATGTGAATGAATAAATGCATGATATTAGGTAAGGGTTTTTTTCATAATAACATCATTATATATGATTTTTTATTTTTATGTATCCATTGGGGAATATTTATCATATATTTTTTCTTTTAATTTATTAATTTTTTAATTAATAATTTTTAAAATTATTTTTACCCATTTATATATTATAAAAAATGGATTAAAAGGAATCTTTTTTTTCATTTTAAAAATAAGTTATTTATGACTTATCTGAAAAAAATACAAAAGGAATGTGTTATTTTAACATAAACATCATGAGAATTTTTTCCAACATCTTTATGACTTAATAATTTGTGATTCCTACTACATTTTTTCAATTTCCTTTTCAGAGAAAATTTTTTACTTTCTAATTGCATGGATTTTTAAAAAACACAAATTAAGGAGGATATCTTCAACAAGAATTATTTTATGTGATATTTAAAAATAATTTTTATCCTAGATGATATTATTAGATGTTAATTGTGATTTAATAGTGATATAATCCAAGGATACTATCTTTATTCTTTCTCTATAAAGTTTATTTTTTGGTTTACATGATTTTTATGATCCCCATTTCTTTTCTAGGGGTTATGAAATGTTGAAATGTTTCAAAAATCTATTTCTTTACATAGGTTATGATATGATGATTGTGTATTATTGTGTGGCACACATATGTATGATTTCAATATTTTATGAGTGGAAACTATATCTCCCTTAAATTTATTGGATAAATATTTACATCTTATGATATAATAATGACAAACATGTGTAAGGGGATTGATCCATTCTGGGAAGCAGGTGTATCCTAATCCACTCTATAAAATTTTTTATCCAAATCCAGTATAGAAAATGGGTAAATCCATATCAACAATGTTGATTGTATTGGAATTTAACTTTTTCATGTGAAATTTATTTCTATATTTATGGTTGTTCCACACATTTATGACATGGTCTTATGGTTCAGGGTAGATTTTTTAAGATCTCTCACTCTAATGGATCATGTTCTTTCAAATGATAATGTTTTATTCTATGACTCATATTTATGATCTATGATAGGATGGGTGAGAACAATATAGGTTATGATCATTATCATATAACCTTATACTTATTTTGTGTTATTATATTATTAGGGATTGATATCTATTATTTTTACCCTTATTGATCCTCTAAGCTAACCCTTTCTTAACTTTCCTTCCCTATGTGATGAAGAAAATTTTTGGTAGTGTATACCTAAGAGGAGTAATAGTTGAGAAGATTCTTGTGGGAGATAATGAAGATCATTCATAAAATAAAATGATTTTATATCTAATCTCCATAGATTTTAATCCTTTATTATTATTCTATTTAGTGCATTTTTATGTATTGAATATTCATATAAGTAGATGTGATATTTTAGTATGTAATGATCAAGATATTATAGTAAATAATAAGAAATAAAAAACATTAGTTTACCTTAGCACCTTCCAGTGATTAATTTCAATTATGATGAGATTTATATAAACATAATGGTTGTTTGTACTTGTTCCCCCTGAAGGAACAATGTTATAGGGGTAGTGATCGAGTAGATGACCAAATCAAATCACTTCATTCTCATTTTTTGATACAAAAAATAATGAGGAAATTGGATGTATCTATGTGAAAGAGGTATTTATATTACTTGAAGTTATATATTATATAGTTTCTAACATGGATCTATGTTTTAATTCTTATTTTTGGAGATGCTTTCAAGAGTTGATGAGATTACATGTCATATTGAACATTACATATCATCCAATGATGAGAGGATGATAGAATGAGATATAAAAATATTTGTGGAAATGATAGGTTCTTACATTATAAACATTAGTAGATATTATAATTTCCATTTAGGATAGGTTTATTTTCCTTATAGTATTATTTAACACTCTAGTATCATAATGGATCCTTTCAAGCAATGTAATGGACATCCTTGTAGATCTATGTAATGTTTTTCAATGATTGGGAAAGTTTCCCTGGTTGAAAATAGATTGTTCTAAAGGAATATAGTGAAGATTCAATTGATTCATTATTAGATGGTGATGGCATAGAGCTAGTAAAAATCATATGTTGATTGTCAACATGAACCTTTGGTTTTTTTTGGTTGATGATAAGGTGTTTTTGAGTGTCTTACCTCAGTTGTGTCTCTGATGTCTTGGGAAGTAGGGAAATATTATGGTAGGATTTGTGGGTCCATTTGATATTGTTGAGTGGGTGGGAAGTGCATCTTACCATTTATACATTCCACCACAATTGATAATTATTCAAAATATTTTTCATGAATCAGTGATTAAGAAGTATATTTGAGACCCTTATCATGTCTTGAGCTTGGAAGTCCTTGATGTGGAACATGATTTACATGTTACTAGGTTGTGTCCATGTGGATACTATTACATATTACATAGTGTAAAAGAGAGGTAAAATAAACTATAAAATTAGATTAATTTATAATAATAATGTGAATCATCAAAAATAAGTCATGTAGACATAATAATCTGGGAACATATATAATATCCAAGTTATAAAACATGGTGATAATTTTATAATTCTATACAAAAATAGATGTAGGAATACATTAGAATGTACTATACAAAAATACATATAAATATAAAAATTATAAACTAAAAAATAATCATAGGAATGTGCTCATTCTTATTCCCTCAAAAAAATTATCTTATCACATTAATGATGCATCTATAGATATACCATTTCCCTTGGCTCATCCTATAACAAGGATGTCGGTCTGGGTACCAATCGACATCCCAAATAGATTCACTAGAACTTAGTATGTGACCTCTAACGTTTCTATAAAAAATAGAGTATGTGAATATAAATATAGAATTTTTAATGTAAAATGAAAAATAATTGAATAATAAACTAATATAATAACCATGTTTTTCTCAGGTTCCACATAGATGGCCCAAACAACCATACCTACATCAGACTAATCTAGGGAAATTTGAATATGAAACATGAAAAATATTAGGTCCCATGAATATGTTAAGAGTTTATTTATAATAATATTCATGATGGAAGATCCAAGGTTAAACTGGGGTGGCCTCTTCTAAGTACTGAAGTCATTCCCTTGGGAATACTGTTCTTGTTCAAGTTTGAACATTATATTAATAGAAAAATGCTCTATATTCAGTTCAAATCATTTATAATTAATTACATTCTAGGTTTTAATCCTGGCCTCTTTAATAATCCATTTAATTTAGGACATTACCTTTATATTTAAATAGGATAATGGTTCATAAGTGAGTACTTATAATTTTATTATGCTACACATAGACAATAAGGGGACAAATTAAATGTTTGTTCCATTAAATATCACAGTTATTCATTTATTATAAAGTAATAAAATTCCTTTTTAAAAGCCAATATGGCATTTGTAATGGGTATCATAGGCTCTTGTATATAAGGACTCACCAAAGGGGTTATCCTTGTTGAGGTTACAACCTCTAAAAAGTTTTATAGGTAACATAAAGGTTCTATGAAATAGTTTCCACAATTAATTTTATATAATTCATATATTCAACAAAAATCATGGAGAACGTTTCTCCTAGAACAATGATAATATCTATAAATATAGAGACAATGAGAGAAATAGTATATACCACCATCCTTATGGTGCTAGAGGATTAATCCTCCAGTATAAGATTCTTATTTAGACTCAATAAGAAGTAATAATAATAACAGATGAATACCTAGAAAATTAGGAATATTATATTGCATATAAATAGTGTCAAATATATATATATATAATAATAATAAAGTGAGGTTATGGATCGAAGATCTTACCAGTATTCATCTAAGGTCATAGATGTCTCACTTATCATAGTCTGAATGATAAAGAGGTTTTAATGCCTAATGATGTTAGAGAATAATGCTCCCACGGTTCCCATTACTATGAAAATTGAAAGGATGATGAGTGATATAGGTTATTAAATTCAGAAGTGGAAATGGTCATTTTCGAAATATTTTAATGATTCATTGGGTTTGGCTGCATGATTATCCAAATATTACTCCAACAATGAGCGAACACTATCTAACAGAAACACCCATTCGCATGGTTGGGTTCTTGTTTCGACAAACCATACACTAAATGTAAGTTTAAAATCTTCCATAGGACTATATTTTATCCCATGGGAGAGTGTCCTCCTATTCATGGTTTAGTAAATAGTGCACCTCCTCCTAGTGGGCCACATGGTTAAGAAGCTCAGTTACTACTAATTGTGGATGAAAACTGTTCCTTAAACTATTTCTACAAAAAATAACTCAAGTCTCTAAGGAGTCCCTCAAAACGCTTGAAAACTTATTTAAACCCTTATGAAATTCCATTATTATAAAACATTATACATATTATAAAATTTAAAGGGTTCGTAGCTAAAGAGAAAAACCAAGATCTTATAATCTCCCCCACATAATACAAATCATCCCCAATATTCTATTCATAGGGTTGTATATAATCATATGATAATTATAGAGGACCTCACTTTTCATTAACTATATTTACATAACATTTTTAGAATACTTAAAACATTACAAAAACAGACACACAAAGACCGTACTAGTCTAGTGCCTTTGGAAACATGGAAACCTAAACACTCCTAAATAAATGAGCTATATAATCTATCATTAGGTTCCTCTTGAATAGAACCCTTCTTAGACACGTCAAAAATAATACAAACATTCATAACATGGTGGAAGGAAACATAAAAATGGGTGATATTAGATGCTCAGTATGGGTAAACAAGGGAGATACATAAACATAATCATGAGCATAAGTGTATGAGAACATGATCATGAAAATTGGAGATCGTACCCTTCATATCAAATATTATAAGCATGAATCATGGAATAAATCTTGGAATATCATAAGATATTAATCATAAAAAATAAAGAACATAATCCCTGAAAGAATAATATAAGAACAAAACATGGAACTATAGCAGACACATAAGCATATAATATAATTTCTATAGTATCCAAGGCATCTTAACATAGACCATCTTGGTATTATGGGTTCACTACCCCTACCATCATTGTACTCATGGTTCACTCTCAGGGCCATCTTAGTAGAATGAGTTCACTCCTCATACCGAATTATTATTCATGGTTCACTCCCATGGACATCTTAGAAGTAAAGGTTCTTTCCCAAGATCGTCTAAGTATATATCATGACATATAAATATTTACCCAATTCAATGGATAGAGATATATGTCTCATCCATATCATAGTGAAATCATATATACATATGCCACAAGATCATTAAAAATAATATCATCACCCATAAAATTAAATGGGTGTAATAAAAATGTAATAATATCATAAAAGTTTGACAAAAATATTGGTTTTTTAATCATTTAACCAAAATCATTAACTATAAAAAGAACTAGGAATAAAAATCATATAACCCATGAAAGAGAAACAGTTTTCATAAACTTCATGCCATTAAAACATAATTCATTCATAGAAATAATATGAATGGAAAAATTGAATAATTTAGCTAAAAATACATTAGTATCACCAATATATGTTATCTTATATGGGAAATAATTTTGAAATATTCTTCAAAAAAATTCTTGAGAAACATATACTTTCTTTATTGGAAAATGTTTTGTAGAACATAAGACATTTGTGAAAAATATTTTCTTTAAAAATCACTTTGAAAACATATAAATGAATCATTTAAAAGCATAAAATAATTTTTAAAATAATTTTTTCCCTCTAAAATGATCCTCAAGGATCTTTTGAAAACATTCATGAAAACCTTTTTGAAAACATGGTTTTTGAATAAAACAGATTTCCATCCAAATAGAGAAATACAGTCAGATTTTTCATAAAAATGTTTTCTTAAATATCAGAAGTACCAAAGAAAGGTAAAGTTTTAATAAAACCTGAATATATAATTAATATATTAGGGATAATAAAATACAATAGTTTTATTGAGATATGGATGATAATATTTCAATAAAGGAAGCATAATCATAAATAATCTCGATAAATGGTGAGATTAGTTCAATAAGCTCTTCCAACATGGTAACATGGGACAATAATCTCCATGTAAAAAAAAGTTACATTAAGATTAAAATATCATTAAATGATGTATATATAATATACAACATGTCAAATTTAAGTATATACACCTCTAAAAAGAGGGAAGGTTCATAATAAAACATGTGTCTTCAAAATAGAAAATTGAGAAACATTTGTCTTACTGATTTGGTAGCTTTTGAAATATTAACCTCATGAAATAAATATCATTGATTGGCTATTTAAATACCCATAAATTTAATTATAATAATCTTTGAGTATATCCATGGGTAGTATACACACAACACAAAAGTAATGAGTGGTGAATAAATCATGTATATTACGAAAATAAAAAGTGAGATGAAATCCCCTTAGCATGTGTATTAACTCTCATCATACTCATTAAAACCACCTATATAATAAATAAAATTTATTATAATTCGTTTATCATAAAATATTATTATATATAATACCACATATGGTTTTATTATGACCTTATATTACCCACCTGTTAATAATCCTATGTTAAGGTTTCACATCCGGTAATAGTCATTTTTTTTCTTCATATGTTTTTTAATTTGTTATATATATGGTCCCTATACTTATTTAATGATTTAAATAATGTAAATAATGATATAAAAAATTATATTCAGAATATTTTTGTTACAATAATATACACAATATATATTTAAGAAGTGGAATATATTGTTAATGGAGACGGTAAGTCATGTATTCATGAACGTTGTTTCTGTTTTTATTATCATATTTTAAGAAAGAAGGTAAGTAAAATACATGTATATATATTTTAATATATATAATTATTAAAGTATAATTATTATATCATATATATCATATAGTTTCTATAAACCCATCTTTAATACATTCCATGTAGTGTGTGAATGAATAACATCACTTTATGGGGTGGTAGTCCACACTTCCTCAAACAAACTTATCGTATTTACACTAAATGGAAAGTATAAATATATGTGTTATAAAATTATTAAATAAGATTAAAGAAACAATAAATATAATATATATCAAATATTAACATATTTTCCATCATAAATTCCTACATGAGAGGCGATAAGAAAAAAATGAACAATCATCATTTTCTGAGGGGGTGGTTTGATGTACACATAAATAGTATGTTTGTTACCCATTAAATGGAGTTGTATGTAAGTGTCAGTATACAATTAGAATAAAAACATAATATTATATTGTAGATACATGTTTTTTATAAAATTATGGAAAATTTATATTAGAGGGGTGGAGAAATAAAATAAACGAAAGGATCTTGAGAGATGTCGTTATCTCTTTTGGTTTCTACCATAAAACTTCCTCAGATTTAATTCATCTATAAGGTAGGATTATAGTAGAAATTTAGGGATTTTGGGAATATTATTGGTTGGAGTATGTCTGATCACTTTTGTTTTGAGATGTGTGAGGAAGAGGAAGATATGGTGGCCACTTATAGGGAAGGTAACGGACACACGTGGCATTTTTTAGAACAAGTTAGGTGTAACAATTTTTTTACCTAAAAAAATTCACAAAAAACCAAAAAATAATAATTTAAAGGTTGATGGATGATTAGTGGAATTAAAATGAGGTTTTTACACGTTTCTAGGTTATTTTGGGGTATAAATTTAAGGTTTTTTACTTTGTTAACCTAAATTTTCCCCTAATCATTTTAAAACAAAATTAATCACTTTCACTATTATTTTTGGTGAAAATATAAGTTTAGATTATAAGAAATTATAAATTATTCTGATTCTAAATATGGAAACCATTTTTCCATATTATAATCATAGATTTAGAAGAAATTAATTTAAAAATAATCTCGTTGGCAGGATGACACTATGGGTTTTTAAAGTAAAAACGTCCAAAATTTTGCTAAGTTTTTATTCCCAATATCAAAGTGAAATTTATTCCAATGACCTAAATAGGATTATTTTATAAAAATAAAATCTAATTAAACTCTTAAAAAAATTAAAAAATAATTTAAATTTAGAAATAAATTAGACAAAAAGAGTGTTTTGAATTAAAATCTAGTATTTTCACTATTCATAAAAAAATGATGTTCCTCAGAAAAATCCAAAAAACTCACCCTGAGATAATTTATAAATTATAAATTAAAAAATGAAGTTTATTTTTTCAAATTAAATTTCTAATTTTTTATATAATTAATTTTAATATTTTTCACAGAATGACATTAATAGAATTTTGTTTGAGAAAATAGTGATTTTAAACATTGGAGAACTTTACAAAAATAGTATCTTTCATTGTCAATATGATTAATTTATATTAAAAAATATAAACCTTATTTTAAAATTATATATTAATATTTTATTTCTAATTTTAATCTTTAGGTTATAATTATCTGATTTAAATAATTATAACACTAAAATAATGGTTTTTAGAAACATCTGTTTTGTGCATAACATATTCCAATTCGATGTTATGTGTAAATCATTCCATGTATATTTTCAATGTAATGTATTTCAAGTCAGTTCCATGTGAAATTAATTTTTTACTCAGTTAATTAGAAGGCATAAATGAAAATTTAATTAACTCAAAAAAAACTCCATAAAAACTCGAGGTGTTACATTCTACCCCCTTAAAATAAATTTCACCTTAAAAATTCATCACTTAGGTAAAATAATGAGTATACAAATTCATCATCATATCCTCATGTTCCTAAGTAGATTCCTCTAACTAGTTATTTTTTTAAAAAACATTAACCAGTTGAGTGGTCTTGTTTCGTAAAACTTTCTCTAATCATCCTATAATTTCAAATAGATGTTCTTTGTAAGAAAGGTCTTGTACAAGTGGTATGAACTTTGATTTTAGTACATGTGAATGGTTAGGTTTTACTTCTTTAGGAGAGATACATGGAACACATCATGGACTTGAGATATATTTCGAGAAATTCCCAAGATATTGCCTAACTTTTCGATATAATCAAGAATCTCAAAGGGACTGATATACATACAGCTTAGTTTACCTTTATTTCTGATCCTCATAAATTTCTTTTAGGGTGGAATTCATAGAAACACATTTTCACCAACTTTAAATTATTGATCATGTTTTTGGTTATTAGCATAACTTTTCCATCAACTTTGAGATGCCTTGATATGTTGATTAATGATTCTAACATTCTCAAACATTTCTTTATAGATATCATTCCCCAATAGCTTTCATTCTCAAAACTCATCCTAGAACATTGGATATCTACATTTCATCCCATAGAGGGATTTATAAGGTGCATATTAATTCTTGTGTGAAATATTTTTTTATAAGAAAACACAAATAGGTGAAGGTTTTGATCCTAACCACCAATAAAATCTAGAGAACAATATATCAGCATATACTCTAGGGTTTTAATTGTTCCTTCAGATTAACAATTCATCTAAGGATTATATGTATTGATGAAACTAAACTCAGTATCATATTTTTTCTGAATTATTCTATAGAACACTGAGGTAAACCTCATATCCCAATATGATATAATGGAATTTCGTACTCCATAAAACCTCGCCACTTCTTTAATGTATATCCTACCAAGATGATTGAGAGAGAAGTATTCTATAATAGTGATGATGTGTGTTAACTTAGTAAGGTGATCGACTACCACCCATATATCATTAAACTCGTTTGAGGTTTTGGGTAATTCATTCAAAAAATCCATTGTGATGTTCTCCCATTTCTATTATGGTATGGTTACGGGATGAAACATCCCCTTTGAATTTTCTATTTCAGCCTTAAATTTTTGGTATACCAAGCACCAAGATACAAACTTTGCGATATGTCTCTTTCTTCCATCCCATAATAATTATTCTATCAAGTCCATATACATCTCCATACTTCTAGTATGAATAGAGAATGATGAAATATGAGATTTCTCTAAAAGATCCTTCTTCAAATATGGTATGGAAGGAACACATACATGCTTCCTAAACCTTATCACTCCATCCTAATCAAGGTTAAACTTAGGAACATTTCTATCTTTATCTTTTAGCACTAAATATTCCATATACACCTCCCTAATATTCATGTCGATAGAGGTTTGAACTTTCATTATAGAAAGATGAAAAAAAATCAATTCCTTCAGGGTTTCTAGATACATCATTAGAAAATCCAAAAATATTGGATATTTTTTATCTTCATCATAGATAATCTAGCATGATCCTTTCAACTCAAAGTATGATCCACCTTGTTCTCATTCTCAAGTTGGTAATGTATTGAGTATTCATAATACTTTATCAACTCTAACCATATTCTCTAGTGCATCTTCAACTCATTCTATGTGCATATATGGTTCATAATTTTATAATCGGTACATGTATCACACTTTTCTCCATAAAAATAATGCCTCCATATCTTTAATACAAAAATAACAGTTGCTAACTCCAAACCATGTGTTGGGTAATTTTGATCATGAATCCTAAAAAACTGTAAGGCATAAGCAATCACTATGTTATTCTGCATAAGAAAACCTCCCAATAACTTCATTAATTCATCACTATAGATTAAAAACCCTTCTCCATTATAGGGTAATATAAGAACAGGTCTGCTAACTAACCTTCTCTTCAGTTCCTTGAATATTTTTTCACATTCATCTATCATGAGGAACTTGAAACCCTTTTGAGTTAGCATGGTCAAATGATTAGATAGAGGTAATAAATTCTCGATAAACCATCAATAATATCCAAATAAACCAAGAAAGATAAGGATCTCAGTCACTGTGGTTGGTCTAGGCCAACATTAAATAGCCTTAGTCTTTTATGGATTTACTGCTATACCATCTCATGAGATTATGTTACCCAAAAAAGAAAATTGTTGCATCCATAATTCACACTATTTAAATTTTTCATATAGTTTCTCCTTCCTTATGGTAATTAGTGTTATTATCAAGTGATCATCATTCTCTCACTTTCTCATTGAATACATATGAATATCATCTATAAAATCTTACAAAAACTAATTGAGGAAATCTATAAATACTTATTCATTAATTTTATGAAGATAGATGGGGTATTAATGAGACCAAAAGGAATCACTATATGTTCATAGGGTTCATACCTTGTACATATTTCTATATTGGGTATATCCTTCTTATAGAACATCAATTCAAGATATTCAAAACAAATTTCAATCTTGGAAAAGTATTTAACTCTACGCAATTGATCAAACAAGTCATTGATATGGGGAAGATGATACTTGTTCCTGATTTTGATCTCTTTCAACTCCCAATAATCAATGAAGAGTTTTATTGATCCATATTAATTTTTCAAAAAATTAACCGTTGCACCCTAATAATACACACATGGTCTAATGAATACCTTATCATGGATTTCATGGAGTTTCTTCTTCAATTACCGTAACTCAATTGGGGCCATTCTTTTATGATTCTTTGAAATTAGTGTGGAATTAGGTATGAATTATATTGATAAGTAAAAATCATGTTTTGGTGTCAGGACATGTAACTCTTCTATAAATACATAAAATAAATTCTGAACAATAGGTATATCATTGATGTCAATTTTCTCCCCAACCATTGGTGATAAACGACCCTTCTGAATGGGAATTAAGACCCGTAAACTGGATGTAATATCCATAGGAAGATCATACTTATCATCACATGGATGGATGGTCATAGGAGAGTTTAAAATATAAAATGTAACATCCCTTACTTAACAATTGATGTGAAATTTATGAAGATAAATCCATTACATGCCTAAGATAACATCAAATTCAACCAAAGGAAGGATGAAAAGATTTGCCAGAAGCACATTCCCACAAACTTCAACCGAAGTGTAATCTGAGACATGGGATGAAATCACCACACCATTATGGGTTTACACTACCAATTAAAAATCTAATTATTTTGGTGGAGACATAACACCCTTAGAAAATTCTTTATATATGAATTATTTGATAGATCTAGAATCAAATATGACATTAGAAGTTCTAGAGTGGATGGTAACTGTAACCTTCATCATGTTGTTATCACAACCCTCATCCAAAATAGAAATTCCATGAGATTTTTCATTTCCCATTAACATAATAGGTTGCTAACATCATTTATCATCACTAGACCTTAGGTTTGGGAAGTGTTTAGCATAATAAACATTCTCCTTACATTTATAGAAGTTAATCATGGCAGGTGCAGTTTAGGTTGTTTTTTCTCCATTTACACCATTTTCTAACTTCTTCCCATCCCTTTGGAAATCGAACTCTAAATTTCCTTTCCTTATATAATTTAAACATTTATTAGACTCCTTATGTAAATTTCCTCCATGCTTCTTCCCACACATAGAGCTATAATGTAAATATCATCTTCTTCTATTCAAGTTTTTTAGATTTTCCTTTAACCTCTGTCTACCTTTTCTTATCAAAACCATGAAATTGATAGATGACACCAACGTGAATTTAAACCACGATTTCACAACACACAATATATTCATAGTTACTAAAGTATCTTATGGTAAGTTCCCTTATGATACTTGGATTTACTTCCATGAAGAACCTATCAAATTTATATTCTGGTTGGATGATAATTCCTCAAGCATACAATTAAAGTCTAATGAAATTATCCGTGTAAGGTACCAATAGATTCATCATCCATTTACTTCAAATCAAAGAAATCTTTCTACATCTTGTAATGAAGAATAATAGGAAATTACTAATTGAAAAATATGTTCTTTAACTCATCCCAATCCATGGATTCTATCTCATCTTGTTTCCTCGTATTCTTGATTGGAGCCCACCATTAGTCTGCTTCATATTCTAAATGATAAACATCCCTAATGACTTTCTCATGATTTTAATGTTAGAGAATGTAGAATATATTTTCAGTATTACATAGCTAGTTTTCAAAAACACATGTATCAAGACACCCTATAAAATAAGGTAAACGTTACATCATGAAAGAGTCAATAGAATGTTGTTCCTTACATTTCTTAGTTGGAATTACAACATGATTCATAGACTAAGAAAGATGTGTGAGCATTGAAATGATATTTTTCATTCCATACCCCATATAATTCAGTTTATGAGGAGGAAAATCATTTCATTTTCCATTGTAATCACCATTAATGAGGTTCCTTAGGGTTCCAACCATTGACTAAAACCAAAATCATATATTAATAAATAGTTTTAATATTGAGGAACCATATAATCATGTAAAGTCGCTTATTAGATGTCTAAATTATGACACCTTACTTAATCTATGACACCTTAGGTTTATAATAGGTTATTCATAGCCATTTTCTATTTAGATCCTTCACGACAGTTCATTATATGTTTGTGAATTTCCAAATCAAATCTTATGGGAGTGTCAAAATAAGTGTACATCAAGGCCCACTTTTCTGTACCAGATTACCCCGAGTTAGAACTAGAACATATTTTTAGATTTGTTACTACTAGGTACATATATTATTGATCCAAATAAAATTGTAGCATCTATATAAGGATGTATTTATAGGAAACCACTCACCCAAAATTTTACTAAAATTACAGTAAATTTTTCTATACATTTTATTTTCCTTATAATTTTCCCTAGACATTCCCTGAGGGTTATAACTAATGTTTTCTCATCCTTTCATCATAATTATAACTAAAAATTTTCTATGATACCAACTATATTAACCTTCTTTTTTCATACATGAAAATTCTATAATGTTTGTAGAATACATAAAGCATTATACAAATAGACAACTAAAGAGCATACTAGTATAGTGCATTTGGAAACATGGAAATATAAACATTGGTTCATAAATGAGATCCATAATCTACCACTAGGTTCTAATTGACTAGAACACTTATTAGAAACATCAAACATAATACATATATTCATATCATGGGGGAAGGAAACAAAAAAATGGGTGATATCAGATGCTCAATAAGGGTAAACAAGAGAGATATGTAATAATAATCAGGAGGATAAGGGTATGATAATATGATTATGAAAATAACATATCCTACTTTTCATAACAAATATCATAAACAAGAATCGGGGAATAAATCTTTAAATTTTACAAGATATTAATCATTTAGAAATAAAGAATATAATCTATGAAAGTATAACATTGTAATAAAATATGGAATTGTGGGAAAAAATAGGTATATAATATGGTTTTCATATTATCCAAGGAATCACTTCCCAGACCATATTTGTGGTATGGGTTCCCTCTATAAACCATATTAGTAGTCATGGTTCACTCCCCTATCTATATTATTAGCATGAGTTCACTCCCCATACCATATTGTTAGTCATGGTTCACTTTTATGGTGATATTAGTAGTCAAGGTTCATTCTCAAGACCATATTAGTCTATCTCATGAGATATAAATCTTTACCCAATGTATTGGATTAAGATATAGGTCCCACACATATCATAGTTAAATCATTCATAC
This sequence comes from Viscum album, assembly GCA_963277665.1. NCBI lineage: Eukaryota > Viridiplantae > Streptophyta > Magnoliopsida > Santalales > Viscaceae > Viscum > Viscum album. The sequence continues at coordinate 640,049,989 of OY728146.1, read as the reverse complement.
TTGTGATACAAGATCATTAAAATTAAAATCATAACCCATGAAATAAAATGGGTATAATAAAAATGTATTCATATCATAACCTTTGTAAAAATATATAGGATTTATATTCATTTCATCAAAAGAATAACCCATGAAAATAAGTGGGTTTCAAAAGCATAAAACCTTTGATAGAGAAACAGGTTTCTTAAACATCATGTCATCAAAACATAATCAATTTAGAGAAATAATATGAATGTAAACATTGAATAATATCCCTATAAATTCATGATTAGCACCAATGGATGTTTTCATATATGGGAAATAATTTTTAAATATATTTTAGAAACATTTATAGAAGAAAATACCATTTTATCATTGAAAAATACTTTTTAAAACATAAAAAAATTTAAAATCCTTTTTTTAAATAGATTTGAAAATATATAAAGGAAGATTTGAATATAATAAAACATTTTAAAATCCTTTTTCCTTGAAAATGATATTCAAGGATCGTTTGAAAACATTTTTTAAAACATTTTTGAAAAAATGGTTTTCAAATAAAATATATTTATGACTGAAGAGAGAAATACAATTATCTTTTAAAAAAAATCATAAATATATTTAGTACCAAAGAGTAATAAAATGGTCATAAAACATGAATATATCATGAATTAATAGATTATAAGAAAATTCATTAGTTTTTTGTGGTATGTTTTAGAATATATTATTAATAAATCATAATCATAAACAATATCGATAAATGATGAGATTGTTTCAATAAACACTTACCACATTATAACGTGGCATTATACGCTCCATGTAAGAAAATAAAATTATGAGAAGTTTAAAATATAATGAAATGATTTAGATTCAATATATAAAATTTCAAATAGATATATGTACTCCATAAAAAATAAAATAGGTGAATAATAAAACATGTGTCTCCAATAAGGCAGATTGTGATAAAATTGTCTTACCGATTTGTTATCTTTTGAAGCATTATACCTATGAAATAAAGATCATATATTTGGTATGTAAACACCCATATATTTAATTATAATAATAATTAAATACATTCATGGGAATTTTACACACCACACAAAAGTAATGGGTGGTGAATAAGTCAAGTATCTCACGGAAATAAAATGTGAGATTAAATCCCCTTACCTTGTGTCTTGACTCTCATCGTACATGTTCAAACCATATTTATACTAAACATAACTTTATTATATATATTTAATATAAAAATTTTATAATATATAATCCAATATATGTTTTTTATGACCTTATATTACCCACTTGTTAATCATCCTATGTTAAGGTTTCACTTTAAGTAATATTCAATTTGTTCATTGCATGTATCATAATTTGTTATATATGTGGTCCTTATACTTATATCAGGAATTTAAAAATGTACATAATGATATAAATAGAATTTATATTAAGTATATTTTTGTAATAATAATCTATAAAATATTTAATTATGAAATGGAATACATCATTCATGGAGACGGTAAGTCGTACGTACACATGATTATTGTTTCAATTTTTTTATCATATTAAAAAAAATGAGTTAAATGAAACATGTATATATATATATATATCTTTATTAAATTATAATTATTATATAATAAAAATAATATATTTTCACTAAACCCATCTTCAATGCATTCCATGTAGTGTGTAAACTGACTACATCGATTTGAGGGGTGATAGTCCACACTTCCTAAAATGAAATTATCATATTTAAATCAAAAGAAAGTATAAAGTTATGTGTTGTAAAAGGATCAAACAATATTAAAGACATAATAAATATAAAATATAAGATATATAAAAAGATTTTCCATCTTAATTTCCACCATGAGAGGAGGTAAGGTAAAATGAACAATCATCGTTTGGTGAGGTAGTAGTTCTCTGCACACATAAATAGTATGTTTTTCCCATTAGATGGTGGTGTGTGTAAGTTTAGATAGAAATAATAGCATAAAAAATCCTATTATATTGAAGATACTTGTTTATACAATTAATTAATAAACAGAGTGGAGGTATGGATAACGAAAATAAAATAATGTATTTTGAAATAAGTCTTTACCACTTAATTAGGTAACTCCATTTGGTTTGTTCTGAAAGGATTCCATAGATTGATTTAATCCAATGTGGGGGCTTATAATAGGAAAGTAGGGATTTTGGTAAGTTTATTCTAACAATATTGGATTAAACTAAGTTGTTTCATAGGTGTGAGGAAGAGGGAGATATGGTTTCCTTTTATAGGTAAGGGAAATGACACACTTGGCATGTTTGAAAACAAGTTAGGTGTACCCATGTTTTTACATAAAAAATTAATAAAAACAAAACAAACTCAATAAGTTAAGATTTGGGACCAATGAATTTATACTAAATGTGTGTTGGACATGTGTATAGGTTTTTTTGGGTCTTAAATTTAAGGTTTAGCACTTTGTTAACATAATTTTTCTCTTAATCATTATAATTAATTTTTATCACATTCACTAATATTTTTTGGAAAAAACTATGTTTACCTTATTAAAAATTATAAATTATTATGATTCCAAATATGGAATACATTTTACATATTATAAACATATAAGTGGAAATAATTAATGTAATATTAATCCCACTGATGGGACAACACTACGAGTTTTAAATGTAAAAATGTATAATAGTTTTCTTCCTTTTTATACCCAAATTCAAAGAGAAATCGATTAAAATGTACTACATTGGATTAATTTATAATAATATGACATAAATAAACATTTAAAAAAAATTAAAATATAATTTAATCTTATAAATAAAATTTATGAAAATGCAGTTTTGAATTAAAATCTAGTATTTTTCACTATTCATCCAAAAATAATGTTTATCCGAAAAATAACATAAAATCATACTAAGATAATTTCAAAATTATAAATTCAAAAATGAATATTTTTTTATCAAATTAAATTCCTAAATGTTTCTATAAATAATTATTTTATTTTTTATAGAAGGAATATAAAAGTAGTTCATTTAAGAAAATAGTATTTTTAAACATACCAGGCCTTTACCAAAAATTATATCTTTGATTATCAATTTATTAATTTTAAATAAAAACCTTTTATTTTTTTGAAAAGTAGTTATTACTATTCATATTACTAATTTTATCATCTAATTTAAACTGATGTTATTTAAATAATTATAACAATAAAAAAAATTTGTAGAAACATCAGTGTTTCATGTAACATATTTCAAATAAATGTTCCATGTAACATATTCTATTTCTATTTACATGTATCATATTCCAAGTTGATTCTATTTGAAAGGAATGTTTGAATTATTGAATTGAAAAAAATAAATTGAAATTTAATTTATTCAAAAAAAAGTTTCATAAAAACTTAGGGTGTTACATGAATACCTCACTCCACTATGATTATACATCATTATCCCTCTTTCAAGTCTCGTACTATATATGTTCTTGCTTTTATAGCTCCTAAACGAAGGAAACTAACATAACTTAGAGAGATTAAATTCTATAATTGAAAATATAAATAGGATACTCCTCATAAGAAGTATTGACCTTAAAAATGACATATTCCATATCATATGAATAATTTAATTAGTAATGATAATGGTAACATATAGAGATGTAGAATATTTCATGCATGGATCAATTCAAAAAATAAAAATTCTAGCGATAGGATAATAGATATAATATTTCCAAAATATCAAAATACCATACATAATAATGAGAAATCTCACCCTATCTCAGAATCCAATTATTCTCTAGCCTAGGCGAAACACATAAGAAGAGCTATTTACCATACTCATACTATGAAAGTAACTAATTGAAATTGGAATAAGAAATATAAATAGAGCTATTTTCTTTATGATAAGTTATACCTGCTCTGAAATCACATGAATGATATGAGGTCCCAATAGTGCTTCCTCATATGCCTCTAACCACCACATAGGTGATCGACACTACCTACTACTTAAGGAATCATATAGAGCCATATATATCATCACATGTAAGCTTTTATTATAGGATAACACAACAATATATAGATTAGAATTCCCAAAAACCTCTTAAATCAAGGATTTTTTCTCTCAAATTTTTTTTACAAACCAATATAGTATGATCGGACTTCTCGTCAGTCCATTAATGATATGACGTACTCAAAAATATATTTCAACCTAATTACATCAACAACCCTTACTAGATCATCGATATAAATTTATTACCTATTTCTAATATGATATTACAAGGGATTCAATTATGTCTGATAATATCATGGATGTAAATTTTACCTAGTTCATTCACTAATAAGGTCTCCCTTATAGGTAAAAAGTTAGATACCTCAATTAGACTATCGATGATCACCCACACTACATCACTCTTTCATTGGTATCCTTATAATATAGTCACAAAATCCTTAGTGACATTATCCCATTTCCACTCTTGAATAGGGAGTGGATGTAAAAGTCCAGTTAATAACTAGTTTTATATATGCACCTGATGAATGGTGGTGAATTGAGTGACCAAACCATATATCGATCATTAAATACTTGGCCAAAAATATTAGCAACATAAGTTGTGGTATAAAATTATAATAATAGGATTTACCACCCAACTACAAGCATGACATTCTACCACAAATTCCCCTATAAAATCTCTAGAAACCTAGAATAATCCATGATTATGAAATATCTCATCCTCATCACTAATCCAACATGGTGGTGATTCATTTTAGGTAACACACTCCAATCAAAATAATACCTTGTGGTCTTAAGTTTGTCCCATATTTGCATTATATATAAGTGAAGAGGTCAATAATAAATATATAAATACATGATTCCCATGATTCTACAAGACCTGTATATGAAAATGATAAAATATGAACATCAACTACCACTCGCAACTGGTCTCCCAAACATCATGTATCTGATTCCTTTGGCGTTAACCATCAGCAACAATATTTCCCGTACCAGGAATATAGACGATCTCAATATTAGAGGATTTCAAGTATTCTACCCTCTTTTTTCTATCTAGTTTTTATTTCAAGCTTCATAAATATGTATTTTCTAATTTTTTTGGTCCATGAACACTAAAAACTTTAATTCATATAAGTAATTACTCCAAAAACACAATCCATAGATAAATATTGAAAAATTGAGATTGTGCCTCAGGTAATTCCAATCATGAGATCTCAACTGATGATACTCATATACTATGACTGAATTTTTATGCATTAGGATTAATCCTAGACTAATACCTGACGCATTACAAAAAACTGTATAGACACTATGAGACTCTAGTATAATCAAGATCGGTGCTAAGTGAAACCTTCTATTCAACTCTTGAAATTTCTAATCACATTATTAAGAAAATAAAAATTGTATTCCCTTCATTTTTGAACTTGTAAGAGGTATTCCCCAATGTGAAAAATTCAAAATGAAGTTCATATAATATACATCTATCCCAATGAAACTACATATATTGGAAACTTTCTAAGGATACTTCTAGGAAACCAAAACCCACACCATCTGTAGACCAATAGATATTCCTATTTCCAAGATAATGCAATTATAAAAGGCACTATGTCAATCCAAAAGTGGATTTTGGTGATCTTATCAAATAGTTACTTCTCTATTAGTGTACAAAATTGAGATCCGGATGTTAGGCATGTTCATTTCGAGTATGTGAGTATACTATGATGTCTTCCATGAAGACTACCAACAATGAATTGAAATATGGGTAGAAACCCTAATTTATCATATCCCTAAAAATGGATGGCATGTTCATTCAATAAAAAAACATAACCCTATACTCATAGAGGTGATAATTGCATATAAATTATATAAAATGTGTTTAATAATGTTTAACATGAACCTAATGATAGAGTGTCATCAAATATATTTTCAATAAAATCAAATTTCAAAAAATATAGTCAAAGAGGTCAACTAAATGAGGTAATGGATACTAGTTCTTAAAAGTAAGTTGTTTCAACCATTTTTAATCCATATAAATCATGAGGTTATCATCCAACCTCATGGAAAAAATCACAGGTGATCTACATGTAGAAGAATCGGGTCTTAAAAAACCCTTAGATTCTAAGTCCTCTAGAAACCTCTTGAGCTCCTACAACTCAATAATATCGATCATGAAAGGAGGAATGGATACTTTTGCTCCTCCTAGAACTCATTAGATAGTAAAATATTCTTATTGCACAAGAGTTAATAAAAAAAAACTATGTAATTTTATCATTTAATTCATTTACTACAGTAGGTAAATCTATCAGTCACATTCCATGGTCATCTAACAGAAGACAATAAATATGGGTCGATACCCAGCCCAACCCATGATACTCAAGTACAGATATATTAATTGAAATTAAATTTACCTTTTTAAATATTCATAACATCATCAGGTGATGTGGTAGAAAAAAATTGGTGATAACAATCACTATGACCCTGATAGGGAAAAATCCATTCCATTTCATGAATAATTTCAAATCCTGTAATCTTGAGCATGATGTGGTCCCATATGAAGTGCTTGCCACCAACATCAATAGAAAATTCTCTACATTGGAATACACTTTTAAATAAGATCTCAATGGAGAATTTAGAGTCATTATTCAAAAAATGTAATGAATATTATGGCCAATGATTTCCACAATTGTCAGAAATATAAAATAATGTGAAGCACCAATATCAGAAAGTGAATATAATAATGTAGAGGAAAAAAATATAATAACTCATACTATAGATATCATGTCACCCTTCTTCTCTAGTATAAGATGTTTGAAATATATCTGGCCCGATCCATTTTTCTTATCTCCAACCTAAATACCCAATGCATGTCAACATAGGTTACACTACATACCCCGAGTTTGGCATACTAAACTATGTACACCACCATATCCTTTATAACTAGTGGTACTTCAACTCCCATCTTAACTCAATGATATTAATCCATCTCCATAATGTGGATATAGAATAGGTCTTCTCCCACTAGAAACAGATTGGATATGTTGGAAGAATCTATAATCATTACCTATTTTTTCATTAAATCGGCACTTTAATATTACTTGATTGACTATAGGACTACATAAAATATAATCAACACTAATTTAATATAATAGACCTACTAGGGAATTTTTTTCTGCCACTAACCAATTGAGAACACTCCAGGTGATGATTCCTTCCCCTTGATGTACATACCTTCTTTGGTGATGAACTACCCTACAATGTACCCTCAACTTCCATCAAGTAGTGCTCAATAGTATTTTTATGGATCAATATATTTTAAATGCTAGTTATTAAAAATATATTTAACTAATATTTAATAAAATACGTGATATGATCCTAATTAATCCCCACATTGGATAATATTTCACTAGAAAAAAGCAGGCCCAACACATTTTAACTCTTTAGAATGAGCAGAATAGTCTATAACAGATACAATTCCCTTATCAATGTGAATAAACTCTCTATATATAGATTAGATATTAGTGGATTTGGAATGATGTATTCATAAAATATTGATAAAAAATCTCCAAAAAAAATACCTCTATGTTGATTATAATGGTTTATCACATCCCACTATTTCTTTTTCGAGAATAGAATCATATAAGTGGCGATCATGATTCTCCTTTATAAAGGCATGTATAGATGATCAAGAATATATAATATGTCTTATATAAAAGACATAGTATCTAGGGTTCCACCCTCCCAATAGAATTTTGTAGGGTTCCCCTACAATAAATATCATATCAACACAGAAATAGTCTATGCATGTCTTGGAGATCCGTACATAGACCAAACCAAGCGTAGAACCCATCACTCAACTAAGTAACTATTTTCAGACCAGGTAAAATAAGAGGTATAAATAGAGGTGCCTCATATGGAACTATTGAAAGGTTAGGTCCCACCACCTCATGAGCATGTTGATCTCCACCATCCTGACATTTGATTAGAGGCCTTCATGGAGTCATATATCGACAATTTCATAGAACATACCTTAGAACTTTATAAGAAGCATTGGGAGGTTCTTATAATGAATGATGTAATTATGGTTCACTACCCCAAAAAACAAACATAACTTCCCATTGTCAACGTTCATTTTATTGTTATGATTTCATTTTTTGATCATAAATGTTTTATTATATGATGTATCAATTGGATGTTAGAGAATAAAATGAACTTTATGTTTTAATTGGAATCCCATTTTAATGGAAACTAATTATATTTCAATTTAGAACTCAATAGTTCATTAATTATTTTATATATATTTTAATATATATATATATAAAGGTCTCCTTAGATTCATATATCATTCCAAAATTATTAATTCATGTTATTTATAATAATTAAATGGTAATACATGTAACCGAAATCAGGATTTTATGATAGTCAAATTACAAGCATCGTCATTCCCAATTTATAAGTAAATTTTAATTTCTATCCACGTAATTATCATGAAAAAATGTTTCATATCATGTGAAAAATGGTCCATGAATCAAACACACTATATAAATGGATAATTATTGTTCAACAATAATACTATATGGAAAATCAATGTTTTTGTTGATGGATAAACAATAAGAAACCCATTTATTTAATCCGTTCATGAAATGTGGGAACAATTTCAAATATAAATTTCAAAGAACTTAGAATATGTAGGAATCAATTCATGGATTAAGTAAAATATTCATGACATAATGTATGAAATATAAATACTTAGGTTAATATATAGAATTATGAGATCCCACCACCTTATCATACTAAGCAAAGTTAATGCTAAAATTTATAATGATAATAAACACCAAAAATCATGTGTGTCTCCCAACAATGAAATAAATAAAAATATAATAGGAATAATATATAATAAACACTTCCTTTTCATACAATTTATCTTTATTCTATTTTCATGGGTTATATAATCCCAATAACATGCTCATTACCACATTTTGACATGTCCTAATATAATTTCAAACTATTCCGAAGTCATAAGAAAAAATAATAATAAACCCTTGATACCACACTATGATTCCTTGACCTAGGAACTACTAAAAAGTGTCCCAAAATATTTTTCCATAGTGGAATAAGTGTTCCTCCCCATATGCCAGTGTCCACTGACAAGAATAAAGGTCCTACATTATGTTAGTGGGGAGACTATTCCATAATATCATTGTGGAGAAAAGTGGTAAAAGGAAACATCAAATCAATGAAATCATCAACAATAATAAGAAGAAACTGAATTAAATCATCCATACAAGAAAATCACATGATCATGCACAATATCCAATTCATATTAAATTTTTTTATAATTTCATGATTCTATACACAATTAGAAGCATGAATTCATCAGAATATTCTATAAAAAATAAAAATTAATAACAAAAGTTTAAAATCCAAAATAATTCAATGAATGTTCTTTTTCCTCTCCTCCCAAACACTATACAATCATATTAATAACACATATAAATTCAAAACCTTTCCCTTTTTCATACCTATAATAGGAATGTCTATCTCGGTACTAATCGAGGTCCAAATAGGGTGTCAGTAAAACTCAGTAGGAAACCACGAATAATGTCAATAAAAAATATAGTCTATCATTTCAAATACAGTAGTGTGCATGTAAAATGATAACTATTTGATTAATTATTTGATATAATAACCATGTTGGTATTGGGTTCCTCATGGAAATTCCTGCTAACAATACCTACTTTAGAAAAATTGTGTTGTGTCTAAATAGGCAACCTATAAAATGTAAGAGAATATGAATATGAGTTTCCATGTGATAATAATAATGATTAAGGATCCATGGTGAAGCTGAGGCTTTATTCAACATAAAAGTTCAAGAAATATCATAGTAATAATAGTTCATCCTAGTCAAATTTTCTAAATGTAATTTGATGGATACACCCCTAGAATCTCATTAGAGAAATGTCTCTAACCATGTACTTAAAGTAATTTAAAATTATATCTTAGGCTAAGCATTACTAGAGACTATGTTGATGATATAAGGATTTATATATCCATATTAATCAAGAAAAATCCATTGAAATAATCCAAGGTATTTGAATTTTAGGGTAAAAGATGAATGAATCATCGGTACAATGCCAACACATTAAAATAAAAATAATACAAAGAATGAATTCATTTGTGGTTATCTCCCTTTGATGTTATATCATTGAATCAAGGTGGCGTTCTATGAGTGATCAAGCCATTCCCTCGTGAATCCAAGTTTTTCTAAAATCTAACCACTCTTTAATTAGAATAAATCCCAGAATCACTTTACCTAGATTTTAATTAATTGTAGGAAATTTTTTAATTCATGCCACTTTATTGTTCCATTTATTTCTAAAAATATCTATTTCATTTATAAATTAAAAAAGGATCAAAAGTTAATTATTAAATATTTATTATTATACATTTTAAATATACGGGGAAATGTTAAAAGTATATTCCATTCTATATCAAAATTATTCGTTTATTATAACATAATAAAATTCCCTTAAAAAATTCAAGTCTACGTAAATAATGGGTTTCAAAGGATAAGGTGTATAATGACTCATACAAAGGGGTGATCCTTGGTGAGGTACTAAACTCAAACAATGTCAATTGGTATCATAAGAGGTCTAGGTTATAGATATTAGTATTAATTTAATATATTCCATTACTACAAATAAATTCCTGAAGATATTAGTATGTGAAACAATGATAATGTATAAAAATATTGATACATTAAGGGATACTTTATAGATCAGCGACAATATAGTTGTTGAGGACCCATCCATCTAGTATAATCTTCTCATTTTTCCTGGTTCATAAAAAATATGAAGAATTGATGAATACCCAGAATATTTGGAATATTGGTTAGTGTATAAATATATCCAAATATAGAAAGATAAATTTATAAATGAAGGTAATGGATAAAATTTATAACTATTACACTTATAATGTGAAAGATGGTGGTCTGATTGGATTATGAATGAAAAAGATCCTTTAACGCCTAAGGAAGTGAGAGAGGAGATGTCCCACAGTTCCCTCTATTGTGAAAATTGAAAGGGATAATGAATTCTTTATATTTTTAAATATAAAATAGAAATTTGATATATTACAAGTATTTTAATTATGGGAGTTGTTTGGATGCATGGTTGGCCAAACCATGATCCAAACAAGTCCCATTACAATATAATGGAAACACACCATAACACGGTTAGGCACATGGTTAGAAAAAGTATTCTCTAAGCAAGAGTTTTATCTCAATAATAGGTATGTAGTTTCTTTAAAATAAATGCATACTCCTTTGAAACTATCAATAAACCATTCCCAAAATTTTACTAGTCTACATGATATACTACCATGGTTACTATTAATAGTTCTGCAACCATGTTCCATAGCCCGTGTAACTAAATTCTAAAGCAATGAGCTCTAAAAAAAGCCATGGATGATTCTGAAACCATATTTAAACCTTTTTGAACTTCCATTAGAATATTATAGTTGAATTATATTGAAATTTAAATGATTTATACCTCAATAAAAAATTAAGCATCTTACATTTTTGGGATAGATTATGCTTGGTTCGTGTTTAGGGAAAAAATTCAATTGGACCAATAAACCATGTACTATAAGTTGGTTGTCTTTAGGGGGAACATAGTTTTTCCAATACATTAGAAGAAACCCTCCAAACTATTATCGCTTATATATAGGGTTCTTCATGGTTGGATGATGGTTAGATTGAAAATGTGGCCAAACCATGAACCCTTTCTAGAATCTGAGTAAGGGTGAACTATTAGGGCCCATAGTAACTACTAACCATACGACCCAACCAGGAAACCATGCATGTGGATTTTTAATCCCATAAAATTTTACTTGAAACCATAAGGACACTCATTAATTATTACTAACACCACTCCACCCCACCTCACCTGCCCCCCCCCCTGTTGGACCATAATATATTTCCTTGTGTTTTGGATACACTCTAGGAGATTTCATAGCTTCTCCAACCTTCCCTCTGGGGTATCAAAGTGTTGGTATAAGATCATGATACCTCTTGGCTATGTGTTCTCTTCCTTAGTATATTTTTTCCCTCTCATATAATTATACCCCTTTTTAGAGTGGTCAATTATAATTTGGTTGATATATTATATGTTTTTTCTAATTGATCTTGATTCGAGGTTTGATTCCTTGATATCACTCACCTTCACTCTTCATTATTGTTTATCATTGTGGGTTCTTTTTTCAACTGATTAAAGTTAGGTGGTTCCAAAATAATTTTTCCTATAATAAAATCCCAACATTATTTTATTAATTTTTAATGATTTCTAATGTTTTTAAATGGTAATTTGACATACTTATTGTTTAATTTTAAAGGGATGGGGAAATTGTATAAAATAAAAAATATAATTCCATTGAAATTGGTGGATAGATCTTGAGAAAAAATTATAACATGAAATGTTATATGATTTGATAAAATTATGTTGATTCTTGAGTAAATTATCATTAAATGAATAATGATTTGAATTTATTGATATTAAAGAAAAGACATGATTTTTTTTTAATTGAAAAGAAATGTTGGTCTTGAAAATGGGAAATTACACTATGAATGGTTAATTGAATTAAAATGATTAAATTTTCCCATGTTTTATGGATTGATTGAGTAATGTAAATGTGAGACTGAATAGTTAGTGGGTGATAAGAATAAAAATTCTAGAAATATGGATCCCTTGTAATGGACTAATGATTAAAAAAATAACTAAACCTATTTTTACATGATTATCCATGATGGGATGTTGATTGAATATTGCCATTTTCCTAACCATAGGGACATGTGCACACAAACATGAGCCATGATTGATTATTGAGTTGTGCGAGGATCCAATTTCCTATAACTAACATATCTTAAGGAATACAACCATATTTCTTGGTTTTTTTAACATGATTATAGATTCCATTATTTATAGAACTATTTTTTATGTTGTAGTTTTTTTATATAAATTCTTCATATTAAGTGTCCATTTATAAGTATTGTGATATATATTCCTTCTGTTGATTTGAATCCATGTTTTAGATTAAAATATGAAAATGAATTTCCATGATTTGTATTATTAAAATTGGAAGTATAGATGGATCATTGTTCTAGAATTAATTTTGGAACACTTAGTGATACCCTACTGGGATGTTTATCTCAAACCCTATCATTTATTTTGGGTGTTTGTAGATCCTATTATTCCAAGTCTAGGGAAAGGGAAAGTGCCTCTCATAAGTGGTTTTTTTATTGATCTATGGGATTCTCAAGTGATGGTGGTGACCAATTGGAATATGGTCCTATTTTTTTACTTGGTTCATTATTCAATGTCTTCATGTATATATCATTGACTTTTGGGTGATGATTCACTTTGGGATGTTTATCTAACTTCTTATGGTACATTTCCCTTTTAGAACTGTTTGTAATACTGACTATATATTTTGTATTCTGCCACTATTCAATCTTGACATTTTCTTATTATGGAAAAATAGTTTCACTTTATCTTTGATATGATGTTAGGTGTTGGTCACCAACCCATGGATATTGGGAACTCCCTTTGGGATTTGTTCGGGATAGCTCAATCATAATTGTACAAGGGTAAGTAGTCTAGTTTGTGATAGTTTATAATAGGTATGTGAATACAATAATTATGATCACCCATATTTTTTACCTTACATGGGATAATCCATGGGTATCATCCTTAAAAGACCCACTCAGTTGGATGATCGAGATATTAACAACTATTCATTTTAAAGGATTAACCAAGCCTAAAATTGTAACTTGGTTTTAACGATTGATTTATATTAATATTTTATTCATATTAATTTTTAAACAATCATTATACATATGCATGTCTCTGATGATTTAACTTATACATCTCATGTTTCCAACTAACATAAAATATTTCACCTTTTTTAGTGTATATCTATTATGCCAAAAATAATTTAAATTTTTAAGAAATAGTTTATGTTTAATTATATTATTCAAAACATGTTCATATTCACCATAAGAATAATGTATATAAATTTATTTCCATTTAATGGAATAAAATCATATAAATCCAAAGTCATACACAACAACATATATTGAATCGATCTTAAGATATCAGGAAAGAAGGATGTCCAAACTAAAGTCCCATTAAACCAAGATCATTATTTAAGATTAATTTTAAATACCATTATAATTTTAACTCTATATTTCAATTGTAATATTTATTATAAATTCTAAAATTTAAATTATAATAGTAAATTCATTAATTTTGGAAAAACTATAAAATATAATATATTATACCTAGCATGAAAATCCGTAGAAGCATGGAATAATATTTATGAGAATAAATTTTCAAATTTAAATTTAAAATATATAAAGTATAAATAAATCATATTCATGAAAATTTAGATATGCATGAATATAATTAAGTGTACAATTCAGTTATTTATAATTTCATGTCTTAATAAAATTTATAACTATTGGATGGAAAAAAAATATTGATATATCATTGTCTAAAATATTGTAAAGTCATGTATCCCTGACTCATGTGAAAAGATTTTCTATATTGTTTCATCTCTATAATAATTAATAATTCCATCATATCTTTATTAATTCAATGTTATTTGATCTATATTGAATTATGTGATATCATTATATAAAAAATAATTATGAACCACTATTTTTTATTTTTTTAAATTATTCAATTTCTGTAACCTTGGAAAAAATATCACATATCACTCTATATATATTATCAATAGTATATAATCCAAAAATATCACACACAATGATATTATATATCACCATATACAAAAAATGTACATGACGATACAACCTTTCACTATATGAAATATCAGTTTTAACCTATAATATCTTATGTCATAATATTTTAAAACGGAATCCAATAGAGGAATATCAGTAATATCATATAAAAAACTTATATCATTATATCCATATAATGATATATTAGTTGCTCATAAAATTTGAAAAAAAAATAAAGGTCATTTAATCAATTATCATATGTAAATATTATACCAGTATTGTATTCTAATTATATCTAAAATGTATAATGGATTGAAAAATAAGACACTAACCTATAATATTATAAAGATGAAAGAATTAATAAGTTAATAAATAACAAAATATATTACATACCTCATCTCAAATGGATCTTCAATTCATACAGTTGATAATTATCACATAATAACAACTAGTGGATTCTTCCCTCTAAGGGTAATCTACTAGATACCAAATATTGAAACACATTAGAAAGTAACTCTTTGAATTAATATGGTATGATTATAACCCCTCTAAATTAATTAAAAGAGAATTAATGATAGCATCATTAAGTGTAACACATAAATGTTCCAAAAATTAAAAGTAATGAATCTATGGAATCTCGTTTAATGAACAGATTCATTAAAAAATATGTTTCTCCATTGAAACAATTTCATAAGAGTATGATAATTTATAAAGTGATAGATAAGGAGAAATAATGCTTAAAATAATATAGATAAAAAGGAAATGTTAGTCTACATATTTAATAATGAGTTTTTAGTACCTAAAATTAATGTATACAATAATTAAGATACATTGCATCTTTTGGTGATACTTTGTATTGGTTATCATTTGTATTCCCATATGGATTATAAAAATATCTATCATTGAGAAATAAAATTGAGGTTTTTTTCAATTAATTAGGGATCAAAACATAACATTAATAATTTATTAGAAAAGTTTAGTATAAGTGTCAGTTATAATCATATAAAGATGACCAATAATGATATTTCTACTAACATTGATGTTTTAATTCATGATATATTACAATAAAAAACAATAATATCTTATTTTACATGGAAATAAAAATATTATAATGTCATGAATGGTGATTTTAATAACATATATGAGAATATAACTAGATAAATGTAGAGATTAAGGGTTTTTTAATGGTAATGTAATTCTTAGAAACATTCATCATAATATTTTATATATATCTTATTTTCATAAAAATAAAGAGTGTTTGTTTTGGAATAATGTATATCAAGGTTTCCTTTTTATTGACGTATACAATCCACTAGGTAAAAAATAACATTAAGCATCATATATTCCATATGGTACCAAAAAATAAGTCTAAAAACATAAAATTTATATTTCAAAAATTAATTTAAAATGAACCGATGAATTTTATAGAATTCACCATAGTGAGGAAACATTATCATTTAACAAAATTTATTATTTTTATGATAAAAAATATCATATAAAAAATTGAAATAATAATATACTTTTTAGAATATTAATTATTTTATTATATAATTTTCTGATAATATTTTTCATCTGTTATTAAAAATAAAAAATTTATAAAAACAAAGTATAATTTTTACAATATTTTATGTTCAATATGTAAACATTTTCTGGTAAATGAGAAAACATATGTAACAAAAAATAATTATGGAGTACAAATAAAGGGTTTGGAATATGAATAATATCCCAATACAAGAAAATAAATTTACAAACTATTAATATAAAGACATAATTGGGATCCCCCAAACACAATATTGTATTACATTAACCATGAGAAACTAACAAAAAATCCATATTTCAACATTATTTAATAAAATAAAAAAATTGATCACCTTCACTAAACTACCACATATCCAAAAACACATAAAATAAAATACTCACAATATACCCAAAAACACTTAGCATCATAGCGCATTTAAGGAAACAATTCGGTGGTGGTTCCATCCTGATAAAGAGGTAATAATATCCCGATTCCCAAGTAAAGTGAGAAAGACTCAAAAAAGACACACAATATCATATACTAGTGATATGAAGAAATAATCATATACATAAAATTAATCCCACAACAATCCAATATTTTGAAATTTCATCCCTATCTTAGAAATAAATTCATCAATAATAAACACCACTAAAAAATTATTATACAAAAAATCCACAACAATATTATTTTTTCACCACATCAATGATCAGCATTGAATAGGGTGAGTAATATGAAAATTTATTCAAATGATAAAATTGTAAATCATCCTGAGGGTTGAAAATAAAAATATATCTAACCATTATAAAATTCATATGATTCAGGAATAAGAAGGTGGTTTCAAAATATAATAAATAATATTCCATCCCTTCAAATAAAATTATTCAAACTATGTCAATTCCATATTTGATTGGTAATATATTAACGAACCAATCGAAAACATAGATAATGGAAGGCCTCTAAAAATTATATAACTATTGTATAAATATAACCATATTATAAAAATTAATACCTTAAATAACATATTTTAAACAAATTTCATGATCTAAATTTTTATGGTTAATCAATAACTAAAAAAATGATCAACTTACTGAAAATATTATAATGAAAAATAAGTTAAAATAAAAAAATAGAGGAATTTTGAAAAAATGGTACTCAATATGAGGAGTTAATGATGAATTTGGAATAAATTACATTTGAAAATAAATATAATAAAAAACATATACAATTTAAAGATGAAAATTATTAATATAAGAAAAAGAATATAAAATGGATTCTCTGTGAAATTTTCAACCTTCATAATGGTTCATATATTTATTTATCACTTACATTAGTGTTATCAAATTTATTTTTTCATTCTTAATTATAAAATTATGATTCAACAAATTTTTTATTTTATTTTCAAGTACATTTTTTCTATAGTTATACTTTATTTTTATTATAAAATGAAAATTTAAATATTTTTAAAATGAAACATAATATTTTCCAATTAAAATATACATTTAAAAATCATGTTTTATCTTAATAAGATGAAAACATCCACTATATTAGTGGTTGAAAATATTACAATAGCTTGTTTTATCATCAATTTTTATTAATATATGTTTCATTTGTAAGAGAATATATTTTTTATAATGGATATTTTTAGTTTATATGATTACATAAATATAGGAAAGGATAATATTTTTTAATTCCATATGTTTACTATAATATAAATATTTTAATCCCACTATTATATATAATATTTAAAAGTGTGTTTTTATTTTTATTGATTTAAAATTCATTACCTTTAAATCCTATAATATTTAAAAAAAATTATTCAATTACCACTTCTGTGACATTAATAAAAGGTAGTGATTCTTTAATATCCTCTATTATAGATTATATTTTATAAACTAATACTACATTTGATTCATTAATTTTAGAATATATTGATTGTATATAATTTCAAAACATGATAATCTCTCGTGATTTTCAAAATTCTAAATCGGTTAATGAGAATGATCTAAGATGTTCCAAGAAATTACATTCCATCCGTTATGATCAAGAAACTTTTAATATCATAGTATATGTAAACACATTAACATATAAAATTAGAAATCTAGATTTAATATATATATATATATATATTGATAAAATAAAATAATAATTTTATTTATAATCATTAACATATAAAATAATCTAGTGACACAAATTCAATACAATAATAAATTTTCATTGAGAAAAGTTTATCATTTTAATAAAAACTAGAAAAATATTTTAAATGGTATTAGAAAACTTGGTCAATGAATCAATATATATAAGGTTTTTTTTAATACAACAATGATAAAAATTAAAATAGTACCAATAAAAAACAATTTTTACCTTGAACCAATAAATCGTTCCCAAAATAAATTTTTACAATTACATCTTCCATTTGAGATTTCCTTTTTCATTAATAAGATTATCATTTTTCTTCCTTATGTGTATAAATTTAAATTGAATTTTTTTAAATATTAAATAATTTATTAGAGATAATGAGATAATACAAAAACCACTCCTTAAAATATATTTTTTAAAAAATAAATGTTTGTAATTAATATTTTGAAAAAATAGTGTCATTTTTATTTTTATACAGTAACTAGATTGTGTGATACAATGTTTGGGATACTATAACTATATATGGAAATAAAAATATATGAAATACAAATTATAATTTATATTTTTAACCAAATATTAAACTCCAATTTAAGAGTTAATGTTAATGTATGAATCACTATTACAATGTATCTTTTTGAAAAAAATGTATTTCATTTATTTAATACTTAAATAAATAAATGGTTTGTTATTAGATTATTTACTAATGTATAATTTTTCCCAAAAAAAAATTATAATAAACTATGGATAATGCCCACAAAATGAGCATCAGAAAATTCAAAAAAGAGAGAATACCATAACTTGGGTATTACTTTCCCTTCAATAGAAAATGAAGTAGAATATGATTGTAGCTCACAAATCGTGTAAGCCTTCAAAAGGCATGTGATCGTGTGACCATAATAGGGTCACATGAAGGAACCAGGAACATTAGATAGTCTATAGCAGGTCCCACAATGACCCTCTTGAGAAGTCTTTATTCTCTCACAATGGCACCTCAAACATCCGGATATCTTGCGACGATAGCCGAAGAAACTTACCTTGACCACATGGTTTGTTAGTGGTGAGCACATGACAACCCATCCAAAAACCCTTAAAAAATGTGAGGAAATTTTCCAAATGGTAGAAGCCTATACCGATCGTAAAGATCATGAGACACATCATCGATGGGAAGATTGATTATCCTCAACAAAATCCGAGAAACATAATGACACACTAAGCCTTTGTAAAATAAAAAAAGAAATAAAGGGGGGTAGGAGCCCAATCATGGTTATAAATGGTATTTGATATACCATTGGTGATTCTTAATACCCCACTATACCACATTGAAATGTCCACCTAATCTTGCAAAATCCCATGGGTATGTCATCCTCATCACATGAAGAGCCTCAAGTATGTCTAGGAGACCTCACGCTCTCCCTTTGTATCCCTAGGGTTAAAGTAAAGTGTTTTTTCTATAAATTCCCATGTAACCCCATTTAAAATTTACAGGTCACACAACACATCACTGAGTGGTAGATTAATTATCTTTTATATTACTCATATAGTCTCTCATGACCCTAAACCATTGGATCATAGAAAAAAGTAGAAAAAAGTGGGAGGATGTGGCAGGATATTTTGGTGATAAAACAATTGTGATGTGTAAAGGAAGCCCATAGAACGGTCTTGAGAGACTCCTAGAAATGTGGGTATGATCTCAGATATCCCCTGTATAAACCATCATTGTCTCAAAGAAATCCCCCGACAAGTAACTCGATGTTTGGATAATGCCTTTTAATAGGCACCCTGATGTCTTGAAGTTCCTTGGACATGTTTGTATGAAAACAAGGAGGTCCCTTGGAATGACCACAACATCATAATTCCCCACTAATTGGAAATAATTCAATAAAATAAAACATTTATGGGAGGGACATGTAGTCACTAAAAAGCAGGTGATGCCCTCAGAAACGGTCCACAGTAGAGGCTCGCAAGGTCATGTGGTAGCATAAACCTTCTTTGACTCCATCCTAGATTCGCATGAGATATTCCATGTAAAATTGAGATAAATCTAGGTGGAGAAGCATATAAATACCCCACCCCAGCCTCAAATAATGAGGATGGATTTTTGGTATCTGGGAACTTTGTCACACCCAAGAACCATAGCATATTTCTCAAAGTGGATGATCTCATGACCATAATTTCTTCTATCAAGTAATACATCGGTGAATAGATATAACTATCATGAAACATACATAATAGATTCATGTGACCATTGTAGATCATGAGAATGAATTCTGGAAGGACACGTGGGGAACTTATTACATGCCTTCCAGATCATGTGAGACATAAAAAACAAACACTAATTAAATCTAAGGCATTCACAATATAAGGGATATAAAAATAAATAAATGTGGATGAATTTAAAAAAAACATGTTTCTTGACCCTCATCCATTTCACAAGATCTATCCATGACACATAAAAAAACTAGGATATGTCACCCTGACCTCATGATACTCCTACATCATGCTATTTGGGTCTTGTGAAATTATCTAAACATGTTAGAGTTGGCCACATGATTACCGTGGACGATCCATTTTAGTCTCATGAATCCCTCTGAGCTCGTCACCCAAAACATGTGGTGTCTTTCAAATATATTTTATGACTCATATAATGATGTCCCCTCATTTTATCCAATCCTTGTCATAGCGTACATGCATGTTAACTAGCTTCTGAAAAACATCTAGGCAAGTTAGTTGAGAATCGTACTTCCCTCCATACATGTTATCCATGACATGTTATACCCTACATACATGTCATCCAATAAATGATAACCCCTCTTAAACATATCTCACTAACACTATAGACACCCTATATATGTGTTAGTTAGATATTATTATGAATGTAGGGAATGTCAGGTGGGTTATGTGACTCCATCTAGATAATCCAAACAAGTTTTCTGATGTCCCCTAGACAAGTCACCTAGGTTATGCGACACCCTCTGGTTAAACATGCAAGATCAACATGGAATCCCATGACATGATGAAATTATCATTATTTGGTGTCTAATCCCAAATAAAAAGGGAAACCTTAGTGTGTAAGCCTCGATCAATAGAGATATGGTGACTCTGATTTCATCCATAACCAGGATATGTATGGTACTCTCATAGGTACAATCATAATATTAATTTTCCGAGGGAAGTCCCATAACATAAGTCCCACATGTAACATCTCAAGTATTTACAGAATAATAAATTTTTATATCTATTAATATTTTTGAATTTAATATTAATTTTAGTTTAAATGGGACACTATGTACAATAGTGTACCTAGAACACAACAAGAGGTTTCTCTAAAATCTTACATTGCACACAATAGTGAGTTATACTGAAAAATAATACAATATTATTATTATTATTTTAAATGATAGTTAACACTTAGTTTTTGTATTAGCGGGAATGAACAGAACTAACTAAAATATTATTAAACATGTTTGTTAAAAAATTTTAAATTTATCCAATAAATACTAGAGGCTTAAAATGAGAATAAATCCAATTTAAAGCATAAAATACTCTAATATTTCTAAAAGCTCATTTTACAGCCATTTGATGGTGAATCCTTTTCAAATATAGTTTTTTCCACTTTTATATGTTATATTTGACAAAATTAAAGTATTATTTAGAATTATAACATAAAATTTTACTTTGGTTGAAATTTTTTTATTTTTCTAATGAAATTCATATTTTAATGAATAGTGAAAAATACTGCATTTTAATTCAAAACTACCTTTTTGACTAATTTATTTATATAGTTATGTTATAATTTTAATTGGGATTAAAGTGTAATTGGATTATGTTTTTATAATTTAATAAAATTATATTAAATTTATGTAATTTCACGTTGAAATTTAACATAAACACATGTCAATATTTTTATAGTTTTTACTTTTTCAAAACATGATTTTTGGTTTTGACAATGAGAATTAATTTTAAATTAATTACAAAAATTTTAGTGTTTAAAATTTGTAAAAATGGATTCCATATTTGGAATCATAAGGGAAAAAAATTAAATATGTACCTTTTATCTTTGGACATTATTAATAGTAACTTCATTAATTATTTTTATTTACCATGGTTAAAGGGTAAAATATGTAAATAAGGGTTAAAATTATATTATAATTATATAAAACCACCATAAAAATGTCCTAATATTATTAGATAAGATATTTCCTTCCATTATCACCCCTAGGAAGATGCTTTGGAATTTAGGATCCAATTTGGTGTGAAAATGACATTTTATAATATTAGATTTAATGAAAATGGAAATATAACATAAACATGTATCTTTTAATAAATAAATTTTATTATAGGGATATTTAAACAATATTTATGACTATAAATTTTTTTTATATGGCTAAATAAATTCCTACATCATGTTATTTTATTTTTAATTTTTTGACATTAAATAAATAAATTTATTTATGACACAATAATGATTCAGTGATTACCTTATTAATGAAATATTCAAATAAATGATATTATAATAATTAAAATAAATATAATTTGAAAATTTTGATGCCATAAACTATTTTTATTTATGATTATGACATATTATATTCGAGTTAATTTTTTTAGAAGTAATCAAGTTTTTATGACTTTAACAAAAATCAATTACTAAAGAGTGCCAAAATTGACATAAATGTGTTTTTAAAACAAATAAAATTATATTAAATTATATAATAGAAAAGAAATCTAATATTATTAAAAATTACTTTTATAATGTTAAAAATGTTATTAATGATCAACTTTTGGTTATCTTGGATTTTTTTTGTAACTATAGTAACCATATATTATGAAAATACAATAAGACAAGGTAAGAGTTAATGTTTTAAACTAAGGGTCACAATAAAAAATAAGGTTTCTTTTATGACCTAAACATGTATAAAAGATATTGGTTGAGAGGATTTAGACACATCCTCATATTATCCTCTAAATATATCTATTTTTAACTATTATAATTAGAAAATAAATTTATAATGAAATAACATTTTAAGACTTTCCTAAATTTCCCCTCCTCCCTCTTATAAAAGGGCATAACCTCTACCAACATGATCACATATCTCAAGTCCCTTGTATCATCCATATTGTACTCAAATAAGATACCAACATCCCTCCCTTCCTCCTAGAATCCTTACCATGGGAATAAGGCAATTCAAGAAAGCCTTTTGGCTCAAATCAAAAGAAGTTACCCGATTTAGAGGTAACGTCTTCTCTAAAGTTACTTTCCTTTATTTTACATCTCTACTCCCTGTGATCTTATTATTACTTTATTACATAAAAAACATTATCCTATATATACTATGATATTTTTATGATAATTATTAAAACTACACTTACACACACCTCCATCTAATGGATACAAACATATTGTTTTTGTGTACGGTGAACTACTACATCATGAAACAATGGTTGTCCAATTTACTCCTACCGCTTCTTATAGTGTCCATTATGATGGAAATGTAATTATATATGAAATATATTATATTTATATTGTCTCTATTATTCTATAATTTTTATTTACAACAGACATTTATGATTTACATGATGTGAAAATACGATAATTTCGTTTGAGGAAGTGTGGACTACCACCCCCTCAAAGTGATATGACTCGTCCATGCTATACATGGAACATATAAAGGATGGTTTTATTAAACCCATGAAACATAAATGTAATAAATATAACACTTTTATTATAACATACATTTATATCATTTGATTTTTATTCTTTAAATATGATAATTAAATGAAAGTAGCGTTCAGGCGCACGTACGGCCCACCGTCTCCATTAACGGTGCATTTCATTTCATATATTAAAATATTATGGATATTATAAATACATATATATTGGATATATATTATATTTAAATCATGAATAATATTATGGAGATGATGTACTTTGACCACATGGACAATTTACATCAAAAACAAGTTCATTTTCGACTCATTTACCGAACATCGACAAAACGTCTGATATGAACTCAAATAATTAACTAATTGTTATAATATGGTAACAAGTGATATAAAATGAATAATAAAATTTAAAAAGGTTATAAAGAATTTAGAAATTAAAGGATGTTTATTATTTATGAAATTAAAGAACAAACAAGATAATTATGACTCAAGGTAAGGGACTTCACCTCAATATCCTTTCAATGAGGCATTTCTTGATAATATGCACCTTTATTATTTTATAAGGTCTATATACAGCAAATATGAAATTTCATATCCATATTTTATCTATACTGATGTTATTTACTTAATCATGAAGATTAATATTTAAATTTTCAAAGTGATATGGAACACCTTGAACATTTAAAGATTTAATTATCAAATATTTTTCTTCCTAGGAATATACAGGAAATTTTATGTCAATCTTTGAATTTCTTTAAAAATTTTCAAAAGGAATATTTTTACATGAAGCATTTTACATTATCTACAAAACTAAAAAATGAATTTTTTTTAACTTATATGGATATAATGACTTCTCCACTGTCGTAACCGTTATTTGATATTTTGATTCCACTCTAAGCCTTAATGTCTTTTAAAATGAAAATAAATCCCTTATTACTTTTTTTGGGTATCTTGGTATTGAAAATAGGATCTTAAATGAAAATGGTATTTTTATACAGAAATAAATTTCATATGGGATTATAATAATCTTTCAAAAATGTGTTTTTTTGAATAACTTGTTTTATTCATGAAGTGGTACAGGATCATTATATGAAATGGGTGAGCCCTATATAGCTTATACGAAGGGTCAAGACCCATTATATATCACTGGTGAGCCCGATATTGCTTATACGAAGGGTTGAGACCCATTATAGATCACGAGTTATCCCTACATAACTTATAAAAAGGTTTGATCCCTACTATAGCTCACAGGTGTTCCCGATATAGCTTATATGAATGGTGATCCCCATTATAGATCTCAAAGTTGGAAATCAACCATATGGTTATTCCAATTTGATGATGTTCGAAAGGTTCTAATGTATATGATTCTCTTGGTCACCTAAATGTGTTTTAATATCATGATATTTTTTTAATGTTTTTATTTGTGAAAAAGTATGAGTGTTATTCATGTGAAAATGTTTTGTTTATTTCTCTTTAAAAAACTTTAAATGTGTGACCATGTTTTAACTAAACTAATGGTTTTATTTCTTTTTTATGTCCCTTAATTAGATTTTTATGATCATCCCGTGTTTTTGAAATTTTTTCCACATGGTATAAGGATGGATAAGAGAAATAAATAAGTGAAGAATATTTTTATCAAGAAAAATAAATCATGTTTTGTTTAAAGTGTTTCCTTTGGTTGAAAAAATGGATACTGAGTATAATTTTCCACATGCAATGTATGGGTCTATTATGTAATAGTCATAGTCTAATTATCCAAAACTCTAAACCTGAAAATATCCTCAATTTTAATTCTTGATTTTACTCAAGATTATATAATGTTTATGGTTGTGGCCTTATAGTTGGTATCCATGGTCGGTTTAGACAACTTAGAATATTAGGATGTTTTATTGAGGGTTAAGGATATCATCATGGGTTTATAATTTTAAAGTATATTATAATTTCAATTAATTATAACCCCATTTTGAGGATTATGATATTAAATTTCAAGGTTATTAATGGTATTTTGTAGACATTCGCCATTGAGGTTATTATGGGTTATTAGTTATGAAGTTCCCAGATTAGTGTGAATCACTGAGAAGGGGAGGGGTTGAATTTGTGATCCCTTTAAATATTTTTACTAATTGATTATTTTTAATTAAACCTCTATGTCAAGTTAAATAATCGATCCACTCTTCTTGTGTCTCTCATACTTACCTCTAATGATGCTATAAATGTAAATCCACTGAACACAAGGATTTACAATGTTCTGTTCAAATACCCACTCCTTGTTGTGTTGGTTATTCTCCCCAACACAAACTCTCCACTATAATCTTATTAACAATTACAATGGTTGATACATAGTCATATTGTATCTCTCTTGAGTCCCATAGGAGGTTCTTTATATTGATTCTCACAGTGTTACCAGAGTCCCACTGGCCTGATCCAGAGTCTCACTAAAGTATTATTCTCCTCCCTGAATCTCAAGGGGGTCTTCTAACTCTCGAGTCACATGAGTAGAATCTTTCATTGTTATCTATGATTCACTATATATTGATATTATTATATTCCCACACAAGCTTTATGAATCACACTTTCCTGTGTATCTCTTCAAAAATATTCACCAGCCTTTGGTATGGTCTTTTTTAATTATTCACTAACTCTGATCAGTCCTCGATTTAACAATGCTCAAGCAATTCATTCTTCTTTTAATAAAGACCTGAACTCACTAATAAATGTGAAAACGGTGTACACAACTTCTTCAAGAATATAATATGCAAGAATTATCTTGCACAACTTCACCATTGTCTCACTTCTTAGATCCTCAAATACTGTTAACTCAGATACAAGATCTTCTTTTAATTATGTCTGTCTTCAGTCTCAGTTCTCATTCTCTTCATACATGTATTTCATGGAATCCAAACTTCTTGTTTTTTTATATCTCAATTATTTTCACATGTGCGTGATATTATCCATGTTTTCATGCATATATATTATGTAGCTTATAAACCCAAACAATCAATGTTTTCTTGTATCAATAGTTTATTTTTACTGTGTTTCTCTCATGTGCTGTTCACTTGGTTATTCTTCCAATATGCACAGATTAAATTTATTATTCTTTTAATTATTTGTGCACACACACACTTGATCCTTTCAATTTGGGTTCAATTTGTGTTAAGCATTTTATTTTTATGCATCTGAACCATGCCAATTTTGTTTTTCTTCTTCTTGCACACACAACCCGAATGGGTATATGGGTGGTGAGTGTGTGAGATTTTATTCTCAAGAGGGCAGTGTATATGTGAACTTTCCTTCTCTCCCCCTTATTCAAGTGTGTAAACAAAGTGGTTCGGCCTTCTTTAAATCATGCACATTGGTGCATGTTTTCAACACATGCATGTACATGCTTCACCATTTTATGCAAACACCCAAACCTGAGTCTTATTATTCATGCAAAACCTAAGAGCGCGGTTATTCTTCTTAATGACTATTTCATGAGTTTCTCAATCACACACACAAACCAAAGATATTTCGTGCTTCTGGGTGTGTCACCCAACAAAGGGAGGTGCAACACACTGTCCCTATTTGGTTTCATGAACCAAGTTCATCACGAGGTTTGGAGAGGGTTCTATTAAACTGATTGCATGTCTGTGGTTTTCCTTTGTTTCACAGAGGTGCGGTTCTTCTTTGCGATACCATTTTGAGAGTGTGTAACACCTATCAATGGTCTACAGAGCTCTTCTTATTCACGTAGCAAGACAATCAAGAATTGATTTGTTTCTAAACTAGAGCACTCGTATATGTGGGAGGAAACAGTTTTTCATGGCTCGGTCTCCTCCTTTTATATACAAGGGAAACTCTTCTTCTAGGTTAAAATTTCATGTTAAATACCATATAGATATATATTTGAATGCTAGATATTTATGTAACTTTTAAAATATTCAAAACTGTGGGTGAAGATATGTCAATTTTCTCAGTCTGTTTCCTTTTCAATTGTGTGGCCTTATAATTAGCCATCAACACCTAATGTGAATGCATGTGAGTCTCATATAGAGCTTCTTCTTGAGCGCTCGAGCTCCAGTACATGGACTAGCACCTTCGGTTGCTTCGGGCACGTAGGATCTTCATGTTTCATTGAATGCATGCGTTCATGACTGCATGGATGTGTTCGTGACTTATTTATAATCATAGTGAATGAGGTTTGATCGAAAGTGGTGGTCGTGAACTAGATCACGGGGGTTCAGCTTTATATGTGGTGAGATATAGCGTCAGGATGATCTGAGGTTGAAGACAACGACATGGAGGCTCGGTGAACATTGTATTAGCTCGAATCGGTCATGGACAGAGACTGTTAGATCCCAGGACGCAAGATGGAGTGTGCATCTGATTTCTTTATTGAGATCAGATGGTCAGCGAGGATTTGTTCTGCATTTTATAAACTTGTCATACATCAAAATAGAGAAGCCGGTTATGTTCTATTTATCAATCAACTTCGTCACTCAATCACCAGATTACTCCTCCACCCTCCATGGTACTATCTCGAACTGTGTTCACCCTGAGAGAATGCTCTACGCCCAACCTATACACCCTTGTAGTAAATCTCTATTCCCAAGCTATGTACGGGCTTTGCCCTATGCACTCTAGTGTTTTATATAGGGCCTGCTTATACAGGATATGCCCAACCCATGCCGCTTTCAGGCTAGCCAGGGTTGGTTCCCTCATTATGGTTTACCTTTAATCCCACAGTTGCTGGGGTCAAGCTGGCTTGGCTATCTTTAGGGTGATCCATTTTTTTAAGTGATCTACAAAAAACATAGAATAAAATGCATAGCCACCTTACAATTCAAACCCACCATTTAATACTAATCCCCATTCAAAACTCCTCTTCATATTCAAACTTGATTCTTCATTATTCTATTCTTTTTGGAATAAGGATTGCAAAGAACTTAAATCACCCATCTTCATGCATTATGAATACCATTATTCAGGGATCCAACCCTTTCATGTACATTCCTTTAATTCCTCAATTCTATTTGTAATTATAATTCCAAAGACCTTCACTCATATTCTTTAATCCAACTGTGGATAGAACTCTTCTTCAACTCCTCATACATTGAAACACAATTCATGTAAACATTTTAGTAAACAATGTGTTTCCTTAATATATGTCTTGGTGCTTGAAGATCAGCAAAATCAATTATATGATTTAGTTCACCAACTTTATTCAATTATAAGATATTGGATGGATCTTCCAAATTCATCATGCAAGAAAGTATTGCATAGCCTTCTTCAAATGTTGTAACAAAGTGTCATTCATTGTCACAAGTCTTGGAACATAGGAATAGTTCAAAAATCATCTGAATTGGTTACGAAAAATGTCCAATCATGACATCTAATGTCATTTAATATTGATTCACCAAATAATATAAACTTTGGAACAACTTCCCTGCTTCAATCATCATCACCACTTAATCACTACCTTTCCATACAATATTGACACCTTATTGAAAACAAATTCAACAATATGTTCTACAATATCCCCCTTTGTATGTTGTTTTCAATATCTCCTAATTACACATTTTATGGGTTAATATGTGTGACAATATTTTCTCCCCCTTATGGGCAACCAAATGCAAAGGTTTAGTCGGATCTGTTAAAAAACATGTTCTCCTTCCTTAAAAAAATATCTTCTTTAATATTTATAACATAGGGATTATGTCACATGGTTCACCTAGAAAATATCCTTTAGTTAATAAAATATAATTCTACTTAGTATAACCTTGTATAGAAAACAAGAGAGATATGGACAAGGTTTTCAATGTTGTCTGTAAAAAACCAAACATGTGAAATCATGCACAGGATGTATGAAATCTTAACCAAGGGGTTGGAGATAGTCATATTTATCAATGAAATGAAAATCCTGTAAATATTTAACCAAAAATATTAAAAATTTCAAGTGAAAAGATAAATCCCCCCCTTTCATACCATCTTTTCACCAATCAATCAATCCCCTTTAATTGACATGATAAAAATAATTAAGAACAAGGGTTAAAAGTGTGATTGGAATACCTCATGTTTCAACTTCCTGAGATGATATGAATTTCAATATTTTTCATAATCCTTGGTATCATATCCTTCATATTTTCTCCCCCTCAAGGTGTAAAATACCTTTGATTTACCCTAGTGGAAAATATCATCACATAATATCCAAGATATTCATGTTGATAATCTTCCTCTATGGAACATTACATGTATTTATCAAATCCTGAATAATGGGTCCAACTTGTTAATATATTCTTTGTTCATCCAATTCTCATCTTGAGAATTAACTTCACCTTTAATTCCCTATAATTTAGGCACACATATACAACAAAAATATAAGGGAATAATATGGAACACATGTGATCTTGTTAATAAGAGAAACATGGATGAGGATTTCCTCTCAAACCAAGAACTCCTTTCCTTGTATCTCTAATGTGTCTAGTACTCTTCATGTTAGTATCTCTTCTCCATTTATCTTCTTTATCTTTCATATTCATCATGGACCCTTTATTTCAATTCACCTTAAACTTGTGTGGATTATTTTTCATTATTTCTTCCAGTAGTGAAGTAGCTTCCACAGGTGCATGTTTTTCATTTTTCAACATCTCAATTTGGTTTGGTAAAATAGATATACATTTATTTTCATGATGTCCAGATTTCTTTCACCTTCCACACAATAGTTTTGAGACACTTGGGTTGTTATGTGCTGACAACCTTTCATGAAATTCGAATTCTACTTCATGTGGAATGACATGTTTCCCCTTTTCCTTTGTTTTAGATATTAATTCATATTTATCTCTTTGAAGTTATCTAGAAATTTGAAATTGTTTAGGCTATATAACTAGACACTCCTTCTTAAAATTTTCTAATTTGGAGCTTCCATGTGGCTTCTTCGTTGTCTTCAAGTTACCTTTCTTAGGAAACTTATTAACTTTAGAAATTTCTTCAATCAATCCTAATTTTTCTGGATTGATTCTCCATTCAATTTCAGCTTGCTTCCATTAATTTCCATGAATTGTTTGTAATGATCCATGGTATGAACGTTCTTTACATAGTAGAAGAATTATTTCTTGGTTAATATGACATTCTTTTAATCCAACTTAAACTTCTTCTTGGGAATAGTCTCTTTCATTGTTTTCTTGACTTTAGTGTTTTGCATATTCCCAATGGAATACTTTTAAACTCTTGTTCCTTTATCCTAGATTTGTGGTGGTATATTATTCTTATCAACATATGCATGAGGAATTATAGGACTAAACCAACACTCATTAAAACTAGGACCACTTTTGTTGCAATTACCACGTAAGTCTTCAAGATATTAAAATCTATTCTAGATAGATAGATTCTTATTAATCTGGGTTTTCTACCTTTTCTTTGCATGATGATTCATTTATTCAAATATAATTTCCTTGAATGGAGGCCTTCCATAAATTTATGTAATCATTATCCTGATGCCCAAACTTCTAGCAACAACAATAGTATCCAATAAATCTCTTTCTTTGTCTTATAGTATCAGTCTGGCTAGATTTAGTGTTTTTTTGTTTCTAGAATTTTCTTTCCTTATTTAGAGAATCCATTTGTGAGTTGTTATAATTAATCAACCCATCATCTATACTTGAAATTTTGATGGATTTATCACCATTTTTATCAATGCACATCTTTCTAGCTTTTAGCATTGAACTTGTACTTGCAGATGCAACAGTATTAGTAGAAACAAAAATAACTAGGTAATGGGATACCTTCTTCGTGGAGGATATTGCCATTAGATTATATAATGACTTTATATTATTTTTTGGAATCATGTTCCTCAATGCTAACTTGAGTAGAAGCATATTTTCTTTCAGCTGTTTGGGAAGTTCCAGCTTGGAGTGATTGTTGATTCTTCAATTTCACCTCATGCTCTAGACACTTCATGTTAAGGAGTTTTTCTCATCCTCAATTGATCTCATCTTTCTTTCTAAATTCTCCTTCAGATTTTTCATTTGTTCTTCATGTACATTTCTTAATTATTTCAAATATAAGTCAAGCTCCTTTATCTTGTTGGATTTTTCTTCTAGTTGACTATCTTTGAAAACCATAGAGACATTGTGAATCTTTTCAAATGCATTCAAAGATTATACAAATATAATATCAAAGAATTATTTCTCCGAAACACTCCCTTGAAATTCTTTAATAACTTGACCATGTCCTTCATTGAAAAGATAAATTTATTCTTACTTTACCTTCACTAGTTTTGTGAGAGTGTTGGATATTCCAACCCTTTTATCCAATGCTTCTTCCATGGCATTTTTTTATTCTTCTAACAGTAATTTTTCATCATGAAGTGCACTAATGATTATAGAAATATTTATTTCCTCTTATCTGTAGATTTTCATTAGATTTTCTTTGAGTACGGACTGAAGATCATTGATTGATCTATCATCATCACAGCTTGAACAGGCATAATCAAAAGAGTAATAATAAAAATAATTATCACATGTTGTACCTATCATATTACCTTCAGTATAAGGTGTCTCTCTATTAGTAGTAAGATTATTCTTCATCTTCCTTGATTTTTTCTTCTTTCTATTCTTCTGAGTCTTGGAAGATATCTATATTTTTTGTTTCTCACTCATTTCATCAAATTTTAACTTCATAAAGACTCTCTTGGATATTTTATAGGTTACCTTCTCTCTAATACTATTTAAAGTGACAGTATTAGTGTGAATCACTGAGAGGTGGAGGGGTGAATCAGTGATCCCTTTAAATATTTTTACTAATTAAATTGTTTCACATAAACCTAACTTTAAAAGAAAGTAAAAGGAAAAAGGAAGAGGATTTTACCTATTGGATACTCATCCTTGAGAATCTTTTTTAAGGGGATTGATTTTGGTATTTTGGAAAGACCAAGATCTCCTGAATGTGGGGAGGGGATAGGGATGATTATTTGAGCAGAGCTTTGACAGGATTCAAGGCTTAGAGAAGTGAGGATAATAGGGAGTGATGGTTGGTTTTTATAGTAGAGAAGAGGGGTGAGTTTTGAATATATTATTCATTATTTTATTATTTTTCTCAAGAAAATAAATAGTGTTGTGTCCTATGATAAAAATAGTAATAAGTGAATGTGAGGTTTAAATAATGATTGATTACATCATCCATGATGCAATAAATATTTTATTTATCTTATAATGTGTGTATACCTTAAATTACTATATTTTACTATTCTCCAAAGATTAAAGTATTTCAGAAAAAATGTCAAAAGATCCCTCCCATAATTTTTTAATGTGTAGAATTTAAAAAAGGACCCCATTTTATCAAAATAATTTTCTAAATATGTGAGATTTTATTTTTTAAATAAAATATTCATTTAATAGAAAAATAATTCTTTTTTAAACTAAAACTGATTTTATAACACCCAAAATAATTAACTATGATATTATTAAATTATCATAAAATAATAGGAAAACAATTTATTTATTTCAGAATACATTTTAGGAAAAATTAATTTTATTTTAAATAAATTTATTAATTTAAAATTTAAATTAAATATACATTACTCACAAAAATAAAAACACTTAATTATTAATTTTTAAAATATTCAATCTCATTTATAAGGTTCCAAAATTTTATTTATCCTTACATGGGTGAGTTTAAGGGTCATATTACTAATAATAAGGGTACATTACTATTCGTAAGGGTCAAGTTACTATTCAATAAAATTGAAATTTGATCCTATCAGACTCTTAATATCTTAAAAATCGCAATCATGTGTGTTAATTTTTCAAAATTAAAAATATAGAAGCAGCAAAATTATGTTTAATGACTTGGTTATAACCATCTCCTATAAAAAAGTGTTTGTTTCATAAACACTCAATGTTAAATGAATTATATATTAAATTTATTTGTAAATCCTTGGGGTGTTATATTCTTCCCCCTTACAAAATTTTCATCTCTGAAATTACCAGAATGTTACCTCATAAAAATATTTGGGTATTTCTTCATCATATTCCCCTTAGTCTCCCTTGTCGCCTCTTCAATTTTATGATTTTATAAAGTAACTTTACCATTTGATTCATTTGATTCCTCAACACCTATTCTTTATTGTCTAGAATCCGGATTGGCTCTTCACAGTAAGATATGTTAGGTTCCAATTCTATACCTTCATAAGTGAGGACATGAATTGGGTATGGTGTGTACTTCCTCAAAAATGAGACATAGAACACATTATTTACCATAATAAGGCTAGGTGGAATCACTAAATGATAATCCATAACTCTAACTCTCTACAAACTTTCAAAATGACCAATGTACTTGGGCTCAGTTTCCCTTTATTCCAAAATATTATAACACCCTTCTATAGAGATACTTTCAATAAAACATGATCTCCCACTTGAAATTCCAAATACTTCCTTTGATTATTGGTATAGATCTTTTTTCTGCTTTGATATTCTTTGATATGAGTTTTAATATTCTTTACGTTGGCCTTTATTTCTTCCACAAGCTCTGGGCCCAAAATATTCATTTCACCAACTTCATCCCAACATGTTAGTATATGAAATATATTTCCACACAATGCTTTATATGGTGTCATTTGAATACTATAATGGAAAATATTATTTTAGGAAAACTCCACCAAATGTAAATACTTATCCCACATACCTTGAAAATCAAGTGAGAAAGACCTTAGCATTTCTTTTAATGTTTGGATCGTTCTTTCTAAATTCCTAACCATTTGAGGGTGATAATTAGTACTCAATTAAAGCTTCATATTAAAGGATTTCTAAATTATTTTCTAGAATTTCTATTCAAATCATGGATAAAAATCAGATACTATTGATAGAGGTACTCCCTAACTACTTAAAACTTCATTAATATATATTTGTGCAAGATGATCTAGTAGAAAATCCTCCCTTATAATGAGGAAATGTAAATATTTGGTAAGTTAATCAACAATCACCCATATTGCATCATTATTTTTTGATGTTTTGGGTAATTCAGTGACAAAATCCATGGTGATGTCATCCCATTTCTATATAAGAATAGAAATCAGTTGTATTAATTCCCTATGATATTATCATATAGCCTTCACATATTGACCGACTAAATATATTGATACATAATCATAAATTTCCCTCATCATGTTATCCCACCAGAAATGTTCTTTTAAATCTCTATACAAATTAGTGCTACTAGGATTTAAAGAGAAATTTGAACTATGGGAATTATCCAATAACTATATTTTTATATTGGGTATAGCAGGAACACAAATCCTCTTCCCAAATTTTAGAATTCCATCCTCATACATGAAGTCTTCCAACTTCCCATCATTCATAGAATTAGTTTTATTTTGATGATTCTCGCTCATTAGGTTGATAACTTTTAATCCTTTCTAATAAAGATGTTTTGGAAACCAAATGAAAAAAGTAATGATGATTAACCTTATTTGATAATTTCTATATCCATATTTACTAGATCCATGAACAAAGGATCCCTTTTAACCCTCATTTTGTTTAGAAATCTATGATCCTTCCTACTCAATGCATCTATCACCTTATTTTTCTTCCCTGGGTGGTAGTGTATTGAACAATCATAATCATTAAGAAGCTAGAGCCATCACCTTTTCCTCATGTTGATTTATTTCTATGAGAAGATATATTTCATACTTTTGTGATCTTTATATATCTCATATCTTTCACCATATAGATAGTGTCTATATATCTTTAGGGAAATTATTCCATCTTTTAACTCAAGATCGTGAGTTGGATAGTTTTGTTCATGGGTTTTTAACTACCTTGATGAATAATCAATAATTATATCATTCTGAATAACTACACATCCAAGTCTATTCTTTGATGCATCATTATAGATCATAAATCCACCATTTTCTGATGGTAGAGTCAATATTTAAGCATTAACTAACCTTTTCTTCAATGCATAGAAACATTATTCATATTCTTTTTTCCATACAAACTTAAACCCTTTACATGTAATCTTGTTTAATGGGTTAGATAATTAGGTTAAGTTCTAAATGAAATGCCGATAATAACCTGCTAAACTAATAAAACTACATAGCTCGCTTATGTTCATTGGTGTAGGTCATTCCTGACTGTCTTTGTCTTCACAGGATCAACTATGATTCCATCCTCATAGACAATATGTCCAATAAAATAAATTGGTTGAAGCCAAAACTCACAATTTATAAACATCCCATATAATTCATTTCTTCTAAGAGTCATTAGAATAATCCTCAAGTTATTCTCATAGTCTTCATATATTTTAGACTATACCAAGATATCATCAATAAATACCACAAAAAAATCATCAATATGTTCCTTCAAAACGCTATTCATTAGATCCATGCAAATTGAGGGTGCATTAGTTAGTCCAAAAGGAATTACTATAATATTGTAATTCTCATACCTAGTTCGAAATGTTGTCTTTTGAATATCTTATTTCCTCACATGAAACTAGTAATATCCCGATCGAAGGTCTGTCTTCTAAAAATATTGGGATCCATGGAGTTGCTCAAATAAATCGTCAATGTGAGGAAGAG
This sequence comes from Viscum album, assembly GCA_963277665.1. NCBI lineage: Eukaryota > Viridiplantae > Streptophyta > Magnoliopsida > Santalales > Viscaceae > Viscum > Viscum album. The sequence continues at coordinate 640,013,368 of OY728146.1, read as the reverse complement.
GATTATTATTCTTTATTATAATAGAATTGATCTCCTTTTAGTCAATTCACTTCCTCATAGATCCATCTTTCTTCTTGAAAAAGAGAATAGGGGATCCCCATTGAGAAACACTAGGGATGATAAATCCTTTAACACTCAATTCCTCTAGTTGTTTCTTTATCTCTAATAATTCCACTGTGGTCATCCTATAAGGGGTCTTTTATATAGGTCTTGAATGAGGAATTAAATCAATAAAGAACTCAATGTCCCACTCTGTAGGGTGTCTAGGTAAATCCTCTCTAAATACATCAATGTATTCTTTCATGATAGGTACATCCTATATTTGAACATTTTTCCCTTACCCATAGATATTGTGTTCTCTTACTCCCCAATAATAGAATTCATTAGAGATACTGAGGGTGGATCTAAATAAGAGTTATATGGTGAGGTTCCTTCTCTAAAGATAAGGGAATCTACATAATTTTCAAAAATCATGAAATCCTTTTCTTGAAATATATCTTTACATCATAATTTGAAATCTAATTCATACTGAGAATTATATCAAATTCAATCATGGGTATAATGATAAGGCAAGAAACTAGAGAATGTTTCTATGTCATAAGGTGGACCGATTGACACATATTTGTTGTAATGATACTTCCCTTAGGAGTTTTCACTGATATCTTCTTTATTATATCAAATTGTAAATGTTTAATTTTATTGGAAAACTAGGAAAATTTGAAAAAATGAGATGATCCAGAAACAAATAAATCATTTTCTATGTTGGAGTAAATGATTAAAATACCTTTTACCACATCATTAAGAACTTCAACATCAGTAGTTGTGGCCACATAATTTTGGCTCTACACCCTTTCCTTCTTTGGGGGAAGTTTACTTAACTCTTAAGACATTCAGGTTCATAATGTCACATCTCTTTATAATTATCACATTTAACATTGGTATATTCTTTCTTTCCCTTGAAATCATGATAATGGTGTCCTTTTTCTCCACACATGTAACAAACACCCATTCCATTTAGGCAAGTACCAGGGTGTTTCTTACCACAACTATTATAGGGTGTAAAGTCAACTCTTACCTTATTTCCCATTTCCTTGTTACCTTTTCCGAAGTGTTCAGGATCTCTCTTCTTAACTTCTATTACTTTGAAGTCATATAACTTATAGAATTCCTTTTTTTTCTTGATATCACATGAGAATATATCTTCATATGATGATAAATTCTGAGAAAATTGTTCCCTTTAGAGGAATGGTTTTAAACCATTATAAAACTGATCAATCTTGCTCCTTGGATTATATATTTATTCCACAGCATTCCTTAAATGACTTGTAAAGTTTTCTTCATATGTTACAACATTCTCATCCTCCTTTTTCTTTAGATTAAATAATTTCCTTTCAATATCTTCTCATTTTTTGATAGGGAAAATACTTTTCTAGAAAAATTTCCCAAAAAATCCCTCCATTCCATATTTTCAATCTCTTCCTACTCCTTTTTGTTTTGAATCAATAACCACCATTGATCAAAAAATCTTGATAGACAATACACTTCCATGACAACCTTCTCCCTTTCATTACTTCCCAAAGTGGGAAATATCTTATCTAAGGAGCTTATCTACTGCTCTACTACAAATGGGTTTGTAGTCGCATTAAATGATGGAGAATATGTTCACATAAAGTGGTATAAAATCACTCCTCCATGTTGTGGATGAGGATTCTCCATAAATGTAAGGTTATTTTTCATAACCTGGGTTAGTTCTCTTAGTATAGTTATAAGTTTCTCAGAACCATTTGTAGCATCATTATTCTGTATAAGAGGGAAATCGCCATATGGGATTTTCACATTCATGCGGTTCACATTAATTCCACTATAAACAATTTCTAAATAATGGAATTCGCTATATTAGGTTATGAATCATAATGTATAATTTCAACTAAAAAAATACTTAACATAAATTGAAATCTTATGAATAACTAATCTAATAATAATAAATAAGGCTTATTTGTGGGAAAATCTACTTTTAAATTATTCATAATGGAATGTAATGATAATGTGAATTATCTTAATCATATCCCCTAGAAGTGTCAAACTAGGTGCACAGTAAGGTCCATTGTCGTCTACCATGTTACCCCTAGTCAAGCCTAGAACACCTTGTCGGAGTTGTTACCCCTTGGTATATCTATGCCAGAACCATGTACACTTGTAGTATCTAGACAGGGATGTATTTCTAGGAAAATTCACATAATCTATTACTTACCAAAATTATAGTATGTTCTTATATTCTTACCCTCAAACTCTAACATAGGTCTTTGTTCCCTAATTTATTTTTTCTATATCTAGTTTCTAAGTTTTCTACTAAACATCCTTTGATACCAACTGTAAAGACCCAAACATAGTTTCCCATAGAAGGTACCTTATCTTATAACATTTTCATGTTAAAAAAAAGACACATTACAATGGACTTAGTAGTTTAGTATTTTTGGAAAACAATATTCATATATAAGTTCAAAATTACAACTTGAAATGAAACACGACATATAAATTCCATTGGAATCGTCCACAACTCCAAGATTATTCATGAAATTCATTCATAATATAATTATTTTCATCATGGGGGAAAATAAAACATAAGAAAGGTGTGTGATCATATTCTCAGTAGGGGTGAGTAATACAGTGCAAGTAATCATAAACATAAACACTAGTCATGGTGTGAAACTAAAAACGCATTCCTTTAAACATATACTTGAGCATAATATGTTAGGAATAAAATATGAATGAATAATTTCAAAATAGAACATAACCATGGATATTATAATAGTTGAATAATCACATGTACTAACATGTACTTATTTCATAATGAGGGAATACATAATGCGGTATATCATAACCATTCTGTCAAGTCCCAATGCCAAGACCATACATAAATGGGTAAAAACCCAAACTAGTTTGTCTCATGATATCTACCAATTCATCGAGGGGATATAGTGGTCCCAAAAAATCTCATAATAAGTCCAATGTATTCCTTATATTAATGTTAATAAACATAAATAACATATACATTCATATTTAAACTAATATATCAAATGTAAATATCATTCCTCAATCATTAAATATGAACATTAACCAATCAGAGTAATATGGTGAATGGTATCAAGATATCACATCCACAATAAAACTAATCATAAACCATTAAATAAAATATGGTAGATGATATCATAAAATATTAATCCCAATTAAACATAATAATCCACAAGAGTGTTGAAATAGATTAAAATACTCATATAAAATCATCAAGTAATTCTTAAGATAAATACTCTTTTACTTTGAAAAGAATAGTTTTTTTTGGAAAAAAAAATTTCATAAAATCAGAAGTGAATTAATTTAGTTTTTTCATAACAAAATTAGTGATTTTATAAAAATAATTTCAGATAAAAATAGATTATATAGTTCATTTTAAAATAGGTTAGAATTCGAGAAGTTCTTTTGAAACAAGCTTGTTTATCAACAAGAATTTTGAAAGATCCTTTTAAAACATGTAACTCCTCATGAAATAAAAAAGGATTATGATTGGTAAAAATATATAGAAATTTAAAACCGAATTTATTATGAGTAAATAAGAATAATTAATAATTTCATTTAGTTAAGTAGATAATTAGAGTAACCCGAATGAAAATGGAGGTTCTGGTAGAAAATCCTTACCTTATGTCACAATGTGTTCTGCACATGACCTTAAGGTCCAGGAATATGAAATTAGACCCATTAATAATTTAATTCAGAACATATTAGTCGTTTATAAAATTTATTACAATTTTATTAATTTCATTTATCTCCTTTTTATATGTTATAATGTTGAATTTCATAGTTATGAAGTGTTTGTTTATTGATATTTATGATCGGTTTTCTTGATTATAAGTATGGAAGATCATGTCGAGTGGATATAATTTTCCAATATTGACTTTATATATTATTAATTAAATTAAATAATTTTAAATTATTATATATATCATTTTTTACAAGGTATGATGATGAATAATTAGATAATTCATTTAGTGATAATAGTTTAGATTTTTATGGTAGTTTTTCAAACACAACAAACTAGCTTTTCTCTATTATTTAGTATCATATAAAAATTATGGTTCCAAAATCATTAAATAATATATAATAAATATTTTAGAATAATTTTCAACCATAAAAATAGTTTCATGACCATCCTTGAAAGAGAAATTGAAGAACAAAGGTTTGCCGTCCATGAAGGTTGTAAATTAGACAATGATTTTATTTTATAAAAAGAGAGAGAGAGTAAAGAGATTGATGAAGTATCTTCCATTAACATGATATAATTATATTATATATATGATACTAGATTTATCATTATTATTTTTACATAGTATATTAGGATATAATAATAAATAAATAAGGAACATGAAAAGAAAATACAAGGAAAAGGAATAGGATTTTACCTCTTGGATACTCCTCCTTGAGAATCTCCTTAAGGGGGTTGATTTTTGCCTTTTGGAAAGACCAAGAGATCCTGTGAGTTAGGATATTCTAGTTAAGATTATTTTGGTATAACTTCTACATGCTTCAAGGCTTAGATAAGTGAGGAGAAGAGGGAGTGAGGGGTGGTTTCTATAGTGGAGGAGAGAGGTGATTTTTGAATATCTTATTCATTATTTTATTATTTTTTCTCAAGAAAAGAAGAATTGTTTCTTCTTATGACCAAAAATAGTAGTCAGTTCATGTGAGTTAAAAATAATGGTTTCTTACATCATCCATGATGCAAGGAATGGTGTATTTATCTTGTAGTGTATTTATATCGTAAATTATTATATTTTACTATTCACTGAAAATTCAAGTATTTCAGAAAAATACTAAAAATTTAACCCAAACATTTTTCAATATATAGAATTATAAAATGGACACCATTTCATCAAAATAATTTTCTAAACATTTGAAATTTAATTTTTTAAATAAAATCATCATTTACTCAAAAAATACAGTTTTTTAACTAAAATTGATTTTATAACAACCTGAAAAATTAACTAAGTTCTTATAAAATTGTCCTAAAATCATAGGACAACAAAATATTTATTTAGTAATACATTTTATTAAAATTAAATTTATTTTAAATAAATTTATTAATTTATAATTATAATTAAATATTCATTACTCACAAAAATACCAAGACTTAATTATTAATTTTTAAAATATTAACTCTCATTTATAAGGTTCCTAAATTTAATTTATACTTACATGGGTGAGGTTAAGGGTAATATTACTATTCATTAGGGTATGTTACTATTCATAAGGGTCAATTTACTATTCACCAACAATGTAATTTGATCCTATCAGACTCTAAATATCTTACTAATTGCAACTGTGTGTGTCCATTTTTTAAAATTTAAAACACAAAAGTAGAAAAATTATGTTTAATGGCTAGGTTATAACTATATCCTATAGTAAAGTGTTTGTTTCATATAGAATCATTGTTTCATGAATTCTATATTAAATTTATTTTTAAATCCTTGGGGTTTTACACGGAGGTAAAACCCATCATGACTCAAGAAATATCCCACCTCACGAACACATTTTGGATATGGAAGGGTTGAAATTAATTCAATTTTTGGTTTATCTACTTAAATTACCTCATTTGAAATAAAATTCCCCAGGACTATCCCCTACTCAACCATGAATTAGAATTTCTCATAATTTAATATGAGATATTTTTCAATGCAATTCTAGTGAACAGAACCTCGGTGTTCCAAATAGTCATTAAAGGAAGTTCCATAAACTGTGAAATCATCCATAAAAATTTCATACAATTATCAAGGTGCTCAAAGAAAATACTCAACATACATCACTAAAAAGTACCAGGATCATTACATATACTAAAAGGCATCCTTCTTTATGAAAATACGTCAAATGGATAGGTAAATTTTGTCTTTTCTTGATTCTCAAGGGCTATATGGATTTGAAAATAACCAGAATAGACATTAAGGAAACAATAATGGAAATTACTGGCCAATATTTATAACATTTGGTTAATGAAAGGTAAAGGAAAGTGGTCCTTTCACATGTCTTGATTCCATAAATGGTAGTAAATATAGACTCACCAACTATTTTGCACACATGTTGGAACCAATTCATTCCTTTCATTTGACAAAACTGTTATTCCAGTTTTTGTAGGCATAATTTGCATCGGGCTAACCCATTTAATATAAAATATAGAATAAATGACCCCATCATCAAGTAATTTACTAACTTTAAATTTTACCACTTCAAGGAGAGTGGGATTCAACTGGCATAGAGATTACCTTACGGGCTTAGCCTCATCATCTAAAAGTATATGCTTAATACAAATAGATGGGTTAATCCTCAGAATATCAGACAATCTCCATTGAAATTCCTTTTTACACTCTATCAAATTTTTGGGAAATATTTTTTCCTCTTGTGGAGATAGGTTATTGGAAATAATGTTGATAAATTGGTCAATACCCTTAAGATAGGTGGATTTTAAATTAAAAGGAAGTGGTTTTAATTCCAACATTAGTGGTTTTTTTTATTGAAGGAGGGGGTTTAGGGGGAGTGAGGTCCATGAAACTATCTATCTACTCATGTTCATTCCTTAAAGAAATAAAATCTATGGAAATGAGATTTTAAAAATCATCAATAGTTAGGGATACCTCATAATGAATACACTCATCAATTAAAGCACAAAATTTAAACTTTTCTAAACCCACACAACACTTAAAACATGAATCAAAACTCAAATCATCCAAGGGTGATGAAGAGTAAAATGAATCAGAGTATGGGCTGGGGATATAATATTTTGTGTGTGTTGTTAGAGATAACTTTCATCGAATATATAGGAAGAGTGTATTTCTCTTCAATTGGGTGTTTCATGGCATCAAGAATGTTAAAACTTATCTTTTCTCCACCAAAATCCATGGAAATTGTACCATTGTAGACATTGAGGATCATCTTTACTATTTTTAAGAATTTCCTTCCATGTATCAGAGGGGCATGTCCTTGGGTACATGTATACTCCATTTCAAGAATTTAGAAGTTGGCAAGGAAGATTAGATTTTTTTCACTTTTACGAGGTAATCATCGACCACTCTTGATGGGTGTGTTGTGCTCCGGTTGGAAAGTTTCACTATGATTTCTATCAGTTTAAGCTCTCCAACCTTAGAGAAGTGTATAGAGAGTAATTAATTACATTAATTTAAGAACTTAAATATTGAATAACATCTAAAAATAATTTATCCCTTGTGGTGAAAGTTATTGTGAATATTCCTAGATCATTTCATTTGGTTGGAATTTCTGGTTGAATCAAGTCTAAGACATTCCCTCCCATGTTAACTCTCTCATTCCCCTTCATCCTTGATATATGGGTGTTATGTTCTTTAAGAAATTTGGCATAATGAAAAATCTGTTTAACTGCATCCAATAATGGAATGTTAACTTGAATCTTTTAAAATGTATCCATTATTTCTTTATCAGTCTCATTATCAAACGTTTTCTTAGGATTATAGATTATTTTAGGGAAATGAACAGGAATGGATTGTTTGTGGGGGTCCTCAATGATAATTTGATTACACTATTTGTCTTTTTTTTACTTGAAACATTTTGGGGTTGGGAAAGAGAGATTTCAAGAGGAAGAAATACTTGTTCGTTAAAATCATTAGATGAAGTAACTTATTTACCAATACTAATTGTGATTGAAAAAACATTACATTTTTCTTTTGGATTAGAAATAGGTAGGGATGGTATTTTTCTAGAACCTGGCATTTTAATCTCACTTCTGGTGTTTCCAATTATCCCACTTCAATTTGTAGGTCTTGAATTGCTGATTGTGTAGTCTATTAGAATTGGAGGTTCTGGGTTTCCATTTGATTCACTATTTCCTCAAGGCTTGGTTCAGATTTGGGAGGAGGAGGAGGATTATTTTTCTAAGAAGCTGAAGGATAAGAATGTTTCATACCTTGTTCTTGTTGATACAAATTCTTCTTGAGGTAGATTAAGTTGCCTCCCTATTGGTATTGTGGTTTTGCTTTCAGCCTGGGGTTTGGATGTTATCTAAATGGTTTTTTCATTAAGGGAGGAGCTTTTTGGAGTAGATTCCCATAGAATACTACTGCACAAAACTCATATGAATCCTGATTTTGTAGATATTGGTCAAAAAAAGAGTGTTATCAGAACAAATACCACAATGTAATTTAATGGAAGAAGAGGGTGAGTTACCTTGTTCTTTGGATAATTTCCTTAGAAGGGTATGAATCTCATAAAGTTTTTTATCTACATTTTATTCTAGGGATGAATGAATTACCTCATGAACTCCCAGGGTTGGTGTAATTGTTCATGTAACAAATTGTTTTTCATTTTGAGCCATGTTGTCTATTTAGTCATGAGAGGCAGAAAGAGTTTTATCAACTAGGGAACCACCAGTTGTAACATCGATCATACCATGATCCATGGGGATAGGTCCCTCATAGAAGTATTGAATTATAAAATTTTCACTAATTTGGTAGTGGGAGAAACGTGAGAAAATTCGTTTTAATCTCTCCCAGTATTCATGAATGGTCACTCTTTGTGATTGCCTAATTCTACATATTTCTTTTCTAATTGATGTAGTTCAGGTGGTTGGGAAGAACTTCTCTTGAAATAGTCTTTTCAAGTCATTTCAGTCCCTAATTTTTGTATTCATATACTATAGATAGTTTTTTTCTACACCATCAAGGGATAAAGGGAAGTACCTAAACTTAATGAGGTCCTCATACACATTTTGGGGATTCATGGTGGAGCACACTATGTGAAACTACTTAAGATGTTTGTGAGAGTACTCACTGGGAAGACCATGGAATTTTGGAAGATGGTGGATGAGGCCTGATCTCAGCTCAAATTTGGATTCTTCCTCGAGATATTGGATGTACAGAGGTTGGTACTCCAAATTCGAGGTTGTCAGTTCTTTTATAGTTTGGTTATTTGTAGTCATGATTTCATGGGTCTGATTTGGTTCAATTTTTTATTGGTTTAGGATCACTTAAGGTTTCACAAGGGGTTATTCAATGTGACTTTTATTTTCTACTCTAGATGACCTAATTTTTGAGTTAAGTGAATTTTCAATTTTAGGGTCAAATTAAAGTAGTGCTTATTTACAAGATCTTGTCATGCAATAATGATGTCCAATATAAGTGTTTGTTTGTTTGATTGTCCATTTTTTATTTTTTTTTATGGAAGATGAATAAAATGAAAACAAATAAGAATAATTAAATGAGATAAGAAAAGATAATTGTATACTATATAATTAGATAAAAAGATAGAGAATAATAAGAGATAGAGAGAGAGAGAAACACACACAAACATACAAACATAAAAATGAAAATGAAAACAACCAAAATGGATGGGGGATATTTAAAGAATTTACAATTAAGAAGTAAAATATATAAATTAAATTAAATAAAGAAAAAATGATCTTGTATTCCTACAAATGGTGACAAAATGTGATCACATTGTCGATCACATCAAATTAGTAGTTCATTTTTACTAGAATTTTTACAGAAAAGAAGGAACCCTAGGTCATATCTCAACAGGGCCTTATATCATTAATTTAGAAATAAATTTTTTATTAATAAAAAGGGAATGTTATTTGGGAAAACACTTTGTTTGGTTAATTAAAAATCCAAAATAAAATGGAAATTGATAAAACAAAGAAAAAGTTAAGAAATTTAATTAAGCGTGATCAACCTGGGGAAATATCATAATGATCATCCTTCATCACTTCTAGAGATAGGTTTATGATATTTTAATACCTTGTTTATAACAACTAGTACCAGAATGTTAATGAGTTTATATTATGATACCTCTGAGGGTTTAGTTGTAAACACTCAATGATTCACCGGATACCACCAATGATTGGGGGATTTGTGTTCGACTTCATAACAGAAACTCACCAAGAAAAAACATGGAGAACTCAATAAACTATATAGGTTTGAATGTTATTTATGAGAGTTCAATTGACTATTATGAATGACACAAACACCGCAATTGAAAGGGGTAAGAAGAAGTGGTGAACGGTGAATGGGTACCCCCAAACATGATCATATGAGTTGAGAATGGAATAACAGTACATAAATCAATTAAATAATAATATATTATGATAAAAAACAACATAAAAACATGTAATTTAAAAGGTCATACAAATATTACAAACATGAAGCTTGGGATTTACATCACATTCCCCACCTGGTGATCATAAGGCGTTTAGAACTCCATGGGAGGAGAGAAAGAAAATTATGATGAAGTAAAACATCTCATGGACTCCATAACTTATAGGATTGAATAGAAGACTTATTTTGGACTCTAAAATGGTAGAACCTTGCATCCTGGATGAACCTCCACAATGGGGTTCCCAAGTTACTCTTTTATAAGCAAAGTGGATGGTGGTTTTGGGCACCTAGATTTTGTAAAACAATTTGGGACATGGTTTTCAGCCCCTAAATTGTCTTTCGAATTTTTAAAAAACTAAAAACATGTTGGCCCACATCTTTTATGTATCGAAATAATAGTTTTCATCATTTGGAGGCCCACATATATAGATAAATCTAAAATACAGAACATATCTTATGACATTTCGCAGATTTGATTCCCTGGACTGATCAGTTCAGATGGGCCTCTTAGTTGATGAATTAGGATTCAGTTCTTTAATAATATTATTAGAAAACTATGTTTTGGATCATGCCATGAAATATTAGCCCAATTTTATTCACTTATTATTATAATTCTTTGGTTGAGTCTACTGGTGTGCTTGGATCCTGTGCAGTTAGGACAATTCCTCTTAAAAATCATCATGGGCCCTCCAAATCATCTCCACTTAAAATGCAGTTATCAAAACAAGTAACATTTAACATTTTAACAGTGATAAATAAAGAATAATTTAATCAAACATGAAGTGAAATTTATTATTAATTTTATAATTTTCAAAAAAAACTAGTTTAACACAATAGTTTAAGGGTGAAATAAAATAGTGAATCATGGTGTGATTAGAGAACCATCTCATGAATCACCAAAGGAATGAAAATCCTTAAATAAGGAAAAATTGTGCTTTACATCCCTAAAAAAAATATAAAGGGAATCACCAAAAATAACTTGGTACCTCTAGACCTTCACCTTAATATCCCCCAATTGGGACTCCAACTTCTACACCAAATACAACCAATTCATCATTTAGGAAAGAAAATATTGGCATTCAACCTCTACCATATCTAGATAATTCAATGACAGTTCCTCTATTTATGAATCCCAAGATTCATGCACTGTATCACTATGTGACTTCATGTTTAGCGCATCAGCTACAACATTTCCCTTTCATGGCGTATACAAAATCTCAATGTCATAATCCATCAAAAATATCATCCACTAATGCTAATGTTACTTCATGTCATGTAGGGAGAAGACATAACTCGGGATATTATTATTGGTAAAAACATAAAAATTTCACCAATAAGGTAGTGTCACCATAACATCAAAGTAAAAAAAATAACTACAAGCACATGATCCCCATCCTAGTTGGTTGGGACTCTTCAAGTGCATCTAGTGTGGCTTCATTCAATCACATATCTCTTCCTATAAATACCCATTATGGGGTTGGGATTTAATTTTTTTGTACATTGTGGGTAGGGATGGTTTCACTTTTATCCTATCTTCAGGGGTTGCTTCTGAGGGTGACAACCTATTGGTTCAGGTGCTCATCAGATGATAGCGAATGGATGACGGTAAAGGCCAGTGGTCCTCAACGGTGCTTCCTAGGGATGATGATATAGGGGTAGTGGATGGTTAATGGGACATGCATCTAACGGTGTACCAGGATGATGGTATTGGATGTGATGGTGATGGTTGGTGGATTCAGTGATGGTATGGGTGGTATCCTCTAATGATGATGCCCAGGACATTAGACTGTGAGGAAAAGGAAAAGGCTATTGGATTTGGTGGCATGTGATTATGATGAATAGGATGACCTACAGGTAGGGATTCGTCCATTTATTATGGGATTTAATACTGACCATTCATCTTTTAGGTCATGTAATAAATAAATAAGCCTTGATGGGTGGCTAATGTCTTTAGGGGGGCTATGAATTGCCTCTCCAAACTATGTGTGTGGTGGGAGTGTGTGTTTGAATATAATTTTACCCCCAAGTGCCTAATATATAAAAACAATAAAAACCAACTTAATAACATGGGAGGAATAGTTATTCTCAAGATTATATAACTATTTTCCCCATAAGAAACCACCAATCTATACTAAATCAGGACACATCCCAACCAAAGATGTGAATCATCACATAAAACCACAAACTGAACTCCCTCTACTGGAAAACAAAGTACCAGATTGTTGACCAGCTTCTCTTTCATGTACTCAAAACATACCTGAAACAGGTCTGTCTATAAGAATTCTAGATCCTATGTAATCAATGTTATAATGGTAGATGTAATAAGAGAGAAATAATCTAAAAACCTCTTATAATAGCCTTCAATACCAAATAAACTCTCCACCTTTTCCACTATCACGGGGGATGCCCAAGTCACAACCACATCTATATTTGAAGGGTTTACAGCTAATCACAGTTGGTACATGACATGCCCCAAAAAAAGAATTCACATTCCTAGGAATCACACTTCAAAAACATCCAAAACAACTACTCGTAATGAAGAACTATATAAAAAAATTATGATTCTCTTCACATTCCTCTTAGGATGTGTTATACACAAGGATTTCATCAATGATAACCACAATTAAATTATCCATGAACACTCTAAACACTATGTTCATCAAACCCACGGACATAGATGGGGAATTGGTTACACCGAATGGTATCACAACAAACTCATAATTCTCATAATTACAATGAAAACAAGTATTCAAGATATTGTCATACTTCACATACATTTTATGATATCCAGAATGCATATCTATCTTTGAGAACTGACATTATACCTTCAGATGATTGAATAAATCATAAATCCATGGAAGATGATAGGGGTTCTCACTATCACTTGGTTCAAGGGATGATAATCAACAAAAATCCACAAACTACCATCATACTTCTTTAAAATGAATACCAATTCACCCAAATGTTTCAAACTACACCAAACAACACATCACTACAATAATTCATTGATCTATACTCACAAATATCAAAACTTATACGGTGAAAATCTATATGAAGACATCGATATAGGAGACATTCTTGGTTGTAGATATATGATAAAATCGATCTCCCATAGAGGGGGTTATGATAAAGCCGCCTATGGAAAGACATAATGGTACTCTTCTAAAACACTAAGAAACACAGAGTAGTAATTCTTCAAGGATATTAGAATCAACTCATCCATAAAATATGTTAAGGAAGGTACATGCCTCCAACCTATATGAGGGTCTCTATCACCAATGAACATTGTTCTCTCTCCGTTATCATTATATAACATAACATAACTTCTAAATAAATCCATGATATCCTTCATTGAATACAACCAATACATACCAAGGATGATGTCATATGGTTGTATTCGTAGATAGAGGAAGTCTCCCCAAGATAGAAGTTTCTCGATTATTATTTCACAGTCCTTACATAGTTCATACAATTCATCTTGACCTCCAATTGGTGTATTCAATTCCAATGGTGCTTGAAGTATCTCTACCTCACATCACAAAGAATTTTTGGGGGTATGTGATATAAAAGAGTGTTTATATCCTAAATCAAACAAAGAATAAACTTATGTAGTAAATAATAAAAGGGTACTCTGAATGACATCTAACTCACCCTATGTTGGAAATTCTAAATCATGAAGATGAACATGACCTACTCCATGGCCTATCTAGCTATATTGATGACCACCACCCTGACTGTACTCTACTCTATGAGTATGAGGAGAATCTCGGTGTTATACTCTTCCAATCCCATCTCCTCTCTGAAGATCCCAAATTGGAGCGACAAGATACTACTACATTAGTTGAAACTTCCTCAATGGAACACATTATGTACAGTGACTTCTCAAAAATAGCAGGTACTCTCGCCACTTATGGAATCAACCTATACAATAAAAAAACTCTTTTGATCCATTTTAAAAGGTATGACAGCCTCTTCCCTTAGATAAATGATATGATACAGGTCTTTTCCTACCCCCATATGAATGAAGACTTTTTTTTCTTGAAAACTAGGAACCCTAGACTATCGATATGCTTTTCAATAAATCCTAATTAATCCCATCTAGTGATGATTTGGTTACAGCCAGAGTTTTCTTAATATCCTCTATTCTCTATAGCTACTCAAAATACATCTTCACCAAAGATGAGGTGCCTTGGAGCTGGATCTCTAGACAAAAATCCTCCTCTAAATTCCTATACATTTCATCTTCATGTAGCAGTAAGTCTATAACATATCACATAATGATCTTGAAATAGATCCCAAAGTCTCACATGTATGAAATTCCCTATTCAAGGGTAAGAGGTTCTTATCAACTAGCCACCTTTTCATTTGAAGAAAGAAACTTTTATTTGAACATATCCCACAATACTAAAGACTCCTCATGATCCATGAGGAATAAAAACCACCACTTCCTCATTGATCCACGCAGCATCTTCATAGCCAGTGAAGCACATTTTTCCTTTCAAGCATGGGTAAAATAGAAATATATCTCAACCTCCTATATATGGTCTTATTTTAATGATTCTAAAATAGAAACCTTATACTTCTATAGACTCTCAATGTGAAAATATCTTAGTTTCCTCCTTCATATTTCATTATCTTCAACCTCTAATGTACGATGATCTGTTGGCATATCATGCAGAACATATTCAGTGTGAACTTAATGAGGATGTCAACTTGGATATATGTATACAAAATAAGAAATTATTAGATTCCTAAACCCAGAGTATCTAATACTTAACATTAGTTAATTATTTTTTATCTGGATAAATTTTTAACGTATACCATGGTCTAACAATTTAAAACATAGGAAAAAAGAAGAATGATGTGTCATCCTTTCCTAGATCTCTACCTTAAAACTAGTATTAAATAATTTAGTATTTTTACTAAACATAAATGTACTTAGGTGAAATCATATAGATCCTTAAATACATATGTATCATCTTATCTATTGTGTATAGATCACTTACTAAACATAGCTGACATCATTTCCCTACCAAGCCATGAAACCTCACTTTTTCCTAACTCCAAACTTCATCTTATCCCTCAACATAACCCTCCATTTGATACCAAATTTTTATGAGCCCTACCCACCAAAGAGTACCCATCCTATACTAGAAATGAGATAATAGAGATGGCTGATGCTCGAGTCCCACCTCCAGTAGGCCTTGGGTTGGCGACTTACACCTATGATATAGTAATCATATTTATAAGAGGAATTTCTCTCAAAGAGAACCTGTGAAATAGAGATATATGACACATACACCCAAAAAATCCTTATCAAAAATAAAAAAAATTACATATGCATACATACAATGTCATGTAGTACTGTATCAACTAAAAAGGAAACCAAAAGTACTAAAAAGGTAAATATAGTAGTGACTATGAATCTGAAACAGCTCCTGCAAAACCATGAAGAGGTAATAGCCAACCTAATCTCTAACCTACACATGATAACCTGAAAACAATTTATATAAATGTAGGTTGAGCATAGCAGTATACTCATTAGGGTCATTCCTAAATCCTATCATGAAAAATATAAAGAAATCATGCTAAATCATAGTGAACAATAGTGAAATTAAATAATTACCTAATCTAGTATACTAAGTTCCTATACTCACCATGGATAAATTTCACAAAGTATCACATAAAATAAAGAATATGATATAAAAATGAAACATACAGGGTACCCTTCTACCACTTCCCCACGGGTTTTCTGATCCTCCCCAACGTCGCATATCCTAATCCATCTCTCTCAAAATTTATCCTACCCATAGACACCTGGGATATGGAGTCACAACATGCACATCATGTATAACATCGGAAAATCATCACATGTAAAATAACCATGTAGAAAAAAAGTAGTTTTTAGGAGCCACAATAACCTGTACGACATGTATTATAAATCAGGTATTATACCTAAAGCTATCACATACCATATACCGAGTAAGGTACCTCAAACTATCACAACCTATAAACATCATACATACAATAATCCTTTAGATATTATATCCATCAATTCATGTGTTTGATATAACCATAATACATTACATCCCTCTACACACATATATGGTAAAATGACCATCATTAATACCCTAAAATTAAACTACCAAGAGTAGAAAGTAAGGCCATAGGGGGTATTCATCCATCCATCCTCTCACTAAGATATTAGGAAAAATAACCTCTCATAGTCCATTATGTTTTAGTCACCCTAAATGACATTGGTGAGGTATAATATGAAATCATATAATATAAATGATATAATATATCTCAAAACCACATTGTTGGCATAACCTAGTCTTAGCCTCAGTAGCATTAAACGTCACTCAAACTCTCAGATACCATTCCTATGACTTTATATCCTATAACCACATAATAATTTAATGATATATATTAAATCCATTTTTTTATTTCATAAAAAAATTCACTATATGTTAAGTATTTCAATAAACCTTAGTTAACCAACAACAGTATTTTGAATTTCATTACTTTAATCAACTGAAAAAAGTCCATTCCCTCCCAAAATAATCAGACTTTGTCTATGGTTTCTCATGATTAACATATTTTTATCATTCTAATTCAATCATTACCAACTTTGTGGGTTAAAAATTTATTACGCATTTTTTCTTTCCTTAATTATTAGTACTCTATGAAAATCATCCTAATATAACACCAACAAAAAACATGCAACTAAGAACATCCAACTACCTCAAGAAATGGGGAAAAGAATGCAGATGAAATAAGAAACCCAACTATCAACCATTAAACAGATTCATTTTAAGCAAGTATTCAGTTTTATCACAATAATGGGTAATCTATGCTTCATCTCATTTCATCATCTCTAGTGACATCCTTAAACCCCACATGCATATCCTAATATATCATTCCATTATAGGCATTAACTGTTGACTCATCATTTAGGGATCCTCATGCCATATCATGTCATCCATCCTAGGATCATATCACATCACAAGAACACATCCAAAGAACATCTCAAGGCAGTAAGAAAAAAAGCATAGTCAATAGGGAAATCAATGCGCTAAAACAAGGTATCAATCATTCACTCATAAATGATCTCTCATAGCTCCCAACACATGGTACTCAGCTTTCTCAAGAATATGATCAACTCAAGACCTTGAAATTATCTTTATCAAAAAACAATTTTTTTCCTTCTTAAATTCACTTATTAATTATTCATTGGTTCCAACTCTATGAAACCTATGAAATAATTCTTTAACAAGCTACTAAATTAAGTAAATAATTAATGAAATCATTCTTACCGGCATACATTTTATTTTCAAAAAACTTATGGAATTACAATTCATTAACATTAATTTAATTATTTTCATAAAAATTAATTAACATGCTTCACATTTTTTATTAATTTCCATAAACACATGGAATTACATATTCAATTAAACATACATACTCACATCAATTTTAATACTATCAAATTAAAAAAAAACACCATATTCATTAAACAATCCTCTTTATTCTATAGAAAATTAATTTTAAATTAATTACATCTTTTAATTATTTACCATTTTACTTCAGGAACAACATATAACAATACATTATAACAATAATTTTATATATATATAACTGTCTAGAAAAAGAGGCAATACATTATCATGGTATAAAACAACAAAACTGACATGTAATCACTATAAAATTCATTATTAATCTGGTTCATTATTCATTAGGTTAATACCATTTTCATCTAACGACCTAAACAATTATAACATTACAATTTCATATAAATATATAGGAGAAGAAAAAATCCCTAAGATATAAGAAAGAAACTTCAATCAATTCACTATACCAAAAACAGAGGCATGTGCAGGATGGAATTATTGCTGGGGGGAACACGGACCAATAATAGTATGATTCCATGACTCCAAGGGATAGAATTTAGAACTTGTAGTCTAAAAATAACACAAATAATAATTATTGAAGGAGCGTTCATAATTTTTTAGTTGAAAGATATAGTGTGATAGAAAATTATATTATAGAAGTTTTAATTCTAGGTATTGAGTATCATATTAAACCCCATGTGCAAGGATTCATTTAAATCCTAATCCATATTATAAAATCAAGGATATAATTATCCTTAATTAATTATCCTTTTAAGAACTTTTATTATCACCACTAAAAGACCCACATGGTTGTTCCAAACTAACTAGAATAAATCTCAAAGTGGTCGATTCAATGTATAAGAAATCCCCATGTAGTTGTTTTCAAATAGCTAATCAACATACTCAATATATCACATGGTCGATCTCTCAGGTATCCAATACAAATAATTGAACACTTACATAGCTAATCACTCGTGTAATCTATTTTCTAGGTAGCTGATACACATACCCAATCATTCCATGTAGCCAATTCATGTAGTTGATATGTCCACATAGCTAATTCATGTAGTTAATCCATCCATGTAGTATTCGATCACTCACATATTTGATCACTCAAATAGAATATCCACATAGTCGATTCAAATATATAATCCATTTATGTAGTAGATTCACATAGATTATCTCTCATGTATATGATCCATATAGCTAATCCATCGACATATTTTATTCATGTAGTTGATGGATCCACATATCTGATTTGAATAATCATGAATCAAGATCTCTCCTAATATTTGAAACACACATTCACAACATGAAACCCTTATATATCATGAATTATCCTTACTTCCGGATTTTAGCATACAAATACCTCTAGACCCACTCTAGTCCTCCATTGAGCACCACAGACTTTGGAAACATGAAAATTGTTGGACTATGTAGATTCAGACCCTTACAAGATATGTCATAATTGTTTTCATAGATCCTAGATAAACATAATGAATAGGGTTCTTACAATGTGTCCAAACTTCCTAATCTGTATAAGTGGTGAATTTCCTACCTATTATGGAATAATCAAGGGGTTGTGTAATGGAATTATATTTTATTAGATGACTATAATTTATAAAGTGTATTTCAAATAATTGTAATAAATCTTTTCTCATTTGAAACCTAGGAAACATGATACCCTTTTTCAGAATTCTTTCTATAAAATTTACTATACTTAACCCCCCCAACCACTAAAGATGAAGCCTTATTGATTCAAGGTTAGTTTCCTATTCTCTGATGGTTCTATTATCTTTTTTAATTATAATTTCATGCTATGTTGGGTTGTTATCTTAACTTTTATTATGGTTTCTATTGATAAAGGATATCAGTATCTTAATAGGGTGATGTTTTAGAGATCTTTGGTTCCCCGCGTAAGAGGTAATCATTGTTTGGTACTTGCTATTCGGTTATTCCTCGAGGAACATTGAGATATTCATGTTGAGATATGGGATTCATTTCCTTAATTTATATTAAGTGTATGTGTGGGATTATTAAAATACCCAATGATTTTAAAAGAACACTATGTTCAATGTCGTACACCACATGCAACACTAAGCCTTAATGACTAAAAAATAATAGTATTTTAATATGATTGTTGTAACCTAGCTGTTGAGTTATTGGATATGAATAGGATTAATCTAACTATGATATATATATATATAATGTTCTTACTCAATAAAAATGTATTAATAAATTCTTAGGAGGTAAGAACACAATTATTAGTAAGTTTATTATTATTCTTTTAAATATTGTCTTCATCAAAAATGGATTTTTTTTATTTTTTTGAAGTTAATAATATAATTAAATTATCTATATTTTAAAAAATATATTTCATAAAAAGGATGTAATATATGAAATCATCGTATAAAAATTATATCATTATTATAATTTCTGAACTCCCTCTATTTTAAAAATTTCTCTTGTTCATTGAAAAATGGGAACTCTACTCATGTGTTTGTATAGATTACCATCACCATATTGTAAATTAATTAATTTTTCACAACCACCATAAATATTTTGTTATAAAAAAATAATAAACATAAAAAATTAATATTATTTAATTATTATTATTCTATAAATTATGGAATAATAAAATCTTCTACTATGGTCAACATGCCGAATAATATTTCAAATTGTGATCCGAATATCCAAAAAAACACATGGTGTGGGCATAACCAATTAATTTATTATATAATTCATTGAAATAAATGGTTTAATGATATGTAATTAAACTTATAAAGATTTTAGATTTTAAATAATTAATATAATGTTATTATTCAATAATAAAATTAATGTTTATGACATTTTAGACTCAAGGTAAGGGAAACTATACTTTTTAATATCACTTCAAATGTTTTAATTGTTTATTTTATAAATATTACTCCTATATGTACATATTAAAAAAATTATTTTATGAATATATCTCTATGGAAATAAATTAATTACATATTGAAATTTATGTCACTTTTTATTTTCATTCAATTTTTTTCAAAAGGAATCATTTTACATATTTTATACAGAACATTTTGACTTTTTTACAGAAGGATAATGAAATTTTCTATTTTAGCATATAAAACATAAATAACTTTTCTCAACACCATAAACATTATTTCATGATTGGATTCATTTATAGTATTTATTATTTTACTAAAATAAAAATTTAATTCCCTTTCTTCTGGTTATTTTAGTCTTGAAAATTGGGTTTTAATGGAAAATAATATATCAATATCTGAAAATATTTTACACATGGGGTAAAAAGTATATTATTATGATTTTGATGAAATAAATACATGATTTAATGTTTTTTATGAATGTTATTGTACTTGTAAATTATTCTTGATGATGGGTGATCTTGATATGGATCTCGAATGCATTAGGTATTGATTTTGTTCTCCATATAATTATGTTGGAAGTTGATCATATATTTTATTCCACTTCTAAGGGTCCTCATAATGGTTCTATGTAGATTATGTCCCAAGGAACGTAAAAATAATTTCCATTATTGTTAATTATTTTTCATGAAAATATATTTATTTCATATGTCATAATTTTTTTTAAAGGAAATATTATTCCCTTTAAGGGTAAAATGGTATGTTTTTAAGAGAACGGTTTTCTTGAATTCCCATATTTTTTAAGAAACCCTCATGGTTATGATTTTGAATTTATTATTTCTTATAATTTTTTTAATGGAATTATTTGGATGGTAAAGAATATTTCATGTGTAAGTAATCAATTATTTTAGCTCAATGTTTATTATATAAAATTAAAACTCTCATTTATGGTCTCATTGTTTTGTAATGGAAGTACAAATTTATTTTCTTCTTTATTTCTATAGATTACTGGGATATATGTTATCATCCCACATATACAAGATTTTACATATGGTTTAAGGATGATTTAGACTAATGAAAAAGTATTACTATATAAAAATAAATTCAAGGTATAATTGGAAATAATTTCACTTAAAGACATTAGTATTTTTATGTAAGAGTTTTTTCTAATAATCAAAAACTCTAATAATAAAAGGAATTTGGGTATGTAATTGATCCATTTTTTACATTTGATTTGGTATGTTTCATATAGTTGAAATTTTTTTCACATTTTTTGGTATAAAATATAGAAATGTAAAGGTTGTGTTTTAATATCCATATTGATGGAATGCGGTTTCTAGGCTATTATAGTTGGTATCTGGGTAAGGCTTCGATAACATTGAAGATTACTATGATTTCATATGATTTTAAATTTAGATTTATGGATTCCATCATTAATAAATAATTATGTGTTTTATGATAATTTTAATTTCATAGACACCCATTTTTTAGCTTTTAAGTGATTATATTTTAATAAAATTTATTTTATTTTGGGATGCATTTATGGTAGTACAGCCCTTAGGTTTTGTATGTGTTTTAGTGAATGGTTAATTTTAAGAATTATGATTTTATATTTTAAGGAAATAAGTTTAAATTAATTTATTACATTAAAATGATCATCGATGTTGAAGTAATTATAGGAAATTGGGATAAAATTATTATCACATTATAGGAACATATGATTAATCATATAGATTACCATGGTATTGAAATGTTTTTTTATGAATATGTGACTAAATATATTTTTGTTCAAGGTCAATATTTTGATAAAAATATATAATTAGGGTAAATGGAAATACTTTTGGAGAAGATAGTTTTTTTACTTTTAGAATAAAGGATGAATTTTCTTTTAGAAGGATATATGATTTTTTATGCTTTATAGTAATTAGAGTTATTTATGTAAAAGAAAATTATATTTTGGAGATTATGTGATTAGGGATTATAAAATTTTGGGTATATGAATTTATTAGTGACTAATATTTTCAGAGGTAAATGTTGATTTGATCTCAGAAGAGTATTTGATCAAATCATTTTAATTTTTGGGTTTTGAACTTTGTCAGGAATATTTTGAACAATTTTATGGTTAGTTATTTGTGGATTGATTAAATAGTAACTTTTTCTATTATTGTTAAGACTTTATATATTAATATTAATTTATATGAATATTTACTAATTTTGACTATTATCTTACCTTGTGCTAACCATATTGGTTTTAGTTAATGTGTAAAAATAGTAAGAATAACTTTTCATCCTTTACGGATCATGGGTTTTGTTAGAAGTTGATTTTAGAGCTTCATGGATGAAAACCCATCTTGGATATTAATTTTTTATAGTAAAATCATGGATAAATGGGTAAACTAATTAAAATGTGAAACAAAAGGTTGAAATTATGTTTATGGATTAAATTAAAATTAAGAAAGTATATTATATTATGTTCATAATAACGATAGTAAATTAATTCCACAAATATATGTGTATTGAAATAAAAATATAATCCTATTACTTTCACTTATGATGAACTGATGGGTTTTTATGCCTCATTGATTTATGTATTTTTTTCATTCACTATCTAAAGATCATTTTCATTTCTATAGTAAATGTTCTTTATCACTCTAAATCATTATTTAGACATTGATTTTCTCTTACATGTTGATATTATCACTTCCAACTAATATTATCCTATTTTTTAACCTATTTATGTTTTATTTCAAATGACCTTATTATTTCCATTTCCCTCTATTCAAAAGAAATCTTAATTAAACCTTTTTATGATATGCGATTCCAATAGAGGTATTTTCATATATAATATCTTTGATTACTGAGCTCTTGATAAAACAAAGATGATGAAATATATTAATTTGGGGAGAATGTAATACCCAAAAAAATTAAAAGTCACTATGTACAATAGCGTACATGACACGAGACACCAAGTTTCAAAAACTGGGAAATAATATTACATTAAAATGATTAATATAATCAAGACATTTAATTGGTGAATATGAATAGAAGTAAACAAATTATGGAATATATATATATATGTTGTTCTTTCTCAATAAAATTTTATTAATTAAAAATTTGTAAATAAATAATCAATTTTTAGTAAAGTTATTTTATTTTAAAAAAAAATACTTCAAAAATTCTATTTACTACCTTTTTTAATCAAATAAAATAATAACATTATACAATTTTAATTAATTTTATTTAATGAAAATGATTTAATTTTTTTAATTTTTAATATATAATCTATCTTAGGATGATAATTTTTTTTTGAAATGATTGATTTTTCTATAAATTTTGAAACAAGACATATTATTATTGAAAAATCACTTTTCATTTAAAGATTTTACAAATTTCCATTTTTTCTAAATGGTTTAAAATAAGTTTTTTTATTTATATTACTAATAATCTGATTATTTTATTTAAAATTAATTTTTTTCTTTATTTTGGTAAAAATTATACTTAAGAATACATTTTTTCTAAAAAAATGATTTTCAGCTTGTTTTGAGGGTTTAATTTTAAAATAAAATTTTCTAATTATAATAATTAAATTTTATAAAATATATTCCATATTTTCAATCATATTACATAAATTCTGATAAATATTACCCTTTTATTTTGGATTTTTATTAATTTTAACTCTAGTAAATAGTTATAACTATAGTAAATGGTAAACTAGGTTAATAAAGATTAAAACTAATATGAAAAGGATTTAAAAAATATATAACACTAGAATTTAACCAACCGTATAACTGAAGGTCATCTTTAAATGTTTGCGTTTCAATGTTTGGGAAATTGGATCATTTTAATTTGATATTGAACTATATAATATTTTAAGTAAAGAAAAATATAAAATTTCATTCTCTTGATTTTAAATTTCTCTTATATTCTCCAATACAGAAAAAATGAATTTTTGAGAAATATTAATGTTTTTTTATAATAATGAAATTATTTTTATAATTTCAATTTTTTTATAATTTTTAATGACTTTATAATTTCCCAAAAAAAACTTATACAACGTTAACATAGAGCTTGTTCAAGTAGTAGAAAATTATATTAAATGATATTAAAAATATCAAAATTAATATTTTTTGGATGACATATGGTATCGCATGAATTTTATGTTCACTAATAATTCATAGTTTACGTTTAAGGGAATTATATTAAATTCCATACTTTTCCTAATATTTTTTATGCTAAAATTAATGGATAGTTCCAAAAATGAAATTAATGGTATTTTATGTTATATAATATTTTATTAAATGACTTAAAATAATAAAAATCTTGAACAATGACAATTGGAATTTGAAATGGTATAAAATTTTAACCAAGGACCATTTATAAATAAATTTATACCGTAGAAGTAAATTTATAAACCTCAATTATTAAAAAGCGTGTTAACATGGTTAAGGATGAAAAGGGATAATGGAGTGTTAAACTAAGAAGATAAGGGTTAAATAGTCCTAAAACCCTGTATAAATCTTATTGTATGGGTGTATTTGGATCCTATATCATCTTTAATACTAAATTAAGAAAAAATTTAACAAATTTCAAATGGAAGAGAGTTTAGTATTTTAACTTTTTTGGAAATTACTATAGTGCCCCTTCTATCAGTTATAAAATGGAACAAACTCTTCTCTCTTCCTTACACCTTTTGAGAACTCAATAGTGGTGAGTCCCTAAAATCATACCTTACTAAAATTTGTCACCATTCTATATAGGTATTAATTTTGTAATATTATAAACCTTATATGGATTAATTTGTAAATTAAAGTATGTTGCCTAGATAAGAGGCATAGAATTTAGTAGGATGTTTTAGTATTGTTTCTTCATATACCTCAATCAAATATCTTCTAAAAATATATAATGTATATAGATGTCAAAAAGTCTGTAACTATTGAAGGAAGTTTCGAAATGATGAATTGAAGTCATATTCGGACCCGAAAGCCCGGTCCGGTGGGCCCGGAAGCATTGCGCAAAATAAAGGAGGATGTGTGCGAAAAAATTTTGGTCGCGTGAAAGGTGTTCGGGATTTGAGAAAGGTCTTCGGTGCTGGCGCGCAATTTTGCGCGTCCGCCCAGCGCGGTGCCCGTTTTGGCACCGCCATCTCTGGAGCGCAACATTTAGTGCGCCGCCTGGATTTCTTGACGCCAGAGGCCTATAAATAGAAGGAGACCCCTCCCGTTTCAGGGTTGCGGAATTTAATCTGGCTATCATGCGTGAAATAGGACTTCCCTGCGTGCAATATGGCCTTCAGGTATTGACCCTTTTCGCGCAACCTCGCCCCAGGATCTGCCTTTGCACACAATCCCACCAACTTAAATAAAATTCCAAACTCCTCAGGGTTCCTCCCTTGCGCGCAATTCCTTCCATTGTGTGAAAAAGTTCCAATTGCGTGCAGTCCGTTCGGTGGGTGTGGCCTTGCCTTAGGGTTCGGCATTTGCCACTTGCACGCAATTCACTTCCCTTGCGTGCAAATCTCCTAAGTTGCGCTCAATTCCTCTGCCCCAATTATGCGTCATCCCGGTGTTTTTGCACGCAAACCTTTTCTTTGCGTTCAATCCCCAGGATCCCTCACCTTGACACCCCCCAGGTGCCTCCCTGCGTAGGTGCCCGATGTCCTCCATACCGGGCATCCACACCATGCGTTGTTTTCCCGTACAGCCTTCTAGGCTCATACAAAGTAACCTCAAGGTCCCTTGGGCGGTGTTTCCTGTTGCTTTGTTTTTCTTCATGCTCCTGCGCATAGGCATGCTAACGGCTATTGCTTCTTCACATAGTCATGCTAACGTGGACCACTCGATGGTTCGCTCTACGGCCCCCCTTTACTACGGCCTTGCTGATGCCTTCCCTCCCACAAGGGGTAGAGGGAGTTAATTATGTATGTCCTAGGGGTGTGGAGCGAACCCACCTAATCAGAGCTATAGGACGTTAAACTTCCAAGCACCTCATCCTAAAAACAAGACGTTAAACTGTGATCTGGCCCCGTGCCTTGCTCGTGGGGTCCCCCCGGCTTGGACAACATTTACGCCACTCGTCTCCACAGGAATGAAATCTTCCTCACATGGAATGATATCTTCCCTCTCGGAGTGGATTTTGTCCATGGGGGAAGGGCATCCACCTTGGTGTAAGCCCCTAGCCTCTCTTGTGGAAGGTATCACCCATGCACCTTCGTACTTCCCCACTGCCAAGGCAAGTGGAGGGCATGATAGGTAACGAGGCATCTCCTTTTTTCGGTCCCAAATCCCTCTCCCTCTGCACTTTTTCACATTTCAGGCCTCCATCCTGGAGTAAGTCCAGACACCATGGGCCGCTCAATGTGTACGCCCCTCTCTACCTCCCACGAATGCACCTTTCACAATGTGATCATATGGTCCCTGATGCCTCTTGTTTCTCACACTAAGCATGACTCACATGGGCTTAGAGTGAGCATCGACGATGACATCCTCTTATGGGCCACCTCAGATCATAAGCCTCATCCCAGTGAACTATGAGTACTTTGATCCGTGCTAAGTCATGTTACGTAGGAATCCTCCACGAGGTTCAATCCCACCACCCGGTTGTTCTGACCCCTTCGTGTCGGTTCACCAACTCCTTGGGCCGCCTCAGAGTGTAAGCCCCAAATGTTGTCCTACACGACGTTAAACTATATGGCATCCAGCACGACATTAAACTGTCTGCCTCATCCCGCATGACGTTAAACTGCACCACCCGAACTGCGAGGACTTTGATCTGTGCTAAGGCATGGTACGTAGGAAGCCTCCACGAGGTTCAAGCCCACCACTCAGTCCTTTCGACCCCATCGTGTTTGTTTGCCAACCCTATGGGCTGCCTCAGAGCATAATCCCCATATCAACCATTGTGGGCCGCCTCATAATGTAAGCCTCATAACCACCTTGGGCTGCCTCAGAGCATAGTCTCCAAATTCCCTCGTCCCGCATGATGTTAAACTATATACCCGAACTACGGGGACTTTGATCAATGTCAAGGCATGGTACATAGTAAGCCTCCACGAGGTTCAATCCCCTTTCACTTCATCATCCATCCTGATTCTTACCTAGGCCACCACATCCCAGTGGGATCATGCCACCTCCTTCCACGCCACAGTATCCGAGAAGCCTCCCATGTGTTGGCCTCAACATCGGAGTTCCCTTAAGGGGGTTATTTTATCTGATCCACTCTCAGTGTTCCGATTAGTCTGATCTATCCCCACTGGATGTTAAACTCTCGGCATACCCCATGTTAAACATGGGAAGCTGAGGAAAAGCTCAGATACATGTCTATGGCATGCAATTCCCCGCGTTTGATGTGAGATACCTCGGGCTTCCGCGCCCTCAATAAGCCCTATAATAATGGAAAGAAGATAGACATTCCAATCCCCCAGCATCAAGACATGCCAACGACACCTCAGCATGACCACTCTCCTAACCGAAGGTTGCTTCCCCGACCAGACCCCTTGGAGCATCTCGACGGAAGCAGTGTAATTAACTAGTGTCCATGAAGATATGGCATCAGGAACGCGATTCACAAATACATCTTAAATATATGAGGGAGACCCAGACTAGGTGACGAACTCCGAGGAGGAATCCACGGAAGGAAGAACCAACATCCCATCATCCCGGTTTCGATCAAGGAGCAGACGTCCCTAAATAAGGAATGGATGTCGCCCGCCTTTGGAAAGTAGGAATTCATGGCAACAATCCATGTGTCCTCCCCTGCATGACGGATGTGCGTACTTGCCCGGGCGGAAAGCGTCAGAAACAGAAATGGTGAACCCGATGTGAATCTATTCTCCTCAATACGGAGACTGGTAGCGTTGGGGTGTTGGAAGATTAGCATGTCACCGGGTCTGGGCACCCAGCACCAGGACGTGAAACCCGCCAGGGGTTGGGGCACTCAAGGCATTGACCACTCCATTCTGCGATGTTTTTAGCGCGGATCCCTCTTACCAACTATAGAAGACGGAATGGCGCTGGGCTATTGGTTTCGGATTTCTTTTTCTATTAGTGTTAATGGGTTCATCTCCCTGCTTTCAGGAATCAGATCGCTGCATCTGGAGTTCGATCGCCACCTGCCCACCGGCGCAGGGATAGGGGCAGTACCGACGCGGCCACCCCGCGTAGTTCCACCTTTTCCACAGCTGCTCTGACCACCACGACTGTCGGGTGCTCACGCCCCCTCTCCCCGTCAGAGATTATCCAACAGAGGGTGATCAATGACCTTGTGCGTAGGTACAAGGAGGAAGGGGTCATCCCCACTAGGGACATGGCCCGTTTAGATCTCAAGGCAGCTACGCCTCACCGCTGTCACCGCCCCAGAGGGCCACGCAGGGAGCCGCTTCTCCCCACCCCGAAGTTCAACCATTTCGTGAGTTTATCCCCAGAACTCCTCGACACCTCCCGTCCCTACACCGATGAGTAGGGGATGTCCGGGTTCACCCGATCGGAGACCCGCTTCAAGGATTCATGGCAAGGGCCCCCATCAGGCCGCGTCGACACCACCGCTCGACTCCCCAGGCCGAGGAGCAGGAAATCCTTGTGCCTGTACCACCCGCTCCAACCCACCTGACCCGACGCCAGCGTTGGGCACGGTTGAAAGAGGATTCTTTCTCCGGGGCATCAACGTCGGCAACCGCTGTGGCCCGAGCCACCGTTGAATCCTTTCATCAAACCCCCGCACATGTTGAGCAGGGAGAGTTATATGCCCGATCTGGATCGAGGCCCCGACCGCCCCACGAGTAGGTTAGGTCGACTCTCTCAGTCACTAGAACAGGCAATGGCCACCGCGGACCAATTCACGGCAGTTCCATCCAGAATGAAGGCCTACTATGTGCCACCGTTCTGGAAGGTATGGGCCCTCCCTTCTTCCAACCTCGGCTCGGAGGCCTGCCTAGCACAACCCTCACCACAGGTAAGGGGATTCCACATAACAGGAACACTCCGGGTGGGGCTCTCTCCAGAGCCCACTACACGGGGTATGGGGTCACTTCCCCTGCCCAGACCGTGAGTATGGATCCATTGCGTGTTCGTTCACTTGCCCTCATGGAGGTCCTCCCCATATCCCTTTCAACATTTTCCTCAGTGCTCCCCACACCCCGGCCCTCATTCCTCTCGGTTACATCACCAGTGCGGTCAGAGGACTCCATGACAGAAATCAACCTTGCCCCGAAGAGCCACCCAGGGGTAGGAAAGCAGGACTTCGTCGCAATATGAGAAATTCCAGGGAAGTCTGAATGGAAATCAGACCAGTCTATTTCTTAGACTCCGAGGCGGAGTACGACTTAGCGATAGAGCCCTCCCCTAAGTCCTTTGAGTCATGGGCTGGGACAGGGACACAACGCGTCAGCCTCGTACTCCTCGAATGCGATATCCATATGATCCACGCCTCCCTCTGAAAATATATCTAGGAGGAAGAGGACCTGGCATACCCCCAGGGATCAAACTTTCATTCACCATCGGCCTCTTCGGAAGCACCTTCCATCTTGGCCCGAGACGACGGAGACCTTTTTGGGGGGTCGATGGAGAAACAGCCACAACATAGCGCATCCACGGCAAGCACTGACACTGTGATAGGAGGCCCATTCACCGGCCCATTATATCGTGACATGGCAGCCAGGACATTGCAACCCTCGGAGGGCGACTTAGGGTTTGGCGGCCAATCGTCCTGCTCGCTGTATTCCCTGCCGGCCAGCCCACTGGCCCAGCGGCCTACCTTGGCACCGCTGCCAGTTCCCCAATCACTCCCAGTTGATGAGCGGGGCTATCAAGGGATAGATCCTAAACCTGATCTGTGGAGTTTCTGGACCATCCTCGCAGCAGGACACTTCCCCGAGAATTTTTTGGCTGAATGCAGGGTCAGATTTTGATACACCAGAATCGATCACCCCAAGAGAGCTTGAATTTTTCCACCAGAATCTCCAGTAAAATCACTCTCGTCTTCGCCAACAAAAAGTTCTTTATCATAGGAGCCAAGCACACCTTGATGATGTCGGTGATCAGTGTCATTAGGTTGACCTGGCCACACTCCCCACAGTTTGGCACCCCGAATCACTTGGCCACCACAGGGACCTCCAACAGCAATGTGTTCAGAGCTTTCAAGTACTTTGCAAAGTTATCGAGGAGGCCACCCCCACATGCATGTCCGTGGATGGGGAAGTATGCCGCCCTTCTCTTCATTGCGATTCGCCGACAGCCTGACTCACCGAGCGGCTCTGAGGACACGCCCCCGAGGGCAGCAGCGGTCAACATGGCCGATCTGTCTAGAGAGGGGAACGGTCTGGAACTCCTCGATGGGGACTCAACCCTGGATACAAGCCATTACTAGACCCATCAGGGAGTATAACTCATTAGTAGAGGATCCTCCTAGGTCTCCCCACACCCACTGAGGCATTAACACTGAGCCGGAACATCGGCAAGGGTAAATAGCATGTTAGGGTTATCAAGCTCGCCGACCCATCTACCTCAGTGCAGAAGGCAGAGGAAGATCCTAAGAAGGCCACGCTGCACCAAAATCTTGCTGAGCAGAAGATTTTGGTCGATGAGCTTCTGGATGAACGCATTGTAGAGCAGTGATCCGATTACGGTGATCCTAAACCGGGGCAGTAGGGGCAGGAACAACTACCCCTCGGCGAGATTCACCCAGGAAACCCCAATCACGCCGTGTTCACTGATAGAGGAGAGGGTGGGGCTCATGTCAAGAGGGTGCGATATGTTTTCCCAAACACTCTTGAGTGGCGTGATCACCCAAGGGATCCTACTTGGGTTCCTCCCGTCGTGCCAAGGGTCGCTCCACCAGCTGACCCATGAGTTGTTGAGCTTGTATACCGAATTGAAGAGCCTGACAATGTGCTTGTGGTTAGGGATCCTCGTCAGGATAGGAACCCGCATCTAGACGATCTGATGGCAGCACTCATCGCCCACTTAGAGGCTTTGGAGACTCGGTAGGTGGCGATCCCACTAAACGGCAAGTCGTACCCAGCATGGGTGGATGATATGCCAGCACCCCCGAGATTTGGAAATCCCACTTTCGCCCCCTTTAACGGGACAGGAGACCCGCCACAGCACCTGGCCCACTTCAACTCAAGGTGTGGGCCTATGTTAGGGACTCTAGCATAGCAGGAGGCCGCCAATCTCTGTTTCTTTGTTCAGACACTGGAAGGTTCGGCATTCGTCTGGTATAGCTAGCTCCCTATCGGATCCGTGACTAGCTGGGAGGACCTTCGCAGGAAATTCCTCTACCAGTTAAGTTCCACAACCTAGAAGACGAACATCGCAGACCTCTTCAGGTGCAAGAAAAGGCCTAATGAGTGAGTCGCAGACTTCATCGCCCGGTGGAAAGGGCTTACATACTCCCTTGACATGACATTAACTCAAGAGAAATTACTGACAATGTGCATAGGGAACGTCAAGGTAGATTTGGTTCCTGCTATGATCACTCAGAAATACCCTGGAGGATTCTAGGACTTCTCAGACAAGGCCCAGCACCTCAAAGAAGCCCTACAACAGGCCAGTCAGGCACGCCCGCTCCCTCTTGTAAACCCTGCAAGGATAGCTGCCAGAGCCGAGCCCGCTGATGTGGCCTAGATTGAGGCCCCCAAGTAGCTAGAGTTGCTACTAGTGAGGCCAGCTCTGCAGCCCCATAGGGGTCCGCCTCCATGGACACAGCTTCCTTCCCAGCAGTGACCGCCTCAAAATCGGCAAGCGCCTCCGCGTAACGCACCGCCACCACCTAGGCGAGATAATTAGGTTCCGCCTCCTCGGCATGCTCCTTCGGCCCCTCGTCAAGGCCAGCCTCTTAGAGCCCCCTTTCCAGATAAAAGGAATCTTACCTACTCGTTTGACGAGGCTCAGGTACCCGGTTACTTCCATAGTGCCCTGGAGCAGAGGATTGTGCGGCTGCCTGAGTCCCAGAAGCCAGAAGAGGCGCGTCTCACTGATCACCCCAACTACTGCCCTTATCACCAGACCCTAGGGCACACCATCCATTGATGCTATGTGTTCAAGGAATATCTCCAAGACCAGATTGATAATAATATAGTCAGGTTGGGCCCAGCCCCAGCACAAGTGGTAGGTGTCTTTGTGAGATCAGATGGCAGTAGCGGCGACAAGGATAAATCGCAGCAGGTTTCTGACTGTGGGTCCCAGAAGTATATTGACTGGATGGCCCGTAAGATGGTCACCCGCACCCGTGGCATCATCTGTGTACGCCTGAATCATCTAGAGCCCTCAGAAGCTATAGTTACTAATTCTTCATCATCATCTCATCCAGCCTCCTCCCAGAAGATCAAGCAGTGGCGGTGCAATAATAAAGAACGCACCCTGGCAATGTTGTCATCGTCCCACACTCTTGGCGACTTTATGTCCCCAGAAATGGGGATTCCTCCCAGAATCTTCCCAGTGGTGGATGACATCTCAAGTGACAGTTCAGGGTACACTTTGGTTAACACCATAGAGTTGGTAAATCCCTTTTTGACTCCCGATGATGAGGAACACCAGGTAGACCTTCCCAATGTCCCCAACCACTGCCAGCGTCATCGGAGCCATGGATACATGAATCGCTGGGGCACGACAGTTGGCACCTCCAGTCAGGCCGTGCACGCTGCGGAGACCAGACAGCAGGCACAGTGCAGAGCTCAGCACACGCAGCCCCTTCATCCAGTGGCGACAAGTCTGCCTCTACCACCGTTTGTGTTGCTGGATCAGGCGGAACCACCTCGGTCCTGTCGTGACCAGCTCCTCCCTATCACCAGCTGACCCTAGCCTTCTGGTCCTCATCTGGAAGCCACTCTCCAGGCTTCGACTAGTGAACAGCGAGATATGCCTAGTACCAGTCAGCCACCGGTCTAGCCGGTAGGGCACGTCATGCCTCCAATCGCAGAACGGCCTCCTGTAAGCAGAAACTCGCATTTGGACCAAACGTATGATGTTATAAAGCACCTAGATAGAATTCCAGAAAGTATTTCTATCCTTGAGGCTCTTCTATTGTCGTTTGAAATGTGTGAGGCGCTCACCGAGGCCCTAAGGATCCCCTTCCATTTTTGATACAGAGGTAGCAGTTGTAGAAGCCTTCCACACTGAGGAAATTGAAGATGCCGAATGCCAGGCAATTATCTAATTCTACGGTGAAGATGAAGACCCTCCCATACAGGGTCACGTTCACCCGTTGTAAATCATTGGCCAGTTCAATGGTATGAAAGTCTGCCGCTGTCATGTCGACACGGGTTCTAGGATTAACCTAATCCCAACTCGGACACTGCAAAAGTTGGGGTTGTCTGAGGATGATTTAACTCCCTCTGACCTCAGAATCCAGGGGTATGAAAGGACCGATAAAACTACAATCAAAAAGATTTGCTTGAAGACCCAGTTCAGTGGCCTAATTTCTAGCACCAAATTCATGGTTGTTTCTCATGACACCGCCTACAATTCATTGATGGGTAGACCGTGGCTCCACTTGCATGCAGCGGTCTCCTCATCATATCACTAATGCATCAAATACTCCCTTAATGGTCAAGTAGGTGTGCTCCAAGGAGATGCGTCTCCTTTTGCCTCTTGTGAACCCGTTATCTGGATGCCGACTATATTACAAGAGCAAGGATAAGCAGATTCTGGCAGGTGAGATCAAGCCAATCACTGACATAAGTGATCCTTGGGCAGGTCTGAATGATGCTTACATCTACCCAATCCATCGGTTGGAGGCCACAACCCCCGACATGGGGCAGTTTTTTGTCATTTTGGGTACAAGAGGAAGTCATATTTCCAGGCCCGAGCGACGGTGGAAAATCACCTCCTACTCCTACACCAACCAGGCTCAGGTGATCCCGGAACCTCTTACCCCTGTACAGTATCGGGATGTCAGGCTCAAGGAAACGACGGTATGTCATACATGTCTATTTCGCTGATCTAGCTGGCTCAAGAATACACGCCACTACTGCTTTGATGTCATCAAGCATGGCCCCTTGGGCCGAAGACCAGATGGGATTGGATCGACTGCATTCATCGCTATGGTCTCAGTGGTGCATGAGTCTCCTGATATGATGACCACTGCCGCCTAGGCCGGCACCAGCCACCCATCAGGGTTTGATATCTCAGAAGCATCTCCCCCCACGGATGATCCCTCCACAAATGGAGAGGAGGACATAGAAGATTCTCCCCCCACCTTTGAGGAGGGCGTCTTCACCACGGTCGACAAGTTGGTACAGGTGAACCTTGGTAGCGAGGTGGACCCGAGACCCACATTGGTCAGCGCCACAATGCCCCCTGAGGAGTAGAAGCATTTTGTGGAATTCCTCAGATAGCATTGCGATGTGTTCTCTTGGAGTTACAATGAGATTCCAGGACTAAATCCTCAGGTAGTCATCCACCGCCTTAGTCTCCCGGCAAACCATCGCGGTTTCAAGAAGCCTCCCAGAAAGATGCACCCTTCCCACAGTGCCATGGTTGAGGCCGAAGTTTATAAGATCATCAAATCGAACTTCATTAAGGAGTTCCACTACCTCATGTGGCTAGCCAACATTGTTCCATTTAGGAAGAAGAATGGGAAGATCAGAGTCTGTATCGACTTCCACAAACTCAATCGCCACTGTCCAAAGGATGATTTTCCCATTCTAGGGAAAGAATTGTTGATTAATGCCACAGATAGGTTCCAAGACCTCTCCTTTATGGATGGATATTCCGTGTATAACCAGATCTAGATGGCCCCCAAGGACGAGGAGTCCACTGCCTTCAAATAACCAAAAGGTACTTTCTGTTACCGGGTTATGCCCTTCAGCCTGAATAATACGGGTGCCACCTATCAACGGGCCATGAATCGCATATTCAAGACAATTCTGGGAACACTGGTGGAATGCTACATGGATGATCTGGTGGTCAAATCTCGCCAGCGCCTGGACCATCTCGAGGACCTTGAGAAAGTGTTCAGTTTCCTCTGTTCCTGCCACCTGAAGATGAACCCATTGAAGTGTGCCTTTGGGGTCACCTCCAGAAAGTTACTTGGATTCGTCTTCAGATACCGAGGCATTGAGATAGAACCAAAGAAGATCAATTCCATCAGTCAGATGCCTCCCCCGAGCAATATTCGAGAGCTTCGAGGTCTCCAAGACCACTTAGACTACATACGCCGATTCATTGTGAATCTAGCTACAACTGTAATCCCTTTTCTCGGCTCATGAAGAAAGGCACCACCTATGAGTGGGATGAAGAGTGTCAGACCGCCTTTGAGGAAATCAAGCAGTATCTACTCCAAACTCCGGTCTTGATGCCACCTGCCTCCAGGAATTCGTCGGTCCTTTACGTGACCACCCAAGAATGGTCCCTTGGCACACTTCACGCCTATAAGAACAATGAGGGAACAAAGAATATCCTCTAATACCTCAGCCGCATGCTCCTCGATACAGAAATTAGATATTCTCCCATCAAGAAGAGCTGCCTGGAACTCTTATTTTCCATACAGAAATTGAGGCACTACTTGCAGCACCACGAGGTATAGCTGGTCTCTCGGGTAGACCCGTCGAAGTACATCTTGAACCGACCTACGTTGACTGGCCGACTAGCGCGGTGGGTGGTGATCCTCTGGAAGTTCGAAATCAGGTTCGTACCTCAGAAGGCTATCAAAGGACAGACATTGGAAAACTTTTTAGCTTCCACCCAACCTCTATAGATTAGTCATTAGACCTAGGTTTTCCTGATGAGGCAATCCTCTCAGTCGATCATGTCGTCCCATGCTGGCAGATGCACTTTGACAGTGCCTCCCGGATCCCCACCGGTAGGAGACTCAACGATCCTAGGCTCAACAGGGTGGCCCTAGGTATTGTCTTCATCACCCCAGAGCAAGTCGTCCTGCCATATTCATTCATGTTGTCAAAGGGTTGCACCAACAATGAGGCAGAGTATCATTCCCTCATCACCGGCCTCAAGCTGGTCCTCGAGATCGACGTGCCCCATCTGCATGTGAAAGGGGATTCCAAGTTGGTCATCAAGCAGGTCAATGGAGACTATGTTGTAAGAAAGATAGAACTCGTTCCATTGTTGGAGTGCACCCTCCATCTAATGGCCCAGTCCCCTTCTCGGTCGGAGGTCATTCATATTCCTCGGTCGCAGAACGGTCGAGCAGATGCTTTGGCCAGCATGGCCACGTCGCTTGAAGATCCTGAACAGGATGACCTGATTATCCATGTGGCACACCGGAGAGTCATCACTCCCGTTACCCCGAAGGATGATCGTGTCTTGTGGGTAAATAATCTTATCGCTGGTGCCCCTACGTCAGGAGCCTCGGGTATTTTAGATATGGTGATTGAAGTAGTTCCTGATTGGAGGACACCCTTGGTTGAATACCTCCAACACAGTAATCTCCTAGTATACCGGGAAGAGCGCGAGCGAGTCCGATGCCGCATGCTACATTTCACCCCTCAGAGCGGTCCCAGCCTTGAGCATATGCTTTAAAGGCGCGGATTTGATGGTATTCAACTCTGTTGCCTTCAAGGAGTCGAGATTCAACAGGTCATGCAAGAGGTTCATGTTGGTTCCTACAGTGCCCATCAGGCCAGGTCAAAGTTTTCTCACCAGATTCGGAGACTGGGATACTTCTATCCCTCTATGATCCATTACTGCATCGAGTTCTCCAATAGGTTCCATGCGTTCCATGTTCATGCTAACTTCATGCATCGGCCACCGGAACCTCTCCACACTACCAAGTATTCTTGTCCCTTTGTAGTCTGGCGGTTGGAAGTTGTAGGACCTTACCCCCCAGCAACGGCCTGCCAATGCCAGTTCATTCTGACCACTACGGATTTCTTTTCCAAGTGGTCAGAGGCAATTCCACTCGAGGAAGTTAAATCTCGTTATATCGCCAACTTCGTGAGTTCTAACATTATTTATCTATTTAGAGTACCTAACTCTATCCTCACTGATAACGGCACCAACTTCTAAGCAGACAAACTGAAGAAATTGTACGCCAAGTACAAAAATCTCTCTAACCATACCTCCTGCTATCATGCGTAGGCGAATGGATAGGTCAAGGTGTTTAAAAAAACCCTCTGTAACATTCTGCAAAATATGGTTGGTCATAACAAGAAAAATTGGTCGGACAAGCTCCCCAACGCCCTCTGGGCTTATCAGAAGACGACTCATAATTCCACCCAGGTGACCCTGTATTCCCTAGTGTACGGAACTGAGGTCATCCTGCCCATAGAGACTCAGTTTCCCTCATTGTGTACGGTGGTCTACGACCAGCAAGCGCTGGATAGAGTTTCCGAAATCCATCTAGCTGAATTGAAAGCGCTGGACGAGAATAGGCTTCATGCTTTTCACAACATGGAAAGGCATCAGAGTAGGATGGCTCAATATTTGAATAAGAAGGTTCTCCTCCACTCCTTCCTGCAAGGTGACCTGGTACTGGCCCTCATGGCGCCAATGATTCTTTGCAGGAAACCACCCAAGTTGGAGCCTAAATGAGAGGGACCTTACATTATCCATAAGGTTTACCCCAATGGAGCATACTCCTTGGTTACCATGGATGGTGAGCATGTTACTCCTCACACCAATTCCAATTTCATCAAGTAGTACTTTTCCTGAGCCTAAGGGTCCTGCATGACCCTAAACTGCAACCGGGGTCCCCCATGACCTTAAACTGGATTGCGGTCCCACAATACCCTAAACTGCATCTGGTCTAGCACGACCCTATACTGCATTTGTCCCTACATTTGGTCCCCTGAGGTCCCCCATGACCTTAAATTGGACCACGGTCCCGCATGACCCTAAACTGCACGCTCGTCCTGCACAACGTTAAACTACAAGCCGGTCTGGCCTCCCTGACCGAGGCCTAGCCTCGGGCCACCAACTCAGGATCTCTCCTGTGGAATTGTATGGTGTGGTAGGCAGGACCTCATCCTCATTTACGTCGGGTTACTTTCCATGCCGTACACCTCCCATATTCATGGAATCTTATTCCCCCACGTTCATCCTCACTGCAATATGTTAAACTGCCAGCAGGTCAGACCTCCCTGACTGAGACCCAGCCTCAGGCCCCTTAGCCTTCCATGACTTTGTCTCTCTTGTGGGATTGTACAGTGTGGTGTGGGATTATGTCCTCATTCACGTAAGGTTACTCGCTATACCGTACCTATCCCCAGATGAGATGTTTCCCTCACCCCGCATGACGTTAAACTGCATTTCATCTTATATGATGTTAAACTGTGCTTTTAGAACTATGTGTGGCTTGATTCCCAACCTTATGGGATATGTAGGACCACCTGAATGCCTAGGTTTCAAGTCCAGCCCCATCTCTTATGAGATCTCACGATCTCTCGGTCACCTCAGCCTCTTGGCTTGTCCCTCCCCACGGGGAGGATATATAGGTGTAGTATAAGGTTTTTGGCGCCATGCCCCCTTCTCCCAAGAATCCTCCATCTTTTGGACACTCTCAAACTGAGCCCTTTGACCCTTTCCAGTGGACTGCTAATGTGTTCAGAGTACTCTGTTCTAGTACCTAGAGTGTCAGATTCAACATAGGAAAGTTCTGTCCACTTTCCAAGCTTCGTGCTCCCCTTCATTCGGTCCCCCATTATCTTTCACACCCAGAGGGACCCCCAAGAGCGGCTTGGATACAATGCCTAAGGGATCTACTACCATCACGGGCCAATGCCCCCAAGGGTTTCAGACAAAAAATTGATACAAATCCCGCATTGCAAATATGGTCAGCAGTTAATGCTCATTTGTTTGTCCCCAAAGCTAACATGACAGGATGCTATGTTGCGAACATGGTCAGCAGTAATCCTCTGTCATCATGCCAAATTCTTCAGGCCCTGAATGTTGGTTGCATGATTCAAATTATGTTCCACCCCATCATGTCAAGGTGGAATCTAGACACTCCTTGCACTAACCCTCAGTGCACCTCCACACGTCAGGAAGATAAAGCTGCATTACGGCATCTCTCGGGGCTCCCGCGATCTGAGCGCTAAGATTATATACTTGTTTTTTCTCTAAGGACCACGCACAACTTGACCCTCATCCCCATGGGAAACGAGGATTCTTCCAGACATTGTGTTTCAGGCCCAGCTCAGCTGGAAGCTAGTGTCTCCTTCCCCCTGATTGTTAGACCCTCGTCGGCTCCTTGGCTCGAGGCTCCTCTCCCGGAATCGCGGGCGATGATGGTATGGGATTATGTCCTCATCTACATCAGGTATGCCTTATCGCGTCGTGCGTGTTCCCCTACGTCCAAGCCATATGACCTTAAATTGTGCTGGTTGGTCCTACCACACAACCATAAACTGTGATGATATCGTCCCGGCCACCCTACGGAAAATGGAACTGCATTGTGATGACCTCTCCATAGGGGAAATCACATTGGGTATTGGTCAATTACCATACCATTTGTCAATGCCTATATACGGATTGATTATTGTGGTGATGTCAGGAGTTTCTACCCTTCGCTCCATAAAATAAAAACCATCTACCTTCAAGAACAAACAAGATACATCAAATACCGCTTCTTTTGGTGCGAGGGATAGACCCGCGTGCCTCTTTCATCATTTTCATAGGTACCATGTCATGCCATTTCACCCTTTCAAGAACTATGTGCAGCTTGATCCCCAATATTATAGGGTATGTAGGAACACCCAGGCCTCTTGTCTTTGGGTCCAGCTTGTGGTCTGTTAATTCATCGTGTATGTCCCACCTTTGGGACCTTGACCATGGGACTACGTGGCGTGGTGAGCAGGACCTCATCCCTGTTCACGTCGAGTTTGCAATAGCCACACCGCGTATGACATGTTATAAGAATTATCCTGCTTGTGTCCCATCCTACACAACCTTAAAAGGCGCCCCAAGAACTATGTATGGATTCATTCTCATCCTTATGAGATATGTAGGAGTGCCCAGGCATTTCCCCATGGGCCC
This sequence comes from Viscum album, assembly GCA_963277665.1. Taxonomy (NCBI): domain Eukaryota; kingdom Viridiplantae; phylum Streptophyta; class Magnoliopsida; order Santalales; family Viscaceae; genus Viscum; species Viscum album. The sequence goes on along the minus strand of OY728146.1, from coordinate 639,973,013 downwards.
AACCTAACTTTCGTGCTCGGTCCCTTGACCGGAACACTTCCAAAGAACGCATGGTAAGCAGGACCTCATACTCATTCACGTCAGGTTTTGTAATCACCTTACCATGCATCTCTCGTCCTCCTTACTAATCCTTGGTCTGAGTTCTAAGACTTTAAACTAAGACACTTTCTAGAACTACATGTGGCTTGATTCTCATCCTTATGAGATACGTAGGAACACCTGGACATTTCGTCTTGGGTCCAGCCCCAGGGATTACCAAATCTCGTCCCTCCTTACCGTCAGCCCCTTGGCCTGACTTTTTGGGTAGTTGTGTAACTTCATCATCTGCACCGACTAAGTTTGGGATGCCCCATAGTGATGTTGGGAAGTGACAGTTCTCTCTCTATAGAGGTCCTGTCTAAAAATTGGGATGATCCGTGACTAGATTAATACGTCTTCCTAATGCGCCTCCACCACGGTGGCGCAATTTTGGGAGTGTTGGATTTTGTTTGAACAAACCACCACTCCACTTTCCATGCTTTTCGTGCCCCTTTATTCAGATCCTCATCCTCTTTCAAGTTTTATGAGACCCCCTAACAGTATGGATGCTTGACCTGTGGTCCCCCTTCTGTAACAATATGGATGATAGACCTTTGCTCCGCCTATTGAAACAGTATAGATGATTGACCTATGGTCTGCCTACTGTCCTGGGCCAATGTTCTAGAAGACTGGTCATGTTTGATGGGACCCCCTAACAGTATGGATGCTTGACCTATGGTTCACCTGCTATAACAATAGGGATTATATAACTTTGGTCCGCCTATTGTAACAGTATGGATGATTGACATATGGTCTGCCTGCTGTCCTGGGCCAACGTTTCGGAAGAATGATCGACGATGTTTGAGTTAGGCCCCATGTTGTGAACATGGTTAGCGGTCAGCCCTCATTTGTTGTCCCCATTTCAGGACAATGCGATATAGATGTTGCGTTTCCGCCACATTTAACAGTTATCCTCCATTTTCATGCCCCCCATAGTGTTCTGAATTTGGGTAACGTGATTCACCTTTTCCATCTCCCTATGTTTGGATGGATTTCAATGCCCCTGGAATTGCCCTGATCGTGTGTTAGAACACATTGAGGAGATGATATATCGATCGGTATAAGGTCCCCTCCTCTCTACTGGACCACCCTCTCCTCCTCAGAAATCTAGGCCCGATTTCGGATGCCTGAAGTTTGGTTGACGCCCCACAATCAGACGAAATAATAACACGAGCATCCTTTGTTTATCACATTGGGTACGACTCACATGATCTTAGGGGTGAATTGTTATTTATTTCAGGATTATGGTTGAGCGTATTAAACCAAAGGGTATAGATAAATGTATTCATCCATACATTGGTTCAAAATGGTGAGTAGTAAAAGCAATAAGTTCATGAGATGGAAAAAACAGAGCCCTTAAGGATTAGCGTGCTAGATTGATCTTTCCAATGCTGCAACCCTTTGGCTAGTATCCTCCATGATTGCTTCTCACTCCCTAAAGACTCTCTCTTCATCAGCGGCCGCAGAGCACAGTTCGCCAATCCTAGCTTGTGCCTACGCCCGTTCAGTTTGAAGTACGGTCATCTGATGACTCGCCTCCATCAATTGTTCTTGGGCGTCAGCCAGCTGGACCGTCAGTTGCTCCACAAGCTCAGAGAATGTTGCAATGAAGTCCTCCTTCTCTGTCGCCTGCCCTTCAAGGTGCCAGACTTCCTGCTCTACCCTCAGGAACACTCGGGTGCTCACCGATCTTTCCCGACACTGGACAACGTCGGTGCACCGATTTCTCTCACATATCTTCTCGGCCATGTAATCACGGACCGTCAGATGAAGGTGTTGAGTATCAGCCCCACCGGCACACAGGAAACGTAGCCAGGTCTGGACTGATCCCATCCGCCTCATCCAATCCGTCTGAGGCAGCCTGAGAAAGCACCGGATACACTTCTACCCTTTGCGCCATGTCATCCAGCTCTCCCCCAGCCGCTTCCGAGTTTGAATCATCTATCTCTTCGAGATCAGCGGGCCGGTATGCAGGAAAGGGAGCCAGCAGGTCGGCAGTAGGGTCTGCCTCAGGGATGTCTTCATGAGGAATAGGATCCTCAATGTCTGGGTGACCTTCCTCTCTCACCCCGTCAGCGGCAGTGCCTTTGTCAGCTTCCGGCCTCACTCCAATGATAGCACTACTGATGTCCGCTGCCCCCTGCTCACTAATTTCTAGGGCCGACTCAGTTTGGGAAGTATGTTTTAGAGGATGTGGTATGTCCGCCACTGGTTCTCTCACAGATGGCTCGGTATCAGCAGCTCGATGAGCCTCCAACTCCGAGATCACTGTACAAGGAACATCCCGATTAGTTGAGTTATCTGATAGTAATCACCGGTAACGAGGAAAAAAACTTATGGGAACCCAGAGCGGCAGCCTCTGGTGTTCTAGCCGCTACTGGAGCTGTTGTGGTAGGAGACCTCTCAGCGCTTTTCAGTTTGATGATAGGAGTCGGAGCCCCACCCTACCCCACAGGCGCCTCTTCTCCTTCCTCTATTAGGGACGCCTGATCAGCGCCTATATTCTCTTGAGTGAGATAGAGAAATGGATTAGAAATTGCAGAAGAGAATGGACAAGGAAGGAGGGTGAATAAGGATAGAGACAGACCTCGAGTATCTCATTTATGTCAAGATCAGATCTAACAATATATCTACTCTCCTTGAGACTCCCTTGGTAGGCCACCCCCTGCGACCCCTCACCTTCAGGTTCTCCTTCACCTTATCCTTCATATTCTATTTCGCCTTCGTCTTCTCCTATTTCCTCCTCTCCCTCCGACTCATCATCACTGTCTCCCTCTCCCGGCAGCATCATTTCCGGATCATGCTCTTGACCAAGCATCACTTTCACTAGGAAAGGTGGATCCACATGCCGACCCCGCTGGCATGCGTATGTGTCCATGGCCATTAGATATGTGTGCCGCTGATGGAAGTTTACCCGGCCGGTAACCCGAACGAGCCCGAATTATGGCAGTTGGATCCCATCCTGTATTATCTTCTTCCAGAGGGCTTCAATGCTCATTGATTGCCGCAGGGTCATCCAGGCCGACCACAATGCTGGGAAGATTGAATCATGGGAAGGTTCGAGAAGGTATCTTATCTACTTCCTAGGAAGCTCACTGGCCGCCTCGTGTGACCCCCCTTCGGGCAACGAGGTCGCAGCAACACCATGCGATGTCCCCACTGCTAAGGTCCCAACCTGAGTAGGCCTCGCTACCTGACACGCCCCTGGTCCCCCCTTTCTAGCAGCACCCTGCCTTCTCTATCGTCGCCTGGGTTCCACGCGGGTAGTCTCGAGTTGTCGAACTCACCTGCGTAAAATCCCCTTAGGGTAGGGGATATCCCAATGCTCGGCATACTCGGTTGATAGGCCAGCATCGACCCCAGTGGGAGGATGGGTAATGACGTCACCAGAGCCATAAGTGGTTAACATTAACCACATCTGGCGAAGGACGCAAGGATTCTTATCCTCCCAAACATCCGTGAATACCTTCTTCGGCATTCGCTGGAGGCACCCGAACTTCCTGGCAAATTGGTACAACACGTAAGGCTCACAGATGATCTTCTCATCAATCTTAGCTACAAGAACCCCCCCCCCCCCCCCCCTCAAATGCTCTGGAAGTATTCTTGCTTCTCCAGTGAGCCTTGCCCATTGTCCACCATCTGGCCGACCGGGGTGGGGAACGGGCTGAAGTTGAAATTGGCATGGTTACCGATTCAGATCCTTACGCCCTCCTCATTGAGTGTCATCGGTGCAACCCCAACAATGTTCAAGAGAGATGGCCACAGGCCGTTTCCCATATGAAAAACGACGTTTGGGAAAGTGTATCCGCCAAGATGAACCGCCACCTAACCATGAAAGATCTGGAAGGGGCCACAAAACCTCCGAGGCGACCCCCCTCTGGATATGCATCCCAGAATGGCGTACAACCTAGCCAGCACGGGGACCCCCAGATTGAACCTTTTGTTGGTGGTCATGGTGTCCGCCATCACTAGAGCTGTTGGAAAAACACCCATCCTTGCATCCTACACCGGAAGGAGCCACCCACTTAGGAAGGGGGCGAGGAACCTGACATATCGGACATTCGGGTCCCAGGCCTCGATAACACGGTAGCCCCATGATTGGTATTGCCCTGCCTCCAGGGTCCTCCAGTATGATCTATTCTTGCTCCTCTGAGCCGCGGTTGGGCACCGTTTTCCCAGTCCCAGCATCCTGACCGCCGGGTCCTTCTCCAGGAACTGGTAGAACCAGTCCTTGTAGGTGATGTACTTCAAGAATACCTTGACCTGTAGCCTCTCTTTGGCCAGGTCCAGTAGATTCCATGTCATTATGGGGGTCCATGATCTATCCTCCCAAGTGTTCATTGGGGGAAAACTCATCGTATTGGTAGCCCTCTAGTGGGATACCTCCGATGCAGTGAACGTCCCAGAGACTGATACCAACTTCCCTATAGTGAAGATGGAATGTGTTGGGGTTAGGGGATCATTGGGTGAAAAACTTTGGCCCAAGTTCAAGTTTGTGGTAGAAGTGGAACTGCGACGTCCACACCGCCTCGAACAGACCAATGTGCCGCAGCTCGGCCCCGAATTGGTAACACGTATGGCGAACCCAATATGCCCAGGCCCACTCACTGGTGAAGTTGCCTCTGGACCACAGGTCCCAATCTTGTAGCTAGCCCTTTCTGTCGTATGTGATGCTCTGACATAACGTGCTTGCATAGAGGGCCGGAGAGCTCTCAGCAACAGGATCATCCCCAACAATGGTCCTGGTCCTCGGGTTTAGAACATACACATCCATGTGTTTGGTATCTCTGGCAGGATGGCCATTTTTGGTGATATTGTAGCAGGGAAGGTCATCCTCCTGGGTCACCCATGACCGCGGTGTGTCCACCTCGAATCCCGGTAGTGGAACCTCCTCCAAGATGCTGAAGTTCCAGAGCGGGAGGTTGTTGGAAAGAGGATACTCTTTCTGGGAGGGGGTCCGCAGGTTGAACAAGGTAAGGTTGTTGGAAACAACCACCTTGGCACCATAAACCTCTTAATTCTCTTCCATTTCAGCTCTACGAGTGTCATCTTCCCCCTCATCAACTTGGTTCGCAACCATCTTGTGTTCTTTGGGAGTTGTGCGAAATCCGGATAGGTTGTGCGAAATTGGGAAGAGTTGCGTGAAATCTGGAGTAGTGTCATGCAATTCTAGAGTTGGGCACAAAATCAGAACTGACGGCGTGAAATATCCCAGGTTTCACATATATATGGCTGAAACTTGGAAGGAATTACGTGCTAACACAGCATTTTTTCCACGTAGTGGCAAAGGAAATTTCGCACGTGAGAGATCGGAGCCTATCGCGCGATAAAGCTTGAGTACAGAGCAGGGGACCTAGGGCCCCTTTTTATAGGTGAGGTCGGGGTTCCGCGCCACACGGAAAGTGAATTATGCGCCAAACCATAGTTTTACGTGCCTCGTTCGCTTTTTCGTGGAAAGGACCCACAAAATCTAACACTTTGGTGTTTCGGAGTTTCCCTCGGAATCCGATCGTTGTGACCTCTCGCCGATCCAATTCCGAGGGGGGGAATTTGTAGATGCCAAAAGTCCTTAACTACTGAAAGAAGTTTTGAAATGACAAAGCGAAGTCATATTCAGACCCAGAAGCCCGGTTCGGAGGGCCCAGAAGCATTGCGCGAAATAAAGGAGGATGTGCACGAAAAAAGTTTGGCCGCGCGAAAGGAGTCTAGGATTCGCAAAAGGTCCCCGGCGTCAGTGCGCAATTTTGCGTGCCCGCCCCACGCGGTGCCCATTTTTGCACCGCCATCTCTGGCGTGCAACATTTCACGCGCTGCCTAGATTCCGCGACACTGGAGGCCTATAAATATAATGATACCCCTCTCATTTTGGGGTTGCGTAATTTGATACGGCTCTCGTGCGTGAAATAGTACTTCCGCACACGCAATATGGCCTTCAAGTATTGACCCTTTTCGCACAACCTCACCTCGGGATCCACCTTTGCGCGCAATCCTACCAGATTAAATAAAATTCCAAACTCCTTAGGGTTCCTCCCTTTCAAACAATTCCTTCCATTGCGTGCAAACAGTCCAATTGCGCGTAGTCCCTTTGGTGGGTGTGGCCTTGCCTTAGGGTTCGGCATTTGCCACTTGCGTGCAATTCACTTCCCTTGTGCGCAAATCTCATAAGCTGCACACAATTCCTCTACCCCAATTACGTGTCATCACGGTGTTTTGCATGCAAACCTTTTCTTTGCACGCAATCCTCAGGATCCCCCACCTTGATGCCCCCCGGGTGCCTCCCTGCGTAGGCGCCCGATGTCCTCCATACCGGGCATGCACGCCATGCGTTGTTTTCCCGTACGGCCTTCCAAACTCGTATAAAGTAACCTCAAGGTCTCTTGGGAGGTGTTTCTTGTTGTGTTGATTTTCCTCATGCTCCTTCGCATTGGCACGCTAATGGCTATTGCTTCTTCCCATAGCCACACTAACATGGACCCCTCGATAGTTCGCTCTGCAGCCCCCATTTACTACGGCCTTGCCGATGCCTTCCCTCCCACAAGGGGTATAGGTTGTCGGTTATGTAAGTCCTAGGGGTGTGGAGAGAACCCACATTGTCCGAGCTGCAGGACATTTAATTGTCAAACACCTCATCCTCAACACATGACGTTAAACTGTGATCTGGCCCCGTGCCTCGCACGGAGGGTCCCCCCAGCTCGGACATTCTTTACGCTGCTCGTCTCCATGGGAATGGAATCATCCTCACATGGACTGATATCCTCCCTCTCAGAGTGGCGTTTTTCTATGGGGGAAGGGCATCCACCTTGGTGTAAGCCCCTAGCCTCTCTTGCGGAAGGCAACACCCATGCTCCTCCGTACTTCCCCACTGCCAAGGCCAGTGGAGGGCATGATAGGAAATGAGGCATCTCCTTTTTTTGGTCCCAAATCCCTCTCCCTTTGCGCTTTGTTGCACTTCAGGCCTCCATCCTTGAGTAAGTCCCAACACTGTGGGCCACTCAACACGTAAGCCCCTCTCCACCTCCCACGGATTCACCTTTCACGATGTGATCATCTGGTCCCTGCTACCTCTTGTTTCTCACACCGAGCATGACTCATGTGGGCTTAGAGTGAGCATCGTCCATGAAATCCTATTATGGTCTGCCTCAGAGTGTAAGCCCCATCCCGGTGATGTATGAGGACTTTGATCTGTGCTAATGCATTGTACGTAGGAAGCCTCCACGAGGTTCAATCCCACCACCCGGTTGTTCTGACCCCTTCATGTTGGTTCACCAACTCCTTGGGCCACCTCAGAGTGTAAGCCCCAAATGTCATCCCGCACGATGTTAAACTTTATGGCATCCAGAAGGACGTTAAACTTTCTACCTCATCCCGTATGACGTTAAACTACACCACCCAAACTACAAGGACTTTGATCCATGCTAAGGCATGGTACGTAGAAATCCTCCATGAGGTTCAAGCCCACCACTCAGTCATTCCGACCCCTTCGCATCGGTTCGCCAACCCTATAGGTCTCCTCAGAGCATAAGACCCATATCAAGCATTATGGGCCACCTCAGAGCATAATCCCCATATCCACCTTGGTCCGACTCAGAGCGTAAGCCCCAAATGCCATTGTCCCGCATGACGTTAAACTGTATACCCGAACTATGGGGACTTTGATCCATGTTAAGGCATGTTACGTAGGAAGCCTCCACGAGGTTCAAGCCCCCTTCACTTCATCATCCATTCTGATTCTTACCCGGGCCGCCACATCTCGGTGGGATCATGCCACCTCATTCCACTCCACAGTATCCGGTAAGCCGCCCACATGTTGGCCCCAACATCGGAGTTCCCTTCAGGGGGTTCTTTTATCTGATCCACTCTCAGTGTTTCGATCAGTCCGATCTATCCCCGCTAGATGTTAAACTCGTGGCATACCTCGTGTTAAACATTGTAAGTTGAGGAAAACCTCAGATACATGCCTATGGCATGCAATTCTCTACGTTCGATGTGAGATGCCTCAGGCTTCCGCGCCCTCGAGAAGCCTTATAATAAGGGACAGAAGACAGACATGCCAATCCCCCAGCGTCAAGACACGCCAACGAAACCTCAGCGTGACCACTCCCTTAACTGAAGGTTGCTGCCCCGACCAGACCCCTTAGAGCGTCTCGACGGAAGCAGTGTAATTAACTGGTGTCCATGAAGATATGGCACCGGGAACGAGATTCACGAATACGTATTAAATCTATGGGGGAGACCCGGACTAGGTGACGAGATCTGAGGAGGAATCCACGGAAGGAAGAACCAACATCCCATCATCCTAGTTTCGATCAAGGAGTAGACATCCCTAAATAAGGAATGGATGCCTCCCACCTTTGGAAAGCGGGAATACGGGGCAACAAGCCACGCGTCCTCCCCTGCGTGACTGATGTGTGTGCGCACCCTGATGGAAAGCATCGGAAACAATGTAATAAAAGTAGCTGGTTGGGTGGGTTATCCCTTAGGGGGGATATGACTTGCCTTTTAGGGTTGTGTGTGTGTGGTGTGTGAGTGTTTTTGAATTTAATTTTACCCACAAAAACCTGATATATATATTTCATTATGTGAATTTATATACATTATTCCATTTCCTTCATCAGTCAAATGGGAAATGAAACCATCTTTCATTTGTACAGTGAACTACAGCCCTACGAATTGATATACTTTTTTTCATAAAAACCTATTATAGATGATGAATTTAATGTAAATATATTTTATTTATGATATAATAATCATTATAAAATTCAAATTTATACTTATCTTCTTTACCTCGTGTTCATTGAAAAATGGAAATGTTACTCATGCGTACGTACAGACTACCGTATCCATATTGGAACGTAATTCATTTTTATTAAAACCCATAAATAATTTTTATAAAAGTATAATTAATATATAAAAATCATAATTATTTCATCATTATTATTCTGGAGATGATGAATAATGAACTATTTGACCACTATCAAAATATCAAATCCATTTTTTAATTATAAACCAAGCATCCTCAAAATAACTAACATGGCCATAATCGATTAACTAAAAGCACCAATGAAATAAATGATTTAATGATATAGTAAAACCTAGGATTTTTTTAATACTACAAATAATTATTTTTAGTTTATTATTTAGTAATATATAAATTTATGTAATGATTTGGAATCGATTTAAGGTACACTTTAACTTTAAACCTTATTTTAAATATTTTAAATATTTATTTTCTAAACCTTTTTTCCCATGTGTATATTGTTAAAATTATTTTATAAATGTATCTATTTGGATATAAATGAATTAAAAATGGAATTTTATGTCTATTTTTAATTTCTTTAAAATCATTTCAAATGGAATTTTATATGCATTTTATACGAAATATTATCCATTTTTTACAAAAGTAAAAAAGGAATGTTCTATTTTAACATATACCATATCAAAATATTTACCCACCATTATAACCTTTATATCATTTTTTTTAAATAAACCCCCACTTTCCATTTTTTCTAGGTATTTTAGTTAAAAAAATTGGGTTTTAAAGGAAAATGATATATCAATATCATCAAATGTTATACTTATTGGATTAAAAGTATATTTTTATGATTTTGATTAATAAAATGAAATATTTTATGTGTTTTATGAATGTTATATACCATTTAAAAAAATTAATAATGGGTGAGCCCGATATATATATTCAAGGCATTGTGTAATAATTATTTTATTCATAAAATTATGTTGGAAGTTGACCATATAGGTTATTCCACTTATAACGGTTCATGTAAGGGTTAAATAAAGATAATTTATCACGGAACATACATGAACTTTCAAAGATTTATAATGATTTTTTATTGAAATATTTTGATTTCATAAGGTAACATTTTCTATTAAAGGAAATATTATTCTTTTTAAGGGTATAAGTTATGTTTTTAAGAAAGCATTTTCAAGGGTACTCATGTTTTTTATAAAACCCTCATGATTATGATTTTTCCTTTATGTTGTATTATAAATTTTATTATTAATAACTTTAGTAATAAATTTAAATTTCATGTTTATATAAACAATTATTTGATCACCAATATTATTATGATAAAACAAAACACTCTTTTATGATCTCATGGTTTTGAAATGGACTAAAATTTTCATTATATTATTATTTTATAAACCTTACTGGGATTTTTTTCTCATACCATGTTTTTAAATTTTTTTCATTGGTTTTAAATGTTAGTTGGGAAAATTATGAATACAAAATATGGAAAAAAGAAAAGCTAGGTATACTAGGAAAAATGACCACATAAAGGCATAGGTATTATTATTTATGATTCTGGATGAATTCATTGAATCATTATACCTAAAAGGTACCAGGGTATGTAAGTGATCCATTATTTTCATTTTATGTTTTATGTTTTGGATGGTTTAAATTCATTCATATTTATTGGTATCAAAGCTATAAATGAAAAGATTATTTTTTAAGAAGCAGTTTTGAGAGTGTGGTTTCATTGATATTATAACCATCGTGCTTTAATATTTTAGTTAATGAAGGAATTAACTGAATTAAGATAAGAATATATAAATAATGGAATAATTTTATGTGGTTTTGAGTTTGTTGATTCCATGTGTATCTCGGTATTTTATTACTGAATCTTGTTTTTCTAGATAGTTTGTTGCCTATATATTGTAGAAATTTTTATGTTCATCATGGTTAATTAATTGGATATCAGATAAAAAAATAATGCTCTAATCATAGAGATATTATTAATGAATTTATAATGGAGAATTATAATTATTCGACCTTGAATTTTATGAAATATAGAGTTGATTTTAAAATCATGTTTATGTTGATTCATAGTTGTCGATAGATGATAAGTTATAGGATTCTTGGTTCTAAAAACATATCCATATTAAGAAATGTATTAAAGATGGAATTAAAATCATTATTTTTTCAAGATAACTACTTTGGGGATGAGGTATTATGTTCTTATTGTAGAATTATTTTGTACCTTGATTCAATGGCCTCAGTTTCCCTCTGAGTTTGTGGTGCTAAAAATTAATTGTTTTCCTTGTAAGTGCACTACAGGTATTTAGATTCTTTATGTGTTGTTTATTTTATGGTATAGTTAAAAATATTGATGAGAAATTGGTAGGGATAGTAGGTTATAGTGACTGTTGATGTTGGTTATGGTGGGACATATTTTTATACTATTCCCAATTGTGTGGGACTCCAAGTGGTTGGGATAAGTTCAGACCCATTATTTAACATCGATATCTTTATTTCTTTCTTTATCCATGATTAAATAGATGGTTGTATAGATTTTCTTTATTATTCGGCTCTCACTGCTTGGCATAGTTATACATTATAAACTATGAGTGATCCTTGGATATGGTTGATTATGCAGAGTCCTAGAGTACTCAGATAATTTATGAATGAAAAATGAAAATATAAATAAACAAATTGAATGGTTTTTTTATGGTAATGAAGTTAAATTATTTATAAAATATTAATGGAATCCATATATTGGTTAAATGTGATTCTACAAGGATTATTGGTCTAGCGACAATGGGTTTTAAATCTATAATTTTTGTAATGTGGTTATTTAAATTATGTTGGCTATAATGATATGGTTAAATAAGATTTAATGCTGGGTTATTAAAGCATGACATTTTTTTGGATAATTTAATGAATGGATTGTAATATCTAATTATTAATGGGTTAATTATGATTAAATACATGTGAAAATAAACAAGAGAGTTCATGGTTTTGAAGGCACTGGATATGAAGATTAAAATGTTAATAGTGAAAAATGGTTATGGAATGATATTAATTAATATATGACTAATTAATTATTATGGAAGTTGATTATTGTTTTATTTCATGAGATAGTGTCCTTAAAGGTGTTTTTTGGGTGTCTAATGTGATAATAGTGGTATATAGGTATAAGTATATGTATTTCCTTTATTGTGGTTTTCCATGATATTTCATTACATTTTTTGACTTCATATGATTATCAACCAACCTAAATAGGGAAACCGAGACCCAAATGATTTGGGGGGTTGGGGTTCTCCAATATCAAGAATAAAATGTAAGCAGATGACTGAATAATCCATATCCCACCCTCTCTCTATAGTTTTAGGTATACTTAGGCATGTCCTAGGCTATAACGTCTTGTGTTATGAGATCCATTCCTACTCAGGTTTTGATAGATCTAAAATTTACCATATTTTTATGTTTTTACTATAATGGGTTATGATATAACACATAAATGTATCTATTTTTTTAGGCTAAAGTTTTTCATGTGCGTACATGCTTGGGTTGAAATGTATTTAGATATAACATATTTACACAACCTATAGTTGCTTCTTGGCATACACTTTTTACTAATAGAGGTGATGATTATGATATTTTCAGTTTCATAGGATGCAGTAATGTAAATGATTCTTATTCATGGATGCATGTTAACTTTACTAATGGGATGGATGAGCATAGGATCTGTAGAATTGGGGTGTGACAGTGATAAACCAATGGGTAAGTGGAAGTGAGTTACATTTTTTTCCTATAAAAAATTCATATATAATGGTTTAATTCAATGCATTACTCAGTGAGTGAGACATGGTGATGATCGTAAATATAGTTATACATGATTAGTTGATGAGTTAGTTTAATTTTTTTATTCTCTCAATTTTAGTATGATTCCGTCAAATTTTTTGAAAGAGGGTTTGGGGAGATTATACTAAATATACATGTTATTATCACCCAATGTGTGCATATCTCTCTCTTATTTTTCAGTCCATAGGATTTGGTTGGTTATCAAGTTGGGTAGTACTACTTTGAAATGTTATTCGTGTGTTTTTGAAGCTTCATGTGTGTGTATTAGTTATTGGTTCTTATCGTCTTATCTATTATTCCTTAAACTTTATGAGGTTAATACATCCCATTTTTTTAATCTATATACACTTAGTGCTAGTCACTGACTCTTAGTCCATTGAAGGTAGGCTTCATGGGACATTATCTATCTTTATTCATTTTTAGCCTATTTTGGGTAACTTTGGAAGTATGGGTTCATAACAGAGTGGTATCAAAGAATATTGTTTAGATATAAGGTGGTGTTTAGAGTTATAAACTATTGGGGAATAGGTTAGGATGGAAATGGTAGGCTTAATAATTTTTATTGATAAGGGATAATGACTAGTATGTGGGATTTTATGGGAAACTATGAACTAAAAAATTGATTATCATGTTTTTCGAACATTTTTAGTGATGTTATTCTTCTTGTGAGGTATAGACCAAATTAAGGATCATGTTTAATGATTTTTTTCACATATGTATGAATTTGGGTAGCCAATGGGATAGTAGGTTTAAATGAATTATATAATTAACCTAAAATTATTATTTTCATGGTTTTGGGAGTTATTGATGCTTATTCCTTTTCATATATGGCTCTAGGTCGATATACCCATCAGATTAGTGATAAATACATTCAATATGATTTTATAATGGATCTCTATGGAGTGGAGATTCATTAAAAAGACACTTATATATGGACACTCTGAGAGTTCTAGTGAAAGGTTATATAGAATTATGAGGTATAATTTATAGATTATGAGATAATATAATATCTAAAGGAGGTCGAGATAAACTTCAGTTCAATCCAAGATTAGTGGTGTAATTGGTTTTGCTTAGCTAGTATAATGTTGCATGGGTCAACTTGAAAATAGTGGATTCTTGGGATTGGGAGGATTTGGATGTTATATTGGAGGAGTTCAGGGATCAACTCCATGATGAGTTTCTCTCTTTGACCACTAACTTGTTTTGTCATTAGGATATTCTTACCCTTTATGAGGGGATTTATAATTTTGAAGAGTTCAGTATCTACTATAGGAACCTCTAATTTTGTTTGTCAAACATTATTCCAATTTAGGATACTATAGTGAGTAATTTTTAGGTGGATATTTAGAAATATATCCATTATCATGCCACCCATTTTATATTAAATTATCTTCTTAAGGTATAGATGAAAGTACAGGTCATCAGGTCAATATTTTCTAGGATTGGATCATAATGGGAAGAGAGTTTCCATGACTCTTTATTGAGTAAATATATTACCATGATTTCTAAATTTCCTAGTTAGAAGATTTTTTAGTTAGGAGGGATTAGATTCAATCCCTCTCAAACCTTCTTCACCAAATATAGTAGTTCTTGGTTCCCTTACAGTTTCTTAGGTGTGGTTTTTTTCCTATGGAGGTCATGGATATCAAAATTGAGAGTTATCAACCTTACTCGGTAGTAAAATTTTGTATGGTGGATCATCTATATACCACCCTTTATAGAAGCCTAGGTTGGGAAAATAGTATGGAATTCCAACTTATGAGTAGTGAAATTTAGATGGGGGAAAGTAGAAGGAAGCTCCATGATATCCATCGTCCTCAAGGATAGGAAGTAGTGTGTGTTCATGGAGGTTGTCTCTATCTGGTTTAGTAAGGTTGTGGATCTAGATTTGGAAAGATTCATGGATTATCTCTACTAACACTAGTTGATAATGAAATAATACCTGGTACTATATATCTATTTTCTACTTGGGATGAGGCCATTTTAGATTCGATATTTATGAACTTTTTTGTTTCCTCCACTCTTGTTCATTCTTTGTGACTTGTTATAGAGAGGATTCTAGAACCCTTAGCATTAACAGTGCTAGTTGAATGTTGGGAAGTCCATTTTGATATGTTTTGATATTGTGAGATGGTGTTGAGGTAGCACCTTTCTTGGGGAGATTTATTTTGTTTACAGATATTTCCCTAGAAAATTATCCTCAGTTTAGATTAGATATATTAGGTAAAGGATATAATATATTTCTTCAGTAATAATTTCATATTCTACTAGGATGATGGAGACCCAGTGGTGTTTGTTAGAGATTGAGACCCTCATATTTTTCAAAGGCATGTTGAGTCTCTATCTTAACAAATGATCCAGATGATATTGAATTATATGGAGGATCATATGGTACTATTTCCTTTATTTTTTAATATTTCCATGATGTATTCCTTGAGAAGTTTATGGAATTACCCCCTAAATGACAGATTGATTTAGGGTTAGAAAACAAATAGGTGTCTCTATAATATTTATGAATTCATATAAGATATTCCCTTTTGAGTTTTTGAAGATGTGGATCCTTGTCAATGATCTATTATATAGAGAATTCATTTTTTCTAGTGTGTCACCTTAGAGAGATCTAGTTTTATTTGTGAAGAATGAATATGGTATTTTTTGATTGGGTGTTGATTATCACCATTTTTATTAGGTGACGGTGAAGAACCACTATTCTCTCTTATATATTGATGGAATGTTCAATCAGTTTAATGGATCTAGATATTTATCAAAGAATGAATTGTGGCCATGATATCATCAATTGTGTATAAAATATGAGTCTCTCCTAAATACTTATTTCATATTTCATTATGGGAATTTTATGTTCATTATGATGTAATTCAATATGAAAAACTCTTTATCTATCTTCATGGGTTTAATGAATAAAGTGTATGTGAGTTTTTTTGGATTGGATTATTGTGGTATTTATTGAAAAAAACCATTTTTTAGTATAATAAGAAGATAACATAGGTAATATATGAACTATTTTAGGATTTCCCCCATTTCATCAGCTATTTAAGAAGCTTTAAAAGTTTGATTTTGTCCTTTTGAGGTTTGTTTCTTTAGGAATGACTTATCATAGTGTGGGTTATCAATGAATCCTTTTAATGTTTAGGTTTTTGTTTCCTTGGTAGGCCCCAATAATTTTGCAGAGGTCTGGATCATCCTTGGTTTAGGTAGTTATTATAAATGGATCATTCCAAATTTCTCCTAGATGGTGAATCCTAGGATAGTTTTAACTATTTAAAAGAAAATTTTTTTAGTGATCCATTTCATTTTCTATTATAGGAAGGTGTTTCATTCTATCTTTTCAGTGATTATTCCCATCATAGATTGGGTTATATATTGATTTTGTCAAGGGGGTTATCTCTTATGGGTCCTAATAGTTATGAACTCATGATTTTAATAATGACACCCATTATCTTTATCATGATACATTGGTGTTCCCTCTAAAATTATACCAAAATTATCTTATCTTCAATTTATGTATAGATTTAATAGATTAAATGTGTCTAAAGTATGTTTTCTCCCAGTGTAACATGAATATTAAATAGTTTAAATGAATAGAGTTATTATAGGAATAAAACATTTAGATTTTATTTAAACTAGGTAAATAGAATATTGTGGTGGATTACCATAGAATAAAGTCGTGTTTTGGTGTTGTGTGTGAGTATGGAGAACCTTTTAGAATGATGGAAGAGTTGGTTATGATGCTCCTAGATATGGGAACAATTGATGGAAGAAGTTGTCTCTATCAGATGACTGTGCATCTTCCCTTTATGAAGAAAGTGGGGGATTATTAACTGAGGGATTCTGAGGAAGAGGTTTAGTGTGATTGAAATTTTTTTAATCATGATCATAAGGGTAGGTCAAAACATGAGAAGTATCGGGTGTTTTTTTAGTAGAAGATTTTTATTCTTTTGGGGATTTTTGTGGTGGTTCTCTTTGAGTTATACAATTCACCCATGAAAGTATACTCTAGTGTAGAGAATATGTATCACTCTATGAAGAGTTTTTTTGGGTTGTATGGAATAGAGAATTCAATTTTAGAGATTGTCTCTTGGGTTTTTGTTTTCCATTGTATAAATTCTAAGAATCAAGTTCTCAGTGGTTGCCTCTAGCCACTTGATGTTCCCCAGTGGAAGTGGTAGGATGTATTGATTCTATTAATCATATATTTACCAGATCTCAAGGTGTATATGATGTTAAATGGGTGATCTTGTACCACTTTAAGAAGTTATCACATTTATTAATGATCAATGGGTCAAGCTCAATAGAGGTTTTGTTGAGGAAATATTTGGAGTAGATAGTAAGGCTTTATCGGGTTTTTAAGAAAATCATATCTCACTGTGATCCATGTTTTACCTCCATGGTGTGTAGAGATCTCAAACATGATTTTGGATCTGAGGACATGTCACCACTTTTTAACTATATATAGATAATTTGATATAGAATACTATATAGACATTATAGGAAATTTTGTATATGTGCATTATGGATTTTAGAGGTTTATGTGTGATAAATCTACACTTGATATAGTTTTCTTATAGAAAGGTTACCACTCCACTATTAGTATAGATATATTTGAAGCATAATATAGTTGAACATGTTGATCTATATTATTATGGACCATGGTTGTAGAGTTTTCTATTCTTATACCAACATTGTTATAGAGTACGATAGAGAAGTTACAAGTGATATATGAAGGAAAAAAAGAAGTATAGGATCATCATAATTCCTAGGATGATCATAGGTGGAGGCCTATGGATTTTAGTATCATATATTACATGTTCTTAAAGGTGTCTCCTCATCATGGGAAGTGAATGTTTAGTCGTCAGAGAAAGAATTCCACCAGTTTCATTCGATCTCTTCTAGTATTGGATCAGGTTGGAGTCAAGGAATATTGATTAACAATAACCCCTCAGATGATTCAGATTTATGTTTTATTCAATGTATTACAGCTTCATTGGTGTCTTATTAAATATTATTACATCATCAATATGGGAAATATGGATTTGGAATATGGTTCAACCATTAATTAACGGAATGTTGGGAATCAAGATTATTATAATGACGCCACATACCTATCTATATGATTATTACATAACATGAGGAAAATATTTCATTATAATACATTCCATATACCTTATAGGTTTATATTTTTAAATAATTAAGAGAAAACAATAACTAACAAAACTCATGAACATTAAAATAATAGTATTTTCCATCTATGACATAAAATACATAATCAATAATGAGTCTTAAACATCCCCAAAAAATTACCCACATAATAAACTATTATAGATATCATATACATTTCTTATGTACCTAACCTAGGGAATTAAAACATAAGAAATTGATGAGATCAAATTTTATGTAAGGGAAAACGTATCAATGTTCTATAAAGTTTATAGAATAAACAGTTGGAAAATAATGATTAAGAAAATATATGTGATTCAAAACAACATAAATAAATATTTGTTAACCATAATTAGAAAACATGAAAATTTCATCTCAAATGATATAAAGTTTACCATTGTATGAGAAAATAAAAAATGAAGTATAAATCATGGGTGATAAAACAAAAGAAAGAAAGTGAAAGGATCATAAACATAGGATTTCTTATCTTGTTAACCAGGATACTCACCAACCTATTCCCACAAAAAATTCATGTGGAGATAAATTAAATCATACTCAAACTTTTTTTATCCTTGCTACATACTATCCTAACTACATAAAAATTACTAAGTAGATCCAAATTCCATCAAAATCACCCATTGTGAAGCTAGATACTCACTAACATGTTCACAAGTAAAATTGTTAGTGGATATAAATATCATCATAGTCAAAATTTGTGAACCGAAATACTCACTAACCTATTCACACATAAAATTTAATGTAGATCTAAAATCTATCACACTCAATAGAAGACATCGTGTACTTTGAACATGACCCATTCGTAGATACACCATTGGTTATTTAATCTCATGAATAATAAATACACTATCACATTACTTGTGAACATGTTAGTACACTATTGGTTATTTAATCTCATGAATAATAGGTTCCTTTATACTTGTGAACATGTTCACCTTTTCTACTTAGAGCATCCTCCACCATTGGTTTTCAATTCTCATCACCTTTTCAATTATCATCATTGATCAGATACTTTTCAATTCTCATCACAACCCCCATATTTCTAGTCTATTATTGGATGACAGGGGTGTTAGGCAAGATTTACTTCCAACGGTAGTGGAACTATTTCAGGATGACTTTCCTGAAGACTTCTCAGGGATACCACCTTATAGATATGTGTAATTCACTATTGATATCTTGTCGGGGGCTGAGCTAGTATCTATTCCACCATATAGAATGGTACAAACTAAGATTTAAGAGATTAATACTTAGTTACAGGAGTTGGAGGATAATGGTTTTATCCATCCAAGTACATCACCTTGGGAATCACCTATTTTTTCGCAAATAAGGATGGTGGTAGTTTATGTTTGTGTGTCAATTACCGAAAGTCGAACAAAATGACTTTAAAGAACCAATATCCTATTCCACGCATCGATGACCTGTTTGACCAATTTAAGTGATCTTGTGTGTTTTCAAAGATCGATTTGAGATCAGGGTATCATAATTTGCTAGTACATACTTCTGATATACCGAGGACTTCTTTTAGAAGTAGGTATGGCCTCTATGAGTTTGTTGTAATGTCATTTTGGTTGACAAATGCACTAGTAGTGTTTATGGATTTCAAGAACAAGATATTTCATTTGTATCTTGATCAATTTGTGGTGGTGTTTGTGGATGACATCTTGGTGCACTCCAAGACTCATGATGATCATTCCCAACATCTTGACATCATCTTGGGTATACTGAGAGAGAATTGGTTATATTCCAAGCTATGTAAGTGTCAGTTTTGGATTGACCAGGTACACTTCTTGGGGCACATAATCTCAGAGTAAGGTGTGTCAGTGGACCTAGATAAGTTTAGGTAGTGGTTTCTTAGGAGTATCCTAAGAATGTTTTTGATATCCAAATATTACTAGGATTATCTGGATATTACAAGATATTTATCTAGGACATTTCTTATTTGGAAGTTACTCTTTTAGGCTTGAACAAAATGGAAGTAATGTTTGAATGATCAGAGGCTTATGAGATATCTTTTAAGGATTTGAAGAAGTTCTTAACATTGGAACTAATTTTGATCCTACCTGAGTTAGGTGAGGAGTACATGGTTTATTATGATTCTTCTGATTTCATAATTGGAGTTGTGATGATGTAGGTAGATCGATATGTGGCATATGGGTCTCTGTAGTTGAGGCCTCATGAATGGAATTACCCAATGCATGAACTTAAGTTGGATGTTTTGGGTTATTCCCTTAAGTGTTGGAGACACTATCTTTTGGGGGAAAAGTTTACAATTTATATATATCATAAGATCTTGAAGTATATATTTTCCCAATGTGATTTTAATATTCAGAGGTCGATATGGTTTGAGTATATGCAGTCTTTCGATTTTAAACTGGCATATACGCCTAGGAAGGGAAATAGTGTGGATGATTCCTTGAGTAGGAAAACTCAGACTCAGATAGTTCAGGAGTCCAATGTAGAGTGGAATATGATAACCTTGTTGGTAGAAATGCATGTGGTGGTTTAGGAGATTAAATATCATATGACTTTGGTTTTAGTTTTAGTGGAGTCTATTCTTTTGAGACAGATCAGGGATAGGAAATATGAGGATCTTGAATTCCTATCCTCGAGGGATTGATTTTTGGGTGGGTAAGCATCTTCAGGGTGGTTGATATATGAGGATGAGATCATATATGTAAAGAATTGAGTTGTAGTACCTGCAAGCATGCGAGAGGATATCATGCAGGAATTTCATGCCTCAAAATGGGAGGTGCATCCAGGTGAAACCAAAATTTACCGTGACCTACAACAATAGTTCTGGTGGCCATGAATTTAAAATTAGATAGCAGGAGTTGTAAAAATATTCTTAACCTATCAGTAGGTGAAGGCGGAGCATCAATGACCAAGAGGTTATCTACATTCATTGGTCATCCTGGAATAAAAGTGGTATGACATGACCATGGATTTTTTGGTGGGTATCTTGAAGAAGATTAGGAAGAATGATTCTATTTGGGCCATTGTGTATCAACTGATAAAGGTATCACTTTTCCTACCTATAAGGGAAACCTTTATAGTAGAACGGTTAGGAGAACTATATGTTTAGGAGATATTTTGTCTTCATGGAGTGCCATGGACTATAGTTTCGTATTGTGATTCATATTTTACTATATGATTCTAGCAGGTCTTACAGAAAGCACTTGTCACACAGGTATTATTAAGTACAGATTTCCACCCATAGATAGATGGGCAGTCGAAACATACTATATAGGTGCTTGAGGATATGATACTGGCATGTGTGCTTGACTTTGGTGGATCTTGCGAAAAGAAATTGGATTTAGTGGAGTTATCCTATAATAATAGTTATCAAGAAACTATATAGATGGAACCATATGAGGATCTTTATGGTAGGTCATGTAGATCACCACTATACTGGATGAAGGCTGGTGAGTTAGAGTTGTTGGGACCGAGTCTCATACAGGAGACATCAGAGCAAGTACAGTTGATTCAAAAATATATGGCTACAGCTCAGAGTAGACCAAAGTCATATGCTAATAGATGGATATGACCACTAGAGTTTATAGAGTGTGATTGTATATTCCTTCAGGTGTCTCCTAGTTTGGGTCACATAATAAACTGAGGTAGGGCAAGTTGGTGCCCAGGTTTGTTGGACCGTTTGAGATAGTGGAGAGAATCGGGCTGGTGGGGTACTGATTGGCTCTTCCACAGAGATACCATGCTATGAATGATGATTTCCATGTATCACAACTACAGTTGTATCACCCTAACCCTTCTCATGTGATCAATTTGGATGAGGTTGACCTTGAGATATATGTGTCTTTTGAGGAGAATTCGATATGTGTGTTGGGTCATAGTGAGAAAAAAAAAATTGGGAAAGAGTGTGTCTATAGTTTATGTGTTATGGAAACAAGACGTGTGCAAGAGGAAACATGGGAAATGGAGGAAGATATAAGGGCTCAATGGCCTGATCTTTTTGGATTAGAATCTTAGAAAGGATTAGAAGTGCAACTCAAGTACATGCTATTATAAGGTGGGGATATTATAAGATCCTGACCTATTCAGTAGTTATCTCAGGCTTAAATTTAGGTACTTTTGATGCTTAGTTAAGTACCTTTGTTTGGATTTATAACATGGGGTGTGTTTGGGTGGATTTTTTAATAAATTTTGAGGAAAAGGGTATGTGCACATTTGGCGCATGGTTAGGGTAAACAGTGTTCCTAGCACAGGTAATCATGTGAACCTAGGAAGAGAGATTCTCATGGCTAGTGCATGGTTTGAAAAATCATGCTCCCAAATACAGAAAAGTGTGCAACCCTAGGTAGTGAGGTCTACACATTTGGCGCATGGTTTACCTAATCCTGCTCCTCTTCCCATAAAACCATGTGTGCATTTATTAATCACCCAAAAATTTATTTTTAAATCCCCCAAACCCACAAAACACCTCTTATTCAACCTAGAGTTAGGAACAAACGTTTTTTGGGAAATTCCAAAGCTTTTCAGAGGGGTTCCAAGGCTATATGACCTCAGTTCTTTAAGATTCAAATCCTGGATCAAAGATCCACTCTTCTCCTAGTAAGTGGATCTCATCCTAATGCATATCTCATTAATTATTCTCTCTTCCTTGATCTTTTGGTGTTGTTTATCCTTTTTTTATTTAGATCTAAACCTTTTTACTAATATCTAGATCTATGATTACAAATATATATCTATATTGATTGTGTCTTGATATCCTGGATCTTGATTTAGGGATTTAGATCCAGAACTCATATCTACGTCGTTGCGCTGCTCGGATTTTGGGGATTTCCATTGAGTGAACGTATCTCAAAAAATTGAGGTATTTGGTCTAAAATCTAATTCCCATAGTCATGAATTTGATACATATATCAAAAAAATTGAATTTATAGCTTTATTTAGTAATTGATTATCTTAAATTGGGTTAATTAGGTTGAACAATTGATTTATTGAATAATTGTTGAATTAAATGATTAAATAAGGAATTAATAATAAGACTAAGGGGATTCCATATTAGATAATTAATTTAGAAAATTGAATATGATATTTAGGTATTATAATATATATAATTAATCAATGTATTAATTATAATATATAAAATTGGTTAAGTTGAGATAATTAATTGGGAATTAGTTTTGTGTTTTGAGATTATGATCTAGATAATTAATTGTGGGATTAATTATGAAAAGTTGAGATTTAGAATGAGATAATTAATTCTGGAAAATTAATTATAGGATTTGAATTGTGATATTGGTTAATTAATTATTGAATTAATTAATGGCATTTAGGTGTTTAGTTAATTGTTGTGTTAACTAGTGGGTTTGATGTATTTAACTAGTTGTTGGATTAGTAATGTAATTGATGTGGATAATTAATGATGAATTAATTATGTGTGAATGAATGGGAACATGGTCATTCAAAATTGATAAGTATACATGGTAACATGGTCATTATACTTATGAGTAAAGACAATGGGAACATTGAAATTATATTGAAGAGTAAGCATGGTAACATGGTCATATTAAATATGAGTAAAGAGAATGGGAACATGGTCATTCTATTGAGGATTTATCATGTTAACTCGGTCATCTTACTTTCATTTTTGATAATGGTAACATTAGAAATGTGTCTTATAAATGTGAAAATAATGAAAGGAAACAATGAAAATTTGAGGTATGGCCTCGCACGAGAATATTTCAAACTCCAAATGAGTCGAATCAGGTATTGAGATATCATAGCACCTTTGAATACTTATAGATCTAAAAAAGTAGGTATTAATATATCATATTACCTAGGGAACACTTCAGGTCCTGTCACAAGACGAAGCTAGTATTGGGTTACGGGTCTCCTTGGGAACTAAGGAGTTAATGTAGTTAGATTAGAATAAATGATAATGTAATAACTTGTTATTTGTGCATTGTACATATTTCTTATAGAACTGCATACACTACCTTTTGATTAGACTTATTTATACACCATTAGTGGTGGCCTACTGAGTTGTACTCATACCCTATTTTGGATGCCTGATTGGTACCCAAATAGATTATATTGTTATAGAAAAGGATAATGGGAAATTCCTTGGGATGGACTGTTGATTTGGGATGGATCTTGGATAAGGGGATCGAACATGGTTCAGAACCCTCTTAGGGAGTTGAAGTGTCTTTACTTGTAGTTTCATTATAAGAAATTTTACACTCATATCATTATAGCTTGTGTTTCCCTTTTGGTTGAATATCATACTTACTATTTTGTTTATCTTATGACATTGGTTCTTTTTATGATTTACATCTACTTCCTATATTTTTTTATCTATTTCCACTTGTGTTTTACTCTAATAAAAGAGGGTATAGTCTCCCCATGACTGACTTACCAGACCTGCGCTACTAGTCGGCATCCTCAAGCGTATAGGGAGGCATGATTTAAGTCACGTAGTAAACTAGCTATAGGCGCTATTGTGTGGTTCCCAGGTTGTGATGTTACAAATGGGGTTCAAGGATTTTTATTTTCGGATTTTTATGGGTGTTATAGAGGATAGAACAAGGTTTGTCTATTATTTTTTCTAGAGAGGATTCTAAAATGAGGGAAACACTATTTTATCTTATTTCATGTTTAGACTATAATCGCTATGAATATTTTGTTTTTTGTCTCCCACACTTAACATATATTTGGGATTATTTTGATCTTGTTTTTTATAGATTCTCATGTTCAAATCAAGTTCATGAATTGTTATATTATATTAACATTTTTACCCAATTGTATTTGTAACCCAGTAAACATTGTTTATAACCAATTCATGGGTAGGTCATGCCACTAACAAGTATATATAATTTCTAGATTGATATATCATTTAAAGGGGTAGTGAAATATACCACTTTTTTGGTTGTTGACCCCCAATGTTTATGGAATCCTATAGAATTTGGGAGGTGTGCCTGAGGTTTTGTGGTGGCCTAATCTGAGAACTATTAAGGCATTTGGTTCAAGGTTTTCACAATATATAAGTCAATTTTACCAGATAATACCAATTAGAATATTGGATTTTAATGATCCAATTTCAAAAAACAATTTTCGATAGGGAAAATGAAAAACTATATATTGGTCACCTACTTGACAAAGAGTGGTAGGGAAAACCTGATCATTCTCTTCTATTTTCTTTTACCTTTTAGAATTTTTATTATTTTTTCTTACTATTTTCCATTAAATTATTTGTAAAATAAATAATAATTTATAATACTATTAATAATTATTATTTTATTAATATTTTTCCTAATTCCATGTAGAATAGTTTCTTGTGTTAATAAATTAAGAAAATTATATTCTATGATTGTAGGCTCGGTCAAGGTTTTGGATTCACCTATAGGATATAAAATAACTAATTTTATATATTATTATTGTTTGTGGTTTTATTTAATAAGAGGGGATAAAGATCTACTATAATTTTAAAACTCTTTCATATTCTAAAACGTATTTAGTTATATATATTTATCTAATTAGTATTATTTTTCTTATATCTAATTATTTTTATTCTCTCTGTGTTTAAATCTAAAAAATTTTATGTAAGATGTTTTATAAAATACTTTTTATTATTTAATAATTGTTTTGGTTTGATTATTTATATCTTATAATGTGGTTTTATATTTGATGTCTGTAAATTTATTTAAAAGTATTTGTTATTTTTATAATTTAGTTTAACTTAGTATTAATTGCTACTTTCAGAAGAATTTATAAAATCAAAAAGACCATTGTCTTATTATTTTAACAATTGATTTTTTTTAAATAAAGTAAATTTAAAATATAACTAAACTATTTACTCATAAATTTTAAAATAGGATACTCTCAATTAACCCCCCCCCCCAATCATAGTTAGGTGAATGTCTTCATTTATGACATATTCATATACACAAAATTATAGGAAGAGAATGTATAGAATTTGAAGTTCATCATGGAGATCTTGTGTGACCATAAGTAATATGGAAATATTTTAAAGTATTTTAAATTTGATATATCTATTTTATAGGATATATCCTCTAAAATAATGGTATCAATGTATATCTAGTGAATATCAATGTAGTTTTTTCTTGGTAATTGACCAAGAATTCCTCAATGGTGTGTATATTTCTTGGAATATTAAGTTTTTATTAGATAGTTGTATCTGGATTTTTTCAAATTTTAGTACCTTTATCAAATTTAATAAATAAGGTAAAATTGTATGTTTCATTAGAGAAATTTCATACAACTTTTAAATGACTAAAGGATAAACTATAAAGTACATTAAAGTTATAATTTCTAAAATAAGATTTCCATTAAAAGGTTAATTTGTATGCTTTGTATTTAGGATTAGGTAAAGTATTCATGAAAAAATAAATAATTCACAAAATATAAGTCCCAATAGCTATGCCATGAAATGTTCTATTATTCCACCAATAACTTAGAATTTATAATATTTATCTTTCACTAAATATTTGGAATTTATATCTTATAGGAGAGAATTTTTGACATCATAAATTATTAGAGATTTTGATACATATTTTTTCTATTAGATTTTATCATATGATAGAGGTTATAGATTAAGTTACTACATGAATATGAACTTGAGAATTCATATAACCATAAGAAATATAGTTTGGTAGAAGATAATCGATATTAGAAGTTGCAAAAAGATGTTTCTCAGGAGATAAATGTGTACTGGAAGATGATGGAGCAGTTGGTAGCTCTACATCTAGAAAAAAAATTAATGAAGAGGAGTATATTATATTTCATGGGAATATTCCATACATATTAATGGGTAAATGTTTAAAATCAGGTTATAGCATGGTTTGTTATAACCATTCAGTACACCTAAGTGGAAGTGGAATGATATATCCATAGAATTCGAAATCTAATTACCTATAGATTGTAAAGGTTTTGATTATGTGGTAAATAGGTTGAAAATGTTTTAACATTTAATTTATTACATATAGTTGAATTCAATTGAATCCTTGGTATTGTTGTATGTGTCTCAAGTGGAAAATCTATAAGGAGTTCCTTTATTAATAGTCTATGATCATGACTTCTTGTTTACATCAATTATGTAGATAGGATTATAGCATGATTTTTGTAACTAATTGTTCCTAAGGACAATATTCCATGCATTAATTAGTGGTCAAAGTAATAGGATTATTCCAAATATTGAATATACATTACGTTAATGTATTATAGTTTTTGGTGGGTTTTATACATAGTATTTACCATTAGTAGTGATATGTTATAAAAATAGTTACATTTTTTATTGAGATGAACCAATACAATACATTATTTAGGAGACCATGTCATTCCCTACTACGTAGGTTGAATATTAGAGACACACCTATCATTTGTCCTGGAATGTTACAAATCATGGTGGAGTAAAACTAATCTGATAGAAGATGATAATAGTGTATAGTGAGAATAATTTATATATGAATATATGAGACCCATGAGGTTTCTAGTAGGATTCCATTCCTTCTTGATATTATTTCCATGTAATATATAACTCATGTTAGGTAGAGGTAATATGTTATTACCAAGGTTTAATGAATATTTTGAAGTGTTGTAGAATATTAGGGAGGTAGTTTATCTATTAGAGTTACCTTAACTACTATAATGGGCATATCATGTTATTCTTGTATCAAATTTGATGGATTAATTTCATGATTTATCTCATATGATCAACTAGGGTGTGTTGTATCAAGAAGAAGATATAACATTTTTTGAGATACTAATGGATATTGAGGACATTTGGGAGAAGGTTTTTCATAGACATATTATTCTATTTATTTGATTGTAATCCTAATATAGGGTTATAGAAAAATGTAACTAAGAGAGTTAATCTTAGATGAGGGTTAAATATACCAATCCATGCATTTCATACATAGATACTAAATAAAATTAGATGAATATTCATTACATAACATTATAATCCACAACCGAACCGTAAAGGTTTAATGGTAATTAAACATGGATACATAAACAAATAGTAAATAAAATATCTACATCATCTCCCACTGTGTTTTTTATAACTATCACCTTTATTAGATATATCATACTTAAAACCATTATTCATAACATGGGGAAAGGAAACATAAAAAAGGGTGAGTTCAGATGCTTAGTAAGGGTAAACAACAGTGGTTTCAATTATCAGTTAAACATAATATGAACATACAGGTATGAGAACATGAGAATGGAATTTCAAAATCATACCTGGCATATCAAATTTTGTAACCTTGATCCATGGAAAGAATCTTATAGTTTCATTAGACATGAATCATAAATAATAAAATAACATGGGCCATGAGAGTATAACATTATCATAAAAAAGCTTTTGGTGTACACATCATAATAGAAAATTATTTTTTGTAGTCAAGGATCATTGTAAATACAATCATAGTGGATTGGGTTCACTACCCTTACATCATATCTTTAGTTAAGGTTTACTCCCAATAAAATCATAGTGGAAAGAGTCCCTTACATAACCGGGGTCACTCAACATTTTAGTCATTATTATCTCTTGAGATATCCATATTTACCCAATTCATTTGAGGGATATGTAATTCTAGTCCACCCATCACATAATTTAATCCCTTAATATGTGTTCCACTAGATCATATATAAATAATTTATCATTTATCATAACCCCTGTAAAGGAAATGAGTTTCATAATAATTTCAACATTTCATCCTAACATAAGACATTGAAAATAAAAGGCATTCATAAACATCTCATCAGAATAATATTAAATTATATATATAATGAATAAGTATTCTATCATTAGGTCGTAGCCTCAGTAAATTATAAGTAACATCAGTGAATTTTATCATAGTTGAAAATTTCCTTTAAAAGATCACTTGAACATTTCTTGAGAAAAATACCCCTTTTAAAATGAAATCAATTATTGAAAATAAAAAAATTCCAATGTATTAAGGAAACTATTTTCTTTAAAGTGTGCCTTGAAAACATGTAATGTAATATTTAATTCATGGATTAGTATCGATGGTGGTAAATTTTGTTCATGTCATATATGTTAAAATAAATATTCCTTTCACATTTTCAGTAAAAAGTAAAATGTACATCATCCAGAAAATTATAAGAATTTTTAGTTTAAACCATTTTATAAAAATTCAAAAATTGGTATAAAAAAATTAAAATAATCATTGTATATTATTAATAACATTATTGAGAACATTTTATAAAACATGTATATGGAAGAAAAAGGTTTTTTGACCAAAGAGAGAAATAAATTTTGTTTTCTTGAAAAACATTATTTTAGTATCATAAGTGCTTAAAAAGAATAAAATGAAAGGAAAACATATAATATACATAAATAAATAGATGATAAGAAAATTCATGGGATTATTGAGTGATATGTTATAAAATTTCATCATTGCATGCTTCATCCTAAACATTCATGATAAACGATGGGATTGTAACATGAATTCATTTCCACTTTGGTAACTTTTGAATAAAAAATGAAAGATATAATCATATATGAATATGTAAATACCC
This sequence comes from Viscum album, assembly GCA_963277665.1. Classification (NCBI taxonomy): domain Eukaryota; kingdom Viridiplantae; phylum Streptophyta; class Magnoliopsida; order Santalales; family Viscaceae; genus Viscum; species Viscum album. The sequence goes on along the minus strand of OY728146.1, from coordinate 639,943,615 downwards.
ATAATTTTACTGATATGAATCATAAAATATATACATGTGTAGTAAATATACCACATAAAATAAAAAAGAGGTAGTGTCTCATAGAAATAAAAGTGATATGAAAATCCCTTACCTCAAGTTTGACTTTATTTGAATGCACTCTAACCACATATATAATAAATTTAAATTTATTATAATTATATAAAAGAATCATGTTCATAATTATAATATCATATATGATCCACTTATAACATTTAGACACCTATTTACTAATAATTCATTGTTTTAGTATTCATTTCTGGGGGTTAACTACTTCTTTTTCATGGGAATTTCAGTCTGATAGTTTTGATACTTACATTTTTATATTGGTTCCATCATCTCAATAATTTTAATGATATAATAAATATCATATATACTAATTATATTAATATTTATATTTATCTATAAAATTTAGATATAGAAAAATTATTTACATTTTTCATCAAGATGGTAGGTTGTATGTACGCATGAACGTTGTTTTCACTTTCTGAATGATAGAAAATAAATAATTTTAAATAGTAATTCAACTTCCAAGAATCATTATTAGATAATTTATATCATATATATATTCCTTAAATATATCTATATTTCCATGCATTTAAGTAATAAATGAAAAAAAAATTGCATCTCTTTGTGGATGGGGAAGTCCACACGAACGAGCGAGCGACATTATCATTTTCCAATGGAATGGAAGGTTATAATTCAGATATGATATTAAAATTCAAGAAGATTAATTATTTTTTATAGATTATATATAATATTTTAACCCATCATAATAACCATCCATGGATAATGTTTATGGAATATTATTTGTATCTCTTTGTGGAGGCGGTAGTCCCCACGTACGCACAAGTGATACATTCACTTATCATTTGATATAAAAGAGGGTGGATAATGGTGGTCATATAATCATAAAAAAAATTTAGTATATTTAGGATACTGAAGTTTTAATTTTATGATAACTACCAAAAAATTATGGTTGGTATAATTAGATAAAAATTGAAAGAGATCGGTTAGGATGATTACCACTTCTTCAGTAGGCCTCCATTAGATCCTATCATAATGTCCCTTAGAATAGAATTTTAAGAATATAAAAAATTATAATTCATATATAGAAAGGTATAGAATAAAATTGATAAGTTTTTGGTATAATGAACTATTATTTTCATACAAATTTATTGCATCATTTTAGATTAATATTCATTACATTACATGAATATAAGCCTGAGGGTCGTAAAGGTATAGTTCCTTTGGAAACTTGGAAATATAAACAACTGGTTCATAAAATATCTACATCAACTCCAACTTATTTCTTCATAATTATAAAACTTTTTTAAATATTGTAATTAATACCTTTCTATGACATCCTAAACCCATACTTCCATATTTGGTACTAAAAACATGTTGTGGATTTTTGTTTTATTGAAAATTAACTGAAAAAATATGTTGTACACTATGTAGCCAAGGATATTTTCTTGTAGTGGTTTTAGAGGATTAGGAAAATACCTTACATAATTTCAAATTTTATAGAAAAAGTTATAAAATAACTACATGGATTTTCTTTTGTCTATCTCCTTAAATGAAACCATGAACATTTGGAACTTCTACTAATCTTGGGAAAAACATTTTAAAAACATGGGATGAGAATAAAATTTCCTAGTATGTGGTTTTAATAAGAAGTGAAAAATAATTTTATAAACACTTATTTAAAAAATCTTTTAACAAAATTTATATGTAACAAACCAATGTTTTTATACATAAATATTACATTTATTTGGATGTATATTCATTATATAATAATATAATCCACGCTATAACCATAAAGGTTTATAGTATTGAGAGATTAGATATACAATAGTTAATACTCTTCATTGGAAGACCTACTAAAAACTTTCAAAAATTAAATATAATAAAAACCATTTTTTGGAGAAAAAACATTTTTTAATAATAAAATGAATTTACAAAAAAATTGTGAGATTAGTTTTTAAGGATTTTTAATACATTTATATTGAGTTATACCTTTATATTTATTTCACAAATTAGTTAATTTTACTCATACCCTCTAATTCAATGGATAATAAACAACATACACATAGTATTTTAATAATGTTATGCAGTTCATTTAAAAGCATTATTGTATGAAACTCAATATATCAATGAAATAAAATTATTTAAAGATAATTATTTAATAAAATATCAGGGTGTTACATTTGTTTATGATAGATGGATAATTTTTTTAAACAATATAATGGGTAGGTGTCCTTTTATAAATGGTAGAGAGGACACGTATGGAATTTCTTAAAAGATTAAAATATAATAGTCATACTCAAGATAAGTGCTTCCAAATGGATAGATATTAAAATGTGGGATAGGATTAGGTTCAAACATGTCTGTACAATAGGATTTTTATATTTTTAATTGGAATAATTACCCATATTTCTTGATTTAATCACCCACCCTGATAAACCCGCTTTAACCTTAATAGCAATAACATATTTTTACTATTCATTATGACCATTAATTTTGTTAGACTTATTACCTGATATTAATTACACTTATTCTAAATATGGAATTAATTATTTCAAATTAAATTCAAAAAAATCATAATTTAATCTAAAATTAAACCCATAAAACATGAGGAAATGTTGTTTTCCAAAAAAATAGTTTTCTTAAGTATAAAAACTTTATAATTAAAAGTAAACATAAAAATTTATTCAAATGAAATAATTTCAAGGTTTAACAATATAATTTTACTAATTAAAATTTTAAAACCATTTTAAAACTAAATATATCCTTCTAAATTATTTAAATGAAAACGCAGTTTTCAATAAAAATCAGTATTTTTCAATATTAATCAAAAAATAAATCTCTGTATAAAATTATAAAAATTTAAATATAAGTTAATTTAGACATTATGATTTCAAAAATTAATTTCATTTTTTAAAATAAATTTTTTAATAATGGAAGAAGATATTTATTATATTTTTTCAGAAAGCAATAAAAATCATTTTTAAGGAAATATATATTTTTGAATCGTATAAAGACTACTAATAATTGAATGCTTATTTATCAATATATTTTATTGATCTAAATCCATTATAAATAATCATAAAAACTTTTATTCATATTCATTCAACCAAATTAATGGAATGGTTGTAGTGGTATATTATAATATGCTTTATTTAGACTTGGGTTTGCATGTATTTCAAGTTGTTGATGAAATTAAATTTATTTGAGGAGAAATATATCATCAAAAATAATTATTTTAAATTATAAACCAATTAAAATGATTTTTTTTCTTTAAATTAAATCACTATGATACAAAAAAATTATGATATCTTTATTTTATCACAACCTTGGGTTCCCATGAATTTTCTTAGAATTTCAAATTCCTCTAGAGAACTTTAACCATGTGTGTTGTCTTGTTCTATAACACATTTTCTCTATGATCTAAAATTTATACTAGTTATTTTTCATTATACATGGAAGGAATTGTGAACATGAGAGAGTTTTAGTGGAAGTGCCAAATTGTAAGCTTTTTTCCTTACTTGATCAAGAATATTGAAGGGTCGAATATACCTAGGGATTATCTTTCCCTTAGTTTTGTAACTAATAGACTTATTTAATGGATAAATTCATAGGAATACCATCTCAGTATATTCAAATTCTATATTTCACTAAAAATTATCTGCATAACTTTTATATTGACTCTAAGATTCCTTTATGTACTACTGAATTTCTCTGACTTTCTATTTCATTTCCTCATCTAGATAAGGTCCCAATTTATTTTTTTTCTCTAACTTCATCCTAGTGAATTGTAGTTATACACTTTTTCCATATAGTTCTTTATAAATGTCCATATTAATTCTTAGTTTAAAGAATTTTTTGTAAAAAAACTCGACTAGATGAATGTTTTGATACCAATAAACTTTAAAATTCATAGAACAAGAGCTCAACATATCATCCGGGGTTTGAATAGTTCTCTTAGACAGAACATATAACCAAGTATGATAAGAAGTACTAAAACATGACTCTAAATCCAGATCTTCCTAAAGACTTCTCCAAAACACCAAGGTAAAACTTGACTCCCGATTAGACACAACAGAATTTGGTACTCCATGAAAATTTACTAATTCATTGATATATATTCTGGAATGTTTATTAAGAGAGATCTAATCTCTAATATAAATAAATTTTGATAAATTCATAAGTTTCTTTACTAAAACCCAAATAGAATTATGAACTTTTGAGATTTTTGGGAGTCCAGTGATAAAATTCAAAGTGATTTTTTCCCATATCTATTCTAGTATGAGTAATGGTTGTAACATTTCCTTGGATTTATATCTCTAAAACTTAAATATTTTATATAACAATCACTAAGATATATAATCTGAAATATATCCCTTCATTTTTCCCACCAATAAATATATACATCTTCAAACATCCATGATTAATTGATAATGATTTTTATTGAGCTTTATACAACAAATAATTTTTTAAATATGTCATAGATGGGACACATACTTATTTCCTGAAGATTCTCATTCAATCATAGTAATGGTTGAATTCAGGAAAATTTCTCACCATCATTTTCAACTCTATATCTTCCTTATACCCATTTTTAATCTTTAATTGGATGGATGGTTTAATACTCATTTGAGAAAGATAATATTTCTCTCTTTCTATCAAGATTTCAAGATACATCATCTTAAAATCTAGGAATATTGGATCTTTTATGATCCTCGTCATATTTAAGCTATAATTATCCTTTTGACTCAAACCAAAATCCCCTTGTTCACTTTCCAAGGGTGGTAGTTCATTAAGTATACATAATCCTTAATCAAATCCAACCTTATTATCTGGTCCATATTCAATAATTTTGGAGTGAATATATACATTAAACTTTTATTATCATTATATATATATCACACATTTCTTGATAAATATAATACTTTTATATCATAAATGTAAAATTAACTAAAACTAACTCTAAATCATGAGTTGGGTAGTTTTTTCATGAACCTTCAAATATCATGTGGTGTAAGCTATAACCATGTCATTATTCATGAGGATGTATACTAGTACCTTCTTTGATGAATCACTATGGGTAAAAAACCTTCTCTTCTGCAGGGTAGTGTAAAAATAGTTGTCCTAACTAACCTTTTATTAAGTTCATAAAAATTTTCCTCACATTAATTTTTTCAATGGAACATGGCTCCCTTCTATGTTAACTTAGTGAGTGTATAATACATTCATGAAAAATTCTCCACAAATCATTAATAATATCCATCCAAACCATGAACACTATGGATTTTAGTCACATTAGTTGGTGTAATTCAATATTCATTCGTTGTTGTCTTTTTTGGACCCATATATATACCTTTTCATGAGATTATATGACCCAAAAATTAAACTTTTTTCCCAAAATTCACCCTTGGTAAATTTTGTATAAATATTATCCTTTATTAGGCTCTTTAGTACAATTATCAATTAATATTCATGATCTTGCTTAATTTTATAATGTATATATATATAAATAATATATAATCTATAAATACAACCAGAAACTGATCAAGGTAATATTTAAATACTCTATTCATTAAATCCATGAATGCAGTGGAGACATTATTAAGGACAAATAGAATCATTATAAATTCATAGAGTCAACACCTCATATGGATGGATATCTTGGGTATGTATACATTTTTAAAACAAAACTTATAGTATCCATATCAAAGATAAATCTTGGAAAAATATTTAGTTCCACATAATTGATCAAAAAAATAATGAATATGGGGAAGAGGATACTAATTATTGGTTGTGATCTTATAAAGTTATCAATAATAAATGAAGAGTTTCATTGATCCTTATTTCTTATTAACAAAAATAATAGGTACAACCCATCGTGACACACCTATAATAATGAATCCCATACCATTATTCTCTTGAATTTTCTTATTTAGTTCCAAAAACTCAATAGGTTTATTCTATAAGGAGTCTTTAAAATAGTTTTTTCACCAAGTATGAGTTATATCAAAAACTCATATTCAAAATTTAGTGGAATAAAAGGAAAATATTTCAATAAAATAATAAAAAATTCTCTTACAATATGAATATCTTCATTTCTGAGTTTATCCCCAACCATATAATATAAGCACCCCTTTTGTATAGGAATCAAGACCCATAAAATGGATGAAATATCCATCAGAAGTGAATATTTATTTTCACATTGATAGATGATCATAGGTTGGTTCATAATATCAAATGTGAATTCCCTTCCCAGTAAATTGATATGTGTTTTATATAAATAAATCTTGTACATTCCCAGAATAACATTGAATTCAACTATAGGTAGAATAAAAATATTTTTAGATTTTATGTTCCCAAAAAAATCAATTGGATGATAATCATAGACTTGATATATGATATTTTTACCATAATAAATTTTCACTACTAATTCTATATCTATTCATTGAGGATAGTAATTAACATGCTAAGATACATTTCATGATGTAATGGATTTATATAACTATGTTCAAATAAGACACTTCAAAATTTGAGAATACCTACAACCACCCCAACTTTATTGTTATATATTAAATACTTTTCTAAAAAATTAATAGTTAGCATGAAAATCAAAGATCATTAATAATATTGATTGATCATATAACAGTGAAAATCATTCATAGGATATCCAAACCATGACACCTTATTTTCAATCTATGGTAGATTTGGTTTAACATTTGTCATCCAAGGTCAAAATATCATCAAATCATTCATGCTTGTTCATAAATAAATGGTGTGTTGACCAATGAATATCCCCCAATAGTGTCAACCCAAATGCATAGAAATGGTACACTCACTATGCACTAAAATGATGGTCGATATATTCTTGACTAACTCTCTTCAGTGTTATTGCACTTAGATTCATCTATTCCAAAATAAGGTCTGCTTGTAGTATCCAAACATAGATATTTTTTAAAAAGCCACACTCATTTAATTAAAATAACTTAGGGTATTCTCTTATATATATAGTATTATCATAAGGGTCCTTAATAATGTTTTATCATCCTAATTTCCAAAGTTAAAAAAACCTTAGACTGAATATAGATATAGAAAACAATAATTTTAATTCATAGGTATTACATATTATTATATTAATATTAAATACATAACATAAAGATCCATTATAGAACCATAAAGGTTTAGTCTATTTAGAAACATGGACACATAAACTGTCACAAACCATCTCGGGTCAAACTAACACATCACCTGAGTCGGCCAGCTAAAAGGAAGAGTGAAAGAAAACAAAACAAGTCCCATGTATAACCAAATAAAAAACCAAGTAAAAATTAGAATAAGAGTAAATATAAATTAGATATAAAACATCGTGCCCAAAATGGATAATCCTGAAAGTAAACCAAGATAATCTATAAGATGAAACACAATGTGAAAATATATCACCACCAAACAATCCAACTATAATGATGAAAACAACCAAGAGAATTTGGAGAACTATATGATTCTCATACGTTTACCTAGGTCCTAAAAAAATCTATAAATTTAAAATTTAAAATGTTGGGTGTGATCATAAATACCTATAATATTTCACTAAAGAATCAATATAAATTATAATACTCTAAAAATCCTAATTATGGTTTTAAAACAATGCTTTTTTCAAAGTATTTTCAAAGAGAATAATTTTATAAAACATCATTTGATTTCATAAAATCCATTAATATTCACATAAATATGTAATATTATAAGTACATGTAAAATAATTAGTGTGTATAAAAAACTGACCATTGATACACCATAGGATAAGAAAATAATAAACCAGACATGAAATATACCATCATGTGTAAAACATAGAATAAATGAAAAAATAAAAATATTTGGGATCTTGCTTATAGGAATACATACTAGAACATGGAAAATAAAACACTAAGAAATAAATCATGTGAATCCAACCAAAATTGTTTCCTTTCATAGTATGTTGATATCAAACCTCCTATGGTATTAGACACACTAATGTGAAAAGTCCATTTCTCAATATGGTTATGGTTTCCAATTATCCATGACATCTAAACCCATATTAAAATACGCTCATAATTTTTATAAAATTTTCACATTGAAGCATCACTACTCTAATTCTTGAAAACACATTTTAGAATAAAAACCAACCTAAAGACATTTCATCAAACACATAGTGTGCCAAATCTATTTTTAATGAAAACCAATTTAAATAAATAAATCTCTTTAAAAAATAAAATTTGATATCTAATAATTAAATTTTATAAAAAAAAATGGATTTTACAATAACATAAATTAATTTTTGAGGTAGAATATTTATATAGATAAACCAACCTCTAAGAATGGATGAAAACTACTCACCTTCGAAAATAGAGATTGGGAACAAGTAGATTGGTTTCTCATGATCCTAGATCAATAAGAAACAACATAAAAACTTGGTCATGTCCCATATATATGGTATCTAAAGTCTAATTGGATTTCAATAAGATTTTAGGATATGATATCTAGGAAGGATCTAAGAAAAATAGAGAAATCTAGATCAAAAGGGATCATACCTTAAAGGGATACATCAAGAAAAAATGAAAATCATCATGAATCCCAGGGGATAAGAATATAGATCATTTGATAAGGGTTATATCAATACAAATAAAGGTTAGGGGTGATTAGATGTATGAAAATTCAAGGTAAAAGATTTAATTTCCATCTTTTTAGGGGTTCTAGTCAGGGTACATAGCTAGAAAATCAGGTTCCAACCGTGTGTAGCCAATATCATTTGAAAACCAGGGTGCATATTTTCCTAGAGATTTAAAACATGGTTTGGTAAAACCATTAACAAGATATTAAACAACCATGGGAAACCACCTAGACACCCAAACTATCTCCTTGGTGATCTACGTGTTTGACAAACCATTCATAAACCATACAAAATGGAATTGTGACCTCATAGATCCATAACACATGGTTAATACTAGCTATGTTAATAAACATTATTTTTATCATGTTTTATCTAAAAAATAATTCTTTCAGCCCCCATATTTCATAAATTTCATGAATAATCCAAAAGATAAACTAAACTCAAAACAATCCATACATGTGATCCACCATAAATATTTTTGTCCCCATAAATAGCTCAAGATTATAAAATCATAAAAACATAAGGGAGTTATATCCTCATCAATGATTCCCACTCCCACATCTTATTGATATTCCTTTTTCACTACCATGGTGTAATGGGATTTTTATAACATGTAATACCTTGGTAATCCATAATCTAAATTGTTTGCTCATATGTGGTAATGTTAGGCTCAAGATCAATACCTTCTCATTTGATCACATGTGAGGGTTAAAGTAGATTCCTCCTTAGATAAGAAACATGAAACACATATTGAATCAATTAAAACTAATATAGAAGGTCAAATTGATATTCCACCATTCCATATTTATCCAATATATTAATGGGGACAACAAACATTGATTCCAACTTACCCTTCATACCAAATTGACAGTGACCCAAGTGAGGTGGAACTCTAAGAATGAACTTATCCCCAACTTCAGTATAAAAGGTTTACAGCAATAGTCTGCATAATATTTTTGATAACTATATTCCATGAAAAATATCCTCCAGATAAACTGCACCTTTTCCATAGTCTCCTAAACTAAACTCCATCCAACCAAGTATTTCTCTATCATCTATTCCCAACACATAGGCGATTGAAAAGTTCACCCATACAATTAATTAGATAGAACCATTTTAATAGAATCATAACAACTATTTATATTAAAAAATTAAATCATAGGAATATTATTTTCCGACGAATATCCAAAATCAAGTGCACATGCTCAGAGTATATTTTCAAGAATTTGAACATCTCTATTTGTCTTCCCACCCATCCAAGGATGATATTTCATTATTAATTTCAACATGGAATCCAAATACTCTTTAAAACCATTAAAAATCCTATATTTGAACCATGAGTCCCTCTAAGAAACAATCATAAAGGGAACCCCATGAGGTTTCACAACATCTCGATCATACAAGTACTTGAACTTCTCTACCATCATCATCACTTTGATAGGAATGAAATGAACCAATTTCATAATTTGATCAATGATAACCCAAATTTCATCATTCACAATTGTATTCCATGGTAAATTAGTGAAAAATTCCATTGAAATCCAATCCCACATAGATATTGGAATATAAAAAGGTTGGACCAAACTAGTAGGTCTCTAGTGTTCCACCTTAATTATATGACAAGTAAGGAACTGTGACCTGAAATATGAAATTGACTATCTCATCCTTGAACACCAATGATAACTTCTTAGATCATGATACATCTTAGTAGTACCATGGTGTATGAACCAACAGTACTGGTTTCCAATATTCATGAATTCCTTCCTCAGAGAAATAGGAAAATTAACCTTCCTCAAAAACACAAAGCACTGACAAGAGATTGAGATCACTCACCCAAAGTCTTTTAACCATTTTTTATTTTAGTAAAATTATGGAAATAAGTTTCTAATTACTATTAATTCTGAATATAATCATCAAATGATGATAAATCCATCACATTATCTAATAACATTGATAACTCTATTTTGTATAGATATTTTGATGTGTTTTTATATATAAATATATTTTGTATTAATTGATTAAATAGAATATCTTTTCCTAAAGTTAATGTTTTTAAAATTATTATGAAGGATTAACATTTAGAGCAATACCAAGGAAAACAAGAAAATTGGGGAACAAAATGACACTTCACGCCACGATCTTCTCTTGCGGCGTGACACCGGATTTTGGGGGTGATAACGAAGAACTTCCAAGGAAAAAAAATAAAGAAGTAGGATGAAATAGATATTATAGTGCTGAAATCAAATTTTACACATTGTGTACCATCATTACATGATGTGTGGTTTTATTTCACCATGTGCTACAAGCCATGAAATAAGACATGAAACATCATTGCACGGCATGGTATTCAGGTACACAACATGAGAAGGGTCAAAATTAAAAATCTCAGATGATATTCATCTGAGATACACACATATTCAAAATCCATAGAGAAAAGATTGGATCATCATTACATTATGTGAATACCCATTACATGTTTTTTAATTCCATGATATAGAAAAAAAAAAGTTGATTTCCAATGAATATTTGAATGGGATTAAATGATTTTTTAACCCATAAAGACCATTAAAGTCCATATTATTGTTGAATGAGGTCCAAGGATGACTTTACTTGTAATAAATACAATATTCGTCCATGGGATTCAAATTTCTATTTGAGGCTAGAGGCACAACCAACGAGAGGTTTCTGTAGATAGGTTTTTGTTTCGGTTTTGTTTTCCTTTATTTGATATAATCATTGAATGCTTTATATTTTAATTCTAATATATATTTTCGTTCCTTATCCTTATCTTTAAATATTTTCTAATCTCTACACTATGGTTATTGGTTTATTCATCATCGGTGACCACCCAATGATTATTTCTTAAGCCCCATAGGGGAGAGCGGGATCGGTTAAAGGGGGTTTATACCAATATTGTTCAATTTTATTCCACTCATAAAATTGATTGTATTCAAAAGTATCATGTTGCACCTATACATCCATTTTATTTATCATTGAATCATTGAACATATGTTTTCAATAATGAACAAACCCCAATATAATTGAGATGATTTATTTATGAAGATTGAATGTCATTATTATTCTGCTTTTTTTCAATCTGAACATAATAAACTTTAGATACTTTTATTTATATGTCCATGATGAATTGGGATTTTATAGTTGTATGATATGGAATGATCATCTCTTCTATCAAAAAAATTGTTTGGTTACGCAGCTATTTGATATAATTATTTTACGGGTGAAATTGAATTAATTTATTTATAAAAACCACCCCTAAAAACTGATTCCCCTATCTTATGATTTTTTATTATATTTCATTTATTTTATTTTATTCATTAAATTAATTAAAATCAAACTAAAATTGGAACCACCTAACCATTAGTCGAGAGTTTTTATCCTTGTGTTCCCCACTCTCTGTGGGTTTGACCTCGTACTTCTATTGTACTATTCCTTTGTAGTTATTATGGTTTGGGTTAATATAAATTTATAATTTTACTCACACCCAAAGTAATTAATGATGCCTTTCAGGTATATCAAATTTTAGTTCCATTTTCATAGAGCATCGGAGCGTTGCAGGTGACTTGAGACTGATTGATTAGGATGGATTACATGTCATATCACACTTATGACACTACACCATCAGAAGATAATGAATATATAGAGTATCCAACTATATGGAAAGCACTTAATTTAGAAGGGTGGACACAAAATAATGATGTTAGAAATGATTCATATTCGATTGAGTATGATGAATTCCAACTGCCACAGTGGAACGACTCCTACTATCAACCTGACGAATGATCTCCTGAATATTAAGGCTACTAAAGAAATTGTGGGGCTAAGAAGTACAAAAATTACAACTCCTACTTTCAAAAAACTCAATATAAACATCAAGAAGAAAGTATTACCATATTTCTATCCCAATTATTTGAAGTGATGTATTAGAGTATGGACTATAATGAGGATGAACTCACTGAGCATGGAGAATTGAATACTCACCTTACCCAAATCATTAATAATTTTAATTGTTTCCTACCAATGGTTTCTAATTAAGATACAATTAAATTTAAAGATGATGAATGTCAATAGGTTGAGTAAGTATATGATATTGATATAGAACAACCTCATGAGAATTACATTCAAGAATACCATTCCTTATAACATCCTCAGGAAAAGAATTTAGATGATAGACTAGCCACATTGCTCACGCAGTTCATTCCAGTTTTGGATAATCTGATGGATGATCATGAATCCCAAATCAATGAACATAGATATTTGATTACTCACCTTTATCATTTTATTTCAAATTCAAATTCCCTAGTATATAACTTTCCATTAAAATCTAATATAGGGATTGATTGGTTTGAAGACGAATAAGATCAAAAGATGGAGGAAGTAAATTCTACATAAATGAAAAAGGAAGAAAAATCATAGGAATAGAACAAATAAAATTACCTAGAGTGTGTTGGAAACATTGAAAAATGAACCTCTATATAAAGAATAAGTATCAAAACCTAAGGCATCCCTTCTATTCATAAAAAAAGACTAATATGAACCAAGATAATTTTTTTGCAACTACGTGAAGAAGGAGAAATAAATTCGATGGAATTTTTTGATTGGAGGGTTGAAGATGTAGAAGAGGAGGAGTTCAAAGTATTAAAATATATAGAATTAGAGGTAAAAGTCAATGAATTTATAAAGGATGAAGAAAAATTCAAGGGAGAGGGTAATGAACCAACATGCATCGAACTCACTAGTATTCTTGAGACTGAAGAATAATGGAACTCCCTCCAACACTTTCAAGAAGAAGAGAATAAGACAAAGGCTTCAACTAAAAAATAAATTATAAAATGTGAACCATAAGAAGAGTCATTTTTAGATCATGTAAACAAAAAAATTTAGTCAAATTTTGATTTCCTATTATTTTCATTACACCTGTCCCCAAATTGCGTCCCACCACAAGTCATGATAGACCAATAGAGGAAGAAGAGAAAGACTTCCCCAGAGGCACAACAATTCCATATGTGGGTAACTCTAAGATGGTTAGCTCTATATCGTGTCCCAATTAGCTAAAATGGTAAAAGGTTTATCTAAAATACTGTAAAAAAGGGAAGCTACCTGGAGGCAATCGGAATGATAAAAATTGCTTTCTACGACGTTGATTAATTTAATTTTATCAGCTTAAAAAAATATCCCTATGGTTTGCCTCTATAACTACTAGATACAATGATTTTTAAATTCTCAATGGCCTATACTTTCACTATTTATTTTTATATTTCAGGTACCTATAAGGAAGAAGAAATAAGAGATTAAAGAATCTGAAAACATGAACATTACACATCATGTAATCAAATTAAACATTGTGAACCTGGCCAGAAATAACCTAACAGACTCATTTAGAAGAATCAATAGAAGGGGAGTACTATTTATACTTATTTATATATTTTCACCCCAAGTTTTTTTAAGCACATGATTTAAAAAAATGAATTAATTTGAATTGCTGCGTAAACTAAATTAGATTCACCCAAGAAAATGCTTGAATTTTTTGTCTTGTACTCAATGATCAAGAAGACATCATAGTCAAGGAGAAATGTTTTGAAATGTTGAAAAATTTTAAATATGATACTTATAAATGAAATAGATATAAATGGAGATTTTTAATTTCACTTGATTACTTTAATTTAGAATTTATTTACAATTATTACTGATATGATTGTTTTTTATGATGTTGATTCTTAGAAGCATGCATTAAGTAAACTGATTATTGATTTTCATGCCATGGCCTGATTGAATTATATTCTATTCCCATTCCGGAGAGGATTTTGTACCATATTTTTCTTATTTTTCTAATCATATTTCTTGAGTGAATATTGGGGCATGTAAACCGACTATAACTTGAATTGATATCTTGTCAAAGATGTGACTAAAAATTTTCACTTTTTAAATGATTGAGGCATTTTTTTATGATCCCTTTTATCCTATGACCCACCGACACATTGACCCTTTATAATCCTATAGAAACCATGGATGACCTTGATATGATTAATCCATTTTACAAGACATTATTTCCTTTCCTACCATGCTATTTTTATTTTTCATGATATTCAATTGAATGAGGTTTGGGGAGGGGTTGTTTATGGTAGATATGGGATAAAATATCTTGACGGGATACTGCAAAGTGGTTCCATGGGATTTTGGGGAAGGTTTATATTTACATTCATTATATTCTATTGTATATCCCTCTTGTTTTTAAAAAACTAAAAATGAATAAAAAGATAAAATGAGTTGTTTCTCGGGTTGGTCAAAAATCACCATTGTCGGTCCAGTGATCTCAAAATCATATGTGGTTAGACGGTGGATGTAAGACTTATCCTAGTAAAGTATTCAAAAAATGAAAAAAGAAATTGAATTAGGATAATCAAATATCACCATTTTCTATACTGATGATATTTATTATATTTGGTTAGGTGGTGGATGTGAGGTTTATTCCAATCATGACTTTTGAAAAATGAAAAAAAAAATAATATAAAAAGATATAATTAAGGGAGGATTATAATTCATTATGATTATATTGTTTTTGATCCTTTACTCTAAGCTTCAGGGGTTGTGACATGGAATTAAATTATTAGTGAGGAGCATTTCATTGAGATTTTCTTTTGAATATCATGAATTGTGCATTAGATTTTATCCTCCTAGTTGATCCTTACATGATTTTCAACATTTTACCTTCATACCCTCATTTATAGAGTCATTTGATCCTTATTTAAAATCCATCATGATTAATTGTGATATTTGTCTTTACGCGGAAGAGAAAGTAGATTCAATGCAAGCCTATGGTTAGGAGAATGTGCTTGAGGTATGATAATAGCTCCATTAAAATTATTCCCTTGAGTGATGAATAGAAAAATTAATGGTGATGTAAATCATAAATGGAATGGGTGTTGATGAAAAGTTGAAAATTGTGTGTGATAAGGGGAAAATTTCATGAATTTGATATTTTGAATGAAGCGTGATTTTTTGATTCTTTATTGTGTTTGTGTGTTCTTTTACAATATTTAGTTATAACTTATTTTTAGGAACATCATAATTTTAAAATTCCATTATTGATGTGTGGAACCTTAGTGATTTGATTTTGAGGTTTTTCTCAAGGACGATCAAATATTTGATTGTGGGTGTATTTGATAACTCTATTTTGTATAGATATTTTGATGTGTTTTTATATATTAATTCATTTAATATTAATTTATTTTATAGAATATATGTGCCTGATATTAATTTATTGAAAATTATTATTCAGGATTAACATTTGGATCAATACCAAGGAAAACATGGTAATTGGGGAACAAAACTAAACTTCACATTGTGAGCTTCGATAACAACACGACACTAGATTTTGAGTATGATAATGGAGAAATTCCAAGGAAAAAAACTGAAGTAGAAGGATTGAATAGAGATTCCAGTTTTGAAATCACATTTTACATGTCGTGTACTATCATTACATGATGTGTAGTTTCATTTCACCACATGTTTTAAACTGGGAAATAATCCATGAAATGTTATTACACGACCTGACATCTAGGTACACGATCTGAGAAGGGTCCAAATTGAAAATCTCAGAAGATATTCCTTCAAGATACACATAGTTTAAAAATCCACATAGAAAATCTTGGATCAGCATTACATGATGTGAATACCCATTACACATCATTTAATTCCCCGATACAACAAAAATGATGATTTCCAACGAATATTTGAATGTGATTTGAGGATTTCTTTTGACCTATAGTGGCCATTAAAGGCCATTCTTAGAATGAAGGAGGCCTGAGGATGAATTTTTTATTATAAAAATGATTTTCAACCATAGGATTTAGATTTCCATTCAAGTTTAGAGGTGAAACCATCAGAAGGCTTCCATAGATGGGTTTCTTTTTTGGTTTTGTTTTCCTTTATTTGATGTAATCATTTAATGATTTCTATTTTAATTCTAATCAATATTTTAATTCCTTCTCCTTATCCTTCACTATTTTTTAATCTATCTTCTATGGGTATTTGTTTATTCATCATTAGTAACCACCTGATGATGATTGGATAAACCTGACGGTGATTGGTTAAACCTCCCCTGAAAACTGATTCCACTCTCTTCTGATTGTCTATTTTATTTCATTAATTTTATTTAAGTCATTAGATTAATTAAAATCAAACTAAAATTGGAACGACGTAACCATTAGTCAAGAGTTTCCATCATTGCATTTTCCTCTCTCTGTGGGTACGACCTTGCACTTCTTCTATATTACGCCTTTGTAGTTAGTATTGTTCTAGTTAATTTAAATTTCTAATTTGACTCACGCTTAAAGGAATTAATGGTGCCTTTTGGGCGTGTCAAACACCTTCTCACTAGACTCATTCACTCCCAAGATTATCTTAGAAAACATTCTCATCAACAATCATTCCTTTATCAATTCCTTCAAGGGTTGAGTTAGTAATTTCCTACTTAAAGCATCATCCACCACATTCCCTTTCCTAAGGGTGTAAAAAATATCAAAATTGATTGTCTGGAGATACCCAACCTAGTTTTTCTATTTCCAATTCAAATATCTTGGAGTGAAAATATAATTTAGGATCTTATGATTAGACTATCCCACAAACTTCTCCCCAAAGAGATAGTGATTCAATATTTTGAGTGCATTCATAACTTATTCCAACTCAAGATAATTAGTAGGGTAGTTCTTATCATGAGGTCATAGTTGGATAGAGCCATTGGAAAAATCCCACTTCCCCTGTATCAAGATACACCGAAAACTCATACCTGAAGTATCAAAAAATACATCATAACCAAACCAGGGTTCTGAAATAATCAAAAATTTAAGAGATATCAAACTTAACATCATTTCCTCAAAGAATATATAACATTTTTCATTCCTCTCTAACTTAACACCGTTGTGGTTCAAAGCTATCATCGGATATATAAGCTTGTAGAATTATAGAACAACCCTCTTGTAATAAGAATGAAAATCCAAGAAACTCTAGATCTAAAAACATTTGGGCAACTCCAATGAAATTACTACCCAAATATTTTCAAGATCTACAAGGATTCCCCTCTTAGATATAACATAACCCATAAAATTCACTTCTTCAATCCATAATTCACACATAGAAATCTTATCATATATAAAATGTTCTCTCAATAATCCAAGGATAATATCTAAATGATATTGGTGATCCACCTCTAACCTAGAGTACACCAAAATATATTCTAAAAACATGACTATGAAATAGTCCAATAATATATAAAATATTTGTTTCATTAATGACATAAATATCATAGGATCATTAGTGAGACCAAAATGCATAACCAAGAACTCAAAATATTCATACCTACTCTTAAATATTTTCTTAGTTATATCCACTTCTTGAACTCTTAAATGGCGGTACCCAAATTAAAGGTCAATATTTGAAAACCAATGAGCCCCATTGATTTGAATGAGGAGATCATCAATTCTTGGCAAGGGATATTTGTTCTTAATTTTCACCTGATTTAAATTTCGATAATGAATGTAATGTATGAGGATCCTATATGCCTTCTTATCAAAGATGACTAGTGAATCCTAAGGTGAAATGCTATGATGAATAAATTCTCTAGCCTCAAGGTTCACAATTTGTAATTTAAGTTTAATTAATTCATTAGGTGGCGTGCGATAGGATGAAATAAAAATGGGAATCACACTAAGGAGAAAGTAAATAGTAAACTAAAATTTTATCAATTGTGGTAACTAGGAACAATTGTTAAGAAATGCCTTGGGGTATTCATTTTTCACTACATGAAGTGGACTTCTCAAATAAAGATCAATGGGTTCAAGAAAAATCTCTAAAAACTGACATGATAATATTCTAGAATAAGGAACAACAGGTCCCACCCTCCTGAATCTAGAATCCCTATCACCCTGAAACACATGAGATATCCCATAAAGAGATAAAATACATACTCAATGGTGATAATAGTTGATCTGATATGTAACATTGATCATCCAATATATTCTAATAATCATGTCAAAGATATCAAGTTCATGAATCAAGAAAGACAACTCCTCCTCAAATCCATCTATCATCACCCAATGCATGAGACATCTAAAACACTATTCATATCTCTTACCCAATAGCTCAAAAAATCCAAAATTAATGGAATAATCTTAGAATGTAATACAAACACATATATTAACATTGATGGTATAAAATAATGAGTAGATATTGAATCAAATAAATCTAGTACCATAGTGGATGAAATTATCACTATACCTTTAACAGTAGTTTTCTCTATTTTATATTCCTATAGATTATAATCCATTGAATAACTATCTCTTGTATCAGATCCTCCAAAATCCCTTTTAGTATTATAAACATACCCCTTGATATTAGGGTAAGACCCACCACCCATGGATGCATCTAAATGAACCTATGAACCCTTAGTGCTAGTAGATATAGCATTACTACCTTGGGACATCCATAAAAATTTCTAATATGACAAGATTTTCCATAATGATTACATGTTCATGCTAACTCTATACAGTTAGGCTTGGTATAACCATCACCCCAACACTGATAGTAAGCCAGCTAATGTTTTCCTAACTAATCCCCTAAAACTGGTCCCAAAAAAACTAGGCACCCTTTTGCTTCCTCTTATATCCAGTTGACACACCCTTTCTATCCCCCAAAACAAAAGAAGCTCCATCTACACCCATTTTTCATTCCAGGTTTAACTCATCCATAGCAGCTTTATTGACCCCCACCACAAAGGTCATTATTTATAATAGAATTAGCATCATCCCTCAATCCCATCTTGAACCTTTGAGCTCCGAGATAATAATTTATAACAAGATTGGGAGATAGGTGAACCAACTTATAAAAAAGATAGGAATACTCTAAAATCAAATGATCTTCTTAATATTGGTTCTAAAATTCATTAGGCTTTTCCACTCTCAAAATTTTAGGATAAAACAATTAGTTGATTATTTACTTGAATGATTTGAATGTAAGATACTTGGTAAATATAGCATACATGATATAGTCCCACCATATCATTTTAGGTATTTAAACAATTTAATTGAAAAACCCCACCTCAGAGTAATTTAGGGTTCTAAGAAAATTAAATATTGTATTGATCCAATCAATCTATCCATTATATTCCTGCTTTCCTTTTTCACTATGGAATATTGGTGGATTCTTCTTAGTAAAATCTTATCCATGATCCACTAATCATCCCTTGTGTCTAACACCCAATTTACCCATTGTGTAAATAGTATAGATTAAAGCTTTCACAATGTAAGGGTCCATTGAAGGATTCATCTACGAAACATTCCTTACAAATTTATCAGATTTAGAATATCTCTTCTAGGGGTAATTTTCTAAAAACCACAAGGACAATAACAGATCAATTATAGGGAGATTCCAAATTTAATGACCAATTCAGGAATCTATGTCGATACCTTTAAAAAATAAGAATTTAAATAAATTATGGATTCTATGAATTAAAGAAAATGAATTAAATAGAATAGGTTTACTCAAGAAAAATCCAAATCTTGTTTATTAAAATATCCTTAAATTCCAATTCTCATTATTGGCCAAAATTTCCATACACCCATGGTAACTCAAGTTTAGGCATGGAAGTGACCTAGTCAGGCACCCACATGAACTTACTACCCAAATTTTGATGGTCCTAACTCCTATCTACCAAATACACTGAACCATACCTAGGTATTTTTCTAACAATTTAGTCTCAGCAACCCCTATGATACCTTTTTTAATGAACCCTATTAGGTTAACCTAACACATCACATGAGTTAACCCACCACATGGTAGAGAGAAAAAAAACCACATAAGTATTGTGTATAACTATAGAAAAAACTAATTACAAATTGTAATAAGAGGAAATATACATGAGACATGAAATATCAATCCCAAATGGAATAAACCTAAAATTAATATAAGAAAATCCATAATCCTAAACTCCATGTGACTATTCTTCACCACAAAACTATCCTACTACGAAGACAAAAACAACCTAGATATATCAGGAAACTTGATGAAATCCTTCCATTTATCTAATTCCTACAAAACCACATCTATAAATCCCCAAGGGAAATATGGGGTGTGACAAAAAAAACTTAATATAATTTCACCAAAGAATCAATAAAAATTCTAATACCATAAAAATGATAGATCTATCTTTAAAACAAAACCATTTTATAAATAATTTTTAAGGAGAATAATTTTGTAAATCATACTTTCATTTTTATTAAATCCATTAATATTAAAACAAACAAGGAATATTACAACTACATGTAGAATCATAAAATTTTAAAGAAAACCAATAATGGATAAACCATAAGATAATAAAATTACCAACCAACCATAAAATATACCATCATGTGTAAAACCAATCATAAATGAAAACACACAATATTTGGGCTCTAACCTAGTGGAATATATACTTTGAAATAAAAAAAATAAAATACTATACCATGTATCATATGAATTAAAATGATATTGAGTCCTATCACAATCTATATATATCAATCCTTTGGTGTTATTACACACACTAATGTGAGAATTCCATTTCCCAACACACACAAGGTTCCCGTTGTTTCATTCTTACCAAAAAAAATTAAACCATGATCACAATTTTTTAAATATTTTCACAGTAAATAATCACCAATGGCATGCTTGGAAACTCATTTTATAATCATAAACATGATTAAGTAATTTCACTAAACACATAGTGTGAACATATCTATTTTTAAAATAAAACCCCATTAAAAATACGAATCTATTTAAAAATACACTTTGATATAAATTCATTCAAGTTAATAAAACAAACCAAAAAAAATATAATAAATTCATGTTATTCATGAGTTATAAACATTTTATAGAGACACCTACCTCAAGAACATATTAAAACTTGTCTCCTTCAAAAATAGAGATTGGGAACAAGTAGAAAGGGTTCTCACGAGCCTACATCCATAAGATATAGCATCAGACCTATACCAAAACCCCTAAAACTAGAATACAAAAACCTAATTGGGTTTAAACTATACTATAGGATAAGAGATCTATTGAGGATCTAACTAGAAGAGATAAATCCTAATCTAAAATAGAAAATTCCTTGAAGGGATCCATCAAAAACCAAAGGAAATCATCAATAATTCGATGGGAGAATCCTCAAGAGTGGTGGGAGGGTTAGTTCAAGAAAAATTAATATTAGTGGGTGAATATAAATGAATATGATCAAGATAAAGATCCAATTTAAAGAAAATATGGGTTTTATGAGGGTTTATTGTTAGGCTGCATGGTTATAAAAAACCATGGGCCAATCATGTGTTTCCTCTGTCCTTAAAAAATAGGGTTCAAGATTTCCTGGAGGTGAGACACATGATTTGAGAAAACTATGCTTAATCCATGTGATTCCCCTAGACAACCACCAAAAACTCACACCCTCTCCTTGGTGGGCCACATGGTTTGAATAATTGTTCTCAAATCATGAAAAATGCCTCTATAAACTCATATATCCATATTGTATGGATACCACATGGTTAGTACTAACTATGCACACAAACAATGCTCTAGGCCTCCTTGCTCCAAAATAATCATATTTTCAACCCCAATCTCTTGGAAACCTATTTAACAACCCAAAATATATGAAAAAATCTCAAAAAAGTCATACTTATGGCCTAAATTACATCACATTTCTCCCCACAATGAAATATTTCTTTCCCCTAAAATATATCAAGATTCTAATCTCAAAAAAAACAGGAGGCCATTACTAACGTTTTAGTGCATAAATCTCATCAGAGACCTTAAATGGTCGGTCTTGGGTAAATTGGACATGCACTCCACCCCAATTCACTCTTTTGGGATTGATGTGAATGGAGATTGCAAGTTTACATTGCATCCTGAAATAAATTCATTCCTCATACAAAGATCTTTTGTGCTAAAGGAAATTGTATTTTTTATGGCTTTCACAAAGGCTGATAGAATTTCCAAGGTAGGTGTAAGGAATAATGGAATCATGCATACAATAAATGATCGATTCATGAAAGATCCCTCCTTTTTGCCAATGGTGATGTCAATTTGATAAGTTTTCATGAAAAATACTCAATGTAAGAGGAAAAACCACACAAAAAACCCCTTCCACACTAACAGACTTATGTGCCGCCCATTGAGGATTTCAGTTATAAATAGTTCACCCCCTCAATTGATGAGGCTCTCTAAAAGATGAAACTCCAATCTTGTGTGCGCAAACCCCCTATTTTGTAAAAATGTTCATCATGGATCACCCAAGGTAGAACATCTTATGTGACATTCCTCTGGTGGTCCCAATATTTACATGGCCTACTGTACAGTAACCCTCATGCCTCTTCCTCTTAGGATATTTGGCTACATGTAATGTACCTTCATATGTGAACACTAGTCTTAGACACAACCCTAAACTTGTGTGCACCCTTGCCTCTTTTGTACATGTCTAACCCCTATGCTAGACCACTTTTCTCATGAAATTATTTTGTGAAACACTTAAATATTGAGTGAAAAAATTTCTTATACCCCTACATGATGTCTCTTATGGCTTAAGTGCACCTTTTACCTTACATATAGCTTCTGAGCATGGGTACTCTAACCCCTATTGGTTCTAATTAGGGGGACTCTAACATGGACCTCATGATCAACCACTCCTCTTTTTGGTGTACCTTAGTAGTTCCAATGTCATACCCCACCCAATGGTTCATGAGCAGGGATCATGTAATCCCTAGAGGTGAGGAGTGAGTCCACCCACATCTGAACTTCATGACACAAAACTAACTAGCTATACAATCTAGTAATACAACATTAAAATTCATAGAAACATCCTCATAATATTATGTAAAATTGTAGTCTTATCATGCGTGATAAGAATAGGACGCTCAATGTATGAGTGTGTCACGACCCCCTCCCACCAAAGATGCCCCTCCTGAGCTGGAAATGGTGAAAGGAAGATAATGACCCCCGAGTCCCGCCTCCAGTAGGCCCCGGGTTGGCGACTAGCACCAAGGGTATGAGTTTTCACAAATATGGGAGGCATTACCCTTTTTATTATTTTGGATCGGGAAATAGGACAAGTCAACCACCAAAAAGGGAAAAGAACAAGTGTACATAAATAAACCCAAAACAAGCCCACATGCATGTTTAACAATTTTTATAACAAGGTACAAGTAAAAGGAAGCTCAAAAGTACAAGTGAGTACAATACCAAAAGGAAAACAAGAAAACAGCAACTGCACAACTCCCACTGCCTGACTAGTAGGGTCCCGCACGGCCCTGGTAGTCCTCCTGAAAACCTGAAACAACGTAGGGTGAGCATACAAGTATACTCAGTAGAGAACCTAAATCTCTCATGCACAAGTGGGGAGACACCCTAAGGTCCCGTGAGAAAACAGAAGAACCAGAAGCTAACAAGGAAAAACTATCCACCCAGCCTCACTGGTCACACTCACCAAGTAACACAAACAAGTTTAGTATATATATAGAACAAAAGTATTGGGTACCCCGCACCATTTCCCACTTAATTAGATGCTGCTCTTCTTAACGGCAAACGTCCTGACGCTACCACACTCTTCCCGCCCGCACACACCTGGGCCAAACCACGCATCCCACCCGCACACACCTGGGCCTCACAACCACGCATCTCGCCCGCACACACCTGGGCCACAACCACTAACCCGCCCGCAGACACCTGGGTCTCATCCCGAAGGTTCTTGGGAACGGTAAGCCTGCCCGAAGAGTCTTGGGCTAAAGGTCGCCTCAAGCCATCACAGCCTCCGAGACCTACCCAAAGAGTCTTGGGTGTAAGGTCACCTCAATCCATCATAGCCTATGGAAGAAGGAGCAGGAAGGAGCTAGTAACTAAGGGGTAACACCCTCTCCCATAAAATGGGAGTGTTCGGCACTAGGTGCTTGACATGGGTGTGGTGCGACAAAACACAAAGATACAATTATATATATACATATACCAAACACACAGCCCAACCTATGGCTTATTAAAAAGAGGAACTGAGCATGTGCCTCGGCACTGCTACCACGAAGCATGCATCAACAACCAAACAATCATCCCCCAACCCCATTTAGGTTTTCATGTTTCATGCAATGGTTTAACAAATTATTACTACTGGGCAACTATCATCCAGACAAAACCTTTCACAAACATATCCCTTCCATCCACAACCATGGTTAGGTAAAACTCAAGAAACCACATGCCATTTCATTTACAAAATATTATCAAAACCATACAACATTCCATCATTCATTTATTTCAAAGTTCCACACATAAAACCCTTTCCACACACAAAACATTTCCGCATTTGAAAACACCTTTTACATCCAAAACACTTTTCATAATCAAAGCACTTTTCATAAATAAAGGCATTTTCCACAACCAACCACTTCCCATTTCAACCCCATCGTTTACAAAAACATTTCCCAAAAACAACCAAACCACCAACATGTTCATTATTCCAATTTTGTTCAACCGGGGTGATCACACAAGGTTTTCATTATCATTTAATCAGCCAGTCTTTACGTGCTTATCCATTTTCCATGTTTTAACAAAACCAACCACAACCAATTCAGATATCAATTGCGCACGCAAAGGCCACCAACGGCCTTGATTTTCAGTAGGCAAAGGCCTTTCAATCCAAAATCACAATCAGAAGATAAAGAAACTGGAAGGAAATAGAAACAGCACAAAACCCCAAACCCTTCTTTATCCGGATATTATCTTTATTTAAAGTTCAACTGCATCCCATGGAACAAAAGAGAAATATCCCACCTCGCATGTTGCACCAAATAGAGAGACGAAGGTAAACCCCTACCTCAAAAGGTCTCGATCACGTCGCTTCTGACGACGTCCTTCGGTGTCCTCCACCTTCGCCAAACCCGACAAACGCCTCCTAGGATGGAAGCTGGAGAAGGAAGGCCGGAAGGAAAGGTGACAGGTCCGGGCTTAGAAGCTTCTTCTCGTCTCTACGATCCTGTGGCCACTGACGGATCATAATTCGGAGCTCGGACAAAGAAGTTAGAGGAGGAATACTTCTCGATTGTCCAAGAGCGTCGTCGTGCGGCAAAGAAGCGATCGATATGGAAGATAAAACATGACCTCGTTATTATATAGGCAATGAATAGGTAAATCCGTATTCAGCGTGAATTAATGAATACACGATGTGACCGTACATACATTACATGTTTTGATTGGTTAACACACAACACGTCACGCGGTTTCCACGCGTTTTAATAATAATGATAATTCTATCAATATGTGGTTTTTCGTTGACCCGAGGCATGAGTCATAAAAGTAGATCATTAATGGTCTTAAAATGACCGTCATAATTTCAGGGTTACGCTGTCGCTGACGGATCGTCAATCCGATACCGTATGAGGGAGATACGTTGGATACAAGATCCCGTAATAATAACAATATTAAATCTATTAATTCATGAGCGTTTCGGGTACCCAATCCGAAAACCCGAAAAAGACATCCAATATTGGACTCATAATTTTCGTCTCGTAGTCAGGGTCACACTGCCACTGACGGTTCATGAAACCGAGGTCGCACGAAGAAGTTACGGACAAAAAAGTGTTTTATCAACAAAATTAATAATAACAATATTTTATTATTATTATTATTAATCAATTATTTATTTATTTTCATAACTCCAAAAGCAATCACGTTTTGGAGTCTTCCTGGGTGCAATAATTAAGCACCAATTCCTCCTTTTTCATTTATTTGTCTTTTAATTTTATTTCTCTTATTATTATTTTTTTGTTTCTCTCTCCAATCTATTTTTTTCTTTCATGATTCTCTCCCACCACCAAAAGTGGCGCCTCCCATTTCTTTTAATCTATGTGGAACTCCCCAAACTCCATTCTCACTTCATCTTTATTATTTAATAAAATTAATAATAATAACACCCATAATTAATGTACTAATTTAATCCCATTAAATTAGTTTACCATGGTTATTAAGTTAAAACCATTCCATTTAATTAAATTCAAATAATTTAATTTACTAACCAAAAATTAAACCCATTTAATTTAATTTACCAATCACACACATATTTCTGTCACCTTTATCATTATTATTTAATTCAATAGTAATAAATCCTCTTTCAATTTCATCAACGGGTCCCCATCATTAACATTAATAATTATTATTATTATTGATGCCCATTATTTTCATATAATTACTCCATATATCCCATAACATTATATTCATGCATGGTTGGGAACCCCATTCACGTGGCTCTTCATGTTATTATTATTATAACAAATTATTATATAATAATAACCTTTTAATGTTATTAACACAATTCCAACTTTAATTGTGGAGAACCGCACAACGCCTCCTGTACAAGGTCACACCCATGCACCCCATGCATTTCATTCCTTTATAATTTATTACATGAGCCTCATTTATTGTAATTTATTCCTTTATAACTTATTCCATGCGCCTCCCATCATTTTATTAAATATATTCGATTTTATTTCTTATATTTTACAATTATTAAATTAAAAACCATTTTATCTAATTAACACCAAATATTTTCACGCCACCATTATCAATTATTATTATAAAAAATTATTATTACAACACGTGTCGTGTTTGACCACATCAAATTTTTTACAAAGAAATAGACCGGAGAGGTCCGGGCCATTACACCAGATACCTCTCAAAACATTCTCGTCCTCGAGAATTAAAACCAACCCATAAAAGGGGGAAAGGTCCGAACAACCACCCCTCAAGATACCTCTCAGGCCTCTTGTCATAACAAGAAACAACCGACAACCCTAATTATGTGAGTTCGGAATTCCCTCTCCTATGTCGATATATTATCCGCTTTAGGCGGCACTGACTCGCCTGCATGGGTTTAATCGCATCCGCATTAATGCCTCTCGATTAAGGACTAAGCCTTCCCACTTCCATATATTAGGATTTTCCAACTTACACTGCCCCCCAACACCATAAAAACATCAATAAATTTCCCAAACACATGGCTTGAGAAATTCCTTCTCCCATGTCGAGATATTATCCGCTTTAGGCGGCACTGACTCTCCTGCACGGGTTTAATCACATCCACATTAATGCGTCTTGATTAGGGATTAGGTCCTCCTCCCCCCACATGTTATGACTCTTCACACACATTTAAAGGAAAGAGGGAAACAACTTAGCATTATAAATTCATGAAAAAAAAAGTTCCAGGCCCAAAGCATGGGCGAGAATGAGTTTCAACAAAGGAGTGTGATGATCTTGAATTTAAACAAAACATAAATGAGAGCATTTAAGTAAAACCGGAAACATCTCTCTTGATCTCTGTCCTTGCTAGGGTTGCCACTTCTATTGCATGAAACTGTCTGTGTCCCACTCCTCTGTCGTTCTGTTGACGTCCAGGTGCCATAGTTGTTCGGTAAACAGGGAACGCCTAAGCCCAAGTAGTAATTAAAAACTCAAAGTTTTAAGTATCATTTTATTTCAATTTCTTTCCCAGAACACCCAAATCAAGTAAAACACAAACATGATGATGCATGTACCTTCCCTAGGGTCTCTACACTGCAATCAATATAGTCTCACTTGGTCGTTCGGTAGGCTCAGAGTCCTTGCATCGGATCACGGGGGGCCATAAAATCCTGTGTCCTAGCCGGTCTTCCCTAGCCTATGTCACGCACCAAGATTAACGAACACTGTTGCCCTACCATCCCATGCAATCTTCACTGTGCCTAACTCCAGACTCCATCCTATCTCTCAACCATCAGCTCTGATACCATTCTGTCATGACCCCCTCCCACCAAAGATGCCCCTCCTGAGCTGGCAATGGTGAAAGGAAGATAATGACCCCCGAGTCCCGCCTCCAGTAGGCCCCAGGTTGGCGACTAGCACCAAGGGTATGAGTTTTCACAAATATGGGAGGCATTAACCTTTTTATTATTTTGGATCGGGAAATAGGACAAGTCAACCACCAAAAAGGGAAAAGAACAAGTTTACATAAATAAACCCAAAACAAGCCCACATGCATGTTTAACAATTTTTATAACAAGGTACAAGTACAAGGAAGCTCAAAAGTACAAGTGAGTACAGTACCAAAAGGAAAACAAGAAAACAGCAACTGCACAACTCCCACTGCCTGACTAGTAGGGTCCCGCACGGCCCTGGTAGTCCTCCTGAAAACCTGAAACAACGTAGGGTGAGCATACAAGTATACTCAGTAGAGAACCTAAAGCTCTCGTGCACAAGTGGGGAGACACCCTAAGGTCCCGTGAGAAAACAGAAGAACCAGAAGCTAACAAGGAAAAACTATCCACCCAGCCTCACTGGTCACACTCACCAAGTAACACAAACAAGTTTAGTATATATATATAGAACAAAAGTATTGGGTACCCCGCACCATTTCCCACTTAATTAGATGCTGCTCTTCCTAACGGAAAACGTCCTGACGCTACCACACTCGTCCCGCCCGCACACACCTGGGACAAACCACGCATCCCGCCCGCACACACCTGGGCCTCACAACCACGCATCTCGCCCGCACACACCTGGGCCACAACCACTAACCCGCCCGCAGACACCTGGGCCTCACCCCGAAGGTTCTTGGGAACGGTAAGCCTGCCCGAAGAGTCTTGGGCTAAAGGTCGCCTCAAGCCATCACAGCCTCCGAGACCTACCCGAAGAGTCTTGGGTGTAAGGTCACCTCAAGCCATCATAGCCTATGGAAGAAGGAGCAGGAAGGAGCTAGTAACTAAGGGGGAACACCCTCTCCCATAAAATGGGAGTGTTCGGCACTAGGTGCTTGACATGGGTGTGGTGCGACAAAACACAAAGATACAATTATATATATACATATACCAAACACACATCCCAACCTATGGCTTCTTAAAAAGAGGAACTGAGCATGTGCCTCGGCACTGCTACCACGAAGCATGCATCAACAACCAAACAATCATCCCCAAACCCCATTTAGGTTTTCATGTTTCATGCAATGGTTTAACAAATTATTACTACTGGGCAACTATCATCCAGACAAAACCTTTCACAAACATATCCCTGCCATCCACAACCATGGTTAGGTAAAACGCAAGCAACCACATGCCATTTCATTTACAAAAGATTATCACAATCATACAACATTCCATCATTCATTTATTTCAAAGTTCCACACATAAAACCCTTTCCACACACAAAACATTTCCGCATTTGAAAACACCTTTTACTTCCAAAACACTTTTCATAATCAAAACACTTTTCATAAATAAATGCATTTTCCACAACCAACCACTTCCCATTTCAACCCCATCGTTTACAAAAACATTTCCCACAAACAACCAAACCACCAACATGTTCATTATTCCAATTTTGTTCAACCGGGGTGATCACACAAGGTTTTCATTCTCATTTAATCAGCCAGTCTTTACGTTCTTATCCATTTTCCATGTTTTAACAAAACCAACCACAACCAATTCAGATATCAATTGCGCACGCAAAGGCCACCAATGGCCTTGATTTTCAGTAGGCAAAGGCCTTTCAATCCAAAATCACAATCAGAAGATAAAGAAACTGGAAGGCAATAGAAACATCACAAAACCCCAAACCCTTATTTATCCGGTTATTATCTTTATTTAAAGTTCAACTGCATCCCATGGAACAAAAGATAAATATCCCACCCCGCATGTTGCACCAAATATAGAGACGAAGGTAAACCCCTACCTCAAAAGGTCCCGATCACGTCGCTTCCGATGACGTCCTTTGGTGTCCTCCGCCTTCGCCAAACCCGACAAATGCCTCTTAGGATGGAATCTGGAGAAGGAAGGCCAGAAGGAAAGGTGACAAGTTCGGGCTTAGAAGCTTCGTCTCGTCGCTACGATCCTGTGGCCGCTGACGGATCGTAATTCGGAGCTCGTACAAAGAAGTTAGAGGAGGAATACTTCTCGATTGTCCAAGAGCGTCGTCGTGCGGCAAAGAAACGATCGATATGCAAGATAAAACATGACCTCACTCTTATATAGGCAATGAATAGGTAAATCCGTATTCAGCGTGCATTAATTAATACACGATGTGACCGTACATACGTTACATGTTTTGATTGGTTAACACACAAAACGTCACGCGGTTTCCACGCGTTTTAATAATAATGATAATTATATCAATATGTGGTGTTTCGTTGACCCGAGGCATGAGTCATAAAAGTAGCTCATTAATGGTCTTAAAATGACCGTCATAATTTCAGGGTTACGCTGTCGCTGACGGATCGTCAATCCGATACCGTATGAGGGAGATGTGTTGGATACAAGATCCCGTAATAATAACAATATTAAATCTATTAATTCATGAGCGTTTCGGGTACCCAATCCGAAAACCCGAAAAAGACATCCAATATTGGACTCATAAATTTTCGTCTCGTAGTCAGGGTCGCACTGCCACTGACGGTTCATGAAACCGAGGTCGCACGAAGAAGTTACGGACAAAAAAGTGTTTTATCAACAAAATTAATAATAACAATATTTTATTATTATTATTATTAATCAATTATTTATTTATTTTCATAACTCCAAAAGCAATCACGTTTTGGAGTCTTCATGGGCGCTATAATTAAGCACCAATTCCTCCTTTTTCATTTATTTTTCTTTTAATTTTATTTCTCTTATTATTATTTTTTTGTTTCTCTCTCCAATCTATTTTTTTCTTTCATGATTCTCTCCCACCACCAAAAGTGGCACCTCCCATTTCTTTTACACTATGTGGAACGCCCCAAACTCCATTCTCACTTCAACTTTATTATTTAATAAAATTAATAATAATAACACCCATAATTAATGTACTAATTTAATCCCATTAAATTAGTTTACCATGGTTATTAAGTTAAAACCATTCCATTTAATTAAATTCAAATAATTTAATTTACTAACCAAAAATTAAACCCATTTAATTTAATTTACCAATCACACACATATTTCTGTCACCTTTATCATTATTATTTAATTCAATAGTAATAAATCCTCTTTCAATTTCATCAACAGGTCCCCATCATTAACATTAATAATTATTATTATTATTGACGCCCATTATTTTCATATAATTACTCCATATATCCCATAACATTATATTCACGCATGGTTGGGAACCCCATTCACGTGCCTCTTCATGTTATTATTATTATAACAAATTATTATATAATAATACCCTTTTAATGTTATTAACACAATTCCAACTTTAATTGTGGAGAACCGCACAACGCCTCATGTACAAGGTCACACCCATGCACCCCATGCATTTCATTCCTTTATAATTTATTACATGAGCCTCATTTATTGTAATTTATTCCTTTATAACTTATTCCATGCACCTCCCATCATTTTATTAAATATATTCGATTTTATTTCTTATATTTTACAATTATTAAATTAAAAACCATTTTATCTAATTAACACCAAATATTTTCACGCCACCATTATAAATTATTATTATAAAAAATTATTATTACAACACGTGTCGTGTTTGACCACATCAAATTTTTTACAAAGAAATGGACCGGAGAGGTCCGGGCCATTACAGAGTGGCGTGGGATGACCCCCACACCTCTACCACTCACATGGAATGAGATCCTCTTGGAAGTCCAATGTGTAAGCCCCACACCATTCCATAAAATTTAAATTCTCTTACTAAGGCTAGATCAATGCATAAGACCCACCTAATCCCTCATGGATGCTCCTTTAGTGAACCAAGCATCCTTACCGCATCACATTAAAATGAATGGATTAGTCCTATCACATGACCATAAACTACGACATCAAACATCGTGGTTTTTGATCCATGTATTATATACATGGTATATAGGACACCTTCATAAGGTTCAATCACAACCATAGTGAACTCATGGTTTCCCTCCTAGGGATACCCCACCCGGATCCACCTTAAGTGGCATTTTGATCCATCCATCAGTAAAATTTCAAGTGTGACATCATCTCTCCTAGGGTCGTACCTCCTAGATCTGCCTCAATAGGGGTTTAGATCACCAGTAAGACTTCATATGTGACATAATACATCCCAATGATGAACCTATTGGGTCTACCTTGGTAGGGAATTAGATCAGTAATAAACCATTCAAGTGTTACATCTTCCCTCTCAGGGACTCACCTCCTTGATCTGCCTCCACTAAGAATTCAGATCAACCAACCCCATCTCTGTAATAAGTTAAACTCTCATTATGACCCAAAATACATACCCCATGAAAAACATGGGAGGCTTGAGGTATAAATCATTGGAAGATATATTCACAAGGAAATAATTTCTTTGTTATTTCCATAGGATACCTTGGGTTCTTAACCTAAGATGCATCATATGAAGTTCCCTCCTAAGAAAAATATTCATAGGTGACCAATGTACCCAACATTCATACATGCTAAAAAATGACAACATGACTACTCTCCTAAATAAAGGTTGATTCCTTTGTCAATGAGAGCAGTGTCATTAATTTGTTTCCATAAATAGATGGCTCTAGGAATGAGTTTCACTAACATGAACAAAATCTATGGGGGAGACCCAAACTAGGAAATGTTCTCCATGGAGGAATCCATGGAAGGATGAAATGAAATCCCATAATCTTGTTTCAATCAAGGAGTAGACATCATAGTTTAAAGTGATAAAAGGCTCCCTTCTTTGGAAATAGCGAATGAGGGGCTACAGTAGCTGGCACGCACATGCGACCCATTTCAATTCATAGGCAGTCCCTAATAAAAGTGTCAAAATAGAAATTGTGAACTTGACATGAAACTATTCTCATCGATATGTGGTTTAGTAAGGTTTGGGAAATACAATTATTAGTATGTCATTAGATTAAAACATTTGGTGCTAGGTCCCACTACAAAAACAATGGACCCGGTGTGGAACTCACTAGAGAATTGGGGTAGTTAGCATTTGGTAATCATCATTCCTTGACATTATTAGTGTGTATCCCTCTATATCTTTAGAATATTGGACGATTTTGGGGAATTTAACATCATTTTCCTTCAACCTGTACTGATAGCTGAATCCACCTGCTTTGTAGGACCCTAGCTATAGGAAATTATCCACCCAATGCATGTAGGCATAAGGGTAGGAGGAATATTAATGCATAAATCCCACAAAACTCCAACTCTTCCCCCGCCATGACTTATGCCATGAGTATGTCAATCAAGAACCCATACCCTAACTCACCCTTGGAGATAATCTAATTGTGGTTGATTGACACCCTCATACATTGATACGAACAGAAGGGGGTTATGGCCATAAGGGATATGGACCACAAGGACCTGGAGGCATCAGTGCCTCACCAACACTACCACCCCCAAGGTTTGATCCATGGGAACCCCCCCCCCCCCCATTCTAATTTAGAACCACTTTTGGAGTCTCTTCTCAGAGTGATCCTATGACTTTCTCTCCTACACCGAGGAGATGGGGGGTACCTGAGTCCCCCTAGTTGTGAATACTACTTGGGATCCACCATGGAGGGATTCCACTAGGACATGTTAACACTAGAAATGACCAGTCCCTCAGGATGAAGAATAGGTGGATTTCACCCCTACTCTGTTGGACCTGATTTGACCCACCTGACACCAACATTAGGGTAATGTTCAGGAGAATTACCAAAAATGGGAATCATCTTCCATAGCTCTAGTGACCCCTTCCATCTCCATCACATTACACTAGATCACTAAAAAAGATTGGGGCATCCATTTTCATCCAATTGGGATCGAGACCCCAGCCACCTCATAGGAAGACTGGGTTGACCCTTTCAGCCATAGGTACCACCGATAGTCATTATAGTCTGATCCATAATAATAATACTTGAAGAGGAGGATTTCCCAACTTCATCACCAACCAAATAATAGGTCCTCCCTACTCTTATAGAAATCAACATAGTGGTCCTCCCTATTCCTTTGTCAATCCAAGAGGATATCCTTATCAATCATTCGACAACTAGTGTGGAGGTATTCTTCATACTCCAGTTTCTCAACATATAGTTCCTCTCTATGTACATTTCAACTCACAAGAAGGACCTCCTCATGCTTCAATAAACAAGAAGGAAGTCCCACCTCATGATCCAACCAACCATTGTAGAGGTCCTCCCTAGGCTGAACAGGTGACCTATTGTGAAGAATCATCTAGAAGGATGGACACATACCACCAAAACAGAAATCCTGGAAATTGTTAAACATCTATCAATCTCATTGATCTTTCATATTTTTAGGAAATATATGAATCAATGATTCCACCTCCACCCTAGATTCTAGAGTCTATAGAAGGATCCTGGTAGGTAAAATTCACCATTATTGAAGGTGAAATCCATAAGATTCCCAGATTCCTCTATAGGTATGTATAGGTTAAGGAAGTTATTGCTTCCTTCTAGGGGCTTATCGTACAACCATCCACAT
Organism: Viscum album; assembly: GCA_963277665.1. Taxonomy (NCBI): domain Eukaryota; kingdom Viridiplantae; phylum Streptophyta; class Magnoliopsida; order Santalales; family Viscaceae; genus Viscum; species Viscum album. The sequence continues at coordinate 639,908,455 of OY728146.1, read as the reverse complement.
CATCACCAGTCTCACTCTATACCTCTACCCATGATAATGGAGAGCTATTATGGTCAGGTTCAACTTCTACAGATGGTGATAAATCTGTTGAGACACAGGTGAGTGTCACTACCCTCACACATGAGGTAGTGGAAAACACACCTTCTTATAGGGTTTTGATGATGAAGTTGGTATCACCCCCATAGACATCCCAGCATACAGTGAACTATTAACACATGTAGTGACTCCTTTCCTAGTATAACTTCTACAACCTATCCATATTGGCGTCACCACATATCTCATGAATAGAATCGATGGGAGCTTGGTCCAACCAAAAACATGGACCAAACTATGAGTAAGATTACTTATGAGAATCTATATCCATTGTTCAGTTGTTTGTGGTATTATAGTAGTCAGCAACCCCCAGTTTTGACATCTTTGAGTCCCTTATTGAGGTCAAGAATGTGTGTTTCCACCAACACATATGGCTGGTGCTTCACCACATCTTGGATCACTTTTTATCCTACTCAGAGTTTTGGAAACCTTGGGGAAATAGACTAGAAGTGTTAAAGGGTTTATCTAGTAGTTATACAGATGGATCAGCACCCCACTTCATCCATCTACTGTAAAACCCTTCACCAGATATTTTTCATGATCCTTAAAGTGTTCTTCCAGAATATGGAGGAGGTTTCAACACACACACATATATATATATATATATTAGAGTTTGGGTAAAATATATTGTTCTCCACTTCATCCTTATCCTATGATAGTATGACCAACTAATTGATAAATATGGTTCCCCTTAGGGTATTTTTATGGTTAACATGGTTGTTATTGAGTTTATCAAGTATTGGGACACTAATATGGGGTTTTACAGGGAGAACCCATCATAAGGGGTAGCACAGCACCAGGAAAAGTCTCATGTAGGTACCCTCATCAACCAGAGAAGAAAGGTGCTTAGCATCATGGATCCCCCTAATGATCTATCATTTTCTACCTATTGGAATATATATATAAGGGTAAGGTGAATTTTTTATCCTCATATCCACCTGAGGTTTCAAAAAAATCTGAGGAAGATTCAATGGTAGCCTCCCTTCTCTAGAAAGTTGAAGAGATGAAAATGATCATTGATGTTCTCATTTTTGATCGATTCTTGGATTATATCACTTCTTAAAGGGATCTTATTTCTCCTCAAAAAATCAGAAAGTCCTCATTGGATAGTTAATTTTAGTCAATCTTGGTAACTCTCTACATCTAGATAGAGCATAGGTAGGATTATATGGAAAGATCCCAAGGTATGAATAGTCAAACCCACCCAAGTAGTGTAATCAACCTCATCAGGATCCATATCAAGCCACTCCATGCGTTTCAAATCCTACTTATCAGGTTCATGAGTCTTTCAATGCTTACATGGTTAATAATCATCATCAAGATAGGGACCCCCACCATGATTATTTGACATATTCTCTCACCACTCACCTTGAGGATTTTGAGACATGACATGTGGTAATCCCACCGGATAGAAAGCTATACCCATCATTGGTTGATGACATGCAAGCACCCTCAGAGTATGGGAACCCTATAATTTCCCCATTCAATAGGATGGGAGACCCCCTGTTATGTGGACCATTTCATCTCAATATGTGGATGTATATTGGGAACCCCATAGTAGAAAGAGGCCACCAAGCTCCAATGTTTCATATAGACATTGGAAGGACCTGAATTTACGTGGTACAGCTAGCTGCCCATAGGGTCCATCACTAGTTGGAAAGACCTTCGTGGATAGTTCCTCTACTAGTTTATCTCCACTATGAAAAAGACAATTATTACTGATCTATTTAAATGAAATAAAATCCCGATGAGAAAGTTTCATATTTTTTCACCCAATGGAAATGCCTCACATACTCACTCGACATGTCACTAACTCACGAGCAACTAGTAATGATGTTTTTGGGGAATGTTAAGACTGATATGGTCCCTACTCTCACCACTCATAACTTACCAGGAGGATTTTAGGATTTTTATGATAATTCATATATCCTAGAAGATTCCTTGTATTAAGATAATAAATCATGCTCATTGATCCTTCTAGATCCTATAAGAATAAATTTTGGAGAAGGGAATGTTGCTGTTGTATAGGTAGAGTCCCCCAAGATACCAGAATTGTTGATCATTTTTTCAAAGGAGCCTCGCAAAGTATATTCATACCAAGTGCATCATCACCCAGTGTGGATCTTTCAAGCAACACCTCACTAAGCATAACCACCAAGATGAGAGAATGTAGCTCCAACCCCTCTTTAGGATCCCTCCCCTCATTAGGCTCAGGCTCCCAGAGTGCCAATTATGGAAAAAATAAATTGGTCTAATTTTTTTATGGTTTCACAGTTCCTAGGATATTTCAATTATGCCCTATAGAAAGGGATTCTAAAGATTCCAGACTGATAGAGGCCCTAGAAATCTAGACACATTAAATACCCTGACCATTTTCATTACCAAAGGATCCTCAGTAAAACCATCAAGGAATGTTATGTTTTCAAATATTGGATCAAGGGTCAAGTGAAAAATGGTTTGTTCAAGTTGCACAATGTTCCAGTGTGGGTAACCATATCTCAACCAAGCCTGGTAGTAACAGTGAGGGTTCAAGTGAGTAGTAGTATGTTTCCTTCCCTAAGATAGAGAAGTATGATGACTGGTTCACTCACAGAGCATTCTCTTAAGACCATAGTGTCATATGTACCCACCTAGGTAGGACCAAGCATCCTATTGTGGTTTCACCATCCCCAATCTCTACTTCCACATCCACATCACAGCCTTCCAAATCCTTGAATAGTAGATGTTTATGGAAAAATGGAGATCAGAGTCCCCCAGAAGTGCAAAAACCATCTCACATACTTAGAAATTTCATTCCTCAAAAGATGTTGATTTCCCCTAGAGTCTTCTCAACATTGTAAGTTCACTTTGACAATGAGTACGAGTAACACTCTTGAACACCGTCGAATTATTGGATCCCTTCATGGAACCTGATGATGAGGAATACACAGAAAACCCTCAGATTTCATCTAGTTGATGTTGTTATATGAGAGTACAAAGACACATGATCTATCAAAATGCTCAAGACAATGTTTCAGATCAAGCCTTTCATGATACAAAAACCAAGAAGTAGGTTTTATGTAGTTCTTAGTAGGTGTAGTCTTCTAATATCACTCCATCAGATGTTCCTCCATCAAATCATTATAGGAAAGTTTCCTTCCTCAGTTTCACCACACATACTTTATAAACTTAAACTAAAAAGTCATGGTCCATGAAGTATAACCTTAAACTATTTTCATCCCACCCCTTACATTTCACATGGAATAAAAGGCACCATTGGTTGATTCACATCTTTTTGAAACCATTTAATTCCATTCCAAATACTTTAAGGTGCCTCATGGTCTAAACTCTACGACCTTAAACTATGATCAATGATGTGTCTGAACATTAAGAACTTAAAACTATGTATGTATTCTTTTAGGTATGTTTTTTAAAGCACTGGGTGGCCTCCCAGCTCCCCCCATTAACATCAGTCAATCTTCCTTTGATGTCACACAGATTCCTTTGATACACCCTCTCAATGGTCTATGGGTGTCCAAATGCATAATTCCCATGCTCCATGTCCTGGTCACATGACGTTAAATTGTGGGATTCTTTTTTATCATATGATGTTAATCTATAAAATGTATCATCCTCATCATATGATGTGAAACTATTTTTTTATCATCCACATTACTTGGTGTTAAACTACAAGTCATCTTAATCTATCTCCTAAGAAGTCCTTCCCTCTAGTGTCAGTCATCTAACCTATCTTTCATGTTCTACTGCTATCGCTCAACATAAAAGATGATGATCCCCTATAATATGAGTTTGAAATTGTTTAGACTAATACACCCACACCAATGTTCTTTAATACATGGTGGCATAATTCTGGGAGTGTTGGAATACATTCTAACAGTCCATCACTTCATATCCACGCTTCGCATTCCCCTTATTTGTATCATCATCATCCCCCACATCTTAAGGGACCTCCCCCCTAACTTCATGGTTCCTAGATAAAATGGATCACCTACCATCTTAGTCTAATATCCTGGAGAAATTTGGATGACATTCTGTTATAGAATCTGTATTTCAAGCATGGTTAATGGTCGACCCTTAGTTTTTTATCCCCATTCCCAGAAAAATGATATGGTTGTTTTGTTTTGAATATTGTCAGAAATTATCTTGTATCATCATGAAACTCTCCTTTTTCCCATATCCTAATAATTTTGATTCATAAATTTCATTCCCCTTTATTTGGGTAGAATTCAGTTCCCCTAGTGTTATCCCATTCATGAACTAGATCACCTTATAAAAGAAATTCAGTTGTTCTAGGAGTCATATTCTCCACCCACAACCTCTCTCACCCTTAATACGCTTAGTTTTTAATCAAGAATAAAAGATACCAAGTGTTAGAGTATTATCATACACTCTCATATAAATGGTAAATCATATGTTCGTCCCTTATTTCTTATATTGAGCATGACTCATGTAATCTTAGGGATTGGTTTCTTGTTATCTCACAAATATGATTGAGGTAAAATAATTAATTGTGATGAAATACATGTGTTAAATCATGCAAGAGTTGAAAAAACAACCCAAAAAATGTTTTAGATGTTCATCCACATATTTGAGCCTCTCCTTTGAAAAAAAATACACTATGGATCCACCCCAACAATTAAGCATTGCAGCTTTTCCAACCACTAGAATCTGGACTCTAAGGCCTATTTTAACCTCCTGAGCTCTTCTTTCTCATCCTCAGCCACATGGATATACTCATCATGTCTGATCTATGCTTGTTTTATCCCATAATTTATATTGGATATATAATAAATTACCTAGTTTATTTAATTCATAGACTCCTCCAGCTGATCCCTCGGTTGGATGAGAACCTCTGATTGAGCATTGAGAAATGAAACATGTTTGTTTTTTTTTTCTCCTACAAATTTTGGATTTCCAAATTGGATTCATGGAGCTTCTGGATTATGTCGGTCTTCTTTTGGCATTATGAATCATCTAAATGTTGGCTTCCTTCATGCACCCACCCAACAAGGATGTCACATACCAGCACATAGAAACCATAAGTTTTCATCCCTCTAGTGCACAGATTGTAGAACCAATGGTGGAGGGATCACATCCGGCTCACCAGGTGCTGTTATAGAGTTAGGGTGATGAAACATTATACTCTCTACCACGCTATGTGCTAGACTATGTGATTCTTCTTAGTGGCCTCAAAACCAGAGTCTTTCAGCACCTCCGGTAGTGCAGGATCATACTCTAGAAAATATTAAGGAATAGGGGAAGTATGGACTTTCTATGAAATCGTATTGGAAGGGATATGTTCCATATAATAAGGTAGGTATTCCTCTCTTGACCCTTCCTCAGTAGTTTTTCCTCCACCAGCCTCATGCTCTGCCGCACCAGTGGAACCCACCATGACCACAGTAGAATTCTCGTCGGGGGTCATGGATGGATCATCCTAAACAACTAGCCCTTCAAGGGTTGAAAAACCATTAAATAATAACCCCTAGATGTCCCATCCTCATCCTTATACTTATCATGCATCATTTCAAGAACTTCTTGGAACAAGAACATATTAGTCAATTCGATCCAAAAATGACTAGTTGAGATTGCATAAGGATCCTTGTATGATGGAAGAATTTTCAGATTTATCCCTTGGGTATCAGTAGGAATCTCCACCATAGGAGATTCCTCAACACTAGTTGATACTTCAATGGTCAGCGTCAGATCCTCTTACATTATTTGAGTATAAGCTATGTGAAAAAATACAAACATGTTGACTCAAAATCTCTCTGAATGTTTGAAAAGGTAAAAATGAATTAGATTCACTCTTACCATGAGGTATGGGGATTTTGATGATAAGATTATCTGAGTGTTCCTCTTAGCCAGTAGTGGGTGATACTGTTGGAATGCCCGGGCATAGTCCCCTATAGATGATAGAGAGGACCTGAGTATTTGAGGTTGTCACTATGACCTCCTCAACTGGACCACTAGATGCATCAACCTCTAGCACATTCCCTAGAGTGTGCTCCCCAACACTCAGTGGTTCACCTTCAACCCCATCGGTAGGGGCCCCTTTCATATTTATAAGTTTCACATATAGAAAAAATTCTTGAGTTAGAGATTTGGGATAATAAATGTGAATAATTTGGGGAAGTTGGTGGTCAAGTAGGCTTACCTCATGAAGTGTGACCAATTTATACTCATAGGTTGCAATTTTTTTACACTCTTGATGAATCCCTAGATCAGTGGATGATCCCCAAGAATCCTCATGAATGGAGTCTTATGTTTCCTTTTCCACTGATTCCTCCTCTGATGAGTCAATAACCAATGGTGTCTTTTCCCATATTGTATCACCACAAAACATCACATGCACTGGGTGGAAGGAGGATCATACTCTCCATGATGGAAATCAAAGTCGTACATGGCTATCAAATACAGGTGCCTCTCATAAAAGCTCACATTTTTCATGATCTGATCAATCCTAACCTTCGGAAACTCGACACCATCCTGAATCATTTCTCGCCATATGTCATTTTTCGACATTGATGTATGTATCATCCTCCAATCTATCCATAGTGATGGAAATAAAGTGTTGTAAATCAACTAAATAAAATACTTCAATTTCTTCCCTATAGCCTCCTGGGATCTTCTAGCCTCAATGTGGGATCCCCCTTATTTCACCAAAACGTGATTTTGAGCCCCTCTCCTCTAAGAGGTAGGAGTTCAATACCACCCTGCACCATCCCCACTGAAGCACCAGCTTATGCTGCCACTGTTCTCTGGCTCACACCCTAAATAGAAGGTGTGTGACCACCCTACTACTCTTGCATCATTCTCACTAGCTCAATTAGTCAAATTCTCTTATACAAGATCATGCTAGGATATGCTTCCACCCAGTTGGGAGAATAATCCATCAATAGGACAACATCAATGTTGGTTTTCAGTAGTAAGATGGTCTCCCCTGATCCCATACACATCTACATCTTCTCTAGTTGATTAAGGATATAGGGATGATGGTCCACACAAACTCCCATATAAACTCTCTTCATTTTCCACTTGAGTCACCCGAACTTCCTAGAAAATTGGGATGGTGTATATGGTTTGTAGTAGACATGTACGTCCATCCTATAAACTAACACGCCAATCTTGAAGCTCATCATGCACTCCTTTTGTTCCCACGTACACTATAGGTCATCCTCCATCATATAAAATATGTAGATAAGGGGTAGAATTTTATGTTATGATATTTATTTATTCTAATAATTATCTTGATCTTTTCAAGTTCCACTATCCTGACCCTGGTGATATTAAGTAGGGATAGCAGCAAACCAGCATTCAAAGAGATGATGGAATATGGGAACTCATAACTCTTAAATTTTTCCATAACCCAGCCATGAAAGAACTGGAACAGGCCACACATTCTCCTTGGTGTGATTCCCCTCACCACACTTCCCAATAGTCTGTAGATCCAGGCCATCATGAGTACCCCTTGGTTGACTCTGTTGTCATCCACTAAGATTTCTTCCATCACCAGCATCCTTTCATGCATACTCATTCTCATCTTCATGACCTAGAGTATCCAACTACTCAATAATGTGGTGATAAACAAGTTATATTATGATAGTGTCTCCCATCCTTCTACAATATTGTATCCACGCTACTTAAACAACCCCTCCTCTAGGATCAATCGTTAAAATCCTATCCCCCTCCTTTGTAGTGTTGTTAGGAACTACTTTACCCATCTCAGTATCGACATGGCCAGGTTATTCTTTATAAAAATATAAAACCACATATTTAATGGTATTTCCTTGTGAAAGATGTGGGGAATTCTCTAGATTCTTCTTTATAGGCTCCAGTAGGTGTTGTGCTGAGAGGGGATTCCACTGTCTGTTATCCCAAGTATTAAGTGATGGAAGGAAGTCGTCATACTAAAACCCTTCCAGTGGTATTCCCTAAATGTATTGTACATACTATTAGATGATTCTCTCTACCCTATAATGATGATTTAATGTGTTCATGTCTAGTGTCCATCAGCTGAGGAGCTTTTGAACCATATCATATTCATGGTAGAAATGGAACTGTGACGTCCACACTGCCTCATAAAGTCTGACTTGGTGTAGCTATTCCAAATACTAAAAGTATGAATAGAATATCTATCATTCCAAATCCCATTCACTAGTAGAATTTTCACTAAACCATATGTCCCTGTCCTTATTCTATTCCCCTCTGTTGTTCTGCATGCTGCTCTGAAGAATTTTGGCATTGTTTTCAAGTAATTCTTCAACTTCTGGTTCCTCCCCCATGAACATCTTGTTTTACCCATTCAGTATATAGATATCCATGACCCCAGGCTCCCTATATGTGTGTACATGAACAATTATATTCCAATGGTTAAGATCATCCTTGCTTGTGAACCATGATCATAGCATATTGACTAATAATCCTGGGATATTCACCTTATCTATCAAACCAATGATTCACAATGGAATATTATTTCTCAGTAAATAATTCTTACATTCCTCCATTAGAATTTCTTTGAGTATCTAATTATCTACAACTACCCTCATATATCACGGGATATGAGTACTTTCTTCCATTTATTCTCTCTGAGTGGTGGCAACAACTTTGATCTCCACATGGTTTTTTTATGGGCCATTTAGAGTGAATCTAGAATGCTTATGGAATCAGCATGAAATAAGAAGGTTTATGCATGAAAAGGGGGATGTGGAATGCATGTTCAGTAGAGTGAACACAAAAGGTGAACCTATTATCATAATATGATGCATGAAAAATGAGTGCACTAAAGACACAGCCAAATCTCGGGTGTTGTGTGAAAAAAGAAGACTTACGTGCATGAGAGAAAGAAATACTATCGTGAAAGACGTCAAGGTACATACAAAGGGAACTATCCATGTATTTATAGTCATGGACTGGAGTTTTATGAATGTGAAACCCTTGAACATGCCTGATTGTGAATTTTTCATGTACCCATGGGGAAATATCCCACCCTTCGGCGTTCCCCTTGAAACACAGCCTTTTGGTCCCCTATCATCTTAGATTCTGAGGGTGGTCATTTTTTGGAACCAAAATCTCATCAAAGGACTCAAATGGATAGTATTGGGTAAACCAGGCACATTCTCCACCCCAAATCACAAATTCTGTATTGATGGGAATGGACCATGAAAATTTTCCTTACTAGATGAAATAAGTTCATTCTGCATGCAATGATCTTATGCACTTAAGGAGAACAAAATTTTTTCCTTCCACTTTGGATGAAAGGATTTCCAAGGTAGGTGTGTGCAAGAAAGGAATCATCCATTCAAGAAATGATCAATGTATTCAAGATCCCTCCTTGTGTGCCAAATGATACATAAATTCAATGAAGTTTCATGAAAAAACACTAGTTTAAAAGGAAGAACCTCGTGCATTCCCTCTTCCATGATGAAGAACTTACATGCTCTCCACCGATTATATCATCTATAAATAAAAGTTCACCCCCCCCCCTTATTGAGGAATAACACTAAAAGATGAAATGCCACTACTGTGCACACAAACCCCCTCTTATGAAACAGTGTGAAACATATATCACCCAAGGTATATCATCTCGTGTGAAGGAACTCATATGGACACATGCTTGACTTAGACTACTATATATTGACCCTTGTTTATATATGTATAAGTATTTTCAGGTAGACATAATGTACATTCTTTCATGAACCCTTTTTTGGTGCACAACCTCGGACATACGCACACCCTTGCCTCCTGCCTCTATGGTCAACCCCTATGGTAGAGAACCATTCTCATGTAAGTATTTAATAAAACACTCTGCTCGTTATTGTACCCTTTCAGTGCCAACACCCCACCCCACCCAAAGTCACATGAGTGGTGGTAATGTAATCCTTAGGGGTGAGGAGTTATTTCACTCACGTTTGAGCTACATAACATAAAACTTCCTAGCTCCATGTACTATTCAAATAACGTTAAACTCCATGAAAAAATCATCAGTATATGACATAAAACTATAGTCATACCATGTGTGATAATCATGGGATGATCTGTGTATTAGTGGCATGGGATGATCCCCACAAATCTACCACTCACATGGAATGAGGTCCTCCAGGAAGCCCAATGCATTATCCCCCACACCATTCCAACCAATAGAAATTATCTTGAAAAGAGAAGATCAATGAAGAAGCCCCACATGATCCCTCTTTGACACTCATTTCATGAAACGGGTGTCCTTACCACATGACGTTGAATTATTTGGATCGGTCATGTCACATAACTTTAAACGGTGGTATCAAACTATGTGGGTTTTGATCCATGTCTTCTAATCTTGGTATGTAGGATGCCTCCCTAAAGTTTAATCTAGACTATGGTAAACTCATGGTGTACCTTCTAGGGATACACCACTTAAATATAACTCAAGGGATATTTTGATCCATCCATCAGTAATCTTTTAGGTGTAACGTTATCCCTTCTAGGGACACACCTCTTCGATCTGCCTAAATATAGAATTAGAATGTTGGTAAACATTTAGTTGTGACATAATTCCTCCTAGGGCCACACCTCCTCGATCCACCTCAATAGTGAATTAGAACATCGATAAAATTTTAGTTATGAAATAATCCCTCCTCAAGATGCACCTCATCAATCCACCATAATAGGGAATTAGATTATTGGTAAACCATTCAGGTGTGACGACTTTCCTCCTAGGGACAAACCTCCTTGATCCACCTCCATGAGGCATTTTTATAAAAAAAACTCCATCTCTACAAGACATTAAACTTGCGCCCTAAACCACAATACATACCCCATGAAAAACATGGGATACATGAGGTAAAAAAATTGGAAGATATACGCCCCCAGCATCAATTACCTTGTGATATTCATAGGATTTAATGCGTACAGTGCCTAAGATTCCTCGTATGAGATGACCTCCTAAGAGGAATATTCTTAGGTGACTATTACGCCCAACATCAAAACATTCTCAACAATTCCTAATGTGACTATGCTCATAACTGAATGCTGTTATCCTACCAGACATAAGAAGTGTAATTAACTAGTATCCAAAAATATATTTTGTCATGAATGAGTTCCAAAAACATAAATTAAATATATGAGGGAGACTCAGACTAGGAGATCTAAAGAGAAATCCATGGAAGTATGAATTGATATCCTGTCATTTTTTTGATCAATGAGAACACATCACTATTTAAAGTGATAAAAGTCTCCCTCCTTTGAAAATTGAGAATATAGGGCTACAAAATCTAGTGTGTACATGAAACCTATTTCGATGTGTAGGAAATCCTCAATGAATGTATTGGAAACATGCCTCATCAAATAATCCTCCTCCCACATATCATGGTTATCCCATCTTCACTACCATAGTATAGAGACCAAGGAATTGTTTTTACAATGTAGTACCATATCTTGGAGGTCCATAATATAAATTGGTTGCTCTATCATAGTGGTGATAGGATCAAAATAAATATATTTCCATTTGACCACAAGGGAAGGGTTTGGTTGATAACTTATCATCTTGGAAACATGTAGCGTGTTATGAATCGATATATAACAAAATGGGAAGTCCAACCAATATTCAAACTTTCCAAGTCATTCCATGATCTCAAAGGGTCCAAAAATTCCTAGTGCCATCTTACACTACTTAACCAACCAACATAATCCCAAGAAAGGTAAAACTCTAATAAATACTGCATCACCAACCTCAAACTCAAGTGGCCAATGATGATGGTATGCATAGGATTTCTGACGATTCTATTATTTGAAAAATATCTTTTGGATCAATTGAACCTTTTCTATCATCTCCTAAACTAGGTTCAATACAACAAAGGACCCTATAACAACTATGACCAACAAAAGGGATATCTACATGTATGATCATAAAATTCTTCAAATAGATCCTTTTTAGTCAAATTCTAATAACTATTTTTATAGGAAAATCGGAGCAGATAGATTTTATTTTTCCTTGATCCTCCAAAATCATGAACACTTTATCAAATAATTTCCTCATCAATAAAAATAGATCTCTCTATCTACTCATTATCTTATGGATGATATATCATGACTAATTTCTAATTTAAACCCATATCCTCTTTGAATCCTTTCAAAAATGTATGTTTGAAACATAGTCCCTATTAGAAACATTTATAGAGGTAACCCCATGAAATCTCATAACCTCTCAGACATAAAATCTCCTTATCTAATCTACCTTCTCTATCTCCTTAATAGGGATTAAATGACCTGATTTTATAATTCTATCAATTATAACCTAAATCATATTTCTTCCACTATAATTACATTGTAAACCAATGATGAAGTCCATGGAAATATCATCTCACTTCCATACTAGAATGGGAAAAGTTTTCAACAAACCATCAAGAGTCTGGTGTTCCACATTAATTCGATAACAATTAAGGAAATATAATTTATTGGTTTTTTTCATGTAAATATTTGAAATATGTCTAGTAATATTTTTGTATCTAGGAGCTAAGACAATGAGATATTCTAAGGTTGATGATCCTAGAATTGACATGTGAAAAATATTTAATATATTAATATCAAGGGTATATAGTTTTCCTTAAAAAAGATAATGGAACTTAAATAGAGTCTCAAATCAGAAATATGAGGAGGTAGATGATTTTTGAACATGGGTTTTACCCTAGGCATGATAAAACCATTTTCAATGTTGGATATTTGTTGAAAAGTCATCATGGGGGCCAATAATAAAATAAATTTATTGATTAAATTTATTTAATTATTTTGACAAAATGACCTAAGAATCCTCTATAGGTACCTTATTATGGGTGATTCCCATGGTTAGTTTCATAACCCTATAGACCTAAAGAAGAGAGTGTGGATAGGTATTGATTAATAAAATCATATTGGAGGATCAAACCATTACCACAAGGATCACTAATGACATCAGAGTTCTTGGATATTTCTAATGACTATGAATCATGATCATTCTTTATTAGTGACTAATTCCAACATGAGGTAGGATGTTGTTTTATGTGTATTTTTCTCTATTTTCTTATCCTATTGTGAAAAAATTCAATCAACTAAAGGATTGATTCATGTATTGATCATATTATGGGTATGGGGTTATTTTTTGTGAATTTGGGGATTTCTATTGTTGTTTAATTTATATATATTCATTCATAATTCTAATGGAAATGAATTGAGGCCAGTAGAAACATTGAACAAGGCTTATTCCTCATTTTTTGTGAATTTCTTCCCATTTTATTCACTCATTCATCATCAGCATTTTCATTGGATGGTGGTTTGAAAAATTTTGAGTAATCAATCATTGTCCACCTATTTCTTGGTGTAATGGATTGATACCGAAGATCCGGTATCACAGTGATGGAAGGATCAAGATAAGACAATGGTGATGATGGATTAGGACTGAATTAGAGATCTTTGTGTGGGCCTTGATGTGTGGTGATGGGATGTGATGAACCGATGGTTAACCATGTGAATAGGATGGTCAGATTCAGGCAAGCGGTGATAAATAGTCTTGGCTATATAAGCTTTGTAATTTCTATAAAGGATCATGGATGGATCGAAGGCTGGATTTTTAGGTAAAGAAACATGAATAAAATCCATGTTTTTTAGAAAATCCTAATATATATGGCATGTAATTGGAAGATACATTTCGTTTGGTGCCTTAGCAATGGAGATAGGGTTTATATGAAAAAGAAAGTATTAAATGTCATGTGACACATGTCACACGTCATGTAACTCAACCTAGAGACTCTCTATGTACCCCTGGGTATACGAGAGGGACGAGATTATATTGGTTAATCCATGTAATCAGACCCATCTATAGTACACAGGCTAAGCCATGTACTTAGTCATGTCCAAATAGATAGGCATGACCTATGGTTCATGAACATAGCCAAGTGTACATGGGCATGGCTTAAAGTACACAGGCATGGTATTAAGAACATGAGAAGACTCCTGACTAGAAATACACATCATGTACTACTAGTATACACCATGTACTTTTCCTTGGGAGGTCTGATACCCTTGTTCAATTCATCATGGACTGGTTTCTTTAAGGTTATGTTCCCTAAATCCATCCTTATGTGGGTATTATATGGAATTACATCCTGAATATATGATTTTGATTCTATCTTAGGTATTAGTTTCATATTGAGCTTTAGGAATCTCCTTAGAGTCTCAAAATGGTATCCTCTATCATCTTTTTCCCTAGGTGGGGTTCTCATAATCAGTGTGACCAACTGTAGATGGGTTTCAACCCCCTACATAGCATGTTAATATTAATTAGGTTGTTGATATACCTCATAGACCTGGGTGTGATCCCCATATGTGTATTGATATCTTCATACTTCTAGTTTTCACTTGCTTATAGTGATACCCACCAAGCATGAAATCTGGTATGGATTATATCAGTGCAATTAGACTTGTGGGGTGAGTTCTCCCAGGCGAGTGTGGTTATAGAATCTCTACCATAATCTTAGGTTCATAGTGTGGTTTTGGTCTTACCATGCGACTTAGTGTCCACTGTGAGTATATCTAGATGTTTTATTTTATGTATAATATTTTTATTGAAATATATATTTATGATTTTACTATTCTTTATTCTTTATTCTTAGTGATTTGGGGGTACAATATAGGATATTTTTATACTCACCCTTGAAGGGGATCTTTCCACACATTTCATGTCTTATATAGTTGATTTACATTTCAAAGGTGTTCTTGGTGGACCAGGAGTAGATAGATCTTATTTTGGGCTATAGAGACCATGTTTCATACCAAGAGTAACATTTGACCATTTTCCCTTTTTTATAGAAGATTGTACTTCCTATAGTTTTTTTGGGCTTGTATTTATCCCTTTATGCTTTCCAATATTACTATTTTACTCATATTATGGTATTTAGATGTATACATGCATTTGGTATTAGTTTTATTTTATATTTATGCATTTTTATGGGCTTCTAGATGTGTGTGTTCATACATGTCTCTTAGGATAATCCCTACCATGTGAGTTTTATGCCTTCTCGGTGCTAGCCTCTAGCCCCAGCCTATTAAAGGAGGGCTTTAGGTAGTCACAGTCGGCTTATCATAGGCTATGTAGGACCCAGTGTTTTTTTTTAAAGATTATCATCAAAGGAAATTTTTCCTCTTAGGACTACAGTTTTTACTTTTTCAATATATGAGTTTGGTTTGGGATTTATATAAATAATTTTAACAGTTTTGAGTGCATCATTTATGTCAGGGACTTGAGTGTTGGTGCGTTTACTGACATATCCATACACCAAGACTCTGATCACTATTCTTTCAACTTAATACATGTACACATTGTTTATAGGGAAATAAACATCATTAAATTCATAATATTGGAATGGGTTGTGTTTCCATGAACTTCTTGAGTCATCTCCCTAGATATACTCATTGACTATGACACATATTATCAATGTTAGGATGCCTCCATAATGATTTCCAACTGGGATTAAGAAAAATGATTGTGAGGATGATTCCATTAGTGATAAGAATTCAATATAAGGACCTGGTCAAGAGGTAGTTCTTTAGGTGGTTTTCCAGTCATGCATACACCCACTGAGTAGTAGATGGTACCCACAGTACTACAAGATGAGGTTTATAGGGTGATCATGATCCATGAGTTTTAGTATCAGCAACCACTCAATTTTATGGGAAAGACATACCCATAGAAATCTAAGTATTTGATCATGGTGGTTACGGGATTCTTTCATATCATAAATACACCTATAGAATGGATGGTGGTCTTGGAGGTGAGCCTTATCCATGGATTCATAGGGCTTTGGTGGATCCAAGTGGTTCTGTCATATGATGAGAAAAATAATTCATATAAATAGTTTGAGTGTCTCTTTAGGGAGGAGTACTCTCTAGATATGATTACAGTAGTAAAAATCCATGATATTTTATAGCTACAACTGGGAAACATGACTACGGATGAGTATTCGTTGAGGTTTAGAAACCTCTCATGATAGTTTATGGATATGATTTGGGATCCAATCATTCAGGAACGAACCTTTGAGCATGTTATACGCTTATACATATGGTCTGGTGTGGTACCTTTATGTGTTCCTACTTATACTAGGTTGTTAGAGCATGCCTCGGTGATCAAGATATTTCTATTGGAGCAGACACCAGTAGTGGGTGCCAATAGTGGGAACATAGGGGATGAGACTTCGGTAGTAGGTAGATGATGATAGATGCAATGATCTATATAGATGATAAATTTTAAGATGAAATATAAAGACTGATGGTATATGGTTCAAGGATCTTATGGTGAGTCTAGTCAGCCTAAGGAGAAGCAGTGTTACTCATTTGATAGTTAGGAACATCTCCCATGGGATTATCTAACATGTCATACAGTTGATTGGGAGACATTGGATAAGCTACCTAGGTAGAGGAAACTGTAGGAGAAGGGAGGTCCATAGGATGAAATATGATTAAATGTAGTAGGTATTCATCATGAGGTGTTAGTCTATTTTACATGATGTCACCACCACCCCCAGGTGGTCCCCATAAGGCTCAGGGAGCTGGTGGAAGGGGGTGAGGGAAGTTGTAGGACATAGATGCTCCAGGGATGATTGGAGGTATGGTCTATGTATTTTCTACCTTATATGTAATCTTAATATACAAGGAAGTGATCCAATATTTTCTTTAAATATCCCTATTTATAAACTTATAGGTTCCTTTTGAGCCATTGGTATGACCCTTACACTTGGATACTCCTACTGGAGATGACTCAATGATCATTCACTTTTTCTGACAGTGTGATCTAATAGTTGAAGGAGATAGTTTCTCATTGGATATCCTTATGGTAGATATGGATCCTTATGATATCATCTTATTCATGTACTAATTATAAACCATTCAAACATAGATTGATAGTTTTATGTGGAGGATTCAGTTTTCTACATTAATGGGATGAGGTTTTCTTTCATAGGTTAGAAGGAAAACCATGAAGAGTATGATGGGATCATATATATGAGGGTGTTATTTATTACACACTAGTTAGATATCATGACTCTTATAGAAGTAGATTCTATGAGTTATAAGTTTTCTGCTGCAGTGGATGAGTATGAGGATGTCTTCTCTGAGGACCTTTCAGGATTACCGCCCCACTGGGAGATAGACTTCTGCATTAACTTACAACTAGGGATAGATTCAATATCTAAGATATAATATCATATGGATCCTAAATAGATAATTGAGTAGAGGGAGTCATTGGATTACTTTCATAGGAAGGGATTTTTGATACCCAGCGTTTCCCCCTATGCAGCCCCAGTGTTGTTCTCCAAGAAGGTGGATTGGATATTGAGATTTTGTCTGTATTATCAGTGATTGAACTAGGTAACTATAAAGAATAAGTATCCACTAATAAATATTGACAACATCTTTGATAAGTTTAAAGGGGGGTGGTAGTTCTTAATTATTGACCTCATGTCAGACTATCACCATCTTCTAGTATGGGATGAGGATATACTAAATAAAACCTTAAAATTCTACTATAGTTACTATGAGTACTTGGTCATACCTTAGGCATGATAAATGAATCATTAGAGTTCATGGGACTCCTAAACCAAATCCTTCAGATTCTATTAGACTAGTTTATGTTGTTCTTTATCAATTATATACTATTATACTCTATAAATGAGCGGGGTAATGAGAGACACTTGAGGATAGTTCAAGACACACTCTGAGAGTAATAGATTCATAGGAATCTCATAAAGTGTCATATCTAGATTCAAGAGTTTCATATTTTGGTACTTATTATATCATATAATTTTATGGAAGTGGACCCAAAAATAGTAAAGGTAGTATTATCATGGAAGCCACCCAAAATTGTGATGGAGGTGTGGATCTTCCTTGTGTTGGTAGGATATTATATGATATTTTTTCCCTATTTTTCTAGTATATCAAAAACATTGAATTCTTTAGCCTCAAAGGGGAAGCCTTTTATTTTTATTGAATAGTGGAAGTAAGTTTTTTAGAATTTGGAGAAGAGGTTGATGAGTTCCCCCATATTGATATTTCTGGAGGAGGGTGTCGATTATGTAGTGTTATGTGATGGTTCAGGGATCGGATAGGGTTGTTTGTTAAGGTAGAGGTAGGTGTTGATTACCTATGGGTCCAAGAAATTTATACCAGATGAGAATAAATACATGAAACATGATCTTGAGTTTGAATATGTATTATTTTCCCTAAGAATGTGTCGAAACTACCTTATGGGTGAGTGGTTTTTTGTCTAATATAACCACAATAATTTCAAGTATATCTTCTCTCGAAAATATATTAACTTGATATAAATTCAATGGTAATAATTACTATAGGACTATGACTTTGAGATATTCTATACTTCATGGAAGGGGGATGTGGTGGAAGATCTTATCACTATGATATATTGTTCTTAGTTGTTAGTTGAGGCATTAGAGCAGTTAACATCATTGTGGTTTTCCTTAATAGATAAGAATGGTTCTTTATATCTTTAGTTAATGGTTGTTACCCCCATCACATTTATTTTGTGTTAGGGAAGATCATCATGGATATACCAACTATGAGATAATACATACTTAGATATCCCTTGGTTGTTCTCCTAATGTATTTTATGAATGTGGGGATCACGTTATGATTTTCAGATGATAGATGATAGTACCGGTGACATTTTTGTAATAAGTGATGAGGGAGTTTCGTACATCCCCTTTCCAGTACATCTAGGTGTTGCAAAGATATTCCAAGACCACCAATATTAGTTTTGGTGGCCAGGAATAAAGAAGGGTGTAACAAAGTTTATCTATAGATACCTCACTTTTCAGTAGGTGAAGGCTAAGCACCAAGTTCTATTAGGTTTAGTTCAATGCATTGATCATCCAGAGTGTAAGTGGGGTAGAAATATATGGACTTCGTGATGGGGTTACTATGTACATATAGAGGTAATGATTCCATCTAGGTGATCATAGAATGATTCACCAAGTCTGACCACTTCCTAGATTTTCAATATCAAAGTTTGATAGAGATCTTTGGATGCCTTTATGAGTTGAAGATATTCTAGATCAACAGAGTTCCCTCGATGATCATTTCAAACCCTGGTTGTCATTTCATTTCATGATTATGGATAGGATTCTAGTTGGAATTTGGGAATCAGTAGTGTTTGAGAGATTTGTTTTACCCCCAGACTATGTTAACCATTCAAGCACTGGAGGACATGTTGAAGACTTTCATATTGTACTTTGGATATGGTTGGGAGGATCATCTACCCTTTTGAGTTTTCATACAATAACAACTACCATTCCACCATTAGTATGAAACTATTTGAGGACTTTTATAGGCAACCATGTTAGTCACCACTTTTTGGGATGATCTATGTGAGTTAGCACTCATGGAACCAAATTTGGTGTGATCTATTAAAGAGAAGGTGTAGATCATCCATGAGAAATAGAGGACTATACAGAGCCATCATAAGTTCTATATAGACAAACAATGGAGTCATTCAGAGTTTGATGAGGGGGTACCATGTGTTCCTGACAGTCTTAGCCCATAATTTATTATGGGTAATTGGCCATGGTGGAAATCTATATCTGAGAATAATTGGACCTTTATAGATACTAACCATAGTCATCAAGGTGGCATATATCTTGGCTCTACCACCACAGTTAGACTAGGTACATGATGTCTTCAATGTATCACAGATAAAGAGACATGTTCATGACATGTCCCAAGTTATTGAATAGGGTGAGGAACACATCAAGTATGGAGATACCTTTGTATAGTACCCAATGGATATCAATGATCAACATGAGATTATCCTATGTGGGTGAGTGATTCATTTAGTCTGTGTCCAATGGAAGTATGGGAATCTTCAGGAGAGCACCTGGGATTGAGATACTCATATGCAGGCTTAGTAACCACATCTTTTTGAGTAGTCCTTTTTTATTTTTGGTATGGAAATACCTAAGTTGGGGAGAATGTAATGTATCTGTTTTTTCCATATAAATCATTAATATATATATAGTAATATTTTTGGGGTCGAGTGCTGAGGTGGTGTGAGATTCCAAGTCCTGGTGAGCCTAAAATGGATATTTAAAAAATATTAAATATATTAATATCATGTGTGAAAATTTTCCCTGAAAAGGTCGAATAACTTCTAAAAAGAGTGTCAGATTTGAAATTTGTGACTTTCATTGAGTCCATAACTTGGGTTTTACTTAAGTAATGACATTCTACTTGTAGGTGTTGTGTGTTTATGAAAAAATTCATTGTGGGTGAAACTAATAAAATAAATTTATTGAATAAATTTATTTTATTGTTTTGACATAATGATGTAAGACTCCTCTATAAATACCCTCTTATGGGTGAGTCCCAATGTTAGAAGCAAAACCTCATAGGCCTAGATAGGAGTGCTTTGAGAGACATTGGTGAATGATATCGAATCAAATGATCGAATCGTTATCGTAAGGATTTCTAGTGACATTGGAGATCATAGATCTTACCAATGACTATGAAGTGGGATCATTCTTTATTAGTGACTGATCCAAACATGATTTAATACATTTTTTAATGTGGATTTATCCCCATATTCTAATCCTATAGTGAATTTGAATCAATAAACTAAAAGATTGATTTGTGGATAGATCATATTGCAGGTATGGGATTATTTTATAGGAATTTGAGGGTTTCTATTGATTTTAATTTATATTTATTCATTTTTCATTCTAATGGAAAAAAATCAAGGCCCATAGGAAAATTGTATGAGGTCCTTTCCTCATGTTTTTGTTTTCCTCATTTCTTCTTCTGTTGTTCATTCTTCTATCATTGGTGTTTGTTTTGGCAGGTAGTTGGACAAATATCTAGTAATCATTTGTTTTGAACTCGTTTCTTGGTGTAATAGATTGATACAAAATATCCAAGTTCATGTTGATAGAGGGATCAATATATAATGAATATAATGATTGATTGGTACTATATTGGAGTAATTCTTGTAGTCTTTGATGTGTGGTAACAGAATGGAATGCCTAGATGTTTTACCATACAAATCATAAGGTCAAATTTAGTTGATCAATGATAGAAAGGCTTGGATGTACCAGATCCAAGATTTTCAAAAGTAATCATGGATTGATCAGAGTCCATAGGTTTAGGAGAATACATGTGAAGCAGATCTATTATTTATGGAAAATACATATGTATATAGTGTGAAATCATGAGATACATGTTGTGTGGGGCCTTGGCTATGGAAATATGGTTTTTATAGAGAAGAATGTATCACATGTTGTGTTACACATGTCACATGCCATTTTAATCCACCAAATGATTTTCCATGTACCCTTGGGTACATGGGAAATTCTATAGTACATCGTCTTAGTCATATACTTAGACCAGTACAGAGCACATGGGTTGAGTCGTGTACTTGGACATGACCAAGTACACGGCCACATATTTCTATACATGGACATGACCAAGTGTACATGGGAATGGCATGGAGTACTCGATAATGGGATAGAGCACATTGACGGAAATGGGACTGGAAATACACACTATGTGATACTATTATAAATTGTTAACTGTTACTTGGGATGTCTGAGGCCCTTGTTCTCTTATATGTGGACTAAATTCCTTAAGGGTGTGTTCCCTAAATCCATACTTATGAGGTTTAGTATGGAATTATATTCTAAACATTGTATTTTTATCACTTATAAGATATTAGTTTTAGATAGAGTTGTAGGAATCCACCCAAAGTCCTTGTATGGGTTCCTCTATCTTTTTCTCCCTATGTGGGGTTCTCAAAATCAGTGTAACCAATTATACACGGGAATCGATCCCCTAAATAGAGGGTTAATCCAGATTGGGTTGTTAGTATAAACCAAAGAATTGGGTGTGATCCCCATCTATGTATCGATATCTTAAAACTTCTAGTTTTTATATTATTATGGAGATACCATAGAATCATGACATCTTGGATGGATTCCATCTATATTATCAGACTTGCAGAGTGATTTCTCACGGGAAAGTGTGGTTATAGAATCTCGAGCAGAATCTTAGGTTGGAAATGCAGTTGTGACCTTAAATTGAGACTCAGTGTCTAATATGATAATATCTAGATGTTTTATTTTATGTATCATATTCTGATTGAAATATCATGTGATGATCTTACTAATTGTGATGCTTTATGATTAGTGATTTTAGGGTGTACTAATGGGTAATTTTATACTTATCCATGTATGGGATATACCTACACATGTAATGTATTATGCCGATGACCAGTTTTTTATGGGTTTCTTTGTGGACTAGGAGAAGGTAGAGCTTAGTTGAGGCTAGAAAGACCATGGTTTGTACTAAGAGTCACATTTGACTATTTTCCCCTCTTTCTAGTAGGTTATACTTCTTATAGTTTTTGGTGGTTTTTTATTTGGTCTTTTTTCTTTCTAGTATTAATTTTGTACTCTGATTGTGGGATTTAAATGTATTCATGAATTTGGTATCAGTTTTTTTTTACATTTCAACATTTTATGGGATTGTAAATTTTGGTATAAATACTGATACCTTAGGTTAAGGCCTCCCATTTGATTTTTATTCCTTATCATTATTGTCCTATTACCCCTTCCCTATTGGTGAAAGTCTTGGGAAATTCACACTCATCTTATCACTGGCAAGGTGGGCCTCAGTGGATCAGGTCATGATAGGAACCATGGCATAGAATATAGAATTGACCATTTCAACCCCGATCACCAATATCGGTGCCAAAAATCATGATAAATTTTAGTAGTCCTAGGGTGTATGGACCATCAACACTAGTTTCCATTATCCATAAATTCTTACCTCAGAGAAATAGGAACAAACAACCATCCCTAGAAACATAAATCACCAATGGGAGACTGAGACCTCTCATCCGATGACTCGCCACTATTTAGGATTTCACTAGCATGTTTCCAATCAATGTTCGTTAACCGTTCATGATAAATTTTATTATAAAATGATGATCCAGCATTTATAAAGGCTAAGAGTACCTACCCCCAATAATCTTCCACTTCCAATATCATATCAGTTAAGAAACTCATCAACAACTATTCCTCTATATATTTCATTATGGTTTGAGTCGGTAATTTCCTACTCAAAGCAGTGTACACCACATTCCCTTTCTCAGGGGTGTAATCAAAATCAAAATCAAAATTCTGTAATCACTAAACCTAGCATCTCTATCAAAAATTCATATATCTCTAAGTAAAAATATAGTTCAGGTTCTTATAATCAGAAAAAATCATAAATTTCTCCCTAACTTTATAATGATTATATGTTTTGAGTGCATGCATAACCACTGCCAAATCAAGACTGTGTGAAAGGTATTTTTTCTCATGAGTTGGAAAGAGACAAATGATACATTATGTTTTCCCTACCTCAAGACACACCCAAAACTCATAACCAAAGCATCATAAAAAACATCATAACCTGACCCTAGTTTGAAAGAATCAAAACCAGATCTCAAACCAACCTTACCTTCATATCCTCAAAATATCTCTAACATTTCCCATTCCACTCAATCATAACACCCTTGTGGGTTAAATCTATCATCATAGATTCGATCGTGGATAATTCTTGAAAAAAATAACTATAATAATTATCCAATCCCATGAAACTCCATATCTCAAACAAATTTATAGGATTATTCTAAGAAATTACATCCCAAATTATTTCAGGATCCACTGAGATACACTTACCTAATATAAAATGACCCTAAAACATTAATTCTTAGATTAAAAAATAACAGTTGGGAAGCTTACCATAAAATTAGTGTTCTCTCATGGTTCCAAGGATGATATCCATAAGATTATTTTACTCCTCATCTAACCTAGAGTACACCAAAATATAATCCAAAAACATGACTATGAAAGAGACCAAGAACCTATCAAATATTTAGTTCATCAATGCCATAAATACTATAGGATTGTTGTTGAGAACGAATGGAATAACCATTAACTCAAAATTTCTATACCAACTCTTAATGATGTCTTATGTATATCATCTTCTCTAACTCTTAACTAGTAGCACCATGACTGATGTTCAATCTCAAAAAACCAACTACCCCATATGAGTTGATCAAATAGATCATCAAATTTTGGAAAGGGATATTTAATCATAACTATCACTTGATTTATCATTCGATAATCTATGCAATGTTTGAGGCTCCTTTCTTCCTTTTTAGCAAGGAGGTCAAGTGAAGACCATGGTTTCACACTAAGATGAATATGTCCCTTCACCTCAAGGTCTGTAAGCTAGATTTAACGTTCCATCAACTCAGTAGGTTTCATGCGATAGGATTACATAGAAATAAGAATCATACCTAGGAGTGGGTCAATAGTAAACTCAACCACTATCTATAGTGATAACCTAGAAAAATAATTAGAAAATACCTTTGGGTACACACTCACCACTATAGTAAGTGGACTACTTAAACAAGGATCGACAAGATTAGTAAACATCTCTGACCACTAACACAATATTATTCTAGTATAAGGAAAAAAAAGTCCCACACTCCTATATCTAGAATACCACTCATGCTGAAAGAGATGAGAGATCCAATTGAGAGATAAAAACTAAACTCAATGATGAAAAAATTCAATCTAGGACTTGATGCTAATCATCCAATCCATTCCAATAATAAGGTCTCAGATATCAATATCAGTAACCATGAAATCCCACTCCACATCGATGTGGGTTATCTTTACCCGACATTAAGGACATATAAAACCCTCAGAACTATTCCCCAATTGCATGGAATGATCCAATAGGAATAGAATGAGATCAGGATGAAATCCCAACACAAAAATTAAATTTTATGATTTAAATGAATGAGTATCACTTGTATCTGATAAAGATAGTTTCATATATGAATAAATGAGAATTTTACCTCTAATATTAGTGGGGGTGGCTTATTCCTCAGTGAATACTCCACTACATGAATATTTTTTATCTCAACTCTTCCCTGGTCCCTTTTAGCTATATAAACATACCCAATTTCTTGATAGTAAGACAAACTACCCTTTGAAGCATCATAATGAACCTTCAAACTCTTGGTGATATTAGATCCAACCTTACTACCTAGGGATATACATCCACAAAAATAACTAAGATTTCTAGATTTTATAAAATAATGAATAGTTATTGGAACCTACATACTATTAGGCATTCTATAAATTGGCTCCCACATTGATAGAAAACTATCTAAAGTTATCCAATTGAATCCCACAAAACTAGTCCTGAGGAAAATTGGGCATCATTAAGCTTCCTCTTCTGGATATATAACATAGTCAGGATATCCCTCATAAAAAAAAAAGAAAACTCCATATAAACCCATTTTCCCATCTATGTCTTCCTCAAACATAGATTTTTTATTTAATTCCCCCAAAATGGTTAAAAGGAATTATATAAATATCATTGACCAAATATTATCCCTCAGTTTCATCTTGAACCTCCAAGCTTTAAGGTAATCATTTATAATAAGCTTGGGTGATAGTTAAACCAACTTGGAAAAACTAGTGGAATACACCAAAATATAATGATCCACTTTCTCTAAGGATAGAAATTATTAGTTATTATCCACTAGAAACATTTTAGTATAAAATTGTTGATTGAAGGTTTTCTTAAAAATGGTCTAGGTAAGATCCTCATGAAACTTATCTTTCATAATAGAGTCCCACTATCTCCTTCCATGTCCTTTAATAATGTAACTGGGAAAATCCAACTTATATTCCTCTAGAGTTATCAAAAAATTTAAGATCCTCTCAATCCACTCAATCCATTCCTCATATTCCTGGGTTCTTTTATTTCCATGGAAGATGGTTGGATTTTTCTTAGTTAATTTCAATTCATGATTTTCCACTCATCCTTGGTGTTTAGTACCCGCATGACCTGAAGTATTAATAGTGTGGACTAAAGCTTCCACCAATGAAGTTTCCATTAGAGGATTCACCTAAAAAACATTTCTCATATATTTTTATATTTGATTTAGAAGATCTATTCTATAAGTCGTTGTCTAACAACCATAAGGATAAAAACTTATCAATTCAAGAGAAATTATAGAATCAATGACCAACATCATGAATCAGTATCAATGTCATTAAAAAACAACAATTTAAATCAATTATATATTATATGAATGAAATAAAAAATATTTGAAATAATAGATTCAATAAAATAAACTCCAAATCTAGTTCATTCAAATAACCTTAAACATCAAATCTCAAGATTTGAAAAAATACCCGAACAACCATGGTAACTTGAGTTTAGACCCGAAAGTGAGCTAGCCAAGCACCATTCTACACTTACTAAACAAATTCCAATGGCCCTAAATCCTATCTACTAAATACCCTAAACTAAACCCAAGTAGTTTCATAATAGTTCAAGTGGGGTAATCCCTCTATTACCATTTTGTAATGAACCATCCTAAGTTACCCTAACACATCACCCAAGTCGACCAACCATAAGCTAGAGAGAAAATAAATAACACAAATATCATGTATAACCTAAGAAAATACCAACTATAAATAATAATAAGAGAATATATCCTTGATACATACAACTTTTATCCAAAAATGGATAATATTGAAGAAAAAACAAGACAATCTATTAGCTGAAACTCTATATGACCATCTATCACCACCAAATTGTCCCACTATGAAGACGATGACTACTAAAGGAAATTAGATAACTACATGATACATCTACGAATTCCAAAGGTTGAAATTACTCTATGGGTATAAATTCTACTATTATTTCACCATTGAATTTTTACAAAGCATAATACTATTAAAATATAAGATCTAGCTTTAAAAACAAGTTTATAAAGTTGTTTTAAAGTGAATAATTCTGAAAAAAGATCCTTTGATTTTCATAAAATACATTTATATTCAAATAAATAAGTAATATTAAAATTATAAGTAAAATCAATAAATTTTTTGCAAAACCAACCACTGATAAACCATAAGATAAGAAAATAAAAAACTAGCCATAAAATATTCCATCACGTGTAAAACCAATCATAAATGTCAATGCATAGGATTTAGGCACTAGCCTAAGGGAATATGTACTCAAACATAAAAAAAAATAATCTAAAAACCATGTGAATCTATAATATCATGTGTTTTCATAGTCTATCAATATAAACCTATAGTGGTATTACACACACTAAAGTGACATGTCCAATTTTTGACGGAACCAAGATTTCCAAATGTTTCATGCTATAAAAACCATTTAAAAACCAAATTCAATATTTATAAAACATTTTCACAGTGAATCATCACTGATCATATGCTTGAAAACCCATTTTAGAATCATAACAATCCTTAATTGATTTCATCGAACAAATAGTTGTGAAAAATATGTTTTTAAAGAAAACCCACTTTAAAAACATGAATCTCTTTAAAAATAATATTTCATGTCAAATAATTTGATTTTATTAAATAGAAAAAATTAATTCACTAGAACATTAATTAATTCATGATTTAGAACCTTTCTATAGAGATACCTACATTAATAATGGAAGAAAACTAGTCACCTTTGAAAATAGAGATTGGGAACAAGTATATCAAATTCTCACAATCCTAGATCCATATAAGAAACATCAAACCTCTATCAAACCCTTAGATCCAGCATACACAACCAATTTTTTTTTCAATGATATTATAGGAGAATAGACCTAGTGAGGATCTAATAATAAGTGATATAATTGGATCTAAAATGGAACATTTCTTGGAGAGATCTATCATAAATGGAGGGAAATCATTAGGAATCCAAGGGTAGAATACTCTATAGAACAATGGAAGTTTTATATCAATACAAATGGATATTAGAGGGTGAAGAGACATAAAAATGATCAAGGATAAAGGTTTAATATTCAACTTTTTAGGGGTACATATTGGGTCTCATGGTTATTCCACACAGTTTTAAAACTCATGTACCATCCATTTGTGTCCTTCATCCTTTAAAATACATGGTGCATATTTTTATAGAGATGATTTATATGGTTTGGTAAAATAGTTCTCAATCCATTAAACACCCCATAAGAACCACCCAGAAACACACATGGTCTCCATGGTGAGATAAATGGTTTGACTAACTCTACTTAAACTATGAAAAAACCTTTGTAACCTCACAAATACATACCATATGGTTATTATCAATCATGTTTCCAAATTGTGTACATGACTTTTTTTCTCCAAAAATACAAATTTTCAATCCCCATCTCCTAGAAACCTCTTGGAAAACCCAAATGATCAACCAAACTCAAACTAATGCATACACGTGACCCATAGTGAATCACATAAACCACTGGTACATAAAAGATCTACATCATCTCACATGATGTTCTTTATAATTATAACCCTTCATAGACATATCATACTTAAAACCACTATTCATAACCTGAGGATATGAAAACATAACATCAGAATAAGGCTATGAGAACATGAGGTTAACATTTGAAAACCATACATGGTATATCATGTATCATGATCTTTATTCATAGAATATAGCTTATTAATTCATAAGACAAGAATCATAAAGTAATCAAAGAACATGAGTTTAAAATAAATGAGTTTAATAAACATAAAATCATCATAATATTATACTGTCCAGAGAAATAATAATTTTTTTATCCTTGAATCATAACCCTAGTACTACATAAGTAACATCGAAGTATGTTATAATAGATGGAAAATGATTCTAAAATATCATAAGGGCTTTCTTGAGGAAAATAAAATTTTCACTTTGAAATCGATTATTTAAAATATAAAAATATCTCAAATATTAAGGAAAATGTTTTCTTTAATAATATCTCTGAAAATTTTTAAAGTAATCTTTAAATAATTGAGCTAACATGATTGTGGGAAATTTTGTTCAAGTCATGTATGTTAAAATAATGATCCCTTCCAAATTTTTAGTAAAAAGTAAAAAATACCTCATTTGGAAAATGACCAAAAGATTCCATTTTACCCATTTTTTAAAAAGACAAAAATTGTTAAAAATTAATTTAAACAATCGTTGGATATTTATAAAAAAATTGAAAACAATTTAGAAAACATGGATGTGGAAAAAAATAATTTTCGACCAAAGAGTAAAATAATGTCTTTTTTCAATAAAAACATTCCTTTAGTATCATTAGATATAAAATGAAGTATATTAAAGGAAATAATTTAATATCTAGAAATATATAGAGTATAACAAAATTCAGGTCATTATTGTGTGATAGTTTATAAAATTTCATTATCATAAACTTGATCATAAAAAATTCTGATAAATAATGAGATTATAATATAAATCCCTTACCACATTGGTAAGAGTTGAATAAAAATATCATGAAAGAGATAAAGTTATATTGATAAATAAATCTCCATAATTCTAATTATAATAATCATAAAAAAATCATTGAATGAATATTCACTATATAAAATAATCATGTGGTGAATATGTCATGTACCTTAAAGAAATAAAAGTGAGATGAAAATCTCTTACCTCAAGTTCGACTTTCTTCAAAAGAACTCTAACATATGGTATAATAAATTTAAAGTTATTATAATTTGATAAAAATCATTTAAATACTTATTATATCATATATTATCCATTAATAACATTTCAACACCCATTTATTAATAATTCATTACTAAAATAGTTGTTTCCGGTTGTCAACTATTTCATTTTTCAAGAGAATTTTGGTTTCGTAGTTCCATTCTATTTACATTGATCATGATTCCATAATATCAAAAATATTAATCATGAAATAAAATTTATATATATATATATATATTCATTATATACATATTTATAGTCATACATAAAATTTACATATAGAAAAATTATTTTCACCATTCATGAAGATGGTTGGTCTTACGTACGCATTAATGTTGTTTTCTCCTTTTGAAGGATGAAAATAAATAAAGGTAAAAAATAATAAACCTTTATATAATAATATTTATATCATAAATATCATAAATATTAATTAAATCTATATTAATTACTATCCATGTAAATAAAAAATAAAATATGAATCACATCACTTTGTGGAAGTGGTAGTCCACATGTATGCACAAACAACGTTATCATTTTCTAGAAGAACGGAAGGTAGTAATATTGAAATGATATTATAATTACAGAATAATAATTATTTCATAAATATAATATCTTAACTTTAAACTCATCACAATTACCATCCATGATGGTGATGGAAAATGATTTGTATCGCTATGTGTAGGTAGTAGTCCTCACATATGCACAAGCGATACATTAACTTCCCATTTGATGGAAAATATGGTGAATAAAGGTGGTTTCATAATCATAATAACATTTTAGAATATTTATAATAATGTATATTTTATTTTATGATTAATACCATAGATTTATAATAGGTATAATATGAAATGAATTGAAATAGGACAGGAAGGATGACTACCTCTCCTTCGGTAGGCCTCCTTTAGATCCTTTATTAAAAACACTTTAATGGACTTTTAAGAAGTACAGAACCTCTAATTCATGGATAGGGAAGTTAATAATAGAATTTTTTAGGGTTTATTATATCTACATGGATCAATGTGGTGTAAATAAGAGAAGGTAAATGTGTCCTTTTATAAGTGGGGGAGTAGACACACTTGTAATTTCATACAAGATTAAAATTTAATAAATTCATACTCAATCCCAATGCTTCCAAATGGTCAAATATTCAAAGGTTGGATATTATGAGTTTTAAATATGTACAAAATATAGTATTTATAAAATTTTAATTTCCATACATACCCTTATATCTTGGATTAACCACCCCCCGATAAACCCATTTTAACCTTTACCACAATAACAAATTGTTATTGTTTTTACAATTCGTCATGACCAAAAAATAAGTTGACCTTATTAAATAATTTTAATTATTATGATTAAATATACAGAATCAATTTTACTAAATTCAATTCACATAATTATAAGAATTTAATTTAAAATTAAACCAAAAAATGAAAAAAAAAGTGGTTTTCCTAAAAAGAGTTTTCTTTAGTATAAAAAGTTTTTATATCAAAACATTACATAAAAATTGATTTCAATATCCTAAATTAGATTGTTAAATATATAACATAACTAATTAAACTTTGAAAATAACTTTAAAATAAAATGAAACTTGGTAAATTCTTCAAATGAAAATAAATTTTTCAATAAAAATATGTATTTTTCACTATTCATCAACAAATCAATCTTTTATGAAAATACACAAAATTTGAATATAAGATAATTTTGAAAATATGATTTTAAAAAATGAAGATAATTTTTTTTAATTATTTTTATCAAATTAGAAAATTTTGGTTATATTATTTTTTTCACAAAAAAATAATCATCATTTTTAAGGAAAATGTATTTTTGAAGCATATAAAAAATTATTAAAAATTGAGTGTTTATTTAGAAATATATTTTATTTATCTAAAAACATGGTATATAATATTCAAAAACAATTATTCATATTCATTATTCTAATTAAATTTCTAGTTTTTAACGATATACTTTATTGTGGTTTATTTAGTCTCAGGTTTTCATGTATCACAAGCTATCAAATAAATTAAATTTATTTTCAAGATAAATATATCATATAATATTAGGGTGTTTCATATATTAACTTTATTTATTCAAGATTTATTTTTTCTTAATTCATTATATTATTAAAAAAATTGTTGTAATTTTAGAAATTTTAATAAGATAAAATTGATATATTTCTTGTTTTTTATATATTTTCTTAATCTCATAATTTTATAAGGTAAAACATTTGAAGGTAGATCTATTGTGGTACTTTTTCATTATAAGTTATAAAGATTTAATATTTTAATTTACTGTGTAATTTAAGTTTGATGAAGTAAGATCAAGTTTATTATTTTCACATTTGAAAAGTTTTTATAATGGATCTATTGTAGGGAGCAAAGTAATTCTTAGTAAAGAGTTTGTGGAATTCTTGATAAATTAGTACCTAAATTAATTTTTTATTAATTTTTAGAATATTATTTGTAATAGATACCATTTTTGGACCTCAAACAATTAATTTTCATAATTAAATTGAAGTTGAACTATGCATAATAGTCTTAGTACTATCCATGTATCATGAGTGTTAAGATCCCTTGAATTCCTTAATAGCGAAGTTGCATCATCCTACAGATACTACCATTCTCCATCTTTTAGATTGATAGATTTAAAAGATAAAAATACACTAATATTTTTATAATAAAAATATACCTCAATGTTCCATTCTAATTAACAAATAAAATATAAGGGAAAGTGAAAAATAACGTAAATAATTGAGATACAAAGTCCACTGATAATAGAAAAGACAAATAGCAACCCATACTAGATTAGTTTACTAATCAGTGAACAATAGTAGTAATTGATGATATACTAAAAATGAAAATAAAGAAATAAAGTGATTTTAACTAATGCATTGTAAACTTAAATTATCTGGTGATACATCATAGAATATATACAATACAATAGAAGAGATATCATCATTTTTAGTTAATTAGCTATAAATGTAACCTTATCATTCATATATATGTTATAAAAATGAAAGGCCATTTTTGAAGTTGAACTGGATAATATTATACCATATATGAAAATCAATAAGTCCAATTGAGATTTATTTCAATTATATAAATCTTACCAGGGTTTTACAGATGAGTCTAGGATAATGATAACTAGAATATGAAGTACAAAAACTATATTTGTATTTTTTTAGAATCTCCGTTATAAAAATTATGATCCATATGTTGAGAAACTAATAGGAGAATATTTACGACAACTCCTAATAAATAAAATATAAATGGTCATTTTCATAAATTAATGTCTTTTAAAATGGTAAATATAATTGATAACCATATAAAAATCCATGACTGGAACCAAATATCATATAAGTGATGGTTATAAGATAAGTTGCATTAGATCTTAAATGGGTTTATCTATCAACCATCAGATTTTAGAGACTATATAAATACCTAATAAGAGAGAATTTGTGACAAGTCTAGATATAAGAACATCACATTAGACTGGAGAAGAAAAAATAACACCTTATTGAAAAGGTGGGGTCAGTTATCTTGATGTATCCTTCTCTTATATTCTTGATCCTCATCTTTAAAGAGAAAGCCTTTTTTCTTCTTATATTTTTTATCTTTCACTTCACTGTCATTCATTCTCTATCCATTTTATTTGTATTCACATCAAACTAACATAAAGAAACCCCGCATTGAATTCAAACCATCTATATTCTAATAATTATATCAAATAAATCATGTGGATAGGGAATTTCCTATCATTTTTTTATCTTAAGTAAGACAATTTCTAGGGATAATAACTTTTCTACTTTTGATCCTTGATCAATGATGTCCTATGTATAAGGACCTTCCCATGTCATTATAAAGTGGGCCCTTCTTGTGCATGGATTTCTCCATATCTTATTATATAATCTTTCAAACACTTTTGGTTTTAAGAAAATATGTTTCCAAGGATAGGAACTTTTATTTTAATTAAACTTTCAAATGTAAGAATTTCTTGTCCCATGCCTATCTGACATTTCTTAGGTTCATGCTATCTTGATATTATGATTTATTTTATTATATTTTTTACTTTTCAATGTCTCTATATTTACTTTAAATTCTTTTCATTAAAATATCATGACAAATATAAGAGGGTGCGGTTGAAATATTTATTTTACATACCCTGGAGTTTCCACTAATATCCTTAACATTTATTTATTTATCTTAAATTAGATATTTCATTGATAATATTATAATTTAGAATCAAAAGGAATATATTAAACTGTATAAAAATTCATTTACAAGACATATTTTTTCCCTTCCAATTCCTAAAAATAATTTTATATATCGATTAATGATTTCATGCTTTTTATATGACATAATTTTATTACTTTGATATATTTCTTTTAGCATGATAATTTTTAAGGTTTGTTTAATCACTCCGTTATATAATAATTATCAATTCATCCACTCTCTTGAATCTTTTTATCATAGAACATGTCATTACCAATCTATTTACCAATGATTGGTATCAAGGATTCTATCTAAATATAAAAAAATATCACACTCCATAATCATTAAATTACTGATATCAAAATAAAGTAACTAAGATTTTACTAACTGTAGAAATTTAACATAAAATATCAAATTGTAAAATATATTCATTGAATCTATTCATTCTCTCATTAATTCTAAAAACTGGTGTTAGTTTCATCACTCAAAATACCATATATTTTGGGATCTAATAAGATAGTTGGTAATGATATATAAGTAATGTAATTTGTTTTCATAATTGTGTCATAGAATGTCACTAATGTGTTTTCAAGGTTTTTCATTTCTATATCATTGATACTTTATTTCAACGACCTACAATTCAATTTCTATTTTTTATATATACTTTTCCTATTCAACATTTTTTATATCAATATTTTTCATAAAAATATTTAAAAATTATTTATTTATTTAATATAACCATACCTTCATACAATAAATAAATAATGGAATCATTTCTTATATCTCAAAGTCTAAATAATTCGAAAATCACTCTATAACTTTTTGAATCCCTGTGAAGGAGATAAAACCCTTAACCAGTAAGAAAATTTCATATTTTGATTTCAATATTCTTTTATACAATATTTTAACCCATTGAATGAGAATTTATATTCAAAAACATGATTCATCTCATCAATCTACTTAGGATATCTAGATTTTTTGTTATCTTATATTTATACGTAATATATTTATAAACAATATTACTTCTGATGATGGAAAATATCTATAAAAATAGCTAGATATTTCGATGATGATATTATATGTTATGAAACTTTAGGATTTTTTAAAATTGTAAATAATGAAATTTAGATGATCTCTATTGAAATTATCATGTGAAGTAATTGATTAAAGGATTATATGAACTAAAAAAAATTTATTCACCACCTTTCATCTCAACAAATTAGTGGTTGAAAAATTGAAGGAAAGGAATATTAATATTTTTAAATAATTAGTGATTGCATATAAGTAAATAATAGTAATTTATACTCAACTAAATTTTATCACTAGGGATTAATATTAAACTTATAAAAAAGATAAAACCCAAAAAAACAATTATAAAGTTCCCCTATGAAGACCAAATAAATGGAAATAATATGTAGTCTAAAACTTAATATCAAAGGGAGACATTATCAACATTCTAGGAAGAAATAATAATGTAGAAAAAATTATGTAAATCTTGTAACCCTCTAAATTACTGATTTTGATTTATATATTCAAGGTAAAAAGAGAGATGACAAAACAAAAAAATAAAATATTAAAACAAAAAATCAAGGGAAACAAAGAATTCAAAATAAATAGAACCAAAGAAAATCTTGATCCTAAATGAATTGTGTGTTTCAATTTCTAAAAATATGTATATAAGGATTCAAAAATTCAACATATCTAGTACTCATCATATAGATCTATTAGATAGAGAAACGATCATCTCCCTAGCACTCCAACCAATAATTAAGGTCACCTTCTGAACGCATCATCATTAAAAATCTTATGAGGTAATTTCTATATAATTTTTCTAATAACTCTAATCGATTAGGGAACATTAAGTCACATGCATATAATATTTCCATAAATTTTCAAAAGAAAAAAATTATTCAGTGTTATACTAATATTAAATCTCTTTATTTCCCTAACACATACTTAATTCATTGAATCAATTTTAATAGTTTCATATTTCACACTACAACTATTTGTATTATCAAATATTTTAACATTTTTACTTTTTATTAAGACTACCTAAAAAAATATTATTCATTGATATTAGTAGATAATATTTTTAAAAAAATTAATGATTTAACCTCTACATTACTAATAAAAATAATATATTGTTCATAGAGAATTAATATTCACTTCTAAAGAGTGTTTTTTAATCATAAAATGTGAAAACATAATTAGAATTATTCATCTTATTAAGGGAGAGTTTATAGGGGAAAGTATTTCTTAGACCTTTTTTTATAATCATAAAGGGGGAGAGTTCATTTGAAATAAGACTATGTGTATAATTAGAGGATAAAACATGTTTATCTTTGTTTCAATCGGTATATAAGATAATGTCACTCTATGAGCTCTAAAATGAATCAATCATAACCATCCCATAATTACATATTTTCTGTAAACATTATAGTATGCTCACATTCTCATGACCTTTAGGTTTAGATTATTAGAGAATTCGGAAACATAAGCCTTAATAATATATAATAAACCACCCCTTTAAAACCTAAAAAGAATTTATTTCTTCTATAATACATGTTTTTTCCACTTTCCCCATTTAATACTAATCATCACAACATTAATTTTGACTTAATTATAATTCATAATCATCCTTAAACACTATAAAAATCATTAAAAACAAGGTATGATCATAAAAATCATATTAAGGGGTTAATAGAGAGAATAAATTCTTTTATCCTTAAAACACATGAAACCCCGAGAAGTTGAGTCAATTTCCTAAGAGGATTCATTGAATTCATATAAAATTATAATCTTATAGAGAATCATGAAATCAACCATAGTACTCATATTAAGGGAATTCAAATAATATAAAAGTTAAACTCATATGCAAAAATAAATATCATAGAATAATCATGAAGGGTTCTTGGAACATCATATTCATATCAATTATAATCACCCATAATAAAAAATATTAACTATTTAATTCTAATATTACATAATAGAATAAATTTTCCAGTTATTCCAACATAATTTCCCCCAATGAATAAATCATTACCCAATGCATTGGGGGCTATATCCTAGGACCACTCATCAACATCTATACTATATAATTATTATTACATGAATAAAATATAAGATAGTTTGTATTTTAACACAAAATCATAAGCATCATAGACAGCCTATGAAATGAAAATGAATATGATAGAATGGGTTAAATAATTACATATTGAGAGGAAAATGGAATATATTCAGAGTGAAGATAAATACAGGAATTATTTGTATAATAATATTCTTAAGTAAAAGGTTATTGAAAAAGATCAAAAAATAATTTAGAGGAAGAAAATAAATTATAAGAAAATTTAAGAAGATATATCCCTTCAATTTTATTGTTTTTATAAACAAGAATGTGTGTTAAATGTTATAAAAAATAAGGATAAATATAATATGAATTATTTTTAATAACATGTTATAAGAGAACATTTATAAGAATCCAAGAAATTAAAGATTAATAAAGTGGTGGGAGAAAGAGACTATCTGAGAATCATAAAGGGAGGGAGGGAAGTATTACACTCCCAACGTCATAAAGAATCCAAAATAAATGTAAAATGACTTTAAAACCCCTAATAAAACATGAATAACTTTGAAATGGAATAAAAACAAACAATATAAAATAGATACAATCTCAAATAATAAGAGAGGATAATAGAAAAATAACCCATTAACATAACATCTAACTTGTTTAAATGTGCTCTGAATACTTGTATAATCGAATTGGGATTATTAATCATAAGTTTTAAAACATGATTTATACGTATTTAAATTTAATGATTTGGTTATATTTATTCTTTAATTATTTCTTTGATAGATATAATTCATATTGATCATCAAATGTCAATAATCCCCAAAGTTTCATGCTTGTTTCGTTATAACATTATTTATCATCATTTAAAGTTCATAAGTTTATCATTAGATATAATGATAAAGGTATTATAATAATATTATTATAGTGATTTATAATGTTAGGTTTTTATTCAGTTATAGTCATGATTATGATTCATAAGGAATAAATTTATATCTTTCTCATTTCAAGAAACATTGCAAATAATAAAGTGACATTTTATAATGAATATTCCTTTTAATTTTACCATTATAGAATCATAATAAAAACATAAATTCAAATTTTATATCATAAAAGTTTTATTTGTATTACTCCTAAATAGCAATAAT
This sequence comes from Viscum album, assembly GCA_963277665.1. Taxonomy (NCBI): domain Eukaryota; kingdom Viridiplantae; phylum Streptophyta; class Magnoliopsida; order Santalales; family Viscaceae; genus Viscum; species Viscum album. Next base: position 639,870,362 of record OY728146.1, on the reverse strand, counting down.
TAATAAAATGGGGTAGCATTATTTATGTTGGTGGTTTAACCGACCCAAACACAAATATGCTACAAGGACTATAAAACCATTCATATTTAATTATTATAATCTTTTAAATAATTATATTGATTTTAATTCCATATTATTAATATTTTCAATTATATTGAACATGAGGTATAGAGAGAATATTAAGAAAATAAATAAATGATAAGATTATACTTACGCTGAAGAGTCTAATATTCAATTAAGAACCCTCTTTTGAAGGAAGGATTTGGGATATATTTTTATTACTAGAGGCTATAAAATTTGTGAGAGAATTATAGGAAAAGTAATGTGATTATAGTATGGAGAGAAAATCCAACATGAGTTTAGTTTTGGAAAGGGTGGAATAATACCCATTTTATGCACAATATTTGGGGGCATTTTCACAATATTTGGGGGAATTTTTCACATAAAACAATTTTTTATAATTTTTTTCATTTTTAAATCATTTTTTACATTATTTACCATTAAAAGAGACATTAAGAGTTAATCTTGTATTTTGTATTTAAAAATTTTATAACATTGGAATTAATGTTTTAACATTTAAATAAATTTCTAATCATAATATTTATTTATTAAATTTCATTATAGACTTATCCCTTCTCAATATTATCACTACATCGCCATTTTTTGACTTTTCATAAGATGTGCAAGAATTCTGTAAGCATTTTCATATTTATCATGACATAAAAATAAATATAAATTAATCAGATGATTTTTTAATGATATTTTATGTATATTATCATGTAATACACTATAAATGGGTTTATATTATGGTTTGTACATTTTTAACATAAAATATAATAATAGGTAGTAATATTCCATTTAAACTTAAACTTTTATCATAAAAGAGAGTTTAAAATATTTACTCAAACTAAAAAAATATATCAACTTATTTACTTTGAAAATTAATATTCTTTTATATTAAGTATTATAAAACATTTTACACCATTCTCAACTGATATATAACTTTCTAGTATTGTAATGTTTAATTCAAAACTAAACACTGATTTTTAAAATGAATTCAAATTCATTACTCGACCTCTAATCAAATTTTATTTTGATATTTGAATTTTAAAAAATATCACACCCCCTTCCTAAGGTACCCCTCCAAGGCTATAAATTATATAAGGGAGATAATGACACTTGAATCTCACCTCTAATAGGCCATGGATTGTAGACAATAATCGACGTTATATCATACACAAAAATCGAAGGAATTATCACACACTAGTATTCCTTTATCTCTTTTATTTTGGTTTATCTTTTTCTTCTTTGTATTTTTTCTTGATTCTTCAATCTTTTGGATAATTTTTTTAGTTTTTATCTGTTTTTTCTCTTATTCATGGTTCATGTGCCCGGTTAAGGGGGTCCCATGTGACCTCTTGATGTCGATCCCCTTTTCAGTTCATTTTTCTCTTGCACGGTTAGGGTTACACAGGCAGCACATAGTTTGATCAAAACTATACGGAACCTAGGATTAACTTTTTGGGTCTTGGGGTATCCCGAGATGAGGGTACACAGCTTAAGCACATTTCAACTAAACAATGAGAGAAACATGTGCATGGTTCTACAATTTTTGATAGAACCAAACCACATGGTCGGAACACGGTTTCTAAACCTTGTGGCCAAACCATGCATGTGTCTTGAGAGTCTAATAAGGGATGAAAAGTTTCCTAAATTGTGCATCCTAACTGTTCACAGTGCCCATGTTCATTAAAAATTTCAATTTACCTTTATACCCCTCAATTTTAACCCCAAATCACTTCTAATCCCTCTCATTTGGCTCATGGGACTCAAGGGTGTCCCCTCAATTCTTTCAAATGCCTACCACCTCCTTCAAAGGGTGATTAAAAGGGATTTCATCATGTTTTGGGGAGATATCTCAAGGTAATCTCCTTCTTTATTCTCCCTCTTCGTACTCCTTCAATTTTATTTTTGGATCCTCTTCTCCCTCGGTCCCTTTAATATTAGGTTCATGTTTATTTGGTTTTAATTTGGGGTTTTTATCTTCTTAGGGTTCTTATTGGGTGTTATTGCCTCCTTAAACCCTTATGGAGTTGGTTTGGGTTGACGACATTCAATCTCTTTGAATTTAAGGTAGGTTCCCCTTTAAATTCAGACATTAAATTTAAGAATCATTGATTTGTTGATGTTATCACCTTATTTTAATGTTAACTAGTAATATTTATTATTTATAGTAACTGTTTGGAATGATATTAAGTGAATTCATTTTGAATTTAAATGTATCAAATGGTTTTATTAAGATCCACGCACCAAGTGCTCATCAAAATGCTCATTTGGCCTTTGTAAATGTGTTTTTACTTCTAAATGATAATTCAGTTCTCTCATACGGGTTTCCAAATGGAAATTTTGATTTATAAGTGGTGTTCTTATCCCCTTTTTTGCAAATTTTTTTCCATTTAATGAATACTTGAGGTACATTTGGCACTTTTGAAATGGTTTTTCATTAGAAAACTCTCCTTAGGATGAGTGTATTTCCATGTTGATTGCTAAAGGGAATGGGAGGTTCTTGGCATGGGACTTCCCTCATGTATAGTTGGTTCAAAGGCAATGTGACTATCCCTTGGGGTGATTTTGGGGTAGCACTTGGTTGTGTGATTCATGTGGTGCCTTGTGCTTATTATATATATGGTCAATTATTTGACATTTCATGACTCACCCCCATACTAGTCACATCATGGGAACCTAGCATCGCTAGAAAAATATCTAAGAACACTTGTTGCACTAGTTTAGTGTTACGCTATGGTAAGTATCCCTTTAGTATGGACACACTCTTCTTTGGGGATGTTTCCCCTCTGTTAGGCCAGGTAGGGTATGACCGAGCATGGGGGTTGTTTGATTACATATCGTGAACCGAGAGGATGGATCAGGTTATAGTATGCTCTAGATATTCCCCTCGACTCTAGGTAATCCCATGTTCTCTGGAAGTTATTTATCTGTGGTGGATAATTTAGTTTCCTCATCTACTATGGTCACTTGTACAAAGCTTACTTTTTCCCTCATTGTGTATTCATTTCTTCCCTATCCATGGTGTCTCTTTTGATTAAAGTGGATGTTTACTTTTTCCATTTGGTTTTCATAATGAATATTTAAAAAAACAATGTCTCATACTCTCTTTTATTTTCTTTGTATATTTTATCCTCTTTTATCTTAAATTCTCAAACATCCTTCTTTTGGAAAAGGGTCCAGTTTTAAATGAAGAGGGAAATGAAACAAAAAATATTAAAAAATATAAATGTATGAAAACCTATGATTATATGTTGTATTTAAAACTATCGCTAGATGAATCTTTTATTTAAAGTAATTGCATTAGGAATAGTTTTCCATAGGCACATCTACTAAGTTTTAATAATCACATATATTATTCTATTCTTATTTTAAGTCTCAAATGTAGGTTCCAGTTTCATATTAATCTTTATAGAGTGATGTTGGGTTTTGCGTATAGTGAGTGACCCACAAGGTCACATAAAGATCTTTTGGTATGGATATTAGGTTTGGTTTGGTTTTATTATTTTTTTTTCTTGTTGGTTGATTTATTTATATTGTGATACTTATTTATTTTCATCACTTATTTTGTTCATTTATATTTTTAAAAATCATTCATTCTATCTCTTGTTGATGACCTTGGTGCTTTTCACTACCCCAGGACGATCGATAATGCACCTCGGGAATGTCACGGGCCGATTGGGGTGACTGGTTCAAGGTCGACCCAGGTTGGTTCATGAAAAAATGATATCAGGGTCTGGGTTCTTTAGAGGACCCTGATTTTTGAACTCCCTTTGTTATTTGGGATGTCAATGTCGAAGGAGTGGGACTGTCAGAACTTGGGTGTAGGTATAAGGATTTGTCTGGCCAACACTTCCAGTGTCGAACCCTAGGTTTTCAAGGGATAATGGGTTTTGAGTTTTGTTTTTTGATTCTATTTTCTGGTATTTTTTCTGTATTTCATAGTTAGTTTGATGATGTTTATTCTATTTACCTCTTTTGGAAGTTCTTACGAGTTTTTTTGATCTTTGGGAATGAAATGGGAGTTGGTCTAGTGGTTTCGGTGAGATCACAAGGCCTAGAAATCCATGTGGTGTCAAGGACATAATTCTAAAATACTTTCTTTCATTGTGGTGTGATTAGAATATAGCTACCAACCATTTGTCAAAGTCACTCATCGACACTAGTTCCCATTGCGTGAATCTACTTTGTGTATTTTCAAATTTTAAAAACATTTTTGAAACCTTTTAAATTTTGAAGAACTATATTTCAAATGGCTATGTTATGGTTTTTGGGAAAGATAAATAATTTTTCATATTTATTTAAAGGAAATCTTAGGAAAATAGTTTTTAAATAAAGAAATTGTTGATAAAAATGGGTTTTTAATTAAAATATCTTTGATAAAATGAGGTTTGTCTAAAAATGAGAATGAGATTTAATGGGAAAAGGGTTGGATTTATTGATGGAAAATAAATTATTTTAGTGGAATGAAATGGATTGGAGTGTAGAGTGTGAAAATTGTTTCTGAAATAGAGGTTAGAAAGTTTTTTTAAAAAGTTTTTGGAAATTGTGAGTTGGTTCCCTTATATATTTTGGTATTTAATTATGGAGAGTTCTTGATATTGATTTCATTTTGATTGAGTTTTTGTTTTCTTGATATTTAAATTATTCCCCCGCTTAAGATTTAATGTAAATTCAAGGTCCAACTATGAGTGGTTCACCATTAGCGGACCCTCCAGTTGATCAACCTAAATACTTCCTCCTTGAGTTTCAGAAGTTGAACTACCCTCTCTCTAATGGTCAGACAGATCCTTTTGACTTGAAATTAAACTTTTATTGAATAAAAGAACAAGGGGGAGACAAATACAACCAAGCATAAGAGATCTGAAATTAGTAAAACAAATATAGAAACCTATTGGGATAAACCTTGAAGCCAAAAATTCCACTTCCTGGTTCCCCTTGTGCTAAGTGTGAAGCAAATTAGTGTGATCATTAATAAGTTCCTTGAATCTCTGCATGTGATAAATAATATACCATGGTACCTTGATTCGGCCCTGCAGAGAATGAAAGATGATCATTGTTTCAGTATCCACATATGACAGTCTAATATTGTTGTTGCTACACATCTCCATCTCATCCTTCATAGTACTAGCCTCCACCATTATGGAATCCCCAGGATCGTAGGATGCGCTGAAGGTGAGAAAAACTGAGCCACCCGGTGTTGGAGTTGGTGGCCTAGAACCAACTACTTTGTACTTTATGATAAACTCGTATTCATGGATTTGAATATTAATAAATACCTTATCACATCTTGATTGTTCTTCTGCATGAAAATGCATGTGATGGTGTCCTAAGGATAGTTGTTGCACTAAAGGGTCATAGTGGATCCCTGCTATGATGAGAACCCGGAAGTGGCATAACACTATTCTTGAATATATGTTTCGTGGTCGAATGATGTTATTTGAGGGACACAAATAATACAGGCTATTAGGGGTGAGGACTCATAAAACATTGAGGCACCTTCTCATGGTGTGCGCCCTTGGTAATATCTAAGAGGATATTATGAGAACGAGACCCGCCAATAAGAAATCAACATCTCATAGTGTCATTGGATATTCCTATCTACGGACCTGTGTATTGGTCTATAGACTTTAAGATTATTATTAATGGGTATTACAACTCACGTACTTAGATGTATTAACGAAAACTATGATGACACACTGTTCGCAGCAAGGTATGATATGTTGGATGCATCACGAGTAATATTGAATTAATAGATAATGCGAGAAAATATGTTTCCCTTCTGTTCCATAACGGAATTTGATATCTCATGTCTTTTGATGGAATTGATATATCCTAAATAAATCTGCATCCATGGTGAGGAATGGGCGAGTTCAATTCCAGAAAGTAAAAGAAAGAATAATCGAGCACATTGGTTGATGGCATTAGAATGCAACCCGCTTGATTTGAGATATTAAGACAAAGAGATTACATTACACGGTAAGCGTTCGTAGGAGGTGACATGTCATTGCGGCGTTAACTTCTTTCTCTATGGGTGTCTTGGCGTGTTGTTAGACGCTAACCTTGAAATTTAGACAGGCTCCGCCTAATGCCACTAAGAAAGAGGCCTAGAGGGTCCAACACTAAGTGTATCCAAGTATCTCAGTTAAATATTCATTTAACAAGTTGAATAGAGATTATTTCTAATTGTGGTTTAATAATTATTCAAGGATTCCTGGTCGCATTTATTTTGACACTAGTTATTCAAGAGAATATATTGTGGCCGAAATAATATATATTAATTAGCGAGTAATGCATTGATATTTATTTAAGAAATAAATAGTCATTATTCAAGGTCTAATAAATGTGGTAGAGGAAATAAAGAAAATGAAAAAACAAAAGTATGTCTCGTGTATATTAATATACACATGCCATGTAGTTTTTCTGAGAATTTATGAGAAATAATATTATTTATTTAATTAAATAATATTAGGTGTAATTTGTTGGGCACATGTCAAGTAATAATAATAGTCAAATGTTATTATTAGACATAAGGTCTTACTAAGAATTAAATGAAATGAATAAATGTCTTTGGGTAATTAATTCATTTTATTATTCTAAATATTATAAATCTCAATTACATTATTCTCATTAAGCCTAGTCATTCTTTGTGGTGGTGCACAACGGATCTGGAGAAATCTCTCAAGAGAAAATTCCTTTCCTCTAAGAACGCTCTCAAGTCACGAGAGAGATCCTCCTCCACTAGATCAAGGAGAGTGCTTTGGAAGTGACTCTCAAGGCGATCGAATGCAGACATCACAAGCGAAGATTCTTCCGTGCTAACACCCGGAGACCCCTTCGGCGACGTTCAGAGATACGTGGAGCACGTGTGGATCACCGCTAAAGGAATCATACACTTGGCTTCTGTGATGCAGCGATGGATCACATTGGATCGTGACCGGAAACAACAATGGAGAGAGAATTTCATCAAGGTAATTATTTTTATTTTTATTAAATTAATTATAACCAACATATGATGATCCTCACTATGATTAGGAGACTTCCCTCTTTCTTTTTCGTTCTTTGTTCTATTCTGAAGATCCGACATTTTAACATTGTGACAGATCTTGGATTGATCGTTGTTAATGGTAAAATTGAAGTTGGGTACACCCTTCCACGTGCTCCCGTTGTGCCCAGAACCTACAAGTGGTATCAGAGAGGGTCATATCGTTGATTATAATTATTTAGTTTTTCGTTGATGATTTACACATTTAATAATTTAGTTGTTTCAATTCAAGTTAATCATTCTGCAAATCCGAATCTCAAGATTTGTTCCTCCTCTTTCGTTTCTCATTCACCTTATAGAAATGATCTTTTCTTTTAATTTTGATTAAAATTAAATAGAGGATCTCATCTGGAGGTGTCAAAGGTTCCTGGCTATACAACACCAGAACACACGACGTGTATTTGGCAGTACACAGCGTGTAGTCAAGGTACAATGCATCGGTATTGGTCTGCCAAACCAAGTCGTGTCATTGGAATTTGTTTATGTCTTAATGACTCTATGTGTTGACCAGGAATAAGTGGCATGTGGTTTCCATATTACACGTCGTGTGGCCCGCGGGACACGACGTGTAGTCCCTTTGGGTTTGGGTTGGACCGTGTACCCCGTACACGACTTTCCTGGCTGGAGACCGTGTAACACAGATACTACGCGGCGTGTGGCCCACTAGACATGACGTGTACTCCAAATATTTTCAAAGTACATTTACATGTTGTATCCCCGAGCGTGTACTTCGGATGGACGGTGAACGATAGTACACACCGTGTAGTTTAAGCTACACGTCGTGTACTCATCCAAATTACGCAGATTTATTAAAATTTATGATTATATTATACAAACTATTGAGACCTGTACCATGGTGTGGGCGTAAAGCTGAGGCACAACACGTGATAGGTGTTTTATATATATGTGTTTAATTTAACATATGTGTAATGTTCATTTCTACTCATTGAGTAGTTATGAATGGAAATTCACCGGGTGGCCTCCAAGGTACAAGTTACGTACAAAGATGATTTTAAATTAATTTATTTGTTTAAAATTATGATGGATGAGAATCTCAAGGAAATTCAGAAAATGGTTTAAGATAAAAGGATTGATTAATTAAATATAATTAATTGATTCGAGCGTGATTTGTCTTAAACAAGAATGATTAAAGAATTGAATACTAATTTTATTTATGCGTAAATATCGTTGCATGTATAGATAATCATGAGCTAGACCAGGAACTTTATATGTGAATGGTTTCTTTTAATTTATTTATTTAAATTAAATTTGTTGGTCTGTGTGTCTTCTCCTCATTAATATGTAGGGTATGTGTGGCCAAAGTTTCTTTTATGTAAAACCTTGTTTTACCCCTCACCTGCGAGTGAGATAAAAGCATATGTAATGGATGGAGGTCTCAAGCTAGTGGAGGCAGCTCAAGTTAGGAGTCAAGGTGAAACCAATCTAATGAGATACAAAGGTGGACAGGTAGAAAGTTGTAAACACGAACCCAAAAGGTTCAAGGTGTTTCTCCCCTAGGTCTTGGGTTAGTTTATCAACCACTAGATAAACTAACCAATAGAACAAGCTCATGATCGTTTCATTTATTTTATTTCTATCAGTTGCATGATTTATTTATTGTGGGTGTGTTGTCGTTATCACATAATTAGTGAATTAAACAAGCATGCAAAAGAGAACCAAAATAAGATCGGCTTATGCGTAAATATTATCTTAGACATTGTTAATCACTTAAGTATATTCCACTTAATATTAAAAAGCATGTAATGAAAGATAATAAAATAACAATTTACGTATAATGATAAAATCCCTCAAAGAAATATTAAGTCGGTATAGCCTTCCATAATCTTGGTTAGAATCGAATCATAGTTCAAAGTGCTTGACCAACCCTAGTTGGGGTGATTTCAATTATCAGGGAATTCTAATTCAAGGTTTTGGGTCGAATTGACTTGCTTTACATCAAGGGTTGACTTCCACAGCAGGACTCGGTGTGACCAAGAGGCAAAGTTTGAGGAAATCCAAAATAAAAGGATTTCAGGATTGGGGAGTCCACTCAGCCGATCAATGAGCTACGAGTTAATGCAGTTGGCATTTGGAACGCATACCTAAAACCTTTCAAGTTTCTTGACCAACCCTAGTTGGGGCAATTTGAAGGGAAATACATATCCTTTCCACTAGAATATTTAAGCAACAGAATATTTTGAAGTCAATTGTGAGGGCTATTGGATTTTGATAAAATAGCGGGAGACTAATAAGTATTATTTTATTTATATGTCTCAATTTTATCATGATAAAGTATTAAATCTTTGATCATCTTAATTTTTAGAAACGGAAAGAAAAAGGACTTCAAACATATCATTGCAAACCATACTCAAGAAGAAAAACATTCTCACCGGCACCAATTTCTAGGAATGGCAGATGCGTTTACGTGTCATCATTCGCCACGAGAGGAAATTGTATGTGTTGGAGGAGCCTGTTCCAGTTGTGCCTAAAAAAGAGGCCAGTGATGAGGAAATATCTCTCTATATGAAACATTTGGATAATTCCACAGATGTCCAATGTTTCATGTTATCAGTCATGTCTAATGAGATCTTGAAGCAACATGAAAACATGGACGTGTATAGCATGATGTCTCACCTTAAGGATCTCTATCAAGAGAAGGCGAGACATGAGAGATATGAGATCTTCAACGCTTTGTTCACAATTAATCTTAGAGAGCCTGCGCCAGCTGGGCCTCATGTAGTCAAGCTTATTGGCTACATTGAACACCTGGAAATCTTAGGAATTAAGTTCTCAGATGAGTTGTGTTTAGATCTCATCCTATCATCACTGCCCAATACCTTCTCTATCTTTATTATCAAATACAACATGAGCAACAACGAGAAAAGTCTATCATAACTTTTGACCTTGATTCGCCAAGTAGATAAGGACATGGGGCGTGACAAACCCGCAGTCCTTATGGTGAATAAGAAGAGAAAGGACAAGGCAAAGGTGCCAAGGATTTATAAACGGTCTGAAGCCCCCGAGCATCATCCCTCCAAGAAGGGGAAGATCTAGAGGCAAGGCAAGGAATGGGAGGCAGTATGTTTTGCATGTGGTAAGTCAGGCCACTGGAATAGAAACTGCACCTAGAAGCATGGGGACGCTAAAGGTGTGTTTGTTACCAAGTATAATCTTTTCATTTCGACACATTGGGTATTAGATACAGCATGTGGGGCTCGCAACTATATTCAAATGCAGGAACCAAGTATATTTAGAAAGATTTCCAGAAGAGAGGTGGATCTTCGAGCTTCCAATGATGCAAGGTTGGATGCATTGGCCATTGGCGATTACCATCTCTCATTGCCAACTGGAATAATTTTGGTTTTACATAACTGTTATTATGTACCTAATGTTACCGATAACATAATTTGTGTATCACATTTGGATATGGATGGATTTATTTTCAAGTTTGGAAATAAGGGTTGTTTCTTTTATAAGAACAATGTATGTTATGGTATGACATGTTTAAATAACGAGTTTTATGTAGTAAATTACGAAAACCAAGTGTTGGAAATCGATAACGAAACAAACTCACATGACTCATACAACACCCAGTTGTTGTATCACCGTCTCGATCATGTAAACAAGAAGCGCTTGACAAAGCTCTGCCAAGATGGTTATTTAGACTCTACTGAGCTAAAACCACTTGATAGATGTCACGCTTGTTTATAAGGGAAAATGACCAGGCCACCTTTCAGTGGATAGGGTGAAATGGTCATAGAGCTTTTAGGATTGGTACACACAGATGTGTGTGGACCATTTCCAGTAGAAGCTAGAGGTGGATATTCTTACTTCATTACTTTTACTGATGATTTGAGCATATATGTCTATATCTACTTAATGAGGTATAAGTCAGAGTCCTCGGAGAAATTTAAGGAATTCAAGAATGAAGTAGAGAATCAACTTGGTAAGAAGATAAAGAAGCTTCGATCGGATCGAGGTGGAGAATATCTGAACAAAGAGTTCATCGACCTTTTATAGGAGTCTGAGATTCTATCTCAACTCACTCCTCCTTGTGTTAGATTGGTGTTGCCCGATCCGGTTGAGCCAAATGCTTATGGCCCGCAACTGTCGCGGGTCGAGCTGACCGACCGACACTGACAGGCACTGTAACGGTGCGGACTTTGGAGTCAACTTCACTATAGCGCTTTTGACTTCCAGTCGGTAGTCATTGTAGCCCTTTTGACAAAGCTGGTCATCATTCACTGTAGCGACCCGAACTCACCTTTTTCGAACAGTGATCGTCTTCTCCATTTTTTATAGCCCTTTTTTCGGGCTAGGGTTACTACTAAAAATCCTCTGTAATTTTGTGCTCCCGAATAGTGAAATTATGCCTCTCCCGTGGACGTAGGGATTATTCCCGAACCACGTAAATCGCTGTCTTTTTTGTTGCATTCTTTCTTTCATTTTCTTGTTTCTGTCGTTGCATCTCCCGACGATTCCGTAACAACTGGTATCAAAGGGTGAGTTCGGAATTCTCCAATGATGGCTCTGGATGAAGGCAAAGTGAAGATCGATCGCTTCGATGGAACTGATTTCAGTTTCTGGAGGATGCAGATCGAGAATTATCTTTATCAGAAAAAGATGCACTTTCCACTTCTGGGTGTGAATCCAGCGGACATGGAGAAGTCGGAGTGGGAGCTACTGGATCGACAGGTTCTGGTTGTTGTGCGCCTGACATTGGCCAAAACGTGGCATTCAACATCAGAGAGGAGAAGACGACAATGGACCTGATGAAATCCCTCGCAAATATGTACGAGAAGCCTTCTGAGGCAAACAAGGTGCATTTGATACGATGATTGTTCAACCTTAAAATGGTTGAAGGGAAAATTGTTACAGATCATATCAACGAATTCAATACCATCATAAGTCAGTTGTCATCGGTGGGCATTGATCTTGGTGATGAGGTATGTGCGTTGGTTTTACTATCTTCGTTACCAGAGAGTTGGGAAGCAACTGTAACAGTTGTGAGCAGCACTTCGGGGAATACGAAGATGGCTCTGAAAGATATACGAGACCTAATCCATAGTGAGGATGTTCGAAGAAGAGAATTAGGCAGATTCTATGGTTCTGCTTTGAACATTGAAGGAAGAGGAAGGTACCCACAGCGGGACAATCGCAGAGGACGATTGAAGTCAAGAGGAAAGAGCAGAGACAAGGCAAAGGGGTCTGGTCCAACCTTCTGGACATGCAGGAAGAAAGGACATGTCAAGAAGGAGTGCAGAGATAACCGGAAGGGACCTGAAACCAGTGGAGAAAACACGGCAGCTGAAGGAACTGATGACGTGCTGTTGTTGAGCGTAGACAGCCCAATAGAGTCTTGGATTTTAGACTCTAGGGCGTCTTTCCATTCTACATCGGAGAAGGGATTTCTGGAAAATTATGTTTCTGGAAATTTTGGCAAGGTACATCTTGCTGATGATGAGCCCTTGCAGATTGTGGGGAAAGGAGATGCACGGATCAAGACCAACAATGGGAGTATGCTGGTTCTGGAAAACGTGAGGTATATCCCTGGCTTGAGAAGAAACCTTATTTCTGTTGGACAACTTGATGATGCAGGGTTGAGTACCACATTCACTGGTGGTTCATGGAAGATCACACGAGGAGCTATGGACATAGCTCGGGGAGCAAAGAATGGAACCCTATACAACATGACAGAAACTTGCATACACATGGCTGCATCACTCAAAGCTGTAGGAGATTCACAACTGTGGCACAACAGGCTAGGCCACATGAGTGAGAAGGGGATGAAGGTGCTGGCAATAAAAGGGTTGCTACCGGAGCTAAAGTCAGTGGAAGTTGGCCTATGTGAAGATTGTATCTTCAGAAAGTAGAAGAAGATGTCTTTTGCAAAAGGAGGCAGAACACCAAAGGTTGGGAAGCTGGACCTAGTGCACACAGATGTTTGGGGACCTGCACCGGTACATTCCCTTGGAGGGTCACAATACTATGTTACATTCATCGATGACTCAACAAGGAAGGTATGGGTTTACTTTCTAAAAAGTAAATCTGATGTGTTTAAAATGTTTCAGAAGTGGAAGGTCATGGCGGAGAATGAGCCAGGAGATAAGCTGAAATGCTTGAGGTCTGATAACGGTGGAGAGTATGGTAGTCAAGAATTCATAGAATTTTGTTCTGATAATGGAATTCGGTGGGAGAAGACTATCCCAGGAACACCACAGCAGAATGGTGTAGCGGAGAGGATGAATAGGATGTTAAATGAACGTGCCAGAAGTATGAGGTTACACTCAGGGTTGCCCAAAACCTTCCGGGCTGATGCAGTGAACATGGCAGCGTATTTGATCAATAGGAGTCCATCTGTGCAAATGGGAAAACGTCTACCCGAGGAGCTCTGGTCTGGTAAGGAGGTAAAACTCTCACATTTAAGAGTCTTTGGTAGTTTGTCTTATGTACACATTGATGCTAACTTAAGGGACAAGCTTGATGCTAAGTCCAAGCCATATTTCTTTATTGGCTATGGTGCTGATGAGTTTGGTTACCGCTTTTGGGATGATCACAAGAAGATGATCATCAGGAGCCAGAACATGGTATTCAATGAATGTGTCATGTACAAAGGTCGTCACGTAGATGAAGATGAAAATGAGAACATTGAATCAGAGTGCAAAGAGCAAGTGGAGATTGAAGGTGTGTCTGAGCATGAGAGATCCGAACCGATGGAACCTACTACTCCAGTGGAGTTGAGGAGATCAACAAGGGTGAGAAGGCCTGTGCAGAGGTATTCACCATCCCTGCATTATCTATTATTAACTGACGGTGAAGAACTAGAATACTTTGAAGAGGCAACGTAGCTGAAGGAGTTAGTCAAGTGGACGCTGGCAATGAAGGAGGAGATTTCCTCATTGCATGACAACACTTGGGAGTTGACATCCCTACCAGCAGGAAAGAAAGCATTGCAGAACAAGTGGGTCTACCAGGTGAAGGAAGAACATGATGGCAAGAAGAGGTTCAAGGCAAGGCTTGTGGTGAAATGCTTCCAACAGAAGGAGGGAGTGGATTTCACGGAAATATTTCCACCAGTAGTGAAGCTTAACACCATCCGGGTGGTTCTCAACATTGTGGCGTCAGAGGATTTGCACCTTGAGCATCTTGATGTCAAGACTGTTTTCCTTCATGGAGATTTGGAGGAAGATATCTACATGCAGCAGCCAGAGGGATATGTAGAGTCTGGAAAGGAATACCTAGTGTGAAAACTCCAAAAGAGCTTATATGGAATGAAGCAGACACTGAGGCAGTGGAACAAGAAGTTTGATTCATTTATGTCTAAAAATGAATATAAACAATGTGGCATGGATCAGTGTTACAACATCAAGTCCTTTGGTGATGGATACATTATATTTCTTCTGTATGTGGATGACATGCTTATTGCAGGATCATGTATGCAGAGAATTAATGAGCTGAAAGGACAGTTAGCAGAAGAGTTTGAAATGAAAGATCTTGGAGAAGCTGGAAAAATTCTAGGGATGAAGATTAAGAGAGACCATAGAGCTGGAACATTGATGTTGTCATAGGCTGATTACATTGGAAAGGTTCTGAAAAGATTCAGTATGATGGAAGCAAAGACAACCTCTATTCCCCTGGCGAGCCATTTCAAACTATCAAAGGAGCAATCACTGAAGACGGTAGAAGAGGTGGAGTACATGACAAAAGTTGTATACGCATCAGCGGTTGGAAGCCTGATGTATGTCATGGTCTGTACTCTACCTGACACCGCTCATGCAGTGGGAGTTATGAGCAGGTATATGGCTAACCCTGGAAAGCAATATTGGGAAGCTGTGAAGTGGATACTGAGGTATCTGAAGGGCAGCAAGGAGGTATCTCTGTGATTTGGGAAAGGAAAATCATTGCAGGGGTATGTGGATGCTGACCTTGGAGGCGATGTCGACAGCAAGAGGAGTACCACGGGTTATGTTTTTACCTGTGGAGGAACTGCGGTAAGTTGGATATCACAATTGCAGAAGGTGGTGGCTTTATCCACCACAGAGGTAGAATACATTGTTGTAACAGAAGCTGGGAAAGAGATGGTTTGGCTGAAGAACTTCTTGGATGAATTGGGAAGAAAGCGAGAGGAGAATGTATTGCACTGTGACAGTCAGAGTGCTATACACCTTGCAAAGAACTCATTGTTTCATGCCCGGACGAAGCACATTCATTTGAAGTACCATTTCATCAGAGGGTTGATACAGGATGGGTTGCTGACTTTGCAGAAGATCTATGGAACCAACAATCCGACAGACATGTTGACAAAGCCTATGGTGATACAGAAGTTGAGGCACTGTTGTGCCTCTGTTGGTCTCCACTGATGAATGGAGGATGAGAGGCAGAATGATGGAGGAACTGATGGGAGCACAAGAGGAAAACAATTTGTATTTCATGAATCTGTGAATGGGAAGCACGCCACTGGTGAGTGAAGAAGAAGAAGAACTCAGATTAATTAAGTTGTCTTCATCAGTTGCATTGAAGCATAGCAGTGCAGTGGATCAGGATCCAAGTGGGAGATTGTTGGATTGGTGTTGCCCGATCCGGTTGGTTCGAAGGCTTGTCGCCCGCAACTGTCACGGATCGAGCTGGCCGACCGACACCGACAGACACTGTAGAAATGCTGACCATTGTAGCGGAGCTGACCGACCGACACCGACATGCACTGTAGCGGTGCAGATTTTGGAGTCAACTTCACTGTAGCGTTTTTGACTTCCAACCGGCAGTCATTGTAGCCCTTTTGACAAAGCTGGCCGCCATTCACTGTAGCGACGCGAACTCACCTTTTTCGAACAGTGATCGTCTTCTCCGATTTTTATAGCCCTTTTTCCGGGCTAGGGTTACTACTGAAAATCCTCTGTAATTTTGCGCTCCTGAATAGTGAAATTATGTCTCTCCCGTGGACGTAGGGATTATTCCCGAACCACATAAATCGCTGTGTTTTTTGTTGCTTTCTTTCTTTCATTTTCTAGTTTTTGTCGTTGCATCTCCCGACGATTCTGTAACAACTGGTATCAAAGGGTGAGTTCAGAATTCTCCAACGATGGCTCTAGATGAAGGTAAAGTGAAGATCGATCACTTTGATGGAACTGATTTCAGTTTCTGGAGGATGCAGATCGAGAATTATCTTTATCAGAAAAAGATGCACTTGCCACTTCTGAGTGTAAAGCCAGCGGACATGGAGAAGTCGGAGTGGGAGCTACTGGATCGACAGGTTCTGGGTGTTGTGCACCTGACGTTGGCAAAAAACGTGGCGTTCAACATCAGAAAGGAGAAGATGATAGTGAACCTGATGAAAGCCCTCACAAATATGTACGAGAAGCCTTCTGCGGCAAACAAGGTGCATTTGATACAACAATTGTTCAACCTGAAAATGCTTGAAGGGAAAATTGTTGCAGATCATATCAACGAATTCAATACCATAATAAGTTAGTTTTCATCGGTGGACATTGATCTTGGTGATGAGGTATGTGCGTTGGTTTTACTATCTTCGTTACCAGAGAGTTGGGAAGCAACTGTAATAGTTGTGAACAGCACTTCGGGGAATACGAAGATGGATCTAAAAGATATACGGGACCTAATCCTTAGTGAGGATGTTCGAAGAAGAGAATCAGGAAGATTCTCTGGTTCTGCTTTGAACGTTGAAGGAAGAGGAAGGTACCCACAGCGAGACAATCGTAGAGGATGATCGAAGTCAAGAGGAAAGAGCAGAGACAAGGCAAAGGGGTCTGGTCCTACCTGCTGGACATGCGGGAAGAAAGGAAATGTCAAGGAGTGCAGAGATAACCGAAAGGGACCTAAAACCAGTGGAGAAAACATGG
Source organism: Viscum album (assembly GCA_963277665.1). NCBI lineage: Eukaryota > Viridiplantae > Streptophyta > Magnoliopsida > Santalales > Viscaceae > Viscum > Viscum album. Next base: position 639,853,397 of record OY728146.1, on the reverse strand, counting down.
TAGCTGAAGGAACTGATGACGTTCTGCTGTTGAGCGTGGACAGCCCAATGGAGTCTTGGATTTTAGACTCTAGGGCGTCTTTCCATTCTACATCAGAGAAGGGATTTCTGGAAAATTACGTTTCTGAAAATTTCAGCAAGGTACATCTTGCTGATGATGAGCCCTTGCAGATTGTGGGGAAAGGAGATGCACGGATCAAGACCAACAATGAGAGTCTGCTGGTTCTGTAAAACGTGAGGTATATCACTGGCTTGAGAAGAAACCTTATTTCTGTTGGGCAACTTGATGATGTAGGGTTGAGTACCACATTCACTGGTGGTTCATGGAAGATCACCCGAGGAGCTATGGACATAGCTCAGGGAGCAAAGAATGGAACCCTATACAACATGACAGAAACTTGCATAAACATGGCTGCATCACTCAAAGTTGTAGGAGATTCACAACTGTGGCACAACAGGCTAGGCCACATGAGTGAGAAGGGGATGAGGGTGCTGGTAACAAAAGGGTTGCTACAGGAGCTGAAGTCAGTGGAAGTTGGCCTATGTGAAGATTGTATCTTCAGAAAGCAGAAGATATCTTTTGCAAAAGGAGGCAGAACACCAAAGGCTGGGAAGCTGGACCTGGTGCACACGGATGTTTGCGAACCTACACCGGTACATTCCCTTAGAGGGTCACAATATTATTTTACATTCATCGATGACTCAACAAAAAAGGTATGGGTTTACTTTCTGAAAAGTAAATATGATGTGTTTAAAATGTTTCAGAAGTGGAAGGTCGTGGTGGGGAATGAGTCAGGAGCTAAGCTGAAATGCTTGAGGTCTGACAACAGTGGAGAGTATGGAAGTTAAGAATTCATAGAATTCTGTTCTGATAATGGAATTTGGTGGGAGAAGACTATCCTAGGAACACCACAGCAGAATAGTGTGGCAGAGAGGATGAATAGGACGTTGAATGAACGTGCCAGAAGTATGAGGTTACACTCAGGGTTGCCCAAAACCTTCTGGGCTGATGCAGTGAACATGGCAGCATATTTGATCAATAGGAGTCAATCTGTTCCAATGGGAGAACGTCTACCCGAGGAGCTCTGGTCTGGTAAGGAGGTAAAACTCTCACATTTAATAATCTTTGGCAGTTTGGCTTATTTACACATTGATGCTAACTCAAGGGACAAGCTTGATGCTAAGTCCAAGCCATGTTTCTTTATTGGCTATGGTGCTGATGAGTTTGGTTACCGCTTTTGGGATGATCACAAGAAGATGGTCATCAGGATCCAGAACATGGTATTCAATGAAGGTGTCATGTACAAAGGTCGTCACGTAGCTGAAGATAAAAATGGGAACATTGAATCAGAGTACAAAGAGAAAGTGGAGCTTGAAGGTGTGTATGAGCATGAGAGATCCGAACTGGTGGAACCTACTACTCCAGTGGAGTTGAGGAGATCAACAAGGGTGAGAAGGCCTGTGCAGAGGTATTCACCATCCCTACATTATCTATTATTGACTGACGGTGGATAACCAGAATGCTTTGAAGAGGCAATGCAGCTGAAGGAGTTAGGCAAGTGGGAGTTGGCAATGAAGGAGGAGATTTCCTCATTGCATGACAACAACACTTGGGAGTTGACGTCCCTGCCAGTAGGAAAGAAAGCATTGCAGAACAAGTGGGTCTACCGGGTGAAGGAAGAACATGATGGAAAGAGGAGGTTCAAGGCAAGGCTTGTGGTGAAAGGCTTCCAACAGAAGGAGGGAGTGGATTTCATGAAAATATTTTCACCAGTGGTGAAGCTTACCACCATCCGGGTGGTTCTCAGTATTGTGGCGTCAGAGGATTTGCACCTTGAGCAGCTTGATGTCAAGACTGTTTTCCTTCATGGAGATTTGGAGGAAGATATCTACATACAGCAGTCAGAGGGATATGTAGAGTCTAGAAAGGAAGACCTAGTGTACAAACTCCAGAATAGTTTATATGGACTGAAGCAGGCACCGAGGAAGTGGAACAAGAAGTTTGATTCATTTATATCTAAAAATGAATATAAACGATGTGGCATGGATCAGTGTTGCTACATCAACTCCTTTGGTGATGGATACATTATATTACTTCTGTATGTGGATGACATGCTTATTGAAGGATCATGTATGCAGAGAATTAATGAGATGAAAGGGTAGTTAGCTGAGGAGTTTAAAATGAAAGATCTTGGAGAAGCTGGAAAAATTCTAGGGATGAAGATTAAGAGAGACCGTAGAGCTGGAACATTGATGTTGTCACAGGCTGATTACATTGGAAAGGTTCTGAAAAGATTCAGTGTGATGGAAGCAAAGGCAGTCTCTATTCCCCTGGCGAGCCATTTCAAACTATCAAAGGAGCAATCACCGAAGACGGCAGAAGAGGTGGAGTACATGACAAAAGTTTCATACGCATCAGCGGTTGGAATCCTGATGTATGTCACGGTCTGTACTCGACCTGACATCGCTCATGCAGTGGGAGTTGTGAGCAGGTATATGGCTAACCCTGGAAAGCAACACTGGGAAGCTGTGAAGTGGATACTGAGGTATTTAAAGGGCAGCAAGGAGGTATCTCTGTGCTTTGGGAAAGGAAAATCATTGTAGGGGTATGTGGATGCTGACCTTGGAGGTGATGTCGACAGCAGGAGGAGTACCACGGGTTATGTTTTTACCTGTGGAGGAACTGCGGTAAGTTGGATATAACAATTGCAGAAGGTGGTGGATTTATCCACCATAGAGGCAGAATACATTGCTGTAACAGAAGCTGGGAAAGAGATGGTTTGGCTGAAAAACTTCTTGGATGAATTGGGAAGAAAGCGAGAGAAGAATGTATTGCACTGTGACAGTCAGAGTGTTATACACCTTGCAAAGAACCCAGTGTTTCATGCCCGGACGAAGCACATTCAGTTGAAGTACCATTTCATCAGAGGGTTGATACAGGATGGGTTGCTGACTTTGCAGAAGATCTGTGGAACCAACAATCTGGCAGACATGTTGACAAAGCCTATGGTGATACAAAAGTTGAGGCATTGTTGTGCCTCTGTTGGTCTCCACTGATGAACAGAGGATGAGAGGCAGAATGATGGAGGACCTGATGAGAGCACAAGAGGAAAACAGTTTGTATTTCATGAATCTGTGAATGGGAAGCACGCTACTAGTGAGTGAAGAAGAAGAACTCATATTAAATAAGTTTTCTTCATCAGTTGCATCGAAGCATAGCAATGCAGTGGATCAGGCTCCAAGTGGGAGATTGTTGGATTGGTGTTGCCCGATCTGGTTGGGCCGAATGCTTGTGGCCCGCAACTGTCACGGGTCGAGCTGACTGACCGACACCGACAGGCACTGTAGAAATACGAACTTTGGATTCAACTTCACTGTAGCGCTTTTGACTTACAGCCGGCAGTCATTGTAGCCCTTTTGACAAAGTTGGCCGTCATTCACTGTAGCGACGCGAACTAACCTTTTTCGAACAGTGATCATCTTCTCCATTTTTTATAGCCCTTTTTTAGGCTAGGGTTACTACTGAAAATCCTCTGTAATTTTGTGCTCCTGAATAGTGAAATTCTGCCTCTCCTGTGGACGTAGGGATTATTCCCGAACCACGTAAATCGTTGTGTTTTTTGTTGCTTTCTTTCTTTCATTTTCTCATTTTTATCGTTGCATCTCCCGACGATTCTGTAACACCTTATACACCATAGTGGAATGATGTTAGTGAAAGGAGGAACTGCCCTTGTTGGACATGGTGAGGTCGATGATGAGTCATGCAGATCTTCCATTATCCTTTTGAGGATATGCATTACAAACTGCAGCATACACATTAAACTGAGTACCAACTAAGGCGACAAATAGAATTCACTCTAATTTGTGGAATGGAAAGAAACTCATTTTGTTGCACACACGTGTATGGGGATGTGAGGCGTTTGTTAAGGACTTCATAGGCAATAAAATAGCACCTCGAAGCATGAGGTGTATCTTTATAGGATATCCCAAGGAAACAAAAGGATATTACCCATATAACCCTTCAGACAAGAAAGTGATTGTTGCCAGACAAGCCATCTTCTTGAGAGGGAGCACATCCTCAAAAAGGATAGTGGGAGCAAGATTGTCTTTGAAGAAGTTGATGCTCAAGATACACTGGAGTTGGTACAGGAACAAGTTCCACAATTCCCCGTGGAAGAGGTTTTAGAAACACAAGTATTGTGTAGGAGCTCAAGTGAGGTAAGGGAACCATAGAGATTTGGTTTCCTAGTCACTGAGGATGGTGAATCATTATTGTTGGACAATGATAAACCTATGTCCTACAAGAAAGTAGTCGAGATCTCAAAAGATGAAATATGACTAGAAGCTATGAAATCTGAGATGGATTTCATGTATCGGAACCACATTCGGGTTCTGGTCGATGATCCATTTGATGTAAATTCTGTTGGATGCAAATTGGTATTCAAGAGAAAGATGGACATAGAAGGCCAAGTAAGCACCTATAAAGTAAGGCTAGTGGCTAAAGGATTCAGATAGCGTCAAGGAATTGACTATGATGAAACCTTCTCGCTAGTTTCAATGTTTAAATCCATAAGAATCATACATGTCATAGCAGCTTACCAAGACTACAAGATTTGGCAGATGGATGTCAAAACAACATTCCTTAACAAGAACCTTCAGGAAGATGTCTATATGACACAATCAAGTTTGTGACACCGGGTGAAGCCAAACGGGTTTGCAAGTTTCAAAAATCCATTTATGGATTAAAGTAAGCATCCAAGCCATGAAACATTCGATTTGATGAATCCATAAAGGATTTTGGTTTCATTAAGAATGAATGTGAGCCATGTGTTTATAAATAGTTTAATGGGAATGTGGTCGTTATCCTAGTAGTATATGTTGACGACATATTACTTATTGAAAATGATGTATCAGTCTTACAGTCAGTTAAGGACTGGTTGAACAAGTGTTTCTCCATGAAGGACTTAGGTGAAGTAGCCTACATTCTATGGATCAAGATCATTCGTGATAGATCCAAGAGGCTGCTTGGATTAAGTCGGGGTATATACATTGACCAGATACTAAAGCGATTTAGTATGAAACAATCCAAAAGGGGATTGGTTCTAGTGTCACATGGCCTACATCTTTCTAAGAGAATGTGTCCTCAAACAGTATAGGATAAAGATAGGATGAGTAAGATCTCATACGCTTCAGTTATAAGATTCATCATGTATGTCATGTTATGTATCAGGCTTGATGTTTCCTATGCATTAAGTATGGTAGGCAGATATCAAGAAGATCTAAGAGAATAACATTGGACTACTGTTAAGACTATCCTTAAGTATCTAAGAACTAAAGATATGTTCCAGGTGTATGGAGGAGATGAGGAGCTTGTCATCAGAAGGTATGTTGATACTGGTTTTCAAACAGATCAGAATGATCTAAAGCCACAATCAGGATATGTTTTAGGTCTCAACGGAGGAGCTGTGAGCTGGAAGAGTTCAAAACAGCTAGTTGTCGCTGATTTTATAGTGGAGTTTGAATATATAACAGCTTTTGATACAACCAAGGAAGCTGTTTGGATTCGGAACTTTGTCCATTAGTTTGATGTGGTGTCTAGCAGTAGAGACTCTATCACATTGTATTGTGATAATACTGTAGTGGTGGCTCTTACAAAAGAACCAAGGTCACATTAACGAACAAAGCATATTCTCTGAAAGTATCACCTCTTGAGAGATTTCTATCAAAGGGGTGAAGTTGCAATGAGCAAAGTGTCCACAGAAAAGAACGTGACAGACCCCAGGACTAAAGGCATGTCTCAGCAGAAGCATAAATATCATGTGAGAGCTACCGGGTTAAAGGTTGTTAGCAGTTGGCTCTAGTCCAAGTGGGAGTCTGTTGGAGTTGGTAGCCTAGAACCAACTACTTTGTACATTATGATAAACTCGTATTCATGGATTTGAATATTAATAAATACCTTATCACATCGTGATTGCTCTTCTGCGTGACAATACATGTGATAATGTCCTAAGGAAAGCTATTGCACTAAAGGGTCATAGCGGATCACTACTATGATGAGAACCCAAAAGTGTCATAACACTATTCTTGAATATATGTTCTATGGCTGAATGATTTTATTTGAGGGACGCAAATAATATATGCCATTAGGGGCGAGGACTCATAAAACTTTCTGCCACATTCTCATGGTGTGCGTCCTTGGTAATATCCAGGAGGATATTATGAGAATGAGATCCGCTGTAACGTCCCGGTTCCGGAAGCCGCCTAGAGACGCCATGTACCCAGTTGGTCACATGGCCTCAAGCGCATTTCCCGAAACGTCAGAGGCTTTTGACTAACAGCGAGAGCCTTGGATATGATAGTGGGGAAACTATGTTATCATTTGCAGAGTAACACAACGGAAGTAAAACACAAAGCAATAGCAGAAGCAGTAATATTACCATACAAAAAGAAACATCGAAAGACTGAAGAAATAAACAGTTGGAGCACATATATAATGATGCATGATACATATATCAAGGAAAGCAGCCAAACAAGTCACAATGCTGAAATACAGTACTAAATCAAAGTATAAGAAAACAGTAAACAGCTCCATAGCATCGCAAGTCAAAGCTCGGTCTCATGCTCTCCAGCTCCAAAGCAGTCAAATACCTGAAGTAGAAGGGTGATTGCCCTTATCTATACCTCCAACAATATAATCTAGTTGGGCCAAAAAGCATAGCCCAAACAAGGTGTGAAACTAAATCCCAGTAGGAAACCACCAAGAGATCTATGCCTAACAGTCAGTAAATATATATGGCAGGCAATAAACAAACGAAGCAGTAAACAAGGAAGTACTCAATAGTAAACAATTCCACAATTTCAAAGCATTTAGTTCCACATGGCAAGTAAGCAGATATTCACAAACAGGTAACCCTCTGGGATGTACTCAGAGCCTAATCCCCTCTGGTCCTACCTAGCAACCACAAGCAACCCTCTGGGAAGTACACGCAGTCTAACCCCTCTGCTTCAGCTTTAATATAGACTCTCTGGGAAAGCACTCGCCATCAATTCCCCCTATAGTCTCGTATCGGTAACTAAAAGGCGCTCTGGGGAAGCATTAACGTCACATTCCCTCTGTGGCCCACGTCGAGGAACTACAAACACTCTGAGGAAGCACTTACGTCAATTCCCCATACGGTCTCACATCGTAACAAAAATAATGGACACTCTGGAGAAGCCCTTACGTCCATCCTCTCTATGGTCCACTACACCAGGTTCTCACGGCCCTATGTCAGTCAAACAAGCATAGAAATGCAAACCGGCCAAAGTAAACCTCAATAATTACTTGGCTAACCAGTTTACAGCACAACAACATGTCATATAATAAACACTTCATCCTATAATACGAGGCATGGAAAATAAACAAGGCAGCCTAACAGGCTAAGAAATACCAAACGGTCATAAACAAAACATGTGTGGGAAAACACTTCCAAAGCAGAGCAATTAACCCTATTCACTTTCAATTAACCTCTACTCAAGCATACAAGCATAGCAGGCAATTAAAAGGGTTAAAACCGTAACCACGCAATACCCCGATCAAGGGTATTGGGAAATTTTGCACATATAACTCAGACTTTCAATAGAAAGGCGCAAACCACCTACCTCGGTGTTGTAGGATCATTATACGTGAACCTCAAGCCTTGAATCGCCCAAGAACACCGTAGATCTGCAAAAACGTCTAAAACTTTCAACCGAGGATAACTCTTAAAAGAGGAGGAATCAGGAAACGATGCTCTAAAAGAAGGAAGAGATTACTGAGGCGATCCCAACGCAATCGACAGCAGTCGATTCGGAGAACGGATGCTCGATCGGGGGCTCGGGGAAGAGTCGCGACTGTACGGATGCTCTCGGATGAACTAGGTCGAGAAGGAGGTGTTTATGTCCATCGGACGCGACCCCGGTGCGTTTAATGAAAAAAAAGTACACAGTGTGTACTTTAGAAGTACACGGCATGTACTTGCCTTTACCAGCCCCCGCATTAGGCGGTCTCCAGATCACCACACACGGCCGTGTGCATGGCCGTGACACAGCCAGCACCCGGCTACCTGCAGTAACGAGTACACAGCGTGTAATTATAAAGTACACAACGTGTAATTAAGAAATTTCCAGAAAACTCTTTTTTTTCCTCAAAAACACCAGAAATAGGAAAACATACCTGAAAAGAATATTCGGATTCTTACAAACTTCCCCCCTTAAAGAAATTTGTCCCCAAATTTCCCTAGCAAGGCGGCGTAGAAGAAGAATCCTTGAACAACTCTGGCCACTACGATCGTACATCGGTCTCCCTCTCCCAAGTCTCGTCATGTACTCGCCTGTGGTGTCATAGCACTCCTACCAAAGGAACAGACCGTCCACGGAGAACCTTCGTACTGCGATCAACAATCCAGATAGAATGCTCCTCAAACGAGGCGTCCACCTCTAACTCAACCTCCCCGGGTTGAAAAACATGAGATGGGTCTGAGAAGTAACATCGAAGCTGAGAAACGTGGAAGACGTCATGCATAGCCTGGTACCTCTAAGGTAACTGCAGCCGATGGACAACCGGTCCAACTCTCTCCAAAACCTCAAACGGACCGACGTACCTCAGCAAAAGCTTACCCTGTCTCATAATCCTCTTGTGACCCAACCTCAGTGTGACACGCAGGAAAACCCGATCCCCGACCTTGAACTCCAGAGGTGGTCTCCGCTAATCAGCATAAGACTTCTGTCGAGACTGTGCAGTAGTCATCCTCTTCCGAATCAACTTTATTTGCTCTGTGGTCTCCTTGACAAGACGAGGTCCCAGCATAATTGTCTCTCCTGCCTCCATCCAACATAAAGGTGATCGGCATGGCCTACTGTACAAAGCCTCATAAGGTGTCATCTGAAGAGTTGCTTGAAAACTATTATTGTAGGCAAACTCCACAAGAGGTATATGCTTCTCCCAAGAACCTCCAAAATCAAGGATGCATGCTCACAGCATATCCTCAAGCACCTGAATCGTACGCTCAGACTGGCCATCTATCTGAGGGTGGTAAGATGTACTCAAAAGTACATGTGTGCCCAAAGCCTTCTGTAACCCCTGCTAGACCCGAGAAGTAAAACGGGCATCCATGTCTGAAACAATGGAGTGTGGAACTCCATGTAGACGTACTATCTCGCGGATGTACAACTGTCTCAACTCATCAACACTGAAGGTCTCCTTGATCGGTAAGAAGTGAGCAACCTTCGTGAGTCTGTCAATGACAACTCATACAACATCATTTCCTCGAGGCGACCTCAGTAAACCTGTCACGAAATCCATCATGACATCATTCCACTTCCACTCAGGAATGGGTAACTGCTGCAAAAGCCCTGCGGGTCGCTGATGCTCCACCTTCACCTGCTGACAGGTGGAACACCTCATGATGAACCCAACAACATCTTTCTTCATACCTGGCCACCAATACTGACGGTGTAGATCATGATACATCTTGGTGACACCGGGATAAACTGTCCAAACTGAGGAATGAAATTCATGTATCAACTCCTTGCGTATTTCTGCTGACACCCATACGCGCCCCTGGAAATGCAAGATCTCATCCTCGCCTATGGTCCATCCAGGAATAGAGTCCTCTCCTGAAACACTCTCTCATAGGACTAGGCCTTCAGAAACTGATAGCTGCCTCGTTTGCACTCGATCAAGCAGAGTAGAGATAACAGCTACAGAAGATAGAAATGTTTGCTCCTGACTGTCGTGCACCTCCAAATGCATCTCAGAGAACATAGTCATAAGCTGTCACTCACTGCTGGCCTCCTGAACTGCCTGTATTTGAGTTCTCCTGCTCAGCGCATCAGCCACAGCATTGCCTTTCCCAGGCGTATAGGCAAGCTCAAAGTCAAAGGACTGAAGGTATTCAACCCACCTTCGTTGTCTCAAATTCAGATCACGCTGAGTGAAGATATACTTGAGACTCTTGTGGTCGGTGAAAACCACAAAATGCTCTCCCAACAGGTAGTATCTCCAACAGCGTAAGGTATGAACAACTGCTGCCAACTCAAGATCGTGCGTCGGGTAATTCCTCTCATGTGGCTCAACTGCTGAGACCCATACGCAATGACTCCTTCTCTCTGCATAAGCATTACTCCCAACCTGATACCTAAAGCATCATAATAAACAGTGTAGCTCTTTCCCGACTCTGGCAATACTAGTATCAGTGCTGAAGTCAACCTCCCTTTCAGGTCCTAAAAGGCTCACAAAAATTTGTCCTTAAGCGTGAAAAGTCCTGTATGAAATGTCTGTAATATCCAGCCAGTCCTAGAAAACTCCATACCTCAAATCTGTTCTTTGGCTGCTCCCAGGAAACTACTGCTCTCACTTTCTCTGGGTCTACTGATACTCTTGTCTCTGAGATAACATGACCCAAGAAGTGAATCGGGTCCATCCAAAAGTGCATTTTGGGAGCTTATCATATAACTGATTCTCTCTCAATGTACTCAAAACGATCTCAAGATAGGTGGCATGGTCGTGTCGAGTGCGAGAGTACACTAAGATATCATCCACGAAAACCACCACGAAAGAATCCAAGTAGGGATGGAACACTTGGTTCATCAGTGCCATGAAAACTGTAGGCGCATTCGTGAGACCGAACGGCATAACCATATACTCGTATAGACCATACCTGCTATGAAAGGTTGTAAGAGGTATATCAGATGGTCTAACGCGCATCTCATGATAACCAGATCTCAAGTCAATCTTCGAGAACACCTGGGCTCCTCGAAGCTGATCAAAGAGATCATCAATCCTCAGCAAGGGATATTGGTTCTTGAGCGTCAACTAGTTCAGCTTCCGATAATCCACACAAAACCTGAGGGTATCGTCTGCCTTCTTCGCAAACAAGACAGGCGAACCCCAATGAGAAGTACTAGGTCGGATGAAACCTTTTGCTTGCAACTCCTCCAACTACTTCTTGAGCTCCTATAACTCTGGTGTAGTCATCCTATACGGAGGAATGGACACCAGTGTTGCTCCTGGCACAAGCTCGATCGAAAAGTCCACCTCTCGCTCCGGAGGCAAACCTGAAAAGTCCCCTAGAAAGACGTCCCTAAAACGTTCTACCCCTGGAGGAAAGTCCATCTGTGAAATCCCCTGGTCATCCAGATATAGACTAGCAATATGGGTTGTAACTCCTCTCAACCCATGATGTTCGGGTCCCGCTCTGCTCGCATGGACATCTCATTCGCCCTTATGAAGAAATGATCTGCCTTCTAGTGATGTGAAACTCACCCTACGGCAATAACAGTCGACGACTGCCTAGAAGGGAACTAACCAATCCATTCTGAGAATGACACTATCATCTCTAGGACATAGAGATCTCATAAGAAGTGACACCCACCAACCTCAAGATGACACTCCTTACACTAACATACACTAGCCGTTCTTGTCCCCAACGGAGTGTCTAGCGTCAAGATATCAGCAGAAGAAAAGACATAGAGCTCAAGGCTCTCCACAACAACAACAACAGATATAAAGCTATGGGAAGCCCTTGTATCGAAAAGAGCAAAAGCTAAAACTGTGGCAACTAGAATCGTACCTCGTACTGTAAAGGGTCTGAGATCCTACTCCTGCTGGGCATGCTCCACTGCAAAAGTCTGGCCTGCTCCACGACCCTATGACCCTGCCTGACCACCCTAAGTTGATCCACCCTGTTGTCGCCGAAAGCCTGACGGTTGGCTACCACGGTCGCGACCTCCACCTCGGCCTGAACGACCGGAAGAACTCTAGTTCCCGGACTGATGAGAAACTGGTGGCACTGCTCCTGAACGAGAAGTCATAGAAGAACCTCTGTCACTAGCTACTGGTGAGAAGATCTGACAGAAACACTTAAGATGACCCATTTTTCCGTAAGATCGACACTCCACTGGGTCTCTTGGGCAATGTGGCCTCATATGCCCGCTCTTCCCGCATTGGTAGCACACCACCTGGCTACTAGAGGAAGTGTCTCGCCTCCTTGGATCTCCACACGAAGACCCCCTGTGGTGCTTCCTGCTGTCAGTAGGAGGGATACTAACTCCGGATATCGAACCGCCCTGGCTCACAACACCAGAATCTCTCATATTACACTCTGTGATCAGCGCCTCGTTAACGATAGAAGTGATAGACGCCAACCTGGAGATATTCACCTGAGATCGAATGTCGTGTCTCAGACCATCCTCAAACTTCTTTGTCAGGAATAACTCATCACCTCCTAGGATGGGCGTAAAGCGCTGCAGCTCTGTGAAGCGAGAAAAATACTCCATAACAGAAAGAGTACCCTGCTCCAGACTCATGAACTCTTGGGCTCGATCGTCCCTCAAAGTCTCCGGGTAGAAGTAGTCGTAGAAGGCACGCTAGAACTCATCCCAAGCCATGACCTGTTGGCGTCCCTCCTGTGAGATCACATCCCACCATCTCTTGGTGGAATCCCGAAGCATGTAGGTAGCGAGCTTCACCCTCCTCTCTGGAGGCGTCTCCAGATGCTCGAAGATCGAAAGCATGGCTTCTAACCATGACTCTACAGCCTGAGGTCCTCCTTCCCCCGTGAAGGTGGGAGGATGTTGCTGCTGGAAAACCCGTGTCAGCTCTGCCATAGACGGGGCTGGATGGGGTACTCCGCGAAAGGTCTTCATGAACCTCATAAAGCCTTCTCGGAACTCTGCATCAGCACCTGTGTCCAGAATGACGACTGGTGCCAAGACTGGCACAACTGGAGGATCTGCTAGAAGTCCTTGATCAGCCATATCTGGTGTCTGATCGTTTCCCTGTAACTGGCGTACAACCGGAGGACGTCCCGGTGGCATGACTCTACAAGGTCAAACACACACCTTTGATCAAGATTATCAAGGACTAAAAATTGGATGGGGTAAGAAGGGAACAGGAGAAAGAAAGCATTCAAGTTTTACAAAGCATGAATACACTGCGTATATACTTAACTACACGGCGTGTTCCCTTAAGCCTTTCACATGGGCGTGTACTTCTGCCAAAACTGGTCTTGTAACACCCCAAACACACAGTGTGTTGTCCTAACACACGGCGTGTACTTGAATCCTCTTCCCCTGCCTGATTCCTTCTACACAACTAAGCTACATGGTTCTCCTAGAACAAAACTACACGGAGTGTTAGTGCCAGACACAGCGTGTACTAGGCGAGCTTCACCGACCCGTGTTGTTAGTGACACGGCTGGATACATGGCTCACACTACACGGCGTGTTCCAGACGGACACAACGTGCACTAAAGGATTTCCACCGACATGTGTTGTTAGTTACACGGTCGGATTCCAGGGATTACACTACACGGCGTGTTCAAGACTGACACGGCATGTGTTGCTTAAGTTTTTATCCATCTGTGTCGTTAGTCACACGGGCAAACACATGGTCCAAACACATAGCGCGTACGTCCGGTACATGGCGTGTCCCACCAAAAAAATCCCCTAACCCTGTGTCTATGCCCACACAGCCAGCGACACGGTTAGAGATTACACGGCGTTTACTTGAGTAAAATAGTTTCTTTCCGAACAGAAGAACACATGGCGTGTATTCAAAACTACACGGCGTGTATTCTGGGTTTTTCCGAATAGTAAGTCTCAGAAACTACTCCGGAAGCCCAGAAAACACTGAAACGAACATTAAAGTGCCAAATTCCGATCTGTGAGGGCCCATACTCCCCGTGAATCAAATTTTGGCATCTCTTACATGTCATATACAAGAAAAACAAGGCAATGATCCACCAAATTACGATCTATCAGAGCTTATAACACCTCAAGAACCAAAGTTTGGTGCTCATTCAAACAAAACCTTCCACAATTAATACTCTATCAAACAGCAGGTAATTTATCAATGCATCTATCACAACAGCATGCATACCTAGCACAACCTCTATCACAACAGCATGCAATTGCTAATGTACCCTAAATGGCATGGCAAGATTGCATGACATGTGATTTCTAGCAAGTGCATATATGATGCATGAGATTGCATACCCTCATCTCACTGGGTTGAAACTAAAATAGAACCTCAATAATATCAACGATAACAACACAAAAAATGTGAATCACCCAATGGTGAAATCAAATCAACCGTAAAATTGAAAAACCAGAAAATTACAATAAACGAGGTAAATTGGCTTTTCCATGTACACGGGTTAGCTACTTTCGGGCACAGCTTATTACCAAGTACCTATTTTCATCCTATCTCTGACTATATGCTCCAAACAGTAAGTTAAGAAGAAAAGAACCCCCTCCGATACCACTTTGTAACGTCCTGGTTCTGAAAGCCGCCCAGAGACGTCCCGTACCCGGTTGGTCACATGACCTCAAATGCATTTCCCCAAACGTCAGAGGCTACCAACTAGCAGCGAGGGTCTTATGTGTGATAGTGGGGAAACTATTCCCTCATTGGAAGAGTAACACAGCGAAAGTAAAACACAAAGCAATAGCATAAGCAGTAATATTACCATACAAAAAGAAACAGCGGAAGACTGAAAAAATAAACAGCTGGAGCACATATATAATGATGCATGATACATATTTATGGAAAGCAGGCAAACAAGTCACAGTGTTGAAATACAGTACTAAATCAAAGTATAAGAAAACAGCAAAAAGCTCTACAGCATCACAAGCCAAATCTCGATCGCATGCTCTTCAGCTCCAAAGCAGTCAAGTACCCGAAGTAGAAGGGTGGTTGCCTTTATCTATATTTGCAACAATATAATCTGTTTGGGCCCAAAAGCATGGCTCAAACAGGGTGTGAGACTAAATCTCAGTAGGCAACCACCAAGAGATCTGGGCTTAATAGTTAGTGAATATATATGGCAGACAATAAACAAAAGAAGCAGTAAACAGGGAAGTACTCAACAGTAAACAATTCCACAATTTCAAAGCATTCAGTTCCACGTGGCAAGCAAGCATATATTCACAAACAGGTAACCCTCTAGGATGTACTCACAACTTAATCCCCTCTAGTCCTACCTAACAACCACAAGCAAGCCTCTAGGTAGTACACACAGTCTAACCCCTCTAGTTCAACTTTAGTATAGACTCTCTGAGGAAGCACTCACCGTCAATTCCCCTTATAGTCTCGTATCGATAATTAAAAGACATTCTGGGGAAGCACTTACGTCACATTCCTCATGTGGCTCGCATCGAGGAACTACAGACACTCTGAGGAAGCACTTACATCAATTCCCCCTATGGTCTCGCATCGTAAAAAAAATAACAGGCATTCTAAAGAAGCGCTTACGTCCATCCTCCCTATGGTCCACTACACTAGGTTTCTCACGGCCCTGTGTAAGTCAAACAAGCATAGCAATGCAAAGCGGGCAAAGTAAACCTCAAGAACTACTTGGCTAACCAGTCTACAGCACAACAACATGTCAGATAATAAACACCTCATCCTATAATACTAGGCGTGGAAAACAAACAAGGCAGCCTAACAGGCTGAGCAATAGAAAACGGTCATAAACAAAACATGCATGGGAAAACACTTCCAAAGCATAGTAATTAACCCCTTTCACATTCAATTAACCTCTACTCAAGCATACAAGCATAGCAAGCAATTAACAGGGCTAAAACTGTAACCACGCAATACCCCGATCAAGGGTATTGGGCAATTTTGCACATACAACTCAAAGAGTTTCAACGGAAAGGCACAAACCACTTACCTCGGTGTTGTAGGAACTGTTGGATTGGTGTTGCCCGATCCGGTTGGGCCGAATGCTTGTGACCCGCAACTGTCGCGGGGCGAGCTCCGTGGTGAGCTCGTTAGGGGTTGCAGGGGGCAACGCACCCCTGCTCTGGGGGTCCGGGGGCCGAAGGCCCCGGCCCAATTTTGCGGCACTATAGCAATGCTGACACTGTAGCAGAGCTGACCGACCGACCGACACCGACAGGCACTGTAGCGGTGCGGACTTCAGAGTCAACTTCATTGTGGCACTTTTTGACTTCCAACCAGCAGTCATTATAGCGTTTTTGACAAAGTTGGTCGTTGATCACTGTAGCAATGTGGACTTACTATTCAGAACAGTGGACCGTCTTCTTCATATGTAGCCCATTTCGGGCTAGGGTTTTACTACTGAAAATCCTCTGTAATTTTGTGCTTCCGATATAGTGAATTCGACCTCTCCTGTGAACGTAGGGATTTTTCCCGAACCACGTAAATCGTTGTGTCCTTATTTTTCTTTCTTTCTTTCGTTTTTTTTTCTCTCGTTTCTGTCGTTGTGTCTCCCGACAATTCCGCAACAGGAACGTTATACGTGAACCTCAAGCCTTGAATCGCCCAAGAACACCATAGATCTACAAAATCGTCTAAAATGGTTAACCGAGGATAACTCTTGAAAGATGAGGAATCAGGAAACGAAGCTCTAGAAGAAGAAAGAGCATACCGAGGCGATCCTAACGCAATCGACGGCGGTCGATTTAGAGAACAGATGCTCGGCCAGGGGCTCGGGGAAGAATCGCAATCGTACGAACGCTCTCGGACGAACTAGATCGAGAAGGAGGTGTTTTTGTCCGTCAGACGCGACCCCGATGCGTTTAATGAAAAAAAAGTACACAGCGCGTACTTTAGAAGTACACGGCATGTACTTTAGAAGTACATGGGGTGTACTTGCCTTTACCGACCCCCGCATTAGGCGGTCTCCATATCACCACACACAGCTAGCACCCAGCTACCTACGGTAATGAGTACACGGCGTGTACTTAGGAAATTTCCAGAAAACTCCTTTTTTCCTCAAAAACACCAAAAAAAGGAAAACATACCTAAAAAGAATATTTGAGTTCTTACACCCGCCAATAAGAAATCCACATTTCATAGTGTTATTGGATGTTCCTATCTGTAGTTATTTGTATTAGTCCTTAGACTTTAAGATTATTATTAATGGGTATTACAACTCGCACACTTAGATGTATTGATGAAAACTATGACAACACACTGTTCGTAGTGAGGTAGGATATTTTGGGTGTGTCATGAGTAATGTCTCATTAATAGATAATGCGAGAAAGGATTTGTCCCTTCTGTTCCATAATGGAAGTTGATATCTCAGGTCCTTTGATGGAATTGATAGAGCCTAAATAAATCTCTGGTCATGGTGAGGAATGAGCGAGTTCAATTTCGGAAAGTAAAAGAAAGAATAATCGAGCACATGAGTTGATGGCACTAGCATGCAACCCGCTTGATTCGAGATATCGAGACAAAGGGATTATATTACACGGTAGGCGTTCTTAGGAGGTGAAACATCATTGCGGCGTTAACTTCTTTCTTCATGGGTGCCTTGGCGTGTTGCTAAACGTTAACCATGGACTTTAGGCAGGCTCTGCCTAATGCCACTGAGAAAGAGGCCTAGAGGGTCACACACTAAGTGAGTCAAAGTATCTTAGTTAAATATTCATTTAACAAGTTGAGTAAAGATTATTCCCGATTGTGGTTTAATAATTATTCAAGGATGTCTGCTCACATTTATTTTGACACTAATTATTCGAGAGAATATATTGTAGGTGAAATAATATATATTTATTAGCAAGTAATGTAGTGATATTTATTTAAGAAAATAAATAGACATTATTCAAGGTCTAATAAATATGGTGGAGGAAATAAAGAAAATGGAAAAAAAAGTACACACCGTGTATATTAATATATACACGCCGTGTAGTTTTTCTGGGAATTTGTGAGAAAAAATAATATTTATTGAATTAAATAATATTATGCTTAATTTGTTGGGTGCATATAGAGTAATAATAATAGTCAAATGTTATTATTAGACATTGGGTCTTACTAAGAATTAAATTAAATGAATAAATATCTTTGGGTAATTAATTCATTTTATTATTCGAAGTATTATAAATCTTAATTACATTAGTCTCATTAAGCCTAACCATTCTTTGTGGTGGTGCACAATAGATCTGGAGAAATCTCTCAAGAGAGAATTTCTTTCTTCCAAGAATGCTCTCCAGTCACGAGAGAGATCCTCCTCCACCAGATCAAGGAAAGCGCTTTGGAAGTGGCTCTCAAGGTGATCGAAGGCGGACATTGCAAGCGAATGCTCTTTTGTGCTAGCACCCGGAGACCCCTTCGACGACGTCTGGAGATACGTGGAGCACGTGTGGATCACCACTAGAAGAAGCTTACATTTGGCTTTTGTGACGCAACGACGGATCACATTGGATTATGACTAGAAACATCAACGGAGAGAGAATTTCATCAAGATAATTCTTGTCTTTTAATTAAATTAATTATAACCAACATATGATGATCCTCTCTATAGTTTTGGGACTTCCCCCTTTCCATTTCATTCTATTCCGAAGATTCGGCGTTTTATCATTGTGACGAATCTCAGATTGATCGTTGTTAACGGTAAAATTAAAGTTGGGTACACCCTTCCACGCGCTTTTGTTGTGCCCGGAACCTACACCTGGATCACAAACCATCCATCCTCCACGTATATATCCATTACAACAAGACATATCCACATTAATCTAAAAGCCACTGGATGGAGGAATCCAGCGAATCCATCACCCTTGTGAAGACGAACCCTGTCTACAGGAATAATCCACGTCAGCATGCATGAGACTCATGAGAGAATGCAGTGAACCCCATTTTATGAGAAGATGCACCATCTTGGAGACCAGAAGATGCGTTATGGTGGCATGATACCTAAATGATGTGATGGTCCCCTTGTGACCTGGCTAGTTCCTCGCCTCCCACAAACACCAGCAACTAGAAAAAAAGATGTGAACCTGTGCCTTATGTTCAGGGAAGTCTTCGCTGATGTCATTAAACCAAGGTTGGAGGAGTTTATCACCATTCTAGTCGATGAGGATGATACTAAAGAAATCTCCAAGAGAGCTCCACAGGTTTGTAGACCATTCACCTGGAAAGCCAAGACCATGAGGCCCAATGGAATCTTCCATCAAAGTGGGAATCCCAAAGGAAGGACAACATATATAGATCAATCTCCTTGATCACTGCTTTGGGAACCTTGCATGCCGATAAAAAATGCATGGGAATGAAGGGAAAAGCATGATTAACCAAAGTGATCATTCCTCCAAAAGAGAGAAACTGATTCTTCCGATTATTAATCAGGTTAGAAATCTTGTTGACCAACCCTTTATAGTGATGGATCAGAATCCTCCCAGGTGAGACCGGTGCTCTAAGATATTCCATTGGAGACTTCCTCCTGTGAATACCTAAGCAATCCTCATCCAAAGAGACTCGCCTTCATGAGCACGAAGGTGACAGAAAAATACTGTTTTTATGATAATTAATCTATTCGTCACTCCACTTGTAATAATCCTGCATGATTTTGTTAAACCCCTGGAGAGATCTTCTATTACCATTCACAAAGAACACTACATCATCCACAAAGATAATATGTGACAAACCAGTGTAAGCACCCCTTCTTTGAAAAGGTCTAAAATTACCTATGAGAATCCTCTGATGTAAATGCCCTATGAAGGTGTCCTGAGCCAAGATAAAAAAGAAGTGGTGAAATTGGATCCCCCTACCTCAATCCTCTAACTATCTTCAAGAATTCATACTTCCTACCCATGAAAGAAACAACAAGTCACAAGAAACTAAAACACCTAAAAAGAAAATTGAACACCCGACTAGAGAACCCCAAATTTTTTTATAAGAATAAGCCCCTCATGAGTGGTTGTGTCACATCGACCAGAGCTCTGATCCAAACCACGGGTCCCCAATGAATTGGATCCGACCGATCCCATTCCATAAATGTACCAATGCGTGCTCCAATTTCCCGCATAACTCGTTCAGTTCTCTCATGAAACGGTATTCCTTTTATTCGTATCCAAAAAGGTGAGTAGGTCAGCTAAATATTTTGAACATCTTCCCCGCCTTTTAAATCTTCCATGATAATTATCTGGTTATCGAAGGACCATGGTCTACCTTTGAGGATCTTTTCTTTATCTCTTTCATTGAAAAATTCAAAGACAAGGAGGCCCACCCCCACTTCCCTGATGGCGACCCCATCCTCCAATCTCTAGATATTTTGCGATGAGTTTTTAAAAGTGCCATGATTGAAAGATCGTTTTACCAAGAATTTTCCGACGATCAACAGACTCATACGGTGTGAAAGAAATGCATCTTCATCTTTTCGTGGGGCAGTTGCCGTTTTTTCCTTATTTGTCAACGACAGTTTCTGCCATCTATTCACCAGATCTGATTCCATTGTTATGTACCTGAAGATGAAAATTAGAGCTCCTTTGCAAGAAAAAATCCCTAGCACTCGCATCCGTGGAACAACCCACCCTTGAGCAAATGCATCCGTGGAGCAGCCCGCCCTAAGCAGGTGCACCCCTTTGCATCCTTTAGGGATCCCACTTGACCGCAAAGGAAAGGCTACGTGAGATGGCTTCATTGCCCACAGTGCACTTCGCGAAAACCTCCTTCACGAACCCGCCCTTCGCACGCACACCCTGCACTCACTCCATCACAACAACAAAAAATCAACGCGAAGACACCCCTTCGCGAACTGGAATCGTTGCCCGCCATGCACTTCGCGAACCACCTCCTTCGTGAACCCACCCTTCGCGAGCACTCCCTACACGAGCACTCTCCTCCGCAAGTCCGGTCCTCGAGAACCAACCTGTTGTCGGTCTGACGCACGTCGAACCCACGGGAGCCGGTCGGAATCTGATCTGATGGGGGTGAGCAACCTGACGCCTCTGAATCCGATCAATCCTTCGAAAGCAACCGGACAGAAGCCAATCTGAAGTCGCTTGGAAGAGATCGAGCGCTCGGCCTCCGCACTGTCGCCAGAAAAAACACAATCGCGCCAGATGTCTCTTGGAATGATGAGGCACGTCAGCAGAAATCAGTTCGAGAGGAATGCTTGGAGAAGACGCGCCTCAATCCGAGGACGGTCGGAGAAGACGTGAATCGCCGCTGAAGGAAACACTGGACTTTGGAAGAACCAAGCAGAGGTCGAACCTATGAAAACCCTAGGAGGAAACCTCTCACGGGTGAGAGAGGACTACTAGAGAACCCCATATATCCCAACACCTTGAGTATGAAATTCCATTCGAGCTTGTCATAATCTTTATCCATATCAGTTTTGATGAGAACATTAGATCTTAGAGATTTAACCCTAATGTCCCCAACCATTACTTGAGAAAGGTCGATCGAACCCTAAATGGATTGACCATTAACAAAACTATGGTGTTCTCTATAGACCCACATGGGAAAATGGACGGACAACCTTTTGCTGAGAATTCATTCCAGGACATTGTATGTGAAGTTGCACATGCTGATGGGTCGGAATTGATTGAGAGATGTGGGATCCTTGACCTTCAAAATAAGAATCAGGGTGGTGGCACATGCCACACGAGGAAGATTCTTTCCATGAAGGAAGTCTTGGATGGCCTCGATGAGATCCCCCATCACAAGATCCCACACAAACACATAAAAGGCTCTCGAAAATCCATCTGGCCCAGGATAACTATCTGGGTTGAGGGACTGAACATCATACCAAATTTCATCTTCTTGCGGCACCCCACTCAAAATATTATTAATAATATCATCCACCACCCTTGGAATGAAGCCAAAAATCTCGGCATGACCACCCAGATAACCATTCTGCATACATATATTAATATCAACGAGGAGAGACTTAAAAATCCATAGCCATACCTCCCACAACCACCGATCATCGGTATATGAGCCATCCTCCAAGAAAATATTTGATGGTGCAACATGTTTCCTTGATGCAAGCATAGAATAAAGTTTTGTTATGATCTCCCTCTTTAATCCACGTAGCCCTGGATAGTGCACGGGCTTCCCTCTCCTGCTCTAACAACAATTCTGATAATTCAAATCTTTTTCAACCCAGTGCCACAAATAGAACCTCATCCCATCCTTTTTCAATTTGTGACTCAAGGAGATCAATATCCCTTGTGATATGCTCAAGGCTCTGCCAACGAGAAGGTCCCCAACAATTCCATGACTAAAGAGCACCCTTTAATTGATGAAGCTTATTATGCAGCTGAACCCATGGGTTGCCCTATGTGGATTTCTCCCATGAATACCACGCCACCTGCAGATAACTGGAGTTGGTTGTCCAACAGTTGGATAGGAAAAAATACCTACATCCACCCCTTTGAACATCCAAGTTGACAAGCAGTGGCGATTGATCAGATAGAGCTCGGACCATGTGACGGATCGAGGCACTTGGGAACTGATAAACTGTATTAAGGTTGGTGAAGCACCTGTCCAGTAGACTCCACCTTCTACGACTCCCCTTTTGATTGTTGCACCAGGTGAAGGGGTCTGCCATATAACCCAGGTCCACCAATCTCGTATGAGCCACAACGTTGGCAAACTCCCTCCTGGCCTTCCTTGAATCATTGCCCCCCCCCCCATGTTTTTATGAGACATCCAAGACGACATTAAAATCACCCACAATGAATCAAGGTTCTGATCCTGGGTCAAATGATCCCAACTCACTCCACAAACCCTCCCTTTCTGTGGCCTCACACTTGGCATACACAAATGAGAAGAAGTGGGACAAAGAACCAGGGTTGATCTTCACAGTAATAAACTACTCAACAGACACAACCAAATCCACCTAAATACAACTCTTCCAGAAAACCCAAACGTGTTGATTATACGGTGCCCCACACAAACCATCCTCGATGCCAATCCTATTGGTAAACTCGATCAATCTTGTGGAATCATGCTTTGGTTCTAAAACAGATACAAGCGAAAGCTGACTACGGCAAAACTTTGAAGCAATAAATTCCATCTTCACCTGGGAACTTAAGCCCCGGGCATTCCAAATGAGAATAGAATTCATTAAAGAAGAAGACGCCCAGTGGAGGACCCATGCAACGAAGCACTTCGAACTGGTGACTGTAAATCTTCCAACCTCATTCTAAGTTGTAAACGCATAAACACACCATTGGGGGAAGCACTACTATAACTGACTGTCGTTATGGAAGCACCAGAAGATAAGATTTGGGGTAGTACTTCCGATAAGACCTCAAAAGAATTAGCAAGAGGGAGGCGCAAACCTTGCAAAAGACCTGAAGCCTTAGACTCAATGCCGGTTCTAGGGAAGATCGAGCTTATCACTTGCCACACCGCCAAGTCGAACCAGAAGAACAATAATGGGAAGGAAGAGGGGAGGCCACCTGCTCCTAAAGCTCGAGATAATGCCTAGGATTATACACAACCATATACCAACACTGTTGGAACTTCACCAGAGGTGGAAGATGAATTCCTAGAGGAGGGAGAGGCAGCACTTGAGGAAGAACCACCGAAAAGGGAAGACCAAGACGCATCCAAACCACCCTCTGGGGCCGGTGGGAACAGAGAAACCTCAGACGAAGAAGTCTACCCATCCTTCACTAACTCTGATGACTCTAAAGTTGGGGCTGCCGAGCTCCCCATATGCGGATACTTGAATCCAAAGCGTGGTCTTCTACATACCGAAAGACCGTGCCCTTTAAGATGACAAGCCGAGAAAAAACGACCCAGAGAATCATATAAAATCTGCTGCCACCAAGAGAAAGATTTGCCTGCACTAAGGAAAATATGAGATGGAAGCGGCTTGGACAGATCCATCTCCACACATATCCGAGCCACGGAGGAATCCAAAATTTAACAGACCCTTCATCCGCACACAAGAAGGAGCCGAGCGTGTCACCAATACCATGTAATAATGAGATATTGAGCAGCAGGATAGGTAGACTCGGAAGAACAATCCAGACCACCACCTAGGAAGAATCTCGTCCCCAGTGAACATCCAACAACCACCTCACAAGCGTGAAGCATCGTGATCCCAGAACACGAGGAGAACAAGACCAAGAAAATGCAAAATCCTCCCTGGAACCAAGAAAAGGCAAAATCCTCCCTGGAACCAAGAATCACACAAAAATACCTCCCGTGAAGAACCGAAACCCGCACCAGAGAAGATAATTCCTAGGAGGTGACAAAGGATTGAAACTCCGGTAAATAGCGAATCTCCCTCGCAAATCATGCCACCAGCATCCACTGGTGGAAATCTAACACCGCATCAAAAGCTTCGGCGGAAAAGGAAATCGCAGGGGATCCATCCTGAAAAAAAGTTTGGGGGTTAGACATCATATTCCCAGGAATCGCCGATAGAGACGACGGTTGTGGAGCGCCGATAAGAACCTCTTTCAATGAGGGGTCGGTGGGTAGATGCTCCTGGGGTCGAATCTCTCCCTGACATGCCGAACCAAAGCTAGAGAGGTATCTTGTGTGAGCGATCCACCGAATGGTGGGTAGATCTGCTAGCACCGGAGCAACCGAAAAGCATCCAACAGTCGAATGAGTTCGAATTTTCGGAGGCGCTTGTGGTTCGTACTGTGGGCGAAGATAGCGATCTATCCACCCGACGGATCCTTTTGAAGCATTACAGTGGATGCAAAAATTCGAATGGATTTTCGGTTCCCTTGGGTTCTCAGTCTCTAAAGGTCATGTTCGCTGCCTTTATGCTCTAAAACGAGAATCTCTGGTTTGATTATCAAAGCCTCAAGAGAAACGTGAGGCGTCGGGAGGGAGAGAAACGAATTTCTCTCCCGCAAGCGAATTCAGGTGATTTCGAATCGTTCCAAAATCGGGACCATTCAGACGGAAATCTTCTATCCCTTTCAAATATTTTACATATTTCTCATATTGTCCTTAGACCTCTATATAAATAATAATAACAATCAAATATAAATAATTTATAAATAATAATAACAATCAAATATAAATAATAATAACAATAACAATCAAATATAAATAATTTAGAAATAATAACAATCAAATATAAATAATTTTGATAATGTGTATATAAATAATTTTGATTATAACTAATTATGCGTATATAAATAATCAAAAAAAAATTATAAATAATTCTGATTATAGATAATTTTGAATATAAATAATTATGATTATCTTGAATTAATAGTTTATATAAATAATTTATAACTAATTTTGAATTAATAAATATTTTGAATTAATAAATATTTTGAATTAGTAATTATTTTTAATTAATAATTATTTTGAATTAATAATTTTTTTAATTAATAATTTTTTTAATTAATAATTTTGAATGTATAATTTTGATTACCATAAATTAATAATTTTGAATTAATAAATTATATAAATAATTTTGATTATCTTTAGTTAATTTTTTTAAATTTTATAATTTGTATTAATATATGGTGGTAGGTGTGGTGTCCGTACGAATCTAATCGATATTGGTTTTTTATATTGAGCAAGTATGCCCTTTAATCTCATATGTGTTATTTTTAAACAAAGGTTATTTGTGTCATTTGCACCAAAACTGTTTCTTTTCTTTTCTTTTAAAAATTTTTACCAAACATGATGAAGAGAAATTCAAATCATTTCTTTTTTTTATTAAGTTATGAATCCAAACACAAGGAGAGAAATCACAATCATTTCTTTTCTTTTCTTTTCTTTTATAAACTATCAAATCATTTCTTTTCGTTTACTAAAATATAAGATCTGAGTTGGAAGTACTTCATTCATCAAGGCCAAGTCTAGGGAAGACCTCTCCTCGGAATTCATTAAGCCTTCATTCATCTGATAGTGCTTTATCTGAGGGTGTGAAGGCAGAATAGGTGATGGACATGTGCTGCCATTAGCAAGGTGATGGATCAGTTTTGGAATTCATCCATCGGTTTTTGGATCTAATTCATTAGCTCCTGGTGTTGGCCAATGAAGATTCTCGGAAAGCTCATCATTTTGAGAAAGGGCTTCGTCCAGATATTTAATCAAGGGTGTCAGAATTCGGTCTAACATCCTTTTGTCGATGTGGTTAGAGAAACTGTTTGGGTATAGTCTTTTTTAGTCTTTGGAAGCAGTGACGAGAATTCCAGTAATGATATGGGGATGTAGCCTAAAGCTGAGTATGATGGTGGTTGAATTAAGAGGCCTTCTGATATTTCGCCAACTTCTTCTAGGCATAGAGCCCTGGTGTGTTTTCTTATGGGAATAGAACCCAAGATTGTCTTGAAGAACAAAATACATATCATACCTATGGTTGTCGGGATTACATGCAATGGTTTTTCTAAGGTATTTTCAGGAAGCGGTGAGGAACCTGTTCTACCACTTCAGAAGACCCCCCCCCCATCCCATTTGTAGAAGTAGGGTGTTAATCTTGGATCAACTAAAGTCTCTTTCGAAGTAAATTTTTCTTCCATTGTATTGGTTTCTTCTCATGGTTTTGTCTACTATTTGAAATGAAAAATGATGTTGTGTATGTTTTAGGAAGTTATATTCTAGTGGAAGTGTCTTTTGAGAGAATTCTGGATTTCATCATCCTTTAGTGAAAGCATGATTTTATGTGTGTCTCATCGTTGTCGTCATATTTATTTTGGGAATTTTGTGTGTGGTTGTTTTGGTTTGGAGGTTCGGTGTTTAATGGATGGTGTTTGTTGGACATCCGGCTAGATTTCTAGTATTTTGGAGAGTCCACCATGGACTCACACTTTCTTTAAAGTAAACCCTTATTTCTACCTTGTCCTTTCTCCTCTCTCCCTCGAGCATTTTTTAGGTAGTTACCTCCAAATTTTTCTGACTCTAAGTTTCCTTTCCCTTGATGAATGTTGGGCTCCTGGAGGAGGCCCAATGGTTGTGGTGACGGTATGGTGTTTGACTTGTGGCTTGGGATCTTTATCGTACTTTGAGGAGTTTGTTGAGTTAAATGGTTTGTATTGTGTGAGAATGAAAGTATTTTTCAGTTGGTTCTCATGGTGTTCTTCAGCTTGAGGAGATGAATCACATGAGTGTGTGAAGCTTTTCCTTTTACCTAAGCAAAAGGAAATTATGACGATTTTTTATGGAAGAAAACGTAATGGTGTGGAGAATCATCACACCCATGTGTTCCTTTATCTCTTTTATTTTGTTTTATATTTTTTCTTTGTCTTTTTTCTTGAGTAGTGGGTGTTTTGGATCAATTTTTTTGTTTTTTGTTCTGGTTTTACTTTGCTGCACAATTCATGTGCACAATTAAGGGGAAAATGTGCGACTTCCTGACTTTGATCCCTTTTTTAGTTCATCTGTCTCTTACATGGTTAAGGTTTGACTGGTAGTTCATCATTTTATCCAAACCATGTGGTTCCCATTAGTAATCGTGTGGGTATTGGGGTTTCCCTGGATGAGGGTTCACAACATGTACATGGTTAGTCCAAACCATGGGAGAAGCATGCGCATGGTTTTTCAATTTTTTATAGAACCAACCCAAAAGGTTGGAGAACGATTTCTTAAACAATGGGGAAAAAACATGAGGGTGTCTTGTGAGTCCAGTAAGGGACACATGGTTGGAACACGATTTCCTAAATTGTACAGCCTAACTGTACGCAGTTCCCATGTTCTTTAAAAATGTCAATTTACCTTTCTACCCATCTCGATTTTAACCCCAAAACCCCTATTCTCCCCATCATTAGATCATACAACTCAAGTGAGGCCACTCCCTTTATCCTCATGCCTCCCACCTCATTCCAATTGTGATTCCATGGGTTTTCTTTCTATTTCTTGGGGATTTATTAAGGTAATCACCTTATATAATTTCCCTCTTCTTCTTCCTTCCATTTTAGTCTTGGTTCATCTTATCCCTTGGTCCCATTAATAGAGGGCTCATGTTTCTTTTGTCTTAATTTGGGGGGTTTTTCTTCTTAAGGTTCTTTTTGGTTGTTCTGGACTACTGGAAAACTTGTGGAGGTTGTTTGGGTTTACGTCATTTAAGCACATTGAGTTTGAGGTGGGCTCCCCTTTTCATTTGGACTTAAATTTGATAAACATTGATTACATGATGTTCGTACCTTATTTTAATTTTAACTAGTAATATGTATTGTTTAGAATAATTTTTTGAAATTAAATCAAGCAATTTAATTCTGAATTGACATGTTTGAAATTGTTTTATCATGCTTCGCGCACCAAGTGCTCATCAAAATGTCTAGTTGGCCATTGTAAATGTGTTTGGACTTCTAATTGGTAATTCAGTTATCTCATATGGGTTTCCAAATGGATATTTGGATTTTTAAGTTGTGTTATTATCCATTTTTTAATTGGTTTGACATATAAAGAATACTTGAGGGTTGGTTGGAACTTTCGAAATGGGTATTCATTAGAAAAATTTCCTTTGGATGTGTCTCTTTCCATGTTGATTGCTAAAGGGAATGGGAGGTCCTTGGCATGGTACTTCCCTCGTGTATGGTTGATTCAAATGTTAGGGGACTGTCCCTTTGGATGATTCATGGGTGATGTCAGGATGTGTGATTCATGTGGTTCCATGTTCTTATTGTGTATTAGATAAATTGTTTGATGTTCCTTAACTCACCCCATTCCAGTCACATCATGGGAACCTAACATAGCTAGTGAAATATCAGAGAACACTTGTTGTACTAGTTTAGAAGTACGCTCCAGCTAGTGGAACCTTAGTATGGACACAATATTATTTTAGGATTTTCCCCCTCAGTTAGGCCAGGTAGGGTACAACCGAGAATGAGGGTTGTTTGATTGCATTAGGAACACCGATAGGATTGATCAGGTAACAACATGTTCTATATTTTCCATTGAGCTCCTAGGTAATCCCATGTTCACTAACACTTATTTATCGAAAGTGGATAATTTAGGTGTCTCATCTAGTGTGGTCACTTGTTCATAGCATACCCATTACACTTTTTGTGTTTTCATTTATCCCCTATCAATGTGGTGTCTTTTAATTAATGTTAATGTTTAATTCTTCTTATGGGTTTCATAAATAATATTTTGAAAAAAAACAATTTCTGATACTCCCGTTATTTTTCATTATCTATTTTCTCCTCTTTCCTCTTAAATGCTCAAACATCCTCCTTATGGGAAATAGTCTTGTTTTAAATGAAGAGGGAAATAAACCATAATTTGTTTTGAAAATAAATTTATTAAAAACCTATGTTTATGTGATTTATTTCAAACTAGTAGTAAATGAATCTTTTATTTAATGAAAATGCACTGGAAATAGTTTTTCTTAGGAATGCCTACTGATTTTTAATACTCACACAAATACTTATAATCTTGTTTTTAGTCTTGGTGTAGGTTTCATCATGGTTTCGATTGACATGGATCAATGTTGGGTTTTGTGTATGGTGAGTGACCTATGGGGTGACACATAGATCTGTTGGTTGTCAGGTTCAGTTTCGTTTTATTTTTAGTTATGTCTTATTGATCTCATTGGTTGTTTTATTAAAATTGGGTTGATAATTTATTTTATCCACTTCTTTTGTTCATTTATATTGGGAGAAATCATTCCCTATATCTCTCATTGATGGCATTCGTGATTTTCACCACCCCAGGGTGATTGGGGATGCGCCTCAATGATGTCAAAATATGGCTTCGGTGGCCGGTTCTGGGTCAAAACAGGCTAGTTTTTGAGGGACACTACCGTCTAATATTTGAGAAGACGAGTGATACGATATAAACAAAAAAATCTTGCTCATATAAAAAGTAAAATATCTCAAATACATGCATTCAATTTCATACAACTAAATAAAATTAAATAATGGAACAATAAGTACCAAATGATAATCCTCAGCAGTGCCCAGGAAAGCTAAAATAGCTCCTGAACAACCCATGAGCTACTAATGACTAACCTAATAACCTACCAGATCTTGTCGACTAGAATATATATACACACACACATATATATATATATATATGTATGGTGAGAATAATAGGTATAATCAATAGGATCTTCCTCAAATCATCTCACACAATAGATAAATAAATCATGTTAAATGCTAATGAATAACTATTGAGATTAACTTGTGACCTAAATAGGTATGATGAGTTCTCATCCTCACCATTCATATCTCTCACCAAGTATGGTACACAATAAATAATATAATATAATATCAAAAGTGGGTACATTTCTATAACTTCCCCACTAGTTTTTAACTCTTCCCCAATGTCTCACACCTTGATTCATCCCTCTTTAAAAGAATCCAGGTCAAATACACCTATGATAATGTATCATACCATGCACCTCATGCATTAAATCATCTCTTCGCATAACATGCACCATGTTCATCACATCATCTCATCATCTCATTCCACAACTCCATATAGTAACTAAGTAGTTTTTGGGAGCCACCACAACCTGTATGTCATGTATTATACAAAAATCCATCACAACCCATACACATCATACCTAAAATAATAAATAGGATACTATATTCAAAGATACATGTGTTTAAAACAACCATAATACATTATATACCTCTTCACACTTATAGGGGATAGGTAACCATTGTGCATACTAGTATGTAATACCACCAGGAGGGGAAAGCGGGGTCATATGTGGTAGTTAGCCATATCTTCCTTTTCCAACTTAGATGTTGGGGAAAACACACTCCCAGATCCCACTGGATGTCATTATCCCTATCGATGTGGGTGTGTTAGCATACAAAAAAATAACATACATGATATAATTTAGCTCGCATCTACATTATGGATATTAACCAAGTCTTAGGCTCAACTTTAGATATCATCTCTTGAACACCCTGTTACCACTGTTACGACCTAGATATCCTGTAAGCACATAATCGTTCAAGGAGTTTCATTTAAATAATTATTTACTTTCAACATTTCAATTTTTAGTAATCAATTTTTTATCCATTAGTTAACATTTTTCTATTCACATTTCATTAACAACCAACTGAATTTCTTACCCTACATGCATAATATAACTGATCACATAGTACCTCAAGATTGTTAACATTTTTATTCCATTTAAGAACCAACCCCATGGGTTAAAAGTATTATTATTCATTATCGTGGAATAATTCATGGTACTATAGGAATCATTATAAGCTACCAAAAAATAGATTCATTAACAAAGCACAACCAACTAGCTCAGGGAGTGGGGAAAATAATGGAGGTAAGCAAGCAACTTGTCCATCCATCCTTTAAATCAATTTCATTATTAATAAAGAATCCATATTTCAGCATAACAATGAGAAATCCTAGATTCAACCAAATCTATTATTCTTGGTTCCATCCCCAAAACTACCATACATATCACCATGCATCATATCATATCAGGAGACAAACACTACCACAAACGTGGGTCTCCCTTCCAATATCTCAACAAACCATCATCCATCCTATGCTCATGTCATGTCAAATCGTAAGGCTCACATCTAGAGTAAACATGCAAGGGAGTAAGGAAACAAAAAAATATATCCAACAAAGCATCTAGTCCCTTAAACCTAATGCATCAAGACTTTATAAAAAAAGGGTGGTTTTCCCCAAAATTTTATCTTTATCGAACAACTAATTCTTTACCATATTGGATTAATTGATTCATTTGTGACAAAATATAACCATATGTAACCTGAGGTATTAGGTAATAAAAGATAATAATTTTTTAAACATGATTCCGATAATAACTTCTAGTTTCAAAAAACATTAAAAAATAACAATTCCATAAATATGCCTCATTATTATTATAATAAACAAGAATTTCTAGTTTCATTTTCTTTATACAATCCCATTAACATATGGAAGAAAAAATTTAATTAAACTTTCATCATTTATAAATTGATTTCAATCAAATTATAAGAAAAATAGATTCAATAAACATGAATATTTAATTATTTACCCAATATCATTAAAATATTAATATTCTCAACCACTTTTGTCAAATTAACATACTATCCCCAAGAATAAAAAACAAGAAAATCAATAAATAAAATTAGATAACACACTCTCCAGTAATACAAGAGGAAAAAATTTATCACGATAGAAATAGATGTGATCACTAACAACCCAAGACAATTATTTCATTAATCCAGTTTCAAATTCATGAAGGTTGATTCCAATATCATCAAAATGGATAAGGTAGGATAAATTTACAATTATATTTAAAATATTAAGAGAAGTAATGAATCCCCTTCCTTAAGGATTTTAATGTTGTTTAATGAGAATGAAACAACAATGTAGATCTTTGATCACCTATCCTACAAGAAAACTACATTCCCACCAAAACATTGCACCACAACCACACTAAAAAACAACGAATAACTCTATAGGAACAAAATAGATCAACTTCCATAGTATGGAATGATATAAAAGGAGTAAATAAGATAGAACATAGAAGAAAAAATAAGAGAAAGATAGAAAACTCACTTAAATCACAATAAACCGAACATGAGAATCTGGGGATCAATCCTTATTGAGGGGATTCAAAACACCCTGAAGAAGAACCTATGGCCACCTAGAGTTGGGAGAGAATTAGAGGGTTCATATAAAATGGATCGTGTGATTAGATTTATAGGCACACTACCAGATACAGATTTATAGAGTGAATGGATAATTCATATCATGAAAACCTGAGTTTTAATACTCACTAAAAAATGTTTCACATTGATCCAATATACATGGATCAATTCACATCATGAATCTCATGTTCACATAATTTGTTTTTAGAGGAAAGATTTATCAAATCTGATCCTCCATGACATGAACCAAGCTGGGTTGCCATCTGACCTGGCACCCGACCTGGTCCGCGACATGGCCCGAAGGGTGTTCCCGATCCCCACGGGCTAGCACAAGTGCCCAGGTATCAAAACTAACACATGAGAACGATTTAACCGAAATAGTATACACAAAACAACTGACAAGATAAATAAACTAAAACTGAAAATAGACAACCAAACAAGACCTTAAACAAAAAACAAGTTTAATTCTACTATTCAGCTAAAAACCCAAAGTGAACAACAAAGACAGAGAACTAAAACTCTAATACCAACCTCCATGCGACATGAGAAGCCGCATCCCCATGATACCAACACCAACTTGCACGTGAAGACCAATAACATCCAAAACCACTACCACTAAGCAGGATGCCTCAACCTGAAATACACAAATAACAAGGTCTATATACACCCAAAGGCGTATATAGGGTGTGATCCAAGAGCCTAGCAGGACGTCACCCAACAAAAAGGTTCCACATATAAAAATTAAGTGACAAATACATTTTCACGCTAAAAAAAATGAATGGTCGCTAAAGATTGAACAATTTTAAAGAAACAAATTATATAAAGAAAACACTTTCAAAGAAAACAACTTAAATAAAAAAACACCCTTGCAGTTAAAAACCAAAACCTTTAAGGAAACCCAAAAGCTACACTGTATACCGACGGTGAGTGTATAGTAGTCCAGGAGCACCAAAAGTGGGAGAGGACCTATAAGTACTAGCAAAAATAATGGGACACTAGAACATCGCGTCTCGGTGAACAGTAGTATAGGAAACACAACAAAATATGTTCTCATGCACGAGCCACAAGTAGGGAAACACATCCATAACCTAGTGGTCTGCAATCATCATCAAATATTTAGTTAGTGTTGTAATCGTCAAACCTACTAAGTGGAATCGGGTCAGAGCCACTTTTGTATCACTAGCACGCTAGATCTAGTCCACCCACCTTGTACCCAGGCTTCCCCTTTTGTGCTCAAGATGTTCACATTTCACATTTCATGTCAAACTCAGACAAATAAAACAAATAGGGTGTTACATAAACCCAATGTCACACTTTCACACACACAAAAACCCATTTGACAAAGTATGCATGCCAAAATACATTACCCAACTCAATTAAAGCAATTTATGCATTGCTAATAATTATTTATTAAAAACATATTAAATTTGTATCATTAATAATTTTATTAAATCATATTAAATTATTTGTAAACAAATTATTTAAAAAGAAACATTATACATCTTTAACACACAAAACCAACTCAACCCTCCTCCCTGACCAAACATACCTGACGCCACATCATGAACACAACCTGCACCACTCGCATCAATTAATAACCCAAATGCACTGTTAAAAGAATATTTTACCAATTAAACAAAACACTAGATATTTTATTAAGAAAATACAGAAGATAAAACATGACTTTAAACACCAAAGACCCACTCAAATTCCCTTTTTGGACAAATCACATATGAATGCTACACCGGAACATAAACCACGCACTTTGCGCATTTTCACAAAACAAATGCAAAGTTTATTAAACACTAGGAGACAACACAATGGGGGTTTTCATAGCAACAACCCACTCAACCCACACAACATCTTCCCTTAAGACCAAACACATGCAACACCATGTAGAAAACACACTTTACACCACTTGAACAAATAAAAACTAACTGCACATATTATTAAACACTAACGATTGAATAAATGCAATTTTCAACCAAATAATGCACCCACCCCTATGGAAATACTACCAAAAAAAATCTAACACATGGAAGACTTCAAGAAAATCAAATACACACCCAAAATAATTAATCAATGAAAATTATAAATTAACTAATCAAGAAAATTAATTTATTAAATAATGTTTAAATGTGGAACCACCTACCTTTGATGATGAATTTTCCACAAATTGGTGTGAAACTCCAATCGCACCATGAACGCACCACACAAGGGTCAAATTGAACCCTAAAACAAGAATTCAAACCAAAACGAATTAAAATGGAACCCTAAAAGACCTAACCTACTGAATCAACCAAAACTCAAGATGAAAAAAAGAAACTCAATATGAGGGGGGTAGTGGTCGCCGAACCGGGGCTTCACCGGAAGGGGGGGGGGGAAGGATGTCAACCATGGGGTTAGCGGCTGTGCGACGGCTGACTGGGAGGGGGCGATGACAGCTGGTCCTAAGGCAGGCCGGGGGGGGGAGATGCTGGTCAGGAGGCACTCGGACAAGGGAAAAGCGTGCCGGGACGATTGCGGTGCGAGCTGGTGTCGCCGGATGGAGATTCGGCCAACACAGGAGGCGTGTGCGGTGGTCGGGGCGGTTGTGGGAGCTGGATGGCCGGGGGGTCGAGGCGACGATGTGAGCAGGCTAGGAGGGTGTGCGAGACAGTGGCGGATGTGCTGTGTGCAAGGAAGGTGTGGTGCGCCAGGAAGTTGCTATGTAAGGGAGTAGGGGCGACGCATCGTCGGGTTACGAGGGGAGGGGGAAGCGCGAGGGCGGCTGAAGAGTCTGGTTAGGGTTTCAAGGGGGTAGGGGTCGTGTCTCGTGGGGTAAGAGAGAGGGGGGTCTTCACCACTTTTTTTACCTAATAAAGATCATAACAATGAAATATTAAAAGATAACAAAAATAAATAAATAATAATTAATGGCTAATAGTTATAATAACAATATTAATATTATTAAAACCAATAATAATATTTATATCCTTGATAATAATAATAATAATAATAATAAATTCTAAAAATTGTAATAATAATAATAATAAACTAAAACAAGAATGATAATAATAAATAGAGTAACTTAATTATCATCAATAATATTGATAAAAAAATTAATCATACTAATAAGACGAATAAGAATTTCAATTAATAATAACATTATTATCATTATTAAGACAATTATATTATATTTTATTTTTTCCCCTATTTTTTGTTTTATCGTTACTTAATTAATTAATTATTATTTATGGTAATAACAATAACAACCTTAATGATATTAAAAATTTTATTATAATAAAAATGGTCATAACATAACATAATATTAACAAAAATAATTATTATCTCAATATTAATGAAAACTTAATAAATTCTATATTCTTAACATTGTTAATAATAATATGATTATTATTATCAAACAATATTATTACTATTGTCATTAAAACAATTTTCTTAAATTCTGTTAAACTTCTTACTTTTATTTTATTTTTTATTCTACCACTCATTTGATTTGTTTTTCTCCATCATTAATTCATTTAATTTAATTACATTTAATTATTAGAACATCAAGCAGGCATGCGGGAAACCGAGCGAGGCCCTGTGGTGACCCAAGAGAGGTCGTACGACTTCGATAGCGGTTCACTAAATGCTGTCAAGGCCAAACACGAGTTTTTAAAAGAAATACTCAAAAAAATTATGTCGGGTCTCAACCTGAACCACCTAACGTGATGCAAATTAATAAAATAATTAATTAAAAGATGACAGGTGTGACAATTATCCCCACCATAGCGCTTTTCATCCTTGGAAAGCCACAACTAAGTCTGAACCCAAAGTAGAAAACGACACACCCCTTAAGATTAAAAGGGGACCCCCCCTGAAAATGAGTGAAAGGAGGCAAAAGAATCGTATTCAGATAAAGTGACTTTAATGACATACTCATGAAACCCATAAAAGGCTTTCGCTAAGTTTCACCCACCCCAGCATGCTAGAATACCTCCAGTCGATCAATCAAGGAAAGGAATTGTCTCACCCACGGAAACCAACTTCACCAACCAAAACATCTCAAGCACTATTAAATTAAAACCATGCCATTTGGATAGAATGAACAAAAAAGGTCAAACCACATCCAAGGAACACTCTAATAACTTATCACCTATCACTTAGTCAACTCTAGGAACAGAACTAAAAGGTCAACATGGGGAAAGCCCGAAGGGGCTCCCCACCATAGAAACTTACTGACTTCTGAGACGAAACTGGAAAACCGACACAAGGAGACTCGGACAGACTCCCCCACCATTATAAAGAAAGGCCAACCCATTTCATTCTAGAGATATTTAAGCAAGACCCACCATGGGTCACCCCACTATTAGAACTGACAGAATATACAGAACTTTGAAAATTTCTCGATGGTGACAAAACACCCCACTTCAAGGGGCCGGGAGGGAGGGGCCTGACCACTGAGCATCAAAATCATGACTACAGAAAGAAAGACATATCTACATCCCTGGATGAGAACTATTCAACTTTGTGACCGATTTATCTAACAAACCTCATAAGTAATACTAAAAGCAATTACATTGGGTGAGACGCCAACCTCGGTACTTTAAGGAAATAAGATGACCATAACTCCTCATATCCATAAGAAAACCTTACGCACCCAAACGGTTCCTTT
This sequence comes from Viscum album, assembly GCA_963277665.1. Classification (NCBI taxonomy): domain Eukaryota; kingdom Viridiplantae; phylum Streptophyta; class Magnoliopsida; order Santalales; family Viscaceae; genus Viscum; species Viscum album. The sequence continues at coordinate 639,816,464 of OY728146.1, read as the reverse complement.
AGAATAGAACAACCACAGAAAAAAATTTAAAACCGCTTTTACCTTCAATACTAATGACAGAAATAAATTCGGGATCCCATACACTTCTGGGGTTCCTGACCATGCGTAAGCTTCACTCTGAGGCCTATGGCTGGATCCCTGATGTTTGAAGCCTCTCTTGCCTCGTAGTTAGGTATTGAAGACTCTCGAATGGAGCTTCTCCTTTTGGTTCCACACGCAACCATACCACCACTGAGGAAACACCAATAAACACAACTCACCACGACATCCAACTACTCACTCGTGGCACATCCACCAAAATAGGGGTTTCGATGATGCACATACATCATTTCTTCACCTTAACCAAGAAACTTAAGAAAGAAAGATGCCCGAAAAACACTTCTCTTTTGACAGAAAAATCAAAACTCCCCAAGAGGAGGACACACTCCTATGAAAACAAAAATTCTTGAAGGGTTCCATGAAATTCACCTTTTCTCTTCAAGAGAACTCACGATGCAGATGTCACCAAACATGACCCTTGCGGCCGATGGAAGCACTGCAAACCTTTCAAGACATCGGTCAGCATAGATAATTCTGAACCGCCTTCACCCCTCTCTATTGGAATTTCTTTCACTACTTCCAAGGGGAAACTTCAGACACTATGATGTCAAACTTCACACTCGATGACTCAGACAATTCAAAGAGACTCAAAACTCCTATCAATTTACCTCGTGTATGTTATCCCATTGCGAGAGGATCCACTTAACTGAAAGGAAAAAGGAATAGACTTAGCACTATCACTTAAAAGGGAGAGTGATTTCTTTAATCAACTAGAGGGTCAGCCAATGGAGAATTACCCATTGCTGCACTTCAATCGCACGTTAACGCTTTATGGGGGGCATGCACTAGTCAAGAAAGGAAACCACAGATCCAATAAAACTAGTCCAATGGCCAAGAAATACTGAAAGTGAACACTAAACTTGCTGGGGAAACCACTACCCAAGCTTCCCAAAGCACTTTTCAAAAGAATCCACTAACCACACACTTTCACAAAAACATATAAATAAGAATTCAAACTCAAGACACGAATCATCCAAAAAGGATTCTCGACTCGAAACAACCCACATCCAACATTCCCAAAATACAAGGACACACCACACAACCACTGATTATTAAAACTCTAAATCATTTTTACTTAAAAACTGGATTTCCATGAATCTAAAATAAAGAGATAAGGAACGATGTAAGAGGAGACTAGTGTCGGCAGGTGACTGAGACATATAGTTGGTGGCCATAAACCAATCATGCCACCGCCACCAAGAGTATTCTAGGACAACATATCTAGCTCCACATGGCTTGCTAGACTATGTGAGCTCACTGGTACCATTGAACCTACTCCCTTTCCATTTCCCCTAAACAAGATTAACCACACGGACTAAAAATTTAGACAATCCTCAACTTACTTTGGTAACTCGAGTCCCACCACGAGGTGTGATGGCTAGGCACCTTACCCATAGTCAGGACATCGAGTCCCAACAACCTTGACTCCAGTCTACCTGGCTCTATCCTGAAGGGACATGACCTAAGAGAGAAAACCTGGGCTCTGATACCATTTTGTCACGAACCAAGATGGGTCACCATTTGACCTGGCGCCCGACCCGGTCCGCGGCATGGCCCGAAGGGTGCTCCCGATCCCCACGGGCTGGCATAAGTGCCCAGGTATCAAAACTAACACATGAGAATGATTTACACGAAATAGTATACACAAAACAACTGAAAATATAAATAAACTAAAATTAAAAACAAACAACCAAACAAGACCTTAAACAAAAAAACAAGTTTAGTTCTACTATTTTGCTAAAACTCAAAGTGAACAACAACAAAGATAGAGAACTGAAACTCTAATACCAACCTCCAAGCGACACAAGAAGTCGCATTCCCATGATACCAACACCAACCTGCACGTGAAGACCAACAACATCCAAAACCACTACCACTAAGCAGGATGCCTCAACCTGAAATACACAAAGAACAAGGTCTACATACACACAAAGGTGTATGTAGGGTGTGAGCCAAGAGCCCATTAGGACATCACCCAAAAAAAAGGTTCCACGTATAAACATTAAGTGAAAAATACATTTTCATGTTAAAAAAATTAATGGTTGCCAAAGCTTGAACAATTTTAAAGAAATAGATTCTACACAGAAAACACTTTCAAAGAAAACAACTAAAAAAACACCCTTGTAGTTAAAAACCCAAACCTTCAAGGAAACCTAAAAGCTACACCGTATGCCGATGGTGAGTGTATAGTAGTATAGGATCACCAAAAGTGGGAGAAGCCCTATAAGTAATAGCAAAAATAATGGGACCCTAGAACATCATGTCTCGGTGAATAGTAGTTTAGGAAACACAACAAAATATGTTCTCGTGCATGATCCACTAATAGAGCAACACATCCATAACTTAGTGGTCTCCAATCATCATCCAATTTTTATTTAGTGTTGTAATCATCAAACCAACTAAGTGAAACCGGGTCAGAGCCGCTTCCGTATCACTAGCACGCTAGATCTAGTCCTCCCACCTAGTACCTAGGCTTCCCCTTTTGTGATCAAGATGTTCGAATTTCACATTTAATGTCAAACTCAGACAAATAAAACAAAAAGGGTGTTACATAAACCCAACACCACACATTCACACACACAGAAAACCATTTGACAAAGTACGCATTCCAAAAGACTTTACCCAACTCAATTAAAACAATTTCTGCATTGCTAATAATTGTTTATTAAAAACAAATTAAATTTGTATCGTTAATAATTTTATTAAATCATATTAAATTCTTTGTAAACAAATTATTTAAAAAGAAAAATGATATGGATTTAACACACAAAACCAACTCAACCCTCCTCCTTGACAAAACATACTCGACACTACATTATGAACACAACCTGCACCACTGACATCTTTTAATAACCCAACCGCACTGTTAAAAGAACATTTTACCGATTAAACAAAACACTAGAAATTTTATTAAGAAAATCCAGAAGATAAAACATGAATTTAAACACCAAAGACCAACTCAAATTCCCTTTTTGGACAAAACACATATGAATGCTACACCATAACATAAACCATGCACTTTGCGCATTTTCACAAAACAAACTCAAAATTTATTAAACAATAGGAGACAACTCAATGTGGGTTTTCACAGTAACAACCCACTCAACCCACACAACATCTTCCCTTATGACCAAACACATGCAACACCATGTCGAAAACACACTTTACACCACTTTCACAAATAAAAACTAACTACACATATTATTAAACACTAACGATTGAATAAATGCAAGTTTTCAACCAAAGAACGCACCCACCCCTATGGAAATACTACCAAAAAAAATCTAACACATGGAAGACTTCAAGAAAATCAAATACACACCCAAAATAATTAATCAATGAAAATTATAAATTAACTAATCAAGAAAATTAATTTATTAAATAATGTTTAAATGTGGAACCACCTACCTTTGATGCTGAATTTTCCACAAATTGTTGCGAATTCCAATTGCACTACAAATGCACCACGTAAGGGTCAAATTGAACCCTAAAACAAGAATTCAAACAAAAACGAACTAAAATGGAACCCTAAAAGACCCAACCCATTGAATCAACCAAAACTCAAGATAAAAAAAAGAAACTCAACCTAAGGGGGGGTAGCGGTCACCGGACCGGGGCTTCACCAGAAGGGAAAAAAGGATGTTGACCATGGGGTTAGAGACTATGCGATGGTCGGCCAGGAGGGGGAAACAGAGGCTGGTCCTAAGGTTGGCTAGGGCGGAGATGCCGGTCAGGAGGTGCTTGGACAAGGGAGCAGCGCGCCGGGCTGAGTGCGACGCGAGCTAGTGTTGCCGGACGGAGGGTCGGCTAGCATAGGAGGCGTGTGCGGTAGTTGGGGGTGGTTGTGGGAGCTGGATGGTCGGGGTTCAGGGCGACAACGTGAGCAATCTAGGAGGGTGTGCGAGACGGTGGTGGAGGCACTGTGTGCTAGGAAGGTGTGTCGTGCTAGGAAGTTGCTTGCAAGGGAGCAGGGGTGGCGCCTCATAGGGTTGCGAGGTGAGGGGGAAGTGTGAGGGAGGCTGAGGAGTCCAGGTAGGGTTTTAAGGGGGTAGGGGTCGTGTCCCATGGGGGAAGAGAGAGGGGGTTCTTCACCAATTTTTTTTACCTAATTAAAATCATAATAATGAAATATTAAAAGATAACAAAAATAAATAAATAATAATAAAAGTATAATAGTTATAATAACAATATTAATATTATTAAAACAAATAATAATATTTATATCCTTGATAATAATAATAATAATAATAATAAATTCTAAAAATTGTAATAATAATAATAATAAACTAAAACAAGAATGATAATAATAAATAAAGTAACTTAATTATCATCAATAATATTGATACAAAAATTAATCATACTAATAAAAAAAATAAGAATTTCAATTAATAATAACATTATTATCATTATTAATACAATTGTATTGTATTTTATTTTTTCCCTATTTTGTGTTCGCTCGTTACTTAATTAATTAATTATGATTTATGGTAATAACAATAACAACCTTAATGATATTAAAATTTTTAGAATAATAAAAATGGTCATAACATAACATAATATTAACAAAAATAATTATTATCACAATATTAATGATAACTTAATAAATTATATATTCTTAACATTTTTAATAATAATATTATTATTATTCTCAAACAATATTATTACTATTGTCATTAAAACAATTTTCTTAAATTTTGTTAAACTTCTTACTTCTATTTTATTTTTTATTCTAACACTCATTTAATTTTTAATTCTTCATCATTAATTCATTTCATTTAATTACATTTAATTAGTATAACATCAAGCAGGCGTGCAGGAAACCGAGCGAGGCCCTGCAGTGACCCAGGAGAGGTCGTACGACTTCGATATCAGTGTGCTAAATGCTATCAAGGACAAACACACATTTTTAAAATAAATACTCAAAATATTTATATCGGGTCACAACCTGAACCACCCGACATGAAGAAAATTAATAAAATAATTAATTCAAAGATGGCGGGTGTGAAACTCCACCAATTCACATCATGAACTGTAACATCCTTTATCTGAATGCCACTCAACTAATGCCTCGTACTCGGTTGTCCAAATAGCCTCAATCGCATTTCCCTAAATGCCAGAGGCTACCGACTAGTAGCGAGGGCTTAGGGTGTGATAGTGGGGAAACTATGTCATAATTGGAAAAGTGTAACATAATAGAATAATAATATAATATATTGGAAGTATTAAACAACATATAACTAAAATAAACAGTAGAAGACTAATAAGATAAATAACCAAGGACCATTCAATACAAAAGATGACACAACATGTTACATTCTAAGAAAACATCCAAAATAGGTACACTGTAAGAATCCACAATATATTTTCTAAAAGAAAAATAAACAAAGGAAACTAAGAAGAATCACAAGCCTTGGCTTGGTCATATTCTCTCCTTCTCTTAAACAACATCTCAAGTACCTGTAAAAGGGTGCTTTCCCTTATCAAAACCTACAACAATATAATCTATTTGGGTCTAAAAGTATGAACCAAATTGGGTGTGAGAAATAAATATCAGTAGGGAACCACCAACGATTTGTGGATATCTTTTAGTGAGTATATACAACAAGTATTGTACAAAAAGGAAAAGCAGTAAACTAGGAAGTACTCAAAAGTAAACAATCCTACAAGTCCTATTTTCCATTTTCATTCATTATGTTCAGTTCAACCATTCAAATACATTGAATTATACAAGTCTCGAGATCTGGAATAAGATCTCCAATCCCCCATATAAATAATACTCAAAAAATACCTCAGAAGGCTATCTAAACAAATAAAGTAAAGACCGAATCCAAGATTGTGCTTTGGCTTGGAAGACTCATCATATATCATTATATTTCAATAATCTATTCAACATCTTGCCCGTAGGAATAGAAAAAACCTACCCATTGGCATAACCAAATCCTTTCCCTCATGCCTAATGGATCCTTTCCCACATTCATAACAACTCCTTGCCCATAGGCATAACAAATCCTTGCCCATAAGCATAACAAATCCTTTCCCATGGGCATAACAAATCCTTGCCTACAAGCATAACAAATCAATCAAGGTCAAGCTAGTATATCAACATTTCAGCATATTAAACAGCACATGTAAATTACACTATTACATGGTTAACATATAACAACTCACATGGGCATCACACATATCAAGCAACAAGTGAATTAAACTATCAAAAGGATTAAATAATAATTGGGATATCATGGGGGAAGAGGGGCAATCACTAATCCCAAAACCGTTAATCAAATCAATCAGAATTTACCACAATTTCAATTCCATTATAATGTAATTCATATTTAATAACACAATAAGGGAAAACAAGGCATGCCTCATAGGAAAACTTATCCAAATGACCATAAATGGTCATTCCAAGGGAACACACCCACAAGGTGTCCCTTAATCAAACTAAAAAGCTCAATCATACTTAAATTAATGAAAATCATGACCTAATAATCATTAGAAAAAAGGTCAATTTCCATTCAAGGTTACACCCTAAACATGGGAGAATGTCAATTTGACACAAAGAAACAACTTGACATTGAGTGAAAGGCACAAGACCACCTACCTCATCATAATACGAATCTCCTCGTTCAGCACTAAGCATTGATTCGACCTAGAATGGGGTAGATCTACAAAATAAGAAAAAAATTCTCAAACCTTGATTACTCAATTGAGAGATGAAATCGGGAAGAAAGGATTAATAGGAATCAAGTGATCACTAAGATTATTCCAATAGATCTGATGGTGTTCTAATCAGAGATCAGACCAAAAAATGAGAGGAAAAATCCCATTTGGATTTTCCTGGGCACACTGCTCGTTGAACGTGGTTTGTTTTTGTCCATCTGGAAAAATGCAGTACTGCCTAACTTAATAATAAATTAAAATAAAGTACATGGCATGTACTTTAGACTACATGTTGTGTCTGTACAAATTCTATCTCGACCATTACATGGTTGTGTACTGGGATTACATGGCATGTAGCCTTCCATACACAGCATGTACCTATAGGTACACGATATGTAGTTCCTAGTCACATCGTGTAACAAGCCTACAACTATCCCCTCAACATTTTCCCCCCATTTTATTAAGTAAAAACTAAAAAGGAAATATTTGTACCTCAAAGGAAGAACCAGGTTCTTACAAAATCCCCCCTTAAAGTAATTCATCCTCAAATTTCCCTTCCAAGGGTGATGAAGAAATATTTGAGAACAACTCTAGGTACTGTGATCGTACGTCAGCCTCCCTCTCCCAAGACTCGTCCTGGTCTTGGTAATTTTTAAAAAGCACCTATACCAAGGGAACAGATCAGACATGGAGAACCTTCGTGCTATGATCCATAATACGAATGGAATTCTCCTCAAAGGACGCATCTTCCTGAAACTCCACTTCCTCGAGCATAAAGGTGTGAGATGGATCTGAAAAGTAACATCACAACTGAGAAACATGGAATATGTCATGTATATACCCATACCTATGAGGTAATTGAAATCGATAGGTAACCAGCCCAACCCTCTCCAGAATCTCAAACGGATCGACGTATCTCGGTGAAAGTTTACCATGTCTCTTAATTCTCTTGTGTCACAACCTCGGTGCAACACGCAAGAAAAATTGATCCCTAACCTTGAGCTCTAGAGGTCATCTACAGTGATCAAAATAAGAATTATGATGAGACCATGCAATATCCATCCACTTCTGAATCAACTGGACCTACTAAGAAGTATCCTGCATGAGGCGCGGTCCCAGTAAAGCTGCCTCACCTGCCTCCAGCCAACACAAGGGTGATCAGTATGACCTACCGTACAAATCCTCATAAGGTTCCATCTTTATAGTCTCTTGAAAACTGTTATTGTGGGAAAATTAAACAAGGGGATTATGCTTATCCCAAGATCCACGAAAGTCTAGGACACATGCTCACAACATGTCCTCCATCACCTATATCATACGCTCTGATTAGCCATCAGTCTGAGGGTGGTATGTCCTGCTCAGAAGCACTTGTGTACCCATCTACCTCTGAAAACTCTACTAGAAATGAGATTTAAAGAGAGTTTAACTATTTTAAATGATAGAATGAGGGACCCTATGAAGTCTTACCACCTCATGAATATATATATTCCTAAGATCATCAACACCAAGGGTCTCCTTGATCGGTAAGAAGTGGGTGACCTTTGTAAGTCTTTCAACCACCACCCACACTACCTCATTGCCTTGGGGAGACCTTGTTAAAAAATTCACAAAATCCATCGCAACATCATCCATTTCCACTTCAAAATAGGTAACTACTGTAAAAGTTTGGCTAACTGCTAATCTTCCTCCTTCACCTACTGATAGGTGGAAGACCTCATAATAAAATCATCCATCTCTCTCTTCATACCTGGTCACCAGTACTAACGGCACAAGTCATGGTACATCATGGTAACTCCATGATGTATGGCCCAAGATGAAGCATGAAACTCCCACATCAACTCCTCAAGTATGTCCACTAGAACCTAGACACATCTATGGATACACAAGATTTCATCATCACCTACCATCTAACCAAGAGGCGGATCCTCACCTGCTATACTCTCCCGCAGGACTAGACCCTCAAAATTTGATAGTTGTCTCATGGTCTCTCTATCTAGTAGGGTAGAATTAACAACTAAATAAGATAAGGAATGTATGTTCCTGACTTTTGTGCACCTCCAAGTGAATATCAGAGAACAACGCCATAATCTACCACTCACTACTAGCCTCCCACACTGCTTGCATCTGAGTCCTCTTGCTCAGTGAATCAGCCACTGCATTACCTTTTACAGGCATGTAGGAAAGGTCGAAGTTAAAATATTGAAGGTACTCCACCCACCTTTACTACCTCGGATTTAGATCATGCTGAGTAAAAATGTAATTGAGAATTTTGTAGTCTGTGTACACTACAAAACTCTCCCCAAATAAGTAATGTCTCCAACAATGTAAATCTTGAAAAACCATAGCTAACTCAAGATCATGTGTTCTATAGTTCCTCTCATGTGGCCTCAACTACCGAGACCCGTATGCAAAGACTTGATCCCCCTGCATAAGCACTGCTCCCAGCCTGGTACCGGATTCATCGTAATACACAGTGTAACTCCTACCCGAATCTAGAAAAATCAGTATTAGTGATAATGTTAATCTCCCTTTCATATCCTGAAAGGATGTCTCACAAGAATATAACCATACATACTTCACACCCTTCTTTGTCAATCCATTCATCAGTCTTGCTAAGTGTGATAAGTCTTGTATGAAATTCCTATAGTAACTATATAGTCCTAGAAAACTTTGCACCTCAAAGACATTCTTGGGATGCTCCCAGGTAACTACTACTCTCACCTTCTTTGGGTCCACTGATACTCCTATCTCTGAGATGACGCGACCCAGGAAGTGAATTTTATCCATCTAGAAGTGGAACTTTGAGAGATTAGCATATAACTGATTCCCTCTCAGTGTCTTAAAAACGTTCTCAAGATAGATGTCATGGTCATGTTGATTGTGTGAATATAAGAAGATATAATCCAAGAAAATGACCACAAAAGAATCCAAGTAAGGATGAAACACTCGGTTCATAAGTGCTATGAATATCGTTGGTGCGTTCGTGAGACCGAATGGAATAACCACATACATGTACATACCATACCTGCTACGAAACACAGTATGAGGTATGTTTGAAGATCTAACGCACACCTGGTGAAATCCTGACCTTAAGTCAATTTTTGAGAAAACCTAGGCTCCTCGAAGCTGATAAAACATGTCATCTATCTGTGGAAAGGGATATCAGTTTTTAACCTTCAGCTGGTTCAGTTTCCGATTGTCCACGCATAGCCTGATGGTACCATCAACCTTTTTTTTTGAAAAAAGGACTAGTGAACCCCATAAATTAGTACTAGGTTAAATAAACCCCTTTGCCTCTAAATCCTCTAGCTACCTCTTAAGCTCCTACAACTCCATCATAGCCATCTTGTAAGGATGAATGGATACTGGTGCAACTCTTAGAACTAGCTCGATCATGAACTCCACCTCTCTCTCTAGAGGTAACCATGAAAATTTATCTAGGAAAAAATCCCTAAAACAATCAACTACTGGAGGGAAATCTATCTAACGTGTTCCCTGGTCATCTAAATATAAACTGAAAATCTGTGTTGTCATCCCACTGAACCCCCATTGCTTAGGTCCATCTTGTATTTCCTAGACATCCCACTCTCCCTTGTATTGAAACGATCCACCTCTTGGTGACATAAAACTCACCTTGCGGTGATGACAATTTAAAAAGGCTTGAAAGGAGACTAACCATAACATTTCGAGTATGAAATCAAATCCTGTCATCTCTAAGACATAGATATCCCAAAATAAGTTACACCCACTAACCTCAAGGGGGCACTCCTTACACTGATGCAGACCCACTGTCCTTATCCCTAACATAGTGTCTAGCATCATAACATCATCAAAAAAGAATACATAGAGCACAAGGATATCCACAACATGCATAGATATAAAACTTTGTAAATCCCCTATATCAAAGAGTTCAAAAGATAAAACGAAGGTGAATATAATAGTAACTTTGACAGTAGAAGGTCCGAGATCTTGTTCCTATGGGGTCTACTGTACTACAAAAGTCAGGCCTGTACCAAGGCCCTGTGACACTACATGGCTGCCTTGAGATGATCTAATATGTTGTCTCTAAAAACCTGAAGTCTGGCTACCACAGCCACAAACTCCACCTCGGCCTGAGCGGCTTGACGTGTTCTAATTCCCTGACTAGTGGGAAGTCTATGACTCTGGTCCTAAACATGGAGTCTATGTATAACCTCTCCCACTAGTTATTGGGGGAAATTCCCTACAGTAGAACTGTAAATGGCCCATCCTACGACAAGAACGACACTTGAATGAGTCCATCGGGCACTGCAGTCTCATATGCCCAGCCCTACCACACTAATAGAACCTTTCTTGGCTACTAGAAGAAACATTATGACTACTAGTATCATCGTGAGAAAGTTCTATATGACACTTCTTGCTCCCGATCTATATAGTACCAGATCTCGGTGTTGAACCTCCCTAGTTCACACCCCCAGTTTCCCATAGATTACACTTAGTAATCATTGTTTGACTCATGATGGCATATACAGAAGGAAACCTGAAAACATTCACATGTGATCGAATGTCAGACCTGAGACCATCCTTGAATCGTCTAGCCCTCGATGTCTCATCACCCATCATAATAGGTGAAAATCTTTGAAGCTTAGTGAAATGGGAAGATTAGTCCATTACTGACATAGCTCCCTACTTCAGATGCATGAACTCCCTACCTCTATCGGTCCTCAGCATCTTGGGGAAATAGTAGTTCTAGAAGACTACATGAAAATCTCCCAATTCCATGTTCCAATGACGGTATGTCTTTGTGATAACATCCCACCACCTCTTGCCCGAATCACACCACATATCAGTTGAGAGCTTGAAACACCTCTTAGGAGGAATCTCTATAGTGAACCTAGCCTTATAAATATAACATTACATGCTTTTAAGAATAATTATACATCAGAGTACAAACCAAGGATCGTAAAGTTTAGTGTTTTGGAAGACTAGGTACATAAAACTGAAACACATGGAACTAAATAAAATATTTCTTTATTTAATATTAAAATTGAGCTCCTAACTTCCATTGTGCTCAAAAATTTTCATGGGGTACCCTGGGGAAAACATGAACAAAGGGATGAGCTAAATATCCCAATAAGGGAATAATTATAAGAACAAAGCATTAACACATGGGATAGAAGGCATGACATGATGATTTAAAAAGGCATGTAACATATGGAATAATAACATATAAACATATAATCATATAATAATGTGGTTGAAACATAAAAAATGACTTTAGAATATGAGTCAAGGCTTACCACCAAGACTGTGTCACATGGTAGCACAAGCCAATGCTAACCGCCAAGACCGTCGCACATGGTAGCACAAGCCAAGGCTAACCGCCAAAACTATCGCACATAATGTCTCAGGAGACTAAAATTTACCCAATGCATTAGATCACTATCTGGGTGCACCCATATTAACTTTTTTATGAATATTCTTTCTATATAAAGAATCATACATAATCAATCATACATAAACATAAGGGTTTCCCATGGAAATAATTGGGTACCACAATCATGTCACAAAGCATAAAAAATGGTTGTATCATAAAAGTGTCCATGAAATAAAGTAACTAAAATATACATGGACATTCATAAGGGAAAATAGGCATGTATAATGGTATGCGATTTCAAGTATAAGTAACAACATATAAGAAAAGTATTTAAGAAATTTTATCATTAAAAAATTTTTGTGCGGTTTTAAGGAAAATACTATAGAGCCTTTAAAATAGAAAAGAGAAAAATAATTTATATAAAAACAGATATGAACCAATAAGTTTTTAATAATAAAAATATTGATTTTATAAAGACAATTGTGGCTTAAAACATAAGATAGAGTGCACTTGAAATCAGGTAATAATTCAAGAAGTTCCCTCAAAACAGGTTTGCTTATCGAGAAGTATTGAGGAGAGAATCACTTAAAAACATGTATATCCCTGAAATATAATGATGAAAGGATCTTGATAACATGTAAAAAAAATTCATAATATGCACATAAAAATTTAATATAACTTCATTTTGGTAAAAGGAAGATAAGGCAACCCAAAGGAATAATGGAGGTTCGAGTAGAATCCCTTATGGATTATTGACATGGTATCAGGTGTACTTAAGAGGGATTAATGAGATAGAAAGGAATTTCTCATCACTTATACATCATAAGGGTAGTATGTGGGAGGTTCTAAATCATACCCCATCATTATTTATTACACATAAAATGGAATAACATAGAAGACATTCTTGAATAAAAGTGAAATAGAGAGGATCGCTTACCTTAAGTCCGATGATGTTCTCCACTTGATATTAATGACCTGAATAATAAAATTAGGTTAATTAATTAATAATTATAGAACCTCTTATGTATTTAAAATATTTAGTATAATATTTTTAAGTTCATTCATGACCTTTTTGATGGGTTAATTGGTTCAATTTCATTGTTTGGGTCCGTTTGTTTTCTTGTTTTTTTTACGATCAGTTTAATTATTTTCATGAACAGAGAATCATATAAAATGGGGATGTTTGTAAATTATTGGAGTTATATTTTATTATTGAACATACATAATTTTACATGGTTGTAAATTTAATTTGGTTACTTGGAGTGAATTTGAATCATTATATAAAACTTTAGTGATAAATTTTTGGGTTTATTAGCAGTTTTTGATCACCACAAACTCATTTTGCATTATAATTTAATATCATGCGTACAAAAAGATTATAGAACCTTAAATAGAATATATTACATAATAATCTGGTTCAACCATAATAAAAATGGTTTCATAACCAGAATTTAAGATGATAAAATAAATTGAAAACCCATCATCCTTGAATGTGGTAAATTAACACATATCATATAGTGTCTTTACTACTAGTATAAAAGAAGAGTAAAGGAGAGATGATAATAAATTATTCCATTATCATAAAAAAAATCCAGTACATGTAAGGTAATCTATTTTTAATAAAATTTGAATGAGGATAGGTAAGGATATAAAAGAAAACAAATTAACTTGAAAAGAAAGAAAAAGAATTGGAAAGAGGAATTTACCTCTTGAATCAATCTTCCTTGAGAGCCTCTTAAGGGGAGAGGATTTGGTCTTTTGAAGAGACTAAGGGATGTTAGACATGGGGGAGGAGATTGGGGAGATATTTGAGTATAATTTAGGCAATGAACAAGGCTTTAGAGGAGTGAATAGAAAATTTAAGGAGGGGTGGTATTTATAGTGGAGGAGAGGAGAGTTTTTATAATATTTAATTACTTAGTTTATTAATTTCCCTTCGGACCAGAAATAGTGATGATTACATGAACAAAAATAGAAATAAGTGCATGTGAGTTATAACTAATTGGTATTACATCATCCTAACATCATCCATGACCCAATAAATCATGTATTTGGCTTAATTTGCAAATTATTGTATTTTACTATTCATAAAAATTCAAGTATTTTTGAAAAATCCCAAAAATTCACCCTTACCATTTTTTGACGTGTAGAATCCAAAAAATAAACTCAATTTTTCAAAAATAATTATTTAAATATAATTAATTTAATTTTTAATTAAAATCATAGTTTACTTGAAACATACATATTTTAAAACTATAACTAATTTATAATATTTTCAAAAATTACATAAGGTCTTATAAAATTATCTTAAAACCAAAAGAAATAAAATTGTTAATTTTTGGAAACATTTTAGGAAAATACATTTTCTTTTAAATTAATCAATTAATTTTAATTAATTATTTACGACTTACAAAAATACCAATACTTTTACTATGGTCATATTATCACCTATAAGATGCCTAAATTATATTTATACATTCATGGGTGAGGTTACTATTATTTTGGACGATTTACTATTTATAAGGGTTATATTACTATTCATAAGGGTGTATTACTATTAATAAGGGTAGGTTACTATTCACTAAAAATTAACTTTGTTCCATCAAACCCCAAAAATCACCCTGAACGCAACCGTGTATATCAGCAATTTGAAATTCAAAATGTAGAAGTGTCAAAATTATTTTTAAAGGTCGCATAGTACTTAGTAGTTCATTGTTTTGTGATTTCATGTGATTATATGACATAATTATAAGAAGGTAATTTCCATTGATAAAAAACTGGGTTGTTACATTATTCCCCCCTTATGAAATTTTTCCCTCAAAATTTTGTTTTACATTCTAAGATATAAATATATTTGGTTACTTTTCCTTCATTTCCTCCTCCAGTTCCCATGTTTACTCTTTGTAATTATGGTTCTGCCATAGTACTTTGACCAGGTGAGTAATCCTGTTACATAGAACTTTATCTCTATGATTCAAGATCTTCACTGGATGCTCCTCGTAAGAAATATAATTCTCTAACTGTACCACCTATTAAGAGAGTATATGTGAACGATTTGGTATGTACTTTCTTAAGAGGGATACATGGAAGACATCATATACTTTGGATATGGTAGGTGGAATTGTTAGTCGATAGGCCATAACTCCAACACGATCAAGAATATCGAAGGGGATGATGTACCTGAGACTTAAATTTCCTTTCTTCCCAAACCTCATGACCTTATTACATGGAGATATGTGTAGAAATACCATGTCTCCAACTTTGAACTCAAGGTATCTTCGACGATTGTCTACATAACTCTTTTGTCAGCTTTGGGATTCCTTGAGGTGCTTCTAAATGGTTTTCAACTTATCCACCATTTATTTTACCATTTTAGGTCCTAGTAGCTTATTCTATCCGACTTTCATCCTAACACACTAGTGTTCTGCATCTTTTCCCATAAAGGGATTCATATGATTCCATTCAGATGCTCAAGTGGAAACTGTTGTTGTAGGAGAATTAAACCAGTGGAAGATGTTGGTATCATACTCATTTGAATTCCATAAAAATTCTATCATCATATCTTCCAGTGTCTAAATAGTCTACTTAGATTGGCCATCAGTTTGAGGATGATAGGTCGTACTGAAGTTCAATACAGTTCTTAGAGCATGTTGGAGACTTTTCCAAAACTTTGAGGTGAATATCGGATCTCGATCAGATACAATAGATAGTGGTACACCATGAAACCTTCCCACCTATTTGATATATATCTATGAAATTTTATCTAATGATAAGTCCTATAGAATTTCAATAAAGTGACCTATCTTTGTAAGATGATCCACAATGACCCATATAGCATTGTTTCCTCTGGATTTCCTTGGAAGTTTAGTGAAAAAGTCCATGATGATGTTCTCCCACTTCCATGTTGGTATGGGTAGTGGTTTCATCATCTCCTTAGACTTATATCTTTTAGCCTTCACTTTTTGACATACCAGACACTTTGATGTATATTTAGTAATCTTTTTCTTCATATTTTCCCACCAAAAGTTATCTTGGAGATCTCAATACATCTTTGTGCTCCCTGGGTGAATAGAAAAGGTTGAGTTATTTGCGTTATTCAAAAGCTCCTTCTTTATCTCTGGATAGGATGGAACGCATAATCTTGACCCAAATCATAAAACTCCTTCCTCATCAATCATGAACTTAGAGGATTTTCCATTTTTAATTTCTTCCATCCTTTTTTTTAATTTCCACATATTTTCTTTGAGCATCCTTTATTTTCTCCATGAGTGATGGTTGAGAAATAATTTGAGAAAGGATTGATGATGTTCTTCCCTTAATGATTCAAATTTCCATCCTCTAAAAATCTAAGAAGATCAGATCCTTTTCAATTCTCATCATTGATAATGATATAGGGTCCTTTCTACTTAGAGCATCCACTACCTTGTTTACCTTACCATGATGGTAGTGGATTGAGCAGTCATAATCCTTGATGAGATTTATCCATCTTATCTAGTTCATATTAAGATCTTTTTGTGTGAATATTTATTAGAGAATCTTTTGATTAGTATATATCTCAAACTTCTCCCCATAGAGATAATGCCACCAGATTTTTAACACAAAGATCACAACTGGCAACTCCAGATCATGCATAGGATAGTTTTGCTCAATTATTTTCAGTATCCTTAATGCATAGTCTATAAATTTATCATTTTGAATCAGCACACAACCTAAACCATTCTTTAAATCATTAGTATACACCACAAAGAGTTTTCCACTTGTTGGGAGTGTGAGTACTGGTGCAATCATTAGCCTCTTTTTTAACTCCTTAAAGTAGTCTTCACATTCCTGAGTCCAGAAAAACTTTACTCCCTTTCGTGTTAGCTTTGTCATTGGGTTTTAAAATCATTAAAAGTTATTCAAAAATCATTGGTAATACCTAGATATACCTTTAAATCTATGGATCTCCATTACAGATGTTTTCCTATGCCACTCTTTAACCGCCTTTGTCTTAGAATGGTCCACAGATATCCCTTTATTGGTGATAACATGCCGCATGAATGATACTTCCTCCATAAAAAACTCATATTTACTGTACTTTGTATACAAATTATTCCTTTGAAAAGTCAATAACACAATATTCAAATGATCCTCATGTTCCTACTTTCTCTTAGAGTATATCAGAATATCATCAATAAAGACTATCACAAATTTGTCGAGGTAATCTATAAAGACTCTATTCATTAAATCCATGAAAATTATTGGATCATTAGTGAGTCCTAAGGGAATCACTATGAACTCATAGTGTCTATACCTCGTTCTAAATTCATCCTTGGGAATATCTTCCTTCCTCACATTTAATTGGTGATATCCCAAACGTAGGTCCACCTTAGAGAAATAACTGGCCCTATGAAGCTGATCAAACAATTCATCTATTCGTGGAAAGGGATACTTGTTCTTTATCATGATTTTATTGATCTCATGATAATTGATGCGGAGGAACATTGATACATCCTTCTTCTTGACGAGGAGGACTAGCACACCCCATGGTGAAGCACTCAGGCGTAAAAAACCCTTCTCCAGATTCTCCTACAACTGCTTCTTCAGCTCTTCTAGCTCTACGGTGGCTATTCTATAAGGTGTCTTTGATATAGGTAGAGATCCAAGAATAAGTTCAATTGAGAACTCAACCTCTCGATTAAGAGGAAGAACATGAAACTCTATAGGGAATACATCAGTGTAACCCCTCACGATGGGCATGTCTTCAAGCATGATTTTCTCCTTTGTCTCAATCACTTTATCTAGACATGCTTGATCATAATTAATTAATATCCACACTTGAGATAATGATTCTAAAATAGATTCATCTTCCTCCTTACACTTTTAAAGAATTGGAGGATGATTTAGGATGTGAAAAGTGATCTCCCTTTCCTGATAGTTGATTTTGACTTTGTATAAAGATATCCAATCCATGCCCAAGATAACATCTAACTCCACTAAAAGAAGTATGACAAGATTTTCTGGGAGGTTCAGTCTACAAATGTTAACCAGGGAGGAGTTATAAACCATGGACTCAATAATTTCCTCATTTTTTGTTCTCATAGATAACATATCCTCTAAATTTTGAGGTAGTTTTTTATAGTTCTACTAAGATTTCAAGATATGAAATAATGCATAGAACCAGAATAAAATAGTACATTCTCTATTCTTGAATGAATAACTAGCATGCCTATCACCACATCTTTGTCCAAATCCACCTCAGCAGTAGTTATAACATAATCCTTTACTTGTTTCCTTTGAGGTTGTTGTTGATTTCCTACGACAACCCTCAGCTTAGGGAAATTGTTTTCATAATGCCCATGATCCTTACAGTTGTAACACTGCACTAAAGGCTAAGTGTTGATCTGAATCTTACTTTATTCTTCCACATTAGCGGGATTCTTCATATCCCATCATTAGTTTTTATCCAGATGTCCCAACTTTCCACATTTGAAGCAATTCCTGGTTCCCTTTAGATAGCTCTTAGGAAGCTTCTTCCCAAAATTTTTACACATGGGATGATTAGGATTATTTCCATAATGGAATTTATTTGTGGGAACACCCACATTAGATTCCATTTTCCTCTTCTTGTCACTGTTCCCACAAATACCATTGAGAGTCTTCGATCTCTATTTCAATCTTGAGGGCACAACATATAATCTCCTCATATCTTTCAAAGTCTCGAATCGCCAATAGTTTTCATAGACTTAGATTTAGTTCGAAAAAGAAGTGATCCACCTTGCTTTCGATGTTCAAGACAAATCCAGAGTCATACCTTGCAATCCTTGTAAATTTTCTTCATACACCCCGATGGAATCATCATCCTTCTGCTTGAGTCCGAGGAACTCTCTTTCCATAATGATATGGAGGGTTTATGGAAAATATTTATTGAAAAACATTTTCTTGAATTCCTCTCATTCCATGGAATCAATTTACTCTTGGGGATTTGTATTCTTGATCATTTTCCAACACTGATCAACTTCCCCATAAAAATGACAAACTGATAGTACGAATTTCTCTTCTTCTGAGCACTGATGGACAAAGAATATCTTTTAAATGGAGTTAATCCACTATTCTGTGAGGAGGGGATCGGAAGATCCACTAAACATGGGAGGACTTTTCCACATGAAGGATTAAATGGAAACTTTATCTTTCCTTGGAGAATGAGGTTGTTCCACATGATTCAAGTTATTATTTATAACTTGAGCTAGCTAAGCAAGTACTTTCATGATGTTTTGAGCACCTGTTCCCATCATATCAGGCATATCATTAGGGAAATATTCACATTCCCTATCACATTGATTATTGGAACATGTTCTTCTATTTCCAACAATTAACTAAGAAAAAGAGTATACAATTAGAGGTGTTGAATACTTTGCTATTGAGAATAAAAGTAAAATTTGAACATAAAAGGATAAACTTGTAAAGGGGAAGTATATCCTAACTTTTGATTCCATATGTTTTAGTCTAGGTTACCCTTGATCTATTTCTTAACTTATATTATTATGGTATTTTTTTATCCCCTTAATAATGGTTTTTACCAAGATCATGAATTTACAAAAGCATATCCCCCATGAGTGTCAAACCAAGAGTGAAGCAAGGCCTGTTGTCGTGCACCAGTTCCCATTCGAGTCTATCTCAAAGCAGTGTTTTTGGGTTTTAAGTCAAGATATATTTGTTTTAGATCCACCTCTACCTATTTTTATCTATACATGGATGTATTCTCTTTATAAACTACTTAATCTATACTTACTAAAATTTAGGGGTGATTTCTTGTACTTAGTCTCATCCTTAGTCTCATCCTTAAGGTTCTTACTATAGTGCTATATTCCTAATCTCTAAAAATAAGTATACCATCCTATGATACCAACTATAGAGACCCTAGCCTTTTACACATAACATTTCATGATTTAAAGCATAATTATACATCATCTTACAAGCCAAGGATCATAAAGTCTAGTGTCTTGGAAGACTAGGTACATAAAATTGAAAACATGGAACTAAATAAAACATTCATTTATTTAATCTTAAAATTGAGATCCCAATATATATTGTGATCAAACATCTATATAGGGTACTCTATGGAACAAATTAACCAAGGGATGAGCTAAATATCCTAGTAAGGGAATAACCATAAGAACAAAGCATTAGCACATGGGATAGAAGGCATGACATGATGATATAAAAAGGAATGTAATATATGTAATCATAACATATAAACATGGAATCATATAATAATTTGGATGAAACATAAAACATGACTTTATCATTAGTCAAGGATAACCGCCAAGACCGTTGAACATGGTAGCACAAGCTAAGGCTAACCGCCAAGACCATCGCACATGGTAGAACAAGCCAATGCTAACCACCAAGACCATCATACATAACGTCTCATAAGACTCAACTTTACCCAATGCATTGGAGAACTATCTGGGCACACCCATATTAAATTTTCATGAATATGTTTTCCACATAAATAATCATACATAATCAATCTTATATAAGTATAAGGGTTACCCATGGAAATAATTGGGCACCACAATCATGTCATAGAGCATAACAAATGGTCTTATCATAAAAGTGTCCATGAAAGAAAGGAAATAAATATATATGGACATTCATAAGAGAAAATAGGAATATATCATTATAAGTGATTTAAATTAAAAGTTACAATATTTAAGAAAAGTATTTAAATTTTTTTAGCATTAAAACATTTCTGTGTGGTTTTAAGGAAAATAATATAGATCCTTTAAAATAGAAAAATGAAAAATAATTTATATAAAAAATAAGTGAACCAAAAAGGTTTTTAATAATAAAAATACTGATTTTATAAAGATAATGGTGGCTTAAAATATAAGATATAGTGCACTTGAAATCATGTAAGAATTCAGGAAGTTCCCTCAAAACAAGTTTGCTTATCGGGAAGTATCGAGGAAGGAATCACTTAAAACATGTATATCCTTGAAAGATAATGATTAAAAGATATTGATAAATTAATTTGGTATATGAACACAGAATTTAGAATATGCACATAAAAGGATAATATAACATCATTTTGGTAAAAGGAAGATAAGGCAACCTGAAGGAACAAAGGAGGTTCAGGTAGAATCCCTTACAGATTATCGGCATGGTATCAGGTGTACTTAAGAGGGATTAATGAGAGAGAAAGGAGTTTATAATCACTTATAAATAATGAGTTCAGTATGGGGGATGTGATAAATCATACCCAATCATTAGTGATAACATATAAAAGGGAATAACATAGAGGATATTCTTGAATAAAAGTGAAATAGAGAGGATCCCTTACTTTAAGGCTGATGGTGTTCTCCACTTGATAATAATGAAATGAATAATAAAATTAGGTTCATTAATTAATAATTAAATAAGATATTATACATTTATAAGATTTATTATAACCCTTTTAATTTCATTCATTACCTTTTTTATGGGTTAAGTGGTTCAATTTCATTGTTTGGGTTCGTTTATTTTCTTGGGTTTTACTATCGGTTTACTTATTTTCATGAACGAAGAATCATATAGAATGAGTATGGTTGTCTAGAATTGAAGTTATATTTTATTATTTAACATATAGAAGGTTACATGGTTGTAAATGTAATTTGGTTACTTGGAGTGAAGTTGAATCATTATATAAAACTTTAGTGATATCCTTTTGGGTTTATTGGTAGCTTTTTATCACCATGAACTCATTTTGCATTTTAATTTAATATCATGTGTACAAAAATATTATAGAACCTTAAATAGGATATATTAAATAATAATCTGTTTCAACCCTAAAAAAATGGTTTCTTGATCAGAATTGAAGATGGTAAAATAAATTGAAAACCCATCTTCCTTGAATGTGGTAAATTAACACATCTCAGATGGTTTCTTTACTACTAGTATAAAAAAAGAGTAAAGGAGAGATGATAATAAATTATTACATTATAATAATAAAATTTCAGTAAATTTAAGGCATTGGAGTTTTCATAACATTTTTATTAGTAGAGGTAAGTATAGAAAAGAAAACAAATGAACTTGAAAACAGAGAAAAATAATTGAAAAGAGGAATTTATCTCTTGAATCAATCTTCCTTGAGACCCTCTTGAAGGGAGAGTATTTGGTCTTTTGAAGAGACTAAGGGCTATTGTAAGTGGGGTAGGATCTTTGGGAAAGATTTGGGTAGAATTTATGCAAGTTGAAAGGCTTGATAGGAGTGAAAAGAAGAGGTAAGGAGGGGTAATATTTATAATGGAGGAGAGGAGGGTTTTCATAATATTTAATTCCTTAGTTTATTAATTTCCCTCAAGACCAGAAATAGTGATGATTACATGACCGAAAATAGTAATAAGTGCATGTGAGTTCGAACCAATTAGGTTTACATCAACATAACATCATCCATGACCCTATAAATCATGTATTTATCTTAATTTGTAAATTATTGTATTTTACTATTCATAAAAAATTCAAGTATTTTAGAAAAATAAAAAAAATTTACCCTAACCATTTTTTGATGTTTAGAATACAAAAATGAACTCCATTTTTCAAAAATAATTTTCTAAATATAATTAATTTAATTTTTAATTAAAATCACAATTTACTTGAAAAATACATATTTTAAAACTATAACTGATTTTATAATGTTTTCAAAAATTACATATGGCCTTATAAAATTATCTTAAAACCAGAAGACATAAATTTTTTAATTTATGAACACCTTTAAGGAAAATAAATTTTCTTTTAAATTAATTAATTAATTTTAATTAATTATTTATGACTTACAATAATACCAATACTTTTACTATGGTTATATTATCACCTATAAGATGCCTAAATTTTATTTATACATTTATGGGTAAGGTTACCATTCTTTTGGACGATTTACTATTCATAAGGGTAATATTACTATTCATAAGGGTGGGTTACTATTCATAAGGGTAGGTTACTATACACCAAAAAATTAAGTTTGTTTCATCTGACCTCAAAAATCACCCTGAATGAAACCTTGTATATCAGATTTTTGAAATTCAAAACACAAAAGTGTAAAAATTATGTTTAAACATCACATAGTACTTAGTAGTTCACTGTGTTGGGATTTCATGTGATTATATGACATAATTATAATAAGGCAATTTCCATTGATAAAACATTGGGTCGTTATAGTCTCCAGATGCTCAAAGATCATAAGAATGGACTCCAACCATGAATCTGCAGCCATGGTCCACCATCCCCTGATAACGTAGGTAGATGATACTGTTGGAATACTCACGTCAATTCTTCAATAGACGTGGCAGGCTAAGATACTCCCTAGAAGGTATGTATAAACTACATTAAGCCTTCATGGAATGATTTATCCGCACCTGTGTCCTGTATAAAAACTGGTGTCATGACTGGAACATCTGGAGGATCTACTGGTAACCCGTGGCTTACCACCTCTGGGGTATGCTCATTACCAATCTACTAGAGTACAACTGGAGGTCTTCATGGTGGAATTGCTCTTGTAAAGTCCAGCACATACACCTTAGCATAAGCTTATTCATCAAGGTACACAGTTCAAGAATGCAAGAACTAAATAGGAGAAGAAAATCCTCAAAGGTTTATAGAAGTTGAGTACACAGCGCGTAAGAACCATTCATGGCGTGTGCACTTAAGCCCCTACATGGTCATGTACTCCTACCGACCTGGGCATGTAAACACCCCAGGTACATAGCGTGTAGGGACTATACACGACATGTACCTTTAAACTCTCACATGGGTGTGTAACTCCACCTTCCATGGTCATGTAAACTTCTTAGGTACATGGTGTGTCAATATGACACATGGTGTGTACTCAAGACTTCCCTTCTAGCCATGTACTTTTATATGTCAAGAGTCACACAGGTCTACCTATGCAAAACTACACGGGGTGCATATAAGGTACATGACATGTTCTAATCAAAACTCAACAACCTGGTTTTTCTATCACATGGCTGGTGACACGGTCATCTACCACATGATGTGTACTTAGAGTACATGACGTGTACTTGGAGAAGTTATTTTCTCCCTGAATAGAAGAACACATGGCGTGTGTTCATAAAACTGCATGTCGTGTTGTCTGGGTTTCTGGATAGTAAGCCTTAGAAACATCCCCCAAACCCTTGTTTTTTCAAAATAAAGCAACGGTGTGACATATTCTAATCTGTGGGGGCCCATACTCCCCGCGAATCAAATCTTTCCATCCACATATAGCACATACAACACAATTTATATCCCATTATTGAAACACCCGATCCACCAAATTCTGAACAAAGAGGGCCCATATTCCTCAGGGATCAAATTTTAACATCCATCGAATTCAACCATAACATGTACCAATACACCTATCAAAATATTAGGCATATTTATCATGGTATCTATCACAACTGTATGTATATCTAGCTTGAAATCTATCACAACAACATGAAATTAGTAATTCTCTCTAAATTTCATGGTAAGAATGCATGGAATGTGATTTCTAAAAAGTGAATATTTGATGCATGTGATAGAATAATCTCATATCATCTAATTGAAACAAAATATAATCACAATTATATCAATAATAACAACACAAAACAATTGTGTCACCCAATGGTGAAATCGAATCAACTGTAATAGCTAAAAATCCAAAAAATCACAATTCAGTTCGAGGTAATTTGGCTTTTCCCTATACATTGGGTAGCTACTTCTAGGTACAACTACCTACCAAACTCTATTTCCTTACCATTACTTTATAATTTTTCCACACAATAAGACAAACCGTAAAATAAAATTCATCTGATACCACTTTGTAACGTCCTGGATCCGGATTCCACTCATCTGGTGCCCCGTACCCAGTTTCCCACATGGCCTCAAGCACATTTCTCCAAATGCTAGAGGCTTCCGACTAGAAGTGAGTGCCTAGGGTGTGATGGTGGGGAAACTATTACTTCATTGGTAGAGTGTAACACAATTGAATAATAGTATTCAATAGTGGAAGTATTAAACAACATATAATTGAAATAAAAAGTGGAATACTAATAAGATAAATAACTAAGCATCATTCAATACAAAAAATGATGTAGTATGTTATGTTATAAGAAAACATTGAAAATAGGCACACTATAAGAATCCACAATATATGTTCTAAAAGAAAAAGAAACAAAGGAAACTAAGAAGCACTGAAAGCCCCGACTCGGTCTTATGCTCTCCTATTCCTTAACAACATCTCAAGTACTTGTAGAAGGGCGCTTTCCCTTATCGACACCTACAACAATATAATCTATTTGGATCCAAAATCATGACCCAAATAGGGTGTGAAAAATAAATCCTAGCAGGAAACCACCAAATATCAATTCCTATATGTTAGTGAGTATATGAAACAAGTAGTGTAAAAAAAGGAAAAGCAGTAAACTAGGAAGTACTCAAAAGTAAATAATACTACAAGTCATATTTTCCATTTTCATTCATTATGTTCAGTTAAACCATTCAATTAAATTTAATTATATAAGTCTTGAGATCCATCCTAATCCCATCATTACCCCATATAAAGAATACTCAACAAATACCTTAGAAGGATACCTAAACAAATATTGTAAAGAGTGAATCCAAGCTTGTGCTTTGGCTAGAAAGACACGCCATATATCATTCCATTTCAATAATCTATTCAAAATCTTACCTGGAGGCATAGAAAAACCCTACCCATAGGCATAAACAAATAATTTCCCTTAGGACTAATGAATCCTTTCCCACATGCATAACAACTCCTCACCCATAGGCGTAACAAATCCTTTCCCACAAGCATAACAAATCCTCACCCACAGGCATAAAAAATCAATCATGGTCAAGATCGGTATATCATCTTTTTAAGAATATTAAACAACACATGTAAATTAAACTATTACATGTTTAGCATTTAATAACTCATGTGGGAATCACACATATCAAGCAACAAGTGAATTAAACTATCATAAGGCTTAAACAATAATTTTCATATCATGGGGAAGAGGGGAAATCACTAATCCCAAACCCATTAATAAAATAAATCATAATTTACCACAATTGCAATTATATTATAATTTAATTTGTACTTAAAAACCCAATAAGGTAAAATAAGGCATGCCTCATAGGCAACCTCATCTAAACAGCCATAAACGGTCATTCCAAGGGAACACACCCATGAGGTGGACCTTAATCAAAACAACAAGCTCAAGCATAATTAAATTAATTAAAATCATGACCTAATCATCGTTAGGAAACAAAAAGGGCCAATATTCATTCAGGGTTACACCATAAACATGGTATAATGACAATACAACACTTATAAACAACTCTACATTGAGCTAAAGGCACAATACAACCTACCTCCTCGTAGTACGACTCTCCTCATCTAGCGCCGAGCTTTGATTCGACCAAGAACTGGATAGATCTAAAAAATGATAAAAAATGATCAACCCTTGATAACTCAATCGATAGAAAAAATAAGGAATAAAGGATCAAGAGGAATCGAGTGCTCGTAGAGAGGTTTTTAATGGATCTGACGGTGTTTGAATCGGAGATCGGACAATGAAACGAGAGGCAAAATCCCGTTTACATTATCCTAGCTACATTGCTCATCGAATGAGGTTCATTTTATTCTATCTGAAAAAATGACATACTGACTGACTTAATAATAAATAAAAAAAGTACATGTCATTTACTTTAGACTACACGCCGTGTTTATACAAATTCTATCTTGACCATTACGTTGTCGTGTACCGGGATTACATGGAGTGTAGCCCCCACACACAACATATACCTATAGGTACACAACATACAGTTCCCAGTCACGTCATGTAACAAGACCGTTTATTGGAATAGAGATATTTTTGGGATCAGATTAAAGTTAATTCCTATTATGGCGACTCTCTTGGTTGTGGTAATAATGCTTAGTGGTGTTGATGTGTTTTTCTGTGTTCCTTTTCAATTCTTCTCCTCATTTGGAGTGAGGGAGAATGGTTGTGTGTATCATTATGTTTCTATTGGGTGATGGTATTTTGTTTTTACAAGTGAGATTTTTGGGGTGTTTTGATCCTTATCTCCTTACTACGGCAAAACATATACTCCAAACATCATGCCTCCAACCATAGGCCTTAGAGTGAAGCTTTTCACAGAGTCAAGAAATCGCCAGAGGT
Organism: Viscum album; assembly: GCA_963277665.1. Classification (NCBI taxonomy): domain Eukaryota; kingdom Viridiplantae; phylum Streptophyta; class Magnoliopsida; order Santalales; family Viscaceae; genus Viscum; species Viscum album. The sequence continues at coordinate 639,789,167 of OY728146.1, read as the reverse complement.
GTGGGGAGATCGACTAAGCTCCTACCTCCACCGTTGTGGTAAGGTTGTTTCTATGTCTCTATTATGGGTTCTCATCATTGTGAATTTCCTCTTGTCATGAATAGCATGGTGGAATTACCCCTAATTCTGTTTCTATGGTTGTGCCTTCTTAAATGTGAGTTTCCAATCAATGCCCACTGTGTAGACCGCCTATGTGAATTGGGTGTAATTTTGTTTTTACATATTCATAGGTGGAGAGTGTGGGGTAGTTACTTTTTTTTATTTTGTGGTTTTAGTGGCCAAATTATTGGGTTCCCTCCTCCCTCCCCAAGTGTTGGGGGTTTGGATCTATGCAAAAATTGTTGGCCTAGTTCTTATCCCCTCTGTTTGGGAGTGGGTGGTTTAAATGTTCATGTTGTGTTCCTCTTATCTTGGGTTGGTAAGCTGTTGTGGGGAATTTTGGTGGTCTTGTGTGGGATATTACCACTCCTAATGCATGTTTAATTCTAGTTTAGTAATTTCTAGTTAGTTCTTAATGGTGGGGAGACCCACCATGGGTCTTGTAAATATTTCTTTTAAGGATTTGTCATATGTTAGTTATTCTCTAATGGCAGGAAGTATTTTTTGGCCTCCCCCCACAAAATTGTTGGCTTTTGTGAGTGATCTATGGTTATGGGTGGTAATTGGGATATTTGGGAGAAGGCACAATAATAAAGTCTTGGATTGGTTGTTGATTGTTTTTAAAAGGTTGGGGCTGAAGCCTCATTTTATTATTTAAAGCAACGACCTCTTTAGACTGGGTAGATGGCGACCCATTACATAGCCCGAAGGCCCAAGGCCAAGTAGCCAAAATACTAGGCTTGAAAGACCATTAATTTTTTCCCAAAGGTCCCCTTTGTGAATAGTACTACTATAGTACCTGGGCTTCTATAGTACTATCGCTGCTACAGTTCCAGCTACAGTGCCTCTACCACAACAGTGTCCCCGCCGCTACAATCCCACCACTCCTACAATACTGCTACAGTTCCATTCTATAATACTGCTATAGTACCCTTGAAAATTAGTCCCTAATCGGGTTTGATCCTGGGTCATTTTGATTCCAAGCAGGAGCCTGTGCCACTAGGGTATAGGCTCGTTGGCACTTGGATTGGTTGTGGATGAGTGGGTTAATTCTTCCATTGATTCTTGGGAAGTGGTTATGAATTTTTGTTTTGTTTTGGGAAAGAGGATTAAGTTCAATTTTGGTGGTTGAAATTTCCTTATATTAAGAGGATTAATTGTGTTGATGATGAATCCTTAGTCATTGATCAATCATCTAGAAAGTATTATGTTTTTCTAGGGGTTTAAAGCTTTAATGGTGGGGAGAATTGTCACACTTGTTTTTTCATGTCTTGGTTTTGATCCGGTTTATTGGAAATAAAAATTATTTTATTGGGTTTTGGGTGAGTTTAATGTTTATTTTTTATGCCATCTATGTATAATAATCCTACCATGGGTTCCCTATATCTTGTTTGGGGGTCTTTCGAGAAAAGGGTGGTTACTTCAAGATTTGGTCCAAACCGTGAGCCCATTTCCAGATTTAAAAACAAAATTTGTTTCTTTTATAAATACTTTATTTTTTAACATTTTTCACCCATTACACATCATAATTGGCCTTCCCAAAAATATTAAAACTACCATATCCATTTTTACCTCTTAGGAATTCATAATCATGGTGGATTTTGGTTATTTATTCAGGTATTGGTCCAACCCGTGAGCCCATTTTCAGTTTAAAAAAAATATGTTGTTTCTTTTTTATCTTATTTATTTTTTAATATTTTATAATCATTACACCTCTTAATTGATCCCAAAAACCCATGTATCACTACCAAGTTACATTTTCTATATTTGGACCTCATATTCAATAGGTATTATGGAGAATGTCCTTAAGGTTTCTCAAATCATCTAGATTTGAAAAGGTAATTTTTTTTCTTTCATAAATCATTTTTTTTTTCTCTTTTTCCCAAAAATCTTATTTACCTGGTTATTAAAGACCTAATGATCCTATAAATTGTGTCTAGATGAATTTCCTCCCCTCTAAGGGTGTAGATCTAAGGGAATATGAAGAGTTCCCTAGTTATCAAGGTGAGTTTCCTTCTGCTTTCTCCTCCTTCCTCCCCCTCCTTCCAATTTTTATTGGCTCTATCTTCTCCACTATTCATTAAAGACATAGTTTTATGTTATACCATGCTTTTTATGGGGTTTTTCTCATTTGGGGTTGGTATTAATAGGTTTAGTGTTTATAAACCCTCGAAAGGTGTTATTGGGTGTGCGTTTCCATTTCGCCTTGGTTTTGAGGTAGGTTCTCACAAGAACTACCTTTATAGTTCAATATTCATCTATTTATTGATTTTTTAACTGTATATTTATTCTATGTATTGTTTTTCACCATTTGGTTTAATTTTTTAGTGTGCAAGAAGGGTAATTTATGCCTTGTTTTGTGAAAATTGTGTTGTTTTGGTTAAAGTGTGCACTATAAGTGTTCGTTTAAATGACCAGTTTTCTTTATCACCTAACTTATAATGTTTAGATCCTATTTTAGATATTTAAATATTTGGCATGAAAATTTGGTTTTATAACATTTTTAGTGTTTAATAGAGTTTTCTTTATTAATTGTTTCATGCCTCGTTTTCAGGAAAGTGCCTGGTTGGATTTTTTGTGCTCAAGGTGATATGAAATGATTATTTTGGATTATGAAAAATATTGTAATCCTGTGAATAAATATTTTTGGGTTACTTATGTGGGTTAAAATCTGGTTTTGGGTTTTATAATGAAGTGAGTATTGTATTTTAGGGTGTTTTGGCATGTGTTCTCAAAAAATGGCCCGTTTGGCACCATTATAGAAAGGGATAGGTTTTGAATGTGTAACCTGAGTTTTTGAGGGGTTTAATTAAATTTTATATTGATTCCAATGGTGTTTTTACACATATTTATTAATAGTGTAATTGGTTATTTTGATAAATGTTGTTTTTGTGAAGAATTCTTAAAGGCCTGTTTGACCTTTTTCTTGTAAAAATGATTTTCATGTGTACTTCATGTTGTATCATTTGGATCCATTTTATGATCCATAAAATTGATTTATTAAATAGTTTTGGGGATTCAAAATCTGTTTTTATATGTTAATAGTGGGTGTTTGGTCTTAAAAGATAATTTTTGAATGGATTTTATGTGTAAATACTCATTATACTTCTTGAAATTGTTTTATGAAAATTTTAAGTGGTTTATTGATCTGTAAAAGAAAGGTGAAGCATGTTTATAGTATGTTTGTGTTTTTATGATTTTGGAATTACATTTTCATGTAAAAAGTGTATTTTATAATATGTGTAACTTGATTGAGCGCTAAAGGGATACCTGTGTATCTAGGTGGGAGGATGTGTACTAGTATGCTAGTGATCCAGAGTGGTTATGTCCCTATTTCATATAGTAAGTTTGAAGATGAAAACACAAACTAAAATATGATTATGATGGTGGGGACCACTAGGTTATGGGTATTTGTTCCCTACTAGTGTCACATGTATGAGAAAAAATATTTTTTTATGGTTACTTTTATACCAAGATACGAGGTACTTGGGGCTCACAACAAACTAGTGCCTAGGGGTGTTTTTGTGACTAATGATCATTGGATATATTGTATTCACCATCTACATATGGTGTATTTGGATGAAAAAATTCAGTATCATGTGTGTTTTATTTAAAATTTTACTTTATTTAAAGTATCTCTCTTGAAAATTATTTTTATTTTGAAGTTGCATATATTTGGAAATTGTTCTAGCATTCTTGTATATAAAACTTGAAAGTTTTTTTCTGATAACTTCCATAGAATGGAACCTTTCTTGGAAAACATAATTTTATATATTTTATTTCAAACATGAATTTTTTTTCATTTATTTTAAGTGTAAGTGCATTGGTAATAGAATATCGGGCCAACCTACAGAGTTTTAATACTCATGCCTATAGTTTTCTTCTATTTTTTAGCCCTGTGCAGGTTTCAAATTTAGCTTGGTCACCTTGAATGACATGGGATCATTGTGTTAGAGAGTGACCAGAGAGGTCACATGGATTTATTTTCTCATCAGGTCTGGTTGGTTTAGTTGTATCGTTCATTTTTACTTTTTTTTTCGTATAAATGATGTTAGTTCAATTTTTATCTAAATGTGAATTGGGTTTTCCATTCTTTCTGAAGTTTGAATTATTGTTTATATTTGGGAAAAATCGTTCCATTTTTTACTCTATTGATTCCCTTGGTTCTTGTCTCTATCCTGGGAGGATCAGGAATGCCTTTCGGGACTTTTCACGGAGTGGCCCGAGTGACCGGTTCAGGGTCGACTCAGGCTGGTTCGTGACAAAATGGTATCATAGGAGGTCAGATATCTGGGGAACTTGCTTTTTTAGAGTGACCTTATTATTTGTGGGATTTCAATGTCGATGTAGTAGGATTTTTGGGACTTGAGGGGTAAGTTTAGGAAGAGATTCACAAACTCTTCCTTGTTCTGGTCCTTAGGTTTCCATGGGAAGTCCGATTTTATTAGAGTCCTTGGTTCTTATTGATTTTTTGGTTTTGGGATATGAAAAGGGAAGTTGGACTAATGGTCTCCTTGAGACTGTAGGGCATGGAAAGCCATGTGGAGCTGGGGCATGGTCTTGAGATGGCTCTCCAAGTTGTTGGTGTGTTTGAAATGTGGCTACCAACCATATTGTCAAGTCACCCACCGATAATAGTTCCCTTTTGTGGGTCTCTTGGACCTTTCTTGAATTCAAAAATTATTTTGAAAATACTTGTCTAAGAATTGTGAAAATTGGTTTTCAAAATTTAATATAAGAAAGGTTTTTGATAGTTGGGTTTTGTGAAAAAAATATTGGGAATAAAGTGAAAATGATTTATTAGGATTAGATTTTCCCTAATATAAACTTGTGGTTTGTTGAAATAAAATGTTTTGAAAGCATGGATCATTTTAAGGTGATATTGAAACTTTTTTTAAATGGGGTGTTTGGGGCTACTAAAAAGTGTTTGAATCTGATGATTTTTTTGGAAATTGGTTTTGAGTGGTTGGTGTTTTCCTATAAAGGGTCTTGGTCTCTAGGGATATTGGATTATGAAAAGGGACATTGTTTAATTTTTGAAAATGGGAAGGGGTTATTGGGGGAATCTTGGTTTTTTTGAAAGTTGTTAAAAATGAAAAGGGGTAGGTTTTTAGGAAAATGGTTCTTGATGAAGTGTGGTTTGTTTTATGAAATATGAAAATGGTTTTTGACTTGTTGGTTAGTGTTCCTTTGGAAGGTACATGTTTTTTGGAATAATGTTGTTTTTTTAGCATTTGGTGTTTTCATGAGTGCCCACATACATGGTTTTATGGATATCTGGATGGATGTCTAGTATGGCATAGTGGTTGGGTGCCTGAGGTGGCATGGAAATGTGCATGTGAGCAAGACTTGATAAAACACAAATGGTGAATGTGGAAATCCACAAAGTTAGTTTGTTTTTCAAATGTTTTTTGAGATGAAAAAATGTGGAATTTGTTTACAAACCGATGGTTATGTGGTTGGTTTTTACTATGTATTAGAAGTGTTGTTTATTCAGTATGTTTCCTTGTGACCTAAAAGTCATACTCTTATTGTGTCTTGAGATGTGATCTTATTGGTGGCTTAGTTTTGGAGTAATGTTCAGTGGGTTTCTAAAGATGTGTTGGTTGTTGTGATGTGGCCATAAATGGTTCTCCGTTGGCAAGATTTCTAGTTGATCAACCTAAGGATTTGATTCAAAGGTTAAATCCACCACTTTAAATGATGCCTCATCCCATTTGTTTTAACAGAGAGCTGTTTGGGATCATATTGAAGTGCCTTCCTATTATGGTGACTCTCTTGGATGTGGTAATAGTGCTTAGTGGTGTTAATGTGTTTCACTGTGTTCCTTGTCCATTTTGCTTCTCATTTGGAGTGAGGGAGAATGGTTGTATATATCCTTATGTTTCTATTGGGTGATGGTATTTTGTTTGTACTAGTGAGCTTCATGGGGTGTTGTGATCCTTAGCTCCTGACTACAGTGCAACAGATGTTTCAAACATCAGGGTTCCAGCCATAGGCCTCAGAGTAAAGCTTTTCATAGAGTCAGGAAATTGCCAGAGGTGTGCGGAGCTCAACTAAGCTCCTACCTCCACTATTGTAGTAAGGTAGTTTCTATGTCTCTATTGTGGTTCCTCATCACTGTTAATTTCCTCTTGTTGCAAAGAGTGTTATAGACTTACCCCTCAGGCAGTGTCTATTGTTGTACCTTCTTGGATGTGGGTTTCTAATCAATGTACCTGTGTTGACCACCTATGTGAATCAGGTGCGGTCTTGGTTTTACCTTTTCGTATGTGGAGAGTTTTGGGTATTTCCTTTGTTTATTTTTTTTTGTTTTAGTGGAATAATTATTGGGTTCCCTACCCCCCTTCTCTGAGTGGTGGGGGTTTGGGTCCATGCAAAAAGTGTTGGCCCGGTTCTTATCCCCTCTGTTCGGGTGTGCGTGGTTTAAATATTCACATTGTGTTCCTTTTATCTTAGTTTGGTAGGATTTTGTGGGGGAGTTTTTGTGGGCTTGTGTGCGAAAGGCCCATTCCTAGTGCATTTTGAATTCTCATTTAGTTGTTTCTAGTTAGTTCTTAATGGTGGGGAGACCCACCATGAGTCTCGTAAATCTTTCTTTTAAGGATTTGTTAGATATTAGTTTTTCTCTAATAGAGGGGAGTCTATTATAGCCTCCCCCCCAAATCACTATCTTTCATGAGTGCTCTTTGGTTTGGGGTGGTCATTGGGATCTTTGGTAGAAGGCCCAACAATAAAGTCTTAGATTGGTTGTGGATGACTAGCTTGATCCTTCATTGATTCTTGGGAAGTGGATGTGAGTTGTTGTTTCATTTCGGGCAAGAGGCTTAAGTTCCATTTTTGTGGGTGAAATTACCTTAGATTAAGAGGCCAGATTGTGTTAATGAGGAATCCTTAGGCATTGATCAGTCAGCTGGAAAGTGTTATGGCTTTCTGGGGGTGTAAAGCTTTAATGGTTGGAAGAATTGTCACACCGAGTTTTTCATGTCTTAGTTTTGATCTGGTTCATTGGAAATCCCAATCTTTTTCTTGGGTTTTGGGTGATTCTAATGTTGAGTTTTTATGTGAAATCTATGTCTAATCATACTACTATGGGTGCCTCATAGCTTGTTTGGGGGTTTTTTGATAAAAGGATGGTTACTTCAAAATTTGGGCCAAACCGTGATCTCATTTCCAGATTTAATTTTTTTCTATTATAACTCCTTAGTTTTTTAACATTTTCACCCATTTAACTTCCCAATTGGCCTCCTCAGACCTATTCAAACCACCATATCCATTTTTACCCCTTAGTAATTCATAATCCTAGTGAATTTAGTTTATTTATTCAGGTATTGGGCCAGCCCGTGATCTGATTTCCAGTTTTAGAAAAATTGTTTCTTTTATATATTATTAATTTTTGAATATTTTTCAGTCATTAAACCTCTCACTAGATCCCACCAACCCTAGGAAAACTCCTATGTTCCATTTTACCTATTTTGACCTCATCTTCATCAAGGATTAGGGAAAATTTCTTCAAGGTTTCTCAAATCATATAGATTTGAAAAGGTAATTTGTTTCCTTCATAAATCATTCATTGTTTTCCTATTTTCCCCCAAATATTCTTTCCCTGGTTTGTACAAACCTAAGGATCCTATCCATCGAGTTACAAGCCATTCCATCTTCTATATGGGTGTTGATCTAAGTTAATATGACGAGTTCTCTAGTTATCATGGTGAGTTTCATTTTCCTTCCTCTTCCTTCCTCCTCCTCCTTCTAATTTTTATTGGATCTATATTCTCCCATGGTTATAAAAGACCTAGTATTATGTTATAACATGATTTTTATGGGTTTTTTTCTCTTTTGGGAATGTTATTTATAGTTTTAGTGTTTATAAACCCTATGAAGGTGTTATCGGGTGCGTGTATCCATTCTGCCTTGGTTTTGAGGTAGGTTCTCCCAAGCACTGCCTTTTTAATTCAATATTCATCTATTTCTTACTGTTTTCAACTTATATTTATGCTAGGTATTGGTTTTCACCCTTTTTCTGATTATTTAGTGTGCAAGAAGGGTAGTTTATGCCTTTTTGTGTGAAAATTTTGTTGTTTTTGTTAAAGTGTGCACACTAAGTGTTTGTTTAAATGATCCATTTGCTTTTGCACCTGAATTATATTGTTTAATACCAAGTTTAGCTATTTAAATAATTTTTTGGCATGAAAATTTGGTTTTATAACATTTTTATTGTTAAATAGAGTTTGTTTTATTAATTTTTGCATGCCTCGTTTTCAGGAAAGTGCCCGATTGTCTTTTGTGTGCTCAATGTGATATAAAATGATTATTTTGGCTTAATAAAATTATTAGAAGCATGAGAATCACTATTTTTTGGTTCCTTATGTGGGTTCCAATCTTTTTTGGGTTTTATAATGAAGTGAGTATCGGTTTTTAGGGTGTTTTGGCATGTGTTCTCAATAAATAGCCCATTTGGCACCTTTATAGAAATGGATGGGTTTTGAATGTGTAACCTGAGTTTTTGAGGGGTTTAAGTAAAATTTATATTGATTCCAATGGTGTTTTTACACCTATTTATGAATATTTTAGTCGGTTATTTTGATAAATGTTGTTTTTTTGAAGAATGCATAAAGGCTAGTTTGGCATTTTTCTTATAAAAATGATTTTCATGTCTACTTCATGTTGAATCATTTGGATCCAATTTATGGACCATGAAATTGATTTATTAAATGGTTTTTGGGATTAAAAATATGGGTTTATATGGTAATGGTTGGTTTTTGGCATTAAAATATCATTTTGGAATGGATTTTATGTATAAAGCCTCATTATACTTCTTGAAATTGTTTTATGAAAAATTTAAGTGGTTTATTGATCTGTGAAAGAAATGTGAAGCATGTTTGAAGGATGTTTTTGTGTGTATGATTTGGGAATTAAATTTTTATTTGAAATATGTATTTAATAATATGTGTAACTTGATTGATCACTAAAGGGATACCCGGGTATCTAGGTGGGTGAACATGGACTAGTATGCTAGTGATTCAGAGTGGTTTTGTCCCTGTTTCATGTAGCAAGTTTGACGATGACAACAATAACTAAACTATGATGATGATTTTTGGGACCACTAGGTTATGGGTATTAGTTCCCTACTATAGGATCGTGCATGATAACAAATATTTTTTTATGGTTACTTTTACACCGATATATGAGGTACTTGGGGATCATAATGAAATAGTGCCTAAGGGTGTTCCCATGACTAGTGCTCATTGGATATATTGTATTCACCATTTGAATATGGTGTATTTTTCTAGAAAAATTCAGTAGAATTTTTGTTTTATTTAAAAGGTTACTTTCTTTAAATCATCCCTCTTTAAAATTGTTTTCATTTTGAAGTTGCATATCTTTGGAAATTGTTCTAGCATTATTGTGTATAAAACTTGCAATCTTTTTTATGATAACTTCCATAGCATGGAACCTTGTTTGGAAAACATAATTTTATATATTTTATTTAAAACATTAAATTTTTGTTTCCTTTATTTTAATTATAAGTCCATTGGGAAAAGAATATCAGGCTTAGATACTGAGTTTTAATACTCATGCCTAGAGTTTTATTTTGTTTTTTTAGCCTTTGTGCAGGTTTCAGATTGAGTTTAGTCTTCTTGAGTGACATGGGATCGTTTTGTAAGAGAGAGACTAGAGAGGTCAAATTGAGTTCTTCTTAAGTGACATGGGATCGTTTTGTAAGAGAGAGACCATAGAGGTCACATGGAGTTAGTTGGTCATCAGGTCTATTTTGTTTAATTGTATCATTCAATTTTACTTTCATTTTTTTCATATAAATGATGTTAGTTCAATTTTTATATAAATGTGTATTTGGCTATCCATTAATTAAGTTGTTTGAATTATTTTTTATATTTGGGAGAAATCATTCCCTTGTTTATTATATTTTTTCCCTTGGTGCTTGTCTTCATCCCGGGAGGATCGAGAATTATTTTTGGGACTTTTTGTGGAGCATACCGAGTGACCGGTTCAGGGTCAACTCAGGCTGGTTCTTAACAAAATGGTATCCTAGGAGGTTGGATATCAGCGAACATTGATTTTTAGAGTTCCATTGTTATTTGGGGGATGCCATGGTAGATGGATTAGGATTTTCAGGACTTGAGGGGTAAGTGCGGGAAGAGCGTTGCAGACTATTGCTCGTTCTGATTCTCAGATTTCCATGGGAAGTATGGTTTTATTAGTGTCCTTGGTTCTTGTTTATTGTTTGGTGTTGGGATATGACAAGAGAAGTTGTAATAATGGGCTCCATGAGCTCTAAGGTCCTGTCAAGACACGTGGAGCTAGGGCATGGTCCTAAGAAGGCTCTCCATGTTGGTGGTGTGTTTGGCATATAGCTGCCAACTATATGGTCAAGTCACCCTCTGACACTAGTTCCCTTTTGTGGGTATCTTGGACCTTTCATGAATTGAATATTTATTTTGAAAATCCTCATGTGATAATTGTGAAAATTGGTTTTCAAAATTTAATATAAGAAAGGTTTTTCAAAGTTGGGTTTTGTGAAGCAAGTCATGAGAATAAAGTGAAAATGATTTAGCGGGATTGAATTTTACTTAATCTAAACTTGTGGTTTGTTGAAATAAAATGTTTTGAAAGAATGGATAATTTTAAGGGGATTCTGAAACTTTGTTTTAAATGTGGTGTTTTGGGCTACTGAAAAGTGTTTGAATATGATGAATTGGTTTTGAAAATTGGTTTTGAGAGGTTAGTGTTTTCCTATAAAGGGCCTTAGTCTCAGTGGCCATCGGATTATGAAAAAAGACCTTGCTGAATTTTTGAAAATGGGAAGGGGTTATTGGGAGTAGATTGGTTGTTTTGAAATTTGTTAAAAATGAAAAGGGGTATGTTTTTAAGAAAATGGTTCTTGATGAAGTGAGGTTTTTTTTTGAAATCTGAAAAGGGTTTTTGTCTTGGTGGTTAGTGTGCCTTTGGATGGTACATGATTTTTGGAATGATGTTGTTTTGTTATAGCCTTTGGTATTTTGATGGGTGTTTAGATGCATGGTTTTATGGATATCTGGATGGATGGCCGGTATGGCATGGTGGTTGGGTGCCCAAGGTGGCATGGAAATGTGAATGTAAGTGAGGCTTTATGAAGCACCATTAGTAAATTTATAAATCCACCAAGTTATTTTGTTTTTTAAAAGTGTTTTGAGCTGAAAAATTATGGAATTTGTTTATAAATTGATGGTTAGGTTCCTTCTTTGTACTATGTCTTAGAAGTTTTGTTTATTCAGTATGATTTTATGTTATATAGAATTCATACTCTTGTTTTATCTTGAGATGTGATCTTGTTGGTCACTCAGTTTTGGAGTAATGTTCAGTGGGTTTCTAAAGATGTGTGGGATGTTGTGATGTGGTCACTGATGGTTCTCCGTTGGTATGATTTCTAGTTGATAAGCCTAAGGATTTGTTTCAAAGGTTAAATCCACCTCTTCGAATGATGCCTCAACCCATTTATTGAAATAAAGATCTGTTTGGGATCATATTAAAGTGCCTTCCAATTATGGTGACTCTCTCGGTTGTGGTAATAGTTATTAGTGGTGTTGATGTGTTTCGTAGTGTTCCTTGTCCATTCTTCTCCTCATTCGGAGTGAGGGAGAATGGTTGAGTGTAACCTTATGGATCTATTGAGTGATGGTGTTTTGTTTTTACTAGTGGTCTTTGTGGGGTGTTGTGATACTTTGCTCCTAACTACGGTTCAACAGATTCTTCAAACATCATGGCTCCTTCCATAGGCCTCAGAGTGAAGCTTTTCATAGAGTTAGGAAATCACCAGAGGTGTGGGGATCTCGACTAAGCTCCTTACTCCACCATTATGGTAAGGTCATTTCTATGCCTCTATTGTGGTTCCTCATCGCTATATATTTTCTCTTATCAAAAATAGTGTGGTGGACTTACCCCTAACATAGTGTCTATGGTTGTGCCCTCTTGAATGTGGGTTTCCGATCAATGTCCCTGTGTGGACCCCCTACATGAATCGGGTGTGGTCTTGGTTTTACTTTTTAGTAGGTGGAGAGTATTTTGTAGTTCCTTTTTTAATTTTTTTGGTTTTAGTGGCCTAATTATGGGGTCCCCTTCCCCCCCCTACCCCGAGTGGTGGGGGTCTGAATCCATGAAAAAAGTGTTATCCCAGTTCTTGTCCCCTCCATTCGGGAGTGGGTGGTTTAAATTTTTATATTGTGTTCCTATTAGCTTGGGTTGGTAGGTTTTTGTGGGGGAGTATTTGTGGGCATGTGTGGGAGAGACCCATTCTTAGTGCATGTTTAATTCTATTTTATTCGTTTCTAGTTAGTTTTTAATGGCGGGGAGACCCACCGTGGGTCTCATAAATCTTTATTTTAAGGATTCGTCAGATGTTAGTTATTATCTAATGGTATGGAGTCTGTTACACCCCCAAAAAATCATTGGATTTCGTGAGTTCTATTTGGTTTGGGGTGGTCATTGGGATATTTTAGAGAAGCCTGGCAATTTTTTCTTGGATTGGTTGCGGATGAGTGGCTTGATCCTTCTACTGATTTTTGAGAAGTGGTTGTGAGTTGTTTTTTCATTTTAGGAAAGAGGCTTATGTTCTATTTTTTTGGGTGAAATATCATTATATTAAGAGGCTGGATTATGTTGATGAGGAATTATTAGGTGTTGATCAATCATTTGGTCAGTGTTATGGCTTTCTGGGGGTGGAAATCTTTAATTGTGGGGAGAATGGCCACACCCAGTTTTTCATGTTTTGGTTTTGATCCGGTTCATTGGAAATCCCAATACTTTTATTGGGGTTTGGGTGAGATTAATATTCAGTTTTAAAGTGACATATATTTCTAATCATCCTAACATGGGTTCCCCATATCTTGTTTGGGGGTTTTTGGAGAAAAGGGTGGTTACTTCATGATTTGGGCCAAACAGTGAGCCCATTTCCAAATTTAAAATCAAAATTTGTTTCTTTTATAACTCCATCATGTTTTAAAAATTGTCACCCATTCTACTTCCCACTTGGCCTCCCTAGACCTATTAAAACCACCATATCAATTTGGAACCATTAGGAATTCATAATCATGGTGGATTTGGGTTATTTATTTAGGTATTGGGCCAGCCCATGAGCCCATTTCTAGTTTTAAAAAAATATTTTGTTTCTTTTATATATTATTCATTTTTAATAGTTTTTGGTCATTACACATCCAAATTGAGCTCAAAAACCCTATTCACACCCCCCATGTTCCATTTTCCCTCTTTGGACTCATATTAACCGGGGATTAGGGTGAACTTTCTCAAATCATCCAGATTTGAAAAGGTAAATTGTTTTTTTGATAAATCATTAATGTTTTCTCTTTTTCCCCAAAATATTATTTCACTGGTTATTACAGACCTAAGGAGACTCTCAATTTATTTCCAAGCCATTACCTCTCATCTAAGGGTGTGGATTGAAGGGAATATTAAGAGTTCTCTAGTCATCAAGGCAAGTTTCCTTCTCCTTTCTCGTCCTTCCTCCTCCTACTTCCAATTTTTCTTGGATCTATCTTCTATCCTGGTCATGAACGACCTAGGTTTATGTTATAAAATGATTTTTATGGGGTTTTTTCTATTTTGGGCCTGATATTAATAGATTTAGAGTTTATAAACCCTAAGAAGGTGTTATCGAGTGTGCGTTTCCATTCCACCTTGGTTTTGAGGTAGGTTCTCCCAAGCACTACCTTTATAATTAAATATTATTCTATTTATTATTTTTTTCACCTTATATGTATGATAGGTATTTTTTTCACCCTTTTTTGTAATTATTTAGTGTGCAATAAGGGTAGTTTATGCCTTATTTTGTGAAAATTGTAATGTTTTGGTTAAAGTGTGCACACTAAGTGTTTGTTTATATGAACCATTTGCTTTCACACATGAATTATAATGTTTAGAACCCGATTTAGATATTTAAATATATTTTTGGAATTCAAATTTGGTTTTATAACATTTAAATAGAGTTTGTTTTATTAATTTTTGCATACCTCATTTTCTAGAAAGTGCCCGGTTGGCTTTTGTGTGCTCAAGGTGATACAAAATTATTATTTTGGCTTATGAAAAATATTGGAATCATGCGAATAAATGTTTTTTGTTTCCTTATGTGGGTTCCAATCTGGTTATTGGTTTTATAATTAAGTTATTATTGGTTTTTAGGGTGTTTTGGAATGTGTTCTCGGTAAATGGCCCGTTGGGAACCTTTATAGAAATGGAAGGATTTTGAATGTGTAACTTGAGTTTTTGAGGGGTTTAAGTAAATGTTATATTTATTCCAATGGTGTGTTTAAACCTCTTTATGAATAGATTAATTGGTTATTTTTATAAATATGTTTTTTGTGAAGAATTATTAAAGGTCTGTTTGACATTTTTCTTGTAAAAATGGTTTTAATTTATTCTTCATGTTGTATCATTTGGTACCATTTTATGGTAAATTAAATTGATTTATTAAATGGTTTTGGGGATTAATTTTTTAATATGGTAATGGTGGGTTTTTGGCCTTAAAAGAGCATTTTTTAATAGATTTTATGTGTAAATCCTTGTTATACTTATTGAAATTGTTTTATGAAAATTTTAAGTGGTTTATTGATCCGTGAAAGAAATATGAAGAATGTTTGTAGGATGTTTGTGTGTGTATGATTTGGGAATGAAATTTTCATGTGAAAAGTGCATTTTTTAATATGTGGATCTTGATTGATCACTAAAGGGAAACCTAGGTATCTAGGTGGGCGGATGTGTACTAGTATGCTAGTGATCCAGAGTGGTTTCATCCATGTTTCACATAGAAAGTTTGATGATGACAATACTAACTAAACTATGATGATGATGTTGGGGAACACTAGGTTGTGAGTATTTTTCTCTACTAGTGTCTCATGCATGAGAACATATATTTTTTAAGGTTACTTTTACACCGAGATATGAGGTACCTGTGACTCACAAAAAACTAGTTCACAGGGGTGTTCCTGTGACTAGTGCTCATTGTAAATATTGTATTCACCATCAATATACTATGTATTTGTATGAAAAAATTATGCATCATGAGTGTTTTATCTAAAAGTGTACTTTAAAGCATCCCTCTTGAAAATTGTTTTCATTTTGAAGTTGCATATATTTGGAAATTTTCCTAGCATTGTTGTGTATAATATTTGAAATATTTTTTCTAATAACTTCCATATCATGGAACCTTTTTTGGAAAACATACTTTTATATATTGTCTTTAAAACTTGTAATTGATGTTTCTTTTATTTTAAGTGGAAGTGCATTGGGAATAGAATATCTAGATAACCTACTTAGTTTTAATACTCACGCCTATAGTTTTCTTCTATTTTTTTATCCCTTGTATAGGTTTCAGCTTGAGTTTGGTCGCCTTGAGAAACACGAGATCATTATGTTAGATAAAGACCAAAGAGGTCACGCAGAGTTAGTTAATCATTAGGACTGGTTGGTTTAGTTTTATTGTTCCATTTTACTTTTATTTTTGTCATATAAATTATGTTGGTTCAATTTTTATATAAATGTGTATTGGGTTGTCCATTATTTCTACTATATGACTTATCATTTATATTTGGGAGAAATAATTCCCTTGTTAACTCTATCAATACCCTCAATTCTTGTCATCATCCCTTGAGGATTGATAATGCCTTTTGAGACTTGTCGTAGAGAGGCCCGAGTAACCAGTTCAGGGTCGACTCGGTCTGGTTGGTGACAAAATGGTGTCAGAGGAGTTCAGCTCTTAGCGAACCTTGATTTTTAAAGCACCCTTGTTATTTAGGGGATGTCAAGGTATATGGATTATATTTTTTGGGACTTGAGGGGTAAGTGTAGGAATAGTGTCATGAACTCTTGCTCCTTCTGATCCTCTAGTTTCCATGGGAATTCCAGATTTATTAGTGTCCTTGGTTCTTATTGATTTTTTTTGTGTTGGGATACAACAAGGGGAGATAGATTAATGGTCTTTGTGTGCTCTCAAGGTCTAGAAATCCATGTGGAGTTGGGGAATAGTCCTAAGAAGGATCTCTATGTTGGTGGTGTGTTTAGCATGTGGTCTCTAACCATATGGTCAAGTCACCCACCGACATTATTTCCCTTTTGTGGGTCTCTTGGAACTTTCTTAAATTCAAAAATTATTTTGAAAATCCTCATGTGAGAATTGTGGAAATTGGTTTTCAAAATTTAATATAAGAAAGTTTTTTTAAATTTGGGTTTTGTGAATAAAATCTTGGGAATAGAGTGAAAATGATTTAGCAGGATTGGATTTTCCCTAATCTAAACTTGTGGTTTGTTGGAATAAAATGTTTTGAAAGCATGGATCATTTTAATGTGATTATAAAATATTATTTTAAATGGGGTTTTTTGGGCTGATAAAAAGTGTTTCAATATGTTGAATTGGTTTTGGAATTTGGTTTTGAGCGGTTGGTGTTTTCCTAGAAAGGGTTTGGGTCTCGTGGCCATCAGATTATGAAAGGATACCTTTCTGAATTTTTGAAAATGGGAAGGGGTTGTTTGGAGTATCTTGGTTGTATTGAAAGTTGTTAAAAATGGAAGGGGGTAGGTTTTTAATAAAATTCTTCTTGATGAAGCATGGTTTGTTTTGTGAAATATGAAAATGGTTTTTTACTTGGTGGTTAGTGTTCCTTTGGAAGGTACATGATTTTTGGATTTATGTTGTTTTGTTTTATCCTTTGGTGTTTTTATGGGTGCTCACATGCATGGTTTTATGGATATTTTGATGGATGTCCGGTATGTCATGGTGGTTGGGTGCCCAGGGTGGCCTGAAAATATGCATGTTAGTGAGAATTAATGAAACACCACTGGTGAATGTAGAAATCCACCAAGTTAGTTTGTTTTTCGAAAGTGTTTTGAGATGAAAATTTTTGGAATTTGTTTTTAAACTGATGGTTATGTGGCTGGTTTTACTATGTCTTAGAAGTGTTGTTTATTTAGTATACATCCTTGTGATCTGGAATTCATACTCTTGTTGTATGTTGAGATGGGATCTTGTTGGTGTCTCGATTTTGGAGTAATGTTTAATGGGTTTCTAAAGAT
This sequence comes from Viscum album, assembly GCA_963277665.1. Classification (NCBI taxonomy): domain Eukaryota; kingdom Viridiplantae; phylum Streptophyta; class Magnoliopsida; order Santalales; family Viscaceae; genus Viscum; species Viscum album. The sequence continues at coordinate 639,771,989 of OY728146.1, read as the reverse complement.
GTGTTGGATGTTTTGATGTGGACACGAATGGTTCTACATTGGCACAATTTCTAGTTGACCAGCCTAAGGATTCGTTTCAAGGGTTAAATACACCTATTTGAATGATGCCTTAGCCTATTTGTTGAAATAGAGAGCAGTTTGGTCTTAGATTAAAGTGTCTTCCTATTATAGTGACTCTATCGGTTGTGGTAATAGTTCTCAGTGGTGTTGATGTGTTTTGCCACATTCCATGTCCATTATGATTCTCGTTCAGAGTAAGGGATAATTGTTTTGTGTATCCATATGTTTTTTTGGTTGATGGTGTTTTGTTTGTACTAGTGAGCTTCATGGGGTGTTGTGATCCTTAGCTCCATACTATGGTGCATCATATGCTTCAAACATTAGGGCTCCAGCCATAGACCTCGGAGTGAAACTTTTCACAGAGTTAGGAAATCTCCAGAGGTGTGGGGAGATCGACTAAGCTCCAGCCTCCACCATTATGGTAAGGTAGTTTCTATGTCTCTATTGTGGTTCCTCATCACTATGAATTTACTCTTGTAGCAAAGATCGTGGTGGACTTTCCCCTCACACAGTGTCTATGGTTGTTCTTTCTTGGATGTGAGTTTTAGATCAATGTCCCTACGTGGAACACCTATGTGAATCAGGTGTGGTATTGGTTTTACCTATTAGTAGGTGGAGAGTGTTGGGTAGTTAATTTTTTCCTTTTGTGGTTTTAGTGGCCTAATGATTGGGTCCCCTCCCCCCCCCCATGGCTGAGTGGTGTGGGGTTGGATCCATGCAAAAAAGTGTTGGCCTAATTCTTGTCCCCTCTGTTTGAGAGTGGGTGGTTTAAATGTTAATGTTGTGTTCCTCATAGATTGGGTTGGTAGGTTGTTGATGGGGAGTTTTGGTGGGCCTGTGTGGGAGAGGACCATTCCTAGTGCATGTTGAATTCTTGTTTGGTTGTTTTTAGTTAGTTCTTAAGGGTGGGGAGACCCACTGCGGTTCTCGTAAATCTTTGTTTTAAGTATTTGTCAGATGCTAGTTGTTACCTAATGGTGGGGAGTCCTTTATGACCTCCCCAATCTAAATTGTGGGATTTCATGAGTGATATTTGGTTTGGGGTGGTCAATGGGACATTTGGATGAAGGCCAGATAATATAGTCTTGGATTGGTTGTGGATGAGTGGCTTGATCCATCCATTGATTCTTGGGAAGTGGTTGTGAGTTGTTGTTTCATTTCAGTAAAGTGGATTAAGTTCTATTTTGGTGGGTGAAATGTAATTGGATTAAGATTCTGGATTGTGTTGATGATGAATCCTTAGGAATTGATTAATTAGTTAGAAATTATTATAGATTTCCAGGGGTGAAATGCTTTAATGGTGGGGGGAATTGTCACACCCATTTTTTCATGTCTTGGTTTTGATCAAGTTCATCGTAAATTCTGATCATTTTCTTGGGTTTTAGATGAGTTTAATGTTTATTTTTGAAATTACATATATTTATAATCATACTACCATGGGTTCCCCATAGCCCATTTGAGGTTTTTTTTAAAAAGGTGGTTACTTCAAGATTTAGGCCAAACCGTGAGCCTATTTCCAGATTTAGAAAAAAAATTTGCTTCTTTTATAAATACTTTGTTTTTTAAAATTTTTCACCCATTAAACTCCACACTTGGCCTCACCAGACCTATTTAAGCCACCATATACATTTGGAATCCTTAGGAATTCATAATAATAGTGGATTTGGGTTATTTATTCAGGTATTGGGTCAGACCATGAACCCATTTCCAATTTAAAAAAAATTGTTTCTTTTATATATTATTCATATTTTAATATTTTTCGATCATTACACCTCTTAATAATGACCAATAACTATAGGTTCACCCCCATGTTACATTTTCCCTCTTTGGACCTCATATTCATTATGTATTAGGGATAACATCCTCAAGGTTTCTCAAATCATTCAGATTTGAAAAGGTAATTCATTTCTTTCATAAATAATTAATTTTTTTCTCTTTTCCCTCAAATATTCATTCCCTAGTTATTCAAAACATAATGATTCTCTAAATTTAGTTCCAAGCCATTACCTCTCCTCTAAGGGTGTGTATATAAGGGATGATGAAGATTTCTCTAGTTATCAAGGTGAGTTTCCTTCTCCTTTCTCCTCCTTCCAATTTTTCTTGGCACTATCTTCTCCCATAGTTATGGTAGACCTAGGGTTATGTTATACCCTGATTTTTTTATGTTTTTTTATGATTTTTTGGAGCTGGTATTCATAGTTTTAGGGTTTATAAACCCTCAGAAGGTGTTATTGGGGTCTGCATTTCCATTCTGCCTTGATTTTGAGGTAGGTTATCCCAAGAACTACCTTTATAATTCAAGATTAATCTTTTTTTTGGATTTATTAACCTTATATTTATTCTATTTATTGTTTCTCACCCTTTGGTTTAATTATTTACTATGCAAGAATGGTAGTTTATGACTTGTTTTGTGAAAATTGGGATGTTTTCGTTAAAGTGTACACACTAAGTGTTTGTTTGAATGATCCATTTGCTTTAAAACCTGACTTATAATGTTTAGAACCTAGTTTAGTTATTTAAATAAATTTTTGACATTAAAATTTGGTTTTATAACATTATTATTGTTAAATAAAGTTTGTTTTATTAACTGTTTCATGCCTCATTTTTGGAAACGTGCCCGGTTGGCTTTTGTGTGCTCAAGGGGATATGAAATGATTGTTTTGGCTTATGAAAAATATTTCAAGCATGTGAATCAATGTTTTTGGGTTCATTATGTGGGTTCCAATCTGTTTTTGGGTTTTATAATGAATTTAGTATCATTTTTAGGTGGTTTTGGCATGTGTCTCAGTAAATGGATAGTCTGGCACTTTTATAAAAATGAATGGGTTTTGAATGCGTAACATGAGTTTTTGAGGGGTTTAATTAAATTTTATATCGATTAAAATGGTGTGTTTAAACCTCTTTATGAATATATTAATTGGTTCTTTTGATAAATGTGGTTTTTGTGAAGAATGTGTAAAGGTCTATTTGACATTTTTCTTGTAAAAATGGTTTTCATGTGTACTTCATGTTTTATCATTTGCTGCCAATTTATGGTCAATTAAATTGATTTATTAAATGGTTCTGGGGATTAAAAATCTTGTTTGATATGGTAATGATGGTTCTTGGCCTCAAAATAGAATTTTTAATGGATTTTATATGTAAATCCTCATTATACTTATTGAAATTATTTTATGAAAATTTTAAGTGGTTTATTGATCCATGAAAGAAATATGAAGCATTTTTGCCAGATGTTTGTGTGTGTTTGATTTGGGAATGAAATTTTCACGTGAAAAGTGTATTTTATAATATGTGGATCTTGATTGATCACTAATGGAAAACCCAGGTATCTAGGTGGGTGGACGTGTACTAGTATGCTAGTGATCCAGAGTGGTTTCATCCCTATTTCACATAGCAAGTTTGATGATGACAACACTAACTAAACTATGATGATGACGTTTGGGACCACTAGGTTATGGGTATTTTTTTCCTTACTAGTGTTTCATGCCTGAGAACATATATTTTTTATGGTTACTTTTACATCGAGATACAAGGTACCTAGGGCTCACAACAAACTAGTGCCTAGGGGTGTTCCTTTGACTAGTTATCATTGGATATATTGTATTCACCATCGATATATGGTGTATTTGGATGCAAAAATTCTTTATAATGTGTGTTTTATTTAAACTTTTACTTTCTTTAAATAATCCCTCTTGAAAATTGTTTTCCTTTTGAAGCTGCATATCTTTGGAAATTGTTCTAGCATTTTTTGTGTATAAAACTTGAAATATTTCGTTTGATAACTTACATATCATGGAAAACTATTTGGAAAACATACTTTTATATATTTTCTTTCCAACATGGAATTGAGTTTTCTTTTATTTTAAGTAGAGTTGCATTGGGAATATAATATCAGGCTAACCTACTGAGTTTTAATACTCATGCCTATAGTTTTATTCTATTTTCTTAGACCTTGTATAGGTTTTAGCTTGATTTTGATCACCTTGAGCGACATGGGATCATTATGTTTGAGAGTGACTAGAAAGTTCACATGGAGTTAGTTGATCATCAGGTCTGGATGGTTTAGTTGTATTTTTCCAATGTACTTTTATTTTTATCATATAAATGATGTTGGTTCAATTTTTATATAAATGTGTATTGATTTTTCCATTCTTTCCTCTATTTTACTTATCATTATATTTGGGAGAAATCATTCCCTTGTTTACTATATTGATACCCTCAGTTCCTGTCACCACCCCAGAAGGATCGAGAACGCCTTTCAGGACTTATCGTGGAGAGGCCCGAGTGACCAGTTCAGGGTCGACTCAGTCTGGTTCATGAAAAAATGGTGTCATAGGAGTTAACATTTTAGAGAACCTTGATTTTTAGGGAACCCTTGTTATTTGGGGATGTAAAAGTAGATAGAGTAATATTTTTGGGACTTGAGGGGTAAGTTTGGAAAGAGAATCGTGAACTCTTACTCCTTCCGATCCTCAGGTTTCCATGGGAAGTCCATTTTTATTAGTGTCTTTGGTTTTTGTTGATTTTTTTTGTGTTGGAATATGACAAGGGGAGTCAGACTAATGGTCTCCATGGGGTCATAGGGCCCAGAAATCCAAGCGGAGTTAGGGCATAGTCCTGAGAAGGCTCTCTGTGTTGGTGGTGTGTTTAGCAGGTGGTCTCCAACCATATGGTCAAGTCACCCACTGGCACTATCTCCCTTTTGTGGGTATCTTGGACCTTTCTTGAATTCAAAAATTATTTTGAAAATCCTCATGTGAGAATTATGGAAATTGGTTTTAAAAATTTAATATAATAAAGGTTTTGTAAATTTGGGTTGTGTAAAACAATATTGGGAAAAAATTGAAAATGATTTAGTGGGATTGGATTTTACCTAATCTAAACTTATGGTTTTTTGAAATAAAATGTTTTGAATGCAGGGATAATTTTAAGATGATTCTAAAACTTTGTTTTAAATGGGGTGGTTTGGTCTGTTGAAAAGTGTTTCAATCTGATGAATTGGTTTTGGAAATTGGTTTTTAGTGGTTGGTTTTTTCCTAGAAAGGGTTTTGGTCTCTATGGCCATCAGATTATGAAAAGCGACCTTTCTGAATTTTTGAAAATAAGAAGGGGTTGTTGGGAGTATCTTGGTTTTTTTGAAAGTTGTTAAAAATGAAAAGGGGTAGGTTTTTAAGAAAATTATTCTTGATTAAGTGTAGTTTGTTCTGTAAAATATGAACTTGGGTTTTACTTCTTGGTTAGTGTTCCTTTGTATGGTACATGATTTTTGGAGTTATGTTGTTTTGTTTTAGCCTTTGGTGTTTTTATGGGTGCTCATATGAACGGTTTTATGGATATTTGGATGGATGGCTAGTATGTCATGGTGGTTGAGTTCCTGTGGTGGCATGAAAATATGCATGTTAGTGAGACTTGATAAAACACCACCAGTGAATGTGGAAATCCACCAAGTTAGTTTGTTTTTCAAAAGTGTTTTGAGCTAATTTTTTGGCATTTGTTTATAAACTGATGGTAACGTGGATGGTTTTTACTTCATCTTATAAGTGTTTTTTACTTGGTACACTTCCTTGTGATACTGAATCCATACTCTTATTGTGTATTGAGATGAGATCTTATTGGTGGCTCGATTTTGGAGTAATGCTTAGTGAGTTTCTAAAGATGTGTTGGATATTGTGATGTGGCCACGAATGGTTCTACGTTGTCACAATTTTTAGCTGACCAGCCTAAGGATTCGTTTCAAGGGTTAAATCCACATATTAGAATGATGCCTCGGCCTATTTGTTGAAATAGAGAGCTATTTGGGATCAGATTACAGTGCCTTCCTTTTATAGTGACTCTCTCAGTTGTGGTAATAGTGCTCAATGGTGTTGATGTGTTTTTCCACATTCCATGTCCATTCTACTCCTCGTTCAGAGTGAGGGAAAATTGTTTTTGGTATCCTTATGTTTTTTTGATGATGGTGTTTTTTTGTACTAGTGAGCTTCGTGGGGTGTTGTGATCCTTAGATCCTAACTACGGCTCATCAGATTCTTTAAATATTAGGGCTCCAGCCATAGGCTTCAAAGTGAAGCTTTTTATAGAGTTAGGAAATTTCCAGAGGTGTGGGGAGATCGACTAAGCTCCTGCCTCCACCGTTATGGTAAGTTAGTTTCTATGACTATATTTTGGTTCCTCATCACTATGAATTTCCTCTTGTCTCAATGATCATAGTGGAATTTCCCCTCACACAGTGTCTATGGTTGTTCCTTCTTGGATATGGGTTTCGGATCAATGTCCCTATGTGGACCGCCCACGTGAATCAGGTGTGGTCTTGGTTTTACCTATTAGTATGTAGAGAGTTTTGGTTACTTCCTTTGTTTCTTTTGTGGTTTAAATGGCCTAATGATTGGGTCCCCTCCCCCCCTCCCTGAGTGGTGGGGGTCTGGATCCACGCAAAAAGTGTTGGCCTAGTTCTTGTCCCCTTTGTTCGAGAGTGGGTGGTTTAAATGTTCATGTTGTGTTCCTATTATATTGGGTTGGTAGGTTGTTGTGGGAGAGTTTTGGTGGGACTATGTGGGAGAGGCCCATTTCTAGTGTATTTTGAATTCTCGTTTGGTCGTTTCTAGTTAGTTATTTATGGTGGGGAGACCCACCGTGGCTCTCATAAATTTTTCTTTTAAGGATTTGTTAGATGTTAGATGTTCTGTAATGGTGGGGAGTCCATTACAACCTACCCACCCCCAAATCGTTGGCTTTTGTGAGTGATATTTGGTTTGGGGTGGTCATTGGGATCTTTGGGATAAGGAATAACAATATATTCTTTGATTGGTTGTGAATGAGTGGATTAATCCATCCATTGATTCTTGGTAAGTGGCTGTGAGTTGTTGTTTCATTTTAGGAAAGAGGCTTAATTTCCATTTTGGTGGGTGATATTTACTTGGATTAAGAGTCTGTATTTTGTTGATGTGAATCCTTAGGCATTGATCAATTATTTGGAAATTGTTATGGATTTTTGGGGGCGAAAAGATTTAATGGTGGGGGGAATTATCACACCCAGTTTTTCATGTCTTGGTTTTGATCAAATTAATTGGAAATACTGATCCTTTTCTTGGATTTTGGGTGAGTTTAATGTTGTTTTTTTAAGTTATATATATGTCTAATCATACTACCATGGGTTCCCTATAGCTTTCTTGGGGTTTTTTGAAAAAAGAGTGGTTACTTCAAGATTTGGGCCAAACCGTGATCCCATTTCCAGATTTTAAAGCAAAATGTATTTCTTTTATAAATACTTAATTTTTTAATATTTTCACCCATTACACTTCCCACTTAGACTACCCACACATACTAAAACCACCATATACATTTATTCCCCTTAGTAATTCATAATAATGGTGGATTTGGGTTATTTATTCAGGTATTGGGTCAGACCCTAAGCCAATTTCATGTTTCAAAAAAAAATATTTTGTTTCCTTTATATATTATTAATATTTTAATATTTTTTAGTAATTCCCCATATCTCTCAATACCACCAACCATAGGTGCATCCCCATGTTCCATTTCCCCTCTTTGGACCTCATATTCATCGGGGATTAGGGAGAACTTCTTCAAGGTTTCTCAAATCGTTCAGATTTGAAAAGGTAATTAATTTCTTTCATAAATCATTCATTTTTTATATTTTCCCCCAAATATTATTTCCATGGTTCCTAAAAACATAAGGATACTCTAATTTTAGATCCAATCCATTATCTATCCTATAAGGGTGTAGATATAAGGGAAGATGAAGATTTCTCTAGTTATCAAGGTGAGTTTTCTTCTCCTTTCTCCTCTTTCCTCCTCCTTCCAATTTTTATTGGCTCTATATTCTCACCTGGTTATGAAAGACCTATGTTTATGTTATACCATGATTTTTATGGGGTTTTTTTCTTTTTTGGGGTTGGTATTCAAAGGTTTAGGGTTTATAAATCCTCAGAAGGTGTTATCAGGTCTGCGTTTCCATTCCGCCTTGGTTTTGAGGTAGGTTCTACAAATAACTACCTTTATAATTCAAGATTAATATATTTATTGATTTTTTAACCTTATATTTATTCTATTTATTGTTTCTCACCTTTTGGTTTAATTATTTACTATGTAATAAGGGTAGTTTATGCCTTATTTTGTAAAATTTTTGTTGTTTTGGTTAAAGTGTGCACACTAAGTGTTTGTTTAAATGATCCTTTTGCTTTTAAACCTGAATTATAATGTTTAGAACCTGGTTTAGTTATTTAAACAAAATTTTTGGCATGGAAATTTGGTTTTATAACATTTTTACTGTTAAATAGAGTTTGTTTTATTAATTGTTTCATGCCTTGTTTTTGGGAAAGTGCCCGGTTGGATTTTGTGTGATCAAGGTGATATGAAATAATTGTTTTGGATTATAAAAAATATTTTAAGAATGTTAATAAATGGTTTTTGACTCCTTATGTGGGTTCCAATCAGGTTTTGGGTTTTATAATGAATTTAGTATCGATTTTTAGGTTATTTTTGGCATGTGTTCTTGGTAAATGGAATGTTTGGCACCATTATAGAAATGGATGGGTTTTTGAATATGTTACTTGAGTTTTTTATGGGTTTAAGTAAATGTTCTACTTATTTAAATGGTTTTTTCACAACTATTTATTAAGAGTGTAATCGGTTCTTTTGATAAATGTTGTTTTTGTGAAGAATTCTTAAAGGGTAGTTTGGCATTTTTCTTACAAAAATGGTTTTCATGTGTACTTTATATTGTATCATTTTGATCCATTTTATGGTCCATGAAATTGATTTATTAAATGGTTTTGGGGATTCTAAATATGTTATGATATGGTAATGGTGGGTTTGTGGCCTTAAAAGATAAATTTTGAATGGATTTTATGTTTATAGCCTCATTATACTTCTTAAATTTGTTTTATAAAAATTTCAAGTGGTTTATTGATCCATGAAATAAATGTGAAGAATGTTTGTGGGATTTTTGTTTGTGTATGGTTTGGGAATGAAATTTTAATGTGTAAAGTGTATTTGATAATATGTGTAACTTTATTGATCACTAAAGGGAAACCCAGGTATCTAGGTGGGCAGACATGTACTAGTATTCTAGTGATCCAGAGTGGTTTCATCCCTATTTCATGTAGCAAGTTTGATGATAAAAACACTAACTAAAATGTGATGATGGTGTTTGGGACAACTAGGTTATTGTTATTTGTTCCATAATAGTGGCTCATGAATGAGAAAAAATATATTTTCATGGTTACTTTTACACCAAGATATGAGGTACCCGGGGCTCACAACAAACTAGTGCCTAGGGGTGTTCTCATGACTAGTTATCATTAGATATATTTTATTCATCACCGACATATGATGTATTTTTATGAAAAAAAGAATTATAATTTGTGTTTATTTAAAAGTGTACTTTATTTAAAGAAACCCTCTTGAAAATTTCTTTCATTTTGAAGTTTAATATCTTTGGAAATTGTTCTAGAATTATTGTGTATAAAACTTGAAAGTTTTTTTCTAATAACTTCCATAGAATGGAACCTTATTTAGAAAACATACTTTTATATATTGTATTTCATATATTAAATTGATGTTTCTTTTATTTTAATAGGAAGTTAATTGTGAATAGAATATCAGGCTAACCTACTAAGTTTTAATACTAATTCCTATATTTTTCTTCTATTTTTTAGCCCTTGTGCATGTTTTAGATTGAGTTTGATATCCTTGAGAGATATGGGATCATTGTGTTGGATAGTGACCAGAGAGGTCACATGGAGTTATTTGGTCATCAGGTCTAGTTTATTTTTTTATCGTTCAGTTGTACTTTCATTTTTGTCGTATAAATAATGTCGGTTCAATTTTTATATAAATGTGTATTGGGTTGTCCATTCTTTCTACTATTTGAATTATTGTTTATATTTTGGATAAATTGTTCCCTTTTTTACTCTATTGATGACCTTAGTTCTTATCTCTATCCCGGGAGGATCAGTAATGCCTTTCGGTACTTGTCACAGAGCGGATTGAGTGACTGGTTCATGGTCAACTTGGGATGGTTCATGACACACTATTTCACCCCTAGACATGAACCAAGGGAATACAATTCCTAAAAAACATCTTCTCCTGATAGTCATGGATCTCCAGTAGATGATCCTTGAAGTTACCATCATCACCAACATCAATATCACCCTAACTGATGATTTAATATTTGTCAAGAAGATAATGTAGAAGTTATGACACATGGAAGGCATCATGCATCTATATCATATATTGGGGAAGTTTTATCTGAAAAAAATGGATCCAAAGTGGTCCAACACCTTGAAAGGCCTAATAAAAAGGGGATAAATTTTATCACCACAAAAAACCTCCATTAACGATGATAAATATCCATATTCAGGAATGCATGATCTCCAACTTTGAAATATATAGGTCTCCTCATTCTATCATCATAAGACTTATGATGATCCTACACTACCTTCAACCTCTCATGAATCCCCTGTACCATCTCATACATTTTCTACACTAGTTTCAACCTTAGAATTGTTGAATCTCCAACACCAGCCAAAAAAATTGATAATGAAATGGTTAGATATAAAAAGATAAAAATGTTTCCATACCATGGTGGAGTGAAAAATAATTTTTTAAGAAAAATCAACCCAAGGTAATTGCCTCATCTATAAACCTCCAAAATCAAAAACAAAAGCATGAAACATTTCCTCAAGAGTCTGAATGGTCCATTCTATCTAATTTTACATCTATGGATATAAAGTAGTTATAAGTCATAAATGAGATCCAAAATCATGTTGAGGACATCTCCACACTTTGAAGGTAAACGAGGATTGTGATCAGAGATGATCAACCCTAAGACTCCATGTAGTCTGACCACCTCCTCTAGATACTACCTTGGTAAATACTCCACCAAGCTCGACTCCTTAATCACTATAATGTGGGTTGAATTTACCAAATGGTCCACAATCACATATATAGAAATATATCCTTCTTGAAATCAATGTAAACCGGTGAAAAAGTCCATCGATATGTCCTCCCACATCAACTGAGGAACATACAATGCCTTAATAAAACCATCAGGAACATGGTGATCAACCTTCACCTTCTGGAAAAGAAAACATTGAGAGATAAAGTCTTTAACAAAACTCTTCATGAATGTCCACAAAAACTAGAAACTCAAAGTTCAATATATTTTTCATGCTAGGATATTCCACCAAGGGTGATATGTGGAACTCATAGAGAACTACCTCATGTATATATAAGGGTAGTAATATTCCCCCCTAAAATAAAATTTAGTTTTTTATCCTCAGACCAACCATTAGGTGCATCACCAAGGGAAAATCTTTTTCTCAATACCCCCACCTCATAATCCACCTTTTGGGACTCCTCCACCTATTACACCAAATATGACTACAATGTCATCTAAAAAAGTTACACTCTACCACCAAAATATAACATATCAAGATCAATCACATGGAACTCTTCCATTACTCTCCATAAATCTCTACATTAATTCAAGGCATTACTATGTGACCCCCTGTTCATTACATCTACTATAACATTACCCTTTCCCATTGTATATGAAATATAATAGTTATAAACTATTAATAATTACATACACTATTATTTCTCCAAGTTAAAGTCATGCTATGAGAATATACAACTCATGCCCTTATGATTGGTAAAAACCACAAAACACTCGATGATGAGGTACTGTCACAAAACCTTCAAGGGAAATACAACTACTGCTAACTTGATATCATGGGTAGAATATAAATGATCATGGGTACATAATTTTTATGACCCATAAGAAACAACTGATATATGCTACATCACAACTCATTCCAAAAAATATAGAATGAATCATAGAAAACATCAAACTAAACCCACTATTCTATAATATTATAAACTGGATAACTGCCCCACTTATCCATCACATACTTGATTTTTTTTGAAAATAATTAGTCCACAAGAACGCCTAACCATTTATTTTAAATTCTATCATAATAGACACAAAACAAGGTAAAATTACTATAAACCTCCTCTAATAGACTTTAAGGATAAGGAATCTCTTCACCATTTCAACTATCGAGGGGCTTCCTAAGTAACAACCACCTTGATCATTGAAGGATACATAACTACACCATTTTGGGAAACCACATTCCACACAAAACAAACTTTAAAATCCTATAAATCACACTTATAAAAAATTCAAAAATAGATTAGGATGACAAAAAACTCCAAAAACAACACACAAATGCTCTTCATGCTCCTCCTCGGATGTGGTGTATAGAAGGATGTCTTCAATCAAAACCACCATGAAAAAAAACAAAAAATATATCTGTATATGGTTTCCATTAAAACTAAGAATATAAATAGAGAACTATTCAATTTTAATGGAATAACAACGAACTCTTAATTATCATAATGAAAGAAAAAAGATTTTATAGAAATATATTAATATTTTACCAGCATATGATGATATCTCATCCACGGACCGATCTTCAAGAACCAACTAGATCTATTCAAATGATCTAATAAATCATCAATCTATTTAAAATGATAATATTTCTTTACCTTCACCTTGTTTAAGTGATGATAATAAATATAATGATTCATACTACCATCAGCATTATTCACAAATAGAACTGGAGGACACCAAAGAGACATTCTCATCCAAACAAAACCTCACTGAAAAAGATCATCAATATATACTTTCATCCCTTTAAACTCATAAGGAATCATACTATATAGATAAATAAATATAGGATATGTGTATAAATATATCTGTATTCCAAACACAATCTCCCCTTAAGAGAGTAGTGCTAAGAATTTCTCATGGAATACGTCAGGATACTCTTCCATAACCTTGGGAAACACTATTAGATAAACCTATAACAAACTCATAATTAACTCATATATCTAGGATAAAAATGATAAAACATTACTACAACCCATTAGAGGGTCCCAATCACCAAAAAACACTATAGGATCTTAATTATCATCATAAAAAAATCTATCTTCTGAAGAAAAAAATACCCCGCACCATTTATAGCCGGTTCATGCCAAGGATGAAATTGTATGGTTGTATCTATAAACATAGATAGTCTTCCCAAGAGTAGTTATTCCCAATACTACCTTTCCATCTATTAAAACTTCAAATAGATTAGCTTTACCCCCAACTAGCATAGTCAACTCTAGGGGCACTGGAAGCCCCTCTACCTCAAGTCCCAAATATTTGACTTGGGAATTTGATATAATGAAGTGTGCATGTCTCAAATCAAACAAATCATTATATGAAGTATAAAAAACAAATAATACATCAAATAACATCTGGATCACCACTTTATGGAAACTCCCAATCATATAAATAACCATGACCTACTCCACAACCTCTCTGACTCTGATTAAATCCACCTCTATGGTCATTCACTAGGATGGGGAGAATCTTGGGGCCTTACCATACTTACCAAATCCACTATATTTTGATACAAATATAGAGAACCCTATTACAGTTTCTTCATCTAAAACATCCTTAATAGAGGAATCATAAGTGGAGCACATGTTGCATGCTTCCTTCTCAGAAAGGTTGGTCACTCTCTTTACTAATGACTTAGGACTGAACATGAAATATATGTTTATGATTCCTTGGAAAGGGCCTCAAGGATTTCATACCTAGAGAATAGTGATGATGAGGATTGGGACCTATCGTTGATTGTCTGAGAATTCTTTATTACCAAAAATTGGGAACCCCAAACCACTAAACTATTATGAGAGGAATCATAAAAACTCCCCTTTGATGATGATTCAGTCCAAGACAACATCCTTTAAATGACCTATACTCTCACAAACACCTCAGGTTATTTTGGAAGCATAAACAAGGTGACCTAGTGCTTCATATCTAGAGAAAAGTCTTCCTTGAAATTTATCCATTAGGCATCCTCATTTAGAAATAGGTCTGAAGCATAATGAATATGGTTATATAAATGGATCCCAAAATCCCACACATTGTAAATCCCCTATCAAAGGGTAAAAACCATCTATTTTTTGGACATATTTTTGGTTGAAGAAAGAAACTTTACATAGATTTTTTCTTGGAACTACTTCCATGGGATAAATAAATCCACATGATCCTTAATGAATATGAACTACCGTAACCTCACTTCCCCATGTCATGTCACCACCGCCAATGAAACTGAGTGCTCCTTTTAGGAATTGATAACACTAAAGTATGTATTTACATCCTATAAATAGTCTACTTTCAATGAGTCTAAAATAGACTTCTTATACTTATATAAACTCTAGATCTAAAACTCTAGAAGTTTAATCGTCATCGGACTCTACTTTATAGTGGTCTGCCGGCACATCCTGCTAAAAATCTTTAGGGTGAACCTGATGAGAACATCAACCTGGAGCCACACATATAAAATAATAAAGGATTTTGGTCTCATAAACCAAGAATATTGAATATTTAAGATTAAATATTTATTTATTTATTTAAGGTTCATTAAAATAATTAGGTCTATCCAATTGACACATTGGAATAAATAAAAATGATGCCCGATATTTTCCTAGGTCTCTACCCTACAACAAGCATCACTTCACTTAGTATAGTCAATAATCTTAATGTTTTGTGCATAAGATCACAGAAACCCCTAAATTGAAATTTCCAATATGTTCTCTCTTTTTTATATCACTTAATAATCATATATGACACCATTTCCCTAAAAAACTATAAAGTCCTCACCTACACCTAACTCTAAACCCCATCCTATCTCTCAAGATTGACCTTTGATACCAATATGTTGCGACCCCCTAAAGATACTCCTACTAGGTCAAAAATGAGATAAGGAAGAAAACGATACTGAAATCCTAACTCAAATAGTCCATGAGTTTGTGATAAGCACCAAGGGTATATCATATACACAAATTGGAGGCATTACCCTCAATGATTTGATAATAAGGGATATAAAATTTAAACCTAAAACAAATCCTACTCATAAATAAGAAAAATATCCCAAATATTTTGAATATAATTTCATACAACTGAAATAATTTACAAAAGGAACTACATGTACCAAATTATAATCCTTGATAATAACCAAAAATATCAAAAAGCTCCTAAAAAACCCATGATCTAGTAATTTTCAGCCTAATCACCAACATTCTCCTGCATACTAGAAAAAAATAGTTTATATATTCATAGGGTGAGAATAATAGGTATACCAAGTAGGATCCACCCGATATCCTCTTGTGAAAAAAGATAATTATGTCATGCTAAATCCTAGGGAAAATAAAGTGAAGCTAACTCATCATGTAAACATGTAATCTATATTCCCAGCCTTACCATTTATATCTATCACCAAGTATCACAAACATGAAATCATATAATCTAATATCAAAAGAGGATACCCCTATACCACTTCCCTAATGGTTTTCCACTTTGTCCTAATATCACACATCTTATGACATCTCTATATAAAAGAATATATCCTAAAGATACATTGGATAATGTATCATACCACGCACCCCATGCATCACATCATCTCCTTGTATATCATTCATATCATGTATCATATCATCTCATAATCCTATTCCACATATCTAGATAGTAACAAAGTATTTTCCAAGAGACACCATTCCCCATATGTTGTGTATTATACCTCAATCAATCATATCCCATACATGTCATACCTATAATAATCCATTGGATATTATATTTGGAGATTCATGTGTGTAAATGTTCCAAAATACATTACAACCCTCAATACACATTTATGGTCAAGTTAACCACTATGTATACCATCACATAACACTACAGGGGGAAATTGGTGGGGTCAGAGTGGGTAGTCACCTATTTATTCCTCACCAACCTAGATATTGGGTAAAATACCCTCCTAGTGTCCATGGTTGTCAGTTTCACTATTGACATGGGTTAGGTAGGAAATAAAAACACATAACATACAAGTTATAATATATCTCACAACCATTAAATGCTCATTAACCTAGTCTTAATATCAACTACAACTATCATCTCTTAGACACATGATTTCCACAACCATGACCCATATATACTATAATCACACGAGAATTAATGGGAGATCCAAATAATTAATTATTTCCTCTAAAAAAATTATATTTATGTTAATGAATTTATTTTTTATTAATTAAAATTATTCCATTCACATTTCATTAACAACCAAATAAAGTTCATTCCCTCTAGGAATAATCTAACTGAGTCCATGATTCCTATAGATTATCAAAATTTGTATTCCATTCAAGGACCACCCTTGGGATAAATAAATTATTCTTAATTATCATTTTATAATTATAGGTACTCTAGGAAACATCCCAATACACCATTAAATTGATGAATAAATGAAGCACAACCAACTACCTTAAGTTGTAGGGAATGGAATGTGAGTAAATAAGAATCCCACCCATATGGCCTTTAAATTAGTTTCAATATCAATAAGGTATTCATATTTCATCATAATAATGGAAAATCCCATATTAAAAATGTTCCATCAATCATAATTTCATCCCTGAAACCAACATGCATATCACCATGCATCCCACCATATCACATGTCAACTAATTCCAGAAACATGGTCCTTCCTTCCCATATCTTTCCAAACCATCAACCATCCCAGACTCATATAATGACACATCACGAGGATCACAACCAGATTAGTCACACAATGATACAGAGAAACAAAAAAGAGACCCAACATGGTATATAGGACTTAAAACCCAATGCATTATACCTTTACAAGAAAAAAGTGTTCTAATAACCAAACTATTATATTTATTATGAAACTAGTTCTTAACATCTTATATTAACTAATTCATTTATCCCAGGTTGCAACCATAAGAAACCTAAGGTATTAAATATTAAAATCATAACTTCTAGTTTAAATAAACATGAATGAAGAACAATTCCATTAGTGCTCCTCTTTATTATTATCAATAAAAATAATTTACAACTTCATGTTCTTTAGTAAAATTCATTAACATATGGAATAATGTTTTAATTAAAAAGGAATCATGTGTCATTTTATTTTAATTATATTATGAAAATCAATGGATTTAATAAAAACTATACCTTAATTTATTATCCCTAATTATTACAAGCTTTACGTTC
This sequence comes from Viscum album, assembly GCA_963277665.1. NCBI lineage: Eukaryota > Viridiplantae > Streptophyta > Magnoliopsida > Santalales > Viscaceae > Viscum > Viscum album. The sequence goes on along the minus strand of OY728146.1, from coordinate 639,754,795 downwards.
ATACCCATTTTGTAAAATTGACATACTAAAAAAAAGAATAACAAAAATTCTAAGAAAATAAAAAAAATATAGCACACTATCTTTTAAAAAAAGATACAAACTATTATCTTAGTGGAAACACATGTGATCTCTAACAATGAAATCAATTTTTTTTATTAATATTGTTTTATCATCATTAATGTAAATTGAACCATTACCCAAAGTGATAAATCATGATAAATTTATGATTTCACATAAAATAATAGCAGAAGCAATGAACCCCCTCCATCAAGGATTTCAATGTTCTTGAATGAGAATGGAACAATAACATGGATCACCAATCATGTCTCTTTCAAGGAAAATACAGCCGCATAAGAATGCCATGCCCTAATAATGTAAAAAAATCAAACAACTTCATAATAAAAATATAGATAAGAAATCATATAATAGAAGGATAGAAGAGGAGGAAATAAGACCAACCAGAAAAGAATCCATATTATAATATGGGAAAACTCACCCTAGATCACGACAAAATCATATAGGAAGTAGAGGGTCAATCCCTACCAATATAATTCAAAACTCCCTGACGAAGTACCTCTGGCTATTTGTAGTTGGGAGAGAATATAAGAGTTACTCATAAAATTGAGGGTGTGATTAGATTTATAATCACACTAACATATGGATACTTGCAACATGAACAGGTAATTCACATCATAAACCACCTGACTTTTAAGACTCAACAAAAAAAACTTCATCTAAATCCAGTAAAAATAGATCAATTCATGTTTTAAACTTCATTCTCACATCATGAGTTTTTATAGGAAGGTTCATAAATGATGATCTTTCACCCTTTCACATGTTGAACCGATGGTTCACTTCATTAATCACACCCTATGAATTCCCCTTATAATTCAATGAATCGTTATTCCATCCAAAAAATTAACCCTCCTATCATGAACTATATTTCACATCATAAACTTATCTTACTTCCAAATTTTAGATCTCAAATTCCACTGATCCTGCTTTAGGATCTCTCCAAGCACCCTGGACCTCCAAAACAAACAAAGGAATGGGCTAGAAGGATCTAGTCCTTTACATGTTATATATATATATATATATAATTTTCTTATATATTTAATATATTTATAAATTATCATAAATTATTCAACATATATAAAAAATAATGAGTAGCATAATTAAATTTGAATTCAACCTCTTAATCTTTTAAAGGAATTCTAATTCAAATGTGTCACTCAAAAAATAACCACTATGAACCCAAATATTAATATAAAAAATTATTTAATCATTCAAGAAGAATAAATTAAAATAAAAAATCATTTATAAGGTTTTACCATATCTTCATTATCAAAAATTGTTATTATTATTCACTATTACTATTTATTATTGTGACTTGTTTTTTATAAATTTTAAATAAAATATTTTACATTTAACTTATACATGATGTTTCAAAATGTCAAATTCATATTATTAATATCAATCTATAGAGGTTAACATTTTAAAAAACACATTATATGTTAAAAATAATATTTTTTAAAACATTTTTTATTTTTAAACGAAAAACTACGTTGTTATTTTATACCATGATATAATCATTTATATGATTACATAATAATAAATATCTATTTAAATTTATATAATTAATATAAATATATATTTATGAAATATTTTAAAAATAAGTAATTATTTAAAAATTTGAAAAGATGAAATCATATTATGAAAATATATTTATCCATTAAAAGACATATTTTATATCATGGAGTGAAAATAATAAATTTAAATTTATAATGATTATATAATTTATCATATATCTAATATTTAGACCTCAAATAAAAAACAACATATATATTTAAAATAAATATTTTATTAATAAATATAATTTCATAAAATGAATATTAATAAAACATAAAATTAATATATTATTAAAAATACACGGGTTATTACATTCCCCCCCAAAAAAAATTGGGCCCTAGTAATTTTAATTTATTTTATTGAGAAAATGATTGTATGTTATAACCATAAATGGAGATGTTGTTGGGAACTAAACATCAATCTCTAGGGTATAAGTAGTGAAGTTCCTAAGGATCAATGTACCACTAAGAAGAGAGGGTTGAATAAGTGGTTAAATTTTATAAATTTAAATATTAATGAAACATAACCCATGAAACTTTTTAGATTAATTTACTATTCATATTTTATAAAAAAATCACATAAATTCAATGAAAACAAATTAAAAAAGGGAATTCATGATTGGAAGGGTTTTTCCTCATTGTGATATCCTACATCCTTTCCATAGTCACTCACATGGCTCTATAGAAATTCACTATTAGAAATAATTGAATGATAATTTGAGCCAACTACTATTAGAATACTTCTCTCTCATGATATGTATGATTATACTAACTCCCATTAGTTTTAAAGGATTGTCTTACAAAAAATTAACTACAAAAAATGTATGCATTTTTTTAACTTAATCTCCCATTAGATCATTATATTTTCCACTATATAGATATCCTTATCTGGTACCCCCTTCTCTTTTTCTATTATGTATATCTTTCATACCTCACATAACCTATGCATGATAAAAAGGCTATATTATTTAAAATTAACAAAAACACCACACCTCACAAACTCTTATTATAAAATCTATCCAATTTATCTATCCAGTGATCTGAACTGGAAAACTACATCTGATTCTTTAATAAAAACTATTTTAAAAAATCATAAACCCAAAAGTGATGTAATTGGAAACTCACTTTTGAAACATATTTTTGATAATTTTTACTTTTTTAGGGTGAACTACATTATGTGTGTTTAAATTTTCCTCACATTATATAGGTTCTCCATTGGTAGAAAATACGGGAAGAAACTTTCACTTTCCCACTAAAATGAATTCCAAAATAGAATTTCTTTCATATTAGAATTTTTGATAAGATCCTACCATCTGTTATAGATTCCTCTTAAATATTATTAAAACTTCATGAAAACTCATAAAATTTACTTATTTAAAATATAAATAACTTAAAAAATTAATGAAACTCAACAATATAATATCATATCTTAAGGAATAGTTTCATCAATCTCAAATTTTTGGGGTTTCCATGTTTTTATGAAAAGTGTATATTTCTATGTATGGTGGATGTTTTTCTAATAAAATCTTAAGAAAATTATTCATCAAATGAAATTTTAGTCTTGTCTTTGTTCTCTTATCAAACTACATAAGAAAATTTTTTTTTGAAAAAGTTTGTCCAATGATCATCCATCCAATATAGCCTTCTCTGTCTGATCACAAAACTTTATAACTAGATTTTTTTCATCTAGATGAATTATTTATCAGATGAATTGAGACCAAATTCTCAATATGATTTTTATTTTTCTGATCAACTTTCCTCAGTATCTTTTTAAATGATTATATTTACAAACATACTTTATTCAATGGACATTGAGAAAAAAAATTCCAATTGTATTCAATTAGATGAAACATCTCACTTTATAATTTTTTAGCATAAAAAAAATACTTAGTCTATAAAAATTATCTTCTCTTAAAACATCATACAAACTAACCGTATGGAAAACTAATCATCCTTTATCTATTTATATTGAAACTGTTAAAATAGAACTACATCTTCCTTTTTTCATTCCTTTTAACTTACTTGAGATAGTTTAATACATTGTCACAACATCTAAGGAAATTATAACCATGAAACTTTCTATGTCTAGTGGAATTCTATATCCATTAAAAACTTCACCATTGTTTTCTATGCATATATATAAACCATTTTATTCTATTTTATTTTTCACCTTATTGTTCTTTGAATGATAAAAAATCATTTTGTATAATTCTCACATCTTGAAAAAATATCCACTTTACATTTCATTACCATTATATAGAAACAAAAGAACATAGTAGTAGAAAAATTCTTGTAACTATTTGTTCTACGATAAGGTCAGTTCATTTGTTTCTGGTTTCCTGTGTTAGCTAAAAATATTATTAATTTCCCACCCCCTCAACTTTACACCACTTCATCTTCGTCCACTCAAGTTCATTCATTCATTTTTATCCAGAAAAGTTTTTTGGGTTAAAATATTGTTCATTTATCCATATGGACATCATACCATTGTATTTCTGTCTACTCAGGTTTTTCCTTTCTTGTCTATCCAAAAAACTATGTCCAATTAATTGGACCTGGAATGTCTAGTGAAATAATCTATAACTTCTATTTTATAAACTTAGAATATTAATAATCTATAATTTTATTTTAAAAAACTTCATATACATTGGTTTTTGGGTAATGATCATATGGAAAGGTTTTTATGGAGGCATTTTAAAAAACATTCATGTGTACTATCTCTGTAACTTCCTTTGTCTAGAAACTAATTATTCATCCACATGATGGATAGTTATAATTCTATAAGGTTGATATAGAACTAAACTACACTTATCCTATATTCTAAAAGAATTATCTTTTATCATGATTTCTTCGAGATACTGAAAATTTTGAAATAAACATAGAACCTTTTAACTTTTAAAATATTTTTTCCCTAAAACACTTTCTTAAAAAATTTCCAACTTTATTCTTTCTCAATTATTTTTTAAAAAAAGAAAGTATTTAACATAAGTTATTTTTTCAAAAAATAAAAAACGTTTTTAGAAAAAAATCACAATGTATTTACAATATCCCCCTTTAGATTTGTAGAATACATTTATTAAAAACTCTTAAAACCCATTATACTTCATCTCATAAACATTTTTACAACATATTTTTATAACAACTCAAATTTTTCATATTTTAACAAAACATAGCCTTTCTAAAAGAGGTCTTAACACCGCAATACTATATATTTTAAGTAATTTCATCACTCATTGGTAATGAAATTTGTGGCCATGTTAAGATAAACTCCAATTAAGTTTTCTTCTCTCTTAATTTTTCCTCTCCCACATTTTATGATAACCATAGATTTATATTGGTTTTTAAAGAATTTTACCTACTCTCCCTTTCTCATAAACAAAGTATTCTTCCCCTTTCATGAAAAAGTTTTACATATTCTCACCCATTTTCAGTATATTAGAAAGAACTATAGGGAACCTCCTTACAAATCTTAGGACATATTTATTGGAGATAAAGTTTAAGTTTCTACCTCAATTCCACAAATCATTCTTTTGGTATAGGTTTGGTGAAAACATCAACAATTTGATATTTTTTTAAAATATATTCTAATATAACATCTCCACCAGTAACTTTATCCTCTTTGAAGTTATAATTTAAATCAATGTGTTTTTATCTTGAATTTTTGATAGGATTTTTTGAAATATCAATAGAACTTTGATTATTATAATGAATATTAAATGGTGTCAAAAATTTATCTTCTAAATTTTTAAAAAATTCCTTCATATAAATCATTTTTGTACAGTCATGGGTGAAGGAAAAATATTCTTATTCCCCTATATTAAAATTTATATAACTCTATTTATTATTATGCCGTCTCATAGAATATTCAACAAAGAAAAATGTTCCACATATTGTTGATTTTATATTTATTCGATCTCCATCCCAATCAACATCAGTATATTCAAAAAAGTTTTTTTTACTACTTATTTTTCACAATAACCTATAAGAATATCTTCTTAAAACACATATTATAATTATATTTTAATCTAAAAAATGTGATTACTTTGGATCAATAAATATGTTGAAAAAAAGGTAACAATATAAACGATGTTGAGCATTCATTTTTTAAGATTTAATAAACATATTATAAACTTTAAAAAATATTTATGATTAAAAATTTTCCTAGATTCATCTTTACTCAAATTTATCCCAAAATATATGGGAGTTAAAACCGCTTTATAATATTCCATGATAATCATTGGTAACAAATATATGTCATAATTTCCTATGATAGGAAAACACATCTTTTATTTTGTTTCAATTATAATCACAGAAAGATTATTAATTATCCAAGCATTAATATTTCAAAATTATTCTTCATTTATTTGAATAACATTTTAAAAACATTTTTCATATCCCCTAGAAAAATTATGTCATCAATATAAATAATAAAAATTAGGGTACCTAAGTACATATTCTTCAAATATAAGTTTCTATTAACATCCCTTTGAAAAAATTATTATTTTTAAATAAATTATCAAGTTTAAAGTATCTGGATCATGGATCTTTTTTTAACCCATACAAGGATTTGTTAAACTTACATACCTTGGTTTTATATTTATCAATTATAAAAACCATAAAGTTTCAAAATATAAAATTCTTCCCGAATCTCCCTATTTAAAATGGACAACTTTATATCCATCTAATATACATTATAACAATGATGTGCAGGTACTACCAGAACATTCTTATAGTTTCCAATAACATAATAAAAGAAAATTATTCTTCAAAATCCACACCTTCAACCTATGAATATCCTTTAGAAACATGTCATTATTTGATTCTTGAAACCTACTTATATTTATTAAGATTGATTGGTATACCCATTTTTTCCCAATAATATTCATTCTCATTCGTTGTGGAAAAAGTTTGTAGGTTAATTTTTTTCTATATGATCCAACTCTCCGTTTAAATAATAATTACATTCTTTATGTTTAAATTCTTTTGAAATTGATTCCAGTTCAATCTTTGATATTAGTGATGTTTTTTATTGACTCAACTTTCTTCTATTATAAATAAGTTCATTATGATTTCCATGTATATATTTAGTTTCAACATATTTATGCATAGTATGAAATTTACGATACCTTCTTACTACTTCACTATCCTCACCACATGATTATTCTAAGATTTAATTCAACTATTTTGGATAACTTTTATCTTCATTTGGTAATTCTAGTTAGATGTTTTTAACATATATTCATAATATTATTAAAAACCATTATTATGGAAGTTGGATTTTCAAAAACATTCACATTATAGAAATACACCAACTTTATAAACATTTTTTCCAACATTTATAGCTTCTTATTTTAGATGAAAATCCCATGAAAATTCTATCTAATATTTTTCATCAAATTTTCCAAGATCTGACTTTTTTATCTTTAATAAAAAAAGACATCCAAAAACCTTGAAATATTTAATTGAAGGTTTTTTGTTATTCAACATCTCATAGGAAGTCATGTTGGATTCTGTAATTAAAAACCTTATTCGTACATGTACAACATTACGAATAGATTCTATCTAGGAAACCATATAAATTTTATACTAATAAAAAATTCTTCTTCCCATTTCCACTAAAAATATATTCTTCCTTTCTTTCTCTCCATTTTATTGAGAGGTTTATGGAGAACTATAATGATGTTCAAATGCATGATTTTTTAGATTTGATTCAAAATCATTACATTGTACTCTTTTCTGCTATCTCTTATTACTTTCATTTATAAAAACTAAACTCTCTTTAAATATATCTTTTTAAATATCTAAAATGTAGCATCTTGACCCCAAATAGCCTAGATCCAGTGTCTTATACTAATTTCATTGACCTTATTACAAGGAATAAAATCTCAAAGGACCAAATATTTTATTAATATTGGTAAACCATATACATAAATGAGTCTTGTATTACAAAGGTATACACTAATTACAACATAATTTTCTTCTTCTTTATAAATAAATAACATCGAGGATAACTCTAATGCATCTATTAAATCCCTACATATCTTTTATAATATGCTTCTTGGATTCCTATAGAAATAAACACAATAAGGGTGATCTCAAATGATTAGTAGGTTTAAAGTATATCAGAAGCAATGATGAATCGATGAGAATAGTCAATATGGCATGGTAAATAACTGAACACACATTCCATGTAATCAACAAACTTAATGGATGTGTGAAAACAATAATGCAAGTTAATAACTAGAAACAAATTCTATGAAAATAACCAGGTAAGGAAAAATCAATATAGAAAGGTAATAAATGGAAATACATTCCATTAAAATAACTAGATATGGAAAAATAAATATGGAAAGGTAAGAAACTAAGAACACATGCCATTTAATCTATAAACTGAGAATGAAATGAATCTATATATTTTATCATTTGAAAATATAATAGATAATAAATAATGAATCAAAATTAAGGAACTAATTAATAATTTGACGTCATGTCTCAGGAACATGAAAACCTATATTGTTAATATCCATCCTATGGATAGTTTAAAACTACAGATGTAAACCCATTTAATTTTGAAAACTTATTTGTATCATTAGAACCTATATATGCATTGATGAGATATATAAAGTTTGGGCTCCACCCACCATTTCATGTTCAAAGAATTCTTTATATCGAGTAATCAATTTAACTAATAAAAAATATACATGATCAAATATTAGTATTAAATAAAGAATACATAATTATCAATATTTCCCAAAATACTAAAATAACTGTCAAGGTAGACACTATATGTAAAAATGTATATAGTTTAGGTAATAGTAATATCCATGATAAATGAAATGGTTAAATTAGGGTAAATTCAATGTTTAATGATCACAAGATATTGAATATTTCAAAAGGAATAATAAATGATTCAAGGAAGTTAATGTGAATAAAATCCTTGTAAAAATTAATAATTAACCATATAGAGGAATAATACGTATGGTATCTATACAATAATATAGAGTGGAGTAAAAATAAAGGTTTTTTGTTGTTTACTAAAATAAATACTATAAAATGGTCTTTTAAAAACATTATTGAGGAAAATATATTTCTCTTATGAAACACCTTTTGAAAAACCATTTCTTTGAAAATCCATTTTGAAAATAATTTCTTTAAAAATTATCATTTTAAACATGAAAAGGAAGATTTAATGAAATGATAGTGGGTAGATCTATACAAGTTGTATGAGGTAAAAAAGAACATTCCTTTTTCACAGTCAATGGTTAGAAAAAATGCCTTGTTCATAATGAAACAATAATATTCATTTGAAAAAATTGGAAAAAGAGAAATAGGGTAAAAATTTCTTTAACAAATCATATTAAAAACATTTTTAATACATTTTAATAAAATATGTTTTTTAGAAGAATATTGGTTCTTCGACTTAAGAGAGAAGAAAAGTTAGGTTTTCTAAAAAACATTTTATAAAACATTTTGAGTACCAAAGAGTGGTTAAATTGTACTAATACTCAAAAAATGGTCATGAATAAATAGATAATTAATAAAGGGTTTATTTAACAATAGTTTTATAATTTACTCAAATGAAAATTGTTGAAAGGTTATTAGTATTAATCTTGAGGAAAATAATCATCAAACATCCCAAAGTGTCCCATACCAATTTAAAATTTTTTAAATCATAAGACTCATGAAAGAATAAAATTAATAGAAAATTATAATACCATGAAAATAAATAGTTCCATGATATTAAATTTTAAATAGTATTATTAAAACCATATAAAAGAAACTACGTGAATAATAATAAATAATTCTCAATGAAATGTAAATCGAGATGAAATCCCTTACGTTGAGTTTCCTTTTGGGTGAATGTCCATTAACTTCATATATAATAAGATTATGTTAAATTTTTACTTTCTTGATAACCATATTCATGTTTATAATTACTTTTATTTCACTTATTACTATATTCTATACAACTACTTAAACAGTTAAGTTTATATCAAGTGTTTTGACAAAAATTTGGTTTATGTCTCAAAGTCAACTTTAGTAGGTCAAATATGGTAAATGGGGTCATTATATAACAAATAAAGAATAATAATTGAGACATAATTATCAATTTTTTTGATTTATACTTTTAAAATCAATCATTAAATATGGTTATAAAAAATGTACCAATGTTACAATCATAGAGACGGTAGGTCATACGTACGCATGAGTAACGTTCTCATTTTTCGATTATCATTGTGGAAAGAATGTAAGTAACACTATATCATTCCATAATGATAATTATATAATATATACCATATATAATTATATATATAATTCTAATTATTTAAAATTAATCACATCATGTCGAGGAGGCAATAGTCCACACATCAATGAATGATTTTATCAATTTTTAAGTGTCCGTGAAAAGGTAATAATAAAAATGGAATATATATATATATTATATTTACATAAAGTTAATTATGTAATTATTATCATATATATGTTTTTTATGTAACCTATTTTCAATTATAATAATCCTATATAAATTCCATAGATCGTGTGAATGAATCTCATTGCTTGGAGGGGGCGGTAGTTTACACTTCCTCACACGATGTTATCATATTAACGCAAAATGGAAAGTATTAAAGGTATGTGTTATAAAATTATTAGAGAAGTATAAGGACATAATAAAAATAATTTATATCATATATAAATCAAGTGTCCAATATAATGTCCAACCATGAAAGTTGGTAAAGGAAAAATGAACAATCATCATTTCGTGAGGTGGTAGTTCACCGTACACAAAAAAAATATATTTGTTACCCATTATATGGAAGTGTGTATAAGTTCAGGTATAAATAATAGCATAAAAATATCCTAGTATTTTTAGTATAATTGTTTTTTATACCAAAATATAATAATAATAAATGAGGGTTTTTGGAATTAAAATGAAATTAAAAATCTTAAGAGAAGACATTACCGCTTAATCGGGTAACTACTTTTGGTTTGTACCAAAAAGATTCCTTGGATGTATTTTTGACCAAATGGAGGATACACAGTATAGGGGAGGGATTTTTGGAATATATATGGGTAAATAATGTCAAAAAATAGGTGGTTTGGGAGGTTTGAGGAACATGGATATGTGGTGGCCTTTTATAAGGATGGAAAATGACTCACTTTGTATTTTTGAAATGAAGTTAGGTGTACCCACGTTTTTACCTAATAAGTGTATTAAAAAACAAAAATAAATAAATAATGGAATTTGAATGGATGAATTATGTCCTAATAATGGTTTTTGTACAAGTGGATAGGTTATTTGGGCATATAATCTAAAGGTTTAGTCCATTATTAAGCTTAATTTTACCTCAATAATTGAAATTAATTTTAATCAATTTTACTAATATTTTTGGCCAAAAACAATGTTTTTCTTATTTTAAATTATAAATTATAATTATTCAAAATATGGAATCCATTTTTACAAATTCATATCATAGAAGTAGCAGAAATTAATTTAAAATTCATCCTGTAGGTGGGACGACAATGTGGGGTTTTAATGTAAAAACATTTGAAAGATTGCTATGTTTTAATAATCAATTTCAAAGTGAAATTGTTCCCAATGAAACAAATTGTATTAATTTATAAAAATATGATCTGATTAAACTTTAAAACCATTTAAATTTATAATTTATCCTTATAAATAAATTATATGAAAAGCAATTTTGAACAAAAATTCAGTATTTTAACTATTCATAAAAACTGATATGTTTTAAAAAAATATCCAAAATTCACCCTAACCTAATTATTGAGTTTTTATTTAAAATATGAATTCTATTTTGAAATATTAAATAAATTAAGATTTTAAAATTCAGATTTAAAATGGGTTCTCCATTAAAAGGTGGTAAAATTGCCTTTTTAAAAATATAGGTTTTCATGTGTAAAGTAGGGGTTGTTGTTATCTTATGCATATAAAAAATAATGAATGAATATAAAAAATATTTTATTGAATATATATCATATACATTACATTAAAATAATTGAATAATTTTAATTAATTATGTTTATTAAGAAATAACTCCTTTGGAAGCATGAAAATAATAATATTTTTTTATATCCAATTGGTTCTTATTTTTGTTTCTAAGTAATTAGTAACCAATGAATTCATTTTATATTTATATAAACCATAAATTTTTATAAATTAGTTACTAATATTTATAACTGCTAACATAAAAACTAAGTTAAATCATATTATATTAAATAAAAATATTTTAATAATACATAGTTATTTAGTGAAACTCGGTCTTACGTGTAACTCATGCCTTTGAAGAAGGTCTCTCTTGCATGTAACACATGATAACTAAGTGATTCATGAATTTAAATATATAGAATATATTTTAAATAGTAAATATATTATAAATTATTTTTATATTATATTCCCTTATGTGCTTGGTGTCATATGTCATACATGCTATTGAATGAAAGGTTCTTGCTTGAGAATTTCAAGGTGTTACATTCTCCCCACTTTAATTAAATAGTGTCCTCTCAATTTAAACTCTCTATTGGTGATATATTGTTTGATATTTTGTATTTTTAATTCCCACAAAATGAGAAGGGTTCATAAAACATCCTATAAAAAAGTTGAATGGGAAGTACAAGGGTGTAACGCCCCGACCCCAGTTACCCAGAGTCAGTGCATTATTTTAATACATTGGCATGATTACAAGGAATCAAGTCCCGAAAGACCGATCAGTTTAGCAGTCTTGGAAAATAGATTACATACATTAAAATTACATTACAATTTCAAACATAAAACACAGTGTAAATAGTTCTTTGAGAATGCCATTATTCCCTTTAGCTTAACCCTTCATATCAATCATAATACACTTCTTGGAATCCTAGGAAAAATAAAACATAGAAAGGGGTGAGCTCAAACGCTCAGTAAGGGTAAGCAATACATCGGAAAATGACATAAATATTAAGCATGGTGAATAATTGAAACCACATGCCTTTACCAAGAATAAAAAAGAATACTTTTATGGAAAGAATATGAGTTGAGTAAATAATGTCACAATAAAACATAATAATGGGTATTCTACTAGTAGAATAACCACATGAACCATCAATATTATTTCCATAATGAGGGAATGTATAATGCCAGACATTCTAAAACATTTTTTCAGGGCCTCAGCCAAGACGTCTAAAAATGATTAAGGCCTCGGAAAAAACCATATATCAAATTGGGAAAGGGCCTTGGCCAATTCCACGTCTAGTTGTCTCATTAGACCCACCGATGCATCGAGGAGCTATAGCGGGCTCCACCCGTAACTTACTATGTCCAATACATTCCTTATATGAAAAGGATGAAACTTAACATAAACATTCGTATAAGAACTAGGATATGAAATGTCAATAATTTAACCATAAACCATTAATGGTATAAAAATAACACATACACAGTCAAACATATCACAAAACCGTCAATACAATATGGAAGTTTTGTATCATAATAAATCAACTTCAAAACAAGTTTAAAATCCATTAAAGGATTTGACATAGATGAAAATGATTTGTAAAACTCTTTGATAGAAATACCCCTTTTCATGAAAACATTTAAAAGTCACACAATTTGGAAAAGAAGTCATTTAAAGAAATTTTTGAATCAATGTGTCCCATACCACTTTGAAACTTTTTAAAGGAATTAACATTTTAAAAACATTCATGTCCATATAAATAAATGCTTAAAACCTATTTTGAAGACATGAACATTAATGAGAAAGATTTAGAAGAATAAATATTTAAAACATTTGAAATGTTGTTTTAGTAAAAATTCTATTAAAATAATCCCTTTGAAAACTCTTTCATAAAACATGGACATGGATAATAAATATGTCCCAGTAGATACTTATGTAAAAACAACATCGAATAATAAAGAGATTGCGAAATTAACCCTTACCAATTTGGTAAATAACGAAACATACACCCCATGAAAGAGGTATCATACAATTAATATGTAAATACACATATATTAAAGTTTATTACACAAATAATACAAATATGGGCAGTATATACACCACACAAAAGGTAATAGTGGCAATATGCCATGAATCTCACGGGAATAAGGAGTGAGATGAAAACCCCATACCTTGCACTTTCCTTTAGTCGAGGGTACGTTTAGCCTTCTGTATGAAGACTATAGTATGTTATTAAATTATACCAGAACCATATTACTATTTATGATATCATAAATTATATATTTATGACTTTATACTACCCATTTAATAATAATTTCCATGTTATATTAATAATTCGGGTAATAATCGCTTTCTTTATCGTATGTGTTTTAACTTATTACTCTTGATTGTATCACTTAGATCATGATTTAAATACTTAAAGAATATAAAAAATGATTTATTTATCATATATATTTAGAATATAAAAATTTATAATAGACGTATATATGAAATGGAAAACACCGTTTATGGAGACGGTAGTCCGTACGTACGCATAAACGCTGTTTCTGTTTTCATATAGTATTGAACGGAAGTAAGTGAATAAGATATATGTAAGTACATAAATAATTATATATATAAATATATATATCTATAGTAGCATTATTATGTCATATATTACATACTTATTAGTAATATTTTTTTATAATCGTCGATGAATGATGAACTTGGAAATGAATCTAATCGTGTCGTGAGACGGTAATCCTCAAGTACGCACGAGTGAAAATATCATTCTTTTGATATTAATATAATATATAATTGGATGGTATATAATATATACAGAACCTTTATCATGTTATATTTATTATTTACATCAAATACACATCATTATTATACCCATCAAAATAATAATGTATTGAATAACAATTACACCACGACATGGAGACGGTAAGCCGTACGTACGCACGTATGGTGACATGTCATTCAAAGGGTGGATAGAATAATGAATTTGGATGTACCATAATTATAATAACATCAAATTATATATAATATACTGGATATAATATTTTATAATGGAAACAACAAATAAAAAGGAAGTGGAAGGAGAAAGGAACTTGAAAGAGGGTGGTGAAATCATTACCTCTTCTTCGGGTTCTTCCTTTTGATTTGATCAAAAGGGCTCCTTAGGTTGGCTTTATGATAAAACTAAGGCCTCTAGGTTGAATGGAGGATAGTTTAGAGGGTATTTGGTCAAGGGTTGGCCGAGCCAAATGGCTTAGAAGGTGTGAATTAGAGACAAGGGGGAATGCCCTTTTATAAGAGGGGTGAGGGGCACCTTAGGAAAAAATTAAAATATTATTTTATAATAAATTCATATTCTTTTTCTAATGGATACAAATTTGATTATTTAAAGTCTAAGGTGGGGATAGGTCTAAAAAAACTCAACCAATAGGTTTTAGACAAGTTTAGGTTACCATTTAAACCTTATCATTTAGATTTAACTCTAAGTTAAATAATTTAAATTTTACCGTGTCTTCTTGTATTCTTACACTATATGGTTAATAAAATTACTATATACTACCAATAGAACCCCAATTGGTTCATTAATGTCATATATATTATTATATAAGTATTTTGGACGAACCTTAGATTTTTAAAACCATTATATTAATTAATAATATAATATTTGTTTTAAAAACTCTTTTATGTCAATTTTGACACTATTTGGTATTTAATTTTTCTGAAAATCATAACAGAATTATTACTTCAAAAAAGTTAATTAAATAAATCCTAACATGTCATATTTACCTATAAAATTCGTTTAATTCATTAAAAATATCAAATTATATTTATTTGGGTATTTATAATATCAGTTATTTTAATATTTCACTAATAAAGTAATTACTACATCATGATTGTGTCATAAATAAATTAAATTATTTAATGTCTAAAAATTATAAATAAAATACCATTATTTAGGAAATCGTTTTTTATTTCTAATGAATATTTATAGTCGAAAATATAACATATATAACCATATGTAAAAATTGTTTTTCTAAAAGATATAGGCTTATGTCATTTTTGTATTTACTTTAACTTAATTAATATAAAGTGTCATTATCACTTACAAGTGGATCCATGGGGTCCCAAAATCGACCCAAAGATTCCCATGGTCGGAAATGTATCAACCAATAGGTTAAAGACATGTTTTAGGGTAATTTATTATTTTTATAATATTATTTGTTTACCCTTATTTACCAGATTTACCCTTTAACCATGATAAATAAAATATTTACCGAAGTAATTATTCAAAATGTCTAAAATAAAAGTTACATATTTACAAAATTTGAAAATCCTGATTCCAAATACGGAGTCCATTTTTCCAAATTCAAAACACATAAGTGGCAGAAATTAATTTAAAATTATTTCCCGTTGTCAAAACAAAAAATGTGTTTTTAAGAGATAATAACTATCACAAGATTGACACTTGTTTACGTCCGGTTTAAAGGTGAAATTATGTCCAATGACCAAAATTGTATTAAATGGTAACTTTATATTCTAAATATACTTTAAAACCACTCAAATTCATAATTTATCACTATTAATTATTTTGATTAAAAAAGTTGTTTTTAATAAAAATTTAGTAATTTTCACTATTCATCAAAATATAAAAGTTATCTGAAAAGTACCAAAATATCATCCTAGGATAATTTAGATATTCCGAATCCAAAAATAAAGTCCATTTTGAAAGATAAAATGTATAAAATTTCATAAACTGAGTATTACTATTCATAACGACTAGTTTGATTGGTTGTGGTGTGTGTTAGAACTCAAAGTTGCGTACAACACACGCTACTGTATTATTCAAAGAGAAGAATACCATGGAAGCTTGGGGTGTTACATTCTACCCTCCTTTAATAAATTGCGTCCTTGCAATTTATGCTTGGTATTGGAAACTTGGGGTTGACATTTCAAAATATCTTAGTTGAAATCCCACATCAAAAAATGGATTAATGAGTCCTCTATTGAAAATAAAGAGTGGTAAGTATGAAGGTTACCGAAAATAACACATACTAGGGTTCCATGTAGGAAAATATGGATATGGAAGATAAATCTAACCATAAATATCTGATGGAGAGTGGTAGAGAACATGGCTATGAAAATTCCAAGAATCCCAAAGCCATAAATTTTTGATGATCTAAGGTACCATCTAGGACAACATTTTTATTTTATGTTCCTTTTCTTAATGTTGAGTAATTTATTTATGAGATTGGATAATATCATAAGGATATATACTTACTTTATAATTAGAGTTTTATCCATTAATAAATTTCTACCACAAACTCATCTTTCACCCCAAAACATAATACAACTCAAAAATACTCTATTTATCCTAAAATATAGGGTTCCAAATATAATGAATTTATAATTCACATATCAGACCTTTTAAAAAAAGAAACTACATTATACCATCCAGGAACTTCACATAGTCCAGTGGTAGGCGATAAATCCCAATTTCACTATGGTTGTGGGTTCGATTCCCACAGCTTTGTCCGATGCGATGAGTCGTCACACGGTCTGTATGTTGTTCTTTTATAAAAATCCAAAAACAACCTTTCAAACTTAATCCCTTACAACATTTAGACTTAGCCAAAATACTTCTGTAAACTCTCAGTCCAAAATTTATATGAAAGGTAAACATAATGTAGATCATTTTTACCCCGTAATATCATGTGAATAACTTTATCATATATTCTTTTAAAACACTGAAACATCCTGAATCACCATAAAACCTTATTGATTATATTCATGCTCCCTTATTCCTTATAAAATACTGGATATACTTCATCCATCCAAAAATCTTGTAAACTCCAACAATGATGGAATATACAAATCTTTAATCAGTTTTAAGGCAGTCAAGAATATGCAATATAATTTACCCAAATCAACCATATCTTATTCCAAAATCAGTACCTCAATATTAGGACCATATTAAGGTTTATCTTTCCTTCAACCATGTAATTTCCAAAAATTTTAACTCGCTGTAGAGTCACTTTTCTTAGTACCATAAAATCTCAAATCCTCAATGAAATAGTACTGCGGTACAATCCTTATTTATTTCTAGTACATCATTTATACAACACTTCAATGAAATAATTAAAAAATAAAAACATAATAACACTAGTCATTCCTCTTCATCTGTGATAGTACCATAACTTGATTATTATCCAATAGAATCATTTGAGGCATATTCTTATGACTGAGACATTGGTTCGCGTAGTGTCCAAACTCTTTGCAGATGAAGCATTGTACATTTGAAACCTTTTTCTTACCCTTGTAGTCATGTACTTGGTGTCCTTTTTCTCTACACTTATAACATACTCTCATTCCCTTCCGAAATTTTCCATGGTGATTCTTTCTATAGTTATCACATATGGAAAAATCCTTCTTTACCTTATTCCCTTTATATGTACTTATCTCTACCATCCTTTCCTCCTCTGGCTTCCTTTCAAAGCCATAAGACTCCGAGAATTCTTTACTTATCATATCAACACATGATACTATTTCTTCATATGATGATAATATGTGGGAGACTATTTCCCTTCTAAATTCTGGCTTAAGACCATGAAAGACATGACATTTCTTACTCTTTGGATCATGCGTATTGTTGGATTTCTCATTCCTTATACTAGGCACCATTTCTAAACAAGGTCATACACTAGATTAGTTTATGAATAGAAATACCTAATCCAAAACTTGTAAAACACTTGACTTAAATTAAACAGTTTATGGATATAATCCATAATCATAAAAATGTCTTCTTTGAGGAAGTATATACTTATAAACCCTTCATAATGGTTTGTGAAGAAAATGAAAATTATCCTAAGTATATCCCCCAGGAGTGTCGTAACCAAGAGTGCTGCAAGGCCCGTTGCCGTGCACCAGTTCGCGTTTGAGTCTAGCTCAAAGTGGTGTTTTCAGGTTTTACCCCTAGGTACATCTGTGCCAGAGCCGCCCCTACCTGCTCGTATCCAGACAGGGATGTATTTCTTTGAAAACTCACAAAATCTCTACAATATCAAAATTATAGGAAGTTCTTCTCTACTAATCATCAAATTCTATCTTAGGGCTATGTGCTCTAATCAGAGTTTATCTAAATCTAGCTTCCAAGGTTATTTCTAAACTTCCTCTGATACCAATTGTAACGCCCCGACCCTAGTTACCCAGATTCGGGGAATTATTTTAATACATTAGCATGAGTACAAGGAATCAAGTCCCGAAAGACTGATCAGTTTAGCAGTCTTGGAAAATAGATTTCATACATTAACATTACATTACAATTTCAAACATAAAACACAGTGTAAATAGTTCTTTGAGAATGCCATTTTTCCCTTTAGCTTAACCCTGCATATCAATCATAATAAACTTCTTGGAATCCTGGAAAAAATAAAACATAGAAAGGGGTGATCTCAAACGCTCAGTAAGGGTAAGCAATACATCGGAAAATGACATAAATATTAAGCATGGTGAATAATTGAAACCACATGCCTTTACCAATAATAAAAATGAATACTTTTATGGAAAGAGTATGAGTTGAGTAAATAATACCATAATAAAACATAATCATGGGTATTCTACTAGTTGAATAACCACATGAACCATCAATATCATTTCTATAATGAGGGAATGTATAATGCCAGACATTCTAAATTTTTTTGTCAAGGCCTCGACCAAGACGTCTAAAAATGATTAAGGCCTCGGCCAAAACCATATATTAAATTGGGAAAGGGCCTCGGCCAATTCCACGTCTAGTTGTCTCATGAGACCTATTGATGCATCAAGGAGCTATAGCGGGCTCCACCCATCACTTACTATGTCCAATACATTCCTCATATGAAAAGGATGAAACTTAACATAAACATTCGTATAAGAAATAGGATACAAAATGTCAATACTTTAACCATAAACCATGAATGGTATAAAAATAACACATACACAGTCAAACATATCACAAAACCTTCAATACAATATGGAAGTTTTGTATCATAATAAATCAACTTCAAAACAAGTTTAAAATCCATTAAAGGATTTGACATAGATGGAAATTATTTGTAAAACTCTTTGATAGAAATACCCCTTTTCATGAAAACATTTAAAAGTCAAACAATTTGGAAAAGAAGTCATTTAAAGAAATTTTTGAATCAAAGTGTCCCATAACACTTTGAAACTTTTGAACGGAATTAACATTTTAAAAACATTCATGTCCATATAAATAAGTGCTTTAAAACCATTTTGAAGACATGAACATTAATGAGAAAGATTTAGAAGAATAAATATTTAAAACAATTTAAATGTTGTTTTAGTAAAAATTCCATTAAAATAATCCCTTTGAAAACTCTTTCATAAAACATGGTCATGAATAATAAATATGTCCCAGTAGATACTTACGTAAAAACAACCTCGTAAAATAAAGAGATTGTGAAATTAACCCTTACCAATTTGGTAACTTACGAAACATACACCCCATGAAAGAGGTATCATACAATGAATATGTAAATACACATAAATTAAAGTGTGTTACACAAAGAATACAATTATGGGGAGTACATACACCACACAAAAGGTAATAGTGGCGATATGGCATGAATCTCACGGGAATAAGGAGTGAGATGAAAACCCCATACCTTGCACTTTCCTTTAGTCGAGGGTACGTTTAGCCTCATGTATGAAGACTATAGTATGTTATTAAATTATACCAGAACAATATTAATATTTATGATATCATACATTATTTATTTATGACTTTATACTACCCATTTAATAATAATTTCCATGTTATATTAATAATTCAGGTAATAATCGCTTTCTTTATCGTACGTGTTTTAACTTATTACTCTTGATTGTATCACTTAGATCATGATTTAAATACTTCAAGAATATAAAACATGATTTATTTATCACATATATTTAGAATATACAAATTTATAATAGACTTATATATGAAATGGAAAACACCGTTTATGGAGACGGTAGTCCGTACGTACGCATAAACGTTGTTTCTGTTTTCATATAGTATTGAACGGAAGTAAGTGAATAAGATATTTGTAAGTACATAAATACTTATATATATAAATATATATATATCTCCAGTAGCATTATTATGTCATATATTACATTTTATTAGTAATATATATATATTTTTATAATCATCGATGAATGGTGAACTTGGAAATGAATCTCATCGCGTCGTGAGACAGTAATCTGTACGTACGCACGAGCGAAAATATCATTCTTTTGATATTAATATAATATATAATTGGATGGTATATAATATATAAATAACCTTTATCATGTTATATTTATTATTTACATCAAATACACATTATTATTATACCCATCAAAATAATAATGTATTGAATAACAATTACACCACGACATGGAGATAGTAAGCCGTACGTACGCATGTATGGTGACATGTCATTCAAAGGATGGATAGAATAATGAATTTGGTTGTAACATAATTATAATAACATCACATTATATATAATATACTGGAGATATTATTTTATAATGGAAACAACAAAGAAAAAGGAAGTGGAAGAAGAAAGGAACTTAAAAGAGGGTGGTGAAATCATTACCTCTTCTTCGGGTTCTTCCTTTTGATTTGATCAAAAGGTATCCTTAGGTTGGATTTATGATCAAACTAAGGCCTATAGGTTTAAGGGAGGATAGTTGAGAGGGTATTTGGTCAGGGGTTGGCCGATCCAAATGGCTTAGAAGGTGTGAATTAGAGAGAAGGGGGAATTCCCTTTCATAAGAGGGGTGAGGGGCACCTTAGGAAAAAATTAAAATATTATTTTATAATAAATTCATATTAGGTTTATAATGGCTACAAAGTTGATTATTTAAAGTATAATGTGGGTATAGGTAAAACAAAAATTCAACCAATAGGTTTTATACAAGTTTAGGTTACCATTTAAACCTTATCATTTAGATTTTACTCTAAGTTAAATAATTTAACTTTTACCGTGTCTTCTTGTATTCTTACACTATATGGTTAATAAACTTACTATATACTGACAATAGAACCCCAATTGGTTCATTAATGTCATATATATTATTATATAAGTCTTTTGGCCGAACTTTAGATTTTTTGGACCATTATATCAATTAATAATATAATAATTGTTTTAAAAACTCTTTTATGTCAATTTTGACACTATTTGGTATTTGATTTTTTTGAAAATCATAACAGAATTATTACTTCAAAAAAAGTTAATTAAATCAATACTAACATGTCATATTAACCTATAAAATTCGTGGAATTCATTATAAGTCTAAAATTATATTTTATTGGGTATTTATAATATCAATTATTTTAATATTTCACTAATAAGGTAATTACTGCATCATCATTGTGTCATAAATAAATTAACTTATTTAACGTCTAAAAATTATAAATAAAATACCATTATGTATGAAATATTTTTATCTTTCTAATGAATATTTATAGTTGAAAATATAACATATATAACCCCATGTAAAATTTTTTTTCCTAAAAGATATAGGCTTATGTCATTTTTGTATTTACTTTAACTTAATTAATATAAAGTGTCATTATCACTTACAAGTGGATCCATGGGGTCCCAAAATCTACCCAAAGATGACCATGGTCGGACATGTATCAAACAATAGTGTTAAGACATGTTTTAGGGTAATTTATTATTATTATAATATTATTTTTTTACCCTTATTTACCGGATTTACCATTTAACCATGATAAATAAAATATTTACCAAAGTAATTATTCAAAATGTCTAAAAATAAAAGTTACCTATTTATACAATTTGGAAATCCTGATTCCAAATATGGATTCCATTTTTCCAAATTCAAAACACAGAAGTGGAAGAAATTAATTTAAAATTAATTCCCGTTGTCAAAACAAAAAACACATTTTTAAGAGATAATAACTATCAAAAGATTGACACTTGTTTATGTCCGGTTTAAATGTGAAATTATATACAATGACCAAAATTGTATTAAATGGTAAAAATATATTCTAAATATACTTTAAAACCACTCAAATTCATAATTTATCACTATTAATTATTTCAATTAAAAAATTTGTTTTTAATAAAAATTTAGTAATTTTCACTATTCATCAAAATATAAAAGTTATCCGAAAAGTACCAAAATATCATCTTAGGATAATTTCGATATTCTGAATCGAAAAATGAAGTCCATTTTGAAAGATAAAATGTATAAAATTTCAAAAAGTGGGTATTACTATTCATAACGACTAGTTTGATTGGTTGTGGTGTGTGTTAGAACTCGAAGTTGCGTACAACACACAGTACTGTATTATTAAAATAGAAGCGTACCGTGGAAGCTTGGGGTGTTACAAAGGGTCACGTAGATTAACAAATAACTTAGTCTCTAAGTAGGAGAACATCAGTGAAATGTGAAAATATGTACTTGAAGAAAAATCATAAATATCTATATGGAGTGAATGAGGTCATCAATAAAAAACAAATGAATTATCAATATAAAGTTGAGGGCCTAAAATTCATAAATATTCAATGATTTATAGGATAATCTGTTCAATAGAAATTATGTTATTAGAATAATATTTTTTTTGAAGTCATTTTCCAAATGTTGGGTAATTCTTTTAGTGACCAATAATATAAGGAAATATTATTACTTGATAGGTTTCAATTTCATATGAAAAATTATAACTTTTGGTCATGATTCGATCAAATTATTATTAATCCATTTACTCCTAAAAATTAATTACAAATTTTAAAAAAATTATTCATGAAGCACTAAAAAAATGTTTAAAGATTATAAGGCCTATAGAATAGTGACAAGTATGACTATTTTTCCTTAACTTTTTTCAAAAACAATTATGTTTAAGACATTAATCTCTAAACCAAAAAATTAACACTACCGGTTTATCATTGGTATTTATTCATAAAATTGTTCAGCTAAAAACAATGACATATTAACCAGGACATTGTGTAGGTCAATGGTTGGTGTGAAACCCTTATCATCCTTCGGTCATGGGTTCAAGACCCACAACCATACCGGATTAGATTTCTTGTCACCCATATGATAGGTTTTCCTTTTTTTAAAAAATTAATATAATTTACAAAATAAATATGATGGAAATACATGAAATAAGTTTAATAAATAAATAGATTTTTAGCTACGATTTTTAATGCAACCTCAATACATAAATACTTCATCCATTTATTTTACACATAGGTCCTTCCTTGGCCTACGGTTTACCCATAATATCATTTATAAGATTCCTAAATCATGAAACCTTATCATTAATCTAAAACACATAATTTTTAACCTATATTATTAATTATAAAAATCCTTTATAGTTATTTATAAATAAAATATGAATTATCTTCAGCATCTCCCCCAGGTGTATCAAACCAGGCATGCATTAAGGCCCATTTTCATGTACCAGGTTACCCTGAGTCAGGATTCAAACACCTTGTTAGAGTTATTACTCCTAGGTACATCTTTTCTAGAACCACATCCACTTTTAGTATCTAGAAAAGGATGTTTTTATAAGAATACCAACTAATATCCACCTTAATTAAAATTTTAGGATGTTCTTCTATACTTATCCTAAAATTGTACCTTAGGGTTATGTTCTCTAATTTTTTCCTAAATATAGTTCCCAAGGTTTATATTAAACCTTTCTATAATACCAACTGTATCACCCCAACCCCATATATCCTAGAGCTGGTGTTTGTTACTAGTTACATTGGCATGATTAAAAATAATAAAATCATAAAGTACCAAAGAGTTTACTAGTCTTTGTAAACTAGATACATAAATGAGTCTTGTATTTCAAATGAATACAATAATTACAACATAATTTTTTTTCTTCTTTCTAAATAAATAACTTTGAATATAACACTAATCCATCTAGTAAATCCATGCATATCTTTCATAGTATTATTATTAGATTTCTGGGGAAATAAACAAAAAAAGGGTGAACTTAAATTCTCATTAAGGTTAAAGTATAACAAAATCAACAATGAATCAATGAGAATAGTCAATATGGAAAGTTAAATAACTGAACACACATTCCATGTAATTAATAATCTGAATGGAAGTGTGTTACCAATATGGGAAGGTAATAACTAGAAACACATTCCATTAAAATAACTAGGTAAGGAAAAATAAATATGATAAGGTAATAAATGAAAAAAAACATTCCATTTAAATAAATAGATAAGGAAAAATAAATATGGAAAGGTAAAAAAATTAAACCACATTAAATTTAATAAATAATATGAGAATAAAATGTATCCATAGATTTTATCATGTGAAAATATCACTGATAATAAATAATGAATCCAAATGAAGGTAATGCTTAATTATTAAACTTCATGTCTCAGGAACATGAAAACCTATACTATCAAGATCCATCCTCATAAAAGTTTAAAACTATAGATAAAAACCTATTTAATTTGAGAAACTTATTTTTCTCATGAAAACCTATTGATTCATTGAGGAGCTATATAAATTCTGCACTCCACTAGTCAATGCATGTCCTAATAATTCTTCATATCGAGTAATTAATTTAATTAATAAAAAATATACCTTATAAAATATCCATTTTTAATAAATAATATAGAAGTATCAATATTTACTTAAATAATCTAATAACTATCAAAGTATAAACCATATATAAAATGGTATATGGTTTATGAAATTTTAATATCCATGATAAATGAAATGGATAATTAGTAGTAATTCAGTGATCAATGATCCTAGAAGATTAGATGTTTCAAAGGTAATAAAAAATGATTCATGTAAGTGAATTTGAATATTATCATTTTCTAGATAAATAATAAACTATCTAGAGGAATAATAATGATGGTATCAATAAAACAATCCAAAGTGGAGTAAAAATAAAGGGTTGTTGTTTTTGATGAATAGAAATACTATAAAACAATCATTTAAAAACATTATTGCGGAAAATAACCTTTTATTATGAAAATCCTTTTGAAAAAACTTGTCTTTTAAAATACATTTTGAAAATATTTTCTTTAAAAAATTTCTTTTAAACATGAAAATGATGCTTCAATGAAATGATGGTATGTAGATCCATACAAGTTGTACAAGGTAAAAAAACATTCCTTTTTCATGGTTAAAGGTTAGAAAAAATATCTTATTCAAAAAGAGACAAGATGATTACTTAAAAAACATTGAAAAATTTAAAAAAGGGTCAAAATTTCATTACCAAATAATTTTAGAAATATTTTTGAAAATATTTTAATAAAACATGGTTTTTAGAAGAAAACAGGTTCTCTGACTTAAGAGATATGTAAAGTCGATATTTATGAAAAACATTTTATAAAACTTTTTCAGTACTGAAGAGAGGAATAATGGTAATAATAATATAAAATATTCATGAATAACTAGGTAATATATAAAGGGTTTATTTAAAAATTATTATATAATTTCCCCAAATGGAAATTCCATTAAAAGGTCATTAGTATTAGTCTTGAGGAAAATAATCTTTAAACATCCCAAAGTGTCACATACCACATTGAAACATTTTAAATCACAAGACTCATGTAAGAATAATATTAAAATAAACTTATAATGTAATGATAATAAAGAGTTACATGATATAAAATTTAATGTGTTATTATAAACAATATATAAAATAAATTAGGTGCATAACAATAAATAAGTCTCAATGGAATGTAAATTGAGAAGAAGTCCCTGAAATAAAGTTTCCATTCGGGTAAGCATCCATGAAATTATTTTATAATAAGATTATTTTAATTTTAAAATTATTTATAACCATTTTCATGTTTATCACTACTTTTATTTCACTTATTACTATGTTTTATACAACTACTTAAACAATTAAGTTTACATCAGGTGTTTTGACCAAATTCGGTTTATGTGTCAAAATAAACTTTGGTAGGTCATATATGGTCAAAGGGATCATTATATAACACCTCAAAAATAATAATCATGAAATAATTATCATAATTTTACTTTTATTTTTATAATCAATCATTAAATATAGTTATGAATAATGAACCAATGTTACAATCATGAAGTTGGTAGGACGTATGTACACATGAGTAACATTCTCAATTTTCAATGATCGTTATGGAAAGAAGGTAAGTAACACTATATCATTCCATAATGATAATTATATAATAAATAAAATATATACTTATATATATAATTCTCATGATGCAAATGGAATCACATAATGATGAGGAAGAGGTAGTCCCCACATCAAAGAATGATGTTATCACTTATTAAGTGTGTGTGAACAGGTAATATTTAAAATGATATATATATATATATATCCAGAAAGGTAATTATGTCATTAATATAATATATATGTTTTATATTTCACCTATGTTTAATTATAATCATCCTTTATACATTCCATGGATTGTGTGAATGAGTCACATCTCTTTGAGGGGTGATAGTCCACACTTCCTCAAACAATGTTATTGTATTCACGCAAAATGGAAAGTATTGAAGGAATATGTTATAAAATGATTACAGAATTATGAAGAAATAATAATTATCATATATATCATATATATATAGAGTATATATCATAATTTCCAACCATGAATGTTTGTAAAGGAAAAAATGAACAATCATCGTTTTGTGAGGGAGTAGTTCGCTGCACATAGAAATAACATGTTCGTTACCCATTATATGGAAGTGTGTGTAAGTGTAAATAAAAACATAAGAATAAAACATACTAGTTTATTTATAATAGTAGTTTTATTATACAATAATATAAAAAGAAGATATTAGGGGACAAAAATATAAATAAAATTAAAAATCATGAGAGAATACATTACCTCTTAATTAGGTAACTAATTTTGGTTTGAACCAAAAGGATTTCATGGAATTATTTACACCAAAATGGAGGCATATAGGTCTATGGGAGGCATTTTTGGAATCTATATACCTAAATATTGGCTGATCCTAAGTGGTTCGGGAGGTGTGAGGAATGGGGATAGGTGGTGGCCTTTTATAAGGAAGGAAAAGGACTCACTTAGTATTTTTGAAAACAAGTTAGGTGTACCCACGTTTTTACCTAAAAAAGGTATTGAAAAACAAACTAAAATTAGTAATGTAAGATTAATGGAAGAATTATGTATATAAAATGGGTTTTTACAAGTGAATATGTTATTTGGGCCCCTAAGTTAAAGGTTGAGTCCTTTATTAAGCTTAATTTTTTATTAATAATTATAATTTTTTTATCACTTTCACTGATATTTTTGTTCAAAAGAAATTTTGTGTTATTTGAAATTATAAATTATAATTATTTCAAATATTGAATCCAAATTTTCAAATTCTAATAATAGATGTGATATAAATTAATTTATAATGTATCCTACAGGCGGGGCGACAATGTAGTTTTTTAAAGTAAAAACATCTAAAAGTTTGCTATTTTTTTATAATCAATTTCAAAATGAAATTGATTCCAATGAAATTTTTTTTATTAATTGATAAAAATAGGATATAATCAAATCTTAAAATCAGTTAAAATTATAATTTATCCATATAAATAAATTAGATGAAAAAGAATTTTTGAACTAAACTTCAGCATTTTAACTATTTGTTAAAAATGAAATGTTTTAGAAAATTATCAAAAATTAAACCTAACCTAATAATTATGTTTCACTTTAAAATATTAAGTTTTTTTAAAACATTAAAACTATTAAATTTTAAAAATTCATATTTAAAATGGGTTTTCCATTAAAAGGCGTTAATATTACCCTTATAAAAATATTGGTTTTTATGTGTAAAGTATAATTTATTCTTATCTTATGTATATCAAGCATAATGGATGAATAAAAAAATAATTAATTGAATATATAACATATATATTTCATTAAAATAATTCACTAATTTTAATTAATTGTTTTTATTAAGGAAAAACTACTTTAGAAGCATAAAAATAATAATATTGTTTTTTATATCCAATTGGTTCTTATTTTAGTTTCTTAGTAATTGGTAACCAATGAATTAATTTTATATTTATCTAAAAAATAAATTTTCATAATTTAGTTATTTCTATTCATAACTACTAACATAATGTCTTGTTTATTTTATATTATATTAAATAATAATGTTTTAATAATACGTTTTTATTTGGTGAAACTCGTTCTTGCATGTAACGCCAACCATCGAAGATGGTCTCTAATGTGTGTAACACACACTAACTCAGTGTTTCACACATTAAAATATATAGAATATATTTTAAATAGTAAATATATTACAAATTATATAAATATTATATTTTTATGTGCTTGGTGTTGTGTATCACACATTCTTTCGAATAAAAATTTCTTACTTTAGAGTTTCAGGGTGTTACATAAACATTTCCAAAGCCTTTGATTTATGATTCATAAAACTAATGTTGCTCATAAAAGTGAAATAAAAAATAAAAGTATTGAAGTGAAAATACCTTTTCCTTGAATCATGTCTCATAAGCCCACACAAATCAGATTGAATAAGATTAAAAGGCTTTCTACGCAAAATGTCAACTTTCTTACGGATTCTAACAATTTTCTTCCCTTTTTGATATATTTTACAAACATCTTATTCTATCAATTTCAATATTGTAAATTTTATTAAAGAATATAATTTAAAAGTTTGTTTATAATTTCATATCCCAGATTCTAGATCCTATGAAGCATAACTTTTTCTTATCTTTATTACTCAAATAACATGACTTACCAAGTTCTCCTATTTGAAAGTGGTTTTCAACGGTTCTTTATCCCATCATAACAACATTAGAATATTCGAAACTTATAATGAGTCATGAATATTTTTATAATATAATTTTATTTCTATCATAATTTTTTTTCTTACACTAATTATTTTGTGGTTGAGCCAATCAATATATAAAACTTCCTTAATTTTTTTCTTAGCTTCAATATCATTTGTTTGATTCCTATTCTTTTTAAACAACTATAATTTAAAAAACTAACTGTTACTCTATTACAATTTTCAACATCTTTAATTTTTTAATATCACATATTATGTGTGAGGAATAATCATTGGTAATGATCCATGTTTTGTTTCTTTTTTTATGCTTTCAGAGATGTCTCAATAATAAAGGCTCTTCATTTAACTTTCTTCTTTCCAACTTATTTTTTTTCTTCCTCACACAATAAAATTTTCTTGGAAGATTATTCATGAAATCTTTATCAAAGTGACCTTATTTTCCAAATATTACACATAATTCCACAAAGTATCTAAATTTATTTTGGGTTGGAAAATCTACAAAATCTTGTGATTTTAGTTTAACAACTTCCTGCCACATAGAAAAGTTACTTACATTATCTTCTTCGATTTCTTCCTATTATTTCATACTTTCTTCAAAGAAGATAAAAATAATTCCAATAGTTATAATATTTATAGAAAAATATATTGTAGATAAAAAAATATCCATTGAATCGTAGTCCTCTATAGAAGTATGATATGTCTCTATAATAATTTTTCTGAGATTTGTAACATCATTCTATTTTTTTTTCTATTGGAATGGCGTAACTTTCTTATGGAGTTTTTTCTCAATGCTTATTCATGTAAAATATTTCCCACATCATTTATCTACCTAATCATTCCCAATATTTTTGTTATCCCCTATAAATTTAATAAATTTAGATGAACCATTACATTTATTAGGGGTATATTTTACCTGATTCTTTGAATTATATTTCTTACTATCATGAGATGATTCAACATTTACCTCTAAATACTTTTTTAAATTTTCATTCATCGTTGTTAAGGTACTCTTAACCTTAAGTTGTTTAGATTGAGAATAAAAAACTCATTCTCCTTATCTAAAAGTTTCTTATGGAGAACTTCCAACATATATACTTGTTGTGAATTTTTTAGTTAACAATTTACAACCTATTAAATATATTTATCTTCCTATTTAAGGACATATATTTACTTTAATATCCTTACCTATTTCTTTCTTCATCATTATGATTTATTTCTTTTATTTTTTTAATTTTCTCAAGACATTATAAAACTTTAGATTTGAGTTGATAGTCTCTGTAATATTCTTCACTTCTTCCTCCTTCCTCGCTATTTGATGAATCCCCCTTTTTGTCAAAATTTTCAAAGAGCATTTGAAATTTTTATAAACATTCATCTTCTAATGAATTTTTTTAGTAGATTCAATATTTGTATTCTTACTC
The DNA here is from genome assembly GCA_963277665.1 of Viscum album. Lineage (NCBI taxonomy): Eukaryota > Viridiplantae > Streptophyta > Magnoliopsida > Santalales > Viscaceae > Viscum > Viscum album. Next base: position 639,724,003 of record OY728146.1, on the reverse strand, counting down.
AACACACTTCTTCTATTTATAGAGAAAAATTTCTTACCACTAGTAGTTTTCTTATCATTCATAAAAGATTTTATAATCTTCTTCCACTAAGGATTTTCTTGAAAATTATCTTTATTTTCACCAATATTATTCTTGAGGAAATTAATTGAAAATTCCCAATTCATCCACACTCAAAATATTTGAGTAGAAATTTTCCTCTATACATTCCTATACCTATTCGATAGTTTTTGGAGATAAGTAACAAGATATTTTAATTCATTTCATAGCCTTCCATATCTTCCAGGCTACTAAAGTTATCATTCATAGTATCTTTTATTTTCATCTTTCTCATAGCTTCAAAATCAATTTCATCCTTGAAATAATTTTTAATTACTTTATTATTTCTCATCCCATAAGTAATAAAAATTTTATGAAATTCAATAAGTGATAATTAAAAATTATCATCTAAATCTAATATTTTAGAGCCAGAAATGATTGGGAAGTTTCTCTGGTGTTTCTTGACGATAGAAAAATCATCTAATATATCTCTAAAACCTCTTATTTTTCACAAGTATTCATTGACTTTGGTGAAGTACTCATTAATAGTTTCTTTATATATCATTATGATATCTTCAAAATTACTTCTCCATATTTGTAACTTCACATCCTTCACATTGTTGTTTCCTTTTAATACACTTTCGAGCCTGACCAAAATTTCTCATACTATTGTGATACCCATTACCGTTATGTAGACATGTTCTAATATAGACATAAAAATACCATTTTTATCCTTTCCATCAATATCAATGTTTCTGTTCACAACAACACACATAAGACAATTTTTCTATATGGGTGGAAGCGAATTTGTTTTCATATCAACAACCTCTAGGCCAACTGACAGAAGATTGGTTATCATTTTATTTTTCCAACCATGATAATTTTTTCGACCAAATATAGGAATACCACTCTTGTTGTTTAAATTAAAATTTCTCATGATAAAGATTCAACAGTGGAAACTTTCCTCTAAAACCACATTATATTACTAAGGATAATTTTTCCACTGAGAAGGGGGGGTTGAATTAGTGGTGATCATTTTCAAATTTCAATATTTTTAAAGAAAAACCCCTATAAATAGTGAGATTTATCATGAAAATGTTCTATAACCTCAACTAAGGTTATTGACCCTATAGATTGTGAAACAATGTCACCCACCTGATGCCTTTAGCAACAGGTGGTGAACATGATGTATAGAAAATACCACTGACACGGTATGATACTATCCCTTGAGGATGTACACAATGTTTTCTTGTTACTAAATCTTATAATCCCACCTCGCTTAGGGAAGGCTATGATGAAACTAGTGATAGATATCACTGCTAATAACCCCTTCAATAGATTATTCCCATAGCATGAAAATCAACACCTTCCTTACCTTAGAAAGTTAGATCAAGGAGTCATCCACAGATCCATCCCAATTTATGAGCTTTCTAAGAGAGATCCTATCAATAAACACAACCGTATCCATCCTAGAAATGTTCCTCAGTATCTTGTTTAGGGAACTTACTGATTGTTAATTTCCCTAGATACTCATACCCAAACACCAAGGAGATAACATCAGGTGTGAAATGTTTTAAACCAAGGGGAGTGTCTCATATCCCCACCTCCATAGATGAAGACTGTTGACATATTCTGATGGAATCTAATGATCAGGATCACATCCCTTCTCACCTAGAAAAATTTTGTTCATACATCCATGTATCAATAATGGGGAAGAAGATATATCTTCCCCCAAACATGAATCCCATTAGAATATTCTAATGAAATAAGGATGATAGAAGTAGGAATACATAACCACTTTAACCAGATACTTATGCGAATATATCCTAGAGACTAAGAATGTGTAGTAATACATTATTGAACATACTATACTGAACTAACACTATATTCTAGAAATAATAGAAGATATCTTTGGCATATTCCATAATAGGTACAGATACAAGGACATGCAAACATTCCTATCCCAACATCCAGAGAATCATATCACCATGATCAACCTAGTTTTGAAATCACATTCCCATTCTAAATAGGATCTGTAAACCTAGTTTGGAAATCACCTAAAGATAGGAACACATTCTTATCAAAGAAATCCCATGGTATGTTCCAAAGGAAAACCAGGATTAAGCCCATATCCCCACTCCAATTGAGTTCTGTTGGTATGATTTGAAAATTACCACAGAGAAGGATCCAATCCATGTTGATGAAGTTAATAAGAGTATTCCAATAGATTACAAGACCTAGGTTCACATTCATTTCCCTACAAATGAAATATTTCATTAGAATCCATTAGTGTTTATATTAGAGGAGGCCTATAACCATTATCCCATTTTGGTGGTCTATTAACATACTATGATAGGTAATTTATGTCTAAACTGGATTCAAACCCCAACCTAAACCAAGTGCGGCTGATAGATTCTAGAAACTAAACAAATGTAGGCTCATATTCATGCAAAAAATATAGAAACTCACTAGAATAATCATACATATTCCCAGAAGCTAGCATATATCCCTACTAAAATAGAAGTTCATTTTCATATCTCAGTTACCACCATATAATAGGCCAATATTCATGCTCAAACTTGAAAGGAAGGTCAACATATTCCATCCATGAAGTAGGATGAGGATAAAATTTCTACTCTACTCTATGATAGTATCCTTGAAGTTATAAGATGCATTTATAAAACTCCTCAAGGGTACTTCTACTCTTATTATAAATGGGAAGATGAAAAATACCATTATAGTCATCCTAGAAGTAGTATATAGATTTATTATAGGGACCCTTCCCTTAACATCTACTATGGAAAACCTCTACAAAGTGATATCTCACCCAAATAGGTAAATCCTCCCCATATGAAGGAATCTTAATATAGATAGGTTCTATAAACACGTGGGTTGATCATATATGGAACACTATAAAATACCTAAAATTCCTTGCCCTAGTCAGAAACTGACCAAGAGAAGTGACCTTTGTGGTCAGACTAGGTGGAGGAACATGGACCTAATGAAAAAGGGGCCAATATGAACATATGGAGGGATCATACCATATAAAACCACCCAAATATGTTTTGTACCATCTCTACTTCAAATTAAAAAGTCCCAGATGAGATAAAAGAGGAGTACGTTCCTTACTTTGAAAAAAACATATGAGAAAATTTTATTTGTATTAAGGAAATACACCTACCTCATTAGAGATAAGATGGTCACATTTAGGATATAAAGATTTTATGTTGTTAGATAGATCTATCCACAATCTCTATGTCATGATATTTGAGATATGAAATTAAAAAAAAATACAAATGCACACTTTACCCAAAATCCTGACATGTCTTTAACATTTATTTTTCGAGGCCCCTTACTATATCCATATCTGAGGATGGTGCAAGTATGGATCATTGAAATTCACCCCATCCATATGATAGAAAATATCATCAGATGTTGCATCCTGTAATTTCATGATCTCCTGGGAGATCATATGAATGAAAAATGTGCAGGCCAGTTGGTAAATCTGATAAGGATCCTCCACTATGAAAATGAAAATATTTCATGAATGGAGAGAGAGGGCCATTATAAGTCACTAAAGTAGGGAATATTAAAAAAATGGGGACACAACTCATATAATTAGGCCAATGTTTCGGATTACCCAAAAAATACTCTAAATAAGTAACTCCCTTCACAAGTTTTTGCTAGAATAGACCAATGCAAAGATAATATTTCACCAAATCAGGAAGAGAAAAATGGTAACTTCCATGGAAGACATCCAGGAGTAAAACCAGCCCATGATACTAGGGGTATTTTTATTAGAAACTCTACCCCTATTTTCATAAACACTATCAGTTTTCTGGAGAAATTATTTATAGAAAAAAATAAACCCTATCCCATAGGTTTGGTCCGTTTTATCTAAACCATCACTATAATTTTTTTTAAAATCCTAAAAAAAGTCATAGTGTCTAAATTGAGGCCCCAAATCAACCCTATACTATATATATTGTGTAATTTTTATCATCACCAAAAAGGAAATTGGTTATTTCTAGGCTATGAGGTCAATGCCAATAACTGACACCCTAGTTGTTCCTCCCAATGTGAGACACACTTCTTTAATTCAGGGCCTTCTTGGAAAGTGTGATTGGAAACTCCCTAAAGTTCATTCTTCAAAGACCTGAACATCGGTAATGTCTAGAAAAGATAGTTAAACCCCACAAAGGTCATAAACCAAGATGACCCAATAAGAAAAAGGACCCCCATGAAACTCTCAAAGTAGAGATAAGCGTTATGAATATACCCTACTATTTGGTCAATGACTGAGTGAATACCATTGTATGATACGCCTCATTGAACATCTTCACCATTAATCCAATTAATTATGGAGACCAAGAAAATATGTATAGGGTGAAAAGCTCAAATGGAACCTTAGGAAGTGGGTGACATTGATGTACAAATTGAGGCTTCACATAGTGGATTCAGAGGAGGAACTAGAACCGGAAACCTATGAATAATGAGTTTCCACATTTTTAATGGAATTATAAAAAGGATAAAGTTAAAAGTGTGGCTACATCTTACTAACCACCTAGAAGGGATACAATCCTCTTTGTAGAGGGATGAATAGTGAAATATGATAATAAGATACACAACCTCAGGCAACATAATAAGAAATTAATCAGGTGGAATATCCCCACTAGATATCACCTTCAAGTGGAAATATATTTCCCTCCTACCACCCATAAATAAAGAAAAAATATACCTATAGGGGTATAATTTGAGCATTAGTCTAGCTCTGGATATATGTAATCAATTTATATAACTATCAAGATTAATAATGACAATGATTTTCCTCCATTAAGGGGACAACTTCCTCCTTATCGAGGTGATCATCCCACATTGGCCCAAATTTAAAATCATTAGGTGATATCATATCCCATTAAATATCAATAATACAATTATAATTCCCTAGATATAACACAATGGTTATCCCATGGTTTTATCTCAAAGAGTTAGTGTGTCCATCTCAATGAATCTCCTAAAATATTTTTTGTATTTTATCCTACTTTATAGAAGTAAAGAAAACATGAAACAACATTGATGAGTATAATATGAATGAAAATATAAGAAAATAATAAATAAGGAAAGAAAAGGGAAAGAATAAGGAATGTTAGGAAAAACAAAAATAGTTCCAGTAATGCTTCAAATTCTAAGGATAAAAATGATTTCTTCATTCGTAGAAAAATTACTATAACACTATCAAAAAATTACTAGATGAACCAACCTCTATAAGATTTTAGTCCATTTAAAGAATTATTCTTACAATCACTACTATCAAGATTCATTCAAGTGATATTTTTGAAAAAATGATGCCCAAATAAATCTCTTTGAATGATTCTGACACAAAGAATGAAACCAAAAAAGGTCAAACAATTTTAAAGAAATAATGTCATGAATAATTAAATGAAAATAATTTTTTTTACATATTTACTTCCCATCATGAACCTAATGGTTTATACAATAAAAATTCAACCTTAATATATGCGTGCTTTATGTATTGACATAACACATCTACCTCATTAAAAATAATGAAGTGAAAAACTATTCCCATGAATGAATGTGTAGTCATAACTAATCACTTTTAATTTCACAATATACCAAGAGAAATAAATAAATAAATATTTGATAAGATATTTGATCTCCAATAATATTAAAGATTATAATAATGGATCAAGCTCTATAAATTAGCCTTCTATGTTTAAAGGTGGTAGATTACACATAGAGAGAGAAAATATAACAACACAAAAACAATTTATTTACAAATAGAGAAAAATTTTAGAAGGTATAGACAAAAATAAGATGAGAGAGAAGGGATAGAAAATGAAAAATAGAATTATGGGGATATCTACTCCTCTAGTATCCAAATCCATATTTAAAATCATTAAATAAAAATACTATTAAAAAAAGATTGATAAACAATAAGATTCCAAGTGGAAACCCCCTCTGAACAATTCCTTTTTGATGTGACACCAGCAAAGTCCTTCTGAAAATGTTGATTCACACATGTACCATGGTGTAGGCACATAGATTAAATTAAAACGTTCAATTAACAAATGAATCACATCCAAAACTAACAAAAACTATTATAGGATCTCTGACACATGCCCAAATATATTCTTGGGGCACATTCAACTATGAAAACCAAGATATGACAATGGAATTATTTAATTCCCCCATCATATTCTTCATGAAAAATTAGTAAAAACTCAACATTCATCCATTAGAATAAATTATCACCAACATTAAACAAAAATTACTCCTTGAAGAATTACATAAAACATGTAACAATCACAAAATAAAACTTAAAATCCATGAGAAAAAAGAAGACAAACATTCCATTTTCATGTTCCAACCAAAAACATAAAAACAAAAATGAAATCAACCATCAAACATAAAATTCACCACCATATGAACACATTCTACACAAAATCCCAAATTGATAATGCTTAAACTCGTTTTGATAGATATTAATTAGTTAACTTCATTCATTCGATCAAGATATGTAAACAACCATGCTTGATGACATCATATTCTTAAAAATATCAACTGATATGGTCGAATGAACTCAAAATCAAGAACTTCAGTCAGATCTGGAATTATATCAACTTAGGACTGTTGTCTCCCTTGGATTGATTATGGTCAATATTGGCATGGAGTAAAATAAAAATGAGTTATATATTCTTTTTTCCTCAATTAATAAAGTATTTTCATAAATTGAAGTGTCTGCCTCAACATCGATCTTGATTAGATTTCACAACATGTTCACATTCGATTCAATCCAAGAATATTTGTCTTTGGTTTCCCACATTCGAACTTGATGTTGAAGTTGAAGAACCGAGCTCCAAATAGAGAACCTATTGAAAATAAAAATATGATATTATCTTTAGTTATTCCTTCTTCTTCATGATTCTTTTTTATAATTTAATGGTTAATTTTCCATGGTTGGATTGGCTGGATTTTTGTAATTGGAATAAATTGTAACTACTACTAAGATAGAAAAAAATGTCCGACTACATGGATCTTCAACTGGTTCAACTTGATCTGAGTATTTATTTATATATTTACCAGTCTATGGGGGTCATAACCTGAAAAACCTCATCCTTTTATTCAAATATAACTCAATAGTAAAATATTATCCACCTTTTGATTTGTCTTAGTCACTATGTATATTGTGAGGGAGAATTTTTTCTTCGGAGAATCCATGTAAAATTAATCTTACATGACCCTAAAAATATCTTATGGTTTTTTTATTCTACGCCGCTTTTAAAATTATGAAATAAACATACTAATCAATTTATCTTATGAATATTTATAAAATTATCTTACATGAAATCCAAAAAATTATTTTACACAAAAAATAATAATCTTATGGAAATATGTACTGGTGGTTCTTCAAAGTAGAAAGAAAAAATAAACAATTGTCTGATAAAAATAAATTAAAAATAACTATTTAAATAATTAAAACATTATAATATTAAATATAAAAAAATTAGCTAATATAATAATAATTATTATTAATAAAATCATTAGTTTACAGAAACCACTATAGTTTAACCAAATAGTGATTATTAACTAAATTAAATTCATTTTAGTATTAAATACATTTTAAAAACCCCAAAAAGGATGTGAAAAAAATGCTTTATAATGGTCCACATTAGTAGGATTGAAGGTAGAAAAACCATGTCAAACCTCACCCACTTCTTGTACATAGGAGGTTGTCCCAAAAACAATACCTCTTGAACTCCTCAACACCATCAATTCCTTAGCTTGTTAGATGGAATCCAGAGAGGTTCGGTGTACCCCCATACATGCTAAAAAGAAGACATATCCTGAATGTGTGGATGACACATTGCCCCCTCACAACATCAGTGACCCCATATTCTCAACCATTGATGGTACAAGATACCTAGAACAACATCTCATGCACTTCCTTTCCAAACATGTCTATATAGTGGTCCCTCGATACTATCAAGAATTAGTAAAAATGATATCCTTTGTACAAACTATGGTGGGGACATCCTTAGTTTGGCATATAAACCTTCAAGAAAGATCCTCTATGGATTGAGAAAACCTATGTCATCAACTCCTTTATCAATTTATCATCATGATAAGAAAACCAATGATCATAGACCTCAAAAATTTAAATAGTTCTAAAATGATATGGCCTCATAATTTTTCTCCAATTGGAAGGGTCTAATATACTCACTTAGTATTCAACTCTCTTAAGATAAATTACTTGATCTCTATTCTCATAACCTTCAATATGATATATAGACACCATAAATCCCAATAATATTCCCAGGTGGAATATGCGAGTTTAATTCAATGGATAAATTCTTAGAAAGTTCCATTCAACAAATTTGGGCCAAATATCCACCCATGCCCATGATAGAGGGAATGAATCCTGGAAGAGGAGATACTGCTGATATTACCCTAAAAAATTAATGGTTCCTACCAAAGCACCCAAGTAGGACATAATTCTACTGATGCCTTCCACCGAGTAGCAGCATCAGTAAAACTACCCTTGACTAGAGTTAAAGTGATATTAGGGATTCCCATATTATGAGGAATGACAGAACAAAGTAAATTCCAACTAAATTGAATAGGTTCTAGTTTATTTCCTCAAAACTAGAGAATATAACCTCCTTAAGGTAATATATCTTAAGAAACCTAAGGAGGTTGTCCTCAATGACCAACCATATTATTTCCCTTTTTATAGGGGATTGGGTCATGCCACCAAGGATTATATTTTCATCAAAACATCCACGAGATCATGGTTTATTCTAGACATGTGATATAGGGAAAAACCCCAACATAGGTGACCTATGTGACCTCCACCCAACTAGAAGAAGAAGGCGAGTGATAGAAAGCTCCAACTAGGCATGAAAATATGTTTGATAACTATATGATTCAGAAGACAGTTGATTAAGTTTATACCACCCTCAGATAAAATATCTACAAACCATTTTTTATCTCATAATATGAAGAGGAATCATTTATTCTACCTCCATAAGGTATATGTATTCATAAAATATAGAAAAAATTAAAAGGAAAAGAGTCATGTATGTAATGACCCCAACCCTATTGGTTTGGAGATGGTACCTTACTTTATTATATTGGCATAGATAAAAGATTAAAAATATAAAAGGACATATCAGTTCAGATGTTTTAGAAACCGTATTATATACATGAATCCCATTTTAATTAGGGAAAAAAATAAAACATAGTACATGATAAAATCCAAAAAACTTCTTCCTTGAAAACTCATTCAAAGATCTCTTATTCATAACATGGGGAAAGGAAAAAAGATAAGGGTGAGCTCAAATGCTCAGTAAGGTTTATGTACAAAAGAAGCTACCATAAATAAAAAATGGATCATCATTATGGAAAGGTGAATTACTGATACTCATTATAATTATTAAATAACTTGAGCATAATATGACATGAATAAAATATGATCAAATAATACCATATAAATAATCACATGATATTGAATCTTGAACATGAATAACCCAACTAATATACTAATCACATGGAATAACAATAATTATGGAAAGAATAATTTTTTACATATAAACTATCATAATATATCCTATAGATAGTTACTACCAAGACAATCCTCTTGCTAGTTTAATTTTGTGTATAGAAACCTATCTTATAAGGCCCCGGCCTTAAACCTTAATTAATCTTGAATGAAATCAATAATTCAAATTGTGGATCTTTTTAGGTTTAGAGTTTTAGAGAATTAGGACATAACTATTACATCTCAAAAGATTACAAAGTAGACACATCTACTCAGTTCCCATTTTTTCAAAAATAAAAACTCTTGAACAAAAGAGTCATGTATAGTTCCTTGTTTTAGATAGCCTGACATTTCCTTGATCTCATCCTTGACCCTATTCAACTTTATGTCATGTGAAAAACATTTCAAAAACTTGGGATGAGCATAAAAAGCTCAGTAAGGGATATAAAAATATGGAAAGGAAGCATGAGTACATGTATACATAAGAATCAATGAAATCATACTTTACTCATAAAACATAAGAACATTAACATAACTCATCCAAACATGAATAAATAATAGAAATCATAAGACATAAAGATAACTTGAGGCATTCATAACATTCTTACGTAGGGAGTAACCCTCTTGGTTACGTTTGGAATACCCATCACAGTATATTCCCTAAATCTCTTCGAAGAAACCTTAACGTTTAACTCCTTCTCATTACCCAATGAATTGAAGAGCTATATCGGGCTCACCTGCCCTTAGTTTATCATGGAACCACCCATCTTCATTACAATTCCCAAGAACCATAACATAATCGTACCACATAATACACGCATAAAGGAAACATAACATTTCCACATTTCAATCACAAGATATCAATACAAAACATTGATATAAAAAACATTATAAAAAACATTTTCAATACTAAAATAAAATAAAATTAAAACATGGTATTTATTTTTCATTTTAAAAAAAGTATGGCTTGTAGAGGAAGCCGAAACACAAATAATGGTCACAGCAGCAGAGAAGTCGCTGTCACCGCATACGTACGACAAAAAAAAACATTCCTTTTGTCGTTTAGTAAAATGCTTCATATAAAAAAATATTCCTTTTGAATAAGCATAAAAGTCAAAGGGGTTTATACACCATATAAAATAAAGTTGTGTATAAAACAAAATATGCCTCAATGAATGGAGATTGAGATGAAGTTCCTTACAAAGACGGTATCCTTGGATTAAGGATAAATCAATTACATAATTATGTGTGAAAAATGGATACACCAAATATAATTGGATATTAAGTGTAAAAAAATCAGAGGAAATTCACACATATTCATAGAATGACATATTCAAGGAGTACAAGTTTATCCCAAAGAATCAAAATTGGGTTAAGAAGTTCCCATGCAAAAATTCGACAGCCTAACGACATCACTTTAAAATTCAGAAAAAGAGTTGATGAGAGATAAAAAGGGTGTCTCATCACTTGGACATAAAATTTACATCAATAAGTATATATAAGAACATATCCCAACATAATAGTATGTGAATTAAAATACATAACAAAAGAAGTCTTGTAAAAAGAGGAGGGTGAAAGGTTCCCTTACCGACTTGGGTAACTTTCGAAACGTACACCCCATTAAAGAAGGGTCATACAATGAATATGTAAATACCCATTAATGAAATTATATTACACAAAGAGTATAATAATGGGAATTACATATACCACTCAAAGTAAATGGTGGAAAATGTATCATAAATCTCACAGGACTAAAAGTGAGATGAAAAATCTCTTACGAAAACTCAGCAGCCTAACAACGCCACTTAAAACTTCCAAAAAAGGATTGATGAGATAAAATAGGGTCTCTCATCATATTACAATAAAATTTACAGCAAGAGGAATATAAAAGAACATCCCCCATAATAACAAAGAGGAGCTTAAAAGAAGTGACATAAAGGAGAGTACTTAAAAAGAAAGAAAGAGGTTAGATCTCTTACGAAAATTCGGCAGCCTAACGGCGCCACTCAAAACTTCCAAAATGGATTGATGAGAGAAAATAGGTTCCCTCATCATATGAACATAAAAAGTACAGTATGAGTAATATAAAATAACATCCAAATAATAAGAAAGATGAACTTAAAAGGAATGACATAAAAGAGTGTACTTAAAAAGAAAGAGAGGGGTATGATCCCTTACCTCGTGTCCGACATGACTCGATCATTCTTTAATCTCCTGAATAATAAAATTTGGTCAATTTATAATTTCATAAGGAACTAATTTAAAGATTATTATTCAGTTAATATCACATATTATAATGTTATAATAATTGGTTAATAAAGTGAGTTCATATTAGACGTTTTTGTCGATGTTCCGTACATGAGTAAAAATCGAACTTGTTAGAAAAGAATTTTCCATGTAGTTATAGGTACATCATATCCAGAATAGTATTGATGTTTTAAATATCATATATATCCAGTATATATTCATTTTATAATATTCCATATAATTTGGAGATAAAAAATTAAAAGCACCGTTCATGGAGACGGTAGGTCGTACGTACGCATGAACGCTACTTTCATTTTTTTATCATATTAATGAAATTAAAACAAAATGGGAGATATATATATTATAATTCCAGAATGATATCCATCATTTAGATGTAATATATTACATATATATACATTATATATATGTACTTATAACAGTACATAACATTTGGAGATAAGAAATGAAATGTACTGTTCATGGAGACGGTAAGCCGTACGTACGCATGAACGCTACTTCCATTTCTATTTCATATTTAATGGAATTAAAACATAATGATACATAATAGTATTATAATTATAGTATTGTATCATATATAATATTATTAAATCTATCCCTTATACGTACCACATATGGTATTAACGAATCAAATCACTTTTAGGGGGCGGTAGTCCGCACTTCCTAAAATGAAGATATCACGTTTACCCATAATGGAAACTATAAATGTATGCCATAAATGAAAAATACAGAAGCTTAAGAAAAAAATAAACATATTATATATCATATATAAATATATTGACATCTTAACGGCCACCTTTGAAGGTGTTAAAAGAATATTGAACAATCATCGTTTCGTGAGGCAGAAATTCACCATCCACAGAAACAATATGTTCTTTAACCATTAGATTTAGGTGTGTGTAAGTGTATCTCGAATTATTATTATAAAAAAATCCTAGTTTATTGAAGATACTAGAGTTGTTACAAAATAAATTAATAAAAAGAGTTTAGGTGGTTGGAGAAGCAAAATAAAACATAAGAACACAAGTGAAGACATTACCTTAAAATCAGGTAACTCTTTTTGATTTGAGCTCCAAGGCTTCCTTGGGAAGAGTTCTGCCCAAAGTGAGGATTCTAGGAGTAAGAGAGGGATGTGGAGAGACAAAATGGGCAGGGTTTGGCCGATAAAAAGTCTTGAGAGGTGTGTATAAGGAGGTAGAGGTGGGGGCCTTTTATAAGAGGAGAGGAGGGGCACTCTTGGAAGGTCTTGAAAAGTAACATTATTATAAAATGCTTTTCGGATTTTAAAGGTTCCACAATTATATATTTCGAGTATAAGGTGATAATAGTTCTAAATCCACCCATACAATAGGTTTTTTACATGTTTAGGTCTTAGATTTTACATTATCTTTTCATTTTATTTAAACCATTAAATAATGAGGTAATTGATGAATCATCATGATGTCATAAATAATTTATTTTATTTAATGTCTAAAAATTATAAAAAAATACTATGATGTAGGAAATCATTTTATATTTCTAATGAATATTTATAGTAAAAAATATGACTTGTATAACCCCATGTAAATGTTTTTTGGTAAAACAATACATGTTTGTGTCATTTTTACTTTTACTTTAAATAAAATGCATTAATGTCATTATCTTACCCAAGTGGCTCCATGGGTTCCCAAAAATAGACCCATGGGTTTTATTGGTCGGCCATGACTCATCCAATAGGGTTAGGACAAGTGTCAAGTTATTTTCATTTTATTATAATATCATTTTTACCTTAAATCACACTAATTACCTCTAATCGCGATTAAAAACTTTAAAGTTACTATTCACCAAAAAATTATTTTAATCCCATTGAACCAAATTTTACTTCCTAATGACAACCATGTATGTAAGATTTTTGAAAATCAAATCACAGTAGTGTTAAAGTTTAATTTAAATGAAAAAAATCAGTTTTTAAGTAGCACTTAGTGGTTTCACTATTCATCAAAAATTGAAGTTTTTCAGAAAAATACCAAAACTTCACCCTAATATATATTTGATATTCCAAGTTAAAAAATGATGTCTATTTTACAAAATTCAAAACATATAAGTTAAATTAGTTAATTTAATAATTAATTCCCGCTGTCAGAACAAATAGCGAGTTTTTATGAAACAATATATATCAAAAGATTGACACTAGTTTAAGTCCAAATTCAAAGTGAAATTAATTCCAATGACCACTATTGGATTAAAGGGTAAAAATATATTCTAACTTCACTTTAATACCAATTCAAAAGATAACTTAATCATATAAATAAAATAATACAACATTTTTCACTATTCATTAAAAAATGAACTTTATCGGAAAAATACCAAAAATTTACACAAAGTAAATTTTGATGTCCCGATTCTAAGGAAGAATTTTATTTTGTCCAATAAAAGGTATAAGAGTGACCAAAACTATATTTAATGAAGGTTCTCCATCAAAAGGCGATAAGTGGACCTTTAGTGAATATTAGAGTATATATGCCTAAAATTGAATTCTTTTCGTATTTTAAGCCTTTATCCTTTATTGGATAAATGTAAATACATTTAACAAACATATATAATCATATTTTAGTTATTTCTATTCATTACCGCAAATACAACATCTACGTGCTAACTATCATTTAAAATAATATTATTTTATTATTAGAGTGCAACGTAAGATTTCAAAGAAACTCATTGTTGTGTATTGGGTATGCCATCGAGCATAGCATTCCCTTTAAATTAATATTAACATTTTATTCAAAAATAGGGATAAATATTAAAATGTCATATTATTTATTTACCAGGGGTGTTACATCCTTCCCCCCTTTTGGGAATTGTGTCCTCACAATTTTAAAATTGGGCTCAAAAACTTCATTGAAAGTCCCACATTGGAACAAGAGTCAGTAAAACAATCACTTTAAAAGAAAGAAAGAGAAGTACAGATGTCAACCGATTTAACCCATACTAGGATTCCATGTAGGAAAACATGGATATGGAAGAAAAAGCAAAGGGTCATGTTCTGAGGGAGGGTGATAGAAAACATGTTTAGGAGAAAGTTAACCACAAGAAAATCACAAACTTGTGATGGGTTATACGGTATTCAATTCCCAAGTATGAAAAGTTAATAGAAAACATTTTTGTTTTAAGTTAATTTTCATCGGGGAATTTATTTTTTGATCTTAAGGAAACATAATTACTTGTCATGTTGACATTCAACTTTTACTAGATTTATTACACAAACTCCTACTTTCTTCAAATCATGAGTATTTAGGATGACTTGTTCACATTAAGAGCGCTATAATCCACTTCTAGAGAATCACCTAATACAAAAAAGAGAACTATATATTTCTCATGTATTTACACCTTAACCAAAACAAAAATTGTTAGAAAAAGATCAGATAATCCACAAAAGGATAACCCTTTATAAAAATAAAATCTATTCTTAATCTCTAAAATTTGTCCAACAAAACCCAAAGTTCAACGAAGACCATTTGATAAAAAATTTGTCCATAAAATTATCCAAAGTAAACCAAACTAAGATTGAAACTTAAATATTTGAAGGATTTAATCACATAGTCTTCCAAGGTACAAATTAACGTTTATCTCCAAATAACATCAGTTGCTCTTAAATTCTCATATTGAAAATTAATTAACCTAATCACATATCCTTGATGATAGGTTAATCATTTCCATAGATAACCCAAAATAAACTTATTATTGATTCCTAAAATAATATAACTAAAAAGAATTAGTCAAACTAACTAGGGACTTCACGTAGTCCAGTGGTAGGCGATAAATACCAGTCGCACTTTGGTTGTGGGTTTGATTCCCGCATCTTTGTCCGACACGACGGGTTGTCACACGGTCTGCGTGTTGTCCTTTTTCCAAAACTATATAATTCTTAAAACATTCCCCAAAACGAGATAAAATCTTCAAAAATAATCATAACATATTTTAACATCAAGTTTATCTCATGCCTTTCATTTTCCATCATAATATATAATAACCCATAATTACCTCAAAAGTAAGGATCATATAAACCCTAATGGTTACCTTTATAATTAGTACCTGAAATTACACATCAATTGGTCATCTCGTACATGATGCATTATAGAACATACCAAGGTACAAGTTGTTGATCATGACTCCTTGATATTTGGTTTAGAATAACCATGATTTTCCTCATTGAATCCCCCATTTCATCCAGTCACTTAATCAGAGAACCACCACAATATCCTTCAAACCTATTGTTGCTTTGGTTCCTGCTAGATCCATCCATTCACTAAAAATAGAAATGTCAGTGTGAGTATATCAACAAAACCATCATGTACTAATGAGGAAGATAAACACAAAGATATACTTACTCATTCACTTTATCTAAAACTAGGACTCTTTCTGAAATCCTAACCATTATGGTAATGTCACTTATGCCTAGAGAATACCCTAAACTCTAAAGTTATCTAAACCGAACTATGATACCAACTATAAGGCCCCGGCCTTAAACCTTACTTAATCTTGAATTAAATGAATAATTCACATTTTGGATCTTTTCAGGTTTAGAGTTTTAGAGAATTAGGACATAACTATTACATCTCAAAAGATTACAAAGTAGACACATCTACTTAGTTCCCATTTTTTCACAAAATAAAAACTCTTGAACAAAAGAGTCATGTCTATTTCATTGTTTTAGACATCCTGACATTTCCTTGATCCCATCCTTGACCCTATTCAACTTTATGTCCTATGAAAAACATTTCAAAATCATGGGATGAGCATAAAAAGCTCAGTAAGGGATATAAAAATATGGAAATAAAGCATGAGTACATGTATACATAAGAATCAATGAAATCATACTTTACTCATAAAACATAAGCACTTTAACATACCTCATAAAAACATGAATAAATCATAGAAATCATAAGACATAAAGGTAACTTTAGGCATTCATAACATTCTTACATAGGAATTAACCCTCTTGGTTACGTTTGGAATACCCATCACAGTATATTCCCTAAATCTCTTCGGAGAAACCTTAACGTTTAACTTCTTTGCGTTACCCAATGCATCAAAGAGCTATATCGGGCTCACCCGCCCTTAGTTTATCATGAAACCACCCGTCTTCATAACAATGCCCAAGAACCATAACATAATCGTACCACATAATACATGCATAAAGGAAACATAACATTTCCACATTTGAATCACAAGATATCAATACAACACATTGATATAAAAAACATTATGAAAACCATTTTCAATTCCAAAATAAAATAAAATTAAAACATTGTATTTATTTTTCATTTAAAAAAAAATTATGGCTTGTAGAGGAAGCCGAAACTCAAATAATGGTCACGGCAGCGGAGAAGTCGTTGTCGCCGCATACATATGAAAAAAACAAAAAAACATTCCTTTTGTCGTTTAGTAAAATGGTTCATATAAAAAAATATTCCTTTTGAATAAGCATAAAATTAAAAGGGGTTTATACACCGTATAAAAGAAATTTGTGTATAAAACAAAATATGCCTCAATGAATGGAGATTGAGACGAAGTCCCTTACAAAGACGACATCCTTGGATTAAGGATAAATCAATTACATAATTATGTGTGACAAACGAATACACCCAATATAATTGGATATTATGTTTAAAAAAATCATAGGACATTCAAAAATATTCATATAACAACATATTCAAGGAGTACAAGTTTATCCCAAATAATCAAAATTGGGTTAAGAAGTTCCCTTGCAAATATTCGACAGCCTAACGACGTCACTTTAAAATTCAGAAAAAGAGTTGATGAGAGATAAAAAGGGTGTATCATCACTTGGACATAAAATTTACATCAATAAGGATATATAAGAACATATCCCAACATAATAGTATGTGAATTAAAAGAAATAACAAAATAAGTCTTTTAAAAAGAGGAGGGTGAAAGGTTCCCTTACCGACTTGGGTAACTTTTGATACATACACCCCATTAAAGAAGGGTCATACAATGAATATGTAAATACCCATAAATGAAATTATATTACACAAATAGTATAATAATGGGAAGTACATACACCACTCAAAGGAAATGGTGGAAAATGTATCATAAATCTCAGAGGAGTAAAAGTGAGATGAAAAATCCCTTACGAAAACTCGGCAGCCTAACGACGCCACTTAAAACTTCCAAAAAAAGATTGATGAGATCAAATAGGGTCTCTCATCATATTAAAATAAAATTTACAGAAAGAGGAATATAAAATAACATCCCCCATAACAACAAAGAGGAGATTAAAAGAAGTGACATAAAGGAGGGTACTTAAAAAGAAAGAAAGAGGTTAGATCTCTTACGGAAATTCGGCAGCCTAATGGCGCCACTCAAAACTTCCAAAATGGATTGATGAGAGAAAATAGGGCACCTCATCATATGAACATAAAAAGTAAAGTACGATTAATATAAAATAACATCCTAATCATAATAAAGATGAGCTTAAAAGGAATGACATAAAAGAGTGTACTTAAAAAGAATGAGAGGGGTAGGATCCCTTACCTCGTGTCTGGCATGACTCGATCGTTCTTTAATCTCATGAATAATAAAATTTGGTAAATTTATAATTTCTTAAGGACATAATTTAAATATTATTATTCAGTTAATATCATATATTATAATTTTATAATAATTGGTTAATAAAGTGAGTTCATATCAGACGTTTTTGTCGATGTTCCGTACATGAGTAAAAATCGAACTTGTTGGAAAATAATTTTCCATGTAGTTATAGGTACATAATATCCAGAATAATATTGATGTTTTAAATATCATATATATCCAGTATATATTAATTTTATAATATTCCATAGAATTTGGAGATAAAAAATTAAAAGCACCGTTCATGGAGACGGTAGGCCGTACATACACATGAACACTACTTTCATTTTTTGTCATATTAATGGAATTAAAACAAAATTAGAGATATATATATTATAATTCCAGAATTATATCCATCATTTATATGTAATATATTACATATATATCCATTATATATATGTACTTATAATAGTACATAACATTTGGAGATAAGAAATGAAATGTACCGTTTATGAAGACGGTAAGTCGTACGTACGCATGAACGCTACTTCCATTTCTATTTCATATTTAATGGAATTAAAACATAATGATAAATAATAGTATTATAATTCCAGTATGTTATCATATATAATATTATTAAATCTATCCCTTATACATACCACATATGGTATTAACGAATCAAATCACTTTTAGGGGGCGGTAGTCCGCACTTCCTAAAATGAAGATATCGCGTTTACCCATAATAGAAACCATAAAGGTATGCCATAAATGAAAAATACAGAAGCTTAAGGAAAACATAAACATATTATATATCATATATAAATATAGTGACATCTTAATGGTCACCTTTGAAGGTGTTAAAAGAACATTGAACAATCATCGTTTCGTGAGGCAGAAATTCACCATCCACAGAAACAATATGTTCTTTAACCATTGAATGTAGGTGTGTGTAAGTGTATCTCGAATCCTTATTATAACAAAATTATAGTATATTGAAGATACTGGATTTTTTATAAAAGAAATTAATAAAAAGAGTTTAGGGGGTTGGAGAAGCAAAATAAAACATAAGAACACAAGTGAAGACATTACCTTAAAATCGGGTAACTCTTTTTGATTTGAGCTCCAAGGCTTACTTGGGAAGACTTCTTCCCAAAGTGAGGCTTCTAAAAGTAAGAGAGGGATGTGGAGAGACAAAATGGGTAGGTTTTGGCCGATCCAAAGGCTTGAGAGGTGTGTGTAAGGAGGTATAGGTGGAGGCCTTTTATAAGAGGAGAGGAGGGGCACTCTTGGAAGGTCTTGAAAAGTCTTGAAAAGTAACATTATTATAAAATGATTTTCAGATTTTAAAGGTCCCACAATTATAAATTTCGAGTATAAGGTGATAATAGTTCTAAATCCACCCATACAATAGGTTTTTGACATGTGTAGGTCTTAGATTTTACATTATCTTTTCATTTTATTTAAATCATTAAATAATGAGGTAATCGCTGCATCATCATGATGTCATAAATAATTTTATTTATTTAATGTCTAAAAATTATAAAAAAAAATACTATGTTTTAGGAAATCATTTTATATTTCCAATGAATATTTATAGTCAAAAATCTGACTTGTATAACCCCATGTAAAATTTGTTTTGGTAAAACAATACATGTTTGTGTCATTTTTACTTTTACTTTAAATAAAAGGCATTAATGTCATTATCTTAACCAAGTGGCTCCATGGGGTCCCAAAAATCAACCCATGGGTTTTATTGGTCTTCCATGACTCATCCAATAGGGTTAGGACAAGTTTCAGGTTATTATCATTTTATTATAATATCATTTTTACCTTAAATCACACTAATTACCTCTAATCGCGATTAAAAACTTAAAAGTTACTATTCAACAAAAAATTATTTTAATCCCATTGAACCACATTTTACTTTCTAATGACAACCATGTATGTCAGATTTTTGAAAATCAAATCACAGTAGTGGTAAAGTTTCATTTAAACGAAAAAAAAATCAGTTTTTATGTACCACTTAGTGGTTTCACTATTCATCAAAAATTGAAGTTTTTCAGAAAAATACCAAAACTTCACCCTAAGCTATATTTGATATTACAAGTTAAAAAATGATGTCTATTTTAAAAAATTCAAAACATATAAGTTACATTAATTAATATAATAATTAATTCATGCTGTCAGAATAAATAGCGTGTTTTTATGAAACAATATATATCAAAAGATTGACACTAGTTTAAGTCCAAATTCAAAGTGAAATTAATTCCAATGACCAATATTGGATTAAAGGGTAAAAATATATTATAATTTAACTTTAAAACCAATTCAAAAGATAAGATAATCATATAAATAAATTAGATTAAAAAGATGGTTTGAATTAAAATACAACATTTTTCATTATTCATTAAAAAATGAACTTTATCGGAAAAATACCAAAAAATTACACAAAGTAAATTTTGATGTCCCGATTCTAAGGAAGAATTTTAATTGGTCCAATAGAAGGTATAATAGTGACCAAAACTATATTTAATTAAGGTTCGCCTTCAAAAGGCGATAAGTGGACCTTTAGTGAATATTAGAGTATATATGCCTAAAATTGAATTCTTTTCATATTTTAAGCCTTTATACTTTATTGGATAAATGTAAAGACATTTAAAAAACATATATAATCATATTTTAGTTATTTCTATTCATTCCCCCAAATACAACGACTACGTGCTAACTACCATTTAAAATAATATTATTTTATTATTAGAGTGCAACGTAAGATTTCAAAGAAACTCATTGTTGCGTATTGGGTACGCCATCAAGCATAGAGTTACCTTTAAAGTAATATTAACATTTTATTAAAAAATAGGGATAAATATACAAATTTCAAATTATTTATTTACCTAGGGTGTTACATATCTGATTTGTGTCAAGGAATTCCATAAGACACTACTGTGAAGATCTATCATCCAAATAGTTTAAAACTACTTAGAAACAAACTCAAAGATGTTTTCACCAACTTAATTTGTCCCATGAGACTATTGATCCATCAATGGGATTTTTTATATACAATCCCCACCCATTAATTCATGTCAGTTCATTCCTTAAATGAATAACTAATACAACTAAATCAACATTCCTTAAAAATCAATAATTATGCATACAAAATATCAATACTTCCCTAGTAAGACTAAAAATGAACCATTTACTAAAGTAAAGAAGATGTAATCATAATATATTAACCTCAATTATGTAAAATATTCAACAAAGTATGTTGACATAGATGGAAATACTTTAAATGATATTATTGAAAAATTCTCCAGGAAAATAATATTCAAACCTTCCAAACTGTCCCATACCACTTTGAAAATTTTGAATCATAAGTCTCATGAAGGAATAAAAATAAATTAAAAATATAATAATATAATAATAATAATAATAATAATATTCATTATAAAAAACTCAAAGTATTAGTATATACACCTCATAAAATAAGATAGGTGTATAACATAACAAATGTATTAGAGAAGGAAAATTATGACAAAAATCCCTTACCGCATTAGTAACATTGAAACCATAAATGATATTAAAGATATATACACAAATGGATATATAAATCTCCATAAATTTAAGCATAATAAACTCATAATACATTAATTGGTAATATATACACAAAAAAATAGTGAATATGTAATAAGTCTCGCATAAATAAAAGTGAGATTAAAAATCCCCTTACAAAGTTCGTATCATTGAGGTGAGAATTTATGAATGAGATGATTATGTGTAGAAATTTTATATCCAAAATAAGATAAGTTGGAATATAACATAAATAAATAAGTAGTTTATTCCAAACATAATATTGTCATAATAAATTGAATGAAGTAGATGTATAACCTAAGGAATTGAAATTGGGTTAAGAAACCCTTCACAACATGCGTCCCTTTAGTGGTGTGTACTTCAACCTCCTTTATAATTATTTAAATAATATTATTAAATCATTATATAACTATATCCATGTTTATAATACTTTATATAATTCTTTTATTACATCTTATTAACCATTCATTAAAAATATTTCATGATTTTCATTGTTTTGGGTGCGTTCATTTCATGGTTTCATAATTAGTTTTCTTGAGTATAATTATTGATGTTATTGTAAAATGGGAATAAAAATACATAATTAGAATTAAATGGTATTATTTTACTTCTAGGATTATAAATGGTCCCATTTATCATTTTGGTTTCCAAAATTAGGATGATTCAATTGATAAAATGTTAAGGATAAATAATAAGTTTATTTTTGTGGTTTTTTCAAACATCAGGAACTAGTTTGGTTTCATTAAATATTTTTTATATCTATATTAGTTATAAAAAATTAAATAGGTTATAATGTACATATTAAAATCCATAATAATAGTCTTATGACCATACATGAAGGTAGAAATAAAAATATAAAATAACATTATTCATAGAGGAGATTAACTGGCATAACATGGACTCACGTTTTCTTTCATTGAATAAGAGGAAGTAACAAATGGTATTTAGATAAGATATTAAATAATAAACCCAAAAATAAATTATATAAATTATTCTACATTTATCATTTCTAAATGTATGAAGGGTGTAAGGATAATGTAAAAGAAAAATAGAAAATAAGAGAGGTGTTTTGAGAAAATTACCTCTTGAATATCACCTCATTGAAGGACCCCCTAAGGACCTCAGATTTGGTCTATTGGTGATACCATAAGAAATTGTACATGGGGATACTGAGGAATAGGGTTTTTGAAATATATTTTAGGAGCTTTAAGTCTTGTGATTCTAAATGGGGGTGGTGAGGGATTGTATTTATACTTGAGGAGAGGTGAGTTTAAGTGACTAAATATTGATTATTTACTATTTAAAGCCTACCACATTGAGTTGGAATTAATTTAAAGAAAAATTATGATTATTAATGTCTTAAAGTCTATTTAGGTTCTATAAATACCTAAAAAACCAGTAAATTTTTTATTTTTTTTATGTATTTTATGCCTTAACCCTTTAACTATAACCCTTTTAATTATTTTACATATACTATAGTAAATACTTTTTTTACCATGGTAGCTTATTTTGTCTAAAAATGAAAATAAACCTCCAAGAAAATTTGGACCTTATTATTCCAAATAATTAATAAATTTTACTTAATTCAATTAATATAATTGGAAAAATTAAATTTAATATTAATTCCATAGTTGTAATGGGAAACCGGGTTTTTAAAGTGAAAAGTTCAAAAGTTTTAATTGTTTTTATATGCATTTTCAATGTGAAATTAAATCCAATGACCTATATTGGTTTTAATGATGTATAATTAAACTAATTATACTTTAAAAACTATTTATCATATAATTTACCTATATATATAAATTTTACGAAGGAGTAGTTTGAAATTAAAATTTAATATTTTTCTTTATTCCTCAAAATATGAAACTTCTCTAAAAAATACCAACATTTGACCCTAAATAATTATGATATTAATATTTCAAAAATTTATTTAATTTTTTAAAATAAAACTTATTAATGTGTCAAAATTTATATTTAAAATAGATACACCATCAATATGTGGCAAAACTGACTTTAGAAAAAATATAGCATTTTATGCTTAAAATTGGATTTATTCGTATATTAAAACTATCAAACATTTTGAATGAATTTAAATTTTTTTATATAATATATAACACATTAATTTTATTAATATATTTCATGAATAGTGATTATTTTAATTTATTAACTTAAAATGTCATTGTGGTCATAAAAATAGTTTTTTTATAAAATTATATCCTTTATGTTCAATTGGTTTTAATTTTTATTTGTAATTAATTAAAAACAAGTGAATTCATTTTATAGAAAAGTGTAAACTATATTTTCATAATTTAATTAATCCCATTCATTCTTTCCATTCCAATATCTTGGTGATACCTATCAAAATTAAATAACAATATTTAATCATATGATTCATCTTGGTGTTCTATGTAACATGATATATTCAATAGATTAAATTAAAAAATAGACATTCCATAAAGAATTAGGATGTTACATTCTCCTCTACATTAATAAATTTCTTCCTCTCAATTTTAAAACAGGACTTCCAAAATCAAAATTTGATACTTGAAAATTTCTTTTATGGAAAAAAAAATTATAGACAAGGTTAATAAAAATGTCCCCTTAATAAGAGGGAAAGGTAAATGTGATGGCCACCCAAAAATTAGTCTTTATAATAGTATAAAATTAGTGTGAAGTGAAAAATAGGACACAAAAGAGAAGTCAAACTATCAATTTCTGATGGAGAGTGATAGAAAAAATTTTCATTAGAAGTTGAACAATCACGTAACCTCAAATATATGATCAGTTAAAAGACCATTGATTTATGATAAAGAAAAGTAAAAAGGTAACATTTTTGTTCCAAAATCATTTTCTTATAGTTGAGGAATTATTTTACAATATATATAAATCACTCTGTAAAATAAACTTACTTGATTTATTTCCATGTTATAAGGATAATATCATCCTTTTATTGTGCTTAGATATATATCCATATCATTTCTTACACCAATAGATTGATATTCATGATGATTTTTTATGCCTGGATAACTTTTAACATTCTTCCATCATTTAAATATTTTCTAAAACAAAAATGGTTGTCACATGTTATCCAAAAATAATAATATTCAAAGTTCAACTTAATCTATTATATAAGTAGTTAATCTTAAGACTCATCCAAAATATGTCTATCTAAATTCAATGACAAAAAATCTAGAAGTATGGTCACTAAATTTACAAAATAAACCTAACATTAGATTCCCAATCAACATATTGAAACTCTTAATATCACATAAAAATATTTGAATACATTATTCATGTATTCTCTTGAATTATGAAAATAACCTCAATTACCATAAACCTTATTGAAGACATGCATTATTTCTTATTACTTATGTAAAACATAGGTTATTGGATATTATTCTTAAATCCAAAAGTGTTGTAACTCTATCAACTGTATCATAAACTAGTTTTTTAACAACTTAATAATGAATTCTCGGGTAGTAAACACTATCCAATTTTCTTTATCCATATAAAACATATCATTATCCAAACATAATTATTACAAGATCTAGATCATATTATGGGTTATATTCCCCTCAATCATGTATTTTACAAGAATTTTAACATCCCATTAAATCATTTTTCTTGGGACCATTCTACACAAGATTTCAAATCCTTAATAAAAAAGTACTATAGTATAATCCTTATATATTTTATAATTTATATAATCAAGAAATCAATGGTAAAATACTAAAATAACATAATTATTAAATCCAGAAAATCCATTTAAATCATTCACCTTTTTTTGTGGTTGTAGAATAATCTTAACCATGATCTATTAGACTCTTTTGGGGTATATTACTTTGATGAATGAGGCATTGATTTTCATAGTTTACTATCTCTTTATAGTTGAATCATTTTACATTAGAAACATTTTTATTACCATTTTAATTAAAATCATGGTGTAAATTATCTCCACAAATGTAGAAACCCCCCATTACATTAATCAAGTACAATGATGTTTCTTTCCACAATTATCACTTGTGGGAAAATACATATTTCTCTTCTTTCCTTTATCCAAAATTTTTCAACTGTACTCTTGTTCTATTTCATGCCTTAGAATCCTTAATACTTTAGTTAATTGTCTTTCTATATTGTTAGCATGCGATTCTATATCCTCACATGATGAGAATGTTTGGGAAACTAGTTTCCTTAAAAATATTAGCTTCATACCATAATAGATATGGTCCTTATTACTCTTTGGATCATGTGCACAGGTGAGGTTAAAATTACTTCTTATAGGTTACATTTATCAATTATGGCATACCCTATATTAGGTTATGTCATTATGTAAAATAATTTATAATATCAAAATTAGTGAAATAATTAAAATAAAAAATTATGTGTATCTAATCTCATAATCATAAACAGGGTTTCTTTTGGACATTCTTCTATATCAATACTCAATGTATATAATAGGATTATATTTTATAATCTATGTTATCCTAAATATATTTCACAAGCTTTCTACTAAACTTTCTATTATACCAACTATACTGAACTTAACCCCAGTAGCCTGGAGCCAGTGCATTATTTTATTACATTATAATAGATACAAGATTAAAATCCTAAAGGGCTTATCAGTTTTTTATTTTTGGAAACTATATTACTTAAATGATATCCATTTGACATTGTGAAAAGAAAAAAAAACTCACGACCAAATCTAATAAACTATATCCTTGAAAATTCATTCAAAGATATATTCTTCATAATTAGGGGGGAACAAAATAAGGGTGAGATCAAAAGCTTATTAAGGGTTATATACAATAGAAGATATCATAAATAAATAAAGTATAATGACCATTTAAAGGTTAATGATTGGTATACATTCCAATTAATCAATAAATTGAGCATAATATGGCATGAATAAAATATGATCAAATAATTCCATATAAATAATCACTTGAGCATCAAAGTTGACCATGGATAACCAAACTAATATAATTATCATAAGGAATAAAAATAATCATGGAATAAATAATGAAAGATGTATGAGCTATCAATATATATCCTATATATATTTACTTTTAAGATCAATACTCTTACTATTTAAAGTCTCTGGGTAGAAACCTATCTGATTTCTGTCAAGACCTTTCACAAGACACTACTATTAAGATTTATTATCAAGACTCTTTAAAACTACTTGGAAACAAACTCAAAGGATTTGTTTCCAAATAAATTCATTGAATTATACTACCTATGCATCGAGGGATTTTTTATTTATGGTCCCCATCCATTCTTTAATGTCCAATTCAATCCTCACATGAATAAATAATACAATGGAATCAATATTCCTTAAAAAAATCAATAAAAATTTATACAGAATATCGATACTTCCCCATTAAAACATACCATAAAACACTTAATAAAGTATGGAATTTTTGATCATATGAAATAATAGTCAATGAATTGAAATATTCAATTACGGATGTTGAAATTTATGAAAATAATTTAAATGTGACCATTCAAAAAATTCTTGATGAAAATAATCCTTAAACATTACAAAGTGTCACATACATCTTTAAAATAGTAGAATTGTAATCCCCATAAAGGGATAAAATTAAATGAAACCTATAATATAATTATAATAAGTTTATTCATGATATATAATGTCAAAGTATTTGTATATACACCTAATATAAAAATATAAGTGTATATCATAACAAATGTCTTAAAGAAGGGAAATTGTGACAAAAATCCATTACAGCTTTGGTAACATTGAAACTGTAAACTCTATGAAAGAGAGATAATAAATTGAATATGAAAATCCACATAAATTTAAGGATAATAAAATTAAAATACATTTATGGGCATTATATACACCACAAAACAAAAATATGTTTTAAATATGGAATAAGTCTCGCAGAAATAAATGTGGGACTAGAAATCTCCTTACAAAGTTCGTATAATTGATGTAAGAATTTATCAATGGGGTGATTATGTATAGAAAAAGTATATCATTAATAAGATAAGTGGTAATATAACAGGAATAAATAAAAATTGGATTACACACATAACATTGGAATTATATAATCAATAAATTATACTTATAACCCAATTAATGGAAATTGAGTTAAGAAACCCTTTACCCCATGCTTAACATTAGTGGTGTATACTTTAAACTCCAATATAATGGTATATATAATTTTATTAAATAATTTGTTAACTATATTAATATTTATAAGATCTTATATGACTATTTTATAACATATTAAGACCCTTACATTAATAATATTTCACGATTTTCGTTGTTTTGAGTGCATTCATTCCATGGTTTCATGATCAGTTCTCTTCAGTATAATTAAGGATGTTCTTATAAACTTGGAATAAAACTATAGAAGTAGAATGATATGGTATTAATTAACTTCCAATATTATAAATTCTCTAATAAATCATTTTGGTTTTTGACATGGGGGTGATTTATTTGAAAAAATGTTAATGATAAATGATTAGTTTATTTTGGTAGTTTTTCTAAACATTTAGAACTAGTTTAATTTTATTTAATATTATGTATATATATTCCAGAAAATTAAATAGATTATCATATTACTATTTAAATATTATTCAAATAGAATAATATTTTCATGAACAACCATGAAGGTGGTAATTGAAAAATAACAAAAACATTATTCACGAAAGTGATTAACCGACATAACTTGGACAATAGTTTCATTTCATTGAATAAGAGGAAGAAATAAATGGAATGGATATAATATATTCAATTATAAAAATAAAACTTCAGTATATAAATGATTCAGGATTTATCATTCCTTAATAGAGGACAAATATGAGGAGAAAGTAGAATAAGAAAAGAAAATAAGAGAGGTGTTTTGAGAAAATTACCTCTTGAATATCACCTCCTTGGAGGACCCCTTGAAATCAATGTATTATTTATTTTGGTAAAAAAAGAATCACTTGGATGCGGGGAGAGTAAATAGGAGATATTTTGGAATATATTGGAGGATATTCAAGGTTTTTTAGTAGAAATGGGGTAGTTAGGGTTGATAATTATACTTGAAGAGAGGTGAGTTTAAGTGATTACATACAGATTATTTTATTCTTAAAGCCAACCACATTGAGTTGTAATTAATTTACCAGAATTTGGATGATAATTATTATTTTTAAGTCTTATTAGGGTTGATAAATAACTCAAAACCCATTATATTTTTTTATTTTAATCCTTTTCCATTTAACTTTAACCCTTTTCATTATTTTACCAATACTGTTGTAAATAATTTTTTAAACAAGGTAACTATTTTATGTATAAAAATAAAAATAACCCTAATAACAAATTTATAAATTATTATTACAAATATTAAATAAATTTCAATTAATTAAATTCATAAAATTTTCAAAAATATATTTCAAATTAATCTTGTAGACACAATTGGAAATCGGGATTTTAAAGCGAAAAGTGAAAATGTTTAAAATGTTTTTCTTTGCAATTTCAATTTGAAATTGATTAAAATGAGATAAATTTATTTCATTGATGTATAATTAAACTAAATATAATTTAAAACCAATTTAAAATATAATTAAACTATATAAATAAATTATAAAAATAGTAGTTTTCAATTAAAATTCAATATTTTTCATTATTCATCAAAAAATGAACCCTCTTCGAAAAATACCAAAATTTCACCATATGATAATTTTGATATTAATATTTAAAAAAATTAACTATATTTTTTCAAATAAAACATTTAAATTTGTCAAAATTTAGATATAAAATTAGTGCTCCATCAAAAGGAAGCAAAAATGCCTTTAGAAAAAAAAATATTGATTTTTTATGCTTAAAATTGGATTTATTCTTGTCTTAAGCCTAAAAAATATATTGAATGAATTTAATTTTTTATTGAATATATAACATATAAATTTAATTAATATATTTCACTAATATAGATTAATTTAATTTTTTTAATATAAAATGTCATTATGGGCATAAAAATAGTTTTTTATAAAAAGACATCATTTGTGTTCAATTGGTTTTCATTTTTATTTTAAATTAATTAGTAAACAATAAATTTATTTTATAAACATGTGTAAACTATATTTTCATAATTTAATTAATCTGATTAATTCCTACCATTCCAATGGCTAAGTGATTACTATCACAATTAAATAATAATATTTAATCAATTTTTTAAGTTTGGTGTTCTGTATAATGTAAGCTATCGAATAGATTAAATTTAAAAATAGATATAACATAAAATATTATGGTTATAAAATATATAACTATTTTAGATTTGTTTCCTCTAGTATCTAGAGAATTGGAACCACCACACTAAAAGGATTCCTCTTCAGATGAAGAGATCATTTTAAGTTTTATTAATGTTATTCACTTCGAAAAACCTTTCTTGGGTGATGAATAATACTTTAAATATGATTTAACTATACCTTTATCGTAAGATGGAGTCTTAGACCACAAAATATGAGGGCACATGGTATGACGTGGTCATGAAAAAACAAAATATTTCAGTCTCATCACTACCAAATCTGTATATGCATCTAAGATATGTGGGCGAGCACTTACATATGCCTAATAGAAGCACATAAATGCATTATATCCCTTCATAGGTTATTCAAGATGAATCATTTTAGATGACTGGATTGAGGTGGTGTAATTTTCTAACCAGACCAAATGAAGTGGTAGGCCATCAGGACCTATTCCATTTGAAAAAAATCTCCTTCAACCTCTTTCCAAATAATATTACTATCTACCTAAAACACTTCAACAATTGAGTTTCATTCTAAATAGAAACCACACCTTAGGAAGAGTAGACCTCTATAATATAAATATTACATTATGAAATAGTTTACGGATATCCTAGTGAAAAAATAAATCCTATATTCTCTATATATTTAAAAATAACTCATATAAGTGTCTATCGATGCCCTCTGGAGTCCTCAAGATTTTTAGATAGAAGTACCCACATAAGTGGTTTACCAGGTTGAAGCTACTATAATATAATGTAATACCACCATCTAATTCATAGAGAAATATCATGAAGAATCTATTTGGGGACATATCAAACAAAATTATGTTTCAGAAAATCTAAAAAATTTCAATATTTGAAGGGCTCTTTTGGAAAATGGTTCTTGGATCAACCTTATCCCAATTCAGACCCTATAATGTTTTGGATATAGTGAGGAGGATTTGTCTCCAATGAAGCTGAAAATTAAATGGTATTATAAGAGTGAGAAAATTCCCCTTGGAAAGATCAAGATCAAAGATTAATTTAGGGACCTCAAATCAAATGTTGATTTCATGGTTATCCATCAATACAAAATATACAATATCCTTCTTGGAATAACTTGGATTTATTGACACATGGTGGTGCCTTAAACATTCTATCAATGGTTGAAATACCCTAACAATGGAAAGTTAGACATACTATATGTTGATATTTTCATCCTTTGAATCTTGTGAATCCATATATACTAAGGAACTTTTCTATAAAATAGAAGGAAAATAACTAATTACGGAGGGTGACATGTAGGTTTCCTCTACCTATTTCTTTGTAAACACCCCATTAAATTCATGGATCATTATAAGTAATTATTATTTGGTTCCCATAAACATGATTAGAGTAGTAGGCTCAATCCTAGTGAGTTTTTATAAACCAAAAACATCACAAGCTAATTTTTATGTGATAGTAATCACACTGGTTGAAGTTGTTTCATCAAAGGATATACATAATAATTCCCAATATGGATATGAAAACCCCCCTATGCTATTAGAAAAAATTAATGATTCCCCCAATAAATTCCCAACAAATCAATATGTACATGCCTCTCCAGCCACTGTCAGCATCATGAAGGAAAACAATCATCCATAGAATCCCCACACACTATGACTCTAGAAGTTCAAGATGTCAATGTCTCTCTTTGTTCCCTCTCTTACTTATATAGGGATAGATATTCTCCAAAATTATCTACCATATCTAAAGATTACCTCATTGACACAAATATGGAAGAGGAAGAGAATAACCTTCATAACCCCCTTCCACATTTGAGGAAGGTGTATAAACTACCATCGATGAGCTTGGGTAGGTGAATTTTGGAATATATGAAGACCCACATCCTGTTGTGATTATTTTTACCATTCTTCTCAAAGGGAAGAAGATTTATATTTCATTTATAAAGAGAATTGATACATGTTCACATAGAATATATAGAGATTCCCAATTTTAACCCCAATATGGATACTCATAATCTATGCTTTCCAGATTACCAAAAAGGTTTTGAGTAGGAATCAAGAATAATTCATCACTCCCATGCTACCAAAGTATAATCCAAAGTTGAAAAATTGATTAAATCCATATTTTACTTATAAGGTAGTACTAAAATGGATTTCCAAAATTGTCATCATCAAGAATAAGAATGGAAAGATTAGGGTCTGTATCAATTTCATGGGCCTTAATTAACACTATCTAAAGGATGATTTCCTAGTACCAATCACATGACTTTTTATCAATTAAATTACTATATTCCAAGACCTTTCCCATATGTATGGGTATTCAGAGTATAACTAGATCAACATGGTCCCTGAATATGAAATACCCACTACCTTCAGAGCACCTCAAGGGATATTTTACTACAAGTCCCATCCCTATATCTTAAAGAACATAGGAAAACTTACCAACATTCCATGAACCATATATTTAAGCCCTTATTAGTTTAAATCATAGAGTGATACATCGATAACATGGTGGTTAAATCTTGAAAACATTGTGCTCACTTCACTTTTCATCAAATAGTAGTAAAATAATTACAACAACATAATTTGAATACAAACAATATGAATATTTATTTTAGAGTAATATTAGGGAAATTCCTAAAAATTAGGGTATTCCACTGTGGAATCATGGTGGACCCATAAAATACTAGTGAAATACTAACAATTACACCTCCTTGGATTCTCAAATAATTAATAGGACTTTAAGGGAACCTATCTTATATCAGATATTTCATAGAAAAAATGGCTGGAAAACCTATCTAATTCACTGTGTTAATGAAGAAGGGATTCTTCTACCTATGGGATGAGTACTTCTAGTATGATTTCAAAAAAATAAAGCATTACCTACTACATATACTGTTCTTGATATCACCCGTATAATTAAGTCTATTTATATTATACATGGCCACCATGGAATGATTTCTTAGCATCATCCACACACAAAAAAATGTTACAGAGAATGAAAAAAATCTCTATTGTCTCATCCAAAAAATTCTAGGAACTAATACTCGATATTTTGATATCGAGAAGAACTTCCTTACACTTATCTTCATTGTGAAAAAGTTGAGGCATTACATATAAAATCATGAATTCCACAACGTCTCTTGTATCTACCTTCTAAAGTATATTCTTACTCACCCTATGAAAATTGGGTGTTGGAATGATGGGAAGTCATTTTGAAATATTGTTACACTCAATTCATGTCATAGAAGGCTATCAAATATAAGTCTATATCTGATTTCATTGTGGCACATCCTGCCTTGTAAAATGATCTAGTAAACACAAAAATTCTTAATAATGATGTTTTCTATTCTCATGACACTCCCTAATCACAGGAGATGTATTTTAATAGTTCCTCCCAATTCTAATTGGAAATAAAATGGAAAATATAAACCATAACCATATTTGATTCGGGATTATATTTCCTTCCTTGAAATAAGTAAAATTTTCTATATCCATCTCATTGTCCAAAGGCTTCGCCAATAATGAAGTGGAATACCAATCCCTTATTATAGGCTTAGAGGACACCCTGTATATATAAATAACTTTCATGAATATGAAAGGTGATTTGGATATAGTGATCTAATAGATAAATGGTGAATATTCAATTGATAAGGAAGGATTATCCCCTCTCATTGGTTATTTGATAAGATTAATGGAAGAATTCTATTTAAACCAATATTGTTTCTTAACCATTGATCAAAGAATTCACATGATGATTTCTTGGATAATGCAGCCATAGTCCTGGTTGATCCTAGTCAGGGAGAGGTAGTTTTACACATCAAATACTAAAGGATAGTATTCCGAATCATAATCCATGACATGGACAAATTTAATTTGGTCAATTATACCACAAAGTATGATGAGTCATTATCCACACATGGAGGGATGGATCATTTTATAAATTACATCCAAAATGGAACCCTCCCCACAGATTGATAAAAAATATATATATATTAGACATAGGGAATAAAACATCAGCCTTTGATATGGTCATGATGAGGATAAATCCATCTATAAATTAGGATTTTATTGGATCCTCCACAGATGTATTGTAGAAGGAGAGACTCATGACATCATGAAGGAAGTCCATGTATGCTCCTATGGCGCTCACTAGTTCGGAACCAAGCTCTCCCATCAAAATAGGAGTCTTGGTTACTAATTAAAAATAATGATACTTGACAACATAGAAATCACTATTAAGTTTCATGCATTTCATATTAATGAAAACGTCATCCATCATCCCCAGTAATTTCTACACACAACTAATTATTTCTGGTATTTTATCGTATGGGGAATGAACATTATGGGGATATATCCCTCGACTACAACTATGTAGTTTAAGTACATAATTACTATTACTCAATTATTTTCCAGATTGGATATGGCCAAAATCATTAAGTATGTCAAGAAAAAGAGTATCAAAAACTTTTTGAAGTCTAATATTGTCACCGGATTCAGTTTCACTCACACCATATTAATGCAAAATGGAACCAATTTCTATTATTATGAGTGGTAGAGGATATATAGGGATTATAACATTGGGTATAACCATTAATCTCTCTATCATGAAATATAAAATGGATATATAGAGTCCTTTAACACGAATCCATCCAATATAATCCAAAAAATGTTGGACAAAGACAAGAGGACATGGACAGATATGCTCTTGCATATTC
The DNA here is from genome assembly GCA_963277665.1 of Viscum album. NCBI lineage: Eukaryota > Viridiplantae > Streptophyta > Magnoliopsida > Santalales > Viscaceae > Viscum > Viscum album. The sequence goes on along the minus strand of OY728146.1, from coordinate 639,689,025 downwards.
TATGGGCTTATCACACCACCACACAAACTCCCACCCAATAAAACTGATATAATTTAGTTTATAGAATAGAGTCAATTTTCCTATTGATATATAATTTACCTCAGCCTGAATAGATGTTTTTGGAACACTTTTAGATGAATAAACTTCATATAAGTGGATAGATAAGTTAGAAAGACTCAATGAGAAAATGTTATAAATTGTTAGTCCAACTAGGTTAAATAAACTGAGAGGGGGGGGGGGGGGTGAATGAGGGTGTGGAAGATTAAAAATACTATCCCATAATATATTTTTTCATAATTAAAAAAGATACACTTATCTCCCTTTCCCAAAAAATGTATCAACATAAATGATATCATTCACGAGACAAAGTGATTTTACTTGGTTCACCCTAATAAGGATACATACAAGGAGCATACAATGAAAGTGTTCCATAGTACCAAATCCACTAAATATCAATTTGAAAATAAGGTTTGGTATAGATCACTTATATTCCCAGAATCAATTCCTTTACAATTTTTAGGGATAGATCAGTGCTTCCCAAGGGTCACTCCCTCAATATTTCCATTGATGGATCACTATCGGTGGAATGGATCACTTTCAAAATTCTTATTTTTCCACTGTTATAGAAATAATTCATACATAGTTTATGGACATGTAGGTACCTTAATTAGAAATTAAAAATACATCATCAGTTTTAGGCAGATGCTCTGTTGGAGTTCTAATTTCACACACTAGATGAATACCAATTTAACACATATTTACTAGGAAAAAACTTTTTAATAATTTCATGATGATCACTACCTCCTAAAATTGAAAAACATTTGTGAATGTCACCTCTTTTATGATGCTCAACTATAATTCATGAGGCTAACTCATTTTAGGAATCTTAAAAACTTTCATGGAGATTTCTTAGCCTTCATGAAGTTCATAATTTATATTATACTTTTTATAGACTTTTTAAACATCAATAATTTTATGATGCATAGAAAATTTAGTAAAATTCTATATTCTTCTTGAACATCCTTTCTTCAGGAAATTTTCTCTCAAGAATAACATCTATAAATAATCTTCATGAATTAAGAGACATTTAATCTTCATTAAGTATTTTTATTCTTTTCTAAGGGGGTAGAGGCCTACTTATAGGAATTTCCTCCCATTCCAAAAGATTCCATCCTCATAATTTCCTTTTCACGATTCTCTATGACGATGTTCATGAATCTCACTATTTTTGTGAAGTAGTAGGGAAATTTCTCTTTCATGATGTTTCTCATTATTGTGTAGATTTACTATCATCCCTTTATAAATTCGTGATTATCATTCATGATGATACAAAACTTCACGAAACACCCTTCAAGAAAAATCATACTTAGATAAACTCATGACTTTACCATATTTTTATGAGGCATCCATGGAAATAAAACTTTCACGATGATTGACCCATACTCCAAATTTTGGAACCCAAAAATTTGGCAAACTCTAGGAAACGAAACCACCTTTTGTATAAAAGTTTTTTTACTACTTCTAGGGTATCCATTAATTTTTCATTGGATCTTTGTCATCATACATTGTAAAACATATCTTGGGAACTCCACAACTGACCATGGAAACCTTCTTTTTCAACAAACACAATCAACCCAAAAACACTACAATTTCACCTTGAGGTATTTTTTTACCAAAAATATCCCCCATTGGTTTTACTGATAACTCTCACATTTCAACAAAAAATTAATTCTTATTCCATATTCTACCTACATTAGCTTATTTTGATTAAAATAGATATAAAATATTTACTCAACACATGATCTAAGCCCAAATGATCCATGATCAGTGTGAGAAACAAGACTAGTATTAAAAGTTCATCAATGAATCTCCTCAATCCAAAACCAATCAAATGTTTACATCAAAAACCCATCTTTCATGATATATAATTATTGATCAATCATATTTTGCTTCATCATATTTGAAACTCCCCATATCTCACTTGTCCCACTATTAGCTTCTCTCCTATCTTTATTAAGACATTCCCTTCCCATTTATTGAAAAAACTTATCCCCCTTAATAAAAGAACTCAAAGGTCACTCCCTTGTGGTCTGGGACATGGTAAAGAACACAGATCCACACATTATGGAAAAAAATCATACCTTAGGTAGAGGGGCTCCTACATCCTCACTTTATCAAGTATGGGGCGTTGAATGAACTCTAAGATCTAGTCGATGATGTTCAAATGTTTCTTTGGGTAAGGCCTTTAATAGAATGTATGTGACCTGTAGTTTTGTAGGCATATATTACTACTTCATAAGACATCACTCCACCTTATACTTGATAAAATTATACTTTATTTCAATTTTATTTGTCCTTGAGTAATGAATTTTTTTTCCTAATATTTATATCACTTTAATAGTAATAATGGATTCTGATTGGAGACTACACTAGAACTCCCATATCATCAAGATACTAATTCATCCACAATAACTATATGAAAGCTTGAGTGGAAAAAATATATTTAAATTATGATATTTTCAATGAAATGAAATATTTTTTCTCCCTTAGCAAAAAAATACACAATCTTATGGGATATAATGCACCACCTGACATTGATTTTCTGTCATATGCTGAACCAGCCTAATCGTTATTTATATATCCCAACAACTCTTACTAAGATTTTAAATTTTATAATAATGTTTTTTCCTTAATATTTCTTTGATAAATTGATACTTGGAATGTGGAAAAAGTAATATTAGGTCTTTTTATAGTCAAGTATAATAGGCTGCCAATTACTTCCCTATATTTTGTGACATTAATTGTATTTCCTTCATCATCATGTGATAGTTTAACTCAGGTAGCCTCCAGAGTTTTCATATATTTTGAATTATCCATTACAAATCTTCTCAAAACATCCTAAAAATATTTTAGTTGAGAAATGATTTTTTATTATTTCCTTAGGTAATCTATAATCCAAGGAAAAAATTCAGTTCACTAATCATTGACATTTCAATTTCACTTTTCATGAATTATGTAAACTATTTTCACAAAAATTCATCTGATCCATGAAATATTATGTTATCAAAAAACACCAGCACTATAATACTTTGATTAATTTAATTGTTGACATATATATTTTAATGAACTCCAAAATTTTCAAAAACTAAGCTTCTTTAAAAAATTTCATGTTTTGATTACTTTGCTCTTGGTGTTTTCTTCATCCCATATAGGTCCTTCTTTAGCCTACAAGATCTATTATAATATTCATGAATGAGAAAACCATCTAGATATTTAATATAAACTTCTTCTTTTAGAACCCAAATTAGAAACACTGACTTTATTGATTTTTGTAAATTTTCTAACCTTCTTTGAAATGTAATTTCCAACAATAATATGATTTTCTCTATCCTCACAATAGGTGAAAATGTTTAATCAATATCAATACCCTCTATCTGGGATTAAATTTTTCACACTAATTGTTTCTTGTTTTGAATAATTGTTCCATACTTATTCATCTTATTGTAAAATACCCCTTTGATTCTAATGACATTCATATCTATTGATATCAAAACAATCTTTCATGTCTGATTATTGCCAATTCGATCAAACTTTTCATTCAAAGCCTAAACCCAGTTCTCATATCCCTATTCTCCATCATTTTTTTGGCTATACTTATGATAGGAAGGATGAATTTTATAATGAATTCATTCTTTGTGTTAGAACTAGTTTTTCATAATCAAGAAATATGTTCTTGTCTATCAATTTTAGATTGTATACTCAGTTTTTGTACTGATATAGATCCGAATTCATCATTCTCATCATCAGTATCTTCTTATGAGTAATCATTCTCCACTTGATCTCCCCTTAAGGTGATTACCTCCTCATCACTTTCCCCAAGGAACTTTCTACTATGTTGTTGAGTATTCTGTCCATTCTCTACTATAGTGTCATCATTTCTTTTAACTACCTTTACAAGTTACTTTTTGAAACATTTATATGATTTTATTTTTATAAATATGCAAGAAATATATTCTCATCTCCTCACGATACAAATTTATTGTGTTCCTATTTATTGAGAATAAAAAATTTACTTCAAAACATTCAAAATTATTTCAATGTTGGTTTCATACGATACCACAACTAATATGGAGACTTTTATCCCTTAATAAATAATAGATCCCTGTTGGATATGAATACCGATGTCAAGAATACTTCCTAAATTTATCTGGAAGGTCCTTTTCCATAAGAATAGTTATGTATAGGTTCTTTATGACCTGATTTATTCTCTAAAACACTCCATTTTTGTGGAGGAATTCTCACTGTTAAAACCTAATTCATTATACTTTGTTTCTCAAGATAATATTCCCCATGATTGGTTGTGAATTCCATACCACTATTAGTATGAATCTTTAGAAAATTTTATTCAATCATCCCTTCAGATTTCCTTCAATACTTTTTAATGTAACCAAACACATCAGACTTGTGAGAAATGAAAAATAAACATTCCATCCTACTGAAATCATTAATTCAAAGAATGTAATACCTCTTCCCATTAATGGATCTTTGTGATATAGGTCCTCATACATCTACATGCAACAATTAAAACACTTTATTTTATATTTTTCCCTTGTTTGTATTTCGTATGATCTTCTATTTTTGACAAGCATCACATGTATGAGTTCAATCACTTTATAAATTAGGGATATCAAAAGCTGCATCACATTCAACAATATCTTCCAGGTATGGTTGGCATAGATGTCCATGTCATTTATTCCATAACTAGTTTTTTACCTCTCTTGATAAATATCACATATCTTCTTCTCCACTTAAAAGGTAGATATTCCAATTCATTATTTTTCCCTATAGATAAACTACATCATCTGTTCCTCTGATGATGTACATATTATTAGTAAATCATATAACATTCCATGAGTTACATAGTAGATGACAATAAGCATGTTGTGACTGAGACCTTCACCAACTAAGACATCATCATATCTTATTTCTTTACCCCCATTTTTTTCTTTTCCTGAGCTAATAATATTTATTCCTTTATCATTTAAATTTTTTACAACACCTTCCTTGACATATTTTATGCCTATAATAAGATTATTATTACCTATCATATGGGTTGTGCATCCACAATCATAGATCCATACATTAGAATGATATGATTTTTAAGGGGAATCTATCTAGCCAATGCCCACCCAACTCTTTTATTTTTGATCCATGTTTTTGGCATCATAACCATTATATATTGATAATATTGATCTTAATCAAAGTATGATGGACCAGATTCATCTTATAGAGATGAAAATTTATATTTAATTTTCATATCGTTTTAGGAGGAATTAGTATGCTAATTTTGACCTCATTTAGTCTTCTTCGGAACATTCCTCTTCATTGTTGATTAACAATATCGTTCCATGTGTCTAAATCCTCCACACCTAAAACATTAAGCATAAAATGATATCTTGGAATATTGATATCTGTATTGAAGCCTCTATTGGTATGGTTCTCTTAGGTACCTCAAATATATGGAATAGAGTATCCCATCATTCCACAACAATAACATCTAATGTGAGTTTCATTCATTTGTTTCACTCCTACACCATTAGTTTTCCCTTCTATTCTTTTATTATTTTAGTTCTCATTTATACCCAAATAAATATTAAATCTCAAAGTAGGTTTTGGTGGTCTCACTTAAACCACAACTACTTTATTTTTTCAATCAATATCCATACCAACAGTATTTTTTGGATCTATAATTTTATTCTCTTAAAATTACACTGTCTGTTTCAATGTAACTTTAAAGTTTACTTTTCCATTTTTTACTACCTTTGTGACCTTCTTTGCTAGAGTCATGATTTTCTCATGATATTTAAATTTCCTTCATATGATAACAACGTCCACCTTAAGATTTTTTATGAGTTTTTCATAAAATTTAACTATATTATTCATACCATCAATCAACTTTTTTTTGTTCTTAAATTTTGAGATTGTATTCATTGATCATTTTTTGAGATCTCAGGTATTGAAGAAATAATATTTTTAATTTATTCTTTCAACATAGAATTGTTTTCTTCTTACTAATATATAAATATTTTTCTGTCACGAACCACTTTTTATATTTCTTCATTTTGTCTCTCCAAACATATATCTATTAAAGATTGGATTCTAATTCATCATAAAGACCAAATATTCCTTCAACTAATTCTATATCTTTGTCACTTTCTTCCTTTTTTTAGGAGAAACCTACAAATTCCACCATAAAATTTTCTCCATGATCATTTTTTTTTCTATCTCTTTAACCTCATATTCTTTTAAATTTTCTTTTTCTTGTGAAAGGAGATTCTTTTTTTTAAATAAATTTCCCTTAAAATTTCCCTTTCCTTTAACATAGGTTGAATACTTCTTCATGGTAATTTCTACTTCATACTTATCATCATATTGAAACTTCTTAGGGAACCTCACTGTAATATATCCAACCTTTCCACATTAAAATCATGTAATTAGGAGTTTCCCTTTGAAAATTCCTTTACATATTTGTAAATTTGATAAAATCAATGACATGAATTTATCTATATCTTATTCTTCCTACCAATCTTTAATAGTGACCTTCTTCATGGCATTTAATACAACTTATTTAGAATTTTGTTTTTTCACAGAGTCTTTATCTCATTTCTCATATCATATGAAATAAGAGTAATACGAAAACTATCCAATGTTAGCTCTTTTGGATTTTTATCCCCCAATAAAGAAACATTCAGATTGATACAAAGTGGATTTCTTCACAAGATTCACTTAAAAATATTTAAATCTTCAATAATTTCTTTATGTCCAAGAATTCATTCTAAAAAAACATTCATCTGATCAAATAATTCATCAACAAACTCATTAGAATAAATTATAATATCATTATAATTATTTTATAGAACCTATGGATTTTCTTTTATAACTTTTGAGTCACCCACATATTTATTAAGAAACTTTTCCCATATAGTATGTGATGAATTACAAAAAATCACCTTATTATAGATTGAATTAGACAAGGATACCCCTAAAGCATTGATTCCTTTGGATTTAACATCCAATTCTCTTTGGGTAACTTTTAATAAAGCACCACTATTAATACTGAATGAAATTCCATGAATTATTGTTGTAAAGATACCATTAATAAATATAGAAAGTAGTGCTGAATCCAATTATTCCATAATTGAAATTTTTTCCATCAAATATCGAAATCCATTTGCGATTAACAACCTCCATTTGAAACCCTTAATAGAGAAACACTGATATTAAACTTTTTCTCGGATATCAATTGTTACCCAAACTAGGTTAAATAACATGATAGGGTGGTGAATCAGGGTATGAAAGATAAAAAAACTACCCCTTGGATCTTGTTTCCTTATTAAACAAAAATAAATTCTCCTCCTTTCCCATAAAAATGGTTAAAAAATGAATTCATGAATGATAAACAATTATTTTATTTGGTTTACCCTCACTGGGCTATGTCATACAATGAAAATGTGCTAATGTACCAAATACACTAATGATCAATGCCAAAATAAATTTTGGGATAGGTAAATTATATTTATAGGCTCACTACTTTTACAATGTTTAGGGATAGTTTAGTGTTTTATAAGGGTCACTCCCTCAATCATTCCTTCGATGGATCTCTGTCGGCATAAAGGATAACCATCTTCCTCATCCATTTCTCACATCTCCTGAAAGGATTCATACATAATTAATTGAAATTTAGGTTCCTTAATTAGAAATAATTAATACATCCTCAATTGTAGGTATATTATATTTTGAAGTTATAATTTCATAAAATTGATGAATACCACTTTATAAAATATTTATTAGAAATCCATTTTTAATACTTTTACAATTCTCACTGCCATCATAAACTTGATTTTTTTTGAAAATATCACATATTTATCAAATATCAACCATCCTTTGTGTAGAATCATCCTTTCACGAAGATCAAACACTTTTTTGAAGACCACTTGGCCTTTACAAAGCTTGAAAATGTTAGTCTGATTTTTATATCCTTTTCGAACATCAATAATTTTGTGATGCTAATAAATTATGTTTAGCTTTCATATCCATCATGAACATACTTTATTCATGAACTATTTCACAATAACAACCTTCACAAATCACCTTCACAAATTCAGAGCATTTAAATATTCGCTAAGTGTTTCTATTATTTTATAAGGGGAAGAGGCCTATTTATTGGCATTCCATTCCATTCCAGAAGCATCCATCCTCATCCTAACCTTTTTGAAAATCTTTCCAATCTTGTTCATGAAGCTCCCTATTTTTTCAAAGAACCAGTCAATTTCTTATTCGTGAAGCTTCTTGTACTGGTGAAGATATACATTCAACCCTTCATTCATTCACGATGATCCAAACCTTTGTGAAACTACCTTCATGAAACCCAGTCTCTATGAAACTCATTAATTTTTCATATTTTTATGATTCATTCATTGAAATCCAAATTTATTGATGATTGATCCATACTTTAAATTTTGGGCCCAAATTATTTTTGGAAAACACTGGGAAACTACCCCACCTTTTGTATGAAAATTTTTATACTTCTTCCAGGGAAACCATTCCATTGTATTGGATATTTTTCAACATACCTCATCAACAATATCTCTATAACTCTATAAATAACCATGAAAAAATTCTTTATAGAAAATAAAAATCAATCCAAAAATACTATAATGTTACTTTGAGTGTCTTTACAATAACAATGTTATATAACATTGAGGTACACTAGAATCATATTTCACAATAAATTAACAAAAAGGTTCACCTCCTCTCATTTCTATAAGGAGAATTGGTACTATTCATCCTAAAATCTATGATACCAAGGAAGAAACCCCCAATGTTTGATCCCAAATGGGAAGGGACTTATGTCATATACAAGGTCTACTCCAACAAGGCCTACTAATTTGACTTAATGGATGGGGAACACATTACACCCCCACCAATGTGTGGTTTATTAAGAAATACTTTATGTAAATTCCACCATGAAAAACAAAGTCTAAGTGGAAAGAATTTAAACTTTGAAACATTCAAGAATCCTTACCACATGATGGTAAAATAAATGGGATAAATCCTTACATAAATTCATTAAACTACATAGAATATTTCCTTACTTAGTGATGTTGAACTGCATAGATTATGTTCTTGCCACATGACGTTGAACTACATGGGAGACGTCCTTGCGGTATGAAATTAAACTTAATGAGATACATCTTTACCACATGATGTTTAACTATAAAAATGAGAACCTTATCATATGACGTTAAACTACATAGAACATTTCTTAGTCGCATGATGTTATAATTCATGACATGCAGTTACATTGTGGGATCTACAACTTTTTATTATTCTTGAGGTACTTCTACACCAAGTGTTTCATCGTTATGGGTTTTTTATCTCATGTTGAGTATTTCCCAAAACCCCTCATGAGTAAAATATAATCTCACTTGACTTGATAACTAAAACATCATCCATTAGGTTTCCTTCTTCCTCAACCCAGGACATCACATCATTGGCGATTCACTATACAATAGTAAGATCTATGAAGAAAAAAATGACGTTCCCCCATCCTTTTCCGAGAATCAAATTTTTATTATGAATCACATATAAGATCTATGTGTGTCTTGATTTATGTCTTTTATGAATATTTAGTAACACTCAAGTCTCCAATCCTAGGCCTATCCACAATGTAAAGAGAAAAATATGCCCTCTACCTATATATGGGTCAAATTTTTGTAGTGATTTGTCTCTATAAGAACTATATGTGGAATTATATTACTAATATATATATAGTGATTACATATTCTCTAATTTCAGGCCCCTATTCAATGTATAAAATGAATAATACCCTCTCTCTATGTATGTGTCTAACCTATATAGGTATATTTCTATATAATAACTAAGTGTGTCTTGATTCTTATATCTAAATGGTATATATTGATCACTAGATCTCAAATCATGTTCCCAGAAATAATATAAAAGAAAAAGAGAAAAAATCCCTCCCCAATATTGACTAGACATGTGCTAGTAGTTTTCTCTAGAACTATATGTTTCTTGATTCTGATTACCATAGGATACATAGTGATTCCCAGGTCTCCAATAATGGTCCCAATCACAATATAGGAATATTATATTTCTATTTGTATGGGTTATACCTATTTAGGGGATTCTAATATAAGAACTATATGTGTCTTGATTCTCATTATTTTCAAATATGTAGTGATTTCGGGATTTTCTAGTTCAAGAAAATCTGTATGGATTTGTCACTCTCAACTATATCCCCCATGAGAGTCATATTAACGTGAATTTTTCATTCCACACTAAAATTTGAACACACCCCACACATTCAAAATCATTCACTCTATAGTATCTTAATTGACTACCTAATATTCTCTTATTTCTCACAACGAGCATGACTCATGTGATCAATGGGAACCTTGAATTCTACCCTATCTAGTGAGACCAAGGTTCATTTTATTCAAAGATAAGGATTTAGTTTCCAATTTCAAGATGTTGAACATCACAACCATGTCATAGTCTCATGACATTAAACTAGATGAAAAAATCCTAGTCACATAAAATTAAACTACATGACCACATCCAAACTGCATGATTTTAAACTGAACAACCAAAACCTTATATCATGATTCTAAAATTTACAATAATAGGTATTCTTGTCGAAAAAATCACCCCCCTAATGACTGTGTACTTAATAATTTCATGTTTTATTCTTTGACCCTAAATAAGTGTTCAATACATGGTTAAATAGCCTTTAGGGTGCATGAACCCTTCTTTAATATTATTTTCTCCATGAAACAACTTCATATGATCGATATTTAAGTTAATACCAACAAATTAATTTATTTAATACACTTATATTAGAACCCCATTAACCTTGATCCCACATACTATTTTTTCCACCCTGTAACATAATTGTAATAGTGAATGGATAATCCAAAGGGACATCTCTATGATTCTCTAGTGAATAATTCAATGTCTCATAGTGTTTTCCTTGTAGATATTTTGTTCTAAGAGAAAATCCCCCCAATCTAGGATTCATTTTCCCGACTGCGTGCAATATAGGATTCCATAATTATTAGTGGTTGACAGTAACCACCACTCTTCACTTATTTTTGACTTATAAATATATTTAGGTTATAATTTACAATTCCTAAAACACAACTATTAAAAAAGAATCAGATAACTTAAATATTACCAATCTATATAGAATACCCATTGTCAAAGAAATATTATAGCATCACATTCTTGTACCCTTTAATTTTTATGTATTAATATCCAAATAATATGAAACTCCATTGAGTTTATAAATCCATTTGGAAACTTCCTTTTCCACCAAACAAACTTCATTATCCCTTTTCATGTCAAAAATTCCAAATGATCTAAGTGAACATTCTCTTGAAATTTTATGGACCATGGTCCCACATTATCCTAATTCTACCTTGTAGTGTATTGAAAATTGGGATATAAAGATACTAAAAATACCACACTAGGATTTGGTGGTGAATAAAAAAATTATTGAGCTTGTGCATACGTTCTGTTTTAGTCCCTTAAGAAACCCCACTAGGATTTAGTAGTGAATAACACAATTCCAAAAATCTTATTCCTAGTGAATAATTTGGTCCTGGGGGAAATCCCCCATTAACTTCATGAGATATTATCTAATGTTCCGACGTTTATCCAACAAATCATTAAACAATCATACTTGATATAAAAATTTAATTTCATGATTTATTTCACCCATTTTCTTAAGTCCAAGAGGGATAAAGAATGTTTCAGTGTTTTAAGAATTCATACATAAGTCCTGATTGGATGAATTTAAAATAAACAAAATCTTTTCATCCTTACTACAACATGTTAAACTGCATGGAATACGTCCTTACTGCATAATGTTAAACTGAAATAAAAACACCCTTCTTTCTCAAGTCATGATTATTATTCAATGGAAACATACTTTGTATTATATTCATCTACATGGGATCCTTATATCTTATTATTATGAGCAACATGATTCCCATTCCTTAGGATATATATCGATGATCAGATTACTTATCTCAGCCCCAGTCACAAATTATTTTCTACCCCAATATCTTTTCATCCTATATTTTGTACATATTATCCAATTTATGATATCTATGACTCAATCCTAGATTATTCAAGTAGGAAACCTAACACCTCAATAATATTATCCATTTATTAAATCCACAGGTTATCCATTTAGTTAACCCTGATACCTTAAACCAAGATTCTCCTCAAGGTGGGGATAAAAATCCCTTATTCTACTCACTATTATTGATGGATCCTATCATGGTGTTAAATATCAAATCCCATAAGATGTTTAATTAAGTAAAAAAGTGATCAAAATTTACCTTATAATCAAGTTCACTTAATTATGAAAGAATTCAATTGTAAGGGGTCATTTTTTAGCACCCATAATTGTGTAATAATAAAAATTCCATTAGATATTTTAGAAGTTTGAATTATATGAAAAAATATTAACATATTCTATATAAAGGACTTGGAATTGCAATTATTTAAGCATAATGACTTAGTAATGGGTTTATAAGGGAATATATTTTACATCTTATTTTATTCATTTTACTTAGAATTTATTTATATGTATTTCAGGTTTCTATTAGCCAAAAAATTAGATAGCCATTATAACTAGATGGAAAGATAAATTAGGAACATATGAGAGTTTCCTCAAACCTTCTTAGGATCTAGCATATATATCTAGCTTAGGTGGAAAGGTGTGGGTGAGTATAGAACCAAATAGGTTCTTATGACACACATTATGTGTCTAGAAAGGATATTTATGGGTATAGTATGGTTGATGAGGGAATGTGTTATGTGTTATGGGTTTCAACCCCTACTATTGGATCAACTGATGGATGGAATAATAATTCTTATTAAGCGGTGCTCAACAATCTAGAATTCTAGTGTGAGATCGCAGAAGTAAGAGGAACAAATCGCCTACTATTAAAACATACATTCATAACATTTTTCTTCTGATATGATCAATAATGGGAATCCTATCATTCCCCGATTTCTTCTTTATATTTGTTCATCCACCATATTTGATGATGTCCCTATTTTGATATTGTGAGCCACACCCGATGTATGATCACCTACAACACCATCATCTTCAAGACTTCATCCATTAACAACACCTGCACAAGTTTTAGAGAACTAATATTGTCATTATAATGATCATCACACATCACTCAATACATGTACACTCTCTAAAACCATGAAGTCCAAATCATTCTAAATTTCTTGAAGCCATGAAAATGAATTAATTGTGAATGAATTCCATTATTTGAAGGACTGAATTAATCACATGTGTAGGATCACACAAACTATGTGAATCTATTTTGACAAGTACTATGGATCACATGATCCAGTGATAATGAACATGTGAAGATATCCTGACATCCTCACACCTTTGAATGAAAAATAGTGCATCTTTACTTAAAGATAAGATTCATTCTTTTACAACTTTCTTCACATGAATCCATACATGTTTTTCTATTGTGTGATCATATATTGTGTTCCACTTGATCACATGAAGGGTATAAAAGGTGAATACATGCATTATTTGTTTTCATACATAAGGGGCCTTGAAGAACCAAGTCATCCAATATAGATAATCATGAGTGGTGATCACATGTTTTCATTATGAGAAGCTATATGAGCTATGAGACCATGTGGAGACAGTCACTATTCCATCATGGAAACATGTGACATCACATAAAGGCATGAAAAGGATTCTCATGAAATCATGCGATGTTATTTCATTATTAAACGAATGATCATGCAAATCGAGTTTTCATTAAGTCATAATGTTTTTTAAATAACCATCATATTTAAATCACATCCTTTAAAGGGTTTTCTTATAAGGATATCGAGACATTTTTCAAATCATTCAAAGTCTTAGATACTACCAAGGGATGATTAACTGATCTAATCAGGTGAATCACATTAAGCTATTGTGACAACACCAAACGATTATGTGATAAAGTGATAATGATCATGAGAATCTATACTATAATAACATTGATTCAGATGAAATATAGTGTATATTCAATCCATGATAAGCTTCCTTGATTTTTTTATTTCTTCACATGAAGCCATCGATGGTTTTCTAATGTTTGTTTATGGAAATGTCGAGCGATCACATGATGCTAATGAAGTAATCACATAAACCCCTGGGTGGTTTTAAAGAGATTTTTTATGGACATACCATATATCAATCATAAAAAATACATTTTAAAATAATATTTATCTCTTGTAATCCCTATGATATGGTAGATCAATCACATGATTTCCCTATGACATGCCATCTAGGATCTCATGAAGGCCCTCTTATATGTTTTACTAATCTCATGAAGGATCCCAAACATGTTGGTTTGATCACATGGAATCCATTTGATATGACATTAGTTCAAGAAAGATTATATTGATAGAGTGACCATAGAATTAATATTTTTCACATGATAAAAGGATGATTTAATTAATGGAATGTGGCCTAATCATGTTAAAAACAATACATATTTATAACTTTTACAAACTTATCCTCTACCCATTCAAGCCAATATATGAGACTTAGTCACCATGAAAACACATAAATACAGGTAGGTGATACGTATAAACTTTTCCTTCACACATAAAAATAAATACACATATGAAATTGTAAACCATCCAAAGCATAGTACTATGCGATCTCAAGATTATTTCACCTAACAAGTCTATTAAGTAAAATAAATGATTACGCAAGGGATTCATGCACTTTATGTGATCATTTAATTGATCACAAAAAGGATCATCATCATGTCATCCAGACCATATAATTACCTTTGGGAATGTTATCCCGGTTCATGTAATAGTCCTCATATATGTCATCTTGATCAAGTGATGCCTTTGAAGGAAAAAACCTAAAAAACATAAAGTTATTTATATGAAGAAGTTTTAAAATGAAGGAATCTTCACACAAAGGTAGATATGTGGATGTTCATGTGAAGGGGTCACGTGTTTCACAAGATCTACTCATTGATCACATGAAGACACTAACACATGTCATCAATATCATGAAAAGACACCCAGATATGGAAACAAGATAGTGCGAGGATACTCGGACATATTATACAGATCATGTGATTACCTTCGTACATGTTAACAAGATCATACAAAGACACCTGGTCATGTTATCCAGATCTTGTGATTCCCTTAAGAAATGCAATATAGGTTATGTGTCACCCTTTATACATGTCAAGTTTATTACATGAAGGACCCTTAAAAATGTCACCTAGTTCTTGCGATAACCCTTAGATATTATGTGAAGATCATGTGACAAACATTCTCCATGTCATCCTTGTTAACAGGACAACCTTGAGATATATTGTCTTATCCACATGAATATCCTTGAACATGTCAGGTGGAAAACCCTCTAACATTTCATCCTTATCAAGAAAAAATCACATAGACATGTTAGACTTGTCAAGAAGACAACCCTCAGTCATGTTAACATTGTTAGGAAGACATCCTCATACATTTCATCTATGTCATGTAGACACCCTTAAACAAATCATGCATTTCAATCAGGCATACATGAATATGAACCCTCAGGCTATGTGAATCCTCAACATGATTATTTATCTTGTAATTACCCCTTAATGTGTAGAGTGTCCAAAATAGACTAGGGTTATACAATAATGAATCCCTTAATGATTTATTCCCTTAAAAGGTTCTTTGTACCATCCAATAATATTAAAGAGATCTCTTATGGTCCCTCTATTTGTCTATTAGAGAATAAATCTATATATTTGACATGGGAATCCACCTTAGGGTAAGTCCCTCGACATTCCATTTATTCTAGAATATAAGACCCACCTTCTATGGGTTTATCATCTTTCCTCATCCATTAGAAAATTAGAAACCAAAGAAAACTAAGAGGACTCTAATTCATATTATAAATAGGATACATAGGATTCCACCTGAAGGCTCGGGCTCTATATCAAGAATTAATGCTATACCTTCCCTTATGGGTTCATATCCTTCACAAGGTTTCGAATAAATTTTATATCATAGCCACTACAACATGTGAGTCCCCCTCCCACAAGTAGTGTGTCTAACCACTTATTATCTCTTGTTTCTCACACTAAGAATAACTCATGTGGGCTTAGATATTTTTAACAATTATGTCGTTGGAATAATATAAATCCCCCAATAGTAGAAATTCTAGTGTGTAACCCCCAATAAAATATCAGGGAAACCATAGTTTGTAAGACCCAGAAAAATATTATTGAAATCACATTGTGTAAGTCCCATTTAAAGATCACAGTGAAATCAGTGTGTAAGGGAACTATGAGGACTCAAATTTTTATTATAATAAAGATACATAGGATGCCTTCCTAAGACCCAAGATCCATTCATTATGCTTAAACACCCTCATACACATATTTTTTTAATGATGTTAAACTACTTATAATGGTCTTAAATGAACTACCTGGGTTTTGATTCATGTTTTCATAGGATAGGTATGACACCAATAGAAGTTTAAATCCTAATCTGACGACACCAATCACCTTACTAAATGACAGTAAACTCCAGAGTTCTTATTCTTATGGATTCAAAACACACAAAGTCCCTCTTTGTTAGGAAATAATGGGAAATTGATAAAAAACTGTTTATACATAATTATGGTTTGATTAATATAACACACTCTCTCATGGAGAATGAATCATCACATAATCATTTTATTAGGGTAACTAGTCCTATATTGGGATGTGGGAAAGGTTCAAGAACATATCATAAATCTATTAGAGAGTTCAATTGTAGGAAATAATTACAGATGAAAGGGTGTGATGTGACAAAACACCCATCCTCTAAACTAATGTGATTTCTTAAGTGTTGTTGAATGTTAAACCCCAATGATTTCCTTCCATTGTAAAGCATACTTTTAATTCATTACAGATGTGGGATCCATTGGTAGTTTCCAAAAATAAAACATGATGCCTTGATTTATTGTGAAACTATACTAATACCTTCACAATAAAATACCAGGACACATGAATATGGTAGTGGAAAAAATAATGTAACTGATGTAAAATTATGTGATAATAGAATAATTGAGTTATCATAGGAATAAGTCATCCCATTTCCCAAACTAGGTTGAAAAATACCAATTCCATCCCAAAAAAAAGTAGTAAACCTAAAATGAAATTATATGATAATAGAATAACTGAGTTATCATAGGAGTTGGGAATATTATTTCCCAAATGTAGGTGACTACCATCAAATCCATATGAAACCCATATGTTCCCATAATTTACTATATCATTTTAAATAAAAATATATTAATAGGTAGTAAAATTTTATTTGAACATAAAACCTTATTTTAAAATGGAGTTCAAATTTTTTACTTGAACTCTAATGAATTTAAATTCATATACTGAATTTGAAAATTAATAGTATATATTTTTTATTTTAACATGTTCCACACTATTTTTATGTGTTCTATACATTTAGAGGAACACATTTAATAATAAATTGTATGGTTTAATTCAAAACATAAACACTAATTTTTAAAAATAATTAAACTCCATTATATAACCTATAATCAAATGTATTTAAGAAATTTAACTTTTAAAAAAATATTTTGAATATAATTTTCTTATTATATTATATATATTTCTCAATTTTTCAAAAACATTCAAGATACATATAAAATATTGATAATTATAATTTAATTTGAATTAAAACTCTTTTTTTAAAAAGGAATTCAAATTAAATTATGTCACTCAACTTATAAAAATAATTAATTCAAATATTTATTTAAAAATAAATATTTAAATTCTTAAAAAAAGTAAATTTAAATAAAAATATAACTTATAACCTGTTAACATAATTTTTTATCAAATTTTTTCATAATACAAGACTTTTACTATGGACATTCTTATCTTGTTTTTTTATGAATTTGAATCAAAATAATTTCCATATAAACTTTACATAATGAATCAAAGTATTTTATTAATATTATTATTATCGAGTTTAAATTTTTACTTTTAAAATAAAATATCATAATTTAATAAAAACAATAAATATTTTTTAAATATAAGATATCTGTCTTTTAAAAAAAATTGAATTCTTATTTTATATCATTAAATTATTATTTATAATATTATAATAATAAAACATATTAATATAAATACATATAAATAACATAAATATAAATTTATAAGAATATATAATAATTATATAATTCATTAAATAATGAAAATAAGAAATCATTTTGAGAAAATATATTTACCCTTTAAATTAATTTTTTTATTGAAATATGTAATAATAATAATTTTAAATTTATAATGAATATATAATTAATAATATATAATTTATTATTAAATGCAATGAAAATTAAATTAATTTTTAAAATAAATATTTCATGAATAATTATATATTCATAACATCAATATTAATGAAACAAAAAATTGATATATTTTAAAAAAACATGTTTTTAAATGCCTTGTTTTTTATTTTTATTCTTTAATATACCATTAAATCGGATCATCAATACGAGGGAGATTTTTGGGCCATCCTCTAGACATGTACTTCCTCTATCCTCTAGATTAATGGATTTTAATGGTAACAAGACAATATTAAAAAAAAATATTTTCATGTGTTTCAATATAATTAATAAATGATAGATAGAGGAATTTTCATAATAGGGGAAGTATTTGAAAGATAAAAATATATAGATAAATGAAAGGAAAAAAGAAAACCTTATACCAAAACTACCCAAATTACTGGTGGGGCATAATACTAGTAGTTGATGCACACATTTAAAAACATAAGAAGAAAATGATTTGAATTTGAAATGTTAACTTCAAGTATTTTATGTTAGATCAATCAAGAAATATTATATACTACCAAAAATGTCACAAGTTATGGTTCATGATCTCTAAATTCTACCACATCGTCAATATATCTCTTATCAGAATAGAACCCCATGTTCAATGAAAAATTTCATATTATCATTATATCTATGAAAATAAATAATACCAACTAATAATTTTATATATTAGATAACTTGCACCATGAAATTTAAGATATTTCAATGATAATTACAATTTGACTATAAAGAGAAATAAATATATTTTCCATCTTAGAATCACCCTTTAAAAGATCATAATATACATGTTTAGATGTTAATAAAGGAATATTCATTTCATATTTTAGAAAATAAATTAGAAATGTTCATTAAGATAATGTCATGCTTTCCATAATGGTAAAAATAATGGACAAACAAAGAGGAATCCACAACATGGTATAATAGTCATATATGTGATTATCAGATAAGAAAATATATCAGAGATTTACTGACAATGTTTATCAATGGTTATATTTGAATCTCATATAAAGGCCTAAGGAGATATCCTTTATTATAAGGATTAGATAAAATATCAATATGTCATCGAGGAATATAAATGGGGTCAATTCAAAGAAATTGATATCCCATTCATCTCAACACATCCATTTACTCATCTTCTCTATCCTCCTTTAAAATATAAAACCTATTTATTATAGGTTTTTATGTCTTTCTATTCATTAATTCTTTCATGTTTTAATTTTTTTATTACATACTTTTTATGTTTACTCAGATATTTATTTTATGTATTAAATTTTTTAAAGTTTGTCTAATTTATATTTTGTATAAGAATTTTCAACTCACTTCCTCTTGATGTTGACTGCCATAAAAAATATTTTGTCTTAATTATATACTAAAAGGAGTATCTATATTAGTCAAAGTAATACACCAAGAGTTAATATTATAGGATCCTGATATCTAACCGAGTTAACCTTAATTGGCCTATTTTTTAGAAGGGATACATTTTTTGGTATCTAAAAATAAAGGGAATTGCTCTTTAATATAATTTTTTTTCAATGAAATTTCAATTATCTTAAACTTTCTCTATTTCTTATGAGAATTTATAATGAATTAAAAGTGACTTTGTAGAGATCCTTATATTCTAGAGATATGTTTTCATAGGTTTGTGCTATTTTTTTCATCCTTTTAATTGAGTTAGAACTGTTTATAAGGTTGGTGATTTTGGACATAGTTTTTTATTATTATTTATTAGTGAAACATGATTTTTTCCTTCTTCTATGTTAATATTTATTTTATTATAGTAGGATGTTATTTTTTTCTTAATTTTTTGAGTAGTGAATTTTGAATAGATCATATTGTTGACTATAAACACTCTTTTCTATCCCTCGATACACCATATGTGGAAGATGGTGATAATGATAATTATAGAAACGTATGGATAAAAATATAGTAAATTTTATAAATAATAAATTATAGAAAAATATGATGAATTTTTAATGGTGTGTTAGGAATGAATAGATAGAAATTTGTAATAGGTAACATTTCAAATCATGGATGTTAGTTTAGTGGTATTAGTGATTGAAGAAGAGTTATAGAGGTTACTGAGTCAAGTTAAATTTTTATAGGCTAATAAAAAATGTGATATTTCTAAATATTTATTCTCCTTGTTTTAATTATAATGTTTTAATTTGTTAAATTATAATTTTATATTGTTTGGTATATTTATGACTAACTACTTTTTGTTACTTTTTATAGTATTAACATATAGTACTATGTATCAGAAGGTTCGAGTGGTTTTTCATTTTTCTCTCTTTAATTAAATTTAGGATCTATCCATTATATATTTTTTATGCAATAACCCCACTTATAAAGTGTCTATAGGGTTTCTACATGGATATTTCAAAGGAATATTTATAGGCATGGTTCAATTCAGAATGTCTGTTGATATATCAAAATTATTAATAAAATTTATATATAATTCCCATGATAAATGATTTAATATTTCTTGATTTATATATTTTATAATTTTTTATGGAAAAAATAATCTTTTATAGGGACTTTTAGAAGTTTGGTATAATTTGAAGTAGAATAATGAAGTCTATGGCGTGGAGATATCTTGAACATGTTTTGGAAATTTTTTGAGGAGAAAAGGGTGGGTGAAATTTTTATGGATTAGTAAGTCATGGAGGACAATTATTTTTATAATATGAAAATGTTTTAATATGTTTTAGTGGTTGGATAGTTAATCATGATACTGAAATATGGAAAAAGTGATGGTGGAAACAACTAGAGTGAAGGAAGCATGCCATGTCTAAGAAGACATGGGTTGATCAAGGAAGACCATATGAATTTTCATAAAGATTCTATTACGTTAAAAAAATGTGTTTTATGAATATAATTCCTTAGAATATATCAAAGTTATTTTTTAGGATAGTTTTAATCTCTAGTTCATGAAAAGGAGACCAAATTAGTTTAGACATTGGTTATTTCATGGTAATGATATTTTTTAAAGAATTTTTTTCCAATGTTATAGAACATTAAACTAATTTTATAAGATATTTTAAAGGATTAAAATAGTTAATTTTATTCACTTTCATTCATTAATGATTTTTTATTACTCTTGGTGGAGTTTTAGAGACATTGGATTCCATTTAGGGGATTTTTAGAAAGATTAAAAAAAGTACTAAGGCTCTAATACCTGGTGAAAAACCTTTTATAAGAGATGATGTGTATTTTTATGAATTTTCACCTATGTACTTCCCTATGAAGTGAACTATAGAATGTTGGAATGTTACAATGTATATTTTATACTTCTAGATAATTTATAAGTTTTTATGTATACAAATGACATAAAAACATGTACAAAATTTTTTGTAGATATTTACCATTGCTCACTTAAATTTCAAGGCCTATTTTTGAGTATGATCATGAAAAAATTAAGAGAAATAATATTTATGAGATATAAACATATATAATGTTTATATAATTTTGTATAAAATAGCATCCATGTTGTAAAGACCCGTAAAATTCAAGGGAATTTTTTTCTTAATTTTCATTAGAATTTTACAAGAGCGCAGCTTCAGACGACACCTGATTCCGAGGCCCGGTGTGCCCGGAATCAATTTCTGAAGTTTGGCTCGGGTACGTTCAGTGAACGGACGAGCGGGTTTTTCTATCTTTTGAACCGGTGCCCGGAATCAAATTCTGAGGGCACCGATGGAATCGCAGCGCCGGTATTTGCTTAGAAACGCCTCTTCCGGAGTTGCGTTTGCTCAGACGTGGTTTTTAAATTTTGCGGCTTTAAGTCAGAATAAAATAAAGTTTGTGCGACAACTTTATTTTATTTCACTTAAGCTGCTTGGAAGCCACTTGAAGTCACTTAAAGGCGGCTTGAACTGAGTTGAACTGGATAGGATGCTATCCAGAAATATCCTACCCCCTTGGTAGGATATTTGTGAGGTGGGGCCCGCACGAGCCCCGCCGTTTCTTTCGCTAAGTAACGCACCCGCGAAAACCCGTCAAAGTAACTGAAAAGTCAACCGACGCGTTTTCTTTAATTCTTAACAGACCATTTAATTGGGCGGTTTATTTCGTGAATTAAATGGGCTGTTTCTTTCGTGAATTAAATGGGTCGTTTCTTTCGAATTGATGGATCGTTTCTTAACCGGTTTCGTGTGTTGGCATGTTTATAAAATAAGACCAACCTAAAAATCCTTTGAAAGGATTTGAGAGGATCTTGTTTCTTCATCTCCCCGCGAAGAACGCGAAGAACGCGAAGAACGCAAAGAACGCCGGCGACCGGAATTCGACGACGCACGCCGAGATCTGCGACGTCGACGAGCTTTACCCACGACGTTCTTCGGCGACGCCTCTTCTTCCGCAGCCGATTCTCGTTCGGCAACTAAGGTAAGAATCGGATCGTTAATTCTCCCTTTTTAATTTCAATAACAACGGATTTAAATTAATTAAATCCGTTTGTTCTTGATCCAGAGATTGGCGACGCGACGCCGGATACCGCGACGACGCGACGATCCCCCCTTCTTCCGCGACGAGCAATCCCGCGACGATCCCTCGTTCGGCAACGACAGCTGCGAGGTAAGGGAGGTTGGATTATTTTATCTTATTTCCCCCGTGTTTATTCTTTTAAAGTGAAGAACATGATCTCCGACAATTTTAATCTATTTAAAATTGTTGTTGATTATTCCTCCCGTGGATTATGACTAACGCGGAGGGTGCGGGTCTAACGAACAAGACCCGACAACCCTCCGCCGATCTCTTTTGTTGTGCGGATATGGCGGACGACGACGAACCGCTCGGCAGGGGCGATCTGTTGGTCCCGCAGTGAAGGTCGGCCCCCGGGAGGAGCAACGGCGCAGACGGGAAAGGAATCGGGCCACCGGAGCATCTCCGGTGGCCCGCGGAAGGCGGCGGCGGCGCCCGGCGCGCCGCCGTGGAGGAAGTCCGCCGCGGCTGAAGCCGCGGCGGCGGCGGCGGCCGGTTCCACGGCCGCGCGGAACAGGGAACGGACGCGGCGGCCCGGCCGCGTCCGCGTGACAGGCGGCCCCCCGCGGGGCCGCGTTTCGTTTGAGCCGCGGGTCAAGCCCGCGGCGCCCTCCTTCGGCCGCTCGGCCGAGGCCGAGCCGGCCGGTCCGGTCGGCCGGACCGGACCCGGCCTCGCCGGTTCGGTCGGCCGGGCCGCGCCCAGGCCGGACCGGACCCGGCCTCGCCGGTTCGGGCCGGGTCGGGCCGACCCGGTTCGGTCCGACCCGGTTCGGCCGACCCAGGGGGGTTCGGGCCGGGTCGCCCCGGGCCCAGAACCCCCGTTTTCGGGCCATCCTCGGTCTTTTGCCCATATCTTGGGCCTGAGACCTCCGTTTGACGAACCGTCAGCGGCTACGCGATCCTTGGATCGAGACGGTCGTTTCGGTATATTACACTCAAGGTTTCGGAAGACTTTGGGTTCGGCCGGGTTGGTTCGTACACGAAACCAACCGGGCCCTCGGAGCGGAAATGCTCATAACTTGAGCTACGGACGTCCGATCGACGTACCATCAGCTGTGGTAGTTTCCTCTAAGTGAGACGGAACTTTTGGCATACTCCGCCCGAGGATCGGACACAGGCGGAGTACGGTCGGGTTGGTTTTGCCCTAAAAACCAACCGGGCCCCTGGGACGAAAATGCCAATAACTCTCAGACCGGGCGTCCGATTGACGCGCCGTCTGTTGCGTTGAGATCCTGTTGTCGATACAGAACTTTTGGATACATCAACTTCGGACTACGTGTCAGTTGATGTATCAGCCTCTCGGCTCGTGGAGCGGACCCTCCTAACGAGATCGCTATGTGCGGGAACCCTAGTGCTGGCTGTGACTTCGACGACAGAGCAGAGATCCTCCGTGGACTGCGACGACGACAGAGCAGAGATCCTCCGTGGACTGCGACGACGACAGAGCAGAGATCCTCCGTGGACTGCGACGACTGCAGAGCAGAGATCCTTCGTGGACTGCGGCGACGACTGTGCAGAGATCCTCAGTGGACTGCGTCGACTACTGCACTCAGCGATCCTACGTGGAACAGTGCTACCGAACCTGTGTGAGCTGAATCTTCTTTTTACCTTGAGCGGTGGAGCGCTTGGGTGTAGCGGCGGACCCGTGGTACTTGACAGTGGTGGTGCGCTTGGATGCAGCAGCAGACCCTTGGCGGTGGAGCGCTTGGTTGTAGCGGCGGACCCGCGATACTCTACGGAGTGTGTGCGCTTGGTTGTATCGACAGACCCACGACGGTGGAGACGTGCGTGCGGAGTACGGAGACCGTGTAGATGACTGAGACCTGACGACTGCTTGACCGACTCGACTTGGAGTGAGTCGACTAGCCCAGTGGACGGAGCGCCCAGTAGTTGGCAGCAGACCCACGGCGGACGGAGCGCCTGGTAGTTGGCGGCAAACCCGCGGTACTCGACAGGAGGAGTACCTCAGTAGGCTATCTGGGTGAGCGCCCGGTATTTGGCAGCAGACCCTCAGCGGACGGAGCGCCCGGTAGTTGGCAGCAGACCCGCGATACTCGACAGGAGGAGTACTTCAGCAGTCTTAGGTTAGTGAGCAGTACCTCGGAGTCGTGACAGGACCACTGTACACTTCAGAGATGGGGCTCTTCAACATTTACGGTTTCGATAATGGAAATCCTGGTTGAGCTGAATCGTATGTTACTCTCCTTTGTGGATTGTGTTGAACTATCCTATGTGGATTTTACTGTTTACTCTCCTTGTGGATTTGAGTCTTGCTTTCCTTTGTGGATTGAGTTGTTCTTGAGCTCGTGAGCAGAGATGGAATTGGGGACTTAGGTATATGTATGGGCATATACCTAAGTCGAGTCAGATGTTACTTCGTGATTGCATCTGTCTTTTGTGCTATATCCTTTGCGGATTTCGGGAGACCTTCGGGGGTCTCGGGGTCCTTACTGAGTAGCTTGTACTCACCCCTGCACGGGCTATGCCCGCACCTTGTTGTGTTGGTTGCAGACGACGGACAGCGCTGATCACGGTTGGGGCGTGGAGCAGGACGATACCTGGAGGTGGACCACTGGGCGGGACGTGCTCGGAGCGGACGTGGGACCCGAGGAGCCTGGAGGCTATCTGTACCCACCCTTCAGGTGGGATTTCCAGTGGACGACACGAGGCCGCCGTCTTTTCTTCAGTTGCTGTACTTTACTTTTCAGTTGTACTTTACAGTTGGGCTTGTATTTCCGGCCCCCTTTACTTTTCTGCACTTTACTTTCCGCTTGCTGACTCTGTGTGGTTGTTACTTATAAAGGCAATGCCTTCCCTGTTTACTGGGATTTTACGCCTTGGTGCTAGTCGCCAGCCCCTGGCCTATGGAAGGCGGGCTTGGGGTAGTCACGGCACGGGCCCCGAGGACGGGTCGTGACAAATTGGTATCAGAGGAGTTCGGTTCTACCGCAGACTCTGGTCTTTTTTCTATGTGAAGCAATAGTGTTTAGTATATTGAGTGTGGTTATCAGTCCAGGGAGTCCAGTGTTGGTGCGGCGGCCGACGTATCCGTACACCAGGACCCTGACTTCTGATTTCCAACTTAATGCACGAAAACACTGATTGCGTGTGTGTTTCCCAAAGGGTTTAAAGTCAGCTCAAACCAGGTCAGCTCACCAGGTATAAATCGTTGACCGTGACACAACTGTTCAGGATGTCACCATGCAGATAGTTAGCTGGAGTTCCGAGAGAGTTCTCGATGATGGCCCACCGAGCAGCGAGACTCCGGTGCAGGGCCCTTTTTCAGTGTTGGCACCTTCGGGTGGTGTACCAGCAGCACCACCACCCGTTAGGCAGAGGATGCCACTAGCTGACAGTGCACGCTAGCAGAGCGCGATGCACGAGTTCCAGCAGTAGAGGCCTCTGAGGATACGAGGCGAGACAGATTTCCCAGGCAGCAGTGGACTGGATGGAGGCGGTTGCTAGAGTTCTACGCCTAGCTTGGATACTAGTAGAGCGGATGCTGATCTTAGCTTCTGTTGTTTCCAGTGAGTGACCATGAGGTTGGTTCTTATAGTAATGAGGCTTCGGTACGCGAACCGATACCTGGGATAGTACCTACGGGTAGTGCGCCAGCTATGTCACTACCTGTTGGTCAGTAGACACTACCGGCGGTACCGGTAGCAGAGAATCACAAGCTTAGTGCCTTACATATGTTTTAGCACCAGATATCCCTCAAGTTTCGAGGTGAGCCTGACTCGTAGGCGGCTGAGGACTGGCTTGAGGAGGTGGTTGTGAGTTTTCTGGAGCTAATACAGCTTCGACAGTACGACATGTCGGAAGCAGAGCACTCATCGTGGCTTACCAATCAATCTTAGTACTCGTTGGTTACGTTGTGATCAGTTCCTTAGACTCGAACTTCTGAGCGAAGTGTGTCTAAAGGAAATCTGAACCATTACTTTTCCTCTATGCATTTCTACCTATGCTAGGATGCTAGAGAGAACCTTTGTGGTTGTGAACGTTAGCAGTGAAAGGCAGGAAACTAGCGCCAGTCTCAGAGACTCGGGCGTGTAAAATGTTTCAGGAGGAGGAAGTGCTAAGGACAGATGAATCTGCAGGGTAGCAGACGTGGAAGCGGAGCTTAGAGAGCAGCATGTGGTGGTGTACATTTCGACATGTTACGACCACCCGACTTAGTAGTCCCCGCCAGGCTCAGGGAGCAGGAGGGCTGGGGAGGAGAGTAGCTGCATTGCGGTCAAGGAGTGTGACCCAGGAACTCTATGAATGATTCGGGGTACGAAATATGTCTACTACGAGCTGCCATATCTATAGACATAGGAACCAATCATTCTACCCTTCCACGAATCATGTCCCAGACCTAGAGGTTCCGGGTAAGCCGTAGACTTGACCCTCACGTCTGGAGATACCTTTGGGAGGAGACTCGATAATCACACTTACGCCGACGGTGTGATTTGACCTCGAGGCGAGAGTTTCGGTTGGAATCTCTTGGTGACAGCGTAGAGGCCTTACGACGTTGATCTGGGTATGATTCACAAATCATACCCCGGTTGACTGTTTTAGGCAAACGTCGGAATGGGTTTTCCTTGGTCGGCGAAAAGGAAACCCTGGGCAGCACATGTTAAACTCAGGCATAAGAGGGTGTGGCCGATCACTCTTGAGTTGGTCAACCCTACCCTTGTGGCAGCAGGAGTTTTGAGTTTCAGTTCTAACCTAAAAAGGGAAACCTCTTGAATTCGAGGGTGACGAACACGTTCTTATACGGTCTCAGCCCGATGAGGTTTCGGAGATGTGGCCGAGGCGGCATGTTATCTCCGAAGTTCGATGGACCCTTTTGATCTTCAGCAGGGTAGGCGAGGAGGTTTACCGCTTGACCCTACCACCTCAGTCGCACCGGGTGCATAATGTCCACCACGTGTCTCAGCTGTGGAGATACGTGTATGTTTCTTCACACGTCATCGACCCCGGGGAGTTGGACGTCGATGACAGGGCGACAAGCACGGAGGTCCTAGTAGAGATCGAGGATCGACAGGAGCAGGTTCTACGTGAACGGTTGCTTCCTCTGGGGTGCTTCTCGGGTAGCACGAGATCTTCAGGTGAGCATATGGGAGCGTAAAGCTCAGTTGCGTGCTCAGTACTACTTTGTTTCCCTTAAGTGTGAGTTGAAGCTTTACGGGGACGTAAAGCCCTGAGGTGGGAGTAATGTAAAGACCCGTAAAATTCAAGGGAATTTTTTTCTTAATTTTCATTAGAATTTTACAAGAGCGCAGCTTCAGACGGCACCTGATTCCGAGGCCCGGTGTGCCCGGAATCAATTTCTGAAGTTTGGCTCGGGTACGTTCAGTGAACGGACGAGCGGGTTTTTCTATCTTTTGAACCGGTGCCCGGAATCAAATTCTGAGGGCACCGATGGAATCGCAGCGCCGGTATTTGCTTAGAAACGCCTCTTCCGGAGTTGCGTTTGCTCAGACGTGGTTTTTAAATTTTGCCGCTTTAAGTCAGAATAAAATAAAGTTTGTGCGACAACTTTATTTTATTTCACTTAAGCTGCTTGGAAGCCACTTGAAGTCACTTAAAGGCGGCTTGAACTGAGTTGAACTGGATAGGATGCTATCCAGAAATATCCTACCCCCTTGGTAGGATATTTGTGAGGTGGGGCCCGCACGAGCCCCGCCGTTTCTTTCGCTAAGTAACGCACCCGCGAAAACCCGTCAAAGTAACTGAAAAGTCAACCGACGCGTTTTCTTTAATTCTTAACAGACCATTTAATTGGGCGGTTTATTTCGTGAATTAAATGGGCTGTTTCTTTCGTGAATTAAATGGGTCGTTTCTTTCGAATTGATGGATCGTTTCTTAACCGGTTTCGTGTGTTGGCATGTTTATAAAATAAGACCAACCTAAAAATCCTTTGAAAGGATTTGAGAGGATCTTGTTTCTTCATCTCCCCGCGAAGAACGCGAAGAACGCGAAGAATGCGAAGAACGCCGGCGACCGGAATTCGACGACGCACGCCGAGATCTGTGACGTCGACGAGCTTTACCCACGACGTTCTTCGGCGACGCCTCTTCTTCCGCAGCCGATTCTCGTTCGGCAACTAAGGTAAGAATCGGATCGTTAATTCTCCCTTTTTAATTTCAATAACAACGGATTTAAATTAATTAAATCCGTTTGTTCTTGATCCGGAGATTGGCGACGCGACGCCGGATACCGCGACGACGCGACGATCCCCCCTTCTTCCGCGACGAGCAATCCCGCGACGATCCCTCGTTCGGCAACGACAGCTGCGAGGTAAGGGAGGTTGGATTATTTTATCTTATTTCCCCCGTGTTTATTCTTTTAAAGTGAAGAACATGATCTCCGACAATTTTAATCTATTTAAAATTGTTGTTGATTATTCCTCCCGTGGATTATGACTAACGCGGAGGGTGCGGGTCTAACGAACAAGACCCGGCAACCCTCTGCCGATCTCTTTTGTTGTGCGGATATGGCGGACGACGACGAACCGCGCGGCAGGGGCGATCTGTTGGTCCCGCAGTGAAGGTCGGCCCCCGGGAGGAGCAACGGCGCAGACGAGAAAGGAATCGGGCCACCGGAGCATCTCCGGCGGCCCGCGGAAGGCGGCGGCGGCGCGGCGGCGCCGGCGACCGGAGGCGGCGGCGCCCGGCGCGCCGCCGTGGAGGAAGTCCGCCGCGGCTGAAGCCGCGGCAGCGGCGGCGGCCGGTTCCGCGGCCGCGCGGAACAGGGAACGGACGCGGCGGCCCGGCCGCGTCCGCGTGACAGGCGGCCCCCCGCGGGGCCGCGTTTCGTTTGAGCCGCGGGTCAAGCCCGCGGCGCCCTCCTTCGGCCGCGCGGCCGAAGCCGAGCCGGCCGGTCCGGTCGGCCGGGCCGCGCCCAGGCCGGACCGGACCCGGCCTAGCCGGTTCGGGCCGGGTCGGGCCGACCCGGTTCGGGCCGACCCGGTTTGGGCCGACCCGGTTCGGCCGACCCAGGGGGGGTTCGGGCCGGGTCGCCCCGGGCCCAGAACCCCCGTTTTCGGGCCCTCCTCGGTCTTTTGCCCATATCTTGGGCCTGAGACCTCCGTTTGACGAACCGTCAGCGGCTACGCGATCCTTGGATCGAGACGGTCGTTTCGGTATATTACACTCAAGGTTTCGGAAGACTTTGGGTTCGGCCGGGTTGGTTCGTACACGAAACCTACCGGGCCCTCGGAGCGGAAATGCTCATAACTTGAGCTACGGACGTCCGATCGACGTACCGTCAGCTGTGGTAGTTTCCTCTAAGTGAGACGGAACTTTTGGCATACTCCGCCCGAGGATCGGACACAGTCGGAGTACGGTCGGGTTGGTTTTGCCCTAAAAACCAACCGGGCCCCTGGGACGAAAATGCCAATAACTCTCAGACCGGGCGTCCGATTGACGCGCCGTCTGTTGCGTTGAGATCTTGTTGTCGATACGGAACTTTTGGATACATCAACTTCGGACTACGTGTCAGTTGATGTATCAGCCTCTCGGCTCGTGGAGCGGACCCTCCTAACGAGCTCGCTATGTGCGGGAACCCTAGTGCTGGCTGTGACTTCGACGACAGAGCAGAGATCCTCCGTGGACTGCGACGACGACAGAGCAGAGATCCTCCATGGACTGCGACGACGACAGAGCAGAGATCCTCCGTGGACTGCGACGACGGCAGAGCAGAGATCCTTCGTGGACTGCGGCGACGACTGTGCAGAGATCCTCAGTGGACTGCATCGACTACTGCACTCAGCGATCCTACGTGGAACAGTGCTACCGAACCTGTGTGAGCTGAATCTTCTTTTTACCTTGAGCGGTGGAGCGCTTGGGTGTAGCGGCGGACCCGTGGTACTTGACAGTGGTGGTGCGCTTGGATGCAGCAGCAGACCCTTGGCGGTGGAGCGCTTGGTTGTAGCGGCGGACCCGCGATACTCTACGGAGTGTGTGCGCTTGGTTGTAGCGACAGACCCGCGACGGTGGAGACGTGCGTGCGGAGTACGGAGACCGTGTAGATGACTGAGACCTGACGACTGCTTGACCGACTCGACTTGGAGTGAGTCGACTAGCCCAGTGGACGGAGCGCCCAGTAGTTGGCAGCAAACCCACGGCGGACGGAGCGCCTGGTAGTTGGCGGCAAACCCGCGGTACTCGACAGGAGGAGTACCTCAGTAGGCTATCTGGGTGAGCGCCCGGTATTTGGAAGCAGACCCTCAGCGGACGGAGCGCCCGGTAGTTGGCAGCATACCCGCGGTACTCGACAGGAGGAGTACTTCAGCAGTCTTAGGTTAGTGAGCAGTACCTCGGAGTCGTGACAGGACCACTGTACACTTCAGAGATGGGGCTCTTCAACATTTACGGTTTCGATAATGGAAATCCTGGTTGAGCTGAATCGTATGTTACTCTCCTTTGTGGATTGTGTTGAACTATCCTATGTGGATTTTACTGTTTACTCTCCTTGTGGATTTGAGTCTTGCTTTCCTTTGTGGATTGAGTTGTTCTTGAGCTCGTGAGCAGAGCTGGAATTGGGGACTTAGGTATATGTATGGGCATATACCTAAGTCGAGTCAGATGTTACTTCGTGATTGCATCTGTCTTTTGTGCTATATCCTTTGCGGATTTCGGGAGACCTTCGGGGGTCTCGGGGTCCTTACTGAGTAGCTTGTACTCACCCCTGCACAGGCTATGCCCGCACTTTGTTGTGTTGGTTGCAGACGACGGACAGCGCTGATCACGGTTGGGGCGTGGATCAGGACGATACCTGGAGGTGGACCACTGGGCGGGACGTGCTCGGAGCGGACGTGGGACCCGAGGAGCCTGGAGGCTATCTGTACCCACCCTTCAGGTGGGATTACCAGTGGAAGACACGAGGCCGCCGTCTTTTCTTCAGTTGCTGTACTTTACTTTTCAGTTGTACTTTACAGTTGGGCTTGTATTTCCGGCCCCCTTTACTTTTCTGCACTTTACTTTCCGCTTGCTGACTCTGTGTGGTTGTTACTTATAAAGGCAATGCCTTCCCTGTTTACTGGGATTTTACGCCTTGGTGCTAGTCGCCAGCCCCTGGCCTATGGAAGGCGGGCTTGGGGTAGTCACGGCACGGGCCCCGAGGACGGGTCGTGACACATGTCTTGAAAAAAAACATCAAAACATCAAATCAAGAGGAAGATACTTCATCTAAATTACCTAGGAGCTTTAAGACTATGGTTAGATATTATATTTGGATTTTTCTTCTAATATATCTACTATAAGAGGAATAAAATCCATAGTTCTTATTAAAACATGATAGGGTAAACTTATTTCACTGATTTTTGTAATTCAGGGTGATTGAGTGATTTTTTTTATTTTTAATAGTTATTCTTGTTGGGTTTATGAATTCAATCTTTCTATTACATCCTTTTATCATTATTTATACATGATAAATATGTATTAGTTGATGAATCTTCATTTAATAAATTAAATATATTATTTAATTCTTTATTGGTTATGAAATGAGTATTAATGGCTATATTTATGCATGAATTTAGATCACCTATTTATTAAATGAATTGTAATGCCTGATCGCAATAAAAGGGGATTTCAGAAATTAGAAAGAAATTTTATAACCAAGGGTTTAATTGGGTTTAATTATAATAAAAATAAAATAGTTTTTTTAAAACATCATAATTTAAATTATCTTTTAAACTAAGATTTATAAGACATTAGTAATCATTCATCATTATGTTTTCTTTTAATTTATTATATATTTTAATTTTGAATCAACAGATCACCTTGACTTTTCAAATAATGTTTCATTATATGAATCAATAGAACATATGGGTTCAGCCTCATACATAAGAGATACTACACCATTTAGTTTTTGTTTTAAAAAATATATATATAAATTTTTAAATTTAATTCACCTTTGGAACAAATAGTGCCTCATGTTTTTTTTTCATTATTAACTTTCTGATAGGTGAGCTATATCCTTCAATAGGTGTTTTCAATTTTTTTCCCTTCGGGTAAGTGGATTTATGAAAGTATTTATTTTTCCCTAAAATCTTACTTTTTCTTTTTTTGGGGATTTGGATTATTGATTAACAAGTGGTGGTATCATCATTTATGGGAACTTCATTTCAGGTCCGTGTGGGCATACCACTAGTAATTTTGACCTATTTACATATAGTGGGATTTCCACTTTTTGACATATTATGAGTATCTTGATTAACCACCATAGAAGTAATACTAGGTTCTTCAAAGGATTATGGGATTTTAATTTTCCTTTATTTTTATATTTTAATTTATTTACTTAATGTGAAGGGAGTACCATTTCTTACACAACCTTCACCAAGAATATAAAGAATATTGGATGATAATAATTAAACCCTAACTTTTTTAGATGATAAAATGTACATTAAATGGTATTTTCATTCATAAAGTGGTGGTGATGAAATAAGATTACATTTTGATATGATATTTTTTGTGGTTGACATGTGATGAGAGTAATATTTGGTATGTAAAGGATATGTGGCGGGAGTAACATTTTTTATGGGGGACATGGGGCAGTGAAATAATTAGTATAATGTTTTTTGGGGATTATTATTTCTTTGAGTCATGTGTGGGGAATTATTAATTTTATAAAATAGGTTATAAGGTTGTGTTGGACTTATATTTTAGTTTTTATACTTTAATTCATTAGCATGATATTTTCACCATAGTGAATATAGGATTTTAAAGGATTAACCCACTGAGTATATAAATATTCACACCCCTATAATTATATATAGTTTTATATAATTGATTTAGTATAGGATATAGGTCAAATTAACTCAATATCATTGGTTATTTATTGGATCTTGTCTTTGGATATAACTTTATTATACCATCGAGGTATACTCTATTTTACATTTTTCTTCATTTTGCAAGCTATCAGGTTTTTTTCATGGTCGGTTGAAGTTATTTATTTGTGGAGAGGAATTCATGCATTAAAAATTAGTCTTATATTTTACCTGAGGGAAACTACTTCGATTTATGAGCATTATTACCCACAATTTTAGTCATTAACCTCAGGACAAGTGGTTGGTGTTTCATAATTACTAAGAATTACAGGGGGTTATACACTTATTGAACCAAGGATAAAAAGTGATGTATCATATAATGGGGACACTTATGGTTCACATATGTGAGTTTAAGAGTAGGGTTATTCTATAAGAGTGTAGTTATTTGAATCTTTAAACACTCATGAAAGGATATAATGTACATATCCATAGTTACGTTTTGGTGTAAATAATTACTTTTTTTTGTAATTGAAGGATTTTGTGTTGAGTAGGTATAATTAATAACATGATTTATTTTTTCAAATTAAGGTACATTTACTTATTTATTAACTATGGTTTGTTTATACTATGTAAAGGTTTAAATTATATAATATTTTATACATGAGAATTATATCCTAAGAGGGAAGATATTTTTATTTAAAATAAATATTCTGAAAAATAATTTTAATATGGTAGGGTATTCTGAATTTTTTTTCCTTTAATTATTTTACTTATTTTTAAAAAATATTTTATATTGTTCTAAGGGGAAGGAATGAGTCTCACAATGAATTTTTTAAAGGTGTAGAGTGTATTTATGGTAGAATAAATCAATCATATTTTATTTATAGACAAATGAGGGGAGGTGGTCCCATGTTGGATAGTGCAAAACATTGTCTATATGTGTTCATGTGTGCGTAAGGAAATGTTATATATTTATTATTAACTTTTCATTTCACATGACATGTTGTAATGATCCTCATGATATCATAAAATGATTATGGTTATATCAGTGAGATGTGATTAAGGTTTGATTGAATTAAAAATATTTTTAATAAGTGGTTGAATGGATGTATTTTTTAGTGGTGATCTACAAGGGTCAAATGACTATAACAATTTACATTAATGAACTGAATGACTAATTTATGGTTTGAACTAATTTGATTCACTTGACAAAGTTAACTATATACATTCTATTATGGGTAAACATATTTTATATGGGTATGACCCATAATATGAAAAGGATCCACCATGTCTATATAAATTTTATATTGGGACCTCCTCTAAGACATATGAAATTACCAACCAATGACTCTACTACCCAAATTTCATCTATCCACCACTAAGAATTGTAGTTTCCCCACTATATTACACTAGTACTCCTATAATTAATATTATTCATCATATCATGTTCACTTTATAAAAAATTTTTTTCTATAAAATCTATAATTTTATAAACTAAAATTTCTCCATTGAATCTTATAAAGAAGTAGTCAAAAATATTATCTACTACAAATTTATTAGGGGGGATATCATAAAAAATAACTATGAAAATTTATGAAACATTATACTATAATATTATCTCATATATTTATCTAAACCCTCAATCTCAACATTAGATAGAATTACTATTCTAGTGATTAATTCTATACATTAACTATGAATCAATTTTCTTTCATAGAAATTGAGTATTATAAACCTTATATAATTATTTCTATGGGTTCCAATGCTAGATATAGTAGGGGGAGACCAATTCAGTAGTTTTTAAAGACCTTTAGTGATCTATATTAAAAGGGATATTCATCTTTGGTTTCTCATATTATATATTGTTTTCATCCAAACCTGTATATGTGGGATTTTTTTCTATATCCTCATTATATTCATTTAAATATCATTCTTGAAGTTTATAAAATGTGTCCTTATTTTTGTGTTGATTTGTGACATCCCCATACTCATTCACCTAAAATAATAACTATAATGGGGAGATACTATACCTCATGCGTCCCTACCTATATAATAGAGGCCACTAACTAGTAGTGGGGGTTTATAGTGGAAAAAAGAGGACCCCCCCAGTTTTGAATGGTTCACAACATGAATGAAACATTTATGTATAAAATGGTTTATTGGGTGGTTTTTATGTTTTAAATTAATTATTTTTAAGAGGTTTTAAAAAATAAGGTATTTCCTTCTATTGGGTAGTACACATGACTAAGTGCCCTCCCATTTTTGGAATCTTCCCATTTTAAGGGAGGATATCCTCTGTTTCTATACCAAATCACATGTTGTTGGTTTCAATTGAAAGATTACAGTATGGATAATTTTTTTCTCTTTTATTTTTCCCATTTCTTATATTGAGAATAACTATATCATATTTTATGTGAATTTCCCCTATTTCTATGTTTTTATTCTTATTTTATCATTTTTACTAGTTTGGCTTGAAACAAAGGCAAATAATGGATTAGTGAACTTCTACATGTACAAAGTAGGTGGTACCTAAGCTACACTATAAGTATTTCATCATTAATATTTATTTTCATCATGTGGTGACACTGAGATTACAACATGTTTAGCCTAAAAAAATATAATTACATTTTTTTATCCCCAATTTATGGAATAAAACCTCCCTATAAAAAGTGAACAACCAATTTGTGAGAAGACTGGAAATTTAACAACCCATGAGGTGTATTTGAGCTTAAGAAGTGTGTTGGAGAATTAAAGAGTAAACCCTTATGGTGAAATAAACTATAAATATGATTGTTTGGGTTTGTGACTGGGAATTTATCCACCAATTTTGGTGTGATTGACTTGGGGATATAAATTAGGTAATTAAGGGTAAAACATATGGGTGTCGTGACTTAATCAATTGATTGCTTATTTTTTTGTGGATGAATATGAAATGCTCTATAATCACAATACATATTTATCATATGAGACATGAGGGAATTTAATTTAATGAGTTTACTAATGAATTTTTTGTTCACTTTAAATATGATAACTATTGGGAATCCAATGGGGTAATTCCCCTTGGATTCTGTGACGATGCCCACTAATTTAGAATTACTTGGGGTAGTCTAACTTAGATTAACGATGACACTCAATTTGTAATTCATTGGGGAAACTCCCTTGGATTTTTGAAGATTACTAGTTTTGATTACCAAATAGAAATCCCCATTAGATTCATGATCATACTGATTTGGGTTTCCTTGTATGTTATCCATGGATTCGAGATGAATACCGGTTTGTGATTCCTAGGATGGTTCTCATGGATCTGATTTTAACTTTATGATTTTTATGTATAGAGATCTACAGCTTAGTCAAAGAAGGTATGGTCAATCTTATGTGTTACATGGAACCTAAGGATATATGATGGTTTTATTTATTAATGTTTTTTCATTATTTTTTATGAACATAAACATGTACTTTATTTCTCATAATAGATATTATTATAGACATCATTGGTAGTGGACTACTGATCCATACTCACACTCTGATATGATCTTCATTTAGTACCTAGGTAGACCTTCATGTTTATAGGATATTATAAGGGAATGTTTCCTATGATTTATTCTTTATTGGGATACTAGTATGAAACAAGGGGATTCAGGACCGATCAAGGAAATGGGATAATTTTTAGAGGTATACCCATATTTTTTCATTTGATCTTTTAGGTTTAGACGTATATGACCTATTGGTGATTAATGATTACTTGATTTGAATATTTTTTTATCTTATTATTTCATGGGTTCATGGTAATTTATTAGACCTCTAGGGAATGCCTATTTATAAATTTATTTATCAAGATTTGTCATATTTATCTTATTTACACTAATGTTTTCACTCTATTATGTTGGTATAGTCTCCCCACAATACCAAAATAGAATTTTTATACTAGTTGAAAGCCTTTGGAATATAGGGTGGTGTGCTTGAGGTCATGTGGTGACCCCTCTGATTTGGAAATTGTTATGTGGCCATGAACTGGAGGTGGGATACTACATGATCATTTTTAATGTTAAGTATGGGTGAAGGATTAAATTATATTTTTATTATAACTAATAATATAGAGTTAGGTTATGGATGATCTTTTTTTTATATTTTCATTGAATTTTAGCTATAATTTTAAATATATTAATGTTTTTTACATGAAACCATGATATATTCCTTATAAAATTAAAATTTAACCATGTTTGAAACTCACCTACAATTTCATATCCCCATTTATGTTGATGGAGATATATCATACAACCTACATGCATATGACGTACTAAGGATAAGTCATATGGTATGATAACGAATATTCTATGGTCATGGTATAATATATCATGTTTGTTCATCATGAAAGTCATTTTGTATGACTGGATAGATTTTAATGCCACAAATCATTTGGTATAATTAATTTTTTAGTCCTTTGACACTTTAGGGAAATCTAATGTTAAATATTAATATTCATATCATTCTTTCACACAAACTATAATTAATCATATCATAAGATTAAATATATAGATAATCTAAGGTAAAATTTAAATATAAAATACATGGAATATCTATTATATTGATCATTCATTTTTTAACACTTGAGTGAATAAAATATCACCTAAGAATATCTTGTGAGGTTATATAAGGTAGAAATCACCTTGAGAATGATTTTTCTATCATTTTATGTCCTTCTTGTTAATTATCATGAAATATACATATCCCTATCAACATCTAGGATTCTTATAGGAATTTGAAGATGATTAATTGATAATGAAAACTATAGAACAAACTAAAAAGAATAAAATTTTTTAGCTCCAGATTTCCCTTTTAATGATCGTGGTATACATTATGGGAAGTCAACAAAAAATGTTATTATTTTGAAAATAAAAGAGTAATAGACATCATGATAAATTCAAATCTTCCATAATGATCAAAATAATAGGAATACATGGAGGATGTTATAATATACTGCAATTTTCATATAAGTGATGTTTAGATAAGAAGCTATGCCATGGATTTAATGAGTATATTTATTAATAGTTAGATATCTAAAACATATAAATATCAAAGGATGTCTTACATATTAAAAGGATAAGATAAAATATCAACACACTGATAAGTAAGAAAAAAATTATAACTTCAATGATATAGATACTTCACTCATCTCAACACATCCCTTTACTCCCCTTATTGATCATCCTTATTAGGGAGAAATCATTATTCTTCTAGGTTTTTATTGTCTTTCTCTTCATCTCCTTCATGAAATGTCCTTTGGTTTTATTTTTTCTTCAAATTTTCATATGTAAATAATCTATTATATTAATTCCATCTATATTTTGATCCTCATATTGTATAAGTAATATGGATAGAGACCTTACAATCATCTGTCGATATCATATCAAAGATTTTTTGTGGATAAGAACTTATCCTTTTCAATCCCTAATAAAATAATTATTCAAGATAATGAATTTTAATTATCACTAGAAAGTGAGAACTACTTTTTATCAGTTTTTTATTAATAGGGATATAAGATCCTCCTTCCACTTTGGGGAAAAATTTATGTAGTTTTTAAGAATATGTACTTGTAGTTTATGTAAATTAGGATATTTTGATATTTCTTATTCCAAAACTCTATAATATTTCCTATGTAATTTACATATAGACATTAAACAATATTTTCTAATCTATTTAACTTTTTAAATTATCACTCTTTAAATTCCTTTCTTTTATAAGAATGACCAAGACCATAGAGTGTCGTTGAAATATGTATTTTACATACTCTAATGTTTCTCAAATATTCTTAACCTTCATTTATTTATATTTTCTTCATATATTCCATCACTAAAAGATCATTTCAAATTATAAGTTTTTAATTTTTATATTAACAAAGTCATTTTCTTTACATTTTTTCTCATATAAATTCTTTAATATTAAGATTATATGTTCACTAATAGATTCATAATTTTGTTTTTCTTCTATAGTCTCTTTTTTTTACTTTTATATATTGTTTTATGAATGAAAATTTTTAAAGTGTGTTTGATTATTATTTTTTATAATAATTATAAATTCATCTCTCTAAAATTTTATTACTAGTGAACAACTCTTTTCTTATATATGTACCATCAAGATTATCTCTATATGTTTATGTAATCCATGATATTCTAATATTAATATAGTATACTATTTGACCAAGTCAACAATCACTGTCCAATTTTTTAGAAGGGATACATTTTTTAGAATCTAAGAATATACGGGAGTCCCATTATTTCATAACCAATCTCTCAAAAAAACACCACTTATCTTAAAGTTCCTCTATTTCATTTGGAAGTTTATAATTCATTAGAATTGACTATATAGATATATGTAGAGGAAAGAGATATCTTTTTAGAGGTTTGTTGTAACACCCCAAGAATTTAAAAATAGATTTATTATAGAATGCATGGATCACTAAGTCTCTACAAACACCACTTTTCTTTATAACCTAACCAAGTAAACATAAGTTTGTCACTTCTGTGATGTGAATTTTGAAAATCTTACATACACGGTTGCGATGAGTAAGTTATTTGGAGTCCGATAAGAAAAACTTAATTTTTGGTGAATAGTAACCTACCCTTATCAAATAGTAACACACCCTTATGAATAGTGATATACCCTAATGAATAATAACCTTACATATGATAGTGTATAAACAATATTCAAGTTGGAGTACGATATACCTATGTTTTGGAATAAGTAAATAAATGTTTTAAAACTATATTTTTAAATTTTAATTTTAATTAAATATTAAATTAATAATATTTAAAAAATTATTTTTTAAAAATGGACTTCATTTTTTAATTATATACATCAAAAAATGGTTGGGGTGAATTTTTGGGATTTTTTTGAAATGCTTGAATTTTTGATGAATAGTGAAATACCATAATTTATAAAATAAGCTTAATACACTAATTATAGAGTCATGTACAAATGTTATGCTGATGTAAGCCCAATTGATTCAGATTCACATGATAAAATTACTATTCTTGGTCATGGAAGACTCACTATTACTTATCTTGTGGAGAAATAATAAATTAATGAATATAAAACTGAGAAATCCCCTCTCCCCTCAACTATAAAAACCCCCATCACCCCCTCTTCTCTTCACTCCTCTTAAGACTTGTTCCTTATCCAAATTCTGTCAAAATATCCTCCCAACCTCCTCTCACACTTCCATAAAGGATTGTTCTCATAAAAACACCAAAACCTCTCTCTTAAAGAGGCTCTCAAAGAAGTTTGGTTCAAGAGGTAAATTCCGCCTTTTAAATTATTTATATTTCCTTTCAAGTTCATTTGTTTTATTTTTCTATTATTACCTCTACCTATCAAAATGTTGTGTTTAATAAAATACCTTACATGTTCTGAAATGTTTTCATGATAGTGGAATAAGTTATCATCATCACTTCCTTTTACCTTGATTTATACTAGTAGCAAGAACACCATCCAAGATGTGTCAATTTACCACATTCAAGGACGACGAGCTTTCGATTTCTATTATAATTCTCAATTATGGTAATGAAACCATTATTGTTATGGTTTAAATAGATTATTATATATGTAATATACCTTATTTAAGGTTCTTTAATCCCTTTTTAAAAATGGTATTAATTTATATTAAAAATGAGTTGTTGAAATCAAAACCCACAAATTAACTGAAATAGTTATCATTAAAGTACTATATAATAATTCATCCTCATGTCATGTAACCAAATTATATAAATAACCACTAAAACCAATATATAGTCATAAATAATATGCGAATTAAATTCTAGATATTTACATCCATTCCACATGAACTCGATTACTTAAGAGCAAGTGAACCGATTATGAAAATAAAGAAAACAAACACTGTCGAATGATGAAATCCAATATAATAACATATCAATAAGAAAATAAATGAACTAAAAATAATTATGATAAAATAAATACATTTCTAATAGGTTCTCAAATAGGTTATTAATAAGTATAATTTCATATTCCAAGAGCTAAATTTCAATATCGAAACACATTCGGATTTAAGGTATGGGTTTCTTCATCTCACTTCCATTTTTGTGAGCTTTTACATATTCAATACCAATACTTGTGTATAGTGTCTATATATTTAACATTGGTATAACATATCATGAATATATTTATTTTCATTTTATTTAATATATAATTTTAATATTTTTAATTTTGGGTCATTTGAATCGATTGATTACAAAGTGGTAACAGTTTTCCAACCGAACTTCAATTTTCATTCTGGTTACGTTCATTGTATAATTACCTCAATGAAATTATTATGTATTATTATGTACTACAAATAAATTCAGTGTGAGTATTCTATACATGTACACCAACCATAATACTTCCCTATTTAATGGACAGTTACTTGTTTTAAAAGAAACTTTCCAAACTCTTTCCAAAATAGAAGCCTGATTTAAGGGAATTTCTATAATTCTTATATATTTTCAAGGAAAATATATAATCTGTTTTTGGAAACCATTATATTTATAAAATCACTAATTTTATTATGAAAATACTATATTACTTCACTTCTAGTTTTATACAAATATTTTTCCAAAAGAACTCTTCTTTTCAAAATAAAGATTATTTATCTCAAGAATTGCTTAATAATTTTATAAGAGTATTTTCATCTGATTCAACAATATTATTTATTATTATGTATTATTGGGTTTAATAATTTATTATGTCATATAAAATATTTTAATTAATGGTTCATGACTAATTTTATTGTGGATTTTCTATCCTAAAACCATTCACTATATTACTCAGAATGGTTAGTGTTTTATGTTCAATGACTGGTGAAAGTTAGTTACATTTCATATGGTAGTTTCAATATGAATGTATATGTTGTTTATATTTATCCCAGATCATATGAGGAATTCATCGAACTTATTATGTGATTGGTGGGGCCCACTATACCCCATTGATGTATCGATAGGTCTTATGAGACAAATAGACGTGGAATTGGCCAAGGCCTTTCCCAATGTGATATATGGATTTTGGATGAGGCCTTAATAATTTTTAGACGTCTTGGATGAGGCCTTGACAAAATGTTTCAAATTTTCTAGAATATGAACTTATTTCATTATAAAAATAGAATTTATGGTTCATGTGGTTATTCTACTAGTAGAATACCCTTGATTATGTTTTATTATGGAATTACTTACTCAGCTCTTATTCCTACCATAATGTGTTCAAGTTTTTGTTAAAGGCACATGTTTTTATGTATTCAACATGCCTAATGTTTATGTTATGATATATTACGCTGTATTTATTACCCTTATTGAGCATTTGATCTCATCCCTTTCATTTTTTTCCTTCCCCAGGTTAAGAAGATGAAATCATTTATTGAGTTTTCAAGGATGCAATTTATTAGATTTTGTTATATATCATATTTTGTTTCATTTAAAAATGTAAGATGGGTTCCATGTATGTGTCTATTTTCTTACTACTAAAATTATCGGTCCTTCTGGATGCTTATTCCTTGTTTATATACCAATGTAATCAATTAAGACACCGACTCTAGGAAACTGGGGTCGGTTCCTTACAGTTGGTATCAAAGGAAGTTTAGTAGAAACCTTGGGAACTAGATTTAGAAAACATAGGTTAGGGAACAAAGCCCTAAGATGGTCTTTGAGGATAAACAAATAAGAAAATCATATAATTTTGATAAGTAATATATTATGTGGATATTTCTAGAAA
Organism: Viscum album; assembly: GCA_963277665.1. NCBI lineage: Eukaryota > Viridiplantae > Streptophyta > Magnoliopsida > Santalales > Viscaceae > Viscum > Viscum album. The sequence goes on along the minus strand of OY728146.1, from coordinate 639,645,571 downwards.
ATACATCCCTGTCTGGATACAAACAAGTAGAGTTGGATCTGGTACAGATGTACCTAGGAGTGAAAACTCCGACAAGGAGTTTCCTGGTACACAACAACGAGCCTTGATGCACTCTTTGTTTGACACTCCTAAGGGATATTCTTAGGATAATTCACATTTTATTTGCCCAAATTGTGAGGGATTTATGTCCTCAAAGCAACCAAAGTATATGGTTTTAGGATTTACGATGCATAAAATTATGCTATGTGCAATACCATGTTTAGATTTATAGAGAGTTCATAATTTTATGAGCTAATATATAATATTTAATTGATTAGATATGGTGCCTAGTAAAAATAATGAGATCTTCACCAATGCACATTATGTGAAGTGTAAGAAGAATCGTATCTCTAATGGTCTTAAGCCATCTTTTCAAAGGAAAATTGTTTCTATGTATCCTCATCATATGATGAAATAATATCATGTGTTAACAAGTTATGTAAAGACTTCTCTGAGTCATATGGATTTCAAGGGAAGCAAAAGATTAAGAGGATGGTAGAGAGATATGAGGATAAAGGGAAGAATGTAAAGAAGTGTTTTCCCACATGTGATAATTGTGGAAAGAATCACCCTGGTAAATTCATGAAGGGAACGCATGTTTGCTACAAGTTTATAGAAAAAGGACACAAAGTTCATGATTTCAAGGGTAAGAAAATGGTTTCCAATGTACAATGCTTCAATTTCAAGGAGATGGGGCACTATATAAATTGATGTCCCAATCGTCAATGGAATATTCCCTAAAAGATGATTTTAGATAATGAGCAAGTTATGATGCTACCATAGAAGAAGTAGAATGATTAATATGTCTAGTCAAGAATCATACCTTTTGTATATTTTTTAGTAACGTACTGGTTGTATGAATTATGAGATATATAAGTATTGTATTGTAGTACTCTTTCATTAAGGATTTGAGGTCATATGATGAATGATACAAAGGAAAAGCGATTCATTGGAAAGTTAAACTTTTTAGAAAAAAACATGATTGAGGGAAAGAAAATGCTTAATATATATATGATGTTGAGATAATGACGAAGAAATGATTGATTCAGATAAGTATTGACTACCTTGGAACTGATTATTAACTTATCAAGAAGTGGTCTATGCTATCATCAATAAATTTGACAACACTTTTAGATTTAAGGAATATATCCAATAACATGTATCTTACTTAAGTAATATGGAAGAATGCATGTTTTCAATATGGTTTTTATGGTAATTAAAATTATTACGATATTTCAAGAGGATACATGATAATGTTTTTCACATGTTTGGAATGTGAATTTTAGAGCTACCTCTTGTTTATTAAGGGTTAATGATTAGTTCATCTTGGAAATTTAGAGGACTTAATTATAATGTGTTGAATCATTAAATTTTGGATTTTTTTAACCATTTATGAAATGCTTTAAGTTGATCATTGTATGGGATTTTAGAGGTTAATGTATTGCTTCACCAAATGGCCAAACCCATGCTATGTGAAGAGGTACAGATAGTTAAACTACAATAAAAGGATGAGTTTATAAGTAGAAATGTATATTTATACTCTTATAGAGAGAAATAATTCCTTGAATCAAGGAAAATAGTCTTAAATAAAATGTTTTCTTATTATCATAATCATTGATAATATCGATGAGTTTATTTTTTTTAGTTTATAGTTTTGTAGTAATCAACATTCATCTGAACATGTCCTCTATCATGTTCCATTAGAACTTCATAGTTAGATTTTTCTTCCATGTCCAGTTTTTTCTTCTTCAAACTAATGTCACCTCATTCGAAAGCATACTTTTTGGGGGGACCATCTCATCTCCATTAACCTTTTTTACAAGATATTTTATTAACCCTATTTTCGATGTGGGTTTCCATAAGGTAATTTTCAAGTATCAACCATTAACTTTCGAAGTTCGATTTCAATTTTTGAGGAAGAAATTTTTATAAGGAGGGGATAATGTAACACCCCAAGAATTTACAAGTAGATTTATTATAGAATTAATGGCCCATTTAGTCTCTAGAAACACCACTTTTTTATAACCTAGCCAAGTAAACATAAGTTTGTCACTTATGTGATGTGAATTTTAAAAATCTGATATACACAGTTGTGTTGAGTAAGTTATTTGGAGTCTGATAAGAAAAACTTATTTTTTGGTAAATATTAACCTACCCTTATGAATAGTAATAGACCCTTATGAATAGTGATATACCCTAATGAATAGTAACCTTACCTATGATAGTATATAAATAATATTCAAGTTGGATTATGATATACCTATGTTTTGGAATAAGTAAATAAATGTTTTGAAACTCTTTTTTAAAATATGATTTTAATTAAATATTAAATTAATAATATTTAGGAATTTATTTTTGAAAAATGGACTTCATTTTTGGATTCTACTCTTCAATAAATGGTTGGGGTTAATTTTTGGGATTTTTTTGAAATACTTGAATTTTTGATGAATAGTGAAATACCATAATTTAAAAAATAAGATAAATACACTAATTATTGAGTCATGTATGATGTTCTGCTGATGTAAGCCCAATTGATTCAGATTCACATGATAAAATTACTATTTTTGGTCATTTAAGACTCACTATTACTTGTCTTGTGAAGAACTAATAAATTAATGAATATAAAATTGAGAAATCCCCTCTCCCCTCCACTATAAACCCCCCATCACTCCTTCTTCTCTTCACTCCTCTAAAGACTTGTAACTTTTTTAAATTTTGTCCAAATATCCTCCCAACCTCCTCTCCCACGTCTACAAATCCTTGGCCTCATAAAAATACCAAAACCTCTTCCTTAAAGAGGCTCTCAAGGAATTTTGGTTCAAGAGGTAAATTCCTCTTTTAAATTCTTTGTCTTTCCTCTCTAGTTCATTTGTCTGATTTTTCAATTTTTACCTATCCTTATCCAAATGTTTCATTGACTCCAATACCTTACATGTACTATAATATTATTATGATAGTGGAATAAGTTTTCATCATCTCTTCCTTTTAGCTTCTTTTATACTAGTAGTAAGAACACTATCCGAGATGTGTCAATTTACCACATTCAAGGACGATGGGCTTTCGATTTCTATTATCATTATCAATTAAGTTCATAAAACCATTATTGTTATGGCTGAACCAGATTATTATATATGTAATATAACCTATTTATGGTTCTGTAATCCTTTTGTACAAATGGTATTAAGTTATAAAGAAAAATGAGTTCATTGTCATCAAAACCCACAAATTAACTGAAATAGTTATCATTAACATTCTATATAATAATTAATTCTCATGTAATGTAACCAAATTATATAAATAACCACTAAAAAATATATATGATCATAAATAATATCCAAATTCAATTATATAGATTTATATACATTCCATATGAACTCCATTACTTAAGAACAAGTGAACCGATTATAAAAATAATGAAAACGAACACTGTAGAACAACGAAATTCAATATAATAACTTATAAATAATGGAATAAATGAAATAAATAGAATTATATAAACTAAATACATTTATAATAGATTCTTAAATAGGTTATTAACAAGTATAATTTCATATTCTAGGAGCTTAAGTTCAAGATCGGAACACGTTCGGATTTAAGGTAAGGATTTCTTCATCTCACTTCCATTTTTGTGAGATTTTTTGTATTCACTAATAATACATATGTATGGTGTATGTATATTTAAAATTGATATAAAATATCAGTAATATATTTATTTTCATGGTATTCAATATATCATTTTCATATTATTATTTTTTGGGCATTTGAATCAATTGATTACAAAGTGGTAAGGGATTTCCACCCAAACTTCCATTTTCATTCGAGTTACATTCATTGTCTAATTATCTCAATGAAATTATTATGTATTGTTATGTACTAATTATAAATTCTATGTGATTATTATATATATGTACACCAACCATAATCCTTTCCTATTTAATGGATAGTTATATGTTTTAAATGAAACTTTCAAAACTGTTTCCAAAATTCAAGCCCGATTCAAGGGAATTTCTCAAATTCTTATATATTTTCAAGGGAACTCTATAATATGTTTTTGGAAACCATTATCTTACTAAAATAACTCATTTATACTGAAAATTATATATTACATCACTTCTGATTTTATACAAAGATATTTCAAAAAGAACTCTTCTTTTCAAAATAAAGATTATTTATCTCAAGAATTGCTTAATGATTCTATAAGAGTATTTACATCTAATTCAAAACTCTTGTTGATTATTATGTATTATTGGGTTTAATAATTTATGATATCATCTACCATATTTGAAAGAATTTTTTATGACTAATATTATTATGGATGTGCTATCCTAAAACCATTCACCATATTACTCAGAATGGTTAGTATTTTATGTTCAATGATTGGGGAAAGTTAGTTACATTTCATATGATAGTTTCAACATGAATGTATATGTTGTTTATACTTATACCAACTCATATGAGGAATGAATTGGAATTATTAGGTTATGGGTGGGGCCCTCTATAGCTGCTAAATGCATCGGTAGGTCTCATGAGACAAATATATATGGAATTGGATGAGGCCTTTCCCAATGTGATATATGGATTTTGGCCAAGGCCTTAATCATTTTTAGACGTCTTGGATGAGGCCTTGATAAAATGTTTCAGAATGTTTGGAATATGAACTTACCTCATTATGAAAATATAATTTATGGTTCATGTGGTTATTCTACTAGTAGAATACCCATGATTATTTTTTATTATGGAATTACTTACTCAGCTCTTATTCCTTCCATAATGTGTTCAAGTTTTTGTTAAAGGCACGTGTTTTTATGTATTAAACATGCCTAATGTTTATGTTATGAAATCTTCTACTGTATTTATCAACCTTTCTGAGCATTTTATCTCACCCCTTTCATTTGTTTTTCCTTCCCCAGGTTAAGAAGAAGAGACCATTTATTGAGTTTTCAAGGATGTAGTTTATTATCTTTTATTATGTATCATATTTTGTTTCATTTAAAAATGTAAGATGGTTTACATGTATGTATCTAGTTTATTCAAGAATACTAAACTTACCAGTCTTTCAGGATGCTTATTACTTCTTTATATACAACCGTAATCAAATAAGGCACCAGATCCAGGCAACTGGGGTCGGGTCCTTACATTTATTCTAAAATTTTATTGACCCTATTACTAGAGTTGTAATCATTTTTAAGGTATGTTACTTTTAGTATAATCATTTAGTTCTAATTTAATACTTAATAATTATTTTTTCCGTTTTACAATGAAGAGGTTGACATTATTCTATAAGGATATTATTTTTGGTTCGCACTTTTTCTGTGTAATACATTTTTGATAGATTGTTTGATTGGTTATAACACTCTTTTCCCTCCATTATTATTGTTATAGGGTATGTGGTGCATTACGGTAGTGAAAATTAAGGACCCATATAGTGGATCATGTAATGAAGATCATGAATCCTAAGGTTTAGTACTGAAAAATGAATTCTTTATGGACAGTGATGAAAAAATGGTAAAAAATGTTCAATAATTACTATTTCATATGATGTATGATTTTTTAGTGATATAGGTGATTTAATAATAGATATGGAAGGAATTTAGTTTAGATAAATGTATTGAGGGTAATAATAAAGGGGATATTTCTAAAAATATTCTCTATGTTTTGTTTTTTAAGGGTTTAGTCATTGAAGGACAATTTTTTAGAGTTTGATAGATCAATGAATAATATATTTTTTCTACATATGTTTTGATTAGTATCTTATGGTATTACATTTACAAAAGTTTTTGTTTTTTTAATTATTATATTCTATATTCAATAGAGATTTTATCATTTTTATAATTTTGGGTAATTAAAATACTTATGAATAATCCAAAGGGTTTCTATTTTTTTTGAGAGAATAATTTTTTTATGTGTAGTTCTGTTCAGAATATATGGATATGGATCAAAATTATTATTAATTTTTAGGTATAATTTTTAGGATAAATGATTTCATATTTCTTAATTTATAGTTTTTATATTTTTATTGAAAGAATAAATTTTTTTGAGGAGTGTCTAGATGTTTGGAATGAATTGAAAGAAATTTAAAAATACTATGGCATGAATATCCCTTGAAAATGTTTTGATCAACTTTAGTGGAAAAAATGAGTGAAATGTGCATGTAGTAAAATATTTTTATATGAATCAAAAGTTCTACTATGTTATAGTAGATAGAATGGATGAATATGCATCCAAAAAATGGAAAAATATGACGGAAATGACTATAGTGAAGGAATAATATAATGGAAAAAGAAACTTTAGTTAATTGAGGATGACCATATATATTTTTTAAAATAATATTATGGTGAGAAGATTATATATATGGATATCACACCTTAAAAGATAAGGAAACTTCTTAGTTCAAGAATAATTTTATGTTTTAGTTGACGATAATGATACCACATATGTTTTGGCATCCGTTATGTTGTGGTGGTCATCTTATGAAGGAAAAAGTTTAAAAATTTAAAAATATTTATAATATTTCAGGAAACATTTTAAAGGCTTAAAATGGTTTATTTTGGTCAATTTAAGTCATTTATGATATTAGAGTACACTTAGTGGAGCTTCAGACCAATTGGTGGCCAATAATGTAAAATTTGGAAGCCTTCAAAAATTTATCAAGGATCTACCACATTATGAATAAATTTTTTCAAAAGATGTTAGATATTTTTATGGGTTTCTTACATCTATACACCAATGGGAAGTTCAAAGAAACACTTTGTAAAGTTTAAATCCATTTTATTACTACTTTTTCCAAATTATAATGTTTTTATATCTCTAAAAGATCAAAAAACTTAGGGGAAATATTTGGGATATGTTTATCATAGATTAATCGATATTTAAGGTAAATATTAAGTGATATCGGGACACAACTAATGGAAATAATATTTGAAATATATGAGTAAATACAAGATATAACTTTTTATATAAAACATGGGCCTTGTATTGGATAAAAAATATCAACACATCAACTCAATATTAAGGGACTTTGGATGGAGGATATGAGAACTTGAATAATATAGTTATATATTATATTAGGATTTTTATTCCACTATATTTTGTCTAATATGGATAAAATATTTTGTTTGTGTGAAAACATGACAGATTAAACTTCTTGTACTGTGTTTTTTAATTAAGGGTGATTGAGTGATTGATTCCATTTGTTTTTAATAGTGATTTTTATTAGGTTTATGAAATAAAAAATTATTATATATATATAGATTTATTTATGAATTATCAATGTTTCTTTATTGATGAATTTTAATTTAATATATGAACTAGTCTCTAAAATTCTTTCTTGATATTGGATTAAATTTTATTGACCATATTAAAGCTTGGTTTTGGATAACCTATTTATTAAATGAATCAAAGTACCTACTCACAAGAAAGGTAGAGTTAATAAATTGGAGTGAAAATTTAAGACCAATGCTTTACTTTATTTTAATTAAAAAAACAATAAGATCCTTCATTGAAAACATTATAATATTAATTATCTCATGACCTTGTATTTATAAAAATTTAGTGCACATTAATAATTTCAAGTTATTTTACATAGTTATATATATTTTTTAGTCATCTAGTATTCTTAAATTTTGAATTAAATTATTCTTTTAGGGATCACTATTATACATTTTTTTAATAATAAATTTAAGAAACAATACTCCTTTTTGTTTTAGTTTTAAGATATATATATATATATATAAATTTATAAACTTCATTCCCACTTAGAATTATGAATTTCTCATGGACGGTTATATATTATTTTTCATTATTATATTTAATATAGGCGATTTATACATTTAAATATGTGTATTATGTTTTTTTTCATTCCATTCATGTTAGTGGATTTATGGAAGTATTGGAATTTCCCTTCCCTCTTATTTATTCTTTTTTCCATGGATTTATCATATAGATCAATAAAGGGTAGTGTAATTATTTATAGGAAATTCTATTAAGGTTATTGTGAGATTACCAATAGTATTTTTTAAATATTTACATATAGTGGTATTTCCACTAGTTTTTGTTAACCTATTATAAGTATATGTTTACAATTCCATAAAATTTCCACTAGTTTAATCTTTGAGTTATAAGATTTTGGGTTTATTTTAATTTATATCTTAATTTATATAATTCATTAAAGGTAGTACCATTTCCAATAGAACTATTACTTGACATTTGAAGACTATTGGATAAATAAATAATAAATTATTTATTTTTTAGATAATGTAATTTATATGCAATGAGAGTTCTATTTATCAAGTGGTGAAGAAGGAATGGGAATACCATTGGATATGATATTGTTGTAGAGGACATGTGATGGATTTAAAATTCACCATGTGGAAGATATCTTAGGGAGTACCCTTTTCTATAGAGGATGTGGGGAGTTGAAATGATTGGTGTAAGGTTTGTGGGGTGGGGTATATTATATCTTTATGGTGTTTGGGGATGAAAAGACTATTTTTAGAAAATATTTATTCAGATTGGGTTGGACTTATGTGTATATGTTATAGAAAAAATCATTTGCATTCTCTTTCCACATTAGTGTATACGAGAGCCTAAAAGTGGAACCTATTGAGTATATAGATATACTCACCCCTATATTTATATACAGGTTTATCATATTAATTTGGTAAAGGATCCAAAAATATTTATCTCTATAACATCAGTTGTTCATTGGATCTAGGAATAGGAGACTACTTTATTATACCACCAAGGTATATTGGTTTTAGGGTTTTCTTCATTTATGGGGTTATCAATTGTGTTTCCATGTTTATTTAATGTTCTTTTATTATATATTTGAATTCATGAATTATAAATTATTTATTGTATCAGTAATCATGTATTCATATTGATCATAATTGGTATTGAATATTTTTTCTTTCTATTTTAGTCTTATGTTATACATCTCAAATAGTCATTTTATTAGTGTTTTTACCTCAGTGTAAGTCATCAACTAGGGTACAATGGTTTATTTCTTGGTACAAACTAAAAATGGTGGTGGTAGGGGTTATATATATAATAAAATGAAGGGAAAAGTTAACATTCATATATTGGGAAGAATAATGGTTCACATATGTGAGAGTAAGAGTGGTTTTTCTCTATAATATTTTGAGGAATTAAATCATTAAAAATGCATATAAGGATACAAGGAGAATGAAAATAATTGTATTTATATGTAAATTATGATATTTTTGAGTTGGAAAATTTTTCTAAGGTGGTTTGGATTAATAACATGATTTATAATCACAATTTCATGTGCACTTATTTATTTATTAATTTTGTTTTGTTTCTACTATGGTATCATTTAAATTGTAGGATATTTTATGTATAAAAATTAAATTCTATGAGATAAAAGATTAAATTTTAAAGTAAATGTTCTCAAAAAAATTTAAAATGGTAGGGACTATTAAATTTTTTTTTCGTTATTTATTTTTCTTGTTTAGAAAAATATTTTATAATGTTATAAATGAAAATAAGGAATCTCACATTAAAAAATTTGGAAAGGAGGAGAGGGTAATTTGGGGGGTGACTCTCTAATTTTTTATTCATGGATAAATTTGGGGAGGTAGTCTCATGTGGGATATTGCACCACATTTTCCACACCTATGCATGGATTCATAAAATAATGTGGTATAATGATTACACACTTTTCACTTCATATTACATCTTGGCATGATCCTCATAAGACTATAAAATTATGACCGATATATATTTGAGATGTGATTAAGGAGTGACTAAATTTTAAATATTATTATGCATATCTCAAATACATGTATTTGTTTAGTGATGATCTAAAATGGTTAATTGGATATAACTATTTAGATTGAGGAATTGAATCAGTACATCAAGTATAGAACTGATGTGATTCTCTTACCCGAGTTTCATTACATACATTTGATAATAGATATATCTATTTTTATGGGTATGTCACCCAATAAAAATATGTACCAACATTACTATATAAATTAAATAAGGTGGGATCTTATAAGATACATAAAATAATCACTAATGACTATACTATCCAAAATTTCTCCATCTACCATTGAGAATTGCTGTGTCCACTATATACCGGAAGGGTTGGGGGAAAGATCCATTATTATAAAAAGAAAGAAGAAAGAAGAAAACCCCTTTTAACCAGGTAAGGGAAAACCCATTACAATCCCATAGGCCCAGAGGCACAAGACCATAAAATTGATGGCCTAAAATCTCATTAGAACAAAACCCATATTAAAGTAAACCAAAAGGAACCACACAAAGAATAATTATATAAAAAATCATTATCAGATTTATCATATATATAATTTGTTGAAATATTGAATACTCCTAAATTAGTGGGGGGAATAAATCTTAATTAAAAAATCATATGGCTTGATGGAATATTATACTATCATATGCTCTACTTTTTATATATATAAATCCTCTATTATCAAATTATATTTTATTAATCACACATTTATTAATTAAATAAATTTTCTACAAAACAAATTTCATTCATTGAAGTCAATTATTCTATATCTTACATAGTCATGTCTCTAGGTTCCAATTCTAGATCAAGTTTTACGGAGGAATGGATAATAATAAATGAATATCTTTGCATAGAATAAATTAATGGTATGTGCATCCTTGGTCACTCATCGTACATATTACTTCCATACAAGGTCTAACATAAAGAATTTTATTTTATGCCTTTCTTATCTTTCTTTGAATCTCATCACCAATTTCATAACATTTTACTTTCTTTAAAAGTTGATCAGTTTTGAGGCTTGGCATGGGACAAGGATTAAAATCTAATTTTTTTTCATGTGATAATATAAGGTTAGGTAAGTGATTTTATATTTCCATATATTCACTAAAATGAACGTATCATTTTAAGTAAATTGATGTTTGTGACATGAAACAAGTATATCTTCCTCATAAAATTGAAAGTTGATAGTGTGTGAAGCTCATCATTAATTCATTATCTCCACAAGTTTTGATGGAGATACACTAAATACTACATGCATGTGATATAATAAGGATAAATTATATGGTATAATAGAGAATGATAAAATATATCATGCATACTACCTATGAAAGTCCTATAGTCTGTATGGATAGATCATAATGTCATGAATCATTTGGTATGATTAATTTGGAAACCCTACAATACATTAGGGTAGTTGGTTAGTAAATTCAAGCATTAAGATCATTATTATACACTTAATATCATTAAAAATTTCATAAGTTTAAACCAATGGAGAATCAAGGGTTTTATTTAAATTTTAAATGTTTTGAATGAATATTGCATAAATAATGATTTTTTAACACATGATTTATTGAAATATCACTTAGAAATTCTGTTAAGAAAATATAAGTAGGTAGATTAACCTTGATAATGGGTGTGCAATACTTGTGTGGGCTTCATTTTTATTATCAAAAACTCCCTTTCACCCTCTTTATTTTCTTGAGGGAGATACTAGTATATCATGTGTGTGATGAGAGTCCTACCAGAATAATTGGTGATTCGTGTTGGCCCATGGATACACCATGGATGAGGGATTCCTTTAGTTTCCACTTAGTGATCCTCATCAAACCATAGTGATGATGATTATAGGAACAATTATCTGGGAAAAGGTATGAAATAATCATTATTTTATATTTACTTGGTTTTAGTTTTAATATATGGTAGATCTTGGAAATGATGATTCTTTTAATTTACTCTTTATTGATTAGGTGTAAAATGATCCATAGTGACCTAAAAATGGTATCATAGTGAACATTAAATAGTTATTCAATTTATGAGAAATATCTCAAATGAATTGTGGTGAAGTCTGAATCTTTTCCCAAGATCTTCATTATAGATAAAAATAATTAAATAGCCCAAGAGTTGGTAAATATAGTTATTTGATAAGTCCAAATGGATTTCACATTGGAGAAGTTGATATAAAGAAATTTAATCCTACATTTAGGTGGTATAAAATCATTACCATTAGATTAGATTCCTGAAATCATGATAAATTGAAAAAAAATACATTATTGTTGATATATTATGAAGAGTCATTAAAGATGATATATATTTTAAACTATTATTGTGTTTATCATATGTGATACCATAATACATTATCATTTCATCATATACATTAATTTATATCATTCTACATTATCTAGTAATATTCTATAGATTCTATTATATTATAAGGTACTATATTAGAAGTCTTATCTTACGAAGGTTCCCAAGTGAGTTTTTTCATATGGAATTAAAATAGAGAATTGTATCTTATAGATGATATTGATTCAAATTGAAGGATATGACATATCATGTGTTAATAGAGACATCCCAACTTATTATAATATATGTAAGGGTAATGTCAACTTAATATTACATTGGGTAATCTCATAGAATGCTATGTAGGTATCACTATTGTTATTATTATACATGTTATATGCATACAGGTTCAATCCAAGGCAATTAATTGATGTTCCTAATTAATAATTCATAAATTTCATATCATAAATATCAATTTCCATGTGATCTCTCTCACCTTATGCTGGTCACCACACACTATTTATAATCTTACATGTGACCTTTCATATCCCGTAATAACCGAGTCATGTGAGTAATTATTACATGATGTTGGTTTTTCATACACATACAAAGAATTATATATCTTAATGAACAAAATATATCATTGGTATCCCCCATCTCACACAACACAACAAGGATAAATTTTTTTATATATCATACAATATCATATATATATATATATTTTATGGTATGGGGAATTTGAATCCCTTTCCTCCCACTCCTTCACCCACTTATCATGATTTGGAATCATCGTTTTTACTTCTAGAAGGAAATGAAATTAAGATATAGATTAAATTTCCCTTTACTAATTATGTTCTTCATTCTCTGAAGAGGTAATATTGATACGAGTATTGAATAGAAAACTTTCTATATATGGTACCATCAAATGTCTTCCCCCAATTGATTTTATTCTTAAATATTTTAACTCCATTGGTTTCAATGGGTGAATTTAATTTTTTTTATCAAGATCATCATCAAATCCTCATAATATTTAATTTGGAGGAATAATTTCATAATTAATTGTTTCAAGAGATATATTCCATCAAAGTATTTATAATGAATTTAACCAAGTGGACCCCTAACTTTCATCATTTCAATGATTCCACCTTTTTCACATTTAGACAAATTTTGAATTGTTTTTAATTAATATTAATGAAACGAGTGGTTTATTTTCAATTGAAATAGTAATATGAAATCCTCTTAATATGGGATCTCCTATAACCAACCCTTCATAACCTTCATTAACCATAGTATGTTCATAAACTAACTTGAATAGTTAATTTCTCAATAATATTTGGATTGAAAATGGTAACTTATGATTTCTTCAATCATTTAAGTATGAAAAATATTCCACTTTATTACTCTTATTTCATCACATTTGTTCATTTTAAGAGTTTTTTAAATAATTTAGATCTTAATACTTTAGATAAATAAGTATTTATTTGAATTTGTGAGTAAAGTGAAGGTGGATTCCTCTTCTGAGGTCATAGGATCTAATGTCTATTTGGTGATCAAAAATAAATTTGAACCCATCCAAATAGAATCTCATGATGTTACTTCAACTTATGAAAGTTCTAGCACCAAACCTTGTGCATTTTAGTAAATGATCAGCCTACAAAACCCTTTTCTTTTAGCTACATCACCTCCCTAAACTTAGGTCTCTCTAGACCCTAAATTTAATACAGTATTATACCAGGTTATAATCTATTCCCATATCAATATTTAAACCCTTCCCACAAATTTTCAATAAAACACATTATCTCTAGTACTTCATAATGTTGTCATTACCTCTACTCTTGAGGGACCCTTTTACTTATAGAAGCTCATGTTTCAAAATCATAATTACCATTCTATAGTTTAAAATTTTAAAAATAAAAGGGGGTATTTTCATGTATTGAATTAAAATTAAGAGGGATAATCTTTTAGATATATTTCTTTAGGACTATTACCATAATATATCTAAGAAGTCTTCTTTTTATACCAACCCCATGATTACTAGGAGTTCCTACAAGCCGATACTTAAAGATATTTTTTCCAAAACTCAATGATCTATATCATTATCTAGAATGAAAGGGGCCTATCCACTTCTAGTGTGAGTTTCAATAGTTATATAAAATTTCATAAAATTCATTTTCTTTATATTATCAATATAATGATCTCAAACACTAAGATTTGTTTATATCAAATTAGATTGGTATAATCTTGTTCTTTATCGCATAATAAAGGTAAAATTTATTCTTTCTTGGATGAATCATCTTTGTATATACTTAATACAATCATGGAAGACCAGGTTATCCATATACAATTTATATATTTCGTCTATAAAAAAATATTATGTATTTAGCCATTTATGTATTGAATTCCAGGACTAATCGAAATGATATTTGGACCTATCTAAAGATACCTTAAAGAAATTTTTCAGACCCCTAGATTTTAGTAAATAATTTAATGTGATCTCTTTGGTATGTAAATTTTTGGATTAATCAACAATAAATGATTCACAATAGTAAAGTAAAAGTGGGAAAAATAATGAAAAGAAGATCCTAAGAGGAAAATATTTCTGTGGTTCATGAAATGATCTATCCTTGAAGAGTTAGAAATATCACTATGTTTGGAATAATAATTACCATGAACACTGAAAGATTAACACACCAAAAACCAAGCTTGAATGAGCTCATATTGAATATAGTACAATTGTACCACAAATAACACAATAATTCCATTGTGATACAATGAATTATGGATGGATGTTTATAGAGAAGTACTGCTCTATTTTTGTTATAATTTTACCCTGATACAATGACTATGAAAATTTTTAGTTGTCATATCCCCCTTTCAAATGCTACTATAGTAATTCCACACTTTCTATAGTACCCTATCAGTGTCTCCAGTTAGTTATGCTACAGTCATTCCGGTATGTAGTCTAGGATGATAGAATCCATACCAAAATCATTCAAGAATATTTGGATATACTATACCAACAATATCCAAATTGGATCCTGATACACTATATCAACCTTCTTCCATTCTATTGACTTAAAAAGATTACTTAATTTTACCTCTTCTTCACTCACCAATGGATGCTTCCTTTCAAGGATTAAATTTAAAGATAACAATTTTTTAAATTATAGTTATTTTTATTCATGTTCTCTTATATTTCTCTCCCATATTTATCCTCTCATCCTTCATTCATCAATAGAGACCAACATAGGCATAAAAGTTCCTCAAATTCTCAATCACCATAATCTTTTTCCATATTTCTTCCAGATTATTGGTTCCATGAATCTTATGTAATATTGAAAACCCATTGTATTAAGAATCTAATAAAATGGTATATGAAGTCAATTTTTTTCATCCCTAAATGAAACACTAGGTTCCTTCCAAGATTTTTTAAAATATTAATATCATAGAGTAATAAATTTTCCTCTCTCTTTCAATTAATATCCTCTAAAATGTTATTCATCCAAACCATCTAATTCATGCCTTCTGTTACAGTAATGTATTTTGCCTCTATAGAATATAACACAACAAAATTTATCAAATTAGATGTTGATATTACTATAGTGACACCATAGGTAAACACAACAAATTTGGAATTCCTTATATTTTTTACATCACCTCGAAGGTTAGCATCTATGCACCTGTATACTTATTTTCCTTACCCTAAGCATGGAGATACTTCCATACTTCACTTCAAATACATCAGTAACCACTACATAGCTCCCCAATGTTGATTTATAGGTTTATCCATATACCCCATCACAAATACCACTTTATTATAAATATCAAGTAGATTACGGACCATAGAATAAATCTAGATTCCAATGGATGATACATATGAACCCTTTTCCATATACTCAACCTCTTATGTTGTCTTTGGTTCTTACTCATTTGAAATTTTGAAATGGATTTCGAGGGTAATATAAAATCAAATTTTATCAAGCATACTAAATTTTCTTAAAACCTTTTCAATATATTCATCCTATGAGAATATAAAGTTTTTATTTGTATGGTATCTTTTTATCTTCATCCCAAACATGTTTCTAGAATCTTCAAGATCATCCATATGAAAATCCTTATCCAGTTTCCCTTTCATGTCACGACCTGTCCCCCGGGGCCCGTATCATGACTACCTCAAGCCTGACTTTCATAGGCCAAGGGCTGGCAACTAGCACCAAAGGTGTAACTCCCTAAAAACTGGGAAGGCATTGACTTTATAAAAGTAAACACACACACACAACCAGAGAACAAGCGGAAGCATAAACTAAGTAAATCAGTGTAAAAAACGTGCTAAAAGTACAAGGGGCTAGAATACAAGCCCAACAGAAAGGTACAACTACAACTGAAATAAAGTACAACTGAAAATACAAACAACTGGAAGATGGAAGTAGCTCCTGAATCGTCCTCTGGGTTCCTACCTGAAGGGTAGGTACATGTGTCCTCCTTAGCACTCCACGTCTGTCCGTCCGTCCGTATGTCTCCTCTTGGTACCGACTCTTCGTGAGGTCCACCTCTGGGTACCGTCCAGTCCTCGTACACTCAGCCTCCGTCAGGACTGTTCGTCGTCTTAATCCAACACAATGAGGTGCGGGCATAGCCCTTACAGGGGTGAGTATAACGATACTCAGTAGGGACCCCGAGACCCTCAAGGTATCACTAAATCCAAAAAATATAAACAAAAAATAAATATCTCAACATATAACCTTTACTTAGGTATATACCCATACATATACCTAATTTATCAAGTAACCCATCTCAATCATGAGGAAAACACAAAGGTCATTGACTCAGCTCAAACCAGGATTTTTATTCATGATGACAAAAACACGGATGCTGGAGAACTCCTCCTCTGTCGAGCACGGTAGTCCTGTCACAACTCCGAGGTGCCACTCACTAACATAGACTGCTGAGGTACTCCTCTTTTCAAGTACTGCGGGTCTACCACCTCACAAAGTAGTGCTTCTCCGCCATGAGTTTGCCACCTCACAAAGTAGTGCTCCCCCTTATAGCCTACAGAGGTACTCCTCCTGTCGAGTACCGTGGGTCTTCCACCTCACAAAGTAGTGCTCCTCTACTATGGGTCTACCAACTCACAAAGTAGTGCTCCCCACTGGGCTATACAAGTCACTCCGTATCGAATCAGACAAGTAGTAATCAGGTCTCAGCCAGCTATAAGGTCACCGTACACCGTATGCTCGTCTCCGGGAGGATCTGCTCCATGAGCCACTAGTTGATACTTCCAAGTGTCACATAATCTCACGTGGAAGTATCTTAAAGGACCGCCTCGTCCTATGGGTCTCAACGCAATAGACGGCGTGTCAATCAGATGCCCAGTTTGTGAGTTATTAGCAATCCCGTTCTAGGGGCCCTGTCATATTTCGGGTACAATCCAACCCAGCCATACTCCAACTGTGTCCAAACCTCATGTGAATTATTCCAAAATAACCGTCTCTTCAAGGGTAATCCAACATAGTCGACGACATTTCAATCGGATGTCTGTTCCTCAAGTTATAAGCATTTCCGCTCTAAGGGACCGATTGGTTTCGAGTTCGAACCAACCCGGATGTACCCAAACTTCACCTAAACATTGAGTGTAATATACCAAAACGACCTTCTCGATCCAAGGAATACTACGCAACTTACGGTGCGTCAATTAGAGGTCCTTAGCTCATGATATGGACGTTTAACTGAAAACGGTGTGAAAATAGGGGGTCTGGGCCCGGTCCGTCCCGGCCCAACACCCCCTGGGTCAGCCCGAACCGGGTCGACCCGACTCGGGTCCGAGTCCGGCCCGGCTGGTGTAGCCCGGCCCACGGCCAGCCGCGGCTCGGCCCTCCAGTCCAAGTGGGGGGTGGGGCCTCCCCAACCGGCGCGGCTTAATGCTGTGCCGGTTCTCATCCGGAACGGCTTTGCCGTTCCGGTTCTTCCCACTGCCACGACTCAGCCGCAGTGGTCTGCTCTGGCGGCACGCCGCCACCTCCGGACGCCGGCACCACCGTGCCGGCGTGGCGTGCCGACATCAACTTCCGCGGACCACCGAATGCGTCCTGGTTGTCCGATTCGCCCACCGTCAGCACCTGTGGCTCTCCCGCGACATGCTCTTCACTATGACGACTTCAAATTGTCGTTGCAACCCCGTTTCATCATCACCTGTCATTCCACGCACAAACGAACAAACAACGGAGGGTCGTCGGGCTGTGTTTGTTCGGCCCGCGCCCTCTGCGTTAGGCGTTATCAATGGGAAATAATCAAACACTTGCTTTCAACTACAACATGGGTATAATTTATTCAAGTATAAATTATACAAACATTATATAATTAAACTCTTATGCTCGTGAGATAAAACCACTTAAATGAGAAATAAACAATATTCCCATACCTCGAATTCAAGGTTCGTTCACCGTAGTCACGGAATGCGGCGTCGCGGAAGATGGACGTCAATTCTGTTGACGTCGAGGTGCGTCCGAAGTGGAAGCATCATTGGAGAAATCCCTTGCATTCTTCACGGGCATAGTCTTTCTCCCTTAATGCGGAGGAAGAAGAAGAAGAAGAATAATGACGGTTCTCTTCATGGCGTCACCTCATGTTCTTGCCCCAGTTGAAAGAGGTGCCCTTCATCGAGAGGAAGGTTGCGTTCTTCGTGAGAAGAAGGATTTTATTCTAATCCTCCAAAGCTTCTCCCCAGAATAATTGCCAAACAAAAATAATAAAATGTCTTTCCCATCTTTAAGAAGTTCCAAGAAAATGAATTTAATTAAAACTCTTCAAATTAATTGATTGAAATGTGTTGGCACAATTGATTAGGGAGAGAGGGAGGTGAGAGTTCTCATTTATGGAGGGGGAGTTAACAAAAATAAAGAAAGAGGAGATTAATGGGGAGTTGGCACATTAAAATGGAATCTCATGATTCAAGGGGTTAAAGAGTTATGGGAGATGAAAGGTTGGGGCTCGTGTGGGAACCACCTCTCATTTATCCACACATGGGATGTTGGGTAGTAGTGGGCCCCACCAACAACTTCTCATGGGAGGGTTTAACTTCCAAAGATATAAAATAAAATTGTTCTAACAATTTTATTTATTTTAAACTAATTCATCAAATAATAATTCACAACCCGCTAAAAACGCAACTCCAGTAAAGGTCCCCTTAAGCAATTACTGACGTTGCGAGTTAATCGGTGCCCTCAAATTTCAATTCCAAGCACTGGTTCATAATATAGAAAAACAAGCTCGTTCTTTTACTGAACGTACCTGAGAAAAACTTCAGAAATTGATTTCGAGCACTCCGGGCCTCAGAATCAAGTACCGTCAGAAGCTATAGACTCGTAAATTTCCAAATAAATTAAGAAAAAAATTTACTTAAAATTTCCAGATCTTTACATTTCATCTCATAAATACAAAATATATATGACCCCTAAATGATAAAGTCATCTACATATAGAAGAAATATAATGTTTCTATATAGACCCATTCTTTTCACATATAAATATTACATATTTTTAGATGAATATCTAAAAAATTCCATAAATACACAGTTGAGGAGCCTAATGGTTTATTGTCTTTAGAGGATAGTTACAAAATCACGTCATTTTATGAAAGTGACTTAATATAACCTATACAAATATTTCCATTTAGTACTCTTCATATACAAACCCAATATAACACTTTCTTCAAAACATTATTAAAGGAAATATAATAAATTGTTATGATAGATACTTATTATGGGTAAAAATGAAAGATATCAATCGACGATCAAAGAAAATCATAAATAAGAATAAGGGTATGATATTATAAATAAAACATAAAAATAGTATATATAATCTATCATGAATAATAAACATCAGAAATGGAATAAAACATTTTAATTTCAAAATTCATGAACCATAAGAGGGAGAAATCATCACAAATCAATCTTGAACTATAGGTTCATGTCATATAAGTGTTACTTCATTATAAATATAAAAAATTTATATGTTAAAAATAAAATTTGAGACCATAAAATAATAGTGTATCATTCATAAAAACATATTTCACATTTCATAATGGACTAGGAATCATCACCTATTTTAAAAAGTGGAACAATCACATCATTCATCTTCCCATATTGGATCAAGATCCTCATCTTGCTTCCCATTATCACCTCATGAGATATAAAATATTACCCAATGCATTGGAGGTAGATATAAGTCCCAACCATCACATAATACTTACATTTTTGTTCCATATTATCACAAAACATTCATCATATCACAATCCATTAATAATAAAATGGGTTACAGAATCATTTCATCATAGCCTAACCCATTGAAAATAAATGTGTTTCATAAAAATTTCATCAATTCATTATATTATGACCTATAGAAAAGGAAAATGTTTCATAAGTATAATTTCACTATAATAACAAAAATAAACAATCAAAATAATGAATAAGAATAGTACCAATGGATCATATCTCCATTAAAAAAGTAACTAAAATCATATGATTTCATCTTATATGGAAAATGATTTTAAAAAATCACTTAACACTTTTCTTGAGGAAAATATCATTTCCACTTTGAATTCCCATCTTTAGTACTCAAAACTCAAAAAATATTTTGGAAATACTTTTCTTTGAGAATATACATGGAAATATATAAAGGAATATTTAATGCATTGGGAGGTTATGATAGAGGGAAATATTTTTTATGTCATACACAATAAAAAGAAGATTCTGTTTACATTTTGGTTAAAATCCAAAATGTCCTTGTTTAGAAAAAAATAAGAATACAAATTTTAAATAATTTAAATAAAATTTAAAAAACTATTAACATTACCTATATAAAATCATTTGATAATATTAAAAAAATTCTTTATAAAAAAGTTAGAATCATGTACATGGAATAAGTAGTACTTTTGACCTTAGAGAGAAATTATATCACTATTCATTTTAAAAAATTATATTTGAATCATTAGTACATAAAGAGCATAAAATGAAACAAAAACATTTAATTTATAGAAATAAACTGAGGAGAATAAAATTAATGTGTTTCTTGATTGTTAGGTCATTATATCTCATTACTATAAGCATAATCATAAAAAATAGCAATAAAAAAATGAGATTATTACATCAATCCATTACCACTTAGGAAAATTTCAAATCACAATCCCCATGAAATAAAGTATCATAGATGGAAATTTAAATCCTAATAAAATTCATAAAAAAAGAAATTAATTAGAAATATATACACCATATAAACCAAACATGTGGGTTATAAGGCATGTGTCCTATAGAAATAAAAGTGAGAGGAAAATACCTTACATGTTATGGTAAATTTTGAATGGTAAGGCCCATGAAAGAATAAAAGTAAATTAAAATTAAAGTATAATGAGAACAAATAAATTAATTCCATAAAATATAAAAGGGGTATTATATACAACACAAAAAACAAATGAGTGGTGAATATGATATATTTCTCATAGAAATAAAAGAGAGACTAGAAATGCCTTACCTTAAGTCTCGAATACCTTCATACACAGTTTAATCTCATTTATAATAAATATAAGTTTATTGTAAACATATTAAATAACCTTAATATTAATTATAATTACATATATTATTTAATTTTTACCTTTTATTTCTTGTTTATTAACAATTTATTGTTTAAATCATATTTTAGGTAACAACTACTTTGTCTTTCATGTATTTTTTGGTTTGGTTTTTCCCCTTTTACATTGATCATGGTTCAATAATATCCATAATTTTAACCATTATATAAATATATTATACATTCACTATATATTTATTTATATAAATCCATTAATTATATATATATATATATAATGAATCACATCATTCATAGAGATAGTACATCATACATACGCATAAATGTTGTTTTTATTTCATGAAACATTAAAAAAATGAAAGGTGAATAATATATTAAATTTATATAATAATTATTATTTTATATATATCCTATATTTTCATTAAACCTATCCTTATTACCTTCCATGTAAAGTGTATGTGAAAACAAATCACATCTCTTTGTGAGGCCACAGTTCTCCATACACACGAGCGACATTATCATATTCCCACAGAATGGAAAGTAAGAAGGTGTATGTGAAATTATAATTCCAAAAGTAAAATTATATAATAAATATAATATACCTAAGTGAAATATATAATTATATATATCCATTAGAGGTGGTGATAGAAAAGAAATTACATCAGTTCATGAGGCGGTAGTATGACGTACACATGATCAACAATTTCGATTTCCATTTGATGGAAAAGGAGATGGATATTGGTTATGAAATAAATATAATAATATATTAGTATATGGTATATATTATTTTTATTTTATTGGAATTATTAGTACATGAATGAATATGGTGTGTTATGAATTAAAATGAAAGAGTTTAGCAAAGACAATTACCATCGCTTAGAAAACCCTCCTTTGGATATCTTATTAAAGACTATAGGATTGTTCATTTAGGAAAATAAGAAGATATTGAATGTGTATAATGATTTTTGGGACATTTTTTTTCAGGGTTTTTTTAACTTATTTGACAATGAGGTTTGAAGAAGTGAAGGTAGGAGGTTCCCTTTAATAATTGAGGAGGAGTTGCATTTTTGTGAATACCCAAAACTATTCAATAATGATAAGTCAATCTCATGAAATATTCCTAAAACTATTATAAATAAATGAGTTAGGGGGTTATATGGTAGTTACACACCTAAAAGACAAACAATTATACATGTATTAACCTTTTTGTTACTTAATCTCTAAGTTTACTCACTTTTACCATTATATTTTCACCATGTTAACTAGTCTCTTTTTATTTACATAGGTAAATTATCCTTTAAGAAAAAAATTAAAATGAGACATATTTGATAATTTTTACCCACTGATTCTAAATATTTCATCCTATTTATTAAATAAATATCCTATGTGGATTGAAAATTAATTTTAACACATGTGTACGTAATGTGAATACCCTCATTTTAACCTTAACTATAGTAATTAATTTTTATTATTTTTACTAATATTATTGACCAAAAATTAATTTAAACTTATTATATAATATAAATTATTATTATTAAAATATTTAATTCATTTTATAAAATTAAATTCTCATAAGTGGATCAATTTAATTTAAAATAAAACCAATGAACATGACAAAATTTTTTTTTTCCATTGTGAACATTTTTATAAGAATAAAAAGTTTTAATATAAAAATTTAATTTGAAATAGGTTTAAATGAACTAAATTATATTATTAAATATATAATAGAACCAATTATACTTTTAAAACCATCCTAAAATAAAATGGATCATGTAAATTTTTTAAATGAGAAGATAGTTTTAATTAAAATCTGTATTTTTCTATTATTTATTGAAAAATTAATCTTTTTAGAAAATTATCTAAAATTCACTAAAAATAATTTTTATATTTATATTTCAAAAATGGATTTTAGTTTTAAATGTAATTTTTTTAAAAGTATAAAAATAATTTTATTGAAACTAGCCTGACTCCATAACCCCAAAGCAAGTGCCTACAATATTACATTACTACTTATACAGGTGTTCAAATCCAAAATCAATGATTAGTTTAGAAATTTCATATAACTAGATACATAAATTATTCCCATATTATAATAGGAAATTAAATAATTAACATTTTAATGGAAAAAAATTATCATTATTGATCCCATTTCAAGAATTCGTCATCATATCCCAGGGAAAAGAAACAAAATACGGGCGAGCTCAAATGCTCAATAAGGGTTTCATACATCAGAATATATCATGAATAAATAAATTAAATTAAATATTTAAAGTTATATTACTAAAAAAACATATCATTTAATCAATATCTTGATTATGAAATAAAGTACAATTGGCAAGGTAACTAATTGAACACCCATTCTATATAATCAATAAAATGAGAATGAAATGCATCTAAAGATAATATCAATGATAAAATATCATGGATAATAATAATAATGAATTAATTATCAATGAATTAGATACTTACTTATTTTACATAATGATATGAAGCATCATTATACCTCTACTGGCAAAACCTTTCACAAGACAATTTAAAACTATGGCTAAAGACCCATATGATTTGGCTGACTGACTTGTCTCGCAAGACCTATCGATACATTGAAGGGATAGATATAATTGGGACCCACCAATATCTATATTTATAAATCATTATACATGTATTAAATAATCACTTTAATTCATGAACAATATTCCATATCATCTAATATCTGTATTGAGTAAAGTATACAAATTTATCAATATTTCCCAAGTTAATAAAATAAATTTCAAAGTAAAAACCAAATGTAAAAATTGTATATAGTTTATGAAATAATAATATAAATTATACAATATTATTTATATTTAATATTTTTTT
Organism: Viscum album; assembly: GCA_963277665.1. Classification (NCBI taxonomy): domain Eukaryota; kingdom Viridiplantae; phylum Streptophyta; class Magnoliopsida; order Santalales; family Viscaceae; genus Viscum; species Viscum album. The sequence goes on along the minus strand of OY728146.1, from coordinate 639,621,043 downwards.
CTAATGAAAAATGATCGCAAAAATGTGATTGTTTAAAGAGAGTAAACAATTAGAAAATAATGTGAGATTATACAGTAATTATTTTACCTATTTGGTTACTTTAAATTATAAACACTTGATAAATATACATGAATAAATAATTAATCATAATTAATAAATAAGTATTCATGTTAAATACATCAATTTTCAGTATATACACCACAACAAATTTAATTGGTGCATATTAATAGATATGTATCAATGGAATGCAAAATGAGATAAAATCCATTTGCACATAGTAATTTATAAGTTGGATTCACTTGGATAAAATAATAAAAAATGAAACATAAAATATCATGAATTATAAAGGATTCATGATATTATATAAATTTTTTCCATATATATTCTACATAAAATAAATTATGTGTATAATAATAAAATATGCCTCAATGAAGGGAAATTGAGATGAAGTTTCTTACGTCACACTTTACTTTAGTTGAATTTTTTTAACTCATGTAGAATAGTTTAATAATTTTATTAATTCATAATATAACCATATTCGTATTTATAATATCATATATGATCCTCTTATAACATTTTCCACCACCCTGTTAATAATATTTCATTATTTTCATTGTTTTGGGTGTTAATTGCCTTATTCTCTCATGCATGTTTTGTCAAGAATGTTTTGGTCCTTTTATATAGGATATAAATCTATGATCACTAGAATTATAATAATTTTATAAATATCAAATTTTATTCCTATATACATTATAGAACAATTCATTATTTTTGGTATAAAAAATGAGCAACATTGCATCGTGGAGACAGTGGGTCATACGTACGCGCGAGAGATGATATCATTTCTTCAACAAGTGGAAGGATAAGGAATATTATGATATATTTATTTTAAATAATTTATATCATTTCATATATATCACATATATTCCTTAAATGTTTCATTATTTCCTTCTACGTAATTGGTAAGTGAAAAATTAATCAAATCACTTCGCGAGGTGGTATTCCCCCATATACATGAGCAAGGTCATCATATTTTAAGAATAATGTAAAGTAAGAAGGAATATGTGATGTTATAATTAAATTAGTAAAATAATATCATAAATATCATATAAGTTTTGAAAATAAATAATTATATCAATACTTCAAAAGTGGTGATGCAAAATGAATTACATCCGTTCGTGAGGGGGTGGTTCGCCTTACACACGATCAACAATTTTATTTCCCATTTGATAGAAGTGGAGATGGATACTAGTTATTACCTTAAAATAATGGAACATAATTATATGGTATTTTTTAATACTATAATTTTTTAAGATGATTTTAAATAGGTGGAAAAAGAAATAAAATAAATAATATCTTTTAAAAAAATTAACTCTTCATCAAAAGACCTTTATAGGATTGCACCAAAAGTTGTACTAAGAAGTATTTATGATCCAAAAATGGATCTAGGATGTTATTTATGGAATTAATTAAGTGATTAGGGTTGGACATGGTCAAACCAAATGTATTTGTAAGTGTGAATATGTGAGACGAGGGGGTAAACTTTTATATTTGGGGGAGATGATACACAAGAATGTTTTGAAAACAATCAATTATACCCAAATTTTTATAATTTCATGGGCCTTAGGATGGGTCACTATAGAACTATATAGGTTATAAAGTTTAACCAAGGCCCTAAAATAGGTTTTTTATAAGTTTTTATGTCATTTTAATCCTTACATTTTTTGTCTAACCGTCAGTAAATCCGTTTTTACCTTAACCATAGTAATTAAATTTTTTACTTCTTTTACTATTCATAAGTGTCAAAAAGTAAGTTAACCATATTACATAATATAAATTATTCAGATTTAAAATATTAAATCTATTTTTTCAAATTTAATTCACATTATTCTCATAATCTAATTTAAAATTATACCTGCAAATGTGATGAAAAGTGGGTTCTAAAGAGAGAAATCTCATGAGTATAGAAGGTTTTAATATAAAAAATCAATATAAAATTGATTCCAATGACCTAAATTTTATTAATTTTAATAAAATTAATATAATTTTACTTTAAAACTATTTTAAAGGAAAATTTAACTTTGTAAATAATTTAAACAAAATTGATGTTTTCAATAAAAATTAGTATTGTTCACTGTTCATTGAAAAATGAAACTTTTTGGAAAAATAAAAAAAATTCTCCTGAAGATAATTTTGATATTTTGATTTAAAAAATTAATTTCATTTTATCAAATGTCTTTTCTAAATTTATGAATTTTTTTTATCATAAGTGTGCAAGAAGTGACAAAACTCTTTTGTTTGAAAAAATAAACTTTTTCAGAAAACATTACTCTTACATTCAAATGATTATTATTTTTATTTATAATCAATAAACATCCAATTAAAATGTGTAAATTATTTTTTTTAATAATTTATTTAGTCATGTTTATACTGTAAAATCTAATTTCTAGGTTATAATGGTCATTTTAAATAATATTTTAACATATTCTCATGTTTCATTTAAAACTAATGCAGTGTGTATCAAAATCTATCAAAGATATTGAATTTATTTCAAATGAAATAAATAATAAATTCCCAGGATGTTACATTCTTCCCTTATAACAAAATTTCATCCTAAAAATTTCATGGTCATTACCTTCAAAATAGATGTGTACAGTTCTTCTTCATAACAACCTCTGGTTCCCACATTGCTTCCTATATTTTTTTATTTCTCTAAAGTTTCATTACCAGTCGAGTTTTATGATTCCTAAATACTTTCTCTCTAGTATCAAAAATATTGATGGGTTCTTTATAGTAATATAGATCATGTTCTATTTCTATTTCATCATAGGTGAGAATATGTTTTCTGTCTGGCATGTACATCCTTAACAATGATATATGGAACACCTCATGTACTTTTGAGAGAATTGGTGTCATTGACAATAAATAATAAAAACTCTAATTTTTAAAGGATTTCCAAGGGTTTTATATACCTATGGATCGTATTTCCTTTCCAACCAAACATTATGACACCCTTCCATGGAGATACTTTCCTGAAAACATGATCTCCCACTTTAAATTCCAAATCCTTCCTCCGATTATCAATATAACTCTTTCCCCTATATTTTACAACTTTAATATGATCCAAAATAGCCTTTAACTTTTTTTTTCTACCTTTAATATGATTCATTAAAACATGTTTTCTTTCACCAAATTCATCCAATTAAGTTTAATTATGAAATCTTTTTCCATATAATTCCTCACACAGTGCCATTTGAATACTTGAATGGAAACTATTGTAATAGGAAAACTCTTCCAAAGGAAAAAAATGATCCCACATACCTTTAAATACATGTTATAATGAACTCAACATGTATTATATTTTTTGAATAGTCATTTAAAACTATCTATTGGTTTGATGATTGTAGAAAGTTCTTAAATGAAGCTCAATATCAAGATCCTTCTGAAGACTCTTCAATAATTTTGATGTAAAACAAGGATAATGATTAGACACTATCAAAATAAGTGTGTCATGAATTCATAAAAGTTCATTAATATAGATACTTATGAGGTTGTTAAGAAGAAAATATTATATTATATTGAGGAAATGTGTAGATTTGGTTAGGAGATAAAAAATAACCCATATTTTAACATTCTTCCTATGAGTCTTTATTAGTATAATGATAATGTCCATAGTAAGGTCATCCCATTTACACATTTGAATAGTAAGTGGTTTCATGAATCCTCTAGGATGTTGTATATCAGCCTTGAAATATTGAAAAACCATATATCTTGATATGTAGTCATCAATTTAACACATCATGTTATCTCAACAAAAATGTTTCCTCAGATCCCTATACATTTTTGTGCTACCAGGGTGTATAGAGAAATTTGAGAAGTGAGTGTCATCCAATAATTTTATTTTTAGATTATGTATATCTGGAAAACATAACATCATTCCAAATTTTAGAAAACTGACTTCAAAAAAAAGTCTACTAATTAACCATTATCAATGGATTTAATTTTCTTTATAAATTTATCAGCATTAGATTGATAATTTATATCTTTTCTAATAAATATGGGTTTTAATGATTTAAAAAATGGGCGATATTACTCCTTCCTTAATAATTTACATATCCATATTTAATAACTCCATGAACATAGGGTACCTCTCAATACTAATTTATAATAGAAATCCACGATCTTTAATACTTAATGCATCTTCTACCTTATTTTATTTCCCTGGGTGGTGGTGTATAGATGTATTATATTCCTTGAGTAGTTTGTGCTATTTACTTTGTCTAATATTAATCTCTTTTTATAGAAAGATTTATTTTAGGATTTTATGATCATTTTATTAGATATTTTACAATATATATTATTTCCTCATATCATCAAATAAAATAATACATCTACTAACACAAGATCATGGGTTGAATAATTCTATTCACGAGTCCAAAATTTTCTTGATGCATGTGCAATAACATTATCATTTTTTATTTGGAAAAAACCAAGTATCTTCTTTGATGCATCACTATATATAAAAAACACATCATTTATAAATGGTAGATTCAAAATAAATCCATTGACCAATATCCTATTAATTTAATCAAAACATTACTCACATTCCTTTTTTTCAAATGAACTTAACCCCTTTATGTGTAAGTATGGTTAATAAGATATCCAATCATGAAAAATCATGAATGAATAGCTGATTATAATCTGAAAAACCAATGAGACTAAAAATATATGTTATCTTTTTTGGTGTAGTACATTCCATTACAACCTTTGTCTTAGTAGGATCAACTAAGATTTAATCCTTAGTGAAAATATGGCTATGAAAATTATCTTCATAAAGCCAGAAGGCACACTTACTAAATTTCCCATATACCTCTTCCCTTCTATGAGCCTTAAGAATAATAAAACATTTATTATTATAGTACTTGTACCTTTTATAATACACCTAGATATCATCAAGGAATACCACAATAAAAATTTTAAGATATTCCATGAATAATATTTTCATTATATCCATAAAAAATACGGTGCATTATTCAATCCAAATGGAATTACTGTAAACACATAATGTACATTCCTCGATTAGAATGTTTTCTTTATAGTGTCTTCAGTATTTAATCACAATTGATGATACCCAGAATAAAGGTCAATCATTGAAAAATATTGGGCTTTGTGAAGTTGATATGATAATTCCTCAATGCAAGGAAAATGATACTTGTTTATTATCATAATAGAAATTATTTTCATATAATTAATGTACAACATCATGGTTTAATCTTTCTTCTTAACAAATAGAATATGGGATCCCCTTGGTAAAACACTAGGGAGAATAATTCCTTTATCATAGAAATTATCTATTTTTTTCTTCAACTCCACTAATTCAATAGTGGTAATTGTATTGAGAGTATTTAATATTGGTTTGACATCAGGGAATAAATTAATGGAAAACATAACTTCATGATATTGTGGAAGTCTAGGAAATTACTCAGGAAATAAATCAATGTATTCATGTAAAATTGGAATATCCTCAATTTTATAGTTACCTTCTCCATCTAATGAATTTGGTTTTTATTATTCACAAAAAATCTCATTTAGAATAGAAACTTGTGGTGGATCTATACATTACTCACATAATGATGTCTCTTCTCAAAATATAAGGAATTCAACATATTTATCATGAATCATAATTTCCTTCATCTTGTAATAAATTTTCACATAATATTTTGAAATCCAATCTATACCAAGGATTATATCAATACAAACCATATGTATGATAATAAAATTATCAAATAATGAATATTTATGTGTCATAATTGTGAATGTATGACATGTCCTTATTGTATTATGACTTCCACTATGATTTTTTACTGAAAACTCTCTTTATAATGTTCTAGGGAAATATCAAATTTTCTTAAAATAAATTTAAGATATAATAGAGTATGAGGATAAAAAATAAAATAAATAATTATCCAAATTTTAATATAGGATTTAAATAAATTCCACCACATAATAAGGTAATGTTACCTTAGCAATAGTGATTTTATAAGCTTGTCCTTCTCCCCATATCCTATAAGGCCCAAGCCATAAACATTACTTAATATTGAGAAAAGTCAATAATTTGAATTTAATTTACATCGAGGATCTTTTGAGGTTTAGAGATTTATATAATTACGTCATAACTCATACATAACAAGTTTAATATTACAAGTAGACATTTATAATCACTATCCACTTATTTTCATAAAATAAAAACTCTTTAAAAAGAAAAATGTTTCGTTTCATGTTTTAAACAGCATGAATTTTCTTTGATCCCATACTTGACTCTATTATTCTTTAATTCCTATAAAAAACATTTCAAAACTTTGGATGTGCATCAAAAGTTCAGTAACAGACAGACAAATAATGAAAAATAGTTAGTCTTGTAAAATAATTAAAACCATGAATACTTTATCATAAAGTAATACTTATCAGCTTTAAGAAGTATTAAACATACTTCACTAAAAATAAGTTCTTTGATCATAATTTTTTTAACCAAAATTTTACCATAAATCTCATATGAAGACACATATAACATATAAAGGTAACTTGGGACATAAATATACTTAAATGGAATAACCATATGATCTACTTCCACACATATCACTAAATGGAATTTCCATAAAATCGACTTCCATACCCAATGCATTGGAGGTTATAATGTAACCAACAAACCATGGTTTATCATAGAACCACCCATATTTGTGTTATCACATAACCACCCATCATTGGTTTATCACATAACAACATCTCAAATGTCCAAGTTACATTATATAATCCTAACACATAAAATATTCAAAATATCAATGTTTTTTCTAATAAAATTTCATTTGAAATCATAAGAAATAATTTCAAGATATTGAAATATTCAATCCATTTCAAAAACCATTTTCAATACCAAAACACCCAAAAAGGGAATAAGGTATTTCTTTTCCTTTTAAAAAAATTAAGGCTTATAGAAGAAACTGAATATCAAATAACCATTATGGTGGTGGAGGAGTCATTGTCGCTACATACGTTAAAAAAATTCATTTTTTTCATTTAGTAAAATGATTCATAGAAAAAATATTCCCTTTGGATGAAATTAAAAATAAAAGGGGTTTATCATACACCGTATAAAATAAGGTGGTGTATAACATCAAAATATTCCCTAATGAATAGAGATCAAGATGAAGTCCCTTACCTTGAGTTCGACATGTCTCATTCATTATTTATATTCCTGAATAATAAATTTTGGTTAATTTCTACTTTATTCAGACCCGTTTTCACGTTTATTATCAATTTTATATTACTCATCATCATGTTATAATAATTACATAATTATTTAAGTTCATATCGGTTGGTTTTTCGATATTCGGTACTTGAGTTGAAAATCAACTTGTTTGATGTAAATTGTCTATTTGGTCAAAAGTACATCATCTCCAGAATATTATTAATGATTTAAATATCATATATATCTAGTATATATGTATTTATAATAGTTCATAACATTTGGAGATAATAAGTGAAATTCACTGTTCATGGAGATGGTAGGCCGTACATACGCATGAACGATACTTTCATTTATTTTTCATATTAGAGGAATGAAAAATAAATGATACATAAGTATATTATAATTATATTATAATATATATTTTATATATGTTACATAAGTCATTAACAACATCCTTTATATGTTACATATATGTCATGAATGAGTCATATCACTTTGAGTGGGCGGTAGTCCGCACTTCCTCAAATGAAATTATCGCATCTAAACATTATTGAAAGCATAAAGGTATGTTATAAATAAAAATTAAAGAATAATATAGAAAATGTAAATATAATATATATCATATATAAAAAATTTCCATCATAATGTCCACTGTGAGAGGTGTTTGGGGAGAATTGAACAATCATTACTTCGTGAGGCAGTATTTCGCCGTACATAGTAACAATATGTTTATATCCATTAAATGATGGTGTGTGTAAGTGTAGTTATAATAATTATCATAAAAAATCCTAGTATATTTAGGATACCAGTTTTTATATTTAATAAAACAATAAGAAGAATATAGAGAGTGGAGAAGGAAAATAAAGGAAAGGAACTTGAGAGAAGATGTTACCTATAAATCAGATAAATTATTTTGATTTGAGCTAAAATACTTTCTTGAATAGCCTTATTCCCAAGGTAACGATTATAGAAGGAAACAAAGGGATTTTGGGAGCTTATTTGAGCATAATTTTGATGATCCAAGGGGATTTATAGGTGTGAGTATGTGGGTAGTGGTGGTGGCCTTTTATAAGAGGGAGGAGGGCCACATTAGAAAGGTCATGAAATATTATTTTAATATAAATTAAATTTCAATTAAAAATTGTAAAAAACTAATTTAATTAGAATATAGGATGATATATGTTAGAATAAAAATCATCCAATATTTTTTGGATAAGTTTTGAAGATTTTTTGTATCCTTATCTTTTTGGTTTAATCCTTATTTTACCCTTTTTAATCTTATAGTGATATCATGTTATTTACATATTGTGAGTTAATGTGATCACCATATCTTGTGAAAAGACCCAAAAAGAAGAAATTTATGAAATATTTGGACTTATCTTAACTATTTGGAATAATATTATATTTTTATTAATTTAATATCATTTAATAAACAATTTTATATTTTAAGTTATGAGTTATGTCAATTTTGGACACTATTAATACTTGAATTTTTTACATATTCATAAAAACTTTATTAATTCTAAAAAAAACATTGAATAAATCCTAAAATGTAATATTAACATAGAGAATTTGTGGATGAAATTAATTTCGAAAAATAATATTTATTTTAATATTTATAATATCATTTATTTGAATCCATTATTAATGAAGCAATCACTGCATCCTCATTGTGTCATAAATAACTTTATTTATATAATATTTAAAAATTATTAATAAAATACCAGAATATAGGAAATATTTTTATATTTCTAATTAATATTTATAGTTAAAGATATAAATTATATGACCCCATATAAAAATTGATTTTGTAAGAAGATACATGTTTATGTTATTTTTCTCTTTACTTTAAATTAATTAATATAACATGTTATTATCACTCCTAAGTGAGTCAAAAATGGAAAAGGTTCATCATAAAGATTATTTGGGTCATAAATAACTCATACAATATAATCAGGACACGTTTTAGGACAGTTATATATTTTTAAAATATTATTTTTATCCTTATTAACAAGATTTTCCCTTTAACCATGAAAAATAAAAATAATTACTGAATTTACTATTCATAATATACAAAAATAGAAGGTAATTATTAAAAAAAATTGGACCTTATGATTAAAAATATGGAATCCATTTTTCTAAATTCAAAACACATAAATTTTAGTAATTAATTTAAAATTAATACTTATTGTCAAAACCAGAAAGCAGGTTTTTAAGAAGTAAAAACTATCAAAAGATTGACATGTGTTTATGTCCAATATCAATGTGAAATTACTTCCAATGACCAAAATTGGAGTAAATGATAAAAACCTAATCCAATTATACTTTAAAACCTATTAAAAGGACAATATAAATATATAAATAAATTACAAGAAAATGAAATTTTGAATTAAAATGCAATATTTTTCACTATTCATTAAAATATGAATTTCATCAGACAAATACCAAACTTTCAAGAAAAGTAAAATTTTTTGTTCTCATTCTAAAGAATAATTTTAATTTGTTAAATAAAAAATATTAAAGTGAATTAAACATGATTTAAAATGGGTTCTCCATCAAAAAGAGGTAAAATGACCTTTTAAAAATATTAGAGTATTTTATGCTTAAAATTGGATTCATTCTCATTTTAAGCCCCTAAAATTTATTGAATAAATGTAAAAAAATGTAAAAAACATGTATAATCATATTTTAGTTATTTCTATTCATTAAAACTATTACAACAGATAGGTGTTAAATACCATTTAAAATAGTAATATTATTATCGTATTATTTTTCAGTATAACTCAATGTTGTGTGCAACATAAGAATTCAGAAAAACCCATTGTTGTGTGTTGAGTAAGCTATCATACAAAGTGTCATATGTAATGTTAAATTAATATCTTCTTTATAAAAATTAATAGATATAAAAAATTATTATTCTATACATACCTTGGATGCTACATAACCTCTTTTATGGTAGACTCCCTTGACGCATGAGGAATTCATTTTTGTAGTGAACCATACCCCCTAAAATTAAAACCCTATATAATAGTGTTTTAATTCTACAATTTCCATTATTTATCTTAATGAACATCAACCCCACAATTACAAAAAATTCCCACGTCCTTCAATTATTTCTTAGGATTATTCATTCTACAATTCACATAATGTAGAAATTTCTTCATTCTCTTATTCTTATTTGATGCGTTACATTTTTATTGGTTCTCATTTGACCTATTATTTTGTTGATATCCCTTTAACAAATAGGATATAGAGAATTAATTATCTATTTTAATGGCATACAAAACCATTTCATTATTTGAGAAAAAAATTGAGGGACAAGTTACCTTTAGATACTTGGATTAATCCCTTTAAATAAATTGTTAATATTTAATTTTGTGTTGTGTATATAGTCCAAAAAATACTTTTTTAACCTTGTAAAAATTTCCACACACTTATCAACACTTTATTCTTAATTTTTTAAACTGATGAACTTTCTCTTCATTTTAGTTTTTTTCTCATAAAGGAAACATTTATCAAATAATATCTACTTAAATTATTTTCATTCCATTATTTATATTTAATATTCCTCCCTAGTATTCTAGGTCAACGATTTCCATTATTCAGTACAACTTTTGGGAAAATACACTATAGGTATAACCTTTTCCTTTTCATCTCATCCCTATGCCATAAATATGTTCTCATAATATAGTCCATTTCTCAACTACCATTAGATTAATATTCCCACAAAGTTATTTCGGATTCTATCACATGAAGTGATCCAACATAGTAGAATCATGTTGTGGAATATGTTTCTCCATTAGGGAAATGTTATTTTTCAAAAACTAATTAAGCTTCCATAATATATCTATGATATACTCAATTCTAATGATAACTGTATTGGATTTCTCATAATGGAAGTCTCTACATTATCCATGAGTATTGATACCCTTATTACTTATAGGACCCATTTCTAAAAAGTATAATATATTAGATTACCTTATAAAATTATGAATCTTAAATATTAATGTATAATTATAAATATTGTTTGACACTTTATATAAAATAATAATTTACTCACTGTTAATATGAGATTCATGAACTTGGTTTCTTTGGGGTTATCTTTATTTTATAATCCATCATAATGTTATATAAAGGATATGTGAATTATACTAAGAATATCCTCAAGGAGTGTCAAGCTAGGTGTGTAGTAAGGAATATTATTGTTCACCCGGTGATGATTGGTTCTATCCTAATCCACCCTTTTTCTTATTTATTTTTCCTCAGTTCATCTGTGCTATAACCACGTCCACATGTAGTATTCAGATAGGGATGCATTTTTAGAAAACATATATATAATATCTTCCACTAAAAACTTTAGGCTGTTCTCATATACTTATCCTTCAATTGTTTCATAGGGTTATATTCTCCAATCTCTATTTTTCTTAATCTAGTTCCCATGGTTTCTACTAAAATTTATCTAATACCAACTACATTGACCCCAAATCTAGTAACCCAAATCCCATTTGTACTTTATTACATTGGTATATATACATGGGGTGGGTAAAATCATGAATGACCAATCCTTTATGTAGTTTTGAAGAACCATATACATACATGATACCCATTTTATATTGAAAAATTAAATAAAAAGCATAGTACTGTAAAACATTTTTCATCCTTGAAGTCATTCCAAGTATTATTCTTCATATCCAAGGGAATGGAAACAAAATGAGTTTAGATAAAATGATTACTAAGGGTTACATATAGAGGAATATGTTGTGAGTAAATAAATAAAATTCAATAGGGAAAGGTAAATAACTAATAAAAAATTATATTAAATCTATAACTTGATCTTGAAATAAGGCATAGTCAATATGGAAAGGTAACTATCTGAACACCCATTCCATTTAATCAATAAATTTAGAATGAAATATATATAGAGATAATATCAATGTAAAAATACCAGGGATAATAATAACAATAGAAATATCAATGAATTAAATTATTAATTATTACATTTTATGATTTCAAGTAGGATGATACCACTACTATCCAGACCTTACATTGAATAGTTTAAAACTACACTAATCGCCATCTGATTTGGCCAACTATTTTGTCTAATAAGACCTATAGATGCATATAGGGGATATCTATAACCTGACCCCCTGTATATGAATGTTCAAATATTTTATTATACATCAAACAATTGATTTAATTTATGAACAATATTCATTTTCATTAAATATCTGTATTGATTAAAGGATACAAATTTCTCAATACTTCCCCAGTTAGTCAAATAACTTTCAAATTAATCACCATATGAAAAAAATTTATATGGTTTAGTAAATAATCATATTCATCATATAATAAAATTTATATTTAATATAAATTTAGTTTCTAATGAAAAATGATCAAAATAATTTGATTGTTTCAATACAAAGTAAATAATCATGAAAGAATGTGATATTTTAAAAAAATTACTTATTTGATAACACTTAAATTCAAACCCCTTGAATAATATACATAAAAAAGCATCAATAATCATGAATAAATATTTAGTAAAGTTAAATACATTAAAGTTGAATTATATACACTATATTAAAATTAATAGGATCATATTAACAGATACATCTTAATGAAATGTCAATTGAGGTGAAATCACCCACCACAAGGTAATTTTCATGTTAAATACCCTTCGATTAAATAATAAAAATTTAAAATTTAAAAAACCATGAAGTATTAAGGATTCATGATATAACATTTAAAATTGGAATTATGTACACTATATAAAATAAATTAGGTTCATAATAATAAAATATGCCTCCACAAAGGGAAATTCAAATGGAGTCCCTTACCTAAAGATTTATATCATATTAACATGATGTAACCCCATGTATATTGATTTTAAGCAGGTAATTAATTTATAATAGAACCATATTCATATTTATAATATCATATATGATCATCTTAATACATTTTACCACCATCTTGTTAATAATATTTCATTATTTTCATTGTTTCATGTGTTATTTTCCTTGTTTTCTCATGTGTGTTTTCCACAAAATTTCTATTTTTTTATATATATGATATTAATCCACCATCTTGATAGTTATACTAATTTTATAAATATCATATTTACACATTATATGTATTATTATAACCATTATTTATTGTCATAAATGAAAAATAAGTCGCATCGCTTTGTAGAGATTGTAGGTCGTATGTACACATGAGTGATGATATCATTTCCTTAGCATGTGAAAGGGTAATGGAGTGATTGATATAATAATTTAACATAATCTATATCATTACATATATATAAAATATATTATTTAAATTTATCTATATTAAATTCCATGTAAAGCGTAAGTGAAAAATGAATCACATCACTTTGTGAGGCGGTATTCCGCCATACGCATGAGTGATGTTATGATATTCTAAACAGGATGTAATGTAAGAAGTTATATGTGATATTATAATTAAATAAATATAATAATATCATAATTATAATATATTTTTTTAAATCCATCATTATATATATTTTTTAATGGTGGTGTTGGAAAATGAACTATATCGGTTCGCGAGGAGGTAGTCTATCGTACACACAATCGACAATTTTGTTTCCCATTTGTTTGAAGTAGAGATGGATATAGGTTATTAAACTAACATAATAAAATATCAGTATACTAGAGATAATATTTTAATTATACTATAATTATTTAATAATATTTTAATGAGGTATAATAAGAATCAAAATAAAATGATTGTTTAATAACATTACCACTTCCTCAAAATAACTCTTTAGAATTGCACAAAAACCCATACTGGGATGGATTTATGACCAAATAAAGGGTTATATGATATTGGTGTGGGATTAATTAATTTATTTTTTTAGGTATTTGTGGAATAAAATGTATTTTCATGTGTTAATAGGTCTAGAGAGGGTGTGTCCTTTTATATGTGGGGGAGAGGATACACATGAATTTTTTAAATGGATTAATTACAAACATGATTGTATCATTAAAAAATCATTTAAAATTGGTAATTATAGACCATTATTGGGGATGAGGTTTATATATGTCCATAAATAGGGTTTTGGATAATTAGGTAGGTCATTTTAACCATTTTATTTTTTGTGTAACCCCCCAATAAATCAGTTTTCACCTTAACCACAGTAATTATTTTTTTCTAATTATACTATTCATCATGGTAAATAATTAATTTTAAATTATAATAAAATACAAATTATTATTATTCCAAATAATTAATCCATTTATATAATTTCAATTCACAGAAGTGGCAGAATCAAATTTAAAATTACACCCACATACGCAATGAAAAAGCGGGTTTCCAAAGAGATAATTCCTATAACTATAGAAAGTTTTAATATAAAAATTTAATATGATATTGATTCCAATGAAATAAATTGTATTGATTAAAAATATAATTTAATTAATTTCAATTTAAAACTAATTACAAATATAATTTATCATTATAGATAATTTATACAAAAAGGCAATTTTCAATAAAAATTGGTATTCTTTGCAATTCATTAAAAAATGAATTTTAACATAAAAATACCAAAATTTATCACCAAGATAATTTTGATATTATGAGTTCAAAAATTATTTTCATTCTGTAAAATATATTTTCTATAATTTTCAAACATAAAATTTTTCATAACTATGCATGAATCAGTGAAACTGGTTTCTTTGAATAAATATACCTTTTTAGATAACATTTCGTTACAATTGAATGATTCTTAAATTTATTTGTAATAAATAGATAACCAATTAATGTATGTAAACTATTTCTTTTTAATAATTTACTTATTCATATTCATTCTTGAAAATATAATGGCTAGTTTATAATATACATCTTTAAATAATTTTTAATAGAGTATCATATTTTGTTTAAACCCAGTGTTACATGCATCACAAGATATCAAATAGATTGAATTTATTTAAAAAGTAATAAATAATAAATTTTAAGGGTTTTACATTTATTATTTTTATTGATTTTTTTAAATTTTTTTTAAAAAGGTAGACTTTAATAAATTTTAATTATGTTTTTAATCAATATGTTTTCCTTATATAAAACTATTGTCCTTAATATTTGAAAAGTGGTTACTATTTTTCATAATGACAAGATTAATTGATAAGGAATAAGGTTTATGTTTAAATAATAATATAAATACTATATTATGGTTTTTAAAAAACTCATTACTGAATATAACCCAAGCTATTGAAGAAATTAAAATTATTTAAAAATAATTCCTAAATTCTCAGGGTGTTACATTCAACCCTCAAAATAAATTTCAACATTGACATTCATCACTATAATATAAAAAATGAGGATATTTATACCTAAACATTTCCTCATATTCCCACATATCTTCTTCAAATTAGTTTCTTTTTCACAAAACCTTTCATAGGTGAGTGACCTTTTTTAATATAACTTTCTCTCCGTGTTCTAAAATCACCACTATTTGTTCCTAATAAGAAAGATCATGCTCTAGTCGTATGACCTCATAGTTCTGTAAATGTGAAGGATTAGGTATGTACTTCCTCATGAGGGATACATGGAATACATCATGGGCTTGAGAGAGGTTCAAATAAAGTGGGAATTAATAAGATACTATCCCAAGAAGATCAATAATTTCAAAGGTATGATATTCCTAGGGATTTACCCTTATTTTTAAATTTAATTACCCTATTAAATGGGGATATTCTTAAAAATATCTTATCACCAAATTCAAATTCTAGATCTCTTTTTTCTATATTAGACATAAATTTTATTCTGAATTTGTACCAAAATTATTTTTTGTCGAATGGAATTAACCTTCCCTATCATTTCTTCATATATCTGTTGTCCCAATAGATTTCTTTATCTATCCTCATCCTAGTATGTTTGAGTTTTACACTTCTTTCCATAGAAGGATTCATAAAAAACTACATGAATATTTTATTGAAAGCTACTATTTTATGAAAAATAAAGTAGAGTATGGTGTTAATACCAACCACCTTTTTGAATATATAGATAAAGAACTAAAAATTCCTTCCAGGGTTTGAATTATTCTATTAGACTGACCATATATCTGAGGATGATATGTAGTGTTGAAACTCAACTATGTATCTAGATCTTACTAATGACTTTTCCAAAATATTAAGGTAAAACTTGGATCCCAGTCAGACATAATAGAATGTGGTACCCCATATAACCTTAATACTTATTTAATTTATATCTTGGAAACCTAATATAGATAGAAATATTTTCAGATAGAAATGAGGTGTGAATATTTTTTATGGTGATAGACTACAACCCATACAACATTGTTCCCTTTAGATACCATGAGGAGTCCGATGAAAAAAATCCATGGTGATGTCTTCCCATTTACATTCTGGTATAAGTAATGGTTTTAATATCTACATAGAATTTTATCTCTTAGTATTAACTTACTAAAATATCAATAACTAACATATAAACATTGTGATATCTGTCTTCATGAAATCCCACTATAAATCCTCATTAAAATATCAATAAATCCATATACTTCTAGGATTAATAGAGAATAATGAACCATTCTAATATTCTAATAGATTCTTCTTAAAATATGGTATATATGGAACACATACACTATTCCTAAAAATTATCATTCCATCATAATCAAGGTTTGACTCAGGAAAATTTCTCATATTCTTATACAACTCCAAATCATACTTCTACACATCCTTTATCCTTAAATGGATAGCTGGATGAAATCTTATATGAGAAAGATTATATTTATCCCCTTACTTTAAGTTTTCAATATCCACCCTTTTCAAATCTATAAATATTAGATCATTTTATATCCTCATCATGGATAAGTTATCATGATCATTTCGACTCAATGCATCTTCCACCGTGTTATCTTTCCCATGTTGGTAGTGTGTTGAGCAGTCATAATCTTTAATTATATCCATCCATATTTTCTGGATCATATTAAACTCTTTATGTGTTTATACATACCAAAAATATTTGGGATTAGTATATATGTCCCACTTTTATCTATATAGATAATGCTTTAATATCTTTAATTCAAAAATTACTATAGCTAACTCAAACTCATGAGTTAGGTAATTTTACTCATGAACCATTATTTATTGTGAGGAGTAGACTATCACCATATCATTATACATAATAATTCATAATAATCATTTCTTTGAATCATCACTATGTATTATGTTTCATTATCTAATAAAGTGTAATGTAAGAATTGGTGTGATGACTAATCTTCTCTTCCGTCCATCGAAATTTCCCACACATTCCTCTATCAAGAGTAACATGGAACCCTTCTGAGTGAACATGGTTATTGGATTAGATATTTATGATAAATTATCTAAAAAATAGTAATAATATCCAGTTAAACAAAGAAAACTATAGGTTTCACTCATCATGGTTAGTCTAGTCCAACATTCAATACCCCATGTCTTTAATATATTTATAGATATACCCTCACTTGAGATTATATGACCAAAAATGAAACCTTTTTCATCCAAAATTAACACTTTATAAAATTTTGATATATTTTATCCCTATTTAGGGTCCTAATCACAATTATCATGTGATATTAATTCTCCTCTTTATCTTATAATAGATAGGAATATCATCTATAAGGACTACCACAAACTAATAAAGACAATATCTAAAGACTCTATTCATTTATCCCAGAAAAATAGTAGGGGAGTTAGTAATACCAAATATAATCACTATATATTGATAGCATCAATACCTTGTACAAAATGTTGTATTAGATACATCCTCTATATTGAACCTCAATTGATGATATCCAAAATGAAGGTCAATCATGGAAAAGTATTGATCTATATGAATTTGATCAAGAAATCATCAATATGAGTTAGAGGATCCTCGTTATTGATTTTAATCTGGTTACGTTCATAATAATCAATGTAGATTCACATTGATCCATAATTATAATTAAAAAAAGGACAAGTTCACCTCAAGGAGACATAATTGGATGAAAAATAACTTCTAAAGATTCTTATAGGGATGGTTCATAAATTTGTGAAATTCAATCAATGCAATTCAAAAGGGATTCTTTGGAAAAGATGTGGCAATAGGTATGATTTATATTGAGAACTCAACTTATGGATTTCATGTAACACTAAGAAACTCTTTTATAAAGGTATCCAAAAACTCCTTTACAATAAGAATATCATCAATGATAAGTTTCTCCTAAAATATTAATGATAAAAACCCATTTTTAATAGGAATAAAGACTCATACAATGGACATGACTAATATTAGAAGTTCATATTTATCATCTTACTGATAGATGATCATAGGTTGGTTTAGAATATCAAATGTGACATACATTAATTAGAAATTGATGTGGTATTTATATATAGAAATCCATTCCATTCCTAGGATAACATCAAATTTAACCATATGGAGAATAAAAATATTTTCTGGAATCAAAATCCCATAAATTTCAACTAGAGAAGGTTCATAGACATGATATATGATCATCATTCCATTATGGGGTTTCACTTCAAATTCAACATTTAATCATTGAGGATAACAATGAAATCCATATATATGTTTCATGGTAAACATGAAATCATATAACGAAGCTCAAATATGTTACATCAATATTTTATCATGTCTATTACCACCTCAACATTGTTATTATATATTTAATCCCTTAGTAGAACCAAAATGGTCCACATGACTGTTGGGAATATTTGATAAGAGTGATAGGTCATTAATAGGATGTCTAAATCATTACAATTTATTTTAAACACATGAAACATTAGGTTTATCCTAGTTATTCATATTCATAATCTATTCAAGTCTATCATCATGGTTCATAATGATTTTTCTAAATTTCCAAAACATATCCCCCAAGAGTCTAAAACCAGGTGTGGAGAAAGTCACATTTTCATACACCAGGTGATGATCAAGTCAAACTCAATATATCATTTTAAGTGTTATTTCCCCTAAGTATAATTGTTCCAAATCCACATATACTTATAGTATCTAGAAAGGGATGCAATTTATTGGAAAATTATCTCTCTATCCTTTACTAAAATTATAATACATTTTCCTATACTTCGACTTATCCATAGACATATTCATAGACACATTCTTATGGATTTCACAACAGTTTCCTCATCATAGTTTTCAAAGGTTAACTAAACCATTTTATCTCATACCAAATATATTTACCCATGATTTTGATGCATAAATATTACAACATTTTAGATGTTTTGTTATATGTTTTTTGAAAAAAAGTAAATAAGTATAGGTTATAATTGTTTTTGAAAACTACCGTGGAAAGAAGATAGAGGCTGTGTTTTCCCTTTCTATAAATTAAAAGTTGGAATAACTAATTTCTCCTTGCCTATCATTGATTCAGATCGATGAAATGGATAAGGAGGTAGGGGAGATGCCACCTTTCACCTAACGTATAGTGAACGACCATTTTTTCTGTATCGTCTTTTGCCTAAGGTAAATAGGAATGATGTCACTGGTGAAACCACAGTTCCCTAAAGAGCCTATAAAAGGGAACCCCCCATCCTCACTCAAAATTCCCTTCATCTCTTTAACTACCAATCTATCACTCTCTATAATAGTCATTGTGGTTCTTCCTTTGTTTATGGTGGTTTTGGTAGCTTAAAAAGACTGCCGATTTTAGTAAAACATCATTTATAGGTATTTCATTGTATTTATTTTAATTTTCCTTATTTAATTAATTTTTTTAGTTAGTTAAAAATATTTTATTTATTTACCAGTTTATTTAGTTAGATATAGTTTATAAAAAATTGTTTTTATTAGTAATAATTATGTATAAATTAAATAATAAATAACTTAGCGTTAAAGAATGATTACATAATGATTAACTAATAATTATTAACTAATGAATACCATATGATTAGGTAATGATTAAGGCATGATTATTTAAGGATCAAGTATCATTGAACTAATTATTAACTAATGAATAAAGAATGATTAACTAATTATTAAATAATGACTAAAGAATGATCAACTAATGATTAAAGAATGATTACATAATGATTAAATATTGATTTAATGATGCTAAAATAGTGATTAACTAATGAATAAATAATACTTAAATAATGATTAAACAATGATTAGAAAATTATTAAATAATGGTTAAATCATGATTAATGAATGATTAACTAATGATTAAAGAATTATTAACTAAACATTAAAGAATAATTAATTAAATATTAAATAATGATTAACTCATGGTTAAAGAGTGATTAATGATTGATTAACTAATGATTAAATAATTATTAGAAAAAGATTTAATACTGATTAACTAATGATTAAATAATTTATAACTAATGATTAAAGAAATATTAACCAATAATTAAAGAAATATTAGCTATTTATTTAATAATGATTAAATAATGATTAAAAAATAAATAAATAATGATTAAATAATAATTAAATAATGATTAGACAATGATTAAATAATGATTAAAGGAAAACGAACTGATGATTAAAGGATGATTAACTAATTATTAAAGAATGGTTAACTAATGATTAAAGAATGATTAATAAATTAATAAATATTGATTAACTAATGATCAACTAATGGATAACTAGTAATTAAATAATTATTAAATAACTATTAACTAATTATTAAATAATTATTCACTAATTATTAAATATTGAATAACTAATTATTAACTGATGATTTACTAATGATTAACTAATTATTCAAGATTGATTAAATAATGATAAAAAATTATTAACTAATGATTAACTAATGATTAATTAATGGCCAACTAACGATCAAATATTGACTAAAAAAATACTTAACTAATTATTAACTAATGAATAACTAAAGATTAAATGACGATTAACTAATGATTAAGTAATGATTAAAGGTTGATTATTGAATGATCAATGATTGATTAACTAATGTTTAAATAATGATTAATTATTAATTATATAATGATTAAATAATAAATATATAATTATTAATTAATTATTAACTAATGATTATTTAATGATTATGTAATGATTGTGTAATGATTAACTAATTATTAATGAACGATTAAAGAATGAGTAACTAATAATTAAAGAATGAACATGTAATGATTAAAGATGTAATGAAACAAAGTTTTTCCAATGGAAATTCCCCTCTAATAATTATGCCATTTGGTATTAACACATAGGTAACACAATACAATCTTTATAAATGATGAATGAATTAAATAAGAATTATTTCTGGAATTTAAGGAATATATACCAATGAAATAGTAACTTGACCTTTGGAATAACAATGTTACCCATATTTATAGTAAAACAGATAATGGAATAGGAACCTCACCTATGAAATTATAAATAAATTTTGATTTCTTATCATTATAAGATAATTTTATGAGGCCTTAGTTAATTTTTTAAAGTTATATAAAAGCAGTTATAATTTTAAAATCATTATTTTTCAAGTAAATGATAACTTAAATTTAAATTTAAATTTATCATATTTAATTTTTTTTATAAAATGGAATATTTTTATAATTCTACACATAAAAAAACGATTAGGGTTAATTTTTAGGATTTTTCAAAAATAATTGATTTTTTGCGAATAATAAAATATGATAATTTGCGATAAATGCTAAATACATGATTTATGGATTCATAAATGATGTATGTATGATTTAACCTTAAAATATCAAACTATACATAATTATTTTGATATATATTTTTTGATAATTCTGAAGCTTTTCATATTCTTGAGCCAAAATAATAAACTAATGATTAAAATATTGAGAAAATACACCACTCCTCCACTATAAATACGACCCCTCACCTATTCCTTTAATGACACCTATAAATCCTTGATACATGTCCAAATTCTTCTCTATAATCTTCCAAAACCTCCCCCCCACTTCTAGGATATTTTTTTCTTAACAAAAGTCCAAAACCAATCCTCTAAGGAGGTTCTCCAGAAGAAGGAATCAAGAGGTAAACCCTCTTCTATTTAATTTCAATTTCTTTTCAAGTTCCTTTTTTATTTTTCTATCCTCACCTAAACTCATCCAAATGGGTTGATAACTCCAATATATTATTTGCACTTTAATTTTATCATGTTTATGATATAATTCTTCATAAAATCTCTCATCTAATCTCTTTTACATTAAAAATGAAAACATCATCCGCGATGTGCCAATTTACCACCATCATGGGCAACGTCCTATCATCTTTCAATTCCATCCTAAAGAAAAGTAATAAAACCATTTTATGGTTAAATAAGATTATAATATATGTATTATATATTATTCAATGTTATGGAATCATTTTTGAAACATGATATTAATTTATAAAACAAAATGAGTTTGTTGTGATAAAAAAATCTCAAAATAAACTTAAAAGATTTTCATTAATAATCTATATTATGTATTATCACAACTTCTGGGAAAAAATTGAAATTTGAGTATTATATAAGTTAATTAATAACATATATGTTCATTTTTAGATAGCTAACCTCATTGTACATGATTTGACATACACATATACATGTAAACCGATCATTAAAATCAAAGAAACTAATACTCTTGAACGATGAAATTGAATCTCATAACCCATCAAATGGAACATAAATTAACATAATAATATTTTAAAAAATAAAATACATGTATAAAAGGTTCTTAATTAATTAATTAATTAATTAATTTGATTTTTCAGGATATTTAGATCAAATATAGACTTGTTTCGGACCTAAGGAAAGGGATTCTACCTGAACATCAATTTTTTCCTTAAGATTACTATTTCTCTCTCTTTATCCAAATATAATGATTTTTTTATTTGAACTATTATTTATTCAGTTTTTATGTTCCAAAATCATGTATTCAAATCATATCATCATTATTTTATGTTTTTATACATGTTTTAATAAGGTTCCCTTCCCAAATCATTCTGAAAAGCAAACCCAATTAAAGGGAACTACCCGATTTCTTACCATTTTCAAATGCACTCCATAATCTATTTTAGGACACCATTATTTTTATAAAATTACTTATTTTACTATGAAAAATTACCCTGTTTCTATTTTAGTTTTATATAAATAATTATTCATTTTTCATTTTATATAATCTTGAATTTTTCCCTTAAACTATGGTAAAATGATTTATTTATAAAGTTTACTAAACACTCTTTTCACTCCATTTTGACATCAATTATCATGATCTATGACTATATTACATTATTAATTTCCATGTATGATTTAAATCCATAATTTTGTGGTCACCATAATGAAATTCCCTTTTGATAGGCCTTTTGACATGATTATGATACACAATTATTTCTATGAGTAACCCTTATGTTTATGTTTGATTGTTTATGTATGATTATTTATGTAGAAAATATATTCTGGAACATGTTATGATGGGTTCTCCAAAATAGTGCTCAAATTCAATGGGTAATGTTTAGTCTCATTAGAAATTATGTGCAATGGTCTTGGTGGTTATCCTTGACTTATGCTCATCTACATGCAACGAGCCTTGAATCGTGCTCATCTATGAGCATCGAGCCGTAACTCATGATAAAGTAATGTTTAATGTTACTATCAAATTACTATGAATCCATGATTTTATGATCCGATCACATGATTACTTATGTTTAATCATGTTACATTCCCTTTTATAACGTTATGTTTTACTTTCTAACCCATGTTCTTAGCTTTATTTTAATGTTTATCCCCTTACTTGTCTTTTTAGCTCATCCATTTTTAATGATATCCCTAGGTTATCCTATGTAGATTTAAGGGCTCAAAGGAAGTTATGAGCACATAATGGATGATAAATAAAGAAATGTTTTATTAAGTCCCATGTTTTCAATTTTATATACCTATTCTTCTAAGATATTAGACTTCACGATCCTTGTCTTATAATTTGTTGTTTAATAATTCTTAAAATAATTGAATTATTTGTTTAAAAGTATATGGTCTCTATAGTTTTCATGATAGGAATGGTTTAGTGGTTTTTGGAGACTAAGAATATAGAACTTTAGTAATTACCCTAGGGATAAGACTGATTATGAGAAAACATACCAATTTTTTTTTAATTATAACGTAAGTGGTTTATCAAGAAAATACATCCCTATCTAGATACTAAAAGTGGATGTGGATCTAGAAAAGATATACCTAAGAGTGAAAACTACGACAAGGTGTTTTGAGCATGACTCGGGGTAACCTGGTACACAACAACAAGCCTTACTTCACACCTTTTTGACACTCTCGAGGGATATGATTTGGTAAATTCATAAGATCATTGAGAACCATTATCAAGGAGGCATAGAAATTACCATAAAAAATATGTTAGGAAACAAATAATGGATAACCTAGACTGAAACCTAAGGAATCACAAGTTAGGATATACTTTTCCTTTAATAGTTATCCTTTTATGTTTAATGTATCCTTTTTATACATATTAGGTAAGTATTTAAGACCCCTAATTACACATTATTTTTTCTTAGTTAATGGAGGGAAATATAAGAACACGTGTGAACAATAAATGTGATAGTAAATGTTATGATTTCCATAATGATATTCCAAATATGATGGAAATTGGGGATAAAAACTTCATGATATTACTTACTCAACTGGATCAGGTTAAGAATAATAAATTGAATCACATAAAACACCCTCCTTATCCCAAGGGGGAGTAACCTGTCATCGAATACTTCAAGATTAAAGGCCTCCCATGTTTAGTGGATCTTTTGATACCATCCTCATAGAATAGTGTATTAACTTCATTAAAAATATATTCTCTATACTCTAGTTCTTAGAGGAATATAAATTTGTGTTGGTGGTCTATTGTTTTGATGGGGAAGCTAATCAGTGGTGAAAACTAATAAAAAATAAAAAGTTCAATATATAAATTGATTCCATGGATTGGGAGGAATTCATAAAAATGTTTTTCAATAAATATTTTCGATGAAACATTCATCTCAAGAAAAAAGGGAGTTCCTCGAACATAACCAGAAGGAAGATGAGTCTATCAGGGCATATGATTCAAATATTACAAGGCTTTCACAATAAGCCTTTTGGATTTTTCATGAACACTAAAAGGGAGGTGGATCACTTATTTATTATACTAAATCTGAGTCTATGAAAAGTGTTGGCAATTTGATACATTGAAAATTATGAGGAGAATATATGTAGTGCCCTCAAGGTTGAAATGGATATCAATGACTCTCAATGTTCTCATGGGCGCAGTGAAAAAAACTAGAAAATAGAGTCTAATATGGGTGGATATACAAATAAATACCACTATTAAATGAACACTAAATATCCCATATGTCAAAATTGTGGGAGGAAATATCATGGGAACTGTCTAAAGAGAACCAGGAAATGCTTTAAATGTGGATGAATGGTGAATCTGGCTATGAAATGCCGAAGGGTTATAAATAATTCCACTAATGTGGAAGAAGAAAGGATGGTTTATATAAACCCTCAACCTATAGTGAAGTGATTCAACTATAAGTATTAAGGGAATTTTTCAAACTAATTGCTTAAGACAAGGGTTTTTGGAGGAAATCAATAAAAAAATACAAGGAAATGTGGTAGGGAATATTCTATCATAACTACTGATGTGGATCCAGATAAGGATATGGTTACAAGTACATTTGGTATTGATTAATGAATAGAGAGAAAACTATTTTGTTTTGGTTCAATTCTTTCATTCATATTATGAAAGTTTAGTAGATATGTTCAAGCACCACCTCAAAATTTTGAGGGTGAGTTATCTATGAGAATAAATAATGGGGAAATTATTTTATCCAAAGTACATAACTACTCCCCAGTTAATGTTTGTAGACTAAACCACCCAGAAAATATTGAAATAATCCCATTAGTAGAGTTTGATTCTATTTTGGTCATGGATTGGATATATTTATACAAAGTCAACATCAACTATCGAAAAAGGGAGGCCACTCTTCACATCCCGAAGCATCCTCCAATTTTACAAGTGTAAGGAGGAAGATTGATTTCCTTCAGATTCATCATCTCAAGTGTGGATATTACTACCATATGAACAATTATATCTCACTAAAATGATTGAGATAAGGGAGACGATCATGCTCAATGATATGCCCATAATGTGGGATTACACTAATGTATTCCCTAAACAATTTTCTGGTATTTCTCATCACTGAGAGGCTAAGTTTTCAATTGATATTATTCCCAGATCTCTACCAATATTAATGATAACTTATATAATAGACACCGTTGAGTTTTAAGAACAAAAGAAGAAGTTACTGGTGAATATGGACAAGGGTTTTATACACCTAATTTCTTCACTATAGGGTGAGCCAGTCCTCTTCATCAAGAAGAATAACGAATCAATGCACATCTTCATAGATTATCATGATCTCAATAAAATCACGATAAAGAAAAAGTATCCCCTACCACTGATAGATGACTTATTAGATTAGCTACGTGGGGACATCTATTTATATATGGTGGACCTTTGGTCGGGGTATCACCAATTTAAGGTGAAGAGGAAAGATATTCCCTAGAATGCCTTTTGAATGAGGTATGGAAACTATGATTTCATAGTGATTCCATTTAGACTAACTAATGCTCCAAAAATATTCATGTATTTAATGAATAGAGTCTTTAGATATTACCTCGACAAATTTTTGGTAGTCTTCATTGATTATATTATAATATACTCCAAGAGGAAGGAGAAACATGAGGAGAACTTAAATATTATGTTGAATTCTTTTATAAAGGATAAAATATAAGAAAATTACAATAAATGTGAGTTCTAAATGGTGTAAGTATCATTCTAGGGTTATTTTGTCACCAAAAAAGAAATATCTGTGGACCCTTATAAGGAAAAGGCAATCGAAGAGTAGCCAAGTCCAACAACTCTAATGGAGATCTACAATATTCTTGGTCTATGCAGGTATTATCGAATATTTTTGAATAATTTATCATGACATTCAAACCCGATAAACAAGATAACATAGAAGGGAGTGAAGTTTTTATGGACTTGAGAATGTGAGGAAAGATTTAAGGATCTCAAAAAGAGTCTTATTACTATGTCCGTACTCACACTCTATCCAAGTGGATAAATCTTTGTAGTATACAGTGATGGTTCAAAGAAAGAATTATTCTATTTATTGGTGAAAAAGGATAATGTGATAGCCTATTCCTCAAGGAAGTTGAAAATTCGTGAGCAAAATATCCTTCAAATGATTTGGAGTTGGTAGCTAGGGTATTTTCTTTGTAAATATAGCAGCATTATCTCTATAGGGAGAAGTTTGAGATATAGACTGATCAAAAGAGTCTTGAATATATATTCATAGAGAAGGAGCTTATTATGTACCAATGAAGATAGTTATATCTCATAAATTATTATGACCACTCAATCCACTACCATCATGGTAAGGAAAATAAGGTTGTGGATACTGTATGTAGAAAGGATCACACATCATTATCAATTATGAGAATTGAGAAGGATCCAATCTTCTTAGAATTATAAAGGATAGGCATGGGTGTCATTAAGGGAGGAACAACATCAATAATTTCTCAAATGATCGATCAACCATCCCTTGTGGAGAAAATAAAGGATGCTTAAAGAAATGATATGGAAATTCAGAAAAGGGTAGAAGCTATTAAGAATGCGGAATCCAATGAGTTTAAGATCGATGAAGATGAAGTCATAAGATTTGGGTCATGAATATGTGTATTATCCAATCCCGAGATAAAGAAATATCTTCTGAATGATGCACATAGCTCAACCTCTTCTATTCACCCAGGGATCAGAAAGACGTATCGAGATATCTAGGAGAACTTTTGTTGGGATAATATAAAAAAGGAGATCACAAAATATACATCAATGTACTTGGTATGTCAGCAAGTGAAGATTTAAAGGAAAAATTATAAAGGGATGGCCCAACCATTATCCATACCGACATGGAAATGGGAAAACATCATCATGTAATTTTTCACTGGACTTCCAAAGGCATCTAGAGTAAAAAATTCTATATAGGTTACTGTGGATCATCTTAAAAAGACATATCACTCTATCAAAATTCAAGAGGACTTCTCACTGGATCAACATGTATAGATATACATCGAATAAGTGGTAATTATTTATGGAATACCACTATCTATTGAATTCAACCGTGATTGAATATTCACCTCCAAGTTCGAGAAAATTCTCCAATATTCTCTAAGAACTAATATGAACTTTAGTATGACCTATCTTCCTCAAAATGATGGCCAATCTGAGCATATTATTCAAAAAATAGAAGACATTTTAAGATCATGTTCTATGGACTTCAAAGGAGAATGTGACCAACATATACCTCTTGTTGAGTTCTCTTACAAGAGTATTTTACACTCCATCATCCAAATGGATCCATATGAATCACTTTATGGGAAAAGGTGTAGAACATCGACATGCTTTGATGAAGTCAGTGAATGTAAACTGCTAGAAAATGAAATGGTTGAATAAAATGTGTAGGAGGTGAAAACCATTCAGCAGCACATCAAGGAAGCTAAAATCCAACAAAATATCTATAAAATCATTTTTCAATAAGGCCTTGAGTTTAAGGTTATAAACAAGTTATTCCTCCACATATCTCAATGTAATAGAATTGTGAGATTTGAGAATAAAGGGAAGGTAAGTCCTAGGTATATCAGCCACTTAGAGATCATTGATCATGTCAGAGCTATATCCTATCCATAAGCACTTCCACCAACCATGTATCAAGTGAAAAATGTATTCAAAATACCCTATTAAGGAAGTAAAAATAAAATCCTTCACATGTACTGACTTCAATGGTGGTAAAATTGGAGAATGATATTTCTTACAAGGATCCATCAATGAAGATCTTGGATCATAGAGATAAAGTTGTATGCAACAAAACCACTTACCTAGTGAAAGTACTTTGGTGGAACCATATGTACTAGGAGGAAACATTGGAACCAGAGCAAGCGATGAAAGAGAATTACTCACACCTATTTTCAACTTATAATGAAAAATGATATTTCGGGGGTCAAATTTCATAAGGGAGAAAAATGTGACGACCCAATGTTTTATCAATGGAAATTACCTTCTCATAATTATTTTATATGATATAAACAGATAGGTAAATCTATTCAATCTTTATAAATGACGAATGGATGAAATAATAAGTATTTCTAATAGTTAAGGAACTTATATTGAAGAAATAGTAACTTGAAATTTGGAATAGTAATGTGACCCTTATGAATAGTAAACTAGAAAATAGAATAGTAACCTCACCTATGAAAGTATAAATAAAATTCAATCATCTTATAAATGTTAATATTATATAATTATATCTTAATATAAGTAAATAAGTGTTTTAAAATTTATTAATTGTGGTTAGTAATTTTATAGGTCACAAATATTTAATTACATTTTGTTGATTAATTTAATAATTTAAAAGAAAATTAATTTTCATAAAATGTATTCATTAATTATTATTTTGATACTTTATGATTATAAGATAATATTTTGAGACCTTAGTTGATTTTTTAAAGTGATATAAAATTAGCTATAATTTTAAAATCTATATTTTTGAAGTAAATGATAAATTTAATTTAAATTAAAATTTATCATATTTAGAAAATTATTTACATAAAATGGAGTTAATTTTTAAATTATAAAATTTAGAAAATGGTTATGGTGATTTTTTGGGAATTTTCTAAAATACTTGATTTTTTTTGTGAATAGTAACATACAATAATTTACGATAAATGGTAAATAAATGATTTATGGAGTCATAGATGATGTATGGATAATATAAACCCAAAATCTCTAACTATAATTCATTATTTTAATATTTTTGTTGATAATTCCCAAACTATTCATAGTCTTGAGCTAAAATAATAAACTAATGATTAGAATATTAAGAAAACACCCATCCCCTCCACTATAAATACCATCCCTCACCTCCTATTTTCCTCAAACTTATCATGCATTGTTCCTTGTAAAAATTCTTCCCAATACACTTCCCAAACCTATTCCCCATGTATAAGATTTTTTTTCGTAACAAAATATTAAAACCAATCCCCTAAGGAGGTTCTCAAGAAGAATGAATCAAGTGGTAAAACCCTCTTCTATTTTCTTTCAATTTCTTTTAAAGTTCCTTTAATTTCTTTTTATATACTCTACTCCACACATAAATATGGATTTAAAAATCCATTATATTGCATATAATGGAATTTTATCATGTTTATGGAATAATTCTTCATCAAATCTCTTTTCATCTCTCTTTTACTTTAAGAATGAAAACTTTGTCCGTGAGGTGCTGATTTACCACCTTCATAGATAACGCAATTTCTTCATTCAATTTCATCTTCAAGGATGGAAATGATACCATTTTTATGGTTGAAATAGATTATAATATATATATATATATATATATATATAATATTATTTATTTCTATGGAATCATTTTGAACACATGATATTAATTTATAAAACAAAATGAGTTCGTTGTGATAAAAAACTGCCAAAATAAACCCAAACTATTATCACTAATAATATATCAAATTAATCATCCTAAAACCTTGAAAAAAATATTAATTTGTTATTCAATAAGTTCAATAATAAAATATATGTTTAGTTCTTTTCATCTAACCTCATTATATAATATTTTCCATACACATATACAAGTAAACCGATCAGGAAAACCAAGGAATCTAACGCTTCTGAACAATGAAATTGATTCTCATAACCCATCAAAAGGGACATAAATGAACTTAATAAAATTATAATAGATAAAATAAATGTATAAAAGGTTCTGAATTAATTGCTTAATTGATTTAATTTTATTATTTAGTATATTAAGATCAAGTGCATACTCGTTTCAGACCTAAGGTAAGAGATTCAACCTGAACGTCCATTTTTCCTTCAGGTTACTCTTTCTCACTATTTGTCGAAATATATTGATTCTTTATTGTTATTTACCTATTATATATACATTTTTTATGTTCCAAAACAATTTATACAGATCATATCACCCTTCTATGATGGGGATATACATGTTTTAATAAGGACCCGTTCTCAAATCTTTTCGAAAATTAAACCCAATTCAAGGGAACTACATGATTTCATACCCATTTTCAAATGCACTCCATAATCCATTTTAATAAAAAATTATTATTTTAAAATAAATTATTTTATCATGAAGAAATACCTTGGTTCAATTATTATTTTATACAAATAATTATTCCTTTTCCATTTATTGAATCTTGAAGGTTTTCCCTTAAACCGTAATAAAATGTTTTATTTCTAAAGTTTTTTGAACACTCTATTATCTTTAGTTTGACATAAATTATCATGATCTATGTCTATATTACCTTATTAATGTCCATGTATGATTTAAATCCATATTTTCTTGGACACCATTATGAAATTACCTTTTTATATTCATTTTGAAATGTTTTTGATACCCAATTATTTCCATCGTTGACATTTATGTTTATGTTTGATTACTTATATATGATTATTTATGTAGAAAACATATTCATGAACATGTTATGATGGGTTAACCCAGATAATACTCCAATTCATTGGGTAATGGTTAGTATCATGAGACTTTATGTGAAACGTTCTTGGTGAGTAGCTTTGAATCATGCTCCTCTAAATGTAATGTGCCTTAACTTATGCTAAAGTCATGATTAATGTTTCTTTAAAATTACTATGAAACCATGATTTAATGATCCCATGATATGATTATTTATGTTTAATCATGTTTGTGACATTTTATATCGTTATTTTATTCTTTATAACCCATGTACTAATCTTTATTTTAATGTTTATTATCTTATTGTGATTTTTAGCTCATCCATTTATTCATGTCATCCTCAGTTTATCCTATGTAGATATAAGGGATAAGAAGAAGTTATGAGATCATAATGGGTGATAAATAAATAAATTTTTCATTAAGTCCCATGTTTTTAGTTTTATTTACCTAGTATTCTAAGACACTAGACATTATAATCATTGGCTTGTAATTTGATGTATAGTTATACTTAAAATCATATAATGATTTGTGTAAAAGGATAGGGTCTCTATAAAATAATGATTAAGTAATGATTAAATATTTATTGAATAATGGTTAAATATTTATTAAAGGATTATTATGTAATTATTAAATAATGATTAAGGAATGATTCAAAAATAATTAAAGATTGATTAACTAATGATTATGTAATGATTAATGAATGATTAACTAATTATTAACGAATGATTAACTAAAATAATTAATCTTAAACTAATAAATAAATAAATACTAGATAATAATTATCTAATCATTAAATAATTATTAACTGATAACTAAATAAATATTAATTAATAATTACTTAATGATTAACTATTAATTAACTAATAATTATATATAATGTAACTATATGACATCTATTAATGAAGTAACGACTAAATAGTGATTAATGAATGATTAAGGTATAATCACTATAGGATTAATTAATTACTAATGAATGATTGAATAATAATTAATTAATTATTACATATCGATTAACTTTATATTAATATATAATAAGCATTGGATTATATATGAAAAACTGGATGATAAATAGGCTGAACTACACACTTAATTTGTTTCTCCAATGATATAGATGATTCATAGCTTATTCCATTTATGGTTTGTTACTCTCAATGGATATGTTTTATATTAATCAAATTCTCTTTATTAACTATTTAACATACCATTATGAATGTTAAGAATTGTACTACAAAACATTAGTGCCATATTTTAGTCATTGGAAGTGCTCGAAGGCGGATCAGAGGGAGTTTGGAGGAGTTTGGTTACTAAAGAATATAAAAAGGGGGATTACACACCATGTAACTGTATTAAATAAAAAAAGACTCTGTTTCGTAGATTTTCTCAGGATTTTCATAGAATGTAATATTTCAGGGCTTGAAAAAAATAAAATAAATTGAGAGGCGATACATTTTTAGTGGAAAATGAACCCCAGTATTACATGAAATGAAAGGGTATTACTTATCGTGTAATACCCCAAACTAGATTTGTTTTCAAAATTCTTTTCAGTTGATATTTCATTCTTTCAGTCGGTTTATCTCTTTCCTCTCATTCTAGATGAACCATACGCACCCTGAGGAGTCCTTCAATCCCTACACCTCCCTCCATGATCTATCAATCATGGTGGTTGTTTTTTGGTGATCCATGATCAATATGTGGTTATTTTATCCTCTTTATAATAATTTTCCTATTTATCTTTCCCTAAGATTCGTTGTTTTGGTACAATATGGATTGAGTTGGATGTTTGGGCAGTGTTTTGATAATTTAATGGTGTGGAATATCTTTATTTTCATTTCTAGCGATGCGGTTGTCTCTTGCAAGAATTCGTTTTTTCCCTACAGTGCACAAACGAGTTGAAAAGACTCTTCAGGGTAGGATTCATTCATCTCTCTTAATTTTGAAACATGATGGAGGGGTTTTCTCTTGCCTACCTATAGATTTTGGTTGTGTAAAATTAACCAAATATAAGAATCAGTTAAAAAAATTGAAAGATGGGGTAGAGGGGTTTGTTCGAATGATTTTTATGGAATTTATATTGACTGTGATGTTGTGATTTTTATAGGCTAAATTATCTACTAAAAATGGTGGATATTGGTGGATTTGTTTACCATGGTTATACCAATTATGTTGCTACTTCAGTTATGGTTGTTGTGGTATCACCCAAAAAGGGAACTGGTTAATCACATATATTCAAATAAATAAATAATACCCTGGGATCATACTACTTATATTATAACCCTTGAATTAGAAAGTGTCATTAAATAATGGATTCCTTATTAAATTTGGAATCATGTTTCACCTCGACACTTATGGTGGTGTGTTGTGTGTGGGTTTTTTTGGTTGTTTATAGTGGTATGGTTCTAAAATTGAGATTGAATATCAAGATGAGAGATTTATTTATTATGGAATGGATGAGTAGTGCTGTGTAATGGGGCTATTATTGGGTTTTTCATTGTTGTGTTATTGGATGTGGTTGGTTGTTGGGGACTTATTTTTGTTGGTATGGGTAATTTGCATGGGTTTTCTCCATGTTTGATTTTTTATGTTACTTATTATGTGATGCGCATGGTAGTTTCCCAGAAAGTAATGGAATAAACAAATGGATAATTGGTTAATAAATATTGGAACTCTATTGGGTTAGTTTAGTTAACAGAATGAATAAATGAATTATGAATAAAGAATAGTAATTGTTAAATAAAATTTTTGGATATATGAATTGGGTTGCATCTTGATGTGTGGTATTGTGAATTTATATATAGTAGAAAAGTTTGAAGTGTTGTAACAAGTTTTATGTTTGAGAGACCATATGTTGGGCTTGGTTGATGGTATTATATTTATATATATACATGTATTTCCCTTGTGATTTTCTATACACACCACACCCTATTTTATAACTATGTGCCAAACAAACCCATCATCATGGGGAAGGGTGTCTACCAAATATCATGGTGTTAGGAAGGATGGATGTCCACTCACTCTCCCCTGCCCCACCTTCAAGGTGGTGTTAGCCCAATATTCTTCAGATGGGTTATGGTTTGTGGGTCATAGGTGTGTGTGGGAAAGTTGTCTTTTCCCAAGTGTCTTTAGGGTGAGAAGTGTTGTGTTTTCCAAGGTGTCTTCAGGATGATATGGGATGTGTATCATGCCCTAGGAGATGGGAAAATATGTGGTTTGTGGCCTAGGTGTTTGCAGGTAGGATGAGATGTGTCTTGTGATCAAGGTGACAAGACGAGATGTGGTTCATGGCCCAGGTGACATGACAGGATGTAGTGTGTGTGGCCCAGGTGTGTGTGGATGGTTTGTGACATGGTTCTTTCAAAAGTGGTGGGAGTACGAGGATGTTTTCTATTAGTAAAGAGTGGCTAATAAGTCATAAGTATCATGGAGTACCCTACCATTGATATGAATTATATTACATTACATAACTTGTGTGATTTGGTGAGTGTGTCTTATTAATGTTTGGATTCTTAGTATACCTGTTAATTTCTGTTTGAATCTATTTTTTCTCACATTAGATTTAGCGTGATTCTCCTATATGATCAGGATATACTTTGTTTTAGTATTGAGCATACCTGTATGATCACCCTACATATATAAATTTATCTTTAGGTTTCTAGGAGTACATCGTAGTTTGTAATGGACCTTACTAGCTTAGATCTTGATAGTTATTATGCCACTTCCTAGCTATTATTTTGGTACATACTTGGGAGACTTTGTATTTGCCTCAATTTTTTTATATTTATTTGATATAAGTCAGGGAGTTTTTTTACAGACGATCCACCATATCTCCTGGTCTTGTTTCAAAAAATAGGGTAAATTCCTTCCATATTGTGTGATCTGTATACCCTTTGTGATAGTCACCAACCCGAGGCCTACTGGAGGTAGGATTCACGGATTCATTTTCCTATTTTCATCATTTCCATCCGAGGAGAGGTATCTTTGGTGGTAGGGGTTCATGAAAGAATGGTATCCGAGGATGATGTTTGAGAGATAAGATGAATTTTGGGGTTAGGAACAGTGACAATTTCATGGGTTGGTATGGAATCAATGTCTAGTGAACATGGTTCTTTACATAGTTCATGGAAGACTATCTAGGACATAGAATTTTAGGCCCCCCCATGACCCGATTCCAGGACTCTGATCCTACCAAATGACTAATTGAGGCTACACTTTTTGTAGTGTATAGACCTAGGAAAGGTACATGCATTATACTGTCTTGTGTTATTGTTTGAATTAGGTTGTTTTGGGAAGGTTAAAATGGATATGATGGAAAGAATGAATAAAAAAAATCTTAATAAAATTATATACTACTCAGGATTAGTAACTATTTTTTTTAACATTCATCTATGTCTCCCAGTTTTCGTCCATGTGTGGCTCATGAAGTGGAGGATCAACAGGCCGATCCGGTTGATTGACGAAGGGTTGATCAAGATGGGGAGGATGGCCAGTGGCAGAAGACATTGTGTTCTTTCTAACGGAAAGACCTGGGAAAGTATTAGGGAATTTTTTCACAAATAGATCCATAATGCTAGCTTGAGGAGTTTTAAATCACCTTTAGTTTGATATAATCCCTAACAGAGTACTGGATTCCTTTAGTAGTCAGCCAAATGTGAGGAACCGCACGTTAGTGGTTGATGATTTATCTAGGTGAGAGGAAGGAAGCAGATATTTCATGGGTTGACATTGAAAAGGAATTCTGAGCATAATTCCTTTTATCCACCATTAAGGCTGAGAAGAGGTAGGAGCTACTCTCTCTTTAGTATGGGAGTATGTTAGTATGGGAGCTTGGGATCATGTTCAAGTACCTCCTTCCTTTTTCACCATATCTCATTCCAGATGAGGATTCTAATGTGAGATGTCTCAAGGATGCACTTCATCCTTCGACCTAGTATGCTATTACTGACATTATGTTGCCAATATATCTGGAGGTTCATAGGAAGTTTGAGGTGATTGAGAGGATGAATTCATGAGGATTTATACAACAATAAGGGATCCACCTGAGTTATTTGGGAGGTAGGGCTGTTAGTGGTAGGTCTCAGGCACCCGGGCCTTTGAGGTTTCGACTGACAGGGAGTCGACCAGAGTAGTTTCCCTTCCAGCATTCTAGGACCAGGGGTTGCTATTCCCTTTATGTGGGCTTGGGACTGAGGTGTTTCTTCTATGGATACCACAACCATATTTAGAATCATTTACCAGTGGTTTCTCAAGCTCAATTTGGTATAGGAGGAAAGGATCAAAATTAGCCTAAATAACAGTTACTAGTGAGACAATTTTAGCAGTAGGGACAATAAGATTTTTCTCTACCGAGGGGGGATGGGGAAAGTAGAGGCTGGCCTTAGGATATCCCTCATACTTAGGGACTATGACCCAAGTATGGATGTGGAGGTGGTCATCATTAAAAAGGTAGAAGAGATGGGTGTGGTTAGTTTCATGCCGTAGAGGCAGCAGTTCTAGAAGGTCTAAAGATCATCATGGGTACACCTAACTTGTTTAGTACAATTGATTTTCCTTTTTTGATTCAAGAGAATCAAAATCCATTATTTCACCCACTCAATACCATTTGTTTGGGGATATACATAGAGAGGATTCAAATTCCCAAGGTGTTTAATGCATCAGTCAGAGTCCATACTAGCTTATTTGATGCATTCTAGGGATGTAGACTGATGATGGGACCACATCAGTATTATGGGGATTGTTAATTACAATAGATGCATCCATATGATTTCATTATCGACATTGACTGGTTTTTTCCATGTGTTCCATTCTTTATTATTTATTAATAAGAGTCTTGTTTTTAGATAGGGTGGAAAATGTGTGGTTTTCGTTGGTGAGCGGGGTTACCAGGTGGGCAGTCGGCATGTAGAGCCTCTTATTTATTTATTGGATGAGATGTCAGTGGAATAATTAGATGATGATATGGTTGGAATTTTGTGGTTCGTTAGGGGAGTTCCTGGATGTTTTCCCTGAGGAGGTTGTGACACTACCCCCTTGACATAATTTTTTGTTTTGGATAGACTTGCAGCTCAGTGCTTCTCTGGTTTTGATGGCTCCTTATCCAATTTCCCCTTCAGATCTGTGGGGGTTAAGTGTTCAT
The DNA here is from genome assembly GCA_963277665.1 of Viscum album. Classification (NCBI taxonomy): domain Eukaryota; kingdom Viridiplantae; phylum Streptophyta; class Magnoliopsida; order Santalales; family Viscaceae; genus Viscum; species Viscum album. The sequence continues at coordinate 639,583,139 of OY728146.1, read as the reverse complement.
ATAAATGATCTAATAAATAATGGATGTAACTAGACTAGTGTTTTTCCATGGGGTGCTCTAGTGTTGTTCACAAAGAAGGGGGACCGTGGATTGAGGTTGTGCATAGACTACAGGAGGCTGAATCAAGTGGTGATCAAGAACCGTTACCCTCTTCTAATGACATATGATGTTTTTGAAACAATGAAAGGAAAAATATGGTCTTATATGATTGATATGTGGTCTACATATCACTAGTTGAGGGTGAAGGAGGGTGTAATCCTGAAGACAGCTGTCAACTATAGTTATGGGAACTTTGTGTTTGTAATCATAGAGTTTGGTGTTACGAACTCACCGACTGTGTTCATGAGGATTATGAACTTCTTATTTCATGAGATCCTAGAATGGTTAATCATCGTATTCATTTATTATATATTGATCTACTTGAAGTTATAGGAGGAACACACATAGCATCTTCTGTCTTTCAGGTTCTTGGATGCCACCAGCTCAATAGAATGTTGTCCAAGAGTAATTTCTATATGCTAGAGGTGAATTTCCTTGGGATTTTTGTGTTTCATTGGGGTGTTGAGTTTGACCTATAAATGTTTTAAGTTTTTGTTTATTTGGAATCACGCATGAATTTGGAATAAGATAGAAGTTTTCTTAGTCTCACATGCTATTATTAGAGTTTTATACCTGATTTCTCTCGAGTTTTAGCTCCATTGACAGCTCTAACTAGAAATGAACAATTTTTTGTGTGGATTGAGATGTACCAAGAAACATTTATTTATCTGATGAGAAATTTTGTTAGTGCTCTAATGCTTTGGTTTTCCAAGGAAGGGGTGATGTTTGAGGTATTTTGCGATGCTTCCCATATAAGTTTGGGATTTGTCTCGATGCACCAACATGAAGTGATCTCTTATGGGTCTCAGAAGTTACATCCCCATGAGAGTAACTATTCTACCCAAAATATAGGTTTGTCATCAGTCACTACAATTATGGTGGAATTACCTCTTTAGGGAGTTCTTTATGGTCAACACAGATCATAATATCGTGAGGTATATCTTTTCCCAGCATGATCTAAATCTATGATAGTGGAAGTGGATGGAGTTTATTCAGGAATATGATTTAAATATATCCTATACCTTAGGATAGAAAAATATCTTGGATAATGATTTGATATGGAATATTCATAAATTGGTTGTTTGAGAGTCTATGGATGCTCAGAGAGAGATGGAGGAGTTGACATCCTTGAACTTAGATACAAGAGTGGAAGGTGGTAGAGGTTGTTTTTTCAGACGATGGGGTAGTCTTATTGGATGAATTCGGTAGATGAGTCTTAGTGGGGATACTAAAAGGTGGAGGTGTTGCGAAATCATGTTGGCCATGATTATTCTTCGGAAGGATGGTTAAAGGATGGTAAAAAATGGATGTTGTTTCAAGGGAAGTTGTTTGTTCTAATGGTAGTGTGCAAGGGAGTCATCCATGAGTTTTATGGGTCACCTTTAGTAGTATAGACAGTTGTTTAGAAGATGTACCATGGATTGAGAATGTAGTTTTGGTTTCCTGTGATGAAATGGGTAGTGTCAGAGTTTTTGGAAAAGTTCTTATTCTTCAAGTAGGTGAAGGCTGAGAACCATTTTCTCGGTGGTTTCTTTCAACCCTTATATGTTCCTAAGTAAAAGTGGAATGATATATGGATGGATTTCATCACAAGTTTACCTAGGACTCATGGGGGATATTATTCTCTCTTGGGGATAGTGGATTGATTGAAGAAATTGACTCACTTATTAATGATTAAGGAGTCGGGCGCTGTGGATGCCTTGTCTATGAGGTATGTGGACAAAGTGGTGTGGTTGCACAGAGTTTTGAGGTCCATTTTCTCAGATCAAGACACACAGTTTAACTCATGATTATGGAGGGGATTAAAGTATGATTTTGACACCCAGTTACGGCTTAGAATTTCTTTCCACCCTTAGACAAATGGGAAGACAGAGCAGACTATCCAGATGTTAGAGGATATGTTTCATGTGAAAATCTTAAACTTTGGAGGAACTTGGGAATGAATCTTGCCCTTGGTGTAGCTTTCATATAATAATATCTATCACTCTTCCATTTTCATGCATCTATTTGAGGTGTTGTAGGGGAGACCATTTTTCTCAGTTTTATTGGATGAAGGATGGGGAGATAGTTGTTCTTGGTCCAGATGTAGTGCAGAGAACAACCAAGATGGTTCAGATTGTTCATGAGAGGATGAAAGTTCTGTATGTATGGTTGAAGTTTTATGTTGACTGCAGGAGGATTCCCTTGAGTTGGAGGTCAGGGACCAAGTGTTCTAGAATTTTTTCCCTGACGTGGGTAGTAGAGGTTTGGCATAGGGAGAAAGCTTTCTCATAGGTTCATCGGGCCCTTTAAGGTGTTGGAGAGAGCTAGAAAAGTGGGGTGTCATTTGGCACTTCCACCATAGTTTGAGAGGGTCCATGATGTCTTTAATGTCTCTTATAATTGTGGATATGTTCACGATGATTCACATTTTATTGACTTGGAAGATTTGGATATCGAGGACAACACGACCTTCATGGAGAAGCCAGTAAAGATCTGGGATCATTGGGATAAGGTGCTGCATGGTCGGACCATTACTTTGGTTTGTGTGCTATAGAGGCATGGTGTCTAATAAAAGAGTACTTGGGAGTGAGAAGTGAATATGCATGGCTAGTACCCAGAGTTTTTTTGAGCCTTGTTTTGATCTATTTTTATTTAAAATATGACACTTGAACCTTGTAGATTATGAGTTGATTTGTTTCCATGTTCTATAATATATGATAATGTCCTGACACGTGAATAGGGGAGGACCAGATTTATAATAGAGACACATTAATTATGATGTGATTAAACCTGTGCGAGCAAGTCAGTGATTCTCAGAGTGGATAGTATCTTGACATGGAGGAAGGAATTCCATGTTTCGTGTGTTTAGAAAGTGTGATTGATGTGCACGTGTGGTGTGTATTATGTTCATTTGGGTAAGAATATATCGGAGGATGTGTTCTTGGATGTGGTGGTTTCCACTCAAGATTTCAGAAAACACAAGGCAATTTATTTTTAAATGTTGATGTGTTTGGTTGTTAGTCATGTTTCAAGTGTAGCAAGATCCTTGTGAGGTTTCTCACAGAGTTGTTGTTCAGACCCCTCTTTCTTCTAGTATTAATTTTAGATTCTCTAGGGAGAGAATATTTTGATAGGTATCTAACTTAATGGTTCATGATTTCCTGGTCAGTTTCTTTACGGATCTAGTAATTGGAAGTTCTCGGAGGAGGCTCAGAGGGAGTCTGGAGGAGTTCGGTTCCTAAAGTCTAGAAAAAGGGGGATTACCCACCATGTAACTATATTAGAAGGTGTGAAACCTTATTTCTTGGCTTTTCTTAGGATTTTCATAGCATGTAATATTTATAGGTTTGAAAAAAACAAAGTAAACCGAGAGGTGATGCATTTTTCAGTGGAAACCAAACCCCAGGTATTACATGATGTGAAGGGGTATTACACATCATGTAATACCCTGACCCAGTTTTGTTTTAAAAATTATTTTTTGTTGAACATTCATTCTTTCATCCATTTTATCTCCTTCCTCTAATTCCATACAAACCTCAGAAACCCCAAGGAGTCCTTCAATCCCCAGTCCTCCCTCCTTGATCTATCAATCCCGATGATTGTTTGTTGGAAATATGTGATCAATCCATGGTGAGTCTTATCCTCTTTCTCATATGTTTCCTCTTTTTCTTTCCCCAATATTTTTTGTCTTCTTAAGGGTTGGATTGAGTTTGATGTTTGGGTAGTGTTTTTATAAAATTATGGTGCAGAATAAGTTGATTCGCATTTTGGGTGGTGCAGTTGTCACTTTAGGGCATTCTTTTTCACCCTTCAGTTCACAGAAAAGTTGAGAATCTTCTTCAAGGTAGGATTCTTTCATCTATCTTAATTTTAAACATGAGGTAAGTGTTTTATCTTATCTTTTTTTGTATATTTTTATTGTTCCAAATTAACAAAAGATAATAATTGATTCAAATAAATTTGAAAAAATGGGTAGAGGTATTTGTTTGTATGCTTTTATGGCATTGGTATTGATTGTGATGTTGTGATTTTATAGGCTAAACACCCCACTTAAAATAGTGTCCATTGGTGGATTTTTTTTGTTCTGGTTATGTCTCTTATGTTTCTACTTCAGTTGTGTTTGTTATGGTATCACCTAAATATGAAACAAACTAATCATGTATATTGGGATTATTAATTAATTCCCTTGGATCATATTAATTCTTTGATAACACCTGAATTAACAAGTGTAATTAAATAATGGATTCCCAGTTATAGCTAGAATCATGATTTTCCTTGAAACTTGTGGTGGTGTGTTGTGTGTGGGTTGTTTGGGTGTGTACGGTGAGATTGTTTAGAAGGTGAGATGGAATCTCAGGTTGAGAGATTGATTTATTGTGGAATCAATGAGAAGTTTTATGTGGAGTCCCTATAATTAGGTTGTCCTATGTTGTGTTGTTGGATGTGGTTAAGAGTTGGGGACTTGTTTTGGTTGGTATGGGTAATTTTCCCAGGTTTTTTCTATGTAATTTGTTATGTGTTAAATTTGGTAGTTTCCCAGATCATAATGGAATAAATGAATGGATAATTGGTTAATAAATTTTGGAACTGTCTTAGTTTTGTTTGGGTAAAGGAACAAGTTAATTAATTGTGAATGAAGAATAGTAATTGTTAAGAAAATTGTTTGTAAATATGAATTGGGTTATGGATTGATGTATGGTGTTGTAAATTTAGAGGTCGCAAAAATGTTGGTTGTATTGTGAGATATTTGTCTATTTGAGAATCCATAGGTTGGTTTTGAGTGTTGGTATTATATTTATATATATATATATGTATTTCCCTTGCGAATTTCTATTTTCAACCCACTCTAGTTGAGAACTTTGTGTCGAACACCCCCATTATCACAAGGTTGTGTGTCTTTCTCAAACTTCCCAATGGGAAGATGGATGGCTAGCCACCCTCTCTTCTTTTCTCCCTCTTATAGGTGGCAGTATCCCAAGATTCTTTAGGAAGGTTGTGGTTTGTGAGGACTATGTGTGTGCGGGGAAGTTTTTTTCCAAGGAGTCTTCAGGATGAGATGAGTTGTGTTTTCCCAGGAATCTTCTGTATGAGATGGGATGTGGATCGTGGCCCAGGTTATAGGATGAGATGTGGTTTTTGGCCCATGTGTTTGTAGGAAAGATGAGATGTGGATCCCGACCCAGGTGATGGGATAATATGTGGTTCATGGCCCAGGTGATGAGGCGATATATGGTGTGTGGAGACTAGGTGTGTGATGGTGGGTTGTGACTGTAATGAATGATATTTTCTTGAATTTATTTTTAGTAATTAATTAGGAAAATTAAAAGATCAGGCATTGAGACAACATGGTATTTCGAGGCTCAGTATTAATAGAATGATTTTTTGAATAAAGTTTAGTTTATAATTAAAAAAACACAATCAATTTATCATTAAACTATAATAATATATAAATGGCTTCTCAGATCAGAAATATGAGGGAACTATTTCATTTAGAATAATGAATTTACCTTAGAAAGGTCCTAACCTCTATCAGTGCGGGTCAAGGGTGAAAGTTAGTTTTTAGATGTGAACTTCATTAAAATATTTAATAAAAACATTTTATTGAACATTACATGTTGATTTAGTGTAATTATTCTTTTTTAATAAGCCATGTTAGTGTAATTCAGGGGTATCTCCATAACTCTAGAATTACCCTTAGGTAAGAAGAAGGAAGATCTGTCCCAACGATGAACATTAGAAGATCAAGGATCGATGGAGACATGGAACTCCATTATTTGTCAACAACTGATCCAATAATTGCGGTAGGGTTTCAAGATCTTTTTTATTTATTTTCCCCTTATTAAAATCAAATGATGAATTTGGACCAACCCATGAACAGATTGATCTGCGGTTCAATCATTCTTGCGGGAGGGGTGATTATTGCAGGATTAAAGGGATTCTAGTCCTAGGGATTATCATTTGACAATTATTTATTAAATATTATAATATTAATATATCAAGTCCAGCACAAACAAGGAAAATATCTTTTATTTAGGTGTTCTATGTGACCCTTCTATCCATGTTCTTGGTGTTCCTCACTGTTGGAACCTCATGGTCATGATGTAATTTGTCAGGAGGCTCTGAATGTGACCATACACCTAGAGTGATAGTAAGGCGGACCAAGGCTTAGGGAAGTGAATAGAGAAACCCATGGATCATGGGAGTAGATCAGTGTCAAAAAAGGGATAAAAAAAGAATCAAAAGTGACCTGTGGAACTAGGGTCACCATCAACCGGTGTTGGCGGTGGCACAGGGCGACACCTAGTGGAACGTAGTGGCAGTCGTGTGTAGGTGAGACAGAGGATGACATTTTCCCCAGTGGCGATTGAGGATGAGGTGGTGGCCATACCATGCAGGTGGCCTGATTGGACCATGTAGGGATTGCATCAGCTATAGCCATGAGAGGTGATCGAAGGGCTGCGGTAGGAGGCCATGGTGGAGCAAGGAAGTGACTCAAAACCATGTCGAAAGAGGGACCCGTGGAGGAGTCACGAGTGCATGTAGGTAAGGTGGTTCATATGATTAAAGCACAGACTGAAACCACATTGACCAAAAATATGTAGCTAGGGAAGGACACATCCAGAGTGCACACACCGGCGTGCACGCGGTGGGCCAGTCCGAACTATGTTGGGTCGGGTCAGATCAGACCTAGACTGGACCCGACCATTTTTTCTAAAATGGTCATATAATTTAAAAAATGTGTCCATTTGATGAGATGTTTGAGGAATTGGGAGCCTTACTACAAGAAGATCCTTTTTAAATACTCTAGGTGGGATTCTTGTGGAAGTTTGTTTATGAACTAATGGTTTGAGGAGTAGGTTCTCCCAAAACAGGTGTGCTACGAGCGGAATCCTATGACTGACTTTGATTATATGATATGGGTGAATATATGACTTGGGGGCTACATGAACCATCTCTGATCCATGTTCCATTGATTCTTCATGCACTATTTATGATCCATGAATTATCGAAGCTCTGTGCACCATCGACGTCCCGATCACCATCGCTGCTCCAGGCACCATAGCCACTCTAGGCACCATTATCGCTCTGGGTGCTATCGACGCTCCATGATCCATCGATGCTCTATGAACCATTGGTGCTCCATGCGCCATTGAAACTCCGTGATCCACTGATGATCTATGTGCCATTTATGCTCTATCCTCCATTTAAGATTTGTGCACCATGAATACTTCTAGTGTCAAAGATTTTGGGAGATTTTGTGGATTACAACTGATAATACCTCTCTTTGTTATTTAGACTTATACCTTTTGAGCTGACCATATTGACTATACTTTTTGTGTTTCCGTAGTGGTATAATTAATATACTTACTTTTTGGTATACTTCATGTTTTTCCTTTATGGTGTACTTTATGAGTTTTCATTGTGGTGTAGTATGTGTATTTTTTAGTGGTGTAACCTTTGTGGTTTCACAGTACCTATTGAGAATTGTTTTACTCACCCCTACACGGGCTATGCACGCATGTGTCATGTATTTTGAAGACAATAAACACTTTGATCAATTCATTGGTGGACCAGAGCCAAGTGGTGCTTAGAGAGAGTCCTGATAGATGAGGTGTACTTCATGGACTTCAGATAACTGTTTCTATACCTACCCTTCAGGTAGGGTTTTATACGGATGAGTTTCAAGAGATTGTAATTTTCGTTCAGTTTAGGATTGTATTCTGGCCCCGTTTACATTCCAGTTTTGTACTGTTACTCTGTGTGGGTATTTTAGTAGAATGCATGAATGTTTACATAGTGTTTACAGTTCAACACATTTTCTTGGAGACATGTGCATGTGTACATATAATTAGGAAAATTCCTCCCATTTGTGGGATATTCTTACTTGGTGCTAGTCGACAGCACCTGGCCCATTGGAGGTGGGCTTGGGGTAGTCACGAAATTGGCCCTAGGGTTTGGGTTGTGAAAGAGTGGAATCAGATGTAGGTTGGTTCTAACTAATGAACCAAAGGTCTGTGAAATTGGTTTGAGGAAACAATATCAAGTGTTTCAAGTTCAGATTCTATTCTATGGAATCTAGTGTTGGTGCAGTAGCCGATGTATCCATACACCAGGACTCTAAATCCTCTTTTTTGACTCAGTACGTGAAAACACTGGTTGTAGGGAAAAATAATGGTACATATATCATATAGGATTGAGTGTGTTCTCTTTTACTTCTTGATTAAGTGTCATCTCACCAGGTAAACCATATTTACTATGGTACATATTGATCTATTTTAGGATGCCTCCATGCAGCCAGCTAGCCAGGATTCTGATGCATGATCATGAGGATGGTCTACCAAGAGATGAGGCATCGTTACAGGGACTAGTACTAGAGATAGCACCACTGGGTGGTTTACCAGTGATACCTCCGCCTGAAGATAAGCAGTTACTACCATCACTACTGGTAGAGGATGCACATAGGCTGATTACATTGCATGATTTCCAAAGGTAGTGCCTACCAGGTTTAGGGGCGATCTTGACCCCTAGGAAGCTGAGGATTGGCAGGAGGTAGTCACGTGTGCATCCCGCCTTGTGAGGGTTCCTCTCGACCATATGGTCATCCTAGTAGTGAGTATTCTACATGGATCAGTAGGCAGATGGTGGAGCTTAGTGATCTAGGCGTATGGGGAGATAACCCTCAATTGGACATAATTCAAGTATCTCTTCAGGGTGAAGTTATTTCTAGAAACCTTACTCTTCATGCATATACAGGATCTACTGCATCTACAGTAGAACAACTAGACCGTAGCAAAGTACTCGATGATATTTATGGATCATTCTCGATACTCCATAGATATGGTGCATGAACTGTTCTTTAGGGACTAAATCTTTGAGAAGAGGTTATGTTTAGATATCATGGAATCCATGAAATCCCTTAGTATTCCAACACATTTTGGGGGTACTGGAGCGAGTTCATCTAGTAGAGATATTTCTAGCAAAGTGAACACTGATAGTTGGAGCTACCACTAGGTGTTAGGTAGTTGAATATTTGGAAGTAAGTAACTGACAGCTGATGCATGGATTAAAATAGATCAGATTGTTTAGGGGGAAACCTCAGGACATGTGGTTAGTGGTGTGAGGCTCCAAGGGTAGAGTGAGTCAGCCAAAGGATAGGCTGTGTTACTCATGTGGTAGTTGGGGAAATATTTCTAGATATTGTCTTACCTATCATATGAATTATTAGGAGACAGTCGAGGGATCACCGAGGTAGAGGAAAAGGCAAGAATAGGGCGGTCTTCTAGGAGGATGGTGTGGTAGAGGAGTAGGTCAGGCAGTTGGAGGTGGGTGAAGGTATGACGTACTACCACCATCACCCCCATGTGGTCCACCATGGGCTCAGGGAGTTGGTGGCTAGGGACGAGGCCAACATCAGGTGATGTAAGCTTATGAACCAATTTCTCTAGATATGATTAGAGGAATGATCTATGTCTTTTCCACCCAGTAGTTTTGATAGAAACATGTGCCAGTCACTCTTTTCATTCCACAACCATTGTTCAAAACATGTTTATTTTAGTGGAACCATTGACTCAATCCCTATGCTTAGAGACTCCTACGAGAGGAGATTATATGATCAAACACTAGTCCCGATTGTGTTCCCTTACTCTAGGGGTGAAAGTTTTGGTTGGGATCTCTTGTTGGTAGAATCGAGGCCTTACGAAGTCATTCTTGGTGTGGACTGGTTATCCTTAATTCATGCCCAGATTTTCTATTTTAGGTGTAGAGTGTGGTGTGTCCATGGATATGGGACCAGGTTTTCCTTTATCATCAAAAAGGAAACCCAAACGGTGCAGGATTGACTCTCACGTTGGAGGGTTCATTTGATCACACACCAGTTGGTTAGCATAACCCTTAGTGCAGTAGATGTGATGAGTCCTCCGTTTTCTACAGTGGTGGATGAGTACGAGGATGTATTTTTGGAATATGTTCCATGATTACCTCCTCATAAGGAGGTGGGATTCTAAATTGATATTTACCATGGGAAAACATTGATATCTATACCTGAATATTGGATGGCTCTTTTGGAGATTCATGAGTTGAGGGTATAACTAGAGGAATTGTAGAGTAAGGGATTCGTAAGACCTAGTGTTTCACATCGGGCATCCCTAGTTTTGTTTTCAAAGAAGGAAGACAAGAGATTTTGGTTATGTGTGGACTTTAGAGCCAGAACCATGTGATTGTGAAGAATAAGTATCCACTATAGAGTATTGAATATGTCTTTGATCATATGAAGGGAGAAAGGTGGTTCTCAAAGATAGACATCATATATGGTTTTCTCTATTTGCGAGCATGGGATGAGGACATCCTAGAGATGGATTTCAGATGTTGGTACGACCACTATGAGTACTTAGTGATTCCATTTGTCATGAAAGACTCCCCAGTAGTGTTCATGGAACTGATGAACATGATCATCCAGCATTACTTAGACCGATTTGTTGTAGTCTTCATTGATGACATCCTAGTGTACTCATCATCAGAGGAGGAACATGTAATATAATTATGGATAGTCCATGACACACTCTAAGAGAACTATCTTTATGAGAATCTCTAGAAGTGTCAGTTCTAGATTTGGGAGGTCCACTTTCAAGGACACATCATTTCAGAGGCAGGAGTGGTAGTGGATCTAAAAAAAATTAAAGTGGTGATTTCTTAGGAGCCACCCAAGAGTGTTACCGAGGTGGGGAGTTTCCTCAGTTTGGTTGGGTAATATCAGAGGTTTGTACGCGACTTATCTAGGGTAGTAAAACCCTTGATGAACTTGAAACAGAAGAGGAGGCCTTTCGTGTGGACAGAGAAGTACCAAAAGTGATTTCAAGAGATGAGGCATATATTGAAAAGTGCTCCCTTATTGAGATTACTGGAGGAGGGTATTGAGTACATGGTGTTCTGTGATACATCCGAGACTGGGCTTCATTGTGTAATGATGTAGATGCAAGTGGTGATTTCCTATGATTTTCACCAGTTGAGGCATCATGAGCAAAACATCGTGAACCATGATCTTAAGCTAGTAGTGTTAGTCTTCGTATTAAATTAGTGGAGACATTACCTAATGGTTGAATGGTATACTATCTACATTGAAAATAATATTCTCAAGAATATGTTCTCTTAGAAGGATCTAAACAAGAGACATAGAAGATTGAAGAGTTCCTCCAGGACTATGACTATGAGATTTTCTATACTACTGGGAAGGGGAATGTGGTGGCACATGCTCTCAGTAGAAGATCCGTCTTACAGTTTCCGAGTTAGGCATTAGAGCAGTTGTACGCATCGTAGAATTCCTTTTTGAATAGAGATAGAGAAGTCTATCACTAATCTATGGTAGTTACCCCTCCACTCTTACAACGAGTCAAAGAGGCATAACTCAAGGACACCGACTTTGAGACCTTACGTGCTCAGATTTCAATAGGGCATGCCCCTAGGAATATTTGAAAGTTGGAGAGAACGTCATTCTCTTCAGAGGGTTCATGGTAGTTCTAGTGATGTTGTGGGAGGAGGTCTAGAGGGAGTTCTATACTTACCCTTTGGCAGTACATCTAGGAGTGGAAAAGATGTATCAGTACCTCCAACGTCAGTTTTGGTAGCCATGTATAAAGAAGGCAGTGGAAGAATTTGTTCCTAGATGCCTCACTTGCCAGCAATTGGAGGCAGTGCACTGAGTGCCAGTGAGCTTGGCCCATCCACATGAGGTGCCAGAGTGGAAGTGGGATGGGATATAAATGTACTTTGTGATGGGTTTACTACGCACATCTAAGGGACACAATACCATCTGGTTGATCATTGACTGACCTGCCAAGTTGGCCCACTTCCTACCAACTTTGAGAAAAGATCAATATAGATCTTGGGATGCCTCTACATGCAGAAGATAATTATACTCCATGGAGTACCATTAAGGATAGTATCAGATCATGATGATCAATTTACATCCCGGTTTTGGATGGGATTGTAGGAGTAATTTAGGACTTAGCTATGCTTGAGTATTGTATTTCATCCTTAGATGGATGGCCAGATAGAGAGGACCATATTGGTTCTTGAGGACATGTTATGGGCTTACATCCTAAACTTTAGCTGTAATTGGGAGGATCAACTACCTTTGGTGGAGTTCATGTACAAAAACAGATACCACTCCACCATCAGTATGGAACCATTCAAGGCCTTTTTCGGTAAACCTTACAGGTCACCACTTTATGGGACATACCCAAGAGAGTTAGTACTCATGGGATCAGAGTTTGTGAAGGAAAATATAGAGAAGGTAAAGGTAATATAGGAGTTCATGAAGACTGCATAGATCCATAAAAATTCTTATGCTGACAGGCAGTGGAGACGTTTGGATTTTGAAGAGGGAGACAATGTATTCCTCTAGGTCTCACCTTGATGGGGATTATAGATATTTGGATGGGGCGGAAAGTTATCTCCAAGATACATCATCCATTTTTATATTCTGGGTAGAGTTGGGGAGGTGTCATACCACCTAGATCTACCCCCACAATTCCACTAGGTGCATGATTTCTTCTACATGTCACAGTTTAGGAGGTACCTGCATGATCCATCACACATCATTGACTGGGGAGAGCTTGAAATTGAATATGGGGAGACTTTTTCAGAGTACCCAGTGGAGATAAAGGATCGACAAGATAAGATCCTTCGTGGGTGGTCAATACCCTTGTTGTGCATTTAGTGGTAGCACATTAATCTCTAGGAGAGCACTTGGGAGTGGCCGGATAAATTTTTTTCTCAATACCATCATATTTTGTTGAGTAGCCCTTGTTTTGGATTTTGGGGATGTAAATCCCTAAGTTGGGGAACATTTAATAACTCATATTTTCCCAAATTTATTTTAAAAAATTAATTGGGAAAATTATGAGACCAGGCCCTGAGATGACATGTGATTCTGAGGCCTAATATGCCTAGAATGATTCATTGAATAATTTTCAGTTTTTAATTAAAACGTGTGGGTAGTTTATCTTTTAACTATAATAACATATAAACAAGTGTCTATATCGAAAATCTGAGGGTATCATTATGTTCAGAACAATGACCTTACCTTAGGCGGGGCTTAAACTCGATCAGTACAGGGAAGGGTGAAAGTTAGTTTTGGGATATGACCATCAATAAAATATTTAATAAAAATATTTTTTAATGTTATGTGTTGACGCAATGATAATTTTCCTTTTTAATAAGCAATTTAAGAGGAATTCAAAGTTATTTACATAACCCTAGAATTTCTCTATGGAAAGGAGAAGGAATCTCTCTCCCAATGATGAACACCGACAAATCAAGGATCGATGATGACACAGACCTCCATTTTTCATCAAAGACTGATCCAATCATTGAGGTAGGGTGTCGATCTCTTGGTGATTTCTTTTCCCCTTCTTAGAATCAAATGAAGAATGTGGACCAACCCACAAACAGGTTGATCCACAGTTTGATAGTTCTTATGGGAAGGATAATTATTGCAAGATTAAAGGGACAATAGATCTTGGTGATTATCATTTTATTATTCTTTATTAAACCTTATAATATAAAAAGATCCAGACTAATACAAACAATTCCAAGATCCAGTCTTCAAGTGTTCTATGTGACCCTTATATCCCCATTCTTGGCGTTCTTATACCTTAGACCCTCATGGTTATGATTCAAATTTCCAAGAGGATCCAAATGAGATCTAACCCCTAGAGTGCTAGAAAGGCGGATCAAGGCCTAGGGTAGTGAAATATGTGACTTGAGGATCACAGGAGTGGATCCATTTCAAAAAACGAAGAACCAGAGCAATAGAGGTGACCCGTAGAACCAGAGATGTAGGAAGCCCGAGCCAGTGGCGGTGCCTGGTGGAACACAATGGTAGTTGCATGTGGTTGTGGAGGAGGATGGTGGTCACCCTGATAGTGGATGAATATCACAGTCAGTGCGGATGGACCACTATGGCCTATAGGGGTTGGAGCTATAGGCGACTACCTAAGGGATGCATAAGAGAAGTGACATGACTCAAAACCGCATCGGAGGAGGGACCCATGACAAACCCATGGGTGCATGTGAGGAAGGAAGTAAGACTAGGTGAAATGCAGTCTGACACAGCATTGACTGGAAATACGCGACTTGGGTGGGACATGTTGGCGCACACACACCAACCCTCACATGGTGGGGTGGACCGGGGAAGCTGGGCTACTTCAAGGGCCCAGCATGCCTAGCCCAGTAGGCCGAGACCAGTGGTCCATGCCCAGTGGGCCAAGCCCAGTAGGCCGAGACGGTATAGGTTACGATGATTCGGGCCGGGTTGGGTTGGATCAGGACCGGACCAGACCCTTTTTACTAAATTGGCCGTATATTTCAAACCATGTTTCCGATTAACAAGACGTTTATGGAATTGGGACCCTTGAGATGAGAAATGTATTTTTAGATACTATAAGTGAGTTTTTATGGAAGTTAGTTTATGAAATAACAGCCTGAGGTGTAGTTTCTCTTGGAATAAGCACGTTATGAGCGGAATACTGTGGCTGGATATGACTATATGATCGTGGTGACTAAGTGAATTGGGGGATACATGATCCATTGACACTCCATGTGGCATTTATCCTCCATGTTCCATCAATGCTCTGTGCACCATCAACACTCTATACTCCATCGGTGTCCAGTCACCACCTCTTCTCTGGGGGCCTTTGACACTCTTTGTACCATTGATGCTCCATGCACCATCAATGCTTTGTGTGTCATTGATTCTCTGTGCACTATTGATACTACATGTTCCATTGATTATCCATGTTCCGTCGACACTTCTTGTGTCATAAAGATTGAGATATCTATGGACTACAACAAATAATCCCTATCTTTGTGCTTTATACTTCTACGTTGTGTGAAATGACCATATTAACTGTACTTCATGAATTTCCTTGGTGGTGTTCTTCATGTGTTTCATTTTTTTCATACATAATGTGTTTCATTTTTGGTGTAATTCACGTGTTTCTTTTGTTGTGTACTTCATTTATTACTTAGTTATGCTACCTTTTTGGATTCGGGGTCCCTACTAAGTATTTTTTTAGTCACCTCTTTGTGGCATACGCCCACACATGTCATGTCTTGTGAAGATGATCAACACCTTGATAGAGTCTTTAGTGGACCGAGGCTAGGTAGTGCTTAAAGAGAGGCCCGATAGATGAGGTGTACTTCAGAAACTTCAGATATATGTTTCTGTACCTACCCTTCATGTATGGTTTTTCTATGGATGAGTTTCAGGAGCTTGTACTTTTCCTTTTGGTTTGTATTGTATTCTGGCCACATTTAATTTCTAGTTTTGTATTGTTACTCTATGTGGGTATTTTAGTGGTATACATTCATTTTTACTTAGTGTTTTCTATTAAAAACTTTTTCTTGGAGATGTGTGAATGTGTAAAGGTACTTAGGAAAATTCCTCCCATTTGGGGATATGCCTACTTGATGCTAGTCACCAGCCCCTGGCCTATTAAAGGTAGGTTTTGGGTAATCCCAACATGGGCCCTGGGGGATGGGTTGTGAAAGCGACGTTGTTCTTTTGGAAGGGGTTGGAGTGTGAAGATGTTTTTTGGTAGGAAAGGGAGGTTAATTAGTGGGATATAGAGTGGGGTAACCTATCATATTTGTGATTTATATTAAAATATTTGATCTATGTTTTTTTGGTGATCATGACTTGGTAAGTTTGGAATAGTTATTATACCTATGAAGTGTTTTTTGGTTCTACTATTTTCTCGCAGGGGCATTAGTATGCTTCTTCCACATGTTCATGAGAGTATTTGGTTTTCCTACGGAGCATACTTGTATGCTCACCCTATATATATAAAACTATTTTCAGGTTTTTAGGAGGACTTCAGAGACGATTCTGGAACTTACTATATCAAATCTTGATAGTTTTTGTGTCACTACCTTGCATTGATTTTGGTACTTACTTTGGAGACTTTTTATTTGCATCAGTTCTATTTTTATAAATTCATATGGGATGGTTTTTGGAATTATTTTATATATGTCTTGGAGTTTTTTGTGTATGATCCATCATATTTCTTGATCTTGTTTAGAAAAAGGTAAATGTATTCCATATTGTGTGATCTATATACCTTTGGTGTTAGTCTCCAACCTAGGGACTACTGGAGGAGGTACATGGGGGGGGGGGGGGTGGGGGTCATTATCTCCCTTTCTTCATTGCCATCCCATGAGGGGAAACTTTGTAGGGATGGGTTTGTGATAGGTATATTAATGACATCTTCTAAAGTGATATACTACAATTTTGATTTTTCAAAAGATTTTCACCTTCTAATGACATACATCTCCGTATAGTGAAGATGTTATTAGAAGGCCAAAATAGTTTGAAAATTTAAAATTTAAGTACACACCTTTGGAATATTTTATTAAGAAACCACTTAAAAAGAAGAAAAATTTTAATTATCTTCTAAAGTTATGCTCATCTTATCCAAACTCTGTTCTATTGAAAAATTTCAGGTTATTTCTTGTTTGTTGTAAAGCATTCGTGTGTTAGTTAATGGGTCTGTTCTTTTCCATTTCACTTTATATGATCATAATTTTCATTTTTTCCTAGATAAATAAATTTATTTGATTTTTTTATCTAATTCTTAACTCAGTTTACAAAATATATTTTGACTTATTTTCTAATAAAATTTATGAATTATAAATAAAAAATGTTTATATATATAAATATATAAAACCATATCTTACAAAATAACCTTTCTAAGGTAAAAAGATATGTAAAACCACATTAGAGATATGATTTAAAAAACTTGGAGACATGATATTTTATTTTGGTAAGAAAAATTTCATAAAATAATAGAAATAAAAATTTAATGTATTACATTCTATCATTCATTACATTTTTCTGAGCATAAAGTTATATTTACATTTTACAGTTAAGCGTTATTTCATTTTTTAAATACATATGGAAGATACTACCCTACTCATTGAGCAGTATATGCATGTTTCATACGATGTGATAGTGGGTTGTGATGTTTGACATATCCGAGTGCATAGAGGAAAATATTATCATCACATTACACCCCCATCCCCCATTATAATGTATAAAATCTGTGTTGGATTCTATGTCATTTCGATATCTAGTTTCACATTCATTTATCATCACATACTTGATTCCCTCATTGAGAGATTGAAACTAGAGACACAAACTCTCCACTTCCCTAAGGGAGAGAATACCATCAACCCTGAGCATGTGGTAGTCCTTATTGGTCTTTCAATACTTATATTGGATTAGCATACGGATTTATACTTTTAAAAATTATAATCCTATAATTTATACTTATAATTATACATAATTGGTAGAAAAAAATAAATATTATACATCCATATTCTACCAAATAAATACTATAATAAAAATTTTATCCACCACGCATTTCTTCAAGGCAGTGGATTGTGAATCCACCATGTCTGGGTTCAATTCTCAATGTTTGAGCATTTTTTTTATTTTAATCATATGATATATTCTTCATTTAAGTATTACTATTTCAATACTATATTTATATGAAAAAGGGTTTGGTATGTGTGTTATATTAAATTTCGATTTTATTTAGACTTTATTATTCATAGACTTTCAAAGACACCAACTTTAAAATTCTTTTGTTTCATGTAAGTGAATTTGAAATAATTTATATTATAACATATAAATATAATTTTAATGATATTTAACAATGTTATTCAACATATAAATCATAATTGAAAATAAAAAAAATCATAAATACAATAAGTAAAAGATTATTTACATGTCACAAAACTCATTTATTAAAAACATAGCATTTTAACTTTCAAATATTAATGGACATAATTATAAAAAAAATAAAATAAAAACTATATATATATATATTAAAATATAAAAACATATATATTTTTAATAATACAAACATGTATATTTAAAATAACTTTTTATGATGAAATATGGCATCATCGATGTCGCCTTTCTGTATTAATTTTTAAAATAATATTGACTTAGAATTATTTTAATAATTTTGTTTTTCTGAAAAATATTTATAAAAAACTCATATCCTAAAAAATATATAAATACACAACCGAGGAACATAAAGGTTATTGTATTTGGATAATAAAAATAAATTATTCTTAATTCATGAAATATGTTTAAAATATCCCATAATGTTCTTTCCATTTAGTACTCTTCATAGAAATACACTACCTAAACTTTTATTCATAACCTAGGGAAAAGAAATATAAGAAAGGTTGAGCTTAGATATTAAGTAAGGGTAAACATAAAAGGTATCAGTAAATGATCATATGAAAATATAATATAAGAATAAGGGTATGATAATTTGAATATAAATTAAAAAGTTCCAACCCAATATATCATGGATCGTAAACATGAGGATTGGAATGGAACATTATCATTTCAAAATACATGAACCATAAGATTGAGAAATCATCATAATTCAATCATAAACCATAAGTGTAGTTCATATAAGTGTGGTACCATCATAAATATGAAAATAATTTCATATGTCATGGTTAACATCCAAGGCGATCAAATCATAATAGATCATGAATCAACACCTATTTTTCATATCATAATAGATAAGGCATCATTACGTTTTTACCATTTTCAATGAAGCACATTTTCCAATTTACCATAGCTAATCAGCCATATCGACTTGTTTCCCACCATTATATAATGAGTTATAAAACATTACCCAATGAATTCAAGTAATATATAGGTCCCATCCATAGAATACTCTCTACATTTGTGTTCCAAAACATCATAAAACATTCATATTTTCAAAATATATAAAAAAGCAATTATGTTTCATAAATATTTAATCATAGAATGACCCATGGAAAAGAAATGGATTTCATAAAAATTTCATCAATTCATCATACTATAATTCATGGAAAAGATACTTGTTTTATAAAAAAACGTTTTTTCATAATCATAAACATGAAAGAAATATATATAATAAGGATGGTAACATTGAATCATATCCTCCAAAAAAACATAAGTAACATCAAAGGGTTCCATCTTAAATTGAAAGTGATTTCTAAAAAACACATAGATCATTTCTTGAGGAAAATATATTTTCCAATATTAAAGCACTTATTTAAAAATAAAAAAAATTGGACATCATTTTCATTTAAAATATACTTCAAAAAATATAAATTAATATTTATATCATCGAGTGGTCATGATGGTTATAAATACTATTCATGTCGTATATTTTACAGTTAAGATACCTTCCACATTTTTGAGGAAAGAAAAAAAGGGCCTTATTTTAAAAATGATATGATGATTCCTTTTTAAAAAATTGAAAAAAACAATGGTATAAATATATTTAAATGATAATTTTATAATAATAAATAACATTCTTTAACACATTTATTGAAACATTTACATTGAGGAAAAAGGAATTTTGACCACAGAGTGAAATGAATTTAGTTTTCCTTAAAAATAATCTTTTGAAATATTGATTAAATAAATAGAGAAAAATGATATTAATCCATTTAATTTATATAAAAAACTATAGGAGAATAAAATTATTGTGTTTATTGAGATTTATATTATAATATCTGATTACTAGAAGTATAATAAAAAACAACCTTGATAGATAATGATATTATAATATCAAACCCTTACTACTTTGGTAACTTATGAATCATAATCCCCATGAAATAAATAAAATTATAAGGGCATTTAAATACCCATAAATTTTACATTAATAGTTATTGAATAAATTATTGGTAAATAAAAACCCCCCAAAAAAGAAACATGTGGTGTATTATGCATGCGTCACACATATATAAAAGTGAGATGAAAATCCCTTACAACATATGCTAATTTTTTATCGTAATCCATATGAAAGAATTAAACTAAATTAAACATTAAATATCATGATAATAAATAAATTAGTGATATATGATTTCAAATGGATTTTATATATACCATATAAAATAAATAAGTAGTGAATATGGAATTTGTCTCCCAGAAATAAAAGTGATACTTGAAATCTATTGCCTTAAGTCTTAAATTTCTTCACACATACTAAAATGTACTATATAATATATATATAATTTTTTTATAAATATATTAAAGAACCAAAATCATGTGAATAATTACATATATTTCTTAATTATGTCCTTTTATTACCTTTTTATTAATAATTCCTTGTTAAAATCACATTTTGTGTAATAAGTCCTTTTTTCATATATGTTTTACTTTGCTATTTTTTTTATTTTACTTTGATAATGATTCCATTATATCCAAAATTGTATCCATGATATAAATATATTATATATTAATTATATATTATTTAGAGTATTCTACTAAAGTTAGAGGTACAAAATGAATTACACTATTCATGGTGATGGTAGGTTGTACGTACACATGAATGCTATTTTCAATTTTATCAATTAATAAACAGAAATAAAGGTAAATAATATATTAAACTCACAGAATAAATTTTATGCCATATATATCACATTATTTTTTTTAAAATATTTTAATTACCTAACATGAACAGTGTAAGTGAAGAAAAAATCATATTATTATATGAGGTGGTAGTCCATCGTATACACGAATAACATTATCATTTTCTAAGGAAATAGAAATTAAGAAGGTGTATGTGATATTATAATTAAATATGTATACTTATTTCATAAATATCATATAAATATGTTAAATCAATCATTATATCTATACATTATATGTGGTGAATGAAAAATGAATTACATCGGTTTGTGAAGCGATAATCTATCATACACATGATCAATTATTTCATTTACCACTTGATGGATTAAGATATGGATATATATTATGAAATAAACATAATAAAAACTAAATATATGGTATTTAATAGTGTTATTATATTATAATTATTTTTAAATTTATGATGGTGGTAAGAGAAGAATTAAAAATAAAGAGTTTAGTGAAGAAAATTAACTTCACTTAAAAATACCTCCTTTTGATCTCTTATTAACGACTGCAAGATTAGTATTTTGGGAAGAAAAAACTAACTAAAATGTGACTAATGATTTTGGGGAGAGATTATGGTAGGGTTTGTTTTCTAGAAAAATGTCTTATGAGGTTTGTATATGTGAGGGGAGGATCCCCATTTAATAATTATGGATAAATGGTATATTTGTAAATTCACAAAAGTATTCAATAATGGGATTTCATTGTCATTTTATGTGTCTAAATTTTTTATAAATCATATATTTGGGGGATTATATAGTTGATCCCAATATTCACCATAAAAAATACATATTTTTTAATTTTTTTCCCTTAATCTCTATGTTTACTCACTTTTAAAATTTTATTTTCCACAACAGTAACTAGTGTCTTTTTATTTACATAGGTAATTTACTATTTTATACGAAAGTTAAAATGAGAAAAACAAGATAATTTCGACACAATGAATATAAATATAAAATTAAATTTATTAAATAAATAACCTATGTGTGTTGAAAATTAAATTTAATACATCCCTAATGCAATGAACAAAACTACATTTTAACCTTAACAACAAAAATTATTTTTTTATTATTTTTAGTAATATTTATAAAAAAAATTAAGTTTCCCATTTTTTATAATATTAATTATTATGATTTCAAATATTCAATCTATTTTATCAAATTAAATTCATATAATTGTAATAATTCAATTTAAAATAAAACCTACAGATGTGACGAAAATGTGTTTTTCCAATGTGAAAATTTTCTTAAGAATATAATGTTTTAATATAGAAATTTAATTTTAAATAGACCTCAATAACATAATTTTGAATAATAAATATATTATTGAACTAATTTTAATTTTTAATCGTTATGAAAATAATTTTATCCCTATAAATACATTAAATGAGAATATATTTTTTAATACAAATATGTATTTATTTTACTATTCATAAAGAAATTAATATTTTAAGAAAATTATCAAAAATTCAATTGTTGATAATTTTGAAAAGTATATTTAAAAAATTTAGTTTATTTTTTAAAATAAATTTCATAAAATTGGAAACAATTACTTTTATTATTTGCTAATAAAAACATTTTTTATTATAAAATAGTATTTTTGAAACATATAAAGACTTCACTAAAACTTTACTAATTTAATGATCAATATGTTTTATTTATTAAAAACCATTATAATTAATATTTAAAAATGATTCATTCCTATTAATACCACCATGTTTAGTGAAAAGGTCATTATTTTCATTTTTAAATAATAATATTAATAATATATCTTTGTTCGTCAAAACTATGTGTTTCATGTAACACAATTTATCAAAGAAATTAAATTTATTAAACAAAAATTCATATAATATAAAAATTTTACAATTTACATTGAAAACTTACATATAATAGTATCATTTATCGATGCCACACCATGAGATCTGTGGTCTGTTTTGATATCTGGGCCACTATAATTGTACCCAACTTCATCCAAATGGATTTGGATAAACCATTCAAACACTCTTCCATTTCAAAATTCAGTGGATGATTTATTCATTTGTATAAAATAATTTTAAATTATTAAATATTCATTGAGGTATTTAAATAAATAAATTTACTATAAATTGATTCAAATATATTTTTTCATGTAAATTATAAATCCCTTAGAATTTAGAAAAGAAAAAAAACGTTTGATAGCATATTCAACACGCAACACCATGATTAAATGGATCAAAAAGTATATAACACTTATAACCTATCCATTAAATTAGAAGTTATGAATATTATTCACTAAATTATGATATATATATAATAAAAATTTCCACCTAAATATAAATTATGGATAAAGTTTTATAAAATAATCAATCAATTTTTATTAATGTAATTTTATTCATCCAAAATTATTTTCTTCAAAAATAGTTTTAATTTTTTCCCCTAAAAATATAATATAATTATTTTTTGTATTTTTTGGATTTTTTATATTGGATTTTAGTGCATGCTTTCTTTCTGGTTTAAAAATGGGATTTTTCTAAAAACGTTCTAAAGTGAATAATGTTTCTCCTTTTTAGTTAATTAAAATAGATGTAATGAGAAATGTTTTAAATGAATTTATATATATCATATATCAGTAAATAATAATTTATATTCATACAATGATTATTATTAATGATTATTTTAATATAAAATCAACTTTTTCTTGAAAGATACACTTCTTGAAAATTGAATTTTAGTCGCGTCTGTGAGTTTTGTTTTAAAATAAATTTTCCAATTTGATGAATTGAATTTGGTAAAATAGATTTAGTATTTGAAATCATAATAATTTATATTTTAAAATAATTTCAACTTAATATTTTGACCATAATAAATTATAAAAATAGGAAAAATTAATTACTACACTTAGGGTAAAAATGGGTTTACTAAGGGGTTAAACTAAAAATAAAACTGTTAAAATGACCTAAAAACTTGTATAAAATATATTTTATAGAAATATTTAGACATTATAATGTCTAATTATCTATAATACACCATTTTTTACCATTTTTTAATGTGAAAAATGTGGGTACACCATTTAAACTTCCAAAATTATATGGGTGTCACTCACCTCACTTATAAAAGGATACCCCTATCCTTTCTTCTTCACATATTCAAACCCAATTGTCTTAGAAAATATAGACCCAAATGAATTAAAAAATTAAACCCTGTCATCATATAATCCTTTTTTGGTAATAAATAAATTTTAGGAATACTTTAGGTATAATCCTAAAGAGGTGGTCCATGAAGAGGTAAATTTATAACTACGAATTTTTGTTTTATTTATTGTTACACCTCATTAAAATATTATTCAACTATGATAATATGATAAAAAAGTTTCTATTATATAATTATATGATGTTATATTAATGTATTAACCTAAATCCATCTCTTATTCCATCAAATGGGATAAGAAATCATCATTTCTATGTACAAAAGACTACCACCCCATGAACTGATTCCATACGTTTTCCATCATCGCTTATCATGGAAATTTGTAATGATGGATTTAAAGTAGAAATATTATATTTTTAACATATTATTAATTATTTAGTTATGATATCACATATAAATGTATTTACGTTCTATTTCAAGGAGGATACAATAACATCGTTTGTGTGTACGTCAGACAACTGCCCCATGAAGTGAGGTGATTCTTCTTTCACTAATGCTTTACATAGAAGGTTATAATGAATATTTTAAGGAATAAATGTGATATAATTTACATAATTATTATATTATTTTAATATTTATAATTATTAAAATATAATAAATTATTTTATTTCTTTCATTGAAAAATGATAACTTCATTCGTGTATGTTTGGACTACCACCTCCACAAAGTGATATGATTATTTCTTCATCACCACATCAAAAGAATGATATATATAAGATTATTTAATGAATTAATATTTTATTTAGGATATTATTATAATTATTTAAATATAAAATATTACATACCTTCATTATATAATGATCATTGAAAAATTGAAATGTTACTCATCCATATATGTGGCCTAGAGTCTCCACAATCGTAACATGGTTAATTTTTCATAACCATTTTTCATGATTGGGTTTAAAAGTGTAATTTATTAATAAATATGATAATTATTTAATTATTATTATACTTGAAATTTTTAAATAATTAACTTTTTGGAAATTTTCAACACACAAAATCCATTTTGGTACAATGAACCGAACATCCTCAAAACACTTGACGTGGACTTTATTTATTAAATATTTAGATATTACATTAAAATAAATAAAAATATGATTTAAGTTTATTTTTTTAAACCTAAATATTTTATTAATAAATAAAATAATTGATTAAAGATTATTATATAGGAGTTAACATATATACAAGTAAATTCTAGACTCGAGGTAAGGGTTTTTCTCATCTCAATTTTACTCTAGTGAAACATATGCCATATTCACCACCTTTTTTTTTATTTTTTTGGTGTCTATACCTCCCCGTTTATATTAAATATAATTAAAAATTCTTATATAAATGTATTTTATGTTTCAATTTGAATTAATTTATCTAAGAGTATGGACTTGAAAGTTACTAATTGGTAAATAATTCCATAACTCAATTTCTTTTCATTGTTTTATATTACTTATTCGTTATCTTTGATAATATAACATTCTTGTGTTTAATGAATTTTTATTATATTATATTTTTATTTACACTTGTGTTACCTTTATTTTAATTTTATACACACAATTTTTTCAATTATGAACTCTCACCTCAACGTTATGACCATTGTAAGGGTTCCTCATCTCAAATTCTCTTATTTGGGACATCTATTTAGGATATACACCTATATTCTTCACAAGGCTTATATACTTCGCATTTGAAATGTTATATCATGTATAACCTTATTATAAAGATATTTTATGTTTTATTTGGTATTATTCTTTCATGGGTCATATTATTGGAGAGTCTCCAAATTTCTAAAGGATTTATGATATAATCTCATTTATTTCAAGATTTTTTATCTTCATGGTTATGTTGGAGGAAATAATGTGAAATTATTTTATTAAAACACATATATTTTATTCCAGTATCATTTTTAATGTATTTACATTTTTATCTTCAATTTCATCAATTATTGATTAATGAAAGATCAAGGAAGTAGTTTTTAAGTGACACTAATCTTGAATTTTTTTAGATCAGGTATCTTTTTCATTCACATCCATGTTTTCTAAAATGTTTTTAGAAATTTAATTTTTTAAAAAGTAAATTATTTCCTAAATTTATTTTTCATGATATATTATTCTCTTTCAATTTTTTTAAAATGAAAATTTCTTAATGTTTTAGAAATGGGACACTTTTGAATCCCCTTTTCAAAATGTTTCCAAAAGAATGTTTACTTTCAAAACATATTAAGTGAATAGATTTTCCCACTATCTTATACATTGTTTTTCTTGAAGTTTAATTTATATATTTCTATATTTTTTTGAATGAAAATTATTTTCATGATATTTATTAAATTTTTAGTTTTTGAAAGTTATTTTCAAAATTAAAAGGTTATTTTCCCCAAAAATATTTTTAGTGCCCTATTTAGGGTATTTCTATTTATCAACATTAACAACCCTTGATGTTATATATGTTTTAACTGTTATTTTTTAATGGTACCAACCAAATTATTTCTCTTAATTAATTATTATCATTTCAAATATATTTTCATAGAACCTGTTTCTTTTCCATGGGATTATTATGTTTTAAAGAGATTGTGAACGAACTCATTTATTTTCTAGGGGTTAATCATGTTTCAAAGAGATTTTTGTGGAACCCATTTATTTTACTTAGGCTAATAATGTTTCAAAGATATTTTTTATGGAACCTATTTATTTTTCAGGGGTTAATAATTTTTCAAATATATTATTATAGAACCCCCTTATTTTATATAGGTTAATCATGTTTGAATGATATTTTCATGGAACCTATTTATATTCCATGAGTTAATCAAACTATAAAAGAAATAATAATTTTTATGATTTTTTTTGATAAAATTAAAGAAATATATACATTATTTATGGATATTGTACATTGTTATATGATGGTTACACCCTTATAGTGCCATGTGAGCCTGTTATATATTGTTTGATGGGTTCACCCAGGTAGCACTAGGTGATACCAATAGAGCTTATATGACGGGTGTTGCAAGATTTTACTCTAATTTATTGGGTAATGATTATGTTCACTAATGAATTATGTTGTAAGCTGAGTGTATGGTTATATAAATATTAAGGGTTCTATAAAGGTTATTTAATGACGATGATTCAAGATAACAATATCTTTTATTAATGATTTCCAAGGGTTTATAATGTTTCCTTTGATCAAGATTGATATCACCTGGATCATGATTATTTTTTATATGTACTATTTATATTTTTAAATCCATATTCCATTTTTCAGGATTGATGATTCATGTATTGATGGGTATGAGTCATTTTATGATTCAATCATACACACAAATTATTTCATCATGCCCATTTTCACTTTTTATACTCATTGATTATGTTCAATTATTACTTATTATGTTTACCCTTATTAAGAATTTGAATACACCATTATAATGTTTCCTTTTACCCTAGTTATTAATAATGATGTTTAATGAATTATGTTTATAATTATTTAATATTTATGATGATGATAACATAATCTGAAGCAATAAATATCAGGTTAATTACGAGAAATAGTCATTTAAAGACCTAGGTATTGTTTATATAAGAGTTTTACCAAATTATCTAAAATTATAAACCAAAATATTCATTAAAAATATGAGTTATAAAATATTTAATTTTAATATTTTATGTTTTTGATAGTTAAAATTCTGTCACATTCAATAGTTTTAAATCTAAAAATTTAATGTTTATTATTTCATCACCGAATCTAGGAGTACGATTTTAGGGCTATTTTAGTTGGTATCATAGGAAGGGGTTAAATAAATTTGAATATTAGGTTGTTTTAATGTAATCTTATCTTAAGATTCATGGATACCATATTTTATATAAAATATTCAAGATGATAATATGTTTAATGTCTTAAACACCCCTTTTCAGGTTTTATGAGATGATATCATAATGTGGTTAATGAAATTCCAAGTGATATATAATTATGTTGAAGTATATGTAAATATTTTCTTTAATATGAAGTATGAAGTTATATTTTTATAGCATAATTTTTAAGGTATTGATAAACTTTAGGTTTTATATGATCTTGGATATTTTGGTAATTATGGGAGCATATGTTTTATCATATAGATAACCATGAGATTGAAAATCGGTTAGGTGATTATGTAATTAATTTTATTTGAGAAGTAGATCTCCATATTTTTTTGAATATAATATAAAAGTTATGAGATAAAAATTCATCTTAAAAAAATCTTTTTTTAGTTTATAGATTTCATTTGGGATATAGGGTTATTCATTCATTTAATGATTTAGTTTCAAATTTGGTTGCTGTTTTATAATTTCCATGATTAATGTATCATGTGAATATTTTATCATTTTGGGAATTATGTTTCTATGTGATAACCATTTTGGTTTTAGTTAATTTATAAAGATATCAAGAATAAATAGTATCTCTTTTATGGTAATGGGGACTTTAAAAGTTGAATTTAGTGCTTTATACATGAAATAATCTTCTTAAATACACATCATTTAGAGAAAAAGATAAGATTGTGGTAAAAACTGAAAAATGGATTAAATTCTACTTAAAATGTATGTGTATTTACATATTCTCTGAGTCTAAATGAAAAATAAATTCCTCAACCCATTTAAATGTACCTTGAAACAAATTTTTTTCCTGTTACCATCATTTATGGTGATCTCAATGACCATTTTAACACCTCTTTGTTTTATGGTTTTGTGGGTTTTAACCTTATATTGATCAATAACTTTATTGTGATCAATGTTCTCTATCACTATATATCATTATTTAGTCATTACATTTTTCTTCTATGTTGAAATCCTCACTTCCCACCTCTTCTATCCTATTAGACACATAACACGTGTTATTCCAAATGAATTTCCTATTTCTTTTTTTCACTTATTAAGACTACATTTTATTAACACTTTTTATGATGTGCATTTAAAAAAAGATGAATTTTAAAATATCCAAACTTTTAATTTCAAGATAAATTTTATATTTCAAGGATTAAATTTTTTAATATGTAGAGGATGTAACACCAGAACATTATGAAAAATAAAACTATGTCTGATAATGTATTTTTCATGAAAAACCGAGCTCAAATGACCCAAAAAATATATCACTATTATAAACTACCCATTAAATTTTTAGGTATGAATATTATTTAATAATTTATTAAAGATATATATCTTAATAAATATAAATTATATTTATTAATTATTAGTAAATAATCCATCAATTTTTCGTAAAGTAATTTTAATTTTCAAATATTCCTATTCTTCATTTTTTATTTTCATAAAAATAGTATAATTAATTTTGGGAACATTTATAATTTTTTTTATAAAACTAAAATTATTTTTGAAATCATCATATCAAAATATACTTTGGGTGAAATTTTTGGATTTTTTGAAAATATTGATTTTTCAATGAATAATGAAAAATAACAAATTTTAAAAAAAGTATTTTTCTTTTCAAAAAATTAAGAATTTTAAAATTACCATTATGTTATGAATATTATTTAATTTAATATAATTTTTATTTAGTTTTATTTGATCCATTTAATTTATTTTTAATCAAATTTATATTGTATTTTATTATAATTTTATTTTTGGGTTTAGAAACAGGATCTTTCCAAAAACAATTAAAGGTGTATAATGTTTATTATTTTCAATTAATTAATATAATATCTAATGAGAAATGTTTTAACGTAAATTTATAGATTATATATCAATAAATATTAATTGGTATCTATAAAATTATTATCATTAATCATAGAGTTAATATAAAAAAAGTTTTCTTGAAAAATAAACTTCTTAAAACCCTATGTTTTTGTCGTGTCTATGGGGTTTGTTATAAAATTAATTTTTCAATTCTATAAATTGAAATTGGTAAAATGGATTAAATATTTGGAATTATAATAATTTATATTTTCTAATATCAGTAACTTAATTCTTTACCCTGATGAATAATGAAAAAGTAAAAATTAATTACCATAGTTAATGTAAAAATGGTTTTAATGGGGGTTAAACTAAACATATATGGGTTAAAATAACCTAAAATATGTATCAAATATATTTTATGGTCATATTCTAACCTTAAAATATCTATGTATTGAGAATTATTTATTTTGGACCCTTTTAGCATGTGAAAATTGTGGGTACAAATTTTTCTTTTAAAAATTTATAAGTGTACCACTCACCTCACATTTAAAAATCCACCTAGTATCCTATCTTATTCGCATAATCAATCCCTTTGGGTTAAAAAAATACCTACCCAAATTAGTTAACAACTTCCATACCCTCTTCTTAGGAGCCTTTTTTGGTAATAAATGTTGTGCAAGTATTGTCTCAACAATACTCTATAAATATTATTGATTTTGATGCTCATAAATACCCTTGTTTTTTATTGATGATATTTTATTAAGTGAGTTTTAAGAAATTAATATTCTTTTCAATATTTATTTTGGAATTATTTTTATGTTATTAATCCTCAAGGAATATTCCTTAAACTGTTATAAATGATTTTTTGTGTTTGTAGAGTGTCTATCCATTCCTAACGATGATAAACATAACATAAGGAATGAAACCTATATCCAGAGAAGAACATATGGTTTATTATCCCTATGTTGAATAGTTTACATATGGTTCAGAAATTCTATGTTTGGATAAACATATGGAATACAAACCCAACATTGAATTCAAAAATCATTGTTCATATAATATGTTTGGAAAATGAATATATAGTTAATCAACGTTATGATCATTGTTTACATATGTTTCAGAAATTATGTGTGTAATGAATTATGATTATATTATGTTTTATTTCCACTTTTTTATATGGATTTAAATTTTATACAAATAGTTTAATCATTGATTAATTATCACCTCAATGTTCTGATCATTGTTTGGATTGGTCATCTCAAATTGTCTTCTTTGGGATATTTTTTTATGATATGCACCTATCTTATTCATGAGGTGTATATACTTCCATTATGACATATTATATCATTTATATCCTTATTTTCAAAATATTTAATGTTTCATTTGATGTTATTTTTTCATGGGGCTTATAATTGAAGAGTTACCAAATTAAAAATGTTTTATGTTACAATCTCATTTCTTTAGATATTGTTTATCTTCAAGGTAATTTTGGATGAAATAATGTGATATTTTATTATTGAACCATGTAAAATTTATTATTCTATGGTTATTAATGTGTTTCATATGTTTAATTTCCATTTTCTCTATTTTTATTAAAGAAACACTAACAAATTTATTTGTAAGTGATACCTATCTTGTATTTTTTTAAAACTAGTATCTTTATCTTCCATATAATTGGTCATAAAATGTTTTCAAAAATATTATTATCTAAAATAAATTGGTTTTTAAATCCATTTTAAATAATATTTTAACTTATTATAAATGTTTTTAAAATTAAATTTCCTAATTTTTTCCAAATGGGTCACTTTGGACTCCCTGTTTCAAAATGATTAGAAAATAACTTTTGACATGGTTTTAAATTTAGAGAACATCCAGAAGATTACATGGTTTTAAATTTAATTTGGTTACTCAGAGTGAAGTAAAATTATTATATATATAACCTTAGTTTCAACCTTTTTGGCTAAATGGTGGGTTTGATTACAATGAACATGTTTTACTTTATAACTTAATACCATTAAAAAAAAGGATTACAGAACTAAAAATAGGATATATTTCATATATAATAATCTGGTTCAACCATAACACAAATGGTTTCATGACCAGAATTAATGATTATAATAGAAATTGATAAATTGTTGTCCTTGAATGAGATAAATTAACACATCTCAAACAGTTCTTTCAAATAAATGGTGGGGAAATGAGAGAAGGTAATGAAATATTCTATTATCATGAAAAAAGTCTAGTACATGTATGTTACTAGATTTATTATACTATTATGGTGAAGGAAAAAAACAAAAAGAAAAGAACTTAAAATAATTGAAGGAATTGGAATGAGGAATTTACCTCCTGAGACTTCCTCCTTTGAGAACCTCTTGAGGGGAGAGGTATTGGTATTTTGAAGAGGCTAGGAGATTTTGGATGTGGGGGAAGATCTTAAGGAGAGACTTGGGAAGAATATTGGAAAGGCACAAGGCTGGTGTGGTGTGAGGGGAATAGGGGGTGAGGGATGCTTTATATTGTGGTGGGGAGAGGAGTTTTCTTAATATTATAAGCATTAATTTATTATTTCCTCTCAAGACAACCAATAGGGAGTATTCCATGACCAAGAATAGTAATATATGCATGTGGCTTCGAAAAAAATGGGATTACATTAGCAGAGCATCATCAATGACTCAATTAATCCATTATTTAGCATTTATTGTGAATTATCAGATTTTACTATTCATAAAAAATTTATGTATTTCAGAAAAATCCCAAAAAATCACCCTAACCATTTTTTGATGTGTAGAATCCAAAAAATGAAGTCCATTTTTCAAAAATAATTTTATAAATATTATTAAGTAAATATTTTATTAAAATAATTACTTAATCGAAAAATATAAACACTTAAAATATTCATCTTCATTTTTAAGGTGCCTAAATTCATTTATACATTCAAGGGAACATATACCACTCATAAGAGTCATATTACTATTCATACGGTTAAGTTACTATTCATAAGGGTAGGTTACTATTCATAAGGATAGGTTACTATTTATCGAAAATTAAGTTAATTCTATCAGACTAATTATCATCTTGATCACAACTGTGTATGTTAGATTTTTAAAATTCAAATCACAAAGCTGAAAAATTTAAGTTTTATGGCTAGGTTATGGCTATCTCCTATAAGTAACCATGTTTTTTTTCATAGAGGCTCCGTGATTCTTGAAATATAGGCTATAACTAAAATTTATTTAGGAGAAACATACCATAAAATGTTAGGGGTGATACATTATTCCCTCCTTCGGAAATTTTATCCTCGAAATATTATATATGAAACTCACCAAAAAGATGTGGGTGGTTATTTTTCATGAAATCCTTTGGTTCCCATTATGCTTCCTCTATATTCTGGTTCCTCCAAAGAACCTTTAAAAGGAGAGTTGTCTGATTTCCCAATACTTGCTCCCTTTTGTCAAGAGTCCCAATAGGATTTTCACAGTATGACTAATCAGGTTCCAGTTCAATTTCTTCATAGGTGAGTACATGCGTTGGGTTTGGCATGTATTTCTTCAATAATGACACATGGAACACATCAGGAACTTTGGAGAGATTTTACGGCATTGCTAAATGGTAATCTACTACTCTGATTCTTTCCAGAATGTCAAATGGTCCGATATACATGGGGCTCAATTTCCCTTTCTTTTAAAACCTTAAGACACCCTTCCAAGGAGATTCTTTGAGAAATACATGATCCCCCACTTGAAATTCCAATTCCTTTCTCCGGTTGTCAGCATAACTCTTCTACCTACTTTGGGCTGCTTTAATATGGGCCTATATTGTGTTCACCTTTGTTGTGGTCTCTTCAATAAGTTCTATTCCTATAAGTTTCCTCTCTTGAACTTCATCCCAACAAGTTGGAGTTCGACATCTCTTTCCATACAATGCTTCATATGGAGCCATTTGAATACTAGAATGGAAACTATTGTCGTATGAAAATTCGACCAAAGGAAAGTATTGATCCCACATACCTTTGAAATCAAGAGAGCATGACCTGAGCATGTCTTCTAGAGTTTGAATAGTCCTAGTAGACTCTCCATCAGTTTGGGGGTGATAAGCAGTACACATCTGAAGCAGAGTATTCAAAGCCTTTTGGATACTTTTCCGAAATTTTGATGTAAACTAGGGATCTCGATCAGACACAATAGATAGAGGTGCACCATGAAGTCTTACAACTTCATTAATATAAATTCTTCTCAAGCACTCAAGAGGGAAATCCTCTCTTATAGGAAGTAAATGTGCTGATTTTGTGAGTCGATCAAAAATTACCCATATTAGATCGTTCCTTCTAGGTGTCCTTTGCAGTCTAGTGGAAAAATCCATCATAATGTTATTCCACTTCCACATAGGAATAGGTAGAGGTTGAATCACTCCTTTGGGATGTTGTCTCTCTTACTTCACTTGTTGAAAAACTAGACATCTTGACACGTAGTCCGCAATTTCCCGCTTCATATTATCCCACCAAAAATATTCCTTCAAATATATATACATCTTGGTGCTACCTAGGTTTATAGAGAAATTTAAGCTATGAGAATCGTCTAATAGTTCCCTTTTTATCATAGGTACTGATTGAACACATAACCTTTTCCCAAATTTCAGAACTCCTTCATACACAAAGTCAGAAAGTCTCCCATCCTTGACAACATTAATTT
Source organism: Viscum album (assembly GCA_963277665.1). Taxonomy (NCBI): domain Eukaryota; kingdom Viridiplantae; phylum Streptophyta; class Magnoliopsida; order Santalales; family Viscaceae; genus Viscum; species Viscum album. The sequence goes on along the minus strand of OY728146.1, from coordinate 639,549,052 downwards.
TCTTGTGAAGGTTCTCATCATTAGATTGAGAGTTTTTTATCTTCTCTAATAAATATTGTTTATCAGTCATTTGAAAGAGGAAATATGTTTCCCTTTCCTTAACAATTCCTATATCCATATTTAGTAGATCCAAAAATATAGGATCTCTCTCAATCCTCATTTGATTCAAAAGTCCATGATCTTTCCTACTTAGTACATATTCCACCTTATTCGCCTTTCCCAGGTGGTAGTGTATTGGACAATCATAATCTTTGAGTAAATCAATCCATCTCCTATTTCTCATGTTGAGTTCTTTTTGTGTGGAAATGTATATCAAACTCTTTTGGTCTGTATAAATCTCACATCTCTCTTCGTAGAGATAATGCCTCCATATTTTCAGAGCAAAGATTACGCCTGCTAACTTAAGATCAGGAGTTGGATAATTTTTCTCATGAGTCTTTAACTATCATGATGCATAAGCAATAACTTTATCATTTTGCATAAGGATTAAACCTAGTGCATTCTTTGATGCATCGCTGTATATTAAAAATCCACCACTTCCTGAAGGAAGAGTCAAAATTAGAGCATTGAACAATATTCTTTTCAATTCTTCTAAGCATTCTGTACATTCTTTTATCCACACAAACTTAAATCCTTTACGTGTGAGCTTGGTTAACAGGTTAGCCAGTAGGGAAAAATTATGAATGAAATGTCGATAATAATCTTCTAATCTAATAAAACTGCATCCTTTAGTTATGTTTGTTGGTGTGGGACAATCTTGGATTTCCTTTGTCTTTGTAGGATCAACTAGGATTCTATCCTTAGAGACAATATGGCCTAGAAAAGAAAATTATTGAAGCAAGAATTCATATTTTCTAAACTTCCCATATAATTTATTGCTTCTATGAGGGTGCAGAATGACCCGCAAGTTATTCTCATGGTCTTCATAGATTTTTTAGTATATGAGGATATCATTGCTGAATACCACAAAATATTTATCAAGATATTCCTTGAAAAATCTATTCATTAAATCCATGAAAACTGAGGGTGCATTTTTCAGTCCAAAAGGCATTACTGTAGACTTGTAATTCCCATACCCAGTCCGAAATGCTATCTTAGGTATATCTTCCTTCCTTACATGCAACTGATGATATATGGATTGAAGTTCAATCTTCGAAAAGTATTGACCTCCATGAAGTTGATCAAATAAATCATCAATATGGGCCAAAGGATACTTATTCTTTATCGAAATAGCATTTATTTCCCTATAATCAATACAAAGCCTCATAGATCCATCTTATTCTTGACAAATAGGACAGGGGCTCCCCATAGAGAAACACTAGGTTGAATAAATCAATTTTCACTCAAATATTCTAGTTGTTTCTTTAGCTCTACTAATTCCATAATAGCCATTCTATAGGGAGTCTTTGATATAGGTCTTGCATCAATAATTAAATCAATAGAGAACTCAACTTCTCACTCTGGATAATTTCCAGGTAAATCCTATGGAAGTACATCAATGTATTCTTTCACTATGTGCAATCTTGAATTTGAATATTTCTTTCCTCTCCCATAGATATTGGTTTATCTTCATCTATATGTATTGCATTCAGTAGATATTCTGGGGTTAGTTCTAGATAAGAATCAAGTGGAAAAGTTTCTTCCCTAAAGACAAGGGATTCTACACCATTTTAAAAAGTTGTAACATCCTTCTTCTTACAATAAATATTCGCATCATAATTTGATAGCCAATCCATAACAAGAATTATATCAAATTCATTCATTGGTATGATGATAAGGTTAGCAACTAAAGAAAGTTTTTATGTCTAGAGGAGGACTAGTCGACATACCTTTTTTGCAATGACACATCCCCTAGGAGTTTTTACTGACAACTCCTTTATTAAATCAAATTTAAAATATCAAATTTTCTGGCCAAATAGGGAAGATATAAATGAATGCAATGATCTAGAATTAAATAAAGTTTTGGCTAAGTTTGAGGAAATATTAAAAGTACCTTCCACCACGTCATTAGAAACTTCAACCTCCGCGGTTGTAGTTGCACAAGATCTCCCTTGTTCTCTTGGATTTTTCTGAGGCATGTTTCCTTGGTGCTTAGGACACTAATTTTCATAGTGTCCCATATCTCTACAATTTTAGCATTGAATATCATTGAATTGTTTTTCCCCTTGCATTCATCAGATAGATGACCCTTTTCTCTGCAATTACAGCAGACTCCCATTCCTTCCAAGCATTTACCGAGATTATTCTTTCCACAGTTCTCACATAATGGGAATAAATTTGTTCCCTCCCTCTTTGTTAGTGCTTCTCAATTTACTTTTTTATCAGAGTACCGCTTCTTATCTTGGTTTCCTTTGACAATATTTGATCTAGGAAATTCCCCCTATATTTTGAAGGCACTTGATACAATTTCATTATATGATGAAAATAATTGAGAAGCCAGTGCCCTTCGAAGACTTGGCTTAAGACCTTCAAAGAAATGATCAATATTCTCTACCAAGTCACATGTTTAATCTACTACATACCTAGCAAGCCTTGTGAAATTAGCCTCATACTCTGCAACACTGCCTTCTTCCCTTTTTTTAAGCTATGTAATTTCCTCTTCATTTCAGTTCATTGCTCACAAGGGAAATATTTTTCAAAGAATATTTCCTTAAAATTAATCCATTCAATATCTTCTATTTATTCTTCCTCCAGGGTATTCTAAATCAATGACCACCATTTATCAGTGATTCTCGCTCAAATTTACCCAAGAGATGAAGGTAGAACGATCCTTGTAGTCTAGCTTGGGTTATCGAATCCTCAGAGACCTAAGAAGAAACCTATAGACACGTACATTCTATGGACTGTTTTTGGCTATGAAGTGGCCAACTCGGGTTGATTTTATATGGGTTTAAAGGATAACTAACAGATTTAATTGAATTCAATTTAAAATAATGAGTTGATCATAGGTTATCACTTGGGGTGGATTGGATGTATTTTTGTTTCAATGATTTCAATTTCTTATATTTGAGATGGGTTCATTTAAGGAGATAAAATAACATAATCACTTACTGGTTTAATGCCTACACAATTTAATACTAATCACCTATAAACTTTAAGGATCAATGTTTTGAGCACTTCAAGGTAAAGGTTCGTAATTGCACTTGAAGTGTGTGGCCTTAAATACAACAAGGATAATGGAGTTTAAAAATAATCAAATAAAAATATCAATTAAAGAAGTGATTATACCTTAATGGGGTGATAAATAACATTCACTCCAGCCTCTTTCTACTCCCTTGGATCAAACCATAAGCGGGTTATCCCTCCATTGATCCCATGGTTTCAATGGAAGCAGAAAGTAGACTCATGAGTGAGGAAATGGATAAATAAAGAAAACAACAAAAATAAAATGATCACTCCACCGTTGTGTGAATAATTTCACAATATTTGGTGTGAATAAATTCACAGCATGAGGAAATGGTATCAAATTGAGATTTAGAACAATATAATAAAATGAGAAGAAGAACTTTTATTAAGAAACTAAAGTGAATTGAACAACTTACATGTGAAAAAAAAACTTGAGACAACAAAATTGCAGCATAACATTACAATTGAAAAAAGCACCAAAGATCCTTCAATACTCCAACCCCAATGCCTTAAATAGTAATTTTTGAGCCTTTGGTTCGATCCTCCAATAGTCCAAGTCTCCTCAATTAATTTTGGTAGGCCATAGGTGGGTGGAAAGTAAGGGAGAGTTGATTTTTCCACCCTTGACCTGAAGTGGCAGCTAACTTTCCTTTACCGAACAGACACGCTTGGAAGACCTTATAGATGGCCAACTCAGAGTGGGTCATAAAATAAGAAAATGTATCCCATGATGTCTTCTAATATCCTGTAAAATGTGGACCCATTTTGAGTTTTGGATTCCGAGATATGATTATATTAGTGGGATGTTTTTCAGGGCCGCAGAATATGGCCCAGAATTTTATCTCTAAATTGGGCTGACTTAATGACCACCATGGAAGCCGAATTAGCATTGGATCCTGATGAGTTATTTTTTCCTCTACATGTATTCTATAATCCCACGAAATATGAGATTCATTGGGCCTGTATGTTGGGCCCCACATTCCCATTAATGGAATGGTGTCCAATCTGGCTTCTCCAGAATTGTTTCCTTTCATCACAAAATATCCCCATATTCTTCCATGAATTCTCCATTGATCCCTGAATAAAAAATGTTCATATTGAAGTTTAGATCAATTTCCCAAAATATAAAATTAAAATATTTATAATTATATTCCTTAAAATCAGATGAATCGTTGGGTACTGTAAATGATGTTAAAAAATGTACCACAAAATTGTGCATTTTAAGAAAGAATTACAATCCTAATGTGAGATGATGTTCAAAGTGTAAAATGAACTAAAATGGTGTTTATAAATAATAAATAAAATGAACATTATATATATTAAAAATTAATATTAGCCTCATTTAGTGACTAATCACACCCCCAACATGAGTTTTGCTAGTCCCGAGGAAAATATATCTCAACAATATGAAATTCGAATTCCATTTTCCCAAAACATTTTAATACACAATGATCACCAGAAACCCTTATACCAAACAATCATGAAACCCATAAAAATATTTTAAAAAAAGATAGTTTCATAAGCAGATCCCAATCCCAAGCCCATTCCTTTGTTCAAATTCATTGCCATATTTCATCCAATATCAATTAAGTATGAGGATGTGTTGTGCATCACAATAGACATGGGGGTTCATATTTATTCAAGGGGAAAATGACGGAAGCACTAGGTGGAATCACATTTCAATATTTAGATGAGTATTCAATTTTTTTTGTATTTTTTGTATTTTTTTGTTTTTTCAATTTTTCCATGGTAATTGAAATTGCACTCAATAGAGTCAACCCCTGTAGCAAGACTTTCCCGATGACTCACAGGCTCAAAGACCTTAGGGCACCAAGTGAAGCCCACATACTCGGGCATCATCTCGTGTTAACTCAGTCAAAAACAAATTCAAATTACTAAAAATAGAGATAAAATTACAAAGTCTGGGCCATAGAACTATAGAGTCACGATCCCCAAGTGACGAAAGCCACACATTAGGTCATTTCATTGCTCCATGCACAATTTTTTATTTTTATTTCTTTAATTTTTTTGAATACTCATATTAAACTAAAATGATCACCAAACCTATGCTATTTATTTGAGGGACCCCATGAACTCAGACTAATACCCCACTATCCAAAGGACGTGCATTGTGATCTTTTTTTATTTGGATGAAAATATAAACAATGAAATATCACATTGGACAACCATACTTTCCAAAATATATGCTCATGAAATTATACAAGGATTAAAATCAGAATCAGGGCATGCTAAATTATTTGATATTCTGTTTCAAAGTGTGAAATGTGTATTACCATGTTCAAAGTTAAAGGAATTTTCCTTCCATTTAATTTTTTTTTCAAATCATTCATTTTTTTGACATAAAAGAATTTTTTAATTTATCTCCATCCCAACTTAAAATAACACTATCCCCAGTGTTTGAAGAAATGAAAATTGAGAAGGGGTAGAGGTAGATAAGATAAGTTCAAATAGGAAATTTAAAGATGAAGATTATGGAATGGAGTCACCTGGTGGTTGATGTTGAAATTATCGCTTCTCCAATTTAGTCCTTTGATATCCATGTCACTTGCAGAGTTCCTTAGTAGAAAAAGGAAAAAAGGAAGAAAGAAAAACAAAACAAAACAAAACAAAATAAAACAAAACAAAACAAAACAAAACAAAACAAAATAAAACAAAACAAAACAAAACAAAACAAAACAAAACAAAACAAAACAGAACAAAACAAAACAGAACAAAACAAAACAAAACAATCTATATATATATATATTTATATAATAAAATAAATAAATAAAATATAAGTATATATAAAAATTGATGATACATTGTCTTATTTTTATATTTCTGGGTAAGGTATTAATCAAGGATCACACCACGTTACATGGATGAATATGGTGCTCCCCTTTTGTACCCATCCATACTCATAATAGAAGAACAGATCAAAAATATATATTTTTTAAATATCAAAATGATTAATAAAAAAATTATTCCAAAAAGATTGAAAACATGAAAACCATGGGTTGCCTCCCATGCAGCGCTTTGTTTAATATCGTTAGCCCAACATGGATCCTAATTCTATGAATTTTTTCCTAGTTCATAGGTTGGATCAGTTAACTCAACCTCTATTTCCTGTTTATTGAATGATTAAATGAATGGTTTTAACCTTTGACCATTGAACTTGAAAATGTAACCACTTATGGGATGTTGAATCTCTACTGCCCCATGGGGGTACACATGACGCACTATGAAAGGTCCTGACCATATAGACCTTAACTTTCTCGGGTGTAAATGAAGTTTTGAACTATACAAGAGCACAAGTTTTCCCAGTTCAAAATTTTTGACCTTGATATTCCTAGATTGGTAGGCTTGAACTCTAGCTTTATTTATCCTTGAATTTTCATAAGCCTCCATCCTTAATTCCTATAGTTCATTGAGATCTAATTTCCTTTTTTGTTCCAGCCAATGAGAGGTCATAATCCATTTTATTAATTACCCAAAATAATTTATGCTCAATTTCAACAGGTAAATGAAATGATTTTCCATAAACCAACCTATATGGTGACATTCCTAGGATGGTTTTGAATTCTTTATGATATTCCCAAAGAGCATCCAAGAGTTTCTCAGACCAATCTTTCATAGAAGGATTGACAGCTTTCTCAAGAATTTGTTTGATTTCACGATTGGCTAACTTAGCTTGACCATTGGTCTGTGGTAGGTAAGTAGTGGACACTTTGTGAGAAATTCCATATTTTTCCATGAGTGATGAGAATGGACGATTGCAAAAATGAGTTCCCTGATCACTAATGATATCCCTAGGAATTCCAAATCTAGAGAAGATTTTTTCCTTGAGAAATCTAATCATAGTTTTATGATCATTGGATTTTGTAGGAATGGACTCAACCCATTTGGAGACATAATCGATAACTAATAGAATGTAAAGATATCCCCTAGAGTTTGGGAAGGGACCCATGAAATCAATTCCCCAAAAGTCAATGATTTCAACCATTAATATGGGAGTGAGTGGCATTTGATTCCTTTTTGTGATGGAACCTACTTGTTGACACTTAGGATAGCTTTGACAAAATGTGTAGGAGTCCCTTGAGAGGGTGGGCCAAAAAAACCACATTGAAGAATCTTAGCAGATGTTTTCTTAGAGTAAAAGTGACCTCCACATGCCTCACTATGACAGAATTTAAGGATAGACTCTTGTTCAGATTCTGGTACACACCTTATAATGACTTGGTCAGGGCAGAACGTATAGAGGTATGGATCATAAAACACATAGTGTCTAACATCAGAAAAGAATTTCCTTCGATCTTGAGTCCCTAAGAATTTTGGAATGAATCCTGTAACTAAGAAATTGGCTATGTCAGCATACCAAGGGCAGTCACTCACAGAGTATAGGTGTTCATCAGGAAATGAATCAGACACATAAAGGTGATTTGAGTTTCCTTTGAATTCCATCCTAGAGAGGTGATCGACTACAACATTTTCAATTCCCTTTTTATCTTTTATTGTGAGGTAAAATTCTTGTAAGAGAAGGACCCACCTAATCAGTCTAGCCTTAGCATCTTGTTTTTGGAAGAGGTATTTTAGTGCAGAATGGTCAGTGAACACAGTGATGAGGGATCCTAAGAGGTAGGGCCTAAACTTTTCTAAGGCAAAAAAAATATAAAGTAACTCATTTTCAGTATTGGTGTAGTTGATTTGGGCATCATTTAAGGATTTGCTTGCATAAGCAATAACATAAGGAGTTTTATCACAATTTTGTCCTAACACAGCTCCTACAACAAAGTCACTGGCATCACACATAAGTTTTAAAGGAAGGTTCCAATTTAGAGATTTCATAATGGGAGGAGAGGTGAGAGTGGATTTGAGGGTTGAGAATGAAACCTCACAGCTTTCTGTCCAAACAAATGGAGCATCCTTTACAAGGAGAGAACAAATGGGATGGGAGATAGAACTGAAGTCCTTGATGAATCTTCTATAGAAACCAGCATGTCCTAAGAAAGACCTCACTTCCTTGACAGTTTTGGGTGATGGAAGGTGATGAATGATGTCAACCTTTGCTTTATCAACTTCAATCCACCTACCAGAGACCAGATGGCCTAGAAATAGTCCCTCTTTAACCATGAAATGGAATTTTCCCAGTTTAGGACAAGATTCGTTTCTTCACATCTTGAAAAGACTCTCTCCACATTCCTCAGAAATCCCTCAAATGTATCCCCGAACACAGAGAAGTAATCCATGAAGACCTCAAGAAAATCCCCTACCATGTCTGAGAAGATTACCATCATGCACCATTGGAAGGTTCCAGGAGAATTGCATAAACCAAAGGGCATGCGTTTGAAGGAAAATGTTCCGTATGGACATGTGAATGTAGTCTTCCCTTGATCCTCTAGGGAGACCTCAATTTTATTATACCCCGAGTACCAATCTAAGAAATAGTAGAAGGCATGACCTGCTACTCTCTCATGGACTTGGTCAATGAATGGTAAGGGGAAATGGTCCTTCTTGGTGAATGAGTTTAGCTTAATATAGTCAATGCAGACCCTCCATCCACTACTCTCCCTTGTTGGAAGAATCTCTCCATCCTCATTGGTTATCACTGTAATTCCAGCCTTTTTTGGAACCACTTGGATTGGGCTCACCCATTCACTCTCAGCTATGGGATATATGATACCAACTTTTAACAATTTTAGAATTTCTTTCCTTACTACCTCCATGATATTAGGATTGATTCACCGTTGAGGGTGACGACATGGCTTTGAATCAGATTCCAGAACAATCCTATGAGTCCCAGCATGTGGGCTAATCCCAGGAATATCAGACAGGGTCCAACCAATGGCTTTCTTATGTGTCTTAAGGACATCTAGAAGCATCCTCGCATGATTGGATTCAAGAGAAGAAGAAATGAAAATAGGATGTGTTTGATTTTCCCCTAAGAATGTATACTTTAGTGTAGCAAGAAGTTCCTTCAATTCAAGATCAGGTTGGTTCAAAATTTCAGCAGAAGACTGGGACATTGGATCAAGATCAATTTTGTTTCCTAAAGTTTTAGATAGGATTGATTCCCCACATGTAGAAGTTTTAGCTACTAGATTGGATTGATCAGATTTAGGTAAGTAAGTTGAATTGGTCTCCATGAAAGTGGTTTCTTGAAAGGTTTCACTGATTGTTGGACCTAAGACTTCATCATAAGAGAAATTTGAAAATGATTCAAGCCAAGGAGATAAACTTCCTTCATATGAACAAATTAAATAAATCTCATCCTGACTTAAACATTCATCAATTATTCCTTGATGTTCTATAGATTCATTATCAATGCTTCCTATCATGTTTACTTCATTAATGTCCTCATCATCCCCTATTTGTGAGCTTGCATTATAGATGTTCAAGACTAGATTCATGTTCCCAAAGGTGATGGTCATGTTCCCATTTAGGACTCGGATAACAGAGTTGATTGTTGAAAGGAAAGGATGACCAAGGATGATTGGGGTTTGTTCCTTATTTCCTAAGTTTGGAAGGTTGTCAAGGACAATGAAGTCAGCAAGGTAGATGAAGTTTTCAATATTTACCAGAACATCCTTTAAAATCCCCTTTGGAACCCTAATGCTATGATCATCAAGTTGAAGTGTGACAGATGTGGGTTGGAGCTCTTCTAGGCCTAACTGGCAGTACACAACATATGGGATGAGATTGACACTAGCACCTAGGTCACACAAGGCCCTGCCAACTTTTCTCTCTCCTAGTTCAACATTGATGTAAGGGAAACCCAGGCCTTTCAACTTAGTAGGAATGGTCCCTTGAATGGTGGTACTCACATTAGCAGCCAAAAGGACTTGTTTTTTATGTGAAAATTTTCTTTTAAAAGTGCACATGTCCTTAAGGTACTTTGAGTAGGAAGGTATGGTTTGGATTGCATCGAGAAGTGGAATGTTCAACTTGACTTGTGAGAATATTTCCCTAAATGTTTCACTCAATTTGGGCTTGGGTTTCCCCCTCATGCGTTGAGTAAATGGTGCAGGTTGTGGGGTTGTTTGTTCAAGACTTGTTTCTTTCACATTGTTATCAATTTTCTCAGTTTGATCTTGTGTTTTATTTGAATTTTCATCCAAGTTTGAATCTTCAGGTGGGTTCTGAATTAGTTTTTCAGGTTTCTCAATTGATTTCCTAATTCTTAAAACAGTCACAACCTTTAGTTGTTCATGAGTTATTTGCGTACAAATAGACTGTCCCCTTGAAGTTGAGGATGGCACCGCCTGAGTAGGCATGGGTACCTTTCCATTTTTTATGGATTTAAGTTCTTGTTTTAGGGAAGAGACTTTCGAGTTCATCCTCTCCATTTGTTTTCATAGTTTTTCTAGTAGGCTTTGTGGAACAATTTGGGTTGGTGCTTGAGAAGATTGGTTTATCCCGGGGGGATATTTTGGAGGTGGGATGGTTTGTTGAAAATGGACCAGTGGATATTGGTATTGGATAGGTTGGGTTTGGAGCTGGTTATGGGTTTGGTAGTTCTGATGGGGGTAATAATTTTTTCCCTGTGGTTGGCTAGGTTGTTGGTTATCTTTCCCGCGGAAGCCTGGGTGGTCATTATACCTTGGGTTGAAGTTGATTTGGTATTGAGGATTTTGAAAGTTCAAGGAATTTACTTCCGCTGGGGGTCCTCCTAAAAGAACATCCTTGATAGATGGAATGGTTGGGAAGTTGTCTGTCTTATGGTCATGTTTAGCACAAATTGTGCAAACAGGGTCAACAGTTTGGATTTCATGGACTTTCTTAAGGTCTATCTCTTCATCCTTCCTAGAGAGTGCTGTGAGTTTATCCCTAAGGATTTCCTCTTCTCTAAGTGTATGAATTCCAGTATTTCTTTGTGGATTTTCAGAATAAGGTGAATTTACCCATGTTTGGTTTTGTTCAGAAAGGATTTCTAGATACTCGTAAGCATCATTTGGGGCTTTGTTTTTAAAGGTTCCATTACACATCATGTCAATGAATTGTTTGTTCCCCGGACCCAACCCTTCATAGAAAATTCTCACTTGTTATGGAATATAAAAACCATGGTGTGGAACAATGTTTAGGGTGTCTTTGAACCTCTCCCATGTTTCATATAATGACACTCCCTTTTTTCAAAGAAGTTTTGGATTCTCTTTTTAAGTGCAATTGTTTTGTGGTGGGGAAAGTATTTTTTGTAGAATTATCTTTGTAGTTGGCCCCATGAGTTTATGGATGATGGTATGAAATTTTTTAGCGAATTTTTAGCTCGATCATTTAATGAAAAATGAAATAGCCTCATCTTAGCTGATTCTAGTTGATGTTGGGTACACATGGTTTCTACAATGTCATTGAACTCCTTAATGTGAAGGTAGGGCATCTCAGACTCCATTCCATGGAATGTGGGAATATGGTTTAGGACATGGGGTTTAAAGATGTTGTTGGTATATCCAAGGGAATTGTGTCTAATGCATGAGGGGGCATTGATCCAGGAAGGTGTGAGATAGTCATTCATGGTTTGATCAATTGCATTCTCCAAGTTTGGGGCTGCCTCATTTGGGTTTCCATTTTGGTTCCCACCGGGGTTTATGAGTTGGTTTCTTTGAAGACCTTCCATCGAAATAGGCTCAATTTTGGAATCTGGAGTATTAGGAAGATTATGATCTAATGGAAAGAGTTCCCTTGCTGTAATTGACTCCCCAACCCCAGGACTATCCACCCTAACTAGACGGTTTGATTGATCACGGGTGTAGGCGGACATGCGCCAAAAGGAAAGAAAACGAGAAAGGGACAAGATAAGAGAATTTGGATGAGAAAATATGAAATGGGGGATAATAGAATGGGTGTTTATATGACTTACTTGGGTCCCCGAAAACGGTGCCAAAATTTGATTCTCACTGAAATTTACCCAAGAGATGAAGGTAGAACGGTCCTTGTAGTCTAGCTTGGGTTATCGAATCCTCAGAGACCTAAGAAGAAACATATAGACATGTACATTATATGGACTGTTCTTGGCTATGAAGTGGCCAACTTGCGTTGATTTTATATGGGTTTAAAGGATAAATAACAGATTTAAGTGAATTCAATTTAAAATAATGAGTTGATCCTAGGTTATCACTCGGGGTGGATTGGATGTATTTCCTTTTCAATGATTTCAATTTCATATATTTGAGATGGGTTCATTTAAGGAGATAAAACAACATCATCACTTACTGGTTTAATGCCTACAACCTTTAATACTAATCACCTATACACTTGAAGGATCAATGTTTTGAGCACTTCAAGGTAAAGGTTCGTATTATCACTTGAAGTGTGTGGCCTTAAATACAACAAGGATGATGGAGTTTAAAAATCATCAAATAAAAATATCAATTAAAGAAGTGATTATACATTAATGGGGTGATAAATAACATCTAATCCAGCCACTTTCTAATCCCTTGGATCAACCCATAAGTGGGTTATCCCTCCATTTATCCCATGGTTTCAATGGAAGCGTAAAGTAGACTCATGAGGGAGGAAATGGAGAAGTAAAGAAAACAACAAAAATAAAATGATCACTCCACCGTTGTGTGAATAATTTCACAAGATTTAGTGTGAATAAATTCACACATTGAGGAAACGGTATCAAAGTGATATTTATAACAACATAATAAGATTAGAATAAGAACTTTTATTAAGAAACTAATTTGAATTGAACAACTTACATGTGAAAGACAAACTTGAGACAACAAAATTGCAGCATAATATTACAATTGAACAAAGCACCAAAGATACTTAAATAATCCAACACCACTAACTTAAATAGGAATTTTTGAGCCTTTGGGTTGAGCCTCCAACAGTCCAAGTCTCCTCAATTAATTGTGGTAGGCCATAGGTGGGTGAAAAGTAAGGGAGAGTTGATTTTTCCACCCTTGACCCGAGGTTGCAGCCGGCTTTCCTTCACCGAATAGACGCACTTGGAAGACCTTTTAGATTGATGAATCAGAGTGGGCCATAGAAAAAGAAAATGTATCCCCTGATTTATTCTAATCTTCTGTAAAGGTTGGTCCCATTTGGAGTTGTTGATTCCGAGATATGATTATATTAGTGGGATGTTTTTCGGGGTCGCAGAATCTGGCACAGAATTTTATCTCTAACTTGGTCTGACTTAATGACCATCATAGAGGCTGAACTAGAATTTGCTACTGATGAGTTATTTGTTACTATACATGTAGTCTAGAATCCCAAGATATTTGGGATTCATTGGGCCTGTATGTTGGGCCCCACATTCACATCAGTGGGATAGTGTCCAATCTGGCTTCTCCAGAATTGTTTCCTTTCATCAAAAAATATCCCCATATTCTTCCATGAATTCTCCATTAATCCCTGAATCAAAAATGTTCATATTGAAGTGTATATCAATTTTACAAAATATCAAATTAAAATATGTATAATTATATTCCTTAAAATTGGATTAATCGTTGGGTACTTTAAATGATGTTAAAAAATGTACCACATAATAGTGCATTTTAAGAAAGAATTACTATCATAATGCGAGATGATGTTCAAACTGTAAAATGCACTAAAATTGTGTTTATGAATAATAAATAACATGAATATTATATATATTAACAATGAATATTAGCCTCATTTAGTGGATAATCAATCAGAGTCTCCCTTGAGACAATATACTGACAGTACCACCTTTTCATTCTCATTGCATCTTAATTCCATGAATATCTTTTCAAGGGACTTGATCCATTGCTCAAAAACCACTGGGTTAGTAGTCCCACTAAAATATGGGGGATTATGAAGCATTAAATGATCCAACAAAGGTGTGGAATGGTTATTCATACAACCTAAGTAAGTTGTCCCAATATTTTCATGATCTGATCTACTCCAACCTTGACTGTGTTGGCTTGCTCAGTAGGGATATCCCTACCTTGCCCATGAGTATTGATTCCCCTTCTTCTGTTAGACGCCATTTATAAATAATGGGATGCACTAGATTAGTTTATTAATCTCAAATATAAAATCACTCAACATATATTGAAATTCTATGCATAAATAATATTATAAATATGATTTCTCTGAGGAAAACATTACATTAAACTCCTTCTTAATGACTTGTAAAGAAAATGAAAATTATCCTAAGAATATCCCATGGGAGTGTTGTAACCAAGAGTGCAGCAAGGCCCGTTGTCGTGCACCATTTCCCGTTTGAGTCTAGTTCAAAGTGGTGTTTTCGGGTTTTACCCCCAGATACATCTGTGCCAGAGCCGCCTCTACCTGTTCATTTCCAAACAAGAATGTATTGCTTAAAATATCCACATAATCTATTCCTTAACAAAATACCAAGACATTCTTGTATGTCAATCCTAAAATACTACCTTAGAGATTTTCCCCCTACTATACATTTCCTACTCTGGTTTCCAAGTTTTCTACTAAACTCTCTCTAATACCAACTGTAACACCCCGACCCCTCTATATTGGAGTCGGTGCGTTACTAGTGATATTGACATGGTTAGAAGGAATGAAAATCCTGAAGGAACGATAATTTTATTAGTCTTGAAGATACTAGATACATATTTGTTACTCAAATTACATTGGAAAAGTTTACAAAATACAATACATAACGAAATTAAAAATTGCATCCACAAGAACTCAATAAACGATCTCATCTTTGTCACATTTTGAAAGTAAACAATGAAAGGGGTGAGCTAAAACAATCAGTAAGGGTTAAAAATAGCATAAGTATGAGTAAAATAATAAATTAATCATAATCAATCTGACATAATCAATATGACATAGTGAATAAATGAATAACTAATGCTATTAATAAACTGAGAATGAAACAGTATCCTTAGATTTTTTCATAGTGAAAACCTTATGGATAATAAAAATAACTGATAATGAATAAAGAGAATTATTATTAATTGGACATCATTTATCTGGCACATGAAACCATAATACTTTAAAAAAGGTTTAGTTCTATGGGTAGAAACCCGTTTGATTTTTGGAAACAAGCTCTAAGGGTTTGTCACCAACTGATTTGCCTCATGAGAACTACCGATGCATCGAGGGGCTATAGCGGGCCCCACCCTCCACTAAATTTCCAAATAATTATTCACAAATTGATTCAATACAAGAGTAATACACCTTTTCAATATCCATATAGAGTAGAGTATACAGATTCATCAATAATTTCATAATTAAAACAACTTTCCAAGTAAACACTGTATGTAAAATGATATACGATTTAGACAACAAAAATATCCATGATATGAGATTATGGATATTTAATATAGATATAATTTCAAATGAAAATTGATCTTAATTGGTCAATAGGTACATCACATAAGTATTATTAGGTGCAAAATACAAAGTTAGTCACAACAAAATAGTAGTTGAGACACGGTCTCTTACCACAATGTAATCAGTCAAATCATATGAACAGAACTTAATAAACTTCAAATGAATCATTTAATAACATGAATAAAAAAAGTATCATGTTATTATATATCTAATGTTATTACACATACACAACATACAACAAATAAGTGGCGAACAATGAAAATCTCATAGAAATGAAAGTGAGATGAGAAACCCCTTACAAACATTTCAGCATAGTAACAAGTGTTATTGGGAGGGATTAATGAGAGGTAAAGGGGTATTCCATTATTTATATGTCACAAGTAAAATATATGGGAGTTGAAAAAACAGACCCCACTATTATGAATTAAAAAAAGGGCACAACATAGGGGAGATTCTCGAACAAAAGTGAGAGAGAGGATCCCATACCTTATGCTTGAAGGTGTTCTTGAATTGCTATTTAAGACATGAATAAAAAAATTAGGATTATTAATTAATAATTACAGAACCTATTATATATGTAAATTATTTATTATAACACTTTTTAGTTCATTCAAGTCCTTTTTCATTAGTTATAAGGTTCAATTTCATTGTTCGGGCTCGTTTGTTTACTTGGTTTTAAATGATCAGTTTACTTATATTAAAGTTCAAATAAATATATAAGATGGATGTGGTTGTACAGAAATGAAGTTATATTCTATTATTGAACATATATAATATTATATGGTTTTAAATTTAATTTTGTTACTTATAGTGAAGTTGAATTATTATATATATAACCTTTGTGAAAACCGTTTTGGCTAAACGGTGGGTTTGATTACAATGAACATGTTTTACTTTATAACTTAATACCATTTATACAAAAGGATTACAGAACTAAAAATAGGATATATTACATATATAATAATCTGGTTCAACTATAACAAAAATGGTTTCATGATCATAATTAAATACTATAATAGAAATTGATAAACCGTTGTCCTTGAATGGGATAAATTAGCATATCTCAAACGGTGCTTTCATTTCTTTCAAATAAATGGTGGGAAAGGAGATAAGGTAATCAAATATACCATTAGCATGAAAAATTCCAGTACATGTATGTTACTGGATTTATCATACTATTATGTTGATAAAAAATGAACTTAAAAGAATTGAAGGAATTGGAAAGAGGAATTTACCTATTGAGACTTCCTCCGTTGAGAACCTCTTAAGGGGAGAGGTTTTGGTATTTTGAAGAGTCTAGGAGATTTTGGACATGGGAAAAGATCTTGGGGAGAGACTTGGGTAGAATATTGGCAAGGAAGAAGGCTTTAGTGGTGTGAGAGGAAGAGGGGGTGAGAGGTGCTTTATATAGTGGAGGGGAGAGGAGTTTTCATAATATTATAATCATTAATTTATTATTTCCACTCAAGAAAACCAATAGTGAGATTTCCATGACCAAGAAAAGTAATATATGCATGTGACTTCGAGCCAATTGGTCTTACATCAGCATATCATCATCAATGACTCAATTAATCAATTATTTAGCATTTATTGTGAATTATCGGATTTTACTATTCATCAAAAATTTCAGTATTTCAGAAAAATCCCAAAAATTCAACCTAACCATTTTTTGAGGTTTAGAATCCAAAAATGAAGTCCATTTTTCAAAAATAATTTTATGATAATGATTAATTAAATATTTAATTAGAATAATTATTTAATCGAAAAATATAAACACTAAAAATATTCATCTTCATTTTTAAGGTGCCTAAATTTATTTATACATTCATGGGCACATATACCATTAATAAGAGTCATATTACAATTCATAAGGGTAAGTTAACATTCATTAGGGTAGGTTACTATTCATAAGGGTAGGTTACTATTCAATGAAAATTAAGTTAATTCTACTAGACTCTAATTATCATCTTGATCACAACTGTGTATGTTAGATTTTTAAAATTCAAATCACAGAGCTGAAAAATTTAAGTTTTATGGCTAGGTTATGGATATATCCTATAAGTAACCATGTTTTGTTTCATATATGCTTAGTGATTCTTGAAATTTAGGCTATAACTAAAATGTATTTAAGAGAAACATACCATAAAATTTTTGGGGTGCTACAAAATCTCAGTGAAATTTATAGGATTTTTTCACACTTTGACTACTTTAGTTTTAGTAGGATAAATAGTTAATCTATATATAGAAATAATATTCCCATAAATTAAATATTTTGTAACCATAATTCACATTTATATAATTTTTAATAAAACGTATCTTCTTTTAATGTATAAAAAACAATCCTTATATGTTTCTCATGTTCCCTATAAATTTTAGAGTAAAACCAAATATCATAAATTAAAAACAGCAAAAAAATATCCATATTATAATGGAAAAATATATTTATATGAAACATAAATACAGTGGGTTTAATTTTCAACCCAAAAGGTATAACCATAATCTCATAATGCTTATACATAATATTGAACATCATCCTCAAAATGTATTCATCTTTCACATTTATCTTATGATACCCATACCTGACACCAATCATAAAAAAATAATGATCACCCTAGAGCTAATAAAACAAGACATCGATATGAGGAAAAAGATAATTGTTCTTAAAAATACTGTTATTCGGTGCTTAATAATCAATGAAAGCTCTCAGGGAACCATACTTAATTTTAAAAAAATGGATAGAATCACCACCAGTTGAAGTGATATGGAAGATGAAACCCTTATCCAATAACTCTTGTAACAACATTAATAATTTCAAAAGTTCTATTAGAACCGTTTGATAAGAGTGTATTGAAATTCACATAGCATCAGACACTATTTAAATAATAAATTCTATCTCTCAATCAGAAATAACACTAGGAAATTCATCAAAAAATACATCTAGATATTTATTGGCTACTAGAACATCACAAATTTGAGTAGTTCCTTTATTTTTACAGTATTTTCAATATAACATTCACTTAAATATTGTATCATTTAAACATTATCTTTATATGTTATCAAAGGTATGAATTCATTATTATACTCAAATTGAAACTCATTCTAAAAAATATCATCTTTTGATCTCCATTTTATCTTAGCATGATAAAATGAGAACCGATCCATATGTATAATTATTGCAACATTTGGTTCCCTATCCACAACTTGAATAGAAATTTTTAATTACTATATCATGGGTATATATATTTATGCCTGATGTATACTTACATTAATAGCGTTGAATTTTTTTTCTACTATTTACTTGGTAATATCACTAGACTACTTGTCTTATCAATAGGTTATTGTAGTTTCTGGATACAATAAGAAAATCTAGATACTATGAAATTAATCTTAGATATATGTCTTATAGTCTAGAAACATCATAATGACTGAACACAGATAATTCATAACTATTAGGTCTTATGGGATTATAAGAATTGATACTTCATCTCATGAATTTCACACTTAGTGATCTCATATAGAGTAGGTAATGAGGAATAACCCTTCAATAGGAACACCGTATATTTATAGAGCCATTAGTATTTCCAATCTAAGATAATGGGTATTGGTACCTCAATATGAGATCATTATCAATGTGCACCCTTTTATATTGTAAGGTGATTCAAGATTAAAATCATAGAATTTATGTCTTTGTGAGGTAGCTCATATTGGCTGTGTCATTAGTGGTATGACATTGGATGAATGGTAAAGATAGAATTTGTCTCTTCAAAATGGAATATATACATCAGGAATAATTCACTAAGATGGTAGTACCTTTTCTAAAACCATGGCCCTTATAGAAGATTTCAATTCCATATTGTAAGTTCAATGATTATTAAAGAATGAAAGGATATTGATACAATGTTTGTGTCTTCCTTTATGAGATATCATGAGATGAAGAGATTATTATACAAGGTGTGTGTTCATAGGAGGTTTTAATTTCTATGATTATAATTTATCTCCTTAGGTTCCTTTATTTGTTAGTAGATTCCACTCTTGGTCAATGTTTAATACTCATTGATATCGATATAATGAGTTGTAGGACCACATGAAAATCAATTCAAAATATTGTCCAATTATATTAAATTTATTTTTTGGACATTTTAAGACACATGTCGGGAGTTGAGTAATGTTCAACATTAAATGATCACATAAAAATAAACAAAATGAATATTATTCTTGTTTGGAATAATATTTATTAAATTTATTTTCTTATTATATACTTGAGTTTTTAGTGAATATTTAGAAAAATATTTTTCAAATGATTATCAAAATTTTTATATTTTAGTTTTTTTAAATATATAGGTGGGAAAAATGAGTTGATGTAGTGACTCATATTTTTACCATGTAGGACAGTTTATATATTATATGTATGTGATAAAATATTTATGACATTTACAACATGTTAAATATGTAATACATATAAAATGTGGTTTCATTTATAAAATTTTTAATGTGAGTTTTTTGTAAATGAAAACATATTATTTAAGGAAATTAATGTCTCTATTACCAAAAATTGTTGCTCCCATGAATATGAGATAATATATATCCAGTCCCTTGTGTTTTAGAGAGATAAAGGAGTGTTTAATGAAGCTAATCAAGTTTATCCCACCTGAATCAAATATGAATCAACCTATGAAAGTTTCAACATTTAAAGAACCTTTATCCATGCTAGTAATAGAAGATTGAAGTTTGATGATCAAGAAATCATCTAAAGTGCATACGTATGATCTAGATGGTTCTGAGTTCATTTCCTTCAAGTGATTATCTGAAACGATGATCATAACATAATTCCAATAAAAATAATTAGAGGTTTGAATTTAATTTAATTTTTTTTCTGAAATTAAATTATATAATATCCTTTGGGTTTAAATGGGTTTTGATTATTCTATTGATAACATCATGACCTTGATGACAACATAAAAATTTAAACCTCATTTTTTTGCTTCCATTATGTTATCAACATTAAAAATTATAATAAGAGTGATCACTTGGTTGTTTAATCCCATTAAAATTAATTCTTCAATAAATCAGAGAACAAGGCATCATAATGGTCCCATCTACGGTGAATTCGATTCAATGTGATATTGGATGGTTGATTTATGGAAATCTAAATATTGATAGACAAGTACGACTTTTTTTAAGAAAACAAAATTTGTTACTAGAGTATGTGGATGGTAAGAAATTATGGACCTATGATCACAATAAAAGTGTTTTCTAGTATGGGAATATTGTATACAATTGTGGAAATTTTTTAAAATTTTATTTATATTTATTTTAAAATTGAATTACGTGGGGTTTAAAAAAATCATAGAATATTAAAATAATAAATAAATAAATAAAAATAGGGTGAGGTGATATTGGGTGTCCTAAAAAAATATGAAAAGGGGGTGTAATAACTACCCCTGTGATCTTGTTGGCACAATTAAAATTTAGTGGGGAGTTGATTTAGCTTCCCCCTATGTGGTTAGTGGATTAAAAAAATATTTTTTAAACATGGGGGTGGGTTTTTCCACCCTACCTTTTCCACCAACCAAGTGCCTACATGGCCTCCCATCCTCCCAATAACATGGCTAGTTTTAGAGTTAGACTAAAACATATTTTGATTGGTTTTTAGGAAACTTTTGGCCTAGAAAGTTTTTTAAAAAATAAGAAAGAAATTTAGAAACATATTAAAATTTATTTTGGGACCATGTGATTTCCATTTTGTGAATTATGATTAATTGGATTTATGTTGATTCATTTAAAATATTACAGAGTGAAATTTATATTGAATTTAGTTCTATTACAAATTTATTTGTTGTGTCAAGTGATCATGAGAAGTTCCCATCCAATGTATTCCTTGATTAAATTTATTTATTTATTTTTTAAAATAAGTCAATATTTATATCAAAAAATTAATAAAATAAGTGTTCTATGCATCATATTACTTCCTCATTATAAGTAAAAGGTTTTTGGAATCCATGAGATATATATTGCATGTATATTACTGATTCCCTAGATTCAATTTCTTAAGTTATAGTATTTATATATTATGTTGAAGAAGAATAAAGACATAAATATGGCCAATGTGGGGAGAAGTTCCAAACAATGTGTAAATACATTGAACGAGTGGGTGATCTGTAACATTAATCATTAAAGACTCATGTAATTACACATATAGTCACCTGTAGATTCATTTATTCTCAATGAATCAACCAAAAGTAAATTCTCATTATCATTCATATATTTTATTTTTTTAGGAAACATTTATTATTATTTTGTGAAGTGCATTTTTACCTGATCACATAGAATAATAGAAAAGCATACAAAAAAAAAATAAACATGAGCAGTGAGTTTTTTTTTAAAATTTATAGAATTTTAAGGATTTCATTAAAATCACATAGGATAATAAAGTGAAAATATAATTGGAATAATTTCATCAAGAAAATATAAAATGCCTCAAAGATATATTAAATTTTAATTTCTTTGGTCACATAAATTT
The DNA here is from genome assembly GCA_963277665.1 of Viscum album. NCBI lineage: Eukaryota > Viridiplantae > Streptophyta > Magnoliopsida > Santalales > Viscaceae > Viscum > Viscum album. The sequence goes on along the minus strand of OY728146.1, from coordinate 639,527,121 downwards.
GAAAAAAACTAGGTGTATTAGGTGCTTATCAACCCCGGTTGTGGGTGACTCCTAAAATTTAATAGTTCTTAGAAAAGTGATAGGTCAACTTAACTAAAGTTGGTAAAAAATTTATAGATGTATCTAGATTTCTAAAACATTAGAAGAAAAAATTAAGAAATTAAAGGGTGTCATTTATAGGATATGATATTCCACTCAATAGATCAAGGAGTTGCAAGTTAATACAGTTATCTAGATAAAATATTTCTTTGAAACTCTAAGTGTATTGGATTAGCCATAGATTATACTACGAGGATAGGTTTTAAGGTTTATTTCCACAATAATTATGAAATATATTGGGTATTTTAAACCAAGTAGTTTAGGGTTACTAGGGTTAAATAAAAAATTGGGAGACATTTAAGATAATAAAATTATAATGTTTGATAACTTGAAATGAAGATACAAGTACTAATCAACTTATGTTTATTTTTTGTATAAAATAGAAAGTAATAACACAAATATAGTGGATCAATATTAGAAAAATAACATTTCCTCATCTGTAAAAATTACCAAGAGTGTTACATGAATTTTTTAATACTACTATAATATGAAATGAAATTACATGTGATTGAGTCCCCACTATCTGATCATCCTTCTTGAAATGTAATTATAGGTGAGAAAGATTAATATAAAAAACTCATCAATGATGCATTATATTTTTATCTAATAATTATTATTTAAATTTAGAAAGATTTTCAAATGAAAAATGAGGGAATATATTGCTTATATCATGCTGTGTCATATATGATAAGTTTTTGTAGAGAAATTTAGGCGAGAAATCAATGAGATTATGATCAAACTGTTCACATATAGAATTATAAGATATAACTCAAGCTTCTACTCATGTAATCTAAATGATATAATATATTAATCGACTAGAAGAATTGGGATTCATGAAAAATAAAGATATTTTAGTTCATCTCCTTATCTTAGCCTTTCCACCCAATTCCTCCAGTTCCATTATAGTCTATAAAAACAATTTTGAGAAACCAATTTGATATCTATTGGGATCGGTTCTCCAAGAATATTATAATTTAAATAACATTAAATATTAAATTATTCTAGTGAATAATGATAAAGACAAGGTGAAAAGAACAATTCCAATTACATTGAAAAACTAACCATTTAAATTTAATTCTATGAAAACACTAAAAAAGAGGGGGACTAGAGAAAATAAGGCTATTTTATTCACATGTGGTAAGATAGGTCACCTTAACAGAAAAAAATTAATTGAAGAAGAAAGAATGATCCTATAATTCAAGTATATTCATTATTTAATATAATAAGTCATTTATAATCCTTGGGTATTGTATACAATATTCCCTAATATATTTTATTCTAAATTCAATAACCTTAGAAATCAATAAACATTACTAGAGGTCAAGCTGTGTTCTCTGGGAATTTGAGAAAGGATGATACCCACATAAGCGGAGATAAGTGCACAATTTTCTTTCCAAGTAAATAGTTCTTATGAAACTGTAATTGTGTTTTGAATACTACCAAAACATTTAAAATGAATATTTTTTATGTTATATCATACACAACTAATAGTTTATTAATACATGAATAGTTATAAATATATGCTGAATATAAAATTTAAGACTATAATACATAGTTATGGAAAGAAAAGTCTTTCTCTATTAAAAATAAAAGTAGTAATCAAGAGAATACCCAATATATTATTTAGATTATTTGTAGCTAAATACATTAGGTTTTATAGAAACGTTTACTTATCTAGTTCTGGACAACAAAACTATTATAAACAAAGGTAATCCACAGATTATTGAGAATGATTTCAGCGATAGAGTGTGAACTATTCCAAGGTAAAGATATTAGTGAATTGATATACTTCAATAGATTCTTTTAAGGGTGTTATGAAATGTAAATGATAAGTAAGGAACATTCATGGTTATAATACATTAGTTTCTCAAGGATAGTGAAGTAAATTGTGTCTCAACCATGCATTCACCATTCATTATAAATTTAGAGTGGATTTATTCTTAAAGACACATTTCCTTAAACAAATAAAAGTTATGATATTCTTAAATAAGAATGATGATGAGTATTACATGAAAATAATTATCATTAAAATGTATTTTGGATCATTTTTTAAATTCATATTTCCTTATATACATCAGAGACATGATTTTATTAAAAGGAGCATCAGTGAAGAGGCTCTTAATCATTAAAAAATCATTCATTTTCTTCTTGATAAATACTTAGAAAATAATTTTAGAATCCCCAAACCATATGAATTTTATAATGAAAAATGGATAAAAACGAGTTATAGTATGAAAAAAAATCCATTATGACATTATAACACGTGTTTAGATAGAGATATTTTATTAAAGTTATATTAAAAACAAATTTCAAAAAAAAAAACAAAGTGTGTCTCCTTTATTATAATATAGTTCATAGTAGATATAATATAAATTCATAAGAAATAAATTTATATTCTTGTAATAGATTATATTTCTATAAAAGGGTGCACATATCTCTTTGTGATTGTGGGATAAAGATTTACTTAGGTTATTTAATGGTTGTAGATGCATAGGTAGTTTACATAGAAACAAGTTCCACAGAGCTTGTGGAAAATGAATTTCTAATAAAACATATTGAATTAGAAGGTAAAAATAATAGTAGTGGTTTTATTTTCACAATGGTTAGTGATATATTATTCATTAAGAATAATGGATCCTACAAGAAATAAGTAAATAGAATCCAATCATGTTTGATTGGTTCACTAGAAATTAATAATCGATTCCATGTACCAATGTTAAGGTGACTGGTATTTTGAAATCTTCACATCTTGATTCTTTTATAGGTATCTTATACAAATAATACATGTATGGTCAAGTTTATATTAATGAGGCCTGATTATTAGTTGAAAGGTTTAAACAAAAATGTCTAGAAATTGCCTAATACAATATATTTTCACAAAACATCATGATAATTACTATTGAATTATACTTTCCATAGATACTTTCTATGATCATTTTATTGAGAATTAAATGCCAAGGTCACTTTTAATGGAAGGTTTTTATGTGATACAATCTGAAAGGGTTGATGACACCAAATAATTCCAGTAAGATATGAAAGTTATAAACATCCATTTATGGATAAATGAAAATATAGTAATCATAGAATATTATTTTTAATGAAATTATGTCAAGTGTCGACAACTAGTTATTAGAGCACCAGTGCTTTCAAGTAAAATATTTTGATAACATATATAAAACATGTATTTGTGTTAAAGTTATCTATGACTAGAATGAAACTAAATATCTAATGACTAACTAAATGTAGAGACCCAAATTCAAGGGAACAAGATCTACTAAGGTGGATATATGGGTTACTTAGACCAATTCTATTTAAAAACAATTACAAGATATTACAAAATTACATGTTTGAATAAATTGAGCGAGATTTTTTATAAATTCCACATATCATAAATATCTCCATGAATACATGTATTAGAAATAGGGGGAGATTAAAATGGTGAGTAGAATTATATATGGTTTTGTGATGGATCCATCACACATGTTATATTGTGTAAAATATATTTCCAACGTACAATTAATTATATGAAAATATCTATTAACTATAGTATAACTATATGGTAATAAATCATAAATATGCAATTGTACTGGAAAAAGTACAATGGATATAAACCTTGAATTTGAAGAGGAAGGAACAAAAGTTATAAGGTAACCCAAACTAATATTTTGATAGATCACTATGAGATAATACCATAGTTAGAATAAGGTAATTATAAATATATTATCATTCAATATAATAGTCTATATATCTATAAATATTGATTATATTGTGTCTTCTAATAGAGAAGAATAAGTAGTGTTAAAATTCGCAGTGATTTTTTTCAGTTCTTGGAATCTCACCTAGTAGATAACATAATATCATTATATAAATTATGATAATGTTACTATAATGGTACTATGTAAGATTTAAGGTTTATAAAAAGGAAACAATGAATAAAATTAGGTTTATAATCACTTCAAGTGTCTTACCCAATGAGGTGAAGTCACCGATACCAAAGTAGGCAGACAAGGAAAATATGGAAAGACCATTGACTAGAGTCTTACCTCAGTCTAAGCATGAACTTATCTTGCGAGTGATAATAAGGATAGATGGTATATTGGATATAGTAGATGTGAGGGTGTCGTAAATGTGGGTTCCCTAGACATAAATTCAATAGTGATTTTTGATTACCATAACATGTATATAGTGTGTTATATATAAATGTATACATACGTTAATAGTGTTGATATTTATAAATTCACTATTTACATGGTAATATATATTGATTATTTATTATATCAACAGGGTATAGTAGTTCCCAACTATAATGAGAACCTTGAAATACTATAAAGTTCATCTAAAACATATTTCCTATGGTTTAGGCACATCATACTAACTGAACACAAATAACATCTATCTATTAGGTGTTAGGGTGACATAAGCATTGATACTTATTCTCATGAAGTTATAATTAGATGATATAAATTAGAGGAGGTAATGAATACTGAATTTTAAATAGAAACCCCACATATTTTAGGTATCATTTTTTGTTCTTATCTACAAGCATGTTTATTGGTCTCTCTACATTAGACCATTATCAATGTATACCATTTTACAACAAACTTTGATTTAAGATAAAATAAATGGAATTTATGTTGTGGTTATGTATCTCATGTTGGGTGCTTTATTAGTGGTATTCCAGTGGTTGAATGGTCAATATAGTATTTTTATATTATGAAAGAAAGATATACCTTGATCCTAGCTAATGAGGATGGTTGTATCTTCGTTAAGTCAATGGCCATGGTAGAATAAGGCCAGTCCATCCAGTAAAGTCATAAAATAATAAATAAATGACGATGACGAAACAAAGTGCATGTCCAGTATTATGATATTTAGTGATAAAAATTTATTATATTACAAGATGTGTTTTTATAGGAGGTTTTCATGGTATGATTAGTATTCATTACTATCGATATTAGGACCTAGATGGTCACATATTCATAATTTTTTCCAATTCTATTGAATTGGAGTTTGAGGAAATTACATGCCCTGCATTATGGGTCAGGTCCTTAAAAAGTTTAAATGATTGCATGGAAATAAATACAATATTCATTATTCATGTTTGGAATAATATCTATTTAATTTTTTCACCTATTATATTCATGGGTCATTTATTTAATATTAAGAAAATTATTTTTTCCAGGAATATCATATATTTAATATTCAATGTTCATTAAATATTAATATGGGGCAAAAGAGTTTAGTTAATGAAACAAATTTTTATAATTAAAATAGTTTACATGTTACAAGTAACTGATAAAATATTTATGAAATTTACGACATGTTAACTATGGAATACACAATGAATGTGGTTTAATTTAAAGGGTTTCATTTATAAAAGGGATAAAGTGAATTTTTTTCTAATGAAAACCCACCTATTTAAGGAAATTGAATCCACTGTTCTCACACACTATTTCTTCTATAGATTTGATGTTATATCTCTCCTCTACCTTAAGATACACATAGATAAAGGATATTTTAAGGAACTTAATTCACATTATTTAACTAGGAATAAAGAGATAATGATCTTGTGATCACTTAAATGTTTAAATAATCCTCAATTCTCTATGATATCACCCAAAGATAAAATATTTACAATAAAAAATGATTCTGGATTATGTGCAGTTGATCTATAGGGTTCTTAGTATCATTTCATAAAGCGATGAGATCCAAAGATGGGTGTGAAATATTTCCAATTAAAATTGGAATATGTATGGTTTATATTTAATTTTTTTAATTTAACAAAGTTACACAAGATCCTTGGGTTGTTTTTGGGTTATGATTATACATTCAATGAAGTCATGATATTGATCACAATAGAAAAAATTTAAAACTACCACTTTTCAGACTTATGTTATGAACTTAGTACCAAGAATAAAACATCAAACTTTAAAAGGGTAAGGAAAACTAGTTTTATTGAAAATATAATTACACTTATGATAATAGGAATATTTCTATAAATTATTTTTTCAATTATAAATTCTTTGAAGTTTTTACCAAGATTTATGACTTTATTTATTATGATGTTATTTACAATTTAATTATATATTTATGATATATTAATATAATTTTTAGATAATGAATCAAACAAGAAATTAGCATAATTTTAATAAATAATTAATGTACCTATCACCACATTATATGAGGGTCTCTCCTCTGTAATAGTAGTAGAAAAACACGTTTTCATACCTTTCTATTTATAGTCTTAATGGCTCCCACCTTGAGTAACTAAATATTGACATGTGATAACATTATTTACCAACTAATTACACTTAAAACACCTTAAGGAATGATTATTATATATTTTCCCTTTACTTTTATAATCAAAACTATTTCCAATAGAGTCATAAGCCATAAGATCAGATTATCACATCAGTGACACTTTCCTAATATTTTCAAACATTATATAAAATTTCTTATACTACATTTGAAAAATTTGAAAGGATCACCTCCATATTTATTGGTTGGCTACTTTTCCATTTCTTTAAATGATATTTATTTATTTATTTAATTTTCATGATGTATATAAGTGATGTTACACTCCAAATAAACATTCTCAACAAAAAATAACATTCTTGTAACTTTTAAATTCATTAATGGATAACAATCTTTAAAAAAGAGGTTTTAGTACTTTATAAAATCTCTCAATATAACATTTAGGGTCCAGAATTAAATTTGGTTCATACCTAGCCAATCTAGTAAAATTTTATTCAAAATAATCCAATGATACTTCTTCTTTTTTCTTCAATTATAGAAAATTAATTTCTATTTGAAGTCAAATAACATTAGGAAAATACTTCTCACAGAAAATATATTTAATGATTGTCCATTACATGACATCACTACCATATATTTCCTTTATATTATTAATCAAATACCATAATTTATTGTATTAACATTCAAAATGATAAGTATAAATAGTTTTCTTTTTATTTTTTATACTTTCCAAAACATAAAATATATTGTCAAATGGATTTATCCATCCTTTAACATTAACTAGGTAGAAAGATTATCTGAAAGATAGAGGGTTTTATTTCATGAAATGGTTCACTATAGAATTTTGTTTTCTATGGAGAACCCATTTATTGTATTTCATGGGTTACATTATTAATATCATATGTCAATATAGTTAAAACTACAAAAAATTAGTTTGTTCTATCTATCCCAGGTTGTAGATTGGAAAGGTTTTTTTATTCTTGATACCATCCTTCATCATCTTCTTTATTTCCACTACAAAGAAAGAATAATTTTAGAAATACACGAATTAGATGGGGTTGGATAAAAATATTTAAAATTTATCTTACTATAATATAACAATAAATTAGAGTAGCTTTGAAGTGTTTTTAACATTATTCTAACCTCTAAAGGTATCTAAAAATTTTCTCAAGAACCAATTATAATGTAATGTGACATAAAATACCATGATTACATGATTTATAATAATGGTTTAAATTTCTTATATTCATACAATATTTTTAGTTTAAATTTTTTATATAACTAGGTAACACATTTTATAACAAATTGGACAATATCTCATAGTGTAGATCAACAAAAACATAGCTTTACATTTATACCCTTATTTCATTGAAGATTTTTTTTAATTAACATTATTATCCATTGTGGTAAAAACATTTGAAAATGATGTATTATCAAAATATATTATTTTGGGATATAAAAATAAATTAATATTATTATTCTGGTAAAAAATAAGGAAACCCATGTGGATGTTTAACTTTTTCACAATAAGGATTTTAGTATATATATAAAACATCCATATAGAGTGAAAAACAATATTTTCTCAAATAAAACATTTTAAACCCATTATAAATAATATGAAAAACCATGAAGTCATCCGATTTCATGTGAGAAATCTTGAAAACTTTCCTTTAAAAAACAAACCTTTCCTCTTTAATCTTTCATTGTATCATGAAATCAAAATACTTCCATAAAACCCCTATTTGAAAGCATTATATAGGTAATATAGAGAATTATATTCATACAAAATGTTCACTAATTCTTAACTCATGTCATAATAATGGATTCCTAGCTAGTTCCATTGGAGTAACCATCCTGATAATCTCCCTAATTTTCACTTTTGAAGACTACATCATTACCCAATGAATTAAAGATCTATATTGGGATCACCCATCATCATGATCTATATCAGGATCACATTTCATCATATATAATTAAATATTTACATATCATGAACATATTTTTTCAAATATTTATATTTTTCATCAAAAAACCCTTAAAAACGAATTTTTATCCATAAGAAAAACACTTCACATTTTCACATTAGAAGAAATATGATTTTCTATGAAAAAACATAAAAATAAAAAACTTTGATAAGAGAAGGAATATGATAAAATTTGAAAAAAATATATATTTTATAATAATACTGATAAAAAATAATGGATATTAAATTTGGGAAAGTTTTTCAATCTATATATGTTAAAAACATTCTTTTTTCTGTTTTGATAAATGTATATGAAAACATATAGGGAAACATAAAAATATTTATTTTAAAAAACCATTATAAAGAAAGTAAAAAATAGAAAAAAATTACTTTTAAAAACTGTTAATTATATATAAGAACATTATTCAAATATTTAAAAGAATAAAGATATAAAGTATAAATAAATTTAATACATTTAAAATAGCTTTTTAAATGAACATCATTTCCCTTAAGTCCCATATAACATCATAAATTATCTAAATACTGAATAATAAAATTATATAAGATTTATATGTTATAAATAACCTTTATCATGATCATTTAGTTATTTATATTCATTTTATTCAATTTATTACAAATATTTTTTTTTGTTACTAAAATGGTTAAGTATGTTTTGGATGTTTTAGGGTCGTTCAATTTATAACCACCAAACAACATCGGTTCATTGACTTTAGTCAAAGGGGTTATGGTTTTATTACCTAAATAATGTTAATATTTTTATAATTATTATATATAAATATATTCAATAAAATTTTAAAACCAACCATTTATGGAAGTATTAAAAAATTAATCACGTCACTCTGTGGAGGTGGTATTCAACACGTGTGCACGAGCGATGTTATAAGTTTCCAATAGATTGAAAGGGTAAGATAGTAAGTTTTATATTATATATATAAAATATTAATTATTTCATAAATATTATATATATTTATTTGATCAATTATTTAAACCATCCATACAATCTGGTGATTAAAAAGTTAACCACATCGCTTAATGGAGGTGGTGGTCAACAGGTACACACAAACGATGTTTTCATTTCCCATAGTTTATAAAAGGTGATGTAAAATTGAATTATCCTAATAAAAATTAAATTTATGTATATGTAAGATACATATGTAATTATTTCAGCATGTTTAAATAATATTTTAATGAGGCAGAATAATAAATAAACATGAAACACAAAGTAAATAATTACTCCTATTCTTTAAATAACCTCCCTCGTCTTACACAATAATCCTTATTATGTTGGTATTTTGGTGAAATAAGGTCCTATAGTACATGAGGTGAGATTTTGGGAAGGTATTTGGGTTGTTATTGTCCATGATAAATGGCTCATAGAGTCTGTTGTATTGATGAAATTATGTCCCTTTTTATAAGTGACGGGAGTTTCACACTTGTATTTTTTCAATGTTTTAATATAATATAATTTTATAATCATGTGAAAGTGTCTCTAAATTAATAAAAATTTAAAGATATGGTTATTAGGTTAAAAATAAATTCATTTGATAATAATTAAGATAATATTTTATATCTTTATCATTTATTTTTTTACCATAATTAATAATATTTACCCTTTAGCATGGTGACACATTTTTACTATTGTTACTGTTCATAATGTCCAAAAATGAAATGGAATATACTACTAAATTTGATCCTCCTAATTCTAAATATTTACTTCATTCCTAAATATTTATTTTTTATAATTAATAAAAATTAATTTTCATATAATTATGAAAAATGAAATGAAAATCATTTTTTTAGAAAATTGTGTTTTTATGAATAAAAATAAACTTATACCAAAATCAAATATAATGTTGACTCTCATGAAATCATTTATATTATGTTTATATTAAAATGAATCTTATGTTATGTTAAATAATAATAAAAAATATAATGGGACTCTTAAGTTAATTGAAGTCCATTTTATCAAATTTAATTTCAAAAATCATTAAATTTAACATTAAAATAATACCATAGAATACATGGGAAAATTGAAGTTAAATAAAAAATTACATTTTCCAGTAAAATTATTTATAAAACTATGATTAATATGAGTTTATAAAATTAATACTTATATATAATAAATTTTATTTATTCATAGGATTATCTAGACTTTCTTGGGTTTGAAAACTTATTAAGTGGGTTATAGGGGAAAATTCATGGAATATATTTTTAGAGAAAAGTAATTTTATTATAAAAAAGGATCAAGAAGAATAAAAATAAATAGAGAATTATTGATATATATGTAAAATAGAGATAAAGGGTAATATCATGGGAAAAATAATTTAATATCATGAATCGATGGTGAAAATGAATCACAACAACAAAAACTTTCATTGGACCAGTGTTTAGTTTTTTTAGAGAACCATAATAACTGACCATTATATCACATATTTTGTATTAATCATCTCAAATTAGTTTATAGGTTGGAAATAAATCGGATTTCCTAAAGTATTTTATTGTTCATCCTTACTAAACTATTTCATCACATAGAGTGAGTAGTGTTAACCCTTGGTGTGTTAAAACACTATCGATATATAATCCTTGGAATAACCCTTTATGGTGAACCATATAAAACCTTTTTATCCATAAATTTAGTTTTTGAATATGGATACTATGAGTTAATGAAATATATATAGATTTGTGTTATTATTATTAACAATATAACAAGATCCAATGGAATATTATAATAATTTAATGTGAAAATTCACCCCCTTCTACCGTGTATTAGGAAAATGGTTGTAACTAACAGTATCAAATCCACAAGGTTTTTGGGTGAATAATAATAAATTTTGAGATTTATACTATGGATATAACAATTTATGCAAAAGGGGTCCCATTTTTATTGTTATTATTTTTATATATATAATAATTTAATTTTATCTCACGTATCTTCTCCTGGTCTTGAAAAACATTCACTAGTGTTTAGGGAATTCAAGTTAGTAATACTATGGTAATGTAAACCACTGAATCCAATGGGAAATATATCAATTTCAATGAAAAGGCACAAAATTCCTTATATAATTACTCATCAAACTAAATATATATAATAGTGATGACATTCAGATCATCAAAAATCTAATTGGAACACATGGGATAATATTTATGATGGACAAAACTTATTTAAAGAAGTGAAATTACTCGTGCTAAATAGTAAGTATGATGATATGAAGATTATCCCAAATGAGAGTATTTATATATAATTAAATCTTCTCAATGAATTTTGGGTATATATCCCTATACATAGTGACATGATGAAATATGTTGATATTATGAAAAAATTATTCAAATACCACCACCTTTACTCAATTATAAGGTGTTAGCTCCTAAGGAACTAGATATCATTGAAATTTCTCATGAAGTTCTTCATATAAATTTGGTGGATTATTAATGTGATTTAAATGATTTTAATTGATCATAATATTCCAAAATATTACATTATTATATATTAATGTTAAGTAAATATCACAATTATATACACCCATGGACCATAAAGGATTAGTGTCTCAAAAGACTAGATAAAAAATCAAATTATTTTTTAAAATATCCTGAACATATCCCATAAGGATCTCCATATTAATACACTTATGAATATATCAAATATAAAATCTTCCATCAAATCCTATGGAAGAAAATCATAAGGAAGTGTGAGATCAAATGCTCATTAGGGGTAAAAATGGGAGATGTTAATCATAAGAGAGTATAAGATTATTATAGGGGTACAATAACATAATTAAGTTCATTTTATCAACATAAAATATTCATATATAGAAAATCATATATCATAAACTTTAAAAAACTTCTTATCTAGAAACATGATTATAAATGGTTTCAAATCCATAATTATAATTAAATTGTCATAACATAGTCATGTGTCATCATAAGCATAAGAAATCATAATCTTATAACATAGACAATTAAAATATTTACATGAATTATATTGTTAGTATTACTAAAAATTCATCATAATCACACAAAAAATGTGAAAATAGCAAATTTAAATCATGTCCCTACATAATATTACTAGAGTAGCTTGTATAAATCAAATTCATGCAACAAAATGTGAAAAAATATATCCCCGATCATGTACATGATTATCAACATCATCTCAATAGATATTAATATCACATTAACTGATTTATTAGAGGGAAACAATAGAACTAACTATCACATAATCATAATCCATTCATTTTTATTCCACAAGGTCATTAGAAAATTTATCATTTCATCAAAGATTATACTATTGGAAAAAAGAGTTTCATCAATATTTCATCATCCTAATAAATAATCATTTTGAGAAAGAATAAGGTTTATATAATTGAATCATATCCCAAGGGAATTATAAATAACGTCAAATTATGTTTCCATATATAAAAATACCATTGAAATATAACTATAATATTTCTTAAAGAAAAATACCCTTTTTATTTCAAAATCACTTATTTAAAATCAAAAAATTTCTGGAATATTAGAGAAAAAATTTTCTTGGAAAAGAATCATGGATTTTTATAACATAATGTTCAATGAAAATTATAACAACCAATACCATTAATACACTTTAATTCTTGATTGAATACATAATGAAATATATAATAGAATCCCAAAATATTAAAAGGCCTAGTGTCTTTATGTAATTTGATACATCACACCATAACTTGAAATAGGGGAATGGAAACATTATTTAAAAATAATATAAAATTTTCTTAAATTATTTTGATCTTCTAAATCTAAATTTGATAAACTGATGGAGTAAATAATTAGAAGTGAGAAATGAAGCTCAGTTTTAAAATAATCAAATCATAAAATGATGAAAGTAATAAATGTTATTCAAGAGGAATATCAATGTTACATAAAAGGGTGAGAATCGTAAACAAGATCATAAAATAATGATACAAAATGATAACATAATGGAAAAATAAAAATGTAGAAACAACATAAAAATTATATCATAATAATATGTGTCACAAACCATCTTAAACACCCTGGTACCATGATACCCAATCCATAACTGACATATCCTGAAGGGTGTTCCCTATCCCCATGGGATGGAAACTAGCACCTGACACTCTACATGATAAAACTAGGAATTATATTTCTATTTAAAAAGTGTAATAAATAGTTACCACTTAGTATGCTCAAAAGGAAAATACACAGGGAGAACTATACCAGAATTGAAACAAGTAAACAAACCCAATGTACAACCAAAAGTACCATAAAACATGATAATCAACCCATGTACCAATAGAAACAGATCCTGAACCCAAGTATCAACAACAATAAACACCTCAAAATGGCTCATTAAACTTTATTTAACCTAAAAGAAGATAATATACAAAAAACCAAAGACACAGGTAGGGTGTGAGCTAAAATATAAGTAAGGTCTCACTAAGTATTTCATAATAAGATTCCAAAATTAATTAAACAAATAATGCTTTAAATTTTAAATAAAAAATCATGGAAGTTCAAAAGAATATTTAAAATAAATCATGACTTACATTTGAATTGATGGAAATACTTCTTATGAATGTTTTAATAAATATTTTATATAAAAAACTTTATATAAATTTATAATGAATTTTTAAAATAATTTTAAAATAAAGGAATATATATCAAAATAATCACAAACAAGAAACACAACCATCTTCTAATAAGTATAATATTTCTAGGTTAAGGGATCCTCAAACACTATAATAAGTGTTCATGATAATATGTGTACATGTGTCCCTTAGACATTAGTCAAAGAGGACTCATCACCATCCCATTAGATATGTAACTTTCTTCATATGTTTTGTTAGAGTTGAAAAGAATAAATAGAGTGTTTTATTAAATAACTCACTAACATCCAAGGAATTCATGTTCTAAAAAAACAATCAATAATGGTAAATTTATATTAAATTTTTTTTAAAATAAAATTCACCCATTTTTCTATTTCAATATGCCAAGTTCCATTATAAAAATGTGTTTTTAACCTTTTCATGCCTTTCTCCAGGATAAAACCACAAAGTTTATATCAAAAATATTTGTTCCATATTTATCATATAAAAAAATTAAATCAATTTCAAAAATAAATTTCACAAATCAATTTTGAAATTGAAATTTCACAATTTAAATTCCAAAATTCAATTTTCCAATTTTCCATAAAAATTTACAAACACACCCTAATTCACTAGAATTGGTGGTTTTCACAAAATTTCTTCTAAAGAAAATAGAAATACAAATTAAAAAAAAATTTGGTTTTCACAACACAATTTAAAGAAACATAATTTATATCAAGAAATTATGGTTCAAATAAATTTGAAAATATTAAATGTAACCACCTACCATGGGATCATGGGATCCTAAATCATAAAGCCCCCAATTGGAAACACCAATGAATAACTTTAGAGAAAAATATTGGAGAATCAAACCTATATTGACGATCTAAACTAATAAGTATTAGATTTCATTACAATGTAGAGATCTACAAAACTCTAAGGATGAGAGAAGGAGATATTAGGAGAGAAAGAACATGGGAAGAAATATTAATATAAAAGGATCGAATGATTGTAAAAAATCTTAGATCTACCTTAAAAAGGTTTTTTGGAGACAAAATTGGTTATTGGGAGCCTTGAAAACCTCAAAAATCATAATATAGAGAGTTTTTCATGAACATGGGTCTAACCAGGGGTTCCGGAAAATTCTAATGAAATGTAAGCATAATTAAACCCCATATACATGATTTTCTGGACAAGAAAACACATTTTATCACACATTTCACACATGATGTGTTGGTTTCATGGTTACTCCTTGGTGGGTGCATGGTTTTAAAATCCATGCATAAATCTTGAAAACCCCCACTACCTGGGTTTGCACAGTTTGCACTAGCAGGGTGCACAATTTGGGAAAACTAGGTTCCAAAAATGCATAGCCCAAGAGCCCTAATTTTTTTCCCAAAACATTACCCGATGCACCACTAAATGAGACATAACCAAAGAATGATCAAAATAGGGGTTTTCTATTACCTCAAAATAATTATAAGATGTTACAACCACCCACAATAGAAACTTTATGTCCCCATAAATCTTGTTAAGAAGCTTTCATGTCAAAAAGATGAGGTTGTTCTCTCTCGTCAGTGTGTCTCTCTCCCAAGTCTCAGGAGTATCAGAATCATTATACTATAGCACTTGAACCAATGGTATTTTCCTCCCAAGAAAAACTTTGGTTTCAAATCAACGTTCTTGGCTATATTATCAATCACAGATAAATCTTTCTCAACATCAAGATCACTCTAGCTCAAAACATGAGATGTATCATATATATGATTTTAGTGATAATATACATGGAACACATTATGTGTCAATGTCTGGTATGGTGTAAGTTTTAATTGGTAATCCACATTCCCCACCTTCTCTACCAAATCAAAAGGTCCCAAAAAAATGAAGAACAAGTTTCCCTTGCCTCCCAAGCCGTTGATGACCCAAATGGGTTGAAACATTCAAGAACAATTGGTCACCAATTTGAAATTACAATGGTCTATGATGATGATCATCATAATATTAATATCATCTCTTCCCCATAAACATCCTTTGGATAATAAACAAAATCTTCATTTTCTTCAATTGAATGAATCTCAGTCCAACCAAGGAATATTCACCAATATCTGACCAACACATTGGATATCTCCAAGGCCATCTATACAGGGCTTCAAAATGAGTCATTTTAATCATGGAATGTGAACTATTATTATAAGAAAACTCAACTATACTCATATTTTCATTAAAATCCTCACCAAAGTCGAGAACAAAAGCATGAAAAAAATCCTAAATAATCAATATAGCTCATTCTATCTACCCATCTGACTACAGATGGTATGTCATGTTCAAAGGAATATGAGATACCATTCCCACCCGAAGGCCTCTCCAAATATGAAAAGTAAATTGAGGATCCCTATCTAAGAATAAATAAGATAGAACTCTATGAAGAAAAAAAATCTATTTCACATAGATATTTTCAAACCCCTCAACTTTGGTTGAATATAAAATGGGTAAGAAGTATACCTACTTAGTCAGACTATCGATCAAAACCCATATCAAATTATATTTTTCTAGGTATGTGAAAACCCAACCAAAAAGTCCCTGGAGATATTATCCCACTTTCAAGTTATAACTAGAAGTGGATGAAGAAAACTTGAAGGCCTATGGTACTCAACCATGACATGTTGGAATGTATAATAATATAAGACAAAATTTGTGATGCTTCATCTCATACCTGGACACCAGAATCAACACTGAATGTCATAGAACATATTCATGGTTCTTGGGTGCACATACCACATGAAATTATGGAAATCCCCCATTACATATTTCCTAACCGATTTATGTACCCAAAAAATATTTCAATAACATAGAATTATCTCTATGGAGAAAAAATAGTCATCAATGCTCTCCCCACTGTAAAGAGAGTCTTTAATTCTACTTAATTCATCATCAGCTCATTTTCTTGATGATTAATCTTGATAAGAGAATATGTCAACTGAAAAATAGCTAGAAACACATTATCCACTGATTCCCAAACTCCAATATGAAACTATTCCAAAATAACCATCAAGTTCCACTCTTTTGAAGATTTATTCTTGGCATGGGTCGAAGGTTTCCTTCTTAATGAATATGAAATGACATTCCCCTTATCCGGGTTATATGTGATGTCAATGTCAAAAGATTAAAAGTACTCCACCCAACACCTTCGGTGGATATTAAAATATTTTTATGATAAAATATAACTCATGATCTTGTGTTCATATTACACAACAAACAATTATCTGAAAATTTAAGGCTACCAACTCTTAAGTGAATGCATCCTAGTTGCGAGTTTAAGGTCATGGGTCAGGTAATTATTCTCATGTGACCTAATATATCAAGATCCAAAAGCAATGAAATGACCACCCTGCATAAGAACATAGTCTAAACCTGAACCTAGTATGTCACAAAAGACCACATATCCCTTCTTGGATTGTAGAATAACAAACATAGGCATAATAGTAGATTATTTTTAGCTTAATAGAATAATTTTTAAAATTTCCACCCCAAGAAAACTTTGATCCCCTACAAGTTATAAAATCCAAAGGAGAATCCAAATTTTAGAATTTATTTACAAAGTGGTGATAATACCTAGCCAAACCCAAGAATCTATGAATTAAGATAAATTTTCATGGTTGTTCCCATGTCATAACAACATTCACAATTTTAGGATAAACTGAAATACCTTGTTGTGACAACACATATCCTAAAAAATTCACTTCCTGAATCTAGAAATCACATTTTTAAAGATTTTCATAAATTTAGTGATTTCTCAACAATTCCACAACTTCTCTAAAATGATGAACATGATCCTCCTTGGACTTAGATTAAATAAGGATTCCATCTAAAAATACTACCACAAGGATATCAAGATACTCATGGATAATTATATACATTAAATCCATAAAGACATTAGGATCATTGATTAAAACAAAATGAATGAAAATATACTCATGATGGTCATACCTACTCTGAATGGTGGTTCTTTGAATGTCATATTATTTTATTCTTAACTAATGGTAACTAGATCAAATATTAATCTGTGACAGCCACTTTTCCTCTATCAAATGGTCAAAAAATATCATTAATCTGTGGTAATGGATATTTGTTCTTTACTACGACTGTATTGAGTTTTTGGTCATAAACACAAATGATAATTGACCCATAAGCTTTTTTAGAAAATATAATTGGCACCGCCCAATGTAGAACACTCAGGTGTATGAATCCTTTCTCTAAGAAATTATTTAATTGAGTCTTGACCTCTTTAATTTAATCTAGTTCTATTAATTTGGAAGTAATAGATACTGGTTGGGTACTAGGAATACAATTGATAGAAAACTCCACCTCCAATACTAGTGGAAAACTAGATAAGTCATAAGGAAAAACATTGATAAACTCTATGAAAACTATAAGAATATCATCACGCATGGAATCTCACTCAAGATAGAAAGTGAAAAATGATATCAATTTCACCAACTATAGAAAAGATGGTCCATATTTACTTGAAATTAGGTCCTATTATACATGAAATACATGACAAACCCCATCAGGTGTAGTGAAAGAGAACCATCAATGATAATAATCAATTCGGTATTTATTGGACACTATCCAATCCATCTAAAAAATAAAATCAAGATGTTTCATGTTGAGAAATAAAAAATCCCATATAAGTACTATATTATATTATGATGAAACACAAGAAGAACAATGGAGACCCTACTCTCTCTTGATTCTAAGGGGCATATTAATACCCATCACATAAGACAAAAGTACTATATGATGATTTAATAGACTCATAATATAGGTTGAAGTGAAAAAATGAGTTTCACTAGTTTTAAATAAAGTAGTAGATAATGAATAATATATAGACATAGTACCTCTCATAGGCACTAAATCCTTATCTGCTTCCTCTAGAGATTCTTCCATTGCATAAAGATGCTTTGTTCTAGATTCATGTGACTTGAACCCCTTTATTTGTGAAGAATCTGATTGCACTGCATTTATAGTAGGTGATGATGATATCTTACCACTATGTAGAGTAAAATTGACATGGAATAACCTTTATATGTGATTGGTGGATCGAGAATAACCACATACCTTGGGTTCCTTTGTGAAAACCTGTTTCGAGTGCCCTGGCCTGCTACACTAATATCAAGTCAAAGGGCCTCTACCAGTCACTAAAAGTTGTCTAGAAGAACCCTAATATCGTGAATCACCATGGGAATCATCATGATTCCTTCTTAATTTAAAGGAAATAATAATTCTAATGGGAGATAAAGAAACTCCCATAAAACTTTATGTACCAGCTAGGTCCATCTCTAACATTAATGCTCTATCTAGAACATCAACACATGAAGGAGACTTGAACAAGAAAACCTAAGAATGAATATCATATAGAAGTACCATATCAAACCATTGAGTCTACATATTTTCATTCGATACAATCTCGGGTTAAAACTACATATGATCTGCAAAAAAAATTTCATATTATTTCACAATCCTTTCATCCAGACTAAGTTTGAGAAACTCAACAACCTTACCCAACAAAGTCAACTCTAGATATAACTGGATGGTCAAATGATATTTAAAGTATTTCCTATCTAATCCCTCATACTTCTTCACTATCACCATCATTTCCCACCATCCCCTTCTAGGTCCCTCTAGCATGAATATGAATCATTTCACATATATTTAATCTAGTGTCTCTATGAACTCAAACAGAAGCTCAATATTCATCAACCAATCATCATCCAGTTGAGGATTATTGGATCCTTGAAATGATCAAGGATTTTGGTGAAGGAAACCCTAATAAAAAATCCTGAATTCACCCCTTTAAGGTTCCAAAACTACAGAATGAATGGGAATAGGTGTAGTTTCCTATCCCAGAGCTCGGACAACATAACCAATGACTTCTACCAAATTCTGGTAAATGACAGGATTTACTCACTATAGTTCATCAACATCCTCCTCTTGGATCTAATTGAAACATCTCATCGGAGGAATGATTCTACACAACATCAATAGACAACATTGAATACATTAGTTAACACTCAAATAGAGAAAAAGGATAAATTAATCCTAATATATAAGAACAAAAAGAATTCAAGATTATATGAATAATTGTTTCCCATGATAGTGATGATTAAATCATCTGGAATAGATAACAAGATTTTTGTGAGATCTTTATCCTTCCATATTGATAAAACATCATTAATTAGTAGAAAATAAAGACCTCAAAAATGAAATTAATTATTTCATGTTAAAATGAATATAATATCTATATAATATATATTATTAATTAATCATAACATCTTTTATAACTAAGTTGTTTACCCTTATAAATATAATCTCTAAAAATATAATCAATAGCCTCAAATTCCTTCACTAAAAATCTCAAAAGTGATATATATGACCCTGGACATATAATATTCCTTAAACATGTAACCCCATGATGAAATTTTTAACTCTGAATAAAACCTTACAATAATACAACCTATTACCCAAAGTTATATAAACCCTTATTTAATAAAAACTATATGGACCCATCCTTTAACAATACATATTAATGTTATTTTACAACTAGAAATCACATTATTTCCTCAATTATAATTTACTTGTATAGTTTTGGAGAATTAATAAAAGCACTTTCATAGTAAACCCATGCATTACAGGTAGAGACTTATAATCATTATCTTGTTTTTTCACTAAAGGAAACCCTTTAAAATAAAACAAGTTTTGATATCATGATAATGATTAACAATTTTCTTATTGATGTTATCCTTGGACCTAATCTTCCATACACCTTGTGAAAAATAATTTTAAACGTGGTATGAGAAAAAAAATCTCTTTAAAGGGAAATAAAAATAATGAATGAAACCATTAGCCCATAAATACTTATAACCCCATGAAAACATTTTCAGAAAGTTATATTTTTCATCAATACAACATAAGATCCTTATCTTACCTTAAGAAATCATAAGTTTCTTATAAAATATTTAGAAAGAATAAATAAATCATAAAGATAAATTGTGGAATTAAATTTATATCACACTTACATAAACTATATCCCTCACGACTATTTTATCTCTCATAGATACACTAGGAATATCCATCGTGGTAACATTTTGAATAACCACCACAGTATATTCCTATAATATCTTAGAAGAAATATAATTGGTTAACTCCACATAATTTAACAATTAATTAGAGAGCTATGATAAGCTTACCCACACTTGGTTTATAATGGAACAACTTATAGTCATAAAAATTCCCAATAACCATAATTTAATCATAACACAAAAAACATTAATAAAATAAAAATTCTTGAGAACCTTTCTATTTTCAAATATCTTTTCTTTTTAAAAATATTCCAATTTAAAAATGACAAACATTTATATAATAATAATGCAGTAAAATTATAGAGGAAAAAATAAAATAAGTATCCATCATGAAATTAGTAAGTTCATTCATTATGTATATGTTAAAAAATCATTTTTTTATTCTGAAAAAAATATTTTAATGTGTAACTTTAAAAGTTGGGTTTTCAAAGAAAGTATATTACCTTGAGTCCACATCATCACCTACAATATTAATCTTCCTAAATAAAAAACCTAAGTTATTTATTTAAATTAATGATATATTTGTTTAATTTTAATATTCCTATTATATAACTTATTATCATGTTATATTAATTACTTAATTATTTAAGTTCACGTCGAACATTTTGACAATATTCAGTACTTGTGTCCAAAATGAATTTGGTATGATGTATGTAGTAAATGTTTTCACTAGTTTATCATCTCCAAAATCATATTTATCACATAATAATCACTTTTACATATGAATTAAAATTTTAAATCCGTCGATTACATAAGGATTTGAAAAATGAATTATGTTACTGTAAAGACCCAAAAATTTCAAGGAATTTTTTTTCTTGAATTCTTTGGAATTTTATGATTCCGCAGTTTCTTACAGCGCCTGATTTCGAGGCCTGGTGTGCCCAGAATCAATTTTTGATGTTTTTTTCGGGTACGTTCAGTAAACGTAAATGTGGGTTTTTTCTATCTTTTGAACCGAAGCTCGGAATTGAAAACCAAGGATACCGATGAACTCGTAACGCCGATATTCGCTTAAGGGGACCTTTACCGTAGTTGCGTTTTATTTGGGATGAAAGTTATATTTTGAGGAATTCATATTAAATTAATAAAATTGTTGGTACACAATTTTATTATTTTGTGGCGGTTATTTCCTCCCAAGGGGAGTTAGAGGTGGGTCCCACACCCACATAATCTTCCATGAGAGGATTTAGGGCGGTGGGGCCCACACGAGGCCCTAACTCTTCAAATCCCTCAAACTCCCCATTAACACCCCCTTTAATTTATTTGACAACTCCCCCTCATTTATTATGTTGGACTCTCTCCACATCCCTCTCATTAAGTTTTCCAACACAATTATATTAATGAATTCATTAATTAATTGGAACATCTCATTTTGAAACAATTTTAATTGCATGGAAAATATTAAAACGGGGAAGCATTATTAAAATATTTTCCTTGGAAAATATTTTGGGTGGGGAAAACCTCTGGAGAATTTGGAGGAGAGCTTCGTCCCTCACCAATGAAGAACACGATGAACGATATCCTCTCATCGACCGGAACAATATTGTGAGGAACTCCTTCATCCTTTCTTCATCTTCGAGTTAAGGGAGAAGACACTGATCATGAGGAACACTGTCTACGACAACATTCCGCGACGCCCGACCTCTGCAACGCTTGTCTTCTGTGACTTGTTGACGTGCTCCGCTCTTGAATTTGAGGTAGGGTGATTTTATAATTTAATTCAAATAAATTATACCTTTGTTCTTGTTGAATGCGAATGATTGTATTTGGAAAATTTTTACCGCCTAACTCGGAGGGCGCGAGCCGAATGAACAAGGACTCATGAACCTGCGTTGTTTCTTGATTTTTAATTCACAAAGGGAGGCGGTGACCAACAGAGGCGGTGGCCGCACACTGGCAGTGTGCGGAAGAACTGCAGCCCGCAACCGCGGGCAGCTCGGCCGAAGAAGAACTGGTCGGCTGTAGCCGGCCGGGCTGGTTGAACCACGGCGTTGCGCGACAGAGAACCACGACCCACACAAGGCAGGCCGCTTCGGTGGATGAACCGGCCGACTCGTCGGTCGGCCAGGCTGAAGGAGCTGCAGCGCTCATGGGCACCGCGACAGAGGGTTCGTGGCCAGCAACTGCGGGCCGGTCGCGCCAGGAAGGCCGGCCAGCTTTGGCCGGCCAGACAGGAGGGCGGCGCCGCTAGACGCTTCCAGTTCGGGAAACTAGGGGGCTGTGCCCCCCACATCCCTTGGCCACCCGGGCCGAGCCGCTCCGCCAGCCGGGCCGAGACGTGGCCAGCCAGGCCGGGCCGCGCCAGCCGAGCCGGGTCGGGCCCTGACGGGCCGAGCCGTGAATTTTCGGACCAGGCCAACCCCTTTAGTAGGTTCAGACCCACCGAGCTAGGACGGGCCGACCCGCTAACCCACCGGGCTTGACGGACCGGGCCTATTTCACTTAAATGTGAATAACTTTAATACCGCACGTCCGATCGACACACCGTCTGTGGAACTGGGACCCTCGCAACGAAGCGGTCCTTTTGAAATACTCTAAGTGAGTTTTGGAAGAATTTGGAAAATGGTTGGGTTTGGAATGGGCATAATTCCAACTAGGCCCCTGAAACGGAAAAGCCAATATCTCTCAGACCGGGCATCTGATTGACACACTGTCTATCACGTTGGGTTCCTTTTGACGAGACAGAACTTCGAGATACATCAACTCTGGACTTTTAAATAGTTGATGTATCGACCCCTTGGCTCGAGGAGCGGACCCTTCTGGAATCGAGCATGCTGTGTACGGGAACCTAGAGCTAGCTGTGACTGCAATAACAACTGTACTGGAATCCTCTGTGGGTTCGGAAATGAAGACAACTATACTGGAATCCTCTGTGGGTTTGGCAGTGATGACAACTGTAGTGGAATCCTCCGTGGGTTCAGCAGGAATGACAACTGTACTGGAATCCTCTGTGGGTTCATCAACAATGACAACTGTACTAAAATCCTCCGTGGGATCGGAAGCGACAACAACTTTACTGGAATCCTCTGTGGGGTCGACAGCTTAGATGAATTAGCGACTATATCTTATCATCTCTATCTCTACATGAAATATGTATACCTATGTGAGCTGATTCTTGACTTTCAATCATTATCAATGATGTTATTGACTTTCTTTCCTATGTGGACTCAGTTGTTCTTGGTCTCGAGAGTTGAAGACGAACTAAGATTGATAACTTAGGTATATGTATGGGCATATACCTAAGTAGGGTTCTTTGTTAATTCGTGGTTGTATCTTTCTTTTGTGGTTTATCCTTTGTGGATTTTTGGAGACCTTCGGGGGTCTCGGGGTCCATACTGAGTATCGTATACTCACCCCTGCATGGGCTACACCCTACACTATGTTGTCTTGGATGCAGACACCAGACATCACTGATCGAGGTAGCGACTTGTGGAGATGGAGGGTACCTGGAGGTGGACCACTTGGCGAGACATACACAGAGCGGACGGATGGACCCAGGGTGCTGAGGAAGCCATCTGTACCCACCCTTCAGGTGGGATTTCCAGAGGATGACTCATTGGTTGCTGATTTACTTTACTGCAGATGTAATAGCTTTTCAGTTGTACTGTACTTACTGTTGGGCTTTTATTTTTGACCCCTTTCTCTCTAGAACTTACTTTTTTATATAGTTCTGCTTAGTGCTTACTTCCATTGTGTACTCTGTTGTGTTTTCTCACTTTTATAAAGGAAATTCCTTCCCAGTATAGGGATTTATGCCTTTTGGTTCTAGTCTCCAACCCCTGGCCTAGGGAAGGAAGGCTTGGGGTAGTCACGACATGGGCCCTGAGGACGGGTCGTGAAAAATTAGTATCAGAGGTGTCGGTTCTACTATAGAACTCAGGACTCTGATCTTTCTTTTCTATGTAGCAACAGTGTTAAGAGTATAGTGTGTGTTTTTTAGACCAGGGAATCTAGTGTTGGTGCAGCGGCTGGCATATCCATACAGCAAGACCCTGAGCTCTGATTTCCGACTCAGTACACGAAAACACTGACTACATGTGCGTTTCAAAAATTTTATTTTTGATTACTTTGCATCAGCTCACCAGGTATACTGTTTGACCGTGGCACACCTGTTTATTTTCAGGATGGCCGCATGAGGGCAGCTAGCTAGGGTTCCAAGTCACGTGCGAGATGGTAGCCCACCGAGCGACGAGGCCTCGGTGTAGGGCCCCATCACAGCGGAGGCACCAGCGGTACCACTACTCATTGAGCCACCGATACTAACAGCTCTATAAACAGAGAGTGCATTCTTATTGAGCGTGTTTCACGAGTTTCAGCGACAGAGGCATCCTAGGTTCTGTGGAGAGACGGACCAACATGCAGCCAAGGATTGGATGGAGGCTGTTGTCAGGGTTTTCAGATTAGTAGGGACACCAGCTGATCTTATATTGATCCTTGCTGCGAGTCTCCTGCATGCAACAATAGGTAGATGGTGGAGCTTGATGCTCCAGGTGCACGATGAGGCAACTCTACTTTGGACAGACTTCGAGAGTCTCTTTCGCTCGGAGTTAGTTCCCGCCACCTTTCGTGCGGTGCAAATCCTATAGTTACTTCATCTATGGGAGGGCAGCATGACAGTATCTCAGTACTCAGTGAGGTTTACTGACCTCTCATGATACTCCACAAGATATGGTATGAGACCCGTTCTTCAGGGCCCAGACCTTCGAGTAGGGACTCAGGAACGAGATCAGAGCTTCGATGATTCCCCTCAGCATCCCGACATAGGCAGGGGTGCTGGAGAGAGCTCTTCTAGTGGAGAGTTTTCTCAATGAGTAGACACCAGTGGTGAGACCATACATAGGGAGACACATAGCAGAGTCTTCTACAGTCGACAATAGACAGATATCACCGAGGTCCAAGCGGACCAGGCCATCAGGTGGGCGACCTCAGAATACAGGTTCGGTTGCGTGGGGCACACAAAACAGAGCCATCTATACGAGGAGCAGGCATTGGTATGCATGCGGCGGGTAGGGTCACATGGCTTGGGACTGACTAAACTGCCATGTGGACAAGCATCAGACAGTAGAGGGACCTCCCTGGTAGAGGTAGAGGTTCGACCGTGGTGGTCCGCTGGGAGTGGGCAGATGAGGCAGAGGAGCTGGCCGAGTAGCGGGTGGTGGATGACGTTTCGAGGCTCTACCACCACCACCACTAGGAGGTCTACCCCGAACACTGGGAGTTGGCAGGCAGAGGCAGGCTCAGCTCCATGCAGTCGAGGCCTATGACCACGACACACCTGAGATGATTCGAGGTACTAACTATGTCTACTCCACCCTTTCTGCAGTACTTATAAACATAGTTGTGAGTCATTCTTTTATTGCTGTTTCCCTTGTTCGGAGATCGGAGATTCTGACGGAGCCGGTGGCTCGATCCTTACGGCTAGAGACTATTACAGGAGTAGACTCGATGATTACGCACTGGTGCCGGTAGTGTAAGATTACTCTAGGAGGTGAGATCTTCGGCTAGGATCTTCTTGTAGTAGCATCGAGTCCTTACAACGTTATCTTGGGTATGGACTGGTTGTCTACAGTCCATGCTCAGATTGACTGTATTAGGAACAAGGTGTAGTATATCCGCATGGATGGGAGCAGGTTCACCTTCACCGTTGAGAAGGGAGCCTTTGCAGTGCAGGATGTACTTTCGTAGAGGAGAGGGCATCTGATCACACATCAGTTGGCGAGTCTCATCCTTGGATCAGTTGATGCGTGGAGTCCGAGATTTCCTATTGCAGTGGATCAGTATGCAGACATTTTTCCTGATGACGTTCCAGGACTACCTCCTCGAAGATAGGTAAACTTCTATATTGACCTGTACCCCGTGAGAACACCGATATCTACTCCAGCATATTGGATGGCTCCTGCTGAGCTTCGTGAGCTGCGGGTATAGCTGGAGGACTTGCAGGGAAATGGATTTATCTGACCCAGTGTTTCAACCTAGGCTTCTCCGATTTTGATAGAAAAGAAGGCGGATGGGATCTTGCGACTGTGTGTCGACTACGGTCACCTGAATAAGGTGACCCTGAAGAACAAGTAACCACTTCTGAGGATTGATGACCCCTTTCATCAGATCAAAGGAGCACGATGGTCACGAAGATAGACCTCAGGTCAGGCTATCACCAGCTCAGATTTTGAGATGAGGATGTGCAGAAGAAGATATTCAGGTGTCGGTATGGCCACTATGAGTTCTTGTTTATGCACTTCGGTGTAACCAACACTCCAGTAGTGTTCATGAGTCTCAAGAACAGGATTTTGAAGCCTTACCTCGACCGATTTGTCATATTTTTCATCGACGACATATTGATTTACTCGACCACTGAGGAGGAGCATGCCTACCACTTGTGGGTTGTACTGGATAAAATCCAAGAGCACTAGCTTTATGGTAAGCTCTAGACATTCCAGTTTTGGATTCGAGAGGTTCACTTCTTGGGAGACATCATCTCAGAGGATGGATTAGCAGTGGATCCAGCAAAGATTGAGGTAATGCTATCTTGGGAGCCACCCAGGAGTGTGATGGAGGTGTGGAGTTTCCTAGGTCTGGCTGGATACTATCAGAGATTTTTTCCAGACTTCTCCAAAGTTGCAGCACCACTTTCAGCTTTGAAAAAGAAGGGGAAACCCTTCGTGTGGTCAGATAGATGTCATCAGAGCTTTCAAGAGCTGAGATAGAGATTTACCAGTGTGCCCATATTGAGGCCACCAGAGGACTTCGTTGGGTACGTAGTATACTGCGACGCATCAGGGACCAGACTCGGGTGTGTCCTGATGTAGGAGCGAGTAGTGATCACATATGGTTTACGGTAGTTGAGACAATATGAACAAAACTATGCTAAGAAATACCTAGAGTTAGCAGCAGTGGTCTTCACCTTGAATATGTGGTGACACTACTTGATGGGAAAGCGCTTTACAGTCTATTCTAACCACCAGAGTCTTAGTAAAATCTTCTCGCAGAAGGACCTGAACCTGAGATAGCGGCGATGGATCAAGTTCCTCCAGGACTATGACTTTGAGATAGTCTATACTCCTGTGAAGGGGAACGTTGTAGCTGATTCTCTCAGTAGAATATCAGGCATTTAGCCGCTAGGAGAGGCGACATAGCAGCTAGCCGCATTGCAGATATCCTTTGTGGATATTGATGGAGAAGCTTTTCTTCAGTCTCTCACAGTCACTCCTCCACTTCTTCAGCAAGTCAGGGAGGCACATCTTGGGGACATTGACTGTGAGACACAACATGCTCAGAAATCCTCAGAACAGGTACCTAATGGATTTGCTGAAGGAGGGGAGCACATCATCCTCTTTAGGGGACGTACCATGGTATTAGTCTCACTATAGAAGGAGGTGATGAAGGAGTTACACACTTCCCCTCTAGTGGTACATCTAAGAGTGGTGAAGATGTATCAAGACCTCATACGATAGCACTGGTGGCTGGGGTATGAAGAAGGTTGTAGCAGAGTTCATTTCACGATTCCTCACTTGTCATCAAGTGAAGGCATAACACCAGGTACCAGCAGATTTAGTACATCCCTTAGAGGTTCCAGAGTGGAAGTGGGATGGGATAACTATGGATTTTGTGATGGGCTTCCACGTACATCCAGAGGGCACGACTCTATTTGGGTGATCGTAGACCGACTCACCAAGTCAGCCCACTTTCTACCGAGAAGAGAGCATGACTCAGTAGAGAGCTTGGGGCGCCTCTACATTCAATAGTTCATAAGTCTTCATGGTGTGCCAATGACTATCATTTCTGATCGAGATGATCAATTCAATTCTCAGCTATGGAAGGGGTTACAAGAGGCTTTTGGGATGCAGCTACGTATGAGCACCACCTTCCACCCTTAGACGGACGGTCAGACTGAGAGGACCATTCAAACTCTCGAGGACATTCTCTATGCATTTGTCTTTGACTTTGGTCATAGCTAGGAGGATCACTTACCCTTGGTGGAGTTAGCATACAACAAAAACTACCACTCCACCATCGGGATGGAACCATACAGGGTGTTGTACGACCGACCATGGAGATCACCTCTATGCTGGAATGACCCTGGTGAGTTAGCACTTGTAGAACTAGAGATGATTCAGGCTACGATGGAAAAGGTGAAAATCATCCAGGATCGGATGAAGACTACACAAAGCAGACAGAAGTCCTATGCTGATAGGAGATGGAGACCACTGGAGTTCGAGGATGGAGACCACGTATTCTTACGGGTATCACCTCGATGGGGTCTACGAAGATTTGGCTGGGGAGACAAGTTATCTCCACCCTTCATCGGACCTTTACAAGTCCTTAGCAGAGTAGGTGAGGTGGCTTACCACCTAGACCTTCCACCTCAGTTGCACCAGGTGCATGACGTCTTCCACGTATCTCAGCTGAGGAGATACGTGCACGACCCGAACCACATCATCCACCATGGGGAGATGGACATCGATGACGGGATGAAATTCACGGAGGTCCCGGTGGAGATCAATGATTGACAGGAGCGGGTCCTACGTGGATGGTCGATTCCTCTGGTGTGCATTCGCTGGCAGCGCAGAAACCTCCAAGAGAGAACTTGGGAGCGGGAGGCTTAGATGCGAGCTTAGTAACCCCATTTGTTTCCCTAGCGTGTGTTGTAAATTTAAGGGGATGTAAATCCCTGATGTGGGAGTAATGTAAAGACCCAAAAATTTCAAGTAATTTTTTTTCTTGAATCCTTTATAATTTTACGAGTTTGCAGTTTCTGACGGTGCAAAATTCCATGGCTCGGTGTGCCCAGAATCAATTTCTGAAGTTTTTTCGGGTACGTTCTATAAACGTACATGCGGGTTTTTCTATCTTTTGAACCGGTGCTCGGAATTGAAAACCGAGGAAACCGATGAACTCACAGCACCAGTATTCACTAAAGGGGACCTTTACCACAGCTGCATTTTATGTGGGTAGAAGGTTATATTTTGAGGAATTCATACTAAATTAATAAAATTATTGGTACACAATTTTATTATTTAGTGGTGGTTATTTCTTCCCAAGGGAAGTTAGAGGTGGGGCCCACACCCACATAACCTCCCATGAGAGGATTTAGTGTGGTGGAGCCCAGACAAGGCCCTAATTCTGCAACTCCCTTTAACTCCCCATTAACACCCCCTTTAATTTATTTGACAACTACCCCTCATTTATTGTGGTGGAGTCTCTCCACCTCCCTCTAATTAAGTTTGATAACACAATTAGATTAATGACTTCATTAATTAATTATCACATCTCATTTTGAAACAATTTTAATTGTATGGAAAATATTAAAATGAGGAAGAATTATTAAAATATTTGACTTGGAAAATATTTTAGGTGGGGAAAACCTGTGGAGAATTTAGAGGACAGCTTCCTCCCTCACTAACGAAGAACACGAGGAACGATATCCTCTCGTCAACCGGAACAAGATTGTGAGGAATGCCTTCATCCTTTCTTCTTCTTAGAGTCAAGGGAGAAGACACCGCTCGTGAGGAACACCGTCTATGACAACGTTCTGGGATGCCCGACCTCCGCGACGCTTGTTTTCCGCGAATCGTTGACATGCTCCGCTCTTGAATTCGAGGTAGGGTGATTGTATAATTTAATTTGAATAAATTATCCCTTCGTTATTGTTGAATGCGAATGATTGTATTTGGCCAATTGTTACCACCTAACATAGAGGGCGCATGAAGAATGAACACGAATCAGGGAACCTTAGTTTTTTCTTGATTTTTAATTCACAAAGGGAGGTAGTGGCGAATGGAGGCAGCGGCGAGCAAAGGAGGTGGCCGCACGCCGACCGCGTGTGAAAGAACCACGACCCACAACCGCGGGCCGCTCGACCGAAGAAGAACCGGACGACCGTAGCAGACCGGGCTGGTAGAACTGCGACGCCACTCAGCACCGTGCTACGGAGAATCCCTGCCCGCATAGGGTGGGCCGCTTTGGCCGATGAACCGGCCAGATTGTCAGCCGGACGGGCGGAAGGATCCATAGTGCTCATGGGTGCCGTGGAGGATAGATCGCGGCCTGCAACCGTGGACCGCTCGCACCAGGACGACCGGTCAGCTTTGACTAGCCGGACAGGAGGGCGGTGGCGCTCGGCGTCGCCAGTTTGGGAAACCAGTTGACCTCGCCCCCCGCATCGCTCGACCACCCAGGCCAGGTCATGGCCAGCCAGGTGGGGCCGCACCAGCCAGGCCGGGCCATGCCCTTGCACAGGCCGGGCCGCCTACCACGGGCCATGCCAAGCCCCACCGGGCAGGGCCATGCATTTTCGGACTGGGCTGACCCCCTTAGCCAGGTCAGACCCGCCGAGCTAGGATAGGGCGACCCGCCAGCTCACTAGGCTTGACGAGCCATGCCTATTTCACTTAAACGCGAATAAATTTAAGACCACATGTCCGATTTACGCGCCGTCTATGACACTAGGACCTTCGCAACTAAGAGGTCCTTTTGCGATACTCTAAGTGAGTTTTGGATGACTTTGGAAAATGACTGGGTTTGGAAGGTGCATAATTCCAACCGGGCCCTTGGAATAGAAAATCTAATATCTCTCAGACCAGGCGTCCGATTGACGCGCCGTCTGTCGCATTGGGTTCCTTTTGACGAGAAGGAACTTCAGGATACATCAAATTTGGACTTCACTATAGTTGATGTATCGAACCCATGGCTCAAGGAGCGGACCCTCCCGGAATCAAGCGTGTTGCGTGCAGGAACCATAGAGCTGGCTGCGACTGCAACGACAACTGTACTGGAATCCTCTGTGGGTTCGGCAGTGACAACAACTTTACGGGAATCCTTCGTGGGTTCAGCAGTGATGCAAACTATACCGGAATCTTCTGTTGGTTTGGCAGTGACAAGAGCTGTACTGGAATCCTCCATGGGTTCGGCAGCGACGACAACTATACTGGAATCCTCCGTGGGTTCGGCAGTGATGACAACTGTACTGGAATCCTCTGTGGGTTCAACAGCTTAGATGAATTAGTGTCTAAATCTGATCATTTCTATATCTACACGAAATATGTATACTTTTGTGAGATGAGTCTTGACATTCAATCATTATCAAAGATGTGATTGACTTTCTTTCCTGTGTGGACTGGGTTGTGCTTGGGCTTGAGAGTTGAAGCCGAACTGATATTGATAACATAGGTATATGTATGGGAATATACCTAAGTAGGGTTTGTTGTGACTTTTTAGTTGTATCTTTCTTTTGTGGATTAACCTTTGTGGATTCTGGGAGACCTTAGAGGGTCTCGGGGTCCCTACTGAGTATCATATACTCACCCCTACATGGGATATACCCGTACTACATTATGTTGGATGCAGACGACGGACAACACTAATCAAGGAAGAGACTTATGGAGCTGGAGGGTACCTGGAGGTGGACCACTTGGTGAGACGTACGCGGAGCAGACGGACAGACCCGTGGTGCTGAGGAGGCCATCTGTACCCTCCCTTTAGGTGGGATTCCTGAAGGATGACTCAGTGGTTGCTGTTTTACTTTACTGCAGATGTAATAGCTTTTCATTTGTACTGTACTTACTGTTGGGCTTGTATTTCCATCCCCTTTCTTTCTAGCACTTACTTTTGTATACAATTCCTCTTAGTGCTTACTTCAGTTGTGTACTATGTTGTGTTTTCTTACTTTTATAAAGGCAATGCCTTCCCAGTATAGGGATTTAATTTAGTTGTATAATATGTTTGGTTTGCTTACTTTTATAATGAATCTTTAGATACGGTGGTGGAGAATGAAATACATCTGTTCGTGGGGTAGTAGTCTTCAATACACACAAACGATGAATTATTTTCCCATTTAATGGAATAAGAGATTGATATTGATAATTAAATTAACAAAATAATAACTAAGTGTATTTATGAAAATATAGTTATTGTTCTATAATTTTTGAATAATATTTGAATGAGGTGGAAGAATAAACACAATAGAAACACTTGATTAAAAATGATACCTCTTCTTTAGAAATTCCCTATTTCTTAGCACCATAAGACCACAAACGGTGGTATTATTTCAAAATAATTACCAATAAAAAGTTTATTGGAATTATATGAAGGTTTTTGGGAATATAAGGGGTGAAAAATATGGTTTTATGTGTGAATAAATGATAAGAAAAGGTTCCCTTTTATTAGAGAAGGGAAGGAAAATCTTGAAATTTATCAAAATATTAAATGAAAATAAATTTATTTTAAATTAAAAATGGCTCAAAACATTTTATTTACTAATTTAATGTGAATTTGTGTCTAAATAATCTCGTCCATTAAAAAGTAGAAACATTTTGTCTACTTTTTAATCCTTAACTGTTTTTACCCTTATTTACCTCCTTTAACTCTTACGATGACAACTTGTACTTTTAATCTTTAAGGGTTAATATAGTTACAAAAAAATTACAAACAAAACCTAAATGGATAAATGGATGAAATATTAAACCCTATACAAATAATTTGTTATAATTTTCTATTTTTATAATATTATATCATTTAATAAAATATTATTTATTTTAAAATATCATTAATGCCAATTTTGACAATATTCATTACTTTGACAATAAAAATATCAATATAATTCTTATAATTAGATAAAATTATTTAATTAAAACCCTATAATTTTAATTTAATCTATAAAATTATTGAATGACATTAATTATCTAAAATTATATTAATCTTAATATTTTTATTATCATTTATTTTATATTTATATAAGTAAAATAATTATTGTATCATCATATGAAATCATTTAATGTAATTATTTGTTGACTAAAAATTAAAAATTAATTTCCAGTATTATATATATATATATTATCTTTGCAAATACTATTTATGGTTGAATATATAATCAATATTATAACATATTAAAAATGAAATACTTATAAAAAATATTAGTATGACAAGTATGAATCTTCTTAAAATAAAATAATATGAGAGGATTAATGTCAAAAAAGTTAATACAAGAGGTAATAAATCAAACAAAGGATGATTTTGGTCGAAACACACTCTTACAATGAAATTTGGATATTTTTTACATTAATACCCTAATATTTATAATATTATTTTTATGCTTAATTACTCGATTTACCCTTAACCATTGTAATAAACAATTACTATGTTTATTATTAATATTGTACAAAAAGGAACATATTTACTAAATTTGAAAATTTTGATTTAACATATGGAATTAATTTTTTTGAATTCAAAAAAAATAAGTGCGTCAAATTAATTTAAAAATAATCCCATAGACAGGATGAGAAAGTTGGTTTTTAAAGTGAAAATGTTCCAAATTTTGAAATGTTTTTATATCCAATTTTATTATGAAAATGATTCAAATGAACTAAATTTAATTAATAGACTTATAATTGATCTCTATTTAGTTTGAAATCAATATAAAATATAATTTAAAATAATAATTTTTTTAGATGAAAAGTTTGTTTTTAATTAAAATGCATTATTTTTCTCTATTCATCAAAAAATGAACTTTATTAGAAAAAAATATTTAAACCAAATTATATTTTTATATTATGATTTAAAAATGAATTTTAGTTTTTCAAATAAAATTATTAAATGTATCAAAATTTATTTTTAAAACGAGTGTGTATTTAGAAGGAGGTGAAACTACTTTTTAGAAAGAAATATAGTTTTTCAAGCATAAAACTAGATTTCTTTCTAAATCATGTATAAAAAACAAATAAGATGAATTTTAAAAATTATATGTAATATATTATATAAATATTTAATTAATATAATCTTAAAATATTTATTTATTTATTTTATTTTTATAAAATACACTTTTGTAAATTTAAATAGTTTTTTCAGAAAAAATAACACTTATTTTCAAAAGGGGTTTTATTTTAATTTATAAATAATAAGACACCAAAATATTAATTATATACATGTGTAAAAATTATTACAATAATTTATTTAATACTATTCATTTTTTCCAATTTAGTAGCTAGGTTATAATTGTCACATAATAATAATATTCAGTTGCTCATTTATCCTTGGTGTTTCGTATCTTTTATGTTATAGAACACAATATTTCCTTCTAATAATGTGGGATGTTACAAAAAAATTCGTAATCTATATAGGTATATTTTTCATTTAAAGTTAAATTAGAAAGGGATTTAGTAAATACCTTTTTTATGTATCCTTGATTAATATTTGGAATAATAGAATAAAATCCCAGAACATTCTTATTTTTATCATTATTGTGAGAAGAATTTTCTAAAGAACAATCTCCTACACATGAACTCAAAGTTTCAAAATCTTTTTAAAAATTCAATTACTTTATACTTATATTAATTTTATAACTTCTATTTTTTATTATTTTCCTTTAATCTCATAAAATATAGTATGATGTGTCATGGATTCTTGCATTCATGACATGTCATCTTAGAATAATATTTATTCCTATTTATTTCTTTAGAATATTTTTAATTTTTTTAATGAAAATGTTTGATCACAAATTTATTCTTAATAATCCTTTTAAAATTAAAAATTTCATTCTAACTCATTTTGTAAGAACTAATTTATTTCTCAACTTTAACTTTCTTCTTATTAATATATTTTTGAAAATTTCTTATTGGATCTATTATTTATAATAACTTTAAATGTGGAGGAAAAAAATATACATCCATTTTAATTCTTATTTTTCTCAAAATCCCTTTTCAATATACCCTCATACTGTATGAGATTTCTATTAAAATCATTTAATATCAACTTAGTAAGATTCTATATATCATCTAATTATGTTCTTTAAGATTCGCTATAATTGACCATAATATTTATGATCATATCAACCAAATTTTCATCAGTTAAACAACTATATTCTAATTATTGTAAACTATTCACAATAGTCATGAATCTCTGAGTCATCTTTGCATCATATTATTTAGGTTAAAATTCAAAGGCCTGATAATAATATCTCAATATATCTCTTATTTTTACAATAAATTTGGTTATCTTAAATTGTGAGATTTCAAGTTTTTCTCATATACTATTATCTTATAATCAGTATGAAATTTGACTCCATACGCTCCTTATCCTTAAAAATAGAAACTCTAGCAGCGGTGGTACTGTAGAATCCTGGTTATTGTAGTAGTAATATTCACCAAAGGGCCCTTTGGGTCAAAAAATTAGCTTTCAAGACTTGTATTCATAACTCTTGGCCTTAGGAGTTTGGGATATGTAATGGGTCTCCCTCTACCCAGCCAATAAAATAGGTCTTTTATTTAATCATTAAATGAGGCTTCGACCCCAACCATTAAAAAACTAGCTCTGATAAAAAATATAGGATTGAAATCATTTAACTACAAGATAAGGTCCCAATTATTGTTTATAATATAAAATATATGATTTACTTAACCTCATTATGTTATTAATTTGGAAAAACCTTTGTTCTATAAATGAAATTAACCGAACAATCATTTATACTGATACTTTAAAAAATTAGTTTCAAATGAAATTTTATAACTCACAATATGAATCTTTCGTTAAACATGATAACTTGCAATTAAAAATCATAAAAAAGTAAAGTAAACTTTTTGAATAAAGCAATAAAAAAATAAAAAACTTTATAATAAGGATATATACGGTAACATTTAGTATTAATTAAGTCAATAACCCATATTTTAGGGGTCTATAATTTCCCCCAAGACATAAAGGTCTATCTTCCTTAATAAAAAAATCCCTCAATACAAAGATCATAACAAATTATGTTTCCCAAACCTCAATAACCCATAATTAGAAAGATAAAAATAAACCCTTTCTTCTAATAATCAGAATCCCTTGATCAAACATAAAATTAGGAAGAAAACTAAAAACAAAAAAGATATTAATGCATTCACAATCACCATATATATTCTGTAATACAAAAACACTCAAATTATTATAATAAAGTGAATGAGTAATAAGATGTTATTAAAGTAAAAAAATAACTTCCCATCATCAGTGGTGTAAAATAATTATCCTCCTAGAATGTTTCATATATTTATTGAAATTTCATCAATGTTCATCATCTATATTTCTCAGAGGTGGTTGTAATAATGTAAGACTGACTTATCTTTATTTGATAAGGTTCATTAGAAATTCTTCACCTGATGATGTATTTAATAAATCAGCATTACCATTGTTTTGAATTTTGTTTAATGGAATGAATTCTGTTATTATAAAAAAATATATGGTTCATCATGTATATATTTATATAGGATCATCTAAATATCATGTTTTCATTCATCTGATATGTTTATCTAGTAAACTTTATGAAAAATTTTCTAATAATATAATATTACAATTTGTCTTATAAATTTTATTGAACATTTTCTAATTAACCTATGTATTATTTTTATGATGTCCAAAGTACACACCCATTTGACTTATAATATTTAGTTCAGTTTGATTCATTCAAAATACATAAACTATGTTTCATCCAATTTGTTTTGTTAGGAAGACATAAGATAAGTTCCATGTGACTTAAAAAGTATTCTAGATCCAGAAAAAATATATGTTTTCTAAATGAACATTCCAAAAAATTGGGAAATATAATTTTTAATAAAATAAATTATTTAAGGAAGTGTTTTCTAATTTTCAAAACTATGGACTTAATGTGTTGAAAGTAAACCTTCAAATAAATATGTTGTTGGTTCAATTCCTATCTTTTACGATTTATTTCCTTATTTATTTAAATTTTTTGAAAAAATATAAAAAATTTATAATTTTAAACATATAGATTATAGAGATAATATTATTTTTAAAAACATAAGGTTTTTCAATCTCCCACCCTTAAATAAATTATATCTTTATAGTTTTAAATGTTTAATACTAATGAAAATATCTATGGCTGTCTTATATATAGATGTGACATGGGATATAATTTATAGAGTGATATCAACCTAATAAAATTTTAAAACATATATTGTTTATTATAATAATATTACCCC
Source organism: Viscum album (assembly GCA_963277665.1). Classification (NCBI taxonomy): domain Eukaryota; kingdom Viridiplantae; phylum Streptophyta; class Magnoliopsida; order Santalales; family Viscaceae; genus Viscum; species Viscum album. Next base: position 639,489,110 of record OY728146.1, on the reverse strand, counting down.
TAATATTGTGTTTTTCTACAACCTTTTGAGTCAATAGTATATTGCTATTTGTATTGAGACTTGAATTATATTATTTTCTTATAAAGGATGTTCATAATAATCCTTTCATAGTCTCTCATAGGATGATAAAAATTATGATCTCCTTATACCAAATAATTTTTCCTCTGATTGGAGAGAACCAATATATTTCCAAAATCACATTCAATTTTTTGAATAAGGATAATAAGATTATCATAAACACTTTACCATTAACATAAACATTGGATAAAATAATCCTACCATTAGTAGCTTTTATTAATAATTCTATGTCTATCTATTTAGGAGATGATTTAATGTTTTTAGAAAAATTATAGGCATGATGCAGTGGGTTGATCAATATAGAAACATAATAATCAAAGTTATTGAGTGGATTCTTGGTGTTCCTCACTCCAAATCATTTTTGGAAGTCACTTCAGTAGTTAATATTGAATGGGATTTATCTTGTTCCCTTAGCCTTGGAATATTTTGATTCCTGTAATCATTTTTAGACATTATATTATGGAATTGAATTTAATAATTCCCATGATTTCCATATATAATGTATTGGTAATTTACTGGTTCATTTAGATGCATGTTTTCCACTCCTGTCATGCTAACTAGACTCTTCATTTCCCTTTGGTATTTTAATTCTCAATGACCATCTCTTCCACAATAATAGAATCCTCTTATCCCATTTAGTTAATATAATTAGTTTTTTCTTACATGTTTGAAAAGATATAAATCGAGTCTTCTTTCCTCAGTTATATTCTTCATCAAAATTTCATGAGACTCCATCCTTCTCTTGTTCAATATACTGCAGATCTTAACTATGCTTATGTTGGTAACCAAATTTTGAGATAATTGGTATGTAATAATCATTGTATTTCATAATATATCTCTAATTAAAATGGTTTTACCATTGAGTTAATCATAACATTTTTTTCTCACTCATAGGGTTAACTCGATTCCTTTTGTTTTCAATAATCACTAAAACCAGAAAGAATCACATGAGGGATAAATATTTAATATAGTTGTGGGATTATCATAATGATTAATAGAAAATATATTCAACCATAAAACCATTTAACCTTTTACTCCATCATGTAATCCTATAATTCCTTCATTTCATCCTATAAAATCTTAATTTAACCTAGGTTACTTTAAGTTAAGGTATCTTGTACTTTTAAACCTAGTCCCTCAAAGTAACTAGAAAACCATTCCTTCATCATGGTTCATAAATTTTATATTGTCGACCAAATAACATCCCTCACAAGTTTACAGTCAGGTGTGAAATCTTAGGACCACTCATCGTGTATCAGATTGATGATCAATTAAATACTCAATCTACCATTTTCGGGGTGATTACCCATAGGTCCATATGTTCTACAACTACATCCACTTTCCAATATTCAAATATGGACATAATTTATATGAAACCCAAATACTATATAATTTACCAAAATTCTACTATATTATTCTTTACATTTACTCATAACTTAGATTTTCACTAAGGCTCTCTCATACTAATCTCTAAAAAAAACTAGATCATCATTTGATACCAACTATAGTGACCCAATTTTAAAAAAACTTTATTTCATAATTTATTTCATAGATTTTAAACACTTAAAAACTAAGGATCAAGTGTTATAGTGTCTTTGTAAGATTAAAAACAAGAATACATCAACAATAATATAAAAAAAATCATCTTCATTTAAAACTCCACATAGTATTACTAATTCACATAGATCTTCTAAAACTGTATACAATATCATATAGAAAATACATAAAGAAAAAAAGTGATCTTGAAAGCCCAATAAAGAAATATACAAGTAAATAAAGAATAACATGAGATTAAAAATGAATAAAATGAAATAATAAATAGGATGATCATAATCATGGAAACATTACATAAAAAATGTCCTCATAAGATCATATAATAATTTATTATTTAGAAAAAATATAAGATATGACATCATTAATATATGTCAAGGGTCAATACCAAGTCAATAATTATAATGTTTAAAAATTACATTGTTGGATTTGGTTCAATACCCATTCCTATAAAAATTATGGACAAATTAAAATGGAGGATTAGGTTTACTCCTTAATCCCTTACATAACATATCATGAGAGATAATGCATTACCTAATACATTATAGTGATGTATATAATTCTAGACCCACCTGTCACATAAATGAAAATCATACATATGTGTGACATATGAGGAAAATAAAACATACATAAATAGTATGCATGTTCAAACCCATGAGAAGAAATTAGGTTTAATAATTTTGATTCAAGGCCAAAATCAAAGGCTAAATCATAAGGATTCCAATGTGAGGAAGGAATTAAATCATTTTGAACTTTTATTATTGAAAAAGGGATACATTTAACAACCAAAGTAATGTTAGGATAAATAATTTTCATGGATTAATAATATTCATTAATTATATTTTACAGGGTTATATTCATTATAATAATATGAGGTAATTTTTTAGTCAAAACGAAAAAGTATTATTTCTAACTAAATTGGGTTTTGAGACATTATATGGTTTTATTTAAAATAATGATTAAAAAATTAGTTAATATTAGTCTGAAAAAAATTAATTTTTAGATGCATCATTCTAAAATTGTCTGAGGATTAACTTATCATAATTTTTTGAAGAAATTGTTTGTTAGAAATAGTGATAAATATTTATTTTTTATTAAAAAAATACTTTTCATTTAAACGATTTACAAAGTAATATTTTGTTTTAAAATGGTTTAAATGTAAAATTAGTAGATTTATGTGATTAATAATCCAAATAAGTTAATTTTAATCAAAATTATACTTGAATTTTTCAAAAAAACATTTTTATACTTGAAAATACATTTTTTTAAAATGTTTTTCATCGTGATTTTTAATTTAAAATTTTAATTATAATATGCCACTTATATGAATTGAATTTTATAAAATGAATTCCATATTTGAAATCCTAAAAAGTAATATTATGTATTAGGGTAAAATTTATTTTTGGTATTTAAAAATAGTAAAAAATATTAAAATAATAATATGATTATGGTTAAAACATGTTTATAGGTGGTTGATTGAAAGATATAAGGGTTAAAATGACATAAAACTTGTCTAATGAATACTTTATAGACATATTTAATTCCTAAGTCATATAATATTCTAAATTTTTTATTTTTATTCTATTTTTGTTGTTTAAGCATTTAATATATTTTAATCCTTTTTAAAATTCCAAGTATGTCCTCTCCCCCACTTGTAAAAGGATACCCCTCTCCTTTCCTATCCACACTTAGAGATATTTTTTAAAAATACTATCATAGTTGAATTATAATATACCCAACAAATTAAAAGAGTTGTTTTTATGATCATAAAATCATCCTAGGAATTCTATAGGTATAAACCTAAAGATGTTTCCCAAAGAAGAGGTATAGTTTTTAACTGAGATTTTTCATTTTATTTATTATTATATCTCACAAAAATCTTTTTAAAACATGATGAAATAATATAAATAGTATATTAAATAAATTTAGTTTTTATATTAATGTAATAACCTTTATCTATCTCCCCTTTCACCAAATATGAAATAAAATCATACTTCATGTGTACGGAGGACTACCACCTTGCGATCCAATGTAATTAATTTTCCATCAACAGATCTCATGTGTAGTTATAATGATGTATTTAATGTATTTATATTATATTCATGACATAATTAATATTTGGAAATCTAATATACCATATATTTTCTTACCTTTCCATCCATTGAAAAATGGTAATGTCACTCATCTGTATTTGTAGACTAGCAGTTCCATGAAGTGATGTGATCTGTTTTTCAACACCGCATGACATGGATGGTATATATAATTGTATTTAAATAAGTAATATGATATTCATGATATTATAATAATTATTTAAATATAAAATTATACTTATCTTATTTCTTTCATGCTCTATGAAAAATGAAAACGTTACTCATGCATACATATGACCTACCATCTCCTTGATTGTAACATGATTCATTTTTCATGGTTGTATTTCATTTATGGTATTAAAAATATAATTTATATATAAAAATGAGAATTATTTGATCATTATTATTCTATATATGATTTAATAATTACCTATTTTACCATATTCAACCTACATAATTCATTTTGGATATATGAGACAAATATAATCAAAAAGTATGTCAAGAACGTAAAAGATTAATTAATTGAACATAACCTAGAAATAAATAAAAAAATATGAATAATAAACATAAAAAACATTCTTAATTAAGTAAATAATTAACTTTTGTATACAATTAATGAAAATAAGTAACATACAAGATGAGTCGAACTCGAGGTAAGGTACACTTTATTATAAAACCTCATTATAATTGGTTCAAATATTCATTTTCTATATCATTTTCATCCAAGTCCATGTTATTTTAAATGTTTCAAAAAATTCTTTGTTTTTATTCAATTGTTTATAAAGGTAAATTTTTTCTATATTTTACTTTATTTACAATGGTTTAAAAAGTAATATTTTTAACTTTTTAAATATGAGTCAATTTTGTTTGAAGTGTAAAAGAATTTTCTTATTGAAGATATGTGGCATGAAATTTTATAATTTCCTGATGATTCATTTATTTTAATATTACTTCAATGGTTTCCTTTTTTATTTTCATATGATTCATTTCTCTAATATTTTATTATTTTGTTATTTTAAAGCATTTTAATAGGATGGGTAATTTTACTTTATTTTTATAAGAAAAATGGAATGTGTTTTGATTGTGGGATAAAAATACTTTCTTAATTGTTTTATAATGAAAATTTTATAGATTAAAAAAATTTATTCCTGATATTGTACTTGAACATCATATGTGATAATAGGTGAGCTAGATAAATCTTATATTATAGGTGATCTAGATATAGATTATATGACGGGTGAACCTAACACAACATATACGATGGGTGAGACTAATAAAAATTATTTTATTTTTGAGCCTAATATATCTCTTAAAATAAAGGTTAATATTCCTTATATTCAACGTAAATAAAGATGGAGTGAAATTAGGAATTTTCTCTTATGTACTTAACTGGTCTCCAGTTATTTGTGACACTAGTTTGAAACCTGTTATAAATATAATGCTCCGAAATTTATATAAAATAAGTTTTCTATTTTTTTCCTATTTTTCCACTATAAGTTTTAATTATTTTATTTGAGAAAAAATGTGTTTTTAGGTAGTTAATATTTATTCCATATTCTCAAAGAATAATGTGAAAAGGGTAATCATTTTATAGGTTTTCATGTTTTTCACTTGACTAATGGATTTATTACATTTATATACCTTAATAATATTTTTCTAATCATACCAAAATTTTAAATATTTTTATATTGTTTATGGATGGGTAATAAAAAGAATTAGTCAAGTAGAAATTCATTAATATTTTTTATGAAAATAAAATATGTTTCATTACAAAAAATTATACTGTAGGAAAAATTTATATTGAGTGGATGCTTCCTATTTTTAATGTATGGATTTTTTATTTAAGAATTTGTAAAATATTTCTATAAAAATCTAAGCCTAAAAGATCTTTGGGAAATAAAGAAAGTGAATTATAGTCTAAATACACAAGACTATAATTTTCAAGGTTGATTCATTATAGTTGGTTTCATAGAAAAGGTTTCGATAACTTTAGAGGTTATGATAATGTTAATCTAATACCCTTGAGATATTTTACTTAATGGTTATAATTATATAGAAATGGATGATTACCATATTGATTTATTTAGTCTATATATTTTAAAAATGGTTTTCCATAGAGGAAATATGAAAGCATAAATTAGAAGGTATCAAGAAGATAATGCCCTTCCAAATTAGCATAAAAATGTTGGGAATTAGATATGAGAAATTTATTACATTAATTGCTCAATTCATGAAAGGTATAAATATTAACAACATCCATATTAGATAGAAACCAGAATTACTATAGAGTAATATGTTGATAGTAGAGAATTTTATGAAACATCACCCTTTGGCTATTAGTGGAACATTAGATCTAGTGGTAGCCAAAATATGGATTAATTCATTGTAAAAAGTATTTTAATTCATGGAATGTTCAAGATATAAAATGGTAACTATTTACTTTTATTATTTTGAAGGTGAATCAGATCAATGGTGTTCATTGATTAAGAATACAACAGAGAGAATAACATGCTGATATGGAATTTAATACATGTTAGATTATTTTCCTAGAGAAATATTTCCCTAAAGTTAATTGAGTTAGGATGGATAAATAATTATTATAATTGGGGGAAGATTAAGAATCAATATCAATATATGAATCATGTTTTACAAGAATATCAAGATATGAAACAAATTTTTTTGGGACCTTAATAAAAAAATAATATATTTTACTCAGGATTGAAACTAAGATTATGAAGAGCATTAACCTCAGGAGAATTAAAAATTTATGATAAAGTTGTTCATTATACTGGTAAAGTTGGGATAGAGTTTGTGGATAATGTTCCTTAATAATATAAGAGTATAAAGTGGTTAAAGTTTAATTAAATTTAAAGGAATTCAAATAATAAATCTCATGGTAATCCTAAATCTTGTTCTAAGTGTTGTAAAAAGAATTCATGGTATGTTTGACAATATTTATAAAGTTTTATTAGTGTTGTAAGTTTGATAGGGTTAATTAATAATAGGAAAAATGTTCTGAACTGTCCAAGAATTCGGTTCCCTATATTTATCTAAAGGTGATATGTTTTAATTGTAATGAGTTGATAATTAATGCTAAAATGTGTTCAAAGTTAGTCAATCGGGGTGGAAATCATCAAGATTGAAAGCAAAAAAGGTGTGTAAAATCATTTAATACTATTATGGAAAATGTTAGGAAATCTAATAAAGTGGTGGAAGGTACATTAACTATGCATTCAAATTATTATAATTCTTTGGTTGGATCGAGATATTCACATTCTATCATTTTTTGATAAATTTTTATAATATTATGAATATCACCTCATAAAAAGAAGATGTAACTTTTAGTGAAAAATATGGGTGGAAGTATTAAATAAACTAATATTTATAAGAACCTTCCTATTCTTATATTTGGAATGGAATTTCATAAAAACGTATTGAACTTCACATTATATTGTTTAATTTTATTTTGGTTATGGATTGGATTATAGTTTATCAAGTTAAGAGATATTTCAAAGATAAAAAATTTATATTAATTTACTTAATACCTTTGATAAGAAACCAAGAATCTAAAAGATTTATTAGAGATAAAAGTTAAAGGTACATAACTTAGTTTTTTTAAAATAAATAAATTCTTCAAATTAATGATGTATAATAGTGAATTAATACATGGATGCATTTCTTGATTATTTTCTAAGTGTTATTCCAGATTGCGAAGTAGAGTTCACTGCTGACTAAACTCCTAATGCTAAACCATTTTAAGAATTCCCTTATAAAATGGATTGATTAGAAATTTTGGAATTCAAAAATAAGTTAGAAGAGTTTCTATATAATGGTTTAATTCATTTATGCACTTCACCATGGGCAGATCCAGTTTCATGTGATAAAAATAAATATAGTTCAATCCGACTTATACTAGTAATAGATCCATGAATAACATCACTATTAACCTAAAATATCCTTCCCTTATATATATTATTTTTTTAATCATAAATAGGTTGTATTCTATTTTTAAAATACTAATCTCAAGTCAAGATACCATCAATTTAAGATGAAAAATGTGGATATTATGTAGCTGATGTTTTGGACTAGATATTGGAATCCTGAGTTTGTGGTTATTATATTTGGGTTATCTAATGAAACATCTGTTTCAATAAATATTATAAATATATTTTTCTATGTATTATTAGATAATTTGTTGGTTGCGTTTATTGATGATATACTGGTATATTATAAAAGACATGAGGTTCATTAAAGATACATAAGGATTATTTTAATAATGTTAAATATATATATATATATATGGAAAATTTAGTATGTGTGAATCTCAGTTACAAAAAATTTCATTCCTATAGAATATTATTTCTAAAGATGATAGAATTATTGAACCTACTCAAAATAAAGTTATTAAATAATGGAAGAGAACTATAAATGTTATATATATTCATATTTCTCTTGGATCAATGAGTTTCTTCCATTAGTTTCTCGAAAAACCTGATTTGTTTTCTATTCCACTGACTAAGTCAAATTGAAAAGGAGTTAAATTAATCTGGATAAAATAGTGCGATGATTATTTGTTGTAACTAAAAATAAGTTTGCATAATGATCTTGTTTTGGCCCTTCCCTCTTAAATTAAGGAATTTTTCATCTAGATCAATGATACATTGAAGGAAATTGGTTACATTCTTTTACATAATGATCAGGTAATTTTTTAGGTTTAATGTCAACTAAAACCTCATGAGTTAAATTATACTACACCCGACATGGAATTAGATGTTTTGGATTTTTATTTAAAAAATTTTAGTCATTATTTATATGGAGTAAAGTGTGATATATTGATTGATCATAATATTTTCGATTATATATATCCACATAGAAAGAGTTAAACATGAGGTAGAGTAGATGGATGTAATTGATTAAGAGTTATGATGACATAATTCATTACCAATTTAGAAAATAGTTTCCAATGCTTTGAGTTAGAAAGGTAATATTTCTTTAACCATTTTATTTTTAGAACATTACCATTTTGTTAATGATTTCATGTATATTATCATGTGTTTTTTGTAAGATAAAAATTCTTCTATTTTGTTTCATGTGTCAGTAAAATCATATTTATTAGAAATAATTAAAGAATATAATAATGGGGATCATGTTTTATAAGAATTCATATAATTTTCAAAAATGGTATGTTTTGGAGTTTAATGTCAATGAAGAAGGTGCTATCAGATAATGAAAGAAATTATATGTACCTTTTGATTCCAAATTAAAGAGAGGATTCTTGAGTGGGGATCATAGTTCCTCTTTTTTCATTTATCTGGGAATCACTAAGATGTATAAAGACCTTCGAGAGTATTACTGGTGGGATATAATGATAAGAAATATTATTGTCTTTAATACGAAATTTTTATCTTTTCATGATATTAAAGAATAAATAAAATTACCAAAGGGGGTGATTTATCCTTTTCTAATGTCTAAGAAGAAATGGAAAAATATATTAATTTTTTTCATGGAGGGATTGTTAAATAAATATTGAGTAAATAATGTAATTTGGTTTATTGAAACTTGAATAACTAAATCTACAAATTTACTTCCCTTTCAAGATATTATGTCATTAAATTATATTTCTATACTATTTCTCAATGATATAATCAGGTTACATGGATTTCATCTCTTAATTGTATCTGACCACAATATGAGGTTCACTTTTATGTTTTAAAGAGGCATTCATAAGTCATTAGATATTCAATTAAAATTCAGTACTTATTTTCATCCTTATCCTAATAGATATTCTAAGAAAAAGATTCAGACCTTGGAAGATGTACTTCGTAATTTTTCAATTTACTATCATAGAAGTTGGATTCATCATCTTTCATTAGTTTAATTTTATTAAAACAACATTTTTATTACAATATACAGATTGAGCCTTTTTAAGAATTATATATAAATTGATGTTAGAATCTAGATTGTTGGGATAAAGTATGAAAATGGATTTTATTAGGATATAATCTGGTATAATGAATGGTTGAGAAGGTGAATAAGATTCAAAAACATATGAGGCTTCCTCAGAAAAAAAATGTTTTTGAAGACAACTGGAGGGAAGAACATTCTTTCATGGTAGGTGATCTACTTTTCCTTAAATTATCTCCATGAAAAAGTGTTACACATTTTGGTAAAAAAGGGAAGTTGAGTCCAAATTTCATTAGACAATATTAAATAAAAAATAATTGTAGATTATATTTCAATAGAGTGGAATTGCCTCTAATTTTATCTTAATTACATATTTATTTCATGTTTCATTGTTACAAAAATATGTGTCAAATACTCACACGTTTTGATCCTTGAAGTGGTTCGGTTGTAAGTAAAAAATTATTATTAAGAAAATCACATAAAAATTTTGGACAACATATTGATTTTTTTATAATAAGTTAATTTATCAAGATATTTTTTTGTGGAAATTCATATTTTTGAAGAAGCAATATAGGACTCATAAAATTTTATGAAGGAAAAAATTCCCAACTTGTTTTAGCACTGAATAAAATTAAGATAACATAATTTACAAATGGGGGAAGGATATAACAACCCAATTAATTTTTGGATAAATATTTTTTATATTTTATTAATTTTTATCAATTATATTTTATATATTTATATTCATTATAAGAATATTAGGAAATTTTTTAGACAAAAGGAAAAACATTTATTCCATGCGAAATTGGATTTTCACGCAATATATAGTTTTTTAAAGAATTATGTAAGTATAATAGAGTTTTAATTTGAAAAAATGAACTTATTTTTTTAATTTATCATGTAAAAATTATCTTAAAATGAATTTTTGATAATTTTTTGAAAGGAATTATTTTTCATTGAATAGTAAAATAACTGATTTTTATTAAAAATTGTCTTTCCGTTCCTAGAATTTACAGAGTTACATTTTGACTTCAAATGTTTTTAATGAAAAAATAGCTAATTTATATTATTAATATTACAAATATGTTCATTTTTATCAATATTATACATGAATTGTTTTTAAAACATTTTTATACTTAAAACGATATTTTTATGAAAAACCATTTTTCATCATGTTTTATAGGTTTATTTTTCAATTAAATTATACAAATTATGTGAATTGAATTTTATAAAATTCATTAAATATTTTTAATCATAATTATTAATATTATTTAATGAGTTAAAATTAATTTTTTTTAATGAAAAGTAAAAGGAGTAAAAATATTTTACCATGATTAAGGTTAAAATAGGTTTATTGAAGTGTTAAACTAAAAAGTTAAGGATTAAAATGACCTGAAAACATGTCTAATTTATATTAGATATACATTTATAAGCCATATATTATATAATATTCATAAATTTTCCATTTTTAAGCCATTGTTATGGATTAATATATTAATATATTCTAATCAATTCAAAAATTCCATGTGCGTCCTCTCCCCACTTATAGAAGGACACCCCATGTTCTCTCCTATCCATGATTATAGAGAGTCTTGGATATACAAATACCTATCCAAATAAACTAATAAATTCCATCCCCACATCATTGTGTCTCTATATTGACCAGAAACATATCATAGGAAGGATTTATTTATAAACATAAAGAGGTTGTCTGAAGAAGAGGTGTAGTTCTTAACCAATATTTTTCATTTTATTCTTCTTATAACTACATAAAATATTATTCATACAATATTAAATAATAACACCATAATATTACATATATTGAGATTCTTTTATGTTAATTTCAAAACCTATATACAAAAACCCTTCAATCAAATGGGAAACAAAACCATTATTCATGTGGACGATGGACTACCGCATCGCGAACTGATGTAATTTGTTTTCGATTACCGTCTCTCATGTATGTTTATGATGTAAGATTGAATTTATATAAATGATATTAATGACAAAATAATTTTTTTAAACATAATATATCATTTATTTTCTCACCTTTACATTCATTGAATAATTATAACATTGTTCCAGTGTATGTGCTGATTACCACGTTCATGAAGTGATGTGATTTATTTTTCATCAAAACGTGACATGGATTGTATATATAAGTGAATTTAGAGGTATAATATGATATTTATGATATAATGATAATAATTATATATTGATAAAATTATACTTAAATTATTTCCCTCATTCTTATTGAAAAATTAAAATGTTACTCATGTGTTCGTAGGGCCTACCATCTCCACGATTTTATTATATATAATTTTTCATAATCATAAATCATGTTCATTTTTAAAAGTGTAATTTTTTTAAAAAAATTATAATTATTTCATTATTATTATTAAATATTTGATTAAATAATGAAATATTTGACCATATTCATCCTTCCAATGTTATTTTGACATCTGATTTGAATATCATCAAAACATCCGACATGAACTTAAATAATTAATTAATTGAATATAACAAGAAAATAAATAAAATAAAATGAATACTAAAATAGAAAATTATTCAAAATAATTTAATAATTGGAATTATTTTATTATTTAGAAAGATAAATAAACTATGTGATGAGTCAGACTCGAGGAAAGAGACACTAACTTAAACCCTCGTTTTTAATATTTTATGGATTTGTTTTATAAATATTTTTATTCTATAACCATTTTCATTAAATATTTTTAAGAAAATTATTACTTATGATTCAATGTATGATAATGTTAATTTTTTTTCCATATTTTACTTTTTTTATAATGGGTTTAAAAGAGATATTTTTAATGTTTTCTATACAGGTAACTTTTGACTCTTTTTACTAAAGTGTAAAAGAATGTTTTTATTTAATTTGTTTATCATGAATTAAATTTACCATAATAATGAAACTAAATATATTTTAATCAGACTTTATAATTTTTTATGATAATATTAAAATAAAATAATCACTATAATATTTTTAAAAAATTTCATTTTGTGAGTTTTCAATAAAATGGATATTTCTCCCAATTTTTTAAATAAAAATATCACGTTGTGTGATTATGGGTTAAAAATATTTTTTCAAGGATTTTATATTGAAAAATAAATATAAGAATCATTTTTAATCATGAAATGGTACTTTATAATTATAGATAATTATGGGTGAGCCTAAAACATCTTTTGCAATGGGTGAGATTGATACAGCTTATACAATGGGTGAGCCTGATGTAGCTATCTAATTAATTAGGTAATTTTATATGTCTTAAAATTAATAGAGGGAGATAACCCTATACATTTTTATTATGTATTTAACTAGGTTATATTTATTTCGTTTATGAGTTTAATATGGTCTATGAAGATAATTCATTAAGATGCATATGCACTAAGTTTTATAAAAGTGTTTTTATTTTCTTGATATTAGTTTTAAATGTTTTATTTGAAAAAAAGTGTGTGTTTTTCATATTGTTATAATTTATTTTATAAAATTGAACAATATAATAATAAAGGTAGTGATTTTATGGATTTTCTTGATTATCACTAGCCTAACAGATTTCTTATTTTTATGTCTTTTACTATAATTTTTATGCTCATCTAAAATTTTAAAATGTTCTTTACAGGGTTTACAGATGAGTTAGAATAAATAATAATTATATTTTTAAAGTCATGAATATTTTTCATTTTAAAGGTTTTATATTTTCTAAATAAACGACACTTAGTCTATGTGTCAAATTTTTAATGTATGGGTTTATTATGTAATATTTTAGGATCTAATTATCTAAAACAGTAAACCTAAAATATCATTGGAAATTATCTAAATTTAATTATAGAAAAAATAAACTATATTAAGTAATTTTTATGGCCATTTCCTTAAAAAATAGGTATTGAACATGGATTTCCAATATATAAAAGTTAATAGAATGATCCATGAGAATAAAGAATAGAAAATGAACAACATTGATGGGGATTTGTGATACAAGTAGAGGCTTTATTTTTAATGAAGGAAAGAGATTAGTTTCTACATAAAACTAGAGATGAACCAAAAGGTTTATCCATAAAATAATTATGTTTTTAAGAAGTTATTCATGGTTTAAATACACTCTGTTATGGTGATTCTTGACATGAGACCATAAATATAAAGGTTACCTTAAATTAGGTTTAGTTAAAAGTAAGAATTTCAAAGTGAATAAAAAAATATGACCCCAATAATAAAATAGATATTTAACTTGGTATATATTTAATAAAAATATATATAAAAACAAAAATAAATTCTTGTGAATAACATGATATAAAATAGATAAAAATAAGTATAATGTGTAATCTGAGCGTGGTTCAGAAAATCCAATAGATGAACATGGAAGAAAAAAAAATTTAAATACTTTTTTTTAAATTCTCATATGAAAAAAGGGATGATAAAACCTAATTTTGAGAAGATGATAATAAAATTATTAATGTCACATGATATAACCCATAATTAGGGTTCAATTAAAATTTAGAGCATTAGTGGGAAGGGAGATTATGTGCAAAGTGGGTAAACTATCATTTAGGAGTATGGAAACTATTCTTAACATATCTATATTTTCAATATGGAATAGAAATCTTGAATAATGAATATTTGAATCAAAATCGATTATCCCATAATATAAATAGGTTATACAATATGAAATGAAGTATAAAAAACATGTAGAAACATTATAAATCAAAAAATAATATTAAGTTTTAAAAGACCCAAATATTTTATGGAAGACATCAATCATATCCTATAGTAAGTAATAGAATGAATAAAACTAAATTTCACAAATTAAAAAATAATTAATGATATTATAAGTAAAGGGGGAATTATTTACACCAAAAAATGAATATTAATTCCTAATACTAAAGCATACCCCAATAAAAGGTTATTGAGACATAGACAATTAATTTATTCTAGATTAATTATATTCTTGTGAATAACTTCGTGAATAACCAAATTAAGGGTATTAAATACTTAATTAAGATAATTATTCAACAATATTTCCAATTCCAATGTTCTTTATCCATCATATGTTATTTATTTATTATATATTTTTCTTGTGTTTGTCGGTTACTTGGGGATGTTTGGTCAATTTTTAAATATCAACTTATCTGTGTTGATCATAGTCCAAATCATTGTAAAATAGTTTTATAATATCTGTAATTTTAATATTTTTATGGAAATAATTTTTATATATTATATTTTTTTTTAATTACATCCATGATTTATGGTGATGAAAAATGAAACTCATTTCTCATGAATGATGTTGTTTATGAATGTTTCAATTTGTCAAAGAATGAGAGGTAATGGGGGTAAATGGTAATTTTAACATTTAAAAATAATATTTACATTATAGATATCATATTTATATATCTTTTATATTCTTTTGACCAACCAAGAATGGAAGTGATGAAAAATGGAAGACATCAATTTTTTAGGTGGTAGTCAACACGATGCACTAACGACATTTTTGTTTTTCTTAATGGATGGAGAGGAATAAATAATGGGGTTTTAACTAATATAATAACACCTTGGTATAATAATGATAGGTATGTCATTATGTTTTTATGAATGTTAGATATTTTTAAGATGAATATTACTAATAAATGATCATGAAGAGAGTGATACTTATTTTTCATACTTGAAAATCTCTCAGAGATATTTATTGAAAATAATTCTTTATGATAACTTATAGGGACCATATAGTTGCCCCAAACATTAATAAAAATATACTACATATTATTTTCAAAATATTCATTACATATAAATAAGATCCATGGTATAATTATAAAGTTTTAGTGTCTTTGGAAGCTTGGATACATAAAAAACTAGTATATAAATAATCTATATCATTTACCATTATGTTATTCATAACTATAACCCTTATTATAAATAACATACTTAAAAACATTCTCTATAACCTAGGGAAGGGAAAAATAATAATGGGTTGGATCAGATTATCAGTAAGTTTAAACATAATAGATATCAATCAATGATTATAGATGTGGAAAAGATAATAAGTTGGGTATGAGAACATGTTCTTAACATAAAAAATCATACCCAACAATTCATAGACCATAATCATGAAACATGGAATAAATTTTTATTAATAAAAATGCATAATACATAAGATCAGGAAATAATAAATAATCAATAATTATACATGAAAACTTAAATTACAAATAATGAATAATTTGTGTCATACATACCAGTATATAATTTCTTTTCCTTAGCCAAGGATCACTTCCAAGACTATCAAATTGGCTTCGGTTCACTCCTCATTCCATAACATACTTAGTCAGGGTTCGATCCTAAAAAATATCTGTATTGAAAAATTACTTTAATAAATTGGGTTCACTCCCCAATTCATTTCTTATTACCTCATGATATATCCATCAATACCTAATGAATTATAGGGCAATAGAATTCTATTCCCACCCATCACATAATGATAAAAAAATATATGTGTGACACGATATCATAAAATAATCATCATATCATAACTCAATGAAAGTATAATGGTTTCATAAACATTTTATCTTAATAATCATAAACCATACAGAAAAATAATTAAGATTAAAAAATGGATCATGTATCTATTAAATAATAATTAAAAACAATGGATGTTTTTATAGGTGGAAATAACATTAAAATATCACTAGAACATTTCTTTAGGAAAATAACCCTTCTATTTTGATATCAATAAATTAAATTTCAAAATGTTAAAAATATTAATGTAAAAACTTTATTTGAAAATAAAAAAGGATTTCAATAAAGTAATATTTAATTAAAATATTAATCCTAGTGTTTGGGAAAGTCATTAATGTGGTGTACATTAAAAAAATTACTTTCACATTTTCAACAAAAAGTTAAAAGTACATTGTTTGGAAAATAAAAATAAGATTCCATTAAAATAATTTTACAAAAATTCAAAAAACGGGTAAAAAATAATATAATAAATAATTTTTGAATAGTAAAACCATTATTGATTTTTTTAAATGTATAAACATGGAAGAAAAGATTATTGACCAATGAGAGAAATAATGTTAGTTTTCCTTAAAAACACTCATTTGGACTATTGAGTACATAAAGAGAAGAAAATGAAATGAAAATGTTCCATATACAAAAATAAATAGAGGATAATGATATATATAATATTTTGGAGAGGGATATAATATAATTTTATCATTGGATATTTATATATGAAACATTCCTGGTAAAAAAAGAGATTTTGACATAAAACTCTTACAGGTTTGATTACTATTGAATCATAAACCACATGAATGAAATAAATTCAAATGAAACATTAAATACCTTGAATATAAATAAATTATTGATATTAAATATCCTAAGGTCATTATATATCCCACATTAAGGGAAAAAGTGTTGAATATGGCATAAGTCTAATGAAAACAAAAGTGAGATGAGATACACTTATCAAGTCTCTATTTCTTTTTAAGTGATAAAACCTCCTATATAATAAATTTAAAGTTATTAAAATTATATAAATAAACAATATTCACAATCATAATAATATACATGTTTTACTTAAAACGTCTTATCCCTATTTCATTAAAAATCATTCATTATCATCATCATTTTGTGTGTTAACTAGTTTTTTTCATGTATGTTTCAGTTCAAAAGTAATAGTTCTTTCACATTGATCATGGTTCCATAATATAATTTTTTTAATAATTATATAAATATAATATATATTCATTATATATATATATTTATAAATATTTACAAATTTTTTTTATGAAAAATTACTTACAACACTATGTAGATATGGTAGTTTGTATGTACACACAAGTGATGTTTCCACTTTTCAATGGATGGAATGAAAAAAAAGTTAAATGATAATTAAATTTTACATAATAAATATTATATTTTAATAAAATATATCCTTGTTACTATCAATGTAAAGTGGAAATGATATACAATTAACATTTCTTACTGGAGGTGGTTTTCCACATCTACAAACGAGACATTATCGTTAACCAATGAATCAGAATGTTGGAAGGTAGATAAAATATTATAATTAAAAAATAATAATAATTTCATAAATAACATATAAAAACATTGTGCCCATCATAAAAACCATCCATGAAATATGTTCATAGGGAATGCATTATATCCCTATGTGGTGGTGGCTGTCTATATGTTAGAATGAATGACACTTTCATATCCAATTTAATGGTGACGATATAGTAAATGGTTATTAAATTATCATAATATCATATAATTATATTTATGATACTGGATTCATTCATTTTTATGGATTCAAAAATGTTTATAGGAATATAGGAACTAAAATGAAAAGACATTTGTTATGATTTATACCTCTTGTTTGAGAGACCACCTTTGGATTACACCTTAAGGCTTGAAGGATTAATATTAGGAGAAGAAAAAAAAATCTTGGATTAAGAAAAGGATTATGAAAAAATTTGGGAGGTATTTTCCAATATATAATGTTTAAATGTTGTGAATACGTGATGATAATAGGTTCTATTTTATAAGTGAGAGGAGGGACACACATGGAATTTCTTAAAATATTTCAATGATATTTGGTCACTTTCATGGGAAAGTGGTTCATGATAGCCAAGGATTGGTATATGGTATAATATAAAGTTTAAATATCATAAAAAAATAATTTTATTGGTTTGTGTAGAAATCTTACCCTTATATCATGGTTTACCCCCTTGTAAACCTGTTTTAACCTTAACCATGGTAACAAAATGTTATTTTTTTACGATTCAATATGTAAAAGAATTAAGTTAAAACTATAAAATTATATAAATAATTATTTTTCCAATTATATAATCCATTTTATCATATTCAATTTCTATAAGTTATATAATTTATTTTTATATAAGTGTATAAACTCCAATGAAACCCACTTTAAAAACAAGATTTTAAGTACAAAATTTATTTAATTATATTACTTACCTTTTAAAAAATCCCTAAAATTAATGGTAAAATATTATATTGAATATATTATCTATAAATTTCATTAAAAATATTAATAAATAGATAGTAATTTAATTTATTATGAAATAATACAATGTTCACATAAAAACATTTTTTAGAAAAATGTTTTTTTAAGCACAAAAATGAATATACACCAAAATAAATTATAGTGATGATTAATTTGTGATTAATTATATTATTTAAAACAAAATTAGACTTAGTTTAATTTAATTTAAAATTAAAAATGTTATGGTACTTTTACATGAAAATAAATGTTCGTTTTTAGAAAAATAGTAGTTTTTACTATTCACTAAAAGACAAATCTAAAAAAAACATAAATATTAACCAAAAGAAAATATAGAAAAGATAATTCTGAAAATTATATTAATTTATTTAAATTAAATTTATAAAAATAATTTATATTTTTAAAAAAAACCAGTATTATAATTATTTACTATAAATTAATCTTTTACAAAACATAAAAATTCACCCTAAGACATTATAGATATGATAATTGTGGAAATGATATTAATTTAATCAAATATATTTTTTAAAATGGTAGAAAATAATTATAATATAATCATTAAATAATTTGATAAAACCCATTTTTGAAGAAAAAATATTTTCAAAGAAAACATATTTTTGAACAATAAAGTAGATTTACTAAAATTTGAGTGCTTTGTTTATTATGAATTAATAAATAAAATTTTATTATTTACAAAACTTATACATTTTTTTAAAAAGTGTTTATTAGTATTCATACCTTACGATATAAAAGCTAGTTTATAATGGTATACTATATCGCAATTCATATAGGCTTAGGATTGAGTGTAAGGAATGCATCAAATACTTATATTTTATTTCAAAAGAAAGTCATATAAAAACTCAGGGTGTTACATTCTACCCCCATTAAAATGAATTTTCCTCTCACAATTCCATCACCCTAATATAAAAAAATTATGATATTTCTACTTAATCAAGCCCTCATGCTCCTATGTAACTTGATAAAATGTATTATTCCACCCATGAACTTTAACCAGTAGATATTTATCTCTTTAATCAAAGATTTTTACCCATTGTTATTAGGTGAAAAAAATCATTATCAAATGCTATAGCCTATGAGTTTGGTATATTTGAAGGATAAGGCATGCACTTCCTCATGATTGATACATGGAACACATATTCAACTTCAGAGAGGTTTAGTGGGAGTCCTAAACAATAATATATAATCCCTACTAAATCAAGAATATCAATGGGAATAATATAAATAGGGATCATATTTAACTTACTTAAAAAAATCATAACCTTAGTCCATGGAGAAATCCATAGGAAAACCTTATCACAAATTTCAAATTTGATTTTTCACTGATGATTATCAGTATAAATCTCATGTTGACTCTCAACATCTATAATATTCTATTGAATTCTTTTAGTCATCTCTATAATTTCCTTTTCTTGTTTAGGCCACAATAGATCTATTTCTCTAACTTTATTATCGTAATCAGACTTCTATAATTATTTCTTTATAATTCTTCATCAGGATCTATCTGAAAGATTATGTAAAAGATATTTTTGTAGTAAAAATCAACTAGAGTTAAGTGTGGATCCTAGACACCATTGAAATATAGAGAATGTAATGTCAATATATCCTCTAGTATTTAAATGGTCCTCTAAAAATGAATATTTTTCTGAGGATCGTAGTCATTATAGAAACACAAATCATTATCTTGATCTTATTGAAGACTTATCTATAACATTTAGGTAAACCATATATCTTGATTATATAAAATAGAATATGGTGCCACATATAACCATTACATGTATTTAAAGTATATCCTTGAAAATTTTATGAATAGATAAATATTCTCTAATAGCAATGAATTTTTCTGACATCATAATGTGATCAACTATAACCCAAAAAACATTATATCCTTTATATTTTTTGGGGAGTCTGATGATGAAATCCGTCATGATGTTTTTCCATTCCATTATGCTATGGGTAATGAATATAATATAACCATATACTTTTGTCTCTCTAACTTAACTTTCATATATACAATGCACTGATATATATACTCCTCAATATCTCTCTTCTTGTTTACATCTAGAAATACTCTTTTAGATATCTACATATCTTCATACTTCCATGATGAATTTTGAATAATGATTAATGTGTTTCTTCAAATAGTTCTTTATTTTGGTCTGGAATTGATGGGACATATACATAGTTTCTAAAAATTGTTATTCCATCATAATAAATGTTAAACTCAGGGACATTTCTCACCTTATTTGTACCTCCACATCCTTATTTTGTGCCACATTAATCGTTATATTGATGAAAGATTGAACACTCATTTGAGAAAGATAATATTTATCCCCTTACTTCATTATTTAAAGTAGTTTCTTTTTTAAATCCTTAAATATTGGATATTTTGTGATCCTTATTATATTTAAGCTAATATGATCCTTTTAACTCAAAGAATTAGTCACCATGTTTGGTTAGCCAAGTGGGTAATTTATTGAGATGTCATAGTATTTAATCAACTCCAACCATCTTATTTAGAGTATATTCAACTCTTTCTTGTTTAATATTACATTAAACATTTATAATCAGTGTATATGAAAAATATTTCTCCATAAATATAATTCCTCCATATAATTAATTCAATATTACTACTTTTATCTATAAATCTTTATTTGTGTAATTTTTATCATGAATGTTGAATTAGAATAAGGAATAAGATATTACCATATCATTTTATATGAGAACACATCCCCACCCTTTATTTGATGCATTAATATAAATCATAAAACCTCCTCTTCTATAGGGTAGTGTAAGTACGGGTGAAGTCACCAATATTCTCTTTAGTTCCTTGAAATTTTATTTATATTCATCCATCCAATGGAAATAAACTTCCTTTAAATTAAACTTTGTGAGTAGATTAGACATACATGAGAAAAACATTAAAACCATAAATAATATCCATAAAATATATGAAAATAACATATCTCGGTAACATAGTTCTTTTGGGCTAATGTTTAGTAACTTTAATATTTGATAGATTCACCAATATACCCTCCCTTGATATTATATGACCTAGAAATGAATATTTGTTTTGCCAAAATTTCCACTTATTAAATTTTACATACATTTTATCATCCCTTTGGGTATTCATTATAATCCTCAAGTGATCTTATTTCTATTCCTCTCTCTTATAATATATAATTATATCATCCATAAATATTACCATAAACCAATTGGGGGAATCTATAAAGACTCAGTTCATTAAATCTCTGAAGATAGTGGGGGAATTAGTATGGCCAAATGGAATCACTGTAAATTCATTGTGTACATAACTTAATTGGAAGGCTATATTGGGTAGGTATTCACTTTAGACACTAAATTTATATTATAAAAATTGGATATCAATCTTTGAAAAATACTTATCTCCTCATAATTGATCGAAAAAATTGTCAATACGTGGAAAATGATACTTATTCTTGATCGTGTTCTTGTAAAGTTCCTAATATTCAATTAAAAGTGACATTAACCAGTATCACTTCTTAAATAGGGATATGTTCACCCTAAGGAGATTTATATGAATGAATTAATCCATTATCAAGATTCTCTAGGATTTTCTTCTTCAATTCTTACAACTCAATTGGGGCTATTCAATATGATGCTTATCATATTAGTGTAGCACTGAGTACGAGTTCTATTGAAAACATGAATAAAAAATTCAGAGGAATAATAGAAAAAACTTTAAAAAATACCTCAATAAACTCACATAAAATAGTCATATTAATTATAATGAGTTCCTCCCCTATCATCATAGATAAATACCCACTTTTAATAGGAATCCAGATTCATGCAGTGGATGTAATTTCCATTGAACGTTCATATTTATCCTTACACCAATAGAAAATAATAGGTTGATTTTATGTATTAAATTATAATTACCTTAATATGAAATTTATTTTATATTTATATAAATAAATTAAATCCAAGATCAACATAAAATAAAATTAAACAAGAGAAAGAATAACTTTATTTTCAGGGAGAATGTTCCCACAAACTTTTATTGGTATAGAACTATAAAATTGAGATGTGATCATCATATAATTATGATTTTCTAATAATAATTTAACATATAATTATTGAGTATATGAATTATAATTACTTGAAAGATTTCCTAATATTTAGGAATACAGATAAATAATATCAAATAGGATGCTTATATATTTGAGAATACTTCTAACAAGTTAAACTTTCTCAATCTATCATCAATCCATTAAAAAATAAAAAATGGTTAGCATGAACATCCCATATCATTAATTAGAATTATCAATCATGAAAAATAATTTATAATATATTTAAATATTGACTCCTTTATATCAATCTAGGATGCATTGGGTTTACCCTAGTTTATCCATGGTCAATATATATTCAAATATTTCATAATGGTGCATTAATAAAATTTGAATTAACTTATGAATATACCTTGAGATTTTATAACTAGATGTGTAGTAAAGGCCCATTCACTGTGCACCAAAATTATGGATAATATTTATTCAACCAATTATTTTCAGGTTTATCACCCCTAGATTAATCTATTACAAAACAACATCCACTTGTAGTATCAGGATAATGATGAATTTTCTTAGTAAAAATGCACTCTTTTATTTACAATAACATAATATGTTATTATACACATAGGCCTATCCTAATGGTTATCACTAAAATTTGTGCATCCAAGTTTCAAAATGTTATAAAAACTTTCTTTGATACCAACTATAGAGACCCCAAACATTCACACATAAATACTATATGCATTTTAAATTAACATTCTTTACTTATCAATATGATCTACTCCTGAATAATAAAGGTATTGTTTCTTTAGAAGAAATAATCTATATAAAACTACCACATAAATGATCTACATTTTATCCCATTAATTTTTTCCCAATCATCACCCTTCTTAGACATAACAGACTTAAATCCTTTATCCATAGCTTGGGGATGGGAAATAAAAGAAAGGGTAAGCCCATATGATTAATAACGGTAAACATAAGCGATATTATTCAATGATCCTAAGAAAACAAAATATAATAATATGTGTAATAGAACATGATGTTAATAATAGAAAATCATACCCATCAATTCATATATCACAATCATGATACATGGAATAAATATTTATCAAGCAAAATATACAGGATATAACAATGTGAAATCATTAATAGTCAATAATAATCAATGAAAACATATCATAAGAATAAGGAATAAATTTTTTCATACACGTAACTATAGAAAATCATTTCCTTATTTATGGATCACTTCCGAGACAATGAAATTGAATTGGTTTCACTTACTATTCCATCATTTCCTTAGTCAAAGTTCACTCTCAATACTATCTTATTAGAAAATGTCTCTTAATGAACTAGATTGAAAGCACATTCCTGTTCTTATTATCTCATGATATTTGCATCATTACCTAACCCATTTTAGGGCTATATAATTCGTATTCCACCCATCACATAATGAAAACCATACATATGTGTGCCACAAGATCATACAAAAATCATCATATCATCATATCATAACCCACAAAAAGGGTATATGTTTCATAACTATTTGTTCATCATAATAAAAAATCATCAAGATAGAGAATAAATATATAACCTTGGATCATAACCAAATAAATTATAAGAAACAACAAAGTATTTCATTATAGTTGAAAATTTCCTCAAAATAACATGAGAACATGTCTTCAGAAAAATAACCTAATATTTTGAATCCAATTATTTATAATCTTATAATTTCAAAAATATTAAGCAAAATAATTTATTTTAATTTAAACAAGGTAAATTTTAATTTAATATTTAATTAATATATTATTCATTCTTTTAGGGAAATCCTTTTATGTAGTTTATGTTAAAAAACTTACAAATTTTTAGTTAAAAGTAAAAAAGTTCCATGTTTGTAAAACGATAAGAATATTAATTTAAAATATTTTTATATAAATTAAAAAATGTGAAAAAATTATTTTGATAAAAACTTTTCTTACACTAAAAATATTTTTGAAAACATTTTAAAAAAATATGTTCATGGAAGAAATTATACTCAGGTGTAGATAAAAATAAAATTTGTTTTTCATAAAAAAATTTATTCAGTATCATGAGTACCTAAATAAATAAAAATTAAAGTAAAAAAATTAATATCTATGAATAAGAATAGGGGAAGAAAATATATATGATTCGGTAGGGATATGTCTTATATTTTCAACATCATAAATTTATTCATAAATAATCTTTGAAAAAAAGACATTGTAACGTAAAATCTTGAAGTGTTGATTACATTTGAATCATAAACCCATGAAATAAATAACATATAATGAAATTTTATATATCAATAATAAAAGTAAACTCTTTATATAAAATATCAATGGGTAATTATATTCAACATATTAATGAAACAAGTGGTAGATTTGGCATATGTCTCATAGAAACAAATGTGAGATAAGAAACTTCTAACTCAAGTCTTTCTGGCTTCATAATTAATATAACCTCATGTATAATAAATTTAAATTTATTATAATTATTTAAAATATCTACATTAATACCTATAAGTAATACAAGGGTTTCTGTATTTCAATGTGGTTCTTTGGAGATTTTTTTAGTTATTAGGAAAATATAGAACTATGAATATTTAGAATTACAATAGAATTTTTCATGTATAGTTAAAATTTGAAATTTGGATATTGCTATATATATTATAGGTAGGTGGTCACACCACAACAAATCACCATAATTTGTTGATAAATATTTTTATGAATAAAAGGGTGTGATTATATGTGATTAATGAATTCTTTCATTCCACATTCAATAATAATGAAACCTATAAAGAACACTTTTTGTAATAATATTGGTTATTTTTCAATGTATTTAAGAGATATATTTATAGATTCAATAATGTTATAAAATTTGGGATATATACCTGGATTTAGTTGTGATTTCTAAAGCTATATTTATCTTAAATACATTACACTATAAATTATTATGTTAAAATTTAATTTCATCAAGAACTAAATATTTTTAAAATTTTATAATAATTCTAATTTTGAAGGATTAGAATGAGATAAGAAGGCATCCATGAACTCTATCAGATGTATTTAACTATATAATAAGTATAAAGTACATGTGTGATGATCATAGAGATTATAAATTACATAGAAATATCTAAAAGATTGATAAAAAATCAATCCAAAAGAGAAAAAGTAAAAATGAAGTGGATTGTAAATATGATGAAGATAGATCTTATTCATACATGATTGTAGGTGTAATTATTTTTAGTTTTTTCAGATCAAACATATAAACATCATTTATATTGTGTTATTATTTTATGTGAGATCATTCATATTTTGAGTGTGAATAGTTGTAAAAAAATTGAGATAGTTAGTATATTCTAAAACTTATTTGAATAGAGTTATTAGTAAATTTTGGTATAACCATACATAAAAATTGTATGTTCATTAGATATATCCCAGTGTGGGTGAACTAACTAAAATTTTATAATGTCATTTTATTTTATCTCTTTCATACTTTGTGAATAATAGAATCATTTTCCCACTAATCATGAAATAATATTACTAAGAGAATGTTTTCATTTGATATAACCTAATTCACCCCAACCCTAGGGTTTCATCCATATGTTGAACTAATAATAGGTATCAGAGAAAAATATTTAGAGTTAGTAGTGAATTATATGTAAAATTTCATTTTCTAATGTGATTTATTTATTTATATATTTTAAAAATGGATATTAATCACAATGATATTTTTATATTTGATGGACACAATTTAAAACTATATAAGAATCAAATAAAACACTATTTGTAATCAATTAGAAAATATATTAATATGGGTTTAATATATGGATTTATAGAGATGATGGAAAGATAGAAAGTAATGGAATGTGATCATAAGGTTTGGATCTAAACACCAATGGACACAATGCTTTAGGGAATATTTTTCAATATAATATTCAAGAATATGGTGTTGTTTAAATCTTAAAATTAAATGTGGGGAATAATTTTTAACATTTTTGAAGGAAACATAATTGTGAGAAAAGTCAAATTTCTTGTTTTTTTGTAAAAAAATGAGGACATTCAGTTTCACCTAACAAAATCTATTGATGTTATATATGATAGGTTAAATGAGATTTCAGAGTACCTGTTTATTAAATATATCAATATCATTAACTAGATACTAAGAAGTTTTTCACCTCACTTTAGTCTTATAGATTTAGTGATTGAGTAAAATTATCCAAATATAACCCCATTAGATGACTTGTAATGTAGTATGTTTTCATGAGTTAAAAATATATAATTATGATCTTATAGAAAAGGTGAGATATATGGAAGTCGTATTTACAATAATGAGTAATATTATCATTGAAGAAGATCCAAAAATGAATAATTTAATGTGGAATTGTTATTCAATTTCTAAAATCTAAATATGGGATTTGTAAGAAGTAAAGTTATGTTTCCATATACATTCTTTTGATGTGAAAAATGTAGGAACTTATCTACTAAATTTCCCAAGAAATCCTTATATGATGAGAAATACCAATCCATAAAGATATCCTATATTATTTAAAAGTAAATATGAGGAAATAATCGATTTTTTTTTAAAAATAAATTTATTTTATAAGGAGGTAATGATTTATAAGATTTATAATTAGAGTAAATTAAGTATTGAAAATACCTCAGTAAATAAGTACTTGTGTATGGCATTGAAAAATAAAAAATGAGGGAAAAATAAAAAGAAAAGAAACTTATGTTGAGGGTGTAGTTAACATCAAATTTAAAGTTGAGGTCTCACTTGAACATATATATTTTTACAGTTATAAAATTAAGAAGTAAAATGTTGTGTTTTATGAATTTAAAATCAATATATTGTGGTGGTAAAAGGATAAAGATTAGTTGATGGATAAAACTAAAAAACTAAAATCTTGTAAATAATTTATCATTTGGAAGATTACTTATCTCAAGATCAAGGTTAGATAACATGAATAAAAAATTTATAATTTTACCACATGGTAAAATAAAGTGATAAACGAATCTAAGAGCATGAATTAGAGGTCATAAAAATGTGAAAAAATATAGAATATCAAGAATAATTTATGAATCCTACAATAACCCTGGGATATTGGATCAAAAAATCTATTGAAAATGTTTAAGAGACTCTTGGATATCCATTAAATAATATTTTGGATTACCTTAAAAAAAATTGTTTATCATGAAGTTATGATATGTTTAAGGATTGATTAAAAACCAAAAAAATCATGGTTGACATAAAATAAAAGTAATACACTATAAGGAAGAATATTGACTAGTTTGTGACTCCAAAAAACATTGGAACATCAATAAAGACAAATAATAATGAAAAATATAAATTTAATTGGTTTTTATTATTAGAAAAAATAGTACATTCATAAAGTGTGTGTTCTATATCATAATAGTTATTCAAGTTACAATGAAAATAAAATAACAAAGAGTATTATAATACTCTCTATATTTTTTATATGGATAAAATTTTTTGTCAAAAGGTTATAGACACTAGTATATGTATTTCTTATTAGTTATCTAAAATATTGTCTCAAAGTTAAATAAAAGTGGTGTGGATAAGTAGCTAAAGGATACATCAAATAATCTAAAAACTCAAAATAGGTTTTTAGTATTAAAAAATGAGGAGAACCCATCATATATGGAGGAAAGATATTCATGTAAATGAATAATAGATGTAAATAAACATGGGTAGATCAAAAACATGATGGGTGAAAAGGAAACAATAGTAGGTATTACTTTAAAATAAATAAATTTATCAATAATTTTTATTCTTGATAGTGCATATAATTCTCACATGATATAAAACAAGAATCTAATAAATTTAATAATGTGTTACAAGTAATAGGCCATATAATTTTTAAATATTTAATTCATAAATAAATTCGGGTCCAGTACATCCAAAATTATAGTATGTTACAAGACAAAGATAAATATATTCATTGTTTAAGTTATTTTTTATAATTTTTTATGTCTAATTAAATTTTATAAGCTATTTAATTATTAAACATTATTGAGAATAAATATACTTTTAAAGGTAATGATGGTCCAATCATGATGCAAGGAAAGTGAAAAAAGGAATCTTGATTGTGTTATTAGAGAGTAACATATGTGATTTCTTACCTTGTAGGATGAGGAAAATTATGGAACAAAAATATTGGCCACATCATCTAAAAAATATTTTGAAAAATTAGAGATAATGAAGGTATATATGATATTTATCAGCTTAAAAAATATAACATTCATACATTTGTTAGTTTTTAAAATAGAAATATAATTCAGAAACTAGATAAGATGAAGGATTGAAATTCATTGTGATAGATTGAATTAGGTCATGTAGATATTTATGGGTTGATATCATAAATTTTCATTAAGAAAAGATGGTATTTTTTCCTTTTCATTGATTGTTATGGAAGTATGGAATGGTTACTGGAGATCACTCAAATATTTTAAGTGTTTAATTACATAACATTACATTAGAGACTAGAAGATAATATTATTGGAAAGGAAATGTTAAAACTCTAAACCAATATTGGTAAAAAAAATTACCAATATATAAGTTCAATGTTATCTTAAAAATAAGCTATAAGGTAAAAAAAGTTGTTTTGAGAACTCTTTAACAAAATGGTGTTAATTATTGGGGAAATTGTATTATAAATAATGTGGTTTGGATAATTGTCATCGAAAATAATCTATCAAATAATCCTTGGAAGGATGTGTTCAAGACACTAGTTTAAATTTTAAATATGGATTGTGTATTTACAAGTGAAAAATGTTATATATGATATATGGTATAGGATGAAAACAACATTGAAATATTTCCAAATATTTGAAAGTAAATATTTTGTTTTGAACAAGGAGAATAGCCATTTAAATTATAAATCTGATGGGGGTGATTGGTTTTTATAAGATATTTATCAAATATAAAATAATATAAATTATTTAAAAAAATATTTCAAAAAATAGTGAAATCTAAGATTTCACTATGGTGAAAACGTATCTTAATTTTCACCAATTCAATGAATTAATTCGAGATGAAAGAGCTATCAAAGTGAACATTTTTGGGTTGTCTAGAGCTTTTTAATTCTTAAAAAAATTTATTAGTAAGATACTAAATAAAATTCATCAATATTAAGAAAATAAAGGATTAGATCCACAAATAAACTTAACATTATTATTTATAGGAAAGCTCTGGTCAAAGATATAAAAATTTAGACTCTAGAGATCATAATTTTATAATCATACAAAGATCCTAAGAATTATAATGACTTTTATTAGGAAAATATTTTGACAAATGATAGGAATGAGGTAATTTAATATTTTGAGAATAACCAAACATGATATATTTTTTAGGGAAGTAAATATAAATTTTAATTGAACTAATGGGTTTTCTAAAAATAATTCAATTAATTTTTTTCAAGGTATACTTTAAAATTGAGTGAGTATATATAGATAAAATTATTTCACCCATGGAAATATTAGAAAATATTAGATTATTCTAGTCCATATTCAAGGTATTCAAAATACATATTAAATTATTTTTTCTTAATATATTTCTTAAAAAATAAGTATATATAAAATATTTGGATATATTTTTTACATATAAATATAATAAAAAAGTGTGGTGATTAAAGAATTGACTTTTTGGTATAAAGAAAGAGTTAATAGTTTTGTATTAAAAACATGATAAATATTTAGAAAATGATATATTTAAACATAGATGAGTTATTTTTTTTTCTATATGTTAAGAATTAGCGTGATTAAAGGGTTATGGTACTCAATTTCTTGGGATGAAATTATATTTATAGGATTAATTGAAATTATTACAATAAATTCAATAAATTCATGATTTGAAAATTTTAAATGTATATGATTAGTTAATTTAAATATCTCCCTAATTTATAGTTTACATAATGAAATCATTAGAATATCATATTTAAATTTAAAAATGTAAATGAAGTTTTAAAGGTTTTTCTTAGAGGAAAGAAAAATTATAGCAACATCAGTCAATACCTAGATGAAAATTTAAAAGGATGGTGATGTAAAGGTGGTAAATATTAGAGTGTATAGGAAAATAATTGGGATCTAGTTGTATTTAACAACCTCAATAACTAAATGTATGTTTTGTAAATCTTTATAAACAATATATTAATTTAAATTAAAATAAATCCACATTATTCTAGTGAAAAGTATAATTTTTGTTATCAATGTCATAGTGTATTTTTTATTTTCTAAAAAATAAAAAAACAAAATAAGTTTTTAGGATATGTGGATAATGATTGATCTAGTTTAGTGGATGATAGGAAATAAATTTTGAAAATTGAACACTATATTGCAATTTTTTTTATTTATTAGCTAGGAAATAAGTAATATTTTATATAATTAAGAACCATAGAAGCTGAATATATTCCTTCTACTCAAGTTTCTACATAAATGTGATAGTTGAGACAATATATTGAAGATATTGGTTTGTGGTATACTATTCAATTTTGATTAAATAGGATAACTTGAGTGCTCTCAATATTAGATAAAACAAATATATTATTCAAATATAAAGCACATTAAGATCATTTATCACCTTATCAAGGATTGAGTTGAAAAAGGGATAGTTAAATTAAAGTATGTGTTTGTCACACACAAGTTTTTGATATCGTTCTTGGATCCAGTTTATTTAAGGGTATTTGTTTTTCTATCAGGAACCAAGTGTGAGAAGTCAAAATTTTTGAGGTAATTTTATACATATTTTTTATCTAATGTTTATCCCTTTAGTTTAATTTAGGTTTCTTGAAAAAAATAGAAAATTTGTCTTTGTTAGGGGTTGCGCATGGGTTGCACCTAGTTAGGGGAAATTATGTGGCTTTCTTAGGAAACCATGTGCTAGGTGTCATTTTCTAGAGAAATATAAATCATATGGTTGGAGAACAATTTTTAAAACTATGTCACTAATTTTGTGACATATTCTTTTTAAACAGTGGAGACCACAAGGTTACCAAAATGTTAGAAATTCGAGTGAAAAAAATATGTGGACTTCCTATGTCATTAAAAACTAGGTTTTACCCATTTCTCCATCTTGTGATTTAACCCCATTCCACCCCTCTCCTACACACTCATGATTTATAACCCTATCCATGCCTCCCCCTTCATCTCCTTTACCTTGGTATCAGTTTTTCTAGCGATTGGGGGGGGGGGGGGGGGGCGGGTCTCCCTAATTCTTCAAGTAAGTCACAGTCCTCTTAGCATCTTCATCTATTCTAGGGTTCTCTTCCTTCTCCCTTTGGGGTTTTGTTTTCCAATAGGCTGGGTGTTAATTTTAGGGTTAGATATTGATATTTAATGATCAATATTGTTTTTTATAGTTTAATCTTACCTTTATAGGGTTCTCTTGATGTGTGTTTTTGTTTTAGAACCAATTTATGGAAGTTTCTCCATCCATGGTAGGTGGTTCTATGATTTATCATTATTAGATGATTTTAGATTGCTTTATTAAGTTAATTAATATGTTCAATGGTTGATTTTTGTGTTTTAAAATACTTTTTGGTTATGTTTTGACATGTGTATATAATTTAATAGGATTTTCTAAGGGGAATGGTTATGTTTTCTTAGGTTACTTCTTGTGACGTTTCTTAGGAGTGTTTTATGAATTTCTTGAGGGTTGAAAATTGTGTTTTCAAATAAAATTGAAGAGTGAATGTATTTGAATGTGATTTTTTCAAAGGAAATTTATTTTCATGGAAAGATGGCGTCCTTGTATGCACTTTAAATTTGACTTGTAAATTTTTTTAATGTTGGGAAGCATGTTTTAAAGGGAAATTGATTTGTGTGTGGATTTTCAAGGGGATTGGCCCATGCATAGGGTTGAATTTGTTACGTAACTTTATTTTTATAATTTTAAAAAGGTTTCATATATTTTTCATGTAGCGTGAAAAATGTTTTTAAATGATATTAGTGTGGGTAAAATGGAAAGTGGTTTGTTTATGGAAAATTGTGATTTCCCAGTGTATTAATAATTCTTGCATTATGTATGTGAAATCTGTTTTTTGTGTGACATGTGAAATGGGGTTGAGCACAGGTGAATCATGTGTATCTCGGGGGAAAGACTAGTTCTATTACTCTATAAATTGAGAAGTGGCTTGTCCCAATTACCTATATCTAGATTTTCAATTACAACACTAACTAAACTATGATGATAATGGTAGACCACAAAATATTTTGGATTTTTATCTACTCTAGTAGCTCAGGCATGGGGACATTGCACATTTTGGTTACTATACCACTTTTCAATGAGGTTTGAGGTTCTACTATCTCACTCAAGCTAGATTAACACTAGGGATTTACCCATGGTTCTCTCTAATGAATTATGTAATGTGGTGAAATCTATAGGCATATGGTGGACCTTGAGTACTTTTCATTTTTAAGAAAGATTATACTAGTAAAATTAATCTTTTTAAATTTTACCTTCAAAGGTTTTGTGCTAAAATTGTTTCCTTGAAGTAATGTTTTTCTTTAAAAATTTTATTTTGAAAGTGGGTTTTCCCAAAATGATTTCTTGAATTTTTTTTGAAGGATTTTGTATAATTATACATGTTAATTTTTCTATAGATGTTACAGTATAAAATATTTTCCATTGGGTGAAATCCTAATAGGATTTTTATCACACACTATATACACCATTAGGTTTATGTATACTTATATGTTTATATTAACAAAGTAAAAGAAAGATGATTATTTGTGATGTCAGGTTCAAGATTCAAATGTTCCACTTTTTGTTGGTATTGGGGGCGGGGGCTTGAGGGAGACATACTTCTCCAAATATGGAGGTATTTGGTTTATTTTTCATCTTCCCATTCTATTTTTGTATATTTGGTTTTGTTTAAAATTGTAGAACATTAAATACTAAAAACTATTGTACCATGTTTGGTTTTGGGTATTCAATTATGTATTGTTTATTTTCATTGGTTATTTATGCTTATGTAAATGGTGAAATCATTACAAAATCATTTTATCAATACACAATAACTATTTTCCAACATGTAGGGATTGGTAATGTCATTAGGTCTATTCCACGAACCATTTCTAGTGTCGCGTTAAGTGGCACCCTGGCTTGGTTTGTGAAAAAATCGTATCCGAGGAGGTCGGGCCCTTTTTGGGTCATGTTATCTGGAGAAGATTCCGGGTAGAACAGAGCTAAGAATTTTAAGACCTGATATTATGATTATAAATAGGGTTCATGGCTAGCACACCTCATGATGGGACTTTATTTTCCATTTAAATTTCTGTTTATTTTGTTTTCTTTTGTTCTTATCATTTGTTTTGTATTTGGAAATGAATATAGGGTTGGGATAATAGTCCCCGCTGATCATGCAAGGCTTGGAAATACATGTGAAGCTAAGGACATATTCCTAAGATCCTCTCTTTTATGGTTGTGTGATTGGTTTATATCCAACAACCATTTGTCTAAGTAACCTACCGATACTAGTTTCCTCTTTTAAATTGTTTTTTTGTGTTCTTTGGTTCTAAAAACATTGTTTTAAAAACCCTTATTTTGAAATTATGAAAAATAGATCTAAAATGGTAATGGTTTATCTTCTTGGGAATGGTAAGATTTATTTTCAAAATTTTCCATGTCCAAGACATTAAGAAATTTTTTTATTGAATGAACATAGGGGTAAAACTGGAGTGACTTATTGAGGTTGTATTTTTTAACAAAATCTAGTGAATAATGAAATTGCTTATCTGGAAAATAGAAAAAAATGTTTTAAAGACTGTTTGGGATTTTTTTAAACCAAATTATTATTTTATGTAATGGGATTTCTTAAAATGGTGAAAATATTTTAAATGAGATGAATTGAGTTTTGAACGAAAATCAAGGGATTTTTATTTTCAAAAGAAATGTAACCAAATGATGTGTGGAGCTTGAAAATGGTTTTTGATTTGGTGGATAGTGAATTTTTGGAAAATTTCACGAATTTTAGATATAGTAAGTAAATTTATAAGTTAAAAGTTTGGGTTGAATTCTTTTTTTTAAGTGGAAAAAAA
Organism: Viscum album; assembly: GCA_963277665.1. Taxonomy (NCBI): domain Eukaryota; kingdom Viridiplantae; phylum Streptophyta; class Magnoliopsida; order Santalales; family Viscaceae; genus Viscum; species Viscum album. The sequence goes on along the minus strand of OY728146.1, from coordinate 639,454,320 downwards.
TTTACCGTTGGTATTTCCATGAGTGACCTTCTGAATAGATACATGTGAATGGAAGATTAGTATGAGTGGATTAGTGCCCAGTGTGGCTCGAGAACATGCATGTGTGAGGATCCATGAGAAACCATTGGTGAGTGTACAACCCAAAAATATCATTTTCTTTTAATTTTTTTAAGGGACGATGTGAGGTTTGGATAAAAAGTAGTTGTGTGGTGTGTCTCTTTTTGAATTGGGAATATATCTTGTAAGGTGTCGAGAATTTAAAAACTCTTCTAGTTTGAATTGTGTATTATGTTTGATTTCTTATTGATAATTTGTTTTTTAAATAACGGGTATCATATAATTTTTTAAAAAAATTGTGAACCCTTTGAGTTTGTTCCCTTTGTGTTCTCGATGTCTTTTTGTGGTACATTTTTTGACGATGGATCAGTTTGATCTAGATTGTCCAATTCCTTATTATCTAGTGTATTCCCCCATAAGGTTTTGATATATATTTGAAACATGGTCACCAGTGGTTAAACATTGGTATAACATCAGTTGATCAATGTAAGAACCTTTTTCTCAAGTTTTGGAAGTTGAAACAACTATTATTTTATGATTATGTGAATCCTCCTGATGTGGAACGGTGAATGTGGGAAGCTGAAAGATACTTTTGTTTCCTTGAGTTTATTAAACCATTAAAGGTGATGTTTTACTCTTTTACTATTGAATATTCTATCTGAAAGTGGTGAAGGGAATTCTAGTGAGTGGAGTAGAGCGCATCCTAAGGCTATTGGTGTGGGCCACAGTTTTAAAAATTACTTTGGATCCTTTATTGGGTACTTCTATGTGAGGGATCATGTGGTTCCATAAATGTTTAAATTATTGTTATGAGAATCCATTCTGTTTGTTTTCAGATGTTTTGTTTGGTTTGTGGTTCAATTTGACACCCCTACTTATGTGTTCTTCATCTATTTTTAGGGTCATGATCAATGGTGTTTTGTGGTGTTGTGTTATTTATTTCTGGAATTCCAAATTTCTCTATTTTGAATGGTGATTTATTCCATGTGTTCTTATTTATTTTTTTTTCTAGGTGAAAATGGATGATGTGTATGAGGATTCTAATCCCCTATTTTGCTTAAAGAACCATGTTTTAGATATTCAATATCTATGGAATGTTGCGCTCCTTTGGTTTCACCTAGAATGCTACGTGGCCACTCATGAAACTAAATGAAGTGTTCCAGATAGAGATATTCGATGCATTACTGTAAGTCAGTAGATTCTTCAAACATCCGGTCTATAGTGATAGGCCATGTAATGAAGATGTAACATAGTCAAGAACCCCATGGGTATAAGGGATGATGTTTCGTCTGGGTCTCTAGTGTTGGATGGGGATAACTCAAGCTTCTCTAATATAACTTCTTTGTTTTGGAAATGACTTGTTTATTTGAAAAAATGTGTGAATGACTCATTCTTCATTATGAAATGTGTGGGTGTAAGAGTTCCTCCTTTTTTATAAGGAGTCATGGTTGGCCTATTTTTCTAAAATTTATCATTTGTACCTTTTTGGATGTGAATTTTTTTGTGGTTGTCTTTGTATGTTTATCCTTGTGAATTAGTTTTGATTTTGGTTGTCATCACTTGGAAGTGGTTGGGCCCCATGTGAATGGTTAATTATGTAGTATTTTCAATTTGTTTTTTAGTTTATTTCATATACCCCCTTTGGGGGGATTTTATCTTTTTGGTAAGATCCTCTGTTAGCCCATACTGGGTTCCTGTGGTAGCCTATACTAGTTAGGCAAGTATGTTGGTTCTTATGGTGGGGAGACCCACCGTGTTCTCGCTGAAATTTCATCTAGAGTAATATAGTTTCAGTTTATTTCTAATGGTGGGGATTCTGTTCGGGCCTCCACATCTTGATTATCTAGTTTTTTATCTCGTTTTTGATTGGAAGTGGGTTGTCTCATTCAGATTTGTCTAATTTCATGTTTCTTTCATGATTAAAAGTTGAGGTCAAAGTTTTCCAAGCAGTTTTGTTGAAAAAAGGCTGATGAAACATCCATCGAGAAGTGGATTGAGTTCATTTGTTTATTTTGAGTATGTGGTATGTGTTTCATTTGATAATTTCTGAATTGTTTTTGGTTTAAAATGTTGGATTTTGTGGTGGTGAGAATTATTTTTCTTTTGATCAATCAACTTGAGGTGTTTTATCTTTTTTTTTGGTGAAGATGGAATATGATGGGGAGTCCAATCTAGCCTCACAAGTTAAAAGTTATGAACCTCCTTTTTATTTTCATGGAATTCTTATTTTCTTTTCATTTTATGGTTTTTGGGAATATCCTTGGGATGTAATGGAGTACCAGGTTTTGTTTTAAAATCATGCCTTATTGTGGATTTCATGGGGTGGAAAGTGTTATGGTGGGGGAGAATTATCACACCTGGATTTTTTATTTCATTCATGGATCTAGTTCATTTATGGGTCTCAATTTCTCACCTCAGAACTGGGTATGATGGGTTTGAATTTTTGATGTAATTTTATATTTATTTTCCATTATATATTTATCCCTAGGGTTTCCTTTTAGTTTATTTAGAAAAATTTATTTTTTTAGAAGGTGGTGGCGCACAGATTGCACACAATTAGGGGAAACCATGCACCTTACCTAAGAAATTGTGTGCCAAGGTGGAATTTTTGGATATAGCTGAATCACACAGTTTTCGTATGATTTTTACAAACCATGCAACTAATTGTGTGACATATTCCTTGTTGATAGATGAAACCACATAGTTTTCACATGGTTTAGAAAAATATGTAAGAAAACTTTACAGACTCTCCAGGACATTAAAAATTGGGGGTTTACCATTTTTACACTCTTAGGGTTTAACCCTATTCGACCCTTTTCCTCTCCACATAGTATTTGTAACCCTATTTGTACCTCCCCTTACTCTCCTCTCCCTTGGGATCTATTTTAGTGGATATTTTGGTGGGGTTTCCTGGTGATTCTAAAATTAAGTCCCGCTCCTATTATCTTCTTCATCTTTTCTAGGGTTTCATTTCTTCTTCCTTGGAGATTTTGTTTTCCAGTAGGTTGGGTGTTCAATTTTGGGTTAGATATTGAATTTTAGGTATCAATCATGATTTTTATAGTTTAATCATACCTTTATAGGGTTCTCATAAGGCGTGGGTTTGGTTTATCATTGATTAACAGAACTTTCTCAATAAGAGTAAGGTGGTTAAATGCTTTTTCACTTTTATATGATTTCATATTTCTTTCCTGAGTTTATAAATTTGATTTATGATTGATTTGTGTGGTGAAAAAAATGTTCTAGAAGTATTCTGAAATGAGTATATAATGAATGTGGATTTTCTAAGGGTAATGGTTTTATTTTTATATTCCTTATAGAGACGTTTCTTGGGAATTTTTTATGAATTTTTTGAGGGATGATTTTTTTTAAAAGGTACTTGAGGTGAAAATGAATTTTTAAGTAATGTTTTCAAAGTAAATGGATTTTTATGGAAATATGGATTCCCTTTATGCACTTTTAATTAGACTTGTGAATATTTTTCAATGTTGGGAAACATTTTTTAATGTGAAATTGGATTGTGTGTGCACTTGAAATGAGTTTGGAACATGGAGAGGGTTAAATTGATTATGTAAAATTATTGTGATATTTTCTAATAGGTTTCAAAAATTGTGAAGCTGATATGAAAAGTGTTTTTAAACGATATTGGTTTATGTAAAATGGAAGAAGGTTTATTTATAAAAAATATTGATTTACTAGGGTACTTATTATGTGTGGCATGTTTATATGAAAAGGGTATTTTGTGTGATATGTCAAATGGTGTTGAGAACAAGGTAATATGGAGTATCTAAGTGGGAAGGATACTTCTTTTATACCAGTGATTAGGAACTGTCTTTTCCCAGTTAAATTAACTAGACTGTCGATTAAAACATAAATTAAACTATGATGATGATGATGGGACAACACTAGAATATTTGGATGATTCTCCACTCCTACTGTCTTGTGCATGAGGATGCTATACAGTGAAATTACTATACTACATTTCACCGAAGTATGAGGTTATAGTGTCTCACTCGACCAAGATTAACCCTAGGGATTTTCCAATGGTTCCCTCTTGAAACTTATGAAATGTGGTTCCATCTATCGACATATAGTGGAACTCATGTACTTTTCATTCTAATGAAAATTTATCTTAGGAAAAGTATTGTTTTTAAATGTTACCTAAAAAAGTGTTTTTTTAAAATGTTTCATTGAAGGAATCATTTTCCATTAAGGCATTCCTTCAAAAATGGGTTTTCTTAAAAAAAATTCATGAAGATGTTTTAGGGGATTTTGTATAATTTTTCATGTTAATTTTTCTATTTATGTTGTAGTACAAAATATTTATCTTTTGTTGGAATCATACTAGGCTCTGGAAGTACATGTATACTTCTCTATTTGTATGACCTATATGAAGGAAAGATGAGTCTTGGTGATGTTAGGTTCAGGTTTCTAGTGTTCCTCTTGTTTCGTGAATTGGGGGTGGTGGATTTAGGGTGACATCCCTCTCAGCATATGGAGGTCTTTTGGTTATTTTTTCATCTCTTTATTCCATTGTTGAATCTTTGTTTTTTATTAAAATTGTAAAACATTGAATCTAAAAACTATTGAAACATGTTTGGTTTTGGGTATTCAGTTATGTATTTTTTATTTTTTTCATTATTTATAATTATAAAAATAAGTGAAATAATTCCCAAAGAATGTTATTGATACCCATGCACTAGTTTCTAGCCCATGGGGATTGGAAGTTCCCTTTAATTCATACAACAGTTCGGGTCGGGTGTCGAGTTAAGTGGAACCCCAGCTTGGTTCATGATAGCGTTGACACAATATCATGCGATAAATATTATAATGAATAAAATATAAAAAAATATAAGCATCAATTATATCAAGATGTTTAAATTTCTCCATATATTTTATAGTTTATATAATGCAACCCCACCCACCTAAAGGTGATTTTATTCAAAAATTAGTTTCAATAAGTTGTATCCCTCACTGAATCATTTAGAAAGTGGCATTGCAATATAATATGAATTCATGGGAAGGTAAAATTCTCCTAATATATATTCATTGATTTATTTATTCTCTATAAAAACCATAAAGAATTACTGGTTTGGTTCTCTTACAAAGGGAAGAGATACTCAAATATAAATAAGGGGAAATATTTTGGGAAATTTTATGGGGGGGGGAATACATAAAAATTTATATCAAATGGGTTTTAAAATGGTCATATAATATTTTCACTAAGATATTACTTAGGGGAGGTAATTTAAAGTTTTTTAAATTGGATAAGAATATGTAAGTGAAGAGTTAAATTGTCTTTGAGCATAAGGTAAGTGAAGTGTTTTCATGATAAATTAATTCATTTAACTTTTTTTTTCTAACAATGAGAATGAATCATATAGTATTAGAGTGGATGTGTTGTGATTCATTAAATTCACTATGAATATATCCTCATGATGTTGGAGATATCTAACAAAATTTTATTTTGACATTATATGATTATTACTGAAGAGGGGAATTTTCCATAAACCCAAATGGTATATTTCTAAAAAAATATTTTTTTTGGTTTTATTTATTGAAAATAAGAAATTATTAATCCTTTAAAAGACTCAAAAAATCATTAAAAATCATTTTTTAGTTTCATAAAGTTTAAAGTAAGCTAATGAGATTTTTGTAAGAGGATTAAATATCATGTATTCATTCTCAATGGATTGCACTATGATATTTGTGATATAGTTCTAAATATTAAGTGGTTATATATAACAACATGGTTGGGTTATGGTATAATTTTAATTAAAGACTTGGAAAATATTATACAATAATGTTATATAATTATCCCATGATTTTTTTATGGTACTATTGTGAAAGGTAGATTCAAGTCAATGGATTTCAGGTATATGATCATGTTACAACATGAAACCATAATTGTTAATGAAAATTTTACGTAAAAAAATGGTATAGGGTTGTTTTTTTGGTTAGTTGTTTATGATGTAATCAAATATCGTAAAATCTATGAAAACATTATTCTGAACTATAATAATACTCATTATAAAAAATGTGTTGTAGATATATATTCCATGATTTCAAAACACTTTAAAATTTGTGATATTAATATTAATAATAAAATTACTTTTAGAGGGATATAAAATTTAAATACATTATGTTTAAATAGTTTGTGTCATATTATACATGTTATGAGAAAGGTAGATTTTGAAAAATTCGAAATTATTTGAATTTAGATGGCTTAAAATGAGATATGAAGACATATTTTGACCCTAGTAGACATATTTGACTATATAATAATGGGTACATACATATAGCATGATCATAGAGGTTATTATGATGATGGAAATGTCATAAAATTTTATTTTATATAATTAAATAGATAAAACTTATGCAAATAATATGGATAAAAATTGGAATAATTACAAAGATATTTATTGAAGAAAAATAAGCAATGGTCTTTATTTCATTAATAACTCTATCTAAAGTAGAAGAAGGAAAAATATGGAGATCAGAAACATGATTAATATGATGCTTATGACTACATTAATAGTTCTATATTTATTCATTCTTTAAATTTGATTGATTAAAATTAATCACTTGATTAGTAAAGAGTCGTTCTTATATGAGATCAATGAGTTTTCAAGTGTGAGTAATTATAAACTAATAGGGATAGTTATTATTCTCTAAAAAGTGTATTTTAAGTGTTCTTAATTAATTTTATAATATTGACACATCACATTTTATTCTCCTTGAATAAATCACAAATAAAGGTAATGATATAAAGGTTTATTAAGTCATATTCCTTTTTCTCTTTCATACATAGTATAGAAGGTGTTTTCCTATTAATAAAAAAATAAGATTATTTAGTGAATGTTTTAATTTATTATAACTTTATTCTTCACCTCCCACACTTAGGGTATAATCCTTAAGTGGTACCAATAGGAAGAATCCATGTTTTGGATTAAAATATTTGAGCAGTTCACTCAAGCATTATGAATATCCTAATTTTGATAAACTAGATGATATTGAAATAGTGGTGAACCAACATAAACCTAATTTAATGAATATAATAATAATGATATTCATTCTAAAATAACCATGTTTTAGAAGATATATGAGAAAAATCTCATTCATACACCCCATATATCTCTTATATTTAGTAATAAGGAGATAGATCCCATTAAAGTGGATGATTCGCCTAAAGATAATCAATAATAAAGTTATATTGAATAGGAAATTAATTGTAATGAGGATGAGGTTTTTCCATTGAACTTCTATAGATTATACCTTAATATGTGTAATTTGAGGCACTAGTAAATGATGTAGTTGTGGTAGAATTTGAACACAGTCTACTTGATATTATTATTGAGGAATAATACCATGTTTAGGGGTATGTTAAAGTTATATTTTACTCTAAATAATGAATAAATATTTTCTTATTTGACCCCATTTTTTATGAATTTAAAATTAATAGTTAATATAATTTTCTAGGTTTTGAAATATCAATCCAAGAAAGAGTAGTGAAAGTAACTCAAGATAATCATATAAGATCGCTTTAGGTTAAAATTTTAACTTCATATGAATGTAGTTATTTTATAAAAGAAATAAATAAAGGAATGATTTAATTATTGAAAATTTATATTCATTAATATTCTAGTTTATTTGAAAAATATAAACACAAGGGACTGAATTTGGTTACTTTTACCATTTTCATAGAGTTAGAAACCAATTCAATTGTAATTGAAATATGATTAGTACAAGTCCAGGGGAGTTGGAAATAAAAATAAAATAAAATTTATAATAATTTAGTAGAAATAAATAATTTTAAATCACAACTAGTTCTTTTACCTTATTTTTTAAATCTTTAATTTCCTTTTATTTTGATCAGATTACAATAATTGTTAAAGAGGACTTATATTAAAGGTTTGTGTAGAATGTAGTTCCTTCACTTATATTTTATTCTGATAAAATTAAAGGTGATGTACTTAGTGAGGTTATATATTAATTAACACCATAGGGAGATACCCTTATTGTATCTACTATACTATACATGTTACCATTAGACCTTGGGAAATTTAGAAATAATATTTATAAGATCATAAGTATGAAAATTTACCAAATACGAATATCTATTTTTCTAAAAGAGATAAATAATAAAACTCTCCAATTGGAATCCATGAATATAAATTTTATTCAATAAATTTAAGAAAATTATTACCTAATAAAATAGGATTAATGTTATTACATAAAAAATGAATGATATGGAAGTGAATTTTTATTCCAATGTTGAAATTAAAATTTAGAGTGAGGTGCCAACTCTTGACCTCAAGATGTTTTAGATTATAAATAAATTTATACTTAATGAGTAAATGGTGGATAATACAACTCATACTTTAGATAAATTCATTGCTATAAAGGATAAAAATGAGCAATCCATGATTTTTTATAGGAAATATATCATAAATATGATATAATTATGTATCCAGTGGTAAATGAGATCATGGGAATAAGATGGAATTTCACATCACCACCTAATTTCCTAAAACATTTTATATTAGAGAGACTTAGATATACAACTACTACCACTAATACCTGAGATATTAAATGATATGAATAGGTGGTTGCAACCTCTGAATATCCTAATATTACTGTTATTCCACCATCCATTACCCATTCCACATTATCCAAACATAAAGGTAAATATTGTGATGATAAATTTAACATTTTATGTGATTAATTATGTTACGGATGAGTTTTTTTATATTTTAATTTTAATTATAATTTTGATATTTATTATGTTACAAAATATATTTTCATTAATTAAATAAAGTATCTATTTTTCTTCATCTCTATTGTTATTATTTTTAATTTTTTTTACATTTCATATTTAAAAAGCATTACAATAATTTCTAAAATTCATTACTAGATAATTACTTAAAAAAACTAATGATATATATTTTCTACCATTTTATCTGGAATTATACTATTACTATATCTTTTTTGTATATTCCAACATAGATATCAATTTTATATTTAAAATGGGGGTTTTTATGTAAATGTATTTATGACTAAATTTTATTTATTTACTGATTTTCTTTTGAAATTTCATAATATATTTTAAATGCATATTTTTATTTAACTTTCATGAAGTTTGAATATAAAAAAATAGGGATATTATTTCTAGGAATTTTTTTCCTTGTTTTAATGTTCATAAATTGTGTTTATTATTGTTATAATATGTTTATTTGGTGTGAAATAAATTTTTATTAAATACATGAAATATTGATAATTGTGACATAATTATAAAATTTTTATTACTTCTTGAGGAATTGATGACCATGTAAAATAAAATAAATTATTGTATGATACTTCAGAAAATTTAGACGTGGAATAGTTAACTTTGTAAATCAATCAAACTATCCGTATAGATTATTTATGGATAAGAAAATTTGACCATGAATGTTTATGGAGTAATCCATATATTTCAATGAAGTCAATTATATAAAATGAGAACAATAGATATGAATGAATTTTTAAATAAAAATTAAACCATAAAGAAATCAATTCGACCATATAGTATAAGTAAAGTTACCATAGAGTAAAATATGATTCAACCATGTCTAATTTATGATATAATTTTTACAAATTATTGAAGTGAACGTAGGTGAGACACTATGTTCTGATGAATGTAATTTTATATTACCTTGACTATTTAACAGGATAATTGTTTCTTAATTTCTATCAACTTTTTATTGAAATATCATTTAATATCATCAAATACTATATTCGAAGTGATATGAAATCTTTAGTGACCCATGAATCCATGGTCAAGTAAATCCTATTTATTTTAGTCTTTTAATTATATTTTTGGGTTATTTTAGATGGAAAAAGTGATTAAATGAGTTTAATAGGATAATAGGTTAAGAATGTAGAGGTACATTGGTACTTGAAGTAATAGGTACCCGGTGTTCAAGAACCAGGTACCTAGTGGTATTCTAGTGGTTGGAAGGCCATTATCAGCACCACTAGTACCTGGTATACTAGTACCATAAACCTAGTGGAACTGTTGGGTGTTTTTTAGAGTTGGGGGTGTCTTTATATTTTTACACCTATAATAAACACCTTAAACCTTGGTAAGTTGGTGTTTTCCTATCATCCTCTCCCATTGGAGTCACTCCCAAGTTATCAATCCACTCCATCTCATCCTCATTGTATCATTCCAATTTTGGAATATCTATTTGGTCCGAGAAGCAATCATTTTATAAGGTATGGTCTTAGAAATCCCCTCCTTCACATCTTATTTAATCTTCTTCTAATCAGTGGGTGTAATCACCTTTTATATAATCTATGGATTTTGTAATATCTAAATTCTATTTGATTCATTCATCCCTAGCTACTATAATAGTTTAGTATAGGTTAAATTAGGTGATTTTTTCATTTTGTTTTCTCTATTGGGTCTCTTTTGAGTGTGGTAATTAAAATCATACTTCATGTTTACCATAAGTTGATAAAATTGGGTTTTAGAGGAATAATACATGATCTTAGAACAAGAAGAAAATATTGAATTTATTTTTGGTAATTGTACCTTTCATTCCCATCATAATATTAAGGGCAATGTTACCAATGATATATTGATTATTTAATTAAATTAAAATAACCATTTTTTAAAAAAAATCAATCATTTAAATATTTTTTTTCTCATATGAAAACTGTTATTGTTTTTGTATTGGTATTACTTTTATAGAATGTTTTAGGTGAACATATTAGTTTAACAATAATAATTATAGTTTTTACCACAATATAGACATACAAGTGGAATAAATTGAAATGGTTTGGTGCTATCTATACATTATTTAAATTAAAAAATCAATATGTTATTTTTTTATTGAAGACATTCTATTCATTATCTAATGTAACAACTTCACTTAATGGATATTTATTTCATATTCCATAATATTATTTATAATTATAATATAAGGGGTATATGGTTTTATTATTATTTCATAACTATTTTTAGCGTTTTTAGATAATGAAGAATCCCATGGGATCGCAATGACCTAACTTTTTATAAACCTCCCCTTTTCTGAAAGGATATGAATTATCCTTGAATTTATTATAACCATGACCCTTTTCCATAATATGGGATTATAAAATGAATCTAGTATTTGTATCTACTTAGATGGTATGGGTTTCAATATTTCCCTACCTTTATCCTAACATCTATATTGGGTCAACCTGGAAGATGGTAAGTAAAGGTAAGGATCCTCCCAATATAGGGAGATACACTTTTTAATTACTAATTCTATTTTTAGAAGTTATATTGATCATATATTTTGTTCTATCATGATTTAAATATATATATATATATATATTATTTTCTTGCACATGGGTTTATGACTAATGAGAAGGGTTGGGGTAGTGATCGCTTATTTGGTATTGATATACTAACTCCCTAAATGTGGCCCTATAAGATACATATAGGCCATCTTGTTTATAAAGCAGATAAGGAAAAGTCCCCCAATCATCAGAGCTGGTCGCACAAGGGTTTAGGGTTTGATTAGTTTTTTTGGGTCTTTTTATGGGTAATCCCAAGGAAGGAACAAGGGATGTCTATTGTGATCTCTAGAAAGGATTCACATATGGTAGAACCATCCTTTTCTCCTAGGTCTTGTTTGATATGTAATAACATTGCGTATTTGGTTTTTTATCTCATACTTTAATATATTTTCAATGATTTTGAGCTTGTTTTGTTCGGAGTTTCATGTTTTCATTTTGTCTCTTCCTTATTTAATTGCCTTTTCATTTGTGCCCAATTATATTGGTAAATAGATAAAAACTCTATCTAACTGATTCATGAGTAGTTAATTCCACTTATAGGTGTGTACCCTTTTTAGTTATATATATATATATATCATTTAAAGGGGAGAAAGGTCCCACTTGGGTATTAATTGACCTCTTGTGTTTATTTCATCCTTCGATATTTATGAAATTCACTTTAGTCCTTATGACAGACTAACTCGGGTAATATTTTGTAATTTGGGTTATCTTTGTTAGAATATTTGAGTTACTTTTACCCGAAAAAATTAATTAGATGATTAGATTTTAATTATGAGATTACAATAAATATTTTGAGATCAAATTATGATATTAATAGAAAAGGATAATTCATGTGAAAATGATCAATTATTTATTAATACTGAATTTTACTTATTTTACTTATGATTCTCATTAATGAAACTTATAAGACTAATATTATTATATAAAAACTTATCGAAGGTTATAATGAATAATCCCTCAAACTTGATGATAAAATATACATAATATATCATTATTAAGGAATTATAAGTGCTAAGGAAGATGAAAAACTACACATTAATCACTAGATTCACAAAGAGAGAAATATAAAACCAGATCATTCTATTATTTTATATTTTTATCTTTTATTTTTTTTCAATTTTTTATTTTTTATTATCATGAGAATATCTTTACTATAAAGAAGGATTAAATATTCATTTTAATTATTCTTATTAAATTTATATTTCCCTTGATGCATTATAAAATAGTTTTTTATGTTAAGAAAATGATTAATGTTATATGCTATGTTATTAAGCTCACTATAATTTATAGACCCAACTATTGGGTATTAAAAAACTCCTAGTACATAGTTTTTTTGGCTATGGTTTTATTCATGAGAATTGGATTAGGATCTGTAATAAATTTTAATACCTTTTTTATTTGTAATTCTATTTATTTTTTTATATTTATGTAATTATTTTTTGGTTATCTAATAACATTAATTCATTTACATTATCTCTATTTTAAATCACACCAAATTTTAGTAGTTTTATAAAATCCTTTTTCTTATTTAATTATTTTTCTTCTTTAATTATCAATATATTCTAGTGTGGTATTATATTTTGTGTAAGTAAATTTATTTCATAATTTATGTTATTTTAATAATATAATTTAACTTAGTATTAATCGGTACTTTTTAGAATCGTTTATGAAATCCAAAAATTTTTCATCAAATTATTTTTATAAGTGAATATTTTTAAATTAAGGTAACTTTAAAATATATTTGTTTTTATATTGATGATTTTTATGATATGGTAATATCAATTCCCCTCCCTCCCAAGTAAATTTAGGATGATATCTTCACTCATGACATCTTTATATACTCAAAATCAAAGGCAGAGAATGTTTAGAATTTGATTTTCAACATGGAGATCCAATGGGACCATAAGTTATATGACAATATTTTGAAGTATTGGTTCTTGATACAAGATATCCATTTTATGGGATATATATCATCTCAAAGAATGGAATCAATGTAAATCTTGAGACTATCCAGGTATTTTTTCTTTTGGAATCACCCAATAATGAATTAGTGCTATGTAGATCATTTGGATTAGTTAGTAATTATTAGATGATTATATCATAATTCTTTTTATATTGTATCACATTTATTAAATTTTACAAATAATGGACAATATTAGGTTTGTTCTGAGTAGTATAAGGTGGATTTAAAATTAATAAATGAGAAAGTAACAAGTGCATTGATTTTACAAATTCCAAAATAAAGATTCCCTTATGTGGTTTATTTTTCCATCTCACATCATGGTTTTGGTAAAGTATAGATGAAAAAGAAATATTTCACTTCTTTATGGGTCCCAATATTTATACCATAATATGTGAAATTATGCCACAAATACATGGAATTAGAAATAATGGCCATTTACTAAAGTTATGGCGGAGTTATATGCCATCTGAGGATTTGTTAGATTTCATGAATTAATAGAAATTTTGATACATATTTTCTTATATATATTTAATCTTTTGATTGAGGATATATACTGGGTTTATTTGGGAACATGAATTTTATATTATTTATAAACATATAGAGGCAATGTGGTAGAATATTTAATAAGTTATAAATCACATCAAGATATTTTTTAGAATATAAGTGATGAGTGGAAGACGATGGTGTTGGAGTTGGTTCCCTATAACCAACTTCTGTGTACTTTATAATAACATGTATTTGAATATTTAAATATTAATAAAATTCTTATCATATCATGATTATTCTTATTCAGAACATATTTTGTTAAAATTTCTTAAGAGTAGGTGTCACACTGAGAGGTCATAAAAGTTCCTTGCTATGATTGGATCCCTGAAGTTCCATGAAATTATTCTTAAATATATTTTCTATAGTGGGATGAAATAATTTTAGGAACAAATATTATATAGGATATAAGGGGTAGAGACTCATAGGACTTTGAGGTAGTTTCTCATGGTGTACACCCTTGCTAATATTTAGTGTTGGATATTATGAGAATAAAACCTGCCAATAAGGAATCTATATTTTTATGTTTCATTGGATGTTCCAATATTTGCAAATTTGTATTTATCTTTATAATTTAGTACTATTATTAATGAGAATTATAAGTCATGTAATTTTATGTATTAATGAAAACCATGGTGACATATATTTTCGGTGAGGTAAGATACATTGGGTGTATCATGAGTAATATTTAATTGATGAATAATGTAAGAAATGATTTTTCTCTTATGTTTTTTAACGGAATTTGAAATATTAGACCCATTGATGGAAATGAAATATCCAAAATAAATCCCTAGATATGGAGTTCTATAGATAAGTTTTATTTCTATAAATTCAAATATATATGCATCAATCACATAGGTTTATGGCATGAGAATGCTACCTTCTTGAATGTAGATATTGTTATAGAGGGATTATATTACGTAGTCAGTATTAGTAAAATGTATTATATCCTTTTGTCATTAACTTCTTTCTTTATGAGTTCCTTGGAATGTTGTAAGATTATATCCTTGGAAATTAGGGTGATTTACCTAATTCCATTGAAAAAAATTTCTAAAGGGTCACACCCTAAGTGTGTCTAGAGTCTCGGTTAAATAATATATTATTATTTTTTATTTAACAAGTTGAATAAATATTTTTCCGAAAAATGGATATATAATTATTTATGATTTCTTGATTTCATATATTATTTCTCTATTGGTTAGACATAAAATATGTGCCCAAAATAATTTAAAAAATATTATTTTTCTATTTATTAAATATAATATTTATTTATTTTTTGGAAAATAATTCTTTGATATTTATTTATTAAATATGTAGTCATTATTCAATACTCAATATATATTATAGAGGATAGGCATACAGAGTTTATATATTTTGTTAAGAAATAATATATATTGAATATTATTTGATTAGATAATATTTAATTTAATTTGCAAGTTAAGAATATGTCATGAAATAATAACATTATTATTACTATTGGCATGGAGTGTTGTATGGATTAAATAAATATTAAAGGGAATTTGAGAAATTATTTATTTCTATCCCCAGTGGAATATAAAGAAAATTATATTATTTTTTAATAGATCCAATTAATTTTTTATTATTGTGTATAATGAAATCTTGATAATTCTCTATAATACCTAGAGATATATATTCTTCACAAAATATCCTAGGAATGAAGGGAGACCATCCTCCACCTTTAACTCTCGAGTTAAGAGAGATGAAATAGAATCCTTTGGAAGAAATTCTCAGGGCGATCAAATCTAAATGATGCAAGTGATACGATCGATATTACCAGAACCTAAAGATTCATATGGTGACAATCATTGATTTTTGGAGTATGTTTGAATCACCTATAAAGGGAATATATTCTTGATTCATACAATACAACGATAGAACAAATTATATCTCCATCAATGAAGAAAGAATTTATCAAAAGGTAATACTTTAATTAGTTAAATTAAGTATAAATAATATGTGATTATCTTGTGCTTTTGTTATAGAATTTTACCTATTAAATCTTTCCATACATTAAATAAACTCTTTATTAAATAATACATATTTAGCATTTCATAAGATATTTTAGGTTTAGTATCTTGGAAATTATGTACATATTACATGAATTACAAATGGATAACAAAAAAATGTTAATAAATTATTTTGGGATAAACATTTATTAATCCGTACTAATTCACCTTATTAAATATCATATCCTAGGGATATATATCAAAGGAAACTAGTGAGTATAAGGACCCGTAAGGGAATAAGGGAAACAATTTACATGTGACCTTGATGAATATCAATAAGCACATGAGGGGTCTCATTATGGAATGAGAAAAAGAACAAGGTCTATAAAATAATGGAAATAAAATGATTTATAACATGGTTATGTGGTTTCATAAATTAAATGATAAATTCTTAAGAATATCACCAAGGGTTTTCACCATGGTGTCATAAAAATTACCAAGTTTATTCACCATGGTATTGTAAAACATGTCATTTGTAGAGATTAAATTCTTTACCAAATGCATTGGATATCTATCAGGGTGAAACCTTAATATGACTTAATTAATGTGAGAATCATAGATAATAATAAAAAATTTCATAAAAAACTCATGCAGAATAAAATAAATGGGTTTAATATAAATATCATGGTATTTTCAAAAGTACTTAAAATATGATAATTACGTCATTTTCAGCCCACAAAAAAGGAATATGGGTTCCATGTTTGTTAATCCTAGAATAAATAAATAATTTTGAAATTTAATTAATTAAAATTGTAAAATATAGGGTCTTGGATAGCCAAGAAAATAAAATGAAGAATAATTTAGTGTGGGGAAGAAAAAAATTTGGAGACGTAAATTTTGTAGCATAAAGGGTAAAAAACATGGTTTTAGAAATGGGTAAAATGATGTGGGGAAAGGGTCTCCTATTCATACAAGATAATTTCTAAGGGTATGAATAGAATGGTAATAAATCAGATTTGACATAACAATTAGAATTCATTATCAAAAGTTGGTTCTTGAATTTAATAGAAAAGAATTATAATTCCCTTACAATGAAAAGTAATTCCTAAAACGTGATGATTGGGACCTTGGGGGATTTCATATACATTTGGAGGACTCTGTGGAAATTAAAACAACCAAATATCCATAAAGGATGGATTTTCAATGAGAGTAAATGAAAAAATGGGTGGGTATTTATAAAAAAAGTGGAGGCTTTGTTTATTAATTTCCAAATATTGGCCTTGGAAATCAAGGTTCTAGAAAAAGAAAAAACATGGAATTTTCTTTGGGGTTTACCCATGGTTTTTGAAATTTGGAAAATATTTTATTTTTTAATCATAAATATTCTATCACAATTTTATATTACTTTTTTGGTAATGTAAAAGTAATGTTTCCACAATGTAATATTTTTAATGTTGAAGTTTTGATTTTAGACTTCAGAAAGTATCTTATAGGTTTGGAAATTGATTAAAATATATTAAAATACTTGAAATTATAAAATAAAACATTTTAGGCCACAGATTGAGTTTAATTAATTATTATATTGTTATTTATAATCATTAATTCATTAAACATACTGAAAATCTCTAACTGTATTTTTACTATTCACTGAAAAATAAAATATTTTAGAAAATTCCAAAAAATTCACCCTAACCTAAATTCAGTAAGACGATTTAAAAAATAATTTCTATTTTATCATAATAATTCTATAAATAAGATAATTAAATTTTTTTAATATAATTTTATTTATTTATTAAAAAAATAGTAGGTTGAAAATGTAGAGTAAAATTTCCGACACTTACAAATTTTCAATGACATAATAAAATTATTTTATAATTTATATTTAAATAAGAGATATTTTTGTTAGGATATTTCATTAAAATAAATATTATTCATAATTACATAGTTTATTATAAAAAATATGTATCTTTTTTGAAAAGTACAATTTTTTATTGAAAATAATTCTATCAAATTTCATCTCAATTATGCAAAAGTTTTATTTGTTAAAACTATTCTTTAATGTGTATACCCCACTATTGTTAATATTTTTAATAGTGAAATTTTTTTCATTACGTATGATTTTTTCATGAAATAATTTTTTTATATGTTCTTTTATTGTAAAATATAATTAAAATTTATTGGAAGGAAAGAGATACGTAAAAAAGTACATTTTCGACGTTGCTATATTCCTCTCCCATTAAAGAAATTGCATCCTAAAAATTTTCTCTTATTGATAGATACCATTAATTATAAAGGAAATAATAATCCTAAAATTTTCTAATATCACACTTCTAGGAAAATATAATTTAATATTATGAATTTTTTTACATTATATTTATATCCTACATAATGTTTTGGACAATATTATGATTAACCAAAGAAAATCCCCTAAGAGTGTCAAAATAGGAGTGCAACAAGGCCTATTTTTGTTCATTAGTTCCTGTTTAACAATATCTCAAAGTGGTGTTTTTGTGTTTTAACCCCAGATACATTTTTTCCAAAGCCACATCCACATATTGTATCCAGACCAAGATTTCGTTTCTTAAATCACTTACTTAATACTTCACCAAAATAATAGGATTATTTTCTATATTTAAACTTTTCTATATGGTTATTCCTACAGTTTCAAATCCTAATTTCCATAAATAACTAAACCATACATTGATAAAAAATATGTAATATTTCTTTTTTATTACATAATCTCTTTATTACAAAATACTCATTTATGAAATAAAAAGATCTTTTAGGTTTAGTGTCTTAAAAATTAGGTATATATTATATGAATAACATAAGGATAACACAAAAATAAACATTACGATTTTTTTGGGAGACTACTTTATTAATCCTTCCTACTTCACCTAACTTCATATCATATCCTAGGGACATATATCAAAGGAAAGGGATGTGAATGAGGCCCTTTAAAGTAATAAGAAATGGAAAAATATTATTTGTGATCTTAAGGAATATCAATAAGAACATTGGGAATATCATTATGGAATGAGAAGGAAAACATGATCTATAAAATAGTAAAAATAACATGATTTATTACATGGTTATGTGGATATAACTTTTAAATGAGACATTTGTAATAATATCTCCACTATTTTTCATCAAGGTTTCATAAAAATTAGAATGATTATTCACCATGTTATTGTAACACATGTCATCTCTACAAAATAAATTCTTTACCTAATGAATTGGAGTGCTTTCAAGGAACACCCTTAATATATATTAATTAATTTAATCCTCATATATCATAATAAAATATTTCATGAATAACCTAATGAGAATAAAAGTAACAGTTTCATATCAAAATCATGGCATTTCAAAAGTGCTTAAAACATGATCATTATGTCATTTTCAAACCATAGAAAATGAATGTGGGTTTACTCTATGTTAATCCTAGAATAAACAAAATAATTTTGTGATATACTGAATAAGAATTAAAAATAATTATCCTTGTTTGTTCAAAATAAATAAAATAAATTAGAATTTATTAAGGAGAAGAGAAAAATTTTTGAGAAGTAAATCTGACAACTTAACAGGTATAAAATGTGGTTTTTTAAAAGGGTAAAATGAGAGGGGACAAGCATATACCATTAATAAAAAATAGTTTTAATCTAAGTGTATGTATAAAAGGGTAACAATATAAATTAATCATAACAATTATAATACATATACTAGAATAGGTTTTTGAATTTAATAGAAAATAAAGATAATTCACTTACCTTGAAAAGTAAATCCTACAACTTGAGGATTTTTCCATTATGGGATTGAGTAAACATTGGGAGGACACCGTGGGAGGTAAAAATATCATATAATATTTTAATATATATTTTTATTAAATGTAAATAGGGGAATGAGTGATTATTTGAAGAAAAAGTGTAGGATATGTTTATTAATTTCCAAATATAGGCCTTGGAAATCTAGGTTTTGGAAAATGAAAAACCCTGGGATTTCTAATGGGTTTTCCCATAGTTTTTAAAATTTCGGACATGTTTTAGATTTTTAATCCAAAATAGTTAATCTACATTTTATATTACTTCTTTTGTAATGGAAAAGTATAGTCTACACAAAATAATATTTTTAATGTTAATGTTTCCATTTTAGAATTTTGAAAGTAACTTATAGGTTTGAAAATTTACTAAAACATATTATAATACATTATAATAATAAAAAAAAAAATTTGGTCGTGGTTTGCATTTAATTAATTATTACATTATTATGAAATAATTATGACGTCCTTAATCATAACAAAAATCTTAAACTGTTTTTTACTATTCACAGAAAAATAAAGTATTTTAGAAAATTCTCATAAATTTATCCTAACCAAAAATCAACGTGCTAATTTCTACAATAATGTTTATTTTATCATAATAATAATATTTATATAGTACTTTTAGCTTTTAAATATAAAAATCCGTATTTATTAAAAAAATTAGTGGGGTAAAAATGCATAGTAAAATTTCCGACACTTAAAAATTTTCAATGACCTGATAAAATTATTTTATCATTTATATTTAAATAATAGTGTTTTTTTCATTCTATTTAATTGAAATAAATATTACTCAGAATTAATTAGTTTATTACAAAAATATTATATCTTTTCTAAGAATTAAAAATTTTGTCTGATAATCAATTTATCAAATTCAATATCAATTAAACAAATATTTTATTAAGCAAATATAATCTTTGATATGCATATCCTATTATTTTGCATAGTTATACTAGTCCAAATTTATGTATGATGTATAATTTTCTCACGAAATAATGAGTCTTTATATGTGATTTTATTTTAAAACATAACTAAATGTTATTCACATGAAAGAGATCCATAAATAAAAGAAGTTCATTTTTCAGGTCATTAGATTTTTTTTCCACTTAAAGAAATTGCGCCCTCAAAATTTTCTCTTATTGATAGATTCCAGTAATTATAAAGGAACTAACTATCATAAAATTTTATAATATCAATCTTATAGGATGATTTAATTTAATAGTAAATTTATTTTTACATTATCATTATATCCTTTACAATGTTTTCCTCAAGTTTGTGAGTTACCACAACATATCCCTAGGGATTCTCAAACTAGAAGTTCAGCAAGGCCCGTTTTCATACACCAGTTCCCATTTGAGTATATATAAAAGAAGTTTATTCAATTGTTACCACTAGATACATATGATCTAGACCCACAATCACTTTTTAATATCCATAAATTTATTTCTTTTTTAGGAAACAACCTACTTAATACTTCACCAAAATACCAAGAAATTTTCCTATATTTAAACTTTTCGATAGGGTTATTCCTAAAATTTCAAATCCTAATTTCCATAAATAACATAACCATAATTTGAGTTAAAATATGTTATAATTTCTTTTTATTATATAAATTCATCATTACATAATACACATTTATTAATTTGGAAAATATTTTAGGTTTAGTGTCTTAGAAATCAGGTTCATATTAAATGAATTACATAAGGATAAAAAAATAAAAATAATAAATTATATTGGGAGACTAAAATTTTAATACATCCTAATTAACCTTGATTAATATCATATCCTAGAGATATCTACAAAAAATAAAGGGGTGACAATGAGTCATATTAATGGAATAAGTAATGAAAACAATTTACATGTAATCTTATGGAATATCAGTAAAAACATGAGGAATATCATTATGGCATGAGACATAGAAAATGATCCATAAAATAATAAAAATAACATGATTTATCACATGTGTATGTGGATACAAAAATTAAATGATACATTTCCAAAGAATATCACCAAGGGTTTTCACTAAGGTGTCATAAAAATTACAATTGTCATTCACCAAGGTATTGTAAAACTTATCATCTCTAGAGATTAAATTATTTACCCAATGAATCAGAGTGATTTCAGGGCACACAATTCATATGTATTAATTAATGTGAGACACGTATATCCTAATTAAACATTTCATAAATAACCTATGGAGAATATAATACATGGGTTTGATATCAAAATCATGGCATTTCAAAAGTGCTTAAAAATATGCTCATTATGTAATTTTCTACCCAAGAAAAAGGAATGTTGGTTTAATGTATATTAATAACTGAACCACATAAATCATTTTGAAATATAGTTGAATACCCTTAGAAATTAAATAGTCTTAGTTATTAAAAAAATAAAATAAAATATAATTTCCTCAGGAGTAGAGATAATTTTTTAGAATTAAATTCGTTAGTATAATGAGTATAAAATGTGGATTTAGAAAAGTGTAAAATGAAAGAGTAAAAGGGTATACCATTCATAAAAAAAATCTTGAACTAATGGTATGAATAAAACATTAATAAATGATGGTAATCATAAATACTAAAATATATATTCAAAAATATTTTATTAAATTGAATTGAAAAGAAGGATAATTCAATTAGCTTAAAAAGTAACTCAAAAAACGCGAGGATTATGACCCTAAGGAATTGAGGACACCTTGGGAGGACTATTTGGGAGGTAAAAATGTCATATATTTTTAAGGGATGTATTTGGAGTGAAAATAAATCGATAAATGGTTGCTAATTAATCGAAAATGTTGCTGATTTTTTTATTAGTTTTCATATATAGTTCATAGGATTCTATGTTATAGAAAATGAAAAAAACATGAGATTTTAGATGTTTTTTCCCATGTTTGTTTGAAATTTGTGAAATATTTTATATTTTTTTAATACAAAATGGTCAATATATATTTTATGTTACTTGTTTGGGAATGGAAATGTAAAGGATACACAAAGTAATATTTTTAATTTTGAGGTATCCTTTTTAGACTTTGGAAAGTATCTAATAGGTTTAGAAATTGATTTAAATGTATTAAAATAATGTATTTTAATAAAAAACACATTTTCTATCGTAGATTGTTGTTAATTAATTATTATGTCGTTATTATATAATTATGAAGTCATTAAACATACCAAAAACCAAAAAATATATTTTTTTATTCACATAAAATAATATATTTTAGAAAAATATCTTAAATTCACCCTAACCTAAATTGGATATTCTTATTTCAAAAATGATGCTTATCATATCATAATAATTATATAAATATTATATTTTTAACTTTTAAATATAAAATCGCTTATTTATTAAAAACTAGTGGGATAAAAATGCATAGTAAAATTTCTTAACACATAAAAATATTTGATGACATAATAAAATTATTTTGTCATTTAAATTTAAAGAAGTGTTTTTATATCATGATATTTAATTAAAATAAATATTATCCATTATTTAATAGTTTATTATAAAAAATTATATATTTTTTAAAAAGTAAAATTGGTGTCCAAAAACAAATTTATCAAATTTCATATCAATTAAACATATATTTTATTAAGAAAAACTATTATTTAATGTTTATATATTATTGTTGTTTATATTTTTTCTAGCATAAATTTTTACATTATTTATGATTTTCTCATGAATTAACATGTCATTCTATGAGATTTTATTGTAAAACAGAATTAATTTTTTTAGAGAAAAGAGATCCATAAATAAATGAAGTCAATTTTTCATGTCGTTACATTTTTCATTATCTATATACTTTTATTGAATTCTAATGATCACATAATTTATCTTTTTTGTAAATATTGGATTGATCATCAATAATGAAAAAATAATAGTTAGGCACAACCCATCAAATGCTTCTACTATGCCAAGAACCTTCATGTTGTATTAGATCTAGTCACATAATTATTTTTTATTATTTAAAGATCATTGATTGATTTAAAAATTTATGATTTAGTTTTCAATTATAGTTTAATATTTCATAAATCTAAATTTTTATATATATTTCATCGTCTTATTTTCCTATAAATATAATTAAATACATTAAATTTATGAAAGAAATTAATTTGATGATATCATATAGAGGTGAAGAGGAATCTAGCCAGATAACACAAGTGCATGCACTAGGTAACCCAAAGGTACAGAATATGTACTAGTGTTTAATGAACAAAGAATTAATTAATAATTAATTCAAGTCTTGATCATTTATTAGATGTGGTGAATTTAATCATACACCATGTGTTAAAAAGGATAGTGAGGCTTATGGTCATCAAGATTACACGTCGTGTAACTTCCATTCACGACAAATAGTCCTTAGTCACAAATGAGTCATGTATCTTCTTACATGGCCTACCTGATTGGTGACCATGTAACTCAGAGACCACATGCCTATAGCCCATATACACACTGTTTACTCCAATATTTTTTTGGCATGGTTAAATGACGAGTCTTTAGGTTTATACCTCAGATAAGTGGTGAGAATAGTATATTCCATGTAGATGGATTTTACACACTATGCACTTATACCAAATTATACAAAATTGAAAATTAATTTATTATACTTTATAAACCTTATCAACATGTGCTTGTGTGTATTCATTAAGTTGATAAGACATGACATATTCTGTGTTTTAGATATATATAAATGCCTAATTACTCTTTATGTAATGTTTAGATATACATATCATGGACAAGCCATATTACAGTTATAACACTATTCTTTTAAGCATTACTCACTATGTTAAAAAAATGAATCATGAAAAATGAGTGATCATTAAGATGATACTACAGGTCATGATATTACTTGATAAGTCATGTATTCCATATATCATAATAGTAATCAATATATGAGTATAATAAACCCTTTAGATGGGTACTCACCATTTTTCCTATAAGGTATATTTTGCAGTGTATATAGTTAATTTTATTTAATTTTATATATTTTGGATAAAATAATAAGAGATCAGAATCCCAAGGAAATTTAGATGATAATTAAGATAAAATAATTTATTAATAAAAGAATACAATTACTTTATTCAATCATGATTTATATTTAATAATAATGATTAAGAATTGAATGGTAATTTTATTAAATATGTAATTTGTTTCATGCATATGGGTGATCATGATCATAGAACATGAATTTTTATGTGCTTGGATTATTTTAATTTATTGTTAAATTAAATATTTGGAATGTGTGAAACCTCTCCTCTTATTAAGTAATGTCATGTGTTCCCAATGTTTCATTTATGTAAAACAATTCCCCTCACCTAAATGTGAGTAAAATCATATGTAATAGAAGGATCTCACATGATAATTAATGTGGTTAAAGTTTACATCTGAGGAGAAACCAATCCAAGAGAGATATATAGGTGGAAATGTGGAAAGATGCAACATAAACATTGATTGGTTCGAGTTGTTTTCCCCCTAGGTCAAAAGTTAGTTTATCATCCTCTAGATAAACTAAACATTAGTAAAAGTACATGATCAAAACATTTCATTATTTTATGTCTTTCAAGTTTCTTGGTTATTTCATTATGGATGTTTTATCAAGATCACATGAATTAATTAATTAATAAGAATTCAAGATAGAACTAAAATAAACAATCTTATGAATAAATATTATTTATGTCAAGTTAATTCACTCTACTAAATCCACTTAATATTAACAAGAAATTAATAATAATAATAATTTTAAATTTGAATGTAAAAGAAAAAATCCCTCAATTATAAATATTAAGTTTGTGTAGCCTTCCAAAATATCAGTTAAAATCAAACCGTAGTTTATCGTGCTTGATAAGAAAATGTTGGGATGATTTCAATTATCATGGAAGTCAAATATGATGTTTGGGGTTAACTTATCTTAGTTTATATGAAGGTTTTAATGATAAATAAGGACTTGGTTTAACTGAGAGGCAAGGGTTGAGGAAATACTTTTTAATGATGTCAGGGTTGTGGATTCCACTCAAAATATCATGGAACTATGAGTTAATGAATTTGGAATTTGTAAAACCTACCTAAAAGACTAAAAATTTATTGACCAACCAAATATGGAGAAATTATAATGGGAATATATATCAAATATACTAGAATTTCCAGGAAACAAGACATTTCAAATCCAATTATGAGGAATATTCAGTTTCAATAAAATAGTGGGATATTAATAAATATATTATATTTATTTATTTATATAAATTTTATCAGATAAAGTGTAAAATTTATGATTATATTTTTTATATAAACATAAGTAAAATTAATTTAGGCATATCACTGTAATCTATACTTGAGAATTATTAGCTTCTCATTAGACCAAATTTATAAGAGGTACAAGGTGCTTGTACATTATCCTACGCCATGAAAAGAAATTATATATGTTGGAAGAACCTATTCTGGGTGTGTTTGGTAGTGATGATAATGAGGAATAGTTTAAAATCTATGAGAAACATTTGAGTGATTCTACAGATGTTCAAGGTTTCATACTATTATTCAAGAACAATGCAATTTTAAAGAAACATTAGGATATGTATATGTATAGTATGATGTCTCATCTTCAGGATCTTTATAAATAGAATCACAGAAAAGAGATATATGAGATCTAAAATTCTCTATTTATAACTAATCTTGGATATTTTGTTCCAGTCGGGGCTCATGTAGTGCAGTTCATTGGCTAAATTGAATGTATAGACATCTTAGGGATTAAATTCCAAGATGATTTTCAGGTATATGTCATAATTTCCTCACTACCCAAGACCTTCATGATATTTATTATTAATTATAACTTGATAAATATTGTTATGAGTCTTTTGGAACATCTTTCTCTGATTCTACAAGTGGATAAAGAAATAGGGTGTGACCAACGTGAAGAATTTATGATGAATAAGAAGAGAAAGACCAAGGTGAAGGGGTCCAAGACTCATAACATGTCTAAAGATACCAAGCACTATCCTTCATAGAAGCTGAAGATCTATAGGTAGGGAAACTAAAAGGAGGTTGTATTTTTTATATGGGAATCAATTCCACAAGAAGAATAATTGTACCCAAAAAGAAGGGTAATCTAATGTTAAACTCATTATAGATTGAAATATTTATGCACCTACACATTTTGTATTAGATAAATATTTTGGTTGTCAAGTATTTATCCAAATGTAAGAACCAAGTAAAATATATAATATTCCTATAGGAAATGTTTATTTTCTAGATTCTAATGGTGTGAGGTTGGATGATCTAGCCATTACTAACTACCACCTTTCTTTTCCAATGGAAATGGTATTGTTTTTAATGGATTATTATTATGTAACCCCTATTACCAAGAAGATAACTTATGTTTCATTCCTAGATGCATGTGGTTTTATATTCAAGTTTGGGATTAATATTTTTATAAAGACAACATATTTTATGGTATGTAACATTTAAATATTGGTACTAATATATTAAATTATGAAAACCAAGTATTGGAAATAAATAAAGAATAAATGTCACATAACTCATAAAATAACAAGATATGGAATTTCCATCTTGGTCATGTAAATGAGTTTTGTTTGACAGAGCTCTTTCAAGATGGTTATTTAAACTCTTCTGAGATAAAACCACTAAAAATATTTCATGATAGTTTACAAGAAAAAATGACCATACTAAAATTTGGTGGATATCTTGAAAGAGACATAAATCTTCTAGGATTTTTACACACTGATGTGTGTGGACTATATATAGTAGCATCTATAAGTGTGTCTTCAAAATTCATAACTTTTACTAATGAGTTGAGTTGATATGGCCTTTTCTACTTAATTATGTATAAGTCTGATTCCTTTAATAAATTCAAATAATTCATGAACAGAGTATAGGATCAACATGAAAACCATATTAGAAAACATTTATTAGATCGAGGAGGTGAATATCATGACAAAAAGTTTATTGAATTTCTATGGTAGTTTGGGATTCTATCTAAAATATTTCCACCTTACACACCATAGTGTAATGGTGTTTGTGAAAAGAGGAATCATACCTTGTTTGATATGGTATAGTTTATGATGATCCATGCAAATCTTATATCACCCTTTTGAGAATACTCACTACAAACTATGTCATATAAATTAAACAAAGTGGAAACTAAAGTGAAAAATGAAATTACGTTTTCGTTATAGAGTGGAAGGAAATTTATTTTTCAAAAACTTGTGCACCAGGTAGTATGGTGTCTTATAAGGCATTATTAGGAATCAAACTACACCCTAGGGAACAAGGTGTATCATTATAGGGTATCCCAAGGAAATAAAGGGATACTACCTTTTAAACCCCTTATAAAATAAAGTGAATGTCACCAGAAAATAAATTTCTCTTAAATGGAGAAAATAATCAAAAAGGATAGTGGGAGAATGATTTAATTTAATTAATTTGATGCTCATGATAAAAAATAGTTTTTATAGGAACATATTCCCCAAATGATCATGTAATAATTAGTTCATAAAATAGTAGTACTATATAGGATCATTAGAGTGTTAATAGAACAAGAAACATATGGATTTCTAGTAACGAGAGATGGTGAATCATTATTGGTTGAAAATGATAAACATATCTCTAACAAAGATGTAGTAGAGATCTCATAAGATAAAAGAAGAAAAAGAATCGTTGAACTCTGAAATGGATTCTATATATCAGAACTATTTTTTGTGTTTGGGTTGATGCAACAGTTGACATAAATATTATAGGGTAAAAATAGGTATTCAAGAGGTGGTTGTATATAGAAGGTAAGGTATATATATATATATAGATAAAGTATAAAGGGTTCAAAAAACATCTAGGAATTAACTACCATAAAAAAATTCACCTATTTCCATGTTTAAACCCATTATAATTCTACTTTATAAAGTATCTTACCATGAATAAGAAATTTGTTCGATTGAAATAAAAAAATTCTATCCTTAATTGGAAACTTTATAATGATGTCCATATAATATAACCAAAAGAGTTTTTGACTCCAAGTGATTCCAAAAAGATTTTCAAGTTATAGAGATCCACTTATGGATTGATGCAAGCGTCTATATCATCAAATATCCGATTCAATGAAGCTATAAAATAATTTAGATTCAATAAGAAGGAATCTGATTCATATATTTAAAATATATTTAGTCATAATGTATTCATTATCCTATTATTATATGTTGATGTAATCTTACTCATTGGAAATGACATAGTATTATTATAATTTGTTAATGACTAGTTGAAGAAATTTTTTTCAACGAAGTTCTTGGGTGAAGCAACCCATATTATAGGAATCAAGATCATTTTTGAATGATCCAAGAAGATTAATTGACTTAGTTAAATTACATTCATTGACTAGATACTAAATTTATTCAGTATAGAACAATCCAATAGGGGATTGGTTCCAATGTCACATGGTATATATATTTCAATGAAAATGTGTCCAAAGGCCAAACATGAGAAAGATAGAATGAGTAGGATATCATATGATTCAGTTATAGGATCAATAATATATTCCATGTTATGTACTAAACTTGATGTTTCCAACTCATTCATCATGGTTCAAAGATATTAAGAAAATCTAGGAAAATAACATTGTTCTACTCTTAATACTATCCTCAAGAATCTGAGAATAACTGTGAATATGTACCTAGTGTGTGGAGGAGATGAGGATATAGTCATTAGGGGTTATACTGATTCTAGTTTTAAAATAGATTATAATGATCTAATGTCATAGTCATGATATGTTTTCTATCTCAAAATATGATTTGTGACATGGATGAGTTCAAAGAAGTTACTTTTTTGTTACTATACAATGGATTTTGAGTATATAGAGGCTTTTAAACAAACTAAGGAATCTTTTGGATACAAAAATTTGTCTAGGATATTGATGTGATACCTTTTAGTAAATACCCAATGATATTGTATTGTGATAGCACTACAATGGTGACTCTTGCAAAAGAGACAAGGTCACACCAATGGAAATAGAATATACTATGTATGTATCACCTCCTGAAAGATTTTATCACTAGGGAGAAGTTTCACTAAGAAAAATTCATGGAGATGAAAATTGGTTGATCCCTTGACTAAAGGCCTATCTCAATAAAAGAATGAGTATCATGTGAGAGATAACAGACTGAAGGTTGTTATCAGTTGGATCTAGTGCAAGTGGGAGTCTGTTGGAGTTGATTCGCTAAAATAAAAATCAATATACTTTATGATAACTTGTATTCATAATTTTGAAAAATAAAAATATTTTTATCACATCATAATTGGTATTTATCATAACATAGTATTTGATAATGTCCTAAGAGTATTTATCACACTATAAGGTCATAGTAATTCCTACTGTGATGAGAACCCATAAGTGGCAGGATAATATTCATAAATATATATTTTATAGTTGTATGAAATCCTTTGAGGGATGAAAATGATACATACTATTAAGGGTGTAGACTCATAGTACTTTGAGACTCATTCTCATGGTTTACACCCTTAATAATATCTAGTGTAGGATATTATGAGAACCAGACCTGCCATTAAGAAATCCACATTCATATGTTCCATTTGATGTTCCTATTTGAAGATGAATGTACTGATCCTTATAATTTAATATTATTACTAATTAATATTATAATTCATATACTTTTTTATTTATAAAAATCATGATGACATATGTTCATAATGAGGTAGGATGCGTTGGGTGTGTAATGAGTGATCTTGCATTAATGAATAATGCTAGAAAGGATTTTCCCTATATTTCCTTCAATGGATTTTGATATCTTAGTCCCTTTCATGTAAATTATATAGCCAAAATAAATCCATGGTACAGGTGTTTTATAGGCATGGTTGATTTCTAGAAATTCAACGAAAGAGACATCAAGCACATACGTTGATGGCACCGGCATGAAAACTACTTGATTAGAGATATTGTGATAAAGGGATTATACTATACAGTAAGCATCTGTAGGATGTGTTATGTCTTTTCAGTACAATATTTTTTCTATATGGCTTCAATGTCATGTTATTTAATACCAACCTTGGACATTAAGTTGCTTCACCTAATGCCACAATGAAAGAGGTCGAGAGGGTCACACACATAGTGTATCCAGAGTCTCAGTTAAATAATATATTATTATTTATAATTTAACAACATGAATAAATATTACTTCCACACATGTTTTAATAATTATTAAAATTTGGTTGATCACATATATTCTATCACAATTTATTTTTAGAGAATATTATATGAGTGGAATATTTATTAAATATTTATTTTCTATTTCATAAATATAATATTTATTTCTTTGTTAGTGAATAATATTGTGATATTTATTTGTTAAATAAATATTAATTATTCAAGTACTAGTAGATACTATAAAGTAATGGAGGAAAATATTATATGGTATAATGAGAAATAATATATATTGAATATTATTTGATTAAATAATATTTAATTTAATTAGCAAGTTAATTTATTTTCAGGGAGTGAAAATATAATAATAATAATAATAATTATTATTATTATTGACATGGGGTTTTGAGGGATTAAATAAATATTAATGGTCACTTTTAAAATTATTTATTTCTAACCCTAGAAATATATATACCAAGTTATATTATTTTTCAATAGAGAAAATTAATTTTCTTTTTTTTGTGAACAAAAAAATATAGAGAGTCCTCTAAAATTCCATAGAGAGAACCATTATCCAAGAATTATTCAAAGAATATAAAGAGATATTCCTTAACCATCTAGTCTTAAGATAAGATAGATCAAATAGAATCCTTTAGAATCGATTCTCAAGGCGATCAATGAAGAATAACATAAGTGGTAGGATATGTTGTGCTAGCACTAGGAGATTCCTACGGTGACATTCAGATATCTATGGAACACAAGTGGATTAGAGATTTAGGGAATCTATTATTGATTCTTATAATGAAGTTATGGTATGATGTAGATCCATTGTGAGATCCCTCAATGAAGAATTAGTTTCTCATAAGGTAATTATTTAATTTCTTAAATAATTTATAAATATTATATAGTGATCATGTGGTTTAGTTCTGGTATTTTATACATTTTATACTTTTTCTGATTCAATTCAGTTTATCATGGTATTTATCTTTATATAAATATCAGATTGGCCATCAAACGTGATAAAACTAAAAGTGTGGAAAGACCCATTGCACATTTTTTTGTTCGCATTACATTTATATGGATGATTTGATATCTCTGTATATAGAAATATATTAGGTAGATGGTTAAAAAGGAGTGCAGTATAATTCTTGGGTAAATTTCATAATTTTTAATTGGTAAAATTTGAACATAAAGTTTTAGTAGGGATGTTATTAAAATTGAGAATACCTAAAGGGAAGTGGAATGATATATCCATGGTATTCATAACCAGATTACCTCTACATCCTATAGGTTGTGATTTTTTGGTTTATAGGTCAAAAAATTGGTACATATAATTCATGATATAGAGTAGTGTTTAATGGAATCCTTACTATGATTTTATATATAATAGTGGTCATGTTAAATTTAATTCATTTATTTATAGTGTATGAACATTATTCTTATTTTAAATTGATGATATGGAGACATTTTTAGAATTATTTTCGTAAAAAATACTTCCTAAGAATAATTTTCCATCCATGGATCAATTCTAGGAATAATATGATGATTCGAAATCTCTAAAATATATTATAGCTATTAGTGGCTCATAAGATGATTATTTACCTTTTTTAGTGTTATATTACAACAATTATTATCATTTATTACTGAGATAAAACTATAAAAGTCATTATAAAATGATATTTTCATTCTATACTATGGTAGTTTGATATTAGAGACATGGCTATCATTGTACATGATAATATAGAGAGCATGACAAGGTGACAAAAAAATCTTAGAGTATATGAGGATAGTGTAGAGTTTTAATAATTAATTTATGAGTCCCTTATATAGACCCATGTATTTTATAGAATGATATAATGCCTTTTTCATATATTATATAAGGTGGGGACAATCCTTTTTTTATATGTAATAGGTTATCTTATATATTTATTGGACCATTTGAGATGTTGTAGAATATTATAGAGGTAGTTTTCTATTAGATCTACATTCATAGTTGAAATGGGTATATGATGTCTATGTTTTATTATTGAAGAAGTAAGTTCATGATTTATCTCATATGATAAACTATGGTGAGTGGGATCTAGAAGAATATATGGAATTTATTAAGATAATAATGTATATTGAGGACCATGGGGTAGAATATTTTATATAGACATATTATTTATTTTTTATACTACGGTGACATCAAGGTATGAAAGAAATAACCAAACCGTTATTTATTATAGTTTTGTTTCATTTTCATTATATGATTAAAATTTTTGGCTTTAATTATATATATTTTAATAATATAAAATATAAAATATTCTTATTTTCTATATGTAATATTTATTTCACAATTGAATATGGTAAAAAAATTAAAGGTAGATCTATTGGGGTTTTTTTATTAAAAGGTATAAATTTTTAATGTTGTGCTTTATTGTGTACCTAGAGTTTGATGAAGTAAAATATGTTTTTTGGTTTTCAAGAATTATATTTTTTACGGTGGATCTATTATAATATTTAAGAGAATTCATTTCCATTTTTTGAGGCTTTTGATAAATTATTATTTAAATTAGTTTTTTATGAATTTATAGTATATATTTGTTAAACATACCATTTCATAACCTCAATCTATCAATATTTATAATTTTAAATAATGTATACAATGTGTAATGGTTTGGGTACTTTTCACATATCCAAATTGGTGATATCCTTTAATACATTAGAGGATTAGTTGGGTCATATTTCAGATACCACCATTCTACATTTTTTTAGATTTATAGATTTTATTGATCACAATACACTCATTTTTTACCTAAAAAAACTTCTCCAGTATTCTACTATAATTAATAAATTGATAATAAGGTAATGTGGAAAATAACATAAACAATGTAGAGATAAAATCAATGGATAATCCAAATGGATAAAGGCCAACCCATAATAAAAATATTTGACTTATCAGTGGACTATAATCATAATATATGGTTCACTAAAATGAACAATATAGAAATAATGTGATTTAAACTAATTATTTTTCAACATCAAGTATCCAGTGATACATCAATTAATATGGATGATATAGTGGAATAAATATCCAATGTTTAGGGTAATTATATCTAAATTCAACCTCATAATCTTCATATCTCTTATCATATTATAAGACCATGTACCAAGGAAAATAGGATAATCTTGTAGAATCTAAGAAAATAAATAAGACCAACTAAGAATTATAACTAATATATAACTCTTACCATGTCTTTAAATGAAATTAAATGATAATAAAAAAAATAATATGAACTATAAAAAATTTATTTATCTTACATAGAATATCCATTACAATGATCATGACCCACATGTTGAGAATATAATTAAAGAATATTCATATAAAATCCTACATAATAAAATAGAAACAGTCACTGTCATAAATTCATGCCTTCCATAATATAAAAAAATGTAAACAAATAAATTAATTCATAATGGAATGAAAATTTCATATAATCTATGGTCATATGAGAAGCGACATTAGAGTTCCAATGGATTTATTTCACCATATAAAGATTTGGGGAGAGATTATTTGTAACAAGAATCAAAGAAGAGGCCGACACATAAAAGAGGAAGAGAAAATATAAGAAATTGGATATAAGGAGAGATTATGTATCTCAACACATCCATTTTAAAAAATATGATTCTCCCCTTTGAAGAGAAATCCTTTTTCTTCTTGTATTTTTTATCTTATAGTACACCATCCGCCATTCCCAATCCTATCGTATTCTATTCACTTCAAACTAGCATAAAGAACTCCACCATTTTATTCACACTATCAATCTTCTAATACCTATATCAATGAATTCATGGGCATAGGGACTTTTCAAAAAAAATTGTATCTCATATCAAATAATTTTCTGGTATATGAAATTTTTTACTATCGATCCTTGATCAAATATTTCCTGGGGATAAGGAATTCTTCCTATAATAAGAAGGTGGGAACTACTTTTTCTCAGTGTTATCCTAGACTTATCTGATATTACTTCAATCATTCCAATATATAAATTCTTAAAAAATTTATTATAAATATTATTATAAATCTTATTTTTCAATGTATTTTTATTTTCTTTAAATTATTTTCTTTGCAAAACCATTACCGTTCCCAAAGAGTGAGGTGGAAATATTTTTTTATAGTTTAGAGTTTCTTTTAATATCATTATCCTTATTTTATTTTAATTAATTTTTACATTTAATAGATAATATATGATTTATTATTTAAATATAAGTATTAAATCGTCTAGAATGTTATTTCCAAGAAATAGATTTTCCTTAAAAATATGGAACAAAAGTTTATCTATCCATTATTTATTTCATGATTTTATTTTCAATAATATACTTTTGGTATTTACTTTGATATATTGTTTTATTAATGAACATTTTCAAAATTTATTAATTTTTTTATATGATTTTTTATTCATCCCCCTATTTATGATTTCTATTGGAGTGAATTTCATTGTCTATCTATAGATAAACAATTGGCATCAAAGACTCTCTATAAATCACTAAAACTTTCACACTGACTAATATATAAATTATTACTGTAAAAAATATTCAATATAATGAATAATGATATAAATTTAAGAGGAAATATCTAACGGGAAATTATATTCATCGAAACGTTTCATTCTATAACTAATATAAACAAGTGGTAATAGATCCATCTCCCAAAATATCATATATTTTTGTTTATATCAAGATATATGTTAAATATTTATAAGAAATCTACTTTATTTTAATAATTCTGTCAAAGAAAATATATAAAGTTTTTTTCATGGTTTTATTTCTATACGATATTGATAATTGGTCTTAAAAACCTACAATTTGGGTTCAATTATTTTCAGATCATTTTATCAATCTTCATTTTTATGTCATTTTTTTAAAACATTTTTAAAAAATGATATTATTATTTCATTAGTGGAACCAATTTTCCTCTTAAAATACATTATATAATCATTTATTATATTTAAATTAATACCTAATTAGATAATTATTCAATGAACTTATTTAATTAATGTGAAGGAGATAAACCCCTTTACCGTTATGGAAATATCCAATTTTGATTTCAATATCCATGTATATAATGTTCAATCCTCTAGTATGAGTATTGATGTATATAAAATTATTTTATTACATCACACTAATAATCATACATAGAATTTTCTTCATCAAGTCTTTTGAACGAATATATTGAAAAATAATACTTCTTTTGCTGCTAAAAAATATCTGAAAAAAATAGATATAGAATTTGATGATGATGTTATATAATATGAAACCTTGGGATATTTTAAAAGGGAAGATATTGAGAACTATACGGTATGTATAGAAAGTATCATTTCATGTAATTGGTTTAAAGAATATGTGAACTCTAAATTTCTAATTCACAACTACAAATTCCATCTCATTAGTTCATGATAAATTTAGGGGGAAAAATATGAAGATTTTAAAATACTAAAAAAAATTCCCAATGAAAGCAAAGTAATTTATACACAACTAATATAAATAAATATCTATTAATATTTAACTAACAAAATAAACTAAATTAAAAAGGTTTCCTTTAGAACGTTCTCCTTTGATGGATAAATAAAAAGATACCTACAAAAGTCTAAAACTGGATATCCAAGAAAGGATTTATCTATATTATAGGATGAATGAATAAACTAAAAAAAATGTTTATGTATCTTAATGATTTCTAAAATTATGATTTAGAATTATATATTCAAGGTAAAATATAATTAAAATCATCCATAAGTACATTATTCCTAATAACAAATTAAGGGGAGTTGAGAATTACAAATAGAAGGTACCCACGGAAATTTATATTCAAAAGGAATTATGTGTTAAAACTTTTGAAAAAAAGAAAAAAATGATTAAAAATCTATCGAATGAAGTAATCATTATGTAGATATACTAGATTGATAAATATTCATCTTCTCAGAATGCCAACCTAGAATTAAGTTCACCATACCAATTCATCAGCATTAGAAATCTCACCGGTTAATATCTATATTATTTTTCTTATAACTTGAATAAATGAGGTAACATTGATTCAATATCTTTTAATTCTTTCATATATTTTATTTTATCAAATTATCTAATAGTATTCTGATACTAAATCTCAACAATTCCCTTAGACTTAATTCATTGAATCTATTTTATAATTATTTTAAATTTAATGATATAAATATCTATATTATCAAATATTTTATCATTTTTTCATTTTCAGAAGTCTTCTAAAACAATAATAAATCCTTTATCTATGTTATTTATTTATTTTTAAAAAGAATTATAATTAACTTTTACCATCCTAATATGAACTATCTATTTTTTATAGAGTGGAAATATTAATTTATGAATAGTAATTTTTATTCAAAAAAAATGAAAACATAATATCAAACTTTTAACCTATTAATGGGGAGTTTTTATGGGATAGTATTTCTTACCCTAGAATATTAGATAATTATAAATGGGGAGAGTTTATTTAAAACTAGACTACATACATAATCACAGGATATAAAAAATTTCTATCATTTTGGTTTCGATTAGTATATAAAATAATATAACTCCATGATCCCTAAAATCACCCAAATATAACTATCCAATTATTAAATTTTTCTATAAATATTACAAAACACTAACATTATTAGGACTGTTAGGTTTATATTAGTATAGAATTAGGAAACATTACCCTTAATAATACATAACAAACCACCCATTTTAAAACCAAATAAGAATTTATTTCTTCCACAATACTTGTTTTTTATAATTTCTTTAGTGAGTTATAATTATCACAACTTTAATTTTGATTTCATTATTATTCCTACTCATCCTAAATCCCTATAAAAATAATTTTAACCTCGTATGAACAAATAAATCTTAGTTTGGGATAAATAAAAAGAATAAAATCATTAGGCTCTGAAACACATGAATACACATAAATATGAATCAATTTCATTTGAGGATGAATTTAATTCATTTGAAATCATATAATTATATCAAATAATGAAATAAACTGAATTAATAATATTAAGGGAATTAAAATTGAATTATAAATAAAAATCATATATAAGAAAAAATATCATAGAATAATTCTTAAGGATTCTGGAACAACATATTTATATCAACCATAATCATCTATAATGGAATATCATTACCAATTAATTCTAATAATATATATTATGGAATAACTTAACCATTTAATTCCAACATCATTTACCCAAAAATTAAATCATAACTCAATGAATTAGGGGGATATTTCTCAGTCCTACTAATTAACACATATACTTTCTAATAATTATAACATGAATAAAACACAGGGGGTGTATTTTAACCCAAAAGCATAATCATTAAAGATGGACTAATAAAAGATAATGAACAAGATATAATTGGATATATAATTACTTATTTAGAGGAATATGT
The DNA here is from genome assembly GCA_963277665.1 of Viscum album. Lineage (NCBI taxonomy): Eukaryota > Viridiplantae > Streptophyta > Magnoliopsida > Santalales > Viscaceae > Viscum > Viscum album. The sequence continues at coordinate 639,416,059 of OY728146.1, read as the reverse complement.
AATATAAAAATGAAATAAATATGAATATTAGAGTTGTACCAAAAAAATATTCTTAAATAAAATGGTATTGATATAAATGAGAAAAATACTTCAGAAGTACAAAAGGAATGTAAGGCAATTTGAGGAGAAATATATCATTCAATTTAATGATTTTATAACTAATAAATTTTTATCAAATTTCATACAAAACATGGATAAATATTATGATAATTATTTTAATAAAATATTATAACAAAACATCCCTTGAAATATAATAAATGGAAATAGAACAAATTGGTGAGAGAAAGAGAGTAGGTGAAAAATGAGAAGGGATAGAGAGAATGATTACCATCCCAACATCTTAATAAGTACCAAATAAATGGAAAAGGAAATTAATTTACCCTAATAAAACAATGATAATTAGTAATTTGAATAAAAAAATCCATTAAAAAATAGATATAATCTTAAATTGAAAGAGTGGTTAAGATAGAAAAAACCTCTTACTTTGATATTTGACTTTTATAAATGTGCTCTAAATACTTATATAATAAAAAAAGGATTATTTATAATAAATTAAAAACATTATTTCAGTGTATTTAATTTATAATGATTCAATTATATATCTTCCTTACTTAACTCATACTTAGATATAATTTATATTGATCATCATATAATAGTAGTTCTGATGGTTCCATGTTTGTTTCAGTATGCAATTATTGATCCTTATTCGATGTTAAAAATTTTATCATTAAAAAAATTGATTGAGGTACAAGATTAATATTTTTATACTATTTTATAATTTTTTTCATTCATTTAGTTGTAGTTATCATTGTGGTTCATAAGGAATAAATTTTTATCTTTCTCATTTCTGAAAAAATTTCTAATTATAAAAAGTCAATTTATAATTAATACTAATTTTAATGTTGCCATTATATAATAATAATAATAACTAAAATTAAAATTATATAGCATAAATATTCAACATTTATGTTTTATTACAAATTAATGAAAATAATTAATAAAATAGGGTACTATCGTTCATCTATGTGGTTGAACCAACAAAAAAACATATACTACAAAAGAAGGAATGATTAAAAAATAGTAAATATTTCATTAGAATACCCTTATTAAAAAATCATATTTAATCTAATTCAATTTTATTAATTTTTTTAAATTAGTTTCAAGAAGAGTTAGAGAATGGAGACAAAGAAAATTAATAATGGAGGAAATTATACTTACGTTGAAGAGTCGAATCATCCTTTAAGATCCCTTTATTTAAGGATAGATTTGGAAATTATATTTATGGATATTGGAAAGAAAATTTGGGGGTAGAATTACAATAAAATTAATATGATCATAATAGGGAGAAAAAATCAATCTTGAGTTTTGTTTTTTAATGTATGGAAGGAGACACCATTTATAAATAAGATTTTGTGGTATTTCCGTAAATATTTCTTCTATAAGGGTTATGAATGTAATATGTAAGTGGAAGGTATATCGTAAATGAAAAATGCAGGATATATATGACCATTTATCATACACATGTCAATTATAAAAATGTTTTATGATTTTTATTAGTTTTATATCATTTTTAACATTATACATCATTTAAATATATTTTTAAAGTTACTCTTGTATTTTGAGTTAAAAAATAATGGGAAAATTTTTTAACTAATGTTTTAATATTTATATAAATTATGAATAATAATATTTTCCTATTAGATTTTATTATATCCTTATAGATTCACATTCTTATCACCAAGTATCCAATTTTTGACATTCCATATATTGCTTAAGTATTTTCAAATTTATCCTGACATAACTATTAATTTATATTTACTGGATAATATTTGTATTATATTTTAATTATATTATCATTTTAGAGAAATTACAAACGTTTATATTATGTTATGTATCATTTTAAGCAAAAATATGATAATAGGTGGTAAAAACTCATTTGAACAAAAAGTTCTATTTTGAAATAGAGCATGAATGTTTTACTCAACCTAAAACCAATTTAAACCCACATATTGGATTTTAAAATTAATATTTTATGCATATTAAGTATTATAGAAAATTATATTCAATTTTTAAGTGATATATATCTTTCTAGATATATATTTAATTATGGAGTTTAAATTTCAATAAATACTTAATTTTTAATTTTTAAAATAAATTAAACTTCATTACTAAATCACTAATAAAAAATAATTTTTTATATTTAAATTTTAAAAACAATATTTTATGTATCAAGTGTACTAATATTTTCCATATATTTATCAATTATTCTAGCAAATTATAAATAGCTGTAAAATAATTAGTAGTAGAATTCAATTTGAATTCAAACTCTTTATGTTTTAATGAAATTTGAATTCAAATGTATCACCCATATTGTAACCCTTATGATTTTGAATATTAACTTTAAAAATTTATTTAATTATTTTAAGAAATAAATTGAAGTAAAAATTTCTTTTATAAGATTTTACCATATTTTTATATCAAATACTAGGATTATATATCAATGTTACATTTTTTTATCCGGTCTTTTTTTTTTATAAATTTCGGAAAAATATTTTCCACATAACATCCACATGATGATAACAAATATTATAGAAATGCTATTAACATAAATATATAATCATTAAATTTTTTAAAAATAATAATATATTAAAATTATGTATTTAAAAATAGAGGTCTATTTTAAAATTAAAAACTACTATCTTATTTTATACCAAACTGTAATTATTTATAATATTATCATAACAAAAAAATAAATATAAATACATATAATTAAAATATATATACATATATAAAATATCTAATAGTTAAATATGTGAAACCCTCATGTCACTATAGTGATTAATTTATTTTATTTTTTCATATATTGGGTCGTTCCAAGTCCCAGTAATTGTTTTGGATAGAGTTTTGGAGTTTGGACGGTTTTATGGCTATTTCATAATTTACCCTCACTATTAGGAGTATCTGTGTGGTTCCCATGTAGAGGATTTTATCACGGTGATATAATTGTTTTCATGGTTTTTTTTGGCTTTTCAAACCTTGTGTAGCACCCCATAATAGATGTGGGTGGTCGTTTCCTATGTAGTTTCTTGGTTATAGTTGGTGCTGGGTGTGGAAAACTATGTTTCCTAACCAGAATCACTTTAAAAGTGATTTTACCAAAATTACCTCTTCTAAGTTAAGAGTAATTCACCACTTTCTTATACCATATATATCAGCCAACCTTTGGGATCTGAAATAGGATCTCCAAGATCCTTCCCCCTTGATTATTTTTTTATTTTTTGGTGGTTTTCATGAGACTCCACGGTAAATCTCACATAATATCTCCTCTAATCCTATCTCTTCAATATTTTTAATATTTATTCTTCCTCCAAGAATGTTAGTTCACTGTGTAAGATAATTATTTGGTTTAGTATGATTCTAACGAATGGTTTTTGTCCCTTATAGTATGTATATGAGGTATTCTTTCTTAATAGGATGGTCTCTATTGATGGGGACATGTTTTATCATTATTTCTACTTCTTCCTTGTAGGTGTTTCTATTAAATTGTTTAATTTTTAGATTAAAACTGTGTTTTTTCATTATAAATCTATTTTTATTGATAGTATAAATATATAAAATATCCAAGTGATGATTTGAAACCATTTTAGTATGTTTTTAAATTTGCATAAAGAGATATTCTTTTAAATTCCACGTTTCCATGTTCGAAATGGAATGTTTTCATAAGAAAATAATTTAGGAAATTCATATGAGAATTTTTAATATTGTTTTAATTTTGTGTGTTGTATTTTGATCTGGTTTTGGGTTTCAATGATTGAACTATGTTTTAAACTAGAAATTGTTTTAATATTTGGTGTTGACCACAACATGATAAAACAAGGGATATTTAATGAATTTAAAATTTTGGTTTGGAATGATTGGTGATGAGGATTACTTTTTGTTACATTAGTCAAAAATAATTCCCCTTAAAATGTATCACATTGGTGACCACAGGTTTGTCTTGTGAGGAGGTCTCATTCTATGTAAACCATTGTCACTTTGTTAATTTGTTTTTGTTAAAGTTAGTGTTGAAATTGGGAATTTTTTAAAAATAAATAATTGAAAAACTAACTATAAGTTAAAAAAATATTTTATATGTTTGAAGTTAGAGATATAATAGACTTAAAAAAGATATAAGATACTAAAATTGAGATAATAATAATGGACAATCTTTGATCCCTGAATACTCCCTTCATCCATGATTAATTTAAAGATAAAAATATATTTCATAATGATAAATTCTAGACCACCTAGTGAATAGATATATTGTCTATAAACCATATATTAAGCTCAAATATGGATGTTTATCCCCTTATAAAATTGATTTGGTTTCTCAAATACTTATGAGAAACCAAAACTAATTAAACTTATTGTGGTCAATGGGGAGACCTCTCATAGAATAAGATAATAATATTATAGTAATAAGTTAATAAAAAACTTGAAAAAAATTTTAATTTTGGATTGAAAATTTAATTCCTTTAATCCTAAAAATTGTTTCTCGAAAAATATAATAATAAAACATTAAATTACCAAACTCAAAAGGTAAGAATCATCATATCTCCACTTCCACCACCACTTGATATTTAGCCCTTCATGTATTGATTACTTCATTTAAAATCATCTCTCCTCCATCATTATCATCATTGAAATTGATGGCCTGCCTCTCTAGAAATCCTTTTAAATAAAGTGGAGATGAAAATATATAGTAAAGAGGGTTAAAAATATGTAGTTAAATATCTCTCCTCCTAATTTTGTCTTATTTTCATCTTAGTTTAATACTAAATATTAATAGGGTGCCTTATAGATTGTTTTTTTCCTGGATAATGTATTTTAACTGATAATAGTTTAGATTCATTAGACATTTTATGAAAAATATATTCTTAATTTACTTAAATACATGTTTTATCTAAATTCACTCTCCATCTCATTCCAATTTGGAAAATTTAAAACTTCATTAAAGATAGAATATAAAAATGATATTTGATAGAGAGAAATAACATTGAGTAATCTTTCTTATTCATTAGGAATCACCTCAATTGGATATTTTTATATGAGTGATGACTAATTTTTTAAAGATTGGTCAATTATTTTGGATTATTCAAATTTTAGAATTGAATGATTTTTTTGGGCCCCAAAATGATCGATTAAATACTTAACTCATTTGAAAGGAATAAATCATATATAAAAAGGGATCTTAAAAAATATTTTGATAATTATATTTTCATTGAAAAAATTATTCAAAATAGACCTTATTAGAAAAAAGCTATCAAAATTCAATAATTATTGAATTTACACAATTAATCACAAAAATCATCAAAATTAAAAAAAAATGATACAATTTCACAAAAAAGTAAAATGTATGGGGATATATTACTTAAAATAAAGATAAAAAATAATGTAAATAATAACTATATGAATTCCCCCACAATTTCGCTTGAACTCCTGGACAAGTTAGCACTCAAAATAAATTTCCAGTAATAAAATAAAAACAGGTGACAACAAAATTAAAAAATCATAAAATTAAGTCACCCACTTATCATACCTCTTAAAAATATTTAATTCCAAGTTATTAATAATTTCCATTCATTACATTATCATTTATTTCCTTCTTCCACACACAAGTATTACTACCTCACCTATTTTCCACTTGATATATGATTTTTTTTTGAACAAAGTTTTCCTTATAAAAAAATATTCAAGGTCCACTATAAGATAATTTTTTTTCTAAATATATAACCAAATAAGATAAATAATTTTATCAATAATTAGTACATATAATGAGTTTTTTCTGATATTTTTTGGTTTTTGGGTTTCAAATATTAAAAATCACATGGAATAATGAGATGGGTTGGCTCTTTTTTGAAGAAAGATTGCATGGTTTTAGTTTTAACTCAATAATGGTCTTCTACTCTTTCTTCTTGTCATGAAATTAGCTCTAAATTAACTTAAAATTTAATTTCATAGATATCATATAACTTCAAAAATTCATCAACAATGTCACAACATTTTTTTCATAAATGTTCTGATGTTTTTTTAAAATCTACAAAAAGGTATATTTTTTTCTTGAAAGATCCAGATAGGCATAATATTGGTTTCCTGGAATGATTTAGAAAGAAACATGTTTCCATATCAATAATTTTTTCTTTAACATTTTTTCCTCTCTAACCCAAGTATTCCAGTATATTATATCATGTCACAAAGAATCCCCCCACACTTAATCTTCACTAAAATCATGCAATGTAATTTAAGAGTAGGTAGAATAGGGAAACCAAATTCTAATGAGGCTAACTGAGTATATTTTCATCGATAATAATGGCTCATAAATATAAAATGTAAAATTTGGGAAAACTAAATTTTGATAAATTTTGTATAGTATTTAAATCAAAAATTAATTACCTTAGTCATTTTCAACACAAGCTTCTTAATGCTCATAAGTTTTCAAAGAAACATGGAAAGTTCTAGTCAAAAAAATTAATTTATTTAATCAAGAAATATGGTTATTTTGAATAAAATCTAATAATGGGTTTGGATCCTTAAGTTAAATTGATTTATATTATTCTATATCATTTATTGAGTGGAATTTAGACATCAATAGAAAATTCATGAATTTACTAATTTTAAATCTAGAACAAAACACATTTTAGCAATAATTTAAGTCCGTTCCATGAATCATGTTGGATATTTTAATTGATAATGATTTTAATTAACTAATGTAATTAATTTAAATCTAAAAATGTTTTTAATAAATTATACCAAAATTGATATTAAACTTATATAATTTGAAATAAAATAAGAAAACATAACTTAAAAAAACAACCAAGGTTGTTCCTCCACCCACAATTATTAACTAAAATATACTTATTGTATAAAGTGTATATAAGAAGTGAATATCAAGAAGATAAGACATAGAAAAAATAAGTGGGAAGGAAAGACACAACTGGTTTTTTATTAATTATCATAAACGTTGAGAAATTATGCTAAAAGATGTAACTTGGAAACCTACAAGAAAAACAAAAACAAAGCAATATACATTTAATGAAATAAAAAAACTAAATATAAGGGAATATAACCTTGGATCTAACCCCCAACTAGGTGTTAGGATTTTAATTCCCCTAGTCAAGAAGTTCTATCCATTCATCCACAATCCAAAGGTTGGTGTTGTTTCATTCTATAAAAGAACCAAAATTAAATTTATCATGTCTTATTCATCTTAAAAACATGTATAATATTACAAATAAATATTTATTCAGTTTTCATTTGATGAATTTTTTCCTTCAATGACATAGTGGAATAGGTAAAAATGTAATAGAAAATTCTCAATACTTTATCCTTAAAAAGACCTCTCCTGGTTGTGAAATTTAATTCTGAGATGTGTTTCATATTGAATTTTATCTTGAAAATTGATTTCTTATTTGAAAAAAATATTGGCACCACCATCCCTTTATAAACTAGTGTACTAATCAATTGGGCACACAATTCTTTCCTGAATTCCATCTTTCATGACCTCATCATTGGAAAAATTTGTCCACTCAAATATAGTAGGAATAAAATCTACATAGGTAGAATTAGTTAGAAATTTATTATCAAAATAATAATAGAAAATGGGTTAAATTTTTTTCCTTATTTATGTGTATTATCAAGTTCCAGTATTTTTGGTAGTGGATAATATTGGCATTGAATGTAAAAAGAATCTCAGGTTCCAATAAATGCTCCTAAAAATTAAATTCATCATTTTTTTCTTACACTTTCAAAATGTTTCATTTAAAGGTTATGAATTTTAAATTTCAATAAAAGGGATTTCAAATTGAATTTTATTTTCAAAAAAATCATCTCTATAAATTTCCAAATTTATTTTATTTCCTAAAGACACATCAATTTGTAAATCAGCGATAATTTCTTCCAATATTTTTAAAAAATGATATTCTTATTCATTTTTAAACTCACTGAAAAAAGGTTATTCAATATAAATAGTTGGTTGGGTAATATTTTAATTTTCTTGAGATTAGTTTTTTAGTTTTTAATTATTTCAATTATTTTATATAAAATTGCAATCATTTCAATTTTTTCTTACTTATTTAATCCTAATATCACTTTGTTAATCCACCAAATCATTTTCTTGGATCACTAAAGTTTTTTATTTGATAGTAAAAATAATTTTTGGTTTTTATATTTTAATAATTATTTAGTTCTATACTATTAAAAATATTGATAATCCGGACATTCATAAGAGTATTCACTGGGAAAATCTTTTTTTAGAGACTCTAAATTAGTGTCTATAATCTTAGAAACTCAATATATATATAAACTAATGAATCCTCCCTAGAAATAACACAAAATTGACATTGAGCATTCAGTAATGTTACTCTACCAAAATTTAATATTAAAAATGTAGCAAAGTGGTGATCATAGGGTTTTCTTGTGATGAGATCATATGCTATGTAAACAACTATCACTTTGTTATTTTTTTATAAAATTTTGTATAAAAATTATGTATTTTTGTTTTAAAAAAAGTTAAGAGAACTAAATAGAAGTTTCAAAACGATATTAGAAGTTAGAAGTTAGATCTTGGGTATACTAAAAAAGAGAAGATATACTATAATTGATATAGAATAAATAGACAAGCTTTGACCCTTGTACATTTTAAAGGCCCAAAATCGCACTTATAGATCAGTACATAAAATGATGTGTATTTTTTTTATAAAATATTACTTAAAATACACAGTAATTCATACGTTTTAGGAACTTTTATGGTCTAGGTTTTAGATAATTAGATGAAACCATACAAATTAGCAATTTTTTAAAAAAATTATATAACTGGACAAATGTCATTGTGTGCACTACCTCCTTATACGTAACAAGCACTTTTATAATTTCTTCTCAAATGGGAAAAAATATTTTAAAACATTGGGTAGGCATAAAATTTCATTGTAAGGGGGTCTAAAACTAATGAAAAATAGTTTTCTTTAAAATATATTATGTCTATTTTGAATAAATTTTATCAAATAAAAAATCTATAAAATAATAAATTTTTAATAGGTTTTTAAAAACATAAAAATAATTATCTAAAATTAATTTAAAAGTAATTATGATTTTAAAAACCATTTAATTTAAAAAATAAATAAACTTTTCAAATAATCCATGGCTTTCTCATTTTAGAACTTTATAATGTAATAAACTTTTATGGATTTTTTTTATACTTATAAGACCTTAAGAATACCATATGGACACTAGTAGTATCAGTTATTGGAAAATGTGCCCTTGAGGTCAAGAGTTTACTCCTCATACCATATCATCTCATTTCATACTCAACTTACAGATTTTTTGGAAACATTTTTAGATGTTCTTCCTTCCTCATTCATAACCCAAAAACCTTTCAAAATCTTACATAAATTAATTTCATAGAAGAAAATAATTTTACCAATTATTTACATGATAAAAATCATTCTTAAAAAAATATAAATGAACTAAGAGAAATCTACTCCTCCAAAATGATTTATTTTATTTAAAATTCAAAAACATTATCACATAGGAATTAAAATAAATTCTTATACTAAAATTTATTAAATGTTAATAATATATATAGATGATTTCCATGTCTAATATTATGAATTTCATTCACGGATGTACAAGAACATTTTACAAATAAAATGATATGTTTTATTATTTAAAACTTACTGTAAATAAAAAACAAATAAAATAATAACTTATATTGATTTCAAGGTCATTATTTATATAAAATAATAACTTTTATAATTAAAATTATTGACATAGAATTTTTAATAAAATATTACATCCTTTCAAATTAATTTAATATAATAAAAAAACAAGGTTTTGTTATTATTTAAAATCATAGATTAAAATGGATGTTTTTGAGATAAACATTGAAAATATAATTGCTTATATAAAATCATAGAATAAATTTATATAAAATTTATTACCTTACTATGGTTTCAAAAGTAAACATAATATAAATATATTGGAGTTTTCAGAAAATAAATAAATGCTTAAAATTTTAAACATTGTTCATAATATATATTGTAAAGAGAATGAACCAAAGGTTTGTTGGTTTTTAGACACAAAAAAGATGAAAGAGGGAGAGATTGGAGTGAGTCGGGTCTTTATGGATGCAATAAATTAGGTATTATATATAGTAAATGTTTTTTTGTATATTTCATTTATATAGTAGTATGAAAGGAATTGCATTGATATTGCATACCATCCCTTTTTGAAAAAAATAGAATTTGAAGATTTTGATATAGCATTTCTAAGGTTTATGATATCAAAAAAAAATCTTTATAAAGACAATTTATTAACGATGGATAAAAATATATTTTTAGAAATATAAAAACAATTAAATATACACAAAATTTCAACAATAGATGTTCATATGATTGAATATATTATAACTTATATAGAAATATAAAATTTATATATTTTCCTTCAATGTAGTAGACTTATCCGAAGAGAAAATGAATAAAATAAATTAAATAAACTACACTTAAAATTTATCTTGAGGACTACATAATTATTATTTATCTTGTTTTTATTCAGTTTAATTAATTCCTCTTTGTGACTCTTCTCTAAAATTGTTCACATAGACCATAGAAAACAAAATTGACACAAATCATTTACAATTTAATCAAGAATAAAAACATCACCACTTTCAATCATAGACATCCATAGGATGAATTAAATTCCATAATGGTGATCAATAGGTAATTTAATAAGCCAATTAGAACACCAAAAATAAATAATTAGACCCTAAATAATACACATACACCTACCTTTGAAAATCATCTAATCGATAAATAGGAAGAATAAGATGACAAGATATCTATCATGAAAAACAGAAAGATGATTACCGCATATCATGCTCAACCCCCCTTTGGACTCGTTCTTGGATTTATTCATTTAATACTTTTGTATGTAATAAATTTTATAAATTATTTATGATAGCTAATATACCATAATAAAACCATGTGGACACTAGTTGTATCACTTGTAGGATAGTATCCTCTTATGGTTATGGGTTTAATCCTCATACTATATCATCTAATTTGATGTTTAGGTGCAAAAGGTTTTGAAAAAAAATTTAGGGGTTCTTTCTTTACCATTCATTACCCCAAAACATTTCAAAATATTACATATATTACTTCTATATAATAAAATAATTTTAAAAATTCCTTACATGAGAAATTATCACTCTTAAGAAAATATAAAAGAACTAGGATAAATCAACTCTTCCAAAGAATTATTTTTATTTAAATGATATAAACAAAATCTCTTAGAAATTAAAAGGAATTTTTATGCTAAAAGTCATGAAATATTTACAATATCTATAGATAATTTTCATATATATTATTATGAATAACATTAATTGATGTGTACGAATATTTTACACATAAAATGATAAATTTTATTATTTAAATCATACTATAAATATAAATCACACAAAAAATGATAACTACTATTAATTTCATGGTCATTAATTAAATAAAATAATAACTTATCTAATTTAAAATATTAACATAGAAATTTTAATAAAATCAAACATCCCTTAAAATTAAAGATAAAAAATAACAAAACAGGGTTTTCTTATTATTTCACATCATATATTAAAAAATATTTTTTTAATATATTGAAAATATGATTTCTTATATAAAATCATATAATAACATTATATAAAATTAATTCCTCTATAAGGGTTTAAAATAAAACATAATATCTATATATATATTGGTGTTCTTAGAAAATAATTAAATTCTTCAAATTTAAAACATTTTTATTACCTTAAATTGTATAATGTTTGAACTAAAGACCCACTTCAAACATATATAAGTTTAAATAGGGAGAGATTTGGGGTGATTCAGGTATTTATGGGTGAAAAAAATGAGGTCTTTTATATATAAATATTCTTTGTGTATTTTTTATTTTTTTAGATGTTCAGAAATAACTTCAATAATATTGTGTACCTTTTATTTTTTCAAAAATGGTATTTGAATATTTTAAATTAGTATTTAAAAAGTTTTAGATATCAAAAATAATATTTATATATAGCTGAAACATTAATTCTAGATCAAAATATATTTTTTTAAATCTCAAAAAAATTATTGAATCAAAAAAATAAAACATTCATTGTTTAGTTGATCAGATATTTTAATACTAATAAGTAAATATAACATTTTTATATATACATTAGATGTAGTAGACTTATCTCAAGATAAAATTATAAAGATGAATTAAATAAAATAAAATAAAAATTAATTTTTATGACTACATAATTATTATTTATATTTTTCTTATTCGGTTTAATTAATGTTTCTTCATGAACCTTTTCAAAAATTATTGACATATCTTGCATAACAAAGTAGATACAAATCATTTTCAATTTTATCAAGGATAAAAAAATCACCACTACCAAACAAATATTTATGGATGAAGAAGAAATGTCTAGATTGATAACCAATATGTAATTTAATAAGACGATTTAGACACCTACAAGGAAGAATCAGACAACAAAAAATACATGTACAACTACCTTCAAATGATCTACAAATCTCTAAGCAGATAGAATAAGATGAAAAGATCTCCATCGTGAGTAGTTAACAGCCAATTTCCCCAAAATCATTCTTGAAACATTGTTTGAGTCCCTCTATAGTGTTAGATTCTTTTAAATGTGGTTAAACCTTGAGATAGTGTAACCTTGTCTAGCAGTTAATCCCCTTTTTAGTTCAGATCTCGCCTCTAAAACTTGTCAGCATTCAATCTCAGCTTGATTTACACTCAGTGTCCATCTTCAATCTCACTCAACCTCCCCTCCTATCTATGATCAACTAAAACCATCGATTTGAAGTTCAAACCCTCTTATCTTTTCAAGCCCCGTGGAATCCCAAAAAAATCACTCATCTTTTAGTCTATTGACTCCTTTATTATTTATTTTTTAAATAACTTAATATTCATCTTTTATAAAAAGAAAATATCTTATTAATTTTCAAAAAAAATTATTCATATAGATGTTTCAAAATTGTAAAAATAAAAATACTAATATATTAATAATTTTTACATCCATATATTCATAATTAATATTTTAAAATTAAAATATTATTAAAATACAATTCCATATTTTTTTATGTATTTTAGAATTTTATTCATTTCAAATATTTGGTAATGATAAAATTTTAATTATAGTTATGATTGTTAATGTCAAATTAGATAGTTGATGTATATTCTAATTATAATATACAACCTCATAACATAATTATTTTACACTCAAATAATATTTTGATAAAAAAATTAATCATTTTTTTAAAATAATCATAAAAATATATTTATATTAAAGTATTATTGTAAATAAAATAATACCACATTTATTAAAGTAATAATTATTTATAATTTTGAAAATAAATTTAATATAAAATCATATATCTTGAAAATAATAACTTAATTTAAAATATTATAACATAAGATTTAAAAACTATAATTTATTTATAAAATCATAATTGATAAAATTATTTAATATATAATCATTTATAATAAAGGTATTACTATTTAAAAAATAATAAAAAGTAATATTATTTCTAATTATTATTATATAATTTTAAATATCCCACCTGATAAAATTTTATTTTGGTTAGGTAAAACACTTAGTTTTATTTGTTATTTTTATAACATAGTTTTATTTAAATTATAAAACAAGATTTTTAATAAGAAGATATTAATATTCTAAAATTTATGGGATATTACAGGTACCCCCTTTATCCTTGTTAAATTGAATGGTAAATTTATATTTCATATTTATCACTCAAATACCTATGAGTAAACACTGATATTGCCTAAACACTATAAAAAAAACTCAAATATCGGTGTTATCCCCTTATCAAAGTAATTAAATTTTCTAATGACCTCTAAGACACCAAAAATAATTGAACTTGTTGTTTCCAATGGTGATACCTCACCCAAATATGTTTAAAAAACTAGAGAATTATTTTATAGTCATAGGTTGATAAATAATCTAGAAAAAAATAGAATAAATTGGATTTATGAGAGAAAATATACCTCTTTTAATCATGAAAATAGTATATAGAATAATATAACATGAAAATATTATGGTATCATACTCAAAAGTGAAGAATCTCCATACTTCTTCCGCTTCCTCCACTTGGTGTTTAGAACTTCATGACCTAATTAGAACATTTGAACTTATCTCTCCCCTAGTGTGATCCTCTTTCATATACATGTCCTCCCTCTCTAACCACCCATTGAAATTAAGTGGAGATGAAAATATATAGTGGATATGGGTTGAAATATGAAGTTGAGTTTCTTTCTATCTAATTTTTTCTCATTATATTTCAATTTGGAGGCAGGATCTCTCTATGGTACCTTATTTAATGTTTTTTCATATGTATTAACATTTCACCCATAAAATTTGGGAGTAATTGTATATGTGGGGAAAATTATATGACTAATATAAAGAATATACTTTTTCAAGATGAAGTGACTCTTAATCATTATCCATTTGGGATAATTCAAACACTTACTTAAAGAGAGAATTCATACTTTTTATTTAATGGTGAATAATATGATACCTCTTTATTCTCCAGCTATAATCTACTTATTTGGAGGTCTGTGGGATGAGTTATGAATTAATTTTTAATGGTAGGTCAGTTCTATCAGATAATTCAAATTCAAAAACAAAATGATTTTTTCTAGCCCCAAAACTATTGATTCATCACTTATCCAAGTTTTAATAAAAGAGGCCATGAGCCCAGGGAACCTGCAAAGAAAAATCTTCATAACTATATCATCATTTACATGTTATGATGAAAATATAAAATTTAAAAAAACTATTAAAATTTAAAAATTAATGAATTTCAAAAATCATCTCAAAACTTATCAAAATTCTAAAAATGATGCAATTTCACATAAAAGAACAAATTTATGGGTGAATATTAATCGAAATACACATGAAAAATAATGTAAATAATATCTCTATCTATAATTCTTTATTTTAGAAGTTGTGAAAGTTACTTAGTGTCTCTTTTAAAATGTATTTTATGTAAATGGATGGGCTTGGGAGTTGTTTATATTTCAATGAGATAAACATTCATGTTAAAGTGGTGGATATGAAATTTCAATATTTTTTGTGTGATTTTAATATAATTTTAAGGATGCTTAAATTTTTGTGTTATGAAACATGAAAAAGGATCGACATTCTGAGCGATTTTTTATATTAAAGGATCAGTTGTCACTTTGGTTTTAAATGGATAGTTATAGAGAAACCCTCTTTCTCCATCTTTGAGTTTTTTTCCTTTGTGTGGGTTGCTTATCCCTATGAAATTATTTTTTCTCCAATTATATGGGAATATTGTTGTTTTTACAATGGATTTCTAAGATATATGGGACTAATAATTTTGAGGGTGTTAAGGATGAGGGAGAGTATTACTTATTCCATGCATGTTAATGTTGTTTTGTATATTCACTTGACTAAATTATTTATTTGTTATAAGAACCCAAGTAATAATTGGGAGGTCTATTCATATATTAGACATGTAGGTTCACAAGGTGTTAGTGTCCCTCTTGTCATGGTAGGCACTATGGCAACAAGGGGTTTGCCATCATAATGAGGCTTATGTTGGCTAGTTGGATGACTTGTGGTTAGAATAACATATATGTATGTAGTTACTCCATGAGTGAATTTCAAACATGTATATGTTTCTCATGATATGGGTCCCATGGTAGATCCTATAATGTCCCTAACATGGTGTTCCCACAGGTTATTGATTCAGTTGGCTACGTTACCTCAGGCGCACCTCCCCATACTCCAAAGGATTTTAACAAGCAGAAAGGGTCTAAATAATACAGTGGGGAGTCTATAACCTTTGGTAAATAGTGTCAATGAAAGAAAATAATAATAATAAAAATATATTAGAAAAAATAGCATAACTGATATGAAAAAATAATCACACAACCAAAGCTAAAAAATAACCAATTTAATAAATCTATAAAATAAAATAATATCGCAATGATAGACTGAATGGATCTAGATGACATGCTAAAGGTCATACAGAAAAAATTATTATCAAAATCAAATAATGAATCTAATTAAACCATGGTATTTAACACCATTTTGAACCCATATCCAAGATCAAATCCATCAAGTAAGCCCCAAATCAATAAGGGGGTCCCTTTCCCTTTTCTAAACCTAAATCCATGAAATCTTTCAGGGAACCAAATAGTCTCTTATCTAGGGTGTGAGTAAAACTCTATAGGTTGACAACCCCATGTCAATACAAAAACATTCTGAAAAATATATTTTTTGAAATAAGGTGAATAACAAGATATCGATTTAATGAATTAATACTTCACATGAAATAAAATTATTGGCCCTTACCTTCTAGGGTGACACATGGGGCTAACCCAACACCTACTTCAGAACCCCACAAAATATCTCTATCCAGGTAAGGATCCTCCTTCATCAGTATGGATCACCCAATTGGTGTAAGATTCTCCTACCATGGATGAATTTCACAAAAATTAAGTATAAAAAATCCTCTTCATATGGACTATCCATAATATCACACTTGGGAATCCAATGACTCTGCATCTAGTCCTCATACATTCAATATAATCATATGTTATACCCTCATGCATCTAGTACCTATGTTTATAGCCCTCAGCTATATGGAAAATCATGCGCCAATCCCAGAGTTATCAAAATAAATTAGGATCCGTATCTTGAAAAACTCACCATGTCAATAATTATCCCACCCCCACATATCAATCACATTGATGCAAAATAAACAAACGTATTAGATATATCATAATAAGACACAATGATTAATTTATCAAATTATCATTTATCTAAACAAATATTTTTTAAAAAATTAGGTTCTTAGTTTTCATTATAAGTATATAAAGTCCATTTCATTTATCATTTATACCTCTATTCATTAACATATCAGTTAAACCAATATAGTCATGATTATTCTGTTATAAGCAATCACACAATATACATGTTATGCAAATTCAAAATACTATGATTGTAATCAATAAATTTATTCCTAATTTATCATAGTTCCCTAATTTAATGTGACCAAGTCAAAACAAGTTACAGGGATGGAACACATATTAGGGGGTTTCAGGTTTTTCATTCCATGACTATGGACCCAACGGGATCCAATGGACAGTCTAAAATGAAATATAATATTTTAATAAGGACTAACCAATTTATTTGGTCATGTGTGTGGAATTTCAATAAGATCGTAAATATTTCACATATTTTGTAAGATTAAATCATCCCAAAGGGATATATTTTATACCACCCACCTTTTTCTAGTGATCAATGTAATTATTCCAACTTGTAATACCGACAATAATAATGGTGATGAAGATATGAAAAGTAAAACTAGATAACACGAGATCTATATTAACACCCAAAATATCCTAGATAAATATATTAAACCTCAGTGATGTAGAGAAAAATAATATAGGGGAAAACTAAATCAAAACAACTTATCATGGATTGAATGCATGATTGGGACATCTGGAATACAAGAAGGCCCTAAAAAATATACTAAACTCACCTAGGTTCTGAGGGAGAGATATGAATATAATATGAAGGAAAAAAAACATAGGTGGTACAGGATTTAAAATAGTTGATCCCATGAATTACATGTCATGTAATCCTTTCATGTAATGTATTTACCAATTTGTGAGTTATGCTAGAAAAGCATTGCATTCGGTTAAAAATAACTCGATCGATCATTTCACATCATGTGAATGTTTCATGGGATTTAACTGATTCATTCCCTAAACTAGTTCATGACTTATTCCAAGATTCATTTACACATTTTGTAATAGGTTCATTATGTTTAAATATTTTACATCATGAACCAATTCACAATGTCTTATAGACCACATTTACACATCATGAAACAATTTCATCATGTGTAAATTTATAATAGACTATACTAATCCCAATTTCTAAAAAATAGATTAAAAAACCTATGAATCCTTTTAAACTCATAGATAAACCTTATAATATCTTGAAATTATTATTAAAAAATGTCCATTAATTTAAAAAAAACATGCATCAACAAAATTTAGGTCATTTTTTCAAACAACATATCTCTATTCCCAAAGGGAGTCGACAACCAATGTTTCAAGAAGAATAGAAAACCCAAAAAAAGAGGCTCAACTAAAAATTAAAGAGATACATACCTAGAAAACTAGATGAAATCTTACAACATCCCCACCATATAAATATTTTCACTGAGATTCTCTAAACATCATTATGGGGGATTAATAAAAAAATATGTCCATTATGCTCACACATTAGATTCCCTCTCCTATTTCTCATATTGAGCACGCCAAGGTTGTAACTACACTAAAACTAAAGGTATATCCTTCCCCAGAGATACATATCACTAGGATCAAAAATCTATATTAGATTTTCCTCAAATAACACATCTAAACTAAGATTGACATTATCAACTTATACCACATGAGATGGGTTGGGATGATATCTTTGAGGTTGTGACATGTGGAACAAAATGTTCATGTAAATACAGAACTGTGGAATGGACAATTTTTACCCCACTAGAACTACCCTTTCCACTATATCAAACGGATCAAAAAACCTGGGTTTTAGCTTTATTTATTCTTGATATGTAATTTCCCAAACCAAGGAAACATCTGAAGGAAAACACAATGGACAACCTAAAACTATAGATGTCATCTTATATGGTTAGAGTAAGATTGTTTCCAACTCTTTGTGGTCACTAATCGCCTCCTGATCAAATAAACCTGCTCAGATGTATCCTATATAAGACTAGGTCAAATAAGTGCTCACTCACCTACCTCTAACTAACAAATAGGTGAAAAAAATTTCCTTCCATAAAAATCCTTGAACGGTTCCATCTGGATCAATGGAAAGAATTTTTTTATTTCAATTTCAATGAGTGTCATATGTTGGTACAATGAACCACCAAAATCAAAAACCTAGGCTCGTAACATATCCTACAAAATCTAAATATTCTGCATGCATTAATCATTATTTATTAGATGATAGGTTGTTCTTAGATGAATGTATGATCCTAGAGCCTTATGATGCCCCTTCTAGAACCGAGATGTGAAATAAGGATATCTATTAGAAACAATATTTCTCAAGACGCCATGTAACCAAAATATATAAAAAATGTAAATACTACATAGATAGTCAATAGTGAAGGTCTCCCTAATTGGGAGGAAGTGGGATACCTACATCAATTTATCCACAATCACCCACAAATAATCATTCTTATGTGGTTTAATAGGTAATCATATCATAAAATCTATAGTGACATCATTCCACTTCAGCTCCAGAATGGGAAGATGCTGCAATAGACAAGAAGGCCTCTATTGATTGGCCTTCATCCACTGAAATGTAAAACATCATTCCATGAAGTCCACTATCTTCTTCCTCACTACAGGACACTAGTACTATATATAGAGCTGACAATATATATTTTTTTAAACCCAAGATGTACCATCTATTTAGAATCATGAAATTATCTCATCAGCTTCTCATGAAAACTTGTAGGAACCCTTACTTGACCACAAAAGAGAAGAATTTAACTACCACCAAGAGACCATCCTAGTAGTGGATCCCACCACATATGATTTCCATAAAAGCTAAGCCCTCTGAACTAGATAACTACTCTATCTTGATTTCCTCAATATGCTCTAGTATAACATATTTCAATGTTTGAGATACCAGTCCCATGTGACTAAGGAACGTCTAAATACATATATATAAATAGTTTCATTAGTATCCAATTATCATAATATTCCCACACTTCCTCTGTATGCATCTTCCAACACAATGTATCAGCAATGAATTTGTCCTTTCATAGTGTGTAAGCTATCTCGATGTCAAAATATTGTAGATACTAAACCCACCTCCTCTATCAAAGGTTTAGGTCTTGCTGAGAGAATATGTACTTGAGGCTCTTGTGGTCCAGGTACACCACAAACCTCTCATCCAAAAGATAATTTCAATAACCTCTTAGGGAATGTACCACTACTAATAACTCTAGATCATGAGTAGGTTCGTTCCTCTCATGTGGTCTCAATTGTCTAGATCTATAAGAAACCACTCATTTCTCATGTGTCACGACTACTCCAAATCCAAGTCCATATGTGTTACATTACAAGGTATATTCCATACCTAGAACAAGTAATGTGAGTATATGTTATGAGGTAAACCAGAACATTATCTCATAAAAACATATCTCACAAGAATCCATCCAAAAAAACTTCACCCTTTCTTGGTCAGTATAGAAATCAATGCTATTATATGGGAAAATTAATAGATGAAGTGTCGGTAATAACTTGATAAACCCAAAAAACTCTAACTCTTGAAGATATTCTTGGATAACTCCTTAGATTCCATAGATAAAAATTTCCCTAGGTAGACTAACACTCCTACCTCTGAGATTACATTTCCCAGGAAGTGAACTTTATCGATCCATGAAAAAAATTTCGCTTGGGGTAAAGTCGATCCTCTTCCAATTTACTCAATATGATGTAAACATATTGGGAATGATCTTTTACTGACTAGAATTACAATAATATATCATCAATTAAAACTACAACATACTAATCTAGAAAAGGATGATTGACCTGATTCATCAATCCTATGAATATCACTTATGCATTTGTCAAACCAAATAGTATCACTACAAACACATTCAAGATGTACCTACTCCTAAGAGAAGTCTTACGTATGTTTGATGGTATCAACCTCAAATGGTGGTATCCTTATCTCAAATAAATCTTGGAGAAGATATTATTACCTCACAGCTGATCAAAGAGATTGTCGATACACAGAAGATGATACTGGTTCTTAACCATGAATCAGTTAAATATTTGATAATCCCCACACAAGAACAATATCCCATTATTCTTATTGGAGAAAAGAACTTGAGAACACCATGGTGAAGTACTAGTCCATATGAAACCTTTATCTTCTAGATCTTTTAACTAATCATTCAACTCTCTATGCTCTGTTGGTGTCATCCTGTAAGGTGGAATAGAAATTGGCTCTACTCCCATCACCTATAAGATCGTGAATTTGTTCTCCTGATTGGGTGGTAACCCATATAAATTGTCAGAAAAGACATCCTAAAAATCGTATACCACTAGAGGAAAAGTATTTGGTTTTATTCCAACATCATCTATAATAAGTCCTACTATCTAATTAGTGTGATAATTCCATATGAAATAAATTAGTCCTACATGCCCATACTAAATATCCTACTCACCCTGGTGAGAATATATTTCATATTATGGAGATAGAAAGGTAACTCCACTATGTTAAAATTTTATATGATCTTGGTATAGATCTAGACCATCCATACCGAGAATAAAATTGAAACATTTAATTTCTTGAAAAAAATCCCGATGGAAATGATTGACACCAATTTCAAGAGAACACTCCTTGCAGTGCTTGATACCCTCTGAATGCACTCGCAAAAGTGTATTAATGGTCATGACCCCATACATGTTCTCTATAGAAAAGCCCAAATAATTTTTAAAAAGAGAATATAGAAATAAATTTTATGCTCCTATATAAAAAAATCCAATCTAAAGTAGGTGATACAAGAATCATACCCCTAACGGTAGGTGGTCCTATATCCAAACTGGTCAGAGAAGACTATACGATACACAACTGACTCACCCCTCTACAATGGGCTCCAGTATAACTCCCATATGTTTTTCCTTATAAGTGGTACTATAACTTTGGAATTGTGGAACCACTTCCACTGCCTTAGCATGAATGTCCAATGACAATCCATCTACCAGCCTACTGAGGGGTAACTGAGCCTCTCCCAGACTCAGGTGCGTGCCATCATCCCCATCCACAACTCTATTGTGGGATGTTACCACAAAAAATTGGAAGATGACCAAAGATTCTACCGAAATTGAACACCACTATAGGTTGATGACACTATGGGAACTTCTGGACCAACCAGACACACTAAAATCACTACACTGAACCATGATCATAATATGGAAGTATACACCCTTGAAGACTCTACATGATACTACCCTAGGGGAAACTGCGATAGTAGCCCTTATGTCCAGTAGAAGAATAATTCCTAGACTTCCCTATAGAAATATCCTAAATGTTGCTCACTGCCTCTCTCAGATTACCTTCTATGATGATGTCCTGATTCATCAAATCCTCAAGGCTGTTCAGGTGAAATACATCCACATGTGACTTGATCACATAGTAAATTCCATCATAAAAATATATCACCTAGAAGATCTCATCAACTGCTAAGGATGAAAAAAATTATTATAGGTCAATTAAGAATTCATCATAGTCCATCACTAGCTTGTTACCCTATGCCATGTGCATGATCTAATGAGAGTTATCACCTCTCAATTCCTTGATATATAAGTGGTAGAAAAAAAAATTCCCCGAATTCCTTTCATGATAGCTCTTCTTGCCATGCTGATTAACCCAGAATATCCCACCAATACTTTGCAGGTCCATGAAGAGTGTATGGAGAAATCTTCACTCTTCTATCTATGAGTGTATTGAGGTTATTGAATATCATTTGGACTGACTAAATAGAGAACTCAACTTCTTTGGAGCCTCCTTTCATAGTGAATGTTGGTTGATGTTGTTGCAAGAATTCCATCATCAAATCATACATCAAAGGAATGTTGTGAATAGTATCTATTTACATGTATCAAATGACCATCATGAATCTATCATGTAGATAAACATCCATATGATCCTCAAGATCTATTTGAAGCTCTGGTTCAGCTGTGTTAGGATCATGTTGATTACCACTCTCCCAATGCTAAAATCAAATATAATGAGGATGGATTTTCTCTACAAGATAAACACACTTCTTAGAATACTGGATACACAAAACTTCATCCTTAGCATATGATAAAAATAAAGAAAAACCTACTCATGGACATTCAGAAAATGTCATAACGAGTGAATTTTAAGGGCATAATATCTCATTTATCTTATTTTTTCAGCAAATTCAACAGGTATCTCATTTCACAGTTCATATAGGAAATTATATTACATGTAATAAATATTTCCTAATAATGAACAAATGTTGTCAATATATATTTCTATGTTCATATCCTGATTCATGCAGACACATCTCATTTCATACCAGGACATGAGTATAAATATCATAAGATAAAAACATCTCACAATTTGTGAATCACCAAAGGTGAAATAACATCAACCATAATAATGAACATCATGAACAATAATAACATCCTTAGGTACATGGAATTTATCCCTTACCAAAGTTAGATACTCCCATGAACAAGCTCATCACCAATTCCCAACACATCCCAGTTTCTTTTATACCTTTCCCAAATAGTAAATCAAAAGAAAATAAACATGATCCTCAGATAACACTTTGTAATTTACCCAACTCAGTCCTCCCTAAAGTGACCAATGTAACACCCCAACCCTAGTTACCCAGAGTCAATGCATTATTACAGAACATTGGAAAGATCACAAGAGATCAAGTCATGAAATACCGATCAGTTTAGTATCCTTAGAAGAACTAGATACTTACATAATTTTTACATTACATTATCATCATCATCATTTCAATTTTTATTCACGAAACGTTAAAAAAACATCATTAAGGGGGGCGAAAATAGTGCAGGCCAAGGGCATCACCTCAGATCAAATTCACCCCCTCATGTTTTAGTTGAGAAACATTTGAAAAATAATTGACTGAGATGCCATACCTCTCAAGAGACGCCAGATGATCCACAACTTTGTTTCCCTCTCTCCAAGTATGTGTAATGTTAGTGTTCCCGGTCATTTGAGATTTTCATTCCCTAATCATATAGATTATTGTCCAGGGGAAATTAACTTTACTTTGAAGCACATAATGGGTAGTCTGGGAGTCCGTCTCCACCTGTGATAGGCCGATGAATCTCTGTCTACACAAGGTGTGGCCTGTAAGTACTGCTCTCACCTCCTCCTGAAGGGAGATCCCAGTACCAAAGTTCACAGAGAATGCTAGGATCATGTTATCCGACGCGTCCTGGACAACCCCTCTCCCCGCATCACCCCCGCCAGCATGATCCATTGACATTCAACTTCAAGCCCCCCTCCGGTAGATTCCACCATACCCACTTCCCCTGGACCCCAGATACCTGATGCCTGGGTCATCCCGCGAGCTCCAAACAGCACCCACATCACTAGTACATCCTTCCAGCTACCTGCAAGGGAAAGAAATTCCGCCAGAGTGTAGCATATCTTGGCGATGATTTCCCTCCCCGTTGATGGATTCTCCTTGAACCTCACCCAGTTTCTGGCTTTCCACAACCCCTAGCAGCTAGCGCTCAAAATGACAGCCCACACGCCCTTCTTCTTACCAGTTGCATCCACTCACTGGAACCAGCCAGACAGGAATCCCTCCACGCTCCCCGTCTGGAAGGACAACCTGGAGAAACCACCAAGATAATCCCACACCGATCAGGCCCAATCCCCTGCTAAGAATATGTGAGATAACTTCTCATCACAAAAATATTCACAACAACAGAAACAATAGGCCATAAAAATCCCCAAGTTCTTGATGTTATCATCAGAAAGAAGCGTACAATTCTGTATCCTCCACATGAGAAATTTGAACTTAGTTGGAAGGGAATTACACCAAAGCCAGCCACTCCACCCTTCCTGCTGTCCTTGGGGAGCACTGATCCTATAGAAATATTTTAATGAAAACTTCCCCGTGGTGGCTAGAGTGAAAACAAAATGATCTCGTTCCACGCTGATGAGGAAAGAATCAAAAAACTCACGCTAGTCAACATCCAGGATGGCTCTGAAAAAGGATGGATACTGCACAACCTCTTTGAACATGATCATGGGCACAGGACATCCCAGATACCTGAGGAGGCTACCCAACAATTTGTGATGCCAAAAAAATATGTTCCCCTCCCCAAAAATACATCGAGAGAGTTGAAAGATGTCTGGAATAATGGTGCTATCCACCAACCACAAAGGTGACCCCCTCACAGAAGAAAAACCAGCACTATCCCTGTACTTGCACACCATGAGGGTCCCCACAAAGATTGTTCTTCAATGACCTCCCATGCAAACTTCGCATGCATACAATGAATCGTGACATCTAAGCTCTTCACAATAATCCCACCCTCCCGAATGGTCTGAGCCATCATCCTCTAGGAGACCCAATGCCTCTTCCCCTCCAAAGAACCATCCTAGATAAACCGATCCAAAAGCTTATCAATAGATCTTACCACCCCCTTCGGTATATTGGTATCCGATAATGCATGGACTGGAATGGCCAAAAGGACACTATTCACAAGCGATATGCGGCCTCCAAATGATAAAAACTGATTTTTCTAGTTCAAGATATGCCCCGAGATCTGACTTACCACCTGGTCAAAATCCCTTATCTACATCCTACCTGGGGACACTAGAGTCCTAAGATACTCAAAAGGAAAAGAACCCTTCCTCATACCCAGACATGTACCTAAAGTCGTTATCCTACTCCTAGTGCATGCCTTGGACACATAGAACTCACTCTTCTCCCTGTTGATGATTTTCCGACTCCAGTGAAAATACTTTTCAAGAATCTTGATAGTGCCATGCACCGATTTCCTCCGCCCATTGCTGAAAATAATGGTGTCATCCGCAAACATCAGGTGCGATATGGATGGTACGCATGACTTCCTCATGAAAGGATGGATATCCCTATTAGAAAGCCCTCTACTGATTGTCCTGCTCGGTGTATCCTGTATAAGAATGAAAATGCTCGAGGAGAGGGGGTCACCCTGAAGGAGGCCACACACCGACTTGAAGAAACCAGGATTACACCCCATAAAAGAAATAGCTATACAAGCAGAGCTGAAACATCTGAAAATGATATCAGAATCTGAATCGGAAGAACCCAGCTTTTTCAAAACCCTGTTAATAAAACCCCATTCAACTTTGTCGTACTACTTATTCATATCCAACTTAATCGCCATATTTTTCCTGCAAACTGTTGTGTTAATGTCTTTTAACATCTCCTGAGCCAAAGCAATAACGCCTTGAATCGAGTGACCCTTCACAAACCCATGATTCTCTAGAGATATCCACCTGGGAAGAAGGCCTAACATCCACCTATTGATGATGTTCATCAGAATTTTTGAAGGGAAGTTACACATACTCATCGGCCGGTAATGAAGAAGGGAAGAAGGATCCTTAACCTTTAGTCAGAGAACCAAAGTTGTGGCAGCCTCAATCGAAGTCAAGCTACCGCCTTTGAAAAAAATCATTAATGGAAATGGATACATCCCCCTTGATAACCTCCCAAGAGATTCTATAGAAGGCTCTGAAGAAACCATCGGGACTTGCCAAACTTTCATGATTGAGGTTCACCATAGCCGCATGTATCTCCTCCTCCTCTAGGATTCCCACTAGCATTTCATTGTATGGGTTAGAGACCAGGGACATAATACCCTCCCAAAACTCCTCATCCCCCTAAGGATACCCCTGGCTCATGTTTGGATTCAGACCAGCAAGGATATCCTTAAAGAAAGCAATCGCTGTCCCACCGAACACATCCCAGTCATCTGTGAAGGTTCGATCATCAAGATCCAGGTTCGGTGTTGCAAAGCGCCTCATCTCCCTTATGAAAGCATGAAAAAAGCAGTATTTTTGTCACCCTACTTAAGAAATTTAATTCTCGAGCTATCTTTCACCCTACGATCCTGGGAAAGGATCATGACTGCTAAAGCACTTTTCTTCTCAGAATGCTCCCCAAAGGCTTTATCATCCCAGGCTCCTCAATTCTATCCTCAAGGTGATCAATGTCATGGTTAAGAGACTCCAGCTCCTGGTCCAAGGGGGGAATACTCTCAGTTGATGTAAGAAGGGATGTCTTAAGGTGTCTCAGTTTCAAATTCAAGGTCATCCAAGAGTGACCCTAAATTAGACCCTCCCAGCTCGACTTCACCGTTTGATGATATCCTGGAATACTCAGCCAATGACTCATGAACCTAAATCTCTCTTGCACCAAGACCCTTATGTTTATTGTTATCATAAAAGGAGAGTGGTCAAAGATGTTGCGGGTCAAATGAACAACATTAAAATTTGGGAACATCGAGATAGATTTCACGTTGGAAACACACCGGTCAAGCCTGCTCCAGGAATGCCTACCACCCCTCCTGTTGTTACACCAAGTGAAAGGGTCACCTAAGTAGTCCAAATCCAACAGCCCCTTTCTTGCCAAGAACTTAACAAAAGATCTACTGGCCTGATACTAAAATTCACCCCTCCCTTTCCTCTCCCCGGGGTCCATAATGATATTGAAATCGCCCCTAACACCCAAGGCTGGTCCCCTGGGTCAAAAGAACTCATCTCGCTCCATAGAACCTCCCTCCTCTACGCATCACAACTACCATAAATGCAGGACATGATTATGGTATCCCCATCACCTGTCACTCTCGTTGTTATGTGCTGATCGACTTCATGGATCAGCTCCACTGAGACATCCTTATGCCAAAAAATCCATATAAACATGTTAATGGGGTCAGCATGAAAGGATTTATGAAACATTTCCTTTCGCAAGAACTCCTTAATTTTAGCAGAATTCTGCTTGCGTTCAAGGACCACTGCAACCTTGATCTTGTGATTTGTCACCTCCGACAAAATAAAATCAGTTTTCACCCTTTCCCCACAACCTTAGGAATTCCAAATTAACGTTGGTATCATTGGAACAACACACGCCTGGTTTGGACCCCATGCACCTCTTTCACATACACATTAGAAGCAAGTCGCTCCTTATCCTGCCTCATTTTCGCTACCGACCTTGTACTCACACCCGAACCACCCACTGAAAGCCCTGACGAATAGGCAGGGGGTTTCACTTTCCGCTTAATAGATGATCCATCAACCACCAATGGGCACAACCGAGGATTTGCAGCAGGCTTCGCAACCACCAGGTCACCAGGGGGATCCGAACCAGCCACAAACCCATTGCTGCTCATCCCACCTTGCTCTGTAGAAGACCTCTCCTCTGGTGAAGTAGGAAATTCATGAGTAGAACACCTGGCCAACCTCTTGAGGTTATTAGAGGTATTTGAAATAGGGACCCAATCTTCAAACCCTCCAAAAATCATGACAGATTGCTTCACCCCAACCCTGTCATTACATAATTCAAAAGGTTGGGCCTGAACCCTCAACACCAAACCTCTCAAAGGGGACTGCAAGACATTTTCCAACAACTCCCCAACTGATACCATCTGGGAGGCATCACATTCTAGCTAAAGGAGGCCATATTCATCCGATCGACTCCTGTCTTGACAAGGACCAGAGCCTTGCATTGCTGGTGAGAAAGTTCCATGGAGGCCACAGACCCCTTGCAAAGTGCCAGTGACCAAGGGTACACCATCCCACCTAAAGGCCGAGGGGGATCAGCGGACCCCAAAGAAAACTGACTAGACCCCACCCCCTACACATGAAGAAGACAAAAGATCCCCAGGTTTGGTGCCTCTGTCATCTTGAGGCCAGAGCACATGACCACTTTTTCTGCAACTCTGAACCGAGTGTTATTGTAGAAGGCAAAAGGCGCAGTACTGAGGAAAAATGGGGAAGACGAAGACCTGAGTCCATACAGAGGAATCTTTCACCTTCAACGAAATATTCTACGGGATCTGTAAGGAAAGGTCCAATTCTATGCAGATCTGGGGGGCCATCATCTCCTCACCGCATTGAGACTGAGGATCTGTGCACAGAAAACCACACATAGCATCTCTTATAGCTTTGAGGAAAGAACCATTCTGGAACGGAAGCAGAAAACATAGAAGACTGACCCACACTGCGGCCGAAGGACTTTCCTTCCCTCGATGAGCCTGCATCGACCATCTAGAATGGTTGAAACACCAATGCCCCATAGACCGAGAGGCATGACACCACGCATGGGTGAAATCATCTTCTGAGGAGAAGACCCGATAGAATGAGAGCCTTTGCATAGTCGACACATGAACCTCCCCTTGCAAACCCCACAAATCCACGAACCTCTTTAACACCGGAAGCGAAGGTTTCACAGACCCGAACCGCACCACAAGAGTCCACCTCAGGCCCGCCACCGCCTCATTGAATATCGATGTAGGAGAAGAAAGGGTAAGGAGGCTACCATCTTTCACCATCGAGTGCGAGAACGAATCAATCATAGGGAAACACTGGTCCGAGACGCCAAACGAGTTCCCGAAGAGGAATTCATTAAAATATTTCACCAACTGACCAAACCTAGGAGAAGGAGCCGACGATCCCCAACCAGACGACTCCCTCCCACATAGTGCTTCTGAGCTGGGATCGAATGGAGCATGAGCCGACAACAACACCAGAGAATTAGACGACTAAGGCACAACATGTGACAATATTTGACAATCCCCAGGAGCGTACAACATGTTCTTCGAGAGATAAATTTTTCAGAAATCACATTACATTTTGAAATGTAAAAATAAAAAAAATGAGTGAGATCAAATTCTTAGTAAGGATAAAAATATATTAGAAACTTTGATAAATAAGAATAAAAATTTAAGGAAAAGTATAAGACTAAAACACATGCCTTTTAAACTTATACATCTACATTAAATGGAAAAGATAAATCAAATAACTCCATTTACTTATTCACATGGATATTCTACTAGTTGACTAATCACATGTAATATCAATAGGTAATTTCATAATGATGGAATGCATAATGTCAAAAATCATAACCACATAGTCAAGGCATCATTCCAAGAATACATATAATAATTTTGTCAAGTCCTTGGCACATGACACTATTTTGTCACCTGAGACCTACCAATGCATCGAGGGGCTATAAAGGGCCTCTCCTGTCACATACTACATCCGATTCATTCCTCATTTGAAATGTATGAAACATAACATAAACATTCATATTAAAACTAGTATAAGAAATGATAATACTTTAACCATAAACCACGAATGTTATAAAAATAGTTCATCCACAGTGAAACATATCAGAAAACCCTCAATACCATATAGAAAATTGAATCATAATAAATCAACTTCAAACTAGCGTAAAATCCAACAAAGGATGTTGACATAGATGAAATCTAAACTATTTGAGAGAAACATATCATTATATTTTGAAATCATTTAAAAGTCACGTAATTATAAAATAACAAATTTATTTTGAAAATATTCTTATAAGATTGTAATGGAATATTCAAAGGTTTATAATGGAAGAAAATAACTACACACACAATATAATTTAAAAGAACATTCTATCCTTAATTTGTCAAAAAGGTCATAAAGTACCTTGTTTGGAAAGTGATGGAAAGATTTCTATCAAACCATTTTATAAAAATTTAAAAAGGGTATAAAAGAATTTAACCTATATTATAGAAAATAGTAAAAAAAATTTGGAATAATTTTTTAAGAAACATGGATTTAGATGATAAATAGGTCCTAGTAGATACTCACTTATAAACAACCTCAGATAATAAAGAGATTGTAAAATGAACCCTTACCTTGTAATTTTCTTTAGCCAATGGTATTTCAACCTCCAATATAATTGTTAAATCACTATTACTAAACTATAAAAGAACTAAATATATATAAATGATATCATATATGATCCTCTAATATTGCTTTTTTAATCACATTTCAGTATTATCATTGTTTCGAGTGTTAACGGATTCATTTTCCTCTATATGTTTTGTTACATAATCCATTTTTGTTATGGATAGGATGTATTTGATTAATATACATAATTATATTAAGTTATTTAAAGATTATTTTTAATCATAAAACGAAAATTATTCTTGAATGGTCATGATGGGGAACTAAATCTCATGGCACCATGGAGATGGTAAGCCGTATGTACGCACGAGCGACAATATCATTCTATTGATGGTGAGATGGGAAGTAATTGGATGGTATATTATATATACATAATAATTGACATGTTATATTTATTATTTACATAAATTAACTCATTATTATACCCATATAAATAATAATGTTTAATAACAAACTATACCCTGACGTGGAGATGGTAAGCCATACGTTTTCCCGTATGGGGACCTTTTCATTCACAGGATGGATAGAATAATTAATATGGTTGTACCATATTTGTAATAAAATCTTAGTATATAGATGGTTCTATATTTATTATTTTAGTATGGAAACAACAAAGAAAGAGGAAGTGGAAGAAGAAAATAACATTGAAAGAGGTTATGAAATAATTTCCTCTTCTTCAGGTTCTTCCTTTTGATTTGAAAAAAGGGATTCTTAAGCTCAATTTATAATAAATTTAAGGACTATAGGTTAAATTTAGGGTATTTTTGAGGATATTTGATCATGTTTTGGATGATCCAAATTTATTTGAAAGTATGAATTTGAGATAATGGAAGTACCCTTTTATAAGAGAGGTGAAGGGCACTTTAGGAAGAGCATGAAATATTATTTTATTATAAAATAATTTTCGGTTTCTAATAGGCCCAAATAGATTTATGTAGATTCTAAGGTGTGTTTGGGTCAAAAATATCTCAACCAATAGGTTTTAGACATGTTTAGGTCACCATATTAACCTTGTCTTTTATATTTAACTCTTAGATAAATAATTTAACTTTAACCATGTATTCTTGATTATTATAATACCTGGTTAATAAACTTATTATAAAATTACAAGAGAACATAAAGTGGTTAATTAATGACATATTTATAATTATATAAGTCCTTTTTTAAACCTTATATTTTTAGGACTATAATATAATTTAATAAAATATTATTTGGTTTAAAAAATCATTTATGTCAATTTTGACACCACTTAGTATTTGGTTTTTTTAAGTCATAAAAATCTGATTTCTTAAAAAAAAAATTGAATCAACCCTAACATGTCATACTAACCTAATAAATTTGTTGAATTCATAGAAAGTCTCAATTTACTTTTATTTTAATAATTATAATATCAATTATTTTAATCTTTCATTAATAAGGTAATTACTGCATCATCATTGTGTCATAAATAAATTTAATTATTTAATGTCTAAAAAATATAATTAAAATACCATGATATAGGAAATATTTTCTTATTTATAATTAATATTTATAGTATAATATATCATATGTTTAACCCTATATTAAAAATGGTTTAGTTATTAAAATTTTAATTTAACACTTTTAACTATTCTTTAAATAAAATATAATAAATGTCCTAATCTAATTCAAGTTGATCAATAAGGATCATATTTTTTCTTAAGGATTATTTTTGTCAAAATACACTTATCCAATAGAATTAGTACATGTGTTAGGGTTATTATAATATTATTTTTACCTTTAATTACCCAATTTACTTTTAACCATGGTAAATAAAATTCAAAAGTCACTATTCACTAAAAATTATTTTAATCCTATTGAACCAAATTTTACTTACTGAATTCAATAGTGTCTATTTTATTTTTGAAATTTAATTCACAAAAGCGGTAAAATTACATTTTATGCAAATTTGAAAATGTTCCGAGAAGGTGGGTAAAGATGTTAAACTGTTCAATAAAATTTTATATATCTAATATTATTATAAAATTAATACAATGAATTACATTGGAATAATACTGGTATTATGTATTTATTTTGAAATTAAAATAAATTAAAATAAAAATATTAATTATTGAAATTAAATGTTGGTTTTAAATAATAATGTAGTCTTTTCACTATTCATCAAAAATTGAATGTTTTCAGAAAAATACCAGAAATTCATCCTAAGTTAATTTTTATTTTAATAATTAAAAAATGATGTCTATTTTAAAAAATTTAAAACATTGAAGTTGCATTAATTAATTTAAAATTAATTTTCATTGTCAAAACCAAAAATGAGTTTTTAAGAAGTAAAAACTATCAAAATATTGACATGTGATTATGTCCAATTTAAATTTAAAATTATGTAAAATGAACTATATTGTATTAAATGATAAAAATAAAATCTAATTATACTTTAAAACCCCTAAAATCCATAACATAACACTATAAATTATTTCAATTAAAAAAGTTATTTTCAATTAAAATTTAGTATGTTGCATTATTCATCAAAATACGAAAGTTATCAGAAAGGTACCAAAAATTTCTCCAAACCAAATTTTTATTTTCAAATTATAAAGAAGAATTTAATTTCATTAAATTAAATATATAAAAGTGTAAAATATTGTACTTAAAAAGGCTTCCCCATTAAAAGGAGGAAAAATGCATTTTTTTTAAAATACTTCTTTTGTCTAAAAAATTGAATTTGTCCTTATATTATGTATAAGAAACACAAAAAATTAATGTTAAAATTATATAGGATATATATAAAATTCAAAAAGTGGTTAAAACTATTCATAACCACTTTTTAAATAGCTAGTTTGATAGTTCGTGATGCACTTGTACTTGGTGTTGCATGTAGTGCAAGCTATTGAATTACTATAAAGAGATAACTTACTATGAAGTATTGGGGTGTTACATTCACCCCTCCTTAAATAAAGTGCATCCTCTCAATTTGAAATTGTTATTTGAAAATAAAAGGTTGAAAATAGAAAATACCTTTTTGGAGAACCCACATCGAAAATAGGGTTAATAAAATTTAGTCTTAATAAGTGGGAAATGGAAATGAAAAATTCACGACCAGATTATGATTTCAAATAGGATTAAATTGGAGGAAATCAGAGACAAAAAATTGGAGGAAAAATGTAAACATTTTTTGGAAGTGATTGAGTTCATCAATCACAAACAAGTGAACAATAAATGGAAAATTGAGGTCCTTAAAGCCATAAATATATGATGATTTAAAATATCATTGGTTCAAAAAAACATAAGGTATTATGATAACACATTATTGGTTTTAAGTTAATTTACCGAATTTTTAATAATTAATTTCATCATAGAAGTAAGGGAAAGAATAAAACTTGGTAAGTAGAGTTCCATCCTTTAAATAATTTCTACCACAAAATCATCTCTCACACCAAAGATAATAGAACTCAAAAGTATTCTATTTAACATAATCATATAGGGTTTCAAAAAAATGAATTTATAATTCATCTTTAATACCATTTAAAAAATACTACATTTTACAAACCCGAGCATCACATAGGCCAGTGGTAGGTGATTCACCCTAGTCTCCCTTCGATAGCGTGTTCAAGTCTTGTGGCCTTTCTAGACGGGACGGGTTGTTGCCCGACCTCCGGGTTGTCCTTTTTATAACAATCCAAAAATAATATTAGGAAATGTTTTAAAATTAAAAAATATTATCTAATGTCCAACATAATTCATTCCAAACTTTAGACTTATCCAAAATACTTCTATCTAAACTCACAGTCCAAAATTTATAAAGAAGTTAATCATACTGAAGATCACTTTTTCCACGTAATAACATGTGATCACCTTCATCATGTATTCTTTTAGAACACGGTAAAACCCTTAATTTACATAAAAACTTATTGATTACACTCATTATCAAGCATTCCTTATAGAATACTATATGTACACCTTATATTGAAAAAAATTGTAAACTGTAACAACGATAGAATAAACAAACGATTAATTAGTTTCAAGGTAGTCAAGAATATCCAATAAATTTTTTCCAAATCAATAATATCTTATTCCGAAATCATTATCTCAGTTTTAGAAACATAATAAGTGTATATTTTCCCCAACTATATATTTTCCAAAATGTTTAACTTGAAAATAAGTCACTTTACTTGGTACCATAAAATATAAAATCCTTAATGAAAACATATTGAAGTACAATCCTTATATACTTTATAATTCTTATGACGTGTACATCATTAATAAAATACTCAAATGAAAAAATTATTTAATAAAAACTTAAGAACACTAATCATTCCTCTTCATATGTGGTAGAATAATAACATGATTATTATACAATAGAATCAATTGGGGTATACTATGATGATTGGGACATTGATTCATGTTGTGTCCCAACTCTTTGCAGATGAAGAACTGTACATTTGAAACTTTTTTCATAACCTTACAACCACAAACACAGTGTCCTTTTTCTCCACACTTTTGACAAACTCTCATTCCTTTCATGAACTTCCTAGGGTGATTCTTTCCATAGTTATCACATATGGTAAAATTATTCTTTCCCTTATTCCATTTATCTATCTTTCTCTCTACGATCCTCTTCTTCTCTAGCTTCCCTTCAAACCCATACAACTCAGATAATTATTTACTTATCTTATTAACACCTGATATTATTTCTTCATATGATGAGAATATGTGGGAGACTATTTCCCTTCCAAATTTTGGCTTAAAAACATGAAAGATATGATCCTTATTACTCATTGGATCATGCATATTGCTGGAGTTATCATTCCTTCTACTAGGTGCCATTTCTAAATTATAAAATACACTAGGTTAAATCATATAATTATGTATAATCCAAAAACTAGAAAAATTATCAACATTAATTGAATATTTTTACACATTTAGTCATATAATCATAAAAATGGTTTCTTTTCTGACATATTTACTCATACATACTTCATAATGGTTTGTAAAGAAAATGTGAATTATCCAAAGAATATCCCCTAGGATTTTCAAACCAAGTTCCCAGTAAGGGCTGTTGTCATGTACCAGGATACCCCGGGTCAAGCCCAAAACTCTTTGTCACAGTTCTCACTCACAGGTACATCTATTCTAGAACCACATCCACTTATAGTATCCAGACAAGGATTTATTTCTTGGAAAACCAACATAATATTTATATTACCAATTTTTTTGGATGTTCTTCTATACAAAATTTCAATGCCTATCTTAGGGTAATGTTCTTTAATCATAGTTTTTATAAATCTAGTTTCCATGGTTTGTATTAAACTTCCCCAGATACCAATTGTAATTACTTGAACTTAGTTACTAAGATTCGGTGCATTATTACATAACAATGACATGATCACAAGAAATCAAATCCCAAAAGACTGATCAATTAAGTAGACTTGGAAGTACTAGATATATACATAAGTTTTAAGTAATATTATAAAATATAAAAACTACAACATTGTGTCTCCTTTTAACACACTCATATATCTTATCCTATTCCCACAGGTTAATCATAATATACTTCTTCACAACATGGGAAAAATAAAACATAAGAAATGGATGAGCTCAAATGCTGATTAAGGATAACAATATAGCAGAAACTATCATAAATAAGAATAAACATTTAAGGAACAATATTAGACTAAAACACAATCATTTTAAACTTAAAATTCAGCATAATATGGAAATGATAAATCAAATAATTCCATTTAATTATTAACATGGATATTCAACTAGTAGAATAATCACATGTAATATCAATAGCTAACTTTCTAATGATGGAATGCATAATGTCGGACATCATAACCACATAGTCAAGGCCTCGTTCCAAGAATACAAATAAGATTTTTGTCTAGGCCTTGTTCCAAGACACTAGTTCGTCTCATTAGACCTACCTATTCATCGAGGGGCTATAGCAGGCCTCACCCGTCACTTACTATGTCCAATGCATTCCTCATATGAAAAGGTTGAAACATAACATAAAAATTCATATTAAAACTAGCATACAAAATGTTAATACTTTAACCATAAACCATGAATGGTATAAAAATATCACATCCATTTTTAAACATATCACAAAACCTTCAATACCATATGTAAGATTGCATCATAATAAATAAACTTCAAACAAGCTTAAAATCAAATAAAGGATGTTGACATAAATGAGATCAAAACTATTTGAGAGAAATATCTCTTTCTATTTTGAAATAAATTATAAGTCACAAAATTATAAAATAAAAAATTTATTTTTAAAATATTCTTATAATATTTTAAGGGAAGCTTCGAAAGTTTATAATGGTGGAAAACAGCCACACCCTACGTATAAGTTAAAAAACATTTTTTCCTGAATTTTTCGAAAAGGTCATAAAGTACCTTATTTGAAAAGAAACGAAAAGATACCTTTCTAACCATTTAATAAAAAGTAAGAAAAGGGTATAAATGACTTTAAACATAGTCTATTAAATAATAAAAATATATTCAAATACATTTTTTACAAAACACGGATGTGGATAATAAATAGGTCCTAGTAGATACTCATGTATAAACAACCTCAGAAAATAAATAGATTGTAAAATTAACCCTTACCTTGTACTTTTACTTAGTAGAGATTAGTTTAACCTAATGTACAATGGTTAAATCATTGTTAATAAATTATTCAACAACCCCATATGTAAGTATGATATCATATACGATCCTCTAATATTACTTTGTTAATAACATTTCAGCAGTATCATTGTTTCAGGTGTTAAATGATTCGTATTCCTTTTATGTTTTGTTACAAAATTCATGTTTTTTTATGGATATGATGTATTTTATTCATATATATAATGATATTAAGTTATATAAACATTATTTTTAATCATAAAATGAATATTTTTATTGAATGGTTACTATGGGAATGAAATTTCATCGTGTCGTGCAGACAGTTAGGTGTACGGATGCACGAGCGACAATATCATTCTATTGATGGTGAAATAATATGTAATTGTATGGTATATTTTATATATAGAATAATTGACCTGTTATATTTATTATTTACAACAATTATAATCATTATAATACCCATCCAAATAATGAAGTGTTGAATAACAAACTACACCCCGACGTGGAGACGGTAAGACGTACATAAACAAGTATGGTGACTTTGTCATTCATAGGATAAATAGAATAATGAATATGGTTTTACCATATTTATAATAACATATCAGTATTTATAAGTTACTATAATTATTATTTTAGTATGGAAACAACAATGAAAGAGGAAGTGGAAGAAGAAAAGTACTTTGGAAGAGGTGTTGAAATATTTACCACTTCTTTGGGTTCTTCCTTTTGATTTGAACAAAAGGGATCCTTAGGTTGTATTTATGATCAAATTAAGGCATCTAGGTTGAATTTAGGGTACTTGGGAGGATATTTAGGCTGGTTTTCGCTGAGAAAAATGTCTTTGGAGGTGTGAATTTGATAGAGGGAATTACCCTTTTATAAGTGAGGTGAGGGGAACTTTAGGAAGAGCATGTAATATTAATTTATTATAAAATCATTTTAGGTTTCTAATAGATCCAAATGAATTTATTTCAAAGATAAAGTGGTTTTGGGTAAAATAAAACTCAAGAAATATGTTTTAGACAAGTTTAGGTCACCATATTAACCTTATCTTTTAGATTTAACTCTGAGTTAAATAGATTATCCTTTACCATGTCTTCTTGTATTATTATAATACATGGCTAATAAAGTTACTATAAAATGAAAATATAACCTCAAGTGGTTAATTAATGACATATATATCATTATATAATTCCTTTGGATGAACCTTATATTTTTATGACTATTATACAATTTATTAAAATAATATTTGTTTTAAATACTCATTTATGTCAATTTTGACAATATTTAGTATTTGGTTTTTTTGAAAGTCATAAAAATCTGATTTCTTCGAAAACAATACATTGAATCTGCCCTAAAATGTCATATTAACCTATAAAATTATTTGAATGCATCAAAAGTCTCAATTTACATTTAATTTAATATTTATAATATGAATTATTTCAGTCTTTAATTAATAAGGTAATTACTGAATCATCATTGTGTCGTAAATAAATATAATTATTTAATGTCTAAAAATTATAATTAAAATACCATGATGTATGAAATCTTTTTAGCTTTCTAATGAATATTTATAGTTGAATTTATCTTATGTGTAAACCTATATTAAAAATAGTTTATTTATTAAAATTTTAATTTAACACTTTTAACTCTTCTTTAAATAAAATATAATAAATGTATTAATCTAATACAAGTGGATAAATAAGGATCATATTTTTGTCCTAAGGTTGATTTTGGTCAAAATAAACTTATCCAATATAATTAGTACATATGTTAGGGTAATTATAATATCATTTTTACCTTTAATTACCCTATTTACATTTCACTATGGTAAATAAAATTTCAAAGGTACTATTCACAAAAAATTATTTTCATCTTATTGAAAAATATTTTACATACTGATGTCAACCATGTCTCTAATATTTTTGAAATTCAATTCACAACTGTTAAATTACATTTTATGCAAATTTAAAAATGTGCCTATATGGTGGGTAAAAGATATTAAATAGTTCAATAAAATTTTATATATCTAATATTATTATAAAATTACTTTAATGAATTATATTGGAATAATATAGGTATAATGTATCTATTTTTAATTTAAAATAAATTTAAATTTAAATATAAATTATTTAAATAAAAATTCGGTTTTAAATAATAATTCAGTGTTTTTCACTATTCATAAAAAATTGAAAGTTTTCAGAAAAATACTAAAAATTAAACCTAAGCTAATTTTGATATTAAAAATTCAAAAATGATATCTATTTTACCAAAATTTATAACATAAACTTCACATTAATTAATTTAAAATTAATTTCAGTTGCCAAAACCAGAAAGTGGGTTCTTAAGAAGTAAAAACTATTAAAATATTGACATGTGATTATGTACAATTTAAATGTAAAATTAAATATAATTATCTACATTATATTAAATGATAGAAATAAAATCTAATTATACTTTAAAACTGCACATAATTGATGGCGTGACTACAGACAACGTGGGTGGATGTTTCTCAAGTAGATGGTTTTCTTCTACCTCCATCATCCCAGGTGGTTTTTAATCCTGGTTCTACTGATAATTGATGTTCTCCAGTTTCTTAGGGAACATCAATTTGTGTGAATTATACCATGTCTTTTAAATATACTCTTCTTGGATGGGTTCCTGGTTTTCATCTGTTTTTTCTGGAAATTTCTATGGCACAATCTTGGGTTCTATATGATGGATCCCAAATGTGTTTAGACTTCTCTGCATCATCTTTTGAGGAAGATTAGGAATGCCTACGCTGGATGTTGGTTAAATGTTTTGTAGATTCGCATCCAAATTTTTATGTTTTCACTCATTTGTTTGAGTCTTGAGGTCTTTAGTTTATGGTACAAATTTCGTCAATTCATAGGCTATCCTTCTATCTTTTATTGGGTTCTTTGGAGGATTTTATTCAATCATGGTGTTTTTCTCCTCATTATTTTGGTTGATTGAACTTTAGTTTATCCCTATGGTCTTTAGATGCTCATTGCAGAAAGGAGAGATCAACAGAAGCTATTTTGATCAATCTATATGGTCTTCCCCTTCCACTCGGAATTGATGGATTCCTAAAGATGATTGGTAATTCTCTTATTGAATTTTTATACTTGGATATCAAAAGTAAATATTAGGCAGATATCTCAGTGGCTAGAATTTGTGTGGAATTGAATTTGTCTCATCTAATACCAAAAAAAAATGTTCTTCGTGTGAAAAATTCCTTTTCTCTAAATCAAGATATAGTGTATCCTAATTTTCCACTTTTCTTCTCTAATTTTCATCTCTAAGGTCACTCTATTAAGAAATTTCATAAATTTCATCCGGGAAAGTTTCCAACACATAGTCAGGATGTTAGGTCTAGATCAACTCGAAGGCTGGATAAGATTGCTAGAAATTATTCAAATATTCTTTCTTTGGATATTGATGTCTCCTGTGATTCATTATATGAAGTGTTTTAGATCATTTATGAAATGGATCATATATCTACCTCTTCGAATGAGAAGATGATAAAGTCTAGGGTTTCCTGTTTCATGTTAGTACCTTATTTCCCATGAAAAGTGTTTGATTTTCAGGTAAAGGATTGTCTTTCTTTCCTCTTCAATCATTTCTTTTCTTTAGTAATTTATTGAATGAATCGATATATGATTCCTTGTTTTTATGGGTCTTTGTAACATTAACAATTTGTGTCACAGATTAGTCTTGACAAGGTGTATAATGATGATTTTGTAGATTCTGGGACACATTTTGGTTCTAAGATGAAGG
This sequence comes from Viscum album, assembly GCA_963277665.1. Classification (NCBI taxonomy): domain Eukaryota; kingdom Viridiplantae; phylum Streptophyta; class Magnoliopsida; order Santalales; family Viscaceae; genus Viscum; species Viscum album. The sequence goes on along the minus strand of OY728146.1, from coordinate 639,375,033 downwards.
TTATTGCAGATCTTGGGACACATATTGGTTCTGAGAAGAAGAATAATGCTGATTTTGGGTTACAAATTTGTGCTGAGAGGAAACATAATTATGATTTTGGATCTCAGGTTGGTTCTTATATTCCTTTTTCAAATGATATGGTTGGTTACTTGTTATCTAATAATCTAGGAGATGTGGCTCCTTTCACCCTGGATAGAAAGTGGAGTTCTACTGATCTTCAATTCACTTTGGATGTTTTCTCTATCTTTTCTAGTAGAGATATCTTTTGTTTGATTATTAAAGTACAAACGGAGATATTCTTTTCCCATTTTGAGAAGGAAATTTGTTATGGGGACAATCCAGATCTCTTTCTGTTCAATGATTCATGTTTTTATATGGAGTGCCAGGGGTATTCGAAACCAGATTAAGTCAGATTTTATTTCTTCTGAAGTGTATAAGTATAAGATTACTTTGATGGGTATTCTTGAATATAAACAGCCCCCAACAGATTTTCAATTTTTTCCAGAAGGATCAATATGCATGGATTCATGCATGTGGATTATGTTAATCATCATATTTGGATATTTTGGCACAAAAGTATTGTGGTTGATCTTATTCTTGCATATGATCAATCCATTACTGTTAGAGCATCTCAATATGATCAATCTATTTTTATCTATTTCATTTACGGTAGTTGTGACACTCAACTTAGGCTTTTACTATGGAATAATCTTTACTCTTTTGATCCTGGTATTGTTTCATGGTTTGTTGCTGGTGATTTTAATATTATAGTTGATCCAGATGAGAAGAAGGGTAGAGGTCCTTTTCCTAGATGATCCAGTGATGATTTCAGGCTTTTTATGACTGGAAAATGACTATTGGATCTTGGTTATCATTGAGATCCATTTAAGTGGTGTAATAATCAAAAGGGGGAAAATAGATATTGGAGTTGTTTGGAACGATTCTTGGGTAACATTCATGCTATATCCACGTATGCTAATACTAATGTTGAGCATTAGAAGCATGGTATTTCAGATCATTTTCTATTTCTGATTTCTATTTCTTTCAAAAATGAATATTTTGATAAATTTAGATATTTCTATCATTAGAATGATGATCTGTCTTTTCATGACATGGTGAAACTCTCTTGGGAAGAACCAGTTCATGACCATTCATGGAATCGTGTTTAGGTTAAAATTAGGTGAATCAAGGAAAAATTAAAGTAATAGTCATAGAATCTCATTCTTCTATAGAAAATTTAACATTATTCCATGATTGACATTGAGCTTCTTGAACATTGTCTGGAGGAGGAATGGGATGAGAATTTTTTTGAGGATCATTCTAATAAGGAAGATTATTTAGCTAATATGATTCCTTAACAGGAGAGGATATCTTGGGATACACCTTAGACACAATATCTACAATAAGGAGATAAAATTACTGCGTATTTTTAAGCTTGTATTAAAGAAAGGAAAAGGTTTTCTAAGCCTAATATTTTACTTGAAAATGGGTCTTTTTATGATAACAGAGACCTCATTGGAAATATGGTTTTTTCCCATCCTAAAAATCTTCCCGTAGGACCCAATGTTAATATGCCTAATAGTTAATCTATATTTTCTACTAACCTTTTTGATGTTATACCTCATTGTGTTTCAACCAGTTTTAATGATGAGATGAGATCCCTTCCTCAAGAAAGAGAGATTTTTGATGCTATGAGGAATCTTTATCTGGATAGTGTTGCTATAACACCCTGAGATTTTATGAGATATAATTTATTTTCATGTCTTATGTTGTACGCTACTCCAAGATTATCTTTTACTACACACAACACCGTATTAGCTTGTAGTATACGCAACACTATTCTTGGATCATGTTACACAAAATTTCAAGTTCGTTTGATAGTAGTTATTCTACGCAACATTTAGTGTATATATATATATATTCAATGTATAAATGAAATATGGTTGGATTCTATTATACAAAAAAAAATAAGGAGTCCTGCATAACACGTAACCCTGACTTGGCTTGCATTACATGCAATCACGACCTTCCTCGATAGCGTGTGTTGTACGCAATACCAGGTTTCACTAAACAGTGATATATGGTTATAATATTATTATGAACTAGCTGTTATGAATAACATAAATTACATTTTTATTTTTATAACATTATTATTCATCTTACACATTTTCTATAACATGGTATGAGAACAAACTAAATTTTTTCTGGTAAAATAAGTATTTTTCAAAAAAATGTTGTTTTGCCGCCTTTTGATGGCGCACCCTCTTTAAATATAGTTTTTAACATGTTTAGAAGTTAAATTTTACAAAATAAAATTCTTCCTTGGAATCAGGATATAAAAATTTATTTTGGATAAATTTTTCATATTATTCTGATAACTTTCATATTTTAATGAATAGTAAAAACACGATATATTATAATTAAAAACACCTTTTTTCATCGTAATACTTTATATGGTTAGATTATATTTTTAATTGGTTTTAAAGTGTAATTAGAATATATTTTTACTATTTAATACAATGTTGGTCATTTTAATTAATTTCACTTTGAAATTGGACATAAACAAGTGTCGATCTTTTGATAGTTATTGTTTCTTAAAAACACGCTATTTGTTTGGATAACAAGAATTAATTTTAAAATTAATTAATGTCACTTCTATGTTTTTAATTTGGAAAAATAAAAATTAATTTCGAATTTTGAATATCAAATGTAGCTTAGGCGGAATTTTTGGTATTTTTGTGAAAAACTTCAATTTTTGATGAATAGTGAAACCGCTTAGTGGTAGTTAATAAAACTGACTCTTTCATTTAAATGAAAATTTTATCACTTTTGTGAATTGAATATCAAAAATCCGACATAGATGGTTGTTATCAAGAAGTAAAATGTGGTTTAATAAGTTGAAAATAATTTTTGGTAAATAGTAACTTTTGACTTTTATTTACCGTGGTGAAAGGTAAATAGGGTAATTCAAGGTTAAAAGAATATTATAACAATTAAAAATTACCTTAACACTTGTCCTAACATTATTGGATGAGTAGTGGCCGACCATGGTCATCCTTGGGTCAATTTAAGGACTCCATTGAGCTACTTGGTAGTGATAATGACAATTTGGATTAATTAATTTAATGTAAAGACAAAATTGATATTAACAAAAATCTTTTAGTAATTAATTTTAATAAGGGGTTATATAAATTATCATTTCGACTATAAATATTCATTGGAAATATAAAAATATTTCCTACATGATGGTATTTTTTTATAATTTTTAGACGTCAAATAAATTAAATTATTTATGACACAATAATGATGTTGTATTTACCTCATTAATAAATGATTTAAATAAATAAGATTATAATGATTAAAATATTATCCAAAAAATGTCAAATTATTATTGGATGATTTTATTTCTACCATGAGTAATATTATCTTCATCTTTAATGATTTTCGGACCCTTTGAAACTGAATATAAGTTTATAATAAAATAATATTTCCACACTTTCCAAAAGAGCCCCTCCTCCCCCTTATAAAAGGAGACCATTTCTATCCAATTCCTCACATCTGTCAAGCCATTTGGATCATCCAAACTCTTCCCAATTAATCTCCATACATCCCTATCCTCCCCCTAGAAGCCTAACCTTAGGCAGAAGGCACTTCAAGAAGTATTTTTGGTTCAAACCAAAGGAAGTTACCCAAATTAAAGGTAATGGTTTCCCTTAAATTATTTTCTTTTATTATACTTCTCCAACCCCTAAACTATTTTTAATCCTTTCTTTTTTAACAACAAAAGTATCCTCAATATACTAGTATGCTGTTATGAGAAGTATTATAACTACACTTACACACACCTTCATCTAATGGATGAAGAACATAATGTTTCTGTGGTTGCAAAACTAACACCTCACGAAACGATGATTGTTCGATTTTCTCCAACCACCTCTCATGATGGAAATTATGATGGAACTGTATTTATATATGATATATATTATGTTTATTATTTCCTTATGCATCATTAATTCTAAATTATATCAATCCTTTACGGTTTCCATAGTGGGTAAATTTGATAATCTCATTTGAGGAAGTACGGACTACCGCCCCCTCAAAGTGATGTGATTCGTTAATGCCTTATGTGGGATGTATACAGGATGAATTTAATGATATTATATATGATATTATAATCAAATTATAATATACCTACATATCATTATTTTTAATTCCATTAAAACAAGAAATAGAAATGAAAGTAGCGTTCATGCGTACATACAGCTTACCGTCTCCATGAATGGTGCATTTCATTTCTTACCTCCATATGTTATGTAATATTATAAATACATGTATATGCTGGATATATATGATATATATGATATATAAATCATGAATATAATCTTGGATATAATGAATCTTTGACCACATGAACAACATGTAATTATAAGAAGTCAATTTTTGACTCAAGTACCAAATATCGGCAAAACAAACGTTACTGGTTACATAATGTTTATAACATGGTAATAAGTAATATAAAAGGAATAATAAACTTGAAAAAGGATCTTAAGAAAGTATAAATTAACTTTGGTTTAATTTTCAGGAGATTAAAGAACGATCGAGTCAAGTCAGACACGGGGTAAGTATTTATCTAAGATTGTTTATTCGTAAGTATTTACTGGGGTTATTGTTATCATCCATGCCCCTGTTTTCTAAAAATGTTTCCATGTATGTTTAAATTCATGTTTACCCATTTTTTAAATTTATCACATTTTATTAAAGGAATATTAATTTTTTTTACCACACAAGGAACTTTTTGACTTTTCTGACAAAAGTATGAGAAGAATGTTATTTTTAACTTATACGACATGAATGGATTTTTACAGTTTCATAACGCCTCGTTTTCATGAAGCTTACTCTTCAATATTTTATGACTATTTTCAACAAAATACTTTTTTTAAAAAATTGCATGGCATTTTTTGAAAATAAAATGATTTTGAAGAGGAAAGGATATTTTCCTCAAGAATTGATTTAATGTGTTTTATCAAAACCATTTTCCATCTAAGATGACATTATTTCATTTGTGTATGTTTCAAGTATAATGTCTATGTGATTTACATGGTTTCACTTTTCTTATGATGAAATATCCATTTTTTATGTGGATTGTGTGATGATGGGATGATGTTTATGAAACCCATTTTATTCTTTGGGTTATGATGGATGTTTTTGAGTTTATTTTGTGGAATAAGTATAAATGATTTCATTATGAGATGGGTGGGACCTATATCTCCCTCCAATTCATTAGGTAAAGATTTATATATAATGATATATACATGGTTGAAACAGTAAGTTAATTCAGTTCAGTGTTACAGGACTGGAACGAGGAGTGAACTCGATTCAGAAAGGGACTTTGTCCATTAAGATGGTCTTGGCAGCAATGCCTTGGATACTATGGAAATCATATCATGTGATTAATGGTTTTCCACAATTACATGTTTCTTCCCATGCTATTTTATCATGATTGATGTTCCATTATGATATATTCCTTACGTACTTCCAAGATTTATGTCTTTGCTCTAGATTTTGATGTTTAGATTTTATGTTCAAGATTTTGCATTCAAATGTTTATGGATTGTTTTATGTTATCTATGTTTACTCTTACTGAGCATTTGAGCTCACCCTTTTTATGTTTTCTTTTCACCAGGATATAAAGAAAGGTTTTAGGTAAGAAAAAAAGGGAAATATCTTTATGGGAGATGTTGAAGATCTTTCACCATGATTAGAAGATTATGTTACAAGTTTCCAACGACACTAAACTATTACGGTCCTTGTGTGTTGGTTTTTTTATGTATTAAGTATTCTGAAAAAGTAATGTAATGTCCATGTAACTCAAGATTCAGGTCTCTACAGTTGGTATCAGAGGAAAGGTTTTGTTAACCTTTGGAAACTAGGATTCGAAAAATTTAGTGAAATCCCTAGAGATATTTCTAAGGTATGTATAGAGATATCCCTAAGGTTAAGTATACATATAGGTTAGAGTCCTAGAATTATGTTGACGATCATGAATTACCTAGGGTGAACCTAAGGTGTCATGGATTGAATAATTTTTGATATGTTAGACATACCATATGTGACTTTTTATGATTATGTGGTTCCTCGTTATTTTAACTGTTTCTTACACTATGGTTTTTGGTCTTAGTCAATGGAGGGAACGAGAAGGAATTTAGTTAACATTGATTCCAATGGACAAATTGGTGACTATGATCAACGAAATTTTGTAATGCCTAGAAAGAACAATATTGTGATTATGCTGAATTAGACATCTCGATATATGATTAACAATGTGAACTTTAGTTTTATTCCGAAGTCATCAAATAAGAGGAAGATGGAATTTTATGCATGTTCACATGCTGAGGAGCATAGAGAAAGGAAGATTCAGATTTATAAATAAGGGAAGAAGAACCTTGATGAATACCTCAAATGGAGGGTAAAATGTTATCTATGTGGAGGAAATGGTCATAGAGTGACAGACTGTTATGGAGTCCAATGTCTTATCTTTGGAGAACATGGAAATTACCCAACTCAATCCCCTGACGTAAGAAATTACTTCTAAATCAAGGAAGTACCTATTCCATGCCAATCATTAAAGAGGATGGATTGAAGGGATTATGTATTAGAATTCAATAATAATGTTGTTGAGATACTTTTATAGTATATTGAAATATCTATGTATTGGTCCATTGTGTTTTTCTATAAGAATATGGTACTGGTAACCATGAAAAGTGATTCAAATATTTTAGAATGCAGATGATATGTGCATAATGAAGGGATAATGAGAAAATAAATTGTTTGATAGCATTCATGTGCTCATGACTAATATAAAGACAAAGTGATATCATAGTTTTAGTATATAGAAATTTTGGGATTTTGGTATGTGGAAAGAGTTAACTTTTGACAGCATTCATGTTTTCACTAAGATTCAATGGGTATTCATTTTTCCAGAGAATACATGATTAAGGTATTCAAATGTTTGGAATGTGACCAACAAGATATATCTTGTGATATATGAGGGATAAATGATGGTATTCATGTGCTTGTTATGTGACCTTTTCTAGTAATCATTTTCTTTATACTATGATATTGGACAGATGTATTTTGGATAAGTCTAAAGATTGGAATGGATTATTTTGGACATCAGATAGTATTGTTTAAGGCTAGAACTTTTTTCGATATAATTTTTTTAAGGTTATAATAGTATAGTTTTAGAAAAAGGACAACCCGTAGGTAACATCACTCCAAGGATCACTATAGGTTAGGCTAGCTAGAAAAATCATACGCAGATATAGAAAATCATGTGCATAAAGTCTCTAGACATATGAATTGAATCTAGAGAGAAGAGTAAAACCCCAGAAAGTAATCCTCACAATAGGTCTAATAAGTCCATTGAACGATGGGTATTGGGAGAAGTGGAATACCCCATGAGTGAACCCCCCAACAATATCAATGGATGAGGCTTATTACCAGACTTTCCACAAAGTACCCAAGTCTTCCCATGTGCTACATTTTTCAAACCAATTTATCAAAATAATTATTTGAAAATAATTTCATAAATATATTTCATAATTAATAGAAAATACCATTTCTTTAACCAATAGAAGGAGAAACCCACATTTTCTTAAAAATCCCATTCGCACACATACAATTCAATCATGTCCATTTCATTTTTTAAAAAATTTATAAAACTAGAGAAATGTAGTTCATACAACATAGGATAGATAAAGAACCACTTATTGCAAACACATAGAAATCTTCCTTGGAATCAGGATATAAAAATTTAATTTGGATAATGTTTTCATATTATTATGATAACTTTCATATTTTAATGAATAGTAAAAACACACTATATTTTAATTAAAAATAAATTTTTTCATCACAAAAATTTATATGGTTATATTATACTTTTAATTAATATTAAAGTGTAATTAGAATATATTTTTACCATTTAATCCAATGTTGGTCATTGGAATTAATTCCAATTTGAAATTGGACACAACCAAGTGTCGAACCTTTGATAGTTATTGTTTCTTAAAAACACGCTATTTGTTTGGATAATGAGAATTAATTTTAAAATTAATTAATTCCACTTCTATATTTTGAATTTGAAAAAATAGACATCATTTTTGAATTCAGAATATCAAATATATCTTAGGCTTAATTTTTGGTATTTTTCTGAAAAACGTCAATTTTTGATGAATAGTGAAACCGCTTAGTGGTAGTTAAAAAACTAACTCTTTCATTTAAATGAAATTTTACCACTTCTGTGAATTGAATTTAAAAAATCCAACATACATGGTTGTTATTAATAAGTAAAATGTGGTTCAATATGATGAAAATAATTTTTGGTGAATAGTAACTTTTGACTTTTTTTACCGCTGTTAAAGGTAAATAGGGTAATTAAAGGTTAAAAGGATATTATAATAATTCATAATTACCTTAAAAATTGTCCTAACCTTATTGGATGAGTAGTAACCGACCATGGGAATCCTTGGGTCGATTTTGGGACCCCATTGAGCCACTTGGTAGTGATAATGACAATTTGGATTAATTAATTTAATTTAAAGACAAAATTGACATTACCAAAAATCTTTTAGTAAATAATTTTTATAAGGTGTTATATAAATTATCCTTTTGAATATAAATATTCATTTGAAATATAAATATATTTCCTAAATTATGGTATATTTTTTATAAATTTTAGACATCAAATAAATTATATTATATATGACACAATAATGATGCAGTATTTACCTCATTAATAAATGATTTAAATAAATAAGATTATAATGATTAAAATATTATCCAAAACATGTCCAATTATGATTGGATGATTTTATTTCAAACATTAGTCATATTATCTTCATCTTTAATGTTTTTTGGACCTTTTGAAACCAAAGATAAGTTTATAATAAAATAATATTTTCACACTTTCCAAAAGAGCCCCTCCACCCCCATATAAAAGAAGACCATTTCTATCCAATTCCTCACACCTCTCAAGCTATTTGACTCATAAAAACTATGCCCAATTATGCTCCCTACATCCCTAAACTCCCCTAGAAGCATTAACTTAGGCAGAAGGCACTTCAATAAGTCATTTTGGTTCAAACCAAAGGAAGTTACCCAAATTAAAGGTTACAATTTCTATTAATTTTTTTTTCTTTTTTTCTAATTATCCAACCCCTAAACACTTTTTAATCCATTCTTTTGTAACAAAAACATTATCCTCAATATACTAGGATGTTTTTATGAGATTTATTCTAACTACACTTACACACACCTCCATCAAATGGATGAAGAACATAATGTTTCTTTGGATGACAAACAAACGCCTCATGAAACGATGATTGTTCGATTTTCTCCTACTGTCTCTCATGGCGGCCATTATGATGGAATTATATTTATATATGATATATATTATGTTTATAATTTCATTATGATTCTTTACTTTCCAATTATATCAAGCCTTTATGGTTTCCATAGTGAGTAAATACGATAATCTCATTTGAGGAAGTGCGGACTACCTCCCCCTCAAAGTAATTTTATTCATTAATTCCTTATGTGGGATGTATAAAGGATGGATTTAATGATATTATATATGATATTATACTAGAATTATAATATATCTATGTATCATTAGGTTTTAATTCCATTAAAATAATAAATAGAAATGAAAGTAGCATTTATCATCCCCATGAACGGTGCATTTCATTTCCTACCCCATATGTTATGTAATATTATAAATACATGTATATGATGGATATATATAATATATATGATATATAAATCATGAATATAATTCTGTATATAATGAATTTTTTACCACATGAACAACATGTAATTATAAGAAGTCCATTTTTGACTCAAGTACCAAATATCGACAAAACAAACGTTAATGGTTACATAATGTTTATAACATGGTAATAAGAGATATAAAAGGAATAATAAACTTGAAAAAGGTTCTTAAGAAAGTATAAATTAACTTTGGTTTATTATTCATGCGATTAAAGAACGATCGAGTCAAGTCGGACACGAGGTAAGGGAACTTCTTAACCCAATTTCCGTTCTTTGGGTTGATCTTCTCTTTCTTGTTTATGTCGTTATTTGATTATGTGAGAGAAGAATTTCTATATATTATCATGTATTTATAATTTCTTTATGTGACCTTATAGTGAATACACATAAGTGATCTATTTTATTTACAGAAAGATCTTTGTAAGGGATAACTTTTCCAATCTCGTTTTTATATGAGATTGTTTATTCGTAAGTATTAACTGGGGTTATTGTTATCATCCATGCCCATGTTTTCTAGAAATGTTTTCATGTATGTTTAAAGTTATTTTTAACCATTTTTGAATTTTACCACATAATATGAAAGGAATCTTACTTTTTTTACCACACAAGGAACTTTTTAACTTTTCTGAAAAAAGTGCGAGAAGAATGTTATTTTTAACTTATATGGCATAAATGGATTTTTACGGTTTCATAAAGACTCATTTTTATGAAGATTTACCTACAAGATTTTATGAATATTTTCAAAAAATACTTTTATTTTAAAATTTCATGGCATCTTGTGAAAAGAAAAAGATTTTGATGAAGAAAGGATATTTTCCTCAAGAATTCATTTCAAGTGTTTTATGAAAACCATTTTCTATATAAGATGACATTATTTCATATATGTATGTTTCTAGTACAATGTCTCTATGATTTACATGGTTTCACTTTTCTTATGATGAAATATCCATTTGTTTTATGTGTATTATGTGATGATGGGATGATGTTTATGAACCCCATTTTATTCTTTGGGTTATGATGAATGTTTTAAGTTTATTTTGTGGAAAAATTAAGAATGATTTCATTATGAGATGGGTGGGAGCTATATATCCATCCAATTCACTGGGAAAAGATTTATATCTCATGAGATAGACATGGATGGAACTATAAGTTAATCTGGTTCAGTGTTACAGAATTAGAACGAGGAGTAAACTCGATTCAGAAAGGGACTTTGTCCACTAAGATGTTCTTGGCGGCAATTCCTTGGATACTATGTAAATCATATCATGTGCTTAATGGTTTTCCACAATTACATGTTTTCTTACCATGCTATTTTATCATGATTGATGTTCCATTATGATATATGCCTTACGTACATCCAAGATTTATGTCTTTTCTCAAGATTTTGATGTTTAGATTTTATGTTTATGTTTTTGCATTCAAATGTTTATGGATTGTTTTATGTTCTCTATATTTACCCTTACTGAGCACTTGAGCTCACACTTTTTGTGTATTCTTTTCCCCAGGATATAAAGAAAGGTTTTAGGTAAGAAAACAAAAGGGGAAGATCTTTATGGGGGATGTTGAAGATCTTTCAACAGGATTAGAATATTATGTTCCATGTTTCCAAAGACACTAAACTATTACGGTCCTTGTGCGTTAGTTTTTGTTATGTATTAAGTATTCTGCAAAAGTAATGTGATGTCCATGTACGTCAATATTCGGGTCTCTACAGTTACTGGTCATTATTTATTTCTGGTTTCTTTTTATAGATCATCATGAGAGATTATTAAGGATGACCTTATTGCTGCAATTCATGATTTTCTTAAGGGTGGGTAGTTGTATCAAGCTACTTGTGCCACCACGGTGGTTCTTATTCCTAAAAACAGAAATCCAACTTCTATCCTTCATTATCGCCATATAAGAATATGTAATGTGTCTTATAGGATTATTGATAGTCTTATTAATGCAAGGGTTTATTTTCATTTACCCAAGTGGATATCCCTTGTGCAGCATGGTTTTGTGAAAGGTCGTACCATCTAGGGAGCCATTGCTTTAGCTCAGGAAATGGTTAGGGACATTAACATAAAAACCCAGGGTTCTAATGTGGCCATTAAAATAGATATTAATAATGATTATGATCATGTGGAATGTGGCTTTATCAATAATTTTTTGGTAGGTATGGGTTTTTCTTCATGGAATGTTGATCTCTTTTTTCACCGTTATTTCTCTTCTTGGATGGATGATTCATTAATGGGAAAATCATATGGTGTCTTTAAATGCACTCAAGGTATTCATTAGGGGGATCTAATTTCTCCAAGTATTTTTGTTTTAGTTCAGAATGTTCTCAGTAGTTTGATTCATAGGGCCCTGAATCATGGTGTTATCCTTCCTTATTGGCATGGTATGAATTCCTATTAGGTGTCCCATCTCATGTTTGCTGAGGATGCAATTATTTTCATGAATGATTTAAGTAGTTATTTGAATGGTTTGAATAAAATATTGGAAGAATATTGTATTTGGAGTGGTAAAAAAATTAACAAGAGAAAGAGGTGTTTGTATATATCCAAATCTTGTACTTTAAGAAGTGTTTCTACTATGGGTTATATTCTGAATATGTAGAATGGTGAATTTCCTATGGAACATTTGGGGGCTCCTCTATCTTATATGAGGCTATTTATTTCTGATTTTTAATTTCTGATCAGCAGATTTATGACCCGAATTGTTAATCGGAAAAACTTTTTTCTATCATTTGGAGGTAGGATTACTTTGATTAACAGTGTTCTTCTTGCTTCTCCTATTCATGAATTATCTTCTATTAAGGTTCCTAAGGGTGTGATAATGAATATTGATATAATTCTTGTGAATTTTTTATGGGATCTTAAATCCAAAGGTAAGAGAAATTGGTGTCATGGTATAGAATGGCTCATCCTGTGAATAAAGGGGGGGATTAATATTCGATGCCTTCATGATACTATTAGGTTTATGCATGGGAAAATATCATGGGAATTCCTGGAATGTCGAAATCTATGAGGTAAAAATATGCATGGAAATTCTGTTGGAGATATAATTTTTCTGGATGGACATGAGACTTATTTCTGAAAGGTTATTGGGTCCTGTATTAATTCCATTAAGTCTCATTCTATATTGATGGTTTGGAAGGGTGAAATTATATTTTGGCACTACAAATGGAGTGGTTAATTAAATGGATATCCGAGCTATCCTGTTTCAAATATATCCTTGAAAGAAGCCTGTCAATTTCCTACTTTTATTAGTGTGGTTTTGGACTCCAAACAACATTCCCTTGTTAATCTTATTACTTTATCTTCCGAATCTAGTAAGTGTGTTTTCACTCCTTCTTTATTTGGATCTTTCACTATGATAGATTATCGTAGGATCATCAATGTTACGAACCCTGTGAATCCTTGGAATAATATCCTTTGGGATAAGACCAATCCCTTGAAATATATTTTTTTTTCTATGGAAGATTAAGAATGGTGCTGTTTTTGCTGATGAAAATGTTTAATGATGTGGGATATCCATTTTTTCAAGATGTGTGTGCTGTATGATTCAAAGTGAAGAAAGTTATAATCATATTTTCTTTGATAGTTATTGGGATTTTGATGTTGGTAGTTTTTTGGTGATTTCATGGCCTTTTCATCTCAAGACATGGCCAATCTTTCTTTTCTTGATCATTGGTTTGATGGTTCAGATTTGGGGAGTATTGAAAGATCTTCTTGCGTTGTTATTCTTTGTGCAAGATGTTATTGTTTATGGCTGGACATGAACATGTATATGTAAGAAAATATTTGTAGCAATAGCTGGATCATTATCTTTAGAATTAAAATTCTACTTTCTGGTTTCATCAGGGCTTTAGGGAAATGGAGGGAGACCCTTCTTTGCAGAAACTTGTGTGTTCTCAGATGGCTAGACCAGCTCCTATTTTTTTTTTCATAAATTGGGTATGTTGGATTCCTCCATCCAAAGGTATTAAGTTTAATACTGATGGTTCTTCTGTTTTAGGCTGATGTAGGGGTAGAGGTATTGTTCGAGACAATTGTGGATCTACTGTTTTGGCTTTTTCTATCAGGATGGAGAATTGTAATTCTTTATATGCTGAAGTTATGACAATGTTATGGGGTCTATCCATTTGCAGGAAAAAGAAGTTGGATATTTCCATTGCTGAAATGGACTCATTACTCTTATATAATTCTTTACAAGATTATGGTTTATTTCCTTGTTATATTGTTTATATAGTGATAAAATGAAAAAGGTTTTTGGAGAATTTCATCAGAGTCTCACACATCTGGAGGTGGGGAACCTAGGCTGCAGACTATCTTGCGTCGATTGATATTCTTGGTATGGGAAATTTTTTTTCATGATTTTCATAGTTTGAAACCATAAGGGTTTAACATCATTATAGGGGATTCTCTTGGTCTCCAATACTTTTGTCCCCCTTGAGTCTTTTCTATCTTTGGGTCTGTCTGTTAGGGTCGTCTCTTATACTCTTTGTTTTCTTTGAATAAATAAAAATTTGAGTTTTTGGTGATAAATATACTTTAATACCACTCAAATTAATAACTTAAAACTATAAATTATTTCAATTAAAAAAGTTGTTTTCAATTAAAAATTTATATTTTCACTATTCATAAAAATATAAACGTTATCAGAAAAGTACCAAAAATTTATCCAAACTAAATTTTTATGTCCCACTTCTAAAGAAGAATTTAATTTCACTAAATTTATTGTATGAAAGTGTCAAATATTGGATTTAAAAAGAATTTTCCATTAAAATATGGAAAAACTACATTTTTTAAAAATAATTATTTTATCTAAAAAATTGAATTTTTACATATATTATGTCTAAAAAATATTAATGTTAAAATTATATAGGATATATAAAAAATTCAAAATGTGGTTAATACTATTCATAACCGCTTTTTAAACTGCTTTTCTGATAGGTCATGATGCACTTGAACTCAGTGTTGCGTGTAGCGCGATCTATTGAATTACTTTAATGATATAACATACTATGAAATAATGGGGTGTTACAACCATGTTGGTTAGATAAAAGAATATAAATACCCAGGCATGAAATATGTGGATATTAAACAATTTTTTATGAATATTCATTGCATTAAAAAAATACATTCCTGAGAACCGTAATAGTTTTGTGTCTTTGGACACATGTAAACATAAAAAATCTTAAATAAATGAGATACATCATCTCACACTAGGTTCCCCATGACTAGTACCCTTGTTATACACCACAAAAATAACACATATCATCATAACCTGGGGGGAGGAAACATAAAAAGGGGTGAGTTCACATGCTCAGTAAGGGTAAACAAGAGAGATATATAAGCATAAATATGATTATAAGTGGATGAGAACATGATCATAAAAATAGAAGACCATACCTTGAAAATCAAAGATCATAACATGAATCATATCATAGATATTGGATGTTCATAATATATGAATCATAATTAAATACAGATCATAATCCATGAAAAACAACCTAAGAATAAAACATATAATTATGTAAAATAGATAAGCATATAATATTATTTCCATAGTAACCAAGTAATTTCTTCCAAGATCATCTTGGTTATATCTGTTCACTCCCCATACCATCTTGGTAGTCATGGTTCACTCCCATGATCATCTTAGTTTCAAGAGTTCACTCCTCATACAATCTGGGTAGTCTTTGTTCACTCCCATGGCCATCTTAGTAGCATGAGTTCACTGCTCATACCATCTTGGTTGTCATGCTTCACTCCAATTTCCATATTAATAGCATGATTTCTCTACACATTCCATATTGGTAGTCATGGTTAACTCCCATTTCCATCATAGTATTCAAGGTTTACTCCCATGACCATCTTATAATATCTCTTGAGATTTAAATATTTAAACAATGAATTGGAGGTAGATGTAGGTCCCACACATATCATAGTTAAATAATACTTATATATTCCACAAAACCATAATAAATCATATACTAAACCATAAAATTAAATCAGTATCATAAAAATATCAACATATCATAACGTCTGCAAAAGATATATATGTTTTTTAATCATTTCCTCAAAAGCATAACTTGTGAAAGAGAAATTGATTTCAAAAACATATAACCTGTGAAAGATAAATGTGTTTCACAAAGAATATGACATAAATAATAACCCATTCATAGAAAGAATATGAATTGAACCTTTATATCATTTCTTATAAGGGCATGAGTAACATCAATGGATGTCATCTTAGATGGGAAATAATTTTGAGATACATTTGAAAAAAAATTATTAAGAAAAATATCCTAATGAATTTGAAAAAATATTTTAAAACATAAATCCATTTGATAATAATTTTCATAGAAAATAAATTTAAAACTTATAAATATGACTTTGAAAAAATTTAAAACATTTTTCCTTGAAAACTTATATAATAAGCTTCCAAAAATTTTAAAACCCATATTATTTGAAAATACGTTGAAAACTTATAAAGAAAGATTGAAAATGTTTTGAAAATAATTTCTTAGAAAATAATTTGAAAACATATAAATAAATATTGAAAATGTTTTGAAATCCATTTTCCTTGAAAAATGATAAATAAAACTTGAAAATGTTTTGAAAACCATTTTCCTTGAAATCTTATAAAATAAATTTTCAATAATTTTGAAAACAATTTTCCTAGAATATTTCACTAAAGGAAATTCTAAAAAAATAACCTTTAAACAAGAAAAGAAATCATTAAATTACTAAAAATGGATAAATCTGTACATGTCATACATGGTAAAAAGAACATTCCTTTTTCATGATAAAAAGGATAAAAAATTTCATAATACGGAAAGATACAAGAATAATCCTTTGAAAAAATTGGTAAAAGAAAAAAACTGGTAAAACATTATTTTAATGATCATATTTTATTAGTATAATATTTTAGTAAACCATTTTTAGAAAACATGGTTTTGACAGAATATAGATTTTAGACCAAAGAGACGGTAAAGTCATGATTTCTTAAAATCATATTCTTTACTATATTATGTACCAAAGAGTAGAAAATGGTACCACTACATGAATATTTCATGAATAACCATAGGATAATAAAATTCATGAATTTCACGAGACAAGGAATATAAGAATCAATCAAAGTAACCATAAACATAAAAAATATCGAAAAGGGATGAGATTGTCTCAATAAACTCTTATTACTTGGTAACTTTGGATAATACTCTAAATGTAAGAAAATAAAATTAAGTTATGCTTAAAATATCATGAAAATAAGTATATTCATGATATAAAATGTAAAATAGAATTATATACACCCTGAAAAATATTTATGTGCATCACCAGACATGAGTCTCAAATAAAGAAAATTGAGACAAAACATTTTTACCGATTTGGTAACTTTGGAAACTAAAACCCCATGAATGAAAGTTCATAAAAAGGATATGTTAATAAAGATAAATTTAGGTATAATATACATATATTAAAATAATGGTAAGTAAATTCACCATAAAAATGGAAAGGGTGATGAACATAGCATGTATCTCACAGAAATAAAAAGTTAGATGAAATCCCCTTACCGTATGTTTTAACTCTCATTGTATGCATTAAAACCACCTGTATAATAAATATAAATTTATTATTCATATTATAAATAAAATATAATTATATCTAATTCCATTTATGGTTTGCTTATGAAATTATATTACCCTCTATTTAACAATCCTATGTTAAGGTTTCACTTCGGGTAATATTCACTTTATTATTCCTATATGTCTTAAATTATTATGTCGTTGGTATTTATACTTTATATCATAATATTATGAATTTAAAACATGATATAAATATAATTTATATAAATTATAACCTTATAATAATAATATATATAATATATAAGTATGAAATGGAAAAAATTGGTCATGGAGATGTTAGGTCGAACATATGCATGGACATTATTTTTGTTTAATTGTCTTATTGATAGAATGAATGTAAAAGATATATACGTATATATATATATATATCATTATTATATTAGATTTATTAGAACATATTTATCTTATATATTCACTAAAACCATTCTTAATACAATCCATGTGGTGTATAAATGATCTGTATCACTTTGAGGGGGCAGTAGTCCAAACTTCCTAAAACAGAATTATAATATTAAAACTAAATGACATGTCAAACGATATGTGTTGTAAGAAAATACAGAATATTAAAGACATAATAAATTTAATATATTACATATATAAACATAGTTTCCATCATAATAGAGACCATGGTAGGTGGTAAGGGAAAAATGAACAAAAATCATTTTGTGAGGCAGTAGTTCGTCGTACATAGAAATATTATGTTCGTTACCCGTTAGATAAAGTTTTGTGTAAGTTTAGGTTGAACCATTTACAATATAAAAAATACTAGAATATTAGTGATAATAGTTTTTTATATAAGTTTACTAAAAAGATATTTGGAGGGGTGGTTAGGGAAAATAAAAGAAAGGACTTGAGAGAAGATATTACCTCTTAATTGGGTGACTCCTATTGGATTGTGCCAAAAGGCTTCCTTAGATTTCCTTAATACCATGAGAAGGATTCTAAAAGTAAGGAAGGGAAGATGGGAAGTGTACTTAGAAGATATTTTCTGAACCTAATAGGTATGAGGGGTGTGAAGAAGTGTTATAGGTGGTGGGCTTTATAAGGACGGAAAAGCACTCACATGGAATTTTTTAAAACAAGTTAGGTGTATAAAAGTTATTACATAAAACAAGTCATACCAAACAAACATAAATAATTAATAGAAGGGTTATGGATGAATAATTTTCATAAAATGGGTTTTTTACAAGTTTATAGGTCATTTTGGCCCCTAATCTTAAGGTTTAGTCTCTAATTAAGCATAATTTTACCTTAAGCACTGTGATTAATTTTAATCACTTTTACTAATCTTTTTTAGTCAAAAATCCACATGTTATAATTAGAATATAAAAATTATACTGATTAAAATGGTTTATGTTAGTTTTTTTAAAATATAGTTCACATAAGAGGAAAAATTAAGATTAATTCTAATCCCTCAAACATGACTAAATTACCAGACTTTAATATAAAAATAAGTTCAAAAATTTTATTATGATTTTCTATTAAATTTGAGAGTTAAATTGATTTTAATAACATAAATTTTATTAATAGTTTTATAATTGATCTAATGTGATCATTTAAAATGTTTAAGGTATAATTTAACATTAATAATTATTTAAAAGAAAAGGCATTTATTAACAAAACACGGTATTATTCACTATTTATAAAAAAATGACGTTACTCAGAAAAATCCCCAAAATTCACCCCAAATTTAATTTTTAATTATTAATTAAAAAACGAAGTTTATTTTATCAAATTAAATTTTTATGGTTGTATAAAAAAATTATTATTAAACGCCGTCCATTTAAGAAAATTGTATTTTTAAACATAGAATCACTTTACAAAAAAACATATCTTTCTTTATCAACATGCTTTATCCTTATAAAAAAATTTAAAAAATATTTGAAAATTAGTTATTAATATTCATATAAATTTGTTTAGTGACCGGGTAATAATTATATCATTTTAAAAAATAACAATAAAATGATGTTTCATAGAAACTTCGGTGTTACGTGCAACTTACACCAAGTTGGTGTTGTGAGTAGCGCAAGATAAAATGTATTTCATGTAGCACAAGCCAAGTCAGTATTGCATGTAGTGCAAGAAAAGTTGGTATTTCATCAGAAAATAATGAATAACATAATGTTTTAATATATATATATATATAAAGAACTATTTGCAGCATCACCTAAAAAGAAAAATATTGAAAAGATTAATTAATTTGAAAAAATATATTTCACAAAATTTTTGGGTGTTACATTTTACCCCACTTAAAATTAAATTTGACCTCAACATTATTATTGTTTATAAAAGGTTTAATACTTGAAAGTTTCTCCCCAAAAAACCCATATCATAAAAATTAATACAAAAAAATTGCTTTAAAGGTAATGTTCGGACCATAATAGTTACCCAATGTAACATATAATAGGGTTTACACATAGGAGAACATAGGTTTGAAGTAAAAACATGGAAATGGAAGAAAAATATAACTATCATATTCTTATGGAGAGTGATAGGGAATAATTATAGAATAATGTTAATAATTAGAAATCCATAAATCTATAATTACTTACGGGACATTATGATTCATTGAAAATTAAAGTACTGGGATATTATTTTTTGTTTCAATTTCCTTTTTCCTTAAGTTAAGGAATTTTCATGAAAAGATATAGTTGCATTATTTCAGGAAAGCCTCACCCTTTGATGTTCCTTGATCCAGTTCACCTATTTCTATAAAAAGGAATATGAATTATCTATTCTTGAAGTACTAATAGATCATTAGATCCCGGATATGCCATCCCACTTGTCATCAGTTGTCATCAATACAACATAGTATGAACATGCTATCCAATATGCGTAAATCCTCATATAGAGAGATAAAACTTTAACCCTACTAACTTCATCTAAAGTTTAACTTAATATTTACATAAATATTTAACCTTATAACCCTTCCAAAATTTTAAAATTCAAAGTGTAGAAATGAATTTCATGAAATTTGGTTAACATTGACCCCCATATAACACAAAGTAACTCTTGGTTGACACATTACAAACATTTTAATACACTCCTCATATATTATCTTGAAACATGGTAATAACTTAAATTACCATAAATACTTTTTTAAAACACGCATGCTTCCTTATTCCAATGATTACAGGATATAATATCAAAAACCAAGAAGTCATAAACTGCATCCATCATAGCATAATGTACTTGTCAACAAGTAATTAATTAGTTCAAAGGTAATCAGTATCATCCAATTTAATTATTTATATCCAACATATCTTTATCAAAAACAATTATCAAAACATAAGGAAAAAATTAAGTGTTATATTTCTCTTAATTATGTTTTTCTCATGGACATCACCTTGCAATTATATCACTTTTATATTCCATCAGAACCATTAAATGTTTTCTTGTAAATCCATAGTGAAAAGCATAAACTAAAACATAATTTTATATTCCACATTTCATATAACATACTTTTGGAATCAAGATATATAAAAACATCAATTAATTCATCCTTAATCCATTGAAAAGGATACCTCATCCTAATAACTCTCTTATTGAACATTTCATTTGTAGCCTCTTCATCATCAGTAATGTAAGAATTACATATACCACATGATTGATACTTTTTAGGAGATTTCCTCTTCAAACACTGAGTTCCAAAATGACTGTTTACTCCACTCATAAAACACTTAACCTTCAATGATGACTTAGGGAGGCTAATATTCTCATCCATTTTGTTAACAGAACACTTTATTTTCCCTTTTAGTCACTAAATTTTTGTCAGCCTTTACCATAGTCAAAACAACTTCTAGTTCCTTTATGACTTTCAACTTGGTAAATCTTTCCACTTTCTTGACACAAAGGAAACCTAATCTTCATTCCACTAAGGTATCCATTACCTGAACTCTCAGTGAACTCCTTCATTCTCTTCCATGGTGAGTTCTAGAGTGGGTTAAGTTACACATTGTTAATCATGTTCTATGAAAATTTGTTTTGAATGATCACAACATCTCTCACTCCAATGATCATCCCACTTTAATTCTCATAATAAAATCGTCCATCACATTCAACATTTATCTAGTACCTTTTGGTTCCTATCATTGTCTAAAACTAAAAGCATAGTACGAGCCTTACTTATCATTGTATAAAACTATATAGTCATGAAAAAAGTTACTTATATGATTTCTAAATCATGACACCTTCCTTAATCGATTACATCTAGATGAATTATATTTAAATCCTATATAATGGTTGATGATGTGTTTTTAAATTCCCAAAGCATATACCCCAGGAGTATAAACCAGGTGTGCAGTAAGGCCCGTTTTCATTTACCATATTGCCTTGATCCAGGCCTGGAACATCTTGTCAGAGTTTTTCCCCTAGATTAATCTATTCCAGAGCCTTATCCAATTTTAGTATCTATACATGGATGTATTTATTAGAAACCAATCACTCGATCATTCACCAAAATTCCAGGACATTTTATTATACACTAATGCATCCTTATAATTATCCTTGGAGACATCCGTATATATATCTTTATAAATATACATAGGGGTATCACTAATGTTTTCTCATCCAATTTTCCCAAGGATGACCCAAACATTTCTTCGATATCAACTATAGATACCCAGGGTTTACATACATGGATATGACATCATTTTAGATGAATATTTACTACATTAAAAAATACAAACCAGAGGACCGTAACAATTTAGTGTATTTAGAAACATGGAAACATAAACACTGGTACATAAATGAGATATATCATATCCTATAAAGTTCTTCTTGACTAAAACCCTTCTTAGACACCTCAAACATAATACATATCATCATAACCTGGGGAAAGGACACATAAGAAATGGTGAGCTCAGATACTCAGTAAGGGTAAACAAGGGAGACATGTAAGAATAAACATGACCATAAGGGTATGATAATGTGATCATGAAAATATTATATCATACCCTGCATATCAAATATCATGATAGGAATCATGGAATAAATATTGTCTGTTCATAAGACATGACTCATATTGAAATAAAGATCATAATACATAAAAGAATAACATAGGAATAAAAAATGGAATTATTGAAAATAGATAACATATAATATGTTTTATATAGTATCCAAGGCATTATTTCCAATACCATATTAGTAGTATGGATTCACTCCCCATAGAATTTTCTTAGTCATGGTTCCTTACCATAACCATCTCAGTAGCATGAGATCACTAATCATACCATCTTGGTAGTCATGGCTCCCTAGAATGGCCATATTAGTATCATGAGTTCACTCCTCATACCATCTTGGTAGTCATGGTTCACTTACATGGACATATTATTATTCAATGTTTAACCCCCAAAACCATCTTGGTCTATTACATAAGATATAAATCTTTACCAAATGCATTGGAGGGAGATATAGTTCCCACCTGTCTCATTGTGAAATCATACATACATGTGCACAAAATCATAAAAAAAATATATTAACCCATAAAATTAAATGGGAATTATAAATATATAAACATATCATAATATGTGGAAAAAGGTATAGGTTTCATAATCATTTAATCAAAAGCATAACCATTGAGAGGGAAAAAGATTTCATAAACATATAAACCATGAAAGATAAAAAATTTTCATAAAAACTATGAAATTTAGAATAAACCAGTAATAGAAAGTATATTAATGGAAATGTTAGACCATTTACTATAAGGGAATGAGTAGCATCAACAGATGTCATCATATATGGAAAATAATTTTGAAATATCTATCCATAAATTTCTTAAATAAAATATCATTTCTACATTGAAATGGGATTTTTAATACATAAACATTTTTGATAATAATTTTCATAGAAAATTCATTTAAACATTATAATGAATACTTGAAATCATTTGAAAACCATATTCCTTTAAAACTGATAAAATAATATTCAAAACAATTTAAAAACATTTTTCTTTGAAAACTCTTTAAAAAATTATAATGAAAGCTTGAAAATTATTTTAAAATCATTTATTTGAAAATAATTTGAAAACATATAAATAATGAGTAAAAAAATTTTGAAACAATTTTTCCTTTAAAATACTTTGAAATATTATTAATAAATCTTGAAAATGTTTTGAGGTTCATTTTCATTGAAAACATATAAAAAGAATCTTGAAAACATTTTAAAAACCATTTTCATAAAAACATATAAATGAAGATTGAAAACATTTTGAGAACCATTTTCCAAGAATGTAAATTTAAACAAATTATTAAAAAATAACCTTTAAACATGGAAAAAATATTAAATTGATTGATGGTGGGTAAATCCATACATATCATACAAGGTAAAAAAGGAACATTCCTTTTTCATGTTAAAAATGATAAAAAATTTCCTCATTTGGAAGGAGAAAAGAAGATCCATTTGAAAACATTGGTAAAAGAAAAAAAGGAAAAACATTTATTTTATTTACCATAGGATATTAGTATAATATTCTTGGAAACCCTTTTTAGAAAACATGGTTTTGAAGGATCAATGATTTCTAACCGAAGAGAGGGTGAAGTCAGGATTTCATAAAAACAAATTCTTAATTTTCTTATGTACCATAGAGTAGAAAATGGTAGCACTACATGAATATATCATGAATAACCATAGGATAATAAAATTACGGAATTTATTGAGATATGGAACATAATAATTCATCAAAGGAAGAATAAAAATAAATAATCTTAAAAAGCGATGAGATTGTCTCAAGAAAATATTATAAATTAGTATAAATGGATAATACTCTCCATGTAAGAAAAGAAAATTAAATGAAGCTTAAAATATCATTAGAATAATTATATTAGTGATATATCATGTAAAATGGATGTATATACACCTCGAAAAAAGAGTTTAGGTGCATAATAAAACCCGAGTCTCAAGAACTAAAATAGAGACAAAGAATTTTACTAATTTGGTAACTTTGGAAACATAAACCCAATGAATGAATGTTCATAAAAATGATGTGTTAATACCCATAAATTTAGGTAAAAGATACATAGAATACAATCATGGTAATTAATTACACCATAAAAAAGGAAATAGAGGGGAACATAGGATGCATTTCACAGAAATAAAAAGTGAGATGAAATCCCCTTACCTTGTGTCTAGACTCTCATCGTATACATTCAAAATAAATTTATAATAAATATAAATTTATTATAAATATTTTAAAGCACCATATTATTATATCTAATACCATATATGGGTTTATTATGGCCTTATATTACCCACTTGTTAACAATCATATGTTAAGGTTTTACTTCGGGTAACTTTCTCTTTATTACTCCCATGTGTCTTAATTTATTATATCTTTTGTATTTATCATTTATTTTATTATTTCCATAATTTAAACCATAATATAAATATCATTTATATACATTATATTTGTATTATAATAATCTATAGAATCTATAATTATGAAACATAATACAATGTTCATGGAGATGCTAGGCTGTACGATTGCATGAAAGTAATTTCCATTTAATTATCTTTTTGATATAATGAAATTAAAATAAATATATGTATATATATACTATTATTAAATTATATTTATTATATAATATATATCTTATATATTGAGTAAAAATTTCCTCAATACAATCCATGTGGTGTATTAATGAATCAAATCACTTTAAGGGGCGGTAGTTACATTTCCTCAAACAAAATTATCATATTAACACAAAATAGAATGTAAAAAAGATATGTTTTTAAAAAATATAAACATAAGATTAAAGAAAAAATAAATTTTATATATTAAATATATAAATATAGTTTACATCATAATGGTCAGAATGGAAGGAGGTAATGGAAAAATGAATTATTATCTTTTCATGAGGGATTAGTTTCCCATACATAAAAACAATATGTTGTTTACCCATTAGATAGAGGTGTGTGGAAGTTTAGTTAAAACCATTTACATAAAAAAATACAAGTATATTGGGGATTCAAGTGATGTTATATAAGAATATGATAATGATATTTGGACGGTTTGGACAAGGAAAATAATAAAAAGGACTTGAGAGAAGACGTTGCTTCTTAATCCGGAAACTCCTTTATGTTTGTGCTAGAAGGATTCCTTGGATTATTTTTTTTTGAAGGAAATCCTTCTATGATGGAGTGAGGGATTTTAAGAAGTTTATTTGGTAGATATTTTTCAAATCTAAAAGTTTTGAGATGTGTGAAGTAGTGTGGGAAGTGGTGTCCTTTTATAGGGAATGAAAAGGACACACTTGGAATTTTTGAAAAAAATAGGTGTACACATGTTATTATTTATCATCATTCATACTAAACAGAAATAAATCAATAATGGAAGGTTTTTGGATAGATAATGTCCATATAATTGGTTTTGGAAAAGTGGATAGGTCATTTGGGCCCTTAATATTGAGGTTTAGTCCCTAATTAAGCTTAATATGATCTTAATCACTATGATTAATTTTAATCACTTTTACTACACTTTTTTTTTCATAAATATACATGATATAATTAGAAAATAAATATGATACTGATTAAAAATTTGTATTTAATATTTTCAAAATTAATTTTATAGAATTAGAAAAATTAATATTAATGTGCATCCCGTAGACTGGATGAAATTATGGATCTTTAAAGGAGAAATAAGTTCAAATATTTATTAATTTTTTGATAATAAATTTAAAAGTGAGATTTATTATAATGGCATAAATTGTAAAAATAGATGTAAAATTTAACTAATTTTTATCTAAAACAAATTTAATTTATAATTTAACATTACTAATTACTTAAATGAAAAGTTAGTCATTAACTAAAACACAATATTTTTCATTATTCATCAAAAAATGAAGTTTCTCAAAAAAATCCCAAAAATTGACCCCAAGATAATGTAATTATTATAAATTCTAAAATGAAGTTTAATTTTTAAACTTAAATTTATAAATGAGTCTAAAATTAATTTTATTATTAAAATAGGTTCTTTTGAGAGAATGATATTTTTAAACATAGACGGGCTTTACAAAAAATCATATCTTTAATTATAAATATTATATTTATATAAAACAACTTTACATAATTTTTGAAAATTATTTAATACTATTAATATAAAAAATATTAATGGATAGGATATAAATATATGATTTAAAAAATAAAAATAAAATGATGTTTTATAGAAACATCGGTGTTGCGTGCAACATGCTTAAAGTTGGTGTTGCTGGTAGTGCATTCTAAGTTAGTATTGTGTGTAGCCCAAGACAAGTTGTTATTTTGTGTATTGAAATCCATTTCTCTATTTCATGTGAAAGGAATTTTTTAAATGAGATAATTATATCCTATCCATATCGAGTGTCCCATGAAATAAAAAATATTTAAAAGAAAAATTAATTCAAATTTTTTTTTTTCACAAAATCTAGGGTTCTTACAATGATCTTAGGTGATTCCTTATGTATTACAATGGTTTTTTGAATAGAAATAAGGGTCTATATAATATAGTGGGGATTATATATCCTCTAGTAAAGAGTTGCAATGAAAGAAGAAAATAATATCAAAGTAGTAAAAATGGAGAAGATGATATAAATAAATAATCAGACAACCAAAGATGAGAAATGACCAATTGAATAAATTAAAATAGTAAAAGAATAATGTAAAAAAACTAAATGGAACTAGATGAAATTATTAATTTAATTGAGATAAAATACTAAGATAATTAAATAAATAATTCAAATAAATCAATCTTCTGAACCCCATTTCAATCACATCTCTAAAGATTTAATCCATCTAGTAGGACAAAAATCAACAATAGGGTCCCTTTCCATTTTCAAAACCTACATCCATAAAATATATATAGTTACCGAATAGTGGACCATTCATGGTGTGTGCGTAACTCAGTAGGTCAACACCTCTATGTCTAAAAAATTATTTCTAAGAAATATAGTTCATTAATTAAAATGAATAATAAGGTATTAATTTAAGAAATTAATATTTCACATGAAAAAACATACGTCCCCTTAGGTTATAGGGTGAGACATAGGGAAATTGAAAAACATACTTCATTACCTTTCCAGATATTTCTTTCTTTATAAGGATCCTCCAACATGATGATAAATCACCAAATCGGTGGAAGATTCTTCTACTGAGGATTAATCACACAAACAGCAAGTACAAAAAATTACTCTTCCCATAGGCTATCCAAAATCTCACCCTAGAGAATCCATGGACTATTCATATGGTCATAAAACATCCTATATAATCATATAATATTCCATTGAGCATCTAGTACATATGTTCCTGTCCATTGGGTGGTAAGAAAAATAATTCCCCATTCCCCCAGGAATTAGCATAAATCATTAGTTTAATCTAGAAAAACTAAACATTCCAATAAGAATCCCACACTCATGTATTAGTTACATCAATGTTACTTAATCTTAAAATAAAATAAACAAATTAGAAGGATAATAACACACGTACCAGATATATCATCATAATACACAATGATCAATTTATCAATTTATCATTTGTCTAACAAACGTTTTTTCATTAATTCATGTTCCTAATTATCATCATAATTATAGAAAAACTATTTCATTTATCATTTAACCCTAAGGTCATTAATATATCAGTTAACCTAATAAATTTGACCTGATTCTACTATAACAAATAACAAAATATACAGGTTATTCTAATTTAAAATATTAATCCAACAATTATTCTATTTATTCCCAATTTATCATAGGTTTATAAAGTCTATAATGACATGTCTCAATATAGTCCATGGATGACACACCTATCAGGAGTTCATAGGTCTCAGTATCCATGTCTATAGACCTAGAATGATATAATGGATGGTCTAAAAAGAAATATTATAATTTACTGGGGAATATAAAATAAAGTTTTTTGTGTGTGTGGTGTGCCAGTATGATCACACATATTTCACATAGTAGAAATAATTAAATAAAGACAAAGTGATAAGTGTTAGACCACCCACTTTTATATAGTGATCAATTCAATGACTTCAATGGGAAATGCAGACAAGAACAATGGTTACAAAGATATGAAGTAGAAACCTAGATCACATGAGAGAAAAATAAACTCCGAAAACAACCACAATCAAGATATTCCACCACTATAATGGAATTTAATTGATGAGAAGGGGAAAATAATGCAAAAAAACAGAATAGGGATCATAAACTTGATTGTGACATCCATAATGGAAGAAGGTTCTCCAAAATCAAATAGAGTCACCTAGGGTTTGAAAGAGATGGTT
Organism: Viscum album; assembly: GCA_963277665.1. NCBI lineage: Eukaryota > Viridiplantae > Streptophyta > Magnoliopsida > Santalales > Viscaceae > Viscum > Viscum album. Next base: position 639,346,315 of record OY728146.1, on the reverse strand, counting down.
TCACAGTGATCAAAGGAATAAATCATATGTGTCATGATATTTAAAACTATTGAGCACCGAAATAACACATCCTGTAAAAATATCTTTTTTTATTTCCTAATTCATGAGTGGCATTGAAAAATTTATCACCTTGGGTAAAAAAATAAATCGATCAAAAAAATTATATCATAAAAACATTTCACAGCATGTAACTAATTCAAATCATGAACTGATTCCCGATATCTTTCTGATGATATTTACATTTCATGTAATATGTTCATATCATTTAACTATATTACATCATGAACCATTTTATGATGTATACCTATCTATATTTCCATGTCATGTAATGGGTTCATGACTTGTAAATTTCCATCAAACAACATTTATCCCAGTTTATACAAAAGATATTGAACAACCTCTGAAGCCATCCAAACTCATGGATAAACCTCATAAGACCTTAACATGATTAATACTTTAACTATATTAATTAAAAAACATATATCCTTAAACACTAGGTTTTTTCCCCCAGAAAATACTCTCTATTCTCAAAGGTTCTTAAACACCAATGATTCAAGAAGAATAATAAAAACCAAATGAAAGAGGTTTAACCAAAACAGAAAGAGGTACATGCATAGAAAAAAATATAGGATATTACAAATCCCATGATAAATTCATTTTCATGATTCATATTTTATATTCTTGGATTTAACTTAGTTATTGACTGTATCATTTCCCCTACTTGTATTTTTTTAATCCCACATCTTACATCTACTTATTATTTTTCTTTAAATTTTGGTTCCCTCTTTGTAATACTAGACCCTTGTTTGTTTGGGTTGTTTCATTTGGGAAATATTTTTACAAATATGTTTTAGAAAAACCCATTTTCAAAAAACATTGTTATGTTGAGTTTGAAAAATTGATTTCAAGATGTGTGTTCTGACTATAATCATCTTCATCTAATTAAATTTTTAAGAAGTGATTGTTTTTATTTAATAAAAACAGATGAGTTTTTTATAAGTGTTAATGGCTGCGTGGTTTCAAAAATGGATTTGTCTGATATAATTTTTTTTCAATGCTTGAGTTTTAAATTTATGAAAACAAATTGGAATCTTTTAAAATATGTTTTATAATTTCTAGTAATTTTCATTTACCTACGGTTAAAATCCATGATTTTACTTATATTTTGAAACTATCATTTATGAATTGACTTATTAAATGAATTTAATTTTCTCATTGGTTATAACCTTAAATGTTTTTTATGTCAAGATAATATATTTTAGTCTCTAGGTTCTGAGCTGGATTTTGGTCTTGTTCTTGAGGTCAAATTGGGGCGATTTGGATGGTGATGAGAATCTAGAGGTTTTATGGATGTGGATCCTAGCATGGATCATGTATATTGAGGTTGTATTTTTTTTGTTTTGGTATCTTCTAGGAAGTCCATGCTTTTGGAATCTTTCAATTAAATTTGATTATGCTGCACATTAATTCATAGATGATGTTTTTATTGATACAAATGGGTTGGATCGGGGTGGTTGGTTATGACCTATTTGGCATGTTCAATTATTTTTGTTTCTTATATGTTTAATATTTCATAGTAATATAATATATGGATGGTATATTTTAGACTCCCATAATATTTTATTATGTATTTTATCTTTTATTTGATTGAAATTGTACCTAAAAGGATTCCTATGATTCTGATACATTATTTTACGGCCCATAGGGATCGATAATGCCCTTTGGGCCTTAGGGTGAGTTAGTTTAAGTTCTAAGTGTATGGAATCCCAGTAGTTTTACAACAAAATGGTATTATATATTTTCATTTTTTAGTGAGAGACTATGATTATTGAGTTGCCCTATACTATTTGGTTATTCCCTAGTACAATGTAGATTAATGATGTAAATGCTTCATAAGATAGGTAAGGGAGAGTTTGGTTAACTCTTTCTCAACATGAGTCTCATGATTCCGATGTATGTTTGGTTTTGAATGATAATTTTTAATTTTTTAGTTTTTTTATGATGTATTTTGATGTGAAAAGATGTTGTTTTTATCCCCTTTGAGTATTCAAGTGATTTTCGAGGAATATTTTGGATTTCATGGTAACCATAGAAGAAAAAATGAGTTCCAAGGTTTTCTAATAAATCTTGTGAAAATGTGTAGAGATAATGTGGTTTGGATTTTTCCCCTTCATAGAGTGTATTATGTGGTTGGTGAAAGGTTTCCTAAACTACGAAACAAAAAAATGCACAATCTTATTTTTCTATTGTTTATTTTTTTGACTCCTCTTAGTTTTGGATTTATCCTAAAGTATGTATCACTTTTTGTTGGTGGATTAAAGAGTGTTTTGATACTTTTTAGATGTGGTTTTTAACCTTATTAGATGGTTTTGTGGTGCTTCAGTTTTGATTGATTTTAAAGCCTTATTTTGGAAAATAATGGAATTTGATAAAAAAATTAATTTTAATATTGTTTTTTGAATTTTTTGGATAGAATAATTTACTTTATTTTTAATGAAATGTTTTTTAAATTATTTTTATATTTTAATGTATGAATATTTTTTTAAGGATAAAATGTGATGTATTGAAAAAAACGTTCTGTATTCATGAGAGTTAATGTTTTTAAAAATAATTTTTGAATGTTCGTTGGAAAAAAAATGTATTTTTTAAATAATTTTGGAAGTATTTTTTAATGGAAAGTGAGTTTTTATGAGTATTAATTAGAATATTTTTTTAAAATAGAATATAATTTTTAATTTAATTATGAAATATATCTTATTTGGGTGATGTGTGTTCCGCCAATGTTGATTTGTTCAAATAGTGGGTTCATACTAGTTTTTAGGTGCATAAATTTTTGGAGTTTGTTTTCAAAATACATTATTGTTTTAAAAAAAATCCTTTCTTTGTGTGAACATGATGTTCCTTTATTGAGTGATTTTTGTATTAGATTTTATCCCTAACTTCAGATGGGGTTATTTGGATTATGTTTTGGGACATGAATTGATATTTTTATGTGTCATGTTTTTATATTATTCAACCTATAATGTTCAAAATAGTAGCTTTAGTTCCATAAAATATACTGTCTTTGAGTGAAGTGGCGGATTTGGAACCTTATTTTCTGTAAAGACTAGTAAATTTCAAGGAAATATTTTTCTTAATTACCATGTAATTTTAAGAGACTATAGCCTCTGAAGTCACTTGATTTTGAGGCCCGGTGTGCCCGAAATCAATTTTCGCAGTTTAGCTCGGGTACGTTCAGTAAACGAACGAGCGGGTTTTTATATCTTTTGAACCAGTGCTCAGAATTGAGATCTGAGGGCACCGATTAACTCGCAGCGCCGATAATTTCTTAAGGGGACCTTTACCGTAGTTTCATTTTAAGCTGGTTGAGAATTAATAATTGGGGAATTAGTTTAAAATAAATAAAATTTTTAGAACAATTTTATTTTTTAACTTTGGAAGTTAATCCCTCGAATGGGAAGTTGTTGGTGGGGCCCAAAACCATCCAACTTCCCATGTGTGGATATTCAAAAGGTGGGGCCCACATGATCCCCAACCATTCACCTTTCCCTAAACTCCTTAAAACCCCCTTCTTTAATTTGTAAACTCCTCATAAATTGTGTAAACTCTTCCTCTCCCTCTCCCCCTCTTTATTATTTTCCAACACATGTTAATCAATGCAATCAAACTCTTCAATTATTTAATTAAGGGATTTGAATTTTGAATGTTTGGAATGTTTAATTAAAATAAGGGGTAGCCTTATTTTAATTTGGTTGGCACATGTTGTGTTGGGGGAAATATTTGAGAGAGAGCTCTTGTGAAAGAAGAAGAGAGTTTTTCATTTGTTGAAGAACATCAACCTTCCGATGAAGAACGGAACTCTCTTCTGCAAAGAATGATGACACACCTTCTTTTCTCTTCTCCCCGACAAGAGAGGAGATGCCAATTCTTCTTCGGGTGCACTCCTACGACGATGGAAAAGACACCATCATCCATGAAACATGACTACCACTAAGCTTTTCCATGGTAGGGGGATTTTTTATATTTATATTTACGTGATTTATACCCTTGATCATGTAATATTATTCTGTTGGGTGATTATTCGAACTACTAACGCGGTGGGTACGGACTAACGAAGTAGTCCAGACCCACCACCAACTTGTTCTTGATACGCGGATTGCGTGGCGATGGGATAATGGAAGGGAAATGGTGATTTGAAGCCATCAAAATGATGAGCGTGACCCGAGAAGACCGTAGGAATAGACGAGAGCAAAAAACGGACCACCAGAGCGACTCCGGTGTCTCGCGGAACATCGCGGCGGTGCGGGTTGCCGATGCTGGCGACCGAAAGTGGCCGACCGCCTGGAGGTGGGGGCGCCCCAGCACGCCGCAGGAGGAAACCCGCTGCGGCAGTGGTGCGATGGACCCCACAGTCACGCGGGATCCCGGAACGGCGGGGCGGTACCAACTGGCGCCGCCGATTCTAATTAACGGGGGGTCGCGCCCCCCACTCCGCGCAACGCGCTCAGTCGTTGGCCGAACCAGCGCCTTCCCCCCAGCCGGGCCGGGGCAGGCCACGAGGTCTGGGCCATGCCGGGACGCACCCAACCGGGCTGGAACCAGACCCGAAACGGGTTGACCTAGTTCGGGCTGACCTAGGGCGGGTTGGGCCGGGTCAGACCGGGCCCAGATCCCCCTTTTTCGGACCGTTTTAGGTTAAACGACCATAACTTGATCTACGGACCTTCGATCGACGCACCTCCAGTTGCATAGGATTCCTTGGATCGATATGTTCGTTACGGTATATTACACTCAAGGTTTCAGTGTAGTTGGGTATGGCCGGGTTGGTTTGAACCCGAAACCAACTAGGCCCTTGGAGTGGAAACACTTATAACTGAAGGACCAGAAGTCCGATTGACATGCCCTAAACTACGTTGTATCTCTCGTGATGAGAAGGTTATTTTGGCATACTCCACATGAGGTTTAGACGTAGTTGGTGTATGGTCGGGTTGGTTTTAGCTTAAAAACCAACCGGGCCCCTGGAACAGAAAATCCAATAACTCTTTGACCGGACGTCCGTTTGAAGATTCTTCAGCGGCGTTGGTAATCTTGTTGAGAAACAGTTACTTTGAGTATACCCCATGGGAGTTCGGGGTACATTTGAGATACGGTCGGGTTTGTTCGTACACAAAACCAATCGGGCCCCTGGAACAGAAATTCTAATAACTCACTGACCGGGCGTCCGATTGACGTGTCGTCTGTTGTGTTGAGACATATATGACAAGGTGGTCCCATGATATACTTCCACGAGAGATTACGTGACACTTGAAAGTATCGACCAGTAGCTCATGGAGCGGATCCTTCTGGAGACAAGCGTACGGAGTATGAAGACCTTGTCGCTGGATGAGACCTGATGACTACTTGTCTAATTCGATTCGGAGTGACTTGACTAGCCTAGTGGGGAGCACTACTGTGTTGGGGTGGTAGACCCATGGTAGAGGAGCGCTACTATGTTGGGGTGGAAGACCCGCGGTACTCGACAGAAGGAGTACCTCTGTAGGCTTTGAGGGGGTGCGCTTGGTTGTAGCGGTAGACCCATGGTAGGGAATCGCTACTATGTTGGGGCGACAGACCCGCGGAACTCGACAGAGGAGGAGTACCTCATCAGTATAAGGTTTGTGAGTAGAACCTCAGAGTCGTGACAGGACTACTGTGCTCGATAGATGAGGAGTTCTCCAGCAGCCATGTTTTTGACATCATGAATAAAAATCCTGGTTTGAGCTGAGTCAACGACCTTTGTGTTTTTCGTCATGATTGAGATGGGTTACTTGATAACTTAGGTATATGTATGGGCATATACCTATGTAAAGGTTATCTGCTGATATCTTTCTTTTTGGTTTATCATTGTTGGATTTAGTGAGACCTCGATGGTCTCGGGGTCCCTACTGAGTGTCATTATACTCATCCCTACATGGGCTATGCCCGCACCTCGTTGTGTTGGATGCAGACGGAAGACAACGCCGACTGAGGTAGAGTGTATGAGGACTGGACGGTACCCGGAGGTGGACACTCGGTGTGACGGCACACGGAGAAGACCGATAGACGTGGAGTGCTGAGGAGGACATCTGTACCTACCATTCAGGTAGGAACCCGGAGGATGATTCAGGAGCTGCTTCACCTTTCAGTTGTTGTCTTTTCATTTGTACTTTTCTTTCAGTTGTAGTTGTACGTTTCTATTGGTCTTGTATTTATGGACCCTTTGTACTTTCAACACTTTTGTTATAGTGCTTTACTTAGTTTTTATTTCCCCTTGTACTTTGGTTGTGTGTGTTTACATTTCATAAAGGTAATGCCTTCCCTTTTTATCTGGATTAATGCCTTTGGTGCTAGTCGCCAGCCCCTAGCCTATAGAAGGCGGGCTTGGGGTAGTCATGGCACGTGCTCCGAGGAAGAGTCATGACAAATTGGTATCAGAGGGGTTGGTTTTTCAACAGAACTTAGGACTATGATATTTTCTTTTTGTGAAGTAATAGTGTTAAGGGTACTAAGTTTGGGTTTCAGTTCAGGGAGTCCAGTGTTGGTGCGAGCGACCGACATATCCATACACCAAGGCCCTAACTTTTTATTTCTGACCCAGTGCATGAAAACACTGATTGCGTGTGTGCTTTCAAATGTTTCTTTTAAATCAGCTCAAACCAGTTCAGCTCACCAGGTAGAGTCTTTTGACCATGTCACATCTGTTTCTTTCAGGATGTCTTCACCCAGTCAGTCAGCATGGGTACCGAGTGGAGAGTGAGATGATTTCCCACCAAGAAGTGATTCTTTAGTACATGTCCCTCTCCCAGTTGACACAACAGCAGAGAGTGCACGATGCTTGAGCGCGTTGCACGAGTTCCAGCGATAGAGGCCTACGAGGTTTCTAGGAAAGTCGTATTTTCAGATGGATGGGAACTGGCTGGAGTTTGTAGCATGAGCTTTCCACATAGCTGGGACACTTGCTGACTTGATGGTGTACCTAGCAGTTAGTCTCTTTCAGGGAGCATCTGAGAGGTGTTGGAGCTAGATTCTCCGATTTTGTGATGAGATGACCTTTACCCGGGGAAACATCGAGACTTTTTTCAGGGTGGAGTTTATACCAGCAACTATACACTCTGAGTGTGCTCAAGAGCTACTACCCTTGACACAGGGTTTTCTGACCGTAGCGGAGTAATCTATAGCCGACAGTAGATAGATTACATAGAAGTATAAGAGGACTAATCCAACAGGTGGGTGACCTCAAGATACAGGTTCGGTTGTGTGAGGCACATGAAAAAGATCCAGCCATACGAGGAGCAGGAAGTGCTATGCATGTGGAAATTAGGGCCACTTTTCTCAAGAATACCTGACTTGTCCAGTAGATGAGAAAGATGCAGTGGAGAAACCTACCAGACCCGGGAAAAGGAGCTGGTCGTACAACCGGTGGTGTACGACGCTTCGAGGTGTCGCCACCACCACCACCACCAGTAGGTCCACCCCAACCGCAGGGAACATGTGGGTATGGGAGATCACAGCTTCAGGCAGCTAAAGCATATGACTATGGAGCTCCGGAAGCAGGTGGACATGAGCGAGACTAGTTCCAGGCATGGAGGCCTCTGTTTTTTGTGCTTCTATTTTCCGTGTTGTTGTTGTTGTGTTTGCATTGTGACTTTGTACTTCATCCTGCAGTAATAAAAGACACTTATCTTTGTGACATTTACTTTCTTGTCCTTTTTGTATGGTTGATACAAAGAGGTTCCAGTTAAAACTATTGACTTTACCCTCACGTGTGAGATTCCTACAGTAGGGGACCCAGTAACCACACACTGATGCCAAAAGTGTGAATAAAATCATGGAGGTGAGAGTAACAGTTGGATCTCTTAGTAGTAGCGTCGAGGCCTTATGACGTCATTTAAGACATAAATTATACCGTTCATGTTAGGATTGACTGTATTAGGCAAAGAACATGGTTCATCCAGGGGATGAGACCATATTTCTCTTTTTGGTAGAGGAGAAATCTCAGCAGCTACTGTAGAATGTAGATGAAGAATGGTGGAGATGAGTTCTTATAATTGGATAGTGTTACCATTGTTTGTTCAGAGAACGGTTTATGGTTTATTCTAATCTCAACAGTCTCAGGTGTACATTCTCTTAGAAGGATCTGAACCTGAGATAGCAACAATGGATTGATTTCCTCCAGGACTATGAATTCGAGATAGTCCATACTGCTGGGAAGGGGAACATTGTAGCAGATGATCTTGGTAGGAGATCGGGCATTCAGCTATTAGGAGAGGCGAGACAGCAGCTGGCCACATTTCATATATCCTTTGTGGATTGTGGTGGAGTCAGCATGTGTAGAACCAGAGATTGTTTAGGTTATGATGGAGAAGGTGCAGATCATCCAGGAGCGGATAAAGACAACATAGGGCAGACATAAGACCTATGCTGATTGGAGATGAAGATCACTGGAGTTCGAGGGTGGCGGCCACGTCTTCCGACGAGTCTCACCTAGACGAGGTCTATGGAGTTTTGGATGGGGCATAAAGTTATCTCCATGATTCATTGGACCTTTCCAGGTCCTCAGTAGAGTAGGTGAGGTGGCTTAACACCTGTCCCTTCCACCTCAATTTCACCAGGTGCACGACGTCATCCACGTATCTCAGCTAAAGAGATACGTGCACAACCCTTCACACATCATCAACCATGGGGAGTTGGACATCGACGACGGGGCGACTTTAATGGGGTTCCAGTAGAGGTTGAGGATCAACAGGAGCGGGTCCTATAGGGACGGTCAATTCCTCTTGTGAGCTTTCGTTAGCAGCATGGGAACCTCCAGGATAACACATGGAGTGAGAGGCTCAGATGCATGCTCAGTACTCTCATTTGTTTCCTTTTTCTTATGTTTTAGCTTTATGGGGACGTAAATCCATGAGGTGGGAGTAATGTAAAGACCAGGGAATTTCAAGGATATTTTTTTATTAAATACCTTGGAATTTTATGAGACTATGGATTTTGACAGCACTTGATTCTGAGGCCCTATGTTCCTAGAATCAATTTCCGAAGTTTAGCTCGGGTACATTAACTAAATGAATGAGTGGATTTTTCTACCTTTTGAACTGGTGCTTGGAATTGAAATCTGAGGGCACTGATGAAATCGCAGCACCGGTAATTTCTTAAGGAGACCTTTACCGCAGTTGCATTTTAAGCGGGTTGAGAATTAATAATTGGGGAATTAGTTTAAAATAACTAAAATTGTTAGAATTTTTTTTTAATAACATTAGAAGTTAATCCCTCCCATGGGTTGTTGGTGGTGGGGCCCACAACCATCCAACTTCCCATGTGTGGATATTTGAAAGGTGGGGCCCACACGAGCCCAAACCTTTCACCTTTCCCTAAACTCCTTATACCCCCTTCTTTAATTTGTAAACTCCTCATAAATTGTGTAAACTCTTCCTCTCCCTCTCTCCCTCTTCATTATTTACCAACACATGTTAATCAATGAAATCAAACTCTTCAATTATTTAATTTAGGGATTTGAATTTTGAATGCTTGGAAACTTTAATTAAAATAAGGGGTAGCCTTATTTTAATTTGGTTGGCACATGTTGTGTTGGGGGAAATATTTGAGAGAGAGCTCTTTTGAAAGAAGAAGAGAGTTTATCCTTTGTGAAGAACATCAACCTTCTGACAAAGAATGATGACGCACCTTCTTTTCTCTTCTCTATGAAAAGAGAGGAGACACCAATTATTCTTTGGGTGCACTCCTACGAAGACGAAAATTACACCTTCATCCACGACACATGACTACCGGGAACCTTTTCCAAGGTAGGGGGCTTTTGTATATTTACGTTTACGTGATTTATACCCTCGACCATGGAAGATTATTCTGTTGGGTGATTATTTGAACTACTAACACGGTGGGTACGGACTAACGAAAAAGTCCGAACCCACTGCCAACTTGTTCTTGATGCATGGAATGCATGGAGATGGGTGAATGGTAGGGAAACAGTGATTTGAAGCCATATCAGTGAAGAGTACGAACTGAGAAGGCCGTAGGAATAGATTAGAGCTAAAACAGACCACCAGAGCGAATTCAGTGGTCCGCATAACATCGTGGCGGAGCGGGTCACCGGCGGCTGGCCGCATGGAGGCAGCGGCGCCCCAGCATGCCGCCAGAGGAAACCTGCCACAGAAATAGCCACGGTGGTAGTGCGACAGATCCCACGGCTGCGCAGGATCCTGAAACGGGGGGCGGCGCCAGCTGGCACCGCCGGTTCCAATTAACAGGGGGCCTCGCCCCCCGATTCGTGCAACGCGCTCGGCCACTGTCCGAGCCAGCGTCTTCCCCCCGGCTTCTCCAAGGTGGGCCACGTGTGCCTGGCTGCACCCAACCAGTCCGAACACAGACCTGAGATGGGTCGAACAGGTTCGGGCCGACCCAGGGCGGGTTGGGCCGGGTCGGACCGGGCCCAGACCGCCTTTTTTCAGACCATTTTCTGTTAAAAAACACTAACTTGAGCTACAGACCTCTGATCGATGCCCCATCCATTGAGTAGGATTTCTTGGATTGAGAAGGTTGTTTTGGTATATTACACTGATGGTTTCAGCAATGTTTGGGTATGGCGGGGTTGGTTCAAACTCGAAACCAACCGGACCCTCGGAGCGGAAACACTTATAACTTAAGGACCGGATGTCCGATGGACGTACCATCAACTACGTTGGATCCATATTCATGAGATGGTTCTTTTGGAATACTCCACTTGAGGTTTGGATGTATATGGAGTACAATAAGGTTGGTTTTAGATAGAAACCAACCAGACTCCTTAAACGGAAAAGCCAATAACTCTCAGACCAGACGTTCATTTGATAAACCATCAGCGGCATTGGTAATCTCGTTGAGAAAAGGTTCCTTTGAGTATACCCCATGGGATTTTTTGGTAAAGTTGAGATATGGTCGGGTTGGTTCGTACACGATACCAACCGGGCCCCTGTAATGAAAATGCTAATAACTCACAGATCAGGCATCTTCTTGAGGCGCCGTTTGTTGCGTTGAGACCCCTATGATGAGGCGATCCCATGAGATACTTCCACGAGAGATTACATGACATTTGGAAGTATCTACCAGTGTCTCAAGGAGAAGATCCTCTTGGAGACGAGCATACGGAGTACGAAGACCTTGTAGCTGGCTGAGACCTGGTGACTGCTTGTCCGATTTGATTCGGAGTGACTTGACTTGCCCAGTGGGGAGCACTACTGTGTTGGGGTGGAAGAACCATGGCAGAGGAGCGCTACTGTGTTGGGGCGGTAGACCCACGGTACTCAACAGAAGGATTTCCCTTGTAGGCTATGAGGGTGTGCGCTTCGTTATAGCGGCAGACCCATGGCGGGGAATCGCTACTTTGTCGGGGTGACAGACCCACGGTACTCGACAGGGAGTACCTCAGCAGTCTATGGTTAGTGAGTAGCACCTCGAAGTCGTGACAGGACTACTATGCTCAACATATGAGGAGTTCTCTAGCAGCCGTGTTTTCGACATCATGAATAAAAATCATGGTTTGAGCTGAGTCAATAACCATTGTGTTTTTCCTCAAGATTGATATGAGTTATTTGATAACTTAGGTATATGTATGGGCATATACCTAAGTAAAGGTTATCTACGAAGATATTTATTTTTGGTTTATCCTTGTTGTATTTAGTGAGACATTGAGTGTCTCAGGGTCCCTACTAAGTATCGTTATACTCACCCCTGCACGGGCTATGCTCGCATCTCGTTATGTTGGATACAGACGACGGAAAACACTAACTGAGGTAGAGTGTACGAGGACTTAATGGTACCCGAAGGTGGAATCTCGGCGTGATGGCACATGGAGCGGACCGATAGACGCGAAGTGCTAAGGAGGACATCTATACCTACTCTTCAGTTAGGAACACAGGGGATGATCCCGGAGCTGCTTCACCATCTAGTTGTGGGCTTCTCAGTTATACTTTTCTTTTAGTTGTAGCTATACCTTTCTATTGGGCTTCTATTTATGGCCCCTTTGTACTTTCAACACTTTTGTTATACTTATTTACTTAGTGTTTTCTTCCTCTTGTACTTTGGTTGTGTGGGTTTACATTTCATAAAGGAAATGCCTTCCCTTTTTATCAGGATTTATGTCGTTGGTGCTAGTCACCAGCCCCTAGCCTATGGAAGGTGGGCTTGGGGTAGTCACAACATGAGCCCCGAGGACGGGTCATGACATTTTCTCTTGGACCTCATCTCATAACTCTTAAATATGTATTGGCATTAATTCTATGGTAATAAAGTATTCATGGAATCAATGTGGTGGTTAGAAATGATTGAGGTGATCCTCAATTTTCTCAAACACCTAAAGCTTCTTGGGTGAGAGTAGTTTTGATCTTTTTTTTTCAGTTTTATCTAAGTTTGGTGGGAGTATATAGTTACTTAATTATTTTTTGAAGATATATCCATTGAGTTTTTTAGGATTTTTTATCCAATGGTTCTTTCTCTAGGTCATGGATGTGAATAGATCATTTTATTTTGATCCTTTATCATGGTTACCAACCCGTGAGTTAGTTTGTTAGTCACTTCTAAAAGTTATTCATCTTCTTTCCAAAACTGGTTTTTAATGATTTTGAGAAAGATCATATCTTTGTAATTGGTCTTCACCCATATTAATTTCTCATTATAATTGTGTTTGGACTGAAATTATTTCATAATGTTTTCAATGATTCCATTTGGGTAGAATTTTTACAATCTACAAAACTAATGGTTCATGATTCATTTTTTCCATCGGGTGGGAATGAGGGTAACCGAGTTAGTGAGGAGCAGAATCAGGATAAACCAGATCTAGAAAAAAAGTCCATTTTTATAAATAGAAAATATACCTCATGTGATTCTAGTTTGGGGCTCTAGGTATTTCTAATTCATAATGTTTTTAGACTCCTATAGTTTTATATAATTTTGGGTTTTTGGTTCATCATTAAAAGTTTTTTATGCTAGGTTTTCAAAATATGTCATGGGTTTTATTATTTTGTAGATTGGTTTTTGTGGACCTTTTGTTTCATTGTTTTAATTTGGATAGAGATTTTAGAGTTTTGTATATTTTATAGGATTTAGTGTATGGTTCCACTGGGGATGTTCCTTTTGGATAGATTTGAATGTTATTTTCTTTCATTACTTAGTCTTTTTGTAAAATATCCATGAAGGATGGATCTGGATTTTTATCTTCATTTTCCTCACACAATTATGGTTGGTTGTGAGTGTTTTTTATGTGCCTCGTTATTTAGTCGAACCCTCCTTGAGAGTGGAGGTTGTTCCCATTGATTGTGTTGATTATTTTAGGTTCTCATCGACTGGACATGAGAAAGTATATGGGTTTATGATTGGATAACTAGTTTGGTTTAACCATCGGTTGAGTTTTCATTCTTGATGGTATTTTTATTGTTCTATTTTATATCCACCATGTGATGGAGGTCTAGTTTATGACAATAAATTATTCATTAATTTTGTGTCAAAATATTAGAGCACGTGTCATTTATTAGAGGCTTCTTATGGTTTATTCTTCCTTCTTTCAGTCAATATATATTTTTGGCTTGCTATTGAGTTTCTATCATGGTTATTCTATTGTTTTTTTGATGTTTAAATTTTTATTTTTTTAGATACTCCATGTTTTAGGAATTCTATATGGAGTAGAGAGGATGTTTGGTCTCCCTTTCTCCTTAATACATCGTGTATGAGTTTTTATCTATGTTATTCTTAGAGATTCTTGGAAATATTTTAGATGATCAGTTTGATCATTTTGAGGATCATGACTAGATGGTTTTGAGGTTGTATTGATTTGATCATTTATCTTTTATTAGGTATATTTTTGGATCTTTCAACTTCTCTCAAATTTTGTTTTCAACTAGATATTTTATAGGGATAGAAAGTGCCATGGTGGGGAGAATTGTGAAACTCACTAGTAAATATAATGATTAATTTGTTTTATTTTATCTTATCTTTGATTGTTCTAAGTTACAAAAAAATTTACCTAAGTTTTATAGTTTTTGAGGTTTTATTGGTGTTTCATGGTTTACTTCCATGTTTCATCCTGCGATTTTTATGAGATAGATTTTTTTTTAATTTTTTATGCCTTGTATTGTACAATACACCAAGATAATATTTCACTACACACAACATCATCTTAGCTTTTGGTATACAAAACACTATAATAGGATTGTGTTACACAAAATTTTGATATATTTTGATAGATTTCATTTCACACAAGATCACGTTTAAGTGAATAGTTAAATATTATTATATTCCCTTATAACCAAGTAATTATAATAGCATATATGAACAGTAATAATGGAATTATTAAAATACTCTTTAAAAATGTATATATAATTTTTTATTTGGTGAGAAATTAAGTACAAATTAAAATAAAAACGTTTTTAATGAAAAGGAAATTATATTATCAAAAACTATTCAAATGAAAATATGTGAGTTTATAGAATAATAAAATCACTCTTGATGTATTTTATTAATGAAATATATATTTAATATATTCAATATAATGTTTAAAATTAATATTATATGCTTTTAATACTTGTAATAAGAACAAATTCATTTTTTAGATAAAAGTCGTGTTTTTTAAAAAATGTAGTTCTGTTGCCTTTTGATTGCACACCCATTTTAAATAATTTTTTTTAAAAAATTTACATTTTAATTTACATAAATACACATATTATTTTAAATAGGGGTATTAAAATTTACTTTGGTTTATTTTTTTCATATTTTTCTAACAGTTTTCTAGTTTTGATTTATAATTTCAAAAATAATGAATTTTAATTGAAAACTACTTCTTTTTAAAATTGATTTATAGTGTTAAATTTTATATTTGAATGTTTTTAATGAATAAATATATTATAATTTTATCATTTAATATAATTTGGGTCATTGGAATAAATTTTACTCCGAATTTATATGTAAAAACATTTATATCTTTTACATGTTTAAACTTTTAAAATATGTTCTCTCATTCAGACCACTGGATTAATTTTAAATTAATTATTGAACCTTATATGTATATAATTTTGAAAAATGGATTCCATATTTATAATAATTGGTTCAAAATTATATAACTATATTTGTTTTATTTTTTTAAAATGTGAATATTAACTTCACTAATTTGTTTTTATACGAGAAAAAGGTAAATCGGGTAATTATGGGTAAACATAGTATTATAATGTCACTATAAAATTTTTTATAATATAATTGGATGAGTTTTATTCGACCTAAATCATACTTGGGTATAAATGGTATCCTTTTTAGTCCACTGGTAAGAGATTAAGACATTTAATATATTTTATTTAAATAATTGTTAAATATGTCTTTCTCAAATATTAATAACTATATCATTTTAAATACAATGTTATATAGAAGCTATGTTAAACTATAAATTATCATTTTAAAGATAAAATGTTTTTATTTATCATGGTAATTTATTTTTAATTTTTAGGAAATTGATAATAACCTTAATGGCTTAAAAATGATGATGGAGATATTATTTAATTGAGGAAAAATCAGTAAAATACATTCTATTAAAATTATAACAATAATTAAAAGACCAAAAAAATGAAAAATATTATATTTAGAGTATATCTCTACCATAATCATCTAAATGGAAAGTTATTGATCATTTGGTGCCATATTAAAAGATTACGAAACTTATAATATTTTATTTAAAATGATGTTAAAGTTGTCACATTCATTTTTAATAAATATTAAATTTTTATGTAAGATTTTATAGAATATTTATTATATAATAAGTATTATTATGAAATATAGAGGATTTATATTCTTCATACTATTTTATTTTTATTTTTTATTCAACAAATAATTATATTAAATAAATACACAAAACTGATGTAGTAATTATTTTTTTAATCAAGACAAAAAATAAATGCCATTAAAAATAATAAGGTAAATATAATTTTGGAAAATTATTATATAATAATAATTTTATATATGACCTTGACCCCTTGGGGATATAATAAAAAAATTCTAGGTTACCCACTTTTCTTGATATTTTTAAAAATCCAATAAATGAATATTTTCAAAATTGACACAATTGATATTTTTTAAAAATAATGTTTATTAAATAATTGAAAAATCATAAAAAAATTAAAAATTGAAACTAATTTTTTATATGTTCTAAAATATTCTATATTTCTCATTTAAGTTATAATTTATATACAATTAGTGAAAAATACACACTTTTAATATTTAAACATTTGTTATCTTAGTTAAAATTAAAATATAATAACTAAGTGTTGATTAAAATTGTAAGGTGTGAATCAACAGAATAACTTGTATAGAATTTATTGGTTGATTATAATATGACCCTATATCATTTCATATTCAAAAAAAATGAAATTTTTATGTTTTTTTAATGGGGTTTTATTTGTTTATAAATTAATATTTTTCGATATTCCAAAAGTGCCCCTCACCTCAATTATGAAAGGGAACATTTTCTATAATTTATTTACATCAAATTGAGCCTTAAATATCGTCCATAACATGCCTATTTCCCTTATAAACTTCTATAGTAACATTATAGTGGTTCTGGTATTCTCAAAATACCAATTAATGTTTCCCTAAAGGGGGATCTAGAGGGAACTTGTTGAAGAAGACATAATATACTATATCGATTCTTTCAAAATTATATATTATTCTACTACATAATCATTAGTTGTTTACATTAAAATGTAATAAATGTTGTTTCAATTATATTATGATATTTTATTATGATTACAGAAGAACCACATTCCAACTTTTATCCATCCTATGAATAAAATCACCACGCGTATGTTCATACGACTTGTCATCTTCACTCTGTGGTGTAATCTGCTTTTCACCACTACATTAAATTGATGGGTATAATGATTGAAATAATAACTATATATGATTATTATAAATTTTTTTTTAAAAAAATATCATCCACTTCCATACCATTCAATAATTAAGGGAATGATATCGTCGATTGTGCGTATGTACGACCTACTGTCTCCACGATGTGATGTGAATAATTAAACATGATAACAATTAATGCATGATTATATAAATGAATATAATGAATAAATATGATATATATTATATTAATATCATTTTTTAAATGATATAACAATAACCTCTGAAGGGTAACCAAAACTTATTCAACAAAACATGGTGTACATACTGCATAGTGTACATACTGTGAGACACATGATGTATACACTACCTATTTCTTCTACATGGTGTACATATTTCACATGAATGTATTTTATGATTTTTATGAATAATAGTGTGTTATTTTTATAATTTTATTTCTTTAATGTGTTATACGATTCTATTTCTTATAATGTGAAGAGTATTTATTTCACAATCTCATTAATATTTATAATTGTTATGTTTTAAGTCTCCATTAAAAAGTTTATATCATCCATGTCTATGTTTTCTAAAAAAAATTCATAAAATGTATTTCCATTATACTCAACATATTTAAATCCATTTTTACCTTTTATTACACAGTTATAATGGAATACTTATTTCATTTTCCAAAGGAGGTACTTTTTGACTTATCTGAAACAATTTCAAGAAGATTGTTTTCTTTTAACTTATACGACATGAACATTTTTTTACATTTTCATAATGCTTTATTTACATAAAGGTTCATTTGTAGTATTTCATGATTATTTTGAAAGAAATTATTTTATTTTAATATTTCATGTAATATTTAGAAAAAAAAATTTGAATAAGAAATGATATTTTCCTTAAGAATTAATTTCAAGTGTTATATTAAAATTATTTCCCATCTAAGATAGAGATATTTAATATGATAATGTTTCAAGTATACTATACCTATCATTCATAAGGTTTAATTATGTTTACAATGCAATGATATTTATAAAATACATTTTTTTCAAGGATTATGATATAATGGAATGATATTAAATATTTCTATTTTATTCCATGGATTATTCTATGATTAATGATTTATGTTCTTGTGGAACATGTAAGAATGGTTTCTTTACAGAATGGGTGGGACCTATATATCCCCCAAATGCATTGGTTAGAGACTTATATCTAATTAGAATAATAGTAATGGAATGGGAACTGATCTTTGTTCAGTAATATAGGTATGGAATGGAAAATGATCTTGGTTCAGTAATATTAGGCTGGAATGGTAAGTAAACCTATTTCAAAATTATAGGGCTGGAATGAGAAGTGAACTCGATTTAGAAAATGACTTTATCCATGATTATGGTATTGTAAATAAGCCTTTGTATAATATGGAAATGTTTTTATTTGCTTATGTCTTTTCCAAAACTCTATGTTTTATGTCGATGTTATTTTCTTATGGCTCATGTTTCTTTATGATTTATGCCTCATGAACTGCCAAGATTTATTTCATGACATTCAAAATTATTTCTTCCTAAATTTATTCATTATTAGTTTTTTCCATTATAATGTAATAACTCCCATATCACTTATATTCTAATATATTATTATAATTTTTGAACAACCATATTCAACCTTTTATCCATCCTATGAAAAAAAATCACCACACATGCATATGTACACTTTACCATCTCCACATTTTGGTATAATTTGTTTTTCCACACCACTGTACATTGATGGGTAGAATGATGTAAATAACAACTATATATGATTATTATAACATGATATTTATTATTTAATAAAACATATACCATACAATTCCATAACAATCCACAATTAAGAGAATGATATCGTTACTCGTACGTACGTATGACATACCATCTCCACAGTGTGATTTGATTAATTCTACACGATATCAATCAAAGAATGATTTTAAAAATATATATAATGAATAAATATGATATATATATATATATATATATATTATCTTAATATCATTTTGGAAATGATATAACAATAACATATAAAGTAGAACTATAACTTATTAGACCAAACATTCATAAGAAAATGAAATAGTTAATACCTAAAATATGAGTAATATTGAAATGTTATTAAAAAATGGGTGATAAGATGATCATATTTAATATCAGGGATCTATAATAAGTTTATGAAATTATATAAACTATTATATATGTGTTTCGGATATGTACCAAGGGAATTGTACCTAAGGTAAGGGGTTATTTTTGTCTCACCTTTATTTCAGCAAGACACATGATGTATACACTACCTGTTTCCTTTAAATGGTATATATACTACACATGAATCTATTTTATGAGTATTATTTATAAGATTATTTTATTTTAATAATTTTATTTCTTTCACGGGGAATATGATTTTATTGATTATAAAGTGAAGAGTATGTATTTCACAATCTCTTCAAAATTTATATGTTTTTCATTTTAAGTATTCATTGACGAATAATTATCATCCATATTCATTTTTCCGAAAAACTGTTTTCATAAAATATATTTTTATTCACTTATGGACATTTAAATCCATTTTTAACTTTTACTACATAGTTATAAATGAATAATTATTTTTTTCCAAAGGAGGTACTTTTTGACTTATGTGACAATATTATGAGAAGAATGTTTCATTTTAACTTATACTGAAGGAACATATTTTCATTTTTTTATAAAACCATATTTACATGAAGGTTCCATTTCAATATTTTGGGGTTATTTTCAACCAAATTATTTTCTTTTAAAATTTTATTTTATTTTGAGAAAATATTTTTTTTTGAAGAAGAATGGATATTTTCCTCAAGGATTAATTTTACATGTTCAATCAAAATTATTATCCTTCTAATAAATAATTATTTAATAAGATTATGTGTCAATTATACTATACCTACTATTGATATAGTTAGATTATGTTTTTAATGTAATTCAATCTACAAAATATGTTTGTTTTGATAGGAATTATTATATTATAGAATGATGTTTAAGAAACCCATTTTAATTATTAGGCAATTCTATGATGAATGATTTTTTGTAAGACGTAAGAATGATTTCATTAACAACATGGGTGGGACCTATATCTCCCTCTAATGCATTGGGTAAATATTTATATCTAATGAGATAGATAGGACAAGAATGCGAAATGATCTCAGTTTATTAATATAAGGGTGGAATGCTAAATGATCTTGGTTCAATAATACAGGGCCAAAATAGTAAGTAAAACCCGTTCAGTAATATAGGGATAGAATTAGGAGTGAACTAGGTTTATTAAAAGACTTTTTCCACTATAATGGTCTTGGAAATGATCGTTGGCTAATATGGAAATTATTTTCTATGCTTATGTGTTTTACAATATTCCATGTTTTATGCCAATGATATTTTCTCATGGCTTATTTTACTTTATAATTTATTCCTAATGATATTCCATAATTTATTTCACGACTCAGTATTTTGATATATGTTATATGTGGTATGATTTTGAAAAGTTATTTTCATGTTTTTACATTCTTAAGTTCATGTTTTTTTTCATATCTTCCATGTTTAACCTTAATGGGAATATGAGATTATGACAACACAAGAATTTACAATATTTTCCTTTTTGAATAAATGTAATTTATTTTTTCATTATCTATACACAATGTTAAACTTATTCTACACACAACACTGGATTATTTTTTTCTACAAACAAGACTGAGTTTCACCGACTTTTAATATAGAACCTATTTTAAAACATAAATTTGACACTTTTATGAATTTTATTTTTAATAGTAAACATAATTAATAAATTAATAATTTCCAAATTAGATTAGGGTGAAGTTTTGTTATTTTTCTAAGAAAAACTATTTTTTGATGAATAGTAAAAATTTCTCCAATTTTGTTATAAACAGATTTTCATTTAAATAATTTTTAGGGTTAAATTTTATTTTATATTAATTTTTAAAGTCACAATATATAAATTATGAATATATTAATCCAATTTATTTCATTTTAAATATTTCTATATTTAAATTAGATATAAAAATTACTGATCTTTTGAATTTTTTTACTTTAAAAACTCGCATTCTCACCACATCTGTGGGATTAGCATTAATCTTAATTTTACCACTTATGTGATTTGAATTTTGAAAAAATTAAATAGATGGTTATATTAAATAAAATAATTTTTTTCTAATAATATAAACTTAATTTTTGACCAAAAAGATTTGGGAAAGTGATTAATATTAATTACGATGATTAAGGTAAAATTACACGTAATAAGGGACTAAACCTTAATCGTATGGACCAAAATGACATGTATACTTTTAAAAAATCAATTTGATAAAAATAATTCTAAAATATACCCTATTGGTTCAAATTTTATGGGTTACAGGTTTATTATTAAATTTAAGTTACTTATATAAAGCGTTATGTAAGGAAAAAGACACAAAAAGGAACATTCGTTTTCTTTAACATTTATAAAACTTTGATATATAAAAAGAATCATATCTTCAGTTATAAAGATAATTTTGAAATATAAATGTGTTATTTTCATCATTATAATTTATCAATAATTTTTATAGATTATTTAGTTACTTAAATAGCTTAATAAATGCCAACATAGTGATTATTTAGTTAATAACTAACTAAAATAAATGATACTATAAATATTAAAAGTGAAGTATATTGTTTTAATTGTTGTAATTAATTATTATTTTTATATTAATATATAAATTTAAACATATTTAAACTTTATATATTTTAATTGCAATAATGTTTTTTTTGAAAATTTAAATTAAATAAATAATTTCAATATTGACATTATTGTTATTTTACAATTAATGATATTTTATTAATTGATTCAAAATTAATAAAAATCCTATATTATTATAAGTGATTTTTAAGTGTTAATATATATTAAATATGATCAATTAATGTTCCAATTTATCTTTTATAATTAATATATTGACCCATATATTGTTAAAACGTACTTAACACAGTCCAGGTTTACGTAGTGTTTTAGCACGTCACATGCACTTGTTTTAAAATTAATGTCCAAAAAACATGAGTTATTGATATTAAAAATTAGTTATCATATTAATAATTATGTGGATATATATTTCCAAATAAGTCACACTTTATTTTATTCTTAATTTTTAAATTAATTTAGTTGAAAAAGTAGATTCTTTAGTAAAAACCAAAATCACAAAATTTGGGAATCTTAGAAGTTGAGGAACCAAATTATAAAAATGCACATATTTTTGTATGTTGGAGGTTTAAATAAACCCTTAATACAATTTAATCCATTATTTGACTAATTTTTAGTAAATTTAGGTAAGGTAGACCTCCCATTAATGAATAATTCTTTATTTATAACTGTATCACTCCCCCTCCACTATAAAAATGAATTT
This sequence comes from Viscum album, assembly GCA_963277665.1. Lineage (NCBI taxonomy): Eukaryota > Viridiplantae > Streptophyta > Magnoliopsida > Santalales > Viscaceae > Viscum > Viscum album. Next base: position 639,323,991 of record OY728146.1, on the reverse strand, counting down.
ACCCTACCCTTTACTCACACCACTCAAGACACTTTGGAATGGATATTATCTTCCAAAATAGTTTAAAAACATCCCTACCCTCAACCTATAATCCTTCCATTAGTTATAAATCAATCTAAGTAAGCCCTTTGATGCAAACTAAATGGATTTACTAGATTAAGAGGTAACATACATCCTTAATATTTCTCATTTTATTTCTATTATCCAATCCCTAAAATCTTATTATTTCATTCTTGTATAACAAAAAAATTATCCTAAATATACTAAAATTTCATTATTATAAGGTATAAACCTAAAATTACACACACTTTAATCTAATGGGTAAAGAACATATTGTTTTGGTGTATGAAAAAATATTTCCTCCCGAAACAATGATTGTTCATTTTTACCATACCACCTCCCAAGATGAACAATATAATGGAAACTGTGTTTATATATGATATATATGATATTTATTATGTATTTATACTTATTTAATTATTTTATAATGCATAAATTTAATACTTATGATGTTCCGTTAATACGATAACATCGTTTGAGGAAGTGTGGGATACCGCCTCCTCGAAGCGATCTGATTCATTCATGCTATACATGGAATGTATTAAGGAAGATTTAAAAAAATGTAACATATATAACATATATATGATACCATAATTATAATATATATATTTCATTTATTTTTCTTTCATTTAATACATCAAATAAATTAAAGATGCATTCATGCATACGTACGACCTACCGTCTACATAAACGGTGCATTTTATTTCTTATCTAAAAACATTATGGACTATTATAAAAACATATGTATAGAAAATATAAGATAATTATTTCATTGCTTAAATTATGGATATTATTAAATCGTTATCTAATTAATAGGAACAACAAGTATCAATTCCAAATATTCTTTAGAAAACTAGGTAATTAACACCTGAAAATTTTAAAATAATGAAAGAGTGTTAACAAAAAAGTAATAAAATATTATAAGAAGTTAATATATGAAAAAATAATAATTTTTAGGGTTTTTGTATAAGTTATTAAGATATTTTAAACCAATATACATTTGGATAAATACCACAAAAACAATAAAGGTTAAGGTAAGGGGTTTTCATCTCACTTTTTACTTCTGTGAAATAAATGTCATGTTCTCCACTTACTTCTTTTATGTGGTGTAATACTACACATTTTTATATATTATATCATGAATTAATTTATATTAATGGTATTTAAAGAAATCATTTAATATTATTCCTTCATGAGGATTATGATTTAAAAAGTTTCAAAGTGTAATGAGACACTTTGGAATATTTAAATAGTATTTTACTCCATAATAACATTAAAAATATTTCAATGGTATTTATGTTTGAGGGAATTAGATAACCATTGACCAAAAAAAAATTTAATTATTTTATAATTTGGTTATTCATGATCTATTTCATGTATTACTACCATTTTTTCACTCTTTGGTAGACAAGGTTTTTTAGAAAATGTTTTTAAGAAAACTCGAATGCATATCTCTCTTTAGTCAAAGAACTTATTCTATTCTAAAAACCATATTCAAATAAAATGTATTCAAAAATATATTTAAAATATTTTGGTAAAGGAATTTTTATCCTCTTTTCTTTTACCAGTGTTTTCAATGTAATTTTCTTATTACTTTATAAAAAATGAATTTTTCTAACCTTTTTGTAGAACTAGAAGAATTTTCTTTTATATAATGTTTTAATTTACTCATCTTCATTCCTATGAAGCATAATTTTTCTTTTAAAATAGTTAATTTTTATATAGAAAATGTTTTTAAAATTTATTTTCAATGAAAAAAAATCAATTTTTTTTCTAAACAAAACTGTATTTTCCTCAATTTTTTTTAAAATATATTTTTATAGTATTTCTATTCATCAATGACACCAACCCATTATTTTTACTCTACTTGGGATATATTGTATTGATACCATCCTTATTATTACACTATATAGTTTATGATTTATTTGACTAAGGATAATATTCACCTTCACTTCCGTGATTCCATTTAATTCAATCAAAATATTCAATTTCATATGACCATTTGACATGGAATTTCCCCAAAAAATATCCATTTCATTTATCATGGATAATATTATTTCTTAAACCGTATACCATTTTACAAATGGTACCTAAATTGATATTATTTTGATTAACTTTAGAATTAATGATGAATATATATCTTTTATTCAATACATATATTTGATAAGGCATATTGTTTATTAATTAAATTGATTACATGATATGAATAATGATTTAAAAAATAAATGAAGGGTGGAACCCAGACATTATATAGCTCTTAGATGCATCAAAATGTTATCATGAGATGATTAAGTTGGATAAATTAAAAAGGTTCCTACATGTAGTTTTAAACTATCCAAAGGATGGATCTAAACAGTTTAGGTCCCCATATTCCTAAGACATGACGTCCAATAATTAATAATTTCCTTTATAAATATTTTAATTATTATTCATCCGTGAGATTTTTCATTGAAATATCTATAGATATATTTAACTTTAAATTAATTGATTAAATGTAATGTGTTTCAGTTTATTACATTTCCATATTGAATTTTCCTAATCTAGTTATTTTAATGGCATTTATTGTTAAATATTTACCTTTCCATGTTGGTTTTTTTCCATTGAATGATTATTTATTCCAATTTAATTACCATTTATAAGACTTTGAGCTGGCCCTTATTATGTTTAATTTCCCCAGGTTATGAAGAATAAATATTTGAATAAGCATTCAAGGATACAGTTTTATTTTATTTTATTTTGTATCATGTTTATATATTCTATTTCCCAATGTATTATGGGTGTCATGTATGTAATCATTATTTACAAGAATAGTAAACTGATTAGACCATCAGGATTTGATTCTTTATAATATTGGTAATGTAATAAATTAATTTACTGGCTATACACCTTTGGGGTAGGAACATTACAGTTGGCATCAGAGGAAGTTTATCACCAACTATATAAACTGGATTTAGAAAACATATATTAGGGAGCACAATCCTAAGATATACATTGAGGATATTAATGCAAGAATATCTGATAATTTTGGTAAGGAAGATATTATGTGGGTATTCTTAGAAATACATCTTTTTATGGATACTGCAAGTGGATATGGTTCTAGTATAAATTTACCCAGGAGTAACAAATCTTACAAGGTGTCTTGGGCCAAACTCGAGGTAAGCTTGTACATGAAAACAATCCTTATTTCACATTTGATTTGGCACTTTTGGGTGATACACTTAGGATAATTCTCATTTTCCTTACAAACCATCAATAAGTATCTATGTAGAATATGACTATGAATAACCTAGGAAAAACCTATAATGACCTAGATTAAAGAATTTTGATCAATGATTTAGGCATCTTATAATTAATTTTTTATGAATATGTGGTTTTCTATTTTGATAAGTGTTTCTCACACTATGCTTTCTCATTTTATTCAAAGGTGGGAACTAGAAGGAACTATGTTAAAATTGAATGTGATGTATAATTTACTGAGGATAATTTAAATAAAATGATAAACGAATTGAATTATGTTGTTATCATTCTTAATGATCTTTCATGGAACATTATTAAAAACATGTACTTTAAAAAACTATTAGATTCACCAAGGATGATAAATAATGAGTTCACTGGGATTTTAGGAAATTTAGACGATAGAGGAAAGTAGAATCAGTTTCCTTTATGTCATGAATGTGGAAATAATCACCCAATTTAATGTCTTATATATTTAATAATATGTTTTTACTGTGGAAAATATGAATACAAATCAACTATAAAGGAAAAGATGAAGAGTTCAATTGAAGCAATGGATTGGAATATTGGCCTCCCAAAGACATCATCGACGGTTAAATGCTTTAAGTGTGGAATGAGTGGTCATTATGAAAATCTATGTTTCAAGTGGAAATATAATGAACATATTCAAATAGGTGGTACTAGCAATGGCTATATATCTAATTATGATGAGACTACATGAAAAAATTGAAAGGAAAAAGGTATTAAGTAATAGGATGAGGTATCTTTATTAATGGATTAAGGATGAAGTGGAATAGTTGATTTGTTTATGTACATGGATTCAATAAATATGCCATTTGAATATTTTATCAATGATTTACTGGTTATAATAATTATAAAATATATGAGGATTTTACTATAGTAAATTTTCATTCAGTATTTGAGGTCATATTATTAATAGTACCCAGAAGATTTATTCAGTAAAAAGGTAATTTATTTAAACATATATTGAGGGAAAGAAACCCCTTAATATATTGTTTATGTTAACATAATGATGAAACTTTATTTATTGGATAACTACTAACAATCATGGAATTGATTAATTACTTGTATATAAGTGTTTGATGCTATTATTGATGGAGTTTAAAAGACTTTAAGATTTACAGAATATGTCCAATAAGTTTTGTATAATATAAAAAATAAGGGATAATTATTGTTTCAAATAAAGTTCTATGGTGATTAAATTTACTACCATATTTCAAGAATATACAAGATTCAATTATTCACATGTTTGGAATGTGAAAATTTTGAGCTACTTCATGTTGATTAAAGGATAATGATATGTTCATTTTGGAAATTCAGCAACCTTCCTTCCAATGTCTTGGATCATAGTATTTTGTAAAAGTTACCATTTTAGAAAATGGTTTATTTTTATCATTGGATGAGATTTTATAGAGAAATGTATTAGTTCACTATATAGTGCTTCATTTTCTATGAAAAAAAGTAAAAAAAAGTTCAAGTTGTAATCAAAAGAAAAGATTATGTTTATAGAATGTATCCTTGCATATTTTCATAAAGAGTGAATGAATTCAAAAACTCTATAAAAAGTGTTTTGATATAAAAATGTTTCCCTATTATTATCCCTTTTTATGATATAATTGATCTTTAATCACACCTCCAGTTTATGGTTATCTGGTCTATAACTTTCAGCTGTACATATCCTCTATCACTCTCCACTAGAACATGATGTTTAGATTTCTCTTACATATCTAGGTCTTCACTAATGTTATCCAATTTTAAATATTAGTATTTGTTTAACTTCACATTTCATTTTTCCTCTTATTAATATTATGTTTTATTGATCTAATTTAAGGTTTGGTTCTTCCAGAAATTGTACTTTCAAATATCAATCCATTGATTACCAAGATCAAGTTTAAATTTATAGGATGCAATTTAATCAAGGAGGAGAGAATGTAACACAATAATAATTTAAAATATTTTACTTTTATAATAAATTATTTTTTGGTTGTTATTCTTTATATGCAAAGTTAAACTTATGCTACACACAAAATTTAATTAACTTGTGTTACATGGAAGATCGAGTTTTGCAGCCTTTTAATAGAGAACATATTTTAAAAATAAATTTTGACACCTTTATGAATTTTATTTTAAAAAATGAACATCATTTTTGAATTTTTAATTTTGAAATTATATTAGGTTTATTTCTTGGTATTTTTATGAGAAACTTTATTTTTTGATTAATAGTAAAAATTACAACAATCTAGTTAAAAAGAAACTTTTTATTTAAATAATGATTACTGTTAAATTATATTGTAAATTTGTTTTTAAAGTAAAAATAGATTTATAGTTCACATATTAATACAATTTAGGTCATTGGAAATATTTTAATATTTAAATTAAATAAAAATATATATTTCTATTTTGAACGTTTTTACATTAAAATCTTGCATTCTCACCACATTTGTGGGATTAACATTAATCTTAATTTTTCCACTTCCGTGACAAGAATTTTTAAAAAACAAAAACATGTTTTTAATATCTATAATATTTTTTTTCCAATTATATCAATTTAATTTTTAATCAAAAATATTTGTGATAGTGATTAAAATTAGTTACTGTTTTTAATGTAAAATTAAGCTTAATGAGAGACTAAACCTTAATCATAGGGACCATAATGACCTAGAAACATGTCCAAAATCCATTAGATGAAACTATTTATACCATATCCCTTGTTGGATTAAATTATACGAGTTATTGAGATATTATTAAATGGTAGGGACCTATATAAAGGGTTGGGTAAGGAAAAAGCCGAAAACAGAACATTCCTTACCTTTAACCTTTATAAAACATTAAGATATCTAAAAAAACATCATATCTTAGTTTATAAATATCCTTTTGAAAAATAAATGGGTTATTTTTATCATAATAATTTATCAATAATTTTTCTAGATGATTTAGATACTTAAAATGCTTAATAAATTCCAACATAGTTATTATTTAGTTAATAATTAACTATAATAAATGATACTATAAATATTAAAAGTGTAGTATATTGATTTAATTATTTTCATTAATTACTTTTCTAAATTAATATATAATGTTACATATATTTAAACATAATATATTTTAATTCCAATATTTATTTCATATTTTATAATTAAAATTAAATAAATAATGTCAAAATTGATATTATTATTATTTTATAACAAATGATATTTTTTTAATGGATTTAAAATTAATAAAAATAATATATTGTTATCGTTGATTTTTAAATGTTAATAAATATTAAATTTTGTCTATTAATAGAACAATATATATTTTATAATAGAAAAATTGAACAATATATTATAAAAATGTTGTTAACACAGTCTGGGTTTAAGAAGTGTTTTAGTGTGTCTCATACATTTGTTTAAAAATTAATTTCCAAAACACATGGGTTTTTTATTTTATAAATTATATATCATATTATTAATTATGTGGATTTATATTTTTCTAATTAATATGAAATTATTTTATTCTTAATGGTTAAATTACTTATGTCGGAAAACCAGATGCTTTAATAAAAACCAACATGATAAAATTTTGGAATCTTAGAAGGTAAGGAACAAAATTATTAAAATGCACATATTTTTGTGTGTTAGAGGTTTTCTTTAACCATTACTCCCATTTTATCCATTTTTCTACTATTTAAGAAGCTTAGGTAATGTATAACTCCCATTAATGAATACATTTTGGTATTTAAAAGAGTGATACCCCCCTCCACTGTAAAAAGGTAGTCACTCCACCCCTTACTCACACCCCTTGATACACTATTTCTCAAGAAGGTTATTCCCAAATAGATCCACCAAATCCTTAACCTCATCCTATTATCCTCCCCTTGGTCATAAGTAAATCCATGGAATCCATTTGGTGCAAACCAGAAGGATTTACCCGATCAAGAGGTAACAAACTTCCTTAAGATGTTTTGTTTTATTTCCATTATAAAATCCCTATAATATTATTATTTAATGCATCGAAAAAAACAAAAGTATACTTAATATAAAATTATTTTGTTATTCTATATTTTCTAACCACATTTACACACACTTCCATCTAATTTGTAATGAACATGTTGTTTCTGTATACGGTGAACTACTGCCTCACGAAACGATGATTGTTCATTTTTCTTTTAACACCTCTCATGGTGGAAATTATGATGGAAACTATGTTTATATATGATATATATTATATTAATTGTGTCTTTATACTTGTTTAATTTTTTTTATAAAACATAACTTTAATACTTCCCATTTTGCGTTAATAAGATAACATCGTTTGGGGATGTGTGGACTGTCACCCCCTCGAAGCAATGTGGTTCGTTCATGCTATACATGGAATGTATTATAGATGATTATAATAAACATATGTAGCATATATATATATATATATAATATGATATTTTAATTATAATATAAATATTTATCATTTATTATTCATTATTTTAATACGATAATGAATTGAAAGTTGCGTTCATGTGTACGTACGACCTGCCGTCTCCATGAATATTTCATTTCATTTCTTACCTTAAAACTTTATGGACAATTATAAATATATATTTATTGAATATATAAGATCATTAAGTCATGGACTAGAATATAAATATTATGAAATCGTGATCTATGTAATAGGAACAATAAGTAACAATTCAAAACATACTTGAGAAAACAGGAAACTAACACCCCAAATAGTTAAAATAATGAATGAGTGATAACAAATAGCTACTATAATATTGTAAGAAGTTAATATATGATATAATAATTATTATGGATCTGGTATATGTTAGTAACATGTTTTAAACAACTATATGAGGATAAATACAACACAACAAAAAGAATGTTTAGTTAAGGCATTTTTATCTCGCTTTTTTACATCTGTGAAATAAATGTCATGTTCACCACTTACATATTTTGTTTGGTGTATCTACTAACCTTTTTTATATGTTATTAAATGAATTAATTTATCTTCATGGTATTTAAAACATTAATTTAATATCATTCCTTTTTGAGGTTTATGATTTAAAATGATTCAAAGTGGTATGGGAAACATTGGAATGTTTAAAGATTATTCTCATATATAATAACATTAATGACCATTCAATTGTATTACCATTAAAGGATATAATAAAATCATTTTTCAAAAAAAACATTAATTTTCTTATCCTTTGGTTATTCATGTCCTATTTCATGTATTATTACCATTTCCCCACACTTTGGTACTCAACGCATTTCAGAAAATGTTTTTAAGATATACCGACTTCATTTATCTATTTAGTTGAAGAAACTGTTTTCTTCTACAAACCATGTTTTAAAAAAAGTATTTCAAAAGTACTTTTAAAATGATTTGGAAAATTAAATTTTAACCTTTTTTTATTTTACCAATGTCTTCAATATAATCTCTACGTCTCTTTCTAAAAAATGAAAATTTCTAACCTTTTTACCTGAAAATGTAATTTTCTTTTACAAATTCTATGGATTTACCCACAATAATTCCAATGAATATTACTTTTCATGTGTATAAGGTTAATTTTTAAAAAATATTTTTAAAAAATTAATTTTAAAGGAAAATGTTTTCCAAAAAAATCAAAACAAAAGGATATTTTCCTTAATAATGATTTTAAAATATGTTTTTATATTATTTATATTCATTAATGAAAATAAACCTTTATTTTTACTCTATTTGGGATATTTTGTGTGGATACCATCCTTGTTATTATCCAAGATGGTTTATGATTAATTTGAAAAAGGATAGTATTAACATTCATTTCCTTGATTCCATTTAATTTCCTATAAATATGAAATTCCCTATGATCATTTTACATTGAACATTCCCTAAATTATCTATTTCATTGATCATGGATATTACTATTTCATAAAAATTATACCATTTTACATATGGTTTCTACAATTAAAGTAATTTGATTAAGTGATGAATTATTGTTGAATATTTTTCTCTTCTTAAATATGGATATTTTATAAGGCATATAGGTTATTAATTAAATAGCTTAATTTATATGAAGAATGCTTTGTTCAATCAATGATGTTCAAAGATCAGACTTCATATATCTTCTTGATACATCAATAGGTTCTCATGAAATTCTTAAGTGGGAAAAAATAAACATGTTCCTACCTCTCGTTTAAAAATATCCTAATGATGGATCTTGTTAGTATAGGTCCTCACGTGTCTAAGACATGGAATCCAAAATAATCATTTACTTCATAGATATTTTAGTTATTATACAACCATGAGATTTTTTGGTGACATATCTATGGATATATTTAACTTTCAATTCATTGATTAAATGGAATATGTTCCAGTTTCTTACCTTTCCATATTGAATTTTCCTTATCTAGTTATTTGAATGATATGTATTATTAGTTATTTACCTTACCATATTGGTTTATTTTGGTTGATTCGATATTTATTCTAAATTACATACCCTTACTGATCATTTGAGGTCACCCTTATTATGTTTCCATTCCCCATGTTTTGATGAATAAATCATTGAATAAGTGTTCAAGGATTATGGTTATTCTATTTTATTATGTATCAAGATTGTATTTTATATTTCCAAATGTATCATGGGTATCATATCTATAATCTATATTTATAATAATGCTAAATTGATCGGTCCATTTAAATTTGATTCTTTGTAATAATTCCAATGTAATAAGTTAATGCATCAGATCTGGGCTTCTGACATTGGGGAATTACAGAGATCACCCTTTTTCATATGATTTCTTTCCCCAAAGAAATAAATAATGCTTTTAGGTTGGAAAACTAAAGGGGATGTTCTTTACGGGAGATGTTGAAAATATTTCACTAAAATAGAAGAATGTGTTACATGTTTCCAAATTAAATAAACTAATACATTATTTGGGAATCTGTTTGTGTAATGTCTTAAGTATTCTGCAAAAGTAATTTAATTTCCATGTAAATCAAGCTTGGATTATTGGATTTGGTATCATATTAAAGGTTTAGTCAACCTTTGGAAACTAGTATGTGAAAACTTAGTGAAAACCCAATGTATATTTCTAAGGATATTTCTAGTAATTTCTTAAGAATAAGTCTATTTATAGGTTTCAATCATAAAATTTTGTTAACGAACATGAATAACCATGGATTAAAACTATGATATCATAGATTGAAATATTATAATTAATTTACCTTAATTATGTGTTTTTCATCTATGATAATTATTTCTCACACATTTAATTTAGGTCATATTCAATTTCCCGAACTAGATATAACAAAGTTATCATTTAATTTTTTTTGAAGGGGATAACAATGGGTATTATATGTCCAATGTAGAAATATCATTAAGGGAATCAGGAAGGTGGTATGATTATTGGTTATACAACTGAGGATAAAGACTAAAAATATAATTTGAAACATATGTGACGATCTATCCTTTTTTTCACCTTAAGAACAATAATATGTATAAGATTACGGTTGAGGAACCATAATACATGACTCATATTTTCTATTATTGGAAGGAATACAATAATGAATCATGCGTAATAGGTTAAGAATAAAGTTAGAAAATTTTAGTGTATATGTTTTGAAATTAAAGGATTAGGTATTAGTATTTTTAGTATAAGTTTTTTTATTAAGGATTGAAAAGTATATGTTTAGAAGTGATGAAGACTTAGAAAAGTGATTTAAGGGAAAGGTAATATTTTTATTAAGGGAAGATAACCCTTAATGTTTTCATGATTTGTAGAAAATTATATTTATCTTATATAAAGATATGTTAGATATGATGAATTGGATAGAAATAATTAAAGATTTTTTGACATGTGGGTTATTCTATCATGGATGAAGTTTAAAAATCTTTGACCATAACTAATATATCAAATAAAATGTTGAATAATGAAACAATCATGTTTTCAATAAGTATTTAGGGTAATTCAGGTTATTACCATGTTTCTAGAGAGTATATGATTAAGGAATTTAGATGTTTGGAATGTGACCAAGAAGAGAAACTTTATGATATATGGGTGATAAATGTTATGGTGATTTAGTTGAAATTTTTCTTAAATTTTGTATTTTTAACTTTTATAAAGTTATCCATTTATGGAATGTTTAATTTAAAATTATATGGAAGTTTATGAGTTTAAAGTATTATCTCACTATAGGTGGATTTTTCATATTTGATAAGTTTTGAAAAAGTTTTTATTACAAAGACTAATGGAATGACTTATCAACCAATGTATGGATTTCATGATCTATTGGTATTTCAAGAATTATAAATTAAACTTCATTTCATGGAATAAGAGATGAAGTGGAAATTAATAATGGAATGATAAATAGTGATATTATGCTGAAGTAAAATAAGTATGTCTTCCGATGAAAATTCATTAACATTAGAAAAAGTATCATGTTATAAAAATGTTGTCATGTTATCATCATTTTGATGATATAAATGACCCCTTTAATGATTCATTAGTATATAGTTTTGTGAATGATATTTTTCTCTATATCACCCACTTTTTTGTGATTAGTGATCCTTATCAATCTCTATGTTTATTTATTTTTTTCCTATATGTCCAAATCTTCACCTATGTTATCCTACATATAAACCTAGTTATGAGTTATATTGGGTAAACATTATATTTCTAGCCTTCCATTTTAAAACGAAGCTTTATTATGTGTTTTTATGATGTGGGATTCTATGAAAGAAACTTTCAAGTATTAATCCCTTTATAAACCAGATAATTTCGATGGTGAAATTCCATTTAAGGGGATAGAATGTAACACCTTGATATTTTTATGAGATTAGTTTTTTAATTTTGTTGATGTCTTTTTCTGTATGATACACCAAGATAATAATTCTATATATAAAACAATATCTAATATTTTGGTATACACAATACTATTCTTAGCTTGGGTTACACCCAAGTTTAAGTTCTTTTAATATATTTCATTTCACGTAAGACTAAGTTTATGTAAATAACAAAATATTATTATGTCACCTTATAACATATCCATTATAATGGAATGTATGAAAAGTATTAATTTAATTATGAAAATATTATTTAAACACACACACACACACAAACACACACATATATATATATATATAACAAATTCTTTTGTGAGGTATTAATTGTAAACGAAAATAAAAAACTTTTTAAATAAGTGGAAATGTTTTTATGAAAAACTATTTAAATTAAAATAAGTGAGATTATATAATTATAAAATCAATATTGATGATTTTTTAATTAAATATATATGTAATAAATTAAATATAATTTTTAAAATTCATATTATATATTTTCTAGATAGGATATAAGAACAAAACTAATTTTTAAGATAAAAGGAGTATTTTTCAAAAATTGCAGTTTTTTTACCTTTTGATGGCACACAAATTTTAAATATTCCTTTTGACATTTTTTATATTCTATTTAACATGAAAAAAAGTTTTATTTGAAAGTGGAGTATTAAAATTTACTTTGGATTAGTGTTTTGTATTTTTCTGATAAGTTTCTAGTTTTGATGAATAGTAAAAAAATAAAGAATTTTAATTGAAAACTACATCTTTGTCAAATTTATTTATAGTGTTAAATTATATAATTGAAATATTTTAAAGTATAAATGGAATATATTTTATCCATTTAATATAATTTAGGTTATTTTAATTAATTTTTTATTTTATTTACATGTAAAAACATTTCAACCTTTAGCATGTTTTAACTTTTAAAACTTGTTTTTTCATTCTGACTAGGGGATTAACTCTAAATTAAATATAGAAACCTTTGTGTATATAAATTTTAAACATTTATTACATATTTATAATTAGTGGTTTCAAAGTATTTAAATATATTACTTTTATTTTTTAACAATAAGAACATTATCTTCAGAAAGTTTTATATATACGGTAAAAAGTTAAATCAAGTAATAAAGTGTAAAAAAAATAAATAAAATTACACTAACACTTGTAATAATATCCTAAGATGAGTGTTTTTATACCTAAATCATCCTTGGTAAAAAATTATGTCCTTTGGAATCCACTCGGATGATATCAGAACATTTAATATATTTTATTTAATGAAAATTTAAATATGTCTTACTCAAATTTTAATAACTATATCATTTTTAATATGTGGTTATACAGAAGATTGTAAAGACCCGTAAAATTCAAGGGAAATTTTTTCTTAATTTTCTTTGGAATTTTACAAGAACGCGGCTTCTGACGGCACTTGATTCCGAGGCTCGGAGTTCCCAGAATCAATTTCTGAAGTTTGGCTCGGGTATGTTCAGTGAACGAACGAGCGGGTTTTTCTAACTTTTGAACCGGTGCCCGGAATCAAATTCCAAGGGCACCGATGGAACCGAAGTTCCGGTAATTGCTTAGGAACTCCTGTTCCGAAGTTGCGTTTACATGATTGTTGATGAAAAAAATTGTGGAAGTTTATTTTATAATTACTCTACAATTTTTATTATTTTTACTCTAAGTGTTAGTTATTGATGGAAGTTGGGTAACCACCCAACCTCCCTTGGGAGGTTATGAGGGTGGTGTGGCTCACACGAACCCCACACCTTTATATCCTCTAAAACCCTCAACTCCCACTTTAATCTTGTTAACCTAAGTTATAACTTATGACTTTAATGTAATAAGTTTAATGAGGTGAATTGTGTGTGGTTATTGAATTTAAAACTCATGAAATTCAAAAGAGTTGTTGTGTTAATAAAATAAGAAAGGAGCTTATTTTATTTGGGTTGTTAGAGTTTGTCGTTGATAGGTTTTTGGGAAGCCTGAGTCTTCTTCTTCTTCAAACTCGACGAAGAACGCGAAGAACACCTCCGCTGAAGAACGCGACGTCTTCTTCCAACGACGTCTCCTCTTCGAACGCACCTCGACGACAACAGAATCGACATTCGGTTCTTCTGCGACGCCGTATCCGCGACGCGACGTTCTTCTTCCACGTCGTCTCTTCTGCGACGGTTTTCCACGACGCCCGACCTCTGCGACTCTCGTCTTTCGCGGCTCGTTGACGAACACCATTCTTGAAACCGAGGTAGGGGATTATTTTATTTAATTATTTTCGTTCATGATTCTAGTTTATCGATCATCGTGGTTTTTCAACTAGATGTTATCTTTTAACGAGAGGGGGGCCGGACCGCACAAACACTGCTGAAACCCCCTCCTATGTTCATGTTTGATTCTTTGTGAATGGAACAGAATGGCGTGGTGTCGTCGCACCATCCGGAAATCACACGGCAAGTATTACACGACGTTGTCGCGCCGTGCCATGGAAAGAAGTTTAAGAACGTGACGCCGTCGCGCCGCGTCGAATAAAATCAAAGGCGCCGCGGCCGGAGCGGAGCCGCGGCGGAGGGGCGTGGTGCCGTCGCACCGCTCTGGACGACAAGGGCCGCGGCCAGTTCCGGGCCGCGGCGGAGCATGGTGACCGGCGGCCAGCCGGGCCGCCGGTGTCGGAGCCAGAAGGGGACTGGCCACCGCCGGTCCCGTTGAGAAGGAGCTGGCCGGCCAGGTCGGGCCGGCCGGAAAGGGGAAATCCCGGGGAATTAAATTCCCCTGACCAACTTCAACAACCCCCCATAAATGAGGGGGGGCTGCGGTTACACAAGGGGGCAGGCACCCCCCCCCCCCCTTTGCCGAAATGTCTTGGCCAAAGGCCGAGCCAGACAGCGCGCTGGGCGCGCTGTCCCCAGCTGGACCGGCGCCTGGCCAGTCTGCCAGGCCGGGCCGTGCTGAGCCGGGCCGCGCCGACCCCGACCCGGGGCGGGTCGACCCGGTTCGGGCCGACCGGGGGGTCTCGGGCCGGGTCGGTCCGGGCCCGAAACCCCCATTATCGGACTGTTTGGGTTCAAATGCCCATAACTCGGGTTATGAACCTCCAAACGACGCACCGTCAGCAGCGATGCGATCCTTGGATCGAGACGGTCATTTCGACATATCGCACTCAAGGTTTCGGAATACTTTGAGTTCGGCCGGGTTGGTTCGTACACAAAACCAACCGGGCCCTCAGAGCGGAAACGCTCATATCTTGAGCTACGGACGTCCGATTGATGTGCCGTCAACTTTGTTGAGTTCCTCTTAGTGAGACGGATCTTTTGGATTACTCCGCCCGAGGTTTGGACGCAGGTGGAGTACGGTTGGGTTGGTTTTTCCTAAAAAACCAACTGGGCCCCTAGGATGAAAAAGCCAATAACTCTCAGACCGGGCGTCCGATTGACGCGCCGTCTGCGACGTTGAGTTCCTGTTGACGATACATAACTTTTGGATACATAAACTCTGGACTATGTGTCAGTTGATGTATCAGCCTCTCGGCTCGTGGAGAGGAACCTCCCGAACGAGCTTGCTGTGTGCGGGAACCCTAGTGCTGGCTGTGACTGCTACTGTGACTGCGACGACGACTATGCAGAGATCCTCAGTGGATTCGACGACGACGACTACAGAACTCAGCGATCCAATGTGGATTAGTGCTACCGATCCTGTGTGGGTCTGATCCTGTGTGGGTCAGCGCTCAGCGGTTCTGTGTGAGCCAGTGCCTACAGATCCTGTGTGGGTCCGATCCTGTGTGGGTCTTTGCGGGGGTTAGTTTCCTACCGATCCTGTGTGGGTCTTTGCGGGGGTTAGTACCTATCGATTCTTTGTGGGTCCGACGACTTAGATGGATCAGTGATCATATCTATCATCTTTCGAAGAAGTATACTTGTGTGAGCTGAATCCTGTTTTCTTTCATGTGTGGATTGTGTTGTGCTATCCTGTGTGGATTACGTTTTTCTTTCCTGTGTGGAATACAAATACTTTCCTGTGTGGACTGGTTTGTACTTGGGCTCGGAGGTTGGAGCGTATTGGAATTGATGACTTAGGTATATGTATGGGCATATACTTAAGCAGTTTCAGTTGTTACTTCGTGATTGTATCTTTCCTTAGTGGTTTATCCTTTGTGGATTTTTGGAGACCTTCGGGGGCATCGGGGTCCCTACTGAGTAGCTTATACTCACCCCTGCATGGGCTATACCCGCACTACGTTTTGTTCGTTGCAGACGACGGACAATGTTGATCGTGGTTGAGGCTTGCAGAGCAAGATGGTACCTGGAGGTGGACCACTGGGCGGGACATGCTCGGAGCGGACGACGGGACCCGAGGAGCAGTGGAGCTTTCTGTACCCACCCTTCAGGTGGGATTTCCAGTGGACAGCTCGGTGTAGCGGCTTTACTTTACAGTTGTTGTTTTCCCTTTCGAGTTGTACTTTACAGTTGGGCTTGTATTTCCGGCCCCTTTTACTTTCCATACTTACTATTGTACTTAGTTTTTACTTAGTGTTTACTTCTTCCGCTTGTACTCTGTGGTGCTTGTTTACTTTACAAAGGCAATGCCTTCCCTTTTTAACGGGATTTATGCCTTGGTGCTAGTCGCCAGCCCTTGGCCTATGGAAGGCGGGCTTGGGCTAGTCACGACAAGGGCTCCGAGGACGGGTTGTGAAAAAAGATAATTTCAACTATAAATACTCATTTAAAATATAAACTGTGTTTATTTATCATGGTAATTTATTTTTAATTTTTATGAAATAAATAATTACCTCAAAGTCTTATAAAATGATGATGCATAAGTTATTTAACTAGTGAAAATAAAATTATTTTTATTAAAAAAGTAATAACCATTAAAAGGCCAAAACCCTTTGAATATATTTTATTAGTATATATCAACCATAATCATCCAATTTTTGAGTTATTGACCATTTTAAGCATATAGAATATATTATAACATTTATAATTTTTTATTTAAAGTGATGTTAAAGTTCTCGCATTCATGTTTTAATAAATATATTATTTGTAATGTGGTATTTTCCAAAATATTTATTCGATGATAAGTATTATTATGAAATATATTGTATTTATCTTCATAATATTATTTTATTTTTAATTTTTATTAAAAAAAATATGTATATTAAATAATTACAAAAAACTGATAGAGTAATTATTTTATGAGCGGAGATAAAAAATAAATGTTATTAAAAATATTAAAATAAATATAATTTGGGATAATTAATATATCCAATGAATTTTATATATAAATTTAACAACATAAGAATATAATGAATTTTTGTGATCTAGTTTAACATCTTGTCTTGATATTTTTAAAAATATATGAAATGAATAGTTTCAAAATTGACACTATTCATATTTTGTCAAAATTACGTTTTATTAAATTATTTAAAAAAGATAACTTAGTTTGAAAAATATAGAACAATTATTATATTGTATTAAGAATTCTCTATTTTTCATTTATGATCTAATTGACATAAAATTAGTAAAAACTACACTCTTTTAATATTGAATCATTTGTTACCATAGTTAAAATTAAAATATAATAAATGAGGGTTAATTAAAATGATAAGGTATAAATTGAAATAAAAAATTTTATAATTTTTTTTTATTATGATATTTCATCCATATATAATACCAGGTTATAAAATATTAAATTTTTTAGGTTTTTGGATGTGGTTTTATTTGTTTTATAAATTAATATTTTTTTTGGAGATTCCAAAAGTGCCACTCGCCTCAATTTTTAAAGGAAACCTCTTACCTGACATTTTCACTTCACATTGAGCATTAAATATCGTCCCTAACTTAACCAATAACATTATAAACTTCCCCAGTAACATTATATAGGATCTTTTATTCTAAAAAATCCAAACCTTGTGTCCTTAAAAGGAGATCTAGAGGGATCTCATCAAAAAACTGGCAATATCTTCTACTAATTATTTCAATCTTATTTCTTATTTTACTTCTTTTGATTGAGTTGTTTACATTATAATTTAATAAATAAGGAATCAAAAATAATATTAGATATTGTTATTATTATGGAACAACCATATTCAATCTTTTATCCTTCCTATGAAAAATGAAATCACAACACGTACGTACGTACGACTTACCATCTCTACACCGTAGTGTAATCTCTTTTTCCCCACCACTTTACTTGGATAGGAATAATGATGGGAATAAAAACACTATATTATTAATATGATATGATATTTATTATATAAAAAAATATATATACCATCCACTTACATACCATTCCATAATTAATTGAATGATATCGTCGCTCATGTGTACATATGTCCTACCGTATCAATGATGTGATGGAGTTCATTATACATTATATTAATTAAATAATTATTATATAAATGTATAGAATTAATAAATATGATATATATTATATTGATATAATTTTTAAATGATATAACTATAACCTATGAAAGTGAAATAGAACTTTTTCTACTATAAATGTATAAGAAAATGAAGTAGTTAATACCCGAAATACGAGTAATACTGAAATGTTATTAATAAACGGTTGAAAAAATGATCATATTTAATATCCTGGTTCAAGATTAAGTAAATGAAATTATTTATACCATTTTACACGAGTCTCATATACATACCAATGGAATCATACCTAAGGTAAGGGATTATTTTTGTCTCACTGTTATTTATGTGAGACACATGTCGTATACACTAATTGTTTCTTCTACATGGTGTATATAATTCCCATTAATGTATTTTAAGAGTCTTATCTATAATATTATGTTATTTTAATAATTTTATTTCTTTCATGGGGAATCCAATTCTATTTATTATAATGTGAAAATAAAATATTTCCCAATATCTTAAATATTTACTTTTGTTTCATTTTATGTCTCCGTTGAGGAATATTTTTCATCCATGTCTGTTCTTTATAAAAAAATGTTTTAATAAAATGTTTTATTATTATCCTATAGATATTTAATGTCATATTTATCTTTAACTACATGTTTTTTATGGAATTGTTTTCATTTTCTAAACTAGGTATTTTTAACTTATCTGAAAACAATATGAGAATATTTTTTCATTTAACTTATACAAGATTAATTTTTTTTACTCTTTCATAATTCCTTATTTCATGGAAGCATAGTTTAAAATATTTAGAGTTTATTTTCAAATAAATTATATTAATTTATAATTTCATGTAATTTTGAGAGAATAAAAGAAAATTTAAGAAGAAAAGATATTTTCCTCAGAAATTATTTTCAAGTGTCCAATCAAAATTATTTTCTATCTAAGATTAAATTATTTAATAGTGTTATGTTTCAAGTATATTTTCTCTATTATTCTTGTGGTTTTATTTTTTAATAATAGAATTATATTTATGAAATCCATCTATTTTACATGGATCATTATATGTTTTAATGATGTTTATGGAACTCATTTTAATCCTTGGGTTATGCTATAATAAATTATATATGTTTTTGTGAAACAAATAAGAATTATTCCATTATGAGATGGGTAGAACCTATATCTCTCTTCAATTAATTGGTTAAATATATATATCTTGTCAGATAAGTTGGAATGGAATATGAAATGATATCGGTTCAGTAATACAGGGATGAAATAGAAAATGATCTTAGTTTAGTAATATAGGTAAGGAATAGTAATTAAACTAGGTTCTGTAATATAGGGTTGTAATAAGAAGTGAGCTAAGTTTATTAAAGGACCTTTTCCACTACGATGGTCTTAGAAATGAAATTTTTTTAATACGGAAATAATTTTCTATGGTTACGTGTTTTCCGTAAAACCATTTTTAATGAAAACTCTATTTTTTTAATGGCATGTGTTTCTTTATGATTTATACCTTATGAACTGCCAAAATTTATTCCATGAATCATGATTTTGATATATGTTATATGTTGTACCATTTTTAAAAGTTATGTTCATATTTTTACATTATTATGTTCATGTTTTTGTTTGATATTTTCATTTTGTACCCTTACTGAGTATAAGAGATCACCCTTTTCATATGTTTTCTATTCCCCGTTATATAAAGAAAAGTCTTAGGTAAGAAAACTAAATGGTAAGATCTTTAAGGGATATGTTTAAAATATTTCACTGAATTAGAATAATGTGTTCCAAGTTTCCAAAGGCACTAAACTAATATTGTATTTGGTCATCTATTTATGTAATTTAATAAGTATTCTACAAAAGTAATGTAATTTCCATGTACATCAAGCTAGGATCATTAAATTTCATAGATATAAATAATCATGTTGTTACTAATATATAGGGTGTTATCATGGATATAGAGATATTTTTTTAAATATTCTATACAGCTTGAAAAATAGAGTGAATCACCCTAGAAAATATATAGGTTATCTTGGCCTAGGCAGTGGCTTGCACATTGTTTCCACATGTTTTTGAAAGATATATGGACTAAAAAAAATCACATAAAATGATTTTCCCAAAGTACCCTCTTCAAACATAATATATATTCACACCTTCTTCACCATACATGTCACCCAACCCTTTGTAACCAAATATGGAGCTCCAACCACATTCCCCTTTGATTCTTGGCCCTCTTTTTCTATATTACAAGTGGTTCCAAGGTAATCCTCCCCAAATATCTCCTCTAATACTCTTTAATCCTTATTTCTTAGGTTTATTGTTCCTCCCAAACCCTATTTCACTTTATAATATAGGGATTACATTCAAGATAGTTATGACTAATTATTTTGGTCTCATATGGCTTATAGAAAATGTCTTATGTATTATTTGGTTATTCCCCATTAAATGTGGCACATTTATGCTTTATTTCTTCTTTTTCCATGTATGAGTTTCTATGAAATTGTTTTATTTTGGAATTGAAAGTGTGATTGTGAATTAAAAATATATTTTTATCAAAGTAATTAATAAATATGATATCCATGTGATGAATTGAAACTATTCCAAAGAGTTTTGAGATTTGTCTAAAGGGGTTCAAATTTAAATTACATATTTTCATGTTTGAAATGGAATGTTTTTATAATCCAAGAATTTTTTAAATGCTTGTGATGATTTATGAAATGGTTTTTTTATTTTTCAGGTTTTAATCCCGTTTAGATTTTCAATGATTAAAAACATTTATTAAAGTGTAAATTATTTTAAAGTGATGTTTTGGCCTCAAAAATATTTAAAAAGGGTTTCTTTAATGAATTTTAATTTGTTTTTAAATTATTGCGTGGTTTAAACCCTATGAATCTTCCATAAAAGATGTTTTAAAAAATATTTTATGGAAATGGATGGCCTTGGGCCTTTTTGGAGTTCAAATATGAAAACTTCATGTTAAAGGGGTGAATTTGATATGTTTAAAGGGTGTGTGTGATTTTAATGGGCCTTTAAGAATAATTAGAAGTTGTGTTTTACAAAAAGTAAAAATGGATTAGAATTGTAATTCATGTTTTATGTCAAATTCATATGGGTCACTTTGGTTTTAAATGGACTATTATAGAAGAATAATTTGATTTCCCCATGAGTTTCTTACCCCTTGTGTGGGTTTTTTATCACTGTGAAATTCTTGTTTCTCCCCTTGTGTGTGAATACAATTTTATATGTTGTGAATGTATGATATATATATGGAAATTAATTGAGAGGGTTATGAGGGTGGGGGAAATATTGATTATTCTTTTCATGTTAATCTTTTTCTGCATATTCAATTTCAACACATAGATATTGTTCATGGGAACTAGGGTACTACGTGAAAGGTCTATTCTTATATAACACTAGTTTGTAAGCACCTTACTAATACCCATACATTCATTCAAGGAACTAGGACTATGAGGGTTGTTTCATCATAATAAAGATTTTGTATGCTATTTGGATGACTTATGGTTAGGTTGTATTGTATTTTTACAGTTGTACCATGACTAAAATTGATAATGTTGGATGTTCTACAAGTTAGTAATCTCAGGTTAGAGGCTGTGCACATTAGTTTTCTTGATTTAGAGTTGAAATTAGGTTTTTTATCTTGTTATCAACTTAATCATTTCCCTTGATTATGTTTTCATGGTCCACACATCTTGATTCTGTTTATTATATTCCTTATGACTTGTGGTACCTGATTTTTTATGCTTGACCTGTGTGGGTCTGGGTTACTTCCTTTGGGAAATTAAATTTCAAATAATTTTAGAAAACCCTTGTTTAAAATAAATACTCTTGTGTTGAGTTTTAAAAATGGATTTCAAAATGGGAATTTTGGTTTCAAAATAGGCCTTGCCGTGCCCATGAGTGAATTTTATTTAATAAGAGTCAATGGGATTGTTGTTTTTAAATGGATTAGGTTAGTGGATATGGTTTCATAGGAAAAAAATTGTAAAATTTTTAAAAGTTTTTTTTGTTATAGTTAGTTTTTTTACCTTCTTATTTTTTAAATCCTACTTTTTAGTTATATTTGCAAACAATAATTTTTTAATTCCCTTATGAAATGAATTTCATACTATCAGTGGGTAAAAACCAACTAGTATATTTAGCTCACAACTATATTTTTATGGTTCAACAATACCATTTGGATTTGAGTTGTATTCTTGAGGCAGATGTGGTGTGATTTGGGTGGTGGTGAGAAAATGGAGGTTGCACGATGGTGGTTTGGAGAATGTATTACGTTTTTTAGCTTTTATTATTTTTAGTTAGTGTTTTATTTAATATAAAGGTCATCCTTGTTATTTATTTTAATTTTTTTTCTATTATATTTTATTATTATAGGTTGTATGGTTTATATATGGATGATGTTTTATCTTGATGAAAATTGGTTGGAATCGTGTGGTTGATTATGAACCATTTGGAATGTCCAATTATTTTGGTTTTTTATATATTTGATATTTTATAGAAGTCCAATGTATGTATGGTCTATATCATACTCTCAATATATGTTCCAATGTATTTAATATTTGCTTTTGGTGAAACTGTTCCCAAAGGGACTCCTATTATGATCAGGTAATAGTTGTCTTCCTGTGGGGATAAGTAATTCCCCATGGAACTTATGTTGAGTTTGGTCAAATGTCTGGTGGATGGAATCCCGGGTAAGTTAAATAAAAAATAATTCCTGAAATATATCAAAACCTGAAATCATGTTAAGAAAATATATTTAACATTTAAAATACATTTTTTATGTCATGAATTAATCATAATGAAATTAAATTTACAAAGAGTATACAATTGATCATATATCATCTATTATGACATTAAATAAACATAAAATATTTTTTAAAATAAATATTTCTTCATTAAATATAATTAAATATCCTTAATATTAATAATAAATAAACTTAATATATTATTAAAAATACATAGGTTGTTAAATTCTACCCCCTTAATGATTTTTTTGAAAAGGTTTAACTTTTTATCACAAAAAAGTGAGTGTATCTTACAATATAAAATTTGGATGTTATTGAGAACTCAACATCAATTTAAAGGTTAATAAAAAACAAATAATTTATATTAAAAGAGGAATATATTGACATTTTTATTAATAGAAACTATTTAAACCATATATGTATACTTATAATGTAATATTATTCATATTTGTTAAATAAGTTTCCAAAGGCATACCATGAAATTAAAATGTTATTTTCCCCATAATATTTCAGATATTAATCCTTTTTATCTTGATTAAAATGAAGTGTTTTTTTCATTTTTGATATAAGCATCATGTTAGAATTTATTTACATGTATTATTTGTATTTCATAGGCCAAATTACATCTATTGGTTTTTTGGTTTGATCAATTTACACTATATATTCACTTCACATTCATAAAAATAAATGAATAGAATGATTTTTTCAAGCTTGAATCATGAAAATATTTCTTTTCTATCATGTTGGTATATTTTTATCCATTAAAAAATAAGTATATTCACTAATGTAAAGTGGTCATCATGGTATTAAAAAATTTACAATAATTTATACCTTTTATTTTTAACCATTTACTAAAACCAAAATGACTGGTTTGAGTAAATATAATATATAATGAAATTATATGATACCAGTATATGAATATACATAATTAATCCTAAGATATCAAAATTTGTGACATCATTAGTTCAAACAATAGCATCATTACTTTAATGTATGAAACCTTTAGTTCAATTCATGACTTATTGGGTTCCACTTAGGTTGTCATAAGATTTATCTTCTAATTCTTCCTAACCTAATGCCAAAATATTTAAAAACCCTAAATTTTTTAAAAAATAATCTTACTAATTTATACACCCAAATATTATCAAAACCTTGAAAAATATGCTCCGAAAAATCCATTAATCAGATCCATAAATATCTTTAATCTCCCTGAAATTAAATTACACACTACCCATCTAAGTTTATTTAATAAATTATTTAACCAACCAATATATTAGCCAATATATTATCTAATGTAATATACATGAATTTCAAGCTAGTTTTTTAAATAACAATGTGTTGTGACTTATTTCCTTCCTTATATGTGTGTTTTATAGGAGAAGGGGACTTATAGTTAGTGTTTTATGGGTTGAAGGCTTAGTGGGTTGCATTGGGGAATACATAAGTAAATAGGATAACTGATGGGGTGAAACAGCTAGCTAATAGTGTTGAAAATTGGGAACTATATTTCTATAGATCCCACAACACTATTAGTAGATGAGGCCAAATGCATATATTATTCATAGGCACACTGGTTGTTAGGGGGCCAAACATAGGCCTACCAATGGTACCTAGGATTGGGAATCATTAACGATGTTTTTATATTTTTCCATTAATATTATTATTAAAATAACCCTCACCCAAATTTTAACCTAAGGTGAAAAGACCCCCTTATAAATATATTACTTTTTTTCTCTAGGATTCTAATTTATCTCTTCTTGGGTGCTTGAATTCTAGATCAATAGAGGGTATCCATTTTAGTATGCTCTATCCATTCTAAGCCTTATTATACTTATTTATCTTGATTTTATCAGAAATATAAGAAATTTTGGATGGATTTATTAATATCTATCTATATATATATATAATTGAGAATTAGTGATTTATTAATAGACCAGTGTTGAATTATGAGTATTGGTGACCTATCCTTCTCTAATGCAATATATATCATTGATGGTGAATCACTTTTAGTTATTTTATGTGGATTTTATACCTTTTCATGATTTTTACCTTCAATTAAAATCTTTTAGGCTATATATTGATAGATATGGCCTTATTATATTGAATTTTGGGTAAAAATGGAGATATATGTATCATCCATCAACAGATCATAGAAATTTTCATTAACACGCTAAATGTTGGAAGTCCTTTACATCTTGGGACTTTGTATTGATTTTTTTGACCTACTTGGGTTTTATGGATGACCCTAGAATATGGACTCTTGCATGATATGATATGTTAATGTATGTGGGTATCCTATGAAAACCTTTCTTGGTAAGAATTGTGTGTTCTTTACTATGTAGTGTATTAGTTGAGTAATTTTTCATATCTGTGGAATGTTTTATATTCCTTGTTTATTCATTTATATGTTTTACCTTTATTATGTATAATTCATAGTTTTTGAAAGATTTTTTTAATATTTTGTCCATTTTTATGTCAAACTTACTTGTGTATTTTTTTTCATAGCTAGTGGAACCTTATCTTAGGGTTTTGGTTAAAAGATGACCCTAATGGACATAGTCACCTCCCTAGAGGGGGAGTTTGGAAAAAATAACTCTTCAGATTTGGATCTTCATAGGATGGTTAGTGCACCAACATATCATTTGATTATCCCACGGGAGGATAATTTCATAAATTTATTTAAAAGGGTTTCTAGATTGGTACAATGTATCATTAAATAACATCCTTAGTTATATATAGAGTTTGATTGTTCATGTTTTCCAAGCATGTAAATCATTGAAGGAAACTAGCTATTCATGTTCCATTGGTATAAATTACCCTTAAAGCTTGAGGTGGATTTATTTTATAAAGGTGGAATGTTATTTTCTTCTCAAAGGTAAATGATGTTTTACTAAATTATCTAATCTATATGATCTAAAACATGTTATATAATTCTAACATGATCCTAAAGCAGATATGGCTAGTGTTCATGGTAGATTGGTTAGTGCATGATCACCTAGTACATTATTGGTCAAATGATTGTATTCAAATTTACCATTCCATTATGTCATAAACCTATATATATATGTCCTCTTATGTTAATGACACATTGGGGATTTACTTTTATGTTTATACGCATATAATGCATGGGAATAATAGTGTGTTTTCATACTTCATGATCAGGATCCAGAGAAGAGAAACAAGCATGCAGTAGGTTACTAAGGAGATTGGTGTTGGGAGATAGATGTGGTACTAGGATAGACTCAAAATAGTTTTCATAGAACTTTTATCATATCCATATGTTTTGTTACACTTATTGACCTACCACATGAGGGGTATATTTGGTATATTATTGTATGACTTAATGTGAAATTTGGTATCACAATACATTTTTTATTTTCTATTATGATGTATATTTTTCCTCTGATTTACATGGTAATAGTCTCCCCATAGAACATTCAAGACCTTTTCCACTAGTCGATATCCTCTTGTGTATGGAGAGGCGAGTATGAGGTTTTGTGGATCCTTAACTCAAACGATTTACGTCATGGTGTTACAAAATGGTATTAAGGAACTGAGTTTCCTTTATTTTTTATTCACTATTTTGGTACATGGTAGAAAGGCGATAGGTTATGTGGATCTCAAGTAGGGGAGTTTCCATGTTCTAAACCATCTTATGCATAACAGAATTTTGGGTTACTGGTTATGGGATTGATGTTATGGTTTTATGGGATTTATGTATTTTATTTAATCATGAGTAGGAACTTCTGATCACCAGTCATATATATACTTGTTGTGTGTTATATGTTAGTTATTCAATTTAGTGCGTTTATTATAATAGATGATCTATTTTATATCTATTTTATATATTATTTTGATATATCAATATTGTAATATGTTAGAAAAACACATTCATATTTTTATGATATATATATATTATTGTGAAAAATGTGAATATAGGAAGCACTAGGAATTAATTGTGTGTAGAACCGAGAGGATTATACCTTATGTGTGTGTATCTACTAATAAAGGTCTTTCCATATAAATCCATTATATGTGTCTTGAAATTTCTCATGTATACTTGTATAAAAATTGTTATAAGTGTTATAAATATTGATTTTTAATTTCATAAAGAAGAAACCTTAGAGATGTTGTAATTCTCATACTATGTAGGATGAACTAGTTTCACCATAGTCTATGTAATAGGATTTCCCTGAGCATGATCTTGGAATTGATCTAGTGGTTCAGGTAGTAAACCCACCATAGTCCATACTTTTAAATATTATCCAAACTTGGGATAGATGGTCATAGAGGATGATTGTTGATTATACTTGATACATTCAACTCCATCACCACCATCCTTATAAGGAACTAGTGGTACTCGAGATGTTGAGGCCTAGATTAATATTATGAGAGTAATGTTTCAAATTTTGTAGACTTTTGTGGATATGAGGGTTTAGTTGGAATCCTTTATACTTCAGAGACATTCCGAGAGGTGGTGGGGCTTTATGAGTCTAGAAGAAAAGAATTACGGTCTAACATAGAAGAACTTAATATATTTATTCTTCAAAGAGTTTATTAGTAACATGATGAATTTTGACCAAGATCAAGAGTTTATAGTGATTTATTATGGTTCGATGACAGTTTCTTCTTGGATCATTTAATAGAGTTGTTATGATTTTCTATTATACTTTTTTTACGAATGAGGCACAAAAGGATATAAATTTTTATATTTTCCATATTTTATATCTTATAAATTCGGACATAGTATTTGACCTAATGACATTTGTGGAGGTGCTTCATAAGGATGAATATTTTGAGAAAGGGATACAAGATCATAAGCTTGTTGGTTTTCTACCAGATTTTAGTTCTATGATGACTGGACATCCCAATGATATTTTTAGTGCCTATTTTGGTGTTAGAAATAGAATGAATGAGGATGTACAATAGTGTGGTATATATGTAGAGAAAATTAGGTATTCTTCTGATCCCTCTATTAGAGAATGCATAACTAGGTTCTATAACTATGAATGAACGTTACATTTTAGTGCATCATACATAAAACACCTATAGAATATCACCATTATAGTAATATGGGTCATATCTAGAAATTTTATTCTAAATTTCCACATTAATATTTAAGGAGTTCATGATAATGTTAAGGTACATGTCCTCAATAGAATACCTGGTCCCTTCAGAGTTAGGTGACTCAAGAAATTCATGCACCGTATTGGAAAGGTTCTTTATTGACCTGCCCTTGGGAAAAAGAGTAGACCATATATAGTGACTTATTGAATTCCAAATAGTTGTTACGAGATAAATTCATCTATGGGACTTCATGATCTATGAGATGACTAGTTTTAATGTGATATTCATAATGGAGTGGTTGAAGAATTATCAAGCTAATATCGACTATTACCAAAAAATTGTATCTTTCACTACATTTCAATGAGATAGGTTCGTGTAAAATAGTGATTAGGATGCTAGAAAACACAATATGAGATATGAAATGAGATAGATGGATATATTATTCAATATATAGAAATCATGGACCCCACAATAGAATCAACAGTAGCTCCATATATCATCCCTCCTTTGGTGGATCGTTATCAGGATGTCTTCCCAAATGACTTATCAGGTATTCCTCTAGAAAATTAATTTTTTTTAGATCAATCATATACCTAGGGTGAAAATGATATATATTTATCCTTCTCATATGTAACTAAATGATTTTATATTGTTTAAGATGTAATTAGAGGATTTTTAGGTGAAGGGATTTATCAAATCCAATACATCTCCTTTAGGTGATCCAATATTGTTTTCCAATAAGGTGGAAAATAGTCTATGTATCTGTGGGTACTATAGGAAGATGAACCCAATAATGGTAAATAATAGTCACCATTTAAAATATATTGAATTTTTTTATTAGTTATGGGGATATTATTGGTCTTCAAATATTGATCTTCATTCTAGGCTACCATCAATTGCAGGTTAGAATAGATGATATTCCCAATAGAGAATTTAGGAGTATATATGAACAATACGTGTACATTTTCATTACCTTTGGGTTAAAAAATTATCAAGTGTTTATCATGGATCTCAATAATAGGTTTTTTGATACATACCTTAACTTATTCATTGTTGTATTTGTGGAAGATATCCTAATATATTCTAAGACATTGTATAAGCATTCTATGCACCTTGATATTTTATTGAGCACAATTTGATCACATCATCTTTATTCCAATCTATTTAAGTTTCACTTATCGAATCTAGAGTTGCATTTACTAGTGAACATAATTTTTAATGTGGGGTTTTCAATGGGCCTATATAAGGTAGAGCTTGTGATTTATCAGGCACAACTTATGAATGTGTTTGATATTAAGATTCTTAGGATTATGGGATACTATAGATATTATCTATAGGAATTATCCCATTTAGAAGATCTGATAACAAATCGTACCTAGAAGGGGGTGAACTTTATCTGTTATGATCAGTGTGAAGATGCCTTTCTATAGCTATGGAACAAATTGATGACAACTCAAGCTTTCATTATTCCATATCCTAGGATTGGACATATAGTGTATTATAATTATTTAGGTATTATGTTGGGAGTTTTGTTTTTGTAGATATATTAGGTGGTCACTTATAGTTTATGTTAGTTTTGACCCCATGAGTATAACTACCCAATGAATGACTTAGAATTGGAAGATGTGGTTCATACTCTTTATTTTTGGTGACATATTCTATTTGGTGATAGGTTTATCATTCACACAGTTCACAAGAGATTGTGTTACATATTCTATTAGTTTGATCTAAATATGAGGTAGATGCATTGAGTATATTATTTTTTTATATTCTACTTTGAGATGGCCTATGCTCTAGGTAAAGGTAAAGTAATTTTAAATGATCTTAATATGAGATTTCTTGAGACATAGGATCTTGGATATAAGTATTCATCGAAGAAATAGTGTCTGATGAGTTTGATGGTTGATTGGCTAGTGGATCATCTTAGTATCATTGAGTTTTGGAATTTTTCCTTTTGTTATCACATCTTCGTAAGTGGACCAAATAAAGTCCATATAGGAGTTTGATCCTAAGTGTATAGTGATGTGGGACTGTGTTATAGGGGTGATTTAGTCTTGGGGTGGTCCTTAGATAATCATGAAAAAATATAAACTAATTGGTGGTTAGTAGTTCTAGTTTCCTTAGGGGAGGATGTTATAAGGGAATCTATTGAATTGAAATGGGTTGTACATTCAGGATCGATGAAGATGTTCCGTTATATCCAGCATAAGTTTTGTTTTTAGGAATTAAAGGGGCCGCCACTGGGATTTTTCATGAAGTCTTAACTTCCATAGGGTATTGATAAATAGTTCCTTAGTGGTTTGATTTAGTCCCTTACAATTCTTATTTGAATGTTATATGAAATAATTATGGACTTTATAATAGAGTATCCCTAGAACCTAAGGATTTGTGACACTATATGGGTTATTTTTTATTATTTAATTAAAGTTTCACTTTTTAAGTTCATTTAAAAGAGACTTCAGTGGATGAGTTAATGAATTTTTATGCTTGGGATATTATAAACATTTAAGGATTTTCTTTGAAAACCATGTCAAATATGGATTCACATTTCACACCATGGTTTTGGAATGGAATAATGGAGACTTTGGGTACCCAAATAAAACAAAGTAAGCCTATAATACATAAAGAAGATGATAGGATAATATGATGATATAGATATTAGAGTATATATTATGGGAATTAATTATTGAATTTGGAGACCACTAAGAAAGTGAAGTTGATCGATAATCAATTAACAAACACATAAATAATAAGGCCATTATATGATGTTAGGAGTAGGTGACCATTAGATTTCACTATGGGTAATTGAGTTTTAATGTGGGTGACTCCTTGACTGGGGAATTGGTGGTTGTGAAAGTAATGGATTTTAGTGTCAAGGTTTATTAGATCATTCAACATGACTGAGTGTATCATGATAGTGTCTACCATATTGATATTCCTTCATGGTATTGTGGTATCCATGATTTGATCCATATCTCTCAACTTTATAGATATATTCTTGATAATACTCATGTGATAATTTTTGAGGATGTTGAGTTGGGTCATGACACATCATTATGTAATTCACAGTCAATTTCATAGACTGGGGAGAGAAAGTGTTTCAAGTAAATATGGTTCCATTTTTAAGAGTAATTTGGTAGTACGGTTGATGTCAAGTTGAGACTCGATTGTGTCAATATGATGTTAATGCACAATAGACTGAGTTTTTTTATCCAGACTGTTATAGTCTCTTCTTGACAAATAGATGAAATTAAAAGGGGAGAAGTGTAATTTCCTCAATATTCAAAGTATTTTTGTACTTAAATGAAAATATACAATTCTTTACATACACCCATTCTGTGTTTATTATGGTAAAATGGGTCTTGGAGATAAATTGCAAGTGTTAGAGGCTTAGTGTGTTGCATGATGGCTATAAAAAGTCCATCGGCTAAACAGGGGATGCACTGGTCAACCAATGGAACCCAAAATACAAAATCATTAAGGTGGTTTCTTTATTTTCATATAAATGTTTTATTAAACTAAATCTCAACCATATATTCCCCTAATAGGTATATAACCCCTAGAGATCTCTCCATTGGTATTGTAGATTGATTTGGTATTTCAGTCTAGGTTTTCTCTACCCATTATAAGCCAAATTCTCATTATTTATTTGAAATTAATCATATATCTAATCCATGTTGGCTAGATATATGAACCTCCACCAAGATCAAATGGATAAGTCTTACATGATTTATAGTTCAGTGTTGGATTATGATAATTGGTGACCTCTCTTTCCACGATCCTAGATCTACTATTGATGGTGAATCCCTTTTAGAATATGGATGTAGATTTAATTACTTGGGAAGATTACTACCTTGAATTTCAATAATAAAGTATATATATTTGTAGTTATGGTTCTATTATAGTGATTTTTTGAGAATGGGGGAGATCAAGGTATCATCCCTTGATAGATATTGTAAATTAGCATCGATGTTTTAAAGATAGGAAATCTTTTCCATATTTAGCCTTTTTATGAAATTTTATAACATTCTTAGCTTATGTGAATGTGAATAGAATAGATACTGTTTAATTATATGATATGTTAGTGAATTTGGCTATCCAATGATACCTTTTTTGGTAAGTATTATGTGTTCCTTTCTATGTTGGGTATTATTTGAGTAATGTTTCATATCCAAGGAATGTTTTATATTTCATTTATTTTACTTTCAATGTTTTAAATTACTTATATAACTTTCATAGTATGTGAAATATTTACTCAAGTATGTTGTTATTTTCTAAGACATGCTTACTGGTGGATTTTTTCATAGTTGGTGGAACCTTGTCTCAGTGTCTAGGATGATATATGGGCATGACAAACTTAGTCGGCTCCCTATAGGGGGAGTTCAGGCAGCATGTCTCTTTAAATGTGGATCTACATAGGGTTATTTATTCCTATAAATGGATTGTGACTATACAAATGAGGATAATTCTATATACCATTAAAATAGGGTTCAAAGGATGGTATAATTTTCTATTGGTGAAAATCCTTGTATTTTCATAAAGTTCTATTATTTGGGCATACCAAGTGTGTGTACCATCAATGGAAAGTAGGTAGTCATGTTCCATGGATATGAATATGCCTTAAAAATGGGTGTTGATATTTTACATATAGGTGGAATTTAATTTTTTCTTAATGGTGTACAAAGTTACATAGAATGATCTAATTCATTTGATTGACTAAATTTGACATTCTTCCAACATCACCCCCAAGTAGGTACATCCATGGTTTGAGGTAGCTTAGTTAACACATGATCACTTGTTACATGATTGGCTATATTTTTATATTCACATTTATCGTTCTATTATGTCATACACCTCTATATACATATGCACTTATGCTAAGGAATATATGGTATCATTCTACTAGGTTTATACTCACACCCTACATAGGAATATTAGTGTGTATTTGTGTGTGTGTCTAGACTCATAATTAGATATATATATAGATGGGAAAGGGTGTTATAGTTGGTTTCTAAGGATCTTTAAGTTGGTAGATGAATGTAATATTTTGACTAAATCTTGATGGTTTTGTAAAAACTTTTATTTATTATCATTTTCAATTGTATTGTTACACTTGTTGACCTTTCACATAAAAGGAACATTTGGTTTTTGTTGAATGAGCTGGAATGATAATTTTTTTTCTCTTGATTAATTTTCTAATGGAGGATGGGACCATAGTCTGTGAAAAAAGAAATCCATGATGGAGATTCATAATAAGGGCACAATATCATTGTATGGGTGGTCTCTTATGATTTATATTAGATACATGTCATGTATGATGTTCCAATGTGAATGTTGGGCCTTTATGGGGTGGGTTGGGTCATCCAACATTGGAGATAGTGGAGATGGAAACATCTCTTTATAATTTGGTGTGGATAACTCATATATCATGATGCTTATATAGGGGAGTATTGGACCATATACAGAGTAAAATAAAACAAATGAGAGCGAGTCCCAATAAGGGGAAAAATCATGGTGTAGTGATTTAGTTACAATTTCCAATAAACCTTCTTGGGATAAACCAACACATCACCCAACCCATCTATCTATTATGCGTTAAGGTAATTCACATTCCCCACTATCTAGAAACTAGTGCTTAGGAATAAAAAAACCCCACCTTGGGAATGACTTCTCCTTCAAAGCTAAGTTAATAAATATTGTATTATTTACTAAAAAAATAGGAACTTTACTTAATTTGGAGGAACATGAAAGTTCAAATAAGTATAACTCAATAGAAAAAAATAAAATGAGTCATAGACAACAATGTTGATCCAACCCATATTGATAATATATATCACTTAATGATTCCACGAGCATACAAAATCTTAAATAAATACATAACAGAGTATAAAAAAAACATGAATACAAATACAAGTGACGATCATCTTGAATAACACATCAATAAGTAGATGTAAAATCAAACTAAACCAAGATTTAAATTCACACCATGAAACCTTGGGTTTCTCTCCTCATCCCAACTCACCATATTTTTCTTAAAACAATAATAATCAATCTAATATGGAACCATAAAATTGTGTGTAACAATGAAAACTACATTATCACACAATATAATGTGTAAGTAGGGTTTGAAAAAAATGGATGAGTGGGGCTTCACTAAAGATTCTATGCAAATCCATTAAATAAACATGTCATGAATATTTTTCAAAAAATACAATAAATGAAATAAGATTTAAAATTTTATAATCTATAACCAAAAAAATTACAATTTTTATTTTAAAAACACTTTCTTATTTTGAAACTAGCCCATATTTATTTCAAATAACATGTTCTGAAAATCCAATTTTAAAATCCATTTCAGTACATTTCTTTATAATAGAACAAAATAAATCGATTTTAGAAAATATAATTCTAAATCAACAATTTAAACAATTTTAAAATCATTCCTGCCATAGATAATATATCTTAATCAAGTAGAAACTCAATGTTAAGAAGCAATATAAAAACAAAAAATAACATAATGGTGCTACTGGAAATAATAATTAGGGGATATAAGAATGAAAAAAGATTTCCCTATGTGAGAACACTTAGGAACTCAAGTAATATTATAGTAAACTAATAAAAATAACCTCAATGCAACCAAAAATAACATTCTTGTCCATGTATCCCTATCAAACTAGTCAGACCCTGAACCATGCTATGAGCTTGTAACTAAA
The DNA here is from genome assembly GCA_963277665.1 of Viscum album. Classification (NCBI taxonomy): domain Eukaryota; kingdom Viridiplantae; phylum Streptophyta; class Magnoliopsida; order Santalales; family Viscaceae; genus Viscum; species Viscum album. The sequence continues at coordinate 639,288,983 of OY728146.1, read as the reverse complement.
AACAGAACAACCATTCAGGTTAACTCAGTTACCCAATTATACTCTATATAGACACAATCTCAATTAGTGTTTTCACCAATCAATAAAGCTACTTATTTACCTATCAATACTATGACCAAATAACCAATAAAATAGGTTATAAATGATTTGAAATAAATAAATAAATTAACACAATTAATATCCAACACATCAACTCTAATTACCCACATTTAATATCCCCATTTCAAATTTTACATCCATAAAAAATGATAAAAAATCCATATTGGGACCAAAAATTATAAAGGGAAATCAAGGAGTTCCTAAAAATTTATAAAATCATTTTAATGTTCATAATTGATCTTTTTATAAAAAATAACTTTTCATGAAAAGACTTTTTCCTTTCATTTTTAATTTAACAACTGGGTTACAATGAAATGATTTATAAAGGCACTATTTTTATAACTAGAAGTATCCTTTTTAAATCATCAAAACCACTATTGGAAATCATAAAACAATACTTTAAGCCATTTTTTATATCAAAAATATTTAATAAAACTCATTTTATCTTTTCTTAATAGGATTATCACTCCCAAAACATTTATTTGAAAAAAAATTCAAAATCTATCTTAAACCACTTAGGCCAAGCCAACAAAACCATTGAAAATAATTGAAATTTTTGTTTAAAAATCATATATAGATAACGTTTAATTAATAAAAACTTTATAAAACCCATGAATTCCATGAATTTCATAAAAAGTAAATTAATAGAAGCATCTACCTTAACCAAAAGAAAAATAATTTCTAATGTGTTTAATTCCATGTAAAAACTAAAATAGGTTATGAATAACCCTCCAATGTTACTAAATAATGAAACCTCTAGGTTATAATAAACCTAAAACCTAACCCAATATTAGATAGATAATTATCGTTCCAAGATAAAGATAAACTAGTTCAATAGAATATTAAGGTATGGAGGAGATAAAATTAGAGAACAAGAGAATTACCTCAAAATCGCTTAAAATCTAGTAGAAGAGGGCCAAAATAAAAGTAGGGGGAAAAGGATCTCCCCCTTAGATTCCAAGATAGTTGGTCATATGATAGGGAGGGAAAGTAGTATGAATGGGGTTAATATTCAAAGGGGTGTTATTTTAATTTATATTTGTAAGTGAATATGGGAAAACCATGTGGTTTGAATGAATCTTTTTGAAACCATATGCTATACATGTAGGAGTAAATGTCTTACCCACCACACCATTCATGGTTTATGCTATACATTTTCCCCTTAATATGTGATAACTATGATGGTCACCCCACAAACCAACCAAGAACATGGTTTCCTATGGATCCTTGTACATTTGGGAAACTCATTGAGTGACTATGTAAAACTTCATTATCACTATAAAAGAACCCCTCACATGGTTCCCACATAGTTAATCTTAATCATGAAAGTAAAATATAAAACATCCATGGAACATTAAAAAACTTCAAAATTTAAGAATAAAAATCACTAAAATTTAATGTAACCCAAAATAGTATAAAATAATGAAAAATAACTAATAAAACATAAATTTCCGTCTTAAAATTATTCCCACCATGCTACTTTATTAGACCAAAATTTTATTGCTAAACAATTGAGGGAAACTAAAATAGAAGGAATTTTCCACCCAATTCTTGAGATGGATGATCGAATAAAACATATAAATGACACACTAGATAAAATTACTCATGTAATCCACCATCAAAATCTTCTAACCAAAATCCTCAGACAGTTTTATCAAAATTCTTAGACATAATCCAACCACTACAAAAGAAATCCAAATCACAAACATTCAACCTAAAGGCCCTAGAAAACAATATTCCTAGAATAGGTTTCTGCATAATTTAAAACTCCTCTAAAATAGTAAGACATAGAAAAATGATTTTTATAAAGATGATACCACCCAAACTGAACTCATGCTTAAAAAACAACCAAGAAAGGAAAACATTAATTAACTATAAATGACCATTAAAAGAAAACCTGATCAAAATACCAACAAAATAAAACCCAAAAAAACTAATATCCATAAACAAAATCCATCACAAATTCATCGGTAATGTCCAACCATTTTTAACCATGAAACATAAGGCACTAAATATCCCTATTTTTAAGAAGACATATCATGGGAATTCACCTCCATCCATCATTATATAAGGATGAATTATAACATCAAATAGGGTCACAGTATAATGACCCATACTCTACATACATTATTATTACTTCAAAATTAAAGCAGACTTATTACAACATATAACAAAACCATGAAAGGACCGTATAGGTATAATTTCTTTAGAAACTAGCAAACATAAACAACTGGTTCATAAATCATCTATGTTTTCTCCCATTTATTTCATCGTATCAAGAGTCCCTTTTGGAATATTCTACTTAATACCCTTCATCTAGATCGAGTTCACTCCTCGTTCTAGTCTTGTATCACTGAACCAGATTAACTTTTTGTTCCAGTCATGTCAATATCATGAGATATAAATCTTTACCCAAATCATTGGAGAGAGATATATGTCCCAACCATCTCATAATGAAACCACTCTTATGTCTTCCACAAAATCATAATTCATACATCATAGCATAACCCATGTAATAAAAATGGGATTCTTAAACATCGTGACATCAGAAAAAATTTTTATAAGATAAAGGAATTCATAAAAATAATTCCATCACAAAATAATAAAATCAATGTAATAATAGGGATAGAAACAGAACCCTATACTATCTTAGATGGAAAATATTTTTGCTAAAACACTTGAACTCCATTCTAGAGGAAAATATCCTTTCTATTTCAAAAGAAAATATTTTTCCTTTATTAACATGTCATACAATTTTAAACTAAAATAAGTTGATTAAAAATTAACTTGAAAACTTGTAAAGTAATATTCATGGAAATAATGTTCTATGAAATCATAAAAATCCATTCATGTCGTATATGTTAAAAAAATATTCTTCTCGTACTTTGGCCGGAAAAGTCAAAAAGTACCTTGTACAAAAAATGACAAAATATTCCTCTTACATCTTTTACAAAAACTCACCAATGAGTAATATTTGATTGAAATAATTTTAGGAGGATAGAAATAATATTAAATATTGAGGAAACATGGTTTTGGATGATAAATATCCCCAGTAAACTCAGAAGTATAAACAATCTCGGATAAAAATTAGATTGAACGATTTTCCTTTACCTTAGGTATGATATGCTTTGTACATGTATGAACCTCTTGTATAATGATTTAAATAATGTCATTGACTTATTCCAGAATCATACTCCTTTTTATTATATCATATATGGTCATATTATTTTCTTCTTATTTGTAATATTTCATTAATACTTGTTATTCAGGTGTTTATTACTTTATGTTCTTATGCATGTTTTGTCGAATAAATTCTTATTATTCTTTTTAGGTTATAGATAACTATTTTAAAGAATGGTATTAGTGTAATATATATCATATTTACTCATTCAATTCATTTATATAATCATTATTCACTGAAGATCATGTAGAACGAGTCACATCACTTCGTGGAGACGGTAGGCCGTACGTACGCACGAGTGATGATATCATTCCCATGATCGTGGAATTGTATTGAAGTGTATGTATACTATTTCATAATAAATATCAATATAAAATAATCATATATAGATATTCTTTACACAATTATACCAATCCAGGTAAGGTGGTGGTGGAAAACAGATTACACCATGGCATGGAGACGGTATTCCGTACGTACGCACGCGCGGGGATTTCGTATTCCATAGGATGGATAGAAGGTGAAATATGGTTGTTTAATATTTATAATAACATATTAGTATATGAGTGATACTGATGTTATTACTTCATAATGAAAAAACTATATAAGAATAAGTAGAAGAAGAAATAAATTTGAAATAATCAGTAACGGATATTACATAATCTTCGACACGCCTCTTTGAAACCTTCTCTTAGGGCACTAAAATTGGTCTTTGAAGAAGACCAGGAACTCTAGTATGTTTCAAGGGAGTTTGAGAAGAAAAATTGGTATGGTTTGGCCGAGTTTGAAGGCTCAAAGTGGGGTGAGGAGGAGAGGGAGGAGGCGCCCTTTTTATAAGGGAGGAGAGGGGCACCTTTGGAATTATAAGAAATATTAATTTATAATAAATTCCAACCCCACTTAAAAACCACCAAAAAATGACTCAAATCCAAATATTATATGAGATAGGGTTGTAATCTCATCAACCAATAAAATTTAGACAAGTTGGGAACTCATTTTATACATTATCAACATGATTTATCTTTATATAATCTATTTATATTTATTTATGGTAATAATATTCTAAATTTTAAATCATTATAAATAATTACTTATATATTGTGAATTGTACATAATTGTATAATTTATTACATTTTATACCATATAAATTTTAATTTATAATTTTTAAATTTTTTTGTGATTTTGAAATGATTTTATAATATTCAATTTTTATTAAATAACAATAGTGTCAATTTTGACACTATTCATTTATTTGAATTTAAAAAAAATATAGACAGAAGATATGTTCGATCGAAAAGATTTAATAGATTAATAACATGTTATATTTATGTAGAAAATTAGTGGATCACATTAAATAGTTCATATAATATTTACTTTAATACTAGAATAATTTATTTGATATTTCAATCAATAAAATTATTTCAACATCACTATTGTGTCATAATTAATGATAATTATTTAATCCCTAAAAATTATAAATAAATTCATATGATGTACATAATTTTATTATATATCCAGGGACTATTTATATCCTAATTTTTATGATGTTTATCACTAAATGAAAATTATTACACTTATAATATTTAAGAGAGTGACATGTTGTCACTTTCTTTGGTTTTAATAATAACTATATTATTTCAAGGTCAAAAGTCCATTAAATGAATTTATTATGACCCTTAGCTGATATGTTTCGACTTTTATTCATCCAATATGATTTTGGAAAGTGTTAGGGTAATTTTATAATCTTATTTTTACCTTTAATTACCAGATTTACCTTTAACTCTAGTACATAAAAATTACCGTAGTTACTATTCATAATATCAAAAAAATAAAAGTAACCCATTAACATAATTTGGACCTACTGAATACAAATATGGAATCTATTTTTCAAAATTCAAAACACATAAGTTGCAGTAATTAATTTAAAATTAATCCCGTTGTTAAGCAAACGGGTTTTAAAAGTTAAAACATTGCCAAAGATTGAAATGTTTTTACCTATGAATTCAATGTAAAATTAATGATAATGACATACATTATATTAAATGGTAAAAAATATTCTATTTATACTTTAAAACCATTCAATATTATATTTTAACCATATAAATTATTGTGATAAAAAAGTTGTTTTTAATTAAAATATAGTGTGTTTTTACTATTCATTAAAATATGAAAGTTATCTATAATAATCTGAAAAATTTATGAAAAGTTAATTTTTATATCCTGATTCCAAAGAAGAATTTTATTTTGTTAAATTGAACTTATAAACATGTCAAAAATTATATTTAAAGTGGATGCACAATCAAATGGCGGAAAAACTGCATTTTTTGAAAAAATACTTATTTTACATGATAATTTTATTTTGTTCACATACCATGTTTTAGAAAGTATTTAAGATGAATAATAATGTTATAAAATTCAAAATTTAGTTAATACTATTCACAACTGATAATTTATAATATTATAGTAATATATCATGGTTTAGTGAAACTCAGTATTGCGTACTACACACGCTATCGAGGAAGGTCACGATTGCGTGTAACTCAAGCCAAGCTAGTGTTGTGTGCAGTGAAAGATTCCTTTCATGTTTTGTATAACATAAGACATAATAAAAATATACTTCTCATAAAATATCAGGGTGTTACATTCTACCCCCCTTAAAATGAACTTCGCCCTTGAAATTCTTTACTTCGTAACAAACAGATGAGGATACCTCTCCCTCATCATATCCTCAATCTCCCATGTAACTTCTTCTAATTGGTGGTTACTCCATAAAAATATCACCAAGAGAGTGGTCTTGTACCATAGAACTTTTTCGCTATGATCCAGAATCTCTATCGGCTGTTCTTCATAAGAAGGATCTTGCTCCATCGGTACAACTTCTGATCTTAGTATATGTGAGGGATCAGGTATGTACTTTCTCAGGAGAGATACATGGAACACATCGTGAACTTAAGAGAGATTCGGTGGAAGCACCAATCAGTAAGCTACCTTCCCAACACGATCCAGTATTTCTAAAGGACCGATATACCTAGGGCTCAGCTTTACATTCCTTCCAAATCTCATTACTCTCTTCCAAGGAGATATTCGTAAGAACACTTTATCACCAACTTCAAACTCTAGGTCTTTTCTTCGGTTATCAACATAACTTTTTTGTCGACTCTGAGATACTCTTATGTGTTGTGGAATAGATCAGACCTTTTCTGCCATATTTTCAACAAGATCAGGTCCTAATAGCTTTCTTTCCCCAACTTCATCCTAGAAAGTTGGAGTTCATCATTTCTTTCCATATAGAGATTCATAAGGAGCCATTTGAATACTGGAGTGAAAGTTATTATTATAAGAAAATTCCACCAAACGTAGGTGTTGATCCCAACCACCTTTGAAATCCATAGAGAAAGCTCTCAACATGTCTTCTAGAGATTGAATTGTTCTCCCAGACTGACTGTCTGTCTGAGGATGATAAAAAGTTATGAAACTCAACTCTATATCTAGAGTATGCTGAAGACTTTTCCAGAACTTGAGGTAAATCTTGGATCCTGATTAGATATAATGGAATGTGGTACTCCATGAAATCTTACCACTTCCCTTACATATATCCTGGCAAGCTGATACAGAGAGAAATCTTCTCTAATAGTAATGAAGTGTGCCGACTTCGTAAGATGATCAACTATAACAAAGATAGCATTATTTCCTTTGGATGTTTTAGGAAGTCCAGTGAAAAAGTTCATAGTGATGTTTTTCTCATTTCCATTCGGGTATGGGTAATGGTTGTAACATCCCCTTAGACTTCTGTCGCTCAGCTTTAACTTGTTGACAAACCAAGCATCGAGAGACATATTCAGTAACATATCTTTTCATTCCATCCCACCAGAAATACTATTTCAGGTCCCTATACATCTTCGTGTTTCCAGGATAAATAGAGAATGAATAACTATGAGCCTCATCCAGTAGCTCCTTCTTTAATTCTGGGATGGGAGAAACACAAACCTGATTCCTGAAAATTACCATCCCATCACAATCACGGTTTAATTCTGGAACATTTCTCACCTTCTTTTGTAACTCTACATCTTCTTTTTGTGCCTCTTTAATCTTCACATGCATAGATGGTTGAAAATTCATTTGAAAAAGATAATATTTTCCCCCTTCCATTATAATTCCAAGATCCATCCTTTGTAAATCCATAAATATTGGATCTTTTGGGATCCTCATCATGGATAAGCTAGCATGGTCTTGTCGACTTAATGCGTCTGCCACCTTGTTTGCTTTCCCAAGGTGGTAATGAATTGAGCAGTCAGAATCCTTAATCCACTCCAACCATCTTCTTTGGTGCATATGCAGCTCTTTTTGTGTGAAAATATTTTTTAAACTTTTATGATCAATATAAATATCATCCCTTTCACCATAAAGATAATTCCTCCAAATCTTTAATGCAAAGATTACCGCAGCTAACTCCAAATCATGAGTTGGGTAATTTTTCTCATGGATTTTCAAATGTCACGAGGCATATGCTACCACAATATCATTTTGCATGAGAACACACCCCAATCCCTTATTTGATGCATCACTGTAGATCACAAAACTTTCTCCAATACAAGGCAGTGTGAGCACATGTGCACTGGATAACCTTCTTTTCAACTCCTTGAAATTCTCTTCACACTCCTCTGTCCAAACGAAATTAACTTCTTTTCAAGACAACCTGGTGAGAGGATTATATAATCATGGAAAACCTTTCACAAAACGTCGATAATATCCATCCAAACCAAGAAAACTTCAGATCTCAGTTACTGTTTTTGGTCTCGACCATCTTTTGATAACTTCTGTCTTTGCTGGATCCATAGATATCCCCTCTTTTGAGATTATATGACCAAAAAATGAAACTTTTTGAAGCCAAAATTCACACTTGGTAAATTTTGCATAAAACTTCTCCTTTCTTAGGGTCTTTAATACAATTCTCAAGTGATCTTCATGTTCTTCCTTTCTCATTGAATAGACAATAATATATTCTATAAAGACTACCACAAACTGATCAAGATAGTCTCTAAAGACTCTATTCATTAGATCCATGAAGATAGCAGGGGCATTGGTAAGACCAAATGACATCACTATAAATTCATAGTTTCCATACCTTGTATGGAAAGCTGTCTTTGGTATATCCTCTTTTTTGACCCTTAATTGATGATACCCTGAACGAAGATCAATTTTGGAAAATTATTGGGCTCCACGTAGTTGGTCAAATAAGTCATCAATGTGTGGGAGAGGATATTTGTTCTAGATAGTGATCTTGTTAAGTTCTTGATAATCAATGCAGAGTCTCATTGATCCATCTTTCTTCTTAACAAACAGAATAGGTGCTCCAAAAGGTGAAGCACTAGGGAATATTAATCCTTTTTCAAGATTCTCTTGAAGTTTCTTCTTCAATTCTTACAACTGAATTGGGGACATTCTATAAGGTGTCTTTGAAATGGTCATAGCACCCGGTATGAGTTCTATTGAAAACTCAACTTCATGATTTGGTGGAAGACCAGGAAATTCTTCTGGAAAGACATCATCAAAATCTCATACAATGGGTGTATTCTTAATCCTGAGTTTCTCTCTAACTATTTGAGATAAATAACCTTCATTTATTGGAATCAAGAACCATAAGATGGAAGAAATTTCCACTAGAAGGTTATATTCATCCTTGCATCAATAGATAATATTAGATTTATTGGGAATATTAAATGTGATTTCCCTTCTTTGGAAATTAATATGAGCTCCGTATAAAGAAAGCCAATCCATGCCAAGAATCACATCATATTCCACTATAGGATGGATCACAATATTTGCAGGAAGAAATTTCCCACAAACGTCAATTAAAGAAGAATTATAAACTTTTTTTGCGACCGTTGTGCCATTAGGAGTTGTCACATCAAACTTAACATCTATTTGTTGAGGTAATATGGTGATACCCTTAGAAAATTATTCAGAAATAAAGGAGTGGGTGGATGCAGAATCAAATAAAACATTTGCTACTTTAGAGTGGATAGTAAGTGTACCTTTCACCACTTCTTTATCATACTCCACATCGCCGATAGTAATTGCATGTGACTTTCCTTTGTCTTTGGCCTTAAGAGTTTGTTGATGTAGATCATCATCATCAACCCTTGGATTAGGGAATTGATTGGAATAATACCCCATCTCCTTGCACTTGAAACATTGAAGTGATGGAGGTGTGTTCTGTGTATCCCTTTCTTTGTTCACATCATTTGACATCTTATTCCCATTATTTCGACATTCAATTTCCCGATGAACTTATTTTCCACACTTAAAACATTTTATTGTCCCTTTAATACAATTACCTCCATGTTTCTTTCCACAATTTGAGAATAAAGGAAAAATCATCTTTTTTTATATGTGGTCTCTAGATTCTCCTTTGAATTCCATTTTCCTCTTCTTATCAAACCCATATGACTGATGGATTACCCCAATCTCCATCTCAACTTTAAGAGCACATCGAATAATTTACTCATAGCTATTGAAGTCCCTTGTGGATAATGACCTTTGAAGACTTGGTTTTAAGCCACTAAAGAATCGATCGATTTTACTTTCAGGTTGGATAATAATTCCAGAAGCGTACCTTGCAAGTCTTGTAAAATTTTCTTCATATGTACCAACAGATTCATCATCCTTTTTCTTCATTTCAAGAAACTCCTTATCCATAATTGTTCAAAGAATATGAGGGAAGTACTTATTGAAAAATTTGAACTCGTCCCATTCCATGGACTCAATTTCATCCCTTTACCTCATATTATTAATAATATTCCACCATTGATCATCTTCACCTTCCAAACGATATACTACTAAGATGACTTTATCATGTTCAGAACATTGTAGAACTGAAAATATCTTTTTCAGTTGTACTAATCTATTGTTCAGCCACTAATGGATCAGAAGACCCGCTGAATGAAGGTGGATTCTACCTCATGAAGGATTCAATAGAATTTTGCTCCTTCCTTTGCTCGTTTGGAAGTCCTGCATGGTTAATATCTTGAGAAAGTTGTGTTATCATGGGTACAAGATTTTTCATTCTGGCTCCCATATCGTTTGGTTGCTTAGGTGAACAATCCTTGCATTTTCCGTCACCGAGTTCCATCCATTGACTAAAACCAAGAATCATAGTGCGATAAACACTAATTACAATAAGAAAACCACATAATTAGTAATTAAATTTTACACTTATGGTCTTATATTAGGTTATTCATAGTCATTTCTAAAATACTAATATTCTGTTCTATGCTTAGACATATCCTTAGGGTTCTTACTAAGGCTTTCACATCCTAGTTTCCAAAGGTTGACTATACCTTTCCTCTGATACCAACTATAATGACCCATAATCTACATACATTATTATTACATCAAAATTGAAGCATACTTATTACAACATATAACAAAACCATGAAAGGAACATATTGGTATAATGTCTTTAGAAACTGGGAAACATAAACAAATGGTTCATAAATCATTTATGTTATCTCCCATTTATTTCATTATATCTAGAGTCCCTTTTGGAATATTCTACTAAATAAACTTCATCCAGACTTGGGGAAAATAAAAAATACAAAAGGGTGAGCTCAAATTCTCAGTAAGGGTAAACAAAATAAATATCAATCATATCATATTCATAAGAACATAACATTTTGAATATCTTATCCTGCAAAAGAGATCATAATATCATTACATGGGATAAATCATAGTGGTGAAATGTAATCCCAAATAATCATAACATAAAACATTATACTTTGTGGATAACACACATAATCATAGAAAATAATTTCATATTATTCAAGACTCATTTCTAAGACTATCATGGCAGACAAAGTCCATTACTGAACCGAGTTCACTCCACGTTCCAGTCCTATATCACTAAACCGGATTAACTTGCCATTCCAGCCATGTCTATCTCATGAGATATAAATCTTTACCCAATGCATTGTAGGGAGATATAGGTCCCACCCATCTCATAATTAAACAATTCTTATGTGTTCCACAAAATCATAATTCATACATCATAGCATAACCCATGTAATAAAAATTGAATTCCTAAACATCATGACATCATAAAATAATTCATATAAGATAAAGGACTTCATAAAAATAATTCCATCACAACATAATAAAATCAATGTAATAATAGGGATAGAAACAGAACTCTATATTATCTTAAATGGAAAATAATTTTGATAAAACACTTGAACTCCATTCTTGAGGAAAATATCCTTTCTACTTCAAAAAAATATTTTTCCTTTCTTAACATGTCATACAATTTTAAACTAAAAGAAGATGATTAAAAATAAACTTGAAAACTTGTAAAGGATGATTCGTGGAAATAATTTTCTATGAAATCATAAAAATCCATCCATGCTGTATAAGTTAAAAAACATTCTTCTTGTACTTTGGTCGGAAAAGTCAAAAAGCATCTTGTACGAAAAACGACAAAAGATTCCTTTCATATCTTTTACTAAAACTCACCAATGAGTAATATTGGATTTAAACAATTTTATGAGGATAGAAATAATATTACATATTGAGGACACATGTATGTGGATGATAAATATCCTCAGTAAACTTTGAAGTATAAACAATCTCGGATAAAAATGAGATTGTGAGATTTTCCATTACCTTAGGTCTGATATGCTTTGTACGTGTCATAACCTCCTGTATAGTGATTTAAATAATGTCATTGAATTATTCCCGAATCATAATAATTGTTATGATATCATATATGGTCATATTCTTAGATTCTTATTTGTAATATTTCATTACTACTTGTTATTCGAGTGTTTATTGCTTTATGTTCTTATGCATGTTTTGTCGAATAAATTATTATTATTATTTTTAGGTTATAGATACCTCTTTTCCAGAATGGTATTACTGTAATATATATCATATTTACTCATTAAATTCATTTATATAATCATTATTCATTGAATATCACGTAGAATTAGTCGCATCACATCGTGGAGAAAGTAGGTCGTACATATGCACGAGTGATGATATCATTCCCATGATCGTGTAATTGTATTGAAGGGTATGTATAATATTTCAGAATCCATATCACTTTACAATAATCATATATAGTTATTCTTTACACAATTATACCCATCCAAGTAAGGTGGTGGGGGAAAATAGATTACACCATGGCGTGGAGACGATATTCCGTACGTACGCACGCGTGATGATTTAGTTTTCCGTAAGATGGATAAAAGGTGAAATAGGGTTGTTTCATATTTATAATAGTATATCAGTATATGAGTGGTGCTAATGTTATTACTTTATAATGAAACAACTAATGAAGAATAATTAGAAGAAGAAATAATTTTGAAAGAATCGATAACAGATATTACCTCTTCTTCGACACACCTCTTTGAAACCTCCTCTAAGGGAACTAAAATTGGTCTTTGAAGAAGACCAGGAACTCTATGATATTTCTAGGGAAGTGGAGAAGAGAAATTGGTATGGTTTGGCCGATCTTAAAGGATCAATGTGGTGTGAGGAGGAGAGGGAGGAGGTTCCCTTTTTATAAGGGAGGAGAGGGGCACCTTTGGAATTATAAGAAATATTAATTTATAATAAATTCCAACCCCACTTAAAAACCTCAAAAAATTACTCAAATCCTAATCTTAGATGATATAGGGTTTTAATCTCATCAAACAATAAATGTTAGACAAGTTTGGAATTTATTTTGAACATTATCAACATGATTTATCCTTATATAATATATTTAATTTTATTTTGGTAATAATATTATAAATTTTAAACAATTATAAATAATTACTAATATGTTTTTAATTGTTAATAATTTTATTCTTTATTACTTTTTCTACCATATAAATTTTAATTTATAATTTTTAAATATTTTTTGTGATTTTTAAACGATTTGATAATATGTAATTTTTATAAAATAACAATAGTGTCAATTTTGACACAATTCATTTATTTGAATTTAAATAAAATATACACAAAAGATATGTTCGAACTAAAAGATTTAATATATTCATAACATGTCATATTTATCTGGAAAATTAGTGGATCACATAAAATAGTTCATATAATATTTATTTTAATACTTTTAAAATTAATTATTTGATATTTAAATCAATAAAATAATTTCAACATCACTATTGTGTCATAATTATTGAAAATTATTTAATCCCTAAAAATTAGAATTAAATTCATATGATGTATATAATATAATTATATGTCTAGGGATTATTTATATCTGTAGTTTTATGATGTTTATCACTAAATTAAAATCATTACAGTTATAAGATTTAAGAGAGTGACATGTTGTCACTTTCTTTGGTTTTAATAATAATTATATTATTTCAGGGTCAAAAGTCCATGAAATGAATATATTCTGACCCTTAGGTGATATGGGTCGACTTTTATTCATCCAATAGGTTTTCAGAAAGTGTTAGGGTAATTTTATAATCTTATTTTTACCCTTAATTACCAGATTTACCTTTATCTCTAATACATAAAAATTACCGTAGTTACTATTCATAATATCACAAAAATAAAAGTAACCTATTAACATAATTTGGACCCACTGAATCCAAATATGGAATCAATTTTTCAAAATTCAAAACACAGAAGTTTCAGTAATTAATTTAAAATTAATCCCGTTGTTAAGCAAAAGGGTTTTAAAAGTTAAATCATTGCCAAAGATTGAAATGTTTTTACCTATGAATTCAATGTAAACTTAATTCTAATGACATAAATTATATTAAATGGTAAAAAAATATTCTATTTATACTCTAAAACCATTCAATATTATAATTTAACCATATTAATTTTTGTGATAAAAAAAGTTGTTTTTAATTAAAATATAGCGTGTTTTTAGTATTCATTAAAATATGAAAGTTATCAGAATAATATGAAAAAAAATTTGAAAGTAAATTTTTATATTATGATTCCAAATTATAATTTTATTTGGTCAAATTGAACTTATAAACATGTCAAAAACTATATTTAATGACAGTGCTCCATCAGAAGGCGGCAAATCTAGAATTTTTTAAAAAATACTTATTTTACACGAAAAATTTATTTTGTTCACATACCATGTTTTAGAAAATATGTAAGATGAATAATAATGTTATAAAATTAAAAAAATGATTTAATACTATTCATAACAGCTAGTTTATAATATTATAATAATAATTTTTGTTTAGTGAAACTCGGTATTGCGTACTACACACACTATCGAGGAAGGTCGCGATTGCGTGTAATGCAAGACAAGCTAGTGATGTGTATAGTGAAAGATTCTTTTGATGTTTCATATAACATAATACATAAAAAAATATACTTCTCGTAAAATTTCTGGGTTCACACACTGGCCCATAGTAAACCCATGAAATGAAACAAACACCAACAAGTTCTTACTAAGATACCACACCAATCATTACATCTTGAGAACACACCATAATGTCTCCGAATTTCAACCCATTCAAAATCAACCTCAAATCGCTAACCTCTAAGTCTACACAACCTCCATGATCTAGATTTCAATTAACCAATATCTAAAATATTTAATAATAACAAATATCTACAAGAGAAATTGAAACCAATCAAAATAAATGTATATGAAAATATCACCATATTATTTACTCATATATGAATCCATAAAAAATATAATTCACGAAAATGAATAAACACACAAAATGAGATCAAACACAAAACATCCTTTAAAAATTAAATCACCAAACCCTTGAGTATATCAACCCAAAACCCACACTCCTATATCTAATTAGTAAATCATAAACATTTCATTTACAGCTTTTTAAATGATGAAGGTGACCCAATTTTCTCCATAAAAACAAAAAAAAATATTAAAATGAAATATTGGATCACTTGAATTCACAATGACCTTTTGTTTTAGAGTTTTAAAGAATTAAGAAACCCAATTACATAAAAAATACCCCTATATAAAAATTATGATTTCCCACTTAACCTCACTTTTCTTATTTCACATTTAGTAATCGTCACCATCCATATTAAATCCTTATAAATATAATTCATTCATAATAATTATTAATAAATTGAAGAAAATGAAACTTATGAAGGGTGAGATCAAATTCTCAGTAAGGGTAAACATAAGAATTTACAATGGAAAGTCATTAATGACCATAATACGTTAATAAGGGTAAGAAGACATAATCATAGTGCATGAGTGAATCATAAAAATAACTCACACACATTAATAATGAAATTGTAAATCATCGAATATGTAATAAGTCATTAAAAGTGTATAGAGTCAAAATAATCAATAATTATGAACCATTTGATTTCAATATTTATCAAATTAAAAATTATACACCCATGGAATACAAAGATAAAATGTGTTGGTATCATGGGACATCGTCTTAATATAACCATTACTAAACCATTATAATTAGAATAACCATATGACCAACTTACATTATATTTCTCTAGATAACATAATCATTACCCATCTCATTTTATCATTATCTGGGTGCACCCATCATATAAGCTATATTGGAGTCACCCGGTGCAATCTAGGAACACCCATTATAGAATCCATATCGGGCTCCCCAGGTGTTATCTGGGTATACCCATCATATATAATTCCCAAGAACAAAAACATGAATAAAGTTTATGGAATATTCATTTGATCATAAACTCATAGAAAAAACCTTTATTAATTTCATAACATAATTAACCCATGTAAAATAAATGAGTTCCATAACAACCTCTTTGAAACATGATTAACCCATGTAAAAGAAACAAGTTCCATAAAAATTTATTTAAAATATGATTAAATCGTTGAAATGAAATGGGTTCCATAATAATCACTTTGAAACATGAATTACCCATGGAAAATAAATGGGTTCCATAACTATCTATGTGAAACTTGGTTAACCCATGCAAGAGAAACAGGTTCCATAATAATCTTGTTGAAACAATAATAATACATTCAAATAAATAATGAGGATGGTATAAAATAAAAATATCCTCATTATATTATAATTAAAAAAAGGTTGTTGATATCGATGAATAAAGATACCATTAAAAGATCATTAAAAACATTTTTCAGAAAAATAATTTTTTCATTTTGAAAATCACTTTTAATATCTAAAAAATAATAAAATATTTTAAAAATGTTTTTCTCTTAAAAAAATTGATAAAAATATAAATTAAACTAAAAGTAAAATAATGTAAATGATAGTGAGAAAATCTACTCATGTCACAAATGTTAAAAACAAACTTTCTCTTAAAAAAATTGTAAAAGGTAGTCAAAAGTGACCAATTTAGATAATGTTAAGAATTTTCTTTTTAAAACCATTTAAAATAAGGTAAAATAAAATGTAAATTTTATTTTGGAAATCACATAAAATATCATTTTTAAAACATTCAAAAAACATGAATATATAAGAGAAATATTACTGATCTAAGAGAAAATAAAAGATCGATATCACTTACAAATGACTTTATCAGTGTTTCATTAATAAGAAACTAAGGAAATGGGAATCAAACTTGTTAACCATATTCATAACCAATGATAAAAATAGATGTTTTTCAAGAAAAAAATATCATATTATTTCTTTAGAGGAACCTTGAGTATAAACAATCTTCAAAGGAAAGAGACTGTAACATAAATCCTTTTCCACTTTGGTAGCTATTCAATTGTAATCCCCATGAAAGAATAACTTGAATTGAAAATCTAAATATCATTAAAATAATTATATTCATGATATTACATGGAAAAAGTTCAATAGATAAACCTTATAAACAATATAAGATCATATCATTAACATATGTCACAAATAATGGAATTTGGGATGATTAACCCATATTAAGATAATATCATTGAATTGAGATTTAATCAAGGGAGAGATTATGTGTTAAAAATATAAATTAACAACAAAAAAAATTAAATATATGATAAAAAAAATTATAGATAAATTGACACCTAATTATATCATAATGGAGTCAACAAAGATGTTTTATAGCCTAATGAAAGGAAACTGATATAAGAAACTCTTTACCACTCGGTAACATTCATGTTAATCACCAAGGAAAAAGTAATTCAAATTGAAACATAAATTAGCATGATTAATTAAGGATTCATGATATTTCATGTAAAATTTATAGTACATGCACCATAAAATAAAAACAAGTGTGGAATATGGCATATGTCTCACAAACATAAAATAGAGACCAAAAACCCTTACCTTGAGTCGAGAGGTTCCTTGTATTCCATTTAACTCCTGTATAATAAGAATTAATCAATAATGTTATTTTTTAATAAAATTTTACAGGATTATTATATTATACTTAAATAATTTAATTTATTTCTTTTTACAGAAATATTTAAATATTTAATCAATTAAGTCCACATCAGGTGTTTTGAGGACGTTTATTTCATTGTTTCAAAACATATTTGGTGTTTTAAAAGTGTTAAAAGTGTTAATTATTTCAAAAAATTAAAGAATCATAGTAATGAAATAAATATAATATTTATTAATCAATTATACATTTAAACTAAATAATGTAATTTTTTTATGAAGAATGTACAACATTACAATCATGGAGACGGTAGGTTGTATGTATGCATGAGTAACATTTCCATTTTCAATTACCATTATAGAAAGAATATATGTATTATATTCTATTGAATTAGTGATAATAATATAATTAATACCAAATTTTTTAAATATAAATATATATATTTCATTGTTGTGATGTGGTGATGAAAAAAATAATAGCATCGCTTTGTGGAGCGGTAGTTCACAAGTACATGAATGAGGTCATCATTTTTCAATATAAGAAATAAAATGATATATTATATTTTAAGATTAATAAATATGTTATTAATATAATTATTATTTTATTTATATAAAATATATTAATTAACTTTACTCTTATTATCTTCTATGTAAAGCGTCAGTAAAAACTAAATCACATCGCTTCGTGGGGAGGTGGTCCACCGTACACATGAGCGACATTATCATATCTCTAATGGAATAGAAAGTAAGAATGTATATGTGATATAATAACTAAATAAGTATAAATATTTTATAAATATAATATATATATACTTTAAATCCATCATAATATAAATCCAAGATAGGTGATGATGGAAAATTATTGACACCGGTTTTCAAGGCGGTAGTTTGTCGTACTCACGAATTATGATTTCATATCCCATTTGATAGAAGAGGAGATGAATTTATGTTACGAAATTAATATAATGGAATCTTAGTACATATTAGATACTTTTTTTATCATAAAATATTAGTAGAATCATATTTTAAATATATAGAAGAATAAATAAAACAAAATGCATGGTTAAAAATTTTACCTCTTCATGGACCACCTCTTCAGGATTATACCTAAAGTATTCCTAGAATAGTGTTCTAAAAAATGGATTTTTGGATTATGAGATTTAATTTTTTAAGGTATTTGGGTAGGTATTTTCTAAACCAAAATGGTTTTAATTTGTGAATAATAGAAGATAAAGTTGGCCATTTATAAGTGAGGTGAGTGGCACACTTATAATTTTTCAAAATAAAAAATTATGACCACATTTTTTCACAATAAAAAAAGGTATAAAATGGATAATTATATAGAAATAAACATTATAATGTAAAAATATCACCAAAATATATTTTTAGATTAGTTTTTAGGTCATTTTACCCTTGTAATCATGTTTAATCCCCTCTAAAATTGTTTTCACCTTAAGCACAATAATTAATTTTTACAATTACTACTATTCATTATGGTCATAAATTAAGTTAAACTTATTATATAATTTAAATTATGATTATTAAAAATATTTAATTCATTCTACCAAATCCAATTCACATATGTAGAAAATTTTAATTTAAAACAAAACCCGCGACATGATGAAAAATTGGTATTTTAAGATGTGTATTTTTTGAAAAAAAGATAATTTTACATTAGCTATATGACTAACTAAAATAATTTTATAAATTAAAATTAAAATTTATTGATATATTATCTATAAATTTAATTTAAAAAATCCTCATGATGGAATTTTTTTAATTAATTAAATATTAGAAACATTATGTACTTTATAACAGTTCTCAGAAAAATCATCTTTTTAAACCCAAAAATAAACTTATACTAAAATCCAAATTGAAGTTCATTAAAAATAAATAAAGTGGAATAAATATAATTAAATAATAATTATATTAATTTAAATAATATTAAAAACATAATTCTTCAATTAAATTTCTTAATTTATTGAAAAGAAAATATATTTTTACAAAAATCTTTATTTTCACTATTCACTGAATAATCAATATTTTTTGAAAAATCCAAAAACATTCACCCGAATTAATTTTTTGTATTATTTTTTCAAAAATGAAGTTAAATTTATAGATTATATTTAATAAAAGTTTCAAAGAAATAATTATCATATTTTTCCATAAAAATCAATAAAAATTATTTTTTATGAAAACATATTTTTGAAGAATAAAATTACTTTAATAAAACATTTATTTGATTATTTAAGAAAAAATTGAAATTAATTTATATTAAGTATTAAATTTATATATATATATAGATATATATATATATCCTAATGTAATTAATATTATTTATACCAACCAATTTAACAATTATGTTATAATGATTATATATTTTGTTGTTTGATTAAATCTCGTACTATGTGTCATATACACTATTGAACAAAAACATATCATGGTTGTTTATACTAAAGGATATAAAAAAGATTAAATTTATTTAAAAACAAATATATAATAATGAATTAGGTTGTTGCATTCTCATCTAAGAGCAGTTTTGTACTTTTATAGGCTATCAAACATAATTTTCTTCTTTTAAAATCTTAGGGTGTTAGATACACCCGTTAATAAATTGTGTCCTAATTATTTAAAATCTATAATAGTAATCAAATATTATATATATGAAAATAAATTTTTTAGAAACCATGATCATAAAAAGGTTTATTAAAACATTCACTTGATAGTAGAGAAAATTGAATATGAAGGTCATATGGAATAACACATAATATGTTTCTAAATAGTAAAACATAGGTTGGAAGTAAACATTTGGACACAGAAGAAAAGAATAAATAATTAGGGAGAGTGATACATATCAATGATCATATGGCGGTGTATAATCAATAGAATGTTAATGACATCCAAAAAATAATTCATCGATGAGTTAAAAGACCATAGATTCATAAAAAATGAAGGTATGAGGATAACTTGTTTGTTTTAAGATCATTTTTCTACAGCTGGGGAATTCCATTGCCATCCAAACTAACAGAATAAGGAAATAAAATTACTTGATGAGTATAATATTATCCTTTTTTAAATTTCCACCATAATTTCATCTTTTTCTACCAATGATGATCATTTTATTTGAAATTTTTATGAATAAATAACTAAATAAAATTTTTTAAAGGATCATATAACAATAAAATGGATAACAATCTACTACTTTTATATTTAAACATTAACACAATCCAAAATGTGTATAACTTGTTAAAAATAATTCCCAAAATGAGTAAATCTTCATATGATGAAATAATACATTGATCTATTAAATTCTATAATAATTCCCAATGTTCAAACAAAAATATTCCTAAAGAAACTCAACAATAAAGTTTTTTTTAACCTTTAATAAAATATTATTTATAAATCCCAAAACTATAAAAATATCCTTTTGAATTAACATTAATCACATAGTCACCAAATCAATTTTCAATCTCATGGTTATCTATTTGATAAAAATTGTGTTCTCAATATCCAAGATCATATAATCCCAAAAGGATATAAATATCTTAAATATTATTTCAATAAAATGCAATGGAATACTTTATATTAAACTATATCATTTAAAATACACCAACTTTCAAAAATGTCTCCTAAAATTTCATAAATCACTTTAATATCTCATCACTTAAAACCTTAAAGATGTTTCTAATACTTTTAACTTAAGATAATCATTAATATTATAGTCCTATAACAGTATCCATAACTATTAATATATAATCACATGAAATTAGATTAATATCAAAATCTATCTAATTTTTTCCTTTGATACCAACTATAACAACCTAAAACCCACACGCCCGAATCCAGTACTAAAACCATAAACATTACATTTTCATATTTTAAAATGATGAATGAGACCCAATTTTTTCCATCCAATAATTAAAATATAAAAATGAAATATTAGATCAATTATATTATCAAGGACCTTTTATGTTTAGAGTTTTATATAATTTGTAAAAACACCTACATAAATAGTACCCATGTCTTTAAATGAGAATTTCTCCCACTTAACTCATCCTTTATTATTTCATGTTTCGTTATCATCATCATACATATGAAATACTTATAATAAAAATTCATTAAACATTCTTGTTGATAACCTGTGGAAAAATAAATTTAATAAGAGTGAGCTCAAATACTCATTAATGTTAAACATAATCATTTACATTTGAAAGTCACCAATGATCATAATAAGTGAATAAGGATATGATGACATAAATATAGTGCATGAACGTTTCATAAATAAACTCATACCCATAAATACATGATTCATGAATCATGAAACATAGCATAAGTAATTATAAAATAAATAATAATAAGAATAAATTATCATGAGCCATATAAAATCAATCTCGATCAAAGGAAACATTAAAAACCTGTAAAAATAATAGTTAAAATGTGTTGGTGTCATGGAAATTCATATTCCTTGAACCCTTATATAACCATTAAAATCATAATAACCATACATAAAACATCTAATATAATTATTCAAAGAAAATAACCATTACCCAATGCATTGGATCTCTGTATGGGTGCACCAAATGTATAAGCTATCTCAGGATCACCTGGAGCTATCTGGGCACACCCATCATATAAAATATACTGAGTTCACATAGTTCTATCTAGTGCACCCATTCTATAAAATTTTCAAGAACTAGAATATGAATAAATAATATAGAGCTTACATATCACAATAAACTCATTGAAACAAACTTGTTCTTTTTTAACATGATTAACCCATCGAAAATCAATGGGTTCTATAAAAATATCTTTAAAACATGGTTAACCTATGGAAAAGAAATGGGTTCCACAAAAATATCTTTCAAACATTACTAAACTATGTAAACTAAATGGATTCCATAAAAAATCTATTGAGACACGATTAAACTATGGAAAATAAATGAGTTCTATAACAATCTCTTTGAAAAATGATTAATAGAGGTAAAAAAATAGGTTCTATAAAATTATCATAAAAAAAACATAATACACATAAATAAATTATGATTATGGTGTCATTAAAAAATATCACTATTAGGCCATAAGTAACAACATGGGTTTTTGATGCGGAGAAATAAAAATAAAATTAAACGACCGTTAAAAATATTTCTTGGGGAAATAATATTTTTATTTAATAAATCAATTTTAAAAACTAAATATCACAAAATATTTAAAAAATAATAATTTTGTTTGGAAAAAACCTTGGAAACATATAACGAAAACATCAGGTAAAAAATGTACATCACTGTGGGAAATCTGTTCAGGTCAAATATGTTAAAAATAAAAATTCTTTTCAAAATTTTTTTTAAAAGGGAATCAAAAGTGACCCATTTGGAAAGAGTTAGAAAATTTAATATAAGATAAAAATTCTATATAATTTAGTTTTGAAATCATATATATTTTTTTAAAATAATCATTCTAAGAAAACATTTCATAAATTATGGATATGGAAGAGAATGATAGCCAATCTATTAGAAAATAAAGGATTAGAATCACTTAAAAATAAATTTCTCAATGCTTCATTAATAAATAAGAGATGAAATGGGAATAAAACATGTTAAAAACATTCATAAATAGTGTATAATAAAAAATATGTGTTTAAAAAAATAATATCATATTATTTTCTCCAAATGAACTTTGAACGTGAACAATATCGAAAGGAATGATATTGTAATATAAATCCTTTACCACATTTTTAACTCTTTAATTGTAATCCCCATGAAATAATAAAATAAAATTAAAATTAAAATATCATGATAATAATGATATCCATGATATAACATTCCAAAATTTCAGTATATACCCCTCATAAATGAGATAGGTTCTTATCATAATCATATGACATTAAAGAAAGGAATTTCAGACGATTAACCCTTACAAATATCATGTCACTAAATTGAGAGTAAATCAATGGATAGAATTTGTGTAACAAATTTAAACCCACAAAAAAAGTGGAAATACCTAATTAAACAATTTATATTTCAAGTACAACATTATAATATCATAATAATTTCAAGAATAAGTTTTATAATCCAATAAAAGGAAATTGAGTTAAGAAACTCTTTACCATGTGGTAACATTCAAGGAAATCCCCTTGGATAAATAAATTAAATTAGAAACATAAAATACAATGATGTATGAATGATTAATTATATTTCATATAAAATATATATTATATAATTCACTCAATAAAAATAAGTGGTTAATATAGCATATGTCTCACAGAAGTAAAAGTCAGATAAAAAACCCTTACCTGAGTCCAGACGTTCTTTGTTTGTCCTTTAAATACTATATAATAAGATTAAATAAATTCATTTATTTATTATGAAAATTTTCCAAGTTTAATAAATTAAACATAAACAATTAATTATCTATTTTTAATGACATATTTAAAATTTTAATCAATTAATTTCATGTTGGTTGTTTTGAGGATGTTCCATTCATTACTTCAATATGGATTCGTTGTGTTGATCATGGTCAAAGGGGTTATTATTTTAAATTATCCTGAATAATAATCATGGAATACTTATCATATTTAGTTATATATTATACCTTTAAATACAATCATGAAAACATTTTATAAAAAATGAACTATGTTACGATCCTGGAGATGATAGGTCGTATATACGCTTGAGTAACAATTATATTTTTCAATGATAATTATAGAAAGAAATAAAATATTAATTTATCATTAAATAATTATCATAATATATTTAATACTATATTATTTATTTAAAAATTCTTATATATATCATTCTTGTGATGTGGTGGAATCACATCGCTTCTTAGGAGCTGTAATCCACACGCACACAAATGATGCTATCATTTTTTATATTAGAAATAAAATTATACATTATATTTGAATAATAATAAATATTTAATTAATATAATTAATATTTCATTTTTATCACATATATTCATAAAATTTATTCTTATTAACTTTCACGTAAATCGTTAGTGAAAAGTGATCAGATCACTTTATGAGGTGGTAGTCTTCCATACAAACGAGCAACATTATTGTATCTCATGGGGAATAGAATGTAATAATTTATATGTGATATAAAAACTAAAAATATATAAATATTTTATAAATATTACCAATATAATGTTAATTAATTATTAATCAATCCATTAGTGGTGATGATGGAATTTGAATGACATCGATTCACGAGGTGGTAGTCTGTCATAAACACGACTAATGATTTTATATCCCATCATATGGAAGATGAAATGGATTTATGTCATTTAATTAATATAATAACATAACATAATATATAACATTATCATATTATCATATTTTTAGAATATTTGAAAGAAGGGGAAGAATAAATAAATCAAAAACACCTAGTTATGAATTTAACCTATTCTTGGGAACCTCTTTAGGATTACACATAAATTATTCCTATAATTTATTTAAGAAATAATAATGGATTATTGGATGATTATATGGAAATTTGGAAGTTATTTGGGTAGGTATTTTTTGAAAAAAGGGATTTAAATTGTGTATAAGGGGTAATATTAGGTGGTATTTTGTAAGTGAGGTGAGTGGAACAATTGTAATTCTTGAAACGAAAAAGCTTTTCCCACATTTTTAATATTCCAAAAGGATAAAAAAATAATTATTATAGATTATTATACATTATAAGTTCCTATTAAAGCCTAATAATATTTGTTTGATAATATTTAAAGTTATTTTGACCCTTATTTTTTTATTTTAACCCCAAGGTAAAATTGTTTTCACCTTAACCACAATAATTAATTTTTACTATTTTCATAATTTATTATAGAAAAAAATTAATTTATCCTTATTGTTTAATACAAATTATTATTATTAAACATATGTAACAATTTTATCAAATTAAATTCACAATTGTTTCATAGTTTAATTTAAAATAAAACCTGCAGACGTAGTGAAAAAGCATGTTTTCAAGAGATATTTTTTTCAAGAAAAAGATGAATTTATATTAACTATATAAATAATATTAGGAATTTTATTCATTTAAAATATTTTTTTCCGATATATAATCTATGAATTTCATTTAAATTATTAAATATGATAAAAATTATTCCCTTTAAATTAGTTTTCAAAAAAAATCCTATTTTTAAACCCCCAAAAAAACTTATACGAAAATACAATATGAATTTGATTAAAAAGAATTTAAGTGGATTAAGTATAAACAAAAAAATATGTATATTAATTAAAATAATATTTAGTACATAATGTTACTTTTATAATTCTAAATTTGTTGAAAATAAATTACATTTTTACAAATATCATCATTTTTCACAATTCACTAAAAAATAAATATTTTCCAAAAAACCATAAAACATCCACCCAATGTAAATTTTGACATTAATATGTCATAAATGAAGTTAATTTTATTCTAATTCATTATTAAAATTTCTAAAAATTAATTATAATATTTTTCATGAAAATTAATAAAATCCATTTTTAAAGAAAAAATATTTTTGATGAATTAAATTACTTTACTAAAAAATTGCTTGATTATTTAATAAAAAATAATTGATAATTTATATTGAGTATGATGTTTATATATATTTATATATCTCTCATTAATTATTTATTACAATTTATATCCACAAATTTAACAACTAGGTTATAACTATTATAAATTTTTTGGGTCATTTAAGATCAGTGTTGGGAGTTGTATATGTTATCGAAGAAAAAAATTTCAAGGTTGTGTATATAAAAAGCTATCATAGATATTAAATTTATTTAAATATAAATATTTCATAATTTATTCAGGTGTTACATTGCCATCTAATATTGGTTTTTAGTGATGTATATGCTATCAACCATGATTTTTTTATTCGAAAATATTGGGGTATAACATTGAGCATAACCAAAATAGCTATATTGTAAATAGAATCCAAAATAGATGATGCTCTTGATCCACTAATCTTTTCAAAGTCTATATAGACTCTAGCATAAAAGAAATTCCTTTTTATAAATAATAAGACTCAGTGGGAGATCATCCTGGAATAGAAGCCTTTTATATTCTTTCTTGACCATTTTGGGAGGAATACTCTAAATAACAAAAGCCCATAATAGAACTAATCCATTCTTTATAAATAAAAAAATAGGTTAATTAAAACTAAGGTACAAAATTGAAAACATAATCCTTTTAAAACAAAACTATATTTTTTAACATTTAGCAATTTCCAATAAAGAGTTTAAGAATTTATCTTTCCAAGGAATACCTTTGAAAAATAGGGCACCCTTACTTTAAAAAATATCCTTGGTGATATACCCATTCCATCTTAAAAATCAATGGAAACCATATAACTATTTTATCAAAATTAGAAACCATTTTAAAAAAAATTTCACCATTAAACTTTATTTTGGAATTCAATGGATTCATTCCAATTATTTCACACAATGAATAAATTTTATTTTAAAACATTTTCGAATACCATAATGGAGTAAACTAATTTATAAAACACACATTTAAAACATGATAATTCTTCTCAAAACAACATTAAAAAAATTGTTTTTAAACATATAGTTTTATAAAAAAAATTATTTTCACCCTAAAAACATTAAAACATAAAACACATATATTGAAAAATAAAACATACAGAAATAATTAAATCAAAACGCATTTTAGTTGCATCAAAAACCCATTAAAATCCTTCATATTTCATCTCTAGTAAGTGAAAATCACAATAGGTTTACTCCAAAACCAAGAGGAGTTAAAAAAATAAACTCAATATGGATACATCATACTGCATGGTTTGATCACACCATTTGTTTGATCATGTTCCACATATGTGATGGGATCTAAGAAGCTATAAAAACCAACTACTTAGTCATATTATGGTTTTATAGATGATCTGGAATAAAAATGAAGCCCTAATTCATCCTCCATTTTCATTCTAAAATTCTTTGGGACTCTCAAAATCACCAACCATACTCATATATAATCCAATTATCATCCTTATACATAAAATTAATCCAAAAACAACCAAGAATTAAATAAAAATTTAATACTCTTCCCTAACTTCCCATAGTGACTCTAGGTTCTGAATGAGAAGAATTTCATGAGGCCCCTTCCCACACCTACCTCTCAAGTCCCAATAATATTCATATTATCCTTCTAACAATACATAACTTAAATAAAAAGATATAATCTTGATGAACCAAGTCTAAAAATAAGAACCTAGGATCTCACATCATTTTTAAAGAACCATTTGAGTAAGACCTAACACATCACCCAATATGGATTTCCACTAGGCCTAAAGGGAACTCTCGATCCCCACAGGTTGGTAACTAGTTCCTAGGAACCATAGGTAACACCTTGGGAATTATTTAAAAATCGTATCATATTTTATAAATATTAGATCATTCACAAATAAACTATTCATGACCATCCATTCCATGGACATCCATACAATCTCAAATAAGTGTAACTCAATGGATAAACAAACCAAACAAGTCATAACCAAAAATAATTATCTAGAATATCTCAATAATAAAAAGAATCCAAATTATTCCACATGAATACAATATCTAAAATAAATATTCAAAAAGTTATAAAAACTAAATTCATATATAAGGAATAGTCATCTTGACTGACATGTCATTAACTGAAAATAAAAACAAACCGAACCAATCTTGAAGCCAGCACCATGAAACCTTGGGTTCCTCTCATTATCCCAAATCACCATTTTCATCACAAATGAATAATAATAAATCTGATATATAACCTTTAATAGGTGTATAATGATAGATATTGTATAAACACATGTTAGTGTGTATACAGGGTGTGAGAAAAATGGAATAGTAAGATTTCAAAAAATATTATATGTAATTACATTGAATAAACATGTCATGAATTTTATTTTTAAAATAAAATAAAGAAACTAAGTTTTCTCTTATTTTATTTCATAATAAAAAAATCACAATTATTGTTTCATGATAATGAAGCACTTTCTTATTTTATCCCTAACCCATTTCCTTTTAAATAAACATTCGAATACATACTTTTTTAAATTCTATATCAAACCCTTTATTGATAATTTTTTTTATATTTTTCAAAAAATATCATTACAAATAAACCATTTAAACCATTTTGGAACTTTTTTATCTAACATATAAGGTATCATAATTAAGGATCACCTCATGGTTAAGAAGTAATAAAAAACAACATAATGGTGTTTCGTGGAAAAAACAACATGGGTTATAATAAATAAAAAATAATCAATTATGTGAAACTACCTAAAATATTGAAACTTCCTAGGCTATTAAGCTTATCACTAAAGTAATATTATATTTATATAAGAAATCACCCTTAAAAATTACATTATCTAGTAAATTCGTTTAGAATTAACTTCCTTACATTCCTAAAAATATTATTGGTTTAGATTTTTAAAAAATTAAGAAATAATTCATTCTATTCAAAACAATTTTATAAAAAGTGGTTAATACTAAAATAGCATCCATTTCTTCCATAATAAAAGTCTTTTTAATAAATAAAATAAAATATTTTCATTATAATTTTTCACAACATTCATCTTGGATTCTCTTTTTCTCTAACCCATCCTTTATGCCTGTGAAAAACATTTTAAAACACTGGTTGAGCATAGGAATCTCATAAAGGGACATAAAAAGAAGTATATAACCCATTTTACATGATTAACTATAAACATAAGAAATAATTTTGTAAAATACATACTTCTCCCCCAAAATTATCATACAGTTACTTTTTGAAAACATGAGATTTCTATAAAATATAGATAGCATAAATAATAGCATAAAGGTAACTTAGAGAATTACTTACTTAATATTTTAAGTCTCATGTATACCATATGATTTTTAAACCTCGTAGCTAAATTACAATGTAACCCTCATAGATACCTTACAATGTAACCAATAGGGCTACCTTATAACGTAATTCTTACGGCTACCTTATAGTGTAACCATGGTAGTTACACTTAGAGTAACCATACATAGACCCCTACATAAAAATACTTAATTCATTGGAGGGAGGTATAGGTCCCACCATTCATAATAAAAAATTCCCAATAACCATAAAATAACCATAAAATAATAATACTTTCATAAAAACATTCCTTTTAATTTTTTTAAAAATAGAATTTTAAAATGGGATTTTTGAAGAAAATTCCCTTAAAATATATTATAATTTAAGTATGAATTGATAAAAAGAATGGAATATGTGTATACAATATAAATACTTATAATAAAACATAATATAATAAAAATTAATTTCAAAAATAATTTTAATACCACATAATCAATGAAGTAGAATGTTAACCCAAAGAAGGGAAAATGGGTTAAGAATTTCCTTACCTTGGGTTTTTCTTACATCATGTGTGTTGAAACCTTATATATAATGGTTTGAATAGTGTTATTAATATATCAAAGAACCACATTAACCTTTATAATTACTTATATGATACTATTTTAACATCTTTCCACCCATTTTCTGATAAGATTTTGTTATTTTCATTGTTTTAGGTGCATTTATGTAATGGTTTCAATGGATTGTTCATTACAGATTTTCTTGTCAAATGGAAGAGAAATTCCATTAGTGGAAAAAATACTGTTAATATGTTTCTAGAATTTTAAATGGTTTTTGTATCATTTTTTCTGATATTAGGATGAATTATTAGATAAAACATTAATAAAAATGATTTAATTTATTTTGGCAGTTTTTATTATTATCCCGACCTTATATCATTTTATTCAATATCATATTTGTGTGTTGGTTCAAGAACATTAAATAACTTATAATATATATAATAAAATATTATTTAACCATATTAATGATTTTATAACCCCCCTTGAAGGTGATAATAATAATGAATGTGTATCATCTACGATGGCCCTAAATCGACACATTACAGACAATGTTCTCATTTTTTGAATAAATGGGAGAAGAGAAAAGGGTTAATGATGAATTTTTCCTTAAAAAATATAAAATTATAGTATATATAAGATAATGGAGTTTTTATGCCACTTGTAAAAGGGTAGGTGAAGAGAGTATAAGGAAATAAAAACATTTTAGAAGAAAATAAAAGAAAATGAAAGAGGATTTTACCTCATGAATTCTCATATTTGAGAACCTCCTTAAGCCCCTTGGTTTTGGACTTTTGGTGAGACCAGAAGATCATGGCATGGGTAAGAGGCTTGTAAAATTATTTTTTAGAAATTAAGAATTCAATAAGGCTTTGATGTGCGAGGAGAAGAGGTGGAGAGGGGTGGTATTTATAGAGGATGGGATGGGTGTTTTCTCATTATTATATTCATATGTTTAATATTTTTTATCAAGGCTATGGATTTTTTGAGAATTATCACTAAATATATTAAAATAATAAAGGAGGATTTGATATTATGGTTCTTACATTATTTATGACTCATGGAATAGTGTATTTAACTTATAATGTATATAAATCTTAAATTACTATATTCTACTATTCACAAAATTCATGTATATAAGAAAAATCTCAAAAATTACCCCTAATTTTTTTGACATGTAGAATTAAAAAATGAAATCCATTTTTTTAAAATAATTTTCTAAATATAATAAATTTAATTATTAATTAAAATTATCATTTATTCCAAAAATACCAATTTAAAAATTAGAAATGATTTTATGACACTTTGAAAAATTAATTAAGGTCTCATAAAATTATCTTATAATCATTAGACAAAAAAATGTTTATTTACGAATCTATTTTATGAAAATATATTTTATTTTAAATAATTATATTAATTATAAAATTTTAATTAAATAGTTATGACTTAAATACCAACACTTAATTTATCATTTCTAAAACATTTATTTACATATTCCATGATATAAAAATATCATTATAACACTTATAAGATACATAAATTTTATTTATATTATCATAGGTGATGTTACTATTCTATAAGTATAGATTCATTAATAATAAATAACAATTATTTTATTATACATTTATAATGAATTTAACTATTTAATTCCAAAATGAAAACGAATTGATATATAAGTACATGGGTCATTATATTCTCCCGAACTTTTGGAAATTATATCCTAATAATTTTTATTTACTTATTAAACAAGTGAGGATAACTTTCCCTCATAACATTTTCATATTCCCATGTTTCTTATTCAAACATGTGGTTTCTCCACAAAACCCTAACCTAGTGAATTACATTATTACACAATACATTCTCTACACGATCAAGAATATGAATTGGTTTCTTTTCATAAGACAGGGTCTCTTCCAACTGAAATACATCTGGGATAAAAACATGGGATAAATTTGGTGCATAATTTATTAACAACAAAATAAGAAAAAAATTATGTACCTGATATGAACTTTTATACAAAGATATCGGTATGATACTGGTCTAAATTTCTCTAGGATTTCATAAGGTCAAATGAATCGTGGTCTTATCATTCATTTCTTACCAAAACACACAACACCATTCCATGGAGAGATTCAATGAAAAACATGATCACCTTCCTCAAAATAATTTTTTTCTCCTTTTATCTACACAACTTTTCTTGATGCTCTATCAATCTTCAAGTGTTTTTGGATCGACTTAACTTTCTCAGCCACTTCCTCTACTAATTAAGATCCATTCAACATTCCTTCACTGACTTCATCCAAAAATGTTATAGTTTGAAACCACTTGCAATAAAAAAACTCAAATGGTTCCATCATTATACTATAATAAACACTATTATTATAATAAAATTTAACTAATGAAAATTTTGATCCCAACTTCCCTGGTAATTCGTTGAACAAGATCAAAGCATTTCCTCTAAGCTCTGGATTATTTTCATAGTTTCTACACCATATTGGGGATGAAAAGTAGTGATAAATTTTAATTCTATTCCCAAAAACATCTGAAGTCCTTACCAAAAGTTTAAAGTGAACCTTGGATCTTGTTCAGATATAATGGATATAGGAACTCCATGTACCCTGAAAATCTCTTTGAGGTATAGTGGAGAAAACTGATCCAAATACATGGTATCTAAAATATGAAGGAAATGTGCATATTTAGTCAGTCAATTAATAATAAACCAAATTGCATTTTTACCTCAAGAATTATTTGGTAGTACCACCAATAATACTAGGGATATATTTTCACATTTCCACTCTCACACTATATAAGTTTGAAGAAACCCCTTTTATAATTTTCACTCTACTTTAACCTATTCACATGTCAAACATTTCACAGTAAAAAAATTATATCTATTTTCATTATATCCCATCAATAATAATCTTGATTTTATTTGTACATCATATTACTTCCAGGATGAACTCAAAATTAAGAACGATGAGCTTCACAGAACAATTTTTTCTTCAGAAGGGAATCCCAGGGGACACATAATCTCTTCCCAAATCATAAAACATAATATTTATCAATGTTAAATTATGGAGACTTACCATTTTTAACTAGCTATACCGTTTTCTATAGCTTATGATCTTTTTTCTTTTTTTCTTACTTCTTTCTGATAGAGACGACTACACTAACACTAGAAAAAAAATAGATGATTTTTCTTCCCAAAAAACAACCAAGCCAAAATTCATAAAATCATTAATCAAGTGGTCATGTTCCACATATAACATGGTTAATGTAGAATTATGTTTTCAACTCAAGGAATTTTCCACATTGTTTTATTTTCCAAGACATTAATTGATTGTGAAATCATAATCCTTTATTTATTCAAACTATCTTCTCTACCTCATGCTCAATTCCTTTTGAGTATATATATACCTTAAAATATTATGGGTAGTATATATTCTAAATTTGATTTTCTATTAATTATTCCTATAAAATTTCAAAGTAAAAAAGCACAAATGGGAATTCTAAATCAGGTATGAGATAATTTAAATCATTATATTTCAATTGTCTTGAAGAATAAGAAATTACATTATCATTATGATTCAGAACATAACCAAGTCCCTTGATAGAGGCATCTCTATAGATGAAAAAGCATCCCTTTCTATAAGATAGGGCTAAAACAAAAATATTCACCAATATCTAATCTAATTCCTAAAAACAAACATCACATTCCTCTATCCAAAATAAATTAAACCCATTTTCATGTTAACTTAGTTAGCGAGATCAATAACCGTGCAATTGTTTATAAAACTGTCAATAATAGACAATTAATCTAAACAAACTATGAATCTCTATAACATTTATTGGTCTGGTACATTTATTAACCACTTTTTTTAGTGGGATTAACATTTATTCCATCCTTATTTACAATGTTCCAAGAAAAGAATTTTTTTCAACCAAATATCATGTTTTATAAATTTTATGTATAAATTCTTTTCATTATATTTTTCAAGAAAATCCTTATTTATTTTTCATGATTTTCAAAACATTTTGAAAATACTGAAATATCATAAAAAAAATAACCACAAAATTATCCAATTTTTTACAGAATAGTTTTTTCATAATATCCATCAATACATTATTGGAATTTTCCAAACTAATGGGAATAACAAAAAACTCATAATTCCCATATCTAGTATGAAAATATATTTTTGGGAAGCCTTCATCCATCACCTTCAGCTGATGGTACCCAGATCTTAAGTAAATCTTGGTAAAATACTGATCTCCCAAGACCTGATCAAATAAGTCTTCGATATGAGGCAATGGATTCATATTCTTAACATTAATGTTATTCAATGATCTATAATCAATGTGAAGTCTCATGGAACTATGTTTATTTTTAAAAGAAAAATTAGATGAACCCCTTGGTGATGTTCTAGGATGAATGAATCCATAATCAAGAAACACTAATTGAATTCTAGGTATTTGTGTTGGGCTATTTGTGATGGGATCTCGTCGCAAAAAAGTTTTAGTGATGGGGTCCCTTTGCAAATTGCCCGTTGTGGAAAATAGCATATCAAAAAGTATTATTTGAGACGGGCTGGTCGCAAAGAATATTTTTTACGACGGGAAACTTCACAATAGAAAATAAGTCTCAGATTATATACTTTATATATTATAAACTTTTTTTGCGACGGTCCCATCGCAAAAATTATTTACGACGGGCCTGTAATCCCGTCGCAAATACTTTTTTTAAAAAAAATTCACTATTTGTGATGGGCCCGTCATAAATACTTTTTTTGTCATAGGTCCCTAATCCCATCACAAATACTTTGTAATAAGAATTATTTAGACTATTTGTGACAGGAACCCGTCGCAACATATCCTGTCGCAAATGATAACTGAATTTAAAAAAAAAATTAATAAAATTATGATTATTGAAAAATTAATTTTAATATAATTTAAATAATAAAAATAAAAATATATTTATATTTTCAAAATTCACAAAAAAATATAAAAAAAATCATAAATTATTATTATTATTATTATTATTATTATTAGTAAAATAAAAAAATAGTAAAAAACATAATACTTAAAAAATATATTTAATAAATTTATGATTAATGAAACAATAATATTAATATTATTAAAATAACAAAAAAAAATTATTAAAATTATTAAAATTCTCAATATTCACAAAAAAATAATAAAATATTAACGACATGCCAACATGAATACTGACTACCATAAGAACCAAACAGACAAAAACTGTCAGTAAAAAGACCCAATTGCACGTTTCAGGATTCTAAAGCAAAATACAGATGCAGACGATGAAAATGTTTCCATGAATCACTATCAGATGAATAATTCAAGCTTTTACCGTTTGAAATATTGGTTTTTTCCATGGCATCATTAACGCTGTGTTATGAGACATAAATAAACATTATAGCCTGGGTGTAAGGAGGAAATATCTCAACTATTTTATAGGAATCGATCCAGACTTCCCTGGTTGAGCTTCTTTATACCTCGATTTTCCACATGTGGGACAACTATCCAACGACTCATTTTCACTAGAATATAAGCTATAATAATTTTCACATGAATGAATCTTTCGATAACTAAGGCCCAGATTACAAACCAGCCTCTTACTTTCATAGTAATTTGTAGGCAACACATTTCCTTCAAGTAATAGTGTTTTAACCAAAGAAAACATCTGATCAAAACATTTTTTTGACATTTCATTATCTGATTTACTAACCATAAATTTTGTATCCGCTTCTAATTTGCTTATCTTGCAACCAGTATATAATGCATCCTCAGCAGACCTCAACAACTCATAAAATTCAGATGGTGCCAACTAAGGAATTAAATCGATATCATCGTGATTTTCAGTTTGTTGCAGAGATAGACATGTAACATCATGTACTAAATGTTGGAACTGTGATGGATCTGGAATCAAGTTATTAGTATCTTCTCTAGAACTGCATTCACCGTGTTGATACTAAAAAACATAATCTGGTTGAAAACCAAACCGCAAGAGATGTCCCCCAACCTTATCAAATGTGTCAAACATTCTCAGAGAAATTTTTTTACAAGGACAATTAATTGTGTCTTCTGAATCATATTATGGTTTTGATGTTGAAAATTCTAAGAAAGCTTCAAAACCCTCAATATATACAGGATTTAAACCATAACTATTTGGATTTCTATGCTGATTTATCCAAGCGCGGTTATCTATTAATGGATGATATCGACTTCCTTGTTCCATAATATTCTACAAAATATAAAATCATCACGGTTTTTGAATAATATGAAATTTTAAAAACACTATAAAAAACTATAACTAATTACTACTACTTCTTAATAATTACCATTAATTAAGGGAAACACAATTTTCAGTGTGGGAAAGATGCAAGTAAATGAGCTGTCGGACAAAAGAGCCCACTTTTCATCGATGAATCGTCTTCTTCAAACTGTCATCGCTGGAAAACATTATAAAAAATGTGATCCTATGAATGCATATCCAATCTCGGGAATACGAGAAATAATATGCCTATAGAATCTTATTTATTCCAAATTATTCCTAATTATTACTAATTATTACTAATAATTACTAATTATTACTAATTATTCCTAATTATTACTGATTATTCTTATTTATGACTAACTATTTTTATTTATTTCTAATTATTGCCAATTATTTCTAATTAATGCTAAGTATTCCTAATTATTAGTATTTATTCATAATTATTAGTAATTATTAATATTTATTACTAATTATTACAATTTATTACTAATTATGACAATTTATAACTAATTATTACAATTTATTACTAATTAGTATCAATTATATCTATTTATTATCAATTATTCCTATTTATTATCAATTATTCCTATTTGTTACTATTTAATCCTAATTATTACTAATTTTTCCTAATTTTTCCTAATTATTACTAATTATTACTAATTATTCAAGTTTATTACTAATTATATCTTTTTATTACTAATTATTGCTAATTATTGATATTTATTGCTATTTATTGCTCTTTATGGCTAATTATACCTAATTGTTACTAATTATTGGTAATTATTAGTAATTATTCCTAATTATTAGTATTTATTCTTGATTATTACTAATTATTCCTAATTATTCCTAATTATTCCAATTTATTACTATTTATTGCTATTTATTCATAATTATTGGTAATTATTCCTATTTATTGCTAATTATTCTTAATTATTGCTAATTATTCCTAATTATTCTTAATTATTCCTATTTATTCCTAATTATTCGTATTTATTGCCAATTATTCCTATTTATTGCTAATTATTCCTATTTCTAATTATTTCTATTTGTTCCTAATTATTCCTATTTATTGCTAATTATTATTATTTATCTGTATTTATTCTTATTTATTCCTATTTATTGCTAAATATTCATAATTATTCCAATTTATTAATAATTATTACAATTTATTACTAATTATTACTAATTATTACTAATTATTACAAATTATTACTAATTATTACTAATAATTACTAATTATTACTAATTATTACTAATAATTACTAATAATTACTAATTATTAGTATTTATTAATAAATATTACTAATTATTAATAATTATTAGTAATTATTAATGTTTATTACTAATTATTAATGCTTATTAATAATTATTACAAGTTATTAGTAATTATTACACTTTATGACTAATTATTACACTTTATTACTAATTATTACAATTTATTACTAATTATTACAATTTATTACTAATTATTACAATTTATTACTATTTATTTCTATTTATTACTAATTGTTACAATTTATTACTAATTATTACAATTTATTTCTAATTATTACAATTTTTTACTAATTATTACAATTTATTACTAATTATTACAATTTATTTATAATTATTACAATTTTTTACTAATTAATATAATTTATTACAATTTATTACTAACTAATACTCTCGGGCTTCAGATGACGACGGCGGTGACTACGCTAGCCTTCCCCACCTTGAGGGGGGAGGGAGATTCGTCGGACAACGGGAGACCAGGTTTTTGACCCTTTTCAAATCCTGATTTTCTTCCCCCCTTCCCTAGGGTTTCGCTGAGTCCCAAAATCCATGATTTTCTTAATGGGTGCCCCAATCTTCCACTCTCGATTTCGGAATTTTCAGAATCGTCTGCTCTGTTGAATCTTACATTGATTGCACGTTTTAGGAATAAACATCCTTCTGTTGATGATTTTGATAGGTATATCTTTGGTTCTTGGGATCTTCAAGAAAGAGCGATTGTTGGTTTTATGGACAGGCGACACATGATGATACACTTCGAATCGGAGGCAGACCTCATTTCTGCTTCGTCAAAGGCTCCTCGCATCATCAAAGGATGTCATTTCTTGCTTTTACGTTGTTCATTTGATTTGCACATGAACCGTGATTCACTGAAAGTACCAGTGTGGGTAATCTTTCCCAATTTTTCGCTGCCGTTCCCAAATCCTTCTATTATGCATATTCTTGGTAACCTTATTTGAAGGTATTTATGCTCTGATACTCGTACTGAAGTTGCGTGTCATCCGGTTAACCCCCAGATTTGCGTGGAAATGGATTCTTCTCGTTTACATTTTGACTATGTATGGATCACGATCAGAGAGGAGTACAGATGAAATCAACATGTGATTTACGAGGGCCGGACATATTTTTCTCCTACGTGTCATCGCTTGGGTCATGCGGTTGAGAACTGCCGAATAGGAGTTCCCTTGACGGATCGTTTTCCGGATGGCCAGGCTCCCACTCGAAAGGAGGAGGTTTCACGGGGATGGATTTCATAGGGTGGTTTGGGGGATGGTTTAGGGCAGAGGAAGCTTGAATCGGTTAAAGGAGGTAAGGGGAAGCAATTTCAGGTGGCAGATGGAAATTTCTGTAGGGTGTTGGTGAATGGTGATCCAGTACCTGCTCGAAGGGAGGAAGATGGACAGAAGAAGGTGCAGGAGGTGGGTGCGAGGGTCGGCTCAGTTCAAGAAGAGATGGGTTCAGATGGAAGGGGTAGGGAGATTCTGCCTCCAGCGGTGGTTGTTCAAAAGATGGATGTCAACAGTGGATCGGTTGAGGCTGGTCAACGCTGTATGGCTCCCAATAGTATGGTGTTTTGGAGGGAGATTCACAGCGATGGAGTGATGCCTTCGGATCTGGTAGTGAGGGGGGCAGGAGTCAACGCCAATGTGGACACTGCTCCTCCAAGGGAGGGCACTATTTTGAACTCCTCGGCTAAACCTTTTATTTCATTAAGAAATAGGTTTGGATTCCTTAATAATGGAAATACTGAACTTGGTTTAAGTGATAACCCGGGAGGAGGGGATGCGAACGGTGGGGATTATAGGGAAGAACAACTTGTTCGAAATTTGGGTCAAGGGGAAGGTTGTAGGCCTTTGGATAATCCTGCTCCCATTATGGTGGAGGGAGATCCTACTGAGGATTTGCGGCTCACGTTGATGGAGTGTAATACCCCAGACCAGAGGCTGGGTAATGACAATGGGTGTCCTATTTCTATTCTATTGGAACACGACGGAAAGGGAACAGAAAGCTCCAGAGGAGGTAAAGAAAATGTGAGTGGTCCAGTTGGTCATTCTTTTAGTGAAATTTTTCAGAGTGGAAATCAGAAGATGGCGGCCGGTGAAAGACCATCATCTGCTACACCAAGAAGGAGGCCTAGGAGAGACTATTCTTACCTTCCAAGTCCGATGCGGACTAGATCGGCATCCAAGCGCAAGGGAGAGGTGGTTGAGGCTTTGAAAAAGGGAAGTGATGTCAAGAATGATCCACCTGATATACTTTCACTTGAACAACATAGGAGTAGGGTGCAAAGTAATCACTTTTGGAGGCATCTGGAGTGGGAATCAGCTACTGGTGAAGGAGAATCCAGCATGGGTTATGGAGAAGACTTTGGCTACTATGATGTGTAAGTCTGCGTTCTATGTGCTGTTTGTTTCTTGATTTTCTCTTGTCTTATTTGATGTTGTTATTTGGGGTCCCAGCCACCCTTTAACCAGATTTCTAAAATGAAAAACACTGATTGGTAACAATACAATTTATTACTAATTATTACAATTTATTACTAATTACTACAATTTTTTACTAATTATTACAATTTTTTACTAATTGTTTTAATTTATTACTAATTATTACAATTTATTACTTATTATTAGTAATTATTACTATTTATTAATAATTATTAATATTTGTTACCAATTATAAGTATTTATTCTTATTTATTACCAATTATTATTAATTACTACAAATTAATTATATAAATTATAAATTATCATTAATAATTACTAATTACTACAAATTATTAAAAATTAATACTAAAAATTTCAATTTATTAGTACAAATAAATAGTCATGACAAAACAATTTAAATTAAATTTAATTACAACTAATCAACAATAATAAAAATTAACATAAAAAATTAAAATAAATAATAAATTAAATAAAATATAAATACCTTTGAACTTGATTTGTTGTTGATCTAGATGGCTTCACAACTTTTTCGTGACCTAAAAAACTAACTTAGGAAAATTTTCCCTCTGAAATCAGAGTTCAGAGAGAAACAAAATCTAGAAATTGGGAGGAATGAGAAGAAAAACGGATGGGGGTATATATAGGTTAGATTATTTGCGACGAGACTATTTGCGAAAGGTTACCCGTCACAAATACCTACTCCCACATTAATTACTGTCAGCAGTTAACAAGTTATTTGTGCCAGGTCCCGTCACAAATAGTCCCTTCCGACACACCTTTTGCGATGGGAGGACATCCCATCACAAAAAGCTATTAACCGTCGCCGGGTATTTGCAACGG
Organism: Viscum album; assembly: GCA_963277665.1. Classification (NCBI taxonomy): domain Eukaryota; kingdom Viridiplantae; phylum Streptophyta; class Magnoliopsida; order Santalales; family Viscaceae; genus Viscum; species Viscum album. Next base: position 639,248,197 of record OY728146.1, on the reverse strand, counting down.
CCCCTGTCGCAAATACTTTACTATTTGCGATGGGGGGATACCCCCATCGCAAATAACCTTCGTGCAGTTTGGCGTGCTATCCGCACCAAACCTTTTGCGATGGGACACAAAATCCCGTCGTAAATAATTGGTTATTTGTGACGGGTTGTTACCCCCCATCGCAAATAACCTCTTGGACGGACATTTTGCAATGGGATTTATTCCCGTCACAAAAAGTCATTTTTCCCATAGTGAAACTTCTATAACTGATTTTTCAATTCCAAAAATCCCACTTCATCCATTCAATTAGGGGGTTTTAAAATTGTATTTGAATCATAAACTAATTAAATAGTAAATCCCACTTTTTAATTAGGTATAACACAGGGTAAATTTTAAGGAAAAACATCAAGGTATTCATTTACCACTAGAACATCATTTATCTGAGCAGTTCCCTTAGTTTCAACAATATAAGAAAGATAACTTTGATTTAAATATCTTAACAGTTTCTTAGCTTCTAGATATGTGATCAATGGTATAGGTTAAATATTGTATACAAACTGAAACTCTTTTTGAAAAACAACTTCTTTAGCTCTGTATAAACATAATCATGAAGAATAGAAAGTCAATCCATAGACCTAATAACATAAAAATCATCTATGGTAAAAACAAAAGGGTTTTTATGTAATTTCTTTTAATAGACAACAATAGAAAGGTTCTTATAATGCATTTTTCTACAATATTCCCCCTGGTTTTGTAACGATATGTTTCAACCTCATTTATTGAGGTGAAAATTTCAATTTACTAGAAAATTTCTTATTAATAATGGAATGTGTAGAGCTTATATAAACAAGACATTAGTAATATATGAGTAAACGAACAATGTACGTGATACTACTTCATTAGATGGTCTGACCTCTATTGACATAGCCTCAAAGAATCCCACTGAACCTTTCTACTTATAATATGGATTCATTCCATCATTCATATCTTTCTTTAGGTAGGTATTTTCCTAATGTCCCTTATATCCACATTTAAATCACTTTATAGTTTTCTTAAAGGAATTAAACATACCATCCCTAAGATATTTTTCATTGCAATCTCATTCCATATTTCCAAACTTACCACATTAGAAACACTTCTCAGATTTGTTAAGGCATTCCCTAGAGTGAATTTTACAACACTTCCCAAAAACTAGAAACTGGATCTTCTTACCTTCATATTTATTTGATTGATTTTTACAAATCACATTCCATATAGACCACTTCTTCTTCTTATTTATAAAGTACATGATATCATTGGAAAACACCATTTCTACCCTCTCATTATATCAAAAATATTTCTTATTACTTTTGAAATCACAGGAGGCCAAATCCATTATGTATATTGGATTCAATATTGAGTAAAAATGGTTTATTTTACTCTCAAGATCTCAAATAATATTTCAAAAATTCTTTTCCAATCAGGTGAATTTTGGTTTATGAATTTTCACTAAGTCTTCCTCATTTTATTTCAATTCAAGAAATTTATTTTCCATCCTATGTCAAACCACCTAAGGAAAATATTTTTTTAAAGAAAATATTTTTAAATTCATCACATTCCAAGGCATAAATATACTCAATAACCATGATACTCTTTACCATTGACCTTCATTGGTTGGATTGAACTTCAAAAAAATAAATAACAAGACTATGCTTTTGATTATATGAACACCCCATGACATAGAATATCATTTCAAGGTATTTAATCCACCCTTCATCAAACACTAGGTCAGAAGATCCACTAAAATCAAGAGGGTGTTCCCTCATAAAATGTTCCACTACCATCAGGTTCCTTTATAGAAGCTATGTTTGTTCTCTTTCATGGATTCCACCTCTATTTAATGCCTGTGTCTACTAAACCGTTAATATAAAAAACTATTCAGTTCCAATTCCCAACATTCTAGGTTTTGGATTCAAAAAGACATCATCCCCTTGATACCTTCCCACTCCATCTTCCATATTTCTTCTGTGTAAAAAAATTATAAAAAACATATCTTAGATAAAGAAACTTGGTAATGTGAAAATGATATATCATTTAAAATTAACCATGATGTAAAAATTATTTATGGAATTATTAAAAAATCATCTTAAACCCTATACTTATCTAAACCATTATCTGAAACCAACTATAAAGACATTAGCTTAAAAATTACATAATCTTGTAAATTCCTTTAGAATTTAGTTTCTTACACTCTCAAAGATCTTTTATATTTAGAGTTATAAAATAATAAAAAATAATTCATACATACAACCCCTAAAGAATAAAATGTGGGTAATACTAAAATAGTATCCATTTCTTCCATAGTACAATTGTTTTAATAAAAACACAATTTATTTTCATTAAATGTCTTCACCACATTAATCTTGTCTTCTCCTTTTCTTTCACCCATCCTTAAACCCTATCAAAAATAATTTAAAACATGGGATAAGAACAAAAATCTTTGTAAGGTACATAGAAAAAAGTATACAAATCATTAGTCTATGAATAATTATAAACATATGAAAACATTTTCACAAAGACAAACTTCTCACCCAATAAGTATGATATAGTTACTTTGTGAAAACATTAGGTTTCTATAAAAAATATAATACATAAATAATACCATAAAGGTAACTTGGGGAATTAATTACATAATATTGTAACCCTCACAGATACCATATGATTTATAACCCTCACAACTACCTTACAATGTAACCATTATGGATACCTTACAATATAACCCTCATGAATACCTTACAATGTTACCCTCACAACTACCTTATAGTGTAACCGTCGCAGTTACCCTTGGAGAAACCCTATGGTCGACCTTCAACACAAACATAACCTATGCATTTGAGGGATATATTGGTCCCACCCATGAAAATAAAAAATTCTAAAGAACCATAAAATGGTCCTAAAATAATAATACTTTCATATAAACATTCCTTTCAAATTTTGTAAAAATAGAAATTTAAAAGAGGATTTTCAAAGAAAAATCCCTTAGATATATCATATAATTTTAGTGATAATTGATAAAAAGATTAAAATATGTGTATAAACTATAAATAAAAATAATAAAAAATAAAATAAAAAAAATTAATTTAAAAAAAATCTTAGTGTCATATAGTCAATGAAGTAGAAGGTTAACCCAAAGAATGGAAATTGGGTTAAGATTTCCCTTACCTCGGGTTCTTCGAACTTAAAATGTGTTCAAACATCCTTTATAATGGTTTAAAGACTATTATTAATATATTAAAGAAACATTTTCATATTTTTAATTACCTATATGATATTATTATGACATCTCTCCACCCATTTACTAATAATATTTTTTTTATATTCATTGTTTTGGGTGAATTTATTTCATGGTTTACATGGTTGGTTTATTAAGGATTTTCTTATAGAATAAAAGTGAAATAATGTAAGTAGAATGAAATGGTGTAAATAATTTTCCATAATTTCAAATGATACCATATATCATTTTTTTCTCATATTACTTTGAATCATTTGATAAAACCTTAATAAAAATGATTTAATTTATTTTGTCACTTTTTATGATCATCACGAACTTATATAATTTTATTCAATATAATGTTTATATATTGGTTACATAGCATTAAACAAATTATAATATATATAATAAAATATTATTTATCTATAATAATGGTTTTATAAATGTCATTTATAAGGCACTAATGGAAAATTAAAGTGCATCATCCACAATGGTGGTAAATCAACACATCACGAGCGATGTTCCCATTGTTAGAATAAAACGGAGAGGAGAAAAAGTTTTATGATTAATATTGCCATGAACATGATAAAATTATAGTATATATAATATAATGGAGTTTTAATGACACATGGATATTGAGAGGTGAATAGAGTATAATAAAAGAAAAATAATTTAAAATAGAATTAATCAAAATGAAAGAGGATTTTACCTCTTAAATTATCCTTCTTTAGAACCTCCTATGGCCCCTAGTTTTAGTCTATTGGTGAGACTGGCAGGTCTGGGACATGGGTAAGAGGTTTGGAAAGTTAGTTTGGAATAAATTAATTAAGATACAAGGTGTTTTGTTGTGAGGAGAAGAGGTGGTGATGAGAGGTATTTATAGTGGTGGGGGGGGGGGGGTGTTTTATCATTATTATATTTATTGGTTTATTATTTTGGATAAAAATAATAATATTTTGAGCATCATCAAAAAATATATTAAAATAACTAAGAATTAATTGATATTATGAGGATTACATTAGTGACGAACCAATTAATATTGTAATAAATTATAATGTATATATACCGTAAATTATCGTACTTTAATATTCACAAAAATTCAAGTATTTTAGAAAAATACCAGAAATTTACCCAAACTATTTTTTAATGTTTGAAATTAAAAATTAAAGTCTATTTTTTTATAATTAAAATGTAAATATGGTAAATTTATTTTTTTAATTCAAATCATCATTTATTCAAAAAATACCAGTTTTAAAATTATACATGAATTTATGACACTTAAAAATTAATTAAGGCCTCATAAAATTATCCTATAATCGTAAGAAAACACAATATTTATTTATGAATATATTTTATTAAAAAAATTAAGTCATTATTTTAATTATTAAATGGTAATTAAATATTTATGACTTATAAAAATACCAACACTTAATTTATCATTTTTAAAACATTTATTTACTTACTTAATTATATAAAAATATCATTATTACACTTATAAGATACAAAAATTTTATTTATGCTCTCATATTTGAGGTTAATAATGTGTTATTATATATTTGTTAAATATAAATACCACATATTTCGATAAACATTTATATTGAATTTAACTATTTAATTCCAAAATAAAAACAAATTATTATATAATACATGGGTCATTACACTAGAACTAGAAAAAAATAACCATAGAACTACCTAAAAGAATAGTATTTTCCTAATAGTCTCATCGAACAAGTCATTACCTAAACAATCCCAGTATGTAGAACCTACTAAGGGCACATCCACATGGGTTCACTCAACTACCCAATTTCATTCTTGTTAGACATGATCTCAACTAGAGTTTACACTCATTCATGAATCAAATTAGTTACAAAGAATTCCCTTGACCAAACAACCAAATATATAGGTGAGAAAAAATTTAAAGAAAGTATATAAATGAAAAAATATCCCACACCACACCTCTGATTCCCTCAAACAGAAAAATACATTTCTACATCAAACATCCATCACAAAATGATTAAAAATCCATAATGTTCCTAATTTTAAGGTGGAAATAAATGAGGGAATAAAAATTTATAAACCAATATCAAAGTTAAAAACTTTACATTAAAAAAAACTAATTCGGGATGCCAAGACCTTTTCTTTTCATTTACAATTCAAAAATTCTAATACTTTAAAATCATTTAGAAACAAACAATTTATAAAACTAGATGTATCCTCTTTAAAATCATCAAAACCACATTTGAAAATCATAAAGAGATTAATGAAGCCTATTTTCCTCTATAAATATTTAATAAACTCCCTTTTATCTTTTTCTAAGAGGATTGTAATTCCTAAAACATTTAATTCAAGTGAAATTCAAAATACATCCATCAGACTCCTTATGTACATCTAAGAAAACCCATGAAAAAAATTAACAATTCATTTAAGAATCATATATAGGTACAACTTAATTAAAATCTACATTATAAGAACCAATAATTTTAATAATTTAATTATAAATTAAAATAATATTAAAAACTAGCTTAACCAAAAGATAATAAAGCTTCAATGTGGTTCCTTCCATATTGAACACCAAAATGGGTAATAAATGTCATTAAAAATAGCTATACAATGAAACACCAAAGTTTAAATCAAATTAAATCCAAACCCAATATTCAAAAGATAATTATGGTTCTGGGATAAAGTAATAACCATAAGGAATATATGAGAAATGTAATAATGATAAAAATGATAAGAAAGAGCGGGATATTTCCAATAAAACTGCTTAAAATCCAATAGAGGGGGTCTAAAATTAAAGGAGGGGAAAAATAGATTCCATTAGGGATATAATAGGGAAATTCAAATGATAGGGATGGAGATAATAAAGAGAGGGGTTAAAATTAATTGGGGTGTTATAGTAATTTCACTTATTATGTGCATCTAGACAGACCACATGGTATGGCCATGGGGTTTTCCAAACCAAGTGGGGGATACTTACTAACACAATACACCCAAAATGTTTTGGTATGTACTATTTACCTTGAAATTTCAATAACAACTTAGGTCATCATCATAAATAAACCAAGCCACATGGTTTCATAGGGAGCCTCATACAGTTGTACTTCACATGAGGAGACCGTGAAACACTTAACTATATCCATAGTAGAACCCCTCAAATAGTTGTCACATTTTTTATCCTAAATTTATAACACCCAAAAAAATTAAAAAAATTAAATTTAAGTCCCCAAAATTTCATAAATTCATAGTTACGCAAAACATAATAAAATAATATAAAATAGCCAGTCATAGTAAAATATGGATGTTACAAAACAACCTATGGCACTAAAATTAATGGTATTAAAAGAGGATAACATATAAACACATATGAAAGTATACAGATAATGTAATAATCCTAATGATATCTTGTAGTATCATATTAATATCATCTATAATAACTCATAATCACTCAAAGTAGAATGACTTTACCAGTTAATTCAACCATCATTTCTCTAGATAATGAGTAATTACGGAATGCATTGTGGGGTTATATCATATTCCCATCCATTATCACCTATATTCTCCAAGATATAACAACCCAAGCCTTAAAAACACTTTATTTAATTACTTATAACATACTTTACCAATAACCCATTCCATAGATATAGAGGTCGAGTATCTTTGGAAAATAAGATACATAAATACAACATCTTAATCATTTACCATATAGCTTTATTTTAATATCCAAATGGTGATGCTACTCCCAAAATTCCTCTAAAAATACATAAGATAGATATGGGAAATTAAAAAACAAAAGGATGATATAAAAAGACCAATAATGTAAATAATATGGCAATAAATCATAACATGATAATCAAGAGGAAAAACGTGATATCATAAAGAGAATGATCATAAGAATAAAAATGTAGAGTAACTAAATTAAATCAATAAATCATGGAATCATAATAATTTTTAAACATCATAAATAATAAAATCATAAACATATGTCAAGGTAAACTATGAAGATAACATAATATACACTAATTATCATCATAATCATAGAATTCTCTGGTTAACTGCCATTGTAACATAGTATTCTTAATCTAACTAATTATTCACCATACATAGAATCTCCTGAGACATTAAAATTACCCAATGAATTTTAGAGATATAAATTACCCACCCATCACTACTTAAGTGAACTAATGTTATAATATTCATAATTTTATGTGTTCCAAAAAAGGAAAAATCCTAAAATAAATCATAAACATGATATACTAATGGAATGAAATTGGCTTTCACAATCTTATCTTTAAGAAACACAAAAGGCTATATCCTATGTAATATAAGAAATAGAGGAAATAAATTGCATTTTAATATTTATTTTTTATTAAAAATGGTCTTGAACTTGGGTCGTCATTTTTGAAGATAATTCATAAAATGATTCAAAAATGATATAATAAAAATAACTGCTTAAGTGATTCTTTAAAGAATAATTGAATATAGTTTAAAGAAAAAAAATGTTTTAATTTAAAAGTAAAATTGAAATAAAAAATAGTTTTCCTGAAATTAATAATTTTATTAGAAAAATATTCTGGTTTAAAACATTTTATGGGCGTTTTACATGACATGATTGTAGACAAAGTAGAGTTCCCTTAAAATTATGGTTTACTAATGGGAGGGAGTTTTGTAGGAAGATAAAATGTGTATTATCCCAAAAAAATAAAGGTAAGGTAAATTGGTTAAATATTTAAGGAATATATATATATATATATAATAAAATATGGAATGCACAATAGTGAAAAATATAGAGTATAAGGAGAAAATGATAAGAAAATATGTAACCCATATGTAATGAAAGAGGTTTAGAGAATGCCTTACCTTTATGCCTGATATAGTTATGAGATTTCACTTAACATATTCAAAAATAAAATTTAGTTCATTATATATATATATATACACAATAACCTTATTCATATATATTTAACTTAATGACTTCCATCAATTATCTTTTGGTGCTTTTTTAATATAGTATTCAATTACATCAGTTACTTGGGGTTGTTTGGTTAATTTGGTCAAAAAACTATTGGTTTGTTAAATATGTTCAAGGTTATTATAAAATAACCTCATGATATGCATAATTTTGGAGGTTTATGTCCTATATTATTCCATTACTACAATATTTATACATTTTAAATGGTTATCCCAAAAAATATATTAATTAAAAAAGGTACCTTTAGAAGTCTATTTAAGGAAATTAAAGTAATAATAACTATTTATTATTTTAATTACATATATATTTTCATATATTATCATTAAAAAAATTAATATTGTAAAAAATAAAATTTTCACATACTAAATAAAATTTTAATTTCAACCATGTTAGGAGGCCTTGAAAAACAAATCATGTTGTTCATAGAGGTGGTTGTTCACACATACACATGATGACATTTTCATTTTTTTCAATAATCTCAGAGGAAAGTATGAAATCAATATTACATTAGTAAAATAAGATATAATAATAATAAAATTAATTGTGTTATCATACCTTCACTAATATAGTGGACTTGATGACTGTAGAAGAAAAAAATAACTTAGAAATGTTGGGTTGACTGTATTTATTTTCCGTTGAAAATTCTCCCCTGGGTAACTTCTTAAGACACGTTATCTTGGTATTTTGGTGAGATCAAATTACTATAGTAATAAATATGGTGTTCATTAGATACTATCATAGAGTTTTTTTATTCAAGCCTATTTAATTAGTGGATAAATAGGGATAATGTGGCCTTATTTTATAAGTGAATAAACATGCTCTTTTTAAAAAATTCATTATTTTCTAATGATATCACTCCATTATTCAAGAAAAAAGGATCCAAAATGGAAAATAATGGTTTTGGAAGAGGTATAAGTCCACTAATATCTCAAAAATTCAATATTCTACATATGTTTTATGCGTTATATCCACATTCATATGGTTTAAACCATTTTTACAAGAATTAACCCTTACCCTGCTAACGACACTTTCACCCATAGAAACTAAATTTAAATAAAAAAATTAAATTTAAATTAATTAATAATTTTAAAAATGAAATTTAATATTTAAATAAATTTCTAAATAAAAATTTCAGAGAATTATATAAATTAAATTTAGTATTAGTGCACATAACACAAAAACATGTTTCTAAGAAAAAGTTCATTTTATGTCTAAAATATAATTTTTTGATTTGATTTTAAATGGTTTTTTATTTTCAAGAAATATTATTTTTTTATAAATAAAATAAATTTTATATGTAATTAAAGTCAATTAAAACCCAAATTTTACAAAAAAATGTTTAATTAAATTAAAAGAACAAAAATAATTTATTTATTAAAATAAGATACTAATTTTATTTTATAATGTTAAACATATATTATAACTATATAACTAATATGAATAAAATTATTCATTAAATAAATATTTTATAAATTAAATGGTTTTATAAATCTATAAGTCTTTATTAGACTCTGATATTGAAATAAAAGTCATCATTTTGGCAGAAACCGAATTTTTCACCATTCATCTAAATATGAATTATTTTAGAAAATAACCCAAAATTTTTTCCTAAGTTAATTATCAAATGATAAATGCAAAAATGAAATTAATTTTATTAAATTCAACATATAAATTTGATAAAAATTATTATTATATATAATTACTCAAAACACAATAAAATCAATTTTTCTGAAAAATATAACATAAGTTTTCAATTTTAAAATTCGAGTGAGTAAATTAAAACAAAATTTTTATTAAATTTATATATCCACCTATAAAATTCATATTTTTCCTTAGAAAAATTATTTCTATATTACCAATTCATACTAACTTTTTTATAATTTCATAAAAGTCATGTTATTTATAGAACAATATTTTTCACTATTCACTTAAAAATAAATCATTTTAGAAAAAACCCAAAATTTATCTTAATCTCATATTGAAGTTATTTAATAAAATTAAATTTGGGGCATTTTATATATTAAATTTTACAAAAAATTATAAAATAAAATGTGAAACTGTTTTTATAGGAAGCTAGCTTTTTAAAATACAAGTTGATATTAGTATTAATTTCAACAAAAACACTAATAAATATATCACTGATCACTAAATGTTATATTTTATTAAAGTTATATTTTTACAATATTTCACTTAGTCTATTTAATAAAAATTACAGTACATAAAAAGTTTTATTCTTAAACACAATAATGAATTAAGTAAATTTGTATAAAATGACCTTTTTATATTTTGATATATATGTAAATATGTTTCATAATTTAGTTATTCCTATTAATACCTATTAATTCAGTGGCTTGGTTTTAATAGTATATTCATATTTTAGTTTTGTTTTACTTTTTTTGTTTTTTGTGACACAAACTATTGAAGATAATCACAATTTAATGCATCCCAAATCATGGGTCACAACATTTTACCCCCTTAAATAAATTTAACCCTTAAAATTTTAATTATTAATCACTGAGGAAATTCGAATAGGGTATTATTAACATAATAATTATTTTATAGATAACCTATAATGTGACATATAAGTTACTATCTTAAACAAGATCAACATGCTTATCTTTCCTCAAACAAAATTGATTGTTTGTACCCTAATGCTATATTCTCCATTGAATACCATTCCCAAAACTACATATGTCTCTAAATCATAAAACCATAGTTAAATTTCATATTATTTTAAAAAATTAATTCTAAATTTAATCATTAAATGGTATTAACCACTAGTTCATAAGGTCACTCACTAGTTAATAAATATCACAATCCCAAAAATGAGCTAAACTTCAACAAAAATATCATGGATTATCTTTTATAATAAATAATCCCAATTCCATGAATAATATATAACTAACTTTTCTCAAAATTAATAACTCTTTATAGCCTCTACATCATGATTATATTAATCTAAACACTTATCCATACCTCAATCATGTATTCTTCAATATTTATCCCCAAAATGTAACCTTCTTATAAAATCAAGTATAATAGGTATTGATTCTAGATAATATATACTTCAAAATAATTAAATCAAAACTAATTAAGAAAAATCCTTATAAGTTTCACATTTCCCTTATTCAGTTATAAGCCAGAGTGGTTGTTTTGGATACACACATTTCTCATCTTTGTCTAAGTGATCCTATTTTAACCAAACACTAAAACCAAAATGGTTATGATAATTTATAAAATAATTATAGTATCTTAATATAAAATATTAATCTTAATAACTATTCTCCAATAATACCTTTATTGCATCATATGATGCTTTGATTTCAACTATGTCATAATTAGTCAATCCGAGAACTCTCTGGGTTCTACCTAGGTTACTTTAAGTTGTGCATTTAGGCCTCTTTTTCATGAAACAGGTCAAAGTTACGTAAATACCCAACATGCCCTCTTCAGGGTTATAATCCCTAGGTAGAACTATAACAAAACCTTTATCCACATTCCAATATCCAAATATTAATTTATTTACTAGGAAAAAAATACAATCTATACTTTATCAAAATTTTAATATCATTCCTTATACATAAGCTTATCCCTTATACTTCTCACTAGGATTTCACTAAGGTTTTATCATCCACTAAACCTTGCTTTGATACCTACTATAATGAACTAATCCTTAAACATACTTTATTTCATAATTTTTAATGTGATTTATTATAATACCTGTTAAGGATCAATAGGTCAAGTATATTTGGAAGATTAGATACATAAATTCAACATGATAAACATAAAATAAATTTATTTATGTAAAACTACAAATGATACTCCAACTTCTATAAGTACTATAAAACAACATGATATATTATGTGGAAAAAACATAAAGGAAAGGAGAGATAAAAATAATAGTAAGGGAATAAACCTGTAAATGAAGAATAATATGTGAGTCAATAGGCATTTCATTATATTATAAAGAGAATGATCATAAGTATAAAAATATTCCATAATGAAATGAAAGTATAATATCATGGAATCATAAGAATGAAAAATATAATAAAGCATAGATTCATGATCATATTTTAGGACTAACCTTCAAGACAATATAATATAGGCTGTCATTCATCGTAATCACAGTATCCTTTGAAAAACTTCAATAATAACAGAGTGTGATTAGGCTAACCGCCTATGCACAATACAATGTGTGACTAGGATAATAGCACGTGAACCATACATGTCATCATATGATATATTAACATTACCCAATACATTATAGGGATATAAAGAGCCTACCCATCATAAATTAGGGTAACCTTCAGTATAGTATGTAGAGGATTACATGTTTAACAAAATTACAAAATAAACTATACATAAATCATAAGCATGATAAACACATTTGAAGAAAGTGGATTTCACAATCTTATTAGAATTCATAACTAAATACTATATCATATGGATTACAAGGAGATTATAGAATAAAATTATTTGGGATATTAATTTTTTATCAAAACTAAACATATTTCTTGAACATGGTTAGTTATTTTTTAAAATAATACATAAAACAATTTGAATAGGTAAGATTAAAAAAACCTCTTAAGTGATGTTTTTTGAAATGAATAAAGAAAAATTAAAAGAATAATAATGAAAAATGTTTTTTTACACTATATTTGAACTAAAATGTGTTTTAATGAACTAAATAAGGTTTTTATAAATACTTTCAAGGTTGAAACATTTTATGAGGGTGATACTTGACATCATTATAGACAAAGGGAAGTTCCCCTAAAAACCAGGTTTACTAAAGAGAGGGAATTTTGAAGGAAAATAAAAAAGTGTATTATACACACACAAAAGGTAAAGTAAATTATATATATATGTAACATATATAGAAAATATATAATTCATACTTGGAAATAATATAATGTATAAGGGATAGAAAAAAGAGAATATGCAACCTAGAGGTAAGTCTAAGGAATCCCTTATCATTATGTATGAAAGAATTATGAACTTCCAATTAATATCATGAATTATTAAATTAAGTTAATTATGTATATACACAATAAAATAATTCATTTATATTTAATTTTATAAGGTTTTTATATTATCTTTTGGGACTTATTTTTAATATAGTTTTCTCTAATATTGGTTACTTTGGGTTGTTTGGATAATTTATTCATAAAATGTTCAGTTTCTTATCTATGGTCAAGGGTGTTGTGAAATAAATTCATGATCTACATAATTATGGTGTTTTTGTTACTTTATTATTCCATAAAATAAAATACTTATATAGTTTCAAATTTTATCCCAAAAAATATCCAAATTAATAAAAATTTAATGATTAGTCCATTCAAGGAAGTTAAAGTTACTATAACCATTTATTATTTTTATTACTTATTGGATTTCAAATATTATAATAAAATTATATAATATTTACAAAAATATCATTTTTACATAATAAATATATTTCTAAATTCATCCATTTTGGATTTTCATGGAAAAAAACATGTCATTCAATGAGGTGGTTGTTCACACACATACATAATGACATTTTTAATGATCTTCTAGGAAAGTATAAAATGGATATTACAATATCATAATATCATTTAATAATATAAAAATTTCTTTAGTTATCATACCTCTAGGATAGATGGGGATTTCATTGTGTATAATAAAAAATGACTTGAAAAAGTTGGGTTCGGAGTATTACCTTTCCCTTGGAAATTGTCCCTTGGGTATATTTTTAAGACTTCTTATCCTGGTTTTTTAGGGAGACCAAAACATAAAATTCATGGTGAGGGTTTAAAGGAGATAGTGGGTAAGATTATTGGTGAATCCGAGGCTTTGTAATGGGTTTATTAATGGGGATTATGTTTCCACCTTTTATAATTGGAGAAAATTATACTTTTTCCAAAATTCATTATTTCTCAATGATATCACTCCATTATTCATGGATAAAAGGCCCCAAAATGGCCAATAATGGTTTTAAAATAGAAATAAAATCAATAATACCAACAAAATTAAATATTATAAATTGTTTTACCTGTTCAAGCCACTTGAACAAGGTTTAAACCATCTTTATGCTAATTTACTTTACTGTAGTAAATCTACTTTTACCCTTGGAAACAAATTTTAATAAACAAAATTCAAATCTACATTATTAGATATTTTTTTTCAATTTTTTTAAATATAAAAATCATTTTATTAAATAAAAGATCCAAGATTTATAGAAATTCATGTTAGTATCATCACACATAACGTGTAAAACCCATTTCTTAAAAAAAATCAATTTAAGCTTAAAATATAAGTGTGGGATAAGGTTTTTAATTTTGTTCATCATAAAGACATGAAACGTTTTATTATAAAATAATTAGGTTTTATATTTATTTAACATCAATATAATACCAAATTTTACCAAGATAATTCTTAATTAAAATAAATAAATAAAATTGTTTTTCATTATTATTAAAATATTCATTTTATTTCAAATAGTTAAACACATGGTTTAAAAATATATTTAACATGAATAAAATTATTCCTTTAATTCAAATTCCATAAATTAAAAAGTTTTATGAAACTCTAATTCTTCCTTATAATCTAATAAAGTAATAAGAGTCATTATTTTTGAAAAAAAATATTATCTTCAACTATTCAAGTAAAAATAAATTATATTAAAAATATATATCAAAAATTAATCCTAACTGAATTTTAAAATTATAAACCAAAAAATGGATTTAATATTATTATATTCAAATTCTATAATAGATAAAAACTGTATTAGATATAATTTATTAAAACTTAATAAAAACATTTATTTTGAAAACTATAACTAATGTTCTAAATTTTCATTTACGGGTTTGTTAATTAAAAAACATTATTTTTAAAATTTATATAGTTACTTATAAAATACATATTTTTTCTTAGAAAAATATTACATGAATTTAAAATTCATACTTTTATGTTAATAATGTTATAAAAGACGTTTTATTTTTCAAATAGTATTTTTCAGTATTTACTTAAAAATTAAAATTTTTATAAAAAACCCCAAAATTAATATTAACCTAAAAATGAAATTATAAATTTAATAATGAATTCCATTTTTTCAAATTTAATTTCAAGAATTTTCTACTTAAAGCCTTATCTAAAATTATAAATGATAATTGGAAACTATTATTAATGTAAAAATATCTTTTTAAAATACTATTTGGTCAAATTTTAAATTTCAAAAAAAATATTAAATATATCATAAATATATAAACATTAAATGTTATTAATATTGTAATTTAACAATAATATACTTATTTTTCTTTAATAAAAAGTAGGGACAAAAACATATAGATTCTTGAACACATTAATAAATTAAGAAATTTTGAATATAATTACCAATATATATGTATATCAATATATATATATATAACAATTCAGTTATTCCATTGAGTACCTGATAATTCAACAACTATGCTTGAATGGTCTTAACAAATAAGAGTTTCATTTTAGTTCAATGTTGCGTGTGACACAAGATATTGAATATAATTTTAATTTAGTAGATCCAAAATATCAAGTCATTACTTAATAAATGTAGCATGAAAAAAATAAATGGGATCTTGTATTTCAACCCATAAGTATAATAAAGAATTTTAACCCATAAAAATAAAATTATCAAGATAAAATGGTTAACTAATTCCCTATTATGTGTAAAATGAAAGATAATCATAGAATAAATATGAATAGATCCATTATTTCAATAAAAATATTCCTAAATAAAATTTTATTGATAACTATAAAAATTATTTTTGAGGAAGATAATAATTTGTAAAAAAATAAAGAAGAAATATCTCTTTCATTTTGATAATTTATAAATAATTAAGTGTCATAAAATTTAATCCAAAATAAGAATAAAGACAATAAAAAATATTTTTAGAATGTGGCATAAGATAACATACATTTTAATCCAATAAATAAAAATTAAATAAATTAGTTTTAGATAGAAACCAAGTTAGATCTATGATACATCATGAATAACTTGGACATATAAGAAAAACATCTATCTAAAAAGAGATAAAATCTTAAATAATATGATACGTCAAAAGGAAAAATTCATAACCTTGACATATGACTTGATTGAATGTTCATTAAATCCATATATAATCAAATTACGATTATTAATCATAAATTTCATAACTATATTTATATGTATTTAATTTATAATTATTCACTTTTATTTTTTTTACTTCTGTATTATATAGAGATAATTTATATTGACCATCAGATGTTAGTTATTCCCAAAGTTCTATTTTTTCGATATGATAGTCCTGATAATAATTCTACATTCACAGGTTTATCATTCAAAATAATGGTATAAAAGTAAAATTATTTAAATGATTTATAAATCTACATGTTTATTCGATTTTACTTATGAGTTTGATTCATAAGGAATACATCTATATCTTACTCATTTTGGGAAACTTTTACAAAAATAGAGTCACTATATAATGAATATTATTTTAAATTTTAAATTTCCATAATAATATTAATAAAATAATAAAATAATTATATATCATAAATATTAAATATTTATTTGTTATTAATCCAACACGACTATAATTAAGAAAACATGGTTGCATTGCTCATGTAATTGGTTGAACTTTCCCAAACAAGAATTTACTACAAAGAATTAATGATTATAAAACCATACATATTTCATTATTATAATATTTTTATATAATTTTATTTATTAATATTCCATGATGTTAATGTTTTAAATAAGATTCAAAAATACGTAGAGGAATAAAATAAAAAAAATAATGAAGAATATGGTAATTACATTGAAGGGTTGAATAATACATTAAGAACTCACTTTGTAATGAAATATTTGGGAATAGAGTCAGTAAAAAATATGAGAGGATTATTGTATAAATAATATGAGAATATTTGGATAGAAAAATGTAATTGAGTAGTGTTTTTGGAAAGGGTATAATTAGACCATGTTTAAAGACATTATTTGGTGTAATTTTTACAAATATTCATTCCTAAAGGGTTCAGGATATAATTTTAAAGTTTTATATTGATAATAAGTGTAAAAGGTAAGCTATTTTTGATCCTTTATCCAAAAATATGACTTTGTGATATGTTTTTATAAATTTTCATTAATTTTTAATTCATTTTTACATTTATGTATCATTTAAACAGATTTTCTAGGTCAATCGTGTAATTTGTAAATAAAAATATCCATAATATTTTGAAATAAAAGTTATAATATTTATATAAAATGATAATAATCATATTTATCTACTAAATTATATCATATCCTTATACCTTCTCAATATTATCTTTGATTTTCCATTTTTACTTTTACAAAGTTGTACAATTACATTGTCAGCATTGCATAAGAATTTTAATATTTATCATGATATTAAAATTCATTTATTTTAATAAGATAAATATTATATTATTATTTTATAGTAATTTAATATATTTTCTATATTTTTCTATAAATTTATATATAATTTTATATAAAAATATAATAAATGGTATTAAAATTTCATTTGAACTGACAATTTTATTTTAGAATAGAGTTCAAATGTTTTACTCAAACTCTAACCAATTTAAATTCATGTAATGTATTTTATAATTAATAATATATATTTATATTACATATTATAAAATATTCCAAATAAATATCCAAATAATATATAGTTTTCTATTCATGTAGTTAATATTGGATTATGATGTTTATTTCAAACTAAAACTCTAATTTTTAAAAAGAATTCAATTCTATTAATCAAACTCAAATCTAATGTAATTTTGAAATTTAAATTAAAAAAAATAATCTCAAATATTCGAATATATTCTTTATATTTTTCATCTGTTCTAAAAAATTTATGAAACTTATAAAATAATGAATTATGGAATTGAATTTAAACTCAAACTTATATTATTTAAAAGGAATAAAAATTGAAATGGGTCACTCAAATTATAAATATAATTAATTATAATATTGACGTTACACTAAATAATTTAATTATTTAAAAATATAAATTGAAATAAAAATTTCATTTATAACCATTTAATATAATTGATTTACCAAAAATAATAATTATACATCACTTTTACTATTTACTAGCTTATCACATTTTTTTATAATTTTTAATCAAAAATATTTCGATCTCAAATTTACACGATGAATCCAGATGTTTTATTGATATTATTAATATAAATACAAAAGGATAACTTTTTAAATAAAATATCATAATATCTTAAAAATTAAAAAAATTAAAAATAAGAGATAATTATTTTTAAAATAAAAATTGTATTCTTATTTTATACGATGAAAAAAATATTTATATTATTATCATATTAAAAAACATAAATATAAATCCATAAAATTAACATAAATTCCCATTTTTAGAATATCTAATAATTAAATAATTACTTAAATAGATGAAAATAAGATATCATGTTAAGAAAATATATTTATACTTTAAATAAAATATATTTTGTGAGATAAAGTAATCATAATTATTTTAAACTTGTAATTATGTTCTAATTAATCATATATCATCTATTTTTAAATAAGATAAACATTAAATATAATTTTAAAATAAATATTTTTTTAGTAACATCAATTTTAATAAAACATAAAATTGATATATTAATAAAAATATGTGGGTTGTTAGAATCCATGTAGTGTGTTTTTATGCTTTAATATATCGTGTCTTTTGATCATAAATATGAGGGAGATTATTGGGTCATTTTTTGGATACCTCATTCCTCCATCCTCTAGATAAATGGGTCCTAATGATCACAAGACACTCTTTTTTATTTAAAACATTTTCCCATGTGTTTTTATATAAGTAATAAATGATAGATAAGGGAATGTGTATAATAGTGGAAGTATATTAAAGATAAAGTCTACAGATAATAGAAAAACACTAAGACCACCTTAGGCCAAAACCGGAAGATTTATCAATGGAACCTAGTATAAATGGATGGAGCACTAAAATAAAAAACGTGGAAATAAAGTGATTTGAATTTTTCAATGTTAACTTCATGCATCTAGTGGTGGATTGAAGAATATGGTTGATATACTGAAATAAATATCATAAGTGTTGAGAAATAATCACTAAATTCAACGTCATCGTGTAAAGACCCAGAAATTTCAATGATTTTTTTTCTTAAATACTTTTTAATTTTACGAGTCCGTGGATTCTGACGGAACTTGATTCCGAGGCCCGGTGTGCCTGAAATCAATTTCTGAAGTTTATCTCGGGTACGTTTAGTAAACGAATGAGCGAGTTTTTCTAACTTTTGAACCGATTCTTGGAATTGAAATCTGAGGGCACCAATGAACTCACATCGTTGGTAATTGCTTAAGGGGACCTTTACCGTTGTTGCGTTTTAAGCGGGTTGAGAATTATTTATTGGGGGTTTAATTAAGAAGTAAATAAAATTGTTGTAAAATTTTATTTTGTATCTGAGGAGGTTAATTCCTCCTATGGGTAGTTAAAGTTTGGACCCACAGCCACCTAACTACCCAAGTGCTGATGTTAGAGAGGTGGGGCCCGCACAATCCCCGACCATTTATTTTCCTCTAAAATCCATAAAACCCCTCATTAATGTGGAAACCCCTCAAATTAATGAGGATCTTTCTTCTCCCTCTCCTATCCCTCTCTTTAATTAAATGCCAACACATTTAATTAATGAGGATATTTCCTCTCCCTCCCTTTAATTAATTACCAACAAATTTAATTAATGAGGTGATTTGGATTTTGAAAGTTAAATTTCATGTGTAATAAAATAATAGGGGGAGCCTATTATTTTACTAGAGTAGGGCTTTCGTTGTGCTAAGGAGGATTGGGAGAACTTTTGAGTTTTTGAAGAACAACGCCCTCCGATGAAGAATGAAGACTTCTTCGATGAAGAATGCTAGTTGCACGAAGAATGACGACGCGCCACCCGTTCTCTTCTCTGCGACAAGAGAGGAGATGTCGTTTCCTCTTCGAGCGCACACCGACGACGTCTACGAAACATCACCCCGCGACGCCATCCTCCATGACGCCCGACGTGCGACATCAATTCTTCTAGGTAGGGGTTTGATTTATTTATTTAAAATAAATTACTCCTTCGATCTTGTTGTATTCGAGTGAACATCTTGGCTGATTGTTACCATCTTACATGGAGGGAACGGGACGAACAAACACGACCAACGACCCTCTGTCTTTTCTTGTCTTGTTTGGAATCGGGAAGCGGTGATGAACCAAGGCGGAAACCAAGCGCCAGTCGCACATGGAGAAACTGCAACCCGCAACCATGGGCCGCTCGACCGACGAGGCAGTCCGGGCTAAAGGAAGGAATTGCGGAGCCCCACAGCACCACACTTTGGAAACTGAGGCGCGCATAGGGTGGTCCGCTTCAGTGGAAGAACCAGCCGACCCATTGGCCGGCTGGGAAAAGGGGAGCCGCGAAGCTAGGAGGGCACCGCACCGGAGAACAGGCCGGCCCGTCAGCCGACTGGGCGGAGAAGACCCAAGGCGCCAGGAGGGCGTCGCGCCGAAAGAGCCATGCGGCCCACCGTGTGGGCCTCTTGCACCAGAAGGCGGGCCAGCCTAGCCGGCCGGTTTGGGATGGGCGGCGCCCCTTGGCGCCCCCAGTTCGGACAGCCAGGGGGGGTTCCCCCCTCATAACCACTTAGCCAACCGGACGAGCCAACCAGACCGTGTGCCCAGCCGGGCCGCACCGGGTCGGGCTGCGCCCCGTCGGCCGGGCCGCGTCACTTCAGACTGGACCATGCCTGTAGAGACCCGAAGCCTAACGTACATGAAAATTACATTACTTTTGCGGAATACTTAATACATAACAAAAATATACACACAAGGATCGTAATAGTTTAGTGTCTTTGGAAACTCGGAACGTAATCTTCTAATCCTGGTGAAAGATCTTCAAAATCTCCCACAAAGATCTTCCTTTTTTTTACCTAAAACCTTTCTTTATATCCTGGGGAAAAGAAAACATAAAAGGGTGAGCTCAAATGCTCAGTAAGGGTAAACAAAAGAAATATCAATCACATAATTTTCATAGGAACATAACATTTTTTGGGAAATCTTAACCTGCAAAAGAGAGCATAATTTCATAACATGGGATAAATCATAGTAGTGAAAATGAAACCCTTACTTAAAACATTACTCATTGTGGCATACACACATAATCATAGAGAATCATTTCTTGTTAGTCATGACTCATTTCCAAGACTATCTTAGTGGACAAAGTCCCTTTCTGAACCGAGTTCACTCCTCGTTTCAGTCCTGTATCACTGAACCGAAATAACCTTCCGTTCCAGCCATGTCTATCTCATGAGATATAAAATCATTACCCAATGCATTGGAGGGAGATATAGGTCCCACCCATCTTATAATGAATCCTTTCTTATGTGTGCCACATAATCATAACACATACATCATCGCATAACACATGTAACAAAAATGGCATTCTTGAAACATCATGACATCATAAATCAATTCATATAAGATAAAGGAATTCATAAACATAATTCCATCACAACATAGTCAAATCAATGTAAAAATATGGATAGAAACAGAACACTTTATTATCTTAGATGGAAAATAATTTTGATAAAACACTTGAATTGAATTCTTGAGGAAAATATCCTTTCTTCTTCAAAATCAATTTCTTTTCACAAAACATCATGCAATTTTAAAAGAAAGAGATTTTATTGAAAATAGTCATGAAATCTTTTAGAGGAAGCTTCATTAAAATAAGGCTTTATAAAACAGTAGAAATCCGTTCGTGCCGTATAAGTTAAAAAAAACATTCTTCTCGTACTTTTGTCGGAAAAGTCAAAAAGTACCTCGTATAAAAAAACGACAAAAGATTCCTTTCATATCTTTTACTAAAAACTCACCGAAGGGTAAAATTGGATTTAAACAATTGTAGGTGGGTGGAAATAATATTACATATTTAAGAAACTTGGATTTGGATGATAAAATACACCCCAGTAAATACCAAAGTATAAACAATCTCGGATAAAAATGAGATTGTGATATTTCCCTTACCTTAGGTCCGACTTGCTTTGTAAGTGTCCGAACCTCCTGTATAATGATTTAAATCATGTTATTGACTTATTACAGAATCATATTCATTGTTATGATATCATATATGGTTCACTTATGACATCATATTACCCTTTCTTTTGTAAATTCCATGTTAAAGAAGCGTTTTGGGTAAAATCGTTTCATTTATCGTAGGTGTTTTGACTTGTTGTTCTTGACATCATTATTACTTATATCATGATTTATTTACTTCCAGAATATAAAATATGATTTATATATCATATATATTCAGTATATATATATATATAATAGGTAGATAAATAAAATGAAAAACACCGTTCATGGAGACGGTAGTCCGTACGTACGCATGAACGCTGTTTTCCTTTCCTTATTGTCTTGAAATGGAAGTAAGTAGATGAAATACATATGTATATATATACATAAATCCAGTAGCTTTATAATGTCATATATTTCATTATTATTTCTTATATATACATTATAATCATTCTTAAATGGTTAACATGGAGAATGAATCTCATCGCGTCGTGGAGACGGTATTCCGTACGTACGCACGAGCGATGATATCATTTCTATAAATATTGAATTGAATTGGAGTGTATTATACAATATATCAGAATCAATATGATGTTTTAATAACTATGTATAGTTATTCTTTACACCATTATACCCATCCATGTAAGGTGGTGGTGGAAAATAAATTACACCACGGCGTGGAGACGGTATTCCGTACGTACGCACGCGCGGTGATTTCTTTTTCCGTAGGATGGATAGATGGTGAAATAGGGTTGTTTCATACTTATAATAACATATCAGTATATGAGTGATACTGATGTTATTACTTCATAATGAAACAACCTAAGAAGAAGAAGTGGAAGAAGAAATAAATATGAAAGAATTGGTAACGGTAATTACCTCTTCTTTGAAGTGCCTCTTTGAGACATCCTCTTAGGGCACTAAAATTGGTCTTTGAGGAAGACCAGAACCTCTAGGATGTTGCTAGGGAAGTGGAGAGGATAAATTGGCAGGGGTTGTCCGAGCTTGAGTGCTCAAATTGGTGTGAGGAGGAGGGGGAGGAGGTGTCCTTTTATAGGGGAGGAGAGGGGCACCTTAGGAATATCTCAAAATATTATTTTATATTAAAGTCAAAATCGGTTTATAATGGTTCCAAAGGGTCTTATTTCGAAGATAAAGTGGGTATGGGTCGAAATCCTATCAACCAATAGGATTTAGACATGTTTAGGGTATTATTTTAACCTTATCAATTAGATTTAAATCTAAGTTAATTAATTTAACTTTTACCGTGTCTTTTTGTTTTTTCTTTCACTATATGGTTAATACACTTACTATAACATGCCAAACGAACCCCAAATTGTTTATTATTAATATATATATCCTTATCTAAGTCATTTGGCCGAACCTTAGATTTTTAGGAATAAAATAACAATTAATAATATAATATTTGATTTAAAAACTATTTTGTGTCAATTTTGACACTATTTGATATATGATTTTTGTGAAAGTCATTTCAGAATTATATGTTCGAACCAAGTTTATTAAATCAACACTAATATAACATAGTAACCTATAAAATTAGTGGAATTCATAAAAAGTCTTAAATTACATTTATTTTGGTATTTATATTATCAATTATGTCAATATTTCATTAATAAGATAATTACTGCATCATTTTTGTGTCATAAATGAATTATATTATTTGATGTCTAAAAATTACAAATAAAATACCATAATGTAGGAAATCATTTTATCTTTCTAATGAATATTTACAATAGAATTTATCTTATGTATAACCCCATATTAAAAATGATTTACTTATTAAACATTGATTTTAACTATTTAAACCCTTCTTTAAATAAATTAATAATAAATGTCCTAATCTAATACAAGTGGGCCTAAATGGTCATATTTTATTCCTAAGTTTGTTTTTGGTCGAATTAAACTTGTCCAATAGAATTAGGACATGTGTTAGGGTAATATTAATATCATATTTACCCTTAGTTACCCTATTTAGTATTAACCGCGGTAAAAAAAGGTAAAAAGTTACTATTCACCAAAAAATTATTTTCATCTCATTGAACCACATTTTAGTCCTTGATATTAACCGTGTCTCTCGGATTTTCGAAATTCCATTCACAGAAGCGGTAAAATTAAGTTTTATGCAAAATTTAGTTTTTTAACCTACCACTTAGTGGTTTCACTATTCATCAAAAATTGAAAGATTTCAGAAAAATACCAAAATTTCACCCTAGGCTAATTTCGATATTCTGAGTCCAAAAATGAAGTCCATTTTGAAAAATAAAATTTATAAAATTTCAAAAAGTGGTTATTACTATTCATAACGGCTAGTTTTAATAGCATATTGTTGTTTAGTGAAACTCGGTATTGCGTACGACGCAAGCTATCGAGGAAGGTCGTGATTGCGTGAAAAGCAAGCCAAGAAAGTTTTGTGTAGAAAAAGATTCCTTTGATGATTTATATAACATAAAAGTCTCGGGTGTTACAATGCCCTCTGGGATGAGCTACATTTTCCTTTGGGTCGGGCTGACACCCCTACCGGGTCGTACCCGTCAAACTGGGTTAACCCGACCCATCGGCCCACATGGCTAAACGGGTCGGGCCCGTTATTCACTTAAACATGAATAACTTAGAGACCGCACGTCCGATCGACGCACCATCTGTGGCACTGGGAATATTTTTATGAGACAGTACTTTTGAGATACTCTAAGCGAGTTTTGGACAGCTTTGGTAAACATCCGGGTTTGGAACGAGCATATTCCCAACTGGGCCCCTGGAACGAAAAAGACAACATCTCCTAGACCGGGCGTCCAATTGATGCGCCATCTGTCCGTTGATTTCCTTTTTATGAGACGGAATATTGGGATACATCAACTCTGGACTTCGTGACAGTTAATGTATCAACCCCCTTTACTCGAGGAGCAAACCCTCCCAAAATAGAGTACGCTGTGTGTGGGAGCCAAAGAGCTGGTTGCGACTGCAATGACTACTATGCTGGGATCCTACATGGGTTCGACGATGAAGAGGACTGTATTTGGATCCTACATGGGTTCAGTAGCAAGGATGACTGTACTTGGATCCTACATGGGTTCGGCAGAGAGGACGACTATACTTGGATCCTACATGGGTTTGACAGCGAGGACGACTATACTTGGATCCTACGTGGGTTCGGCATCGAGGAAGACTATACTTGGATCCTCTGTGGGTTCGGCAGGGATGACGACTGTACATGGATCCTACGCGGGTTCAGCAGCGATGGTTACTGTACTTGGATCCTACGTGGGTTCGGAAGTGACATCTTCTGTACTTGGATCCTACGTGGGTTCGGCAGAGGAGATGATTTAGAGGTTACATCTAATCTTCTCCACCCCTCTTTGTGAGAAGTATACCTGTGTTAGATGAGTCTTGACTTCAATCTTTATCATCGATGTGATTGACTTGCTTTTCTGTGTGTACTGGGCTGTACTTTCCAGTGTGGACTGGGTTGTGTTTTCCTATGTGGACTGGGTTGTGCTTGGGCTCGAGAGTTGGAGCCGAATTATAATTGATGACTTAGGTATATGTATGGGCATATACCTAAGTAGAGTCGGTTGATACTTCATGATTGTATCTTTTCTTGGTGGTTTATCTTTGTGGATTCTGAGAGACCATCATAGGTCTCGGGTTCCTTACTGAGTATCGTATACTCACCCCTACACAGGCTATGCCAGCACTACGTTGTGTTGGATGCAGATGAAGGACAACACTGATCGAGGTGGAGGATTGTGGAGCAGGACAATACCCAGAGGTGGACCACTTGGTGGGACGTACGTAGAGCGGACGTCCGGACCTGAGGAGCTGAGGAGAGTATCTGTACTCACCCTTCGGGTGGGATTTCCGAAGGATGACTCGGTGTTGTTGTTTTACTTTACTACTGTTGTACTTTCTTTTCAGTTGTACTATACTTTCAGTTGGGTTTGTATACTGGCCCATTTACTTTTCCGCACTTACTTTTGTACTCAGTTTTACTTATTTCTTACTTCACTTGTGTACTCTATTGTGTTTGTTTACTTTATAAAGAAAATTCCTTCCCCTTTTTGGGGATTTATTCCTTTGGTGCTAGTCGACAGCCCCTGGCCTATGGAAGGCGGGCTTGGGGTAGTCAAAACACGAGCCCTGAGGACTGGTCGTGGAAAATTGGTATTAGAGGAGTCGGTTCTACAGTAGAACTCAGGACTCGGATAATTTCTCCAATGTGAAGAAATAGTGTTTAGATTATTGAGTGTGGTTATCAGTCCAGGGAGTCCAGTGTTGGTGCGGCGACCGACGTATCCATACACAAGGACCTTGACCTCTGATTTCTGACTCAGTGCTCACAAACATTGATTGCATGTGTGTTTCAAAATATTTATTTGTGATTACTTTGTGTTAGCTCACCAGGTATACTGTTTGACCTTGAAGCACCTGTTTATTTTCAGGATGGACCCAAGAAGGCATCCAGCCAGGGTTCCTAGTCACATGAAGGATGGAATACCACCGAGCGATGAGGCCTCCGTGCTGGGCCCCATTGCAGCGGAGGCACCAACGGTACCACTACCTGCTGGGCCACCGATACCACCAGCCCCAGCAGCGGAGAGTGCACGCCACCTGAGTTCATTGCATGAGTGTCAGAGACAGAGTCCGCCCAGTTTCCATGGAGGGATGGACCCTCAAGAAGCTGAGGATTGGCTAGAGGCTATCATTAGAGTCTTCAGATTGGTAGGGACACCAGTAGACCTCATGGTGATCCTTGCCGTGAGTCTCCTGCACGCAGGATTAGGTAGATGGTGAAGCCTGATTCTCTAGGTGCAGGACGATGCATCTCTACTTTGGACGGACTTCGAGATCCTTTTCCACTCGGAGTTTGTTCTAGACACCCTCCATGCTGTGCGCATACAGGAGTTACTACAGCTTCGACAGGGCATCATGATAGTATCCTAGTACTTATCAAGATTTACCGACTTCTCGTGTTACTCCACAGACATGGTACGTGACCCATTATTCTGGGCCCATACCTTTGACCAATGACTGAGGCATGATATCAGGGCATCTATGACCTCCCTCAGCATTCAAACGCATGAAGGAGTACCGGAGCGAGCCCTACTGGTGTAGATATTTCTTGCTGAGCGGATGCCAGCAGCGAGACCCACCGCATGGCGACACATAGCGGAGTTTTCTGCAGCTGGCAGTAGACAGATGTCGTAGAGGTCCATGTGGACCAGACCATCAGGTGGGCGACCCTAGGATTCTGGTTCGGATGTGTGGGGCACACGCGGCAGAGCCAGCCATACGAGAGGCAGGAAGTGCTATACATGCACCGGGCAGTACCACTTGGCTCGTGACTGCCCCACCCGCCATGCAAAGGAGTAGAAGACAATTGAGGGACCACCCAGACAGAGGTAGAGGTTCAACCATGGCAGTTTTTGGGGAGCAGGCGGACAAGGGAGAGGAGATGGACGAGCAGCGGGTGGTGGACGGTGCTTCGAGGCTCTACCACTACCACCACCACCAGGGAGACCACCTCGACCACAGGGAGCTTGCAGACAGGGATAGGCTCAGCTCCAGGCAGTTGAGGTCTATGACCATGGTGCCCCTGAGATGATTTGAGGTACTATCTGTGTCTACTCCACCCTTGCTGTAGTTCTTATAGACACAGGAGCAAGTCATTATTTTATTTCCGTTGCCCATGTTCGGAGCTTGGAGACTCTGACGGAGTCGTTGGATCGATCCTTACGACTAGAGACTCCTACAAGAGTAGAATCGATGATTACGCATTGGTGCCGGTAGTGTGATCTTACTCTAGGAGGCGAGATATTCGGCTGGGATCTTCTTGTAGCAGATTCAAGGCCTTACGACGTCATCTTGGGCATGGATTGGTTATCTACAGTCAATGACCAGATCGACTGTATTAGGCATAAAGTGCGGTGTGTCCACACAAATGGGATCAAGTTCAAATTCACCGGTGAGAAGGGAACCTTTGCAGTGCAGGATGGACTTACGCAAAGGAGAGGGCACCCTATCACCCATCAGTTGTCTAGTCTCATCCTAGGACCGGTTGATGTGCAGTGTCCGAGTTTTCCTGTTGTGGTGAATCAGTATGCGAATGTTTTTCCAGACGACGTTCCAGGATTACCTCCTTGCAGAGCGGTAGACTTCTAGATTGACTTGTACCCCATAACAAATCCGATATCTACTCTGTCATATCGGATGGATCCCGCCGAGCTTCTTGAGCTGCGGGTACACCTTGAGGATTTACAGGGAAAGGGATAAATCTGACCCAGTGTTTCACCCTGGGCTTCTCTGATTTTATTCACCAAGAAGGCGGATGGGAGCTTACGACTATGTGTCGACTACCGTTGCCTGAATCAGGTGACCGTGAGGAACAAGTTTCCACTTCTGAGGATTGATGACCTCTTTGATTAGCTCAAGGGAGAACGATGTTTCTCGATGATAGACAACAGGTCAGGCTATTATTAACTCAGATTTCGAGACGAGGATGTTCAGAAGATGACCTTCAGGTGTCGTTATAGCCACTACGAGTTCTTGGTTATCCCCTTCATCGTAAACAACACACCATCAGTGTTCATGAGTCTCATGAATAGGATATTTCAGCCTTACCTCGATCGTTTTGTCATAGTCTTCATCAACAACATACTGATTTACTCGACTACTGAGGAGGAGCATGCCTACTACTTGCGGGTTGTACTGGACACACTCCGAGAGCACCATCTTTATGATAAGCTCTCGAAGTGACATTTTTGGATTACAGAGGTTCACTTCTTGGGGAACGTCATCTTGGAGGTAGGGGTTACTGTGGATCCTGTGAAGATCGAGGCATTACTTTCTTGGGAGCCACCCAGGAGTGTGATGCAGGTGCGATGTTTCCTAGATCTGGATGGGTACTATCAGATATTTGTACCAAACTTCTCTAGAGTTGCAGGAACACTTTCATCATTGACGACGAAGGGGAAACCCTTCATATGGTCAGATAGATGTCAGTAGAGATTTCAAGAGATGAGATAGAGATTGAATAGTGTACCCATCTTGAGGCTTCCGGAGGAGGGCGTTGGGTACGTGGTTTACTGTGATGCATCAGGGACAAAACTCGGGTGTATCATGATGCAGAAGTGGGAAATGATCGCCTATGGTTCACAACAGTAGAGGAAACACAAGCGGAACTACACTACCCATGACCCGGAGTTAGCAGCAGTGGTCTTCGCACTAAAGATGTGGCGACACTATCTGATGGGCAAGCACTTTACAATCTACTCTGACCACCAGAGTCTCAGGTACATCTTCACGCAAAAGGAACTAAACCTAAGATAGCGGCGATGGCTCGAGTTCCTCCAGGACTATGAATTTGAGATAGTCTATACTCTTGGGAAGGGGAATGTTGTGACTGATGCTCTCAGCAGGAGATTGGGCATTCAACTACATGGAGAGGCAACATAGCAGCTAGATGCGTTGAAGATATACTTTGTGGATAGAGATGGGATATCCTTTCTATAGTCTCTCATAGTCACTCCTCCACTACATCTGTGGGTCAGAGAGGCACAACATGGGGACATTGATTGTGAAACGCGACGTGCTCAGATTTCCACAGGGCAGGTGCCTGATGGATTTTCTGAAGGAGGAGAGCACGTCATCCTCTTTAGGGGAAGTACCATGGTACAAATTGCACTACAGGAGGAAGTGCTGAGGGAGTTTCAAACTTCCCCTCTAGCGGTATATCAAGGAGTGGTGAAGATGTACCAGGACCTTAGAAGACAGCACTGGTGGCTAGGTATGATAAAAGCTGTAGCAGAGTTTGTTTCACGATGCCTCACTTTCCAGCAATTGAAGGCGGAGCACCGGGTACCAGCAAGATTGGTACAACCCTTAGAGGTTACGGAGTATAAGTGAGACATGATATCCATGGATTTTGTGACGGGGCTCCCACGTACTTACAGAGGACACTACTCCATCTGGGTGATCGTAGACCAACTCACCAAGTCGACCACTTCTTACAGATCAGGGAGCAGGGCTTAGTAGAGATCTTGGGATACCTCTGTGTTTAGAAGATTCTACAGCTTCATGGTGTTCCATTGTTTATCATCTCCAATTGAGATTCTCGCTTTACTTCCTGGCTTTGGAAGGGGTTGCAGGTGGATTTTGGGACATAGTTACGCTTGATCACCACCTTTCATCCTCAGACGGATGGCCAGACGGAGAGGACCATTCAGACACTCGATGACATGCTTTGTGCATGTGTCCTTGACTTTGGTTGCAGCTGGGAAGATCACCTACCCTTGGTGGAGTTTTCGTAAAACAACATCTACCACTCCACCATCGGGATGGAACCATATGAGGCACTGTACAACCGACCTTGCAACTCACCTCTGTGCTGGACTGACCCTAGGGATTCGTCACTCATAGGACCAGAGATGTTTCAGGCTATGACGGAGAAGGTGTAGATCAACCAGGATCGGATGAGGACTGCACAAAGTAGACATAAGTCCTATGCTGATAGGAGGTGAAGACCACTGGAGTTCGAGGATAGAGACCGAGTTTTCTTAAGGTTCTAACCTAGATGTGGATTACAAAGATTTGGTCATGGAGGAAAGTTATCTGCACACTTCATCAGACCATTCTAGGTCCTCAGTAGGGTAGGTGAGGTGGCTTACCATCTGGCCCTTCCACCTCAGTTTCACCAGCTGCAAAACGTCTTCCATGTATCTCAACTAAGGAGATATGTGCACGATCTGACCCACATCATTGACCAT
Organism: Viscum album; assembly: GCA_963277665.1. Taxonomy (NCBI): domain Eukaryota; kingdom Viridiplantae; phylum Streptophyta; class Magnoliopsida; order Santalales; family Viscaceae; genus Viscum; species Viscum album. The sequence continues at coordinate 639,217,114 of OY728146.1, read as the reverse complement.
GGAGATCTATACATCGATGACGGGGCGACATTTGTGGAGGTCCCCATGGATATCAAGGATCGATAGGAGTGGGTCCTACCTGGATGTTCGATTCCTCTCATTCGCATTCGTTGGCAGCACATAAACCTCTAGGAGAGCACATGGGAGAGGGAGGCTCAGATGCATGCATAGTACCCTCATTCGTTCCCCTAGTTTATGTTGTAGCTTTACGGGGATGTGAATCCCTGAGGTGGGAGTATTTTAAATACCAAAAAATTTCAAAGAATTTTATTTCTTAAATACTCTGGAATTTTTTATGTTCGTGGATTCTAACAGCACTTGATCTTGAGGCCCGGTCTGCCCGGAGTCCTTTTACAAAGTTTAGCTCAGGTACGTTCAGTAAACGAACGAGCGAGTTTTTATAACAATTGAACCGGTGCTCGGAATTGAAATCTGAGGGCACCAATGAACTCACAATGCCGGTAATTTCTTAAGGGGGCCTTTATCGCAGTTGCGTTCTAAGCGGGTTGAGAATTATTTATTAGGGGTTTAATTAAGAAGTAAATAAAATTGTTGTAAAATTATATTTTGTATCTGAGGAGGTTAATTCCTCCCATGGGTAGTTAAGGGTGGGACCCACAACCACCTAACTACCCAATTGTGGATGTTAGAGAGGTGGGGCCCACATGAGCCCCAACCATTTATTTTCCTATAAACTCCTTAAAACCCCTCATTAATTTGAGAACCCCTCAAATTAATGGGGATCTTTCCTCTCCCTCTCCTCTCCCTCTCTTTAATTAAATGCCAACACATTTAATTAATGAGGATCTTTCCTCTTCCTCAGGTAAATTAATTTCTAACACATTTAGTTAATGAGGTTATTTGGATTTTGAATGTTAAATTATATGTGTAATAAAATAATAGGGGGAACCTTTTATTTTATTAGAGGAGGGCTTTCATTGTGTTAAGGAGGATTGGGAGAACACTTGAGTTTTTTAAGAACACCACCCTCTGATGAAGAACGATGATTTGTTCAATGAAGAAAGCCGGTTCCATGAAGAATGATGAAACACCACCCATTCTCTGCTCCGCGACAATAGAGGAGATGTTGTTTCCACCTCTGGTGCACACCGACGGCATCTACGAAACCTCATCCCGCGACGCCATCCTCTACGACGCCCGACGTGAGACATAAATTCATCGAGGTAGGGGGTTTGAATAATTTATTTAAAATAAATTACACCTTTGATCTTGTTATATTCGAGTGAACATCTTGGCTGATTTTTACCATCTTACGCGGAGGGAACGGGCCGAACAAACACAGTCCGACGGCCCTTCGTATTTTCTTGTCTTGTTTGTAATCAGGAAGCGATGATGAAAAAAGGCGTAAACCGAGTTCTAGTCGCACATGGAGGAACTGCGACCCGCAACCACGAGCCGCTCGACTGACGGGGGAGTCCGGGCCGAAGGAAGGAACCACAATGCCCCACGACACTGCGCTGTGGAAATCGTGGCTCGCATAGGGCGAACTGCTTCGGCGGAAGAACCGGCCGGACAGTCGGCCGACCGGGTGAATGGGAGCCGCAGTGCTTGGAGGGTGCCACGCCGGAGAACCGGCCGGCTGGGCGGAGTAGACCCGCGGTGCCAGGAGGGCACCGCGCCGGAAGAGCCACAACCTGCCGTGCGGGTTGCTTGCGCCAGAAGGCCGGCCTGTAACGACCCAAAGTTTTTCAATGGAAAATTACCTTCTTATATTTATGTCATAAGAACACAAGATAATGAACTACTAAGTGATATGTGACCTTTAATCATAATTTTGTCACCCCTATGTTTGGAATTTTGAAAATCAAACATACACGGTTGTGTTCAAGATTGTTTTTTGAGTCTAATGAAACAAAAATAATTTTTGGTGAATAATAACCTACCCTTATGAATAGTAACATACTATTATGAATAGTAACATGACCCTTATGAATAGTAAATAATAGGAACATTACCTATAAATAATAAAATAAAATTTAGACATCTTAGAAAGTGAAAATTTGACCATAGTAAACGTTTTTGGTTTTTTATAAGTCATAAATAAATAATTATAATTAATTAATTAATTTAAAAGAATATTTATTTTCCTATAATGTATTAATAAATTAATTAATCAATGTATAATAGTTTTTAGATAATTTTATAAGACCCTACATAATTTTTGAATGAACTATAAAATTCGTTTTAATCTTAAAAACTGTTTTTTAAGTAAATTATGATTTTATTTAAATATTAAATTAATAATATTTATAAAATTATTTTTGAAAAATGGACTTCATTTTTTGATTCTACATGTCAAAAAATGGTTGGGGTAAATATTTGGGATTTTTCTGAGATACTTGAATATTTGATAAATAGTGGAATCCGATAATTCACAATAAATGCTAAATAATGCATTAATTGAGTCACCGATGATGTTCTGCTGATGTAAGCCCACTTGTTTCTGGATTTCATTATAAAATTACTATTCATGGTCATGCAAGACTCAGTATTTCTTTTCTTAGGTGAAATTAATAAACTAATCAATTTTATATTAAGGAAACCCCTCTCCCCTCCACTATAAAAGCCACCCTTCACTCCTTCTTTTCCTCACACCTCTCAAGATCTAAGCCTTCTCTAAACTCTGCCAAAAAACCATCCCTAGAACCTCCCCCACGTCCAAGATCTCCTGGTCTCATAAAAATACCAAGCTTAGGCCCTTAAGGAGGTTCTCAAGTGGAGGATTCTAAAGGTAATTTCTCTCCCTCTTCTACTTTAATTTCCTTTCAAGTTCAACTTCCTTTCTTGATCTCTACCTACCTATCTTCATCCAAATTGTTTTGTAACTCCAGTATTATACATATATTATAATTTTATGATTCTAATGGTATATTATTTCATCCCACACCCTTTCCCTCTTCCTTTTATTTTATTAAAGAGAACGTTGTTCATGTGGAGATAATTTATCACCTTCAAAAACGACATGCTCTCCTTTTCCATTTCTACCTTCAGATCTGGTCATGAAACCATTTTTATGGTTGAACCAGAATATTTTATATGTATTATGTTCTATTTTATGTTCTTTAAATAACCTATGGACATATTACTAAGTGAAAAGTTAAAACGAGTTCGTTGTGATCCAAAAACCGCCCAAATTAACCCAAATAATCTTCATTTAATTCTTATCTAATTGTTCGTCCACATGGATCTAATATAACTCATTATAAAATTATTCAAGATTCTGTAATATCATTAATAACATGTAATATTAGTTCTGTATGTTTACCCATGATCTACCCAAACATCAATTTAAGAATACAAGTGGACCGTTCAAGAAAACCATGAAAACAAACATCCCTGATCAATGATTTTAAACTCTATAAGTCATCCAAAGGATCATAATATGAAATAATGAAACCAGAATGAATTCTATTAATGTATAAAAGGTTCTTGAATTGATAATTAATGAATATAATGTCATTATACAATACATTAAAGAGAAAGAGGCATTCGAGTACAAGGTAAGGGGAAATCTCGAACCCAATTTTCTTCCTTCGGGTTCTCCCTCTTTCACCCCATTTCTGATATGGTTACTCCTCCAAGATCATTTTTTCATCACTTCATTTACTTTTCTGGGATATACATGTTTGTCACTAGTTTTTACGTCCATCAAAATGTTTTCCAAAATAACTCTTCTTTCATGATCTCACCTTTTACCTCTCATTCAAGGTTGATGGTTCTTGTATCAAGTATGTTGTTCCCTCTTTCTTTTGGAAACCCAAAGCTTATGAATATATTATTATGAGATGAAACCCATTCCTTTCCAGGGTTATTTATTTACATGTTTCATATGTGTTCTATGTGGCAAGCATGATAATGACAATGTTATGATGTGATGGGTGCGCCTGGAATTATATAGCGCAATATGAATGTTTAAATGTGACGGGTGCGTCCAGAATTATATAATGCTCCAATGCATTGGGTAAAGTGATGAATCTCATGAGTAAATGTGAAATGATATGTGAACAAGATTCTAGCTTTGTTCACAAGTATGTGTGGTAGTTAACCACTAATACATGATGTTTCATTTTTATGCATTGCCAAATTTCAATTTTATAGTTTATGCTCCTCTCATGTTCATGATATTTTGCCTACGTCATGATTATGCTCACCCCATGCTATATTGTTCTTATCTATCCTCTTACTGGGCTTCTAGATCACTCCTTTTGATGTATATCCTCAGGTGGATACATGTACTAAGGAGAGGACAAGTTCCACTAAGAATCTAGTGAATAAGAAATTAAATAAATGTTTATGGTTGATGTTGTGTCGGTTATGTATGGTCCTAGTTTTCCCAAGATACTGAACCTCTGGATCCTCCATGTGTAATACTATTGTGGTGTTTAACTTTAAAATGATGTAATAGTAATGTAAGAAAAGTCTGGGTCTCTATAGTTGGTATCAATGGAAAGGTTTAGTTAATTTGGGAATTAGGATTAGTAAACCCTAGAGAAAACCTCTAGCATAAGAATAAGTACAAACCGATACACAAGAATATTTACCTAGGGATCCCATATGTTATGTTTTTGGTATAATTGTTTAAATGAATAATTTATTCATGAATTGTTTACTTATGTTTTGTTCTAACCTTTTCTATTTTAGAAATGGTGGGAACCAGGAGAAATCAGGCCAACAACTCTTGCGAGGGACAATACAACGTTTTCCCGAACAACAACCCCAATGATTTGGGAGGTGGAGTTCGAAACATCATGGTGATGCTTACCCAATAATCTCAGGTTATGAAAAATAACCATAATAATGGGGAACGTCATACTTCACCAAAGAGGGAGCAACTAGCAATCGAATGTTTTATGTGGAAACGACCACCGACATTTTGTGGATCTTCCAATCCACTATTTGCGGAACAGTGGGTCAACTCTATGGAGAAGATATTTTCTGTTCTTCACTGTTCCGAGACGGAGAAGGTGACTCTAGCCATTTATCGTCTAGATGGAGAAGCTGATAAATGGTGGTATTTGATTAAGAACACCAAGCCAAGTGAGGAGATTGAAGAGATGGAATGGGAAAACTTTAAGATAATGTTTCTTAATAAGTACTTCCCAAGAACTATTCGCACGAAGATGGAGAGAGAATTAATAGAGCTCAAGCAAAAAGAAGGAGAATCTATCACAACCTATGAAGAAAATTTCACAAGGCTCTCAAGATATGCTTCGAGTTTTGTTATCAACAATGATAGAAAAATTGATAGATTCTTTAGTGGATTAAAACCACATCTTCGAAAGGATCTTGCAATTCGAGAATTTGGGAGTTATGAAGAAGTTGTTTGGTGTGCTCTCAAAGTGGATATGGAGTTTGTAGAATGTTTCCATGGATATGGTGATAAGAAAAGAAATATGGAGTTTCAAGCTGGTGGATATAATGATAATGGTGGGAAGGAAACAAAACGACCCACATGCCAAAAATGTGGGAAGTTGCACCATGGGAACTGCCTCAAAGGGACAGGGAAATGATTCAAGTGTGGGAAAGAATGAAAAGTTGCTCACGAGTGTCGAAAAGACATGAAAATTAAGGATAATGTAGCAAATGAAAAGAGAGAACCACTCGTGGTTCAATGCTACAACTGTAGGGAGCTAGGGCACTATTCAAACCAGTGCACTAAACCTCGAGCTCTCGAGGGTAATCAGCGCCAACAACCACCAAAGCCAAAGGAAAAAGGGAATTCTTATGCAATCACTACTGTGGAGGTGGAACATGATAATGAATTCATACAAGGTACACTTCCTATTCACTCAAGAATGACAAAAGTCTTGTTTGATTCTGGTTCTACGCATTCCTTTATATCATGCATGTTTTCTAGAACTATATAATCGAAGCCCCAAAACCTTGAAGTAGAGATATCTGTAAAAACACCAAGTGGGGCAATCATTGCAACCCAAGTGTTAGACTCTTATCCTATTGACGTATGTGGGAATATTCTTCTCGAAAATCTCGTAATACTTCCCTTAGTGGAATTCGACGCTATAATGGGAATGGATTGGCTCTTGTTATATAGAGCACATATCAACTGTTGGGAAAAGGAAATATATTTTCATATTCCGAACCATCCCATGCTCCTCTACAAATGCACGGAAGATCATGAATCTCCATTGAGAAATCCTTCAATGGTTTGGGTGTTGATTCCCTATGAAGAGGCATACCTTGCCCAAATGGTTGAGTCGAAGGAAAGTTCCAACCTTGAGGAAATGAACATCGTAAGGGAATACGATGATGTATTTCCCAAAGAGTTACCCGGAATTCCCCCGGATCGTGAGGTAGAGTTCTCAATTGAAATCATACCCAAAGCTACTCCTATCTCGAAGTGCCCCTATAGGATGGCTCCTATCAAACTGGAGGAGTTAAAGAAGCAGCTGCAAGAGCATCTGGACAAAGGGTTCATACGCCCTAGTGCATCACATTGGGGTGCGCCCGTGCTCTTTGTGAAGAAGAAGGATGGTACCATGTGGCTGTGTATCGACTATCGGGAACTCAACAAGATCACCATAAAGAACAAGTATCCTCTCCCAAGGATTGATGACTTGTTCGATTAGTTAATAGGAGGTCAATAATTCTCAAAGGTGGATCTTCGTTCTGGATATCATCAAGTAAAGGTGAAGAAGGAAGATATTCAGAAGACTGCCTTCCATAAAAGGTATGGGCACTATGAGTTTTTGGTGATTCCCTTCGGACTTACTAATGCCCCTGCAATCTTCATGGATTTGATGAAAAGAGTCTTTAAAAATTACCTCGAAATTTTTTTGGTAGTGTTTATCGATGATATTATCATATACTCCAAGAGCAAGGAGGAACATGAAGAACATATAAGACTTGTGTTGGCGACATTGAGAAAGGAGAAGTTGTACACCAAGTTTAGCAAGTGTGACTTTTGGATGAATCAAGTCACATTATTGGGACATGTGATCACAAGCTAGGGAATTTCTGTGGACCCTTCAAAGAAGAAGGCGATTGAGGAATGGCGCAGGCCCTCTAATGTCACAGAAATCAGTAGTTTTCTTGGATTAGCTGGGTACTATCGACGTTTTGTGAGAAACTTCTCACGATTGTCAAGCCCGCTAACTAAGTTAGCAAGGAAAGAGGTAAAGTATGTATGGATTGAAGAATGTGAGGGAAGCTCCAAGGAGCTAAAGAGAAGGCTGATCACTGCACCTGTACTCACACTACCAAAAAGTGGAGAATGTTTTGTGATATACAGCGATGCTTCAAAGAAAGGCTTGGGTTGTGTACTCATGAAAAATGATAATGTGATAGCCTACGCCTCACGACAGTTGAAGATCCATGAGAAGAACTACCCAATGCATGATCTAGAGCTGGCAACCGTGATTTTTTCCTTGAAAATCTGGCGGCACTACCTTTATGGCGAGAAGTGTGACATATCCATCGACCACAAGAGCCTAAAGTATATATTCACACAAAAGGATCTCAACATGTGTCAAATGATATGGCTAGAGCTAATCAAGGATTACGATTGCTCTATTCACTATCATCTTGGGAAGGCGAACAAGGTTGTTGATGCTCTAAGTAGAAATGAACCTGCTACTCTATCCATGTTGAGGATTGAGAAAGACCCTATCTTCTTGGATATGCAAAGGATGGATTTGGGAATCGTAAGGGAAGGGGATACATCCTACCTTTCCCAAATTATTGCGCAACCATCCATCCAAGAGAAGATTAAGGAAGCACAAAGGAATGATGTGGAGATACAAAAGAGGGTGAATGCAGTAAAGGAAGGGAAGCTGCAAGAGTTCCATATCGACAATGATGGTGTGATTCGGTTTGGAACATGGTTTTGTGTGCCTTCATCACCCAGGATAAAGAAGGAGCTATTGGATAATGCACGTAGCTCAACTTTTTCTACCCATCCTGGAAGTACCAAGATTTATCGTGATCTCCAAGAGCACTTATGGTGGGATAACATGAATAAGGAGATTGCGGAATATATATCAAGGTGTTTGGTATGTCAGCATGTTAAAGCTGAGCGGAAAATGTCCAAAGGTATGATGCAGCCATTGCCTATACCCGTGTGGAAATGGGAAAATGTTACTATGGACTTTGTCACGGGTCTCTCGATGACGTCAAAGGGGAATAATGTGATATGGGTTGTGGTTGACTGACTCACCAAGACTGCCCATTTTATCGCAATTCAGGAAGAACTATCACTTGAACAACTTGCAAGGATATATGTGAAGGAAGTAGTGAGATTGCACGGTGTTCCACTCTCGATTGTCTCTGACCGTGATCCAAGGTTCACATCTAATTTCTGGAGGAGCCTTCAACATGATTTGAGTACTGAATTAAATTTCAGCACGACCTATCACCCCCAAACTGATGGCCAGTCTGAAAAGACTATTCCGATGCATGAAGATATGCTAAGAAGCTAATCTCTTGAATTCAAAGGTTGTTGGGATCAGCATCTCCCATTGGTTGAGTTCTCATACAATAATAGCTTCCACTCGAGTATTCAGATGGCTCTGTATGAAGCTCTTTATGGGAAGCGATGTAGAACTCCAACCTATTGGGATGAAGTTGGAGAACGAAAACTACATGGTCCCGATCTTGTTCAAGAGATGACAAAGAAGGTTCAAGTCATCCAGAAACACATCAAAGATGCTCAAAGTTGGCGAAAGAGCTATGCTGACAACCGTCGAAGGGACTTGGAGTTCAATGTTGGAAATAAAGTCTTCCTTCAAATATCTCCATGGAAGAGAGTGATGAGATTCGGGAATAAAGGGAATCTAATCCCAAGGTACATTGGCCCCTTTGAGATCCTTGACCGCAGAGGATCCGTGGCCTATCGTCCGGAACTTCCACCGAATATGGCTCAAGTTCATGATGTGTTTCATGTATCACTACTAAGGAAGTACATACCAGACCCCTCACATGTACTAAACTCAAAGGTGGTCCAGTTTGAAGATGATCCCTCCTATGAAAAGAAGCCGGTACAAATTTTGGACCGAAGTGATAAGGTTCTACGCAACAAGACAACCCGCCTTGTCAAAATGTTGTGGAGAAACCATAAGTTTTATGAATCAACTTGGGAACCAGAAGAGGCAAGGAAGGAGAAGTACCCTCACCTGTTTGTGTAATGTGAAATTTCGGGGACGAAATTTCTTAAGGGGGTAAGAATGTAACGACCCAATGTTTTTCAATGGAAAATTCCCTTATTATATTTATGTCATAAGAACACACGATAATGAACTACTAAGTGATAAGTGACCTTTAAACATAATTTTGTCACCCCTATGTTTGGAATTTTGAAAATCCAACATACACGGTTGGGTTCAAGATGGTTTTCAGAGTCTGATGAAACAAAAATAATTTTTTGTGAATAGTAACCTACCCTTATGAATAGTAACCTACCCTTATGAATAGTAACATGACACTTATGAATAGTAAATAAGAGGAACATTACCTGTGAATAATAAAATAAAATTTAGGCATCTTAGAAAGTGACAATTTGACCTTAGTAAACGTTTTTGGTATTTTATAAGTCATAAATAATTAATTATAATTAATTAATTAATTTAAAAAAAATATTTATTTTCCTGTAATGTATTCATAAATTAATGAATCAATGTCTAATAGTTTTTAGATAATTTTATAACACCCTACATAATTTTTGAAAGAACTATAAAATCAGTTTTAATCTTAAAAACTGTTTTTTAAGTAAATTATGATTTTATTTAAATATTAAATTAATAATATTTAGAGAATTATTTTTTAAAAATGGACTTTATTTTTGTATTCTACATGTCGAAAAATGGTTGGGGTAAATTTTTAGGATTTTTCTTAGATACTTGAATTTTTGATGAATAGTGGAATCCGATAATTCACAATAAATGTTAAATAATGTATTAATTGAGTCACTGATGATGTTCTGCAGATGTAAGCCCACTTGGTTCGGGATTAAATTATAAACTTACTATTCTTGGTCATCCAAGACTCACTATTCTTTGTCTTAGGTGAAATTAATAAACTAATCAATTTTATATTAAGGAAACCCCTCTCCCCTCCACTATAAAAGCCACCCTTCACTCCCTCTTTTCCTCACACCTCCCAAGCTCCAAGACTTCTCTAAACTCTGCCAAAACAACTTCCCTAGCACCTACCCCACGTCCAAGAGCTCCTGGTCTCATCAAAAGACCAAGATTAGTCCCTTAAAGAGGTTCTCAAGAGGAGGATTCTAAAGGTAATTTCTCTCCCTCTTCTCCTTTAATTTCCTTTCAAGTTCAAGTTCCTTTCTTGATCTCTTCCTACCTATCTTCATCCAAATTGTTTTGTAACTCTAGTATTATACATATAATGTAATCTTATGATTCTAATGGTATATTATATCACCCCACACCCTTTCCCTCTTCCTATTATTTTATTAAAGAGAACGTTGTTCATGTGGTGACAATTTATCACCTTCAAAAACGACATGCTCTCTTTTTCCATTTCTACCATCAGATCTGGTCATTAAACCAGTTTTATGGTTGAACCAGAATATTTTATATGTATTATGTTCTATTTTAAGTTCTGGAAATAACCTATGGCCATATTACTAACTGAAAAGTTAAAACGAGTTCGTTGTGATCCAAAAACCGCTCAAATTAACCCAAATAATCTTCATTTAATTATTATCTAATGATTCGTCCACATGGATCTAATATAACTCATTAATAAATCATTCAAGATTCTGTAATATCATTAATAACATGTAATATCAGTTCTTTATGTTTACCCATGATCTACCCAAACATCAATTTAAGAATACAAGTGGACCGTTCAAGAAAACCATGAAAATGAACATCCCCGATCAATGTTTTTAAACTCTATAAGTCATCCAAAGGAACATAATATGAAATAATGAAACCAGAATGAACACTATTAATGTATAAAAGGTTCTGGAATTTATAATTAATGAATATAATGTCATTATACCAGACATTAAAGAGAAGGATGCATTCGAGTACAAGGTAAGGGGAAATCTCGAACCAAATTTTCTTCCTTCGGGTTCTCCCTCTTTCACTCCATTTCGGATATGGTTACTCGTCCAAGATCATTTTTTCATCATTTACTTTACTTTTATGGGATATAAATGTTTGTCATTAGTTTTTATGTCCATCAAAATGTTTTCCAAAAGAACTCTTCTTTCAAGATCTCACCTTTTACCTCTCATTCAAGGTTGATGGTTCTTGTATCAAGTATGTTGTTCCCTCTTTATTTTGGGAACCCAAAGCTTATGAATATGTTATTATGAGATGTAACCCATTAATTTACATGGGTTATTTAAGTACATGTTTGATATGTGTTATATGTGGCAAGCATGATGATGATAATGTTATGATGTGACGGGTGCACCCGGAATTATATAGCGCAATATGAATGTTTAAATGTGACGGGTGCACCCAGAATTATATAGCGCTCCAATGCATTGGGTAAAGTGATGAATCTCATGAGTAAATGTGAAATTATGTGTGAACAAGATTCTATATTTCTTCACAAGTATGTGTGGTAGTTAACCACTAAGACATGATGTTTCATTTTTATGCATTGCCACATTTCAAGTTTATTGTTTATGATCCTCTCATGTTCATGATCTTTTGCCTACGTCATGATTATGCTCACCCCATGCTATATTGTTCTTATCTATCCTCTTATTGGGATTCTAGCTCACCCCTTTTGATGTATATCCTCAGGTGGATACATGTACTAAGGAGAGGAAAAGTGCCACTAAGAAGCTAGTGAAGAATAAATTAAATAAATGTTTATGGTTGATGTTGTGTTTGTTATGTATGGTCATAGTTTGCCTAAGATACTAAACCTCTGGATCCTCCATGTGTAATACTATTTTGTTTTTTATCTTTAAAATGATGTAATAGTAATGTAAGAAAAGGCAAGGTCGCTATACGGCCGGCCTAGCCGGCCGGTTTGGGAAGGGAGGCGCCGCCAGTTCGGACAACCGGAGGGGGGGGGGGGGGGGGGGGCTCGGAACCGCTCGGCCAGCCGGCCAGGCTGCACCATGCCAGGCCGGACCGCGCCCTTTGGGCCAAGCTACATTTACCGTCAGACTGGTCTGACACCCCTGCCGGGTCAGACCTGTCAAACTGGGTTAACCCGTCCCGTCGGCCCACTGGGCTAAACATGTCGGTCCAGTTATTCACTTAAACGTGAATAACTTAAAGACCGCAAATCTGATCGATGCGCCGTCTATGGAACCAAGAATATTTTTACAAGAGGGTCCTATTGAGATACTCTATCTATGTTTTGTACATCTTTGGTAAATGGACGGGTTTGGAATGTGCATAATCCCAACCGGGCCCCTGGAATGAAAAGGCCAACATCTCTCAGACCGGGCATCCAATTGACGCGCTGTCTATCGGGTTGAGTTCCTTTTGAAGAGACAGAACTTCAAGATACATCAACTCTGGACTTTGTGACAGTTGATGTATCATCCCCCTTTACTCGAGGTGCAAACCCTCCTGGAATCGAGTACACTGTGGGAGGGAACCCTAGAGGTGGCTGTAACTGCGACGACTACCGTGCTGGGATCCTATGTGGGATCGACGATGAAGACGATTTTACATGGATCCTATGTGGGTTCGGCAGTGAGTAAGACTATACTTGGATCCTATGTGGGTTTGATAGCGAGGAATACTATACTTGGATCCTACGTGGGTTCGGCAATGAGGGCGACTGTACATGGAATCTACGTGGGTTCGGCAGTGAGGACGACTGTACTTCGATCCTCTGTGGGTTCAGTAGCGATGATGACTGTACTTGGATCCTACATGGGTTTGGCAGCGATAGTTATTGTACTTGGATTCTATGTGGGTTCGACAACGACAAAATCTGTACATGGATCTTACGTGGGTTCGGCGGAGGAGATGATTTAGAGGCTACATCTAATCATCTCCACCCCTCTTCGTGAGAAGTATGCCTATGTAAGTTGAGTCTTGACTTTAATCTTTATCATCGATGTGATTGACTTGCTTTCCTATGTTAACTGGGTTGTGCTTTCCTGTGCGGACTGGGATTTGTTTTCCTGTGTGGACTGGGTTGTACTTGGGCTCGAGATTTGGAGCTGAATTGTAATTGATGACTTAGGTATATGTATGGCCATATACCTAAGTAAAGTCAGTTGATACTTCACGATTATATATTTCCTTTGTGGTTTATCCTTCATGGATTCTGAGAGACCATTGGGGGTCTCGGGGTCCCTACTGAGTATCGTATACTCACCCCTGCATGGGCTATACCTGCACTACGTTGTGTTGGATGCAGACGACGGAAAACACTGATCGAGGTGGAGGCTTATGGAGCAGGACGGTACCCGGTGGTGGACCACTTGGCGGGACGTACACGAAACGGATGGCCAGAACCAAGGAGCTGATGAGACTATCTGTACCAACCCTTCAGGTGGGATTTCCAGAGGAAGACTCAGTGTTGCTATTTTACTTTACTACTGCTATACTTTTTTTTTCAGTTGTACTGTACTTTTAGTTGGGTTTGTATACTGGCCCATTTACTTTTCAGCACTTTCTTTTGTATTCAGTTTTACTTCGTGATTACTTCACTTGCGTACCCTGTTGTGTTTGTTTACTTTATAAAGTAAATTCCTTACTTTTTTTGGGGATTTATGCCTTTGGTGCTAGTCCTCAGCCCCTGGCCTATGGAAGGCGGGCTTGGGGTAGTCACGACACGGGCCCAGAGGACGGGTCGTGACACACCGTCTCTATATCTATTATCATAATAGAAGACTAAGATTAAAGTAAAATGGGATAGTTTTAGAGTATCTACTAAAATAAATAATAACAAATAATAGTTTCATCAAAAATAAAAATCTACTAGGCCTTTGGAGATGAGTCAAGGATAATGAAAACTAGAATAGGAAGTAAAATGACTATATTTTTATTATCTCAACATCTCTCTTACAATGATCTTGGTGTGCATGTTGAAAAGTCAATAAAAGTGTGTACGTGATATATTTTTTTAAATAAAAGAGTATCAACTATCTTGATAAATTCATACATACCAAAACAATCAAAATAATAGATAGCTATAGAGGAATCCACAACATAATGAGAATGTTGTATAATCTATGGTTAGATAATAGGCTACATAAAATAATCGCGGACTATATTTATTGATGGTAAGATTTTTCACTCAAATAAGGGCCTAACAAGAGATAATTTATAATAATGGATAGAATATCGATCAACCCGCTAATGAGGAATACAAAAGGGATGAGTTCAATGAAATAAATCACTCAACTTATCAATACACCCCTTTACTCATCATATATAATCTCCTTGCAAAGATAAATCCGTTATATTCAACGAATTACCATATTTCTATTAATATCATGCATTTCATATCTTTTGATTTTATATTCTATTCAAATTGGTGCAAGGAACCCCTATATTTTATTCACACCATCATCCTTTCAATCCTTGGATCAGAGAAATCCTAAGGATATGCACTTTCTCATTATCTATCAAACACATATCGAAGAAATTTCTAGGATATGAAATTATATATTAGTAATCCCTAATCAAATAATTAAAAGGGATAATGACTTTTCTATCTCATTAGAATGTGGTAATTTCTTGTTCATAATGTTTCCGTGATATAGAAATATGATCTTCCTATTTATTTGGGTTAAAAGTGAACTGGTTTACAAGAATAGGAACTCATGATTTATTTAAACAATAAAATGTTGGTTTTCTTATTCCAAAACTCTTTAAAAAAAATAACTATTCATATGGATTTTACACTTTATTTTTTAATCTATTTTACTTTGAAATTTCTCTTCGTTTACGTTACATTTTTTTATTTGAATAAGAATGACCAAGTCCAAGGAGTATGGTTGAAATATTTATTTTATATACTCTATATTTTCCTCCAATATATTTATAAATTATTTATTTATCTTTATTTAATTGGTATATCTATAATGATTTATTTGAAATAATAAGGTTCAAATTGAAATATTGAAATATTTATTTTCTTAATGAGGATTTTCTTTCCAATTTGTAAATATTAAGTTTATATATTTATTAATACATTAATGATTTGTTTTTTCTATTAAATATTTTTTTTTTCCACTCTAATATATTTTTTATATGTGGATATTTTTAATGGGTATTTAATTTTTTAGGATGTGAATCCTTTTTCTAAGAATCATAATTTTCAAAGAATCAAAATATTAGGAGCATTGGAATTCTAGAGAATCGGAAGTAAATTCATAGAAACTTTGATTAGTAAAATATGGTTGGTATTGGTGTTAAGGAATTGTTACTTCCCCTCTAAAATGGATATAAGTCATAAAAAAATTAAACATCTTCTGATTAAATCAAAGGTTGGTCTTGTATAACGATGATCCATCTACAAAAAATTCTCTTGGATAATGAATCTAAGAGTGTTTACTAGGGAATGGGGTGATGGTCAATAGTGTCATGGGAAATTGATAGTAACATTCCAATTGTAAGCCTCTCCCTAAATCATAGATATTTGTATGGCATGGTCAACTGGATAAAGTTTCCTATAAAAGGAAGTGGAGACCTGACATCAGTTTTAGTAGTATGTGAATAGTGAATCTGACATATTTACAATATATCAGGGTTTTAGAGTGTGTTAATCATCTTATAACGAAATATTGCTAGTGGTGTTTCTCAGTTGATTGAAATTATTACGTAATTATGATAATATAAAGAATAATCAATGGTTCCTCCCATGTATATAGGATAAAATTACAAATAATGTTACCTATATTAAGTTTATTTACTACTTATATACTTAAATTTAAATTTTTTTCGGATTTCAATAATTTCCATTGAATTTCGTTACTTCATATTGAGGTATATACAAATTCATATTTGTATAGCGGGTAGGATATTGTGTCTTCCTACATTATATACACTAATTTTTTGGGTAATCAATTTTTTAAAGGTTATTTTTTCCATTATGTTGAACTGCGCATGAACTTTCAGTGGATCAGTAGATTGTACATCCAATGGGTATCATCAGTAGTATAAGGTTGTTTTATTTTCATGGTTTAGTACCCAAAAAGTGGTATCATACAAAGGTTATGATATTTTAGTTTTCACATTGGTATCAGCAGATATGGAATTGGATGAAGGAAAGATTTGAATCAATAATTTTTATGGAATGAATTTTGTCTTACAATGGATTCAAATTAAAAAACTTATGGTTGAAAAAGACTTAGAGGTTCCATTATCATGGGTAAAACCTGTTTTAATGGAAAAATATAAATACAAAATATTTATAGGAAATATTTTAAGCTTTTAATAATTTATATGGTGATAATTTTTTTGTTTAACATTAAAGAGAAGAAAAAAATAGCAGAAGTTCTTAAAGAATTAGCAGGCATGTATAAAAAATTGAAATCCATGAAAATATATTTTAAATTGTGATGATTGTTTGGATGAAGGTTAGTAGAAGTAAGTCAAATTTAAGAACATGTTAATGTCTTCAACATGATTTCTAATTATACCTAATTGGTAAAGGTAACTTTTGATGATTATGTATGGGAGTTTCGACTTTTTTCTTCACTTCTGAAGAGTAAGGATGCAATGAAAATTATAGTTAGTAACTCTAGAAAAAAAAAATCTAGTAATTGATGATATATAGAATGTATTATTGAAAAAAGATATAATATATATGATATTACATGAATCAATTGGAATACCCCTTAGTACCAATGGAAGGGGAAGGCCTCTCTATTGGAAGCAAGCTCATTTGATTAAACCAATGGAATAAAAATATTATCCCAGAAGCTATATAAAATCAAAAAATCCATTCCCTATATACTATAAATGTGGGAGAGTATGTAATATACTAAATAAATTTTATATTCATAGAGATAACATCAGAAAGGTTTCATCATCTAGATGTTTTGGTTTTTAAATACAACGGTAGAATGGAAAGGTAATCTACTGGGTTTGAAAAATCTAATAGTAAATTTGGTGATTGACTATAGATTATCATTCCATTAAAATGGAGATTATATATGTATAGTCAATTATGTATCTAAGAATTTTGTGAATGTTCATATAGTAAATGGTGAATCCTTGTAATTCATTGGTGAAGTATATTTCAACATACAAATTAATATTAGAGGATTCTTGATGTTAGTGGACGTTTTTCATATTCATAGCCTTGGAAAAATATAATTTCCATTATGAAAATTGAATATTGTGTGTGTGGGACTAGATTTAATGATGGGGTATAAAATTTTACCATAGGATCAATGAGAGTTTCATTAATAGTATATATTAGGACCCTTTATATGATTATAAATTCATATGGGAGTTCAGTTATTGGAAGTAGAAATTCTAATGATCGAGAATTATGGCACTGTATGTTTGATCACCTTAATGAGAATAAATTTAAAGTAATTAAGTAAAAATTCATAATAAATACTGATCACATATAGAAATTAAATTATGAAATTTATGTTCTAGGAAAGTATAAAATATTTTCTTTTAACTTAGATTGTCAGAATCCTAGAAATTGGAAGTTGGAACTTATACACATGGATGTTTAGGGACCTATCCTTATTAAATCCTATAGGGGTTTCCATTAAATTATAAA
Organism: Viscum album; assembly: GCA_963277665.1. Taxonomy (NCBI): domain Eukaryota; kingdom Viridiplantae; phylum Streptophyta; class Magnoliopsida; order Santalales; family Viscaceae; genus Viscum; species Viscum album. The sequence continues at coordinate 639,199,441 of OY728146.1, read as the reverse complement.
TTTTATCAATTATTATATAATAAAATTATATACTTATTTATTTAAACACAAATCCATTGTATTTTAAGTGTTTACTTAGTGGAAAGAATCAATGGAAAAGGATTGTGTTCAGAAGATGAAGTGAATTCAAAAAGAAAATGGTGGTGAGTATACTGGATGTATCTTTTAAAATTTCTATGAAAATGAATACATTATGCCTTAGATGATGGATCTATGAACTCTATAAAAATATATTAACTGAAATAATTAATCATTATTCGATAGATAAATATAAAAGTATGAGGTTAGACTCAAGAATTTCCAATGGGATTTAGGGAGAGGCACTCAACACAGAATAATATCTTATCAATAGATGTCCAACATTAGTAGTTTGGTAGGAACCTATGAAGGAGAGATGGTATGTAAAATGATCTGAAGTTCAACACCTTATTGTTTTCAAAAGCTTATAATATGTACATGTAAATGTTGAGAACCATGATAAAATTTATTGGGAATCTAAAATATATTTTCCCTTGGATATGGAGATATAAAGTTTGGGTTTCATTTTTGGGATGGTGAAAGAAAATGAATCATAAAAATAAGGTAAGTTGTATTTAATGAAATTATTTTTTGGAAGGATTGAAACTTAGTGGAGTAGGAAGTTAATGTTGAATCAACTATAGAAATCCATGTTGATCGAAGTACTAGTAGTTTGTAAAAAATAGAAAACTCAGATGCAGTTGGTCAAAGAAACAAAAGTATGGAAATTAAACCATCAAAAAGACTACAAAGTTCAAGAGTATCTGAAGATAAGTTGGGAGCATTGAAATTTTTTCCAATTCAAGATGGTTTACCATAACATTTAGTACCAATATAATGAGCAGAGTTGAGTGGATCAGAGTATGTAATTTAGTTGAGTATATCAAGCAGAATTATGAGATTGGTGGAGAGATTTGGGCATGATCTAAACACTATACTTGATACAACACAATTTTATTGAATATTTTATTGATAATTAATGAAATAATTTCCTCAAATTGTACTAAATATATTTATTTATAGAATATTTCGGACTAGATCAGTCATTTGAAAATTTTATGGAAATTACAGTTTTACCCTTTTAATATTCACTATAGTATTTTGGGAAAAAATATTTATCTGTAAAATATTTTTAATTAAAATTTTGTAGCTATTTTTATTACTTAATGGGATAAAAATTCTATTCAGGGCATGGGAGTTGGATTGTGCATTAGAGTGTTCTAAATGAGAAATGAAGTAAAAACTGCAATGGATTCACCAGATTGGATATCACTTTGGTGATTCGTCTGTATTGTCTTCATTCCTGCTTGGATTGGGCCGAAATTTAGAGGTAATTTCAAAGAAAAAATTATACAAAAATAATTATTCTATAATTATGGATAATTCACAGATTTTTGAGGTCAAAGATGTGGTGAAAGTGGGATTAAAATATTTTCCAAATTTCCCTTTCACACTTAAAAAGGTTTTGTAACCCTAGACCACCCAAACTCTATATGAATGATATTTTCACTCATTTAGAGGGATATTAGAGTATTTGGGAAATTTTAGACAATATTTTGTCTTCTGGGATCATCTTAACCCTATTGGAAGTAGTAAGGATTTGTGCAAAGAACTTTTCCAAGAAGGCTCTCCTCTCCCACCTTCAAATTGTGTTTCTTTGTTTTTATTCTTGTAATGTGAATTTTCTTTAATAAATCCATTGTATTTTTATATTTAAATATTTATATTTTTCTTCTCGGTATTGTAATATAATATTGGTAATGAGATTGGGAATTCCCCTTTTAATGCATTGCTTATGAAAAACATCTCCACAATGATAAATTCTCCCATGGAAGAGTGATTGCATTCATAGTTGACACAATATCTACTCTCTTCATTTATTTATTTTGAATATATAAACATACTTTAATTCATAAATTGTGATTAATTAATTGATTTATAATTTCTACGTTACTCGATCAGCTTTCACTTGACCGTGTGGTCAGGCTTGTGTAAATCATGTGATTGAAACCTCAATCACAAAATATATTAAACTTTGGACAGAATTATAGGGTTAATGTCTCATCCAAAAACAAAATTAATTATCAAATACATGGAATAGATGATTCATTAACATATCATTAACCCTAATTTGGCTTTTGGATCACATTCAAAGTAGGGTGCTGCGATTGGAAGTCCCAAAGTTAACCTAAAGATCATTTTTTCAATATTTTTGGTCATCTTCATTTCAGTAGGGTTTATAGGTTGACAATGTTAGGTGATTATAATTTAAAAAACTATAATCATATGTGAAAATGATAAATTAATGATTATGGAGTTATATTAGATAGACTGCATCTTCTCATATAAGAGTTTTTAAAGAAATTGTGTATTTGATTATTCCTTCTAGTTTATCTTTTAGTTAATTATAGAAAGTCACTAAACCAAACCCCCCAATATTTTATTTCATTTGTCTTAAAATATTTTCTTATTTCTTTCAATACTATTAAGGTTTGTTTAATTCAATTCCTCCTGGATTGAATAACCTAGGTTAGCCACTATGTTGCACTTAGTAAAATCACAAATATTCATTGAGAGCGTGCGTGACAACACTCATCAAATTGATGTCGTTTATGGGGAGGCAAGTAATTTATTAATCAAATTAGAGTTATTTATTTTATTTTTAATTTTTTTTCTTTTCTAATCCTCTTTTTTTCCTCTTTACCCTTTCTCACGTTTTTTTCTCTCTTCTTTTACTTTTATTTGACCAACTAAAACTTCTTTTATTTTTATTATTGTCCACTTTTCCTCTTTTCAATTTTATTTTTTATGACAAAAACTACTCCTGAGTATTTCTTGCATCTTAAACCTAAGATTGAATGTAGCCTTTGAGAAAGAATCGAATAGTCTTAGTGTATGATAAGTTTCAACATTTAACTAGTTTGAGAATTCTTCCATTCTGGTAACACTGAAATTGGAAATTATTCTGAATAAAACATAAAAAAAGAACCAATGGCTGAAAACAATAATAATTAAATAAATATAAATATTCTAGAATTGGATGGACTAGATATTAACCATCAACCAAATTTTATTTCTTACCAAAATCTTGAATCATTCTTTGTACTAAAATCTGCATTAATTCACCTCCTTCTAAAATTTCATGGACTCTATGGTAAGGATCTAAATTAACATCTAAAATAATTTAATGTGGTTTAATCAACCATAAAACCACGAAATGTATCTAAAAATAAAATAAAATAATATCATTCTCATTCTCACTTGATGTAACTACAAAGGAATTGATATATTACTTACAATGTGAAGATGTGACATGTTGGAATGATTTTAAATTTATTTTCTTGTAAATATTTTTTCCTGTATCAATGAAAAATTTCATTTATAAGGAGATCTTAGGGATCAATCAAGAAAAAGGGTAGTCATTGTATGAGCATAGGGAGTGATTCAAGAAGTTGTAAAGAAGATTTCTGAGTCACCAAATTAGTGAGAAACTCCTCATGAAACAATTATATGAAGGAATAACACCTATAGAGATGAGCATGGTGGATGCAGTAGATGGAGGAGAATTAGTGGACAAATCACCTGTAGCTACATGTGCATTCATTTAAAAGATGGAACAAAACTACCCACAATTTGACGATCAATGTACACCTCAAATGTTAGGGGAGCACCTCAGGTAAGTCCATATTCTCATGAAAGTCATTTTAATTGATACCAAGTTAGAAAAATTAACCACTATGGTGAAAAATATTTATTTAGATAAAAAGTCATCCCAAACCACTCCTGTGAGACCTTGTTGAATTTTCACTAAAACAGACCACCTGATTGATTGTTTCCCCCAACTAAAAGAGACAGAATATTGTTCAACAGTATTCTCTAGGAGACCATATCAACATCAACAACAACCAAAAACCCATAATAAGTTTGATTCCTTTTCTCCAACATACAACCAAGGGTGGAAGGATAAATCCAACATGAGGTATGGCTTTGAACCAAAAAAGGACCCCTTTTTAACAAAACTTCAAGAAACCTCCTCATTACCAATAGGGTTTCCAACAACCCCATAGGATATTTGAATCCTAAGCATCAACAAGACAATAATAAGGTTATACCCCACCCATGTTAGATTCTAACACTGATGAAATTTTGAAAATAAAAAATTTTCTTAAATAACATAATGATCATAAAAGTCAAGGTTTGGAGTTGAGAGAGTTGAAGACTCAAATGATATAGATTTCCACTTCCCTCCACATACTGTTCAGTAATAATTTCACAATTCAACCTTTCCAACCAACTCCAAATCACAAGAGGAATTTCAGTGCCATCACTTTGCGAAGTAGGAAGAAAACAACAGATACATATTCACTTGTCATCCCATCGGGATTCACATTAACATCATAAAATACCAATCTAAGAACTACTGATGATAAGCCTAAGGATAAAGAAAAAAGTAAGAAAACAAATAACGAAATTCCCCATAAACCCCTTCTATTTCTAAACAATGTTTTACAAACCAAGAATATTGCAAATTAGGTGATATAAAAAGTGGTTTTGGACACATTCAAGCATGTGGAGATAAAAATTCCTTTTATTCAATCCATTAACAAAATCTCATGGTATTCCAAATTCTTAAAAGAACTTTGTACCAATCAAAGGGGGATCAAGGGAATTGAAATGATCAATCTTGTAAGGAATGTTCCAAAACTAATAACATGAACTCTAGTAATTATAATAAAGTGAAAGGATCTGGGGACATTCACAATCTATTGAACCATATGGTAGTTGCACATTTTTTATGCACTTTGTGATTTAATATCATCTATAAATTTCATGAATCAATCCGTATTTTCTTCTTTACAGGTTGGTGAGTCAAAGATGACCAGATTAGTGGTGAAGTTGGTGAGTATATCTACATCATATCATGTGGCATTCTTTGAGGATATAATTGTTTGGGTAAGAGACATGATATTTCCGGCATATTAATACATGATTAACAAGGAGGATGATAAATTAAATTATTTTTCTCTCATTACATCAGGTATGAACTCCCTAAAAAAACACAATCATAAATTTCCATGAGGGTATAATTTCCATGGATTTTGGAGATGAATTTGTGATATTTATTGTTATGGACTCCAGGAAGTACCCCTTATAGGACTATTATTCTTTTGTCATCTCACATTTTGAACCACCAAATAAAAACCTCTTGGAATTTGATAATCATATGATTAAGAAGATTATGAATTTTTGTTCTAGTTTTATGTCTAATATAACCTTCACATCTCATTATAATGCACAAAAATATATTATATTTTATTTTTGAAAGGATTATTATTCTGATTTTGATCACCTAAACTCTGATTATGTCATTGCTATTGAGTATGCTGATGAATTTTATGCATTATTATTTGATTTTGATGATGTATATTCTAATACTAATGTTCATTATACACATATTTTATTTCCATCAATGACTCTATCCATATTTAACCCCCTTCATTGGAACTCAATCCATTTCCACAAAATCTCTTATACTCATACTTGTTTAGTGGTGAGAAATTACTTATTATAATTACGGAAAATATCCCTTTTGAACATGAAGATTTTTTTTAATATTTTAAGGGAGAACATTTGGGAAATTGGGTGTACCTTGGCTTACATATCAGGTATTATCCCCTTTATTTTCATGCATATGATTCTTTTAGAAGATGGGGAAAAATGGTTAGGCAGCCACAAAAAAAGACTAACTCTAACTCTTTTGGATATTGTTAAAAATGAAGTTGAAATATTGCTCGAGGAATGTATAATTTATCCTATATTAGATTCTTAGTGGGTGAGTCCTATTCTGGTTGTGCCTAGGAAAAGTGGTTTTACTATTGTAAGAAATGAAAGAGAGGAGTTAGTGACAATGATGGTACAAAATAGTTAGTGTGTGTGTATTGATTATAGGATACTAAATCAATCCAATTGTATGGACCATTTCCCATCCCATTTATTGATCAAAAGCTTGAGAGACTAGATGGGAAGACAAATTATTGTATCTTGGATGGACTATCTAGATATTATCAGGTTCCTATAGCACAATAGGTTTAGGAGAAGACAACATTCACTTATCCATTTGGCACATTTTCTTAATGAAGGATACCATTTGGACTTTGCAATGCCCCAACTACCTTCTAAAGATGCATTGTGGGTATTTTTATGATTTTATTAAGAACATAATTAAGGTATTTATTGATGATTAAATAGTGTATGAGTCTTTATTTGATGATTTTATCCCAAGATTGGAAAAGGTTTTGAATCATTGTGTTGAGTAGAATCTGGTCATAAATATTGAAAAGTGTCCTTTCATGGTAGAACATGGAATTATCTTATGGAATCTAGTGTCAAGACATGAGATAGAGGGTGATAGATCAAAGGTAGATATTATTTAATCCTTACCCTATCATTCATGTGTGTGGAATGTTATTTCTTTCCTAGTGAATACAAGATTTTATCAGCGCTTCATTGAAGATTTTAGTAAGATTTATCTTCCTATGTCATGATTACTTCCATAAGGATTCTAATATTGTGTTTTATGATTCTTATAGGAATTCCTTTTATGAGATAAAGAAGTTTTTGACCACTCCACAATCATAAAACCTCCTCATTGGGAGATTCCTTTAGAACTTATGTGTGACGCCTCCAACTTCATGGTCGAAGCTATCATATCTCAGAGGGTAGAGGGATGCTCACATGTGATTGCATATGCGTCGAGGACATTGGATTCAACCCAATAAAAGTAAAAAACCACAATAAATTGTTTCTTTCTATCATATTTTCATTAGATAAATTCCATTCACATTTAAGGGGCTCCAAAGTAGTTTTTTTTCTGACCATGGAGCTCTAAGGTACCTATTAAAAAAGCCAGATGAAAATCCTAGACTTATCCATTGGATGCTCCTTATTCATGAATTTTATATTGAGATAAAGGACAAGAAGGGGTCATAGAAATTTGTGGTGGACCACATGAGTTGGATTTCTCACACATTAGAGGTTGACACCTTGGACCGGGTACCACTTTGGGATACTTTCCCCAATGAGCATATTTATTCCAAATCAGGTACGCATCCTTGGTATGTTGATTTTGTTAAGTAACTCTTCGCATCTAAAATACCAAAAAATTTAAAGAAACATCAAGTCCAAATGTTAATGAGTGAGTCATGATTTTTATGTTTGGGATGATCCATACCTCTGGCGCATGTGCAGTGATCAAATTATTAGGTGGTGTGTTCTTGATCACAATTTTGAGTCTCTTCTGCATTTCTGACATGCACTTTCATGTGGAGGATAAATTGGACCCCAATAAACAGCTAGGAAAGTCTTAGACTCTGGATTATATTGGCCAAGATTATTCCATGATTCCCATGTGTTTTGTAAGTCATGCCTTAATTTCCAACACACTGGGAAAATTTCTAGGAGACACAAAATGCCAAAAAAATCCATACTATTCTATGATATTTTTGATATATGGGGCATAAATTTTATGTCCCCTTTTCCTTGTTCATTTGGTTTTTCTATGTTTTGGTTTTTTCTGATTGTGTGAGTAAATGGGTTGAATCCAAGGCCACCATGATTTATGACTCTCATCTTGTAGTCGACTTTGTCAAGGCACATATTTTTGGTAGGTTTGGAGTACCAAAGGGTATCCTCAGTGATGGAGGGAAACACTTTTGTAATAGGAATTTGGATTCCATCCTTCGGAAGTCTTGGCTGACACAAAAAACATCAACACCATACCACCTCCAAACAAATTTCTAGGATGAGGTTTAAAATTGAGAGTTGGAACAATTTTGGGAAAAATCATGCAGCTAAATATGTAGGATTGTAGAAAGATATTTTATGATTCACTATGGGATTATAGGATATCATACAAGACAAACCTAAGTAATTCCCCATTTTAGATTTTTTAGGACAACATTTCATCTCCCTATGGAATTTGAGCATTGGGAATATTGGGAAAATATAAATGCAACATGTATTTGGCCCAAGCTTGAATCCAAATGAAGATACAAATTCTAGAGATTGAGAAGATAAAATTTTCATCATATAAAAACTCAAGGCTCTACAAGGAATGATCAAAATAAGCTCATGACAAAATTATCCAACAAAGGGAGTTTCATGTTTTGGAGAAATTCCAACTCTAAAAATCACTACTGAAGCTGATACCTGGTAAGTTTCATTCCATATAGTTAGGTCCTTATATTGTATCTATTTTTTTCCTTATGGTGTAGTGAATACCACACAAGATGATATTAGAAGAATCTTTACATTCAATAGGAAATGCATGATGTAAAACATTGAGGGAATTTCTACTAATGTAGTAGATTTCATCAAACTGCATAACCCCGCCGTTACTTAAAAATTTCAAGTTTTTCCTAAACTTTTAAATTTCATTTTACTTTTCCTATTTAAAATTTTACATTTCATGTGCATATATCATCTCATAGGTTCACATTGACAATAATTCAATAGATCAAGTTTGGGGGAGGGGACAACATTTTGGGGTAGATATTTAGGATTTTTTTTGTGTGTTTTTTGTGTATTTTTTAATAATTTTTGGGTTAAAAGTTACAATAAAAATCAAAAAACCAAAAACAAAAAACAAATCAACAAAAAATATATATCATGTAACATTCTCATGTGGAACATATGGAAAATTTAATTTTTACAAAATTCATTGGTAGAATGATAATAATGAGTAACATTTCATCCATAATGGTTGATTATTACAAAAAATCATGTCCTTGATGATAATATTGGTTGTTTCATTATGAAACCTTTTATATTTTTACATCATTATTTGTGATATTTGTTCATGGAAAATTGTGTCATTAAGTTATCCACAAATATTTTCACTAAACCATGTATTGTGAACTTTTTTCCTACTCAATTGAAGGTATAGTCAAGTTAGGTAAGAAATCATTGATTTATCCAAACATTAGTTTCTTTTCTTATAGATTTCATTATTATAATGAATTGGCCTATTAGTGTGTATCAGTTATCTAATTGTTGTACACCCACAAAAAAATAAAAAAAATAAAAAAATGGGTTGTTTCTTGGGTAGGACAAAAACCATTATTCTTCGACCATTGATCATGTTATAACTATTTAAATTAGTTTCATAAGGAGATATAACATGGGTTGAGAGATGAGTGTGACATTTTTTCCATGTGAAACTTAAAAAAACAAAAAAATGAGGGGAGTGATGAAATTTACAACATATAGGGATATCTAGGTTGGGACCTTAAGGTTTGAATTTCGAGAGTGGGTCTTGACATTTTATTGCAAAGTAATGTAGAACAAGTTTTTTAATTAAACTAGGTAAGAAGAATTGTTCTTCTTGACCACAATATACAGAATAAAGGGTGGATTATTGATCTTGGAATGGTTGGAATAAGTAGACACGTGGAGAATTAGTGACATGGTAGACCCATGACTTGGTTTGGTATGAATATTGTTATGAATCTCATTGGATTTTGTTTTGAAACATTTTATGAGACAGTGACATTAAATATTTTTTATATTTACACTTTATTGAATTATTAATTTTCCTATATTTCCACTATGGATTGAGAAATGTGAACATGCATATCTTGTCACAATTTTTTCGAATACATGATATGAGGTTTTTCTCGGGCATGTAAAAGGGTAAGTGAAGGGGCGTTCCTAAAACAAAATTTTATTTATTATTTTATTGATAATAAATTAAATAATTTTCTCGCATTATGCTAAATATCATTATTTATAGAAAATTTGGGATTAGATCATTCACAAAAAATTTGATGGAAAATCCCATTTTACCCATTAAAATTCACATTAGTATTTCAGGAATAAATGTTTTTATGTAAATTATTTTTTACATAATTTTTTTAATCGTGTTCTAGACATAATGGGATACAAATTCAATTCAAGACATGGGAGCTGGATCATGCATTAGAATGGTCTAACTGGGCTATGAAGTAAAAGTTAGACTGTATTAACTAGATTGGATATCACTTCAGTGTTTGGGCTGTACCTTCTTCATCCATTATTTTTTTGGGCATAAATTATGAGGGTATTTCTAAGACAAAATTATTCACAAATAAACCTTTTGTTAGGATAAATAATTCATGCTTTTTTTAGGTTAAATAGGTTGTGGAATTGGTATTACAATATTTGGTCAAGTTTCCTTCTCACACATAGAACTATTTTGTAACATTAGCACTCCCAAACTCTATTTAAATTATATTTTCACTCTTTTTGAGGCATGGTCGAGGTGTTGGGAAGGTGTGTCCGAAGGTTTGTCTCTTGGGAGCATCTAAAACCTCTTTGAACTAGTAAAGACTTTCACAAAGAAATTTTCCAAAAAGGTTCTCCTCTCCCACCTCCACTTTGTGTTTCTTTGTTTTTATGATTGAAACGTGAATTTTATTTAATAAATATTCTATATTATTTTATTTTAATATTTATATTTTTTCATACTGGTTCTTGAATATAATAGTGGAGATGATATTGGGTTTTCCCTTTTTAATCCTTTGATTACGAAAAATGTATCCACGATGACAATTCTGGCCATGGAAGAGTGATTTCATTCAAAGTTAATCCAATCACTAATCCCTTAATTTATTTATTTTGAATCTATAAACATATTTAAATTCATAAATTTTCATCAATTAATTGAGTTATAATTTCTAAATAACTTGATCGACTTTCACTAGATCGTTTGTTCGGGATTCTATAAATCGCGTGAGTGAAACATCAATCACAAAATATAATCAAATTGGGGTTGAATTGTAAGGTTCAATTATCATCCTAAAACACAATTAATTATCAAATCTAGATATGAGATGCTTCCTTAACTGACCATTGACCATAATTTGTCTTTTGGATCACAGTCAAAGAAGGGTGCTCTGATTGGAAGTCCAAAAGTTTACATAAGGCTCATTTTTTAGTATTTGGGGTTGTCTCAATTTCTGTAGGGTTTGGAGGTTGAAAAAGTTAAGGGATTATAATTTAAAGAATTATAATCATATAGGATAATGATAAATTAATGATTAAGGGGGTATATTATATCGACTCCATCTTCCCATATAAGTGTTTTTAAAGCAATTGTGTCTTTGATTGTTCCCTCTTGTTTGTTGTTTTTTTATTGAATGAAAGTCACTAAACCAAACCCCCCCATTATTGTGCTTCATTTGTTTTAAATTATTTTATAATTTAATTCAATCCTATTAAGGTTTTTTTAATTTAATTCCTCCTTGAGAGAACGACCTAGCTCATCCGTTGTATTGTACTTATTAAATTAAAAAATATTTTTTGAGAGTGTGCATGACAACACTAATCAAATTAGCATCATTGATGGGGAGGAAAGATATTTATTCATCCAATTATAGGTATTTCTTTTATTTTTAATTTATTTTCTTTTCATCTCCTCTTTCTTTCTTCTTTTGACATTATCATGTTTTGCTGTCTTCTTTTCTTTTTATGAGAACAACTAAAAATTCTTTTATTTTTATTATGGCCCACTTTTCCTCTTTACATTTTTATTTGATTTATGATACGAACTAATGCTGGGGATCTCTTAGATCTTGACCTTGAGATTGACCATATCCTATGAGCTCAAATCAGACAATCTCAATCTATGAGAAGTTTCATCATTCAACTAGTTGGAGAATTCTGCCATTCTGGTAACACTGAAATTGGAAATAATTCTGAATCAAAAATAAAACAAGAACCAATGGATGAAAACAATAATAAATAATTTAATAGAAATATTCAACAATGGGATGCACCAGATATTATATATCAACTAAATTATATTGCATACCAAAATATTCATTCATACTTTTAACTAAAATATGTGTTATCTCACCTACTTTCAAAATTTCATGGCCTCTCTGGTGAGGATCCCAATAAAAATATAGAATAATTTAATGTGGTTTGCAAAACAATAAAATAATTAAATGTATCTAATTCTCAAATAAAACTAAGAGCATTACCATTATCAATTTATGTAACTACAAGGGATTCAGTATATTACTTACAACTTGAAGATATGACATATTAGAATGACATGAAACGTATTTTATATGAAATATTGTTTCCAAGATCAAGGATCAATTCCATTCATAAGGAGATCTCAAGGATAAGGCACACATAAGGGGAGTCAATGTATGTGTACTGGGAGATATTCAAGAAGTTGTGTAAAATTTGTCTGCATCACCAAATTAGTGAGAAATTCCTCATTAAATACTTATATGAAGTACTCGAACCTATGGAGAGGATCATGGGGGATTTTCTAGCTGCAGGAGAATTGGTGTATAAAACACCAGTAGATGCATATGAAATTATTGAAAATATGGGACAAAACTCCCAACAATTTGGTGATCAAGTTACACCACATGTTAGGGGAGTACATCATAAAAGCTCATCTTCTCATGAAATTCATTTAATTAATACCAAGTTGGAATAATTGGACATTATGGTGAGAAAGATTGTTTTGGCTCAAAAGGCATCCCAACCCACTCCTGGGAAACCTTGTGTAATTTTCACTAAAGTAGACTACCTAACTAATTGCTTCCCCCAACTACAAGAGACATGAGATTTTTCACAAGTGTTCCCTGGAAGACCATATCAGTAGAAAAAACAACCATATTCCTAGAAGAAGTATAATTACTTTTATCCAACATAAAACCAAAGGTGGAAGGATAAATTGGACATTGGGTATGGTTCTAAACAACAATAATGGCCCCACTTTCAACAAAACTTCCAGCAGCCTCATCTTTACAAGAAGGGTTTCCAATAACCCCGATGGAGATTTGAATCCTAAAAATCAAAAATCCAAAAACAAGGGAACCCCCCACCCAAGGAAGATTCCAGAACTGATGAACATTTGAAATTTTTTTTTTCAATCAGTAGAACTAGCTGAAGAGTCAAGGATATAATTTTAGAGATTTGAAGACTCAAATGAGCTAGATTGACACTACTCTCTATGAAATGGTAACAAATAATTCCATAAATCTATCTTTCCATCCTACTCCAGATCCCAAGGGGGATATAAATTTCATCACATTGAGAAGTGGGAAGAAAAAAATAGATGCATCTTCACCTATTATTCAAATGAGATTCACCTCGACTCTAGAAAAGCCCTATTCAAGAACCACTGATTAGCAGCCCGAGCAGAAAGGAAAAGGAAAGAAATTTTTTGATGATATTCCTCCTAAAGAGCTTCAATTTGCAAAATGTTTTATAAATACCAAATATATGTCTTCAAAGACAATAAAAATAGGTTTTGGACACCTTCAAGCATGTGGAGATAAACATCACCCTTATTGAATCCATTAAGAAAATCTCACGGTATGCCCAAATCGACCAAAGGACTTCATTATTATTGATTTTTTTGATAACCCCCCTTTCAGGGGATTAGGGGGAACCCTTACAAGGCCCTTAGGCTAAGATATTACATGGCACGTATGCTTTTTAAGAGATTACATGTCCCGAAGGTCTTATGGAATTCATCTTGACTATCTACAAGTAACTGCCCCTCCCCACCATCTACATCGTGATAGTAGGTCTCCGCCTTTGCATGGTTGTCTGGCTTAGCTTACTATGCAAGTAAAGGTGGGTCCCAATGGAATATCCGTACTCTTTTATTCTGAAAAATCAATTTGGCTCTACTACGGGGAGTTCACCTACTCTAAATCCTCTTCCTGGGATTCTCCTTTTTTGTAGTGTTTGTCTGGGGAAACTGCATGTGTCCCAAAGGCCTTAAGGTGGCCCGAAGGCCTTAAAGGTGGCCATAAATACCCATTGACCCAAAGTAACAGTTAGCCCAATGGCCTTAAGGACTCCAAGCCCAAACTAGTGTCCCAAGGTGAATATTTCCTACTACTACAGTACCGAACAGTAACTCCTACAGTAACTACTATAGTAACCGCTCAGTGTACAGTCCTACTACTATACCTAAACAGTGTAAAATTCTACTACAGTACCCTCATAGTGAACAGTTCTACTATATTACTGCTATAGTAACTTCAGAAATATTCCTCTACCTGGTTTTCAACCTGGGTCTCGTGGATGCACCTAAGGATACCTCACCAACTAGTATGCGAAATTCTTAAAAGAACATTATACCAATCAAAGAGGGATCAAGGAAAATTAATGTATTGGTCTTGGAAGGACTTTTCTAACACTCATTACACCAACTCTAGCAATTCCAAAAAATTTAAAGGATCTAGGGACATTCACTATCCCATGAACCATAGGGGAGTTTCACTTTCAGATAATCTTTCTGATTTAGGAGCTTAAATAAATGTAATGAATCACTCCTTATTTTCTTCTTTATAGGTTTGTGAGTTGAATATGACCATAATATTGGTGTAGTTAGAGAATATATCTACAACATATCTATTGGGAGTCCTTGAGGATGTAGTTGTTTGGGTAATAGACATGATATTTTGAGTAGATTTCTATGTACTTAACATGATGGATGATCAGCTAAATTCTCATAATCCAATTATCTTAGGTAGTTCCTTCCTTAAACCTGTAAAAAACAAACATAAATGTCCATGAGAGTAAAAATTCCATGGAGTTTGGAGATTAAGTTGTGATATTTAATGTTATGGACTCCATAAAATACCCCCCAAAGGACCATTTTTCTTTTGTTATCAAAAATTTTGAACCACCAAATAAAACCACATGGAATTATATTTTTTTATGCTTAGGTATATTATGAGTTTTGTTTCTAGTTTTATGTCTAAGAGAACTTACACAACACTTTATATTGCACAAAACTGTGGTAGATTTTATATTAAAATGGATTCATATTCAGATTTTGATCCTATGAACTGTGATTATGGCATATTTGTTAAGTATGTTGATGGATTTGATGCTTTATTCTCTAATTTTGATGACGTATATTCTGATACTGATGTTCCTGATGTACAAATTATATTTCCTTCAATTTATCTATCCATACTACACCCCCTTCATTGGAAGTCAATCCATTTCCACCAAATCTCAAATTCTCGTAATTGTTAAATGGTGAGAAATTACCTATTATAATTGCTTACAATATAATTTTTTAACAAGAAGAAAAACTTTTGAAACTTTTAAGGGAGAACAATAGGAAAATTGGGTGGACCTCGGCTAACATATCAGCTATTATCTCCTCTATTTTCATGCATATGATTCTGTTATAGTATGGGGATAAACCGGTTAGGTAGCCACAAAGGATACTGAAACCAACTCTTCTGGAAGTTGTTAAACAGGAACTTGAAAAATTTCTCAAGGTAGGTACAATTTATCCCATTTCAGATTCCCAGTCAGTTAGTCCTATTATGGTTGTACCTAGGAAAATTGGTTTTACTATTGTTAGAAATGAGGGATAGAAGATAGTTCCGATGAGTATACAAAACAATTGGCATGAGTGTATTGATTATTGTAAACTAAATCTATCCACTCGAATGGACCATTTCCCCCTCCAATTTATTGATCAAATACTTTACAGAATAGCTGGGAGAAACACTATTGTTTCTTTGATGGATTTTATGTATATTTTTAGGTTACTATAGCCTTAGAGGATCATAAGAAGGCAAACTTTACTTTTACCTTCAACACATTTGTCTATCGAAGGATACAATTTGGACTTTGAAAAACCCCGGATACCATCCAGAGATGCATGGTGAGTACTTTTAGGATTTTATTGAGACCTTTATATAGGTATTTATGGATGATTTTATAGTGTATGAGTTTCATTTGATGATTGTATCTCTTGTTTAGTAAAGGGTTTGAATCATTGTATTGAGAATAATATAATCTTAAACATTGAAAAGTTTTATTTCATTGTAGGGCATGGAATTTTTTAGGGATGGAAGTGTCAAGAGATGGGATAGAGGTTGATAGATCTATGGTAGAAATTATTTCATCCTTACCATATCCTTCTTTTGTGTGTGATGTTAGATCTTTCCTAGGGAATTCATGATTTTACCAGTGCTTCATCAAATATTTTAGTAATATTTCACTTCTATGTCGCAATTACCTCAAAATTATTCTGATTTTTTGTTTGATGATTCTTGAAGGACTCTTTTTTGACGAGATAAATAAGTGTTTGATGACTCCACCAATCATAAAACAGCCATGGTGGGAGCTTCCTTTTGAGCTTATGTGTGACGCCTCAAACTTGGTGGTTGGAGATGTCTTATCTCAGAAGGTGGAGGGATGATCACATGTGATTTTCTATGAATTTATAACATTGGATTCAGCCCAATAAAACTTCAAAACCATAAAAAAGAAGTTTCTTTCTATAATATTTTATTTAGATAAATTTTTTTCATATTTATTGGGATCTAAAGTAGTTGTTTTTTACAACCATGTAGATCTGAGGTACCTCTTCAAGAAGTTAGATGCAAATACCTACTTATAAATTGGATGATCCTTCATCATGAATTTTATAATGAGATAAAGTAAATTAAGGTGTTAGAGAACTTGGTGGGAGACCACATGAGTAGTCTTACTCACACAATAGAGGCTAACAACTTAGTTGAGATTCCGATTTGGTTTAATTTTTCTAATGAGTATCTTTATTCCATCTCAGGTATTCATCCTTGGTATGCTGATTTATTTTACTACCTTGTTGACTATGAAATTCCTAAAAATTTAAAGAAAAATCAGGTCTAAATGTTAAAGAATGAGTAATGATTTTATTATTGGGATGATCCATACATCTGGTGCATGTGTAGTGGTCAAGTTATTAGGAGGTGTGTTCTTGATCAAGAGTTTGAGTCTGTTCTACATTTCTTCCATACACATTCATGTGGATGAAACTTTGGTCCCCAATGAATATCTAGGAAAGTCTTAAACTCTGTATTATATTGGCCTAGTTTATTCTAGGATAAAAATGTGTTTTGTAATTCATTCTCTCATTTCCAACATACATGGAACATTTCTAGTAGACACTAGATTCCATAATAACCCATACTATTTTTCGATATTTCTTATGTATCGGGAATCAATTTCATGGGACCTTTTCCTAATTAATTTTGTTTTTTGTATATTTTTGTTTGATATTGATTTTGTGAGTAAATGGGTGATGTCCAAGGCCCCCAAGGATGATGCCTCTCATGTTGTAGTCAACATTGTCAAGGAATACATTTTTTGAAGGTTTGGAGTACCAAAGGATATCATTATTGATCAGAGGAAACACTTTTTCAATCAGAATATATATTCCCTCTTTCATAAGTAGGGTGTGACACACAAAACATCAACACCATACCACCCCCAAACAAATGTTTAGTATGAGGTTTCAAATTGGGGGTTGAAACAAATTTTTGAAAAAAATGTGCAGCCAAATATGAAGGATTGGAGAAAGTGCTTGGATGATGTGCTATGGTATTACATGAGAGCATACAAGACACCCATCCATATTTCCCCATTTGTGATTTTTTTGGGAAAGCGTGTCATCTCTCTATAGATGTCGAGCATCGAACATATAGGGAAATAAAGAAATGCAACGTATATTTGGCCCAAGATTGAATCCAATGTAATCTACAAATTCAAGATCTTGAGGAGATTATTTTTTCATCATATGATAACTCATGGTTCTATAAGGAATGATCAAAAGCAGATCATGATAGAATGATCCAAGAAAGGGAGTTTCACGTTAGAGGGAAAGTCTGACACTACATTTCATGACAGAAGCTGATGCCTAGTAAGTTGCATTACAGATAGTTAGGTCCTTATATTGTATCTAATTTTTTTCCTTATGGTGCATTGAAGATCACAGAAGAGTACACAAGAAGAAGACTTATAGTCAATAGGCAGTGCTTGAGGCAATACATTGGGGGACTTTCTACTGATACAGTGGATTTCATCACACTTCATGACCACATCATTACTTAAAAATTTTAGATTGTTCCTAATCCTTTCAATTTATTTTAAATGACTTATTTAAAATTATAAATTTTATGGTCATATATCATATCATAGGTTCACATTGAGGACAATTCAATATTTTATGTGTGGGGGAGGGGAGAACATTTTTGGGTAGATATTTAAGATTTCCATTTGGGTGTTTTTTGTGTATTTTCTATTATCTTTTTGCGTAAAATTTTTAAAAAAAAACACAAAAAAATAAAAATCAATAAGAAAACAAATATATCATGTAACATTCTCATGTGGAACATATTAAAAATTCATTTTTTTAAAATTAATTTCTAGAATGATAATAATGTGTATTATTTCATCATCAAGGGTTTATTTTTATAAAAATTTATGTCTTTGATGATATGATGGGTTGTGTAATTATGAAACCTTTTAAATTTTGACATCATTATTTTTTATATTTGTTCATGGAAAATTGTGTCCTTAAATTCTCCTCAAAAAGTTTCACTCAACTGTGATATGTGAATTTTTTTTTCTACTCAATTGAAGGTATATTTAAGTTTGGTAAAAAATTCATTGGTTGATCTATATGTTCATTTATATTCTAATTGGTTTCATTACTATACCAAATTAACCTATCTATGTATACCTATTATCCTATTGTTGTACACCCTCAAAAAAAATATGGATCGTGTCTTCGGGAGAACAAAACCATTATTCTTAGACCTTTATCTTGTAATAACTATTAAAATTATTGTCGTGAGAAGATCATACATGGATTTAAAGATGAGCATGAAATTTGTTCTAATTCAAATTAAAAAAACAAAAATAATAAATGGGTGGAGTTATGAAATGTACAACATATGGGGATATCTATGTCGGGAGCATATGGTTTGAATTTCGGGAATTCTTAAGTGAGTAGGTCTTGAAATTTGATTACAAAGGAATTTAGAACAGATTCAATGAATTAAAATAGGTAAGAAGAATTGGTTTAAATTACCTGAATATACTAAATAAAGGGTGGATTTAAGAGCTTGGGATGGTTGGCACACACACGGGTGCATAATTAGTGTCATGGTTGACCCAAGACATGTTTTGTAATGATTAGTGTTATAAATCTCTTTGGATTTTGTTTTGATATAATTTTTGGAAAATGAATTTATAATTTAATTATATTGGCTCTTGATGGGATTATTAGTTTTCTTAAATTTCCATTGTGGATTGAGAAATATGAACTTGTATATCTTGTCACAATTTTTTTGAATACATGATATGAGGTTTTTCTCAGGAGTGAAAAAGGGTAAGTGTGGGGAAGTTGATAAAAAAATTTATTGAAAAATTTATTGATAATAAATGAAATAACTTCATCACGTTTTACTAAATATGTTTATTTTTAGAATTTTTGGGATATCATTGGAAAATTGATGGAAATTCTAGTTTTACCCTTTTATAATTCACTTTAGTATTTGGGGCATAGATATTTTTCTTTAAATTATGCTGACTTGAATTTTTTTAAATATGTTCTTGACATAATTGGACAAAAATTCTATTCAAGGCATGGGAGCTGGATCGTGCATTAGTGTGGTCTAAATGGGATATCAAGTGAAAGATTTAGTTGATTCACCAGATTGGATATCACATTAGTGTTTGGGTTGTATCTTCTTCATCCTTACATGGATTGAGACCAAATTTGGAGTATAGATCGAAGATCCAATTACACAAAAATCCTCTTTCTAGTAGGATTGACAATTAATGCATTATTGAGGGTAAAGATTTTGTGAAAATGGTATTAAAATATTTGGTCGAATTTCCCTTTGACACTTAAATTGTTTTTGTAACCCTAGCCCTACAAAACTCTATTTAAATGATAGTTTCACTATTTTGGAGGTCTGGTAGAGGCTTTGAAAAGTTTTGGCCAAAGGGTTGTCTCCTGGGTGCATATAAAACCTCTTGGAAGTAGTAAGGACTTGTGAATAGAAATTTTCCAATAAGGCTCTCCTGTCCCACCTCTACTTTGCGTTTTTTTTTGTTTTTATGCTTTTAACATGAATTCTCTTCAATGAATATTTTGTATTATTATCATTTAAAATATTTTTCTTATTGGTTAATGAATATATAATTGAATACAATATTTTGATTTTCCCTTTCAATCCATTACTTATGTAAAACGTCTCCATGATGAAAACTCCACCCATGGAAGAGTGATTTCATTCGTAGTTGATCCAATACCTACTCCCTTAATTTATTTATTTTGAATCTATAAACATAATTTAAGTCATAAATTTTTATCCATTAATTTATTTCTAATTTCTATGTTACATGATCAACTTTCACTTGACCGTGTGTTTGGGGTTGTGAAAATCGTGTGAGTGAAACCTCAATCACAAAATCTAATCAACTTGGGATAAAATTATAGGGTTCAAATCTCATCCCAAAACACAATTAATTATCAATTTTAGGGAATAAATGCTTCCCTAAAAAACCATTTACCATAATTTTTCTTTTGGATCATAATCAAATTAGGGTACGACGATTGGATGTCCCAATGTTGACCTAGGGAACATTTTTCCAATATTTTTTTTCGTCTTAATTTAAATATGGTATAGAGGTTAACAAGTTTATGGGAAATTAATTAAAAGAATTATAATCATATGGGATAATGATAAATGAATAGCGAAGGGGGTAGATTAGATCGACTATTTCATCTCATATAAGTGGTTTTAAATAAATTGTGTCTTTGATTGTTCCTTCAGGTCTGTTGTTTAGTTTATTGTATGAAATTCACCAAACCAAAACCCCCAATATTATGTTTCATTTGTTTTAGATTATTTTATTGTTTAATTCAAGCCTATTAAGTGTTGTCTAATTCACTTCCTTCTTGAGAGAATAACATAGGTCAGCCACTGTGTTGTACTTAGTAAAATAAAAAGTATTTTCTGAGAGCGTGCTTGACAACTCTAATTAAATCGGAACAATTTATAGGGAGTTAGGAAATTTTTTCAACAAATTATAGTTATTTATTTTTTTTAAAATTTTATTCATTTCTCATCATCTTTATTCTTCTTTCCCATATATCAATTTTTTTCTCCCATATTTTACTTTTATGGGAACAACTCAAACTTTATTTATTTTTATTATGTTCAACTTTTCTAATTTTCATTTTTATTTGATTTATGACATGAAATAATCATGAGGATCACTTAGATCTTGATCCTAAGATTGAGAGTAGCCTCTGAGCTCAATTCAGACAGTCTCAGTCTAAGTGATGTTTCAATATTCAACTAGTTGGATAATTTCTCCATTTTTGTAACACTAAAATTGGAAAAAATTATGATTCAAACCTAAAACAAGAACCAATGGATGAAAACAACAATAATGAAATTAATATAACCATTGCAGAATTGTTTGCACCAAATATTAACTATCAAAAAAATCGTATTGTATACCCAAATCTTGAATAGGAATTTGAAATAAAATGAGGTTTAATTCACCTTCTTCTCAAATTTCATGGTCTCTCTAGAAAGGATCCCAATAAACATATAAAATAATTTAATGTTGTTTTCTCAACCTTAAAACCATGAAATTCATCTGAAGGTCAAATAAAGCTAAGAGCATTCCCATTCCAACTTGATAGAACTGAAAAGGATTGGATGTTTTACTTACAACCGAAATATGTAACATGTTGGAACAATTTGAAAGGTCTTTTATTGAAATTATCTTTTCCCAGATCAAGGACAACAACCATTCATAAGGAGATATCATGGATCAAGCAAGCACAAGGGGAGTCAATGTATGAGTACTGGGAGAAATTCAAGAAGTTGTGCACAAGTTGTCTACATAAAAAAATTAGTGAGAAACTCCTCATCCAATACTTCTATGAAGGACTCAGACCTATGGATAGGAGTATTATGGATGTCGCAGATGGAGGATCATTGGTGGAAAAAAACACCAGTAGTTTCATGTACATTGATCGAAAATATGGAATAAAACTCCCAACAATTTTGTGATAGAGGTACACCACATGTTAGGGGAGTACATCAGGTAAGTCCATCTTCTCTTGAAAGTAGATTAATTGGTACTAAGTTAGAATAATTGAACACTATGGTGAGACAAATTACTTTGTCTCAAAAGAAATTCCAACACACTTCTGCGAGACCTTGTTGAATTTTCACTAAAACAGACAACCCGACTGATTGTTTCCCCCAACTATAAGAGTTAGAACATTGTTCCGAAATATTCTCTAGAAGACCATATCAGTAGAAACAACAACCACATTCCCAGAATAAGTATGATTACTTTTCACGAATATATAACAAAGGGTGGAAAGATCAATGGGACATGAGGTATGGCTCTGGATAAAAACAAAGACCCCCTTTTCAACAAAACTTCCAGTAGCCTCCTCCTTATTTGTACGGTTTCCAGAAACCTAAAGGTGATTTGAATCCAGATAATCAATAATCCAACATCAAGGGAATCCCCTACGCAAGGTATATTCTAACACTGATTTCATTTTCAAACAATTTTTTTTTTCAATCAATAGAATGAGTTGAAAATTCAAGGTTCAGAGTTGAGAGAGTTGAAGACACAAATAAGCCTGATTTTTCTTGCCCTCCATGAACTATTAAGTATGAATTCGGGAAATATACATTCCTAACCTACTCCAAATCCCAAGGGTAATGTCAACACCATCATATTGAGAAGTGGGAAACAAACAACTGATATATTTTTACCTGTCATTCTTCCAGGATTCACCTCAACTCTGGAAAATCCCCATTCATGAATCATTGATCAGTAGCCCAAGGAGAAAGACAAAGGTAAAAAAAAATATTGATTTAGTTCCTCCTAAACCCCTTCCATTTCCAAAGAGAGTTGTACAAACCAAGTAGATGGCTGGGGAGGTAATGAGAAAAAGATGTTTTGGAAATAGTAAAGTGTGGGGAGATAAACATACCCCTTATTGATGCCATTAAGAAAATACCAAGGTCTGATAAATTCTTAAAATAACTTTTTTCCAATAGAAGAAGTATCCATGGAAATGAAAGGATCACTCTTGGAAGGAATGTGCCATCACTCATTACACCATCTCTAGCAATGCCAACATTGTTCAAGGATCCTGGGACACTCACCATCCCATACACGATAAGAGAGTTTCACTTTTCTGATGCACTTTGTGATTTATGAGCTTCTATAAATATAATTCCTCACTCTATATTTTCTTCTTTACTGGTTGGTGAGTTGAAGATTATGAGAGTAGTGGTCTATTAGGTTAATAGAGATATAATATTTTTAGTGAGATTCCTTTAATATGTATTTTTTTGGGTAAGGGATATGATATTTTCACCTGATTTCTACGTGCATAACATGAAGGATGATCAATTAAATTCTTATACTCCCATTATCTTAGGTAAGACATTCATCAAAACTGAAATAACCATCACAAATTTCCATGAGGTTACACTTTCCCTCTATTTTGGAGATGAATTTGTGATATTTTAATTTATGGACTCCATGAAGTACCCCTCAGAGGACTATTCTGCTTTTGTTATCTCACATTTTGAACCACTAAATAAAAAACCCCAAAGAATTTGATTATCTTATGATTAGGGAGATTATGAGTGTTTGTTCTACTTTGATGTCTTATAGAACATATACACATATTTATATTTCACAGGACTATGTCATATTTTATTTTGAAATGGATTCATATTCTGATTTCGATCAAGTGAACTCTGATTATGACATGGCTGTTGAGAATTTTAATGCATTTGATTCTTTATCCTATAATTTTTATGATGTATATTCCGATACATATGTTCATTATGTATATATTTTAGTTCCTTCAATGTATCTATCCAGACTATACCCCCTTCAATGGAACTCAATACATTGCCACCAAATTTCAATTAGTCAGACTTGTTAGGTTATGAGAAATTACCTGTTATAATTCCTAACAATCTCCCTTTTGAACATGATGAAAAAATTTGGATATTTTAAGGAATAACAATAAGAAAATTAGGTGGCCCTTGGATGAGATATCATTTATTATTCCCTATATTTGAAAGCATAGGATTCTTTTATAATATGGGGCTAAATCATTTAGGCAGCCACAACGAAGACTGAATCAAACTCATCTAGAAGTTGTTAAAAAAGAAGATGAAAATTTATGGAGGTTGGTATAATTTGTCCCATTTTATATTCCCAGTGGATGAGTACTATTAGGGTTTTTCCTAATAAAATTGGTTTTATTATCATTAGAAATTAGGGAGAGAATCTAGTTTCAATGGTGGTACAAAATAGTTGGTGTATGTGTATAGATTATAGGAAACTAAATCATGAAAAAAGCAAGGACCATTTACTCCACCCATTTATTGATCAAATTCTTGATTTACTAGTTGGGTAGTCACACTATTGTTTCTTGGATGGATTTTATGGATATTTTTAGGTTCTTATAGCCCTGAAAGATCCAGAGAAGACAACATTCACTGGTCTAGTTAGCACAATTTCCTACTAGGGGATTCTATTTGGACTTTGTAATGCCCCAGGTAACTTCTAGAGATCCATGGTGATTTTTTTTTGAATTTTTTGAGACTTTCATGCAGTTATTTATGGATGATTTTATAGTGTATGGGTCTTCATTTGATTATTGTATCTCTAGTTTTGGAATGGTTTTGAATTTTTGTATTGAGAAGAATCTGGTCATAAACTTTGAAAAGTTTCATTTCATGGTAGAGCATGGAATTGTCTTCAGTCATGTAGTGGAAAGACATGGGATAGAGGTTGATAGATCTAAGGTAGAATCTATTTAATCCTTACCTTATCCTTCATGTGTGAATGACGTTAGATATTTCCTAGGGCATGTAGGATTTTATCGACACTTCATCAATTTTTTTAGTAATATTTATCTTCATATGTTGCGATTAATTCAAAAGGAATATGATTTTGTGTTTGATGATTCTTTCCAGACTTCCTTTGCTGAGCTAAAGAAGTGTTTAAACACTCCTCCAATCATACATCCACACCGATGAGAACCTTCTTCTGAGCTTAAATGTGACACCTCCAACTTCGCTGTTGGAGTTTTCTTGTCTCATAGGGTGTAGGGACAATCACATGTGATTGCCTATGCATTGAGGACAATGGATTCTGACAAATAAAACTACACGCCCATAAAAAAATTGTTTTTTGCTATCATATTTACTTTAGATAAATTCCATTCATATTTATTTGTCTCTAGAGTAGGTTTTTTATTACCACGAAACTCTGAGGTTTCTCTTGCAGAATCCATATACAAATCGTAGACATATCCACAGGATTATCCTTCTTTGGGAATTTAATATTGAGATAATAGACAAGAAGGGGTCAAAGAACTTGGGGGCGAATCACATGAGTAGTCATACTTACATATTAGAGCCAACACCTTGGACCCTGTACCACTTCATGATACTTTCCCTAATGTTCATATTTATCCCATCTCAAGTACACATCCTTGGTATGATGATTTAGTTAACTACATCATTTTCTCTGAAATCATTGAAAATTTTAATGAACATCTAGTCAAAAAGTTAAAAAGTGAGTCCATATTTTATGTTTGGGATGATTCATTCCTCTGGTGCATGTGTAGTTATCATGTTATTAGGAGGTGTGTTCTGGGTCATGAGTTTGATTATGTTTTTCATTTATTACATATACTTTAATTTGGAGGATAATTTGGACCCCAATGAATTTCTAAGTAAGTCTTAGACTATGTATTATATTAGACTAGATTATTCCATGATGCCCATGTGTTTTGTAAGTCATTATCTCATTTGAAACACACTGTGAACATTTCTAGAAGACAAATGAAACCCCAACAACCCATACTATTCTGTGATATTTTTATGTATGGGGAATTGATTTTATGGGCCCTTTTCCTAGTATATATGTTTTTGTATATTTTGGTTTCTGTTGATTATGCGAGTAAATGGATGGAGGATAAGGACACCAAGACTTATGAATCTCATATTGAAGTCGAATTTTTCAAGGAATAAAATTTTTTAGTTTTGAAGTACCAAAGGATATAATTAGTTATGAGGGGACACAATTTTTCAATCAGAATTTGGATTCCCTCCTTTAGAATTATCGGGCGACACGCCAAACATCAACAATATAACACCCCCAAAAAATGGTCAAACTAAGGTCTCAAATTGAGAGTTGATTTTTTTGGAACAAACTATGCATCCAAAATGTAAGGATTATAGAAATGGCTTGGATTATACGCTATGGGAATACAGGATAGCAGACAAGACACCATCAATATGTCCCAATTTTAGATTGTTTTTGGGAAATCATGTCATCTCTCTGTGGAAGTCAAGCATCAGTCATTTTGGGAAATAAAGAAATTAAACTTGGATTTAGCCTAAGACAGAATCTAAAGGAAGCTAAAAATTCATGAACTTGAGGAGATTTGATTTCCATCATATGATAACTCAGGGCTCTTCAAGGAATGATCAAAAGAATCTCATGATATAATGATCCAACAAAGTGAGATTCATGTTGTATTGATTGTCCGACTCAATAATTCAGGACTAAAGTTGATGTCTGGTAAGTTGCATTCCAGATCGTTTGGTCATTATATTGTATTTAATGTTTTTCCTTATTGTTCATTGGAAATCACACAATAGGACACTGTAAGAAGCATTACAATCAACGAGAAATGCTTTAAGCAATACATTGAGGGACTTTCTACTAATGTAGTGGATTTCATCACATAGAATGACCCAATCATTACTTGAAAAATTTCAAGGTTTTCCTTATACTTTCACTTTAATTTTACTTTTCCTATTAAAAATTATACATTTCATGTGCGTATATCATATCATAGGTTCAGATGGCGGTCAACTCAATATTTTAACTATGAGGGAGTAGAAAAAATTTTTGCGTAGATATTCAGGATTTTCATTTGTGAGTTTGTGTGTATTTTCTATTGATTTTTTGGTTAATTTTTTTTAAAAAAAATCAATAAAAAACACATATATCATGTAACATTGTCATGTGGATCATATGAAAAATGCATTATTCCAAAATTCATTGGTATAATGGTAAGTGTGAGTAAGATTTAATCATCAAGGGTTGATTTTCATAAAAATTGATGTCTTTGATGATATGATTGGTTGTGACATTATAAAACCATTTATATTTTGATAAAATTATTTGTGTATTTTTTCATGGTAAATGGTGTCATTAATTTATAAAAAAAAAGCACTCAACCATGACTTGTGAAATTTTTTCCTACTCAATTAAAGTTATAGTCAATCTAGGTAAAAAATCATTGGTTGATCCATATGTTGGTTTCTCTTCTGATCAGTCTCTTCACTATACCGAATTGACCTATGTGTATGTACATGTTACCTGACTATTTTACACCCTCATAAAAACAAAATAAAAATAAACATATGGGTTGTTTCTTTGGAAGGTCAAAAACCATTATTCCTTGAACATTGATCTTATTATAAATATTACAATTAGTGTCGTGAGGAGATAAAACATGGGTTGAGAGACGAGTGTGATATTTTTTACAAGTAAAACATACAAAAAATATAATAAATGAGGGGAGTGATGAAATTTAAAACATATCAGGATGTCTAGGTTGGGATCTTAAGGTTTGAATTTTGGAAATGCTTATGTGAGTGGGACTTCAAATTCGATTGTAAAGGAATGTGGAACAGGTTTAGTGAATTAAACTAGGTATGATTAATTTTTTACATGACATGAATATAATGAATAATGGGTAGATTTATTAGCTTGAAATGGTTGGAAGACACACATGTGGATAATTAGTGTCGTGGAAGACCCATGACATTTTTCGATATGATTAGTGATATTAATCTCATTGGATTTTGTTTTGACATAATTTATGATACAATGAATTTAAAATTTATTGATATTGACTCATTATGGGATTCTTACTTTGCCTATATTTCCACAGTGGATTTAGAAATATGAACATGCATATCTTGTCACAATTTTTTTGAATACATTATATGAGGTTTTTCTAAGGAGTGAAAAATGGTAAGTGTTGGGGAGTAGATAAAACACAATTTTATTAAATATTTTCTTGATAATAAATGAAATAATTTCCTCACATTGTGAAAAATATGTTTATTTAGATAATATTTTGGATTAGATCGTTTTTTAGAAAATTTGAGGGAAATTCCAATTTTACCCTTTTAAAATTCACAGTAGTATTTCGGGAATAAATATTTTTATGTTAATTATTTTCACATAAAATTTTGTAACTATGTTCTTTAATATATGTGATATAAATTATATTCATCACATGGGATCTGGATCATGCATTAGAGTGGTCTAAATGGGTTATGAAGTAAAAGCTGGACTGGATTCACTAGATTGGATATCAGTTCAGTGTTTGAGCCTTATCTTCTTTATACACACTTTGATTGGGCCCAAATTTGGAAGAGAGCTCAAAGGAACAATTAAAAAAAACAATACTTCTAAAAGGACAACTAATTCACATGTTTTGAGGTCAATGATGCAGTGCAAGTGAGATTAAAATATTTGGCCAAATTTCCCACTACCTCTTAATTTTTTTTGTAATCCTTTCCCTCCCAAACTATATTTAAATTACATTTTCACTATTTTGGAGGGTTGATCATGGATTTGGGAAGGTGTGGCCGATGTTTTCTCTCCTGGGAGCATCTCAAACCTCTTTAAAGTAGTAATGACTTTTGCAAAGAACTTTTCCCAGAAGGCTCTCCTCCCACACCTCCACTTTGTGTTTCTTTGTTTTTATACTTGCAACATAAATTTTCGTCAATAAATATTATGTATTCATCTCTTTTGACCTTTATATTTTTATTATTTGTGATTTAATATAATATTAGAGACAATATTTGTTTTCCCCCTTTCAATCCATTGCTTATGAAAAACAACACCATGATGGAAACTCCACCCATGGAAGATTGATTTTGTTCATAGTTGATCCAATCCATACTACCTTAATTTATTTATTTTGAATCCAAAAAAATATTTTATTTCCTAAAATGTGATCAATTAATTAACTTATAATTTCTATGTAACTCGATCGAATTTCACTTGATCACGTTGTCAAGCTTGTGTAAATCATGTGAGTCAAAACTTGATCGAAAAATCTAATCAACTTGGGATTGAATTATAGGGTTCAAGTCTAACCCCAAAACACAATTAATTTTAAAATATAGGAAGTATATGCTTACCTAACTTACCATTTATCATATATTGTATTTTGTATTACAATCAAAGCTGGTTGTTGTGATTGGATGTCCCAAAGTCGACCTAAGGCCCATTTTTACAATATTTGTGGTCGTGTTAATTTCTGTAGGTTTTGGTGGTTGAAAAGGTTATAGTATCATAATTAAAAAAATTATAATCATATGGGATAATTATAAATTAATTATTAAGGGGGTATATTATATTGACTATATCTTCTCATATAACTGTTTTAAATAAATTGTGTCTTTGATTGTTCCTTCATGTTTGCTGTTTAGTTTATTTTATGAAAGTCACTAAAAGAAAACCTCTAATATTTTGTTTCATTTGTTTTGAATTATTTTATTATTTCATTAAAGTCTATTTAGGGTTTTTTATTTCACTTCCTCTTTGAGAGAAAAACTTAGGTCTGCCATTGTGCTTCACTTAGTAAAATGACAGATATATTTGGAGAGAGTGTGTGACGACACTCCTCAATCCTCTTATTGGATGTAGTAGAAACTAAACATCTAGAGGAAGTAACTCATCCTTGTATCACTATGTAGTGGGTGTCATCCATGAATTAGGAAATAATTTTATTAGTGTTTAATTTAACTTGGTAGATGATTGAACTTCCAAATGGTAAAAAAGAACATGAGAATAAGTGGGTTTATCGGATCAAGGAAGATGATGATAGTAATGAAAAATAAAAAACATGATTGGTAGTGAAAGTTTATCATCAAAATGAAGGAGTATATTTCATGAAAATTTTCTCATCGATAATTAAACATTATACCATAGTAATAATTCTATGTATGGTTATGTCAGAGGATTTATATCTAGGGTAAATTAAAATCAACATATATTTTCTTCATGGTGATTTGGAAGATTATATCTAAATGAAATATTCAATAGGTAAGCCAAATTTTAGGTATTAGAACATGGTATTTAAAATTAAGAAAATATTTTATAGCTTAGAGAAAGAATCATGAAAATGTAATCAAAAATTTGATGGGTTCGTGAAAGAAGAACGCTTCAATAGATGTAATACTAATCAATGATGCTAATAGAAGAAATGTGATGATATTAATTTCATCATTTTGATACTGTATAGAGATTATGTGATTCTATTTAGACTAGATGTACAAAATATTTGGTAGTTTAACAATGAGTTGGTTGGAATTGTTTTATAAAAGATAATCGGAAGTAATGAACTATAATAAGGATAATGATATAAAGGGATAAGAATATATGATCCTAGGTTCTATATTCTAAGTAGTATATCTATAAAATCATTTAAAGGTCTAGAATGAGTGGATGAAAACCATTTTATAACCCTCTTATCAGACATTAAATTCTATCCAAGTCACAATCACCTACTACATAAAATGATCATCAGTACATGTAGAATGTTCTTTATGCTTTAATTTTAAAGAGTAGGATGTATGGAACGATTTTTATAAGAAAGGATATTTCATTTATAGTGGTAATTTTATGAAAATTTATATCTAACCCTATAAGGAATATTTTGAATTTTCTAAATGGATCCATTGGTATGTGAACTGATCAAAATATTAGGGTCTTTGTTTTGTAGAAGAAGATATATTATGTAGTTTTTTTGATACAAATATTTTGGAGAATTAGAAAGTTGAAAGAGAATAACATGATTTATTTTTACCTATGGAGGAATAATAAATATTTGGATATAATGAATATATATGAATTTTACCCTAATTAAAACTAAAGTAGAGTATATGGAGATAATAGAAGATGGGAAGGATAGAGTTTGGTTGAAGGAGTTTTTAAAGGAATTAGGAAGAAGCTATAAATGAGGGATTCTTTTTTGTGATAGCCAGAGTAAAATCCACATGGCTAAAAATCTGGTATTCCATGCAAGGGAAAGAACATTAACCTAAAGTAAAATTTAATCAGAAATATGCTACGGGATAAAGTGATATATCTTTAGAATATTATAGTTAATCAAAATCATATTTACAAGTTCACTAAGTCTTAACTTTAGAATATGTTGAGGTAGCATCATGCCATATTTGGGATTGTGTGAATATAATAAATAATGATTGAGGAATAATGGTACTATAAAAGAGGCTTACTAGAGAGGTATATTGAGGTTTTCCATAGAATAATTCATCAAATTAGATATTTTTGTCATGTGAATCCTCATTCTATGAATTAAAATTTTTTCAGTATTGGAAGTTTATAAGCATTATAATTTTATAGCATTGGAATTTCATTTTTCATAAATTAAATCAGAGGTAAGTGGTTGGGCTCAATGTTAAGGAAATGTAAGTTTTTCTCTCTAACAGATGTAAGGTAATCATAATTTCGTATTTTTGCATAACATCAATGGGTGATCCAATAAGATTATGAAACATATAGAAATTATTCTACGAGAAGAAGAATCTATATGTGTTTACTGGGGTATGTGGTGAAGGTAAATAGTGTAATTGACCATCAATAGTAACGTTCCATTTGTATGCCTCTCCATATATTTTATAACGTAGTGCGACCAAGTGAATCGGTTGAAGTTTTATATAAAAAGAAGTGGGGACATAACACAAATTTGAGCAGTACATGAAAAATGAATCTAATTCATGTACAGTACATCATAGCATTATAGTGTGTGAATCTTCATATAATTAAACATTGCTTAAGGTTTTTTTCAGTTGATTATAATTATATTATAATTTTGATAATAAAAATTAGTCACAATGGTTCCTCCTGTGCACATAATAAAAAATTATGATTTATATTAATTCTCATGTGTTCATTGACTACTTTATATGCATCAGTTGAATGTTTTTGTAATTTTTTATTTTTCTTTTATATCATCACTTTCTATTGAGGTTTTTGAAAATTCATCTTAGTGTAGTGGGTAAGGTGGTCTATATTCATACTTCCAGAAAACATAGTTGGAGAGAAAGTAAAGTTCT
Organism: Viscum album; assembly: GCA_963277665.1. Lineage (NCBI taxonomy): Eukaryota > Viridiplantae > Streptophyta > Magnoliopsida > Santalales > Viscaceae > Viscum > Viscum album. The sequence continues at coordinate 639,167,351 of OY728146.1, read as the reverse complement.
AGAATTTTAGTTTTCCACTACACTAGTATATATATATATATATGAACTTTTAGTTTATTAGTAGATTATGGTTTCAGTGGGTATCATTAGTAGTAAAATTTTATTGGTTTATCATAGTTTAGTTCCCAAAATATTTTTTTAACAATAATTTAAAATTTACCCCTCCTAAATTTACTAACTAAATCACATCTCATTTCAAGTCGGTATACCAATAGAAGTATCTCTCTTGATCAATATAATCCACTACCTTATAATGTTCTTGGATAATGGTCCTTAACCTTCTCAAAATTCATTTCCATATTTTTTAAAATATATTACTTTTTAAGAACATTAAAATATATGTATATTCTATTTCTTTCCAAAAAATTATTTCAATGAACTCTTCATTATATTTAAGTTACACTATTTTATATAAGAGTTCATGATGGACTAGAAGTGAATTTTTGGAGATCAGAAGTGGAAATATCTAACTTTTCATAAGTTCATATGAAAACTATGTTTATCTTATTATTATTGTTAGAACCATTTAAACAGTAAGTGATTTTTGGACTAGTCTTTTTGTTTTACTTTATAAATTTGTCATGTTTTTTCCTTCTATATTGTAGATATTTTATTGATTCTCATCAGATATTTTTAGTGTTTATTAATTATTTTTATGTAGTGAATTATTGATAGATCATATGGTTAGTTGTAAACACTATGTTTTATCCCAAATTCTTGATAAACAGTATGTGGTGGATGAATTCAGGGAAAATTATAGACCCTAATTTTGGATCATATAGTGAAGGTCTTAAATCCTATGTTCAAGGATAAAAATGAATTTTGGATGGAATTTGATGACAATATGGGGGAAAATTGGAAATTGGTTTAGTTTTGGATTATGGATGGTTGTTTAGTGATATGAGTGACTGAGAAAGAGTTATGAAAGGTAGCTGGAGATAAATTTTTGGAGGGTGATTAATAAGATTATATTTCTACAAATTGTTTTCACCTTATTTTGTTTCTAAAGGTTTCAATTGTTTAAGGATCATTTTATAGGGTTTGGTATATTGATGAATAATCACTATTTTCTTCCTTTATTTTGAGTATTGTCATGTTTTTTATATTTTAGATTTTTTAGTGGTTGTTAATTATTCACTAAATAATTTTATATAGAATATATCCTTGTTATATTTTTTTGGTAATAACACTACTTATAAAGAGTTATAAGTATTTTCACAATGACTTGACATGATGACGTTGTTAAGTGTGGTGTAATTCAGAATATATAGTGACAGATATATATTATTTATCTTTTTTCTCATAATTTCAATGATAAATTAATAAATATTACCTATTTTATATATTTTTTAATTTTTTATATAAATAATAATCACTAAGAAGATTTTTATATTTTTGAAATAAATTTAAGGTAATTGAATAATTCTATGGATGAATATCTCTTGAAGATATTGTGTTCAACTTTAGGGGAGAAAATGGTTATTGAAATTATCATGGTGTAGAAATTCATAGAGGATAAGGATTTTTAAAGTACCATGGGTTAACTACCTTACATTATATGAAATTATTGAATGTTATTTTGACATATATAAAATAGAATGATAAAAATGACTAGAGTCAAAGAATAATGTTATAGAAAAGGATACGATACATGATCGAAGAAGACCATATGAAATTTCATGAAATTTATGTTTTGGTTAAAATATATTTCATATGAATTTAATTCTCTAAATTATAGGTAAACAACTTTTTTTGCTGATATTTTGAGTCTCAAGTGGAAGATAAAGAGATCACTATTGTTTTGACTTTTGGTATGTCATGGTAGTTATGTTTTTTAAGGAAAAAAGTTTTAAAATTTAAATAATATTGAAGTTATTTTAGAAGTCATTATGGGGTATTAAAATGATTCTTTTTGGTTAATTTAATTCATTGATAATTTTATTTTACCCTTAGTGAATTTTCAGATCAAATTTAGTCCATTTAAGTGAGGTTTTGAAGGCTTTAAAAATTAACCTAGTCTCTAGGACATGGGTAAATACATTTTTCAAGTGATTGTGGATGTTTTTATGAGTTTTTCAACTATATACATCGATAGTAAGTGTGATAAAGCATCATGGAAATGTAAACTTTATTTTTTCTACTTTTATCCAAGTTAAAATATTTTTATGTTCAAAATATATAGAAACATACACAAAATATTTAGGATATATATATATATCTTAGTTCGATCAACTTTTATGGCCTATTTTTTTTGTGATTGGGACAAAATTAAATAAAATAATGTTTGGGAGATATAAGGAGATATAAGATATATATTTTTCTATAAAAAATGGCTATGTCTTGAAGCAAAAATACCAACACATCAACTTAAGATGAAGGAACTACATCTTGAGGATCCAGGTGCATAAATACAATTCCTAGATATGATATTAGTATTTTTCTCTCACTCTCTATTATATGATATAGATCAAATATTTGGTTATTTTAAAAACACATGTGGGTAAACTTATTATGATGAGTTTTTTAATAGAGTATTATTGATTTATTGTTTCAATTTTTATTTAATAGTGATTCTTATTGGGATTATTCATTCATTCCTTGTTTTACATTTTTGTCCTTCTCAATTCATGAATAATGTTTATTTATTAATGAATTATAATTTTATTAATGAAATTATTTATTGAATTATTTATTGATCATAGATTGTGTTTTATTGGAAATATATAAGCATGGTTAAATGACTTGGTTATTAAATGAATTTAGGTACCTGATTGTAAAAAAGGATTTTATTAATTAGAGAGTAATTTTAAGACCAAGGGTTTATTGGTGTTTAATTATAAAAATAATAAGATTATTTCAAGATAAAATTATAATTTCAATAATATTTAACCTATAATTTATAAATACTTTTTTCACATTAATCATTAAAAGTTGTTTAACATAGTTTTATATTTTTTATGTTATTTAATCGAACTGAATTTTTAATTATAGTTTTTATTATAGGGATCATTGGAATATATGGTTTTAACTATGATCATAAGTGATAATGCACCCTTTATTTTTAGTTTCAAGGAAAATATATATAAATTTATTAATAATATTACCCATTGGGATTAACAATGCCTAATAATTGATCATACTGCCATATTCATTATTGGATTTTTGATATGTGAGTACTATATTTTAGTAGGTGGGTTCTATTTTATTTCCTTTCTATTCGAGTAAGTGAATTTCTAAAATTATTTTAATTTCACTTCCCTCTTACTTATTATTTTTCTTAGTATTTTGATTTTGGATTAATAAGGGTAACTATAGTTGTTTCTAGGAATTCCTTTTTAGGTTCATGTGGGATTAATACAACTCATGTTAATCATTTTACATACTATAGGATTTCCACTTGTTTTTGTTTAATTATTAAGAATATTTTGTTTAACAACCATGTAAGTACCATTAGTCTTTGATTTATGTTATGGTATTAAGTGTTAACATTATTTTTATATTTTACACTATGTTATTTTAATTGAATGTAGTATCGTTTCTTATGAAACCATCAACAAGAATATGAATACCATTAGATGATAAATTGTTAAACCCTCCCTTTTTATAGTGAAAAGTATAGGAAATAGGAGTTACATTCATCATGTTTTGGATAATAAATGGCAGTATACAATATTTTTGTGGTGTACATGTGATAGGAGTACCATTAATCTTATGGAAGATATAAATATGGAGTAACAGATGTGATCGTGGATGTAGGGTGGTGAAATCATTAGTGTATGGTTTTTGTGGGGGATTATTATATTTTTGAGGTGTGTGGGGGAATGAATATTTTTATTAAATGGGTAGCAAGGTTGGGTTGGAATTATTATTCAGTTTCTATAAATTAATTAATTAGTGTTTTAGTTATTCCAAAATTTTGATGGGATTCTAAATGAGTAAGCTACTGAGTTTGTAGATATACTCACCCCTATGTTTATATTCTTTTTTACAAGACTGAGTTGGTGGAGGATATTTATAGGTTTAGTAAAATAGTATGGTTTATTTTTTGACATATATTTCTATACTTATATCTTATACTACTGAGGTATATTAGATTTATATATTCATTTTTAAAATTATGAGTTGTGATTCCAGGTTTATTTTATATTCATTACTTCTGTCTTATAATTTATGAATTAAAATTATTTATTATATCAATAATCATGGATTCATATTGATCATTAATTTTAGTTTGATATTTTCTTTTTATATTTTATTCTTATGTTATATATAATCAAATTTCAGTCTATATTCCATGAATTCTAATCATCAACCTTGAACCAAGTGAATAGTTCTTAGCATCGTATAAAAATAGGGGGTTATACAATTAATATAACATGTGGATAAAGTGAAGTGTCATATATTGTGAACACTAGTTGTTAACATATGTGAGTGTAGAAGTGGGGTTTCTCTATAATAATGTTGAGTCCTTGTCTCTTTAAACACTCAAGGAATGATAAAATGTCCACGATGATAATTTTGTTTATGTGTTAAGGATGAATTTTTATCTGGATGTTTTTGTGTCTAGGGGTTCTAATTAATTTCCTGGTATGTTACACTTATTTCTCTATTAAATTTATTTTGTTTATAATATGTAAATGCTAAAATTGTACATTATTTTTGGTATGAAAATTTTCTTTTGAGAGATAACATATTCTTGTTTGAAATTAATATTCTAAAAAATACTTTTAAAATTATGGGGGTTGTTGACTTTTATTTATTTATTTATTTATTTTAGCACTATAAGAAATATTATATGACGTGTTAAATTGAATAAAAAAATATCACATTGAAAATTGTGGAAATATGGAGAGGTTATTTAAGGTGGGATCACTCTTCAAATTTTTTATTAATGAAAAAATGAGGGTAGGTGGTCACATGTGGGTAGTGCACTACACTATCCACATGTGTGAATTTTTGAATGAGGAAAAGTGGTATATAGATTACACACTTTTTATTTCACATAATATTCTGGCATGATACTTGTGATAATATAACATTTTTATGGTTATATCGGTGAGATGTGATTAATGTGTTACTAAATTATAAATATATTTTATCATAAGTAGAATGGATTTTTTTTATAGTAGTGATATAAAAGGTTCAAATGGGTATAACTATTTATATTAAGGTATTAAATGAGTACATCATGGTTCAAACTGATTTAATTCGATTACTAAATTTAGTCTACATACATTAATTAATGTATCGACCAAATTTATATTGGCATGACACCCAATATGAGAATTTAACACCATTCCAATATAAATTCAATAAGTGGGGATCCACTAATAAATATAAAATTAACCATAGATGACTCTAATATATATATTTCAATAATCCACCTCTTAGGATTGTATTTTCCCCATTGTATCACACTAGCACACTAGGGATAAATATTTTTCAAAGTCTCTTATTGTCTATTATAAGGGGTTTTATAAAAAAGTTAAATTTTATAAAAATTACTTATTGATTATATCTTATAGATATTTGGATAGTATTAATTTGTAATTTCAAATATTTATGGGGGAAACAGCTCAAAATAAAAAAAAAATATATGGCTCGACAAAATATTCTATTATTAAATGTTCTAATTTTGTCCATCTAAATCATTATGTTTCAACATGAGATGGTATTAGTGCTCTATTGATTAATTCAATAATTTTTTTTTGAATAAAATTACATTCATCGAAATTGAGTATTTTATATCTTACATAACCAGTTTTATAAGCTCCAACACTCGATCTGGTATGAGGGAGGCCAAGATGACTGTATGTGTGGACCTTTGTAGATCCTTTATAAAATGGAAGTGTATCCATGGATTCTCATATTACCACTATTTTTCAGAAAAGTTTTCATGTTCACAGTTTTATTCTATATATTTTTGAACTTAATTTCAATCATATTCTATAAGTTCAAAAAATTTCACATTTTAATGTCACTTTAATGTAAATGTAATAATTTTATATGACCATTTTTTATCTTGAATCATTCTTGGGTTGTTTAGATTGATATTTAAGAGTTTTTATAGATATTTGGGCTTATAAATAGTTTTTCATGGTTTGGAAAACTATTAATAATTCCTGGGAAACCATGGGGATTATGGTGATTTGGAATAATGGTGTTTGACATGGTTAGTTCATGGTAATTGAAGTTATACAGTCAAACCAAGAAGCTCTATCCAATGAAAAAATTAGTGCATGGTTGGTACATTGTTTTTTAAGTTGTGAAACTAAACCGTGAAATGTGAATAAATTAATATAAAAATTATTTTTTAAATCAAAAATAGTTTTTATTGATTTCATTATTTATCTCAGGGCCATGTATGTCACCTCAATGGGTTTCACTTGGAAATTTGGTTGATCACAACTATTCCAGAGAGAAATTCTAACAGATCATTGGGTGTTGGATCTTTGAAATTCAAGGTAAGTGATTGTTATTTGTTATTATTACCCATTATTATAGATCTACTCAATATTTCTTGAAAGTTACACTGATTAATGATGTTATTTATGAATATATGGATTTTATAATCATATAATGAGAGTTCAATTAGATATATTTTATGAAAGGAAGGAATAAAATTGATCTACATTAGCCATTGAGAGCTTTTTGGGGAGTTATCTTGTTGATAAATTTTCCTCTTCACTATTTTTAATGACCTAAACTTTTATAAATTAAACTCCCTTTTTGAATAAATAATTCCTTATTAGTAAATGAAGTTATATAAAATGCATGAACTAAATTGGTTATTTTAGAACATTATAAGATATATCATATCATATTTATAATACTATTAGGAATCATAACTATTGATAGTATAGTAGTTCTACAACTACCATTAATATTAGAATAATATGATCAAAGATAAATTCATGTTGATATGGACAAAGGAAGAAATGACCTCAATTGGTATGATTGTACCCTATAAGTCCATTTATCATTGCTTCTGAGGGATATAACATCACGAGGATTTACCCTTGACCAATCCCAATAAAGGATTCAATAAATAAATCATGAGTGAAACCATTTATAGGAGAAGCTCAAGCTCATCTAAATCATGGGCCAAACCGTGTTCACCGAACCACCCCATGAAAATCCCACCATCACAAACATTACCCATAGGGACTTAAATATTGTAATAAAGGTTTATGTATCTAAACCCTAAGAGTATGATTTTTTATAATTTATTTTTAATAAAAATGATTATATTTAACCATTTATAATATTATATTTTTAATAATTAAAAACTGGGTCTGATAAAAATTAGATTTTGATACGATGAAATAAAAATTGTATTTTTTTGAAATATATAGTTTCAATAAAGATAATATTTCTTTTTGAATTATAAAATAATTGAAATAAATTATATTTTTAATAAATATTATTGTTAAATAATATTTACTAAAAAAACTAAAATATAGTTTTATGAAGTCAAATATTATTTTTATAAGTGTTAGAATATTGGTATTGTCAAAAAATCATAATTTTTCAATAAATAGGGATTTTTTTATTTATAAGTGTAAATTATAATATTTATAGAATAATATTCGTAAAAATATATAATTTTTTAAATCATCATATTGAAATTATCCAATGGTCATTTTTTCAAAATATATTTTTGCGGTCAAATTTTTGGTTCTGAATTAAATACAGTATAATTATATGATATGTATTATGAAATAATAAAATACCAAAAGCGAATTAATAAATTATATAAAGAGTATTAATGACCAATATTATGTTATTCTTTAAAATAATATGCTTTTAAAATTATTTTATTTTTGTAATAAACCATTAATATATCCTCAAAAACCTATATTCGATTTTAAGGTTTTAAAAGAAATTCTTTATAAACATGTCTCACTTCCACATCACTAAGGGAATTATTTTAATTCGTTTAATCATTATATATATAAAATAATTAAAACCACCCCTATATTATATAATTCAAGTGAAAACCATGTTAATGTTTTCGGTTTTGATTAATTTATCATATAGAGTCCAAAACCTTAGTTTGGAAATTAATAAAGAATTTACCTCTCTATTTCTATATAAACCCACTAAACCCACCATTTCTATTCATTTAAACCGCTTGTATCATAAAATTAATCTACCTTTCTATCTATAGAGTCCTCCAAATTTCCCTCGAGTCTCTTAAGAAGATCCTCCCATGATTTTAAAAGCATCTTCTCTAGGTAAGGGATCTCCTTATCCTCTTAATTCAAACACCTTTTTTATGTCCTAACTTTTAATTACCAATTTTTCAAGTTTGGATATGTCTTTGAACATATCGTTTACTATATTTATGATTCCAAAGTAATTAGATACCCATTTTTCCCTCATTAATCCCTTCTATAAACCTTTATATACATGTGTTATGCTTCTGAAATTATCCTATGATTTTCCATGACAAATATTTTTGTAGTAAATACCCATCTCGATTTACACTCAAGGTTATTCACCTAGTTCTACCTACCATTAATTTATTTTGGATCTAATTATATGTAGACTTCATCCATTAATTGTTATTTTTAAATATATCATTATTTTTTATGATCTATCTGGCACACTTATAAATGTACGTGATATGAAAGTGGTGAGTGGGGATGAAATTATATAGCCCTCTAACTAATTGAGTAATTTTTTATCACATGATATTTTAGGTATAGTGCATAGGATGACATCCTAATCACACTATGATGTGTTTTCATGGATGTTATGCTTTACTTATATTTATGTTGTCATGTTTTATGGTGTTTCAACATTCCTATGTTTCCTTTATGTAATCATGTTATATAAATCTATGTTGTTGAAGATTATGATTCTCACCCCTCCAATGTTACCATGATATTCCTCTAAGGACACATGTACTACTTTACCTGTGTTTTAAATATTTTTTTTGTGTTTATATTAAAATTTATTATGCGATGTACTTAATTTCGCTAAGACACTAGGCTTTAAGATATTTTAGGATTATATAATCTCTACCTTTATGTAATAAATCATGAATAAAGAATATTAAAATATGGGTTTTCATAGTTGGTATTAGTGAAAAGTATAGTTATTTTTTGTATTAGGATTAGAAAACTCTAGTTAAATACTTAGAGATAAGACTAAACCAAAGAAAACATCCAAAATTTTAGTAATGTGTAGATTAAGTGGGTTCCATGAAAATAAATCTCTATTTGGATACAAGAAGTGGATGTAGATTTAGAACATAGGTACTTAGGTGGAATATCCCGAAAAGGATTCATTGTTATGGACTTCATTGACACATAGTGCAAGAAAAAGAGCCTTGCTTCACACCTAGTTTGACACTCCTTGTGTATATTCTTTGGTAAACTCATAACATCTTTATGAACCATTATTATGGGAATAAAATTTCATATTATATTTTATCATAGGAATTAAATCATAGATAACTTAGATTAAAACCTAGAAATTCATATGTTAAATAATATATTTCATTTACGAGTTATAACATTAATGTTCAGGGTGTCGCTTTTATGTGTTTAAAAATTTAAAAATACACATCCCTAATTTTCTATTTATTTTTACTCAAAGGTAAGAAATATGAGAAACTAAGCCAACAACCAATGTAGTGGGTAATATGATGATGGACCAAATGATATGTGAAACCCAATGAGAGCATGAATCATAAAATTTTTGACAACACTTTCTTAGTTAACTCATGTTTTGAACGGAAACATGAATCATGATAAATGAAAAATTCCCATTAAGATAGAGCAAGATGTAATTGAGACCTTTATGAATCAAATTTCACTAAATTTTAGTGTATCTTTTTATCCCCATAATCTCGAAATAATGGATTGACTCTATTGAAAGGTTCTTCTCTATACTTCAATGCGTGGATCAAGAGAAGCTCATGCTATTTTTTTATCATAAGGAGTGAGAAGCTGATCAAAGGTGAACATTGGTAAAAAATACAAAGCTCAAGGAGGAGATAAAAGTGATGGAATAGAAGGAATAACCGAAAATGTTCTTTTAAAAATATTTTCCTCACACCCTCAAACTTAAAATGGATAGGGATTTACTTATCCTCAAGAAATAAGATGAATAATACATCAAGGAATATCAGTAAAACATTATAATAGTTTCATGATACACCTCAGTCTACTTCATTACACCCAAAATTATAGTTGAGTGCTTCTTTAGAGGGATAAAATTTAATATAATCAAATATTTTTCTATTTAAGAATTTGGTAGCTATGAAAAAAATTTAGAATGTTCCCTAAAAGTTTAATTAGAGATTGGAAAATCTCCATGGTCTCTTTAAACTAGAGACAAGAATAGGTGAACGGATTTTAATTATGGTTGTTCCATGGAAAAATCTCATCGGTGAAAGAAATCCCAGCACCCTACTTGTCAAATGGTTAGGAAGAATCATCTCAGAAATTTCCTAAATGTGACATTGAAATGATTTATGGGTAAGATTGAAGGGGACTTAACTAGTGATTATTGATGGGAGAAACCCACCAATGGGATGGAATAAGGGAATTTTTTGATTATCCCTCAACCTATTATCCAATTCTTCAACTACAAGAAACATCAAAACTATGTGAATTAATTCCCTTTGATAAGGATTTTTATGAAAACCGATGAAAACAACCTCCATAGACTAGAGATAAAGGGAGATACTTTGTAATACCAACTTTTGAGGTGGATCCTATTAATGAATTGGTGACAGTTATTCGTATTTATTCATTTAATAATAGTGAACCAAATTTTTTATTCTAGTTCTATGCATTCTTTCATATAATGAATGTTTAGAAGAACTATTCAAAAACCACCTCAAAACACGGAATTTGAGTTAATGGTGAAGATGGACAATGGGTCAATTGTTGCATCCCAAGTATATAACTAATCCAATATCCAAATTTTTGGGATAAATTTCCTAAAAAATCTTTTCACACTCACTTTAGAAGAATTTGATTATATTATAATAATGGATTAGATTTACTTAAATAGAGCCAATATAAATTTCCAATATAATGAAATCGCCCTTTGTGTTGAAAATTTACATATAATTATATACAATTTAAAAGAGGATGATGAATCTTCTTTGGTCACAACATCTCAAGAATGGATATTATTCCCTTACGAGAATATATAGACCAAACAAGTGAGACTGAAGAAAATAACATCCTTGATGATATTCCCATTATAAGGGAATTCATTGATGTGTTTCCTGAAGTTTTGGATGGTCTTTCTTCTAGATATGAGGTTAATTTATTAATTTATTTCCTACATAGATGTTTTACAATATCAAAGACTCCATATAAAATTATCATTATATTACATAAGGAGATGAAAAAATAAATAATGGATAATTTGGATAGAGTGTTTTTACACCCAATTGCTTCACTACGGCGATCATAAGTTCTCTTAGTAATGGAGAAGGATTGGTTAATACACCTATACATTGAAAACTGTGAGCTAAAAAATATCATAATAAAGAAAAATTATCCTCTATAATAGATTTATGAATTTTTTGATCAACCACGGGGAGAACAATAATTATTTAAGGTGGATATTTGGCAAGGATTTTGTCTAGTAAAAGTTAAGAAGAAGTATATACTCAAGACTATGTTTCTTATAAGGTATGGGAACTAGGAGTTCATTGTAATTCCATTTTAAGTCATTAATGTTGTAGAAAAATTTTATTTACTTAATGAATAGAGTCCTTAGGGATCACCTTGAAAAAATGTGGTAGTCTATAAAGATGATATTCTTATCAACACCAAAAGAAAGGAGGAACATGAGAATCATTAAAATACTATACTAAAGACCTTGAAGAAGGAAAATTTATATAAAAATTATATTAAATGTAATTTCTGGTTATAGAAATTATCTTTCTTAGGGCATGTTATCACTAACAAAGGATATCAATATATCCTCCAAAAACATAGGTAGGTGAAGGATGGTTGAGACCAATGTTTGTGACATAAATATATAACTTCGTTTGATTAGCTTGGTATAACCATTTATTTTTGAGAAAATTCTCATGATTTTAAACCCCAATAACTGATATTACTTGGAATTAAGTCATGTATTATTTGACTAATTAATGGGAATAAATCTATAAATATTTGAAAATATTTTAATCACTAAACCTATTATCACACTACCCAGCAGTGGGGAAGGATTTTGGATTTATAGTGATGAGTCTAAAAAGGTTTTGGGATATTTACTCATATAATATGACAAATTGATAACCTATCACTCCCGTTATTTAATGATACATGAGAAAAAAATTCCTAATGCATGATATAGTGTTGGAAACAATGATCATTTCATTGAAGATTTGGTGACATTATCTCTACAAATAAAAGTTTGACGTATATAAAAATCATAAAAGACTGAAATATTTATTCACACAAAGAGATCTTAATATGTTCCAATGAATATTTTTATATCTGATCAAGTATTATGATTTTCAATGCATTTCTATCCTAGGAATTAAAAGTATCAGATTCTCTAATTAGAAAGGATCATGCAACTCTATCAATGATGAAAATTGCAAGGGATCCAATCTTCTTGGACATGCAGAGGGGTATGAGAATAATAAAATAGTCTTTATATTGCCTTGTTCAAATAAATAATCTACCTGTGATATCATATTATTCTTAAAAGGAAACAATGTGTTTCATAACATATAACATACACTACTCAATCATAAATAAACAAGAAAAATTTATTATGTGACTCCTATAACATAGTCATTAAATTGGATATAATAAATAAAAATTATTTAATTATGAATTAAAAACAGGGATCCAACACAATATTTTTTTGATAACATCTTATAAAATAATCAAATGATTTTTAGTAAATTCATTTTATTCTTCAAAAAACACATTTTCTTTATAAATGCATTTTATTAATTTTTATATAAAAATAAAATATTTAAATCATTTATTATTTTGAAAATAATTTTTAACAAAATAACTCCACTTTTGGAAATAAACATATAAAAAATTACCTATGGTGAAATTTTGAAAATTTTCCAAAAAATGTTATTTTTCAATGAATAATGAAAATACCTATTTTTATTAAAAATTATATTTTTAGAGTATTTACAAGGTTACATTATGTTACATATTAGTTTTAAATTTTTATTAGTCTAATTTTATTTATAATATTAAAATTATTTTTTTTAAATGGTTTTTATAATTTAATTTAGTATGTAAACTTTTTAAATTTTAAAAGGGTATTTTACCGAAAAACTGTTTTTCATTACGTTTTTCCAGTTTAATTTTAAATTAAATTATAAAACTTATGTGAATTTAAATATCTAAATTGGATTAAATATTTTTATTCCGTAGGAATATACTTATTAAATAGGTTACATTTACTTTTGTTCAATATTTATAGTAAATTTAGTAAAAAAATAGAACAACTAAGGGTAAAAATAATATGATAGGGATTATAAAATTATTCTAATACATTACCAAATACTTTTATATAAATTTAATTAGAACATTAACACATAATTATATAAATTTAGTTGTTTAATAGAACCTTTTCCATAAAAATGGCTTATATATTATTTAAATTAAAGAATGTCACAAAATGGAACTTTCTTTGTCTTAAATATTTATTATGTTTCTACATAGTTAAAATGGTAGGTTATGAATGAATATAAGTATAAATTTTTAAATAAATGTTTTTTTATCATTATATAAATTTTTTTTTTACTTTTTGGGTCACTTGGATGAGATTATTATGTTTATAATATTGTACTTAATGAAAATTCACTACTGTCACATTTATGTTATTAATAAGTATATCATTTTTAATATTGTGTAATACAGAATATATATTCAACTATAAATATTATTTTTAAATATAAATTATTTATTTACATCGTGGAATTTTATTTTTAGTTTTTAAGGAATAAATAATTGTCTTAAATAGTTACACAATGATGGTACAGTAATTATAAAATTAATAAAATAATCAAATAAATGATATTAAGTTTATAAAAATAAATTTAATTTTAAATAATTAGGGTAATGAATGAATTTTATATATGATTATTAAATATTAGGGGTGTATAAAATGATTTTTTATGTAATCTTATTGTACTGATTTTCTTAATGGCAAAGTAATGAATAATGTCAAAATTGACACTAACGATATTTTATCAAAATAATATCTTATTAAATTATTTAAAAAAATTAAAAAAAAATTAAAATTAAAATTGATTATGATATGGTCTAAAATTTTATATTTTTTCATTTAGGTTCCTATTGACACTTTATAAAATATTAAAACCTTTTAATATTGAAAAGTTTGTTACCATTATTAAAATTAAAATAGGTTAAATAAGAGTTAATCCAAATGATAAGGTTTGAAATAATTCTATAACATGAAAAAATTATATTTTTTGATAATATTACATCCTTTTAATATATTATATTTGTATAAATGTATATATTTTGGTATTTGGTTAAAAAAATAAATTTATTATAATTTAATCTTTTGAAAATTTCCTAAATTTCCCCTCCCCTAAATTATAAAAAGGGTGCTCTTTCCATATTATTTGAATAACATTGATCCATCTATCTCAACCAAAATATTCCCATTTCACTTATAAACATCCTTATTAATGTTTTTGAGGTCTTTTTTCTTCAAAAATACAAACCTTTGATAACATAAGATGAGATTAAAAGAAGTCCGCCGAAGAAGAGGTAATCGTCTTTATCGACTCTTTCAAGATTATTTCTTCTTCCACTTCTTATTAATGTGTATTTTTTATTATAAAGAAATAAATAAAGTATAATCTATAGTATCATATGTTTTTAAGATTATGGTACAACCATATTCTATCTTTTATCCATTCTACTAAAAACAAAATCATCTCTCTTGCATTCGTACAACATACCGTCCACATGTGCTGATATGATCTGTTTTTCATCACCAATTTAATTAGATGGATATAATGATGGAAATGATAAATATATATTATACCTATTACATTAATATTTTTATTTATATGATTAAATAATGTACTCTTTGACCATAGTCAACCGAACAAGGTCATTTTGGACTTATGAATTAAATATAATAGAATCGTCCAATAAGAAATTAAATAATTAGGTAACTGTATAAAACTTGGTAATAAGTTATATTAAAGTAATAATAAACATTTAAAGGTTCTTAAACCAGTATAAATTAACATATTCCCATTATTAAGTAAGATAAATATTTTAGGAGATGATTTAGACTCAAGGTAAGTGAATTCTTATCCCAAATTCCATTCTTTGAGTTAACCTTCTACTTCATTGATTATATCATGAAAATATTATTTTTGAAATTAATATTTAATATATTATGTTATATTTACATTTTATATGTGTCTTTAAATCAAATACACACATTACCTTCATTTTATTGTTTATCACTTCAATGATATGATATTATAAGGGAATTTCATTTTAAGATAACCTATTTTCAAGTTACAAGTATTTTTATTAAAGATATGTTTTTTAACATATATGGAATGAGAAAATTTTCTTCTATCATGATGAATTATTGATTTTATGTTTATTATATAATTGTAAAAGTTTATTTTCAAATTAAATATTTTTATTTATTAGTGTGAGTCTTCTTAAAAATTAAAGTTAATTTAAAATTGATAGATTATTTTCATTTAGAATGTATTATTTTCATGAAATATTTATTTTTTATGATGATGTTATGGTTAGTGAGAATTATTATAATTATGGGTGGTTCCATAATAAACTGGTTGTGGGTGAACCTATTATATCACTCTAACACATTGGGTAAATAGATGGAGTTAACCGATGAGGTTTCTCTTCAGAGGATATGGGAATATACTGTAGTGGTTATTTCAAGCATAACCATTATGGTTAATCCCTGTGAAGTTAGGAAAGCTAAATTATATGTAATAAATATATAATATGATTCCAAAATTTACCTTTATGATTTATATATGCTTTCTATGGTTCTACCGACAACATATGATTTCATAATGTAAGCTAATTGCTTATGTTTTATGAGTAAAAGTTATAACATTATGAAAAGTTTCAATAACAAATTTATCACTTTTTTTACATTATATTCCCTTTGGTAATATTTTATAAAATTATTCAGTCACAAAAAGTGATTTATTGGGTATGAAAAGGTTTATTTTAAAAAGGTTAATTTTTATATGTGATTGGGGACTAACAATTTATTTCTTACTTTTTCCCTTAATGAGATTTTGTGTTCATCCCATGTTTTAAAATGATTTTAACATGGTTTAGGGGGATATTAAGAACAAGGATGGTATCATGAACAAAATTGTGAACCTTTATCATGAAAATAAGTTATGTTTTATTTTAAAGACTTATTTTTTATTTTGAAAATGGATATTGTATAGAAGTCTCCACTTATAATTTATGGGATTACTTTGTAAGAGTATGTCCTAATTATCTCAAATACTAAAACCAAAAGATATTTTGGAATTAAAAAATTTATTTATAGCCTAAATTAACTAGAATATTTAATTTTTAACTACAAATCTATACGTTTGGTATAAAATAAAGTTTTAGAAAACTTTTGAGATTAGTATTTTTTATTTTTTGGTATTCCTAATAGTTATAGATATCATAATGATTTTATAATTTTAACATTTAACATAAGTTCAGTGTCCTAGATACATTTTTAAGGCATTATATTATGAATTTTTATGTTAATTAATGGTACTTTTGGAGACATTTTTTTTGTATTTATGGGAAATTACATTTTGCGATGAAAAATGAATCTTATGAGAAACATTTCAGGTTAAAACATATTAAAGATATTTTTTTAGTATTTTTCTCACATTTCTGGAATTTTATAACAATTATAAGAATATAGTTTTAGGAAAAGGAAAACCCTCAGGATGGGTGATAACTACTCACATCTAGAAATATTTTGAGAATTGAACTCAAACCCAAAGGGTGGAATGGGTGAAGTGCCTACCAGTAACCTACATGAAGTCTTGATTAGTATGAAAATTTTCTTTCTAGTTAATTTATCTAAAATATAAAGGTTAAATTAATTTTAGATAACCATGATTTTGGGAAATGATTTAGTGATTAATTTATTAATATTATTTCAAAAGGCGTTCACTATTTTGGGAACCGTGTATGATTAAGGTAACTAAAATATAAGAGATTTTATTTGAGGAATAATGGTTGAATTAAAATTTGGAAGCGTATATGATTTTATTGTGGACTTATGGTATGTTAGATTACTTATGGAAATAGTTAACATATCTTAGAGATCATATGATTTAGGAAATTAAATTCTTCATATAATACATTAAGAGCGATTGATTTTATTTAGAGATAAATGTTAAAATTTATCTTAGATGGCTATATAATAAAATCCTTATTATTTTGGGTTTCAATATTTTTCTAGAATAATTTTGAGTAATTTTTAATGATAGTTACTTTATGAATAGTCTATGTTTAAATCTAGGTATTACTAATGAATTTTCAGATTAATTACTTTTTTTGGAAATTATCTTATCTTATTTTAATCATAATTAGTTTCGGTTAATGTCTAAATATATGAGGAAGACATTTTATTTCTTTTTTGTATTATTTGAATAATAAAATTTAATTTTAGTCCTTTATATAGGAAATATTCATATTTTTAATTTATAGGAAATGATGATTTTGTGGTTGAAATTGATTAAAGGATGAATTTATTTTTTTAAGTAATTATATTTATTCATTTTCGTCAATTATTCAGTAAAATATTCTTTAAATAACAAATTGTATTCATCTACTTTTCATACCTAGAAAACAACTTCCTTTTAACATATCATATATTTACAATTTGTTATGGTTAAATTTCTCATAACCATGCAATATCTCTCTTTGGTTGTTAGTATTCTCTTCTATGTCTATGTTTTTAAACATGGAAACCTTGTAATTTTTTATTCCAAATGACTTTTTTCCTCCCTTTTTTTCTTTTAATATAGAATTTTTATAAATCCATTTTCAAATGTGGTATGTTAAACAATCTATTTTGAAAATCCAAACACTAGTTACCGAGAACAAGTTAATAATTATGAGGATGAAATTTCAAAATGTGGAAAAAATGTAACATCCAGAGGTTTTAAAAGAAAAAATTGTGTTAGATTTTGCATAAGATACATCACATCAAGCTTAAACAAAAAACTGAATTTTTTTTCTCTCATAGTTATATACTTGCCGTTATATTAGAGGGAATTGATTAAAATAACTTATTTATGAAGTAAATATAATTTTACAACTCAATAATTTTTTTTATTTCTTATAAAATGATCACACAATTTTTTATAATGTGATTTTATTCTTCAAAAAATATTTTTTCTTCAAAACTGATTTTTATTGATATTTATGTACAAAAAATATAGTTATGTTTTATAGGTTTTTGAAAATTTTATTCATTAAATGAACATATATTTTTAAATTAACATATCAAACTTATCCTTTGGTGATGTTTTGATATTTTTTCTAAAAAGATTGATTTTTCAATTAATAGTGAAAAATCCGAACTATTATTAAAAAATATATTTTTAATGTATTTACAAGGTAGAATAATGTTTAGGATTAGTTTTAATTTTTTTTATTTAAATTTTATTTAATATATTCCAATTATGGATTTTTAAAATGGATTTTATAATGGAATTTAGTATAAAAACCTTATCAATTTATTAACAGCGTTTTAACAAAAAAAACTAATTGTCAATGAATTTTTCATATTTAATTTTAAATTAAATTATGGAACTTATGTGAATTAAATTTTTAAAAATATATTCCATATTCGAAACCTTGCGGGAAAAATTATTAAATAGTTCCCTTTTAGTTTTGGTCAATATGAGTAGTAACTTTAGTAAAAAAAAGTTACCACGATTACGGGTAAATATTGTAATTTTGGGTAAAAATATTTTGATAAGGATTATAAAATTTCCCTAAAACATGATAAAATTTTATTCGATTAATTTAATTAAATTATGAACACATAATTATAATAATTTAGTTGTTTAATGAACACATATCATAGGAAAATGGCTTACATATTAATAAAACCAAAGTATGTCCCAAAATATCCTTTCCTTGTCTTAAATATCTCTTATATGTACACATGTGGACAAAGGTAGGTTATGAATGAATATAAGTGTCCATTTTTAAACTTAATAAAGTTATTTTCATGGAAAAAATTATTTATGACTTTTGGGGTCACTTGGATGAGATTACGATGTTTATAATATCTCATTTAATTAGAAGTCAATGATGTCAAATTTATCTTATTAATAACAAAATAATTTATAATATTATGCTATAAAGAATATATATTCAAATATAAATATTATTTTTAAATATAAAATATTTATCTAAAATATTTAATTTATTTATTCTTATTTTATAAATAAATATCTTAAATAATTTCACAAAAATGATGTTGTAATTATTCAATTAATGGAACAATTAAATAAATGATAATTAAAATATTATAATAAATTTAATTTGAATTAATTAAGGAACTCCAAGAATTTTATATATTATTATGAAATATTATGGGTGTACTAAATGATTTTTTATAATTTTTTTAATTTTTTTAAATTCAATGCAATGAATAGTATGAAAGTTGACAGTAATTATATCTTATCAAAATAATATTTTATAACATTATTTAAAAAATGTAAAAAAAATAAAAATAAAAAATTTATTAATATATGGTATAAAACGTTATAAATTGTTTTTTATCATCCAATTGACACTTTTTAAGTAAAAAATGTAACATTTTAATATTTAAATGTTTGTTAACAGAGTTAAATTTAAAATAGATTAACTAAGGTTAAATCAAAATGATAAGATTTACTATAACACAAAAACTTGTAAAAATTATATTTGTTAATGATATTGAAACCTTATCATATCTTATCATACAATCCATGTCCATTTAGTGATATTTTCATAGAGAATGAATTTATTATATTTTAATATTTTTAGATTTTCCAATAGTGCTCCTCACCTCAATTATAAAAGGGCAATCCAACCCTCACTTTTTTCACTACATTTAATCATATATAATAACCATAATTTTCATATTTATCTTACGAACATCTTTATATATGTTTTTTAGGTTTTTCCTTCACAAATACCAACCCTATATCCCATAAGAATAGATTAAAGGAAGTCTGTTGAAGAAGAGGTAATCGTCTTTATTGAATCTTTCAAGGTTATTTATTCTTACACATACTTGTAATATTTTTTTCCATGATAAATTAATAACTCCAATATCATATATAGGATTATATTTTATTATTATTATGTTAAAACCATATACCATATTTTATGCGTCCTACAATAAACAAAAACACCATGTGCGCGTACATACAATATATTGTCTCCATGTTGTGGTATGATTTGTTTTTCATCACAACATTACATGGGTGGTTATAATGATGGAATTGAATAATATATATGATATATATTAAATTAATATTATTCTGAATATAATGAAATAATGGAATATTTGATCATATTGAACTGAATGAATTCATTTTGGACTTATGAACCGAATATCATCAAAACGTCTAATGAGAACATAAATAAATAATTAATTGTATATAACATGGTAATAACTGATGTTAAATTAATAGTAAACCTATAATGTTTATTATCCAAGTATAAATTAACCTAATTTTATTATTTGGTAAGATTAATATTGTATATGATGAGTCAAACATAAGGTAAGGGAATTCGTAACCCAATTTTTATTTTTTGGGATAACCTTCTAATTCATTAATTATATCGTGCAGAGAATATTTTTAAAATTAATTTTGATTATATTATGTTATTTTTCCATTTTTTATGTTTATTTATAGTTAATACACATATTTCTTTTATTTTATTAAATCTCACTTCATTGATATGATATTTATAAGGGACTTTCTTTTCAAAAATATTCTTTTCAAATTACAACTATTTTTATTAATGAAATGTTTTTTAAATTAATTGACATGAGTGGACGTTCAAAAATTCAAGAAACATTATTGATTTGATGTTTCCTTTATATTTTAATAACTTTATTTCCATATTTTTTTATCAATTATAAGTGTGTGGCTTCTTAAAAATAGTGAATTCAAAATGGAAAGATTATTTTCATCAAGAATGTTTTATTTTTATGATGGCATTATGTGTTATGATCATGTTATGGTTCTTGGGAATTATTATTATTATGATTGTTTTTTAATGAAAAAACTGAGTGTGGGTGATCCTGTTATATCTCTTCAATTCATTGGGTAAATTGATAGAGTTAACCGGTGAGGTTTCTCCTAAGAGATTATGGGAATATATTGTAATGGTTATTCCAAGTGTAACCATGATGGTTACTACCTATATAGTCATGAGATATAATTTATATGTAATATTTATATAAAAATAATTCCACAAGTTACCTTTTTTATTTATGTATGATTTTTATGGTTTTACAGGAAGCTTCTGATTTCATAATGCAAGTTAAGAGCTTATTTTTTATTGGTGAAGGTTGAAACTTTTTGAAAAGTTTTAATGATAATATTATGTTTTTTAATTTTTTTTATGTTCTCTCATAAGATGTTTTGTAAAATTATATGGGTGTAAAAGATTATTTCTTGGGTAAGAATTTTTTTTAAAAGGTAAAATTTTTATATGTGATTTCGGAGTAATGATTTATTTCTTACTTTTTATGTCCCTTACTGAGATTTTTCGTTAATCCCTTGTTTTAAAATGTTTTTTCACAGGGTTTAAGGGAGATTAAGTACTAGTTTTGTATCATGAATAAAATTATGAATAATTATCATAAAAAAATCATATTTTATTTTTAAATACTATTGTTTTATGTAGAAAATTGATACTATATAGAAGTGTGTACTTGTAATTTATGGGTTTAATTTTAATAGTATTTCTTAATTCTATAAAACTCTAAACCTAACAAATATTTTAGAATGAAAATATGTAAATTATAGTCTAAAGTAACTTTAATATATTATTTTTAAGTTTGGTTTCTTACGAAAACATTCATTCTGGATAGGATTAAGGAGGCTCATATGGATGATGAGGTTCTACAAAAAAAATGTTGTGAATATTTTGAAGTTCAACTAAACTAAAGATGCATTTTTAGGATTTGTAACTCATATATGTGTCCCAAAAAAACAATAATTGGATATGTATCTTTTATATGATGAAAATATCTCATCATTATATATTCATAAAAGAATCACTAAGATTTATAGATATTTTAAGTAAGACCTCTGGTGGGATAACATGAAAAGGGAGATCATGGAGCTTCTATAATGATTCTTGGAATGTCAATAAGTGAAGGATGTATGGTAGAATTATAATGGTATAATGTAACAATTTCTCATAAGAGGATGAAAATGGGAAAAAGGAACCATGTATTTCTTCATATAAATCCTTTTAACCCCTAAAGGCAATAACTCCATCTAGGTGGTAGTCAATTACCATACCAAGTTAGCGCATTTCATTTCTGTCAAGGAAGATGTTTTTCTCAACCAAATCACCAAGATATATATAAGGTAAGTGTTAAAACTTCATGTTATTCAACAATATATTTCATATGATCAAGATTTTAGGTTGGAAACAATGTTTTTAGAAAATCCTTAACAAGTGTTGGGTACAAAACAAAGCCTTAGTACTGATTATCACCCTCAAATAGATGGTAAATCTAAAATAGCCATTCAAAAAGTAGAGACCCGAAGCCTGACGTACATGGACATTACATTACTTTTGAGGAATACTTAGTTCATAACAAAAACACACACACACAAGGATCATAATAGTTTAGTGTCTTTGGAAACTCGGAATATAATCTTCTAATCATAGTGAATGATCTTCAACATCTCCCATAAAAATTTTCCTTTTTTTATACCTAAAAACTTTCTTTATATCCTTGGGAAAAGAAAACATAAAAGGGTGAGCTTAAATGCTCAGTAAAGGTAAAAAAATAAATATCAATCACGTCATATTCATAAGAACATATCTTTTGGAAATCATAACCTGTAAAAGAGATCATAATTTCATAACATGAGATAAATCATAGTAGTGAAATGTAATCCCAATAATCATAACTTAAAACATGAAACATTGTGTCATACAAACATAATCATAAAGAATCATTTCATATTATTCAAGACTCATTACCAAGACTATCTGAGTGGACAAAGTCCCTTTCTGAACTGAGTTCACTCCTCGTTTCAGTCCAGTTTCACTGAACCGGTATAACCTACCGTTCCAGCCATGTCTATCTCATAAGATATAGAATCTTTACCCAATGCATTGGAGGGAGATATAGGTCCCACCCGTATCATAATGATATTATTCCAATGTGTTCCACAAAATCGTAAATCATACATCATTGCATAACCCATGTAATAAAAATGGGAATCTTAAACATCATGACATCATAAAGAAATTCATATAAGATAAAGGAATTCATAAAAATAATTCCATCACAACATAAGAAAATCAATGTAATAATAGGGATATAAACATAACCCTTTATTATCTTAGATGGAAAATAATTTTGATAAAACACTTGAACTCCATTCTTGAGGAAAATATCCTTTCTACTTCAAAAAATACTTTTCCTTTCTTAACATGTCATACCGTTTTAAACTAAAAGAAGTTGATTAAAAATAAACTTGAAAACTTGTAAAGGAATCTTCTTGGAAATAATGTTTTAAAAATCCATTCATGTCATATAAGTTAAAAAAACATTCTTCGAACTTTTGTTGGAAAATTCAAAAAAGTACCTCGTATGAAAAACGACAAAAGATTCCTTTCATATCCTTTACTAAAAACTCACCGAATGGTAAAATTGGATTTAAACAATTGTAGGTGGATGGAAATAATATTACATATTGATGAAACATGGATTTGGATGATAAATTACACCCCAATAAATACTAAAGTATAAACAATCTCGGATAAAAATGAGATTGTGATATTTCCCTTACCTTAGGTCTGATTTGCTTCGTATGTGTTCGAACCTCCTCTTCTTTGAAGTGCTTCTTTGAAACCTTCTTTTAGGGCACTAAAATTGGTCATTGAAGAAGACCAGGACCTCTAGGATGTCTCTAGGGAAGTGGAGAGGATAATGTGGCAGGGGTTGGCCGATCTTGAAGGCTCAAAGTGGTGTGAGGAAGAGAGGGAGGAGGTGCCCTTTTATAAGGGGGGAGAGGGACACCTTTGGAATAACTAAAAATATTATTTTATTATAAATTTAAGTTCGGTTTTAAGTAGCTCCAAATTGATTTATTTAGAGGCTAAGGTGGGGATGGTTATAAATCCTCTTATCCAATAGAATTTAGACAAGTTTAGGTTCCCATTTTAACCTTATCATGTAGATTTAACATTAAGTTAAATAATTTTACTTTTACCGTGTCTTCTTGTGTTCTTATACTATAAGGTTAATAAACTTACTATATCAAGGAAAACTAACCCCAAGTTGTTTATTATTAATATATATAACCTTATATAAGTCATTTGGCCGAACCTTATATTTTTAGGAATAAAATAACAATTAATAATATAATATTTGTTTTAAAAACTATTTTATGTCAATTTTGACACTATTTAGTAATTTATTTTTGTGAAAATCATAACAGAATGATAAGTTATAAAAAAGTTAATTAAATCAATAATAACATGTCATATTAACCTAGAAAATTATTGGAATTCATAAAAAGTCTCAAATTATATTTATTTTGGTATTTATAACATCAATTGTGTCAATATTTCATTAATAAGATAATTACTGCATCATCGTTGTGTCATAAATAAATTAAATTATTTAATGTCTAAAAATTACAAATAAAATACAATTATGTAGGAAATATTTTTATCTTTCTAAATAATATTTATAGTCGAATTTATCTTATGTATAACCCCATATTAAAAATGATTTATTTATTAAACATTGATTTTAACTATTTTAACCCTTCTTTAAATAAATTAATAATAAATTTCCTAATCTAATCCAAGTGGGCCTAAATGGTCATATATTATTCCTAAGGTTGTTTTTGTTCGAATTAAACTTTTCCAATATAATTAGGACATGTGCTAGGGTAATAATAATATCATTTTTACCCTTAATTGCCCTATTTACTTTTAACCGTGGTTAAAAAAATAAAAAGTTACTATTCACCAAAAATTATTTTCATCTCATTGACCCAAATTTTAGTCCTTGATATTATCCGTGTCTCTTGGATTTTCGAAATTCCACTCACAGAAGTGATAAAATTAAGTTTTATGAAAAATTCAGTTTTTTTAACTACCACTTAGTGGTTTCACTATTCATCAAAAATTGAATGTTTTCAGAAAAATACCAAAAATTAGTCCTAAGCTATATTTGATATTATGAATTCAAAAAATGATGTCTATTTTACCAAATTCAAAACATATCAGTTGCATTAATTAATTTAAAAATTAATTCATGTCGTCAAAACAAATAGCGTGTTTTTAAGAGATAATAACTATCAAAAGATTGACAGTTGTTTATGTCTAGTTTAAATGTGAAATTACATCCAATAACAAAAATTTTATTAAATTGTAAAAATATATTCTAAATATACTTTAATACCAATCAAATTAATAATTTATCACTATTAATTATTTCTATTAAAAAGGATGCTTTTAATTAAAATTTAGTAATTTTCACTATTCATCAGAAAATGAAAGTTATCCGAAAAGTACCAAAATTTCACCCTAAGCTAATTTCGATATTACTAATCCAGAAATGAAGTCCATTTTGAAAAATAAAAATTACAAAATTTCAAAAAGTGGTTATTACTGTTCATAACGGCTAGTTTTAATAATATTTTAATAGGATATCGTTGTTTAGTAAAACTCGGTATTGCGTACTACACACGCTATCGAGGAAGGTCGTGATTGCGTGTAATGAAAGGAAAGTCAAGGATGCATGTTGTTCAAGATCCTTTTGGTGTAGTGTACAACACAAGACATTAATGAAATGAAAAAGAATATTTTTCATAAAATCTCGGGGTGTTACATTCTACCCCCCTTAAAATGAATTTCGCCCTCGAAATTTGTCAGGGTTATAAATGGTTTACTACTCGAAAGTTTGTTTAATAGAAACCCACATCATAAAAAGGAATACCAAAAAAATTCTTTAAAAACAAAAGTATGAAATGTAACGCTTACCCAAATAAACTAATCACTGGGTTTCCACATAGGTGAAAATATGGATTTGGAAGAGAAATCTAACCATTATGTTCTGATGGAGAGTGGTAGAGAACATGGCTATGGAAAATCCAGCAATCACAATGCCATAAATTTGTGACGATCTAAGGTACCATCTAATTCATCAGATATAAGAGCATTAGGACAACATTTTTGGTTTTCAAGATCATTTCCCTAAAGTTGATGAAATTGGAATTAGAAGAAATACTTTCATGATTTTGGTACAATCTCACTGTTTTTCGTGAATTGAAAAATTTCCACTTCATCCCTTAAATAAATGATGTTGAATTTGTTATTCATGATGTGTTAGAAAATAATGTGATAGAATGATGGGTCATTCCATCTTCTTCAAAAAAAAGGTTAGCAAAAGTTATAAGTCCATCTTATGTTTAGATTAATCGTATATGGTTCCAAAAATGAACTTATACTTCATATATAATACCGCTTAATAAAATAAAACTAGTTTCTACTAACCAGGGACTTCCTGTAGGCCAGTGGTAGGCGATAAATTCCAGTCGCACTGCGGTTGTGGGTTCGATTCCCGCAGCCTTGTCCGACGCGATGGGCTGTCACCCGTCCTGTAGGTTGTCCTTTTTCTAAAACTACATCACTATATCATCCCAACAATAATATCGAAAAAACATCTATCCTTAAACAATACTAACTAATGTCTAACATAATCCATTCCAATCTTTAGTCTTATCCATAATATTGCAGTCCACTCTCATAATATAGTGAAAACGATTATTAGAGATTTCATATAACAAGCATGTTAATACCATCGTTGATCCTTATATATCATAAGATATGTATGGTTGGTCACATTCCAAATATTCTAAGGCCTTAATCATATATTCTATTGAAAAATGAATTCCCATTGAATCTTAGTAAAAACATGAGTGCTGTAAAAAGTTAACTCATTCCACATACCAAAAACCCAAAATTCTATATCCTCAAACCATGATATCACTTAGTCCTTATATCAATCATGAGATCATGAATACTATCAAACATATTAGTTTCTCTTTATCCCTTCATAATGTACATATCATCTGCTTTCCAAAAATATTTCAATCACTTTTCATGGTTACCGATGCCATAAAATTATTGAAAACCATAATAGACCAAAACATAAATATTCCAATATTCCACGATACTATATACAACATTATTCTAAAATCCAAATACATAAACACTTAATCATTCCACCACATCATTATCATATTCATCATCGCCTATGGTGATCGCATGAGACTTCCCTTTGTCCTTTTCCTTAAGTGGTTGCTCATGTCGATCATCACTAACCCTTGGATTAGGGCATTTATTAGCATATTGCCCCATTTCCTTGCACTTGAAGCATTGAAGTGTAGTAGGATCATTCTGTGTATCCCTTCCTTTGTTTACATCGTTAGACATCTTCTTCCCATCATTGCGGAATTCAAATGCCCGATGACCTTCCTTTCCACATTTGAAACATTTACTTGTCCCTTTAAGACAATCTCCACCATGCTTCTTTCCACACTTTGATCATAAGGAAACATTCATCTTCTTTTCACCATTATTCTGAGATTTCTCCTTGAACTCCATCTTTCGTTTCTTGTCAAAACTACTAGATGGATAAGTAACACAATCTTCCATTTCTACCTTGATAGCACAACGCATAATTTCTTCATAGCTACTGAAGTCTCTTATAGCCAATGCCCTTCGAAGATTTGGTTTTAAGCCACTGAAGAATCGATCAACTTTACTTTCAGGTTGTATGATAAAGCCAGATGCATACCTTGCGAGCCTTGTAAAATTCGCTTCGTATACACCAACAGATTCATCATCCTTTTGCTTTAGTTCAATAAACTCCTTCTCCATCTTTGTTCGAAGAATACGAGGGAAGTACTTATTGAAAAATAAGTTCTTGAACTCATCCCATTCCATGGACTCAATTTCATATCGTGGCCTCGTATTCTTGATAAGATTCCAACATTGATCAGCTTCAACTTCCAAACGATATAATGCTAATATGACTTTATCATGTTCAGAACATTGAAAAACTGAAAATATCTTTTCAGTGGTACAGATCCATTGTTCAGCAACTAATGGATCAGTAGACCCGCTGAAAGAAGGTGGACGTTGCCTCATGAAGGACTCAATAGAATATTGTTCCCTTCTCTGCTCATTTGGAAGTCCAGAATGATTCATATCTTGTGTAAGTATAGCAATAAGATTTTTCACTACATCTCCCATAACATTTGTTTGTTCAGGAGGACAATCATTGCATTGTCCATTGCATTGATCAACATGGTTCCTTCGGGTTCCAACCATCGTCTAAAACCCAAAAAGAATAGTGTGAGAGGCAAAAATCATGCTAAGGAAAACAACATAATAAAGGGGGAGTATCCTCAATATCTAACTTCTTAGGTTAAATTCTATGATCGTTACCGTAGTTCTAGGACTCTATCCTATACGCATACTTATCCTTAGGGACATCCCTAGACATACCTTAGAAATATCTCTGGGGATCTTACTAACGTTTTCACATCCTAGTTTCCAAAGGTTGACTAAACTTTTCCTCTGATACCAACTTTAGAGACCCGAAGCCTGACATACATAGACATTACATTACTTTTGCGGAATACATTGTACATAACAAAAACACACACACAAGGATCGTAATAGTTTAGTGTCTTTGGGAACTCGGAATATAATCTTCTAATCATGGTGAATGATCTTCAACATCTCCCATAAAAATCTTCCTTTTTTTATACCTAAAAACTTTCTTTATATCCTGGGGAAAAGAAAACATAAAAGGGTGATCTCAAATGCTCAGTAAGGGTAAACAAAAGAAATATCAATCACGTCATATTCATAAGAACATATCTTTTGGAAATCTTAACCTGCAAAAGATATCATAATTTCATAACATGAGATAAATCATAGTAGTGAAATGTAATCCCAATAATAATAACTTAAAACATGAAACATTGTGGCATACACACATAATCATAGAGAATCATTTCTTATTAGTCAAGACTCATTGCAAAGACTATCTTAGTGGACAAAGTCCCTTTCTGAACCGAGTTCACTCCTCGTTTCAGTCCTGTTTCACTGAATCGGTATAACCTACCGTTCCAGCCATGTATATCTCATGAGATATAAAATCTTTTCCCAATTCATTGGAGGGAGATATATGTCCCACCCATGTCATAATGATACCATTACTATGTGTGCCACAAAATATTAAATCATACATCATTGCATAACCCATGTAATAAAAATGGGAATCTTAAACATCATGACATCAAAAAGAAATTCATATAAGATAAAGGAATTCATAAAAATAATTCCATCACAACATAATATAAATCAATGTAATAATAGGGATAGAAGCAGAACCCTTTATTATCTTAGATGGAAAATAATTTTGATAAAACACTTAAACTCCATTCTTGAGGAAAATATCCTTTCTACTTCAAAAAATACTTTTCCTTTCTTAACATGTTATACCGTTTTAAACAAAAATAAGTTGATTAAAAATAAACTTTAAAACTTGTAAAGGAAGATTTTTGGAAATAATGTTTTAAAAATTCATTCATGCCATATAATTTAAAAAACAATTCTTCGTACTTTTGTCGGAAAAGTCAAAAAGGTACCTCGTACGAAAAACGACAAAAGATTTCTTTCATATCCTTTACTAAAAACTCACCGAAGGGTAAAATTGGATTTAAAAAATTGTAGGTGGATTGAAATAATATTAAATATTGACGAAACATGGATTTGGATGATAAAATACACCCTAGTAAATAATAAAGTATAAACAATCTCGGATAAAAATGAGATTGTGATATTTCCCTTACCTTAGGTCCGATTTGCTTCGTATGTGTCTGAACCTCCTCTTCTTTGAAGTGCTTCTTTGAGACCTTATTTTAGGGCACTAAAATTGGTCTTTAAAGAAGACCAGAACCTCTAGGATGTCTCTAGGGAAGTGGAGAGGAGAAAGTGGCAGGGGTTGGCCGAGCATGAATGCTCAATGTGGTGTGAGGAAGAGAGGGAGGAGGTGCCCTTTTATAAGGGAGGAGAGGGGCACCTTTGGAATAACTAAAAATATTATTTTATTATAAAGTCATGTTCGGTTTTAAATAGCTCTAAATTGATTTATTTCGAGGCTAAGGTGGGGATGGGTCTAAATCCTCTCATTCAATAGAATTTAGACAAGTTTAGGTTCCTATTTTAACCTTATCATGTAGATTTAACATTAAGTTAAATAATTTTACTTTTACCGTGTCTTCTGGTGTTCTTATACTATAAGGTTAATAAACATACTATATCAAGCCAAAGGAACTCCAAGTTGTTTATTATTAATATATATAACCTTATCTAAGTCATTTGGCCGAACCTTATATTTTTTGGAATAAAATAACAATTAATAATATAATATTTGTTTTAAAAACTATTTTATGTCAATTTTGACACTATTTAGTAATTGATTTTTGTGAAAATAATAACAGAATGATAAGTTAGAAAAAAGTTAATTAAATAAATACTAACATGTCATATTAACCTAAAAAATTAGTGGAACTCATAAAAAGTCTCATATTATATTTATTTGGGTATTGATGACATCAATTATGTCAATATTTCATTAATAAGATAATTACTGCATCATCGTTGTGTCATAAATAAATTAAATTATTTAAGGTCTAAAAATTAAAAATAAAATACAATTATGTAGGAAATCGTTTTATATTTCTAATGAATATTTATAGTCGAATTTATCTTATGTATAACACCATATTAAAAATGATTTATTTATTAAACGTTGATTTTAACTATTTTAAACCTTATTTAAATAAATTAATAATAAATGTCCTAATCTAATACATGTGGGCCTAAATGGTCATATTTTATTCCTAAGGTTGTTTATGTTCGAATTAAACTTGTCCAATATAATTAGGACATGTTTTAGTGTAATAATAATATCATTTTACCCTTAATTACCATATTTACTTTTAACCGTGGTAAAAAAAGTAAAAAGTTTCTATTCACCAAAAATTATTTTCATCTCATTGAACCACATTTTAGTCCTTGATATTAACCATGTCTCTCGGATTTTCGAAATTCCACTCACAGAAGTGGCAAAATTATGTTTTATGAAAAATTCAGTTTTTTTAACTACCACTTAGTGGTTTCACTATTCATAAAAAATTGAATGTTTTTGGAAAAATACCAAAAATTAGGCCTAAGCTATATTTGATATTATGAATTAAAAAATGATGAATATTTTACCAAATTCAAAACATATCAGTTGTATTAATTAATTTAAAAATTAATTGCTGTCGTCAAAACAAATAGCGTGTTCTTACGAGATAATAACTATCAAAAGATTGACAGTTGTTTATGTCTGGTTTAAATGTGAAATTACATCCAATAACCAACATTGTATTAAATTGTAAAAATATATTCTAAATATAATTTAAAACCAATAAAATTAAAAATTTATCAATATTAATTATTTCTATTAAAAAGAATTCTTTTAATTAAAATTTAGTAATTTTCACTATTCATCAGAAAATGAAAGTTATCCGAAAAGTACCAAAATTTCACCCTAGGCTAATTTCGATATTACTAAACCAGAAATGAAGTCCATTTTTAAAAATAAAAATTACCAAATTTCAAAAAGGGTTTATTACTATTCATAACGGCTAGTTTTAATAATATTTTAAAAGCATATCGTTGTTTAGTGAAACTCGGTATTGCGTACTACACACACTATCGAGGAAGGTCGCGATTGCGTTTAATACAAGGCAAGTAAAGGATGCGTGTTGTGCAAGCTCCTTTTGGTGTAGCGTACAACACAAGACATTAATTAAATCAAAAAGAAATTTTTTCATAAAATCTCGGGGTGTTACACAAACTCTAGAGGATATGTTGAGATCTTATTCAATAAATTTATAAGGATATTGTAACCAAAACCTTTCCCTAATGAAGTTATTATATTAAAATAGTTTCTATTATATAATTCAAATATAACCTTATGAGGATCTATATGGGAAGTGGTTTTTGACTCCAACATGTTAGGATGAAGTTAGAAAGTGGAAGCTAATGGGACCTAATCATATCCAATTGATGATAGAGAAGGTTCATAACATTCAGGGACATATGAAATCCATATAAAGTTGAAAGAAAATATATGAGGACTATCATTGATGAGACCTTGAGTTTGGGTTTGTAGATAAAGTGTTCTTCTATATACCACTTTTGAAGAAATTCGTGAAGTTTAGAATAAATGTAAAACTTAGTCTTAGATACATTTTCCCAATTGAGATCCTTGTTCAAATCAGAGTAGTGGCCTATCAACTAGAAACCCATTTATCCTATCTTAATTACATGATGTATTCCATGTATCCCTATCTTGAGGA
Organism: Viscum album; assembly: GCA_963277665.1. Taxonomy (NCBI): domain Eukaryota; kingdom Viridiplantae; phylum Streptophyta; class Magnoliopsida; order Santalales; family Viscaceae; genus Viscum; species Viscum album. The sequence goes on along the minus strand of OY728146.1, from coordinate 639,134,626 downwards.
AGTATATACTAGACCCATCACATGTACTAAATCCTTAAGCAGTACTTTTGGGAAATGATCTTTCATAAGAGTACAAACTAGTTAAGATCTAAGTTCATAGAGACAAAGTTTCATGAAAAAAGAAAACTTACCTGGTCAAAATGTTGTGGTAGAACCACAAGTTTGAGGAAGTGACATGGGAGTTGATATATGAAATGAAAAAAAGCGACCTCACCTATTTTAGTGTATGAAATAAAAATTTTGAGGGTGAATTGGTGATGTGGGGAAGAATGTAACAACCTAAAATTTTATAACCAAAAATCCATTTTTTTTGAATAATTCCTTACTAAGAAAATAAGTTATAAAAAACACATGCACTACTTTGGTTATTTTGGACTACTAGAAGTTATATCTTATTCAATTTAAAGACTTTTAAACATCATGCCCATTTATAGTATACCTGTTATAAATTGACCATTAATATTATTATATTAATTTTTATAATAAAATTTTTTGACACAAGAAAATGATGTGAGGGTATTGAGTAGTACAATTGTACCCTATATATACAATTTATTAGAGATTTTGAGGTAGATTGAATAACTAAGATGGGCCTTTAAAAAATAAAAAGTATATATTCATCAATTAAATAATAATTGAAACTATTTATGGGACAATTTCAATCTCATCAAGAACAAATCCCAAACCAAGTTCATCAAACCACCTAATGAAAATATTACCATCACAAACCATACCATTAGAGAATTCACTAGTATAATAAAGGGATATGTATCTATAACATAAGAGTATGAAATTTTATATATTATTTTTAATATAAATATATTATATTTATCCCCATTTAATAATAATTTTTAAATGAATAAAAATGAGTTTGATAAAAATTATATTTTGATACGATGACAAAAAAAATGTATTATTGATAAATATATAGTTACAATAAAGTCACACTTTTTGATGAATTCATGAACTATTGAAATAAATGATATTTTAATAAAACATAATTATTAAATATTATTTATTAAATATAAATTATCATATAATTTTATGAAGTGAAGTAAACTTTTTATAAGGGTCATAAATTTATTATTGTCAAAATATTGAAATTTTTCAGTAAAAGGGGCATTTTAATTTAAAAGTTAAAATTATCATATTTAGAGAATTATTTTGAAAAAATTTATTTTTTTGAAAACAACATTTCAAAAATATCTAATGGTGATTTTTTTTCAAAATTTAATGAGATAGACGATTTTTTTGGTAAAAATTAAACACATTATGTTTATACAGTATGTATTATATCCTAATAAAAGCCCAAAAGTGGTTTAATAAATACTATATAGAATATCGACAGAGAAAATTATATATCCCAATTAAAATAATATGTTTTGAAGTAATTTTTTTAATTTATTAACCCTTAATGAATCCTTTAAAACCTAGAGTATATTTTAATGTTTTAAATTGATTACTTATAAACATGACTCACATAAACATCACCAAGTTCATTATTTTAATGTGTTCAATTCTTAGGATTATAAAATAATTAAAAACACTTCTATTTGGATAAAACTAAGAGTAAAAATCATGGTAATGTATGTGTGTTTTATTAATTTATTCTATAGAGTCCAAAACCAAGTTCTGGAAAATAATAAAGAATTATCTGCTATTTTTTTAAATAAACCCACATAAAATCCCATTAATCATCACACAAAACCCTTTGGGATAGAAATTAATCTAAATATACCTCTCTATAGTCCCCAAAAAGTTCCACCAATATATTAATAAGCTCCCTTTAAGCTTTTAGAAGTATCCTCTCAAGATTAGGGATCCTCTCTTTCTCCCCTTTATTCAAGAACCCCTTTTACGTCATGTTTTTTTATTTCTAACTATTCTACATGGGATTTGTTTTTACATATTCCTATTATTATACTTATGATTACAATGTGATTATAAACCACGTTATCTCCCATTAAACCCGTATATAAAACATTATGTACAATTATTATGTTGTTCATATTATACTGCAATTTTCTATGCCAAATATTTATATAGGGAATACCCATCTCCATTTCTACCCAATGGTATTCACCTGGTTTTACCAAACCTTCATTGAAATTTTATTTTATTGAATATAACCATAACTCCTTAATTTTGGGATTAAAATTTATTAAATAAATCCTTATATTATATCATCTATGTGGAACACTTACATAGGTACAAGTTATGAAAGTGATGGGTCTGCCCAGAACTATATAACTCTTATATAAATTCGGTAATGTTTTTATCTAATGATATTACATGTATAGTTCATGGGAGGTTATTCTATGAACACTTTGTTATTTTCTCATGGCCCTTATCCTTGACTTATTTTTATGATTTCTTGTTTTATATTGTTTCCACATTCTTATGTTTCATTTATGATAACATGTTATATCATAAATCATTTTCAACATTATGATTCTCACCCCTCTTATATTATATATATATATGCCTCTTATATCACATGAACAAATTTACCTCATTTTATATATTAATTATTCTCTTACGAGGATTTATATTTCACCCCTTTGTTAGGTACGTTCCTAGGTTATCCCTCATTGTTTTGGAAGAATGAAGGAATTTTTGGAGCATGTTAAAGATGTTTTTAATTTTTTTTTATTTTCATTTAAATTTGTCATGCTATGTAACTATTTTTCCAAAGACACAAGGCTTCATGATCTTATGGTATTGTATAATGTGTGCCTTTATGTAATAAACCGTGAGAAAATTGTATCAAAATACAGTTGGTTTTCAAACTGTTGTTCTTGGGATTGTTGAATATAAATTTTTTACATGGGTTTCATGGTACAGGGACTTCCTTTTCTTATTAATATCCATTATTCCTATTTGTGTAGTTTTAATTTAATGATTAAATTCCATGTTTTTAAATTTTGTGGTTTCATGAAAATCTATTGTTTATAAACCATGTATACATCCTTATTTTAAAATGGTCTTCCAAAGTTATTTAATGGAATGATTTATGATTCTAGAAAAGTTATGTTTTTATATTCCTTTATAAAATATATTTCCCCTTTGGTATCAAAAAAATAAAATGGATTTAAAATACTTCTAAACGATAAATTTTGGTAGTTTGATTATTGATGTGTGATATTCCATTAAAATGAGTTGAATCGTGAAAATAAAGGCCTCCAAGTGTGGGATATGGAACATGGGAACCTGGAGTAATTATAAGGGTGATATATTAGTAAAATCAGGCTAGTATGGTTTATGGAAACCTCACATGGACTTATAATACAACTATAACTAAAAATTTTTATGCATTGGGATTACATGTTGGGGTGTTATATTATCCATAGGCTCATGTTCTATATATTGTCATCCACTTAGTCATTTAATCAGTGAGGTGTGAGAATCCCAGATATCCTAGCCCTAATCTACCATATAAATTATTTCTATGGTGATCCATTGGGATTGGTTAATTTTTAAATTATTTGAAAATTGTTTTTTTATCAATTCATTATAAAATATTCTAAAAGGGTTGGCTTCCATGATTTACTGAAAATTTTGCAATGATAAATTACATGAATTTTATTTATTTAAAGGTAATTAACTATTTTTCTTTATAAATTGTACTTATTGAACACTTTTTAGGATCATATTAGGTTTGTATTTCTCACACTGTGTTCATACCTTTGGGTGTGTGTATAACATGTCTTGTCATTTGTAGGTAAAGAAAATGTGAGGCATGGTGGTGGTGTGTTTCCTTGTTAGCAATATGTGGAGTATGGTGGTAACACGGTGTGATTTTACCCTAAATATCATATAGATATGGGATAATATTTATCTTGAGTAATTTGGTTTTTCTATTTTGGATCGGCACCAGTATTCATCTAATACTATTTGAATTCCACTATATGACTTTGTATTGGTATGATTTCTTACTTTTACATATTCCAAAATTTTTATTTTTTGGGGTTTTTGCGATAAATCATTCCAAAATTTAGTTATTAATGATTAGATGGTTTTTTCCAACCCATGGAGATCAGGGATTCCCTTCTTGTTGTTCTGTGGGTCTGCTCGGATGTCTAATTCAGGAATAACCTGGGTAGCTTCATTAAAAATTAGTATCAAAGTTAATATTTATTTTACTTGGGATTTATGTCTTGAGATTTTTGGTAGATAAGAGATAGGATTTTTTTTATTAAGGGGAATTTTATGGGTTAGTACATAGATAGATTTCATTGTAATGATCCTTAAGTTACCGTGGGATGTTGGGAAATGTGACTCATATATTGAGTTTTGATATAATACCAGCTGTTTTCTAATGTTCTCTTAGTTCCAAACTATGATATCTCTCTTTACTGATAGTCTATTTCTTTATTTGATGTAGTATAAGGCCCCCAAAAGCATCGTAGTGTTCATATAGAGGGTTCTATGGATGTGGTTCTGCAAGTAAACCCTCCAATAAACCAAAATATTATGGTATCAATAGTAATATTGATATGTAATATAAAATGGGGTGTTCTTCTCCCCCTGGATCAAGATAGAGAAGTGAACATATGGACTATAAAAGATAAATATTAGTCTGAAGAGTTAATTCACTGGAAACATTAATTACCTTTTTATAAATGGTCCATGTTTCAAAACATTTTTTATCTATTCCTACCCTAATATTAGTAATTTCATGACATTTTAATATTTAAGTGTGGGGGTGAATGGATTCATTATAAATAGTATGAAATAGATTGTATGGAAGAAGTGTGGGGGTTCTTATTGTGGGAATTAAGTAAGGTTATTGATTAATTCATGATACCCTATTGTTTCCTCTCTTGAGATAAAAAAAGAAAAGGGAAAAAACTATAAAATTGGAAAAATGGATTTTGATTTCAAAAAATGAAAAATCACCATTACTAAACCTATGTTTCTATCATATGTGGTTAGGTGGTGGATGTGTGGTTTATTATAGAGCATGATTTTTAAAAAATAAAATAAAAATTATTTGAAAATAAGAGTATCAATGAAAAGAAAATTTCAATATTGTGCACAAATAATTTATTCTACTTAAATTTATCATGATATTTGCTATGATTTTTGGGGAAGTTAGGAGTTGTTATAAATTTATGGGTAGAATGTCATTACAATTTAAATTTTGATATCATGATTTCTGATTTAAGAGATAAACCTCCTTCTTGAGCCTTTAATTTTAAACCTCAATTTCTATCATCCTTAATATCCAAATCCATTTAAACCTTGATTGAAATCCCTCGTGATTTTATGTGTTTTTTGTCTTTAAAATGTGAATAAAGTTGTTTTTTTACAAGCCTAAGGATAATGAGAATGTTCTCAAATACAAACATAAATCTACTTGGAATTTATCATGAGATATGACTGAAAATATTCAAAAATGAGGTAAATCATGATTTTGAATGTTTAATAATTATGAATTAAGGAAATTCAATTAATGAGAATAAAAGATACATCATTTTCAATTAGGGAAAAGTAAAATTCTTCATTGGATTATTTCATTAAAAATTGAGGGATTCAATTGATATTTTTTGTGGAATTTAAAATTTTTATTTAACATTTAATTTTTTTTATTTTATAACTTTGAAATTTAAATATTGTTGTCATTGGTGCTCTTTGTTATTCTGTGATGCGATTTTAGGGTTAAGGATAAGCATGGTTTTTATGTGGTGGTATTTAAAAAACCTAAACCAGGCTTTTTCTTAAGAATAAAATCTCAACATAAAAGATCATAAGGAAAAAATGGTGTAAATATTCAGATTTCAAAGTAATAAAATCAATCAATTTTAAATGTTAAATATAAATTTTAAATTCCACATAAAATATAAATTCTATTTCTCAATTTTCAAAGAAAAAATTGAATAAAGAATTCTAAAATAAGAATTAAATTATTTCATTAACTAAAATTGGAACTCAAATTAAAATTTAAAATAACCTAAAACTAAAATAAATAAATGAAAAGAAAAATAAAGAAGAAGAATAGTGGGAAAGAAAAGAAGCATGTAGTGAGACCATCTCCTCTGATGGATTCCCTCTATGGATTTTTGATATATTGAATATGCGGTAGTAGAATCTTTATATAGAATATTGGAGAGGTCTCAACCAACCTCAAATCAGATCGAGATCCACGGTGATCTAAAATCACTCTAAGACCACTGGGTGATTTGAAAATCATAACACCCGAATGAATCAAGTGTTTGAGATCTACCGCATGAATAAGATCCTTGTGGGGCAGGTGGATTCCTAGGCCTTTTTAGGGGTTCATAGATAGCATGGAGTACATGTATTATGACACATAATGAGGAAGGGGTGAGAGAAAGATAGTAAGTGATAATAGCAGCCTGCATGGGAAATAGTGATGATTGGTTGACGTAGTGGTGGAGATCAGTGACAGGAGGCCCCATCATATCATCTGACCATTGAAGTATCCATATAAGGCTTCATGACATCATACTAGTGGTGTAGGTGGTGATGTAGGTGATCTGAGGCTGTCTCAGGTGATGGTAGTGGATTTGAGCTTGAGAGGGAGCTTTCTAGGGGGTTGCCATAGAGATATCCAGTGATATCAGCAGTGGTTCAGTGATAAAGATAGAGATCCATCCAAACTAGAGTAGTGGGGGTGTTTTGTGGTGTCAGGTGGTAAGAAGTGGCTACCTTCATCCTCATATTGCCTTCAAGGTGGTCGTATGAGGATTTTATGGTGGTTCCCATTCATACAGAGATGATGGGAGAAGAGTCAGGTGACACCAGGAAGCAGATTCATTATAGAGAGAGGAAGATAACGACTAAGTCAGCAGGGTGTGGAATGGTATTGGTGTTTGGGGGTAGAATAGGTTGTGTAATCCAAGGTGTAGAATTACCTTTGTGTTTTCTGGAACAATAGAGGTCCTATCCTTCATTTAGCTAGAGTGATTAAATAGATACTCAATTGCATGATAGAATCATGTGGACTCTTTGTCCTTCACATGAATGAATCATGAAAGTACTCTATTTTCATGATATCTCTCAAGTATTATCAAAAACATATTCCCATATCCATTTACCTGTTTAAATAGGAAATTATTCACCACCTACCTCTAACAAATGTTTCATTTCTTATAAAACTAGTGAGACAAAGAAGATTTTAAACTCCATAAGATCTTAGGATTTCAATGAATTCCAAAGATTTCATCTTCTTCATACGATGCCTGAATGATAATGTGATCATTTGATCACATCACATGATCACTTAATTGATCATGATACCCCTATTTTGATTGTCAGTTGTTCACATAATGGCTTCTTATGATATCCAGATGATTATTTGTAGGTCTTCAGGTAATGCGTTAATGGACAGTCCCTTGAAAATCACTAAATCCTCCATGAGATAATAAAAGTAAATGATGGGATCTTCTTATGATACAATTTATGTTCTTTTTAATTTGATAGAATCCCATTATCCCTTAATTTATTTAGTTAATCCATATAATATCACATGATGCCTTGATGAATATTGGCATGTCTTATCTTGGTCAAGTCTATTCATATGACTGCCTCACATCCAACTCGATTATCCTCTTCTGAATCAAGTTATCTGAATCATGGAATAAATTAAATAATAATTTTCAATGATTAATTTGGTTTGATCAATCCATAATTTATCTATCAACTAAATCTCAGTTGATTTTTTTTACATCTTGGGTTCATACACAGCAGCACCTTATACCAGAGGTTGAAGTCGATGGGGTGATTTAAACTTGCATGGTGCATAATTTCAGGTGGCATAGATTAAACAAATTTTATTACCATAATTATATCAATAATGTTTTAAAATTGATTAATAATTCATGAAATTATCTTCCCCACATTGAACTACTACCACATCTTTACTCTACTTTATAAGGAAACTCATTTCCTCTGGTCGGCATATGCAAATATGGGGGGTCCACTCCCAGCTACCTTGCCTCTCTGCACTGTCACCCCTATGGAAGGACACAATTATCCATTATCACACCAATGATTCCCAAAAATTTGGTCATATACATGTCCCATCACACTTCCCCTTCTTACCACCATGCGAACCCCTGTGGGATAACAATACCATGTGTTTGAGGCAGCCTCTCACATGTGTGGGAATGGGTTGGCCTCTTTGACTCATGTGGTTGGCCCATATATCTTTTAAGACCTATCTCTAATATACAATGAAATATTATAAGTATTAAATAGATAATGGAACCTTCCTCAAAATTATTTTTCAAAACAACTTCCTCCTCAATTATTCTTCATGTAAAATATAAATACATTTTACATGGTCTTATTTTAATTCCTCATGAAAATAATGATTTCCATGATCTTTGTTGATTAAAACTCATCTTCAAAATGATGTAAAAAATGTGTTCTCAAAGACATAAGTTTTCTAACATAATATATTAAAAAAATAGTTACTATTAACATAAAACATTTCTCAACTATGAAATCCAATTCCATCAAGTGAATCCATAATAATTTTACAAGCAACACTACTTCTCACTACCATCATTCCAAAAACATATTAATACTTCATTGAAGACAAATGAAAAATTGGGTTCAATAATGTCCCCATTTTTATTTTGTTTTCAATATATCTTCACAAATTTAAAATTCTATATATGTGCACAAAATTTATCACCATTATTGGTGAACAAATGAAAATGGTAAGTAGTGGTCTTCTCATCTCATTTTTATTCTGAAAAAATTTTATTCAGCCTTATATGAAAATTTGTTGATCACCTCGAAGATAGAGGTAATCTCACATGAATTTTAAAGAAATGAACCTTTTGTTAATCAACTTTATATATATGTGGGCTAAAATAATGTTCAAAAAAATAAATATACAACCAAAGTTTTGTATGCTGTCTAAAAATAACCATGCATGTGAAATAATGATAAAAATTATCAATTATAATTTAAGGGGTTTGAAATAATTAGAATTAATAGTGAAATGCGAAATCCTATACACACTTCTAAAAACACATCAGAAAGTTTAGGTAAAAAATATATAACTCCTTTATGTCTTATATTTTCATCAACCAATCACTCCCCCTTACATGATACAATTAACAAAATTAAGAATAAAAGATGGAACTATAAATAAAATTTCTTATCTTGCAATTTTATAATGTTATTAAGAAGTTCCACATTTACTATGTAGTGAAGATTTAATAGATTTAACTAATCAATGCTTCCCCTTAAGATATGCTTATATCTACTTCAATTGTCTCTATGTTAGTATAAAATAATATATAAATATATATATAAGGGAATAATCCGAGGCCATATTATTATTTAGGAGTAACGTTTTAGCTGATAAGTGCCTTTAATCCTGGGTTATTAGTTTCTCCCTATATTAGTCAACTTCTTATCTTCTATTTTGTAGAATAACTTTTTCCAACTAAATTTATATTGAAACTTTATTTTCTTTAGATTTATCATGTTTTTTAGCTTCCTCCAATTTCTTAACAAATTTTAGTTAACATGGCCAAACAACTGGGCATTCTTTTCTACCATTTTCTATATTTTCAAAATCCTCACATGACTTTCCAATATTAATTGGCTGAAGCCACCTTCCTTTCTCAATATAAGGAATATCTCTAATAAATCTTGTAAGGATTTTCTTATCATTGTGATCCTTTTGATTATATATTCCACAAATAAAAATTAAACCATCATATCTATTTTGTCTTGGCAGATTTGATGAATTTATGATCACAACAACCTTTCTCTAAAAACATAATCAAATATATTCACTATTAATCCCCCATGATTAATTCCTATTTCTTAGAAATGTCATATTATACCAACAAGAATAGACTTTTTTCCCATAACTTTCATAAAACCATCAAAAACCTCAAAACCCAGATCTATCAGTCTGATATGTATTCTATACAGATACTTTTTATTGTAGTAATTACTCAAAATGAGCCATATTTTATAAGGGGGTAGAGATTTATGTAACAAATTTATTTCTCCCAATAATATAGTAGATTATATCTAACTTACCTTCTTGTTAATAGTTAATTTTACAAAGTTTTTTTCCACATCTCATGACTAACTTTCCAGTTTATTTTCCAACATGCATTAGTTTTTGTTGTGGTCTGCTATTTATATCATTAGATAATTTGTGCACGATAGGTACATACCATCCCACATCATAAAAATGTCCACCTTTTTTTCCTACTCATATAAATCTTCAATTCATTAAAATATGTATTTATAGACATATTTATTTTTTGTGGATTCTCTTTATTTGATGATTATATTCATATTTTCTCCCCTGAATGTAGACCTTCTGTTATTTTCATTAATTTTAATGTTATTGCAAAATTAAAAATCTTTATGCCCAAACATTCAGAAACATCAAAAATAGATTATGAATCCCATTCTCATATTTTATAGTGTAGTGTTTCTAGATTTCATAGATCATGAAACTTTCTATTTTTTAGTACAACCACCACTCTTTTATAAATTTATTAGGGAAAATATATTCATGTTTATTTTCACATCCACCATTTACGTGGTGGGTTTAACACCATGTTTTTCTATTAATACTTTCCCAATGTTTTATTAAAATCTTATACCAAACCTTGAAACAACATTATTATAAAATATAGTTTCTAGGTTATATGATACCTTCTTCATGGGGGATGCTTCCATTTCATTAAAGGATGATCTTCTTCTCCTCTTTATTTCATGATCCTCAAAGAACACATGTGTGAAATAATCTCATATTCTATCTATTTGGGATATTCCAAATAATGGTGATTACTTATTCTTCAATTTCACCTCCATCTATAAAAACATGAAGTTGAATTAGTTCTTCTCATTCTAAACTAATCTCATATTGTATTCCCAATACTCCTTCAGCTTCTTTATTTTTTTCTTCATGTGTGATTCTTGATTATTTAATATAATTTTCATCCTAATTTAACCTGTTACCCTTATCCTTTAGTTGATCAGTTTTTATAACCATAAAAACTTTGTGAAATTTTTAAATTCATAAAAAACTTCTACCAATAGAAACATAAATAAATATTTCTCACATACAATTATTTGATATTATTTAATAGATATAACATATCTTTTATTATAATGACTAATTGTTTCTTCCTTTTCTTTCAAAATATCTATGAGGTTGGTGGATATGTCAAAAAATTTATCCAATGCCTCTTCCATATAATTAGACACTTATTCTAGTAGTAATTTTTTATCTTGAAGAGCCTTTGTACCTATAAAAATTTATTTTACAACCTATTTATGTATTTTCTTCTGATGTTCATTGAATACATAATGAATATAACTCTGTGATCCATCATCATAATATATTTACTAGGATTAATCAGAAGACTCATAATAAAAAAAATTAATATATACCATTTTGGATACCTTCACATAGAGGCGTCTCTACCCTTTACTGTAATATTGTTCTTCATATTTCTTTTCTATCTCTTCATTCTATTCTTCGGAGTCTTGGAATAAATTTTTAGATTAGTATCACCAAGATAAAATTATTTTTTCTTACATTAAAGGTAGATCAATAATTTCTATAAATATTCATATCATAAAATCTCTCTTGGATTGTTAAGTGAATTTATCTTTGATACCAAATATAGTTCCCTAGAACATATTGGTCATTGAGAGTGGGGGTGTATTACTGTTTTACTTTTTAAAAATTATTTATTTTCAATTAAACCTATTAAACTGATTAGGGTTCCTGATCCACTCAGTTATATCTCAAATTCTCAATTTGTATTCATAATTAATAAGAGAGAGCATAGAACATGATATTTACAAGGTTTGGTACAAAAACCTACTCCTTTCCGGGTTATTTATTCACCCCAACATAGAGTCTCCACTATAATATTATTATTAAATAAAATGGTTAATATAGAATCATTCCATATATCTCTGAAATCATTACTACATGTTCTTTATATTACATCCCATAGTGTTACCAGAATCCACACTGGCCTACTCAAAAATTCTCACTAGAGACTTATGTTCTTGAATAAAAAATGATACTTCTCTTGCCCCCATCTCCAACTGAGAGGATTCCTCCTTTCTTAAATGATTGATATAATATAGAATGATCTATTTATATTACTCAATGATATTTTTGGATCACAATTTCTCATGTAATGTCAAAGTAACTTTTCAAAATTGTTGGTATTTCTCAATAAACATTGATCACCTATATCTGATAAGTTTCCACGGTGAAACTCTGCTCAAGAAATTATTCCTATAGTTGATGAATTAATAGACTCACTCAAATGTGTGAAATTGATTCACATATCTTATTCAATATAATTTTATGTAAGAAACATCTTGCATAATTTTAACTCAGTCTGTCTTCTTGATTTATCAACCTTATTCATGAATGCATGCAATAACACATAGTGCATAAACATTCAACATACCATTTATGACTCTCATTATTTCATGTGATTTCTCATATAAATATATTTCATATCAAAGTATCTCAATAACAATTATAATTTTCTTATTTATTTTTACCTTTCTAGACACTTAATGTTTATCAAAGCTGGTGCATTGTGTGCATAGATTGCAAGGATTTAATGCATGGTTTATATCATACTTCCTTTTTTGACCAGGGAGAGTTTATATGAATTATACTCATTTAATCACACTAAATTTTCATAAGATAAGTTATGATATACACATTCCTTCATTTGAATAGTTCATGTGATGTGTCACAACTTCATGTAAGTACTTCATGTGATCAAGGTATTATATATGGGTTCCTTCATGTAACATGAGTTTTTTCATGGGTATCTTCACATTTCCATCACGTAACCTACAAGGATCATGGTATTATCTTCATAATATATAATTACACTCATAATGTCAAGAACCTTTCCGGACCTGTCCTTTACATATCTAGATTGGATCATGAGATACTCATTCACATGATAAAATCTTGTAGGATTCATATCCCACAAATGAATAAATCACATAAGTAATTTATTTCCATGATATATCTCAATTATTTTAATCAAAATATTCCATTGTTCCTTTATATGTTTATATAATCATATATCCAATTCCTACCTATAATAAAAGGGTCATGTATAACTAAACCAGTGATCTAATGATGCTTTCAAACTCTCCCTGATCCTGTAATTTCAATTATTGTTGAATACTTCATCTTCTAAATATGAAGATTGAATGATCATGTGATTACATGATCACATCACATGATCACTTCTTTGATCACGTGACACCTCTATTGATTGTCAGTGGTTCGCGTGATAGATTCTCATGAGGCCGAGATGATTGTTAGTAGGTCTTCAGGTAATATAATTTTGGAAATCCCCATGATAATTATTGAATCCTTTATGTGATAATAATTATAAATGATTAGATCTTATTGTGATATAATTTATGTTCATGTCATAGAAACTAGTAATCACTAGATTGCTTCCTATAATCCAAATAACATCATGTGATACCATAATGATTGTGGGAATGTATTTGGGTAATCAAGTTTGTTAATGGGATGGCTTCATATGCAACTCGATTATCCTCATCTGAATCATGTTCTTAAAATCATGGAATTCATGAAAGATGAATTTTCATTCATGGTTATAGTTCTATCAATATTTCCCTGATCTCTTAGCTTAATCATAGGTGATGCTATTTTTTCTTGGGTTCACAGTTAGTAGCATTATCTACTAGAGGCTGAAGTCAATGGGATGATTTAAACTCGAACGACATGCAAGATAACATGGTATAAACTAAACTCATCTGATAACCAATGTTTTATCAATAGTGTTTTAAAATGTATGGACAATTCACAACATGCTCCATCCCACATCGAACTTCTACCACCACTTTACTATACATTTTAATAAACTCATTCCCTCTAATCAATATATGAGAGTGTGGGTTCTACACCCTTCCACCTCTCCATTCCACACTACCACCCCTACTGTACATTCTAGTTCTAACTTAGTGAACCCATTGTGCACACTAATGTTGGCCTACACATGGACCATCCCACTCTCCCTTATTGCCTATAAACGGGCCCTTATGGGCTAGATCTCACAGATGGTTGATCCCTCCTCCCACATTTTTGGGATTGAGGTAGTCCATTTGCCTCATTTGGTTAGCCCTTATTTTTTGGTTAAGGCCTAACTCTCATGTACTTAGAAATATTCTATTTATTAAATAGAGTACCAAGCCTTACTCATAATTATTCTTCAAAACTGCTTCCTCCTCAAATATGATTCAAGTAAAATGTAAATAATTTTTCATGTTATTATTTTAATTGCTCATAGAAATAATTATTTTCATGATATTAATTAATTCATCCTATTCTTTAGAATGATTTAAACTATGTTTACTCATTAACAGAAGTCTGGGGACTTAATATCAATCCAAAAATCATCATAATTAACATGTAAATTTTTTTGAGAATGAAATCTAGTGCCATAAAATAAATCTATAACAATTATCAAAGAATCACCACTTCTCGATATTAACTTACCAAAACACATATTAACACGTCATTTAAAAAAAATAAAAAACTGGGCTCAACATCAAGCAGTGATTGAAATGAAAGATGAATGGAATCTTAGGTGACACTTTTCTTAAATGCACCAAGATATGATAAAGAATTAGACAAGTAAATCTCTGGCTAGTTCTTAGTTGATATTTTATATTACAGAGTTAATTATTTATGAGTAACAGTTATATTAAGAGTTTAGGAGTATCAATATCACTTTATATAGTTTGGATACCATTGTCGAGTGTTCCTTCTCCCCAGAATATATTATTGTATTTAGAAACTAGTATTTTGTTCCCTCTCATGGGAGAATGGATGCGATGGAAAGTTTTTATTATTTATAGTTGGTTTTCCATCCTAGTAAAATTAAAATATATTATTATATAAAGAGTAATTTTTTGTGTCTAGGTTTAAAATTATACATATCTGATTTTTTTTGTCTCATTATTATACCTGCTGACAGATTAATTCCACACACCAAAATCATTTATCATACATAATCCTATCCCCGTACCCATATAGAAATGAAATAAAACGTCTATATATTTTTTTGGGTTACCATAGACTCTATGAGTGAATAATACCATTTGGTTGGTGATTCATCAACAAACCAATTCATCTTA
This sequence comes from Viscum album, assembly GCA_963277665.1. Taxonomy (NCBI): domain Eukaryota; kingdom Viridiplantae; phylum Streptophyta; class Magnoliopsida; order Santalales; family Viscaceae; genus Viscum; species Viscum album. The sequence continues at coordinate 639,119,446 of OY728146.1, read as the reverse complement.
TTTCATTTGGATTCAATACACCGCCAATGTTATGGATTTGGAAAAGTTGTATATTTAGGATATCCTGAATATTCATGGTGTATAATATAATATTATTTTTGATAGAGAACCATGTTTTACCACTCAGTTTTATAAAGGCCTCAAGGAGGTTATGGGTTATTATGTTATGTTGACTGTGGATTTCTATCTTCAAACAGATGGACAAACAGAGTAAGCTATTAAAATTCTGTAGGATAATCTATGAGCTTGTATCATGGAATTTGGAGGCTCTTGGGATATCTATATGGTAATATTTGAGTTATCATATAATAATAGTTATCATAAATCCATCATAATGGATCCTGTTGATGCTTTATATGTCCAACCATTTATGTCACCTCTTTTTTTGTCTAAGGTGGGTGAGGTGTCTCTAATGGGACTTATCATTTTTTAGGAAACATAAATGAAATTTTAGATTATTCATCACCGGATGGTGATGGATCAAGGTTGGTATAAGTCTGTCACCAGTCATTGGAACTATCCTTTACAATTTCAATAGCTATCCAGGGGTTCTTGAATGTTTTACCTCAGTTAGGTCACTACTGGCTTGGAAGGAAGGGGAAATTAGCCACATGATACATGAAACCTTTTGAGATCATCGAGAAGATAGAAAAAATGTCTCATAAGTTATATTTTATATCTAATTTGACTTATATCCACAATTTTCTCTAGGTGTCTCAACATAATAAGTATATCCTTATCCCTATTATGTTCTAAACTACGAAGTTCTTGAATTGTAATTGCATATGTTAGTCATTGAATGAAATATTTAGATTATTGAATCTTAATAAATGATTGATCAAGGGAAATATACACTTTTTTAATGAGTATTTTGGAATTATAAAATATATTCACATATGACATGGCAATAAGAATCGATGATGAGGAAATAGTGGCCTCATCTTTTCTTTGGTTAGACTTCTTCTTCTTGACTTTCTAGGGACATAAAGTGATATGGTGATGAGAATTGTGACATCCAGATGTCACTTTTAGGCATGTATATTCATTTTCATTGAACATTATTTTAATATAATCATTATCCGGTTTTCAAAATTATTTTATGCGTTTTTTGTAGTTTCATCGTAAGTGTACATTTAGCACACAGTTTGTAAAAACCATGCATCATTCCTAGGAAACCATGTCAATTTTGGTGTTTTGAGACTATGTTGTTTCATATGGTTGCCATAAGGTTATTCAATACATCCATAAAAAACATGTGTCAATCTCTAATGGTCATAATTTGGTTTATGGTTTGTGTATGGTTGTAAAATATTGTGTCTGAACTGTGTGATGTGAATTAATTAATCCAAAAATTATTTTTTGAACTTGAATCTTCTCTCATTGATCTGATTATTTCTCCCACTTCCTAGGCTATAAACTCTAGGGGTTAAAATTGTATATTTTTATGATCAAAAATCTTTTGAATAGAAATTCCAAAAAATATTTGGGTGTTGGATCTAGGAATCTCAGGGTGAGAACCCGTTCTTTGTTATTTTTCACTATTCTTCTATATATATTTTATTTTTCCTAAAAGGAACTATAGATCATGGATTTAATGTCAATATATAGGGGTTTTATCATTATATAATGATAATTTTATTCGATCCATTTTGTGGAAGGAATAAATAAATTGAATCTATGTTATTCACTGTGCGCTTCTTCGAATGTTTTCTTGGTGAGTAGTTTTGCTTATCTTTGTTATTCTGTAGATTTTTTTAATTTTGGTTTCTTGATATGTGTTTCTGGGTATAAGGATATAATTTGTTTATTATAAAACTTTTTTCCTCTTATCATGATGTCTACTTGATTAAATAATTACCAAGTGTTTAAGGTGGTGGATTCATGAAAAGACATTATTTATAAACAATGCTTGATTGCTTGTATTAATCATTTTAATAAATTGTTTAATAGAATGATTTAAGATTCATAAAAAGTGATATTTTGGGACTATTTTTTAAAATATATTTAGCATTTTAAACAAAATGGAAAATGATTTAAAATAATGTTTAATTGTGAATTTGAGAAGATTTATTATTGATATGTGGTATTCCTTGAAAATGGTTTGAACTGTGTAAATGAAGGAAATAAAGAGTGGGATATGGAACATGGAAACCTAGGGTACTTATTAGGGGGATATATTAGAAAACTCTTCCTAGGATGGTTTTTGGATACCTACAATAGACTTACGATACAACTCTAAGTTAACTTTGTTATGATTGGGAGTTCAATTATTAGGGTTTTATCTTATCCCTAGGACCATGTTCTAGGGATTTTTTGTACACTTAATAATATGATCATTGAGGAGTGAGAATCCCAAAAAAATCAGACCTAACATACCCTAAGACTAGTTTCTGAAGTGCTACATTTGGATTGGTTTATTCTAAAATGTTTTGAAAATGGTTTATTTATGCATTCTTTATAAACTATTCTAAAAGGGAGGGCTTACATGTGTTACTAAAAACATTACAATGCTAAATTTCATCCTATATATTTTAGTAAATGAGAATAATTGGTATATATTATATATAATTTTTATATAATACTTGTTGAGATCCTATCGGGAATGTTTTTCTCACACCTTGAACACACCTATGGCTGTGTATAGACCATGTTTTCTATGCTTTTAAAGGCATGGAACCACATAGTGGTGATGGATATCAGTGTTAGAGGGGTGTGGATTATTGTCATGGCATTGTGGTATTTTGACCCAAATATCACATGGTATTGGATATTCTTTTTCTTTCGTAATTTGGTTTATATGTTTGGCATATTCACCTGTATTTTCCTAGTACTCATGGAATTCTATTGTATAACATTTTATTGGAATGTTCTCTTACTTTTATATATGAAAAGTATTATTTTTTCAATTATTTATGCTAAATAATTTGAATAGGAATATCTTGATTCCCAAGAACATTCCACTAACATTTGGGGATCAAGGATTCCCTTTGGGTTATGTCATGGTTCATCTAGGGGATTCGTTTCAGGGATGACCTGGGTTGGTTGATGACCTAAAATGTGACCTTATTTGTAATTTGACCAGTTTTAAGATTTAAAATGGGTGAAATATTAAAATTTATTTTTATTTAAAATAATAATATAAGGTTATTTATGGTATTTTATCTTTCTATATATTCACTAAATTGTAGGTATAATTCTAAATATGTTGATGTTTTTGGAATGAAACCATAATATCTTCCTCACAAATTAAAATTTTATAATATTTTAAAATCACCATCAATTTCATATCCCCACAAGTAGTGAAGGAGATATACAATGAAGACTATATAAATCTTATGTACTAAAGATAATTTCTATGGTATGATAGGGAATATTATAAGGGAATGATATAAGATATCATGAATGATACTCTACAAGTTATATTATGTGATTAGATATATCTTAATGCCCAAAATTGTTTGGTACAATTCCATTAGGGGTCATATGATAAATTAGCATGTAAGATTCTAAATGTTAACCACCAAAAATAATTATTTATTTATTAAATATGAAAGGTTCAGGGGATAAAAAATGAATAGAAAGAAACATATAGAAATGGAAAGATCCCACCTGGTATCAAAGGGATCTAAAGTAGTGAATCCCTAACTCATAATATATAACAATATTGAAATCCTCATATAGAAAGGATAAAAGTCTATAGAAATAAGAAATTATCTCACTATGAGTCACCTTAGAAGACAAGAAATCTACTACTGCATTTCCTTTCCACCTTGCATGCAGGATATCCATATGGTTGTTGATTAGTCCATTACATATTCTAATTATATACCCAATAGACTTTGGGTGATTGCATTGATGTGTAGAGATTTGTGCACAATTATAGAGTAATTATCTATTATTTCAAGGTGGATGTTCCTATGAGTGAATAAACAAAGGCTTGTAATCAACATGTGGTTGTTGGGATTTAGTGAGTCACCTCTCCCTAGGTAGGAAGAAAAATGTAGTACGACCAAGCCTCGTAGGTCCTGAATCACCCCTCCCCCACACTCCCACACCTCTCATGATCCCCAGATGGAATGAGTCATTAGTATTCATTTCTAGAACCATGTTATGGGGGTTCCACTGAACCTAGTACCCCCATCAAGGTAAGGTAGCCTGATTGCGATTGGTATAAGGTAACTAGAGAGTTATAAAGGATGGGGAGGTCTCATAAAACTTGTTAATCCTCATCAGAACAATAAGAGATCTTTTAGTTTTGAAAATAATAATCATGCATGTACATATGATTCCATTATGCATCCCTTAATTCCTTGATTTCTAGATACACCAATATCCTGTATCAAGTATGATAGCCCTTTCCTTTTTCTCTGGTCCCTAAGTGACCAATCCCTTAAACCACATGTTGAGGGAATACTAGCTCAAAACCTCATGGGAAACCATTCCTGTAAATCCACTGAACAAGTTCCACGTTGAATTTTTCCATTTTATTTATAAGAGTTGTTTCCAGGTGTTTTAGTTCTTGGTTCCTTGCAACACTAGCATCTTAAATATAGACACACCCCCAATCATTGGATGTATTCCTCAGTGGGAAGTGCATTGGTCCTAATATTCCAAACCAAGAAGTTAAATTTGGTAAGGATATATTTACACCAAATCACCTTGACCCATTCATCATAATCATTTGGGTCCTTCTACGATCTATGGAATGATTTTGTAGGAAAGGATCCTGATGAATAACCCATGTATATACACTTTTCTAGGTCTAAATTCAGCTCAATGTTTTCAATGATGCTTAATTGGATCTTATTAAGAATATCTTGTATGATGTTTGGGTGATCAATTGCTTCTTTGAATGTGATATCTAGAGTGGGACACCTAGGGAAACCCAGTTTTTTCCAAACCCATTTTTCTTACCAGAATGTGATGTCACCTCTACACAAAATCCACCTAGAATGATTCTGTATGTTTGGAAAATATTTCTATATAATTAAAATATAGTAGATTATTTTACTCTTTTCCTATCCATATTGTTCACATACTTGTTTTTTATGTTCATTTCCCAGAGTGTCTTACCCTCCTGGACCTCCCAATCCATCATAGAGAAACATATAGAGAATTAAGCACTATATTTAAATTTTAAATGCGTGGAACATTAATTGCATTACTCATGAGTTTTTTAACACATGAGTTAATAAAACATCACTCATAAATTACCCAAGGGATTATATAAAGAGATCAACTTAAGATTTTCTGTTTTATACCTATGTGGTATTACCAATAATTATTTTGTGCACTATTTCTCCCCCACCCTTTTCTTGATTCTACTAGGCCTTTAGAGATGAGTAAAGGATAATGAAAACTGGACTCGAAAGTATAGTAACTATATTTTTTCAACTCAACATAGCACTTATAATGATCATGGTATAAATTATAATAAGTAAATAGAAAATAACTAAATTATATTTCAATAAATAAAAGATGATTTGTTATCATAATAATTTTTTTCTTCCACAATGATCAAAAAAATAACAGAAACAAAAGAAGCCATAGTATGTTTAAATTTTCATATAAGTGATGTTCATATAAGACGCTATGCTAGGCTTCAATAAATATATTTCATAGTGGTTGGATTTCAAACTCATATAAATATCTAAGGATGACTCATTTGTAATAGGGATCAGAACAAAGATCAAAACACTAATTTTTAATATAAAAATGAGCACTTAAAAGCTATAGAGATTTTATTCTATTGAACACATCACATTAATCATTTTCTTGATCCTCCTCTTTAAAGAGAAAGCCTTTTTCATCTATCCATTATTGTATTTATCTTTATTTCCTTCATGTTTTATCGTTTTTTTATTTTCATTACAAAATAATGCAAGGAACCCCTATATTATATTCACACCATCCATATTTTTGACCCCTAGATTGAATAATTATTAGGGATATGGTCTTTCCCATCATATGTCGATTTGATATCAAGAAGTTTTCAAGATGGGAACATATCTTTTTTATATACCTGATCAATGAAACCCTATAGATAATGAATTTTATATCAAACTAGATAGTTGGAACTTCTTTTTCTCAGTATTATATTGATATGGCTATGAGATCCTCCATATTCATTGACTTAAATGTGAATAAGTTTTAACTAATATGATCTTTTTTTTACAAGGTGATTTTGGTATTTCTTATCCCAAAACACTTTAACAATTTCTATGTCATGATCATCTATACTTTACACTTTATTTTCTAAAATATTTTACACTGAAAATTATCACAATTTTAATTATTTTCTTTAAATAAGAATAAACAATTCCAGAGAGTGTGGGTGAAATATTTATTTTTTATACATTAGAGTTTCTTTAAGTGTCCTTAACCTTCATTTTTCCATCTTTCTTATGACATTCCATTTTTTATGGATTATTTAAAATTATATGGTTTGAATTCATATGTTTATAAATTCTTTTCCTGGAAATAGTTTTTCTCCGCAATTAAGGAATTTTATGTTTATATATCATTAATTATTTCATAATTTTCATTTTTTATGATATACTTTTGTTTTTACTCTGATATGTTGATTCATGAATCGATATTTTTAAATGGTATTTTATTTTTATTTTATATAAGTGTTTTAAATTCACATCCTCTCGGCTTTTCCTACAAAACCACATATTAATTATTATATGTATTCCAATAATAGTATGTATCATAGGTAAAGTAATTCACCACCTTTTAATATTCTTATAACCAGCTATTTAACCCAGCCAACCCTTATCACACTAATATTTAGAATGGATACACTTTTTAGCATCTTAAAATAGACGGGGAAATTATTTGTATACAAAGTATCTCAAAAAAATATACCTTCTCTAAAATTTCACTTATTTCATATGGGATTTTGTATTTCATCAAAAGTGAATTTATAGAGATCTATTAGGGTTATAGCTATATTTTTAGAGGTTTATTAAAATATTTTATTGATCCTCTTATTATATTTAGAAGTGTTTCTAAGGTAGGTGGTTGTAGGAATAGTGTTTTTGTTATCTTTATGGATTTAGAGAGCCTATGAATTCTATTATATACATATTTATTTTATTATAGTTTCTTATTATCATTGGTTATTACTTTTTTGGCTAGTGAATTTAAATATATCATATGGTCGGTTATAAACACTCATTTTACTCCATTATTGTCAATTCATGGTATATTGAGATATCTCGAGAACCATACAGTCCAATTTGATTATAAAATCACAGTATTGACATGGTATTTTGGATAAATATTGAATTTCCCCAATTTTAACCATCCATAATTACTATAACAATATTCAATCAATTATATACCCAAAATCTTTTCGATTTAGAGTTTAGAAAATTTAAAAAAACAATTTACATAAAAAACCATGTATTTTTCATCAAATGATTATTTTTACTCTTATACCCACATGTTATTATTCAATAAAAAGACTTCCAAATTTCACCCAAAATTCTCTACACATGATACCCTTCTATTGATATCTTACATATTAGCATTCTTCAAGCCTGGGGAAATTGAAAAATAAGAAAGGGTGATCTTAGATGCTCAGTAAGGGAAAACATGAGAGATATTAATTGATGATCATATGAAAGTATATCATAAGAATAAAGGTATGATAATGTGACCATAAATTACTATTTTCATACCTAATAAATCATAGAACATAAATTATGGGTTGTGGCATAAAGCCTTATAATTTCAGGATACATGAGTCATAAAAGTGAGGAATCATCACTAATTCATCATGGACCATGATAGCACATCATAAGCATAATAACATGTCATGGGAATCATGGAATAATCATATTAATAGAAATTAATTTCATTAGTCAAGGATAACTTCAATGTACATCATCATATAGTGTAAAAAATACTATAATGGATTGGGTTCACCCCTAACAAATTTTCATCCCTTGAATGGGTTTACCCCTTTTCATCTTTATATTATCTCATGAGATATCAATCATTAAAAAATACATTGGAGGGATATATAATTTCATGACCACCCATTACATAATGAAAACCATAAATAATATTTCTAAAAGTTCATATATACATTCACTATTTCATCATATTATAACCCATGAAAAAGAAACGAATTTCATAAAGATTTCATAACATAATCATAATACATTCAAAGAAGGTATGTAACAACTTCGGCTCCAATAACCTATATCTGGTGATTACTTTGTTAAATTTTCATAAGATATAAGATATCGCATCCCAAATAACTAAATATTTTTTTACCCTTGGTAAACTAGATGCATACTTGAATATCATTTTACATTTGAAAACACAAAATTCAATAGTGAAAGTAAATATGTTGCATCCTCGAAATCATTCAATGATACCTTCTTTATATACAGGGGAAAGGAAATAAAATCAATGGTGAGATAAAATGCTATGTAAGGGTATGTCTAAAGAGGAATATATATTGAGTAAATAAGGAATAATCTATATGAACAGGAAAATAATTGAAAACACATTCCATTTAATCAATAACTGGAGCATAATTAATAATATGGCGGGATTAAATAATGATCAAATAATTCCATATACTAATCAAGTGTGCTTGAAATTTTTTAAAGAATATCATAACTATTTAAATAATCAAATGGGAATCAATAACTAATCCCATAATTATGGAATTAATAATTTGAGACATCATAAACATATCATCGGGGCCTTTTGTTAAGACATCTTACATAAATGGGTAATACCTCGGCCAAATACCCAGCTACTTTATCTCAAGATACCAACCAATGCATCGAGGGGATATTATGGTTCCCATAAATCACTTACTAATTCTAATACATTCATCATATTAAATATTTGAATAAAAAATAAATACATAATCAACATACTTACACATATTGGAATACAAGAAAACGAGATGTTAATATTTCCCAAGTCAAACTGATCATAAACTATTTAGAGAAAGAATAAATATGGTATCATTATAACATATACCTAATAGAGAATATGTTAAATAAAGGTTTACTGTAATTGATGAATAGAAACACCATAGAAATATTATTAAAACATTCTTGAGGGAAAAACCCTTTTCACTTTGAAATTCACATTTAAAAGATAAAAAATAATAGAATATTAGGAAAAAAAATTTGGGAAAAAACATGGAAAATTGTAAAGTTAAAATCAAATCATTTAGCAGTAATGATGTTAAGAAATTTTTTTCATGCCATTTATGTAAAAACAGTCCTTTTAAACTTTTGTAAGAAAATTCAAAAAGGCACCTCATTAAAAACCTATTAGAAGATTACATTTAATAAATTTTTTAAAGTAAAATATTGGTAAAATTTTATTTAATAATTCATTTTAAAATAGTAAAATCATTTTAAACATGTTTTAAGTATAATATCACTACTGTAAAATAAGCATATACCCACATTTTTTATAAAAATCGTCGGAATAGGGATGCCCTATACCCACGGTTTTGGAAAACCATGGGTATAAGTTCGTATACTATACTTATACCCATGATTATCCAGAAACATGGTTATAGGTCACTAATACCCATGGTTTCACCCAAAACCATGGGATTAGGTTTTTTTATGACCAATACCCACAGTTTTCCAAAACCGTGGGGGAAAAGTCACCTATGCCCACAGTTTTGAAAAAAATGTAGGTATATGGTTTTTTTCAAACAACTATACGCACGGTTTGGTAAAGCCATGGTTATGGCTTTACCATGTTATGGCGGAAAAAAAAAATCCACGAGACACAAAAAACAATTGGTGGTAAAACCTATACCCCTGCTTTTCCCCCTATACCCACGATTCAAATTAATATATTTAAAGAGATATAAATGACATGAAACATAAGTAGTGTAGATTAGTTGGTGAGGCACTGCTTCGTAATGCTTGAAGTTTTGGGATCGAGTATTTTTGGACACTTTTCCCTAATACAGCGAGCGAGAATAACATATTAAAATAAGTGTAGATATATTATATATATCAAGTGATTTAGCTGGGTTGGTGAGTCATTCTGTTGTTCTCGGGAAGGATGTGGGCTCAAAGCCCGACCCTCTCCTTTTTCCTAATATAGAAAAATATTAATATATTACGAAAAATAGATATATATGTTAATGTAATTTTTTTAGGTGAAGTGGTGAGGCATGGAGTCTTCGAAGTGGAGGTCGCGGGTTTTAAACCCACCAGAATTTTTTTTCTTAAAACTGGCGGTTATTATTAATTTAATTACGCTGATGGATAAATATTACTATAAGAAATTCAGGAAAATTAGATGGATTAGTGTTTGGTGATCGAAGTACACGTTGTTAGATCAATTATCAGGACTGATTTTTGCCAATATATTTAAACCGATGGTTTTAAAATCGTTTGTAAAAGCTGTGACACTTTGGAAAAAAGACAATGACATGGTGGACATATCTTTTCCCATGGTTTTTTATATCGTGGGTATAGGCTATGGACCTATCCCAATACCTCGGTTGCCCACGGTTTCTCAAACCATTGGTATAGACTATACCCACAGTTTTTAGGGCTATACATATGGTTTTGAACCATGGGTATAGGTCATTTTTTCAATAGTGAATATATAAAGAAAAAACCTCGAATAAATAGAAAACAAATTCAGTTTTCCATAAAAACTTTCTTTCGATATCTTATGTGCATAAAAGTGGAAAATGAAATGAAAAAATATAATTAAAAAAATTTAGAGTAAAATATATTAGGTTCAATATAGAAAGATCATATAATTTTAATAGTGTATTCTTAAACATAAAAAATCATAAATAATGGTGAGATTTTGAAACAAACTCTTACCGCTTTGGTAAATTTTGAATCATAATACCCATGATAGAAATAATTTAAAATTAATATTTAAATCCCATTATTAAAATAAAGTCTTTATATGTTATATAAAATGGTAAATAGATACACCTCATAAAATAAAATAATTTTATAACATAAATTTGGTCCCATAGAAGATAATTTGAGATGAAGAACCCCTATAATGATCATAACGTTGAAGTGGGAATTAATCAATAATGTGGTTATGTGTATCAAATTTAAATCCAAAAAAAGTGTAATTAAAACATAAATAAAAAAATTTTATTTCACACATAATCTTTACATATTATTATCAATGAAGAAGTCATATAACCCAATGAATGAAAATTGAGTTATTGAACATTTACAACTTTGTAAATTTAATTTCAAAACCCCTTGGATGAAATAATTTGAATGGAAACTTAAAATAACATCATGTATGAATTATTCATGATATAATATGTAAAATTGGTAGTATATACACCTTATAAAATAAATTAGGTGTAAAACATTAAAATATGACTTAATAAAGGAAAAATGAGATTAAATCCCTTACAATGATCATAAAATTGATATGAGGATTAATCAATGAATTGATTAAGTGTAACATATATAAGTAAAATTAAAACAAAATTAAATAAATCTTGAAATAATCAAATTTGATTCCACATATAATCTTTTCAAAACATCGTCAATAGATAAGTAATATAGCCTAATGAAAAGAAATTGAGTTATGAAACCACTTATAATATGTTATCTTTCACATCAAATCCCATTGGATGAAATAATTCAAATTTGAAAACAAAAATAACTTGAATTATAAATTATTCATTATATTTCATGTAAATGGGTCAGTATATACACTATATAAATTAAATTATTTATACGATAATAATATATGCCACAATAAAAGAAAATTGAGATGAAATCCCTTATGTCGTGTCTGACTCAACACATATCTTATAGGTCTTCTAGAATAATAAAATTATGTTAATTATTTACTTGATTAAAAACCCTTTTGAAGTTTATTATTCATTTTATTTTATTTATTAAAATTTTATATATATTTACTTAATCAGTTAATATCACAACAGATGTTTTGACGATATTTGGTTCATATGTCCAAATTGGTTTTGGTGGGTTAACAATGATAAAATATGTCATTATTCTAAAATATATATAATAATAATTATTATATAATTATATTTTTCAAAAATAAATTATAATTCTAAAACCAATCATGAATTATGATTACGAAAAATTAAATATCTTACAATCATAAATATTGTAGGTTGTACGCACGCATGAGTAACAGTTCATATTTTGAAATAGAATTATCGAAAGAAGGTAAGTATTATTAAATATTTTCTTAATTACCATTATATCATAAATACCATACTATTTTATTAAATATTCTTATATATATCATCCATGTGATTTGGTGATAAAGAATGAATCACATCTCTTTATGGAGGTGGTAGTCTACATGTACACACGAATGACATTGTCATTTTTTAGTGAATATAAAGGTATGAAAGAAAAAGATACATTATCCTTATATAATGATAAATATTTAATTAATATAATATATATACATTAAATAAAGCATTGTAAAAAAACATAATAATATATAATGTAAAACAAACTACATCAGTTCATGAGATGGTAGTTCGTCGTACACAAGAACAATGGTTTTAGTTCCCATTTGATCGAATAGGAGATAAATATAGGTTAAGTCATCGACATAAAAATATATCATTATATTTAAGGTATTTGTGTTATTATATAATCATAGTTTAAGAATTTATGAAATAAGTAGAAGAATAATTTAAATGAAAACGTTCGATTAAGAACTATACCACTTCATCTGACACCCTATTAAGGTTTACACCAAAATCATTCCCTTGTTATTTTTATGATCAATAAAAAAAATCTAATACATGTGTATGGATGTTATAAAGGGATTTGGGTATGTATTTTATGGTAAAAATGGTTCTTTATGTGTTAATAAAGAAGTAGAAGAGGTTCTCTTTTATAAGTGAGGGGATGAGAACTCTTGGAAAGTATTCCATTAATATAAAATTATTTTCATATCCAAATAGAACCAAACTTATAATATTTAAATATAAGATAAGTATGAGAATGAATACCCTAATAATATAAAAATTGTACATGTTTAAGTGAATTTTTCAATAATATTTGTTTTTAACTCATGTTACTCCTTTTCGAAAATTACTACAGTAATGAAGTTTTTACTATTTTGGAATCGATATTGATACTATGAGAGGAATATTGTAACCTAAGTAGAACAGATGTAATATTTTTAAACAAATAAAAGACACTTATCTGAAGATATAATTTTTAAAAAGTTTTAATTATTTAATAAAGTATTTTTCATTATAAAATGTCATTAATGTCAATTTAGATACTATTCATTTAATTAGACATTAAAAAAATATAGAAAAAATGGAATTCAAATATACACTTTTAATACATAAATAAAATTTAATATTTATCAAAATAAGTAGAACAAAATAATTCATTAAAATTATATTACTTTTAATATTTTTAAAATCATTTATTTAAATTTTCTTTTAATTAATTATTTATGACATTAGAATTATGTAAGAATTTAGGGTAATTATTTGGTTAATAAAAATTATAAATAAATTAAAATGAAAAAAAAATTTTAAATTACTATTTATAACCAATAATAGGTTATTTTTACCCCGATCACAAAATATTACAGTTATGAAAATAAAAAAAGTGACATTTTTTGCTTTTCGTTACATAAAGTATTATAATGGTCACAATCACTAACATATAGAAAAAAGTTCATATATTTAAATTTTGGATGATTTTGGATGAAATATACTCAATCATTATAATTAAGGAATGTTTTGTAGTTACTCTTTAGTCCTTATTAATGTATTTTCACTCTTAATAAACCCACATTACTTTTACTGTAGTAACTAATAGTTACTACAGTACTTATTTATATTGAAAATAAATAAAAGTGACTTATTTAAAAAATTTGGACCTCCTAATTACAAATATGGAATTTATTTTTCCATATGGAAAACCTAAAAGTGATATAACTTAATTAAAAATTAAATTGGGATAAGGTGCGAAAAAGAGGTTTTCAGAAAAAAAAAAGTATTTTTATTTATAAATATATTTTTATACAAAATTAATTTTTAAAATTAATTCAAACTAATATAATTTGATTGTTATTATTCAAAAATAAATAATTAAAATCTTGTAAAATATATAATTTTACATTATTAATACTAAAAAATACAATTATCAATAAAAATCACTATTTTTCACTATTCATTTAAATATCAAACTTTTTAAAAAATTCTCAAAATTTAATGGTAGGATAATTTTTATATGATATATATATATATACTTTTTATAAAATAATATTTCTAAAATTTATTGAAATTAATTATAATTTTTTCTCAAAAAAATAATACAAGCCATTTAAAAAAAAGTATATTTGAAGAATAAAATGACTTTACTAAAATTTGAGTGATTAAATTACAATAATTTATCAGAAAATTTAAATTGAGTAAGATATTTATATATATTTGTTAAATTATTTAATATTATTCATATCTTCCAATTTAACATCATGGTTATAATGGTAATATTAAAATAATAATATTTCATTATTTCTTTAGGCTTGGTGTTTCATGTCACATATACTATCAAACATAGTTTTCTGGTTCAAAATCTCATGGTGTTATATTACCCCCAAACTCATCCCATTAACAAATTCCATCCTTATAATTTAAACTTGATCTCAGAAATCAAAGGATCAATATTTTAAAATACGTTTTTTTGAAATCCCACAATGAAAAAAAATGGTCAATAAATATTTCTCAAGAAAAGTGGGATATGGTAGTATTGAGGTATTATAGAATAAAAAATAAACAGTTTTAAAATTTGTAAATTTTTTTTGGGAAGTTAATATAGAGACATGGAAGAAAAGAATATTGTATAAATAATGTATGAGAGTAACTGATAGCATTGATCAGAAAAAGTGAATAATCACGAGAAAGTCAATTACAACTAAAGTATAAACAAAATACGTGTGAAAAGGACTTAATATTCCTTGTAAATGAAGGAAATAAGATTATATTTTTGTTTCAAGATACGTAGAACAAAATCAGGTAATTTAATTACTCTATAAATTAAGAATATAAGGAATTATTCTTACATGAAAAGTAGAATTTCATTCTTTAATAAATTTATAAAATCATCTCATCTTTTTCTCCAACAAATGAGTACTTAAGATGAATTTATTTTATTCATGAAACAATAAAATAAAAATCCAATGGATAAAATAATTCAAAAAGGGTAACATGATATTCTTTCTATATTTTCTAAAACCAAAATGGTTAGCACAATGTAAGATAACAACCAAAATGAATAAATCTTATTATGAATAAATAATACATTAATCACAAAAATTCAATAATAAATCAATGGCTTAACATAGATAATTCCTTAAATAAATATATATATATCTCAAATAACCCTAATAAAATCAATAATAAAAACGGTTTTAACTTAAAAGGTTTTCTCATAGCCTTCATCTGATATCTCCAAAAATGAAATAGCATTCTTCACAAATAATCCTCTAAATTAAACATAAAGGTTATATATAAATCATGTAAAGAACCTAACCCCAGTATCTCGAAGTCGATGTCCTGATTTATTGAATTGGTATAATACATAAGGAAGTCACATCCCAAAAAACCAGGTAGTTATTAGCTTTGGAAAACCAGATATAAATATAACTGTATCATTTAAACCTGAAAGGAAATACAACATAGAAACTTCATTGGAAACATCCATAAACTCTTAGATTAACCCTTCAATTCATTCATAATATAAATCTTCACATAATGGGGGAAAAGAAATCATAATAAAGGGGTGAGATCAAATCCTTAGTAAGGGTATAAAATTCAATGGAATATATCATAAAAAACATAAAAAAATAAGGAATAGTGAATTACTAAAAAACATTCCATTAAAACATAATCTTGAGCATAATATAGAAGGAATAAAAGCTGAATAAATAATTCCACATAAATAATAACATGATAAGGGAACCAAACCATGGATATTCTACTAGTCAAATAATCACATGGATTATAAGTTAATAATATAATAATGAGTGAATTCATAATTACAGACATGATAAACATACTTTAAAGTATTCATCCAAGACACCATATATAAATGGGTAAAAATTTATTCTAGTTTGTCTCATGAGACCTATCGATGCATCCAGGGGCTATAACGGACCATACCTATCACATTCAAGTCCAATTTATTCCTCATCTGAAAGGGGTAAAACCTAATCAACATATAAATTCATATTGAATCTAGCATATGAAATATTATTAAATTTCCCCAAAAAAACATAATCATATACCATCTAGAGTAATATGGTGAATGGTATTAAGATTGAAAATCCTCATAAATAATCTTAAACCATTGAGTAAAATATAGTAGATGGTAACATAAGAGATTAACTTTAATAAAAAATAAGATATCAATTTCAATAAAATATAATATTCAATAGATTGTTTTTTAATTCATGTAAATAATCTAATAAAATCATTGAGTAATTATTTAGAGAAATACCCTTTTAAATTGGAAAATGAGTTCTTTTTGAAAATCATTTTTATTTTTCTTAAAAATCAGAGTGTAAACATATATATTCCATAAAATAAAAGGTAATTAAATTATATTTTAGGAATATTAAAATAATATTAATACTTAAAATTTTCAACTAAATTTAAATCTTGTTTAAAGAGTGTTTAATAACATTATAAATGTGCCACTTCAGTGCCGTTTAAGGGAAAATATAAATGAGTATTTGAAGAATAAAAAGGAATAATTGTTTTCATAAATCCATAAATGAACTAAGATATTTTTTTATGATAAAAATTTATATTTAATAAAAATATTGGTTTATTAAAATAGATTATGGTGTGTACTTGAAAATGGATAAAAATTGAGAAGTTCTCTTTAATTGGGATTTCTTGTCGGTTAGAATTGAAAAGGGAACCTTATAAAACATATAATTCCCCATAAAATAAAGATTAAATGATCTAGATACATGATTTTTGAACATATAAAAATAATATATAATAATTATATAAAAATAAATAATATATAAATTTAGGTAAAGAAAGATTGCACAACCCGAATGAAAAACAGATGTTCGAGGAGAATCCCTTACCTTATATTCAAAATAATTATGCACATATACTTAACATCATGAATAATGAAATTATATTCACTAATACTTTAATTTAGACTATATGCAACATTTATTTGATTTAGTATAATTTTATTAAGTTTATTTTTGGTCTTTTTTATGAGTTATAAGGTTCAACGTTTTTTGTTCAGAAGTGTTTGTTTCCTTAGTTTTCATGATTAGTTCACTTGTATACATGTATGAAAGATCATGTGAAATTGGAATAGATAAAAAAAATTAAATTATTTATGACTAATAAACCTACAAATTTTTTAATAGTCTTATATATAATTTTGTTTTTAGATATGAGAATGATTCTATTGGATAAAATGTTAATGATAACCATGTTGGATTATTTTAGTGGTTTTTCCAATCATCACTCACTAGTTTAAATATTATGTATATATACTGGTTCAAGAATAATAAATAATTTCTAATTTGAATCTTATGATCTATTTTAACTATATAAATGGTTTTATTACCAACCTTGAAGATGGAAATGAAAAAAAACTCATTGCCTAGCAAGAAAATAAATTAGCACCACATGGATGCTGTTTTCATTTTTAGAAAAAAAGGTGATGATAAAAGAATTCATTTTTTATATCCAATTATAACAATAAAATTACATTATATATAAGATAATTTATTTATCATTAATTTTTATACATATTAGGTGTGGTAAGTGTAAGAAAATAAATAAAATTGAAAAGAAAAATAACGGAAAACGAAAGAGGATTTTGCCTCTTGAATTTATTCTCCTTGAGAACCTCCTTGAGGGGCTTGAGATTATTCTTTTGGTGAGACCAATGGCTTATAGTCATGGGGGAGATACTTGGTAAGTGAAAAGGTTAGAAATTATATAATCTTCATGTATTAATAGGTTTGAGGATAATAGGTGGTGAGGGGTGGTATTTATAGTGGAGGAGAGGGTGTTTTTGGATTTATTTTATTCTTTTGTTTATTATTTTGGTTCAAGACAAGAAATATTATTTATTATTGAGACTAAATATAGTAATTAATTCATTTGATCTTGAACCAATGGTGTCTAAATCATCTATAAATTATTAATGATTCAATAATTCATGTATTTAGCTAATACCATAAATTACTGTATTTCACTATTCACAAAAAATCAACTATTTTAAAAAAATCTCAAAACATCAGCCTAAAAAATTTTCAATGTATATAATTCAAAAATGGACTCCATTTTATGAAAATAATTTAATAATTATGATAAAATTAATTTTTAAATATAATCCCCATTTACTCAAGAAATACATATTTTACAACTGTTTTTATGATACTTTCAAGAAATAATTATGGTCACAAAAATTTACCTAATAATAATAAGACAAAAAATATTAATTTATTAATATATTTAATTAAAATAGTTTTTTAAAAATAATTATTTTAATTATAAAATTTTGAATTAATATTTATGTTTCAAAAAAAATACCAATATATAATTTATCATTTCAAAAACAATAATTTACATATTTCATGATATAAATATATTATATTTTCATTCATAAGATGTCTAAATTTTATCTAAACTTTTATAGAAAAACATACCATTATATTGGTCACATTACTATTCATAATGATCACATTAATATTCCAATGGTAATATTTGATAGTATATTATGGTTTTAAACTCGGTGCTGCATGAAGAAAAAACTATCAAAGATGTTAAAATATAAAAGATACATACCATAAAATATTTGAGTGTTACATTATCCACTCCTTAAAAAAAATTTCCTCTAAATTCTATAAACATCACCTCATAATAATGTTTGGGTAGTTCTTCATCATAAATTCCTCTGGTTCCCACATTACCTCTTCAATTTTATGATTTTCTCCAATGTACCTTTACCATCTGAGTTTTCTAATTCCTCAACACTTTCTATCTATTTTCCAAAATCATTGTAGGCTCTTCATAATAAGATAAATTAGGCTCCAATTATATTCCATCATAAGTGAGTAAATGTGTTGGGTATGGCATGTACTTCCTTAAAAAAGAGATATGGAACACATTATGTACTTTAGAAAGGTTAGGTGTCATCTCTAAATGATATGCCACAAATCCAATTCTCTCTAGGATTTCAATATTTCTAATGTACCTAGGGATTTGTTTCAATTTATTTCTAAATCTTTTAACACACTTCAATGGATATACCTTCAAGAAAACAAGATATCCCACTTAAAATTCCAAATCCTTCATTTTATTATCATCATAGTTATTTTACCTACTTTCAGTTTCATTGATTTGGGTTTTAATAGTATTTAACATTGTTATTTTTTCCCATATATGTTCTGGGACAAAAATATTCCTTTTACCAACATCATCCCAATAATTTGGTGTATAACATATATTTCTATAAAATGCTTCATATGGTTTCATTTGAATAATTTAATAGATATTATTATTGAATAAAATATCTAACAAAGGTAAATGTTGATCCCACATATCTTGAAATTCAAGTAATCATTATATCAACATGTCTTATAATATTTGGATGTTCTTTTAAAACTTCCCTTTAGTTTGAGGGTGATAAGTTATACTAAAATAAATCATAGTGTCTAAATCTTTCTGTAAAATTTTCTAGAATTTTGATGTAAATCATGGATCATGGTCAGAAATAATTGAAATCAGTTGTCCATGAAGTCTTACAACTTGATTAATATAGAGTCGTGAAAACTTATTGTGAATGAAATCATCCCTTATAGAGAGTAAATGTCTATATTTTGTATTTCAATCAAAATTTACCTATATTGCATCATTATTTCATGGATCATTTGGTAATCAATTGACAAAATACATAGTAATGTTGTCCAATTTAAATATAAGAATAGGAAGAGGTTACATGAATCCTCTAGGATTTTGTCTTTTATCCTTCACCTATTGATAGACTGAATATCTTGATACATAATCAGAAATTCCCCGATTCATATTATCCCAACAGAACTTTTCCTCCAATTCTCTATATCGGATCAAATGATCTCTTTTAGATTTTTTTTAATGCAAGAATGGGTCAATTGTATATTAAAAAATAATTCTTTTAATAATAAATAATTTAGATTAAAATAATGAAGCTAAAAAAATCACAAATACTCTTATGTGATTAATTAGACTTAGCCATGGGTTCAGATATCAAGTTATCATAATCACGTCGATTATGATATTATTACAGTATATAGATTAATCATAATCAGATATAATTCTATTAAATATTATAGAATCATAACCATAAATATCATAATAAAAAATATATCATAATTACAAAAATATCATAATCATATAAATTATGTTTAAACATATTATATAATTAAAATTACCAAAAATTTAATTATAGTTTTGTGTTTATCATATTTAGGGAATGTTATTATAGAACATTTACAAATATTCACATCATAATTTATAACATGAAAGATACAATTAAAAAATTTTGAATAGGATTATTTTATCCCAAATAGAATGGTATCCAAAAACCATTTTTAAAGTTCCATTATTTTATACTTATAAGAAATTCTATCTTTCCATGGTAAGGAAATACCTTGATATGATGATCAGTTCTGTCACAATATCCTTGTGTGCCCCCGATCAATATAGTGATCAGATCTTCTCTCTGCCTATCCCTAGAAACCCCTGATCATATTCACACAATATGATACATTGTTTACCAAACAAAATAATCTAAATGATTACTATAACTATGAATAATATGTTCACGCATTCAATCTTTAGAGCTCTCATGAAAGAGAAATTTTTAAATGAATTTGATTAGCAGAAAACACTTTGACTGACCGGGTACTTATAGAAAAATTTCCAATGGTCATATTTCCTTCTCAACCATTATATTTCTATGAGTTTTCTTGAACGACTTAGACACCTTTAAATGTTAAATCTTCCATAACATAAGGTTTGATTTCGTTTTTATATACCCTATTTGTAGGGTAAAATATATTCCTTACTTTAAAAATTAGTTTTTCATATTCATATTATAAACAAAAGGCGAGTCTAATTTAGTTCCTTAAAACTATAAATATGATTATACTAAATATGATCAGTAAGGATTATTTTTTATATATGTCAATTTGACAATGAAGACTTTATTAATTAAAAATATAGAATAAATACCTTCATTTATACTGATTAAAATCTGAGTCTGAGTATATTGTATTCTTTCCCATTATGATTATAATGTGTAGTAAATATTATTTTTTATCTTAATACTTTAGAACTTATTCTAATTATGGTAAAATATTTATTTTCAAAAAAAAGTAAAACACTTTGGACAATGAACGTTATCAAAGTAGTTATAAAGAAGGTGTTTGTAATTTCCAAAAAAAAGAATATAAAAGTTAGAAGAAAAGTATTTGACTTAATAACATCCCCCTTTTGTAAAGCACAAAGACTAAATCTTAAATGAAATAAATCTTTGAAAACTTAAAAAAAATCATACTCAGAAATAAATATTTATTCTTAACTTCCCCTAAGTTTATAAGTATTATGGATATGTTTGAGAGAGTTATAAATATAATGAAATCCCTTTACAGTGTAATATCACTATAGAAATGAAAACTCATCATCCAAAAAGGAGGTAAATCATAACCTCATGAACAATGTTTTAGTTTTTAGAATAAAAAAGTTAATAGAAAAAAAATTAATGTTGTATATCCCAATATTATAGTAAAATTATAGTTTATATAAGATACTGGAGTTATCATGCATATTTGGGCATAGAAGGTGAGGGAAGAATAAAAAAATAAATGTAATTGAAAAGAAAAATAAAGGAAAATGAAAATGATTTTACCTCATGAATTTATTATCCTTGAGAAGATCCTTAAGGGGCTTGGGATTGGTCTTTCGGTGAGACCAAAGGCTCCTAGTCTTGGAGGAGAGAATTGGGAGATATTTTACTAAGAATTATTATTATTTATATCTTGTGTAAGTGGGTGTTTTGTGGGTTTGGTTCCTTATAACCAAATTTTATTTACATCATGATTACTCGTATTAATATTTTTTAATAATTAATAATATATTTTTCAAATCATAATTATTCTTTTATGTGAATTAGTATGTGGTAATGACCATATTATATATGTTTCACTGAAAGGCCATAATAGTTCTCTTCTATGATGAAAACCTAAAAGTGTCATGATAGTATACTAAAAGATAATTTTTATGGCCATAAATATCATTTATAGAACACAAATGATATGGGGTATCATAGGTAGGGAGATCATAAGTGATTGAGATTTCTTCCCGTGAAGAATGTACATGTTAATATAAAGAAAAGAGATTATGAGAACTTGTCCTACCAATAAGAAATCCATATTTATATGTGACGTTTGATATTCCAGTCTACAAACATGTTTCAAGGTCCTTTTAATTTAAAATTATTGTTAATATATATCATGAGTCACATACTTTGAGGTATTTCCATAAACTATGATGACATATATTTTTGTTGAAGTTGGGTATGTTGGCTATGTCGTGATTGATATCATTTTAATAAATAATTTGAGAAAAGAATTTATAACTTCTGTTGAAAATTAATGTTTATATATTAAAACCTTTTATGGGGATATAATTTCATAATTAAGTTAATTTCAATGGTAGTTGTATCAAAAAGTTCATTTCGAGGAACATAAAGAAAGATACATTGAGGACTTAGACTGATGACACTAACAAGAAACCTATTTGATTTGCTAAATCAATATAAAGGGATTATATTACATAATTTCTGTTCATATGAAGTTACATGTCGTTGAGACATTAACCACTTTTTCTATGAGAGTCTTGGAATGTTGCTAGACACTAAAGTAGGAATTTTAGTATTATAGCCTAATTCGATTGAAAAAGTGGTCCAGAGACTCTCACACAAAATGTATTTGGAACTTCAATTAAATTATATATGAATTTAACATATTGGATAAATATTATTCGCATATGTGGTTTAAAAACTATTAATGTTTTTTATCCCAAATGTCACGACCCATCCTCGGGGCCCGTGCCGTGACTACCCCAAGCCCGCCTTCCATAGGACAGGGGCTGGCGACTAGGACCAAGGCGTAATTCCCGGTAAAAAGGGAAGGCATTGCCTTTGTAAAGTAAACAAGCACCACAGAGTAAGTAAGCAAAAAAGTAAACACTAAGTAAAAACAAAGTACAACTGAAAGTGAGGAAAAGTAAATGGGCCAGTATACAAACCCAAACTGAAAGTAAAGTACAACTCGAAAGGGAACACAACAACTGTAAAGTAAAAGCCGCTACACCGAGCTGTCCACTGGAAATCCCACCTGAAGGCTGGGTACAGATAGCTCCACTACTCCTTGGGTCTCTCCATCCGCTCCGAGCACGTCCCGCCCAGTGGTCCACCTCCAGGTACCGTCCTCCTCTACAAGCCTTAACCATGATCAACGCTGTCTGTCGTCTGCAACCAACACAACGTAGTGCGGGCATAGCCCGTGCAGGGGTGAGTATAAGCTACTCAGTAGGGACCATGAGACCCCCGAAGGTCTCCCAAAATCCACAAAGGATAAACCACAAAGGAAAGATACAAACACGAAGTAACAACCGACACTGCTTAGGTATATGCCCATACATATACCTAAGTCATCAATTCCAATACGCTCCAACCTCCGAGCCCAAGTACAACTCAGTCCACACAGGGAAGTATACGTATTCCACAAAGGAAAGCAAACGTAATCCACACAAGATAGCACAACACAATCCACACAGGAAAGAACAGGATTCAGCTCACATAGGTATACTTCTTTGAAAGACGATAGAGATGATCACTGATCCATCTAAGTCGTCGGACCCACAAAGGATCGATAGGTACTAACCCCCGCAAAGACCCACATAGGATCGGACACACACAGGATCTGTAGGCGTTGGTTCACACAGGACCGCTGAGCGCTGACCCACATAGGATCAGACCCACACAAGATTGGTAGCACTGATACACACAGGATCGCTGAGTGCTGTAGTCGTCGTCGTCGAATCCACTAAGGATCTCTGCACAGTCATCGTCGCAGTCACAGTAGTAGTCGCAGCCAGCTCTAGGGTTCCCGCACACAGCAAGCTCGTTAGGGAGGGCCCGCTCCACGAGCCGAGAGGCTGATACATCAACTATCACAAAGTCTAGAGTTGATGTATCCAAAAGATCCGTATCATCAACAGGAACTCAACGCAACAGACGGCGCGTCAATCAGACGCTCGGTCTGAGAGTTATTGGCTTTTTCGTTCCAGGGGCCCGGTTGGTATTTAAGGCAAAACCAACCCGATCGTACCCCACTTGCGCCCAAACCTCGGGAGGAGTATTCCAAAAGATCTGTCTCACTAAGAGGAACTCAGCAAAGCTGACGGCACGTCATTCGGACGTCCGTAGCTCGAGATATGAGCGTTTCCGCTCCGAGGGCCCGTTTGGTTTCGTGTACGAACCAACCCGGACGAACACAAAGTATTCCGAAACCTTGAGTGCCATATACCGAAACGACCATCTCGATCCAAGAATCGCATCTCCGCTGACGGCGCATCGTTTGGAGGTCCGTAGCCCGAGTTATGGGCATTTGAACTGAAACCGTTCGGTATCGGGGGTTTCGGGCCCAGGCCGACCCGACCCGAGACCCCCCGGCTGGCCTGAACCGGGTCGACCCGCCCCAGACAATGTCGGCCCGGCCCAGCTGGGCTCGTCTCGGCCTGGCGGACCGGCCAGGCGCACCGGTCCGGCTCAATGCAGCGCGCTGGGCGCGCTCCCAGCTCGGCCTTTGGCCGAGCTGATTGAGAACGGGCGGCGCCTACCCCCCTTTTGTGAAACCGCGACCCCCTCATAATGGGGGGCCTTTTCGGATGGCCGGGGGAATTAAATTCCCCCGTATTTTTCATTCCGGCCGGCCCGACTTGGCCGGCCGGCTCCCTCTCAACGGGACTGGCAAGGCCGGTCCCCTTCCGGCTTCTGACACCAGCGGCCCGGCTGGCCGCCGGTCACCAAGCTCTGTCGTGGCCCTTGTCGTCCGGCGCGGTGTGACGACACCGCGCCCCTCTGCCGCGGCCCCGCTCCGGCCGCGACATCCTCAGTTTCCTTTGACGCGGCGCGACGGCGTCGCGTTCATGAAATTTCTTTCCACGGCGCGGCGCGACAGCGCCGCGCGTATCTTCCGCAATATACCACGTGGTGCGACGGCACCACATTTTCTCGTATGAACCTCAAGAAACCATCACGAAAAAAAGGTGGAGGGTTGGTCGTGATTGTGCGGTCCGACCCCCTCGCGTTATTTGATAACAAAAAGGGTTTTAATCCACGATCATCACCAAGTTGGTATTCACGAACAATTAAATAAATAAAACCCCTACCTCAGTTTCAAGAGCGGAACACGCCAACAAGCCGCAGAAGACAAGCGTCGAGGAGGTCGGGCGTCGCGGAGGTCGGGCGTCGCGGTAATCGTACGTCGATTCCGTTGACGTCGAGGTGCGTCTAAAGAGGTACGTCGCTGGAGAAGCTTCGTAAGCTGACGAAGAAAGTCCGAGGAAGAAGCGGCGTCTCATTTCGTTGACCCGGGAAGATGATCGAAAGAAGCGGCATCATCGATCTTCGGAAACACACCGGCTATGAAGAAGAGAAGCGGCGTTCTTCATCGGAGCATAAGTGTTCTTCGTGTTCTTCATCAAGGTTGAAGAAGATGAAGAGAGAGCTTCCCAAAACCTCTCAAGGTGGCAAAGGATACTAACCAAAATAAAATAAGCTTAAAGCTTATTTTATTTACACAACTAAACCACTTGAATTTCAAAAGTTTGAAATTAAAATAACTCATCTCAATTAATAACCCAAGTTGTCAAGATTAATTATAGAGGAGTTATTGGGAGTTTAAAGGGGAGATGAAGTGTTAGGGTTCGTGTGGGCCCCACCACACTTAATCCTCTCAAGGGAGGTTATGTTGATGTGGGTCCCACCCCTAACTCCCTTTGTGAGGGTATAACCACCATGGTTAAAAAAATAAATAAATAAATTGTGTTTCCACAATTTATTTAACTTCATTTAACTTCCCAAAAACTAACTTTCATTCCACATAAAACGCAACTTCGGAAAAGGTCACCTTAAGAGAATATCGGTGTTGCGAGTTCATCGGTGCCCTCGGAATTCGATTCCGGGCACCGGTTCAAAAGTTAGAAATTCCCGCTCGTTCGTTCACTGAACGTACCCGAGCCAAACTTCGGAAATTGATTTCGGGCAAACCGGGCCTCAGAATCAGGTGCCGTCAAAAACCGCGTTTTTGTAAAATTCCAAATAAAATTAAGAAAAAATATCCATTGAATTTTAAGGGTCTTTACATTACTCCCACCTCAGGGATTTATGTCCCCATAAAGATACATCAAAACTAGGGAAACAAATGAGGGTACTGAGCATGCATCTGAGCCTCCCGCTCCGAAGTGCTCTCCTGGAGGTTCCCGTGCTGCCATCTGATGCGCACCAGAGGAATCGACCATCCACGTAGGACCCGCTCCTGTCGATCCTCGATCTCCACTGGGACCTCCATAAAAATTTCCCCATCATCAACGTCAAGCTTCCCATGGTTAATGATGTGTGTCGGGTCGTGCACGTATCTCCTCAGCTGAGACACGTGGAAGACGTCGTGCACTCGGTGCAACTGAGGTGGTAGATCCAGGCCATAAGCCACCTCGCCTATCTTGCTGAGGACCTGGAATGGTCAGATGAAGCATGGAGACAACTTGACGCCTCGGATAAATCTCCTTATACCACGTCAAGGTGAGACCCGCAAGAAGACGTGGTCGCCATCCTCAAACTCCAGTGGCCTCCGCCTCCTGTCAGCATAAGACTTCTACCGGCTCTGAGCTGTCTTCATCTGCTCCTGGATGACCTGGACCTTCTCTGTCATGGCCTGGACCATCTCTGGTCCCACAAGTGCTGACTCCCCAGGGTCAGTCTAGCATAAAGGAGATCTGCAAGTTCGGTCGTACAATGCCTCGTAAGGTGCCATCCTGATGGTGGAGTGGTAGCTGTTGTTGTACGCAAACTCCACCAAGGGTAGGTGGTCCTCCCACCTGTGAACAAAGTCGAGGACACATGCACGGAGCATGTCCTCAAGAGTCTGAATGGTCCTCTCCATCTGACCATCCGTCTGAGGATGAAAGGCTTTGCTCAGACATAGCTGCGTCCCGAATGCCTCCTGCAATCCGTTCCATAGCCAGGAAGTAAAACGAGCATCTCGATCGGAGACGATATATGATGGCACACCGTGAAGTCGTACAATCTCCTGAACGTAAAGGCATCCCATGCTCTCCACTGAGCCCTGCTATCGGATGGGTCAGAAGTGAGCCGACTTGGTGAGTCGGTCGACAATCACTCAGATGGAGTCGTGACCTCTGGAAGTGCGTGGAAGTCCAGTCACGAAGTCCATAGATATCCCGTCCCACCTCCACTCCGGGACCTCCAAGGGCTGTACCAATCCTGCTGGTACCTGGTGCTCAGCCTTCACCTGCTGGCAGGTGAGGCATCGAGAAACGAACTCTGCCACGACCTTCTTCATGCCCAGCCACCAGTGCTGTCGTCTGAGGTCCTGGTACATCTTCGCCACCCCAGGATGTACCGCCAAGGGAGAAGTGTGAAACTCTCTCAGCACCTCCTCCCGTAAAGTAACTGGTACCATGGTACTACCTCTGAAAAGGATGATGTGCTCTGCTCCAAAGGAAAAACCATCAGGTGCCTGTCCTGAGGATATTTGTGCACGTCGCGTCTCACAGTCAGCGTCCCCTCACTGCAGTAGTGGAGGAGTGACTGTGAGAGACTGAAGGAAGGCTGCTCCATCTCTATCCACGAAGGATATCTGCAAAGAGGCTAACTACTCCGTCGCCTCCTCAAGTAGCTGAATGCCCGTCCTCCTGCTGAGGGCATCAGCTACTACGTTCCCCTTCCCAGGAGTATATACTATCTCAAAGTCATAGTCCTGGAGGAACTCGAGCCATCGCCGCTGTCTCAGATTCAGGTCCTTCTGTGAGAAGATATACCTGAGACTCTGATGATCAGAAAAGACTGTAAAGCGCTCTCCCATCAGATAGTGTCTCCATGTCTTCAGAGCGAAGACCACTGTTGCTAACTCCAGTTCATGGGTAGCGTAGTTATGCTCATTCGGCCTCAACTGACGTGATACATAGGCAATCACGTCCCGCTCCTGCATCAGGACACACCCAAGTCCGGTCCCTGATGCATCGCAGTAAACTACGTATCCAACTCCCTCCTCAGGCAACCTCAAGATAGGTGCGCTGGTCAATCTCTGTCTCAGCTCCTGGAAGCTCTGCTGACATCTGTCTCACCACAAAAAGGGTTTCCCCTTCTTTGTAAATGCTTAGTGGGGTGCCGAAACTCTAGAGATGTCTAGCACGAATCTCTGGTAGTATCCGGCTAGTCCCAAGAAACTCCGCACCTCCGTCACGCTCCTGGGTGGCTCCCAAGCTAGAACTACCTCGATCTTTGCAGGATCCACTGCAACTCCTGCCTCAGAGATGACGTGTCCCAAGAAGTGGACCTCATGTATCCATAACTGGCACTTCGAGAGCTTACCATAAAGCTGGTGCTCTCGGAGTGTGTCTAGTACAACCCGTAAGTGGTAGGCGTGCTCCTCCTCAGTCGTCGAGTAAATCAGAATGTCGTCGATGAAGACCAAGACAAATTGATCAAGGTATGGCTGAAAGATCCTGTTCATGAGGGCCATGAACACTGCTAGAGCATTGGTTACGCCGAAGGGCTTAACCAAGAACTCATAGTTTCCATACCGACATCTGAAGGCCGTCTTCTGCACGTCCTCGTATCTAACTCTGAGCTGATGATAGCCTGACCTGAGGTCTATCTTTGTGAACCACCGTGCTCCCTTGAGCTGATCAAAGAGGTCATCAATCCTTGGTAGCGGATACTTGTTCCTAACTGTCACCTGGTTCAGGCGACGGTAGTCAACACAAAGTCGCAAGATCCCATCCGCCTTCTTGGCGAACAAAATCGGGGAAACCCAGGGTGAAACACTGGGTCGGATGAACCCATTTCCCTGCAAGTCCTCCAACTGTACCCGTAGCTCTCGAAGCTCGGAGGGGGCCATCCGATATTCTGGAGTCAATATCGGAGCTGTCCCGGGGAACAGGTCAATATAAAAGTCTACCTCTCTGCGAGGAGGTAACCCTGGAACGTCGTCGGGGAAAACGTCAGCAAACTGATCCACCACTGCAGGAAAACCAGGACTCCACACGTCAACTGATCCTAGGATGAGGCTAGCCAAATGATGAGTGATGGGTTGTCCTCTCCTCCGCGGAAGTCCATCCTGTGCTGCAAAGGCTCCCTTCTCGCTGGTGAAGGTGAACCTGCTCCCGTCGGTGCGTACACATCGCACCTTGCACCTAAAACAATCAATCTGTGCATGGACCGTAGATAACCAATCCATGCCCAAGATGACGTCGTAAGGCCTCGAAGCTGCTACAAGAAGATCCCAGCCGAAGCTCTCGCCTCCTAGAGTAAGCTCACACTATCGGCACCAGTGCGTAATCGTCGAGCCTGCTCCCGTAGGAGTCTCTAGCCGTAAGGATCGAGCCAACGGCTCTGTCGGAATATCCGAGCTTCGAACAAGGGCAGTGGCTATGAATGAGTGACTCGCTTTTGTGCCTATAAGTACTGCAGCAAGGGTGGAGTAGACACAGATAGTACCTCGAATCATCTATGGTGTTCCATGGTCGTAGGCCTCCGCTGCCTGGAGCTGTGCCTGTCTCTACCCGCCAGCTTCCTGTGGTCGGGGTGGACGTCCTGGTGGTGGTGGTGGTAGAGCCTCAAAGCGTCACCCACCACCTGCTGCTCGGCCAGCTCCTCTTCCTCGTCCGCCTCCTCCCTGCGGACCGCCACGGTCGACCCTCTGCCTCTGCCTCGGTGGTCCGTCAACCGTCTGCTACTCCTCGGCACAACGGGTCGGGCAGTCACGAGCCATGTGGCCCTGCTCGTCGCACGAGTAGCACTGTCTGCCTCTCGAAAGACTGGCTCCATGCTGTGTGCCCCGCACTACTGATCCTGTGTCCTGAGGTCGTCTGCCTGAAGTTCTGGTCTTCCTAGACCCCTGAGTCATCCGTCGACTGCCAACTGCAGAAGTCTCTGCCACGTGCCGCTCTGCGGTGGGTCTCGGCACTGGTGTAGACTCAACAAGAAATCTCTCGATCAAAAGGGCCCACTCCAGTACTCCTGTATGAGTCAGTATGCTGAGGGAGATCATCGATGCCCTGATCTCATGTCTCAATCCCTTCTCGAAGGTCCGTGCCCGAAAGAATGGGTCTCGTACCATGTCGGTCGAGTAGCGCGAGAGATCGGTAAATCTCGCTGAGTACTGAGCGACCGTCATGCTGCCCTGCCGCAGCTGAAGAAGCTCCTGAATGCGCACTGCACGGAGGGTGGCTGGGACAAACTCTGAGCGGAAGAGTCTCTCAAAGTCTTCCCAGAGTAGAGATGCCTCATCGTGCACCTGGAGGATCAAGCTCCACCATCGGCCCACTGCTTCGTGCAGTAGGCTCGCAGCGAGGATCACCATGAGGTCTGCTGGTGTCCTCACTAGCCTAAAAACTCGTACGACTGCCTCCAGCCAGTCCTTGGATGCCTGGGGGTCTGTCTCCCCATGAAACCTGGGCGGTCGCTAGCGCTGAAACTCATGTAGTGCGCTGAGGCGACGTGCATCGTCAGCGGCTGGTGCTGGAAGCATCGGTGGCTCGGCGGGTAGAGCTACCGCCGGTGCCACTACTGACAAAGGGCCCTGCACCGAGGCCTCGTCTCTCGGTGGGCTGTCATCACACTCGACTCTCGGAACCCTAGCTGGCTGCCGTCGTGGGGCCATCCTGAAAAGGAAACAGGTGCGCCACGGTCAGAACATTATACCTGGTGAGATGATACAAAGTAATCACAAAGAAAACTTGAAACACACACGCAATCAATGTTTTCGTGCATTAAGTCGGAAATCAGAAGTCAGGGTCCTGGTGTAAGGATACGTCGGCCGCCGCACCGACACTGGACTCCCTGGACTGATAACCACACTCAATACGCTAAACACTATTGCTTCACATAGAAAAGATCAGAGCTCGCGGTAGAACCGAACTCCTTTGATACCAATTTGTCACGACCCGTCCTCGGGGCCCGTGCCGTGACTACCCCAAGCCCACCTTCCATAGGCCAGGGGCTTGCGACTAGCACCAAGGCGTAATTCCCGGTAAAAAGGGAAGGCATTGCCTTTGTAAATTAAACAAGCACCACAAAGTAAGCATGTGGAAAAGTAAACACTAAGTAAAAACAGAGTACAACTGAAAGTGCGGAAAAGTAAATGGGCCAGTATACACACCCAAACAAAAAGTAAAGTACAACTCGAAAGGGAAAACATCAACTGTAAAGTAAAATCCGCTACACCGAGCTGTCCACTGGAAATCCCACTTGAAGGGTGGGTACAGATAGCTCGACTACTCCTCGGGTCCCGCCGTCCGCTCCGAGCACGTCCCGCCCAGTGGTCCACCTCCAGGTACCGTCTTGCTCTGAAAGCCTCAACCACGATCAACGCTGTCCGTCGTCTGCAACCAACACAACGTAGTGCGGGCATAGCCCGTGCAAGGCTGACTATAAGCTACTCAGTAGGGACCCCGAGACCCCCGAAGGTGTCCCAAAATCCACAAAGAATAAACCACAAAGGAAAGATACAAACACGAAGTAACAACCGACACTGCTTAGGTATATGCCCATACATATACCTATGTCATCAATTCCAATACGCTCCAACCTCCTAGCCCAAGTACAACTCAATCCACACAGAAAAGTATACGTATTCCACACAGGAAAGCAAACGTAATCCACACAGGATAGCACAACACACTCCACACAGGAAAGCACACGATTCAACTCACACAGGTATACTTATTCGAAAGACGATAGAGATGATCACTGATCCATCTAAGTCATCAGACCCACAAAGGATCGATAGGTACTAACCCCCTCAAAGACCCACACAGGATCGGACCCACACAGGATCTGTAGGCACTGGTTCACACAGGACCACTAAGTGCTGACCCACACAGGATCGGACCCACACAGGATCGGTAGCACTGATCCACACAGGATCGGTGAGTGTTGTAGTCGTCGTCGTCGAATCCACTAAGGATCTCTGCACAGTCGTCGTCGCAG
Organism: Viscum album; assembly: GCA_963277665.1. Taxonomy (NCBI): domain Eukaryota; kingdom Viridiplantae; phylum Streptophyta; class Magnoliopsida; order Santalales; family Viscaceae; genus Viscum; species Viscum album. The sequence goes on along the minus strand of OY728146.1, from coordinate 639,087,110 downwards.
TCACAGTAGCATTCGCAGCCAGCTCTAGGTTTCCCGCACACAGCAAGCTCGTTCGGGAGGGTCCGCTCCACGAGCCAAGAGTCTGATACATCAACTGTCACAAAGTCCAGAGTTGATGTATCCAAAAGTTCTGTATCGTCAATAGGAACTCAACGCAATAGACGGCGCGTCAATCGGACGCCCCGTCTGAGAGTTATTGGTTCTTTCGTTCCAGGGGCCCTGTTGGTTTTTAAGGAAAAACCAACCCGACCGTACTCCACCTGCGTCCAAACCTCGGGCGGAGTATTCCAAATGATCCGTCTCACTTAGAGGAACTCAACAAATCTGACGGCACGTCATTCGGACGTCCGTAGCTCGAGATATGAGCGTTTCCGCTCCGAGGGCCCGTTTGGTTTCGTGTACGAACCAACCCGGCCGAACTCAAAGTATTCCGAAACCTTGAGTGCGATATACCGAAACGACCGTATCGATCCAAGGATCGTATCTCCGCTGACGGCGCGTCGTTTTGGAGGTCCGTAGCCCGAGTTATGGGCATTTGAACCCAAACCGTTCGGTATCGGGGGTTTCGGTCCTGGGCCGACCCGGCCCGAGACCCCCCGGCTGGCCCGAACTGGGTCCACCCGCCCCGGACAGGGTCGGCCCAGCCCGGAGTGGTCCAGCCCTGCCCGGCACGGCCCGAATCGGCGCGGCGGGGCTTGGCCCGGCCTGGCTGACCGACCAGGCGCGCCGGTCCGGCTCAAGGCAGCGCGCTAGGCGTGCTGCCAGCTCAGCCTTCGGCCGAGCTGATTGAGAACGGGGGGCGCCTGCCCCCCTTTTGTGAAACCGCGGCGTCCCTCATAATGGGGGGCCGTTTCGGCTGTCCGGGGGAATTAAATTCCCCCAGATTTCTTCATTCCGGCCGGCCCGACTTGGCCGGCCGACTCCCTCTCAACGGGACCGGCAAGGCCGGTCCCCTTCCAACTTCCGACACCGGCGGCCCGGCTGGCCGCCGGTCACCAAGCTCTGCCGCGGCCTGGAACTGGCCCCGACCCTTGTTGTCCGCCGTGGTGCGATGGCACCGCGCCCCTCCGCCACGGCCCCGCTCCGGCCGCGGCGTCCTCGGTTTCCTTCGACGCGGCACGATGGCGTCACGTCCTTGAAATTTCTTTCCACGGCGCGGCGCGACGGCACCGTGCGTATCTTCCGCAATATACCGCGTAGTGCGACGACCCCACGTTTTCTTGTATCAATGACAAGAAACCATCACGAAAAAAAGGAGGAGGGTCGGCCGTGTTTGTGCGGTCCGACCCCCTCGCGTTATTCGATAACAAAAAAGGTTTTAATCCACAATCATCACCAAGTTGGTATTCACGAACAATTAAATAAATAAAACCCCTACCTCAGTTTCAAGAGCGGAACATGCCAACAAGCCGCGGAAGACAAGCGTCGCGGAGGTCGGGCGTCGCGGTAATCGTACGTCGATTCCATTGACGTCGAGGTGCGTCCGAAGAGGTACGTCGCTGGAGAAGCTTCGTAAGCTGACGAAGAAAGTCCAAGGAGGAAGAGGCGTCTCCTTTCATTGACACGGGAAGAAGATCGAAAGAAGCGGAGTCGTCGATCTTTGGAAACATGCTGGCTACGAAGAAGAGAAGCGGCGTTCTTCGTCGGAGCTTAAGTGATCTTCGTGTTCTTCGTCAAGGTTGAAGAAGATGAAGAGAGAGCTTCCCAAAACCTCTCAAGGTGGCAAAGGATACTAACCAAAATAAAATAAGATTAAAGCTTATTTTATTTACACAACTAAACCACTTGAATTTCAAAAGTTTGAAATTAAAATAACTCATATCAATTAATAACCCAAGTTGTCAAGATTAATTAGAGAGGAGTTATTGGGAGTTTAAAGGGGAGATGAAGTGTTAGGGTTCGTGTGGGCCCCACCACACTTAATCCTCTCAAGGGAGGTTAAGTGGATGTGGGTCCCACCCCTAACTCCCTTTGGGAGGGCATAACCAACATGGTTAAACAAAATAAATAAATTGTGTTTCCACAATTTATTTAACTTCATTTAACTTCCCCAAAACAAACTTTCATTCCACATAAAACGCAACTTCGGAAAAGGTCACCTTAAGCGAATATCGGCGCTGCGAGTTTATCGGTGCCCTCGGAATTTGATTCCGGGCACCGGTTAAAAAGTTAGAAATTCCCGCTCGTTCGTTCACTGAACGTACCCGAGCCAAACTTCAGAAATGGATTCCGGGCACACCGGGCCTCCGAATCAGGTGCCGTCAGAAACCGAGTTCTTGTAAAATTCCAAAGAAAATTAAGAAAAAATTTCCCTTGAATTTTACGGGTCTTTACACCAAATATTTAATCATCAGTTATTCGAGAGAATATATATGTTATTTGAATAATTAATCAATATTTATTCACCAGATAATTATTATTTCTTAATTTTGTTAATAATTAATATTTATTTATTCTAGTTTACTTACAAGGTAAAAAATTATTTATTTATTTAGTTACATGAATATTTAGTAAACCTTTATTCACTAATTCAGGGAATATAATATTTTTATAATTATATATATTCATATTAATTTGAAAATATTATAGTGATATATATTTAAATAAATAAATATTTATTACTTAATTCCCAATAAATATTGTGGAGGATTGACAAACCTAGTTTAATGATCTGGTGAGGAATGTCATATTAAATATTATTTTAAAAAATATTACTTTATTTATTCAAGAAAATAATAATTGTTTTATCCATGAGTTTAGAACATGTTAAGTAAATAATAATAATTATATTATTATTAATACATGGGGATCACTCTGGAATAATAAAATAATAAGTTCCTTAGTGGAATTATTATTTTCTAACCCTATAAATATTTAAACTCAGTTATGACATTTTCTAAAACCCAAGACACATTCTTTCATTGTTCCGAATGAATTATAGAGAGAATTATCTCAAGTCCTATAGGCATATTCCCTAGAAATCTTCGAAGAACATAAACAAATTATCTTCCACCAAATGGAAACCTTATCCCCTTAGAGTATTTGGTTGAAATCAATAGTGATCACCATAAGCCTTAGATTCATCTATTCTAGCACAAAAAAGATTCTAATGTGATGATCGGAGGTACGTGAAGTATGTGTGGTTCACCACTAGAGGGAATATACCTTAGATTCCGTTTATGTGACAGTAGTATGACAAGAGGTCTTCGATAATAAATAAATAATTCAAATAAATATAATTATATAGTTAAATAATTTTATTATAAATTATATTTGAAAATATCTTCTCTTCTTGGTTATGGGTTTTTTAAAATTATTCTTCTTATAAATGTTATCGGTCATTAAAATTATTCATCGTGTACATCATGAATTATTGGTCCATTATAACAAATATCCATGTTGGTAACTGCTCAATCAGTGATTCTATTATGCCTAGAACCTTCCACGAGTGATTGATTAAAAGTTATAAATGGAAATGAGTGGAGGTAAATGTTTGGTGGATAATAGGAAAGTGATCTTTTTAAATATATTTTCTCTCATTTTTTTAAGGGTTCATTTATCAAATGATAATTTTCTATTGTTTGTAATATTGGAGTATAATCACTTTTTTCTTCCTCTATTTTGAGTATTAGTATATGGTTTTATGTTTCTGAGGAATATGGTGGTTATTAACTATTAGGTCTTTCAATTTATAGGGGATCTATCATTTATATAGTTTTTAGGTAATAACTCTACATAAGAAGAGTCTCGATGGTTTCTATAAGTATTAAATAGAGGAAGATTACAAGGTGTGGTTTGGTTGATAATGTATGGTGATAGATCAAAAGTATTCATGTATTATATGGATAATTTCAATGATAAATTATTTAATATTGAATAATTTATATTTTTTTAATGTTTTATGGTATGAATAATCTTTAAGAATAGTTTTTAGTATTTTTGAAATAATTGGGGGAAATTGAAGAAGTCTGTTGGCTAGAGTTATCTTAAACACGTTGTGGTCAACCATATAGGAGAAAACGGTGATTAAAATGGTCATAAAATAAAAATTACTAAAGGATAAAGATATTTATAATAACTAAAGGGTTTACTATGTTTTATTGTATGGAATTGATGAATGTGTAACAAATCAGGCTAAGTCAACCATACCCATAATCTGGACTACTCCTCCATAAGGCCCGAGGTCTGTTCTTAGTTACCCCAAGCTAGAAAATAGTGTCAAGGTATCACAACTCACAATGTAGAATTAATTTAACCCAAAAGAATAAAATAATAATAATTGGGTTCTAAATAGGAACCCAGCACGAGGTTTTCACATATTGGATAACCAACCCTATCAAATAAGAAGATACTAAAACTATAACATCCAAAAATGGAATAACATTAAAGAATGACCAAAATATATTACTAAAAACTTTTTTAAAATCAATAAAATAATTTTTTACAAAACTTTTACATCCCATAATATGTAATTTTATAAAAAACAAAATAAAACAGGTGTATAGGAAGGCTGATACACAGCATGACTCAAACTGGTAAGATGTGAACTCAAGAAACAAACACCACTATCATTATTTGACTCTCATGTGACCACCATTACTCCACATCACCCTCCTCCCAAAGGATAGTGGTAGAATTATAACCATGAATGATAAAACCAGGTGAAATAACCTATATAAGACATGAAGACTAAATACCCACCAATGTGAGTATGTAAGATGTGAGATAATACCTAGTAGGATAACACTATGATTCCATTACATTCCTTTTATAAATAAAACCAAGAATTATAGTTCAAAAAATTTAAGTGAAAATATGTTTTAATTAAATTTTCATGACTTAAAACCAAAAAATACTTAAACACTTCTCTTTAAAAAAAATTTCCTTTTAAATCCCAATTTAAAATTTCCCTTTTTTTATTAAATACATCATTTCGGAATGGTGATCAATTTAAATAGTTTTAAAATTACTTCAAAGGAAATTAATTAAAATTAAACACTTTGAAAACAACTACCCCATTTCCTTTAAAAATATATCACACACTCCTCAAATACAAGTAAGGAACAAGTGTATCCATAATAAAATAAAAATCCATAGAATGTTATATAGGAATGTAAATAATTGTATTGAGAAAAACTAGTCAAAATAAAGACTAAAACATAATAAAGATAAATAAAAGAAGTAAAAACAATATAAATAATAAAAAACTCACATGAAAATCCAAAATAAAGAAGAAGAATCATATTATACATAACATTAAGAACCACTATTTGAACTAATGGTAAAATACTCATTTTTCAAAGGTGTAACCAACTGTCGGTAGGTTAACGACCCTTCAACTCATCGCCTAAATTTCTCTCAAATAAACTCATTAATAGAATGTCCCTTATACAGTAAAAACATTCAACTAGTTGATAATTCCCACTCTTTACCTCTCAACTATCAAAGAAAATGTCCATAAAATATCCACTTAGTAGAGTTACTTATGGAATAGATAAAGTAAGTGCCTTACAATATATCCAATATCAATCAAATGATAATCAAAAATCCCAAATCCACCATAACATAATAATAAAATATGTCCCACCTCTAATACACATCGTTCAATAGTGATTCCCCTATACAAACACAAAAAAATTAATCATAAATCATTTATCCATAAACAAATGCATTCAACCATACACAAAAGGTACAACATGACTCGATATAGGTGTAATTATCAATCAATTAAATAACCTTTCTCATAATATTCCAAATGATAGTTTACATTAAAAACAAGAATCATACATTTAGAAACCACTTTCTAAAACCATCTTCGAAAAATAAGGTGCATTTTTCTAGAAATCACATAAACAACATAAGGGAATCAAGTTGCTCAAATAACCAAGGCATAACCAAAAAACATGAGACTTAAGATATAAACCTCTTTAAAAAAACATGGAGAGTATTTAAAAAAATAAAACCCCACTTAAAAAATCATTATTTTCATAAAAAATTATCAAAAAATTATTTTTTACTAAATAATAATAAATTTAAAATTTATTAAACACTTAGAATGAACAAAACAACATTCGAAAATAAATTACAATTGATCAATGAAATTCACTAATTTTTTCAAAGGAGAAATGAAACAAGTCATGGAAACCCTTTTATCACTTAGATATAGATGTCATATACTCTACTATTATGTTCAAAAGTATAATTAAAACATCAAGAATTCAATGAAAACCACTGAATTAAGTCTTGAAATGGAGATCATGACCCCTAGAAACCAAAATACAAATAATTTAGACAAATATATATATATAAATTATAAAAATTTTCAATGGGGCAATAAAATGTGGGATAAAATGGAACAATACAAGAAGAGAAGGAAGGAGGATCCCTTACCTTTCAATTTGGGTAATTAATCACTATGAAATTCCCTAGAATTACTAACGAGAAGGTTATAAGAGGACAGAGTGGGATTGGGAAGAACCTCGGGCATGGGGTTAAAATGGGGGAGGATTTGGGAGGAATATGCAAATAAAAAGAAGGTAAAAATATATAAATGCAAAAAATTGATCTGGTTATACAATTTATTTATACGGTTTGGAAAACTGTATGATTTCCACTGGAAAGAAACTATAGATACCACACAGTTTCTAATACATATTTCCTCAAACCATGCAACAAACCATGTGGCCTTGAAAAATGTCCAAAACACTCAAAATTCTACCCCAGAAGCAAAGGATAATAGAAAATAATACACATAAACCATAAAGATACATATATATATATGTGTTAAAATTCTCCACACCATGATACTTTCTATATTCTTAAATTCATCAACAAATGGGCGTAAAAAAACTTGTAGACCAATTTTGGCACCAAAAAAACACATCTGGAACCCTAAAAAGTCTAGTTTTGGAATAACCAAACATGTTACCCACCCTGAAGGAATATCATAAGGCAAAGGAGCATGTTTCACATTAATTTATAAGGTTTAATGACAAAAATTAAGTGGGTAATGGACTTTTACATCGTAGGTGATAGTGAGTTCCAAAGATACCCCAAGATTGAAATAATTACCAGGGCTTAGGTGCACAAAAAAGGAGGGCTACATGGAATAATTTTAGTTGGACAACCAAGAATTTGCATATGAAAGGTGACAGTGACTCCCACATTTTGCGTGGTCGGGCCCCCAACACCAAAGTCATGTGCATGAAAAATTTAACTTTGCATGCAACCCATCATGAAACCATCTAGTTTCACGAGAAAGGTGATGTAGAAGTATAGAAATTGTGTGGCCAATCCCCAGTAGTAATGGAGTGAAATGCACGCAACACTATTCTACGCCTAGTCAAGTTGTACACCATTGTCCTATTATTTTAACTTTAAATTTAATCTCACGCTCACCTTGAGGGAGGATATTTAGAAGACAAAGCGACATTCTCATTCATGAAAATACCCCTCTTCCATGAGAGTGTGAAACACAAGAAACAATGGGCCCTCAAAGGTAGATAACTTGCATGTCATACCTTTTATGGGATCAAAATTGACTATTAATTTGGTTGAATGATCCCCATGCAACACCTTTTAATTCTAGTTGGGCTCTCTCAAGGGAAGTAGCCTTTATACAACCTTGATCCACAAGAAAAATGAAATCTTTCATGGAACTATGCCCCTACAATCCATGTGTTGTGCTTGTGATAGATAAAATTTCTCACAAAACTTCTACATGTAAAACAAAAAAGATGCATGGGACAACTTATTAGTCTCCAGAGAAACATTACCAATGTTTCTATCACATCAATTATGCTACAAATTTCTCCTAATAATAAGTATCCTAATTCCCATAACTCCAATAATAGGTACCCTAATGTCGATCCTCTTGATTTCCACTCCTCCATGATTGTACCAAAGCCATACCCCACCTTGAGGCGCATGAGTAGTGGGCATGTAATCCCTAGAGGTGAAATATTTTATGGAAAATATTCACCTATCTCAATGGGAATTTATTATGATGAATTTGTTCCCACCTTGACATGGTTTAGCTTCAGGGAGTGAGCCCCAACCACATCTGAGCTACAATATGTAAAACTTCCTAACTCTACATCCTAGTAATACCATGTTAAATTTCATGACAATATCGTTGTTATATGATGTAAAATGGTATCCTTGGACTATTTGATGAACATAGGATGCACCATGTATTATCATCATGGGACTCCACCTCCTCCTCTACCTTTATAGGATGAAACCCCAATACCACGGAAACATCCACATGTAATCCCCACACCATCACTCCCCATAAAGGGATGAGACACTTATAATGGGGGTTTTGATCCCCATCTCTTAAATAGGTTATGTTGTACACCTCCCTGACATTCAATCCTGGAATCATTCAAGTATAATATCTTTTCTCCTAGAGACATGCTATATCACCCATCTTGTACCCACAATACGTTAAACCTATTACCATCTTATCCCTAAAAGACATTAAACATGTTCTTGTCTCTATGAGAAGATAAAATTATGCTTTGGTCTAGAATACATTCCCCATATAATGAACATGGGACGATAGAGGTAAAATCCCCAAAAGAATTATTCCCATGGCATCAACTACCTCATGGAAGAAAAGGGTTGCCTTGGGGTTTGTGCCTATGATTCCTCATATGAGATGCCTCTTAAAAGAAGAATACTTTACAGGTGAACAATATACCCATTGTCTAGAAATTCCCAGACATGCCCAACATTACTGCTCACACTGAATTAATGTTTTTTTACTATCAAGACATAAGCATCATAATTAACTATCATCCACCTTGAGATAGCATCAAAGATGATTTCCACAAATATGAATCAAATCTATGAGGGAGACCTAGAATAGAAAACGATATCTAGGGAGGAATCCATGGAATGAGGAACTGAAATACCATCTTCCCATTTTGATGTAGGATCATACATTGCTGATAAAAGTGATAGAATTCACACACCATTGGAAAGAATACATGTGGGGTAACAAGAATGTAGTGCATTGACTGTTAGATAGGGGGACAATATTGCACCCCGGTGAAAGCATCAGAAACTTAAATGGTAAAACAAAAGTGAAACTATTCTCCTCATCCATGGAGAAAAGTATCATTTGGGGAACCAATGGATATTCATGTCACCAGATTGATATATTTCACACCATGTCCTACCAAGAATGTTTTGGTCCCAATATAAAAATCACCAATAGATTAGGGAAGTTAACATTGCACATACACAGTCAGCGACATCATCAGTGTGGATCATTACCTACTTTAGGAAAAAAATAATGGTGTTGGATCATTCAGAATCGCTTTCCTTGTACCTTTACATATGGTTGAATCTACACTCCTTATAAGACCAAACCTATAGTAATCCCACTACTGGGATCAAACAGGCATCAGGGTAGGGGAACTTTGATATAGTAACCCTGCACAATTACACCCCACAATAACTTCCATTGAGACTTCAACTATTGGGAACCCATGCCCCATCTCACACTATAAGATCATACTGAGGAGCATGAACAAAACCCTTGAGTTTTGGTATGATCAGGAAGGGTTCATTCCTTTAAGGGTTTCATCTCTCTAAGACCATAAGGCATCGGTCCTCACTAAAACCACCGCCTCTGAGGGCCATGAAATGGGAAACAACCACCCCCCTATTTCAATGGTGAAATACTTTCAGAGCCTCTCCCAAAAATGATTCAACATCTTAATCCCATACACAGAAGAGGTAGTTGATGTTCGATCCATGCCTACAGTGGCCACTGTTTATGATCCTCAAAGAAGCACTCACACCAAGCTTTGTTAGAACCAACATCGACTAGTATAATATTAAGAAGAGTGTGTTGATTTTATCCCTCCTCTACGAACCCATGTTTAGAGCACTTGATGCCCACATCTATGGAATACCAAAGACGTAGTCCAAAAATTGTAACCATTAACAGCTCTTGTGGCCCCTACCAGTGCTAGTGTATCCCAGAAGATCCCAGAAAACGATGAACAAGGATATATCTTCTCCCATCTTGCATCGAGACCCCAGCCACCTCATAGGTAGATCGAGTTGACTCTCTTTGTTGTTCGTACCATAAAGAGTCATTTGATCCATCCCTTCAATAGAAAAGTTAGTTCTGGGGTCCTCCCAACACCATCGTCAACCTGTATGGAGTTCCTCCCAATACTACCACCAATCAGTGTAAAGGTCCCCCCACTCCATCGACGTCTAGTACATAGGTCCTCCCCATGCTCCCACTAATCAACACAGAGGTTCTAACCATGTTCCCAAAAGCAAAAGTGGAGTTCCTCCCTACTCTATCTATAAAAGAATTGGTTATACCCCCTCCATTAACCGAATCAAAGGTCCTCCCCACTCCATCAACCAAAGTGGAGGTACTCCCCACTCCATCAACCAAAGGGGAGGTCTAACCTACTCCATTAATCAAACAGGATGTCCTCCTTGTTCCATCAATCTAATAATAGTCCCCCCATCTCCATGAACCCAAGAATAGGTCCTACATTCTCTATCACTAAACAGTGTATAGGTCCTCCCCATGCCAAAGACATGACCTTTCTTGAAGAACCATCCTAAGGTAGGAGGTCGAACACTCTTCATTGAAGGCCAAACCCTAGGAAGCATCATGTCATGATTGTCCTATCAGAGTCTAAAATGATGAATGTCTCAATGAGGGAACCTTAACCCGTGATTCTTGATATTGGTGTAGAATACCAATAATTAAGGCTTACCCTATCAGAAGCGAATGTCTATAGGATCACTAGATACCTCCTCAGATACCTGTAAGTGGAGTATGTTCTATCCCCCTTACAGGGGCTCATAGTGAAACCATATCCATCACCACCTATTTCCCTCATCTCCACCTCTACATAAGATGTATGAGGGATTATAGGGTTTATTTTTACTCCCTCAGACGATTGTGAGAACTTCATTGATAAAAAAATGTATAACATCACCATATAACATGATTTAGTTGTGGAAACCCCATCCTATATAGACATGATCTTGTTGTTGGATCTACCTCCAAGAGACGCTCCAGTATGTAGAAACTATCCCACCCATGTGGCACTCCCTCTTGTAGTATAATAGTCACAAATTAGTTCTACACTGGTTTCTACACCCATATATTAGCCTACATTGATCGAGGCTTGGGATAACCAAGAGAAGGACCCTTTTTAAATGAATGAGGAACTATGGGAAGTTATGGAAGCTGGATAGATATTAGTGATGTTTTGGATACCTAGAAATCTAAACATTGTTATCCCAGAGTCCCTTGTAGGGGGGTGAGTAGTTTTTTTATTATCTGGGTGAAATTTCTCCACCTTCATGATCGATAACCGACCTACCCATGGGGCTAGAAGCACATAGATTCCATTAACCAGTAATGTAAGAAGGTTGAGATCGCAACACTCCTGGTAGCTCAATTACCATCCTGAGTCTTAGGGTTACCTAAAAACCCTCCAAATTTTTTTGTCTTTTGATCCTCTCTGTGCTCCAATGTGTCATTGAGGAGGCGTCTATACATGTATAGATTAGAGGTTAGGGATAGTATGCTTCCCTCCACATAATCCCTATCTTAGGTAAGCTATGGGGTTGAAATTTTGGCCTATCTTTTGATGATAAATATTCCACTAAAACTATCGATATGGTCAATATGGAAATTACTGACCCACTAAAGGATCAGAGGAATAGGGAATCTGATGTTGGAAATGACTGGGAAGACCCACCTCAACGGGTCGCACACTACCAGGCAGACCCTCCAATGAGCGTCATCACTCATCTCCAAAGGCAAAAACTTTTCCTTAGAAATCCTCACAATGAGAATTTATTTCTTATAAGTCGGTACATCAACAATATAAATGGACATGTAAACCCTTCTAACCCATATGATGTCACACTGAAATCAGAGATAGAACCCACGGTAGCCACCTTACTCCAATAGCTCACTGAATGAAAAAGTTTTACAACTTATCTCATTCAATACAACAAATATGAAAATTTCCAGTGCTATAAAAGGGAATTTACAGTGCTATAAAAGCACTATTAATTCAGGTGAAGATAAAGGGGGGTCCCTTTTATCAGCACTCCGAAAAGCGCTGATAAATGCCCCTTTTATCATCACTAAAAAAGCATAGATAAAGGAACTTTTTATGTGTTATTTTTTTAGCACTGATAAAAGTAAAAATAAATTAAAAAAAATAAATGTTTAAGGAGCTTTTAACAGTGCTTGAAACCCCATCTCATTTATCTATGCCAGACACACCCCATCCCTCTCTCCTTCACACTTCAATTGTCCGTGCATCCTACACTTCCCCATGCGCCCCTCCGTACTTCCACCAGAACTCGAACCCGTGACCTCCCTTCTTGCGCGCCTGCGCCTTTACCACTAAGCTATTTAGTTTTTTTTCTATTTAATGACATATATATTTATTTATATTTATATATATAGTTATATTTATTCGTATATTAATATAGATTCATATTAATATAAATATATGTAGTTTTATTAATACATATGTATTTATTTATATATATATATATATATTCGTATATTAATATAGATTCCTATTAATATAAATATATTTAGTTATATTAATAAATATAAATATTTTTTCATATATTAGTATATATATATTTATTCGTATATTAATTTATATTTATATATATATTTGGTTATAATTTTTTATCCGTATATTTATTTGTATATTAATATATATTTATAAGATTAGTTTTAAATAAATATATAAAACATTTTTTTATGTGTGTTTATAAATAAATAAATACATACATACATATATACAACACGCACACACACATAAATATTTATGAATAAATACATATATATATGCATTTCAAAATCCATAAAATGTTAAAAAGACAATAACTTCTAATACAAAAGTCTGTTTCAACTCCACAACAATTAAAATCAAATAAAAGGAAACAATATTAGATATGATATGTGGAACAACACTTGAGAACATCCTGATCAGAAGTTATACCTGTTTTAATGTTAAACAATCGGGATATCCTGACTAAAAACTCATTTTGGAGGCCTTCTGGGCTTTTTTGGCACCCAAAAAATGTGACTGAAGGTTCCCATTAATCACTAGCACATATAGATCATTATAATATTTGATTTGATTTGCTGTAGAGCTCAAACGGACACCCAAATCAAAATTTATGGTTATTTGAAGTTTGAGTAACATTTTCAACTTATTTTATATCTCTTATTTGTTTTTTGATTTTTGTGTCTTCAAATTGTTATTAAATGATTATTAATTGATTATAATTAGTAAATTATTAATTAATAATATTTTTTAAAATATTTTAAATCCATTTTCACTAAATTTATTATATATTAAATTTAATAACCTATTTATAATTATCTAAAACATATTTAAAAAATATATATTGTATTTATATCAATATAAATATACTAATATATCAATATATTATTCTTCATGTTTTTTTGAAATATAAACATTATCACTGCCAGGAAAAAGCACTAATAAATCCCCCACCCCCTTTATCAGAGCTACTAAAAAACGCTGATAATGGGGTACCCTTTAACAGTGATAAAAAACGCTGTTAAAGGGGGTACTTTAACAGCGCTAAAAAAAGCACTAATAAATGGGTCACTTTTAATAGTGCTTTTTTTATTGCTATTAAAAGTTATATTTATCCTAGTTTTTTAGCACTAATAAAGGCATCCCCTTTATCATTATTTTTTTAGTGCTGATAAAAGGTGGCGCTGCAGAAACCCAGTTTTGTGGTAGTGATTGTCGATCAGAACCCAAACTCTCACAATTACATAAGGGAACCTATCTCTTCTATATTTGGGGAATTTGTTCAAACATAGTCAGATGCCATTTTTTTTAACATGGTTTCCCCATTAATCCAGTCATGGTATAAGCTGAGGGGTATATAAAATAACCAAGGTATGAGTCTCCTACCCTGACTAAGTAGTGTGATTATCCACCTCATGATCAATGTCATTCTGCTCGTCAATTCAATGAGCCTATAAATTTTTGGGTGACCATATATACTTTCTATAATGGCATGATAGTCACTCTAACTACAGGCCTCAAGGCACTAGACACAAGATAAGTGGCAATACTTCCTAATTTAAAGTTGTACCGGGCATGGGGGTACAATTTCTGAGCACACCCTATGTTTGGTAATCCTAGTTTCACCCTATTTATTGGTATTAGTGATCCACTATAAAAGTTTTCCCACATCGCCTCAAGATGTGGCATATTGTTGGGAACATCATAATAGCAGGAGGATGAAAAGATATAATGTTTCATCCAATCCTTTTATGGGTCTCCATTTATCTGGTATATCCAACTAACCATAGGATCCATTCTTGGTTGAGAAGATCCTTGAGGATAGTTTCTCAAATATTTCAGTTCCACAATGTGATAAATTGGCACCTGATGGATTATTCTTTAATTTTTAGACTAAAAAAGTGAAGAAAAAATTATTAATGGTGTATATCCCATTATCACAGTAAAAATATAGTATATATAAGATAGTAGAGTTATCATGCATATTTAGGCAAAGGAGGTGAGGTATAGATAAAAAATGAAATTGAAAAGAAAAATATATGAAAATTAAAGATTATTTTACCTATTGAAATTCTCTTTCTTGATAACCTCTTTAAGGGGGTTGGGATTAGTCTTTCGGTGAGACCAAAGGATCCTCATTATGGGGGAGAGACTTGGGATGTAGTTTACCAAGATTTATTAGTAATTATATCTAGTTTAATTGGGTGTATGATGGGGTTATTTCCTTATAACCAAATTATATTTACATCATTATTACTTGTATTCATATTTTTAAATAATTAATAAAACAAATTTCACATCATGATTATTCTTTTATGTGAATTAGTTTGTGATAATGGCCTAAGTATAAATTTTTCACTGAAAGGTATTTGTGATTACCTTCTATGATGAGAACCTAAAAGTGTTATGATAGTATATTAAAAGATATCTTTTATGGGTGGATGATATTATTTTATAGAACACAAATTATACGGGCTATCAGAGGTTGGGGATCATAAGTGATTGTGAATTCTTCTCCTAAATCCCATACCTATTAATATCAAGAAATAAGATTGTGAGAACTTTACCTACCAATAAAAAATCCACATTTATTTATATCATTTGATATTCCAATCCATGGACATGTTACATGGTCCTTTGAATTTAATATTATTATTAATACATATCATGAGTCACATACTTTGATATATTTTTATAAACCATAATGAAAAATATTTTTGTTAATGTTGGGTATGTTGGGTGCATTATGATTGATATCATATTAATAAATAATGTGTGAAATGATTTATCACTTCTCTTAAAGGGGGAATTTTATATATCATTACCATTGACGGGAATGGAATTTCCCAATTAAGTTAATTTCCATGGTATTTTTATCAGAGAGTTCATTTCTAGAAAGTTAAAGAAAGATATATTGAGGAAATAGATTGATGAAACCATCATGAAACCTACTTGATTAAATAAATCAAGATAAAGGGATTATATTATGCAGTGTATGTTCATATGAGGTTACAGGTTTTGAGACATTACCCACTTTCTCTATGGGATCTTTGGAATGTTTCTAGACACTAACCTTGGAATTTAGGTAAAATAGCCTAATGATACTAAAAAAGGGGTCTATTGGGTCACATGCTAAATTTATTTGGAACCACAGTTAAATTATATATGTATTTCATATGTTGGATAAATATTGTACTCGTATGTGGTTTAAATATTATTTATTTTTTCTTAATCCCAAAATATTCAATCACCAGTTATTCGAGAGAATATATATGAGATTTGAATTTTTAATCAATATTTATTCACTAGTTAATTATTATTATTTAATTCTATTAATACTTTACATTTATGTATTCTAGTTTACTCATATGGTAAAAAATTATTTATTTATTTAGTTATGTGAATATTTAGTAAACCTTTATTCATGAATTCAGTGAATATAATATTTATATATGTATATATATTCATATTTATTAGAAAATATTACAATGATATATATTTAATTAAATAAATAGAAATTATTTAATTCATAATAAATATTGGGGTGGATTGATGAACTGAGTTTAATGATCTATTGAGGAATATCATATTAAATATTATTTTAATAAATATTAGTTTATTTATTCCAAAAAATAATATATATTTTATCCATGAGTTTAAAACATGTTAAGTAAATAATAATAATTCTATTATTATTTATTCACGAGGTTCACTGGGTATTAATAAAATAATATGTTCCCTGGTGACATTATTATTTTCAGACCCTATAAATATTG
The DNA here is from genome assembly GCA_963277665.1 of Viscum album. NCBI lineage: Eukaryota > Viridiplantae > Streptophyta > Magnoliopsida > Santalales > Viscaceae > Viscum > Viscum album. Next base: position 639,070,741 of record OY728146.1, on the reverse strand, counting down.
AAACTCAATTATGTAGTTTTTTGGAACCCAAGCCACATTCATTAATTATTCAAAATGAATTATAGAGAGTATTTTATCAATACTAACATAGCTCTTCTCTAGAAGTTTATTTGGAAAATTGTAAAAATTCTCCTCCACCAAAGGTAATCCTTATCCACATGAAGCATTTGGTTAAAATCAATATTGATCACCATATGCATTAGATTCATCTGTGCTAGCACCAAAAAGATTCTATAGTGATGATTAGAGGTTCATGATGTATGTGGGGGTCACCACCAAATGGAATCTACCATTGATTCTTATGATATAATAGTGGTATGACAAGAGGTCTTCATTCCATCATCTATAATGAATAAATAATTCAATGAAAGATAATTATTAAATTAAGTTAATTAATTATCAATTATATGTGAAAAGATACCCTATTCTTTGTTATGGGTTCTTTTCAATTTATCGTCTTCTAAAATTTGTTTGTCATTAAAAATATTCATTGTTAATTATTATTCAATTACAAAAAAATCCATGTTGGTAATTACTCAACCAGAACTTCTATTGTGGCTGTAACCTTCAATGAGTGATTGATTCAGAGTTACAAATAATAATTTCTAGAGTTAAATGATTGTAGGATGATTAGAAAACTGATATTTTAAAATATGTTTTCTCTATGTTTTTTAAGGGTTCATTTATCGAATGATCATTTTATAGAGTTTGGAATATTGGAGAATAATCATTTTTTCCTCCTCTATTTTGATTATTAGTATATGGTTTTACGTTTCTGAAGAATTTGGTGGTTATTAACTATTTTATATTTCAATTGATATAGGATCTTCCATTTATATAGTTTTCAAGTAATAACACTACATAAGAAGAGTCTATATGGTTTATATAAGGATTCGGTAGAGGAAGATTACAAGGCGTGGTCAGGTTTAGAATGTATGGGGATGGATCAAAAGTATTCATGTTTTTTATGGATAATTTCAATGATAAATGAGTTTTTATTGTATAATTTATATTTTTTAATGCTTTATGGTAGGAATAATCATTAAAAAGAGTTTTTAGAATTTTGGAATTTATTAGAGGAAACTAAAGAAGACTATTGAGTGGTGATCTCTTAAAAATAGTGTGGTCAACAATATAAAAGAAAAAAGTGATTAAAATTTTCATGGATGATACGTTACTAGAGGATAATTATGTTTATGAGAACTAAAGTGGTGACTATGTTTTAGTAGATGAAATTAATAAATGTGTAATGAATCATACCAAGTTAACCTTTCCCATTATCTGAACCACTCCTCTACAAGGCCAGAGGTGCATTCTCAGTCACCCCTATCTAGAAAATAGTGTCATGGTATCAAAACATACAATGTAGTAATTATTTAACCCTGAAGAAAAAAAACAATAAGTAATGGGTTCAAAATAGAAACCTCGCATGTGGTTTTTATATTGGATAACCAGTCCTATAAAATAAGTGGATAGAAAAACTATAACATCCAAAAATTGAATAATAGTAAATAATAAGAAAAATATATTACCAAAAACTTCTTCCCAATTCATAAAATATTTTTATGCAAAAAAATTACATCGCATAATAAGGAATCTAAACTAAAACAAATGAAAATAGGTGCATGGGGATGCTAATACACAACATGACTCAAACTGTATAGATGAACTCAAGAAACATACCCTAATATCATCATTGGACTCTCATGCTACCATGATAACACCGCATCAGTCTCTTCCGAATGGAGAGTGGTAACAATATGACCATGCAATCCAAGACCTAAAAACAAACATGTATTGGAAATGAATACTATATACCCACTACTGTGAGTTGGTGGGGTGTTAGATAATACCAAGTAGGATACCACCATGATTCAATTACATTTCTTTTATAGAAGAAACCCATAATTATTGATCAAATAAATAATATAATAGAGGTTTTCATTTCATTCTAATGATTCAATATCAGATAATACTTAAAAACATTCCTTTCAAAATTTTGTCCTCATAAAACTCAATTCAAACCTCCCATTTTTTAATGAAATCACTTTAGAATATCGATCCATTTACATAATTTTAAAATCACTTCAATGGAATTTCAATAAAATTAAACACATTTAAAACCATGAACCCATTTACTTTAAATACTTTATCACAAATTCCTCAAATACAAGGAACAACTGTAGCCATAATAAAACAAAAAATCCTATAAGGTTATAATGGAATAGAAATAATTAAATTGGGAAAAACTAGTCAAAATAAAGACTAAAACACAATATAGATAAATACAAGAAGTAAAATCAATATAATAAATATCAAAATCGCATGAAAACCAAAAATAAATATGAATAATCATATGATACATATCATTAGGAAACAACATATGAACTAATGGGGAAATACTAATTATTAAAATGTGGAACCAAATTTTGATAGGTTAATAGCCCTTCAACTCATCACCTGAATTTCTCTAAAATAAAATCATTAATGGAACATACCTTATCTAAGTAAAAACGTTCATCTAGGTGATAATAGCTAGCTTATATCTTTTAGCTATCATATAAAATTTCCCTGAACTTCCCACTTAGTATCCTAGAGTTTCTCGTGGAATAACAAAATTAATTGGATCACAATAAAGCCAACATAAATCACATGAAAATCAAAAATCCCAAAGGAACTAAAAAACAACAATAAAATATATCCCTCCTCTAATACACACTATTTTGTAATAATACCCCTTTCCAAACATAGAAACATGAATCAAAATAAATTTATCCATCAACACATGCATACAAGTATAAACCACAGATACAATTGGGCTCAAAATGGGTGTAACTATTAATCAATTAAATCACATTTCTAATAATATTCAAAGATTCTTTTACTTTAAAAGAAATAATCATACCTTTAGAAACCCCTTTCTAAAACCACCATTTAAAAATAAGGTACATTTTTTAGTAAATCACATAAACAACATTAAGGCATAAATATGCCCAAATAAACAAGGAATCAACAAAAAACCTGAGAATTAAGATATAACTCTCTTTAATAAGACATTAGAATAATTTAAAATAATAAACTCCCATTTTATAATTCAAAATTAGCATAAAATATCATGAAAATTCATTTTTCTTGAAGAAATATAAATTGAAATTTTATTAAACACTTTAAATGCATAAAAAACCATTTGTATTTTGAACAATGAAATTCACTAATTTTTTTCAAATGAAAAATGAAAAAAGGCATGGAAGAAAATTTTCCACACAAATATAGATGTCATATTCTCAATTATTTTTTCAAAATATCATTTAAAACATAAATCATTCAAGGAACACCATCGGATTAAGTCTTGAGAGAGGGCTCATGGCCCGTAGAAATCAAAATCCCCAAATGTTAGAAAACATCAGATATATAAATAATCATACATGTCTAATAGGTCTAGAAAATATGGGATAAAATGTAACAATCCAAAAAGATAAGGTAGGATGATCCCTTACCTTTCAATTTGAGTAAAGAATCACTAAGAAATGTCCTATAATTTCCACGGAGAAGGTTAGAGGAGGATGAAGAGATATTGGGAGGAACCTCAATCGTGGATTTCAAATGGTGGAGGAGTATGAAGGAATATTCAAATAAAAATAAGTTAAAAATACATAAATTCCCAAAACTAAGATGGTTATACAACTTACCCCCATAGTTTGGAAAATTGTGTAATTGCCACTGGAAAAAACTGTAGAGATCATGTAGTTTCTACCTGATATATTCTTAAACCATGAATCAAACCATTCAACCATGAAAAATATCCAAATGTTTCAAAATTATACACTATAATCAAAGAAGAATACTAATGCATAAACATAAATAAAAAAGATACATCTCTATGTGTCATAATTCTATCCACCATTCCACTTTCTACCCTCAGAAATTCACCAGAAAATATGGATAAAACAAAAAACATATAAAGTAATGAAGGAACCAAAAAATCATATCTCACACCCTAAAAGGCTATTTTTTTAATAACCAAATATGTTACGCACCATGAGGGAACATATGGGGCTGAGGGGCATGTTGCACATAAATTTCTAAAGTAGCCTGCAAAAACAATTCTAGGTGTAAAGGACATGCATTCCAAAGGAGATAGTGAGTTACAAAGAAACCCTAAGTTTTAAATGATTCCCAAGGCATGTATTTCCAAAAAAAGGAGGCCTGCATAGAAGAATTTCAGTTGTACAACTAAGAAGTTTCACATGAAAGGTGGCAGTAACTCCCACATTTTTTCTATTCAGGTCCCCACCACCCAAGAAATGTGCCTAAAAAAGTATATGTTTGTGCTAAATCTATTATGTGACTATCCCGTTGCATGATAAAGGTGACATAAAAGCACATAAATTGTTCTTAAAATCCCCAGTAGGAAACTAATGAGAATAATGCAACCATGTTTTGTGACTATTTATGTTGTGCACCATTTCCTTGTGATTTCATATATCAATTTAAGCTCACCCCCACCTTAAGGGACGATATTCAGAAGACAAATTAACACTCTCATGCATGCAAATACCCCTATTTAGTGATATCATGCAACAAAATAAACAATGGGACCTCAATCGTAGAGATCTTTTATGACATACATCCTATTGGATCAAACATAATTATGCCTTCGGTTGAATGATCCTCACACAACACCTCTTAATGCTAGTTGGGTTCTACTAGGAGAAGTGGCATTCATGAAACCATGATCTTCATGAAACATCAAATATTACATGAAAATATGCCTTAAGAATCCCTGTTTTGTTCTTATTCTAGATCATATTTCTCACCCAACTTATGCACATAATAAAATAAAGTTTCTTGGAACAACTTCTTAGAACCCAACTTGAAATTCCCTATGGTTTTATTCCATCCATTATTCTACCAATTTCTTCTCATAAAAAGTACCCAAATTCCTATAACATTACAAATAACTACCCTAATGTTAATCCTCTTGATTTCCACTACTCCATGGTTGTTCCAACATCATTCCCCACTTAGAGGCGCGTGAGAAGTGGTCATATAAGCCCTTGAGGTAGAATCTTTGATAGAAACTATGGACCTACCTTAGTGGGGATTTATTATAATGAATTTCTTCCCACCTTGACAATATTTCCCATCAATGAGTGATCCCTAACCATATCTGAGTTGCAAGATGTAAAACTTCAAATATCTACATCCTAGTCATACAATGTCAAACTACATGAAAATGTCCTCATTACATGATGTAAAATGGTAGACATACATTGTGTATTAAACACAAGATGCCCTGTGTATTATCATCATGGGATTCCACCTCCTCAGTTTCCTTCATAGGATGAAACCCTAACAGCAAGGAAACTTTCCCATATAATCCCCACAACATCCTTCCCCATCAAGGGATGATACAACTTCAATGAGAGTTTTTATCCCTATATCTTAAATAGGGTATGTAGTATTCCCCCCTGTGGTTCAATACCTGCATCATTCAAGTGTAAAATATTTGCTCTTAGAGACACGCTACATTTCCCATCCTGTCCTCACAAGATGTTAAATCTATTCCCATATTATCCCCAAAACACATTAAAAATGTTATTGTCTCTATAAGAATATAAAATTATGTCATGATCTATAATCCATAACCCAAACAATGAACATGGGATGTCATTGGTAAAAACCATGGAAAAATTAAGCCCCTGGAATCACCTAACTCATGGAAGATATGGGATGCCTTGGGTTCTATTCCTATGATCCCTCATACAAGATGCCTCTTAAAAGGATAATACTTTACAAGTACCCAATATACCCAATGTCCATATATGCCCAGACATGACCAACGTGACTACACACCCTGACCAAAGGTGTTTGGCCTATCTGGATAGAAGCAACATAATTATCTTGAATCCACATCGATAATGAGTTCCATAATCATGAATCAAATATTTTATGGAGACACAAAATAGACAATGAGATCTAGGGATGAATCCATAGAAAGAGTATATAAAACCCCATCATCCCATTTAAATCAAGGAGTAGACATCACTGATAAAAGTGATAGAAGTCACCCAACTTTGGAAAGCATGAATGTGGGGAAACAAGAAATCAGTGCATCGACCATCATATGGAGGGATGATATTATAAATTAGAAAAATAATTATAAAAATTTTTTGAACTACAAGTGAAACTCTTCTCCTCATCCATGGGGACTAGTAGAATATCGGGCACCAATGTATTTTCATGTCACCAAATCAATATATTTAGAACCAGGCCGCACTAAGAAAATGGTGTTCCTATTATAAATCTCACCTAAAGACTAGGGAATTTAACTTTGGGAAACCTCAATATGTGACATCATCATTGTGGATCATTCCCTACTTTAGGAAGAAAATGATGATGTTGGTGAATTGGGAATCGTTTTCCCTAGACTAGTACTTATGAATGAATCCACATTCCTTACAAGACTGAAGCTATAGGAATCCTTCTACTAGGATCCAACATGCATCAGGGTAGGGGGAACATGTATATAATAATCCTACATAATTACACACAACTATTATTTCCACTAACCCTTTACCTGATGGAATCCCACGCCCCATATCACCCTCTAAGATCATCCCAAGGAGAAAGATCTACACCCTTGTGTGCTGGTACAAGTAGGAAGGGGTTATTACCTCTAAGGATATGGATCTCTAAGAACACAAGGCATCAGTGCCTCAGTGACACCACTACCTCTGATGGCCAAGCAAGGAGAACCCCCCCCCCCTTATTTTGATGTTGAACTGCATTGGGAGTCTCTCCTCAGAGTGATATAATTGATATCTACCCTACATAGTAGACGTACGAGATGTTAGGTCCATGCCTATAGTGGCCACTATTCAAGAGCTTTTTAGAAGTTCTCCCACTAGGTTGCGTCATTACCAACACTGATCAGTATCATGATATAAAGAGTGGGTTGACTTCATCCCTAATCTACTGACCCCGGTCCAAAGCACTTGATGCCAATATCATGGGTAGACCCACAATACTTCCCAAAAAGTTGAATCTTCAATAACTCTTGTTTCCCCTAAAACTACTTGTGTTTCCAAAAAGATAATAGTAATATGGTAATAGGGATCTATCTTCTCCCATCTAGGATCAAGACCCCACTTGCCTGATAGGAATGATGTGTTGACTCGCATTGTCATCAGCGCCATCAACAGTCATTCGAGCCATCCATTTAAGAGGAAAGTCGGTGTTGTGGTCCTCCCAGCACCATTATAAACCATCATGTAGTTACTACCTATGCTACTAACAATCAGTGCATAGGTCCCCACCCCCCCGCTCCATCAACATCCAGTACAGAAGTCCTCCCCATTCTCCCCCTAATCAACATGATGGTCCTCCCTGTGTTCCAAAAAACTAAAATATAGGTCTTACCTGCTCCATCAACCAATGTTGAGGTTATCCTCGATCCATAAACCAATGAAGTGGACCTCCCCACTCCATCAACTAAAGTGGAGGTCCTCCCCACTATATCAACCAAAGATGATGTCCACCCTACTCCATTAGCTAAAGAGGAATTTCTCTTTCTTACATCAACAAAAGAAGATTTCCTCCCATCTCCATCAATCAAATCATATGTCCTCCCCACTCTATCACTAACTAGTATGGATTTAATCTCCATTTCGAAGTAATGACCTTCCATAAAGAACTATCATGGAGTAGGAGGTCAACCACCCATCACAGAAGGCGGAACCCTAAGAAGCATCTTGTCATGACTGACATCCCAGAGTCTAAAATAACGAATGAATCAATTAGGGAATCATCAAAAAATATATAATTGACTAGGGTAGAGTCCAAAAAATTAAGGCTTACCATTTGATAATATATGTTCCATAGGATCCCTAGATACCTTCACAGATACCTGTAGGTGGAGGATGTTCTGGCCCCCTTACCAGGGCTAACAGTGTAACCGTCTTTATCACAACTAGTTCCCCTCCAATTTACCTTCACACAAAAATTATGAGAGATGTTAGGGTATTAGTTTACTCCCTAAAATGAAGGTGAGAACTCCAATGATCCATATATGTATAATGTCATCCTATCACATGAAATAGTGGTGGACACCCCATCAAACATGGGCATGATCTTGAAGTTTTCTCTGACTCCAAGATATGTTTCAGCATGTAGAAAATATCTAGCACATGTGGAACTCCCACTTCTAGTAGAGTATTCAAAATTAGTTCCACATTTATTTGTCCAGCCATATCTTGGCCGACATTGATCGATTCTTGGTCCAACCAAGATAAGGACCCTTTTTCTAAGTAAGAGGGTCTCTGGGAGGTTCTAGCTGCTGACCAGCTATTAGTGATTTTTTGGATACCTTGAACTCTAGACTTTGTCATCCCAAAATCCCTTACTGGGTACCAAGAAATTGTTTTCTACCAGATTATCTAGGTGAAATTTTACCACTTTTTGATCAATTACTAACCTACCCACGAAGCCAGGATCACTTAGATGCCACTAACCATCCATGTAAGAAGGATGAGATCAGAGTGCTCCCGGTAGCTCAATGCCCACCCGGAGTATTATGGTTACCTCCAAACTCTCTAGAATACTTTTGTTTGGGGCCTCACTATGCTCTGATGACTCATTAAAGAGGCGTATATTTTCATATATATTTCTGGATGGGGATTTTATACTTACCTCTACATTAGCCCTATCTTATGGAAGCAATGAGATAGACTATTTGGACTATCATTCGATGATGAATATTCCCATATGACCACTGATATAGTCAATATGGTCATCACTAACCCACCAGCGGATCATAATAATAGGTCCTCCGATGTAGACCATGGACGGGAAGACCCGCCTCAAGGGGTAGCACAATACCAAGAAGACCATCTAGAAAGTGTCCTCACTCATCACCAAAGGTAGAAAATCAGCCTCAAAAGTCCCCCTAATTAGAATTTTCTGCCTGTATAGCAGTACATAAACAATGGAAATGGACATGTCAACCCTTCTGACCCATCTACAACCATGTAGGATAAAAACACAAAACCCACAGTATCCTCCTTACTCCAATAGCTTTAGGAATGCAAAAGGTTCACCACTGATCTCATTGCGGGGCAGGGCCTTAACTCACACAATTCCTTAATGGACCCTATCTCTCATCTAGTGGGGAATTTGGTCCAACATAGTCATACTCCTTAGTTTCAATATGGTTTCCCCATTCATCTTGTTATAGTACAATCTGAGGGTTATGGAATATGACCAAGGCATGAATCTCCAACCCTGTCTAAGTAGCATGATTATCCACCTCAACATCTAGGTTGTCCAACTACTCAAGTTGATGATCCTATCAATGTGTTGGTGACCACATATCCTTTATAGGATGACATGATATCCACTCTCACTATTGTTATCAAGGCCCTAGAAACAAGATAGGTGGAAATCATTCCTGATGGAAAGTCATATTAAGCATGGGTGGACAATGTCTGATCACCCCCTAAGTTTGGTAATCACAGTTTCACCCTATTTAATGGAATTATTGACCCACTATAAAAAAAATTCCTACAAAACATCAAATTTTTTAAAATGTCAGTAACTTCATAATAGAAGGAGGACTCCAGGCTTTAATGATAAATCCATAAATTTAAAGGGAAGGCATCCATCTGGTATAACCAGCTTCCCAAAGGGTCCATTCCTAGTTGGGAGGATCTCTTAGTATAGTTTCTCTAATAATTTAGTTTCACCATGCACAAGAAAAGTATCAATGACCTCTTTAAGTTCAAAAAGAGCTCCACTGAGTGAGTCATCAAAATTATCACTTTATGGAAAGGTCTTATGTACTCACATGATATGCCACTATCCTGGGAACAACTACTGAAAATGATCATAGAGAATGTCAAAAATGATCTAGTCCCTACCCTCATCTTCTTGAAATACCTAGGTAGATTCCAAGAATTATTTAAAAAGGATCATAATTTGTAAGAATCCTTACAGTTTACTAGACAACTGTCATGCCCATTTCCCCTTCCTTCTCTCGTGATATTACCTTTGAAAATAGAGAATTCCACCTCTATGCGTGAAGAGGTTCCCAAGCTGGTACATCTATTGGATGGCCACTACATTCGATCAATGGGTATACTTGAAAGATACCTTTATTATCCCAATTCACCAGTCGGAGTCCACAACACCGAAACTCAGGTTTTTTTGGTGTATCTAATAAAAAGGGTTATAGAATCTATGACCAAATAAATCATATATTAGAAAATTTGGGTGAATATATGACCAAATCGAGAAGATTGGGATGGCTGTTCTAGATGAAACATACGTAAATCCTACAATATTGTCTTAGTGGTAGGTATGGGATAGATTTAGGAACTATTCTGATCATTTTGGTGTCTCACACATCCTCTCCCTCTCCTTTGATAACATCATCCAAAGAAACTTGAGGGGTTCACATGTTATTCCTCACTGTCGGGCGCTGTGAAGTAATCTTTCAATTAGATAGAATTTATGGAGGTGTACTCCTTCTCATCGTAATTATTGGAATAGTAAAGGCATAGGAAGACCCTGTTTTAATCTCCCAACTTAGGGGGCATGAAGTTTCCAAGGGTGCAAGATGGACACGACAACGGTGAGGGACTCTAAATTTCATATGCCATGAGTGTCTACTCTTACGAGACTTAGAAGGTTGTGACACAAATGTGGAGGTATCTATCAAAGGATACACTACAACCACATAAGGTTTTGGCATGATCAAGTGGATATGAATAGTACCAAGAGCATGAGTGACTACCTCGAGAGCTAACCGGTCATCATACTTCTACAACCACACAGCTTGGAGCTTACTTCCATTCACTAGAGATTTCACTATAATTGTTGGGTTTGGAGGATAAATGTTTCACCTATGATGTAAGGTCACCCTAATTTTCTAATATATGATTTATTTGGTCATAGATTCAATGTTTGAATACAAATAATTTATTTGGTCATAGATTCACCAAATGATTTGATGGCCACTACATTCGATCAATGGGTATACTTGAAAGATACCTTTATTATCCCAATTCACCAGTCGGAGTCCACAACACTGAAACTCAGGTTTTTTTGGTGTATCTAATAAAAAGGGTTATAGAATCCCTAAAAAAGGACCACCCATAGAATACTTTGTACTACTACACCTGACTGGATCAGTTGTTACCAAAATCCCACACTCCTATAAAGTACAGAGAATATTTCCCCATGGCCACCAATTCATGGCATTCCCACATGTTTCACATAGAAATGTTGAATCGATGAAAGAAAAATCATCACCATTTCTTCAACATCGATAGGAGACCTCTCAGTTAGAAGAAAAATATAATTGGATCGACAACTTCTATCACCACAGTCTTCATAGAAAGAGAACCCTTCATTAAATTTTTTGTTTCTTCAAGAGTAGATACTAGTTCTCCCCCTGAGTTGACTACCCTTGAAGAGCCTCCTCCTCTCTCTAACGCTTTTAACTCATATGTTGAACAGGATTTTGAAGACACACCTCTTATATTTAAAGAGGGGTTCTCCACCACCATTGATGAGTTGAACTAGGTAAAACATGGTACCGAGGAAGATCCAAGGTCAAAATTGTTCATTGCATCCATGACTTCAAAGGAGTAATTGTAAATTATGGCCTCCTTGAAACATCATTGCAATGTATTCACCTAGAGTTATGATGAGACAATAAGGATATACACTCAGGTCATTGTTCATCATCTTGGCATATTATTGGGTCATCGTAGGTTCAAATAGCCAACCAGAAATATGAACCCTTCTCACAGTTCCATGATTAATGACGAGTTTTTCAAGCGTATAAAATCAAAATTCATCAGGTAAATACAATACCCTAGATGGTTATCCAACATCATCCTACTTATGAAGAGGAATGGTAATATTAGAGTCTGTATTGACTTTTGGGACCTCAACTGCTATTATAAGAAGGTTGATTTCCCCTTCCAATGATAGATATGTTGAAGGATGTTATTGTAGTATTCTAGAAACTCTCCTTTGTGGATGAATATTCCAAGTAAAATCAGATCTGGATGACCCCCAAGGATGAGAAGTGCACTTCCTTTAGTGAACCAAGGGGATCTTCTTCTATCAAGTGACTCCCTTCATCTTCATGAATGTTTGAGGCACTTACTAGTGGGTCATGCACCACATATTCAATCCAATCCTTGAAAAATTGGAGGAATTATATATTGATTATTTGGTGGTCAAATCCCACCAACGTTAGGACCATATAAATTATATTAAGAAAGTGTTAGGTTTCCACCACTACCTACACTTGAAGATGAACCCCTTGAAGTGAACATTCAATGTTACTTCATGAAAATTTCTCATATTCATCATATAATATAGGAGCATTGAAATTTTCTAGGAAAATATTGATATTGTTAATCAAATCCCCCCCAAGAAATCTCTGGGAATTGTAGGACCTCTATGTTCACATTATCTACATACACTTATTTATTAAAAATATCACTTGAAAGTGTAATCCGTTATCAAGTCTCATGAATAAAGAAATCATTTACCATAGGGATTATAAGTTCCAAAATATGATTGAGGATATCAAGTAGTACCTACTACATCCTTTGGTTCTAATGACACATATTCTAGAAAATCATTTAGTCCTCTACACGACCAACCTAGAATGATCCCTTGAAACCCTTATATCCAAAAAAATGATAGTATGGAAATAATCCTACAATATCATAGAAACATGATCCAAGACACATTAACTAGATACTCCCCCATTGTGAAGAGTTGTCTCACTCTGGTTTTTTAGTGAAGAAGTTGCAATATTATCTACAACATTATGAGATACAGTTGCTTTCTTGAAAAGACTCACTGAAGTAGTTCCTCATTCTCCAAATTATGATGGGGATATTGGTAATTTCAGGGGTTATCCTTTACTAGATATACATAAGGTTTTTCTTGTATAAGGAAGTATAATACTAGGCATTGTAAGACTTATTATATGCACATCTAACCCCTAAATAACTAACTATGGATGGTGATTTCCAGATGAGGTTATCCTCTCAATGGATTAGGTTTTCCCATGTTGGAAGATTCATTTCGATGGTGAATATTAGAGACTGATCGATAGAAGGATCAATGATCCCAATCTTAACAACGTAGGAATAGGGATCATGTTCATCACCCTAACATAAGCCATATTTTTGTACCCATTCCTATTTTCATAAGGTTCCACCAATAACGAGGTAGAGTATAATTCCCTAATTAGTAGTCTAAAGTTGACCCTCGAGATTTATTTACCCTATATACTTTGGATTGGACACTCTGAGTTATTCATCAAGTAGGTTAAGGTTGACTATGTCATAAAAAAAAAGAGATAGGTCCCCTACAAGAGTATACTGGATAGAAAATGCCTAAGTTCCCTTCCCATATAAAGGTGAATTGTGTACTTCAGTTGCATAAAGGTTGAAATAACACCTTGTAAATTTTAGCCACATCTTTTTCAGAGCCAAACCAAGAAGACTTGGTCATTCATGTGGCACACCGGAGGGTCACCACCCCCGCCACTTCATATAATGGAAAGAAACATGTAAACCAACTAGCTATTGTCACTTATATTCTAGGACCATCAATTCCTCCCATATTCGAATAAACACCTGATTAGATGACTCATTTTTTGAGTGTCTCCATTATAGAATTATACCACCGGAATAATCCAAGCATCAATGAATCTGCCAGTGTGTGGCATGATTCACCCTCCAGAGTGGGACTAACCTATCTAAAACCTCTATAGACATGGGTTATATGTAATTATAATCTATTATATCCAATTAGACAAGATTAATTAGGTTATGAAAGAGGTAGATGTTGTATATTGTGGCAATAATCTATCCTGATTGAAGTTCTCCAAACAAATTTAAAGATTATGTTAATTATATCCCATCATAGTTCCTAAATGCATTGACCTCTCCAAGAGGTATCACACATGTCAAATCGATGATAAATTTTTCTATTGACCATGGAATCTTATTCACACCAATAATTATTCTTTTCCCTTTATAGTATGGGGACTCAATGTTTTGGTACCATACCCACAAGTGAAATCTTGATAGATCGGGTTCATCTTGAAAGAAAATGATTTCTTTTCCAAATGGTATGAAGTAGTTCCCCTAAAGGTATTCAAAACCCATTCCTTGATTAATATCATGAGCTCCCATATCATCCTTAAATTTTTAGTTCCTTATGATATTGTCACAATCAAAAAAACCAACTTCTGGGATTATATGTTGAAGAAATTGTACATTAATTAAAATATTAGGTCCAACCATAATTCTCGCTACCATATGTAGGAAAATGGGTAGATTGATCCATTACAAAATTCCCTATCTATCATCTTGTAAAATATAGTGGTCCATAACAAGAAGTTTTGGCCTAAAAATATCACCAACACCCTCTGGGCCTATTAGATGTTGACTCAGTATTCCACCCAGGTGACCTTATACTCCCTAGTATAAGGAACATAAGTAGTTTTTGCCATCAAGTTTCATTTTGTTTCAATCCAAACAGTTTTTTATTAATAAAAGAATCTATATTTAATGTCACAAGTCCATCTAGATAAGTTGTAATTCCTCAAGAAAAATAGGTTTCAAACCTTGGAAAACATTGAGATTCACTGAAATAGGATAATGAGAGTTTTCAATAAGAAGGTTCACCTCCACTATTTCTTCTAGGGTGACATGATACTGGATCTCAAAATGCTAGTGATACCTAGAAAATAACAACAAAAGTTGAAGACATTAAATGGTAAAGACATTACATTAAGCATAAGGTATATTCAAATGGATCATACTCTTTTATCATCATGAATGGATTACTTATCACACCTCCTACCAATATTAAGTTTATAAAGTAGTTATTCACATTAGGATCCCCATGATCCGAGAAGTACAATCCTAATCCATTTTCAATAGGTCTAAGATCTATGACCTTAAACAAATAGTATCCACATGGGCCAGGTAGTATGACCTTAAACTATTTTCAATTGGTCCAAAATCTATGACCTTAACCTATGAGTAATGGTCTAATAATTGTGACCTTAAACTATATAAATCCCATACATTCCAAGATCAATGAGTTTAAATGAGAAGTATTCATAGCCATATTTGTACAAATGTAAACTACAAATCCTGATATCCCTAACACATGACATTAGTCTATGATCTTACCTTGTATAAAACCAGTATTCCTCATATAAAAAGTATGGGATGATCAAAAAAATATTATCCCATATAAAACTGGGATACCTCATATGATAAATATGAGATGAACAAAAAATGAACATCATAAACACGTGACAGTAAACTGTAGACTTACCACATGTCATGAGAACTGGATTCCCTCATCAAAGAGGATAGCCTGCACTTTCAGTGTTGGAATCCTATTTCACCAGGTCCCAAAACTATGTGTGGCCTGATAACCATTATCTTGGGATATGTAGGGAAAACTAGAGCATCATCTTCAACCCATCCACAAATTTATCAACCCTTTAGCTGATAGCCCCATTTTCGGTCCATGAATTATGACCTTAATCTATGTGAATTTTTCCTTGAGGTATTTATGTGGAACGAGGGATTTAATTCCCTTTTTTCACATAATTGTTTACCTCTTCTATGCTACATTAATACCCTTGAGACAAACATTTTCATAGACCAATCATTATAGATTTAAAATGTTTTCCATTTTTCCCCTAGTCTAATCATTATGACCATAAACTATGAATCATTTTTTGAGTTATTTATGTGGTATGTGGGATCACATTACTTCATTTAAAATTGGGTTATACCTATTTCACACCATGAAAATAACCTTGAAATAAGAAACTTACTTCAAACTGCATTCCAATAGTACAAAAATTATGACTTTAAATTTTTTTCCTTCTTCCTTGAGAAAAATAATCATGACCTTAAACTATGTGCAACTTACATTAGTATAACTCTATTTTGAGTGGAGACTTGTTGTCTCCTTTTACATGAGGATTAACTATTTTACACCAAATTAATATTCTTAATACACCCTTATGTGGTCCAAGCTATATGACCATAAATTAGGCGCCCCATTCCAAGCATTATGACCTTAAAAAAGTGAATTTGGACTGCTTGGCCCCTCATTAGCATAATTTTATTCATCCTTGGTGTTTCATATATATTTTTCCCAAATATCTTTACATAACTATTTGTGGTTTGATTCCCATTCTCATGGGATGTGTAGTGATTCCTAGACCTTATGTCTTTGAGCATAGTTAAAAATTCACCACAAAATTACCCATGGTGCTATCACCCCAAAATGACCTCATGAGCCTCCTATTCAGGTATAAGACCCATTAATTTTCCTTGAACCATTAACGAGACTCGATTACCTCATAAATTAGTACGAGTAAGAAAATAATTATCAACTTATTGCATGAGCCCTACCAATATCCTCGAAACATGATGTTAAACTATAGACTTACCCTATATAAACATGGTATGTCACATATCATAATATGAGGTGATTCATTATCCCCATTTGGGAGGGTATCCCATTTCAATGTTAGTCACCTACTGTGCTACCTTCTAGAAAACATGTAGCTTGATTCCTATCCTCATGGGATACGTAGCGATGCATAGATATTTCATCTTATGCCCAACCCTCTTCATCGACACATTATAGTCTCCCCTCTTCTCCAACAATAAGAGGTTGACTAGAGGTAAAATTTGTCATGTTTTGTTTGCAAAAGGATCAATTTGGACATCTTTTTATATATGTTTATCAATTATTCATGCCATGCAAGCCCTAGTTTTGAAACTTTTTCCCTCCTTTGGTCAAAGATACATCACCTTAAATCAACAACTACCCCACTAGCCCAAGCTCCATGACCATAAACTATTATAATCCATAGTCTGAGTTGTAAGACTTTAAATTATAAATCCCAACATCAATAAAACATTATGTTAAAATACAATTTTACCCTATATAAAATTGGGATGCCTCCTGTGATAAATAAGATATAAACCATAACAATCATCCTTATCATATGATGTTAAATTGTAGACTTACCTCATTTGAAGCTATGATTAACTATATGATAATTATTGAATAACCAAAAAAATATACCCATATTAAATCTCAGAATCTCTATATGATGATTATGGGATAACCAATTTTTTTACCCTAAAAAAAACTAGGAAGCCTCATAATATGGGATTATTTTATATCCTCTCAAGAGATGATGTCATCCATCTAGTGTTAGTCTCCTACCATGGTACATACCATAGCTACATGGGGATTGATTCCCATACCCATGGGATATGCAGTGATTCTTGAATATCTCATCCAAGGATTATCCCTATTGTTGAATCATTTTAGGGTCCTTCCCATATAGTAAATTCTTAATTATCTCCTACCAACATAGGTCTCTAGTGCATCTGAGTGAGTGGTGGAATATCTCTAAGAGCACTCAATATTCCCTCTAGTACATTCCCCATTTACACTTATACACTTTCCACTTTATTCTATTTGGATATCCTTAATCCTCTAAGTGTGAAGATGATCCCTAGTGACAATTTTCATATGCCACACTAGCTCACCTACCATCAAGTGATCATGCAACAAAGTAACTTTGTTAAAAAATAGAAACTCTTTCATTTTGAACTTGATCAATGGTCAATCCTGGATTTTTTCACCCCATACTAAACTGACATATGTATTAAACCTATGTTTTGAATATGGTTAACATTTGTCCTTTTCTCACCAGTCATTACCTATTTACTATCATGGTCTTGAAATTTACAATCTCCCTCATTTTTTTTTTCACATTCACCCCTTGTTGTGTTCTCCCCTACAAACAACATGAATTTCGTAACACTCCATGTTTCTCACAATGAGAATGGATCATGTAGGCTTAAGATTTGGGAGGATGTTGTCTTCACAAAAGGTTAATATGCATGATATACTAGGGTTCAAACTCTATAACCTTAAACAAAGATAACATGGTACTTTCATCATGTACATAAACTATGCTAAAGTGGTCTTAGAGATGTTTTTTTCATCATGTGGAATCCTAAGACTCTCCTTTCACATTGGGTAACCTATCCTCAATTTCATGAAAGTTACTTCAAGGCCCACATCCATCAATTTAAGTATTATGTTCTCAAAATATTTGTAATTGGTTCAAAATCTAGGACCATAAACCAATATCTTATGTTCAAGCATCACGACTTTGAACAATGTGTAAGTCATCCTAGGAATGTGTCATATGATGTCGGGCCACATTGGAAACCATTTCACATTAGGTAACCTTATTTTAATTACATTCACACTCCTTTGAGACACATCCCCCCATAGTACAAGTATTATGACCTTTAAACTATTTTTCCCTTTTTGTGAACTTTACGACATTAAACTAAGATCCCAAGTATAAGCAGCATGATTATAAACTGTGTTTAAGTCTCCCCAAGAATGAGTTTTGAATAGTAAATCCTTCTTGGACCTCAATTCATGTTGTTTTTCACTTTGCTATGAAACACATATTCATTTTTTATTCTCACCCTATGGTCTAAGAATCATGACCTTAAAATGTGTTCCAGTTGTCTTGGGGACATTTTTTGCATTGGGCGGCCTCCTAGGACCCTCCTTTCATGTCGGGGTACCTCTCTCTTACTCCACACATATCCCTTTTAAGACACACAACCATATGATCCATGTATTATGACCATAAACTATTTTCAATTGTTCCAAACTCTATGATCTTAAACTAAGAGTCTGACGTCCAGGTCATAGACATTAAATTGTATAACTTTTCATCCCAATCACACAATGTTATCATCTTCACCATATTACGCTAAAATACATGCCCAAAATCTTCAACATATGTCATTAAACTACATATCTATCATCATTAACACACGATGTAAATATGTAGAGCATATTATTCCCTTTCTCAAGAACCCCTTTCCTATAGTGTCATTTATCTACTGCATTGTTTATGTTCATCAACAACTGCTTGACATTCGAGATGACGCTCCCCTTGGAAGATGAGTCTCGACATTGTGCAGATTGAGACTCCCACCCAATTTTATCAAATCCATAGTGGAATAATTATGATAGTGTTGGACTCCATTTTAAAATTCCATCACTTCATATCCATGATTAACATCTCCCTTGTACATACGAATGCGTCCCCCTTGAAAACACGGTCCCATGCCACACTGTCTATAACACACCAAGATTTTATGAAAATTTCATTTAAAATGAATTTAATCTTATTTATATTTATTGTTACACAAAACATTGAGTATATCATGGGTTATATGCAACATCGATTTTATATTGTGTTACAAAAAAGAACGAGTTTCTTTAATAGCATTCATGACACATGAAACCAAGATTCATCAAACCATTAAATAATATTATTATAACCTATTAATTTAATTATATGGGTATGAGTAGTATTAAAAAATTTATGAAATATAAATATAATTTCAATTCTAAATATAAATTTACTTATAATTTCTTAATAAATAATCAAACATTTTTAGTAAAGTAGTTATATTGATCAAAAATATATTTTCTTCAAAAATTATTTTAATTTATTTTTGTGAGAAAATATTTTAATTAATTTATAGATATTTTAGTAAAACTTATTTGTTAAACTGAAATTAATTTTTGAAATCATTATCATTAAATTATCATATGGTAAAATTTTGGGGCTTTCAGAAACATTAATATCAGTTTTTCAGTGAATAGTGAAAAATATTAATTTTATAAAATTATTATGTAATTTTATTAAATTAATTAATTTAAATGCATAATTATGTTTTAATGTAAATTAAGTATTATTTAGTAATATTTAATCCACTTAATTACTTTTTAATGAACTTCAAATTAAATTTCAGTATAACAATAGTTTTTGGTTTAAAAAAGGGTTTTTTTTAAACTATTCTAAAGTACATAATGTTTCTCTTTTTTAATTAAATAAAATAATCCCTAATGATGAATTTTTTAAATTATATTTATATATTATATATAAATTATATTATTACAATAATTATCATTATACATGGAGTTAATATAAAATCATCTTGTACTTGAAAAGAATATATTTCTCGAAAACCCACTTTTTAATCGCATATGTGGGTTTTATATTTAATTTTAGACACTTCTAGAAAATTTATTGGATCAAATAGAATAAATTTTTGAATTAAAATTATCAAAATCATCTTCGTTTGAATATTTTGGGTTTTTCTAAAAAGATTCATTTTTTCATGAATGTTGAAAATTACTGAATGTTAATTGAAAACTGTATTTTGTTTAATTTATTTATAATGTTAAATAATATTTTAAATTTGTTTTAAAGTAAAATTAGTCCAATTATATATATATATATTAATCTAATTTATTTCATTTTAATTAATTTCATATTGAAATTGGTTATAAAAATTTTGTAACTTTGGAACATTTTCTCATTGAAGACTCGTTTTCACGTCACGTCGATGGGATTATTTTTAAATTAAAAATTTTCACTTTTGTGTATGGGATTTATAAGAATAGATTAAATATTTTGAATATATAAAATTTATATTATCTAATAATTTAAACTTAAATTTTGACCAAAATGAATAGTAAAATCAGTAAAAAATATTTACCATGGTTAAGGTAAAAATGGACTTACCAGGGGTTTAAACTTTTATAAAAAGAGTTTAAAATAACAGAAAACCTTTATAAAACCAATTGGATAGAAATATTTTAACTTTATTGCTTATATTATTGATAATGTTTCATTATTTAAGCTTTCTAGCATAAAAAACATGGGTGGAATTATCTCTTTTCAAAAATTTAACGTGTGTCACTCACCTCACTTATAAAAGGAAACCTCCTCTCCTCGATATTAAAACATTAAGAAACATTTGGTTAATAAAATACCTACCGAATAACATCTTAAATTCCATTATCTCATCCTAAAATTCTTATTTAAAAAAAATACTACATTGGAAGGTTGTTGGTGTAAATCTAAGGAGGATACTTGAAGAATAGGTGGGCTTCATCAATGATCATTTTTTTTATTTCTTTATGAACTCCTTAAATTACTATTATAACATTATTATATAATAATGTAAGTATATTAAATATAATAATATTTTTTATGTTCAGTGCATGACTTAAAATCATCTCCACTTCCATCAAATGGGTTACGAAATCAATATTCATGTGTGTGGAAGACTGCCACCTCATGAACTGATGTCAATCATTTATACTTTACCACATATAAAGGATAAAAATAATGTTGTATTTATTAATTTTATAGGATATATATGATTTAATGTTGACTCTATAATTATTATATTATACATACATTCACGCTATTTATTGTTGAAGAATACGATAACATCGCTCGTGTGTATGGTGGACTACCAGCTCACAAAGTGATGTGATTCATTTACGATTTAAATGGAATTTATTAATGATGAATTTAATAAAAATATTTTATATATATGAAAAAAATATTATTTTTGAATAATAATACATATCATTTACTTTTTACCCTTTAAATCTTATAAGAAAATAAAAACAATGTTCATGTATACGTATAGCCTTATGTCTCTAGGAATAGTGTATTTCAATTTAAATCACTAATTTTTTTGAATTAATATAAATACATATATAAAAACATATATTATATTAATATAATTTATAAAAAAAATTATATTATGAAACCATGATCTAAGTAAGAGGACTAAAAATAACAAGTCAAAACATACACGCAAAACAAAGTAGTTATTTCCTTAAACATAACATTAACATGTAATTGTTAATAAAAGGCTAGTAAATGGTCATAAGAAAATAATATATGGTATTATTTATATAAATATTATTATATAATTTATTTATAATATAATTATATTTATTATATTGGATGTTTTAACATGTACAACAAAATTCAATACTTAAGGTAATGGATTTTCATCTCACTTATATTTTTTGTTAGACAAATGTCATATTCACCATATGTTTCGTTTATGTAGTGTATATAATGTACATGAATTTATTTTATGATTATTATCCTTAAAATTATGGTGATTTAAAAATATACTTTAGGATCTCTCTTTAATGGGGTTTAAAGTTTCAATGTTATCAATGTGGTAATGGATTTTTAAACTCTCTTTTATTTCTGAGAGACATATGATAATTCACCACTCATTTATTTTGTCTGGTGTTTATACGTACCCTTCTACATGTAACATAATTAATCTCATTATTTACATGTTATTTAAAATTTCATTTTATGTTATTATTTGTTGGGCATTGTGATTCAAAATATTACTAAAGTGGTAAGGGATTTTTATCTCAAATTTCCATCATTGAGATATATGTTATGTTATGCATCAATATTCTATTAAAAGGTGTATATATATCCCCTTTACCATTTAATACCATGAATTTATTTATACTCATGATATTTTAAGTTTCGTTTAATGTTATTCTTTTATATAGCTTATGATTTACTGTTACCGAAGTGGTAAATATCTTATGTTACAATCTCATTATTTATTGGGATTGTTTATGATTATGTTATGATAATAAAATATTATGATAAATATCTCATGAAACTAATAAATTTTATTCTCCTTTGGTAATTCGTGATTTTTTCAATTAATATTTCTATTTTTTCACTCTTTGATACTTAAAATAATTGAGAAAAAAATTAATAAAATATGTCATTATTTATCTCTTTGGTCAGAAATCTGTTTTCCCCCAAAACTATCTTTTCTAAAAATGTTTTCAAAAATTTTTAAAACCTTTTTCAAATGTTTCACTAAATATAAATTTACCCATGTTTAATTTTTTTTTAAAAAAATTAATGGAATCTTCATGTAAATTTCTAAACAATGCCTTTTTGGCATTTACTAAAAATATGAATAGAATATTTATTTTTTACATGCATGGAATAAACATTATTTTTTTTTTAATTACCGTACAAGGATTTCAATATTAAATTAATTTGTTTAGACTTTATTTTCAAATATAAATTTTCCCTCAATATTTGAAAAAAATACATTTTAAATAAATGATTTCAAAGTAAAAAATGGATTTTGAAAATGTGTTAAGATATTTTTTTAAATTAGAAGGGTGATTTTTCACCAGAAATGATTATATGATTTTAAATATTAATTTATATGTTCACAATTATATTTTCAAAAGAAATTATTTTCAAAAATATATTAGAATTTTTAGTTTTAAAAGGGGTATTTTCAAAGAAAAGTTATCTTCCTCAAGAAAATGTTTTAAGCGATTTATCTTTCAAAATAATTATCCATATAAGATGTTATACTTTGATTTTACATATGATTTTATAGGGATATGAACCAAGGATTCCATTACTATTCTTTCTCTAAATAGTGTATGTTTTTGATGGAATGATTCTTATAAAATCAGTTTCTCTTCCACGGGTTATACCATGATAAAATTCTTCTAAAACCCACTTCCTTTTCCACAGGTTATGCTACAATAAAGTGATGAAATGACTATGAAATCTAACTCTTTTTATATGTTATGATTTTATTAAATGTTTATGAAACCCATTTCATTTCATGGGTTATTATATGATGATTGTTTTATTTTCTTGTGGAACCCATAAATATGGTTTTTATTATGATATGGGTGGGACCTATATCTCCATCCAATGCTTTGGTTAATTATAAATGTTATATGAACTCAGAGGGTACAAAGATGGTTAGACCGAGACTGAAAAGAAGGTTACATGGGTAGTCATTCCAGACCTAAAAAATAGAGTACACTAGTGGTTGGACCAATCCCAAAGCTGGTACACAGGTGGTTATCCCAAGCCTAACATGTTATGAGTGTCCTGGTGGACAGCATTGACATGAGATTTTCTATGCTTTTGTGTATGCCAAAAATCTATGTCTTATTCCAATGTTAGGCTCTCGTGGATCATGTTCTTGGATTCTCTTATGATTATTGTCTCATTAATTTTCAATCTTCATACCATGACATGGGATTATAATCCTTGATAGGTAGGTTAGAGTTTTCACATGTTATGCTCATGTCCTCATACCCTTATTTTCATGTTATGCTTACATATATCCATTATTTAGCCTTACTAAGCATATTATAAAAACATTTATTATGTTTCATTTCCCTAGGTTATAAATTATGTGTAGCTTTATGTGTTTTTGTACCAGATTAAATTATAAAAGAATTTTAATATTATCATTTGTGGGATGGTCTGTTTTGAATACCGATCTTCGAAATGTAATTCTGAAAGACGGAACACTTAAAAGTGTCTTTTTAGACTTTATTGAATTCTCCATGGGTCCATTAGAAGTTTTATGGAGTTTCAAGAGCATCAGATGTTGGAAACTCGGGTTTTAGTGGTCTATAAAGGGTACATGGTTTGTCTAAAACCTTGTAGACCCTAATAGAAAAATGTGTATCCTAAATAATGGAAGCAGTATGTGTCTCATGGTATATTAATAGTTTACATAAACCATCTGCCTAGCCACCATGGGTAGTTCCTTTTAGGGATTACCTATTCGCTATTCATTGCATGGTTGGTGTACTATTTGACTAACTGAATGATCAAAATTGTGCGACCCCCCCCCTTATGAAATATCCCACACACATTTGGATCATGGTTTGGAAAGCCATGCAGCCAAACCATAAACCTCATTAATGGGGGTGAAATTACTAGTTTACCTCTATTTGTTTTTTTCTTTTCTTACTCCTCCACACAGAGAAACTACTCCACTAGTCTTCTTCTCCTCTCATAAGGATAGAGAGATCTCCTTCATCTAGCCTCCATTTTAAGAACCATTTGAGTCCATGGATTCCTCTGAGAAATCCCTACATTTACCTTGATTTATTACTTTGTTAATATCCTCTATTGTTGTGATATTTTGGTGCAACTCATTTTTTTCATATTTTAAGGGTGTTGGTATGTTTATCTGATTGGTCTAGAATGAGAACAAATCAATATTCAATATTGTATGTGTTGATCGTCCTGATCACGAGGTATGTGTTTTATGCTCTGTATTGTCATTTTGTATCACATTAAATGGTTCTACATCGTGCTACTCACCGGACCCTTCGGGTGATGCTTGTTTTTCTTAATAAATTTATTATAATGGTTTTCCATGTCATATGTGATCTATCCTTATGGATAAACCCATCCATGGGTTCTTTTCCATGTCATTGTACACCCCTTTGTGTGCTTCCACAATTAGTGAATGTTTTTATGACATAAATGGTTAAATTTCCTTATGGGGGTTTCTCTTTTATTAATGACTTAATCTTTTAAACCAAATCTAGGTAAATGGATGTCCATGAGATTAACCCTTGAGCTTTATGCCTTACACTTATAATTTAATTACTTATGCTTGGTGCTTCACTTTGGAATAAAATTTCCTTTTGTCTTTTCTTTCATAATACATATACCTTATGTATTGAATGATCCAATAAAATAGAAATGTAGTGACTAAAATTTATTTCATGTTTTAAATGATTGAACCTATGAATTGAACCATATTTCTTGGATTATTAAAAAACCATTTCTGGAGTAATGGCTTTCTCTTAGTGGAGGAGTGATATGAGGGTTTTTGACTTAAGAACCCCTTTTATGGACTTTCATGCCTTCTTGTTGAAATTTTTTATTTTTAGTGAAATTTTGGGGGTGACACTATCTAGGTATGGGATTTCCCTACCGAGAATTATCTAGTTTTACCTCTAGACATGTGACACCAATTCACTAAGGGAGACCCCTTTGATGGTATCAAAGGTATGATGGTTTTCCATTCCTCGAGTAAGACTAAATCCCCTATGTGTGATACCATGTATGGACTTGGAGGGTATTACTTGAATTTTCACACCATTATTTTAGTGGCGCATGATACATCTTTCCTGGGTCACCATGGATGAAATCCGTGGCTTTGGTCATATGTGGATCCCCTTGAGCGATTCTTGTATATTCATACCAAATTTTCATGGATGAGATCAGGGTGACTCATTGTATTTTGAAAGTGGGTATAAAAGTCAATTAAATAAAATTTTAATGAATGTTTCCAAAATGATAAATGGTCCTTAGTTTGAAATAAATGTAGGGATGTGTCCTCTATGACCAATTACAATTTTAGGGATAATCCACCCTCCATCATATTATATTACCCAATTTACCATTTTAGGATATTATGGTTCAGACTCACCAGCATAGTCCAAAGTAGGTAATTTGACATGTGTCCAATTAGAACCTGGTCCAATTCAATTATTTTATTTAAATATTTCTATATTTCACATACTCACTATAAAGCACTTATTGTTTATATTGAATGAAATGGAATGGTTTAGAAACCATGGGTTCCAGCCTATTAAGAGTGTATCTCACACCCTAATCAGACACCATTAGTATTCGAGTAGACTTTACATCTTTAGGTATTGATAAAGGTGGGGAATCTATCTTCCAATACTTGTTTTACATTTATAGGATAGAGTTGGGGTAGAGGAATAAACCGATACTTATAATTCTCAAGGAGCTATTTGTTGTGATGATATTATTTTATTACATTATGGTGTACATGTATATTTTATTTCTTCACACTTATACTTGTATCATAATATGTCATACATTTATTATTGTAAATTGGAATTGGACACTTTTATCCATTTATTACATTTATTATTATACTAGTTGTTCTTTTTTTATTATTAGTGATTTTGCTAATGGATATTATGTTTCTTATTTATTATACCATTGTGTTACTCTAGACAAGAGGGTATAGTCTCACCACCATACCACTATTTGAGCCTCACTACTATTCAGTATCCTCTGGCATATAGAGAGGCTTGCTTCATGATATATGGCGACTGGTCCGGCTACAGATTGAGTAGTCAGTTAGAATGGGATTTTACAAAGTGGTATCATAGCCTTCTTTTCCCTTTTCTTAATATTTTGGGTTGGTAGACAAGAGACTATGAATATGTTGAAACATGGTAAATAGTCATTCTGATGAATGATAAACCCATATACAAGGGATATTTCAAGTTTCCAGGGATGTGATTGTTGTTCATGATGTTCGTTGTTATAGTTTATGTTTATTTCACCTTGTGTTAAAGTTAAAATTTCCACTACTTATTTATTTATGAGATTAATATTATTTACCCTTGGCCTAGTATGGAAAGGATATAGCATTACATGTATCATGATAGGCACATAGGAATCTATATTCCATGTTATGTAGAGTGAATTTATAGGTTATTATAAATTATTAATTAGCCTTGTGTGTTATTTTCTAGTCTGAGATATTCCATGTTATAATTGCAATAACATGTTAGGTCTTCACCTAATAAGGTAAATTTTTAGCCCATCATACTAACTTTACATTCTTGGATTTATTTATTTTTCTTTCTTTAAATTTACATGCTTCTATTTTTGTGAATCATAGTCCAAAAATATCTAATTGAGATTAAATGGGAGTCAAATTTTAATTAATAAGGTATATAGGTGCCTTTTAAATTGGAATTTAATAAACCATATATATGAACCATTTTATATTTCTTTTATATACCTAAAGTATAATATATAAATGTTAAATATGTGTAAATTTTCTTTTTATCCTAAATAAGTTGGATGCAATTAAATGGGAACCAAAAATGGAAACCATATGAATTGGAATCGGGTGACCCATATAATTTAAATTGTATATACACACCATATATATGTTTAAATTTTTTCATATTAATTTTGAAGAGGTTTAATTTTTCTTTCCCCAAACAACATGGTTTCACTTAGATGGGAGTTGTCTCCAACTTGTATGGTGTATGTGCACTTTATAAGTTGAGGGGTGGTAGACCATAAAGTTAAACCATCAGTTATGGACCATTCCCTAGAGACTGAAATGTAATATAAAATAATTTGTATGGTAATGTTTTAAGTTGAATCATCAATGATCATACCAATTTTTCTTGGGATTAATGGTCCGTATGGCTATTTCCCAAATGCACAACTTGATCCTAATTGGTCAGTTGGGGAATGTTTTTTATGAAATGAAACATAAGTGTGTTTTAAATTTTTAATTTTTATAAATGTTTGAGATGATCTTAATTAAACCATAAATGGATCAATGGGTCCCTAATAGGTCACCTTTTCTTTTAAATTCCTAGTTCTAAATCTCATGTGGTTAAGTTATACTATATACAGGTAATCATTTAAAGTGACCACTTTTTGGTGCCTTCTTATGTTAAAATACCCCCCTTTAGTAAATAAAATACCTTTTATATTCTTAATATCATTTTTTGAAGCCTTATAAATAATTTAATTGTATTAAAATGAGTCTATGTAATAAAATGGCCTAATTTTAATGGGATTTCACTAAGAAATAATGTTTAAAAGGGTGATTTTATATACCTTGCCTGTTTTTTGTTGTGGTTAGTGTTGGTTTCTACTTAAAAATAAACTTTTTGATGTTAAGTGTCAAATGAGTTCTAGTTTAATGACTTAAAAATAGACCCTTAAGTGGTGTTATTAGCCTTAACTCCCATGTAAGGGTTGTTTTAATCCTTCTTGTATTTTTCCTTGAAATACAACATGAGTTTTTTTATAGGATTCTTCCTTACCAAGTATGAATATAAATAATATGACTTTAATACAAGTGGAATTTAATAGGTTTGACCTCATTTGGGTCAACACTCTCAAATTTAGTAAGTGACTATCCTATTATAGGTAGTAGCCTAAGATATTTATAACCCTTTCTTTTTTCTTCTGATCGTTTTCTCTTAAGTGGTACTATTTGGTTGCCATAGTTTTGTGTTGGAATATTATTTTCAAAAACAAAACCCTTTTTTGATGGATGTTAATGTGTTGTTTTACCCTTTCTCCAAGTGTGAGTATTCTGAAATTATCATTTCTAGTTGGATAGACACGACTAGGTCTTGGTTGAATGCTTAGTAGGTTGTGTGACCCTTCATCTCCTTGCTTTTTAGCATTGGATGACTTTGGAGGTTTTCTTCTTGTTATAAAGTCATACAAGTGATACAAATCATGGTTAAATCTTTATTATGGACAATCAGATACATGAATGAATATTTCCAATAAGCCTATGTATATTATTAAAGATTTTTAATTTTCTCAGGAAATATTAGGGTAGTATGCATCGATATACATGGTATGCATCATCTTGTTAAGTGGTGCATTGAAATATTTGAGTACAATGTTAATAGATTAATCTAGAGTTGTTACACTTTGAACGCCGGTTAGCTAAGAAGTATAGTGACCTAATCATCTAGAGAATAAAACTTATACAAATGTTTGGAATGATGTTCTAAGTGGATTGGGTGTTTGACATGTTGGTTAGTCATTCTAGTTTTTCTACCTACTACAATGACACACGTGGATGTAACTCATGTTAGTACTTACGTGTAATTCTAGAAGTGAATATAATCTAGAACTCTTGGTTGGATGGATATATCTATCTCTTTGGTTTAACACTTGTTGAATGTGGTATAGCCACATCTAGGACTCATATTTGGTAGTCAATGGAGTCTGTTTTGTGGATTGAGTTCCCTATTTAGTGGATCCAACTACTAAAGAAACTCTTAAGGTGGGGAGTGTCACATAAAATATGGTTAAACATGTACTTCCAAGTAGTAGGAACACAATCTAGAAGGAACATCTATAAATGTTTAGTTATATATTGAATTCTTTTAGGACAAGTGAGTCTTGTAATGTGTCAGTGCATGTAAGAAATCACGATAATGAATGGTTGGTCTTGGGTTCAACCTTTGTAAACATTATTGTTTAGGGATGGACTTTGGTGGTTGTGATTAATCATTATATAATTCCTTATGTGGTAAAGGAATTTTGGTTGTGTGATAAAAATGTATGAGAAAGTGTATCCTAGATCTTCCAAGGTAGTCGATATATAATGTCTCAACCACCTTCCCCTTTTCTATGGGAAAGGTCAATTTTAAAATGTATGAATCACTCCACCCTTTTTATATAGAAAGTGTCTAGGATCCTTTATAGATATTTTTAAAAACCTCTTAGTGTACTATTAGATTTAAGGTGACCATATATCTTATCTTGGTATCATTTGAGTACCTTGATATACCATTAGTATTACACCATGCTAAGGTTTTAAAATGATATTGGGATTGTTTAGGTGGTTTTTGTTAGAGTTTCACTTCAGAAGCATGGTTGTTCTTAAAGGCATTGTTAGTCCTGATTTATACCTAGTTTCCCAAGTAGGAATTCTTTAGTTAGACTCATGGGAACTAGCTATTATCTTGTGAAATGATCCCCAGGTGAATTTTTACTTTGGGGTCAGTCAATGATCTTGATGTGTGGATGTTTATATTTATACCAAAAACTTCCCTGTAAGTTTCATTTATGTTTTTCATTGTATATGCTTGTTTAACAATAGTTTAGTATTTTGAGGTTTACCTGAACCTCATTTTGGCTCATATGAGTTGTTTCAAAATGGGTATTAATCCAACTATGCGGGGTTAGGGTTAAATATTTGTTCATGATGAGACACGATAGCTTAAGTAGACTTTTGGATAGGTTGATCATTGGAATCTGGTTATAGGATTCAATGAGTGTGCTCTGATAAAATCTAGATCTACCATTGATTAAAATACTTCGGTTTAACATTTAAAACATTATTTCTAACTAAGATAATCATTTCAAGAGTGTTAATTCAGTAGTGCATTGACCATTCTTATTCAGTTTTAGTTTAAAGAAGCTCATTTTGACTTAGATCTTCAATTGAATCATACTTCATGTCTCATATTATAAGAATCCTTGGAACTCTACAGGCACATATTGAAAAGGAAATTCTAGGAATATCAGTGTCATGATTTTAAATTGGACCTTAAATTCTAGAACCTATAGTGGAAGCACCATAGTCTAGGTGGCTAAAGATATGACATAGAAATAATGTCTCTAGTGTTATGGGAACGAGTAAGATTTTTCTTGACACTACCACTCAGAAGAGATCATTGGATTGAGTTTGATCATAACTTGTGTTATATATTAAGGTTATTCATGGAGGTGCATTGGAAATTTATAAATAAAACGTGGATGTTTGAACAATACTCCACGACCTGAGTAGGTCAATTGATGTTCTCTTCATTTTCCCAAGGCTTCTCTAGGATGATAATTTGTAATGTGGGGAGGTTGTAGCATCCCATAATTTTTTTACTTGATGAAATTACAAATGAATTGGAATTTTTTCATTTGGTGGAAGGTTTATTTTCAAAACCAAGATTCTAAACATAATTCCAAATGATGGAACACATAAAAGTTACATTTTTAGACTTGGGTGAAAGTCTGAGGGATACCTTATAACATTCATGGGGTTTCGGGAGATTTGGAGCATGGAAACTCAAGTTTGGGTGGTCTACACAGATCACATTGTTTATCTGAAACCATGCGGACCCCAACAATAAAATGTGTGTCCTAAATAAGGGAATCAACAGGTGTCATAGGGGTTGTTCATAGTTTACCCAAACCATGTGCCTATCCCACATGGGTTGTGCCATTTAGTCAGTACCTATACGCAATTCATTGTATGGTTGGTGCATGGTTTGACTAACCATGCTTATAAAACCATGTTTCTATCCCCCTTTATGTAGTAGCCTATGAATGGTTGGTTCACTGTTTGTCCAACCGTTCGGCTAGTCCGTGCGCCGCATTAATGGGGTGAAATTACTGGTTTACCATTATTTTATTTTTTTCCTTTCCTTTCTCCTCCGCACATAATAGCTCCTCTAATAGTCTTTTTCTCCTCTCATAGGGATGGATATATCTTCCTCGTCCTACCTAATTTTCAATAATCATTGGATTTGATTGATTCCTATTGGTAATCTCCTAGTTCCACTTGCTTCTTGACTTTGTTAATCTCTTATCTCTCTATGCTATTATAGAGGGACACATTTTGCCCTATTTTTAGGGCGTTAGTGTGCTTCTTCAATTTCTCTCAAATATGACCAAATCAAGCTTCAATAGTGGAGTTGTGTATCATCCTAAGAAAATTTTAGGTGGTCTTGGATCTTCCATAATTTCATCACATTTTAAATGACGTGTCATCATTTCGCCCATCAGACCCTTCCAGCGATGCTTTCATCTTTTGTAATAAATTGATTAAAATGATTTATCATGTCCTATGTGACTACTTTTTTGGAGAAACCCACCCATGGGTTGTTCTCTTGGACATTTTCCACCACTTTCGGTGCATCCACCATTAATGAGCATTTTCCATGACTTAAATGGTTAAATTTTATTATGGGGATTTCTTTTTTGTTAATGACATAATCTTTTATATTGAATCATGGTAAATGGATGGCTATGATATTATCCCTTGAGATTTATGCCTCACACTTTTAATTTAATTGTTTATGCATGATGCTTCACCTTGGAAGACAAGTTCCATTTTTTCTTTTCTTCCTTAATACATATTCCTCATGTATTTAATGATCTATTATAATTAAAACATTATAAATAAAATGAATTTCATGTTTCAAATGCTTGAACCTATGATTTTGACCCTCTTACATGGATTATTACAAATACATTGATTGATTAATGGATTATCTTATTGTTAGGGTGATCTGAGGGGTTCTAACTAAAGGACTCATTAGACAAACTCTCATTCCTTCTTGTCGAAATTTTATATTGTTAGTAAATATGTTGGGGAAAAACCAGCTATTCCTAGGATGGTATCATTGAGTGTTATTTATTTTTACCTCCATAAGAGTTACACTAGTTCCTTAGGGGAAACCCCTAAATGGTATCAAAGGAATGATGGTTGTACCATGCCACGAGTGAGACTTTGGCCTTTACGTGTGATACCAAGACCGAATTCAAAGGCTAGCACTTGACAATTCACACCATTCTTGGAGTGACACATGACACTTCATTCCTAGGTTATTATAGATGGAATCATTACATTTAGTCATATGCATATCTCTTCAAGAATCACTTGGAAATCCCGACTGTAATTTCATGGATGGGCTTAGGATGTCTAACTTTATTTTGAAATTAGTTTTAAAATTGAATTAAAGAAAATTTTAAGGAATGTTTTACAAAATGAAAAACATTCTTGGTTTAGAAGAAACAAAGGAATGTGTCCTTCAAGGAAAATCATAAGCTTGGGTATAGTCCACCCTCTTTAATATTATCTTACCCAATTTACCATTATTTCTGGTTTAGACACACTAGATTAGTCGGAAGTAGTTAATTGTAAAGTTTTATAAGTGGAAGCCAGTCTAATGAATTTATTTTATTTCATAATTTCATTATTTCACTTACTTAATATAGAACACTATTTATTTATATTGCAGGAAATGAAATGTTCTAGACACCATGGGTTCCAGACTATTGAGACTATATCTCACACCTTGCTCATGCACCATTTTTACCTAAGTATACTTTATGTCTGCAGATATTGATAAAGGGGAATCATCCATCTTACAATGCTTGTTTTACATTTCTAGGATGGAGTTAGGTTAGAGGACCAAGCTAGTACTCGGAATGCTCATGGTTCTATTTATTGGATTGATATTATTTTATTAAATTGTGTTTTACCTTAATATTATATTTTATTATGATTTTTCCTATAGAATCAACTGTCATATATGATTTTTTGTACATTTTCATTGACCACTATTATATAGTTACTATATATTTTTTCCATTTCATATTATTTCATTGTTATTGCTAGTTATGTTATTGGTTATGGTGTTTCTTATCTTCTATACTATTTTGTAACTCTAACCATGAGGGTATAATCTCCCCACCATACCACCATTTAACCCTTTTTTCTAGTTGATAGCCTCTATCTTACGGGGGTGCGCTTGAGGCCAAGTGTTAACTGGTCCGACTAACGATTTATTGGTCAATCGGGCCAGTACGTTACAGATAGGTTCAAGTAGGGTATATTTTTGAATATTAATAAATGGGAGGATATTTGTGGGATAAATTAAATATATTTCCCCAAATTGAAAATATTTTTTTCAATGTTTCTAAAGGAACTATGCTATTATGTTCCTCTAGTGTGTGTTTCTGTAATATATTTAATATTTATATAAAAAGTGTAATATCCATGTATAAAAATCATGGGTTACTATAATTGGTATCAGAGGATTATTTTAGACAACCTTTATAATATATAGTGAGAAAACATTTTTGATATTCCTAGGGATATTTCAAAGTACATGTCTAGGGATGTCTCTAAGGATAAGTCAAAGGATGAGTCAATTTATAAGAAAATGTCCTAGAATTTGGGTAAAGGATATATCATGTGGTTTCAAAGAAATTATATCCCTTTCTAGATACTATAAGTTGACTAGGCTCTGGAAAAAAGGTACCTAGGAGTAATAACTCTGAAAAGGGTGCACTG
Organism: Viscum album; assembly: GCA_963277665.1. NCBI lineage: Eukaryota > Viridiplantae > Streptophyta > Magnoliopsida > Santalales > Viscaceae > Viscum > Viscum album. The sequence goes on along the minus strand of OY728146.1, from coordinate 639,036,287 downwards.
ATTTCGACTTGATCATCACATGATGCATGACAGTGGGCCTTCCTGCACACCTGGTTTGACACTCCCCAAGGATATGATTTGTAAATTCTAATACACTTTACAAACCATCATAAAGAATTTAAATAGATGATGACTATTAATAAACTAGGATACACCTAAGGCTTCATATATTTAAAAGATTGTTTCATGATTTAGACATCCTATAAGTGATTTTTCATGATTATGTGGTTTTACACTATGATTAGTGTTTCTCTCACTATGATTTTTTGTTTTAGTCAATGGTGGAAACCAGAAGAAACATGGTTAATATTGAATGTGAGAAAAAAATTGATGATAAATATCCAAATCGGATGATGACTAGAGTGAATGGTATTATGATTATGCCAAATAATTTTTCATGAAACATGATTAAAAACATTGACCTTAACCAACTCTTAGAATCACCAAATAAGATAAAGAAATAGTTCACTAAGAGTTAGGGAAGTGGATACCATTAAGAAAATAATATTATGTTTCCTATGTGTCAAGAATGTGGGAAGAAACACACAAGTGGATATCTTAAAGGAACAAGAAGATGTTTTGAATATGTAAAATAAGGACACCAAACAAGTAATTCCAAATAAAAATGAAAAGTTTAATTAACAAAATAGATGTGAATAATTGTATCCATAAGATATCATTAAATGTTTAATTATTTAAAAGTTTAAAGCATCATAATTATGAAAATCAATGCCCTAAGGGGACATCTTTTTAAGAAAATCAATGTGTTTGTATGATTAATTGTTAAATAACTGATGATTAATATAATATAAATGACATATGAAAAGAAATAGGTATTAGGGAATAAGATGATGAAGCCTAGTAAATGGTTTGAGAAGTAAGTGGGGTAAATTAAGTATTTTTGTATTGGAATTCAAATATTATGTTATATGAATAATGAGATATATAAGTATTGTTTAGTATAGGTTTTTCATTGTAGATTTGAAAGAATATATTGAATGATACTGATGGAATATAAAAGTATTTAATATAAAGGTGATATTTTAAAGATAACCATTAATACGTTCTAAATGTTGACATAATGATGTTAGGATAAAGATATTATCGATTTGGATAAAGTAAATTGGATAGTATTGATTTCCTTAGAATTGAATAATGTTTTTTTTGAAAAAGTGGTATATACTATCATTGATGGAGTTTACAGAATTTTTTTATTTAAGTAATATATCAAATAATCTTGTTATTATATAATGAATAAGGAATCATGTATGTTTTAAATAAGGTTTTATAGTAATAATTATTTTAATAGAATACAATATGAAGGTATTCACACTTTTGGTATGTGATTGTTAAAAACTATTTCATGCAATTTGGGCGATTAATGGTAAGTTCATTTTGTAAATTTAGTAAAATTATTTCTATTGTTTTAGATTTTAATCCTTTGGAAGGTTCATAAGGTTAAAAATTTTTGTAATGGTTTATATTTAACTTTTAATGAGGTTTTATAGATTAATGGATTATTTTTCTATAAGAAGATTTATTCATATTGGATAACCTGTCCTACCCATTTTGTTTTTATTACAACTAGAATTATAAGGGATGAATTATCATTATTTTTTTGGATATTATGATCCATTAGTTCTTGAGGCATAAATATTCACCTTTATTTATTATATTAATAGATAAAGTGTAAATTGATCAAGTCACAACCAAAGGGTGTGATTTTTCATATTAAATGGAAAGAAATCAAGTAAGTATATATTCTCACAAAAATTCTCCAACATTATGAAAGAGAAATTGAAATAAAATGTTGTCACATTATCGTCATTTTTATGATATCAATTCCTTTTTTCATGCATCTTTGGTTTTGGTTTATTGGTCTTCAAACTTCTCTAGATCACTTACTTTCTTTTGATTGATGATTTATATCACTCTCTGTATTTATTTAAGATTTTCTTCCTTGTCCAAATCTTCACGTCCCACCTATGTTCTCCTATGTAGAAACATAATTATGAATTATTTTACATTACCTTTATGTTTCTAAATTTCAATTTTTATGGGATTTTTTTTATTAATTTTAACTATGTGGGTTACTATGAAGTAATTTGAAAATACAAAACCTTTGATGTCTGAGATGAATTTTGAGGTAGAAATTCATTTTAAGGGGGTGGAATGAAAAAACATGAGATTTTATGAAAAAAATCAAATGAATTCAATCTTTTCTCAACTCATCCTTACACATAACACTAAGTATATCTTTTGTTATATGAAACACTGAGTTTTTTTAATACACAAGATAAGGACTTTCTTCGATGGCGTGCATGATAAGCGACACAAATCTTTAGAGAACCATAAAATAATATTATTATAACTTAGCAATAAAGTAGGAGGGTATGAATAGTATTAACTAATTTATGAAATATATATATAAATTTAACAGTCAATATAAAATTACTTATAAATTCTTAGTAAATAATTAATAAATTTTTAGTAAAGTAATTATATTCATCAAAAATATGTTTTCATAAAAAATGTTTTTTATTTTTCTATGAGAAAAAATTATAATTAATTTATAGTGATTTTAGAAAATTTTATTTTATAAAATTAACTTCATTTCTGAAATCATCATATTTAAATTAACATAAGGTAAAATTCTATGATTTTCTAAAAAATATTGATTTCTCAGTGAATAGTAAAAAATAAAGATTTTTTTGTGGAACTATCATTTTTTCAATAAATTAAATAATTTAAATGATAAATTATATTCAAAATTAATATAATTATTATTTATTAATATTTAATCCACTTAATTTTTTAAATCAACATTATATTCGATTTTAGTATTACATTATTTTTGGGTTTAATTTCTGAAAACTCTTTTAAAGTGCATAATGTTTCTCAATATTAAATAATTAAAATAATCCCTAATGATGAATGATTTAAAATAAATTTTTATATTATATGTCAATTTATATTCATCAAATTTTTATTATTAGTCATATAGTTAATATAAAATTAAATTGTATGTGAAAAAAATACACTTCTCAAAAACCCTCTTTTTCAACATGTTTACGAGTATTATTTTAAATTTAATTTTTGATAATTTTAGAAAATATATTTTATGAAATAAAATCCATTTTTTTAATTTATCAAGTCACAAATATATCAGTGTTAATTTTTATGTTGTTTTCTGAAAAGTTTCTTTTTTTGACGAATAGTAAAAAAAACTGAATTTCAATTGAAAATTGCATTTTCATTCAAATTATTTATAATGTTAAATAATATTTTAAACTATTAAAAAAATTCAAAAATAGTCCAATTATATTAATTAATATAATTTATGTCATTTTTTTCAATTTCATATTGAAATTAGATAAAAAAAATTTAACTTTGGAATATTTTCTCATTAAAAACCCGCTTTCTTGTCGCATCTGTGGGATTATTTTTAAATTATATCTTTACACATATGTTAATTGAATTTAAAAATGGATTAAATATTTGGAATTAGTATAATTTATATTTTATAATAAGTTGAACTTAATTTTTACTAAAATGAATAGTAAAAAAAGTAAAAATTATTTACCATGGTTAAGCTAAAAATGGGTTTATTGAGGTTAAACATTGAATATAATTGTCAAAAATAACCAAAAACTTGTCCAAAACACATTTTATATCCATATTTTGACCTTATAAATTCTATTCTATATAATTTTCCAATATTGGAGCCTTGTGACATGAAAAAATATGGGTTGAATTCCCTCCTTTCAAAATTTACAAGGGTGTTATTCACCTCAGTTATAAAAGGTCACCCCTTATCATATCTTATTCACACCTTAAAACCCATATGTTTTGTAAAATACCTACCCAAATCACTGACCAAATTCCCAAATATCATTCTATAAGACTTATTTTCAACACAAATCTAACCTATGAATGATTTTGGTGGAAAACTATGGAGGATACCTGAAGAAGAGGCAACATTCCTAAACGAGTATTTTTGTTTTATTTCATTCACAACCTCCTTAAATTTTTATTATAAAGTAATTATATAATAATGTAATTATGTTAAATATAATTATATTATTTTATGTTAATTTCATGAACTTCCACTATCTCCACCTACATCTAATTGGTTATGAAATCATTGTTTGTTTATACGGTAGACTGTCACCTCGCGAACTGATGTCATTCGTTTCTCCATTAACACCTATAAAAAATGTAAATAATTATATATTTATTAATTATATATTATATTTATAGTTTTTTATTATATAATTATTATATTACACATACCTTCAAACTCTCTATTTTGTGGGAATATAATAATGTCGCATGTATGTACGGCAGACTACCACCTCGCGAAGCGATGTGATTTGTTCACGCTTTACCTAGAATGTACTAAGGATGGGTTTAATTAATATATCTGATAAATATGATTTAAAAATTATTCTGTAATTATAATATATATCATTTATATTTCTTTCTTTAAATCTGGTATAAAAATAGAAACAACATTCATTTGTATGTGTGGCCTACCGTCTCCAGGAACAGTGTATTCTATTTTCTATCACAAATATAAGGTATTAATATAAATAAATATATAATAAATATATATGATATTTATAACATGTTTAAATTTATTGTTATTATGAAACCATGATCAAAGTAATATGAGAAAAATAACAAGTCAAAACATACCCGAAAAGAAAAGCATTTATTTCCCCAAATGTAACATTAACATTGAATTGTTAATAAATGGGTAAAAATGGTCATAAGAAAATAATTTATAGTGCTATATATAGAAATTTTTCCCTATAATATATGTATAATAAAATTATATTTATTATATAGGTGTTTTGAATGTGTATGATGTAATTCAAGACCTAAGGTAAGGTATTTCTGTCTCGATTTTATTTTTTCTGAGACAAATGTCATATTCACCACATGTTTATTTTTTGTGGTGTATATAATTTCCATGAATGTATTTTATGAAACTCAACCTTAAATTAATGGTGATTTATTAATCCATTTGAGGATATATTTTCCATGTGTTTTATGGTTTTAATGTTATCAATGTTGTAAGGGATTTCTATTCTCTCTTTTAATTTTTGGGAGACATATGAAAATTCACCACTCATTTATTTTTTGTGGTGTATGTACTTACCATTTGACATATTATATCATGAATCCCATTTTTTAATTGTATTTAAATTTTCATTTGATTTTATTCTTTATTGGGTATTATGATTCAAAATATTACTAAAGTGTTAAGTAAATTTTGTCTCGATTTTCTTTCTTTGAGACATATGTTATGTTATGAACTTATATTCTTTTACGAGGTGTATATATAGATAATTTGACATGTAATATCCTGAATTTTTTATCCTTTTGATATTCTATGTTTAATTTTATGTTATTTATTCACGGGTAATATGATTCAATGTTACTAAAGTGGTAAATATTTTATGTTACAATCTGATTTTTTATCGAGAATGTTTGTGATTATGTTCCTGAAGACAAAATTTTATGATCAATCTCTCAATAAACTAATTAATTTGATTTTACTATGGTTATTAATGATATTTTCAAGTAATTATACCATTTTACAACTCTTTGGTACTTCAAATAATTGAGAATTTTTTTATTAGAAAATCTTACATTATTCTCTTTTCGGTCAGAAATTCTTTTTCTCCCAAAACATGTTCTCTAAAAACATTTTCATATTTTTTATAAAAAATTTCAAATATTTTATTAAAATAATTTTTACCCATGTTTAATTTTTTACCAAATTCTTTTAATGGAATCTACATGTCTTTTTCAAAAAAGTTTCATTTCTCTTTTACCAAAAATATGAGAAGAATTTTGGTTTTTAAGATTCATAGCATAAAAAGTATTTATCACTATCGTGACCATATAGATATTACAATATTACCTAAAAAGTTTCAATGTTCTATTCAAAGGAAATTTTTTCATCAAGATTTTGGAAAATTTTAGATTTTAAATAAATTATTTCAAAGTAAAACAGGGAGTTTAAAAATGTTTTAAAAAATACTATTCAAATTGGAATGGATATTTTCTAAAATAAATATTTTAAATGACTCTAAAATACTTCTTTATAATTTTAAAATTATATTTTCAAATAAAAGGATTTTTAAAAAAATATGAATGTTTATTTTTTAAAAGATTATTTTAAAAAGAAAATTTATCTTCCTTAAAAAAAAGTCAACTTATTTGTCTTAAGAATAATTCTCCATATAAGATGAAATAATTTGATGAGACTTATGATTTTGTAGTTATATGAACCAAGTATACCATTTTTATTATTTCTATAAATTGTATATTTTTATTATGGCATGATGGTTATGAAACCTGTTTCTCTACCACATGTTATACCATGATAAAATTATTATAAAACCCAATTATATTTACATGGGTTGTGCTATGATGAAGTGATGAAATGATTATGAAACATGTCTCTTTTCTAAAGGTTATGATATGATTAAATGTTTATAAAACCAATTTCATTTCATGGATTATGATATTATGCATGTTTTATGATTTTTTGGCATGCATAAGTATGATTTTCATTATAAGATGGGTAGGAGTTGTATCTACCTCCAATGCATTGGGTAATGATAATTTTTTTATGTACTCAAAGGTTACACAGGTGGCTATCACAAGACTAAAATGGATGGTACATGGGTGGCTAACCCATGTCTGAATAATATGGTACATTGGTGGTTAACCCAGGCCTGAATCAAGTAAACCGGTGGTTATCCAAATCCTAAAATATTATTAATGTATCGGTGGGCATACTTGATATAAGATTTTATATGCTTATATATATTCCACAATTCTAGGTCTTATGCTAATTGTTTTCTCTCATGGATCATGTTCTTGGACTCCTTTATGATTCATTTCTTCTGAACTTCCAAAATTTATTCCATGACACGAGATTTTAATCTTTGATATGCATTGCATGGTTTTCATATGTTATTCTTATGTTCCCACACCCTTATGATCATTTTATACTTACATATCACCCTTTTTTACCCTTACTATGAATATGATATCAATATTTATTATTGTCTTTATCCATCGGTTATGAATAATGGTTTAATTAAGGTACGTTTGTGAAGAGTACTAAAGGGGGTGATATTTTTCAGAGACATCGAAGATCATTCACCATATTAAGAATATTTTTTTCCAAGATTCCAATGACAGTAATCTTTTATGGACCTCAATCATGTGTTTATAACGTATTGAATATTAATCTAAAAATAAGTAAAAAACATGTGTGAACATCTTGGGTTGCTATACTTTCTCACCTACCATCCTAGCCACACACCTCAGAAGATTTTGGATGATATCTTGATATAGGTCCCATGTTTTGAAAATGGTCAGTGGTCGACCCACATTTTTTCCCCATCCTCATAAAAATGATAATGGATATTATGTTTTGAACATGGTCATTTGTTATCCTCCATCTTCACTCCACCCCCATTTTATTCCAAATTTTGGGCTTTTAGATTCATGCTCTTCATTCCCCTTTGTTGATGTAGAATTCAATGCCATGGTGTTACCCTATTTGTGAACTAGTACACATTGAGAAATAAATTAAGTTGTTTTGATAACCTCATCCTCTAGCTATATCCCTTCTTGACTAGAACAATCCCTATGATCAATCAAAAAAATTGGACCCTGATTTTTCAGCCTTTTATTGACACTCTCATAAAAAGGTTAAATCACATGGTCATCCCTTGTTTCTCACAACAATCATTACTCACATGAGCAAAGGGATTGATCATTGGTTGTCTTGTTAATGAAATTGTAATGTGGTAGTAAAAATGCATCAAAATAAACATGTCCATGCATATATGAAATTAATGAAATTAACTTCAGCTATTTGTGAGGTCCATCCACACACTGAAGACACTCATTTGTCCAGGAAAAAATTATTCATATGGCTCCACCCTGATGATTGGGATCTACATCCCAGCCAGCCTTTAGAATGTAGCCTTGAGAACCTTCTACATCCTAACAACCTATTCCTCTTCCTCCTCATTCGTGGGGAAAAGATCATCATCCCTAATCCACACCCAGTCCTGCTCAACCTATTACTCTGCTATCTAAGATACTACCTCCTTCGTTCATGCATCGACCACAGCAATTTGATCCTTTAAATGGATGATGATATCTACTTGGGAATTGATGATGGTCGCACACACATTCACTTTATTCTATAAATTTTGAGTTTCTTGATCATCCTTCTAGATATTTATAGTTCTATTGGATTTCTTTTTGTTCCAGGTGACGTCAAATTGTTGAATATATACACACACCTACTTGGTATGGAAATCACAAAACAGAACATGTATAACATGATATCCCACACCTATAGTGCTCGATTATTATATCCAATAGTGAAGGTACCCCATCTGGATCACCAGATATGGCTCTGGAGTGTGGGTGATGATGTATTGTATGCTCCTCCTCCCCCTTCCCCAGATGATGTAGTTATCTTTAGTGATTTCAAACATGGAGTCTTATAGTTCCTTAGGTGGATTAGGTTCATAATATAAGAAGGATGAAAAGAAATTAATCGTAGGGTCCTCTTATGGGATCCTCTCATATGGGCTAGGTTCCCTGTTGAGAGGGGGATTATCTTCATTAGATCCTTAATAAAAAACACATCCTCCACCAACCTCGATCTCCACCACATCAGAAGAAACACCTATGTCTATGAAAGGGTTCCCTCCCAGGATCAAGGGTGGATCCTCTTGGATGTTTGAGTTACCAAGAGTTGTAATTTTCATTGAGGAAGGCACCCAAGGTTCCCAAACATGGCCACTTTCTATGAGTTCACCCTCTCAAGCATGACTTGGAAAAAGAACATGTCATTTTATTTGACTAGTGATGATGATTTGGGGAATCATAGATCATGTTAGGGAGAAATACGTACACGGATAAATTGTTTGCGTGAGACCTGGTCTAGAAGCTTTGATGGGGAGTTCCACCATAGGAGACCCCTCGACACTGGTCAACACTTTAAAGGATGAAATTGGGCCCCTCAGTGCTGGTTGGGTGGAATCTATATAAAGGGAAAAATATTGATGAAATGATTCAAATGTTCCATGAATGTTTGAAAAGTGTTAGTTTTATTGATATTCAGTCTTACCCTAAGGTAGAACAGTCTCAATAATGATCCACCCTGGGCAGTCTTCCTAACGAGTGGTAGACTTCTCCATCGAGATGTCAAGGTACGGTCCCCGTTAGATGACTATGAGGACTAAGGTATTTGAAGCCACCCCTATGAAATCCTCTCCATGACCAGTAGTTACAGTAACATTAGGCACCAATTATGAGTCATTACCACCAATATCTATTGGGGAACTATCATCCCCTCAAACTCGGACTCCTTTTTCACCCTCAGGTTTCTTTTATATATGAAAAACCATGTTTAGATACTATGAAAAAATGAAGTGTTAGAATTGAAATGTGAGTTAACAAACCAAGACTACCTCACTATAAATTATCTCAATTAAGTCATCATCCATAGGGGTGACCTATCCACTCTATCAGGGAGCCATATGACTTGTATATGACCCCCATGATTCTTAAGTACTAGAATCCTATATATTATTACCACCAGTTGATGCCTCCTACACTGATTCTTCAGAAGATGTAGTTTCCATGAGATCAGGCCCTCCACCAAGCATCATAGGCACCAGGACAAAGGATATATTGGGTTGCCCATGTTGGAATGAAAAGGAATACATGGATTCTAGGTATAAAAAACCCTCATGGAAGTGCACCTTGATAGTGATCCTAGAGATCCCCACCTCTAATAGCTCGATCCCCTCACAAATCATCTCCTACCATAACTTGTCTTCTTTCAAGTTCACCCTTATTATCTTGCATGATTTTGTGAGCATGGTGAAGGAAGAATTAGAGGTTGGCTACATAAGGTATCAAAAATTATTTCCAGGGGCCTCCCTGTCTCTTTTCTTCCAAACCTGAGAGCCCTCTTCCTACTTTTGTGACCACGTATGATGGAGTACCTTCCTTTTAGGAGGTGGGGGTGAAACAGTGACTTGCGCCACCCCTAATGTAGCCTTAGATATATCCCCCTCCATTTGGATATCCCCTCAATGATCATCATACATGTTGTACTTATTCTCCTACACATCACTTTTTATCATGATTACCCTCACATGTAGACACAAAATCATACCTGAGTATGCATCTACCCAGTTTCCAAAATATCTTTTAGAGAGGTCGACATTAACATTGGTCAGTCACACCATGATGGCCTCCCTCATGCTTTATTATTTGAAAATCCACCATAGCTAATAAAGGATACATGGATATCTGCCCTCATGAATCCCCATGTAAACTCTCTTAGTTGGTTGTTGGATGCATCTGAACTTTTCGGAAAACTGATACAGAGTACACAACTTGCAATAAGTGTTGTCATCTATCCTGATCAGAATTAATCTTCATCAGAATATCTATAAGTACTTTGGATTCTTCATCATTATCTATATATTTTCCACCATTTCACTAAATGGGTTTAAAAAGGGGTGGATTTTGATGTTTGTGAAGTTTTTTAGGCTGACCATGAACCCGACTTCATTGAGCTCCATTGACCGAACCCCATAAATGTGGAGCAGCGAAGGACGTAAACTAATATTTGGGGGAGTGGTGGTATTTGGAAATTCATATTTGAGGAAGTGTGTTGTGATCCAACCATGAAATAATTGGAATGGACCATATATATTATTATGCATGATCCCACTCTCTATGTGGCCTAACTAGTTGTAGTGTTGGGCTAGCACTGGTACCACTAGGTTTACCCAATTTTCAAAATCCATGATAGCTTCCATCACAAGTATACCTGAATGCAGGACCATGCATGTGTCCCTCCCTAGAATAATGTAGTCATTGAGTAAAGTGAATATAAATTCATCCTAAATGTCTAATAACATCCATCCACATTCATTATATATCCTCTCTACTCATAATGCACCTCCTCTAAGATCAGGCAGTATGATCTCAGCTTCATCTTCTACTGTGTCGTCGGACAATGCTTCAACTGCCCTGGAATTCTAACGGTTGGATCCTTCTTCAGGAACATCCCCAGTCATGTCTTAAATGTGATATCCTAGTGGAATAAGGGATTGTAATTTAGTAATTTGGTGTAACACCCTGAAATTCTAAATTAATAACCTTATAATCGATAATGTGTAAGACACGTGACACCAAGCATGTAAGGCAATATAATATCCATATACTTTATAATATATTTACTATTTAAAATAGATTACATATAATTCAATGCATTCAACGCCTAGTTATATTTCATTACATGTAATATCAACCTTCCTCGATAGATTGCATTACACATAAGAGTGACCTTCAACAATAGCTTATGTTACATGAAAGATTGAGTTTCACCAAATAACAATGTATTAATAAAATATTATTATTTAATATAATGTGATATGACCAAGACATTATATTAGATCTTATTAATAGTATTAACAAACTTATAAAAACCAGTGGTTTATATAAATAAAAATTGAATTCATGGGTTACCGACTAATGGAAAATGAAAATAAGAACTAATTGGATATAAAAAAGAAATATTATTATTTTAATGATTCCAAAAGAGTTTTATCATAAAAAAAATAATTAATTACAATTAGAGAATGATTTTAATGAAATATATGTGTTATATATTCAATAAAATATTTCTTATATTCTTATATTAGTTTTGATAAGTGTAATATAAGAACAAACCAAATTTCAAAGATAAAAACCTATTTTTTTATAAAGACAATTTTACCAAATTTTAAGAGTAAACACATTTTAAATATGAATTCTTAAAATATAATAAATTTAATATATAAAAATAAAATTCATATTTGAAATATAAAAATTATAATTATGTTCTGGGGAATTTATTATATTTTTCTGAAACATTTCATTTTTTTAATAAATAGTTAAATACATTGTGTTCTAGTTCAAAACTTCGTTTTCATCTAATTTATTAATTTGTTTAAATTATAATTTTAATAGTTTTTAAAATTTAATACGATAATATTTTTATAAATTAATAAAATATATGTAATTGTAATCAATTTCACTTTTAAATTGATTATAAAAACATACCAAACTTTCGGATGTTTTTACTTTAAAAACCTGCATTTTTGTCCCTCCTGCGGGATGAATTTTAAATTAATTTTTGGAACTTATGTGAATATATTTGAAACAATTAATTAAATAATTTTAAATAATCATAAATTATAATTTCTATTAATACCAACTTTTTTTATGACCAAAAATATTAGTGAAAGTGGTTAAATTTAATTACAACGATTGAGGTTAAATTAAGCTTATTGAGGGACTAAAACTTAACCTTAAGGACCAAAAAACCAATAAAATTGTACAATATATATTTGTTGGACATATATCTACCATATAATATATTTTATCTAAATTTTACCATTATTTTATCCAGTTTCAACATGAAAACAGGTAGTAATTCCATTGTCAAAATATTACAAGAGTTTCACTCCTCCTCCACTATAAAAAGGCCTCATCTCCTCCCACATCCTCACACCTCTCAATAAAATTTGTTTCGCCAAAGATATACCCAAATAGATCTGAAAAATACCTCCCCTAATCCTATAATCATTTCCTTGGGAAGGAATAAATCTATGGAGGCATTTTGGTACAAACCAAAAGAAGTTACTCGATTAGGAGGTAACATCATTCCATAAGCTTTATAGTTTTATTTCCATTATCCACTACATAAACCCTCCTTATTACATTATTGTATAAAAAATAGTATCCTAAATATAATTGTATGTTTTTATTCTATGTGCTAGGCCTACACTTACAGGGACATCCATCTAATGGGTAATGAACATATTATTTCTGTGTAATGTGAACTACTGCCTCACAACATGATGATTGTTCATTTTTCCTTTACCACCTATCATGGTGGACATTATGATGGAAGATATATTTTTATATTTTATATATGATATTTATTTTTTCTTTAATATTATTAAATTATTTTATAGAAAATATCTTTATACTTTCCATTTTTTGTAAAAATGATCACATCGTTTGTGGAAGTGTGGACTACTGCCCACTCAAAGCGATGTGATTCTTTCACACGATATGTGGAATGTATAAAGGGTTGTTTTAATTAAAAATATGTGACAAAAATAAACTATATATTATATTAATTAAATAATTACTTTCTATAAATATAATATATATATATATATATATATTATTTATTACCCTTTCACACATAAATTTATAACGTTGTTCGTGGACGTATTGATTACCACATGGTCGACACAATGTGATTCCTTTTACATCAAAAGAATTATATATATATATATGTATATATGATTAAATACAATTAAAGTTATGATATAGTTATCATTTTATAAATATATAGTATTACTTACCTTATTTCCGTAAGGATCATTGAAATTGGGTACATTACTCATGTGTTTGTACGATCTACAGTATCCATGAGTGTAAAATTGGTTCATTTTTCAAAAAAATATTTAATGATTGGTTTTAAAAGTATAATATATGTATAAATATAATAATTATTCCATGGTTATTATTATAGAGTTTTTATATAATGACCCATTTGACCAAGGTCAACCTTCCAATTTTTTTAACACATAAACCGAATTTGGCCACAACTCCAACGTAAACACAACTGATTAAGTAGTTGTATATAACATGGTAATAAGTTAAATAAAAGTAATGATTTATATAAAAAATGTTATAATGTATGTATATAATTAAAATAATTTTATTATATAGAAATTTAATGTATGGTCACCCAAAATGAAATGCAGGGTAAGGGATTTTGTCTCAATTTACATTCCCTTGAAAATTATTTGTTGTTATGCACCTAGTTTCTTTAATATGGTGTATATACATACATTTTAAATGATAAAACATGAATCTATTTATTCTCATGATATTATAACATTAATTTAATTTTATTCTTTCATTAGGATTATGATTTAAAATGTTTCAATGTGGTGTGGGACACTTTGGAATGTTTAAAGATTGTTTTCCTTAAAGATAATTTTACTGATAATTTATTTACATTTGGGGAAATTATATAAACATTATTTAATAATCATTTATTTTTCCACTCTTATGTTTAATCGAGAAAATTTTCGAGTAATAATTCTATTTTTTAACTCTTTAGTAATCAATGTGTTTTATAAAATGTGTTTAAGAAAACTCAACTTCATTTCTCTTTTTAGTCAGAGAACCTGTTTTCTTCTAAAAACCTAGTTTTATTAAAATTTTCTCAAATTTTTTTAAAATGATTTGGTAAAGTCAATTTTTCCCTTCTTTTCCTTTAAAATTTTTTTAATGGAATATTCTTGTCGCTTTAAGAAAAAGGTATTTTTTTGAAACTTTTATCGTGAAAAAGGAATGTTCTTTTACCTCATATGACTTGTATGGATTTACCCTCCATAATTTCTTTAAATATTCCGTTGTATGTTTAAAAGGTTAATTTTTAATGAAATTTTCTTAAAATTGTTATTTTCCAGGAAAAATGTTTTAAAAAAAAGGATATTTTCCTCAAAAATGATTTTATTTAATATATTTTTATAGTATTTCTATTAATCAACAAAAAAAACCCTTTATTTTTTGTTAATTGGGATATTTAATATTATTACCATCATATTTCCTCCTTAGGGTGGTTTAAGATTGATTTAGACATAGATATTATTCAAATTCACTTCCTTGATTTAATTTAATCCCTTTGAAATATTCAATTTCATATGATTATTTGACATTAAATTTCCCGTAAATATCCATATCATTTTTCATAAATATGATTATTTATTGAACTATATACCCTTTTTCATACAGTTTTTAATTTTAAATTTAATTCATTATTTCAGAAAATATTTATAAACTAATATCCTTTATTAAACATGGATATTCAATAAGGAACTTTATATATATATATATATATGTTATGGACATGCACTATTTGGGTGAGGGACCGATTAAGGCATACCCTATGAGTTATTGACTAGTTAATTCAAGGGTTATGGGTTGGGGAGTAGTTAATGAAAGATCCCCAATGCAATTTATATCTCATGAGATTAAGTTAGATTTCGATAAACCCTTCGATTTTGTTTCCAAGCAGTATAGATGGGATTATACCCATAGTATAAACTTTATTGTGAAAGGTCTTGGTGGTATAGGTTTTTATGTGCCTAAGACATGATATCCATGAAGAAATAATTTCTCTCATTTAGTTTTAGTTATTATACATCCATGAGATTTTTCATCGACATATGTTTTGATACATTTCATTTTCATTTCATTGATTAAATGTCATGTGTTTCAGTTTCTTCCCTTGCCATATTTATTTTTACTTATATGGTTACTTTAATGGCATGTGTTTCAATTTATCACCATTACATATTTTTTATGCACTTAATTCTCTCTTTTTTCATTACATGGTTTGTGTGTTCAGTTATTTACCATTCCATAGTTATTATTTACATTATTTCTTCCAAAATATATCTCCCTTAATGATCATTTGAGCACACACTTATTAGGTTTCTTTCCCAAAGAATCGAAGGACTATACTATGAAAGATATTCAAGTATATAATAGATGCATTGTAGTTATCCTTGATGTTTTTAATTTATAAAGATAAAAAAAATTATGATGTAATTAGTATATTCATTTATAATATAAAAATCATTCATGTATCTGGTTTACCAATAATTCTAACCTCTTGGTCCTTTAGGATCTAATTCTTTATAATCATGCCAATGTTATTGATATAAGAAACTAGTTCGAGGTGATCTTAGGTTAGGTATCTATATTTGGTAACAAAGGATGATTAGTGGAATATTTGGGAACTAGATTTAGGAAAACATAAATTAGAGAATCTAACCCTATGGTATAATTTCAGTATAAGTATAGAAGAAAACCCGAGAATTTCGGTGAAGTATAGATTATGTGGTTTTTCTCGCAATGCATCCCTATCAAGATACTAAAAGTGAACATTATTCAGAAATAGATGTACCACACCACACCACACCATGGGAACTGTCTTCTGAAGATATTTGAGTGCACTCTGAAGATCATTCATTGTTTCAACTTCATCACAGCTAGGACAGGCTTTCTTCATCTTCTTGGCCTGTTTCTTCTTTCTATTTTTCTGAGTCTTGGCAGATATCTCCATTTGAGGCTGTTCTTTCATTTCCTCAAATCTGCACTTCATAAAGACTCTCTTGGATCTTTTAGAGGTAACCTCCCTTTGATACCAATTGAAGTGCCCAGATCAGTATGAATCACTGAGAGGGGGAGGGGGTGAATCAGTGATCCTTTAAAACTTTTTACTAATTGATTCTTAATCAATTAAACCTCTATGGCTTGTTAAGGCCTCGATCCACTCTTCTTGTATCTCTCAACCTTTCCCGGATAATGCAGTAATGAAAAGGCACAGGACACAAGGATTTACAAGGTTCGGCACCAAAGGCCTACATCCTTGCCATGCTCTCCAAGCATGGATTCTCCCATTATAATCTGTTAGTATTACAATGGTCGATA
The DNA here is from genome assembly GCA_963277665.1 of Viscum album. Lineage (NCBI taxonomy): Eukaryota > Viridiplantae > Streptophyta > Magnoliopsida > Santalales > Viscaceae > Viscum > Viscum album. Next base: position 639,019,649 of record OY728146.1, on the reverse strand, counting down.
CAGCTTCCCACCGTATCTCTCCTGAGTCCCACAGGAGGGTCTTTATACTGCGTCCCACAGTGTTACCAGAGTCCCACTGGCCTGCTCCAGAATCCCACTGAAGACTTCTTCTCCCTGAGTCCCACAGGGTCTTCTCCTGGCTCCTCGAGTCACACGAGTAGCTCTTCTTCACTTTAAGCTTCTTCAAGTATCCTCAGCAGTCTGGGATAAAGACTGCTGGCCTTGCTCTGTACCTCTGATCACTTGTGATGATCAGGATCTTCTCAATCTACTGAAAACTCAGACAACCATTCTCTTTAACTTCAGTCTGGCTCAGTCTCAGTTCACTTCAACTTCATGCACTGAATACATGGCATCACAATATCTTCAAGATCTTCAAGTCTTGGACTCCTCAGATGCACACCACTGATTTAGCACTGTTCACGTGTGCACGTGCATGCATGCATGCATGCACTTTCCCTTTCCTCTTCTTGGTGCAGTAGACCCACAAAGGGTGTAATCACTTTTGAGCACACACCTACCTCTCAGACTTCACACACTTTATGCAATTAGCTTACACACTAGAATGTGTGTTATACTTTAGTGTGGATGTCCTCCCTTTTCTTCTTCTTGGTGTATACACACTTTTTAGTGCACACACCTAGGTTCGGCCACTTCTTTAATTTGCACACACAAATTCTTCATTTAGCATACACTTGTAGACTTGGCCTTCACTTGTTTAGCACACTCACTTCCTTGTTCTTTTAATCTTCTTCAAAGTGTGCACTTCACTTATGCACACACTTGGTTCTTCATTTTTCACACACAAGGGCTACAGCCTTCTTCTTAAAATGCACACACAAAGTATGGCCTTGTCTTGCTTACACCCACTGCCCTTAGGGTACTTAGCACACACAAGATGTGTTCCTCAATTTGGCACACACTCAAGGGCTACGGCCACTTGTTGTTCTTTTTGCACACAAAGGCACAAAGCCTTGGCCTTCCTTCTTCACCTCTCACACACACAAAGTGTGGTCTTCCACTTCTTGTGCACACACTGCCCGTAGGTCCTCTTTTTGTTTTGCACACACAAAAGGTGTGGTCTTCACTTGATGCACACACAAGGCTATGCCTCGGCCTTCTTTGGCACACACAACCCGAACCCCACTTGTGTGCAGGCGCGCAAGGGTTGCGGCCAAACTTCTCAGCACTAAGCACACACACTGTCCACGGCCCTTTCTTTATTCTTGCACACAAAATACTCGGCCTTCTCAATGGAGCAAGGTGTGGTGGCCTTGGGTCGCGCAAGCCACAAGAGTGGTGCTGCCTCTGGTGCGCAAGGTGCACTGGCTGAGGGGCGCGCAAGACCTCCTACCCGCGGGGCGCGCAAGTGCAACACCCGCGGGGTCTTCCTCCTGCCGCGCAAGGATGCGGGCAGAGAGGGAATAAGCCTCGGGCGCGCAAGGAAGCGGCCTCTGGTTCTTCCTGTCGCGCAAGGGAGTAGGCGCGCAGGGAACACTTCAAAGCCTCGGGTGGCTTCGGGACAACAGCCGCGCAGGGGTGTTTGCGCGGGGCTTTGGCTTCGCAAGGCACAAGGTGCACTCACGGGACTTCTCTTCTTTAGAGGATCAGCAAGCAATCAGAGAGCCTCGGGCTATCCTTTTATAGGCGAGGAGAGCCTTTAAACATCCGCGTGATAAATCTTTGAACTCCCGAAAGTTTCGGTTTATCAAGATTTTCCAAATCTTGATTTCTTTCCTCTGTTTCCACGCGGGTTCCCTTATTTTTCTTTCCTCCTCATGCATGCGATTTATAACGCATGCACGGCCTTCGTTTAGGCACAAATCATGCAAAGCTCGAATACACCGAGGCCTCGGCAACGTTGTTTGCCTCGGCCGAACTCGAAATGCTCCCCTCGTTGCATGCATGCATATTTTATAGCATGGCTGTGTTCAGTACATCCAGACGAACTCAATGGACCCTTCGGCGTTGAAAATGGTGGCCCGGAGCTCGAAATCGGTGCTCGGGTGGCCTCTGGTTTGACGGCGGCTGCGGGTGGCTTCGGGGAGACCTCGGACGAGCTCGAGGTAGAGGACGAGCTCTCGGCCGTCGGATCGAGCGATCAGAAGACTTTGGACGGCCGGATTAAATCGGGGGCGCGGAGGATCAGATGAGCGGTCCAGATCGAGTGCGCGATTGCTCGGACGGCGGAGATTTGCTCCCGGTGGAATTTGCGCGTCCCACATCGAAACGCCGCGGGATTTTTCCGTGGTTTATTACCCTGCCGCTGCCCGCAACTCCTCAGTTGCATCTTCTCCCTCCACGGTGCCGCCCCGCACCGTGTTCTCCCTGCGGGCGCGCTCTGCGCCCACTCTTTCTCCCGCGGGCGCGCTCCTAGCGCCCACTATGCACACACCGGGTGCGCGGGCTTCACCACCGCGTGCCCCCTGCGCTCCTCCGGGCGTGCCCCAGGCGCCCACTCGGTTGTCTTGGGTGCGCCCCTGCCTCAAGGGATGCTGCCTTGGACTGAGGGTTCCCCATGGGCGTGGTGACCTTGAGTCCCACATGTGCCTTGGGTGATGACCCTCGGCTGGCCTCCTTGGTGGCCTATTTTTGCAACAAAAACACTAAGTCCTTTGTTAAACAAAGTGACCAAGTGTAACATGCCAAGTGCCACATCTTCATCTTCTCATCCATCCTCCCTTATTCATATCTTCTCTTCTTCTTAAGAATTCCTCCAATTCTTCCTCAACATTTATTCTTCACTTAGGAGTGAAATTCAAAAGGTTCATCTTCATCAACCGAGCTTGTTAGTCAAATAGATTCTTCAACGTTCTTCATTGATCTAATTAGAGATCAAATTGGTTCTTCAAATTCACATGCACTAAGTGATAGTGCATGGACTTCATTAATGCACATCATCCACTTAGTAGTTGTGGATGGAACTCCTTTCAACTCCTCATGCATTGTGAAGACAATGCATGGTCTTCTAATCATGTTGTGACTTTGTATCATCTTGATACAAGTTCTTAGAACTTAAAGATCAGTTCAGCAATCGTCAGATTTTCTTAGAGAATGTTTCAACCATCATCTCCTATGTCACTTAGTGAATCTCCTAAGTGACATGCATCTTAGTACTATGGCCATTCTCTCTTCATCACCAACACCATCACAACCTTTGTCATTCACATATTGACTCCTTGACATCCATTCATTCCAAGACAACTTCATGCCTCATTGACAACAAATGCAACACAATGCACTTCAATCTCCCCCTTTGTATTTGTTGTCAATACACTCCTTTAGCACATATGAATGGGTCAATATGTGTGCCAATATTTTCTCCCCCTTATTGGCAATCAAATGCAAAGGTGTGGTGTGGTTCACTTTCAAAAATATCTTCCTCCCTTTGAATAGCATATTCTTGAAAATCAATAAGAGAGGGATGATGCCACATGTTCTCTTTAGCAAAGAACCTTTAGTACATCAGCTCTAAGTCTACTTGGGCTAACCCGGTGTAGAAAACAAGAGTGATATAACCAAGGAATTCAAAGCTGTCCATAATTCTCTATACATGTGAGATCATGCTTCAAGGGTTTGAAATTTTTCAGATATAACAATGATTTGCTAAATCCTGCACATACTTCACAAAACTCATTAGAAAGTTCAGTGCAATGATAAAGCTCCCCCTTTCATCCATTTGTCTTCAATCCATACTCCCCCTTAATTGACAAGATAAACTCAATTAAGAAACAAGGGATGAAAGTATGATTGGAATACCTTCACTTTTCTCAAGATGGTATTAAATCTTAGAATCCCATCTTCTTCAGATTGGCTCCCCCTCAAGGGGTGCACTCCATTCTTTCCAAACCATCCTCCAGCTGAGAATGATCATCATCTTCAATTCCCTGCAATGTCAGCACATGTAAATACCAATAGTATAAGGGAATAAGATGGAACCTCCTTGGTTCATCAATGTGAACAACAAGGTTGAGAAGATTCTCTCAACCGAGATGTCCCATTTTCACCAGTCTTCACACTTGCACATTTGATCTTCATTGATGATTGTGCTGGTGTGGTTCTCAAAACATCTTCATGTGAAACCTTCTTCTTCCCTTTTGCTTTAGCAATTGCCAGAGCTTCATCTTCAACTCTTTGTAGTTCTCTGGCCAGTTGCAACTGATGTGGCCATATGACAAGTAAATCATTTGGAAGAGTGGCCCCAGTTCTGGAAGTTCCACATGGTTCCTTTGATGCTGTCAAGCTACCTCTCTTAGGCAACTTGTTTTCAATCAATCCCTTCTGCTTCTTCTGGATTGATTGTCTGTTTGAGTCCAGTTGGCTTCTATTGAATTTCATGGCTTCTTTACAAAGATCCATGGTATGACCATTCCTTCCACAGTAGAAGCACTTTTTCTTGGTGGTCCTTCTGGATGACTCACCCTTCTTGGTTTTAGAATCCAAGGACTTCTCTTCCTTTTTCAAACTCTTCTTGGGAGCATCTTCCACTTTCTTCTGCTTGCTTCCCAAGGATTCCTTTTTAGCCAGGTTCAGTGATCTTCTCTTCATTCCAGCTTCGGATACATTCGGAGATTGACATGTATCTTTTTGACCACTTTTGCAAACATCCCAGATGTTGTCAAGTAATCCAAATCTGTTAGCAGTAAACAGATGTCTCTGGACCTGTGGATGTTGCTTCTTTCCTTCTGGCTTGCTCCCCCTAGGCATGGGCTTCCTCTGTGCTTTGACATTCATTGGATTGTACCAACAATCCTTTGCACAATGCCCATACTTATTACAACACCAGCATTCACCCACAAATCTTGACCTCTTAAGTCCTTCTGATTGTTGGGTACTTTTCTTGACTTGTTGTGTTGTTTCAGGAGAGCTCTGCTTCTTTACTGTTTTCATCCATATTTGTTTGGAATTATTCTTCCATCCTGCACTTTTAGTAGAAACACTATTAGAAGCATCAGTACAAGATGGGATGGATGGTACCTTCTTTCTAGAAGATGTTGCACTTTTATTAGAGGATGTCTTTCTCCTAGAATCATCCTGCTCAAAGCATACTTGAGTAGCAACATTTCTTCTTCCAGTTGTCTGGGAGGCTTGGGCTTTGGGTGATTGCTGATTTTTCAATATCACCTTCATTTCTAAGCATTTCATATTGAGGGAGTTCTTCTCATCCTCAATAGTTCTTAGCCTTCCTTCCCATTTATCTTCCAGCTGCTTTATTTGGTCTTCATGCACCTTTTTCATTTCAAGCAATGAGTTGTCAAGCTCCTTCACCCTTTTTACTTTGTCTTCAAGTTGAGCATCTTTAACAACCATTGATACTCTATACCTCTTTTCCAGTGCATGGAAAACATCTTTGACTAATATCATAAAGAATTCTTTCTCAGAAAGGCTCCTTTGCAATTCTTCAGCAGTGTCTTCATATCTATCATTGCAAAGAGAAACTGTTTCATCCTTAGCCTTCACCAGCTTTCTGAGAGTGTTGGTTATGCCAACCCTTTTTGCCAATTGATCTTCCATTACATTGGCTTCTTCTTCTAACTGTGATTTTTCTTCATGAAGATCATGGATGCCTGTAGCTATACACTTTGCCACTTCCATGGGAACTGTCTTCTGAAGATATTTGAGTGCACTCTGAAGATCATTCATTGTTTCAACTTCATCACAGCTAGGACAGGCTTTCTTCATCTTCTTGGCCTGTTTCTTCTTTCTATTTTTCTGTGTCTTGGCAGATATCTCCATTTGAGGCTGTTCTTTCATTTCCTCAAATCTGCACTTCATAAAGACTCTCTTGGATCTTTTAGAGGTAACCTCCCTCTGATACCAATTGAAGTGCCCAGATCAGTGTGAATCACTGAGAGGGGGAGGGGGTGAATCAGTGATCCTTTAAAACTTTTTACTAATTCATTCTTAATCAATTAAACCTCTATGGCTTGTTAAGGCCTCGATCCACTCTTCTTGTATCTCTCAACCTTTCCCGGATAATGCAGTAATGAAAAGGCACAGGACACAAGGATTTACAAGGTTCGGCACCAAAGGCCTACATCCTTGCCATGCTCTCCAAGCATGGATTCTCCCATTATAATCTGTTAGTATTACAATGGTCGATACAGCTTCCCACCGTATCTCTCCTGAGTCCCACAGGAGGGTCTTTATACTGCGTCCCACAGTGTTACCAGAGTCCCACTGGCCTGCTCCAGAATCCCACTGAAGACTTCTTCTCCCTGAGTCCCACAGGGTCTTCTCCTGGCTCCTCGAGTCACACGAGTAGCTCTTCTTCACTTTAAGCTTCTTCAAGTATCCTCAGCAGTCTGGGATAAAGACTGATGGCCTTGCTCTGTACCTCTGATCACTTGTGATGATCAGGATCTTCTCAATCTACTGAAAACTCAGACAACCATTCTCTTTAACTTCAGTCTGGCTCAGTCTCAGTTCACTTCAACTTCATGCACTGAATGCATGGCATCACAATATCTTCAAGATCTTCAAGTCTTGGACTCCTCAGATGCACACCACTGATTTAGCACTGTTCACGTGTGCACGTGCATGCATGCATGCATGCACTTTCCCTTTCCTCTTCTTGGTGCAGTAGACCCACAAAGGGTGTAATCACTTTTGAGCACACACCTACCTCTCAGACTTCACACACTTTATGCAATTAGCTTACACACTAGAATGTGTGTTATACTTTAGTGTGGATGTCCTCCCTTTTCTTCTTCTTGGTGTATACACACTTTTTAGTGCACACACCTAGGTTCGGCCACTTCTTTAATTTGCACACACAAATTCTTCATTTAGCATACACTTGTAGACTTGGCCTTCACTTGTTTAGCACACTCACTTCCTTGTTCTTTTAATCTTCTTCAAAGTGTGCACTTCACTTATGCACACACTTGGTTCTTCATTTTTCACACACAAGGGCTACAGCCTTCTTCTTCAAATGCACACACAAAGTATGGCCTTGTCTTGCTTACACCCACTTCCCTTAGGGTACTTAGCACACACAAGATGTGTTCCTCAATTTGGCACACACTCAAGGGCTACGGCCACTTGTTGTTCTTTTTGCACACAAAGGCACAAAGCCTTGGCCTTCCTTCTTTACCTCTCACACACACAAAGTGTGGTCTTCCACTTCTTGTGCACACACTGCCCGTAGGTCCTCTTTTTGTTTTGCACACACAAAAGGTGTGGTCTTCACTTGATGCACACACAAGGCTATGCCTCGGCCTTCTTTGGCACACACAACCCGAACCCCACTTGTGTGCAGGCGCGCAAGGGTTGCGGCCAAACTTCTCAGCACTAAGCACACACACTGTCCACGGCCCTTTCTTTATTCTTGCACACAAAATACTCGGCCTTCTCAATGGAGCAAGGTGTGGTGGCCTTGGGTCGCGCAAGCCACAAGAGTGGTGCTGCCTCTGGTGCGCAAGGTGCACTGGCTGAGGGGCGCGCAAGACCTCCTACCCGCGGGGCGCGCAAGTGCAACACCCGCGGGGTCTTCCTCCTGCCGCGCAAGGATGCGGGCAGAGAGGGAACAAGCCTCGGGCGCGCAAGGAAGCGGCCTCTGGTTCTTCCTGTCGCGCAAGGGAGTAGGCGCGCAGGGAACACTTCAAAGCCTCGGGTGGCTTCGGGACAACAGCCGCGCAGGGGTGTTTGCGCGGGGCTTTGGCTTCGCAAGGCACAAGGTGCACTCACGGGACTTCTCTTCTTCAGAGGATCAGCAAGCAATCAGAGAGCCTCGGGCTATCCTTTTATAGGCGAGGAGAGCCTTTAAACATCCGCGTGATAAATCTTTGAACTCCCGAAAGTTTCGGTTTATCAAGATTTTCCAAATCTTGATTTCTTTCCTCTGTTTCCACGCGGGTTCCCTTATTTTTCTTTCCTCCTCGTGCATGCGATTTATAACGCATGCACGGCCTTCGTTTAGGCACAAATCATGCAAAGCTCGAATACACCGAGGCCTCGGCAACGTTGTTTGCCTCGGCCGAACTCGAAATGCTCCCCTCGTTGCATGCATGCATATTTTATAGCATGGCTGTGTTCAGTACATCCAGACGAACTCAATGGACCCTTCGGCGTTGAAAATGGTGGCCCGGAGCTCGAAATCGGTGCTCGGGTGGCCTCTGGTTTGACGGCGGCTGCGGGTGGCTTCGGGGAGACCTCGGACGAGCTCGAGGTAGAGGACGAGCTCTCGGCCGTCGGATCGAGCGATCAGAAGACTTTGGACGGCCGGATTAAATCGGGGGCACGGCGGATCAGATGAGCGGTCCAGATCGAGCGCGCGATTGCTCGGACGGCGGAGATTTGCTCCCGGTGGAATTTACGCGTCCAACATCGAAACGCCGCGGGATTTTTCTGTGGTTTATTACCCTGCCGCTGCCCGCAACTCCTCAGTTGCATCTTCTCCCTCCACGGTGCCGCCCCGCACCGTGTTCTCCCTGCGGGCGCGCTCTGCGCCCACTCTTGCTCCCGCGGGCGCGCTCCTAGCGCCCACTATGCACACACTGGGTGCGCGGGCTTCACCACCGCGTGCCCCCTGCGCTCCTCCGGGCGTGCCCCAGGCGCCCACTCGGTTGTCTTGGGTGCGCCCCTGCATCAAGGGATGCTGCCTTGGCCTGAGGGTTCCCCATGGGCGTGGTGACCTTGAGTCCCACATGTGCCTTGGGTGATGACCCTCGGCTGGCCTCCTTGGTGGCCTATTTTTGCAACAAAAACACTAAGTCCTTTGTTAAACAAAGTGACCAAGTGTAACATGCCAAGTGCCACATCTTCATCTTCTCATCCATCCTCCCTTATTCATATCTTCTCTTCTTCTTAAGAATTCCTCCAATTCTTCCTCAACATTTATTCTTCACTTAGGAGTGAAATTCAAAAGGTTCATCTTCATCAACCGAGCTTGTTAGTCAAATAGATTCTTCAACGTTCTTCATTGATCTAATTAGAGATCAAATTGGTTCTTCAAATTCACATGCACTAAGTGATAGTGCATGGAATTCATTAATGCACATCATCCACTTAGTAGTTGTGGATGGAACTCCTTTCAACTCCTCATGCATTGTGAAGACAATGCATGGTCTTCTAATCATGTTGTGACTTTGTATCATCTTGATACAAGTTCTTAGAACTTAAAGATCAGTTCAGCAATCGTCAGATTTTCTTAGAGAATGTTTCAACCATCATCTCCTATGTCACTTAGTGAATCTCCTAAGTGACATGCATCTTAGTACTATGGCCATTCTCTCTTCATCACCAACACCATCACAACCTTTGTCATTCACATATTGACTCCTTGACATCCATTCATTCCAAGACAACTTCATGCCTCATTGACAACAAATGCAACACAATGCACTTCACATAAATTAGAGAATCTAACCCTATGGTATAATTTCAGTATAAGTATAGAAGAAAACCCGAGAATTTCGGTGAAGTATAGATTATGTGGTTTTTCTCGCAATGCATCCCTATCAAGATACTAAAAGTGAACATTATTCAGAAATAGATGTAACTTGGAGTAATTACTCCAAAAGGTGTTACGAGCCTTAATAGGGGTAACCTAGTAAAATAAAACGGGCCTTACTTCACACCTAGTTTGATACTTCTCGGGAAAAGCTTAGGATAATTCACATTTTCATTACAAACCATTATGAAGGATTTGAATCGATGTTGAAAGGGAATACTGTATGTTAAACAAAAGGAGTTTTAGATTAACGATAAGGTATTAAAATTTAGAAACCATACAATTAATATTTTGAAAAAAAAACCTAGACCAAGGAAGGACCTATGTAGAAATAAATGGATGCAGTATTTATGTATTAGGTTTGTATTGAAAACCATTGTTAAAAGTCTATTTAATGATTAACATTATTTCTAGGATGACTATAATATATATTTTTGGTAATTATTTTAATATGGTTTTAGAAAAGGACGACATGTAAGTTAGTTGACACCAAATCAAATTCGACAAGGCTGCGGGACTTGAACCCATAATCGATGGATGATAGGGGTTCCACACTAACCAATGACCTACGTAATGTCTTGGTTAATTTTACAACGTTTTTAGTTAAAAAAATTGATGAATAAATGTTAATTATGAACTAGTAGTATAATTTTTTTTGGATTAGAGATTAATTTGATAACCAAATTAGTTTTGAAAAATAGTTACAGACAAATATTTAGACTTGTCACTCTTTTATAGGCTTTATGGTCCTTTAAAAGTTTATTTTAGTTCATTAGACATAAAAAATAATTATTGGTAATTAATTTCTAGTAGTAAAAAAGATGAATTAGAATTTGATCAAAGAACAACCAAAATTTAGGATTGTTCATATAAAATTCAATCCTATTAATTAAGAATATTTCTTTATATTCTTGATCAGTTAAAGAATCACCCTAAATTAGGAAAATGACTTCAAAATAAAATTTATCCCTAATACCTTAATTTCTGTGGAACCGATGGTCTCTTAAATCATCACATATGTACAGCTTTGAGGCCCTCAACTTTTTATTGATCATTCAATTGTTTTTTATTTTTGAACTCAATCACAAACTATAAATATTAAATATTTTCCTCCAAGTGCATATTTTTACTTTTCATTAATGTTCACCAACTTAGAGACCTAGTTACATGGTAGTCCATGTGACCTTCGCACTTCCCATTCTATCATTTATATGGGATTTTTTTATGAACACTTCTCATGAAGTGGGATTTCAGCATTAGATATATCAAAAAATCTATCACCAATATTGAGTTTAAATTGTGAGGACACAATTTAATTAAGGTAGGGATAATGTAACACCCGGAATTTCTAAAGTGATAACCTTGTTTTTGATAGTGTGAATGACATGCGACACCAATTATGTAATGGAATATCATATCTAGATAATTTATAATATATTTAATATTTAAAAAATATTTTATATATTTTAATGCATGTAACACTAAGTTAGCTTGAATGAATCTCAATAAAGACTTTCTTTGATAGCTAGTGTTACATGTAAAAGAGACCATCCATGATATCCTGCATTACATGCATGACCATGATTCACCAAAAAAAATGTATTATTAAAATATTATTATTTAATATAATATGTTATATCCTAGATATTATGTCATCGGTTATGAATATTATTAAATAACTTATGAAAATATATATTTTATATAAATATAAAATGAATTCATGGGATACCAACTAATGAAAAATGAAAGTGAGAGCAATTGGATATAAAAAATATTATTATTTTTATCCTTATAAAGGAGTTTTATCTTATATAAAATAATTAATTAAATTTTTTTAATTTTTTTAAATAAATATATACTTAATATAATCAATCAAATATTTTTTATATTCATCATTTATGTTTGATAGCTATGAGATTAGAACAAACTCAATTTCACACATAAAAACCTAAATTTTAGTAAAGGACATTTTTTTGCCTTTTAATGGAGAAAACATTAAATATATGAGTTTTATCACTTTTAAAATTTTAATATATCAAAATAAACATCATATTTGAAATAGTAACATAATAATTTGGTTAGGGTGAATTTGTTATATTTTTCTAAAACATTTCATTTTTTAATTAATAGTTACAAATATTGAATTTTAGTTCAATTTTTTTTCATATAATTAATTTATAATGTTAATTTATGATTTTAATTGGTTTTAAAGATTAATTATATATATTTTTATCAATTAATACAATGTATTACATTATAATAAATTTCACATTGAAATTGATTATAAAAACAAATCAAATTTTCAAATGTTTTTACTTTAAAAACCCACATTGTTGTCCCGCCTATGGGATACGTTTTAAATTAATTTATGCCACTTACGTGATTAGAATTTTAAAAAATGGATTACATATTTTGAATCATCATAATTTAAAATTTCTAATAATACCAACTTTGTTTTTTACAAAAAAATATTAGTTAAAGTGATTAAAATTAATTACAATGATTGAGGATAAATTAAGATCAATAAGGGACTAAACCTTAACCTTAAAGACAAAGGAGACCTATAAACATTCCCAAGAGATATTATATTTCCATAAATATACCATACACTATATTTACTCAAAATTTTACAATTATTGGATCCACTTGAAACATGAAAAATGTTTATTGTATTCCATTTTCAAAATATTACAAGAGTGTCACTCCTCGTCCACTATAAAAATACATCCTATCCTCCCACTTCCTTATACATATAATGACACATTGTCTCAACCATGATATTTTAGATATATCTCCTAAAAGTCCCTCCCCTCATTTATTGTATGTAGTACAGGGAATCCTTTTGATACAAACCAAAAGTAGTTACCAGATTAAGTGGTAATGTCTTTCCTTAATCTTTTTAGTTTTAGTTTTATTATCCACTCCATAAAACCTCCATATTCCATTATTTTATAAAAACACCAGTATAATAAATATAATATTATTTTATTATTTTATTTTTTATACCTAAAATTACACACACATTCATATAATGGGTAACTAACATATTTTTTCTGTGTATAGAAAACTACTGCCTTAAGAAATGATGATTGTTAATTTTTCCTTTAATACCTCCCATGATGGAAAATATGATAGAAAATATATTCATATATATTTTATATTATATATTATATATATATTTAATCTTATTTAATTTTTTTACAACATATATATTTATAGTTTCCATTTTTTGTAATAACTATAACATCCTTTGTAGAAGTGTGGACTAAAACCCCCTCAAAGTGATGTGATTCATTCACACGATACATGGAATGTATAAAGGATTTTTTTAATTAAAAATATTTGACATAAACAACCTATATATTATGTTAATGAAATAATTAATTTCTATAAATATAATATATATATATATATATATCATTTTCTTTATTACCCTTTCACACACAATGTGATAACGTTATTCGTGGATGTGTGGATTACTGCCTCCTCAACAAGATGTGATTATTTTTACATAAAAATAATTTTATATATTAGTATATATTATTAAATAATATTTTATTTATGATATAATGATAATTATCGAAAGAGGTTTTATTACTTACCTTATTTTCATAATGATCATTGAAAATGGGAATGTTGCTCATGCCTACATACAGCAGATCGTTTCTAAGATTGTAGCATTGGTTCAATTTTAATAACCATATTTAATTATTTGTTTTATAAGTGTAATATACGTATAAATATAATGATTATGTCATGATTATTATTTTTTAGATGGTATATAATGACCCCTTTGACCATAGTTCACCTACCAAGTTTTTTTGACACATAAACCGAATTTGGTCAAAACACCCGACATAAATGTAATTTATTAAGTAGTTTTATATAACATGGTAATAAGTGAATTAAAAGTAATAAAAAACATGAAAAGATTTCTAAAAAATTATATAATTAAAGTAATTTTATTATATAAGAATTTAAATGTCGTTCAAAAAAATAATAAACAAGTTAAGGGATTTGTCTCAATTTACATTCCATTGAGTCTATTTGTTATGAACCTAGATTATTTTATATAGTGTATATAATTAAAATTTACAAGATATACCATTAATATTATTACTCTGATTATATAATAAATTTAATTTAATTTTATTCTTTCATGAGGCTAATGATTTAAAATGTTTCAAAGTGGAATGGGGCACTTTGGAATTTTTAACGATTATTTTTCCCAAAGATAATTTTATTTATAATTAATTTCTATTTGAGTAAATTATAAGAACATTGTTCAATTACCCATTAATTTTCTTCTAGACTAGTCAATCATGACCTTTTTCAAGTATTAGTAACATTTTTCTACTCTTCGGTACTCATGGTGTTTTAGAAACTATTTTTAAGAAAACCCGACTTCATTTCTCTCATTAGCCAGGGGACATGAATTATTCTAAAAACCATGTTTTATTAAAATGTTTTAAAAAATGTTTTTAAAATGATTTTTTGAATACATTTTTACTATTTTATTCCTTTTTCAATTTTTTAGAGTAATCTTCTTATCACTTTCTGAACAAGGTATTTTCCTAAACTTTTACTATGAAAAATTAATATACTTTTACTTCATATGGCTTATATGGATTTACCCACCATAATTTATTGGAATATTATTTTTCATGTTTAAATTTTTACTTTGAAAACAATATTTTTTCTAAAGTAATTTTCAATAAAAATGATTTTCATGATGTTTTTTAAATCAAAAGGATATTTTCCTGAGGATTTTTTAAATATATTTTTTAGTATTTCTTTTCATCAACAAAAACAACCCTTTATTTTATTTTACCTAGGATATGTTTTTTTGAAACCATCATATTTCCTCTTTGGGATGGTTTATGATTTATTTTGGTAAGGATATTATTCACATTCACTTCTTTGATTTATTTTAATCCCCTTGAAATATTAAATTTTCTATGATCATTTGACATTAAATTTACCCTAAATATCAATATCATTTTTCATGCATATAATTATTTCTTGAACTATATAAAAATTTTCATATAGTTTTTACTTTGAAACTTATTTGATTATTTGGGAAAATATTGACAAACTTGAATCATTTATTCAATAAAAATATTTTATAAGGCACTTTGTTTATTTAAATTCTTTGTACATGAACTATACCAGATGGGGAATGGTTAATGAAAGACATATAGGTTAGAGAATGGTAAATGGAAGATCTGTAGGTTGGGGACTGGTTGATAAAATCCCCTCGATGCATTGGTAGTCTCATGAGATGGAATTAGTTGGAGAAAAACCTTCGAGTTTGTTTCCAAGTAGTATAGGAGGGTTTCTATAGATAGTTTAAACTGTATTGTGAAAGGTCTTGATGGTATATGTTTTCATGTTACTCAAACATGGAATCCATTAAGAAATAATTTACCTCATTTAGTTTTATTTATTATTCATCCATGAGATTTTTCATCAACATATCTATAGATACATTTTATTTTCAGTTCATTAATTAAATGGCATGTGTTTTAGTTTCTTACATTTCCATATTTATTTTTCCTTGTCTAGTTATTTGAATGGAATGTGTTTCCATTTATTAGCTTTTCATATTGTTTTTGCACTCCCTTCTCGGTTTTTCCATTAGATGGTATGTGTGTTAAGTTATTTACCATGACTTATTTATTATTAACATTATTTCTTAATCTATATCTCTCCTTTAATGAGGATTTGAGCTCACCCTTATTATGTTTCAGTCCCAAACAATTCAAGAAGAATAATATGAATGATACTTAGGTATATAATAGATATATTATACTTGTCCTCTATGTTTTTTATTTAGAATTTATAAAAAAATTATATTGTAATTTTGTGTATTCATTTGTAATATAATATTAATTTGTGTATCTGGTTTACCAAGACTACTTCACTCTCAGTCCTTTGGGATTTGATTCCTTGTAATCATACCAATTTAATTGATAAAAGACACTAACTCCGAGCGATCTGGGGTCGGGTAGCTACATTTGGTCAATGCATCCAAAATAAGTTCTTCCAAAAGGGGGTTATAATCTCTATCACCCCCAGCATTAAACAATGAAAGGAACTCATCATAATAGCATCCTATTAGTGGGATTCCATTGATTATGTCTACGTATCATAGTCTGATTCTCACCTCCCTGTGATGGAGGTGGAAGGTGTTGGTGTTTGAGGACAATTGGATAAGAAGCTCCGACAGTAGCTCCTATTAGTTATACAAAATAAACTGGAAAATCCACACCAACTCATATAGTCCGATGTGGTGTAGATCATTCCTATATTTCTGACAAGTATAGTGTACATAGTAAACCTAGGCACACTCATCATGGAAGTTACATATGGCCCATATATCTCAATCTTTATACCAAACCTTACTATTGTCCTGGATTATGGTCTGGAAGATACTCAGGTAATGAGAAGGGAATTCCTAATTCCCTAGCTCCTCCTTAGTTACTATTATCAACCATACACTCATATTTTATAAAGTAGTGTCCTCTTTCTCTCAATCAGCAGGTCCTAGATCTGTGATATTCTAGAAAGACATCTCTTCTTGATGACTGAACCAAAAGTGGGATGTGTTCACTTTTATGGATGGGATAACTACCTCATCCATCAACATGAAGGTGTACAGTGGTAGTAGGTTGCTCTGTATATAAAATCTCTAGTATTTAGTTATTAATCCTAAGAGTTCCTTGTTTTTATACATCACCCTTCTGGCTTGATGAATTTTAGGTTCCCACCATCATAACCCTTTGGGCAGTAAAAGTTTCATTGATCTTGACATAGTTAGTAGTGTTTTCTATCTTTTGATGATTTGTGGGATCTAAGGAAATTTTTTTCAAGTTCTTATTCTGGTCATACAATGTTTTCATTAGCATAAATATTTGAATTTGGTTGTCAAAAGATTCGTTTATAGCACATAGGTTTCTTCATAAAAGAGAGTTATGAAAAATTCATGGTTGAAGCTCCTAATTTCATGAAAAGGGTTGAGTTATGTACATGAGAGATGTATTTTCATGCATGTAAGTTAGACTACTATGAAAAAGTCCCCTCCCCAATTTATAGGCTCAGGTCCACCATATTATGCATAGCGCACAACACCATTACACAACCCAAGGCCAATGATATGAAAAATCATAGAAATCAACCACACACTATGTCATTTCACTCATAACATAACCTTTAGGTCCCTTTTTAGCTCTGATTCAAAGGGAGGGAATGTTTTGGTGCCAAAAAATATGTCTCACACTACGAAATTCTAGTTTTGGAAGAATTGATCGCATGACCCACCTTGAAGGGATATTCTAGGGATAAGGAGCATGATGTGTAAAAATTTCAATGGTTTTATAAAAAAATGTGTTTCCTCCCATAAAGGATTTGTGATCCATAAGAAAAAGTTACTTCCACTAATACCCCAAGTCTGAAATGATGCCCAGGGTGTGTACATGCATGAAATGAGGCTTGCATAGAATATTTTTAGTTGTGTGATCAAGCAGTTGTGCATGAAAGATAATGGATACTCCCACATATTGTACGGTTAGGCCCCCAACACCCAATTCATGTGAAAAAATAGTTATTTTTCACATAACTCATCATGAAACCATCTATTTAAATGAGAAAGGAAATCTAGAACCATAGATGTTGTACAGCCAAGCCCCAGTGGTAATGGATTGAGAAGCATGCAGCTTTATCCCTCACCCATTGATGTTGTGTGCTATCATCCATAAAATTTAGATATAAATAGGACCTCATACCTTTCCTTGAGGGGGTATGCTAGAAAGATTAACTGATGATCTTATGTGCACAAATACCTCTCTTCTGTGATATCATACAACAATAGAAGTAATGGACCCTCTAAGGTAGAGAACTTGAATGACATATCACCAATGGGCCCAAACATTACATGGCCTATGATTGAATGATCCTTGTGTAATACCTCTTAAGGATAGTGTGGTTCGCCCAAGAGAATATACCTTTGCACAACCCTAATCTGCATGAAAATACAAATCTTACATGAATCTATGACCCCATAATCCTGGTGTTTTTCTTATTCTATAGAACCTTACTCTAAAAATATTTTTTTGATGTACAATAAAGTTGTGTGAAATGACTTTATGGTATCTCATATGAAATTCCCTATTCTTCTAGTCCATACATTACCCTACCTTTTACTCTTATGAATAGGTACCATAATGCCTAAAACTCATAATAATAGGTACTCTAATGTCAAGACTCCTTATTTTCACTCCTCTACAGAAGTGAAAATGTCATACCCTGCCCAGAGGAGTATGAGCGATGGTCACATAATCCCTACAAGTGGAATATTCTCAGGAAATCGTTCACCTATCTTGGTGGGTATTCATTATGATGAATCTCTACCCAACTTTACATGGTTCCCCCTTGAGGAGTGATCCCCAACCACATCAGAGCTGTAAGACATAAAACTGCCTAAGTATAAATCCTATTCATATATTTCTAAAATTTACACACAAAATCATTAACACATGACATAAAACTATAGCCTTACCCTATGTAATGAAAATTGGATTCCCCCTCATATGATTATCATGGGAATCCATCTCTTACTCTATGTATCAAAACCCCAACACCCAGGAAGATTCCATGCATAATCCCTACACCATCCTTACCCATCAGGGGATGGGACACCTAAAATTAGTAGCTTCCATGTGTAACCCCACAAAAATACTTATTGATGATCCTTCCGTGAAATGACCCTGCTTACCACATGATGTTAAAATTAATGGACTGGTCCTATCACATTTCCACAAACTGTGGTACCGAACTATGTGGGTTTTGATCATTATCTCTTAAATAGGGTACATAGGATGCCTCACGGAGGTTTTATCCTAACATCATTTGAGTGTGAAATTTTCCCTCCTAAGGACACACTACATCTCTCATACTATCTTTACCAGATGTTAAACCTACACTCAACCTGTCCCCATAAGACATTAAACATTTTCCCATCTCTACAAGACATTAAACTCATGCCCTGCATCAAAATACCTACCACATACAATGAACATGGGATGCCTAAGTTAAAAATCATTGAAATACTTACACCCATGGAATTAACTACCTCATGGAAAACATGGGATGCCTTGTGTTTTACACCACGTTTTCCTCTAAAAAGGAGAAATTTTTTTCGTTTCCCAATATAAACAATGTTTATACATTCCCATACATGCCCAATGAGACTTCTTTCACTAACTAAAGGTTGTTTCCTTATTGATACAGAATAAATTTAATTAACTGCCATCCACTTTGACATGAAATCAAGAATAATTTCCATGAGCATGACTAAAATCTAATAGGGATACCTAGAGTGGGAAATTAGATCTAAGGAGTTATCCATGGAAGGATGAATTGAAATCCTATCATCCCATTTAGATCAAGGAGAAAACATCACTAATGAAACTGATGGAAGTCACGTGCCTTTGGAAATAGGTAATGCACAACAATAAGAATGCATCACATCTTCCACCAAGAGGAGGGATAGTGTTGTGACCTAGTGAATGTGTCAGAAATAGTTAACTCATGAAAATAATAAGAATCCTAAAATCAGATTCCTTACTTGTGAAAATAAGGTAAGGTGATAAAATAAGATGCTGGGATGGCCACTCATTTGATATTATTTAAACTGGAGAATTTCAACATATGAAAATATAAAAACTGCCAAGAACTCCTTGATTCCCATATGAGACCAAAGGGAAAAACATACCCAATACTTTTAGAAAATACAAGGTCCTAAGATCTAAAAAATGGAAAGTCTAAAAACAAAATCATCTCAGAATTCAACTCTAAAATAGTAATTAAACCACATGGAGACCTATCAAAACCATTCAATTTTGGTTTTACCAAAAGTCAATATTAAAATTTCTATACAAAACCTTTCATTATTATTTTTTATATAAAATATATTATGGAAATATATTTTCAGTATAAATTTATGAAATATATAATTTAAAATATACCTTAAATTCATTTTTAGTTAGTTATTATACATCATTTTTATTAAAATTAAAGTTAAAACAATGGTTTATAACATTTCCAAAATAAATGTTGGTTAGAAACCAATGTTAAAAAGTAAAAATATGGATTTGGAAATAATGTTTTCCACTATTTTGATTTATATTTATATATTTTGGGGAAAAGGATACATTTATTACAAGGTGACAACCTACCACATCTAGCAAAGCTATGGGGCTCGAAACCACAACCGATGAATTACAAGGGTATAATGTCTACCCCTTGCCTATATGATACTATAATTTTGGCGGGACTGCATAAAGGGATATATTTTGGACTATGTATGTCAGAAAGATAATATTGAGAGATAAATGATTAAGTTTATGATCCAACCATTATCCATACATGAATGGAAATTGGAAATTATCACTACAAATTTTGTCATATAGCTCCCCCAAAATGTTTAAAGGAAACAATTCTTTATGATTTTTATTCCATCAACTTACATGTTCATTATAATTAATAACTATTATATAATATTTCTATCATGATTAGATTTTTAGGATATATATTAAGGAAGTAAAAAGGGTTACATGGAGTACCACATTCCACTATATTATATCAGAACGAGGGGGATACCTTGACATATTGGAAGAGACTTCATAATAATCTTGATAGAAAGTTGAGATTTAGTACTTCATATTATATTAGACATATTTTCAATGTGAATGAACTATTATAACCTTAGATATCATTCTACGGTCTTGTTCTAGGGAGTTCAAAAGTAGTTGGGATCATAGCCTTCCACTAGTTGACATTTCTTACATCAGTAGCGTTTAATCAAAGAAATAAAATTAATACTTTTGAATACATTTATTGAATTAAATGAAGATATATAATGTGATATAATTAAGTTGTTGATAAAAATATATTATGACCTGACAAATAAAAGGTAATTACAGAAAAAGTTAGACCCATTAAGAAGCATATAAGGGTGAAAAATGTCAATAGAAAAGTTATGTTTATAATCAAAGAATGGATCTAAAATTTGAATTAGGTGAGAAGGGGTTTCTATGAATTTATTTATCAAAGAAAAAAAGAAAACTAAGCCCTAGGTTTATCATTCCCTTTGGGATTCTTAATCATAACGGTACGATAACTTTTTATTTAGTACTCCCACCAAACCCCTCTCTGGTTCATGATTTTCTCCATGTGTCTCTACTATGAAATTAAATACTTGATACATCACATGTAATAAAATAAATGGTCATATACCTACTGAATGATATTTCTTATGAAAAATATACTATGTTGATTCAATGTTATTGAAAAATGTTCTATGAAGCTAGACCAGTCACCCTGTAAATGGTTTTTTGTGAAACCAACATCTTGATGAAGTTATATAAGAACCTAATGGTATAGTAAGGAAGGTGTATCCTTAGTTGATAATAAATTTTTGATTTAATTTTGACGTAAAAATTCATTTTATAGTGGTCATAATGTCATAAACAGATATTTTATGAAAATAATTAAATTTAATTTAATTTCATCAAAATCTTATTCTTCTTCAACACATAGTTTTATCGAAAAGTGTCATACTAAAAAAATATTATTTAATATGATAAATTTAACCTACATACTGGAAAAGTGAGTCTGAATATGATTTAATAGATTAATTCAATATAATGTTTAAATAAATATATAAAAATAATTCATTTGGGTCAAATTATTTAGAAATGTAAAAAAGTATCGTTTAAAAATAATTGAAATATTTTTTAAAAGAAAAGCATATATGCATAAATAATATTTACCATAATAAATTAAAAAAATAAATTTTGGTGGATTATTTTAATGAAATATATATATAATATATTTAATAGAATGTTTAACATTCATCTTATGTGTTTACTAGACAATAGATAATAATGAACATAGTTTCACACTTAAAACAATATTTTTCTGAAATGTAGTTTCATCAGTATTTGGGAACTTGTATTTCAATTAATTATCACAACGTTAGTGATTTTTTTTAAAAATAAACATCTTATTTTAAATCTGAGTGTAAATATTGTATTTCATTGAATTTTTGAGAATTTTTTAAAAAGATACTTTTTCCCTGAATTAGGGAAAATCATGGTTTTAATTTAAAAAAGTATTTTCATTTAAAGCGTTTTCAAAATAATTATTACTTTTAAATGGTTATAAAACTAAATTTAGTAAAATTATATATTAATAAATCTATTTTAGGTCATCTAAATCTTTTTTAAACTGTATTTTTATTTAATTTTATTATCTACCATTATGAACTTTCTCGTTGGAAACGATCTTTTTTGTCACGTTTGTGGGTTTGATTTTCAAAACAATTCTTCCACCTATGAAAAATTAATTTTTAAAAATTTATTATATATTAGTAAAAATATTAATTTATATAATATAATAATAGGAATATAATTTTCTATTAAATTTAATTGTGAAAATAGTGAAATTTTATTTACAATTCTTAAGGCTGGAGTTAGTTTGTTGAGGGTTAAATGAAAAAATCAATGTGGTAAACATTACATGGGAAGTTATCCAAGACCCATTATATATACACATTTAGACCATATAAACTATAATTTTTGATAATGGCACATCATAGAGCCTAGTGTCTGGTGAAAAATGTCAGGTCGCATTCTTCATTTAAAAAACATCCATGTGTATCCTTTAACCAACAAATAAAATGACAGCTCGTCTCCTCTCCCCTTCACAGTTCCAAAGTAACTTTGATCAATAAATAACTACAAATATATATTTCACACATATCTTCTCATATTATAAATGACTTGTTTTGATTAATAATATCTCTTATAATGTATTTAGGTGTAAACCAAAAGAGGTCCTCTAAAGATGATTTGTTGTCCTTTAACATGAATTTTAATTTTACTTTTCCTCTAACTCCCAAAAATATTCCTCAGCTATACTAATATAAAAATAAAATTATCTCTCATATAATTATATTATATTTTTCTAATTTTATAGAAATTATCCATTTCCTATTTCATCAAATTAGAGAATAAAATTGTTGATTTTTTGTACGACGGACTATCGTCTCGCAAACTGATGTTATTATTTATCAAACACCAACACTAACAGATAGATATAATTATGGATTTAATTTTTATATAATATATTAATTATATTATTATGTCTTCTATTATTATAATATCACACATAAATTATTACCTTAAAACCCACTTGAATACAATAACACCGCTTGTGTGTACGAAGAACTACCAGCTAACAAAATGATGTGGTGTATTTTTCATTTATGTTTCACATGAACTGTAATAGGTATATATTAAATGAATATATATTATATTTTTAACATGATTAAACTTATTTACTTATCAAATCACATATACCTTCTTACTTTCAAATCCATGGGGATATGATAATGTTACTCATTTGTACAGTGGACTACCACCTTGCGAAGCAATGTGATTTTTTTTCACTACTACTTTGCATGGGAGGTAATTAATTTAAATTTAATAAATATATGTGATATATATAAATTTATAATGATTATTTCATGTTAATTTATATTTATCATTTTTTTCTATCCGTTAATAAAGATAAACTGCGGTCATGCGCACATAATATCTATTCTCTCTATAAAAAGTGTGTTTCATTTTCTATATATAAAATTTATTAATTACTATATATTAATATATAATGAATATATATTATATTTACATCATGGTTATAAATGTTTAGATTATTTTAGAGTGATCTATGAAAAATGATCAAAAATACAAACCCAAAATATACATGAAAAACAATGCAGTTATTACCCAAAACATGATTTTTACATAGAATTGTCAATAAATGTTTAATAATGGTCTTAAGTAAATAATATATGGTATTATATATAAATTTATTGATATTAAATAGAATTATAATAATCCTATATTTATTATATGGCAGTATCTTACAAGTACAAAAGAATTTGAGACTTATAGTAAGTGCTTTTGTCTTAGTTTTTATTCTTTGGGAAATATATTACTTTATGTACATATTACCTTTATAAGGTGTATATACATACCATTTGAAATTAAATATCATGTATATATTTATTCTCAAAATATTTTAAGTTTTATTAAGTATTATTATTTTATGTGCCTTTTCATTCAAATTTACAAATGTGGTTAGTGTTTTATGTTACAATTTTATTATTTATTTGGATTGTTTTTTATTTTGTTTCCAATTATGAAATATTATTATATATCTCTGAAGAAATTAATGTATTTTCTTATCATCTAGATTTTTATATATAATTTGTGATTTCATTTAATTTTCACCTCTTATAATATTGAATAGACCAAATTATAATTTTAAATATAAATCAGCAGCATTTTTCTCATTGTACAATAACTATTTTTTCCTACATATCTTTATTTTTCATAAAAATTTCAAATAATTTTAACATTCTCAAAAGGGTTTATTAATGAAAATTTTACTCAATTTGGATATTTAAAATGATTTTTAAATGGTTTCATCTTTTCAATTTCCAACTAATTCCAATTTTTTTATCGCAAACAAGAAATCAATCAACGTTTTAATGTATATGGAAGTAATTAAATTTCCCACAATCATGACCAATTTTTTTTTTCATAATTAATTTCTTAGTTTAAAAGAATAATTTTAAAGAAAATTAATTTTTAAATGTTTTATGTTTTTAAAAAATGATTCTTAAAATGTAAATTATATTGTCCTTCAAAAAAATCTTTAAATGATCTTTAGATATACAGTTATATGATTCCATAGTTATTTTGCATGAAATGTATTTTGAAATTTGATATTCCTTTAAAAATAGTTTTCAAATTAAAAAGGATATTTTCCACAATAACTATTTTAAATGATCATTAAATATTTCTTTATAATTTTATAAGGCTATATTCAAGGAAAGATATTTTGAAAATATTAGATGTTTTGAAATGTAATTTTTAAAGAGGAAAGGTTATTTTACATAATAAATGCTCCAAGTGTTCCTTCAAAATAATTTCCTATCCAAGAATCCATTCATTGATGATACTTGTGATTAATTGGGGATATAATACAAGGATACTACTATTATTCATTCACTGATTTATTTATGTTTATGATGATATCATTTTTATAAAAACATTTTCTCTTCCAAAAGATATATCATTGTAAAAATATTATAAAACCCACTTCATTTTACAAAAGTTATGCTATGGTGAAATTATGAAATGATTATTAGACCTATATCTTTTCAAAATGATATTCTATGGTGAATGTTTTTTGAATCTCTTTTAATTTCAGTAGTAATGATATAAGGAATGATTAATAATCTCCTAGAACACATATAATGGTTTTTAATTATTTTATGTGTGGTACCTATATCACCCTCTAATTAATTGGGCAATGATTTATATCTCATTACATAAATATGAAAAGAATAATGATTGAACCGTGTTCTCTAAGGTGATATGTACATTGGGATATTCTTTTGAGTGAAACTTTACAACTATAAATATTTTGGTATCCTTTGTAATGAGCCTTCCTAACTATGAAAATGAATTTCCTTAACTATGTGTACACTAGAATTCCATGACTTATATCAATTTTATGATCTCATTGCTCATGTTCTTTGATATACTAATGGTTAATGTCGTATGAATTTCCAATTTTTATTACATGACTCAATAATATTATTTTTCACCCAAATAGTACGGTTTTCATAGGTTATGATCATGTTATCTTACCATTATTCTCAAGCCCGGTTTATCTATTTCTCCTATTTACCCTTACTATTCAAATGATTTGTACTTTTATTTTTTTTATTTTCAATAAGTTATAATCATAGTTACTACATGTGATATGTCTAAGAAGGGAACTAATTATGAGGAACTAGGTGCAAGATGATATAGAACTCTTGGGGACTAGTTTTTTATGGATATATGTTTCCAAAGTCATAATACCATTATGATATACAGTGTTATGTTTGTGTAATGTAATGAATATTAATATAAAAATATGTGGAATATATGTATGAAAAGACCATATCAATATATGAAACTTTTTGGGTAGTCATTCAAATAACAAATATGTAGTCTTCCTTGTTGTTGAATCTGTCCAGAATCTATAAGAAGTGGAAGAGGTAAGCATGTCACATCTTGAAAACCATATATGTGGGTTTAATAATTTAAATATATGTGATTTATAGGGTTATAAAGGACCTAAAAAGGGGATTGAGTGGTTAAACACCATCAATGAAATAGTTTTCCTTTAGTAACTATTGAAACCTCTATATGGATTGTTTCATATTTATTGTTCAAGGGACCAAGTCAAGAATAGTGGAACACAATATTTCAAGAATAAACCCTTAAATTAAATCCATGTTTGTAATTTAATCTAATTTTAATTAAATTACACTAGCATGAGGATATAAAGACTAAGGTGTAATTAAAATTATTTGGTATCCAAAATGTGAAAATGGTAACAGGCTATGTTAACCAATTTGATGGGATAGTTCCCATATATCATAGATAAAAGTGACTCAATAAAATTTAAATTTTTTTATTTTCCATTGTATGATAATTTTTTAGGAGTTATTATTTGATGAAACTTTTTATGTAGAGGTGTTAAATAATTTTGAGGTGATGGAAGTAATTTTGAAACGTTGTATTATAGAAATTAATGATCTAATTATGATTGTTGAAAGGGATTCTAATCTGGTTAGTGATAAATAGAAGAAGAAAGTATCTAATTGGTAATGTGATAACTATATAGGAATATATTCACAACATATTATCCATACATTAGTTTTAATGTGGCCACTGGTATGCTTTCAGTGTGGGAATCCAATGCATCTTAATATCTCTTCTCCAAAAGATTTGAAAACCTATCATCAATTTTTATTATTAGGATAACATTTTATATATTTAAATATAAAATGTTTATAGATGAAAATATCTTAGAAAAATCATCAATCATGGTAGTAGAATGCGAGAGTTTTTATTCCCGATAAGTTAGTGGGAATGATGTAAGCAATTGAGGATACATTTTTTCACCTTCCCTAATCTTTTATTTACACCATATGTATACCCCATTAATTTTTATATTAATGTATAAAAGTGATATCATCTTATTTTTTATACAATTTATATATTTTTAAGCCTTTAACTATCTTGGAAATATGTGATAAACTCTTATAAATTAGTTATATTTTTTCAAAGGAAGTTTATCATTTCTTTTTTACACACAACTATGTGAATGGGTGATTTCATAAGTTTAGTCTGATGATAGTGATATGTTTTTCATCTAAATTTATCCCATGAGAAAATTAAAAATTCTATAGGTACCTATTTTAGATACAAGGTTTTTTAGGCAACATAAGAATGGGAAATCATTATTCATGAAATGTAACAATTCTAGATGAATTCATGTTATGATGTTCTATAATATGTCTATATTGAAACCTATGATAATATTTAAATGTATATTGTGTTTCAATTTCCATATATAGATAAATTTTTTTGAGAAATGAATTAGTCTAGTGGGTTAAAAAACTCTCTATTTTATGAATATAGAATTATGAAAATATAATGATTCATTTTTTGATTGGTATAATTTTCTAGAAGAATACATTAATTTTTTAATTATTATTTCTTTAGGATGCAATATTATTTCCAAATCCATTACTCGTTGGAAATATGGTATATAATCATGATTATTCTTATAAATTGTTTCAAATTTGTCAATTTATTTTCATATTAAATGAATTATTTAATTTTTAAAATTAATCATTTGTCATTTACTAATTAATTTTGAATTTTTATAGGATATTCTTCTTAGGGGGGAAATATTCCTATTAGGAACTAGTAGGTTAATTAATCAGAGGGTTACATGAACCTTAATTTTAGGTTATAATAGTATTAATTGATTATAATAAAATTGAAAATTAATTTATAGGCATATCATTTGTTATGATCTGGAGAATTTTCACACCCTTGAGTCACTAATACATGTTTGTTGTTATTATTCTATTAGATTATTTTGGGTCTGGGGATTGAAAATTTTGAAAATGAAAAAATAAAACTGTGTACATTGTTAGTTTATGTTTTTACAACCAATGAACTAAATTAATGAAAATTGAAGAAGAAATTTTCAATATAATATTCATCTATAGCATATTGTTACCCATCCCATAAGTTTTACCCTAATGTATGGTGATTTCCATCCATGTGACTTCCACACTTTTGGCACACAATTTTATATACAATGTGATATTTATAAAAAAATTGCAAAATTAATATTTTAAACTTGATTTCTTTATCTATTCATTTTTTATCATATCCCATTAAAATTCACCTTAAGTGAATCTAACCAAGGAAATATTCCCCACTTACTATAGTGGATTCTTGGTGATTTCTTAGTGATTTCTTGGTGGATTCTCAACAATAATCATTAGTTTAAGGGATTTTACTTATTTTCCTCCCACTTTCACCTCCATTCGGCTATGTTACCCCCATATTCTCTAACCCTAGTGGAAATGGTGGTCTAACCAATATCTAGAGGTATATAAAATTGGGGGTTTTTTCTTATAGGGAATTTGAATTTCCTCTCATGAACTAATTTTCTATTATTCACCAAATGAGATATGAATCTATTTATTATGGTTTCTTTCTATATACCTGTAATTATCCTTTTTAGTTATTAGGTAATTAGATATGATTAATTGATATTTATATGAAATATTTCTATTTAAATAATTCAATATATTAAATATCTTCCATTAAATAAAAAAGAGAGTTTAGAAGAACTATGAAACAATAATAAAATATTATATGTCTATCCTCACCAAGACATTGGATTGGAGGGTATGAATAGTAAGAAATAAATTATATATATATATACTTTACACATTTATAAAATTAATTCATTACTTATCAAGTTATTATCATTGAAAACCAAAATTATTTGAAAATATTATTGATTATTTTTATAAACAAAATTCATTGAGTGCAATGTATATTACATAAATATATCAAATTAATCCCTTTTTGGAATTATTTTGAAGAAATAAATATATTATATGTGTGATAAAACATTTTAAAAATTAATAGAATATTTTTCAATGGATAGGATAAAAAGAAATCTATAATTATGCTTAAAAATGCATTTTTTAAAATTATTTTCTGTCAAATTGTACACACTTAAATTATAATTAATATATTATATTTATAGTATGTTATTTAGTTAATATTAATTGAATATTTATAATCCCATGGTTTAAATTTTTAAATTATCCCTTATAATTTATTTACATTATAATTGTAACCCTAGTAAAATTTACCTCCTTAGCCAAGAGTAAAACAGGTTAATCTGGTGTAAAAAAGGTAATAAAGCCATATTTTCCCAACAAATTTTTTTTTATGAATTTAGTTCTACCCATAAAACATAAGGTTTTAAAAGGACTAATTTAAGGAACACTTCTCTATCAAAATGGCTTATATATTATTAAAATATAATAATGTTTTAAAATGTCACTCTCATTGTTTTTAATATATGTTATGTGTCCGTATAGTTAAAAACTATGTAATGAACAAATATAAGTGTTTATTTTTATCTTAAAAAATTATTTACATGATATGAATTTACTTTTATTTTCTAGTAATTAAATAATTCCATTAACTTATAAATTCCAAACTGATGCCGTTTTTTTCAATTTATAAAAATTAAAATAAATGATTTTAATAAAATTAAAAGTGTTATAATATGATTGAGTAAATGTGACACATTAATTTTCAAGATATAAATGATAAATTAGGGTTGTTTTATAGAATTATATTCATATTTTCCATTTTTTAGCTATATAAAGTTAAATTGTATGTATTGTGAAGAAATTGACAATAATAGTATTTCATCAAAATTAAAATTTGTAATTTTTTTATAAAATCATAAAAAATAAACAATCAAAATTTATTTGTTTAATGTGTTAAATTTCATAAATTTTCCATTTCTGATCAAATTTCAAACATTTTTGTAACAAACTAAAACCATTTAATATTGAAATCTTTATTTTTGAAGTTAAATTAAAAATAATTTTACAAGTGGTTAATCGAAATAATATGGTTTAAAATTATTCCCAAACATGAATAAATTCTATTGAATGATGGAATTATAACCTTATACAGCCTTATATTCTAATACATTTCCATTTGGATGAAATTTTCATGATAATTAATTTGTCATATTTTAAAATTTTGAGAAATTAAAAAAGTGACCCTCGCCTCAATTATTAAAGGACACATCCTATCTCACTCCATTGCACCTATTTTAGCCTTATATATTAACCATTATCTTTAAAATTATATTCTACACATATTATAATTCATTCTAATGTTTAATTTATTACTAAAATAATATCCTCATATCCCTTTAAAGGAGTTTTGAAGGAGTTATTTCAGAGAAGAGGTAATCGCCTTTACAGATCGCATTCTTTTTGTAGTCATTTTTACCTCCTCTGGATATATGATATTTATCATAAATTAATAAATTTTTTTATCCTAAATATATCAATATTTTATTAATAAAATTCCATTATAAACCATCTTTAAAATGAAACATTAAGTGAATGAATTACTCATGTGTACATATGACTTAACATTTCCACATAGTGATAGAATAAATTTATCATAACTATATTTTATGGATGTGTATTATTTGAGATTAAATCATTATATATGATATTTAAGAAATAATTATATAAATTTAATTAAAATATCATATTGAACTTATTACCATCCAACATGTTGGGAAATGATAATGTTGCTTGTGCGTATGTGTGGACTACCATCTTAATGACGTGATATGATTGGTTTTTCATTTATATTTCACAATTATCTTAATAAAAATAATCCTCATTAATATATATGATATATATGATGTAATAATTATTTTTAAAGGTTAATTATTGTTTTCTAATCTTTCATTCCATCTGTCAAAAAATTGAAACTACGTTCATGCGTACATACAACCCATTGTCTAGGCAAATAGTGAAACTCTTTTTTTATATATATAATTCTTTTAAACGACTATATATTTTTATATAATTAATATACATTTTTTATATACTATGATTAAAATTATTGATATTATTGGACCGTGATCAATGTATATGGACATTGAATTCCAAACTGAAACATGATGGGAAAACAAAGTAGTAATCAAATAGAAAATAACAAATATTTTAATAAAAAATTATTAAATGGGTGATAATTAGTTATAAATAAATATTACATGGTTTGATGTATATAAATATGGTTTTTAATATATTTATAATAAATAAACATTTATTAAATAGGAGGTTTGAATTTTATCAAAGAATGGATAAACATGAGGTACAGGTTTATTTCCCAACCTCAACATTATTAGAGATCATTTATGTTTATTTATCTGTTGGGTAATGCTTCTATTACATGTATATTTTTTTTGAAAAATTATTAAAAAAATTATTTTACTATTATCCTAATATTTTTGTAAATCATGTTTACCCACGTTTTATATTTTAATTTTTTTAAATGAATTATTTATCATTTTCCCTGAGTTATATTGTATGTTTTCTGAAAAAAAATATTGATAAAGTATTTATTTAGACTTATACATCATGAAGATATTTTCTGACTATCATGATGAGTCAATTATTTGAACTTTATTTTATTATTTTACACTTTTTTTTAAAAAAACCTATAAAAGAGATTTGATTTTAAAAAAGTTATTTTGAAAAAGGAATGGTTAATTTCCTCATGAATTATACAATCTAATATTTCAAAATCATTTTCCATCTAAGATGAAATCATTTTATGTCACATAAGCTTTACTAGGGATATGATATTATGATACCATCCTTAATAATTTATTTTAAATGTTTATGTTTGTAAGGAAAATACATTTTTTATGAAACCCATTTCTTTTCCATGGGTTACGCTGTGATGAAATGTTTATAAAGAAGATTTATATTATTTGGTTTCGATATGTTGAATGATTCATGATCTTTTGGAACACATATGCATGGATATATAATTTTTTGGGTTGGACCTCTATCTCCATCAAATTAATTTAGTAAAGTATTATATATCATTATATAGTTATATCATACAAGTTGAAGTGCTTGATCCGTTATGGTAAACGATTCATTATAATTTACCTATTTTAGGAAACACTTGGATGTACGTGATCCACTATGTGAAATATGTGTTGAATCTGGATTAGATTGTCTTAGTAGTTATCATTGACTTATGAAATGGTTTTTATTAAAAATACAGTTCCATAAACATTTATAACATGAACTTATGGTTTGTGATTGAGTTATGATAAATAATCAATATTAGGATTCATTACATTTTAAATTTTATTGTTTTATTCTATAACTCAATAATATGAACATCTCGAAATTTGGTATGGACTTTGGATGTTATGGTAAAGAACTCATGTCATTATTCTTATCATATTATTTCATACGATCATCGATTGATATCTGCCATGTTTACCTATACTGAGTATCTTGGCTCTCCATTTTCTTTTGTTTCCTCTTCCAAAGATATAAGGAATGTTTTCAGTAAGGTATTCTTATAAATAGTACTATGTTGGATGATATTTAAGGGAGTTTTAAAATATATTTCATATTATAATAATATTGTATATCTAATCACCAAAGACTTTAAACCATTATGGTTTTGGAATTGATTGTGTTTTTATTTATTGAATATTACTCTAAATGGATATAATATTTGTGTATGAAGTTTTTTGACCATTATATTTGGTATTATAAGAAGGTTTGGTCAATCATTTGATATTTTGACAAACTCCTTCATCTGTGGTAAATGACCCCTTGTATAGGAAAAAGAGTCCTCAATAATCTTCAATGAGTATATTTGTAATCTTGATATATTTATTTAAGATATCCCTTGAGACTCCTATTTAGTATATTAAAAACATAAACCTATGTGAGAACTGTTAGGGAAGTTTCAAATGGAAACACAGAGAGATGTTATTATTTTTGAATCTGTATTGGCATTTGGGTGGCTTCAACTCCACACAAGGTGTTTATGGAATCTGTTCTAGTTGCATTAAAACAACAAGGGTGTTTGAGTT
The DNA here is from genome assembly GCA_963277665.1 of Viscum album. NCBI lineage: Eukaryota > Viridiplantae > Streptophyta > Magnoliopsida > Santalales > Viscaceae > Viscum > Viscum album. Next base: position 638,987,017 of record OY728146.1, on the reverse strand, counting down.
CGGCACCAGTGAGTAGTAGGATCACATCCTTCATCCATCTATAAAATATACATTAGCCTCAAAATAGTTCATGATTATTAGTAATGTGTGTAGAGGTGATTAAAGGAGGAATAAAGACATGGAAGTGGACTTTGGTTGATGCTTGATCCCGAGTTGGGGTAAGAGATGTAATCGAAGATTGTGACTAGTGAAGATAATGGGCTATGAGTGGTGGAGTACGGTGGAGAAATATTTCTGATTGTGGGAGTGAGACAATAGAGTGAGAATATGGAGTTTTATAAAATGATGAATCTTTCAATGAAAAAATGTGTCCTATATCGAATTAGTTCATCGATACTGTTTTAGTATATCAATCATGGTGAGGGATTTCAATACAAAACCACCTGCTGCAAGGACGTCATCCCACAAGACACTACACAAAAATTAGACGGGACCCACACTATATGCGGTCATGTGAGCCTTCTATCCCACTATTCTCTCCCACACCTTGATCACCTTGGGCCATATTCATGGGCCTAATTCCCCCTTTCTGGCCACTAGGTTGCTTCCTATGCGAACTGGCATGGCCATCTGGTTCTCCTTGATCTATCTATGCTTCTATCCCCCTTGATTTGACTTTTCCTTGTTTCAAGTTATATTTTTCGTATACTCCTAAAAAATAAGACTATGAAAACTATGTAACAATTCAAACTCAAAAAAATAATATGAAAATAAATTATAAATAAAATTCAAATCCAATGACAACATATGTTTATTCATTTAATTACATATTCATTATACATTCATAATTTCGAATTAATTAATGAAACACCAACATTCATGTGTGTTAATATGAAGCATGCATTTAAATTCATTGAAATATTTTTAAAAAATAGATGCAACATATCTTGAAAAATACCCATATACTTAATACATGATTTTATACATGTATTGAATAAAAACAATGAAATTATATGGTACAAATTTTACACAATAATAAAATTCCAAACAAATAAAATAATTTAATTTTCAAGGTCAAATCAAATTTTCAAAAATCCACACAAACTACATATTTAATTTATAAATTTTAAAATATAAAACAGAATCAAGTAGTTTAATTATCCCCATTTTAAAATGATGTAACATATTATTTCCTTTATATAAGATCATTGATTTGTTATTATTAAATATTCTAAGTCATGATTTACTTCCCTTTGAATCTTTTCCCTCATCACTTAGGAAACAATTCAAGTAGAGTTATGCTCATATCATGATAACCCACTACATATTCATAAAAAATTAAAAGATCTTCTTTTTCTATATTATATAGTAAAATGAAACATAAAATCATGTGGACTTTAATTTAGTGTTTAAAAGAATCTAAGACTTAAGGTTAGTAGGGATTAATGGTAAAAAATTATGCCTAAATGAGGAGGTTAATAACATAACGTATAAAAAGGATATTAAAATTAAAAGTTTCATGAAATTATCTCCATTAGATAAGGAACTCCAACATACCCCACAACTCAATGTAAATATTATCATCAAAATAAAACATAATGAATTATTTGTGCACCATACTGTATTTTTATCTTATTTTTAATTTTTTTCCAAAACACATTTCCATTTTTTTTATTTTCAACATTTATGCTTCTAATAATCCTCACATACACCACCTAAACAAAAAATGATAAAAGTAACCATACTAGTAATGGTGATGTTTTATTCTTTTAAGTCACAAACCATTTGTTTCATTTTTCAGTTCTTTTTCTCATTTTCTATTTTTTTAGGCGCATAAAAACAATATTGATTAAAATTTATATAAACCTTTATCAATCCCTATATGTATCACCTCCACAAATATTCTTTATATCATATTTCATCCCATTTCTGATGAGGTCCTTCACCCTAACACTTCAACCGAAAAATATCATGAAAATACAAGGAAAGGTGTATGAATGTATAAATTTTACTTGAAACATGGATCATCCCTAAAAATTCACTCACCATTTTTTTTGGGATTAAACAAAAATTAATATAAAGGTGGTATTCAAATAATATGAATTTTTAAAATATTACGAAATCATTTAAGAAATATATTAATATCCTTTAAAAGTTCAAATCAATGTTCTAGTATGTTACATATCTAATGATAACCCGAGAAATATGCTCAATAATAAAATAATAAGTAATTGTTCTATAAATAATCTCTAGAATTTAAAGATGATTTTGGATTATTTACCATGGAATGATTATTAATAATGACTCAATACACTTTAATTTCATAAATCTAATGTATGACCGATGTTTGGGAAATTAAATTTACGTGAATAAACTAATTTTATAAATTAATTATTCCCAATTTTAATATCCATGATTCACATAAATCATTTAATTTTCTATTTTACTTATTCCATCTCATTAACATTGAAATATAAAACATAGAATCATAGGACTACTATGATACTCATATCTCCTAGATATGTCATGTAAAGAGAAAATTAAAATGTGATCCTATAATGTTATAATTTAATGGGACAAACATGTTATTTTGGAAAAAATTAAGAGAGTATAAAAGATAATAGTTAATAGTTAAATTCCTTTAGAAATGAATATCCAGTACATTTTCTACATTGCTTTAGGTTTCATTCAACCATCATGTTCTTATAGAAAATAATTATTCAATTAATCTATGTATTGTGTCATTAAAGTTTAAAAAATTATTAAGGGATTGGGATTACTGATGTTGAACTCTTATGAATGAAATTGAAATACTGTTTCCTATAATAAAAGTAAAGGGATAAGTCTTGATAGTATCTTTCTAAGTGGGCTCTGAATTTTTACTACATCCAGAGGGAAGTTACACCTATTATCCATTGTATGGTGGTCGATGGTGCTTCGTAAACTTGAATCACCACATGTATCTTTTCCCATTTTTCCCATTCATTCATGGTGGTGGATGATCCATTAATTGAGTATACCAGATCCTACCCTTCATAAATTGGTATAACCTACATGGATGGGATTGGATATAGTATGGTTCATCAAATTCCTTTGTTACATTAAAAGAAATCTCATCCATCATTTTATGTATTGTCTCAACCTGAGTTGCCTGAATTGAATGGTCAAAGGGACAATAAGACAAAAAATTATATTGAACAAAATTTAATGTTGATTAATTACTAATAATTTTTTTTTCCAATATGATCAACCTTTCTCTTGATTTGTTTAGGCTCTGATACATAGATTTAATCATAGGCTTCCCCAAATTCATGTTCATGGAAAATTTAGGATCTCTATGTGTTCCTCAGTAGGTGCATGATTTTTTTCCTTATCCTGCTATAGGGAATTGTAAGAATTGAAAAAAATATGAAAATTCAAGACAATAGGGATAGATACTCAAAAAATATTGAATAAAATTTGGAAAGAATGAAATCAATCTATGATCATCTCATTATTTGGTTATAGCTCAATAACTTTCTTGACGATGACTGTATTGTGATATTGGATCTTATTTGATAGAGGAAAGTAATTTATCTTCCCTATATTTTCCTCAAATTATAACACTTATGTTATGTCATCCTTTAATGTTTCTAGCTATTATTATTTGGGGAGATTATTTTTTATTCACACTCATTCCCAAATACATCCGAATCATATTGATCTCTCATGTGTTGCTCATGTTCTGACTGCTTCAATAATATGTGAACATATTAAAATTCTATCTCCATTATCCCTCCATTTTTTTCTATATATTTTCGATGATGTTGCACTTGTTCTTTTTCACATCTTGTCTCATCTTCATTTTTCTCTTACACTGAATATATATTATTCCATGGATAAAGATATGATATATTTTGCTACAACATTGAAAAAAATTAAAAAAAATGAATTTTATTATTTGGAATACTTTTAAATCTATATAATGTGTTAAATTAAAATATACTAGGATAAATACTAATGGACTCCTATGAAGTGGAACCATTTTTTAATGCACACATATCACAGTGTGTGGAGAAAGAAAATTTGTTTTTCTAACATATAATTAAGGCTATTCAAGGTCATCTCACTTGAGTATATTTCACAATTATTCACTTACATATTATTTTTCCCCAAAGCTACTTCTTTTTTTATTTTTATTTATTATGTGAAAGTAGAGGAATTCAAATGAAAGAATATTTTAAACTAACATGTAATGAAAAAATGTGGTTAATAAAGAAATGATATTTCCATTACAATTTGGTTTATGAGATCTATCATTCTTCTTGATGGTCTTTAAATTCATTTTGATAATTCAATTTTGTTATCTCCTTCATTAATCATTATTTTTAAATTTAGTTGTGTGAAATCTTTAATTTCCTTATCAATATTAATTAAATCTCATACTACAAATATGGTTGATGAAATAACTCAATAAATAGTGTGAAATAAACCTGGACCAGGCTTCATAATATTCCATATCATCCTATTAATGTCTCTACACCATTGTATAGAGAGATTATTTATAAAAGAAAGGATGAAAAACATTCTGTAAATGTATATAAATAAACATGAGTTCAATTTCATGGTGGGTAATTTTTAAACTTCTTCACTTGACTCTTTCTCACAAAAAAACTCCAATATAACATACGAATTTACTTCCATAATGAAACGGACACCCCACTTACCTCCCCGGCTCTAATCCTCGAGTTTGGCCCTCATTTTTTAGGGTTGAAGATAACTGGGTGATGATGGAGAGAATAGAATAAGAAAATAAAATATACATAACATATCATATAAAGAGAGAATAATAATAAAATAAAACAAATTGGCTAATGATAAAATAAAAAGATGAAGAAGTTGAGAAGTAGGTGAATAAAATAAAGATTGAGATGGGTGGAACAATTGATGAAAATTAAATATTCTTGAATTTTAAATTTATAAAATATAATTTAGAAATAAATTTTAAAACAAAACAATATAAGCAATGAAAACAACAAAATGAAGAAATAAAAGATGAAGTATCCATATCCTCTCCTCCTTTCCATGGGGTGATCAATATCATTCATATGTGGGAAGGTCCCTCCATTTATAGGAAAGGGAGACCTAGATCTTCTTTAATAAATATATTCACAATCTTGATATATTTATTTATGATCTCCCCTAAGATACTATTCTTTAATATGAAAATCTTAAACATTAGAGGGATCCGTAAGTGATGTTATGAAATGAAACACATATTGATATCAATAATTTAGAATTTTCAATGCCATTTTGTTGGATTCATCTCTAGAGATTGTGTGCATAGTGTTAGTGGTGGTTTCTTTAAAACATTGTACGGGTGTTTAAGCATGGAAGTGGTGAGTATAAAGAGGTCCTCCTTCATTTGTCATTCACATGTAGGATAAATCCTCAAAATTGTTTATATTGGTCAACCAAGGATAAAAAGCTGATTGGTGGTGGTTATGTTCATTGGTTGTGTAATTACTCTTCCAATTGAGATCAAGTAGTGGTTGGAGATGGAATCAAATATTTTGGATAGTTAATATGAGGGGAAGAGAGTATTAGAGTAGTGTATAGAGAAATGTCTGAGTGTGGGCATGTGAAAATAGAGTGGGATGATAGAGTTTCATCAAGTGATGATCTATTCCCATTAAACCATTTCCTTCATGAAATTGGTGAAGTTGATGTGTGCTGGTATATCAATCATCGTTCAAGTGAATCATCTAAAACTACTTGTACTAAGGATGGTATCCTATAAGACACTGAACACATAAGATATTGGCATGTCACCACATGCGGAATGTACCAATCTTTGAGGTAATTATGCTTCCCCATATATTGATTCCCTAGGGTCCATAATTCACAGACCAGATACCCTTATTCTCTAATATTAGGAAGTATATTATTTTTTATGGCATTTATGATTGGATATTCATGAGCTAACTAGGTGGAATTCCCCCCTTTTGTTGAGGCTTCATATTTCGGAGGTTTATTTTTGGAAAACACTTAAATAATAAGAATAAAAACATTCTAATAAGTCAAAAACATAAAAATACTATCTAATGAAATTATAAATAAAAATCATATTCCAAATAAAAAATCCATTTATTCATCTAAAATCATATTCATTATTTCTTTATAATTTACTATTAATTAAAAAAATATGTACATTAATGGGAATTAATATCAATAATCCATATAAAATCATTTTAAATAATATGCCTGATTTTGTTTTCATCTCTCATTTAATTACCTTCACTAAATGTAAAATATATCTGTTATGTAATGGCCTAAATCCATTCATCTAAAAGGAATTATCTATAAGAGTCTTTAGTACATGTGAGAAAATAATTATTTTTTCAATCAATGTATAAATGGAAATTCAATATTCCAACCATTCTGATGGTTATAATAATAAAACAAAGAATGGGTCTCATTAAATTTTGAATACAATATGTAGTGTAAAAAATTCTATAAATCTAAAAGCCAAAAATTTCAGAATATTAATCAAGGGTTGTGATTTAATATAACTAGTAGGTGATTTAAAGGAGAAAATGTGTGTCAGAAATCTCCTAAATCATGAATGAAGAAGAATAAATTGGTCGATGTATTGGAGTAAAAGTGGATTCCAAATAATGCACCACCAATGCTCAATTTCTTCAAAAGCCATGAATGTGGGGATTATTCCAACCAATGTACAAATACAATGACATTTAGTGATTAGGATTAAAAACCTCTTAAGACTAAAGAGGAATTTAAATATCACATGGTGAAAACTACTGATTTATGTTATAAGAATGACGTGGTGAAAGGTAATAATGTCATCCACCCCAAAATAGATAATATCTTATTTGATTGTACATTCACCCACTATTTTATTTCCATGAAATTTCCAAAGGCTATATCCATATATCCTTATCAACTATATGTTGATTTAGCTATGAACAATCATAAGGGCATAGTGTTCACATGTAATGCCTATAGTTTCTCTCTCATTGAAGTTTGTGGGAAATGTATTCCATATGGTCTTCAAATTCCCCCTTTAGTTGTATTTTATTTCACTCTTGGCCTGGAATTAACATTTCCATATGGATACCATATCAATTTTCGAGGAAGGCAAGTCATATTTTAGATTCTAAATGATATTTCGATCATTTATCAATTCTAGGATGAATATTAACATCCAAAAGAAATTTCGTATATGTTTTGGTTCATAATTATTATACATTAAGGTTATCAATCTTGGATGGTTTGGGAGAGACTCAAAACTAAGGGTACACCTATTGTATGGGAGTTTGATTCTGTATTTTAATAATAATTATCAGGCCTTCCACCAAATCATTATGTTAACCATTAAAATAACTAATAAAAAATCATATTCATATTTCAAAGACTCTTTATAGAGGAGAGCCAATTTTGGTTTAGGAATTTAAGATGAAACTCCTGGATAATCTTGAAAGATGGATCATTATGCCAGGTGCATCACCTTGGGGTACACGTGTTCTATTTTTTAAAAATAATTATGGCCCAATGCAAATTTTTTATTGATATCGTGAATATAAAAATATCACTGTCAAGAACAAGTTTCATCTCCCCCCATAATGATGAATTATTTAATCAAATACACAAAGATCAATAATTTTCCAATATTTATCTCCATTCTTGATATCATCAATTTAGGATTAAGGATTATATACCCAACACTAAATTATATACAAGGTATGGAAAATAATAAATTATAGCGTTTCCTTTTACTAGTACTAACTCCTCTACTATCTTCATTTTTTTAATGAATATTGTTTTTATATATTTCATTGATTTTTATTTGGAAATATCTATAGAGGAATGTAATTTTATATTAATATATAAAGGAATAGAATTAATATAACTTCAAGATTCTTTTGAAGACACTAAATAAGAAAAATATTGATGTAAAATTCACAAAAAATTAATTTTGGCTTCATAATGTTTCATTTTTCTGTAATATAATTTCAATTATGTGTTTATCAACAGATCCTTTAGAGGTATAATTTATTGAGAAATTTTCTTGAATAACAACAGTGATTCAAGTATATAGTTTTTTGAGGTTGTGTAGATTTTATCCATGTTTTGTGAAATATTTATCATGATTATATTATCCACACAATAATTTGACTCAAAAAAGAGTTAATTTCATATGGATTTTAGAATTTGAAGATAATATCAAGGATATATGAATAAGTTTGGCGAGTTCACCTGTGCTCAAACTACCTTAATGTGGAAAATATTTGGTGATCTATGGTGATTCATCGTGGATAGGACTGTAATGTTTTCTCATGAAAAATGATATGGCGGTAGCTTAAGTATACTATCAAATTATGGTCCATTAGAAAAATTTTCAAACTCATGATTTCGAGTTGGATTAACGTTTTTCTATTAATGATATGTTGGAATTGTTTATATTGATAAAGGTGTGATATATGTACTTATAAAAAAAATTAATGTATATTTTCACTCAAAAAGATAATTTCATGTTCCAATTATGATGGTTGGAGTTGATTAATTATTATAACAACTAAATAGATTACCATAATGGGAAAGAAAAAAATTGGTATATAATTCGATATAAAAGGATCGTGAAAAATTATTTATGATAAGGTTCAAAAAATATTTAACATTTCATGACGTACAATGGATTTATTTTGAAATCATATTAAAAGGGGAAGAATTGAATTTGGCATAAATAAATGATCAACCATCTATCAATTTGAAAATTAAATTGTCATATAATGAATATGAAGTGCTACAAAATAATGCGAGGAATGTACTAATATTAACCTTCACTGTGATATAATAATAATATTTAATAATTGTTTATGTGTCTCACCCATAACATATTTGAATATGGAGCTGTTGGATGAGTCTCATAGCTCATAATTCTCTATTCATCTTATAATTACAATGATGTATGGAGACCTAAAATATTATTTTTGGTGGGGTGGAATGAAAATAGATATCGTAGAGTATTTTTTCCATATCTTGGTTTTTCAATGAGTTTTTTCTTATAGGAAGAATTACATAGGGACGTTACAAACATTAACCAAACATGAATGGAAATGAGAAGTCAATTTCCATGGGTTTTTTTATTTGGACTCTCAAAACATCTAAAGGACATAATTCTATATGGTTTTTAGTTGACCACCGAAAGAATTCAGAACACATAAATTCTATTATGGATGATTTTTATCTTCACTGTATTTAAAATAAATACATTAATGACGTGGAAATATTTTATATAACACCTCATTCCATTGTATCTGATCAGGATCTAAGTTATACTTCAATGTTTTTTGTGAACTATTCACCAGTTTTTAGATATAGAGTTTTGTTTTACCACTATATAACATTCTTAGTCACATATATAGTATTGTAGGACCATACAAACTATATAATTAATTTTTAGATACTTCTCTATGAATTTCATTGATATTTGGGACAAACACCTTCCACGGGTTAAATGTTTTTACAAAAAAGCTCTAACTCTAGTATTCAGATGAATCCTTATGAATAACTCTATGGAAATAAGGGCATTAATACGTCATGATGGAATAAATTTGGATAAATAATTCTATTTATAATTTATCTAGATAAGGAAATTGAAGAGCTGGTTAGACCAATCCAACATCAAATATAAGCTTCTCACCTTCTATAAAAACATTATGTAGAAAATCATCAGAAATATCTAGACATTTATATGGGTGACATGGTATTCATAAAAATATACCCTTAGAATAGAGTGATAATATTTTGAAATAAGTGAATGTAAATCCGTAGTTGTATCATTCCTTTTTAAATTCATGATTGTATTAGGATAATATCTTATCTATTGAAGAATCTACTAAATCTATCTCATATTCATGTTGTATTTCAGGTTTCTCTCATGAGAAAGTATATAAATAATACATCACATGTAATAATCTCAAAGGATTTACCACAAGAGATTATTTTTCTTATAATAATCAATAGGTAGTGAATTTTGATCATGGATAGAATGTTTTATGAAACCATACCACTCACCTAGTCAATGATGAATGGTGAAACCACTAATTTGAGGAAGGTGTGTGGGAACATGAGGATGTAATGGGGAATAATTATCCTCAACTATTTTTATTAGAGTATCGAATGATGAAGTTTAAATTAAATTTAAAGGGGTATATTTTAATGCCCTAATATTCTATGAAATAATTTAATTTAAATAATTTGATTTCTATGATAGCTTATGTTACACACAAGAGCATGTTTAGATGAACCATGAAGTATTATTACAATATTATATGTCTGTTGTAGTCTACCTGTTAGATCAGTAAGATTGAATTGTAATAAATAATTTATGAAAGATATTTTTTATAGACTTTTATGATATGAGTTTTTACTTATCAAATTATTATCAATATAAACAAAAAAATTAAAATAAAGGAGTTGTTTTTTTCTGAAAAGTTTTTTTCTGAAAGTAATGTATTTTATATAAATATATTAAATTAATTACTATTAGTGAATAATTTTAATGAAATTTATATATTAAATACTTTATAAAATATATTAATCCTTAAAAAAGTATTTTATTGGGCATAGGAAATGAATAAATCTATTTTTATGCATGGAAATTTATTTTTCTAAATTTATTTTTGTTATATTTTGTTAAAATAGATTAATATTATTTTATTAAAATAATTTTTATTTATTTAGAAAAAATTATTAGGATATTTAAAATCTTGAGGTTCATATCTTTTAATTATACCCCTTTTATTTCTTTGTCAATAGTAATCATGGTAAATTTTGTTACATCAATAATGGTTAAATCAAGAAAATATGGATTAAAAATTTTTGATATGGAAGTAATTTTTCATCCTAATTATTTTTGGAGGAATTTAATTCAGCCCATAACATTTTAGGTTTAAAATCTAGTTATTTCTAGACATGTTTCCATTAAAATTACATATATATTATTAAAATTAATGAATGTTACAAAATGTAACTCTCTTTGTTTTTTAATATAACATACATTTGCACATAAGTAAAATGTATATTATAAATGAATATAAGTTTCTATACTCCTATTAAAAAAATTACATTAAAAAAATTTATTATTAATTTTTAATAATAATATTATGGCATTAACATATTAAGAAACATCAATGTCATACTTCTTCATTTAATAAAAAAATAATATGAATGATTTTACAAATTTGAATGTGACATAATTTGATTAGGGTAATGTAAACCTTTAATTTTCATGATAAATCTGAAATATTAAGATTTTTTTAAATTATTATATATTAATTTCTCCCTTATCTTGATGTATTTAAATAAAAATTAAATGAATAGTGTCAGAATTGACAATAATGATATTTTATCAAAATAATACAATATTATATTAGTTACAAAACATGAAAAAAATGAAATTATAATAATTGATTATGATATCATCTAAAATTTTATATATTTTTCATTTTGTTCCATTTTTCACCATATAAGTAAAAAATACAACATTTTAATATTGGAGAATTTTTTACCGATGATAGAATTAAATTGGATAACTAATAGTTAATAGTATATTATGGTTGAAAATTACACCAAAACCTATCTAAATATATATTCTTTTATAGTTTTACAACCCAATAACACCTTATTTTATAATACATATCCAAATTTATTTTATTAGAATTAATTTTTTACAAATTTATATTTTGAGAAATTCTAAAGTGCCCCTCTCTTCAATTATAAAAGGACAGTTATTTCATCACATTATTAACGCACTGTAATAAATATATCTCTACAATTATTTTCCATATTGTCTTATTATATTCCATAAATACATAATATATGGTATAGACATCCCAAAATACTAAACTTAGTGCCCTTTAGAGAAGACCTAAATGATTTCTTTCAAAGAAGATGCAATCAACAAAACCAGTCACTTTAATTTTCTTCTCTTCTTTAACGCTTATAAATAAGTTATACTTATCATAAAATAATAACATAAGTATTATAAATATTCCGAAATGTTTTTATTATAAAACAGTTACGCACTATATTTACCATGAAATAAGAAGTGAAAGTATCGCTCATTCGTATATATGCCTTATCATCTCCACGAAGCGATACAATTATTTTTTCATCAGAGTATTTTATGGATGTGTGTTATGATTAGTATTAATATGGGTTTAATATTTATATATTATATTAATGACATAATAATTTTTTTTAAATAATAATATAACATCTATATTATCACCATCCAATCTTATGGGAATCAATAATGTCCCTCATTTTCACGTATGGAATATCATCTCTATGATGCAATGTCATTAATTTTTCATTTATATTTGACATGAATAAGTAATAAGGATTAATTTGGGGATGATAAATTATATATATTATATAATAATGATTCTATAATGGTGAATTATGATTTACGTTTCGTTCATTCTATGAGTTGAAAAAATGAAACATAGATCATCGTACGTCTGTCTTACCATCTCCATGAATGATATAATTCATTTCTAATTTCACATATTATTTGAATGATTAAAAATATTTATATAATGAAAATATATAATTTTTATACGATTATTAAAATTCTATAATTGATGTTACCTGGAAAAAATTATAAGTATCGGGACTTCTAATCTAATTCTCTCTTAGAAAATATTGTATTTATCAAATAGAACTGTGTTTTTAATAAACCATTATTAATAAATGGGTGATAATATGTTTTAAATAATTAATAAATGGTATTGTATATATTAATATTTTTATATAATAAATTAATATTATATAAATATTTATTATATATTATTTTTTAATGTGAACATGGAAATAAGATTATTGACGTAAGGGTTTATTTCACAATCTCATCATTATTCCTGATTATTTGTGTTTAAGTATCCACTGGGAAAAATTTTATTCCATGTACATGTTTTATAAAAAAATTAAAAAATGTTTTCATTTTCATTTCATAATATTTTAATATCAATTCTTAACAATATTTGAATTTGTAAAAAATTACTTGAATGGAATTTCTGTTGTTTTCTGAAGTTTCACATTGTGACTTTTCTAAAGAATGTACATAGGGAATGTTTTTAAATTTACAAATAATAATAAAATTTTCATTCCATTATGAATGATAAATGATATTAATCTTCCATATTATGTTTAAAAGTCTATATTTTGATAAAAAAAGTTCCTTGGTAAGTACATAGATCTTAAAAAATTATTTCAAAATAGAATGGTTATTTTCCTCAATAATAATTATATGAGATATTTCAAAATAATTTTCCATTTTGTATGGAATAAATTGATGTATATTAATAATTAATAATTATATGATCTAATTATACCATCCTTATTCATTCTTGGGATGGGTTATTATAATGAAAATTATAAATATTTTTGAAGCCCATAAATTTTCTACGGGTTAACCTAGGATGAAATGTTTATGAAAACCATTTATTTTTATTGGTTATAATATGATGAATTATTTATGATCTTTTGGAATAAATATGTATAATATTTTTTTTAATTTTATGAGTGGGACCTATATCTCCATCCAATTATGTATGTAAATTATTATATCTTCTAAGATAGTTATGGGAAACAAGTTGAAATGTTTGATCAATTATAGAAAAAAATCTATGTGTTTGATTTATTATGGAAAAAAATATGATAAACATGATCCACTATGGGAAATTGGTATTGATGAATTGTCTAATTATTTTGGATGTTATACTCAACTTATTAAATTATTTATATATATATATTGTGTTTCCACACACATTTAAAAAATGAACTTATGGTTTATGATTGAGTATGATAAATTATCAATACTATGATTCATTTATATTGAAATGTTAATGGTTTAAACCCTAAATAAATTTTATGATTTTTTCATATTGGTTTTGAGAATTTTATGTTTTAGTAAATATATCTTCTCCTTATACTTATCTAATGATTTCATATGATCATCAATTTATATCTCATATATTTACCCTTACTAGGCATTTGAGCTCACCCTTTTGGTGTGCTTCATTCCCCTGTGTTATGAAGAATTTTTTTTATCGTATGGATATAAGTAGTAATATGTGGGAAGATATTTATAGAAATTTTGTAGACAAATAATAAATAAAATAAATTTTATATCTAGTCTCCAATGACTCTAAATGTTAAAAGTTTTGGAATTGATCCTATTGTTAACTATTTCATATTCAACTAAATTGATGGAATATATTTGTATAAAAGTTCTCGGCCATTATATTGAAAATTGGAAACATATTCTAATAGGTATGTAAATATAATATATATATATATATTAAGATATCACTATCAAATATCATTAATTTGTTCCTTATATTTATTTTTGACAAAAAACTAGAGATTTCATAGTTAAATTTTATATTTAATCCATGTATAATTTAATTCACATATTAGATTTCACCAAATTTTTTAATGAGGGTTTTCTATAAAATAAATTAATTATACATGATTTTCTGAATTAAACATTATTTATAATGTTTTTAGTTCTATTTTTTTATTTACCTGATTTATAATGGGTTCAAAGGTCTATAAAATCATATTAGTAACTTATATATATATATATGTTAGTCTTTTGAGATATTAATTTGATTATAAAACCATTTTTATGTTTAAACCCTTGGTTATGATTAGTTTGATTATGAAAAACATGTTATAGGAATTAGTTCTTATTAATCATAAATAGTGAGAGGGATTGTTTTGTAAAGGGTGAATGGATGTGGTTTGTGTGATTTACAAAGAGCATTTATAAGATATAATAGTGTGATATTTTGATTTATTTCCTCACTTAATTTAAAAACATAATGAGAATCCACATGTATCTATATGTGAAATCTATTGAAAAATTTTATATTAGATGACATTAAACCCAAAATAGTCTTCCATAATAATAATTTTTCTTTTTTTATATTTGGGAATTCCACCTAAAGGGGATAGTGATAGTAAGTTGGGGTTGTTTTTAAGGGAAACAACATTGGAAGATAGTAGGTTCCACCTAACCACATTTATGTATTATAAATTTAGTTTATAAAGTGTTTCCTCATGATTCATATTGCCTGGAATAGTTTATATTGCGATACATATAATATTTCAATATTTTATTCTTTAATATTTTTATATTAATTCAATGGTTAATGCTAATAGTTGAGATGTGATGTTGTTCATCTGGGCATGCACTAATTATTGAAATTTAATTCATTGATCTTTATTTCATATTATTTTTATTTTATTGACATCCACTTTCTTAGGTGGTATATATTAACTAAAAATTAAATGCTTTTTTTCAGAGGGTTAAAATGCAAGGTAATGTTACTCTCAGGATATAATTGTACTATCTCAAGGATTCTTAATTGAAAAAAAGTTATCATTGTTTCTCTATTGATTTATTTTTCTGTTATTTAATATTTATATTTTCATTCTATGATATGAATTAATGCTATTATAAGTTTTATATATGGTTGTTTTATCATAGAAAATAATTGGAATCATTCAGGGGTAATTTATTTTCAAATCATATAGATATATGGAAAACTAATTCAAACTCATTATCATAAGACTATGAGTTCTTGGAGTTCCAAATGAAAATAATGGTGTGTATTCCTTGTCCTATTCTACTAGGAATTCTATCATAAACTAAATACTTTTTGGTTATTATGCTTTCATGTATTTATAAATTTATGTGGGTTATGGATCTTATTTGTTTTCATCAAGTATTTTTCTTCCCATGTGTTGAGTAAATTTGGATTTGGAAGAGGCCATCATTCATAATGAGATGGTTCATGTCTTCCTTTGGTTCATTTGATTTATTTGGGGATATAAATTCATTTTACAATTCATAAATGTATTTATATTGGTACCTTCCATATTTTATGTTTCTATATCTCACTTATGACTAATATTTAATGTCATAAGTTTCTTGGAACCATGGTACTATAATTTGGACATTACAACCACCAGAAAAAAGAATTTACATTAATACAAAAATTTAATCCAAGGGTTCAATGGCTTATAATGAAATATAACCCTACTGAATTCCCACTAATAAGAGAAGTGAAACTATTTATAAAGTAATATATACTTCAATATTAAATGAATGTTCTATCTTATGTATTGTAATACCTATAAAATTCAATGGAAATATTTTCTTAATTTTCTTTGGGATTTTACAGGAATGCAGTTTTTTATGGAACCTGATTCCGAGGCCCAGTGTACCCGGAATCAATTTTTGAAGTTTATCTCGGGTATGTTCAGTTAATGAACGAGAGAGTTTTTCTATCTTTTGAACGGGTTCTCGCAATTGATATCTAAGGGCACCATTGAACTCGCAGCACTGGTTTTTGTTTCAGGGGACTTTTACCTCGACGGCGGATGATCGAGTTTGAGGGTTAGTTTTTGGGTTTCACGTGGATTAATAAAATAAATTAAGTGACAACTTATTTTATCTTTGTTGAACCCACACCATGAGGATAGTGTTGGTTAAAAGCTCCACATGGGAGTTGGTGGTGGGACCGCCACACCCTAACCTCCCATGGGAGGATAATTAGGGTGGGGACCACCTGAGCAGCATAACCTCCCACGAGAGGTTATGACATGGGGTCCACATGGGGCTTAACTCCCCCATTTAATGGGAGGGGATAAAATCTCTCAACACTCCCATATTAATGAGGGATAGCCTCTTGGACTCTAACTCCCCTCTTAATGGAGGAGAATAAAACCTCCTCAAAACCCCCCCATTTAATGGGAGGAAACTCCTTGACCCTCTCCTTGTTAATTAGGTGGGGACCACCCGGGCCCCTAAAACCCCTCGAAACTCCCCAATTAATTATGTCATCCACTCAGGAAATTAATTTGGCGGATCCACTCCACTATTTGAATTTTGAATTGTGCCAACCATCGTGAACTTAATTAAGTGGGGCCCACTTAATTAGTTTCCGCCACCAAGAATAATAGATTATAGTCTATTATTTTGGCATGTTCTAGCGCCTTTTGGTGGAGAGCTTGAGAGAAATTATTTCTCCAGCGAAGAACGCGAAGAACGCCGGCGACACTTCTTCCCACACCTCCTTCGACCTTCTTCCTCAGAGCCCCCCCTTTATGATGTGGTACTTCTCCGACGACCCTCCTTTCTCCCTCTTCGTCGTCAACGCACCGACGCACGAACTCGGAAGTGGAAGCATGCGGTGAGCGACATCATCATCTTCCCCCACGATGAACGCATGCCCCGATGAATCAAAGATAGGGGTTGATTACTTTTTGTTCGTGAAATATCCTTTTTCATTTTCGTCTTTATTTTTTGGGCCGCTTGTTATCAAGTTATCGGGAGGAGGTCAGACCGCACGAAAATGGCTGACTCTCCTCCTCCTTTTTTTTTGTTCATTGCGGCTCGAACAAAGGCGGCACGGTGCAACGACACCGCACATAAATAAGAAAGAACACGACGAAAAAGCGTAGTGCGACAGTGCCACGCCGTGGAGGCCAAACGAAACCGCGGCCGAAGCCAGGACCGCAGAGGCGATTCGAAGACTCTGCGGGTTGATCGTGGTGCGCGGAATGACGATAGATGACAAATGGGGCCGCAAAGTCAACTCGAAGTCTCCGAAGTGAAGGTCGGGTCTCGGGAGGGCCGTTGGCGAAGACAGAAAGTGAAACGGACCACCGGAGTGCGTCTGGTGGTCCGTAGAAGAGCCTGCCGGCACGCCGCCAGGAGGTTCCGCTGCGGCTGAAGCCGCGAAGGTAGGCGGCGGTCTCGCCGCCGCGCGGTACCAGAAGGGAAACTGGGGGTTGTAACCCCATGTTGTCAAAGGGGAGCATCCCCCACGAGGGGGGTTGGGGCTTCAATTAGGGGGGCAACGCCCCCCCCCCCCTTCCGTGATAGCTCGGCTGAGCCGAGCTGTCTGGCCTTGCGGGCCGCACCGGGCCGCACCCTAGTGGGCCGGACCCGGACTCGAGTCTGGTCGACCCGGTTCGGGCCGACCCAGGGTGTCTCGGGCCGGGTCGGACCGGGCCCAAAACCCCTATTTTCGGGCAGTTTTTGTTCAAACGTCCATATCTTGTGCTACGGACCTCCGATCGATGCACCTTCAGTTTCGTAGTGATCCTTGGATCGAGACGATCATTCCGGTATATTACACTCAAGCTTTCGGAGAACTTTGGGTATGGCCGGGTTGGTTCGAACCCGAAACCAACCGGGCCCTCGGAGCGGAAACGCTTATAACATGAGCTTCGGATGTCCGATTGATGTGACATCGACATTGTTGGATTTCCTCTTAGTGAGACGAACATTTTGGCTTACTTTACTCGAGGTTTGGATGCAGTAGGAGTGCAGTCGGGTTGGTTTGACTTAAAAACCAACCGGGCCCCTGGAACGAAAAAGACAATAACTCTCAGACCGGGCGTCCGATTGACACGTCGTCTGTCACATTGAGTTCCTCTTGTAGAGATGTAACTTTTGGGATACTTCGCCGGAGATTTGGACGCAGTTGGATAGTGGCTGAGTTGGATTGAACCCGAAATCCAACCGGGCCCCTCAAACGAAAGAGCTGATAACATTCAGAACAGACGTCTGTTTGACGAACCGTCAGTGGAATTGGTGATCACGTTGAGAAATGGTCCCTATGAGTATACCCTATGATAGTTCGGGGTACAGTTGAGATATGGCCGGGTTGGTTCGCACACAAAACCAACCAGGCCCCTGGGACAAAAGGCTAATAACTCACAGACCGGGCGTCCGATTGACGCGTCGTCTATTGGGTTGAGACCCCTATGACGAGGCGGTACGTTGAGATACTTCTTAGTGTGAATTTTTGTAACTTAGAGTATAGACATGTAGCTCGTGGAGCGGAACCACCCAAAGATGAGTGTACGGAGTACAGAGACCGTGTGGCTGGCTGAGACATGACGACTGCTTGACCGACTCGACTTCGAGTGAGTCGACTAGACCAGTGGATGGAGGACTACTGTGTTTGGGTGCAGACCCACGGCGGACAGAGCACCCAGTAGCTGGCAGCAGACCCATGGTACTCGATAGGAGGAGTACCTCTGCAGGCTATTAGGTGGGGTGCACTACTGTGTTTGGGTGGCAGACCCCGGCGGGAAGCACTACTGTGTTTGGGTGGATGACCCGCGGTACTTGACAGGTGGAGTACCTCAGTAGTATTAGGTTAGTGAGCAGTACCTCGGAGTCGTGACATGATCACTGTACTCGACAGAGACGGGGCTCTTCTGCAGTTACAGTTTCGATAATAAAAATCATGGGTTGAGCTGAGTCTATGACCTTTGTATTTACCTCATGATTGAGATGGGTCAATTGATAACTTAGGTATATGTATGGGCATATACCCAGGTGGTGGTTATCCATTGATTTCATAAACTTTTTGTTTCCTCATGATTGAGATGGGTTATTTGATAACTTAGGTATATGTATGGGAATATACCTAAGTAGAGGTTATCTGTTGAGATCTTTCTTTATGGTTATCTTTTTGGATTTAGTGAGACCTTGACGGTCTCGGGGTCCCAACTGAGTATCGTTATACTCACCCCTGCACGGGCTATGCCCGCACCTCGTTGTGTTGGTTGTAGAAAATGGGCAGCGCTGACAGAGGCCGAGTGTTCGAGGATTGGACGGTACCCGGAGGTGGACCTCACGACGAGTCAGTATCCGGAGGTGGACTTTATGATGAGATGATACTCGGAGGAGGTTGACGGGCGAGAGCATTGTAGAGGCTATCTGTACCTACCCTTCAGGTAGGATCCATGGTGGACGATCCAGGAGCTGCGCTATCTGTACCTACCCTTCTGGTAGGATCCGAGGTGGAAGACCCAGGATCTGCTTCTATTCTTCCAGTTGTTTTTATTTTCTATTTTAATTTCGTTCATTTGTATCTTTACTTTCAGTT
The DNA here is from genome assembly GCA_963277665.1 of Viscum album. Lineage (NCBI taxonomy): Eukaryota > Viridiplantae > Streptophyta > Magnoliopsida > Santalales > Viscaceae > Viscum > Viscum album. The sequence goes on along the minus strand of OY728146.1, from coordinate 638,967,092 downwards.
GGGTTTGTATTCTGGCTCACTTACTTTTTAGCACTTACTTTTGTACTTAGTGTATTACTTCTGCTTGTACTCTGTGGTGTTTAGTTTCCTATTATAAAGAAAATGCCTTCCTAGTTATTAGGATTTACGCCTTTGGTACTAGTCACCAGCCCCTGGCCTATGGAAGGCGGGCTTGGGGTAGTCATGGCATGGGCCCCGAGGATGGGTCGTGACAAATTGGTATCAGAGGAGTCGGTTATACCGCAGAACTTATAACTCTGATATTTTCTTTCTGTGAAGGAACAGTGTTAAGGGTACCGAGTGTTGTTTTCAGTTCAGGTAGTCTAGTGCTGGTGCGGGCGGACGACGTATCCATACACCAGGACCCTGACAACTGATTTCCGACTTTGTGCATGAAAACACTGATTGCGTGTGTGTTTTCAAAAAATTTCCCCTTAAAACAACTCAAACTAGGTCAGCTCACCAGGTATAATCGTTTGACCGTGTCACGTATGTTTCATTCAGGATGTCTTCCCACGGATGACCAGCTGGATCCCATAGGTATGTACATAATGATAGCCTGCTGAGTGACGAGGCTTCGGTATAAGGCCCTCTTACAGTTGAGGCACCCGCAGAGGCACCTGCGGTACAACCATACATTAGGCCACCGATTCCACCAGCCCCAGCATCAGAGAGTACACATCACTTGAGCGCATTGCACGAGTTCCAGTGCCAGAGGCCACCCAGGTTCCGGGGAGAGATAGACCCACAAGCGGCTGAGGATTGGCTGGAGGCTGTGGTGAGAGTTTTCAGGATAGTGGGTACACCAGCAGACTTCATGGTAATCTTTGCTTCCAGCCTCCTACAGGCAGCAGCAGGAAGGTGGTGGAGCCACTTGTTCGAGTTTTGCGATGGGATAACCTTCACTTGGGGAGACTTCTAGACCATCATCATGGCGGAGTTTATACTAGTGGATCTACACCCCGAGCGTGTTCAAGAGCCGCTGCCTTTGCCGTAAGATTTTCGATTAGTAGACGAGTCATCTGTGGGAAGTAGACAGATGATGCGGAGGTCCAAGAGGACTAGAGTCAGCTGTACGAGGAGCAGTAAGTGTTATGAATGTGGAAGGAAGGGTCACCTAGCACGTGACATTCTGACTCCCTGCACAGTTGATCCACATGCGTTGGAGGAGCCACCGAGACAGAAGCCGCAGCGGGTGTTTGAGCAACAACCGAGCAGTGGACAAGGCAGTAGAGCTCTTGAAGCAGGTGGAAAGGAGCGGAACTAGTGGATTCCTTTTTGTTTTTGGTTCTTCTAGTTCCATTTTGCTTTTGTATTTGTGTCTTAAACTATCAGATGTAGTAATAAAAAGAAACGTATCTTTGTGATGTTATCTTTCCTGTCCTTTTGTTCGGTTGATACTGAGAGGTCCCAGTTAAAACTGTTGAATTGACCCTCACTTTCGAGATTTCTACTGAAGGAGACCCAGTGACCTCACAATGATTCCGACAGTGTGACTCGACCCTTGGAGGTGAGAGTGACAGTTGGATCTCTTGGTATTAACTTCGAGGCCTTACGATGTCATCCATGGTATGAATGCATCATTCGTGTCAGGATAGACCAGATTAGGCAATGGGAATGGTTCATCCAGGGGATGAGACCAAGTTTCTCTTTTCAACAAAGGATAAATCATAGCAGCTCTTACAGATCATTGGAAAAGAAGGGGCAGATCATCCAAGAGCGGATGAAGACTCTACAGTGCAGTAAGAAATAGGAAACTGGCACCAGTCTTAGAGACTCGGGCATGTTAAATATTTCAAGAAGAGGAAGATTTAAGGAGAGATGATCCTACAAAGCAACAGACTTGGAGGCAGAGCTGGGAGAGCAGCATGAGGTGGTGTACTTTTTAACATGCTACAACCACCCGCCTTAGTTGTCCCCACCAGGCTCAGGGAGCTGGAGGGCAGGGGAAGAGTACGGCTTCATGCAGTCAAGGAGTGTGACCCAATGGCTCTAAAAATGATTCAAGGGAAAGTCTGTGTCCACTAATAGCTGCTGTAGTAACAGACATAGATATGAATCATTCCTTCCATCCATGAATCATGTTCCAGACCGAGAGTTTCCGGTAAGATGTAGACTTGACCCTCACGTCTGAAGATACCTTGGGAGGAGACTCGATAATCACACTTACGAAGATAGTGTGGTCTGACCCTTGAGGTGAGAGTTTCAGTTGGAATATCTTAGTGGCAGCATCGAAGTCTTACGATGTTGGTCTTGGTATGGATTGGATTCACAGTTCAAGCTCAGATTGACTGTATTAGGCAAAAAGGTTGTGGTGTAACTACAACGTCGGGATGGGTTTTCCTTGGTCGGCGAGATGGAAACCCTAGGTAGCACCGGATAAACTCATGCATAGGAGGGTGCGGCCGATCACTCTTGAGTCGGTCAACCTTACCCTCATGACAACAGGAGTTTTGAGTTTCAGTTCTAAACAGGAATTGGAGACCTCTGGAATTCGAGGATAGTGACCACGTTTTCTTACGGGTCTCACCTCGATGAGGTTTACGGAGAAGTGTCTAAGGTGACAAGTTATCTCCGAGGTACAATGGACCTTTATAGGTCCTCAGCAGTGTAGGTGAGGTGGTTTACCACTTGACCCATCCACCTCAGTTGCACCAGGTACACGACGACTTCCACGTATCTCAGCTGAGGAGATACGAGCACGACCCGACGCATATCATCGACCATGGGGAGCTAGACTTTGGTGACAGGGTGAATTTTGTGGGGTTTCAGTAGAGGTTGAGGATTGACAGGAGCAGGCCCTATGAGGACAGTCGATTCCCCTTGTGTGCTTTCGTTGGCAGTACAGGAACCTCCAGAAGAGCACATGTGAGCGGAATGCTCAGATGCGTGCTCAGTACCACTTTTGTATCCCTAGTTTGTGTTAAAGCTTTACGAGGACATAAATCCCAGAGGTGGGAGTAATGTAAAGACCTGTAAAATTTGAGGTAAATTTTTTCTTAATTTTGATTGGGATTTTAAAAGAATGCAGTTTCTGACGGCACCTGATTCCGAGGCCCGGTGTGCCCGGAATCAATTTCCGAAGTTTAGCTCAGGTACGTTCAGTGAACGAACGAGTGGGTTTTTCTAAATTTTGAACGGTTTCTCGGAATTGAAATCTAAGGGCACCATTGAACTCACAACACCAATTTTCTCTTTAGAGGAATTTCACCTCGACGACAGATTACCGGGTTTGAGAGTTGGTTTTTGGGTTTCACGTGGATTAATAAAATAAAATAAGTGACAACTTATTTTATCTTTGTTGAACCCACACCATGTGGATAGTGTTGGTTAAAAGCTCCACTTGGGAGTTGGTGGTGGGACCTCCACACCCTAACCTCCCATGAGAGGATAATTAGGGTGTGGACCACCCGAGCAGCATAACCTCCCATGATAGGTTATGACATGGGGTCCACACGGGGCTTAACCCCCCCATTTAATGGGAGGGGAGAAAATCTCTCAACACTCCTCCATTAATGAGAGAGAGCCTCTTGGACTCCAACTCCCCTCTTAATAGAGGAGAATAAAACCTCCTCAACCCCCCCCCCCCCCATTTAATGGGAGGAAACTCCTTGACCCTCTCCTTGTTAATTAGGTGGGGACCATCCGGACCCCTAATCCCCCTCGAAACTCCCCAAATTAATTATGTCATCCACTAGGGGAATTAATTTGGTAGAGCCACTCCACTATTAGAATTTTGAATTGTGCCAACCATCATGAACTTAATTAAGTGGGTCCCACTTAATTAATTTCCGCCACCAAGAATAATAGATTATATTCTATTATTTTGGCACGTTCTTGCTTCTTTTGGTGGAGAGCTTGAGGGAACTTCTTTCTCCAGTGAAGAACGTGAAGAATGTCGGCGACGCTTCTTCCCCAACCTTCTTCGGTCTTCTTCCTAAGAGCCCCCCCTTTCTGACGCGGTGCTTCTCCAACGAACCTCCTTCCTCCCTCCTCGTCGTCAACGCACCGACGCACGAACTCGGAAGTGGAAGTGTGCGGTGAGCGACATCGTCATCTTCCCCCATGACAAATGCACGCCCCAATGAATCAAAGTTAGTGGTTGATTAATTTTTGTTCGTGAAATATCCTTTGTCGTTCTTTGCCTTTATTTTTTTCTCCACTTGTTATCAACTTATCAGGAGGAGGTCGGACCGCACGAACACAGCCGACTATCCTCCCCCTTTGTTGTTTTGTTCGTTGCGGATCGAACAAAGGTGGGGCGGTGCAACGACACTGCATGGAAACTGGAAAGAATGTGATAAAGAAGCGTAGCGCCATCGCGTCGCGCCGTTGTGGCTGAACGAAACCGTGGCCGGAGTCAGGACCGTGGAGGCGATTCGAAGACTCCGCTGATTGATCGTGGTGCGCGGAATGACGGGTGACGACAAACAGGTCCACAAAGTCAACTTGAAGCCTCTTGAGTGAAGTTCGGGTCCCAGGAGGGACGTTGGAGAAGAAGGAAAGTAAAACGGACCACCGGAGTGTGTCTGGTGGTCACCAGAAGAGCCTAACGGTGAGCCATGCCTGCACGGTGGCACCGGTGGCCGGAGGCGACGACCGACACCGGTCAGCCGCCAGGAGGCGGCGACACCCAACGCGCCGCCAGGAGGGTCCTCCACGGCTGAAGGCATTGCGGTCCCGCGACCGCGCGGGACCAGAGGGGAGACCAAGGGTCGTAACCCCCTGCGGTCAAAGGGGAGCGTCCCCCACGAGGGGGGCCGCGGCTTCAATCAGGGGAGCAGCGCGCCCCACCCCCCTTTCTGCGACAGCTCGGTTGAGCCGAGCTGTCTAGCCACGTGGGCCGTGCCCACCGGGCCGGGCTGCGCCCTAGTGGGCCGGACTCAGAAACAGGGCGGGTCGACCTGGTTCGGGCTGACCCAGGGGGTCTCTAGCCAGGTCGGACCGGGCCCAAACCCCCTCTTTTAGGGCAGTTTTTGTTCAAACGCCCATATCTTGGGCTACAGATCTTTGATCGATGCACTGTCAGTTGCGATGCGATCCTTGGATCGAGATGGTCATTTCAGTATATTACACTCAAGATTTTGGAGAACTTTAGGAATGACCGGGTTGGTTCGAACCCGAAACCAACCGGGCCCTCAGAGCGGAAACGCTTATAACATGATCTCCGGACATCCGATTAACGTTCCGTCGACTTTGTTGGATTTCCTCATAGTGAGATGAACTTTTTGGCTTACTCCGCTCGAAGTTTGGATGTATTCGGAGTGTGGTCGGGTGGGTATTGACTTAAAAACCAACAGGGCCACTGGAACGAAAAGGCTAAAAACTCTCAGACTGGGCGTCCAATTGACGCGCCGTCTGTCACATTGAGTTCCTCTTGTCGAGATGGAACTTTTGGAATACTTCGCCTGAGATTTGGATGCAGTTGGATAGTGGCAAAGTTGGATTGAACCCGAAATCCAACCGGGCCCCTGGAATGGAAGAGTTGATAACTTTCAGACCGGACATCTATTTGATGAACCGTCAGTGGCGTTGGTGATGACGTTGTGAAACGGTCCCTATGAGTATACCCTATGAGAGTTCAGGGTACAGTTGAGATACGGCCGGGTTGGTTCGCACACGAATCCAACTGGTCCCCTGGGACAAAATGGCTAATAACTCACAGACCGGGCATCCGATTGATGTGTCGTCTATTGCGTTGAGACCCCTATGACGAGATGGTCCTTTGAGATACATATTATTGGAACTTTGTGATACTTGGAGTATCAACCTGTAGCTCATAGAGCGGACCCTCCCGGAGATGAGCGTACAGAGTACGAAGACCGTGTATCCAGCTGAGACCTGAAGACTACCTGAACGACTCGACTTGGAGTGAGTCGACTAGCCCAATGGACGGAGCACTACTGTGTTTGGGTGCAGACCCACAACGCACAGAGCGGCTGGTATCAGGAAGCAGACCCGTGGTACTCGACAGGAGGAGTACCTCTGCAGGCTATTAGGGGGGTGGACTACTGTGTTTGGGTGGAAGACCCCGGAGGGAAGCACTACTGTGGTTGGGTGACTGACCTGCGGTACTCGACAGGAGGAGTACCTCAGCAGTCTTAGGTTATTGAGCAGTACCTCAGAGTCGTCACAGGATCACTATACTTGACAGAGATGGGGCTCTTCAGCAGTTACGGTTTTGATAATAAAAATCCTGGGTTGAGGTGAGTCTATGACCTTTGTGTTTAACTCATGATTGAGATGAGTCACTTGATAACTTAGGTATATGTATGGGCATATACCCAGGTGGTGGTTATCCATTGATTTCATAACCTTTGTGTTTCCTCGTGATTTAGATGGGTTACTTGATAACTTAGGTATATGTATGAGCATATACCTAAGTAGAGGTTATATGTTGAGATATTTCTTTGTTGTTATCCTTGTTGGATTTAGTGAGACCTTGAGGGTCCCGGGGTCCCTACTGAGTATCGTTATTCTCAACCCTACATGGTATATGCCCGCACTTCATTGTGTTGGTTGCAGACAATGGGAAGCGCTGACAGAGGCCGAGTTTTTGAGGACTAGACGGTACCCGGAGGTGGACATCACGACGAGTCAGTATCCGAAGGTGGACTTCACGACGAGACAATACTCGGAGGAGGTTGACGGGTGAGAGCATTATGGAGGCTATCCGTACCTACCCTTCAGGTAGGATCCGTGGTGGATGATCTAGGAGTTGTGCTATCTGCATCTACCCTTCAAGTAGGATCCGAGGTGGACGACCCAGGAGCTGCTTCTATTCTTCCAGCTATTTGTCTTTTATGTTGTACTTTCATTCAGTTGTAGTTGTACTTTCAGTTGGGTTTGTATTCTGGCCCACTTACTTTTCAGCACTTACTTTTGTACTTAGTGTATTACTTCCACTTGTACTCCGTGGCATTTAGTTTACTATTATAAAGGCAATTCCTTCCTAGTTATCGGGATTTATGCCTTCGGTGCTAGTCGCCAACCCCTGTCCTATGGAAGGCGGGCTTGGGGTAGTCACAACACGGGCCCCGAGGACGGGTTGTGACATGTATCCCTTGAAGAAGGAAAGTATGTAGCTTTATTCCCTTTACACTGTTTGTTGGCTGGCTTCATATGATTTTTAATAGGAGGCAGGCATCTATAAATAGGGTTCGAAATGGAAAAAGGGTTTGATTAATGGGTTTCTAAATTAATGAACATATTTTATCAGAAATGATATCACAAAACATGTTTGAAAATGGAATAGTTTCCTAGCCATATATTTTTGATGAGTTATAACTATTTTCAATCCACTATGGGTTTACCAATGAGTCTGAAAACTAGGTGAGGTTTTTTATTAGAAATGGATACAATTTTTTTAAAAAAATATATTTTCCTATGTTTTATAAATTATTGCATGAAAAAATTTTATGGATGTTCAAAATTTAATCTAGATAAAATGAACCATATCGACAATACATAATAGTAATTTAGGGAATAAGATATATATGAAATTTCATTGTATTTTTATGTAAATGAATTATTATCACAAATGTAAGACATTCTCAGGATAATCATAACTATTTGTGCAAGTGGAGTCGCATGACCATGATGCAATATTGGAGTAATGGTAGAAAATAATTAATGAAGGATAATCATTATCTTATAAAAAAATATATTATGTGATTTTTTCTTAAGATAATATATACTATGTGAAATTTTTTTCTATACAATGGAATGATTAAGAATTTATTTATTGTATTTACATGAAAATTGAATCATTATGGACTTGTGTAAAGGGTAAAAGAGTTAAATTTTACTCCTAATTATTATTGTTAAAGTTGACTATGAGAAATTTTAATTAATGTTAGATTCGAAAGGATTTGAAGAAAGAAGTTATTAAGTCTCATTATAGTATCACACATAGTTATTTAAGATGATCTTCTTAGTATTTATCCACTTTAACATGTAAGTGACATTCATGTTATCAAATCAATGAATACATTTATCTGAATTATTTATCAAGGATGTATCAATGGATGTGATCTAAGGAAGGTAGATTGTTCTAATTGAATTCATTTGTTAAGGAAGTAATCCTAGAATATAGTTATTATGAAAAAAATTCATTAATAATATTGAAGCATATTGGATTCTAAAATGAATTATATATTATTGGTTTATTCTACTAAGATTATCTCTTTGTGGTGAAGCATGCAAATTTTTTTATGTTCATATTTAAATTCTAACATTTGTGATTATAGTTAATATGAAACTAACTCTGATAGTTTTATAACGTTTCTTCAAATAAGGGAATAATATAGTTTATAACATAAGATTTATTTAATAATATAACTCATCACCCCCTTCTAAGTATGTATCATGTTTCAAGAGGTTTTATTTTTATTTTTATTTCATTACATATTCTATGTTTGGTTAGTCATATATTTAGAAAAAAAATTATTCACCTTTCGTAACTACCAAAAATGTGAAGCAATTATTCCAAATTATTTTCTATAGTTTGATTTGTAGGTATGGTATTTTTAGGGTGAATTATTTTATAGTGGTCATGATTCATATCCTTGACACTTTTTGATATTCCATGGTGATTATGAATGAAATTAGAGTTATGTTGTAGATTTACCCAAGGGACATGTAGGTTTGAACCAAGAAAATATTTTACATATGTATTGTGATGTGGATGTCAAAAGTGTTAATTCCTGGATACTATGCTTTGAGGAAGATTCTTACAATTTATGGATTTATTTATACAAGGTTATTTATTCATCAACATATGTGTTTATCATTTTTCATTTTACCATTGGGAAATTAGACTGGTCATTGATGTCTGATTAACATATTATATAATATTCTACTGATTATAAAAATTTCTAGTGTTATTTGTTATTACTTTATATTGGAGAAGCATATTTTTTGGAAATGATTTATTATATAAGGCCTCACATGTGTTTATCTCATATTGGATCTAGTTACCAACTCTTGTCATATTAAATAAGGGATTCAGGTGAATCTCTTAGCATACACCCATCCCATGTTCTCCCTTGCATGATAATTTTTATTAGAATGGTATCAAAGTGGTTTGAGTGCTATGTTGGATTTTACAATTAGTTATATTTTTATGATATGATTGAGAATTCAAGGTTGTAATGATAATGGTTTTGTGAGTTTGTTTATTAGTCTAGTGTACTCATTATTAGGGATAATGATAGCCTTTTATTCAACATAAAATTTTAAATCTTTGTATTTAGTGTACTAGTATTTTGGTACAATCATGATATTGAGATTAGTCATGATCTTTCACAGTCTTTCAGTATTATTTCACCCATATATGCTCTATTAATCATGGTTAAATTTCATATAATGGATGATGTTTCCCATAGATATCTTGTAATTAATAAAATGTGAGATCTTGATATTACCCTGAATGTTCATGGGCCTCTTAACACTAGTTAATTGTGTGATGAGGTGGTCATTAAAAGATTAATTGAATGGTATCTATACCCCCATGATCATAGGGGAAATATTCTTCAATTTTTTCTTAGTGGAAATATTTTTATTGATCATATTGTTGTTCATGATTATCTAAATAATAATACATATAGTATTAATAATATATGTATATTTTGATGATGGATTCCTCAATGAGATTAAAATATATCATGATCCTAGGGTAGTTGAGGATTGGTTAGAGTCTGAGATCCTATTATATTTGGACACCAATCTGCATGATAATGATTCTTACATCATATTTACATATTGTGATGTATTTAATTTTTTGTTAACATTTAATCAGACTCGTGATGGTGTTTCCCTACAATGGTTAGAATTGGATATTTTTTTAGTAATATTTTTCATATGATGATGGGGATTGAATTTTTTAAATTATTATCAAACGTCTTATTGATAAAAATATATGAATAAGTGATTTTCATAGTTTATATATGATTTAATCGATGATTTTAATTCTGTGTGGATTTTCTAAAAAGCATGATATCTTGTGTGACAACTCTAGAATGATAGCTCATGTTTTTTGATTAGGGTTATCTATGTCTCCCAACTCTACCTCAGACCTATGGTGAGTTTGGAATGTATATCATATTTTGTTTGATGTTCACCCAATCTATGGATTAGTTATTTCTTCTAATAGTTTGATAAAGTTGTTTAAGGGATAAATTACAATATTATAGACAACATTGAGATCAAATTCCTTTATGTTATTATATCAGTTTCCTAATAAGAGGAATATTTGGAAGAATATTTGGTGGGGTATAAGTAACTAGTTATGGGGTTCACTTTGGACCATCTCTACCACCACCATCAAGTATTACAAATATTTCAAATTATGTTGATAGTCATGTTATGGATGATTTGACACATTGGGATGCCTAATGCCTACCATACTGAAAGGATTCAAGGTATTAAATGTTTCTTCTTCATTATAACGTATAAACATCAATATCGAATTGGGCCATTCCATTATTCTTGTATTTTTATCTAGGAGATGGAAATTCTAGTGGATCTCCTATTCATGCCTTTATAGTAACAGAATTCTAGTAGTTATGATCATCTTCTACTTATAGTGATTGGGTGTTATGGTTTTCCATTATATAAACAAGATCATTCATTGGATTTCTACTTGTTAGGATGAGACCTAGTTTTACAACCCTATGTATGGGTTGGATGGTTCTAGATAGTTAAACATTTTATTTTTGTTGATCAAAAAGGAAAATAGTCATTTTCAATGGGGTGTGGAACCCATCCAGAGAACATTCCCAAGATTAACATTATGAGAAATGACATTATTTGTTATTCTAGGATTGTTCAAATGTTTCATACTAGTTATAGAGTTTCTAGACCTTTATCAAGGAGATGAAATTTTATTTTTTTAAATATGAATTTTCATTTTTGTTCTTCATTGATGCCAACCACATTTCAGATAAAAATAGATCATGTGAGCCTATCAAATTTTGAATTTTTTTACTTTCTTCTAGATCACCAATCATATAGTATCCTTTAAAAATGAATATTATACAATTTAGATATCCATACCTTAAACTATTATTTTATAACAGATGAGTAGAATTTTATTTTATAAATTTTGATGGATTGATAGTTAGTTCGATTAGAATAGTGCATCAATTGTGTGATATATGACTCCCTTAAAAGGAATTACAATAATAATGGATGGATGATATGTTTGATCAGTTTCATGTGGTGTAGTTACTTATTGATATAAGTGGGCATATGATATGCCACTAACCAATTTTAGTGACCCCACATCTCAATGAGTGTGAGAGTTCCAATAGCAGTTTCCATTATGGAGTCATGTGCGACCAGGTACTTATTAATACTATTCCTAGTAAATTTTACAAATGGTGTAGGGAACATAATCTTTCTTTAATGGAGGATAGTGGTGTTTTTAAAAGAATAATATTCGGTATTATGATGAGTATATTTTAATTAAGTTCCACCAATTAGTTATGGGAATTGTTTCTGTAAGTCTAGTCCAGAATTATTATTCATTATGTGGTAATTACTGAAATATGGTATATATGTTTCTATAAGGGTTATGGTCTTATTACCCCCAGTTTTTAGGTGTTGTATTAGGTTCAAGAGCTAACTATAGGGCTATCTTAATGGTTTAATACCAACTAAGTTGGAATATGGACGAGTGGATACTAATGAGAATTTTTTTTTCATGATAAAATTAGGATATGGAAGTTATATCTTGGTTTCCTCATCAGTACCTCCCCACAAAAATTGGCCATAACCACATCCAATTAGTCTTCAATAAGGGATGAAATCCTATTTTTTTGGTTGTGGAATTTTACTTTCTACAAGTGATATATAGGTGGCATAGATCTAGGGATACAATATTCATTATGCCATGTATAAGAAATGAGAAAACATTTGCATAATCAGACAAAAATGAGAAGTTAAATTGTACCTTAAGGGTCTTTTCTTAAGGCCTCATATAGAGTTAGTGTAATGTTATTAGTTGAATCACCCTGTAGAATGGTATGATGAACACTGGTGTATTATATGTGGTGGAATATGTGTTACTCTTTAATGGTAGGGATAATGACACTCTCATAGGTATTTTCCAAGACAACAAAAATTCTTAGGATTATGTTGATATTTATTGTGTTTCACTTACTACTTTTAGGATAGTACCTTGATGATAAAATATTATTTATGAAAAAATCTATAATGGAGTCCCATAGTTAAATCTCATTCTATACCTTAGGATTTATTTTGAATTATCTTGTGTTGGAGGATTCTTGTGTAGTGGATAACGTTTTCCAATGTGGTTGTGTCCTCAGCTCACATAGTGTTTGAACAACCTAATATAGATTATGTGCCAATGAGGATTAGATTTTTTTTCTTCACTTATGATTTTGAACAAGAAATATTTTTATGCTTCATTTTTTATATGAAATGTTTTATTGTTTCAGATATTGTATAAAAACAATTCCTTAAGTGAATCATTATTCATTTTTGAGTCTTGAGGTCTCATGTCACCTAAAAGGGTAAAATATTATATTTATTCTAGACAATGATCTTGTAGAAATTTTATGATGATTAGATTAATCAAATAATATTATTTTTACCCTTGGAATGAATTTTTGTGGAAATCCAAGCTATATAGTTTTTAAGGTACCTTTAATATTTAATAAATAAATATATATTTATTATGTGATTGATAACATTGATAACATAATTAGGAGATAACGAATGAAATTTAAAAAAATTGTCATTATATTTAGAATGAATAGTTTTGCATAAGCAATTAATGAGTGATGTGAATAGGTTTCGTGTGCCAAACTGAGCCATTTTTGGTTTTTAAATAATTGATGGTGTATGTATCTATATTCTATAAATATATTAGTATATTTCTCTCCATGGTATAGTCATCTTACATTCTACTCACTCACTTCAATTAGAAAGTAATGGTATATAGAGGTTGTTCAGAGTGGATCTGATTTCTAACAATGTTAACATCATATAAATGAATTTTTGAAATATTATTGAGTCATTCATAATTACCAAAATTTAAATCATGGTCACATTTTAATTAAATGATAATTATTACTATATTTAAAAATATTTTCTAGAAACATTCACCACGTTATTCCTATCCATTGATCTCACTCCCCTAATGATCGAATCATAGATTTTTCCTCACTAATAACTTGATAAATGTCTTTTGATAATTATTATGTAAATAAATATCAAATTCTATAATGTGAATAAATAGTAATTTATTTATATTGTGGAATATAAAATATAAACCATGGAATAATAAGTAATAATATTTGAGTTTTTTTATTTCATATTTTTCCTAGTGTGAAAACGAATTTTCAGCCTATAAATAATTGGAATTCTTGAGATTTAATTTGATTACTTGGTCATTGATGGTTAGGATTTCTTATACATGATTATAAAACTAATGATTTGTTTGTTCTCTAAATAAATATCAGTACTTAATTTTATACATTATAATGTCGATCTTAGATCATATTAAATCCTCATCAATAATACTTCTTTGATCATCAAATTGAGTAATAAATATATCTTTATATTACATAGCATTCAATGAATATGGATTTAATTTGTATTAACAGTGATCAAAATAACCACTAACCATCATTATTCCTCATTATGACTTATTTACACATTTTTTCTTATTATGGTTGGATAACGAGATCCCATGTAGTGTTGCAGTATGGAACAAATGATTTAATATAGTGTAATTTGAGACACTATATGGTTTTTTGAAGGAAATAGGCTTTTAGTTTACCTAAAATGTATTGTACAATGATATCATGGGTATTGGGATTTATTTGATATGGAAATTATTCTCCTAAATAATTTTTCTATGTAAACATATTTAATTATGAATGGAAGTGTGATTCCTAATAGTGATGACCATAGGATTTTTGGTAGTGTAATTGGGATGTGTTACCTAAGGAAATGGGAACGGTTTGTGGCATGACTTGTTGGCATTGAATCTAGTGACTGATGTAGTGAGTTTTCAAAAGCTTGTCTGAATTTACTAAATATATCAGTTGTAGTCCAATGGTCCATTCTATGATTATATTTCCACCTATGGAAGTTACATTATCTATAGCTCACAAATATCACAGAGGTTTTGACTCTATGTTACAAGCTTTATATTTTGTTTCAGGTGGATTGTTCATGTACCTGTACTACATAATAAATAACCCATTGAACCCAAATTTCATTAGAATTGGGTTGTATACAATGTCTAATGGGTGGGATGGATTAGTGTTCACATAGATAACACTCCAAATAAATCATGTGGTTCTACATGTTGTATTCCCATATTTTCATATTATGTAATACAATTATAGGAATTAGGTATTAGTAGTACATGCTGAATGGCCCTTGAATATCCAAACATCATATATAATATATCAACATGTTGTGTATATCAAAATGAAATGAATTTGTGTTTCTTTGATAAATTATTGTCTAACCCTTAACTACAACACATTTTGTACCCTACTCAAACATGTCGGGTAGGTTGATTTCATATGTTCTAATTTATAGTTAATTATCATTAAAAAATATTGAGTTTTATATATTATGTATTTTATCTAATATGTTGTATATTTCACCATCTTTAAAAAATTCTAAAAAAATTATCATTTAGATGTCAAAATTGGACACATTATTAGTCTAATTTGAGTGGATTTTTATTTAGATCATGATTTCAATGTTTTTAAGCATTTGGATTCTTTTATTTGTGTTTACGGTTGATTGTGATTTTTATGTTTGAGGTGACACCATTAAAATAGAGCTGATACATTCTCTATAGATAGTGGTTTCAATAATCCACTAGTGATGTTGAGGATGGGTTATCATATATATTGTGGATTTGAGTACCCCCCCAATTAATGTAATAAAAAAGGACTACCATTCATGTGGATCATATCCTTTATAAAGAAAATGGGTCGATACCCCCTCAATCCAGATGTGGTGTGGACCACCATATAATATGTGTTGTTAGTATCCCCCAAGTGATGGGGAATATTTTATAAACCTATAGAGTTCTATGTTTCACAATGAGATATATTGTGGTTCTCTCGATTTTTTGGAATTTATATCCCCTTGACTGGTGCACAACATAGCAAGGTATGGGTCACATACTATAGTGATAGAGAGGTATCATTTTGGTTGATAGGTTTGGGATGTTTTGATGATTCATGATGTAGTTTTAATGATTTTTGTGACACATTATTCTCTATGGATTTGTTTTATTTATGAAAAATAATTGGTATCTAATTAATTTTTTCCATAAAACCTTTGATATTTTTAGAATTTCTAGTCACTCATGAGATATAATCCATGATTGGGATAATCTGAGTGGATTGAGATTCTTTATTTATTTCATGTTATCTTAATTTGAGATCATATGTGGACCATTTGGGTCTCTAATAATTTCTTTGAGTCTTATCTTATGATGAATTTTCCTTTATGTTTATTATTTATATTTTTGTGTGTCTTTCTAGGTCTATTTATACTCACCTATACATAACCATTGTTCTCAAAGGTGTGATGCTTATGTAAATTTTTCATAGGTCAGAAAAAATCATGGAATACATAAAGTAAATATAATTTTTAGAATCAATTCATAATAGAATATTGATACACATGGTGGAGGATGGATGTTGATTGGGTTTGTTCCAATAGACTAGGTAGAAAGTGAGACCCTTCTATTTCATGAATATAGTTTGTCCTTGTGATTTATGTTCTATATTTTCGTTTACATTTGGTTTTTCTACTTTAAAAATATACTTCTCATTGTTTTCTCATTCAGGCATTATATAAAGTTAATTTCATTATATGTTTTTTAATGTTAGATAATATTACTATATATTACATATACATTTTTTTAATTTATAATAAAATAATTCCTCCCTTGTGTTTATTTATTCCTCATTATATATGTCAACCACTACCACCTAAGGGTTTCCATGTAATTTTTCTCCACCAAAGTGACCCTATTTTTAATATTTTGTTACCTAAAAATCCCTACATATATAAAGAATATCATAGAAGACCTATAATAGTAATACATTGAATTGGTGATTTTAATAATCCATTAATCAAGATATTAATATAGAAATATTCATATATGTTACTGTTATTCAGTAAATCTTTGAGAATAATATGAATAACCCATAATTTTTATGATGTTCTCTAATATTGCATAGATACCATGGAATGATAGATACATGGATAGATGATATCCTAAATTGAACATGATAAGAATATCACACCCAAGATAGTACTATATTGTTACAAACTATTAATTTTTAATGAAATTGACCACATCATAAATAGACTATAATAAATTTTAAATATCATTCCTTATCCTCAATAATATAGATTTTCAATTTACAAATCTACTCTAATCATTAATCTATTGATTTATATTTTGATATAAGATTTTCTAGGCTAAAAAATGCTCCAAAACATATAAATGCAACTTAATTTTAACAATGGTACATTATGTAAAGGTACTTATCGATTTTTCAATCCTGGGGAAAAACATTATCCAGAAATATTATTCCTTATACTCTTAATTAGCTATCATATTTGAGGGATAATATAACAAATACATAAATATAACATTATACTGAACTAAATTATATATATTTTAATAAAAGGTTGGAAAACATGATGATTATAGTCTCCTAGAGTTACTTAAACTTAATTATTTTTAATGTGATTAAAAAATTGCGTATACATGATAACATATACATATTTCCCTCCTAAAAAAAGTATAGAATACCAAACCTATTCTACCATCACTATGCCTAAACTAGGTTGTCATGTCACCTTAGTCCCATCTCCCCATACACTAGAAGTAATATATTAGTTGAGAGGGTATATAGGTGATCATGAAGAGACTATAAACTCTGTATAAAAAACCATAACAAAAACAGAATGACAATAAATGAAAAAAAATCACAAAATATTATATAGATGATCATAATATAAAAGATATAAGCATAACATATATAAGTAATTATTTATAAAAATACAATTTACAATGTCTAACAAGACATATATAATATATTTGGATAACCTATATATCAATCATATATAGAAATTTCCAAAATAATAACTGGACAAATTCAAAATGGAAGTGAGGATCCAATCGATCCATCCCCAAATTTCATTAACATCCCACCCTGCATCCACTATATCTCAATTTAGTTATGAACTATTCATAGGGCCCTTTATATTTCTTAAGCCATGAAAATTAAAATCTACAACTATAGCCAAGTTTCTATATAGGGTTTGAGTATGAACTCAGTAGTCCTACACCAATCATTTTCCCAAGATAATATCAACATGTATTTAACTACTTGAAAAGTGAAATTTAGAAAACCCACTGCCATAAACAAAACTCATTGTATTTCATGATCATTTATCAATATATGTGAAACATAATTTCTTTGGTCAGTTCTAGAGTGGGATGTTACACCAATGGTTTGTACACATCAATAGGAACTCATTATTACGTGAACATATTATTCTCAAATAATCTCACACATTATATCTACCCACACAAATCACTTAATCGATGAAAAGTAATACAATAACTTAACTATGTTTGTCCCACCGACCCCCATAGAATCCACAAATATGGTGAAAAAATCACATGAATATATAATCACAATCATCCAGAAATATTATGGACACAACCATATTTCATCCCTCCATTCACTCAATGTTTAACATCATCACCCTATGCTTATCATCTATAATGGATATTCTCAATCATCTAGATGCCAACACACCAATCTGCCTTCCTCTACATACACATGACCCCAAAAACATCATTCTCAGTGGTGGGAAACATCAATAACTACTTAAAGCCACATATTCTCATACTACCTTAATAACCACCATTGGACATGGTGAACACTGACAACAATAGAAAAAAGAATTATTCATCTTTTTTTCATTATCTATGTGTATAAACATTTATAACATGTGTACCATTATTTAAAAAAATACACAGAGACACATAAAAATAAAAATAGTCTTTAATTAAATTTTTATGTTTATCCATGTTTTTAAAAAATTAGGTACTTTACCCAAACATTATTTCCCCATGTTTTTAAGAAATGTGGGTAAACTGATCTTCTGGTGTAGTGTATGTACGACTTAACCACATTTAGTGTAAACATGTCAAAATAATCCTTTTTAAAAAATCACATTTTTCCACAACGTGATAACTATGATAAACCAACCAACATCCTTCAACCCGTTCATGGTTAAAACATCAAAAGTAAAATATCATACTAATTTGAAACTAGTGAGTGTTGAATAATTATTGTTTCTATTTTAATGGAACACCAAACCAACTAAGCTAACATGCTACCCTAAAATATATATATATATATATATTTATTTAAAATAACATTCAAATACATATTATTAATATGGATAATATAATATAAATATAATATATATACATACAATATATATATTGTGAGTTGGTCGGAGTGGATACTCAAGAGGGGGGGGGGGGGTGAATTTAGTTCTAATTAAAAATTTATGTTTAAAATATTTGTACTAAAATACCCCAATTTATAAAACAAGTTAAACTGTAGTTAATTTATAAAGATTGTAAATGTTCAATTAGTTGCTCAAAGATTGATTATTTCTCAGTTAAATTAATTTGAAGATTAAGTTATCTTTCAAAAATTACTGGTTCACAATAATTATAAACACTTTCTAGTTCAACTAACAATGTTACTTTAAAATAGATTTGAGTTTCAATGTAAATTGCAGCAGAATATTGAAAAATAGTTTAAACTAAAATAAGATGCAAAGTAGTGTTAACCAAGAGGTTCAGTCTCAAGATGAGACTTAGTCCTCTCAAATCGTTTATATAAAACTTGGATCCACACCATTGATAGGGGTTACAATAGTACTCAGACTGTCCAGGCCCTCAGACCTCTACCAAAGTTCTACATGGGAAAGCAACAGCAACAACACACAGGCTGACCCGGTCCTCAGACCTCTACCACAGTTCTATGTGGGATACACAAAGGTGTAAACTGTTTTGTGAAAGGATTTCAATATCCTCTAGTTCACCTTAGGAGTCAGTGTGTGTAAAAATAAACAGAATCCCACACTACTCGTAATGTAAAGAAAAAGATGATCATAGTAGAGAATGAATATAGAAATGAATTTAGAATGCTCTTGTGTGATGTCAATGCAGCTCTAGACTCCTTTGGATAGAAGAAGATGATACTTAGAGTCCTTCTCAGGAAGTTTTCTGGAAAACAGAGTGTTGTGGTTTTGTTTCTTCACTTCCAGTGCAGGTGTTCAGCTTGAATGCGAGAGTATTCCAAGTGGCTCTTAAACCTACTCTTTGAACTTCTATTCTTGATGTGTATGAGTATTATTCAAGTTCTTTGTGTGATCTTCTCTTCATGTACGTGTGTATCTTTTCTTCTACCATCCATATATGTCTCTGTGTTTATCTCTATATGTACCTTAAATTTGCAGTAGCTTGATATTCCTTTTATTTCTCTTTTTTCTGGCAATGGGAATGATAACATTTTACAGGTACATGGTATGGTTCTATGACATGCCAACAACCCACATTAATTAATAGAAGTTGACTAAAAGCACAAAATATGACCATTGGAAATTAAATTGAATGACGACAAAATAGTTTAAGAAACAGTGTCACAGTAAGTGATGGAAATGGTGTCTCCTTCACACGGTTTCTATATTGATCACGATGTCTGAGTGTCACAGTGTCTCACGGTCATGGGGTCTTGTTCATTGTGTCTTGTTTATGGTGTCTTGTTCATGGTGTATTGCTTCATGGTGTCTTGCTTCAGGGTTTCTTGTTCACGGTGTGTTGCTTCATAGTGTCTGCCTTCACGGTGTCTGGCTTCACAGTGCCAGAAATACATAGCCAGTGGCAGACTCACGGTGTCTTATACTTTCCAAAGAAACTATGTGCAGACTTAAATAAAGATGATAACATAAAGGAGTAGACATAAGCATATTTTAAAGAAGGTATTTTGAGATTAGATAAAAGATAGTATAAAATAAGTAAATTTAAAATAGAGAAATTAAGATCCTACAAGGAGCTTTCTTAAAATCATGAGAAAACTTTAAACATAAATACACATGATTGGATATAATGTATTGAAGTTAACTAGGTTGAATAAGATGTGGAATCATTAACACATTATTAAATAAAATTTGTGATCATTAAGACATGACTAATATATGAGGAGTCCAACATTGTGTATACATTTTCATGTTTATGTGTGTTTATTCACTTCTGTATACACATAAATAATATACACACTCATATACAAAAATAAACACACACACACAAACACACACACACACACACACACATATATATTTATGATTTTTTATTTATAGGTATATTTTTTTTATTTGTGTCTGTGGGTGTGTATATTTTAACTGTATTTATTTATAATTATTTGTATACATTCCTATGTCAATGTGTGACAATGTTCTAATATATATATATATATATATTTATTTAAATTTATATTTATATTTTCTATGTGTGACTGCATGTAGGTAAGTGTGGGTGTGTAAATGTCAAGTAATATATATATATATATATATAATCATGGATGGATGTATTCATGTAGGTATTTTTTCTACTATGTTTATATGTTTAAGTGTGTAATGAATGTATATATATTTGTATCAATATAAATTCATAAAAATAGATGCATACAAATACATACATATTTATACATATATATTTAAAAAATATATAAATATATACATAAAAATATTAATGTGCGTGTTTGCATTTATGTATATGTGTGTATTTATTTATTTATATTTTTATTCAAAAAAATATATTTATATAAATAAATTTTAATATATATTATTATATTTTTATGTATACATAATTTACCCATGTATATAAATTTGACTAAATTAAATATTTAGACACATTTGGAGAAAACATAGTAGAATTATGATTTAAGAAATTTCATAAAAACATGTGTAAAAAACAATTGTAAATTAGAAAAGAAAGGCCCCAGCCTTAAACATTACTTAATCATTAGTTATTTCAAGAATACACTTTGAGGATCTTTTCAGGTTTAGAGTTTTAGAGAATTAGATCATAAATTATGCATTACATTCCAGATTTAAATAAGGTGGTTACATAAAAGACAATATTCAATTTTCCCATCAAAGGAAACATATTAAAAATAAAACATGGATTCTTTCTTGACAGTTCCTCGACACTATCATCACCTCATGTACCTTTCACTTGACCTGTGAAAAACATTTCAAAAAATTGGGATGAGTATAAAAAGCTCAGTAAGGGATATAAAAATACAGAAATAAAACCTTAGTCCATGTATACATAATAATCAATGAAATCATACATTATTCAAAGAATATAAGCACATTAACATACCTCAAAAAATCATAATGTTTATGAGTAACTCATATAAATCATAAGAAATAAAGGTAACTTGAGGCCTTCATAACAGTCTTATGAAGGGAGTAACCCTTATGGTTACGTTTGGAATACCCATTACAGTATATTCCCTAAATCGCTTCAGATAAAACTTAGAGTTTAACTCATTCAAGTTACCCAATGCATTGGAGAGATATCATAAGCTCACCTACCCTTATTTTATCATGGAACCACCCGTCTTCATAAACATTGGCAAAAACCATACCATGATCGTATCACAGAAAACATGCATAAAGGAAACATACATTTCCAAATATCAATCACAAGATATCAATACAACACATTGATATAATCAAAACATTATCAAAACCATTTTCAATACCAAAATAAAAGAAAATTGAAACATGGTATTTATTTTTCATTTAAAAAAAGTTATAGCTTATAGAGGAATCCAAAACTCAAATAATGGTCACAGTGGTAGAGAAGTCGTTGTCGCCACATACGTAAAAAAAACATTCCCTTTTGTCATTTATTAAAAATATTCATATAAAATGACTCATTTTGAATAAAAGTAAAATCCAAAGGGGTTTATACACCATATAAAAGAAAGTTGGGTATAAAACAAAATATGCCTCAATGAAAGGAGATTGAGATGAAGTCCCTTACCTCATGTCCAACCTGACTCGATAGTTCTTTAATCTCTTGAATAATAAACTAGATTTAATTTCTACTTTCTTTAGAACCTTTTTCAAGTTCATTATTCTTTTATTTCACTAATTACCATGTTATGAACATTATGTAATCATTTAAGTTAATAATAGTCATTTTGTTGATCCTTGGTACTTGAGTAAAAAATAAACTTCTTATAATTACAAGTTGTTCATGTGATAAATTATCCATTATCTCTAGAATTGTATTCATGATGTAGATATAATATATATCATATATATCCAGTATATAAATGCATTTATAATATTTCATAACATTTAGAGGTAATAAATGAAATGCACTGTTCATGGAGATGGTAAGCCGTACGTACGCAAGAACGCTACTTTAATTTCTATTTCATATTTAATGGAATGAAATAATAATGATTTAAAGGTATATTATAATTCCAGTATAATATAATATATTATATCATTAAGTCCATCCTTTATATGTCCCACATATGGCATTAACGATTCAAATCACTTTGAGGGGGCAGTAGTCTGCACTTCCTAAAATGAAATTATCGCGTTTTCCCATAATGGAAACCATAAAGGTATGCCATAAATGAAAAATAAAGAATCAAAAGGAAAAAATAAACATAATATGTGCCATATATAAATAGATTTACATCTTAATGTCCACCATGAAAGGTTTTAAAAGAAGATTGAACAATCATCATTTTGTGAGGCAGTAATTCGCCACTCACAGAAACAGCATGTTCTTTAATCATGTCACGGAGGTGTGTGTAATTGTAAATAAAATAATACTCATAACAACATACTATTATATTTTATATACTTTTTTTGTTACAAAAGTGAGGAATAAAAAGACTTTAAGTGGTTTGAGAAGCAAAATAAAACAAAAGGACATAACAGAAGACATTACCTTTAAATCGGGTAACTCCCCTTGGTTTGAACCAAAAGGGGTTCTTGAAGAGCTTTCTGCCTAAGGTAAGGCTTCTAGGATTAAGAGACGGATGTTTAGAGATAAAATGAGTATAGTTTTTCTGATCCAATGGATTTAGAGGTATTGGTAAGGGGGTAGAAGTGGGGTCCTTTTATAAGAGGTAGGAAGGGTACTCTTGGAAAGTCATGAAATGTTACTTTATCATAAAATGAGTTTCATATTTTAAAGGTCCCAAAATGATATATTTTGAGGATATGTTGACAATGGTTTTAAATACACCCATCCAATAGGTTTTTGAAATGATTATGTCTTAGATTTTACGCTATCTTTTCATTTTATTTAAATCGTTCATTAATGAGGTAATCACTACATCATCATGGTGTCATAAATAAATTTATTTATTTAATGTCTCAAAATTATAAAAAAATATGATGATGAAGGAAATAATTTTAGATTTAAAATGATTATTTATAGTCCATGATATAATTTATTTAGACAAAACTAAATTTTTTTATTTTCGTGTTACATACTTTTGTTATATTTAACTTTCTTTAAAAATAAAAAGATAAAATGTAACTATCACACAAAAGTGATTCCATGGTGTCCCAAAGTTGTCACAGGGAATCCCATGGTCGAACAAGACACAACCAGTAGCATTAGGACAAATTTTTGGGTCATTTTATATTATTATGATATTATTTTATTACCCTTGACTACTTAATTACTAATTAATCATGATAATTAAAGATAATTACCGTCGCTACTATTCATATTGTCCAAAAAAGAGTCTTAATTGCATAATTTTGAACTTATGATTCTAAATATGGAATCCATTTTACCAAATTCTAGACATAAAAACTGCAGTAATTAATTTAAAAATAATTCCCGTTTTAAGAATATTAGAGTATTCTATGCTTAAGATTGGATTTATTCTCATTTTAATCCTATAAAACACTATCGAATTCATAAATAGACATAGATATGAAAATCCATTAATCTTTACTTACTTTAGATGTTACATCCTTCCCCCTTTAGAAAATTGTGTCCCAGCAATTTATTTACTTATCGAATAAGTGGAGGTATTTATCCCTCATTGCATTTTCAGATTCCCATGTTGCCTCTTCAATCATGTTGTTTTTTCACAAAACCATTACTTGATGAATCATATTATTCAACAATACATGCTCCCTGTGGTCCAGAATCTAGACCAGTTGTTCCTCATAAGAAATATTCTCTTCCAACTGAACTACATCTGGACTCAAAACATGAGATGGATCTGGCAAGTACTTCCTTAACATTGACACATGAAAAAAATTGTGTACCTAAGATAATCTCGGAGGTAAATCCACTCGATATTCAACTGATCCAACTCTCTCCAGAATTTCATATGGTCCAATGAACCTTGTACTCAGCTTTCCTTTCTTACCAAATCACATCACACTTTTCTGTAGTGAAACATTGAGGATGACATGATCACCTACCTCAAAAGAGAGATACTTCCTCCTGTTGTCCACATAACTTTCTTCCCTACTCTTAGCTGTTCTCATGTGTTTCTATATCATCTGAACTTTTTTTGCAAACTCTTATACTAATTATGGTCCCATTAACTTCCTTTCACCTAATCCATCCCAAAAAGCTGGAGTTCGACACCGCTTCCCATATAATGCCTCAAATGGTGACATCTGTATAATGGAATGAAAACTGTTATTATAAGAAAACTCAGCCAAAGAAATATTCTAGTCCCAACTTCCCTGATAATCCATTGAACAAGCACATAGCATATCCTCTAATTTCCGATTTTTTCGTTTTGACTTCCCATCTTATTAAGGATGAAAAGTTGTACTAAAATATAATTTAGTACCCACCAACTTCTGAAGGCCTTTCCAAAAGTTATAAGTAAACCTGGGATCATGATCAGATACAATGGAGAGGGGAACTCCATGTAACCTGAATATCTCTTTAAGATACAAATGAGAAAGTTTATTTAGGGAAAACGTTTCTCGTATAGAAAGGAAATGAGCAGATTTAGTCAAGCGATCAACAATAACCTAGATTTCATTATTACCTCGAGGTTTTTTCGGCAGTCCCACAACGATGTCCATGGATATATTCTCCCATTTCCACTTTGGTACTGGTAAAGGCTAAAGCATCCCTTTCAGTAACATCCACTCCGATTTAACCTATTGACAAGTCAAACACTTCAATATAAAATCAGCAATATCTCTTTTAATTATATCCCACCAGTAATACTCTCGAAGATCTCTATTCATCTTAGTACTGCCAAGATGAACTAAAAACAGAGAACTTTGAGCTTCCCATAACAACTCTCTCTTCAACTATGAATCACAGGGCACACACAATCTCTTCCTAAATCTAAAAACACAATCATTACCAATGTTGAATTCATGTAACATACCCTTCTGAACAAGCTCTACCTTTTTCTGCAACTCAA
This sequence comes from Viscum album, assembly GCA_963277665.1. Classification (NCBI taxonomy): domain Eukaryota; kingdom Viridiplantae; phylum Streptophyta; class Magnoliopsida; order Santalales; family Viscaceae; genus Viscum; species Viscum album. Next base: position 638,941,530 of record OY728146.1, on the reverse strand, counting down.
TGTCTTGCTTCTGAGCTTGCTTAATTGTGTCTATTAGAGAAGATTTCACTAATACCTGAAACAAAACAGAAAAAAATCATGCACCAAAAACTTCTATGGAAAATTTCATCAAATCCTTAACCAAAGGATAATGTTCCAAATGTAACATGGTTAATGAAGCATTAATTTTTCAACTCAAATAATCAGCCACTTTATTTTCTTTTCCCAGATGGTAATGAATTGTAAAATCATAATCCTTGATTAATTATAGCCATCTCCCCTGTCTCATGTTCAATTATTTCTGAGTGAATATATACTTTAAACTTTTTTGATCGTTATATATTTCACACTTTACTCTATACAAATGATGCCTCTAAATTTTTAAAGCAAAAACAACAGCAGCTAATTCCAAATCATGTGTTGGGTAATTCACCTCATGAGTTTCCAACTAACGTGAATCATAATCAATTACCTGATCATTCTGCATTAGGATGAAACCAAGTCCTTTCAATGAAGCATCACTATTGATAACAAACTCACCATTCCTGGAAGGTATTTCCAAAACTAGATCATTCACCAATCTTCTTTTCAATTCCTGAAAACAATCATCACATTGTTTTTTCCAGATAAACTTAACACCCTTCCGAGTTAGCTTAGTCATTGGAAAAGATAACCATGAATTTTTTTAACAAACCTTAGGTAATAGCCTTGAAAACCATGAAAACTACTAATCTCGGTTACATTTGAGGGTCTTGGCCATTCTTCAACAACCTTGGTTTTGGCAGGATCAATAATTATTCCATCTTTAGAAAAAATGTTACCATGGAAGGAAATTTGTTGCATCCAAAAATCACAGTTTCTGAATTTCCCATACAATTTATTTTCTTTTAATGTTTGGAAAATAACCCTTAAATGACTTTCATGCTCCTCTTTACTTTTAGAAAACACCAAAATATCATCAATGAAAACAACCACAAACTTATCCAAGAACTCCTGGAAAATTCAATTAATAAGGTCTGTGAATACAGTATGTGCATTAGATAACCCAAAAGGCATTACTACAAATTCTTAATGCCCATATCATGTACTAAACGAAGTCTTTGGAACATCTGCTTCCTTTACATTCAACTGATGGTACCCCGATCTCAATTCAATCTTTGAAAAATACTGAGCTCCCTGGAGCTGATCAAACAAATCATTGATATGAGTAAAAGGATATTTGTTCTTAACAGTGAAGTTATTCAAGGTTATATTATCAATGAAAAGTCTCATTGAACCATCATTATTTTTAACAAATAAGATAGGAGCACTCCATGGTGATGTGCTCGGTCGAATGAAACCTTTATCTAATAAATCATGCAATTCCTCCTTCAACTGTAAAAGTTTGATTTGATCCATTCGATAAGGGGTTTTGAAATTTCCTTAGCATCAGGAACTGGGTCAACAGTAAATTCAACTTCATGATCTGGTATTATTCTTGGAAACTCATCAGGATACTCATTTACCACTGGCACATCATTAATCTGAACGGTTCCTTTGTTTTCAACAATATATGCAAGGTAACATTCATTTCCATCTTTTACAAGTTTCTCAACCTCTTTATATGTTATCAATATTAAGGGTTCATTCATGTACACAAACTGAAAGTCTTTCTGAAAAGAAAATTCTTTAGCTCTACAATCAATCATAGCATGGTAAATAGAGAGACAATACATACCCAGGATAACATCAAACTCTATTAGAGGTAAAACAATAAATATTTCAAGTAGGTTCATTCCACATATATGGATATGAAGATTCTTATAAATTCTTTTTTCCTCAACGTTCGCCACAGGTGTTTTTAACACAAGTTCATGAGTCTTTTCTTGAGATGGAATTCCCAATTTACTAGAAAACTTTTCAATGATTAAAGAATGTGTAGACCCTAAATTAAAAAAAACATTGGAATAATCTGTAAAAACAAACAAAGTACCTGATACCACTTCATTTGATGGCCCAACATCTGCTGAAGTAGTTGCAATGGATTTCACCACACATTTCCGCTTGAAGTCTGATTGCTTCCCATCATTCGAGATCTTTTTTAGACACTCGTTTGCATAATGACCCATATCATTACACTTGAAACATTTCACTAACTTCAAAACAAATTTGGTATTACCATCAACCTGATCTTTTTGAGTGCAATCACGAGCCTTTTGTCCCATCTTACCACATCGGTAGCACTTTCTAGAATTCAAAAAACATTGCCCAACATGATTTTTACCACACTTATCACGAACTGAAAACATAGTTTTCTTACCATCAGACCTTTTTTAAGGATTCTTCCCTTTCTCCTACCACTTTGGTCTCTTCTTCTATTGGTTGTTATAGAACACTTAATCATCAGCAAACTCTATTTCCACCTTCTTAGCATATCGAACAAGCTTTTCATAACTTTTGAACTCATGAGAAGATAAAGCCCTTCAATATTTTGGATTTAATACTGATTAAAAATGATTGATTTTACTATCAAGGTCTTGGATAAAATTTGGAGCATACCTTGCCAATCATGTGAACTTTTCACCATAAGCATTCACTGAGTTGTCCTCTTGCATCAATTCCAAGAATTTTATTTCTATCCTAAGTAGAACTGCCTTAGGAAAATATTTCTCAAGAAACATACCGTTGAATTCATCTCAGTCAAGAGAAACAATATCATCAGCGTCCTTGATATTTTTATCCATCGACCACCACTGATCTTCTTCACCCTCCAAACGGTAAATAGCAAGACAAATATTTTGATTGTCTGAACACCCCATGACATCGAAAATCTTCTCCAGTGCTTTAATCCACCATTCACCTAGAATAAGGTCAGATGATCCTCTGAATGATGGGGGATGTTGCCTCATTAAATGTTCCACTAATGACATGTTCCTCTGAGGTTGATCTGGATGATCTAATGCATGGATACCACCACCATTTATCGCTTGAGTCAACTGTCCATTACTACAACAAAATATTTAGTTCCAATTCCGATCATCTCAGGATTCTAATTTGGAAGGTCATTTCCTTCTGTATGCCTTCCTAGCACTGCTTCCCTATTTCCTCTGTGGAAAACCATTTTGAACAAACATCAGGTTTAGAATTTTAGAGAATTAGATCATAAATCATGCATTACATTCCACATTTAAACAAGGTTGTTACATAAAAGACAATATTCACTTTTCCCATCAAAGGAAACATATTTAAAATAAAACATGTATTCTTTCTTGACACTTCCTCAACACTATAATTACATCATGTACCTTTCCCTTGACATGTGAAAAACTTTTCAAAAACATGAGATGAGCATAAAAAGCTCATTAAGGGATATATAAATACGGAAAGAAAGCCTTAGTCCATGTATACATAAGAATAAATGAAATCCTACATTATTCATAGAATATAAGTACTTTAACATACCTCACGAAATCATAAAGTTTATGAATAACTCATAGAAATCATAATACATAAAGGTAACTTGATGCATTCATAACATTCTTACGTAGGGAGTAACCCTCATGGTTACATTTAGAATACCCATTATAGTATATTCCCTAAATCTCTTCGGAGAAACCTTAGCATTTAAATCCTTCTTCTTACCCAATGCATTATAGAGCTATCATAGGCTCACCCTCCCTTATTTTATCACAGAACCACCCATCTTCATAAACAATGCCCAAGAACCATAAGATAATCGTATCACATAAAACATGCATAAAGGAAACAAAACATTTCCACATTTCAATCCCAATATATCAATACAATGCATTGATATAATCAAAAAATTATCAAAAAAATTTTCAATACCAAAATAAATGAAAATTAAAACATGGAATTTATTTTTCATTTTAAAAAATTTATGTCATATAGAGGAAGCCGAAACTCAAATAATGGGCACAGAAGCAGAGAAGTCGTTGTTGCCGCATACATAAGACAAAAACATTCCCTTTTGTTGTTTAGTAAAATGATTCATATAAAAATATTCCTCTTGAATAAAAGTGAATGTAAAAGGGTTTTATACACCGTATAAAATAAAGTTGTGTATAAAATAAAATATGCCTCAATAAAAGGAGATTGAGACGAAGTCCCTTACCTCGTGTCCGACTTGACTCGATCATTCTTTAATCTCCTGAATAATAAACTAGAGTTAATTTTTTACTTTCTTAAGAAACTTTTTCAAGTTCATTATTCTTTAAATCACTTATTACCATTTTATTAACATTATGTAATCATTTAAGTTAATAACGGTCGTTTTGTCGATCCTTGGTACTTGAGTCAAAAATAAACATCTTATAATTACAATTTGTTCATGTGGTAAAATATACATTATCTATATAATTATATTAATGATGTAGATATCATATATATCATATATATCCAGTTTATACATGCATTTATAATATTTCATAACATTTAGTGGTTGTAAATGAAATGCACCGTTCATGGAGACAGTAAGCCATACGTTTTCTTGAACACTACTTTCATTTCTATTTCATATTTAATGGAATGAAATCATAATGATATAAAGGTATATTATAATTCCATTATAATATCATATATAATATCATTAAATCAATCCTTTATACGTCCCACATATGGCATTAATGATTCAAATCACTTTGAGGGGGCGGTAGTCCGCACATCCTAAAATGAAATTATCGCGTTTTCCCATAATGGAAACCACAAAGGTATTCCATAAATGAATAATAAAGAATTATAAGTAAAACATAAACATAATATATATCATATAAAAATAGAGTTACATCTTAATGGCCACCATGAAAGGTGTTAAAAGAATATTGAACAATCATCATTTCGTGAGGCAGTAATTCTCCACCCACAGAAACAATTTGTTCTTTAACCATTAGACAGAGGTGTGAGTATGTGTAAATCAAATAATTCTCATAAAAACATCCTAGTATTTTTAATATAATTTTTTTGTTACAAAAGATATGTATAAAAATATTTTAGGGGGTTTTAGAACCAAAATAAAACAAAAGGACATAAGAGAAGACATTACCTTTAAATCGGGTAACTCCCCTTGGTTTGAACCAAAAGGGTTTCTTGAAGAGATTTCTGCTAAGGTAAGGATTGTAGGATGAATATAAGGATGTGGAGAAATATAATGAGTAGAGTTTGGCCGAGCCAATGGCTTGATAGGTGTGGGTAAGGGGGTAGAAGTGGTGGCCTTTTATAAGAGGGAGGATGGGTACTCTAGGAAAGTCATGAAATGTTACTTTATCACAAAATGATTTTCGGATTTTAAAGGTCCCACAATGATATATTTATATGATAAGGTGATACGGATTCTAAATACACCCATACATTAGGTTTTTTTAGAAGTTTAAGTCTTAGATTTTAGATTATCTTTTCATTTTATTTAAAACGTTCATTAATGAGGTAATCACTACATCATCATGGTTTCATAAATAAATATATTTATATAATGTCTAAAAATTATAAAAAATACCATGATGTAGGAAATATTATTAGATTTTAAATGACTATTTATAGTCTAGGTGATAATTTATTTAGACAAAATTAGAATTGTTTTACTTAGGTGTTACATACTTTTGTTATATTTAACTTTTTTTTAAAATAAACAGTTAAAATGTCACTATCACAGAAAAGTGATTCCATGGGGTTGAAAAGTTGGCACAAGGCATCCCATGGTCTGCCATGACAAAAACTGTATCATTAGGACACATTTTGGGGTCATATTATATTATTATGATATTATTTTATTACCCTTGACTACCCAATTAATAATTAATCACGATAATTAAAGATAATTACCGTCGTAAATATTCATAATGAACAAAAACAAAAGAGTATTAAATAATAATTTGGAACTTATGATTCAAAATATGGAATCCATTTTACCAAATTCCAAACACAAAAATTGTAGTAATTAATTTAAAAATAATTCTCGTTGTGAAAAACAAATAGCATGTTTTTTTGAAATAATATCTATCAAAAGTTTGGCACTTGTTTGTGCCCAATTCCAAAGTGAAATTAATTACAATGAACAACATTGGAATAAATGGTAAAATTATATACTTATAAAAAATTAAAACCAATTAAATAGATAATCTATCCATATAATTAAATTAGATGAAAAAGAAATTTTGAAGTGAAATGAAGTATTTTTCACTATTCATTAACATAAGAACATTGTTAGAAAAATACCAAAAATTTATCCAATGTGAATTTCAATGTCCCAGTACTAATTAATAAGTTTATTTTGAAAAATAGAGCTTATAAAATTATCAAAATTTTGAATCAAAAAAGGTTTTCCATCAACAGGAGGTTAAACAATATTTTAAAAATAGCAGAGTATTCTATGCATAAGATTGGATTTTTTATCATTTTAAGCCTCTAAAACACTATCTAATTCATAAATAGACATAGATATAAAAATCCATTACTCTTTACTTACATGGGATGTTAAAAAATATACACATGTTGGGTTGGCCTATAAAATTATTCTTTTAATGATCAAAAATAATGATTCATATATTATTAATGATTTTTATTTTTATGATAATAATTTTTTTTTGAGAAGTATATAAAAATTAAATGAATTAAGAACGAATTAATTTTATATGAAGCTACCACATAATGAAAATATAACTACCATGAGAATTAGTCATTCCATATTGACACATTTTGTGATAATTGCGGAAGAGACTGCCTGAAAAATAAAGAAACCACATTAATATTCAATCGAGAGTGTATAAAATTTCACAAAGTCCTTGAGCAATGAAAGAGAAATCAGAGTGAGAACATTATGTACACAACTAATCATGACTATCAGCAGAACACAAATTATATTTTATCATCCCAAGCTTAAACCAAGTGACAACATATCATGCAAGATTAATATATATATATATATATATATATAATGATCATAAGTTGTGACCAAGTGACCACAATTGAAAATCTAGCTATTTTAAGTGACCAAATGATCACATCAAGTGACCAAAATAATAATTTCAAGATGTCGTATAAATACATTATAAAACAATAATAATGACTAACTCAAACCTTGATGCGTATGAGACTGATGGTCTAACCTATAATGCCTAAAATAAAATCTCAAAATGGATATTTTTTGGGATTTAGTGACACCAATTATAGTACATTGTTATTTTCAATTTGATTATTATTATACCTCAACTGATTCTTTAAGAATATGTCTAAAAACTGAAAGAATCATTTTTCATTCTACGGTGTTTTACTTTTGGTGATCTCTATGGCATTAATTTTTATAATCCATGACACTCTGGTTTCTTTTAGAAAGTGAAAAATAATGTAGAAGGTTGATATTAATTTAACATTCATTATCAAGATAACTAAAAAATATGGAATGGAGGAGAAAATTTTAATCAATGGAAGTTGATAAAAGATTGATTTCTATCATAAATCTCTATAAAAATTCTCTCACTATTTATGTTTTATAATGAGTTATGGATATACATTTATATATATCTCTATTTAACACTTATAATATACTATAGCTATGATTACACTAATACTTAATCTAAATTTTTACCTATGATATCCTATGTATAACTATAAAAGGAGTTGTGTATAGCCCGAACTGCTTTGTATGTTGTTGTTTTTATCCTCCCTAAACCATGTTATTGATTATTTATAAATTTTAAATAAATATTATTTTCTATGGATTACTTTAAAGTGGTGCAAACTAAGCTCTATAATAGATCTAACCTCTTTTTAAATTCCACTCGGTTTAATTTTTCTTTTTAGGCCTTATTTTAGATTTACATGAAAAATATTTTTTATTATTAATTATAATTTTGAAAAAATGAAGTGAAAAATATACTCTCATAGTCAATGTTTATTAGTGATGTTTATTTTTTTCTTTGGCATGAAAAAAATTATTTCAAATGATAATGTAATATCAAGTTGTTTTAACTACATTTTGATCGATACATTGAGAAAATATTTCAAATTATAAAATTTTATTGATGTATTATATTTTTTAATGAGGGTGATTTTTTTTATTGGTGGGTTTATTATTTTTTATTTTCAAAATAGAATAAATTATTGGAATATCAATTGACCCCACACCCTAAGAATTACAATGGGATAAAAAAAATTGTCAGAGAATGTATTTCTCATTGTTTTTCAATTTACCCTTAACCATTATTATGTTTTGAGGGTAATGTTTTTATTTTTGTAAATAATCTAAAATTATTAATGATAAAACTAAAGTATATTATAACAATAATCCTCTATTATTGAATGAAACAAACTACTCCATATGGAATGTTAAAATGAAAATCTCTTCTGAAATCATGTTATTTGATATCTAGGGTACTATAGAGGATAAATTTTAAAAAACAAGACATATAGAAAATAAAGGGTAACTCTAACTAAATCTACTTATGACAGTTATTTTAAACATATGAAAGAAATATATTATGCTTTATTAATGATGGATTTAATAGAATATTGTATTCTTGTCACATATAATTTTTCATGTTTTGGATTTTGATCTGGTTTAATGGGAATCCTGGTCATTTTCTTAGTATTTAGGTGTGATGGGGGTTAAATTTTGAAATGTTCTATTATATAGTTTTTGTCCGAGGTTTGGACCTTGGTTCGTGTTGGGAGAGAGTTATTTGGGGTGTAGCTCATAAAACACTTAGTGTCTTTATATTGTTTTTAAATCATTTAATGATCATTATGTGGGATTCCCTAGTGTTTAGGGTTTCATTTGATGATTTTGGTCCAATTTTCCAGATCACACAGTTTGATAACTATTTTTTCCAAACTATGCAACATAAACTTTCCAAGATGTAGTTTTTTTCAGTAACATTCGCATGGTTTTTCACATTGTTCACAAAACCATGCATCCAATTATGTGATGAATAACTCTTAATTTAAAAACCAATTTTAGTGATTCCACCCCCCATTTAATTCCATACATTTTGGGAATAAAATAGAGGGTTCCTCCTTATTCTCCCTCATTTTGGGCCAAAATTTTTTAGGAGATTTATTACTCATGTTTTGTTATTCTTCATGTTTTATTCATTAAATCCTTCCCCTTACTATTCTCCTCTCTTCTCTCTTCCTTCTCCTCTCATTTTTTCTTGTTTTTATCATCTCTCATGGTCATTTAAACTTATGTTTTTGTTTTCACATTGTTTATGTTAGGGTTTTTGTTCTTTTAGATTTAATCTAGGTAGATCTAGAGTAGTGGGATATTTGTGAAACATTTTAGGTGGTGCATTGTTGTTGCAACATGGATATGATGTATGTTTTCCCATACATTGTCTCATAACATTTAAATAATATGATTTTATTATTTCACACTATATATTACTGATTAATATTTTTTAACCTTTTGGTGAGATTTTTGTGGTGACAACGATGTTTTATAACTTTTTTTTGATAATTAGTATTTTTTCTAAATTAGTGCACACCAAATGTTTAATGGAATTCCTAGTTGGAATTTGTAAATAGATAATGGTATGTAGACTATGGTTTGGTTTTGTTAGTAAATATATAGAATGTGGAATGAGGACTTTGGATTTCTTGAATGTGTTTAAAATGGTTTTAATCTAAAATAAATGTGTATTTGGGTATTGAAATCAGTTTGACCTGTGATGATTAATTAAGTCTTGGTTTTAATTTTCATAGAAATAGGTTTTTCAATGAATGTATAAATTAAACGTTTTTATGGAGTTTTATATTGGAATTGATATGGAAATAGTGTTTGTAAATTATCTTTTGAATAATGTATTTCATTTTTGATAAAGGATTGTTTTGAGGAATATTTAAGGGCTCACTTGTCCACTTTGTGAAAATGATTAAAATTATTTATTATAAAAACCTATGTTGGATGTTTCTCATTCCTTGTATATGTGTAATTGATGGGTTGTACATTTTTTGGAATCCTCCAGATCCATTATCTAGATTCCTCAGTTAGAACCTCTTTGTGATCTATTTATTTTATGTCATGAAAATAGTCCTTAGGGAGACTCAGAGTGTGGCATGGTATGACTTGTTACTATAAATATTGTGATTAGATGCCTGGATAGAATTAGTTGGATCACCCTTATTATTTACATGACATATAGTAACCTAGAATATTGAGATAATTTTATGAGAATTATTGCTACATTGGTAGGTCACATATTGACTAGTGGCCCATGGTAGGTAGATATACAAGGTTTATTGCTGCAAGATTTTCCCTTGGTCTGTCCTGAGAAATGGGGGTTGGGCATATTGAGGGTTTTGATTTCATCATTTGCGGAATGCTACCAAGGATGGAGTCTCATATATGGTGTCTTTAAGATTATTTTAGATATCCTAGGTTCATTTATGTTTATTAGTTTTCTACATCTTTCAATGATGATTGGGATTATTTTATGTCTATTTACATTTCCTTTGACATGAGACTTCTCTTTTACTCTCGTGTGGTATTTTTTTGGAATGTAATGTCTTGTTTCTGATATCTAATATGAAAAATGTTTTCAAAAGAAAATGTCTTTTCAAACTCTCTTGTTTTGGGTGAAAATGAAATCATCCCTTTCCCCTTGAAAATGATATGGTAACCCTAATTGATAAAAATTGGTTTTGAAAATGAATAAGGTTAATGATTTTTATTTTGTTTTACGAAAAATTTGTAGAAAATAAAACTATGATATATTAAAGTTCGAACATGAAGATTATTGTTTCATTTATGTTAAATTTTTCACATTGGGAGATAGATGTATATGGCTAAACTAATAATTTTTTATACTCAAGCCTATAGTTTATTTCTATTTTTAGCCATTGTGTAGGTTTTATCTTCAGTTTGGTCACCTTGGGATATAAGTGATCATGGTGTTGTAGAGTGATCATAGGGTCACATAGAGATAGTGGTCACCATGTGTTTTTGGTCTTGTTGTGCATTTTATTGTACCATTTAGTCTCATGTATAATATTTTTAGTTCAATTTATATATATGTATTAGAATACTTATGCATCTTTCTTCTGTTTAGTTTCTTATTTATTTATTTGGATAAATCATTACCCATTGTACTTTTTTGATTCCATTCACTAACTTCTTGCCAATTGGAATTGGGAATTCCCTTTGGTCCTGCCATAAATTGGATTGGGTGACCTGTTCAGGGTTAACCTGGGATGGTTCATGAAAAAATAGTATCAAAGTAGGTTGTCTCTTAACAGAAATTGCTTTTCAATGTGCCCTTTCTTATATGAGGATGTAAAAGAATATATATTTGGATTTTTGGGACTTGAGTGGTAGGTGTAGGAAGAGAGACATGGAATATTTTTAGTTTTGATCCTCAGGTTTCCATGGGAAGTCTAGTTTTGTTAGTTTTTGGGTCATTATGGATTGTTTGGTGACTGGGATATGACATGTGTGTTGGATGAATGCTCTATGTGAGCTCATTGGACCTAACAAGACATGTTGAGATGGGGTGAATGGTCTTAGAAGTCTCTTCATTTTGGTGGTGTGTTTCTCATATGGATGCTAACCATATGGTCAAGTCACACACTGACACTAGTTCCACTTTTGGGTCTACTAGAATCTTCTTGAGAACTGAATTTTTTTAAGATCCTTCGGTGAGAATTGTGGAAATGGGTTTCAATGGAATGTTTTCCTATTGAATTATGGAAAATGGATTTTCATAATATTCATTAAGAAACATTTTAGACTATTTGGTTTTTGTAAGAAAAATATATTGGTAAATACAGAAATGGGAAGAGGCTTTAGTGACTTTTTGAAAATGTGAAATGGTTATTTAAAAGATTATTTTCAATTTGAAATTTATTTTGAATTAAAAGGGAATGGGATTTGATGAAATGGTATTGATAAAATGATATTTATTGAATTTTTGGAATATGTTTTAAATGAAATGAAAATAAATTTTGAAGGAAATCCAGGGTATTTCATTTTCAATTTTGATAAAATGGTTTGTTGTGTGGAACCTAAAAATGAATTTTTTAACTTGGTGGTTAGTGATCCTCAAGAAGGTTCATGGATTTCGAATCGGGTGGGGTTATTTTTTTAGACAATGATGATTTTTTGTTTTGTCCTTGGGTGATTTCATGGGTTCTCACTTGCATGGTTGTATATGGAAATCAGGATGGATACATGGTATGGTATGGTGGATGGGTACCTAGAGTGGAATGCAAATGCACATATGAGTGAGACTCAATGGAACATCGTTGATGAGTCTGAAAAAAAGTCCACTATGTTTTTTTTATTTTCCAAAAGTGTTCTAAGCTACAAATTTAGTGTTTTTATAAACTATTGATTTTGTGGATTGTTATTTAATGTCTTACAATGTTGTTTATATGGTTTTTTTCTCATGATCTAGAAGTGATACTCATGTTGTGACTTGAGATGGAATATTTTTGGTGGCTTGATTTTGAAGCAGTGTTATTTATGATTCCAGATGGGTCTTCAGAATAATTGGGCCAATTTACCTCTAAGATGGCGTTTGTTTGATGTGAGTTTTAGTCCATAAGATGGGTTTTGTAGAGATAGTTTTTTAGCTACCTTGTGTTTCCCTATATATATTTGATTGTTCTTTTTGAGTGAAAACCAATAATTTTATGTTGGAAATATTTCTAGTGGATCAACCTATGGATTTCATTTATGATTTTCATAAGTTAAATCCACCAATTTTAAGGATTCCCAGTCTATTTGTTGGTGTATATGACTATTTTGGCTCGATCTGAAATGATTTCATATTATGATAATCATTTTGTTATACACATGTGTTTGGTCATGTTGATGTGTTCATTTTCATTCCTTGTTCATTTAGCTACTTGTTTTATGTGTGTCAAAATGGTGTTGAATATCATTGGGTTCCAAGTGGGGTAATAGGTGTTGTTTGAGAATTTAAGGTGGTCAAAGGTCTTGATACCCAATATCATTATGTGATTTTTTTGGTGGATCATGGAACCAAAATGAGTATTAGTAAAAAAATTGTAGTTCTTGAAATCAAGGAAATTTATGCTTCATTCATTAGAGCTTCATCCATAGGTCCAAGAATGAAACTGGTGTATAGTCATGAAATTCAGGGGTTTAAAGTGTTTGTATAAGTTCATGCCTTCTTAATTGTGATGAGGGAGTTCTAGTGTTTTTATTGTGGTTTCCCATCACTGTGAATTCCCTTTGGATACAAAGGGAATGGTGGACCAACCCATCATGCTATGTCTATGAATGTTCCTTCTTGTATGCGAGTTCTCAATAAATTTACTTGCATGGAACTCCCATGGGAATCAGTTTTGGTCTTGGTTTCTATTCTTTTATGAGGGTTGAGTGTTGGTTAATAGATTATTTTCTTTTTCATTTCGCAATTATTTGTCCCCTTGACTACCCTCCCCATGTGGTGGGCGGTTTTGGTCCATGCATGATGTTTTGGTCCTATTCTTGTCCCCTCTATTCGAGTGTGGGATTTTTAAATTACCCTATTGTGCCCTCTTGGATTTGGATCAAGGGTTATAGTGGAAGGATTTCTATTTGCCGGTGTGGGAATGGACCAGTTCTGGTTCATGTAGAATTCTCATGGTCATTCCTATTTAGTTATTATTGGTGGGGAGACGCACTGCATTCTCATTTGGTTTTTGCTTACGAAGTTATCATATGCTAGTTCAATTTTATCAGTGGGGAGTATGTTCGGGCATCCCCTGTACTAGTGATCTATTTCTGGTATAGCTATAGTTTAATCTAGTTGTTATGGTTTACTTCAAATCCATTGATTTTTCAGTTACCCTTATGTTTCGATGAGTGCTGTGTTTCTTGGGAGAAGGTCAAACGGTCTAGTTTTTGGATTGGTTTTGGATGTTGTTGATTAATCATTCTTTTGTTCTCGAAATGTATCTATGGTTTGTCATTTAATTTTGGGAAATGGTTTTGAGTTAAGTTAATAATGGGTGAAATGTTCTTAGCTTAAGAGGTGGGATCGTTCTTATGTGGAATCATTATGCATTGATTAAACAACTGGAATGTGTTGTGTCTCTTTAGGGGAGGAAATAATTAATATTTGGGAGAATTGTCACACCCAGGATTTCATAGTTTGTCATATGATCTGATTCAAATGGAATCCCAGCATTTTTCATGGGTTCTGGGTGTGATGGGGGATAAATTTTGAAATGTTACATTGTATAGTTTGTTTCCCATGATTGTCCCTTGGTTTATGTTCGGAGAAAGGTGAATGGTGGAGAGTTCGTGACACTAACGGTGTCACTATATCGTGATTAAATCATTCATGGATCATTGTGAGGGATTACCTAGTGTTTGGGGTTTCATATAATTGTTTAGGAAAATATTTGGGGCTACATTGTTTCAGCACAGTTTTTTCAAACATTTCAACTTAAACCTACAATGTTGTAGATTTTTCCGGCATCATTTGCACAGTTTATGCACGGTATACAAAACCATGCATCCCATTAAAGGATTAATAACTATTAATTTAAGAACTAATTTGAGTGATTCCTCCACCCATTTAATTACCTACCAATTAGGTATCCACCACATACCCCCCTTCATTCTCCCACGTTTTGGGCCACTTATGGAAGATTAATTACCAAATTTTTGTTATTCTCTTTGTGTTCTTCAGTAGATCCTTCCCATTCCTTATATTCTCTCTACCCACTTCATTCTCCTCTCATTCCATCATGGTTCTATCTTCTCCCATAGTAATTTAAATGTAGTGGTTGGTTTTTCCCTAGTTTATGTTGTGGGTATTGTTATTTTAGGGTTCATCCTATTAGATCTAGGGTTGTGGAACCCTCGTGGAGCATTTTTAGTAATGTGTTGTCATTATTCCATGGATTCTATATAGGGTTTCCCTTGAACATTCCTATATAAATTAAGTAACTTTGATTTCATGATTTTCCAACAATATATTCGTTCTAAATTTTGTTTTCAAACCTTTTGGTCAGTTATTTGGTGTTCTAATGCTATTTCAAACCTTATTTTGTTATAACTAGACTATTTTTTCAAAATTAGTGCACACCTACTGTTCGATGGAATGAATTAGTGGATTTTAAAAATAGATTATGGTATGTAGAGTTTGGTTTGGTTTTTTTAATAAATAAATTTCATGTAGAATGAATATTTTAGGGTTTCTTGAAAGTTTTTAAATGGTTTTTATCTCAAAGATGTTTATATTTGGCTTTAGAAATCATTTTAACATGTTCTGATGAATTTTGGCCCATTTTTTTCATTTTCATAGAAAATTGTTTTGTTTTGAAAGTTTGAATTAAATTTTTTGAAGGAGATTTATAATTATATTTATATTGAAATATAATGTTTGACACCTTTTATGAAAAATTAATTCCATTTCTAACAAAGTTAGGTTTTGAATATTGTTTATGGGCCCGTTTGTCCACATGGGAAAATGATGAAATTTTATTATTATAAAAACCTACGTTGGATATTTCTCATGCCTTTTCTAAATGTAATATATGGGATTTCATTGTTTTGGAACACCTGTGATCCATTATCATGGTTCCTCCATTGGAACCCCTTTATGATCAATTTATTTTTTGGCATAGATTAGTCTTTTTGGAGACTCAAGGTGAGGCCTATTATGAATTATTACTGTATATATTGTGATTTCATTCTCATCTGGAATCAGTTGGATCACCCCCATTATTTACATGAGACATAGGATCCTAATATATTTAGAGAATTTTCTGGGAATGATTGATGCAGTAGTAGTACATGTACTGATTAATGGCCCACAGTGGGTTGATATAATGGGTTTATTTCTATGAGATTTTCTCTCAGTCTATCTATATTAAGGGTAGAAGAGCTTATTGATAATTTTTATTTCATTTTTTGTGGAATTATACTAGGGAATGGGTCTCATATATGTTGTAATATAGATTATTTATGATCTCTTGGGATCACCGATTTCTATTATCTTTAAACTGATTTCAATAATGATTGTGATACATGTATGTCTTTATACATTTCTCCAGGAATTTGACTACTCTACTACTACAGTGTGGTGTTTTTCATAGAAAGTAAGGTTTTGGTTCCCAAAACTGTTATGAAACATGGTTTCAAATGAAAAATAATTTTCAAAATCTCTTATGTTGGTTGAAAATGAAGTCATTACATTCACTTTGAAAATGATAGTGTACCACTGATGGATTGAACCTGGTTTTGAAAATGTGTAAGTGAAATGAGTTATAATTTGTTTTAAGTAATTTTTTATTATATCATAATTTATTATATTGTAGTTCTAACTAGAAGATTAATGTTTATTTTATTTTAAAGGTGGGGCATTGGTAAATAGTTATATCAGGCTAGCCTACTGAGTTTTAATACTCAGACATATTTTTCTTTTTTGTTATTATCCTTTGTCTAGGTTTAAAAATCTGTTAGTCTCCTTGGGTGATTAGTGATCTTGGTGCTGGAGAGTGATTGGGAGTCACATGGAGATATTTGTGCTCTTGTTCGATTAATCATGTTGTGAAGTCTATTGTACAATTCAGTTTCATGTATGATACTGTAGAGACCCTAAGCTTAACGTACATGGACATTACATTACTTTTTAGGAATACATAGTTCATAAAAAAACACACACACAAGGACCATAATAGATTAGTGTCTTTGGAAACATGGAATGTAATCTTCTAATCGTGGTGAAAGATCTTCAACATCCCCCTTAAATATCTTCCCCCGTTTTTTACCGAAAACCTTTCTTTATATCCTGGGGAAAAGAAAACATAAAAAGGGTGAGCTCAAATGCTCAGTAATGGTATGCATGGATAAAATAAAACATACCATATACATTTGAACTGAAAAAACATGAACATAATGTTTAAACATAAAAAGCTTGAGCAATGAAATAAAACATGGAAGTACATATGGTGTAGATCATCATGAAACATTAAGAATGATAAAATAGAATGGGAATAAAACATGTAATTGTGGAAACCATTAAGCACATGATATGATTTCCATAGTAGCCAAGGCATCACTGCCAAGACCATCTTAGTGGACAAAGTCCCTTACTGAATCGAGTTCACTCCTCGTTCCAGTCCTGTATTACTGAACTGGTTTAACATTTCGTTCTAGCCGTGTCTATCTCATGAGATATAAATCTCTACCCAATTCATTGGAGGTAGATATAGGTCCCACCCATCTCATAATGAAATAATTCTTTCTTGTGCCACAAAATAAACATACATCATTCATAATAACCCAATAAATAAAATGGGTTTCATAAACATCATCCCATCATCACATAATCCATATAAAAGAAATGGATATCATTTCATAATAAAAAAAGTGAATCCATTTAAATCATAGAGACATTACACTTAAAACATACACATGTGATATAATGTCATCTTAGATGAAAATGGTTTTGATAAAACACTTTAAATGAATTCTTGTGGAAAATATCCTTTTTCTTCAAAATAATTTTCTTTTCACAAAATGTCATGCAATTTTAGAAGAAAAGGTTTTTGTTGAAAATAGTCATGAAATATTTTGAAGTAAGATTCATGAAAATAAGGCTTTATAAAACCATAAAAATCCTTTCATGCCGTATACGTTAAAAAAACATTATTATCGTACATTTTTCGGAAAAGTCAAAAAAAGTACATCGTAACGTAAACAAAAGAAAGATTCCTTACATACTATGTAGTAAAAGTAAAAAGTGGGTAAAAAGGACTTTAAAAATACATGAAACCATTTTTAGAAAACATGGACATGGATGATAACAACAACCCCAGTAAATAATTATGAATAAGCAATCTCGGATAAAAATGAGATTTGCCAAATTATCCCTTACCTTAGGTCCGATATGCTTCGTACGTATCTGAACGCCCTGTATAACGATTTAAATAATGTTATTGACTTATTACAGAATCATATTCATTGTTATTATATCATATATGGTCCACTTATGACTTTATATTACCCGTTCTTTTGTAAATTCATGTTAAAGTAGCGTTTTGGGTAAAATCGTCTCATTTGTCGTTCGTGTTTTATCTTGTAATTATTAATATGATTACTTGGATCATGATTACATATAACCAGAATGTAAAAAATGATTTATATTTAATATATATTCAGAATATACATATATATAGTATATCGATAAATGGAAAGAAATACACCGTTCATGGAGACGGTAGGCCGTACGTACGCATGAACACTGTTTTCGTTTCCTTATTGAATTGAATGGAATTAAGTAGATGACATACATATATATATATACATAAATCCAGTATCATTATTATGTAATATATTTCTTGATTACTTATTTTATATATTCATGAATGGTTAATAATTGAGAGTGAATCTCATCGCATCATGGAGACGGTATTTCGTACGTACGCACGAGCGATGATATCATTCCCATGATCGTGGAATTGTATTCAAGTGTATGTATAATATTTTAGAATCAATATCACTTAACAATAATCATATATATTCATTATTTACACCATTATACCCATCCAAGTACAGTGGTGGTGGAAAATAGATTACACCACGGCGTGGAGACGGTATTCCGAACGTACGCACGCGCGGTGATTTCATTTTCCGTAGGATGGATAAAATGTGAAATAGGATTTTTTTCATACATATAATAACATATCAGTATATGGCTGATACTTATGTTACTAATTCATAATGAAACAACTAAAGAAGAATAATTGGAAGAAGAAATAAAGTTGAAAGAATCGGTAACGAACATTACCTCTTCTTTGAAGCGCCTCTTTGATACCTCCTCTTAGGGCACTACAATTGGTCTTTGAAGAAGACCAAGACCTCTAGTATGTTTCTAGAGAAGTGGAGAAGAGAATTTTGAAGGGTTTTTCTGAGCATGAAGGCTCAAATTGGTGTGAGGAAGAGAGGGAGGAGGTTCCCTTTTATAAGGGAGGAGAGGGGCACCTTTGGAAATCTAAAAAATATTAATTTATAATAAATCTAACCCCACATAAAAACCTCCAAAAATGACTCATATTCTAAAATAAGATGAGATAAGGTTTTAATCTCATCAACCAATAAAATTCAGACATGTTAGGAAATTATTTTAAACACTATCAACTTGATTTATCCTTACTTAATCAGTTTAATTTTATTTGTGGTAATAATATTCTAAATTCAAAATTATAACAAACAATTACTTATTTTTTGTTAATTGTCCATAATTGGATAATTTATAAAATTTTATACCATATAAATTTAAATTTATAATTTTTAAATATTTTTGTGATTTTTAAACAATTTTATAATATGTTATTTTTATAAAATAACAATATTGTCAATTTTGACACTATTCATTTATATGAATTTAAATAAAATATATACAGAAGAGATGTTCGAACTAAAATCATTAATAGATTCATAAAAGGCCATATGTATATAGAAAATTATTTTAGAACATTAAATAGTTCATATAATATTTATTTTATTATTTTTAAAACCATTTATTTGGTTTACCTCTTAATAAAATAATTACTACTAATTTTGTATAATTATGTAA
Organism: Viscum album; assembly: GCA_963277665.1. NCBI lineage: Eukaryota > Viridiplantae > Streptophyta > Magnoliopsida > Santalales > Viscaceae > Viscum > Viscum album. The sequence goes on along the minus strand of OY728146.1, from coordinate 638,922,022 downwards.
TATACTTATATGTTGCATAAATATTAAAAATAAATCCTATGATGAAGATAAATCTATTAAATTTCACAATAATACTTTTTCTAGAATTTATCATCTTAAAATCACAATAGTTAAATTGTTATATTTATTAAATTATGAAGGTGACAACTTTGGCATCATTTAAAATAAAATAATATAAGTGTCATAATTGCTTGTATAAGACTCCAAATGTTAAAATATTAGACGATTGAATGATTATAGTTTAAATTTACATGACCAATAAGTTTTGGTAAGGTTTTTGTGCCTTTTATGGTCACTATTAGTTTAATTAAAACTATATTCTTGATTTTTCACTAGATAAATAATTTCTGCATCACTATTGTGTCACAATTAATGATAATTATTTAATCCCAAAAATTTCTAAATAAATTATCATGATGTAGATAATTCTGTTAGATTTAGGGATACTATTAATTTTCGAAGTTTCATGAAGTTTATCACTAACTTAAAATTATTATACTTATAGTATTTAAGAGAGTGACATGTTGTCACTTTCTTTGGTTTTAATAATAATTAAATTATTTTCATGGAAGAGAGTCCATTAAATGAATCTAATCCGACCCTTAGGTGATATGGGTCGACTTTTAGTCATTCAATATGATTTTTCCAAGTGTTAGGTAATTTTATAATCTTATATTTACCCTTAATTACCCGATTTACCTTTAATAATGGTAAATAAAATTTACCGTAGTTACTATTCACAATGCCCAAAAATAAAAAGTAGCTTATTAACATAATTTGGACCCACTGATTCCAAATATGGAATCGATTTTTCAAAATTCAATACACAAAAGCGGTAAAAATTAAATTAAAATTAATCCCGTTGTCGAAAGAAAACGGGGTTTTCATTAAAACATTACAAAAGATTGAATTGATTTAACCTACAAATTCAAGGTAAAATCAATTCTAATGACATACATTATATTAAATGGTAAAAATATATTCTATTTATACTTTAAAACCATTAAATATTATAATTGAACCACATAAGATATTATGATGAAAAAATTTGTTTTTAATTAAAATATAACGTGTTTTCACTATTCATTAAAATATGAAAGTTATCAAAATAAAATGAAAAATTTATCCAAAGTAAATTTTTATTTCTTGATTCCAAAGAATAATTTTATTTTGTCAAATGGAACTTATAAACATTTCAAAAACTAGATTTAAGGTGGGTGCGCCATCAAAAGGCGGAAAAACTGTATTTTTTGAAAAATACTTATTTTACCCGAAAAATTTATTTTGTTCTTATACCATGTTCTAGAAAAAGTGTAAGATGAATAATAATGTTATAAAATTCAAAATTTAGTTAATACTATTCATAACGGCTAGTTCATAACAATATTATAATAATATATTGTTGTTTAGTAAAACCCGGTATTGTGTACAACACACGCTATTAGGGAAGGTCGCGATTGCCTGTAATGCAAGCCAAGTCAGGGTTGCGTGTAGTGCAGGACTCCTTTGCTGTTGCGTATAACAGAATCCAACCATATTTTTTTTATACATTGAATATATGTATATATACACACTTAATGTTGCGTAGAATAACTTCTATGAAATGAACTTGAAATTGTATGTAACACGAGCCAAGAATAGTGTTGCGTATACTGTAAGCTAATACGGTGTTGCGTATAGCGCAAGATAATCTTGGTGTATCATAAAACAAAATATATGAATAAATTTAAAAATAATGTATCTTATAAAATCTCGAGTTGTTACATTCTACCCCCCTTAAAATGAATTTCGCCCTCGAAATTCGTCGGGGTTATAAATGGTTTACTACTCAAAAGTTTCTTTAATAGAAACACACGTCGTAAAAAGGAATACCAAAACCAATCTTTAAAAACAAAAGTATGAAATGTAACGGTTACCCAAATAAACTAATCACTGGGTTTCCACATTGGTGAAAATATGGATATGGGAGAGAAATCAAATCATCAAGTTCTGATGGAGAGTGGTAGAGATCATGGCTATGGAAAATCCAGTAATCACAAAGCCATAAATTTGTGATGATCTAGGGTACCATATGATTCATCGGATATAAGGGCACTAAGATAACATTTTTTGGTTTTCAAGATCATTTCCCTAAAGCTGAAGATTTTGAATTAGAATAAATACTTACTTTATTTTGGTACAATCTCCCTGTTGTTCATGCTTTGAACAATTTCCACTTCATCCCTTAAAAAAATGAAGTTGAATTTGTTATTCTTGAAGTGTTAATAGATAATGTGATAGAATGATGGGTCATTCTATCTGTTTCGAACAAAAGGTTAGCAAAAGTTATCAAATATACATAAGTTCGTCTATGGTGAGGTTAATCGTATACGATTCCAAAAATGAACTTATACATCATATATCATACCGCGTAATAAAATAAAACTAGTTTTTACTAACCAGGGACTTCCTGTAGGCCAGTGGTAGGTGATAAAGTCCAGTCCCACTTCGGTAGTGGGTTCGATTCCCATAGCCTTGTCCGACGCGATGGGCTATCGCCCGTCCTGTAGGTTGTCCTTTTTCTAAAGCTATATTACTATAACGTCCCATAAATAATATCAAAAAAAGTTTTATCCTAACTTATGTCCAACATAATCCATTCCAATCATTAGGATTATCTAAAATACTTCGGTCTAACCTCATAGTATAAAGAAAATGATTACTTGAAATGTCACATAACAATCACGTGAATGCCATCATTTATCCCCCATATATCATAAGATATATCTTGTTGGTCAAATTACAAACATGTGAATACCTTAATCATGTATTCTCTTGAAGAATGAATACCCATTAATTGAACCATAGTGAAAACATGAATGCAATCAAAAGCTAACTCTTTCCACATACCAAAATCCAAAAATTATATATACTCAAACCATGATATAACCTTCTCCTTATATCAGTCATGAGCTCATGAATACGGTCAAACATTTCATTTTCTCGTTTTCCTATCATTATGCTCATATCATCTTTTTTTCCAAAAATATCTCAATCACATTATATGGTTACAGGTACCATTGAAAACCACAATAGACCAATACATAAATATTCCAATATTCCACGATACTATATACAACATTTTTTTTGGAATCCCATTACATAAACACTTAATAATTCCACCACATCGTTGTCATATTCAACATCACCAATAGTGATCGCATGTGACTTAACTTTGTCCTTTGCCTTAAGTGGTTTCTCATGTCGATCATCAATAACCCATGGATTAGGGCATTTATTAGCAGAATGCCCCATTTCCTTTCACTTGAAGCATTGAAGTGTTGGTGGAGAGTTCTCTATATTCTTTTCTTTATTCTAATCATTAGAAACCATTTTTCCATTACATCGACACTCATATGCTCGATGAATTTATTTTCCACAGTTAAAACATTTTTAGTCCCTTTAAGACAATCTCCACCATGCTTCTTTCCACACATTGAGCATAAGGAAACATTCATTTTCTTTTCACCATTATTCTGAGATTTCTCCTTGAACTCCATCTTTCGTTTCATGTCATAACTATGAGATGGATACATAACAACAACTTCCATTTCTACCTTGATAGCACAACACAAAATTTCTTCATAGCTACTGATGTCTCTTATAGATAATGCACTTTGAAGATTTGGTTTTAATCCACTGAAGAATCGATCAACATTACTTTCAAGTTGGATGATAAATCCAGATGCATACCTTGCAAGCCTTGTAAAATTCGCTTCGTATATACCAACAGATTCATCATCCTTTTTCTTTAGTTCAAGAAACTCCTTCTCCATATTTGTTCGAAGAATACAGGGGAAGTACTTATTGAAAAATAAGTTCTTGAACACGTCCCATTCCATGGACTCAATTTCACCTCTTGGCCTCGTATTCTTGATAAGATTCCACCATTGATTAGCATCACCTTCAAAACGATACACTGCTATGATAACTTTATCATGTTCATAACATTGAAGAACTGAAAATATCTTTTAAGTAGTACTGATCCATTGTTCAGCAACTAGTGGATCAGAAGACCCACTGAAAGAAGGTGGACGTTGCCTCATGAAGGACTCAATAGAATATTGTTCCCTTCTCTTCTCATTTGGATGTCCATAATGATTCATAGCTTGTGTAAGTATAGAAATAAGACTTTTCACTCCATCTCCCATTACATTTGTTTGTTTTGGAGGACAATCATTTCATTGTCCATTGCATTGATCAACACGGTTCCTTCGGGTTCCAGCCATCATCTAAAACCCAAAAAGAATAGTGTGAGAGGTAAAAATCACACTAGGGAAAAAAATTTAATAAAGGGGCAGTACCTTCAATATCTAACATCTTATGTTTAATTCTAATATGGTTAGTGAAATTCTATGACTATAACGTATACTTAACCTTAGGGACATCCCTAGACATACCATAGAAATATCTCTTGGGATCTCACTAAAGTTCTCGCATCCTAGTTTCCAAAGGTTGACTAAACCTCCCTCTGATACCAACTGTAGAGAACCTAAGCTTAACGTACATGGACATTACATTACTTTTGTGGAATACTTAGTTCATAACAAAAACACACACACGCAAGGACCGTAATAGTTTAGTGTCTTTGGAAACTTGGAACGTAATCTTCTAATTGTGGTGAAAGATCTTCAACATCTCCCTTAAAGATCTTCCCCCTTTTTTTTTCCTAAAACCTTTCTTTATATCCTAGGGAAAAGAAAACATAAAAAGGGTGAGCTCAAATGCTCAGTAAGGGTAAGCATGGATAAAATAAAACTTACCATATACATTTGAACTGAAAAACATGAACATAATGTTTAAACATCAAAATCTTGAGCAATGACATAAAACATGGAAGTATGTATGGTGTAGATCATAATGAAACATTAAGAATGATAAAATAGCATGGGAATAAAACATGTAATTGTGGAAACCATTAAGAACATTATATTATTTCCATATTATCCAAGGCATCGCTGCCAAGACCATATTTGTGGGAAAAGCGACTTTCTGAATTGACTTCACTCCTCGTTTCAGTCCTGTATTACTGAACCGGTTTAACTTGCCGTTCCAGCCATGTCTATCTCATGAGATATAAATCTTTACCCAATTAATTGTAGGTAGATATAGGTCCCACCCTTCTCATAATGAAATCATTTTTTCTTGTGCCACAAAATAAACATACATCATTCATAATAACCCAATAAATAAAATGGGATTCATAAACATCATCCCATCATCACATAATCCATACAAAAGAAATGGTTATAATTTCATAATAAAAAAAGTGAAACCATGAAAATCATAGAGACATTACACTTGAAACATAAACATGTGAAATAATATCATTTTAGATGAAAATGGTTTTGATAAAACACATTAAATGAATTCTTGAGGAAAATATCCTTTTTCTTCAAAATAATTTCCTTTTCACAAAATGTCAAGTAATTTTAGAAGAAACGTTTTTGTTGAAAATAGTCATGAAATCCTTTTAAGGAAGCTTTATGAAAATAAGTCTTCATAAAACCATACAAATCCTTTCATGCCGTATACATTAGAAAAACATTCTTATCATACTTTTGTCGGAAAAGTCAAAAAAAAGTTCCTCGTAACGTAAACAAAAGAAAGATTTCATACATACCATGTAGTAAAAGTCAAAAGTGGGTAAAAAGGACTTTAAACATACATGAAACCATTTTTAGGAAACATGGACATGGATTATAACAATAACCCCAATAAATAATTACGAATAAGAAATCTCGGATAAAAATGAGATTTGCAAAATTATCCCTTACCTTAGGTCCGATATGCTTCTTACGTATCTGAACCCCCTGTATAACGATTTAAATAATGTTATTGACTTATTAAATAATCATATTCATTGTTATTGTATCATATATGGTCCAATTATGACTTTATATTACCCGTTCTTTTGTAAATTCATGTTAAAGTAGCATTTTGGGTAAAATCGTCTCATTCGTCGTTCGTGTTTTAACTTGTAATTATTAATATGATTACTTGGATCATGATTACTTATATCCAGAATGTAAAACATGATTTATATATAATATATATTCAGAATATACATATATATAATATATTGATAAATGGAAAGAAATACACCGTTCATGGAGATGGTAGGTCGTACGTACGCATGAACGCTGTTTTCGTTTCCTTATTGAATTGAATGGAATTAAGTAGATGACATACATATATATATATACATAAATCCAGTATCATTATTATGTCATATATTTCATCATTACTTATTATATATATTCATGAATGGTTAATCATTGAGAATGAATCTCATCGCGTCGTGGAGACGGTAGTCCGTACGTACGCATGAGCGATGATATCATTCCCATGATTGTGGAATTGTATTCAAGTGTATGTATAATATTTTAGAATCAATATCACTTTACAATAATCATATATAGTCATTATTTACACCATTATACTCATCTAAGTACGGTGGTGGTGGAAAATAGATTACACCACGGCGTGGAGATGATATTCCGTACGTACGCACGCGCAGTGATTTCATTTTCCATAGGATGGATAAATTGTGAAATAGGGTTTTTTCATACTTATAATAACATATCATTATATCATAGATACTTATTTTACTACTTAATAATGAAACAACTATATAAGAAGAAGTGGAAGAAGAAATAAAGTTGAAATAATTGGTAACGAACATTACCTCTTCTTTGAAGCGCCTCATTGAGACCTCCTCTTAGGGCACTAAAATTGGTATTTGAAGAAGACCAAGACCTCTAGGATGTTTCTAGGGAAGTGGATAAGAGAATTTTTCAGGGTTTTTCTGAGCATGAAGGCTCAAATTGCTGTGAGGAAGAGAGGGAGGAGGTGCCCTTTTATATGGGAAGAGAGGGGCACCTTCGGAAATATTAAAAATATTAATTCATAATAAATATAACCCCACATAAACCCTCCAAAAATGTCTCATATTATAATATAAGATGAGATACGGTTGTAATATCATAAACCAATAAAATTTAGACATGTTAGGAAATTATTTTAAACATTATCAACTTGATTGATCCTTACTTAATGAGTTTAATTTTATTTCTGGTAATAATATTATAAATTTTAAATTATAACAAAAAGTTACTTATTTTTTGTGAATTGTCCATAATTGGATAATTTATAAAATTTTAGACAATATAAATATTAATTTATAATTTTTAAATATTTCTGTGATTTTTAAACAATTTTATACTATGTTATTTTTATAAAATAACAATAGTGTCAATTTTGACACTATTCATTTATATGAATTTAAATAAAATATATACAGAAGCTATGTTCGAACTAAAAGATTTAATAGATTCATAAAAGGCCATATGTATCTATAAAATTAGTGGAGAACATTAAATAGTTCATATAATATTTATTTTATTATTTTTAAAACCATTTATTATATTTATCTCTTAATAAAATAATTACTACAACATTTTTGTATAATTATTTAATATACTTATATGTTGCATAAATATTAAAAATAAAATACTATGATGAAGATAAATCTATTAATTTTCACAATAATACTTTTACTCAAATTTATCATCTTAAAATCACAATAGTTAAATTGTTATATTTATTAAATTATGAAGGTGACAACTTTGGCATCATTTAAAATAAAATAATATAAGTGTCATAATTGCTTGTATACGACTCAAAATGGTCAAATATTCTACGATTGGATGATTATAGTTTAAATGTACATGAGAAATAAGTTTTGGTCAGGTTTTTGTGCCTTTTATGGTCGCTATTAGTTTAATAAAAACTATATTCTTGATTTTTCACTAGATAAATAATTTCTGCATCACTATTGTGTCACAATTAATGATAATTATTTACTCCCAAAAATTTCTAAATAAATTCTAATGATGTAGATAATTTTTTTAGATTTCTGGAGACTACTAATGTTTGAAGTTTCATTAATTTTATCACTAACTTCAAATTATTATACTTATAGTATTTAAGAGAGTGACATGTTGTCACTTTCTTTGGTTGTAATAATAATTAAATTATTTTCATGGAAAAAAGTCCATTAAATGAATCTAATCCGACCCTTAGGTGATATGGGTCGACTTTTAGTCATCCAATAGGATTTTTCCAAGTGTTAGGGTAATTTTATAATATTATATTTACCCTTAATTACCCGATTTACCTTTAACTATGGTAAATAAAATTTAGCGCAGTTACTATTCACAATGCCAAAAAATAAAAAGTAGCTTATTAACATAATTTGGACCCAATTATTCCAAATATGGAATGAATTTTTCAAAATTCATTACACAAAAATTTCATAAATTAAATTAAAATTAATCTCGTTATCGAAAGAAAACAAGTTTTTCTTTAAAACATTGCAAAAGATTGAATTGATTTATCCTACGAATTCAAGGTAAAATCAATGCTAATAACATAAATTATATTAAATGGTAAAAATATATTATATTTATAATTTAAAACCATTAAATATTATAATTTAACCACATAAGATATTACGATGACAAAAGTTGTTTTTAATTAAAATCTAGCAGGTTTTTACTATTCAGTAAAATATGAAAGTTATCAGAATAAAATAAAAAATTTATCCAAAGTAAATTTTTATTTCTTTATTCCAAATAATAATTTTATTTTTTCAAATGGAACTTATAAACATTTCAAAAACTAGATTTAAAGTTGGTGCGCCATCAAAATGCGGCAAAACTGTATTTTTTTAAAAATACTTATTTTTCCCGAAAAATTTATTTTGTTCTTATACCATGTTCTAGAAAATTTGTAATATGAATAATAATTTTATAAAATTCAAAATTTAGTTAATACTATTCATAACGGCTAGTTCATAACAATATTATAATAATATATTGTTGTTTAGTAAAACCCGGTATTGCGTACAACACATGCTATCAGGGAAGGTCGCGATTGCGTGTAATGCAAGCCAAGTCTGGGTTGCGTGTAGTGCAGGACTCCTTTGTTGTTGCTTATAATATAATCCAACCATATTTTATTTATACATTGAATATATATATATATATACACTCAATGTTGCATAGAATAACTTCTATCAAACGAACTTGAAATTGTATGTAACACGATCCAAGAATAGTGTTGCGTATACTGCAAGCTAATACGGTGTTGCGTATAGCTCAAGATAATCTTGATGTATCGTACAACAGAAGATATGAATGAAATTAAAAAGAATATATCTTATAAAATCTGGGGTTGTTACAGATACATTCATTCAATTTATATATAGGTATTGAACTGATTCTGTATCTTTATAATATTTATTTTATTATTTATTAATTGGGAGAGATATCTCCCTCTTTGTAATCTATTTATTCCTAACAGTTGTTTTTATCCTCTGGTAATTAGGAACACCCTTCTGTCCATGCCTTGGATTGTATCGGGTGACCTGTTCTTGGTTGACCACGGTTGGTTCGTGACACTTTTTATACTACTTATAAATATGGGAGACATATTTTATATCTCATGTAGAAACCTATAATGTTTAAAAATTCATTTTAATATATATATGATGAATTAAAATACATTTAATACAAAACAACGTGAGGAAATTTCTAAACATTATTGAATATTTATTAAAATCGTCAATTCTATAATGTCCCTTGGACTACCGATGGAAGAGAAGAATAATGTTTCAAAAATATAGGTAGTCTTATTTAATAGATGGTAAATTATTATAGTTTAAATTATAGAATCTTATTTTATCAATATGTTTAATGTCAAGGATGTTATTGTTAAACTGATGATCGATGAAGAATAATGAAATTTATAAGAAAAAATGCTAAACTTGTGAATATAATTTTATTCTTTAGGACATCTGAGTCCAAATTAAATGATGTTATTAAATATTTTTCATGTGAGAATGAATATAGTTTTTAGGGTGATGAGTAGATATATCATCTATCCATATAATCATAAAATTATAAAAAAAATTAAAACATTTTTTCAAACATAAAATTCAAATGGATTTTGTGAAAATAATGGAAATTCGAAGAAATACTAGAAAATGTATATGTTTTCAAGTCAAGTTAAAAGAACAGATGACTTTCCATTTCTAAAATATAATGAAAAGTATGATAATATAGAGAAAAAACTATATAAGGAATTGAAATAAACATGGTGTGCATATGAACACCGCTCTAGTGACCTTGACTCTAGTAGAGATGATGCTATTGAAAAATATCATATATACAATATGGATTGTTTACCTAAGCCTAAAAATACTAAAAATAATTCTATATATTCTTATGATTTTTTTAGAATAATTATTAATGACTATGGAAAAACTATTATAATAGTTCTATATAATATAAGAAAAAATTAATGACCAGGAAGAAAAATAAAATAATATAAAAGGGATTCATAATTTATATGCTCAACAATAAAGTGATATTACCATTTAAAAATAGAACGACACCGACTTATTAGTTTTATATACTAATATATAATCAAAATATTTTGTATAATGACCGATTTATTCCAAGTTCAAATAATATAGACATTATATGTAAAATTAAATGAACTTCTGTGTTTGGAAACAATCCTCACTATTAGAAACCTAATTAGTATTTTATCCCAAAATCATATATGTTTTTATTTAAAAACCGATGAAATAGATTTGGAATCCAAAATTTTTGTTTTAAAAGTACTTTTTTTCGATGAAATTATTTTAACTAAAGATAATACTGGTTTGAATCATTTTTGAACAATTCATAAAGAGATCTAATAAAAGTCTAATGTATCTGAACGGTTGATTATCTAGTCACAAAACTAGAGACTAATCTACCATCAAAAGTTTTCTAAAATATGATGGGGTGTTTCTTTTTTCTAAAATTTTTTAAAAACGTAAATATAATTGTTTTTGGACATATTTTTGACCCTAAAAAAAATTTAATATCTAAATTTTGGTATTTTTATTATCTAAAATGAAACATGGTTATTACACCAAAATTGTTTGCTGATGGTTATAATTTTATATCAGAAAATAATTTTCGTAAAAAAAATTGGCTCAAAAAATGATTTAGTTTCTACTTCTTTAAGAAATTATTTTTCATATACTATTAATTTATGATTGTTCTTTTCTAATAATTTTTTCTTTTTATGTTCCATTCATATAGAAGATTGGGTTTTTAATAGGAGATTGGGACCCAATAATATACAATAACATAAGAATGTAACCAAAATGTATTAGTCAAGGATTTACAATACATGAATTACAAAAATGAAAAATGTTATATACCTATCAAAATGTAAAGAAATAATATAATTCATTCAAACCAGATAAATTGGTATCAACATCCCAACAATTAAAATTGGTTAAAATTAATTTTTTCATTTTATATTATATATTTTTTGTAGAAATCATTATGATTATTTGATTTCTTATTATTATCCATGATACACAACCATATTTTTCCTAAATCAAAAAATTGACCTAACTCAAATTTTGAAAGAAAAAGAAAAATATATAGAAAACATTTTTGGGGATAACATTGAAACATTGTGATGTTATCATGTCTATAAATTTTAAAATCATGACATTGATTCCTTATATTTATAACATGGATATTGCCAAATTTTCTCTACACCTCTAAAAAATTGAAACTTTTTTAAGAGAGGTAAGACCCCTCATGAAATTCCATGAAATATTTTTATAGAATATGACTAACATGTTTACATTTTTGATGGGGTTAATAGTAGAAAAAGTTCTATAATTAATAGGGTTTCAGTAAGGCATATTATATAGAATAATATTTATCAATTATGGAATAGTAAAAATATAAAATTAATTATTTTTGAGGTTTTGGATATAAATTATTTATTCTTAACCAAAATAGAATATTGATAAATATTAACTAAATTTATATGAAGAAAATTTCATTGTTTATTCAACTACAAATATAGAACATATAGTCCTTAATAAAAAATTATAAATTTTTGAAGAATCTATAAATTTTACATATTATTAGATAGATAAACATGAACCCAAATACCATGTAGATATTTATAAGGATGACGTTTCAAATATAAATAACAGGGATAATTTTAATCCCACTAATATGTTTTATGATATATATGACAAATCACCTAGAAGAAACCAACCAAACTACCATAACCATGATGAAATCATTTGGAAACAATGTAATTCAATTCCACACACAATTATTGTAATAACCCAAGTAATTTGAAAATAAATAAGTTTTATGTCTTATTAATAGTACATAATTATTTTTTTTATAATTACATTCATTATAAGAATATTAATTAATTTTTCATACTCAAAATTTTGGTAACTTAATAATTTTTAATATAGGGTTATACATAAAATAAATTAGAATATAATTAGTCATTAGAAATATAAAATGTTTAAATACATCATGATAATTTATTTTTAATTTTAGATAACATATAAATAAATTAAAGCGTAACACATTGATTATGTACTCATTAATTTATTGAAGAATGAATCAAATAAATCATATTAATTATATTATAATAAATATATTTTGAAATAATTTATGCCATAAATGATTTTTTATTTTTGTGACATGTTATTGATAATTTAATTTAATTTTTTATAGGGAATCACCATTTTATTATTTTATAATACGTCAAATAACAAATAGTTTCCAAATTGGAATAAATGATATTTTAAATAAATAATAATTTATTAAGTGATATAAAATTCAAAAATAAAATAAAATTATATAAACTAACAAGGATAATGTCATATATACCATTAATGATCTAATTTGGGTTACATTAGAATTTTATAGTAAATATATTAACCCTATGGTGTAAAAACACAAGTTGGAATGGTAAGGGTTAAATTTCTTAATTAAGGATTAAAACCAAAAGATAGGGATAATTTTGTGACCTACACATTTCTAAAATTCAATGGTTTTGAGGATTTATGACCATAAGAAATAGTATTTTAAATAACCCACTTAGTAGGTATTTTAAATCCAAAATCAATTTATATTAAATTAATAGCTTCGAGGTTTCAAAAAGTGACCCTCCCCTCTCTTAAAAAACAACCTCTCGCCTTATCTTTTATCCACACCTATAAATCCATTTTTTGAGAAATAAACATCCCATTTCTCCTTAAAATATCTATTATTTCACCTAATAGGTTATAATTTATGAATAAATCTAACCTATGATGTCTTTTTTTTAATCTCAAAAGGATATACTCAAAGAAGAGGGAATTTTCATATCAATTCAATTCAATTTCATTTATTCTTCTAGTTTATCCTCCTATTTTGTTTACACAATTATTTAATTACAAAAATATAATATAAATGATGAAATTTTATTATTATTATGGGACATACATATTCATCCTTTTATCCATCCTTGGAATAATATATCACCACACGTGCATACATACGACCTATAGTTTCCACACCATGTTGTAATTTTTCATTCAACACTACATTATTTGGATTAGTATAATGATGTATATAATTGATAAAAATAATTAATATTAAATTATAATAATTATTTATAATTAATAAAACATCCAATTCTATAACATTTAAACATTAATAGAATGACACTATAACTTGTGTGTACATACAACTTAGAATCTTCATGACATGATGAGATTAATTCCCCACACTAAACATTAAATAATGATTATATATATATATATAATTAATAAATATTAAATATAAGAAATAATAATACTAATGGAATAATATATATATATATACATTATTTACTTTCTACATTCAATATGATAGGAAAAGTCACACAATATTACTGCATACATACGACCTATCGTCTCCAAGAATGGTGTATTCAATTAAATATTATATATATATATATATATATTGTACATATATGATATATAAATCTTTTTTTACATTATGGAAGTAATTAAAACATGATATATGTAATAATATAAATAATAATACTTCAAATCACATACGATAAACAAATCGATTATTTCCAGAAATGTTGTTTTCACATAGAATTGTAAGATGAATTGGTAATATAATGTCGTAAATGAATCTTATATGATATAATAAATATTATTATGATTATTTTATAATTTAATAATATGTTAAATCCCATTATATAGTAGTTTCATACATGTACGGAGAGTATCATACTTAATGTAAGGGAATTTTGTCTCACTTTTAAATTTCATGATATATAAGCCATATTAACCAATTATTTTTTATGTGTGGTTTCCTTAATTCCCCTTTTATATGTTATATATTGAATACATTTTTATTATTGGTATTTAAATAATTATAATATGATATTAAGATCACAATTTAAATGTTCAAAATGGTATTGGATGCTTTTAATGTTTCAAGAAATAATCTTTTCTCCATTTCAATATTATTGATATTATCATACACATATATTTTTATTTATATAAAGGATTATAAATAAAATTTTATGCATATTATTAATATCATTATAATGGATTTATAAGGAATGTTTTTTAGGTTTTATGTAAGGTTATCTTTAATGAAATTTTTTGTTCAAATGTTCTAATTATTTTTTCTTCTAAAATTTTCTCAATAATGTCCATGTTTTCAAAATGGATAAAAGAATTTATTCATATAGAAATGAATGTTTTAAAATATTAATTCTTTTCGAAAGATTCAATGTGGTATCAATCAATTGAATTCAAAAATATCTTTCTAAATTTCTTCATTTATATGTGTATGAACGTTGAAAAAATGATTTCAAAGAAAAGGGGTATTTTTTTCAAGATATTTATAGTGATTTTAATATATTGTTTTTGACTTTGAAAAGTAATTTTATGGACCTAATAACAAATTGAAGTTGATATCTTATGATATCATTTAACATAATTTAATGAACAGTTTATGATATGTTTGACTGTGTCTGTTCTATTTAGATACTATTTTTGGTTAATGGTTAATGTTTTAAAATTTTGAATGATAGATTTCAATACGAATGTTTTTGCTTTCATATGAGGAATGTATTGAACTCAGTAAGTGATAATAAGGGCCCACTATAGTGCCTCTATGCAACGGTAGTATTCATGAAACAAAATTTATACAGTTTTGACTGAGTCCTTAAATATTTATTAGATTATTTTTATAAATCCTTGAAAGTATTAGATTCTTAACATCAATCCTTGATATTATTATATTCCTATAATGATGCATTGATAGTACTGAATTCTAGGAATTAATCCTTGATGGTATGTTTTAGATGTAAAACATTATGAAATCCCTCATTATGAGATAAGATATTGATATTATATGTGATTATTCGACTAGTAAAATATCAAAGTGAATGATTAAATGAAATTATTTAATTTGTTCTATACATATTATGATAAATATTATGTTTAAAAGTCTTATGTTTTAGTTTTATTCCTTTCCTTAAAATTTTATTTTTATTTATGAAATCGCTTACTGTATTGTTTATCCTTAATGATCTTCTGATCTCACCCATTTCTTATATTTTATTTCCCTTAGATATGATGAAGTGTTTTATAATTGATATGTAGGGTTAAGGTTGGAGAATAATGGGGGTCTCAAATAATTATCTATGTTTTATTTTATTTTTTTAATTACAATGTATGGTTCAAGTATGTAATCAATTTTCTAAGACTACTAATCTGATTATTACGTCAGTATTAAATTCCTTGTAATCATGCCAATATAATAACATAATGCATTAGATTCGGGCATTGAAGGTCAAGGTGATACAATGCAATTTTTAGAAGGTGAAAATTTGTATATTTATAGCCCTATAATAGAAATGGGAAAGTATTTCCATGGATTTCATGGTGGAATTTCTAGAGAAATATATCAATTATAATTTTATTTGGGTTATTATTGATTGAATAACTATATCTACACATTTTCTAAACCATTTGAGATATTATTTACTTAGATCTTATTTCTTAAATGTACCTCAGATAGATAATCTAGTCATATATTTTTCATCTCTCAATTATATCAAACTATGATCCCATATTTATATATATATATTTTTGGAAAGGAATTTATAATTCATTTTTTATTAATTTAAATTTTAGTACATCTTTTCATCATCCATATGACGAAAAACCCGAGTGAATGATTTAGACCATGGAATAATTGATTTGACCATGTTCCATAGAATACCATAGATGTTGGAATCATAATCTTTAAATAGTTAAATTATTATAAAATCAATTTTTTCATTCCATTATACACCTGGGAAATTTTGAGGTATTATGTGAAAAGTGG
The DNA here is from genome assembly GCA_963277665.1 of Viscum album. Lineage (NCBI taxonomy): Eukaryota > Viridiplantae > Streptophyta > Magnoliopsida > Santalales > Viscaceae > Viscum > Viscum album. The sequence continues at coordinate 638,905,712 of OY728146.1, read as the reverse complement.
TATGAGACTCCATCCTTTTTGTATAAAGTAGGTAAAATAATGTTTTTAAAAATATAATTGATTGAAGAAATGGTTGATAAAGTGAATATGATTAAGTAATATATGATGAAAGTTTTAATTCCCCAGCTATAAACATTATTTAATCTTTTTTTTATTTCAATAATTCATTCTTCAACATTTGATGAAATTTTTCATATTCGAGTTTTATAAAATTATGTTATAATTCATACATAAAACCCCATAAAATAAAAAGGGAATCATTTGATTAGTATAAATTTTTACAATAATATATATGTTTAAATAACACATAGTTTATTTTCATGAAAAAATATTCATGAATTCCAACATTATTTCATATTTTATTATATTTATGATTAAATACTAATAAAAAAAATTAAATGGTGGGATTATCATAAAAAAGAACATTAGGGGAAATAAAATAATGGAAACACATTAGTCCTGTAAAAAAAAGAAAAAATGAAATTTTATATCTTTATATTAGTGTTCTTAAATCTAAATAAATAAATTATTTTCACTAGAAAAAAAACTTTTAGATAAAAAAATTTCATTAAAACCAATATACATTAAATATGAAAAATAAACATAGATATTATTACTCATAAACCATTTTAAACTTGTGTCAGAATAAATTGAATCCTAGTCAAATCCATAGAAGAAACCCTTTTGAATCTCCCTCTTTATTTATTATTAAGAAAGGTAAAATTATCCAGTTGATTTGAGTGTTACAATACACATAGTATAAGATATATATGGATCACCTAATACCATCTAGATGAACCCACTTCTCATATAATACCTTATCATGCATAAAACATTTTATGCTATCATTTTTAAATTATAAAATATTTTTAAAAAGTTTGTCAAAACCATATTAAAATCACATCCAGATATTAAAATACAATTTTCTTTTAAAACTCCCCATTTCATACCCAAATAACCAAAATAATTGAATTATCGGTTTTTTTAATATAACATGAAATCGTGTTAAGTAATATAAACTTTTGATAATAGTTATAGTTGTAGAAAATACATTGTTAATGTATATATTAAAATATAACATTCCTTTTCTTATTTGTAAACAAAGTCACACATTGTGTATAATGATTTACACTTTAAAAAAATTAGAATACTTGAAAAACATCCATTTATAAAATTTTAATTTCTATAATAATAACATTTTTAATACATTAACAAAGAAGAATAAGATAGAAATATGGAAAACATTAAAATGTGTTTTTTAAGGAAATGTCACTTGCCACTTTGGAAGCATTTTATTCATAATACCTATGAAAAATAAAATTAACAAACCTTAAATATACTTATAATAGATAAATTCATGATTCAACATGTAAAATTGTAAATATATACACCTCATAAAATATTATTGGTTCATAAAATAAAAATATTGCTCAATAAAAGGAGATTGAGACAAAATATCTTACCTCCTGTTCAATTCACCGTGTTTGTTATTTATCTTCTTAAATATGAAACATAGGTTAAATATTTACATTATAGGGAATTTTTTTTGTTTCTTATTCCTTTTTACATCACCTACTTCCAGGTCATATAATTACATAATTTATTATGCTTACTTGTTTTAATTTGTTGGTATTCATCTTATAAGTCAAAAATTACTATCATAAGTTATGTATTAGTCAAAGAGGTCTTTGTTAGAAATATATAGACTAATATTTAAATTTTTTTGATTATATTTATACCTAAATTATTCTCTTAAAACCAAACATGGACGTTTTTTATAAATGAATACTTTTATGATCAAGGAGATGATAGGTTGTATGTACATATGAATAGCGTTTCCATTTTCCAATTATCATTATGTAATGATGTTTTTTATTATTTTCCCTTTCAAAAATTATCATTATATCTTAAATATGATATTATTTCATAAAATATACTTATATATATGATACATATGATTTGTTAATGAAGTTTCAAATTGCTAAATGGAGGTGGTAGTCCACGCGTACATGAATAATGTTATCATTTTCTCACGGTATGAAAAGAAAATAATATATATAATTTTTCAGAATGATAAATATTTCATTAATATAGTTATTATTTCATTTATATCCCATATATTGTTCAAAATTATCTTTATTACCTTCTATGTAAAATGTTAGTGAGAAAGTAATCACATCATTTCGTGAGGTGGTAGTCCTCCATAACCTCGAGTGACATTATTATGTATCCCCACATAATGTAAAGAAATAATATATATGTGAAAACACAAGATAATAATTTCAAATATGCTAAATATATCATATATATATATATATATATAATTTAAATCTATCATTAAAACTATTCATGAGAGGAAATGATGGAAAATTAATGATTTAAATTCACTAGACGATAGATCACCGTACACAAGAATGATGATTTTGTAACCTATTTGATAGAAGAGGAGATGGTTTTGGTTATTAAAATAACATTAATATATATATATATATATATGTTTTGTGTTATATTATATACTCAAAATATATTAATAGTTTAAATATGTAGAAGACAAAAAAGACACTCACTAAATCCTGACACCTCATTTTCAAATAACCTCATTATGTAAACACCAAAACCCTTCATCGGAAGGATTTTTGATAAAAAAAATGGATCTATTTTTTGGTTATGGAAGATATGAAGGTTTTTATATTATTATATTATGAGAAAGAAATGATTTATGGTGTGAATACGAGGTGATATGGGTGGCCTTTTATAAGTTTGGTGATTGGTACAATTGTGATTTTCTAAAAGGAAAAGGCATGCCCACATTTTTCACATCTTACATGGATCAAAAATTGAAAATTATCAACAATTTGACCTTATAAGGTCTAAATATGTCCATATAATATATTTTATATTTCTTTTTAGGTAATTTTATCACTTTTAATTTTGGTTTAACACCTCGATAAATTTTTTTTACCTTAACCACTATAAGAAATTTTTTCTTTTTTCACTGTTAATTATGGTAAATATTTCATTAAAATTTTAAGGAAATAAAAAATTTCATGATTAATATTATTTAATCCATTTTAAAAAATTGAATACACATAATGTGAAAATTTCAATTTAATACAAATACCCCAAACATAATGAAAAAACATGTATTATAGAGGTGTACTCTATAACCAAATGATAATATTATATTAACCCTATGACTAATAATAATTATTCTATGAATATAAATTAATTTTTTTTATATACATAATAAAAATTTATTTTAAAAAATTCCAAATTATGTAATATTTTAAATAATTAAATAGAAGAAACATTAAGCACTTTAAACACATTTGTAGAAAAATATCATATTTAATCCAAAAACTTACATTATAATAAAATAAAATATAATATTCATTAGAAATTAGTCTAGTTAGAAAAAAAAATTAATTATGAAAATTTAAATCATATTCAAAAAATTATAGGACTTTTAAATCAATAAATTTATTAAAAATAAATGTTATTCTTAAAATAAATCATTGGTTTTCACCATTTACAAAAAAATAAACATTTTCTGAAAAAAAAATTACCACATGAAAATTTTTATATGATGATGAAGAAAATTAAATTAAATTTATTAAATTAAAATTGTAAATTTTAGAATCTAAGGAATAATATAATTCATAATTTTAAAAATATTTAATTAAATTCATTTATTTTTTATTAAAAAATATATGATATAATTATAGGGAATATAACTATATTAACAAACAAGAAAGTAATTAATTCTATCATTAACTATGGTTTTAAATTATTCCCCCTTTTAAAAGTTTAATCCTCCCATTTTTTTTAGATTGTAAAAAATGTGGGGACATGTTTCCATCATATCAGCTTAATATTCTTATGTTTCCTATTAAACCATATGATTTTTTCATAAATACATAACCTCATGAATCACCTTATTCTATAAAATTTGATTTATATGAAAAAAATTATAAATTGTTTTCCCTTATAATAAACAATCAATTTCAATTTAACTACGTTTGGGCTCAAAAAATTAGATGATTGAAGAACATATTTTTTTATCATCAAGACATTAAAAACATTGTGTACCTAGGTTAAACTCATGGGTAAATCCACTTAGATGAAAACTAATCCTAATTTCACTAGGATATAATATATTTCAATAAAACATGTACATATATTTCCATTTTTACCAAAAATAATAAACTTTTCCCATGTAGACACTTTATAAAAAACATGATCACCTATAACAAAAGAAGGGAATTTCCTCGATTTATGTGTATAACTTTTATATATACTATAATTATTTATTATGTGATGATAAATTAACAACACATTCATATCCATTTTTTCTAATAACTCTAGTCCCATAAAAATCTTTTACCCTACATCATCCCAATTATTTGGCATTTGACACTATTTTCTATATAATTCCTCAAAATAATACATCTCTATAGTGGACTAAGACATTTTTTTGTAAGAAATGATTGCAAAATAAATATATTGATCCAAAATTTTCTTTTAATCCATTTAATAAGAATAAATAATATCATAAATGGTACGAATCATCTTCTTAGACTGACCATCAATTTGAGGATAAAAAGATGTATAAAAATATAATTCAGTACACAATGATTTCTTAAGTCCCTTCAAAGAATTATTTGTGAACATGAGATCATGGTCTTGTACAATTGAGATATGAACTCTATGTAACCTGAATATATCATATAGATATATTAATTAATGATAATCTAAATACTTAGAATCTTAAATGGAAATGAAATTTATAGATTTATTTAGTCGATAAAAAATAATAGAAAACACATCGTTACCTTAAGAAGTATTTTATAATATCTCCCTGAAATTGATTGTTAAATTTTCTCATTTTCACTATGGCACTAGAAAATGTTGAAACATTACCTTTGGTAATTTTAATTTCTTTATAAATGGTTGACAGTTCATACACATCATTATAAATTTAGTAATATCTCTTTTCATACCATCCCACCAGTAATACTCCCAAAGGACATGGTATATATTAGTGATTCCCAAATGATTAGAAAATAGAGAACTATGAGCTTTATATATCATCCCTCTCTTCATTTGGGAATTAAATGGATCAAATTATCTTTCTCTATGTCATAAAACACATTATTTGTCAATATTAAAATCTGGAAAATTTCCCTTCTTAATGGATTCCACCATTTACTGCAAAGCATGATCTTAAATCAAATCGTTCTAAATTATTTCTGAAAACATTGACTGATCTAAAACCTGAAATAAATGGATTTTCTCCTACATCCATAACCAGTAGGAAATAAATCATCAAATCATTAACCAAAGGGCCATGTTCTAAATAAAACATGGTTAATGTTGCATTATTTTACCAACTAAAAACATTAGACAATGGGTTTTATTTTCTATGATAGTAATTAATCATACAATCATAATATAAGATCAATTCTATTCATATTCTTTGTCTCATTTTCAATTGTTTCTAAATGAATATATACCAGATTTTTTTATTAGTACATATTTCCCACATTACTCCATAAAAAATAGGCCTCCAAAATTTTAAATCAGAAACTAGTGTAGCTAATTCTGAATTGTGTTTAGGGTAATTTAACTCATGATGTTAAAACTAACGTAAAACATATAAAATTTCCTTACCATTATCTATTAAGAGAAAAACAATGTTTCTTCAAAGAAGCATCTTTATAAATGATAAATTCACTATTTCTAAGAGATATTTCCCAAACTTGATCATTCATTGATCTTTTTATAAATTCCAATTAACAATCATTACATTCTTTTGTCTAATTGAATTTAATTACTTTTTTAGTTATCATAATCATTATTATAGACAAATGAGTATTGTTTTCAAGAAGCTTCGGGTAGTAACCCTCTAATCCAATGAATTAATAAATATATATGATATTTTTGGGTCTTTTATATTCTTCAATAACTATTGTTTTAGAAAAGTGAAACTTTATGCCACTAATAGTAAAAATAATTCTATGAAAATAAATTTATTGCAACCAAAATTCCCACTTACTAAATATCCCTTATGGTTTCTATTCTTTTAATATTTTAAAAATAATCTTGTGGGGTCTTTCATATTTATCTGGAATTTTATAAAATACAAAAATTTCATCATTAAATACAATTAAACAATTGTCCTAGAACTCATGAAAAAATCTATTCAAAAAGTGAATAAATACAATAGTTGGATTGGGAAACCCAAAGGGCATAACAATAAACTCATTTTTCCCATATCTACTCCAAAACATAGTATTCAAAATATATTCTTCCTTCACTTTCAACTGATGCGACACTAACCTGATATAAACCATTTAAAAATACTCTACCCCATGGATATGATCAAAAAAATATATTGATATGAGGAAAATAATACATTTTCATAAGATTGAGGTTTTTAAAATCTCAATATTCAATGTAAAGTTTCACTAAATCATATTTCAATGTAATAATCAAAACAAGATAACCCCATAGTGATTTTATTAGTCAAATAATATTTTATCTAACAACTCCTACTATTTATTTTTCAATTCCAATAGATCTACTTGCTGTAATAAAAAATTTTCCTTTAATAACGTTAGAATTAGCCTTGATAATAGATATAAATGCAATTACAACCTCATCATAGCTAAAATTCCATGAATTTTATCAGCACTAACAATTCATTGATAAAGGGTATATTTTTCATCAAAAATAAAAGTTCTTATAAAAGACCCCATTTATTAGCACTTTTATCTACTAAAAATAAATGATTGATTTATCCTCACTTTTATTTTCACAGATAAAAGTACTATTTATCATCACTTTCTAAAGTGATGATAAAGGGTAGCTTTATAAGAATCCTTAAATGTGCTGATAAATCATTCTTTTATCAGCGCTTTATTAGAACTAACAAATTTGAAATCTATAGTATGATGCTATAACACACTATATCACCAGAAATAGGTTTTGTGTGCTACAAAAACACACTGCATTAAAAGAAACAACAACAAAATATTCCAAAACAGTAAAAAAATAATGAATTTAAATGAAATAAAATATCCAAAAAAATATGAGAAATATTACTCTTATAAATTATTATTATTTTTGTTATTAATATTAATGTATATTTTGAATAAAATTATGTAATTGGAGTCATATCAATTACACGGTGAGTGAAATTTATGGTTGACTCATTCCTACATGTCATAAAATACATATCTATTATTTTCCAAAATTACCAAGGTAATTTGAATGTGCATGATTGATTTTGAGTATGTTAGTTTTTTTATTAAAATTAATTGCAGTTTTTAATAAAAATATACACTTGGAGTAATACCAGTACCACCGTTCATCAAATTGAGGTTCAGATGATCACTATACATCATATGTTATGTATGGATCAATTTCCATAAGTACCAAAACAATACGAATTTGTTTGCTTTGTATTGAGTACTCCACATGTGTTTTTTTTCTACAATATCATTTTAAATTGGAAACACACACATTGAGAAATATAGGTGGAATCGTGTGTAAGTTTGACATGAGAATAATCCATACACATAAAAATGAATTATGAATCATTGTACCAAATTATCAAGACAACCTGAGAATGTTTTCTTAGTTTTTACTCAGTGAAACTTTTTTATATTAAATTTTCAATTTTAAACTAATAATGGAAATATAGAGTCATACTAGTCACACTGGGTGATTTAATGTGGTGTGGTTGATCCCTACATGTCACAAATGATGAATGGGTCATTTTTCTATAGTAACAAAAAAATACCAATACATTTTCACAATTTTTAGTATGTCATTTTAGTTTTTTAATAAAATTCCATTTTAAACTAGATGGATGCACAATGAATATTATCTTATATGATGAGTGTTGTGTGAACTTTTAAACAATTATTCTTAAAAACATTATAGTATGATACTTATTCTTATTCATTTCCCAAGAAATTAATTATTTGGAAGACAACACTTCTAATCCTCCTCCACCTCAGTCTCCACCTCAGTCTTTGCCTCTTCCTCTTCCTCCATGATAGTCTTCAACTACGATTCTACCTCCATTTTCACCTATGCCACTTTCGTCACCTCTTCCTTCACCTTCATGATTTCCGAACAATTTTATTTTTAACTGGTCAATGATTCAAAAAAAATTTATTTGCTCCATCATTATTTTCCTTGAGAAAGAGGTTAAATATTATACATAATAATTCCACCACTAATGATTCACACCCCGAATATATTTAAAAGGTCATAACTCTTACTAGATATCAAACATAGTTGGTAATCACCTAAATTTTTTTCGGCATACATTCTGGAAAATTTAGGCTACCCAATCATCTCTAAACAAATTGATTAATTCATTAAAGTAACTCTATTGTTGGAAATCATGATAGTACTAGTAAAAAATATATAAAAACAAATTAATTTAAAATATATTGATAGAAACAGTAATTAACTTTTTAAATACCAGTTGGGGATGGGATTATTCTCATGATTTATGATTTCTCTCGTAAATATTAAAACATAATATCCAAAATTGATATCATTATATTGTATCATACGCATTTAAAGCATTGAACAAAATAAGTAAATTGTTTTTAAATGTTTTTATAGTCAAATCATTACATATATACCTTAATTTGTTTCTCATTTTAGTAATATATAGGATTTATCCTTTCAGAAACCGACTTCATGCCATAATCTTACATGTATTAAGAGAACACCCTATCACAACAAAATTTTCATTAAAAGATAAACCAAACATATAATTAAAATATTATCTATAAAATGATGATTGTAGTGTATTAGCTATTTACAATACACATAATGTGTTGTTGGTTGGTTGGAAATCCATGAATTTATTCACATAATAAATATTTAGGGTGTCTATGTTGACTGCTATTTGCATCTAGTGTTTTGTAAAAAATAAAAAACAACTAAGTAATGATAAAATTAAAACTACATTTTATGAGATTAAATCGTAGATTTTTCCTTTGTTCTGTTGGTATAAATTTTTTTATATCGTTTGATGCTTTTTATTAAACACCTTTAGTTAATTTCTTTTTTTCTTATATATTTATTCTTTATGAAAAGTAATTTTTTACGTAGACATGATACAAGGATTAAGGAATCCAAATCATGCCTCTCACAATCTTCACTTTATATAGTTGTAATATAAACGCTAATAAAAAATATGAATATTTATTGACATTAATAAACATATTCAGCTCAATATTTGGACATACGTATTATGAAAAGGCACCTTATGTATGTATTCAAAACTAAGACGCCTAGCCATTTATGTTATAGAATATTATTTAGACTCTCAAGACCAACATTATCATTGAAGTATTATCTATATATTTTTTCATCATATTCAATGTAAGAAATAGTTTTATAATTAATTTTTTTATCTTACTAATGTTTTTGTAACACCCCAGAATTTTTTAGCACACTATCTCTTTAAATTAATTCAATAGGTTGCGCTATAAGCAATGCCGAGTTTGAGCTCACCAGAACTTTCCAAACTAGCCATTCAAAAAGTATTTATGAATATTATTAAAAAAAATTAATTATATATAGTTCAAATTATTTTTATATCCATATTATATGTTTCTGAGATATAATATAAGAACAAATTCAATTTTCAGATAAAAGAAGTATTTATCAAAAAAAAATTACAGTTTTTCTACCTTTTAATGGAGAAAATTTTTTCAATCAAATATTTAACACTTTTATATATTAAATTGAGTGAAATTAAATTAATATTTATAATTGGGACTTAAATATATAGTTTGGATAAATATTTGGTACTTTTCTGATAACATTGATATTTTCATGAATAGTGAAAAATACTAAATTTTAATTGTAAACAACTTTTTTACTTGAAATATTTTTTAGTTATAAATTATGAATTTGAGTGGTTTTAAAGCATAACTAGATAATATTTTTATAATTTAATATAATATAAGTCATTATATGTAATTTCACATTTAAATTGGACATAAACACATATTAATCTTTTGATAATTTTTACATTATCAAAACCCACTTTTTGGTTTTCAAAATGGGAATTAATTTTAAATTAATTAATGTAACCTCCATGTATTGAATTTGGTAAAATAGAAATCATTTTTTGATTCAGAATATCAATGTTATATTAGGGTTAATTTTTGGTTTATTTCTAAAAACATCAAATCTTTTATGAATAGTGAAAACAATACATTATTGTTTTAAACTGACATTTATTTAAATAATTATTTAGTTTATTTAAATTTATTTTAAGTAAAAATAGATACATAATAATTTTATATATTCAATTTAATTCATTGGAGTCATTTTATAATAAATTTAGATATATAAATTTTTATTGTACTTTTTACCGTCTTTTACCCACCATCTCGGCACATTTACAAATTTACATAAAACATAATTTTACAGCTTCTGTGAATTGAATTTCAATATTATGAGAGACATGGTTGAAATCAGTTAGTTAAATATGGTTTAACAAAATGAAAATAATTTTTGGTGAATAGCATCTTTTGAATTTTATTTACCACGTTTAAAAGTAAATAGGGTAATTAAAGGTAAAAATGATGTTATAATTACCCTAACACAGGTCCTAATTCCATTTGATAAGTGTTTTTTGACCCAAATAATCCTTAGTAATAAAATATGATCCTTTATGTTTCACGTGGATTTGATTAATACATTTATTATTATTTTATTTAATGAATATTTAAAAGGGTAAAATTGAAATTTTAAAAAGAAAACAATTTTTTATATATGGCTATACATAAGATAAATTAGACTATAAATATTCATTAGAAAGAAAAGAATATTTCCTACATCATGTTCATTTATTTATCATTTTTAGACATTAAAAAAATTAAATTTGTTTATGAGAGAATGATGATGCAGTAATTACCTTATTAATGAATGAAACAAATAAACTGTATTATAAATATTAAAATGTATATAATTTCAATGTTTTGATGAAAACCACGAAATTTCTAGGTGAATATATCATGTTAGAGTTTTTTCAATGTATTTTTTTGGAGTAATCATGTTGTGACGACTTTCTCAAAAACCAAATACTAAATAGAGACAAAATAGACATAAATGAGTTTTTAAAACAAATTCTATTTTATTAAATTATATAATAGTCCTAAAAATATATGGTTCCAAAAAAGAACATATATAATAATATTTACGTCATTAAAGAACCACTTTGGGTTATCTTGGCTTCTAATAGTTATTTTATTAATGATTTATTATAATAATACACGAATATAGTAAAAGATAAACTATTTAACTAATGGCTAAATCTAAAAGATATGGTTAATAAGGTGACCTAAAACCAACTAAAACATATTATATGAGAGTTTTTCGACCCATAACCATATTATCCTATAAATAACTCCTTTATAATACATTATAAACTGAAAATTATTTCATTATAAATTAATATTTCAAGTTTTTTCTATAGTGACCCTCACCACTCTTATAAAAGGGTACTTCCCTTCTCTTGATTTCACACCTCCGAAGCAATTTTTCTCATCCAACCCCTACCCAAATCTCCTCCCAACATCCCTAAATTCAACCAAGAGGCCTTACCTAGAAAATAAATCCATCCTAATGAGCCCTTTTTTCAAATCAAAAGAAATCACCCGAAGAAGAGGTAATTATTTTATCACCACTTTCAATGTTCTTTTCTTCTTCCGCTTTATCTTTCTTTTTTATTTTCGTAAAAAATAGTAAATATAGAACCTACTACAAACTATGATGTTATTATAAATATGGTACAACCATATTAATTACTCTATAAATCCTATGAATGATAGTTTCACCATGCATGTGTACGTACGACTTACCGTATCCACGTCGTGGTGTAATTTTTTATTCAACACTATGTTATTTGGATGGATATAATGATGAGTAATATGTATATAAATAATTGAAATAAAATGCTAATTTCTCTGTAAAATTAATATAACATCCAATTCTACACCTTTTAATCAATATGGAAATGATATCGTCACTCCTGTGTACATACGGCTTACCACCTCCACGACACGATTAGATTCATTTCCACGTTCACAATTCAATGATGATTATAAAAATATATATTATTTATATGTATGTAATATATGAAATAATAATTCTATTGTATATATATATATATCTATATATTTTTATGTATGTTCTTACATATATCTTATTCATATACTTCTGTTTAATACGATATGAAAATGGAAACATCGTTTATGCGTATATACGACCTACCATCTCCATAAATGGTGTTTTCCATTTCATATATATATATATTATATATATTCATATTATAAATATATATGATATATAAATCATGTTCTATATTCTGTAAGTATTTAAATCATGATTTAATGATACGATCAAGAATAAAAAGTTAAAACACGTACGATAAAGAAAGCGATTATTACCAGAAATATTACTTTAACCTAGAAATTATTAATAATGGTAATTATAAATCCACAAATCAATAATGTATGATATAATAAATATTAATATGGTTCTTGTATAATTTAATAACATACTATAGTTATTATACATGAGGTTAAACGTACCCCCTACTAAAGGAAAGTATAAGGTAAGGGTTAATTCCTCAATCTCATTGTTATCTGAGATTGTTTATGTGTAAGTATTTTAGGAGATATATTTATTATAAATTTCCATGTTTCATAAATGAATATTCAAAATGATTCTTTTAGGGTAACCTTTGACTGACACATCATTTTAAATGTTTTAAATATTTATTTTTCTAAATCATTCTCATTAATGTTCATGTTTTCAAAATGGTTTTAAGGATTTACTTATATCGACGTGATTGTTTTTAAAAGATAAATCCTTTAAAAAGTTTCAAAGTGGTATGGAACACTTTTATAAAAAAAATATCTTTTAAATGGATTCCTTTATAAATGTGTAACTTTTAAATGGGTTCACAAAAAGGGATATTTCCCTCAAAATGTTTTAGTAATCATTTTCAACTCTATCAACATTCTTTAATGGATATTAATCTTGATTATGGTTGATTTATTATAATACAATCTTCCATATTGAATTGATTGAGTTATGATATGATTGAATGTGGATGTGTTATTTTTATACCCTTTATGGTTTATGGTTGAAGTACTGACATTTCTTATTCTAGTTTTAATATGAAAGATTATGTTATGTTTCACCATTTTCATATAAGGAATATCGTAGACATAGTAATTGATGGGTGGGGCCCAATATAGTCCCTCGATACATCGGTTGGTCTCATGAAAAAAATTAGTGTCTTGGCACAAGTCCTTGATAAAACTTTTATTTGTAGTCTTGACATGATGCCTTGACTATGTGGAAATGTTTTTTGGCATTATAAATTCTCTCATTGTGAAATTAATTATTAAATGGGATTATTTGAGTAGTAGAATATCCATGTTCATGTATATATGGTAATGTTTGATTTATTTTCTCCATATTATGTTCATTTTTATGATTAAAAGGCTGTTTTTTATTACAGATCACGCCTTAATAGTTTATATTTTCAACTTAATTATTTACCCTTACTGAGCATCTGAGCTCATCCCTTTCTTATGTTTGATATTCCATGATTCCAAGAAATGTATTATGTTTCATATATAGGGTTACGATAGTGGAATAATAGTGTTATCAATGGATTATTTATGTTGTTTATTATGTTTGAATATGTAATGTAACGTTCATGTATGTAATCTATTTTCCAAGACAGTGGAACTGATCAATCATTCAGGGCATGATTCCTTTAAAATCATGCCAATGTATTGAAATAATGCACTGGCTCTAGGCTTCTAGGTCCAGGGTGTTACAGTCAGAATCAGAGGTAATTTAGAAATAACCTTGGATACTAGATTTAGAAAAAAATGATTAGAGAACATTAATCTAAGAAAAACTTTAAGGATTAGTATAGAAGAACTTCCAAGAATTTCCGTAATGTATATTTTTTTTTAAAATTTCCAAAAAATAAATCCCTGTTTGGATACAAGTAGGTTGAGGCGGCTCTGGCACAAATGTACCTAGGAGTGAAAACTCCAACAAGGAGTTTCTAGCTTGACTAAGGGTATCTTGGTACATGACAACATGCCTTACTTCACTCTTGGTTGCAAAATTCCTTGGGGATATGCTTAGGTTAAATTTACATTTTCATTAATACCGATTATGAATGATTTATAAATAAACACTTCCTCAAAGAAAACATTTTTATTGTTATGGATTATATGAATAAAATGTTCAATTTATGTTAAGTATTTTACAAGTCTGGAATTATGCATTGCGATTCATAAAGTATCCTAGTGTACGCTATTGTTTAGAAATGGTGCCTAGTATAAGTATTGAGAACTCCAACAATATGCATAATCCAAAGAGTAAGAATGATCATTTCATTTATTGTCATAAACAAACATTTGGAAATAAAATAATCTCCCAAGTATTAGCATCATATGAATAAATAGTATCATATATTACTAAGATAAGTAAATAATTCTATGAGTCCTATGACTATGAAGGGAAGCGAGAGAAAAAAGGATGGTAGAGGGAAATGTGAATAAAGGGAAGAAGGGAAAGAATAATTTTCCCATATGTAATAGTTTTTGAAAGAATAATCCTGGGAAGTGCTGGAATGGAATTGGAGTTTGTTATATGTGTGGATAAAATGTACACCATGTTCATGATTTCAAGGGTAACAAAAATATTTCAAATGTACAATGCTTCATTTGCATAAAGTTAGGATACTATGTGAATAAATGTCCCAGTCATCATTGTATACCCTAAATGATGCTATTGAATAATAATCAAGTTAAGATACTAACAAATATGAAGAGTAAGGATTAGTTTTCGTATGTTTTTATTAATGAATTGTGTCATTTGAGTACAAGTTATAAAAATTATATAGTATATAATGATTGTAGGAAAATACTATTTCATTAAGGATTTGTGATTGTATATTACCAAGTAAAGTGACACAGTTTCAGGTTAATTTTTTTGGAAAATACATGGTTGAAGGAAAGATAAAACATAATATGGTTTTGATACTGAGGTATTGATATTTGAATAAGTAATGCTTCATTTGGATAAATAATATTTCATATTCATGACTACCATTGAACTGATTAATGGTTTGTTTATTCCATCATTGTTTGAGTATTCAAAAGTTTTGGATGTAAGGAATATATTTATAATTATATAAGGGATAAGGGAGAATGAATGTAATCAATAAGGTTTTATGTTAATTCAGGGTGTTACCATGTTTTACCAGAATACATGATGAAGGTATTCATATGTTACTAAGCGTAAAAAGAGATCTCCATTATGTTTACCTTATAAATTTTAGACTGTGACTTTGGAAAAAAAATATTTTGGTTAATTATAATGGTTGGAATGAAATAATATGGACATTGGATACTATTATTTAAGGTTAAAACATTTATTAAGATTATTTTTTGATTTTTATAAAATGACAACATGGAGGTCGGGCGACAACTTGTCACATTTGGCAAGGCTGAATGACTTAAACCTACAACATAAGGGAAATAAGGGTACATCACCTACCACTGGCCTATGTGATATCCCGATTTATATAATGTAGTTATTTTTTTAATAGTCCGAAAAATGAATTAAAATTCATTATTTTTTGAACCTTATACGATTTGTATAAATTGAAAATTTTTGAAATCTATTATCTTTTGGAGTAAAAGATGAGTTTGTGGTAGAAATTAGTTGTAAGATAAAACTCTACATGTAATGTATTTTTTCCCCTAATTCTATGAAGAAATTAATTATTAATCTCTAGGGAAGGGATCTTAAAACAAAAAAAATGTGTTATCCTAATACCTCATGTTCTGTTGAATTAATGATATTTTAAATCATCAAAGATTGATGGCTTTGGGGCCCTCAATTTTACACTTTTTTTGTGATTGGTGACCTCAATCACTCCCTATATATATTTACGTTTTTTCTCTAATTATATGTCTCTAATTGACACTAATTTTCTCCTATTCTAAATCATAATTTGGTGGTGACTTCTTCATTTTCCTTTCCCCCTTATTAAGATTAAATTCTATTAACCCTATTTCTAATGTGGGTTTTCCAAAAAAGTATTTTTTATTTTTAGCCTTTTATTTTCGAATAAAAAAATCGCATTTTGTGGAAGGAATTTATTGATAGACGAAAGAATGTAACACCCCAGGATTTAATAGTACGTTATCTCTTTAAATTTATTCAATATCTTGCGCTACAGGCAACACCGTGTTCGAACTCAACACAACTTACCAAACGAGCCGTTCAAAAAGTAGTTATGAATACTATTAAAACAATTTTGAATTATATATACTCTATATAATTTTTCTATCTGTATAATGTGTTTCTTAGACATAATATAAGAAAATATTCAATTTTATGAAAAAAGAAGTATTTTACAAAAAAAATGCAGTTTTTATACATTTTAATGGAGAACCCATTTTAAATACAATATTTGACACTTGTATGTATTAAATTGAGTGAATTTAAATTATTCTTTATAATAGAGACATAAAAATTTTGTTTGGAAAAAATTTTGGTACATTTCTGATAACTTTCATATTTTGATGAATAGTGAAAATACTAAATTTCAATTGAAAACAAATTTTTTAATTTAAATAATTTATAGTGTTAAATTATGAATTTGAGTGGTTTTAAACTATAATTATATTATATTTTTATCATTTTATATAATTTATGTCATTATAAGTAATTTCACATTTAAATTGGACATAAACACATGTCAATATTTTAATAGTTTTTACTTTTTAACAACCCACTTTTTTGTTTTAACAAAGGGAATTAACTTTTAATTAACTGATGAAACATCTATGTTTTTTTAAAATAGACATCATTTTTGGATTCAAAATATCTAAATTATCTTAGGTTGAATTTGTGATATTTTTCTAAAAAACATTCAATTTCTTTATGAATAGTGAAAAACAAAGCCTTACTGTTTAAAACTGACTTTTTTTAAACAATGTTTTATTTTATTTAAAATTATTTTAAGTCAAAATAGATACTTAATACCTATATAATTTCAATGTAATTAATTACAGTCATTTTATAATAAGTTTAGATATATATAATTTTATTGAACTTTTAACTGTCTTTTACCCACCTTCAACGCACATTTAAAAATTTGGATAAAATGTAATTTTAGCACTTCTGTAAATTGAATTTCAAAAATAAGAGAGAAAAAGATGAAATCAATAAGTAAAATTTGTATCAATAAGTTGAAAATATTTTTTGTGAATAGTAACTTTTAAATTTTATTTACCACGGTTAAAAGTAAAATAGGGTAATAAAAGGTAAAAATGAAGTTATAATTACCCAACGACATGTCCTAATTCTATTGGATAAGTGTTTTTAGACCAAATAAACCAATTAAATAAAATATTATCTTTTTTGACCCACTTGGATTAGATGATGATTTATTATTATTCTATTTCAAGAAAAGTTTAAAGTGTAAAATTCATATTTTAATAATTAAAAAATTACAAAAATAGGGTTATACATATTATAAAATAGACTATAATATTCCTTAAAAAGATAAAAAATTATTTCCTATATCATATTATTTTATTTATCATGTTTTATAAATTAAATAATTAAATTTATTTATGACACAATGATGATGCTATAATTACCTTATTATTGAAAGAATCAAATAAATGGTATTATAAATATTAAAATATACATAATTTCATAGTTTTTATGACATCTAGAAATATTATTTGTGAATATGACATGTTATGTTTAATTAAACTTATTTTTATCTAAGTAATAAAGTTGTGATGACTTACACAAAAACCAAATACTAAATTGTGTCAAAATTGATATAAATGTGTTTTTAAAACAAATACTATTTTATTAAATTATATAATAGTCCTAAAAATATGAGGATTATCCAAAGAACATATATAATTATAGTTATGTCATTAATGAACCACTTTGGGTTCTCTTGGATTTTATTGTAATTTTATTAACCATTTATTATAATAATACATGAACACATGGTAAAAGGTAAACTATTTAACTAAGGGTTAAATCTAAAATATAAGGTTAATAAGGTGACATAAACTTGTCTAAAACCAATTGGTTGATTTTTTTGACCCATACAAACCTTATTCTCAAAATAAATCCATTTGGAGTCATTAGAAATTGAAAATTATTTTATTATAAAATAACTTTTCAAGCTTTTCTTCAAGTGACCCTCACATCTTGTATAAAAGGGTACTTCACCTTCTCTTAATTTTCACCTTCAAAGCCATTTTTCTTGGCCAAAACCTGTCCAAATCTCCTCACCACTTCCATAACATTATCCTAGAGGGATTAATTTAAGAAAATATCCAACTTATAGATCCATTTAGTTCAAATAAAATGGTAACACCCGAAAAAGAGGCAATTAATTTATCACCACTTTCAATGTTAATTTATTCTTCCACATCCATTTCTTTGTTATTTAGATAAAAAATTAATTACTCCAGTACCTTCTACATACTATGATGTTATTAGAAATATTATACATCCTTATTAATTATTATATCCATCATATAAATGATAATGTCACCAAGCATGCGTATATACGGCTTACCGTCTCCATGTCGTGGGGTAATTTTTTATTCAACACTATGTTATTTGGATGGATATAATGATGAGTAATATGTATGTAAATAATGAAAATAACCTTAAATTTATCTTTATAGTTAATATACCATATAATTCCACTCCTTTTAATCATTAATAAAATGATATCGTCGCTTGTGTTTACGTATGACTTACGTTCTCCACAACGCGATGAGATTCATTTCCATGTTCACCATTCATTGCTGATTATAAAAATATATTTTATCAATAAGTATATAATATATAACATAATAATGATACAATAGATATATATTTATTTACTTATTTACTTATATATTTCACATTCACTTACTTTCGTTCAATACGATATGAAATCCGGAACAACGTTTATGCGTACGTACGACCTACCATCTCCATAAACAGTGATTCCCATTTCACATATATATATATTATAAATATTTATATTCTAAATATATATGATATATAAATCATGTTTTATATTATTAAAGTATTTAAATCATGATCTAAATGATACGATCAAGAATAACAAGTTAAAACATGTACGATAAAGAAAGCGTTTATTACCCTAAATGATACTTTAACATGAAAATTATTATTAATGGGAATTATAAATCCATGATTAAATCATGTCTGATATAATAAATATGAATATTGTTCTGGTATAATTTAATAACATACTATTGTAATTATACATAAGGATAAATGTACCCTCGACTAAAAGAAAGTACAAGGTAAGGGTAAATTCCTATATCTCATTATTATATGAGATTATATATGTGTAAGTATTTTATGGGAGACATTTGTTATCCATGTCCATTTTCATAAATGACTTTTCAAATTAATTCTTTTAAGGTACTCATTAACTAAAACATCATTTTAAATGTTTTAAATATTTATTCTTCTAAATCTTTCTCATTAATGCCAATGTTTTCAAAATGGTTTTAATGATTTATTTATATGGACATGATAGTTTTAAACAATTGATTACTTTAAAAAGATTCAAATTTTTATGCGACACATTGATTCAATAATTTTTTTAAATTAATTCTTTTATAAATGTGTCAAATTTAAATGATTTTACAAAAAGGGTTATTTCTCTCAAAAAGTTTTTCTGATCATTTTTAAATTTGCCAACATCCTTCACTGGATAGTATTCATGATTAAGGTTAATTTATTATAATAAAATGATCCATCTTTTATTGAATGAGTTATGATATGTTTGACTATGGATGTGCTATATTTATACCCTTAATGGTTTATGGTTGAAGTATTGGGATTTCATATGCTAGTTTTAGTATGAATGTTTATGTTATGTTTCAATATTTTCATATAAGGAATGCAATTGACATAGTAAGTAATGGGGGGGGGGGGGCTCGAAATAGCCCCTAGATACATCAATAGATATCATGAAACAAAATAGTGTCTTGGCATAAGGCATGGACCAAAATTTTATTTGTAGTCCTGGCACGAGGCCTTGACTATGTGGTAATGATGTTCTGCATTAAGCATTCCCTCATTGTGAAATTAATTTTTACATGTGATTATTCAACTAGTAGAATATCTATGTGCATGTTTATATGGTAATTTTCGATTTATTTTCTCCGTATTATGTTCATATTTATGTCTAAAAGGGTGTTTTTTATTACACATATTTCCTTAAAAGTTTATAGTTTCTGCTAAATCATTTACCCTTACTGAGTATCTAAGATCACCCCTTTCTTATGTTTTGTTATCCAATGATTCCAAGAAGTGTATTATGTTTGATATAAATGGTTAATATAGGGTAATAATGGAATTTTCAATGGATTATTTATGTTGTGTATTTTGTTTTATTGTGTAATGTAATGTTCATGTATGTAGTTTATTTTCCAAGACTACTAAACTGATTAGTGTTTCAGTACTTGATTCCTTATAATCATTCCAATGTATTAAAATAATGCATCGGCTCTAGGCTTCTAGGGTTGGGGTTTTATAGTTGTAATGATAATAAATATTTCTCTGGAACTGGCATGGAGAAGGTACTCTTTGATGATCTTTATGTATTTTGGGTCGATTCACTTTAATTTATTGATTTTACCCTCATTTCCTCGATGCTTTATTCATTTTTAATATCATACCTTACTTCATCACTTTTATCATCAACTGTTACATGTTTTTCATAGGATTTTTTATAGATGTAACTCATGTATAATTATATGATTAGAAGGAAAAGCATTGAAATATCTAATAGAAGTTTCGACCATAGTAATATCTAGATCATCAAGTGGAATAAGCTACTAAGTAGTTATCTCATAAACTTACTTAATCACAACTAAAATCTGGTTTTCTGGAGGGGTTGATTGTATAGCTGGTCCCCTAGTATATTATACACTGCACCCATTACAACATGGTAGTATGTGGGTGTTGAAAGATAAAAATCACATAAAACTGTACTCACCACAATTTTAGTAATATAAAATTATCAGATGTTGTTTGATTCACATTTAGGAGAAAGTTTAATGAAAAAATTGAATACCTTGGGAATGGTATGTGGTTGGTTGGAATTATTTGCCTCAACGATAGTAGGATTATTTCATTTATGTGCATATATTTTCTCAATCACCAGTTCACATTGATAATTTCTTTGACATTGGTCAACCTAACCAGACAGAAAAATAATAATATTTAGTTAGTCTATTTTTTCTTGTATTCGTCTCACAATATTATATATATATATATATATACATATCTTCATGTGTTTTTATAATCTCAAACTATTTTTCAGGATAGAATCCAAAACCTAATCCACAAACATGACCATATTGTTCAGTCCACTTCGAAGCTACTGAAATTTTCTTTTCTTCTGGTATGTTCATTTCTAATTATGATGTGTAGACCACATAAAAAAATATTAACATATTTATTATTATGTAATATTGTTATAAATCATAATGAATTATAATTATTTCATACTTCAACTTGTTTCCCATATTGAATTTTTTATTTTTATCAACTAATATACCATCCATATTTATATGAGCCTCCTTAAATTGGACATGATGTGGTATGGAAGTAGATTTTGGTTATGATACATCAATTTTCATTACAAAAGGAACATATGTAGTTTCATATAACATAATTAGACTGTTATTGTTTATATAAAATACATACCAGTATATTCTCAAATGATGTTTACCCCATCCTTTATTTATGATAGGGGTATGTTGGATTTAATGCATGTTCTTCATTTTCACCAATTGTTTGTTGTTTCATAAACTAAAAATTTTCAAACATGTTGGAAAAAATAAATAATGTCAAATAAAATATTA
The DNA here is from genome assembly GCA_963277665.1 of Viscum album. Classification (NCBI taxonomy): domain Eukaryota; kingdom Viridiplantae; phylum Streptophyta; class Magnoliopsida; order Santalales; family Viscaceae; genus Viscum; species Viscum album. The sequence goes on along the minus strand of OY728146.1, from coordinate 638,883,690 downwards.
GAGACCATATTATACCTAGAAATATTCTACATTGAGATAATTGTAGAAAGTAGTCTATGTTTCCGGCTTTATAATGGGTGCATAACTATGTGGTGGGTGGGCCTTTATTTTCCCATTAGCATCCCTAAGATATAAATTCATTAGAAGGGTATGGAAGCCTATGTGTTATTTTCCAATGGCCATTAAGACAAATTTCATACTATAATCTTCTAAAACTAAAAATGTCTCCAAGAAATAATGAATACTAAATCCGAATTTCATCATATAATTTATCAGTAAAATAGAGAAAGTATATTGTAACATTACTATCACATCATTCCAAATGATTTCTTTCATTATAGGTTGGAATCAGATCCATTATTCATTATCAATTGACACATTCATAATCATTGTGACCCCAATATAACTAATGAATGTTGACTTGTTTGGGTCAATAGGTTGGCCATATTGATTCCAACCAACCTCAAATTTTATACCCTGGCATCTTCCCATGATATTTTTACTCAAAATTTTGATTTAATTATGTTCTTTTTTTCATTTTTTCATCAACATGTTGTTTATCCCCAAATAATTCCATAGTTTCATCATCAATAGTATATTATTTCTCAGTATTGGAAGCATCATCATGTTCAGAAGACATTATCTATTTAAGTATTCAAACATTTTAATTTTTATGAATAATAATAATGAAATACACATCATGCATAAAAGTACACAATTGCATCCATCCTTCATGAAATTTTTAGTTGTCTTGAATTCAGATATAATACATCAATACTAATGTTCAAATAACCTTCACTACCTTTATTTAATCAATTCTCATATGTTGGATTGTTATCCATATTTTGAAAATGGGAGTAAGGATAGTTTGAATGATGGAGTCCAACCCATTATCAAAAGAAGGAAGAAAATCAGGTGTCTAAGTATTAAAGTGTCTGAGGAACCTTCACTAATGAAATCTCTCAAAATGTATTGTCAATCGTAGATGAATTATAAGACCTCCAATGTAATGGTCTTGAAGAAATTAATATCACCCCACAAACATTGGACATCACTTCTATCTACTAAAGGATTTCTCACCTTCAAAATTTTGATATTTTTCTTGTCAACCATAAGATCCCTCCAATAAAATACATCCCTTTAAAGCATTATTTTCTCAACTTATGCACTATATTTTTCTCATAATTTTTTAATCTTATAAGTGAAATTAACCTATTTAATGATATCCTAAATTTATTATTAAGATATATTACCAAAAAAATTTAAGTAATAATAGATACTTCCAATCATTAAAAATTATACAACATGGATTGAAGTATAACTTCAATTATGATGAGAATTGTCCTAATTTACAACTGATAATGATATTATCTGTTGTAAAATATAATATTGGAGATAGGTAATCCCAAAGCCCTATCATATTCTATGATGAATCATTTATCACAGTCCATGACTGCTCTCACAAAATATGATAGGAGATATTATATTTCTTTTATCATTTTTAACAATTGAGTTGATATTGTATTTGTTATTTGATACTATTTTTAAAAAAACCATAAATAGAGAAATATTTTATGATATCATAAATTGTATGATATAACATATTTCAAATTCTTATATTTTTTATATATCATACCTTATGAGATATAATAGTCGTATGTTCAGTCTGAAAAAAGACATCATTCATATCATATTATATGATATTGACATAATACCATATTAAATTTATTTATTCCAAAAAATAATATTTTAAAACAATTTTTCCTTAAATAAGAAGTCCTTGATACCATTTATGAAATTTATGGTATCATCCTACGATCACCGAAGGAGTTCTAGCGCATCAACCTAGCGATAAACAATGATCAATAAAGATGAGAGGGTTGTCTATGGAATGAAACAAAGAGTTAATTACAATATGGGGATAATATCTCAATTTCTTGCATTTTAGAAATGAATAAAAAATTACATGACATATAAGACATAAATATCCAAACCATCCAAAGTATATTTTAATCAATTTTTTTACTCTCTATGGTTATTCACCATGTTAGATGTATTTTAAGATTATTTTTTATCCTTTAAGTTAATTATCTCTCAATTTTGATTAGTAAATATATTATTAAATCACATCTCATAGATTTCCTACTCAACAATCCATCCATGGATAAATCACTTAATTTGAGAAATAAACTAATTATATGTTTTTTGTATATTAAATACTTTTTACCCATTGATTTATCAACTCTATCCAAACTTGGAAATTAATAAAAAATATATTGAGCATACTTTCCAAACAAAATAAATTCCACATCACTCTTTATAACCCATGGTTAAAGATTAAAAATAATCTTGAATTAATTAAAAAACAAAAATCTCAAAACATGCATCACTAAAATAATTATTGGAACATGAATAATTAATTAAATATTTTTTCGAATTGAATAAAAAATTATTCATCAAAATAATAAATCTAAATAACCCATATTAGGGTTTTAAAATTCACAACAATAACCAAATTCCACAAAACATTTTTAATGATTTTTACACTTAACTTAGCCCCTATAAGTTCATCACACATAAATTAAGGACACAACATGATACCCACCTGTTCTTGAAAACCCAAATAATGAAGACATTAGAATATATAATATAGTAAATAAGATGAATTAAATTTTAGAATCTACCTATGTTTTGGAGCCCTAAATGTTTCTAATGAAGAGAAAACGAATGGGGGATGAGAGCTCTACTTGTTAATGTCGTGAGTAGAGTAAACCATATATGAGTGTATTTAGGGATAAATGGGTTGGACCCTCAAATATATATGGAAGGAGAAAAGGAAATAAAACCACATCCATTGTAATTCAGTAATGATGAGAAGAGATGAAGGGTTCGTTGTGTATAAGAACAACACAAAAATGTAAAATATGCAACCCAAACAATAAAACAATGATACAGGAATTGTATAAAATTACATACATTGGATTCTAGACTTGATTAATCTGAGGAAACATAGAAGAGTCACCCCATAAGTAAAGGAGTTTTGAAGGAGTTAGAGAATCATGAGCGACTGAGTTGTGGCCATGGTTTTTTTATATAGATCAGGGACACTTTAAATAGAGCTTTCAGAAAAGCACTAATAAGGATCCCTTTTATAAGAGCTGCATTTTTAAGTACTGTTAAATGGATTATTTATCAATTATTTTTTGGAATTGATAAATCTCGATCATTATCAGTCCTAAAAAAGAGATAGAATACATTTTTATCCGCACTAGCATTTTAGCGTTGATAAATATATCTTTTCACATAGTTTTTTTAGCATTGATAAAGATTGATCTTTATCAACGATAAAAAAGAGATGAAAAAACATTATAATTATTATAATTTATATAACATTATTATAAATTTATAATTATTTAAATTATTTTATTTTAATTTTATAATTATTTCGATATATATAATAACTTATTTATAATTATATAAATACATAATAAAAAATCACCAATTATTTATTTATAATTATAAATATATAAAAGATACATGTATAGATATGTTTATCTTTAAATATTATTCTAAAAATATAATTTTAACATTATTAATGGATATATAATCATAAATACATGCATTTTAAAAATGCGTGAAATTAAGTAATTCAAAATGAGTTCTGTTTAAAAATATGCAAAAAATGGACAAGTTTTGTTAATTAAATATAAGTAATTAAAAAACTATCCATATATATATATATATATTGACGTGGATTAATAAATATTGAAAATATGAAAACATACTAAATAAATATATATAAATAAATAATAGAAAATTATAAAATAAAAAATAAAAAAATATAATACATCATAAATAATATTAAATTATTGAAATCAAATATATAAAATTTACCGACTAAAAAATTTATATATATTAAATATATCATATTATAATGATATAAAATATAATCAAATTTGAATAAATTATATAAATATTGGGTATATGTGTTTCTATATATTACATAAATATATTTTTGTGTAAGCTTATATAAAAATAAATAAATATATATATATATATGAAATAAATGCGACCCATGATATTTTATATAGGTTTAATTGAATAATTAAATAACATAAAACCTGAATATGACACTAATATGTTTTTTTATAATTTTTTATATATTATATTTATTCATTTTATATATCTATATTTAATATATACATTTTATTAATATTTATATTAAACATATATTTATATTAAATTTATTGATTTTTATGAATAAATATTTAATTAATAAAAAATTTCAGGTTTTTATTTATTTATTCATTTTTTTACTTCAAAAAAATTTCAAATCATTCTTGACCATTATCAGCACTAAAAACAAAGATAATGGAAAACTTTTATCATCGTTAAAAACACATTGATAATTGGGACCTTTTACCAATGATAAAATTGAACCACATATAAAACTATCTTTTTTCAGTGCTAAAATAAATCAACGAAAAAGTGTTTTTTTATCAGCACATTGTTTATCACTGATAATGATAGACTTTATCAGAAAATATTTCTACCACTTTTAAATTCTTGCACTATTGAATGTTTGTTTCATAGTAGTTTTGATCCATTTGAAATGGTGGTTTTCAAATATTCTTAGCATGAAGAACTATGTCTATAGAAAAATCAACCACCCAATTTAGAATAAATCCATAAAAATAATCAGTAAATACATCTATGTGTTCATTTAATACTAAAACCTCACTAATTTAAATTTTTTATTTATTTTCATCAATATTTTCTAGGTATCAGTCACCAACACATATAACCAATTTATCATCATCTTAGTAAGTTATCAACATCATTAAATCATTAAACATAACATTTATAGTTCTAATATCTATCTTAGCAAGATAAATTGATAGTTAATCCTTACTTAGAATGATTTCAAAATTAAATTTTCCTAGTTTATCAAAAGTTTCAATAAAGACATTCTTAATTATAATAAAAATAAGATTCCTATAAATATTTTTTGATATAAAATTTCTACCATGGGTATTCCCCAAAAGTTTTATCATCTTTTCCTATGGTGATATTCCAATTTTATTTGAAAAATTCTTATAAGTGGAAAAATTTTTGGAACTATAATTAAACAGGGCATTTAATTAATTCAAACAAAAATTTATCATACCTATCACCAGTTCATTAGATAGTCCAACACAAATTGTAGTAGTATTAAATGACTTTAAAACACATTTCTAGTTTTGAACATGATGATTTCCATCCAATATAACTACCTCTGAACACATGTTAGCATAATGACCCAACTCATTACTACTAATAAACATCACTATTGGATGGATATTGGTCACCCCATTTATTAGTTGTTCATGACTATTTTATTTACATTCATAAGACATATGAGCAAACTGACCACATAATAAACACTTTCCAGAACCCCTAAAAAAATACAGGAAATTTTGTGTACCAGAATTTGAATACATTGGGGGATAATCTCTTGAATTATTAACTGGATGCTTCTTCATTGTCTTCCACCATAAACTTCTTTTATCGTCTTCATATTAAGGAACATATGTACCAAATAATTCTATATAAAATTTCCCATCACAATTAACCACATTCTCATTACATTTAAAATATTTTGAAGTAAAATCTATTTGTAAACACGTTTTCAACGATTTGAAAAATAGATAAATTCATATATTAGATTCTTAAATAATATCATCACATACCAAGAAAATATTTGAAATATTTTTTCATATAAAGCAACAAAATAGTAATTTTTTTGATTGATTGATGGAACTATTTTCCATAAAGATTCAAAAATCATAGGTAAATATTTCTCAAAGAGTCTATTCTTAAATATTTCCCATTCTATTGCATCAAGATCATATTTATCTCATGTATTATTAACTAAATACTCCCATTTATCATATTCACCTTCAAAATGATAAATGGAAAGAGTAACATTTTCTTTTTTTTAAATATACAATGACATAAAATAAATTCTCTAGTGCATTGATATGACCTTCTACTCCACAAGGTCAGATGATCCATTGAATGATGGGGGTTTTCTCTCATGAAATCCTCCGATATAGACATGTTCATTTATGGTTGATTGGGTTACCCTATAGCATTTATACCCCCACCATATAAAGCATGTTTAAAATAATATGTCACTAAAAAAACTACTCAGTTCCAATTCTAACAATCTCAAGGTACTGATTTGGAATTATATTTTACTCTTGGAACATATCCACGACATCTTCACTATTTACTCTATGGAAAACCATTTTGAAAAGACATAGTTTACTTGATGCAACATGGTATTCTTTTAATGACATATAATTTCAACCCAAACAAAAATTTAATTCTTTAATTGGTATGATATTATCATTATACTACACTTTAATGATATATAAACCTATATCTAATACCAATTATAAGGACCAACCCATAGAAATAAGAAAATAATTAGTTTAAAATCAATAATGCATTCAATTAAATTTTAGGATCTTTTAAGGTTTATAGTTTTAGATTATTATGTCACAAATCATACTTAAAATAACCATATAATAAAAAGTGTAGACTTATGATCAATTTCCATTTTATCTATAATATAAAATTTTCAAAATAAAAAATTATTTTGTTTCCAAAAAAAATCATCAATGCTTGCAACTTGGATTTATCATTTACCTTTCCCATCCTTAAATCTTATGAAAACCCATTTAAAATGTTAGTTGACCAAAAATATATAATTAAGAGACACACAAGAAACAAAAATCATTTGTCTAGTGAAAAACAATAAAACCCATGAAATGTTTCAACTTTGCCTCAATGTTAATTGAGAGAATGAAATAAATCTTTTTCACATGAAAAAAAACACTTTTCTCTCAATGTAAATCTCTAAAACCCATTGTAAGAAAAATAATACCCTTTTTTGAAACATTGGGAATTAAATTCATAACCATTTTAACCGACATTATTAGTAACTAGAGCCTAGTTAAAACCGTTATAGAAACCCTTTGATAACTCACCACATATTTCTTATTAATATAAGAAAATTTACTAAATGCATTATAATATTATCCAGGTGCACCCTTCGTATAAGCTTTATAGGGATCAAATAGCTCTATCGAGACACACTAATCATACAATCTATATCTATCTCATTGGGAGATATTTGGTCTCACCCATTTCTCATATAATTCTCAAGTACTGTATCATGATTAAAACATTTTATGATTTAATTTTTTCATCATAAAACATTTTCAAAACAATTCAAAATCCAATGAAAATTACTTTCAGATATTAAAATACCCTATTCTCTTAAAAACCATTTTAATGAAAAATTACACAAAAAATTAATTTTGACATTTATTTCAATAAAACATGAAATCTTTTAGAGTAATTCAAACATTAAATGATGGTTATGGAATAAAAAAAGGTGTTGTTTCCATATACGTTAGAATTGAGCATTCCTTTTGTTGTTTTTAAAGAAATTAACATATTTCATAAAATGACTCACTTTTTATAAAAATGGAAGGAATAAATAAATTAAGTTTATAAAATTCTCATTTATAAAATAAAATCAAACTAATAACATTGACATGGATTAAAATATTAGTTGGAAGAAAAAAATTAAAATATTTGTTTTCAATGAAAATTCACTTATCACTTTGGAAACATTTAAATCATAATACCCATGAAAGAATAAAATTTATAAAACATTAAATATCATTATAATATATATATTCATGATATATATTTCAAATGGTCTGTATATACACCTCATAGATGAATATTGGTTCACGACATCGAAATGTGCCTCAACAAAAGTAGATTGAGACGAAATCCCCGACCATGAGTTCAATTTTTCATAATAGTTCTTTAGATTTATTAATAATAATGTGATGTCAATTATTTAATTTCATGTGAAATTTTTTTATTTTTTTTATTCCTTATTTTCAGTCATTATCATGCCATATATATGTATATAACAAATTGAGTTTACTTTAGTTGTTTCGACAGTATTCATCTTTTATGCCAAAAATGACTATGGTATATTGATTATCGATCAAATCTATCATTATTCAGAATATATAGAATAATAATCACGCGTTATTAATCACATTTATACATAAACTATACTTTGAATACCAATCAAGAATTATGTTTTAAAAAAATGATGTACTTTATGACCACAAAGATAGTATGTTGTATGTTTGCATGAGGGATGCATCTATTATTTATTATCATTATTGAAAGATGGTATATGTTAATTTATATTCCCTAGATGATAATAATATCATAAATTCCATATTTTTTTATTTAATATAATTATAAATATCATCCATTATATTTAGTGTTGAAAAAAGTTCATATCGCTTCATGGAGGTGATAGGCCAAACGTACATGAAGGAAGTTATAATTATCTAACGTAAGATAAAAATGATATATATTATCCTTTAAAAATATTTAATATTAAATTAATAGATTTATTATTTAACTTATATCACATATATTCATTTAAATAATCATTATTACCTTCATTTTATAAATTTGTAAAAAATAAATCACCTCACATTGTGAAGAGGTAGTCCACTATACATGCGAGTGACATTATCATATCCCCCTATAGTAGAATTTAAGAAGATCCATGTGATACCATAACTCCATAAGTATAATGTTTTTACCAATATCATATACATACATACATACATATATATATATATTAGATCCATCATTATAATATGATATGCGAGTAAATGATCGAACTCTGTTGACATCAGTTCTTGAGGAGGCAGCCTTCCGTACATGTGAATGCTGATTTTATATAACATTTTATGGAAGTTAATATTTATTTTTTGTCAGAAAATTAAAATAATATAATAAAAATTCATGGGATATACTATTTTGGTTATATAATAATAATTGAATATATCTTTTATGGAGGTAGAAGAATATATAAAATAAAAACTCTTTGTAAAGAAATATACCTATTCTTCCATAAACTTCCTTATATAATCACAAAAACGTTTTATGATGTATTTTTGATAAAAATATAGGATATATGTTATGGGGAATTAATTCATAAATTTATTTGGGCAGGTAAACGAAAAAGGTGTACCCATTGTTTACACGTGATAAAATGTCTAAAAAAATAAAAAATTATAGATATTTCGATAATATTAGATCTATATATTTCCATGAAATTAAATTTACACAACTGTTTAGGTATTTTTAACGCTTATCTTTTCTATTCAGCACCCAGATAAATCAGTTTCTACCGAATAAAATATTTTTACAGTTTCTTGTATTCATTCTGTTAAAAAAATTAATTTAACATATTTTATAATATAATTTATTTTTATTAAAAATATTGAATCTATTTTACAAAATTCTATTCATATAAGTGGAAAATTATAATTTAAATCAACAGACACGATGAAAAAGAGGGATTAAAAGCGTATTTTTCAAGAAAATGATGATTTTATATTAACTCTATGACTATTTCTAATAATTGAATGAATATAAATTAGTAAATATTTAAATATAAAATATAAATTTAATTTAAATCATTCCTTATAAGTAATTACGCAATAAAGTTAAAAATGAGAAAAAATATACACTTTAAAACAGTTTTCAAGAAAAACCCTCTTCTAATACCCAAAAACAAACTTATAATAAAATAAAATATAAAATTGATAAAGAAGTTATTAATATGATTAAATAAAACTAAAAAATTATTTTTATTCTTTATATCATATAATAAACATAATCTGACATAAAATTTAAATAATTTATAGCAAAGAAATGAATTTTTTATCAAAAACCAGTATTTATCACAATTCACTAAAAATGTATATTTAGAAAAAAAACCCAAAATTGGACCCTAAATAAATGATTAAATTCCTATATCAGTAATTATATTAATTTTTTGTATTTGTAAATTCATAAATTTATAAATTGAACTTTTAAATAAAACCTTAAAATAAAAGAGTTTAATTATGACTATTTCCAGTTTAATTTAAAAAATTACATCATATTTTATAACAAATATAACTATATTATTAAACCTAAAAGTTAATTAATATATAATTACATATTTCTTCCAAATATATCAAATTTGGTTGAAAATAAATGTACAATACCAAAGCATCTATCATTTATTGGAGGTAGGTGATATTGTTTTTCTTTAAGTTTCTCTATGGAAATGTTTTTTTGTGTTTTATATAAAAAGGGAATCTATGTATGGGATTCATTAAATAATATAAAATCTTGTATGAAGTTAGATCAGTTTCTTATCAAGTCTCGTTACATTTTATTTTATCTTTGGTATATAATTTATCTCGTGTTTTGTTGTAATGAAAAGTTATACTAGATGAATCTCATGTTTTAAAACCTATTGTAATTCAGTTGGAAGATACCCATTTATATAAAAAACATGTTATTCATATTAATTAATATAGAGATAAGTTATTACTATATAATTATATTCATTATTTAAGGTATTTATTAAATATCATATGATTTAATAAACAACATTGGAATCCAAAAAATGCTTCGGAGGAAAAACATCCCCACTTGTTTAAAGAAAGGAAAAATATTATGGGGAATAAATTTGTAGAATACAAGAAGAATGTTGCAACCAAGGTAATGTTAAGATAAATAATTTTAATTAATTATTAATTCTGATTAATTATATTTTATAGTTTTATATTCTTTATAATAATACTAATTAATTTTTTAATAATCAGGGGAAAAAGATATTTCTAACCAAATTGGGTTCTCTGGCATTATGTTGTTATATTTAAAATATTTATACCAAAATTACAGATATTTAATTTTAAAATTGTACATAATTTATTAATTCATCTGGTCAAATTAATCATAGGATGGTTTTTTTTATAATTTTCAAAGAAGTATTATTTTTTAATTAATAGTGAAAAATAAATTTTTTTATTAAAAACTCTCTTTTTTTAAAAAATTATACAATGATTTATTTTGTTTCTAAATTATTTCAATGTAAACATAGATCATTTATATTATAAATAATATAATTACATTCATTGTAATTATCATTATACTTGAATTTGGTGTAAAAAATTATACTTAAAAAGGTATTTTTTAAAACCATCCATCATCACCTTTTACACGATTAATTTTAAATTAAATTTCATCACTTCAATGAATTTAATTTAGAAAATTGGATTCTATATTTGTAATGTTAGTAATTTATATTACCAAATTATTTCAAATTAATTTATATTTATAATGAATAATAAGAAAGAGTAAAAATATGTTACCACAGTTAAGGATAAAACATGTTTACCAGAGGATTAAGTAAATAGGTAAGGGTTTAAATGACTTAAAACATTTATAAATTATATTTTATTACAATATTTATTACCTATATCAGCTAATATCTAAAAATTGTCCCCTTGTGAGCCTTTTATGAGTAATACATTATAATATCTTATTTTATTTAAAAAAAACAAAAAGTTTCCCATCCCCTATTTATAAAAATACACCCCTCTCCTCACATATTCACTATAAAAGATAAATTTTGATCAAAAAATACCTATCGGAATACCTTCTTAAATTACCTCCCAATATTGAATAGTCCCTTGATTGGTCTTAAAAAGATACTATGATGGTTTTATATATAATCCAAAAGAGGTTTTCTAAAGAATATGTATAGATGTAAATCAATCATTTTATATTATATATTCCTTTATCTCTTTAAAGTACTATTAAAACAATATAAAATTATGAAACAAATATATTCCATATAATAATATGTTTTCATATTATTTTAAAAACTAATATCCATATCCTCTTTCTTCAAATGGAAAACCAACCTATTGTTCTTATGTACAACAAACTACAGCCTCATGAACTGGTGTAAATCATTTTCCATCATTACTTCATATGGATTGTTATAATTATGTATTTAAAATTTATATATGTGAAATTAATGAAAAAACTAAAATTATGGAAGAATAATATATCCTCTTCAAATCCATTGTAAAATAATAACTTCATTTATTTGTACATGTGGATTACCCACTCCATGAAGTTATGTGATTCATTTTTCATCGCTACAAAAAATTGATCATATTTTTATGTGTATTAAAATTATATAATAATATTTCGTATATAAGAATTACAGAAATATAAAATGATACATAACTTCTTTCTCTGGTTCTCTTTTAAAAATCGATGTGTTACTCATGCAAACATATGACCTACTATCACTTGGATTATAAAATATTTCATTTTTCAATATCATATTTCATGCTTGGTTTTAAATTATAATAAATAAATAAAAATGATATTTATTTCAAGATAATTATTTTATTTTTGATTGAATAATGACCACTTTGACCATAGTCAACCATCCAAATTATTTTTGGACATAAGAGATGTATATCATCAAAATATTTAATGTCAACTTAATTTATTATGTAATTGAATATAAAATGGTAATAAATAAAATAAAAGTAATAATAAACTTCAAAGTATTATTAATAATTTATATAATTTAAATAAATTTATTATTATAGAATACAGTGAATGTACATGATGATTTGGTCTCAAGGATAGTGATATATTACCTTAAACTATGTTTTAAATTATTTAAAAATTTATATTATAAATATTTTTCTCTAATTTCCATATCCATAAATATCTTTTGATTTGTATTTATATGGAGATAAATTAATAATAAATAAAATTGTATGTCTCTTTTTCCTATATTTCATATGTATTTTAAAATATATTGTTTAACCTGTTTTATATAGAATTTGTTTACTATATTTATAAAACTCAAAATTAATGTTCTATTTTATCTTATATAGTTTCAACAGATTTTCCATCATCCCAACCATTATATTCTATTTAGACATCAAAATAAGATTACATGTTTTATTATAATGTAAATCCTCATTCCCATTGTTCTTGGTATTTTAGTTTAATGAAATTATTTTGAAGGAATTCTATATTTTAATGTCATAAAATGTTTTTATTTTGGGTTCAACAGAATATTTTTTTTAGCGTGGTTACAGAAATGAAAGATATTCTATTTTTAGTTCATTTTATGGTTATTTTACATTTTTTGAAGATGGTTTTTCTTGATATACCTCATAGTTATGGGTGAGATTGATATTAGTCATGATGATAGGTGAGCTCGATATTGATCATCAATGCATTGTGTATTGATTATTTTCTACAAATAATTATATTGGAAGATGATAATAATATTAATTCAAATTTAAGGGTTCATGTAGGGGTTTTATAAATATTATGTCCCAAGGTACCAACATTAATTTTCTATTCTTGATAATCTATTTTCATATAAATTTTATGATTTCAAAAGGTAAGAGAATGATATTTTCTCTTAAATAAAGGATTACACCTTTTTACCATAAAAATGTTTTTTCTATGAAAACATTTTTTATGGGTTTTCATGTTTTCTATGTAACCCTTATTATTATGATTTTGTAATTATATTTTCTTATAAATTTTTATTAAAATTTTTTGGAAATAAAGATGATTTCATGTGTGAATAAATTTTTATTTGAGCTAAAATTTTATTATGATAAAAGAAAACTACCATTTATTATCTAGTGGTTTAAAAATGTACTAATGAGATTATTTTTTTTATGTCCATTACTGGAAATTTTTTTGTCATCCCATAATTTTAAATGTTTTTCATTGGTTTTATGAATGAGTTAGAACAAATAATAAGTAAATATGAAAATAGAAAAGGTTATTCATGAAAATAAAACTATTTGTTTATTTAATGTCTTATGATGTTGGAAAATAGATACTAAGAGGATATTTCAAACTTTAAGTTTATACGATTTTTATGTATGAGTTTTAACATATTTCATGAAAACAATAAACATGAAAGGATATTTATGAATGAAAGAAAATGAATTCTTGTTTTAAAATGGAATTATGAATTGAATAAGGTTTGGGTCATTCAAATTCAACCCCATAAGTATCACTCTATAGATTATATTTTTTTATATATTGACAACGGGACTCAAACATGATTTTTGTGGAAACTGTGTAAAAAAATCCATATTCTCAGCTAGAACCTAAAAAAAATTAAATAAATTTTTTATAAACACTATATAATGGATATTGAAAAGGAAATGAATCTTTTTTATGTAAATAATTTTTGGGAACCTTCTAAAATAACTAAGACCTAAATTACTATTAATAATTAATTGGTATATAGAATTTTTTTTGATAAATATTCATAATATATAGAAATATGTATAGATCACATTAATATTGTTATAGTACTAATGATATAATTGATATTAAAGAGACCTTTACACTAGTATCTAAACAAGAATCCATTAGAGTACATATAACTTATGTCAAATTGCAGACATTATCAAATGGATTTCAAAATTTAATTCCTAAATATTTATATAATTAAGGATTTTTTTTAACAACCCATGGGATTTTCACACCCTCACATACCAAATAATGTATTCAGTCATAAAAAATAACTTAATAGTTTAAAATTACCTCCTAGAGCCTGGAATAACATGATCCAATATTTTATAAATTGAAATCTATTTATAAAATCTACAGTTGATCCAACACTTTTTGTTAAAAAATTTCAAACAATGTTTTTTTTTGTTCAAATATATATTGATGATATTATTTTTGGTTCATCCCAGAAATATATGATTATAGAATTTTTAAATAGATTAAATATGATTATTATAATAATTTAATGGGTGAGCTGAATATTTTACATAGATTTCATATTTTTCCTTAAAAAATTATTATTTTAAATCAAATTATATATTAGAAAGGTAATTTAAAATGATTTGGAATAGATAGTACTAAATGGAGTGATACTCAAATTAGTACAATTGGTTATCTTGATTCGGATGAAGCTATGAAATATGTTGATCAAACTACTTACAATGCAATGATTGATAGTTTACTATATTTAAGTACTAATTGGTCAAATATTATATTTAATGTAAGAATATATTTATATTTTTAGAAAAACCAAAAAATATTCATAGTTTAATTCATTAAAGAAAATTAAAATGACTAAAAAAAATCAATTTTCCACTTTTTCACACAAGAGGAAATTAAATTTAATTGGTTAGTAACTTTGATATTTATTTTGGTGGTTCTATGTTGTATAATAAACAATTATTTTAAATTTTAAACTTTGGGAATGCCTCTAGTGTCTTGGTATAGTAAAAAAAGAAAACATTTATTGCAATGTCCACAGAAGAAGTTGACTAAATAACCTCTAGCATTTTCTATAACCAAATTCTGTGTATGAAACACACATTATAGGAATAAGGTTTTTAATTTAAAAATTTT
Source organism: Viscum album (assembly GCA_963277665.1). Taxonomy (NCBI): domain Eukaryota; kingdom Viridiplantae; phylum Streptophyta; class Magnoliopsida; order Santalales; family Viscaceae; genus Viscum; species Viscum album. Next base: position 638,868,321 of record OY728146.1, on the reverse strand, counting down.
ATTATAAACTATATTAAAACATGTGCTATTAATATTCCATAAACACTTTATCACATTCTCAAAAAAGTCACATTGATATTAGACCTCATTTTTTAGAGAACATTTTCAAGAGCGTAATATCACTCTTGAGATTTTTTTAAAATAATAATTATATTTCTAGCATCTTTAAAAATCCTATGAAAATAGAAAAATTTAATTATATCATACGTGGATTATGAATGATTAATTATTTATATCTATTTAGGGTTTGAATTACATTTTATTCTTTTCCTTCATCCAATCTTTTAAAATTATGATATTTTTATCTATCATGATTAATTAACAAGGATTGATACTTGAATTCTATTGTTATTATTATTTTTTAGTAATATTATAATATTATATTTATTTATAAGTTATGAAGATCATATTTGACTTTAATCATAGGAGTTAAAGTTATTATTGAGTTATCATGTAAATTATTTCTTGTAGTTTGATAGATTAGTATGATAATATTTTGAGAATTTGAACGTGTTGTAGGTAAAAAACTATAGAATATCAAGTTACAGTGGCATGTGATATTTAATATCTTCTCATGTGGTAGGTCAAGCTATCATAGTACCTTAGGTTATCATGGATCTTTCTACCGTTTCAGGTAAAACTATTATGTTAATCGAAGATTCCATAAAAATTATGGTTAATAAATCTATATTATTTAATTTTTTATGTTTTAGTTGTTAAGATATATTTCATTTATCTTCTCACTTTTTACTATTTTAAAATCACTAAATGATTTAAACTATATCTATCTCTCTCACCCTTCCTCTAACCTCTCCCTCCATCTCCCTCTCTCTCAAAATAAACACTTATTAATCCTAAAATTATTTATTCTCTTAAATCTCAATAAATATGGAATGATCTAAGAGTCAATTTTATATTGGTTCTTTCGATGATTAGTTGCATTTTACGAAATAAAAAGTGATATCCAATTCACCAATAGAACCTATACATCCATATATATTCAAATAAATGGTTATTATTAAAATATAAGTGGAATTTGTGTGTCTAAGATCCAATAAATCAATACTTTTAAAAGTTAAATAAAAATAAGGATTGAGTGACTATTTCAGTAAGAACAACATATTGTTGGATACAATGTTAGTTAAATTGTTTAATATTAATGTAGAATTTAAATTTTATGAGTACAGATAATTCATTTATGAAACCCTAAATACAGAAAATTTGAATTTTTTTAAATATATTATTCATGATTTAGATATTCTATACAATGGAAGGTGTGGAATTTTTTAGAGTTATCATACCAATAATGATCCACATTTGATGATTGAAAAATCTGTTTAACTGATAAATAAATATAAAACCCATCATATGATGAATGTTTTTGAGATAAATCATGAAGAAATTTTTTATATTAAATTTGTTGACCACTTTTTCTTTCCCATAAAATGAGATATTTCAATTTTGAGGCACTAAGATATTTTCAAAATCTATATGATAAATCTTGATGTGATGATTAGTCTTCCTAGATTTTTAGTGATTGAAATGCATTATCTATGTAATCCCTCATCTATATTTAATTCCTCTCAATATCCATAGTGCATTTATGCTTCATTTTAATTCATTGAACTTATAAAAAGTGGTGTGAATATGTCTATAGCTTATAGTGGAATTAGTTTGAACCAAAATATTTTTTGATGGTTGAAAGGGAGTTAGAACCCTAGTAGGAAAAATTATTTGAGGATGATGAAAAGTTATATAATATAATTATTCAAGTGAATAACCTTAAAAGGAAAAAAATATGATAATAGATTCAATTTTTAACTTAATGAAATGATTGATTATACATTTATGGAAGAATATGTTATGAAAATGGATGAGGTTGTGAAAGTGTTTTTAGAAGAAGTGGGTAGTGCTTGTTTTGGTAATAAAAGTGTTTCAAATGATAAATGGGATGATTTAGAGGAGTAATACATCTTATATTTTGAGGAATAAATGGTCTGTAAATCTTATTAGACTATGTAAACTTATCCACCATCATCTCTACCAACTGAAAATGACTATAATGTTTCATATAGACCTCCAAACTCTCCATATTCTTTTCCTTCTCAAGAATTCGAAGTTTCCTCCATTAATGAGGATTCTATGACATATTATGAAAATCACAAGAAATAAACTGTCTTCCAATTTGATGAGGATGAGTCTCTTAATTAATTTATTCCTTAATTTGGTGAAAATGAAGTTAGTGAGGAAGTGGATCAGTACTGTTTAAAAGGGATTCCACCATTATAAATGAACTTATAGAGAGTAACCAATCATTGATTCTCCATAGTTAAAGGGAGATTATTATAACAACCTGTTATCATATATCAGTTACTTTTTTTATCCATTTTCATTAATATCAATTGTTTGGCCATTATTATAGGTATTTTGGGGTTTTTTGTAACAACTAGGCCCTAGTGACAATAATAACACCCAACCTTAACATGTCTATCATGTTCAGGCCCACAAGGTACCACCAGTTTCCCCGTAGACACATAGTCTTCATCCTAGGGCCCACCCACATGCCTGAACGAGTCATATCACTAATGGATATACCCATAGGCCAATGAATTTCCTTTTAAGAATTGTTTGTCATCTCTCACACACATGCTGAGAAACTTTCCTGGATGTCACCCATCCGATTGACTACTCCGGGATAAGCACACATAACGGTGGAGTTCAAATCAGGTAGGCTCCTAAAATATAAGTTTCACCATGTTGACATGATTCATATCATTTAGTCATTTAACCCTTTATCATTCATGGGTGTTACATTCACACGCCCCTTCTTAGAGTACACTGTCCTCTATGTGGGCCATATATCTCAACCTAGGCACTAAGGTATTTTTCTTATATATTTGATAAATCCTAAAATGAAGTCCAGTATCCAAAGATTTGTGATGAGGTATATGAAGGATGTATGTAATCACTCTTCTATATTTCATTCCTTTCCATATACCTAGTTCATTTCATCTTTATTGTAATTCATTTTACTTTTCCATGATGGGGAGGATATGTCTATAGGTAATGGTGGATTTTTTTTGAAAAAAACTATTTTTTGATGGATGAATGTGAGTGGAACCCCGAGTGGGAAATATGATTTGAGGATGATGAAAAATTATATACTATAATTATTCAAGTGAATAACTGTAAAATAAAAAAAATATTATATAATATTTAACTTTCAGTCAAATGAAATTACTGATTATACATATAAGGCATATGTTGTTGTGGAAGTGGATGAGGTGTGAAAGTGTTCATGGATGAAGTGGGTGGTTCTTGTTATGTTCATTAAAGTGAATCTAAATAAAAATAGGTTAATTTAGATGAATAATTTATCTTATCTTTTGAAGAAAAATTGAGTCATGAACCTTATTATATAGTGTAAACTTATCATCCTTCATCTCTACCAATGAAAAAATATCATAATGTGTCATTTAGACTACCTAACTCTCCAAAAAAATTTCCTTCTCAAGAATTAGAAGTTGGATCTCTTAATGATGATGATAAGACATATCAAGAAGATCAATTGGAATAAACTATCTCTAAATCTGATTAGTATGTGTCTTTTGATTAATTTATCCCCCGATTTGGTGGAAATAATGTTCGTGAGGTAGTGCATCGTTATAGTTTTCAAGGTATTACACCATTATAAATGAACAGCTATAGAGTTTCCTATCATTGATTCTCTATTATTCATACCGGAGAATTATAACATCATGTTATAAAAATTTAAGTATTTTTTGATCCCTTTCCATTAATATAACTTGGTTGGCCTTTATTACGAGTCTTTCGAGAGTTTTTGTATAACAACTGGGCCCTAGTAACAGCACAGACACCCAAACATAACATGGTCATCAGGTCCCAGCCTGCTAGGTTCCATCGGTTTCCCCACAGACATGTGGTTCCCATCCTGAGGCCCACCCATATGCCTGAAAAAGTCATCTTCTTAATGACTATCCCCATAATCTAACACATGTATTTTTCAGTGTGATTTTTCCTACCTCACACACACCCTGAGAAACATCCCATAAGATCACCCATACAGATCACTACTCCAAGAAATGTATGCTTAACTGTGGAGTTATAATCCTATTGGCTCTTGAAATAGAAGTCACAGTATGTAGACATGAGTCAAATAATTTATTCATTTAACCATTTATCATTCATGGGTGTTACATTCACCCCCCTTATAAAACAATGTCATCGTCGTGAGACCTACATCTCAACCTAGGTAGTGAACTTCACTTAAGGATAGGTACAACCTTGGATATTAAATGTGACAGCTATGCCCTGGTGATAGTAGACACACCCTACCATAACATGGTTTTCAGGTCCTGACCCACAATATACAACCAGTTACCCCATTGATACGTGGTCCCCACCCTAGGGTCCACCCTTGTGCCTGAACGATTCATTTGAATAATGACTATCCCCATTGGAATTTTGGGCCCTATATCTCAACCCAGTCAGTGCACTGCACTTAAGGTTCGGTACCACCTTTGATACCTAATGTAACAACTGGGCCCTAGTGACAACATAGACACCCCACCTTAACATGGTCGTTAGGTCCTTGCCTCCTAGGTACCACCAGTTGCCCTACAGACACATGATCCTGACCTTGGGGCCCACCAATGTGCCCAAATAGGTCATTTGACTAATGACTGACCCCATAAGCCAATACGTGTCCTTTTTAGTATTCTTTTCCCTCACTCACACACACCCTAAGAATATTCCCAAAAGGTCACCCAACTTGATCACTACTCGTTTCCAAGCACACTTAACTATGGGGTTTTAATCAGGTAGAATCCAGAAAAAGAGGGTATACATGTGGAGATGAGTTATATAATTTAGTCATTTAACCCTTTATCATTCAGAGGTGTTACAAATTGATATTTTAAGGGTATTTTTGAGGCAACAATAAATTCTAGAAAATGTTGCACATTATTTGATGTTGGATATGACATAATATATAATTCTATACATCATATTGGTAGATTATGTGGCCTAGGGGTTGAAGGGATTATTTATTTTTTCATCAAATTTTGAAACCCATAAAATTTTTTTGAGGGTTTTTTACTGGCACGTACTTTGAAAATAATGATGCCATTACGTGGAGGAGTAGTTTTGTAATGGAGGCTCTAGCTGCCAATTTAAGAGACTCTACCTTTTAGGGGGTACCTAGGATGTTGTTCTTCAGATTTTTTATAGCCTTACCCAGATTAAAGAGGATATGTGAGAACTCTACAACGTGGTTTTGGGAGGCCTATTGACAAGGGGTGATTGTAGAATAGATAGATGGGTTGTGTTGTAGTCTCTTTGGAACTATGGTATGGTCTCATTTAAATTGTTGTAGCCTTTCCCCTTTTCCACTATTCTTTAAAATGGTGGAGTGGGTTGTGGAGTGGTGTTTTTCTATCATTAAAAATCTAGAACCATAGTTTTATCTTACAGACTCTTCCCACTTGACCTTAATTCTACTTTTAGATATTTGTGGCTCTCAAAAGGCTTTTTGGATCCTCCAACTTTTTTTCATCATGGAATGATTTGTCAGTTGGATAATGTTATATCTCTCTCTCATGTGATACTTATATCATTACATAATCTTCCTTTTCTTGTATTCTATCTTTGAGTGTCTTAAATACTCATTTTTATGATGGTTTTTATCCTTATTTTTAAGGATCATGATTAAATGGATTTCTTTCTTGATCATCTCCACCTTCATCTCTCCATTTTCATTTCCCATTTTGGGTGATTGTAGATCATCGATAAAGGTAGTTTGTTCCTTATGTATTTTCCCTACTATTGAAACTATGATTTCATACATAATTTATAATATATTTTTAACTATATTTAAAACCATTAATTGTGATGATTTGGTGATTGAATTCAAGGGAATGAGTATTTTGTAATAAAAAATAGTTTCAATAATTTGAAAAATATTATTTGACTTTAGAAATGATGGATTTAAAATCTTTGTTGTTTAATCTTGTGAAAATGTATTAAAATGAAATATGGGGCATGATCTTAGTGACAATAACTATTTGGGTTTTCAAATTAAAATCGGATTTTGAACATGAAATTGGGAATTTGAACTATTAATGATTAATTAAATTAAACTAAATGATTTTCTCATGATTGATTTATTGAGAGAATTAAATATGTACCTTGGTAGTAAGTTGGGGATTAGTACAAGCACACTAGGAATCTTACTACATAGAAATGAATTTATGGTGACAAGTCTAACCAGACCTTGTTCAGAATTATTTCCCTTAGTAGATATTTATTTATTCAATCATAATGACATGAGCTCATGCATCGTTGCACACACCCTGGTCTGTGATGAATGATTGTAAAGTGTTACAATATAGTAGCCTAAAAATGTATTACCACAGGGGTTGTGAATATGTTTATTGTTTTTGATTTTATTATTAATGATAAATGATTATCGAATTATTTTATTCATGTCTTTAATTAATGAAAATGATTATTTAATACCATTTTGATATGTTATTCATCTACTTGATTTTAAAACTCCTTTTGAATTAGAAGTGTTAATTGTTTTTATACCTTGTATTTACAAAAATTAAATCATAAAAATATTATTTGTACTGAAAATGCATTTAGAAAAGTGGGTTAGATCATACCAGGCTATTTATCTCACACTCTACAATTACCATCAGGCGTTTCTAGATTATGTTATGTCAGGTCTTAGAAGAGGGAAAAAATCACTTGGGGGTTGTGGGTGTGATTAAGCATGATACTTTTATTATGGTGATAACTAGTTGATCTATACCCTACATGTTTTAGGATTTTTGAGATCTTGTCATGTTGTTCATGTGTTGCTTTGTGGGATGATGTTTCACTTTGGTATATATCTATCATTGGGGGGTCAATTTCTCCTAGAGGATTGTATAACATACATATTTTTCTAATATTTCATCTTCCATTATTGTATATTAATGGTTAGTTCTTACTAATAAAACATTACCTTCGATTTTTTATATGATTCTTGGTGCCAGTTGCTAACCCATGGGGATTTGGAATGCCCATTGGGCTATGTCATGGTACGATTAGGTATCATTATACTAGGGTATTCAAATCAGTTTGTGAAAAATTGTATGAAATTTTTTAACGAATGGTTCCTTGATTTCATTGTGCAATTTCATTATTTCCTATTAGATATGAGCTAGGATCATCGAGACTTAAAGCAGAAGTTGGAAGCAAGTACCTAACTAGAACTCATTGTAGTGATCATTAGGTCAACAAATGTATTTGGTAAAGGTATAATTAAGGAGAAAATTGATCTAAATATAGTATCTTCTATAAATTTGATATATGTATATTTCAATTTCATATTTTTAAATTTTTTTATATAATTGATAAAACTATATCTCTTGATTATGTTGATAATATGAGTATAAATATTGATGTTCGTGGGCTTCAGGTTGATGTTGGTTACAATCATTCCCCCGTGAAGATATTTTAATAGACCTCGAGTGGGATCCATTATTTAATAATTGAAATAAAACTTTAAAATTCTTAAAAAAACATTGATGTTGTTGTTCATTTTGTCTAAAAATTCAAAAATATAGTTGTACCCATTTCTATTCAGGTTATGGTAGTGCAACATCAAATGGATTGATCTAGAGATCCTTATCAAGACTTTATTCACTAGATTCCACCATATATGTATGGATAAAATGATCTACAATAGGCATAACATTGGTAAATGAATATTAATCTACTATTTGAGTTTTTGGAAATTCATGATTTGATAATAGTGTAGTATACTATATTCAATCTTGACGTACCATTCATGATATGTGGGGATTTGATAGTTATAGTGATGAAACATGAAGGTTTAGTGATAGAAGAAAACAAAACAGGTTTTACAAAGTATTTTTATCATGATACCATTGTTTTAGGAAAATTCTATGCAGTTTATTAACCATCAACAAGGTGATAGGGCTGTCACTCAGCATGCGAACCATTTTTATAATCTTGTTTGGTTTTCCCCAAATGTGGTGAAAAATGTGAAACTGAAGGTATAAAGATTTTATATGGGCTATAAATTAGATATTTGTTCATATGATTTCATGTTGTAACCCCTATCATTTCATCAAATATTTCATATATCATTGATGCCTAAGCATGACAATGAATATTGGTCAAGGTTCATGGTAGTTTATATTACTCCCAATGATAGTTATATATTTTTCCGTTAAATAAAAGTGGAAGGGTAATTATTTTCATAGGGAATATCAACATTAGAAACCATACACACCTTATGTAGTTTTTTAAGGGCCCATTTAATTTAGATCAGTGTGGAAACATTGACTATTCAATGCAGGTTTTTACTGAGACACCAATTATTAATTGTTTATGTGGTCACTCATTATCTTGTGGATGTTTTAAAATATCTTTTATACCCTATATAGTGGAATGGGAACATCATATCCCAAAGGTTCCATTTTTCAATCATATGATTCAAGAAAAAAATTGGTTCCATCCACAAGCATCCAGAACATAGCCACATCACACAGTAGCTGAGTCTCTGGTGGAAGCTGATGCTGGTCCTGTGATAGTGAGATGTGTCGCCACCATAGAATCATCATTATTAACAACCTTATTTAATAATTTTTTATATTATTCAATCATATTGAATCATATTTAAAATTTACTAACTCTTTAGAGTGATCTTATGTCTTATGTGATGGATATTTCTTCACCCCTTGAATTGAAGATATGGTTTGGTATCTGATTCACTTCTTGGTACTTTTTATTAATAGAGATTGATCTCACTTGGAATTTTCTAATTCTCAATATTAAACCATTTAATTTCAGTATGGGTATGGATTGGTTGATCATATATAAATCTTGTATAGAATTTTACCTTCATTGGGCCTCCATTACTAATCCTGATAGGGCTATCCTTATTTTCTAAGGAAAATGGGTGATATCAGTGTTATGTTTTGATCTAGATACATAATCATTGAGAATAAATCTTCCTCTAGTGTTCATTATGTTTCTATATTTGTTTTCATTTTACTTTTATGGCATTCCACAGGTGAGGGAGTTATAATTCGCTATTGACATTGTACCATGAACCCAACTCATCTAAATTCCTTCTTACCGTATGTTGCCAGCAGAAATGAAAGAGTTATGCTCTAGTTTGATGATTTTTTTGGATAAGGTCTTTATATTCCCAATTGTGTCATCATGTGAGGTGTGTGTTCATTTTCAAAGAAATTTGACGGGACACTCTAGCTTTGCGTTGATTATCAAAAAAATTAATCATGTCAAGGTATATCACAATTAAATTTTTCCTTCAATATATGATTAGTTTGACCATATGAAAGGATAAAAGTGGTTCTAAAAGGTCAATCATTGGCATGGTTATCAGTATCTAAGAATTAAAGAATATGAAATTTTGAAAAATGACTTCATGAGTATATATAGTCATTATGTGTACATTTTGGTCATTTTGGTCTAACTAATACTCTTTTAGTTTTTAGGGAATTGATCAATATGGTATTCCATAATTACCTTGATTTATTAATAGTATTAATTTTGGGTGAAATTTTGTTTTTTTCAAATTCCAATGAAGTTCATGTGTTTCATATAACAGTAGTTTAGTTAATTTTAAAGACAATTTACTTTATGACAAGAAATCAATATGTGATTTCTTGATTTTGGAGGTGAAGTTCATGGGAAATGTGGTCTCAGAACATAATATGTCAATTGATGGTAAAAATTTATAGGTTTTCATGAAATATGAATAATTATGGAACATCATTCATATTTTCTGATTATTATGTTTAATTTAGAATTACTATCAGTTTTTAATGATTTCTCGATGTTTGATTCTCTAATTTCTAAACTCACATGAATATGATTAATTTTTTCTATAAACCAAAAAGTAATAATACATTTGATGATTTGAATAATATCCTAACATTTTCATCCATGAGGACTCTTCTAATTTCTATGTAGGTCTATGTTGTATTTTTTGATAGATTCAGTTCAGGTTTTGGTGGATTTTTAGTGAAAGGAGATCACATAGTGGCATACATTTCCCAAAACATTAGGCAAGATGAGGATAACAATATAACTCATGATCTTGAACTCACAATGACAATTAATAATGGTATGGGTTGGAAGTAATGCCTTTTGGATAAATTTGACAATTTATTCTGACCAAATAATCACATGTTATATATTCTGACAAAAATATTTGAATCACCATCATTGGTTATGGGTGAAATACCTAGAATACTTTGATTTTGACATTTCGTGAACCATTGGTAAGGGTAATGTCAAGTATAATTCATTAAAAATAAAATATTATACTCGTGAAATGAAAAAAAATCATTATTAGAGTATAATACGATGGATCTCTTTGAACATATGTATTTGGGAGTTCTGGAGGATGTTACTGATATAGTTCCTGTAATTGTTTGGTTAAAATCATCCCATACTTAGATGATTCTTTTTTACTAGAATTTATATGATGATTTATATGGATTTTTTGGAATCTCATTATGGTGGGGATAAATTGGTGAGAGTTTGTTCAATATTGAGGGTTCATATTCCTCAAGATTGAGTACGTTGTACCATTTATGTAAGGAAAATAGTGACAGGGGATTTATGTAATTCCTTAGGAGAAGTACACCCTGGAACCATGAATATGTTATACGATATATAGTGATAATTTTGGTGGGAAAATATGATATTGTACATTTCTAATTTCATATGTAATTATTATACGTACAAATAGGTTATGGATGAGAACCTAAAACATTATGGTTTTCTTTATCCCCATTCAACGCTGACCTAGAAGTGGGATTATATTTATCTAGATTTCATGGTTGGGTTACCTAATACCACTTGAAATAAGAATTAGATATGGGTAGTGATTGATTGGATAACCAAAAGGGATCACATTATACCCATTCAGGATGCAACCAATTTTTTTTTGACTTGGGAGGATCTTATATGAAACAAATTTTCAGATTCCATGGAGTTCCATATATTTTATTTTCTAATACAGATCCCCAGTTTGCTACACATTTTTAGAGAGGACTATAAGAGGAGATGAAATTCCTTATTAATTTGAACATTTATTGTCATCCAAATACGTATGTCCATATAGATCAAGAAATATCAATCATAGAATATATGTGTCAGTTCTGGGTTCTCGAATTTGGTTGATCTAGTAATAGAAACATTTGATTAGATTAGTTTTTATATAATAATAGTTACTAGCCATACATCATAGGGAACCTTTTAGGGCTATATATAATCACCCTTGTAAATATATGTTATGTTAATCAGATAATGGTGAATTTTCCCTCGTTGAAACTAGTTTGATCTAGGATGTTATAGAAAAGATTCAGTTGATTTTTTAGAGAATGGTGATGGAATAAAGATAGTATAAATATTATGTTGAGCATCAAAGTCTCCTTATACAGTTTTTAGTTTGTTTCCAGGTGTTTTTTATAGTTTCACATTATTTTTTTAGCCAATGATTTGGGAAATAGGGTAATCTTTCACTGAGATACAAAGGGCCATTCGAGATTGTTAATAATATTTGAAATTTATCATACCGATTTGACTTACCTCCACGGTGGATGTCAATTGGTAACAGTCTTATCACGTTGTAGCTCAGAATGTATCTTTCAAACCCATTTCATGTTTTGAACATGGCAGACTATGATGTGTAGCCATATTTTTCTTATGACTGCACATCTAGTTAAAATTGTGGATTCTATGAAAAAGGTTCTTCATGTGAATAACACACCTCTTGTCTTTATACATTGGTAGTATGTTTTTTAATAACATAAGACTTCACCAATTTGGCATACAATTTTCTTAACAGTTATTATTTTGTATAAATTTTCATATACTATAGAGGATTTAAAATCATATTACAAAAATTTTGGTGTTTTTTATCTCTTCTATTTAATATCCCTTATTTGGGAATTGTTCTGGGTCTTTTGGTAATGTCTGAATATTTTATGGTGCAATTTAAAGGACGTATGAAATTATAAAATAGGATGATTCATTGAGGATTTAGACTAAAACATAATTCCCTAAGCTCTACAGTTTGAAAGGAGCTACTATAGTGTATGGGATTGAGGTCAATATTCGTTCATTCTACTTATATTGAGACCCTTACATTTTTTTGGTGGGCTACATCATACTGCCTTATCGAAAATGGTGAGGTTATCGCATGAAGACTTGACTATAATTTTGATGATCAATTTTCTAGTGTTGGTAAATCTTCCATTTTGGTGGTAACTACAACATGGTTTTTAGGATACCCCATAACCTTACTCAGGTACATGAGATATAAGTTAACTATGTTGCATAATTTCTATAGTATTTTTAACATGGGTGATTGAATCGTAACACAATGGGATAAAATTTATTTTTTGGTTAACTATTGAGAGGTTTGTGCCACTAAATCATAGCCTATACATTTTCCCCCTATTTATGATGTGGTGGAGTGGGATTCAGGATTCGGTTTTGGTTTCTAGTGTTTAAAATGTTAATCCTAAAATTTATCTTAAAAAATACTCCCACTCTCCCCTAATATGGTTTTTGCATTTTAGAGGCTCCTAAAGTGTTTCTTGGATCTTCTAACATGTGCAATTCTTGTATCAAAGTGTCTATGGGTTCATTTTATTCCTCTACGATTAGTGAAATTCTCTCATTCTAAAATCCCCATTTTCTCTTATTCTCTCTTTCCTCGATAGTTTTTAATTCTCATTATTATGATAGATTTAATCCTTGTTTTTATGTATCTTGATTTTATGTATTTTATTATTAATATTCATTTAATACATCTCTTTTTTGGTGTTTATTGTGTTGCATGATTAATGATAATTGCACAAGGTATGTAGTAATGTAACAATATTGTATAAAATTGAAACCATGTTAGTTTTATTTATTTGAAATATATTTTAAACTATATTTTAAACCATTAATTGTGATGATTTTATAATTTTTTTAATATGATTTATATTTTAGAAATAAATACTATTTTAATGAAATTTCTAAAAATATTGTGTTTTAGAAAAGAAGGCTTTAAATTATTTGATATCGATTCTTGAGAAAAATGGATTAAAAAGAAATATTATTTGGTATGGCATGAACTTGATGAAAGCAATTGTTTTGGTTTTGAAATTGAAATTTCATTTCAAACATAAAAGTAAAGCATTTAACTATAAATGATATATTGAATTGAAATGAATGATTTTCTCATGATTGATTGATTAATTAAATAAGATATGATCTTGTGTTGGCAGTGTGTGATTTGGAAAGGAATGCTAAGACTCTAACTCCCTTGAAATAGATTGATGAGGAAAACCCTAATAAAACCTAGTTTGACATGATTTCCCCAATTGGGGTGTTGATTCTATCCTAATGGAATGAGACTAGGTAAGTGGGAAAACACAGTAAACCATGCTAATTGATCAATATATGAGTATATTATATTTCTTACAACTAATTGACAACCATTGTTTTGAACATATTTCATGTTTTTTAATTTATTATAAAAATCCAATGATTATAATATTATTATATTCTATACATTAATTTATGAAAATTTACATGTAATCAAATTTTAATATATTTTTAAATTAATTTATTGGAAAGAATTTTTTGATTGATGATTATTAAATGATTTGGTATGCCTTTTAATTACTCAAATTGAAGCATAAAATGGTTTATTTTTGTTGGAATTGCATATAGAATAATTGGTGATATCATATTGGGTTGTTTAGATCACACCCTACGTTTTCCTTTGGGTGATTATATATAATGTTATTCGATGGTTATGAAAAGGTAAAACACCACCTGGGGGTGGTGGGTGTTCTTAAGAATGAGACCTGGGTGATAATGGTAACCGGTGGAGCTATGATCCACATGTTCCACAACATTTTGATATCTTGCCTTGATGTTGACGTTTCACTTTGTAATAAGATGTTTCACATTTTGATATATCTCTCTATTTAGGGTACTTTTGTATTTGAATATTTGATTCCTTACTTACGATTTAGTATTTGATCTTCTATTGTTATGTATTGATGGACTGAATATATGGTAAACCCATTCCCGGGGATGATTGATATGATTCAGAGTGATAATCCCCAACCCATGGGGTTTAGGAACTAATAAAACCATAATAGGACCGTATAGGTGTAGTTTGATTAGAAATTGAGAAATATAAACAACTTGTCCATGAAACATGTAAATTGTCACCTATTTATTTCATCATATCTAGACACCTTTTTACATATCATACTTAATACATTTCATCATTTCCTGGGGAATGGAAATATATAAAAGGGTGTGCTCAAATGATCCGCAAGGGTAAACAAATTAATTAACAATCATATCATACTCATAAGAACATAATATTTGGTAATCTTATCCTGCATATAAAATATCACAATATCATATCATGGGATAAATCATAATAGTGTAATGTAATCCCAATATTCATAATATAAGACATGAAATTTTGTGGCATACACACATATTCATAGAAAACAATTTGATATTAGTGAAGGACCCTTTCCAAGACCATCATAGCAGACAAAGTCCATTATTGAACCGAGATAACTCCTCGTTCCAACCATGTATTACTAAACCAGATTTACTATCCATTCCATCCATGTCTATCTCATCCGATATAAATCTTTACACAATTCATTCTAGGTAGATAAATGTCCCACCCATATTATAATTAAACCATTCTTATTTGGGCCACAAAAACATAAAGCATTCATTATAGCATAACCAATGAAATAAAATGGGCTTCTTAAACATCAATCCATCATAACATAATCAATATTAGATAAATGGACCTAATAAATATAATTCCATCACAGAATTAATCAAATAAAATTAATAATAGGGATAAAAACATAACTATTTTAATCATAGATGGAATATAATTTTGATAAAACACTTGAACATAGTTCATGAAGAAAATATACTTTATTCATCAATTTATTTTTCTTTTATCAAAATGTCATGCAAATTTAAAACAAAAGAATTTAATTTAAAATTAAATTTTAAAAGTATAGTGGAAGATTCATGGAAATAAGGCATTTTGAAGATGTAAAAACACATTCATTCCATATAACATGAAATGAAACATTCTCCTCGTAATTTTATCAGAAAAGTTAAAAAGTACCTCATATGGTAAAAAAAAGAATGATTCCTTCCATATAATGTAGTAAATGTAAAAAAGGGTAAAAATGACTTTAAACATTCAAGTAAAAATATTAAAACTTTTATGAATTTTTTTAGCAAATGTGGACATGGATGATAAATATATTCCCAATGGATACTTAAGAATGAACAATCTCGTATAAAAAAAGATTGAAAAAGTTATCCCTTACCTTAACTATGATATGATTCGTATGTATTCAAACCTCCTGTATAATTATTTAAAAAATAATATTGATTTATTTGAGAATCATAATCATTTTTAGGATTATATTTATGTTTATATTTTCATCTGTTTGATAGTATCATTTCATTGTTACTCGTTATTCTGTAATTAACTGCTTTATGTTATTTTGTATCTTTTGTCAAATAAGTTCTTATTCCTTTTAGGTTATAGTTATGTCATTTAAAAAAATCTATTAGTATAATATATATCATTTTTTTCAATAAATTCATTTATATAATCTATGTTTAATGAATATGATATAGAACAAATTAGATCACATCATGGAGATGGTAAGTTGTACGTACGTACGAGCGACGACATTGTTCCCATAATTATAGAATGGTATTAAAGTGGATAGTGTATAGTATCTCAGAATTAGTATCATGTTATAATAATCATATATAGTTATTATTTCCACCGTTATATCCACCGAAATAATGTGGTGGTGAAAAACTAATTACACCAGGGCATGGAGATGGTAAGTCGTACGTACGCACACGCGGTGATTTTGCTATCTATAGGATAGATAAAAGGTGAAATAGGTTTGTTTCATATTTATAAAAATATATCAGACTATTATTGATACTGATGTTATTATTTTATAATTAAAAAAATAAGAAGTAGAGAAAGAAATAAATTTGAACGAATCGGTGGAAGAGATTACCTCTTCCTCGATGTGCCTCCTTTAAATTACGCTTAGGGAACTAGAATTAGTAATTTGAGAAGCCTAAAAGCTCTATAATATAACAGGGGAAGTTGATAATAGAAATGGGCTGGTTTTGGCCGAGCATGAAGGCTAAAAATTGAGTTAAGAGGAGATGGAGGAGGTTCCCTTTTATAATAGAGGAGATGGACACTTTAGGAATCTCTTCAAAATATTAATTTATTATAAATAAAAATTTCTACCAAAAAAGGTCCAAAACATATTTAATTAAAAGATATGATAATTTTTGATTGAATACCCATCATCCAATAATATTTAAAAAAATTTAGAAACTTTGTTTATCCTTATCTTCCGGTTTAACCCTTATTTTACCATTTTTAATCTTACCGTAATATCATGTTATTTACAACCTTTGGGATAGTGTAATTACCATATCATGTGAAAATAACCAAAAAAAGTTATTAATGAAATATTTGGACATATATTAACCATTTGGAAAAAAATTATATTTTTATTAATTTAATATCATTGAATAAACTATTTTATGTTTTAAGTTATAAATTCCATCAATTGTGGACACAATTCGTAATTGACATTTTAAAAATTCACAAAAAACATCATTCCATGAAAAATAAGGCATTGAATACAAGATAATATTTAAATATATTCTGTAAAATTTTAGGATTAAATAAAAAACAACCAAATTATATTTTTTTAATATTTATAAATTCATTTATTGGAATATTTCATTAAGGAGGTAATCACTACATTATATTTGTGTCATACATAAAACTATTTATATAGACTCTAAAAATTATAAATAAAATACCATGATGTATAAATATTTATATATTTATAATTATTTAGTTCATTAATATAATCCTGTATAAATTTTTTTTAATAAACGATATATTTTTAGGTTATAATTATATTTTCTTTAAATTAATTCTTATAAACTGCCATTTTCACATCTATATTAATCCATGGGGTCCCAAAATCGACCCAAGGATGCCCATGATCATAAATATCTCATCTAATATAATTATGGACCATTTTTGTGTAGCATTATATTATTAAATTATTATTATTGTACCCTTATTTACAAGTTTTACCCTTAACCTGTGATAAATAAAACAATTATTGAAGTTACTATTCATAATTTCAAAAAATAAAAGGTAAATTTTCACACAATTTAGACCTTCTATTTCAAAATATGAAACCCATTTTCCCCAAATTCAAAACACTAAACTTGATGTTATTAATTTAATATTAATATTGTTTTTAAAATAAGTAAATGCTTTTTTAAAGTTAAATCATTGCAAAAGATTGAAATGTTTTACCTATGAATTCAATGTAAACGTAATGATAATAACATAAATTAGGGTAAATGGTAGAAATATATCCTATTTATAATTTAAAACCATTTTATATTATAATTTAATTATATAAATTATCTTGATGAATGAATATGTTTTTAATTAAAATTTAGCATATTTTTACTATTCATCAAAACATGAATGTTTTCATAAAAATATCAAAACATTATCCAAAGTAAATTTTTATATCCCACATCAAAATAATATATTTATGTTTTAATATATAAATTATTAATGTTTCAAAATCTTAATTTAATATGGGTTCTCCATTCAAAGGTATAAAATTAAACATTAAAAAACATACGTTCTTATAAATGAAATAGGGATTTATTCGTACCCAATGAATAAAATATCCATTGGATGAATTTAAAAAATATTTTATTAATTAGATAAAACATATATCTCATTAATTTAGTTACGAAATTTAATTCACTCGAAAAAAATTATTTAAATAAAATTGTAATTTTTTGTTAAGGTAATCTTGTGATTCATTTAAACTCATTGTTGTGTGAAACAAAATATACTAAAGAATAAAAATTATTTAAGTAAAATATTTCATAAAAACATTCGTGTGTTACATTCTACCCCCTTAAACTAAATTTTTCCCTCGAAATTCGTCACTTGGAAATAAATAGATGACGATACCTCTCCCTCATAATACCCTCATGTTCCCATGTGGCTTCTTCTAATTGTTGGATCCTCCATAAAACACTAACCAAGAAACTTGTCTTGTTTCATAAAACTTTTTTGCATCGATCCTGAATCACTATCTTTTATTCTTCATAAGAATTATCTTGATCCAATGGTAAGACTCCTGAGCATAGTACATGTGAAGGATCATGTATTTGCTTTCTCAGGAGAGATATATGGAACACATCATGAACTTGAGAGATATTCGATGGAAGAGCCAACCGATAATCTACCTTCACAACATGACCGAGGATTTCAAAAAGGCCAATATACCTAGGGCTCAACATTCCATTCTTTCCAAATCTCATTACTCTCTTCCAAGAAGTTATTTGTAAGAACACCTTATCACAAACTTCAAACTGTAGGTCTTTTATTCAATTTTCAATATAAATGTTTTTAGAATCTGAGCTGATCATATGTGTTGTTGAATATATCTGACCTTATCTATGATTTCAATAACAAGATCAGGTCCAAATAGCTTTTTTCCCTAACTTCACCCCAACAATTTGGAGTTCTGCATTTATTTTCATATAGGGAATCATAAGGAGACATATTAATACCAGAGTGAAAGCTATTATTATAATAAAACTCCACCAATGGTAGGTGTTGATCCCAAACACCTTTGAAATTCCTAGATTAAGCTCTCAAAATGTCTTATAGAGTTTAAATTGTCCTCTCATACTGATCGTCTGTCTAAAGATGATAAGTAGTGTTGAAACATAACTATATATCCAGATCATGCTGATGAATTCTCCAGAACTTCAAAGTAATCCTCAGATCCCAATCAGATATAATGGAACATGGTAATCCATTCAATCTTACCACTTTATTTACATATATCTAGGCAAACTGATCAAGAGAAAAATTCTTTTATAATAGTAGTGATGTGTCCCTAATTTGTAAGGCGATCAACTATAACCCAGATAGCATTACTGTCATTAGATATTGTGGGGGATGTGTGATAAAAAATTTCATAGTGTTGTTTCCTCTTTTCCATTCTAGTATGGGTAATGGTTGTAATATCCCCTTAGAATTTTGTCTCTCAATATTAACTTGTAGAAAAACAAAGCATTGAGAGACAAATTTGATGACATCTCTTTTCATTCTATCCAACCTGAAGTACCCCTTCAATTCCTTGTACATCTTTGTGCTTCCATGGTGTATAGAGAATGAAGAACTATGATCCTCATCCAATATCTTCTTCTTTAATTCTTGTATGGGAGGAACACAACCCCAATTCTCTAACCATATTATTTCATCAAAATCAAGGCCAAATTCATGAATTTTTCACACCTTCTTTTGTGACTACACATCTTCCTTATATTCCTCATTAATTGTCACTTGTATAAATGGTTGAAAATTAATTAGTGAAATATAATATTTCTCCCTTTCCATTATAATTTCAAGATCCATGCTTCAAAAATCCATAAATATCGGATCTTTCGTAATGCTCATCATGGATATGCATGCATGGTCTTTTAAACTTAGTTCATCATCCCCCATTTTTTTCTTTCCCTGGGTGGTAATTTATTGAGAAATGTTAATCTTTAATCATCTCTAACTATTTTATTAGGTGCATATTCAGCTCCTTTTGTGTGAAAATATACATTAAACTTTTATGATCAGTATAAATATCACACCTTTCACCTTAAAGATAATGCCTCCATATCTTTAATGAAAAGATTACCACAGCTAACTCCAAATCACGAGTTGGGTAATGTTTCTCGTAGAATTTAAATTTTCATTAGGTATAAGCTATTAATATATCAAATTATATGAGAACACACCCTTTCCCATTCTTGGATGCATCATTGTAGATCATAAACGATTATCCAATACATGGTTGTGTGAGCACAGGTGCACTGGCTAACCTTCTTTTCAGATCATTGAAATTATCTTCACATTCCTAAATTCAAATGACCTTAACTCATTTCAAAGTCAACTTGGTTACTAGATTACATAATTGTGAAAATTCATTCACAAAAATTTGATAATATTCGGACAAAACAGTAAAAAATCGGATCTTAATTATTGTTGTTGTTCTCAACCATCCTTCAATATCCTCTATTTTTGCAGGATCCACAGATATCCCCTCTCTTGAGATTATATGACGAAAAAATTAAACTTTTTGAAACCATAAATGACACTTGGAAAATTTAGAATAAAGATTATCCTTTCACATGGTCTTTAGTAAAAATCTCAAGTGATCTTCATGTTCTTCCTTTATATTTGAATAGAGAATAATATCAACTATAATGGCTACCACAAACTAATCAAGATAGTTTCTAAAGACTATATTCATTATATCCATGAAGATAGCAGGGGCATTAGTAAGACCAAAAGGCATCACTTTAAATTCATAGTGACCATACCTTTTACGAAATGTCGTATTTTTTATATCCTCTTTTCTCACCGTTAATTGATGATAACCTGAATGAAGATCAATCATGGAAAAGTATTGAGATACACATAGTTTTTAAAATAAGTCGTCAATGTACAAGAGATGATATTTTTTTCTTCTTATAAATTTTATTATGTTGTTAATAATCAATATAGACTCTCATTGATCCATCATTATTCTTAACAAACAGAACATGTTCTCTCCAAGGTGATACACTACGGAATATGAATCCCATATAAAGATTCTCTTTTTGTTACTTCTTCAATTCAGGAAACTCATTTGGGTACATTCTATAAGGTGTCTTTGAAATAGGCATGGCTCCCATTAAGAGTTCTATTGAAAACTCAACGTCACAATTTGATAGAGCACTAGGCTATTCCTCTGAAAAGATGTCATCAAAATCCCGTACAATGGTCGTATTCTTATTCATGTTCTTATAGCCAACCATTTGAGATAAATAAAATTCATTTATTGTAATCAATATCCATAAGATGGATGAAATTTCTATTAGAAGGTTATATTCATAAATTCATCGATAGATGATCATAGATTGGTCTAGAATATGAAATGTGACTTCCCTTCAATGGATATTGATATAATATACTTTTAAAGAAAGCCAATACATGCCAAGAATCACATAAAATTCCATTGTAGGAAGGATCGAAATATTTTTATAAAGTAATTTACCACAAACATAAATTAGAGAAGAGTTGTAAACTACTGAAGTGAATTTTTTTCCATTAGAAGTTGTCACAACTAACTCAACATTTAATTGTTTAGGTAATATGGGGATACCCTAAGAAAATTATTTAGAAATAAAATACTATGTGGATCCAGAATCAAATAAAACATTTGCTACTTTAGTGTGGATGTTATGTGTACCTTTCACCTCTTTATTATCATACTCTAAAACACTGATAGTAATTGTATGTGACATTCCTTTGACTTTGGCCTAAAGAGTTTGTTGAAATCGATCATGATCAATAACCCTTGTATTAGGGAATTGATTCACATAATGCACCATTTCCTTCCACTTGTAACATTGAAGTGTAGGAGGTGTGTTCTGTGTAGTCTTTTCTTTGTTTGCATCCATAGAAAACTTTTTCCCATCACCTCAACATTCAATTTCCTGATGACAAGTTTTCCCAAATATAAAACTTTTACTAGTTCCTTTAAGACAATTCCCCCCATGTTTCATTACACACATTGAGCATAAGGGAAAACTATTTTTCTTTTTTAGTTTGTTCTTTAGATTTTCCATTGAATTCCATTTTCCTTTTCTTATCAAACCCATATGACTGATGGGTTTGTCTAATATCCATCTCATCATTCAGTGAAAATCCAACAATTTCCTTGTAGCTATTGAAGTCCCTTATGGATAATACCCTTCGATGACTTGGTTTTAATCGAATAAATAATTGATCAATCTTACTCTCAGGTTGGATAATAATTCTAGAAATATACATTGATATTATTGTAAAATCTTCTTCATTGGTTTCATAGGATTCATAATTGTTTTTACTAAGTTCATAGAACTTTTTATCCATATTTGGTTAAAGAATAATAGGAATATACTTATTTAAAAATCAGTTTTTGAACTCATCCCATTCCATGGACTCAATTTCATCTATTTTACTCATATTATTGATAAAATTACACCATTGATTAGATTCACCTTTAAAATGATATAATGAAAAGATAAATTTATTGTGTTTAGAACATTGTGGAACTGAAAATATCTTTTCAGTGGTACTAATATTTTTTCCCACCACTAATGGATCAGAAGACCCATTGAATGAAGGTGGATGCTGCATCATGAAGGATTCAACAGAATGTTTCTCCTTCCTTTTCTCGTTTGGAAGTCCTAAATGATTCAAAGACTGCAAAATTTGTGTGAGAATGGCTTCAATATTTTTCATTCCATCTCCCATAACATTTAGTTGATTAAGGGGACAATCATTACATTTCTCATCACATTCATCATTAACGTGGTTCCTTCGTGTTACAACCATTGAATAAAACCGAGAAGCATAGTCTGAGTAACACTAATCATAAAAGGAAAGCCACATAAACAAGAATTAAATTCCAATTTAGACCACTTTATGTTTTATCCTAGGATATTCATGGTCATTTCTAAAACACTTGGATTGTATCTTGTACATAGACATATCCTTATGGTTCATACTAAGTCTTTCTCATACTATATTCCAAAGGATAACTATAACTTTCCTCTTATACTAACTACAATGACTCAAAAATTACATATATTGATATATATTTATAATTTATGTACATTTATTACAACATATAACAAAACCATGATAGGACCTATATGTATAGTGTCTTTAGAAACAAGGAAACATATATAATTGGTTCATAAAACATCTACATTGTCCACAATTTTTTTTATCATATCTAGAATTTTATTTGGCATATCATACTTAATACCCTTATTCATTCCCTGAGGAAAAAAAATATATAAAAGGGTGAGCAAAAATTTGGACTAATGGTAAAAAAATGAAATAACAATCATATCATATTCATATGAATATAACATTTGATAATCTTATCCAGCATATAAAATATCACAATATCATATCATTCGATAAATCAAATAATTGAAATGTAATCTCAATAGTCATAACATAAGAAATTATTTCTTTTGGAATACACACATAAGAATAGAATATCATTACATATTTGTCAAGGCCCTTTTCTAGGACCATCATAGAGGAAAAGTCCATTAATGAACCAAGTTCACTCCTCGTTCCAACACTATATTACTAAAATAGATTTACATGTCGTTCCATAAATTTTTATCTCATGATATATAAATATTTACCCAATGCATTGGAGAGATATAAAGATCCCACCCATTTAATAATGAAACCATTATTATGTGTTCCACAAAAACAAAAATCATTCATCATAACATAACCCATGATATAAAATTGGGTTATTAAACATCATGCCATAAAAAATAATCCATATAAGATAAATGGAATTCATAAAATTAATTCCATAACAAACATAATCAAATAAAAGTAATAATATGTATAGAAACATAACCCTCTGTCATCTTATATGGAAAATAAGTTTGAAAAAATACTTGAACTTAGTTCTTGAGTAAAATAACCATTTTTTCAAAAAATGCCTTCTTTTATCAAAATGTCGTGCAATTTTAAAAGAAAATAATTTTATTGAAAATTCAAATATAAACGTGTATTGAATAATTCATGGAAATAAAGAATTATAAAGATCTAAACACTCATTCATTTCTTATATGTTAAAAAACATTCTCCTCGTACATTTATCATAAATGTAAAAAAGTACCTCATATAGTAAGAAAAAGAAAGATTCATTTCATACCATGTAGTAAAAGTCAAAAAAGAGGTAAAAATTAGTTGAAACATACAAGAAGTAATAGTAACTATTTTATGAAAACATTTTTATAAAACATAGACATGGATGATAATAATATATACATAGATACTTACGAATAAACAACCTCAGATAAAACAAGATTAGAAAAGTTATCCCTCACCATAAGACTGATATGCTTCTTATGTATCACAAACTCAAATATAATGATTTAAATAATGTTAATTATTTATTCAAGAATAACTATTATTTTTATGATAACATTTATGATCATATTTTTAAACTTTTGTTAGTAACATTTCCCTGTTACTCATTATTAAGGTATTAACTACTTTATGTTCTTATGTATGTTTTGTCAGATAAGTTATTATTCATCATTTTAGGTTATAGTAATATAATTTAAATCATGGTATTAATATAATATATATCATATTTATTCATTCAATTCATTTATATAGTCATATTATAATGGAGATTATGTTGAAAGAATAACATTACACCGTAGAGACGGTAAGCTATACGTACGCACATGCAATGATATTGTTACCTTAATTGTTGAATGGTATTGAAGTGGATGATGTATAGTATATCATAATTAGTATCATGTTATAATAAACATATATAGTTATTATTTCTACCATATTATCCATTCATGTTAGGTGGTGGTGAAAAACAGATTACAGCACGATGTGGAGACTGTAAGCCGTACATATGCACGCGCGGTGATTTCATTTTTAGTAGGATGGATGGAAGGTGAAATAAGGTGGTTTAATAATTATAATAACATATTAGTATATTAGTGATACTTATTTTGTTAATTTACATTGAAACAAAAAATTAAGAAGAAGTAGAAGAAGAAAGAAATTCGAATGAATCGGTAGAAGATATTACCACTTCCTCGACATACCGCCTTTAAATTCCTCTTAGAGAACTAGAGTTGGTCTTTTGATTAGTGCAGAACCTCTTGAATGTAACTAGGGAAGTTGATAAGATAAATTTTCAGGGTTTTTTAGAGCATTATGGATCAAAATTGAGTGAATAGGAGAGGGAGGTTGTTCCCTTTTATAAGATAGGTGAGGGTCATTTTAGGAAACTCTTCAAAATATTAATATATTATAAATTGAAATTTGACTAAAAATGGTCCAAAACATATTTAATTAAAAGATAATATGATTTTGGTTCTCATAACCATCGTCAAATAATATTTAGACAAGTTTAGATTATTTTTTTATCATTATCCTTTTGGTTTAACCCTTATTTTACCCTTTTTTATCTTATCGTGATTTCATGTTAATTACACATTGCGGTTAGTGTAATTACCATATTATATCAAATGACCCATAAAAAGTTATTTAAGAGTTATTTCGACTTATAATATCTATCTGGACTAATATTAGATTTTTATGAATTTAATATCATTTAATACACTGTTTTATGTTTTAAGTTATGAATTGTGTCAATTCTAGACACTATTCATAAGTGACTTTTTAAATATTCATAAAAAATTATTCCACAGAAAATAATGCTTAAATCTAACAAAATACTTCAATTTCATTGATAAAATTCTTTTATGACTTCAATATAACCGATTTTTTGTTATAATATTTATAAATTCATTTATTTAAATCTTTCATTAATGAGGTAATCAATACATCATATTTGTGTCAAAAATAAAACTATTTATATAATCTATAAAAATTATAAATAATATACCATGATGTATGGTATCTTTTCATATTTCTAGTTATTATTTTTAATAATAGATATAATTTATATAAACCTATATTAAAATCGATTTAATAAAAGATATTTGTTTAGATTATAATTATCTTTTCTTTAAATTAATTCCTATAAAATTCCATTTTCATATCCATGTGAATCCATGGGGTCCCAAAATCGTCCCAAGGATACCCATGGTTAGAAAAATTTCATCTAATTGGATTAGGGTGCATTTTAGGGTTGCAATATATTATTAAATTATTATTATTTTACACTTATTTACCTGTTTTACCCATTAACCATGGTAAATAAAATAACTATTGAAGTTACTATTCATAATGAAAAAGAATAAAAGGTACCCATTCACATAATATAGACCATATGATTCCAAATATGGAATAAATTTTTCCAAATTCAAAACACAGAATTTTCAGTAATTAATTTTAAATTATTCTCAATGTTGAAATTAGAAACCGAGGTTTAAAAGTTAAAACATTGAAAAAGATAGAAATGTTTTTACCTGTTAATTCAGTGTAAAATTAATGATAATGACATACATTATATTAAATTGAAAACATATATTCTATTTATAGTTTAAAACGATTAAATATAATAATTTATTCATATAAATTATCTCGATGAAAAAAGTTTTTTTAAGTAAAATTTGTGTATTTTTTCTATTCATCCAAACATGAATGTTATTAGAAAAATATCTGAAATTTAACCAAATTAAAATTTTATATCTCTCTTAAAAATAAAATGTTTATGTTTAAATATAGAAATTAGTAATGTGTTAAAATCATAATTTAAAATGGGTTCACCATTCAAAGGAAAACAAATACCCATAAAAATAGGTTTTTATACATAAAACAGGGTTTCATTTATACCCTCTAAACAAAATGTCCATTGTATGAATATAAAAATTATTTTATGAATTATATAACCCATATATCTCATTAAATCCATTACCAAATTTATCTGACTCAAAAATTACAAATATCTAATTAATTTATATTTTATTATAAATGATAAATAGCCAATAAATTCATTAAACATTTTCATTAGATAGTTATAATTATTTATGCTAACCAAACGACTAGTATATAATGGTAATATTATATTAAGTGAGTATTATGGTTCATTAAATCACTTTATTGTGTGAAATGAAAGCTACTAAAAGAATAAAAACTATTTAAATAAAATATTACATAAAAACATCAGGGTGTTACAGTTATTGATATAATTTCCCTAGATCACTCATTTAAAATTAGTATTGTTACTATGATATGGATTTCGATGATCATCAGGAGGTATTCCAAATGAATATGGTGGAAATCAAATTCTAGTTTCACCTAACATTCATATTTCATCCTAATCTATTGAAGGACATTTTGTTGATAAAATTGATCTTGAAGGGATTACTATGTAACCCTCTCTAAGAAAAGCTACACCAAATGATAGAAAAGTTATCTATGACATGTTTAGGCCTACAAATGTAAATCCTATTATTGTTTAAAAGGTTGGTTTATAAAATGATTCAAAACTAGTATGATATTTAGAGAAAAATTCTTTTGTAAAATTTTATTTTGATTTATTTTTTATGACTTATAATATATATAGAAAAGACTGTTAGTAGATGAATTTTGATTGGCTAAATGACCATACCTTTATATATAGGAAAAAAACTCTCCTTGTACTCATACTAATTCCCATGTTACTAAAGTATATTTCTGTGAGTTAAAGATGATATTTTATTTTTATTTAGGGGATAGTTTCAGGATTTCAAGATTTAGTGGAAATCTACATAGAAGAATATATTATCATGATTTTTTTATTATTTATTATAAAATAGAACCAATGTCATTTGTAAATATTAACCACATGATTCAAGAGACTTTTAGGTTTAGGGAACAAGTGGAATCTCTCTAGGATGACTTAAGCATCCTGATGAGAATTTTTTATCTGATATACTTGAATTCCCTGCTAAAAAATCATCTTTTAGTGCACCTCAACCTTTTTTTTAAACTTCCCATGTTATAATTTATTATTCATATTTGAGACAAATTGTAAAAAATGAGATTAATGTAGTGTTGTTTGATTTTACAAAAATTAGATATATTGTGCTTTTTTATTTTCAGACATGGGCTTATAAGACTTGATTTAGTCAGAAGTTATTCAATATAAGAAGGAAATTATAGATAGGTGATTCAACGGTCTATTTATTATCATATAAGAAAATTCTTTGCCAAATAATATTTAAATATCATGTTTTGAACCCTAGTCAATGAACACTACAAGTTACCACTAACTCAGGATTTCAAATATCATGTTGAGAAATCAATGATGTTGGTTCCACTTGTTGTAATATTTATGATTAACCAAGATCAATTTTCTTATATTATAAGGAAATGATCATTTAACTTGAAGGAATCTACTCAGTTTTTTATCCTTATATCCATCCATTTCACACTTCCATAGTTTCACAATTATCCTTACATTAACATTCATTATAGAACAACTCTTCCAATATAGTTTCTTTATCCTATTTTATTTATGTGCCTCTATTTGGATTTACTCTAGTTCAATTTATTCATTTTATAAACCTAATTTGGTGGAATTAAAATTCCTATAAATTACTCTTCACTTTCATAGAGTATGTATATTCTTAACTCTTGTCAATATCATGATAAATAAAACATATTTGTTGATCCTCATTCCATGAGAGTGGAAGATTCTTCATATTATTATGAGGATCCCTTTAGGGTTGATATTCGTTTTTTGACCTATGATCATTTTATTATATAATATTTTTATTTTTAAATGATTTACTTGTTTATTTTATTATATCCATACCTATTTATGTATTCAATTATTGAATTATTCCAAAAGGGGGAGATAATATTTTGGCAATTAGTATAGTAATGTGTTGATTATTTAAAATTTAAATATTATTTTACTTTTTTAATTTAATGTTGATTTATTCCAGTATTACTTATTTAAAAGATCCCAAATCATGTTTGTTATATTATAAATGAATTATATGTCATATAATCATAAAATCCTTTTCTAGGAAATATATTAAAATCAGATTAGTGTGAATGATATATGAAAATATTGAAATATACCACATAGAGTGAATTTGTCTACCATGAGAAGCGATTGTGATAGATAGACAAAAAAATCAATTTGTTGAACTGAATGTACATAAAAATGAACAGACTACAAAACTATTCAACAAAAAATGGATAAAATTTACTAAATTTCTCAATATTTGAGGATGGAAATTAGATAAGTTACACAAACTAATCCAACAATGTATGTATATTGGAAAAATGTTATAGTTGAACAAGAAACAAAAAGAGATAAAGTGACAACATGATGATAGTGAAAATAAATTTTTAATTATATAACACCCATAATTTATCACCAAGTGAACCAAAATGAAACTATTACTATATCAAGTAGTCTCATGATTATATAAATAGACTGTAATAAGTATTTCATGTGAAATTATGATGAAATTATTAACCTATTATAAGGACTGAATAAAAAAACCATACCGAATTGAGAATACGTAAGACCTATGATGCCAAAAGTATAAATTTCAAATTAATAGATTTTAAATTTAATGATAATTGATTGAGATGTTGATTCCCATTTTAGTAAACCTAAAACACATGGTGAAGAGACTCATATAAATATTTTAAATATCTTGGAACCACAAACCTAGTCCTTTTACAAATTTTCTCTTTATATATTATACTTCGATTCAATCCATATTGCTAGATTCCATAGCATTTTAAAAATCCATATAAAAAGTGATTAACAGTGCGATATAAAGAACTAATAGAAAAACAATGAAATGGAACATAAGGATCAATATCCTTTTACACAGATACTTTATACAAAATAAAACATGATGATCCAAGATTAAATTAGATTGATCTCCTCTTAGAAGAGGGTAAAAATAGATCGGAAGAGTGGGGATTTAGATACCATTTTCAACTTTATGAAATGATAATAATTTATCATTTTATTAATTAAATTAACTAATTAACTAAGAATAAAAAATAATACATGAGTTCTATTGTGGAGTTTCCCTTGTTGCCATGGCATAGTGGTCTAAACTGATACAAAATTGCCGCATGATCCAAATTTTCACAACACAATTAATATTCTAAAGGCTAAACCATAAAAACATTACATTACATGGACATGGTAAAATTATGTAATAAACCTCTCTATCATGGTTATCACCCTCCATGGATATGGATTGATGTTGTAAACTTCACCCATTGTACCATGAATAGCCACCTACAATAAATTTCTATTTTTATACATCCATATCTCACATCGCAATGCCCTATGATGTCGAATTACCCTTAACAATCAATAAAAATGTAAACCTTATACTAAGAAAAACCTCCAACACTGACTTATTCCCCCACCCCAACACCTCTAAAAGTCTAATAATTCATCAATATAGATGATCTGGATGAAATTTGATCTAATATCACTTACCCATAAATCTAATACATTACAAAAATCTCCCCCAATATCTTGTTTCTCACCATAATAAAACAACTACCAAAGGTACCCATTTCTCATTCAATGTTTTAATATATTATAATGTCAACACCACTTCCATAACACATTCATTTACTATTAACTAAATATAGGCATCTCAAAAATTCATAAATCTGTTTCAATGAAAATATTATACTATTAAATACCAAACATTATCTATTATTGGTTCTTCCCATTAAATAATTATCATTGATTATTAATGTACCTCCTCTAAATTCACTGTAAGAGAAAAAATCAAAGGCCTATATACATGTATATAACAAAATATTTTCTAAAAAATATGGATGAATATTTTTTCAGGTTATATTCATTTTCCTAGGAAAATATTCATATTATATCAGTGTAAGGTCTCAGCCTTAAACATCAAAAAATATTGAATTAAGAAAATAATTCACGTTGAGGATATTTTCAGGTTTGTATATTTAGATAATTAGGTCATAAATTATACATACAAACATGAATATTACATATCGATACATCTTCTCAGTCTCTATTTTCCATAAAATAAAAATCCTAAAAATAAACGAAACATGTTTAGTTCAATGTTTTAAATAGAATGAAATTTCTTTGATCATATCCTCTACCCTATTCCAATTTAATCCCTACTAAAAACATTTCAATAACTTGGGATGAGCATAAAAAATCTATGTAAAGGATACGCAATGAAGGAAAATTGTTAGTTTTTAAAAACATCAAGTAATCTGTTAATACTTTATCATGATGTAAAACCTTTCACCTTCAATATGTACACAAAACAATCATTGAATATATTCTCATAGCTTATCTTTTTTTAACTAAAATATCACCACAAACCCCATACAAAGAAACATATATCTTATAATGGTAACTTCGGACATAAACATACTCAAATAAAATAACCATGTCTTTGAATTTTACACATATAACTAAATTTAATAGCCATACGATCGACTTCCAAACCCATTCCAATAGAGGTTTTAATATAACCACCCATCCTTGGATTATCATGGAACCACCCGTAATTTTGGTTAATCTCATAACCACCCGTGAAATGGCTAAGTACCATTATATAACCATAACACATAAAATATTATAGATATCATCATTTAAATAATAACATTTCATTTGGAATCAAAAGTAATCATTTCAAGATATTTAAAATCTCAATCCATTTCAAAAACCATTTTCAATAAAAAAATTATGTAAAAAGGGTAAATGGAATCTTTTTTAAACATTACCCCTTGTTAAAGAACCATATATCAAATAATGATCGTGGTGGCGGAAAGGAGGTTGTTGCCATATATGTTATAAAGAAACAATATTTTTGTCATTTAGTAAAATAATTCGTAGAAAACAGATTCCATTTGATTGAAATTAAAATTCAACAGGATTTATACAATGTATAATATAATTTCTTATATAAATCAAAATATTCCTCAATTAAAAGAGACTGAGATGAAGTCCCATACCTCATTCCCACTTGACTTGTCGCTGCTTTAATTTCTTGAATGATAAACTAATGTTAATTTCAACTTGATTCCGAACATTTTTAATATTTAGTATTCCTTTTATATCACTTAATACCATGTTATAAAAAATTACATAATTATTTATGCTCATATCAGACGTTATATCAAAATTCAGTACCTGTGTCAAAAATGAACTCGTTATAAATACAAATTGTCCATGTGATAAAAATTCCATTATATATAGAATGATATTCATTAATTATATATAATATATATCATAAATATCCTTTATATATTTATTTATAATAGTCCATAACATTTAGAGATAACAAATGAAATGAACTGTTCATGGAGATGGTATGTTGTACGTACGAATGAACGCTACATTCATTTATATTTCATAATTAATGGAATTATAACATAATGATACATTGGTATATTATAATTAAAATAAAATATATTTTTTTATATGTGTTACATAATTTCATTAATTCCATCCTTTATATGTTTCATGTATATCAAGAACGAGTCATATCACTTTGTGGGGGCAGTAGTCTGCACTTTCTCAAATGAAATTTCTGTATTTATAGAACATGAAAGCATAATGGTATGTTATAAATAAGAATTATATAATTATACAGATAAAATAAATATCATATATATCATATACAATTATAGTTTCATCATAATGGCTACTATAATAGGTGGTAGGACAATATTTAACATTATTCATTTTCTGAGGTAGTAGTTCACCGTCCACAAAAAAGTATGTTATATCCCTATTAGGCGAAGGTTTTTGTAGGTTTAGTTCGAATAAATTTCCTAAAAACATCATATTATATTGAGGATACTAGTTTTATTTTATAAACAATGAATAAGAATATCATAGGTTGTGGACAAGGAAAAATAATGGAAAGGAACTTGGGAGAAGATGTTACCTCAAATCGGGTAAATTATTTTGATTTGAGACAAAGGGCTCTCTTGAATTGCATTATTCATAGAGGATGGATTCAAGGAATAAGGGTGGAATGATGGTATATTATTAAAGAATATTTTGGATGTTCCAAGGGCCTTGATATGTGTGTGCAATGGGTTAGAGTTGGTGTCCTTTTATAAGAGAGAGAAGGGGCCCCTTTGGAAAGTTTGAAAGTATTATTTTATTATTAAATAATTTTAGAATTATAATAACACCAAAGTGATATATATAAAATATAATATTATTATTCTTAAAAATCCTCTCATCCAATGGGGTTTATACATGTTTAGGTTACAAATTTATCCTTTTCTTTTATCTCTAACACATAGTTAACTAATTTAACTTTTACAATGTCTTCTTGTATCTTCATAATATATTGTTTCAATATTTACTATAAAAATTGCAAGAGACCCAAAAATGGATCATTAATTCCATTTTTAACAACACACATGTCATATGGGCGAATCTTAGATATTGAAAACTATTATATCATTTAATAAAATATTAGTTGATTTAAAAACTCATCTATCTCAATTTTTATACTATTCATAACGTGTATTTTTAAAAATCCATAAATAATTGATTCATTAGAAGAAAAACATCATTAATTCAAAGATAACTAGTCATAATCATCCATATAATTCTTGTATAGCATAAAAAGATTCAAAAATAATTTATTTTAATACTTATAATCTCTTTTATTTAAATCTTTCATTAATAAAGTAATCACTACATCACTGTTATGTCGTAAATAAATTTTTTATATGATGTCTATAAATTATAAATAAAATACCATGATGTAGGAAATCCTGTTATATTTATAATGACTATTTATGGTCAAAGATATCACTTATTGATCCAAATAAAAAAATTATTTTGGTGAAAGATAAATGTTTCAGTTGTATTTTCCTTAACTTTAAATTAAAAGTAATTAAATATAATTTTCTCACACTAGTGGATCCATGGGGCCCTAAAATTGACCCAAAGATGCCCATGGTCAAAAATATATCATACAATCGGATTAGGAAACATGTTAGAGAACTTTAATATTATTATAATATTATTTTTTAACCCTTATTTAGCATATTTATCCTTTAACCATGGTAAATAAAATATTTAATAATGTTACTATTCATAATATATAAAAAATATACTTATTTACACATTTTAGAACTACTGATTCCATATATGGAATGAATTTTCCCAAATTCAAAACACATAATTTACAGAGATTAATTTAAAATTAATTTCTGTTTTTAAAACCAAAAAACACTTTTCTATAAAGTAAAAAATACCAAAAGATTAACATTCATTTATGTCCGATTTCAAAATAAAATTACATACAATGACCAAAATTGGATTAACATATAAAAATATAATACAATTAAACTTCAATACAAATTCTCCCCCAGAATGGCCCGAAGGCCTTCATTCTTATTGATTTTTTATAGCCCCCATTTCAAGGGATGAGAGGGAACCCTTACAAGGCTCGTAGGCTCAGAGATTACATAGCCCATAGGCTTAGGATATTACGTGACCTAGAGGTTATAGGGAATTCAACCAGACTATCTACAAGGATCTTCCTCTCCCCAGAATCTACATCATGATAGTAGCTCTCCACCATTGAATGACTGTGTGGCTAGGCTTTTCGTGCAAGCACAGGCTAGTCTTCATGACATAGCCATACCATCTCATTCTGAAAAATCTATTTGTCTTTACTTAGGTAAGTGCACCTAATTTGAATCCTCTTTTGGGGCTACTCTATTTTTCTAGAGTTTTTCTGGTGAAACTGCATATGGCCCATGGCGTTGAGGTGGCTTGATGGCCATAAAGGTGGCCCAAAAGCCCTACTGACCTAAAGGCATGGGTGGCCAGAAATCCTTAAGGAGTCCAAGCCCAAACCGGTGGCCCAAGATGAATATTTCAAGGTGCTTCAGAACCGAACAGTACCTGTTACAGTACTCTCATAGTGTACAGTTCTTCTACAGTGCCTACTATAGTGCCTACTACAGTGCCTTTTATAGTGTCTGCTAGAATACCCCAAAAATACGCCTCTGCATGGTTTTGAACCGGGGTCTCATGGATTAACATAAGGATACCTCACCACCTAGTCTAAGGCTCGTGTTCACTTTAATACAAATTAAAATTATAATATAACTATATAAATAAATATGATTAAATGTAGCTTTGAATTAAAATGCAGTATTGTTTACTATTCATTAAAAATGAACTTTTGTAGAAAAATACCAAAATTTCATCCAAAAAAATTTTGATGTTTCAATTATAAAGAAGAAGTTCATTTTTTCAAATTAAATATATAATTTTTTCAAAAATATATTTTAAAAAGGTTCTCTATCAAAAGGCGGTAAAATTACATTTTTAGAAAAATACTTCTTCTAATAGAAAAATGAATTTATTCTTATATCATATCTTGAAAACATATAAGATGAATTTAAAAAATTAAATTTAATATATATCATATATTTTTTATTAAATAAAAATACATAAAGAGTGATGTGAAAATGAAATTATATTATTTTAAATCGGTTTTCATAAAAACACATCCATTATATTCAACTGGTTTTTTCCAATTTCAAATAAATTTAGTAATCAATGAATCATCATTTAGACATGGGTAAACCATATTTAAAAATTCAGTTGATACTATTGATTCCATCCATTACAAAGGATAGGTGGTGAAAACCATTGAAAATAAC
The DNA here is from genome assembly GCA_963277665.1 of Viscum album. Taxonomy (NCBI): domain Eukaryota; kingdom Viridiplantae; phylum Streptophyta; class Magnoliopsida; order Santalales; family Viscaceae; genus Viscum; species Viscum album. Next base: position 638,832,851 of record OY728146.1, on the reverse strand, counting down.
AATAATAATATTATATTATTTTTCAGTATAACTCAATGTTGTGTGAAATGTATGATTTCAGAGAAATCCATTTTTGCTAGTCGAGTACACTATTCGAAAAAGATTCCCATTTAACATAAAATTAATAATGTATAATATAAATAAAAAATTATTATTTTATAAATACTAGGGGTGTTAAATCCCTCCCCCTTTTGTAAATTGTGTCCTCACAATTTTAAAATTGGGATTAGAAACATCATTTAAAGTCACACATCGGAAAAAGAGTAATTTAAACTATAACTTTAAAAGAAATTAATAAAATTATAAATGTCACCTGAGATAGAACATAATAGGATTCCATGAAAACATGGATGTGGTAGAGAAAACATACAATCATGTTCTTATATAGAGTGATAGAAAACATTATTAGGAGAATGTTGACCACCAAAAAACTATAAACTTGTGATAGGTTAAACGGTCTTCAATTTAACCATAGGAAAAGTAAATAGACAATGTTTTCTTTAAGTTACCTTTACTAATGTTGGAGAATTAATTTATTAAATTTATTATGAACATAAGGAAATATACTTACTTTTCTTGTAGAGTCTCATTCATTAATAAGTTTCTACCAAAAACTAATCTTTTCACCAAACGATGAGTATTTGAGATGACTTGGTCACACCTTAAGTGCTAGAATCAACTTCTAGATAATCACATAATCCAAAAAAGATGAACTATATATATTTCCCGTTACTTTATACATTTACCAAAACCAAAATGGTTAGTAAAAGATCAGATAATCCCCAAAAATGAAAATATTTTATAAAAACAAATACTGCTTTTAATCTTCAAAATTAAACAAACAATATCTGAATCTCAACAAAGACCATTAAATAAACAATTATCCTTAAAAAATTTCAAAATATTCCAAACTATGATTGAAACCCAATATTCCGAAGGATTTGATCACATAGTCTTCCATGATAAATCTAAACATTTATAACATTGACTGCTCATAATGTATTATACTTAAAAGTAATTAACCTAATCAAATATTCTATATGATAGGTTAATCATTTCCATAAATAACATAAATTGCTATATTTCCACAATAAAAGCATAGATTCTTTCAGAATAAATTTCCACCATTACTCCCCAATTAAAATCACAATTTATTATATTTTCCTGAGGCATATAGTGGCCCCAAAAGAGAAAACGTATTCCAAAATAACCTTTATCACTTAATCACAAAATCATTTTTTACTAAGGATATCCATTTTATAAATAATAAGATAACTAATTAAATTATTATTTACCAATTAAATTATTTATCTAAAAGAATAAGTCATTTTAACCATAGAATTCATGTAGGCCAGTGGTAGGCGATGTACCTTTTTCGCCCTTCCATTATGGATTCTATTCCAATGGTCTTGCTAGACGCGACGGGTTGTCACCCATCCTGTGGGTTTGTTTCTAAACCCATATCATTAATAAAACTTTCTCTAAAATAAGATAATTTCCTCAAAAATAACCATAACCCATTTTATCCTCAAATTATATGTAATACCTTTCATTTTTCATCCCAAAATGTAATAACCATTTATCACCTCAAAAACAAAATATCATATAAAACCCTAAGTTTATACATTATCTTCGCATAAGAAAAGATAATTCTTCCTTGAATATCATTTTAACATATCAAACATTGGGGTTACACATACTTGAAAATGTCATCCAATGTAATCTCATCATCAAAAGAGCCTTAATACTTTAATCTTTTCACCATCCAAAAATCTACCATAACTCATGAATCCATTATATATACAATTTATACTCATTAGACGTTATTCATGATCCATTAACCATTAATTTAAAACTTCTTCAGTAATAATTCATTATTACAAACAAAATCATAAATCTTATCCAAAGATTCAATAACGTCAAAACATAAACTATGAAATAATCCATACCTTTCATTGGTCATTATTTGTTTTCTAATCCTCAATTAAAATGGAATTCGATGTTGGTAACCTTAAATTTTTTTGGTCCTACAGATTTAATTCCCTAACATTCTTTATTGGACATCTATTTGTATAATGACTATGCACACATCATTTAAACCATTCAATTGATCCCTCCTAAAGAACATCTTTTCCCTTTCCTTGAGTCACCTAGACACTCCATTTTTCTGTGATAGGTTCTTGCTTTATGACCTTCATTACAAAATCTATTGCATCTTACCATGCCATTGTAGAATTTTCCTAGGCATTTCATTCCACATCCTTGACCCATAGTTGTTTTAATATACTTACCTTTATGATTATTACCCGAACATCTGTAGGGATTTCTTTCTCGCATGTACGATGCCTTATAAAGATAACCAAGTTTTAGGTGGTTAATCATGACTCCAGATAGTTGGTTGAGAATAAAATCAAGAGTTCTCATTACATCTTCTACTTCATTCAGTGTCTTATTTAGAAAACTGTCACATTTTTCATCACATCCATTGTTACTTTGGTGCCTACTAGAACCATCCATTTACTAAAACCAAAATGGTCAGTGTGAGTATATCAGTAAAATCATCATATAATATCTTATGAGTAGGGTAAATACTAAGATATAGTTATTGATTTTATCTCAAACTCATTCAATTTATCTAAAATAACTATGAATCTTTCTAATATGCTAACCATTATGGTTATGACATTTATGCTTAAATAACACCCTAACATCTAAAGTTATCTAAACCGACCACTGATAAAAACTATAAGTCCCAGGCCTTAATCATTACATAATCTTGAATTTAGTTAATAATTCACATTGACTATCTTTTCATGTTTAGATCTATAGAAAATTAGGTTATAACTTATACATAACAACTTGAATATTACTAGAATTCACATCAACCTAGTATCGAAATTTTTTCATAAAATATTAATTATTTAAACAAAAGAATCATGTTTAGTTACATTTTTTAAAAATCATGATTTATCTTTAATCCCATCCTTGACCTTATTCCACTTTATGTCCTGAGAAAAACATTTCCAAAACTTGGGATGAGCATAAAAATCACAATAAAGGATACATAAATAAGGAAAATTGTAAGTTTTTCAGAACAACAAGTAAACCAAAAATACATTATCCTAATGTAATACCTTCCACCTTTAAGTAGAAAAAAACACTTTACTGAATATAATCTAATTGCATACCCTTTTTTAACTGAAATATTACCAAAAATGCAGTAGAATGAAACATATAACATAGAAAAGTTAACTTAGGACATAAAAATACTTAAATGGAATTACCATATGACTGACATTCACACAGATCACTAAATGGAATATCCATACAACCGACTTCTATACCTAATGCATTTGAGGTTATAACATAACCACCCATCCTTGGTTTATCACAGAACCTCCCATCATTTTGATTTATCAAGTAACCACCTATCAGATATCCATGTACCATTATATAATCATAACAAATAAAATATTGAAAATATAAAAATTTCACTAATAACAGTTCATTTGAAATAAAAAGAAATAATTTCTAGATATTGAAATAATAAATTAATTTAAAAAACCCTTTTCAATAAAAACTATGTAATAATGGTATATGGTATTTGTTTAACAATACAGATTATTAAGGAACTATATATCAAATAATTCTCGCGGCGGGGAAAAGTCGTTGTTGCAGCATATGTTATAAAGAAACATTATTTTTGTTATTTTTTAAAAAGCTTCATAGAAAAAATATTTCCTTTAAATAAAATTAAAATTCAAAGGTGTTTATAAACTGACTAAAATAATGTCATGTATAAATCAAAATATGCCACAACGAAAGGATATTGAGACGAAGTCCTTTACCCCTTGTCTGACATGACTCATTCGTTCTATAATTTCCTGAATAATAAAAATATGTTAAGATATACATTCATCAGAACGTTTTTCTGGATTATTATTACTTTTATATCACTTATTACCACATTATTAAAATTTCATAGTTGTTTATGTTCATATCAGACATTTTGTCGATATTCGTTACCAGATTCAAAAATGAACTTGTTATAATATAAAATTGTCCTTGTGGTCAAAATTCTATTATATCTTGAATGATATTCATTATTTAGATATCATATATATCATATATATCATATATATCCTGTATATGTGTATTTATAATAGTCCATAACATCTGGGGATATGAAATGAAATGCATTGTTCATGAAGACGGTAAGTCGTTTGTATGCATGAACAGTAATTTCATTTCTATCTCATACTTAGAGGAATGATAACCTAATGATACATAGGTATATTATAAATCTATTATAATATAAATTTTTAAATATGTTACATTAGTTCATTAATTCCACCATTCATACTTTCCATGTATATATTAAACAAGTTATATCACTTTCTAGGGTGGTAGTCCGTACTTCCTCAAATGAAATTATCGTATTTATACAACATGAAAAAAATAAAGGTATATTATAAATGAGAATTATAGAAGCATAGAGATTAAATTAATATAATAGATATCATATATAATTATAGTTCCATAGTAATGGCCGCCATAATATGTGGTAGGAGAGGATTGAACAATCATCATTTTGTGATGCAGTAGTCCACCAACCATAGAAACAGAATGTTATATAAAATTTAACGGAGGTGTGTGTAAGTGTACTTAGATTAATTCTAATTAAAACAACATAATATATTGAGGTTACTATTTTTTTATATAAATGAAGAATAGGAAGAGCATAGGTATTGGAGAAGGAAAAAATAACGGAACGGAACCTGAGAGAAGACGTTGCCTCAAATATGGTAAATTCTTTTGATATGAGATAATGAGCTCTCTTGAAATTAGTTCTACCTAGGAGAAGGATTATAGGAGGAAGGGAGGATTTTTGGGAGCTTATTGGAGTAGATTTTGGATGATCCAAGGGGCTTGAGAGGTGTGTGTAATGGTTAGAGGTGGTGTCCTTTTATAAGAGGTAGCGGGGGCACATTAGAAATGTTTGAATGTATTATTTTATTATTAATTGATTTTAGAGTTATAATAATACCTAATTTATTTATTTATAGGTAAAGATGAGTATGGATTGAAATCATTTTAGCATATGGGTTTTAGATAAGTTTATGTTACATGGTTAACCTTATCTTTTAGCTTTAACCCTTAGTTAACTAATTTATCTTTTACCATGCTTTCTTGTATATTCATAATATATGGTAACCATAGATACTATAATATGACAAGAAACCAAAAAATGGATCATTAATTAAAATTTTAAAATAATATATGTCAGTTGGAAGAATCAAAGATTTTTAGTACTATTATATCATTTAATAAAATATTAATTGATTGAAATCCCCATTTATGTCATTTATAAACTATTCATATCATAATTTTTTAAAAATATATAAAAACTAGATTCAATCTAAAAACATCCTTAATTGAAAGATAAAAAGGAATAAGAATCCATAAAAATTGTGGATGGAATAAGATGATTCAAAATAAATGTATTTTAATATTTATAATGACATTTATTTAAATCTTTCATTGATAATGTAATCACTACATCACCATTGTGTCATAAAATATTTATTTATTTGATGTCTACAAATTATAAATAAAATAAAATGATGTATTAAATAGATTTATATTTCTAATGACTATTTATAGTTTAAGAGATCACTTATATAACCTAATATAAAAATTGATTTAGTAAAAGATACATGTTTAGGTAATATTTCCCTTAACTTTAAATTAAAAGTTATTAAATGTCATCTTCATACTCTAGTGGCTCCATGGGGTCCTGAAATAGACCCATGGATGACCATGGTTGGAAATATCTAATAAAATAAGTTTAGGACATCTGTTAAGGTAATTTATTATTATTATAATATCATATGTTACCCTTATTTACCGGATTTATCCTTTAACCATGGTAAATAAAATATTTACTAATGTTACTATTCTTAATGTCTAAAAATAAAAAGTAACTATTTATAAAATTTGAAACTCATGATTCCAAATATGGAATCCATTTTCTATATTCAAAACATTGATGTTTAAGAAATTAATTTAAAATCAATTCTCGTTGTCAAAACCAAAAAGTGTGTCTTGAAGAAGTAAAAACAACCAAAATATTAACTGGCGTTTATGTCCAATTTCCAAGTGAAATTACATCCAATGACAAAAACTGGATTATAAGATGAAAATATAATTGAATAATACTTTAAAAAAATTAAAATTTCAATATAACTATATAAATAAATTATATTAAAAGGTGGGTTTGAATTAAAATATAGTATTTTCACTATTTAATAAAAATGATCGTTAGCAAAAAAATTTCAAAAATTTCTTCCAAACTAAATATTGATGTGACTATTCTAAAGAAAAAATTTATTTTTTTCAAAATAAAACATATAAATGTTTTCAAATATATTTAATAAGGGTTCTCCATCAAAATTCAATAAAACCAAATTTTTAGAAAAATAATTATTTTATCCGAAAAAATAGAATTTATTATTTTATAATATCTAGAAAACATATAAGATGAAATTAAAACATTATATTTAATATTTATCATATATTTTTTATTAAATAAAAATACATAATGAGTGATATGAGAACATAATTATTCTATTTTAAATCGGTTTTCATAAAAACAAATCCATTATATTCAATTGGTTTTTGCTTCATTTTCTAATAAATTTGGTAATCTATGAATCATCATTTAATCATCTGTAAAAATTATTTCAAAATTTTGTTTATACTATTCATTATCTCCATTCCAATGGCTAGAATTTAACTACCATTTAAAATAATAATAATAATAATATCATATTATTTTTCAGTATAACACAATGTTTTGTGTAATGTAAGATTTCAGAGAATCTCGTTGTTGCGTGTTGAGTATGTTATTGGAAAACGAGTAACCTTTAACATAAAATTAATATCATATTATAGAAATATAAATGTATTATTCTATAAATACCTAGGTCATTTTTACGCCACTCACATGATCTTCAGGAATTTAATTCAACTACATGATGGATGTTCAATATATATAATTGTACTCTTTTGTTATTAAAATTTCCCCGGGTAATGATTCATAAATGATCAATGCACATTCATAGAATCAAATCTATGTTTGAAAAAATTTATTTGTCCAACATCAAATAAAATGTTCAATAAAATTGTTTCCCTCCAAGATTAATACAATACATATATATTATGGCTCTAAACATCATCATAAACATCACATTAATTTCACTTTATCATGACCCTACCATGGAGTACCCTTGGTTCAAATTTAAATAAAATAATAAATGCATTAAAATATTCATTACTTATTACTTTTGTATTTCATCATAGTAGTACCATATAAAACTAGAGAGTCAAGTTCACATTAATCGATTTAACTAGTGCTACGAAAACAATTAAAATATTAGTAGGCTATATAATATTGAACTTTGGAGGATGATATTCTACAACGAATAAAAAGTAAAAAATATAAAACATTGTTATAAAAAAAATCTGTAAATGGTATACACAAGTAGAAAATATGTAGAATATAATGTGGGATGTTAGATGTTAAAATAAATTTTATTTATAATGGGAAATGAAACCACTGAAAGGGTAAGGTGACTGTTGTAATAGATACATATTAATATGATCTTTGAGATAGTAATATAACCATTATACATATAAGTAGTCAGTACAAACACATAACAAAATTTGATAACAATATCATTAATAAATATCAATAATGTATAAATATCAATAAATAATAATATAATTAAATATATATATGTCATAAAATAATAAAAAATTATTTCATTATATTTTTTAAAACTTTTTCTTCGAATACATGATTTTAAAATACTAGAAGAAATTTATTTAATAAATTATTTTTTTATAAAATTTTTTTTTATCAAAAGGACTAAAAATTTATAATCACTACCTTGAAAGTTACTTAAGGGTATTTTTTTGATGATTTTCAGAGATAGATGATGTTTTGGTAAAATAGAAAAAAAATACAATGCATAATTAATAGAAATAGTGGATTAATTCAACAATAAAATTACTAATTAATTTATATATGTGTCTAATTGATCAATGTTGGATTTATTCGTTAAAATAGTGTATTAGAAAAACATTAAAAATAATTTCTAATTATATTAATAATTTTATGATGTTTAAAATTTACTTTAAAGATTTTTAATTCATTCTTTGTAAAAAATATATTTTTAAATATGATAAATAATATTAAAATGGATTTTTATTCATTATGTAATTCATCTCATTTTTTTAAAATTCAAATACATTGATTTAAATCCCTCATAATCCTAATGAAATTGAATTTTCTATAATCGTGATTTCCCATACCTGAATCAAAAAAAATATATGAACCATTTCTCTCTCATTTTCCTTAAATAAATTCATATCTACTCATTCCTTTTTGATCCAAAAGAATTTATAATTCATATCCCATCAACTTCCTTCTAAAAATTTCTTTTGATAATAAAATTAATTTTATAATTGTTTTTTTAACTTGTTTTATAATGTTATCGAGAAAGGTGTCGATTTTTTATCTCCTCTTTTCATTTCTCATTTTTAATACTTTTAAATTACATTATATTTGAATAAAAATAAAAATATTATTTATTATTATAAATTAATTACATAAATTTTAATGAGATATTACCACTACAAATAATTTCAATACTTCTATATATCTTTATAATGATAACATATTTCTATATTTTTAGACTCCATTATCCAAATCCTTACTTATACAATGTATTTGTGTTATTATTGATTTATTATTTATAAGATGTGTCTTGTATATGTAAGGATGATGTAAAAAAACATAGTTTCACCTCCATTGGTTCTATGGTGGATTAAACATAATTATTTTATAGGTGAACATTTTTTCACAAAGCATGTGGCCCTATATGTTTCTCCTTATGAAATTATATATCCCTAATACATATTAAATTTTTTTAATATATAAACATAATTTTTAAATGAAATTAATATATCATGGTATTATTTAATTTATATCTAAAACTATTTTAATTATCGATTAATCCAATTTAATATCCTTATATAATAAAAGAAAATTAATTTCTTAGTGGATCATATATGGACACTGAATGGGGGTGAATCTATGTTCCCCAATTTTGAAAACCTCTAATTTAATTTTTAATTATTTCATCACTAAGAAGGGAACCTAACCCAATTAATAAATATGGATTTATTTATTTTCATTCAATAATCTCAACAATATTCAATGTAAGAAAAAAATAAGAGCATCATAATGTTGGAATTTTAAAAAATATGAATCTCTTTATCAAACCCCTACTTATTTTCAGCATAAATTATTCAACCCAATAATTTTTTTAAGTATTATGTTACAGTTATTATAATCTTCTATAAATTGGAACACAAGGGTATGTAAGGATCATCAACTTCCCAAATCATAATAATATTAAACAAATAAAGTGGCCTTTATGTTGCATTACATATTCCATAGTCATTGCAACTATCATGATAATGTTTTTATATTATATTCACAATTTTTAATAGATCTTCCACAAAATTTATTTAAAGGATATACTTTCTTCTATAAATGTCATAGTTTCACTATAATAAGATCTTTTTCCTCAATGGAAATATCTTCAACTACCATAATAAAAATTAAAACATTTCATGCAAGTTCGGATTACCATTAATCTTAATTTCTTATTCATCTTTCTCCATCATGTACAAGTTATCTTAGTATTAGGTCTAGTCAGCTTATTCTATCTTCTATACATAGATAATATTTATATAGTTTCTATATTAGAAACTTTTTGTTCTTTAACATCATGAATATATTATAGATAATAACAATGTTAGAGAACCTTGTAAGTCCTCTTCTTCTTGGATTCATAAGTATTCATTGACCCATTTGAATATTTTATTAATGATATGTTTAAATAAATTTATTACTAATTATATTCTTAAAAAATTTGTTTGAACTGTCATTGAGAATATCTCATTTATTAAACTTAGTTATTCTTATTTTATTCTTCATAATGATGAAACATTTTAAATACACATAATAATCAAATTTATTGCATCGTCATCTTCTCTATAGAATCTGAAAATTTAAACTCTTTTCACATTATAATGCATGTAATCATGCATAATAATTGAATTTATAATTTTTTTGCAATTAGATATTCTATATGCTTCTGTTTATTAATCCAGCACTGTTATGGTATCTTTTCCTTATGTAATGACAAACTCACACATTCTAGAACCAACTTCAGCTTGTATTTATTCTATGAATCTTCATAGCATAGAACACCTAATTGAAGTGTTACTATTATTTATGAAATCAATATTATTATATTTATATTTATCATAAAAAATAAATAGAAAGAACCAAAACACAAATAACTCTTCTCATTGGTCATAAGTAAATGTATCACAATAAACACATATGTCCATGATGTGGTATTCATAGCCATATTATTTCACAGTAATCATAGAATGTATTTTTTTTCTCAATGATGTGTCCATCACTCATTTAGTAATATGATAATCTACTTGAATTAATTGTGATGTTAATTTCCATAAATAATACTTTTGACATCATCTGAGTTATTTTATTTGTATCAAATTTCAATTTTGAACATTCTCCAATATCATAGATCTCACATTTTTCTATGTAATAAAATTTACATTACACAATGAATATGTTATGAATAATTGTGGGAACTATTACCTTTTCTATTTTTCTTATACTGATTAATATATATGTTTTTATGAAAAATATAGTTATCACTTGACTTTTCATTATTTAATTTGTACCATAAAAAAAATATCTTAAATACCTTGAATATATTTTCTGTAAAATTGAGAAGCCCAAATGGTGATTTTATATCTATATGGTTCTATGAAAAAAATTTATAAAAACTCAATATATTAACCTGATTAATTAAAATGAGTGAATAATAAAGTCGATTTTGATCCATAAATATGGTGATATTAGTTTGAATATGTTTTAAAAATATTTTATTTAATTTATTTGGATAATGTGATGAGATATGTTTTGATTGTTTTGATATTGAGAAATCAAATAATGGAATAAAATAACATAAGATTGGTTTGGTTTGAAAAAATATTTTGAAATCACACTAGGGTTTTATAATTTTAGGGTTTGGTTGTAATTGGATTTTAAAAAAATAGTTGATTAATTCATGATTGGTGTTTGAGTCAAGATAAGGAACATCTAGCAGTCATGCCATTCCCTCTTTGATGGGATAGTCCCCTATTTCCGTTGGTAAGATAATTTTATGCTTCTCCAAATCATATCTGTCTCAATAAAGTATTTAAACCTAATTTCACCTAAATTTAAGAATGGTCATGAACCATTTAGGGTTTTCAGTTGTGAAATTTTAGGGGTCTTTTAATATTTAATTATCAATAGTCATGATAAATGTAAATGAAATGGATTGGAAGTTGAAGATTAAATTGTAGAAAACCAAATTCATGAATAATATTAAATTAATTTAATCCAACACAACATCCCCCCTTATATTACATAAATATAGAACAAGGTGGCTATACCCCCTCATCTTAGTGATGAGATGAAATGAGGTAATGGAAAAAAATATAAAGAATAAATATTTGGGAGATGATATCGGGGGGACCCTGTACAATGAAACGTCTCACCCCAATATTTCTTCTCTGAAAGTACTCAATAGAGTAGGAAAAACCTATATTTATAGACTCTAAATGGACTCTATTATTAATAAATGTCATTAAGAATAGGTCTAAAGGTGGTCTGGGGTGGGTTTCATGTCATAGATTTTGTCAAAATTTGAAGATTCACTGAATTTGGATATTTGAATCATGTCTTGCCAATTTACACGGAGTTTAAATTATTACACAACATTTAAATTTTAGTGTTGGTTTAATTCACTTCAATACATGTCACAATTTTCTTGGATATCATTGATATATTTTTTGTATTGTTAACAAAAATTTTAATGTAATTTTTCTACTCTGGAATCCTTGTTTAACCTCAATTATTTTGTTTTATGCTCAGGAAGTGCTCCATGATCATCCTAAAACACTTGGTGCCACACAAGCCCTAAAATTCTCCTCATTGTTTACATTTTATAATATTATATGTATACATCAATAAAACAAAAAAAATTAAACTATACATAAAATGGAAAAAATAATCCTTACAATATAGAAATCAATATATTAAAATATCATAAAATATATGCAAGAAATAATATTAACAACGACTGTCCTTTATAATTTTTCATATTTAAATCAAAATATCTATTACATATTCATAGATGTAGATTATTTTAAACTCATATATATATATATAATTCATTACATATATATTCATATTCCATTCCTTTTCCAATATTTCATGTTTTAAAAAAATTATGTACAAATCCATACTTGACCTAATCTTCCCAAAACATGCACTAAATAATTCATGGAATCTTCATTAATTTAAATAATAATTTAAGGAATTGTATTATTATTTAAAAAATCCATAAATAAAAATACCCTTTGGATGATTTCTCTACACTTCAATCCATCTCTATATTTACAGTAGAAATTTAAAAAACTGTTCAATATAGAATACTCATCAGTAGATGTAATTATTAGTTAGCTACAATCTGCAGAATCAAGTAACATTTGATTTATATAGTGATTTAAAACACCCTTTGGATGGTTTTTACACACATCAATCCATCTCTATCTTCACATTATAAATTTCAAAAACTATCCAATATAGAATACTCAATAGTTGATGTAATTATTAGTTCACTTCACTATTCGACATCCAATTACTTGTTTTAGATAGTGATTCAAAAAATCACAACACTTTTCCTTAATATTATCTAAGATAATCTCAAAATTAATCATGTTTAAGGATTAAATAATTGAATATATCCACCCAAATATTTCAAGAAACATCAAATATTCATTTTCCCATTTAGGTATAAGTATCATCTCAGACTTAACTTATCAATAGTTGGTAATTTTTTCACCAATAATAATATATTAATAGTTATTTACTACAATTGAATCCTTATATACCAAAAATATCACCAATATCCAATGCTTTATTAGGATCATCAATCTCCCCTATGGATTTTTATTGATATCATTAAACTTGTATGAGAGTATTTATTTTTGTAAGCACTTTTATTCTCCCATATTTATAATAAATTCAAATATGAAATTAAGTGATTATCTCACTCATTTACATACTTAATCCATGGGTTTAAAAAATACTTCTTCTCTAAATTTCATTAGAATTACAACCTTTTCCTTTAAATTATATAATGATGGAACTGAATTTTTCATTCACAATAAACTATAAATTAAAGAAATATGTGTCTGTGTGTAAAACCTCAGTGTATAAAACAAGATCAATTGACCTAGACAACAAAGTTATACATAATTTTTCCACCATGTGATACTTACCCATATTCCTCATTTTAGGGGGTGTAAAAATTTATTAATTAATTAATTTATGACATACAATCACCATAGAAAAAATAATAAAAAAATATTAAAGTGAATAGAATATTACTCCCACTTAAATTTATCTTTCTCATCAACTAACAATCCACCCTAAAAACCAAGTTTGATATAATAAAAATAAATATGAAAGGATTTATTATTATAACTAACATCAGTATTTTAGTGGTGTTATAATGTTTCAATATTCACATATTATATCATTCTTATGGAATATTTCTCTTTATGTTAGCTCCCCAATAAGGGGTGTTCTAAATTATTTATCATAGTTGTTCTTAATTAGAAATAAAATATTAAAAAATAAAAATGTAATTATAAATTCATATTGATATTATATTGGTGTCTTGATGTGTGGTTGTGGGTGTCAGTGTTTCATTTGGGTGGGTGTCAGAGTTCTGACCACCCCTATTATAGTATTTGTTACAATAATAAAAATAAAACAGATCCTCTATCACCATCTGTATCTCCCACCCACTTCACTCCTTCAGTACATATTGATATATTATTCCATTACTATTACATAATTTATTTATTTTACTATTGTTAACATATAAAATTCATGTGTGGTATTATGAATTAATCGATTAGAGGAAGTTAATCCCAAACATTTGATTACATAGTTAAATTGAAATTGGAATTTTTGGAAACCCATCTTTTTTCATCTCATTTTTGAATGAATTTTTTATTCACTTATTTTATGTTTTATCTACAGTGTTATATTTGTGGAGAGGGTAACTTTTATTAAATATAGACTCCCGTACTTGGTTTTTATGTCTTCCTTCATGTATATTGTTTAGTTTGGTGATTTAATGTTTTTTGTTGGATGTCAGTGTCCAGTAAAAAAGCCAGTACAACAAATAATGAAATTAAATGATTATTTTATGTAACTTTATTTATAAATATCTTTTACATAAATAATAATGGGGATAAAAATGGATATTTTGATTAAAAAAATTCAATAATAAATAAAAAAGGATTTAATTGTGGTTTTTATACTTAATTTTTTATTAAATTATTTCAAATCACATAAGTAGAAATATTGTCTCTTTAGATTGTTTGGATATTAGATTACCTTAAATAGATACTAAAATCTTATATTTCCTCATTTTTGTTTCAATTTTACTTTAAATGTATTAATGAAATAAATTTGTTACTATACAAGAAAGATTATGTAACTGATTGGTTTTAATGAGGCAATGATTAAAGTTATAAATTCATTTTTTCTTATTGAATATTTTGTATCTATTATTTAACATGAATTATCAGAATATTTAAATTCATTTATATTATTATGATTTTTATTATTAATTGTATGATCTTTTTGGAATTATTTTCATGTGTATAAAATTTTATATTCTCATGTAATAATGGTAAATAAATAAATAGAAATAGAAATATAACTTGGAACATTAGATATTCTTTCATTGACTTGGCATTTGTGTGTGATAGGGCATCATTGTATGATTTCTAATGGGTGTTAAAGTTACAATCCCAAACCCTAGTTTCTTTTAAAATCATGAGAAAAGAAGGCATACTCTATTTTTATTTCTCTCTACTTCCCCTTCTCTCCTTCCACCCCAAATTCAATCTTCTTCCATTAATCTTCATTAATTAATTTGTTTTATAATTACTCCACAACCAAATTTTTATTTTTGTATTGCGACCACATTAGTAATATGATGATAATAAATAACATTTAATTCTATGATTCAAAATACTTGGGAATATTTTACTAGATAGTCTCATTTAATTTAATTGTTTAATGATTTTTTGATTCCCTTAATTTAATATTTATCTGAGGGGTTACATTAACTAATAAGGTTTGATTTATTTTTTCTAGGTTTTCCTTAAATTTTTTCGTGTATTCCTCCATGTATATGATTGTGTTTGTATATTTAGTGCACTATTTCATATTTAAACAGTCTAACCATAATGCTCGTACACTAGATAATGGAATAAAAAAATTATATATACTAATTATATGAATAAATATCAATTAATTCATGGTTTAATATGTGTTAAAATTGTTATTTTTTATATAATATCTAGAATTAATAATGAATGTAATGAATATTGTGTTATTCATGTTTAATTGGTTATTAATTTATTTTAAGTTCTATTGGTAATAAATTCATATTACTCGTTGAATATATTATATGTCATTCATCGTGAATTGTTGGAATATTTTTTTTCCTTAATATCATTATGGTATTGATATTTCATGGTATTTTCTTATATAAAATAGCTTTTAGAAAACTGTGTTGTATGCTCTTAAGTGAACATTATAAATAAATAAATAATGATTATAAAAAATTAAACTATAATTTGAAACTAATGTTTCTTTTCATTGGTTGATCTGATGTATCGGTGTGTGTTTCGGTTTTTGACTGATATGGTTGTTAGAGTTAACTCCCCCAGCCTCGTTTCTATTATAATACTGAGAAAAAAAGGACTCCTATGTCATTGTCTCTCTCTCCCTCCCATTTCTCATCTTCCCTCTATAATCCTCTCTTCTTCTTTTAATTTTATTTGTTTTATTTATTTTCCATTCGGTCACCTGTGAGTGTTTTTTTAAGAGAGCCTAAAATCATCAATAATAGAAAGGTAATATATAAATTTCATTATAGGATTCAACTACTTTTGGAATTTTTTACATGATCATTTTTTTCAATTATTTTATGTATTTTCTACTCTTTTTATTAATTTCTTATTCTAGGAGAATATTAATAGAAAATGTATGATTTATTTTATATAGGTTCCCCAAATAATTTATCATGTCTTGATTCATGTATATTGTTGTGATTAGTGAGTCAGTGTGTTGTATCTGATGTTAATGACCCGAACCAAAATCATATACACCCAAAAATTGATTTAAAAAATTATTACACTAAATGGATGGATAAATATCATTCCAAATATATTGTAATGAGTGGAATTTGTTCTTTTTTTAAAGAAATATCTGAAATAAATTCAGTGTTCTTCCATATTAATAACTTATTAAATAATTTTTAAATCCATAAATATGTAAAGATAGTGTTATTTTAAATTAATTTCTTATTATATGATCATAAATACATGAAAAACACTATTTTTATATTTTTGTTTCTAATTGATTTTAAATTCATGAATAAAATAAAATGGTGCTTTTACAAGATAGTTTGAGTTAGTAATTAATATTAATAAGGAAATTATTAATGTTAGAAATTTATATTGAAATTTGAATATTGTATTTATATTATTGATTATGAGTTATTAAAATTTATATTTTCATCAAAAGAATTTATTATAATTTCCCGTGGTATATAATTTTTTAAATTATTTTTATACATAAATAAATTAGATATTGATAACTGAATGTGGTAATGAAATAAATTATCATAATGTAAATATAATTTCTAATTAATTCTTCTTTACTTTGGGTGACCAAATGATTATTTTTATGTGTTGTATTTTTATTTCTACTGGGCCTTAAAGTTTCAACTACCACCATCATTTCTATAATAATAATGAAAAATGTCACTTATCTCACTATATATCTCATCATTCCATATGATATCCCAATCCCTATCCACTGATATGTGACCCGATCTAGTGGCCACATGGACTCAAGTGTGCCTCCTTATAATCTAGAGTTAGCTAACTAGAATCAAAAGTCTAGGATGATATAGTGGGGAGACTATACCCCATTTATTAGAGTTGAACACAGTTTTGAAATATATTTATAAATAATTGGATGAAATATAATGGAAATAGTATAAATTATCATCCAAAAAATAAATAAATATAATAAAAATATTTTTTTATACAAAAGATAAAAATTTGATGATTTTATACCAAAAAGGGTTGTAATGGGAATAGGGAAGCATGCATAACAAAATAAATGTTGTAAAAAAAATTCACAAAAGACCAAAATTTATACTCTAATAATATCATGATAAATAGCTCATTTCTCCGAACCTGTAATCCATCAATGTACAAATGACCATGAATCCATAGCTGGGTGATTCTCTTTGTCCATAATATCATCCATGAAGTATTTTTAGGTATCATTCAGTGGATTCGATAGGGAGTGAGTTAAACTCTATAGACCACCAGCAATAGAATATAATATAATATAGTAGATTAATGAAAATTTAATATTGTGTAGATAAAAAGTAAAATAAGTAAATATAAGCGAACCTCGTCATCTTATATTCCTCATTGGGTACTCATTCGATCCAACCTGCTTCAGCTAGAGGCAAAATGTATCTGAACTTGTGATATTTGTATATATATGAATATATAATTATATATATATATAGTACTTATCTAGAACTGATATTTATAAATAGGCCATCCTTGTACAATATCATTAGAATAAATTGATAATGTTATAAGTTAACACCAACTCACTACTATCTATGGTGATGTTGAAAAAAAGGCGATGAGTGTAATCTAGGTGTGTAACCTTGAAATTTCACTCCTATAATAATAATAATAATACTACTGATACTTATGAACAAACACCATGTATCATCATGAAATAAATAATTGAAGCCTAATTATATAGTCTAAGGTTCTCTACATCCTAATACATCAATCAAAATCCAATAACATAATCCAAAAATAATTTTTATAGAAAGAAACATATAACTCCATGGTGCCACGCTGTGGTAGTCATCAATGTAAAATATGTACATGGTCCAAGAGGGTTGTCAAAAATTTTAAAATTCATCCATGAATTGGGTGGAGTCGTCTGGGTAGTTAAGGATGTTCTGGGTGTGGAATCTATGAACTTTCCCAAGGAAGGACATCATATAATAGTATATAAAGGTCAAAATAGAAGTAATAAGGTTGTTTAACCTTTCATTAGATAATTTAAATGTTATTCCATTTCACATTTCCTTTAATAACAATTTTTCAAGGCCATATTCAGAAATTATCTTGGATCAGTTGACATGGACTTAACACTCATATTTTAATTAGTTCATATAAAATTTCAATTAATTCAGTTAACTCATTTGAATCCTAATTGAAAATCCAAACCCACCATATGTGGTAAATTGGTCCTAAAGACATTGTAAAAGTGTAAAATAAATATATGTATATATAAAAACAACATAATGGGTGCATAAATTGTTAGTTATCAACCACTAACAACATTAATGGTATATAGATCATAGTCTAAAAAGTTAATATAGAATTATGCAATTTTAGGAAAACAAGTTAGAAGTATGGAATGTGTCATAATAGAAAATTATATAAAAAAGTAGAATTTTAGGTAAAAGTACTAGATCACATAACTTATATAGGTAAATGTCTCTTCATCTAGTATCGGCCTCATATTTGGGATGGAATGAGAGAAATCAATGAAACTAAAAAACCCTGAATATAGGGTATATGAGATTGCATTTATATAACACCTATTATAGAAATATAAACAAGAAATGAACAAAGAGGAACTATATACATATTGATAGTGATGCAACATGGTAAATATTTCTTTAATTTTATCTGGGATATATGTGATCCTTCAAATACTAGGTGTTGAAAAAGGGATATCCCTCTTGCATGCGATCTCTTATGGAAATAAATAGAGTGAATGATTTCTATAGTTTAAGAGAAAAGTGGGTAAAATCTTCATTTCACACTT
Organism: Viscum album; assembly: GCA_963277665.1. Taxonomy (NCBI): domain Eukaryota; kingdom Viridiplantae; phylum Streptophyta; class Magnoliopsida; order Santalales; family Viscaceae; genus Viscum; species Viscum album. The sequence goes on along the minus strand of OY728146.1, from coordinate 638,813,659 downwards.
TTTAAAGGTATTAATCATATATATGCATAGTTAGCTAAAATTTTACATCATCCATGAGCACTTACTTCCTAAGGTGACACCCCCTCAAAAAGTTAGGTGCATAATTTAGAGAAATCATATACCAACTACAGTAAGTACACCTCTAATGAATTTTATTTTTTCATCTATGTTATTCTATACATAAATGGTTAGAAAAACTATGTGTAACACCTATTGTATTAAATGGTTGAGGTTAATATATTATTGCTAACAATGTTCTAACCATGTGCCTCAATTGTTTCTCTAAAAATGGAGCTCCAAGCCCCAAACAAGCGCTCCAATGCTCCTAGAGACTTTATTAAACACATGCTAACATTTATTAGAGTAAATATTATTTTTAAAAAGAGATTTAATGGATTCATACGTTATATAAAACTAAAATCATACAACCTCCCCTCCTTAAAACAACTCATCCCTAATATTCCGTTCCAAGGTTGGTTGACCATCATTAGAGAATAATTCTTGCCATCAAGTATGTATGTTAGACTCTCACTCCCATGTCTCATCTTGTACACATCCATGATCCCATAACACCCAAACTATATTTACATACCTTCCATTTAGGAACTTCATGATATCATTAATGATACACCGTAGTTACTCTTCACAAAAATCACCAGCCTCAAGTATAACCTCATCGGGATGGTGGATGTGATATGGGAAAGAATAGTAAAAGTGTTATTGAGAATCATTCAAAACATCATACATATCGATGTATATATATAAGTAATGGGTATATAATAATCCATTGTTCAGATAACCTCTAAAATATAAAAAGAAATAATTAATCTACTAAATTTCAAACCGTACCATCTAATCCATTTATGACACAATCTAAGAAAAAATTGAAAGAAGACATAATCTCCCACCTCAAACTCTAGAGGTCGGTGACAATGATTCATATATGAAATATTACTAGAATGATCTATATCTATACATTTACTAATAATTTGTAACTTATATTATTTCTATTAAACCAGAGTGGTCTCGGTACTATGGCCTCTCATTCCCCTAACAATCATAGTTGTGAAAAACATGGACTTCTATACAAGTCCTCATAACGAAATCTATGTACAATCACTTAAAATATATTATTATAACAAAATTAATACATAGGTAAGTATTTCTAAATTAAACCTACAAAATCATGTATTCTCTTTCTAGGAATTTCCTCAATATCTTGTATAGTATTCTCCGACTTACCATTTATCTTTGGCTGGTTGGTTGTGCTAAGAAACACCTATATACCTATAACCATAAACAATACATGCAAGAACCATTATGTAATATAAGAATCCTTTTATGATATAATTCTCTATTGAACACCATGGGGACATATAATCTCTCATACATGGATTCTGAAAATATCATCCACTAGGAGGGTTTCCCTACTAAACAATAAATGGGAAACATTCATCATTTTGTCAGTAATAACCCATATAGTGTCACTACCATTATTTTATTTTGTTAAAACCATCAATAAAACAATGTAATGTCATACTATTTCCATTCTTGAATTTTTATTGGATGGAAAAGACTAGTATATCACAAGTATTCCGCCTGCACCTATAGATAAGTGGAAAACTGAGTAACAAAACCTACAATCTGCCTCTTCATTAAATGCCACCAATATTAGCAGCATATGTCATGGTTTTTCATAGCGATTACTTGATTTAATTCCCATTTATAGGAATGTGAATATTGAATCATCTCTTACTTTATGTATTTAAAAACCCAAAAATTCCCATGAATATGCAATATTTCATCCTAATCAGTGACCCAACAAAGTGGTGGTTCCCCACCTGAATTTCCCTCCCTTAGGACATTGATTTCAGGATCAGTAATTTTTAACATATTTACTCTATACAAAATTGATTAGATCAATGCAAAATTTGGATGAGCAGTCTTCATATGAAACTCTTATATCTCAAGAGGCATATCGAAAAATAGAACCATCAACTATCAGTCAATATTACCTTTTTGAACATATTACATCTAGTTTTTCATCTTAGGGAACTAGTAACAACATTTTCATTTTTTGGGATAGAATAAAGCAAAAATCAAACCAAACTAAAGGTATTTGAACCATATTAACTGTAAGTTATTGAAATCACATATATTGAGTATAATTTTGACACTTTTTGGGTTTTTGTACCCCACAAACCAATATCTACTAACATAATGTCTCCAGCAATGTAAGGTATTATTAAATTCTACTAATTCATGATAATTTGTAAGGTAATTATACTCATGAGTCCTAAAATAGTGGGACATATATTCCAATACTCGATACCCTTTCATCAGACCTTATCACATCCTAATTCGTGATACATCTCAATAAATGGAAGATCATATTTCTTTCATTGGAAGAATCATGATTGGGGTTAAGGATAACATTCTTTTCAAATTATGAATAGTTTTATCACAAGTTTCATACTATTTAAACATAATTCCATTATTTTTAAATCTTGTTATAGGTTCTACAATGCATAAAAATTTATGAATAAAACACTAACATAAACTCTCTATCCCCAAGAAACTCTGAATATCAAATACTTTCTTATGATGCTTCTAGGAATCTATAGATTTCACCTTACCTAGGTAAATAAATAGCCTTCATTTTGATATGACATGATCAAATAAGTGAACATTATCACTCCATAAATGGAATTTTGGTTTCTTAGTATATAATAGATTTTTTATTAGTGTATTTAGTATGATTCCATGGTGTTTGTTATGATTATTCCTAGATTTGGAATATAGTAAGATATCTTCTATAAAAACCACTATAAAAAATCCCGGTTTGGGTGGAAAACCCGATTCATCAAATCCACAAAAATAGTTTTAATTATCATGAGACTGAACGACATTACCAAATTCTCATAAAGTTCATATCATCATTAAAATGTTTTACTTGGTATATCTAAGGTTTAAAACCTTACCTAATGATAGCTCATCCTTAAATAGATCTTTGAGAAGACCCAGGGTCCTTGGAGTAGATCAAAGAGATAATTAGTATGAGGTAGTGAGTATCAATTCTTAATAGTATGTTTATTAAACTTCCACTAATCTAGAGAATGTCAAGGGGTCACATATAGATTGATAGAGAAAATTATAGGCGAACCCTAAGGTTCAGTATTGAATCACATAAACACTTTATTTCTTAGTTCGTCCAATTATCTATTGATTTTCTGAAACTCAGTAGGATATATCCTTTATGAAGGAATATATACTAGTAATACTCTTAGAACCAGCTCAATGGTGAACTCTACACCACTCCTAAATGTTGATTCAAAAAATTCATCAAGAAAGATATCTTTGAATTGATCCACAACTATAGGGAAGTCATATTGAAATCCTCCCTGATAATTAAGAAATATTTTAGTAATTTGGTACGATGTAGCACTCAACCTGGGATGGTCAAGTCCATCTTGACATTCCTAGACATCCTATTCTCCATATCAATATAGTTTCCAGCCTTCGTTGATGAGAAAGTCACCTTGCTGTGTTAAAAAAAATATGGGTTCAATAGGGAACCAACCATAAAATCATGATAATTATGTCAAATTCCATCATCTCAAGGATGAAAAGATTCCAAAATAAATGATAGTCACCAATCTGAAGGGGTTACTTATTGTATTGGTGTAAACATTTATTTTATACTCCCATTGAGTATTAATAGATATCACTCCACAAAAGTACTGGATATCAAGACTAGATCTTTCTGTGATATCTACTTATACGAATGAATGATAAATGAGATACTCAAATAAAGTAGGAACTAAATTAAAGGGTAGTATAATCTATCATTATTATATTGATATATTGGAACTCTGATCCTTCAATATGGGTTTTACTACATATATATGGTCTGATATGAAGCCCTAAGCTATATCCTGACTACCCTAAGTAGGTACACTCTATTGGTGTAACATATCAAAAGTATTTCTTACTCAACCAAAATTGGACACCTCATCTTGTATATCATTTATTATTCTATCTTCCCCCTATCATAGAGTAAGAAATCTCATTCCTAATCCTAGAGTCAGTTAAAATCCTCTCTAACTTGGTATTAGTGTAAAAATACAAAAACAAATATCTAATGATAATGCATTCTTCTATAGTCCCAGCACTTTACAGGGTCCCTATATCATTGGGGATTCGTGTTTCCCCTCCATCCACATTAATAGAATACCACATGACTACCAGTGTAGAAACTCTAGCCACCAATTCTATTATGAGAAAACTGATGGTGATACTTCTTACTATTATATGTATTGCTTCTCTACTTCAGTGTTAAACAACCATATCCCACATCATCATCTTCTATCATGTTATGTTCAGAGATGAAGGCCAAGTTTACTATCTCAAAAATAGTTATTCGGTGGAAGATGTTTATTTTTTATAAAATGGAATACCTTAACCCATCCTCAAATCTCCTCACACCAAACATATAAAAAAAAACGCGTTGGAACACAAAATTAGACTTCTTTGAATTTTTAATAAGTATCCCATAATAGATAGAGTTCCCTAATCTCGATAGATCGTCTATCTTTCCTCATAATATCTAGATTGAATTTGAAAAAATAAATTCTGGAATCTATTCCATAAATCCCACTAGATCAAAACTAAATGTTGACCTTTGTAGGTCAAAACATCCCACCACCTCTATCTAGACCCTTTAAGTATATATTTTGAAATCTTCACTCCCCATACCAAATATTTCACTAGACTCTCAAAGGTGGAAAGCATAGCATATATCCATGACTCAGAAGCCTGGGTATATCGTTCTCTTGGAATGGTTGTATCATTTAGATATTATATCTCTCGAGAAGGTAATGAACATTTTGGCATATGTAATGATCTATATGAATAGACATCAATAGATGTAGATAACTCTCTCTAAGTTGGTTATTGGTTCCCATATTATGATGAATAATAAGTGTCGAATGTTGAACATTAGGTTGTATCATTGGTTGTTCTGGTACCACCACCAATAGAGATTGGTCGTTGCCTCCCTCCTAGTGTTTGACCAAAGGTATTCATAGAGGAATATATCTAAAATTAAAATAACATGCATAAAACATGATTTGTTTACCGAAGATATAAAAAAGGAACATAAGTGAAACTTTCATTACCCACTATTAAGGCCATATCCGGGTCATGTTTACCAGTTTTTTATAGAGGTTCCTATATTTGGATGGTCAATTTCATGTTATATATGCAAACAATCTTTAAGTTACAAATTTAAAACCATGTTGAATGGAAATAATTTCATTTAATAATTAAAAATCATCATGTTCATATATATATTATGGTTCAGTTAGATGAGTTAATGTTCCCTAGTTACAACATCTATTTCATTATAAGTTGCAATTAGCCTTTCATATAATTACAACAAAAAAATTACAATGGTTTATTTATATGGATCATAATTAATAAATTATGGATGCTCATGGACATTATAAATTATAATTTTCTTTTATTTATTTCTATCATCTATGGTCTCATCCCATGAAAGAAGTGGTATATGACTCAAACATGTGATATTTGGTCAGTTAAGGAATCCTTTAAGAAATGTTGGAAAACACTATTTAGTTTAATGTAGAAACATTAATAAATCCATTATTTATCTCATTCATACTATATACATGTTAGTATAGTAAAAAATATATCACTCAAGTAGCATTCATCAAATATGAAGAAATAAAGAAACAATGTCAACATGGAGTGGAATATGCATGTCTGGTGAATCATTGCGTTCTTAAAATGACTCAAGAGATTACTCCTTCTTAACATACCATGTAAAGGGTAAAAATACATAATTTATAACCTCAAAAATATTTTTTCACCGAGTTGTGATAGTTGAACAATGGTAATAGGAATAATTCAAAACAACAATTCTCATATCTAATTACTCAGCTTTTCCCCAACATGTCGATGAACTACTCCCATGCACTGGCTCATTACCAATTTCTAACACATTCTAGTCCCATATCTATCAACCCAAAAAATAAGATAAAATAAAATAAAATGTCTCTACTGTCACTTAGGGAAGTCCTGATCTCGGTCCGCTAATAAGGGACTCGACCAAGTGGCCAAAAAGCCTCATGCATTCCTCCTCGTATAGCACAAGATTTCAACAAGTAGTGTCAGTCTATGATAGTATGGTTGGGATACTATACATCATTTATCTGAGTGATGTACATTGTTGAAATATATATAAATATGTGAAAGAAATATAAAATAAATTTTGGAAACAAAAATCCAAAAAATAAATATAGAATAAATATTAACCATTGTAATATAAAAAAGATGATAATTTCAAGATGCTATACCAAAAGGAGGGAGTTAGTGGAATAGGGAAACTTGTATAGAACAATACTTTTTATGTTAAAAATTCACAAAATAGAGCAACTTTTACTCGAATATCATTATGAGAACTAGTTCAATACTCTTCTCATGTACTCTATCTTGTTAAAGAAAATCAATCACTATAGTTGGGAACTTCTCTTTTCTATACATGAATCAATGGTATATTTTAAGATACTAGTTAGTGGCAGTAAGAGGATCTGATTAAAACAAAATAGGATACCACAAATGGAATCTAATTTAATTTTTTATAGAATATAAAATTAATAGTGTTCTAGTAATAAATAAATAAATCTCATCAACCTAGCTTCTTCATGGGGAAACCAAATGATCCGACTTTGGCCTAAGCCGATATTTATTTTAACATGTAACATTTATATATGTATGGATGGATGCATATATGTATTAATATATTTATCTATGTATGTTTGTTTTTATATAGCAGAGATCAAGACCTGATACATATAACCAATGACTCCATGTTTAATATTATGGGATGAAAATTATAACCTTACATGTTCAACCCAATTCACAACTACCTATGGTGAAATTTTCAATAAAGGTCTGATTTTATTCCATGGGTTTACACATAGCATTGAGCTATTATAGTAATAATGTTGTATTTCCCTTGGAACGTGTCCCAGGAAGCCTTAGGATTACCACGATTGAATCCCAAGGAGATAATCGAAGGTTATCCATGTATAAAGACATCAATTCAAATCATATGAGATAATCAAAATAATTATATTTTTCTTGAAGGTAACTATGTTCTCTATAGATCCACATCATGGAAGTCATCTATGTATGAAATGACTAAGCCCAATATGGGATTCAACTCTTATAAAACATGTTAATAATTAAATTTCCATTCTATGGGTAGTCAACGCATCCCTTTGTGGGAAGTGAAAGATTTTTTAAAGGAAGGAAATAGTAAAACACTATATATATATATATATATATGTTACGATGAAATCTGTATGCTTGTTTATCAATTCATAAGAAAATATAATATTTGTTACATTTAACCATTTTTAATCCCATTTAGTCATTGTAATAATTCACAAATTATCAAGAATCGTGTGGCATGGGATTTACACTCACGTTTTATTTAATTTAATTAACATTTCATTTAATTTATTTTAGTCATAAGAATCATAATTGATAATCCAAACCCACATTAAGAGTTGGTTTGGTCACATTAGAATTGAAAAAATGTCAAATGAATATATACAAACACACTTAAAGGGTGGTTCAAGTTGAGGTTGTCAACCTTCTACCAAGTCAAATGATCTATGGGAGTATCTCAATCAACCTCTAACAATGTAATAAGTTATTAAATAATTTTGGGAAATTCATGGGAATTCCATCATGTGGAATAATGTTTCATGATATAATCAACTAATCTTATAGGCAATGTTTCTAGACTACCCACCTTATATCGGTAAATGTCTTCTCACCTAGTATAGACCTTAGATTTATGTTGTAATGGGATAAATTAGTAAAACATGAAAAGACACCCATAAAATAGTATCCATGAGAATTAATAAGGATATCATTTATGATGGTTAGGGAAACTAATTAATGGAGGAATGCGATGAGAGACTTACCAAGAGTGATCCAATAGGAAAAAATATTTAATTATATTCTAAAACAATGTATATCCTTTAAAGATTAGGTGTGAGAAAAGTGATAGATTTCGTAGTGTGGTACACTGTGTAAATGAGGAGGAAGAAGGTTTGATTTATTTTAATATAAGAGAGGGTATAAATCAATTCAATATTTTTAAAGGGTTTATGGTCTTGTTTTCTTAATTGACCAAACCATATATCAATTGTGTCCCCCTACTACCAGAGGTGACACCCCATCTCATAGTTAGTGGAATGGTTAGGAGAAACTATGCACCAACCTTTTATGTACACCTAAAATAAAATAACATTTTTCTTTGTCATGTGTCCCTCCTTTCATGGTGAAACATACCATGTGGCACCCCTTATGTCTCGTATGGTTGGGTTTCATGATTATTATTAATCATGAGAAAATCATATGCCTTAAATATTTTTTCAAAAAAATGGAGCTCTATGACCCAATCAAAGACTGGACACTCATAAAGTCATCCTTAAACCCTTAAGAACATTTTTTTGATAAAAATATATTTAGGCTTAAATGAAAAGGATTCATACCTCATTTAAAAACTGGGATCTTACATACCCATTCCCTTATTCCCTTCAAAATTCTTTTGTAGCATCCCCAACTCAGAAGACAATAGAAAGGTGATCCAATCCGGGTTGGCCACCTAACCACAAAGAAAATCTTCCCAAATGCAAGGGGCTGGAAACTGGAAGAGAGGGACTTTTAAATGATTCTATAGAGAAGATTATTCCCTCATACGTAATTGGTAATATAAAGTGGAAGAAAACCATTTGATAAAAAATAGAAAAAGTATATAAATAAGCATACTACAGAAGAATAAATTAAATAACACCATATAAATAAATAATAGGTTTTCATGTTGATAAATACACTAGATACACAATGATATCATACTATGATGTCTGTACTAAAGTAAGAGTACGAAAAAAATGAATAAAGTCATGTAATAAATATTATAAATAAAATGATACAACATACAACAACGGAATCACGAGTAAAGGCTTGATCCTCTATCCCCATGCTCTATCCTAAGTAGAAAGATACACTCTATCACCGAAAGAAGCATGCTTTCCATTATCCCTACATATGAGCATAAAGTCTACTCAGGTACCAAATGACACCCGAACATGGAGTGAGATAAAATCCCAGTAGGCTGACACCCACGGTGTATAAACCATTCCATTTTCTGTTGTAACCAATTTTTTCTAATATATGATAAATAAAATGAATTAAATAGATAAAATTAATATAATTATAACTTGGTCTGATATCTCAACGACATCTGTTCATTACCACCTTCTTCGGCCTACGACAAGAATCTGAATAAAGTACCAATAATAAGAAGGATGCATATATATATATAAAGGCTATAAATATAAAGGTATAAAAAAAGTAACATTCCCCCAAACTTGTACTTTAGATTTGGGTCTAATTTGTTTTGTCATCAAAGTGTTCTTCAAAGCACCAAAAGGTATCACAATTCACACAGAACATAAGAAGCGTCAATAATAACCTTCCAAAAAATATCATTATTATTATGTTCAAGTTGAGTGTTGGAGTCTAAGACAACCCCAAAGGTATCACCATAGTATATCCTATAATTTATCTAACCCCACCGATCATGTCCACAGAAATCTTCGGAAATACCATGTATCGCTTGAGGCATGTCTTTATCATGAGTTTGTCCCAATATCGCACATAAGGGGTCAGGTATCACCTAAGGCAAGGTGTATCTACTTTTACAATGCATAATTATTTTAATGTCCCTTTGGGAACTAGTATCACACATTATTATATAGAAACCAATATAAACCCTTGTTTGGAAAATCCTATGTCATCTCCTTCGTTACATATTGTGTAATCGGTCTTTAATGGATAGTCCCTATGTGGTCCTCAATACAAAACACATGTTGTCTCACTGTCCAGAATTCAATTATATTTCAATGAAGAAGATATCATAGATTAAGAATTTATAATTGCAACAAAAAAATTTAAACAACAAAGAGAAACATACATCCCAATCTGTCAAGCCAGACTGTCAAATTAAAACCACTTTATCAGCAAATGCATCAAAATTCACAACACAATAATATTGCAAGAAGGAAAAATCCTTAGGCTTAAACAAACCAATAGAACCCAAATTTTATGGTTCAAAATTATACTAAATAAATTATTTATTTAAAAATAAAAAAAATGGATCACACAACACATAAAATTAAATAATTTAATTATTTGGGGATAATGAAAAATAGACTGAATACATTGGCACACCCAAAAGGGTATCCACGGTGTCGCAACAATATAATCAAGCTATTTTATCTCAAACAATGTTGAAATAGTTAATCCCAACAATTTATATAAATTAGAATATGTAAAATTAGATCTCTCAAGTAGGAACCGATGATCGACACAACATGCGATCTAAAAGATGCAATGATATAATGAGAAAGAGAGTAGAGCCCCTACCTCATAACTGTAGAGGATCATATTATCCTATATGATCATTGATATAACCTAAAATGGAAGAAATCATATTATTTTATAAAAAATCAAATTTAAGGTAAAAACATCCATAAAAGATTGCACGATGGGTAATGGATAATTTCCTATGATTCTTGTGGCATAACATTAACCTTATCAAGATATTTACTGTGAAATAGACCACATTGAAAATGAATGATAAATGGAGTCGCATCAGGCTTCTGAATAAGGATTGAAGAGGAGGAGGTGAACCTAAGGGGGTGCTATAATGGTGATGCACCAAGAGAGGATGATGAAATAAGAGAGAAAAATAAAATAACATGATGAATGAAATGGGGAAAAGGAAAAGAAATAGATAAAAAAAATAAGTGAAAAATGTAAATAAATGAATAATAAATAAATAAAATAATAAGGATGGTAAAGAAAAGGAAATAAAAAAAATATGGTCTAATACCCACATTTATTTATATTTTCTTTTCAACTAACCCCCATTTTATTTTATTTTACAATTTCCATTTACCCCTTTTTAGTATCTTTTGATACCTGTTAAATTTGTTTCTATTACTTCTCAATTACTTTATATTATTTATTTACCCAAACACAATCCTAGGGTGTGATGTAATATTTCATGTAAAACTACATTAATAATTTATATTATTTCTATAGCTATCTAGGAATTGTGATAGGGTACGTTGGAACACTCCCTTGGTTGGTTTAAGGATTTGAAATAAAAACTAAAATGTCATTACCTGGATTAAATAAGATATATAAAAACCTTCCCTTCTTAAGAAAAATCATCCTCAAGTTTCCTTTCTGAGGGTAGTGGAATGTTATATGAGAAATGTTCTGGCCACTGAGCACATACATCAGTCTCCCACTCCTAGGTCTCATCTTGAACGTGTCTATGTTTCTATAACACCTGGACCAAAGGATCTAGCCTAACTTATAGAATCTTCATGATGTGGTCAATGATAAGGATTAGATGCTCCTCAAAGGATGAATCTACTTAAAGCATGATGTCATTAGGATCAAATGAATGAGATTTGTCCTAATGATACTATTGAATCTGAGATACATGAAATACATCTTGTATGGCATGTCACATCTAAGGTAATAGTAACTGATAGGCTGTCGACCCAACTCTATCCATAATCTCAAACTACCCAACATATCTCAGTGGTAAAATCCATTGCCTTCTGATCTCCATATGAACCATCATTGGACAAAAATGTATAAAGACATGATGTAACAACTATAACATGAGATGTTTGTAGTAAAAATATGTATAAGATTATTGTATAGACAGAGTTGTAGTCACTCACTTTTGAATCAACTGAACTTACTCTAAAGTCTCCTTAACAATGAGAGGAATCACCAAATATGCCTCACCTGCATCGAACTAGTATAAAGGTGGATAGTATGGTCAACCATATAAGGCCTCATACAGATCCATTAGAATCGTCACCTGAAATATGTTATTATAGGTAAAATTAATAAAAGGAATATTATTCTACTTGGAACCTCAAAAATCATGGACCCATGCCTGTGGAATATCCTCTAACACTCATATGGTCTACTTAGACTACTAATAGATATGAAGGTTATATGATGTACTCAATATGCATGTGTGAACCAATCACTTTCTAGACCCATTTACGTAACTGTAATGTAAATCGAGTTTACCTATATGAGAAAATATAATGTGGTACTCTATAAATTCAAACTATCTCTTGGATATACAACCTTCCAACACATCAATAAAAAAGGACTCCCAGATAGGTAAGAAGTGTTCACCTTTGGTCAATCTATCGATAATTTCCCATACTGAATCATTGCCTCAAGGAGATCTTGGAAAATTTTTAACAAAATTCATGGCATGTTCAATCCATTTCTACTCAAGAATGGATAGAGGTTGTAGAAGTCCAGCTAGTCATTAGTGATCTTCCTTCACCTAATGATAAGTTGAGAACCAACTGATTAATCCTGCTATCTTCTTCTTCATTCTTGGCCACTGGAACTGACGACCCATATCTCTTCACATATTGGTAAGTCCAAGATGAACTTCCAAAATAAAGGTATGAGATTCCTTCATCAATTCTTCAAAAGTTACCCATACATGTCCATGCTAAAATAGATTTTCACTACCATCAACAATCCAACCCAGATGAGGGTCCTCTCCTGGGAATAATTTCTTCAAAATGAGCCCATATGGATCATATAACTATTTCATAAGTACACACACCAACAGAAATGATGTCACTGTATTATCTGTTTGAACTAGTTTCCTGATCTATTTTTGAACCACCAAATACATATAAGAAAACAATGTCGTCATCTTCTACTCACTGCTGGCAGTCTAGACAGATTTTTTCTGCATCTTTCGGCTCAATGTTTTATCCATTGAATTTCCCATACCAGGGGTGTAAGCATGCTCAAAATTGAATGACTAATGGTATTCGACCCACCTGTGCTATGTCCCACTTTGTGGATATATATTTCAAGATTTTATGATTCGTCCAAACAACGATCCTCTCATCCATCAAATAGTGTCTCTGAAATCGTAAATAATGAACAATAACTTCTAAGTGAAGGTTGTATGTAAGAAAGTTCCACTCATGAGGAATCTTCTAGTAGGATCTATAAGCCACAACTCGATTGATGTGCATCAAAACTACACCCAGTCCGATTCCTGAAGCATCATAGTATACAATATATCTTCTACCTGGCTCAAGAGGAATTTAGATCAGAGTTGAGGTTTTTCATCCCATTTAATTCTTATAATAATTTTCACAAGATCATGAAAAAATAAATTGCACACCATTCTATGTCAGGGCTATAAGAGTCACTGCTAAGAGGGATAAATCCAAGATTAAAATCTTGTAATTGCCAGATATCCCAAAGAAAATGTGTATGTCAAAAAAAATTTGGGATTCTCACTTGAATATATGGCATTAACCAATTCTATGTCAGCTGACATGCCTTACTCAGATACTATATGAACCAATAATTGAACCTTATCAATCCAGAAGTGGAATTTTTTATGCTTTTCATATTTCTAGTTATCTCTCAGTGTACTCACCATGATATCAAGATGAGTTTCATGGTTATGATTGGAACATGAATACAATAAGATGATTTCAAAAAAAACCACCATAAATGAATCAAGGTATAGGTGAAAAAATAATTAATCAGAGCCATGAATTCTTCTAAGACATTCATGAGGACGAATGGAATAACTAGGTACACAAAAAATCTATACCTACTCCAGAAGGTCATATGTGGTGTTCATGATGGTCACACATTCACCTGGTGATGTCCTTACCTCATTAAAATCTTGGACAAATAATTTCATCCTCATATTTGATCAAAGAGGACATCTATATGTGGAATCATATATCGATTCTTTACTATTTGTTATTTTATCCAACAACAATTCACGAAAAATATGAGTGTATCATCCACCTTTTATGGAGAATAGAACTAGTGAACCCCATGAAAATTTTCTATGTATAATAAAACCCTTAGCCTCGAGGTCTTCAAACCGATTCTTGAGTTCATGTATCTCTATACATTTCATCCTAAATTGAGGAATACACACTGGTGCCACGTGTAGAACATTCTCGATAGTGAACACCACATCACTCACGGGAGGTAAGCCAAAGAAATAATTTAGAAATACATCACTAAAATGTTCCTCAATGGGAGTGAAGTCCACCAACTATGTTACCTGATTTCTCATGAAGAGACTTTCTAATTGATCTTTCACTCATCCCAACCATTCACATTTATGTCCATCTTGATCTTCTTATATATACCATTATCCTTCGTGTAGATATGTGTTTCCTTGAAGGGATGTGATGGAAACCCGACGGTGATAGAAATCCACTTGGGTATGAAAAGGAGTGAGTTAATTCATACTGTGAATGATTTCTATTCCAAACATATTGAGGATTTAAAAATTCCAAAGGAAATGATATCCACCTATCTTATGGGGCACTCTTGTAACTTGTGTATTCCCTATATTATAAACCCTATCAAAGTGTTAAGAAACATGAATTCACAATGGTACTCGATTGTAAATCCAAACACACAACTTAGATAGAGTTTCATAGTAGAATATGAAGACAAGAAAAGGTGTAATAAAGAGGGTAGGTATATAACCTGCCTCTAATCACTAAACAATATATATGCTGCTCTAATATTTAGGACTATATAGGGAATAGAAAACATATAAAGATAAATAAAATAAGTCCTACCTCCTATTTACCATTTAAATTCAAGCTAACATCAAAAGAAAATTAAAAATTTATTTTTAACAAATAGTCACTTCAAAATTTTAAAACAAGGAACAACAGTAGTCACATGATAACAAGAAGATGCACGCAGAAAGTAGATATTCCAGGGAAATATGCATGTCATTTTAATCCTGGTAGTTCCTAATAAGATGTATGTAAATGAATTTCCCTCCTATCAATGGGGTTTAATGGTAAAAATCATTGTATCAATACTACCAAAACCAATAACAACATAAAATAATTCTGTCACCAAATGAAATCATAAAAATAATAATTAACATAATAAATAACTGCAATCCTAACTCATAAGTTTCGGTTTCCCCAATATATGGGTTAGCTATGATGACACAGAAGGTACGATATAAATCCTTATATACCAGTCTCATATCTAACCTAAATAGTAAGAAAAAAAGGAAAAAATATATGTTACCAATTTGTAGTATCTTCATTCAGGGAGCTACTAAAAGGGTGCTCCGATCAGGGTTGGCCACATCACCTCAATCGCATGTCCCCGAATGCCAGATGATGATAGCTAGAAGTAAGGGCCTTTTTAGTATTTTGTGGGGAAGACTATTCCCTCATAGGTAATAGGGAATATATAGGGGATGAAAACCTATTTATAATAAATAGAGGAATAATATCTATATAATCAAACTATAGAAGATGAAATTAAATAACCCCATCAAAAGAAATGATAAGTGTGGAAGATGATAAATAAACCATATACACAATGATGTCATTCAATGATGTTTATTAAAATGTAAGAGTATAGAAAATTGGAATAAAATCATGCAATCAAAGCTGTAAGGAAATTGGCACAAAGTGCAACAACAACATTTCAAGAAAAGGTTTTTCCCACTGCCCCAAGCCCCGTCTGTAGAAGAAAGCAACAATAAAGCACCAGAAGTAGAATGCTTCCCATTATACATACATACGAGCATAAAGTCTTCTCTAGTACTAAACAGAACCCAATAAGGGATTGAGATAAAATCCCAATAGGCTGACACCCAAAATTTCTAAACCATTCCATTTCATGTTGTTAACAAAAATGTCTTCTAATATATGATAAATGCACGAAATTAAATATTTAAAAATTAAATAATTATAACTTGATCCGAGTTCTCAATAATGCCTATAAATTACCACATGCTTCATCCTAAGTCACTAATTTGATGAAGGTACCATTAATAAGAAGGACGTATATATATATTTATATACATACACACACACATATATATATATATTTGAAGTATAGAAATAAAACGGAAAAAAAATAATATACCCCACGTTTGTGCTTTAGATTGGGATCTAATTTATTTGTCAACCATGTGTACTTCAGAGAAAAAGAAGATATCACAATTCACACTAAATTCAAGTAGTATGAATATCAACCTTCCCCACGTTATTGTTATTATTATGCTTATGTTGTGAGTTAGAGTTTGACCATGTAATGAAGGTATCCCTATGGTACATTGTCCAATTTATCCAATTACACCAATCACATCCAAGGAAATATTCTAAAAGACCAATTTTTGCTGATGGCATGGATTTAACATTATTGTGTCCTAGTTTTGCACATAAGGGTCATAAATCACTCGAGGTATAGCTTAGCCACTTTTCTAACATGTCAATACTCGAATGTATTTTAGGGAACCAGTATCACTAATGATTATATAGAAACATAGGGAAACCCTCACCAAGATAAACTTAAGTCATTGCCTCCTTGGTATAATGTGTAATTCATCTGTAACAGAGTGTCCCTATGTAGTCCTTATAATGGAACACACATTGTCTCACTACCCTGAATTTAGTTATATTTCCTGGAAGCCGATATCACAGAGTATGTATTCATAATTTCAAAAAAAAACAAATAAAGAGAAATATATATCCTAATCATTCAATATAGATAGTCATAGTAAAAAAACATTATCAGAAAAAGAATAAAAATAAAAAACATGATAATAATTGTAACAGGGAAAAAAATTATGCTTAAAATAACCAACAAAACCCAACCTTCATGGTTACAATTTTCCTAAATAATTATTTAATTAAAAATCATAAAAGGGATCACACAACACATGAAATTAAATAATTTAATTAATTGGGGAAAACAAAAAATATACCAAATATGTCAGCACACGCAAAGGGTTGTCCATGATGTTGAAATAATTTAAACAAGCTAGTTTTTATCAATCAACAGTGAAATAGATAAGACAAAAAATTTAATTATATTAAATTAGGTGAAATTAAATATCACTTGCAGGCATCGATGATGGGAACAACGTTTGATCCAAAAGACGCATTGAAAAACGAGAAAATAGAGTTGATGTTCTACCTTCTAACCATATAGGATTCTATACTCTAAAATGATATTTGATTTGACTTAAAATGGAAGAAATAAGATTATTTGTAAAACCCCTAATTTCTAGTAAAAACCTTCCACAGAAGATTTCACAATAGATAGAGGATGAAATCTTTCTACTCTTGGTGTGTAATATTAGCCTTACTAAGATATTTACTATGCACCAGTCGACATTGGAAATTTATAATAAATAAAGTCATAACAGGCTTCTGAATGAGGAGGGGAGAGGAGTAGGTGCATCTATAGAGAGCGTTGCAGGGGTGGAAAACTAAGGGAGAGGGAGGAGAGAAGATATAAAAATAAAAGAAAGGGATGAATGAAAATATTAAAGAAGAAGAAAAAGGAAAACTAATAAAATAAGGGAAAATAGGAAAATTAATTTGAATAAGAAATAAATAAAATAAAATTGATGGGAATTAAAAGAAAAGAAAATAATAAAAATTGGATAATGCCCATTTTTGAATTATTTAATCTTTTTTGGTAACCCCCTTTTTATTTTATTTTAACCTTTGTTTTTACCCATGTTTACTTTCTTTTAATTTCATTTATATTCATTTCTATTCTGTTTCATTTTTTTAACAAAAACCCTATTCTAGGGTGTGATGTAATATTTCACATAAAACCCAAGAATATATTTATATAATTTTAATAGCATCCCAGGACCAACAACAGGGTGTGAAGAAGCACTCCTTGGGTTGCTTTAAGGATTTCAACTAAAACAAATAAATGGTTCATAACTTGATTAATGTCGGGACGATACATCTCTCTTCTTCCCTTAATTTTCTTTTTTTTAATTTACATCCCTCCTTTTCCTTTATTATATATTTTGTTATGTTATTGTGGCCATTTTGATATGAGTTTAGTAACATATAACTTTTTATCCTATGATACAACTAATTTTGGAATGTTTGACTGTATCATCTTATTTCATCCCAATTTTTAGAGGATATTTTATTTCATTAATTACGTTTTTATTCAATGGTTTTTTGATAAATGTGGAATAATTTATTTTAAGTAGGTTATCTTAATATTTTTTTTAAATATTGATTCATTAATATTGTTTTGTTTTTGATGCTATAGTGTTCAATAAAATATAGGAAACCAACAAAAAAGCTAACACAAACAATATTAGGGTTAAAAAAAATTAATACTAACATGATGTATAAATATCATTTGACACATATAATAATTAGTATGAACATGTTTATTTTTTTATAAAATATCTAACATAAAGAAAGATATAAATAAGGATTCCTTAAAGTTAAATTGGATATTAAATTAATTCAACTTCCATAAGTAATTTGAAATATTTATACATTGAATGTTTTAGCTGGTATACGGTAATAAATTGATAAGATACTCGATTGTTTATTTTCATTAGTTTCTAAGTGATTTTAAATGTTTTAAATAAATAATTTGGTGATTATACAAGCTAGTATGAGTTATGGACTATTCATAATAGGGCATGTATTAAAGTTATAAATTTATATTGTATATAGTTTTTCTATTATTCATCATTAGTTATTGTAATATTCATTTTCTTTGATTTAATTATGATCTTCATTTTTCATATTCTATTATTATTGAAATGTGATTCCGTTATACCACATTGTATATTCACAGGTGAACATGGAAATAAATAAATAAAATAGAAATGTAATATATAACTCCTATTTCATTTAATTGGAAGTGTTGGTGTGTGGGTTTAGGTTTTGGTGTGTGATTTGGGATGGTTTTTACAGTTATAACCCCCACCTAATTTTCTATTATAACATAGAGAAAAAATGGGCTCCTCTCTCACTATATATATCTATCCCCCTTATCTCCCACCCTTCCTAATTATATATTCTTATATGACATTTCATTCATTGATTTCATTTATATATTATCCCATATTATATTTTTTTATTATAGTGTGGATATATCAATAAAAAGAAAGTCATCCCTAACTTATGATTCAATGAATCAACTGATTTGGGATGTTTTGACAATCACATCTTAGTTTAGTTAATATTTTATGGATTTTTTGAATCCCTTGATTTGTTTTTTACAAAATTGTTTTTGTTAATAGAAATGATGTGACTTATTTTATGTTAGTGACCATGATATGTTTTATTTCACAAATTCATATATATTGTTTGATTTTTTGAGTAAGTTTATTATGTCGGATATGGTTGACCCGACCATTATGATAATGAAATAGATAATGTAATTATAAAAAAATTAAACTAATTTTAAATATAAATATCTTTATGCACATAGTATAATAAGTGGAAATGTTTTTTATAAAATGTATATAATAATCAAAGTTGGAAATGAATATTGTTCTCTTCATACTAAAGTTTCTATGGAATAATTTTAAATTTCATATAAAATTAGTAATAGTTTTTGTTGAAATTTGTTTTTATTTTAGATGATATTTAATATATAAAAACTCTAACATTTATTTTTTTGGTTTTTATGTGATTTTAAATTCATTTAATATATAAAATATTGATTTTAATGGGTATTTTTACTTATTGATTAGTCTTAATGGGGGAATAATTAATGTTATAAATGCATACTCATCTTTGAATATTATTTTTCTATTATTCATCATGAATTGTTTGAATATTTTTTTCCCTAATATTATTTAGTTATTGAATTTTCATGGTATGTGATTAATGAAATGAGTTTTTTTCATAATATATTTCATGTTTCCAAGTTAACATCATAGGAAAAAATGATAATGATAAAAAATGAAAATATTACATGGAACTCATGTTTCATTAATTTTGTTGGCCTTATGTTTAGGAGTGGGTTTTGTTATGTTATTTTGGTTAGGTTGTAGATTTATGACCCACCTCCCAGGTATCTATAATCATACAGGGAAGAAAATCGATCATCTCTCACCATCTCTCTCTACCAATTCTATCCCTCTATAACTAATTAGCTCTTCTTACTCTATTAAGATTCTTTATTTAATGTCATTTATTATTGGATCCCTTTAAGTGTTTAATTTCTAGAAATATTTCCTTACTGATAAGCATAAGGTAAAAACTAAAGTTTGATTATGTGATTCAACCGATTTGGGAAAGTTTTTCTAGCTCATTTTATTTCATCTATTTTTATGGTTTTTTAATCCCATTAATAATTTTTTTTAAAAACATTTAGTATTGACATCGATGGTATGATTCAATTTGAGTAGGATAACATTATATTTTCATTTTTAGATTCATCTATGTGGTTTTGTTTAGAAGTTCAATATATTGTATCTGGTTTAGGTGAACCAAAAAAAATGCTAATGCACTCCAAAATAGAAATAAAAAAATTATCCTAATGTAAAGTATAAATATAATTCCACACTTTAATAATGGTTGTGGAATGGTTATTTTTTATATAATATATAAAATAAATAAACCAGGCTTAATTGTGGTTTTGTTCATACTAAAATTATTTTAAATTTAATTTAAATTCCCTAACTATATTAAAAGAGTTCGTTATTTAAATTTCTGTTTATTTGATGATGTAAAATAGATGAGAATCAGTATTTTTAAATTTTTATTTTTCTATGTGATTTTAAATATATTAATGAAATAAATCGGGGATTCTTCAAACTGGTTTGAGTAAATTTGTTTCTTAATAAGGCATGGATTAAAGATATACACGAAATTTGATCATTGGATAATCTTGAACTATTATTCAAAAAAATATTAAAATTTCCTTATTCCTTGATATTATTATTATCATTAATTTTTTATGGTATGTGAGTATTGAAAATATTTTTCTGTACCGAGTTAAATATTTTAAAGATAACTTAATAATGAAATAAAAATAAAGATTAAAATGGAAATGTAATTTGGAAATAGTTTTTCTTTTCTCTGGGTGACCTGATATCTCATTGTGGATTTCATTGTGTAATTTGGTTTTGGTTTCGTAGTTATAACCCCCATCCTTTTGATAATAATAAAAATAATAATTAAAAAAAGGTCTCCCCTCTCATTATGGTTGTCTATCCCCTCATTATCTCCCTCCAAACATAATTATACCCTCTATATTTATTCTT
This sequence comes from Viscum album, assembly GCA_963277665.1. Classification (NCBI taxonomy): domain Eukaryota; kingdom Viridiplantae; phylum Streptophyta; class Magnoliopsida; order Santalales; family Viscaceae; genus Viscum; species Viscum album. Next base: position 638,792,415 of record OY728146.1, on the reverse strand, counting down.
ATTTTTTGAATTATTTTTTTCATAGGCCCCTATACAGGTTTTTATTATTTTAGATTGGTTGTGTTCGTAAGTGGGAGGTATTCTGAAAAAATAGGATTCTATGATTCAACTTATTTAAGAATGGTTGGTAAAATCATTTTATTTTATAAAATATTCAATGAATCTTTTGATTTCATTGATTTGTGATTTATTTAGTAGTACAAATTAATAGAGAACGTGAGGTTTTTTCGTAGGTAACCTAGATATTATTACAGGTCTGGATTCACTTATATGGTTTTTCTGTGAGTCACTACATTTTTTCATATGTAGGTAATCTGACCAAAAAACAAATGCCCCAGAAAATAGAATATAAAAAATTATACTATTGTAATGTATAAATGTTATTTTTCACATAGAAAATTTATTTTGGCCGTGGTTATTTTTTCTATTAAATATCTAAAATAAATAAACAATGAAGTATATATCATATTATTTTTACATAATTAGTTATGAAATTATATTAAATATTGTATGTATGTAAAAATATTTTTTTAATTATTTGGTTATTATATGATTCCAAATGGATAAGAAACTATATTTTTCCTTTTTTAGTTTCCATATTATTTTAAATTCATTAAAAAATAAATTTGGGATTATACAAACATTTTTGAGTTATGGATTAGTATTAATAATCAATTGATTATTGTTTTAGATTAATATAAATCATTGAATATTGTTTGTCTACTATAAATACTGAATTATCAGAATATTGAATTTCAGTGGTATTATTGTGAAATTTATTTTTATTAATATTTTCTAATTGAAAAGAGTTTTGATCATAACTTGTTGTATATTCTCTATATAATGTTGCAATGATATGAAAAATATAAGAAATGGTAATGTAGTTATGAACTCATACTGCATTTCATTGGGTTACCTAATGTATGATTGTGTGTGTGTGACTCAACGTGTGAGTTGTATAGTTGTTAATTATATGACCCCACCTAAGTTTCAAATATAATACTAATAAAAAAATTCCCCTCGAATTTTCTACTTCTCACTCCCCTTGGTCTCCATCCCCCATTAATTTTTTATTCTTCCTTTAAGATTTTCAATTTGATTTATTTTATTATTTTTCGTATATCATTATTTTATTTGTCTTAATGTGACTTAAATAATGAGTGAAACATGATATATAAATTTCAATTTTGTGACTAAATTTATTCGAAAATGTTTTGCAGGCTCAGTTTATTTCAGTTAATTTTTTTATGGATTATTTTATTTCTTTAATTCATCTTTGATCCATTGGATCATATTGATGTAAAATTCATGAGTTATTTTATTTTTCTGACTCTGGATTTTTTAAATATCTTGATTCATGTATATGGTTGTGATTGGTGATTTAGTTTGTTTCATCCGATGTAAGAAATCTGATCAAAAATCAAATTAACCTGATAATGTAATTAAAAATATATATTAACTTCATATAAAAATATCATTACATACATAGAGGAATGAATTTTACATGATATTGTATTTCGAAATTATTAAAATAAATAAACATGTTACTAATTGTGGTGGATTGCAAGCTTAATTAGTTATTAAATTATTTTGCATTTCAGATGTAACTACAAAAAGTGACTTTATGAGTTTTTTTGGAAATTAGATGGAATTAAATAAATAAAAAACTATATATTTTTCTTTTTATAAAAATATATGATATTTTAAATGCATTAATTGAATAAATTGGTGGGTTTATATGTTATTATGGATCATTTATTGGTCTTAATAAGGAAATTTTTAATGTTATAAGTTCATATAACCCATTGAATGAATTTTTTTCATTAATTGTGAATTTATGTAATATAAAGTTTCCATGTTATTATTATGATATTTATTTTTTCCAAGTACATGCTTATTCGAATGATTTTTTTATAAAACATTGTATGTTCCCTTTTTAAGGGGTAAATAAATAAACATAAAAAGAAAAAAGAAAATATTATTTGGAACTTGTGTTGATTTTCTCTGTATGAAATAATGTGTGGGTGTAGGTGTCAAATTGTGATTTGGGTTGAGTGTTAGAGTTCATAACCCACCACCTTAATTTAATTTATAATTATGAGGTTAAATAGTTCTTGTCTCATTGTCTCTCTCTCCTTCCCCTTCCCCCCACTTAAATATCACTTTTTTCATTAATGTTTTTTATTTGAATTGTTTTATTCTTATTACTATATATATGTTTCGTTTGAGATTGTGGGACTAAATAAATAAGAGTAAAGTATTCTTTAACAAGTAATTTTATGATTCAATATATTTTGGAATGTTTTGCTAGATCATATTATTTCAATTAATTTTATGAAGGAATTTTTTATTCCCACAATTCACATTTTTCAAGGGGCATATTGGCATAGGAGGGAGAATTTATTTTATATAGGAGACCCTAATTTCTTAACATGTCATGATTAATATATATTGATGTGTTTGGTGAATCCGTATAATGTGTTAGATACAGGAGTCCTGACCATGAAGCTAATACACCCGATAATGTAATTAAAAAATCATATATAATAAATTAAAAAATAAATATCATTACACATATAGAAGAATGAGGGTGATGATTCTTATATTATATAATAAATATTTAAAATAAAAAATGAAATGAATACTTTGTTATTTATAATAAATTTTTTCTTAGATTATTTTAAATGCTATAATTTAGTATAAAAGGGTTTTATTGATTATTTGGTCTATCAGATAATCATTAATAAAAGAGAATATTTATTATTTATTTGTTTTAATTTCAATTTGATTTTAAAATATTAAATAATTATTTTTTTTATTATATGATATGGTTTGAGATATTTATTTGTCTTAAAAAAGAAAATGATTAAAGTTATTAATGAATATTTCTTTTTGAATATTATTTGGTATTTATTCATTATGATTTTTTGGTTTTTTATTTTCATTGATATTATTATCACATTGATTTTTCATGGAATTTTCTTATAGAAATTTGTTTTTTACATACGGTTTTTTATATTCTCAACAGTATATAGTAAATAAATAATGGGAAAGATAGAAAAAATAACTGTAATTTGGAACTCATGTTGCCTTTCTTTGGGTGACCTCGTGTGTGGGTGTGGTTTTTGGTGTCTAATTTTACTATGTTTTAGAGTTATATAAACCTAACATATTTTTATTGAAATTATATGAAAAATGTTGCTTCCATCAATGTATCTCCCCCCTTCTCACCTTCCCTCTTTAGTACTCTCTTCTCCATTTAATCTTCTTTGTATGATTTGTTCTCTAATTTGGCCCTTATGAAAAAAAATATATCTATGTGACCATGTAGAAAAGAGAAAATTAATCCCTAACTTTTTATTATGGGCTTCGAATTATTTTATAATTTTTTACTATCTCCACATATTTTATCTAATTATTCAATAATTTTTTGATATTCTTAATTAATGATTTATAAAATTGTCGTATTCTAATATAATCGGTGATTTATTTTAGTTATTTAATATTGAAATTTTTTTGGTACCAATTATTTCATATGGTTGTGTTTTGTGTTTTGGTGTGCAATGTCAAACACAGGTTACTACAATAAGAAGAAAATGCCCCTGATAATGTGATTGAAAATTTTTAATAGTAACTTGAACTATAAATATCCTTCCAAACATAAGTTAATTAGATTTAATATGTTAATTTTGTTTTTAAAATCCTTAAAATAATTAATTAATGATATAAATATGGTGTTCTTTAATATTAAATTTTTAATAAATTATTTTAATTTCTTTAATAAAATAGATTTAGTGTTTCTTTGAAATGTTTGTCGATTTGATGACCATAAATAGATAATAAAATCTGTTGTTTCTTTTTTAATTTCTATGTGATTATAAATGCATTAGATAAATAAGGTGATGTTTCCAAAATCTGGTTTTAGTTATTGATTGGTCTTAATATGGGAACAATTAATTTTATAAATGTATATTTCTTATTGAATATTTTTTCATATTATTCATCAACAATTCATAGAATTTTTATTTTCTTTGATATTATTTTGATCTTTATTTTTCATGTTATTTTATTGTTGAAACTATTTTTTACCACATTTTATGTTGTCAAGTGAATGTCATAATGAAATAAAAAAATGAAATAAATGAAATCTAATTTTGAACTCGTGTTGATTTTATTTGGGTGAATTGAACTATGTGTGGGTGTTGGTGTGTGATTTTAGAAGGCTATCAAAGTTACAACCTCTATCCTGGTTTTTATTAAAATATTGAGAAAAATGGGGCTTCTCTCTCCCTCCCCGTTATCTCCCAACCTCCTTATTTCACACTATATCGTTTAATATTCTTTCATCAATTTCCTTTCTCCATGGTAGCCTATAAAATTTTCATTTTTATAGTGTGATAGAATAAGTAAGTGGATAGTTTAGCCTAGCTTTTGACTATGTGATTCAAATAATTTTGAAATTTTTAGCTCAGTAATACTATTTCATATATTTTTTTAATAAATTTTTGAATACATTAATTAATATTTTATTCAAGGGATTATTTTTAAAGAGAGGATATGATTTAATTTATCCATGTGACACTGATATTTTTTGTATATATTGATTCCTGTATAAGATTTTCCTTTTTTTAGTTAGTGTGTTATTTCAAAAGCAGTTGACCGAAAAAATAATTCAATTCTCCTCATAATGAAATTTAAAAAATATATACTAACTTGAAGAATAAATATAATTACACGCATAATAGATTGAGTGGTAAAAGGATTATATTGTTTATAATATATCAAAAAATGACTAAATAAAAAATAAATATAGTATTAATTATATTTAATTTGTTATTGAATTAATTTAAATTCAATAAGTAACTATAAATAGAGATGGTTCGAATTATTTTTTTAATTGATGGTCCTAAATAGATAATGAACTCTATTGATTTTTTTATTTTCTATGTCATTTTAAATGTGTTAATAAAATAAATTGGTGACTCTTAAATATTATTTGAGTTATTGATTTTTCTTAATTAGGTAATATATAACATTATAAATGTATATTACTCATTGAATATTATCTTTTTATTATCATCAAGAATTGATAGAATGTTGATTTTATTTTATATTACTGTGATGTTGATTTATTATGGTATGTTATTATTGAATTTTTTTGTGTACAACAAATATGTTCTCAAGTGAATGTGTTGGTGAAATAAAAATAATGATAAATATGTAAATGTAACTTGGAACTTATGTTTTCTTTATTTAAGGGAAAAGATGTGTGGGGGAGGGTTTCAAGATGTAATTTACTTTTGCTATCATAGTGACAACCCCTTCCATAGTTTTTTATTAAAATTATAATAAGAAATGGATCTTCTCTCATCATCTATCCCCCCTATATATTTCCCTCTGTAATTATATATTCTTCCCTTGAAATTATTTCTTCAATTCATATTATTTTTATTCCCCAATCATAGTTTAATTTGTGGTATTGTAAAAATTCTAATAATATGAATATAATCTATAAATTCTTGTTGTGTGATTCAACTGATTTGGGATTTATTTATAGCTCATTTTATTTCATCACATTTACTAATAATTTTTCTAAATACCTTATCTTTATTATTATACAAGTGGTCATATGGATGGATAAGATATAATTTATTTTATATTGGTGGCCTAAATATTTTTTTAATTTTTCCATTCCTGTATACTATAATGTTTTGAGAGTGAGTGTTGTGTGTCGGTTGTAGGTGACATGTCTATGAATCTAATTCACAAGATAATGGAATTTAACAAATTATATTAAGTTAAAGTTTAAATTTCATTCCACACATAGAATATTGAGAGTGGAAATAGTTATTTTGTTTATAAAATATCTAAAATATATTCATAATTCATGTTGATTATTGTTTTTAATTATTCCTCATTATTTTTTGAAAAAATTTTATTCCTTTATATTATTGGGATCTTTATTTTTCATGGTATATACTTATTGAATTCTGTTTTTTATACCATGTTGTATGTTATCATTTGAACATGAAAAAATGATAAAAATGGAAATTTAATTTGGAACTCATATTTATCTTCATTGGGTGACTTGATGTGTGGGCATCGGTTTTGGTGTGTGATTTCATCTCAGTTTCAGAGTTTGCACCCCCACCACAGTTTCTATTATAATAATTTGAAAAAAATGGAACCCCTATCATTATTTCTCTCCCTTTACCCATTCTCTCTCTGCCCCCTTAATTATCATATGTTTTGTTACTCGTAATTAATTTATTTATTTTTTGATGGGTACTATATAAGTTTTTTTTGATTTTTGATTAGATATATAATATGAAGGTAATCCAAGAATTTTGATTATGTGATTTAATTGATATAGTATTGTTTTGTAAGATCCTCTTATTTTTTTAAGGTTTTTTTATTCCCCATATTTAATTTTTATTCAGGGGTTCGTATTTATAGAGATGTTATGATATATTTTAGGTAGGTAACCCGGGTCTTTTTAAATGTATCAATTCATGTGAATAGTTTTTCTCGGTGAGTTATTTTGTTATCTTAGATAAAAGAGACCCAAAGAATAATATAATTCTCCCAACAATGGAATAAAAAAATTGTTTTTATTAGATTAAAGTTTAAATATCATTCCAAATATTCTATAATTAGTGTAACAATGGCAATTTTACATTTGAATAGTCTCAAATAAAAAAAATAAGGAAATAATTATAGTGTTCTTCATATTTAATTGGTTATTAAATTATATTAAATTCCATAAATATATAGAAATTTTTCTAATGTGAATTATTTATCTATTGTTTGATAATAAATGGATACGAAACTAAATTTTTACTATTTTTTAGTTTCTATGAAATCTTAAACGTACTAATGAAATGATGAGGTGATTATACAAGTTGGCTTGTGTAATTTATTGGTCTAAATATGTGAATCATTATTTATAAATTTATATTTTTTGTTTAATATATGTTTCATCAGGAATTTTTGAATATTGATTTTCCTTGATATTATTGTGAACATTATATTTTATTTTATTTTCTTATTAAAAATAATTTATTTTTTAGTATATATTATGTTCTCAATTGGACATGGTAAATAAATAAAAATAAATATATAAAATAGGAATGTAATTTTAAAATCATGTAGATTTTCTTTATGTAACCTATTTTGTGTGTGTTAATGTCATTGTGTGATTTCGGCCGGGATTCAAATCTATAATTTCCCACCCTAGTTTTTACTATAATATCAAGGAATAATGGGATCCTCTCTCCTTGTATCTATCTCTTCATCCCCCTTTTATCCGTCTATATCTAATTTTCACTTATACTTTAATTTACATTATTTTAATAATTTTTTTCTTGGTTCCCTATTTGAGTTTAATTGGTGGTACTATAAAAACATCAAGAAGATGAATATAATATATAAATTTTGAGTCACTAATTTATCATATTTTGGAATTTTTCACTAGTTCATATTATTTTATATATCTTTTCAATGATTTTTTAACTCTATCCGCTCATGTTTTATTCAATGGGTTTTGTAACGGAGAAGGTTTGATTTAAATTTGGTAGGTAGACTTAAACTTTTTTCATGTATTGATTCATATATATAGTTGTGTTTTGTTAGTTAGTATGTTCTAATAGATGTAGGAAACCCAAATAAAAAGGAAATGGACATGTTAATGGATTTAAATGAAAATATACTTACATAAAGTGTACATATAATTCCATGCAAAAAAAAGGAGTGTGATAATGGTCATTTTTTATTAATTCTCACGAATAAATTCAAATTACTTGTTTAATATTATTTATCTATTATTCAACATTAATTGTTAGAATATTTAATTTTTTATATATTATTATGATCATTATTTTCTATGGTATGTAATTATATATATTATTTTTTACGAACCATTTTGTATATCCTTAAGTGAACATGAACAATAAATAAAAATTATTATAAAAATTGAAATGTAACTTGAAAATCTTATTTCATTTCCTTAGGTGACCTGATGTGTCGGTGTTAGAGTCCATGTGTGATTCCATACTAGTGTCAATGTTACAAATCCCCACCCTATTTTCTTCTATAATACAAATAATAAAGGCACAATCCTTTAATTTATCTCTCTGACACCCTTTATCTCCTTCCATTATTAATTATCTCATTTTCATTTAATCTTGATTCATTGATTTATTTTTGATAAGTTCTCAATAAAATTAAACTTTATAGATGTGTGACCATGTTGATAAGTGGAAACAAATACCCACCTTTATATTTTGTGATTCAATTGATTTGGGAATGTTTGGATAGCTCTAATTATTCCATATTATTTTTGATGGATTTTTGTATTCCTTTAATTCATGTTTTATTCAATGCTTCATATTGATAATGAAGGTGTGACATGTTTTAGATAGGTATCATTAATATTTATACATATATAAATTCATTTATATGGTTCTATTTGGTGATTTATGGTTCGATGGAAGATATAGGTGACCTAAAGAATCAGAAAATGCACCTGATGATGAGATTAAATATTATTAAATATTAAATTGAAGTGTAAATATCATTCCACACATATTGTAATTCATTTAATAATTTTATGTTTTTTATAATGTTTCTAAAATAACGAAATAAGAGAACAGATAAAGTCTTTTTCTTGTTAGATTTTTTCTTATATAAATTTAAATTCCTTAATAATGTAGATTTTGTCTCTATTTTAATTTTTTAGCTATTGGATTATCATTAGTAGATAAAAACTCAATATTTTTTTATTTATTTACTATGTTATATTAAATTCATTAAATAAATAATGTGGTGATTATAAAATTTGTCTTGAGTTATTGATTGGTCTCAATAAGTTAAGCATTAATATTATAAATATAAATTTCTCATTGAATATTGTTTTTTTATTATTCATCATAAATTTATGGAATACCGATTTTCTAGGATATTACTATGATTTTTATTTTTGATGATATTTTATTATTGAAATGTATTTGTTTTACAATATTTTATTTTCTCAAGTGAAAGTGGTAAAGAAATAAAAGAGAGAAAAAAATAGAAATGAAATTTGGAACTTCTGCTTCCTTTCATTAGGTGACATAGTTTTTTGGTGTGGGTGTCGGTGTGTGATTTGGGTATTGTTAGAAAGCAACAACCCATATCATTGTTTTCATTATAATATTTAGAAAAAAAATATATTTCCTTTGTATAACTCCTCATTCTCTCCCTCCCTCCCTATTTCTCTTTTTATCTTTTAATATTCTTTAATTTATTTATTTTATGCTTGGTCCCCTATAAAAGTTTCATTTACCAAAGTGTGATTGAATCAATAAGAGTATTTTATCAATTATATTTTAATTATATGACTCAATTAATTTTAGAAATTTTGGATCAGTCACATTAATTCATCTAATTTTTGGAAATATTTTTTCAAATCATTAATTAAAAAATTATTTAATGGGTCATATTGATAGAGAGGGTATGATAAATTTTATCTAAGTGACCTTGATATTTTTTTCATGTAACTATTCATCTATACAATGTTTTTTAGGTAGTGTTTTTTTGTCCGTTAAATCGACCAAAACAAGATGATAATTTACTCGATAGTAGAACTAAAAAAACATACTAACATGAAGTATAAATATCATTCCACAGATAATAGAATGACTGTTACAATGGTAATTTTTATTATAATATATCAAAAAATAAGATAATAAATATGGTTTTCTTTTTATATAATTAGTGACTAAATTATTTTATATTCCATACTTTTATATAATTACTCCTTATTTTAATTGACCAATAATTAGATTATCTTAGATAGTTAAGAAACTAGATTGATTTTTTAGTTTCTAGGATATTTATATTATATTAAATAAATAACTATGTGATTCTTAAATATGATTTGAGTTATTTATTTATCTTAATATGGTAATATTTAATGTTTTAATAGTTTATTATTCGTTAAATATTTTTGGTTATTTATTAGAATGAGTTATTATAATATTTTATATCATTTTATATTATTTTTGTCATGATTTATTTTATTATGTTTTTATCAAAATTATTTTTTGTACCACATTTTTTTTTCTCAAGTGAATTTGGTGGACAAAAAAATAATGATAAAAATTGAAATGTATCTTAGACATCATTTTCCATTCATTGGGTGGCAAGATGTTTGGGTGTGGGTGTTTGTGGGTGATTTGGGACATTTTTCAAAAGTTATGACCCCATCTCATTTTAATTAAAATTATAAGAAAAATAGGGCTCCTCTCTCACCATCTCTCCCTCCTCCCCTTATTTAATTACACCTAATTCTCTCTTCTTCCATTAAAATTATTCCATCAATTTATTTTCATATAATTCTTTTATCAGAGTTTCATTTTTGGTGGTGTGAATCTATCAATAATAGAAAGTTAATCCAAAACATTTTACAATGAAATTCAATTGATTTGGGAATGTTTAACTCGATCATCATCTTTTATCTCATTTTTTAATAATTTATTGATTCCATTAATTTGAGTTTTATTCAAGGGGTCATATTGACAGAGAAGGTATGATTTATTTTAGGTAGCTTACCCTAACCTATTTTCATCTCTCCATTCATGAATACATTAATGTTTATTGAATGGGTGTGTTATTTCAGATGAAGGTGACCCAACCAAGAAGCTAATTCCCATGATAATGGAATTAAAAAATTGTAATATATTCAAGTATAAATGTCATTCCACAAATAGAATAATGATATTAATAATGGTTTTTGTTTTATAAAATATATTAAATATATGAATATTACATATTGACTGTTTTTTATTCATCATGAATTGGGGGGATTTTGATATTCCTTAATATTATTATGATCATGAAGTTTTATGGAATTTACTTATTATGATGAGTTTTTTCATACCATGTTGTATGTTCTCAAGTGAATTTGGAAAAAAAATAAAATAAATATAAAAAATTGAAATGTAATTGGGAACTCATATTTCATTTCATTGGGTGACATGATGTGTTTGTGTGGGCGTCTGTGCCTAATTTTATCTAGATTTTTGAGTTATGACCCCTATAAAGGTTTCTCTTATAATAATGTTAAAAAAGTATTCCTTTATCACTATTTATCTCCCATACCCTTCTCTCCATACCTTTTTAATTACCTATTATTTATTTATTATTATTTCATTAATATATTTTCTAATGGGTTCCCTGTCATATTTTTCAATGATTTTGTGACTACATCAATAATAAGAATATTACCCATAACTGTTGATAATATGATTTAATTAATTTGGGATTTCTTGATAGCTAATATTATTTCATTTTATTTTGAAAGGACTTTTTTACTCCCCCAATATATTTTTTATTCATGGTATCATATTAATAGAGATGTTATGATTTATTTTACATAGCCGAGTATTATTTTTTTAATGTCTCGATTAATGTATAAATTTTCTTTGGTGAGTTATTATGCTTTTTTAGATACAATAAATCCATATAAGAGGCCAATATGCACAATAATGGAATTAAAATATTGTTTATACATGATTGAAGTATAAATATCATTCCACAAATAGTTTGAGGAATGTGATAGTGGTTATTTTCATTATCAAATGTATATAATTTATAAAATTAAATAACTATAGTTTTCTTCATACTGAATTGGATATTAAAATATTTTAAATATCATAAATATGTTGGAATATTACTGATTTGAATTGTTTGAATATTATTTGATCTAAAATATATAATAAATTTAATTTTTTTGTAGTTTTTATGAAATTTTAAATAAATTAAATAATTGATGTGGAAATTCTAAAAGCGGGTCTGTGTAATTAATTGGACTTAACGTGTAATGTATTAATATGATAAATGAATATTTATTTATGAATATTTTATGTTTTTATTGATCAGTAACTTTTTAATATTGATTTTCATGGATTTTTTTTCAATCTTGTTTATTAGTGTATGTGATTATTAAAATAAGTTTATTTTGGTCCATGTTTTATGTTCTCAATTTAGCATGGTAAATAAACTGAAATAAATAAAAACAATAGAAATGTAATTTCAAACACATGTATCTTTTATTTGTGTGATATGTTGTGTGGGTGTTGATGCACGTGAAATATTTGGGATGGGAGTTAGAGTTATAACCATAGCACTAGTTTTTATAATAATATTATGAAATTAAAGGGAATATATCTCACTATCTCTATCTCTCCATCCACATTTATTCCCTCCATCCATAATTCCATCCTATTAATTTAACATTATTTCGTTGATATATTTTCTTCTTGGTCACCTATCATTGTTTAATTTGTTGTTGTGTTACCGTATCAAGAAGTTGAAACTAATATCATACTTTTGATTCTCTAATTCAACTATTTTGGATTATTTGACTAGTTCAATCTTATTTAAAAAAGTAATAATGATTTTTTGAAACATTTAGTGAAAAGTTTATTCAGTGGGTCATAATATTAGAGAAGGTATAATTTATTTTCGGTAGGTGACTATGAATTTTTTTAGGTATCGACTCATGTATACATTTTTGTTTTTTGAGGCGACATATTATTTTGGATGAAAGAAACACAACCAAAAAAGAAATTCCCATGGTAAAGAAATTGAAAATATATATTCTTACTTGAAGTTCAAATATCATTCCACGCATAAGAAATGAGTGTGGTAATTGTTATTTTTTTTTAAAAAAAATATATAATATAATTATATTAAAAATTGAATATTATTAATCTTTTATTCATTATGAATTATTGAAATATTTATTTTTTTGGAGATTATTGTGATCGCGATTTTCTTTGTTATGTAGTTATATAAATGATATTTCTATAAACCATGTTTTATGTTCTCAAGTGAACATTGAAAAATGATAATCATATAGGTGGAAATATAAGTTGGAAGCCTTGATTCATTTCATTGGGTGACATGATGTTTGGGTGATGATGTTTTTGAGTGATGCTAACTAGGATTCGAAGTTATTTCCCCCATCATTTTTATATTATAATTTTGAGAAAAAATTGGATCCCCTTTCCATATCTTGTTCTCCCTCCCATTTTCCCCACTCCCACCTTAATTATCTTTTCTATATTTAATATTATTTATTCAATTTCTTTTTTGATCAGTCCCATGTCATATTTATGTAGGATTATGTAACTGCATCAATAAGAGGATGGTAATACCTTATTTTTTATTATATTATTCAATTAGTATTGGAATGTATAGCTCGAACCACATATTTGAACCTAAATTTAGTTGTGTTTTTTATACCCTTAATTAATTTTTTATTCAATTATTCATATTAAAATAAGGTATTGTTTATTTTAGGTGGGTGAACCTAATATTTTTCATGTTTTGATTAATGTTTTTAGTTGTTTTTAGTGATTTTTTGTCTTTTTATGGAAGATAATAGACAACCATGAAGCTAATGGGACCAATAGTGATGTTAAAAAAATGTTTATCCTTAATTTATGTATAAATATAATTCCTCAAATAGTATAATGAGTCTAAATATGTTTATTTTGTTTCTCAATATCTAAAATAAATAAATAATAAAATAATTATTATATAATCATGATCAATTAGTTATAAAATTATTTAATATTTAATAATTAAGTAGAAATTGTGCTGATTTTAATTGTTTTTCAATTAAATGATACTAAATAGATGAAAAACTATTTATTTTCTTTTTTTACATTATTTTTTTTTAAATGCATTAAATAAATATTGTGGTGACTCAACAGGATGGTTTCATTAATTCATTGGACTTATAATTGTATGGATTATTGTTATAAATTCCCATTAATCACTGAATAATGTTTATCTTTTATTTATGATGAATTTTTGGATTGTTTAATTTCCTTTGTATGATGGTGATCATGGTTTTTGGTCGTATATTCTTATAGAAATAAAAAATAATCATACCATATTGATTGTAAAAATGTAAATGTGGTAGTGAAATAAAAATGTAGATAATAATGAAAATGTAAATTTGAAATTATATTGTCTTTCTTAGGTGACCTGATGTGTGGGTGTAGATGTCAATGTGTGATTTTTGAAGTGTTTCAATGTAATAACCCACCACCCCTATATTTAATATAAAATAGAGAAAAAGTGGTATTCTCTCATCGTCTCTCTCTCTCACTCCCTCCAACATCTCACCCTCCCTCCATAGTTCTCTATTTTTTACCATAAACATAATTGTTTTTTTTATTTTCTACTTGGTCGCATATATTAGTATTTTTGTGGTTGCATGGCCACATTGATAAAAGGATGGAAATTCATAAATATTTTTGTTTTGATTCAAATGGTTTAGGAATTGTTTCTTTACTCATCTTATTTCATCAATTTTTTAATGGATTTTATATTCATTTAATTCATGTTTTATATATGAATTTATCTTTATATAGAAGGTATGATTTTTGTTTAGTAGGTTTCATTGTTCTTTTTAAATTTTCTAATCCATGTATGTGGTTGTGTTTGGCGATTTAGTATATTATGTACAGAAAAATACTCCCAACCAAAAAGCTAATGCACCAAATAACAAAAATTAAAAACTATATTACCTTAAATTATAAATATCATTCCACACATAAAATAATTTCTGTGTTAATGGCTGTTTTGTATATTAACTATCTAAAATATATATATTAATAAATAAATATTGTGTCCTTATTTCTAAATTTATTATTCAATTATTTTAAATTATACAAGTATAAATAGTACTCCTTTGAATTATTTGGAAATTAAATATTTATAAATTGATAAGAAACTCTATTATTTATTCTTTCATGTTTTTATATGATTTTAAATTAAATGATGAAATAAAGTACTAATTCTATAAGAGTGTTTGAGTTATTAATTATTCTTAATAAGAGAATTATTAAAATTATAATTTTTATTTCTTATTGAACATAGTTTTTATAAAATCATCCTGAATTATTAGAGTATTAATATTTTTTATATAATTTTTAACTTTATTTCCAATTTTAAGTGCTTATTGAAATGTGGTTTTTCCATGCCACATTATTTATGTTCTTATGTGAATGTGTCAAAGAAATAAAAATGATGATAAAAAATTTAAATGTAAGATAGAAATCATATATATTTTCTTTAGTTGACCAGTTGTGTTGGTGAGGGTGTTAGTGTGTTATTTTAGTTTGGTATCATTGTTGTAACCCTTAACATTGGATTCTATAATACCACTAAGATAAAAACACTCTCTTATAACCATTTCTCTCTCCCTTCCCCTTTTCACCCTACCCCATTAATTTTTTCTTTTTTAGTTTTATGTTCATAGGTTTAATTATTTATTATATTCTTCTACCATATTTTAATTTGGGAAGTTGTGACTACATAGATAAGGGGAATGAAATCATTAACTTTTGATTTTGTGATTCATCTTATTTTATAAATTTTGGTTATCTCATCTTATTTCATATAATTTTTGAATGATTTTTTATTCACATAATTATTGTTTCATTGAAGGTGGAGTATTGGAAGAGAAGGTGTTGTATATTTCATGTGGGTCACCCTCATCTTTTTCATGTCTCGATTCAGGTATATAGTTATGATTAGTGAGTGAGTGAATTATGTCGAATGCATGTGACCATAACAAGAATCTAATGCACCTAATAAAGGAATTAAAAAATTATTTTTTGGAAATTAATGTATAAATATCATTCAACACATATAATAATGAGTATGAAAATGATTTTTTATATAATATTTTAATTAAACTAAAAAAGGAAATAAATATGGAATTTTTTATAATAAAGAGGCTATTAATTTATTTTAAATTCATTATTTAAATGTAAATAACGATTCTGTGAATTTGTTTGGATGTTAGATGACTATAAATAGTTAATATATAATATTAATTTTTTTGATTTTCTTTGTGATTTAAGAGGCATTAAAGAGATCAAGTAGTTATTTAAAATGATGGTTTGAGTTATTAATTGGTATTAATAAGGAGATGATTGATGTTAAAAATTCATATTCCTTCTTTAATATTGTTTGTCTCATATCCTTGATGAATAGATGAAAAAAATTCCAAAATATTATTATGATATTGACTTTTCATTAAATGCGCTCATTGAAATGAGTTTTTCTTTACAATGTTTTATAGACTAATTTGAATGTTGTAAATAAATAAATATAGAAATAAGAAATTAAAATGTAATTTGGAACACAATTTGATTTTTTTAGGTGATCTGATATTTGGGATTCAGATTCAGTCTATGATTTGGGTTATATGTGAGATTTACAACCCCCACCCTTGTATCTATTACAATACCGATAAAAAAGGATCCCCTATTACTATATCACTCCCTCCTTTTTCTCTCCAACCCGGTCTAATTATTTATTCTTCCTTGCATCTTATTTCATAAATTTATTTTCTTATCGGTCCCTTATTTGTGTTTTTTGGTAGTGATATCACATCAATGAGAAGTAGATAATCCCTAAATTCTTATTTTATGATTCAACTAATTTATAATTTTTTGGCTAACTCATATTATATCATCTAATTTCAGAGTGATTTTATAATTCTTGTAATTCTTGTTTCATTCAAGGGTTCATACTCAAAGTAAAGGTATAATTTCTTTTAGGATGGTGATCTTGAAATATTGACATGACTAAAGACAATTCACCTGATAATGGAATGAACAAAATTTTATACTAACGTGATGTATAAGTATCATTATATAAATAGAATAATAAGTGTGAAAATAGTTATATTATATATAAAATATTTAAAATAAATAAATAATAAAATAAATATTATCTTCTTCCCGATGAATTCATTATTAAATAATTTTAATTTCCCTTTGTATATATAAATAATTATTAATTGAATTTTTTTATTTTAAGTGATTTAACATAGATAATAATCTCTATTGTTTTATTTGATTACTATGTGATTTTAATTTTTTTAATGAAATAAAGTGGTCATTCTGCAAGCTGTTGTGAGTAAATAATTTATCATAATAATTTAATTATTAAATTTATTAATGTATATTTCGCATTTATTATTTTTTACATATTATATATCATGAATATTTTGAATATTTATTTTCCATGATATTTTTTGATCATGATTTTCCAGGGTATATAATTGTTAAAATGTGTTTTTTTTCTACCACATTGTATGTCCTCAAGTGAACTTAGTAATGAAATAAAAATAAAGATAAAATGGGAATTTAATTTGGAACTCATATTTAACTTATTTGGGTCACCTGATGTTTGGGTGTCTATGTTGATGTGTGATTTAGTTCAAGTGTCATAACTATGACGCCACCTTACATTCTTTTCTAATACATTGAAAAAGGGATCATCGCCCATTATCCCCATCCTCGTCCCCCTTCCCTCCATCCATATATAGTTCTCTCTTCTTCTATTAATCTTATATCAATAATTTCCTTTCTTATTGGTCCCCTAGCAGAGTGTTAGTTTTTGGTAGATTCGCCATCTTGATAATAAGAAGGAAATCCCTATCTTTTGATTCAATGAATCAACTGGTTTTTTTTAATTTTTTCCCCTAGATCATCTAATTTCAACTAATTCTTAAAGAATTTTTTATTCCATTAATTCTTGTTTTATTCAACAAGTCATATTGATGTGGAAGTTATGATTTATTTGAGGTAGATGACTCTGATTTTGTTTCGTTTCTTTATTCTTGTATAGATTTTTTTATCAAATTTGTTGTGTCTAACGCAAGTGATTTGACTAATAAGCTAATTCACCAGATAGTATATTTGAAAAGTTATTTATAATAACTTGAAGAAAAATATATCTCTACACATATAAGAACGAGTGATAAAATGGTTATTTTTTATATAAAAGTAAATTAATTAAACAAGAAAATAAATATGGATTTATTATTGATAAATTGGTCATTAATTATTTTGAATTACATAAGTAAGTATATGTATTAGAAATTTGAATTGTTTATAAATTTTATGATCTAAAATATATAATAAACAATTTTTTTTAGGATTATATGTGATTTTAAATTCATTAAATAAAAAAATTGGTGACTCTACATGCTAGTTTGAGTTATTTATTTTCTAATATGAAAATGATTAAATTTTTAAATTAATATTTCCCATTAAATATTGTTTGCCTTTTATTCATCCTGAATTATGGGAATATTTTTTTCCCTTGGTATTATTGTGATATTTATTTATCACGGTATGTGATTATTATATTGGATGATTGCGTGAAATTTATTATGATCTCAATTGAATGTGGTAATTAAATAATAATAAAGGTTAAAAATGAAAATGAAATTTTGATCTCATATTTATTTTCTTTGGGTGACCAAATATGTGGGTGTCTGTATAGGTGTGTGATTTGAATTGGGTGTTATGGTAATTCCCCCCACCCATTTTTGGATTATAATATTGATAAAAATAATTATTATCTCACAATCACTCTCTACCGATTACTCTAATCCTTATCTCCTTAATTTTATATTCTTCCTCTAAACTTCATTCCTTGATTTGTTTTTTGCATTGTCCCCTATAAAAGATTCATTTTTGATAGTGTGACTATGTAGATAAAAGGAATGAAATGATAACTTCTGATATTATGATTCAAATTATTTGGTAATGTTTATCTAGATCATCTTATTTCATCTAATTTTTGAAGGATTTTTTAATTACTATATTTCAATTTTTATTCAAGGGATTATTATAATAGAGAAGGTTTGATTTATTTTTATATATAACCCTGATCTTTTTTGTTTTCATTATTCATGTATACAGTTTTTTGTGAGTTTTTCAATTGACTCTATTGATGGTAACCCAACCATGATCTTAATGCATCCAATTATTAAATGTTTTTAATGAAATATACAAACATGAAGTATAAATATCAATCCCGACATAGAATACTATGTCTGAAAGTAGTTAGTTTTTTATAAAATATATAAAATAAATTAAAAATAATTAAATATAGTCTTATAAAAATTTAATTAGTTGAAAAACTATATTAAATTCCACTGGTCGTAGAAATACTGAAACTATGAATTTTTTTTCTATTTGATGATCATTAATAAATAAGATAATTATGTTATTTCTTTTTTTAGATTTTTTTCATTTGAAATGAATTAAATTATTAAATTGTTGATTTTAAAATCTATTTTGAGTTACTCATTGGTATTAATAAATAAATGACTAATGTTATAAATATATATTGGGCATTGAATATTGTTTTCCTATTATTCATCATCAATTCATAGAATTTTTATTTTCCCTGGTATTATTGTGATCATTATGAGTTATGGTATTTACTTATTGAAATGTGTTTTTTATACAACATTTTATTTTCTCAAGTGAAAAAAAGTTATAAAAAGATAAAGAAATTGTGTTGTAATTTGGAAATCATGTTGCTTTTATTTTGGGGACAGGATTTGTGTATGAGGTTTCATTGTGTGATTTAGACCATGTGTACGTGTTATAACCCCATACCATAGTTTTTATTATAATATTTATGAAAAAAATTTCTATCTTATCATATCACTCTCCATACCCCTTACATCTCTCCCTCTATATTTATATATTATTTCATTAAACCTATTTATCTAATTTATTTTCAACTTGGACCCCTATTATAATTCTAATAGAAGCAGTAAGAACCCATTGATAAAATTATGTTAATCCCAAAAATCAATTTCTATGATGAAAATGATTCTAGAATTTTTATCTTGATTAATTTTTTTCATTTATCAATTCCATTAATTAATTTTTAGTTAAAGGGGTCATATTGATAGAGAAGGTTGGATTTATTATAGGTAAGTGACCCTGAACATTTTTCCTATATTGATTCCTTCATATGGTTGTGTTTGGTGAGTATGTTTGTTCGGTCAGATGTAAGTGATCCGACCAAGAATCTTATTCACTCAACAATGGAATTAAAAAAAATATACTAACTTGACATATAAATATCATTCCCAAAATAGTAGAATAACTGTTAAAATGGTTATTTTATTTGAAAAATATATAAAATAAAAAATTAGGAAATAAGTATAGTGTTTTAAATGATGAAGTAGTCATTAAATTATTTAAGAAAAAATATGTAACTCAAAATACTGCTTATTTTATTTATTTTTCTATTACATGATCTTAAATAGATATATAAATCTATTTTTAATTACTAAACATTTTTATATATAAATACCGTATCCTTATTCAATATGTCTTTCTATTTTTAAACCATAATTCATTTTCTTGCATTCCCAAAGATCTGCTAAAGTTAATAGTTTTATATAATTAGTTCATAACAATTATATAATAAAAAAATATATTAAAAAGTTGAAAATCCATCTCTATATCTATTATTTACACAATAAAATACTTTTAAAATCAAATGCATCTTCTTTTCCCATTAAATATTCTCGATTTAAAATAGTTTCCATTATTGTTCATAATCCTCCTTAAACATTCTAAAAAAAATTTGGAAATGTTTTTTGTGCACACAAATCTATGTAAGTGACATATCAAATGGAAGAATGAAAAAAAATCCATTTTAGAAGCATGATATCACAAAATAGGGTTTTCCTTTAAAATAATAATCATTGAGCTCAACTGATTATTTCTATGCACATGAAATTAGCTTTAATACCTATAGTCATTCATTAGAGCCTAATAATATAAAATAAACATAAAGTAATAATCATGATGGTTTCTTATAAAACATGATAATCGTTGAGAAAATTTTCTTAAAAACATACATTTTTACACTAAAGGGAATAATTATTCCTTGAAAATATAATATAATTAGCATACCATGTGAAATAAAAAGATTTAAAAAGAAACGTATTATTATGCATAGAGTAATCAGTAAGGTTCCATGATACACCATCATTACAGGACCCTTAAAAGAATACTTAAAAATGGAATAACCTGTACGGTTAATTCCAATATAGATCTCTAGAGAACATAATCAATATATGATGCATTGGAGATCTATATCGGGATGACCAATCATTAGAGATATATTATGATCTCTTATGATTAATAATAAATTTCCAAACATAATAACATGAGTGAAATAAATAAAATATTGATTTTTTATCATCAAACCCATAAAAATATCTGTTTAAACCCAAAGGAAAAATGTTTTTGGATATTGATCAATTTCATTTCATTAAAACACCATTTTCGAAACTAAAATACCTTGAAACAAGAAATGGAGGTTTTTTTAAAGTAAACATGGAATATTATGAAGCAATATTAACATCAAATAATGGTTTCAGTTTTTGTAAAATACTTTAACATCATATACATTATAATAGAACATTTCTTTTTTCTTTCACAAAACATTCCATAAAAAATACCTAAAAAGATTACTTTTGAAAATAGTTGAAATAGAGTAAAAAGAGACAAAAAAGTAAATATATTAATTCCTTTATTCCCATATAAATATATCCATAAAATTATATTATGAATAAGAATATGAAATAAAAATATTTTAAAAATTAAAAAATTAAAAGAAGGTATTTAAGGTAAAGTTACACTTACCTGAAGTCTTACATGTCACATACATTATTTATCATCCTAAATAAAAAAATTATGTTAATTATATACATTATAAATAAAAAATTTCATTTTCATTATTCCTTTTATTTCACTTATATCAATGTTATACTTAATTACATAGTGGATTAAGGTTACAATAAATGTTTAGAGGATGTTTGGTTTATAAGTTCAAAATGAATTTCAGTAGATTGAATTTGGTAAAAAAGATCTCGATTACATAATTTAAATAATATAAATAATGTCATAATTATCATTTTTATGCATTTAATATAATTTTAAAACCAACTATGTAAAATTTTTATGAAATATTAATTATATTACAATCGTAGAGATTGTAGGTCATACGTATGAATGAGTAATCTTTCAATTTTTAAATGAACATGAGGGACAAATATTAGTATCATTTAATATTTCAAAAATTATTATCATATCATAAAAATAATAACATTTCATTAAATACACTTATATATTCCATCCATGTGAGGCGGTGATGAAAATATAATCACATCGCTTTGCGGAGGTGGTAATCAAAATGTATGCATGAATGATGTTATCAGTTTTTAAAGGATTGAAAGATAAGAAAATATATGATATAATTACATTAAAAATTATAATTATGTAATGAATATAATATATATACATTAAATGAATCATTATAACTGGACATAAGATGCAATTATGGAAAATGAATTACATTAGTTTAGGAGGTGTAGTCTGTTGTACATATGAATGATGGTTTCATTTTCTATTTGATGAAAGAAGGAACATATTAACGTGTTTACATTATAATAATATGATATAAGTTTATATTATATAAAAATATTATTATATTTAAATGTTTAGGAGATATTAAATTTATATTAAAGAAGAAATAAAACGAAAAATACATAGTTAAGTGCTTTATCTCTTCTTCAGACGACCTCCTTTGGTTTACACCTTTGGCCTCCTATGGTGGGAATTTTGATAAAAAAAAACATACATATATGACCTAGAGAGGGACTTTATTAAGGTATTTTGGTAGGTATTTTCTTATCTAAGAGGCTTTTTATGGGTATAGAAAGTAAAAAAGGGGAGTAATTTTTTAAGTGGGGGAGAAGGCACTCATGGAATTTTTCATTAGATTAAATTCACTAAATGCATTAAAAATTTAAAAAAAATATCCATAAAGGTCCATTTAGTAATTTCAGTTCATATAAGTTCGAAATAAGGACATAATATAGTATTCATAAAATTCTTTAGGTCTTTTTTACAATTAATTTTTTACTTTTACACATTTTAACAAATTTTAACACTAACCATAGTTACTGAATTTTTTTATAGAGTTATCCTTAATAATGACAAAAAAATGGAATATATATCATTAAAATATTTGGAAATTATTATTGAAATTTTATATTCTATCTTATCAAATTAAATATCTATAATTGAATGAAACTACATTAAAAATAAACACAAAAAAACACGATGAAAATAGTTTTCTAGAAAAATTCATTTTTAATTATTAAAATGTTTTCATAGAAAATAAAACTATAATATTGATAACAATGAAATTTATTTGGATATTTTTAATATAAATAAACTAATTAAATTTTAATCCTAATCTAAAATGGAATGTAACATTTTAAATACATGAAAAAAACCCAATTTTTCTTTAAAAAATATTTTCGATTATTCACAAAAAAAATCAACTTTTTAAGAAAAAACGCTGAAAAACACAATAAAATAATTTTGACTATATGATATGATAAATTAAATTAAAATTTTAATGTTAAAGTTATAATATTTTTAATTTAATTTTTTTATAAAAATTGAATAATATATGTAAATAAATGTAGTAAGAATTGAGAATTTTTTTATTGGAAAAATATTTAAAATTATTGAAGTGAATTTAAATATAAAAAAATAATTCATGAATAAAAATATGGTGTGAAATTGATTTAATTGTAAAATTACTAGATTTGGAATATCCCCCACAACTTGGTAAATTATTTCCCCTCAATTTTATCTATTACTTAAATAAGTGGGGATATTATTCCTTCATAATATTTTATGATTCTTATATTTCTTCTTCAATAATATGGTTTCCCGACCAAGCATTTACATGTTGAGTTAACTTATTATATTACATTTCTTATAAATGGTCTAGAATGAAAACAGGTTATTCCTTAAGATAAATGTTCTCTTCTAACCAAATTACCTCAGGGGTCAAAACCTGAGATGCATCTAGTACATATTTTCATAATAATGAGACATAAAACTCATCATATAGCTTGGATAAACATGAATATAATTCCACTTCATATGAAAACAATCTGATATTCTCTAAAATTTGATATAGTCTAATGAACCATGGATATATCTTTCCCTTTTAGAAAAAAATAAAAAACACTTTTTCATGGAGATACATTATGAATACATGATCGCATACCTAAAATAAAAGATATTTAATCTTTTTGTTTACATAACCTTGTTTATACTATAAAACATCTTCATATTCTACAGATCATATTAACCTTCTCAACCATTCCATATTTCACTTCTAGTACCAAAGACCTTCTTTCCATGGATTTATTCAAATAGATGCAGACTAACATCGATTTCCATATAACAAATCAAAACGTGACATATATATAGTAGAATAAATACAATTATCCAATAAAAATTTAACTATGAATATATATGAATCCCTACATCCCTATTAGTTTGCTGAAAAATACTTAAGATTTTCTTCCAAATTATGAATTATTATCTCATACATTTCATCATATTCATAATGAAAAGTTGTGATAAAATTTATTCCAATACCCAATTACTTATATATAGTTTTATTAGAATTATAGGTATACCAGGGATCATTTTTAGAATCGATAGAGAGGTGAAATTTATGTAACATGTTTATATCCTTGATATAACGATGATAATGATAATCTAAAGACAATATATCTTGATTTTGATTGAAATTTGTAGATTTAGTCAATTTATTGAAAACAACTCAAATCACATTATTACCTCGAGTTGTTTTTACTAATTCCACCATGAAATACTTGTATATATTCTGTCAATATTATTACGACACTAGAAAAGGATGAAGCATCCATATCCAAAAGTTTCATTCTTCATTAAACTATTTACAACTGAAAAATTTCATAGTAGGTCAGCAGTATCTATTTTTATTTTATCTCATCTGTAATGTCCCCAAAGGTCTCAATACATCTTAGTATCACTATGAATAACTGGAAATAGTAAACTTTGTTATTTTTCTCAAAACAAAAATCTCTTCAACTAGGAATCACATTGGAACACATCATATATTTCCAAATGTGATAACACTTACTTCATAAATAATAAGCATTATTAAATTTAAATTTGTTCCCAATTCTACCTTTTTCTATAAACCAGAATTAGATTTCCTAATTTTTTCTGACAAATATGAATGAAATGACACAAGAAACAATATATATAATTTTCTAAATACACAATTTCTAGAAAAACATACATCTAATCAGTTTATAATGTATCGTGTTCCAAAAATAGAATAGTTAATTATTCATAATATTTATGACGTAAATAATTATCTAATTAGTTTTCTTCTCTTATATGGTATTGAATCATGCAATCACAATCCTCAATCGGTTATATCCATCATACCTATATCATGATCAACTATTTTTTGAGTAAATTTATACATCATTCTTGTGTGGTCATTATATAATTTACAATTGAATCCTTATAAATCATGTCTCTATATTTTCAATGACTAAATAACAGTAGTTAGGTAAAGATCATGTGTAGGGTAATTTAGCCCATAACTTGTTACTTTTCATGAACCATAAGTTAGTAGCCCATAAATCTTCATTAAAATACAACCATGTATCTTCAAAGAAGCACTGGTGTAGATAAAAAAATATCATTTGTAAATGGAAAGTTAAAAACTATAGAATTAAATAATATTAGCCCACATTCCTATAAACATTCATAAATTTTTTCAATATGAAATAAAATCCTTTTTAGTTAACTTAGTTAGTGTACCTGAAAACCAAGAACATTTTAGAAAAAAAATTCATTTGCAATTTTCTAAAATAATAAAACTATGAATCATTAGGCCATTTATACATCACTGAAACACTTAAACAAATTTAATTTTAGCTATATAAATAGTTATTAAATATTTATTTACAATAATCTCAAGGAAGGAAATATTTCCAAACCAAAATCCACATTTACTAAATTTTTCATATAAATGAATTTCATTCAAGTTTTATAAAATAAAAATAAAATTTATCTAGTGGTAATAATACATTTTTTAATATATCATGATGATAACAATAAAAAAACCAAAAAAATTATAATAATTCATGGAATGTTGTATTCATAATGTCCATAAATATTTCTGGATAATTTTTCAACGTAGTGAGAAAAAACACAAACGTATAATTCGTATACCATATATAAAATGAATTTTTTGGAATTTTGTCCTCTTACATTAATCTAACAGTACTCGAACCTAAGATCAACCTTTGAAAAAATATTGAGCTTCCTTGAACTGATTAAAAATGTAATCTATATGTGGAAATGAATATTTATTCTTAACTGTGATGGTATACAATGATCTATAATCAATTAAATTCCTTATGGAATAATTTTTTTTACAAAAAAAAAGATCACCCAATGATGAAGTGATAAAATGAATGAATCCTTTCCCTAGATATCGGAATAAGTTTTTTTCAACACTAAATTTTCTACTCGGTCCTTTCGATAAATTAATATTGGTAATAGATGAGAATAATATATTATATCAATAGTAAATTCTATCTCTCAATCGTGTATAACACGTGAAAATTCATTAATAAATAAATTATGATATTTATTTACTGATGGAACCTCATCTATTTGAATATTCTCATTCTTATCAACAATGTGTGAAAGATAATTTTTATTTACATCTTTAATCAATTTCATCGCTTCTTGATTAGTTATCATTGGGATAAATTCATTCTTCTATAAAACTAATTTTTTTTAAAAACATCATATTTAGCTCTATAATCTATGTTATCTTAATTAATAGAAGATCAAGCCATCCCAATAATTACATCAAACTCTAAAATTGGTAATACAATAAGATTTGGAGGTAAATAATTTCCATATATAATAAGATGAAGATTCTTATAACTTATGTTTCCCAGAAAACATTACCTTGGAGTTTTTAAAAAAAATCATAAATTTATTATTGGTTATTTTTTAATTTACCAATAAATTTCTTATAAACGAATGAATGTGTAAACCCTAAATTAAACAATACATTTTCATAATCTATGTAAACAAGTAATATATCTGAGAAAACATCATAGGATGGTCCCAGAACTACCAAAGTCTTCAAAAAGAATTTATCCACAACGTTTTTATTTTTATCTTGAAAATATTCATCCTTCATTACAATCTTCATAAAGTTATTCACAAAATGAACAATTTTATTAATATTTAAACATCTAACTCAAAAAATTTCATTATTTTTCAGATGATTTTTGTGATACTTCTCATTCAATTAGTGATCCAAATGACAAATTATCTATGGAAAAAACACATCCCAAATTTTATAAGGCATTCTCTATGGTAATTTTTCCATACTTACCAAAATATGGAAAAATTATTTTCTTACCTTCATATTTATTTGATTAATTATTCCCCATTTCCAACCACTTGTACCATTTTAATTATAGTTATCATAGGAGATATTATCATTGGAAAACAACATGTACACATTTGTTTCACGAAGAAATTGTTTTTAATACATTGTAACTTAATTAGATTCTAGTTTACTTTAATATGTTGTATTTAATCCAGAGTAAAACTGATTAGTTATACTATCAAGATTCTAAATATAATTTAGTTAATACCTTTTCAATTGGGTGAAACTTTCCTCATATGTGACCACTAAATATTACAACTTTTATATAAATTAAAATAATTGAATTTGAATCCTAATTCAAAAAACCATATAAAAATATTTATCTAGGAAAATACTATTAAATTCATCTCACTCCAAGGAATCAATATTTTATCTTTCTCAGGAAATCTTAATCATTGACCACCATTAATTGACTTCCCCTTCAAAATTGTAAATAGATAGTGTTACATGTTGTCTTTCTAAAAATCCAATGATATAGAAGATTATATCTAAGTATTTAACACATTATTTAGGTATCTTAGGGTTTGATTATTCACTTAATGTTGGAGGATTATGTTATATGAAATACTCCACTATAGACATGTTCCACTACAGTAAACATGGTTACTCTCTTGCAATCATAACACCGCATTTTATAACCTATGAAAACTAATCCATCACAACCAAAAACTAATCATTTATATTTAAAACCCTTTTAGGATAGTAATTTGGAAGGATATTATCCTCTTTATACATTTTTCACTTTTGATTCCCTATTTCCTTTATAAAGAACCATTCTGAACATACAATGTTTAGATGAATAAATATGTTAATATTAAAATAATATATCAAGATAACCATAAAAAATAATTTCTTAAGGGTTTTTACTTATATTATCCTAACCATTAAAATTAAATAAACCCTACTCTAAAACCAAATATAATGACACGATATTTATTCAACATATAATTTCATTATTTAAATAATTTGTTTTATGTTTTATTCTCATAAATATTTTTAAGCATAATGTTTTATAGATTTTGGTCATAACCCATTCATTATAAACAATATATTATAGAGTTTATACATCAAATTAGTATGATTTTTGCCACAATAAAATACATTAAAATAAATCACATTTTCTTTTCTTAAAAAATATTCAAAATTTTCAACTTGAATTTATAATTGCTTATACTCAACCTTAAACCCTATTAAATTTATTTTAAATAAATTATTGAGGCATATTATATAATTTGATAAAATATATAAAGAAACAAAGATACAAATTAGTACATTTCAAAACCATGAGATCACAAAAGAGTGTTTTCCTTTATTATAATAAAAATTAATCTCATATAATAATTTTCTTACAATTGAAATCATATTTACTACCCAACGTTTTTTATAAAATAAATTATAAGAAAACATAAATTCAAAGTCATAATCATTAGGGTTTCTTAAAAAACATGATAACACATGAAAAACATTTTCTTAAACACATACCTTTATACCCTAAAATGACCTATTCATTCCTTAAAAAAAATTAACCTACCTTGTGAAATAAAAATAATTCCCTTATAAATCCTGAAAAAGGAAGGAAAAAGTATATTGGTTCCTTATGACATAAAATTTATTGAACCCTTTTAGTAACCCTTATAAAAGGAGTAACCTACATGATATATTCTAATATAATTATTAGGAAATCATTATCATTATCCAATGAATTGGAGAGATATATTAGTTTTAACTATTAATATAGATATGTCAAGCTCACCCATGATCCATAAATAATTTAACAAGATAATAATATGAATAAAACACATAAAATATTTCATTTTCATCATCAAACCCATAAAATATCCTTTTGAATCCATTAGTGAAACATTTTTCGCATATTGATATATGTGATTTCATTAAAACCCCATTTTCACAAATATAATACTGAAAACAAAGAGAGGGTGTGTTTTTCATTAAATAAAAAATGGAATCTTATAATGCAATAAAATAATAAAATAGTTTTTAATATAGAATTAAAATCCATCAACATCGAATATATTAATATAGAACAAACCTTTATACTTTTTTAAAAACATTCCATATATAATACATAAAAATATTCCTTTTTAAAACCATTAAAAGAATGTAAAAAGAATAATAAAATTAAATTTTTAAATTATCATAAAAAATAAATACATAAAAAAGATAATTTTAATAGTATGGTTATGGAATAAAAATATTTAGAAAATAAATCATTAAACATTTAAATGTGGTTTTTTACGGTAAATAATCCCTTACCATGAGTCCCACCTATCACGATTTTTTTGATATTACGAAATTAAAAATTTATGCTAACTATTTACTTAATTAATAAAAAAATCAATTTTATTTTTCCTTTTATTACCCTTATATATATCTTAAACTTAATAACTTAAATTAATTAATATTACATTGAATGTTTTGATGATGTTTGGTTCATAAGTAAAAAATCACTTTTGTTTGATTAAATTTGGTCAAATATATCATGAATATACAATTAAAATAATATTAATAATTCTATAATTATATATTTTAATATATAATTATAATTTCAAAAATACTATTCATGTTGGTAATGAAGAATGAATTATTTTATATTCATAGTAATAGTAGATCGTACGTAGGCATGATTAACATTTCCATTTTCCAATGAACATGAGGAAAAGAAGTTATTTAAAATTTTATCTTAAAATAATAATTTTTATAACATATATATAACATTATATTTTTAAAAACCTTTATATACACTATATAAGTGAGGTAGTGATGAAAACAAATCCCATTACTTCGTGGAGGTGGAAATCCACACATACGTATAAAAAACGTTATCATTTTTCAATGGATAGAAAGATAAATATTATATAATATGATATATTCAAAAAAACATATTTCATTAATATCATATATATAAATTATATATATCATTATAACCATTTTTATAGGTGGTTATGGAAAATTAATTACATTGGTTCGTGAGGCGGTAGTTCATCGTACAATCAGATGATGGACTATTTTACCATTTGATGGAAGGGGATATGGATAAAGCTTATGAACAAAGCATGATAAAATCTAGGAATATTATATATATTAATTTTATTATACTAAATTTTTTAAAACATGTTATAATGAGATAAAATAATAAATAATATAAAAACACTTAGTTTAGTGTTTTACCTTCTCTTCGGACAACCTCTATAGATTTACATCTTTATCCTCCTATGGTGGATATTATAATCACACTATTGAACATGGGATGTGGGTAGGGATGTTAGAAAGGTATTAGGTATGGTATTGGATGAACTAAGAGTCTCTTTATGTTTATATAAAAGTGAAGAGGGGGTGGCCTTTTATAAGTAAAGGAGAGGACTCACAAAGAAATTTTCAAAACATTAACATATTTCATTTTCATAATCAATATAAATGGATACAGAATAAACCATATATGATAATTATATGATATCTGATAAAAATATGGGAATCTAATATAATTTAGACATGTTATTAGGTAATTTTAATATTTGGAATTTTATTTTTATCACTTTTAATCCATTATAACTCTTACCAATGTAACTGGCATTTTTTACAAAAGTTATTATTTATCATTACCAAAATCAAAAGAGCCCACATTTACAAATTTTGAAATTTGGATTCAAAATATGAATACCATTTATCAAATTCAATTTCTACATGTGGTAGGAATTATGTTTAAAATAATCCAACAAAATCTAACAAAAATACTTTTTCAGAAAAAATGTATTTTTATGTATAAAAATGTTTTTAAACAAAATTCAAGTATATTACTGATTAAAATGAAATTGATTGGGTTATTTTTAATATAAGTTGAATAATTAAATTTTAAAATCAATCCAAAATATAATATGACATTTTAATACATGATAATAAAATTATGTTTTTTAAAAATTAGATATTAATCATTATGTAACCAAAAATTAAATTTTCCAGAAAATTTCTTAAAAAATCATTATAATTTTTTTAATATATTATGTAGAAAATAATTTAATTTTTAGAAATTAAAATTATAAAATTTTGTATTCAGTATTTTAAATAAAACTATATAAAAGTAATAAAAATACTAAAAATAAAATTCTTTCTTTATTATCTAGAAGATTACATAATATTATTATTATGAATACAACTTAGTCAAATATAATAATATATTATCATTAAGGGATGAAATTAATTTAAAATTAAAATCAATAGGTTTATTACACTATATGGTTTTAAATGTATTAAATAAATACTATAGGGATTGTAAAAACTGGTTTTAGTTTATAATTGGTCTTAATAAATTAAAGATTTTAGATATAACTGAATATTGGTCACTGAATTTTGTTTTTTATTAATTGTGTGTTTTTAGAATATTGATTTCAGTTATATTATTGTTCTATTACTTTTTCCTAGTATGTGCTTATTGAAATGATTTTATTATACAACATTTTATGTTATCAACTTATTGTGGTAAATAAATAAAAATAAAGATAAATTTTTTAATGTAATTTGGAACTCATATTGCTTTTATATTTATGACCTGATTTTTGGGTACTAGATTATGTGTGTAGTATATGCTAGGTAACAATTTTATGACCTGTACCCAATTGTATTATTTAATTCTAAGAAATAAATTGGTCATCTTTGATTATATCTCTCTCCCTTCCCCCTTAATTATCTATACTAAATTGAATTTTTTTCATTAAGTTTGGTTCTTTTTCATCACTATTTAGAGCTTTTCTCCTATTAGTATGACCATATTTATAAAATGGATTAAATTTATAACCTTTTCTTATATGGTTAAATTTAATAGAGAATGTTTGATTATAATTGAATAATTCTTAAAAAATTTTAAGGAATTTTTCATTAACTTAATTCATGTTTAATTCAAAAGGTTATATTGATGAATGACACATGATTTGTCTTAAATTGGTCATAGTTATCTATTTATATTTCACGATTCATGTGTATTATTATTTTTTGAGAGTCGGTGTATTGTATAAGTTGCCAATGAACCAACAAAGAAGTTGATTCACCAAATAATGGAATTAAAAAAAATATTTTATATTGAAGAATAAAAATCAATACACACATATAGTAATGATTGTGAGAATAGTTATATTTATTATTAAATATCTAACAAAAATAAACAAGTAAATTAATATGGTGTTTTTAGTGATGAATTAAACATTAAATTATTTTAAATTCCATAATTAAGTAAAAAATTGATGACCTAAACTATTTTTCTATAAGATTATGATAAATGTAAAAGAAACTATATTGTTTATTTTTTTAATTTTTATGCAACTTTAAATAAATTAAAAATTAAAATATTCTTATAAAATTTTGTTTTAAGTTGTTAATTAGTCTTAATAATGTTATAAATAAAGTGATAAATGCATATTTTGGATAAAATATTGTCCATATGTTATTAATTATAATTTTTTGCAATATTTAGTTCCCTTGACATTATGGTGATCTTGATTTTTCTGGGTATTTACCTAATAAAATTATTTTTTCAAACCAACTTGTATGTTCTCAAAGAAACTCGGCGAAGCGATAAAAGGAAATACTTGAAAAAATGTAATTTAGTAATCTTATTTCTCTTATTTTGATGAAATTTTTTATTGATGTGGGTTTTGTTGTGTGATTTAGGCCATATGTTTGATTTACGTCCCCCACACCAAAAATTATATTATAATAATGAGGAATAAAACGACCATGTCCCACCACTCCCCCCCTCTGCCTTCTATCCCTCCCTATCTAATTATCACTTCTTCCTCCAATCATTGTTCTTTTCGATTTTTCTAGTTGTTCACATATCAGAGCTTAATTTATGGTAATAAGGAATAATGAATAATATAAAGTTACTACCTAACTTTTTATTATGTGATTAATCTAGTTTGTAAATTTTTATATAACTCATGTTCATTGTTTTAATGTTTATGTATTTTTTATTTCACTTCATTAAAGTTTTATTCAAGGGGTCACATTGATGGAGAAGGTATGATTCCTTTATGGTAGGTGACTAAAAAAAATTCATCTCTCAATGTATGTATATTTTTTGGTTTTGTGAGTCTGTGTGTTGTGTCAGGTTCAAGTGATTCTTCTAATAGGCTAATACACCCTATAATGGAATTTCAAATTTAGTTATAAAATCACGAAGAATAAATATCATTATACACATAGAATAATGAGTGTGGAAATGGAAATTTAAAACTATTGTCTATAATAATTTGAAAAAATAAATAAATATAATGTTATTAATGCTAAATTAGATATTAAATTAATTTAAATTCCCTATATAAGCAGAAATAGTTCTCCATTAAATTTTTA
Organism: Viscum album; assembly: GCA_963277665.1. Classification (NCBI taxonomy): domain Eukaryota; kingdom Viridiplantae; phylum Streptophyta; class Magnoliopsida; order Santalales; family Viscaceae; genus Viscum; species Viscum album. The sequence continues at coordinate 638,758,812 of OY728146.1, read as the reverse complement.
GGTATTTGATGATTTTAATTATCTTGATCCTGATATTTAATTGTATGGGCTTATAAAAATTAGTTTTAGTCATACCATGTAATATGTTCTCAAGTTAATGTGGTAATAATATTAATAAATATACAAAATGAATATTTAGTTTGTACTAATGTTAATTTTCTTTAGGTGACCTCATGCATGGGAGTGAGTGTGTATTGGAGTCTGATGTGGACAAGTATTAGATTAATGACCCCAACCCTATTTTTTATCAATATACTATGAAAAAAGGTCAAAATTATTAGTGGATCTCTCTCCCATACATTTATCTCACTTTATCCATTAGTCTATAATCTTCCTATAATATATTTATTCATTTTATTTTCTACTTGGTCCCCTATTAGATATTATTTTTTAGTGGTGTGACTGTGTAGTTAAGTGCAATGTAATCCCTATATTTTCATTCTATTAATCAAATGATTTGGGAATTTTTATCTAGATCATGTTATATCATCTAGGTTTTGAAGGATTAATTAATTAATTAATTAATTTTTTATTCAAAGGAATATTCATGGAGAATATTGGTTTTATTTAATGTTCGTGACCCTAATAATTTTTGATGTCTATATTCATCTATACAATTTCTCTTAGCAGGTTACTCTGTTGTGTCATATTCAAGCATACCCACCAAGAAGGTAATGCACTAGCTAATAGAATTAAAAATAATATTTAATCTAACTTTAAGTATAAATATTATTCCCCACAAAGAAGAATCAGTGAGTAAATTTATATTTGGCTTATACAATATCTAAAATAAAAAATGGAAATAAACCTGGTTTTCTTTAGGATGAATTGATTATTAAATTATTTCAATTACCAAAACTAATTAAAAAATATTCTTTTAATTATTTAAATACTTTATATTCTTAAAAAAATAATAAAATATAATTTTTGTTTTTTAGTTTTTATGTGATTTTAAATTAAATATAGTAAAATATTAGTGATTCTTGAAGATGGATGGAGTTATTTATTAATTTTTATTAGGAGAATATTAATGACAAAAATATATTTTTCTCATTGAATATTATTTTTCAATTATTTTTCATGAATTCTCAAAATAGTTATTTTCATTGACGTTATTTTGATTCTTATTTGTCATGTTAGGTGATTTTTGAAAAGGAATTTTATACCAAATTTCTTGTTTTCAAGTTAAAATGAAATAGAAAAAAAAAACTTCCATAAGAGATGGAAATGTTATTTGGAACTCGTTTTAATTTTACTTGGGTATCCTGATGTGTGGGTGTGGGTATCGATGTGTGATTTTGGATGGGTGTTAGAGCTAAAACCTCTATGCTAATTTAAATTTTAATAATTAGAAAAAAAGTCTCCACTCTCTCCATATGTCTATTTCTCTCTCTCCCTCTACCTTTTATCCCACGCTCCCTAATTCTCTATTTTTAGTTTAATATTTTTTCAATGATATCTATTTTTTCCCCAATCAGAGTTTTTATGGTAGTGTGCCCATGTGGATAAGATAAAATTAATCCCAAATAATTCATTATTTGATTAAATGTTTTTGGTAACATTGGTTAACTAATATTATTTCATTTTAGTTTTTAGTGGATTTTTTTATTCTCAATATTCAATAATTATTCAAGTGGAATATTTACATAGAATGTGTGATTTATTTTATGAAGGTGAACATGATATTATTTATGACCCTATTAATTTCTGTGGTTGTGTTTGGTAATTCAATGTGTTGTTTCTGTTTTAGGTCACCTATTCAAAACTCTAATTAACCTAACAATGGAATTAAAAAAATTTACAAATTTAATGTATAAATAAAAATATTCAAATATAATAATGAGTTTTATAATAGTTATATTGTTCATAAGATAAACAAAAACTTATATAAGGATATAAATATGGTTTTCTTCATTCTGAATTTATAATTAAATTATTTTAAAGTTTATATGTAAGTCTAAATATTGTTTCTTTTGGTTTTTTTATTATTAAATAAATAAAAATATATAGGAAACTACATAGTGGATTTTTTTCTATGTGTCTATAAATTATTTAAAAAATAAAGAGGTGAAATTATATACTATTTTGAGTAAACACTTAGTCATAATAATGAAAATACTAATGTTTTAAATGTATATTTCTGATTGAATATTTTTTCCATCATGAATTCTTATAATTTAGATTTATCTTGATATTATTATTATATTGAATTATTATGGGTTTTTCTTGTAAAATTAATATTTTATGACAAATTTTATGTTCTCAAGTAAATGTGGTATAAAAATAAAAATAAAAAATGAAAATTTAATTTAGAATTCATATTTTTTTGGGGACCTAATGTGTGGGTGTGGGTTTCGGTGTGTTATTTGGGTATGGAGTCATTTTTAATACACCCCACCCTACTTCCTATTATAATATCTAGAAAAAAATGGATATTATTTCACTATCTCTCTTCCTCCCCCTTCAATACCTCCCTCCACAATTCTATCTTCTTCCTTTAATCTTATTTCTTCAATTACTTTTATCTTGGGTCCCCTATCAGAGTTTCATTTGTTGTAGAGTGACAATGTCAATATGAGGATGTTAATCCCTCAATTTTTAAAAATTAACTAAATTTGGAATTTTTGATAAGCTTATTATATTTCACATAATTTTAAGGGATTATTTACTCCATTAATTCACATTCTATTAAAGGAGACATATTCATGGAATAATTATGATTTATTTTATATAAGTTACCCTGATATATTTTTATGTCAAAAAACATGTATATGATTGTGTTTAGGAAGTTAATGTGTTTTTTTATGTGGGTGACCTAACCAAAAACAATCTAAAACACCAGATAAAGGAATTAACAAATATATATACCAACTTGAATTATGAATAAAATTCCACACCTAGGATAATGATTTTGATAATTCCAATTTTGTTTATAAAATAGCATAAATAAATAAAAAATTAAATTAATATAGTTTCTTTTATACTAAATTGGTTATTAAATTATTTTAAAATTTATTAGTAGAAATAGATCTTCATTGAATTTTATGGATACTAAATAATCTTAAATATATAAGAAACTCTATTAATTATTTTTTAGTTATGAAGTGATTTTAAATGCATTAAAAAATAAAGTGGTTATTATAAAAAATGGTTCAATTTATTTATTCCTCTTAATAAGATCAATATTATAGTTATAAATGAATATTACTCTTTGAATGTTGTTTTTTTATTATTTATGTATTATTATGATATTAATTTTCCTTGATATTATTTTGATCTTTATTTTTCAAGGTATGTTCTTCTTCAAATAAGTTTTATTCATACAACATTCTCAAGTGAATGTGGAAAAAATAATAATAAAAAATAGAAATATAATTTAGAACAATTTTTTATTTTATCTGGTGACATGATCTATGGGGAGTGGTGGTGGTGTGTGATTTGGGATGGATTTAAAATTCTAAAATCCCATCTTTCCTTCTAGTATAATACTAATAAAAATAGATCATATCTCACTATCTATCTCTCAATCCCACTTTTCTCCCTCCATCCCTAATTGTCTATTATTAAATTAATCATATTTATTTGATTTATTTTTGTTTATTAACAATCAAGGTTTCATTTCAGGTAGCGTGAAAATGTTAATAAGATAAATTCAATCCCTAAATTTTAATTTTTTTATGAATCTTATTTTGTGATTTTTTGATAGATTATTTTATTTCATCTAGTTTTTTATGTATATTTTGTCAGCAATAATTATTGTTTTATTTAAGGGGTCATTTTGTTGGATGACATATAAGTTATTTTATATAAGTGAGGTTGGTCTTTTTTTGTCCAAATTTATGTATATGGATTTTTTTAGTGAGTTCATGTGTGGTATTTAACTAATGCAACTAATATTGTAATTACAAAGTAATAGATACAAAAATAAAGTATAAAAATATTTCCCCGCTTAGATGAATGAGGGTGAAAATGATTATTTTATTTGTAAAATATTTAATGTATATAAGAAATGAAATAAATATGGTATTATTCATGCCTAAGGTCTTATATATTTTTTTAAAAAGACATAATAATGTATATATTTTAATTTTTTTAATTTTTTATATATTTTATGATCTTATGTATATAGGAATCTTTATTTGTTATTTTATTATTTTATAGGTGATTTTTAATCCACTATAGAATAAAATTAGTGATTCTACAATATGTTATAACTCATGTTTTGATCTAAATAAGCGAAGGATTAACGTCATAAATTCATATTTCTTATTGAATATTTATTGTTGATTATTTTGACATAAATTATAGAAATATAGATCTTCTTTGATAATTTTTTATCTTAATTTCTCATGGTATGGGATTGTTAAAAAAATTCATACAAAATTGATTGTTCTCAATTGAACATGGTGAATAAATAAAAATAAATATAAAAAATTTCATATGTAATTTGGAAATCATATTGATTTTTTTGGGTGACAGTTTGTGTGGTGGTATTTCAGTTTGAGATTGGGAATGGTTCTCAGAGTTATGGCTTAACCCTTCCCTTAACTTATATTACAACACAATGAAAAAAATGAGATCCTCTCTCACCATCTATCTCCCCCTTCCCTTTCTCTACCTCCATTCCCAACTCTCCCTTCAACCTTTAATCTTTTTTCTTCGTGTTATTTTCTTCCCAGACCCCAGTAAGAGTTTCATTTGTGTTAGTGTGACTGCATTAATAAAAATTATTTAATCCCTAACTTTTTCTATTTTGATTCAACTAATTTTTGAATGTTTGGAAATCTCATATAATTTCATATAAGTTTAAAAGGATTTCAAAAATCCTTTGATTCATGTATCATTCAAAACTTTTTATTGATGGGGAAGGTATGATTTATTTTGGATTTTTGAACATGATTTTTTTCTTCTATTAAATCATTTATATGGTTTTTTTTCTAAGTTAGTGAGTTGGGAAAAATACAGGTGACCTGAACATGATTTTAATGGAGCCAACATTGCAATTAAATAAATATTTATATAAACAATAATTATTAATATCATTCCACTCATAGAAGAATAGATGTGAACTTTTTTTTCATATAATATGTAAAATAAAGAAACATGTAAATAAATATGGTGGTCTTCATGCGAAATTGGTTATTAAATTACTTTAAATTACATTAGTAAGTTTATTCAGCGTCTCTTCAAATTTTTGGGCTATTTGATTACCTTAAATAGATAAGAAACTTTATCATTTATTTTATTAATTTTTATGTGATATCAAATGCATTTAATGAATAAAATAGTAACTGTAAAATATATTTTGAGTTATTTATTAGGAATAATTTGGATATTATTAATGTTATAAATTCCCAAAGCTCATTTAATGTTGTTTCTATATTATTAATATATAGTTATAAGAATAATAATTGTCCCTTTATATTTTTTTAGATCCTTGTTTTTCACGATATGTTATTATGGAAATGATTTTATATGTACATTGTTGAATGTTAGAAAGTGAATTTTGTAAATAAATAAAAAAAAATCTGAACAATGTCGAAATCATGTTCCTTTTATTTAGGGTCACTTGATATGTGCATGTGGGTGTCACAGTGTGATTTAGGTAGGATGTTAGAGTTATTACCCACCACTATGAATCCTATTATAATACTATGTAAAAACGGGATCATCTATCATCATATCTCACTCTTTCCCCCTTCTCTCTATCCATTCCTAATTCTCACTTTTTATTTTAAATGATTTTTAATATATTTTCTTCTTGTTCCTCGATAACTATATTCTTTTGGTTATGTTAATGCGTCGATAAGAGGAAGGTAATTCCTAATTTTGGATTTTATGATTCAATTGATTTGGGAATGATTTTCACGATCATCAAATTTAATCTCTTTTTTCAAATATTTTTTTATTGACTTATTTAATGTCATATTCAATGGGAATACTGAAAGAGATGTTATGATTTATTTTATGTAGGTGACCTAGACTTTTTAAATTTATTGATTCATGTATATAGTTGTGTTTGGTAGGTTAGTGTGTTTTTTTAGATCTAGCTGATCCAACCAAGAAGGTAATACACCCAATAATGGAACTACAACATGTTATACAAATAGGAACAAAAAATATAATTCGACACATCTAAAATCTATTATGAAAATGGTTATTATGGATATAAAATATTTGAAATAAATAAATAAATAATCAAATATGGTGTTATTCATGCTAAATTTGTTACTACATTATTTTAAATTATTTAAATATATAGAAATATAGATTCATTGAATTGTTTATGTATCTTATGATATTAAATAAAAAATAAATTATATTATTTATTTATCTCATTTCAATGTTATTTTAAATACATTAGATAAATAATTTTTTTATTTTATAAGTTAGTTTGAGTTATTTATTATTTTTAATAGGGTAATAATTAAATAATTAAATTTATATTTGTTAACTATTATTCATCATGAATTATTGGAGGATTTATTTTCATTAACTTTATTATGATATTAATTTGCATCGTATTCTCTTATTCAATTGAGTTCTTTTCATATCAAGACGTATTATCACACATGAAAATGGTTTTTAAAACATTATAAGTGTAAAAAACTGATGTAAAATTTAGAACTCATGTTTCATTTCATTGTTGGACTAATTTGTGGGTGAGGGTTTCATTCGGTGATTCTGGTTGGGTTTTACAGTTATAACACCCCAACCTACATTCAATTATAAAATTATGAAAAATGGATCATCTATCACCATCTCTCTCTCCCTCACCCTTTTCTCTCTCTCTCCCAAATTCTCCCATTGTAACACCCCTAGATTTTTTGAAAAATATTATTTTAATTTCATTGATGTCTTTTGTTGTATGCTACACCAAAGTTAGATTGTACTATATGCAACACCGTATTAGCTTACAGTATACGCAACACTATTCTTGGCTCATGTTACACACAATTTCAGGTTCGTTTTGTAGAATTTATTCTACGCAAAATTAAGTATAGATTTTGTTTAATGTATAAATGAAATAAATTTTGATTACATTCTACACAACACCAAACGGAGCTTCCACTACACGTATCCCTGACTTGGCTTGCATTACACGCAACCAATACCTTCTTTGATACTGTGTGTAGTACGCAATACCGAGTTTCACTAAACGAGATATTATTATAATATTATTATGAACTAGACATTATGAATAGTAATACCCACTTTTTGAAATTTTATAAATTTTATCTTTCAAAATGGACATCATTTTTGGATTTGGAATATCGAAATTATCCTACGGTGAATTTTTGGTATTTTTCTGAAAACCTTCAATCTTTGATGAATAGTGAAAACACTGGGTTACTATTTAAAAACAGACTTTTTATTTAAATAATTATTTATTTTATTTAAAAAAAATTTACATCAAAATTGATACATAATACTTATATAAGTTCAATGTAATTAATTAGAGTCATTTTATAATAATTTTAGATATATAAAAATTTTATTGAACTTGTCACCGTCTTTTACCCACCTCCTAGGAGCATTTGCAATTGTAAATAAAACATAATTTTAATGCGTTTGTGAGTTTAATTTCAAAAATCCGAGAGGCACATTTAATATCAAGTAGTAAAATGTGGTTCAATATGATAAAAATAATTTTTGGTGAATAGTAACTTTTTGCTTTTATTTAACACGGTTAAAAGTAAATAGGGTAATTAGGGGTAAAAATGATATTATTATTACCCTAAAACATGTTCTAATTCTATTGGATAAGTTTAGTTCAACCAACAACAACCTTAGGAATAAAATATTACCTTTTAGGTCCACTTGGATCAGATTAGGACACTTCTTATTATTTTATTTAAAAAAAAGAGTTAAAAGAGTTAAAATCAAAGTTTAATAAATAAAACATTTTTAATATAGGGTTATACATAAGATAAATTCGACTTTAAATATTAATTAGAAATATAAAAATATTTCCTACATAATGGTATTTTATTTATAATTTTTAGACATTAAATTATTTAATTTATATATGACACAATGATGATGCAGTAATTACCTTATTAATAAAATATTAACATAATTGATTTCATAAACACCCAAATAAATGTAATTTAAGACTTTTTATTAATTCCAATAATTTTATAGGTTAATATGACATGTTAGTATTGATTCAATTAGATTTTTTATAACTAATCATGTTGTTTTGATTTTCACAAAAATCAATTACCAAATAGTGTCAAAATTGACATAAAATAGTTTTTAAAACAAATATTATATTATAAATTGTTATTATATTCCTAAAAATATAAGGTTCGGAAAAATGATTTAGATAAGGTTATTTATATTACTAATGACCCACTTGGGGTTTGTTTTACTTTTTATAGTATGTTTATTAACCATGTAGTGTATGAAAACAAGAAGACAAGGTAAAGGTTAAATTATTTAACATAGAGTTAAATCTAAATGATAAGGTTCAAATAGTAACCTAAAATTGTCTAAAACCTATTGGTTGAGAGTATTTAGAACCAAGCCCACTTTATCTTCTAAATAAATCAATTTTGAGCTATTATAAACCGAATATGACTTTATTATAAAATACTATTTTATGTTTTTTCTAAGGTGCCCCTCCCCTCCCTCCTAAAAAGGCACCTCCTCCCTCTTCTCTATACACAATTTGGAGCTTTCAAGCTCGGCCAAACACTGCCCATTTCCATTCTAAAATTCCCTATAAACATTATAGAGGTTTTGGGATCTTCAAAATACCAACTCTAGTGCCTTAAGTGGAAGCTTAAAAGAGGTGCGTCGAAAAAAAGGTAATCTCTTCTACCGATTCTTTCAAGTTTTTTTCTTCTTCAACTTCTTCTTCTCTAGTTGTTTCATTATAAAGTAATAATATCAGTGTCTCTAATATACTGATATGTTATTATAAATATGAAAAAACCCCATTACACCTTCTATCCATCCTACAGAAAATGAAATCATCGCACGTGCGTACGTACGAAATACCGTCTCCATGCCGTGGTGTAATCTATTTTTCCACCACCACCTTACTTGGATGGGTATAATGGTGTAAGGAATAAGTATATATAGTTATTATAACATCATACTTATTCATAGATATTATATCATCCCCTCCAATTTAATTCAATAATATGGGAATGATGTCATCGCTCGTGCGTACGTACGGATTACCGTCTCCACAACGAGATGAGATTCATTCTCCATGTTAACCATTCAAGAATGATTATAAAGTATATATAATGAATAATAATGAAATATATGAATGATAAAGCTACTGTATTTATGTATATATATATATCATCTACTTACTTCAATTCAAGTCAATAAGGAAAGGAAAACAACGTTCATGCGTACGTACGACCTACTGTCTCCATGAACGGTGTATTTCCTTTCATTTATCTATCTATTATCTATATATATATACTGAATATATATGATATATATATCATGATTTAAATTATTTAATTAAGTAAAACATGATATAATTAATAATAATATCATGAACAACCTGTCCAAACACATACAATAAATAAAACGATTTTACCCAAAACGCTGCTTTAACATAGAATTTACAAAAGAACGCGTAATATAAAGTCATAAGTGAACCATATATGATATCATAACAATTAATATGATTCTGTAATAATTCAATGACATTATTTAAATCGTTATTCAGGAGTTTCAGATATGTACGAAGCATATTATACCTAAGGTAAGGGATAATTTTTCAAATCTCATTTTTATCTGAGATTGCTTATACTTAAGTATTTACTTGGGTTACGTTTATCATCCATGTCCATGTTTTCTAAAACTATTTTTATAAAATGTTTACTATTATTCCATTTATTTTTAAAGTCATGTTTACCTTTTGTTTTCTTTTTACCACATTTTATGCAAGGAATATTTCCTTTTGTTACCATATAAGGTACTTTTTGACTTTTCCGTTAAAAGTACGAGGAGAATGTTTTTTAACTTATATGACATGAATGGATTTTTGCGGTTTTATAACACCTTATTTTCATGTATCTTACTCTATAATATTTCATGACTATTTTAAACAAAATTATTATCTTTTAAAATTTCATGGAATTTTGTTGAAAAGAAAATGATTTTGAAGAAGAAAGGATATTTTCCTCCAGAATAAATTTCAAGTGTTTTATCAAAACCATTTAACATATAAGATGGCATTATTTCATATGTGTATGTTTCAATTATAATTTCCCTAAGATTTACATGGGTTAACTTTTCTTTTGATGAAATGATATCCATTTGTTTTATATGGATTATGTTATGATGGAATGATGTTTATGAAACCCATTTTATTCTTTGGGTTATGATGAATGATTTATATTTATGTTGTGGCACACGTAAGAATGATTTCATTATGAGATGGGTGGGAAATATATCTCCCTCCAATGAACTGGTTAAATATTTATATCTCATGATCTAGACATGGCCGGAATGGTAAGTTAATCTGGTTCAGTGTTACAGGACTGGAACGAGGAGTGACCTCGACTCAGAAAGGGACTTTGTCCACTAAGATTGTCTTGGCAGCAATGCCTTGGCTACTATAGAAATCATATAATGTTATTAATGGTTTCCACAATTACATGTTTTATTACCATCATATTTTATCATGATTTATGTTCCTTTATGATATATTCCTTACATACTTCCAAGATTTATGTCTTTGCTCAAGATTTTGATGTTTAGATTTTATGTTCATGTTTTTGCATTCAAATGTTTATGGATTGTTTTATGTTCTCTATTATTACACATACTGAGAATTTTATCTCGCCCTTTTTATGTTTTCTTTTACCTAGGATATAAATAATTGTTTTAGGTAAGAAAACAAAAGGGTATGATCTTTATGGGAGATGTTGAAGATCTTTCACCATGATTAGAAGATTATTTTTCCGAGTTTCCAAAGACACTAAACTATTATGGTACTTGTGTGTTTGTTTTTGTTATTTATTATGTATTATGCAAAAGTAATGTAATGTCCATGTACGTCAAGCTTGGGTCTCTACAGTTGGTATCAGAGGAAAGGTTTTGTTAACCTTTGGAAACTAGGATGCGAAAACTTTAGTGAAATTCCTAGAGATATTTATAAGGAATGTCTAGGGATGTCTCTAAGGTTAACTATAGGTATAAGATATAGTCCCAGAATTATGGTAATGATCTTAGATTAACCTATGATGTTATATATTGAAGGTACTCTCCCTTTATTATGTTGTTATCCTAGCATGATTTTTACCTCTCACACTATTCTTTTTCGGTTTTAGAAAATGGCTGGAAATAGGAAGATTCACGATAATGGCGGATATGATGGACAATGGAATGATATTCTTCATGAGAAACCAAAAGAAATGGGATTTCGATGTCCAAACAACATTATTATTCCTAATCATCAATCTCATAATATGATCTGTAATATCAAGATTGTTTTGTTTCCTGACTCGACTAATAAGAGAAAGATGGAGTTTCTTGATGATCATAGAGGAAAGAAAGTTCAATTTCCCTCATTAAATAATGTGGGAAGAGGCATCAAGGAGAATGTTTCAAAGGAACTGGAAGATGATTTGGGTCTGGAAAAGAAGGACACAAAACTAGTAAGTGTAAAGGAAAAGGCTCAGTTAACACCATGTACAAGGATAATGGTATTTCCACGACATAAAAAATGATTAAATGTTTTAATTGTGGAATGTATGGGCATTATGCAAACCAATTCCCTAAGGGAAAGTCTCATGAAGAGAATCGACATGGTCATATGGGTAGTATTTATGTTGACGATGATGAAGAGACTACAAATGAAATGTGACATGAAATAATTGTTCACACTCAGTCAATGGTTTAAGAAGGTAGTGGAATGATTTATGTTTATCAGGAGTTATGTTGTATAGGTAATGGTACTATAGAATAAAGACACATCTAAGGATTATTACACTGTTGTTTTTTCTAAAGTGTTTGAAATTAAATGTTGAATGGTATGAGTAACCATGAAAGGTTATTCAAATATTTTTGGAAAGTATTTGATATTCACATAATGAAGGGATAAGGATAAAATGAAATGTTTAATAGTATTCACGAGCTCATGATTTATATAAGGACAATGTTATAGCATAGTTTGAGTATATATAATTTTTTGGATTTTAGTATGTGGAAAGAGTTAACTTTTGATAGCATTCATGTTTTCACTAAGTTTCAATGGGTATTCATTTTTCAAGAGAATACATGATTAAGGTACTCATATGTTTCAAATGTGACCAACAAGATATATATTATGACATACGGGCGATAAATGATTCTATTAAATTCTTGGTAGATGAACTTTCTAGTAATCATTTTATTTATACTATGAGATTGGATATAATTTTTTTGGATAAACCTAAATATTGGAATAAGTTATGTTAGACATCAAATATTATTGTTTAAGTCTAGAAAATATTGTTATTTTATAATTAGTATAGTTTTAGAAAAAGGACAACCCATAAGACAGGCGACAACCCATCGTGTCAGACAAGGATACTGGAATTGAACCCACAACCGAAGTGTGACATGCCTTTATCACCTACCACTGGCCTACAGAAAGTCCCTAGTTAGTAGAAAATAGTTTTATTTTATTAAGTGGTGTGATAGATGAAGTATAAGTACATTTTTAGACCCATATACGATTAATCTCACCATAGATGGACTTATGTATATTTAATAACTTTTGATAAACTTTTGAGACAGATGAAATGACCTATCATTCTATCGCATGATCTGCTAACACTTTATGAAAGAAAAATTCAACTTCATTTCTTTAAGAGATGAAGTGGTAATTGTTCAAGGCTCGAGCAACGGTAAGATTTTACCAAAATAAAGTAAGTATTTCTTTTAGTTTGGGAAATGATCTTGAAAACCAAAATTGTTGTCATAGTGCCCTCATATCTGATGAATCAGATGGTACCTTAGATCATCACAAATTTATAGCTTTGTAATTGTTGGATTTTTTATATCCATGTTCTATACAACTCTCCATCAGAACATTATGGTTAGATTTCTCTTTCATATCCATATTCTCACTTATGTTCTCCTATGTGGAAACCCAGTGATTAGTTAATTTGGGTAACCGTTACGTTTCATAATTTAGTTTTTAAAGTTATGTTTTGGAATTCCTTTTTGTGATGTGGGTTTCTATTAAAGAAACTTTCAAGTAGTAAACCATTTATAACCTCGACAAATTTCGAGGGTGAAATTCATTTTAAGGGGGGTAGAATGTAACACCCCGAGATTTTATGAAAAATATTCTTTTAATTTCATTGATATCTTGTGTTTTATGCTACACCAAAGTTATCTTGTACTATACGCAATTTTGTATTAGCTTGCAGTATACGCAACACTATTCTTGGCTCATGTTACACACAATTTCATGTTTGTTTTGTAGAAATTATTCTATGCAACATTAAGTATAGATTTTATTTAATATATAAATGAAATAAGATTTGATTATGTTATACGCAACACCAAACAGATCTTTCACTATAGGCAGCCCGGACTTGGCTTACATTACACGCAACCAAGGCCTTCTTCGATAGCATGTGTAGTACGCAATACTGAGTTTCACTAATCGAGATATTATTATAATATAATTATGAACTAGAAGTTATGAATATTAATACCCACTTTTTTAATTTTGTAAATTTTATCTTTAAAAATGGAATTCATTTTGGATTTGGAATATCCAAATTAGCGTAGGGTGAATTTTTGGTATTTTTCTGAAAACATTCAATTTATTATGAATAGTGAAAACACTAGGTTACTATTTAAACACCGGCTTTTTATTTAAATAATTATTTATTTTATTTAAATTTATTTTATGTCAAAATTGATACATAATACCTATATAAGTTCATTGTAATTCGTTGGAGTCATTTTATAACAATTTTTTATATATAAATATTTTATTGAACTTTTCACCGTCTTTTACCCACCTCCTAGGAGTATTTGCAATTGTACATAAAACATAATTTTACCATATCTGTGAATTGAATTTAAAAACTCCTAGAGACATGGTTAATATCAAGGAGTAAAATGTTGTTCAATAAGATAAAAATAATTTTTGGTGAGTGAGAACTTTTTACTTATATTTAACACGGTTAAAAGTAAATAGGGTAATTAATGGTAAAAATGATATTATTATTACCCTAACACATGTCCAAATTATATTGGATAATTTTAATTCAACCAAAAAAAACCTTATTAATAAAATATTACCCTTTAGGTCCACTTGTATTAGATTATGACACTTATTATTATTTTATTTAACGAAGAGTTTAAAGAGCTAAAATCAACCTTTAATAAATAAAACATTTTTAATATAGGGTTATACATAAGATAAATTAGACTCTAAATATTTATTATAAATATAAAACGATTTCCTACATAATGGTATTTTATTTATAATTTTTGACATTAAATTACTTAATTTATTTATGACACAATGATGACGCAATAATTACCTTTTTAATAAAATATTAACATAATTGATGTCATAAACACCCAAATAAATATAATTTGAGACTTTTTTATGACTTAAACTATTTTTATAGGTTAATATGACATGTTAGTATTGATTAAATTAACTTTTTTTGAACTAATCATGCTGTTATGATTTTTACAAAAATCAATTACCAAATAGTGTCAAAATTGACATAAAATAATTTTTCAAACAAATATTATATTATAAATTGTTATTCTATTCCTAAAAATATATATGGTTCTGTAAAATGGCTTAGATAAGGGTATATATATTATTAATGAACTACTTTGGGTTCATTTGTCTTTTTATAGTAATTCTATTAACCATATAGTGTATGAAAACAAGAAGACATGGTAAAGGATAAATTATTTAACATAGAGTAAAATTTAAATGATAAGGTCAAAATAGTAACCTAATATTTTCTAAAACCTATTGGTTGAGAGTATTTCGACCCATAACCAATTTATCTTATAATTAAATCAATTTGGATCTATTATAAACCGAATATGACTTTATTATGAAATAATATTTTAAGTTTTTCTTAAGGTGCCCCTCTCATCCCTAATAAAAGAAAACCTCCTCCCTCTTCTCTTTACACAATTTTGAGCCTTCAATATCGGAAAAAACCTTACCATTTCCCTTCTAAAATTACCTATAAACATTATAGAGGTTTTGGTCTCTTTAAAATACCAACTCTAGTGCCTTAAGAGGAAACTTAAATGAGGTACGTCGAAGAAGAGGTAATCTCTTCTACCGATTCTTTCAAGTTTCTTTCTTCTTTAACTTCTTCTTCTTTATTTGTTTCATTATAAAATAATAACATCAGTATCAGTAATATACTGATATGTTATTATAAATATGAAACCACCCAATTTCAACTTAAATCCATCCTACAGGAAATGAACTCACCGCGCATGCGTACGTACGAAATATCGTCTCCATACCATGGTGTAATCTGTTTTTCCACCACCACCTTACTTGGATGGGTATAATTGTGTAAATAATAACTATATATAGTTATTATAACATCATACTAATTTGGATATATTATATCATCCACTCCAATCCAATTAAAAAATTATGGGAATGATATCATCGCTCTTGCGTACGTACAGATTACCGTCTCCACGACGCGATGAGATTAATTCTCCATGTCAACCATTCAAGAATTATTATAATGTATATATAATGAATAATAATTAAATATATTACATGATAAAGCTACTGAATTTATGTATATATATATGTCATCTACTTACTTCAATTCATGACAACAAGGAAAGGAAAACAGCGTTCATGCGTATGTACGGCCTACCGTCTCCATGAACGTTGTATTTCATTTCATTTATATATCTATTATATATATACTGAATATATATGATATATAAATCATGATTTAAATTCTGGATGTAAGTATAACATGATATAATTAATAATAATATCAAGAACAACAAGTCCAAACATGTACGATAAATAAAACGATTTTACCCAAAACACTACTTTAACATAGAATTTACAAAAGAACGGGTAATATAAAGTAATAAGTGAACCATATATGATATAATAACAATGAATATAATTCTGTAATATGTCAATGACATTATTAAAATCATTATTCAGGAGTTTCGGATACATACAATGCGTATCGGACCTAAGATAAGGGATAATTTTTCAAATCTCATTTTTATCCGAACTTGCTTATATGTAATTATTTACTTGGGTTATGTTTATAATCCATGTAAATGTTTTATAAATTTTTTTCATAAAATGTTTAATATTCTTCCATGTATTTTTAAAGTCATTTTTACCCTTTATTGACTTATTACCACATTGTATGGAAGGAATCATTCCTTCCGTTACCATATAGGGTACTTTTTGACTTTTCAGTTAAAAGTACGAGGATAATATTTTTTTAAATTATATTGAATGAATGGATTGTTACGGTTTCATAACGCTTTATTTTCAGGAAGCATACTCTACAAGATTTCAGGACTATTTTCAATAAAATCCCTTTATTTTAAAACTTCTTGGCATTTTTTGAAAAGGAAATGATTTTGAAGAAGAAAGGATATTTTCCTCAAGAATTAATTTCAAGTGTTCTATCAAAAATATTTTCCATATAAGATGGCATTATTTCATATGTGTATGTTTCTAGTATAATGTCTCTATGATTTACATGGTTTCAATTTTCTTATGATGAAATAATATCCATTTGTTTTATATAGATTATGTTATAATGGAATGATGTTTATGAAACCCATTTTATTCTTTGGGTTATGATTAATAATTTATATTTATGTTGTGGAACACGTAAAAATGATTTCATTATTAGATAGGAGGGACTTATATATCCCTCCAATGCATTGTATAAAGATTTATATCTCATGAGGTAGACACGGATGGAATGGTAAGTTAATCTGGTTCAGTGTTACAGGACTGCAACGAGGAGTGAACTCGATTCAGAAAGGGACTTTGTCCACTAAGATGGTCTTGGCAGCAATGCCTTGGAAACTATGGAAATAATATCATGTGCTTAATGGTTTCCAAAATTACAAGTTTTATTCCAATGCAATTTTATCATGATTGATGTTCCTTTATGATATAGACCTTATGTACTTCCAAGATTTATGTCTTTTCTCAAGATTTTTATGTTTAGATTTTATGTTCAAGTTTTTGAATTAAAATGTTAATGGTTTGTTTTATGTTCTCTATGTTTACCCTTACTGAGCATTTGAGCTCACCCTTTTTATGTTTTATTTTCCCCATGATATAATGAAAGGTTTTAGGTAAGAAAAAAAAGGGGAAGATCTTTATGGGAGATGTTGAAGATCTTTCACCATGATTAGAATATTATTTTTCCAAGTTTCCAAAGACACTAAACTATTATGGTCCTTGTGTGTTTGTTTTTGTTATGTATTAATTCTTCCGAAAAAGTATTGTAATGTCCATGTATGTCAAGCTTGGGTATCTACACTCGTCTTCCTTTAATCACTATAAATATATTTTATTCTTTGAAATCTATCTTAGTTTCATTTATGTAAATGCAACCATATCAATTATAGGAATTAAATACGGAAATTTTGATTCTTTAATTCAAAAAATTTCAAATTTTCATGTTATCTCTTCATAATTCACATTATTTTGAAAAAAAAATTCCTTCACTTTGTTCAAGTTTTATTGAAGATTCATTTTAATAGAGAATATAGGATTTATATTAATTCGGTGACCAAGATATATTTTCATTTCCCAATTTATAGATATAGTAATATTTAGTGTGTTAGTGTGTTGTGTTGGATATTGGAAACATTTCCAAGAAGTAAATACATGTGCCAATCAAATTAAAAAATATTTAGACTAAATTATTGTATAAATATCATTCCAATCATAGTATAATTGTTGTAAAAATGGTTATATTTTTTATAAAATATGTTAAATAAATAAACAAGGAAATAAATATAGTTTTATTCAAATTTAATTGGTTTCTAAATTACATTAAATTCTATAAGTAAATATATATTGTGATTCTTATAATTATTTTTATTTTACACGATAAAAAATAGATATAAAAATAATTTTTTTCATTATTTATTCTCAATGTTATTTAAAATGAATTAATGAAATAAATTGGTTATCTTAGACGATTTTTGAGCCATATATTTGTCTCAATAATCTAATAATTGTTGTTGTGATTAATTTTTATCATTCAGTATTGTTTTTTGGTTATCCACCCTGAATTTTGGGATTAATTTTTTTCATTAGTATTATTATTATCTATATATTTAATGGTATGTGATTATTGATATGAGTTTTTTGAACTATGTTGAAATTTATTAAGTGAACATGGTAATGAAGTAAAACTAATTATAAAAATGGAAATTTATATAGAACATGTGTTTCTTTTATTTGGTTGAATTAATGTGAGTGTATGAGTTTTAATGTTTGATTTGGTTTGAGTGCAAGATATATGACCTCCATCTATGTTTCTCTTATAATGTAAAGAAAAAATATACTCTCTCATTTTACCTCTCTCTCTCCCTCACTACCCAATCTCTTATTCTTCACAATTCTCCCTTTTTTCTATTAATCTTATTTATTCACATTATTTTTTACTTTTTCTCCTATTATAGTTCCATTTTTTGTGGTGAAATCATATCAATAAGAGGAAGAAAATCTTTATAATTTGATTAAATGATTCAAACTATTTATGATTTTTTTCTATATAATATTATTTATTATATTTTATAAAGGACTTTTTGATTCCTTTAATTCATGTTTCATTAATGGGGTTATATTGATAGAGATGTTAGGTTTTATTTTACATGGTTGTTCCAAATATTTTTTTTTCATGAATCAAGTATACAATAATGTTTGGTGATTCCTAGTGTTGTTTCAAATTTAGTTGACCCGAACGAAAATTTAATTCACACGATATAGGAATTAAAAGATTGTATGAAATTGATGTACAGATATTATTCTACACATAATATAATGAATGTGAATATGCTTATTTATTTTTAAAATATCTAAAATAAATAAATAATACAAGAGTATGATGTTATTCCTATGGAACTATATGTTAAATTATTTTAAATGTCATTAATAAGTAGAAAATATATCTTTGTTGATTTTTCTATTTATTAGATGATTAAAAATATATATAAAAATATATTATTTATTTTTCCATTTTTTTATAGATTTAAATACATCAAAGAAAATTGGATTCTACAAGATGGTTTGAGTTATTTATTCATCTTAATAATAAAAAATATTTGTGTTAAAATGCATATTTCTCATGGAAAATAGTTTTTCTATTATTCATCATGATTTTTAAAAATATTTATTCCCCTTAAATTTATTGTGATATTGATTTTTCATGGTATGTTCTTATTGAAATTATTATTTGGTATACCATTTTATATATTATGAAGTTAACCTTCTATTGATAAAAATTTTAGATACAAAATAAATGTGAAATTTGGAACTCATGTTTCTTTTCAATGGGTGACAAGATTTGTAGGTTTAGGTGTCAATGTGTTATTTCAGATGGGTTTCTGAGTTATAATTCCCTACCCTTATTTCTATTATAAATCTAGAAAAAGGGCCCTTATCCCTATATCTATTTCTCCCTTACCCCTAATCTCTATCCATCCCTAATTATCTCATCTAAATTTAATTTCATACTCGCAGTCCCTTATTAAAGTGTTTTTTATAGCAGCATAATGTCCTCCAAAATAGATTTTTTAATATCTAATTCTCCAATCATGATTACACTTGTTATGGAATATTTGGATTCTCATAAAATTTCATCAAATGTTTTTAGGCTTTTTTAATCCCCTAATTTTAGTTTTACTCAAGGAATTATATTGACATAGAAGGAATGATTTATTTTAGGTTGATGACCCTATATTTTTTTTACGTATGTATTTATATATATGATTAATTTTAGTGATTTGGTGTTTTTTATTTTATTTTAGAAGTTTTATCATCTATATTTTATGAATTATTATTTTCAAAATAAAAATAATTTCTTCTATAGCATTCAATATGTACAACTTCCAGTCTAAATAAATAGTGTTATAGTCTATTTTTATAACATAGACATTATATTATATAGTATGAAGAGAAATAACTAAATTATGAATAATTTATTGTCTAAACGTTCAAAAAATAAATTCATTTTTCATCAATTATTTATAAATTCAATTAAAAATTAATTTAAATTAAAATAAATATTTGTATGAAAAACGGTTTCTATGTGTGTGTGCAATTTATTTTTATAAAAATAATTTATTTTATTCAATATTTTTAAATGATTTTAATGAAATATACATATTATATATTTAATAAAATTTTATATCATTCATATATTATTTTTTAGTGGTATAGGATAAGAATATTTATTTCTTAAAACAGTACTTGTTTTTCTAAAAAAGCGGATTCATCATGTTTTGGGAACTAATTTTAAAATTAATATATTAAAATTTTAAAAAAAATATTGGAAAAAATAAAACAAAATTTTCAATTTAAAATGTAAAAATTATCAATTAGTTACTTTTTATAATTTTATAAAAATAATAATTTTTTAATGAAAAATATAGATACTAAGTTTTATTCAAATGTATTTTCATTTACCACATTTACAAAGTTCTATTTTGTAATAAAATTGTTTTAAAAGTAAAATTATTTCAATTTTATTTTTCGTAACACAATTTAGTCCATTTTAGTCAACTTTATTTTAAATTTTTAAATAAAATCATTTTATACTTTAGAAACCGTTCACATTGAAAAACCCATTTTTCATCATGATTGTGGGATTAATTTTAGGATAAATTATTCCACCTATGTGAATTTGATATCAAAAAATATAATATATATTTTTAATAAATATATTTATTATCATATAAATATGTAAACATAATTTTTTTATAATGAACAGTAAAAATAGAAAAAAATATGTAATCCTGGTTATGGTTAAAATAACATTACAGGGGGTTAAACTAAAATGATATGAGTAAAAAAAACATAAAAAATTCATAATTTATATTTTGTGAAATTATTTAGATCTTATTGAATCTGATTTTTGGTTTTTTCTGTTGTTGGGCCAATTTCCATGTAAACTGACATGGAATTTTATAAAATATTGAAAAATTACATGTGTTCCACTCACCTCAATTATAAAAGATAACCCCATATCTTCTTCTCTCCACTAATAAAAACCATTTATTCTATTAAATTCCCAAATATATTCTATATATTCATCCCCCTAACCTAGATTATGTGTTTTTGTGATAAAAATATCCTATAAAGGATTTAGATATAAACCTAATGAGGATGTCCGAAAATGAGTTATTAATCTTTCCCATATGTTTTTTGTTTAATTATTATTATAGCTAAAATAAATATTATGAATGTATAATGAAATAATAACACCAATATAATAAATATAATAATATAATATAATGTTAATGGAATATCCAATATAAACCTCCTCTTCCATCAAATGGGAAATAAAACTATCAATCTTTTGTATGGCGGAATACCACCTCGCAAACCGATATATATTGTTTCCTATGCCCACTTATCATGGATTAATATATTTATGGATATATTTTTTATATATTATATTTCTTAAATAGTTATAATTCATTAATTATAATATCACATTGAACTATTTACCATGAAATCCTTTAGAAGATAATAACTTCACTCGTGCATACGTGTGGCCTACCACTTCCATGAAGTGATGTGATTCGTTTTGCATTTATATTTTATATATATGGTAATAAAGATAGATTATATGAATATATATGATTTAAATTAAATAATAAGTATTATTTAATATTTAATTAATATATAACATTTTTTCCCTCCATCCATCTAAAAATGAAAATAGTGTTTATGCATAGTTATGGCCTACTATCTCCACGAAAAGTGTAATTCATTTCAATATCTCTAACTTCTATGGATGACTAGAAAAATTTAAAAAATGACTATATATTATATCTATATAATTATTAATTTTTTTATATGAGGGACCCATAAAAAATTTATAACCAACAAAAAAATTGAACAAAAATATGCATGAAAAAAAACGCAGTCATCAGACAAAATAGTGATTTTAATAAAAAATTATTAATAAAAAGGTAAAAAATTATTATAGGTTAATTATATTGGGTATATTATTTATTTATATTTTTCTATAATATATTTTCAATAAATATATATTTATTTTTTAGTAGTCCTAATCATGTATGAAGGGAGTTATACCTAAGCTAAGAGATTTTCATATCTCTTTTATTTATGTGATACACATACCAAATTTTCTACATACATATATTATGTGATGTATATATTTCCATTGAAATAGTTTTATTTTTATTATTATAAAAATTATGGGTATTTACATATCAATATAATTTTATTTCAATTATTGGGATTGTGATTCCAAAAATACCAAAGTGGTGAATGTTTAATTTTACAATCTCATTGTTTATAGGGTTTATTTGTGAATATGATTATTATGGTAAATTATATTATATACCTCAGGAAGAATAACCTTAATTTTATAATTCTCTAGTTATTTATAATAATTACATTTTTTCCATCTTGTTTCCCTCTCTTTATATAATTAAGACTCCAAAATAAATTTTTAAAGGAAACTGAAATTATTTCACTCTATAGTCAAAAATAATTTTTCATCCATATCCATGATTTCTAAAATAAACTCATTTATGTTTTAAATATTTATCCATGGTATTTTATGTTCATTTTTACCCATGATTTAATTTTTACAAAAAAAATAACAGGAATCTTCTTTTGACTTTCGAAATGAGGTACTTTTGAGTTTTACTGAAATTGTGAAAGGAGTATTTATTTTAACATACATAGAATAAATGGAATATTCTACCATCATGACAACTCAATTATTATAATAATACATTAAATGTTTATAGAGTAATTTTTAAGGAAAATGTTTTATTTAATTTTTGGGAATATTATTTTTAAATAAGGGATTTCAAATTGGAAAGGGTAATTAGATTTATAAATGTTTTATGGGGTCTTTTAAAATAATTTCCCATATTTTATGAACTCCTTTGGTGTTTATTAATCCTTAATCAGGATATGATCCAATAGAACCATCATTATTCTTTATCTATATATTTTATTATTGTGGTGACAATATGATTATAAAATATGTTTATTTTCCACTAGTAATGCTATAATCAATTAATGAAATGATTATGAAACCAATTTAATTTATATGGGGTATATATTAATTAAATGGTTATTAAACCCATTTATTTTCCTACATTATGATATGATAAATTTTTTATGATCATTCGGCACACATTGGTAAAATTAAAATTATGATATGGTAGGTCTGTTAATTATATATCCCTCAAATGAAATGTGTAATATTGGATATATCATGAGGTAAATATAACTAAAATGGGGAGTGAACCCAGTACATTAAAGGACTCTATCCCCTATCATTCTCTTGGTGTTAATCCGTAACAACTATGGTGATTTATGGAGTGACCCCATTCCACTATGATAGTATTCTAAATGATCATTAACAACTAAATAATTGAATTATTAATCTTATGTGTGGGACAAAAATCTAATTCATATTCAAATGTTATGTTATCATGGAAAATTTTCATTGATTCCTTTATAATTCATGTCTTATGAACTACCATGATTTATTCCATGACTCAATATTATGATCTATGATATGTAGGGTATGGTTTTAAAAAATTTTACTCATGTTCTCATGCCCTTATCACATGTTATTTTTAAGAGATCAATGATATCTCAATTTATTAACCTTACTAGTCATATAATCTCACCATTACATATGTTTCTATTCCCTAGGTTATAAATAAATGTATAATGTTTGATATTTCTAAGAGGGGTTCTACTTATAAATATCATAATGAGAGATTATGTAGTTAACTTATGAGTTAGTTATTTATGTATCTATATTTATAATGGCACTAGAAATATTTGGATTTACCATGGATTTTTATGTTATTTATTGAATATTCATATATAAAGTTGATATAAATATATAAATAAATAGTATGGGTCACTATAGTTACTATTATATAAAGGTTTGATCACCATTGCAATCTAGGAAAAGAATAATGAATTCCATGAGCAAAATTAGAATGATAATTAATCTATTGGTGTATGTGAGGTAACTTTCACAATACTTATGTGATATTCTTTTGGTATTAACATTCAACCTGAAGGTAAGAATGATTTATTATTCAATAGATTAAAACAAAGTCTCTAAATGGTGTTAGACATAATAGAAATTAATATCAATTAATAAATTGTTCAACGTGATATCAACGTGGAAATAGATATTAGTATTAACCATAAATCTCATGGTTTTCATTAGAAAAGATGGGTGGAATTAAAAAGAAATCATAAAACCATGGAGAAGAAGAGATGATACTTCCTTTATGATCAATGTGTGAATGGAAAAAAAGGTAAAAGTTGTATTAAGGTGTTTGGTAAAAGTCATATGTTTTTATTGGAATGTTATAAGGAAACTGATTGTCCGGGTGATGGGAAACATTTTTCTAATGATTTTAATAGACAAAAATCCCCACAGAATACACCACCCACACTCCAATGTTTCAAATGAATGGAGTATGAGGATTATTCTAACCCATGAAAAACATTGATCTTTAATAATGACGATATACATAAGAAAACACTTAAGACAATAAAAAAAATGAAACCTCATGTGATTAGTATTTTTGATATGGGGAATGATAATGATTTGGTGAATGGTAAACTTAGCATCCACTCTCTAACTATTAATATCTTATTTCACTCAAGATCTACCAACTCTTTTATAAATAAATAATTTCATAAAGGTATATAAATTCCACCCAACCATTAGATGTTAAATTGGTATTGAAATCACCTAATTTTATGATTATTTAATATGATGTGTATGATTCATCCTTTAATGATATTTTTTTAATGTACTTTTTATCAATCATGTTATTCTTCCTCTGATTGAATATGATTTTATCTTAGGCATGTTTTTTATTTATCTATATAAATCTTTAATCAATGATTGGAGAAGTGAATTCATGTCTGATATTATAAAATAACCATTGATCTTCTATTACTATGTTGAAAAATATTAACATGTAATGATAATTCCATACATTGTATTGGTCTTGATTCTTATTAAAAAGGGGTATTTGTCTCAGATAGTTGGGAAGAAACTCAAATTTTAATATATTCCCTTTATCTGGGAGTTTTCATATATTTATTTAGATGAATTTTATAGTCTTCCACCAAATCATGAAGTGGATTTTACAATAAAAACCCATACATGGTGATATACCTATTTGAAAGCATCCATATAGAATGTCCCTGAACGAGTTACAATATTTGAAAAGAGAAACTCCAAGAGAATTTTTTAAGGGATTTATTTAGAAAATTGTGTTGCCTTAGGTTACACATATTCTTTTGTTTAATAATAATGATTAATAAATGGGACTATAAATTGATTATTAGGAACATAAAATGATCAAAATCAAGAACAAGTATTATTTACTCAATATTGATGAATTGTCTAATCAGCTCAGTAGAGTTAAATAATTTTCTTTGATTTACCTTTGTTCTTGATATAACCAATTGAGGGTCAAGAAGGATGTTATTACCACTAAAACATTCAATAAAAGTTATAAACACTATGAATATATAGTGATTCCATTTAGTCTTACTAATTCTCTTATTATCTTCATGGATTTAATGAATAATATCTTTAGAGAATACTTTTATCATTTTGTGGTATTATTTATAGACTATACTCTTATATTAAAATAGTAAGAAAGAGCATCAAGATCACTTGATAATTTTTTAATGACCATGTGGATGGATAATTTTTATAAAAAATTTACCTTTTGGGAATTTTTGATAGAAAATGTTCCATTATTAGGTCATATAATATAAAGAGTTGGTATATTTTTGGATCCATAAATGACCACATTTATGGAATGTTTTCCATGACCAAACATTATGACTAAGATACATATATTTCTTTGTTTGGATGGATATTTTTGATACATTTTGGATACTTTTTTCATAGTGGTCTAATCCACTCACTATTTTATCTTATAAGGGTTCCAAGTTCTTTTGGACAGATGAATGTGAAAAAAACACTAGGAATTGAATATGGTTTACTCACTAAAAATTGTCATTCAGTAACATTTATTGGATAATAGTTTTAAATCTATATTAATTCATCTTAGAATGTATTGGGGTGTGCTCCCATATAGAATGAAATGGTTATATATTTTCCCTCCTGATAATTGAAGGATTAAGAAAAAAAATGTACCCAACTCATGATTTTCAGTTAATGAAGGTAATTTTTTCAAAAAATATGTGGATACATTTACATCACGGAGAAAGGTGTGATATATAAATTGATATTAAAATATTAAAGTATATATTCACATAGAAATTTTTGAATATGTGTTAGAGAAAATTATTTGAACTACTTAAAGATTATGATTGGTTAACACTCTATTGTCCCAGGAAAGAGAAGAAGAGGAAGATAATCTGAGTCAGAAGAATCTGGATAGATTATCCATAATGAAGATAATAAAATATCTAATATTATACAATTTTAAATTTATGGATCCTAAAATTTTTATGTAAGGGGATAAATATTATCTTAATCAAATTAATGTCTGGCCATCAATCCATGTATGAATAAAAAACCCATGAAAGGATGATTTGGAACTGTAGAAGAAGGTGAAAAATGTTATAACTCTTAACCTTGATTGTTATTTAATGATATGTTTTAGTAACTATTTATGTGTTTCATCCATACCTTATTTGAAGAAGGATCTTTGGAATGAGGCCCATAGTTAATAATTATCAATGTATCCTTAAATTACGAAGATATATAAATTTCTAAATGAGTATTTTCTATTAGATGATGTGAAGAGAGATATTACATAGTGTGTATCACGGTTCTCAATATTTCAGAAAAATAATTCAATGATATATATGTGTTTAATGGTATTTTACAACCATTATCCATACAAAAATGGAAATGTGAAACCCTCACCATATATTTTTTCATTGGAATCCCCAAGACATCTAAGTTGTATTATTCTATTTTGGTTGTAATCAGTCACATTAAAAATTTATCACAATTAATTTAAATTATATAATACTTCTCTATAGATTATCCTTCAAAAATATATTTTTATGAAATGGTTTGGCTACATAGAGTACAATATTTTGGTGTTTCTAATCTGGATCTAATGTTAGCCTCATTTTTTAGATGACGTCTTTTGAAATTTATTGATACTATGCTGAGTTACAGTCTAGATTGTCCTCCTTAGAGATATGGTTAGTACAAAAGAACCATTAAAACCCTAAAGGATTTATTATATCTTAATATTTGTATTGGAAAGGTTGTTTGGATCAAGACCTTCATCAAGTCACCATTTCTTACTACAACGACTTTCACTATAGCATTTAGATTGATCATTATGTAGATATATACAGAAATATGTTTATAAATCAATCATATTGCAACTAAGTAGTATAAATAATTCTATCAGTATTAGATATAGCTAAGGAAATGGAATGTAAATTCAAACACATTCAATATCACATCATGGTAGCTCAGAGCTGGTAGAAAATTCATGTTGTCATTATTTAGTGTGACCTATAATTTGAAGTTGGTATGAAGTATTTTATGTGAATTTATCTATTAAATAAGGTTATTAGATTCATAAATAATTGAAGTATGGTCCCTTGGAATATTTTTCCCTTCTCTATTCTTGATCGAGTATGTATTGTAGCTTATCATCGGGTGCTTACACAAAACCTCTCTCAAGTCTGTAATGTTTTCCATATATCTCTCCTGAGAAATTACATACCTTACCCTTCACATGTACATAACATAGAGGATACCCCATAGAGTAAGATATCTCTTATTAGGAATAACTGGTGGATATTTCAAATTGTAGAGTTAAATTCCTATGAAACAAGAAAACCCTCCTTGTCAAAGTTATGTGGTGAAACTTCCCATTTGAGAATGCTATGTGGGAACCAAAGGATATGATGAGGTATAAGTATCCTTAGTTTTTTGTATCATAGTAATATAATTTTGAGAGTTATTTTCTTTTTAATGGGGGTATAATTTACCACCATGAGAATTTTTTATGTATATTTTCCAATAAATTTATTTTTTGGATAACTTATGATACCCACACCCGTGGGTGTAAATAAATTGTACTATAGTACACCATTATAACCAACATGTTAAATAATATGGAATGAATATTACTATATATGTTATAAAAAACATACAGTCTAAATATTTATAAAATAAATAAATTTTTATCTGTTGAATAGAAATGAAAATAAAAATCATTTGATAATAAGAGAAATATTTTTTTGAAGAACTATTTTTATTTCTGCAATGTGTTTTTATCTTAATCAGATAAATTAAACACTATTTTTAATTTATTTTAATGATATTTATATATTATATATTCAATAAAAAAAATTAAATTCATCTAATATTTTTTCTATGAATGGTATAATAATAAATCTTATTTTATGATTAAGAACTATATCTTTTCTAAATAATGGGTTTATTGGGTTTTGTGCACTTATATTAAAATTAAAATTTTCTTTATTGGAAAACATACTTGAAAAAAATAAAATTATTTTTTGAAATAAACATTTCAAAATTATAGTAGTGTGACTTTTATATTTTTCTAAAAATATTAATTTTTCACCGAATAGTGAAAAAATAGATTTTTAAAAAAATAAACTATTTTTTATAAGAATTTATAAAGTCACATTTTTTAAGTTATTTTAAATGTAAAATTAGAATAATTTTATTATTAATATTTCAATTTAGGTCAACTTAAAAAATATTGTATTGAATTTTGATATAAAAAATTTATACTTAAGTAATCTTTTCCTTTTCAAAACTTTTTTTCATCGTGATATTGGATTTAATTTTAAATTTTATTATAATACCTATGTGAATTTAATTTTATAATAATAATTTAATATTAATAATAATATTAGTTAAAATTAAGTGATATGTTCCACTTAATATTTTATTCATAGTGAATAGTAAAACAGAAAAAATCTTTTACCACAGTTAAGGTTCAAATAGGTTTTCTGAGGGTTAAACTAAAAATATATGGCATAAAATAACCTAAATACTTATATTATTTATATTTTACATACATATTTAAAAATTATATTTTATAGGGTTTTGTAATGGTCTATTTTTGATCCATTTTACAAAGATGTGACCTAGCATTGCTGTAAAAATTTGAATGATTGCGATTATTCTACTCAAATCAATTATAATAGGGAACCCCTCTCCTATCCTATTCACACTTCATGAGACTTTTGGTTCATAAAAGTACACCCCAAATCTATTCATTAAATCTCTCCACATTAAGCGGGGTTTCATTTTTTTATAATCCAATCCTAGAAAGGCTTTATGTTTAAACCATAAGAGGTTGTCCAAATAAGAGGTATAGTTCTTAACCAACCATTTTTCTTTTATATCTTCTTATACATCATTAAAATATTATTAAAATGCACTAAAATACTAACACCATTATATTCCTTATACTGATATTCTATTATATTAATTTAATAACATATATTAATCTTCCCTTGCACCAAATGGGAATAAAAAATGTCGATCTGGTGTACGATGGACTACCAACTCACAATTCGATGTAATTAGTTTTCTATTACCGCCTCTAATGGATGGATATAATTATGTATTAAATTTATATATTATATAGTTATGAAATAATAATATTTTTTAATTATAACATCACATCTACCTTCTTATCTTTTAATCCATTGAAAAATGAAAATGTTACATGTGCATACTAGTATACTACCACCTTCGTGAAGAAATGTGATTCATTTTTCATTTTTTTTAAATGGATAGTAATAATGAATCTTATCAATATATAGTACATATATGATATAATAATAACTCTATAGAGGAGAAATATTATTTACCTTTAATTGTTTTCATCCATCAAAAAATGAAAATAATGTTCATGTGTATGTATGCCCAACTGTCTCCATGAATTATGTGATTATTTTTTCTCTATATCTATTATAGATGACAATATATATTTTTATAATGAATTTATATTATATTTATATAAATATTAACATTTTAATGATTATATAACCATAATAAATATATAATGACCAAAACCATCGAACCAAAACAAACAAGAAAAATGAAGCAGTTATCACCCAATTTTTTTTTAAAAAATATTGTTTATAATTTGGTTATAAAAGGTTATTAGTATATAATATATGGTATGATATATATTAGTATTATTATCTAATATATTTATATTTAATATATTTTTTTATATTTGAGCTTCAAACACATATGATAGAAGTCAGGTATGAGGTAAAGGATTTTCATCTCACTTTTATTTATATTAGACACATATCATTTTCCACACTTATTTGTTATGAAAATTAATGAGATTTACATCTCAATATATTTTTCTTTAAATAATGGTATGTATGATTCAAAAATTACAAAAAATTTAACAGTTTTATATTGAAATCTAATTATTTATCAAGATTGTTTATGATTCTGCTCCCGATGATGAAATTTAATGATCTACCACTCAAGAATCTCACGAATTCTATTATCCTATGGTGATTTATAGAAATTAGATGTTTTCTATATTTTTATTCTCTTTATATACCAATATTACAAAAAATGTCATTAAGAAAACTGTACATTATTTATATCATTAGTCAAAAATCCATTTTCTTCGATATCCTTGTTTTAAAATAATGTTTTCAGATTTTTTTTTAATATTTCTATATGATTATTGAAATAATTTTTTACCCTTATTTGAATTTAAAAAATACAGTAAAATGATCCATATTTTTATTTTCTGAATGAAGTAATTTTTACTTTTTATTATAATACAGGAAGGAATATTTTATTTGATATACACAGCATGAATGGAATATTCCAATATCATGAACACTCAGTTCCTTGAAGCTTAAGTTATAATTTCACAAGGTCATTTTGAAATAAAATGATTTATTTTATTTTTTCGAATATGTTTCAGATTTTAAAAAATTTATTTCAAAGTGAAAAGTATATTTTCCTCATGAAATGATAAAAGTGGTTTTTTCAAATATTTTTCTATCTAATATGAAATCAATTGATGTTTTAGAATCCATAATGTATATATTATTCAATGATAACATCCTTATGATTTATTTGGATGGTTTGTGATTATAGTAAAATGAGGTTTAATAAACCCATAACTTTTCCTTGAGTTATGCTATGATGAATTGATGAAATGATTTTAAAACCCATTTCATTCTCATGGGTCATGTTTATGAAACCCATTACTTTTCACATGTTGTGATGTAATGAATGTTTTATGATCTTATAGTGCACATATATATATGATTTTAACTATATTTTAGGTGGTTTCTGAATTATATACCCATTCAATGAATATGTTAAATATTTACATATATCATGAATTAAATAAGACAAGAATGGGGACTGAACCTAGTTTAATATATGAGTCTATCCACTATTATATTCTTATGAGATAACCATGCCTATTTTTTTGGAATGTAGAGAAACCCCATTTTGATATACCAGTATTTGAAATGATCCTTTACTACTAAGGAAATATTTTTTTATGGTATGTGTATCCAAAAAATCTATTTTTTATCCTAAATTCATGCTCTTACTGATTTTTTTCATTGATTTCTTTATGATTCATGTATTAGGAACTAATAATATATATGTGATGACTATATATTTTAATCAATTATATATAGGGTGAGGTTTTAAAATATTATTTTCATGTTATCATACACTTATTTTCATTTTACAGTTAAGTGATCATTGATATCTCAATTTTTAACCCTCAATGGGAATCTGGTATCACTCTTTCTTATGTTTCCTTTCCCAAGGTTATAAAAAAAATATAATGTGTGGAACGGAAAATTTGGGTTCTAGTTATGATTAAAGTAGTGAGAGATGATTCATTTAAATTATAAATAAAATTATTATTTTTCTATGCTTCCAAATATACCATACCAATTCAAGTATAGAATAGATCATTATATTATTTATAGAATATTCGTTAATTAATATGTAATATCTATGTATGAATAGTATGGGTTTTTGTATTAGTGACCTGGAAAAGTATATAAAATGCATGATAATAGAATTATAAAAAAATTTATAATATAAAGTTTAAATTTCATTTAGAACATAGAATAATGAGTGTGATAATGTTTTCGGATAAAATATCGAAAATAAATAGGAAATGAAAAAAATGTTTTCTTATTTATAATAAATTGGTTATGAAATTATTTTAAATTCAATAAGATACTATTAATTATAATTTATTGAATTGTTTGTATAATATATTATATGAAATAAATAATAAATTTTATTTTTTATTTTTTATTTTATATGTGATTTTAAATTCATTATAAAAATAAATTTTTGTTCTATAAGTTTGATTGAAGAATTAATTGTAATTAATAATGCAAGGAAGAAAGTTATAAATTCATATTTCTTAATGAATATTTCTTGTATTTTATTCATCATAAACTGTTAGAATATTGACTTTCCTTGATATAATTATAGTACTGAATTATCGAGCTATGTTTTTATCGATATTATTTTTTTCATTCAATGTTTTATATTTTATTGGAGCTTGGTAAATAACTAAAAACAAATATAAAAAATAAATTTAATTTGGAACTCATGTTTCCTTTATTTGGGCTACCTGATATGCAGGTTTCTAGGTTAATATGTGATTTGGTACAGGTGTCAAAGTTTCCACCCCAACCAGGTTTCTATTATAATATTGATATAAATGGATCCTCTCTCACTATCTATCCCTCACTCCCCTTCTCTTTCTTGCTCATTAATTCTCACTTATTCCTTAAAAATTTTTTCTTTAATTTTTTTCTTGTTTTTCCCCTATAATATCATTTTTTGTTGGTGTTTGACTATATCAATAAAATGATTTTAATTCTTATAGTTTGATTCTATAATTCAGGTTATTTGGGAACATTTTCATTGCTCATCTTATTTATTCATATTTTTAAATCATTTTTATACCTATAATTCCGATTTTATTTAATGGATCATATTTATAGAGATGATATTATTAATGTTTTGGTATGTGACACATATCTTATTTAATTTCAGTAGTCATGTATATGTTTTTATTAGAGATTCATTGTGATTTAGAAGATGAAACTGAAAAAACAAAGAAAAAAATTAACTCGATATTGGAATTAAAAAACAATAATATCTTGATGTATAAATATAATTTTATACACAGAGGAATCATTGTTAACATGGGTAATTTTTTTATAAAATAAAAAAATGTAAATATAAATATTATTTTATTCACACAAAATTGGCTTTAAAATTATTCAATATTCTATAAGTAATAAGAAATATTTCTACATAAAATAGATTGGTTATTATTGGATCATAAATAGATAAGAAACAATATATTTTCTTTTTTAGTTTTTACATAATTTTAAATGCATTAAAAAAATAAAGAGTCAATTCTACAAACTGGATTTAGTTATTAATTAATCATAATAGGGAAAGGACTAAGGTTATAATTAATATTTATCTTGGGGTATTTTTTATCTATTATTCATTATTAAATGTTGGAATATTTATTTTATATGATATTATGATGATATTTATTTTTTTCTTGGTATCTTCTTTTTGAATTGTGTTTTTATACCACATTTTATGTTATTATGTGAATGTGGTAAAGAAATAAAAATAATATTAAAAATTGTAAATGTAATCTAGAACAAGTATTTCTTCTCATTAGGTTACAATATGAGTGGGTATGTATGTTAGTGTGTGATTTGGGTTGTGTATCAAAATTATGACACCCTCCCCTCATAGATATCTTTACGATGTTTACAATAAAGAGAGAGAGAGATAATGACCCCAAACCCCTTTCATTGGTAGGCCCTATGTTTGTGACTATAACTAAGGGTATATTAAAATATCACACATGGAATGAATTACCCTCAATAATAAATGTAGGTTCAAAATATAGGATAAGAACCACTAAGAAAACCCATCTCATAAATGTAAAATGAAAATCAATACATCCCATAATTAATTCATAATGCAGTTAAATCCAAATAGTGTCTCTAAAATGTACCAAATATAATCTTAATCCACGACTAGGAAACCACCCAAATTTCTGGGATAGTAATACACAATTCAATCTATAAAATCATTTTAGAAACCTAAAAATAATTTTTATATTCTCATGTTTATTGTCACATGTATACATAGAAGGATTACAACCAAGGTATCTCATTCATAAAAAAAAAGAGCATACTAATTCACCTGTGAGATAATAGCAGAGCCAAAACTAAAAAAAGGTCAACTTACTAATCCTATCCTCATCATAGAATTCTCACCAAATAATTTATACATGTGTAATAAAATAATTTGAAGCATATTCATAATGGGTACCTAGAAATAGTTTCTCATATTTTCTACTATCTCACCCTGATTTTATATATCAAGGAACTCTTATCCCTTCTCTAATAACAATGCATAATGATACCTAGAAAACTCTATCACATCCCACCCCAATCCACCTAGGAAACTACATCATACCATGAACCCCACTAAATTTATTATCACATCCACAACCAATAATAACCATAATAGTATAGTATTATGAGAAAGAAGGGAATCAGCCTCATTCCATCCTCTTACCAGGCTTGAACCCCATTATAGACCACCTCAACCAATCATCAATCCCCACCTATAATGAAAAATATCTACAACCCATCATATCCCATCAGTAATAATCTCACATAGAAGATAGAAAGAGTAATAATTTTTAGCTATCTATCCATCCTCAATATCATGGATGTTTAGGAAAAACACCAAGATCCAAAAACCCTTATTCATCGATGTAAATATGAAATTTAGGTGATGTGTTTATAGAAATGAAATAAAGATAAATGATAGAAAGACAACAAAAAATACCATTATAGGGTTTAAAATAAGAGAACCAATGTGACTGACAACATCACCATAAGGTCACATAAGATATGTAGTTATCACTGTCCACCCTAAAGACACTACACCAAACAGGAAATCCTCAAACACAATCAATATATCATCTTCCATTATAGAGAAACCAATTCTATAATTTTATAGTTACCATCCATATTCATTATCAAGACTATTCATTTCATATTTCAAATAACCCTATTCATTAATTTCTCCTTATGTTTCTTCATTTACCACACGAATTAATTTCCACCCATGTTCAATACCATATAAACATTTAAAGTTCATTTCATTGCTATTGGGGAACAAAAAAAGACACAAAACATAAGAGACCATCCATATCATACGATTGAATCATTCTTCATAGCCACCCAACATCATGACCACCACACATAACATTTTAATTTTACATGTGATTTCATTATAATTACTACATTATTTTCAGGGGTATTCTAACACAAATCTAAGATTCCATTTGAAACCAATTTATTATATAGTTATGTATTATTATATTTTTTCAAACGCAGTGAGTTTAATAAAAAATCATGCTGATTTTTATAAATATCAATGTCTTTATAATTAGACTCTTCTAAACATATTTGAAATATAGAAAAATAGTAAACATGAATAAACATATAATAAAAAATAAAAAGAATAAGTAAAAAAAATTCACTTGACTCCTACCCATACATTAATATTAATCTAATCAATTATATTTTTTAATTTGTTGCATACTATATACCCAAATGAAGACGAAACAATGATATTTACTACTATACATCTACTGAGGGAGAGAGATAGTATTCCCTATATCGATTTAATATTCAATGTTATCAACTAATCATGATGGAAGGAAAATTGTTTAATGTACCACCATGATCGAAGGATAAAATTTCAAAATTTAGCAATATAAATCCATTACCAACCCACATCTAAATAATAACTGAAAAAGGGAATCCCATTCATGTGGTCCTCCCAAAAAAGGAAGATGTTAAGAAAAATGGGAAGTGTGAATAAGAGAGATCATTCTTTGGTCCAAAATACATTATCCCATAATACAAGGGAATATTATTTTTAAAGGAATGGATAAGGAGTGCATGGGGGAGTAGAAGCCTCTTGAAAATCAAGGGGAGAATTAAATAATTGAATGAGGGGATATTTGACCACCCATCCACTATAAGTGAATCTTTATAAACTCCTCTATGTCATTTTGAATAACCCAAATGCCCATGGTAACTATGATCCAAGGGAGATTCAGATTAGCTATAATACATTCCCCTTTTCAATATGTTTTAAAAAATTAGATTTGACCTCCACCATGGAATTATCCAAGACATGTTGGTTCCTCCATCTTCTTTCATAGTCGGAAAATGCATCCTTATGCCAACCACAAGGTTTTTTCCCTCACCATGCCCATTTCCATAGTGTGGTGAGCTCCAACACCCCATTCTAGACAAGATTTCCCCTAATATTCCACAACCCTCACTGGTCATTTCCATTCCACCATTCACTAGATAGCGCCAGGATAACACGACCTTCACTAATCTCACCACCAGGGAATGGTGGCTCCCAAAATAGTCTA
This sequence comes from Viscum album, assembly GCA_963277665.1. Lineage (NCBI taxonomy): Eukaryota > Viridiplantae > Streptophyta > Magnoliopsida > Santalales > Viscaceae > Viscum > Viscum album. The sequence continues at coordinate 638,722,047 of OY728146.1, read as the reverse complement.
CTGACAAATCCTTTCACACATAAAACCACCATGACTCATGAAATCTCAAATTAAAGTCTTAAAAGTTCTAAACCATGAACAAATTGAACATTTATAAATGAAATTATCTTTTGAAGGAATAAATTCATTATTATGTAATGTAGTTATAGAAAACGCATACAATAAATTGGTTATTTTAGAAAATTATATGTTATATCATATAATATTTTAAATATTATTATTCAACATAATCATTATTAGTATATTTTTTATGGAATGATCGTATGATTAAAAAGTATTAAGGGTTATGATAAATTAAATTTTACATATATAGAGGGATCGAAAACCATGACTTGTTTGATCATACCATATGGATCCCATTTATCAGAGATTTCGAGGGAGATAGAATCACATGGATTTTCCATTGATTATGCCTAAGATGACATGAAACAAATAAAGCATGAGTGAAACCATTTATATGAGAATTTCAATCTCACCAAGATCACATCCTGACCATGTTCGCCGAATCACCCTAAAGAAATATCACCATTGCATGACATAACCATAGAGAATTATCTACTTTAATAAAAGACAATGTATCCAGACAGTAAAATTATGAATATTTATATTTTAAGATTTAATAAAAAAATTATTATATTAATTTGTTACTACCAAATAATGATTAAATAATAAGTTTTTCCCAAATTAAGATTTTGATAAAATGAAAAACAAATCATATTTTCGGAAATATAGAGTTTCGATCAAGACACAACTTTGATGAATTGAATATTTTTTCAAATAAATGATATTTTGGTAAAATATTATTATAATTAATATTTATTAAATATAAAATATAATATAATTTTATATAGTAAAATGTAATTTTTATGACATTTAGAGAAAATGGAATTATCAAAAAACCCATAATTTTAAAAAAAAATTGATTTTGATTTTAAATATCAAATTATCATATTTATAAAATTAATATGATAATATAAATATAATTTTCGAAAAAATAATTTCGAAATTATCTAAATGGTTTATTTTTTAAAATTTATTAAGGAACTTAATTTTTTTCTGAAAATTAGAAATGGTATAAATATAAAGTATGTATTCTCCAATCATAATGACCATAAAGTGATGTAATATATTGCATAGAATGAATCCATGACCAAAATTATGTTTGTAATTTAAACTAATTATTTTTTTACTTATTTTTTGTATTTTATATATTTGTAATGAATCCTCCAAAACCTATATTATATTTTAATGTTTTTAAATCAATGCGTTATTGACATCGATAACATTAACATCACTATGGGTATTATTTTTAGGATTTCAATTCTAATAATATAATTAAATTCACTCTTCTTTTGAAAAAACCATGGGAAAAACCAGGGTGGGGTTTTTTGTTTCGATTAATTTTTCTTATATAGTGAAAACTCTATATTTAGAAATTAATAATGAATTCCAATATATTTTTCTATAAAAAACCCACCCATCCTTTCATTACTCTTCAATAAAAAAATCTTGGTGAATGAAGTTATTCTTTCATTCCCTCTCTATAAATTCATAATTCATTGAATATATGTGATATATGAGTTACCCTTTAATGTTCATAGTTTCCCATTTATGTCTTATATAGTTTAAAAATAAGCATCCCTAATATTACCTTTAATATATTAAATGGCGAGAAATAGATGGATCTGATTCAATAACTAATTTGAGAGTATATATTATGACTTTCTAAATGAGATTCCCATCGTAATGAGGGAAGGATTCAAAAAATCCATGACCATACATTCTTAATTAACTTTATATTAGAATAAAAACTTGAATCATGAGGAACAATCAAATCCCCCAAATAAATAGATTGTTTCCATTGTGATATTTATGAAAGAAAGGCCTCTGAACATTAATGGATCTAAGGGTCACTTTATTTTGGATTAATGTATCAACTCCAATGAAAAGATATTCTCATCAATCAATTTTCTATGTCTGAGATGTTCATGTCGGATGTTTATCGTATGGTGTGAAAAGTTGATCAGTGGTTGATATTGGTAAAAATTAAGAAGCTTGAGGAGTATAATTAATTTGTTGGGTGTTTGGAATTCCCAAAAAAATAAAAAAATATTTTCATCGTTCTCCCTGACATAAAATAAAGAGGGTTTTTTAGCCTCAATCAAATGGATGATGAATCCATCGAGGATTGTGAGGTAAATATCACATGACTTTTATGATATTTCTCTATCTCTGTCATTAACTATGAAAGTAATTCTTATTTATTCCCTTATGGGATACAGATGATTATATTAAAATAATTGTTAATTCAAGGCATCAGAAGCTATAAGAAAATTGGATAATATTTCTTTGATGTTTAAATAGAGATCATAAAATGTCAAGGTTATCATTAGATTGAAGATAATAATCAGAGAGTGGATTTAAATTTTGGAATTACATTATAAATTTCTCATGAGAGCTTGAAATCAAATAACGTTCATTACAAATGTGTGAGAAGAATCATCCAGAAATTATTTTGAACGGGACAAGGAAATGTTTTAGGTGAAGTATAGAAGGGAACCTAGCTAGATATTTCTTATTGGAGAAACCCAACATTATGATGGAATAAAGGAATGCTCCAGTCATCCCTAATATAATTTTTTAATGTATCAACATCAAGGAATAATTAAACTATGTGATTCAATTAACTAATCTAAAGGTTGATGATGATAACTCAAAACAACATCTTCCAATTCCTAGGGAGAATGGGAGAGCTTATGTTTTCACAATTACATAGGTGAATCCCATCAATGAATTGGTGATAGGTACACTAGTTATTCATTCATGGATAGTGATAATACTATTTGATTCTAGTTCTACCCATTCCTTTGTATCACACAACTCTTGTATAACTATACAATAACCACATCAAAGCAAGGAATTTGGGTTACCAGTGAAGGCAACAAATGGTTCAATTATTTTCTCCGAAGAATATAACTCATTCCATATCAAAATTTGTGGGACTAATTTATTATAAAACCTTATGATTCTCCATTTAATAGAATTTGGTTTTATTTTTGGCATGTATTAGATTAACTTATATTGAACCAATATAAATTTCTAGGAGATTGAAATCACCCTTTTTATCATTAATCATCATTTGATTCAATATATGTATATATAGAATGATGAATATCATTTGTTTTTATCATATAAAGTATTCATAATATTTCTTTATAATAAATCATATATTTCTACAATTATTGAGATTTTGGAAAATATAATTATTGAATACATTCCCCTTATGATGGAATTCACTGATGCGCTTCCTAAGGAATTTTTTGGTTTTCTTCCCAGTCGAGAGGTCATGTTCAAAATAGATCTTATACACAAATAATTTAAAATACTTAAGACTCCATGTATAATGTTCATTTTAAACACGAATATATAAAGAAACAACTACATGAGAATCTATATAAATGTTTTATACACCTAAGTGCATCACTGTTAGATATATGGGTCCTCTTCTTCATGAAGAATATAGGTTCAATAAGCCTCTAAACTAATTATCATGAGTTCAATGAGATAATTTTAAATAATAGGTATCCTCTTCCATAGACTGATGAATGTTTAAATTAATTACATGTAGAAAAATACTTCTCTACAATATATATGTGTTTGGGCTATTACCAAGTAAATGTGAAGAAGGTGGATATCCCCATGACTTCTTTTCAAACAATGTGTTAGAACAATAAGTTCATAGTGATTCCCTTTAGTCTCAATAATGATATAGAAGTCTTCATTTACCTATGGTATAGATTTTATCATCCCGGTTCCAAGTTTTACCCAACTATTCCCTGAACCCAGTTGGTCACATCACCTCAAGTAGATTTCCCCAGATTCCAAAGGATGCTTACTTATAGTGAGGGCCACGATGTAGTAATGGGGATACTATTCCCTCATTGGTTGAGTGTACACTACGGAAAGAAAATAGTAACAATAGAAGAAGTAGTAATACAATACGAAAAAATAAATAGTTGATGATTAAGTAATATAACAACCAGAAAACATATATAAATGATGCACATTACATGTGTTTAGAAAAGAACACCACCAAGTCACAATTCAGAAAATACAATACTAAAACCAAAGTAAAAAAATTAGTAAACACCAACAGCATCACAGAACTCATCTTGGTCTCATGCTCTGCAGCTGCAATAAGAATAATGTACTCGATAAAGAAGGGAGATTACCCTTATCTATACCAACAATCATATATAATTTTGGGTTCTAAAATCAGGACCCAAACAGGGTGTTAGACGAATCCCCATTGGAAACCACCAAAAGTTTTGTTCCCAACATCCAGTGAATATATATATATATAATTGTATATATATATATCAAGTATACGTAAAAATGAAGAAATAAACTATAAATTACTCAAAATTAAAACAAAATCTACAATTTTTAATTAGATTCATTTTCATTTATTATTAAATTAATTGAATCATCTAAATTTTGGTATTTGTCCTAAGCTATATATCCTTTGGGAAAGAGTAAAAAACACATGTCTTAGAAGAACAACTAAATAATAATGTAAGACTGAGTCCATGATTTTTCTTTGGCTTGGAAGACTCATCATGATCATTCACTTATTCAATAAAAATCCTTTTGGTATTGTTCTCATAGTTTAATTACCCTATTCTAACATAAAAAAAATCATTTAATAATGATCCTCTAGGAAGATCTCACTTTTTAAACCCTATGGTATTACAAAATTACAATTCTTTTAATAACGACCATTTCAGTTGCTCACATGGTCTAACCCCTCTAGTATAACATTCCAATAATTCATTTAAAAAAATTACCCCTCGTCATCTCACATAGTCAACACCCATTGGTAAACCTGGAATCAATAAAATATAATGAACACATGGCATCTCTCATGGTGAATTCACTAGGGTCCAAAATACTGTCAAACTATTATAAATAACAACATAAGAATGCTATGGGAGTCTAAACTCCTAGGTCAACAACCACCATGTAGCTCTCGTGGTCAATACTCCTCGGTCTAATAACAATACAACATACAGAAATGACCCTACCTTGGGAAGATTTCATATCCATATTCCCCTTCTTCAAACATCCATAATGCATATTACAAACATTTCATATAATCAATTTGACTCCATCTTAATCAAACAATGAATTGAAACAACATACATAACCATACACATAAGAAACAACCCCTTTTAAATCAATAAAAAATAGCATGTATTAAATAGAATTTAATTTCCAATCACGAAATAAACCAAACATGGGTATACTATTCTTTTAGCATATATAATCTATTGAAAATCAATAAAATGTACAAACTATCAACCTTGATGTCGTACGATCAATACTCTTGAATGTAGACCCTTGAGTCGGCCTTGATTAGCATAGATCTATAAAAATGTGATGAAAATTAAACCATGAATAAACTAGAAGATAAAAGGAATCATGAATAATGGCCCTAGGGTAATTGAGAACTCATCGGTGGGATTCAAATTCACCTGACAGTGTCTCAATTAGAGGTTCGACAGAATATCAGGAGGGGTTTGGAGTTTATCACCCTTTCTATCAATCTCTTGTATAAACAAAGGGGAAATAATATGTTTTCAAGGATGAGACGTGACCCCACTCTGATTTATCAAATAAAAACAATACTACACAGCGTGTTCACAAAGGGTATGTGTCATGTAGTACCATTAACTAGTCCCTGCCTTATGCAGTCTATCAGGTCACCTATATGGCCATGTACTCGTCCATTACATGGCTACTATGCAGCTCTATGTGGTACCCAAATATGTGGTGTGTACAAATAAGTACACATCATGTACTTAAAAAATTCTCATGTCATCCTTTTTCCCTAAAAAACAACCCAAAATCATGATTTATACCTGAAATAATAATCCATGTTCTTACAAACATCCCCCTTAAAGAAATTCATCCATGAATTTCTCTTCCAAGAGTGGTGAATAATAAGCTTCAAACAACTTGATCCACTGTGATTGTATGTCATCTTCCCTCTCCCAAGTCTTGTCCCACACTCTCAGATGCTCCCATAGCACCCGTAACAAATGAATAAACCAGCCATGGATAACCATCATGCGGTGATCCACAATCTGAATAGGGTACTCATAGAATGATGCATCTTCCTCCAACTCAACCTCTATGGGGTGAAAAACATGAGATGGGTTTGAAAATCAATGTCATAGCTTAGAAACATGAAAAACGTTGTGCATATCTCGCTACCTCTGAGGTAACTACAACTGATACATAAGAGGGATGACCCTCTCTGAAACCTCAAACGACCCAACATATCTCGATGAAAGAATCCCCTATCTCCTAATCCTCTCATGCCCCAATCATAGTGTGATATGTAAGAAAACATGATATCTTACCTTGAACTCCAAAGTTCATCTATGTCGATCAGAATAAAATTCCTAGCTTGACTATGTCGTACCCATCCTATTCTGAATCAAACCCACCTACTCAGTAGTCTCTAGGACAAGATGAGGTACTATCATAACTTCATATCCTACCTCCAGCCAGCATAGTGGTGATCATCCTATCCTACCTTACAAAGCCTCATAAGGTGTCATCTGAATTGTTTATGGAAAACTATTTTTGTAGGTAAACTCCACTAGGGGTTTGTGTCTCTTCCAACAACCCATGAAATCAAGGACGCATACTCAAAGCATGTCCTCCAAAACCAGAATCGTACGCTCAGACTGGCCGTCTTCTTGGGGATGGTAAGCTATACTCCAAAGTACATACATACCCTAATCCCTCTATAGTCTCTTAAAAACTAGAGAGGTAAATCTGGAGTCCATATCTGAAATGATAGATTTTGGAACCCCCTGAAAGAATACAATATCTTATATGTAAAACCTCTCAAGATCATCAACACTAATGGTTTCCTTATTCTGGAGGAAGTGTGCAACCATTATGATCCAGTCAATAACAACCCAAGATGCATCATTCCCCCAAGGATACCTGGTAAAATTTTCCCAAAATCTATAAAAACTTCATTCCACTTATACTCGGGAATGGGTAACAGTTGTAAAATCCATGTTGATCAATGATGCTCCGCATTCACCTGTAGACAAGTGGAACATATCCTAACAATACCAGTTACAGCCCTCTTCATTCTTGGACACCAATACTGAAGAAGTTGAACTCAATACATCATGGTGACACTACGATGATCATCACATACTGAGGCATGAGAATATTGCATCAACTCCTCACATATGTCTTTTGACATCCATATTCTTCCATGAAAATGAAAAACCTCATCCTCGCCTACAGTCCACCCAAGGGTAGGGTCCTCACCTGACACACTCCTTCATTGGACTAGGCATTCCAGATCTAATAGCATCCTCATTTTCACTCATTCCATTAGATTATAGGTAACCGCTATAGAAGAAATAAACATCTTCCCCAATATTTTGTGCACCCCCAAATGAATCTTAGATAACATAGACATAAGATTTCACTCACTACTATCCTCCTGAACTATTTTTATCTGATTTATCCTACTCAATGCATCATCCATAACATTGTCTTTCCCTAACATGTAGCAAATCTAAAATTTAAAATACAAAAGGTACTCAAATCACCTTTTTGTCTCAAATTCAGATCACACTGAGTAAATATATAATTGAGTATTTTTTTTTAAGTGTATACCACACAATTCTCTCCCAAAATATAACGTATTCAACATTGTAAGGAATGCACAACTGCAGCTAACATCAGATCGTGCATCGTTTATTTCAACTCATGTGGCCTCATCTTCCAATACATGTACAGAACACCTGCTTCTGATGCATAGTCACTACCCCATCCTAATACTTGACACATCACATTAAATTTTGTAACTTATGGAAGTCTCCAAAAAAATTTATATCTGTGATGAAGTCAACCTCCCTTTCTTCTATATAAAGTATGAATCAAAAAAATATCAACAATATTACTACTTTCCCTTCTTATTCAGGTCTGTTAGTGGTGCTTCTAAGCATTAAATTTTTTGGGTAAAGAGTCTGTAGTAACTAGTCATCACAAAAAACTTTGTACCTCAATGTTGTTATTCGGATCCTCTTAGGAAACTACTTTTCTCATTTTCTCTGGGTCAACTGATACTCATGTCTCTGAGATAACATGACCCATGAAGTGAATCTAGTACATCAAAAAGTGGCATTTTGAGATCTCATAATATAACTGATGCTCTCTTAGTGTACTCAATATGCTCTCAATACAGGTGTCACGGTCATGTCGAGTGTGAGATTACACTATGATATCATCCATTAAGTCCCCTAAAAAAGAATCCAGGTAAGGATGGAACACTTGGTTCAACTATGCCATGAAAACTACTGGCAGGATCATGAAACCGAAAAACATAACCAAATACTATTATAGAACATACCTACTCCAGAAGGTTGTAAGAGGTATATCTGATGGTCTAACATGCAACTGATGATAACAGGATATCAATTCAATCTTTGAGAACACTCAGGCTCCTCAAATCAGATCAAATAGATCATCATTCTTCGAAAAGGGATATCGGTTCTTTACTGTCAAATGGATCAGATTCTGATAATCCACACAAAATATGAGGTTACAGTCTGCCTTCTTTAAAAAAAGGATTGGAAACCCCCAGAGGAAGTACTGGGTTGGATGAAAACCTTTTCCTGCAAATACTCTAACTATTTCTTGATCTCTTGTAACTACGGTGAAACCATCCTATATAGAGTAATGGACATCGGTGCCAATCCTATAATATGATCAATGGAGAAATATACCTCTCTCTCTAGAGGTAAACCTGCAAATTGTTCTGGGAAGACATATATGAAATGATCCACCAATAGAGGAAATTCCATATGAGAAGTCCCCTAGTCATCCAGATATAAACAAGCAATTTGGGATGTAATTCCTATCAAACTATGATTCTCAGGTCTACCTCTTCTCTCTTGGACATACCATTCTCCCTAGTGTATAAAATACCCACCCTATGGTGACATGAAACTCACACATCGGTGATATCAGTCAATAAAGGCCTGAATGGACACTAAAAAATCCATTATGAGAATGACATCGAAGCCTATCATCTGTAATACATAGAAGTCCCATAAGATGTGAGCCCCCCCAACCTCAAGAGGGAACTCCTTGCACCGACGTACACTAGGTGTCCTAATCCCCAATGGACTGTCTACCATCACAACATACTCAGAAGTAATGATACAAAACCCAAGACTCTACATAATCGAAAAAATATTAAACTATGTAAATCCCCTATATCAAAAAGTGTAAAAGCTAAAACTGAGGAAACTATAATCATACCCATAACCATAGTGGGTCTGGGATCCTACTCTTGATGGGTATTCTCCATCAGAAAGGTTTGACCTATACCGCGGCCCTACAACCCTACCTGAATACCCTAAGATGATCTACCCTTCTATCGAGAAATACCCCTTATTTGGCTACCATGGCTATGACTACCTCCTTAGCTTAAACGGACTGATGAACTCCAATTCCCTGAATGATGAGAAACTTGTGGTATTACTCTTGAACATGGAGTCATAACAGATCACCTATCACTAGGTACTAGTGAGAACACATTGAAAAAATGCTGAAGATGACCCATCTTTCCAAAATATCGGCAATCCACTATGTTCTTTGAGAAATTTAGTCTCGTATTCCAAATTTTCTCGTACTGGTAGCATACCAACTTGATACCTGAAGAAACATTGTTTGAAAGCTCCCTAAAAAACTTCTTTCTATCCTTTAATAGAGTACAAGACTTGGATGTTGAACTACCCTAGATCTAAGATCCCAACTCCCTCATATTGTGCTCAGTAATAAATTCTTATTATAGTATAACAGTCACTAATTTCAGCCTAAAACATTTACTTACAATTGGATGTCATACCTAAGACCATTCTAAAATCACCTACCCGAAGATAACTCATATCCTCCCAAAAAAAGTGATAAACACTTAAGATTTGTAAAGATATAATAATAATCCTTCACTGAAAGATCGCACTACTCCAAATGCATGGACTCTCGGGCTCAATCGGCCCTCAACCTATCGATATAGAATTAATCATATAATGTTCATTGAAACTTATTTCAAATCCATCTCTTGATGACATCCCACCTGTTATTTAAGTTCCCACCATCTCTTGGAGGAATCACATAGAATGTATGTTTCGGGCTACACCCTCCTCTATGAGGGTGTCTACATATGCTCGATGATGGAAAGATTGTCCTCCAATCAAGACTCTACAGCATGTGGTCCTACATCCCCTAAAAAAGTGGTAGGATGATACTTGTGGAACACCTTCAATAACTCTGCCATTATCGGGTCAAGATGCGGTGCTCCCTAAAAAGTTTTCATTATCCTCATAAACCCTTCACATAATAGTGCATCAGCACCTATGTTCAGTATAATAGTTATTTCCTAGATGGGAACAATAGGAGGATCTACTGGTAGTTCATAATCTACCATTTTTGGTGACTGATCTTGGCCATGTACCTAGAATTCAACCAAAGTATGTCTAGGTGGCATGACTCTACAATTTCAAATGCACACCTCAGTATATGATTATCATGGAATTGAATTTATAAATGATATAATGGAACCTAATAAGGAAATAATTCATGTTTTATAAAATAGGGTTACATGTCATGTAGATCCACTGCACAACTTATTCCCATAAGCATTAATGTGGGCATGTACCTCATAGATCATGGTCGTGTAATTCCCCTACACATGGAATGTTCTTCTTGAGACACGGTGTGTACATGAACATTCCCTCCTACCCAAGTTCTTCTACCTGGCTAAAACTACACGATTCTCAGCCGTTGTAACATTGCATAGTGTGTTCACCCTATACATGGTGTGAACTACTTAAGTTCCATCCACCTATGTCATTGGTCGCATGGCTTGAAACATGGTTGATATTTTCATGGCCTATGCAATCTATAGACAGCATGTACAACCTATGTTCCATCCACCTCTGTCGTTAGTCGCATGTCCGGATACAAGGTCCTTCACAACGTAATGTGTACAATCTAGACATTGTGTGTTCTACCAAAATTTTACAAAATTGTGTCTCTTCTCACACATTCAGTCACATGGTCGAAAACTACACGATGTGTACATATGTTACATGGAATGTACATTAGAATAATTTTTTCTTTTAGAATAGAAGAACATATGGTGTGTGTTTATAATATCACAGACCGTGTTTTCTGGGTTTCTAGACTAAAATTCTATGATACATTTCTGGAACCCTTAAGAACATAAAAAATTACCAAGGCATGGAATGTTCTAATCTTTGAGATCTCATACTCCCAGAGACTCAATTTTTTCATCCATATTCATGTCATATCATAACAGAATTCAATTATTGTTCGAACATGATCCACAAAATTTTGATCCAAGATGGTCCATAACACCTTAAGTATCGAAGCTTGGAAACTGACCAAATGAAATTTCACATATACTAATACACTATTGAAAATATCATGTATTTTACCACTACATTAGTTGTAATATCATTCTAATCGAGCACAAAGTCTATCACAACATCATTTAATAAGTAATATATCCAAAATGGCATGAAAATAATGCATGAAATGTGATCTCTAGAAAGTTCTTATATGATGCATGAGATGGAATACCCTCAACTAATCAGGTTTAAATATAAATAGAACCACAATGATATCAATAATAAAAATACAAAACTAGTGAATCACCCTGTAGTCAAATCAACTCAACTATAACAATCAAAAACCCATAAAAATAGCAATATTCAAGGTAACATGAATTTTCCCTATACATGGGTTAGCTAGTCCCAGGAAAAGCTTATTATGAACTACATATTCCATTCCATACCAGTCTATAGGCTCTAAATAGTAATTCAAAGTAGAAAATAAACTCCTATGATACCTCATGGATACCTCCCAGTTCTGGGTACCACCCAAAGGTGACCCAAACCCGGTTACTCACAATAACTAAAGCGTATTTCCCCAAGAACCAGAGGATGCTTACTAGAAGTGAGGGCCACAGTGTGATAATGGGGAAACTATTCCCTCATTGGAAGATTGTACATAGTAAAAAGAAAATAGTAACAATAGTGGAAGCTGTAATACCAAATAACAAAAATAATCAGTGGAAGAATGAGTAATATAAAAACTAGATCATATATATAAATTATGTGTGTCACATGTGTTTAGTAAAGTATCCCAACAAGTCAAAATGCTGGAAATAAATTACTGATACGAAAGTATAGAAAATTAGTAAACTCCAACAACATCACATGCCTCATCTTTGTCCCATGATCTCTAGCTCCAACAACAATCATGAACCTGATGAAGAAGGGTGCTAGCCCTTATCTATACCTATTACCATATAATTTGTTTGCATCCAAAATCATGACCCAAACAGTCTGTGAGACGAATCCCTATAGGCAACCACAAAATTATCTATTTATAACTATTAGTTAATATATATATATATATAGAAGATATATGTAGAAGTGAATCAATAAACTAAGAATTAATCAAAAGTAAAAAATCCTATAGTTTTCAATTACATTCATTTTCATTTATTATTCAATTCATTGAATCATGTATACATTGGGATGTAACCTAAGCTCGTTATCCCTTATGTAAGAGTAAAAAAAGAGATGTATCATAATAACATCTAAAAAATCAAGAAATTCTAATTCCATGCTTGTGTTTTGTATTAGAAGACTCGTCACAATCATTAAATTGTTCAATAACAACCCTTTTGGAAAACATCTCATAGTCTAATCCCCATGTTCTAACATAATAATAATTAATTTGATAATAAACCTCTGTGTTTTTCTCATGGTCTAACCCATATGGTCTAACATAACAACCATTCATTTAGTAATGACCCTCTGGGTTGTGGTCATGGTCTAAGTCTTCTGCTCTAACAGAACAATAATTCATTTAAAAAGATGACCCCCTAGGTTGCTCAAATATTCTATACCCCTTGTTCAACATAGCATCAAAAAATATAATGACCACCTAGAATCTATCATGGTCATTGTCTTAGGTCCAACATACTATCAAATAATTATAATCAACCACCTAAGAAATCCCTAACTTTCTAAACCCTTGGGTCAACAACCACCTATTAGAAATCACGTTCAATATCCTTGGGTCTCATAACAATACAACATACATAAATGAACCTACCTATGGAATATCTCAAAGTAATACTCCCCGTAGTCAAACATCTAGAATGAATATTACAAGAATTTCATAATGTTAATCTAACTCCATCACAACTAAACATGGCTTGGAAATAAGGTACCAAATCTTACACATAAGCAACAACCCCATTTCAATCAATCAAAAATAGAAGTTATTAAACAAGGTTATATTTACAATCAAGAAATATCCTAAACTATGGAATGAATCAATTTTAGAATATATAATCCAAATAAAATCAAAAAAGGCACAATCCACATGCATTGATGTCGTACGATCAATACTCTTGAACATTAACACTTGAATCAAAATAGTTCTACAAAAAGGTGAAAAACATTTAACCTTGAGTAACCCAAAAGATAGGAGGAATGAGGAAGAAATTACCTATGAGAATTGAGAACTCACAAGTGGGATTACAATTCACCTGCCAATGTCTCAATTGGAGGTCAAATAGAGAATCGTGAGGGTTTATATTTTTTTCATCCCCTCCATCACACTCATGTGTGAACCAAGGGGAGAAGAAGACGTTTCGGAGGATGATACATGACCCTGCTATGATGTATGAAATAAAAATAAAAATATACATCATGTTCATTAATGTTAAACATAATGTATTACCCATAACTAGCCCCAACATTAAGCGGTCTTCAAGGTTGGCTACACAACCATGTACTCAACTGTTACATGCCTAGTACAGGGTTGTATATGGAACCCGATTACATGGATTGCACTCATTGGTACATGGCATGTACTTAGAAAATTCTCATTTCTTCCTTTTTTCTCAAGAACTAGTTTAAATCAAGATCCATAACTAAAATAAAGATTTTTTTCTTATATAGATTATTTAGATATTTCCTTAAAAACATGTGTTAGTATTTATAGAAGATATTCTTATGTACTCCAAAAAATGAATGGGCATGAGGGGAATTTTGATATTGTAATAGGAAATTTTTAGAAAGAAATTAAATTTGTTATGTAAAGTAAATGTGAGTTTAGAATGGAGGAAGTAAAATTTATAGTGTATGTTATCACCGAATATAATATATTTTTTATCCTTAAAAAATACTGGTGATTGAATAATTCCCTAGACCCATATTTATGATAGAAATATTTAGTTTCCATGGAGTAGCTAGGTACTATAAACTATTTTTAGGAAGCTTATCCTTATTGTAAATCCCACTAACTAAGATAACTTAGAAGGGTGTTAATTTTATCTATAATAATGAATGAGTAGAGAGGTTTAAAGGGATGGAAATGAGGATAATCATTATAAATATGTTCAAATTACCCAACAATGGAACTTTAATTCTGATATAAAATTATGCATCCAAAAGGGCATGGCTTTTGTACTCATAAAAGATAAAAAATTTGTAACAAATTGTTCTTGTAAATTAAGGGTTTGTGAGTAGAACTGCCCAACACATGATCTAGAATTGGTTGCAGTGATTTTCATGTTGAATATTTGGTGACATTACCTCTATGGGGAGAAGTGGAAAATATATTTAGATAATGAAATCCTCATTTATAAATTCACCTAAAAAGATCTCAGTATTCACTAATGAAGGTGGTTAAAGGTTATCGAGGATTATGATTTCCCAATCCATCACCATCCTTGAAAAGAAAACAATGTGGAATATGATCTATGTATAAAAGATTATACAACCATATCCATGTTGAGATTTTCAAGGGGTCCAATATTATTGGACATAAAAATGATGGACACGTGAATAATAAAATATCATCATCCTACCTTTCTCAAATAACTGCTCAACCATCCATTATTGAGATAATCAAGGAGGCTCAAAATTATGATGAGGTGTTATTGAAAAAATTAGTGAATATGCCCAATTTCAATATTGCTAAAGAATGTGTAAAAATGTTTGTAAGACTGATATGTTTCCCATAAAAACCAAAATGAAAGAGATAACATCTACATGATGGGTATACACCATCCTTTTCTATTCATATAGAAAGAAGTATGATGTATAGATGTTTGAAAAAAACTTTTGATGGGATAACATGAAGGGGATGTTTTAAAATTTGTATCTAGATGCTCAATATTCCAACAATTCAAGGTTGAATGAAAAAAATTAAATGGTTATGAAGAAACCATTTCCCAAAATGGTATGGAAATGGAAAAACATTACAATGAATTTCATCATAATAATCCCCAAGATGCCTAAATAGAATAACTCTATCTTGGTGGTGGTTGATTGTTGTACCATGTTAATGAATTTCATTACTGCCAAGGAAAATTTCCATCTTCAATGACTCCCAAATATAAATATAAGTTAATTCGTAGTACCTCATGGCGTTCAACTCTGAACATTATCTGATTGAGATGAAATGATTAGCTCATGGTCATAGAGAAGCCTTGAGAAAGTGTTGGATATAGAACATATCTTTAGCAATTCTTATCATCCTTAAAGAGAAGTTAGGACTAAAAGTAACATTTAAACTCTATAGGATTTGTTAAGATATTGTTAAATGGAAATAAATGCATGTTGGGATAAGAACCATTCCCTATTGGAGTTCTCTAATAAAAATAGTTTCCATTCTATATTTCAAATGGAACCATATAAGGATCTATATGGGAAGAGGTGTCAGACTCAGACATGCTGGGATAAAGTTAGAGATTGGTAGATAAGGGAACCTGATATTTTCCATGAGATGAAAGATAATGATCAAACGATTAAGTTATATATAAAACCCAAACAAAGTTGATAAAAAATTATTCTTGAAATATTCAATGTGATCTAGAGTTTGGGGATGAGAATAATATGTTCCTTTGTATATCAACATAGAATAAATTCATGTTCCCATGGAAGAAAGGAAAGATTAGTCTTTGAGATATCAGCCCCTTTGAGATACTAGATCTCATCGGAGTAGTGTATTATCAACTAAAATTACACCCTATCTTATCTCAAGTAATGATGTGTTCCATGTATCCCTCTTGAGGAAGTACATACCAAGCCCCTAATATGTACTGAATTGTGAGGTGATACTTTTTTGGAAATTATCTTAAATATGAGGAGTGTCTGGTGAAGATCATAGGTCAAAGGAAAAAAATATCTATGAAATAAGAAAACTCACCTGGTAAAATTGTTATGGTATAACAATGAGTTTTAGGAAACAACATGGTAACCCGAATGGGTGATGAAACCGCAGTACCGTCATATTTTTTATGTAAGAAATGAATATTTATAGGGTGAAATTTTTTAAGGGAGAAAAATGTAATGACACAAAAATTTAATAAATGATATTCCCTTTGAATGAATAAATTCATTATTATGTAATGTGGGTATTGAAAACACAAGAAATATTTTTTTAATTTAAGTTTATTTTAAGTTATATCATTAATATTTTAAAATTTTGTTAGGATTAATTACCATAGATAGTATTTAAATTATACAGTGATCATATGATTAGTACATATTGGGGTTTTTGATAATATACAATTGACACAGAAAGACAGAGTGATTGATTAGAATAGTTAGATCCAATTTTATAAAGCCCATTTATTGGATCTTCCAATGGTGATTGAATCACTGGTCCTTTCTCTTTATAAATTGAATTCTAATATTCAACAATAAAATCATGAGTGATATCATTTATGGGAGAAGTTAAAGCTCATTGATATCATGACCCAAACCATATTCTCCAAACCACCCCATGGAAATCTCACCATTGTATACCATACCCTTAAGGAATTTTTTGCTGTAATTCAATGTTATGCATCTAGACCCTAATAGTTTGAATTTGTATTTTTTTAATAAAATAATAATTATGTTTATTTTTTATTTCATTTTATTGAATAAATAATAATTATGAAAAACATAGTTTGATACGATGAACTACAAATCACATTTTTTGAAATATATAGTTTGAATAATGAAACTCATATTGTTTAAATCAATAATTTTTTTAAATAATGGATATATTAATATAATATTATTTTACAATAATTTTTATTAAATATAAAATATAATATAATTTCACAAATTCAGATTTAATTTTTATAAGAATCTGAAAAATGATTATTGTCAAAAAACCATCAATTTTTAATAAATAGAAATTTGGATTTAAAATTATATATTCTCATATTTAAAACATTATTATATAAAAATAAATTTTATTTTTTACAACATCATATCAAAGTTATCTAATAGTGATTTTTTCATGATTTTCAAAAATAAATGAATTTTTGGGAAAAAAGTTAATATGGAAAAAATATATGATATATATTATGAAATAATAATGACCCATAAGTGATGTAATATATTCCATAAAAGGTATCAAAAAAATATTTCCCCATTAAAATTATTATTTTTATTTATTTCATTAATTTTATAAACCAGAATAAATACTCTAAAGACTATATTATATTCTAAGGTTTTAAAATCAATTCCAAGGGACATGACCCACTTCCACATCATAAGGAGTATTTTTTACGATTTTATATTAATAGTAATATTAAATATTGAAGTATAGTCCTTTTGGAATAAACCATAGTCAATAACCATGGTATGGTTTGGGTTTTTATTACTTTATCTTATAGAGTCTAGAACTATGTTTGGACATTAATAAAGAATTATAATCTTTTCTTCTAAAAAACTCCCCCAAATTTCCATTCCTCTCTGCTGAATAATCATGTATAATTTATTTACCATATCCTTACCTATTTAATTCCCTCCCAATGTTCCCCCAAGATATTAAGAATTTATCCATAATCATTAATAGGTACGCACTAAAGGTAAGGGATCCTCTCCCTCTTCACATAATTCATGCACCTAATTCATATAATGACTTTTGATTTTTGATTTTTCATATTGGGATATGTTTATGAAAATAAATATTATTATCCAAATTATTCTCATGTAATGATAAACCCTTTTCACTCTCATTGACCCCTTCTATAAACCACTATGTACACCCATTATTCGGCTAAAATTATCTTGTGATTTCCTATGACAATCTTTTATGTAGTGCATACCCGTCTCCATTTCCACTCATGGGTATTCAACCAGTTGTAAATATTCTTTAATAGTTTGGGATTTACATGTATGTAACCTTTATTCATTAATTTTGGGGTTAAATTTTATCAAATACATCCTTATGTTGTGTGACATATTTGTCACATGTATGCTTGTACTTGATATGGAAGTGACGGGTGGGTCCAAAAATATATTACACATCCCTGAATTCAGTAAAGTTTACATCTCATTAAATTATATGTATGGTTCATGGGTGGTTGTTGAAATTATAATATGTTATTATTTCTTGGAGTTTATCCTTGAATTTTTTATATGATGTCATGTTTTATGTTGTTTCCACATTCCTATATTACCTTTATATTAGCATGTTATATCAATAATTATTGTTCAAGATTATGATTCTCACCCCTCTTATGTTACCTTGTTCTTCCTATTGGATCACATGTAATACATTTCCATAAAATAAGTTTTTTATTCCCTTTCAGAAATTTATCGATCATCAATTTATTATGTATGCCACCAGGTTAACCCATGCAGTTTTAGAAGATCAAAGTAATATAAGGGAATGTTTTAGAGTTCTTAAATAACGATGTTCTATCCATGTTTCATGTTAATGTTTTATATAAAAAATTCTCCAAAGAAACTAGGTTACATAATATTTTGGGGTTTAATTATGAGTATCCATATGTAACAAATCATAAACTCAGGTGTCATAAAAATGGGTATTTATAAGACCATTACAGGAGGAACCTCGTTAGATAGCATAAGTATTATGAACAAACCCTAAGGATTTATAAGAGGAACTATAGAAAAAATAGGAATTTTATTTTATAATCAAATATACTAAGATAATTATTTTTAATCCATTGTATAGTGATGGAGACTAATGATAGGAATGAGAACCGTATCAACACCCGTAGTCAATGTAGTGATGTCCCCCTGAACAATTCAATGAGGTTGGTTCTGAGGATAGTCATATCATAACAATATTACTATAGTTTACACTGGTTATGAAAAACAATATTTCATTTATGGAGATTCCTATTGATCCACAACATGGTTTAACTAGGTTGGACTACTTCATGTGACAACAACCACCAACATTCAGTGGAACTACAAATCCATTGGCACCAAACAATAGACAGTGTCCTTGCAGAATATCCTTATCACTTTATAAATTTGTGAAAAGGAAAAAATCATAATGGTGGTCTATCATATGATGGGATATGTAGACTAATATAATAAACATCACTAAAGAATAAGATGAGATAAATCATAGGGAATGTGGAACTTTAGTGGAGGTATTCTATGAAAAATAATTTTATTGTGAGAAAAGAGTATAAATGGATAGGCAGTACATCCATATTAGTCAATAGGACACTACATCATTAATAGCTAATTGGGGTGGTGTTTTATAAGTGGTTTACTAAACCACTACTATAATTTATATTAATGTTTTAGCGTGGGTTTTTTAAAACCTTCCCCAAAAACATCTTTTTAAAATCTTACACTTCCCCCCTCGTGACCCCCTTCTCTCCTCGACCACCGCGAGACCCCACTTCCCACGTAGACCCCCTGAAACCCTCAGTGTCTTGCCGCCTCACCACCTCTCCCCTCGCCACCTCATCACACCTCTCTGACTCACCACCTCACTATGCCTCACTGCCCTGCCACCACGCCGCTTCACCGCACCACGCTGCCTCACCACCTCGCCCATTTTAGATTCAGTTTATCAGATTAGTTAGGACAAATATCATATTTGATCTTATGTGGTATTTCACTAGTGCACACATGTTATTTTTATACTTGTTTTGATTCCATAATATAATATTCATTATTTATTCATGTTTTGTGTTGTGATCACATATGACATGGAATTATGTTTTATTAATATTATATTTAATGTATCATATTTAATCATATTTACATTTTGTTTTTTTTTGAGAATTAGATTCATTATAATGTAATTATTTCTTAATCATTACTATTACATCTATATGTTGATCTTTTTTTCATTTTTATACCATGTATTTTGATTATTATAAATAAAAATGCTACATTGACCATTGATATTGTTTTGATAAATAATGAGTATGTCAGAGGGGGTATTTTTCTATTGTATAACTTGTGTGTTTGTATGTATTATATGAAGATTTATTGATGGGATGGGATCACAATGACATAAATTTTGAATAGCCTTTTCACCTATCCCTAAATTCATGTGATGATAGTTCCTTGATTCTTGTATACACCTTCCTCTTTCAAAAATAATAGGATTTTCTCATAACTCATCCTTGAGAAGTATTGCTATGATCTTAGTTCTATGGGAATGGAATCATGTATTCCTTGACCTGATGTCTCATATCCAAGTCTAGGATCAAAGAAATTATGCTAGGTATAGGCACTCCCATTATAGGGATTTATTGTATATAATTGATTCTATTTTTTGATGTTTTTCATTATCCGATGCTTTCATGTTTTTATTGATAACCATTTCAAATGTCATTTTTATATAAATATATATAAAGTTTTTATTGATATATGGAACAAATTTAGGTATATTCAATATAAGTTAGAAACTAGGTGGTTTATTACTGGGTATTATATGATCACACCCATCATATACACTTAGGGGGGACATGAAAATTCATGGTCTATTTTTTGGGAACCTATAGTTACATCTACATGTTCTAATGAATTGTTTTTTTCTAATAATGGTTTTTTTGTATGACTCGTGTTCCATTTAGGGTTATAAATGGAGATGCAAGATTGGATTTTTCATTTCGCCTTTGGTTTCAAAGATTATTTTATAATATTTACCTTTATATGATTTGTAAATATTTATCATATACAGAATTCACTATATATGGAACGTGTTAGTTTTCTTGTGTTTTAGTTGATTAATAAAATTGGGTAAACTAAATCCCACTAGTCTTCTTTGAACAATGATGCTATTCTTCAGCCTTTGGTGATCAATAGGTGAAAATGGGGTCATGTAGTTCACTATCCTAGTACTATTTTGGTATCTTGGTCACCATCACTACACCACATGTACATTTTTTCTTAAATAAGATCATGAATCATGGAGGTAGTTTTTTATACTTATACCTTTATCTATTATATCCCTTGGTTTAAAATCGTTACCTCTTACTCCATATCAACCTATTATAGTAATTGATTATGGTTTTTTAATTTAAATTTATTATATAAAGGATTTAATTATCGATATTCCTATTTGTGGTTGTTTTCCCCTCTATAATAGTTTATCAAATTACTCCGTCCAAATTAGCTTATATGTATGATTATGTTGAATACTATAGATATCTAGATTTATTTTTTGAGACTTTATAATATATCTAATGTGTGTGATGATTTTTCTATTTTATTGTATCTTTTACAATGAAAATGGTTTTAGTATTCTCCTATAGATATATGGAATTATCCGAACCACATAAATATTTATTTTTTATTAGGTTTTCTTTTGTGTGAAGTGTGTTAATATAGTTTTTTGTAGTAATTTAGTGATATCACTTCCTAGTTCCAGTGCCTATACTAGGTGGAGGAAATTATCAGACAAACCACTATTAAATAGGATTATGGAGCTCTCCACTATACAAGATGAGGTCCATCATAAAAATTTATATTCATTGTATATCACAGATTTTATGGATCTTTCCATACATTTCTAATGACGTGTTGTTTAGATCAATCAATTTTATTAGATTTTATATTCCTTTATCTGATTATTTCTACCGGATAACCACCATGGCCTATTAAGAAAAAGTTTATTTATGGATTTTTTTGGATCTAATCCTAGACTTTTTCTAAATCTATAACATATTTATATTTTTTTCAACTAGTATATTTGAATATCATTCCTTATTTACAAATAGGTATGTGTTTTAATTTTTTTTATTATTTTTTAGGCACTTTCTGATATACATGGATAAATTTCGGATCACATTACTGAGGAACACACCTTTGTATGTTAAGGGGTAGGAGGAGTTTTTAGATTTTGAACTTTTCAATTGATCTGTTGAAGGAAGAATATGATGTCCATGTCCTAAATTTAAATTTAGAAGATGGTTGAAGAGAGATGATGTTTATGAACATTAAATATTGAAGAAATTCCCTAGTCAATATTTGTGTTGGATTTGGCACAGAGAATCGAATATTACAGAAAAGATGAGCACTGATGTCAATCCACAGAATGAGCTCCCAACATCTTCATAAATGGGAAATTAAATTAAAACCCTTATTAATGATGTATTTGGAACCACAAGACACCACCTTCAATATCAAAACATATCAGAACAAATAGATGAGGGTGCTATAAATAGCTACATGACAAGTGTCATTTTATAAACTTTAGGACAACCAGATGAACTGTGGATCCTCCCCTTGATTATGTGGAGACTAATGTTAGAGAAATCTTCACTGATGAAAATATGTTTCATGATTTAGTTGAAGATGGAAATCCAGAGTTTTATAGTGTATGTTTGAAATATTCATAACTTTATTTTTTGTTAAAGTTTTACCATATCAAATTTCAATTTGGAATGAAAAATAAGGCAATGTCCATGATATTGGAATTTTTTCATGATGCATTTATTGAAGAAAACATCCCCAATTCTTTTTATGATATGAAAAAAAATTGTTAACAGGCTCGGTTTGAATTATAAAAAAATGCATGTGTGTCCCAATGATTATATACTTTATTGGTGAGAGGATTCAAGTAGACCAGATTGAAAAACATTTTCTGCTTCTAGATAGCAGTTAGTGGGTGATGTTGGAAGTCAAAATCAACATACTACCATGAAGAATTAGAAAAGGAACACACTTGAAAGTTTTTTCATTACTTTCCTTTAGATCCTTGATTGCAAGGATTATTCATGTCATCGAAAACTGTCGAACACATAAAGTGGAATTCTGTAGATAATAATAATGATGGGTTAATGATACATCCATTAGATTCACAATCATCGATGATATTTGATTCATTACATCCACATTTCTTAGCTAATCCTAGGAATGTTCGACTGGGATTGGATGTCAATGGATTCATCCCATTTGGGACTTTGAGTACCATTTATATCATTTGGTCAGTTGTTTTGATCCTTTACAATCTGTATATGTGGATGTGTATGCAACCAACATATTTTATCATTTAAATGTTTATTCCTCAGATAAAATTCCTAGAAATGATATTGATGTATACTTGAAACTTTTAATTGAATATTTACAAGAGTTATGGAGGAAAAGTGTTAAGAAATTTGATGCTTCTTCTAAAATAATGATAAAAATGCATGCTGCTTTAATGTGGACCACTAGTGACTTCCCTAAGCTTGGGGATTTATCTATTTGTAACACAAAAATTGGTTTGGATTGACCTATTTGTAACTTTGATTTTGATCCCAAATGGTTACCTCAAAGTAGAAAATGGTTCTTCTTGTGCCATCAAATATTTCTCTATGCATCTCATAAATATCACCTAAAGAGATAAAAATTTAACGGTTTCATTTATTGGAGACCACCTCCAAAGTTGTTAACTGGTTCAGCAATATTGAAACGACTTGAAAAAAGCTGGAACTGAAGTCGACAAGGTTTTTCATTTTAATGATAGCAGGAAACAGGATCAAAGTTCATCATCAAGTGAAATCGTAATGCAATAATGGAATAAAAAAAGTATATTCCTAAAAAATCTGTGTTGGGAATTTAATTTGTTGCGACATAATTGTGATGTGATTCATATTGAGAAGAACTTTTATGAAATTTTTATTTTTACATTTCATAATGAGAATGGAATATCGAAGGATCTTCTCAATGCTCAGAAAGACTTATATGTAATGAACATAATACATGATCTCTGGACAGATGAGAATGAAAATTATGCTCTTACAATTTTTGAATTCAAAAATAGGGATAAAGACACATTCCTTTCAAATTTTAAATCATGGGAAAGTATCTATTGTGTATTCATGTAACATCTCAAGGTGTTTTGAATTATATAATCGTAAGTTTCACTAATTTAAAAGTCATGATTCACATATTTTTTTATAGTAGTTACTGCCATTGGCATTATGTACATTATTACCTTAAAATGTTACTTTTGTTGTACTCCAATTTTTCACATTTTTTAGGAAACTATATGAGAAATATATACATCCATTTGATTTTGAAAACCTTCGTGAGATTTTTTTATTTACACTTTTTTCAATGGAGATTTTCTTTCCTTGGTCATTTTTTACTATCATGATGCATTTAACTGGGCATTTTGTAAGGAAGCTAAATTAGGAGGCCACGTTCATTATCGATGGATGTATCCAATTAAGAGTTACATTATTTATTTGTTTTTTAGTTAAGTAAACAATTTTTGGAACTTAATTAAATTCATAATTATGTTCTTTTCTTTATTTCAAAGATATTTTTGGCATTTGTTATCATACGTGAGAAATAAAACTCAACCAGAAGGCTCTATTACTGAAGGCTATTTGGCTAAAGAGTGTTTGACCATTTTTTCTAGTTACTTAGATGATATTGGGACAATATTTAATCATGTTGGATGTCTTGATGACACATTGACTCAATATCAAATACATATAAAATCAATAATATTCTCTATTATTATCTGAACAATTGTAAGGACCTCAAATGTTACACTTACAGAAATGGAATTATTATAGGCACATAGATATGTGTTGCTGAATAGTGAAATTGCAGATCCATTTATTGAAGAGTTGAGGATACAAACAAAGAGATAAATGAGAGGCTGACCATGAAATGAGAAATATATAATGAATGTTTTTAATGAAGATCTTGTATAATGGTTATAAATATGGGTAAGTTCATAAATATTTCCATAAATACGAATATTAGGTTGACACACATATTTTTTAATTCTAATAAAGTATTTTTTTTCAGATAATGAATACTAGTACTCGAGCAGAGTTGTATGAATATTTGATGTTTCTTGCTTTAGGTCCTCTAAGAAAAGTTATAAAGTTCGATGCTTACAACATGAATGAGTTCAGATTTCATACAGTCAATCGAGAAGAGGGTTTGAAAACATAGAATAGTGGTATATTTAAATTTTCTGTAGTCAGCTACTATAGAAAGCTAACAAATATTATTGAATTAAACTACCACTATAATTTTTCTTTTGTTTTATTCAAATACAATTTAGTTGATATTATCATAGGTTTTAAAAGAGATTCCTTAAAATTTACTTCTGTGAACTTCTCTCGCTTGATGGATGTTGGAGACTGTGAACTGGATGATCCATATATCTTATCATCCCAAAAAAATGGTATATTATGTGAATGATGTTGTGGATGAAGGGTGGATTGTAGTTTCTCATGTAAAACAAAGAGATGTTTATGAAATGGGTTATTAAGAGATATATTTTACATCTAAAATTTAATCTCAAAAACATCAACAATCGAAATTATTTCTCTAATATGATATTGAAAATATTAGTCTTAAAATGATTAATGAAGTGGATGAAGTGGATGAAGTGATGGTGTAGCAAAACAGACATGATTGAAGGAGAAAATTATTGTATTTACAGTTATTGATTCATTTAGCAACCACTTATTTCATTTGTGAAATCATTCATTATCATTGTCATGTATATTTTATTTTTCAATAATGTGCATATGTTATCTTTTTAAAAAAATTTCTGCAATTTTTTTTTGAAATATATGTTATGAACTTAGTATTATTTGATTATATTATAGGAATGGAAATGAGGAAGTGATATACTGTTTTAGAAAATAATAAGACATATGATGATCTATTTGTCTCCCTCCCTACGACATATGTTCCACCATCCGCCTGCCCCCCTCCACCATCTCCTCCTACACCATCTCTCACACCCTATGTGAGTATCCCTTCAGCAACTTAGTCATCGCGTCCCACTTCAGGAGCCTCAGTAGTTAGGGAGCGGCATTCCACTTCAATTTCATGACGGGGATACTTGAGGGTGACTGTTATATGAACAAATTTTAATATGAATAAATTTATTGGGATTTTTTATACTAAATGTTTGTTCATTAAATATGGAAACAGTGAAACTCTAAAGAAAAATATAAAATGTTCAAATGTATGTAATCTTACCAGAGAGAAGATGTAACACCCCAGGTAAAAAAATAATATGAAATTTTCATATTTATCCATATTTTTGAATAAAATATTAAAAATACTTTAAAGGTAATTCTATGCTCAAGGGCGTACCCAATATGAAACAATGAGTTTCTTTGAAATCTTGTGTTGCACTCTAATAATAAAATAAAATTACTTTAAAAGGTACATAATGCCTAGCCGTTGTAATGGTGGAAATGAAATGAACTAACTACAGAATGATTATATATGTTTGTCCAATAATTTTACTTTTATCCAATAAATGTTGGAGGCATAAAATGCAAATGAATCCAATTTTAAGCATAAATCTTCTAATATTCTTTAAAAGGTCGATTAACAGCCTTTTGATGGAGAAACCTTTTTAAATATACTTTTGACAATTTTATATTTTTTATTTGACAAAATAAAATCCCTCTTTATAATCTGGACATCAAAATTTACTTTGTGTAAAATTTTGTTATTTTTCCGATAAAGATCATTTTTATTGAAAATGTTGCATTTTAATTCAAAACCTCCTTTTAATCTGATTTATTTATATAGATAGATTATATTTTTAATTTATATTAGAGTTTATTTAGAATATATTTTTATCTTTTAATTAATGGTGGTCATTGGAATTAATTTCACTTTGAAATTGGACTTAAACTAGTGTCAATATTTTAATAGATATTGTTTCTTAAAAACACGCTATTTGTTTTGATAGCGGGAATTAATTATTAAATTAATTATTGCAACATATATGTTTTGAATTATGTAAAATAGACATCATTTTTGAATTCGGAATATCAAATATATCTTAGGGTGAATTTTTGGTATTTTTTTGAAAAACTTCAATTTTTTATGAATAGTGAAACCACTAAGTGGTAGTCTAAAAACTGATTTTTCATTTAAATGAAACTTTACCACTTCTGTGATTTGAATTTCAAAAATCCTACATACATGGTTTTCATTAGGATGTAAAATTTGGTTCAATGGGATTAAAATAATTTTTTTGGTGAATAGTAACTTTTAAGTTTTTAATCGCGATTAGAGGTAATTAGTGTAATTTAATGTAAAAATAATGTTTTAATAATATGAAATGACCTGGAAACATGTTCTACACTCATTGGATGTGTCATGGCCGACCAAGAAAATCCATGTGTCATCTTGGGGACCCCATGCAGCCACTTTGGTTGGAAAATGACATAAATAACTTTTTATTTTAAGTTAAAATAAAAATGTCACAAGCATGAGTTGTTTTACTAAAACAATTTTTAATTGGGGTTATACAAGTAATATTTTTGAATATAAATATTCATTAGAAAGATAAAAAGATTTACTACATCATGATATTTGTTCTATAATTTTTAGACATTAAATAAATTACATTATTTATGACATCATGATGATGTAGCGATTACCTCATTAATAAAGGATTTAAATAAAATGAAAAGATAATGTTAAAACTATAACTTAAACCTGTAAAATACCTATTGGATGAGTATATTCCGAATCCTTACCACCTTATCCTATAAATACATCAATGTGGGACATTTAAAATCCGAAACTCATTTGAAAATAAGGTAACATTTTGTAACTTTCCAAGAGTGCCCCTCCTCTCCTCTTATAAAAGGCCCCCAACTCTACCACCTTACCCACACCTCTCAAGCCTTTGGCTTGGCCAAAACCTGATCATTTTGTCTCTAACAATACCTCTATTAATCATATAAGCCTCACTTTGGGCATAAATTTTCCCAAGGAAGCCTTTGAGCTCAAATCAAAGAGAGATACCCGATTTTAAGGTAATGTCTTCACTTGTGTTCTTTTGTTTTATTTTGTTTCTCCAACCCCCTAAAATCTTTTTATTCATTTATTTTGTAATAAATATAGTATCTCAAATATAATAGGATTTTGTTATAATAATTATTCTAGATACACTTACACACACCTACATCTAATGGTTAATGAACATACTGTTTCTGTGGATGGTGAATTTCTGCCTCACGAAATGATGATTGTTCAATATTCTTTTAAGACCCTAAATGGTGGCCATTAAGATGTCACTATATTTATATATGATATATAATATGTTTATGTTTTACTTACGCTTCTGTATTTTTCATTTAAGGATTACCTTTATGGTTTCCATTTTGGTTAAACGCGATATCTTCATTTTAGGAAGTGCGGACTACCGCCCCCTCAAAGTGATTTGATTCGTTAATACCATATGTGGTACGTATAAAGGATAGATTTAATAATATTATATATGATACCATACTGTAAATATAATACTATTATATATCATTATGTTTTAATTCCATTAAATAATAAATATAAATGGAATTAGCGTTCATGCGTACGTACGGCTTACCGTCTCCATGAATGGTGCATTTCATTTCTTACCTCTAAATGTTATGTAATATTATAAATTAATGTATATAATGGATATATATGATATATATGATATATAAATAATGAATATAATTCAGGATATAATATATATTTTACCACATGAACAACTTTTAATTATAAAGTGTTTATTTTTGACTCAAGTAGCAATGATCTACAAAACGACCATTATTAACTTAAATAATTACATAGTGTTCATAGAATAGTAGTAAGTGATATAAAATGAATAATTAACTTGAAAAAGTTTCTTAAGAAAGTATAAATTAACTCAAGTTTATTATTCAGGAGGTTAAAGAACGATCGAGTCATGTCAGACTTGAGGTAAGGGATCCTACCTCTCTCTTCCTTTTTAAGTACACTCTTTTATGTCATTCATTTTAAACTCATCTTTCTTATGACTGGGATATTATTTTATTTTACTCTTACTATAATTTGTATGTTAATTTTATGAGAGACCCTATTTTGTCTCATAAAACCATTTTTGGAAGTTTTAATTGGCGCTGTTAGGCTGCCGAAATTTCGTAAGGGGCTTTTTATCTCACTTTGTGTTTTCGTGAGATTCATGCTACATTTGCCAATATTTCCTTTTGAGTGGTGTATGCACTGTCAATTATTCTACTCTTTGTGTAACATAATTTCGTTTATGAGTATTTATATCAATGTTGTATAGTCCTTATTTCATGGGGTGTATGTTTCGAAAGTTACCCAAATCGGTTAGGGAACCTTTCAACCTCCTCATTTTAAAAGACTTCTTTTGTTATATCTTTTAATTTTCATATTATAATTTGTGGATATGTTCTTATATATCCTTATTTATGTAAATTTTATGTCCAAGAGATGAGATACCCTTTATCTCTCTCATCAACTCTTTTTCTAAAATTTTATGTGACGTCGTTAGGCTGTCAAGGGAACTTCTTAACCCAATTTCGATTTCTTTGGGTTCAACATGTAGTTATTGAATATTTTATCCTTTGAATAGGTGTGAATGAACTTTGATTATTTTACACTTAATATCCACTTATATTGGGTCTATTTATATTTTTTGCACATAATTATGAGATTGATTTATCCTTAATTTAAGGATACCATCTTTATAATGGATATCATCTCAATTTACATTTCCATTGATACATCATTGTTGTTATGCACCAATTCACTCTTATATGGTGTATATACTATCCTTTGAAATATTATATCTTGAATCCATTTATTCTCATGATATTATGAAGTTTTTATTAAATGTAATTCCTTAATTATTTTATTCAAGTGTCTCTCATTTTGTTAAAAACCCTTTAACTAAAATATCGTTTTAAATGTTTTAATGATTTAATTTTATAAATATTTCTCATTAATATCCATGTTTTCAAAATGGTTTTAACAATTTATTTATATGGATATTAATGGTTTAAAATGTTAAAATCGTCAATGTCGTATGGGAAACTTTGATTTAAAAATCTCTTTATTAAATGTTTTAAATGGTTTTGAAAATGGTTTTTAGAATGGATTCATTATTTCAATATCTTAAAATGTTATATTGTTATTTCAATGTGGGAATGTTATCTTTCCTTTATGGTTAAGTTATGTGTTATTATTATGTTATGGTTCATGGGCATTGTTATGAAGATGGGTGGTTCCGTGATAAACTAAGGGCGGGTGAGCCCGATATAGCTCTCCAATGCATTGGGTAATGCGAAGGAGTTAAACGTTAAGGTTTATCCAAAGAGATTTAGTGAATATACTATGATGGGTATTCGAAATGTAACCAAGAGGGTTACTCCCTACGTAATAATGTTATGAATGCCTCAAGTTACCTTTGTCTCTTATGATTTCTATGATTTATTCATGATTTTATGAGCTATGTTAAAGTGCTTATGTTTTATGGGTAAAGTATGATTTCATTCTTATGTATATATGTACTAATTTTTCCTTTCCATACTTTTTATAACCCTTACTGAGATTTTTATGCTCATCCCAAGTTTTGGAAATGTTTTTCATAGGTCAAGGGAATGGTACATGATATGTTGATAGTGTCAAGGAAGTGTCAAGAATGAATCGGTGTTTTATTTTAAATATGTTTCCATTGATGGGGAAAATGAATACAATCTTTTATATAACCGCTTTGTTTAAATGTGGAATGTAATGAAATTTTTATGATATAATTCTCTAAAACTCTAAACCTGAAAATATCCTCAATGTGTAATCTTGTAATAACTCAAGATTAAGTAAGGTTTATCGCTGGGACCTTATAGTTGGTATCAAAGGTCGTTTTAGATAACTTTAGAAGTTAGAGTGTTGTTTAAGAAAAAGTGACAAGTTGTGTATAAACACAATGGTTAGTATATTAGATGGAGTCATAGTTTTTTTTCTGAAAGTTAGAATGATTTTGAGATAACATGGATAAGTATATCTTGGTGTTTATCTTCCTCTTTTTTATTTGATGATTTTATTGATATACTCACACTGACCTTTTTGGTTTTAGTAAATGGATGGATCTTACAGGAACCAATGTAATAGTGGATTTGAAGAAAACTGTGACGGTTTTATGAAAGAACAACTGAATGATATGGGATCTGTAATGAGAACTCTTGTGGTTATCCTCAACCAACTATCTGGAGTCATGATTGACCACCTGAACCTTATTGATTTTTATAAGGCATCGTATATGAGAGAAACAAATCCCTACGGAAGATTAGGTAATAATAATAAAGGTAAGTATGTTCAAAAACCTATGTGTCAAATATGTGGAAAGAAACACATAGGAAAATGTTTCAAAGGGATAGAAAGATGCTATAGATGTGGAAATGAAGGTCATAAAGCAAGAACCTGCCATGGAAAAAGGAAGCATCTAGTTGACTATAGGAAAGGGAAAGAAGTTCTTTCTGAAGGATCAATTGAATGTTTTAAATGTGTTGTGCATGGTCATTATGAAAACATATGTCCTACGAAGAAGTTTCGAGAAAGGGGTCACCAAGATCGTACAAATATTCATTTACCAATACCTGATGCCATTCCGATTGAGGATGAATAAACTGACAATGAAGAATGAAAGGTATGGAATATTTCTTAACATATCTTTTCCTATTATTAGAATCTTAGGATATGATTCATGATTTTTTTTGTAGGAAAGAATTATTTCAGAATAAGTTGAAAAGGAATGGATAATAGATCATGAAGAATGTTGAATGAGTAAGAAGTCATCATATAAGGGATTCAAGATTTATGGTAGATTTTAGGATGGTGAAATTCTTAGATGTATTAAGTCTCATTTGATGATGGGGTTACATTAGAAGACTTTTTATAGTAACCCTGATGTTTGATATACAAAAATTTTATTCAAGCAACAATTATCCTTTCTTTTGTGGATATAGTTAAAAAGAACCATTTGGGTTTATACGATCCTTGAATTTGCGGCAATTACTGGTCAATACATTTTGGGTTGAAAAATGGAAGTTATTAGATAACATTTGTGGTTAAAATATGTTATGGTAATTTTTGATGAATTTATCTCTTTTTTAGGAATGTTATAAAATTATATAGTTTTTGAAAAGGGACAACACGCAGACCGTGTGACAACCCATTGCGTCGGACGAAGCTGTGGGAATCGAACCCACAACCAAATTTCAAATGGTATTTATCACCTACCACTAGACTATGTAAAGTCCCTAGTTAGTTTGAATGATTCTTTTTAGTTAGATGATTTTATGAATTAAGATTATGTTTATTTTTTTGGTTATCATTGGAAATAATTAGCCTATCATGGAGGATATGTGATTAGGTTAATTAATTTTCAGTATGAGACTGTAAGAGTAAATGATTTTATTTTGGAGAAAAATGTTAAAATTTATCTTAGGAGACTTTGTGATTAAATCCTTTAGAGAATTGGGTTTCAATATTAGTTTGGTTTAATTTGTAGAATTTTATGGATAGATGTTTATTGAATGGTCTTTGTTGAACATTGGGTTTTAGTTTTGGTTAAGGTCTAAATACATGGGAAGTATATAGTTCTCTTGTGTAGATTAGGTGATTCTCTAGAAGTTGATTATAGCTCTCTTAATGTGAACAAGTCATCCTAAATACTCGTCTTTCGGAGAAAATATGAGTTCGTGTAAGAAATATAGTAAAAGTTGAAAGTCAACATGACAATTATGTATGCTTTCTTATGTTTTAGTTAATCTCATAAATAAATTCCTCAATGAAAAGTAACTTAAAACAAAAATGTTGTCTGTTAATTTTTCCTACTGGGGAATCAAATACCATTTAACCCATCACAAGTTTGTGATTTTCTTGTTGTTAACTTTCTCCAAGACATGTTTACTATCACTCTCCATCAGAACATGACCCTTTGTTTTTTCCTCCATATCCATATTTTCATACTTGGAATCCTAGTATGGGTTAACTCGGGTGACATTTGTACTTCTCTCCCATTCTTTTAAAGTTATAGTTTTACTGACTGTTGTTCCGATGTGGGATTTTCAATGAAGCTTCCAAGCCCAATTTTAAAATTGTGAGGATGCAATTCCCAAAAGGCGGGAAGGATGTAACACCCCAGGTAAATAAATAATATGAAGTTTTCATATTTGTCCATATTTTTGAATAAAATATTAATAATACTTTAAAGGGAATGTTATGCTCGAGGGCGTACACAATACGCAACAACGAGTTTCTTCGAAATCTTATGTTGCACTCTAATAATAAAATAATATTATTTTAAAAGGTAGTTAACGCCTAACCATTCTAATGGTGGAAATGAACAGAACTAACTACAAAATGATTATATATGTTTGTCAAATATTTTTACTTTTATCCAATAAATGTTGAAGGCTTAAAATGAAAATGAATCCAATTTTAAGCATACATCTTCTAATATTATTTAAAAGGTCGATTAACCACCTTTTGATGGAGAACCCTTTTTAAATATACTTCTGACAATTTTATATGTTGTATTTGACAAAATAAAATCCTTATTTAGAATCTGAACATCAAAATTAACTTTGTGTAAAATTTTGTTATTTTTCCGATAAAGATCATTTTTATTGAAAATGCTGCATTTTAATTCAAAACCTCCTTTTAATCTAATTTATTTATATAGATAGATTATATTTTTAATTTATATTATAGTGTATTTAGAATATATTTTTACCTTTTAATCTAATGGTGGTCATTGGAATTAATTTCACTTTGAAATTGGACATAAACTAGTGTCATTCTTTTAATAGATATTGTTTCTTAAAACACGCTATTTGTTTTGACAGCGGGAATTAATTATTAAATTCATTAATGCAACATATATGTTTTTAATTTTTGTAAAATAGACATCATTTTTTATTTTGGAATATCAAATATAGCTTAGGGTGAATTTTTGCCATTTTTCTGAAAAACTTCAATTTTTGATGAATAGTGAAACCACTAAGTGGTAGTTTAAAAACTGATTTTTCGTTTAAATGAAACTTTACCACATATGTGATTTGAATTTCAATAATATTACATACATGGTTGTAATTAGGATGTAAAAATTGGTTCAATGGGATTAAAATAATGTTTTGTTGAATAGTAACTTTTATGTTTTTAATCGTGATTAGAGGTAATTAGTGTAATTTAAGGTAAAAATAATGTTTTAATAATATGAAATGACCTAGAAACATGTCTTACCCTCCTTTTATGTGTCATGTCCGACCAAAATAATAATGGGTCAACTTGGGGACCCCATAGAGCAACTTTGGTTGGAAAATGACATAAATAACTTTTTATTTTAAGTTAAATTAAAAATGTCACAAGCATAAGTTGTTTTAATAAAACAAATTTTAAATGGGGTTATAAAATTCATATTCTTGACTATAAATATTAATTATAATGATAAGAAGATTTAATACATCATTATATTTTTTTTATAAATTTTAGACATTAAATAAATTAAGTTATTTATGACATCATGATGATGCAACAATTACCTCATTAATAAAGGATTTAAATAAAATGAAAAGATAATGCTAAAAATATTACTTAAACTTGTAAAAGACCTATTGTATGAGTATATTTCGAACCCTTACCACCTTATACTCGAAATACATCAATGTGGGACCTTTAAAATCTGAAACTCATTTGAAAATAAAGTAACATTTTGTAACTTTCCAAGAGTGCCCCTCCTCTCCTCTTATAAAAGGCCCCCAACTCTACCACCTTACCCACACCTCTCAAGCCTTTGGCTCGGCCAAACCCAGCTCATTTTGTCTCTACACATCCCTCTATTACTCTTATAAGCCTCACTTTGGGCAGAAGTCTTCTCAAGGAAGCCTTTGATCTCAAATCAAAGAGAGATACCCGATTTTAAGGTAATGTCTTCACTTGTGTTCTTTTGTTTTATTTTGTTTCTCCAACCCCCTAAACTCTTTTTATTCATTTATTTTGTAACAACTAGAGTATCTTAAATATACTAGGATTTTGTTATAATAAGTATTTGAGCTACACTTATACACACCTACATTTAATGATTAATGAACATACTGTTTCTGTGGATGGTGAATTTCTGCCTCACGAAACGATGATTGTTAAATATTATTTTAACACCATAAAAGGTGGCCATTAAGATATCACTATATTTATATGTGATATATAATATGTTTATGTTTTACTTAAGATTATTTATTTTTCATTTATGGCATACCTTTATGGTGTCCATTATGGTTAAACGTGATATCTTCATTTTAGGAAGTGCGGACTACTGCCCCCTCAAAGGGATTTGATTCGTTAATACCATATGTGGTACGTATAAAGGATAGATTTAATGATATTATATATAATAACATACTAGAATTATAATACTATTATTTATCATTATGTTTTAATTCCATTAAATAAGAAATAGAAATGGATGTAGCGTTCATGTGTACGTACGGCTTACCATCTATATGAATGGTGAATTTCATTTCTTACCTCTAAATGTTATCTAATATTATGAATTCATGTATATAATGGATATATATGATATATATGATATCTATATAATGAATATAATTCTGTATATAATATTTATTTTACCACATGAACAACTTTTAATTATAAAGAGTTTATTTTTGACTCAAGTAGCAATGATCTACAAAACAACCATTATAAACTTAAATAATTACATAGTGTTCATAGCATGGTAGTAAGTGATATAAAAGGAATAATGAACTTGAAAAGGGTTCTTAAGAAATTATAAATTAGCTCGAGTTTATTATTCAGGAGGTTAAAGAACGATCGAGTCATGTCAGACCCGAGGTAAGGGATCATACCTCTCTCTTCCTTTTTAAGTACACTCTTTTATGTCATTCCTTTTAATCTCATATTTATTATGATTGGGGTGTTATTTTATATTACTCTTATTGTAATTTTTATTTTCATTTGATGAGAGACCCTATTTTCTCTCATCAATCCATTTTTGGAAGTTTTAATTGGCGTCGTTAGGCTGCTGAAATTTCGTAAGGGGCCTTTTATCTCACTTTGTGTTTTCGTAAGATTCATGCTACATTTGCGAATATTTACTTTTTATTGGTGTATATACTATCCATTATTCTACTATTTGTGTAACATAATTTCTTTTATGAGTATTTACATCATTTTTTTATAGTCCTTCTTTCGTGGGGTGTACGTTTCGAAAGTTACCCAAATCGGTAAGGGAACCTTTCACCCTCCTCTTTTTAAAAGACTTCTTTTGTTATGTATTTTAATTTTCATCTTATTATGTGGAGATATGTTCTTATATATCATTATTTCCTTAAATTTTATGTCCAATAGATGAGATACCCTTTATCTCTCTCATCAACTCTTTTTTTAAAATTTGATGTGACTCCATTAGGCTGTCAAGGGAACTTCTTAACCCAATTTTGATTTCTTTGGGTTCAACATGTAGTTATTGAATATGTAATCATTTGAATATGTGTGAATGACCTTTGATTATTTTACACTTAATATCCACTTATAATGGGTGTATTTATATTTTTCGAACATAATTATGAGATTGATTTACCCTTAATTTAAGGATACAATCTTTATAATGGATTTCATCTCAATTTTCATTTCCATTGAGACTTCATTGTTGTTCTGCACCAATTCACTCTTATATGGTGTATATACTATCCTTTGGAATATTATATCATTAATCACTTTATTCTCATGATATTATAATGTTTTTATTAAATGTTATTCCTAAATTATTGTATTCAAGTGTCTCTCATTTTGTTAAAAACCCTTTAACTAAAATATCGTTTTAAATGTTTTAATGATTTAATCTTATAAATATTTCTCATTAATATCCATGTTTTCAAAATAGTTTTAAGGATTTATTTATATGGATA
Source organism: Viscum album (assembly GCA_963277665.1). Taxonomy (NCBI): domain Eukaryota; kingdom Viridiplantae; phylum Streptophyta; class Magnoliopsida; order Santalales; family Viscaceae; genus Viscum; species Viscum album. The sequence continues at coordinate 638,684,924 of OY728146.1, read as the reverse complement.
TTAATGGTTTAAAATGTTAAAAGCTTCAATGTGGTATGGTGCACTTTTATTTAAAAATCTCTTTATTAAATGTTTTAAATGGTTTTGAAAATGGTTTTTAGAATGGATTCATTATTTCAATATCTTAAAATGTTATATTGTTATTGCAATGTGGGAATGTTATCTTTACTTTATGCTTAAGTTATGTGCTATGATTATGTTATGGTTCTTGGGTATTGTTATAAATATGGGTGGTTCCATGATAAACTAAGGGTGGGTGAGCCCGATATAGCTCTCCAATGAATTGGGTAACGCGAAGGACTTAAACGTTAAGGTTTCTCCGAAGAGATTTAGGGAATATATTGTGATGGGTATTCCAAACGTAACCAAGAGGGTTACTCCCTACGTAATAATGTTATGAATGCCTCACGTTACCTTTATGTTATATGATTTCTATGATTTATTCATGATTTTATGAGGTATGTTAAAGTGATTATGTTTTATGGGTAAAGTATGATTTCGTTGTTATGTATATATGTACTCATGTTTCCTTTCTGTACTTTTTATAACCTTTAATGAGCTTTTTATGCTCATCCCAAGTTTTTGAAATTTTTTTCACAGGTCAAGGGAATGGTACATGATATGATGATAGTGTCAAGGAAGTGTCAAGAAAGAATCCATGTTTTATTTTAAATATGTTTCCATTGATGGGAAAAATGAATACTATCTTTTATGTAACTACTTTGTTTAAATGTTGAATGTAATGCAAGTTTTATGATCTAATTCTCTAAAACTATAAACCTGAAAAGATCCTCAATGTGTAATCTTGTAATAACTCAAGATTAAGTAAGGTTTAAGGCTGGGGCCTTATAGAAGATAGTTGTCCCATATTATTCGTATGGGGTCCCTACAGATGGCGCCATAGGATTACTTGGCCAGACTTTAGGGCAGTTGTCCATGGATCCTGTTTCCCTTCCTATTTCAGATGATGATTGGAGACATATTCCTGAAAGTTGGGAAAATGATGTTTTTTATTCCCAAATAAATGTAATTTTAATACATTGTGGTGTAATTTAATTTCATGTTATTAATATTTTCAAAAATAATTTCTGTGTACATATGTTTTTTTACATTACGGTTTATAATGTTATAGCACTAAACTGGACATTGAAAAATATTGGAAAAAAATCTAAATACATTAAATGGAGATTATGGGGTGATGTCAACGATACTTCATTGACCACCCAAAAAATTTATGACAAGCTACCCGATGGGGTACCCAGTGAGTAGTGAAAATTTTTTGTTGACAGACATCATGATGAGAAGCATATGGTAATTAAATATAAATTAAAATAATAATATCATTTTATATTTATACATTTATATGAAGAGTATATTGCATTGAATACATTAATATTAAATTATATTTTATTTATTTTAGTATCTTTCAAGAAATAATGCATCAAGCCAAGCTATGCAGATTATCCTTCAGACTTCAAGGTCAAAGAGTTTTTCTAGAAGCTGGTTTTCTCTCTTAATCTTTTTATTAGTTTAAATATTTATAAGAAAATATTATTTGTTTAATATAATAAATTTTTTATCTATGTTTTTTTATGCAGTCACAGAGTTCAGGGCACGAAGTATCCCGAATAAAAGTTTGGTTGAATGTTCACAAAAATTTTGATATAAGTTTTATTATTGAGCAAGCCAAAGAAGTTGGGGTTTGAAATCATTTTTCATTATAATAACTTATTATTTGTTGTTTTTAGGTTAATATATATTTATTCTAATATGACATACATTTTATTTATAATTAAAAATTAAATAATTGTGGGATGTCGATCATGTGCAGTCATACTCAATCTCTTACAATGACCCTTTTTCTAAAGTCCTTAGAAAGGAGAATCCTAGTAGAGTGTGTGGGATGGGTTTGGGACCCATAACATTTGAGGTAGTGGGTCATACACCGGGGATTCCAGCTGAATCTAATCCTAGTTGTAGTCCATATATACCCTAAGATACTCTGAGAGAGGTTTTTTCTCTACAAAACAATGTTCACAACCTAGGTGCTCTGATATCTACTTTGCAGAAATCATTGATTGATTTATATCAAAAGATGATCGAATCTTCCACTGGTGGTATTTCATCGACTTGTGGAGTGTAGGTAAGTAAAAGAAATTCAAAATCCTTTAGCTTACGAACTTTTATTGGGATTATGTTTATAAATAAATATACAAAAATATTTAATTTTAAATATATTTTTCTTTCAGGTGGTATCAGGAAGTACATATAGAGGTGAAGAGGGTGACGAGCTTCCTTTATCATCGGACTATGAGTAGTTGTTTTGTTGATATGTTGGACAAATATTGTAAGAGTCTGTTTGTATATGTATCATTTGTGGAACGTAGTTTCCATGAAATGTTTCCATGAACTAACATTTTCTTCATTTCTAATGTTTCATTTCATGTATTTTATTGATCTCAAATGTTTCCCTTTATGTCTTGATTTCTCGAGTGTGGTATGCACTATATATGTCAATTATTTTTTTCATGAATCTTGTTTTATGATTCATTTTTCATCAATTTATTAGGTTTTTTACCCAAGGATGAATAATCAAAAACATATCCAATAGTAATAGGAATTAATCCATTCATGGTTCTTTGAAAACTTCCTCTATCAATATTTGACTCCTGTATAGGATGAGATGGATGAGATGTATGAGAACCATTATTTTAGAAATAAATAAACAAATTAATGTGAATTGGGGAAGGGTAACTCCTTTAGGGTATAACTAGGGTGATTATAATTTTCACTAAGTACTATTATAGGAGATCCCAACATCATTACATATATTGAAACATCATGAATCAATCCACATATAGTTTTTATATAATACCCCAATGCATATTATGCTCTTTCCTAGGGTAAGATTCATTTTTTCCATTATATTGGAATATGGATAAAGAAGCACTTTCTAAGGATCCTTATGTAGAGTTGGATAATATGTTGAGTAAGACAAGTCTTACTAGGTTGACTGCTCTAATAATTTTCAGGTCTTACAAGATGGGCCATGAGAATCTTGAAAACCCCTTGGGTGGGCATAGAATATCAGAGGACCACCTGTCAAAAATAGGAAACCCAATCTCACCACATTGTGGCCTTGGACATGGTGAGGGTAAAATTTTTGGGAAATGGGAACTAGGTTATGGATTCTATACATGGATGAATATAGAATAACCACAATGGATTATACCACTAAATGTTCTATGATTTGTGGGAGGCCAACTTCCATTTTAAAATGGTAAAAACATAAAATGACAATGAGTTTTCTAGATCACACTTTTATGACACCCAACACATGAGTTTTGGATATTAACCATGTTTTGTTAGAGTCCAATGCGATTAAATTATAAATTTGAGTCTTATTACCTCCTTGTTTTGTATTTTAGACTTTCCCTCAATTCACAATTGATCCTTACTCATCCACCCCTTCCCCAATCACCTCCCTTGGGGTTCCAAACCACTTGGGTCATTTTGGATCATTTAGATTGAAGTTATTTGATTCATAGTAGCCCTCTATTTACCCATTACTCTTTTATTTTCTTTCTAATATATTCAAGAGTTTATTATAGTGGTAATTCTCCTCTTTTTTGGTGGTTTTTATGGATTCTTTTTATTCATTAGATTCAATAGTGATTCACTTGAGATTAGTGGTTGTGATTTCTTGTTGTTATGATATGTCATATATTATATCTTTTGGAATGGTTTTTTTTAGGGAATTTGTAATGGGCCTATTGTATGAGCTACAATTTTATTGAAATTCTATCTTTTGAGGCATTTTTAACCGCCAAAAAATAAATATAATATATTCAGGGGTGGTTTTAACTGCTACTACAATTACGATATCTTGCTATCAAAAGTGGTTAAAACAGCTGGTATGGAAAATAATTTAGTGTCTGTTAAAACCTCCGCTAAACTATTTTCATATTCCTTTATTATATCATGGAGGTTTTAATGGTTTATTAGTGGTTTTCCCTAGCGAAACTGATATTTTTTTAGCTGCGGTTTTAACTGTATCCAAACAATTTTCATATTACTTTATTATATCATGGGGGTATTATTGGTTTTAGTTGCGGTTCCCCCTAGTGAAAGTGTATTTTTTCATGGTGGATGTGACCGCGGAAAAAAAGAGTTTTACCAGGGGAAACCGCCGCTGAAACCATTAAAAAAGCTGCTAAATAAACCCACTATGACAGTTTTCATAAACTGCTACTAAATCTAGGAAACTAAATCCTATTGTATGCTGACACACACTTTATATCCAGTTTCAAAAAACTACCACAGAACCATATGGCAGTGGTTTAAACCGCTTCCATTTCCAAAAAAACCCCCAAGAAATGGTCTTTTTCCTGTAGTGGGATAAGGATAAGTTAGTTGAGTATGATGAGGATATTACATGTTTAACTATACATTTCATAGGCTATGTATGTGGACAATAATGAAATATTGATCATTTATTTTATGGGTTAAATCCAAACTGTTAAAGGGAATTGGTCTCTCGGTCTAATTTTTAATATGAAGATATAGTATAAAGCACCACTAAGATAGAAAAAGAGTTCAATGGGAAGTATTTATTTAAAGTAAGTTAGTATAAGAAGATTCATAATGATAATAATGGTAATATCTTGGATAAAAATGGGAAGAAATGAAGTATGGGGTTTCACACATGTGATAATTTTGGGAATAAACACCCTAGGGATTAATAAAATGAATAGTAGTTTATCATAATTTCCAATAAAAAGGCCACCAAGATCCTAAATTTAATGTAAAGGATAATTATATTTATTTTCAATTATTTAATTAGTATGTAAAAGGAACATTATATAAATAAATTACCCATACATCAAGTGAATTTACCTCAGAAAAGGTAAAGGCAGAAGGGTTAATCTGCTAAAACTACAACATCGTATGTGAAAGTTTCTAATTATCAGGTGGCAGGTAGTTTTATCATATCCTCAATGTTTTCTAATCATTTAGTTGATTCTATATATTTTCGTTTTTTAATATTTTTTATATATTCCAAAAAAATCAAAAAAAATTCTACAACCAACCTAGTAAGGGATTTATTACTAAGTGAAATTGTTATTGGACCATATATATGCAAGTTATTTCCCTTTATGTTGCAAAACAATTCCCTATTTTTTTAACTTTTTTATTATATAAATGGTTTAATTTTATTTGATTCTTGGTATGCATTATCCATCAATGTATAATCAAAAACATTATTGCTAAGAAAATGATATTATGATTCATGAATATGAGGTGGAATATATTATCTTTATAGAGGATACATCATCGTCTAAATCATGTTTTTATCCTCCCCTATTCACTCTCCATAATAAAATTATCGGAATATAGGATGATTAATAATGATCTATTGATAATAAAGATATCCTAAGAGTAGAGGAAGTGCATGTTGTATAAAAATTTACTTAATTTCTTAAATAGGAATTACAAAGTCATCCACCTGATGATGAAGTTGTTTTCTCTATTGAAATAATTATTTATATAATAACATTATCTAAAACTCCTTATAGAATGAAACAAGTGGAATTGGTGCAGTTGAATAATCAAATGCAAAGTTTTTTTAATAATTGATTTATACACCCCTGGTGTTTTATCAGGGAAATCCCCTGTTTTATTCAAAAATGGAAGGGTCGGTTTATGAGATTGGGAATTAATTATATGTATATAAATGAAATTACTATAATGAATAAATATCTTTTACCCTGAATGGGTGACTTATTTTATTAACTTCACGAAGACTAATAATTTTAAAAGATCGATCATCACGATGGTTATCATTAGCTAAGTATGAATAAGGATGATATACAAGTGATGTAATTTTGAAACAATTATGGGAATTATGGGTTTACATTAATTCTTTCTAGAATCATAAATTGCCAATATATATTTACGGATATGATTCATAGATTATTTAATGATTTTCATGATTTTTTTATTTAGTGATGATATCTTTAAATACTCTATGATCATTGAATAGAAACATATTCACATTAAAATAATTCATGGGATCCTTATAAAATGATATTATATAGGAAATATAGTAATTGGGAATTATGTCTCCTTGAGTTTTATTTTATTGGACATATTATCTCTAATGATGGAATAAATGTTAAACCATAAAAGAGATAGGTAGTCAATGAATTCCCTACATTGATGGAAATAACCATGATCCAAAGGATCCTTGGATAAATAGGATATTTTCAGTAGTTTTTTCATGATTTCTCCTTGTTGGAAGACCCATTAACTATGATGACATATAAATTGGTTAAATTATAATGGTAAGGGGAATGTAAGGAATGTTTTGAATATATAAATAAAAAAATAATAAATTAACTAGTATTAAATTTACCATTAGATAAGGAATAATTTTTAACATATAGTGAATCATTGAAGAAAGCACATGGATATGTCCCAATATAGAATGGTAGAGTAGTTTATTATTAATAAGTGAAATTGGAAATCCATGAAAATAACTATCTGACCCATGACATCGAGCTATAAACCATAACATTTTCTTTGAAAATATGAAGACACAACCTCTATGGTAAAATCTGATATATATATATATATATATATATATCACATGATTTTGAAGTATATTTTCTCTCAAAAGGATGTCAACGTGAGGAAACGATGATAATTCAAACTATACATGGATTTTAATTTCTTTCTACACATACACAATGGGATGTAATACAACATGGTTGAAGGATTGAGTTTAAGGGACCACAGAATTATGACCTTGATAATGATAAATAAAGATCCTATATACAAATATTTTGTAAGGAATGAAATGGGGATTTAAACGAAAGGAGATACATCATTCATATTATAAGAAATTGAAAAATAATCATTGCTATAAAATATTAAGAAGTCATTATAGAATGATGTGGATTAAAAAATTAAGATAAAAGTAGTAAATGATAGGAAATTTATAGTCCTAAACTATAGAGAATATGTATTGAAATTTGGAAAGAGGTTATATGTCTATCCATACTAGAGATGAAAAGGGAACTGAGTGGTGTATCACAATACACATTTTTTTCTGTACACCATAGTATCCCAAAATATTTATATTTTTATTTAGTATAACATTTATGGTTAGATGGAATAATGTGGGAAATTGTACACTATGTTTCCAGATGCTTTGTATGCTTGTAGGTAAAGGAAAAATGACAAAATCATAATGGATTCATGTACCCCTACCTATAACTATATTTATGCGAGGAAATATAATAATATAAATTTTCATTGAAATTTTATTGACTCAAATATTGAATGAAACTATATGGGTCATTGTGGAATAACATAATAATTTTACTCATTTTAATGTGATAATATAATATATATATACCCCATAATATCCTTGAATAGATATATATCATTGAAATCATATGGCTTTATTGGGTACATCTGTAAATTGTTTCTAATCATCACCCTTGGTTCACATTAAAATTTTACAAGAGTATACCAAAGGATCCTGACATTGAGATACATTTAAGCACATCCTACAATATCCAAACGGATGGTCAATCTGAACAGTCTATCCATATAATAGAATACATGTTGAGATCATGTTCACTTGACATCCAATGAATATGTGATTATTAACCTTTATTTTTTATATTTTCATATAATAACATCTTCCATTAATGCATCGAGATAGAAACATAAAAATCATTGTATATGAATAGCTGTCTTACTACAACCTATTTTTTATGAAGTTTAAGAAAGATTGACAGTTGGGCCAGAGCTGGTAAAGGAGACAACTGTTGAATTTTATACTATTTAAGTTCATATTAAAGTGTCCTAGAGGAATAAAAATTTATTTAACAATAATATAATGAAACACTAGGAATTTCAAGTGGGTTATCATTTATTTATTGATGCTTTCCCCATTAAATGGAGCTATAAGTTTTTTTACAATTCCGGAGTTAAAACATTTGATCATTAGTCATTTTTAAATACTATATTTTTTTATTTGTAGTACACTGATTGATTATCCCTCCAAAACTTTTTAATGTTCATAATGTCTTCCATTTTTTGTAATTTATAAAATAAATATCATATCCAATGCATATAATCATATCATAGGGAATATTTGTGCAAGTATTCTTGTCTAATAATGAAGTGATATTCTAGACTCTTTATACTAGAGGGAATGTGTTGTGAAATTGGAAAAATGGATGGTAAAACTAAGTTGATGAAATGAAAACCTAGTGGAGGCTACATGGGAGCCAAAATAAGAAATTATAAGGAATTACCCATGGTTTTTCAATATGAATCATGTACCCAATCTAGAGTAAAATATATTTGTTGGGGTATAATTTAATACATGATACCCTATTATAGTATATAAAAAATGAATCTATAAAAAATTTAACATTGCCTAATATAAAGTTACTTTACCCATGAATTTGTTGAAAATATAAATTTTTGAATTTGAATTTAAAAAATGTAACATCATTTTTTAATTTTACATATCATAAATATCCATATATAATAATTAGGGAAATTTTTGAAATAATTGATTTTTAGGTTGATAATAAAAAAACAATTTCTCTAGATCCATCACCTTTATGAAATTATCATAATAAATGAACAGCATAATTTTTTTTGAAGTCTTTTTTATATTATATGTATATATATTTATAAAATATAATTAATAGTTTAAAATAACTATGTTTCATTTATAAAACACATATTTATAATTATATAAACTTATATAATATTAAAATCTACAAAAATTAGGTATTTATATTAAAAATTAATTATTTAACTTAAAATAATGCAATTTAAAAGAATAGATTTCATATTTAAGAGAAAATTTTATTTATTAGGTAATAATTTATATTTTATTTTTAGGAGTAAAAGTATATAAAGGAAAAAATTTAATTACTATGATAATAGTAAAGCAATTTTTCTCAAAGAATTGTTTTATTTACAGTGTAATTTATATCTAGTCAAACAAATTAATAAATTACCAATAATGATTATCATATAGCTTTTAAATATATATATATAAACATACTAACACAGATTCGTTTACTAATCAAAACTAAATATGATTAGGAACACCTAATTGTGAAAACATAATTTTTCTACAAATAATTTTTCTATATTTTTAAATTTATAAATTAATTTTATCATATTTAGAAATTAAACAAGAATAAATAGAGTCTAAAATTATTTTCATAACATCCAAATTATTTTATATTTTTTTCCTAATAATTTTAATTGTTTATAATTACTTTCTTAAAAACTTTTTACCATGGTAAAAATAAAAATGAAAAAATATAAAAAATAAAGGGTAAGTAAATAAAAACATGTTTAAAAATGTGTGAAAATTAGTGGATGACTATATATAAAGAAAAGGTCATAGAAAAATCATTTATTTATTACTCTTTTACTCATTAACCATTGAAAAATGTAATGATATCAATCAACTCGCTAATAATGATCTCGAAATGTTCCATCCATATCATTCAAAATTCATATGACCATTGAAAAATTTAATTATATTTATGTATAATTTTTGTGGATGTGATAAAATGGATAATACTAATCCCAAAATGTTCCTTCCATATCATTCAAAAATCCTAATACCATTAAAAATTACTCATAATGATCTCACAATGTTTATTCCATTGAATAATGTAATGATATCATTAACATAATGCATAATTCCATTCAATAATTTAATTATTTCTATCTATAATTTCCATGGATATGATAATACCTAAGAAAATTGAATAATATAATTATATCTATGTATAATTTTCATGGATATCATATAATGGCTAATAATGATCTCACAATGTTCCATCCATGTCATTCAAAATGCCTAAGACCATTCAAAAGGATTAATAAAAGTCACACAATGTTCTATATAATTACACAATTCAGTGGTCAATGATATCATTAAAAATTAATAATAAGTATCTCTCAATTTTCCATACATACCATTAAAAATGATTAAGACCATTTTATATTGTAGTTATATATATGTATAATTTTTATTGATATAAAAAATGGCTAATAAAGATCTCACAATGTTCACATGTTGTATCCAATGTATTGAAATTTAAAAGTGTATATATATTGTCTTACAAGACTATTAATTTTTTGGATCATGTGGGAACTCATATAATTTTTACCAGTAATTATATACAACTACCATCACATATTTTCTAGAATCTGAGTTGTAGTAACCCTGATCAATTTAATTGTCTCGATTCATGTATACAGTTATTTTCTGGGAGTTTGTGAGTTCTGTTAGATGCAAGACACCCAAACCATAAACTAATACACCCAATAATGGAATTAAAAAATTATTTATAAGAACATAATGTATAAATAATATTCCACACAGAGAATAATGATTGTTAAAATAGTTATTTTTTAAAATATCTTTAATAAATAAACAATCGAATAAATATGGCGATCTTTATACTAAATTGGTCATTAATATTTTTTAAAATACCATGGATAAGAAAAAATAGTGTTTATTTCAATTGTTTATCTATTATATGATCTTAAATAGATAAGAGAAACTATTGAGTATTTTTTTAGTTTCTATATGGTCTTATATTATTTAAAAAAAATAAATTATTGATTCTACAAACTGGTTTGAGTTGTAGATTCATCTTATTAAGACAATGTTTAATGTTATAAAGGAATATTTTTTATGGAATTTTTTTAACTATTAATTATCATAATTCATTGAAATATATATTTTAAATGATAATATTATCATCATTATTTTTCTAGGCATGTGCTTAATGAAATGGCTTTTTTCATACCATGTTGTATATCCAAAAGTGAACATGGTAGATTAATAAAAATTATGATAAAAGAGTGAATGGAAATTTACAACATTTATTGGTTTTTTAGGACAGTATGTGTGTGGTGTCAATATATCTATATGATTTAGGTTGGGTTTCATATTTACAAACCCCCATAATAGATTCTATTAAAATTAAATGAAAAAAATTTCTCCTTTCTCATCATCACCTCTCCCTCTTCCTTCTTTTCCTCCATCTATAATTTTCTATATTTCCTTTAATCAAATATCCTTTATTTTTTTCTTTTTATTTTCCAATAATAATTTCATTAGTGGTAGTGTGACCACATCGACAATTGAAAAGTAATTTCTAGATTTTGATTCTATGCTACAACAAATTTGGTAATGTTTAGATAAATTATTATATTTTATCTAATTTATTTGGATATTTTGATTCACTAAATTATAATTTTATTTAAGGTTTCATGATTATTGAAAAGGTATTATTTATTTTAGATAAGTTGCCCTTATATTTTTATGTTTTTTGATTCATTTATACAGTACAATTTTATGAGATGATTTGTTATGTTAAATGTAGGTGACCAGACAAAGAATTTAATGCACACGATAATGGAATTAAAAAAAATGCTAACTTGAAGTATAAATATCATTCTTCACATTAAATAATTAGTGTCATCATAAGAGCCTTATTTTTTTTGAAAAATGAAATTTTGTGCTTGATAGAATATTAGACGTGTATCTCTGAATTTTAAAGAACCTAAATATACTAATAATATTATTATTTAAATATGAAAATTATAACCTACCCCATAAATACTGTGGTATAAATAAGATTATCAAATATTATTAAAATTAAGTATAAAGTACAATGAAAAAATATTTATAAATAAGTAATTGATTTTTTGTAAAGACTTTATTGACTTTTAAAAGAAGTATTTCTGAATGATTTTTTTTATAAATAAAAATAATTTTTTTTCAATAAAAATACTTTATTTATAACTTATCCATTAAATTTTGTGGTATGAATAAAATTAACCAAAATATTAAAATAATGTATGAAGGATAAATGAAATTGATATATAAATAACAACTTAATGTTTTTCAATATCTTTATAGTATTTGAATATAAATATTTCTCAATATATAAATTTTTATTTCTTTTTGTAAGAAAATAATAAAATTAATTTTTTCCACTTTTAGAAAAATTATTTTACAATAATAACTCCATTTTTTTAATCAACAAGTCCAAATAATCTTAGGGTGAATTTTAGTGATTGTAAAGACCTTGACCCCCGTAGCCCAAGCATAGTGTTACTTTATTACTTGGGCATGTGATTCAAGTGATTACATCCCATGGGACCGAATTGTTTAGTAGTATTAGTAAACTCAATTAATAATTTACTCTCACATTTCATTTTAAAACTGAAATTACAATGTTATTTTTTTCAAAAATATAATTATTCTCTCTATAATTCCTTACATAACATTCATATAACACTTACTTGATTCCTAGGAAAGGAAAAAAATAAATATTGAGATCAGATACTCATTAAAGGATATGTAAAACAGAAGCTATCATGAGAAAATAAAGAATGATAAATAATGAATAATCAACATATAATGGTAAAAATTTTAACACACATTCCATTTAAAGAACATTTCTATCCTTAATATAAAAGGCTTAATGAATATTGAATTATAAATAACTAAATATGAATTCCATTTAATCAATCAACTGAGAATAAAATGTATAAATATAAAATTTAAATGTAAAAATATCGAGGATAATAATAGTAACTAAATTTTAAATGTGTTAAATCCTTAATTATAGGACATCATGATCTTATGTGTCATGATGCCTCTACTATTAATCCCTTTAATTACACCGTTTAAAAAATATGGGTAGGTGTAAAAACCCCAATTTAAACACGGTTATTCAACTAATTCATTTAATGATAATAACAATGCATAAAGCATATATCAATAACTAGGTCCCACTCATAACTGAATTTCCAAATCATTCCTCTCATATCGAATGATCAATTTAATTCATGGACAATATTCCATATCAATAAATTTCTTTATCAGGTATGGAATACAAATTAACTATAACTTCTTCATTCAATCATATATCATTTAATTTAAAATTATATATATATATATATAGTGTATGATTTATGTAATAAATATAACCATGATAAATAAGAGGGATACGTTGGGTAAATTTATTTTCAAATGATAACAAGAAAGTAAATTTTTAATGGTAAATTAATTAATACAAAACATCATCAAGAAATAGAATGGAAATACTTTCCATATTCAATATTATCAAAAAAAATATAGATAAATAATAAATATGGTGCCAGCAAAACATATATGTAATGTATCACAAGTGAGATAATGAGTTGACATTTTTGAGGAAAAAATACCATAAAATTTTCATTAAAAACATTCTTGTAGAAAATATGTTTTTTACATTGAAAATATTTTTTAAAATAAATGGTCAAAAACTATTTTGAATATAATTTTCAATGAAAATAATATTTTAAATTTATAAATGAATCTTTAAAAGAATTATTTCTCATTGCAGTGTGGAATTTCATACATGTCATTAATGCTAAAACAAATATTACTTTCACATTTTTGATAAAATATAAGTAGGGATTATTTAGAAAATGACATGAATGTTCCATTGTAAAAAATGTAAAAATTAAAACATGTGTAAACATTTCATCAATAAATCATTTAGAAAATTTTAAGAAATATATAAAACGTTCTTACAAAACATGGTTTTAGAAGTACAAGTATTTATGACCGATTGGAGAAATAAAGTTGTATTTTATTAAAAATATTCTCAGAATCATTTTAATTGCCAAATAGAATAAATTAGTAATATTAATTATAAATTTAATGAATAAAAATATGATAAAATATTTTATATTTAAGATATAAATATCAAATAATCCCCACAAGGGAGATATAAACATAAACAATCCATAATAATGATGAGATTAGGAAATAAATTGTTACCACATTAGTGATGTTTGAATCATAAAGAACATGAAATAAATAAAATAAAATTAAACATTATATACCATTATGATAAAAATATTTTGGATATAAAATATTAAAAAGTTCATTATATACACCAAACAAAGGAATAAATTTTGAATATAACATTTGTCTCGTAAAAGTAAAATTGAGACGAGAAACCCTTACCTTATGTATGGATTCATTTATATGTGTCCAAGCCTCCTTTATAATACTAATATTTTTGTGATAAATGTATTATAAAAACATATTCATATATTTCATACCACATATTTTTTACTTATAGTCTTTTATAACATGTTTATTGACAATTATTTGATAAATTACTATTACATGTTAAAATTATGTCATTTTTCATTTATGTTTTGTTTTAATAATTTTAGTCCATTTATATTTAACATGTTTAAATAATATAAATAGTTATAAAAAATATATAAATATATTATATACTCATTATACCAATTTATATAGTAATATATAAATGTTATATATAGAAAATAGATTACATCGTTCATGGAGACGGAAGTTTGTATGTACACTTAAACGTTATTTCCATTTTTCAAAATGGATGGGATGATAGGGAAATAAATATTAGATAAAAATTAATAATTATTATTATTTCATAATTTTTTTTATTAATCAAATAAATTCTTTTTATCACCAATGTAAAAATAAAATGAAAAATATTTCACATCGCTACGTGGAGGTGGTAGTCCACCCATACACATGAGCGATGTTAATGTTTCCAAAACATTGGAATGTAGAATGTTAAGTTTGATATTATATTTCTATAATTATTTTAAGTTCATAAATAGCATATATATTCATTAACCATATCCTTTATACTGTCCATGTAATGTTTATGAGAAAAATGAATCAGAATTCTTCACAAGGTGGTAGTCCACCATTCAAACGTGGGACATTATCGTTTCGCACACGGAATAGAATGTAAGATGGTACATGTGATATAATATTTTAATAGGTATAATAATATCATAAATATCATGTAGATATGTTAAATCAGTCTTTATATACATCCATGAAAGGTGGTGATGGAAAAAAATTACATCGGTTCGTGAGGCGGTAGTCCACCATACACACGATTGACGGTTTTGTATCCCATTTCATTGAAGTGGAGATAGATATAGGTAATTCCATTTAAATACAAAGATATTAGTATATAGTAGATAATTTTTTATTATATTATCATATATTAAGATTATTTTATGTATTTTAAAGATGAAATAAAATAATTATGCATGTTTTAAAATTTTACCTCCTCTCCAATGAGCCTCTTTAGGTTTATACTTATTGCCTTATTAAGATGTCTTAATAACAAAATAAGGCCTCTATAATTTGGGTATGGAATTAAATAATACATTTTTTTATTTCTTCTTTGAACTTAGGTGTTTTAAATTTTTGGATAGGATAGTATAGATGGTGGCCTTTTATAAGTGTGTGGGAGGACACACATGGAATATTTGAAAAGATAAAGTAGTACACACATTTTTCTCATGAAATAATACTTCAAACTAGATAATTATCAAACCATATAGGATATAAGGATTATATATTACCATTTCATGGGTTTTAAAAGTTTTATGTAATTTATAACCCTTAACTTCATAGAATAACCCCCACCCACTATAACCCCCTTTTTACCATTACTATGGTCATTAATTTTAAATGTTTTAACTATTCCTTATAGTAAAAAAAGTAAGTTGACCTTATTAGATAATATAAATTATTAATATTAAAAATAAATAATCCATTTTTCAAAATTCAAATCACCTAATTTTCAAAATTAAATTCAAAACTAAACTCATATATGTGATAAAAATGTGGTTTTCGGAAGTAAAAACATAAAAAAGTTTGAAAATATTTTTTATCAGAATTAAATAATAAATTGATTTCAATTACATAAATTAAACATATTTTTATATAATTGATCTAGTTTGACATGAAAACAAATTTAAAATATAATATAAATTTTAAATAATTTAAAATAAAAGGTGGATTTCAATAAAAATTATTATTAGTATTATTCATAAAAAAATTATCTTTTTAGAGAATTTAATAAGTCACAAATATATAATTTTTTGAAATATATTTTTAAAATAATGTTTATTTTTTCAAATACTTTTTCAAAAATTGGTAAAATTTAATTTTAAATTATGTATGCAAAGCACAATAAAACTTCTTTTTAGAAAAATACTGTTTTTTAGAAAACATTTTGTTTTCTTTATAATGATTATTATTATTATTTATAATTAGTAGATAAAAGTTGAATTTATGTTATATATGTGTAAACCATATAAATGTAAAAATTTATTTATTCCTATTCATATCCACTAACTTAATATCTAGGTTATAGTGGTCATGTTTATATATTAATATTATAATAGATTATTGTGTTCTATTTAAACTCAATGTTGTGTCTTATGAAAGATTTCGATGAAGTTTAATTTATTTAAAAAATAAGTATATCAATAAGTATTGGGGTTTTACCTTCTTCTCTAAGCTCAGTGTCACATGTAGTGGGACCTGTAAAAACCTATTTTATTCATTCAAAATAATAGGGTGTTACATTTTATGCCCTTAAATATATTATGTCCTCACAACGTAATCTTGATCTCATTAATCAAGGTTTTAAAATTTGAAAATATATTCTTTATATACACACATAGTAAAAAGGGATAATAAAACATCATCTTAATTACATCGAAAGGGTAGTTAAAAGGTAATCTAGAATATCCCATACGAGTTTTTCAAATTGGAGAACATTTGTTGGAAGGTAATATATCAACATGGAAGAAAAGTGGAGATTAATATAAAGAGTGATAAATATAAATTTTTCTAATAAATATAATGATAAATGTAAATTTAAGCACCGTAAAAAAAATCGTTGAAAATTGAAAAGAACATTTGATTCACCAGATATGATGATAATAGGAAAAAAAATCCACTATCCATTTTCCAATATTTTGGTAATTTATTTACCTTCATGACAATGAAAATAAATGAATATACATCCTTGATATCATTTTATTTTATAATCATAATTTTCTCCATTGGTTATTCTTTCATCAATTTCCATTTAATATCTCAATCATGGAAATGAATATAAAATTATTAATTTCATATTCATGAAGCATTAAGTTAACTTTTAACGGATCGTAAAACCAATAAAATAGTCACAAGTCCCTGTCCATGTCATTAAATATTTTCTTAAACTAATATGGTTAGAACAAATTACCTAATATAATACATTCATATTTAAACCTCAACACTAACACAACTGGTCTGAAATTAATATTTATCCTTCAAATGGTTTAAGTAAAAACAATGATATATTAAATATACCATCGCATAGGCTCATGATAGGTTCATAGACCTTACTGCTATTTGGTTATGTGATCATTCCCCATGGCCTTATCATGTGTGAACGGTTGTCACCTAGCATGTGGGTTATCCTTTTTCTAAAACCATACCAATATAATTCATATGACATTTATAAAGTTTAATTACCCATAATTACTTAAATATTAATGACAATATAACCCCTAAAGGTCACCAATACCAGTAAACTAATTCTCACAAAATTTAAGGTAATTCTTCCTTAAATAACTTTTTCATTAAAACATATATTAAACCAATGGTTTGTATAACCATAAATATCTCCTAAAATATCTTTAATCATGGAATACTCCAATCACATAAAACCTAAAATGTGTTTTTAATAATTTAAACTTATTATTAAGATAAACTCATTAACCCAAGATGGTATCCATAACTCATAAGTTAATAAAGACATACTTGCTTCCAAAATTTAATAAAATCTGTAAAAGTTTCAGGATTTTTATTACAAAAATACCATTACTGAAAATACTTCTAAAATGTAATTTGGAATCCAAATACATAAATACATCAACCAATTTATTTCAAAAAAGTCCTTCCTTGGTCTAGGCGTTATCCTTTAGAAGAGGGAATTACTTAGATTAATCCCAAGTTCCCGAAATTTATGACAATGAAATATAAATGGGTCCTTGGATTAAATTTATTCCCTTCCATCATAAAAGTTCATTTTTTTCTTATGATTTCAATGCTCTATGTCCTTCTTTATTTTACAAAAAATATTTTACCATCCTATGAGATACATTCATGGGTTTATCTTCCAAATATTTTGACATGATGAAAGTCGGGCCTACATTCCCCCATGGTCTCAACTACTAGAGCTCTATGTGAACATAACCCTTCCCTTCTTTACTGAGTTCAATATTTGGTTAAGGTATATGTTTCTAACAATATTTCAATATAACAGATTCTATATAATCATAATATATTTTTCTATAGACATTTTATCGTTTTTATTATCAAATTCATCAGGTTTTCCTTCATATTAAATGTTAACATGATTCATTTGGGTTGTATCTGTTGACTATAACCAAAAATAATTATGTGAGCAATAATTAATATACTGAGGAAACCATATAATTATTTTTATATCTCTAAATAATGACTCTATATTTTAAAATAATACACCTAAGGTTTAACCATGGCCATTCATTATTATAATTTATTCAAATCCATTATAATGGTTTATAAATAAAATTAGAATTATCCTATGAATATCCATAGGGAGTGTCAAAACAGATGTGTAGTATGACCAATTATCATGTATTGTGTAATTCTCGATTCAATCATTATGTGTATTTTATTTAAATTTATTACCCCTATATACATCTATGCAAGAACCAAATCCACTTTTATTATCAATAAAGGGATTTATATGCAGGAAAACACATATAATCACTACCTTACGTAAACATTAGGATGTTCTTCTATACTTATCCTGAAATTCTATCATTGGGTTATGTTCTATAATACATATTTTACTAAATCTATTTTTTAGGGTTTACACTGAAATTCCATCGATAAAAACTACAAATACCCTGATAGTAGTAGCTAAGGGATATTTGTTACTTCACAAATTTTCCTTATGATAAAAGTGAATACATCCTGATAGACCATGTATTTTAGGAGTCCTGATAAAATAGATACTTATATGAGTATTTCATTACATTTTATTAAAAAAAATTACAATAATAATTTTTTCAATAATATAAATATTTCCTCTAGTATATACTTTAATATAAATCATAATACCCATCCAAGATTCATGGGAAAAGATAAAAATAAAGGTGATCTCAAATTCTTAGTGTAGTGTCCCGCCCAAGATTGTTGTGTTCCACTCATTGGTGGTCCGAGATGGTTGGCCTCAAGACCTCAAGCATGCATCCCAAAACAGATGAGGCTACCAACTAGAAGATAGGGCCTAGGTCGTGTCCTTGGGATAATATTCCCTTGTATATCACAGTGGAGTGTAATAGTAGATATATAAGAAATAATAGAAATATACAGATAGTATCTGAAGTGATAAAATAAATCATGCATGTTAAATATATATGAATCAATAGATTAATAAATTCAAGATAATAGTATGATGATGATATTTCATGGTACAAAACAAAAACAAACTGTAAAGGGGTAAGGGATACCACTATATAAAATATGATGTCAAAAAATAAAAAACGTTGAAAAAAATTGTTAAGACTAGAATCTCGATCATATTATCAATCATATACTCCCAAATGTCTCCTAGTAATGATATTCTATCACGAATTGGAGGTTGGATACTTTTCTTCTAGAATACCAATAACAATATAGTCTACTCGGGTACCAAAGGAACCCAAGAAGGGTGTGAGATAAAATCTCATTAGGCCGGAACCAATGTTTTATATGCCAATCCATAATGTGCATTATAAATAAAATAGTGTGTTATAGTAATTCAAATGAAATACCAAATAAAAAATTAACCACATTGTTATTGATTCCACTAGGAGAGTCATCTAATATACATTCTTCAGCCAAAGTTGTTGTGTCTAAACTGATAGATCAGGAAATAGTAAATTGATTAAGGTTAATCTCTATATGATAGACTATCCCCAAAATTGTTATTGGGATTGGAGGAAACCTCCCTATATTTTATAAACCAACTAATAAATTATCATTTGGAAATATATATATTTTTCTTTTTTCTTTTAATTTGAAACAAATTTATAAATTAAATCAAGATACCTGATGCTCATCTATGACAATCTGGAGAGACTTTTCATGTATCACTCGAGGGGCTCCTCATATGAAAAATTTCATCGAGTCTATATATGGTGACCCAATAATGAATTCTCATGTGTCACGCCATGAATGGTAGAAAAAGGCAAGTAATTTCCTCTAAGTTCATACCTGTTATCACACATGGTGGGTTGAGTCTCTCCGAGGGAATGGTTCAACCAATCATGAGTTGAGCCCATCTAAGGGGTTTCCCTGGGGAATCAGTGTCACTTGTTTAGAGGTAAAAATGGATAACGTTCAAAGATCCCATCCCAAGAATAATTGGTGTCACACCCGACATGATAACTAACCATTAACGACTTTATCAAGAAGTCAGAAGAGTCCATCCAAGTTTTCCTTAAGTTATAACCCATTTCATCACAATCATCACTGAGTGATACTACCAAAGAAGAATCACATATATAAAAAGTCTATAAAGAGGGATCAATTCATATAATTAAAGTCTTTAATACTCAATAAGAATATTGGTCACAGAATAAAATTATGAAACCATTATTAATGAAAAATAATATAAGAAAATATATCATAGCACAACCCTCTAAAACATTTATTTTAACAATTATTATAATCATTAATAGAAAAACCCAACATAAGGGTAATAAAAAAGCTGAGGATAAAATGGTAGCTAATAATTTATGGAGAAACCCAACCATTTGTGTAATTATAGTAAAGGTGGTCAATCGAAAGGGTTGAATCTACACTTTCTCAGATCGCCAACAACATAATTAGTAATTAAGTTTCATTTAGTTTTACAAAAAGAGGCAATGATGGAAAGGTCATTCCCATGGTATAACTACACAATTTATAGAATACAACAAAATGATGAGAAAAATCCAATAAAACCTATGATATAATAATTTACCTTTCCTTATCTAGTCTTGAACCTTGATTCAAGTTAGGTAGGAAGAAAAATGATGAATGGTCTCACACCTAGAAAATAGGGAAAATCAACTCACACCAAAATATCTCAAGAGAATAGAATATAAACCATGCATAGAAGGAGGTAGAGTAGAGAGCATCTAGATTAGAGCTCAATCAAT
Organism: Viscum album; assembly: GCA_963277665.1. Lineage (NCBI taxonomy): Eukaryota > Viridiplantae > Streptophyta > Magnoliopsida > Santalales > Viscaceae > Viscum > Viscum album. The sequence goes on along the minus strand of OY728146.1, from coordinate 638,663,771 downwards.
CAGGCAGCGATTAGAAACAAGATCGTACTGAGGAGTTATCATAAAATCTATAGAGGAAGAGGATTATTCCTCTCGTGTGTCACCTCTATTATACGAGAGAAGTGAATCTTTTCCCAATTAAAAAACAAGGGTTATTTCGATTTAAAAAATAGTTTTCGCATTTAAATGAAATTTAAATTAATTAGATGTTTAGTAATTATCAATAATTCCCCTACTTGAAAAATATTCTATTTGAAATGAGTGGTTTAGGCCAGAAAAACACATGTCATGTATTTTAATACATGTTGTGTAATTAAATACACAACATGTAAATTGGTCTACAAACATTTTCCATCCCACCACCAACCTCCCCTTCTAAAACAAACCTACTGGAACTTAGGTGTGGTATAAAAATTTAACAATAACAAAAAGAAAACATACCTCAATGAAAATACATTACATTAAAACCTCCCCTATAAAAGAAAAATCATATTTGACTTTCCCTTTCAAGGGTAGAAGAACATCATCTTATAAGAGATCTATCATTTTCTCACGTACATCAGCTTCCCACTCCTAGGGATCATCATGTAAACGTTAGTGTTTCCATATAACATAGACATTAGGAACTAACATGGATATACATTATGCAATAATAACTTATATGTATTGGATACTCCTCGAGGGACTCATCCTCCACCATCACAATATACTCAATGCCAAACGAATGGGATATATCTTGATGATACTATCAAAGATGAGATATGTGGAAGATATCATTCAAGGAATGGTACCTCTACGTTAATAGCGACCAATAGGCTACCATCCCTAATCTCTACACTATCTCAAAAGGCCCCACATATCGAGGATATAACTTTTCACATATCCTAATGTTCCAATCACCAAGTCTAGAAAATACACATAGAAAGTCTTGATGTCCCGCATCAAACTCCATAGGTACACAGTGACTATCGGTATAAGAATTTTTTCTATACTGAGATACATCCATATGCTTCTAAATCTGTTGGACTTACTCTAAAGTATCAAAAATGGGATGAGGACCCAGTTAATTTGCCTCACCAATCATTATCCAGTACAGAGATAAACCGCATGGTCTACCATATTGGGCCTCATACCGAGCCATCTGGTTCATTACCTAAAAAAATTTATTATAGTAGAACTCAGTTAGAGGAATTTTCTTTTCCAAAAAAGATAAAAAAATCAAGGATAAAGGACTTTAGAATATCCACTAACACCCAAATCATCTTCTCAGGCTTCCCGTCAGTCTGAGGGTGACATGAATTACTAAATGGTACGTGTGATCCCAACGATTTGTGAAAACCATTCTTGAACTGTGATGTTATGTGGGAATCTTGGTACAAAAAATAGAATTGGGTGCACCAAGAAGTCACAATATCTCCTCAATGTAATGCCTTCCTAGATCAAAAACATAGAAGTAATCTAGGATCTGTATAATGTGTGATAATTTGGTCAACCTATCAATGATCACCAGTATTCCATTTCATTCTCAAGTGGATCTCAGTAATCCCAAAACGAAATCCATGGTGATGTCTTTATATTTATACTTTGGAATGGAAAGATATTGTATAAGTCTAGCATGTCACTATTACTGTTCCACCACCTGCTGATAGGTGCACCATGTGATAAAGCCTTCAATCTACCTATTCACGCCTAGCCACCAATACTGATGATGTGAATCTATATACATATTAGTAATCACTTGATGAAATTCCGATACAGAGGCATGATATGATCACATCATCTCTTCTCATACATCATAAGGAACCAATAAACATCCACAGAAAAGTATGTTATCATTGACATCAACAACCCCACAAAGAGGGGGTTCCATCCAATGGTTCTCTCCATAAAAATTAGTCCCTCAGAATCCAATAACATTTGCATACAGAGCCACTCCAGAAGGTATTATTTCACATATAGGGCTATTAGAACTGGTTTCCCATGCTATTCTCAAACCTCTACATGCATCTCAGATAACAAATCCATCAATTTACATTCACTTCTAGACTCCTTGATGACTTTTTATTATGTATTCTAACTCATGTCACTAGCAATGGAATTTCCTCTTTCAGGTATGTAAGAAATATCAATGTCCAATGACTATGGGTATCCAACCCACTTTCACTGCCACAAATTTAAGCCTCACTGAGTGGAGATGTAATTGAGAATTTTATTTTATTCTTAAATAAAGAAACCACTCACCCAAAAATTAATGCCTCAAACAACATACATAATCAACCACTACTACTATCCTGAGATTTTTCATTGGATAATTTCCCTCTTGGGGCCTCAGTTACAGGGACCCATATACCCCAACCTGATCAGCATTAAATACAACTACACCCATTCTAATTCTTAAATAATCATTGTAAATGGTAGAGATTCTTCCTAGGTAAACAAAAATTATAATTTGTGTTGAATTATTTCTTCCATTTAACTCCTAAAATTTTATCTCACAAGAATTTGTCTAATCAAAGTTTACACCATTCTTGCACAATCTCGTAAGCAGTACTATTAGGCAGGAAAATTTATTGATTAGTCTCCCCTAATATCCAACCACCTCTAAGAAGCATCCTATGTCAAATTCACTATTGGAAATCTCATATGAAACCACAGTTCTCATCTTATCTGGTTCAACTAATAATCTGACCTCAAATATGATTTGATCCAATAAGTGAACCTCTCTGATCCAAAAGTGGAATTTATTAATATTTGCATAAAGATTGTGTTGTCTTAGTATACTTAGAAAAATCTCAAGATGATTTTCATAGTCATATATAGTGTACATGTATATTATGATTTCTCCTAAAATACTACCCTAAGTTAATAAAGATATCAGTGGAAAACCCATTTCCTCAAATCCATGAAGGCTATTGGTGCGTTCGTTAGACTGATCAACATAACCAGATACTTCTACAAACCATACCTACTCTGGAACATTGTCTGTGTTATGTTTGATGGCATCACATGAACATGATGGTATCCTTACCTTAAATAAAACGTGGAGAAAATTGTTTCTCTTCATTGATGGATGAAGAGATCATCTATATACAGTAGTGGATACCTGTTTTCATCATAAGATAGTTCAATGGGAAGTAATCCATGCACAATTTAATTGTACCACCCTCCTTGGAGAAAACAACTATTTAACCCCATGGTGATGTAATGGGATGGATGAAACCCTTAGCATATATTTCTTCAAGCTACTTCTTGAGTTATTAGAGCTATATAGGTGAAAACCTATAAGGAGGAATAGACACTAGTGCGACACATGGAAAAAGCATGATGGTGACCTTTATTTAATTATCATGTGGTAATCCATTGAAATCAACAAGGAATACATCCTTAAATTGATCCACCACAAGAGGGAATTCCATAATCATTGTTCCATGATCACCCTTAAGAAGACTAGAAAACTAGTATGTTACTCCCCACAGTGCAGTATGATTGAGTCCATATCGACTCGTTTAGAGATTTCGTTTTCCCTTATGGATATATGTGATTCCCTTGGTTGATTTTAAAGATACTCAATGATGATAGTAATCCACTTGGTCTCGATAAGGAACAAGCCAGTCCATATTTATAATTACATCAAAACTGATCATCTAATGTGTGAAGAACCTCCATATAAAATTATACCTTCCTATTACATGGGGGAACTTATTGAAATGGAATATATGATCTTCTATGACTCTTAACATCGATTCAAGGTTCAAAACCCCACTAGAGTAGTATACCACTAATCCCATACATCCAATGGTTAAAATATATAGAAAATAGTTTCATTGACCTGTATGAAATAATATAGATATTAATGTAGAGGCTACAAGAATATTACATCTAAATATACATATCCCTAAACTCTAGTCCTCTAAATTAAGATCAAAATTATATATATGGCTTGAATCATGGCACTAAAATACTACATGAGTAGCTTGAGCAAGCCCACTCTGCTGATTATAGAACTCCAAATCTTGACTCCCTCGGATACGACCACCTACTCAACCAAAAATCCCTATAGAAGACCTTATTCCTTTATGAAGAGGTTTCATTGATCCTGTAGCTGATGGTGGTTCTATAATAGAACCTCACTACACTCATCATAGAAATAAAATATCCATAAAAATGTTGGAGGAGAACTACCTTACTGTAAGCTTGGAATTTGTTCAGGTTCCTCATACAATGGGAATTTTTATGACCTAGCCAACTTTACTGGTGACATTCTATAAGGTTAGTGAAAAACACGTGGCATGTACATTTCTTATGTGCACTCTTGAATCTCCACTTCTTACCCCAGGATAAACCACTGCTTTTCCCGAAATCTGAACTACCCTACCTCACATCACCTGATTTTTTTAGGTTCAACTCACTGATGAGGGATTGTTTCACAATTTGGTGGTCATCCAAACGATATTCACCTACACATGTATTTCATAAGAAATCTCATAATCAAAGAACCTCGTAGTATTTATCTCATCACGAGTTAGGGCCAATAAAATTTATCAATTTGGTGAAGCAAGTTGAGTATTCCATCACCAACATGCCACCTTACTCTTGTTTCATGAATTTGAAAATACAATCTATCCTCTGAGTTTGTGGGAATAAATAATTGAAAAAGTATGTTGGGAAGTCCGCCCACATCACACCCTAATGTAAACCCACCTATGTCATAGAATCCCCCCAATACATGGTAGAATCACACCACATGTAAGTTTAAAGATTCACCCTATACTCTGGGGGCATTTCTATATGCTATGAGATTGACACCATAGCATAAAACCAAGAAAAAGCATCCTGAGTCCTTCCATCCCTCAAAAAGGTGGGATGATGTTACTACTATAATTCATGGTTCATCTCAACCATTGTTGGAGAAGGTCAAGGCCCTCCCTGAACTGATTTCATACAGAGTAGAAAAATATCCTAGAACTTGGGATCAGGACCCAGTAGAAGGTCTACGTGAGGTGCCTTAGGCGTCACTATAAGAGGTATCATAGATTGAATAGGTCCAACCACCCCTAGATTATTATCATAGAAATTTTATTGGCATAAATCACAAGGTTACCATGGAAGAATATCTATAAAAATTACATGTTAATTCCTTATAAAATTTTTATAACTAGTATGGAAAATGATAAAGGACAATAACAAGGCTATCTTACAAAAAAAACCCTTGTACCTACTCATAGATATAGGTCTGGGTGATTAGGATGAGAAATGGATGGATGAAAGTAGATATGACCTACAACCCACTACTATGGTCGGGTCAGGCTAAGGTCTCATATTTGGTAACCATTTGATTTTAATGGATCAAATTCATTTTAATTTATTCAAGTTCATTCTTAATTATTTGTTAATTAATATTATGATCTGGTTAATTGTGTCATAAATTACATATTAAAAGGGAACATACACCATATAAAAATAAATTGGTTCATCAAGTAACTATATCATGACATTTACACCAAACAACAGGTGTAATAGGCCACTGATAGTATTTTGATTGGATGACATTCCATTGGAACCCAGCAATCAAACCAACTAATGTAACACTATTGGTCAATTGAACCAATAATGATATTATATAGAATAAAAGTACACCTAAATTCATAACTAATAATGTACATATAGTAATCACAGGTAATACATACAATGCATATATAATGTAAATATCACTTTGTATAATGCAAGGAATTGTATCCCTACAATGCCTAGTATCATAAATGATTCAAATATTCCCTTGTATTATTAGGCTATGGATAAAAACCCATTCAAATAATATTAATATTAATTAAATAATAAATCATGTGAGTCATCCAATAGTGAAATATAGTGAACCGATAACAAAGAACGCAATAAAAATATTTACCCCACCCAGGAAATATGGATTTCCCCTGTACATGGGGTACTTACTCATACAAATATTCTCTTAACCAAGTTCTAATATCGTAGTATCATTTCTAAACCTAAATAAAATTTCAAATGGGAAATAATATTTGATACCACATGGTTTGGTCCCACCATAGATAACACTCACCGGTGCTCCAAGAAGCTCGGCCACAAGACCTCAAGCGCACCTCCCCAAACACCATAGGCTTCAAACTAGTAGTGTGGGTCGAGGGTATGTCCTGGGAGATATTATTACCTCCTAGATCATAGTGGAGTGTAACAATAAATATATAAGAAATATCAAAAATGTAAATATTTCAGTGGAAAATATATAATTAATCATGCATTTTAAATAAACAGGAAGTGAAAGCTGAATAAAAACTAGATACAAATATGATGATGTTATGCCTTTTGGATATTAAATTAGTCTATTTTTTGGTATTGGATACACACATATACAACATGATATCAAAATATACAAATATTGAAAGTTGCTAAGACTAGAATCTCAAGATGATGCTAGGTCCTCTGCTCCTCACACCGTCCTAGTAGTGAAAGTCAATCAAACATTAAAAGCTAGATATTACCCTTTTCCATACCTACAAAAATATAGTCTACTCAGGTAGCATAGGTTCCCGAGCAGGGTGTGACACAAATTCACAAAATGCTATCACCTAGGAAAATCAAAAACAAGAATTATTAATTAAACTTTATGTTATAGTACATCAAATACAATATATAATAAATAAAAAACTACAAAAAACAGGGTTCAACTAGGAGACTTGTCTAATATACCTTGTTTTTCCTATGTTGGTGTGTCTTAATTGATAGATCCTAAAATGGTAAAGTTATTAAGGTTATGGGACATAGGAGGGACTATCCCCAAGCTTGTGATTAGGGTAGGAGGAAATATCCTGAAATTTTCTAAACTAACTGATCAATTCTCATTTGAAAATATATATTTTACTTTTTAATTCATTTTGAAAAAACATTATAGATTATAGGTAGACACCCTAAGATCATCCAAGAAAACCATGGATGTCTTGCCACATATCACTCTAGGGGTACCTTATATGACCAAAATCAATTAGTCTGTACATGGTGACTCAACGATGAAGTCCCACGTGTCACTCCAAGAATGGTAGGAAAATTTAAGTACTATCCTATGAGTTTGTACCTAGTATCACACATAGGGACTTGAGTCTCTCTAAAGAAATGGTTCAACTAATTGTGCCTATGTTAATTTCCATGGGGTCTCCCAATGGAAACAAGGTTCACTCTTCTGGAGGTATAAATAGATAATTCTCAAGAAACCTCATCCCTGGCATAGCTGGTGTCACCCCCAGCATGTTTAATTACTATTAACAACATAATCTAGAAGGTACAAGAGTCTGTCCAAGGGGTCCTTAAGATGTTACCCTTTCATTAACACTCAACACTAATTTTAAATGGACAAACATGAATCAAATACACAAAATGTATATTAAGAGGTTTTATTTCTTTTAATTCAAGTCTTTATAACTCAATTGGAATATTGGTCAAGGTATCCAATTAAGAAACCACTCTTAAGAGAATAGGGTGTAAGGTACTATCTCAAAGACTGACCCTCATAAACATTTAATCCAACATTTACAAGAAACTATAATAGAAAAAACACCCTTAAGGATGATCAATTATCCAAATCTAAAATGAAACTAAGCATTCAAGGTGAGTCACACCCATTTTGGTAGCTATAGTAATGGAAATCGGCCCAAAGGGTTGATTCTACACATTCATGGGTCACCAATTCCATGGTTAAGTAATTATTTTAATTTAAATTGATATATATGTGATTCTAGAAATGTATTACCCATAGAACAACAACACAATTTATATAATGAAATTAAATGTTGGTAAAAGGTCAAGATTGCCTACCCCAGCCTCATAGATATCGCCTCATCTAGTATCAACCCTTGATATTAAATAGGTTGGAAGAAAAATTAATAATGGTCCCACACCCAGAAAATAGGGAATATTAGCTCATATCAAAATAATGGAATAGAGGGGAACAAAAACTAAGAATAGAAGGTGGCAGAGTAGAGAGCATACTAAGAAGAGTCCAATGTATTTGTAGAAAAATTCAATGTATATTGGATAGAGGAGTTATCAAAAAACCTATGAAGGTGGCGTAGGAGGCCTCTCACATGTCACCACTATGGTACAAGATAAGTAAAATTTCCCCTATTATAAAAATAAGTGTTCTACCAATTTTGAAAAATGTTTTCAGACATTTACATAATGTGGCCTCAATCCTTTTTTTGTGTAATTTAGAAAACCACTTTGTAGGTAAGTAGGAATCATACATTTATGTGGGAACCACACATTAGAAACCGGTACATAGATTTTCCACATCCCATAAAACCACTCACACCATATTCAAAATTCAAGAAATCAAAAAAAATCCAAGACCACCTGGAACCATGAGCTAACCCACCAAAATACATAAACCCCATTCATCACGAGTAGACCAAACCATCTCAAAAGCAGCGCCAGATTCAAATTTTAGAAATTCATGTTTCAAAAAAAAACATCATAATGAGACCAACATCATCACATTGTCACCAAACCTCGAAAAAAACAGAATTCCGATCAAACTATTGAACCGTGTATGGCATGTTCACCCTTCAAATGCACATCAACCTTGAACCCCGAAAACCAGGCACGTCAAACAATCACTTTCGATAGGCCCATAAACACCGTCATCCACCCCTCTGGAGAGAAAAACCATAGAAATACCTCACTGCCTACGTCATCAAGGAACCATTGGCGTATTTGTCACCACACAGATGAAGAAGACCATTAGAATAAACAATCACATAGTCTCATAGGAAGCACACCCTGATGCACCATCGCCACCGGCACTAAGCCGGCAAACCCACCGGTGACTTATGAAAGACCATTGAAACCCTCCATCACCATTGAGAGTCTACCTCGCAGGGAACGATCCATACAGAAATAGGCGAGCCACCCGAATACCTCAACGCACAGCCACCGATGACCTTTGAGAATAATGACCAATAGAAACCCTCATATTGACAAGCAGAACCACCAAAGCCATCATCCTCACCCACCCAGAGTCCATGAAGATGAATCCACCTTGATATTCTATAGACTTCTCGAACCCACCTCCCAGAGTAATTGGAAGACCACCACAACAATCCGCCTCAGAGATAGATGATGAGACCTGGAGTCAGAGCAGGGTGGGCAGCTGAAGACCTCGACAGAACTCTGCTTTGGACCTCCGGTGCAGACAGCCCCCCAACAGGCCCAGAAGGGACACCAAAAAAACCAAATAACACAAAAAAAACAACAAAATAATCCAAAAGAGAAAGAAAAATGAAGAGGATTAAACCCTAGAAGGAACCCGAGCAAAAATAAAACTGGGATAGAACTCAAAAGAAACTGCGGATGAAACCCAAATCCAGACAAGACTGAAAAAATAGGGGGGAAATGGGGAAGACACCCAGTAGAACCAGAGATGCCGAACCTCAAACCCAAAAACCTATGTGAATCCATCACTCTAGATCCACCCTAGAGAGGAGAAATATAAGGAATGGTCAGAGCATGGTAGTGGCCTTCCCTAAAATAAACCAACTGTTACTTAGGAACGTTCTCCCTATTTAATAAAAACTAAATGAAAATGTACCTTTCTGAAAAGTCGAGAGATTACACTCAAATAGATTTATTTATAGTGAAATCTATCATGAGTAAAAAGGCTTGATCAATAAGGTATAATCTATATTAAAAGATAGATATATGAAGAGACATTTCATTTGAATAACATAATTGTCATGAATAGGTAATTATTAATAAATATGGGAATGTAAATAACTAAATACACAAGACATTTAATCAATAAAATTAGAGTAAAATGAATTTTGAGAAAATATCAATGTAATCATATCATGGATAATAATAATAACTAAATTTTAAATGAAATAAATACTTAATTATTTAACGTCATGATCTCAGGCATCATGATACCTCTTCTGTCATGACCTTTCATAAATGATTTAAATGATACAGGTAAGTAAACACCATAAAACACACTTAAATAATGTTACCCAACTGATTCATATCATGAGAGAACCTATGTATCAAGGGGATATCTATAACCATGCCCCACCCATATCTTCATTTCTTATTATTTCCTTATATAACAAATTATTAATTTAATTCCTGCACAATGTGCCTTATCAACAAATTTTTGTATAGATTAAGGAGCACATATTAGCAATAATTAATATAGTAAATCTTATAAATTTCAATGTAAAATAATTTATGTATATATGATATTGGTTTTATTTAATATGTATTTCAAAAAAATATATAGTATGGATATTTCCAAGAAATGTAAATCCCAATGATAATATGAATGTAAATATTTCTAGGGAAGGATAATGATTATGATAATTAGTCTTGAAAACGAATGTAAATTATTTCCCTGGTCACACTGATCATAATGCATCCTATGAAATAATAATATTAATAATGGTATCGATAAAACATATCCCTACTGTATCATTAGTATAGTAAAGATATTATTCCATTTTAAAATAAAAATTCTATATGAATATCATTAAAAACATTTTTGAGGTAAATATCTTTTTCACATGGAAAATTTTTATGAAACGAAAAGATCAAAAAATATTTTGAAAAAAAATCATTAAAAATTACCATTTAAAATGATAAAATAATATTTAAAAAATTTAGTGGTTATGGTGGAGATAAATTTTGTATATTTCATTCTGGTTAAAACTATTATACCATTCACTATTTCCATAAAATCCAAGTATACAACGTTTGGAAAGTGACATGAAGATTCATTTCAAAAAATTATATTATAATTTAAACATTTGTAAAAATTTATTTAATAAATAATTCATTTAATTCTAAAAACAATTTTGAAAACATTTTTAGAAAACATGGATTTTGAATAAAAAATATTTTTGACCCAAGAGAGAAATAAAGCCAAATTTTATAAAAAAATAAGAATCATTTTTAAGAAAAAAAACTGGAAAATTGTTCTATTATAATTAATTTTCATGAATTAAAGGTGGAGATAATTGATTATTCTTAAGATTTAAATATAAAATAATTCTCTTAAGAAAGACTTAAACATAAATTATCACAAATAACTATGAAATTGTAAAATACACCCTTGCCACATTGGAAACATTTTATTTATATAGCCCTAAAAGAAATACAATCTAATGAAACATTAAATATCATAACTAGAAATATATTTGTGATATAAATATAAACAATTTAATGATATACATCCCACAAAGGTATAATTAGTGAATATGACATATGTCTCACAGAATAAAAGTTAGATGAGAAACTCATACCTAGTGTTTGACTTCCTCAGGTGTGTTTGAAGCTCTTGTATAAAAATATTAATGTTAATTATAAATATATTAAATAAAATACTCATATATTTCATACCATATATTATATTTTTTTATTAACAATTTATTATCAATTCTTTTTTAAAATAATTGTTTAAGGTGATAATTTCTTCTTTTTCCATGTTTGTTTTGGTTCATTAATTTTGGTCAATTTATTTTCATCATGGATAAATAATCTCTATAATTCTAACCATGATATAAATATCATATATATTAATTATACATGTATCTATATTATTATATAAAAGTTACAGATACAAAATGGAGTACATCATTCTTGTTGATGGTAGGCCATACATACGTATGAATGTTGTTTCCATTTTTCACGATGGTTGGATTGTAAATAAACAAATATTAAATCATCATTCCAGATTAAGTATTATGTCATATATAGAATTTATATTAATCATATTAATCATTATTTTCATACATGTTAAAATACAATGAAAAAAATTTCACATCACTATGTAGAGGTGGTTGTGCACACCTATACACGAGCAGTGTTATCATTTTCTAAAAGATGATAAAGTATAAATTAATATATGATATAATAGTTTCATAAGTATTTTTAGGTCACAAATATCACATATATTCATTAAATTTATCGTTAATATGTTCTATATAAATTTTATGTGAAAAATGAATCACATCATTTTATGATGTAGTAATTCACCATACACACAAGAGATAATAGTGTGTCCCCCATAGAATGAAAAATTAGAAGATATGTAATATATATTAATTACGAAAGTATAAAAATTTCATAAATATCATATAAATATATTAACTCCATCCTTATATTCATCCAATAATTGTGGTTATAGAAAACTAATTACATTGGTTCTTGAGGTGGTAGTCTGTCGCACACACAATCGATGGTTTGGTTTCCCATTTGATGGAAGTGGAGATGGATTTTGGTTATTCCATTAATATAATAACATATAATTATATATTGTATAGTTTTTTATCATATTATCATATTTTAATATTATTTTAAGAAGTTTTAATAATACATAAAACAAATATATAGGTTTAAGAATTTTACATCTTCTCTATAGAGCCTTTTAAGGTTTACACCTAAAGGAATATTAAGAGGTATTAATAATAAAAATAAGTCATATAGTATGTATAAACTGAATTTATTAATATATTTGGTCATTTATGAACCAATCCAAAGGGTTTTTGATGTGTGAATAAGATAAGAGAAGGGGTGTCCTTCTATAAGTGGGGGAGAGGACATGCATGGAATATTTTATATGATATAGTGATGCTGATAATTTTATCAAGTAAAATAACTTCCAAATTAAGTCATTATAAAACCTTATAGTTTATATGGTATCAATATGTCCATAAAATGGTTTTTTACAAGTTATAGGTCATTTTAACCCTTTTATTCTTAGTTTAACCCCCATTAAACAGGTATTAACCTTAACCACGGTAATTAATTTTTATTGTATTCACTATTCATTATTGATAAAAATTAATAATTCCTTATTAGGTAATAAATATTATTTTGATTAAAAATATGGACTCTATTTTTCAAAATTCAACTTTCTTAAGTCGAAGAATTCAATTTAAAATTAAACCGATGGATTTGATGAGAAATCGATTTTCCAAAATAAAAACTTTCAAAATCTGTCAAAATATTTATATGAAAACTAATTATTAAATTTTTTTAATGAACTAAATTAGTAAAACTATAATATTATTGGACAAGTATTAGTTTAAAACAAACTAAAAATATCATTTAAATTTTAAATAATATAAACCAAAAGGATGCTTTCAAAAAAAATAGTATTTTTTACTATTTATAAAAAATAAATCATTTTGAAAAATACCAAAAATTAACCCAAATATAATTTGAAATATAGATTTTAAAATTAAATTTTATTTTTAAAATAAATTTTAGAAAATCTATAAAAAAAATTAAATTATTTTCACAAATCAAAACTAAACGTCCTTTTAGAAAAATACAGTTCTCCAGAAAACAATTCTTTTACTTTAAAATGTCTATTATTTCATTTATAATCAATATATAACCATTGAATTTATTTTATACATGTGGGAAACAAATAATTATCATAATACATTTACTCCAATTCATACATAAAAACTTAATTTGTAGGTTATAAAGTTCATGTTTATATAAAATAATTTTAACAAAGTATCATGTTCCATTTAAACACGGTGTAGTGTGTTACACAAGCTATCGATGAAATAGATTTTTTTTTAAAAAATATATCCTAAATATTCGGGTGTCAAATTATTTTATAATATTGTTTCATATTTTCATATACACTATAAAAACCAATTTTATTCTTTCAAAATTTCATGGTGTTGTAGATATTTTTTAAAATGTATAATTTTTTAAAAAATAATGAAGAATACAGGTTTTATTGAATATTCTTATATTATTTAGTTTATTTAGAAAGTTATATTTTTTTTTAAATTTCATTAAAAGTAATAATAATGATTCAATTTTTTTATTATTAATAAAATTCATTTAATTTTAATCAATTATATGTCAATTTTTAAATATATGAACTTTTTATATTGGGGAAAACATTTCTTTTAGAAAACCCATATTTTATCACCATTATGGGCTACATTCTAAATAAAATTATTAAAGTTATATCAATTAAATTTTTAAAAATGGATTAAATATTTTTAATCATAATAATTAATATTATATGATTATATGATCTTTATTATTTGTCATAATTAATAATAAAATTAGTAAAAAAATAATTATCATGGTTAAGGATAAAAAAAGTTTACCAGAGGGTGAAACAAAAATGATAAAGAACAAATGACCTAAAAACATTGTCCAATCCCAATTGTATGGCCTATTTATGACATAATATCATCTAAGTATTGATAATTATCATTTTTGGAGACTTTTCCCATTTATAACCAGTGTATAACTTTTTCATTTCACAAATTTTGTGTGTGTTCTCTCGTACACTTATAATAGGACACCCCATATCCTCTCTTATGTACACTTATAAATCCATATGGTTTGGACAGTACATACCAAAATTCATTCCATACATCCCTTAACATATCATAGAGTACTTTTCTAGATCATAAATCCATTCTAGGAAGGGTTTAGGTACAATCCAAAAGAGGTTGTCTGAATTAGAGTTGTTGTCCTTAACCGAGAATCTTTGTTTCATTTATTCTTTAACCAATATAAAATATTAACCAATCATGGTAAAATAATAAAATAAATATTTATAATATAATATTATTTTATTAGGTTAATTTAAAATCATAAATCCATCAACACTACCATAAAATGGGAAATGAAACCATCATTCGCGTGTACGGAAGACTATCGCCACACGAACCAATTTAATTCATTTTCCATCATCACCTATCACAACTATTCCTAGTAACATATTTAATATTTATATATGATTTTAATAAAAAATTAATCATTTTAAAAAATTAATATATCGTATACCTTCTTATCTTACCATCCATTAAATAATGATAATGTCGTTCATGGGTACGACAAACTATCACCTCGTGAAGTGATTTGATTCTTTCTTTATAACTATCTAAATGGATGGTATATATAAGTGAATTTAAAAAATTAATATTATATTTATAATATAATTATAATAACTTCAAGATAAAATAACACATATCTTCTTTCTATTATTTTAGTTTAAAAAAGAAATGTTACACATGCTTACATATGGCCTACCACTTCCATGATTGTAATATAGTTCATTTTTCATAATAATAACTCATGGTTATTTTAAAAATTATAATTTATATATAAAAATTATTACTAATTCGTTTTTATTATTCTATTTTAAATTAAATAATAATATATTTGATAGTATTCCACATTCTATGGTGATTTTTGATATATTAGCCGAAAATCATCAAGACATTCAACTTGATTCTAAATGGTTTATTAATTGAATATAACATTATAATGAATAAAATAAATGGTATAACAAACATTAAAAATGATATTAACAAATAAAATATTTAATATAAGTATATTTTCTAGGAATATAAATAACACATGTGATGAATTATGCTTGAGTTAAGGGGTCTCTCTAAACCACCCTTTCCTTCATGTTATAACAACTCTCTCTCTCTAACTCTCATTATCTCTCTTTGATGTTGTAGAATGATTATAAATTATATATGTATCTGAAATTTATACTTATCTTACCCTCCTTTAATTTTATGGGTTAATACATTACTTATGAACATTTCACAAATTCCATATTTAAGAAATCTATTTTGTTTATGATATGTGGTAGGATTATGCAACCCATTGGTTTTACCTGGGTAATTCATATGGATATTCCTTTTAATTGATGTTTCTTTTTTGGAACACATATTCATGTAAATTATATGAATATGATGGTTGGTATCATAATTATATATCTTTCCAATTCATTTGTTAATGTTTTCATCTCATGGGACTTCATGTAGGGGATTAAGATGTGAAACTAAACCATTATAGGATTTTCCACCATGAGTTGTTGTCTTTTAGATTAGCCTTGAATTATGTTTATGTCATGTTTTATGATGTTTCAAAATTATCATCATTTCCAAAATCTTATAAAAAAATGATATTTATTTTATGATCCCATGTCTTTACTCATTACCCTTCGATTTTATGATACCATTTAATGCCTCTGAATCACATGTTATGTTCCTTATCATCTTTATTACCTTAATTGTATTTCTATCCCACCCCATTATTTTATATTTTCTGCAGGTCATCCTGTGTGTTTTTATGAGTTTAAATGAATTTAGTATCTCATTTTAGATATTATAATAAGGATCCTATGTTTTTGTTTCATATTGATGTTTGGTGAACCTAGTATTACAAATAAACTAGGACTCACGATCTTTTGGATGGACTTATTGGATGTTTATGTTTGAAAATAATTTAACAATATCATATATAGGAATGGGTCATTATTATTGGTTTCAGATAAAGGTCTAGTTGTTTTGGGGGTTATAACTATAATAATTTAGTAAGAACCATAAGGATAAGTATAAGGATAACAATAAGTATATTAAAATATCTTTTAATTTTGGGTAAGTATAGAGTAACTAGATCCCAAAAAAATACATCCTTGTATGGATAATACAAGTGGATGTGGTTCTATAAGATTTGTACCTAGGGTTTATAACCCCAAAAAAGTTTTCATTGATATGTAATCAATAATCAGCTAGTTCATGAAAAGGTTCCTTATTGTAGACATAGATTTACACTGCTAGGGGTAATTTTTTAGGAATTCAAAAACTCTTTAGGAAAAATTTTAAAGGACATTAAAAAATTATTGAGTCAGAAAAACTAAAAGGTAAATTACTATGGATAACCAAAATTATAACCTAATACTCATAATATTGGATAAAATTTTCATTTATAAGTTATTCCTCCAAATATTGTAAGTTTCCCTTTTTCATGTTTATTAGTTAATGTCTTGTCATATTGTTTTTATTATTTTATAAAATTGAAGTAAATAAGAGAAACTATTCGAACAACCTGATAGGAAATGTGATGGTGCCGCAATTATATTTCAAATATTAAGGGAGAAAGTGATATGAAATTAATTTATGTACTATTTAAACTATCATAAGTTATGAATAATAACATGAATCATGAGGAATTTACCTAATCCACCTAAGAATGTGAAAATTTAAATTTATTCCATTATGTGAAAAAATCCTCCCACATTAATTTGATCTTCCAATCCTTTTATCTCAAAACCTAGCATCAAATATATTGAATATAAATTATCTATCCTATGAATCATTGAGGAACATAAGTTTTTATTGGTTTTTTATTGTATTGATAGAGATTTTGATCGATGGTGGATGCTGATCAAACATTTGAAGCTTGAGAAATAGATCAAAGTGATGGAGTGGAAGGAATTTTGGAAATAATATTTCAACAAATATTTTCATCACACTCTCTAATAAAAATAGATATGGATTTCATTAGAATTAATCAAAGTGATGATGAATTCATCTAGGAGTATAAAGAGATCATTATCATAATTTCAGAATATGACTCCAACTTTTTCATTTCCCCTAAAAGTATATTTTACTCCTTATTTGGTGGGATACATCTCAATCTACAAAATGCTTTGGAAATTTCAGACATGGATAGGTCTATGTAAATTTTATGATATTCCCATAATGATGAAATGGATATTAGAAAATATAATGTTTCTTTTGCCAATAATAAGTGGAAAATGGAGATTAATTTTGGCATTATAGTAAAGAAATATAAAATTGTAGAAAATTATAGTATCTCATTTGTGTGAAGTATGGGAAGAAGAATCCTATAAATTACTAAAAGGGGACAAGGAATTTACATAGGTGCAATAAGGAAGGGAACCAAGATAGTGAATTCTAATGGGATAAAACCACCAATGTGATAGATGAAAGTAATTATCTATCCAACCCTTATTCAATTTTCAAATGTCTCAACAGCAAAGAACAATGACACTATGTAAACCAATATACTAATCCAATAATTATTGATGAAAACTGACAACAATAACTTCCATGTACTGGAGATAAAGGTAAATTTTATGATATCACAACTAAAGGGGTGGATCATGAAAATGAAGTGGTGATATATATGATTTTAATTCATTAAACAATAGTGAATGTAATTTTTTATTCAAGTCTTATGTATTCTTTCTTATCATTCATGTTTAGTAGAACTATTCATTTACCATCTCAAAACATGGAATTTTAGTTGTGAGTGAAGATGGAGAATAGTTAAAATAGTTCATCCTAATATTATAACTCATACACTGTCAATATTTTTGGGTTGAACTTCCCAGAAAACCTAGTTATTCTCCTATTAGTAGAGTTTCATGCTCTATTGGGTATATATTTTTCATCCTTATATAAATCTAAAAATAACTATTGAGGGAGGGTGACTACTTTCCATGTCCATTATCATCCTCTAATTGTTTTACAAGTATAAGGATGATGATTAATATCCCATTTAATATTTTTTCAAGCATGTATACTATTTCCTTACGATAAAAAATATTTACCAAAGATGATTTAGATAATGGAGATAGTCATGTTTGGAGACATAGCCTTTGATTTGGATTATACTGATGTATTCCCCAAAGAGTTTCCTTGTCTGCCTCCTGACCAGGAGGGTGAGTTCTCAATAGAACTAATACCTAAATCTCTATCCATATCATATACTCCTTATAGAATAACCACCACTTGGTTTGAAGAGTGAAATAAGCAGTTATAAGAGAATATATGATACAGTTTTACACATCCATGTGTTTCACTGTGGTGTGAACCATTCCTCTTCATCAAGAATAAGAATGGTCCAATTCACCTATACATTGATTATCATGTACTAAAAATGATCATGATAAAGGAAAATTAACCCCTACAAGTGATGGATGTCGGGTATGATTAATTACAAGAATCATAGTATTTATCTATGGTGATTTTTTTGTATATCACTAATTAAAGATAAAGAAAGATGAAATTCCCAAAACTATCTTTTGAACAAGGTAATCACAATGTTTTTTCATAGTGATTCCTTTTGGAGTCACTAATTCTCTATGAATATTTGTAGACATAATGAATAGATTATTTTAATGATTACCTCAAATAATTTATATTAGTATTTAAAAAATTATATTTTTATTTACTTCAAAATAAATGAGGAACATGAGGATAATTTGAATAATATTGTAAAATCATTGATAAAGGGTTTTTTTATTTGAAATGTAAAGTAAATGTGAAAAATATAAAAAGGAAGTATTATTCTGGAGGCATATTATTACCAGTGAAAGGATATACTTAATTCTTTATTTGATTAAAGAAATTGAGGAATGGACTATACCATCATCTTTAAGACAGATATATTGTTTCCTTTGCCTAGATGGGAATTACCAATGATTTGTTAGAAACTTGTCACTATTTAAAACCCACTAACCAATATAACATAGAATAGAGTAATGTTTTTCTAGACTATTTAATGTAAATTGAAATTTATGGAGTCATCAAGAGGCTTATCATTGCACCAATCCTCACACATCCCTAATGTTAGAAAATATCTATCGTAGATAGTTATTATATAAAAAATGATTGGTTTTGTACTTATGTAGAATGATAATGTGATATTCTATGCCTCAAGGAATTTGAAATCTCATAAGTATAACTTTCCCCTAAATGATATGGATTTGGATATATTGATCTTTATGTTGAAAATATGATGACATTATCTCTATGGGGGAAGTATGAAATATATTGAGACTCTAAGAGCCTAAAAAATATATATATTCACAAAGAATGATCTTAATATACGCCAAAAAGATGGTTAGAGATGATCAAGGACTTTGACTTATAAATCCATTACCATCCTGGGAATTAGAAAAATTTGGTGTATTCTCTTTCTAGAATGTATATAAAAACATTATCAATTATGATAAATGATCAAGATCCAATTTTAAAATAATTTAAAAGGATGGACATAGGAATCATGAAAGAAGAAACATCATCATTCATTTATCCAAATATTTCTCAAAAATCACATCTATAGAATTTAAATATTGCATAAAGAGATAATGTAGAAATATAAAATAAGGTCTAATCTGAATGAAAATGTAAAACCTCAGAGTTCTAATTTAAGGAAGAAGGAATTGTATGATTGGGTTCCAAAAAATGTTTACCATAAAATAATAAAATTAATAATGATCTCTTGAATGATTCGCACAACTAATCCTTCTCCATCCACACAAGGAGCATGAAGAAATATCAAGATCTCATATATCACTATTGGTGGGACAATTTGAATAAGGGGATCACATAATATACATCAAAGTGTTTTATATGTCATAAATTGATGTCATAAAGGAAAAACATAAAGTTAATGATGTAACTATTTACCATAACCCTATAGAAATGGGAAAATAACCTCATGGGAATTGATACTAGTATTCCTAATAAATAAAAAGGAAATAATTCCATATGGGTTTTGTGGGTATTCTTATAAATACTTCTCACTTAATTTCAATTTGATAGAAATTTTCACTCAATTAGCTTACTGATATAATCATCATTGAGGTGGTGAGGGTACATGGATCACCACTATAGATTATATCTAAAAATGATCCTATCTTTACCTCTAAATTCTGTAATAACCTCTAACATGCTCTAAATACTATGTTGAACTTAAGTAAAACATATATCGCATCCATCCTTTTATTACATTACTTTTCATTATATTTTACAAATAGATGATCTTTAAAGTCTAGTGTCTTAGAAATCAGGAACATAAAACAAAAAAAACATAAAATATTCTTCCAATCCACTTTTCAGGATTCATCATAAGTTCTTACTAAGTCTAATTATTTCATCTCAAAACATGGATACATTTATCAAAATAATGGGTGGCCAGAAGGCCCAGTAAGGAAATCAAGAGAATCATCTTACTTGTGAAATCAATAAAAACATGATAAAAATATAAAGACATGAAAATTGGAAGTATGGAAATATAATAATAAAAATAAATTGAATCATAACTTTATTATGTGGATAAAACATTAAATTTAGACATTCATGAACATATCACCAAGGTTCATCCCCAAGGTTTCATAAAAATTACAAAGGTTATTCACCAAGGTATCGTGAAACATGTCATCTCTAGAGATTAAATTTTTTACCAAATGAATTGGAGTGTTATCTGGGTGCACCATTAATATGTCTTTATTTTCATGTGATCCATATAGATCATAATCCAAAAATTCATAAATAACCCATAGAGAATAAAATAAATGGGTTTAATTTCAAAATAGTGATGTTTTAAAAGTGCCTAAAAATACGATCATTATGACATTTATAAACCATGGAAAGGGAGAGAGGGTTATATGTATGTCAATTACATGATAAAATAGGTAAATATTATGTTTTTATGAATACCCCTAGAAATGAAATTGGTTTGGGTATTCACAAAAAAAAAGATAATTTTTGAGAATAAAGACAGAGTGGTTTTGAGACGAAAATTCTACAGCATAATGGTTGTATAACATGGTTTTAGAAAACATTGAAAAGGGTGAATATAAGACTCATCACTCATAAAAAAACTCATAATACAGTATGGGTACATAATAAAAATAAATAAGATCATGGTATGGATATTTAAATGATATACCATATGAAAATTAAACTCAGATGAAAAGAGAATATGCAATTTCTTTTACGACAATTCGGTAGCCTAACGACATCAATTAAAAATTAAAAAAATCGGTTGATGAGAGAGGAAAGGGTATCTCATCAATTGGAAATGAAATGGTTAGTAATAAGAATATATAAAATCATACCCCCACATAATTAAATGTAAACTAGAAGACATAACATAAAGGAAGTCGTGACTTAAAAGAGGAGGGTGGAAGGTTCCCTTACAATGTAGAGTAACATCGACTGCTTGAAGGTTGGAACCTTGGGGGGGGCTTGAGGGAACCTTTTGAGGACTCCTTGGGTGGTAAAAATACTAGATATTTGTTGAGGAGGATTTTGGGATGAAATTAATGAGGGAATGGATTGATATTTAAAGGGAAAGAGATGGAATATGTATTTAATTCCCCAGGGACACATCATCTGTGGTATTTGAAAAACCATAGGCTTTCCCATGGTATTTTTCCATGGTATTGGCCACTTGGGACACCTAATAATATATATTACTATTAAAAATATGACCAGATTTGTTTCAACTTGATTACATCATCACTGATGTCAATAAACACCCGAAACTCAAAATTGTATTTTTACTATTAACTATTTTTTTTATTGTTTTAGAAAAATCCCAAAAACATACCCTAACCTAATTATGATGCACTAAATTTAAAAAATGAACTCCATTTTATGAAAATAAATTTCTAAATATTTTTAATTTAATTTCTAAATAAAATCATTTTTTATTCCAAAAAAACAACTTTAAATCTATAACATGATTTGTAACACCTTAAAAAAGTAATCAAGGTCCCCTAAAAGTATCGTATAACAATAAGATAATAAAGTGACAATTTATTATTAAATTTTATAAAAATAAATTTTCATTTTAAATTATTAAATTAACTATAAAAATGTAAATATAATATTTATGACCTACAAAAATAACAAAACTTATACTATGATCATTTTTCACTTTTAAGATGTCTAAATTGTATTTATACATTCGTGGGTGATGTTTCTATTTTATGGACGATTTACTATTCATTTCTATTCATAAGGGTATGTTACTATTCATACATTATTATTCACTAAAAATCATGTTGATCTTATTATTTTCTAAATTTCTTACTAATCACAACTGTAGAAGACCATGTTTTGAAAATAATCTCACATTATTAATTCTTTAAAGTAACCAAAAATATTTTATAATTCCTATTTTCCAAAATACATGAAAATTATTGAACTTCATTCTCAATTTATCTTAACATTTAAAAATAAAAAAATGTATCATAATAAGAAATAAAAAAATTTATTTATACCAAGGGATTACAAAATTTATATAAGGCCTCATTACATATCCCCTTATAACACTTGCATAGGACCTAAGTGTAAGATGTGCTATGGTGATTAAATCTTGGGGTGGCTTGGAAAACATTGCCATAGTGGTGATTTCTTTCAGCTTAAACATCTCCCTTAGGCGTTTCTATTCAATGTTCACATGTTGGAGATCGTCTTGGGATTGGTCCAGATTAGAGCCCAGTGAAGTCGCCTCATTCCGAAGCTCTGATAGTTGGGCTTCGTACGTCCCAAGTCTACTAGATGATTCCATCGACTCTTCTTTTTGTATTAACCAATATCACAGGTATTTATAAAAATAATTGTAACATAAATAGTTTAGTTTCCAATGGTCATATTTACCAATAGTCATATAATAGTCAAAATCCAACGGTCTTATTTAATTATACTCACTTCATTAATTAAAGGATATAGTTTTGTGGAGTATAATATGAAATAACACACAAATTTAGGACAAAAATATTATTCAAAAGTTTGGGTCATTACATTATTCCCCCTTGAAAAAAAATTCCCATAAAATTTTAACTCGTACCCTAAGAAGAGAAAAGTTGTGGGTACTTCTTCCTTATAGAATCTTATGGTTCCCACGTAGCTTCTTTACATTTGTCGTTCCTCCACAACACTTTAACAAGGTGGATAGTCTTTTTGCATAGAACCTTGTCTCTATAATCCAAGATATCCACTAGCTGCTCCTCATAAAAGAGTCCATCTTCTAGTTGTAGCACCTATATATTTAGTACATGTCAAGGGTCAAGTGTTTACTTACTCAAGAGGGATACTTGGAAGACATCATGAACTTGTTCTAGATTTGGAGGAAGTGCAAGCCGATAGGCCACTACTCCTACGGGATCAAGGATTTCATAGGGGCCAATGTACTTAGGGCTGGGATTCCTATTCTTCCCAAACCTCATGACTCTCTTACAAGGTGAAATTTGAAGAAAGACCATGTCACCAACATCAAACTCCAAGTCCCCTAGACGGTTGTTGGCATAGCTCTTTTGCTAACTCTGAGCAGCCTTAATTTTTTACATGATGCCATAAACCATTTCTGTCATCTCTTGCACAAGATCAGGCCCATGAAGCTTTATATCACTAGCTTCATGCCAACAAGTAGGTGTTCTACATCGCATACCATATATAGCTTCATTGGGTTCCATTTGAATGCTTGAGTGGAAGCTGTTGTTGTAAGAGAACTAAACTAAAGGTATATGTTGTACCATCCACCCTTGAATTCCATTGAGGATGTTCTTAGCATTTCCTCGAGTGTTTGAACAGTCCTTTCAGATTGGACATCAGTTTGGAGGTGATAGGCCGTACTAAAATTCAACTCGGTACTCAGATCATGTTGAAGACTTATCCAGAATTTTTATGTGAACCTTGGATCACGATCAGATATGATAGAAAGTGGAAACCCATGTAGCCTTACCACTTCCTTCACGTAAGTCATGACAAGTTGATCAAGAGAGAAATCATCCTAATGGGAGATAAAATGGGTAGTCTTGGGGAGATGGTCAGCAATAACCCTTATCACATTAATTCCTTTGGATGTTCCTGGGAGACTGGTGATGAATTCCATCATGATATTGTTCCACTTCTATGTTGGTATCGGTAGTGCTTGCAATACTCCTTTTGGAAGTTGTCGCTTTTCCTTCACTTGCTGACATACTAGGAACCTTGAGGTGTAGTCATAAATCTCCATTTTCATATTATCTTACTAATAATGATCTTAAAGGTCCCTATACATTTTTTTTCTTTCAGGATGTATAGAGAATGTAGAGCTATGATCTTCATCCATCATCTACTTCTTTATTTCTGAAATTGATGGAACACATTGTCTTGTATCAAAATTCATTACACCTTCTTGATCAATATTGAACTCAAAAAATTCCCATCCTTCATAGCCTTAAACATCTTTTGTGACAAAGGATCTTCTTTTTTCATCTTTCTTGATATTATCTAGTAATAACGGTTGGGAAATCATTTGTGTTAGGGTTGCTGATATCCCTTCCCTTATAATTCCCATGTCAAACATTACTATGTCATTTATCAAAGGATCTCTTTGAATCCTCACCATAGAAAGAACAACTAGGTATTTCCTGCTTAATAAATCAGTAGCTTTGTTTTCTCTTCTGATAAGATAATGAATTGAATAATCATAGTCTTCAAGAAGTTCCAACAATCTCCTCTATCTCATGTTCAATTATTTTTGTGTGAAAATATACTTCAATCTTTGGTAGTCTATGTATATATCACATTTCTCCCCATAAATATTGTACATCCATATCTTTAATGTAAAAACAACTGTATCCATCTTTAGATCATGCATATGATAGTTATTCTCATGATTCATAAATTGTTGAGATAAATAAGCAATGACCTTATCATTTTTCATGAGGACGCACCAAAGAACTTTTATAGATACACAGCTAAAAATAATGAATCCACTCCACTTGAGGGCAGAGTTAACACTGGTGTAGTAACCCGTATCTTCTTTAGCTCTTGGAAACTTTTCTCAAACTCCTTTTTCTAGAAGAACTTGACACCTTTTTGAGTTAGCTTGGTTAATTGATAAAAATTCATGAAAAATATTTCACAAACCTCTTATAATATCTTGATAATCCAATGAAACTATGAATCCCAGTTATTGTTGTAGTATGTAGCCACTCCTCTAAAACTTTTTTCTGTGTATGGTCAACTGTGATTCCTTTATTGGTTACAATGTGCCCCAAGAAAGCAACTTGTTGTAACCAAAATTCACATTTTCTAAACTTCCCAAAAAGCATTTCCTTCTGTAGAGTTTGAAAAATACCCCTTAGATGATCCTCATTCTCCTTGAAACTTTTGGAATATATCATAATATCATCAATAAAAACTACCACAATGTTATCAAGGTACTACTTAAAGAATCTATTCATCAAATCCATAAAAATAGCATGCACCTTAGTCAGTCTGAAGGGCATAACAACAAACTCATAATACCCATATCGTGATTGGAAGGAAGTTCATGGAATAACTTCTTTCTTCACCCTAAATTGATGATAACCATATCAATGATCAATCTTAGAGAATAACAGATCCCCACAAAGTTGGTCAAATAAGTCATCAATTATTGGATGAGGGTATTTTATCTTCACTGTGATCCCATTCAGTTCTCTATAATCAATGTATAACTGCATCGATCCATACATCTTCTATACAAAGATAACTGGTTGTCCCCCAGGAGACACACTCAGTCAGATAAAACCCTACTCCAAAAGAACTTGGAGTTGTTTCTTTAACTCCTCCAACTCCACATTTTCCATCATATATGGGGTCTTTTATATTCGATGGGATCTAGGTATGAGATAAATAGAGAACTCTACCTCTCCTTCTGGGGGAGGTATGGGTAACTCCTCAGGAAATATGTCAATATATTACTGGAATATGGGGACATTTTCTATCCTCACACTCTCATTTCCTTATTCTTATTCACCAATAAAATTCATAAATAAGGATATATGAGGTCATTCTAGAAACAAATCAGGTTTAGATATCTCAGCATTGAAGATAATTTTAGGTTTTATATTCATGACTACTAATATTTCCTTGCTTCTGCATTTGATCTTAGCATTATACATTGAGATCCAGTCCATTCCCTATTATAATGATGAATTCCATAATGGGAATGACTACTAGATTTCAGATAATAATTTTCTCACTTATTTAAATACAAGAGTTTCTAAACACTTATTTTTCTTGGATAATCCCACCAAGAATCTTGACTAATAACTCTACTTTTATCAAATCAGGAGTTGGTTCTAAACTCTTTGAAAACATGGAGAAAATAAAGGAATGAGTATAATCAAAATCAAAAAAAAAGTAATTGCTATCTTTGAGAGAACAACCAGAGTACCTACCACCGCATCATTTGGTGGTTCAAGTTCAGCTGTAGTGATTGAAAAAGTACAACCTTGTTCCCTTGGTCGTTGCTAAGGCTAATGGTGATTCCCCTCCCCTTCCCTCGGATTTGGATAGTGATTGGTAAAGATCCCAAGTTATCTACACTTATAGCATTCGACATCAGCTAGGTCCCACACCATATTACCTTTATCATTAGTGATGGGGAGTTGTGGCTTCACCTCACTATGAAAATCCCGCACAATGTGGACATCTTTACTATACTTGTAGCACTTCCCTCTCCTGAGTAGACAGTTCCCAGAATGCTTCTTCCCACATTTATTACATGTGGAACATTGTACTTTTTTGCCTCTTCTTCCCTGATCAAAGATCCTCCCTAAGCATGGATTCATAGGTATTTTCTTGTCATTATATTTATGGGAAAATTTCATCTCACCAAAATCCAGTTTATCTTTAATCACACTTTGCACGATCTCCTCATTGCTATCATAATATCGGTTTTCTAGATTCTTCCACAGATGAGGTCTCAATCCACCAAAGAATCTTTCAACCTTACCATCTCGATCCATGACAAAGCTAGAGTCGTAATGTAAATCCTTATGATGTTCATATTGTAGCTTCACACAGATTCATTCTCCTTCTTTTTTACCTCAAGAAACTCTTTCCCCATTCTTGTTCTCATCGATCGAGGGGAATACTTGTTCACAAATATCCCTATGAACTATTCCCACTCAAAAGATTCAACTTCCACTCTTGGCCTTGTGTTTTTAATCAGTTCCCACCATTGATCAGCTTCTCCCTCTAAGCGATAAACAACCAAGGTAACCTTATCATGTTCAAAATAGTGGAGCACAGAAAAGATCTTCTCGATAGAGTTGATCCACTATTCCGCAATCAATGGGTCGGTAAATCCACTAGTGGTTGGTGTTCGTTGACGCATAAAGGATTATACAAAAAAAATTTCCCTTCATAGTGAGGTTGTTCGCTCAAATTTATTGAAGTTACTTCCCATAACTTGAGTCATTTGGTTCATCATTCATATGAAATTTTCTATTCTGGCTTCAATCGGAGGGTTGTTATTTCATGGTACATTACGGTCACTATTGGAACAGTTCCTACTATTTCCCACCATTTTCTAAAAGAATATTACATGAGTTAGAAGATCATTTCATTTATGGATTTTTTAATTATAAAGGAATATATTTATTAAAACATCATTATTTAAACAATTACTTTTCTCAATAAATCCTTCATAATGATTCAAAAAAAGCTTATGATTAACCAAACATATCCCCTAGGAGTGTCATAAACAAGAGTGTAGTAATGCCTATTGTCATGTACCAAGATACCCCAGGTCAATCCCAAAAATCCTTGTCATATCATTCACTCCTAAGAACATCAGTGCCAGAGCCGCCTCAACCTGCTCGTATCAAGACATGGATGTATTTTCTTGATAAACCACTTACTCAATAATCACCAAAATACCAGGAAGTATTCAAATATTTAAAAATTTCTGTAGGGTTCTTCCTATTATTTTCATTGCCTAATTTCCATAAATAACTAAACTCTCCTTTGATACCAACTATTGCATCTCACATTTTATTACATAGCTTTTCAATACATTTTACAAACATATGATCTTTAAAGTCTAGTGTCTTGGAAATTAGGAACATAAAACATGAAAACCAAAACACATTCTTATAATCCACTTGTAGGGCTTCATCATAAGTTCTTCCAAAATATAACTAGTGCACCTCATAACCTGGAGATATAAATCAAAGTAAATGGGTGAGTAGAAGTCCCAGTAAAGAAAGCAAGTGAATCATTTTAATTGTGAAATCAATAAGAACTTGATAAAAAACATAAAGACATGAGAAATTCAAGTAGAGGCATATAATAATAAAACGAAAATGAATCATAAATTGATTATGTGGCACCAACATTTAATTTATAAATTCAAGAACATATCACCAAGGTGCATCCCTAAAGAGTCATAAAAATTACCAATGTTATTCACTATGGTATCGTGAAACTTGTCATCTCTGGAGATTAAATTATTTCCCCAATGCATTGGAGCACTATCAGGGAGCACCATTAATATGAATTTATTTTCATGTGAGCCAAATAGATCATAACCAAACATTTCATAAATAACCCATAGAGAATAAATGAACTAGGTTTCATTTCAAAATCATGACGTTTTAAAAGTGCCTAAAAATAAGATCATTATGTCATTTATAACCCATGGAAAGGGATTGAGGGTTATATGTATGTCAATTATATAATCAAATAGATCAATATCATTTATTGATAAATACCCCTCGAAAT
The DNA here is from genome assembly GCA_963277665.1 of Viscum album. Lineage (NCBI taxonomy): Eukaryota > Viridiplantae > Streptophyta > Magnoliopsida > Santalales > Viscaceae > Viscum > Viscum album. The sequence goes on along the minus strand of OY728146.1, from coordinate 638,634,630 downwards.
GAAATTTTTTGGGGTATTCACAAAAATAAAATAAGATAATTTTTGAGAAAATGAGAGAGAGGTTTTTAGACGAAATATATGCCGCATAACCTCTATATAACATGGTTTTAGAAAATGTTGAAAAAGGAGGAGACAAGATTCAACCACTCAGAAAAAACTCATAATACAGTATGGGTACATGATATAAATAAATAATATCATGGTATAGATATTTGAAGGAAATACTAATGAAAATGAAACTCAAAAGAAAAGAGAAGATGTGATTTCCTTTACGAACATTCGACAGCATAACAGCGTCAATTAAAAATTAAAAAATTCAGTTGATGAGAGAGGAAAGGGAATCTCATAAATTGGACAAGAAATGGGCAGTAATAAGGATATATAATATCAAACCCAACATAATTAAATGGAAACTACAAGACATAACAAAAAGGAAGTCATGACATAAAAGAGGAGGGCAGAAGGTTCCCTTACCTAGAAGAGTAACATCGAATGCTCAAAGGTTGGGACATTGTGGGATTGAGGGAACCATCTGGGGACTCCTTGGGAGGTAAAAAATATTGTAGCTTCCTTGAAGAGGATTTTGGAATGAACTGAATGAGGTAATGGTTTGGTATTTATAGGGAAATAGAGGGAATATTTAATTAATTTCCAAGGGACACCTCATCGAAGGTATTTGCAAAACCATGGGCTTTCCCAAGGTATTTTCCCATGGTATTGGCCACTTGGGACACCTCATAACATATCGTACTATTCATAAGTCTACCTAATTTATTACATCATTATTGCATCATTAATGATGTCATTAAACATTCAGAACTCCAAACTGTATTTTTACTATTCACCAAAAATTCAATTGTTTCAGAAAAATCCAAAATATTTTACTTAACCAAATATTGATTCTCTAAATTAAAAAATGAACTCCATTTTATGAAAATAATTTTCTATATATTTTTCATTTAATTTTTAAATAAAATCATTATTTATTCCAAATAAAAACATTAAATCTATAACTTTTTTAACACCTTAAAAAAAGTAATCAAGGGCTTATAAAATTAGAGTATAACTATTAGATAATAAAGTATCAATTTATGATTAATTTTTATGAAAATACATTTTAATTTTAAATTATTAAATTAATTATAAAATTTTAATAAAATATGTATGACTTAAAAAATAACAAAAATAATACTATAATATTTTTCACTTTTAAGATGTCTAAATTGTATTTATACATTCAGGGGTGAAGTTTCAATTTTTTGGCCGATTTACCATTCATTACCATTCATAAGGGTATGTTACTATTCATAGTTTTCTATTCACTAAAAATCAAGTTGATCATATCAAACACTAAATTTCATACTGCTCACAACTGTAGAAGACCATTTATGGGAAAATCATTTCACATTATCAATTATTGAAAGTATTCAAAAGTATTTTAAAATACACTTTTTCCAAAATTCATCAATAATATGGAACTTAATCCTACATTTATTCGGACATTTGAAAAACAAAAAAATTTACTATAATAAGAAATAAAAATTTTATTTATTCCAAGGGATTACCAAATGTATTTAAGGAATAGTTACATAGACCCTTATAAAACCAGCATAGGACCTAAGTGTAAGGTGTGCTATGGTGATAGAATCTTAGGGCGACTCAGAAAACATTTCCCAAGTGGTGATTTCTATCAACTTGATCTTCTCCCTTAGGCGATTTTGTTCAAGATTCACATGTTGCAGTTTGGCTTGGGCTTGGCCCAGAGCAAAGCCCAATAAATCACCTCCTTCCCAGGCTCTGATAGATATTTTTCGTACAACTCGAGTCTACTGGATGAGGCCATCAGCTCTTCTTTTTGTATTAACTAAGAAAAGTTTTATTTATAATCAATAATTGTAACATAAAGAGTTTAGTTTCCAACGGTCATATTGACCAACGGTCATATAATAGTTGAAAACCAATAGTCTCAATTAATTATACTCACTTCATTAATTAAAGGATATAGTTTTGTTTAGTATAAAATAAAATAACACAAAAATTTAGGAAACAAATGTTTTTCAAAAGTTTGGGTCATTACCACTTATAACCCCAAACCCAATGGTAAAACTGAGTAGACTATTCATATATTAAAAGATGTTGAGGGAATGTTTGATGAACTTTAAAGGAATATGGGATCATCATATTCTTATACAATAATAGCCTCCACTCAAGAAATCAAATGGATTCATATTATACACTTTATGGGAATATATATTGAAAACCTTCTTGTTGGGATGAATTTGGTGAATTCAATCCATTGGGACCTGAAATGGTTGAAAAATAGTTGAAAAGGTCAAGATATTTAAGAAACACATTAGGACTGCTCAGAGTTGATCGAAGAGTAATGCTAAAAATCATAAAATAGACCATGATTTTGAGTTTGGGGATAAATTGTTTCTTTGCATATCTCAATGGAAAAGAGTCATGATATATCAGAAGGGAAATCTAATCCCCAAGTACATCATCTCCTTTTATATTCTTGATCACATCAGAGTTATGGTTTATCAACTGGCACTCCCTCCAACCCTTTATTATTTTCACGATATATTCCATATATAGATATTAAGTATATACATACCAGATCCCTCACATGTATTAAATTCATAGGTGGTACACCAGTAAAATGATCTCTCTTATAAAGAGTAGCTAGTGATGGTCTTGGATCATAGAAATAAAGTTCTAACTAACAAGAATATTCTGTAAGAACTCATAAATTTATTTCAGGTATGGATCTTGATTTTTGTTATTTTTTAAGAGAAGGATTAAATTTGGTTTTTATAAGTACACGTTGTGTACTTCTGAGTACACGTCGGGTGCCCAGTTGCCACGTATCGTCGTGTACTCATCGTGTAATGGTCAAGTACATGGTCTTCTGATGACTGGGCAGACCATGTAAGGCGAAGGCTGGTTAAGGATCATACAAGGAATTTAAATTTAATGAGAAGACCATGTTGTATTATTTTTAATTGATATATCAGAGCAGGGTCATATTTTTTGTTCAGATACGTCTTTTTTATCCATGTTGTTCATATAGTCGGGTGACAGAACGACCAAATAACATTGATCCCCTACCAATTCAATATCCGAGATCTAATTGAGACACTGTCAAGTGCATAGAAATCAGACTGAGGAGATATCAATTCCTCTAGTTTTCTTCTTCTTGTTTCTTCCTCTCTTGTGAGTAATTCAAGGTTGTGTGTTTTCTCCTATTTTTTTAGATCTACGCCGATCTAGACTTATTCAAGGGTTGATATTCAAGTATATTGATCGTACAATGTCAAAGTAGTTGGTTTATTCCTTTCATAGTGTTATCTTGGATTATATATGTTAAAAGTTTTACATACCCCTGATTGGTGTATTTCTTGATTTGGAAGTCAAACCTAATTATTACCTACTATGGTTTGATTAATTGATAAAGAGTTGTCGCATATTCGTAAGGTAAGATGCCTCAGTTATGGAACACCTCGTGGGTGTGTTTCCCTTTACTAACTATTTATGGTCATTTGGTCTAGGTTTATTATTATTATTTCCTTTTTTTCCATGCCTTGTTTTATTAGGATAAAGTTAATAATTGTATAATATTCATATGATATGCATTATTGATGTTTAACCAAGGGGAATTTGACTGCGAGAGCTTCTCAAGGTATGGTCATTTATGTATGTTTTACTGTTATGTTGACCCAAGGGTATTTACAATGAGAGCTTCCTAGTGGTCATTAACCTAGGGATTTAGAGAGTTATAGCTACTAAGTAGTTCATTTATAATTTATTGATTCTATATTGACCAAGGGATATTAATTGTGAGAGATTCCCTGGTGGTCGTTTGTAAATGATTAGTACTAAGTTAAACCAAAGGAGTTAGACCGTGAGAGATCCCCAAAGGGTAATTATTAAATGAATTTTTGTATTTTAGGCCACGATGATTAGAATGTGAGAACATTCCCTAAGGGTCATTATTAAATAATTGAATGATTGGGATGTGTCTGCCAAGACAAAGCACAAACTTGGACTATGTCATTCTTGATTTGTTTAGACGGTCTTCTGAGACATCTATTTTCCTTATATTACACAAGGGGATATGGTGAATAGTCTAGATCCCAAGATTACATGATTCAAAGGAGGAATAATAAATTTAAATGAATGTAATTAAAAACTGTAGGATTTTTTAGTTTGAGTGCTTCTTAGTTTATTGATTCATTTCTGCATATTTCCTGTTATATATATTTAGTGACAGTTAGACATATATCTTTTGTTATGTGCCTATTGGGATTCATCTCACATCCTATTTGGGTAATATTTTAGACCCAAACAGATTATATGGTTGTAGGTTTAGATAAGGGAAAATTCCCTTCTTCATTAGGTACTTGATAGATGTTGGAGCTAGAGAGTGTGTGACCATAATGAGGATTGCGATGTTGTTGGAGTTTACTATTTATTTTTATTTGGTTTTTGTATTTATTTTTGGAATTGTGACTTGTTTTGATGTTTTCTTATATACATATTTCATGAATCATACATATATATATTATGGATTCTATTGGAATTACTTACAGTCTTCCACTTTTTATTTCTTTTTGGTATTACTTCTTCTGAAACTATTTACTATTTGTCTTTCTTCTTTGCATGCTCTCCCAATGAAGTCATAGTTTCATCATTATTAGACTTTATCCCTTTATGTGACTAAGAAGCTTCTAGAATTTGGGTAAATACTATTGAGGTCATGTGACCAACCAGGTATGGGGCACCTTAGGGTGGCACCCGGATCTGGGACGTTACAAAGTGGTATCAAGGGTGGTTCTTTTCTAATTTGCCTTACTATTTTGAGCCTATTGACTAGTATAGGAAAGAATAAGAAGTTGGTAATAAGCTGGGATTGGGAGTAGCTTCCACATGTACAGGAAGAAGTCATGTTACCACGAATATTTTAATTCTTCTTGTTTTTTCAATTATTACATTTTATTTGATTTCACTATTTTGTGATCCACTTTTTTTCTATTATTACTAATGTCATTGTGGTTATATTTCTATTTCAACCCGATGAGATGAGGGTATTCTATCTCATGCAGCTTATAAGAACTTTCTAGATATCCCATGTTATGAATCCTTGTCAAACCATTTAGGATGCATTTCTTATTGCATGATGTTTTGATATATGTTGTTCTAGATATTCATGTTGTTGTGAAATATGTTGTGATAGAAATACCTACTATTTTGATAGGGTATTGGTATAGGTAATGTTTCATTGGGATGGACGCGATTCTTTGGTCCCTGATGTGTTATGGGCCCTCTTGGAATGGAATTTGGTGGATCATGTTTGAAATTTAGTTTCATTCTATTAATATGATATGATTATGGATTCCAAACATTGATTCGCGGAGAGTATGGGCTCTCACAAGTCAGAACATGGCATGCCATGGAAAAATTTTATGTTTTTAATGGTTATGATGAAGTTTTGGAGGCTTACCATCTTGAAACCAAGAAAACACGGTGTGTGATGTTTTGAACACACGCAAGGTGTTCTTCTATTCTAGAAGAAAAAAAATTTCTTAAGTACATGACGTGTACCATATGTACACACCATATAGATTTTTACAATGCGACTGATTGTGTGAGCAGAGAAACAAGGTTGATAAATATATTTTATAACATGCCATGTTTTTGGAGTACATGTCTTGCTGTAAAAGACTATGTATCAGGAAGTGTGACGAATGACATGGGTGTATGAAACTTGGGTTGTACACAGAATTTCTAGATTGTACACGCTATGTAGTAATCCACCATGTATCCGGCCATGTGACTAATGAAACGAGTGGATTAAACATTTTTAGTACAAACCATGTCTAGGGTGAACACGTCGAGTAGTTTTACACCCATAGAACCATATTGTTATAGTTGTGTAGATGTACCTAGGAAAGAAGGGATATGTAAGTACATGTCTTATCACATAAGGAACATGTCGTGTGTATGGGGTGTTACTTGAACAGGTTGGAAGAGGTACACACCCATGTTAAGGCTTAAGGGAATACATTTTGTTGTGATTCAACATGCCCTGTAACCCTCTTTTCATAAACATGAATGGTTTCTTTACTTGTTTTGTACATGAAAATTTAAGTTTCTATTCTTAATAATATTAAAATGAGGTGTGCACTTGACCATGAAGAGTCAAGATACCAAGATATATTCCAGTTGCCCGCAAGGTACTGGGTGATTATCAGCCAACTGAAATGGTAGATCAAGGACTACCCACAGATCCTCCTATCTTGTCTATCATAGAACCATCTTTGATACTAGATCCATGTGCTGAATCATGGTTCTGTGAAGGCTCTATGAGGATGACGAAGATATTTTTGGGAGCACCACATCTGGACCTGACTATGGAAGTGTTAATATAGGAGTTCCAATAGTATCATTCTCCCACTTTCTCAGGGGATGGAGGACCACAGGCTGTAGAGTCATGGTTGGAGTCCATGCTTTCAATATACGTGCATCCTGAAACTCCTATGGAGATAGGGTGATGCTCCTAATGTACACATTTTGTGATTCCACCAAGAGATGATAGATTGTTATCTCACAGGAGAGATGTCATCGGGATATGGATTAGGAAGAGTTTCAGAGGACCTTCTATGATTAATTCTACAATGAGACGTTGAGGGCCGACCGAGTCTGGGAGTTCTTTCATTTTGAGAAGGGGGCTCTATCATTGGTGGATTACTCTTCTCGCCTTATAGTTATTTAGTGCTTCACAACTATTTTTGGAGGTGATGAGTTATCACTGGCTAGGTGGTTTGAGGATTGTATCATGTATAACATCTGATCACAAGTGAATGTTTCTAGGAAGAATTTGGTGACTACTATAGTAAATTGTGCACTAATTACCTAGCACAGTCTAATGGAGTTTGGAGCTATGAGCTTGTATGGTTCAACATCCAGGGTTAGTAATCCTTTGACAGATAGTATGAAGTACCACATGGATGTTTCTTTAGGTAACCAAGTGATGTGCTACCAGTGCGGAAAGAGTGGGAACACAAATACTCATTACCTAAGGGACCCAATAGAGTTTCGATCTTGAGAAAAAATAGGTCATATTCAACGTTTTTGATGGATGTTCTCACCAATAGGTAATGATAGGGGATCTGTTATGAATTCATTTTTAGAAGAAGGACCACCAGTTACTCATCATTCAGGGAACTAGAGTCTGTCAGGCCATTCAGGATGAGGAGGTGGATAAGGCTGTGGTAGCTAGATGTTAGGTTTTCAACGACAGCAGGGTGGATTATCTCAAGGTAGCCAAGCAGGGTCACAGGTCTACAATACAGGTTAGATGATTGTGATGGAATTGAACCAACATGTGTATGATCCCAAACCCTCTTTGGTTATAGTTATGATTCTAGTTTCATTGGTTTTAGCTTCTTCTCTTTTTGATAGAGGGGATTCCCATAGTTTTATATCTTTTTCCATTGTGGAAAGCCTCAGACTCTGTATCTTTACTTCTGATGATGTTATGATGTTAGAAACTCCATTGAGGATTAGAATATCTATTTTATGTCAGTGCATGGAGTTCCCTCTTGATGTTGGTGGGTGTCACTTTTTATGGGACCTCTATGTCATAAAGATGAGTTGTTTAAATTTCTTTCTCAAAATGGACTGCTTGGTCTCCATTTAGGCCTTTTTTGACTTTTATCACCATAGGGTGTGTTTCACATTACTAGAGGGTGGGTATTTTCTATAAAAGGGATAATGGGATATCCAGGAGGTCATAACTAGACCTAGGCATCATGGTTTGGGAGGAATTACATTCTATATTTCTAGATTATATCTAGATGACCAGGGGACTTCACATATGGAATTTCCTCCAGCGGTGGATTTTTTCAGAGATGTCATTACAAATGACTTTTTTGGGTTACATATGGAGAGAGAGGTAGATTTCTCTATTTAACTTGTGCCAAGAGTGGTACTAGTTTCCATTCTTCCTTATAGTATGGATACACCAGAGTTATAGGAGCTCAATAAGCAGTTAGAGGAGTTGCAGGCGAATGTTTTCATTTGACCCGATACTTCTTGTCTGTGTTCTCCTATAATTTTCATGAAGAAGGATGATGATACCCTAAGACATTGTGTGGATTATCAGAAGTTAAACCAGTTGAGGTTCAAAAACAAATATCCCTTTCTGAGAATTAAGAATTTCTTTGATCAACATTGAGGAGCCAGGGTGTTCTCGAAGATTGAATTGAGATCTAGTTATCAAAATTTTCCCTGTAGATCATCAGATATACCTTTTACAACCTTTTAGAGTAGTTATTGTCTATAAGACTATTTTTTTATATTGTTCAATCTCATGAACATTTCAGAATTTTTCATGGGACTGGTGAACCATGTGTTCCGTCCTTACTTGGATTATTTTTTTGTAGTCTTCATGGAAGATATCTTGGTTTACTCTCACACTCACCATAACCATTCCATAAATCTTGGGATCATATTTACTACACCTAGATAGCATCAGTTATATTCTAATCTCTAAATATAACACTTTTTGATAGACCTGATTCATTTCATGGGTCACGTTATTTCAGTGGCAAAAGTATCAATAGACCAAGAGAAAGTGAAAAAATGGAGTCCATGGAGAAGATGATGAACATCATTGAGGTGCAGAGTTTTTCTAGGCTGGCAGGATACTACAAGCACCTTATTCATGACCTTTCAGGCTTAGAATCACCACATGTGGGCATGACTAAGAAGGGTGTGGAGTACTTGTAGATAGATTCCTCTGATTCATCCTTTTAAGAGTTGAAAGGGAGATTAAATTTTGCATCGATACTCATTTTTGCAGAGTCGAGCAAGAGTTTCACCATTTACTACAATGCATCACGTATCGAGGTGGGGGAAGTGGTTATGTAATTGGAGGATTCATTGTTTGTGGGTCTTGGAAGTTGAGGCCACATGAGAGAAATTACTCGATGCATGCTCTCGAGTTTACTGTAGTTATGCATGCTTTACGTGGTTGTATACATTTTCTATTGAGATATCATTTGGTGGTATATACTCACCACAAAAGCATCAATTATATTTTTACTCAATGTGATTTTAATTTGACACAATGAAGGTGGGTTGAGTAACTTCATTATTTTGAATTTATTATTTCCGAGTCACCTAGGAAAGGCAATGAAGTGGCTGCTACATTGTGTATAAGGACCAAGTTATTGGTAGTTCAAGAGTTCAGTAGGGAGTGGAATCCTCTGGCACTATTTTCTGAGATTTATTTAGAGGAGTACGCGAAACATGGGCATATGACTATTTATTCTATAGTTATTAACTCTACTCAACTAGATTTAGTGAGAATGAGGAAAATATAAAATTTTGAAGGCTAAGTCCTATAGGAGTGAATATCATGAGAGGACCTTAATCTTGGATGAATTGTAGTCTAGGATGAGGTTTTGAGTTTTCACGGGCATGTATGGGTGTCAGCAGACAAATTCAAGGAGCTGTTGTGAGGTTTTCATGCCTCAATGTGGGCAGTTCATCCCAATGTCACCAAGATATATCGAGATCTACATTGTTAGTGTTTCTTTTTAGGCATGAAGAGGGATGTTGACAATTTTGTTATTAGATGTCCACCTATCAATAGGAGAAGGTGCCGCATCAGCGACCAGTAGGTAATTTACAGCAGTTACCCATTCTCGAGTGGAATTTAATTGATGTCATGATGGATTTTGTGAAATGTTTTCCAAGGTCTCATCGAGGTAATGATGTGTTTGGGGTTGTTATTGATAGACTCATGATGGTTTCACATTTACTGTCGATCATAGAAACCTTCAGTGTTAATGAATGTTAAATGTTGTACATATGAGAGATTGTAAATTTTCATGGGGTTTTTCATTCTATAATTTTCAAACAATGATTCCCTATTTAGTTGTCCTATATGGTAGGTACATCGGAGGGATTTTTTTACAAAGGTACTTCTGAGTATAGCCTGTCATCCCCAAATAGATGTCATGTACGAGCACACGATTCAGGTTTTAGAGGAATTACTTCAAGCAAGCGTCCAAGATTTTGGGGGATATTGGGAGAGACACATACCCCTATTGGATTTTCCTACAATAATAGTTTCTAGAAATTGATTCAGATGGAACATCTTGAGGCTTTGTATGGTTGGCCATGCCTATCACACTGATATTGGTTGGAGGTAGGAGAGGAATGTATGATGGGACCTCATCTTGTCTGGGAGACCACTGAGTAGGTGGTGTTGATTCCAAAGAGTAAGGATACTAAAAAATCTCTCCAAAAATTCTCTAATGATCAATGGTGATGACCTCTATAGTTTGAGGTCGGAGATCAGGTTTTCCTGCATGTCATGTCGAGGTTGAGGCACAAGAGGAGTATGAGACAAGTGATGCATTAATCAAGCTACATCGGTCTGTTTGAATATTGGGAGAGAGTTGGGGTGGTTACCTATCTATTTTAGATACCTTAGAGGTATCGGGATATGAATGAATAATTTCCTATTTTCCTTGATACGACATAACTTTTCAGACATGTCTCATGTTTTTTAACCCATGAAGGTTGTAGAGGTGGATGCATCCATCGAGGTTCATCCTATTTAAATTGTGTATCACAACACGAAGGTTCTTTGTGGTTGATCTATTCCTCTAGTATGGGTAATATGGTAACACAGGCGAGTATAGGATGAGACAAAGGTGAGGGAGGCTGACATACAGTCACATTGGCCAGAGTTGTTCTCATATTCTTCTTCACCACCCTTGGATGGGAAATTCAGGGATGAATTTCATTAAGGGGTGAAGTTTCTAAGAACCTGTATCTTTATTTTAGGTATGGATCATGATTTTGGGTTGTTTTTTAGGAAAAGGAAGATATAAGGATTTTTTAAGTACATGTGGGGTACTTCTTAGTACACACGGTGTACCTGGTTTTCGCGTACTAACGAGTATTGGTCATGTAACTAACATGTACATCGCCATATGATAACCTAGAAGACCCCTTAAGATGGGGCTCAGTTGGGGATACTATATTGCATATAAATTTAATGAACACGTCATATAGTTTTCTTTTTAAATGATATATCGGAGTGGGGTTGCGTCCTATATTTGGATACATATTCATCTCCTCGTGATTCGTACAAGAGAGTGACTAAATGACCAAAGAACTCTGAACCCCTCATGATTCTCTATCTGATCTCTGATTGAGATGTCTTCAGGTGTATTGTAATCCCACTGGTGAGTTCTCAATTCAAATAGATCCCTTCTTATTGATTATCCCTCCCTTGTGAGTTATTAATGGTTGTTCATTTTTCACCTTTTTGTATATCTACACTGATCTAGACCGATCCATGGGCCGAAATTTTAGTACAGTGATCGCACGACATCGAGGTAGGTGGATTGTTCCTTTTGTTATGTTGTGTTGGATTATATATAATAAAAGTTATATATTCTAATGGTGTCGGTATTTCTTTATTTTTAATTTAACCATGTTTATTACCTATTATGGTCTGATTGATTGATAAATGGTTGTTGCTTCTTTGTATGGTTAGATACCCTGGTTATGGGACACCATGGGTGTGTGTTTACCTTGATTGACTATTTATGGTCATTTTTCCTAGTTTTCCTATTAGTATTGAATATTTTCCATGCCTCTTTTAGTTAGGATGGAGTTACTAAATGTATGACATGTCTGTGATATCCATTTTGGATGTTTGTCCAAGGGGAATTTGACTGTGAGAGCTTCCTGAGGTAAGGTCATTTATGTATGTTTTACTGTTATGTTGACACAGAGGTATTGAATGTGAGAGCATCTAGGTGGTCATTTACCTAGGGGTTTTGACTGTGAGAGCAATCTTGGTGGTCATTTAAAATTTATTAATGCAATGTTGACCAAGGGGTATTGATCCTGAGATCTGACTAGGTGGTTGATTGTAAATGATTAGTGCTATGTTAGACCAAAGGGGTTAGACCGTGAGAGCTTCTGAGAGGGTCGTTATTAAATTAATTATTTTATGGTATACTAGGGGGATTAGACTGTGAGAATCTTCATGAAAGTTCATTTTTTAATATTTTAGGATTGTGATGAGTTATCCAATCCAAAGAACAATCTTGGAATCAGTCTTACATGATTTGTTTATATGGTCTTCTAGACGTATTTTTTTTGTTATTACACAGGGGGATATAGAGAATAGGCTAGATCCAATGATTATGTGATTCAAAGAATTATTAATAAATGTAAAATAATTTAATTTAAAATGCTTGGATTGTTTACTTTGAGTAATTCTTAGTTTATTGCTTCATTTTTTGCACATTTTTCTATATATATATATATTCACTAATAGTTAGCCACTGATATTTTGGTGGTTTCATACTGTGATTCATCTCACACCCTTTTTCGGTCATGTTTTGGACCCAAACAAATTATATGGTAGTAGGCATAGATATAGTAATGTTCCCTTATTCATCAGGTACATTATTGTTGTTGGAGTTGAAGGGCATGGGACCAAGCTGAGGCTTGCAATGCTGTTGGAGTTTACCGTTTCTTTTGTATTGGGTTTATGTATTTCTTGCTAGTATTGTGACTTTTTGGATGTTTTATTAGATACATATACCATTCATCATACACATATATTGTGTCATCTATTGGATTTACTTTCAGTCTTCTATTGTTTTTTTTGGTATTACAGTTTACGCTACTATTTAATATTTTTTTATGTTGTACATACTCTGCTAATGAGACAATTGTTTCCCTATTATCATACCTTGGCCCTAACTACTAGTCAGTAGCCTTTTGGATTTAGGAAAATGTGCTTGTGGTCATGTGACCAACCGGTTATGGGGCACCTTTGGGTGGCACCTAGATCATAGACTTTACAAACTCACACAGTGAAAGCGTTATGGGGGAACCAAAAATATGAAGAGGAATCCTTAGAACTATAGGAAGCTATGAAGAAGAATTACCCTCACTTTTTCTCAACTTGTTCTATAATACTAAATTTTGTGGGAAATTATTTTTAAGGGGTAAACAGTGTAAAAACTTGAGTTTTTTAAAAAAATATATGTTTGATAGCGTATTTGACACATGATAACAAGTTTTAACCATCCTCAATATATTATAAATATTATAATTGAAACATGAAATTTATAACCTACTAGATAAATTTTGTGTTATGGATAATAATAAAAGTGGCTTGAATATAAGAATAACAATGAAAATATATTGATTAATCAGTATATATTTTTTGGTAAAGTATATATAGGATTTAGAAATACCTTTTCCTTAAAAAAAATTATTATTTATTTTTAAAAAAATAATAAAATTATTTTATGACCCTTATCAAAATTTATCTCAAAATGTGAACTCCCTTTTTAGAATCATCATGTACAAATTATATTAGGATTTTGTTTTTAATTTTTAAAATAAATTATTTTTTTAATGAATAATGTAAAATACTGGATTTTATTGAAAACATACTTTTCATATAAATAATTATATGAAGTTATAGTTATAAATAATTATTTAAAAGTAATATTAGTTCAATTATTTTATTATTAATATAATTTATGTTATTAAAATCAATTTCATGTTGAATTACAATAGAAAATGTTTTTAAACTTATGAATAATTTCTCTTTTGAAAAACTATTTTTTCATAATCTATTTAGTATTAATTTAAAATTATATTCTACCCATTATATGAATTGAGTTTATAATAATAGATTTCAAAATATTAATAATAATAATAAATATTATATAAAAATTTTAACTTACTTTTTTGTCATAGTGAGAAGTACAAACATGAAAAATTAGTTACTATGGTCAAGGTTAAAATAGTTTTACCATGAGTTAAACTAAAAAGATAAGGGTTAAAATGAACTAAAAAAATGTCCAAATATTATTTTATAATAATATTTATAACTTATAAAATCTATGTTTTGATAATGATCTATTTTAGATCCATTTTTCATATTTAAAATGTGGTTATATCTTTTTATTTTCAAAAAACCCAATACGTCTTCTCCCCCACTTGTAAAAGGGAACCCACTATCCTAAGGTATTTAGCAATATAAAGCCTTTAATTTTAGAAATTAAATACCAAATTCCCTTATTTCTTTCCATAATTACATCCTATATGAATTTTTTATCATTAAAATAGTCTTCCTAGGCTTTAGGTATAATCCTGAGGAGGTGGTTCAAAGAATATGTATTGACATTAATCGAGAATTTATATTTTATTTCTTATTCCAACTCCTTATGATATTACTCAGTAATGATGTTATATTAAAATAAATATAAAAAATATACTAATATTATATTTTTTTAATGTAATAACTTAATCACATCCCTGCTTCAATCAAATGGGTAATGAAACAATCATTCATATGTACGGCAGGCCACCGCTTCACAAATCCATGTAATAAGTTTTCCATTATCACCATGTTTGGAAGTCATGATGATGGATTTAATTTCTATCTATGATAATAATGACATATTAATCATTTTTAAAAATTATTATATCATATATATTCTTTCCTTCCCATCCATTAAACAATGATAACATCATTCGTGTGTACTGTCGACTACCCCCTTACGATGCGATGTGATTCTTTGTTTATTTTCATCTCATATTAATGGTATGTGTTAGATTATTTATTGAAATAATATAAAATTAATTATATATTTTTCATTTTTTAAAGATAACATATCACTTAACTTATTTTTATTATGATCATTGACCAATGGAAATGTCACACATGTGGGAAAATGACCTACCTCCTCCATGATTTTAACATGGTTCATTTTTCAAAACCATAACCGAGGGTTATTTTTAAAATTATAATTTACATATAAAAATGATAATTGTGCCTAGATTGTTATTTTATATATTATTAAATAATAATATCATTGACCTTATTCAACATTCCAACGTGATTTTGGACATGTGAGGCAAACACCAATAATACATTTGACTTGAACCTAAATGATTAAGTAATTGAATGTAACCTGATAATGAATAAAATAAAAGGAATAATAAACCAAAAATGGGATATTAATAATGATAATAATTATAATGTATTTATTATTTAATAATATAAAGAATACATGTAACGAATTGGGTTCGAGGTAATGGGTCTCTCAAAACCACCACTTCCATTAAGATATAACCGCTCACTCTAAATCACTTTCTCTCTCTCTCTCTATCTCTATCTCTTTAATTTTATGTAATTTTTATAAATTATATATATGTGTGTGTCTCTTATATGAATTATTATCTCACTCTAACTTAATTTTATTGGTTAATAAATAACATATTATCATTTCTCAAATTCTATTTTATGATATCTCTTATGATTTTGATATGCTGCAAGATTAAAAAACCCATTATTTTTATTGGTGATTCTTATGTTTATTACTTATGATTTATTTAAATAAATGGAACATATATTCATGTTTATTATTTAAATGTTACTGGTGGTATTGGAATTATATATCCCTCAAATTCATTGGGTAATGTTTTATTCTCATGATATGTTGTGTATGGGGTTAAGGGGTGAACCAAATATATTATGGTACTCTATCCACCATGTGATGTTGTCTCAGTGGTTAACCTTGACATATGTTAAGGTCATGTTTTATGATGCTTCCAAATTTCTTATGTTTACATGATCTTATGATAAAATTTTATTTATGTTATTCTCCGATATGTTTATGCATGAGCCTTCTCTTTTATAATATCATGTTATACCTTTGACTCAAATATTATGTTCCCTTAACAAGTTTATTCCTTTACTATGATTTTTAGCTCACCCCTTTCTTTTATGTATTTCACAGGTTACCCTATAGAGTATTAGGAGGTCAAATTGATTTTGGATCTCATTATGGTGAAAAAAAATAATGTTTTATTGTATTAGTTTTCTTTATATGTATCAAGAACGTAGTCTTTCAAAGACACTAGTTTTTGTGATCATTGGGATGTACTTATTGGATATTTATGTATAAAAATAATGTAATAATATGTGTAAAAAGTATGAGATGTTATAGTTAATGTGTTTATTTTTTAAAAAATATATAAATAAAAAAATAACTATGGTTTTCTTCATGATTAATTGGTTATTATTTTTTGAAAATTCAGTAATTGACAATTAATGTTGTTTATTAGAATTTTTTAGCAATTATATGATCATAAATTGATATAAAAATATATTTTATCTTATTTTAGTTACTATGAGATATAAAATACATTATTAAAATTAAATACTTATTCTACAATCTAGTTTGAGTTATTTATTTGTGATAATAAGTCAAGGACTATTTTCATAAATGCATATTTCAAGTTAAATATTATTTTGTCTATTATCAATCATGAATTAAATGAATATTCGGTTTAATTATATTATTATGATCTGGACTTTTGATGGTATGTGATTATTGAAATTGGTTTTTTTAATATTATGGTTTATGGTCTCAAGGTAATATGGTAAATATATTAAAATAATGATAACCAATGATAATATAATTTTGAACTCATGTTGCTTTTATTTGGGTGACTTAACATATTAGTGTGGGTATAAGTGTATGATTTGGAATGGGTGTCAAAGTCATGACCCCCATATTATTCTCTATTATAATAATATGAAAACAAAGGGCTACTCTATCATCATATTTCTCCCTCCCCCCCCCCTTGTATATCTCCCTCCCTGATTCTCCCTTCTTCCTTTAGTCATTTTTCTTTAATTTCTATTCTACTTTGTACCATATCAATGTTCCATTTTTGGTAGTGTTTACTTTTATATAATATGAAGGTGGTATATAACATTTTATTCTGTGATATAATTTATTTGGGAATTTATGTTCCCGAATTTTTTATACATTTTCATACAATATAATGAGTATAAAAACATGTTTTCACTGGATATATGTTCTTCTATAGATAAAATGATTTAATTAGCTGTTCATGATGTTTTTAAGGTAATTTTCTACCAAAGTATCATATTAGGAAAGTTCACAATAAAATTTCAAATATAAACAATGTGTACCTATTAATATAGGTCGTGTACCTTCACCCAGACACAAATCATCTAGACTAAGTACATGCACAAGTAGTCTGCCAGATATTGATTTCCGTGTACTTCACTCTATGTGCTATGTATATCCTTATAAAAGTACTTGGTGCCTAAAATTCATAACTACAAGCCATGTGGGGAGGTTCTACATGCCATGTGGGGCACTTCTACATGTCGTCTATCCCCACTAACTTATGGCTGATGCCTTCAAAGTTAACGAGTGGTGCACCTCTCACCTACCGGTATAGAAACTAAAGGAAAACATTATTTAACATTTTTACATGGTGTGTACTATATGTTACATGTCTTTTTGTATTAAAATCTATAAATAAAAGAGATTCACGTCCATGCTCGAGGTTGTACATCCAAGGGAAGGTTCTACCTCTCTGTCATTCAGTCCTCCCTCAGATCCATTTCAAATTTTCCTTTTCTATTCCATATGTCTGTTTAGTGTAATTCTACCATCCCCCATATTCTTCTCATATCCTCTATAGGGAATTATCTTCATCTCAATAAACACACCATGACCTTGGTCATAAGAGGTAAATTCCATCATGTTGGGTTTGTTATAATATTTTAGCTTGATTATGATTTAAATTATGAAAGTGTTAAAGTTATTGTGAATTCTTTATTAAAATTCCTTTTGAAATAAATTCCAACATCACCATTAGAACCGTTTCAAATTGAGAATGTAACCAATGGGAAACACTAAATGAGTTACGATGGATGAATCCATGAACATTGGGGGGAACCTACTACCACTATTTTAGGAGAATGGAATTAATAATTATTTGAATGTTCAATTACCAGACCAGGGAATTGGATTTTCAATACACAATCACTTAGTATTAGACCATGAAACATTAATAAAATTTAATCCCAATGGAAATCTACATTCTTTTATAATCTAAAATACTAAACACTTAAATTCACAATAAAACCTAATCAGAGTTGCAACCCTGACCTGTTTTTATTATGTTTGTTATGTTCTTCTTTTGTTTTTATTTTAATTTTGGAAAATCATTTCAATATTTCAACTCCCCCCTTCACAATTTCTATATTTAAATTTTTTTGAGACTTTATTGACTCACACTAGTTTCCTTATTTTTTTTGTCTTCCTTGTGAGATCGAACCTGACTGCCACTAGCTACCTGGTAGTTGGTTCAGAAGGGAACATCAAATTCTAAATTTGATAATGATCCTTGTGATGGGAGTGGTATCAAATTTTGGCACCATTGCGGGGGGGGGGGGGGAATTGGGATGCAACAGTATGAGTTTGGGTTAAGGATAGTTTATCTTGAATTTTTCATTATCCTTATTTTATTTTACTTCATTATTTTTCTTGGGAACCTCAACCCAACATCTCATGGATTATTATTTGACTGGGGAGTAGTACGACCTAACTGGAGAGGATATGTATTTATATGATCTAGAGTTTTCATACCCATACCTGGGAGAACACTATCTATTCAAGGGTGATGGGTTCCTATATGAGAAAAAACCCTATACATTATTTACCCCCTTTTCTCTCCTTTAAAACCTTTTTCATGTAATACAGAATGGTTTTTATCAATGATGGAGGGATTTAACATGAACTAGTTGGACTAAGCAAAAAGATGTGACGATTTCGGAATACGGTAAAACCAATCATTGAGATAATTACCAATATGGATCATCTGTTTGAGTTTGAGGATGGGTGTAATTATTTTGTGTCAACTGAGTAGACATGCTTTGATGTGGTCCCCATATTTCATTCATTAATAAATTCAAAAATTAAATTTTTAATACTCAAATTTTGAATATGGGGACCCATCATATCATGTCAATGCTGAATTTCATCATACATCTATTTCTAACCCCTTAGTTGATTATCTTCCTATTTTAGAGGACGCCTACAATTTTTATCATGTCCATAACATCTCAAATCAGAAACCCCAAGATTTGGAGGATGTGCTGAATCAAATCATGAATCAAGTCCACCATTGGAATCTGCTAGCCACAGAGCAAGGATATTGTGAGACACCTTCCAGGCCACCTAAAGTTCAAGAATCTTGGAAACACGATGAGGGTTCCACACACATTTAGTGGTACACATTTTAAAATCCACATCTGCCTTCAGATTTTGGGTAAGTAAATTTGACTTAGGATAATCCAAAGACCTCAAACAAAGGCCCTTTATGGTAGGAAACCCTTCCATTCCTCTATCTAATTTTTTCTTTCTATTATATTTTTAATATATACACTATGGGTACATTCCCCCTCACATTCTGTGTACCACCCTCTCACCCATCCACAGAAAAAATAAGAGAAAAATGTCAAAACATGTCATGTATACCTTCGCACAGAGCGTGTATTTTTTTAGTGTATATTTTAATAGAACTTTTAGTATATGTATATATTCATTAAGGTAATAAATAGGTATAATTCATTTGTCGCTGACAAGGTCATTGTAATGTATATCACTGGTTTGAATCACTACACACCTACCTTCGGTACATGGATCGTTCTTTTGGAACCCTTTTTTTAATTAAATGGTGTGGTAGATGTTTTCAAGTCAATAAATGTTTTCCAAATTAAATGAAAACCTATGATGGGTTTTCTTAGATGGTAGGGTCTAACCTAAATATCCAAAATTCCCTAGTACATATCCTAATAATTGACCTACTTCTATCATTTTTCACACAAATAAAACCACAAGTTATTGATTTTGATAAAAATTGTGTGAATAATGTTTTTATAGTAACCTAAAATGGTTTCTAATATAAGAAATCACTGGTAGGTGAAGTGGTAAGATTGGAAAATTCTTATCCCTAGGTTTAAAAGACCCAGGTTTAAACCTAGCTAATTTATCAACCATAGTCTAATATTTCAAAAGTTAATACCAAACTTCCTATATTGTTCTTTTTCCTGTGTAGTACTACAGCTATACCATAAGTGTTAATAGTAAATTAAATTGTGTATTACTAATATCTTCACTCTAGTAGTTGTGGATGTGCATTTGGATCACTTGACCATCAGTTTAAATTGCATCCTAAGAACCAGACTAATTGTTTTAGTTCTCATTTTCCAATTTAAAAAAACGAAGAGTATTTCTTTGATACATTAGGTGTATAGGTTTATTTGTTTTTTTTAAATAATTTATATATAAAATTTACTTCTTTTTAGATTATAAATAATTATTATTATATATTTTACCATAATAATAATAAATCAAAAAAACTCATTCATGGAGCATGGATGTTCATACACACTGTGTGGTTCAACTATAAAAGTCAGTCACCCTACCCGGCCACACCCTGTGTCCCCCCCCCCCACCCATAGTTTTTCATCACCCTCTAGATTCTCCTACACATCATTGCTTCCATCATACTCACATCAACCATTTTGGTTTGTTTCAATCCCATATTTCTTTATTCAATTCCCTTTTTTTAATGTTTCAGTGGAGTTTAGAGTGATTTTTAGATCGGCCGACAGTTTGGCTAACCACACAATACATGGGGTAAATGAAGAAAACACTTTGTGTACATTAAGAACATGGCCACAGAATATACGTTTCTCAAATTTTAAAACACATGGTGTGTACGTTTTGTACATGCCGTTTTCAGTGCCTAACCAGTTCAATATGGGCATCAATGTTCTATGACCGCACCACCTTGATCCCATGTTTAAACCCATGATGTGTATGTTTTGTGCACTCCATGTCTGTATTCCTTAGTCATTGTTCATTTGAAAGGAAATACCCACACTGCAATCCATGTTCTCACACATGTTGTGTCGTGCCTACACACAACATGTAATTAATTATTCAGACCATTAGATCTAAGTCTGTTTATGGGAACTCATACAGACCGCACCCCATTTTATGAAACTTGGCAGGTATCCTTTATTACACGTCGTATACTAATTACATCCAGAAAAAATTCTCACATGGAATTTTTATCTAGAGAAAATTGATTCCTCACATGTTCATACTACACAACGTTTACTATGGATCTACACGACATGTACTTTTTTTCTTATTTCTCACTTTTCTTCTTTATTTTCCATCTTCTTGTTCTTTTGTTGTTTTACTTTATTTCAATCACAACTATGGTAAATGGAGATCATGTGAGTGGGAAGCATCATGCGCTCGCTAATAAGGTGGGTGGGGGAGACAATAGACCAGATCTGACTTCAGCCTTCTAAGTCGTCACCGTCAGATTTTCTGGTATGTTGCCTGCCAGCCTTGGTGAACTTACCTCCTCTTCTACCAGAACCATCATCTCTGACACATGTCTTTCTTGTGTCCACATATACATCCTATATTGTTGTCGAGGGATCCAGCATAGAAAACCCTACTTGTCCCACACCTACATCAACTTCTAGCATGACCTTAGAGCCAGTGCGGACATCATTAATTGAACTATCCACTGCCACCACAGTTGGACCCTCCACCTCAGCAGTTGTGGCCCAACCTTGGCCAGAACCGATAGGACCTTGACCTCGGTTTCACATTTTATTAATAATTTTTAGGGCCTTCCTATATTATAGAGACTCTAGTTTCTTCCCTGGTGCATGATCCAGTATGGTGGTCATTTCCTAGTTAACACAATGTCACTGCATCTCGTTGTCTTGGAGCAGATTGAGGAGCTCATCAACCACACCCACTTTATCAACACACTCAAGATCCACACTCATACATTTATAAATTTATTGTTAGATTTGTTTTGTGATCTTTGTGTTAGATGGGATATACTACCATCAAAATACCACCAATATAGCTACTTCTGTCCAATTTCGTCTAGGAAGCTGCCATTTTTCACTACCTATGGTCGAGTTTGGTTGAGAGTGTGTCTTCTATCCCAATCCCACCACTCTTCCACCTATTACTAAACATTCCCTCATTGAGAACTCTAACATCATATACATGTGGGTGGAGCTTGCTGGACCTGAACATAGTACTCCACCACTTCTCAGAAAATCACTCTCATCATTTCTCATCCTCTATGTTTCATCCATCGATGCTTCAATTCCATATTTTTTCCTTGTGCTAAGGATATGGGTGTTTTGTCGGGATATGACATGTCCCTTCATACCTTCATTTTCTTCCATGATTACCCAAACATTCCCTACTTCTATACTTCTTTCTTCTACTCTATGATCCATGGTCGTTAGGGAAACCTGAACGGTGGCTTCCTTGACCCCCTACTAGCACACTATTTGGGAGTTTCTAAGACATCCCTCCCTCAAGATCACTTATTATATACCTAGTGTATGGATTTTTTCAGGATTATCTAAATTAGTATTGTCGAGAATTAAGGAGATAGATTGGTGCTTTTGCAGGATGCACCGGCTTCTGCATGGGTGAGAGATGACCCAGTTGCCTCCACGGGTGTGGCTGATCCGGAACCACCCAATATACCAGCGAATGTTCTTTATCTACCCCACCCCACTTCTTCTTCCCTTCCATATTCTTATACTATCCCATCATATATTCACCCATCCATATCCCCACCTCCATCCACACCCTCACCTGCCCCCCCCCCCAATCATTCTACTTGGCTGCACTGGACCATCATCTATATCTTCTCGAGCACCATCAGGTTGTCATCACTCAGACACAGACATGAATGGATGGTATATTGATTATCATCCTCAATACTTGGGAATGTCACTAAAAGTAGAACCTGATCCTTCATCTAGTTTTCATCCTTCTGCAGCATGACCACATTTTAAAGAATTGGCCAGAGATTATGCTCTCTTATCCACTATCGGCATGATAGCTACTACTTCTACTGCTATCTAGGGTGATCCAATTGAGCCTCCTTCCATATGTTTCAATCTTATTCCTAAAACATTCATTACTTATACCGCCACATCAGATGTCTCCCCTATAGCCACCATACATATCATAGAGCCCGAGCTACCATCTTTCAATGTTGTTGATTTTCCTCTACTAGTTCCTCTTATTGCTTATAATTCCTCTTCTGAGGCGATCTAATGACTAGTTTTTCATGGTTTTTTCTATATATATATATATATACATATATAGTGTTATTCATATTTTTTGATGCTGTATGTGCACACAAACTACTATTTTTATTTCATCCATATTCACAAGAACTCTAGCACAGCTTGGGCAACTTTTTTTTTATTACTTCACCTCTTTTTCATCTCTCCATGAGGGGAGTATTATTTAACTGTTTCTTTTCATTGTTATTTATAGAATTACTTATTTTAATGATTTAACTTTTCCTCGACCACTTGTGTTTTTCAACAACATCTTCTCTTCCATAGTGTTTCACTTGAGGGACCATGTGCAATATTAAGTGTGGGGGAGAGTCTCTGAATACACTAGTATATTCCCTTAAATTAATCTAGTATGAATTTTTAATAGAGGAAATATTTTAAAATTATGTAACTTTTTTGATTAATTGTATTTCTACACAATAAAGAAATAAAAGGTAATTTTAGAAGTTCTGTTATTATTTTAAATATCAATGTATTTTGAAATAATTTCTGATATATTTTAATTATTGATTTAAATTGTTAGACATTTACATCTATTAAACTGGTCATTTTTATTCATGTAATGACCTGATTTCCCCTTTTCAGCTTATTCCTGAGAGGTATTCTAATATTTTTTTGACATATTCGTTCCCATTTCCTTTTAGTTGTGATAGTCTTGGCATAGGAATGACTACTGGAACATGTGAGTATTTCTCTTCAAACATGAATTTTTTTTAATCAAATTAAAATGATTGATGAATTTGATTGTTTTAATCCACATTGATCTTGAGACTTACCATACATATGATCTTTGTAAAACCCTTAGAATCCCTAAAAACCTTGATAGGAAGCCACCTTAAAATCCTATTTACCCTTCCTACCCTAATTCATTTATAATTTTCCATGATTATTCATTTGATCTATAGAGAAGGATTTTTTTCTATTCATGGTAAATTTTGGCAAGAAAACATGAAATTAATTGTTGGGGAGAGTGTCTCTTATCCATTTGGGCATAAGGGTTCCAAAACCACGATTAATTTTATTTTTGGTGGTCCTGATTTAAAAAAAAAGTATTGAAAAATTCAAAAGAGGGACCAGATTAATTCATTACACTTTACTCATGGTTTGTGGACCCATGTCGTAAAATGAATATCATGTTGATGATACCCTTTCAAATATCATTATTGGGGATGCATTTTTTTTACATTATTATTGAATATCATGAGTTGTTTTTAATGAATTTTACATCCTTTTATTCAATCCACTAAGATTATTTTTTACATCATTACCTACCTACCTGAACCCTTAGAATCATTTCAACCTTATTAAAAGACCTCATGTTTTTTGTGACTTGATTTATAAAGTAGATTATGATAATACTTTCAATCCTGTAGATAGAATTAATATAATTGATATTGAGCATAACTCGATTACAAATGATTTTGAGTGATGAATTTTGTTTTTTTTTTGCTGAGGTAAATCATCAAGTGGTGTGAAACTTTATGAAAATTTCAACAATGTGAATAAAAGAGGATATAAATATTTAATAGAATTATATAGGTGTCATGATTGGAATATATTTGGAATTGAAATATGTATTTGTATTCTTAAATTACTTCATTATAGATATAGTATTTATAAGTATAATTTGATGAATTATACCCTTTATGAGTATGAATTCTATCAATTAGATGTTATGATTTTTCTTGAGGGAAAGGAAATGACTAATTGCGAGGGAGTTTGAGGTACCCAATTTTCATATCAATTTTCATACATTATAATGAGTAAAAAAACATTTTTTCACCAAATATATGTTGTTCTGTAAATAAAATGATATAATTCAGTGTTCATAATGATTTTCAGGTATTTTCCAGTCAATGTCAAAAATTAAGAAATATCACAGCAACATTTAAAATATAGATAGTTTGTACTTATAAACATGTGTCATTTACCTTCATCCATACATGGATCAACCAGACTGAGTACACGCCCAAGTATCTGACCAGATCTTACACATTGTGTTCATCACTATACACATTGTATCTATCCTTATACAAGTAGTTGGTGGATAATGTTGATAACTACACTCCATGTAGGGTGGTACTACACACTATGTATCCCCACCAACTGACCACCAACAACTTCAAAGTAAACGGGAGATGAAACACTCACCTACGATAGAGAAACCAAAGGCTAATAGGAGTTGAAATTTTTATATAGTGTGAACTTTATATTAGACACTATGTAATTTTTAAATATATAAATAAGAGGGTATTCCTTCCATGTTCCAGGTTTGATATCCAGGGGTAGGTGTTGCTGCTCTGTTATTCAGTCCTCGCTTGAATCCATTTCATGTTTTCCCTTTCTGTTTCTTAATTATTTTTAGTGTAAATATCCCTTTCCCCATATTTCTCTCATATAAATGGTAGGTATTGTGTTTCAGATCAATCTATACACCATGGAAATAGTTATAAGAGGCTAATTTTCCCTTGTTGGGGTTGAAATAATATTTTTGATTTATTGTGATTTAAATTTTACAAGTGTTAATTTTGTTATGAATTCTATCATAAAATTCCTTTGGAACCAAATTACAACATCACCATTAGTACCATATCAAACCAAGATTACTACCAATGGAAAAAACTAAAGTTGTTGCAGTGGATGAATCCATGGAAATTGGGGGAACCTACTGCCACAATTTTAGTGGTATGGAATTAAAGAGTTTTGGAATGTTCATTTACTGATCTAAGGAATCGGATTTTCAATACACAATCACTAGTTATCAGACCATGAAACTATTATAAAATTGAATCCTTATGGTAAACTACATTCATCTATAATATGGAATACTAATGAATGAAATTAACAATAAAAAAATAATCTTAGTTACAACCTAAACATTTTTATATTATGTTTATTTTCTTCTTCTTTTAATTTTATTTCAATATTCACAAGTTATTTCACTTTTTCAACTATTCCATTCACCATTCCTATCTAAACAATTGGCTGAGACACTCTTGAGTCACACTGGTTTCCATATTTCCCATATTCCACATGGGATTGACCCCGAATGCCACTATCTACATAGTAGTTGGTTCATAAGGGAACATCAAATTCTAAATTTGATACATCTCCATGTGGCGAGAGTGGTACTAGGAATGTTTGGCTCTCTCTCCGTATTTCAACTAATTTTTCAATGTTTATTTATTCACATAATTAATGTTTTATTAAATGGGAAAAGTTAATGGAGTTGGTATGATTTTTTTTAGATATATATGCATGTTACTTTTTTATTATTTTATTCATGTATATGGTTGAGTTTAGTGAGTTTGTGTTATGGGTCATATACAGGTGACCCTAACAAGAAGCTAATGAACATAATAATTGATTTTAAAAAATTGTACTCACTTGAAGTATAAATATCAATCCAAACCTAGTGGAAGGTGTATAACAATGGTTATTTTATTTATATAAAATCAAAAATAAATAAATAAATTAAAAAATTTATGGTTTTATTCATGTTTTATTGATTATTAAATTATTTTCAATTCCAAAAGTAAGCAGTAAGAGAATTTCCTTGGGTTTTTTAGATAATTGGGGATCTTAAATAGATTGGAAACTCTAATATTTTATTTATTAGTTTATATATGATTTTAAATACATTAAATAAATGATCTAGTAATTTAATAAAATGGTTTGAATTATTGATTGGTCGTAATAAGGCAAGGATTAAATTAATAAATACATATTTCTCATTAAATATTATTGGTCTATTATTTTTCATGAATTGTTAAGATATTCATTTTTCATGGTATTATTGTGACACTGATTTTTAATTTTATTTTATTATTGATATGATTGTTTTTTATAACACATTATATGTCCTCAGGTAAAAATCGTAAATAAATAAAAACTAAGATAAAGGGGAACATTAAATGGGAATCATTTTGTTTTTTATTAAGTAACCCAATGTGTGGGTGTGGATATCAGTGTGTGATTTGAGTCAAGATTCATGGTTACAACCCTAAACCTAGTTTATATTATGATACATAGAATATAAGGACACCGCTATTTTCATCTCTCTCCCCTACCCCTTTCTCTCCCTCCCTCCCTAATTATATCCACTTCTTTTAATCTTCTTTCTATGGTTTTTTTGCATTATCCTCAATAACAACTTCATTTTTGGCAGTGTCACTACATTGATATGATGAATCTTATCCATAAATTATGATTATATCATTCAACTCATTTATTATTATATATCATAATCATTTTATTTGATTTGATCTTTTAAAGGATTTTTTATTCCTCGAATTCAATTATTATTCAAGAGGTTATATTGATGTAAATAATATGATTTAATTTTTATATGAAATGTAACAGCCCGAAATTTTTGAATAAATCTTGTTTCCTGATTTCATGTGTTATTTTATTTTTATACTAAACAAAAATGTTTTATTTGATAAACATGATTATAATTAAAATAATACCATTGGTTTTTGAGTGTTATATTACCATCGGTCAATATGACCGCTGTGAACAAAATGTTTTGATTATTGTCTCTAAATATAAGTAATCTTGGTTAATTATTATAGAAAGAAGATTTGATGGCCTCACCTAGTAGTCATGGACCGATCGAAGCCCATCTAACAGAGCTTGGGAAGGAGGTAGCACCATTGGCCTTTGCTCTGGACCAAACCCAAGCCGAACTTCATCATGTGAAGCTAGAACGGAATCGCCTTCGCAAGAAGTTCAAACTGATAGAAATTACTACTCGGGCAATGTTGATCGAGCCGCCCCAAGATTCTATCACCCTAGCACACCTTACTCTTAGGTCCTATGCTGGTATTATAAGGGGCTATGTAACGAGACTGTAATTGCCTTGTGTAATCCTTGTTTTAAATAAAAATTGGGATTTCTTCTTATGATGAAGTTTATGAATTTTCAAAGGACTGGATAAAAATAGTATGCATATTTTTGATGAATTTTCAAAAGGATATTTTAAAAAAAATGTTTGTGTAAACCTTAAATAATTTAAAATGTGTAATGATTCTCAAAAAAATGGTCTTCTACAATTATGTTCAGTACGAAATTTAGAGTCTAAAAAGATCAACATGATTTTTGATGAATAGTAAATTATGAATAGTGATTTTATGATTAGGATTAGTAATATGACCAAATGGATTGGTAATCTCACTTAAATAAAGTTTTAAAATAATCTAGGCACCATGATTAAGTAATGTGATAAAATAAAATGGTTAAATAACGGTTTCATAAATTATTATTCAAGTATTAGTTTTTTCGGATGAATAGTGTTTTTTAATTAAAAATTTAATTAAAAATAATTAGAATTTTTTTTTTATAAAAATGACTTTATTTTTGAACTCAGAGCATTGATATTATGTTATGGTAATTTTTGGGGATTTTTCTGAAAAAAATGAATTTTCGATGAATAGTCTATTTATTTAAAAATAAAATTAAAAATATTTAGAAAATTATTTTTATAAAATGGAGTTCATTTTTGAAATCATAGCATTGATATTTGGTTAAGGTGAAATTTTGGGATTATTCTGAGAAAGTTGAATTTTCGGTGAATAGTGAAAGTATAGTTTTTAAGTTACGGGTTTTTAATGAAATCATTAAATGATGTATTAAGTATATATTCAATATGGTCGAATTATGAATAGTAAGATAAGGTGTGAGGTGTCCCAAGTGGCCAATACCATGGGCAAATACCATGGGCAAGCCCATGGTTTTGCCAAAACCACTAGTGAGGTGTCCCTTGGCCATTAATGCCTTGTCCCCTCACTTTCCCTATAAATACCAAGCCCTCCTCTCATCCATTCGACTCCCCACTCATTACCAACGAATTTCTGGTCTCATTACCTCCCAAGGAGTCCTACCAAGGTGCCCCCAAGCCCTCAAGGTCCCAACCTTTGAGGTTTAAGAGTTACATTTTCAGGTAAGGGATCCGAACCCTCTCTTTCTTTTCAAGTGATCTCTTTTATGTCAATCCTTTTATGCTCCATGTTCTTATGTTGGAGGATGTTCTTTTATACTCCTCTTACTGCCATTTTTATGTTCATATGATGATATACCCCCTCTTACTCTCATCATTTCGTTTTAAGAATGTTTAAGTGGCGCCGTTAGGCTGCCGAATTTTCAAGAGATTCATTCACCTTTCTCTTTTTCAAAGTTCTACTTTCATGTCAAGTCTTTCAAGTTCATTTTAATTATGTTAGGGTATGATCTCTATATTTATCATACTGATCTTTTATGATCATATGATGAGAGACCCCATTTGATCTTTTCAATTCATTATTTTGAAGTTTTAAGTGGCGCCGTTAGGCTGCCGAATTTTTAAGTGGTTCTTCACCCTTCTCGTTTTGAAGTTCTACTTTCATGTCAATTCTTTCAAGTTACTTTCTATTATGTTGGGGTATGATCTCTATATCTATCATACTGGAATCTTATTTTCATATGATGAGAGACCCTATTTTACCTTGTCAATTCAATTTTGATGAAGTTTAAGTGACGCCGTTAGGCTGCCGAATTTTCACAAGAGAAATCTTGTTTTTTTTTCTTCCTTTCATGTTCTTCATTTCATATGGTATATTTTCATATTTCATTACCATGTTCTTAAATCCCTTATATTTTTTCCCTCTACTGTTTGATGGGTCATTTATGAATGTTTGACCCATGTCCCCTCTCTTCTCAATGTTTTTAAAATCTTGTAACAAAGCCGTTATGCTGAAGAATTTTCGTCTCAAAGTGCCTCTCTCTCTTTTCTAAAAATTATTTTATGTTATAAAGTGAATACTCAAAGCACTTATTTCTACAGGGGTATTCACACATATATCAAAATGTTCTATTTTAAATTCTGGGATTTACATACATGAGACCCGCTCTCCCCTTCCGTGGGTTTAAAGTGACGTAAAGATCATGTCTTTAAAGCAGTTTTTAAAACGGTATGATTATGAAATGAAACCCATTTATTTTATGATATATGGGTTATTTATGAAATGTTTAATGATGATATATGTGGCTGACATGATAATAAAGGCAAATTTAAGGGTGCGCCCTGATAGCGCTCCAATGCATTGGGTAAAGACTTAATATCTAGAGATGACCATTTTAACAACGCCTTGGTGAATAACCTTGGTAATTTTTAACGACACCTTGGGGATGGACCTTGGTGAAACGAAACGATTGTCAATATTAAATGTTGCAGCCACATCTTCAAGTTATGAAAATTTATTTTTATTATGATATGCCTCGTGATTTCATTCTCATGCCTTAAAGTTCTTTTCATGACCTTATTGAAGTATCTTAAGTTCACATATAAAATGTTTCTCTTGTTCCCTTACTGGGCTTTTTGCTCATCCTTTCTTTTGATGTATGTTCCCAGGTTATGAGATGTAGTAATGAACATAGGATGAACTTGAGGAGAAGCCTTGCAAGTGTTTAAGAAGAATGTTTTTTTTGTTTCGTTTATTATGTTCCTGGTTTCCAAGACACTAAACCTTAAAGATCCTCGGTTTTTTAAAATGTAATGAAAGTTTATGTGATAAAAAGGCAGGATGCGATAGTTGGTATCAAAGGATGGTTTAGTTATTTGTGGAAATTAGGATATAAAAACATTAGGAAAAACCCTATAGAAGAGTTTAAATATAGGAAGTATTCCTGGTATTTTGGTGAGTATTGAGTAAGGGGTTTCCAAGCAAATACATCCCTGTCTGGATACGAGCAGGTAGAGGTGGCTCTGGCACAGATGTACATAGGGGTAAAACCCAAAAACACCGCTTTGAGCTAGACTCGAACGGGAACTGGTACACGACAACGGGCCTTGCTGCACTCTTGGTTACGACACTCCCGGGGGATATGCTTTGGTAAATTCATAAGCTTAGTATGAACCATTGTTAAAGGAACAAAGATAAAATAAAATAATGGTTCACATAAGAATATATGATCATGGATAACCTAGAAGGGAACCTAGGGGATCACAAGTTGCGGTATACTTTACTTCTACATGTTATCCTTAGATGCATTAAGTTTCTTTTCATGATTATTGGCTAATTATTTAAGCCCCTAACTATAGATTCTTTTCTTAGTTAATGGCTGGAAATGGAAGAACATGTCCCAACAACCAATGTGATAGTAAATGCTACGATTGCTGTATTAATACGAAAGAGATGATTAGGGGATTAAAAGATGGTTATTATTTTGGAAGACGTTCACTATTTTGAGGACCATATATGATATATTACTACGGTATTTTCATTGAGGAGTAAGGTTGACTTATATTTTGAAGAATCAATGAATTTAAGGTGGACTTATAGTAATTTAGGTTACTTACGGGAATGATTAACCTATCTTGGGTAAAATATGTTTAGGTTAGCTACTTTTGTTATAAGATGTTAGGAGTGGTTGATGTTGTTTGGAGATGAACAATGAAATTTATTTTGGAAGACTATGTTATCAAGTCCTTCTTGTATTTGGGTTTCAATCTTAGTTTGGTTTACTTTGAGGAATTTTAAGGACTGTTATTTATGGAATGGTCTATGATGAACCTTGGGTATTACCATGGAACTGTGAAGATTTAAAAGTAGTTTCCATTCCTATGGGATTATTTTTGAAGAGTTGTTTTACCTTACCCTTTTTAATTTTGGGATAATGTTTAAAGATAGAAGAAATAGATAGTTGATCTTTTGTGGATTATGTGATTCTCTAGAAGATGATTCTTGTTTTTTGATGAGACCAAGTAGTTTTGAATGCTCATCGTTTGGAGAAAAGATTAGTTTTGGTAGAAACTTATTAAAGTATGAAACTCTACATGATGGTAGATATATTTCCTTATGTTTTTGATCTATGTTGTAAATGAATTCCTCAAAGTTATAAAAAGGAACGTAAAACAAAAACGTTGTTGGTTTACGTTTCCTACTGGGTAATCAAAGACGGCTTACACACATCATAATTTTTGGATTTTCTGGTGGTTAAATTCCTCCTAATCATGTTTTCTATCACTCTCCTTTAGAACATTACCCATTGTTTTCTCCTCCATGTCCATGTTTCCTACATGGAATCCTAGTATGAGTAAACTCGGGTGGCCTTTGTACTTCCTTTTATTTCTTTTAAAGTAATGGTGTTACTGACTCTTTTTCCGATGTGGGACTTTCAATGAAATTTCAAAACCCAATTTTTTTTTAAAAAAAAAAATTGCGAGGACGCAATTTCTTAAGGGGGGAAGATTGTAACGGCCCGAAATTTTTGAATAAATCTTGTTTCCTGATTTCATGTGTTATTTTATTTTTATACTCAACAAAAATGTTTTATTTGATAAACATGATTATATTTAAAATAATACCATTGGTATTTGAGTGTTATATTACCATCGGTCAATATGACCGCCGTGACCAAAATGTTTTGATTATTGTCTCTAAATATAAGTAATCTTGGTTAATTATTATAGAAAGAAGATTTGATGGCCTCACCTAGTAGTCATGGACCGATCGAAGCCCATCTAACAGAGCTTGGGAAGGAGGTAGCACCATTGGCCTTTGCTCTGGACCAAACCCAAGCCGAACTTCATCATGTGAAGCTAGAACGGAATCGCCTTCGCGAGAAGTTCAAACTGATAGATATTACTACTCGGGCAATGTTGATCGAGCCGCCCCAAGATTCTATCACCCTAGCACACCTTACTCTTAGGTCCTATGCTGGTATTATAAGGGGCTATGTAACGAGACCGTAATTGCCTTGTGTAATCCTTGTTTTAAATAAAAATTGGTTTTTCTTCTTATGATGAAGTTTATGAATTTTCAAATGACTGGATAAAAATAGTATGCATATTTTTGATGAATTTTCAAAAGGATATTTTAAAAAAAAATGTTTCTGTAAACCTTAAATAATTTAAAATGTGTAATGATTCTCAAAAAAATGGTCTTCTACAATTATGTTCAGTATGAAATTTAGAGTCTAATAAGATCAACGTGATTTTTGATGAATAGTAAATTATGAATAGTGATTTTATGATTAGGATTAGTAATATGACCAAATGGATTGGTAATCTCACTTAAATAAAGTTTTAAAATAATCTAGGCACCTTGATTAAGTAATGTGATTCAATAAAATGGTTAAATAATGGTTTCATAAATTATTATTCAAGTATTAGTTTTTTCAGATGAATAGTGTGTTTTTAATTAAAAATTTAATTAAAAATAATTAGAATTTTTTTTATAAAAATGACTTTATTTTTGAACTCAGAGCATCGATATTATGTTATGGTAATTTTTGGGGATTTTTCTGAAAAAAATGAATTTTTGATGAATAGTGTATTTATTTAAAAATAAAATTAAAAATATTTAGAAAATTATTTTTATAAAATGGAGTTCATTTTTGAAATCATAGCATTGATATTTGGTTAAGGTGAAATTTTGGGATTATTCTGTGAAAGTTGAATTTTCGGTGAACAGTGAAAGTATAGTTTTTAAGTTACGGGTTTTTAATGACATCATTAAATGATGTATTAAGTATATATTCAATATGCTCGAATTATGAATAGTAAGATAAGGTGTGAGGTGTCCCAAGTGGCCAATACCATGGGCAAATACCATGGGCAAGCCCATGGTTTTGCCAAAACCACTAGTGAGGTGTCCCTTGGACATTAATGCCTTGTCCCCTCACTTTCCCTATAAATACCAAGCCCTCCTCTCATCCATTCGACTCCCCACTCATTCCCAATGAATTTCTGGTCTCATTACCTCCCAAGGAGTCCTCCCAAGGTTCCCCCAATCCCTCAAGGTCCCAACCTTTGAGGTTTAAGAGTTACATTTTAAGGTAAGGGATCCGAACCCTCTCTTTCTTTTCAAGTGATCTCTTTTATGTCAATCCTTTTATGCTCCATGTTCTTATGTTGGAGGATGTTCTTTTATACTCCTCTTACTGCCATTTTTATGTTCATATGATGAGATAACCCCTCTTACTCTCATCATTTCGTTTTAAGAATGTTTAAGTGGCGCCGTTAGGCTGCCGAATTTTCAAGAGATTCATTCACCTTTCTCTTTTTCAAAGTTCTACTTTCATGTCAAGTCTTTCAAGTTCATTTTAATTATGTTGGGGTATGATCTCTATATTTATCATACTGATCTTTTATGATCATATGATGAGATACCCCATTTGATCTTTTCAATTCAGTATTTTGAAGTTTTAAGTGGCGCCGTTTGGCTGCCGAATTTTTAAGTGGTTCTTCACCCTTCTCGTTTTGAAGTTCTACTTTCATGTCAATTCTTTCAAGTTACTTTCTATTATGTTTGGGTATGATATCTATATCTATCATACTGGACTCTTATTTTCATATGATGAGAGACCCTATTTGACCTTGTCAATTCAATTTTGATGAAGTTTAAGTGACGCCGTTAGGCTGCCGAATTTTCAGAAGAGAAATCATGTTTTTTTCCTTCCTTTCATGTTCTTCATTTCATATGGTATATTTTCAAATTTCATTACCATGTTCTTAAATCCCTTATATTTTGTCCCTCTACTGTTTTATGGGTCATTTATGAATGTTTGACCCATTTCCCCTCTCTTCTCAATGTTTTTAAAATCTTGTAACATAGCCGTTATGCTGCAGAATTTTCGTCTCAAAGTGCCTCTCTCTCTTTTCTAAAAATTATTTTATGTTATAAAGTTAATACTCAAAGCTCTTATTTCTACAGGGGTATTCACACATATATCAAAATGTTCTATTTTAAATTCTGGGATTTACATACATGAGACCCTCTCTCCCCTTCCGTGGGTTTAAAGTGACGTAAAGATCATGTCTTTAAAGCAGTTTTTAAAACGTTATGATTATGAAATGAAACCCATTTATTTTATGATATATGGGTTATTTATGAAATGTTTGATGATGATATATGTGGCTGACATGATAATAAAGGAAAATTTAAGGGTGCGCCCTGATAGCGCTCCAATGCATTGGGTAAAGACTTAATCTCTAGAGATGACCATTTTAACGACGCCTTGGTGAATAACCTTGGTAATTTTTAACGACACCTTGGGGATGGACCTTGGTGAAACGAAACGATTGTCAATATTAAATGTTGCAGCCACATATTCAAGTTATGATAATTTATTTTTATTATGATATGCCTCGTGATTTCATTCTCATGCCTTAAAGTTCTTTTCATGACCTTATTGAAGTATCTCAAGTTCACATATAAAATGTTTCTCTTGTTCCCTTACTGGGCTTTTTGCTCATCCTTTCTTCTGATGTATGTTCCCAGGTTATGAGATGCAGTAATGAACATAGGATGAACTTGAGGAGAAGCCTTGCAAGTGTTTAAGAAGAATGTTTTTTTTGTTTCATTTATTATGTTCCTGGTTTCCAAGACACTAAACCTTAAAGATCCTCGGTTTTGTAAAATGTAATGAAAGTTTATGTGATAAAAAGGCGGGATGCGATATGAAACATTGATAATTTTTCATGTTTCAATTCATGGATACAGTTGTGTTTGGTTATTCAGTGTTTTTTTCAAATTCATGCGGCCTGATCAAGAATCTAATGAACTTGAAAATGGAATTAAAATTTTATACTAACTTAAAGTATAAATATCATTCCACACATGTAAGAATGAGTTTTTTTGTGGTTATTTTGTATATAAAGAATCAAAAATATATATGATACTCTCCATGATGAATTTTTATTAATTTATTATAAATATCATAGTTAGGTATACATTTTTTTATTTTTCATTTTTTTGGTTATTATATTATCTTAAATAGACAAAAAACTCTATTGTTTCATTTTTATGTTCTAGGTATTTTAAAATACATGAATGAAATGAATTGGGGATTGTAAAAACAAGTTTGAGTTATTCATTATTGTTAATAAGGCATGGTATAAAATTATAAATGTATCTTTTTAGTAAAATGCTATGGAAATAGGGGGAGTGGATTTATCCTTTAAAAAAATAAATCAAAATAAAAGGTAATTCTCAAAAATAAATTATTTTTAAATAACAAAGCCATAAATAATATATAATATAGGTGATAAATTTGATCTTTTTTTATAATGGTAATATCAAATTAATTTAAGTGCAGAAAAAGAAAATCCAAATTTATATAATTATGTGAGTCAATGTTAAATGATGCAATGTGTAAAAGTAAAAGGGATAAAAACAAAATTGTTAAGTAGTTTGAAAATTGCATAATGTTTTACCCTATGTATCCACCTATCCACTTAAGAGGTCAATGATGTGAATACCTCAATGAAAGTGGGGGTCGAGAAATAAATTCCTCATAATTGTGGTTTGAGAGAATCCTCTTAATCTTTAGTGGTTTCCAATTTAATCATCTCACAACCTTATGAAGTTTGATCAATTAGGGAGTACATGTTAAGGAAATAGAATTTTGTTTTAGGAAAGACCACAAAAATCCCCTCGCAAATCTCTTTGATGGATGAAGTATAACAAATATTGTTAGATCTGAGATAATTCACGAGGGACCTTAAAGGATTTTAACATATAAGGTTCTTTGATATAATTTATAATTATATAGCATCACCATCGATTTGAACATTGATTAAACATCATTTTGGTAAATGATAAAAATGTGAGTCTTAATGTAAACAAGGTGGTCCTTTTATAACCTACAAAAGAACAATGAATCTTTTAGAAATTATTAAGTATAATGAAAACATTGAAGAAAAAATTTATTATTATTTTGAAGATATAAAATGCTCTATCACTGAAGCCTGACTAATGCAACTAGATACTCAATTACCTACACTAGGTAACAGGTGGCCTACCTATAGTCGGGAGCAGCAGAAGTACCTCCCCCAATGATCTAATACTAGCTGGTGGCTATTCGGAGACATTCTAGTAGATTTCTACTTCACTGAATGAGCCCCCAGTTAGCTGGTTCTCCTCCACCATGTAGTTGGTGGTGATGTTACACACTACGGATGTTGCTTTCATGGAATCTCCTTACTGATGTTGTCAGCATTGCTACACCTTCATCCATATCTACCTCCACTTGACTTCAAATCATTATAACTATATTCTATATTACTTATAAGTCATAAAGGATGGAAATACACATAACCAATAACTTATAAAGGTTTAAAAGGAACATTGATATTCCATGTGTTCAATCACTTTATATTTAATAAAAATTATAAAATTGACAAAAAATTTAAGAAACATATGTGGGTTATTTTTATCACAAAACGCTATGAGAGATATATGTGAAACAAATATTCCTTTTTTTAATATTACTTATATTTTATTAATCATAAATCTTTGGAATATTTATTTTCATTTAAGTTATTTTAATCTAAATTTTTATGGTAAGTTCTTATTTAAATGAGTTTTTTCATACCACGTTGTATGTTCTCAAGTGAATTATCTAGAGAAATAAGAAAAGGAAATAAAATTGAAATGTAATTTGGAAATCATGCTATATTTATTTGGGTATCCTGATATGTGGGTGTGGTATTAGATGTGTGATTTAGGCCAAATATTAGAGTTACAACCCCAACCTAGGATTCAATTATAATACTATGGAAAAAAGGGATTCTCCCTCACTTTCTCCCAATCCTTTATCATTCTCTCCATCCATACCTAATTTAATATTGTTTATTTAATATTAATTATTTTATTTATCTTCTTCTTTGTCCCCAATCAAAGATTCATTTGGGGTAGCATGGCCACATCAATAAGTTGAAGGTAACCTTATACTTTTTATTTTGTGATTCAACTGATTTGGGAATTTTTTTTTACGATTTGATCTTATTTTATCTCATTTTCAAGTAATTTTGTTTATGATACTAATTTGTGTTTGATTCTGGTATAATTTCGTTATTTTATGTGTTATTTTTTAGATAATTGAACCTAATCCTTTTGAATGTATTGATTCATTTTTAGGGTTGTTTTGGTGAATCAGTGTGTTGTGTCAGATGCAATAAACCCATCCAAGAAGCTAATGCAACTTATAATGAAATTAAATAGTTGTTTATACTAACTATAAGTATAAATACCATTCCACCCATGGTAATATAAGTGTAAAAATTATTATTTTTTATGAAATATCTACAATAAATTAGTGGGGAAATAAATATTGTCTTTTTTAGGCTTATTTGATTATTAAATTATTTTAAATGACATAATTAAGTATAAATGGTGTTGTTTGTAATTTTTTCTATTATATTATCATAAATATATAAAAAAATATTTTAATTTTTTTATTTTATATATTATTTTATATTAATTAAATAAAACAATTTGTGATTCTAAAAGTTGGTTTGTGCGATAGGTAGGTTTTAAAAAGGAGACGGATAATGTTATAAGTGTATATTTCTCATTGAATATTGTTTGGTTATTATTCATCCTGGATTTTTAGAGTATTTATTATTCATGATATTATTGTGATAATAAATTTTCTTGTTATTTTGTTTTTTAAAATATTCTTTTAGACCATGTTGTATGCTCTGAAGTGAACAAGGTAAAGAAATTAAATTAAGGATCAAAAATGAAAATTTAATTTTAAAATCATGTTTAAGTTCTTTTGGTGAACATATGTGTGGGTGTGTGTTTCAGTGTATGATTTGGAATGGGTTTCACATTTTTGACCCCCACCTTATTTTCCATTATAATACTAAGAAAAAAGGGATCCTATCTCAAAATCCCTCTATCGTCCCCCTTCTATCCCCCTCCCTAATTCACTCTTCTTCCTTTAAAATGTTTTCTGTTATTTATCTTCATATTATTCCTATTTCAGAGTATTTTTTATGGTAGTGTGACCTCATAAAAAAGAGAAATTAAATCCCTCAATTTTGACCTTGTGATTTTGTTAATTTGGGATTTTTGACTAGCCCATATTATTTCATCTCATTTGGGAATGAAAATATTATTCCCTTAAATCAAGATTCATTAAAGGGATCATATTTGTGATTAATGTATAATTTATTTTAGGTAGGTGACCTTGATCATTGTTCATGTCCCACTTTTTGTATACAATTGTGTTTGGTGTGTTGGTGTATTGTGTTGGATATTGGTGACTTGGACAAAAATGATAATGCACCTACTAAGGGAAATTTAAAAAAATATTATACTAACTTTAAGTGTAAATATAATTCTATAGAAATTGGAATGGGTGTGAAAAACGGTTTTTTTGTTTATAAAATATATAAAATAAATAAATAAGTAAATAAATATGGAATTATTTATACTAAATTGGTTATTACTTTATTTAAAATTTTGTTATGAAAGAAGAAATAATGTTTTTTTGAAGTGTTTTTCTATTAGATGGTCTTAAATAGATATTAATATCTATAGTAACATTTCAGTTTCTATGTAATTAAATTTCATTAAATAACTAAATTTGTGATTCCACAATGTTGTTTGTATTGTTTATTTCTCTTTATAAGGTAAGGATTAATGTTATAAATGTATATTTATAATTAAATGTCATTTATCTATTATTCATGATAAATTTTTAGAATATATATTTTCTTCGATATTATTATGATTATTAATTTTCCTGTATTGTAATTATTGAAATAATTTCATCTAAAACCCATGTAGTCTATTCTAAATTGAACATTATAAATGAATATAAAAAAATATAAAAAATGAAAATAAATTTTTGAACTCATGTTTCTTTTCACATGTGTGGGTGTGGGTGTTTGTTTCTAATTTGGGTTGAGTGTTAGAGTAATGACTCTTATACTGGTTCCATTTATAATACTAAGAAAAAAAGGATCCTTTCTCACAATCTCCCATCCTCTCTCTTTTCTTCCCCCCTCTATAATTATCTCTTATTATTTTAATCTTCTTTAAAATATTTATTTTCATCATAGTACCATATTGGTGTTTCATTTTTTGATAAGTGACCACATCAATACAAGAAAGGTAATCCATAAATTCTGATTTTATGATTTAACTAATGTGGAACTTTTTTGTTATCCCTTCATATATCATCTAATTTTTTTCAATATTTTTTGATTCCTATAATTAAAGTTCTATTAAAGGGGTTATATTGATATATAGGGAATAATTTATTTTAGGTAAGTGACCCTAATATTCTTGTACATATGGATTCATGTATATGGTTTTCTTTTTTTGAGTTAGTCCATTGTACTAGATATAGGATACCTTTCCAGGAATATTGTATGCTAATTCATTGAAGTAAAAAATGTGTATACAAACTTAAAACATTAATATAATTCTATACATAGAAAAATGAGTGTGACAATGGTTCTTTTTGTTATAAAATATCAAAAAAAAAATAAATATATAAATGTGGTGTTATTAATGTTGAATTGGTTATTAAATTATTTTTAAATCCATAACTACAAATAGTAATGCTTCAAATTGTTTGATGTAATATGATTTAAAACAAATATAAAACATTAATATTTATTATTTTAGTATTTTTGTGATTTAAAATGTTTAAAAAATGGTTGATTCCGAAAGAGGTTTCGAATTATTTATTGGTCTTAATAAGGAAAGGGTTAAATTTATATGTTTATGTGGATAGTTGAATATTTTTTTATATTATTTATTATTAATTATTAAAATAATCATTTTCTTTGATGTTACAATGATCAGGATTTTACATGGTACGTGGTTAATTGAAATATTTATTTGTTCATAACACATTGTATGTTCTCAACTAAATGTGGTAATGAAACTAAAATAAATATAAAAAATGAAAATATAATTTGGAACCCATGTTTATTTTCTTTGGGTGAACTCATGTATCCATGTGGGGGTCAGTGTGTGATTTGTACCAAGTGTCAGTGTTACAACCACCCACCCTAGTTTCTATTATAGTACTAAGAAATAAAGGCCTCTTATATTACTCTCTATCTCTTTATCCCCCTTATCTCCCTCCCTACCTAATTACACCTTATTCCATTAACTTTTGTTATTTGATTTCTCCTCTACTTGGTCCCTTATTAGAGTTATTTTTGTGTAAATGTGATTCTTTTGATATTAGAGAGTTAATCACTAAATTTTCATTCTCTAATTCAACATAGTTGAGGATGATGTGATATATTATCTTATTGTATCTCATTTTTAATTA
The DNA here is from genome assembly GCA_963277665.1 of Viscum album. Taxonomy (NCBI): domain Eukaryota; kingdom Viridiplantae; phylum Streptophyta; class Magnoliopsida; order Santalales; family Viscaceae; genus Viscum; species Viscum album. The sequence continues at coordinate 638,593,463 of OY728146.1, read as the reverse complement.
TTTTTTGATTCCCTTAATTTATGTTCTATTTAATGGTTCTCATTAAAAGAGAGGGTGTTAATATTTTATGTTGGCATCCGAAATCTTTTTTCATGTCTTGATTCATGTATAAAATTCTATTTGGGGAGTCTATGTGTTTTTTTAGATGTAGGATACATGAACCAGAAGAAAATTAAATTGTTAATAGAATTAATAATTTTTATTAATAAATTGAAGTATAAATATCATCACACAGATAATATAGTGAGTTTGATACTGGTTATTTTTTCTATAAAATATCTAAAACAAATAAATTAAGAAATAAATAAGTTTTTCTTCATGGTGGATTGTTTATCGAATTATATTAAATTTTGTAGGTAAATAGAATTGTTGTAACATCGAATTATTTTACTATCATATATTCATAAATAGATAAAAACACTATTGATTATTTTTTTATTTTCTATGTGATTTTATATGAATTAAAAAATAAGGTGGTGATTCTAAATGTTGTATTGAGTTATTGATTTGTCTTAATAATTCATTTATTTAATTTGTAAATTAATATTACTCTTTGAATATTTAATTTTTCAGATTTATCTGGAATTATTGAAATGCTAATTTTTCATGATATTGTTGTGATATTGGTTTTTAATGTTATGTGCTTATTGAAATGAGTATTTTTATAAAAATGGTATTTTTTAAAATTGAACGTGGAATAGAAATAAAAATAAAGATAAAAACTGAAATATAATTTGGAACACATGTTTTTTTTGGTGACTTGAATTGTGGGTGTCAGTGTTGGTGTGTGATTTTAATCAAGTTCCAGAGTTACAAACTAGCACCATAGTTTCTATTATAATACTCATAAATAAAAATAGGAATCCTATCCCACCATCACACTCTCCCCCTATCAAGACCACATCCCTCCAAATGTGCCTTTCGAGGATCGGCTATGGAGAGAGGGAGATAATGACTATCGAACCCCACCTCCCATTAGAAATGGGTTTGATTGTAGAACTAAGGGTATATAATATGCACAAATGAGATGAATTAACCTTAATATTAAATTTAAAAAATTAGAGATGAGATGTTAAACCACTAAGAGAAACCATTAATAAATAATAATCAATACCAATAAAAAAAATTAATTCTATACATAATCAGAAAAAACTAAAAAATTAAAAATAAACCATTGATAATGACAAAAAAATATCAGACATCTTCGGAACATCTCCTCAAGATAGAAACACCTATCTTGATCACCACTATCTCCTAATGACATGAACATATTTTATATACACATGGAGTGATCGTGACATGTATACTTGATAGGATCTTCCATGAAACCTATAATGTAAAATGTGATGGAACAATATTAAATCCAAAAAAATAAAGAAATAAAAATAAATCATCACATAAATTGTTAAATAAAATTTCCCAACCTCACTAGTCCCACTCTCTAAGTAACGCATCAAATTAAATCATTATATATAAAAATAATTTATGTAAATAAAGTCACCCTTATTCTATATCCTCTTTAGGTTTTATCTCTCATACCTCAATGGATCACATCCTTTTCTCTTCCTTTACATATGTTATCCTATACTGAGTGAAATTATCTCAAAACAATTTTTCATCCTATGTGAACTGTAAAATCATCACTATCATCATAACATCAGTAGCCAAATGTATTTTTGGAAGCCACTATAGGCCATGTATCATGCAATAAAGGTCAAGACACTATATCCCATACAATTATCATAATTGGAAGTTGTGTCCAGGATATTTAAATATAATAATCTGTTATAAATTTAAAACATTACCATTTAAACATAAATGTATTATAAAACCAAGGTTAATCACCGACTAGGTATAGATGAACCTGATACTATAATATTTTTTAGAAAAATATACACCTACACAAAAACTACAGACAAGGAAATAGTGGGAGAGATGGAGAATTTAGCCATCCACGTCCTGACCATCCTATATGTTGAATAAAAACATCCCCACCAAATATCTAGCTGTCGATTTCCATGATAAATCTGGTGGAGAAACATTTGAAATAAAAAATAAGATAATATCTTTCACATCAACACTAAGATAAATGACATATCCTTAGACTCAATGACAACTATAATCACAAAAAAACACTCAATTTCTATTGTTAATGACTAAATCTGATGCAACAAATAAGAATAATGGTTTAATATTAATTATTAATATACCATTAATAAAATAATATTATTATGTATTCATTTACAAGATTAATACATTATTCTTTTATCCCAAGATCATTCAAGACCACAACATTAAACTTAATACCTTGTATTACTCTGCTATATATAATCATCAAAGATCAAAACCATTCATTTATTAATATCATTTATCATTTCGTAGATATAAAATTAATATATGGATCATAATCATCTACCATATTAAAGAGGCATGTTCCATCCATATGGAAAACCTTGTCAAGATGTTTGAAACTACAAAAAAGGATATCAGTCCAACTATTTATCCAAAAACATCAATCAAGAATATATCAATGGAAATAATACCTCTTAAATCAATGTTATTTTCCCAGTTTCATCCACTATTGTGAAAAATAAAATCCATCTCCACATCACTGGAATAAACTATCACTATATCCTTACGGATCCCACCCATTATGGATCAATGATCCAATACATTTCTAGTTTACCATCAAAAAATCAAAAAAAAATATCTAATATCCCAGATCATGCTTATAAATAATTAAAGGTATATTTTCTACATAAATTAAAGGAGGAAAATAATTCCATCTAATCATGGAATTCCACATCTAACAGAAAAGGACTGGCACACTAATCCTAAATCAATTATCTTTACCAAAAACAAATCTATATTCCCATATTCAATTTACCTGTTTATTATGATTAATTCCCATATGAATAATTATTCACAATTATTAGGTACACCAATAACAAATATGAATTCTCAAATTAAATATCGGCATAATTTCTAAACATTTTTATCATTTTATGAAATAGAATAAACTATATTTTTTCACTTACAACTACAGGAAAATCCATGACAATAATCATTGAATAATGATAACTATGTGAAAAGACATGCTTATCACTTCATCTAATTTTATAATCATGGATAAAATTATATTTATCAATTATTTTTTATCATCTAGTACTATATAGTAGACCCATTTCCTAAACATATATTATAATACCCAAAATAAATACAATCACACAAAATATTTATAATAACATGTTTTTTAGAAAACAAATAGAAACATAAGTATATCATAAAACACTTATGATCACACATCCCAAATTAATCATTTAATTTTGTTAGTGAAATAACTATTTAAACTATATGTGATAATTCTTTATCATTCCCTATAAAATTTATAGAATATCAAATAATAATATCTTACATGTGATTTCATAATTATTGAAATAAAAAATATAATTCGTGATATAATTTCAAGAAATAATTCTAATGAAAGTATTTGGTGTTCTCATTCCATTTATTTATTAATATTATTTAATCTATAATATTCAATGTCATATTTTCTTCCTTTATAAATTTCTATATTATTTAATAATTTTTATTTATAAAACTTTATATATTTTACTATTTTTAAAGAAAATCACATCTATTAATCTAGAGAAAATAGTGGCTTGATTAAATAATAGGTTTCACAAATTTAATGAGAAGAATCATAATCCCTACCTCTTATAATATTCACATGTGTTTCACCAAGAATGGGAGAGATAAGGTGATGTGTACAAGTCCAAAAAATGTATTAGATGACTTAGACTGATCCTAAAAGATTATCAATACTTGTACATTAAGGTTATGGTTATCTAAACATAAGAAAATCAAGGATAATTGAAAGTCAAGATAATACTATTATTTATTAGCAATAAATATTTTTTCAAAGATATCTCCAAAAAGAGATATCAATCATTCCATATTTTATTTATCATTAGTTTTATCCATTTAATTACATACACAATTTATTTTACATATCCTAAAATAAATAAATGTTAAAGATTCCATTACAATCTGTTAACATATATAAAAAATATATTTCCATTTATTTTTCCTTTTATATCATCAAAAGAAACACAAAATAATAGAAAAGGAAAAAATTAAAATTTTTGAGAAAAACAAGAGACCCTAACACAATAAGGGTGCATTGAAGTAAGGTAAATTTCATTATCATTCAATGGGATTTGAAAAAATAAGTTTAACTTTATGTGATATTGAGATATTAGATGACATTTACATTGAAATTTAACAACATTCACATCGCTAATTGAATCTCATCATTATATTTATGTAGTGATAGAAACATTTAGTTTTCTTTCCATAACCATTATAAAATCCTTATTACCATAATGAAGAGAGAGAAAATATACCTTGAGTAAAGGTAAACATGTTTACCTTTATAGAAGTATAGGTTTCTATATAATGGCATGGAAAAATTATGAAAACAAATTTAAATAAATTAACATATAAATTCATAAGGAAATTGGATTTGGAACACTTGACACACCACTAATCCCTGGGAAAATATGAAGGGATTCAGAAATTTGGGGTCTTACATAAAATACCACTAAAAAATTCAACATCCACAATTTTTTAAAAAAAACATTAATGATGGAAAGGGGAATAAATAAACCACCCAGAAATATACCTCTCAAGCATCTCACTATATCAGTAATGAAAATACACATAAGAGGAAGAAGCACATAACCACAAAATATCATCAACTACCTCATAAATCATCATGTTTTAATATATAATATCCACATATAAGAGAGTCAGTCAATGAATATGAAACACTATTATCTATATTTTTTTTACCCATGTGGTTTTAAATGCACTAAATAAGTAATATTTTTTCCACTAGTTCATTTGAGTTATTGATTTATTTTAATAATAAAAGGATTGAAGATATAAATGCATATTGTTTATAGAATATATTTTTATTATTATTTTCCATTAATTGATAGAGTACTTATTTGTAACACCCCAGGTAAATAAAGAATATGAAAATTTCATATTTATCCATATTCTTGAATAAAATATTAATATGACTTTAAAGGGGATTCTATGCTCGATGGCGTACCCAACATGCAACAATGAGTTTCTTGGAAATCTTACGTTGCACTCTAATAATAAAATAATATTATTTTAAATGGTAGTTAACGCCTAGATGTTGTGATGGCGGGAATGAATAGAACTAACTAAAAATTTATTATATATGTTGGTCAAATATTTTTACTTTTTACAATAAATGTTAGAGGATTAAAAATGAGAATGAGTCCAATTTTAAGCGTAAACATTCTAATATTATTTAAAAGGTCGATTAACCACGTTTTGATGGAGAACCTCTTTTAAATCCACTTCTTGACAATTTTATGTGTTATATTTGACAAAATAAAATTCTTCTTTAGAATCGGGACATCAAAATTTACTTTGTGTAAATTTTTGGTATTTTTCCAAAAAAGTACAATTTTTAATGAATAGTGAAAAATGTTGTATTTTAATTCAAAAACTCTTTTAATCTAATTTATTTATATGATTATATTATATTTTAAATTGGTTTTAATGTGAAATTAGAATATATTTTTACCATGTAATCCAATAGTGGTCGTTGAAATTAATTTCACTTTGAAATCGGACATCAACTAGTGTCAATCTTTTGATACATTTTGTTTCATAAAAACACGCTATTTGTTTTGATAGAGGAAATTAATTATTAAATTAATTAATTCAACTTATATGTTCTGAATTTCGTAAAATATAAATCATTTTTGAGTTCGGAATATCAAATATAGCTTAGGGTAAACTTTTGGTAATTTTCTAAAAAACATCAATTTTTGATGAATAGTGAAACCACTAAGTGGTACTTATAAAAACTGATTTTCTGTTTAAATGAAATTTTTCCATCATTGTGTTTTGAATTTAAAAAATCCGACATACATGGTTGTCATTAAAAAGTAAAATGTGGTTCAATGGGATAAAAATAATTTTTTGGTGAATAGTAACTTATTAAGTTTTTAATCGCGATTAGAGGTAATTAGTGTAGTTTAAGGTAAGGATAATGTTTTAATAAAATTAAATGACCTATACACATATCCTACCATCATTGGATGTGTCATGGACGACCAATAAAATCCATGGGTCAACTTGGGGACCCCATGGATCCACTTTGGTTGGAAAAAGACATAAATACCTTTTTATTTAATGTTAAAGTAAAAATGACACAAACATGATATGTTTTACTAAAACAATTTTTACATGGGGTTATACAAGTAATATGTTTGACTATAAATAGTAATTGGAAATCTAAAACTATTTCCTACATCATAGTATTTGTTTTATAATTTTTATACATTAAATAAATTAAATTATTTATGACATCATGATGATGCAGCGATGACCTCATTATTTAACGATTTAAATAAAATGGAAAGATAATGTAAAATCTAAGACCATCACATGTCCAAAACCTATTGTATTTGGGGATTTAGAACCCTTATCACATTATCCTCGATGTATATCAATGTGGGACCTATTAAATCCGAAACACATTTTCAAATAAGGTAACATTTCTTTACATTCCAAGAGTGCCCCTCCTCTCCTCTTATAAAAGGCCCCCATCTCTACCTCCTTACCCACAATCCCAAAGACTTTGGCTTAGACAAAACCTGCCCATTTTGTATCTCCACATCCCTCTCTTACTCCTTGAAGCCTCAATTTGGGCAGAAGTCTTCCCAAGTAAGCCTTTGAGCTCAAACCAAAGGGAGTTACCCGATTTTAAGGTAATGTCTTCACTTGAGTCCTTTTGTATTATTTTGCCTCTTCAACCCCCTAAACTCTTTTTATTCATTTCTTTTGTAACAAATCCAGTATATTCAATATACTAGGATGTTTTTATAAGAAGTATTCGAGCTACATATACACACACATTCATCTAATGGTTAAAGAACATATTGTTTCTGTGGTTGGCGATTTTCTGCCTCACGAAACGATGATTGTTCAATATTCTTTTAACACCTTTAAAGGTGGACATTATGATGACACTGTATTTTATATATGATATATATGGTATTTATGTTTAATATATGATTATTTATTTTATATTTAAATCATAATTTTATTATTTTCATGTTGTGTAAATGCGATAATTTCATATGAGGAAGTGTGGACTACCGCCACCTCAAGTGATGTGACTCGTACATGAAATACATGGAATGTATAAAGAATGAAATTAATGATCATATGTGAACTATATAACATATATATTATACTGTAATTATAATATATATATATATATATCATTCATTTTTAATTCTGTTAATATGACATAGAAATGAAAGTAGCGTTCATGCGTACGTACGGCTTACCGTCTCCATGAACGATGCATTTCATTTCTTATCCCCAAATGTAATGTACTATTATAAGTACATATATATAATGGATATATATGATATATGTTACATCTAAATGATTAATATAATTCTGTAATTAAAATATACATATCTCTCATTTAGTTTTATTTCAATTAATATGACATAGAAATGAAAGTAGCGTTCATGCGTACGTACGGCTTACCGTCTCCATGAACGGTGAATTTCATTTATTACCTCTAAATGATTATGTGATATTATAAATACATGTATATGATATATATATATATGATATATATGATATCCAAATCAGGAATGTCATTCTAGATATAAAGAACCTTTGACCACACGAACAACATGTAATTGTAAGAAGTCCACTTTTGACTTAAGAACCAAATATCGACAAAACAAACATTCTTAACTTAAATGATTACATAATGTTTATAACATTTCAATAATTGATATAAAAGGAATAATGAACTTGAAAAATGTTCTTAAGCAAGTAGAAATTAACTCAAGTTTATTATTCAGGATGTTAAAGAACGATCGAGTCAAGTCGGATCCGAGGTAAGGGATCCTACTCCTCTCTTTCTTTTTAAGTACACTCTTTTATGCCATTCCTTTTAAGCTCATCTTTCTTGTGATTGGGATGTTATTTTATATTACTATTACTGTAATTTTTATGTTCATTTGATGAGAGACCCTATTCTCTCTCATCAATCCACTTTGGAAGTTTTGAGTGGCACCGTTAGGCTGTTGAATTTTTGTAAGAGATCTAACCTCTCTCTTTATTTTTAAGTACTCTCCTTTATGTCACTTATTTTAAGCTCCTCTTTGTTATGTTGAGGGATGTTATTTTATATTCCTATTTCTCTAAACTTTATGTTAATATGATTAGAGACCCTATTTGACCTCATAAATCCATTTTTGTGGCATCGTTAGGCTGCCGAGTTTTCGTAAGGGATTTTTCATCTCACTCTTATTCCCATGAGATTTATGCTACATTTGCCACAATTTCCTTTTAGTGGTGTATGTACTACCCATAAATTTACTCATTGTGTACAATACTTCCATTTATGAGTATTTACATCAATGTTGTATTGTCCTTCTTTCACGGGGTGTATGTTTCAAAAGTTACCCAAGTCGGTAAGGGAACCTTTCACCCTCGTATTTTTAAAAGACTTCTTTTGTTATGTCTTTTAATTCACATACTATTATGTTGGGATATGTTCTTATATATACTTATTTATTTAAATTTTATGTCCAAGTGATGAGATAACCTTTTTATCTCTCATCAACTCATTTTCTTAATTTTGAAGTGACACTGTTAGGCTGTCGAATTTTACCAAGGGAACTTTTTAACCAAATTTCGATTTCTATGGGTTAAACATGTAGTTATTGAATATGTCATCCTTTGAATATGTGTGAATGATATTTTATTGTTTTAAACTTAATATCCACTTATATTGGGTGTATTTATATTTGTCACACATAATTCTGAGATTGATTTCTCTTTAATTTAAGGATACCTTCTTTATAATGGATTTCATCTCATTTTACATTTCTTTTGAGACTTCATTGTTGTTATGCACCAATTAACTCTTATATGGTGTGTATACTGTCCTTTGACATATTATATCATGAATCCCTTTATTCTCATGATATAATAAAGTTCAGATTAAATGTTATTCCACTATTATTTGTATTCAAGATTCTCTCATTTTGTTAAAAACTATTTAACAAAAATATCGTTATAGATGTTTTAAAGATTTATTATTCTCAATAATTATCTTTAATGTCCATGTTTTAAAAATGGTTTTCAGTATTTATTTATATGGACAATAATGTTTTAAAATCATAATTCCATTAAAATATTCAAAGTGGTATGGGACACTTTGATTCAAAAATATCATGTAAATGGTTTTTGAAAATGGATTGATTAATTCAATATCTGGGAATTACTTATTGTGACTGAAAATGAAATGTTGTTATTGAAATATTTATATTTTAAATATTTTATGTGTAATGATGGTACTTGGACATTTTACAGGTGGTTACATGATAAACCATATGACGGGTGGTGTCGTGAATACCAGGACGGGTGGTTACATTATAACCTCCAATGCATTGGGTATGGAAGTCGGTCGTATGGCTATTCCATTAAGTATGTGTGGAAGTCAGCCGTATGGCTATTCCATTAAGTATGTGTGGAAGTCGACCGTATGGTTATTCCACTTAAGTATGTTTTTGTCCCAAGTTACCTTTATATGTTATGTGATCTTTTTATGGGTTTTATGGTAATCTTTTGGTTACAAAAGGGTAAGTAATGATCTTTTATTCAGTGAAGAGTTTTTACTACTTCATAAAGGTGAAATGTATTACTTTGATAAATTATACATGGTTTACTTGTTGTTTTGATAAACTAACAGTTTTCATTCTTTGCGTATCCCTTATTGAGCTCTTTATGCTCACCCCAAGTTTTTTTGAAATGTTTTTCACAGGAACTAATGTGGAATAGGGTCAAGGATGGGATCAAGGGAAAGTAATGATATATAAAACATGGAACTAGACATGTTTCTTTTTATGAGTTTTTATTTTATGGAAACTTAGTAGAAGTTTTTACTTTGTAATCTTTTGAGATGTAATAGTTATTTCCTAATTCTCTAAAACTCTAAACCTGAAAAGATCCTCGATGCGAATTATTCATTTAATTCAATATTAAGTAAGGTTTAAGGATGGGTCCTTATAGTTGGTATCAGAGGTCGGTTTAGATAACTTTAGAAATTAGGGTATTCTTTAAGCATAAGTGACATGACCATAATGGTTAGGATTTCATAAACAGTCCTAGTTTTAGATAAAGTGAATGAGTAAGTATATCTTAGTGTTTATCTTCCTCTTTAGTACATGATGGTTTTGTTGATATACTCACACTGACCTTTTTGGTTTTGGTAAATGGCTGGATCTAGCAGGCACCAAGGTAACGGTGGATGTGAAGGAAACTGTGACAGTTTTCTGAGCAAGCAACTGAATGATATGGAAGCTACAATGAGAACTCTTGTGTTTATCCTCAACCAACTATCTAGATTCATGATTGACCACCTAAACCTTGGTGATTTCTACAAGTCATCATATATGCGAGAAACAAATCCCTACGGAACTACAGGTAATAATCATAAAGGTAAGTGTGTTCAAAAACCTATGTGTCATAGATGTGGAAGGAAACACCAAGGAAAATGTTTCAAAGGGACAGAAATATGCTATAGATGTGGAAATAAAGGTCATAAAGCAAGAACCTTCCATGAAAAAGGAAGCATCCAGTTGACTCGAGGAAAGGGAAAGAAGTTCTTTTTGAGGGATCAATTGAATGTTTTAAATGTGGTGTGCATGGTCATTATGAAAACACATGTCCTATGAAGAAGTTTCGTGAATGGGATCACCAAGATCATACAAATACTCGTTTACCAATACCTAATGCCATTCCGATTGAGGATGAAGAAACTGACAATGACCAATCAAAGGTATGGATTATTTCTTAACTTTTGTTTTCTATTTTGGAATCTTAGGATATGATTCATGATTTTGTTTTTAGGAAAAAAGTATTTCAGGGCAAGTTTTAAAAGAATGGTCAATGGATCATGAAGAATGTTGAATGAGTAAGATGTCAACATATAAGGGATTCAAGGGTTATGGTGAAATTCTTAAGATTATTAAGTCTCTGTTGATGATAGGGTTACATTAGAAGATTTTTTATAGTATGTGTAACCCTGATGTTTAATATATGAAAATTTTATTCAAGGAATAGTTATCTGTTCTTTTGTGGACATAGTTATAAAGAAACATTTGGGTTTATATGATCCTAACTTTTGAGTAATTATGGGTTACTATATGTTATGATGGAAGTGAAAGGATTGAGATAAAATTGAGGTTAAATTGTGTTATGGTTATTTTTGATGATTTTATCTCTTTTTGGGGAATTATTTGAGAATTATATAGTTTTGGAAAAAGGAAAACACGCAGACCGTGTGACAACCCGGCGCGTCGGACAAAGCTGCGGGAATCGAACCCACAACCAATGTGTGACAGGTATTTATCGCCTACCACTGGACTATGTGAAGTCCATGGTTAGTTTGACTGATTCTTTTTAGTTATATGATTTTATGAATTAAGAGTAAGTTGATTTTTGGTTATTTATGAAAATGATTAACCTATCATGGAGGATATGTGATTAGGTTAATTACTTTTCAATACGAGACTTTAAGAGTAACTGATGTTATTTGGAGATAGGTGTTAATTTGTACCTTGGAATACTATGAGACTAAATCCTTAAAATATTTGGGTTTCAATATTATCTTGGTTTACTTTTAAGTATTTTATAGACAATTTTTTTATCGAATAGTCCTCATTGGACATTGGGTTTTGTTGGAAAAATTTTGGAGATTAAGCATAGATTTTTTTTAAAGGGTTATCCATTTCGGGATTATCTGACCTTGTACTAACCTTTCTGGTTTTGGTTTTGGTTAAAGCCTAAAGACACGGGAAGTATATAGTTCTCTTTGGTGGATTAGGTGATTCTCTAGAAGTTGATTATAGTACTCTTAATATGAACAAGTCTTCCTAAATACTCGTCTTTTGGAGAAAATATGAGTTTGTGTAAGGAATATAATAAAATTTGAAAGTCAACATGATAAGTGATTATGTTTCCTTATGAATAAATTCCTCAATAAAAAGTAACTAAAAACAAAATTTTGTCTATTAACTTTTCCTACTGGGGAATCGAATACCGTATAACCCATCACAAGTTTGTGATTTTCTTATGGTTGACTTTCTCCTAGACATGTTTACTATCACTCTCCATCAGAACATGACCCTTTTCTTTTTCTTCCATGTCCATGTTTTCATACACGGAATCCTATTATGGGTAAACTCGGGTGACCTCTGTACTTATCTTTCTTTATTTTAAAGTGATTTTTTTACCGACTCTTGTTCCGATGTGGGACTTTCAAGGATGTTTCCAATCTCAATTTTAAAATTGCAAGGACGCAATTCCCAAAAGGGGAGAAGGATGTAACACCCCAGGTCAATAAATAATATGAAAATTTCATATTTATCCATATTTGTGAAAAAAAATATTAATATGACTTTAAAGGGGATGCTATGCTCGATGGCGTACCCAACACGCAACAATGAGTTTCTTGGGAATCTTATGTTGCACTCTAATAATAAAATAATATTATTTTAAATGGTAGTTAATGCCTAACTATTGTGATGGCGGGAATGAATATAACTAACTAAAAAATTATTATATATGATGGTCAAATATTTTTAATTTTACAATAAATGTTAGAGGATTAAAAATGAGAATGAATCCAATTTTAAGCGTAAACATTCTAATATTATTTTAAAGGTCGATTAACAACCTTTTGATGGAGACCCTCGTTTAAATCCACTTTTTTACAATTTTATGTGTTATATTTGACAAAATAAAATTCTTATTTAGAATCGGGACATCAAAATTTACTTTGTGTAAATTTTTGATATTTTTTCAAAAAAGTTCAATTTTTAATGAATAGTGAAAATGTTGTATTTTAATACAAAACCCCTTTTAATATAATCTATTTATATGATTAGATTATATTTTGAATTGGTTTTAAAGTGAAATTAGAATATATTTTTACCATTTAATCCAATAGTGGTAGTTGGAATTAATTTCACTTTGAAACCGGATTTCATCTAGTGTCAATCTTTTGATACATTTTGTTTCATAAAAACACTCTATTTGTTTTGACAGTGGGAATTAATTATTAAATTAATTAATGCAACCTATATGTTCTGAATTTTGTAAAATAGACATCATTTTTGAATTCGTAATATCAAATATAGCTTAGGGTGAACTTTTGGTAATTTTCTGAAAAACTTCAATTTTTGATGAATAGTGAAACCACTAAGTGGTACTTATAAAAACTGATTTTCCATTTAAATGAAATTTTTCCATCATTGTGTTTTGAATTTCAAAAATCCGACATACATGGTTGTCATTAAGAAGTAAAATGTGGTTCAATGGGATAAAAATAATTTTTTGGTGAATAGTAACTTATTATGTTTTTAATCGCGATTAGAGGTAATTAGTGTAGTTTAAGGTAAGAATAATATTTTAATAAAATGAAATGACCTAGAAACATGTCCTACCCTCATTGGATGTGTCATGGCAGACCAAGAAAATCCATGGGTCAACTTGGGGACCCCATGGATCCACTTTGGTTGGAAAAAGACATAAATACCTTTTTATTTAATGTTAAAGTAAAAATGACACAAACATGATATGTTTTACTAAAACAATTTTTACATGGGGTTATACAAGTCATATGTTTGACTATAAATAGTAATTGGAAAGATAAAACGATTTCCTACATCATAGTAGTTTTTTTATAATTTTTAGACATTAAATAAATTAAATTATTTATGACATCAGGATGATGCAGCGATGACCTAATTATTTAACGATTTAAATAAAATGGAAATATAATGTAAAATCTAAGACCTAAACATGTCCAAAACCTATTGGATGGGTGGATTTAGAACCCTTATCACCTTATCCTATAATTATATCAATGTGGGACCTTTTAAATCCGAAACTCATTTTCAAATAAAGTAACATTTCTTTACATTCCATGAGTGCCCCTCCTCCCCTCTTATAAAAGGCCATCACCTCTACCTCCTTACCCACACTCCCAAAGCCTTTGGCTCGGCCAAACCCTGCCCATTTTGTCTCTCCACTTCCCTCTCTTACTCCTTGAAGCCTAACTTTGGGTAGAAGTCTTTCCAAGGAAGCCTTTAAGCTCAAACCAAAGGGAGTTACCCGATTTTAAGGTAATGTCTTCACTTGAGTCCTTTTGTATTATTTTTCCTCTCCAACCCCCTAAACTCTTTTTATTCATTTCTTTTGTAAGAACTCCAGTATCTTAAATATACTATGATGTTGTTATAAGAAGGATTCTAGCTACACTTACACACACCTTCATCTAATGGTTAAAGAACATACTATTTCTGTGGTTGGCGATTTTCTGCCTCACAAAACGATGATTGTTCAATATTCTTTTAACACCTTTAAAGGTGGCCGTTATGATGTCACTGTATTTTATATATGATATATATGATATTTATGTTTACTATATACTTATTTATTTTATATTTAAACCATACTTTTATTATTTTCATTTTGTGTAAATGCGATAATTTCATATGAGGAAGTGTGGACTACCGCCCCCTCAAGTGATGTGACTCATACATGCAATACATGGAACGTATAAAGAATGAAATTAATGATCATATGTGACCTATATAACATATATATTATACTGGAATTATAATATATATATATATATATCATTCATTTTTAATTCCATTAATATGACATAGAAATGAAAGTAGCGTTCATGCGTACGTACGGCTTACCGTCTCCATGAACGGTGCATTTCATTTCTTATCCCCAAATGTAATGTACTATTATAAGTACATATATATAATGGATATATATGATATATGTTACATCTAAATGATTAATATAATTTTGGAATTAAAATATACATACCTCTCATTTAGTTTTAATTCCATTAATATGACATAGAAATGAAAGTAGCGTTCATGCGTACGTACGGCTTACCGTCTCCATGAACGGTGCATTTAATTTCTTACCTATAAATGATTATGTGATATTATAAATACATTTATATCATAGATATATTTTATATATATGATATCCAAATCAGGAATGTCATTCTGGATATAAAGAACCTTTGACCACACGAACAACATGTAATTGTAAGAAGTCCACTTTTGACTTAAGAACCAAATATCGACAAAACAATCATTATTAACTTAAATGATTACATAATGTTTATAACATTTCAATAACTTATATAAAAGGAATAATGAACTTTAAAAAGGTTCTTAAGCAAGTATAAATTAACTCAAGTTTATTATTCAGGACGTTAAAGAACGATCGAGTCAAGTTGGACACGAGGTAAGGGATCCTACTCCACTCTTTCTTTTTAAGTACACTCTTTTATACAATTCCTTTTAAGCTCATCTTTCTTGTGATTGGGATGTTATTTTATATTACTCTTACTGTAATTTTTATGTTCATATGATGAGAGACCCTATTCTCTATCATCAATCCATTTTGGAAGTTTTGAGTGGCGCCCTTAGGCTGCTGAATTTTCGTAAGAGATCTAACCTCTCTCTTTCTTTTTAAGTACTCTCCTTTATGTCACTTATTTTAAGATCATCTTTGTTATGTTGGTGGATGTTCTTTTATATTCCACTTTCTGTAAACATTATGTTAATATGATGAGAGACCCTATTTGACCTCATCAATCCATTTTTTGGCACCATTAGGCTGCTGAGTTTTCGTAAGGGATTTTTCATCTCACTCTTATTCCCGTGGGATTTATGCTACATTTTCCACAATTTCCTTTGAGTGGTGTATGTACTGCCCATTACTTTACTCATTGTGTATAATACTTCCATTTATGAGTATTTACATCAATGTTGTATTGTCCTTCTTTCACGGGATGTATGTTTCGAAAGTTACCCAAGTTGGTAAGGGAACCTTTTACCCTCCTATTTTTAAAAGACTTCTTTTGTTATGTCTTTTAATTCACATACTATTATGTTGGTGTTGGGTAAAAATCCCTCAGGGTAACATTGTAGTATTTTTGGGTAGATTGTGTTTGTTGACAAAGTAGGTTTTCATGTATATTTGTCGAGTTCCCAAGAAGTTGTTGACAATCCTTATTGACAAAGAACGATGACAAAGGAAAGGACGATCTGGAGGCGGTACAAAAGAGCAGTACAAGGTGGCGCCGTTTCCCAGTGTTTGCCAACTTTTTGGGGTCCAAAATTTGGAGTTTGGTGAGCATCACGAAAAGTGGATTTCCATGAAGATCATAATTTAATATGGCAAAGGCATGAATTTCACGATGATGGGATGCATGGATTGGGTTTCGAGAAGACCAGAAAAATGGAGGCGGTGATGCTTTACGATTACGTCAAAGCTTCGCGAATGGCAGAGTTGAAGTGCATCGCGGCAGTGAAGGGCTTTGTGAGGGAGTTTCGCGGAGAAGACGCGAAGGAATGTTGATGGTGATTCTTCACGACTACGTCAATCTCAACGAACGGAAAATTTCCGTGGTGCTTCGTGATTTGGACAGAATTTCGGCAGAAACTTTGGAGCTTCGCGATTTGAGATGACGTGGCGTTGACTTCGCGCGGAAAGTTAGAGGGTCGATGGAATCTCCTATAAATAGAGGCCGATCCCCTCGAGAGAAGGAGAGAGAATTTTCAGAGAAAATCCATTGCTCTCGGTTCGCAGAGGTGGTTCGCGAAGGCAATGTGCTTTGGGAAAGGGGAGCTTCGCGGCGGCTATTCTAGCTCCGCAAAAGGCGTGTACCCCACGTTGGCTCAGTGAGCTTAGCAGAGAGGCAGGAGCTCCGCGACGGCCTAAGCATTGCGGATTTCTTTACATCGCGAGAGTGCTTCGCGATAGAGCTTCGCGACAAGGTAGGATCTTCACGAAGGATTGTTTGAGCTTCGCGAAATTGGGAGCCTAGCAAAGTAGGGTGCTTCACGAAGGTGTTTCCAAACTGAATTTCCCACTGGTTAAGAGGAAAAGTGGTATTCATCAGTGGATGAAAGTTGGACTTTAACAGAGCATCCATCAACAGTTAAGGATGCATGTATTCATGCAAATGAAGAGACCTACAAGTCTATAAACTGTGAGTGGATTCCCTTCTGGAGCAGTGAGCTTAGGAAGAGGAAGTAGGTGATCCTCTCCACCAGCAGTGAGCCAGAGAGAGAGAAACAGGGAGTGACCCTTGGTAAAGTAGTGAGTTGACCCTAATCATTGTAAAGGTAGTGATCCTGGGCATAGAAGTGATCTAGCCCAAACTTTGTATCCACATCTAGTGAAGAATAGTGGCATTTGGTACGACCGGCAACTTTTCGGCGTATGCTCCTTGGACGTAGCCCAGTGAGGGTGAACCAAGTAAAAATCTCTGTCTCTTCCTATTTGCTTCCCTGAATTTCATTCAAAGCGTCATCATTAGATAAATAAGTAAATAAGTGATCATATTTTACACACAAGAGCACACAAAGTGACCCTTGTAATAAAGAGGTCAAGATCCAGTGGGTAGGATGAACTTTGAAAAAGAATATCCATACCCTGATTCACCCCCCACCCCTCTCAGGGTATATAGGCCCCTATTGGTCCTAACAATTGGTATCAGAGGGATAGGTTGATTTTATCATATTTTTATGCTCAGACTTTGTGTAGTTGATTTGTGTTGATAAATCAGTCTTCTGTTATCTCGGTGTGCCATGGAAAAGGGAAAAACATAAAAGAAGAATCAGAAGTCAGGTGGTATTCCTCAGTGCGGAAGTGTTTATGGAAGAAGTGTGATTCAACTAAAGGAATCAAATAGCATGCTGAAGGAAGGCTTGGATGAATCAGATAGGGAAAATATAGATTCGCTCAATAATGATGTTCGAACGAGTGAAGTACTTAAAATTCAAAGTGATGCTGAAACCACTGATGATGAAGAAGTTTCAAGGAGGACACCAGTTAATGTCATTAACATGAAAAGGAAATGGACCGGAAATCGGATGAAGAAGTCAAATATAAAGATATTCGGATCAAAGTATTGGAGATTGAGGTCAACAAGCTAAGAGGCTTAAATCAAAGTCTTATTGACATAGTTACTGACCTAGCAGAGAATAATGATTCTCATGTCGATGAACTACAAAAGATGGCTAAAATGAAAGGAAAACAGAAGGCTAGTGATTTTGAAGAGAATAAAAAATCAGATGAAGTTCAGAATTTGAAAGCTAGAAATGGTGATCTAGAAACACAGTTTTCCGAAGAAGTTCATAAGAATCAAATACTACAACAAGAGATTTCATGTTGCTCTAATTCTATTGAAGAAGAAAAATTGAAAGTGAAAGAGAAAAGTGACATGGTGGAAAAGATGACACGTGAAATGGAGGATGAGATGAGTCGTGGAAAGAATCTCAGAAGGGAATGTAATGCCCACCTTAAATCAAGTGATATGAAGATTCAGAAGTTGGAAGAAGAGATAGAATCAGTAAAGAAAGAAGTGGAGATATCCAATGTTAAAGGAATGCCAAAAATGAAGGATGCATTACACTTGCTATTTGATAATCCTTCGACAAGTGATGATAAAATGAATAACAGATATGCTATTTCTGAAGAGAAACAACAGAATATTTTCTCATCTCAAGGACCAGAAAGTTTCAGAAAAGCTGGTATTGGATTTGATAAATCACCTCCCATGCATGATAATAAGGGAGCCGTGAATAACTACAGAAATGGAGAAAATCATGTAGGTACTGGAGACAGGACTAAGAGGATAGCTATAAGAAGAAGTGATGACATGTGCTATTTCTGCGGGATTCATGACCACACATCAAGCTTTTGTTCAGAGGCTCTGGAATACATTTCCGGTTGTGGAAATAGAATCTGTAAAAAATCTGAGAATAAGAATATGCGTCATGAGAAATCTGAGATAAGAGTCTCTCAGAGGAAATCACTTATTAGATGCTATTACTGTGAAAGAATGGGACATACCATGAGTATGGGTCAGGAAGCTCAAGAGTACACTGTCATAAGAAGAACTCATGATGCATCAACATATCGACAGAGAAATGATGAAATGAGGTATGCCTTTGATGTAAAATGTTTTATATGTTCTGATTATGGGCATTTGGAAAGACAATGTAGCAAGAAGAAAACAGGAATGGAAAAGGAACTCAAAAAGAGATTCTTAACTCCAGGTGTGCATGATAAGGAATTATGCACTGGAAGAAAAAGTGAACAGCTCTCATAGAGAGAATGTGAACAAACCTGGATGATTAAGGGGAGATCTACTTCAGCTATGAGTAAGAAGAATGCACATTCAGTAGAGGACTCACCACTAGTGAAAGAGATTGCGGTGACCCAGACATCTGATAAAAGAAATATGAACAAAGAATGCATCAAAAAATACGCATGTCGTGTTTCTCAGCAAGAAGTGAAGGAAAGAGGAAGACCCCTAAGATGGGAGAAGAAGAAAGGGAAGATGCCAAACAGAGAGGTTCCTACTCAGAGAAATAATCAAGGAAAATGGAATTTTGGTAGAACCTCAAAGAAGGAAATGTGTAGTAGCAGGTTTATACCCCAAGCGGTGAGAAAGGCCGAGCCTACCAAATCTACATATCAGAAAAAGGATCAGAATGTAGGCAATGAATGCCTAGTCATATGGCCAGAACAGTTGAAGTTGGCTAGGCAGTTGGAGGAAGCAAGAAAGGAGTGTGATGCCCTCCAAGAAAAAATAAAAGGTTTGACCCGTCAGGATCAACCACTATCTTCATCTTGAGGAGTCCAGAATAAACTCCCCTCTCCCGATGTATATAAATGCAATTAACAGATGATTCATGTGTTTCAGGTTCAAGGGAGATATGATCCAAGGGGAAGTGGCATCTAAGGATGTGAAGTGGATATGTGATATGCTCTACAGTTTCAATTAATTCAAATCAGGTACTAGAGTTGATGAAGAAAGGGAGCAAAATAGCACAATAGGAAGTGATTGTGTTATTAACTCTATATCTTGTTTCCTACATCGAGTTTCAACTCGGTAGGCTTAGAGATTTGGTTAATGGCTCAATGATGAGTGCTAGATTGGCATAAATCATACAGGTGGAAGATGAGAATAAATGATGTAGGAGAGGAATGACGTTTATGGGTCTAAACAGTGGGTCAAACCACAGGAAGTGTTCCATAACATAGGGGGAGCATTCAATAACAAAATCAGATGCCAGATCCAACAAGGAAATAATTCGATGACCCAGCTCAGGTGTTGTCTATCGAGAGAATACATACTGTGGGAGAAGCAGCAATGATCAAGCATTTCATGCTTATTTATTTTGATCTAACATTGTGGTATCAGCTGACTGTTTTCAAGATACCAAGAAGCTATGAGAAGTAGTTGAAAGGAATGATTCCACTGATCAATGAAACAGTGAGAAATTTCCAGATAAACGTGATGAGGAGGAAAGAATCAAAGTTGGAGCATAAGTGACTAATGCTGATTTAGAAAAGAAAAATCCTCATATGCACAATAGTCAAAGAGTTGAGCTGAAATTGACATGAAGAATATCATTGGTGATTAGTCAGCTCTAGCTCAGACAAGGAGAATGTATTCACTACAGAAGACATCATTTATATCCCAGGTTGAGCCGAAATGCATTGCTGATGTAGCTGAAGATGAAAACTGGGTCCAGGCTATGAATGAAGAGCTTGATCAGATTGAGAGGAACCAGACATGGGAGATTGTTTCGAGGCCATCAGACAAGAATGTCATCGGGACTAAATGGGTCTATCAAAAGAAGATGAATGAAGATGGCACAGTGATTTAGAACAAAGCATGGCTAGTGTGCAAGGGATTCTCCCAGATTGAGGGTTTAGATATTGATGAGACATTAGAACTGGTTGCAAGGCTGAGAGACAATCAGATTATTCATAACCATTGCAGTGCAAAGAAAGTTCAAAGTGTTCCAGATGGATGTCAAGACTGCATTTCTAAATGGGTTTCTGGAAGAAGAGGTGTACATTGAGCAGCCAGATGGTTTTCTCATTCATGAGAATGAGAACAAAGTTTTCAGGCTGAAGAAGGCGTTATATTGGCTGAAACAAGCACCAAGATCATGGTACAGAAGGCTATATCAGTATTTTAAGAAGATTGGTTTTCAGCATGGGGTATTTGATTACAATATTTATTTCAAAAAAAAATAGTAATCAAAGGATGATGAGACTGTTCAAGGAAGAAGACATAATATTTGGAAGATCAGATGAAGCATAGTGGAGACAATCTTCTGAATTCATGAAACATGAGTTCGAAATGTCTATGATTAGTGAGATGATGTTTTTCCTTGGTTTACAGGTTACACAATGCAGGAATGACACATTCACTTCTCAATCCAAATATGCCAAGGATGTTTCGAAATGATTTGGAATGGAAAATTCCAAGGAGATGAAGACCCTGGTGTCTACCCGGATGAAATCATCAAAAGATGACAGTGGCCAAGCAGTGAGATATCAGAGCAATCCGACGGAAAGCCACATGCTTGCAGTGAAAAGAATACTTCGGTATATCCAGGGAACAGTGGATTTTGGCTTGACATATACTGACAAATCTCAGACAGAGTTATTGGGATATACTTATGCAGACTGGGCCGGTTCAGCAGATGATGGAAAATCAATGTTAGGTGGTGCATTCTATCTTGGTGGATTGTGTATTTCTTGGCTAAGCAAGAAGCAAGATTTAATTTCATTGAGCACTGCAGAAGCTGAGTATATTGCGGCCACTCAAGCATGCACACAGTTATTGTGGATGAAGCAGCAGCTTGAAGATATTGGAGTTCAAGTGAAGTCTCCGATCGGAATCAAGTGCGACAACTCAAGTGTTATAAATCATAGAAAAAATCCCGTCCATCATTCAAGGACAAAGCACATTGAGATTAAGTATCATTTTATCAAGGAGAAGGTTGAGCAGGGACTCGTGAAGTTGGAGTATTTGCCTACAGAGCTACAGGTTACAGACATTCTGACCAAGGCCTTACCCAAGGAAGCTTTTGAGAGGCATCGACTAGCTCTGGGAGTTCAGTCGATTCCCCACACTTGAAATAGTGTGGATGTGGGTTACCCCCCCCCCCCCTCCTCGAGGTATTCTTTGTTTTTCCCTAGTGTACAGATATGTGTTCTCTACTATGTTACAGACTACAATGGAGTGACGTTTGGGTTCGTTGACAAAGGGGGAGAAAATAATGATTGATCAAGGGGTAGACAGTGTGGCTATTTGATAAATCATGAATGATATGGGGAGAAGCTAAACAGTGGAGAATCCAGATTGGGGGAGAAATTAGAAAGGGGGGAGTATTAAATCTGACGATGCTAGAAGTGATCGATCAAAGCATAGATATCACGACAGCTAAGGCTCGTGATAAAATCGGAACAGTGGTGTTGGAATGGTGAGAGAAGGTATCCAGCTATCACCAATTGGGATCCGTGTGGTTCAATAATTGGTATCAATGTATGAATTGGTATCAGGTTGGAATCGACAATTGGTGTTTGACATGAAGTGATTCATTGATGAACATTTCATACTACTCTTGTTTCTCACGCCGAGAATTGCTCATGTGGGCTTAGATTACGTGTTATGTGATTCCTTGAATGCTATCATAATCGCAAGAGGTGAATGGTGGTAGCATCTGGAAGAAGACTCAGTGAGGTATCAAAGTGCAGAAAATCTTTCTGAGCAGAGTTGTGAAGAGTTGTCAACAAACCCAAAGGGGGAGATTGTTGGGAAAAAATCCCTCAAGGTAACATTGCAGCGACTAGAAGAAGACTCAGTGAGGTATCAAAGAGAAGAAAATCTTTCTGAGCAGAGTTATGAAGAGTTGTCAACAAACCCAAAGGGGGAGATTGTTGGGCAAAAATCCCTCAAGATAACATTGCAGTATTTTTGGGTTGATTGTGTTTGTTGACAAAGTAGGTTTTCATGGATATTTGTCGAGTTCCCAAGAAGTTGTTGACAATCCTTGTTGACAAAGAATGATGACAAAGGAAAGGATGATCTGGATGCGGTACAAAAGAGCATTACAAGGTGGCATCGTTTCCCAGTGTTTGCCAAATTTTTGGGGTCCAAAATTTGGAGTTTGGTGAGCATCGCGAAACGTGGATTTCCATGAAGATCATAATTTAATATGGAAAAGGTATGAATTTCGCGAAGATGAGATGTGTGGATTGGGTTTCGCAAAGACCAGAAAAATGGAGGCGGTGATGCTTCGCTATTACGTCAAAGCTTCGCGAACGGAAGAGTTGAAGCGCATCGCGGTGGTGAAGGGCTTTGTGAGGGAGCTTCGCGGCGAAGGCGCGGAGGAATGTTGACGGTGATTCTTCGCGACTACGTTAAGATCCGCGAATGGAAAATTTCCGTGGTGCTTCGCGATTTGGTCAGAATTCCGGCAGAAACATTGGAGCTTCGCGATTTGATATGACGTGGCATTGACTTTGTGCGGAAAGTTCGAGGGTCGATGGAATCGCCTATAAATAGAATTCGATCCCATCGAGAGAAGCAGAGAGAATTTTCAGAGAAAATCCATTGCTCTCGGTTCGCAGAGGTGGTTCGTGAAGGCAGTGTACTTCGCAAAAGGGGAGATTCGCGACGGCTATTCTAGTTCCGCGAAAGGCATGTGCCCCACGTTGGCTCAGTGAGCTTCGCGGAGAGGTAGGAGCTCTGCGACGGCCTAATCATTGTAAAGGTCTATGCATCGTGAGAGTGCTTTTCTATAGAGCTTCGCGAAAAGGTAGGATCTTCACGAAGGCTTGTTTGAGCTTCGCGAAATTGGGAGCCGAGCGAAGTAGGGTGCTTCGTGAAGGTGTTTCCAAAGTGAATTGCCCACTGGTTAAGAGGCAAAGTGGTATTCATCAGTGGATGAAAGTTGGACTTTAACAGAGCATCCATCTATAGTTAAGGATGCATGTATTCATGCAAATGAAGAGACCTATAGGTCTATAAACTGTGAGTAGATTCCCTTCTGGAGCAGTGAGCTTAGGAAGAGGAAGTATGTGATCCTCTCCACCGGCAGTGATCCAGAGAGAGAGAAACAGTGAGTGACCCTTGGGAAATCAGTGAGCGGACCCTAAACGTTGTAAATATAGTGAGCCTTGGCATAGAAGTGATCTAGCCCAAACTTTGTATCCACATCTAGTGAATAATAGTGGCATTTGGTATGACCGGCAACTTGTCGGCGTATGCTCCTTGGACGTAGCCCAGTGAGGGTGAACCAAGTAAAAATCTCTGTGTCTTCCTATTTTCTTCCCTAAATTTCATTCAAAGCCTCATCATTAGATAAATAAGTAAATAAGTGATCATAGTTTACACAAAAGAGCAAACAAAGTGACCCTTGTAATAAACAGGTCAAGATCCAGTGGGGTAGGAAGATCTTTGAAAAAGAATATCCATACACTGATTCACCCCCCCCCCCCTCTCAGGGTATATAGGACCCTATTGGTCCTAACAGTTGGGATATGTTCTTATATATTCTTATTGATGTAAATTTTATGTCCAAGTGATGAGATACCCTTTTTATCTCTCATCAACTCATTTTCTAAATTTTGAAGTGACGTCGTTAGGCTGTCGAATTTTACCAAGGGAACTTTTTAACCCAATTTTGATTTCTTTGGGTTCAACATGTAGTTATTGAATATGTCATCCTTTGAATATGTGTGAATGACCTTTTATTGTTTTACACTTAATATCCACTTATATTGGGTGTATTTATATTTGTCACACATAATTCTGAGATTGATTTCTCTTTAATTTAAGGATACCTTCTTTATAATGGATTTCATCTCATTTTACATTTCTTTTGAGACTTCATTGTTGTTATGCACCAATTCACTCTTATATGGTGTGTATACTGTCCTTTGACATATTATATCATGAATCCCTTTATTATAATGATATAATAAATTTCGTATTAAATGTTATTCCGCTATTATTTGTATTCAAGAGTCTCTCATTTTGTTAAAAACTATTTAACAAAAATATCGTTTTAGATGTTTTAAAGATTTATTATTCTAAATATTTATCTTTAATGTCCATGTTTTAAAAATGGTTTACAGTATTTATTTATATGGACATTAATGTTTTAAAATAATAATTCCATTAAAATCTTCAAAGTGGTATGGGACACTTTGATTCAAAAATCTCTTTTAAATGGTTTTTGAAAATGGATTGATTCATTCAATATCTGGGAATTAATTATTGTGATTGAAAATGAAATGTTGTTATTGAAATGTTTATATTTTCAATATTTTATGTGTAATGATTGTACTTGGACATTTTACGGGTGGTTGCGTGATAAACCACATGACGGGTGGTGCCGTGAATACCAGGAAGGGTGGTTACGTTACAACCTCCAATATATTGGGTATGGAAGTCGACTGTATGGATATTTCATTAAGTATGTGTGGAAGTCAGTCGTATGGCTATTCCATTAATTATGTGTGGAAGTCGACCGTATGGTTATTCCACTTAAGTATGTTTAAGTCCCATGTTACCTTTATATGTTATGTGATCTTATTATGGGATTTATGGTAATCTTTTGGTTACAAAAGGGTAAGTAATGATATTTTATTCAGTGAAGAGTTTTTACTACTTCATAAAGGTGAAAAGTATTACTTTGATAAAGTATACATGGTGTACTTGTTGTTTTGATAAACTAACAGTTTTCATTCTTTGCGTATCCCTTACTGAGCTCTTTATGCTCACCCCAAGTTTTTTTGAAATGTTTTTCACAGGACCTAATGTGGAATAGGGTCAAGGATGGGATCAAGGGAAAGTCATGCTATATAAAACTTGGAACTAGAAATGTTTCTTTTTATGAGTTTTTATTTTATGGAAACTTATTAGAAGTTTCTACTTTGTAATCTTTTGAGATGTAATAGTTATTTCCTAATTCTCTAAAACTCTAAACCTGAAAAGATCCTCGATGTGAATTATTCATTTAATTCAATATTAAGTAAGGTTTAAGGCTGGGGCCTTTTATTATTTTCCTTGATATTATATTTTTCTTAATATTTCATGATATTTTATTATTGAATATACTTTTCTACAAACCACGTTGTATGTTCTCAGGTGAACCTGGTAAGAAAATAAAAAAAGATAAAAAGGTAAATGTAATTTGGAAATCGTGTTTAATTTTTTTGGTGGTTAAAAGTGTGGGTGTCTGTGTATTTGTTTGATTTGAGATGGGTGTCAGAGTTAACCCACCCCCACCCCCACTCACCCTAGATTCTAATATGATACGAATTAAAAGGGATATCCTCTCTCAACATCTCTCACTACATCCCCTTTATCTCCCTCACTACCTAGTAAAATCAACTTATTTTAATCTTATATCTTTGATATAATGTTTTATTTTTACCCTATAAGAATTTGGTTTGTGGAAGTTTTGTGACACCAAATAGAGGAAGGCAATCCCCAGCTTTTGCTTCTTTGATTCTATTGATTTATGAATGTTCAGTTATCTCATAGTATTTCAATAATTTTTAAAGGTTATATTGATTCAATTAATTATGGTTTTATTCAAGAAGTCGTATTGATAGAGAATGTATGATTTATTTTAGTTGGGTGACTCTAATAATTTTTCATGTCTCGATTCATGTATAAGGTAGTTTGGGGTGAGTATGTGTGTTGTGTCAGATGCAGGAAACCCAACTAATAATCTCATTCACTTGATTGTAGAATTATAAAATTTATACTAACTTGAACTATAGATATCATTCCACATACATAAGGAGTGTGATAGTGTTTATTTTTTCTATAAAATATTTAAAATAAAATAATATAAAGTAAATAAATATAGTTTTCCTTAGGATTAATTAGTTATTGATTTTTTTAGAATTCCATAAGTAGAAATATGGTTACTTTTAATTGGATGGCTATTAAATGATATTAAAGAGATAAGAAACCCTAATGCATTTTTTTTAGTTTCTATCTGATTCAGATTGAATTAATTAAATAAAATATTGATTATAAAACCTAGTTTTGAGTTATTGATTGGTTTGAATAAATAAATGATTAATGTTATCAATTCATAGTTATTATTGAATATTATTAGTCAATTATTCATCATTAATTATTGTAATGTTTTTTAATATTTATATTATTATGATATTTAATTTTCTTGTAATGTGATTCCTGAAATGCGTTTTTTGCATACTGATCCATCATGTACTCAATACATTTTTCCACATTGTTTTTGAATTAATTGTGTTCAAGTGGTGAAATTTCACTTTAATAGGATAATTTCTGAAAAAATATTAATTCTTATGTAATTATAGTTATATATATTATTTATAAATTTAGTGACTTATAGTGTTAAATAGTTCAATTTTTCATCACATTTACTATTAGTTTTTATGAACAAAATTTTTTGTTTTTTGAGATTTTATTCATTGAATATTTAAATGTTGAAGAATTCATGTATTTTTTATATATATTTGGTTTAGTTTAATTTTTTTAGTTATTCTAAATATTTTTAAAAAATATTTCATTTGATGCCTTTTTTTATTTCTTATTTTAAAATATGTATCAAAAAGTATTCTAGTAACTTCTGATTGACCATATTAATTATTCCAAAAATCCATTGGTTTAATAATACATATTTATTAGAGGTAAATTTTTTGGAAGATGAGAAATATTTATTGATTGATTTTTATTTCTAAAGGAAATTCATTTCATATGTGTTTTTGGATAGATTTTAATTAAATATTTTATTTTGATAGTAATTTTATTCAGAGATAAAATCTTGTAGAGTTTTTATTATCATTTCCATGTTACCTCTCTTTTCCTCTTATACCTTTAGTACTACTTGACCTAATTCTATGATCATAGAATAGAGGTTTTATTTCATCATTACCTAGCCCCTCCTACCATGGGAATAGAAAATTATTATTTCTACAATGAAACCCCATCACCTTCTACCTTTCCCCTACCTTACTACCAGTCATATACAAGGAGGATAAAAATAATTTTACAGTCATAAAAAATTACATGACTATGCCCTTCAATGTATGGTACCATCCCCCTTCTTTATTCAAAACGATATTGTTCATTGAACCTGTATTCTGTAGGTAATTCTACAATCATCCCTGGTACCACCACTCTGACCATGAGAATCCACGATCTTAAAGATTGAAACTAGACCCATTGTAAAGGGAAGGCTAGATGAAGCTATTTTTGAGTCCGTGATTTTGATTGGATAACATGACAAGAATTTGTTGATGTTAGGTTTTAAAATTAATGGCACAATGTTGTATTGGTTATTATGGGATAAAATAAAGTTCATAAATTCATAAATAAATGGTATCCTATGTAATGTGGCAAAAAATGGGTAAAACCACATGAAAATTGAAAGCTAACTATGGGTAAATGTGGGTACACACACCCTCACCATTATAATGGGAAACCATAAAAATATTTATCTTGATTAAGTGGGTAAATAAAGGTCACAAAATACAAAAAACTCAAATGAAATGATAGTGATGATAAACATGGTGAAGATAACGCGATCTTCTCTAGGAGGATCCTCCTTTAATATACATCTTCCATCCCCTCATGCCTCTTCTCCAATAGTTGTTTTAGTGGGTTTTAGTCACTAACCACCTACCACCACATTCCCTACCTTCAAAAATAATGGGTCATAACTATTTGAAAATAAATAACTACTAACACAAATTCCAATTAGAGATTTGATCAAGAACTAGTCACATCTCCACACATCGTTTCTATCTTCCAAACCATGCTTCTCAAATCATTACGAGGCCTCTCAAGGATCTGAACCATGTAAACCTATCGTAGTCAATCAACTTTAATAGAAAATATAATATATTTTCTTCTTTGTAAATTTTTTCCATGTCCACATTTCCTTCCCCCACCACATACCAGATCTGCAATGTCCATGAATGAAAATATGGATTCCTTGTAATGTAAAAGGAAATCTGACTATCAAAAAAATTTGTATATACACTTGTCTATGGCCAAGATCCTCCAAAAATTTTCACATCCACATTATCTATTTGAAATATTGTATGTCTCCCATGTAATCTACCTCTATCATAGATAAATCCACAAATGACTATAATATTGGAATATATCTCACAGCTCCTCCTATTAGAGTAGAAATATAACCATTAATAAATTTCCTATAGTCAAAATCACCTATAAACTCAAATTAAAAATTACCTCTAGTTGTGAAATATGATCCTCCATAACATAATTTAGCATCTTAGGTCTCCATTATGTATCTTATGATCCTCTTCACTATGCTCTAATGCTCCAATCTTGGATTCCTCATGTATAAACTAACTGCTTACACTTCATGTGAAATGTTTTCTCTAGTAAGAACTATAGTGAATATCAAACTACCCATTAATGATTCATATAGTACATTAGACATCATAATTCTCTCTAATTTACTATTAAGACTCATCATAGAATGTAAAATAAAATTAACAAGAATTGGCATAGTGAATGCCTATAATTCTTGAAAGATTAAGTGCTTCAGAAATTCTATAATAAATTCGTCTATTATATCAAAATGATTCCATTATTTCTCACTCGGTGAATCTATATCCAAAAAATCTTATTATCTAGTCCCAATCCCTTTATATCAAACACCTAAGATAATTGTTCCTTCATCACTTTGATATGAACATTCTTGGGGCCTACAACCAACATATCATCCACATAAAATAGAAGAATGATGAAATAATTACCATATAAACCCCAAAAATATGTATAAGGATCTAAATGGAATATAATTTATCCAAGGATCATGATATAGGATTCAAATATCTTATTCCAGAACCATAGAACCTGTTTGAGACAATAAATAGATTTATTCAACCTACAAACCATGTTCTATTTTCCTTCTACAAAAACATATCATAGGATAATGTAGATATCCTAATCTAGATCACCATGGAGAACATTAGTCTTCACATATATATTCTCTATATGAAAACTATATATAGCACACATTTCCATAACTATCCAAGCATTCATTAGTATAACAATAAGAGAAAATATTTCATTGAAATCAATACCTTCCTTCTTATCATATCCTTCAACCACCAAACATGCATGATATATTTATTCATGTTCCATTGCATCTTTCTTTATCTTAAAGACCCATTTTTATAGGATTTACTTTCTTACAAGATGACATAAAATAAGATCTCATGTTTTGTTCAGGGATTCAAGTTCCTCATAAATTTCCTCTATCCATGAGGATATATCTGGAATCTAGTTCACCTCTACAAGAGGATATATATCTTTATCCTCCATTAATAAGAAGTATTAAATATTTCTCTCAGGGATATAGTCAATGTTCTAGGTCAGTTCTCTAATCTTTGGAGTTTATCATCGTGTTCTAGACATAATTGGTACTTTATCTTCATGCTCTGGTAATGACTTAGAGTAAAATTGTTATTCATTTTACTTTTCTTCCACCTAAAAACCATTATTTTCAATATTTTCTTTTTCTATGTATTTATCAATTTACATTTTCAACTGGTCTTCAATGAATATGATGTCTCTATTGATGATAATTTTTTAGGCAGTGGGGTACCATAAAAAAATACCCCTTCACAAAATCATTATATCCAAAGAAGATACATTTCCAAGATCTTGAATCCAACTTTTATATTTTCATATCATTTAACATTTCATATAAAGGATTTTCAAATGTATGAAACAATAAAGAGTCAGTAGGTTTACTAGTCCACATCCCCATCAAGGTCATCATATCAATCTCCAATTAATGGAGATATTTTGATCAAATAACCAGTAGTATTCACTTCTTCTATAAAAAATATTTTTTTGATTCCATTAGTATTTAATATTTTCCTTATTATATATAATATAGTTTTCTTCATCAACTTTAGCACATAATTCTACTATAGAGGGTATACCCTTGTAAAATATACCATTATTCCTTCTCATTGAAGAAAAGTATAAAACACATCTCTTGTATATTATCCACCATTGATAGTCCTTAAACACATTATATTCTTTCTAGATTAAATCTCATTTCATACATTTAATGTTTTTAAGACTTAAAAAACATCTTCCTTCCACTTGATTGGGTATAGCCAAAATCTCCTAGAATAATCATTAGTGAATGATAAAAAGTATCTAGCTCCTCCTAAGGATCTAACTAGTTCTTTCCAAATAGCAGAATGGATCAACTCCAATATCTTCTTCTATCTTGATATTGAATTTCTAAACATTAACCTTTGTTTCTTACTCAAACTACAATCCTGAAAAATGGTAAGGATATCTTTGTAAGCCCATAAAAAAACATATAATCTATAAGAATATTCTGGAATTATTTAGAAATATGTCTAAGATTCTGATACCATAACTTCATCAATGCTTCCATTTAGGTAGTTCATGTGACAATAATATATTCCTCCATGTATGATTCACCCATAAGCGCATAAATGTTCTTTTAGATATTCTCTCCCTTCATCACCACAAGCACATCATTCAAAATTCTCATTACACCATTCTCAGTGTAAGCCTTGCATCTGATGTCGTCAAATTTTTATAAAGAAAATATGTTATTCTTTATGACCTTCACATGGTTTACTCTATAGATGGTTCAAAATAAAAAATAATGCATCATCAATTTATTTGTATCAATTCCAACAATCTTCAAGGTGTGATATTTTATCATATACACAAGTTCGTCTTTGATAGTTTCATAATGTTCAAAAAAGAATTGTTGAGATCTCTTGGGATATGTTTATCCAGAGTCTATTATCCATTCATCGTTGGGATTTTTTCTTCTTATTGCACTCATCGCTGCTTCACTGACTGATGTATCTCAAGAACTAATCACTACACTTTTCTGATATATCTTTTCACTACACTTCTTATTCCCACAATAGTTTCTTATATTACCCCCCATGACACAATTATAACATGTGACATTCTTCTTCTTACTCATTTATTTGGGTCTTCTATTATTTTCACTCCCAGTGGAACCATGCTCCACCATTCTTGCTCTCTCCATTGACAAAGCCTCTTCATCGTGTGCTTTTTCTTGTCTATCATTCTTGTTCTTTCACCGACTTTACTCTTCATGAAATGTGGCTAAAAATCATCTAATAACAATATATCCATAAAGATATTGTTTTTTTGTTGATATTGTGTTTTTCAAATGAATCTGGATGACACTAAAGTAGAATCAAAACACATTCAGTATCCATAATCTTATAAAAAACACCATAGTTGAGTGAATGTGGTATTGATTATGTTGAAGTGGTTAGCCACTGATGACAAATTTTCCATTTCAGGAGTGTACCATTTTATCTTCAAGAAAATTTTTTGTGCAGTGGCTTTTCCTTGTATAGCTTCATCAGATTATCTCGTACTTCTATTGCTATAATTTTATTCAAGATGCATGATAAGACACCATCTGCCAAATAAAAATGGATTTTTAACATAGAATTCACATCCATGTTATTTTTTTTCTCTTCTTTCATACCATCTAGTGTTTTTTCAATTACTAGTAGGCAATTACCATTTATAGTACTGAATATATCTTTATTTTACACAATAGAAGATTATTTCCCCTAATGTTTTTATCTCAAATTTTCCTACCATGTAGACACATTTTAATTCCATAAACTCCTCTATTTCTCAATGGTGTATTTAATAATTTAGAGAAAAATATTCTTATGTAAAAGATCAACTAGAATATAAATTAAAGAGCACACAAAAATTTAAGAGAATTATTAATACCCAAAATGTGAACACCACTGGTTTAGAACCTTTATCTAATACCACTTTTTAGGACTAAAAATGATTGTCTCTGCGATCAATCCAAATTTATTATATAAATAATATTTAAAAATGCATAAATAAATGAAACCATATGTAACATGGAAACCCCCCCCCCCAATTAAAGGGGTAAAAAACCACATGAAAATAGAAGGATAACTATATGTAAAAGTGGGTACAAACTCACTCGATATTACTGGGTGAAAATCCTAAAAATATCTATATTGAATAAGCAGGGAAATATACCTAACAAAATACCACACACTCAAATGAACAGATGGTTATGAGAAGCCCATTGAGGGTGATAAGATCTTCCAAAGCAGAGGGCTTCCTTTTATTGGACTCTTCTATCCCCTCCTACCTATTCTCTACGGGTGTATTTAGTTTTGTGTTTCCACTAACCACCTAATACCATGTACCCTCCCTTGAAAAATAAGGGGGAAACCATCCATTAATAGTTAATTGTAGATAGTTTGAAGATGGGAAAAAAGAGACCCGATCTCGATTGATAAAAACCATTCAAAAGGAAGTAACATAAAATAATAATATGTTTTGATTTCACAAACTAAAATAGATGAAACTCGTGATAATAATAATACTTACACATGGCTGAGTATGTCGTCTAATCTGAGTAATGGTGAGTTCCACTGTTGAAGTGTGAAGATGGAGAATGAACCCAATTTTTTATGTTAACTAAAAAAGAAGAATCATAATTGGGAACTCAATATCGATACTTAAATAATTGAGATTAAGACTAAAAATATATAATGAATTTGAGATTTGGGCATGGTTATAATAAAACTAGTGAACCTATAGTGAAGATGGAAAAGATAAGGTGTGATTTATGAAAATGATGAGTTGTGGTAGAACCTATACTAGCTCAATCATCAATTTGTTGTGGAATAATTGAAGAAAATGTAAGAGTATGAAGATGATTCAGATTCATATTTAGAAGAATCTATTTCCACTAATGAGTCTGACTACAAAGATCAAAGTATTTCTATGATCTAATATGAGTTGATAATGACACATAAAAAAACTGTATGGAAAGAAGCTAAGTAGATCGATCTCAATTTGGCCTATATTGGAGAAGAAGATTTTTGTTTGAGATATAATTGAATTCTTTTTCACATATTCCAGATATTATCTTATGGATAAATTTTGATGGGATCTAAAGTTACCCAGTGTTTTGGATGCCTTACCAAGGATTCATGCATTTTAGTTGTTAATTAAAATTCCCAAATGATATTCTGAAATATGTGGTCCTAGATCAATGATGAATTGAAAGTAAGCTCTGTTCAAAGGCGTTTAGATGACGATAGTCATGTTTAAAGGAGGACCATAACTAAACCCAGTGGCATGATGAGATTATCCATAAATAATACTACTTGAACCATATGGGTGAGGATGTTTTTTGACCAATAAATGTGTTCCAATGAAGACAATTTTTAGTTTGAATTCAGGGAAGATTCATGGGAAAGAATTGATCTTTTAAATTAATGGACATACTAAATTTGGATTAATAATGGTATTTTGAGTGGGCCTAAAGATAGGTAAAATCCTTGTATATAATTTCAGATCATAGGTACCCTAAAATTGGAATATTTTGAAATTTGAAATATAAGGAGCTCAGACATTTTTAAAGGATACACTGAGAAGACTCTGGTGTTCATTGGAGTATGTATAAATCTAATGAATCATACATACTTGTCAAATGAGATATAAAAAGTCCCTTGATCAAGATATCATGTGAATTTGAGTGTTTTAATCAAGTTACTTGATAAAAAATATGTGAAGTGGTATCCTTGAAATATGGAATACATTGAGGAAAAACTGAAGCTAATGTCTATGAGAAGGCTATGATGCTTAGAATTGGCATGTAATTTTAGGTTCATGATTCAAGAGAGAAAAGCAGATTTGAGGTATTCCAAAGAAGAAGTGTGTATAACAATTCACCATCTCTATCCACAAAACCATACACATGATTCAATCCTTTATCATTAATCCATATTTGGGGATTCAAAGCATATTAGATATAATGGAGATCAAGAAATAGAATATGCGGTGGACTCGGTGTAAGAGATAGTCATGGTGGAGATTGAAATATGAAGGTATAAAAATAGATAATACACTTCTTATTTATATATTACTCTTCATTATACATTTATTGGGATTATTTTATTGAATATTTTTGTTATTTATGCTCCTGAAATGTGTAGGTTTAATGTTATTGGATTCAGGATAAAATGTATTCAATCATTTTATGTTTTATTCATTATTTTATTAATTGTTTCATTGTGATTTTAATTGTAGTGTTCACACTTTTTATTAATGAGCATCAATTCTACAAAAATGTAAGAACTGACAATTGAAACTAGTGGATCCTTCACTCTTGAGCATTAACTAAAGTACTACTAATTAGAAAAATCTAATTCCTCTATTCTCTATTAATAAAAAACTATAATTCTTGAGCCCTAATCAGGAAATAATTACTAAATAAAATTCACATATCTATGTTGAAATCTAAATAAAAACTCGGTGAATTTACCATTTTTCATCAATTAATGATTTAACTATGTTGAAATGTGTAAAAAAGGAAAAACTTTCCAATAAATTTAGACTAGTTTGATCTTCATATAATATTTATTGATTTAACCTCCTCAATAACTTAACTACTTATTGTAAGGACCTGAACCTAGTTTCCTAGATCCGATGCCTTATTTTACTAAATTGGCATATAAACAGGTAATATTCATCCCAAATAACCAAGTAGTTTAGTAGCTTTTGGAAACAAGTTACAGAAATATTTTCAGAATTGCATCTTTAAAGGAAAACAACACTAATTTATTCCATTAGAAACATCCACCCCTCCGAGATTATTCCTCCAAATCACTCATAACATAATTCTTAATATCTTGGGAAAATGAAACAAAAGAATGGTGTGAGATCAAACGATCAGTAAGAGTAAAAAATACTGTAGAATTTAATATAAACATAAACATTAGGCATGGTTAATAAATAAAAACACATTACATTACACATAATAAACATGAAAACATTGTGGATGGAATATGAGCTAAATAAATAATGCCATAATAAAACATAATAATGTGTTTTATACTATTCAAATAACCACATGAACTTTCTATTACTAGCTTCATAATGATATAAGTGCATATGCTACACATTTTAAAACATTTTTTCAAGGACTCAGCCAAGACGCCTAAAAACGATTAAGGCCTCGTCCAAAACCATATATCATATTGGGAAAGGCCTTAGCCAAGTCCACATATATTTGTCTCATGATACCTACCAATGTATATAGGGATATAATGGTACCCACAAGTAACATAAATATCAATACATTCCTCATATGAAAAGGGTGAACATAATCAACATATACATTAATATTGAAACTAACATATAAAATGTAAATAACATTCCCCAATCATTTACCATAAACACTATCCATTCAGAACAATATGGTGTCTAGTTTCAAGATAGCACATTTATAGTCAAACTAATAGTAAAACATTCAATAAAACATGGTAGATGTTATCAAATGAGATAACCCTCAATGAATTAAAATATTCAACAATGTTTTCTGACATAGATGAGGATACTTTTAAATGAGAGCATTGAAAAATACTTGAGGGAAACAATCCATAAACATTCCAATGTGCCCAATACAACCTTGAAGCATTAAAATAATAATCCCTTGTAATATCATGAGAATAATGATACTCATGATATGATAAAACAAAGGGTAGTACATAAACCACAAGAATGAAATAAGATGTGAATCAGGAATATATCTCATAAAAGTTAATGTGAGATGGGAAAAATCCTTTTTACTTTTAAAAGAGGAGTACTTTTAGAAATTCATTTATATTTTCAAAGAAATCAGATTGTAAACCTGAATATAACACAAAATAAAATAATTTGACATGTAAATTATATTTTAGTCATAAATTATTCCCCAAAGAAGTGAATTCATTTAAAAACAATTCTTAATATTATTTATAAATAAAATATTTTAGATCATTTTAAGGAAAGTATTAAAAAAAATTAATAGAAAAGGAATGTTTGTTCTCTTAAATCCAGAAATGGACCAGTATAAATTTTCAGGATAAAATGAGTTTTTTTATAACAATAATGGTTGATTAAAATAGATTCTATAGTACACTTGAAAATGGGTAATAATTTGAAAATCCCTCTTGAATCAGGTTTGTTTATCGAGATAAATTTTTTTGAATGATCCTTTTAAAAATTTAAATCCCAATATAATAAAGAATGATTCTGTATGGTAATAATATATAGGATATTAAAAAAAATTAGTATTAGAACATAATAATATATAATTATTTTAATAAGTTATTTAGAAAATAAAAGTAACCCGAATGAAAATATAGGTTCGGGTAGAAAAACCCTTAAAACTTTGTAATCAATTGATTTGTATGTCCCATAAATAATAATAGAAAAAAGATACATTTAATACAATGACAAATAAATATATTCATGATATGTTACATCAATTGTCAGTATACATACACTATACACAAGTATTAATATTGAATACGGGAAATCTCTCAAAAATGGAAGTGAGATAACGAAACCCCTTACCTTAAGTCCGAATGTGTTCCACTCTAGAACTTAATGTCTTAAAATGTTAAAATAGAATTATTAATAACATATTTCAGAACCTATTAGCCATGTATTTATTTTTACATAATTCTTTTTAGTTTATTTACTCCCTTATTTATAATTTATAATATTGAATTTCATCATTCTGGAGTGTTCGTTTTCATTATTTTCATAATATGCTCACTTGTTCTTATATAATAGAGTTCTTGGGGAATGGATGTAAATATCCAGATTTAAAGTTACATATTATTTATGAGCATCAAAATTTTAATGGTATTATATTTCATTTGGATAAATGGAAATAGGATGAATCATTAGATGAAATATTTATGACATTCATTTATATTATTATAGCGTCATTTTCATTATTAGGACTAGTTTGGACATATGATATAATAATATGTACATATAATATTTCCAGAATATTAAATAGGTTATAATACATATATTATATTCTAGATAAACCATAAAAATGGTTTCATGACTAGTAATGAAGGGTAAATTGAAGAACTAAACTTTGTCATCTACGGAGATTACAAATTGGAACCTCATGGAGGTTGATTTCATTTATAAAATAAAAAGGGAGAGAGTAAGATTTGATTATTTTTCTTCCATTAACATGATAAATTCTAGTATATATATGATACAATATTTATCATGGTAATTTTTATAGATTAGGTGGTGATAGGATAAAAAAATTAGATAAATTGAAATGAAACTAAATGAAAAAAGGGGTGTTTTACGTCTTGAAATAACCTCCTTGAGGACCTCCTTAAGGGAAAAGGTGTGGGTCTTTTGGAAAGTCACATATATTCATGGAAGTGTGGAGTTAATAAGTAAGGGTAATTAGGAAGAACATTTAGGAGCTTCAAGGAATAGGGTAGTGAAGAGAAGAGGGAGTGGGGGGTATAGTTGAGGAGAGGAGGGTTTTCATAATTTTTTAATCATTAGTTCCTTAATTTCTCTCAAAACAAGAAATAGTGATGATTCCATGACAAAAAATACTAATGAATGCATTTGAGTTCGAACCAGGTGGGCTTACATAACTTATGATTTCATAAATAGTGAATTTAACAGATAATTTGTATATACTATATTTTAATATATTTCACTATTCATCAAAAATTTGAGGATTTCAGAAAAATCCCAAAAATTCACCCTAATAATTATTCAATGTGTAGAATTAAAAAATGAAATCCATTTTGTGAAAATAATTTTCTATTTATTTTTAATTTAATTTATAAATAAAATCATAATTTATTCCAAAAAACACATTAAAACTATAAGTCGTTTTGTAAGACTTTGAGAAATTAGTCATGGTGCTATAAAATTATCTCATAATCATAAGACAATAAAGTAAAAATTTGTAATTAAATTTTATGAAAATAATATTCCATTTTAAAATTTTAAATTAATCATAAAATTGTAATTTAAATATTCACTTCATATAAAAATAACAATACTTATACTATGAAAATTTGTTCACTTTTAAGATGTCTAAATTGTATTTATAAATTCATGGGTGAAGTTTATATTTCTATATATGATTTACTATTACTTAATATTCATTACTATTCATTAGGGTATTTCACTATTCTTAAGGTTATGTTACTATTAGAGATAAATTATATTTGTCTTATAAGACACTAAATATCTTATTGAACGCAACTGTGTATGTCAGTTTTTCAAAATTCAAATCACAGAAGAAAAAAAGTGTGTTTACATGACTAGGTTAAAAAAAGTGTTTTTTTATCGATATAGTGTTTCTTGCATTATACAATAAATATATTTGTAAATTCTTTGGGTGTTATATTATTCCATCCTTACAAAAAAAATTTCCTTAAAATTTGAAATTGAACTTTGAAAGTTAAGGGTTGATTCTTGAAAATTACCTTGTGGGAAAACAACATCAAGAATATATTTAGATTATTCAATTAAAAAGGGTTAAGAGAAAAGCATCAGTTACTACAAAACAACACATTCTAATTAGAAAACATGGTCAAGAAATAATAATCAAACCATCATGTAGTTACATTAAACTCTAAAACACAAATAATGATAAACTTAAAAAAAATTGTAAATGGTTAAAAATTCCAAAATATAATTATTCAAAAAATTATAATGATGGATTCTAAATTTCCAAGATGAAATTATCATTAAAACTAATTCAAAAAGAAGAATCTCTAAAATTCACATGCAAAACATGTGAATAACATCAACATGTATCCTATTGAAATATGGTAATAAATTGAATTACCATAAAAACTATATTGGAAACATTCATTTCTATATATTCCTAAATTAAGATACATGTTATTGGATATATTCTTTCAATCCAAAAGTGTCGTAAACTCCATCCATGATAGCATAAACCACTTATTGACAAGTTAATAATCAGTTCCAAGGTAGTCAGTACTTATCTAAATCAATCATTTCATCATCATTATCTCAACATGAGATATATATTAAGGGTTATATTTCCCTCAATCATGTGTTTTATAAAAAGTTTAACTTTATACTGAATCACTTTTCTTTGGTACCATTGGCCATATGACCTCAAATCCTTAATGAAATAGTACTACAATACAATCATTATATATCTTATAGATCATACAACCAGTACATTACTGAAAAAATATTCAAATTACATGATTCTTTACTAGGAATGTTAATAATTTTACTTTATCTTCGGTAGCATCATTACTTATTCATAATCCAAAATCATCATTTGGGGTATATTCCTTTGAGGCTTGGGACATTGATTCGCATAGTGTCCCATATCCTTGCAGTAGAAGCATTGAATATAGGAAAATATATTCCTTGTCTTGCAATTATGAGAATGGTGTCATTTTTCTCTATACTTGAAGAAAATTCATATTCCTCTCAAGCATATACCAAGGTTTTTCATTCCACAATTATCACATGTGGGAAAATACATATTTCTCTTATTCCCTTTATCCATTTTTTCCCTGTCATACTCTCCTTCTTTTTCATACCTTTAAATCCATATGACTCATA
Organism: Viscum album; assembly: GCA_963277665.1. Taxonomy (NCBI): domain Eukaryota; kingdom Viridiplantae; phylum Streptophyta; class Magnoliopsida; order Santalales; family Viscaceae; genus Viscum; species Viscum album. The sequence goes on along the minus strand of OY728146.1, from coordinate 638,552,926 downwards.
TAGGTGTTGACTTACCTTGTCAACACATGACACTATTTACTCATGTGATGAGGATACTTGGGAGACAATATTTATTTGAAATGATGACTTAATACCATCAATGATATGATCCTTCTTACTCTTCACATCTCGTGCATTGGTGAAGTTATGAATTCTTCTACTAGGCTCCATTTCTAATCAATTACATATTATATATTAGATGGTAAGATTATGAACTCCTTATGACTGTAAACATGGTATAACACATAGTATATATTTATCCATCGTATATACTAGAACCATAAACTTTGGTTACATTGGGGGCATAAATCCTTCATAATGGTCGGTAAATAAAATGTGAATTATCCTAATAATATCTCCCAGGAGTGTCAATACCAAGACAGCAGCAAGGCCCATTGCCAAGTACAAGGATAGCTCAGGTCAAGCTCGAAGCTCCTTGTCGGAGCTTTCACTCCTAGGTACATATATTCCAGAGCTACCTCTACCAGTTTTAATCCAGTCGGTAATGTATTTTCTATAAATATCCATATAATATATTCCATACAAAAATACCAGGATGTTCTTGTATACTTATATTCAAAGACTATCTTATGGATTGGTTCCCTAATCTATGTTTTCTAAATCCGGTTTCCATGTTTTCTACTAAACATTATTTGATACCAACTATAAGAACCCAACCCTAGTTTCCCGGATTCAGTACCTTATATTATTAAATTGACATATAAAAAAGAAATATTCATATTGAAGGACCTAGAAGTTTAGTATCTTTTGGAAACAAGATACATAAATATGTTCACCATTACATCTTGAAAGGAAAACGACACTAATTTATTCCATCAGAAACAACCATTCCTCTTAGATTATGTCTGAAAATCACTCATAACATACTTCCTCATATCTGGGGAAATTAAACATAAGAAAGGGGTGAGAACAAAAGCTCTATAAGATTATGAAATACTGCGGAATATAAATTAAACCTAAACATTAGTCATGGTGAATAAATAATAACACATTCATTTAAAAATAATAAAGATGAACATGTTATGGAAGGAATATGAGTTGATCAAATAATTCTATAATTAAACATAATAATGGGTATTATACTAGTTGAATAACCACATGAAATTTCAATTACTAGCTTCATTATAAGGGGAGTACATAAGTTGGAAATTCTAAAAAAATTCGAAGGGCTCGACCGAGAAGTCTAAAAATTATTAAGGCATCGGCCAAAACCAAATATCAAATTTGGAAGGGCCTCGTCCAAGTTTATGTGTTTTTGTCTCATGATACCTACCGATGCATCAAGGGCTATACCAGTCCCCACTCATCACATAAAGTAAAATTCATTCCTAATATTAATAGGGTGAACATAATCAATATATACATTCATAATGAAATTAACATATGAAATGTAAATAACTTTCCCCAATCATTGAATATAAACACTAACCATTCAGGATAATATGGTGAATGGTTTCAGTATAGAACATATATAGCTAAACTAATCATAAACCATTCTATAAAACATGGTTGATGATATCATAGTATATAAACTTCAATGAAGTAAAATATTCAGTAATGTTTGTTGACATTGATGAAGATAACTTTAAATGAGACCATTGAAAATTCCACGAGCGAATTAATCCTTAAACATTCCAAAGTGTCTCATACCACCTTGAATAATAAAAATCATAATCCCTTAGAAAATCATGAGAATTAGGAGACTCATTATATGATAAAATAAAGGTCAGTACAAATACCTCAAGTATGAAATAATCAGTGAAAAAGGAATATATCTCATAAAAGATAATGTGACATGAGAAAAATCATTTTTACTTTTGAAAGATGAGTTCCTTTGGAAATCCTTTATATTTTCCCTGAAATCATATTGAAAACATGATTATCCCACAAAATAAAATAATAGGAAATTGAAATTATATTTCATGCAAAAATTATGTCCCACTGAATTGCAATCATGTAAAAAAAGAGTTTTTATGATTCTTTAGAAATATAAACGTTTAGGGAATTTTAAGGAACCATAAAAAATAATTTTAAATAGAAAAGGAATGTTTGTTATCTTAAATCCATAAATATTCCCGTATCATTTTTCATGAAAAAATGAGTTTTTTATAAAAATTTTGGTGAATTAAAATAGATTCTAGAGTACACTTGAAAATGGGTAAAAAATTGAAAATATCCCTTGAATCGGGTTTGTTTATTGGGATAAAATATTGTGAAAGATCATTTTGAAACACGTAAATACAAATAAAATAAATAGGGATTCTAGATTGTAAACATATATAGTATATTCACCTATAATTTATTAGGAGTACATAATAATATATACGAATTTCATTGAGGTAATTAGACAATAAAAGTAACTCGAATGAAAATGAAGGTTCAAGTAGAAAAACCCTTACAACTTAGTAATCAAATGATTCGTATGCACAAAAATTAATAAATTTAAAATAATGCAATGAATACCATGAAAATAAATATATTCAAGATATGTTACATCAATAGGAAGTATACATACCCCATACATATGTATTAGTAATGAATACGGAAAATATCACAAAATTGGAAGTGAGATGAAGAAACATTTTACCTTAAGTCTGAATGTGTTTTTCTCTTAAAAATAAGGTCATGGAATATGAAATTAGACATATTAATAACCTATTTTAGAACCTATTAGAAATTTATTTATTTTATCCTAATTACTTCTAGTTTATTTATTCACTTATTGATAAGTTATTATATTGAATTTCGTCATTCTAAAATGTTTTTTTCATTATTTTCATAATCAGTTCACCTATTCTTAAGTAAGAGAGTAAATGTGGAATGGATGTAAATCACAAGAATTAAAAGTGAATATTATTTATGATCATCCATAAGTGTTAATGGTATTTTATATAATTTTTTATAAGTAAAGAGACTGAATCATTAGATGAAATATTTATGACATTCACTTAGATTATTTTCACAGTATTTTGATTATTTGTAATTAGTTTGGTCATATGATTAAAGAATATGTAAATATATGGGTTCCTAAATATTATATAGGTTATAATACATATATTATACTCTATTTCAATGATAAAAATGGATTCATTACCAGTAATGAAAAAGAAATTGAAGAACACAACTTCATCATCCACGAAGGTAATAAATTGGATCCACATGGATGTTGATTTCATTTATAAAATAAAAAAGGAGAGAGTAAAAATATTAATTATGTTTCTTCCATTAAAATGATATAATTGAAGTTTATAGATTAAACTATATTTATGATTGTAATTTGGATAGAGGATGTTGGTAGAGAATAAAAAAATAAGATAAATTGAAATGCAACTAAATGAACAAGAAGGGTGCTTTACCTCTTGAAATAACCTCCTCGAGAACCTCCTTAAGGGAAGGGGTTTTGGTATTTTTGAAAGACCAAGAGAGTCCTATATTTGTGGAGTGACTAGGGAAGGGTAATTGGGTATAAATTTTAGGATAATCAAGGCTTAGAGGTGTGAAAATAAGAGGGAGTGAGGGGTTATAGTGGAGGACAGAAGGGTTTTCTAAATTTTTTAATCATTTGGTTATTAATTTCCCTCAAGGCCAATAATAAGGATGATTTGATGACCAAGAATAGTAATAAATGCATGTGAGTTTGGACCAAGTGGGATTACATCACTTATGATGTCATAAATAGTTTATTTAACTAATAATTTGTTTATACGACATTTTACCATATTTCAATATTTATCAAAAATTTGAGTAGTTCAAAAAATCCAAAACATTCACCATAAACATTTTTTGAAAATAATGTTCTTAATATTTTTAATTTAATTGTTAAATAAAATAATAATTTATTCCAAAAAATAACCATAAAATAATAAATTTTTTTATAAGACCTTGATAAATTAATCAAGGTCCGGTAAAATTATCATCTGATTATAAGAAATTAATTTAAAAAAATTGTGATTAAATTTTAAGAAAATACATTTCCATTTTAAATTATTAATTTTATAAGAAAATTGTAATATAAATATTTATGTCATAAAAAAGTACAAATACTTATACTATGATCATTTTTCACTTTTAATATATCTAAATTTTATTTATACATTTATGGGTGAAGTTTCTATTTTTTATAAGATTTACTTTTAATTACTATTCATAAGGTTATGTCACTATTTATAAAGGTATGTTACTTTTCCAAAAAATTCGGTTTTCTATATCAGACTCTAAATATCTTTTTCAACACAACCGTGTATATCATTTTTTAAAAATTAAAATCACAGAGATGGAAAATTTATGTTTACTTGACTAAGTTTTAACAATGTGGTATTTTCTAGACATTCAATGATTCCTGAATTCTATATTAAATCATTTTTTAAATTCTTGTGGTGTTACACTTATACTCCATACACAACTATCTCTTCACCATTTCAAATTCACTCCACACTTCCATTTTATCTCACACAATATTTTAAACATTATTTTTTATTTTTATTTTTTACTTTTCTTAGTAACACTACTTTATCCAACTCTATAGTTCTTCCATTACTACTACATTAATTATAGTAAGTTTTTATTATTAATAATTTTTTCAATTATCCTCATGATAATGATTCCATCAAATATTGGGGCCATTTTTTGGTGAAAACATGTGTGAGTATGACAAAAAACTAAAATGAAATAGAAAAACTGAAAATACAAATTAAAATGAAAATTATTTGAAAATATATGTTAACATTATTCTTAAAATAGAGAATATGGTTTTTCAATAAGTAAAAAATGAAAATCAATATCTAAATACACCATAGTATCAAAATTAAGACATTGAGATTCTTAGACATATATATTTTTTGCTACATTCAGTTTGAAGTAATCCTTTATGGATAAGGCTCACTCATGGGTCTAGGAAAAGTGAACTCAAACAGTCTCACATTTATTTTTGTCCTTCATTCACTTCTCACCCCAATGATAATTTGCTTGAGTTCATTAGAGAAATTTATTATTTAGTCAAATAATTAAATATTCATGGATTGAGGTGGGAGGATATTTGGTTAAGGGTCTTTCCATTTTTTCTCAAGGGGAATTCTAATAGATGTTTCTTGAATCTTGATAATAAATCATTGAAACATTGAATCTGTTGTTCAATTTGTTTTTTTTTTCAAAATTCTATCCTATGAACACCACTATTAATGGTGGGATTAAGATCACATGATTTTTTCATGATGATGGATAGATCATTCAAGGGACATGGGATAGTTTAACAAGATTTCATAAGAATTGTACCAACCGCCAAAATGAAACCCATCTTCTAATGGAAAAAATTTATAACAATATACAACCATATAATTATAATATGATATTCAAATGGATCGAATAACAAAAACATAGGGGTCAAATCAGTTGTTATATTTTTATAAGTTTCAATATTTTATAAACATAACCCTTTTAGCCTATTATATTAAATTACTATATCATCTTTTAGTAAATACTCATGCATAATAAAGTATGAAAACAATTAAGGCATGTGATATTTTAATATTCTGGGCCTAGTGTTAAAACCTAAATCATTTTCATAGATACTATCATTATTTTATAGAAATTATATATTATGGAGAAGTGATTATAACTTATTTAAACTCTCCTTAGATACATTCTCTCTTTTTATTTGAATGATTATACTTACTCACATCAATTTAAAAAAAATGAAATAATATGACCCACAATAGAAAATGAACATAATAGATATTTTATCCAAAAATATTTTTTTAAACCACCATATGATGTGCCAGATTATGCTTTCCTTAGTTAGATGAACTCATACAAATATACTCATTTTGATAGACTCATTCTGATTCACATTTTCTAAATTTTAACCAATATATTCTTTTTTGTTCAGTCACTAACAAAACATGCAACTTACAAACTCTTCTCAACTTCTAAGTATGATCTTCCTTAGTCTAGTATTCTGATGAGATATAATTCCTAAAATCCTATATGACACAATCTCTACACCACATAACCTTTTCCCACATGCTAATATCTACAATGTACAAATGTATATCACATCTATTTATAGGTCACCCAGAGAATAAATGATGTTAAAACTGAAATCATTTCCTACTCTCCCAAATTCATAAAAAATTTAATTTCAAGTTCATTTGAGATTTATATTTGATTGATTCAAACCTTATAACATATTCTAGTGTGTTATAAAAACGTATTGAATCATCTAGATAATAATCTTGAATTCTAAACGATAGATCAAAAAACTATAGTCTAGAAAACATAGTCTGTTAGAACATAATCAGCTCATTCTGTAAGAACTTTATTATCTTAGTTCATTAGAAATTGTTCATCTTAATCTATTAGAATGTCCTCAACTAATTCCAATAGAATATACTTAGACCAATACATTATAACTTAATCATCGTAGTTTGATTGACTTCCTCAACTTAGTTCATTCTAACTTCCTCATCTTAGCCAATCTGACTTCCTCAGCCTAGTATGATTGACTTATTTAACTCAGTTTGATCTAAATTCCTCTACATAGACTTATATGACTTTGTAAGATTATTATTATTGAAATCCCCAACTCAGTATAATTTTATTTCCTTAAGGTTTTTATAGATAATTCAATTTTTTGAATCTTCAGAAAAATTATACTTATCTTCTCTTCATTTAACTCCAACTCTTATCATGACTTCTTTATTATTTTTAGGAACTTTAAAGAATAATAAAGAATTGTCTTGCATATTTTATAAATATTGAAACATACCAACTTTTTTAACTCTATAGCTTTTCAACATTATTAATTCTCTACAAATTTTTAACAAAACTATTGTTAGTAGATATTAAACTTCATATTGATAGTTATTTTGATAAAAAAATTTACAAAACATATTTCTTAAATCTTTATGAATAAAAAAATAGAGTTTGGTAGTTTGATTCTAAATACTTTTGTATGATCATAAAAAAAATAAAAAAACATTTTTTATTGATATGTATATCTTATACTTATAAAAACAATTTATAATCATTCAGTGACATAGCATTCAATTGATGTACAAAATCAATATTTAAAAAAGATAGATGTCTAAAACCATTATAAAAACAAAAAAAAAATCTCAAAGAATCTTCAATCTCCCCCTTTGGACACTTTGAAAACTCTTGTTAAATAAAATTTTTAACTCCCAATTTCTCAACACTCAGACTCTTTAATAACTCATTTTTAAAACAACACAAGTTTTAAACATTTACAAAAACAAAACATTTCATAAATTAGAGAATACTAACACCACACTTCTAGATTAAGTTATGTTTTTAAATGAATTTAATACCTCAGTGAAAAGAAATATTTATGGTAATGTTATGATAAACTTCCCCTCATTTTTATATTTTCCTCTCACTTTCCTTTTTCTCCCCCATTTTATGATAAACCAACACACAAATTCATTTAATTAATAAAATTATTTCCCTCTCCATTATAGTATAATGTTTTAAAAATTCTCCTACTTTGTTAAAATTATCCTTATCATTGTGGGGGACTTCAATATGATTTTGAAGAAGTCTTTAGTGGAGGATGAAAAAGAAATTGTATCCAAAATTCCACAAATCACTCTTCCAATACTGCTTTTGTGAAGATATCAGCAACCTTACATTTAAAAAAAATATTCTAGAAACATATATTCACTAGTAGCCTTTTCTTTTATAAAGTGAAACTTGTTATCAATATGTTTTGATCATGTGTGTTGGATAAATTTTTTTGAAATTTGAATTTCATGTTGATTATAATAAATTATCTTTACTTTTTTTCAATATTCAACATTTAAATCATCCAAATGAACCTTTATCCATAAAATTCAAGTAAAATCCTGGGTATATACAATATATTCATATTTTATTACATTCAATGTTACTGAACTATGTTTCTTGCTATTCTAACTCACACAACATTCACCCTAGAAACTTTTCCCAGAGAAGTCGAATTTCATTCATTGCAATCTTGAATTCAATCAGCACATGTATATCCATTAAAGTTTATATCAAAAATTATTTTCCATAATATTTAATATGATGTTTTTTCATTAATATATTTCATATTTATTTTTTATCTAAACATATGAGAGTCTTTTGGATCACCTTGACATATGGAACATAATTTCATAGAAAAAGAAATATCAGCCTTGAGTTTGTGAGATAAAGAAAACTTCCTATCATCTTTTTAAAATATTTTTGATTCACACTCTTTTCAAATTCAAAATTACTCATATTTATCCCAACTGAAATATAAGAAAATATATCTTTGTTTTTTCTTATACAAAACTTTTTTAAAAATTCCCCAACATACTTTTCTTGAGATAGTAAAATATATTTTCCATTGGTTTAACTTGTAAACAAAGGAAGAATTTTAATTATCACAATATATAAATCTCAATGTTCTTCTCCATTTTATCATACTTTTTTTGAAAAAATATTCTTATTTCCCCAAAAATATTATATAATCCACATACATAATTACCATAAATGTGTTGGAGTTAACTCATTTCACATAAAATTTTTTATCAATTTTTTATTCAGATAAATGAAACCTCCCAATACAATTTTCTTTTTTATAATACCATTTACATGGGGATTGTTTCAACCCATAAAAATACATATTCAATTTAAAAACATTTCCGTAATATTCATCATGTAAAAACAACAAGGTTGATCAAGGTAAACTTTTTACTCAATATCAAAATTTAAAAACAATATATATATATCCATTTGATAAATTTTTAATTCCAATGTGGTGAAAATTCTAGAAGCATTATAATAGTTTCTAATATTGAATCTTGTGAAAACATTTCTTCAAAATAATCAAATTTCACTTATGCATAACCTTTACAAATAAGTTTTTATTTTTCTTTCTAAAAACTTCTCCATGTTCATTCAATTTGTTTCTTAACACTAACTTTATACCGATAAATTTTTTATTTTCAAGACGTAGAAATAGTTTCTATGTTTTATTTTTTCCAATCTAATCCAACTCTTCATTCACAACATCAACCCATTTGTTATGATCCACTACATAAAAAATTGATTATGGTTTAATTTTTGAAATGAGTGATTTCTAATTTTCTAATATCATCCATATTCTTATATGAACTAGATAATTTTGATTCCCAATAATATTTATAGTTTATACATGCTTTTGTAAAGTAAGGAATTTTAATGTTTTGATTACAATGTCACATTATTCATCACATGATTGTTATAATTCTTGAAAATTATTATTTGACACACATACACTTTCATTGGAAATATTCATTTTGTCTTGCACAATATTTTCAACTAATTTTGTTAAGGATTTTTTATTTCAATAACTTTCACATAATATTAATCCAACAATTTTTGAAAATGTTTGAACAATTATATATAACATCTTCTATTGGTTGAATTTCTCATGAAAATTCCTTCTCTATCTTTCTCATCAAATTCCTCAAGATCAAAATTTTTTATTTTTAGAAAATGGGGACTTCCAATAACCTTGATGTATTTAAATGAAAGTTTTTTGTTATACCACATTTAATAAAAAGTCATGTTTGATTATAGATTCAAAAAACATCTATTTTACACCTGTAAAGTATTAAAAATAGCTTCCCTATAATAGAACATTGAATGTTTGTATTCTGTTAACATGCTTATTTTCATTTCCTCCAAAATTCTATTCTTCATTTATTATTCTATTTTTTTGTAGTGTATGTATCACTATACTAATGTTTGATTATATTTTTTCTAAGATAGCATTAAATATAATTTCCTGTGAATTATATTCATTTATCCATTCTTTAATTCTTATATAAACCTCTATTTCTCGATCAATTTATCATTTTGAAACTCTGAACATCTCTACTTCCACTAACTTGTGTATCATAAACATTATGTTATTAATTTGAGTGAAATGATCGATGAATATGATAATGAAAAAATACCCTTTTGTTGGTTGATTTATCATCAGCCTACATAAATCATAATGAAGAATATCAATAGGTTTGATACACTGAATATCAACTTTATTATAACATTTATTGGTCATTCTCCCTTTCTGAGAAGTTTAAAAAACTAATTCTACTATTTTTCAATTCTAGAAAATTTTGAACAGAATCAACTAGGAAGGTTTGTTTATGATTTTATATTCATGTTGGGCTGAAATTTTATTCTACATCTTATTAAAATTTTCAGAACATATATTACATGAGTGGTTATGTTCTCAAATATAAAAATATTTCTACTAGTTCTTTCTACTTCTAAAATAAATTTTCCATCTTCAATACTTCTAATGAAATAATAATATTTTCTAAAAATAGCTTATTTACTATCATCATAATTTTGACTCACATTGATTAAGTTTTTTTTAACCCCTAAATATATAAAAATCTATTAACTTAAGTTTTTTGAGGTTCCATATCATAAGTTCATATTCCTCTAATTTTTAGGTAACATTCATTTTCAAAATTATTTTAACCCCCATTATATTTTTCATCATTTTTCATTATTTTTATATCATCTTTTATGTGTAAATAACAACCACTATCAAGCATCCTATGTTTATTTTTTTATTAATTTTAATGTTGTATCAGTAATATAATCTCTTTCTTAAACATTCTTCCATAAAACTTCATTTTCTTTTGTAATATACAAAAATTTTCTATAAGGAGTTTCATACATTTTATGGTATGATGTCCATCCCAGTCACTTGTTCTACACACTTCATCCAAGCCATTAATTTTTTTACATTGTAATTTTTCTAACATCTTGATTCTATAATTTTCCAACTTGCTGAGTTTTATAAAAATTACTGATTCTTCTTCCACCATTGATTCCACTCTATTGAAACCTTCTTTCAGGAAGTAACTAGTTACTCTAACAATTATATGCCATGTTCTCATATATTCCATAGCACTAGAAAAACCCATTAAATCAATATTTTATATTAAATTAATATATTTATCTATAGAAACGTTTTTTAGGTTGGTAACTTTATTAAGCTCTAACAAACATTGGGCATAAACCATAATTTCTATCAAGGGGGTTTTAAAATATTTGAGACATGATAGGTTTCTCACATCCCTTCTCATCCCATGAAATCCCAACAGTTTTCTTCTCACAATAAATGGCATAAAATTCATGTGAAATTCTATTTTTTTGTGAGGATTTCACATGACACTTTATTATAGCTTTTTTCATCAAATTTAGAAGCCTCAAATTTTACTTGAAAATATTCTTTCAGGTTTTAATTGATATTTATTAAAGAAATATCATCCAAAAGAAGTTTTGATTAAGACTTGTTAACTTTTCATTCTTTCGATTCAAACTTCTTACTGAGATATTTAATCATATTTCCCTATTCATCAATTCTGTGTTTTTAAATTATGAACTTATGGATGTATATTTATTCTTTATTAACAAAATATTTTTAAAGGTCATCAATTTTTTCACTATCTTTATTTATAATTTTGATTTCTATCATGATATATATATTATTATTAAGACATTAAATGAATTATATTATAATATGATACTATATGTATGATTCCTCACCTACTTCCTCTTCACTATTTTAGGACTCTTCAATTTTATTATATCATTCAATGAATGTTCATTCCTTTTTTGAAGATTATACTTTTGAAGAGTTATTCTAGTTGATCATGATTCAACATTCTTACCCATCCTAATTATTTTGTTTATAGTAATCTTATTATTATAGTTTTTTGAATGAATTTTCTTCTATATATATATTTTTCCAGATTATTACATTGACGTTTTTCTATTTGAATCTTCTTGATATTCTCTAACATTCTTTATGTGGGAATTCATGGGAGAATTATTGATTCCACAACACTCAAAACATTTAAGAGGGAGTTTTCCTCTATAATTTCATATTCCTTTAATATAATTATTGGATATTATATACATGATATTTGAATTTGACCCATCAACCTTCCTATATTCAGAATCAAAATGATAAACTTCCTTAATATCTTGACCATTTATCTCTCTCATAGCTTGAAAATATATTTCATCTTTTATCATATTTTTTATCAATAGAGATTTTCACATTTCTCAAATGATAATAATGTTATGAAATCCATCAATAGGTAATTAATTTTTATCTTCTATAGTAGATATTTTAAAATCAAACCTATCAGGAATGTTTCACGTGAGTTTATTCACAATTATTGAATCTTGCAAGACATATTCAAAACCATTGATGTGGAAAATTACCTCATTTACTTTGGTGAAGTACTCATCAATAGTTTCTTCATCCCTCATTCTCATGTATTAAAACATTCTATGCCAAATTTTTACCTTCTCTTCCTTCACTTCAACATTCCCTTTGAAAATAATTTTGAGCTTGTCCCCCAAACATTTTACTATTTTGAGACCCAATACCTTCAAATAAATTTTTTTAGGGTCATAAGAATGGAATTTATAAAATTTAAATCAACTTCCATATATATATTGTGAGAAAAATTAATAGGATCATTATTACCAATAGGTGGAATGCAAATTTTAGCAGTATCAACAACTTTTAGGCCATGAGATAGAAGATTTTGAATCACCCTATTTTTTCAACCTTAAATTTTTTCCATTTGATGTTGAAATTAAACTACTATTTAAAGAATTGATATTATCCATGATAAGTATTAAATAAGATAACCATGGCTCTGATACTAATTGAATTTCAAAATGAACAAATAATAACTGTGAAAGGGGGGTTGATTTAGTTGGTAAGTTTTTATAAATTTTAAAAATTTAGAAACGTTACCCTTGTGACCAGTTAAAGATCATTACCTTATTATTTATTATTAAATTTCCATGCATGAAAAAAGGAAATAATGCAAAGAACATGAGATTTACATGTTTTTTCCTCAGTTTCAGAACCTATATCCTTTCTATACCCACTCCCATGGGTCTACAAATAATCACTATTATTAATAAGTGAGGAAAAATTCTGTCAACTCCGATTAGACACCTCATATATCTCGATATGAATGATTATACTAACACATATCAATTTAATATTTTTTCTTTCAATAATTTGAGCACCCAAAATATAAATAATATAAAATTTATTTTAACTAAAAATTTTTTATCTAGAACCTCAGTCTGATGTTACTAGATTCGATTGTATCAGCCTTATAAACTCATTCTCATAGACTCAGTCTGATTTACATTTTCTCAGTCTACTCCATAAGAAAAATTATGTTCTATCAATAAGAAAACCTGAACATTACAACTATTCTCCACTACTCAGACTGATCTTCCTCAATCAAATATTCTAAATATGTCTCGGTTTGGATACCCTCTCTGAATTGATATTTTCAACAGTTATCCTTTTCAAATATGTGAATAGTTAAAAAATATGTATACACTAATAGTCTATTTATAGGTGACCAATAAAAGAAAATGTGGGGAAACTGAAAACATTTCAAGCTCTCTTAAATTTATAAAACTCCAAATTTCATGTTCATCTGATCTCTATCTTTTAACACTTCCAAACTTCTCATAAATTTAGTCGTATTATCAAAAAAAATTGAATCCACTTGAACATATTTCTCAAAATAAAATTAGAAACTATGGTATGTAAAACTCATTTATTAGAACATCCTCTACTCATTTTGTTATAACATCCTCACCTAAGTCTATTAGAACATCCTCAACTTATTCTATTAATAATACCTTATATCATCATGTTATAACTTCTTCATCTTAGTCCATTATAATGTTCTCATCTTGGTTCTTTGGAAATTCCTTAGGTCAGTCATTTATAACATCCTCAACTTAATCAGACTGACTTCCTTATCTCAGTCTAATATGAATTCCTAAGCTCAGTCAGAATGACATCCTTAACTTAGAATAATATAAATTCCTTGGATCAGTATATTATAACTTCTTCATCTTAGTCCGATTTGACTTTCTCAACTTAGTTCGATTGAATTTCTTATCTCATTTTGATCTGACTTCTTTATATTGAATTTAAATAACTTCAATTTTTTAAACTTCTGAAAAACATACACTTATCATTTATTTATCTAACTCTATCTCATATCACGACTTCTTCATGTTTTTTGGGAACATGAATGAAAATAAAATCAATTATTTACTAATTTTGGGATGTTTTACACCTCCCACATTGATTAACTCTAGAACATTCCAACATTGTTATTTCTCATAAACTTATGAATTTATAACAAAACAATTCTCAGAGGATCTTAAAATTCATAACAAAAGATCTTCTAATAAACAATTTTTCAAAACATTGACCTTTCAACATTTTGAAAAAAAAAATCTAGTAATATGATTTTGAATCCCTACACCTGATCACTAAAAATTTTCAAATAATTAAAATAATTTAAATTCACATCTACCATTCATAAAAACAAGTTATTTTTTTTGTAAAATATCATTCACATGTTGTAAAAAAAACTACAAAAAAATATTATCTTTCAAAAAATAAAAAAACATTGTAAAAACCAAAACATCATAATGAATATTTTGAATCATGTAGATCAATCACATGAGTGTAATTTTTCAGATAATAAGTATCAAGATATTAAATTATTTTTTGATATGTTTTCTCAAAAATATTAACACAATTACCCTAGGAAGAAAATTATTCTTAGGGATAAAACTAACTATCAAGATAATATAGTATACAATGATAACACACTTGGGGTAAAATGAACATTGGGGGATATATGGCCATACTATAAATTGTTTCTTAGTTTTTAATGTATCTTCTTATCCTCATAAGAGTGATAAAAAATTTATTTTATGGGAATACATTATCAAAATAGTGACCAATTTTCAAATTAATATAATGGTAGATATATAAATTGACTAAAGTTATCTTATAAATACCAAGGGTTCCCCCAAACAACATACTTTTCCCCAAGGATCCTAAATCAACCATGTAATCAGGTTCAAAACGTAGCCACACATTCAAATATCCAATCTAATATAGATGAACTTTTTAAGAATCTCAAAAAAATGATTGAATCCTAATAGTCTAGCATTGAAAATGTGTAAAATCAAATGGACTATGTGGCTATGGATTTAAGTCATAAGGGTAAGGGTAGGATTTATAGTAAAACCAATTTGAACCCCGTCAAGAATGTGATGGTTTTCACCATATAATGTGGCTATAAAACTCAATAAACAACTAGGGTTCATCCTATTAAATGCGAAATTAATCATTTAACAAAACCTGAGAACCCCGAAATAGAAATTGATAAATATATAAATATGGATAGGGAAGTCTAAATTGAATAAAATAATGAACTCATGCCTGAAAAACCTAAAAAACCATGAAAAATGAAGTTCTAATTGATCATGGAATAAAAAAAGGGTTTTAGGCTTAGGTGATCAATCAAATTGTTAAAAATTTTATTCCCATATCATTCTTTTTCTTAAAAGAGTTCATAAAATTGATGAACTAGATTACTTGAGTTTCAGGTAATTGATTAGAACTTTTAGAATTAATTTTCCATTTATATAATCCTTGGATAAAAGTCCATAATATTTCATATTCATTAAAATCATTTGGGATAATACAAATAATTTAAAGGAATCAGTTACTATCAGCCTTACTAATGAGTGTAGTGAAGTTCTTTTGATTATGTTTCCATTGAAGTTAAAGATACTAGTAGTTCTCTTATTAAATACTAAATAATTAGAAGTTGAAAACTTTAATTTTTGTGTGATTTTGATGATATTATTAATTTGATAGTATATTCTTTTTTCCAAAATATGGATCTTGATTATATGAACCCAACTTTTTTGTCTCTTTAACTTGCTGGTAGTTTTCTCACCCATCCTTAAGGAGGGGTGGATGACATATTAGTTAGTGTAGGGAAGCTCACACATCTTGTTAATTTTCTAATTCATGATATGGATTTGGATGAAAAGTTATAATTACTATAGTTTTCGACACCGAGGTGATTTCATTGATGTGTCCAAAGGAAAAAAAACCCTCTATGTTGTCAATGGTGTGGAGGAGATTCTTGTTTATTAGAAAATTAAACCTGAGGTTATCTATAAACTAAATGATTTTATGAGAATGTGTGCTAAAAACTGATGTTAGTTCTGATTATGGTTATTTACCCCTTGAGAATATAGATATTAGTGTTCCCCAACCTACTGACAGTATTACTCTAGTTTTTGTTCCACCACCTCTGCCATTTATTAAATATAATGTTTCTTAGCTTGAGCTAAATCTCAAGTAGAAAAGAATAAATCCCATTTCTAGAGATATCTAAACCCATTTATGATAGTATAAAATCCGATATTATGTTTTAACAAGTATTTGATGTTGGAGAGAGTACTCCAGTACTACTTTTATAAAAATGAATGATTTTTAATTTGAAAAAAATAAATATCCTTAAAATTTTTTCACCAACTCTATTTAAATCCGAGATTAATAATATGTAATCCATTCATGACAAATTTACTTTATCTGATTCTAGTCAAGAGTGAGGTAGCTATATTAGAAGAGAAATTTTTTTCTATTAAGTTGGAATCTTAGGATCAATTTTATTTTTAGTTTTTTTAAATAGTGATGAGTTTTATAAAATTAGTGAACATGTATCTAAGTTATTAAATCCTCCAAGTGTAAGAGAAAACATGGAGAATGATTTTTATAATATTATTAAATCTTCTGGAAAATAAAACTCAATATTTGTTGCTACAAATAATATCAATGGGATAGAAAATACAATGGAAATCATTATCACTTATAAAATGTTCGAGCTATTTTTGAACACATCGGTGGAATTTGGAGTCTTTTATGTACTAAGAGATAATATTAATATTTTCACTCATAAAAATAAACATATGATCATCAATAAATCATACCCATTTAATGATCATGGTTAGTTTAAAATTTTGGAGAATGTCTGATTGAAGACAAAAAATACAATATTTCATTGGAACAAAACTAGAGTTTTAAGTTAGTTATTCTATTTTTATATTCAAATAAGTTCACCTACCTCTATTTCATTCTAGATCTGTCACTTTCATACCTTCCTTAGATTGTCCACCATAAATTTCCACTCTTCACAAGGAAAATGTGATATAATATCTTGAATCTTACTGGATCTAAACTCCCTAAATCAAAATTTGGTTTCATTTCATGTAGACAGTAAAATTATTCAATCTAATTGGAAATTTTTTATATCTTGTGTAAGCTTGAATTATGAAACCATTGATTTTCAAAATGAAAATATTGGGAGTTTCTTGAATGAATTCAACTATATAAAATTTCAATATTCAACGGAGTATTATTCAACTCTTCTCTAAATCTTTTTACCATATTTTGATGGGAATTATGTTTGGGGAAATTTCTTATGATATTTTGAAAATATTGAATCCTATTTTCATGACATGGATGTTTATATTTCTAATATCTATAGTGATGTAAATATTTTTTAACAAAAAATTCAAAACCTTCATCATTCATTAAAATACCTAGGGATTCAACATGTTTCTTGATGTTTACAAAATTATTTATTATAATTCTATTTATGTGAATTGATAAATATATTTATGTTTATACGGAATGAAAATAATAAATTTTATTAAGAAAATTATCTTGATAATTTGTTATATGTTGTGGAGAGATTTTTTTTGAACCTAACTATAAATACCTTAAACATTATGTGAACTAAAAAAATATAAAATATATTTTAAAATAAATTATTTAAAATACTTTACCACTATTGGTATTAATAATTAGAATGAGGGTTCTTTAATTATGTCGAATTTTTCATTGAAATTGTACAAATTAAAACCCCCTAACAGAATATGAAATTTCCTACCTTTCAATATCATTTTAGTAACTTCTTTTTATTAATAAATAAATTTATGTTTCTATTTTTTGGGATAAGAAATTTAAAAAACAATGTCTCATGACTAGGGTAAAATTTCATATTCAATTTTGGGGTTTCACTGATTCTAAAATTTCTATAATTAAATGGTTAATGGGATATGTTTCCACTATTTTTACTGAAATACAATTTTAAAACTAGGAAATAGAGTTTTAAATGTTATATTTTTATATAATTTGATTAATCAATTAAGTAAACTTGAATTTCGAACTTGATATTAGGGGTAACCCCTATTAAAACAAAAATAATATGGATCCAACTCAAATTATAATCATATAATCCATTTAAAATTGGAAAAAAATGTTATACTAATACCCAGAGTGAATATATGAGACATTATTCATTAGTTTTGTTATGTAAATAAATAAAATTCATAATCATTAAGTTATTTTAAAAGCTAAATGAACGAATTCATGGATGGGAAAATTTTTAATAAAGTTCAGTTTTGTCAAAAATGAGTACATTAAAATGAGGGGAATGTTGAACCCAATTGAATAAGGTGGAAATTGAATTATAAAATAATCATTTGAGTTGAATAAATAATGTTTAAAATGAATATTTGTTTTTTCGAAACTAGGGGAGAATGACAATTCAATGTACCACTATTTATGGTGTTAATTCCACTTTGATCGGACCAGTCTACACTCCCAAAATGGGAAAATGAATTTTTATTGAAATAGGGAAGTCAGTGGAATTCACATAAGAGGCATGAAAATTTGAACAAATGAAGGTATTTGTAATTCCCATATATTATGATGTGTTTTCTATCTTTGGAATGGATAATTATATTTATAATAGTTTTTATTAATAAAAAACCAAATAAATTAAATTTCATTGGATTGAAATTTAATAGATTAATTGTTGTAGAGTTTGATATGACAAGTACTTGATACATATTTCCACGTCCATTTTATTGAACTAATTATGTTTTGGATGTGAATGTGTGTTTTTATTGGAATTTTTTTAAAAAAAATGATTAATTATGAATAAATTTTTATTCTTTGGATATTCATTATAGAAATGAGTAATTTTTTTGTGAAACAGTTCAATAGTTCCTCATATTGAGTGTTTATTTTTTAGGAATATTTTTTTTCTTTCTTATTTAATGATTTAAATGATGATGAATTTATGTTTTTTTGGAATAAAATTGGTTTAATGTTTAATGTTTTAATCATTCCCAACATTATAAAGGAAAATTTAACATTTTATTAATTCTTTGTGACTCTAAATTTTAAAATATATTTTAAATTGTTTTATTAAAATATATTATTTTTAGAATAAATTCATTCCAAAATTTAATGTTTTAATCATATATATATTTTGGAATAAATCTTTTTTAAAGAAAAAAAATCTAATCATTTTTTAATTTCTACGGATAATTTATTTTATATATTTTGTTTGATTAATATTAATTCTATATATGATTTTTTATAGAAATTTATTATTTTTTATAGTTTAAAAAATGAAGTGTTTTATCAACCATTACCCAACTACAATTCATATCCACATGTGCCTTTACAACCACTCATCCTAATTTTTTGACCATAGAACGGAGGAATTTTGATAACATTTCTTATACCACACTACTATGGGAAGAGAAACATACTACATCTACCTTGAATACCCATGAAAGTTTATATTCCTATTTCCATTCAAATATTCCCATTTTCTATCGGTCTACTACTATAAAGTTAAACATTCTCCCATCAGATGAAATTTTATAGATTGTGTTCTTCCTTCCACAGTACCATCACCCCGTTTTTTCAAATTGAAACAATTTGTTAATCCTATATTGTTGGGAAATTTTTCTACCATCCAATATACCACCACTCTGACTGTATGATTCCAATATCATAAATTTGTAAAATGAACCCCTTTTAATGGTAATCTAAACATAATTTTATCTAGAATTTCTAATATAGATAAGAGAACTTCATTTAATTTTTTTATTCCAAAATAATTACTAAATATTGATTAATCCAAACCATGAAATTTATTAGATATTTTAATAATGTTATATTTTCACTACACAAACATGAACAGTGGACACCTCAGATTGGAAAAAGATGGACATATGGTCAAGTAAATCATCTGATCTGAGGCAGGGTGAGTTCTACTGATGAAGTGTGAAGATGAAGATTGAAGCAGATTTTTTATGGTAACTAATTCCAAAGAATGGTATTTGGGGATTTGATGTTAATTCTCAGAGAACTAAGAAGATGAACCAAACATGATGAATACTTTGTTCACTAGACATAGTTTGTAGAACACATATGAACATCAAGTAAATAGTTACAAGATTGGGAGAGGTTTTTTTAATTGAAATATTGTTTAATAACTCAAACTCAAGAATAAATTGGTTTAAGAATAATGAAAAGTTATTGTAAGAGGCTGGTCATGATTTGAAATCATAATGAGATGAATCTATTCAATTAAAGGAGGGTATCAACCAATGTCAAAAGATATATGTGACCTTAAATGAGTATATAATGATACCTTAGTGGATGGTTTGGATATGGTATGAGTAGATCAATATTAATGAACTAAATATTAGAGAAAAATATTTTCATTATAGTTGTAATTTTAGGCTTCATTCACTTTTTTATGATTTCTTTACAAAGATGAAGGGATAAATAGAGTAAATCATGAGGTCCCTCATAAGAACCTAGACTTTCACTCAAGTAATAATGTATTTAAATTTGGTATAAATATTTATTTTGGGCATAATTTTGATTCTTAATGATATCACAAAGGTCTGGGGTGGTTTAGGGATTGATTAGAGCTCGAAACCCCAGGTGGTGGAAGAAGTAAACTAGCTGCACGGATAGTAGAAATCATGTGGGCCATCCTACATGGTCTCCCCTAACTATATAGGGCTAGAAAAAGGGGTGAATCTTGGTGAAACTTTTTCCCTAACTGCTCTCCCGATGATACATACCCATGAAAAAAAACTATAAACTTTATTTCATAGGTGTTTTTCATGGTTACCGTATGGTTTCTCTAAATTTTAAGCCTTAAAATGTGACGTACCCATCTCTACAGCAAAGGGCACATGGTTGGCATGTTGTTCGGTCAACTATATGATGCCTATTTTTGGTGATTTTACTAAAACACCCTTAATGGAATGTAAAAATATAATTTCATTCCCCACATTGGCTTTTCAGTGTACAAAAAAACCCATCCTCTCCCATTTTGAGCTCCATTGAGCTTTTTTTTATAGATATTGAACTCATTCATCCATCTAGGGTCCAATCAAATAACTGTTCATCTTGTTGGATCTAATTCAGTAACTTATCAATTCCTTTTTTGTTGTTTTTTTCTTCTTTTGAACGATAATGATATTTATGTGTAGGCTCATATGCCCTATTAGTAGAGTGTGGATCCATTCATCAGATCTCTTCCAATCCAAACAAAACTAATGGGTATTGCTATATTAGGAGAGTCATAGGAGCCTAAGGTGGCTGGTCTATAACTCGTCTCTCAAGATTTTTATACTTTAAATTTTCATGTGTGTGTTATAATATCATTATCTATTTCTTGATAAATTTATGTTCCTTTATTACAGTCATTAGAACCATATTCTATGACTATTTGTAAATTTAATTCATCGTTGGTTGTTCCAGCCTAAAAAAATCAGCCATGTATGGTGTTTCACTTAACTATGGATTTTAGGGTTTGTGACATGTGTCTATGCCATTGTTCAGGAGTGTTATGGCTTGACGATGTTAATGGTAATAGCTTCATTAACAAAATTACTATCGAATTGGGAAATTACATTCCTTGTACATGTTAGTTCCACATGAAACCTCTGAGGTAAGTGTTATAAATTAATCAAAGAATTGTTAAATGATAATTAGAAAGTATATTATGGATATGAATCGTCCTATCTTGTTATAAATTATTTTCATATGGTTCCTTGACCTTAGCTGGCCGTTTCATGTTTATGAAAGGTAATTGAGAGAATAAAATAATTTAATATGAAATAATAGAAATGGTTTCTTTTCTCTATTATCCATGCCACACTAATGAAAGGAAACGGCCTAAAACAAATGAGTTATAAAATGGAATAGTTATTTCATTGGCCAATTTATGAAATGAATTAATTATAAGGTTCCTAATATATGTGGACATTTAAATTACTAATGGGAGTGGTAATACTCAACCATGCCTTGGATTCTTGAAATATTTCCATGATAACTCATGGAAGCCATTCTGATTTTGGGATTCTATTTCCCTTGGTTGATACACATCATGGAACCTAATCCTTGTATTTCATTGGATGTATGGTTTAACACCATAGGATCCAACCATTATTATTATAGGATTCTATTGATACACTCCTTGAATTCAGTGTAATATCTATGAACAAAAATCTCCTTCGATACACCCTTCGGCCTAGTCACTACTTATCCCATTTTAATTGGGACGTTTTACTTGTAATTAGTTAGAATAAAATGATTATGGAATTCCTTGGGTTTTCCCCTTAGATTACACTCTTTCCTCTTTATCCTGAAAGTAGTTTTTACGTGATTTTATTCGGCCCTTGTGGTCAAGGATTCCTTGGTTATCACCTAGTAACCTTTAATTCATTATTATCATCATTACAATATGCTTCGTTATATCTGAGATCCTTCATTATCATTATCATGCTAGTGATAAATATAAATCACATGACATACTATATAAAAAAACATAATTGATAAAATAAATAGCTATATTTTATGACACCAGCGGAGGTAGAACCATGTACTTAGGTATTTAGGTTACTATACTTCTTATCTTTCATATATGCATGCTTGAACAATGTTTCAATTTAAATTACAAGGACATGAATTTTTAGACATCATTGGTGGTGGCATAGTAAGATACATCCCACAATCTATCTGGGAATCCATTGGTACCTAGGAATATTACATGTATGCAATTGTTGACAAATGGAATCATACCACTTTGGATACTTGATTTCTTTCTTGCATTTGGATGGAGCTTAGGGGTAGATGATCGATATAGAGATCATGATTCTTGGGGTAGTTTTTTTCTTTTTATTTGTTTATTGTTTATAGAAAGTATTTTATGATTCTATATATCCATGTTTTGTATTTTATAGAGACAAGACATGTATCACAGCTTTTTTATATCATTATTAGTTGTTCCTATGGATTATTATTTTTTCGTCATATATTGTGCCATCAATTTACTTATATTGATTATGATATATTCCTATTAGTACTTTTATCTAATTTGATACATACTAGTAATGTAAAAATAGTATCCCTTTAGACACTCTCTAGGACCTTAATTCTAGTCGAAATCCTCTATCATTTAGGGAGATGAGTTTGAGTCCTAGTGAACCACCAGGCTTGTGGAAAACCTATGTGGAATATGGGTTTGGTATATCAAAAAGTTTTATTAGAGAGGATCCTTCCTTACTTTATTATTTAAAGACAATAGACAAAAAATTATGAATATTTGGAATTTGGTTTCAATTCATTATTGGGTGTTGCTAAGCCAAGTTTGAGTTAAATTCCTAGTTCTCCAAATAATATTTATTGTTCGGATTTTTCCCATTATATTTGATATCCTTTCACTAGTGTGTTATGTACATGTTTTTTCTAGTTCACTACTATTATTTTGATTTTTTATTTCTTCCATCCTTGTCCCGATGATATGAGGGTAAGGGGAATTGTTACTTGAATTATTATAGGCACCAAGAATTCACATTCCAATTAGATTCCAAGCCATATAGGTGAATTTAATTTCTTTAATTTCTTGTATTTCTTGTGATTTTTGAGTGAACCTAGTGGTATATATTGAAATATATATATATATATATATATATACTTGTGCTACTCTTTGGTTATGATTAATTGACTTCTAGTTTCAATTCATGAGGTGTATAGGCCCTCGTGAGTTTGAATGGGTAGTTTACAAAGTCACGAAATCATATATAGCCTATTACATTCTGAGACTACATGTAGAGAGGGTTATATGGAGATTATTTTGTCATCTATTTTAGTGATAAAGTGTATAGGACCTGATTCACTGGGAATGACAATCTATTTTAAATCAAACTTGGATATAAGTTAATAAGAAAATTAAAATTCAAACTATTGAATCTAATGTAAAATAAAATGTTTTCTAGTAAATAAAAAAGGAACGGTATTGTTGACCCTTAATATGTTGTAACCCCTATAATTTGTACTTCATAAATTACCAATACATGTACTTTTATGTGGGTAATTGTGGTAGTATACAATGGTCAGTGATACCTTTCCTTTCATTTAGCTTTTGTTATCTCTATTTATGTTTTTAATGATTATTCAGAGGTGTTTTGTTGGAATTTATAGACAAATGATACCATGAAATCCTCATGCAATGTGTTAGGTTGTGGTGATGACCATAATCTACACATGGTGGGGCCATAGAATCCAATATAACTATATGGACTTCAACTTTAGGAACCACCTATTATAGTTAAACTTTGATCTGATGCTTAGCTTTGTGATAATTACCAACACCTGATTCCATCCATGAAAGGTGCTCCATGACCTGCACCTTCGAATGCTGATTTGACATGTGAGTTCCAGAAATATCATCCTTCTACCTTTTCAAGATGGAATTCCACAAGCTGTTGATTCATGGCTAGGGGAAACCCTATCTATGTTTGAGCTTCTAGAGATGTCTCAAAGTAGAGGTTTAATATTCCTACTTGAATTTTTCATGATTCATCCAAGTGATGGTGGGAATTGATTACCTAGGCTGGTCATCATCAACGAATGGCATGGTTTGACTTTCAGACTACTTTTTATGACTAATTACTTCCTTGAATGTTGGGAGCTGACGGAACCAAAGAGTTCATACACCTAGAGTAGGGTATTATGTCATTCATGGAGTATTCATAATGTTTCACTAATTTACAGTGCATTTCACCACTTCTAGTCAGTGATGAGATTTCCCATTCTAGACTATTCAAGGATGGGATCAAGTATTCCATTTTTACAAAAGTGGTGGTTTTCAACTACCTAACTTTTTTTTGAAATCATCTATCGAGCACTTATATGTGAGAGAAAAGTTAAGGAAGGAAACACTACCAACTATAGAGGATCAGTGTTGTGGAAGTCCATTAGTTCTTTCGGTACAAGGAAATGATCCCTTGAGGTTTCATGTTAGAGTAGTGGCGGTTAGATAAACTACACTCTTAGCTCTGTTGTATCCAATCTGTGTGGATGGAATGAGAATTTGAAGACTCGGTACAATAAAGACCCAATATAGTGTCATTCGTGTTTCCATATGGGGAATCTACAATGATTCTATCAAACCTTTCCATTTGTTTAAGTGTAAGAGGCTCCACACCATCTCCACCTTTCAGGGATGGTTATTTTATGCCATATTAGGTGGGGATTTGGATTAGCACTTTCAATAATGGTTGAGGACAAGGTCACAGTCATAGTATCCAGACTTCAGATCGTCAGCACCAACATAGCAGTCATAATCAGGGTACTCTAGCTATGGTAAATGGCTATGGATATTTCTAATTTCATGCTTTACAATTGATACCCAAGGATTAGAGTATTAGAACATCTACAATATGCGTTACAATTCTAGAGGCCTCCAATATTTTATCTTATTTATTTTATACATGTGCTTTACACTCCTTTATCTATTTATCTATCATGTAATGTCTTGGATGGGAAATTTAATATTATCCCAGGATAATCCTTTGGGAGTATGGTCAAAGGGAATATTCCAATGCGGGGACTATCCCATTGAGGTAGGACGTAATCATATATTATGGGAATGCTTCATACTCAAGATTATAGGATTTAATTTCATTCTCCAGATGGATTGTTTGGTCATGTATCATGCCTTTGTAGAATGATATTTCTACAGGATATCATTTACATCACCATAGGGAAACAATTATCTTCATACGGTTTTTTTGGATCTATAGCATAATAGAGAAAGACCAGAGCATCATGGGATTGGTGGATTAACCTCAATGATTTTCAATCACTTCATAGAGGATCAGGGTTTACATCATGATGAATTCCCTCCAGTAGTAGATTACTTCATGGACAAATTTCCCAATGACTTTTCTGTCTTACTTCCTGATAGAGCTAGATTTTATTATTGATCTTATTTTGGGATCATCTCTAGTGTCTCTTCCTACATAAAATATGGAACCTACTAATCTCCAAGAGCTCAAGTGGAAGGTAGAGGATCTAGAGTTAAATTTTTTTATACGGCCTAGTACATCCTATTGGGGTTAATCCTTTCTTTTTCTCCAACAATTTTGAGGTTACCCTTCATATATTCTAGGATTACATATGGTTAAACCCTCTTATGTTAAATAAAAAATATCCACTATGTCAAATAGATGATATTTTTGACCAGATATGTGGAGTTATAGTGTTTTAAAATATTAAACTAAGATCGAGCTATCATCAGGTGCCAGTTAGGCCATCATAAATACCTCATACATATTTCCATAGTAGGTATGGTCTATATGAGTATCTTTTTATTCCACTTAGTCTTACGAACATTCCTACCATTAGAATGCCTCTAATGAATCAGGTTTTCACCCCTATTTAGATTCCTTTGTTTTGGAATTCATGGATGACATGTTGGTGTATTCTCACACTCCTAGGGACCATGCGGAGTAACTTGATATCATATTGAGTACACTAATAGATCATATAATTTTTCCAAGATTACCCAGTACCACATCAAGATCAAAAAAGTTAACTTCTTGTTTCATATTATCTCAGAATAGTGAATCTCTATTGACTCGGAGAAGTTGAGTGTCATTGATTCTTGGAAGAAACACCAGAATGTGTTTGATTTGTGATGTTTCTTAGGACATGATGGATATTATAGGCATTTCATAAAGGACTTATCCTGACTTTAATCACCTCTCACTGGTCTTATAAAGAAGGGTATTAGGATCACGTGGTTATAAGTGTGTGATAAATCATTTCATTATCTAAAAGAGAATCTTTTCTTAGAAACTATTCTAATTATGCCAAATAATAGAAGAGGCTACATAGTGTTCTGTGATTCATATAGTATTGAGGTAGGTAAAGTACTGATGTAGAAGTCATTGTGTATAGATATCAGTAGTTAATGCCTCATTAGTAAAATTACCCGACAAATGAACTTGACCTAGAAACAGTTTTCCATGCCTTATGTTGATGGAGACACTATCTAATGGGTGAGAAATTTATGGTGTATAAAGACAAAAAGATCCTCAAATATATCATTATACAGCATTAATTGAGTCTTAGACAGTTAATATGGGTCCAATATCTGTAGTCCTACGATTTAGATCGTTCCTACACACCTGGAAAAGGAAATGTGGCAGTGGATGCCCAGAGTCAGAAAACTCAGGCATTGGATGTATGGGAAGCTAGTGACAAATATTAAATAATTTCCCTTTTTTTAAGCTATATCTTTAGTTTCATGATAATCCTATGAAATCATTAATCTTGAACATAACAGTTACCTCTTCCCTAATTAATAAGGTAAAGAGTATCCCATATTCAGATCCTGAAGGATTGGTTCACTATGAGAATATTTCAGGATATTACCCACCTTTATATTGGTCTATAAATAGATACGACATAATTTGTATACAAGGATGTGTCTGGGTTTTTATATATATAAGATAGGAGATAAATCAAGATTCCTAAAATTCATTGTGGTTAGTTCATCTAGGAATCTAAAATATGTATCAAATAATGTGATGCCAATATTGGTTGTCTGGGATGAAACAATAGATATAAGGATTTATCACTAGGTGTTCCACCTGTCAGTAGGTGAAGGTAGAGAAACTACGACCTTATGGATTATTACAGCTGATTCCAATCCCAAAATGCAAATGTGAATATGTTTTCATGGATATTATAGTCAGTCTACCAAGGTCACCTATAGAGAGTGAAATTATACGGGTAATCATTGACAGAATGAAGAATGTATCCCACTTCTATCCAATCCAGAAGCAATTCTCTGTTGATGATATAGACTTATTGTGTGTCTATAAAATCATTCAACTAAATGGGGTCCATCATAATATAATTCTAGATTGGGACACTCACTTCACATTATGGTTCTGGAGTGGGTTTCATAAGGCTATGGGTTCATAGGTGATTTTGATCACAACATTTCACCCTCAAACTAATGGCCAGTCAAGAAAGAATGATACATTTGTTTGAGGACATTCTCGTATAATGCTTACTTGATTTTAGAAATTATTATGGTAAGAATATCACTCTCATCACTATCCCCAATACTAATAGATTTTAACTAATGAAATTGGAGGATCCTTTTGAGGCCTTATATGGTAGACCATGAATTTCACCTCTATGCTGGCTAGAGGCGGTGAAGTAGCACAACTAGGTCCTTGTCTCGTATAGGATACATCAGAGCAAGTTAAACTAATTAGGAAGCATATTTCTACTGCTCAATATAGAAATAAATCTTATGTATATTTCTAATAATAACCTAGGGAGTTTTAGATTGTTGATATATATTTTTTTCATGAATCATCCAATCATAGTAATAGAGATACACAAATGCAAGGGAATATTTCACCTCCTTATGTATGTCCATTTGAGGTTTTGGAGAGAGTTGGGTTGGTAGTCTATTATTTTCCACTACCTCATAGGTACCGTGTTGTGCACAACATCTTCCACATTTCATTACATTACTAGTATCATGTTTAATTGACCCATACTTTAATCCCACGTAGGTTGAGTTATATTTAGATACATTGATGTGAGAAGTATCCTATATGCATTGTTTCCCAGAGAATAAAGTCTTTTTGAGGATGGAATGACCTAATAGTATAGGTTCTTTAGCAACATAGCCATGTAAGGGATGATACTTGGGAGAGGGAGGCTGGTGTACATGCCCAGTGTCTAGATCTTTTCATATACAGTTTTCTACTACCTTTGGAAAGTGAACTTGGGGACATATTCCTTTAAGGGGCGAAGACTATAAGAACCCGGTTTTTTACATTAGTATAGATCCCTTTAAATTTGATCTAATTCTACATTTTAGACCTAATAGGGATGGATAATGAGTTAATGAAGGATTATGGGGTGTCTGGAGCATGTTCAAAGCTTGAAAAATAGTACGATGGAAAAAATAAACTATTTACACAGTTAGTACAAACCGCACGTTCTAGGATGAATGGTCTCACATAACCATGAGGGGCTTTACATAAGGGTGAAACATGGCACATGGTTTTCCCTGACCATGCTCCAGGGGACACAAGGCCATGAATAAACTACATACAAAGTTATAGAGATTCTTTATATGATTGGTATATGGTTTCAATAACATCATGGCCTAACCATGAAAAGTTCCACTCCCTGCAGAAAAGGGTACATGGTTTGTGCATTGTTTGGCCACCATGTAGCAAAACCGTGTGATGGCTATCTCTTGGTGATTTAACCATAACACTCTTCATGAAATTTTAAAAAATAATTTCATTCTACCAGTGTATTTTCATTGGATAGAACACCCACTCCCCTCCCATTTTGATCTCCTTTGCACTCTTTTGATATACCTTGATCTCATTCATCCATCTAGAGTCTGATTTATGAATTCTTTGTCTCCTTAGATCTTCTCTAGTAAGATTTCATTTAATTTTTAATCATTATTAATTATTTTTCTTTCAATAACACAATTTAGATGTAAGATCTTATGCCATGTTTTAGGGGTGTTGATCTATTATTCAAATCTATTCCAATCCAGGACAAACTAAAGGCTGATATAGGATGAGAAGAGTCGTACAAGACGAAGTTAGGTTGTCTATAACTCATCCATAAAGATTATTCATTTTAGATATTCTTATGTGTGGGTGTGCCGATTTCATTAGGAGTTTATTATTTAATAATTGTTCCATGCTTATAATAGTTTCAACCATATTATAAGCCTCTTGATAAATGTTCTCCATTGTTGGATATTGAGTCCTCAACGAAGGCCACCCCATGTAGGGTTTTCCCCATGATTATAGAATATTTTGTTTGTAATGTGTTTTTGTGCCATTGATCAGGTGTGATATGGCTTGACCCTATTAATGGTAATCACTTAATTAATAAAATTACAATTGAGTTGGGAATTGACTATACTTTAACATGTTAGTGACACTTGACCCTTCTAAGGGAAGTTTTCTAAATTGATCAATGAATCGTTAAATGGTAGTTGGAAACTATATTATTTCCATGACTTGGCCTAGATTGTTATAAATGAATTACACATGCTTCATTGACCTTATCCCCCTTTTTTATGAAAGGTAAATGATATAACCAGTTAACTTAATATTAAATTATTGGAGTGGTTTCATTTACCTATTAGACTTTTCACACTAATCAAAGGCAACAGATTGAACTAAATGACTTATTTAAGGAAATGGATATTATATGGACCAATTTATTAAATGATCTAATTAGAATATGCTTAATGAATGTGGAACTTGATATTACTAAATTTTGTGGATAGAATTGATCTCACCTTGCATTCTAGAAGGAATTCCATGAGTAATCGTGGATTCCATTCTGATTCAGGGATGTCTGTTTCCTTAGTTGATACCTACCTTAGTACCCAATCCTTTTCTATCATTGGATGCCAGACATGACATACTAGGATCTCCCCATTATTATTATAGTATACCTTGGATATACCCCTTGGATCTAGTGTAACATCTAGGGACATTAAGAAACTTGTATACACCCTTGGGCCTTGTTACTGCTTATCCCATTTTACCTTCTATGATTTCATTAGAATTTATTAGAATTACATGATTTTGGAATGTCATGGTTGTTTCCCTTGAATTACACTCTTACCCCTTTATCTAAGCTAACGTTATTACCAAATTTTGGCTCAACCCTTTTGGATAAGGTTCCCTTGGTTATCACCATTGAACGTAGAAATCATTATTATGATCATTAAAAGTAGTTTAGTTATATATGGTATCCTTCATTATCATTATAATGTTAGTGATGGTTATACCTCATGTGACTTACTATATAAACATGAACATTATTAATAAAGTATACGGTTATATGTTTAGAAACTATATGAGAATAATAAACATATTTGAGTAATTAAATTAATGTACTTATTACCTGTTATATATGAATTATTTAAAGTTGTTTCAGTTTATAGTACACATATATGATGTTGTAGATTTCATTGGTGGAGGCCTACTTAGATTTATAAAAAACCCTCTTGGGGATTCCATTGGCATATAGGAATATTATATTTATAATTTTTTTGACAATGGGAAGCTTCCCGATTTTGAAACATGATTGGTTTCTTTCATTAGGATGGAACGTAGTGGTATATGGTTAGGCCGGAGCTCATGATGGTGGGGATTGTATTTGGATTCATTCTGTTTCTTTTTTATAGAATGTATTTCCCCTACCATGTATCTAATTTTTCTATTTTTATAGATACATGAAATGTATCATCATATTTTTTATATCATTATTCATTTTTCAAGTTGATTATAATTTGGTCTTCTTTTTTGGTACCATCAATTTACATATAATGATTATTATGTTTACTTATTATTAAATGAATATGTTGTTCTACACTCTGGTAACTAGGACATATTACTCCCATGTACTCACACGAGACCCTCAATGTTAGTCCGTAGCCACTGGAATTCAGGGAGATATGCTTCAGGGATAGTGACCCACTGTGATTGGGGAACCATGAGTGGCATTCGGGTCTAGGATGCCACATCCCTAGTGCTTCAGCTAGATTTATAAGTATTCATGCACTCTATATGTTCATCTTAATTCCAAAACAAAGTTTAGAAATTTTAGGTGTATAGACTGATGAAGAAGTTAAAGCCACCTCTATTCAGAGGTTTTGGGCTATGATTAATCCTTTGTATAGAAGTACCATCACCAAACCTAGTAGTTCGATGAGACCGACCATGGAGAATACAACATCAAGAAGAGTGGGGATGAAAGTTTTTAAGCAATTGATATGTTCAGATTAAGAAAAATTTTGGTTCAAATTCTAGGATGACTCATGAGGTTGTGTTGTTCTTTTATATTAATATTGGAACTATGTAGGGATTTTTATGTTTATTTTGAGTGGGACTGGAGATAGTTCAGGTCCTAATATATAATTTAACTTCATAAGTTCCCTAAAATTATGACATGAGGAAGTTTGAAATATATAGAGTTCAAAATTTATCAATTAATTAAATGAGAAGACTCCAATGTTTATTTGAGTTTGTACAAATTTTAGGGATCATGTATACTAATAACATGAGCTATAATAGGTCCCATAATTTAAGGATTTCATGTATTTAGGATCTTCACTTGAGTCACATGATAGAGAATATGTGTAGTTATGACCTCTCTATATAGAGGCCATTGAGGAAAGACTGAAGATGATATCTTTGAGATGGAGGCGATTCTTTGATTTAGAATTTAGTTCAAAATGTTTGTATTATAGATAACAAAGGAGGCGAGGATTATTCCTAAGAGGTATAGGGGAGAAACATTCATTATCTCTATAAAAAATCCATACTCATGATTTTATCCCTTATAATTAATCCATCATTAGGGATTCATAGTGCATATGAGAGAAGGAGAGCTGGAACCAAAAGCTAGGGTAAACTCAATCTTGGAGACAGTCATGTTGTAGATACAGATATGAGAAAATAATGATAGGAAAGAATATTTTTATTTAATTATTACACTTTATTTTATTATTATTGAGACAATTTTATTGAATATTTTTTTATCCATTTACATGTAGCTAGATAGTGAGGGGAATCAGTCTGGAATGGATTGAATATTTTTAGGATATTCTATTGATTATTCAATTGTATCCATGTGATTTTAAGCTTAGTGTCCTCGTTTCTATTCCAAATATGAATCAATTCTAACCCCACTCTATTAATCGAAAGGTGGTGATTGTAGATCCTTCACTCTTGACCATTAAACAAAGTATGAAAATTGGAGAAGGGGAATGTATCTCTTCTCTATTAGTAAACAAATTAATTCTTGAGTCTTGGTCAATTGATCATTAATAAGGAAAGTACACTATGATTTTTTGAACATTGAATGATTACTTAGTGATGTAACACCATAACATCAATCACTGATTTAATTGTGTTTACTATAGTAAGAATAGAAAACATCTTCAATCAATTCAGAGTAGTTTGATATCCCCATTGCCATCATCTATTTATCTTCCTCTACAACTTAACTATTGTAACTCTTTAACAACCTCTCTTTTCACCGTTTAAAATTCACTTCACACTTCTATTTCATCTCATGCATAATTTTCAAATTTATTTTGTTTTTTTACATTTCTTGGTCACCCAACGTCTAGCTTCTTTTTGGTTCGATCATTTTTACCATAATAGTAGTTTTCTTTCTCACATAACTTCAATTTTCTTTTTTTTTCATGTTATGTGATTACTAAAATGTGGTATTTTTCATACCATGATGTATGTTTACCAGTGAACATGGTAAAGAAATAAATATAAATATAAAAAATATAAATGTAATTTTGAAATCCTGTTTCTTTTCACTGTGTGGCCAAATATATTGGTGAGGTTTTCATTGTTTGGTTTGGACTAGGTTTCAGAGTTATAGCCCCTCAGTAAGTTTTTTAATATAATACTAATAGAAAATGGGTCCTCTCTCACCATATATCCCACCCCCTTAGCCCCCTCTACCTAAGACCCTATTTTTCCTTTTATATTAATTCTTTAATTTATTTTATACTTGGTCCCCTATCTGAGTTTTTTAATGTGAGTGTGACTACATAGACCTGATGAAGGAAATATCCAACTCTTAACTATATTATTTATCAAATTTAGGAATTTTTGGACAGATTAAATTATTTTAACTAATTTTGTAAGGATATTTCTATACCCTTAATTCTA
Organism: Viscum album; assembly: GCA_963277665.1. NCBI lineage: Eukaryota > Viridiplantae > Streptophyta > Magnoliopsida > Santalales > Viscaceae > Viscum > Viscum album. Next base: position 638,519,065 of record OY728146.1, on the reverse strand, counting down.
GTTTTATTTATGGGACAATATTTATAGATAGGTTATCATTTGTTTTAGGTTGATTATAATAATATTTTGAATGTATCAATTCATGTATGCTCTTTTTTTTTGTGAGTTTGTGTGTTGTGTTGTATTTAGGATATCTGAAAAGAATATAATACACCTGATAAATGAATTAAAAATTAATTATACTAACAAGAAGAATAAATACAAATCCATTAAAAGTATAAGGAGTGTTACGATTGTTATTTTTCTTATAAAGAATCTAAAATAAATAAAACGTATAAAAAAATATGGTTTTATTCAAGATAAATTATTTATTAAATTTTTTTAAACTCCAAAAAAAGTAGAAATTGTGTTTTATTTATTTTCTTGGTTAATAGGTGATATTGAAGAGAAAAAACATTGCTCTTTAGTTTTTATTTTCTATGTCATTTTTAATGAATTAAAGAAATAAAGTGGTGATTCTAAAAACTGGTTGAAGTTATTGATTGGTCTTAATAAAGAAATGATTAAAGTAATACATTCATATTTATTATTGAATATTGTTCACATATTATTCATCATGAAATGTCAAAATATTGATTTCCCTTGATATTATTGTGATCTTGATATTCCTTAGTATCTTCTTATTGAAATTAGTTTTTTCTACCATGTTTTATGCACTAAGGGGGACATGGAAATAGAAGAAAAATAAAGATTAAAAAGTTAATGTAATTTATAAATAATGTTTCTTTTCTTTAGGTGAATTGATGTGTGGTTGTGGGTGATAATTTTTGATTTTGGATATATTCCATTTTTATAACCCTCCATCCTAGTTTCATTAAAATAATTTGAAACAAATGGCTCCTTTCCAACTTTCTATCTTCCCTACCCCTTTCACTCCCTCGATCACAAATTTTTTCTTATTCCATTAAATTAATTTTATAAATAAATTGGTTATTCTATAAGTTTATTTTTGTAGTGGATTGGTCTTAATAAGGAATGGTTATAAGTTATAATTTCATGTTACACATTGAATATTATTTTTCTTTTCGTCATCATGGGTTTTTTGAATATTTACTTTCCTTGATGTTATTATGTTCTTAATTTTTCAGTATATATGCATATTTAAATGATGTTATTGTATACCACATTATATATTCTCAAGTGAACGTGATAATGAAATAAATATAAAGGCAATAAAATGAAAATGTAATTTGGAACTCATGTTCCTTTTCTTTGGGTGGTCTGATGTGTGGACGTTGATTTCGGTGTTTGATTTGGGTCAGGTGTAAAATCTGAGACACCACACCATGGTTTATATTATAATAATGAATATTGGATCCTCTATCACCATAGCTCTCTCCCTCCCCTTATCTCCCTCCATCCCTAATTCACTCTTCTTCCTTTAATTTCTTTTCATTGATTTATTTTCTTCATGGATATATTTTGTTGATTCATTTGTTGAAACATGACCACGTCAATGATATTAATGTAAAAACTAGCTTTTTATTCTATGATTTAACTGATTTGGGAATTTTTTTTCTAGGTAATGTTGTTTTAATTAATTTTTTACCTATTTTTTATTTCCTTAATTTATGTTTTACTCAATGGGTCATGTTTATGAAAGAGATATGATTAATTTTAGGTGGGTGAACTCGAAATTTATAAATATATAGATTTATATACACAGTGATTTTTAGTGAGTCGGTTTATTATTTCAGATACAGGAGGCCTAACCATGAAAACAACGCACCCAGTAATGGGATTAAAAGATTGTTTATACTAACATGATATATAAATATCATTCCACCAATACAAAAATGAGTGTGATAATGGATATTTTTTTATAAAATACCTAAAATAAATATAAAAGGATGTAAATATGGTGTCCTTTATTCTTAATTGGTATTTAAATTATTTTAAATTCCATAAGTGTATAGAAATAGTACATATTTGAATTTTTTTATTATATGATCCTTAAAATATAAGAAACTCTATAATCTTTCTTTTTTACATTCTATTTGATTTTAAATTAATTTAATAAATAATGTATCATTTTAAAATTTTGGTTTGATTTATTGATTATTCTTAAAAAGGAATGGGAGAATGTTTTAAGTACATATATCTCATTGAATAATTTTTATATATTATTCATCACAGATTTATAGAGTATATAGTTTCATTTGTATTTTTATGATCATGATTTCGCTTTTTTATTTATATTTAAATTATATTTTTCATTCAACATTGTATTTTCTCAAGTGATAATGGTAAATAAGTTAAAATGAATATAAAAAATAGAAATGTAATTTATAAATCGTGTTGATTTTATTTAGGTGACTTAATGTGTTCGTGTGGGTTTTATTTTATGTTTTTTGATGGGTGTTAGAGTTAAGACCCCCACTCCAGTTTCTATTATAATACCCATCAAAAGGCTCCAATATCACCGTCAATACCACTCCCTCCCCATTCTCTTCCCCCACCTAATTATATCTTCTTATAATAATTTTCATTATTAAAATTCATTTTATTATACCTCTTTAATATTTTTTTTTAGTAGTGTTTCTTTATTTCTATAAGGTTGGTAATCCTTTACTTTTTATTATGTGACTCAATTGATTTGCGAATATTGGTCTAGCTCATATTATTTCATCAATTTTTTAAATGATTTTTTATTTCTATAATTCATAGTTTTTTCAAAATGTTATATTGATAAATAATCCATTGTTTAATTTAGGTTGGTCACCCTAATCTTTTTTCATGTCTCAATTCATGTATAAATTTGTGTTTGGATAGTTATCATGTTGTTTAAGGTTCTAGAAACCTAACAATAAGATAACCCATTTGGTAATTTAATTAAAAATTATTAGTACAAACCTAAGGTATAAATATTATTCCATACATTTTAGAATGAGTGTTTAAATGGGTATTTTATTTTTAATATATAAAATAAATAAATGAGGAAATAAATATGGTGGTATTATTTATGAATTTGATATTAAATTATTTTAAATTACATAATTAAAATATAAATAGTCTTGATTTGATTTGTTGGGATATTAGATAATTTTAAATAGATAACAAACATTATTCTTCCTTTTATTAGTTTCTATTTGATTTTATATGGTTTAAATAGAAAATTTTGAATTCTATAATCTATTTTGTATTATTGGTTTTTCTTAATTTGGAAAGGATTAAAGTAATAAATTCAAATTGATCATTAAATATTTTTTTATTTTATTCATAATGAGTTTTTCGAATATTGATTTTCTTTGTGATTATTTTGATCCTGTTTTTTCATGGTATAAGATTATTTAAATGATTTTTTAAGTATCATGATGTATATTCTCAAGTGAACTTTGTATATAAATAAATATAAATATAAAAAATTGAAATGTAATTAGGAACTCATGTTACATTTCTTTAGGTGACTTCATGTATTGTTGTGGGTGTCCGTGTGAGATTTGGGTTGAGTGTTAGAGTTTTGATCCCCTACTCGGTTCATGTTATAATACTATGAAATAAAGTTTATCTTCTCCCACTATGTCTCTATCACTCCCCCATCTTTATCCCTCCTTAATTATATCTTCTTCTTTAATCTTCATTCTTTGATTTATTTTATTCATTTTAACAAATAAAATTTTCTTTGTGCATTAATGACCACATTGATAGGAGGAATTTAATCCCTATCATTTATTATGTGTTTTAACTAATTTGGGAATGATGGGATAGCTCATCTTATTTCATTTATTTTTAAAAGATTTTTTTTATTCCCATAATTAATGTTTTATTTATTGGGTCATATTGATGGATATGTTATATAACATCTCGCCCCTATTGATTGTCTTGAGTTTATGTGGCATTGCTACTTGGACTTAAGCAACATCCCTAAGACACTAGAGGCGGGAGATAAATACAAAGGGTGTCAATAAAATTAGGGGATGATTTTCCCATTGAAAGTAAAAAATAATAAAAACCATGTATACCATTACCAAAAAACACTAAATAATGCATGATAAAAATGTATACAAGTAAAATTATAACAAATTAATGTCAAACACAACTACAGAAATAAACCATATAAGAGTACCATGTGGAAACCAAAAAATAATTAGAGTACAAAGTGAAATATAAGACAAAAAATAATAAAATACTCCAATGTCTCCAAATACACAACTCCCAAGATGCTTCAAAATCTAACTCCAAAAGACATACTCAAAGTATCATGAATCATCACTAAATAAATATAATATCTATAATTTTCCAACATCTTGATAAATAATATCTGAAAAAGAACCTATGCTCTAAATCAGGGGTGAGCAATAAAAATTAGTAGGTTTTCCACAAATTAATTCCCTACAAATAGTACTAGGATAAAATAAAATATAATATTTATATAAAAAATTATATAAAACAATTAAATATGGTTTATATTATAATATAAAATAATATCTATAACAAAAAAAATTTCAAGGAATGAAACCAAACATCTATTTAAACCATTTCCTATTCCTATTTTGAATTATCCATTTTATATAACCCAATTATTCACCCACACATTCAAACCCAAAATCATGGTGTTTTTCACTGATGGTGGAAATTCACATCCATACTTCATTCCTTTGATGGAGGTACGTCACAATCAATATTAATCCCATTCTACACACATTTAACCATTTAAAACAACAACCATTCCAAAAAAAATTATAAACCTTTTTGATAAAACAAACTTTTATTTAAAACACATTTGACCCAATTTTTCATGCATAAAAACCAAACCACCATTTTAAAATCATGAATTCAAAATTATGTTACCACATTCACTTTTTAGTAAAACTCCTAATTTCCAAAATTCAATACACCATCACCAAAGAGCATTTCCATTAAAAATTTCACTATAATTTCACAATAAATTTGAATAAATAATCAATTTTAAATTGATCATTAATGTTCAAATAATATGAATCAAGTGTGAATAAACCTACCTTAGAAAATATAGGGAAAACTAATAACGACATGAAATATTAAACAAAACTAGGTTCAATCTCCAAAAAATGTATTATATTTTATTCCATAACATCAAAATATCCATATCTAATCTTGATTAGCATCCACTATTATATATATATATATCAAAATGATTATATATTTGAATAGAAGAGAGAGAAGATTATATCTAAGTAAAATGGCCAACAATTGAGACAAACCAAGGAATTGGGCCTTCAACGCACCAATATTATCCAACAAATCACTCCAGGTTTGAAGGGTAAAGTCTCCACATACTTTATGAGGAAGACAAAATATGTTCTAAATGGTAAAAAATGAGAGTTTTAGAAGAAAATCCATGTTAGATCCAATTTTTTTATATCTAGATATTATCCATGTATAGTTCGGTCACACTATCAGGAAAATTTTACACCCACTCTGTGGACACCAATACCTCAAGAAGCACATAGCATGGTTGGTCCAAATAGTTAGAAATACCATTATCTAGTCGTGATAAATACCCCATCCCTAAAAACACGGTTTCTCATAATTGGTCATAATGATTGGCCAAACCATGAGCCTACTTAAAATAATCTTTCTCAATTAGTGTAGTTACTTGTTGGAGTTTCAATATTCCTACTAATCATGCTCAAAATGTGAACCTCCATAATATGCCTAAAAACATTACAAAAGTATTTCAAACCCTCCCAAAATTTATCCAGACACCGTTCATTGTTAAAATAAATAAATAAATGGTTACTTACATGAAAATGGGGGTCCTATATTCTCCCCACTATTGGCCATTCCAAACCTAGAATGTAGAAAACCACAATTTTAGTGGAATATTTTTTTCCATTTCTCAATCATTTATTTCTCCCATTCCTCTGTTTCTTCATGAATATGACCATGTTTCCACAAATCCAACACTAAACTAATGCTTTTCCAATGAATGGAATTATCTTGACTATCCACAATCTATTCAAACATATGAACCAATGAATCATCCGATAGTAGGATAATGTGATCCCTACAAATAATATTTTCAATATAATGTTAATAATTTTTCAACCGAGACACATGAAACAAGTTATTCACTTTACTAACCTTTCTTTAAATTCAATATCATATAACACCTCACCAACCCATTTAAGTATCTCAAAGGGGCCAACATATCAAGGATATATCATCACCTTATTTCAAAAACAATGATTCCAAATCCCTAGAGTGATTCTCAACACCACATGATAACTCACCGCAAACAGCAATGGCTTTTAAAGATGATATAAAACTTATTTCTAATGACTCTAAACCAACTCTTTTATATTCTGATCAATTGAATATTCTATTTTTTCTCTTCGACTTGGATCGTCCAAACTAGTGATATCTTGCATATTTCCACACAACATAGTGAATAATGAAAAATACGCCCATACAATGCATCAAAAGGATCCATATGTATGAAGTAATGGTAATTGTTGTTATACAAAAACTTCACTAAAAATATGTTCTCCTCCCATGAACCACCCAAATACATTACATAAGCTCAAGGTATGTCTTCTTATGTTTATATCGTCTTTTTGGACTGTACATCTGTCTGGGGATGATATGACGTACTCATGGTCAACTAAGTCCCATGTTTTTTAACTTATTATTTCCATAAAAAAGATTTAAACCTCATATATCTATCTAAAACTCTCAAAACTATTACTCTATGCCTCTTTACCACTTCTCGAATATAAATTTTGGATATTTCCCCATAGTATGAGATTCATGAATAGGGATGAAATGGTCTGACATTGTGAGGTGATACAATATCATCTATATGGAATTGTGTTTATGAAACATTCTTGGGAGACCTATCACAAAATATGTGGCAATATACTCCAATTTCCAAATAAGAATAGGTAAAGACAAAAACATACTTTCTGTTCATTGATGAACTGATTTACCCTGCTGATATATTAAAAATGTTGAAAAAAAACTCATCCACCTTCATTTTCACATCAAACCACCAAATATTTGATTTCAATAATTTATACAAACTCTATATTTTAGGAGTAATGTCCCATATTTGATGGTGGTAATAATGAAAAAGTAGTTCCTAAAAATTCAAAATTATAATCATCTATTTTTGAAAACACATAAGTAAAATCCAATCTAGTTTACATCCTTCAACGCTCTCCACATATTTGAGTTTCTATCTCATAGAAATATATTATGAATTATATTTATGTGACTCATTATCTAGATTCATCAATTCAAGAACAAATGAAACTAAGTAGAAAACCACTACACTACCTCAATCTTCAAAATCCAGGTGCATATCATCTATCACTGACATCAAATTTCACTAGTATGAAGCCCTTTTTTCTAATTGAGAATATTAATATCTCATTAATGAATCTTACACATAATTTTCTTTACTCTGATTATACCTCAATTCAAATTTAATCATTTGGAGATACTCCATCTATATTCATATTCTCATGTTAAAATCCCATTATGAGGAAATATGTTTTATGTTTTTAATATTTTTAAACACAGTAAATTTCTCCCCAAAGAGATAATGGCACAAAGTATTTAAATCAATGACGATAGTAGAAATATAAAAATCATGTGTTGGGTAATTATTCTCATGGAACCATAAGTTTCATAGTCCATAATCGACCACATCAACTCCCTTCTTGAGAAATCATCCCAACCTAGATCCCAAAGCAACACAATACCCCATGTATCCTTGTCCTTATTCTAGTAATATCAATATATATTCTGATGTAAGTCAAAAAATTCTCTTGAAAAGAATTTATACATTCATAAATCCATTTAAATGTAATATTTATCTCTTTTAAAGATTCCATAGTTGTAGCTAGTCAAGTCAAATCACAAACAAAACATCATTGATAACCAACTAGACCAAGGAAACTGCTTATCTCAAAGTAATTATTTTGTGGTTTCTAAAAGATAACAACCTATATCTTATATAGATCCAAAAAAACACATCATTATGAGATAACAAGTCAATGGAAATATACATCTTGTATATATAAATTACACTTTGATAATTTGGAATACAAGAGATAATCTCTCAATATTCCCAACACAACCATGATATTTTTTTCATGATCAACCTTTTCTTATGAATACACCTATATTTTATCCAAAAACACCCCTAAAAAATAATACATATGTCTCTAAAATATATTATTCATCAATTCCATAAATACTGTTGGTGCATTTATAAGACTGAAAGGGTAGTCATGTACTCATAATGGTCATATCTACTCCTGAAATATATCGTTGGAATATCCTCCTTCTGACACATAGGTGGTGATATCCTAATGTCATGTCCATCTTAGAGAACCACTGAGCTCCCATAAATTGATCGAACATATCATAAATGAATTTATGTGGATATTAATTATTTAAAGTAACTTGTTTAATCTTATGCTAATCTACAGAGAGATGTAGAGTTCTATTCGTATTTTTAATAAAAAAAATTCAAGTGTTCTTCATGGAGAGATGCTAGGATGAATGAATATTTTAATTTCTAGTTTGTCCAAATGTTCATTCAATTAAATTAATTATTATTCATTTCATCAAATATGAAAAAAGGTAAATAGGATTGTTCCCTATAAAGAGATCAATCGTAAACTCCACTTCTATTATGGGAGGAATCCCTGAGAATTTTATTTGGAAAACATCTGGAAACTAATAAACATCCACTAGAAAACATATATTCTTGATATCTTCCATCGATGCTAATTTCATCACTACCAAATTCTATGATATCATTATAACAGCTAATTCCAACAATCTTGTTTCACCTAACTTTAAATATGGGTCTCTATTAAATAGATTTTCAATGTCGTCATCAATCGTAAAACTAACCATTTGGGTATAACAGTCGATGTGATATTTAAAGATTTTAAACCTATCCATACCTATAATTATATCATAGAAATACATCTCAATCATAGAGAAATTCTATATCAACTCAACTCCATTAACAGTTATAGAAAAACCCTTTATACATAATGTCTTGACATTATCTTTAAAAAAGAGGAGTGTAATGTTTAAAAACAAAATGAATCACCTCAACATTTAAAACAAAAAGATCAATAGAATGAGAAGAAATAAAATAATGGGATGAACCCATATAAAAAAATATTTCATAAGGGTATAAGTGAAAAGAATCATTCCTATCACCCTAAGTTATCTAGGCTTATCGTCCAAAATCACCTACTCATCCCTATACAACTACTTACTCACAGTACTTTGTTCTTTATTTCCCTATTGATATTACCCTTGTTGAGGAGTCAAGGTATTCCTATAAATTCCATGTAAAGATCAATTTTTCTAATAAGAATTATTTTATATCCCTTTTCCCATTGAATCATATGATGTATGTGACACAAGAGAAGTGTCCATGACACCTTACCTTGGATCACTACAACAATAGCATTGAACATGGCCCATGGTTTCAATTGTGTCATTCTTTAGGTGGTTTCATAAACTGTCACTTCATTTCATACAAAAATATGCAATAAAAACACCTAGGTTTGCTCTCAGGATTAGGGGGAATATTCATTGATCCATCCATACTATTTTGAGCGACTCCACTACCTTGGAAATAGGTGTCCCGCTTCCTCTTGTTCCCAGTATTAGAGTTACCACTATTTCTCCTAAGTATCAATATTATCCCTCCACCTATATCTCCTGATATGTCTCATTCATCCAATGTCTCTCTAGGGAACATATCTGTATAATCCATTATAAAAATCATGAAAATATGTAATTTAATATCGTTCCTTAACCCTATTTCAATGATGTTTGCCTTCAAGGATGAACTAGAAGAATCTTTATGTGTAAAGAGGACTAGATTCATAAATTTATTTCCATTATCTATTACTAAGAGGTTCTCAAGATTCATGTTGAAATTTTTTTTCCATTCAATCATAAACATATAAGGATAGAATTTTCTATTGAAAAATTCTACAAAAACCTCCAATGTAATTATTTTTTCTAATTTATCCTAAACTGCTAAATCCCACCGTAGGAGTGCAATATCAACATGCATATACATCTCCCACTTAACTTTAAAATCTACTGGTATGCTAAGGAAATTGAATATTCTATTCATCCAATTCATCCACACTTCAACATTCTCTATATCTAAATCACCATGAATGATAGGTGGATTCTTCTTTTAGAACTGAATGGAATGATCGACTTTCCTTGGTTAATTCCTTTGGTTCCCTCTATCAAAGTACTAAAAATATTATACTACTCTCTGAACCATATTTGGTTCACATTTGGCTTGGGTGTAACCACATTCTTAAAAACCTCTTCCAATAGGTTTATACATTGAAAATCAGGTAACATTTTTAAAATTCCACACTTTCTATTTTTCAACCCATTTTGGAAATGTTCCCCATGATTTTGAACATCCAACCATTTTTTAAAATACAACTATCTTGTCAATTCCAAAATCTCATATTTGAAAAATATTAAAACACATTTTAAAATCAACATTTTTCACAAAATAATAAATTATTACACCAAATTAAATATGAAATCCTTGTGGGAAGTCATTTCTATAATGCATTTCATTCTCATCGCATTGGATAAACCCAAGAAAATGATATTATAACTCCTAAAATTGTCTCCAAAACACTTATGAACCCAACTCTGTAGTAATTTAAAGTTTAGAATAATTATTTTAGAAACATTTATTTATGATCCACATTTCATGTCTTGAAAATCCTAATCCATTCAACCATACCAAATCAAGAACTAAACCAAAACTAATTTCAACTCCAAAACCAACACAACTAAAACATTTTGTAATCCATGAAATGAACAAGTTTATACCCCTTGTAACATTCTACCCCTCCTCAACTGCTTGATTCGACTTGAAATTTCTACTTGTCAAGTGATATCCCCGTGAAGTTGAATGCTGGAAATGCATTCCATTGGATTCAATACAATTGGGGAATTATTTTTCCATTTAAAATAAAAAAACAACCACAACTAAGTATACTGTAACCGAAAAAACTAAATGATTCATTAGAGAAATGTATTAAACTCATAGTGTAAAAAATAATGATAAAATAAAACTACAACCAGGAACCATATTTGAGAACCTATGGAAAACTAAACTATGATTTGAAGATAAAAAAGAAGACAAGACTAAAAAAACTCAAAGACTTTAAGGTTATAAACTCTACAACTCCAAACATTCTCCTAGATCTAAATAAAAAAGACATACTCAATGTTTCATGAATCATCAATAAATAAATTTTATACTTTTCTATTATCAGTGTCTTGATAAACAATATCTATAAAATCACAAAAGTTCCAAAGAAAGGGTGTGTAATGAAACTTAGTAAGTTTTGCCCAAATGAATTCCTTACTCACACTAATAGAATAGAAAATGTTATCAAATTTATATGAAACAATTTTAAACAGTTTATATTAGAATATAAAACAAATTTCATAACAAATTTTTTTCATGGAATGCATCCAAATAATTCTTTAATCCATTTACTATTCCTTTTTGGAATTATCCATTTCATATCAACCAGTTAAACACACACTCAACCGCACAATCATGGTGTTTACCACTGATGGTGAAACATTACATCAATACTTCATCCCTTTGATGGTGGTACTTCATGATCAATATCAATCCCATTCAACTCATGCTTAACCATTCAATCCAACAACCATTCAAACAAAAATATTTTCCAAACAAATTCAATAAATCATCCTTTTATTAAAAACCCATTGAAACCAATATTCCATGCATAAAAACCAAAAAACCCATTTTAAACTCATCATTTTAGAATTGTGTTACCACATTCACTTTCCACCAAAACACATAATTTCTACAATTCTATAAACCATCACAAAATAGGGTTTCCCTTAAGGAATCGACGTAAATTTCAAAATAAATTTCAATCAAAACACATAATATGAAATAAATCCTTTAATTTATAATAATATGAGTCTAGATTAAATCCACATACCTCAAAAGTTATGGTGAGAATGAAGCATGAAAAAAATTCATCACAAAAACGTGTTCAGTCACTAAAAACCCAAATTAGATCTCATTGCCTAACTTCAACACAACCATATCTCATCATGAATGGAATAAAATATTATATATCATTCCACAATGGATTAGATCTATGAATCTAAGAGGGGGAAGAGGAGTAAATCAAGTAAAAAACATTGATAACATATACTAAACAAGGAATATTGCATTCAATGCCCCAATATTTTTCAACGGATAACTCTTGGATAGAAGGGGAAAATATCCACAACCTTTAGTATGAATAAAACCCATGTTATGGGGGAAATGGAGGGAAACATTTTTTTTTGAAGAAAATATGAGTTAGATCCACATTCTTAGGATCTAGATTTTGATTATTCATGGTTGGGTTGCATAGTTAGGCAAATTGTGTACCAGCTATGCACTAGGAACTACCTCATGGAGAACATCTCATGATTGGTCACTGTAGTTTGATAAACTGTACTCAAACCATGAAAAATTACCATACGCCAATAGCATCGTTTCTTCTCCGTGGCCAAACAGTTTAGCCAGACCATGTGCCTAACTATGCACCTACTGAATATCCCCTATATCAATTTACACAGTGTCCTGTAGGACCTTCATGGTTTCTACTAAACATCCTCAAATTTTTCACCTTTAGAAAATCCCCAAAACCTCCCAAAAGTACTCTAAACACTCCCAAACATCACCCAAAAAAATTACATAGATAAAATACATAATGAAAGGTATTCTTACTTGAAACTGACGGTGCTGAAAGTTATTATTATTTTAGGTAAGTCACCTTATCTTATTTCATGTCTATATTCAAGTATATAATTGTTTTTGGTGAGTTAGTTTTTTCGGTCAGATATAGGAAATCCAACCAAGAACAAAATCCCCCAGATAATGGAATTAAAAAATTATTTATACTAACTTAAACTACAAATATCATTCTAAACATAGCATAATGAGTGTGGAAATAGTTATTTTTTATTAGATATCTTAAATAAATTAACAAGGAAATAAATATTGTTTTTTTAATTTTTAATAGGTTATTAACTAAAAAAATGACATAAGTAAGAATAAATATTGATGCATTGAATTTTCAGGATATTAAATGATCTTAAATAAATAATAAATCATATTGTTTCATTTTTTGTTTCTATGTGATTTTAAATACATTGAATAAATAATGTGTTGATTTGGTAAGCTAGATTGAGTTATTTATTGGTATAAATAAGGAAAGGATTAAAGGTATAAATGTATATTTCTCATTTAATATTTTTCTTCAACTATTAATCATTTTTTATAATAATATTCAATGTATTTGATGTTTCTGTGATTTTGAATTTTCTTGGAATGTGCTTAATGAATTTTTTTTTTCATTCCACATTTTATGTTATCACGTGGACATGGTAAAAAATAATTTAAAAATTTTAAATGTAATTTTTAGCTCATGTTTCTTTTCATAAGGTGACCAAATGTATGGGTGTCGATGTCAATGTGTTATTTGAGATGTGTGTAAGAGTCATAACCCCCTATTTTATATTATAATACTGATAAAAGGTATCCTTTCTTACTATCCCTCTACCCATATCCCTTGTCTCCCTCCCTACCTATTTTTCTCTTTTTACATTAATCATGTTTCACTAATTTCATTTCTACTTAGATAACCATTAGAGTTTTATTTTTTATATTATGACCTCATTAAAAAAATAGTAGGTAATCCCTAACACCTGATTCTATAATTCAACTTATATGAGAGTTTTTGGCAAGATTAACATATTTTTTCTAATTTGATTAATTTTTTTATTCCATTAATTTATGTCTTATTAAATGGGTCATATTAATAGATATGGTGTTATATAATTTTTTTGTGATATTGTTCATTTTTTTACTTCCTGATTCATTTATAAGGTTGTGTTTGGTGAGTCAACGTGTTGTGTCAAATGCAGTTGACCCAAACAAGAAGCTAATTCACCAAATAATGGAAGTAAATAATTGTTTATATTATCTTAAAGTATTAATATCAACACATATACAGAATAATGACTGTTAAAATGGTTATTTTTTCAAAAAAATATTATCAAAATAAATATTGTAATAATTATGGTGTTCTTCGTGTAGAATTGGTTATCATATTATTTTAAATTACATAAGTATGTAGATTTAGTGTTGGTTTGAATTTTTTTTTATTATATGTTCTTCAATAGATAGAAACTCTATTGTTTATTTTTTTTAGATTCTATATGATTTTAAATACCATAAAAACGAGGTGGTGGTTCTATTGGATAGTTTGAGTTGTTTCATGGACCTAATAAGTAAATTATTAAAGTTATAAATACATATTTCTCATTGAATATTGTCTAACCATTATTCATCTTGAATTTTTAAAAAATCAATTTTTGGATGATATTACTTTTATCTTTATTTTTCATGGTATGTTCTTATTGAAATGAGTTTCTCATCGTACAAATTTTATATTCTCGAGTGGTTATGGTAATGAATTAAGAATAAAGGAAAAAATTAAAATGTAATTTGAAACACATGTTGTTTTTATTTGGGTGATGTGATGTGTGGGTGATGGTGTTTATGTGTGCTTTGGTTCAGGTGATCTCTCTATCCCTCTATCATGAACCCCTCCCTCTAAAGGTAACCATCTGGTGTAAACTATAAAGAGATGGAGATAATGACTCTCGAATCCCACCTCTAATAAGCCATAGGTTGGTGAATATCAGTGAGTGTATATAATATACATAAATTGGTGGCATTTCCCTAAAAAATATATGTAATAAATAATATATTATAAGAGAAACCTCCAACCAACACCATGAATAAAAATTAACTAATTCCAACACATTAGGTAATGTCATACATAAACTAAAACAACTAAACATGACAAAATAAATCCTCGGTAGAGACTATGAATCTACAAAAACTCCTGAACAAATAATTATACTAACAATGCCAAAATCGATTGATAACCAAATCATACACGGCTAAAAAATATTATATATATATTTTGGGTGAGATATAATGTATACTTAGTAGGAACTTCCATGAAACATATAGTAAAAAATTTAATGGAAGGATACTATATACTAGTGAATACCTAAAAACCAGCTCAACACCTAAATAAGTAATTCTAATTTCGCGACATCTCCATATCTCACTCACCAATCAATTCATAAAATTAAATCATTATATATGAAATTAATATACATTAATGAAGGTAATATTCTTCAAATTCCTCTATTGTTTTGTATTATACCACAATATACTCAAAACTTTTCATGTAAAACTATGGGATTCCATATCCACCATGTTCAAATGGAAGTATATATTATAACCTAAAATTTTATATCCCACAAATAAATGTATTGTAAAAATAAGATTCATCACCACCTAGGTAGAAACACACCCTATACCATTATCCATTATAGCCCAGGATATACCAACACATAAACTAAATTTTAAGAAAGAGAAAGGGATAGGGAGAATTCGATCATTTGTTCCCAATCCATCCTAATTTTTAGATAAAACACCACCTCAACCAAAAAAACATTTGGGATTCTATTTCCCTACCAAATCGGGTGTTGAAGTATATGAAATCAACAAAAATATATAAGATAATATCAATCACGTCCATACTAAATGAAACAACCTATCCTTGGAGACAATAATAGATATCTTCACATAAGACACTCAGCTACCACTCCTAATGAATGGATCTGAAGCATACACAAATGCAACAAATTCAATATTTAATTATTAATCTACCATAAATTCATTAATATTATTCCATATTCACATTTAATATTAATACATTATTTTTTTAATCCAAGTTCCTTCAGAACCATTATTTTTTACTTATTCACAATTATGTCATCATTATCTATAATCATCAAGGATCATCACAATTATTTTATTAATTTCATTTATCATTTCATAACATTCCATGTAATCTAGGGCTCATGCTAAGATACCATAACAAAGAGGAACTTCCTGTGCACATAGTCAAACAGTGTGAAGTAGTTGGAAACCACGGTAAATGATATATAATCAATTTTCTTTTGAAAGATATTAATAAAGAATATATTGATGAGAAATTATAACACTTAACTCATTATGATAGAAAAATTTCATTACAAGAACCATTTTCAAAAATATAATTCATCACCAAATCACTGACATTAATCATCACTGTATCATTAGACCTCTCACCCATTACAGGTAAATGTTCCCAAGCATTCTATGTTCACCATAAATAAACTAAAACAAGGATGTAATATCCAAGAGAATTCACATAGGGTAATAAAGATATTTATAGTACATAATTTAAAGTGGTGAGATAAGGTCATCTACCTTAGGTAATATAACCTATAATGAATTAATATGGGAATTATCAGCCACAATTAATTGTCTATATCAAACATACATTTTAAATTCTCATATTGAATTTATACGTTTATTATATATATTTACTACAAGATTAATTATTCAAATAATATTATGTATAATGATAACAGTAATGAAATATCAAATAAAACTGAACAATCACTACTAAACTTCATTAGTAGTTTATGAAAATAAATAAAAAATATTTATTTATTTAATATATTGTGAAAAACATTGGCACTAATATTTCAATAGAGAAAACTATTATAAAACTATGCATTTAATTTTGTGTAATTTTTTAAATACTAATAAGTATTCATGTATTAATTATATTATCTTCATTACCTATGTTTTCTAACCATTTCTAACATATTTGATAATACCCAAAAGCAATAAAGTATGAAATAATATTTATAATAACACATTATTTAGAAAACAAATATAAAAATAAAAATATCATAAAATACTTATGACAACTCCACACAAATTAAACCTTTAATTTATAGAACTAAATAACCATTTAAAGTACATGTGATAATTATTCCTCACTCCTTTGATAATTTCAAATTTCTCAAATAATAAATATCTTGTGATTTCCATTTTCATGAAATAAAAATAATAATTTATTTCCTTCTATAATTTCGTTAAAAAATTCTAACTACAAAATTTGATTTTTTTTCTATTTATTTGATAGTAATATTCATTCTATATCATGAAATAATTTACGTAAACATTTATTCTTCCTTTATAAATTTCCATGTTCTTAAATAAGTATTCTTCATGCATTTTTACATATTATTATATTTTTTTAAGTTAATCATATCTATTCAATTATAGAAACTAATGGAATTTTTAATGAAAACATTTCACAAATTAAAATAATGTATTCAAATCCCCTACCTATTGGAAGATTCACATTCACAACACCAATAATATGAGTGATAATGGTATTATTTTAGGTCTAGAAAAATGTAGGTGATGACTCGGGGTGATCAAGAAGGATTCACAAGAATCAAACATCAAGGTTCTAGTTATTTGGATTCAAGATAATCAAGAAGAATCAAAATGGGATATAATCATATTATTTTCAATAATTAATATATGATTTATTAGATATCACCAAAAAACTCTTCAAAAATTCCATATTTTAATTCTCATTAATTTGTTTCCTTTAATGTTCCCTACACAAAAAAAATTATATATATTAATATTATTAAAGGTCATATATTGTATTAATGTGTCTTAAAAGATATAAAAACCATTTATTTCTATATATTTTTCCTTTAATATCATCAAATAGAATGAAATAAAGAATAGATTCATATTTTTGGTGAAAAATCAGATACTCTAATAAGTGTACACTGTAATAAGGTAAATTTATATACCATTACATGACCATTGAAAACATTAGGTTATATTTATATAAATTAGATATATTTTATGAAGATTATGTATAAATTCAATTTCCCTCATATAGCTAATATAATCTAAACACTACCTTTATACATTGATAGAAAACTATGTTAACTATCTGTATCCATTACAAAATCCATGTTACCTTTATCTAGAGCCCAAAAATTGCTTGTGTATAATGGTAAATAGGTTTAACATTATGTATGTATGGGGTTCTGTGTAAGGGTAATAAAAGAGTTAAAAAATTAATTATAATAAATAAACATATAACTTGATAAGGAAGAAAGGGGTATATACAACCACTCAATGCCTCTAAGCCCCATGAAAACATAAAGGAAGTGTTTTTTAAATCTAATACCATACATTACATACTTATCAAATAATTATAATCCTATATAATTTTAAAAAATATATTTGAATGAATGGAAGGGGAATAAATCAACCACCTTACAATATGGAATTTGAGGATCTCATAATATCAATAATCTTGTTACACATCTAAGGAAAAAGTGTGTAACCACCCATCATCATAAAATACTTCAAAATCCTCAAAGTTAAACATAGAATATCAACAGATAAGACAATAAAACAAGGAATCAAATAGAGAAGGTTAACCATTGAACAACTCTAGATATTGATAGTGCACTTTTGAATCCTTCTCCATAGTTATCTTCTACAATCAATGATGTCGACACATGAAACCAACCAAGGGAATATAATGCTCAAAAAATATGTTATTATAAGAGAATTAAATCACAATAGATAATGTGGGAATCATCAAACTGATATCAAAAAATATAAATAATGTAAAACAAATTAGTATTCTGTATCATTTACTAGGGAAGTGATAAATGATACAAAATATCTCCAACATTCCCCAACACCTTGAAATGTCCAAAACAATTTATAGAAAGAATACTCCCCCCAACCTAACCTTTACAACCCACAATGAGGAAACACCTTAAAAATAGGTTATCTCTAACAAAAAAAATCCAGAGGCCTCCTCCTATGAATGGAATATTACTTATTAAGATCATTTACTTCCAACATTCACCCATGGGTCACTTATGCCATCTCTATTATGATATGATCCAATCATGGTCCATGACATGATAACTCTCAAAAGATTGTATAATACCAAGGAGATTATTCAGGTAATTCATACAATTCTTTTAAGATATCCAACATGATGTTATAATGATAATTATTTTGTAAGTAAACTTCACCTAGGGTGATTGCCTCACCCACAAACCTCCAAAATATAGAATGCACTTATATAACATTTCTTCTGGAGTTTAGATAGTTTCCTTTATCTGACTATCCATTTTTGTATGAAAATGAATTTTAATTCATAACTATGATCCAAAATATTATGAGATACATCTATAGGACATAAACATGATATGAGGATTACGATTAGAGATGATCATCATTAAAACCCCATGAGGACTCACCACATCCTAGATAGACTACCCCAAAGAACCCTCTTCTAGTCTTGAATAATTAATTTATAATAAGTGGGATGACTTCCTTATGTGTTCTATAGTCACACATATAGTATTATAACAACAAAAATTTCTAGGAAAATTGGGATGAATTCTATCAAGATGACCTCCCACTTCCACTAGAGAACATCAAACAACTGAAGTAAACCTCTAGTAACATGGAGCTTAACATTCACCTTCAAAAACGCTAAACATTGGGATATGAACTTAGTAATTTATCTCTTTATACTAGAACATGAAATATGGACTCTTAGAGAAAATTACATCTACATCAATGAAATATATACTACTATGTGAAAACTATTTAACCCATAGATAACTACTTTATGAAATGACAAAGGGATGGAAATATTCCCCTAAAACAATATCTAATGTTTACTATCCTCGGACCATACCTCATTAAAATCTCTATAAACAACTCAATCAGGCCAAACCTATGAATAAAAATCCCAAAAATGGGACACCATCACCTAATAAACTATGTAATATTATACTATAATTTAAAAAAAGTCATCCTACATCATCATATTCTCTCATATCAAGGTGTATCATAACTAACACTTCTATCACTCTCCCAAAGTCCACAGACTCTTGCAAAGTACCACCACTTTATTTCCTACACAAAGTATCAGCCACAACATTACCATTTCCAGGTTTGTAGAAAATCTAAAAATCATAATCCTCTAATAATTCTATCCAATGTCATTGATCCTGATTTAGTTTTCATTGGTTAAATACATACTTTAAAATATTAGGATCTATACAGGCCAAAAAGTTCTCACATATGTGGTAATACCACCAAAAATTCATGGGTTGTACCACCATATAAATATCAAGAAATTTGGTTAAATAGTTACAGTAATGAGGATATTGTATTTGAGAACCATAAGATATGATCAACCTCTTCTGCATCAACACACAACCAAATCCAAGATGTAAAGACATAAAGTAGGCCTTAGAACCTATGATATCGTTGAAAAAGAAGGATTAGACAGTATTGTAGACTAAATAGTTTAGATATTATTTTTAGAACTTGAAGGAGAGTTAGTCAGTTCTATAGTTCTTAATTCATTAGAGGAACCAAAAAGACAAAGGAAACTATGCACCTATGTAACATTCTTAGTTGCTTATCAAGGAAACATTGACTCAATCAATGAAAGATCCCTGACTACTCCATAATGATACAAAACATGACCCAAGAAAAATAACATATAGTTTCATAACACACACTCTAAAAGCTACATGAAGTGATAATGAATCTAATGAACTTCCAAAATATCTTGTAGATACTTTGTGTGATCCCCCTATGAATTAGATAAAACAATGATGTATTATATAAAAACCTCCATGAACTAGCCTATAAACACATATAACACCACATTCCTCAGTACCATAAATATGGATAGAGGTTTTATCACTCCAAAAAATATCATAATGGAATCATAACTCCTATAAGTATATTTTGGAGCAGTATTTTATATATCCTCATCCTTCACACATATATGATGATATCCAAACCAAAAACAAATATTCGAGAATCTTATATCTCCCTTAAACTAATAGAATATATTTTAAATATGTAGGATATGATAGTGGTTATTATTTTTCATCTGATTAAAGTGTAAATAAGAGAAACAAAACAAAATATGATCATCTTGTTTATTCCTAAAAAAACTAGATCTCCCCAAGGATACAAACTGGTCTAAATTTATACCCTATATCAGAGACCATCAAACAGAATCTTTATATCTTTAAATTATGAAGTATTCATATTATAGGGATAAATTGATAAATGAGAAACACCCAACTTTAACTCTATCATAAACTCAATCTCCCATAAAGGGGTTATATTATCAACCACTTCTAGAAATACATCAGGGTACTGTTATACCACACTAAGAAACACCAAAGGTTAATCCTATACAATGCTTGGCACCCGAACAATCACTAAATAAAAAAATGAATCAATATGACTATAACCCATCTGAGTGTTTTTCTCACCATTAAATATCATCTAGTCACTCTCTTCATCATAGTATATGATGCACCAATGAAATAAAAATGTGATAGCCTATACTGTATACATCCAATCCATGTAGAGGAAGATGTAGTATAGCTATAACTACAAAAAAAGAATGTCTCCCCATGAGTGGTATTTCCCAAGAATCAACTCAAAATATCTACACACATCATTCAATCTGGATCAACTCAAACTTATGTAGTCAATACCAAGGGTATTATAAGTCTTTACACCTCAAGTACCAAACGATGGTCTAGATCATTTGAAACAAAGGAGTGTGTAACTCATTAATTATATAAGACATAAAACCATAAAAAAATAGGTAGATAGTACCTCGTATGATTTTTTTCTTACCATGGGTTGAAAATACTAAGGCATTCATATAGTCATGGAAAATTCCACAATATCTCTAGAAATAATGGAGACAACCTCCAAGGTTATGCTTTACTCTCTATCCATGTGGATTAGTGTAATCATAGGGAAACCATCTTCTTATCGCATCCCCTTTCTATTAATCATAAATTGGATCCACAACATATTTATTCTACCACAAATGATTATACTAAAATATATAGGATTGAAATTTTTCATCACCCCATGATGATTTATAAGTAAGGTTGAACACTCCCTCTTCCAATGTCCATGACCACGGAAAAATAAAAACTATTCATGATCTGTTTTAACTATGTGAGATACAATCCCAAGTGAAATGAGTTGAATAAGGATGAAACATACTCCGTGTTGGAGGATTATAATTCTTTTAACCATGAAACTATGAACTTCTAATAAAATTATCAAAAAATAAAATATGGGGATAACCTAGTCTAATAAAATTTCTTCTCAATTAAATTTTCTCTCTATTGCACCTAGAGATATGATTTCAATATAAACAGGGTGACCTTATAATAGATCTTTAGACACAAATCCTCCTTGAAATACCTTACTCTATCCTCCTCCATCTAGTAGAAGGTATAAATCATAACATAAGAGGATCTTATATCATATTCTAAAATACTATATTGTATAACATGCTTATTTATGGATAATAATATCCTACCAATATTCCACCTTAGTGGTCGGTTAAAAACCTGATTACAAATAGATCATGGAACATCAACCATGAAATACATGGCCCTTCATGATGCTCGAGGAAGAAATCCACCTGTAATAATATTTCCCATATAGAATCATCACACCCCACGAAACCAGTGCTTCATTTGAGAATTAATCAAACCTAATGAAATATATATGTCCTCAAGCTAGTCTATGGTGTCTAAATCTACAATGGATCATCCATATTTATATATACCCTAGAACAAAATCTCCTAGAGTGTCCTCCAATATGTGTTGTCTTCATCATCCTCTATTATATGGTGATCCAATAGAGCATATATTTGAATATATTTGGAAGGAAAGACTACATATATCAAAGTAGATCCATTACTCTAAAACATAAAATGTTTGGGACTCCTAAAACCAGGATGTAATACATTTACACTTAATTCATTCATTCATTTTAACTGAATTCCCATTTTCTACCAAATTAAACCACATGAACATAAAATCAGAATGCATGATCCTTACCTAGGTATCAACCCAAAAATAATCATCACATCACTTATCATGTTCAGTAAACATGAAGATCCTTGTGTTGGATCACATGGGGGTCTTAATATTTTTATTCAAACAAGGCTCCCTTATTTACAAATGTATTAATCCCACCTAATATTATTTACCTACTAGAAAAAGAATCCTAACCTATTATTAACACAAAAATCTAGTCTATCTCTCAGAAATTAGCTCTAATATGAATCTTTCATAACCCCCTCCATTGAAATATACCCTTCTTGGGATAAAACTTAACAGAGGTAGATAGAAACCCCTAAATCCAACGTCCAATAAGCCATGGGTTAGCTACTAATATCGAGGGTATATAATTTGAAAAAATGGTAGTCCTTTCCATTAATATTAAATGTAAAAAATAGATATAGCATGAGAATCCACTAGTCAATACCATACATAAATAAACATTAATCCCAATCCAAGATGTTATTCTATATATAAACAGAAACAAGTGATAAATTCATAATAAATCCTTTATAGAGACCATGAAGCTCAAACAATTCCTAAATAACTACTCAAGATACTAACAATTAACTCAATCATCAACCACCTCCCATATACCATAAATATTTTTATATATGTGTGGTTTTAGCATAATATGTATACTCAATAGGTTCCTCCTAAAAATTCTCATAAAAATGTGATATATAAAACTAAAACACAGTTAATAAATAAATTATACAAACTCCATGCATAAATAGGTAAATCTAATTCCCCAATATCATCATGGATCACTCACCAAGTAATGCATAAAAGTAAATCATTCTATACCAAAATAATATACATAAATTAAGGTACCCCATATCAACTTTCCTACTCATTTATCACTCTCATGCCTCAATGGATCACATCATGTGATGATCCATTTCATAACTCATCTGAAACTCCATGCAATCATATCACATCCATTATGTATCTTGTGCATACAAACACATTTTAATCATCATCATAATATCTATAACCATGTATTAGTATACAAGACACTATATCCCATATATCATGTAGTATACCTTAAGCCACTACATCCCATATATATAAACACATGGGAATTCATGTCCACCATATTTCAGAACAATTATATTATATATCCTAAATATGTTATATCCTACACAAAAATGTATGGTAGAACTGATATTTATCACAACCTATATAGGAACACACCCTATACCATAATCCATTATAGCTCAGGATATGCCTTATAATACATAATAAATAAAAGGAAATTGGGGGAGAGGGAAAAGTCTTTACTTCATTCCCTTTCCATTCTCTATGTTGGAGAAATCCCTCACAGACTCAATTTTCATGCATATTATTAAATAATTTTAAATGGTTTTAAATGGATTTTTTATCTAAATAACCATGAAATTAATTTTTGTATTAATTTTTGGGGATTTATAATTACGGAATTAAAATTAATAAAAATGAATAAAAATGTTACCAATTAGAGGTTTTAGATTTATTTTAATATATTGTTGAGAATTTACTAATAATTATACATTTTTATGGTAAAAAATACGCCAACATAGAAAGCCCTCGACATCAAGTGCCAGGAATACACATAGCCCACCCTAGTGGGCCGACTGTAAAAGCATGGCTTGAGGGAGAGCTAGTTGCGTGGTGTGTGATCCCATGGAGAACCATGGGTATAGTTGGGATAATGGACCATGTGGTAAGAGTGGTGTGACTTGGATTATATAGGTGTGTCTGTGTGTGTTTGTTTTCTGAGTCCCACACCAGTGCGGGCTTCTGACGAATGGAAACCACTTCATATATTATAAGTGATTGCCTCGATCACCAGATGTTTTGATGTGGGAAGTTTTTTTATGATTTATTATTTATAATTTAAATCCTACCTCAACTTTAATCAGTTATGAAACACTAATCCTATACATTGTTAGTTTCCAATGGGCATTGGATCACCATTATCTATCTTCACCAAGAAATCCATTTTCATCACCACCCAAAGCTTGAATGCAATCCATTATCTACTACAAAGTCCTTTCACCACTATAAATACACTATGAAGCATCAAATGACCACTATAAAGGATATCTTTACCCATCGGGCCATTGTGAAGTCCATATGGGTGTTAATTATGTTTTGAACCATGATGGAGGCCATTCCCCTCATCCAATGCGAACTACCACATGGCCCGTCCATGTATAATATTATGTTGCTCCATACTGTCACATGGAGATTTTTTACATACTAATGAAGGATAAACTCAAGATCCCCTTGTGTATCTTTAAATAAACACTGTTCTTGGTTATTTTTAATTGAAGAATGTATCTGGAAAAGTTCAATACCTAAAACATTTTTTCCTATAAAACATGCACTTTTCCACTTCACAAAGAGAGTTCTACAGACCCAACTAGAGGATGCTCGAACAAGAGTAGACTCCCCCCCCCTCATTCTTTTTTTCTTTTATTTTCCTCATTATATTTTATTTTTGTATTATATTTATTTCTTTTGTAATTTATAAAATTATTTTATAAAATAGTTCATTCTTTTTAAAAAAAAAATTATTTCCACCACACTCATTCTCCTTCTTCTCCATTATCTTATTATTCTTAAACCATTTCTAAAAAAATTCTATTCTTTTTATTTTATTTTATTTTCTTATTTTATTTTATTAGTGTTTCTATATCTCTATTCTTGTATTATTATTTTTGTGACTTCATATATATTCTTATTCTTATTTTATCATCCATAATATTGTTTTTTAATTATTTTTTCTGCTTTTTCACTTTGTCTTTCCCACCATTATAATATCTTACTCCAAATAATGGGAGGATAACTTGGTGCATTTCCTAGGGGTGTTTAAAGTGATTTTTAATTCTTAATTAAAATTTATTTAATTGTTTTGGTGGATATGAGTAGAATGAATGGTTTTGGTTATTTTCCCCCATGACATGAAACTCAAATATATTTGTATCATTTTATTTTATTTCATTTCCCTCTCTTCCATTATTTATCTCATTACACGATTAAGCTTGAAAAATCAATCAATTAAACCATATATGATGGATTCAATTCCTAGAGATGTCACACCTTCTACAGAGGTGTTCCATCAACCTTGATTATAAGAGGAGTTGGAATTTTTTTTGATTAAAGCATGTGAGATTTCACAATACAAAATAAAAGGATAGTAATTCACACATGAGTTTTCATATCTAAATTATCAATAAAAATTTAAACAAACAAAGGAGAATAATAATAGAACACATAAACAAACTCAGGACCAAGTTATTTTTTTCTAATAACATTTTATTTAACATTTTATATTAGTATAAGTTTAAATTTTCATTTTACATGAATTTTAATTTTCATAAAAAATAAAAAAATCGCCAGATTTATCCATTTCATTTATAAAATAAAAAAACCAAAAATAATTGAATTTAGTTGAATTATATTAAGTGAGTGAAAAAAATGTGAATCTTCTCAAGTGAGACAACCATATTAAGCCTCTTTGTTGTATTAGAAAAATAAATTTTCATTTTCAACAGCCTATGATATGCATGGGTCAAAACTGGAACCATTGTAGGGTAGAAAATCAAAGTATTTTTACTTTTTCTATTTTCATATAGTTGATATTTATTCATTTTTTTCCCTTAAAATATAAAAGAAGTCTAACACAACATATTCTGTAGATGATGATATTTCCTTATTTGATATATATATTATTAGAGGTGAATGCAAATTAGCAATGACGAGTAATTCAAGGACCTTATCCAGTATCTCATAGAGACCCTTGAAGACCCAATAGTTGAAGGATTGTTTATATTGTTAACTAAACTGTATGATTACATTCATTAATTTTATCATCAATTAGCCAAGATATAAGTATAATGTTCCTTGTTTCCTCCCACCATTTTTTAATAAATTCCCCTGTTGGAAGAATCGATTTTTTATTCACCATTAACAATAGAGTACAAAGATTTTATTATTTTCATATATGTGATATTATTCTAGAAATTGAATAATGAGGGATATGAATTCAAAGAATTAATTCCTGACCTATGGGAGGATCTTAAGTAACATGTTTTTTAATCCATAACCCCAAAACTAACTGATTTTTCAACTTACTTTCTTGAATTTTATCAATTAGAAAAGTCACAAGAATAATCCATCGTACTATTAAATTTGTTTTATTAGTGTATTGAATAATTTTAGGCCAAACACAAGGAATATAAATAGGAAAATAATTTGGAGAACCAAATTCAAGATAACCATGATGATATGGGGTTTCATAAAGAAGAAGACGACCTAGGGAGCTTTGTGTTGGAGATAAACAAGATATGGATGACAACTAGAATGAAGTTGAGTTAAAAATTGATCTCAATAGTCCCTATAAAGTGAAAATCCAGCACCAATATACTATTATCTATACATTAGAGAAGATAAATCCACACAAGTGATATAATTTTAAGAAAATATGGAGAATTTCGACTGCCTACCTTCATCCATTGAGATCTAACTTCACGGTGCACTTACCACTAAAGAATATATTGAACCTGAACCAACTAATAGAGTTGATCTTATATCAAACACTACTTCATTTTATTTTATTCAATGAAAATTGAGTATTAATTCCCAAAAATAAGAATTTTTAGATTCAGACAACATTTTCCATGCATTAGATGAGGTTAAATAAATATAATATAAAACTATTAAGCAACACATGGATATACCAAATTTGGATAAACATACATTTGAGGAGTCCCATGAAGAAATTTTTTGTAGTGGATCCCAATTAAATCAATACCCAAGTCTCTCACTTTCAAAGGGTTTATTTTAATTGAAATTTAATTATAATTCATGTAATAAAAACTGATTACTTTCCTTTTTATCATTCAATTCATGCAGCCCATGATGAGCCCACACTGAGAAATATAGAGGAGTTTTCAATTTTACAAACCAAAATGGTGGATGATTCATACTTAATACTACCCCCAAAATGAAATATAAATTTAATTATGAAGGGGATAAATCAGGTATAATCTATCCATGGATCATTCCTCACCATGAAAGAAGAAGTGAAATCTAGTAAAAGCCGCTTGTGGTGGTTCAAATCCAAGAAGATCCACCCACCATCAGATTATGGATAATAGTTGGTATTTCATTATGGGAATTGTAAAAATTCAGGTTCTATATCGGAGATCATACCGGGACTTCTCCTTCTATTTTCATTGTAGGTATTTAGATTTTTACTTCATTTTTAGTAAAAGTTCAACATGCATCCCCATTCCCTTTAACATTTTTCTCTTTAATGGAATGATCCTTATGTTTTAATTTAGTGGTTTACTTTAATAGGACCATGGTGGCACAAGGAATCTCTAAAGATAAATTTGAAATAGGAGGATAAAAATCTTCATTTCCAAAGGGTGTTTATTTTATATTCCTTATGTTAAAACTCTTAACCTTTTTTCTAAACAACATATTTTGTGATTTAAACATGAAATTGCATTCTCATGCAATAATTTATGCTCTAATTGACTTATATAGGAGGCATTAGTTTCTTAAGAATCCTATGATTCCATGTTTTAAATTTCAATCATAATAATATTTGATGACTAAAATGGATAATTGGATGATTAGAATGACCCATGGATATTAAAATGTAGACTTGTTATTTAGGTTAAAAAATGGGATTCATATAATAAATTATTCCTAACATTTTTTACACTTTGAATCTATGAAATTTATGTGAATTGATTTTTAATTATAAGTCATGGCAATAGTTATTTTCCCAAATCAAATATTCTATTCTCGAGATTATTTCTAGACTATGTACTTCCTATTTTACCTTGAGCATATTTCTTAAGTGATAGTAGGAAATGTCACCTACCTGAATATGCATTAAAACTTTTCATAACTAGTGTTTATTAAAAAACACTTTTAAAATGATTGAGGCATCTTTTTAATAAACCATTATCCTTGAATAAAACCTTTAAATTAATCTTTTTTACCCCATAGAAACCATTATTGACCTTGTTAGGAATATTCCATGTTTCATTCCATTTTAATCCATTTCTACCATCGTCTTAATATTTTGAATTATATTTTAATGATTAAGTGGGTGGGTAGAGGGATTCCATGATAAATGGGATAAAATGAAATGTATGGAAAATCTCTGGGGGTGCTAATTTTGGTAATGAGAAATGATTTTTTATTTATACATTGTACTTTCTCATTTTCCCTTCTTAAAAAATGAAAAAAATATGAATGGATAGTGACTTATAATAATAAAAAATCACCATCACTGGGAAATTTATTTTTAGTATATATGGTTAGGAGGTGGATTTAGTTTTATTCCAATCATGAATATCTAAATATAGAAATAAATTAAAAAAATGTGTACTTAGAAAAAAATGAATAAACATAGTTAAAAATTGAAGAAGGTGAAAAAATCATTCATTATGCTTAATTGTGATCATGAACTTACTTTTAGCATGGGAAGTTGGAGTTGTTTCAATTTTAAGGGGAAAAGTTCATTTATATTTAAATTTTTATATCATGTACTATACTTTAGATAGAAACCTTCTATTTTATCCTTCATTTTAAAAATCAATTCCTACCAAACTGAATCCTCATAAACAACAAAACATTGATTGAAAATCCACCATGATTTTATCTTCCCTTTTGTCTTTTCAAAGTAGATAAAAGAGTTCCTATAAAATTATATGGATGAAGAGTATGTATTCTTGATATGAGCATAACTCTATTTGAAATTGTATCATGAGTGATAAGTGAAAAGATTTTGAAGTAAGATAAATGATGATTACACATGTTTAATTATAACTATTTGGGGAACATGAATTAATTTAAGGATAAGTCCCACCAATTTTTAATGGTTGAAACTAAATTACATGAACTAAATGTTTCATTGATAAGTGAGAAAATAAATTGATATTTTTTGTGGATTTTTGAAATATTTATTTAACATTGGTAATTGTATTATTTTATTGCATTCCAATGTGAATAATGGTATCATTTGTATACACCGATTTCCATGTTGATATTTTATGCTCGAGGAAAACCATAGTTTAAGTGTGTGGGTTTTTCACACACTCAATTTTCATGCTTATTTTTAAATAATTTTCAATGGTTATAAATGGATTTAGGGTATCAATACCCATGAATGTAATTATTTCATTAATTTATGTGAATTTATAATTATGGATTTAAATGAATCAAAAAAATCAAAATACGAAAATTTATAAGTTTGATATTTATTTGAATATATTGTTGAAAATTTAATAATCATTGAACATATTCAGTTAAAAAATCATCTCACATAACCATATCTCATCTTCAAACGCCACGAAGCCACCTAGACATCCCAATTGGTTTGACGAGCCAAGAATGTCTCATGGGAGAGTCATTTGTGTAGAATGTGAGCCCATGGAGAACCGTACGATAGTTGGGCCAAAGACCCGCATGGGCAGAGCATTGAGAGTCATCCCATATAGGTGTTTTCTTGTGTTTTTTAGATCCCACCATGGTGTGCAATTCTAATGAATGGAATCCATTCCTTGCATTATAAGAAATTGCATCCTCCACCTAGTGTTATGAAATGAGATTTCTTTTTATAAGTTATTATTCTTATTTTGAAATCCCATATCACCCACACTCAATTATGACATGCCACCCTTCTCCGACGTCTACTTTCGATCGACGGTGGCCCTCTAATGCCTTCCATTACTTAGAACTCCATTTCCACCACTACCCAAAGCTCGAACAAGATCCATCACCCAATATTGTTGACATCCACCACCATGAATCCCCTCCAAATCCTTGAACAACCACTATGAAGGAATTCGTTACCCATATTTCCACTGTGATGTATGGATGGGTGTTAATAATTTTTTGTACCAAGATAGTGTCACTTCCCCACATCCCTAGCAATCCACCACTGTGTCAGCCTATGCACAATCACATGGTTCTCCACGCTTCCCCCCGAGGAAGTTTTCCATGAACAAGAAGGATACAAGAGATATTAGTGGGTGTATCTTTGAATAATCATGGGTCTTAGGTTATTTTTATTGGAAGATTTTTTTTGTTTTAGGCCAAGAGCTACACCTTGGTTTCCTATAAGACAATGCATCATCGACTTGAGTAATAAAGTTCTGCACACTTGGATAGAGGACTCTTGGCTGAGAGGAGATCCCCATCCCCCAATTTCTTCTATTTTATTTATTATTCATATTTTATTTTATTTTTGATTGTGTATTATTTCTTATTTAATATATACTTTTATTTTACAAAATAGTTCATTCATTTTCTAAAATTATGTTCCACCACAGTGCTTATTCTACATCTTCTCTTTTATCTTCTTCTTCTTCTTTTAATTCAAATAATCCATCCATTTTTTTAATTAATTTTCTTTTGTTATTTTAAATTATAATTATCTATCTCTCTATTCTTTTTCAGTTTTTATTTTTTTGATTTCTTTTTTTTCTTTTTTTCTTTTATCATCTATATTCTTTTTCTTTTTATTCTTTTCATTGCTTCTTCTCTTTATTATTCCCAATATTTTAATATATTACTCTCTATAATGGGGGGTTGACCCGAGGGTTGACCGAGGGAGGCTAAGGTGATATTTTATTCTTGTTTATATTTTATTATTGTTTGTGGTAGATATGTGTTTCATGCATGGGTGTGGTGGTTTTCCACCATTACATGAAACAAACATCCATTTATATTATATTATTTTATTTCTTATCCCACTCTTCCATTGGTTATCTCTTCGAATGATGATTTTGGCCCAATCAATGGATGAAATGGAATACGATTGATACGGGTACTAGAATATGTAACACCCATTATTGTGGTGTTTCATCAACCTTTGTTATTGTATGAGGTGGAATTTTTATTTCATAAGGAATTCAAGATTTCACAACACGAAATAAAATGATAGTGATTCATGAAATAGATTTAAAAGATGAATTATCAAACTAAATTTTAAAAAATAATGTATAATACTAATAGAACCTAAAACAAAACTAAAGGCCAAGTTATTTCGTTTATAATCACATTATGTATGGAATTTCATATTTTAATAAGTTTAAATTTTCATTCTTCATGTCTTTTCATTATCATAGATATAAAAAAACCCATCAATTTAATAATTAATTAAATAAACAATTAAAACCCAAAAACAATTATATTTAGGTGAATTATATTAAGTGGGTGAATAGAATTTGAAGCTCCTCAAGTGAGATAACCATGGTCAGTCTTTATGATGTACTAGGAAAATAAAAAAAATTGTCAGACCCTATGATAAGCATCAATCAACCCCCTCCCCCAATATTTCAATGGGATTTTCCCTACCAACACGAGGGTTAAATCATAAGAAATTATAAATAAATAATATAATACCATGTGAATGAACATAGAGGAAAACCACTCTGCCTTAAACTCAACTACATCTATCGCCTCACAAGACACCCACATGCCATTGCAAAAGATGATATCTTAAAAATAATCCCATGAATCAAAGTTAAGTATTAATTATTAATAATACCTTACTCAATTAATATTATTACATGTTTATTTCAAAGTTAAATATATTAATCTTTTAATACATGTTCTTTTAGAACCCTAATTTTCTACTTATATTCAAGTATTCCATCATCATTTATAATAATCATGAACAATAATCTTTCCCTTATTACTTTCATTTATCATTTTGAAATAATATAAGTACTCTATAAATCATCCTAAGATACCATGCAAAATATCCACTTATTGTGTATATTATCAAAATATATTAGATAATTGGAAACTATAAAATAAGATATCTTGCTAATTTCTATTTAAAAACATCGATCAATAATATATTGATTAGTAAGTTTAGATCTCAGCTTACCATGGAGGCCCAAATACCATAGCTAAAACCATTTTGAATTATATAATATATGCCACCATCATTAATATCATTCATCACTATATCCCCAAACCTCATGCCAATTAATCATCAATCATTCCAACCTTTATAGGTTCACCATAACCAAATAAAAATGATGATATAATTTCATAGAGCATGATAGAAAAAAAATAATGTTATTTTTGGACATTATTTCAAGAGGAAACTAAGGATATATTAACAAGGTATTCAATCCTCTAATAAAGAAATATGGGATTTCTCTGGCCCAACAAATTTTCTTTATAAAACAACCATTTTAAATTCCCAACCTGAATTTACTTATTTATTAATCATACTTCAAATAAGTATAATTATTCACCTGTTATTATAAAAATTTTATATGAAATGAATACTCTAATAAAGGTGAACAAAACCATATAAAAATATTATAATTTTATCAAATATATTAACCTATATTTATTCATTAACAACTATATATAAAACTGTGATACTAATTTTTCCATAATTATTACTATTAGAAATTCATTCTTATCATTTTTCTATTTTTATATAGATGAATATAATAATATATATTCATTATTTCAATCATCCATTCCTTCATTGTTTACACATTTAAAAGCATGTTCAATAATACCTATAAGCATAAAAAGCTCACAAAATATTTAGAATAACATTCTACCATGAAAATAAGAGAAAACATAGAAATATCATAAACGTCATGTGACAACACCAAAAAAAATTACCCTTTTAATTTATATAATGAAATAATAATTTAAATTGTATATGATAATACTGACTTTATCCTATGATAATTTTCATAATATTAAATAACGATAAGTTTCTTAGGATTCCTAGATTCCTGAAATAAAAATAATAATAATATAATTCTTGAAATAATTTCCCAAAATAATTCTAACAACAATATGAAATGTTTAGTTTCTTTTTCATTGATAATATTATTTATTTTTTATACTGAAATATCATATTTTTCTTCATTCATAACTTCTTATATTATTCAATAACTATTATTTATTGTATCTTCTAAATCATATAATTCATAATATTTGTCACATTTATTCATCTAGAGAAACTAAAGGAAGATTAAATCTATAATTGAAAAAATTAAAATAGGTAAATTGGATACCCAACCTCCAAGAAGCATTACATGTGATGCTCCAAGAATAGGACCGAGAAACGATTGCACACATTTTTAGAAAAATAAAAGAGATAATTCATGTTGATCATATAAGATTAGAACGAATAAGACTACAAGGTTATATTTTTTCAAACTCAAGAGTTTCAAGTAGAATTAAAATAAGATTCAATCTTTTATTTCTTAGAAATAAACATGTGTTTCTTAGATATATTTAATATAAATCATCATGCCTTCCATATTTTAACTCTCACTAATCTGTTTAAATTTAATTTTACTAAAAAATATATTTGGGAACATAAAATATTAAAGAAGATTTTATATTTCATTCAAATATCTTAAAGGGTTTAATAAAACTAATTTTTATTTACTTTTTCGTCAATATCATCAAAAGGCATATTATTGAAAGAAATTATTGAAAACCAATTATGAATTTTTAGTAAAATTAGGGAATCTTGTGTAATAGAGATGTATTGGGATGATGTAAATGTAATCACCTTTACAAGTGAAGTAAAAATATGGAGTGGAATATATGCTGATCAAATATCTCATATGTCCTTTAGGTATAAATTCAATTACCTTCAAATTGCTGATAGAATATCGAAACATCCTTTATGCAGTGATAAAAAAATTAGTTTCATTTGTTTAGCCTTTAGAAAATCATAGTTACCTTTACATAGACCCCAAAATAGCACCTACATATAGGTAAATAGTTTTACCCTTATGTGATTGGGTATTTTTATAAAGGGTTGGAAATTTTTTAGAAATTAAATTAAATTGGAATAATAAACTTATAAATTAATAAGGAAAAGGGGTTTTCTCACCCTATCAACACCACCAAGCCTTAGAAAACTAGAATGCATGGTTTTTATAAATCTAGGAGCTTAAATTCTCCCTAATATATCAATCCCTAGTAATTATCTCTTCATAATATAATATTATTTCTTTGATTTATTTTTTAAAAGGTCCCCTATGATAGTTTCATTAATTGAATTGTGATTGTGTTTATAACAAGAAAGCAATCCATAATATTGGATTTTTTTATTCAACTTATTTGGGAATTTTTTGTTAGAACATCCTATTCGATCCACTTTTTGGAATATTTTTAATATTCCTTTATTTCATGTGGGGTTAATATTGATTGAGAAGTTATATTTAATTTTGAAAGGTGACCTAGATATTTTTTCATGTAACGATTCATGTATACTGATTTTTTTGGTGAGTTAGAGGGTTACGTCATTGCAGGGGACCCAACCAAGAGGTTAATGCACACAATAATGAAATTAAAAATTATTTATGCTAACCTAATGAATAAATGTCATTCCATATATAAAATAATTTCAAAAAAAATGGTTATTTTATTTATAAAAAAATCAAAAAAAAAAAAGAAATAAATATGGTTTTCTATTTTCTGAATTAGATATTAAATTATTTTAAATTTTTTAAGTATATATAGAGATTCATAGAAGTTTTTTCTATTATATGATCTTAAATGCATAATAAAAATGGATTCCATCATTTTTATTGCATAACTTTTCATTACACTTTACAAGCACGGGATCATTAAAGACTAATGTATTGGAAATCGGGAACATAAAACATGATAACATAAATTAATTTTATAATCCCCTTGAAAATATTCCTGAAACGTTCATCCTAAGTACTATTATAAAATCTCATATCCTGGAGACATGCATCAAAGGAAAGGGTGAGCAGAAGGCCTAGTAAGGAAATTAGGTGAAATAGTTTACATGTGAACTTGTGCAATATCAATAAGAATTTGGAGATAAATATGCATATCCTAATAATAATAAAATGAAAATAAATTTAAAATGTGGATAAAATATTTAATTTATACATTCATGAACATATCACCAAGGACCAACCCCAAGGTTTCATAAAAATTACCACGGTTATTCACCAAGGTATCATAAAACTTTTCTTCTGCAGAGATTAAATTCATTACCCAATGCATTGGAGTGATATCCATTTTTGAACATAATATGTACTATTTTTCATGTGATTCACGTAGATAATAATCATAAATTTCATAAATAACCCCTAGAGAGTAAAATAAATGGGATTCACATCAAAATTGGGACTTTTTAAAAGTTCTTAAAAAAGATCATCATGTTATTTATTACCCATGGGAATGGGGTGAGGGTTATATGTATGTCAATTATAGAATCAAATAGATTGATTTTATGTTTTTATTAAAAACCTTTTAAATGAAAATATATTTTTTTATTCACATAAATAAAACAATATAATTTCTTGAGAAAAAGAGAGAGATTTTGAGACGAAAACTCTACAACATAATGGATAAATAAGATGTTTTTAGAAAACATTAAAAATTGAGGGGACAAGGATAACCCACATAGAAATTACTCATAATAAAGAATAGGTACATAATAAAATATAAATCAGATTATGGTATGGACATTATAATGACATTCCACAGGAAAATGAAACTTTAATGAAAAGAGAATATGTGATTTATGTCACAAAAAATCGGCATCCTAACGACGTCACTTAAAAATTACGAAAATTAATTGATGTGAGAAGAAAGGGTCTCTCATTATTTTTACATAAAATGGAAATTAATAATGATATATAATATCATAACCCCAAATAATATAATGTAAACTAGAAGACATAACATAAAGGAAGTTATGGTTAAAAGAGGAGGGTGAAAGATTCTCTTCCCTTGAAGAGTAACTTCAGAAACTCAAAGGTAGTGACCTTGGGGGATAGAGGGAACCTTGGGAGGAATTCTTAGGGTGTAAAAAATACCATATCTTCATTGAGGATAAATTTGGAATGAAATAAATGAAGGAATGGGTTTGTATTTATAGAAAAAGTGGGGGAATATTTTATTAATTTCCAAGAGACACCTCCTTAGTGGTATTTGAAAAACCATGGGATTACCCATGGTAGTTTATAATAGTAGTAGCCACTTGGTACACCTCATAACATATCTTACTATTCACAAGTCTACCATAATTATTACATCATTGTAACATTATTAATGATATAATTAAATACACTGAAACTCAAAACGTTCTTTTCACTATTCACCAAAAAAACAAACATTTTACAAAAATATCTTAAATTTACCGTAACCTAATTTTGATGCTCTAAATTAAAAAAATACACTACATTTTATCAAAATAATTTTTTAATTTTTTGAAATTTTTTTTTTTTAAAACACTATTTACCAAAAAAATTATTAATACTTAAATAATAATTTCTGAAATAGTTATTCACATATACAATTATATCACATTACCATTAAAGATGGCTAAATTATATTAATACTTTATTTAGTGAGTTTTCTATTTCATTAGATGCATTACTATTCATAATGTTAATATAACTATTCATACTTTACTATTTACTAAAAATGAAGTTAATATTTTTATACTCTAAATTTATTACTAATCACAATAATAGAAGACCATTTTTTGAAAATCATTTCACATTATAAATTATTTAGAGCATTGGAAAATATTTATAATACCCTTTTTCCAAAAAAGCGACCAATAATATGGAACTTCTATAATTTGAGCCTATATTTATTTTGACATTTGAAATTCCAAAACTTTACCATAATAATAAATAGAAATATTATTTATAGAAAATGAATACATAAAGTAACTAAGGCCTCGTTACATAGCACCTTATAACTCAAGCATAGGACCAAATAGTAAGGTCTGAAATGGTGATAGAATCTTGGGGTGGCTTAGACAACATTGCCCGAGTGGTGATTTTTATCAGCTTGAACTTCCCCCATATGTGATTCTGTTCATGCTTCAAATTATGAAGCTCGTCTTTTTCTTGATCTAGTGATAATTCTAGTGATACGACCTCCTTCCTAAGCTCCAACAGATGGGCTTCATATGGCCCGAGTATACTATATGAGGCCATCAAATCCTCTTTCTGTATTAATTAACCGTGATCATTTTTATTTAAAAACAATAATCATAACGTTAAGAGTACAGTGTCCAAATATCATATTGACCAATAGTCATATAACAGTAGAAACCCAACTGTTTAATTTTTATTATACTCACTTCATTAATTAAAGGATATAGTTTTATTGAGTATAAAATATAATACCACACAAAAGTAAGAAACAAAATTTATTAAAATGTTCATATCATTACATTCTAACCCCCCCCCTAATAAGTTTCTTCCCTGAAATTTTTTCTTGTACCCTTAGAAGAGGAAAGGTGTGGGCACTTTTGCCTCATTGATACCTTTGGTTCCCACATGGCTTCTTCA
Organism: Viscum album; assembly: GCA_963277665.1. NCBI lineage: Eukaryota > Viridiplantae > Streptophyta > Magnoliopsida > Santalales > Viscaceae > Viscum > Viscum album. The sequence goes on along the minus strand of OY728146.1, from coordinate 638,480,764 downwards.
CATTTGTGGTTCCTCCCCAGCACATTAACATGGTTGGTAGTCGTGTTTCATAGAACCTTGTCCCTATAATCCAAGATCTCCACCGAATACTCCTCATAAGAAAGGCCATGTTCTAGTTCTATAACATATGAATTTAGTACATGTGATGGGTCATGTATGTAGTTCCTCAACATGGATATGTGGAATAAATTTTGAACTTGTTCTAGATTTGGAGGAAGTGAAAGTATAGGCCACTACTCACATGCGATCAAGGATTTCATAGGGACCAATGTACCTAGGGTTGAGATTCCCTTTCTTCCAAAACCTCATGAATCTCTTGCAAGGTAAAATTCTAAGAAAGATGTTGTCACCAACAACAAACTCCATGTCCCTTCGACAGTTGTCGGCATAGCTCTTTTCCCAACTCAAAGCAACCTTAATGTGTTGCTGGTTAACATAAACCATTTCTATCATCTCTTTCACAAGATCTATCCCAAGAAGCCTTATCTCCCCACCACCATCCAAAAAAGTAATATTTCTACATCGCTCCCCAAATAGAGCTTCATATGGTGCCATTTGAATGATCAAGTGGAAGCTGTTGTTATAAGATAACTCATCTAAAGTGTGATATTGATCCCATCGACCATTAAATTATATTTAGCATGTTCTCAACATGTCCTCGAGTGTTTTAATAGTTTTTTAAGATTGTACATCAGTTTTGGTGTGATAGGTCATATTGAAATTCAATTCAGTGCTCATATCATGTTGAATATTTCTCCATAATATTGATGTGAACCTTGGTTCACAATCAGATATGATATAAAGTGGAACTCTATGCAACCTTAAAACATCCTTCATGTAAATCCTTTCAATTTTATTGAGAGAGAAAGCTTCCCAAATATAGAGAAAATGGGCAGTCTTTTTGATACGCTCCACAATAACCTGTATCACATTATTTCCTATTAATGTTATGGGGAGACTAGTGACAAAGTCCATAGTGATATTGTCCAACTTCTATGCTGGTGTGGGTAGTGGTTGTAATACCCATTTAATAAGTTTTTAATCTTTATTCACTTGGGGATATACCAGGCACCTTGAAGTATATTCAGCAATCTCCTTTTTCATATTATCCCACCAAATAATATCATTAAGGTCCCTATACATTTTCATGATTTCCTGATGTATAGAGAAAGTAGAGCTATGAGACTCATACATTAGATCCTTATTTGTTTCCATAATAGATAGAACACATAGTCTTGTGAAAAATTTTAATACACCATCTTGATCAATATTAAACTCAAGAAACATCACATCCTTTACAACCTTAAACATCTTCTGTAACAAAGGATCTTCTTCTAGAGCCTTCGTGATATTCTTTAGTAATGACAGTGGAGAAATTATTTGGTATAGATTTGATGTTTTCACTTCCCTTATAATTCCCATTTCGATCATTACTATGCCATTGATCAAAATATCTCTTTGAATCCTTATCATGGAAAGAACAAATGGGTCTTTCCACCTTAATGTATCAGAATTTTTTTTTCTATTCCCGGATGATAATTAATTGAATAATCATAGTCATTATGAAGTACTAACCATCGCCTCCATATCACATTAAATTCCTTTTGTGTGAAAATATACTTCAAACTATAATGGTCTATGTATATATCACATTTCTCCATATAAAGATAGTGTCTCCATATCATTATAGAAAAAATGATCGCAGCCAGCTCCAGATCATGCGTATGATAGTTCTTCTCATGAGTCTTCAACTATAATGATGCCTAAGAAATGAATTTTTCTTTTTTCATGAGAACACACCCAATCCCTTTTAGAGATTAATCGCTAAAAATAACGAATCCTTCTCCAATTGTGGGAAACTTTAACATGGGTGCAGTGACCAATATCTTCTTAAACTCTTGGAAACATTCCTCACACTCTTATTTCTAGATGAAATTGACCACTTTTTGAGTTAACAAGGTTAATATATTAGAAATTAATGAAAATTTATTTACAGACCTCCTATAATTTCCTTCTAGTCCAAGTAAACTTTGAATCTTAGTTATTTTTTTAGGCTAAGGACACTCCGCTACAACCGTTGTCCTTGTAGGGTCAAATTTGATTCCTTAATTAGTTGCAATGTTCCCCAATAAAGCAACTTTTTGTAACCAAAAATTCACTTTTTTGAACATTCCAAAAAGCCTCTCCTTCTGTATAGTTTGAAAAATAATCCTTTGATGATACTCATGCTCCTTTATTATTTTGGAATATATCATAATATCATCAATATAAACTATCACAATGTTATGAAGGTAGTCTATAAAGACTTTGTTCCTCAAATATTAAAAAAAATAGAACGTGCCTTAGTCAGTCTGAAGGGCCTAAAAACAAACTCATAATGCCCATATCTGAATTGGAAGGAATTTTTTGGAATAACTTCTTTCTTCACCCTCAATTGATGATAACCAGATCGAAGATCAATCTTAGAGAAGAATTGATCCCCCAAAAATTTGGCCATTTAAGTCCTAGATTCTTGGAAGATTGTATTTGTTCTTCATTGTGATCATGTTCAGTTCTTTGTAATCAATGCATAGCCACATTGATCCATCCTTCTTCTTCACAAATAGAACAGGTCCTCTCTAAGGAGATACACCTGTTCGGATAAACCCCTTCTCAAATAGTTCCTGGTGTGTTTTATTTAATTACTCCATATCCATATTTTCCATCCTATAAATGGCCTTTGAAATATGATGAGATCCAGGTATGAGTTCAATATAGAACTCTACCTCTCTTTCTGGGGGAGGTCTGGGTAACTCTTCAGGAAATAAATCAATGTATTTTTGGATGATGGGGATATTTTCTATCATTATACTGTCATTTAATTCTTCTTTTTCACCTATAAATTCCATAAAAGGGACATATGAGGTTTTTCTAAACAAAGATCAGTTTGAGATATCTCTCATTGGAAGATAATTGTTTGTTTTTCATTCATTACTATTGAAATTTCCATGCTTCTGCATTTGATCGTAGCATTATACTTTGAGAGCTAGTCCATCTTTAGTATAATTTTGAATTATATCATGGGAATGACTACTAGATTTTCAATAAGATTGTGCTCACTAAAGTAAATACAAGTTTTTTTAAACACTGATGATGCATGGATAATCCCACCATGAGTCTTGACTGATTACTCTACTTTTGTCAATTTAGGTGTTGATTCTAATTTTTTTTCAAACATGGAAGAAATAATGGAAATCATATAACTAAAGTCAAAAAAAGTACTTTCTATGTTTTAGAGGACAACAAGAGTACCTACCAATATACCATTCGGTGCTTCAACGTCAGCTGTGGTGATATAAAAATTACAACCTAGTTATTTTGTCCATTTCTAGGGCTGATGGTGATTCCCCTCCACTACCCTTAGATTTGGACATTAATTAGAAATGTGCCCTGTTTTTCACACTTATATTATGGGAAATCAGGTAGGGAATGAACCATCTTCCCTTTCTCATTAGTTTTGGGGAGTTGAGGCTTCACAACACTACAACAATTCTGTTCGATATAGCCATCTCATCTATACATTTAGCACTTCCCTCTCATGAGCATATTATTACCCAAATGCTTCTTCCCACATTTATTACATGTGGTATGTTGATATTTATAGCCTCCTCTTCCTTGATCAATGGTCCTCCCTAATCTTAGCCCCATAAATATTTTATTTTAATTGGATTTATGATACCATTGCATCTCACCAAACTCTAGTTCGACTTTCATCGCACTCTACACGTTCTACTCATAGCTATCATAGTGTCAGTTGTCTAGATTCTTCATAGATGAGGTCTTAGTACACAAATGAATCTATAAACCATACTATTTGGATCCATTAAAAATCAAGATGTGTAACGTGAAAGGCTTTTTTAGTTCATCTCATATCTTCCCATAGATTCATTCTCCATCTGCTTCAACTCATAAAAATCCTTCTCTATTTTTGTTCTCATATAATAAATGAAATAATTATTAAAGAAGATCCCTCTAAACACTTACCACTCAATATCTTCAATATAAATTCTTGGCCTAATGTTTTTAATCATTTCCCACCACTGATCAGCTTCTCTCTCTAAGCGGTAAACAACCAGTGTGGCCTTTTCTTATTCTGAACATGGAGCACAGAAAAGATCTTCTCGATAGAGCTGATCCATTATTCAGTAAACAATGGGTCTTTATATCCACTGAAGTTTGGTGGTTGTTGACTAATAATGGACTAAATATAATGTTGTTCCCTTTTCATTGGGTTTGTTCTCTAATCTTTATTTATATTATTTCCCATAACTTGTGTCATTTGGTTCATCATTCTCATGAAATTTTCCATTAAGTCTTCTCTAAGCGGGTCGTCAACACATGGTCCATTGTGGTCACCTTTTTCATGGTTCCTCCAATTTCCATCCATTTTTTCAAAGAATAAGACCTTATTTAGATGGTTATTTCACTTATGAATCTTTTAACTATTGAGGTTTTTATGACTTAAAACATCAGGCTTAAATAATTACATTTCATTATAAATCCTTCATAATGATTCATAAAAATCATGTGATTAACCAATCATATCCCATGTGAGTGTCAAACCAGGAGTGCAGAAAGGCCCGTTGTCATGTACTGGGATACCCTTGGTCAATCATGAGACTCCTTGTTAGATTTTTCACTCATAGGTACATCTGTGCTAGAGAAACATCCACTTATTTGTATCCATATAGGGATTTATTTGTTGAGAAACCAATTACATAGTATTTCACCAAAATACTAAGAAGTTTTCCTATATTTAAAATTTTATATGGGGTTCGTCCTAAATTTTTCATCGCCTAATTTCCACAAAGAAAACTAAAATATCCTTTGATACCAACTACGGCATCCCACCATTTTATAACATATCTTTTCATTACACCTTACAAACAGAGGATCATTAAAGTATAATGTCTTAGAAATCAAGAACATAAAACCTAAAAACCTAAAAAATTATTTTAATCTCCTTGAAAAGATTTTTTAAAATCTTATCCAATGTATGATTACATCATCTCAGAACCTAGAGACATACATCAATGGAAATGGTTAGCAGAAGGATCGGTAATGAAAACAAGTGAAACAGTTTACATGTGAAATTGAGAGGTATCAACAAGAAAATGGGGATAAAGAGTAATATCATAATAATAGTAACTTGAAAAATAACATTAAAATGTGTCTAAAACATTTAATTTAGATATTCATGAACATATCACTAAGTACAAACCCCAAGGTGTCTAAAAAATTACCAAGGTCATTCCCCAAGGGATCATAAAACATGTCATCTCTAGAGATTAAATTCTCCATCCAATCCATTGGAGTGTTATCATGGTAAAAAATTAATATGTATTTATTTTAAGGTGATCCACATATATCATAATAATAAATTTCATAAATAACCCGTAGAGAGTAAAATAAATGGTTTTCACTTCAAAATCATGACATTTTAAAAGTGATTAAAAATGAGATCATGATGTCATTTATAACCCTTGGAAAAGAAGTTAGGGAAATATGTATGTCAATTACAAAATAAAATAGATCAATTTTATGTATTGATGAATAAACTTGGAAATTAAAATAGATTTTTTTACTCACATAAACAAAATAAGATAATTTCTTGATAAAAATATAGATATTTTGATATGAAAATTCTATAGCATAATAGTTACATAACATGTTTTTAGAAAACATTAAAAAGAGAGTGTAAAAGGATAAACCACACATAAATAAATCATAATATAGTATAGGTATAGAATAAAATATAAATAAGATCATGGTATGGATATTTTAATGACATACCACAAGAAAATTAAACTTGAAATAAAATAGAAGATGTGATTTCTTTTACGAAAATTTGACAGCATAATGACGTTAATTAAAAATTCAGAAAATTAATTAATGAGGGTGTAAAGGGTCTATATACATTTGGGAATAAAATAGAATGTAATAATCATATATAATAACATAACCCCAAAAAATAAAATAGAAAATATAAGACATAACATAAAGGCAGTCGTGACTAAAAGAGGAGGGTCGAAGGTTCCCTTGCCTTGTAGAGTAACTTCAAAAACTCAAATTTTGTGACTGTGTGGGGCTTGAGGGCACCTTAGGAGGACTACTTGGGAGGTAATAAATAGCATATCATCATTGAGGATAAATTTTGAATGAAATTAATTATTTAATGGGTTGTTATTTATAGAAATATGGGGGAATATTTTTATTATTTTTCAAGGGACACCTCCTTAGTGGTATTTGAAAGACCATGGGTTTTCTCCTAGTATTTTCCAAAGGTGTTGGCCACTTCAGACACCTTATAACATATATTACTATTAAAAGTCAACCATGATTCTTACCTCATTGTTAAATTATTAATTATTTCATTAAATATATCGAAACTCAAAACTGTATTTTAACTATTCACTGAAAACAAGACATTTTATAAAAATATCATAAATTCACCCTAACCTAATATCAATGCTCTGGATTCAAAAATGAACTCCATTTTATGAAAATAATTTTCAAAATATGGGTTATTTAATTTTTAAGTAAAAACACTATTTACTTGAAAAAAACTAATACTTAACTAATAATTTCTAAAATAGTTATTTATTTATGCTATTGTATCACATTACCATTCAAGAAGACTAACCTATTTTTATAATTTCTTAAGTGAGGTAACCATTGAATTGTTCACATTACTATTAATAAGATTATTATTACTATTCATACATTATTATTTACTAAAAATTATTTAATCTTATTATACTCCAAATTTCATACTGATCACAATAATAGAAGACACTTTTTTTAAATCGTTTCACATTATTAATTATTTAAATTATACAAAAATATTTTAAAATACCCTTTTTTCCAAAACAACACAAATAATATGGAACTTCTATAATTTCATCCTATAGTTATTTAGACATTTTAAATTCAAAAAAATTACCATAATATTAAATAACAATTTTATTTATAAAAAACATTGCACAAAGTAACTCAGGCCTCATTACAAAGCCCGTTATAACACCTAGATATGACCTAAGAGTAAGGTGTGCAGTGGTGGTTGAATCTGGGGGTGGCTCAAACAATATTGCCGGAGTGGTGATTTATATTATCTTGTACTTCTCTAGTAGGCGATTCCATTCAAGTTTCACATGTTAAACTCATCTTGGGATTAGTCCAGAGTAATGCCTAGTGACGCAACCTCCTTCCCAAGCTCTGAGGGATGGAATTCGTATGGCCTGAGTCTACTAGATGAGGCCATCAACTCCTCTTTCTATATTAATTAACCATGATCAATTGTATTTGAAAACAATAATCATAATGTTAAGATTATAGTTTCCAGCGGTCATATTGGTCAATGGTCATATAAAAGTCAAACCCAATGGTCACATTTTAATTATGCTCACTTTATTAATTAAAGGATGTAGTTTTGTTGAGTATAAAATAAAATACCAAAAACAAAATTAGAAGAAAAATATTTTTCAAAAGTTTTGGTCGTTACAAGAAACTCTCTTAACCTAGTTTCTAAATAATTTTTAATTCATTAATGATATAAACTAAATATTCAATATGATTGTTTGCGATATTGATTCCTCACAATAATTTAAATATTGAAATTATGAATTCAAATTTCTCTTTAAATAATTTTTTCTATTATTCATATTTAATTATTGGAATATTTATTATTATTTAAATTATTGTGATATTAATTTGTAAAGGTACATTATTTTTGAAATGATACTTTTATATCATGTTCTATGTTATCAAGTGAATGTGGTAAAGAAATTAAAATTATTATTGAAAATGGAAATTCAATAAAGAACTCATGTTGAATTTCATTGTGTGACTTGATGTGTGGGTGTGGGTTTTGGTGTGTGATTTGGGATGAGTGCGAAAGTCAAGAACTCCCACCATAGTTTCTATTATAATAATGGGAAAAATGGATTCTCTATCACCTATATCTCTCTAACTCCATTATCTCCCTCCCTCCAAAATTGTGTCTTCTTCCACTAATCCAAATTATTTGATTTCTTTTCTGATTGGTCCCCTATCATAATTTGATGTATTAAAATGTATCAATTGATACAAGAAAAGTAATCCATAACTTTTTATTTTGTGATTAAACTATGTTGGGAATGTTTGGCTAACTCATTTTATTACATCTCATTTATGAATGATTATTTTATTCCCTTAATTCATGTTTTATTCAAGGATCCATATTAATATAGAAGTTAAGATTTATTCTGGTAGATGACCGATATATTTTTGTATCTCTCATTTAATTTATATTTTCGTGTGACACTATTACACATATTCCATTTAACAGCATTGAAAATGGATTTTAACAGCACTAAAAAAGAAATGTTAATCGTAAATATGATTAATGGGTTCCTTTATCCATGATAAAAATATTCTAACAAAGGATCCCATTTATCAGTTCTTTAAATATAGAAAATAAAGGAGTCCCTTTACCATTGCTCAAAATAGTGCTGATAAAGGTCTGGATGGCTACAATGTCCTATTAAGATAACAGCTCACCCAATAGTAACATGAAAAATCCTATAATTTCAAAAACTGTTATATACAGTTAATGTGACACCAAGAATACAAAAATTTCCACCCTTGGTATGTTAAAAAAACTGTTATATACATTTCGAATAATATATTATATTATTATATAAACAATAATACAATAAAAATTTAAAAATAATAATGTTTCATCTTTTAATGCTCGTAATCAATTCTCAAAAAATGATCAACCATGGTATCAATTTCTGAAAAAAATCATCTCAACCTGAGAAAAATATTCTGCCTTTATGAGAAGAAAAATATTATGTTAGTAATACTATAAATAAATAAATTAAACATTAATATGTAAGAATATATTAATAAAATGTAAAGATTTAATAAAAATTCACATTTGGAGTTATACTGATCTCATCATGAATCCTATTCAGGTGGGGTTGATTCATACATGTCACAAATTAGTTATGAATCATTTTCTTAAAATATCAAGAAAATATGAATATTTATTCTTGGTTTTGAGAACGTCACTTCTTCTTTTACTAAAATTAATATCAATTTCAAATAATGACACATTTAGAGTTATACCAGCCACACCATGAAACATATTGATGTATGGCTTAGTCCTACACATCAAAAATGACTTATATATTATTTTTTTATAGTATCAAAACAAACCAAATGGGTTTTCTCAGTTTTTAGAATGTGACTTTTATTTTTTTCCTAAAATGTCATTTCAAACTGGAAACACACATTAAGAGTCATATAGTTCACATTGTGTATCGGTATGATGTGATAATACTTCATACACATCCAAAATTTCATATTAATAGTTTTACAAAATTATTAGGATAATCATAGCATTCTTTCATGGTTTTCAGTAAGTGGCATGTTTTGAACTAAAATGTCAATTTTAAACTAATAATGGAAACATTCTAGTCCTACCAATCACACCATGCATCATATCATTCTGTGGTTGATTCCTAAATGCCACAAATGACTCATAAATCATTTTCATAAATTATAAAAATAATACTAATCTAGTTTTTTCAGTTTTTGGTATGTTACTTGTTCTTTTTACATAAATTAATGTCAATTTAAAATAAAAAAATTCTCATTGAGTGATACCGGACACACCATGCATCGTATTGAGGTTATGGTGATTTTTTTAAATCAAAAATGGAATATATACCATTTTCAAAAAATATAAAAAACAATTTGAATATGTTTCTTTAGTTTTCATTATGTCTCTTATTATTTTTACTTGAATTAATGTCAATTTTAAATAAAAATACACACTTTCAATTATATAAGACACACTATGCATCGTATTGAGGTGTGGTTGATTATTAGTTTTCAAAATTGAATTATATATAATTTTTATAATGTATCAAAAAATCTGAAGGCATTTGTTAAGTTTTTAGTATGCAAGTTTTGTTTTTTATGAAAATGTCTTTTCAAAATGCAAACATGCAATATGAGTTATAACGGTCGCATTGTTTGTCATTTTGATGTGATAATACTTCATAAATGTAAAAAATTACTTATGAATCATTGTCATAAATTATCAATAAAATTAAAGGGAATTATCTTGTTTTTTAGTGACTGACATGTTTTGAACAAAAATATCAATTTTAAACTATTAACGGACACTTTTAGTCATAATGGTCACACTGTGTGTCACATTGAGGTGTGTTTGAGTCATAAAGGTCATAAATGATTCATGGATCATTTTTATAAAGTAATACAATAATAAGAATGCGTTTTATCATTTTTTTAGTATGATTGTTGTTATTTTTACTTAAATTAATATTGATTTTAAATAAAAAAACACACATGGAGTCATACCAGTCATTCCATGAATCATATTGATATTTGGTTGACTCCTAGATGTCAAAAATGACTCATGGTTTATTTTCATAAAATGTCAAAACAAACATAATGTGTTTTCCTATTTTTCAGTACATCACTTATTGTTTTTAATTTAATTGATGTCAATTTTAAATTAAATGAGACACATTGAGTTATATTGGCCAAATCGTGCATCTTATTAAGTTGAGGTTGGTTCCTGCACATCAAAAGTGACATATAGATTTTTTTCTAATGTATAAAAACAATACTAATGTTTTTAATGGTTTTAACTATGCTTGTTTTGTTTTTTAATAAAATGTCATTTTAAATTGGAAGCACACATTATAAGTCATACTGGTCACATCATACATCGTTTTGATGTGAGACTGATTCATACACATAAAAAATGAATTATGAATCACTTTACTAAATTACCAAGATAGTCAAAGTGTGTTTTTGTGGTTTTTATTCAATGAAATATTTTGGACTAAAATGTTAATTTTAGACTAATAACTGACCCTTTTAGTATTAAAATTCACACAATGCATTTGATTGGGGTTTTTTTATTCCTACATGTCAAAAATTAATCATGGATTTTTTTACTAAAATATCACAACAATAGGAATCAATTTTATAATTTTTTAGTATGTCACTTATTCTTTTTACTTAAATTAATGACAATTTTATATAAAAAGACACACATTGAGTTATACCAGTCACACCATGTGTCATATTAAGTTTTGGTTGACTCCCAAGCATCATAAATGACTCATGAATAACTTTTCAAAAATATCAAAAAAATCTATATTTTTTCACTATTTTTTGTATGTAACTTGTTATTTTCATTTAAATTAATGTCAATTTTAAATAAAATGATCCACTTGGAGTTATACCGGCCACACCATTCCTCATATTGAGAGTATTTGTATTCATAAAAATCAAAAATGACTTATAAATTATTCTAATATAGTATCAAAACAATAATGGATTTCCTAATTTTTCATTATGTATGTTTTATTTTTAAAAAATGTTATCTTAAGATGGAAACATTTATTCTGATTCATACCAATCACATCTTGCATAAGATTGACATAAGACTACATCATAAACATCACAAATGACTTATGAATATATTTTATAAATTATGAATACAATCAGAGCACGTTTGATTCATTTTCAGTGAGTGACACCTTTTAAACTAAAAAGTCAATTTGAAACTGATAACAGACATGTTTAGTTATACCGGTCACACCAATAGTCATATTGAGGTTTCATTTATTCATAAAATTCCAAAATTACTCATATATCATTTTATTAAAGTATAAAAACAAGATGAATTAAATTTCATGGTTTTTAGAATGCTAGTTGTTCTATTTTCTAAATTTAAGGTCAATTTGATATAAAAATACACACTTAAAGTCATATCAACCATACCATGCATTGGATTGATTTTTGGTTTATTCCTACACATAAAAAGTGACTTATGGATCATTTTATTAATTTATCAGAATAATAAAAATGAATTTTATCAGTTCTCTATATGTCACCATTTTTTTACTAAAAGTAATGTCAATTTTAAATGAAAAGAGACATTGTGACTGATACATGTAACTTGTTATTTTTAATCATTTTTGAGTAGGCTAGTTTCTCTAATAACAACAATATTGACCTTGAAATTTTATACATACATATCACATATTAGTATATTAATACTCCATACATGATATAATGATCAATTCCAGAATAGTTTAGATCTACTACTTTTGGAAACATGGGAACATAATGAACTAGTTCATATGAGACTCTCAACAAGTTATTATTTACTAGAAACCTTTTTAGAAATATCATTTCTAAAAACATTATTAATAACAAAATGATTTGAAACATAAGAAAGGTTGATAATAAATTCTCAATAATTGTATGCAAGGGAGATATCAATGATCATATAAGGACAACATGAGCATAAAGATGTTAGAAGGTGATATTAACATTCAAAATTCGTACCATGCATATCATAAATCATAAAAATTAATCCTGGATCAAATCATGGTATTCTATAAGACATGAATCCTAATGGGTTAATGAATATTATAGACTAAAACCAAACACTTTGAGTCATACCGAGCACACTATGTTTCAGATTGAGGTGCAATTGGTTGAGTTGTAGTTGATTAAAACATTGTTCGATAAAATTTTCATGATATATATTTTTTATAATTCATAATTTTCATTAAACTATTGATAAATTCCTTTTTATATGAATCCTTATTATTCAATTCAAATTTCATGAAACTTGAGGTTTACACTTCCACTCAAAAGGAACATGTTCTTTCTTTTATGTCTAGTTGTAGATAGTTGATAAGAAAAGTTTTACATCCAAAAAAAATATTTCCAAATAATAATAATAATTTTTAGCTAAAAATGATGAGGAAACTAACTTAGAAAAATTAGATAAAATGATGAAAATTTTTAATAAATAAATAAAAAGACACACTTTGAGTCATACTGGGTACATTGTGCATTACCATTCTTTCCATTTTATTTCATTACTGAAATTATAAAACTGTATTATTGATATTTATCACTTTACTTAAAGCCCACCACCCCACTTTCTTTCAAGGGAAGTGATAAATGTCAACAATGTCGGGGTGGCAAGGTTTTGATGAAGAATTATTCTGTGGAAGACACTGTCTGTATGAGTAGTAAAACATTAAATATAGATTAGATTAATGCAGTAGATTACAAATAATATTATGAGAAAAAAGGTAGTTTATTAATAAACACTATCATATCATTGAATTCAGAGTTTTATCCTGCGAGTCTGATCTCTCACAAGCATGAGCATTTTTGAACAAACCGCCTTGACTCAAAAATGAATCCACCTGTATATGAAAACAATTATTGTGTGAGTAAAACTAAAAAGAAGTAAATTAAACATAAATATGAAACAATCCACTACCAATATTAAAGTCACATATTTATTTTATTTATGTGAATTCTTCCATTAGTTTATTCTACCCATTCATTTCTGAGCACATCTACATCATCTTGTGAATATGAAGCTTTTTGAATGTCACAGTAGTACAGAAAAAATATAAATACACAAAGGATTAATAAATATTTTAAGTGAAATATTAATTTCTTCACAAATACTTCTTCAAGGATTCTATTTTTCATTGAATATGATATCTCCCAAAAATTTACTATCATAGTAACAACTATATTTTTCATTGTTTTTTTCAAAAACTGTAAAAACATTGAGGAGAATAACTACTTTTTTTTGAAATGTGTTTGGATAGTGACATCACATCCTTAATACGATCTTCATCATCAATCACATCTATAATCACACCCTTGATATGGTATTCTACATTTTCCACACCTGTAATCATATCATATGATCTATACGATTCGGTGTTATCCCATCCACTATATACATTCATTTTTTCCCCATGTCAATTCCAAAATTTATAACTTCGATCTATTCTTTGATAGATCAAGTGTTCTTCTAACTCCTCTAGACTAATATGTCTTGAATAACCACAGCATAAACACGGACAAAGGATTTGAGAAGTATCATATAACTGATCTTTTGAAAATATGATGAACACTTTCACTCCATGTTCATACACTTTTTTCAGATGATTTGCATCCATCCATTATTTATATCCATCCCATTTAATTCTATAATATTAATATTTAACAAAATAAATACACAAAACATTGATAAAAAAATTATACAAGGCAAAAAAAGTAATACACTTTAAGTATCTTTGAATATTAATCCCCAAAATCCACATTCCAAAACCAAGGTCCTTCATTTGGGATCTTCTAGATAAATCGATATTCCCCTATTCTAACCTTTCATTTATTGGTCCTACTAAGAGAAATTCATTGATATAAAGGAGTAAAATGAAAAAAACTCTTATCATAATACACATTATATAGTATCAATTATTTACATTACACTACATGAAAAATAATTCTACCCTGAAAGCATTGGAATTATAGTTACACTATGTTCCTAGTTAATCCCACAAAAACTCCATTTGAGACTAGATCTGAACCTTCTATTCCATTTAGCATGCAACCTTCCAGTAAAACTACGTATATTTCTTCCTCAAAATCTCCATTAAGGAATATAATCTTGACATCCATTTGTTCTAGCAATAAACCTTCAATGGAAACCAATCTAAGAACAAGATGAATTATTATATGCTTTATAGTAGGAGAGAAAATCTAACTGAAATCTAATCCTTCTAATAATAAAAAAATTTACAACTAGACTTGCCTTTACAATTTCTTATCATCCACTATCTCCTTTAGATGATAAATATAATTATTCTATAGATCCCTCTTTCTTGGTTACAACTCTATTATCTTTAATGTATCAAAATTATAGAGGAAATTAAATTATTCCTTCATTTGTTAATCACACTACAATGAGGCCAATATTCATCCTATGTTGAATCCTAAAAAATAGAAAATTTATCTAATCGACCCACGAATTCCACATTAGAGACACTCAAATAGACTAAGAAAACCAGACAACTAGAGTCAACTAGTTTGTGCATGAGCTAACTAGTTTAGTATATATCTGGACGTATTTCATAATTCATAGTGTTCCCATGCATCCAAACAAGTTGAAGTGGGAAATAAAAAGTCAATGATCATCACATGAATATTTAAAATATAAGTTGTTAATCAAATGTAAACTCTAACACCCTTAGGAGAAGGATACTATTTTTAAATCTATGAATAAGCAAAAATCATTTCATATTAATAATCAACCATCGCATCACTCTGAGGGAAAAGGAATATAGAGACATATCAAACAAGGTTCCCCATAATATAAACCATACAGGTGATGATGGATGAAAAGTAGTCCTAGTAGTTTCCATGGGGTTAAACATTAATTCTCCATTTTCAGTAATGATGTTATGATGAATATCCTATGGGTTGTAAAGAGTTAGTGTAATTCCTTTTCTATGGTGTTATTATCAATCTACTTGTCTTCCCTATATAATGTATTGGTTTCCATAAATCTCTAAAAAATATAAACATAAGATATTATGGAAAAAATGCATTTCATATTTCCTTTGAAAACTATTTATAAAACCTAATTTTAAATCCCATTTAAAAACCAACATTTTACTCATATTCCTCTTCAACATAACACGCCCTTTTTAAAATAAACCAATCAATTCCAAGAACTCTTTTACAAAACCATAATACCTTTTTAAATCATTCAAGGAAATGCCATGACCAAAAAATCATAATAATTTTAAATTAATGAAAACACTCTATATTTTAAAAAATTTAATTTAAAACATCACGCACCCTTTGTTAAAATAAAACCAGTCTTAAATATGTTTTCATAACAATCACATACCTTTATGAAATCCAATTGGATAAGTTGAAAAATTGTTTGCATGAAACCTAAGACCATTCCAAGTGTTTAAATAATTTTAATGTTGTTTAAAACCCAAAAATTGCATGTTGAACCCATATAATTTTTTAAGAAACAATTCTAGACACTTGATTCATTTTAAAAGAGGAAATTCATAATTTTCACAGACATAAATCCCAAGAGAGCTTCTTTATGATAGATACATAAATCATAAATAACCATGATTTTATAAAAAATTAATTTATAATACAAACCAAAAAATAGTTTTTTGGGAAAATAAATATTTTTCTTATATTAATATCAAATGAAACCTAAAACATGTGTAATTATTATTACTTGGTCATTACATGGGACCATTCTTCATAGAGATCACCAACTATGAACTTCATGAGAATATATATCAATTTCATAGGATACTCCATCACCTAATAATCAACCATCATCTATGTCATGTAAGACATATTTATCTAGAGTATATGATATATTGATTTAATAATATCCTTATGGAATATCAATGTTCTCATAATTGTTGGAAAATTCTATAACCTATTAATGTGAATTATATTCCAATGAAATTAAAAAAATATTGTTAACAAAATATTAATCAATATGTGATATAAATATATAAACATATTTTACAAATTGAATATAAAATTTCATTTAGATTTTTTTGATAAACATGTAATCTATTAAGAATTTGATGTTTTTTTAAAAAACCCAAATAATCCATATTAATTGATGGGATATAGAAAATTATGTTGTGAAATGAAACTAATCACAATTAAATTGAACTGGTATTTACAATTTAATGGGGTTCGAATCCCCTTATAATTCCATATCAATGTATAGGACATGAGGATGACATAGTGGAGTTATTGGTTCTTGAAACACAATTATGTTTGCTATCAACATTTATTTTTTAATTATGAATTTATTGAGTGATCATAAATCACAGATTATAGGAAAAAGATTTAGTTTTATGCTTCTTATTTTATTTATGAAGATGTTGATAGTGATTGTATGCAACTGATTCATGAAGGATAATGTGTTGGGTGATTCGTCTAATAGCACAATCAGACCATAAAGATAATCCAAGTCCATTGGAGGAAACACACAATAGGGTGGGACATGTTGAATATGGTTAGTATAACTCTACATATAAATATAGAAATTATATTACTATCATTAAAAAGATATATATCGAATTAAATTTGGATAAATCTAGGGAAATAGATCCCAATAATAAGGGAATTACAATTTAACAAGAGAACCTAGATCCAAGAGGGAAGAAGGACATGTCTCAATGATGTTGAGAATTAAAGTTGAGTCTAAATCCTGATCCACATATATTATGTCCAATATATTGTGCTATATATAGAGAGTGAATTTTCTGGCCTATAGAAAAAGTAAAAACACATTCCAAATTGATTAGATAATGTAAGGATTATAATATAGGTGAGGGAGATTAGGAAGATGAAGTCTTAATTCTTCTGTAGATGAATATTTACCTTGTAAATAATATAAAGTCCCGAAAATAAGGATAAACCTATTTCAATTGAAACTATGACCATCCTAATAAAGTTCCATATGATATTTGTCTCTTTGAAAATAGGTTTGAAAATTGATTTCTTGTTTATGGTTGATGTCTTATCCATACCATTGAGGTCAAAAGATTTGATTACAATGGAGAATATCATTAATGAATTATAATCATACGCAAACACCAAAATCAGAGATGAACATTCGATGTGAGAAGCCTATAAATGTAAAACCTCTATAATAGATGCTTATGGGGATAACTAACCAAATAGTGCAAGCATATAGTAAAATAAAATTGGGGAACATCAATAATGATTCCCTATAATAATTTCCCCCACTGAGTTTCAATTCTCACGCCCTGATATCAAACATTCTAGGCTCACATCCATTCCATAACATCTCATAACCTCATATCAATCCATATCTAATTTGTGTCAAGACATAACCTTATCTACCCTATCCTTTCGTTGGTCTGAGATTTCCATGATGAAAAAAATTTCACCATGTGCCCCTCTCATGCCATTGTCATATCCACCTCTGATTTGGTTTAGCATGCATCCCTACCAACCACATCCTACCATAGGGACCAAAATATCATGTTTTAATTATCCATCATAAACATCACAACCACATCACACCCCAAGGTAGTAGGGTATTATGAATATGAAATTAATAAACCACATACCCTCCTCCTACCATACATGCCACCCGATAAATAACATACCCTCGTCATTATAGGGAATCTTCAAAATTATCCAACATCATCTCTAATAGGGAAGTAATATTATGGAATATGGGATAATAAACCCTATATTCATCTACGTATAGATGTTAGGGAAAACACCCCAGAATATCTAGGTTTTAGTATATGGCACTCAATGTGGATGGGGTGCACATAGAAATGACATGAAATTAATAGCCTGTATATATATATATATCAGTAAACATCACACAAACCTAGCCTAAAGGGTTTACATTAATATAATATCACTTATACCTTAACATAATCACTATAGAAACTTTTTTATATGCTAGCATCCACTAGATGAAACCCATCAACAGTGCAATAACACATACCCCGGCTTTTCATTTTCTTTAAAACAAGGTTTAAAAAAATTATAGATTATGGAATTAATATCCATTTTTCATAATTACTCAATTAATTGATTCATTCCCCACACAATAATTTTCCTATCCCATTTATTAAATTCCACTATTAACAGTTTTATTCCACTACTACCAAGCTACATTTATTAGGAATTCATAATAGTGTGGAAAACATTTCATACTCAAAACAGTAGTAGTGTCGGGCGGTGGTGGAGTTAGGGTAAGTGCTTTCAGAGGTCATGGAGGGGTTTGTGGTGGAGGTGGGTTCGTGGAAGAATAGGGTTCGTAGTTGAGGTAGGGTTTGACGTGCAGTGGAGGTGGGCTCATGGTGGAAATGGGTTTGCGGCAGAGGTGGTTTTGCGGTAGAAGTGGGTTCATGGCCGAGTTGGTTCATGGAAGAGGAGTATTTGCGACAAAGGATGGGTCATGTTAGAGGTGGGTCTACAGAAGAGTAGGGTTCACGATAAAGGAGTGTTTGTAATAGAGGAGGGGTCGGCGGCAATAGAGGTAAGGTTGAGGTAGAGGAGAGGTTGGCAGCGTAGAGGTCGGCTTCCGTTAGAGCTTGAGGTGTGCAAGAGGAGGGTGATGTTATGGTTCATTTATAAAATTGGGTAAAGATTTTATCAACACTAGTTAGAAAACACTGATAAAGGTATGTTTTCACAGTGCCCAAATAGAAAGAATAGATAATACATGCCCTTATTAGCACTTTTTAGCACTGATAAAGGCATGTCTTTCTCAGCATTAAAAAAGCAGTGAGAAAGATAGAATATTAATAATTTATTTATATTGTTATATATATTGAAAAATTATATATATGATATGTATATTTATTTAGTTATAATTATAAATAAATAATGACATATTTAAGTAATTATAAAATTATAATTAATATATTAATTATATATAATAATAAAATTATAAATATAATAAATATATATATTCATTTAAATAGTTATAAAATTAGAATACATATATTTATATATATCTATAATCATATAAATATAAATAATTAATGTATTTATTATATATATTTCTTATATTATAAATATAATAAGCATATTTATTTTAATTTTATAATTACTTAAATAAGTAATTATAAAATTATAAGAAATATGGTTCTTATATTTACAATCTTTGAAATATATATAATAAATATATTAATTATATATATTTATAAGGATATATATATATATATTATAAATTTCTAATTATTTAAATTATTGTATATTTATTAATAATTAAAATTTTAAATAAGTTTTTATTTATTTTTTAAAAAAATTATGAAACTATAACAAATATGTTTGTTATATTTTAATTGTATTAATATATATAATTAATATATTTATTATAATTTTATATTTTTTTAATTATATCTATATTAGTTTACAATTATAATTATAAATATCTATATTTATTTATCAAAATATGAATATATTTACATGTAAATTTATGTAATGCTATAAAACATTATTTAAGATTAATAAATATATTTTTTATATATTTATTTGTATTTAAAATTATAAAAAATATATATTTATTTATAGTTGTAATTATAAAAATACATACATATATATATATAATTGTAAAATTATAACAAATATATTTATAATTGTATAAATATATATAATTAATATATTTTTTATAATTATAAAATTATTTAAATATATCTATGTTTATTTAGAATGATAATTATAACTATTTGTATTTATTTACAAATATTTTTATATAAATATGTATAATTAATATATTTATATTAATTTCATAATTATTTAAATATATCTATATATATTTAGAATTATAATTATAACTATTAGTATTTATTTATAAATATTTGTATATATTTAAAAATATATTTATTTAATTATATATTATTTATAAAATTATAAGTATAATAAAAATATTTATTATAATTTTATAATTATTTAAATATATATATTGTTGTTAGTTAAAAATATAAATATAAATAAATTAATTTATAAATAATTTTATATAATTATAAATATATTTATATTATATATATTTATAAAATTATAATTGATGTATTTGTTGTAGTTTTATAATTATTTATATATATATTTAGTTATACTTATCATCACAAATTAATATATTTAAAATGTATTTATATATAATTAAAATGTTATAATTATAAATATAATAAATATATTTATTATATAAATATTTTTATTTTAATTTTATAAGTATATTTAGAACATAATTGATTCAAGGATATAACATGAATGAATCATATACCTATTAAAGTTTAGATAATAAAAAAACAAGTCATCACATATGGACAACATGGAAAATAAAAAGGGTGTAATGTATAAATGAACAATCATGATGAATACATAACATGTATACACATCAATCATACTCACATAACAATATATTTATTGACCAAATTCATTAGAAACATGTATTTATTTATTTATATTTGGAATTGAAATTATATATATTTAAAAATTATTTATAAATAAAATAAATTTAATAAATATAGAAAATCTAATAAATCTAATAAAACTAATAAATATATTTACCATTTAATGAGATTCATTATAATCATATAAAAATGTAAATATGTATTTATTTAATTTAAGTCTTAAAAATAATTTTCTTTAAACAATATATATATATATATAATTGAACTATTAAAAAATATATATTAATTATAAACTTGCATTTTTTATTTAATGTATACAAATAAAAACTATTTTAAATATAAATATAATAATATTATATAAATTATTAAAATTTTATATCGCTAAAAAAGAACTGATAAATTGTAAACTTACATGCACTTTTAACTAGAGTTGTTAAAGGTCTCCCTTTTATCAGCACTTTCTATTTTGAACTGATAAAAGATTGTGTGTCCCTTGCCTCGATCTTTGGTAGTGTAGTTTATTTTGTTGTTTCAAATACTGGTGACATGACTAAGAATCTAATTCCCCTGAAAATGGAATTAATAAATTATTCTATCCTGAAGTATAAATATCATTCCATGCATATCAGAAATAGTGTAACAACGGTTATTTTGTTTATAAAATATCTGAAATAAACAAACATGGTAATAAATATTGTGTAATTAATTCTGAATTGGCTATTAGAATGTTTTATATTAAATAAGTATAGATAGTACTACTTTGAATTTTATGGAAATTTAATTATATTAAATAGATAGAAACCACTATTATTTATTTTATTAGTTTTTAAGTGATTTTAAACTAAATACTGAAATTAAGCGGTGATTCCAGAAGATGGTTAAATTTATTAATTTTTCTTATTAATGTAAGGATAAAATTACAAATACATACTCATCTTTGAATATTGTTTGTCTGTTATTCATCATGAATTGTTGAAAATATTTATTTTTCTTTATAATATTTTGATCTTGATTTTTCATTATATGTGCTTATTGAAATGGGTTTATTTTTTAGCAAGTATTATTTTCTCAAGTTAATGTAGTGATTAAATAAAAATAAATATAAATATTAGGAATTTATTTTTTAACTCAAGTTTACTTTCATTGGGTGATTGGATATGTGGGTGTCATGTTAGTGTGTTATTTGGGTCGCATGATGGAATTATAACCCCCACCACGGTTTTTATTATAATACTGAGAAAAAATGACCCCTTTATCAATATATATACCTCTCACTTCCCTATCATTCCCTAAATCTCCCCCTAATTCTCTATTCTACCTGTAAACTTATATCATTTATTTCTTCTATTTGGTCTTCTATCAGAGATCTGTTTTTGGAAGTGTGATTGTGTCAATAAGTTGAAGGAAATACCTAACTATTTATTCTTTGATTCAACTAATTTAGGTGTGTTTAGGTAGTTAATATTATTACATTTAATTTTTAAATGATATTTTTATTCCCATGAGTCAATTTTTATTCTAGGGATCATATTGATGGAGAAGGTATTATTTATTTTATGTAGGTGAATCAGATATTTTTTCATGTCTCGATTTGTGTATACAGATTATTTTAGTGAGTGATCCACTTATTTCAAATGCATGTGACCCCACCAACAACCTAATACACCTGATGAAGGAATTAAGAAAAATTATACAAAGTTAAAGGATAAATAACATTCCACGCATATAAAAATGAGTGTAACAATTTTTATTTTGTTTAAAATATTCCATGAAAATATGGTTTTCATCATTATAAATTAGAAATAACATTATTTTAAGTGCCGTATGTAATTAGATATAAATATTCATGTATTATTTTGCTATTAGATAATATTAAATAAATTATAAAACAATTGTTTCATTTTTTGAGTTTCTATCTAATTTTAAATGTATTAAAGAAAAAATGTAGTGATATCACAATATGGTTTAAGTTATTGATTAGTCAAAATAAGGAAATGAATAAAGACATAAATACATATTTCTCACTAAATATTGTTTTTTATATTATTTATCTTGAATTTTTTGAATATATAATTCTCATGATATTATTATGATCTTTATTTTCACGTTATATACTTTTTAAAATGAGTTTTTTTACCTCATTGTATGTTCTCTAGTGAACACGGAACTGAAAAAAATATAAAGATTAAAAATAGAAATTCAATTTAGTGCTCATATTTATGTTCTTTGGGTTACTTGATGTGTGGGTGTGGGTGTTTCTGTGTGATTTGTGTCAGGTGTTAGAGTTATATCCAATGAATTGGATTTTATTATAACACTAACAGAAAATAGGCCCTTCTCTTGCCATCTCTCTCCCTCGCTCTCCCCCCATTATCTTCATCCCTCGTTATTTCTCTCTTCTTCCTTTAATATTCATACCTCACTTTATTCTGTTCTTATACCCTATCAGTGTTTCATTTGTTGAAGTTTCACTGAATCTATAATAATTAGAAAATCCCTAACTTTGTAGTTTTTTTATTAAATAAATGTTGGAATGTTTGGCTTGCTCATTATATTTCATCTATTTTTTTTTTGGATTTTTTATTCCCTTAATTCATGTTTTTTAATGGATCATATTGATAGATAAGTTATGATTTATTTTAGGTAGGTGTCTCTAAGAATTTTCTTGTCTTGATTCATGTATATTGTGGTTTTTGGTGAGTGGGTGTGTTCTGTTAGATATAAGTGACCTAACCATGAAGTTAATGCATCTAATAATGGAATTGAAAAACAATTTACACTATCTTGATGTATATATATCATTCCACAACCATAATAATGAGTATAGAAGTGTATATTGTTTTTAAATATCTAAAATAAATCAGCAAGTAAATTAATTTTTTTTTCATCAAGAAGAATTGGTAATTAAATTATTTTCAATAACATAAATAAGTTGAAATAGTGGTTCTTTGAATTTTTTGGCTATTAGACGATCATAAATAGATAAGGAGCTATATTTATTCTTTTTTAGTTTATATGTGATTTTAAATGCATTAAATGAATAAAGTATTGATTCAAATGTAATATTGAGTTATTTTTCAGTTTTAATATGGTTGGCATTAATTTTTTGAATGCATATTTCGTGTTGAATATTTTTTTAATTATACATCATGTACTATTAAAATATCTATTTTCCTCGATATTATTGTGATATTAATTTTTCATGGCATGACCGTGTTGGAATAATTTTTCTATGCACTGTATTATATGTCTCAAGTGAACATGATAAAGAAATAAAAAAGGATAAAAAAATGTAAAATATAATTTTTGAAATCATATTTCATTTAATTGAGTAACTTAATCTATAGGTGTGGGTGTTGGTTTTTGATTTATGTTGGGTGTCAAATTTAGGACCCCCTTCCCTCCCATTTTTTTATTATAATACTGAGAAAAAAGTCTCCTCACTCACTTTCTCTCACTCACACAGACATCCATCCCTCTCTCCCTAATTCTCTCTTATTCCATTATTTGTACATCTTAGATTTATTTTCTATTACGTCCCATATCAGAGTTTCCATTATGGTAGTGTAATTTCATTGATAAGAATAAAGTTATCCCTAAATTTTAATACCATTATTCAAAAAATTGGGGAAAGTTTTTATAGAACATCTTATTTCATCTAATTTTTAAATGATTTTTTGATTCCCTTAATTTGATTTTTATTCAATGAGTTATAACAACAGAGAAGGTATGATTTATTTTATATAGGTGACCCAGATCTTTATGTATGTCTAAATTAATATATACTATTGTGTTTAATTAATCATTTTTTTTATTTTATGTAATAAAACTAATCAAGAAGAAATTTCACACAAGAATAGAATTAAAAATTTTATTATACAAACCTCAAGTATATATATCATTCCACACATAGCATAATGATTCTATTAATGGTTATTTTTTTATTAGATATATAAACCAAATATATATATTTTTTGATGATTTAGTTATTAAATTATTTTAAATTATATAATTAATAAGAAATAGTGATTGTTTTAATTATTTTGATATTGAATTATCTTAAATATATAAGAAACTATATTATCTCTTTTTTAGTCTTTTTGTGATTTTCAATGCACTAAATAAATAAAGTGGTAATTATACAATCTGGTTTCTGTTATTTATTAGTATTACTAAGGAATAAAAGTTATAGTTATATATTGATCACTGAATATTTTTTGTCTATTATTCATCATGAATTTTTTGAATATTGGTTTTCAGTAATATTAATATGATTCTGATTTTTAGTGGTGTGTCCTTGTTGAAATGTGATTTTTTTTGTAGCATGTTGTATTTTCTAAATTGAATGTAGAAAATAAATCAAAATAAAGACAAAAAATGGAAATGTACTTTGGAACACATGTTGATTTTATTTGGGTAACATGACATGTGGGTGTGGGTGTCAATGTGTGATTTTGGATAGGATTCATAGTTATGATCCACCATCCTATATTTTATTACAAATAAGAAAATAATTGATCCATTGTCATAATCTCTCTCTCCTCTCCCTTTTATCCCTCCCTCCCTAATTTTCTATTATTCCATTAATGTTCATTATTTAATTTTTTTTCTTGTTGGTAACCAATTAGATTGTAGTTTTTTTACGTTTAATTATCCCTATAAGAGGAACATAATCCCAAACTTTTGATTATATGATTCAATTGATTGGGGAATGTTTGGCTATCTCATGTTATTTCCTCCAATATGTGATTTTTTTATTCTCTTCATTCAAATTTTATTCATGGTGTTATATTATTGAATAAGGAATGGTTTATTTTATAGAGGTCCACCTAATTATTTTTCAAGTCTCAATTCATGTATATGGTTATATTTGGTGATTTAGTGTGTATTATTGGATATAGGTGACCTAACCAATAATATAATACACCTTATAATGGAATTATAAATTTTTTAATACTAACATGATATATAAATATCATTCTACACATGGTAAAAATGAGTGTGATAGTGATTAATTTCAATATAAAATATCTAAAATAAAACAATAGTGAAATAAATAAGGTGTTATTCATGTTGACTTGGATATTAAATTGTTTTCAATACATTTAGTAAGTATAAATACAGTTTCTTTGAATTATTTGGCTATTAGGTGAACTTAAATAGATAAGAAGATCTATTTTTTATTTTTAGTTTCTTTATGGTTCTAAATGCATTAAATAAATAAATTAGTGATTCTGCATGATGGTTTGAGTTATTTATTCATCATAATAAGTTGAGTATTAAAGTATAAATTCATATTTCTCATTAAATATTATATATCTGTTATTCATAATGAATTTTTGGAATATTCATTTCCCTTGATATTATTATGATCTTGAATTATGATTTTACGTTCTTATTTTAATTATTTTATGCACACCACATTTTATGTTCTTAACTGATGGTGGTAAAGAAATAAAAACAAATATAAAAATAGAAATGTAATTTGAAACTCATTTTTCTTTTTTGAGAGACCAAATCTGTGGGTTTTGGTGTCTGTATCTGATTTTGGTCAGGTGTTAGAGTTACGACCCCCAAACATGGATTATAATATAATATTAAGAAAAAAAGAGATCCTCTACCACTATATCTCCCTATCTCCCTCCCCCTTGTCACCATATCTCACTTATTATCTCTTCTTACAATAATCTTCTGACTTTGATTTCTTTTTTTATTTAGCCCCTATTAGAGTTTCATTTGTCCTAATGTGACCTAATAGATAAGAGGAATATAGTCCTAGGATTTTGATTTAAGTCATTCAACTAATTTGGTAATAATTTGATATCTTATCTTATTTAATTTTATTTTGTAATGACATTTTGATTCACATAATTCTATTTTTATTCAAGGGTTCATGTTTTTTAAAAGGGTTTGAGTTATTTTTGTTAGGTGAATTTGATCATTTTTTCAAGTATTTATTATTTTATATGGTAGTATTTGTAGACTCCGTGTGTTGTGTTTGATATAGGTGACCTTACTAAGAATATAATTTACCTAATAATGGAATTTAAAAAATATATACTCACTTGATGTATAAATATCATTGTACGCATAAAAGAATGAGTGTAACAGTTTTTTTTTTGTTTATAAACTACATAAAATAAATAAATAAGAAAATATATATGGTTTTCTTTATCCAGAATTGGATATTAATTATTTTTAAATACCATATGTATGTATAAATATTTAATCGTTTAATTGATTGGCTATTACATGATCTTAAAAAGATAAGAAGCTCAACTAATTCTATTTTTATTTTTTGTGTTATTTTAAATGAATTATAGAAATAAAATGGTGATTCTATATGCTAGTTAGAGTTATTTATTAGTCTTATTAAAGAAATGATTTGCATTATAAATTCATATTAATTATTGAGTATTTTTATATATTATTCGTCATAAATTATAAGAATATTAATTTTACATAATATTATTGAGATCTGTATTTTTCAAGATATGTTATTTTTTAAATGATTTTTTTCTATACCAATTTTTATATTCTTAATATAATTCGGTAAATAAATAAAATAAAGATAAAAATAGAAATGTTTTTTTCACCCATGTTGCTTTTAATTAGGTGAAATAATGTAACGCCCCAACCCTAGTTACCTAGAGTCGGTGCATTATTACATAACATTGGCATGATCACAAGAAAGATCAAATCTCGAAAGACAAATTGGTTTAGTAGCCTTGGAAACACTAGATATATTAATAAAGTTTTACATTACATCATAAATTGAAAAACTACTACAACAACATATTGTCTCCATAGTCCACACTATTAACCCCTCATAATATCCCTACAGGTCATTCATAATTTACTTCTTCACTTCCTAGGAAAAATAAAACATAGAAAAGGGGTGAGATCAAATGCCTAGTAAGGATAACAATATAGCGGAAACTTTCATAAATAAGAATAAACATTTAAGGCAATGTATAACTAAAACAAAAGCCTTTCAAACTTGAACATTCAACATAGTATGGCATAAATAAAATGATATAATTCCATTTACTTATTCACATGGATATTCTACTAATTGAATAATCACATGCAAAATCAATAACCACTTTCATAATGATGGAATTCATAATGCCAGACTATCATAACCACATAGCCAAGGCCTCGTGCCAAGACTACAAATAAGATTTTGCCAAGGCCTTGTGCTAAGAAACTAGTTTGTCTCATGAGACCTACCGATACATCGAGGAGCTATAGCGGGCTCCACCCGTCCCATATTAAGTCCAATGCATTCCCATATGAATAGGTTTAAACATAACATAAACATTCGTATTAAAACTAGAATACGAAATGTAAATACTTAATCCATAAACCATGAATAGTATAAAAATAACACATCCACAATCAAACATATCACAAAACCTTCAATACAATATAGATGTTTTGTATCATAATAAATCAACTTCAAATAAGTGTAAAATCCATTAAATGATGTTGACATAGATGAAATCAAAACTATCTGAGAGAAATATCTCTTTTTTTGAAATCATTTAAAAGTCACACATTTATAAAGGAATTAATTAAAAAGAGATTTTTGAATCAAAGTGTCCCATACCACGTTAAAACTTTTGAAAGGAATTAACATTTTAAAAACATTCATGTCCATATAAATAAATCCTTAAAAACCATTTTGAAGACATGTACATTAATTAAAAAGATTTAGAAAGATAAATCTTTAAAAAATTTAAAATTTTGATCTTGATAAAGAGTACCTTTCCGAAATTCTTAAAATATTCATTTTGAAATCATTTAAAAGTCACATAATTATAAAATAAAAAATTTACTTTGAAAATATCCTTGTATGCTTGTAATGGATGCTTTTTCAATTTTATAACGGTGGTAAATAGTCGCACCCACTATATAAGTTAAAAAAAACATTCTTACCTTAATTTTTTCGAAAATGTTAAAAAAGCACCTTGTTTGGAAAACGACGGAAGGATTCCTTTATAAACCTCTTATAAAAATTCAAATAATGGTATAAATGACTTTATCCCATATTTTAGTAAATAGTAAAAAAAATTGAAATTCATTTTTAAGAAACATGGATGTGGATGATAAAGAGATCCCAGTAGATTATTACGTATAAACAACCTCGGATAATGAAGAGATTGTGAAATAACCCTTACCTTGTAATTTTCCTTGGTTGGGGTAGGTTAACCTCCTGTATAATGGTGAAATAATTTTTATTAAATTATACAAGAATCATATACATTTATATGATATCATATATGATCTTTTAACATTGATTTTTTAATAATATCTTAGAATTGTCATCGTTTCGGGTGTTAACTTACTCGTTTTCTTTTATATGTTTTGTTACATAAGACGTGTTTGTTATGGATAGGATGTATCTTAATCATATCCATAATGATATCAAGTCCTTAAAAATCGTTTTTAAATCATCAAATGATAATTATACTTGAATGGATACGATGGAGAATGAATCTCATCGCGTTCGTGGAGACGGTAGTCCGTACGTACGCACGAGCGACAATATCATTCTTTTGATATTAAAATAATATATAAATGGATGGTATATCATATATAAAGAATCATTAACATGTTACATTTATTATTTACATGAGTTACACATCATTATTATACCCTTCCAAATAATAATATATTGAATAACAATTATACCACGACGTGGAGACGGTAAGCCGTACGTACGCACGTATGATGACATGTTATTAAAAGGGTGGATAGAATACTGAATATGGTTGTACCATATTTATAATAACATCATAATATATATATTATACTGGAGTTATTATTTTAGAATGGTAACAACAAAGGGAGAAGAAGTGGAAGAAGAAAGGAACATGGAAAAAGGGTGGTGAAATCATTACCTCTTCTTCGGGTTCTTCCTTTTGATTTGATCAAAATGGCTCCTTAGGATGGATTTCTAATCAAAATAATGCCTCTAGGTTGTATTGAGGGAAGTTGGGAGAGTATTTGGGCAGATTTTGGCCGAACCAAAAGGCTTTGAAGGTGTGAAGAAATGAGGAGGAGTTCCCTTTTATAAGAGGGGTGAGGGGAACCTTTGGAAAAGATAGAAATATTAGTTTATAATAAGTTCATGTTCGGTTTCTAATGAATAAAAAGTTGATTATTTAAATTTTAAGGTGGGGATAGGTCGAAAACCATTCAACCAATAGAATTTAGACAGGTTTGGGTTACTATATTAACCTTATCTTTAAGTATTAACTCTTAGTTAATTAGTTTGACATTTACCATGTCACTTTGT
Organism: Viscum album; assembly: GCA_963277665.1. Taxonomy (NCBI): domain Eukaryota; kingdom Viridiplantae; phylum Streptophyta; class Magnoliopsida; order Santalales; family Viscaceae; genus Viscum; species Viscum album. The sequence continues at coordinate 638,450,608 of OY728146.1, read as the reverse complement.
ATTTTTATATTATATAGTTAATAAAATTACTATATACAACCAAGAGTCCCCCAAGTGGTCCATTAATGATACCCCTATCATGATATAAGTCTCTTGGCCGAACCTTATATTTTTAGGAAGTTAATATTAATTAATAATATAATACTTGTTTTAAAAACTCTTTTATGTCAATTTTGACACTATTCAATAGTTGATTTTTTTGAAACTTATAACAGAATTATTACTTATAAATAATTTAATTAAATAAATTATAACATGTCATATTAACTTAAAAAATTATTGTAATTCATAAAAAGTCTCAAATTATATTTATTTGCGTATTTATAATATCAATTATTTTAAATTTCCACTATTATGGGAATTACTGCATCATCATTGTGTCATAAATAAATTAAATTATTTAATGTCTAAAAATTATAAATAAACTATCATTATGTAGGAAATATTTTTATCTGTCTAATTAATATTTATAGTCGAAAATCCAACATATATAACCTTATGTAAAAATTGTTTTGCTAAAAGATATATGCTTGTGTCATTTTTGTATTCATTTTAACATAATTAAAATAAAGTGTCCCTATCACCTACAAGTGGCTCCATGGGGTCCCAAAATCGACCCAAAGATTTCTATGGTCGAACATGTATCAACCAATAAGGCTAGGACACGTTTTAGGGTAATTTAGTATTATTATAATATTATTTGTTAACCCTTATTTACCGGATTTACCCTTAACCATGGTAAATAAAATATTTACCGCAGTAATTATTCAAAATGTCTAAAAATAAAAGTTACCTGTTTAAACAATTTGAACATACTGATTCCAAATATGGAATCCATTTTTCCAAATTCAAAACACATAAGTGGTAGAAATTAATTTAAAATTAATTTCCGTTGTTAAAACAAAAAACATGTTTTTAAGAGATAATAACTATCAAAAGATTGATACTTGTTTATGTTCGGTTTAATTGTGAAATTATGTCCAATGAACAACATTGTATTAAATGGTAAAAATATATTCTAAATATACTTTAAAACCACTCAAATTCATAATTTATCACTATTAATTATTTTGATTAAAAAAGTTGTTTTTAATTAAAATTTAGTAATTTCCACTATTCATCAAAAAATTAAACTTACCCGAAAAGTACCAAACTTTCACCTTAGGGTAAATTCAACACTCCGAATCCAAAAATGAAGTCCATTTTAAAATATAAAATATATATAATTTTAAAAAGTAGGTATTACTATTCATAACGGCTAGTTTGATTGGTTGTGGTGTTTGTTAAAACTCAAAGTTGCGTACAACACACGCTACTATATTATTCAAAGGAAAGCGTACCGTGGAAGCTTGGGATGTTTCATTTTAAATTTTTGATGTCCCCATTTAGTCAAAAAGTTTAAAATATTGTATTTAAAAAGGGCTCACTATTAAAAGTTGATAAAAGTGCAATACTGAAAATGAATTTGTACTTGCATTATATCTAAGAAACTCATAATATGGATTATAAAATTATAAGGATTATATAAAGTTTAAAATTTAGCTAATACTATTCATAACCTCTTTTGAATGGCTTTTTTTTGTAAGACATGGTGCGATTGAACTCGGTGTTGCGTGTAGTGCAAGTTATTGAATTATTTTGAAGAAATAACACGCTATGAAATCTTGGGGTGTTACATTATCCCCTCCTTTAATAAATTGCGTCCTCGCAATTTGAAATTGTTCTTCGAAAATAAAAGGTTGAAAATAGAAAATATATTTGTGGTAAAACCCACATTGGAAATTGGGTTACTAAAATATTATCTTAATATGAGGAAAAGAGAAATGAATGGGTCACCACCAAATTATGATCTCGATTAGGAGAACATTGGTGGAAATTAGATACATATAATTAGAGGAAAAACGTAAATATTTATGGGTAGTGATTGAGGTCATCAGTCACAAACAAGTGTAAAATTTAGGTCCTTAAATTCATCAATCTATGATGATTTGAAATACCATCGGTTCAACAAAACATTGGGTATTAGGATAACATATTTTTTACATTTCAAAATATCTTAGTTGAAATCCCACATCGAAAAATGAATTAATGAGACCTCTATTAAAAATAAAGAGTGGAAAGTATGAAAATTACTGAAAATAACACATACTAGGGTTCCATGTAGGAAAATATGGATATGGAAGAGAAATCTAACGATCAATTATCTGATGGAGAGTGGTAGAGAACATGGCTATGAAAAGGCCAACAATCCAAAAGCCATAAATTACTGGTGATTTAAGGTACCATCTAGGACAACATTTTTGTTCTATGTTCCTTTTATTAATGTTGAGGAATTTATTTATGAGATTGGATAAGATCAAAAGGAGATATACTTACTTTATAATTAGAGTTTTATCCATTAATAAATATCTACCACAAACTCATCTTTCACTCTAAAAGATAATAGAACGTAAAAAAATTTCTATTTATACTATTCGTACAGGGTTGTAAAATAAATGAATTTATAATTAATATACCAGATCTTTTAAAAAAACTACATTATTTAATCCAGGACATCTCATGGTCCAGTGCTAGTTGAAACACCCTTGTCGCCCTTCGGTTGCAGGTTCAAGTCTCGCGGCCTTGTCGGACATGACGGGTTGCCGCCCGACCTCCGGGTTGTCCTTTTATGGCAATCCAAAATAATCCAAACTAGAACTATCCAAAATACTTCAGTAAAAAATTTATAAGGAAGGTAAACACAATGAAGATCCTTTTTTTCGTGTAATAACATGTGATCACCTTCATCTTGTATTCTTTTAAAACACTGCAACATCCTGAATTATCATAAAACCTTATTGATTACATTCATGATCCCTTATTCCTTATAGAATAATAAATATACGCCTTCAATCCAAAAATGTTGTAAACCCCAACAATGATAGAATATACAAATCATTAATCAGTTTCATGGTAGTCAAGAATATCCAATATAATTTATCTGAAACAATCATGTATTATTCTAAAATCACTACCTCGGTATCAGAACCATATTATGGTTTATCTTTCTCTCAACCAAATATTTTCCAAAAATTTAACCTACTATTGAGTCACTTTTCTTTGTTCCACACAATCTCAAGTCCATAATGAAATTTTACTACAGTACAATCCTTATATACTCCATAATTATTATAACAAGTACATTGTTGATACAACACTCAAATGACATAATCAACATAAGAACTCTAATCATTCCTCTTCATCTATGGTAGTATCATAACATGATTATTATCCAATAACATCATTTGCGGCATAGTCTAATGACTAGGACATAGGTTCGCGTAGTGTCCAAACTCCTTGCAAATGAAGCATTGTACCTTTGAAACCATTTTTATACACTTGCAGTCACGTACTTTGTGCCCTTTTCCTCCACACTTATAACAAACTCCCATTCCTTTCAGGAAAGTTCCAGGGTGTTTCTTTCCACAGTTATCACATATGGGAAAATTCTTCTTTTCCCTCTTCCCTTTATCCATCTTTCTTTCTTCCATCCGTTTATTCTCTTGCTTTCCTTCAAAGCCATAGGACTCAGTAAACTCTTTACTTATCTTATCAACACATGATATTATTTCTTCATAATATGATAATACATGGGAGACTATTTCTCTTATAAATTCTAGCATAAGACCATGAAAGATATGATTCTTCCTTCTCTTTGGATCATGTGCATTGCTGGAGTTCTCATTCCTTCTACTGGGCGCCATTTCTAAACAATGGAATACACTATATTAGTTTATGAATGACAATACCTAATCCCATACTTGTGAAACACATAACATAAATTAAATAGTTTATGGATATAATCCATAATCATAAAAATGTCTCTTTTGAGGAAGTATATACTCATAAACCCTTCATAATGGTTTGTAAAGAAAATGATAATTATCCTAAGCATATCCCCCGGGAGTGTCGTAACCAAGAGTGCAGCAAGGCCCGTTGTCGTGCACCAGTTCCCATTCGAGTCTAGCTCAAAGCGGTGTTTTTGGGTTTTACCCCTAGGTATATCTGTGCCAGAGCCTCCTCTACCTACTCATATCCATACAGGGATGTATTGCTTGGAAAACTCACAAAATCTCTACAATACCAAAATTCTAGGAAGTACTTCTATACTAATCCTCAAATTCCATCTTAAATCTATGTGCTCTAATCAGAGTTTATCTAAATCTAGCTACCAAGGTTTGTACTAAACTTCCTATGATACAAACTTTAACGCCCCGACCCTAGTTACCTAGAGTCGGTGCATTATTACATAACATTGTCATGATCAGAAGAAAGATCAAATCTCAAAAGACCGATTGGTTTAGTAGCCTTGGAAACACTAGATATATTAATAAAGTTTTACATTACATCATAAAGTGAAAAACTACTACAACAACATATTGTCTCCATATTCTACACTCTTAACCCCTCATAATATCCCTGCAGGTCATTCATAATTTACTTCTTCACTTCCTAGGATAAATAAAACATAGAAAAGGGGTGAGCTCAAATGCCCAGTAAGGATAACAATATAGCAGAAACTTTCATAAATAAGAATAAATATTTAAGGCAATGTATAACTAAAACAAAATCCTTTCAAACTTGAACATTCAACATAGTATAGAATAAATAAAATGAAATAATGCCATTTAATTAATCACATGGATATTCTACTAATCAAATAATTACATGAAAAATCAATTACCACTTTCATAATGATGGAATGCATAATTCCAGACTATCATAACCACATAGCCATGGCCTCGTGCCAAGACTACAAATAAGAGTTTGCCAAGGCCTTGTGCCAAGACACTAGTTTGTCTCATGAGACCTACCGATGCATCGAGGAGCTATAACAGGCTCCACCTGTAACATATTAAGTCCAATTCATTCCCATATGAGAAGGTTTAAACATAACATAAACATTCGTATTAAAACTAGAATACAAAATGTAAATACTTCATCCATAAACCATGAATGGTATAAAAATAACACACCCACAATCAAACATAGCACAAAACCTTCAATACAATATAGAAGTTTTGTATCATAATAAATCAACTTCAAATAAGCGTAAAATCCATTAAAGGATGTTGACATAGATGAAATCAAAACAATTTGAGAGAAATATCTCTCTTTTTTTTAAATCATTTAAAAGTCACACATTTATAAAGGAAGTAATTAAAAAAATATTTTTGAATCAATGTGTCCCATACAACTTTAAAACTTTTGAAAGGAATTAACATTTTAAAAACATTCATGTCCATATAAATAAATCTTTAAAAACCATTTTGAAGACATGGACATTAATTAAAAAGATTTAGAAAGATAAATCTTTAAAACATTTAAAATTTTGATCTTGATAAAGAGTACCATTCCGAAATTCTTAAAATATTCATTTTGAAATCATTTAAAAGTCACATAATTATAAAATAAAACATTTACTTTGAAAATATCCTTGTAATCTTGTAATGGAAGCTTTTACAATTTTATAACGGCGGTAAACAGCCGCACCCACCGTATAAGTTAAAAAAACATTCTTACCTTAATTTTGTTGAAAAGGTTAAAAAGCACCTTGTTTGGAAAACAACGAAAAGATTCCTTTATAAACCTCTTATAAAAAGTCAAATAAGGGTATAAATGACTTTAACCCATATTCTAGTAAATAGTAAAAAAAACTTGAAATTCATTTTTAAGAAACATGGATGTGGATGATAAAGAGATCCCAGTAGATTATTACTTATAAACAACGTCGGATAATGAAAAGATTGTGAAATAACATTTACCTTGTACTTTTCCTTGGTTGGGGTAGGTTAACCTCCTGTATAATGGTGAAATAATTGTTATTAAATTATAAAATAATCATATACTTTAAGATGATATCATATATGATCTTTTAACATTGATTTGTTAATAATATCTTATAATTATCGTCGTTTCGGGTGTTAACTTACTCATTTTCTTTTATATGTTTTGTTACATAAGTCATGTTTGTTATGGATAGGTTGTATCTTAATCATATCCATAATGATATCAAGTCCTTAAAAATCATTTTTAAATCATAAAATGATAATTATACTTGAATGGATACGATGGAGAATGAATCTCATCGTGTTCGTGGAGACGGTAGTCCGTACGTACGCACGAGCGACAATGTCATTCTTTTGATATTAAAATAATATATAAATGGATGGTATATCATATATACAGAATCATTAACATTTTATATTTATTATTTACATGAGTTACACATCATTATTATACCCATCCAAATAATAATATAGTGAATAACAATTACACCACGACGTGGAGACGGTAAGCCGTACGTACGCACGTATGGTGACATGTTATTCAAAGGGTGGATAGAATACTGAATATGGTTGTACCATATTTATAATAACATCAAAGTATATATGTGATATTGGAGTTATTATTTTATAATGGTAACAACAAAGGAAGATAAAGTGGAAAAATAAAGGAACTTGGAAAAAGGGTGGTGAAATCATTACCTCTTCTTCGGGTTCTTCCATTTGATTTGATCAAAAGGGATCCAAAGGATGGCTTTCTGATCAAAATAAGGCCTCCAGGTTTTAGTGAGGGAAGTTGGGAGAGTATTTGGGTAGATTTTGGCCTAACCAAAAGGCTTTGAAGGTGTGAAGAAATGAGAAGAAGGAGTGCCCTTTTATAAGAGGGGTGAGGGGCACCTTTGGAAAAGATAGAAATATTAGTTTATAATAAATACATGTTCGGTTTCTAATGGCTACAAAGTTGATTATTTAAATGTTAAGGTGGGTATAGGTCGAAACCCATTCAACCAATAGAATTTAGACAGGTTTGGGTTACTATATTAACCTTATCTTTAAGTATTAACTCTTAGTTAATTAGTTTGACATTTACCATGTAACTTTGTATTATTATATTATATAGTTAATAAAATTACTATATACATCCAAGTGACCCCCAAGTGGTCCATTAATGATACACCTATCATGATATAAGTCTTTTGGCCGATCTTTAGATTTTTAGGAATTTAATATCAAATAATAATATAATATTTGTTTCAAAAACTCTTATATGTCAATTTTGACACTATTCAATAGTTGATTATTGTGAAACTCATAACAGAATGATTACTTCGAAATAATTTAATTACATAAATTATAACATGCCAGATTAACTTAGAAACTTATTTTAATTTATAAAAAGTCTCAAATTATATTTATTTGGGTATTTATAATATCAATTATTTTAAATTTCTACTATTATGGGAATTAATGCATCATCATTTTTCCATAAATAAATTAAATTATTTAATATCTAAAAATTATAAATAAAATATAATTATTTAGGAAATATTTTTATCTGTCTAATGGATATTTATAGTCTAAAATCCAACAAATGTAACCCTATGTAAAAATTGGTTTTCGAAAAGATATATGATTGTGTCATTTTTGTATTCATTTTAACTTAATTAAAATAAAGTGTCCCTATCACCTACAAGTGGCTCCATGGGGTCCCAAAATCTTCCCAAAGATTCCTATGGTCGAACATGTATCAACCTATAAGTCTAGGAAACGTTTTAGGGTAATTTAGTATTATTATAATATTAGTTGTTAACCCTTATTTACCGGATTTTCCCTTAACCATGGTAAATAAAATATTTAGCGCAGTAATTATTCAAAATGTCTAAAAATAAAAGTTTCCTATTTACACAATTTGAACATCCTGATTCCAAATATGGAATCCATTTTTCCAAATTCAAAACACAGAAGTGGCAGAAATTAATTTAAAATTAATTCTCGTTGTTAAAACAAAAAGCGTGTTTTTAAGAGATAATAACTATCAAAAGATTGATACTTGTTTTTGTTCGGTTTAATTGTGAAATTATGTCCAATGACCAACATTGTATTAAATAGTAAAAATATATTCTAAATCTACTTTAAAACCACTCAAAATCATAATTTATCACTATTAATTATTTTGATTAAAAAAGTTGTTTTTAATTAAAATTTAGTAATTTTCACTATTCATCCAAAAACTAAAGTTACCCGAAAAGTACCAAAATTTCACCTTAGGGTAAATTCGACACTCTGAATCCCAAAATGATGTCCATTTTAAAATATAAAATATATATAATTTCAAAAATTAGGTATTACTATTCATAACGGCTAGTTTGATCGGTTGTGGTGTGTGTTAAAACTCGAAGTTGCGTACAACACACACTATTGTATTATTCAAAGGAAAGTGTACCGTGGAAGCTTGGAATGTTTCATTTTAAATTTTTGATATCCCCATTTAGTCAAAAAGTTTAAAATATTTTATTTAAAAAGGGTTCACTATAAAAAGTTGATAAAAGTGCAATACTGAAAATGAATTTGTTCTTGCATTATATCTAAGAAACTCATAATATGGATTCTAAAATTATAAAGATTATATAAAGTTTAAAATTTAGCTAATACTATTCATAACCTCTTTTGAATGGATTTTTTTTTGTAATTCATGGTGCGATTGAACTTGGTGTTGCGTGTAGTGCAAGTTATTGAATTATTTTGAAGAAATAACATGCTATGAAATCATGGGGTGTTACAAATAATTTATTGGTGTGGGTTCTGGTGTTTGATTTTGAACTAGGTGTTAGAGTTATGACCCCACAACCTAGTTTTCATTATAATACTTAGAAAAAAGGGCTCCTCTTTCACCATATATCCCTCCATACCCTTTCTATACCACTCTCCCTAATTCTTTCTTCTTACTTTAATCTCATTTATTTTATTTGTTTTCAATATGGTCCCCTATCAGAGTTCAATTTGAGGAGGTATGACTATGTCTATAAGATGAATTTAATCTCTTAATTTTGATTATATTATTTAACTAATTTAGTAATGTTTAGATAACACTTCTTATTTCAAATTTTTTTGAAGGATTCTTTTATTCCCTTGATTTATGTTTTATTTAAGCGGTCACATTGATGAATATGGTATGCTTTAATTTTTTTAGGTAAATGTGATATTTTTTCATATCTTAATTCATGTATATAGTTGTGTTTAGTGAGTATTTGTGTTGTGTCTTATGTAGGAAACCCAACAAATAAGATAATGCATTCAATAAAGGAATTAAAAAGCTATGTATTCAATCTTGAAGTTAAAAATCATTATAAAAATAGCTGGAGTGTGATATTTTTATATTTTATTTATAAATATCTAATAAAATAAAAATTAAAAACATATCGTGTACTTCAAGATTAATTAGTTATTAAATTATTTTAATTTTAATAAATATGTATAAATAGTGTTTCATTTTATTGTTTGGCTAATATGTGATCTTAAATATATATGACTCTTCATTTCCTATTTTTTATGTGATTTTAAGTGCATTAAATATATGAAGTAGTGATTATACAAGATGGTTTGAGTTATTGTTTTGTCTTAATAAGGAAAGGATTAAATTAATCAATGATTATTTCCCATGGAATGTTGGTTTTCAATTATTCATAATAAATTATAAAAATATTTTACACTCATTATTATTATTATTATCTTGATATTTCATGGTATCTGCTTATTGAAATTATGTTTTTCCAGGACATGTTGTATATTCTCAGGTGAACATATTAAATAAATAAAAATAAAAAAATTAAATGTAATTTTAAACTTTTATTTCTATTATATGGGGGACTTGAAGTGTGGGTGTGGGTTTTAGTGTGTGTTTTGGGTCTTGTTTCATGGTTATTACCCCTACCCTAGTTTATATTATAATACTATGAAGAAAACATACTCATATCTCATTATATATCTCCCTCACAGTCATTCTCTCCCCCTACATAATTCTCTATTCTACCTTTAATATTCTTTCTTCAATCTATTTGTAGGATGGTTCCCTATTATAGTTTCATTTCTGATAGTGTGTCCACATTAATAAGGGGAAATTAATCCCTACCTTTTGATTCTATAAATAAACCAATTTGGGAATGTTCTATATGAAAATCTTATTTAATCTAATTTTTTAAAGGATTTTATGATTCCCTAAATTTATGTTTTATTAAAATGTTCATATAAATGGAGAAGATATAATTTATTTTTGGTCGGTGGGATTGATATTTTTCCGTGTCTCGGTTCACGAATATAGTTGTTTTCAGTTTTCTTTATACATGAATTAGTTATTAAATTATTTTAAATTTCATCATTAAGTATAAATTATGTTTCTTTGAATTGTTTGGATATTAAAGGATCTTAAATATATAACAATCTCTATTGTTTCTTTTTTTTATTTTATTACATGTTTTTCAAATTATAAATAAATTAATTATGGATTCTACAAGTGGGTTTGAGTTATTCATTGGTATTCATATGCAAATGTTTAAGGATATAAATTTATATTACTCATGGAATAATGTTTTTCTATTATTCATCATTATTTATTGGAATATTAATTTCCCTTGATGTTATTATGATCTTAATTTTTCATGTTATGTGATAATTTAAATGATTTTTTTACCACGTAGTATCTTCTGAAGTGAATGTGTTAAATAAATAAAAATTTGTTTAATTAGATAGGAATGTAATATAGAACTCATGTTACTTTTTTTGGATGACCTGATGTGTGGGTGTCATTTTGTTTGTGTGATTTGGGATGGGTGTCATAGTTCCACCCACCTACTATCAGAACCCAATATTTAATTAATGTATGAAGTGATTTTTTGTATGTTTTCTATCTCTATCTATTCTTTCCTTCCTTATGGAATTTTATCTCTTTGAAGGAGCTAACAAACTACTGTAGTAGTGTTTCACAACATGAATGAGAAATTCACATCTGGAATAATCATGAAGTTGATTCTTATTTTACCAAACTAAGGTTCACTTTATAAAATGCGTTTTTGGGTGTGGACTAGTCAGATATATGGGATTCGTATCATGAATTTTAGTTTCACACCATGAACCCATTGGACATACTATTTTAGTTATGTATTGTCCATTTTTCATTATCATGACATAAACATATCTTTTCCTTGGTTTGGGTATCTCGGACCAAGTGGAATATCTCTCAGATGAACCCCTTCTCTCATTCATTATTAGTGTGATTTCAAAGGTAATTCATTTTAGATTATCAAGGGTTTTCTGGGTAAGTGGTTTCTCTCTTATTTAATTAATCATTTCCATCATCTATTGTGTTTTATGTTTATCATAAAACTATAAAATCCTATGGGGTTTTTTATCTTTAATTCATGATAAGGATTTCAGTTCCGGACCTGCTCTCATCCTTTAGGATCCTCCACTCCCGTTGACGTTCATATTCCATCAATTTTATGGAAACATCATGTTTTTAAGGTAGGTTGGTTTATAAAAAGTTTGTTTCATATCAATCTTTATTTTATTACTATTTTTTGAAATATATTTTAAATCATTTAAAGGAATGGTTCTGTTTTCATGAAATTTATTTTGAATGTTTAAATCAAATTGATATTAAAAATAGATTTCAAGAAGGTTTTTTAATAATTTTTTAGTTGTCTTTATTGCTTTGATTAATCTAGATTTTGATTGATGAAAGGATCCTTTGAAATGATTTTAATTATGAAAATGGTGCCTGCTAGAGTGGTCTATAGCCAATGAAAGCCTGAGTATTCCGTCAGTATTCTTGGGAAAACATGACTAGGTATGATTAGGCTCCCTGGACTTTGATGTATATTTATGAAAACACTAACATACCATTTTTAATGAAATGAGATACATTATGGTGATATCCAATCCCTAGGCCTATGTTCTATGGATATGAGTGTGCTCTTAGTTATTTTTCCTTGGTCACTTGAGGTGTGAGGATCTTGGTTATCCATGAAATAAAATGATTTATCACTCCTTACCATAACTTGTTCTATTTTCATCATTGGATATTGATTTATATTTTCATAAAGGTTTATTCATATTTTCTTTTCAAAATGTTATGGAATGGTCATTTTCTAATTTTTTTAACTATAAAAATATGATCTCATATATTTCTTTTAAAAATGTAACAGAGTAGAAATTATTTCTTTTTTAAGAAAGATTATGAAAAGTTGAACTCCTACTGTTTTATTCAATTAAAATGATATTAATTTATTTGTTAAAATAATCCAATTAAGAACCACTTGGTGGGACCCAACTAGGATTTTGATATCACACCCTATATACCCCCAATGGGTGTGTGTAGATAATTTTACGTTTTATGAAATAAAAATAATTTCACTAGTTGGAGTTGGTGTAACTTCATTCTAGTCATGTTTGATTTACAGTGTTGAAATAGTGGGATATTGACACATGTCATGTGGATATGTGTTGCAGTCTTTGTATTTTTTATTTTATTATGAAACATTACTAATTTTTTCATTTTGGAACTTATGACTTTTCATACTTTATATCTAGATCTATCTTGTAATTTTTTTTGTTCATAGTCTCATTTATATATGTTATATGTGGGGATGTTATTTATTTTTTAACTCATTAAAAATCCAATTTTTTATGTTTTTGTAAGATTAATATTTTCCAAAGTTGAATCCTTGATGCCAAGACAATTTTCACCAACATTTGGGGATCAATAATTCCCTTTAGGTCTTGACATAGACTATCTTAAGTGTTCTATTTGGGGAAATCTTGTGTTATTTCATGACACTAACCTAAGCTTCTATTATAATTATGGGAAAATTCCTCTATTTATATCTCTCTCCCCTACCCCTTCTCTCACTTTCTCTATAATTCACTATTAATACTTTAATCTTATTACTTATATATATTTTATTTTTATTCCCATATTACTTAATCATTTACGGTAGTTTTTCCACATTGATAAGAGGAAGGTAACCCTTAACTTTTTATAGTGTGATTTCGCTGACTTGTGAATTTTTTCTTACATATTATCTCATATACTTTTTGAAGGATTTGATGATTCCATTGATCCATGTTTAATTAAGGGGACATAATAATGAGAATGTGGGATTTGTTTTAGGTTGGTTGCCTTGATATTTTTACATTCCTCAATTCTTGTATACGATTGTGTTTGGTGAGACATTGTGATATGTCTAATACAAGTGTACTGACAAATAAACTAATTCAAAAAATAATGGAATTAAAAAATATTATTCTAACATGAAGTATAAATACCATTCCACACATAGAAGTATGATTGTAATAATATTTTTTTAAAATATATTAAATAAATAAACAACCAAATAAATATGATTTTCTTTATGCTGAATCATTTATTAAATTGTCTCAAATTCCATAAGTAAATAGAAAAAGTGAAATATTGAATTTTTTAGAAATTATAGGATATTAAGTATATTTGAAACTCTATAATTTTTTTAGTTTCTATATGATTTTAAATAATATAAATAAATATAAGTGGTGATTAAATATTCTAGTTTTATTTATTTATTGGTCTTAATGAGGTAAGTATTAAAGTTATAAAAACATATTTCTCATTTAATATTGTTTTCTAATTATTCATCATGAATTATTGGAATATTAATTTTATTTGATATTATTTTGATATTGATTTTTCCTTTTATGTTCTTACTGAAATGATTTTTTGTCAGCCTCATTGTATATTCTCTATTGAATGTGGTATAGAAATAAAATGAAGGTAAGAAATATGGAAATATATTTTATAAATTATATTTTTTTTCTTTGGTTGATCAGATGTGAGGGTGTGGGTGTTGGTTTGTGATTTAGGTTGAGTGTAAAATTTATGACCCACTACCCATGTTTTCATTATAATACTTAGAAAAAAGTCTCCCCTCTCATTATTTGTCTCATACTCCCCCTTCTCTCCCTCCCTCCATAATTCTAAATTATTATTTTAATAATTTTTTATTGATAATTTTATTTTTGTTTCCCTCTAATATTTTTTTTGGTCGTGTGATTGTATTATTATGAGAAAGGTAATCTATCACAAACTAGTTCAGGCTGTCATCTGACCCGACACCTAACCCAGTCTGAGATAAGGCTCAAGAGGCATTACCAATCCTATAAGGATTGAAACTAGTGACTATAATGACCCTACTTTTTGTTACATTCCTAAACATGATTTATTACATAAATGCCTCACTTGATACAAAATAGAAGACCAAGAGGTGTAGTGTCTTTAGGGATTAGTAACATTACATAACAACTTAGAACATAAAATACACAACATAATTATTGAAATCTTCCTTTACATAACAACGGAATTCCCTCATACTTAGCATTTCATTTGGTAACTTGAGGATATATATGTGAAAAGGGTGAGCTATAAAGCCCAGTAAGGGAGTAAACAAGGAATAACATGAAGAATACAATATATTTTAGGCAATAGGTATATCAATGGATCATAAAATAAAATGAATATAAAGTCATGATATATCATGATTATCAAAACATGGAAATTTAGAAACAATACTTAACATGAAATTTTCATGATCCAAGGCTCCTTGCACATGGAGCATGAGTAAACCCTCATTCCACATAGAGCATGAGTATAATATCATTGCACTTGAGTTATAATGAGTAAATCCACATTTCAGATAAATTTTTAGGAGTAAATCCTCATTTCACTTGATTTATCACGAAACTAATCTTTACCCAACGCATTGGAGCGCTAGTATGGTGCACCCTTCTTAAACATTTAATTTCATGCATAAGTGTGCCATGTGGATCAAAAAACATGGATTCATCATTATTATTTCCATGAAAAAAGAATATGGAATTAATACATGAAAATATATAATCAATAAGTAAATGTGCATAACGGTGAATACCCTTGATAGAGAAATGGGCATGGTGTTAACTATAGAATGACTTTTCCTTGGAAAAATGCAGTGCAATTTTTGCAGCATAACGTTGTGACATAAGAATTAATAAAAATTGTTGATGAGAGATAAAGGGTTGTCTAATCATATGTTCATGAAATGGATAGTAATTGGGTCATATAGATACAAGTCCCAACATATGTAATGTAATTTGGATTCATAATAAAAAGTAATTTCCTGAATGTAGATGAGGAGAGAGAAATTCCTTACCGAATTTCGATATGGTAATGTGTGTACATGGGAGGAAATAATGAGAGAGAAATGTGACTCTCATAATTCAAAAATAAATAGGTCATTATGGAGGATGTGAGAAATCATACCCCAACATTTATAATTGATGATAAAATGCCAAAAAAAAATATTAAGAACTTGGATAAAATGAGAAAGGAAGGAATCCCTCACATGGAATTGTGATACCAAAGACGTGGGAGAGGCTTGAGAGTGACTTCTTGGGAGTATAGGGCACCATGGAAGGACTATAGAGAGAGGAGGATAGAGTTTGTATTAACTCCAATGGATTTTAGTGAAGAGGAACTTAGATCTTGGGTGGGTTTATATAGGGAAGGAGAGTGAATTCTTAATTATTTGGGTTTGGGACACCATACATTAAACTAATAAAAACCACAAGCCAGCCCATGGTTTTTCCCATGTTTTTCACTAAAGGGTAGAGGAAAACAATATTTTATATGGCCAATTGCCGATGTTTAAAATAATAGGTTTTCTGATGTAGAGGTGAGTCACACTCTCAATGAAATCAATTTAAAAAAAATACAATGTTTTATAAGTCTTGGAGGGTCCACTAAATTTTTTTAAAATAAATAAAAAAAACAAAAAATCACATTATTTTAATGGTAAATCATATATTGGACAAAAATAATGTTTATAGTATTTTATTACATCACTATTCAGTCATTATGATGTCATAAAACACATTATATTTAAATGATATTTAATTTTTACCCAAAAACATCGACTGTCTAAGAAAATTATGAAAAATTCACCAATGGATAATTTCAATGTCCTAATTCTAAAAATAATATTAATTTTATCCAATTAATTTATGAAATATGTGTATTTTCACTTTTAAGAAATGAATTTATCGAAAATTCATCGGTTTTGACAAAAACACCTTTCAAACCTTAAAAAAATACAATTGTGTTTATAAACATTATACGATAATTTATAATTAATAAAAAGTAATTTAATAATAATAATATTTTTTAAAAATATTATTTAATTCAAAAATCCATTAATTTATCAATATATATATCTTAGTTTAATATTACCTAAAAATACTATTTGTGTTTTAAAACTGTTTACAAAGTAACAATAATAAAATGAATGTATATTATTTATTATATAAAAAAAATAATGCACATTATCATAATGATAATTTCTTGTTACATAACACCTTATAACAGCAGCATAAGACTAAAGTGTAAGGTGTGTGATGGTGACAGACTCTTGGGGTGGCATAGATAACATTGCTCGGGTGGTAATATCTATCAACTTCCACTTCTCCTGTAGGCAGTCCCGTTTGATCTTAACATGTTAAAGCTCAACTTGGGCTTGTTCAAGAGTGAATCCCAATGATGTCACCTCCTTTTTGATCTCTGAAAAATGGGCTTCATATGGGTAAAGTCTACTGGATGAGGCCATCACTTCCTTTGTCTTAGTAAATTGGATTTGTTAAATCCATGTATTTATACTAATCTTGTGATCACTATTCAATGTCTATATTAGAAACAGTGAAACTTATTAATAGTATTTAAAATTCCAATAACATAAAACTAAGGAATTTCATATTTTATATAACAATTTTTTATTATAAGACATTTAATTAGATCAAGATGGATTTTTATTGATAAAAGTTTGGGTCGTTACAATCTTCCCCCTTAAGAAATTTCACCCCCAAAATTTCATTTTCCCATACTAAAACAGATATGGGTAACTCTTCTTCATCACTTCCTCTGATTCCAATGTCTCTTATTCAAACATGTGGTTTCGCCACAACACATTGACGAGGAGAATTATCTTATTTCGTAGAACTTTTTTCTCTATGATCTAATATCTTCATTGGTTTCTCCTCATAAGAAAGAGAATACTCTAAGTGTAATATCTTTTAAGAGAGTACATTTTAAGGGTCTCTTATGTACTTCTTCAATATGGATACATGAAAGACATCATGTAATTTGGACATGGTGGGTGGAAGTGCTAGTTGATAGGCCATAGCCCCGACATGATCAAGAATCTCAAAGGGGGCGATGTACCTAGGAATTAACTTCCTTATCTTTACAAACCTCATAACCTTCTTCTATGGAGATATGCATAGAAATACCATGTCACCAACTTTGAACTGAAGGACTCATCGATGGTTATCTTCATAACTCTTCTGTCAAATTTGTGCTGCCTTGATATGTTGTTGAACGGTTTTTACCTTCTCCACCATTTCTTCAACCATTTCAGGTCCTAGAATATTATTCTCACTGACTTCATCCCAACATACTAGTGTTCAGCACATTTTCCCATAAAGGGCTCTATATGGTTCAATTCGGATGCTTGAGTGGAAACTGTTATTGTATGAGAACTCAAAAAGAGGAATATGTTGATCCCATCCTCTTTTGAAGTACATTTAGTATGCTCTCAACATGTCCTCATGTGTTTGGATAGTCTGCTCAGATTGAAAATCAGTTTGAGGATGATAAGTCATACTGAAGTTCATCTCAATATCAAGATCATGTTGAAGACTCTTTCAAAACATAGAGGTGAATCTTGGTTCTTGATTGAATACAATAGATAGAGGTACTCCATGCAGTCTTACCACTTCCTTGATGTAAATCCATGCAAGTTGATCTATTCAGAAGTCCTCTTGAATTTCTATAAAGTGATCTGTCTTCATAAGACGATCCATAACGACCCATATAGCATTGTTTCCTATGGATGTCCTTAGAAGTCCAGTGACAAAGTACATGGTAATGATGTACCACTTCTATGTCGGTATGGGTAGTTATAATACCCTTATACTTTTTCCTCTCTACGTTCACTTACTGACATACCGGGCACTTTGATGTACATTCATAAATCTCCCTTTTCATATTGTCCCACCAAAAGTTTTCTTAGAGATCTAAAAACACCATTATGCTCCTCGGGTGAATAAAGAAGGTTGATTTATGTGCATAATATGGAATATCCTTTTTTATCTCTGGATCAGATGGTACACATAATCCTGAATCAAATCTCACAATTCCATCCTTGTCAACCACAAACTCTGAGAATTTCTCATTTCTAATAGCTTCCACCCTTTTTGGAATTTCCACATCCTTTATTTGAGCATCCTTTGTTTTCTGCATGAGGGATGGTTGGGAAATCATCTTAGAAAGGATTGTTGATGTTCTACCCTTATTGATTCCCATGTCTATCCTCTGCAAATTTTAAAATATTGGATCCTTCTCAATTCTCCTCATTGATAAATATGTAGGATCCTTTCTACTTAGAGAATATTCCACCTTATTTTCCTTAGTAGGATGGTAGTGGATTGAGTAGTCATAATCTTTGATGGGTTATATCCATCTGTGTTGGCACATATTGAGTTTTTTTTGTGTGAATATTTATTTGAGGCTCTTCTGATTAGTATACTTCTCTCACTTCTCCTCATAGAGATAATGTCGCCATATTTTCAACGCAAAGATCACATCCACCAATTCTATGTCATGTGTGGGATATTTTTACTCATGTATTTTCAGCTACCTTGATGCTTATGCAATAACTTTTTCATTTTGCATCAACATATAGCCCATTCCCTTCTTCGAAGAATCACTAAATACCACGAAAAGTTCTCCATTCATGGGTAATGTTGGTATAGGTGCAGTGATAAGCCTCTTTTTTAACTCCTTGAAGCTCTCGTCACATTCATCACTCCATGTAAACTGTAATTCTTTTCATGTTATCTTGGTAAGAGGGTTGGAAATTCAGGAGAAATTTCTCAAAAATCTGCTATAATACAAGCTAACCCCAAGAAGCTACAAATATTCATTATTGATTTTGGCCTCAACCATCGCTCAATTTCATTTGTCTTGGAGGGATCCATAGATATCATATTTTTTTGATGATATGACCCAATAATGAGATCTCCTTCAGCCATAACTCACACTTGATTTACTTTTCATAGAGTGTCTCCTTCCTTATGGTCTTTAGTACAGTTTCTAGATCCTCTTCCTTGGTTTTGATGTATATTAGAATATCATCTATAAATACTACCACTAATTTGTCGAGGTAATCTCTAAATACTCTATTCATCAAGTCCATAAAGATTTCTGGAGAATTAGTGAGTCTGAATTGCATTACTATAAATTCAAAGTCCTCATATCTTATACAAAAAGCAGTCTTGGGGATATCCTCCTTCTCCACCCATACATGGTAATATCCTGACCAGAAATCCCCCTTGGAAATGTATTTTTCTCCACTTAGCTGAGCAAAGAAGTCATCAATTCGTGGAAGAATATAATTGTTCTTTATTGTGATTTGTTAAGCTCGCGATAATCAATACAAAGGCACATTAAACCATCCTTCATGTTGACGAAGAGGACTGGTTCACCCCTTGGTGAAGCACTTGGGTGTATAAACCCTTTATCCAGATTCACATGTAGTTGTTTCTTCAGCTCCTCAAGCTCCACAACAGACATTATATATGGAGTCTTGGATATTGGAAATTCCCTAATTATAAGGTCAATTGACAATTCAACATCTCTTCTAGGAGGAATACTAGGAAATTTCTCAAGAAACACTTTATCGAATTCCCTCACAATATGCATGTCTTCATGGATGGTTGCCTCCTCAAACTCAATAATCTGATCCAGATATGTGTGCTCATATGGTAGTAATATCCAAACTTGAGATGATTCTTATAAAGTTGATTCATCTTCCTCCTTGAACTTGTATAGAATCTGGGGTAAATTATCCATATGGAGAGTGATTTCCCTATCGCACCAATTTATGTTGGCACATTATAAGGAAAGCCAATCCATGCTGAGAATTGCATCAAATTCAACCAGAGGGAATATGATGAGGTTTTCTGGGAAGTTCAATCCACCGATTATGACATGGAAGGAGTTATACTCATGGGATGAAATGATTTCCCCATTTTTCATACTCACTGACATCTTCACTTCTATGATTTGTGGTGGTGTTGGGATTGTTATACAAAACTTTTGAGATACAAAATAATCCGTAGAACTATGTATAATAACCATACCTTTCACTTTTTTATTCTATTTCTACACTATCTAATATATAATTAGGGATGATTAATTCTAAAACTTTGTACACATAAAGGGGAATCAATGGACAAAATGGATGACTTATATAAAACTTTTATTTTCTTGACTTAATAATCTATACACTTCAATCTATGTTATACTTGATATACATCCGAACATATATTCTTAGGGGATTATTTATTCCATTAATAATGGTTCATAATAATATTCTAAATTTAATAAAAATACCCCCCCAGGATTGTTTTAACCAAGAGTGCAGCAAGACCCATTGTTGCGTACCAGGATACCCCATGTCAAGCCCGAAACTCCTTGTCGGAGTTTTTACTCCTAGGTACATCTATGCCAGAGCCACCTCTACCTGTTCGTATCCAGACATGGATGTATTTTCTTGATAAACTAATTACTCAATACTCACCAAAACATAGGGATGTTCTTATTATACTTAGTCTTATCCCTAAGGCTTTCACTAGGGTTTTCTAATCTTAATCCTAAATATAACTGAACCTATCTTCTAATAACAACTATAACAATCCTGATTTTTTTTAAACAGTTAAAAATGATTTATTACATAAAATCTTCACATGAAACAACATAAAAGATTGGTAGTTATGGTTTATTTTGTGCTTAGGAACATTACATAACAACTTAGAATAGAAATCACACAACATCTTTATTGAAAACATCCTTTTCATAACCACAACATTCCCTTGTACTTAGCATTGCATGGGATAATTGGAGGACATACATATGAAAAGGGTGAGATATAAATCCCAGTAAGGGAGTAAAAAAGGCATTATATGAAGAATACAATAAATGTTAGTAAATAGGAATATCAATGGAGCATAAAATAACATGAACAAAAAGGAATAATATAGTACGACTATCATAAGATGGAAATGTGGCAACAACACTTTACATGGAATTAGCATGAGCTAAGTCTCATTTCACATGGAGCCTGAGTAAACCCTCATTACACTTGAATTATAATGTTTAAATCCTCATTTAACTTGAATTATCTAGAGTAAATCCTCATTTAACTTGACGTATCAGGATACTAATCTTTACCCAAAGCATTGGAGCACTATCAGGGTGCACCCTTCTTAAACATTTCATTTTCATGCATAAGTGTTTCACATGAATCATAAAACATGGAATCATTCTAATTTCTTCCATGATTAATAAATGTGGAATTAATACATGAAAATATGTAATCAATAATAAAATGTTCAAAAAGGTGAATGTCCTTGATAGAGAAATGGGCATGGTATTCCTTACACAATGACTTTGTTTTGGAAAAACGTGGTGCAATTTCAGCAGCATAACAGTGTGATATTAGAATTCATAAAAATGGTTGATGAGAGATAAAAGGGTGTGTAATCATATATACATGAAATAGACATTAAGGTGGTCATATAGTTATATTTCACAACAAAATTCATCGAATTTGGATTCATAACAAAAAAGAATTTCTTGAATGTAAATGAGAAGAGAAAAATTCCTTACGGAATTTCGGCATGGTAACGGGTGTACATGAGAGGAATTAATGAGAGATAAATGGGTATCTAATCATTAAAATAAAAATAGTGCAGTATTTTGGAATATTTAAATCATACCCCAACATTTATAATTCATAATAAACAGGCATGGAAATATTGAGAAACAAGGATAAAATGAGAAAGGAAGGAATCACGTACTTGTAAGTGTGATCCCAAATGCTAGGGAGAGGCTTGATAAAGCATTATTGGGAGATTAGGGTGACATTGGAGGATTATAGAGTGAGTAGGGAAGTGGTTGGATGAACTCCAATGGCTTTGAGTCAATAGGAAGTGGGATTTTGGGTGGGTTTATATAGGAAAGGAGATGAAATTCTTTATTATTTATGTTTGGGACACCCCACATTAAATTAATCAAAACCACAAACCTACCCATGGTTTTTGGACATGTTTTTTTCCAAAGGGTATTCAAAAACAATATTTTATAAGGACAATGGCCGAACCTCTGAAAATAATAGGTTTTCTTATGTGTAGGTGAATCACACTCTCAAGGAAATCAATTTAAAAAGATAAAATGTTTTATAAGTCTAGGAGGGTCCACTAAATATTTTTTAAATAAATAAAATAAATGAAAAATCACATTATTTAAATAGTAAAACATATATTGGCCAGTCAAAATGTTTATAGTGTTTTATTACATCACTATTGGCTCATTATGATGTCATAAAACACATTATATATTTAAAGGTTATTTCATTTTTACCCAAAAATTTGACTGTCTCAGAAAATTATGAAACATTCTCCACTGGGTAATTTAGAAGTCCTGATTCAAAAAATAATATTAAATTTATTAAAATAATTTTGTAAATATGAAAATTTTTACTTTTAAAATAAAAACTGACATTTATAAAAAATTCATAGGTTTTGAAAAATAAAGCTCTCAAACCTTAATAAAATTTACAATTTTATTCATAAAAATTCTGCGATCATTTATACTTAAAAAAAAGTAATTTAATGATAATAATATTTTGTTAATTTATTTTTTAATTCAAATATCTATTAATTTATCAAAATATATTTCTTAGTTGAATATTAACTACAAATACTATTTGTTCTTTAAAAAACTATTTACAAAGTAACAATAATAAAATGAATGTATATTATTTAATACAAAAAAAATGCACATAATCATAGTTCTAATATCTTGTCACATAACCCCTTATAACACCCGCATAAGACCGAAGGGTAAGGTGTGTGATTGTGACAGACTCTTGGGGTGGCTCAGATAACATCGCTCGGGTGGTAATCTCTATCAACTTCCAATTATCCCATAGGCAGTTCTGTTCGATCGTACCATGCTGAAGTTCAGCTTGGTCTTGGTCAAGAGTGAACCCCAATGATGCCACATACTTTACGAGCTCTAACATATGGACTTTATGTGGGGAAAGTATACTGGATGAGTCCATCTCTTTTTTTGTCTATGTAAATTGGATTTGTTAAATCCATATATTTATACTAATCATTTGATCTTTGTTCAACGGCTATATTAGCAATTGTAACAATTATTAATGGTATTTAAAAATAAAAAAAACATAAAACTAATGAAGTTCATATTTTATATAACCATTTTTCATAATAAGACATTTAATTAGATCAAGATGAATTTTCATTGATAAAATTTTGGGTCATTACAGTGACGGTCATCAAATATAATCAAGAAGATAAAGTTTCTCTCCCAAAAAATCTAGGATCGAATAATCAAAATATAACAGATAGTAAAACTAATAATAACTAAACAACAATAAATATGCAACTAATCAAAATACAACAGTATATGAAAAAAAACTAAAAACTAAAAATAAACAATCCCATAACTGATACGACCTCCACAAGAACTCTTTTTCACCACCATCCACAAACCAGCCTGCTCCATAAGCAACCTCGAACTAGAAACCTGAGCCTACAAGATAGATCAGTTGTATTGTTGCTAAGTGGGATAAGTAGGGTGTGATCATAAACATATAATAGTTAAGCACCATATATTCTTTTAATTTCTTTTCTCGAAACAGTTCACAATCACTTTTTTTAAATACATAGAGAAAATATGGTTTTATAATTTTATAAAACTAAACACTGCTTCCCTTTTTTGAAAAAAAAAACACCCCACTTTCTGCTTTTTCAGAAAGGATTTTCATTATAAAAAATCAATTTAAAATCCAATATGAATATAAATACCAAACCATGTGATCATCATGGGAAATACTGAAAATAAAAGAAGCAGAATAAAAAGGAAAAACTTTCAAAGTAAACAAGTTCCATAAAACAAAACTAGAATATACAGATAATAATCGTGTCCAATTTCTAAACATCCCTATAATCAATCCTTATGTGTAATTCGTTCGGACTCACCTATCTGCATATGGTGTATCTACATATTCATAAACTAATTATCCACTATAAAATAGCCAATCTAGTGGCATGTTACACCATTTCTCTTAGAAAATACAAGGGTACCAACTAGCCTAGTCAAGTTATATGAGAAACTATCACTCGAACCTCAAGATGATGGCTTGGAATCCCATGATAAAAATATATGCGGAGTGGGGAGGTCCTCACGTTCATGTAATAAAACAATAACCCATATGCCACTATTTTTTCAAAGCCCAAACACTCACACCATCTATGTGATGGCCCTCTCCTCAGAGGGTCCGCCATAGGGGTTCCGATCACACATAAATCACACAAAACTACCAACCAGGATTTCAAATCACATTAGTTCCAAAAGAATATTCCAAAACATCTCAAGTAATAATAAATCCTCTTTAATTTAAAAATTCAATTTCATTTCTATACCATTTCCAAAACATAGACAAAAACATGGAATGTAATCGTAAAGTTCCAAATTGGAATTCAACTTGTTGAGAAACCAAACCACACATTATGGTTCCAAATGAACCAAGAATTAGGGAACACATTTTAAAAAATCTGCAATCAATCTTAAAACTAAGTCACCATTTAGAAACTAAGTGACTAATTTGAAAACACTAGGGGTTCGAGAAAGAACTATTGATATAGAAGGGGAGGAGGGGAAGAGAAACATTTTGAAAATTGGGTTCAAGATGGATGTTTTATAAGAAGATCCATCATCATTTGTGAGCCTATATATATGTTCACATTCATATATGTATATTCCCATAACAAATGGTATAATTATAGAAAACCATAAAAATAGCCTAGACCAAATTAGAGTGTCACCAAAATAATTTTCATAAATTACCACAAATCCTAACACAAGCACTAAACTAATAAAAGGAACCAAAAACCACACACTAATCCCAAATTCCTCATGTAATTTTATATCAAAACCCAAAAAGAGCCAATTACTATATCAAAAATATCCAAATCCATCATAAATAGTCAATTTGTGTTTTAAGAAAAACCTTTCCGAAATATACATGTAGGAATGAATAGGGAACCCCTTTTAAAACTCATTTTTTACCAAATTACCAACATTAAACCACAACGTCAATTTATACCAAAATAATATAAGAATACAATACACATTTATAAATAATTTATAAACACACAATCATCAAATGTAATGTTCCGAAAAGAAATTGATGGAAACACCTACCTAAAAGATGTGAGGATGTGATGAAACTCAAAGAGAAGGAGGAACAAGGATTAAGAAGCAATATGCACACACTAACATAAAGAGAACAAAATATACACTTCAACCCTATAATATATGTTTTTTTCAAGGGAAACCCCATCAAATAAAAACCATGAAAACAGGATAGTATAAGCAGAGGAGGATAAATTTTCGAAAAACTCAATGAAACTCATTTTAGGACCTTGGGGAGGCTTCAAAAATGAATCTAGATCCAATGAGGGAGATATTGGAGTACCAAATATTGTTTCTACATTGAGTGAGGGAGGAGAATCCTAAATTGGGGTTAAATTTTTTGAGGGGTAAAATTTGAAACCCAACTTTCAAAAGATCTGGGCAACTCACATGGTTTGACTGCAAAGTTTGGAAAACTATGTGCACCTTACTGGAGAAGAAGGGAACCCACATAGTTTGGCCACACAATTTGGTAAACTATACACTAATGCTCTGTTAAAAATTACATATCCTTCCCTCATGCATATCATATAGTTTCTCCTAATAGTGTTCCATGTACCACATTATCCACAAGCCACATGATTTCTCCCAGGCCTTGTATGGTCTGTCCCAAATCATGTGTAAGCCATAAAAATATGACTATGCAAGAATAAATTGAAATAAAAATAACCTCAATCTCATAATTCCATACTTTTAACAACCAAACTGTGCACACAAACCATGAACAAGACAAAAAATCAACCAGAAACTTCAAAACAAAAAATTTCCAATCAAAAATTGGACCCGAGCCTTAAAAGAATGATCCAACATCAAGAAAAGTATAAAATAAAACAAAATTAAATGTCAGATTTTTGTAATTCTCTCCAATATAAAAACATTCTTCCCCTATAAAGTCACTCATATAAACTAGGACCAAAACGTGAGCTCAAATTGAATAAAATGGGATGAAACCATGAACCTAAATGTGTCACTTTTACTCTACAAGTCACACATTAACATCCCTAGAGAAAACCACGATGAGGAGAATCAGAGGGAATGAAAATGAAGTGTTTATACCCAATATAAGAAACCACCAAACATCCTGGCATTAGAAAGGGAAGCCCAAC
This sequence comes from Viscum album, assembly GCA_963277665.1. Classification (NCBI taxonomy): domain Eukaryota; kingdom Viridiplantae; phylum Streptophyta; class Magnoliopsida; order Santalales; family Viscaceae; genus Viscum; species Viscum album. The sequence continues at coordinate 638,424,278 of OY728146.1, read as the reverse complement.
ATGGGCCAACCTGATAATTCCCCATACAAACCAACCTACACCAACACCAGGAATGGGAACTCCCTACACAAGGCAAACCCCCAACATATGGGGAATCCCATGAAATGAATTTGAACTGAACACTGAACCAAAGCTACGATTCACCATTTCCAAAATGCACAAACATATCCAAAATGTGTACAACCAAAAAACAAAACCAATCCACAAAATGGGTTAGGTACACATGAGAAAGAAAAAATAATAGGACCACAAATTGTTTTATAAAAAAAAGAAGGATCCTATAAAAATTGAAAAAACAACAATAGACAAAATTAAACCATCTCCACTCCAATACTAGAGAAAAAGTCATTCTAGTGTTCTCCACCACCACCCCCCCCCCCCAATTATTTTTAAATGTTAGAGAATCTTCACACAAGGGCCTATGGATGGATCCCTAAGGTCTAAATATTTTTCTGCCCTAATTTCAGAAACTAAAATCTTCTAACCAATAATTCATCTTCTAGAAAATCCACTTGTATAATTTCCCCAAGTGACCCAAATGATCAAGACAATAAAATTACTTTGGATGATTATGAAAAGATAGCTTCAAATTCCTGAAGTTGATTCACTATAAGCACACAAGTTAAGGGTCCAATGATTGAGAATATGGAACCAATAAATAAGAACCCTCGTGTATATGTCCCTATAGAATTCACCACTCACCAAATGAGGAACCTTCACAAGAACAAACTACCACTGACTGCACCCCATGAACAAGCTCAGCTAGAAACGCCTCTTCAACCGAATTTTAGAATTGAGCTTCATCACACAAGAGAACTCAATTTTTTTTCTCCAGATAAATACCTGAGACAGATTTTGGAGCATTAAACAAATCCTAGGAAGCTATCTTTGTAGAAAAAGGAAGTATCTCCTTGAAGTAATCAATATAGACATTCATAATGCATTGACCTTACTGGATACCGAATATCTCTTCCAGTTTCTTTTCCTTTACATGCTTTGGTAAGAAAAATTGGATGAAAGTGGTCTTAAAAACCTCCCATGTCATCCCAACTTGAAATTATGGTGGGATGATCACCTTCCACTTCTCTAAACTCAAACTTTTGAATGAGATCATAATAGAATGAAATATCATGTATTTGGGAGTTTCCAATGAAATGGAGAAACATTATACTTCCTAGAGCCTCTCTACTGCTTCTAATAAACATTGATCCCCATGAAAAATATGCAAAAATCGAATCAAACTCAATCCCAACACTCCACTGGTATTATCGACAAGGGAGACAACTTTAAGAGACTCGCTAAAACCCGTGGGGCCTTTTCTTGGTGGAATTATCTAAAAAACATAAAAACACAAAAACCAAATTGAAATCAAACAAAAACTCTACCAAGTCTCAATCTAAACTAAACTACAAATATAATTCCAACTCATAAATAAAACACCTCAAAATACGACAGTATTTCCTTATCAAAAACACCATATTTCTACCCAAATTTTAGAACCTACTTAAATTGAGGGAATTTTCCAAGTATTCTAGTCCCAATTCCAAATTAAATTAAAAAACACCAAATCCCACTTTCAAAAAAAACAAAACCTCAAAACCTTTTTCGGTTGGAAATATTTTTTATTTCAAAAACCATATTCCCATTTCAAAATCGAACCACACATATAAAATAAAACTAGATCACATATCACACCACACTCCTAGAATGAGGAACTAGTGGACATGCATGCATCAGAATCATGGTTAGTGGTCCATTCCCCAATCAAGCACCAACCTCTAGGAGGACCTCAAATTGTGAACTCAGACTCAACATGGGTCACTACTCCACATGATTCCACTACACATTAATGGTTCACCTACATTATCATTCCTCATCAACACACCCAAAACCAAAAGAAATAATCAAAACCTATAATACCACTAGAAACATGAGGATCAGTATGAGAAAGATTTCATGATGCTCTTCCTGAACCTACCTCCCAAATTCTCACAATCGTAATCTCCAATAACCTAACATCCCAAATAATAAAGTGTTATTGTAATATAATTTTATCATGAACTTGGATGGGCTTCCATCTTACTCAACACCTGATCTGATCCAGGAAAAGTCTTCAGAGGCATTCTTGATCCTCCCAGGTATGTGACTACCAATAATCATCAACTATAAGCTATAAGGGAATTATTTTTTTCTCAAACAATATTGTATCAAATATTCAAGAAAGACCAAATTGTAAAACCATTAATAACTGAACAATAATAAATATACAACAAATCCAAATATTGTAGTATCTGATTAAAATAGAAACTAAAAAAAATAACCTGAAACTAACACGACAAAAAAAATGTACTCTTGGTTTCCACCATCCACAAAACATCTTTCTCTATAGGAACTCTAAAACCAGAAACCTAAACCTTCAAAATAGCTCAGGTCTACCTTTTCTTAGTGTCACAAGTATAGTGTGAGCTTAAACAACATAGTATGTAAGCACCACTAATTCCATTAATTTCCTTTCCCGAAATAGTCCACAAACTATAGTTTGAAATATATATAGAAAATAGTATTTTATAATTTTAAAGAACCAGACACATCTTTCAAATTTTAAAACAACACACTCCATTTTCCCCTTTTCAAAATATATTTCCATTTTAAAAATTGAGTTTAAACCCTAAAATAAAAAGATTCTACAAAAAAATGTGATCATCAAGGGATATACCAGAAATAAAATAACCCGAAAAAGTGAAAAAAACTATAAAATAATGTGAAAAAGTATAGTAGAACAAAACTAGAACATACAGATAATAATCATAGGAAACTCCTAATCAAATCTAGAAGAAATTTTTGTATAAACTCATTTCAGACTAACCTGTCAACATATATTGAAGATCCATAGTGGATAACCAACTTTACTCTCTAAATTATCCAATCTAGTGTCATGTCCCACTTGGAAACTTAGTAAATCCATGGGTACACCATCTCGTCTAATCAGGTTCTATAAAAAAGAATAACTCAAACCTCTATATGAATACCAAGAATCCCATGATAATAGTATGTGGTGAGAGGGGAGGTCCCCACATATGTGGAATAAACCAACAACCTACATGACACCATACATTCTTAGCCCAAACACTGACACCATCTTTGTGATGAACCTCCCCTCAGAGGGTCCAGCATAGGGGTTCCCATCACACATCAGTCACACAGTAGTAAAAATCGTGCCTTCACATTCCATTAGTTGCATATGAATTTTTCAAAAAAACTCATGTACCAATTGGTCCATTTATATTTAGAAATACAATTTCTTTATTAAATTATATCCATAACGTATTAAAAAAAATATAAAGTTATTGAAAGGTTCCAAATAGTCCTTCATCTCATTTAGAAACCAAACCACACATCATAGAGCCAAATAGTAAAACACTTAGGAAACACTTATAAAAGAACCTTTACTTCATTTAAAACCCAATTCACCTTTTAGAAACAGGTGTAAATTTTTGAAAACAGAAGGGGGTTTGAGAAAGAACCATTTGAGAGAGAAGAGTGGGAGGGGAAAAGAAATATTTTCAAACCTGGGTTTAGGAGGGACATTTTCTAAGAAGATCCATCATCATTTGTGATCATATCATTATGCACACCCTGTTAAAATATGGATATTCCCACATCCAATGGAATAATCAGTTAAAACATAAAATCTTCCAAAATCAAAAAAAATAGTCATTATAATTATATCAAAAAATCCCCAAAAATAATCACAAAAGAACTAAACCACGAAATTGTACCAAAACCCAAAACCAAAGCTTAAATTACACATGTCATCATTTATCAAAACCCAAATAAGGGCAATAATTTTCTCATAAATAAAAAAATTCATCTTAAATATTCTATTGTCATTTTAACAAACACATTGAATACATATACATATAGGTAAAATTAAAGAAACTCTATTAAAACTTATTTGTCACCAAATTTACAATTTAAAACCAAAAAAGACAATTCATACCACCACATTACAAGAATAAGAAAAAAATTAATAAATTATTTATAAATATAGAATCATCAAATGGAATTTTATGAAAATCAAATGGATGGAAACACATACCTAAATGATGTGCAGATGCGACGAAACTCCAAGGGAAAGAATAACAGATAATGTAAAGAAATATTCACACCCTAACATCAATAGAACACAATATACACATCATCCCTAGATTATAGGATTATTTCAAGGGATAACCCATCAAAGAAACCCAAAAAAACAATATAGGACAAGAGGAGTAGGAAAAATTTGGGAAATCACTCAATGAAACTAACCATAGATCCTTTAAGAGGCTTTAAACATTAATGGAGATCCAAGGAGGGAGAGTCTAGGGGCCCCCATGTTGAGCCTTTTTAAAATGGAGGAGAGACCAAAGTAGGGGATAAAAATTAAGAGGGGTAAAATTGGTAAATCGGGGTTTTAAAGAACTATGAAGCCCATGCAGTTTGGCCGCATGGTTTAGAAAACTGTGCACTAATAGTGTGCACCCTAATGGAGATGAGGGGAACCCACAAATTCCTATCACACCGTTTTTTAAACTATGCACCAAATGTGTTTCATGTATCTATCAAAAATTATAGATCCTTTCTATAAGTGTGTCGTATGGTTTATCATAAACATGTGCAGGCCATGCACCATGTCCTAGAAACCATCCACAAGTCACACGGCATATCCTAGGCCTCACACAGTTTGGCCCAAACCATGTGAAGAGTTTGGAAAGAAAAAAGTGTTGGATGAAATTGAACTGGAAAGGACCTCAAACTTAGCAGGTCACGTGTTTAACGCCTATGCTTTGCACACAAACCATTATCAAGCCAATACACTCACCTAGAAACTCTAAAACTACTATTTTAAACAAAAAACTATACCCCGGTCTTAACTAAATTTTCTAAAACTAAGGAAAGAATTAAATAAAATAAAATTCAATTTTGGGGTGTGACATATTCCCTATATTTTGTTTCTATGATTTAATTTATTTTGGTATGTTTGGCTAGTTCCTATTTTTATCATCTGTATTTTAAATGATTTTTTGATTCCCTTATTTCAAATATTATTCAAGGGGTTATTTGATGAATAAAAATTGATTTATTTTCTCATGGTGTCTCTGATATTTTTATATGTATCAATTCAGTTATATATTTTTTTGGTGATTTAGAGTGTTGGGTCAGATTTAGGAAACATGAACAAGAAGAAAATACTACCTGTGAAGAAATTGATAAAAAATGTATACCAAATTGAACTATGAATACCATTCCACACATTTTAAAATGAGTTTCGTAATAGTTATTTTGTTTGTAAATAATTAAAAATTAATAAACAGTAATGTAAATATGATATTCTTCATGATGAATAGGTTATTGGTTTTGATGCTTCCATTAGGGTGTGTACGCCTCTCATGTTATTCTCTACTTGCATAAAAATTGTTTCATGCATTCCTCCTTTACAAAGGCAGACAGAAATCATCACTTTCTCAGTGATGTCTTATCCTTGATTGAAATAGGATGATGGGATATTGATTCCTCATTCTGTGGATTCATCCACAAAATTTATCAATTATTCTTGGTCACTCTCGTAGATTAAGATGTGGTTCATGAAACTCATTCCTAGTGCCATATCTTTTTGGATGCTGTTTAATTAAACTATTTGTTTCTGGATATTACTAGGGGTCTTGACAGTGTAGAAACCTAATGTCAGTAGAGTAGTCATGTTGGGAATCGATGGCATGTCTGAATTCTAGAACATTTTCCACATGTATTATTCCACATAAGAGGTATTCTCAAGGGAACAGAATGTGAGTCATATCATGTAGGTCATGAGGTATCTTATTCCAAAGGATTATCTTCCATGGTTTTCCTCAGGCCTCCCATGTTTATTATAGGGTAGGTTGTCAGTTCAACATCTTTTGGAGATGAAGTGAGAATTTATCAGGACACCTCTTATATGTGGATCAAGAGGGTACATCCTAATGTAGGAATACATGGAATTTATACCAAATATATGGGGCAGAACTTCTGTATAGGTGGGCCCAGGGATGGTATGTCTCATAAAGAGATGGTTTCACACCATGAAGGCTAGTCTGGACACTTGTGGGGGTGGATCAGTGGTGTGGACACCTGAGAGGGAAACACAAAGGTTTTCCATTGGTTAGGATTAAACCTATAGGAGGTATCCTATGTACCCTACTTAGAAGAAAGGGATCCGACCCCACATAGTTCAAGAGGGTATGGTGTTGGGGGTAACGCATGCTTAGAAACCCTTCTCAAGAGTATTTATATTTTTTGAATGATGGATGGTGTAGGGATTACACATGGTTAGCCGCTTAGGTACTTCAAGTAGTAGCGATGATGTGGATGGGGATTATGTGTAGGAACGACCCAGATATATGGAATGATTTTAAAAGAATGTGGTAGCCTGGTTAAAATCGTGATGGATATGGATGAAGCATTGAGATGGAATGAATATAGTGGATGGATTGTTATGGGTGTTGGGATTGATCATCAAAGATGTTTCCTACATATCCCAATTGGTTGGGAATAAGATTCCATGTAGTTCGGAATGGGGGAATTGGGGATTACATTTGAGGAGGTCTAAATGGAAGGAGATTGGGGTTGGGACACCTATGGAGGAAGCATAGATTTAAATGGAGGATGTGGTTGAATGTTAAGATCATACCAGGATGTGACAGCCCAAGGTAAAATCCAGTTGGATGGTGGATGAAGTGAGTGAAAGCAGGTAGATAAAAACATCTCATGGAGGTTGATCTATAGGGGATGTGTCCTATAAATGGAACATTTCACGTCAGGAGGGTACATCCCTATGATAGAGAATCCGAGTTTACCTTTGGTTGTTATTGAACCTAATGATGGATTCTTATGTACCCTATTTTAAAAATAGGGATCAAAACCCATGTAGTTTTTAAATGACGGGTATGAGTATTAAATTAATAGGGATACCTATTAGGATAGATAAGGATATCAGAGTAACTATTTACCTATAATCCCACATGAGTCATGCTCAGGGTAAGAAACAAGAGGGATCCGCAAACCAGAAGGTCATATCATGAATGAGGTGTCAACAAGAGATGGTGTGGGGGTTATGCATAGAAGATACCCTAAGAGGATGATGTTCTATGTGATGAGGATCTCATTACATAGGAGTAAGAGTTTGTTCAATATTATTCATAAACATGTAATCCTATAAAAGGAGGTTTTCGAGCATATGTGGATACTACTCGAGGCTCTCATGGATACAAGGCCCAAAGGATGTGGGTGGTTGGCAGTTTAACGTCATGAAGCTCATATGTGGAGGACTCACTCTATACCCCTTGGACTTACATAATTGGCACCCAACAACCCTTTGGTAAGGTAAGGCACCAGAAATGTCTATTTTGAATGGTTCAAAGGAGTCCTTCATATTTGGGTCCATGTTAGCATGGATATACTAAAAATTAAAAGATATTAGTATACCCATACTAAAACATAATATGTAAGGAACTACAATATGGGAAACCGAGCGAGGGACCAAGAAATCACTATGCACAAGCCCTAAGGGCCGCATGGAGGAGGTTCACATAAGACATGGTAGTTGCACATAAGAGGTGACCAAACATGATGATTTATAGTAAAGGTAACCCATTGTGTCTTAAAGAGGGGGTGCACACCTGATATAAGATTTGCAAAAAAAAATACGGTGTTAGCATAAGATTATGTGGTGCTCTAGACCAAGGTTGTGTGCAAGATGATACTTTAGCATGCACCTAACATAGGAATATATAAAGTGTATGAGGTTCAGTCTCTTTTGGTCCAACACAAAGGGGGCCCATAGGGGACCTGTTGTGCTCTATCCTATACCCTGAGGGTTCCATGGTATTTCATGATGACGTGGAAGATTCTTAAATGTGTTAGAGTGGCGGTTCGAGTCATCTCAATGAAGGGTTATACATCAATATATCAGAAAAAATATTTTGCAGGAGGATATAGGATTTGCAGCACCAAATAAGATTTTCACATTGGCATTCATTGGAGAGTACATAAAGTCCCTTTTGATATCTCATTATGTATTTAATATCCTTGCATGTAAATATAGATCTTGCGCACAATAAAAAAATATTTCATGCCTATTCCTTTATCGATTCATCTAGCCTATGTAGAAAAGGAGAAACAAACATCACATTGAGCGTGTAAGATCCTTATGCATATATAACAGTCTTTCATGCACACCAAAAATCTTGTGTATGCATGCCTTGGGATTCTCATCATACTTTCTTGAATTGAATGTTGAATTCTATTTACCCAAAGCTTACCTTTGCGGTATTTTGAAGAATTTGATGTCAGTAGATTCTCCCCACCCCCCAACCCTCTCAGAATATGAGATGAAAGAAAATTAGAAGGTTAGATTATAATAGAAGCATGAAAGAGAAGAAGGAATTCTAGGGAATTTTAAAAACTCTCCCCCTCATCTGAAATACACCTTACATGTGCGTGAAAGACTCTATCCACAGTTATAAATAGGTGGTAACTCCCTTTGTATGGTACATTGACCTTTCCGTGTGATTAGAAAAGTGCTCTCAGGCATGTAAGATCTGATTTTATGGGTGGAAAATAAATTTTTGTCAGATATTTCACATCAATTGACCATTCCCCAATGAAATAGTGTGTCTTGTTCACTTTCCTTCCACTATTTTGTGCTTTTTCCTTGGTCTTTCAGACTTTTCTTGAAAAACGATTTCAGACTTGTTTGAAATAGATGATCTGAGGACCGCTGAGGAGATCAAGGATTCCATTTACTCATGAATGGATGTTATGACTGAGAGCACCTAAATAATTAATCTCAGAGGTTTCATATTAGATAATCAGATGCTCTTGGTCATGCTAACTTGAATTTAGAAAGATTAACTTCACAATGATAGCCTTCCTATATGCAATTTTGGGATACCTGATGAAGTTTCCAAACCAGGATTTAAAACTGATTTTCCATAGTCATGATTCACATATGAAGATAGTCTCCCATGATAAAACGTCACTATAAATTGACATTCTTATAAGGATAGTTGAGACAAAGTCATCTATGTCTGGAAAATGAAGAATACGATGGTCATGGGAGATGAATCAGAAGAGGATGAGTTCTCCACCCACTACACCAACAACTTCAAGAGTGGTATAAGGAATGATAGTGTGGTAATGATGAAGGATTGGGACTTAATTTATGGGGGAAACATTACCATGGAATGGGAATTGGATTATTGGTTACTCCACACATGCAAGTATTTTTAATGGGAATTTTTCCACATCGTACTGTATGAGGTAGTATGTACATTGTAATTACATATCTATCATTAATAGGAGTTATTCTGAGGGATATTTAGTTTATGGTCTCCGGATATGAACACATTCCACCTCCACTAGAGGGAGTAAAAAATCATCCTTGGTACATTCATTTCATTGAGGGAATTCATTTTAAGGGAATCTAGTATGAAAATTTCATATCGCTAAAGAATTCCTTTGAGGATAGGGGAAAGGCCCTAATTCTGATATGGAATCTCCTCCATGCGGTAAAAGATAAACTGAAGATAAAAAAATTGAAAATTTTATCCCATTCTAGGAGTGGTTCGATCTATTCCTTAAAAGGGACATAAAGGTGAGGATTCTTGGTTGAGGGAAGAAGTGCCAAATTACCTCATAGTAGGAGAAGGAGGGATCATATTGGGTGATCTTAGAAGTAGGGGAAAATCTATCTCAGGGGTACAACATGATCGAATTCTACAACCCATCAGTATGATATTCTACCTTTATTGACTATTTCCTAAGACGGTGGTTGCTTCCAAAAAGAGACCCAAGAATGAGGATCCTTCCAGGGACATTGGTGATGGCAAGGATTGTGGAAGATCATAACAATATGAACCTGGTAGATCCTGTGGTGGCCAAGATTTACAGCATTCAGGGACAATTCTCAAGGGGATTCACACCCAGGAGGATATGTAGGTCATTCTAGATCATTCCTGGTTGGATCACGGTGTGTCACAAATGATATGAATTCTAAAATTCTATTTTTTCCCCCAGGTATCGGTCTATAGCCATACCTACTAAAGATAGTTGGGGTCTGGCCAGTGACGCTCAATGGTGATGGGGTCAAATATCATATTGATAGCCTCGAAAACATAAAATTCCATCCATTCCCCAATCCAGATAGTTTGATGGTGGATGATCTCTAAGGTTCACTAGAGTAGAGAGAATGCCTCCATAGCCTAATAGGTGTCATGCTAGTGTCTTGGATTTATAGAAAGACTTTTTGAGAGCTATACATGTCAACTCGCTTCTCCAAACAATTCGGATGCCTTTAAACAGTATAGAAGAAAATGTATATAGTGGTTCATGTAGAGTGACACCCATGCATCCATCATCATTTCTGGTGTATGTTGACATTTATAGGCTTCGGTGAGACCATCATACTACCTCATACCAACATTTATCTTATTCTATCAATGGAAAATTCCAAAAACTCGGTGGCAGCATATCCGAAAGCAATCGTGTGATGGAACATCTGAAAAATCAAAGAAATGAGTGTGGGGACAGAGTGGCGAGAAGGAAGGTCGGATTCCACTGAAGGGGAATGCTGGGAAAAAAAGGTGGAATAACCTAGAACCATGGTGAAGGGGAAATCATAATGTGATTATACACCTCCACCTCCAACAGAGAGGTGGTCGGTAAGGTGACCTCAAGGGGTTGTGAAATAGGACCCTAGGATGCAATTGATATATCTACCTCAACCTACCACTAATGGTATTTCCAATTCTATTTGGATGGTTTGAATAACATTACAAAAAATGATATCTCTATTAGAATTATGGTAGAAACTGATGTGGGATGGGGACGTGCTACTAGAAATACCACTCATCTGAATAGAAAATATGGTGTACTTCAATCAATGGTATGATTTTCTAATGTAAATTGACTTATATGTATTACAATGAGGGAAATGTGAATAATATCTTGTCCTGGTAAAATTGGTCCCAGTTAATAGAATGATCCAGAATAAATGCCTCCCAAAGACAACAAAAATGAAAATTATGAAGAATAAGGAGGGGAAGAAGGGGGAGAAGAAGAGGAAGATTATATGGAACAATATGAAAAAGAAGGAGTTGAGGAAGAAGATCATGGTGGTGGGAAATCCTGGGTGGAAAACAGTTCATGAAGGGAGTCCCTCAGAGAGCGATGATATTGTGGGATCTGATGAGGGGCTTTCCAAGTATCCCTCATTAAGTCTTAACTTACATATTCTTGGTCCATTACCCCTTTCAAAACTCAGATCCACGAACCAAAACATGCCCGGTACAAGATCACATTGGTTTTGATCAAGGATCCCCCACTGTAGGGGGTGATAATACACCGATGGATGTAGAGGGAAGTGTCCACAGACTTTCACCCAAAGATACGTCAGGCGATTAACTGGTCAGGGATAGGGAAACTAGTACTAATCCAAGTGAGGGGGTATGAGAGACAACCACTTAATCAAAGGATAATTCCATTTTACTTGGGTAGATAGTGTCTATCATTGATGTAATAAGCGTTGAAGGTTCTCTAGTGGTGGAAGTACCTTTGGTGACTTGGGAACTCAATATGGTAGCCCTCAACTCTCGTAAGTATCTATCTTCATAAAACCATATCCATCACTTAAGGATTGGGTTGATTGAAGTTTCGATCCTATGTAGTGATTAGATGATTATAGTCCCAGATACCTAATGAGTCTGAAAACCTATAGGATCTATCTTAATGATTGTGAATGTCCATGAGGAGTCGATCATCTAAACTATTCCAGCCTCGACAATAAGTGAGCAGGAGGTGGAAGATGTGAATGATTCCACTAACAGGGTAGATCCTGAAGCTGGTGAAGGTGGGGTCTCTGAGGATGAAACAAGGGATTATGGTCAACCCCAAAACATAGATCCTAGTCTCTAAGATAGGATTCCAGTAGAAGATCTTTCTGATGGGCTTACAATTTTCCAATATTATGAGCTTGTGGATCTTGTAAAGTTGGATGTATCCAATCCTGAGGTGTCCGATGAAAATCTTATTGTTTTGCATTGGGTTTGGAAGTGCATCAATTATTTATTTGAATACACTCCATAATCTAAATGGGAATTCCAGGTGTGGTCACTTCTCCATTGGTAGTGTTTCCTGTGTGCAGATAGGGCTAACGCTGACGATCTACATGAACCGGTTCATGACTATATTATTGATAATATGTTAGAAAGATATCAACACTTTGATGATACATTTTTCTATAAAAAGTCCATTATTATTTGGAAGCTTAAGGTGGAAAAAAGAGACCTAGTTCTTAGATGAATAGATGATCGAGTGTTCTTCATTCATCACTGATCAATTGGAACTTGTCATATGATTGGGAGTCCAGCTAGGAGAGGCCCAAAAGTAGCTAAAATAGGGGAACCACCAAGTTGTTCATCTCTAAGATGAACATTACTAGTTGTGGATCAGGGTGAATTAGCTTATCTCAGTGGACATTGATGAAGAAGAGGAGTTCTGATGGTGTCAATTGACTTTGAAGGCCACACGCCAGAATGTGGCCGAGTTGAGGTTCTATATTGAATGGGAAGATCGATAGGGGATGTTTTTTTCAAACTCGTGAGATGTACTTTATTTTTTTCATGATTTAAATTTCATGAATGGACACATTGATTCTTTATTCAGTTATTACACCTCAATAGTATTTTTGAGAAAATGAATGATCAATCTCTAAGCTCATATCGGTCATGCCCGACATGAGAAATAAGGGAAGACTTCATAATTGTTCACATGGTATGTGAGTGTCATGTAATCACAGAATTCTTAGGGTTTGATATTTTTGAGTGACTGTTGGGAGTTTTTGGGATGAGAGAGGTTATGACTGAAGAATGGGGATCTTGGAATAGCCAACTTTCCTTTCCCTATGTGCCCTAGAGCACGAATGGGATAACTCAAGGGTTGTTCGAATCAATCTAAACAAAGGGGAATGGGAAGTGTGAATTAAGATACAAAGAAATATAGAACAAATGGGAGTGGTGTCACAATATTTGATAATTTTTTACCATGTTTGAAACATAGTATTAATATGGATTAGCCTGAAATTGGATCAAATAAATGAGGTTTGACCGCTGACCTTGTTCAAAGTATAATTCCTATCTCGAATTGTCATTAAAATTATTTGGGAATGTTGGCCCAGGATGGTAGGTGAGACTTGGGCAAGCACCATTCCATTACGGGGTCCCTTTAGACATGTAAGAGGATGAGGATCCAAATTAAGGTATATGAAAAGCATGAAAATGTTGTAATGGAATGTTCAAATGGATTCCAACACATTCGTAATTATGCCACAATGGCTTAGAACACACTAGTGTGAGTGTACTGGTCTAAAAAAGGATAAAACCTTTCTTCCAGGGGAGTTTCATGTCAGATGTTGAGCGACGGATGAAGTGGTGAACAATGTGGTAGATTACCATCATCGAGGGAGGAGACCTCTCGAGAGAGGACATAGTTTATTTATAGTTGGATGTCATGAAAGTGAGGATGATTAATGCATATTTCAACATAATACAGCAAGTATGATGCATTGTTTAGTTTAACATCTTGTGATCAGGATGTTCCCCATAGTTTAACATTATATGATTGGGATGTTTCACATAGTTTAATTTCAAACTACCTGGACCATGGAAAATTGTTTTAAATCATGTTACATAGTCAATGAAATTCCTTAATGTATCTATGTAGTATGGAGGGAAGAAACCCAACATTAATGAGTCCAAAGAGGCTTTTATTACACAAAATTATAAGGAAGAATATGGGGATAAGGCTTCCCAAAAAAAGATATTTGGGGTTATGTAGAGTGAAAAACATGACACACCACACTTTCCCTATGGGGATCTAATTTTATGCTCATAGATTTTTGGACCCATGAGCTCATTTTAAACTTTACCACATTGATAGACACTTTACTAGAACTCCTAATCCCATATGATCAATACTTTTTGTGGGAAATAAGGAATGCGAAAGCGGTCTATCTGACATGTGGGACTGCACATCAGGGGTGACACCAAGGATGAAATCCCACAATGATACCAGGATGTATAAAAGGAGGTAAGTCTATAATTTCAAGGCCTAGATAAAAAGGGGACCAGTAATAAATAATCGATCGTTGACTATGTTTTGAACATAGGGATTATAACCAGACTAGCTGAGAATGGGGTGAACAAATGAGAAATAAACTATTGACCATGTTGGAAACATAGAATTTTTTATTTTGTTCCAAATATTCATTTGGGAATTTTTCTAAGATGATAAGTGAGCAATAGAATCCTGAAACAATCACCATTATGGGGTCCATATGGATTTTATGGATGATGGAAAACACAATCAATGGTAGGCTTGAAGTGTGTACTGAACATATTAGGGTGTGGGATTCAGACCTGGGTGTGAAAATAGTTTAAGGTCATATTGCATGGACAATTGAAAATAGTTTAAAGTTGTGTGATCAGACTAATAGATAATGTTCCATCTTAGTGTATTCACACAACACGTAGGAGTTAAAACCCGATGTGAATGAGACCAATGAGGCTCACATGTTGCATAACCAACCTAATATGAATGGAATATAGTTTAATATCACAATACTTGGTCTGTAATAGAGCCAGATGGCCCAAAAAGGTTAATGAACCTTTCGATGGGCCTGATGACCAAATGTCTTGGAGTCACTATATATCCTATAAACATGGGAATCAAGCTTCCCATAGTTCATAAAACACATCGTGGAGGGAGAAAAACACTAGTGGAGGAAATCCTCTATAGTGAGGCAGATGAATAATCCCATAATTATCATTGGGAATCCCGAACACCTTCATGGTAGGATTGAAATTTAATGATGTCTGTTGAAGAAGTTAACTCTTAGTTTGAGGTTATAGAGTTTGAACCATAAGAGAGGAATTAAAATATAAATATGATTAATATGTTGGCATAAAAAAGTGATATGAATGAGGACCAAGGAGGCCCACACACACCACATGTGAATTCATAAGGTAGCTCACATACAATTTAATGTCATGTTTCATGGACTATACTAAGGAAAAAGGAGACAGAGATATAATAACCTTGTAGCTGGGACTAAAGAAAAAGTATTTGTGTGTCAGTATGTATCCCATTTGTCTGGGAATCTAGATATGTGTAGTTATGGAGTTCCATGTAATTTCACATCATGCGGTAAGGATGAAGATAAACCAATGTGGAAAGGGGAGATAATGTTGCTGGTAGACCCAGATTAGTGATTCAGGCATCACTAAGTATCCAATGAGAATCATAATCAAGCCACATATAGTTCTTGAGGAAATTATCCCTATTTAGGTCTGGCCCATACACAGAGAGGGAGGGCATATATATTATTTGTTGTAATTTTTTTTCTTTTTTTTGTTCTTTCTTCCTTTATTCTTTTTTTGAGTGGATTGACTAGGATGGAAAACTAGGGACTTTATACATATCATATGTTGATATGAATCAAACCATATGTAGTTCTTGATATATTTCATTGTGGATGACTAGTTCTATAGGTGATTTCCTCTTAGGTGAGAACACCACCATGTTGTGTCATTTTTCATCATGCAGTTAGGATGATGGTGTCGTAGTTTAAGGTCATGTGACAGGACTAGTCTATTCATTTTATGATCAAGTGGTAAAGAAATTGGTTTCTATACCTTATACCATCTTTAGTCTTAAGAATTGAGGGGAGAGGTATCCCAGAGGGAAAAAATAACCCAATGTGAATGAGGACCACATATTCATGCATTATACCACAAACTCCCAATAGAGAACATGGACCAATAAGTTGAATAGATGAAATTATTGATGAGACCAAAGTTAAAATATCTCGGTTTTCATGCATTTTCTGTGAAGATAGGAATCAATCCATAGATAGTTCTAGGTCATATTAGGGTAGAAAGCCAATGTTGTAAGTGATATTATCTCAAGAGATAACATCACGATAGTGATATTAAGTTTACAGTCATTAAATATTTTACTATATAGTTCTTAGTTTAAGGTTATATAATTCATAAAATTCACTGTGTTTCTCAAGAGGATATATGTAGCATGGAGAGGTGATGAACCTGAAGTGAATGAGGGGTAAGGAGACATGTCATCACACCACATAATCTTGGGGCACTTGTATACAGTTTTGGAGTCATGATGCTTGGACTATAGTGGTTGTGAATAGTTTAAGGTCATAATTCTTGGGCCAACTATAGATATTTTAAGGTCATGTTTTCTGGAAAATAGGCTCTTAGTTTAAGGTCAAGGAGTTTGGACTAGGGTAAAATGGGGTGCAATATGATATGTCTAGCACGGTGGTTTGGGAAACCCAATGTAAATAAGGTTGTAGGAGGCATCAATACCACATGAAAAAGTCCAAATAGGATCATGCACATAGTTTAAATTCGTAATACGTAGACTCGGGTGTCTATTTTAACATCATGGGCCTAGGGTAAAAAATGTTGTGCATTTTATCATCTTGCAACAAGGACGATGGGGAGAGGATTGTTCCCTGGGGGTATATGGTGATACCATTATAAACTGATGTAAATGAGGAATAGGGAGGCCTCAACACCACACCATGTAATTCCAAGAGAAACACATTCCAAGAGGATGAAATGTTGAAATTATGGTTGTTCCCAAGGATGAAATATTTTTTTCTTCCTATGTATCCCTTAGGGAAGGGAATCAATCCATATATAGTTCCTGAACACAACATGGTAGATGGAAAATGTCGAAAGTGATTTACTCTCAAGTGAGGGCATCATGATGGTGTTGTGTAGTTTAGATTCAATACAGTTTAGATTGTAAGGGAGGGGTGTCTAAAATAACGTTCATGGGTAGCGCAGCAGGGAAAAACCAACATAACTGAGAGCCAAGTGGGGCCCATGAAAGATGAAACATATTCAAGGAAAACATAAACATAGTTTAAAGTCTCAAGTCTTGGAATTAGGTTCCCTTTTTAACATCATGTGCTTGGGACAAGGGTACGCACCTTTTAAGGTCATGAAAACAGGACCATCAATGATGTGTAGTTTAACGTCGTGCATCCAAGATGTTGATGCTATGTTGTTTAATTTCATACAGCTCAGACCTGTATGTATCATTGATTAAGGCCATATAATTTTTACTATTGGGTGTATGTAGCATGGTGAGGTTAAAAACATATGTGAATGGGGACCATAAAGGCTTGTATATACATTGTTTAATTTTGGGGGTTGTGTAGCTCCACCACATGTGTAAAAGCCCTTCCAAGACTCCCAATATCATGTGGTCTATACTCAGCATGGGAAATTTGGAGTGGTGTTAGAATCTCTCTATCACATTGAAGCACATGGAAATGGTGTGGAAATTACAAATGTGAAAGTCCCCATGATACTGACCTTACAAATTGATGCATGTAGATGCATGAAGGGGTAACACCAAAGATGCTTGGGTTCCACCGAAACATAGGGAGGTGGAAAAGGAGGTATGTCAAGTCCTCTAAGATCTAAATCATGAAGGTTTGATTAATGGGTAGGGACTACTATTAACCAAATTCGATATATATGATCAAAAAATTTACCAATCAGAGACGTGACATGAAAATGAAGAATCGATTGTAAACCATGTTCGAAACATTGGATCTACTAATTATTTCTAGATATCTACTAGGGTTTTGGTCTAGGATGGAGGTGAGAAAAAATGGAATGATACCTTCAGATTTAGGTTAACCATATAGATATGAAATATGGTGGGTATCTGAATCAAGAAATACATGATGTTTGGTAATGGATCAGGGAAGTGTCTATGTGGAACAGGCACTTTAGGTTTCACGCCCTAGTGCATCAGATCATGTTAGAGATAGGACATAGATGGACTTAGGGTAAAGGACCCTGGTACTACAAATAGTTTAATTTCATATTTCTTAGACCAAAGGATCATATTTTAACATCATAGACTTTTTACCCTTAGCTCCCATTTTAATTTTGTGTGTCTAGGACGTGCCCATGCAGTTTAACGTCAATCAGTAAGGACGTTGCGGCATAGTTTAACATCATGTTATAAGGATGTAAGGAGGAAAGTAATTATGAAAATAATTTTTATTATTATACATATATAACACGACATGAATAATGACTCAAGGGGTCTTCGCCATATAATAAAATTCTATGCATAACCCATACATAATTTAATGTCATGATATTTAGACATTGGTGACCTGTTTAATGTCACTTCTTGGCATGAATGAGTGATTATATTTTAAGGTCATCCAGAAAGGACAATAAATGTTTTTTATTTTAACCTCATGAATCTAGGATGTTGATGTTGTGTAGTTTATATTCATATAGATCTGACTGTGAGGTTCTTAGTATATGGGCATATAATTCATATTGTTGGTTGTTACGTAGTTTAAAGTCATGTGACTAGGACTATATTTATTGAGAAGTTTAACATGATACAACTAAGATGTTGTTGGTTCTATTCATTTTGATTTCCAACAATTAGGAATTTGCACCCCATTCATAAGAAGTACTATTTTATGAACATTTCATTGTTTGGAGGAGTGATGTGTTCCCCATCCATGGTCACTAAAGAGTATGCAATACTTGGATAGATCTTGTGAATGATGTATGGTCCCTCCAACATGGGTTGAAACTTTGGTTTCTTCCTTCTAGGTATAATTTCTTCCCTAATTTTCAAAAAATGTTTCTCATTGAATGAAGGATTGGAGAGGAACTTTGTTTTTTAAATCTTGGTTATCTTGTTCTTGCGCCTCTCATGATTATGCAATGCTTGAAGCCTATTCTTGTCGGGGGATTCCAACTCATCCAGGTAGACATTGACTATCTTTTATGACATATTAGTATTGTAGAATGTTATTCGGAGTGTAGGTAACTAGACCTCAGTGGGTAGGACTTCCTATATTCCATACACTAGGGAATATGGGGTCACCTAGGTGGAATTTGTGAGTCATCATCTGATAATCCCAGAGGTAATTAGGGAGGTTTTACAACAAAAGTTTCTTGTCCTAGACCACCACCTTCTAAATAATGTTAGAAATGGTTTTTTTGAATGCCTCAATCTATCCATTTTCCTACATTTCCTAGTGACAAGTGTGATTGTACCAGCTGTTGTACTTAGCATACAACTTTTTTATCTCAACAACCCTGAAGCTGGTTTTGTTATCATTGAGAACAACATGAGAGATTCCAAATAGATGGATGATGTTGGAGATTAGAAACTCAATTATAGACTGATTCATGTCTTCATTGAGTGGAATAGCCTCTACCCACTTGAAAAAAATATTTTGCTGTCAGAATGAACCATTACTGGTTAGCTATTGATGGTTGATATGGTCCGATGAAGTTAACTCCCCAAACATCAAAGGGCCAAGAGTACATGGTATAATAGAGATTCTCTGGCATTTGATGCATGAAGATGGAATTAATATGACATGCATGACACCTATTGGAGAACTTAGTATAGTCATGGACCATGGTGGGCTAGAAATGACCCAACCATCAAATCTAGTGGTAATGTTTCAACCCACTCTGATGAGAACCACAAGACCCAGCATTGATTTCATGAATAACCTGAAGAATATCATCTCATTGAATGAATAGGAGAATAATTTCATCACACCCATGTTTATATATAGTCTTTTAAAGTTTGGGACAACATTGGAGGTCTAATTTTTCTGTATGCTAATGGATTTTCTCATGCTCGGCTCTATCCGAAAGAAAATTGTCATGATGGAGATACTCAATGAAAGGATACATCCAATCAAAGTTTTCATAAACTTTGGGGTGATCTATATGTCTCGATGTGTGGGCTCCAGTGTTTAGTTGGTTTAATTTCTATCTTTCATCATCATCTGAACTAGTAAGAGTGACGACACTTCAATGTGCCACATGGATGAATTGGTCATCCTAGTCAAGTTCTGCAAGGGAGACAGCTAGAATGGACACAGAATCAGCTAAACCATTCTATAACTGATGAATAAATTTACATATGGTTATGGAAGGAGCTAGACCATTAGATTGTGAGTGCATTCTCGAAAGGTCATTAGTTCTGGATTCCTGATGATTTAGTCATCTTTGGTCTTCTTAATGACTAACATAGAGTCCCTTTTCACATGTAGGTGGGTAACATCAATCTTGAGAACCGGATGGAGACTGGTAATGAGAGCCTACTACTCGGCATCAATATTGGCACAAACTTCTGTTAGTAGGAATGAATATGGTAGAATATCCTATGTCGATGGGATGATGAAAATCCCTAGGCCTACTCTATTGAGTCTAAAATAGTTGAGCCTTATATTGGTTAGAATCTGAGAGGAAACATTGGAATGAATATTTTAAAATGTCATATCCTGTTCCACTAAGAGGGTCACCTCATCTGGGAAATCAAGATCGAGGTAAGACTTTTTGGGGGTCGGATGGCCGATCCTAAAGTCTATTAAAGCCTGACACATGTTGGACTTCATGGGAACAAATAAGATGTAAAACTATTAATAATCACCACCTAATGAGCTAGATGTCATATAAACAAAGGTAATTTTTGGATATACTTTATCAAGTCCCTGTAGGATACCTGTTGTATCTTGGGATTCTGTAGATAGTGTTGAAACTTCTACAATACCAAAACTAATTTGGGGAATATCTTCTTGATAATAGATTATCTAGATTATGTGTTGAGGAAAATGTGATTGAGATAGTATAAAATATTCTCAATCCATTATTTGTTCTTCTGGGTGATCAACACGCCGATGGATCATTCTGGGGTGGTCACATAGAGGATCAACGTCAACCCTGACACGAGTTGCATCAAAACCAGAGGATATAGTATATATTTCTTAATATCATCAAACATGTTCTTTTACTCTTTATCCCATTAGTACACATCAGATTTCTTCATAATCTTGGATAATTCCTTCTACTTTCCATTTAGATTTATGAAGAATATGCATATTTAGGCTAATTGTCCATGGAGGCCTCAGAGCTCCCAGAGGTTGTTTGGAGGTGGAATATGATATATGGCCTTTATCTTTTGTAGCTAAATGTAGATTTCACTATACCTGAAAACTAATCCAAGAAATATACCAGAGGTAGACCCAAAGAAACACATAAAAGGGTTCAGTTTCATATAGAATGAATATAGGAATCCAAACACTTTATCGCTATATTTGATATGGTATTGATGCTGGAGGGATTTGATCACCAAATCCTCCACATGGAATTTCACTAGAATCCTGAGGATCGGTTTGAATATGCAATTCATGGAATGTGGATAGGTGGCTCTTGAATTCTTCATACCGAAGGGAGTTACCTGATAACATAAGGATCTTTACAGTTCTGTGAAGGGGGTGGAATATTCATCTTCGAGGGCCATTCATATTTGATTGTATCCATAATACCAATCCATGAATGATAGAGCATGGAATCTAATTGTGGAGTTGATCAATATTTTTGTGATAGGAAGGGGAAAATAATCCTTTGAATAGTGATGTTTAAGGTCCTAGATGTCGATACAATATAGATTATATCTATTCTTCTTCCTCATAGGAATGATGTTGGTGAGCCACTTAGGGTACTGAACTTCCTTTATGATGTTGGATTTTATTAGATTATCAACTTCAACCTCAACCATATCACCATGAAAAGGGTCCACTTTTAAGGATTTTGGTTAAACCTGTGATGACTCATCGATAGGACAAGATGGTGGGTGTATACCTAATGGTCTTGTCCAATAATTTCATCATAACTCTTGGAAAAACATCTGAATACTACTTTAGTAAATCCACATTCTTTTGATGTTCCTCTACCATCATGGTTACACTAATCAGCATTGCTCTCAGATATTATTCGGTACCAATATTTACCTATACCAACTCTTCAATGGTACTGGATATTCATTCTCCAAATTCATGAGAAGCATCTTCCTAATCCAATTCGTTATCTGAGGCAGGGTGATCAGTGGGAGTAGAAAGTTAATCAAAGTCAATTGATCCCAAGGGAACATTGGTTATCACTTGGGTAGCGTCAGAACCATCACTGAGGGACTCATGTTCCTCTAAAACTATTTTGGCTGTAGTTGTCGACCTAATTCCATCTAGACTTTGACTAAGGGTTCCATGCTTGATGTTAAATCAATGATAACAGGTTGGTATTTTTCAGCTTAACCCGACTCGGTGGAATAATAATGTAATGTGTATAGTTGTATCTAAGGGGTGAACATCCCAATACCTCATAAGGGGTAGGGGGATATGGTATCACTCAAGTATTACTGGTGTAAGAATATGAGGAAATATGCCTCCATTTTGTGTATCGGGTAATTCATATTTCCCTCTTCTTAGAAATGAAAAACTAGTGTCCCATTTCTAGCACTATGGCCTACAACTGGTGAATTGGGAGGATGGAATCACTATTCAAGTCTTTCCACATGTCATCCACAGTGGTAGTGGGAAAAAACTCATTGTTGTAAACCTATTTTCCCTTGCTCTTGCAGTAGTAAAAATTTATATATAGTGATTCATAATAGGGTAAGGGAGATGCATCACCTTGGATCATGCCTACTCGACTGTTGAGAGGTAATTGAGGAATTAGGGATATGAGGAGGGAGCCACTATATGAATATCTAGATAGTGTCTAACCATTAGTATGTTTTAAGTAGTATCTTGTGAGATAAACATAAATTATATGTTTTCTACCAAACCACTAAACTAGGTCTTCTAGAAGATTCATCCACACATCCTCTACTCAGCCTTGTCATAGCCTAGTATCTTTAGGTCATTTGGACATAGATATGCTTTAGTCATTCCCAAATTGTGGAGCATCCAGGTTGGGATGAGGTTGATCCTGAAACCTATGTTGACTATTCCTTTGAACCGGTTGTTCATGTACAGTGGGAAAATATGTCCCTATATGTGGGAGCCTTCATCTTCCCATGAGAATGAGATAATGTATTATAATTAGACACACTTTAATTCCTCATCATTAAAGGCCTCTATTACCACTACCGATGTCTCAAACAAGAGGGGGATCCTCAATGCTTTTGTGAGGACTTCTATAATATATTATGATAGATGGAGTGTATTGATAATAAAGAGGATTGTAGGAATTCTAGATAGGTACATCATCAAATCTTAATTTTTTTATAGTCATACATTTCTACCCATGATGGAGTTCTCTTTGGTAGGAGGTTCGGCAGACACTGCTGGTCGAACCAGTAGATTCTATCTAGAGTTGGAAATGTTCTACTACTTATCATAAAAACTTCTCTAAACTACCATAGGTTGATTTTCGGATGGTAGAGGCCTTTCCATAGTTGTACATTAATGATTACAACACGATCGTGGATGTTCTCCTTGGTCGAGTAGCACAATCAGTGGTGGAAGAAAATCTAACAAGACAAGCTAAGAGTAATATCCCTATTGTGTCATGTGCATATCGAAATCTTTAGTAAAGTATAATTCACATATTGGAATGAATAACTAGCCTTGGAATATTGAAGATTCTCATATTCTCATCTCCTTCGATGATAACATCGATTAGGGATGTTTAGAGAGAATTCCCAATACTCTTCATCATTAGAAACCATATAAGGATCGACCAACTTGATAGTAATCAAACAGGTGTACTTATGGTCATCATCAGAATATTATTCCAATAATGGGTAGACATTGGGGTATATCCCCATATCTAGAGGCAAAAAATATCTAATAGTGTGTGATGACATCGAAATAGGTGGAAGATTTTTATTTCCCATGCGTCATCAGTTCCTATTCTTCAAAGAGGTGGAATGCTGAGATGTGCATTCCACAGATGTAGTGCTAGTAGCTAGAGGAGGTTAAATGACTTCTAGAGGCTCATACCAATTCATACGAACACGTATGACTCCATGAGCATGAGAGAATACCTAAAAATCCAACCCTTCATCATATTTATGAGTCATGTGGCTAGAAACCTGCTTCCACTCACCTTTATTTTCCCTGCTAGATTTTGCAGAGATGTATTCCTCCTACATCGGGACATGTGACAATATGAACACATATTTAACTACCTGGTCTTAGAGGATTTCCTTGAACACATAATATATCATTATTATATTCCCAATGATTCTTTGATAAGGGTAGTAGTTATGGGGATCAGTGATATCGGCCTCCTGGGATTTCATATATTCTAGAAACGTCAAAATTCATTGCTCTAGGGAACTTTGGAAATAACCAGGGACCCAAGTCTCGTTGAATGAGTAATTATATTTTATCATGTCTTGTAAGGGTGCTTTAGGATCATGTACCTATAGAGGTCCCAGAGCTAGACGATGGGATAGAGCCTGATCCTCTCTCCTATGAGGTGGTGGTGAATTATTGGGTTGTGACTTCTAACTCTGTGTCGGATGTTGTTGAGCCTGATATTGGCCTGAGGTTGTTTCCCTAGGTGAGGTTGCGAATGAGGTTCTATTGGTAATAATTCTAGATGCTTGGAGGCCTCTATGTGTGTGATGACATCAGTCTCTGGCTTGGAGGCTCTTCTATAGGAGACGTAAGAGGTAATTGGCATGCCTGTGTGGCCCGATACAAAGATTCCTCTATGAGTTTCGCCCTATCAAATAAATCCTAGAATCCACATGGGATTTTATGAGTGATGATAGAGGGGACCATCTAAATCTTAATGGCCCTCAATGAAATCATCACTAATTTTTCTTGGTTAAATGGCATGTCGAGCGAATACATGAGGCCCTTCCACCTCATGATAAAGTATGTGATGTTCTCATATGGTTGTTGGTTCCACTTTAAGAGGTCTTCATTACATTTCTTGCACATGGTGGAGCTTAACTGGTATATAAACAATCTTTTATGATCTTCCCAGCCAACAATAGACTCAATGGGTAACTAGTTGTACCTTACAAACTCTATTCCTTCCAATGTCTACAAAAAACATCAGATCGTGGTGACCTCTTACTACTTTGCAGTTCCCAACATGGGTCTGCACCTTGAGATGAAGTAGGGAAGTTGTTGCAGTGGGTCACCCATTCCATTAAAGGAGATGAAGGTAGGATTTATGAAACTTTCAGGTGCTTGCATATCATCTACCCATACCGGATACTGCTTTCTAATAGGTGTTATTTCCACTGGTCACCTCTCCATGGCTTTGATGTGAGTGGTCAGAATGACTATCAGATAATCATGGAGGGTATTCTTATATTGGTGAGGATTATTAATGACCACCACATTGACAGGATCATCAACATGATAGGTGGGAATAGTAGATCTTGGTGTAGCTGGTAGAATGGATGGTGGAGAAACTGGTGGAACTACCGTTGGAGCACCTGGATTCGTATCCTGAGGAAGGTTATCATGGTACTCAAGTTTATTTGATGAAACATACCACACTCTCATTCCATAAAATATTGTCTCTAGCCTATCATGATATAGGATATTGTCAAGATCGATGGGAGTAAACTAATCAAGAAGGACTTATGGCATCCCCTACTTCCCCAATAGAGGTGGTACGAGAACTGGTCAAGGTTCACCATAATTTAGATGTCAATTTTTAATGCGCTCATCAAGTTACTCATTTAGGAGCATCCTCTAATTTATAATCTATTGAAGCAAGGACGTCATAGTGAGATTAACCTATATCTCTTGAGTGACATCATATGGTTCAAGTGGCTTGGAAGTTATTATTTGTCCCTTAACTTTTTTGGTTCTCTTGCCAATATAAAATGATGCATAGGTGTCCCTAAGTCTATGTTCCTTTCTTTTTAGGTGTGTTTAGACACCTGTGGGGTCTACCTAATTATGTGATGTCCCAAAAAGTGGGTTATCTACATCGAATCCTATGTCGATGTCCCCATATCTGTTTATCTCATGGAAAAACATGTTCACTACAATTGTTCCTAGAGAAATATCTTTGATGTATCTAGGAATGTTAGGTTGTTTCAGGATTGGACATAACTTGAGAGTAGCGTACTACCCCTATACATGGTTATTCATATACATCAATTACTCTTCAATAATTATGTAGAGCACCAAGAATCTATAAACTCGTATTTATATAAGGTTATGGTGATATTAGAGTGACACAAGTTTTTATTCCACTAAAAGCATCGTCAACTCATCCATGATAAACTCTTAGTCAATTTCATCAAAATACTCCCAAATATTTGGGTTGACCACTTCATGGTCACAGAGTTGAAAATGCATCCACAAGATGGTTTAGAGAAAGCATGAATTCTCATATTTGGTGAGGGGATTTAGAATTTCAAATTTGGGAATTGAAATTGGTCGGAACATCTTAGACAACTGATCTACATCCAGGGTGTCCCACAAGCTTCTTTTCACGTAATAGGGACCCGACTCTTTCCTTACACTTTCTTTGATCATTACTTTCTATGAATCTCGCAGTGGCATGGATATGGACTAATGTGATGGTGGAATAGCTTATGCAGAGACTACTACATGCATTAAATGATCACAATACATTGGGTAATATCTTATAAGCAGTGTTGACCACATCATCAAATCCCTTTATGACAGGGTATTGATCATTAAATCAAGTGCGGGGGCCATGATAGTAATCTATGGGTTTTTACAATGATTGTGGTCTATAATTTCCCATAAATACTCTCTATGATCTTACATAGAGGTAGATAATGAATCTAGTGATGAAAAAGGTCACTAAAATGTGAGATCTAGGAAGTAATCCAAATATATCTTCCACCTGCATATACCTATGAAGTGATTCCATAATTTTGGGAATCTAACCTTCTCGGATGACGAATCTCACCCATTGGGCTCTTTCCCCAGACTCTTATGTAGATGACTGGGGTGATTTCTCCATTATAAAATCTCATTCATCTCCATAATATGAGAATAAAATAGTATTGATGATAACTTTTCACTTCATAGAGTAATTTCTTAAGTGGTGAAAGTTCTCCCTTTTACCCCAATACAACACTTCAGGGTCGGGAAGTGCTTCAGCATGAGGAGGACCTTCATTGTGGTTGGTGTTAGAGTAGGGAGGACCTCTGCTTGAGATAGTTGTGATATGTGGGGTCCTCCATATCCAATATCATTGAAGTGGGGAGGACATCCACTTGGAATGTAGTGAGAGTGGGGAGGGCCTCCACTCTAGGTACAGACATATTAAGGAGAACCACTAATTGAATCACTTAGGACATGGGGAGGACCTCCATATTTGATGTGAGAGTGGGGGGGATTCTATTTGGTGATATGAGGTGCGAGAAGTGAATAGGTATATATTAAAAGTTACGTGTGGAGGACCTCCATTCTAGGAAACATTAGTATGGGGAGGACCTCTATAATGGTTGTTGTGTGCAAGTGGAGGACCAGTGTGGTGATGAGTGCTAGAGCCGGGAGGACCTCCGCTTAAGATGATGGAAACATGGGGAGGTCCTCCATGTTGGTTTCCTGTGTAATGGGGAGTACCTACATGTTTTTTGAAAGTCATATCATGAAGAGTACCTTCATACTGATCTATGATGAAGTAGGGTGGGTTTTTGTATTGGTCAGTGACAAAGTGAGTAGGACATTCACATTGGTCAGTGATGTTGCGGGGAGGACCTCCACTTGAGTTGGGGATGGAATGAGTATGACATTATAATTTAAATTCCATTACATGGGGAGGGCCTCTATATTTATAACCATGTGCATGGGGAGGACCTATGTGTAGACTTTTAATGATGTAAGGTAGACCTCTGCATGGGAAAATACTGGTGACATGGGGAGGAACTTCATGTAGAGGACCTTCATTATGGCTGGTGATGGTATTTTGAGGTCCTCCACACTAGATATATTCATCATGTGTCATCATATGAAAGTTTTTGATTGTATCAATGATCAAAAGATTCAAATCATCCTTCCTGTGAGGAGGATGAGGTCTCAATTCTGGTCGAGCGTTGATGGGTACCTTCTCTACAGTGGAAGAGATTTGGTGGAATTCATTAGTTTTGGTATGTTCTATGATATCCATTGAAGATAATTCCCTCTTACGAGCATCTTCTTGATCCTAGGATCAATGTTGGTGATGGGTCTTCTGAATCAGGGCTAGTTGAGCATGGGTGTAGACCTCTTTTTCATTGACCTGAGAGATCGGTCAGTCATGGAATTGATGAGGCCTAGTTGGATCCCTCCTTAGTGGATCCTGGGTGGTATTCATTGTCAAGGTGACCTGATCATCCCCTACCTACTCATATTAGGGGAGTGATTCATAAGAATGATTTGGGGAGAGGCTCTCGAAGTGTATGGATGTCAAAGTTGGGTGTAGTGTCTCTCTATGCAGCCTAGAGGGTGGTAGAGTTGATGAAGAATTGAATCCTTCAAGTCCTGGAGGGACATGTCCCTTATGGTAATGACCCCCTCCTACTCATAAATATGTACAAGGGTTTCCATCACTCTCCCCTAGACAATCTATGAGGGTGAGATGGAGTTTCTGTGCCTAGTAGTTGTAGTCATGGATAAATTCGTCGTGTAGGTGGAGTCATGTAGGGTTTCCACATTGTCATTTATCCTTCCCTAGTGTCAACAGGTTTGGTGTGATTGATTTATTACATTTTAGGTCCTACAAAGTGGGAAGATTCATCCATAAATATGGATATCAAGAAATAAATTCCCAATTCTCCAGCATCATCCAAATTTCTATGGCTAGAGAAAGAGATCCAGACTAACAAAGTTGCTGATCATAATTCCCAATGATTAACTTCCCCAAATTATTTTGATTTCTATTCTAGGCCCACTATTTTCTTGGAGGGACCTAGTTCTAGATATATGGATCTGGTGACATTTTTATATATATATTTACCAAACTATACTAATTGCCATGTTGAGGAGAATATTTCATGTCGGGTTCACTTTTTATGTTTTTGATACTTCTGTCTGGGAGCATCCGCCTTGCGTGTTACTGTCGATCAGTGTCGTATTTTTTACACCACATTCCCACTTTACAAAGGAAAAAATCATTCATCACATTCTCAACGATGTATAATCTAGGATAGAAATCGGATGATGGAGCGTTCGTTCCTCCTTCCCTAGATTCCTCTATGGAATTTGTCTCCTATTATGGGGTTCCCTTGTAGATTAATATGTGGTTAATGAAACTCATTCCTGGTGTTATCTATTTGTGGGTGATGGTTAATTATGCTACTTCTTTCGGGAAATTTCACAGGGTCTTGGTAGGGCAGAAACCTTCAGTCAGGTGAGTAGTCATGTTGAGAATCGCAGGAATGTCTGGATGCTCAAATATTGGTCACTTGTATTCTTCCTCATAAGAGGGCTTCTAAAGGGCATGAAAATCAAGTAATACTATGTAGGTCATGAGTTATCTTATTCTTGAGGCATTTCTTCTAAGATGTTTCTTAATAATCCCATGTTTATTACATGGTAGGCCGTAGGTTTATCATCTTACAGAGATGAAGTGAGAATAGATCAGAATGCCTCTTGTTGGCAGATCAAGAGGGTACATCCCTATGATGGAATTCCTAGAAGGTCTATATGATGGATTGGTTAGAACACCTATAGAGGATGGAATGAGGATGTTATATCTTTTAAAGGGAAGGTTTCACACCATTAAGATAGATCTGGACACCACTGGTGGTGGATTAGGGGGGTGCACCCCTAAGAGGGGAATACAATATTTTACCATTAGTCGGGATTTTACCTCAGGGAGGTGTCTTATGTACCCTGTTCATAATATAGGGATAAAACCCACATATTTTGAGAGGGTTTGGTGTGGGGATTACACATTCATATATTCACATTATAATAGGATTTATTAATTAGGGATGATGGATGATGTGGGTATTATGCATGTTTAGATGCCCGGGTGCTGATAGGAGCAGTGATGATGATTGATCGGGATCACATGTAGGAATTGCTCAGATGGATGACATGATTTTACCAAGATGTGGTAGACAAGGTTAAATCGGTATAGAAATGGATGAAGGGTTGATATAGAATAGATGGAGTGTATGTATTTTAATGGGTATTTGGAATTAACCTCATGGAGGTTTCCTACGTATCCCAGATGGAAGGGAATCAAATTCTATGTAATTATGAATGGGGGTATTGGGGTTACACTGGAGGAGGAGAAGCAAATGGATGGTGATTGGGGTTGAGAAACGTAAGGAGGTGTCTTGGCTAGAACTGGAGGATGTTTTTGAATTTCAAGATCTTAATGGCATGTGGAAGCCTAGGTAAAAATTAGGATAGATGATGGATGAAGTGGGTGAGATTAGGTAGATAAAAACACCCCATGGAGGTCGATATGGGGAGGATATGTCCTATAAAGGGAATATGTTGTATCGTGAGGGTACATCCTTAGGATGGATCACCTGAGTTTATCATTGGTTGGGATTGAACCTTGTGAAGGCTTCCTATATAACTTGTTTAGAATACAGGGATCAAAATATGCTTAGTTTGAAAATGAGGGGAATGGGGCTTACTTTAGGAGGGATTCCCATTGGGATGGAGAATGGTTTCATAGTCAAAACTAACCTATAATATCATGTGACTCATGCTCTGTGTGTGAAACAAGAGGGATCAACATACAGATGGTCATGTCATTAAATATGCATCATTGAGAGATAGTGTGGGAATTATACGGAGAATATACACGAGGAGGATAATGTTCTGTGAGGTGAGGATCTCATTCAATAAGAGGAAGAGTTTTTTACATGTTAGTCATACACATGTAATCCTATCCAGGGAGGTCTCAAGGTTTACATGGAGTCTGCTCGAGGCACACATGGCCACAAAGCCCATAGCGAGAGGGATAGAGATACAAATATACAGGAAGTAGTAGGCTCCCGATGACACTCCCCCCTCTATTCCAATGTAGAGGATGTCAATCCTTATTACTCATAAACAACAACATAACATGATTTCCACACATGGAGAGATAAAATTTTAACTTCATGTGTCATCGACATGGGTTATCATAATTTTAACGTCTGACAGCTTATACATGGAGGACTCACTGTTTACCCCTTGGATTTACATAACTTGCACCCATCAAGCCTTCGGGAAGGGAGGGCACTTGAAATGTCTGGTTGGAATGGTGTAGATGAGTGGTCAATAGTGGGGTCCATGTCAGCATGGATATACCAAAAATAAAATCTATTAGTGTGCTTATTCTAAAAAGAAATAGGTTGAGCAATGTAACATGGGACACCACACGGGGGACCGAGAAATCACGATACAAAATCAGGTTGGGACTCACATAAGAGGTGTACTCAATACATGGGATTCATGCACAATAGGGGATTAGACAAGGTGATTTAGAGTAAAGGAAACCCATGGAGTCTTAAAGGGGGTTCATGCAATATTGGAGAGTTATATTCAAGAGGATGGGGGAGCGCAAGATTTGTTTGTGCTCTAGAGCAGGGTTTTGTGAAAGAGTCTAACTTTTCACACACCTGACCAAGGTAAAAATAATGTGAGTGTGGGTCCATCCATTTTTGTCCAACATGAAGGAGGACCCATATGGGTCCTATCTCACAAGATCTTGTACCTTGAGGGTTTCATGGTCTTTTGTGATGTCGTGGAAGATTATTACACATTGAAGAGTGGTGGTTAGACTTCCAGATGATCACCCCCAATAAGTGGGTTCACTTCTATATATAGTTAAAAATATTTATCATGGGTTCATAATATTTTTATTTCGAAAGAGGAGTTATAAATTCATATTGCTTTTTGAATATTGTTTGTCTTTTATTCATCATGATTTATTGGATTATTGATTTCCATTTGTATTATTATGATCTTGATTTTTCATGGTATGTTCTTATTTAAATTTATTTTTTTCATACCATGTTGTATATTGTTATGTAAATGTGTTAAAGAAATAAAAATAGATATATAAAATTGGAAATGTAATTTGGAACTCAGGTTTCATTTCTCTGGGTAACCAGATGTGTGGTTGTGGGTGTTTGCATGTGATTTTGGTCATGAGTTAGAGTTACGACCCCACCCTAGTTTCCATAATAGTACTAAGTAAAAAATGGTAACCCCTTTCACCATATCTCTCTCACCCTCCTTATAAGTTCATATACCTTCCCTTAATATTATTTAGTGAGATTTGGGTGCAAGAGTTATTGGGAAGAGGTTCAAGAAGAATTTGGTGTGATTAAAACTAAAATCTTATCTTGAGAAGGACCTTAGAGCATGGAGCTGAGGGATGTGGCATAGTGAATATAATTTAGTATGGTTGAGGTATTATGGTCTAGAGGTTTGGGGTGATGGGTTTTTTTGTCTCTTTTAACTTTTTCATATGTATGGTGTCGATGATATTTTTTACAAGGAGACTCAAGTGAATGGTTTGTGATGTCTTTACATTTTAGTGGGTGTCTAGGGCATTCTATATTACCAATTTCATTGACATACCTTTTTTATAGAAGATGTTTATAGAATATTCATCATGTATTCAAGATCAAAATCAACTGATGGTTTCTTGTGTTATAGTTCTATGTGTTTTTTTGTAGAATCAGATAAAAATATAATGGATATAGAAGAGAAAATATTGTTGAGATATAGTCCTTTAATTTAATTATGGTCTATAAATTCGAAAAACCCTATAAATATCACCATTACAATGAATTTTTTCTAGACTCTTAGGATGTATATGTGTTTCCATGAGGGTTATTTCACCACATTTTTAGTGGAACATATCCCCGACGTTAAAATGTTTTATATTCATGATCCAATGTGATTTCACCTCCTTCCCTCTCTCTATTTTCTTATCATTCCTCACCATAAGGATGATGAGGTTCTTTATATGGTTGGTTTTTATGAAGGTATTGATAGATATTTATGAGAAAAATTGTTTTTTAGGGTTTTAATACCTTTTTGGTTTTCCCTTAGGTGATTTTTGAATGGCGATCATCTTCTTCATATTTGAATCTTTTATATAGAATGAAAAATACTTTTTTGAGATTGGGGATCCTGGTTCTCTTCATATTACTATGGATTGATTTTTTTAGAATGATTTTATTTTCTATTTGGGGGGATAGTAAATATTGAATTAAATAAGATAATTAGCATATGAACTAAAATTGAAAGGGTTCAGGACAAGTTTTCATGTGTTCGTTAGTTTCCTTTCTATTTCCACTTACTTTTCTTTAAGATATGATGTGGCTATGATTTTTAATTGTTCCTACTATGGTATTCATTCTTAACTAAGAATTATGAACCCCAATCATGTTTGAATGTTTGATATCACTATTCATAAAGTGATAATAACTTATACATTGTAATGAACCTATGTGTGAAAATATGAAATTGTGTGAAAATACCCATCCTAGATATGAGGAAACATTGTCTAATCCCTCTTTTAAATGAGACTAGTGGGAACTACAGAAAATGAAATTTATAATTATGTGTGTTGGTATAATTTTTGTAATTATGTTATTCTTTTATGGGACTTTTGGTGATTATATGGTGATGGTGGTGACTGACTCGGGTGTGGGATATGTTATGGTGGTGGGGTTGTAGTTATTTGGAATGGGATGCACTGTAGAAAAAATTGTAGTGGTTTTTTATGGTGTTGATGTACAATGGTTAGGAAATTGTAATGAATTGGGAAAGAGGTGTGGTATTGTTATTATGATTTGTACCAGACATTATGTAGTATGGAATGTTTTATAGTTTCATTCTAGGTATGGGATTTTTTTAGAAATTGTGATATAATAATTAATTAAGAATGTGATGCATGATGATTTGTTAATGAATTTAATGTTGATAAATGAATGTGAATAAAGGTGGTTGTTAGAAAGAGTGGGTTTTCATTACGTATAGGATTAAATATCTTACTAAATGAATGGTTGTTGATAATATGATAATTTGTACATTGGTTTCATTATAAATAAAAATAGGGATTGTGGGTTGTGTTTGTGGCCAATATATATAGGGAATCTATATTTAGTGGTGGTAATAGTTGGTGTTTGATGTTATGTGGTAATGATTCAATGGTGTGGATCATGATAGAGTTGTTTGTTGTAAACCCTATTTTGGGTAATTTATTCTATCTATTATCCTTGTATTCTCATGTTACTTCTATATGAACCCTACTTACGTCAAGTACAATATACTAAGAACCAAATGTTTTGGAGGGGTGTTTTAATTAACATCCTAGATAATTTTAGAATAGATGTTTGATTACCCCCTCTCCCTCACTCTTGCATGGGAATTAGTATATGGTGATGGTACCCAATTGGTTATAAGTATTGGTTAATGATAATGTATTTAGTGGTGTTGTTTGGCAATGAGAGGATATGATATGTAGTGTGGGTCATTTGTCGTAAGAGGAGGGAATGAGGTATATGTATTTCACATTCATAATAGCCTAATATTATAGTTACTTGATTATGATTATAAATGATATGGGATAGAAGATTATATAGTTATGGCATGTGATGTGTGTATGAGAAATAATTCCAACATATGATGTTGGTCCCTGTAGAAGGCTGGGCTGGGTGGGATTTCATCTTGACCCACATTAGATATTGATTGATACGTGATGAATTTAACAGAAGGAAGGGATGTTATTAATGTAAATTTTACATTGGATCATGGTAGTGGAAACTCAGTGGTAATTGGATGTGAGTTTCCTTTATCTATATTATCTTGTTTTTACATTACCAAATTAGATGCATTATTTAGTGAGTAGGCCTCAGTGAGATTGGGATGTCTAATAGATTTTCTTAGATGAACATTTTTTATATTTTTTATTAAATGGATAGTTATTATTCTATTATCACATATTTATAAGATACCTTGGGAATGATTCTACTAAGTATACAATTTATGATCATTATACATATATATAAACTATTTTTAAGGTTTCTAAGAGGGTTTCAAAGACTGATCTGCAAATTAATAGCTTGGATGTTGGTGTGGTTGCAGTGTTTACACCTTAGGATTTCCTATGGTACTATTTTATTTTATAGTTTTAAATGAAATTATTAACATTCATTATGAGAAGTTTGTTATTTTATATTTATGTGTCATGGTTTTGATGTATGGATATTCATTTTATCACTCCCCCTAGATTTATTTTATGAGTGTAATTAATCCCATTATATTATTTATACCCATAGTGCTAGTGGAAAACCCATGTCATATTAGAGGTGGGATTATGGGGTCGCTTTTTCTCTTTACTATTAAACCTAGAGGGGTACCAGTGGAGGGGAATCAAGAAAAAGTGGTATTAGAGATTTTTTTCAGAGATTGTATGGATCTTGGGGTTAGTAACTTGTGATGAATTCAAGGGATATAAGTTTAACAGTGTTAGTTGATATTATCTCATGATTTAAGTGAATTATACTAGAAAAAATATTAGATTTTAGGTCCCCCAATGATCCTACTTGATAACTTTAAGCATTCTAAAGATGCTAAGAGAAATGAAGTTTCTTGAGGGTAGAGTCCTAGGATAGTTAAATAAATAATGTTTTTTATGAATTTGTTTTAATGTAGTGATATTGGTAAAATAAAATGAACAAGAATAAATGAATATTAATATATCCAATGATGTCCTTGTTAGGGTTTCTTTTCCCCCATTTCTAAAATGGATTTTAGTCATCACTCGTAGGAATTTCAACAAGGAGAAGCTCATAAGGCTGAACCCATCAATATTAAAAGGATCAATATAACCGAGGAGGATGATTTATGTAATAAAATTTTGTGTTATTGTGTAACATAACATTTCTAAAAAAAATAATTATTATGTTCGACAGTATAAAAGATAGGAAACATTGATCTTAAACGAACAACAGAATCTTATTAATTAAATGTGACCATTATAACATAGTGGTTAATTTAAAAGGTATGAATAAGAATAACTAATAAATCTATATTTAAAATTAAATACAAATTTATTTCTAAATTATTATATAATAATAACATATTTTTTTTGTAAATTCATTTTAATCGTCAAAAAAATATGTTTTCTTCCAAAATGATATTTATTTATTTTCATGAAGGAATATTATAATTAATTTATATGTGTTTTAGGAAATTTAATTTTTTTTTGAATTTATAATTTAAAAATTATGTTAGAATTAATTTATGATAATTTTATGAAAATATTGATTTTTCAATAAATAGTGAAAATATAGATTTTAATTGAAAAACGTATATTATTTTAAAGTATTAACATGGTAAAAATAATTTTTGGATTATTTTTAAAATAAAATTAATTCATTTTAATTTAAAATAATCTAATTATGGTTTTTAAATATATTTCATACTTAAATTTGGTATAAAAACATTTTTTATTAAAAAATGACTTTTTCCCAAAAAATTGGTTTTCGTTGCCTTTTGCTGGTTTATTTTTAAATTAAATTATTACTTTTGTATGTTTTTAATTTTAATGAATTTATTCCATACTTAGAATCCTAATTTAAAAATTAATTAAATAGTAATCTTTTATTTTTATACAACATGAATAGTAAACTTAGTAATTTTTATTACCAATGTTAAGGGTAAATCGGGTATTTTTTGGTAAAAATAATATGACAAGGACTATAATAATACCATAACACATATAAAAATATTATTTTATGGGTAATTTTAAACACAAATAATCTATGGGTTGAATTTTTGTCCTCTTGGATCCACTTGGTTGATAGTAAGTCCCATGTAGTATTTTATTTTAAGAAAAGTCAAAGTTGTCACACTATTATTTTTAATAATTATAATATTTTTAATATATGGTCATTCAAAATATATTTTTGACCATAAATATTATTTTCAAGTATATAATATTTATATTCATCTTGGTAATTTATTTTTAATTTTTAGGGAATATATAATTATCTTAAAGGCTTGTACAATGATGACGCAGTAATTGTTAATTTAGTGGAAAAATAAAATAAATGATATTAAAAATATTAAAATAAATTTAATTTTAGATATTCAAGGAGATAAATGGATTCTATATATTAATATAACATTTATAGAATGTAATAAAATATTTGGTTAAAATTTTAATCTTTTTTATATTTATAAATTCATAATAATGAATAGTATTGAATTTGACAATAATGACATTTCATGAATATATAATTTTATTAAATTATTAAAAAATCATAAAAATATTAAATAATTACATAGGGGATAATTCAATATCTAAAATTTTATACTTTATAAATTTAAGGGATATTTGAAATTATTTGGCTCTAGAATAGTCTTATTGTATTTTAATATTTTGAGAAATTTCTAAAGTGCTTGTCACATTAATTATAAAAGGGAATTCCTTCTGTCACTTAATTTCAACACTATAAGACTTAGAGATCGACCATACTCTATAAAATTATCTTTCCCAATTCCCTATAAATATTTTAAAGGTTTTTTATCAACAAAATATTAAATTCATGTTATTTAAGGGATCCTTCAAGGAGGCGATATTTAAGAGGTAACTTTCTCAAACCGCCTCTTTTAATTTCTTTTCTTCTTCTAACTTATATACACCCCATTAGTCCATCAAGGAATAACAAATCTATTAACATTTATATAATGGAATATTATATTTATTATGTTATATCTTATATCCATCTTTTTTTATTACATCCTTTTATTCGATGAAACAAAACTATTGTCCCAATTATGGCGTTTGACCGTCTCTCTGGATAATAAGTTTTCATTTTTCATTACTGTATTAAATTATAGAAATAAAATTATTATTATTCTTGAATAAAATTTTAAAAAGTGTATTATAACTTTTTCAATGTTTTTATCTAATATATATATATTATATTTAATAAAATAGAAATAATTCATGATAGTTGGATAACCTGTTGTAATAAACTAAACAATTATCGATAAAGATTTATCAAATGAATCATCCTCATGTTAGAAATGAAAATGATATATGGAAACATTTAAAATTATGAAGGTTAATTAATACCATATAATTTTACTTCTATATTACTATTCCCATTTTACATGAACATCTATAAATATACACAAGTTAACCAACTCTGAAACCGTGAAACGAATACTCTTGGAATGGTAAAATTCATCGTTATGACTCATCAAAGTGGCCATAAATAAACTTAAATAATATTATAATAAAAATATATATGTTTAATATGTTCTGAATCAATTATTTAATGAACTTAATTTTATTACACAATATTTTTTGTGCATGTGATAATACAATCAGACATACAGAAGGGGACCCTTTAATTTGAAAACCACATTTTAAATATTTTAAAGATTTATTTTATAAATCATTTACTTTAATGTCCATAGTTTTAAAAATAATTATGAATTGAAAATAATTTTATAAAAAAATTATTTCTCTAATTTCTATCATATTTTCTTAAAAAGGAATCTTTTTAAGGTTTTATGTAAGGGACATTCCTTTAAAAATCTCCATAATTTATCTTTTAAGAAAAATTAAAAAATAATGTTTTTTATAAAATTACATGGTTATTTTCAAAAAATATATTTCCTTTCAATTTGTGTAGTATCCTGTTAAAATGAGTTATTTTACTCACAGAATGTTTTTGTGATTCAATTATTCCTGTTTTAGGATTATGTTCTAGTTCTTGGGAATTTTTTATGATGATGGGGGGTTATTTTATAAACCAACTATGGGTTGTTATATGACATCTATACAAATAATTGGGTATGTTTTAAGTTGACTATGATGGTTATGACAAGAATAATTATGATGGTTACATCCAGGTTTAACCATCAGGGTTATTTTATGGTAGTCGTGAGGATTACAATCAT
Organism: Viscum album; assembly: GCA_963277665.1. Classification (NCBI taxonomy): domain Eukaryota; kingdom Viridiplantae; phylum Streptophyta; class Magnoliopsida; order Santalales; family Viscaceae; genus Viscum; species Viscum album. The sequence goes on along the minus strand of OY728146.1, from coordinate 638,385,442 downwards.
GTTGTAGTTGTGAGGGTTACATCATATGTCATTATGATAAGAAAATGATGTCCCATTTAACCTAAATTATTTTTTTATGTTTTAAATGTTTTATGTAAATCTCATATTTTCAAAAAGTATGTTTCTAATGAAATTATATGTTACTTTTTAGCATGAGATGTATAAATTTTTTAAAATGATTTTTTTTGTTTACAATTACTCATGTAATAATGGTATATTTACCACTTTTTATGACTCCTGATAATATTTTTATGATCATCCCAAGTTTTAAATGTTTTTTCATAGATTTTTGGGGATGGGTAAAATAAATTAACCTTCAAAGATAAATTTTCTGAAGAATAACCACGAAAATAACCATGTTTTATATTAAAGAACTTTGTTTTATGGGAAATGGATATTGTGTAGTAGTGTCCACTTGTTATGTATGAGATTACATTATAAGATTTTTTCCTAATTATTTAAAACTCTGAACCAAATAGATATTTGGAAATGAAAGAAAGTGAATTATAATATAAAGTCGCTAGAATATGTAATTCTTAAGGCTTAGTACTTATTTTTGGTATCAAAGCATGATTTTGATAACATTGGATATTAGGATGTTTTCTTGAGAGGTTTTATTAGGATTTATATATATCTTCATGGGTTTATAATTTTAAGGATGATTATAATTCCAATTTCTTAGACACCCCTTTTTTTGTTTAATGTGATGTATTTATAACTAATGAATGATATTTTTTTGGAAATTGGAGTTAAATAGGTAATTAATTTCTGTATAAAAGATTTCAAGATTAAATGTATTATAATGTTTCTTAGTGTTTTCTCTTTAAAAGTTATATATTAATTTTACAATGCAATAATTAATTTCAAGTATTAATTATGTTCTTTTCTATAGATTCAATATCAATTATTAGGATGGAAGGAATGTTATCATTCACAACGTTCTTATCCTTTCCAGAATATTTTGTTTTCAATATTATATCAAAATATTGTTCAAATTATTTTGAAATATTTTCATTTATTCTAATGACCTAAAGAAATTTTTTTTCTTATAAAACACATTACAATTCTCTAAAAATAATTTAGGTCATGGTATCTTTTTCATTTCATTTCAAAATATCAAAATTACCAAATCTCTCAAAATAGGTAATTCCATAACAAAAATGGCCATTTTATTTCTAGAAGTTAGGAATAATTTCAACAGATAAAGGGGGTATAAAATAAATCTAGATGTTTAGATTTATGGTATGAATTATTTTATTATGTTCTAAGTATAAAATAGTTTGGTTGATATTGATGAATCATAAAAAAATAATTCATATATTTGGTTTTATAAATGAAGTATTATGGAATAAGATGATGAATCTTGGTTTTTTGTTTAAAAATGAAGTTGAATGAATAATGGGTTTATGTTTTATGTTTTAAAAATTATGTTATAGTGATTTTTTTGTGGTTCAGGTTATTTAGGAAAATGATTATCATATCATAGAGATTATGTGATTTGGGAAACAACATTGTTTTCATAGAAATTAAGATTTATAAATGTTATTTGCAAATAAAAGTCAAAATATATCTTAGAAGACTACGATCATATATAATTTGGGTTTAAATCTTATTTTATAATAATTTTTATTGATTTTTAGTATAGTTATTTTTTGAATGATCTATGTTATACTTTGGGTATTATTACTTAATTTTGGAGATTAATTATTTTTTAGAATTACCTCATTTTATATTAATCAATTTGGTTGTTGTTAATGTCTAAATATAGAAGGAATATATTGTTTTTATTTTTATGATTATATTATCCTTATTAGTAGATTTTAGTGATTTGACCATGAAAAATTCATACTCTTTATTTGGAGTTAATGTTGTGTTTTTTTGTGGAAATTGATTAAAAGATGAAATTATTCTTATCAAGTAAGTATGTTACCTCATGTTCATAGAATAATAATTAATGTAATCTTGAAATAAGAAACATTATCCATATAAATTTTCTAACTATAAATAAATAGACTTATAAACCATCACATATTTAAGGTTTTTTGATGGTTAACTTTCCCATGACCATGTTCTCTATAACACCTCAAAATTCTCAAGTAAGAACCTTGTATACGATAGTGTTCATGACACATGACACCAAGCGTGTAAGGGAATATAATACCCTAATACTTTAAAATATATTTACTATTTCAAATGAATTTTATATAATTTATGTATATCAATTCTTACAACACCACGTTAGCATGTGTTATATGTAAGATAAACCTTCTTCGATGGATTTCATTACATGCAAGACTGAGTTTTTCCCAGCAATAATATATAATTGAAATATTATTATATAATATATTAAGACATAAAAAATAGGTTATGAATAATATTTTCTAAATTATGAAAATATATTGTTTACACAACTAATTAATTTTTTATAAATTAATTAAAAATGAATATAAGAATCAATTCAATATAAAAATAATATTTTTATAGAATGATTTTTTTTCACCCAAAGTTGTTTTACACTGAAAAAATTAAATTAATTATTAAGTGATATTAATTTAATATAGATATGATACATTCCATATAATATTATTTATTCATCCAATATATATGATAATCATAAAAAACCCAATTTTACACATAAAATACTATATTTTTATAAAGGTAGTTTTCCACCTTTGGAAGGAGAACCCATTATAAATATAATTTTTAAACCTTATATATGTATATAATTTCAAAATAAATTTAATATTTTAGATAGAAACGTACAAATAAGGTTAGGGTAAATTTTTGGATTTTTTTCATGAAGTTTCATTTTTTAATGACTAGGGAAAAATTCTGAATTTTAGTTTAAAACTGATATTTCACTCAATTTATTTATAAGTTAAAATTATATTTAAAATTATTTTTAAAGATTAATTAGAGATAATTTTTATCAATTAATAAAATTTAGGTAATTTTAATCCCTTTTACATTGAAAATGACTATCAAAATATAGAAAACTTTTGGACATTTTTACCTTAAAACCTCGCATCATCGTCTCGTCTGTGAGATGAAATTTAAATTAATTAAAGTAACTTATATGATTGGAATTTGGAGAAAGTAATTACATATTTTTAGTCAGAGAAATTTATAATTCCTAATAAGTTCAACATATTTTTTTACCAAAATGATTAGTGAAAGTAATTCAAATTAATTACAATGATTAAGGTAAAATTATGCTTAATAAGGGAATGAATCTTAGCCTTAAAGCACAAAAAGACCTATAAACAAGTAAAAAAAATATTTTATGGCCATATTTATACCCTATAATCCCTTGTATAGAATTGGGGCTATTATTGGAGCCACATTAAATGTGAAAAACTTGGTATGAATTGTTTTCTCAAAATATTACAAGAGTTTCACTGCTCCTCTACTATAAAAGACCAACATTTCTCCCCATTACTCACACCTATCCAACCACTTAGGTTCGGCCATAATCTTACCAATTAAATTTAAAAAATATCTCACATATAACTTGAATCCTCCCTTTGTTTAATAATCATTCCATGTAATCCATTTGGTATAAACCAAAAGCAGTTACCCAATTTTTAAGGTAGCGCTTTCTAAAGATCTTTTTTCTTTCATTTACTTTTCCACCGCCACAAATATTCTTATTCCATGTTCATATAATGACACCAGTATCATATATATATATATATATATATATATGTTTTTATATTATGGGTTCTACCTACACTTACACACATTTACATCTAATGGGTAACAAACTTATTGTTTCTGTGTACGACGAACTAATACCTCACGAAATGATGAAAATTATTTTTTCCTTTACAACTATCTTGGTGGACATTTTTATCACAACCCCCTCCCCACAAAATGTACCCCTCCTGGGCCGAAAATGTGATAAGGGAGATAATGACCCCCAAGTCCCACCTCCAGTAGGCCCCGGGTTGGCGACTAGCACCGAGGGTATAGTAAACACATAGATGGGAGGCGTTACCCTCTAAGAGAACACATACAGAAGAGAGAGATAAGATAAACACTAAACAATTCCAAATCAGACAGAAATACAAATGAAATCCAAAGTACACATATATAATGCCATGAAAAACTACTACAACGGAAGGGGGAAAAACTACAAGTACCCAAAAGAATGTAAAAACCGCAACAACCACAAGCCCAAACAGCTCCTAAAACCCCAAGATAGTAGAAACAAGCTTGATCTCCAATATGCTGCAAGTGACCATAAAATAGTTTAAAACGAAAAAGGGTGAGTATTAAAGAATACTTATTAGGATCCTCCATGAAGACTCTCATGCAAAAGTAAAGGAAACATGCTAAAGCACAGTGAACAACAAGTGAAACTAACTTGTCACCTAAATAGGCATACTAAGTTCCCAACCTCACTATGGCTACTCTCACTGAGTAACGCATAAAAGAGTATATAATGTAATAAATAATATCAAGGGTACCCCCTACTACTTCGCCACTGGTTTTCAGCTTTTCCCTAATGTCACATGTCATAGGCATCTCTCTCCAAAATGTCTTGCTCGTAGAAACCTGGGCGAAGAACCACAATATGCACCTCGTGCAACAAAACCACCACATCTACGTAAGAAAGTAACCAGGTAGTTTCCAGAAGCCACCACAACTCTCATAATGTGTATCACACGTCGGGTATTATACCTCAATCCATTACAACCCATACACAGAGTAAGGATCCTCAATCCATCACAGCCAATACATGTTACACCAATAGTAGTCTATAGTATACTAGATCTAGAATATATGAGTGTGAATAACATAAGCCATTATATCCCTATTCACACATATATAGAGAAAACTAACCACTACGCCTACCTAGAAAATTATATACCAAGAGAAGAGAGTGAGGCCAAAGGGTGTATTCATCCATCCATCCTCCCACTAGAATGTTGGGGAAAACACCCCTTAGGGCTCAGAATCCTATGGGTGTCAGTTTCCCTTACCGACAGGGTGGAGTAGCATATAGAAACACAAAAAGTGCAGAATATACTATATCTCACAACCACACTATGGGAATAACCTAGTCTTAGTCTCAAATGCAGCTAACATCTCTCAGACTCCCAACAGCCACTTCAAAGACTAGGCATCCTATAGGCACACAACCATTTAAAAAGATTTAATGCTTTACTTCATTCCCTTTTTATCAGTACCACTTTATGTTAATTAATTTTTAAAATATTAATTAACCAATTAAAATTCCACATTAAATTTCATTAGCATCACACCCCAAGTCCACTGCCCCTTTAAAATTCGAACTTCATCATTATGTTCTAGAAAACTCCAACCCCATGGTTTAACACCATTCATTCAATTTTTCCTAACAGAATTAAATTCCAATAGTCCAAGGAATTCTAGAAAAACATTCTATGCTACTAAACACAAGAGTTCTCAACACAGTGAGTAGATGTACTACCTGTCGAGTATTTGCTGCCTAGAGCAAGAGTGTAGACCCATCCTCCCTTGAGAGGATAAACATGAAAATAATGTGGCATAACCTATGCGTATTTGCCTCTTTCAGAAGAAGGGTAAGCAAGACCAGATGCCTTAGGAAGTGGGCAAAAGTAAAATAGGTAATAAACCAAAAAGAAACTGCAAGAATCCAATAAACACATCCATCATGTTCCATCATCCTTGATGTCCTCCCCGACACCCACATGCATATAATGATGCATCTTGCCACTCTAGGAATCATCTGATGCCACAACCAAAAGTCCTCCATGCCCCCACATATCACAATAGCCATCTAGGATCACATCATAGCACAAGCATCAGGAAAACAAACATTTTAACAATTGGGATCTTGGCCCTTTAACAAACAATAGGGAACTCTGGACCCTATAAGGAGTTATCTTTTATCGAACAGTCAGTTAATTAATCCATATTAGATTAACCTATTATTATTAGTAGATTCCATATTAGAGAAACCTAAACAGTAATCTGTCACAAATAATTAAACATGCTTACTGCACCATTTTTATTAACATCATATTACAAAAAAAAGAACCAGATTCATTTACATGCCTCTTTATCTTTAGCCAAAAAAATTTCAATTAACTCTGGTTTACATTCTTTACCAATTTCCACTAAGAACGAACATCAATACGAAGAAATCATAGATATCACACTATCTAGTAAAGCAGAAGGCAATAAAATACGATCAATATCAATTTATTTATCCAGTTCAAATATTTATTATTTCAATTCTATTGCGATCCCATGGGATAAAACATGATAACTATACAGTTGCCCATAAAATAAAATATAATAAATGAATACCCTACCTCAAATAGTTCTTGATGTTCTTTATATAAGAATAGTCCACACAATGTGTCACGATCGCCTCCTCTCGCAACAATGGCATCCACCCGAGGATGCCACGGTATGACCGCACCAACCAAAACCCAAGAAAAATACATTATAAACATGGATATTACATGATATAATAGGACAAGGAGAAATAGAAGGAGACGAACCCAAAAGATCCCTGATAAAACATACCTTATTTTGATGAAGGATCGACCCTTGATGTTTGCACCAAAGCAGGGGGTGCACATGCTGTAGGAAGAACATCAATGAGAATCCAATCCACAGGGGAAAGTTTGATCTCATGATTCATAAAGGAAGGAAGGAATGGTTTGAGCATCTAGAAATAGAGAATAAGGAGGAAGAAAAAGGGAGGAAAACATCTTTTCCCTTTTGAATATTTAATGGAGCAACAGTTTAAGATACACTTTATTTCCCATTAAAATCGGATCGCATTAAAACACATGGTATGAACAAGTAAAAACATCCTGAGCCATAGGAATAATAAATATAGGAGTTATAGCCTTCGATTAGGCCTTAAAGTCCTTAAAATGAGGCTTTAGATGTATTTTACGTCAAAGGAAACGTTAAAGGGGTGAAACTGTAGGAAAATGGAAACACTATTCATGGACTCGAAATTTGGAAAAGGAAATAGAGGTTACCAATAGACCTCACCACTCTAGGAACACTCTTCAAAAACTCAAAATCTTTCAAAGGAAATAGAGGTTACTGATAGACCTCACCGTTCTGAAAACACTGTTCACAAACTCAAAAATTTTCAAAGGAAAGAGAGGTTACTGATAGACCTCACCATTCTGGAAACACTGTTCATGAACTCAAAATTTTCCAAAGGAAATAGAGGTTAATGATAGACCTCACCATTTTTGAAAAACTCCTCATGAACTCAAAATTTAGCAAAGGAAAATAAAGGTTACCAATAGAGGTTACTGATAGAACTGTTCACCGATGGAACTTTTCATAGAATTGGAAATCTGGCAAAGGAATGTGAGGTTACCGTTAGAGGTTACCGATAGATCTGTTCACCAATGGAAGTGTTCATAGAGTTGGAAATTTGGCAATGGAAAGAGAGGTCACCATTAGAGGTTACCAATAGAACTGTCCACCGATGGAATTGTTCATAGAATTGAAAAGTTTTCAAAGGAAAGAGAGGTTGCTGATAGAGGTTACTGATAGAACTATTCACCAATGAAACTATTCATAGAATTGGAAATTTGTCAAAGGAAAGAGAGGTTACCTTTAGAGGTTACCGATAAAACTGTTCACCAATTGAACTGATCATAGAATTGGAAATTTGGAAAGGGAAGGAGTGGTTACCATTAGAGGTTACCGATAGAACTATTCACTGATGGAACTATTCAAAGAAGGTTACCGATGACACTATTCACCAAGGGTCACTGATGACACTATTCACATAAGGTTACTGATGACACTGTTCACCTAAAGTCACTGATGCACTATTCATAGAAGGTTACCGTCTCACTATTCACAACTGTCTACCATTGGAACTATTCACCAAACCAGAAAATTGGCAATTTGTTGTGGATAAGTCCCCTTGACCTCCTGAATCACCTCAAACACCATATTTTTACAAATTAATGGGTCGGAGAGGTCCGGGACATTACATCAGATACCTATCAGAACATTCTTGTCCCCGAGAATTCAAAACCCACCTAAAGTGAAGACAAAACGGGGTCCGAACAACCACCCATCGAGATACCTCTCAAAAGAGATAAAGCCAAAAAAACAAAAAAAGGGGGCCATATCATAAACATGAAAGGTTTATAACCACAAAGTCTACATTAATACATGAAAAGAGTTAGACATTAAACAACACTGGGTATTGAGCACGTGTCTTTGACTCATGTTTCAAGGTACTTTCCTCCATGAAACTATGTCACTACAAGACATGAACCAAGGGGATATAATGACCACACAATACATTCTCCTTGCGGTCTTGGATCTCCACAGGTCACTCCTCAAAAGATCCATCATCATCAACATCGATCTATCCCCAATCGATGACATGAGAGTCATCATGAAGATAACGACGGTGCTATGATACCTGGATAAAATCATGTATCTGACTCATCTGAAGGGGAAGTGCTACTCGATACGCCACAACTCTAACACGAGCTAACACCTCGAAAGGCCCAACAAAATGGGGATAAATCTTACATCTGTGAACAAACCTTTGCTTCACACGATGGGGACTAACCCTCAAAAACATGTGGTCCCCAACATCATGATCTAAGGGCCTACTACTTTGATCGGCATAATATTTTGGACAATATTATGCTGTCTTCATCCTCTCTTGAATCACTTAAACCATCTCTGTTGTATTCTTCACTAGTTCCTATGACTCTCTGACCCGAGACCAACACAACATATAATGTAAAGGTCAGTCATATAAGGCTTCAAAAGGCACTATACTGATGGTGGAGTGAAAACTATTATTGTAAGATAACCCCACCAAGGGTAAGGGCATCATCCCCGAGCCTCCAAAATCAAGAACACAAGAGAGTAACATGTATTCAAGATTCTGGATGGTTCGCTCTGTCTGACCATCCGTTTGAGGATGAAAATCAGTGATAAGGCATAGCTGAGAACCAAAATCAAACTAGAGACTAATCCACACCCTAGAAGTAAAACGAGGATCTCAGTCAGAAATGATCATCCTTGGGACTCCATGAAGTCTCACCACCTCCTCCAGATACTGCCTCGACAAAACTTCCACTAAGCTCAACTCCTTGATTGCTATAAAGTGGGCTGATTTTTTTAAGAAATCCACTACCACCCAAATAGAATCATGTCCTCCTGGAGCTCTGGGTAAACTAGTAACAAAGTCCATTAAGATGTCCTCCCACTTCCACTGAGGAATCTTTAATGGATGGAACAAACCACTTGGGATGCGGTGCTCATCCTTGACCTTCTGGTATACTAAACATCAATACACAAACTCTTCAACCTCATGCTTCAGACCAGGCCACCAAAAATGAATCCTCAAGGCTCAATATGGCTTTTTCATGCTAGGATGCACCACTAAATGATAACTATGGAACTCTCTGACAACCATCTTGTGCATCGTCAAAGGAACAAAGAGCCTTCTGTGATACAACACTCAGTGTTGTTCATCCTCTGACCAACCATCAGTGGCCTCACCATAAACAACTCGATCTCTCCAAACCTCCACCTCAAGTTCCCCCAACTGGGAATCTTCCACCTGTTGCATAATATAGGATTGCACCATCATCTTAAAAAGACAACCTCTTCCCCCAACTTACCCCATGTTAAGATGTAATGATGATAGTTATTCCATTACACTCCAGGAATCACCGGATTCACGCACAACATCACTATGCAACTTTTGACTCAACGAATCAGCTATAACATTCCACTTTATAGGTGTATTCAATATTTCAATGTCTTATTCCTATAAGAACTCCATCCACCAACATTGTCGCAAGTTCAAGTCATGCTGGGAGAAAACATAACTCAAACTCTTATGATTGGTGAAAACCACAAAGCGCTCACTAATGAGGTAATGTCTCCACAACTTCAGAGAAAACACTACGGATGCCAACTCAAGATCATGGGTGGAAAAGTTACGTTTATGGGGATGCAACTACCGAGACCCATAAGAAACAAATAGTCTTTTCTGCATCTGAACACCGCCCAACCCCAGATGCAAAGCATCATAGAAAACATCAAACCGAACTCCCTCATCTGGAAGACAAATAATTGAAGCACTTACTAACTTCTCATTTAGATACTCGAATGCTGCCTGACACTAATCAGACCATATGAACGCCTGGTCATTCTTGGTCAAAGTTGTCATAGGAGTTTCAACTCGTGAGAAATCAGCTATGAACCTCCTATAGTAGCCTTTAAGACCAAGGAAACTTCACACCTCAGACACTGTCTTAGGGGCCGCCCAAGATGCAACTTCTTCTATCATCAAGTGATCCATAGCTACACCCTTCCGAGACACAACATTCCCTAAGAAATAAACTTCTCAAGCCCAAAACTCACACTTTGACAACTTCCGAAACAGCTGATATTGACGAAGAACTTCCATAATGGCTTGTAGATGCTTTGCATGATCTTCTTCAGATTTAGAGTACACAAGGATGCCGTCAATGAAAAATACAATGAACTTGTCCAAGAACTCATGAAACATAGTGTTCATCAATCCCATGAACATAGATGTGGAATTTTTTACACCGAATGGAATTACGACGAACTCATAATTACCATGATGACAACGAAAATTAGTCTTATGGATATCCTCATCCTTCAAACGCATCTAATAATATCTTAACCGCAATTAATTATTTGAGAACCAACTTGCACCCTTCATTTGATCGAATAAATCATCAATCCGTGGAAGAGGATATTGATTCTTTATTGTCACTTTGTTTAAGCGACGATAATCGACACACAACCACAAACTTTCATCATCCTTCTTCACGAACAAAACTGGTACACCGTATGGTGAAACACTCGGCTGAACAAAAACTAACTATAATAGACCATAAACCAGTATACATAACTCTTGCAACTCATAAAGGGCCATCCTATATGGAGACATAGAGATAGAAGATGCTCCGAGTTGTAGTTCAATCCCAAACTCGATCTCTCGTCGAGGGGTTAATTCTACAAACTCTTTTAGAAATACATCAGGGTACTCTTCTATGACACTAGGTAACTCAAACTAATGAACCTCAAAAGAACTCAACATCATCTCATACATCATAGATGATAAGTATGGAATGCACCTATGACCCATACGAGGATCTCGCTCCTAATAAACACCACCGACACTCTATATGCACCAACGAAAATGACCTTCTTCCTGAAGCAATCCATGATATCCTACACCCAATACAACCAATACATGCTGAGGATGAAATCTTATGGTTGTATTAGTAAACATAGGAAATCTCCATAGAGTGGTGTTTCCCCAACACTAGCTCACAGTCTCTACATACTTCAAATAAGTCAACTCGACCTCAAACATTCGTAGTCAACACCAAGGGAACTAGAAGCCTTTCTACCTCAAGTCACAAAGCATGGAAAAGGGTAGGTGATATGAAGGAGTGTGTCTCTCTTGAATCAAACAAAGCATACACCATGGTAGAAAACAAACAAAGGGTACCTCGAATGACATCTAGCTCACCTGGTGCTATCAACGCTAAATCATAAAGCCGAACATGACCACCTCCATAGCCTTTATGACCCTGATGATGACCACCACCATAGTCACACTCTTCTCTATGAGGATGGGGAGAATCACGGGTTTTACACTACTTTCCCTATCTACACTCTGCTGATCTATAGCTGGTGAAACCTACTATTGCTGCCTCGGCTGGAACTCCTTCAACGGAGGAACCTAGAGCGAAAAAACTGGTTCACGATGACTGCTCTGAAAGGTTAGGCACTCTCTTTTCTGATGACCTATACCACCACAAGAAAAACAAGAGCCGGAACCCTTGGAATAATCAAGAGAGTTTCTACCTCTGGAGAAATGAGATGTGAAGGGACGGGACCTACTCTCGGCAGAATGTAAACTCTTTTTCCCTGAAAACTGGTAACCCCAAACCACAGCTCTATTTCATGAGGAATGATGATGACTCCCCTCTCGTGATGATCCGGTTTTGGCCAAATTCCTCTCAACAACCTCTGCCCTCACCATCACCTCAATATATGTTTTTAGCATAAATGGGGTAACCTACTGCTGTATCTCTAGATGAAAAGCCTCCTCGACATGCCTCACCCTGGCCTCCTCATTTGGAAGTAGGTCCGAAGCATATCATAAAAGGATTCTGAAACAGATTCCAAACTCTTGAACACTGGAGATCCCCTGTCGAAGGGTAAGAAGCTCCTAGCGACTAGATGCATTCATAGTCGAATAAAGAACCTCAACTCTAAACTTGTCTCGGAACTCCTCCCTTGAGATCGCTGACTCTTCACGATCCCTGAGGAATAAGAACCACCACTTCATCACTGCTCCACGCATAATCATCACAACCAAGGACACCATGTGATCCTTACGATCATGGATTGAACTGAAGCTGATCTCGACCTCCTCTAAATAGTCTTTTGTGACTGCATCTGAAACGAAGCCCTCGTACTTCTGCAATCTCTAGTGTTGAAACTCTGGGAGTGTCTTCCTCCAAGTGTCCTCGTTATCACCGTCTACTCTACAACGATCTGCTGGAATAGCCTACTATACATATTCTATGAAAACCTAAAGAGGACGTCGACCTGGACCCATGCCTGTAAAATAAAAAACCATTAGAGCTTCTAAACCTGGAATATAGAGGACTCAACATTAATTGATTAACTGTTTTCTTTCTATTCATTTTAGATTAACCTATCCAAAGGTCTACCCATTCAAACACAGTCACAAATAAGAATGATTCATTATCCTTTCCTAGGTCTCTACCATACAACTAGTATCACCTCATTTTGTAGATATTGTAATCTTAAAGGTCTGTACATCAGATTATTGGGGGGCCTGAATGCCTATGTCTCAACCGGTCTCTAGAGTTTACATCACTTTCTAAACATGAATGAAACTGTTTTCCTACCAACCCTTGCAACCTCACCTGTGCCTAACTCCAAACTCCATCCTATCACTCACCCTCCCTTTGATATCACTCTGTCACGACCCACTCCCCACAAAGTGTACCCCTCTTGGGCCAGAAATGTGAGAATGCAGAAAATGACCTTCGAGTCTCGCCTCTAGTATGCCCCGAGTTGGCGACTAGCATCAAGGTAATAGTAAACACATAGATGGGATGCATTACCCTCTAAGAGAGCACATGTGGAAGAGAGAGATAAGATAGACACCATCCAAATCCAAATCAAATATAAATAAAAATTAAATCCAATGTTCTCATATGCAATGTCATGCAAAAATTCTACAACTAAAAGGGGAAAACTACAAGTACCCAAAAGAAAGTAAAAACAGCAGCAAACACAAGGCTGAACAGCTCCTGTAACCCAAAGCTAGTAAAAAACTAGCTTGATCCCCAACCTTCTCCAAGTGACCTAAAAAATAGTTTATAAAGACATAGGGTGAGTATAACAGTATACTCAGTAGGATTATCCCTGAAGCCTCTCGTGAAAAAGTAAAGGAAGCTTGCTAAAGCACAGTGAACAACATGTGAAACTAACTCGTCACCTAAATAGGTATAATAAGTTCCCAACCTCACCATGGATACTCTCACCATGTAACGCATACAATAGTATATAATGTAATAAATAATATCAAGGGTACCCAACTACTACTTCCCCACTGGTTTTCCACTTTTCCCCAATGTCGCATGTCCTAAGCATCTCTCTCCAAAAGGCTTGCCTGCAGACACCTGGTCAAAGCACCACAATATGAACCTCATACAACAAAACCACCACATCTATGCAAGAAAGTAACCAGGTAGTTTCCGGGAGCCACCACAGCTTGCATAACGTGTATCATACATCGGTTATTATACTCAAGCCATTACAACACATACACCAAGTATGGATTCTCATGCTATCATAGCCTATACACATTACACCTATAGTAGTCCACAGGATATTGTATCTAGAATATATGTGTGTGAATAACCACAAGTCATTACATCCCTCTGCACACATGTATGGGGAAAAAAACAATTATGCCTACCTTCATAAGTATCTACCAAGAGAAGAGAGCGGGGCCAAAGAGGATAGTCATCCATCCATCCTCCCACCAAAATGTTGGGGAAAACACACACCCCCCCAAGGGCTAAGAACCCCTGGAGTGTCAGTTACCCTTACTGATAGGGTGTAGTAGTGTATAGAAACAAAAAAGTACAAAATATACTATATCTAACAACCACACTATGGGCATAACCTAGTATTAGAATCAACTGCAGCTAACATCTCTCAGACTCCCGACTTCCACTTCTAAGACAAGGTATTCTATAGGCACACAAACATTTAAAAAGATTTAATTCTATACTTCAATCCCTTTTTATTAGTTCTACTTTAAGTTAATTAATTCTTTAAACATTAATTAAACATTTTCAATTCCACATTAAATTTTATTAGCATCACACCCCATGTTTACTGCCCCTTTAAAATTAATATCCCAAAATTATGTTCCAGGAAACTCCAACCGCATGGGTTAACACCATTTATTCAATTATTACTAATAAAATTACTTTCCCCCAATCCCAGGCATTCTAGAAAAACATTCTATGCTACTAAACACAAGGGGTCTCAACACGTTGAGTAGATGTACTAACCATCGAGTCTTTTCCACATATAGCAAGAAATTAGACTCATCCTCCCTTGAGGGGCTAAACAAGGAAAGCATTGGGAATACAATACAAGTATTTGACTATTTTGGAAGAAGGGTAAGCAAGACCAGCTGGCTTAGGTAGTGGGGAAAAGTAAAATAGGCAATCAACCAAAAATAAACATCAAGAATCCAACAATCACATACATCCCATTCCATCATCCTTATTGTCCTCCCGACACCCACATGCATAAAATGGCGCATCTCGCCACTCTAGGCATTATATGATGCCACAAACAAAAGACCTCTATGCCCCCACATATCACAACGTCCATCCAAGTTCACATCACAGCACAAGCAGTAGGAAAACAAACATTTTAATAATTGGGATCTTTTCCCTTTAACAAACAATAGGGTTACTTAGGTCCCTACGAAGAGTTATCATTTATCGAACAACTGGTTATTTAATCCATCTTATATTTACTGATTATTATTCATAGGTTCCATATTCAAGAAACCTAAATAGTAAGATGTCACAAATAATTAAACATGCTTACTGCACCATTTTGATTAACATCAAATTATAACAAGTAGCACCAGATTCACTCACATGCCTCTTTATCTTTAGCCAAATAATTATCAGTTGACTCTGGTTTACGTTCCTTACCAATTTCCATCAAGAATGAACATCTATATGAATTATTCATAGATATCACACTATCTAGAAAAACAAGAGGCAATAAGATATGATCGATATCAATTTATTTATCCGGTTTGAATATTTATTATGTCAATTCCATTGTGATCCAGTGGGATAAAACAAGATAACTATATCTTTTCACATAAAATAAAAGAGAAGAAAGAAATTCCCTACCACAAGCAGTTCTTGATGTTATTTATATGAGAACAGTTCACACAACATGTCAAGATCGCCTCCTCTCGTGAAAACTACATCCACCCGAGGATGCCACGGAACGGCCACACCAACCGAAACCCAAGAAAACTCTATTAGAATCATAGAGATTACATGACATATCAGGGAAAGGAGAAATGGAATGATATGAACCCAAAAGAACCATTATAAAACATACCTTATTTCGATGAAGGATCGACCCTTTCTATTTGCACCAAAGTAGGGGGTGCATATGCAGCAGGAAGAACATCAAGTGGAATCCAATCCATGGAGAAAAGTTTGATCTCGTGATTCCTACAGGAAGGAAAGAAAGGATTGAGCATCTAGCACCAGAGAAGAAAGAGAAATAATTAGGAAGATATATTTTCCATTTTGAATATTTAATGGAGCAATAGTTTAAGATATGCTTGATTTCCCATTAAAAGCAGACCGCATTGAAACACACGGTTTGACTAAGTAAAAATATCCTGAGCCTTGTGAATAATTAATATAGGGGTTATGACCTTTGAATTGACCTGAAAGTCCTTAAAATGAGGCTTTAAATGTATTTTTTTCAAAGAAAACATTAAAGGGGTGAAACTGTAGGAAGCTGGAAACACTGTTCACAAACTCGAAATTTGGAAAAGGAAATAGAGGTTAATTATAGACCTCACCATTCTAAAAATACTATTTATGAACATGAAATTTGGTAAATGAAATAGAGGTTACCGATAGACCTCACCATTCTAGAAACATTTTTCATGAACTCAAAATTTGGTAATGGAAATAGAGGTTACCAATAGACCTCACTGTTCTGGAAACATTGTTCACTAACTCAAAATTTGAAAAAGGAAATAGAGGTTACCGATAGACCTCATCGTTCTAGAAACACTATTCATGAACTCCAAATTTGGAAAAGTAAATAGAGGTTACCGATAGACCTCACCATTCTGGAAACACTATTCATTAACTCAAAATTTGGAAAAGGAAAATAGAGGTTACCGATAGAACTGTTCATCGATGGAATAGTTCATAGAATTGAAAATTTTGAAAATGATAGAGAGGTTATTATTAGAGGTTATAGATAGAACTGTTCACTGATGGAACTATTCATAGAATTGGAAATTTTTCAAAGGAAATATAGGTTACTGTTAGAGGTTACCGATAAAACTCTTCACTGAGGGAACTGTTCATAGAATTGGAAATTTGGAAAAAAGAAAGAGAGGTTACTATTAGAGGATACTGAAAAAACTATTCACTAATGAAACTGTTCATAGAATTGGAAATTTGGGAAAGGAAAGAGAGGTTACCATTAGAGGTTACTGATAGAACTGTTCACAGATGAAACTATTAATAGAATTGAAAATTTGGCAAAGTAAGGAGAGGTTACCGATAGAACTGTTCACCAATGGAATTGTTCATAGAAGGTTGTCAATGACACTATTCACCAAGGGTCACTGATGACACTATTCATAGAAGGTTACCGATGCACTGTTCATAGAATGTTACCATCTCACTGTTCACAACTGTCTATAATTGGATCTGTTCACTGAACTAGAAAATCAGAAATGTGTTGGAGATAAGTCCCCTTGACCACCCAATCACCTCAAACACCATATTTTCACAAAGGAATGGGTCAGAGAGGTCTAGGACATTAAAAATATGATGAAATGTATAGTTATATATGGTTTTTATGATATTTATTAAGTATTTATTCTCCTTTAAATATTTTATAACACATACCCTTGTATTGATTTTGTATAAATATGATAACATCGTTTTTGGAAGTGTGGAATACCGCCTCCTCAAAGCGATGTGAATAATTCACACTATACATCGACCATATAGAAGATGATTTTAATGAGGATATGTAACATATATTACATATATATGATACGTGAATTATAATATATATTTTTATACAAATAATTTACTTTGCATTCATTTAATATGAGAATGAAATGAAAGTAGTTTTCATGCATACGTACAGCCAACCACCTCCAAGAATAGTGCATTTCATTTATTATCTCCAAACATTATAGATTATTATAAATAAATAAGTAATGATAATATATGATAATTAAGTCACTGTTAGAATTATTGATATCATGAAACCATGATCTAATTAATGATATCAATAAGTAACAAGTTAAAACTTACTTGAGAAAACTGGGCAATTAACACCTGAAATAGTGAAATTAATGAATGTTTGTTAACAAACAGGTAATGATATATTATAAGAAGTTAATATATATGGTATTATAAATGTGATTATGATTATTATATTTGTTAGTAATAGATATTAAACCACTATACATGAGGCTAAATACCACCCAAAAAATGAAGAATAAGGTAAGGGATTCTTGTCTCACTTTTCATTCTATGTGGCATACATCATTTAAACCACTTACCTATTTTTTTGTGGCGTACCTATTGACCATTTTGATATATTGTATCTTGAATTATTTTATTTTCCTGTTATTATAATTTTCAATTTGAATTTCCTCACCCAAGTGGTTTACCATGAAAATTACCAAGTGGAAAAAATTATTTTTGTAATCTCACATTCTTTTGTGATTGTCAACATTCTCTTTAAAAAATAACTTTAATTTAATCATTTATCATTGTATATTTAAAGAATTCTTAGTTGATTTATATTATTATTTCCTAAACCATATACCATATTAGAAAGGGTATTTAATTTGATAGTTTTTTCATAGACTGAGGAAATATTTGACAAATTAATATTTCTCAATCAATACAGTTATTTGATAAGGCATATTGTTTATTATGATTATTCAATATAAATAATTGATTTGGAATGGAAATGAATGGTGTGGTGCAGAATTTATATATTCCCTTGATGTATCAACAGTTTCTCATGAGATGGATAATTTATTCAAACAAAATGGGTTTCTATCCATGGTTTTAAAACATCTTGTGAAATATCTTGATTGGATTGGTTTTCACATGCCTTAGACATGATATCCAATAATTAATATTTTCCATCATTTAGATTTAGTTATTATTTATCCATGAGATTTTACATTTAAATATCTATGGATGTAATTCATTTATAGTTTATTGATTTACGACATGTGTTTCAATTTCTTACCTTGTCATATTAATTAATACATATTTATTTTTGAAAATGGTATTGGTGTTTTGTTATTTACCATTCCATATTGATTGATTCATTATTTCTTCAATCATATTTACCCTTAATAAGAATTTTATCTCACCCTTATAATGTGTTGTTTCTAGGGATATAAAAAAAGATAATTTTGAATAAGATCCAATGATGCAATTTATTTCAGCTTATTATGCATTATGTTTTATTTTTTTCATTTGTATTATGGGTATCATATATGTAATATTGTTTTCAAGACTCTAAAATTATTGGTCCTTTGGGATTTGATTCCTTGTAATAACTCTAATGTAATAAAATAATGCATTGACTTTGTGCTTCTGAGTTTTCTGTGTTATAGTTGGTATTATAGTAATTTTAGCAACAACATTGGAAAGTGGATTTTGTAATCATAGATTTGGGAACATAACCCTAAGATAGAATTTGAGGATGAGTATAGAAGAAAATACTAAACTTTTGGTAAGTATTACATTATTTCAGTATACCTATAAATACACCCTTATATTGTATTACATGTGCACATGGTTCTGGTACATATGTATGTAGGATTAATAACTCGGACAAGGTGTCCTGGGCCTGACTCAAGGTAACCCGGTACATGAAAATGTACCTTACTACACACTTAGTTGGACACACCCAGGGAATAATCCTAGGATAATTATCATTTTCTTTATATACCATTATGAAGGATTTATAAGTATAAATACAACAGTTTTTATGATTAATAAATTATCTATGAATAAATTTCTTAATTTATGTTATGCCAGTTTTAGAGCTATACAAAGTAGGAAATTTTAAGAGCTAATCCATTATATTCCATTGTTTAGAAATGTAACTCAAAAGGATGAATGATGTCGACACTCATGAAAATGTTATAGATTTCCCTTTTTAGGAAACCAATACAGTCGGTAGTAGAATAGAGAAAATCATGTCATTATTTGGGAAACATAATCTGGTTATGAAAAATAACATTACCTGAATGGAGAAACCTATTCCATGGAGAGAATCTCCAATTATGGATCACTTTATGTACTATAATCTCCCATATTTTTGTGGGACCACTAATAAAATTTTATTTGATAACTGTATTATGTCTTTAGAGAAGATATTTCTGGCCATGGGATGCAACGAAAAGGAAAAGGTTACACTTGAGGTCTATTGTCTCCAAGGTTATGTTCATCAGTGGTGGTCTCTGATCCAGAATACAAGAGAGTAAGAATAAATTGAACTCATGGAATGGATGAATTTTAAGGATAAATAATTTGATAAATTATTACCTCGTTATCAACAAATTGATAAGAATAAAAAGTTACTTATCTTAAAAAAATGAAGAAGAGAGTGTTACATATTATGAAGCAACCTTCAAAATGTTAGCCAATTTTTCTTCAGGTTATATACACAAAATGGAGTGAAATATAGATCACTTCTTTGAAGGTTTTAAAATAAATATTCAAAGGTTACTATTGTCTCAAAACGTTTCTTCATATGATGAAATATTTTTATGTGATATCAAGACAGAGAAAGTATTCCCTAAGTATTATGGATTTAAAGGCAAGGAAGAGAATAAGAGAAAGTAAGAAAAAATAAAAGATAAAGGGAATAAGGTAACAAAAGATTTTCCCACTTATGAAACTAAGGGAATGAACACCCTGGTAAATATTTGAAGGGACAAGGAGTTTTCTTTAAATGTGGATAAAAGGGTCACCAAGAAAAATAATGGAAATGAAATAAGTAAAACACTCTTATTCGGTGTTATAATTGTAACAAGATGGGGAACTGTGCAAAATATTTCCCTAAGTGTCAAGGGAATATAGATTTAGAGAAACTAAAGGATAAAGATCAATAATATGTTATTGACACAACATTAGTGGAATAATTAATGTGATTCTATTTTTGGATCTATGAAATATATTGTAAAATTATTTTTTATGTTTTTCTCATCATATGATTTATGAAATATGTAAGGATTGTAATGTAATACTTTTTTGTCAAGGATTTGAGATCATATGTTAAATGGTAACAATAAAATTTATTTAATAGAAATTTAAAATTTTCATAAAACACATTATTTAGGGAAACACATCCCTTAATATGTTCCGAATATTGAGATAATTTTGAATAAATGATTTATTTAGACATGTACTGACTACCTTGGAATTGATTAACGACATGTCGGCAAGTGGTCTATTCTATCATTGTTGTATTTTACAAATATTGTGTATTTATTGAATATATCTAATAACATGTGTCTTACATAATTAATAAGGAATAATTCAAATTTCCAATAAGTTTTTATTTTTAATCGGGTAATTACAATATTTCAAGATGAGACATGTTGAAGTTATTCACTTATTTGGCAAGTGAAAATTTAGAGATGTTTCATGATGATTTTAGACTACCGATAACATAATTTTGGAAATTGAGTGACCTTATATTTAAAGTGTTGAATCATAGTCTTTTGGAAAGGATAGCCATTTATGAAATGGTTTAAGTTGAACATTGGATCCGGTTTTGGAGGTTGATATACTACACCACTATACGATGAATCTTGTTCTATGGGATGGGGTACAAATATTTCAAGGAACAACCAAAGGATAAGAATGCTCTTATAGAAACATACCAAGAAATTATTTTTACTTATATTCTTAGAGAATGAAATAATTACTCAACTACATAAAAATTGATATTCAAACCAAAAATGTTGTCATAGTACCTTTCTTTTTGAAGAATCAAATGGCCCCTAGATCATAACAAATTTCAGGATTTTTGATTATAAACATTATCCAAACCATGTTCCCTTGAAATATCCATCATAACATTATTATTATATTTTTCCTCTGTATCCATGTTTCCATTTCCCATCATTATTTTCTAACTAAAGAACCTAGTTACGTGATCAATGTACTTTCCTTTCCCCCTTATTAAAAATATGTGATATTAACTATTTTACAATGTGGATCATTCAAAAATAGTTTATTCTCAATCAATATATTACTAATATTAAGTTTAAATTTTGACGATGCAATTTATTTAAGGTGGGGAGAATGTAACACCCCATAATTCTAAATTAAGAACATTATATTTGATAGTGGGCATGACACGCGACACCAAGGACCCAATGGAATATAATACCATGATACTTTAATATAAATTTAATATTTTGAAAAGATTTGATATATTATATATATTTTAATGTATGAAATTCCGAGTTATTGTGCTTTACACACAAGATAAACCATCTTAAATGGCTTCCGTTACACGAATGGCCGAGTTTTACCATTCAATAATATATTATTTAAACATTAAAATTTAATATAATAATACATAAACTACCATTATGAATAATAGTATCTAAATTTTGAAAATATATGGTTTACACAACTAATTCATTTGATACAAATTAATTATAGATGAATTAAAGAACCAATTGAATATGAAAAGAATATTTTTATAGAAAGATATTTTTCTGCTCAAAAAGATGATTTACCCTAATAAATTAAATTAATTTGTAAGTTATATTTATATAATATGTATATATTATATTCTATATAATATTTTTTAAATTAATTCAATATATTTGATAATCATAATATAAGAACCAACCCTATATTACACATAAAATACTATATTTTTGTAAGATATCTTTTCCACCTTTTGATGGAGGACCCATTTTAAAACTAATTTTGACTCATTTATTAATTTAATATGTCACAATAAACTTCATATTTGGAATAAAAACATAAAAATTTCGTTTGGGTATATTTTTATAATTTTTTGTGAAGTTTCATTTCTTAATGAATAATGAAAAATACTGAATTTTAGTTAAGAAGTTCTTTTTCATAAAATTTATTTATATGGATAAATTATATTTAAATTTTTTTCAACTTTCATTATATATTATTTTTATCAATTAATAACATTTAAGTCATTTTAATTAATTTATATTTGAAATTTACTATAAAACATATGAAACTTTTGGTGGTTTTAACCTTAAAACCCCGCATAGTTGTCCTATTTGTGGGATTAAATTTAAATTTATTTCTGTCACTTATGATATTTTAGTTTAGAAAAATGGATTCATTATTTGGAATTTTAATAATTTATATTTACTAATAAGTTCAAATTAGTTTCTTTACCCAAAATTTAAGTGAAATTAATTAAAATTAATTACAGGGATTAAGGTAAAATTAAGCTTTGTAAGGGACTAAACCTTAACCTTAAGGCCCAAAACGACCAATAAACTTGTCCAAAACATATTTTACGGCCATATATAGACCCTATACTTCCTTTTATCTAATATTTTCCTTTATTTGAGCCTCATTCAATGTAAAAAAACATGGTAGGAATTCTTTTTTCAAAATATTACAAAAGTGTCACTCCTCATCCACTATAAAAGGCCACCACTTCTCCCTATTCCTCACCTCTCTCAATAAAAATAGGATCAGACACTATCTACCCAATTAACATATAAATATCCCTCCCAATGACCTTGAATCCTCCCTTTGTTCAGGAATTCCTCCAATGAATCTCTTTATTATAAACCAAAAGGAGTTACCCGATTTTTAAGGTAGCACTTTCTAATGATCTCTTTTCATTCATTTACATTTCCACCACCTCAAATATTCTTCTTCCATATTCATATATTAACACCAGTATGAAATATATATAAATATTTTTTATATTAGGGTTTTTAAATACACTTATACACACTTCCATATAATAGGTAACAAACATAATCTTTTAGTGTACGGTGAACTACTGCCTCACGAAATGATGATTGCTACTTTTTCCTTTACCATATATCATGGAAGAGATTATGAGGGAAAATATATTTATGTATGTCATATATAATATTTATTATTCTATAATTATTTTATAACACATACCCGTATACTATCCATTTTGTATAAATATGATAACATCGTTTGTAGAAATGTGGGTTACTGCCTCATCAAAGCGATGTGACTCCTTCACTCTATACAAGGAACACATTAAGGATGATTTTAAGGAACCTATGTAACATATATTAAAAATATATGATAATTTATGTGTAATATACATGTTTACACAAATCATTTACTTTTCATTCTTTTAATATGACAAAGCAATTAATGTAGCTTTCATCCATACATAGGGCCTACTGTCTCCATGAATGGTGAATTTCATTTCTTATCTTTAAAATTTATAGATTATTATAAATAAATATATAATAATTATATATGATAATTAATTACATGTTTAAATTATTTATATGATTAAACCATGATCTATTTTATAATAACAACCATTAACAACATCAAACATACTCGAAAAATTAGGCAATTAACACACGAAATAGTGAAATTACTGAAACATTGTTAACAAACATGTATTTTTATATTATAAGAAGTTAACATATGGTATTATAATCATTATTATGGTTAATATATTAGTTATTAGCAAATTTTAAACTAATATATAGGAGGATAAATTTCACACAACAAAAATGAAGGATAATGTAAGGGATTCGTGTCTCACTTTTCATTCTTTATGGTATACATCATTTACACCACTTACCTTTTTTGTGTGGTGTATCTACAAAAATATTTGATATATTATATAATGACTTATATTATCTAAATTTTATTATAATTTTCACTTTTAATTTCCTTACCCATGTGGTTTAGTATGAAAATTACCAAGTGGTAAACATTATTTTTATAATCTCACTTTTTTGTGATTGTAAACCTTCTCTTTATAAAATCACCTTATTATAATCATTTATCATCTGATATTTATTTAATTATTAGGTTATGGATATTATTATTTCCTAAACCATACACCATATAACATATTTTGTGTACTTTGATAGTTATTTGATTAATTGGGGAATTATTAATAAATTTTTATTTCTAATTTAATACGGTTATTTGATAAGCCATAATAATTATTTTGATTATTCAATGTGATGAATACTTTGGATTGGGAATTATGGGTTAGGTTAGGACTTTATATATCCCCTTTATGCATTGATAGGTTGTCATGAGATGAATAATTTGGCAGAACTAAGTAGATTTCTATCCATGGTTTTAAACCATCTTATTAAAGGTCTTGATGGTATAGGTATTCTTGTGCCATAGACATGATGTCCAATAATTAAGAATTTAACTCATTTATATTTAATTATTATTTATCCATAATATTTTCCCTTGACATGTCTATGGGTGTAATTCATTCTCCCTTTATTGATTTATGGAATGTGTTTCTGTAATATACCAGGTAACTAATGAATATGAAATTTTCATATTTATTAATATTTTTGAATTAAATATTAATTTTACTTTAAATGGGGTTCTTATTTATGATAGTTTACTCTAATCACAACAATAGGTTTCATTGAAATCTTATGTTGCACACAACGTAGAGTTATACCGAAAAATAATATATTATTATTATTATTTTAAATGATAGTTAATGCCTAGTCGTTGTATTGGCTGGATTGAACCAAACAAACTAAAATATTATTATACAAGTTTTTTGAATGACTTTACATTTATCCAATAAATTTTAGAGACTTAAAATAATAATGGATTCAATTGTAAGCATGTAATAGTCTAATATTCTTTAAAAGGTCGGTTTACCGCCTTTTGATGGAGAAACCTTTCTAAATCTGGTTTTTGGCACTTTTATATGTTCTATTTGAAAAAATAAAATTATTATTTATAATATAGACATAAAAATTTACTCTGGATGAAATTTTGGTATTTTTCTAATAAAGTTCATTTTTTAATGAATAATTAAAAACACTGTATTTTAATTCAAAACTGCCTTATAATTTAATTTATTTATATGGTAATATTATGTTTTTTATTTGTTTTAAAGTTTAATTAGATTATTTTTTTACCATTTAATCCAATTTTGGTCATTCTATGTAATTTCACATTGAAATTGGATATAAACAAGTAACAATCTTTGGATAGTTATTATTTCTTAAAAACACGCTTTTTGTTTTGACAGCGGGAATTAATTTGAAATTAATTTTTTCCACTTATATGTTTTTATTTTTAAAAAATTGATTCCATATTTGTAATTTTGAGGTTCAAATTGTGTATATAGGTAACATTTATTTTTAGACATTATTAATATTTAATTCAGTAACTACTTTATTTACCATGGTTAAAGGGGTAAATCTGGTAAATAAAGGTAAAAAATATATTATAATAATATTAAATTACACCAAAATGTGTCCTAATCCTATTTTTTGAATCATTTATGACCATGGGAATCCTTGTGACGATTTCGGAACCCCATGGAGCCACTTAAGAGTGATAATGACACTTTATATTAATAAATTTAACATAAAGGCATAAATGACATAAACAATTATCTTTAAGTAAAACAATTTTTATGTGGGGTTATATAAATTATCACTTTGACAATAAATATTCATTATAAAGATAATTATATTTCCTATATAATTTTATTTTATTTATAATTTTTAAAAATCATATAAATTAAATTATTTATGACACAATGATGTTGTAGTGTTTACCTCGTTAATGAATGATTTAAAAAAATAAGATTATAAAAATTAAAAAAATATCCAAAACATGTCCAATTATTATTGGATAATTTTATATCGAACATGAATCATATTATATTTTAATTTAATGAGTTTTTCATCTTTTTAAATCGAAGATAAGTTTATAATAAAATAATATTTTCAAACTTCTCTAAAGAGCACCTCCTCCCCCATATAAAAGCCATCACCTCTAACCCATTGCTCACACCTATCAAGACCCTTAGATCATCCAAAATATTCCCAATGAAGATCTATAAATCACTCTACTTCTCCTAGAATCCTTACCTTAGGTAGAAGGCACTTTAAAAAATATTTTTGGTTCATTATAAAGGGAGTTACCTTATTTAAATTTTACGTTTTCTCTTATGTTCTTTTGTTTTTTCTTCTCCAACCACCTAAACACTTTTTATTCCTTTATTTTATAACAACACTCATATACTCAAAATAAAATTTTGTTTTTATGAGATGTATTATAAATACACTTACACACACCTCCATCTAATGGGTAAATAACATACTGTTTTTGTGGACGGTGGACTACTGCCTCACTAAACGATGATTGTTCAATTTTCTCCTACCGCCTATCATGGTGGAAATTATGATGGAACTATATTTATATATGATATATATTATATTTATATTGTTTATATTCTTATTTATTTTCCATTTATATCATATCATTATGGTTTCCATAATAGGTAAAAGCAATAATTTCATTTGAGGCAGTGCAGACTACCGCCCCATCAAAGTGATATGACTCATTCATGCCATAAGTGAAATGTATAAAGGATGAAAATAATTAAATTATATATTATATTAAACTAGAATTATAATATACCTATTATCATTACGTTTTAATTCCATTAAATATGAAATATAAATGAAAGTAGTGTTCATGCATACTTATGGCCTACCGTCTCCAGGAATGGTGCATTTCCTTTCTTATATCCAAATGTTATGTACTATTATAAATACATATATACTTGATAAATATGAAATATATTATATCTAAATGATGAATATTATTCTGGATATAAAGTAATTATTACCACATGTACAATTTGTAATTATAATAATTTTATTTTTTACTCAAGTTTTGAACCTCTACCAAATGTCCAATATGAACTTAAATAATTAACTAATTATAGAAATTTAATAAGTGATATAATAGGAATAATTAACTTGAAAATATTTATTAATAAATTATAAATTAACTTAAGTTTATTATTCATAAATAAAAAGGAACAAATGAGTCAATTCAGACACGAGGTAAGGGATTTATTATCTCACTTTTAATTTTGTTAGTTTTCCATTATTCGACACTTATTTATTTCAAGTGGTGTATTGTGTACAGACATTTGATATATATTATCATGATTATCTTTATATTTATGTTATTCTGTGATTCATTTGGTGGTTATTAACTTGTTGTCATATGACTTGATTGATTACTACCTGGTAAGGGGTTTTCATCTCACTTTTTATTCCGGTGAGAGTCATGCTATATTAGACACTATTTCCTTTTGTGTGGTGTATGTACTGCCCATGATTATATTATCTATGTAATATAAATTAATTTAGGGGTATTAACATATTCATTGTATGATCCTTATTTCATTTGGTGTAAGTTTCGTAAGTTACCAAATCGGTAATGGAACTTTTTAACCAAATTTCTATTCCTTGGGTTAATAAGCTAATTATTAATTATGTTATTTTATGATTATGTGTGGAATCACTATTTCTTTATTTATATTGTAACTTACACTCCCCTTTGATTGTATGTACTTTTTATACACATATTCACTCCATTTATAAATTCTCATGTCATTGATATGAACTTGATAAGCGTAATCTTAACTCAATTTCCATTCATTGAGTTAAACATCCAAGTCATTGGTTTTGTTTTAAAAAGATCATGTGTAAGTGTCATCTGATTGATTTACACTGAATATCCAATATTATTGAGTGTATTTTTATTTTTCACACATTATTATGTAATTTATTTTTCCATAAACTAAGGATACATTTTTATAAGGGATTTCATCTCAATTTACATTCCATTAAGACTTCATCATTGTTATGCACCAATTAATTTTTATATGTTGTTAATACTTTTCATTGGAAAAATATATTATGAATCCCTTTATTTTCATGTTATGATAATGTTTTGATTAATGTTATTCCTCAATTATTTTTATTCAAGTTTCTCTCATTTTTTTAGGAACTCTTTAACTAAAATATCCTTTTAAATGTTTTAAATATTTATTTTTCTAAATCTTTCTCATTAATGTCTATGTATTAAAAATGGTTTTAAGGGTTTATTTATAAGAAATTAATGTTTTAAAATTAAAATTTCTTTCAAAATAATTAAAGTGGTATGGGACACATTGATTCAAAAATATCACTCTTAAATGTTTCAAATAGTTTTGAAAATGGTTTGATAAAGATTTGATTATGTCAATATCATGGAATGATATATTGTGATTGCAATACGGAATGTTATTTTACCTTTATGCTAGTATTATGTGTTGTGAATATGTTATGGATCTTGGTCATTGTTTACATATACAGGTGGTCCTATGGTAAACAAAGGACGGGTGAGCACGAGATAGATCTCCAATGCATTGGGTAACGTGATGGAGGTAAACATTAATGTTTCTCCTAAGAGATTTATGGAATATACTTTGAGGGGTATTCCAACATAACTCCCTATGTAGCTGTGATAGCTACAATGTAATTATGTTATGTATTCCACAAGTTACCATTATGATTTATGGTTTCTGTGTGATATTCATAAATCTTATGAGTTCATGAGGTTTTTTATGATTGAAAAGTATAGTTTCATTTATTTGTATTTATTGATTAGATAATGTTTTCTTTTCTTATTTTATAACCCTTACTAAGTTTTTTTTGCTCATCCCACATCTTTGAAATGTTTCTCAGAGGAAACATAGTGTAATACGGTCAGGGATGGGATCAAGGAAAATTTATGTTGTCTAAAACATGGAACTAGACATGTTTCTTTTTAATATTTTTTATTTTATAAAAAAATCGATACTGAGTAGTAGTGTCAACATGTAATTTTCAAGTTGATATGTAATAGTTATGGCCTAATTCTATAAAACTCTAAACCTAAAAATATCTTTAATGTGAATTATACATTAAATTCATGATTATGTAATGTTTTAAGGTCGGTTCTTTATAGTTGGTATTATAGGTTGGTTTAGATAACTTTAGAGGTTAGAGTGTTATGAAAGCATAAGTGACATAACCATAATGGTTAGCATATTGGAAATAGTCGTAGTTTTTTTAGATAAATAGAATGAGATTAATATAACATGAACAAGTATATTTTAGTGTTTACCCTCCTCATAAGATAGTATATAATGATTTTACTGATATACTAACATTGACCTTTTGGGTTATAGGAAATGGATGGATCTAGAAGGAATAAAAGTACCATTAGATGTGAAGAAAACTATGATAGTTTTCAGAATAAGAACCTGAATGAAATGGGAGCTGCAATTAGAACTCTTATGGTTTTTCTCAAACAACTATCTGGAGTCATGATCGACCACATGAACCAAGGATATTTTTATAATGCATCAGTTATGAAAGAAACAAATTCATACTAAAGTTCATGTAAGAATCATATAGGTAAGTATGTTCAAAAACCTAGGAGTCAATGATGTGGAAAGAAA
This sequence comes from Viscum album, assembly GCA_963277665.1. NCBI lineage: Eukaryota > Viridiplantae > Streptophyta > Magnoliopsida > Santalales > Viscaceae > Viscum > Viscum album. The sequence continues at coordinate 638,355,508 of OY728146.1, read as the reverse complement.
CACTTCGAAAAATTCTTCAAAGGGGTGAGAAGATTCTATAGATGTGGTAATGAAGGTCATAAAGCAAGAACCTTCCATGGAAAAATGAAGCATCTAGTTGACTCCAAGAAAGGGAAAGATGTTCTTCTTTAAGGATCAATTGAATGTTTTAAATTTCATGTTCATGGTCATTATAAAAATAAATTTCCTACAAGAAGGTTTGGTAATGGGATCAGTAGGATCATACAAATATATGTTTACTAATTACTAATTCCATTCCAATTTAAGATGAGGAAATTGACAATGACCAATGAAAGGTATGGATTATTTCTTAACTAATTTTTTGACATTATTGAATCTTAGGATATGATTAATGATTTTGTTTTTATGAATGAGATATTATGAAATATGTTGGAAAAGAATGGATACGGATCATGAAGAATTTCTAATGAGTAAAATGTCTACATATATGGGATTCAAGAGTTATGGTACATTTTAGGATGATGAAATGATTAAAAGTATTAAGAGTATTTTGATAATGGGATTACTTTTGAAGAATTTTTCTTTTATGTGTAACCATGAAGTTTTATATGTGAAAATTTTATTCAAGAAATATTTATCTTTTCTTATGTGGAAATAATTGATAATACTAGGGGTTCATATGATATTTTTTTGAGTCGATTGCAAGTTATTACTTTAAGGGATGAAAATGAAAGGTATGAGATAAAATTTGAGGTTAAAATATGTTATGGTTATTTTTCAGGGATTTACCTCATTTTTTGGTAATGCCATAAAATTATATAGATTTTGAAAAAGGAAAACACATAGACTATGTGACAATCCATCACGTTGGACAAAGCTGCGGGAATCAAACCCACAACCAAATTGCGATTTGGATTTATCTCCTACCACGGAACTATGTAAAGTCCCTAGTTAGAATGACTAATTATTTTTAGTTAAATTATTTTATTGATCAATAATATGTTGATTTGGGATATTATGTTTTATCAAATATATATTCTTGGTATAGGAAAATGATTTGGTGATTAAGTGACAAAGGTTATTTTGGAAGATGTTTTCTCTTTTGGGAACATTATTTGCTTAAGGGAAATAGAATACTATGGGATTTCATTTGTGGAGTAACGGTTGAAATATTATTTTGGAAGAATATATGTTTTTATTATGGATATAAGGTGATTTTGGTCATTTATGGAAATTATTAACCTATCATAGAGAATATGTGATTAGGTTAATTAAACTTCAGTATGATACTTTAAGAGTAGTTGATGTTTTTTGAGATAAATTTTACGATTTAATATGGATGACTATGTGATTAAAACCTTCTGAGTTTTGGGTTTCAATATTAGTTTGTATTACTTTGAAAATTTTTATGGTTAGTTTTTTATTGAATGGTCTTTGTTGAACTTTGGGTATTTTTTGAAAAAAATTTAAGATTAAGAGTAGTTTGTTTTTTTAAAATATTATACTTTTTGGGGATTATCTGATCTTGTACTAACCATTTTGGTTTTGGTTAATGTCTAAATTCATGGGAAATATATTGTTCATCTTCTATGGATTATGTGATTCTCTTGAAGTTTATTATAGAACTTTTAATGTGAACTAGTCATCTTGAATACTCATTATTTGGAGAAAAGATGAGTTTGTTATATAAATCAATAAAAGGATGAAATTATACATGAAAAGTAAGTATGTTTCCTTATATTCTTATTCTTTCTCTTAAAAATATTCCTTAACTTTATGAAAAGGAACATAAAAAATAACTTTTTATATTTACTTTTCTTACTAGGGAATCAAAGACTGTTTAACTCATCACAAGTTTGTAATTTTCTGGTGGTTAAATTTCTTTTAATCATCCTTTCTATCACACTCCATCAGAACTTGATGGGTTGTTTTCTCCTCTATATCCATGTTTTCATGGAATGCTAGTATCTGTTATCTCGAGTGACATTTTTTTCTTTTCTTTCTTTCAAAGTGATTGTTTTATTGACTCTTTTTTGATGTGGGACTTTAAATTAAGTTTTAAAGCCCAATTTTAAAATTATGAGGACGCAATTCCCAAAAAAGGGGAAGGATGTAACATCCCAGGTAAATAAATAATATGAAATTTTCATATTTGTTAATATTTTTGATTAAAATATTAATTTTAATTTAAAGGGGATCATATTTCTCATATCATACTCAATTCTCAACAATGGGTTTCTTTGAAATCTTAGGTTGCAAACAACGTTGAGTTATACAGAAAAATAATATAATATTATTATAATTTTAAATGGTGGTTAACGCCTAGCCGTTGTATTGGAGAGAATGAACAGAACTAACTGAAATATGATTATACATGTTTTCTAAATGACTTTACATTTATCCAATAATGTTTAGAGGCTTAAAATAAGAATGGATCCTATTTAAAAATTAAATACACTAATATTCTTTAAAAAGTAATTTTACCACTTTTTGATAGAGAACAATTTTTAAATCTAGTTTTGTCACTTTTATATATTCTATTTGAAAAAATAAAATTCTTCTTTAGAATCGGGACATCAAAATTTACTTTGGATGAAATTTTGTTATTTTTCTGATAAAGTTTATTTTTTAATGAATAGTGAAAATACTATATTTTAATTCAAAACTACCTTTTAATCTAATTTATTTATATGGTTAGATTATCTTTTTAATTGGTTTTAAAGTGTAATTAGATTTTTTTACCAATTATTCAAGTTTTGGTCATTGGAGGTAATTTCACATTGAAATTGGACATCGACAAGTGTCAAATTTTTATAGTTATTATTTCGTAAAAATACGTGTTTTGTTTTGAGAGTGGGAATGAATTTTAAATTAATTTATTCCACTTCTGTGTTTTGAATATGAAAAAAATTGATTCCATATTTTGAATCTGGAGGTCCAAATTGGGTAAATAGGTAACTTTTATTTTTAGACATTACGAATATTTACTTCGATAAATATTTTATTTTCCATGGTTAAAGGGTCAATCTGGTAAATAAGGGTAAAAAATAATATTATAATAATATTAAATTACCCTAACATGTGTCATAATCCAATTTTTCGATACATTTCTAACCATGGGCATACTTAGGTTGATTTTTGGACCCTATTGACCCACTTAAGAGTGAACATGACGCTTTATATTAATTAATTTAAAGTAAAGGCAAAAATGACATTAAAAAATATCCTTTTGTAAAACAATTTTTAGATGGGATTATATAAGTTATATCTTCATCGATAAATATTCAGTATAATTATAAAAATATTCCCTACATAATGGTATTTTATTTATAATTTTTAGGCATTAAATAAATAAAATTATTTATGACACAATGATGATGCAGTGTTTACCTCATTAATGAATGATTTAAATAACTAAGATTATAAAAATTAATAAAATATTGAATACCTGTCCAATTATTATAAGATGATTTTATTTCTAACATTAGTAATATTATATTTGACTTTAAAGAGTTTTGTAGCTTTTGAAACTGAAGATAAATTTATAATGAAATAATATTTTCAATCATTCCTAAAGATCCCCACTCCCCTTATAAAAATCCATCATATATAACCCATTACTCACACCTCTAAACCCTCTTTTATCATCCAAAATCTTCCCAATTAAGCTCCCTACATCTCTCTAATCCTTTTATAAGCCTTACCTCAGGTATAAGGAACTTCAAGAAATCTTTTCAGTTCAATCCAAAGGGAGTTACCTGATTTAAAGGTAACGTCTTCTCTTAAGTTCTTTTGTTTTATTTTACTTTTATAACCCCCTAAAATATTTTTATTCTACTATTTTATAACAATACCAGTATCCTAAATATAGTAGGTTGTTTTAATGAGATGTTTTCAAACTATACTTACACACAGCTCGATCTAAAGGGTAAATAACATACAATTTTTGTGGACAGTGAACTACTGCCTCATGAAACGATGATTGTTCAATTATCTCTTATTTCATCTCATGGTAGACTTTATGATGGAACTTTATTTATATGTGATATATATTATTTTTATATTGTTTCAATTCTTTTGTATTTTTCACTTATAGAATGCCTTTAATGTTTCTATAATGTGTAAACTTGATAATTTCATTTCTGGTAGTGCAGACTACCGCCCTTTCAAAGTGATATGACTCATTCATGCCATATGTATAATGTATTAAGGATGGGAATAATTAAATAATATATGATATTATACTAAAATACATATATTTCATTAATTATTCACTCTATTAAATATGAAATAGAAATGAAAGTAGCGTTTGTGTGTACGTACAACTTACTATCTCCATGAATGGTGCATTTCATTTCATATATCAAAATGTTATGTACTATTTTAAATACATATATACTTGATAAATATGATATCTAAATCCTGAATAATATTCTTTAGATAATTTAATTTTGACCACATGGGAAATTTTTTATTATAACAAGTTCATTTTTTACTCTATGTTCCGAACATCGACAAAATGTCCTATATGAACTCCAACAATTAACTAATTATAACAACATAATAAGTGATAAAAGGGAATAATAAACATAAAAAATGTTCCTAAGAAAGTAGTAATTAACTGAAGTTTATTATTCAGGAATAACAAGGAAAAAATGAGCCAAGTCAGACATGAGGTAAGGGGTTTATTATCCCACTTTTAATTCTGTGAGTTTTCTATTGTTTGCCACTTATTTATTGCTTATGGTGTATTTTGTACTGACATTTGATATATATTATCATTATTATCTTTATATTCATATTATTCTGTTATTCATTTGGTGGTTATTAACTTTTGGTTTTATGAATCAATTGATTGCAACGTGGTAAGGGGTTTTCATCTCAGTTTTTATTCTCTTGAGATTCATGCTATATTTGACACTATTTCATTTTGTGTGGTGTATGTACTCCCCATGATTGTATTGTCTGTGTAATATAGTTTAATTTATGGATATTTACATCTCCATTGTAAGATCCTTATTTAATGTGGTGTATGTTATGTAAGTTACCAAATCGATAAGGTAGATTTTTATCCCAATTTCCATTCCTTGGGTTAATCTTCTAATTATTAATTATGTCATGATATGAATATGTGTGGATTCAATATTTTTATATTTATGTTGTAATTTCCACTCCCTTTTGTTTGGATATACTTTTGATACACATAATCAATCCATTGATAAATTCTCATGTCATTTATATGAACTTGATAAGGGTAATCTTAACTCAATTTTCATTTGTTGAGTTAAACATCCAAGTCATTGGTTTTGTTTTAAAAAGAATATGTGTGAGTGCCCTCTGATTTATTTACCCTTAATATCCAATCATATTGAGTGTATTTTTATTTTTCACATATTATTATGTAGTTTATTTATTCTTAATCTAAGGATGCCATTTTTATAAGGGATTTCATCTCAATTTACATTCTATTGAGACTTCATCATTGTTACTCCCCAATTCAATTTTATATGGTGTTAATACTATCATTTAGAATATTATATCATGAATCCCTTTATTTTATTGACATTATAATATTTTTATTAATTTTATGCCTCAATTATTTGTATTTAAGTGTCTCTCATTTGGTTAGGAACTCTTTAACTAAAATATCAATTTAATTGTTTTGAAGAATTATTCTTCTAAATCTTTATCATTAATGTACAAGTTTTAAAAAAATTAAGGATTTATTATATGGAAATTAATGTTTTGAAATTAAGATTTATTTCAAAAGCTTCAAAGTGGTATCGAACACATTGATTAAAAAATCACTTTATTAATTGTTTTTAATGGTTTTGAAAATGTTTTGATAAATCATTTATTATGTTAATATCTTGGAATGATATATTGTGATTGCAATATGGAAGTGATATTTTTCATTTATACTGGTTTTATGTGTTATGAATATATTATGGATCTTGGGCATTGTTTACGTATACAAGTATTTCTGTGATAAACCTAGGTCAGGTGAGCCCAAGATAGCTCTCTAGTGCATTGGGTAATGTGACAAAAGTAAACATTAATGTTTCTCCTAAGAGCTTTAGGGAATATACTATGATGAGTATTCCAACGTAACTCCCTATGTAGCTGTGATATATACAATTTATGTATGTTATGTATGTCATAAGTTACCTATATTTTAACACTCTAAGCTTCCTCGGTACACTTCTCTTTGAATAATACAGTAGCGTGTGTTGTACGAAACTTCAAGTTCTAACACACACCACAACCAATCAAACTAGCCGTTATGAATAGTAATACCCACTTTTTGAAATTTTATAAATTTTATCTTTCAGAATGGATTTCATTTTTTGATTCGGAATATCAAAATTAGCCTAGGGTGAAATTTTGGTATTTTTCTGAAAACTTTCAATTTTTGATGAATAGTGAAAAAACACTGAGTTATAGTTTAAAAACAAATTTTTATTTAAATAATTATTTATTTTATTTAAATTTAATTTAGGTAAAAATAGATACATAATACCTGTATAAGTTCAATGCAATTCATTGGAGTCATTTTAGAATAATTTTAGATATATAAAAATTTTATTGAACTTTTCACCGTCTTTTACCCACCTCCTAGGATAATTTGGAAATTCACATATAACATAATTTTACCTCCTCTGTGAGTGGAATTTCTAAAATCTGAGAGAGATTGTTAATATCAAGGAGTAAAATGTGGTTAAATAAGATAAAAATAATTTTTGGTAAATAGTAACTTTTTACTTTTATTTATCACGGTTGAAAGTAAATAGGGTAATTAAGGGTAAAAATGATATTAATATTACCCTATCACATGTCCTAATTCTATTGGAAAAGTGTATCTCGACATAAAACAACCTTAGGAATAAAATATTATCATTTAGGTCCACTTGGATTAGATTAGGACATTTATTATTATTTAATTCAAAGAAGAGTTAAAAGAGTTAAAATCAAAGTTTAATAACTAAAACATTTTTAATATAGGATTATACGTAAGATAAATTCAATTATAAATATTAGTTAAAAATATAAAAAGATTTCCTATATAATGGTATTTTATTTATAATTTTTAGACACTAAATAAGTTAATTTATTTATGACACAATGGTGATGCAGTAATTACCGAATTAACAAAATATTAAAATAATAGATATTATAAATATCCATAGAAATGTAATTTGAGACTTTTTATGAATTAAAATAATTTTATAGGTTAATATGACTTGTTATTATTGATTTAATGATGTTTTTTTTGAAGTAATCATGCTGTTATGATTTTCACAAAAATCAAATACTAAATAGTGTTAAACTTGACATAAAAGAGTTTTTAAAACAAATATTATATTATTAATTGATATTCAATTCCTAAAAAACTAAGGTTCAGCCAAGAGACTTATATAATTACATGTGTATCATTAATAGACCACTTTTAGGTCTCTTGGAAGTATATAGTATGTTTATTAACTATATAATATAAAAATACAAAGAGACATGGTAAATCTCAAACTATTTAACTAAGAGTTAAATATAAATGATAAGGTTAATATAGTGACCCAAACCTATCTAAAATCTATTGGTTGAAAGGATTTAGACCCATCCCCACCTTAACCTATAAATAATATAATTTTGAGCCATTATAAACCGAATATGAATTTATTATAAAATAATATATCTAGCTTTTCCAAAGGTGCCCCTCACCCCTCTTCTAAAAGGGAACTCCCCCTTCTCACTAATTCACACATTCAAAGCTTTTTGGCTCGACCAACCCCTACCCAAATACTCTCTCAACATCCCTCACTACATCCTAGAGTCCTTAGTGTGATCAGAAAGCCAACATAAGGAGCCCTTTTGACCAAATCAAAAGGAAGAACCCGAAGTAGAGGTAATGTTTCCACCACCCTCTTTCAAGTCCATTTCTTCTTCAACTTATTCTTTCTTTGTTATTTCCATTCTAAAATAATAACTCTAGTATATTCTATATACTGAGATGTTATTATGAATATTTTACAGCCATATTCAGTATTCTATCCATCCTTTGAATGACATTTCACCATACGTGCGTACGTACGATTTACCGTCTCCACGTCATGGTGTAATTGTTATTCAATAAATTATTATTTGGATGGGTATAATAATGATGATTAATTCATGTAAATAATAAATATAACATGATAATAATTATGTATATATGATATAATATCCAATTATAAATTATTTTAATATCAAAAGAATGATATTTTGGATCGTGCGTATGTACGGATTACCGTCTCCACGAACGCGATGAGATTCATTCCCCATCGTATCCATTCAAGAATAATTCTCATTTAATGATTAAAAATAATGTTTAAGGACTTGATATCATTATAGATATGAATAAGATACAACCTATCCTTAACAAACACGGCATATGTAACACAACATATAAAATAAAACGAGTAAGTTAACACCCGAAACAAAGATAATACTAAGATATTATTAACAAAGCAATGTTAAAAGATCATATATGAAATCATATTAATTTAAATGATTCTTGTATAATTTAATAAAAACTATTTGACCATTATACAAGAGGTTAACCAACCCTCGACCAAGGAGAAGTACAAGGTAAGGGTTTATTTCACAATCTCTTTATTATCCGAGGTTGTTTATACGTAATTATCTACTGGGACCTCTTTATCATCCACATCCATGTTTCTTATAAATGTATTTAAAATAATTCTTACTATTTTACAGGCTATGGGGTAAATTCATTTATACCCTTGTTTAACTTTTATAAGAATTTTATAACAGAATATTTCTGTCATTTTCCAAACAACGTACTTTTAAACTTTTCGACAAAATTAAGGTAAGAATGTCTTTTTTTAAACTTATACGGTGGGTACGGCTATTTTCCACCGTTATAAAATTGTAGAAGCGTCCAATAAAATATTATAAGAATATTTTCAAATTAAATGTTTTCTTTTATAATTATGTGACTTTTAAATGATTTTTAAAAAAAGAGATATTTCTCTCAAATAGTTTTGATTTCATCTATGTCAACATCCTTTGATGGATTTTAAGCTTATTTGAAGTTTATTTATTATGATACAAAACGTCCTTATTGTATTGAAAGTTTTGTGATATGTTTGACTATGGATGTGTTATTCTTATACTATTCATGGTTTATGGAGAAAGTTTTAACATTTTGTATGCTAGTTTTAATATGAATTTTTATGTTATGTTTAAACCTGTTCATATGAGGAATGCATTGGACTTAATAAGTGACGGTTGGAGCCCGCTATAGCTCCTCGATGCATCGGTAGGTCTCATTAGACAAACTAGTGTCTTGGCACAATTCCTTGACAAAATCTTATTTTTATTCTTCGCATGAGGCCTTGGCTATGTGGTTATGATAGTCTGGCATTATGAATTTCATCATTATGAAAGTGGTTATTGATATTTCATGTGATTATTTTACAAGTAAAATATCCATGTGAATAAGTAAATGGCATTATTTCATTTTATATTTTCCACATTATGCTGAAGTTCAAGTTTAAAAGGCTTTTGTTTTTGTAATACGTTGCCTTAAATGTTTATGCTTATTTATGATAGTTTCCGCTATATTTTTATCCTTACTGAGTATCAGAGCTCACCCCTTTCAATGTTTTATTTTTTCCAGGATGTGAAAAAGTAATTTATGAATGACCTTCAGGAATAGTAAGTGGGGATATGAAGACAAGATTTTGTTGTAGTTTTTTAACTTTATGATTTAATGTAAGACTTATGAAGATATCTAGTGTTTCAAAGACTACTAAACTAATCGGTCTTTCGAGACTTGATCATTTGTGATCATGCCAATGTTATGTAATAATGCATGGACTCTGGGTAACTAGGGTCGGGGCGTTACAGTGGGTATCAGAGGAAGTTTATTAAAAATCTTGAAAGATAGATTTAGATAAACTCTTATTAGAGCACATAGCCCTAAGATAGACTTTGAGGATTAGTATAGAAGAACATCCTAGATTTTTGGTATTTTAGAGATTTTGTGAGTTTTCCAAGCAATACATCCCTATCTGGATATGAGTAGGTAGAGGTGGCTCTGGCACATATGTACCTAGGGGTAAAACCCGAAAACACCTCTTTGAGCAAGACTCGAATGGGAACTGGTGCACGACAATGGTCCTTGCTGCACTCTTGGTTACGACACTCCCGGGGGATATGCCAAGGATAATTCTCATTTTCTTTACAAACCATTATGAAGGGTTTATGAGTATATACTTCCTCAAAAAAGAAATTTTTATGATTATGGATTATATCCTTAAATATTTTAATTTATGTTAAGTGTTTTAAAAGTATTTAATTATGTATTTTGATATATAAACTGATATAGTTTATGCTATTGTTTAGAAATGGTTCCTAGTGGAAGAAATGGAAACCATATAAATGCACGCACTCCGTGTAGGGATTTCCCTCTTGCTCAAGATAATTATAGTGGAGCTGGTGATGCAACTGGTGCTGATCAGCTAATCACCATACTGGGACAACTCACTCAGGTTATGAATAATAACCTTACCCGTATGGAGCACCCTGATCCGCAGCCTGGAGGATCAATGTTAGATCGCTTCATGAGGCTACAAACACCAACGTTCAATAGGATTACAAATCCATTACTATATGAGAAATGGATAAATTCCCTAGAGAAAATATTTCAGGCTTTGGGGAGTAGTGAAAGGGAAAAAGTTATCATGGAAGTTTACCGCCTCACTGGAGATACTGATCAATGGTGGTCCTTGATTAAAAACACAAAGGATGAAGAGGAAGTACCAAATATGGAATCGATGGAATTCAAATAAATTTTATCAGAAAAATACATTCCTTGTGTCCATCGAACAGATATGGAAACCCAATTTTTGAGTTTGAGACAAAAGGAGGATGAGAATGTCACAAAGTATGAGGATAACTTTACAATATGACAACCCTGCTTTTTATTAAAACTTAAGCATGCTTTATTACATAAAACTTCACTTGATACAACAAAGAAGATCGAGAGGTTTAGTGTATTTGGGGCTTAGGATCATTACATAAAAACTTTAAACATGAAATACAACATCCTTATTGAAAACGTTTTTTACATGACCACTACATTCCTTCGTACTTAGCATTGCATGGGATAACCTGAGGACATGCATAAGAAAAGGGTGAGATATAAATCCCAGTAAGGGAGTACACAATGAATAACATGAGGAGTACAATACATGTTAGGAAATAGGCATATCAATAGACCATAAGAGAGACATGAACATAAAGGCATGATAAAGCATGATAATCATAACATGGAATTGTGGCAACAACACTTAACATTGAATTAGCATGAGCCAAGGCTCATTGCACATAGAGCATGAGTAAACCCTCATTGCACTTGAAGCACGAGTAAACCCTCATTGCACTTGAATTAGCATGAGTCAACACTCATTTCGCATGACGTATCATGATACTATACTTTACCCAATGCATTGGAGCGCTATCAGGGCGCACCCTTCTTAAACATTTCATTTCATGCATAAGTGTGCCACATGGATCATAAAACATGGATTCATAAAACATAATCATTTATTCCACGATAAAGGAATGTGGAATTCATACATGAAAGTTTACAATCAATAAGTAAATGTGCATAAAGGTGAATACCCTTGATGGAGAAATGGGCATGGTATTCACTACACAATGATATTGGCTTAGAAAATCGGTGTGATTTCGGCAGCGTAACGGCGTGACATAAGAATTCATAAAAAGGATGATGAGAGAGAAAGGGGTTCCTCATCATATTTACATGTAATGGACAGTAAGAAGGTCATATATATACATGTCCCAACAATTGAAAAGGAATTTAGATTCATGATACAAAAGTATTGCTTGAATATAAAAGAGGAAAAAAAGGTTCCTTTCGGAATTTCGGCATAGTAACGGGTGTACATGGGAGGCATTTAATGAGAGAGAAAGAGGTCTCCCATCATTCAAAAAATAAGAGGGCAGTATGGGAGAGGTGTGAAACCATACCCCAACATTCATAAATGAAATTAAAAGGGCAATACAACTTAAAGAAAATTGACAAAAATGAGAAAGGAAGAAAAACCCTTACTTGGAAGTGTGCTACCAAAGGCTAGAGAGAGGCTTGTGAGAGGATTCTTGGGAGAATGGGGCACCTTGAGAGGATTATAGAGAGATTAGGGCAGAGGTTGGATGAACTTCAAGGGCTTTGAGTGAGGAGGAAGTGGGAGCTTGGGTGGGTTTATATAGGAAAGGTGAGAGAATTCTTTATTATTTAGGTTTGGGACCCCTTATATTAAAATAATCCAAACCACAAACCATCCCATGGTATTTGCCCATGGTTTCTGGAAAAGGAAATAGGAAAACAATATTTTAAAAGGCCAAGGTCCGAACTTATTAAAAAATTAGGGTTGCTTATGTGGAGGTGAGTCACACTCCCATGGAAATTAATTTAAAAAGGCAAAGTGTTGAATAAGTCTTGAGGGCTCCATTAATGCTTTGAAAAGTGAGTCAAACAAACCCAAAACCTCATTATTTTAATGATAAAACACATATTGGCCGAACATAAGGATTATGGTATTTTATCACATCACCATTGGGTCATTATGATGTCATAAAACACATTATATATTTAAATGGTATTTAATTTTTACCCAAAAATTTGACTGTCTCAGAAAATTATGAAAAATTCACCGTTGGATAATTTCGACGTCCTGATTCCAAAAATAATATTTATTTTATCTAAATAATTTTCTAAATATGTGAATTTTCACTTTTAAAATAAAAACCGACATTTATAAAAAATTCACGGGTTTTGACAGAAATGGATTTCAAACCTTAAAAAAAAATTAATTGCATTCATAAAATTATAAGATAATTTCTATTTAATAAAAATTAATTTAATATTAATAATAATATTTTATTAAAATATTATTTAATTCAAAAATCCTTTAATTTAATAAAATATAATTCTTAATTAAATAATAACTAAAAACACCATTTGTACTTTAAAAACTAATTACAATGTATCAAAAATGACTAGAAATTATATTCATTATTATATACAAAAAATAATGTACATGAACATGGTGCTAGTTATTTGTTACATAACCCCTTAAAATAGCCGCATAAGACCTAAGGGTAAGGTGTGCGATGGTGACAGACTCTTGGGGTTGCTCGGATAACATTGCTCGAGTGGTAATCTCTATCAACATCCATTTTTTCCGTAGACGATCACGTTCGAGCTTGACTTGATGAAGCTCAGCTTGGGCTTGGTCAAGGGAAAAGCCCAAAGACGCCACCTCCTTTCTGAGCTCCGACAAATGGGCTTCGTAAGGGGCAATTCTACTAGATGAGGCCATCGCTTCCTTTGTCTGAGTAGAAAATTGGTTCATTAAAGCCTTGTATTTAAACTACCCAGATGATCACTGTTCAACGGCTATAAAAGTAACGGTCACAAATCTTAACGTTAAACTAAAGAAGTTGACATCATATAAAAACATTTTTTTCATAAAGAAACATTTAACTCGATCAATAGGGATTTTCCATTAATGAAATTTTGGGTCGTTACAACATTCCCCCCTTAAGAAATTTCGCCCTCGAAATTTTCCTTTTCCCACACTAAAACAAATGTGGGTAACTTAGCTTCATCATATCCTCCGACTCCCAAGTTGCTTCTTCAAACTTGTGGTTTCTCCACAACACCTTGACGAGGGGCATTGTCTTATTTCGTAGAACTTTTTCTCTACGATCCAAGATCTTCACTGGTTGCTCCTCATAAGAAAGATCGTCTTCTAATTGTACCACCTCAGAAGAGAGTACATGTGAAGGGTCTGGTATGTACTTCTTTAAGAGGGATACATGGAAGACATCATGCACCTTGGCCATAGTAGGTAGAAGTGCTAGTCGATAGGCCACAGCCCCAACACAATCAAGAATCTCGAAGGGGCCGATGTACCTTGGACTTAACTTCCCTTTCTTTCCAAACCTCATGACCTTCTTCCACGGAGATATGCGTAAAAACACCATGTCTCCGACTTTAAACTCAAGGTCTCGTCGACGATTATCTGCATAACTCTTCTGTCGACTTTGGGCTGCCTTGATATGCTGCTGAATGGTTTTCACCTTCTCCACCATTTCTTCGACCATTTCTAGTCCAAGCAGCTTACGTTCACTGACCTCATCCCAACATGCCGGTGTTCTACACCTTTTCCCATACAGGGCTTCATATGGTGCCATTTGGATGCTCGAGTGGAAACTATTATTATAAGAGAACTCAACTAGAGGAAGATGTTGATCCCATCCTCCTTTAAAGTCTATTGAGCACGCTCTCAACATATCCTCAAGTGTTTGGATAGTTCGCTCGGATTGGCCATCAGTTTGAGGATGATAGGTCGTACTGAAGTTCAGTTCAGTATTCAGAGCATGTTGAAGACTCTTCCAAAACTTAGAGGTAAATCTTGGATCTCGGTCAGACACAATAGATAGTGGTACTCCATGCAACCGTACCACTTCCCTGATATATATCCGTTCCAGTTGATCCAAAGAGAAATCCTCTCGAATAGCAATGAAGTGTGCAGTCTTTGTAAGACGATCCACAATAACCCAGATTGCATTATTTCTTTTGGATGTCCTTGGAAGTCCAGTGACGAAGTCCATAGTGATGTTCTCCCATTTCCATTCTGGTATGGGCAATTGTTGCATCATCCCCTTATACATCTGCCTCTCGGCCTTCACTTGCTGACACACCAGGCACTTTGATGTATATTCGGCGATCTCCTTCTTCATATTATCCCACCAAAAGTTTTCTCGGAGATCTCGATACATCTTTGTGCTCCCTGGGTGAATAGAGAAATTTGAACTATGTGCATCATCCAAAAGTTCCTTCTTCAGCTCCGAACTTGATGGGACACATAGTCTTTTCCCAAACCGCACAATTCCTTCTTCATTAACATTAAACTCTGAGGATTTTCCCTTTTTGATAGCTTCCACTTTTTCTTGGATTCTCGCATCATCCTTTTGAGCATCCTTTAACCTTTCCAAAAGAGATGGTTGAGCAATCATTTGTGAAAGGATTGATGATGTTCCCTTATTTATGATTCCCACGTCCATCTTCATCAAGTCTAAGAAGATTGGATCCTTCTCAATTCTCATCATTGATAGAATTGCTAGATCCTTTCTACTTAGGGCATCCGCCACCTTGTTCGCCTTCCCAGGGTGGTAATGTATTGAACAGTCATAATCCTTGATGAGCTCTATCCATCTTCTCTGGCGCATATTAAGCTCTTTCTGTGTGAATATATATTTAAGACTTTTGTGGTCAGTATATATCTCACATTTCTCTCCATAGAGATAATGCCGCCAGATTTTCAAGGCAAAGATCACCGCCGCCAACTCCAGATCATGCGTTGGATAGTTTCGCTCATGGATTTTCAACTGCCTTGAGGCATAGGATATCACTTTATCATTCTGCATCAGCACACATCCTAAGACCTTCTTCGAAGCATCACTGAATACCACAAAAAGCTCCCCACTTGTGGGTAAAGTGAGCACGGGTGCATTGATAAGCCTCCTTTTCAACTCCTTGAAGCTTTCTTCGCATTCATCACTCCAAACAAACTTTACTCCCTTTCGAGTTAGCTTGGTAAGAGGGTTGGACAATCGTGAGAAATTTCTCACAAATCGTCGGTAATATCCGGCTAACCCCAAGAAGCTACGGATATCAGTTACCGATGTTGGCCTCGGCCATCCCTCAATTGCATCTGTTTTGGAAGGGTCCACAGATATCCCATTGCTTGTGATGATATGGCCCAAGAATGAGATCTCCTTCAACCATAACTCACACTTGTTGTACTTGGCATAGAGCTTCTCCTTGCGCAAAGTCTCCAGTACAGTTCTTAAATGCTCCTCATGGTCCTCCTTGGTTTTGGAGTATATTAGAATATCATCTATAAAGACTACCACAAATTTATCTAGGTAATCTCTAAAGACTCTATTCATCAAGTCCATGAATATTGCTGGAGCATTGGTGAGTCCAAATGGCATTACTATGAATTCATAGTGCCCGTACCTTGTACGAAAAGCAGTCTTGGGGATATCTTCCTTCTTCACCCTTACTTGATAATATCCCGACCGCAAGTCGACCTTGGAGAAGTATTGTGCTCCACACAACTGATCAAACAAGTCATCGATTCTTGGGAGAGGATACTTGTTCTTTATCGTGATTTTGTTAAGTTCACGATAATCGATGCAAAGCTGCATTGACCCATCCTTCTTCTTGACGAAGAGGACTGGTGCACCCCATGGTGATGCACTTGGGCGTATAAACCCTTTATCCAGATTCTCCTGTAGTTGTTTCTTCATTTCTTCAAGCTCAACCACAACCATCCTATATGGAGTCTTGGATATTGGTAGCGCCCCAGGTACAAGTTCAATTGAGAACTCAACATCTCTTTTTGGAGGAATACCAGGAAGTTCCTCGGGAAATACTTCAGCGAATTCCCTCACAATAGGCATTTCTTCAAGGGTGGTTTCTTCCTTGGACTCAATCATCTGAGCCAGATATGTGTGCTCATAAGGCAGTAATATCCATGCTTGAGATGATGGAGCTAAAGGAGATTCATCTTCCTCCTGACACTTGTAAAGAATCGGGGGTCGATTCTCCATATGGAGTGTGATTTCCCTCTCCTGACAATTTATGTTGGCTCTATATAAGGAAAGCCAATCCATGCCAAGAATTGCATCAAATTCCACCAAAGGGAGTATGACGAGGTTCGCCGGGAAATTCAATCCATAGATTATAACAGGGGAGGACTTATACTCATGGGATGCAATGATTGCCCCATTTGCCGTACTCACCGACATCTTTACTTCCAGGATTTGTGGTGGTGCAGGGATTGTTCTACTAAACTTTTGAGATATAAAAGAATGCGTAGAACCTGAATCAAAAAGTACATTTGCTATTCTTGAATTAATAACTAGTGTACCTGTCACCACTTCGTTGTCGGGGTTCACTTCGGTAGAAGTGATGGCAAAAGCTCTTCCTTGCTGTCTTGGAGGTTGTTGATTGCCTCCGATAACCCTTGGATTAGGGCACTGATTCGAAAAATGACCCGGTTCTTTGCATTTGAAGCATTGAACAACGCGTTTAGGTTCGAACAGAGTGTTCCTCCCGTCCGTCGCAGCCGCGGGTCCTTCTTGCTGACAGTTAACATCTAGGTTCCCTTCTCTTCCACACTTGAAGCATTTTCTTGTCCCCCTAAGGCAATTTCCAGGGTGCTTCTTTCCACACTTTTGGAAAGTGGGGTGCTGGAATTTCTTAGCGCCGTTGGATTTATCCATCGGACCACCAGCATTGAAGTCCACCTTCCGCTTCTTGTCCCCATGATACCCCTGTGATTCTACGATCTCCATTTCAACCTTGAGGGAACATCGGACAATTTCCTCATAGCTGTCGAAGTCACGGATCGTTAATGCTTTCCGCAAGCTAGGCTTCAGCCCACCAAAGAAGCGGTCAACCTTGCATTCGGGGGTAACGACAAAGCCGGAAGCATATCGTGAAAGCCTTGTGAAGTTTGCCTCGTACGCTCCCAAGGATTCCTCATCTTTCTGCTTGAGGGAAAGGAAGTCCCTTTCCATCTTAAGACGGAGGGTGCGTGGAAAATATTTATCGAAAAACATCTTCCGGAATACCTTCCATTCCAAAGCCTCGATCTCCTCCTCAGGCTTCGTATTTTTGATCAACGTCCACCATTGATCAGCTTCACCCTCCATACGATAAGTCGCCAGGAGAACCTTCTCTTTTTCAGAGCATTGGAGGATGGAGAATATCTTTTCAATGGAGTTGATCCATTGTTCAGCAATCGTGGGATCGGATGATCCACTAAAAGTAGGAGGCCTTTGTCTCATGAAGCTTTCAATAGCAACTTGTTCTTTCTTAGGGGGGGTTGAACGTTCCTCTTGACCAGTGTTTCTATTCAAAACTTGAGTTAGCTGAGAGAGAAGCATGACAAAGTTCGCGATTCCCGCTCCCATTGGATTGGGCATCTCATAAGTACAATCATCACACTGATCATCACAACGGTTGTTAGCCCGAGTTCTCCTATTACCGGCCATTGGCTATAATAAAAGGAAAGTTAGGGGTAACACATAAAGGGTAATCCAAAGACAAAAGTTGATGACTTATAAATAAACGTTAATCTCCTTAACTCATGAGTCTATAGGATTCAATCCAGGCTTTTCATGATCTTCCTTCTAACATATATCCTTAGGGGCATTTTTCCCTTAATAAGGGTTCATACTAAGATTGTGAATTTATCAAAACATATCCCCCGGGAGTGTCGTAACCAAGAGTGCAGCAAGGCCCGTTGTCGTGCACCAGTTCTCGTTCAAGTCTAGCTCAAAGCGGTGTTTTCGGGTTTTACCCCTAGGATACATCTGTGCCAGAGCCGCCTCTACCTGCTCGTATCCAGACAGGGATGTATTTATTTGATAAACCACTTACTTAGTATTTACCAAAACTTAGGGATGTTTTTATTATGATTAGTCTTGTATCTAAGGCTTTACTAGGGTTTCCTAATCCCAAAAATAACTAAACCTATCCTCTGATACCAACTATGACAACCCTGCTTTTTATTAAAACTTAAGCATGCTTTATTACATAAAACTTCACTTGATACAACAAATAAGATCGAGAGGTTTAGTGTCTTTGGGGCTTAGGATCATTACATAAAAACTTTAAACATGAAATACAACATCCTTATTGAAAACGTTTTTTACATGACCACTACATTCCTTCGTACTTAGCATTGCATGGGATAACCTGAGGACATGCATAAGAAAAGGGTGAGCTATAAAGCCCAGTAAGGGAGTACACAATGAATAACATGAGGAGTACAATACATGTTAGGCAATAGGCATATCAATAGAGCATAAGAGAGACATGAACATAAAGGCATGATAAAGCATGATAATCATAACATGGAAATGTGGCAACAACACTTAACATTGAATTAGCATGAGCCAAGGCTCATTGCACATAGAGCATGAGTAAACCCTCATTGCACTTGAAGCACGAGTAAACCCTCGTTGCACTTGAATTAGCATGAGTCAACACTCATTTCACATGACGTATCATGATACTATACTTTACCCAATGCATTGGAGCGCTATCAGGGCGCACCCTTCTTAAACATTTCATTTCATGCATAAGTGTGCCACATGGATCATAAAACATGGATTCATAAAACATAATCATTTATTCCACGATAAAGGAATGTGGAATTCATACATGAAACTTTACAATCAATAAGTAAATGTGCATAAAGGTGAATACACTTGATGGAGAAATGGGCATGGTATTCACTACACAATGATATTGGCTTAGAAAATCGGTGTGATTTCGGCAGCGTAACGGCGTGACATAAGAATTCATAAAAAGGATGATGAGAGAGAAAGGGGTTCCTCATCATATTTACATGTAATGGACAGTAAGAAGGTCATATATATACATGTCCCAACAATTGAAAAGGAATTTAGATTCATGATACAAAAGTATTGCTTGAATATAAAAGAGGAAAAAAAAGGTTCCTTTCGGAATTTCGGCATAGTAACGGGTGTACATGGGAGGCATTTAATGAGAGAGAAAGAGGTCTCCCATCATTCAAAAAATAAGAGGGCAGTATGGGAGAGGTGCGAAACCATACCCCAACATTCATAAATGAAATTAAAAGGGCAATACAACTTAAAGAAAATTGACAAAAATGAGAAAGGAAGAAAAACCCTTACTTGGAAGGGTGCTTCCAAAGGCTAGAGAGAGGCTTGTGAGAGGCTTCTTGGGAGCTTGGGGAACCTTGAGAGGATTCTAGAGAGAGTAGGGCAGAGGTTGGACGAACTTCAAGGGCTTTGAGTGAGGAGGAAGTGGGAGCTTGGGTGGGTTTATATAGGAAAGGTGAGAGAATTCTTTATTATTTAGGTTTGGGACCCCTTATATTAAAATAATCCAAACCACAAACCATCCCATGGTATTTGCCCATGGTTTCTGGAAAAGGAAAGAGTAAAACAATATTTTACAAGGCCAAGGTCCGAACTTATTAAAAAATTAGGGTTGCTTATGTGGAGGTGAGTCACACTCCCATGGAAATTAATTTAAAAAGGCAAAGTGTTGAATAAGTCTTGAGGGCTCCATTAATGCTTTGAAAAGTGAGTCAAACAAACCCAAAACCTCATTATTTTAATGATAAAACACATATTGGCGGAACATAAGGATTATGGTATTTTATTACATCACCATTGGGTCATTATGATGTCATAAAACACATTATATATTTAAATGGTATTTAATTTTTACCCAAAAATTTGACTGTCTCAGAAAATTATGAAAAATTCACCGTTGGATAATTTCGATGTCCTGATTCCAAAAATAATATTTAATTTATCTAAATAATTTTCTAAATATGTGAATTTTCACTTTTAAAATAAAAACTGACATTTATAAAAAATTCACGGGTTTTGACAGAAATGGATTTCAAACCTTAAAAAAAATTAATTGCATTTATAAAATTATAAGATCATTTCTATTTAATAAAAATTAATTTAATATTAATAATAATATTTTATTAAAATATTATTTAATTCAAAAATCCTTTAATTTAATAAAATATAATTCTTAATTAAATAATAACTAAAAACACCGTTTGTACTTTAAAAACTAATTACAATGTATCAAAAATGACTAGAAATTATATTCATTATTATATACAAAAAATAATGTACATGAACATGGTGATACTTATTTGTTACATAACCCCTTAAAATAGCCGCATAAGACCTAAGGGTAAGGTGTGCGATGGTGACAGACTCTTGGGGTTGCTCGGATAACATTGCTCGAGTGGTAATCTCTATCAACTTCCATTTTTCCCGTAGACGATCATGTTCGAGCTTGACTTGATGAAGCTCAGCTTGGGCTTGGTCAAGGGCAAAGCCCAAAGACGCCACCTCCTTTCCGAGCTCCGACAAATGGGCTTCGTAAGGGGCAATTCTACTGGATGAGGCCGTCGCTTCCTTTGTCTGAGTAGAAAATTGTTTCGTTAAAGCCTTATATTTAAACTACCCAGATGATCACTGTTCATCGACTATAAAAGTAACGGTCACAAATCTTAACGTTAAACTAAAGAAGTTGACATCATATAAAAACATTTTTTTCATAAATAAACATTTAACTGGATCAAGAGGGATTTTCCATTAATGAAATTTTGGGTCGTTACATACAAGGTTATCAAGGTATGCTAGAGATTATATACATAACCCAAGAAGTAATATTTATCGTTTCTTTGATGGGTTAAAACCGTTTCTTCATCGAGCATTAGTCTCACAAACTTTCTCGTTGTACGAAGATATTGTCTCATGTGCTATCAAGATAGAAAAGGAATTCTCTAAGTCTTATGACACTAAAGAAAAGTAGGAGAAGAAGATATCTATTGATCACTCTGGGAATGGAAATAAGGGGAATAAGGGAATAGTTGAATATCCATCCTACAGAAAATGTGGGAAGAAACACCCCGGTACTTGATTAAAATAAATGGGAGTATGTTACAATTATGGGGAAAAGGCCACCAAGCTCATGATTGCATGGGGAAGAAGGAAGGTACCGATCTCCAATGATACAATTTCAGGGAGATGGGACATTATGCAAATTAATGTCCTAAGAATATGGGGAACTTACCTTAGAAAAGGCAAAGGGATCATGGCCATGCTTATGCTATCACTAGTGCTAAGGTAGATGCTCCGAAAGACGTGGTGGCAGGTAATTTAATGGTTTCCTCAAGTTTAGCAAATGCATTATTTGATTCTGGATCATCACATTGTTTCCTATCTTCCCAGTTTGCTAAGAAAATTAGATATTTCTAATTTGATTTAATAAGGGAGTTTTCAGTTAAAAATCCTAAGGGAAGTATCATTGCAACAATGTTTTGTGAATCAGTCCCCATTAGAGCACATAAATTTTCTTTATCTGCTGATCTCATCATCATACCTATGATTGAATTTGATATAATCCTCAGTATGGATTGGCTTCTAGACCATGATGCAAAAATTTATTGTAAGAAGAAGGAGGTTAATATTTTTGATGATGATGATAAAGAACACCTAATCTTTAGAGAGGAATCATCACCACTTAGTTCTTACCTAGATCCACCCCCAGTAGCTCTACTATATTCAATTATTGGGGAGGAAGAGAATGAAATGACTGTGGGTGAGGAAAGGAATGTTCAAATAGAGGATGTACCTATTGTGAAATAATATGTAGATGTGTTTCCGGAAAATTTTCCTGGACATCCTCTAGAACTAGAAGTTGAGTTTTCCATTGATTTAATTCCTATATCAAGGCCTATATCGAAGACCCCTTATAGAATGGCCACTGTGGAATTTTTCAAACTAAAGAAACAACTATAGGAATTTAGTAATAAGGGATTTATTCACTCCAGTGTTTCTCTATGGGGATCCCCAGTTCTTTTTGTTAAAAAGAAAGATAGATCTATGAGGTAATGTATCGACTACAGGGAGATAAATGCTATAACAATAAAGAACAAGTATCCCCTACCTCCCATTGATCATTTATTTGACCAACTACATGGAGATAAATAATTTACAAAGATTGACCTTCGATCTGGATATCATCAGTTGTGTGTGAAGAAGGAAGAAATTTTGAAGATAGCATTTCGAACCTGGTATGGTAATTAGGAGTTTACATTAATGCCTTTTGGATTGACTAATGCACCCTCTGTATTCATGGATCTAATGAATAGAGTTTTCAAGGAATATCTTGATGAATTTTTGGTTGTATTTATTGATGATATCTTGGTAAACTTTAAAATCTATGAATATCATGGAAATCACTTGTGCATTATTCAGAAGACAATAAGAGGACATAGATTATATGGGAAGTTTAGAAAGTGTGAATTCTTACTTCAGGAGATTTATTTTCTTGGCCATATTCTCTCTAAAGATAGAATCTATATTGATCCTTCTAATACCGAGGCAATCCACGAATGGAATGCAACGACGATTATAACTGAGGTATGAAGTTTTATTGGTTTATCTGGTTATTATCGACGTTTCGTCCAGAATTTTTCCCGGTTGGCTAACCCATTAACAAAGCTCACATGTAAAGGGGTTAAATTTGTTTTTAAAAAAGAGTGTAAAGAATGTTTCGATGAACTGAATATAATATTAGTCAATGCTCCTATATTTAATCTACCATTGTGGAATGATGGGTTCATTATTTATAGTGATGCATTAAATAAAGGACTTGGTTGTGTCCTTATGCAGAATGATAGGGTTATTGCCTATGCATCACAACAGTTGAAAAATCATGAGCAAAACTATCCTACTCATGATCTTGAGTTAGCTGCTGTAATCTTTTCTTTGAAGATATGGAGACATTATCTCTATGGTGAAAAATGTGAGATTTATACTGATCACAAGAGTTTGAAGTACATTTTCTCATAGAAAGAACTCAACATGAGTCAAAGGTGATGGCTTGAACTACTCAAGGATTATGATTTCACGATACACTACCACCCGGGGAAGGCAAATAAGGTGGCATATGCTTTGAGAAGAAAGGATCATGGAGTTTTGACCATGATGAGAATTGAAAGGGATACAATTTTCATTGATCTAGTGAAGATGGATATGGGAATTACCATGGAAGGTGAAACATCGATACTTTTTCAAATGTTTTCCAAACCATATTTACTAGAAAGGACAAAGAGTTCTCAGACCGGTGATGAAGAGTTTCAAAAGAATATTAAATCTGTGAATGATGGGAGATTGAGAGACTTTGTGTATGAAGATGGAATTTTGAAATTTGGGAAGAGAATTTGTGTTCCAGATATACCTGATCAAAAAAGGGAATTTTTAGATGATGCTCATAGCTCCAATTTCTCTATACACCCTAGGTGAACCAAAATGTATAGAGATTTGAAGGAACACTTTTGGTGGGAGAACATGAAGAAGGAGATTGCTGATTTTATGTCAAGATGTATGGTTTGTCAACAAGTGAAAGCTGGAAGGAAACAGCCTGGAGGATTCATGCAACCTCTTCCCATACCGGAGTGGAAATGGGACAATATTACGATGGACTTTGTCATGGGGCTACCAAAGACTCCTAGAAGGAAAGATGCAATATGGGTTATTGTTGATCGTCTTACCTAGTCAGCACATTTTTTGGCTATAACAGAAGATCTACCACTCGAACATCTAGTAAGAATATATATTAATGAAGTTGTGAGACTTCATAGAGTACCCCTATCGATTGTTTCTGATCACGATCCCCATTTTACATCAATATTCAGGAAGAGTCTTCAGAAGTCCTTGGATACTGAACTTCATTTGAGCACAGCCTACCACCCTCAAACAGATGGATAATCAGAATGGACTATTAAATCCTTAGAAGACATGTTGAGGTCATGCTAACTAGACATTCAGGGTATGTGGGATCAATATTTACCTCTGGTGGAGTTTTCCTATAACAATAGCTTCCATTAAAGTATTCAGATGGCACCATATGAAGCGTAATATGGAAAGAGATGTTGCAAACCAACATATTGGGATGGTTTTGGTGAAAGAAAACTTGTAGGCCCAGAACTGGTGGAGGAAAGAATAGAAAAGTTAAAGGTAATCCAAAACCACATCAAAGCAGCTCAAAGTAGGTAGAAGAGCTATGTCGATAACCGAATGAAGGATTTGGAATTTCAGGTAGGAGATCATGTTTTCTTGAAGGTATCTCCATGAAAGGGAGTTATACGTTTCGTTAAGAAGGGTAAATTGAGACCCAGGTACATCAGACCTTTCGAAATTCTAGAACGAATTGGGGTTGTAGCTTACCATTTGGCAATGCCACCATGTCTCTCCAAAGTTCATTATGTGTTCCACGTATCACTATTGAAGAAATACATGCCTCAACCAATGCATGTACTCACCTATGAAGAATTAGAACTAGAACCCGATTTTACTTATTGCGAAGATCCCATCAGGATTCTTGATACAAGGGAACAAGTGCTGAGAAACCAGACGACTCGTATAGTAAAAGTTCTATAGAGAAACCATAATATAGAAGAGGAAACGTGGGAACCTAAGGAACTTATGATGAAGAATCAACCGAGTCTTTTCATGCAGTAGTATTATAGACATTTCAAGGATGAAATTATTTGAAGGAGGGGAGAATGTAACACCCCAAGCTTCCACAGTACGCTTCTCTTTGAATAATACTGTAGCGTGTGTTGTACTCAACTTCGAGTTCTAACACACAGCACAACCAATAAAACTAGCCGTTATGAATATTAATACCCAATCATTGAAATTTTATAAATTTTATCTTTCAAAATGGACTTCATTTTTGGATTCGGGATATCGAAATTAGCCTAGGGTGAAATTTTGTTATTTTTCTGAAAACTTTCAATTTTTTATGAATAGTGAAAAAACACTGAGTTACAGTTTAAAATCGAATTTGTATTTAAATAACTATTTATTTTATTTAAATTTAATTTAGGTCAAAATAGATACATAATACCTATATAAGTTCAATGTAATTCATTGGAGTTAGTTCAGAATAATTTTAGATATATAAAAATTTTATTGAACTTTTCACCGTCTTTTACCCACCTCCTAGGAGAATTTGGAAATTCACATAAAACATAATTTTACCGATTTTTTGAGTGTAATTTAGAAAATCCAAGAGAAATGGTTAATATCAAGGAGTAAAATGTGGTTCAATAAGGAAAAAATAATTTCTGGTGAACAATAACGTTTTACTTTTATTTACCACGGTTAAAAGTAAATAGAGTAATTAAGGGTAAAATTAATTTTTATATTACCCTAACACATGTCCTTGTTCTATTTTACAAGTGTATCTTGATAAAAAACAACATTAGGAATAAAATATTATCATTTATTTCCACCTCGATTAGATTAGGACATTTATTATTATTTAATTCAAAGAAGAGTTAAAAGAGTTAAAATCAAAGTTTAATAACTAAAACATTTTTAATATAGTGTTATACATGAGATAAATTAGATTATAAATATTCATTAGAAATATAAAAATATTTCTTACAAAATTTTATTTTATTCATAATTTTTAGATACAAAATAATTTAATTTTTTTATGACACAATGATGATGGAATAATTACCTAGTTAATGAAATATTAAAATAACTAATATTATAAATATCCAAATAAATGAAATTTTATACTTTTTATGAACTAAAATAATTTTATAGGTTAATATGACATGTTTTTAATGATTTAATTATTTTTTTTCTAAGTAATAATTCTGTTATAATTTTCACAAAAATCAAATACCAAATAGTGTCAAAATTGACATAACAGAGTTCTTAAAACACATATTATATTATTAATTGATATTAAATTCCTAAAAATCTATGGTTCGTCCAAGAGACTTATATAATGACAGTTTTTTCATTAATGGACCACTTGGGGGTCTCTTTGAAGTATATAGTATGTTTATTAACTATATAATATATAAATACAAAGAGACATGGTAAATGTCAAACTATATTACTTGGAGTTAAATATAAATGATAAGGTTAATATAGTAACCCAAACCTGTCTAAAATATATTGGATGAAAGTATTTAAACCCATTCCTACCTTATCCTATAAATAATACAATTTAGATCCATTAGAAACCGAATATGAATTTATTATAAAATAATATTTCTAGATTTTCCAAAGGTGCCCCTCACCCCTCTTATAAAAGGTCACTCCCCCTTCTCACTAATTCACACACTCAAAGCCTTTTGGCTCGGAAAAACACTTCCCAAATACTATCTCAACATCCATCACTTCAACCTAGGGGCATTATTTTGATCATAAAGCCAAATTATTGAGCCCTTTTTACCAAATCAAAAGGAAGAACCCGAAGAAGAGGTAATGTTTTCACCACCCTCTTTCAAGTTCCTTTTTTCTTAAACTGCTTATTTATTTGTTATTTTAGTTATAAAATAATAACTCCAGTATCATCTATATACTATGATTTTATTATAAATATGGTACAACTATATTTAGTATTCTATCCATCCTTTGAATGACATGTCACCAAAAGTGCATACGTACGGCTTACCGTCTCCACATCATGGTGTAATTGTTATTCAATAAAATATTATTTGGATGGGTATAATAATGATGTGTAATTCATGTAAAAAATAAATTTAACATGATAATTATTCTGTATATATGATATACCATCCAATTATATATTATTTTAATATCAAAATAATGATATTGTCGCTCGTCCGTATGTACGGATTACCGTCTCCGCGAACGTGATGAGATTCATTCCCCATCGTATCCTTTCAAGACTAATTCTAATTTAATGATTAAAAATATTGTTTAAGGACTTGATATCATTCTGTATATGAATAAGATACAACCTATCCATAACAAACACAACTTATGTAACAAAAAATATAAAATGAAATGAGTAAGTTAACACCCAAAACAATGATAATACTAATATATTATTAACAAAGAAATGTTAAAAGATCATATATGATATCATTTTAATTTAAATGATTATTTTATAATTTAATAACAATTATTTCACCATTATACAGGAGTTTAACCTACCCTCGGCCAAGTAAAAGTACAAGGTAAGGGTTTTATTTCATAATCTCTTCCTTATCCGAGGTTGTTTATATGTAATTATCTACTTGGACCTTTTTAAAATCCACATCCATGTTTCTTAAAAGTGTATTTTAAATAATTATTACTATTTTATAGACTATGGGTTAAAGTCATTTATACCCTTTTTGACTTTTTATAAGAATTTTATAAAGTAATATTTCTGTCATTTTCCAAACAAGGTACTTTTATCCTTTTTGACAAAATTAAGGTAAGAATGTCTTTTTTAAACTTATACGGCGAGTGCGGCTATTTTCCGCCATTATAAAATCATCGAAGCTTCCCTTACAAGATTATAAGAATATTTTCAATGTAAATTTTTTCTTTTATAATTATGTTACTTTTAAATGATTTCAAAAAAAGAGATATTTCTCTCAAATAGTTTTGATTTCATCTATGTCAACATCCTTTGATGGATTTTAAGCTTATTTGAAGTTTATTTATTATGATACAAAACTTACTTATTGTATTGAAGGTTTTTTGATATGTTTGACTATGGATGTGTTATTTTTATACCATTAATGGTTTATGGAGATAGTATTTACATTTTGTATACTAGTTTTAATACGAATGTTTATGTTATGTTTAAACCTGTTCATATAAGAAATGCATTGGACTTAATAAGTGATGGGTGGAGCCCGATATATCTCCTCGATGCATCGGTAGGTCTCATGAGACATAATAGGGTCTTGGAATAAGGCCTTGAAAAAATATTTTTTGTAGTCTTGGCACGAGGCATTGGCTATGTGGTTATGATAGTCTGGAATTGTGCATTCCATCATTATGAAAGTGGTTATTGATATTGAATGTGATTATTAGACTAGTATAATATTCATGTGAATATGTAAATGGAATTATTTCATTTTATATTTGTCATATTATGATGAAGTTCAAGTTTAAAAGTCTTTTTTTAGTTATACATTGCCTTAAATGTTTATGTATATTTATGAAAGGTTCCCTTATATTGTTATCATTACTGAGCATCTGAGCTCACCCATTTCAGTGTTTTATATTTTCCAGGATGTGAAGAAGTAATTTATGAATGACCTGCAGGAATAGTATGAGCGGATATGAAGACAAGATTTTGTTGTTGTTTTTTTTACTTTATGATGTAATGTAAGACTTATGAATATATCTAGTGTTTCCAAGACTATTAAACCAAACGATCTTTTGAGATTTGATCTTTTGTGATCATGCCAATGTTATGTAATAATGAACCGACTTTGGGTAACTGGGGTTGGGGCGTTACATTTAAAATTTATGATTTTTGTGTGTTATTCGTAAATCTTATGAGTTCATGAGGTATGTTATGATTGAAAAGTACGGTTTCATTGATTTGTATTTATTGACGGCCTAATGTTTTCTTTATTTATTTTATAACCCTTACTAAGTTTTTTTCCTCATACCATGTTTTTGAAATGTTTTTCACATGAAATAAAGTGGAATAGGGTCATGGATGGGATCAAGGAAAAGTCTTGTTGTCTAAAACATGGAACTAGACATGTTTTTTAAGAGTTTTTATTTTATAAAAAAATTGATACTGAGTAGCAGTGTATACATGTAATTTTTAAGTTTATATGTAAGAGTTATGACCTAATTATCTAAAACTCTAAACCTGAAAAAGATCCTCAATGTGAATAATTCATTGAATTCAATATTATGTAATGTTTTAATACTGGGTTCTTGTAGTTTCAGTTTAATACCTTTACATATTAATTATTCCTTCTCTAGTTATATAAATGGAATGTTTTTTTAGTTATTTAACTTTACATATATATTGAATAGTTATTAGTTCTATTTTATTTACCCTCACTAAGCATTTGAGTTCAACCATATTATGCTTCTTCCCCAGATTATAAAAAATAGAACTTTGAATAATCCTTCAAGGATGAACTTTATTTGAGTTCATTGTGTAGTAAGTTTTATTTTGTTTTCCCAAAGTATTTTCGGTATAATATATGTAATATTTCTTTCTAAGACTACTAAATTGATATGTCCTTTCGGATTTTATTCTTTGTATTCATTCCCATGTAATAAAATAAATCACTGACTTCTGTCTTTTGAGGGCAGGACATTACATTCTTCATCACTCTCTATTAGTATTTGAGACTTTTTATCTTATGTATCCATTTTTTCACTTTCCACTAATTTTCTTCTATATGGAATCCTAATATGTGTTATCTTAGGTGACCTTCATATTTACCATACTCTCTTTTCAAGAGAAATTTCTATTAATCCTTTTTATGATGTTTGATTTCAACACAGGCATTTTGAAAATTCAAACCCCTAGTCATTGACCCAAGTTCAAATTAAAAGAAAAAAAATTATTAAATCAAATTATAATGTAACATCGTGAGTTTTTTTTAAAATAAAATGTTTAATAGCATACAAGATATGCAACATCGAGTTAAATGAGTTACAAAATATTATTACTCTAATGTGATTGTATAACCTAGACATTAATTTTTAGGGTATGAATAGAAATAACTAATAAGTACATAGTTACTATTTAATATAAATTTATTGTTAAATAATTAGAAAATAATAACATAATTTTTAGTAATTTCATTTTAATCTTATAAAAATATGTTTTCTTTTAAAATGATTTATATTGATTTTCATGAAAGAATATTATAATAAATTTCTTAGAGTATTAGAAAATTTATTTTAAAAAAATAATATCATTTTTTAATTCATAGTATCATAATTATCTTAGAGTTAATATTTGATAATTAAATGAAAATATTGATTTTTCAATGAATAGTGAAAAATATTGCTTTTTATTGAAAATTTTATTTTATTTTAAATTATTTACATGGTAAAATTCTGTTTTTGATTTGTTTTAAAATAAAATTAGTTAATTTTTATTTAAAATAATCCAATTATGGTTTTGAAATTTATTTTATACATAAATTTAGTATAAAAACATTTTCTTTTTAAAATTTTATTTTTTCTAAAAAACTGTTTTTGTTGTGTTCTTTCGATTTAATTTAAAATTAAATTTCTAAAATTATGTGTTTTTGAATTTTAAAAAAATTATTCCATATTTTTAATTATAAGTAACAAAATTATTAAATAGGATCCTTTTATTTTTGAACAACATGAATAGTAAACATAGTAATTTTTATTATCAGAGTAAAGCATACATCTACAAATTTCAGATAAAAATAATATGATATGGATTGTAAAATTATCTTAAAACTTGTCCAAATTTTATTGGATAACTAATTTTTGACCAAAATTATCAATTGGTCTCATTTATGTCTTTTTATAGCCAATTGGTTGACATTAACTCCCTTATAGAATTTTATTTTATGAAAACTCAAACTTGTCACGCTATTTTTTCTAACAGGTATTTCATTTTTAATATATGGTCATCTAGAATCTATGTTCGACCAAAAATGGTATTTTTAAATATAAAATATTTATTATCATCATGGTAATTTATTTTTAATATTTTTGGAAGAAATTACTGCATAAAATGCTTTCACAACAATGATGCAATAATTATTAAATTAATAGAAAACCAAATGAATGATATTAAAAATATTAAAATGATTATAATTTGAAATGTTAAAAAAATATTTGGATCAAATTTGGGTCATTTTTTATGTTTTTAAATCTATATAATGATTAGTTTGAAATTTGACAGTAATGATATTTCATTAATATAATATTTTATTAATTTATTAAAAAATAAGTTAAATATTAAATAAGTCCACAGGGGATAATATATGTTTTACAATTTCATACCCTATGAATTTAATAGATATTTATAATTATTTGGAACTAAAACGTCTATTTATAATTTAATATTTTGGAAAATTACTAAAGAGCCCCTCCCCACAATTATTAAAGGTCACCCCTTCCTTCACTTCATTTCACAAACCTAAGACTTTTATCTCAACCATACTATGAAAAATTATCTTATACACTTCCTTTGACACATTCTATAGGTTTTGGTCTCATCAAAATACCAATTCCAATTTTCTTAAGGCGTTTTTCATGGTGTTGATATTCAAGAGATAACTTTCTCAAACAACCTCTCTTAATTTCTTTTCATCTTCTACCTTCTCTTAACATAATTAATCTATGAATGAAAAATAAATCTAGTATCCTGTGTATACTTTAATGTTTTATTTCTAATGTAATTTCTTATATCCATATTTTTCTCATATAATTTTATTCAATGAAATAAAACCATAGTCTAAATTATTGTGGTTAACTGTCTCTATGGATAATGAGTTTTATGTTTTAATTAATACCTTCAAGGATGGTCATAAAAATGTTATTATGGTTAAATAAGAATTTAATAGATATGTTATAACTGATTCTATGTTCAAAAACTAAAATATAGAGAAAAATGGTTTTTTTAAGAAAATGAATTTTAGTTCATTAACTATTATATTACATATAAATTAATTTTTAATATTTTTTTAATATTATATTCACATAAAAATATGTCAAACAAGGAAAGAATTAAATTTTATAAAAATATATTTTTAGATTATTAGTTTTACTAATTTAGTTGATATTTAAAGTTAATTTTGTTTTGTTTTTTTATTTACATATCCATATATTATATAAATTATATAATTCAATTACCATTTTTAAACCTTCCATTTATAAGGATACCATACAATAATCTATATTTTTTTATTTGAAATTTCATGTATAGAAAAATATCAAACATAGTTTTGATATAATGATGAAAAATATAGGTTGTTACATTTTACCCCCTTAAAAATAATTTTTTACTTGAAATTTTATTACTTATAAGAAAATAATTGTTTATAGTTTTAATTTTTCACATCTAAAGAACCTTGTAATTGTATCAAACCAATGATTTTTTAATACAATTTTTCCTATATTGGAGATCTTATTTCTTAGAACCTTGCCTCTTCAATGTTAAAATTTCTATTGGTTATTATATATATGAGTGGTCATGTTTCATTTGGAAAACTTATGAGCTCAGTCATGTATTGGATATTTTATATAATTTCTCAAAATAGATACATGGAATTCATCATACACTTGAGGGAGTTATAGAGGGAGTGATAAGTGTTAGGCTAGGTCCCTAACACTATCAGTGATCTAGAAGGGAAAAATGTATCTAGGCCTCGACTTCCCTCTCCTCTCAAACCTCATAACCTACTTCCATGGAGATATTTAAAAAAACACCATGACACTAAATTATAATTCTAGATCTTATCAATGATTATCTATATAACAAATCTATTGAATTGGTGCTTCTTTCATATTTTGTTAAATGGTTTTAACGTTATCTAATTTATACAACTTCCAGACCTATCATCTTCATCCCTCCAAATTCATCCCAGCATGTTGGAGTCCAACATCAAATTCTATATAGATCCTTTTATCATGTCACAAGAATTATAAAAGGGAAAAAAATTTTATACAAGAAATCTATCAAGGGAAGGTGTTGTTCCCAACATCCTTGTAAATCCATCAAATAATATCTCATCAAATCATATAGAGTTTTAATGGACCTCTTAGACTATCAATTTGTGTGAGGATTACAATATTTATTGAAACTTAGAGTTTCCTCCAAATATTTCTGTAGACTCTTCCAGAACCTTGAGGTAATTCAAATATTTTGATCTGATATAATCAATTGTGGTAATTCATTGATCCTCATGATAAGACAAATTTATATATTACTTTTGGGTACATTTATTAAAGTGTTGATAATGATTTATTCAATAATACACTTGGTTTTGGTTTGTTTCTTATCAAAGATAAACTCAAGACTCAAAGGAGGATATATTGGAAAAATAGAAAATTCAACATTACAGGTTGTGAAACACATATTCATGACATGTATTCCTCGAGTAGATCATTAGACGACTAATTTACAAGATATGAATCCAAGACACATAATGTTAACCAAGTACACAACCTGAATCCCATTTACCTTCCATAAAATCATCAAAATTTGAAACTCAAAGAAGACACATGGTGTGAACATTTTACATTGTGAAAAGATTGAAATATGAATTCCACTAAAGGTACATGTCGTGAAATCTAGTAGATCCAATATCATTGAAGATATTTCTGAATATGAAGCACACAATGTGAAACCTAATTACACATCTTGAATGTATCAATGAAAAATCCACTTATGTGAATTATTTACACGGTGGAACCTCTTGATCCTATATGTATTTGAGCACCCTCAATGCCAAAAAAATAGTTGGTTCAAATACCTAAATAATTTATTTTTTTCTTTGTCTATTCTTTTTTCTTTCTAACATAGTTTTATTGATTTTATTTTTTGTTTTAATCTATCCATTTTTATCACTTACTATTCAGAGACACTTTCATTGTATCTTTTTGTTCATAAGTTTGAATTTAATTCATATTTCCACTTAACATCATCTATTTTTGTATTCTTCATTGTTCATTCATTCATGTTAGTACTTGATTGATTTTGTATGGTTTCAATTTTGTATTGTGATCATTTAAATTTTTCAATTGTTATATCGAGTCTGCTATCCATTATCCGACATTTTATAAATACCATCATGTGTGTCCAACGCTATTAGGGTTTGGGGTTGAGAGTAAATGTGTGTTTAAAAGTAATGAATCTTTAAACTGAAACTTTTTAACCTTATAGCTAGTAATTAGGTTGAAAATAAAATTTTAACCCATTATTTTACATTACCCTGGTCATGGGAAGTCTAATTAAAGGGCCTTAACCGACTTAGAGTGGAGAAATATAGGACCAATAATCTTTGATTCCCTTTCCCTTGAATCCATGTTTTTTTCACCTAGTTTTTTGAAGATCTTTGGATCCAAAAGTAGTTTCCTGATTAGGTATATCCAATTTTTTGGACCAAAACCAATCAGTACCCCTTGTACCACTTCACATCCTAAGTCCTAGGTTTTTTCCAAGTTATATTTTGAATTATATTTTTCTTAAACCCTAGAATTGACCCTGATCCATTTTTTCATATGATTTAAACCCATGAAATATATTTTTAGTAAAACCAAACCTAATAGAGATCATGATGAATTATACTTCAATGTTCTAATAGCTAGGTTGTCTGCCTTCCATATTTTCCATATAGGTTCAACCCTGCACTTCCACTATGCTACCCCTCCATATCAAGGTTTATTTTGGGATAATATAAATTCTAATCTGATAATTGCAAGTGTAGGCTGGTAAATTTTGGTGTCATTTCCAGGGACACTGTTGTGGATTATAAAAGTATCATTTGGTGAAAACCTATGATTACCTCACCCCCTTTCTTTTATTCCTTTATTTTTACATTTTCTCATATGGATGGGTACCAATATCTTCTCTTCTTTGGCCAAGGGTATGTGTTATCTCTTTTTGACTCTTTCAAGGATCCTTCCCACTCTATAACTTCTTTCCTTCGAACATGAGATCAAAATATACCTAGTTGCATACCATTTCTCAAACAAGCATGAACGCAACAACCTTGTAATTTTTAACCCCCCAAACATCCAATATGCACCACCAAAACATCATGTAGAGTTACCAACACTACAGGAGTGAACCATAATGAACTACAGATTTCTGTCCATTAGTAGTGTTCTACCAAGAATTTTCGTCCCTCTTATCCAAGTGAAATAATTTAAAGTTAAACATCGACTCATCCACATGATCCATAACATGGGGAAGTTTGGTGTACCTTATAGTCAATATCCACATGATAACATCTAAATTTTTTAGAAATATACAACACATTTTTTAATCAAGGTGTGTTGTCTGATTCCATTAGAATTCATTTCCTTACCTTCTCCTTCCATGCCTGATCCAAGGATTAGCTTAGAAACCAAGGTCTTGAGTACATAAAAACTTGGGATTATATAGAAAATAAGTTTTTAGATAAATAATTCCTACCAATATGAACATGGAATATTATAAATGAGATCTAAAACATCACCTAGTTGAATGGAAAATTTGATTGGGAATCTAGGGATCATTTTATGGAGGAAACCCATAACTTAAAACATAATAGACTTGATGTGTGGATATAGCTGAAAACATTCTATCAGGGACTCTAACTAGCTTACCTCACAATTTCAGATGTTATAATTGATTGTGGGATCATGATCAAGAAGACTGAATTCATAATAATACTTTTATATGAGTTTTTTTACATTGTAAATTTTTGGAAGAGTGATCGAGGACCACCTAAATAAAGAATCCATCAAGTAAAAGAGAATTCCTACCTACTAGACCTGGTTGATGCCATTGCAAAGAATATTGAATGATTTTAGATACTTTTTACACCATATATATTTCTTTACCTTATCCTGGAGATCCAATTTTTCTAAATATATAGAGGCTCACACCCATATCAGGACTATAGGGTAGGAATAGAGGAACCTTAAATTCAAAATTATAATTTATTAAATTACAACCAAAAGAATCATTATTTTCATTAATCCAAACAATAAAAATTGCAGTATTTTCATCATGGACTAGATCAGTATCCACAACAAACTAATGAAGGTTACTATCAAGAGGGGAGTGTCCAAGAACCACAATGAAATTCGGCACCACTTGGTAACCACCAAAGAATTCATCTCCTTGACCACAACAACAATCTTAGCAACAACCTTTCCCCAAAGAACACATAAATAGTAGTTTCAACACGTTCTATAAAGAGAAAAAAAATAATCCCCACCTCCACAATCAAATATATATAATCTCCCCACCGTGTTTGTTAAAAAACCATATCAAAAGATGACTACCCAACAACTAGAAAGCAAAACTGAAGTGTTTCCCTACACAACCTTGAGAACTAAGAGGGGAATATATCTAAAGATTTATCAAATTAATTACCTATTACATTACCTGTTAATACTGAAATAAATAAGATATAAGAGGCTAAGGATGTGGTTTTTAGGAGTGGTAAAATGATGGACTTTCTGCATCCATGCATAGGTTAGAATGAGAAACATGAAGAACCTGAAAAATGTATGACAATCATTAGAAATGATGATGATGATAATAGAACAAATATATCTAGTCATGAAAAAAATAAGAAATCATAGAATCCCAAAAAAGAATATATCTATGTGGAACCACCACCATAAAAATCCCCTATACCCTTTCTAGAGAGAATAACACAAGGAAAAAGAGAGGTAAAATAGAAAAAGTTTATAGAAATGTTTAAGTAATTGTAAATCAACAAACCCTTTAAGGAGTTAACAACTTAGATACCTTCTTATTCCAAGTTATTAAAAGAGTTAATTTATAATTAGATAAAAATGTAATAATTAGGATTTATCTCCTGGAATGAAGAATGATTCGTAGTTGTTCAAGGATATCTACCACAAAAATGTGAATCCTCAAAAGCCTCTTGATTTTAAGTTCTATAGGGACATGAAATTTTAGAATCTCCTTATTAGATCTCAGTGAAAGTATCTATCTCATTACTATGAGTTTACTCTATATGTTAGGCCTTAAATATTTTAAACCAATGATATTTTCACTTCAATAATATGGTCATTCAGTCAAGTCCCTCAAGGACTTATCAAGGTTTTTTTAGTCAAAGTTGGTAAATTAATCTTTCTAGATTATTTTATTATCTTAGAAATAAAGGAAGAAGGATATGTTCCCATCATTCTAGAGAGGCCATTTCTCACCCCTATTAAGGAATTGGTGATGTGAACCAAGTAAGGATGATATTCAGAGTTGGTGAAGAGAAAGTTTTTTTTAACTTAGTGAAAGCTTCTAAACAAAGAAGTGATTCAATTGATTATTAATTCAACTTTCTGAATAATGGTAAATATTTTTATATGACTCTAGAAGACGAAATTGAGACCATCCACCCTATTTCATATGAATACAAAGATAACAAAGAGGAAAATTACACTAAAGATCTGATGAGGGATACCTCATCTAAATTAAAGCATGTCAATCTCTTGATAATAAATAAAATCATATTTAGGAGGAAATCCAAGATATATTAAGTAGGTTAGATTATTTTTAAAATGTCTAAATAATTATAGAGATGGTTTAGAGGTTTTTCCTTCTCAAAATTTTAAATTTTATAATTTAAATTTTATACTTCAAAAACAACTCAATTTCACATCGTGTAAAAAATACATGACATGAAAATTTTGGGAAAATAAAAAGAAACATGTTTTATAAATCACATATTAATTAAATGATGTGAAAATAATTGGATGACTTTAAATATCATGAACCCTAGGTTTTATACCAAGCCCCCCCCCCCCCCCTTGAAACATGACTATCAGCCTCCCCTCCCCCACGTGCTGCTCCCCTGACCTTTAGCCGACCCTCCTCTCATGCGACCATCATCCAACATCCTCCCCCACTCCCCTCTACTACTCGGTCACCCTCCCCCATCCTATGATATTACCTTCTTGTTTCCTCTATCTTATATAGCCTAAACCAAAATCATTAAGCACCCAGCCCAAGGAAATGATCCTCCATCAACCAAGTGACCAATGATTTCACCTCCTCCACCATTCAAATATCTCAACCCTCGCCATTTTTGAACCATTATTCCACCCTATACACCACCATCTAGTCCCAATTTTCATCCACCCCATCACAGGGTTCTACCCCGTGCCTACACTTGCACCCATGCCTCTATTTTTCTATAGCCATGAATCATGTTTTCATGGTACATCTTCAGTCAAAGCCTATGAGGACCAATAAGACTTTGGACCACCCATTCTCAATAATATCCACGTGCATGAGGAATTATTCGATATTTTTAAATGGATACAACTCTCTAATATCACTTACATACAAGAAGATATGTACCATGATCTATTTCTCAAGTTTGTGTCCACTTTAGAGCTCGACATGGTGTTTGTGACCTTTTGACTTAAGAGTCTCCCTTGGGAGCTCACCTTGGATGATTTTCGCATCAGTATTAGTATTTACACAGATGGTTTCATCACTTCCCCAACCTATGATACTATATAGATAGACCCATCCAAGATTCATGTGGCGATGAGTTGGGAATTGATCACCCATGATCCACATAAGTTGAAGACAACTTAACTAATGGGAGTTTCTTTAAAGATTTTTCATCAGGATCTAGCTCACACATTTCTATTAATAAGAGATACTCATATAAGCATCACCTAGATCAAGGTTATCATCCGAACCTCGGTCGTGAGTAGCCCTGTTGTCAACATGGCCTGCTAGTTTTTTTATACTATGAGACCCAAGTGTGGCGGGCTCGGGGTATTCTTATGGGAGGAAACATCATCACCCACGTTTCCCATCATCTCCTAATCGTTTATTCCACTTATACTCTTTACAATATTTGGTAGATATAGTCAATTGACCTCCCTATGATCGAAAAAATTGAGCACTTGATGAAGATCGATGGGCTCATCTATTGGGCCCTTGAGTATGTAGATTATGCTGATGAGGATCCAGATCGCCCTACCCCGTCCCTAGCCCCCGCACAAGGGACCCCTACATCTGTTGATCATGCTAAAATACCAAAAAGCTCCCCCATTATGCATCCCCTTCTTCCACCTTTTCACAACCTCCCTCCCCTACCACCACTGCCCCACCTTCCTCCACTACCACCACCGCACCACCACCCCTAACACCACTACACCTACCCCACCATTGTCATTGGACATCTGATATGTTATATAGTGAATTATAGTGAACCAAAGATATATTTATCACCACCTATTCATCAGTTTAACCATAACATCATAGTTCACCACCCCCACCCCAAAACCATCCTCTATATCTTCCCACACAGTGTCTGCTCCTTTAGACCCCGCTTTATCCTCCATTCCCACCACACATTCAACCTAGCATGGCCTACCTCCAAATATCATCAACCATTCTGACCAATAATAAGTTTATAGTATAAAATAAATGATGGGGAAAGGGTCTCACACTTTTTTATATATATGAGGTGCCCATAATTGAAACAGCTACTAGATTTACGGCAATAGTATGGGTTAGCACCTCTTGCCACCTATCTCATTTGGTCTAATTTCTAGCACCAAGGCACCCAATAAGTTGGTCAATGGCCTTGATTCAGCATCAATAGATGAAATAAACATGGTAGGGTAAATCCAGGCACCCACTATTCCGGAAGGGGCTACTGATTCGACTTATGGATATTTTTCCCACTAATCTCACTTATGCCAATATACCCCTCCCCTATTGTACAATGTTTTTGCGTGTCTATTTTGGTACTCTCCTTTTATTCAATGTTCCCTAATGTATCATTTATCATATATATGGATGGGTCATATTTTTGGATACACTTATTTATTTATTTTACTCATATTTACATATGAGTTTATTTTGCAAAGTTAAGCTCTACTATATAATCTATGGTTATTAATGAGTCTATACGGCCACCATCTGGCCTCTCTCATGAGATATATCAGAATATGGATAACATAAAATTCTATATTTATGGTATATAAATTCATACATTATAGGATTCTCCTCTATGACTTGAATAGCATCTACTACTTCCACATGAGCATTTTGGTCGACCCATTCCTAAGGTGGTTAACCCACCAAACATCCTTGAGAGCTCAAAGAAATCACCACTAGTCCCTATAAGAGGTAGATGATGTAAAAGAAAATGGATAGCCCTCAGTGATATTTTTTTCATCTATCTGGATGATTATGTCATTATTATCAATTTCAGGGATGTAGCCCATATTTTTTGTTTTTGAGTTTATGAGGACATTTATTTTTTGTTTTTTATCAATTTTTCCTTGGTTGTCCAAAACCTCATTATATTCGAATCTTGCATTTATCCAAACAACATTAATATACTGTTAACTATGTGAACCTACCTTTTTTTCACTTACATATTGATTAAACCCTAATTACTAATTGTTTATCTATTGTAGTTTTTTTAACAATTTCTGCAAGGATCCCAATTCCCCATAATCATTCAATAATTTCCCCATGGAATCAACTTTATAATATGGAGATCTTGATTCCATGTTTTTAATTCTTATTTTCCATTTCCAATATATATGTGCTTCTATTTCTATCTCTCCCACATCACTTTCACGAATACTGTGGACATTGTATCATTTTAAGTATGGGGGAGTCCTTATTCATCTATGTTGTCTGTACATTTGTATTCTTTATTATTTTCATTATTCTAGGATACATTTTGTCATTGGAAACATAATTTAACATAAAATATCATTAAACTCATTTAAATAAAAGACAAATTTTTTTGGAGGTTGTTTAAATCCAATTGTATACATGTTTATATTTTAATCAGGATTGAAAAATTGAGTAATTTAATTCTAATTATACATTCTTGAAATTAATTTTTATTGACTTATTACTAGATATTATTCCCTATGTGATTACCATATATTTTATTGTCCCATTATTGATAGGATTCTAGGCCTACATTATCATATCCATTCCTATGAATATTTCATTAATGATACTTAGCACATGTAAATCTATCAGAACATTCATTTGGAGCTTATTGAGACATGATTGAATAAATAATCTATTAAAATGATCAAGGAAATATTTTTTGATCCATTTATCTTGAGACCCACCTATACATATATCCTTATTTTTTCTGAAGTATCCTTGAATGACTGTTTTATGATGGAACCAGTTCAATCATATTATCCCATCCTAACATACCCTTGGTGTTATTCATGGTTTTTATTGAAAATGTTTCTTGGTTTGTAATCTCTTCCATACATGCGATATTAATACTAATAAGATGAATAGTGGTATTTTGAATGGATTTTTATGACAAAGTTCAGGATTACCTTATGAATTTTCAACACATGCCACATATATTTAAGAAACACTTACTAAAAAAATAGAGGAAAGAAGATGAAAATAATTGATTTTTTATTAGGATGGTTAAGAATAAAAAATTTAATATCGAAGATTCTCATGAAAAAACATATGTGGTTAGTTGATGGATGTGATAATTATCTTAATAATGATTTAAAGAATTAAAATGGGAAAGTAACATGGTACATTAAGTATTCTTTCATGACATATTCAGGGACCCTATTTGATTTATTAGGGCCATGAGAAAACTTTTTTCTTGGATAATTTTATTTACTACATTTTTTATGATTATCATGCCATATGCTATAGAGATTAACCTATTTTTCAAGCTTGATTTTTACAATCTTCCTACCTACCCACCATCATCCTTAGAGTCATTTGACACTTTTTTATTTATCCTTGATGATTATTTGTTGGTTTGTCTTTAAAAATTAGAGATGATAGAAACAATTCAAGCATATGGTTAGGAACTTTTATTCAATGTATGATCATCACTAAAGTTTCAATATACCATAAGTGATAAGAGAAAATTCATTGTGTGGTAAATTGAAAAATCAATTTAAATTCTAAGGAATAGTTAAAAATGTAATTAAAGGGATATATAATTTGAATAAAGATATTTCCTATAAGTCATGGCAGATTTTATCTTCTTGAGTGAATCTTTATGACTTTAATTTTCAATTTTAACATAGTTTTATATAGTTAGTTGTAATTCATATTTCTTGTTTAAAAATTGTTTTATTTTAAATATATGTTGGGATTATTTTTACTTGAGGACAATAAATTGGTCAATTGTGTGGAATTTGATAATACAAATTTATATATATATATATATATTGGATACATTTATTTAAGTTATAATCAATAATTTTTTTATAAAACATTTGGGTTTGGTGGGTTTTTATAGAGAATAAGAACTCAAGACTCAAAGGATATGCCAGAAAAGTAGAAAACTTAATAGTATATATCGTGAAACACAAATTCATGACATATATTATTCAATAATAGCATCATCTAGACAATTTACTATATTTTACTCCAAGATGTATGACATAAACCAAGTACATGAAATGAATCCTATTTACACATCCTGAAAGCTTTAAAATATGAAACTCAATGAAGACACACGACGTGAAAATTTTACATAATGTGAAAAGTTCCAAATCTAAATCCCATGGAAGATACATTTCATGAAATCTGGAAGATCTAAGATCTTTAAGGTTCATTAAGGATCTAATGTATATTATGTGGAACCCAATTACATGTCATGAATTTTTTGATGCATAAGTCACTTAAAACATTTTCACTGTGTGAATTATTTACACATCATAACATGCATGAGTCTATAAATATTTGAGCACCCTCGATGTTAAAAAATGATTTGGGATGGAAACTAAACTATTTTATTTTCTTCTTTTTTCTCTATTTTATTTCAAAAATAGTTATATATAATTTATTTTATATTTTTATTATTCTATTTTTATTTTATAACATTCAAAGACTCCTTCATTTCATGTTTTTGTTTTAATGTTTTAATTTAATTATTTTTTTCATTCAACTTCATCGATTGTTGAATTATTAATTGTTCATTAATTCAAGTTATTATTTGATTGACTTTTTGTTATTTATATTATAGATTTCACTGATATAAATTGATCCATTTTTGTGTTGAGCACACTTTTTTTCTTCATAATTTTGATTAATAAAATTATGAAAAAAATACACTTGGGGTAATGGGTCAATTGTAAGGGTTCATTTAAACATAATGAATCTGTAAATCAAAACTGTGCAACTCTTTGTCTCTTAATTAGGTTAAAAATAATTTTTATCCAATTATTTTACATTAAATTGATCATGGGATGTGTAATTGAGGTATCCTTTCCTAGTAGGTGTTGAGTAAGATAGAACCAATAGCTTTTGATACATTTTTACTTGAATCCAATATTACTACACCTTGGTTTTTTACTATCTCAATACCACAAATTTGTTTCAAGCTAAGTTAGATCTAATTGGTTAGTCAAAAACCAATTAGTAACCTTTTCACCAATTCATAGTCTAATTCATAGGTCTATCCCATGTTGTATTTATAATTACCCTTTTATTAAACCCAAAAATTGATCTTGATCCCTTATTTTTCACCATATTTTAACTCAATATACATAGTTTTAGTAAAACCAATCCTTAGATAGATCATGAGGAATCCTACTTCAAGGTTCTAATCACAAAGTT
Source organism: Viscum album (assembly GCA_963277665.1). Lineage (NCBI taxonomy): Eukaryota > Viridiplantae > Streptophyta > Magnoliopsida > Santalales > Viscaceae > Viscum > Viscum album. Next base: position 638,311,761 of record OY728146.1, on the reverse strand, counting down.
TACTACTTACCAGCTTATCCCTATGTCTTTGCCTCCGAACTACCACAATGTTATGCCTTTATGTTTGAGTGTGGTTTAGAATAATATAAATTTTAATCTGATAAAACCTATGTGGAACCAGTAACGTCATGTGGGCCAGTCACCTAACCACTTCCCTTATGTATATCTTGGTAATTTATTCAGGGGATAAATATTCATCTATAGAAATAAAATTCACTAAATTAATAAGGTAATAAACTAAAATCCAAATAGAATTATATCCTTTAGACATTTTTTATGCCATATGATGAATTCTATAGTGATTTTTCCCATTTCCATACTAATATGGGTAACGGTTCTAACAAGATATTATACTTTTTTCATTCATCCTTAACTATCTAGTATATCAAGCACCGATACACGTATTATACAATCTATCTCTTTATAATATCCCACAAAAAGTTTTGTTTTAGATAACTATATAACTTATTCTTCCGTGATATATATAAAAGGGTGATCTTTGTGTATTATCTAAAAGTTATTTCTTAAATATCTTCTTTGATGGGACACATATTTGGGTTCCAAATGTTATAACTATTTCTTTGTAAATGTTTAACTCTAGAATATTTTCTACCATTTTCTATATATCTATATCATTTTTATGGGATTCTATGATATTTGCATGAATGGAAGGTTGATCATTCATGTGGGAAAATAGGATTTATCTCTTCCAACTATGAATTCAGGATTTATCATTTGAAAATACATGAGTATTAGGTAATTTTTAAACATCAACAATGATATAGTATAATGGTATTTCCTTCTCAAAGCATCATCAACCTTATTTTCCTTCCCCATGTGGTACTATATTGAGCAGTTATAATCTTTTTTCAATTACTACCACATCCTTTGGAACATATAAAGTGTATTCTATATGAATACATATTTAAATCACTTTTGATCAAAATATATATAACACTTTTCTATATATAGATAATATTTCCAAATCTTCAATGCAAATATAAATATCACTAGCTCTAAATTAGGAATCATTTATTTTTTCTCATGATTTTTTTAATTATCATGAATCATAAGAAATTAAATTTTTATTTTGAATGAGGGTTCAACCCAAACCATTATTTGATGAGTCATTATATATTACAAACTCTTTTTACTATAGGGTAATATAAATACAGGATCAATGACCAACCTATTCTTCAGATCCATGAATCTTTATTTACATTCCAATTTAAATATGAACTTCAATCCCTTTTATATTAACATAGTTTTTTGGAATTGATAGTCGTGATGAATTTCTAATAATGTGTAAAAAATATCTTCATAACCTAAGAAAAATAAAAAAATTTGTTACATTGTGTGGTCTATTCCATTATTAAATAACTTTTATTTTTTAAGGATCTACAAATATGCACTTTATATTGATTGCATTACTCAATAATAAAACATTTTGTATCAAGAAATCTTATTTTTTTAATATGGAATATAATTTCTCCTTTATTATGTTCATCAAAACTATCCAAAAAATTGATCTTCATGCAGTTATATTCTCTTTTATTATGGAATAATATCATTTATAAAGATAACCAAAACTAATCTAGGTAGTATCTAAAGACTCTGTTCTCTATTTTCTTAAATATAGGTTGGGGGTAATTAGTTAATACGAATAAAATAAATATAAACTCATAGTGTTCATACCTCACATAGAAAGTTTCCTATGAAATATCCACTGTTTTGACCCTTAATTGATGATATCTAGATCAATTGTAAACCTTTGAGAATTATTAACCTCATATGAGTTGATCAAATAGGTTGTTGATATTGGTTAGCAAATATTTATTCTTAATTTTGATCTTTTTAAGAACATGATATTCAATTAAAATCCGTATTGAATCATATTTCTTATTAAAAAATAAGACAGTTTCTCCCCATGTTGAATCACTAGGGTGGATAAAACCATTGTCTAAAATTTCCATTATCTAGTTATTAAATTCCTCTAATTCGATGGGATCCATTCTATATGGACACTTTGAGATAAAAATGTATCTTTGTATGAGTTCAATTGAAAACTCAACCACACGCTCTAGAGGAAACCATGTAGTTCTTCTATAAATACATTATTATATTCCCATACAATAGGAATGTTATCAACATTGACTTCCTCCAAGATCATTTCATTCAAGAGTACCTAGTTTTTGGGTATCATGATACATATTATAGAATTGGATTGTATAGGGAATTTATAACTATCCTTAGGAAGATACTTGATAATAAGATGATTAGGGATATGAAATGAGATTTTTTTTATCCTCAAAATTCATTTGTGATTTACATAGGTAAATCCAATCCATACTTAATATTATACAAAATTCAACCAAAGGAATTATAATTAGATATGCAGTAAGAATCCTCCCATAAATATTGATCAGATCATATTTACAAATCTTAAAGGTGATCATTGTTTCACCTGGTGATTTCATAAATAATATGATATCCATCACTTTAGTTGGTGATTCCACATTCATATAAAACATGTGTGATACGGAATAATGTGATGAACCAAAATCAAATAAGGTTTATATATATCTATAATAAATAGTAAGTGTACCTTACATCACCCTGTTATCATGATCTGCCTTAGTGGTAGTGATTGTGAATTCCCATCATTATTCCCCCTTTTTTGGAAGATTATGGGGCATATTTTATTCATTGGCCTATGGTTTGATGAATTTATTCACATAGTGTCAAAACACATATCCCTTGAATTAGTGTAGTGTGGGTAGATCGTTAGTTGGGACCTTGTTCTCCTTTCCTATTCTAATCATCCTTTTATCCTTTATTCGGTAGTTTTGGGCTTATTGGACTACTTTAAAACACATAAAAGACATCCATTGTCTCTTTATGAAATTACTTGGGTGCTTTATCCCACAATTTTGGAATTTAGGGGTTGATATTTCTTCCCTCTATGTAACTTTCTATTGGGGTTCCCTTAGAATTCCTCCTTCATTTTTTCTCTCTAGAGTAGTAAAAAACCCTAGATTCCATCCCCAATTTTATCTCACATAAAACAATTTATTTAAATCATAAAAGTATCTTATGGACCAATCCATTTGAATTCTATGTTTTAATACACTGAATAAATGAATTATTTTACTTCCTGGGTCATAGATAAAACCAGAGAAATATCATGTGAGCCTCATGAAGTTTTCTTCATAAGTTAAAATAGATTTATTCTCCATTTGTTTAACTCCATGAATTCCATCTCGATATTTAGGTAAATATTTTGAGGAAAATAATTCATAAAAGAGACTTTATTAAATCATTCCCATTCCATTGAGTCTACTTCTTCTTTATTCATTCTATTCCTAATAATAGTCCACCATTGGTGAGCCTTAACTTCCAAAAAAATTAAAATACCTTATCATGTTCTAAGAACTAGAGAATTGAAAATATATTTTCCATTTCATTGATCCACTACATTGTGATAAGTGGATTTGAAGATTCATTGAATGAGGTTTGGCACTACCTCATAAAAGATGTGATAGCAAGCCACTCCTTCCTCAGTGAATTCAAGAGCCAGACATGGTTTATGTTTTTATTCATATATTGAGATAGGTGTTTGAGAATTATTATGATTTCATGTACTCCATATACCATTCCATTGGTATGTTATTTTGGAAAACCATCACATTTTACCTCACACCCATTATTCCCCTAGTTCCTTCTCATTCTAGAAATTAATAAAACAAAAAAAACTAACCACGAGTGATGAAAAATTTACATAATAAGGTAATAATATCATGAAAGTAAATAAATATTAAAACTTATTACTCTTTTAAACTATTATGTTTGTTTTAAATTATTTTACTTCAACCTATTTAATTTTGGTTTGATCTTTAGGTTGTGTTTTCTCATACTTCTTAACTTAATCCCTCAAATTAAGTGATAAATAAATCCTTAAAATGGTTTTTAAAGATTGTGAGACCAACCCCAGAAAATTACCTAGGAGTGTCTAAATTTATATTTAGTTATTCCTATTATGATTGAACTATGTTATAGTAGGTTTAATTCACAATATTCCCTATTTGATGTAATTATACCTTGGTACAAATGTTTTAGATCCTATATCCACTTTTCAGTATCGATATAGGGATGCATTTTCTAAGAAAACCACTTAATCAGGACTTCATCAATATATGAGGATATCGTTCTATACTTAGAAACATCTCTATTATTTCTCACTAATGTTATATAACCTTAATTCTCAAAATATCTTCTCTCGTATCCAAAAATAACTAAACCTTTACTTTGATACTAACTGTAGAAACCAAGGAAAAACATACCTTTATTTGACATCATTTGCATGATTTAAAATAATAAATTTCATAAATAATAATATCTTAAGGACTAATATATTCAATTTATTTAGATAATAGTTATAAAATAATATTAATTTACAAAACTTGTGATTATTTCTCTTTAAAGTCACAATAATAGATTGTCTTCTTAACATCTCTTTAGTAAGACTCATCCTTAAAACCTAGGGAATGAAACAATAGAAAATTTCAATCTGAAATTCTCAATGAGGGTTGAATAAAAATTTCATAAAATTTGAGTTCATAAGAATAAGTAAAAACATTTTAATAATAGAAATATCATAACATCATGAGTGATGAAAACAATACATAATTAATCTTCAAAGTACATGTCATTAGAACTTACAACCACAAAAGATCTATATAGAAACATAATAGGTCAAACATGTATTAAAATAATTTATAATAAAACTAGAATCATGATATAATAATATCATAATGAATAATAACCCTTAACTATGGAACACAAATTATCATATGGAAACATTACTTTCATGATCTACATCTTTAGTGACCATGCTTATGAGAAACTAGAATGTTCTCCTAAATACCTATCTCATGAGATATAAAATATTTACCAATGAATTAGAGGATAATATAGGATCCCATCCATTATTCATCCATCCATACATGTGTCAATTAAATGTCATTCACTTTTCAAATTATAGAATACCCATGAAAATAAAATGAGTTATATAAAACATCCAAATGGAAATAATAAAAATTTCATAAAGAACCCATGAAAATAAAATGTGTTTCAGAAAATATCCAAATAGAAATAATTTGGTTTTAATAAAGAGTCCAAGGAAATAAAATAGATTTCATAAAACATATATATTTAAATCATTAAATTTTCATAAATAACACATGAAAATAAAATGGGTTTCAAAATACATCAAAACTAAAATCCTTCACTTTTCGTAAATAAACCGTGTTAATAAAATGGGTTTTATAAAACATCTAAATTGTATAAAATATCATATTGAATTAAATTATTTGATACTAAAAACGTGATCACCCTAAATAATAACATAATTAAAAAATTAGTGAAACATGAAAGATAACTCCATTAGAAATACGTCATTTGAATATAATGAAAACCAAATCATAAAAAATATTTTTGATTTAAAGTATCATTATTTAAGAAAAATTAGTGAAAAGAAAACCATTCATAAAAATTTATTTTGATCAAAAAAATATTTTTCAACAAAAATAAAAGGATAACATCATTTAAAATGGAAAATGTAGTCAGTATATGGGAACATAAATAAATAATAAACCATATAACTCAAATGATGAAGTTTGAGTTACCTAATCCATTACCTTTACCCTTAACATCCACTAAAGCTCAATAACCTAATGCATCAAAATGATTAACATATTAATTACCTATTATAGAAACTTATAAATATAAATATCAATTTATACTATTTATTGATAAAATTATCTTCATGTATTAGTTTTTTACACTCTCTTCTCAGCATCGGGTGTTAATAATCTTGGTCGTTTTAAACTAGGTAGGTAAAAGTGGTGATGATATTCATTTTTATATAAAATATAATAATTTAAATACATTTAAAGGTACTAAATTATATTTTTTATAGATATTTATAATGTTATAATTACATTACATAGGAGTTTTAGTCACATTTCATAAAGATAAAAATAGCAATGAACTAGTTTTGGATTATTTACCGATATCGACCGATTACCTTATTACAGTCATTAATTATTATGTTATCCAAAAACAACCATATTAATGATACATACTAATTATATATATAATATATACCCAAAAAACATAAACTGAAACTATCCATGTCTATAAATGAAGTAAAAAAGTAAGATGTTTATTCGTGGAGGTGGTAGTCTGCACAACACGTGATTGATTTTTTCGTTTTTATTATTAGAAAAGGGTAGGGTGTTTAATGCTTGTACCATCGTTCTTGTGAAAATATAGTATAATAATTATTTTATTTTTAATTTAATATTTTTAAACTAAATTTTATAAAGAGTAAAATCATGTAACAAGATAGAAGAAAATAAAAAGATTTTAGGAACTTATATCTCACTTCTTGGATTATCACCTTTTCAAAGGGGATTAAACCATTGAAGAATGATATTGTAAGAATAAAAAAAACTCCATAATATATATATGAGTGTTTTGTAGAGTATTGGATAGTTTTTGGGCCAAAAGGAAGGGGTTTTTGTTTGAGGGGGAGTTAGGAGAGGTGATCCCCATTTATATGTGAAACAGAGTGGTTTTTTGGTAAATACGCAAAACATTTCAACAATGGTAAGTAAATATCAAGTAAAACGGATAAAAAAATTGATAAATAATATATAATAGAATATATAATTTCAATAAAAACATTCACCACTCAATTATAACATTTTTTTAACATGTTAGACCCTTTACCTCTAAGGTTTATAATTTTTACTATTTTGATTCTAACCACGGTAACTAGTTTTTACCTAGGTAATTTATCCTTTATACACCAAAATAAAATATTCCTCCTGATATATTTTGTTAGATATTTATTAAAAATTTAAAATTATTTTTTTATTACATTTTTAAAAGTGATAAAAATTAATTTTAAAATACTCAATGTATTTTTAATTAAACAAAATTTGTTTTGAGAAATATATCATAAATTATAAAATAAAAAATATGGTTTATAAATTAATTAAATCAATTTTACAATTATGAAGTCCATTATAGAATAAATATTATGTACTATAAAAATGTTTCAGGAATTTTAAATTCATAATTATATACTAATAATGTCATAAAAGTCATCTTATTTGTAAAAAATCTATTCAAATAAAAAGATATATTAAAAAATTACAGAATTTATATTTAACTAATACAGTATTCATGAATAAAAAAAATAATGTAATTTTTTTTAAATTCACATTAAACAATTTATAAATTCTATTTTTAATTAAAAAATAAAATATAGTGAAACAATGTTATTATGAGAAAAACAACTTTTGGTATATTAACTATTATTTTTCCTAATAATTAAAATTAATCTAGTGTTAATACACTATTCACATAATAATATATTATACTTGTAAATAATTAGATTGTATTTAAATATTTTATTATTTTCTTTGTTTTACTAATTGATTCGATATTTAAAGTGATTTTTGTTTTGTTTTGTTTTTCTTTATATATATATATATATCATAATTCCATTACCCCTTTTTATACCAAAAAAGTATATAACTACATGAAAATGGTCTTTTTTTGTTTCATTATTTCTTGTAGAGAACTTTCTCAAAAATGGTCCTTATTTATTGAATAAAGAAATCATTTTAGTATAGTAGTGTTAATGGGGCTCATGAACTCCGTGTTCAATAAATTCCTAGACCAATTTTTAGTCATGTTTATCGGTGAAATCCTAATATAGAAAAATTATAGGAGCATGTTGATAACCATAGAGTTTTATTATAGGTTCATAGACACCATTTTAATTATGGAAAACTAAATGAGTAAATGTTTTTTGAAGTAAGAGGTTCATTTTATTAGAAATTAGGTTTCTCGGTTAGGTGTGATTTTGGATCCATAACAATTGAAGTAGTTTTTTATTTGGTGGAACCAAATAAACTTAAAGATGTTCACATATTCCTTAGTCTTTTGGGTTATTATTAGAGGTTTGTATCTAACTTATCTTAGATTATATCTATGTTATCATCTTTGAACAGGAAGGATGCAGCTTTCATTTGGACAGATCAGTGTTAAGAGGCATTTTATTACCTAAAGGAGAGGTTTATTAGAGCCCTAGTGCTTCATTTTCATTAGTAATGGGTGATGTTTGAGGTCTTTTGTGATGCTTCTAATCTAGGATTATGATTCACCTTAACGAATTAAAGGGTGGTGATCTCTTATGGGTCTTAGAAGTTACATATCAATGAGCATGACTGTGAACCCAATTATATAGAGTTAGAAACAATAGTGTTTGACATATATATTGTGAAATTTACACATTTGTAATAACTTTTTGGTTATCATGGGCTATAAGAGTTTTAGATGAGATATCACTTAGTGAGACATAAATACAATTCAGTATGGGTAGATTTAGTTTCTTTATGATTAATGTTTGGAGATACATTATTCCCTAAGAAAGGTAAATGTTTCGGATGAAACACTGAGCAGGTGGTCCTGGGGATATTCCATTCAAGCATATAAGGATTCGTTGAGGGTGATGGATGAGTTAAATACCTTTTATCTTAGAGTATAGGAGGTTGATATAAGAGGGTTTTTATATTAGATGATGGTGGAATATTATTTGATGAGGTATGTAGAGAAGTCTCAATGGGAATACTCAAAGGTGGGGGTGATGTTGGAACATATTTCCCATGGTTATGCTTTGGTGGTGTTCTCAAAGGACAAAAAGTATCAAACTTTATTTTTTGAGAGGTTTTACATTCTAATTTCTATATGTGTGGGCGTTCTCTATGAGTTTCATATTTCACCCTTAATGATGCATCCGATTATGTCTAAGATGTATTGTTAGTTGAGGAGGTAGTTGAGGTGTTCTTGGATGAAGTGGTCAATGGTGAAGTTTTTGGAATTTTTTTAGTCTACCAGTAGGTGAAAGAGGTGTGTCATGTTCCTGATGGGTTGTTAAAACCCTTATATATCCATAAGAATAAGTGGGAGGACATCATGTTGGATATCATCATTGGTACACCCCATGCCTAGGAAGGATATGATGTCATTTGGGTGATCATGGGCCATCTAATTAAGTCATACCATTTTAAAGGATATGATGTCACTTGGTTCTCAGATACACCATATCACTAATTTTTTCCCCATATGGACAAGAATACTAAGCAGACCATTTGGCTTTGGAGGATATATTATGAGATTACACTCTATATATTAGTAAATTTTGGGTGAAACACACACCCTTGGTTTATTTTTCCTGCAACAATAGTTATTATCCATCCATCGTTGTAACATCCTAGGTAAATAAAGAATATGATATTTTCATATTTATTAATATTTATGAATTAAATATTAATTTTACCATAAAGGGGGATGCTATGATCGATGGTGTACCTGATACACAATAACCGGTTTCTTTAAAATCCTATGTTGCAAGCAACATTGAGTTATACTAAACAATATTAATATAATATTATTATTTTAAATTGTAGTTAACGCCTAGTCATTGTAATAGAAGGAATGAACAAAACTAACTACAATATGAATATAAATGTTTGTTAAATGTTTTTACATTTATCCAATAAATTTTAAGGGATTAAAATAAGAAATAATCTGATTTTAAGCATAAATACAATAATATTCATTAAACGGCCGAGTTACTGCCTTTTGATGGCGAACCATTTTTAAATATAGTTTTTGTAACTTTATATGTTATATAAAAAAAATAACATTCTTATTCAAGATCAGGACATCAAAAATTACTTTTGATGAAATTTTGGTATTTTTCTTATAATGTTCATTTATTAATGAATAGTGAAAATACTGTATTTTAATTCAAAATTGCCTTTTAATATAATTTATTTATAAGGATATATTATATTTTTATTTGGTTTTAATGTTTAATTATATTAGGGTTTTTCAATTTAATCAAATGTTGGCCATTGGAAGTAATTTCACTTTGAAATTGGACATAAATAAGTATCAATCTTTTGGTAGTTATTATTTCTTAAAAACATGTTTTTTGTTTTGACATCGGGAATTAATTTTAAATTAATTTCAGCCACTTCTCTGTTTTAAATTTGGAAAAATTGATTCCATATTTGTATTTCTGAGGTCCAAATTTTGTAAATAGCTAACTTTTATTTTTAGAATTAAGAATATCTACTTCGGTAAATATTTTTTTTACCACGGTTAAAGGGTAAATATATTAAATAAGGGTAAACAAATAATATTATTATAATAATAAATTACACTTTTATGTGTCCTAATCTTATTGGATGATACATGTCTAACCATAGGCATCCTTGGGTCAATTATGGGACCCCATGGAGCCTGTCAGGAGTGATAATGACACTTTATATTAGTTAATTTAAAGTAAAAAAATGACATAAACATATATCATTTAGTAAATAAATTTTTATATGGGGTTATATAAGTTATATATTCAATTATAAAAATTCATTTAAAATCTAAAATGATTTCCTACATCATGGTAGTTTTTTATAAATTTTATACATCAAATAAATAAAATTATTTATGACACAATAAGGATGTCGTGTTTACCTCATTAATGAATGATTTAAAAAAATTTGATTATAAAAAATGTAAACATAATCCAAAACCAATCCAATTAATATTTAGTGATTTTATTTTGAACATGAACAATCTTATGTTTGACTTCAATGAGTTTTGAACCTTTATAAACAGAAAATCATTATATAATAAAATAATATTTTCAAACATTTCTAAAGTACCCCTACTTCCCCTTATAAAAAGCCCCCACCTAAAACTCATTACTCGCACCTCTCAGGACCCTTGGATTGTCCAAACTCAGCCCAACTAAGCTCCCTACATCCCAATATTCCTCTTAAAATCCATACCTTATGAAGATGTCAATTCAAGAAAACCTTTTGGTTCAAACCAAAGGGAGATACTCGATTTAAAGGTAACGTCTTCTCTTAAGTTATTTGCTTTTATATTACTTCTCCAACTACATAAACTCTATTTATTCCTTTATTTTATAACAAAAAATGTATCCTCAATATTCTAGTGTGTTTTATGAGAATTATTCTAACTACACTTCCACACACCTCTATCTAATGGATACGAACATACTGTTTTTGTGGACGACAAACAACTACCTCGTGAAATGATGATTGTTCAAATATCTCCAACCACCTCTCATAGTGGACATTATGATGGAATAATATTTATATGTCATATATATTATATTTATATTCTTTATATTCTTTTTTATTTTACTTTTATAGAATACCGTAATGGATTCCATAGTGGGTAAATACGATAAATTCATTTGAGGAAGTGTGGAATACTGCCCCCTCAAAGTGATATGGCTCGCTCATGCCATACGTGGAACATATAAAGGATGGTGTTAATGAAATTATATATGATTTTATACTAGAATTGTAATATACTTATATATCATTTTGTTTTTAATCCATTAAATATGAAATAGAAATGAAAGTAGCTCTCAAGCATACGTACGGCTTACTGTCTCCATGAACGATGAATTTAATTTCTTATCTTCAAATGTTATGTACTATTATAAATACATATATATACTGGATATATATGATATATATGATATCTAAATCATTAATATCATTCTATAGATAATTTAATTTTTACTACAAGTAAAACTTGTAATTATAAGGAGTTCATTTTTTACACAAGTACAAAATATCAACAAAACAACCATTATTAACTTAAATGATTAAATAATATTTGTATCATGGTAATAAGTGATATAAAATGAATAATAAACTTGAAAAAGTTTCTTAAGAAAGTATAAATTAACTTTATTTCATTATTCAGGTGATTAAAAAACGAACGGGTCAAGTCGGACATGAGGTAAGGAACTTCTCCTCAATCTCCTTTCATTGAGGCATATTTTGCTTTATACACAACTTTATTTTATATGATGTATAAACACCTTTGACTTTTTTTCATTCAAATGGAATATTTTTATACGAGGTGTGTTACTAAAAGATAAAAAAGAATGTTTCATTTTAATGTAAATGGTGACAATGACATTTTCTTTCTCCATGAGAATTATTTGATCATTGGGTTCCTTAACAAGTTGTAGTGTTTTTTAAGGAAAATAAATACCATATACCCTTTTTACGTATTTTGGTATTGAAAATGGTTTTGATAATGGATTTGTTATTCCAATATATTTAAATGGTATATTGTGATTGAAATGTGGAAATGTTGTCTTTCCTTTATATTTGTTTTATGTGTTATGAATATGTTATGGTTATTGGGCATTGTTTAAGTATACAAGTGGTTTTGTGATAATCCTAGCATGGGTGATCCCAATATTGCTCTCCAATTAATTGGGTAACATGATGGGGGTAAACTTGAATGTTTCTCTTAAGATATTTATGGAATATACTGTGATGGGTATTCCAAATTTAACTCCCTATTTGGCTATGAATGCTACAACGTAAGTACATTATGGATTCTACGGGTTATCATTATTATTTGTGATTACTATGTGTTATTCATAAATCATATTATTTCATGAGTTATGTTAAAAATATTATGTTTTTATGGACTAATATTTTCATTATTTATTTTATAACCATTACTGAGCTTTTTATGCTCATCCCATGTTTTTTAAATGTTTTTCACGGGACATAAAGATGAATAGGGTCAAGGATGGGATCAAGGAAAAGTCATTATGTATAAAATATGGAACTAAACATGACTCTTTTTTTTAAAGAGTTTTTATTTTATGAAAAAATGGATACTTAGTAGAAGTGTCTACATATAATATACAAATTGTTATGTATATGTTATGGTCTAATTCTATAAATCTCTAAACCTAAAAAGACCAACGATGTGAATTATTAATTTAATTCAAGATTAGGTAAGGTTTTAAGGTTGGGTCCATATAGTTGGTAATAGTGTTTGGTTGAGATAAATTTATGAGTTAGTTTATTGTTAAATTCATATCTATAAATTAATTTATGTTAAGATTGAAATGATGTAGCATTTATAGATTACCATGTTTCTTCGCCTAAGATATTTCTATGTTCATAATGGTTTTCCTTAGAGGAAACAGGGCAGCTACGATGGAACAACATCAAGAGGAAGACAACCTTCCAAATCAGCAACCTGAGATGGTCAAAATTGGAATTGAATAGTTTGTTGCAGTGATGGAATAGTTGAATCCGGCTATAAATGGTTGTGGTATCCATGCATGGGATCAGCCTCATTAACCACCGAGGAACATGTCACTAGTGGAGCATTTCATGAGGCAACATCCCCCATCATTCAGAGGATCATCTAACCTTGTGCTATAAGAAATGTGGATTTAATCACTAGAAAAGATTTTTGATGTCATGGGTTGTTTAGAACATCAAAAGGTTAGTATTTTTGTTTACTATTTTGAAGGTGAAATCGATCAGTGAAGGTCGATGGTGAAAAATATCAGGGATAGTGAGGATATTGATGCTCTTGATTGGGATGAATAAAAAGATAGGTTTCTTGAGAAATATTTTCCAAAGGTGTTTCATATTAGGTTGGAAAAACAATTATTATAATTGAGGCATGAAGATGACTTGGTGGCTCCTTATGAAGCATAATTCACTCGACTGGCAAGGTATACTCCTAATTTTATACGAGATATTGATAGTAAAATCAACCATTTTTACTTAGTATTAAATCCAATGTATCGAAGGGCTTTAGCTTCTTGTGAGTTAAAAACTTGTGAAAAACTTGTTCGATGTGTGAAGAAGGTGGAAATAGAGTTTACTGGTAATCATGTCTTCTTTGAAAAGCAACAGAATAATAGGCCGAGGTGGTAGACGAAATGGAATAACTCTTTAAAAAAGTATGATGGTAAGAAACTTATGTTTACAGTTTGTAAAAATTGTGGTAAAAATCATGCTAGGGAATGTCTTTTGAATTATTGAAACTGCTACTAATGTCGTAAAATGGGACATAAGGCTAGTAATTTCACTAAAAAAGATCAGGTTAATGGTAAGAAAAAATATGTTTTACAGTCAGGAAAATTATTTAAGTGCAATGAAATGGGTCATTATGAAAATGAGTGTCTAATGAAGAACTCAACTGAGGGAAACCAACCAGACTACAAGCAGAACGGTGTGGTGAAATCCTTTGTAACTACTTCAGAAAATGTTTGTCCAACAAATGAAGTAGTATCAGGTACACTATTTGTTTTTTCAGATTATGTCAATGTGTTGTTTGATTCAGGATCTACAAACTCTTTCATTTATGAGAAGTTTTATAGTAAATTGGGAATTCCATCTCAAGATATGAATCCTAAACTTTTGGTCAAAACACCAGGGGGGAATGTTCAGACAAAAATAAATTATAAGAACCTTCTTATCCTTATGTGCAGAAAGAATCTACCTGAAAACCTTATTGTTTTTCCTCTAGGAGACTTTGATTTTATTTTGGGTATGGATTGGCTTTCCGTTTATCATTATAAGGTTGACTGCAGAGATAAATATGTTTCTTTTTAGAAATATTTTCAGTTTGTGTACTATAATTAATCCTTACTTTTGATAACATATTAGGAATCTGAGAAATTAGTAAAATATGGGAATGAATTTTAACTTCCACATATTTTTGAAAAAATGGAACTATTTAGATTAATGATGTGCCAGTTGTAAATGAGTATCTTGACATTTTTTCTAATGAGTTACCTAGTATTATACATGATCGAGAAGTTGGACTTACTGTTTACTTAGTTCCTGGTGCTAAGCCAATTTCAAACCCCCTTATTGAATGTATCAAATTAAACTTTTAGAGTTAAAGAAGCAATTATAGGAGTTATTATATAATGGTTTCATTCGAACTAGCACATCACCATGGGGTGCTCTTGTCTTGTTTGTTAAAAAGATAAATGGTACAATGAGACTTTTCATTGATTATAGATCATTGAATAACATCACTGTTAAGAACAAGTATCCTTTTCCTCATATCGATGATTTGTTTGATCAGCTCAAGGGAGATCAGTATTTTTTGAAGATTGAATTGAGGTCCGGGTACCATAACTTGAAAGTAAAATAAGTAGACATTCCAAAGACTGCATTTTGTACTAGATATGTTCATTATGAATTTTTGGTTATGCCTTTTTAATTAACTAATGCACCTATTGTATTCATGGATCTTATGAATAGAATTTTGTGTTAGTTATTGGATAAGTTTGTGGTTTTGTTCATCGAAAATATTTTGGTTTATTCTAAAAGTTAAGAGGAGCCTGAAAGTCATTAAGGGGTTGTATTGAAATCCTTAAAAGAAAAGAAACTATATGGTAAATTCTGCAAGTTCGAGTTTTGGTTACAAAAAATTTATTTCCTTGGTCACATTGTTTCAAAAAATTACATAAATGTTTATCCTGCTAAAATGAAATTTGTTGAAGAATGGCCAAGACCCACAAATATAACTGAGATTCGTAGTTTTCTTGGATTAGTGGGTTATTACCCAAGTTTTGTTGAAAAATTTTCACGGTTATCTATCCAACTAACTAAGTTAACTCTAAAAGGTGTTACGTTCATTCGGAAAAAAGAATGTGATGATTGTTTTTAGGAATTGAAAAGATAATTAGTTAATGCTCCTGTTTTTGTGGTACCTTCAAAAAATAGTGATTTTGTTATCTACAGTGATGCTTCATTGAAAGGACTTGGTTTTTTCCTAATGAAAAATGATAAGGTAATTGCTTATGCTTCACGTCATTTGAAACCTCATGAGTTAAATTACCCTACAAACGATTTGGTATTAGCTGATATTTTTTTCATTAAAAATTTGGATGCATAATTTTTATGGAGTAAAATGTGAAATATATATTGGATACAAAAGTTTGAATTATATATTCACTCAGAAATAATTGAACATGAGACAGAGGAGACAGCAGGAATTAATCAAGGATTATGATTGCACAATTCTATAACATCCAGGAAAGTCAAATAATGTGGCTGATCCTTTGTGTTGAAAAATTAATGCTATGTTATACTTGTTTTGTTTAGAATGAGATCCTTTGGTTTTTGATTTGATTAAATTTTCATAGATGTTTTTGGAGCATGAAATTCCTTTGTTTTGTTTTAGGTATCAGTGAAATCATCTCTATCAGACAGAATTAAACAAGCATTGAAGGAGGACAGTGAGTTTTAGAAAAAGGTAGAGTTGGTTCAGAAGGGTAAGATGCATGTATTTAAAATTGATAATGATTGTATTTTGAGGTTTGGGAAGAGATTATGTGTTCCTTGTGATTAACAGTTGAAGAATGATTTGTTATGTGAAGCTCATAGTTCTCTATTTTCAGTTCATCCTGGCAGTACTAAGATGTACAGAGATCTTTAGGAGTATTACTGGTGGGATGGAATGAAAAGAGATATTGATGATTTTATTGTAAAGTGATTGACTTGTCAACAGCTTAAAGTAGAATAGGAGTTACCGAAAGGGACACTTCATTCTTTACCAGTGATAGAGTGGAAATGGGAAAATATATCCATGGACTTCATTATGGGATTATGAAATACATCTCGAGGTATTAATGAAATCCGATTTATTTTCGATCGATTGACTAAATCTGCTCATTTCCTTACTATTTGAGATACTTTTTCTCTATATCAACTTTATTGGTTGTATATTAAATAGATAGTCAGGTTTTATGGAGTTCCCCTCTCCTATTTTTATGATTGTGATCTCATGTTTACTTCTAACTTTTTAAAAGGCCTCCATAACTCGTTCATTAATGAATTAAATTTTAGTATAACTTTTTATCCCCAATCAGATGGGTATTCAAAACGAACAATTCAAACCTTGTAGGATATGTTACGTGCTTTATTAGTGGATTACCAAGGAAGTTGGGACCAACATATTTATTTGGATAGGTTTTCTTATTATAAAACTTTTCATTACATTATATAGATGGATTCATTTGAGGAATTATATAGGAAGCGGTGTCGAACTCCAGCTTTTTGGGATGGAGTTGGTGAAAGGAAACTGATGGGGCCAGAATTGGTAGAATAGATGGTAGAATAAATTCAGTTGATTCAGAAGCACATGAGAGCAGCTCAAAGAAGGCAGAAAATTTGTGCAGATAATCAGAGGAAGGATCTTTATTTTGAAGTATATTATCATTTATTTCTCAAATTTTCTCCATGGAAAAGTGTGATGCATTTTGGTAATAAGGGAAAATTGAGTCTGAGGTTCATTGGACCTTATTAAATCCTAGAGAAAGTTGAATCAGTTTCCTATAGAGTGGATTTACCTCCATTTTTATCCTAGTTACACAATGTTTTTCATATTTTAATGTTGAGAAATCATATTCCAGACCCATTTGATGTTTTGAGCCTAGAGGTAGTTCAATTGTAAGAGAATCTCTCTTATGAGGAACAACCAGTCCATATTCCAGACTGTTGAGAGAAAGTGTTGAGAAATAAGTTAATTCATCAGGTAAAGGTTTTGTAGAAAACCATATGGTTGAAAAATAAAAGTGGGAATAGGAAAATTCTATGAGGGATAATTACCCCCATTTATTTGATATGTGAATAAAAATTATTGGGACACAATTTCCAAAGGGGGGAAGGATGTAACATCCCAAGTAAAAAAAGAATATGATATTTTCATATTTATTAATATTTTTGAATTAAATATTAATTTTACTTTATTGGGGGATGATATGTTCAATGGCGTACCAGATACGCAACAACGAGTTTCTTTGAAATCTTACATTGCACACAGTGTTGACAAATACAAAATAATAATGATATATTATTATTATTTTAAATAGTAGTTAACACCTATCCATTGTAATGGGGGGAATAAAAATAACTAACTAAAATCTGAATATACATGTTTGTTAAATGTTTTTACATTTTTCCAACAAATTTTAGAGTCCTAAAATAATAAAGAATCTAATTTTAAGCATAAATGCTCGAATATTCATTAAAAAGTTGATTTACTGCCTTTTGATGGAGAACTATTATTAAATCTAGTTTTTGTCACTTTTATATGTTCTATTTGACAAAATAATATTTTTATTTAATATCAGGACATCAAAATTTATTTTTTATTAAATTTTGGTATTTTTCTGATAATTTTCATTTTTTAATGAATAGTGAAAATACTGTATTTTAATTCAAAATTTCCTTTTAATATAATTTATTTACAAGGTTAGATTATATTTTTTATTAGTTTTAAAGTGTAATTATATTAAGTTTTTACCATTTAATACAATTTTTTCCATTGAAAGTAATTTAACTTTGAAATTGGACATAAACAAGTGTCAATCATTTTATAGTTATTATTTCTTAAAAACACTCTTTCTTTTACAGCAGGAATTAATTTTAAATTAATTTCTTCCACTTCTCTGTTTTGAATTTGTAAAAATGGATTCCATATTTGGAATCAAGAGTTACAAATTGTGTAAATAGGTATCTTTTATTTTTAGACATTATTAATATTTACCTCAGTAAATATTTTATTTACTATAGTTAAAGGGTAAATCTGGTAAATAAGGGTAGAAAAAATAATATTATAATAATACTAAATTAACCTAACATGTGTCCTAATCCTATTTGAGGATACATTTCTGACCCTAGGAATCTTTGGGTCGATTTTGGGACCTCATGAAGCCACTTGGGAGTGAAAATGACACTTTATATTAATTAATTTAAAGTAAAAAACAAAAATGACATAAACATATATCTTTTAGTAAATCAATTTTTACATGGATTTATATAAGTTATCTATTTTACAATAAATATTAATTTTAAATCAAATAATATTTCCTACATCATGGTATTTTTTTTATAAATTTTAGACATCATATAAATAAAATTATTTATGACACAACGATAACGCAGTGTTTACCTAATTAATGAATGATTTAAATAAATAATATTATCAAAATTAAAATAATAACCAAAACCAATCCAATTATTATTGGATGATTTTATTTCAAACATGAGTCATCGTATCTTTAATTATAATGAGTTTTGGACCATTAGAAACCGAAAATAATTATATAATAAAATAATATTTTCAAACTTTCCTAAAGAGCCCCTCCTCCCCCTTATAAAAAGACCTCACCTATAACCCATTACTCACTCCTCTCAATCCCCATGGCTCATCCAAACTATGCCCAATTAATCTACATGCTTCCCTCTATTCCTCCTAGAAGCCTTACCTTAGGAAGGAGGCAAATCCAGTAATCCTTTTGGTTCAAACCAAAGAGAGATACCCAATTTAAGGGTAATGTCTTCTCTTAAGTTCTTTTCTTTTATTTTACTTCTCCAAATACCTAAACTCTATGAATTCATCTCTTTTATAACAACACCAATATCCTCAAAATAATAGTTTTTTGTTATGAGAATGATATGAAATAAACTTCCACACACCTCCATCTAAAGGATACGAACATACTATTTTTGTGGATGGCGAACTACTGGCTCACAAAACAATGATTGTTCAAATATCTCTAACCACCACTCATGGTGGAAATTGTGATGAGAATATATTTATATGTGATATATATTATATTTATATTTTTTCTATTCTTCTGTATTTTTCATTTATAGAATTATTTTATGGTTTCTATAGTGGGTAAATACGATAATTTTATTTGAGGAAGTGTGGACTACCGCCCCCTCAAAGTGATATGACTCATTCATGCCATATGTGGAAAATATAATTGATGGAATTAATGAAATTATATATGATATTATACTGGAATTATAATATACCTATGTATAATTATGTTTTCATTACATTAAATATGAAATAGAAATGAATGTAGCGTTCATGCGTATGTACGTCTTACTGTCTCCGTGAATGGTGAATTTCATTTCTTATCTCTAAATGTTATGTAATATTATAAATACATATATATAGTGAATATATATGAAATATATGATATCTATACCATGAGTATAATTCTAGAGATAATGGAATTTTGACCACATGGACAACTTATAATTATAAGGAGTTCATTTTTACTCAAGTTCCAAATATCCAAAAAACAACCATTCTTAACTTAAATGATTACATAATGTTTATAACAAGGTAATAAGTGATATAAAAGAAAAAATAAACTTAAAAAAGGTTTTTAATCAAGTATAAATTAACTTTAGTTTATTATTCAGGATATTAAATAATGAAGGGGTCAAGTCAGACATGAGGTAAGGGACTTCGTCTCAATATCCTTTCATTGAGGCATATTTTTTTATACACAAATTTCTTTTAAACAGTGTATAAACACCTATGAATATATTTTTAATTCAAAGGTAATCTTTTTCTACGAGATGTTTTACTAAATTTTAAAAAAGAATGTTTCTTTTAAACGTAAGCGGTGAAAACGACCTTTTCCACCGTCATGAGTATTATTTGATCTTTGGATTCCTTAATAAGCTATAGTGTTTTTTTTAAAGAAAATAAATAACATATACCCTTTTTATGTATTTTGGTATTGAAAATGGTTTTGATAGTGTGTTTGTTATGTCAATATATTTAAATGATATATTGTGATTTAAATGTGGAAATATTATTATTCCTTTATATATTTTATGTGTTATAAATATTGTTTTGGTTCTTGGAAATTTTTAAAAAAATTGGGTGGTTCCATGATAAACCTTGGGCAGGTGAGCTCGAGATATCTCTCCAATGCATTGGGTAACATGAAAAAGGTAAATGAGAATGTTTCTCCAAATAGATTTAGGGAATATAATATGATGGTTATTCTAAATGTAACACACTATGTGGTTGTGAAAGCTACAAAGTATGTATATTATGGATAACACAAGTTTCCGTTATGATTTGTGATTAATCTGTGTTATTTATAAATCTTATTATTTCATGAGGTGTGTTAAAAATATTATGTTTTGATGGGAAAATTTTTTTCATTCTTTATTTTATAACCCTTACTAAACTTTTATGCCCATCTCGTGTTTTTTAATTGAAATGTTTCTCCCAAGACTTATCGATGAATAGGGTCAAGGATGGGATCAAGGAAAATTAATGATGTCTAAAATATGGAACTAGACATGACTCTATTTTTTCAAGAGTTTTTATTTTATGAAAAAAATGGATACTGAGTAGAATTTTCTATATGTAATATTCAAATCGTTATATATATGTTATGGCCTAATTATATAAAACTTTAAAACTAAAAATATCCTCGATGTGATTTATTCATTTAATTCGAGATTATGTAATGTTTTGAGGTCGGTTCCTTATAATAGGTATAGATTTATTTGAGGCATTATATAGATGATTTTGTCGATCTCAGTTCTGCTAAAAAAGGTTGGGGTTAGTATCCCTTGGTCCAGATGTGTTGTAGAGTATGATAGAGATGATATAGATGGTTTGGGAATATATTAAAGTAGAACAATACCTCCATAAGTCCTATGATGATCATTTGGAAAGACCCCCAAAGTTTGATTTTAGAGACCATATGTTCTAATATTTCTCCTCGCCTGGGAAAAGGGATGTTTTCTTGGGGGAGTAATTTTATCCCAAATTTTTTGTTCCATTCAAGGTTTGGAGCATTCTAGTGAGGTTTTGTATCATTTGGTAGTTACTCCACAGCTAGAATGTATCCACAATATCTTCCACATGTCCTATATTTGATGGTATTATTATGATGACATCCATTTCATTGACTAAGGAGATTTGGATATCCAATACGATGCAATGTTAGTGGAGAGATCGATTGAGATCCAAGAAAATCCCAAGAATGTTATATATGGGATATTGATTCCCCGGTTTAAGTGTTATAGAGGCATAGTGAGTACTTGGGAGCATGATCCACATATGTTTTTTTGATAACCCAATTTGTATAGAACATTGTTTTTCATTTATTTGTTTCGGTTTTGTTTTTCCTTGGTGATGTAATTAATAATTTGATTTTGGTTTAGGAAATATGGTTAATTCTATAATTGGTTATTCTTAATTGTTAGCCATGTTTGGGAACTAGTGAGATTCCTATGTGGTATCTCACAGTATGGTTTTTCAATCCTTTTCCTTTTCTCATTCCATACTTTTTTTATTTTTTATTATTGAAGATGACAATTATTTTGTAGGTGTAAAATGTAATGGTTTGGACCTTCTAAACACATTACATAGTGATAATTAGGTGATATAATTACTAATAGGATGTTCAATTGTAATCTTATGGGAATAGAGCAACAATATTAGCTGGAGGAGGTCCTTTGAGTGTGGAGTTAAGGGTAGCGGCATAGAGAAAACCCTTCTGGCATGGATGAGGTATTGAAATGTTGATATAACAGACAATAAATATGAAAATTTAATTAAATTAATTAAATTAGATATTTCAACACACTTACATTCCAAAAAAACCTATTAGTTTTAGAGTTTTAGATAATTTGTACAAGCTAATAAATAACAAAACCCACATTTTTTGTATCAAATGAACATTTTTCCACCATATATGAAAATAGTTAACCCATAGAATGTCTCTAATATCTCCCAAAAATTATCCACATAACAAAATCATCTATATATTTCATAATTTTCATATCTTTATTAACTAAGAGTAAAAACCATTCTTTTCCATATAAAACATTGGAATACTTTAAATAATATTTTTGGAGTTAGGAGAATAGTTGATGTAGATTTTAAGGATCTATGGAGGGTAAGTATTGATATGTTAAAAATAAATAAATTAGTATATAATGCACATGTAGACATTTTTATATAATATAATATCTTCTTAACAGTTTTATAGGTGGGAAAACTGAGACTGCCATTACATTCAGAACATGGGTTTTACCATAGGCATAATATATTTTTTTAGCATCATATTTTTAGGTAGAGTGCATTTGTTGGTGGAATAAATATATTAATTTTTTTTAATGTCTAGTTAATTGTATAAACCTAACCATTCTACTTTTTTAACACCTCTTTAGATAATTCCCTAGGGTTATCTGCATAACCCTAGAGGAATGAGATTATGGAGGGAGATCGCGGGTGTTGTGTTCATTAGAGACTGATATCGGGATCGAGGATCAATAGTGAATGAAAATAGAAAATTGAGGATCCAATGATAAAGGTGTCGGATCTCTTCAATGGAATCAATGTAGATACATTATTCACTAAAGATCATCTGAAAATAAATGTAGGGAGTTTGCCTTAATTTAATTATTTCCTCGTTCTTTTTTTACCATTATGAATGTTATTTAATTCCTTGAATATAAATTCTTGGGACATGGTTGTTAAATTTTATCTTATTATTTATCTTCCTAGAACTAGTAATTTGATATATAATTTTTCAATTTTATTTTTTTATTATCCTTCATCATTCCTCAAATTTTTTTGAATGAAACCCAATTGAATAGGTCTTTTATTTGATGATCACATTTTTGTTTCATGCTTTTCTCCCTCTATTCATTGAACATTTTTCTTCTTTATTTCAGTTGGATGATGATTTCACTATACTGAGAAACTTGATCATTACACCATTTATCTTTAATGTAATGAATAATTTTGGTGGGATCAGTTTGGGGTTTCGAGACATGATAGAGGAGTAAAAATGATGATTGAGATCTAATTATGGTATGGATGATTATGGATTCATAAGATGGATTTATCAACTATATCTAATGGTGTGGAAAAAAATTATGTTCCAGAAATGTGTAGCCAGAATTTGGCCACCTATTTAATGACTTGAACTATTATAAGTAAAATTCCCATTTTGTATTAATTTGAATGTCTTATTATGTAATACAGTTATATAAAACACTTGAAAATCTTTTGTTTTATTACATTCTATTAAAAATATCATTAAGAATAATTACAATTGATAATATATTTTTGGAATAGTGATCACATTATTAGTATACATATACGCTTTTAATAAATCCAATTGATACAGACAAAGGAAGTGATGTCCTTAATCAGTAGGATTGTACCCTATGTAGCTCATTTATCAAAGCTTTTGGGGAAGATAAAATCTCTTAGATTTTCCCTTGACCAATCCCAATCTAATATCTAAAAACTTAAGAATGATCTAAATAATTTATGGGATAAGTTTAATCTCATCGATATCATGGCCCAAACCATGTTCTCAAATCACCCCATGAAAGTCTCACTATTGTACACCTTATGCTTCATGATTCTTCTAGTATATTAAAGGTATATGTATCATGAAATTAGAAATATTATAATGTAAATTATTTTTTGTATGATAATTAATATATTTTAATCTTAATATTGTTACTTTATAAATGTTTTTTATTTTGATACAATAAAACACAAATAGTATTTTTGCTTAAAATTCAAATTCAATTAAGGAATTTATTTTGATAAATTAATTTATTTTTGAAATAAATAATATTTTAATAAATTATTATTATTATATATATTTTATTAAATATAAATGATCATATAATTTTTTATAAAGTCAAATGTAATTTTTATAAGGGTTTAAAAACTTTTATTGTCAAAAAAAATTCAACATTTTCAATAAACATTGATTATTATTTTAAAAGTAAAAATTCAAATATTTAGAAAATTATTTAGATAAACTTAATATTATTTTTGGAATCATAGAATCTAAATTATCCAATGTTAAATTTTTCATAATTTTCAGAGATAGCCGAATTTTCAGGTAAAAAATAAATACATTATAAATATACTATGTGAATTATGACATAATAATGAACCAAAATTGATGTAATAAATTCTATAAATGGGATCCAAGACATAATATATTTTTTAACTTTAAAAAAATTATTTTGAGTTTATTTTATTAATTTTATTAGACCTTTATGAATCCTCTAAAACCATTAATATATTTTATGGTTTTAAAATCATTTTTTAAGAGTATGGCTCACCTCCACATATGAAGGGGAGTTATTTTATTAGGTTCGGACCTTTTCCTTATAAAAAATGATAACCCCTCCCATTTTTCAGAAACCATGGGAAAAACATGGTATGTTATTTGGTTTTGGTTATTTTATTATATAGAGTTCAAAACCTATGTTTGAAAAATAATAAAGAAATCCTTACTAATGTCCTATATAAACCCACACAATCTCCCTTTTATCTTCACTAAAAATCTATATATCACATCCTTACCCTTTCATCCTCTCTCTATATTCCTCCCAAGGTACCCCAATCTCTCAAGAATCTCCTCCCAAGCATTTGGAGTCACACACTTAATTATGGGATCCTCACTATATCTTCTTTATTCAAGATTCTTTTTTATCTACGCCCTATATTTCCAATTACTAATGTTGAGATATATCTTTCCATGTCCATATTAATTAAAATTTGATTTCCAAATGATTATATACAACTTTCTATCTCATCAACCCATTTTATGAATTTTTATGTTATGTCATTATTTTGGAGAAATTTTATCATGATTTTACTTTCAAAAACAACTGTATAGGGAATATCATACCCATTTCCAATCAAGGGTGTTTACCTTTATACAATTATACTTATTTTTCAATGGACATACATGTATGTATCCCACACTCCTTGATCTTGGAAACAAATATGATTTTTAATGAATCCATGTTGTATTATCTATGTGGAACACTTAAACAAGAGAATGAAATAAAAGTTAGAGGTGTGAATAGAATTTTAAAGTGCTCCAATGAATTGGGTAATATTTTCTATCATGATACATAATATTGAGATAGGGAGTGAATATGATTCCTTTAGGGTAATTTTTCCATCATGATTTCAAGGCATCTAGTATTGACCTATGTTTATTTTGCATCGTTTTATGTTTTTTTCACATTTCCCATGTTTCTTTGATGATTATTAATCTATATCATGTATCGTTGTTCATATTTTTGGTTCATACTCTTTTAATCCCCAGTTGATATTCCTATTGTCTAATATATTTTATTATCTACATTTTATGCCATGTTTATTCCCTTACTGATCATTATAGCTGACCACTTTTTTATCTATGTCCCCATGTTATCCCATGAAGTTTTAAAAGCCATGGAATTTTAGAATGATGTTAAAAAAAATTTGAATAATTTTATTGTATCCCATTAAAGATGTTATTTTATATTCCAAATTCCCAAAGAAGTTATCTTTATCTATCATATGGGTTTTATTATGTGTAATTTGATGAAATAAATTGTTAATTATTGTGTAATAAAGAATATGGTCATTATAGTTGGTATCAGAGGAAAATTTCTGTAATATTTAAGATAAGGATTAGAAAAATATAGTGAAATCCTTATGGACAAGACTATGTTTAAGAAAAAAATCCCAAATTTTTTTATGTATATATTAATTATTTTATTAATAAAATAAATCCATGTAGGGATACTACAATTGGATGTGGTTTTGAAAAAGATGAACCTAGGGGTAATAACTCCAACATGGTGTGTTGGGCCTGGCTTGGCATAACCTGTTACATGTCAATAGACCTCATTGTGCACCTTTTTTACAGTCCTAGGTAATTTGGTTTGGTAAATTCATAATCTCATTACAAACTATTATTAGTGGAATAAAAAAATCCCATAATAGTATATGTTAGGAAATAAATAATGGATAACATAGATTGAAGCCTAAAAATTCATAAGTTAAATAAATTATTATAATTTATAATTTAACCATTAAATTTCATTTTATTTATTTATATGCATTTAGTAGTTTCAAAATATTCATCATTAATTTCCAAATAATTCTAGATAATGGCCAGAAATAGGATGAATCAGGTAAAAAATCAATGCGACAGGCAATGTGATTACCGACCCAATGATATTCCCAACATGATGGGATTGGGAATCAAAAACATTATAATGATACTCTCTTAACTTACTCTAGTTTTGAATAGAAAATGATATTTGGAAGACCACCCAAATCCCCTTTAGATAGAATAATTTGTGAATAATACCTTTATTCAATAAAGGCCCATAACTTTCAATGGATCATCTGATCCTTAAATCACAGAACAATGGATCAACTCCATTGAGAAGATCTTATTCATCCTTCATATTTATAATAATGAGAAAGTCCTTTTATCTATTTATTTTCTGGATGGATAATATGATCATTGGTAGATACTGATTAAGAATATGAATCTAGAGGAAGATAACAATGCGATGGAGTGCACGGAATTCCATAAAATGGTTTTTGATAAATATATTTCTCATACTCTCCATATTAAAATGGAAATTAATTTATTTACCCTCAAGAAAAAAAATATTAATCTATTAAATCATACAAGGAAAACATCATAAGACTTTCATGATAGTACTTCATATTTTTTGTCACCCCTGAATGAAAAGTCGAATGCTTCATTGGTGGGATAAAACCTAGTATACAAAAATCCTCATAAATTCATGACATTGATACCTAGGAGTAAATTATCTGATGTGACATCAAATTCAAAATTGAGATCGATGAATCTCAAGGGTATCACAATGATAAGAAGAAGAAAGTGGAGTTTAATTATAGCATTCTGATAGAGATGCGTAATGGTGGAAATAAATTTCAACATCTCTCTTTTCAAAGGTTTAGAAAGAAGCACCCTAGAATTTTCCTAAGGGTGAAATAGAATTACATTAGGTGTGGGAAGGAAGGACACCTAGTTAATAATTTTTGACAGGAGAAAATTTCGAATGTGATAGAGGAAATGAATGCTCTGGTCAACCCTCAGAGTATTGTTCATATCTTCAACTCTATATAACTAGGGAACTTTGTAAACCAATTCACCAAGATAGTGGTTTTTTGAGAACACCAACATCCTCCAAGGTAGTAAGGGTGAGCATTTTACATCACATCTATTGAGGTGGAACCCAAATATGAAGTGGTGAAAGGGACACTAGTTATTCATTTAAAGATAATGAATGTACTTTATGATTCTAATTCTACACATTCTTTCAAATCATGAATGTTTATAGAACTATTCAAACACAACCAGAAAGCATGGAAGTGCAGTTATGATACATCTATTTCATGAATATATTTTAATATGTTTTAATGTGTTGATTTAGTAATTTATTTAATAAACATGCCATGTTTGGAACGAATTGAGTTTTTTTATTATTTGTGGAAGGAAATAAAGGATTTGTGAAAAAGGAAAAAAATGATAGGAAATATGAGACGAACGAACCTTCATGCAGCAAGTAAAGTGAAGAAGCACGACACTAGAATTTTGTAGATGAAGAGGAGCTAGAAATATGAAGAAAATGAACTACATGTCGTGTACCACAACTACATGTTGCCAACATTTCAAGTGAAATAGACCGCATAGAACAAGTCGTGATGATAGAACATGTTGTGAACTTCAAGGTCACGTCGCGTACCACTAGTACATGACATGATTTCAATCAAACCAGTGTACAATGATTCCATGGATTCAACGTGGTAGGGGAAAAATAGATATGAAGTACACATCATGTACCCCATGTACAAGTCATGTAGGCGTCGATGCACACAAAAAAAAATAGGTGACACGGGCCATTGGTTTTGGATGATTTTGACTATAAAAGGTGGCCCCATCCACTATTCCAACACAGTCTGGGATGAACGATGGATATGGGACACCAAGGGACAACCACTAGATGATTTTGAGACTCTCTTCACTACCATTCTTCCTCGAGTACCCATATACCTCTCTTTCATCATGAGTGAGTAGTCTCTTAGTTTTGGGTGATGTAATTTATAAGGGGAGTGTTTCTAGGGAATATTTTCTTTTATTATTCATGTTTTGGATTGTTGAAAACTATTTATCAATTCTAATCAATTATATTTTTTTACTACATGATCATTGTTTTTTTTGAGGTTTTGCGTTCTTATACCATTAATTAATTGATATGTTTTGTGTATGACTATTACACAACATAAGTCAGTTATGTTTAAACATGGTTTTGGGTCACCTATCCCTATCATTGAATCTAGTATATGAACATTCCAATGGTCTAATCATAGGATTAGGGTGGGATTCAAAGACCAAGGATCTCTGCAAGCCCAATTCTGACACAAATACTGAATAAGCACACATTCATGTAAATCCCTAGCACATCAAGCCGAAATTACTGAACCTAGAATGCCTCTCATATTGAATTTCCAACCAATCAATTTTGTTGTTATTTATATTTCCATTCCAAATAGCCAATCAATATAAATTTCAAATTCGTTAATTAATTTAGAACATACAAATATTCCTTGTGGGTTCAACACTTGGACTTTCTAGATAATACACTTTGGGTTAGGATTGTATGAGTTTTATAAAAAAAATATAACAATATAGGGAACTAAAAACTCTGTTGGGGGCTTACAAATTGTTTTTTTTGTTGGGGAAGGTTTCTGTGATGTTTAAATTATTTACGCATTTACATTGTTGTTTTTACATTAATTATTTATTTTTTACATGGTCGTCTTGTGCTATAGTTTCATGAAATAATCCATTTAACGAGTACTCCACTTGAGGGAAATAAAATATTGAAGAGATTTAATTTATCCCCGAGTTATAGAAGAATCTCCAATATAAAATAAAATAAAAGGAAGAAGATGAATGTGAACTAGTCAATATTGATCGAATGGAACAATTTTGAATGAGCTGAGCATGAGATGGGCCAGAGATCTATGCCACAAATTCATGGAGGAAATAAATTGGGAAAAGCAATGATAAATTATGTGAGACCCTCAAACATGGTATTCAACCCAATTATCTCGATACACCCTATCACTTCACAACATTTTGAGATCAAACCGATGGTCATTCGAATGATCACACACTCAATAAAATTCATTGGGCTACCACATGAAGATCCCAACTCAAACATCAAAAGTTTTTTGGAGATATGTGACATGTTCCAATTCCAAAACATCACAAAAGATGTGGTACAGCTATTCCTATTCAAATTTTTACTAAATTACAATGTGTGAGAGTGAATCCAAAGTCTTTCCCTGCATTCAATTACCACATGGGAGGATCTGGTAAAGAAATTTTTAACAAGGTTTTTTCTACCCAAGATGTATATGAATGTGTAGGTAAGTATCTTGAATTTTTATTAATTAAATGAAGAACCATTATATATTTCATTGGAGTGGTTCAAAGGTTTAATCAGACGATGACTTCATCATGGCATCGGCAGGTGGTTACTAATTTAAACATTTTAAAAAGGATTATCATATTAATATAATTCAATTGTAGATGATGCTACAAGAGGTTCACTAATGGGAAAATCACTGGAATATAGATACGATCTACTAGATGAGAAAACAAGTAACAGTTTCCAATGGAAACCAAAAGAATGGATATTTCAAGGAGTACTGATGGTGGACAATATATGGATGGCTACTCAAATAGAGATGACGACAAGGAAGATGGACGAGATGATGGCCTACCAAAATCCACAAGGTATGTACTATGAACATTCTAATTATTTTTATTATAATCATAAAAATTATGTTCATGGATGGATTCCACAACCACCAAAACAATAAAAAAAATCAGAATCAAGTTCAATGATTTCAGATGAGACAACAATGTTATTAACCTCAACAACAAGGGTCAACACTAACCTGTCGAGTCCATTCATTGGAGGAGACCCTTGCATCATTTATAAACACCATGGGAGCTACCATGAAAGAGATAATTTAATACTCAAGAGATCATGGTACTTAAATTTGAGAACTGATAAATGACTAAGGAAACCAACAATCATCACTAAGAAACTTATAAGTACAAGTCAATAAGATCACCGAGACACTTAGGGAAAGAAAAAGAGTAGAGATTCTAGGATGCCCATAACATCATCCTCATGCATATGTTAATTCCATACTACATAGAAGTGGAAATAAGACACAAGGTAGTGGCATATAATTTGGAGGAAAAAAAGAACCACAACCAATTAAATCATGTTAATAAAAGAACCAAGAAGCTACAGAATGTGATGATGAAGACGCACCACCACCATGCCAACCGCCACTACCATGTGTATATAGGGAAAATCATGGGATGATTGATGAGAAAAAGTAAACTTTTTAGAGATGTTCAGGATGCTACACATAAATATCCTATTTGATGAGGAAATTGCAAACATGCCTATTTATGTAATATTCATGAAGGACTTGGTGTCAAACAAGAATAATATTAAAGAATTAGCCACCATTCCACTAGAAGGAGAAATTTCATCAGTTGTTTCATACATTCTACTAAAGAATCAATGTGATTTAGGTAGTTTTTTCATTCCTATTACCATTGGCACTAATGATTTTGGTAGAGATTTGTGTGATTTAGGTTCTTGTGTAAAAATCAGGTAATATTAAACATTAAAGAGACCGGGATTGAAGAAGATGAAACCCAATTAAGTTATGCTTCAACTAGATAATACACCAGTGATATATCCACAAGGAATACTTAAAAATGTTATTGTTAATGTGGATGAGTTTTATTTTCTAGCAGATTTTCTGTTGATAGACATGTATGAAGAGAAGGTGCCGATAATTTTTGGGAAGACTATTCCTAGCTACAAGAAGGGAACTAATTGATGTGTAGAATATACATATGAGTTTTAGAGTTGGTGGATCAAAGGTAAAATTCAATCTTCACCAAGAAATGATGAAGTCAGATGATCCATTTGATGATTTTTCAAGACATGAATTAATGGAAGAATAGGACAATGTTATACATGGAAAAAAAGTTGAAGTATCTACTATAAAGAAAGTAAAAGGATGTAAGAACAAGATAAAGAAAAAAAATAAGTTGTAGAAAAAGGATGAAGAAAGTGGTAGAATATTCATACAAAAAGAATTCAATGAAAGGGAAAAATTTTGGGAAATTATTGAAGTTCCATTTGGATATGCAGGAAGGGACAAGAAACATTGGATTGGGACAATGAAAATTCAGAAGGTTTTCAACAATGGAGGAGCGAAATTAGTTTCATAGAAAGGGACAGGACCAATATACACTTAGGAATCACATCTATGACATTTCTTAGATCCAGATCATGTAAAATCTTCCCTACTGTCAATCACATGAGCTGAAGAGGTAAGGAAAATACAATGATGGTAAACAAAAGTGCTTCTGCAAGGAAAACTGAGTTTTTAGTATTTTGGTTTATTTATTTTCAATTTTTATGAAAAATCACTAATCCTCAAATATTTTTAAATTTCGTTATTATGGCCTATGATTTCACTTGTGTATTTTTATTTTTGCAGAACCATCAAGCCATAAAGTAAAAGAAACTGCATAGGATTTACACGTCGTGAAAGACATATACATGTTGTTAATGGGTTCATGCAGAACTTTTATAGCCTAGTTTCGAAGCATTAATTTCAAGGGGAGTAAGAGTTTCAATTATGAATTTTCTATTGTATTTCGAACATTTTAAATGTTTTAGAGAATTAATTGGAGATTGCATTCCCACATTTGATTCATTATTTAATCAATAGATCTAGGAGATATGAAACTACATAGAATATTTATCATCCCATATATTTAAATTTCTTTGTCAATAAATTTGAATGAGAAAATGGAGATCAGTATGTGCATTACGATTTGGAAAATCATAATTTAAAGGAGCATGTTAATCATAGTAAATGAAATGTTTCTGATATTTAACCCTATTTTGAACTTTTCATGTTTTTATTAATTAATTTAATGATTCATATGCATTGTCATGAGTAATTTTCCCAACCATTCATTGCATTCCTAAGACATCCATTGAGCCAATATTTTACATATTTATATAGTACATTTATTGAGAAACTCACGCATGTTTTCTTCTAGAACTTTATTTTCATCTTATCAATAATATGACTATACGAAATCGCTTTTAAAATGATTGCGGCATTATTTTATTTAGCCCTTATCCTGAGACCCAACATGTATTAATAATTTTTAAGCTCGTAGAATCCATGAACATCCTTGTTAGTAATTTATCCATGTTACAAGTCTATTTTATGCATTTCTACCTTCCTCTAAATTTTTTTAATGACATTTAAAAGAATAAGTGTGGGGAGGAACATTATTGGTTGTACTAAGATATAATTTACAATAGACATTCTACTATGGGGTTTTTCACTATGATCTGGGAGAGGACATGTCATATTTCATTATATTTAACTATTCACCTCTCTAACTGAAAAAAGAAAAAAACTGTTTGAGAAAAATTGGGTTTTGTATTGGGAGGATCATAAATCACCATTTTCCAGACCGATGATTTTAATAAAATGTGGTTAAGTGATGGATATGAGATATTTCTGATGATTAACTTTCAAAAAATAAAAAATATATATATAGAAAATAGAAAAAAGGCAGGAGTGGTTGATTCATTCATTGTGCTTACATGTATCATGAGCCTACTTTGAGTTTTGGGGGGTAGTGATATGACATTTGAAAAGAGAGACCTTCATTGAGTTGTTTTTGGAAATCATGAAAAGTAATTTAGAGTTAATCCTCCATTTTTATCTTTAATTTATTTCATCATTTACCTACTTAACTTGAAGCCTCAGAGTCATTTGATCCTAAATAGTGAAAACCTCATGATTAATTGTGATCTCTGTCTTTACACGGTGGAGATGTCAGATTACTTGAAATCCTATGGTATGTTACATGTTTTTAAGGTATGTTCTGAATTATATTTACATTTTAACCTTGATGATGAGAGAAGAAAATTCATGTGAGGTAGATTACAAGTGGCATGCATATTAATAATCGATTGAAAAATATGAATGGATGAATGAAGAATCCTGGCTATTTCAAAAGAGGAAAGTAAAATATATGGGTATCCTATTTCATTGAAAAATAAGGAATTGATAAATTCTCATGTGTGATACTCAAACATTTAATTTACCATTTGATAAATTTCTTTTATTGAAATTGAATTTAATGCATGGTTAGGTGAAAGTCTGTTGTAGTATGTTGAGATTCCATCCTTGAGAACAAGGCTGAATTCATGTGTGGGGGATTTGATACATTTATTTTCTAAAAACATTTTAATATGTTTTAATGTGTATATTTTCTTATTTATTGAATAATATGTTTAGAACAAATTGTGTTGTTTTGTTATTTGTGGCTGGAAATAAATGATTTTAAAAAAAAGAGTGCAAAGGGGAGGAAATATGGGTTGAACGACCCTTTTTGCAGGGAGAAAAGTGAAGCAATGTGACACTGTATTTTTTGAGATAAATAGAAACTTTAGAAATGATTAAAAATGAACTACAAATCATGTACCACAAGTACATGTTGTGACCATTTCAAGTGAAACAGATCACATTGAAAAATTTGTGATGATAGAACACGCTGTGAACATCAAGTATACATCATGTACCACAAGTACACGATGCGACGATAGTCAAACTAGCATATGATGTTTCTATGGATTCAAAATACTAGTGTGAAAACTGGATATGAAGTATACGTCGTATACCCCAGGTGCACATTGTGTAGGTGTCGACACGCATAGAAAAAAAATAGGCGATGCAGGCTATGGGTTTTGGACAATTTCACCTATAAAAGGAAGTCCACATCCACCATTCTAACTCACATTGGGACTGACAATGGCCATATAACACTGAGGGAAAACCACTGGATGATCTGGAGCCTCTCATCACCATTATTCCTCCTTCGGTTCCCTTGTCTCTCACTCTCATCATTAGCGAGTAGTCTCTCTGTTATGGATGATGTGATTTGTAGGGGAATTGTTTCTATGGATTTTTTTCATTTATTATTCATGTTTTGGATTTCTACAAACTATTTATAATTTCTAATAAATTCTCTTTTCTTATTTTATGACCATTTTTTGTGTTATGTGGTTTTCCATTCTAATTTCATTAATTAATAGATCTGTTTTCTGTATAAACATTACACAACATAAGTTAGTTATGTTTAAACATGGTTTCAGGTCACCTATCCCTGTGATTTAATCTTATAAATGACAATTCTAATGGTTCAATCATTGGAGTAGGGTGGGATACCAAGACAAAGGATCTCTGTTGGAAAAATTCCAACACAAATACTAAATAAGAACACTTTCATGTAAATCCCTAGAACATGAACCCAAAATCATTGTATTTGGCATGCCTCCCATATTGAATTTCCAACCAATAAATCCTATTTTTATTTCTCTTTCCTTTCTATATAACCAATCAATTACAATTCCAAATTCCTTAACTAATTTAGAACATACAGATCTCCCCTATGGGTTTGACACTTGGACTTAATAGATGCTACACTTTGAATTAGTATTGTATGAGTTTTATTAATTTTGTTTTTTTGTAGCACCGTAGAGAAATGATGATGCCTTGTGGGGATATCAAGTTATCAGTGAAAATGGAAAAAGGGGAAATTATTTCATCCCATGTATATAAATCCTCCCTGGTCAAAATTTTGAGAATGAACTTCCCAGTGAACCATGTTTCACTCCCATTGGTAGAATTTGATTAAATTATTGTTATATATTGGCTTTCCTTGTATAAAGACAACATAAATTTCCATTATAGGGAAATCACTCTCTTTATCTCGAAGCAACTCTCAATTATATACAAGTGAAAGTGGAAGATGAATCTACTTTAGCACCAATATATCAAGTATGAATATTATTGACCTAGGAGTAAGCATGTCTATATCAAATTATTGAGTCCAAAGAAATAATCATCCTCTAAGACATGTGTATCGAGATAGAATAAACGGATATGTTTCCTAAATAATTTCATAGTCTTCCTCCAAGATGAGAGGTTGAATTTTTAATTGAACTTATACCTGGGGCATTACCATAATCCAAGACTCTATATAGAATGGTTCTTTTTGAACTTGTGGATCTTAAGAAAAAAATATTGGAGAATTGGGATAAAGCTTTCATAAATCCAAGTGCTTTACCATGGGGTGCACCAGACCTATTCAACAAGAAGAAGGTTGGTTTAATGTTCATTTTTAATGATTATCATGAGCTCAACAAGATCATGATAAAGATGAAGTATCCTCTTCCATAGATTGATGACTCATTTGATCATCTAAGTGGAGAAAAATACATCTCCAAGGGGGATCTATGGTTGGGATATTACCAAGTTAGGGTTAAGGATGATATACCCAATACTACTCTTTAAACATGTTATGGGCCCTATGAGTTCATAGTGATGCCTTCCAATAATTAATTCTCCATCATTATTTATAAACATTATGAATTTATTCATTAGAGATTACCTTGAAAATTATTTGTGGTAGTATTTATAGATGAAATTCTAATAATCTCCCAAATCAAGAAGGACTATGAAGAGTATCTGATCACTATGCTAAAGACCTTACAAAAATATAAGATTTATTCCAAGTAAATAAAATGTGATTTTTGGTTGAATAAATTCTCATTATTTGGGAATATAATTACAAGAAATGGGATATCTATAGACTCTTCAAAGATATAAGATATTGAAGGATGGTTGGGGACAACATCTAAAATATATCCATACTTTATTTGGTTTAATTGGGTATTATCATCAATTTTTGATAAATTTATCATGATTTTTAAACCCTCTAACTAAACTAACTTGGAATGGAGTCAAGTTTTCTTAGAATTATAAATGTGATGAGATCTTAAAGGAATTAAATAGGAGGCTTATCACTCCCCCTATACTCAAACTAAATATAAGTGGGTAAATTTTCATAGTATTCCATGATGCATCAAAGAAGGGATTGGGATGTGTGTTAATGCAGAATGAAAAAGTCATAGACTATGCTTCAATGTATTTGTATGTTAATGAACAAAACTAACCAACACATGATCTATAATTGTCTGTTGTAATAATCACTTTAAAAATATAGTGGCATTATCTCTTTGGGAATCAATTTGAAATAAATACAGATCAAAAAAGTCTCAAATATATATTCAATAAAAAAGAGATGAATATGTTCCAATGAAGATGGTTATAGTTGATTAAGGGATATGACTGCTCAATCCAGAACCATCCTAGTAAAGTGAATAAAGTAGAAGATACTCTAATTATAATGAATCTATAAATTGTATAATTAATGATAGTTGAGAGGGATCCGATTATAGAGTTGTAAAAGATGTATTTGAGAATCATAATGGAAATAACATCATTAATACTTTCACAAATGATTGCTCAACCATCCCTTATGTAAAAGATAATGGATTCTCTAAAAAATAATGTGGGAATTTAGAATAAATTGGAAACTATAAGAAAATGGAAAACCTAAGAGTTCAATGCTAATGAAGAAGGAGATGTGAGATTTGGGTAAAGACATTGTGTACTATAAGAACTTGATTTAAAGAAGGAGTTCTTGTATGATGTACATATCTCAACCTTCTACATCCAACTAGGAAGCAAAAATATGTATTGAGATCTCTAATAAAACTATTGGTTGGACAATATGAAGAAGGATATTGAGGAATATACATCAATATGTCCTATATGTCAACAAGTGAATGAAAAATGGAAAAAATCTAAGGAGATTATGAAAACATTACCCATACCTATATGGAAATGGATAACATCATCATAGAATTTTTCACTACTCTTCCAAAAACATCAAAAGGGAATAATTATATATGGGTTGTGGTGGATCATTTACAAATAATTTACTCTTAATTATTATTTTAGTGGATTTCTCACTAGATCTACTTGCACATAAATACACCGGAGAGGTGGTGAGGCTGCATGGATTACCACTATCGATTATATACGATCATGATGTGAGATTCACCTCCATGTTTATAAAAGTCTCCAAAATTCTCTAAAACTGATTTTAACTTCATTACATCCAATTATGCTCAAAATGATGGCCAATATAAGAGGACTATCCAGACACTTTAGGACAAGTTCAAAGAATGCTAAATTGCCTTCAAAGCAGGATGGGATCAACATATTCATCCGGTCTTTTTCTATTACAAAAATAGTTTCCACTGGATCAACCAAATGCCTCCCTGTGAATCAATTTATTGGAAGGGGTTCATAACACCTGCATTTTGGGATGAAGTTGGGGAACAAAAATAGCTAGGTCCTGAAATGGTTGAAGAAATGGTGGATAAGGTTAAGGATTTTTAGCAACACATCAAGGCTACACAGATTCGATATAAGAGATATGCTGATAATTTTCGATGAGACATATAGATTTATCTTATAGACATGGTATTCATCCACATCTTTCTATGGAAAAAATTGATGAAATTTGGAATGAAAGTAAATCTTAGTCCAAGATACATTGGTCCCTTTGAGATCCTTGATCGTATTATAGCGATAGCCTATCAAATAGAACTCCCACCTAACCTATCTCAAGTACATGATTTATTCCATGTATCCCTCTTGAGGAAGCACATACTACGCCCCACAAATGTACTCAATCAATAGGTGTTACAATTTGAGAATGATATTTTATATGAAGATTAGATGGTGAAAATCTTAGAGTGATGGTCATCGAGATCATGACCCAAACCATTTTCATCGAACCACCCAATGAAAGACTCACTATCACACACCTTACCTTTAGGGTATTTTATAAGTGTTAAATGGATATGTATAAATCCCATTGTAATATGATAATGTACATTATTTTTTAAAGAACAATGAATATATTTTTTTCATATTCTTAATACTTTAAAAATGATTTTTACTTTGATATAATAAGACACAAATAGTATGTTTTGGTAATATTCAAATTCATTTAAAGAAATTATTTTGATGAATGAATGAATTTTTTAAATAAATATTATTTTAATAAAATATTATTATTAAAAAATTTATTAAATTTAAATTATCATATTATTTGTATAAAGTCAAATGTAATTTTTATAAGGGTTTGAAAAATGTTATTGTTAAAAATTCTACATTTTCATTAAATGTAAAATATTGTTTTAAAAGTTAAAATTCATATATTTATAAATTTATTTTGATAAAATGAATACTATTTTGGAAATTAAAATTCCAAAATTATTCAATGGTGAATTTTCTTAATTTTTTGAGAGAGTCGAATTTTCAGGTAAAAATTAAATATCCTATAAATATACTTTGTGTATTATGAAATCATAATGACCCAAAAGTAATTTAATAAATACTATAAATGGGATCCAAGAACAAATATATGTTTATCATTAAAATAATGTTATTATATGTTTTTTTTAATTTTATAAATCCTTTCTGAATCCTCCAAATCCATTAATATATTTTAAGGTTTTAAAATATTGTTTTTATAGTATGACTCACCTCCACATAAGAAAGGGAATTATTTTATTAATTTACACCCTTATCCTTATAAAATAATTAAAACCACTACCATTTTTCTGAAACCATGGTCAAAACCATGGGATTTGTTTTATTGTTTATTTTATTTTATTATATAGAGTCCAAAACCTAGGTTTGAGAAATAATAATGAAATACTTACCCATTTCAGATATAAACTCGCCAAAGATACCATTTCTCATCACTAAAAATCCTTGGATCATGGACTTAATCCTTACTACCCTCTATAGAGTCCTCTAAAGGTTCCCCAAACTTCAATAATCTCCTCCGAAGCATTTTGAGTCACACACTCAAGTAAGGGATCCTCATATTCGCTTCTTTATTCAAGTTTATTTATTATATTATGCCTTCTATTTTCAATTAATAAATTTGGAATATGTATTTAAATGTCCCTATTACTGAAAATTTTATGTCAAAATTATTTTAGACCTCATTATCTCTCATCAACCCATTTTATGAATTTTTATGCGATGTTGTTATGCTTCTGAAATTTCACCCCTAATTTTCCATGCTTAAACAATTATGTAGTGAATACCATACTAATTTCTTATCAAGGGTGTTCACATTTTTAAACAATTAAGTATTTGAAAAGGGACTTACATGTATGTAGTCTTGTATGTATTCCACACTCATTTATTGTGGAATAAAATATAATTATGAATGAATTCATCTTGTATGATCTATGTGGAACACATAAGAATGATAATGAAATAAAAGTGATAGGTGCACCCAGAAATATATAGTGATCCATTGCATTGGGTAATGTTTTATATCATGAGACATAATATTGGATAAGGAAGGAACCTGATTCATTTATCGGACCTCTTTCATCATTATTTCGTGGAATTTATGCTTGACATATGTTTATGATGTCTTGTTTTAAGTTCTTTCCAAATTTATCATGTTTACTTTATGATTATCATGTTATATCATGTTTCATTATTCATTTTTATGATTCCTAATCTTTGTATGCCCATTGGTATGCCGATTGTCTAATATGTATTACTCTTTTTAGGTTATTCCATTTTTATTCCCCTAATGGGATTTATATATCAACCATTTCTTATGTATGTCCTCAGATTATCCCATTCACCTTTAAAAGTCATGGAATTTTAAAAACATGTTAAAGAAGTTTTCAAAAATGTTGTTTTATCCAATGTTAAAGATTTTATTCTATGTACTTAATTACCAAATACAATATACATATTGAACTTCTGGGTTTTATTATTTTTAATTTTTTGTAATAAATCATGAATTAATTTTTAATAAAGAATAGGGTTGTTATAACCAATGATGATGTGATACCAGTCAATGCTATTTTGAGAATTGTGGTCATGAATCATGGTGGAACTGAATATAATGATGACAAGGGTGAACATGAATGAACAGTATGAAATTTTAGTGAACTCACAATATATACAGGGTGTATTTCAGAAAAACACATTCCTTGTAGACCCCTCTATATGGTGGATAGGGTTTATATAGAGAGTAAAATATCACATGTCTTATGGGTATCCCACACACCATGTGACCCTTATCAGACCATATTAGAATGTATAGGTTGTATATTCCTTGGAATCCATTTGACCCCCACACACTTTTGTGTTGGGGTACACCCTACGTACTATGGAATGTGCATGGAAAATAGAAGATGGTACATTCCCAAGTTCCAGCCCAACCTCTGCACACCATGTGTCATAAGATCACATATTGTATCTAGAGAAACATGTTGTGTGAGACAGAGATTTTCCCATAATTCATACATATAGAGATACATCATGTACCCCTATTGTACATTCCATGTACTCATTTTAGGGTTGGTTGGATCCCTTGATCCCCTCAGTATATTTTCAGAAATAGTTTTGGTGTGTTCCCTTGGTCCATCCCTAAAAGGGTACATTGTGTTATCTCATCCTAATCATAGGATAAGAAATACCCTCAAAGGGTTAGTTCTAGATAGATTCATGTATCCCTCTACCTATCCTTATGTGTGATACTTTATCATCCTTCCATATGTTGGTTTTATTATCCCATTTTCAACATTTAGTTCATGAAATACACTCCCTAATTGATTTTTCTAGATATGGTTTGGTATACCCATAGTCCTTAGATGTGATCCTAGACTTATGTATCAACATCCATTATATCCTGATGAAGTGTAGTTAGACCAAGTGAGTTTCATGGATGATACCTCTCAGTCTATTCATACATTAGAATGGAAAGGCCTGACATGTAGGACCTCTTAGATGAGTTTCATAAGATTTATGAGGCTCAATGAGTGATTTATCTATAAAAAAGTTACCTTATAGACTTGAGAGGAGTCCCTAGGTTGAAAATGAGGATAGGCCTCACCTTAAGACTTGGAGTCTTTATTTGAGTATATTTGGGATATATTTTTTATCCTCTTTTATTTTGAATTTATAACTGACTCCCTCTTTAGATTATTTGGGTTGTTTTATTTCATTGTGTCCTACCTAGTATGTTTATACTCATCCATGAATGGGATTTTCTAACACATGTCATGTATTATGAATATGATAGGTCATTCGATAAAGTCCTAGGAGGACCAGGATACGGTGCAGTTTAGTTGCGCCAAACATAACACATATGGTTTCAGTAGTTGCATCTTGGAAGCACTCCCCTTATTTTAGTGGGTTGTACTCTTTTTATAGTTATATTGGGCTTGTATTTTACCATTTTATTTTCTATAATATTTTTCATACTCTAGTGTGGGAATAGTTATTGTACATGTATTTATATTATGAGTTTTTTATCTATTACACTTTAAAAATGTTATATGAAGATGTGTTCATGTGTATAGGTACTTTAGGATAAGGCCTCCCTTGTGTGTGATGTGCTTACTCAGTGTTAGTTTCCAACACATGGACTATTGTATGTGGTATTGGGTTGTCTCATTTTTCTTACTTCCGGAAATGTGGTCCCCTTCATGTCAGGTCAAGACTAAGTGGTGTTAGAGTATATCGTATTAGGACTGGAGTTTAGAGATATTATAGCTACAATGATTGGTTTAAGAACTATAAAAACATTGTAAAATTATCTCAAGATTTTATCTTAGACAATATAACCAGATTATAGTGCATTTGTCAACATATCTATTCCTTGGGACTCTGATAACATGCTTGTTGACTCAGAAAATGTAGGTACTAGTTGCAGAGTAAAATCTCGCACATGAATCATATGGGTTGTGGTTATATTTTTATATTGAGTCAGCTCCCAATATATTCTATTTGACTATGTACATCTTGTTAACCCGCAATATTCCAATATGTAGAAACATAGTGATGGATACCATGGATGGGTCATAATATTGACCCAGCTAGTGATGAGGCCTCAATGTTGGGACCTGATCTTCATATTACCCCTCTAGGTAGATAATGGACGATGCCTCTACCCATTTAACAACATTATTAACCACTCCTGATTTTTTTGGTAGATGATTTCCTTTTATTGTTATGTTTGAGATCATTTTGGATTTTCTAAGGTGTCGAATGGAACCCTGGTTATAGATATCATATGGGATATTACATAGATAAATAAATACGGTGGAGGATTAAGTCCCATATACTTTAGGTTTGATATAAGGTATGTTTTATTTCTACTCCACTTAGATACAATTTTGATAGACACATGTCCATTCTACTCTTTCCTTATCACATCCCTTTTTTGGGATCTAGTGTTTCCATTGGAGACATTTTCTTGACCCTTATGTTTAGAGACTCATGTTGAGGATGTCTTGAGGATCACACTTCTATTATAACTATGTTACCTAAATCTTTGAGTAGAGTTATTCATGTGTGAACTCTTCATGGTGGATATA
The DNA here is from genome assembly GCA_963277665.1 of Viscum album. NCBI lineage: Eukaryota > Viridiplantae > Streptophyta > Magnoliopsida > Santalales > Viscaceae > Viscum > Viscum album. The sequence goes on along the minus strand of OY728146.1, from coordinate 638,268,679 downwards.
TCCCAATGAAATTTTCTCAAAATGGACTTGTTGTCTATAGTGCATACCCCGTTTGACTGTAACCAATGAGGGTTGCAGTGTGTCCATGTTGTTAGGATGAAAATTTTTCTTCTTTGGTGGGAAGGAATATCATGAAGAGTATGATGAGAATTTATATGGGAGGATATATTTGATTCCACATTAGATGGGTACTGTGTCCCTTAGAAAGTAGGATGTTATGAGCTTTCAATATTCTAAATTGGTGGAGAGGGATAATAGCGTCTTCCTTGAGAAAATTTCATGGTTAACACACTATCGACAGATTATTTCCAACATAATCCTATAATCAGGGATGGTCCTGATATTTGTTCCATCATATCATAGAGCCCCTACAGGGAAATTATAAATGAAGGTGTAGTTGTTCGATCAATAGTTGAAGGGATTTTTTTGACCTATATTGTTCCCCTGGGCATCCCTAGTTTTTTCTCTAAGGAGGGGAATGGGAGCTTGAAGTTATACATGGATTATTGTTACCTGCAGTAGGGTACTATCAAGAATGAGTATCCACTTATAATAATCTATTACCTATTTGAATAGTGGTTAAGGGAGAATTATTTCTCTATGTTCGACCTTAGGTCGGGTTATCATCGACTTCAAGTTTGATAGGAGGATATACCGAGGATGATATTCCAGTATCGCTATGATTACTTTGAGTTCTTGGTGATTCCCTTTTTTTAGAGAACACCACAATAATATTCATGGGACTTATGAAACAAAGGTTTCTTCTCTTGTTGGACTGGTTCATGGTAGTCTACATCGATGACATCCCCAGAAACTGATCATCAGAGGTGGAGCATCCATGACATTCAATAATGGTTCTAGGAATACTATGAAAGCACCATATTTATAGGAATCACTTGAAGTGTTAGTTTTAGATTCAAGAGGTCCAATTCCTTGGATATCTCATCTCAAAATAAGGTGAATTGATTTACCCCTCCAATATTGAGGTTGTGTGAGCTTGGGATCCTCCCAAGATCCTAACTATGGTGGGGAGCTTCCTCAGGTTAGTAGGCCATTATTGGAGGCTAATTACCAATTTCTCTAGAATTATGGAACCTCTTACTACCTTGAACTATAATGGGAATCATATTTTGTAGACAGAGAAGTGTTAAAATGATTTTAAGGAGCTTTAGAAGTGGTGGATGGGCTCTCCTATCTTGATAGTTTCTTAATAGGATGTTGAGTATGTGGTGTTATGTGATACCTTATGAGCTATTCTTGGATATGCTTTAATGAGTACGTAGGTAGTTATTTCATATGGGTCCCAAAATCTAATACTACATGATAAAGAATACATGACCCATAGTTAGATTCTATAAGTAAGAGTATTGGCCCTAAAATTTTTTAAACACTATCTTTTGGTAGATTAATCCATCATATATTCTAACAATAAGCGCTTTATGTGTATATTCATTTAGAAAGTTCTTAATATAAGCTAGAGGTGATGGTTGGAGTTTTTTATAGATGATGTTTTTGGGATATTCTATACACTACAGAAAGGGAATGTTGTGGTGGATTATTAGAGTAAGAAATTTAATTCATATGTATTGAGTAAGGAAGGAAATTTCTTGGACTCTTTACAGTTGACCCTTGTATTTGATAATGGTGCATTGTACATCCATTCAATGTTTTGTATTCCTTCAATTCTTCTATGAGTTGGGTAGGCACAACCTATGGATATCTATTGTGAGTAATTTCATTACTATATATCTATAAAACAATATTCTAATATATTTTATGATAGTGGGGATCATGCTATCATTTTCATAATCTTTAAAATCATAATACTCATTTTGAAGAGGAGTGTTGCAGGTGCCTCGCCTTCGAATAGGTGAAGGATGAGGTCCTATAATGGAAGTAGTAGTGAGATGGTATCTCTATGGATTTCATGATGTTAATCCCATGATTATCGAGAGGTTATAATGCTATCTAGGGGATCATCGACTAACTCACCATGTTGCTCTACTACCTAGCCATATAATATTAATGTTTAGTAGATAGTTTGTGATGTCTGTATATGCAACAGATAGTTCAGCTTCATGAAGTTTATTTGATGAAAAAATTATATTTTGATGATTTTTTCACATCATGATTATGGATAGTATTATAAGAGTATTTTGGGACTCAATTGTGGTAGAACATGGCATTCCACCACAAAATTGATGGCCAAACATAGTGGACCGTTCAGGTTCTGGAGGACATGCTTCAGGATTGGGTGTAGGATTTTGGCCATAGATGTAGCATCATCTATGCTTGGTATAGATTTAAAATAAAAATATTTTTTATTCCACAAATATTATGGCGCCACTTGATTCCTTATACTGGTGACCCTTTAGGTCATTGCTATTTTGGACAGATCCAGGTAGAAAACACTTATGGGGATAGAGTTTGTTAAAATGATGACAGAGAAGGTGAAAATCATTGAGATGTGAATGAGGACAAATTATAGCAATTAGAAGTCTTAGGTGGACCGGTGAAGGAGGAATTTGGAATTTGAAAAGGGGGACTATGTGTTCTTGAAGGACTAACCTAATTATAGGTTATGAAGATTTATCCAATGTAGCAATCTATCTCTAATATTAATAGGCTCTTTTATAAATTTTTGTATGGTTGGCATGGTGGTAAACCTCTAAAACTTACCACCATATATATATTGGGTGCACAATGTATTCCATATGTCATAGTTGAGGATATTTTTTCATGACCCATATCATGTTATCGACTAGGGTGAGATAGGTATTAAGGATAGATCTACCTTCTCAAAGTACCAAATGACTATCAAAGATCAATAGGGGAGGCACCTTTTAGGGTGATTTATTCATTTGTTGTGTGTTGTTTGGTAGAATTGAAATCTTTAAGAGGGTACTGAGGAATAGGAGAACCAAATGTGACATCAATACCCCCCAATATTTTTTTGAGTAGTATTTTTGTTTTAAGGATGAAAACCCCAAAGGTGGGGAGAATGTAACAACAATATTTTCCATGTCACACTTCAGAATATTTAAAAAAACTGGCATTTGGTGTGGAGTTGATAGGGAGTTTTGAGCACTGTGGAGGTTTGTATAGATATATTAAAAATCTTAAAATTATTATATCACGCACATTCAGTTTTTATTTAATAATTTAATATTTTATTTATGTTATTTCACATGGGAAAATAAATAATATAATTAGATTTTGGGTATGGGTTTTAACTTGGCCATGACATAAGTTTTTTCAGCATTAGATGTTTTGGTAGAGTGCATTCATGGGTTTATTATGTAGATTAAATTAATATATTAATTCAATATTTATTTAATTTTATAACCCTAATAAATAATCATTTTAAACCTATATTTAGATAATTTCATAGGGTTATCCACATAACCCTAGAGGATTGAGAGGAAATTGGGAGTGATTTGATGGAAAGTGCACTGGTGGGTGATCTTGAGATCCAACAAAGAACCTAGATGGTCTCATAATTGGTATTGATGTGGATAAATTATTTCCCAATTATCATCCTAAAATCTAGTTTTTTCATTTTTTTTATTATATTAATTATCCTCATTCTTAATTTACCATGATAAATGTGAATTTATTCCTTATAAATAAATTTTAAGATCATGGTTGTTTAATTTTTTTGGTTATTTGTCTTCCTATAATTAAGAATTTGAAATGTAATTTTTGAATTTAATTGTTATTATTTCCTTCATCATTCCATTTATTACCATTAATGGTGTTAAAGAAACACATACTTCATTTGATTCCCATTGTTTCATGCTTATCGCCATTAATTCTTCTAAATTTCATAATCTGTATTTTTTGGCATATTATTCTATTATACCTATGAAATTTATCATTGTAAAATTGATATTTGGAACAACATATCACTATAGCATGTTTGATTTTGGGTTTGGAGATGTGATGGAGGCATGATGATGATGATGTAGATCCAATTGTGGTGTGGATGATAGTTGAATCATTAGAAGGGTTATGTGGGTATCACCATAGAAGCAGTGATACATGATTTCTGAAAAAATGGTGGATAGAATATGGAAATCATTGATGATTCTATATTCATTAATGTGATTTTGAGTGTTGTTTCCATGAATCATTAATGAACTGAAGTTCATAGATATTTGGATGAAGATGTGAAAATAATCATGATTTTTTTTAAATATTTATACAAATAAAATATGGTTTGGAAGAACACAAGTCATGGGGAAACCTCTATGTGTTTGATAAGGTTTACACAATGATTTAAATATCAAATTTCATGTGATGGACCCACTCTTAATGTGACCTTTATCTGGTCATCTCAGCATGTACATGGATCAAACACCTAGGAATCTATGTGACCTCACATACTTTGTCTGTTTGTCCCACCCTGTATACTTTAGAAAGTGTGTGGATATAGGAAGATGGAACATGCATGAGTTCCAGATCAACCTCTATATATTATGTGTCATAAGAACATGTTGTGTATCTATTGGAACATTCCATGTGATATGGAAGGAAACCGTTAGTGAAGATGTATTGATACACACCATGTTCCAATGTTGTATATTTCACATACTCCATTCAAGGAATGTTTTAACACTTTATCCCCTCATTTATGTTTTAGTAATCTTATTGGTTCATTTTATTGATCAATCACCATGAGAGAACAATGTAGCATCCCATCCTTGGTATAAAATGAGATATCCCCTATATAGGTTAGTTTTTTATAGATACAGGTTTCTCTCTTTGTGTCCTAGTGAGCGAACCTATATCACTCTTCCCTAGGTTGGGTTAAGTATCCCATTTTTTGAAATTTAGGGTGTATAATCCCCAACATAGTTGGTTTTCTCCCATAGGGTTTGATATCCCTTAAATTACTTGGGTTTGATCCCCGACAAATTTTTCAAAATTTTTCATATCAATATGAGGACTATTTTATCTAGGTGTGTGTCTCATATAATACATCTTAGTCCCTATATTTAAACATGGTAAGGCCTGATGTGTATGATATCTCAGATTAGTTTTTTCATCTTTGAAAGAATAAATGGGTGGGTTATCATATAAAAATATAACATTGGAGCCTTGAGAGGAATCCCTAGTCTAGAAGTAAGGACATACCTCACCTTGAGACATAAAGTCTTAATTTGAGCACATATGGGTTATCTTTCATATCCTATTGGATTTTTTATTTAATGTTGACTCACTCTTTTAATGTTTTGTGATATGTGATTTTGGGGTGCTCTACTATGTATGCTTATATTCACCCTTGCATTGGATTTTATCACACATTAAATTCCTTATACTGATGGTATGCCTTTAAATAGAATCTTAGAAGGACCTGGATAAAGTGTATTTTCGTTTTTCCATACAAAACACAAATAGTACTATGAGTTTTTTCTTGATAGTAGTCCTCATTTTTTTAGTGGGTTGATCACTTTTATAATTATAATGGGCTCGTATTTACCTCTTTGATTTCTTATATTCATTTTTTTACTCTAATGTGGAATTCGTTTTTATAAATTCATTTATATTATGGGTTTTTATCTTTTCTACATTATAATGGTTTATAGATATGTGTGTGTGTGTGTGTGTATGGGTGCTTTAGGATAAGGGAACCTGTGTGTGTAATATAACTACTCGACACTATTTTCCAACACTTGGCCAATTGGAGGTAGGTTCATGGTGTCACATCCAACCTAATTCTATCTATTTAGTCCCCATTATGTTGGTTCATGACATTGAGAAAATGAAAACATAATAAAGGGGTGATCTCAAAATCTCAGTAATGGAATCATTTTAGTGAAACCTAAGGGTTATATCATAAAAATAAGATAAAACACGAATAAGGAGATAAATATATGATAAAAAGATTTTGTGGCCATAATATCATGGTAATGTCATCAAAGAGTCATAAAAATCACATCATAGAATTGAATCATATAATTATAAACTTAAATCATGGAAACATGAAAATCATTTGGAATATCATGTTAAATTATCATAAACATAAATATGTGAAAATAAAATCAATCAGTGGACCAAACATCACAACCTAACTCCTATATCATATTGGTCATGGGATAACATACTATGTACCCTATTTAGGATTAAGATAAAACCTTTGTACCTATTTTGGCTTGGGCTATAACCAGTATACATCTTAAGACTTTAGAAATAATATGTGTACCAATTTTGGCTAGGGGAATAACATATACCCCTCTTTAGGATTGGGAAATAACATAAGTAATTCTTTAGTATTGGTAATAAACCCATATACCTCTTTATTCTTGGGAAACAACACATGTACCTCTTTATTATTGGGATACACCATGTGTTCTTATTTTGTATTAATATATAAATCATGTATCTTTTGGAGCTCATGATATATTAAACATTGAAAAATATATTATTCGTAAATCATGTACCCCAATAATCATAATATTTAAATATGTTATCCTTAATAAATAAATCAGTCATTAAATCAAAAATAACTCATGAAAATAAAATTGGTATAATAATATTTCTAAATATTATCACATAAAACGACTTCAATAATTTGTTTGATAGGTACCAAAAACAAAATCACCCAAAGGAATTATTTCATAAATGAATTTAGAGGTTAATTAATAAATTATATCCCCATTGAATAAATGTCCTTCTAGTTTAGAGAGGAAAATGAAAAAAAGCATAAAATGTGTTCTTCTAATACATTTTTGAACCTTTCATAAGGATATGATGTTGTGGGTCATTTTCAAAAAAAAATAATGGGGAAAAGAATTGTTTTTGAAACTTTTTCTATAAAAAAATATCCCTAAATGGTTTCTCAAAATAAACATAATTATATCAAATGAAATTTTGGTTTGGAAGAAAAAACATTAGATCATGGAAGGTAAAACTATGTTAATATTTTGAAAGTACCTATATTGAAAATACAGATCATAAAAATCAAAATAAAATTTTATTTTGAAACATAGTAAATATGAATATTATATTCACATGATTTAAAATATAAAAGTGTTTTTAAATATGATAGAATAAAATTTTTATAAATTTTAAACATGGATATAGAATAGAAATCAACACTTATGGAGGATAAGAATAATTTGAAACATAATAATATTTTATGAAAAAAGGATTCATTCATGAAATGTTATTTATATCAAAAATAATTTTTGATATATAAGAGAGAATATCATATGAATTGGGAAATGGAATAAAATGTAGTACTTATAATAACAGAGTTTATAAAGAAACATAATAACTTAAATAAATATGTTTGAGTTACAAAAAATCCCTTACAGGAAACATTGTTCATGAAGTATGAAACTTTTCAAGTGGGTTGATTTGGTAAAAATATAAATACCCAAAATTCAATATAAAATAACACATAATTAATTTATAGGGTAGAATTTACCCAAATTATATGAAATAATTTCCATAAGAACAATCCTGACTCAATGATTGTGAATCAAATTAAAAACTTTTATAACTTACAGAGCATTTAAATCAAATCCTCATGAAATAAAAGGAACTATATTGAACATAAATTACACTGAATAAAATTTAATTCAATATTTAATATCTAAAATAGATATTATTGACACCATATAAATTTAATCAGGTGTATAAGACAAAACATGTCTCAAGAGAGGAATTTTAGATGAAAACCCTTACCATGGTTCTGATTCATTATGAACATGCACCAAACATACTAAAAAATTAATTTATATTCTCAAATACATTACCAATAAAATTATTCATAACTTTATCCATTTATAGTCATTATTTACATATATAAATATACATATATATATATATATATATTTGTATTCACTTATTTTCAATATCAGTTGTGAGTACTCTGTATTATTTTTAACTAGTTTCAAAATAGTATTTCCAATATTTATTCTTATTTATAAGTTAATAATTATAAGATGATTAAAATTAAAATAAATTATGTTCCATTATCATTTATAATTTTAAACTTTCATTTCATTTTTTTTGTGTTAATATTCTTGTCTATGAAATCGGTGATGAGAAAGTTTAGGAGATTTTTTTACAAATGAATAGTGGTTTATAATTAGTTATTTTAATATTAATGGTACCATTAAAGAACCAAAAAATATATATCATAATTCACATATTTATATAATATTATACTAGTAATTATTTTTCCAATAGTCATCTATGATCTAATTTTATATAATTGTACATGTAGGTTGTTAAACTGACCCAAACATGAACACACCATGGTTAATGGATAATTATGAGGTCAATTAGTTTTAATATAAATTACCAGAAGAATAATGATATTATTTAGTGTTCATTAGTGTGATATTTCATAATTTAAAATAATTATACAAAGGATAAAATTCTTATAAATCTATTACATAGAATGAAGAGAGTGTTTTCCTCTTAGTATGGGTGTTTAAGAGATTTAATTTTATGAAGATCATTTATTGTTCATATAATTAAAAGGGAAAAAGTTTGAAATAAAAAAACCTTGATGATTTAATAAACATAATATTTATACTTTAAATGAAAAATGGTATACAGTGGTCCATGGAGGTGGTAGTCCGCACGTACTCATGGATGATGATTTCATTTTGAAATAGTGGGAGAGGTGATTAATATGGTTTATAATTTAAGAATATTAAATATTTTAATTATAAATTAAGTTTATTTTTTAAATATTTATGTTATTAGAATAAGTAAAATTAATATGTTACTTTATGGATGAAGAAGTTTATATATACGCACCTTTCACGTTTTTCTTTTTTTCTTAATAGAAAGGGGAAAGGTGTTTACTTCTTGTACCATCTTTATAAAAACATATAAGTATAATAATGTTATTTATGTTATCATTTTAACAAGTTTTATTTTAATTTTAAAAATATTAAGTTCACATAAACAAATAGTAATGAGAAAGTAGTGGTTAGAAATTTATACCTAACTTCTTGGATTATATCCTTTGTAAAGGGGTTAACCAATTGAGGGATGATATTTTTAGAAGAAACGCCCCATTTATGGTATATGATTTTTTATTATATTGTTTTCAAAATGTTTAAAATGAAATAATCTTATGTGAGTGGAGGTAAGGATATGATTTTCCCTTTTATAAGTGAAAATGTATGGCATTTTAATATACACTCATAACTTTTTAATAATGGGAAGTCAATTTAATGAAAAGTAGTTTAAAAATTTGTAAATAATGGATTTATATGGGATGAGTTCAATAAAAACTTTTACCACCCATTATAAAATACTTTTTAACAATATTTGTAGTTTTGTCCCCTTAGTTAAGCCCTTTTTACCCCTTTTGATATTTACTAAGTAAACAGTTTTTACCAAAATAATTTATCCATTATGATTAAAAATAAAATGGTCCTTATTACCTTATTTGGACTTAATAATTAAAATTTGGAAATCCATTTTATTTAATAAATTTTATAAAATTTAAAATTTTATTTATAAAATAATAAATATATAATGTATTGAAAACAATTTTTAAAAAATATAAATTAAGTTCTAAAATGTCAAATATGTGGATGTAAATTAAAACCAAATTTTTAAAATTTTAAATTCACTTATGAAATACATGTTTTTTCTTATAAAATGGTATCATATATTTAAATTTAATACTTATAAACTAATAAATTCATAAAATTCGCTTTAGTTGTAAAAAATATGTTTTTCATTCCTCGCCTTAAAATCAATTTTTTATAAAGATATCAAAAGTTAATAATAAGATAATTTTTAAAATTTTAATCAAAATTTGACTTTCGTTTTTTTTCATTCAAATTCTAAAAATGTAAGTTAGTCATTAAATGAAAATACAAGAAAGGCTGTTTTTATGAAAATATTTACTTTTTTAAAGGTTAAGTGTTTTTAATCTTATTTCATATAGATTTATAAATTATTAAATATTAACATATTATTTTATAATATAAATATTAAAAATTATAACAAACTTTTAACTATGATCAATTTAATTTATTAAGGTAAAATAAAATACCCCTTTCTAAATTGTTCTTCAAAAGGCATCATTTCTATCAAAATATAAATATAAATTAATAATATGGAATTATTTTATTTTATTTGTTTATTTTTATTATCTAATGATTATATTATTAATGTAATTTTAATATGTTACGATTTTTTTATTAGGGTCTTGTGTTAGTTCATTTTTATGTAAGACGCAAGCCATTAAATATCATATTAACTTAAAGGACCATAAATTTAAATTTTTTATATTTTAACCAAATAAATAAATTTTTCCTAAAAGTTATAAATATTACTCATTGATGAAATTAGGTGAGGTTATTCTTTCCATATTCATCATTTAAGATATAACCTCTAACATGAAATCAACCTTAATTTATTAGCCTATGTCATGTTACTTATCTTTTCTCAAAAAATCATTAAACTTGTACACACTCATATACCCAGGTATGCATATACCCTAATCTTAGATTCTTCATAACATTTGTTCCCATAACCACTAAAACATAGTAAAATCATATATTCTTCCAGAAATTAACTTTTATCTCAAACCACTGGTTCTCAAAATGACACACTAGTAAATATATCCCACAAATGAGATGATATTCATCAAAAATATCATCGATCACTTTTTCATAATATAGATAATCAATTACAAGGATATCAATACTATCTGACTAGATTTTCCCAAAATAAATCAACCATTTTCACCAAAATTTATATTATATGTTAAACCTAAGAGTTATCCATACCTTAATAATGATTTTTCAAGGTTATTGATAACATCTAATATATATTTACAAACCATTAAGTAAAAAAATTTAAAGAAAACTCCATAGACGTTACACAGAATCCTCATCAATTTTAGAATATAATAGAATGTGACATATAAATATCACCCACTAATAAAAATATCTAGGAGTATCATGACTTAATATATATTAATATTTCATCCTCACTACCTTAGTTAATACTAGTAAATTCACCATTTCTATTATAAAAAGAATGTACTAAGATTCTCAACCTTTTTAGCATGATACCTTATTTAGTTAAAAGACATAGTGGTTTATAGGTACATTTATTTCATAGCTTAATTTTCATTATCCTATTTTAACCAAATACTTGAACCAAAAATGTTATAATAATATCCAAAATATAAATATAGAAACATCAATACAACATTTTCTACCTATATAACTCCTTCGTATTAAACTTTTGATACTTTTGATTCATCCTATTATGCTCTTTTTTTAATACTTGTTTATCGATGTCCATTTCCCTATTATTTTATCTAACCTAATTATTTTACATCATAAACTAATGATTTATAATGGTTCATTAGATAAAATTTGAATTAACTATAGAATATCCCATAATATTATTAAACCAGGTGTCAAGTTATGCCTATTTATCACGTATCAGGTAATGGTTGATTTAATAACCTACACACCATTGTCAAGATTACTTGCTTATATACATTTATGATAGAACTTGCACCCACTTGTTGTATCCATATAGGTATTTCATTTTCAGTAAAATCACATACTCAAAACATCACGAAAATTTTATGATGTTAAACTACACATATACTTATCACTCATACTTTCTAAATTCATTTTATCAAAATCCCTAAAATAATACAAATAACCTCATAGAACCTAAATTGTTATATATTCCTCTTAAATTATTATCAACTTTAACTTATCACCCTTTGAGGATATTTATAACTCTCAAATTGTACACAACTAAAAACATCCTAATCTCTAGATTTATCTAAAATCATTTCTAAAATAAAATAAAATAGAATATAGACATATACATTTAATTACATGACTTAAAGAATATATTTCATTATAATAGATTCAAAATTCCTTTTAGGTTTAAATTTTTAGATAGTTAGAAAAAATAAATATCTAACAAATCCCATGTTATTTATATCAAACAAAAACTTTTTCCACTATATATGAAACTAATTAACATATAAAAATGTAGTCAACATATCCCAGAAATTCTCGACATAAGAAACTCTTCCAGATATTTTATAAATTCCTTATATTCATAACTTGATGATATAGACACATAAGAAAGGGGTGATCCCAAACACTCATTAAGGGAAATATTTCAATAAAACATAAGTTTTAGATTATAATCATCTATGATAACATCTATAAGGAGCGAAATATATTATAAAAAGTCCATAATATCATAATAACATGGTAATATCATAAAAGAGGCATAACAATCATACCATATATTTGAAGAAAATAACATTATTCTTGAATCATGAAATATTTAAAATTATTTTTAATATCCTAGATAAATAGAATAAATGTATGAATATGAAAATCAAATTAATTAACAGAGAAATTGTCCCAATCGGATTCACATATCGTAGTGGGATTGGGCTAACAACCTATATATCCTATTTAGGCTTGGGATATAACCCATTTATATATTTGATATTGGGATATAACCAATATACCTATTTAGGATTAGGAGATAATATGTGTATATATTTTTTATTAGGAAACAAATTGTGTACCTCTTTAGGGTTTAGAAATAACCTTTGTAGCACTTTAGGCTTGGAAAATAACCAATGTACCTCTTCATTATTAGACTATAACCTGTGCACCTTCTAAAACTCATGAGATATTAAAAATTAAACATTGTAATATAAAGATATATATGTCCCCACCAATCCTTATCCTCAGATATGTGTTCCATAAGATATAAATCATTTATCATATCAAAATAAACACATGAAAATAAAATGTGTTAAATAAAATTTCCAAAAAATATCACAAAAAATGGATTAAATAATTGGTTTGATTGATACAAAAAACCCAATATACCTAATTAATTATTTCGTAAATTCATTTATGGGTTGATTTACTAATAATAACCCATTTAGGAAAAAACATTGTATTTTAAAGAGTAAAGTTGAAACAAATAATAAAAAGAGTATTTAATAAAATATTTTTTATCCTTTCATAATGATGTTAGGTTACAGGTTATTTAAAAAATATAATTTTAAAAGGGGGAAGTGATTTTTTTAGAAAATTTTACATTAATAATATTTTAAAAAAAATGATCCTTGAAAAATACATAAAGGTATCCACGAGAATTTTTTTTGTAATAAAGTAATTGATCATGGAAGGTACAAACCATTTGATATTTTGAAAGTACATTTATTGAAAAATCACATCCCAAAAAGAGTAATAAAACATTATTTTGAAAAATAATAAAGCTAAATATGATAAAAATATGAGTTAATATACAATAATTTTTCAAAATATTAATGTAAAGCATTTTTTTCGAATGTTAAATATTTTTATGGAAGATAAATCACCACTAAAGGAGGATGAGAATAATTTAAAACATAACATAATTTTATGAAAATATAATTAATTCATGGAAATAATTTGTATCGAAAATAATTTTATCAATAAATATAAAAGATATAATATCTTATTAAATTTTTAATTGGACTAATATTGGTAAGCTAGAACAACTATGTTGAAGAATAAAACTTACAACTCAATGAAATATTTTTGATTTTCCAAAAATCCCTTATGAGCAATAAATTTCATGAAGTAAAAAACTTTTGAAAAGGGATTATTTTGGTAAAAATATAAATCCATATAATTAAATATAAATTCCATATAACTCATTAGTAATTGATAATTTTCCTATCTTATATGAAATAGTTTCATCACAAACAATCATGACTCAATGATTGATAATTGAGTTTACAAAAACACTCACAACTTGAGGGTCATTTAAATTAAATACATATGGAATAGAGAGAATTAAATTAAACCTAAATTATAGTGAATAAAATATAGTTATTGATATAATATCTCAAATATTAATCATATACACCATATAAATGTAATTGGGTTCGTAATAAAAAACACTTCTCCAAGAGAGTAATTTGATACGATAACCCTTACCTCAGTCTTGAATCATTCTTCACTTGCACAAAACATCCTTAATAAATAAATTAATATTATTAAATACATAAAAAACCCTTATTCATAACTATAACCATTTATACTCCTCATCTGTTATAATTGTATTTATATATATTAGATTTTATTCACATATTATCAATATCAGGTGTGAGTACGCTTCATTATTTTGAACTATTTTCATAATAGAAATGGTGTTATTCATTATACTCAAAATTTAATAATTAAAATATCATTAAATGTACTGAAATTTATTTTACTTGATCAATTATGATTTTAAAATTTCATTCCACTAGATATTTAGTTACGATCCTTGAATATGAAGTCAGTGATAAGCATGTTTCTACAATTTTTAATAGATGAACAATGGATCCTTAATTAATGAGTTTAATATTAATGATATAATTATATAACTAAAAACAAATAATTAAAATATTTATATCATATTATACAAGTAATTAAGATCTCATATTAATCCATGATATAATTTCATAGCATTATTTAAGTAGCTGGTTAAACTTCCCCAAACATGAACACATCATGATTAATAGATGATTATGAGGTGATTTAGTTGTAGTGTAATTATAAAAAATATAATGATATTATTTAGTTTTAATTAGTGTGACATATCATAATTTTAAATAAATAGAATAATAATATAATTTTTATAAATTAGTAATTAGGATTAATATATTATTATCCTCTTAGTACAGTTGTTTAAGATGGTTAATTTTATAAGGATTATTTAGTTATCATTTCATTAATAGGTTATAAAATTTGAAATAAAATAAAATTAATGATTTTGTAATCACATTATTTTATTTTTAAACCCATTCCTTGAGTAATCCATGAAAGGTGTTATTAAAAATGGAATACATCGATCCGTGGAAGTAGTACTCTGCACGTATGTAAAGATGATGATTTGTTTTCATAGAATATAAGAGAGGAGTAATATGGTTTATTATTTTATAATATTAAATAAGTTATAAATATCATAATTATATATTAAATTCCATTTTTAAATAGATATATTATGCGGTGATGTAAAATGAACGTGTTGCTTCATGGAGGAGGTAGTTTTCACATACTCACAATTCACGTTTTCATTTTTCTTAATGGAAAAGGTAAATGTGTTCAATACTTACACCATAATCATAATTACTTATAATTATACTAAGGATAAATATATATAATTTTAAATTATTTTTATTTAATTTATCGAATAATAAGTGTACATGGTGAAATATAAATGATAAAAGATCATTTAAAAATTTATACCTCTCTTCTTGGATTATCTCAATTGAGAAGGGTGTTAAGCGTTTGAGTGATATTATTTTGAGAATATTAAAAAATATTTAATGTGGATAATAATTTTTATGATATTTTTATTTTTATTTTGTGATAAAAATATGGGGTTGTGGTGTGAAGGTATGTGAGAAGAGTGGTGTACATTTTATAAGTGAAAAGGGATGGATTTTTTTGCAAATACTCGTACCTTTTTAATAATGTGAGGTCACTCTCAAGGAAAGTGGGAATAAAATTGGGAAATAATGGAGGGGTAAGGGATAAGGTTGATCAAGGCCTCAACCACCCATTCCCAAATATTTTTTAAACATGTTTGTGGTCATTCCCTTTGGGTTAAACCCTTTTTACCCCTTTTCATTTTTACCGAGGTAACTTTTTTTTACCAAAGTAATTTATCCTTCATGCTTGAGAATAAAATAGTCTTTATTACAAAATTTGGGTCTAATGAATCAATATTTTATTTCTATCTTTTTATATAAATTTTCTAAAATATATAACAAATAATTAAAAAATACTAAATATATAATGCATTAAAAAAATTGAAAAATATAACTTATTCTCTAAAATGTAAAATATTTGTTTTAAAATTAAAACAATAATTTTTAAAAATATTAAGTCGCTTAAAAAATACATATTTGATCTTATTAAAATCTTTAATGAATTTTCAATTCATACTAATAAATTATTAATGTCATAAAGTTCATGTTATTTATAAAAATAACATTTTTCATTATTCACCTAAAAATTATTATTTTTATAAAAATAAAAAAAACATTAATCCTAAGTTAATATTTAAATATTAAATCCAAAAATGATGTTTTTTTCAAATTAAAATTATAAAATTTATAAATTATGTTTTAAATAAAAATTACAAGAAAACTTTTTTTATTGAAAAATTACATTTTAATACTTCATGTTTTTTTAATTTTATTTCATATTGATTTTTAAATAATTTAATATTGATAAATTATTTTATAAATATAAATATTACCTCTCATAATAAAATTTTAATGATGATGTATTTAATAAATTAGGGTATAATAAAATACCATGTTTTTTTAATGGTTCTTCAAATGACTACCTTTCCTAAAATACTAATCAAAGAAAAATAATAATATGTAATTAATTTAATTGATTTTAATCTTTTTATTTACTAGTGATTATATTATTCATGTAATTTTAATATGTTGTGGTTCATTTTAGTAATTTTTTGCATCAGATTGGTGTTTTTCAGGACACAAGCTTTTGAAGACTGTATTAACATGAAGAATTAAAAATCCTAGGTCATTATAGTAGATATTTTAGGTGATTATGTTTTAGTGTATCTACCAATTCAAACATGGCTATATCCTGGAGGAGAGTTGTGATGTAAAGGATTAATCGGTTGGTTTGTGATTTGTCTATCATTTTGGCGATAGATATAGCATGGTGCATTGGTTGTACTATAGTCTTACCCCAAGTATATAGAATATGTATAATATATGTGTTGTGTATTTCATAGGAGGTTACATTGAAGGCTGCTTGTGGTGTAGCTCTCTATGTTGCATCATATTATTAGGTGAAAACATAATATAAAAAAATATAACAAGAGAATATTCATTATTTTACTTTAATTTAATTATTAGGTATAAATTCCCAAACCCCATTGAAACAAACTATTCTAATTAATTCTATCTCAACTATTGGGAAACCTAGGTGTTTCCTTGAGAATTTTTTCACCACCTTTTTATCGGCTTTGATCCCAAGCTTCAATGGATTAGTTTTGTCCAATGCAATGTGAGTTACCTTACTTCCCTCTCTCTATTTTCTTATCATTCCTTACCTGAAGAAGGATATGGTTTTGAGTATGTTTGGTTTGGATGATTGTATAGCTGTATATTGGCAGGAAAAATTATTTATTTGGTTTTTGACACCTTAATGGTGTTACCTTAGGTGACATGATCCCGTTGATCATCTTATTCTTTCTTGGATAATGAATTGTATATCAAAAAATCCATCTCTTTGGTAAGTGATCTATTTCTCTCTCTATTACTATAAATATGTGGGTTTATCGTGATTTTTTTACTTTTAGTGGATAGTACATATTCACTTTAATAAGATAACAAACTGGATAAACTAAAATTTAAAGGGTTTGAGATGAGTTTTCATGTGTTTGTTAGTTTCCTTATTATTTCTTCTTACTCTTGCTTGAAATTTAAGTTTATTTTTAATAGAAATTTTCGATCTTTTGACATATATATATATATATATTAATAAAAAATATTATCTCACAAACCTCCTGGTTTGACCTGACATTCCACCTGATCTGGCTCGCCAAAAGGCTGCAAGCATTCCTCCCTAAATGCCAAAGGCTTCGGACCAGTAGTGAGGGTAAAAACGGTGTAGTGGGTAGACTATAACCTATGGTTAGATTATAATAAAAATGGAAATAATAAATCTCATAAATAGGGATAAACATCATAGTTACCAAAATAAAAAAAATAAAACAATAATATTTTATAATAAACGAAATGTGACGTATAATCACACAGAATCGAAGCATGAAAAACATAAAATAGATGGTCATCCGCTGAGCTGACAACACCTACAAAATTTACAAACTGAAAATAATACAATAGGATCTATATCTAATACCGATCCAAACCACATACATGTTCTCCATGATGCTCGAGTTGCAATATCTTGATCTGAAGACTCCATTTGAGTGGATCCATTTGATTAAGTGAAATTGGGCCTCAATCCAAACCATCATAAAACATCTGCTGAAACCTTAAAGAAAACATCATGTCTACACAAACATCAAGTTTTATTTATATGGGGTGAGAAATAAATCTCATTGGGACACCCCAAATGGTGGACCTAAAATTTTATATCATAATAAGTGCATGCACGCATGATATGCCTGGCCTAGATGAAAACTAATATAAACTTGTATAAAATAAATAACTACATAAAAGGGAAAGAAAAAAATAAAGAAAATATCCAACTCTTAGTTCTAGCCTAACACCTAAGGAAAATATACCCCCTCTCTATCCCCCACCAAAGGATTTATAGCCCATGGATCACCCAAACACATCACAACTGGAACATCTTCCAGATCTACACAGGATCTCCAATATGTCTAGATACAACAAGTATGAATTCCAGAACATGGGCATAACCATATTCATCCATGACTTCAAATCACATATACCTAGATCTAGGAAACTTATTTAGTGATAATAAATGAAAAAAGAACCACCCCACCACATGTCAAAGATCTGTCATGACTTTAATGTTCGGTGGAATGACTCGGGCTCCATCATGGACTTTTCTGATAAACTTCTATATAACATATATCTACACTAACATGAGAAATTCACTATATAAGGGATCTATAAACAAGTTTATACCAAAATAACACCCATGAAAAATAACCATTTTCCATGTACAATACTCAATAATATGGGTGAACTCATCCATATCATTCATTATCTCCCTAAGACCTTCTAACAACAACCATCCAACAGTGGATAGAACCAGATAAAAACTCAAGTCCAACACCCAATCCAAGATATCCCATGTGTCTTATCTTCAGGCCATAGTCCTGATATTAAAAAAACTCAAACATCACGAACAATGGACAACTAAACATGGGGTTGTCCAACCTCAAGAACACCATTTAAATAGTTGAACTCTAAGAATTGATCAACTTCCATCCAACATAGCACTGGCCCTCTCTTGGTAACCTAGATCTTAGTATACAACCAAAAGGCCACCAAAAGAACCCAATAACCCAACTTAGGGATAAACCAAAACTCAGAGCTCCCAAAATCCTTGGGGTTATAACATAAAGTGATGACTAACTAGGGAATCCCCAACTGCACCCATGCTCTCAAGACACACCCACCCACACATACTCAAATTTCTGAAAGGCCATAGTAAGAGTAGGACACCCAATGAGGTGTTATTCTAGATTATCCAAAGAATGTTACACTACTAGTAGAAAACATCTCAAACAAACCTCGGTTTATTCCAATCAATCCTTTATCAACAAAATGCACAAAGGGGAATCCAAAAGAACATGGCTTCCATCAGGGGAATTCACAATATTCTTCATGACCACCTCCAAAGAAGGACCCTCTATAAGGTCTCCTCATCACAAGGCTAAACCTTTCCACATGGTAATTCTCAACTACTAACCAAGTAGCCACTGATCACTTGATCAAGAACCATCCTACTAGAGTATCCTCAATAATCTCTTAGACTTATCTGAACACCACAATGGAACATATATATAACTATCATCCAAAGGAATCAACCCAACCTAATATCTCTAATAGATTTGGTCCACATACATATAAGTTAAATCTAAAATTCTCTACCCATGAAAAATAGGTCCTGACATGTTGGGACAAACCAATATCTCTTAAGAGATACTAATAAATCCCACATTCTTATATCCTTATAAAAGAACCTCAAACAACACTAGCTGATATTCATAATATAGGCCCAAAAATGATCTCACAAACCTCACCCATGCCTCACCCCTATCATTAAACCCACTAGAGGATTCTGAATCCAAATCTCAAGGATATCATCCTAATAAAATATCATACTCCAAAACACCATCTAAACATCCTCTGAACACTGAAATAATTTCACCATTATGGTCTATGTATGAAAATTCTTTGAATGGACTAATAACAAGTTTAATTCTAACTCTAAGACAAAAAAACAGCCATAAACACCCCAACTAGAAAAAGTGCACTTCATGTACTTCTGAGTACATGGTGTGCACTCCCAAATCTATACCAATCCATGAATTTCTATATGTATAGAGAATACATGGGGTCCATAAGTGTAATAATATATTCCCAAGGAGTACATGGGGTTTTCCATTATAATTATACACAACCATCTACTCCTTACATGATGTGTCTACCCAACTACATGGCCACATATCCATGTTCCACATCACAATGTGTTCCCAGAGTATATGATGTGTACTTTCCAAAACTATGTCTCCCCATGTATTTGGCCACATGGCCAGGTACATGGGAAAGTAATAATAAATGGTGTATACTTAAAGTACATTGTCTGTTCTTATAAAAACATCATATTACCTAGAAAATAAGAACACATGGCATGTGTTCATAAAACCACATGTTGTATACATGGGTTTTCCAAAATGAAAATCCACTAAAACACCTTGAATCCTTATATTTCTCCACAGAAACACCAATAGACCCCTAAGGGTACCCAAAACCCCAAAATGGGGTTAAAACATAAAAAACCTATGCTATGGTGATTTATGGTGAAAAACATAAAATTGGTCTAACTCTGGGTACAAACCACTAAATATTTTCATAGATCTATGATCTTTAGCTCACACATGATGATTTATTGTGACTAGAGCTTCATGGAGGTGCTTTATCCTCTCCATATCCCACTATCCTATTTTTATAAATATGTGGATATAAGAATCAAAACTTGTAATCCCCACAAAAATATATATGAATAAAAGGTATAAAATGGAAAAGGAAAAAGGAAAAAAGAGAAAAGGGGGGAAAAAGAAAAAAGAAACGTTGCATGGGCCCATCCCTAGTGCCAAACACAATGTTATATCTTCCCTAGGAAAAATAAAATGAGCAATTATCAACAATGGAGATGAAATCTCAATCCAATACTCCATTATAAAGATAAAAAATAATGAACATGTGTGAATAAATTAATATTTAATTAATTAAATATTAAGTATTTTTTGAAAATTCAAATCTTTTGGATTTACTCCAAAAAAATTTCCAATGTAAAAAACCTTATTTAGGCACCAACAGAGGTTTCAAAAAAATTATCAATGATCATACTATAATATAATTTACCATTACCCACCTAAAATACTTTTTAGAACAAAAATGTCAAATATCCCCTTATTTTCACAACCTGTGATGACACGGGCCATCACAAACACCCCAAAATAAATGATTCCCACCCCCAAGAACCCTTAGTAGACTACCAATAGCCATTATCTCCCCAATAATTATTACAGATGATTCTATCTCAATGATACAATGACCTATATTACAGTGTCTGAAACTCTCTCCCAACACAAGAGGCATTTAAGAGCAATAGATCTAATGCTCTCCACTATAGTAGAATCCTTATCATCTTCCCACTACACAAATAGAAAACCACATGACCCATGCTATATTCATCACTGAATGTAATGGGTATATGTGTCCAAAACACTCACACCTAAGTGACAACATAAAAACCCACAAAAATCAATGATCAAAAAACCATTTAAATGAGGATTGTATCCTATAACATGCTATGGTGAAATCCCTACCACAAGGATTTCTCTAAACTATACTGAAAATTGAAATAGGACTCACACTCACACAGAAAAATGCATAACAAAAATATACTAATGCACCTAAAACTGTTGTCCATACTTCTCATGTAAGTCATTTCTAACTAATTAGAGAACCCTAAACACGCATCTTGAAAAACAAGGAATATATATCTTCCCATGATCACCACATGACTAACCTCCTTTCGGTCATCAATATAAAAACACAAGTGTCTCACTATGCTCCCATTATGCTACCCAAGGTGTAATAAAAATGAGTTGGTTTAGGGTTCCAACCAAACCTTCCCTCTCAAACCAGCCAAGAGGCATGGATCACTCCTAGAGCTCCATATATCAAACACTAGGAATACACTTTCCTAACCACATCTTTATTAAAACATTCCTCAATATCCCTATAATGAATCTATAGCCACACCTACCCAAGCCATCGGTTATAGAAGGTACATAGGCCCCACTGTAAGTCCTGATAGATATCATGTGGTATGAATATCTCCTTCCCATGGAAAATGAACCTAATGCATCGAGGGACCAAAATATCCTGAAAAATCGAGCATAGTCTTAATATCTATCAGTCAACCTTTCCCTCATTAATCCACTAATATGGTACTCAGATCCCACTAAAAACTACTAGGTTTTATGTGCATCCCTTGATGAAGGGACTACATCTCCAATTCCAGAATATTTCTCAACACATGATCCACATTACTTATCTTCAGAATAAAATTTATACACATGGTTCGGTTGAGTATAATTCCACCTAGTAATTATATGAGAAAACATTATATGAGTAGTTGCATAAACATTAAACAAATAAACCTCTAATGTCAATTAAAACAACACAAACTGATATATTCCATGTAAATACTATGTTCCTAGATTGATGTGTGAACATTGGCCTCTTACCCATAGTCCAAGATCCAAAAACTAAAATAAACCATAAATCCAAAAACACAATGGCATCACACTAGGTGAAATCACCCAACTGTAAAAAATAGAATCCAAGAACAGTGAACCCAAGACCTAGAATCTTGGACTTCCTATCAAGAAAATGTGTTCACAATATACTGTAACAAATTCCATCACAAGTACCAACAAATTACTAGACCACTTATTTACTAACTCCCCAAATCATAAAACCAATGTTATCTAATTCCACTTTATAACAAACCATCCTAGATCAATCAAACATGTCACCCAATCTAGAAAACTATAAGGTCTCAAGCATTCCTCCTCAAATGCCAGAGGCTTCCAAACAATGGTTTGGATCTAAAAGGTGTAGTGGGGAGACTCTACCATCAAGTAGTAATATAATAATAGTCTAAATATTCAAGCTCATATTAAGGGATATACATCATAGTACACATAATAAATAAATTGAAACAATAACATTTTATAATAAATGAAATGCATTATACTATTATATAGACTTAAATAAAAAAATAAAGTAGAGTGTCACCCACTGGCATCACCACATATATAAAATAAACAAACTGAAAATAAATATAATAGACACTAAATCTAAATTGATCCAAAACAAATACCTAGACTCTATGTCACTCGAGATGCCCTAGCATGATCTTGAGACTCAACAGTAGTGGACCCACTTGATCAAGACACACTAGGAATTGGACTTTTCCATTAGGAAACTTGTACACCAACAAAAAATCATACATCATTCCTGCATAAACACTGATGTTCACAAATAAGGGGTGATAAATAAATCTAACTAGGCCACCACCAATGGTAGACCTATAATCTTTTTTCATAACAAGTGAATGAACAAGTGATATACCAATATTATCCAAAAACTAACATCATATATCATAAAAGAAACAATTTAATAAAAAGGGGGAAACAAACATAAAGAAAACAGCCAACCATAGGTTCTAAACTGACACTTACGGTAAATCTACACCCATTCTTTCCCTTGATGAAGAATTTATATCAAATGGACCACTGATATACACATAAATAAATTATTCCACTTGATATAAATAGGATATACAAGATTTATAAATGCAAAATTCTTGAATTCCTGACACTAGGGTATAACCATAGGCATTGATGGATACAAAGCACATGTATCGGGCTTTAGGATTGTAATGGCATGATACTAACTAGCAGTAGAACCTCCCCTCCTCACATCAGACTTCTATAATTTCCTATAAGTCCTACACAATGACTCGATATCCTCCATGGATAGATTAAATACCCCACCCTATGGGATCCTACCACATAGACTTGATGGATGCACTAAACAAGTCTAGGATTTCCACAGCATCTGTAACAAATAACCTCTTTCCAGGTCCAATACTCAAATAGAGGGGTTCAGTCATCTGGATCATCTATTAGATCCCTAATACTTTCTAAAAACATCTTACCAACAGAGGATATAGATAAATATCAACTCAAGACTAGTGCTTGATCCAATATATCCCAAGGGCTCCTCCTCAAACCACTGTCTTGAGTAGAAACTACCTCAAACGTTACAACAAACATACAACGGAATATGGGATGATCCAACCCTGAACCCACCATTTAAAGGTATAAACTAGAAGTGTTGATAAAATCTCAACCAACACATAATGGGGACTTTCATGGAACCCTATATCTTAGCATCCAACAAAAAATCCACCCCCGTCACTCAACAACCCCCCTCAGGGGTAATGAAAAACTCGATGCTCCCATGGTTCTTGATGTCACAGTATAAACCAATTTGTAACTATGGAATCCACTAATACCCCCATGATCTTGTTCCATATCCATCCATAGATACTCAAACAGACCAATGTACATAGTAAGAGTAGTACACCCATCTAGGAGTTCGTCTAGATCATCCAAAGAATATGGAATACCCATTATAAAACATCCCAAATGGACCTCAGTCGCCTTCAACGGATCCTTGATCAACAACACACCTAAAGAAGTATCAAAAATAATATTCCCATTACTAGGGTAATTTAAAATGGTCCTCATGACCACTTCAAAAGTAGTACCCTCAACATGGGATCCCTAGTACAAGACAAACCATTCCATGAAGTCATTCTCAACCACGGACTCTAGAAACCACTGATCACTTGGTCTATAACCATTCTACTAGGGTATCCTCAACAACCCCTTAGAAATCATCTCCAAAACATAGTAATAACAATGAATAACTACCATCCAAAGGCACCAAACCATCCCAAATGCTTCAACTACTCTAATCCTCAATCATAGGAGATAAAACTCAAATTCTTTAACCTCAAGAAATACATCTTGACCCGTAGGGTCAATAAACTCCTTCCTCATAGATACTACTCAATCCAACTTTCTGGGATACATCCAAAATAACCTTGAACAACACTAGTAGGTATCTATAAGAAAGTCTCACTAATGAGATCACAACCTTTACCTTGGGCTTGCATATCCCACCTAACCCACTTGAGGATTCTAAATCTAAACCTCAAGAAAATCTTCCTACTGAAATCTCATAGTCCAAAACACTATACAGATGGCCTCTAAATAAATAAATAATTTCACAATCAAAATATATATAGAAAAACACATAGAATGGACTACTCATAAGTCCAATTCTTACTATGGGTCATAAAACTCCCAAAAACCCCCAAGCTAGAAAAAGAACATGGTGTCTTATTCTGAGTACACAGTGTGCCATCCCAAAGCTACACCAAGACATGTAATTATACAAGGAAAAAGAAACCATGAGGTATGGTTGTGTACTAAAACCTAGATATGGTGCACATGGGTTTTTTTTGTGTACTTATACAAGGGTGTGTACTCCTCACATGGGGTGTCTTCCCAACTACATGGCCCCATAGACTTGTCCCACTACATAACATGTACCCAGAGTAAATGGTGTGTACTTCCAAAAAATCTAACATACCATGTACTCAGTCACATGTTCAGCTATATAGAAAAGTATTTATAAAATATTTATACATAAATTACATAGTGTATACTTCTTAAAACTTCATCTTCATTAATAGGAAGAGAACATTATGTAACTTGGTTTTCTTGAAAGAAAAGCCCTTAAAACATCCTGAACACTAATTTCTCCACAAAAAACACAGATCAACCCCCAAGAAATACCCAAGAACCCAAAATGTGATTAAAACTAGAAAATAATAACTCTATATTTATTTATATTGAAAAAAATAAAATGTGACTATCACTGGGGGGAAACTTTCAAAGCCTCACAATGATTTGTGATCTGCAACTAACGCACGACAATCCAATGTGACCCGAGTTCCATGGAAGAACCTCCTCCTATATATATCCATATATTCTCTCCATCTACCTATATTGGATAAATACTCCCAAAAAAGAATCCCCATGGGTGTACACACAAATCCAAGGGAGAAAATGAGAAAAAAATTGACAAAAAATTAAAAATAATAATAATAAAAATAAAAAAAGGGAATCGGGCCTCGGCCTAATTCCTGACCCAAGGTTATAACACTATTAGGAAAAGTCCCCGAATATAGACTCAACCGTGGAGATAGTATCTCAATCCAAAACTCCAATTCAAAGTTTCGATTGAATGAACAAGCATGAATAAATTAATATGTAATTACTTAAATATTAAATATTATATGAAAATTCAAACTTCTCAAATTCCCACCACACTATTATCCGATATTAAACACCCCATTTCACCAATGGAGTGTTCATTAAAATTATACGAGATAATATTATAGGAAAATTTACCATTTTTCCTTAAAACACTTTTTGGGAAAAAAGTTCAAATTTCCCATGATTTTCATAACTCATGGTGACACGGGTCATTAAATATAAACCCATATAATTTTCAAATATTTGATCTGAATATTAAAAAATATTTAATCACTTATATATGTCTATGAACTACTTGTGTGAAAATATATAATTTTTTAAAAATACTCATGCTAAATTTAATGAAATGTCATGAAATCCCCTATTAAACGGATGTAGTGGAATATGAATTTTAATATTATATGTGATAGTGTACTTACTGTACTTTTTTTGTGATTGTGTGGGAATTTTTGGGACTATAAGATGATGGGGGTGACTAACTCAGGTTTCGGATATATTTAGATAGTTGGGATCATGTATTTTTCCATGAAGTACATTGTGGGATGAGTTGTAGTGGTTAGTTGATGGATTTTCATGTATGATGGTGGGGATAATATGATGAATTTGGAAAGAGGTGTGTCATTTTTTTATGTATTAAGAAATTTTTTATAGTTTATAGAAATGTATGGAATTTTGTTAGAAATGATAAGATAATAATGATCTTTGAAATTGATTTTTTGAAATTAGTTAATGATTTGAACATTGATAAATGAATGGTAACAAAGATGGGTGTTATATAAAGTGGGTTTTCAATAAATATGGGATTACATTGATTGATAAATGAATGGTGGTTTGTAATATGATAATCAATAAATTGGTTGAAACATAAATAGAAATAGTAATTTTTGGTTGTCTATGTGGCTGATTTATATAGGAATTTTGCATATAGTGGTTCCAGTAGTTGTTGTTTGATATCATGCGGTGATGTGGTGGTGATGCGGGCTATGCTTGTTTCATTTGATGTAAACCATAGTATGAGTATTGTGTGTTGTCTACTAATCTGTTATTTTGATGTTATTTTTATATTAACCCCAACCACATTATGTACTACATACCATACCCAAATGTTTTGGGGGTGTTTTCCCTAACATCCAAGATAGTGAGAGAATGGATGGTTCATTATCCCTATTCATACTCTCCCTTCAGCCACAATAAATGGATATAGTACCTGACCTAGACTGTCATTGAAGTCGGTCAAAGTTTAAAATTTATATTCCTACTAGCTACTGTATATGTGTCAAGAAGGGTCGAACCCACAGGGACGGTAAATTTGCCCACTACTAAACTAAAAACTTGGAAAACTCCACTGTTGTCAGCAGTGGAGTGGTTTATCTAATTTTCACTTATATATTTTTATATCTTTTAAATTTTTTTATGATTTTATGTATTTTGAAGAGAAACTACACATCTATTATAAATATGGTCTACCTATACTAAAACAGAGTACAGCTGAAAAATAAGGTGCATCAAAGAAAATAAGATGTTGATAAAGGACAACAGTAAAGAACGCTTAGGGTTCATTCTAGTCTACTGGTTTAAATTTTTTTTCCTTTTCATATAAAAGTACTGCTTCATGTCACTAAAAAGAGACGACTTACTTCCCTCACCAGGAGTTAAGTCATCGAAATTGTACAACTAGAGTTCGCCACTCTGAGAAGTACAATTCCAGAAAGATGTTTTAAGATGAACAATAGTACAAACTCTCCGAAAGTAGTGAAGTTTTCAATTTGAGTTTAATGTTTTAAGAAAAAGGTTCTACAATCAAACTCACCGAAAGATTTTATGTGCATGAAATTCAGTCTTGTGGTGCAAAACAGATATATGTAATTAGAACTGATCTCACCGATCAATTATAAACACATTAAAATGATAAGTGAAAAGGATAAAAAAATTCCATTAGAACTAGAACTCTCCTCGAACTAGAAGTCTTAGCGAACTATATTATTCATTATCACTATATCAAATTCAAAGATCATTCTAATACAGAGGTAAATATTTGAATGAAAACAGAAGGAGGAAACTCCCTCTCCTCGCATCAAATGTTGCTCCTGGACCTCTACTCTGCTCCGGGACTCGAGTGTTCGACGAGTGCGTGTCTCCGAGTGAATGAATGAATTGCCTCTGTCGAACCCCCACAAAGAACATTGCTTTCTCTTCTTAATTACCCCGCTGTCATACCTTGCATGTCACTACTCCATTTCGACTAACTTGGAATGTCCTTCATAAGTGCACCGCACACGTGCGCTTTTTCCGCGACAGGCACATCACACTAGTTTTTCCCTCGTAACAAACTCCAGAAGAGTTAGTTGCATGTACCTGGACGTAAACATGAATCTCGAATGAACCTGCCATGTTTCAAACAAAATGAAATAAATAAAACTCAGTGAGAGTTAACTAAATTTTTAAAGTTATTATTTATGTTTACTGTTATAATACTAATTAAAAGTAATTTGAGTTAATTATAAAATAACTATATTAAAAATTTTATCAAAACGCTATTAATTTAATTAAATTAATAAATATAAATACTAAATACTAAATTATTTTAGTTTATCTTATTTTAACTAAATTATTAAAATTTGACGACATAAATAAATAAGTAATTAGAAATTAAATAATTTAGAAAGTATTAATAATTTATGAAATTAAGTTGGTCGACTAATTCATTAATTAGTTTATCTTAATTTAGAAATTATAATTAAAACTTAATATTTAAATATTTTTAAATTAAAACATAAATTTTTAGTTTACTTAAAATTGTTATTAATTATTTATTTATTCTATTAATAGTTTATTAATTTATTATTTTCATTTATTATTAATTTAGTTTAATATTTTAATTTATAATTTATTTATTTATTAATATTATAATTGTTTAATTTTATTTCTTTTATAAATTATTTTATTTAATATTTATTTGACTTAGTATTGTTACCTTTTATGTAAAGTTAAATTTAGTTAATGTTAACTTTACTTTAGCTTTTGATTTTGTTCCTTTTTCTTTTTTACTTTACTTTTATTATTCTTTATTTATTATATTTTTTATTCTTTTTTTTTTGTGATCTTCCCCCTTCCCCCAATTAGGTGCACATCAGGGGAGGGTTTCTCTTGCTCCTCTACAACCTAGCGCAACACCATCTTCACACAACACCGCTTCCAGCATCAACCAACATCACTGTCCTGGCTCATATGCTGCTCTACAGCCTCCATGGTGGTGCGCATCCCGACCTTCAGTATGGTGTAGGTTTATAAATCAGCGGCCTAGCAGGCTCCTTGCACATCAGCGTGACGTGGCCAACTCCATCAGCACTGGCGATTAGCTCAGATACTCTCCTCTGAAGACCAGTGGCTCTAGATTCAGCGCAGCAGGAGTTGTGGGTCTGTCCGTACACAGTACGACGCAAAAGCCTCTGGTTCGGCTTCAGCTACACAACGGTGTTCATCTCCTCTTCAGCGTATCTCAATGGATGGCGCGAATTTCTAGCATCTCTATTTCCAGGGGACTTGAGCTTTGGCGACTTCAGGTTCAAAATGTCCTCCTTGGTAGCACGAGTTCAATTGGGTGTGGCAATTGAAGGTGTGAACCCCAGCAGCGGCTAGGACATCTCTTAGAAACATCAAGGGATGCCTGATCCATCTTTATCCAGCGGTGGCAGCAGAGAATAAGTTTGAAAAAAAGTGGATGAAGGTGAGATGCAAGGGAAGAAAGGTATCGGTGAGGTAGAGCAAGAGAATCGGTGAGGAGATCAGCGCAAAGGGTCACCAGTATAAAAAAGATAGAGGTGAGGTATGGGGAGAAGGGAGCAGTAATGGTGAAAAAAAATAAGAAATGGGAAAAAAATGTAATGGTGGGGTGCGGGAGAAAAAATCATGGGTCACTGTTAATCTAACAGCGAGGTACTGAAAAGGGTGCGCGTAGGAACAGAACAGTGAGGGAAAAAAGTCTAACGGTGAGGGGTTACTATTAAGATAACAGTGAGCGGGGTTCACCGTTATAGTTAAAAATAAAATCTATAGTTAGAAAATAAAATTAAAAATAAAACCTCACCCTTATAGTTCAAAAGAAAATGGTGATTGTTAGAACTAAAATAAATAATGGTGACCTTTAAAAAAACACATAAATTAATCATATAATTAAAATGTATCATAACTAAATAAAATATTGAAGATAATTAATTCAAAAGATAACTAAACTTCATTAATTTAAAGCATAATTTTTATTAAACATTCAACTCATTAAAATAATTAATTAGCAACACTCAAATTTTAAACTAAATAAAATTTTAAACTAACTTAATAAAAAACTTAAAATTAAAATAACTAAATAAATTTATTAAAGAGTAGGAGAAAATAAAAATAACAACATCGGTCACCTAAATAAATCACCTCAAGTTCTTAAATTACCTCACTGGTAGACTAAGACAATTATAAAATAAAATAAAATTCAATCTGCATACATAAAATAACAAAATTAATATTCAATAACTCTTAATTAATTAATTAATTAACTAATTGAAAACATATAATTAAGGGTGAACCATTTAATTAAATTTAAAAACACACACAAATTACTTAGATAGTTGGCAGAGCGTCTAAACAAATTAAATAAACTAATTAACCCATTCTAATGAAACTAAGTTAGAAGATTAATTATAAAAACTAAGTCTAAGTTAGTTTAAATAAATTAACCTCAATTAAATAATTGTTTAAATAAAAATTAACCTATTAGAAAGAAATCAAGAACAACTAATTTAAACAATTACTTACCGTTATTAAATTAAAATAAAAAAACTCACCGGTAAAATTATAGGCTACCGTTATACTTAAATGGGAGCTACCGGTAGGGAATAGTAACAGTGACAAAGGTTACCGATATAACAAAGGTCACTGTTAGATAGTACTGGTAACCTGCCTATCGGTAAAGCAAAGAAATGAATGTCACTGTTAGATAGTAACCTGGCTTCCGCTAGTATGAGGAAAGGTATCCTTGCTAACTGTAGCTTAGCTACCAGTCGCTTGGCAAGCGGTAACTAAGTAACTAGATGTGTTAACTTTAAAACTAAAAGTAAATTAATTATCAAACTCAATAAATATTAAAAATGAAAAATTAAATAAAATATACAAAAATAGATTAAATAAAAATATTGAAAATTAATTATAAAAAAACAAACAAAGATTAAATAAACAATTTAAAGGTCCATAATTACATAATACGTTATAAAATATGAATATTTGACAAATTTAACTATAAAAATAAAAAAGTGTATATATTTAGCATTAAGTGTAAAAATAATTAAATAAATCATTAGAATTTAATAAAAAGGATGTGGAAAACTGTGTAAAAATAAGGCCACATCAAATTCCCCCACACTTAAGCATTGTTTTTCCTCAAAAAATCTCATGTTTTATTTTATTTGAGAAACAGTGAAGTGTATTTATGATTTTATTCAAAATGTAACTTGTTCGACACTCTAAACAGAGGACAATGCATAACAGCAGGCTTTAAGAAAATTATTTACTCATGTAAATCTTGCTTTAAACAAATACCAATTAGTAATTAAGAGCAAAATGACCATCCATCAAAGAAGATTTCATGCCTCATATGTGATACAACTTAGTGATTAACTTAAATCCAATCTCAGGTTCTAAATCCAAGAATGACAGGAGATAAAATATCAATGGAATTAATACCTTAACCATGGAACTTTGTACTTTGACTTTTTCAACTAGGTTCCAAAAATAATTATTTTTTTGTGAATCACCCCTATGATACAACCGAAATGATTTCCATATAAACCAACTGATCCTGTCTTCATCTGGAATTCATCCTTCCCCTCACCTTAATGAGGTCATTTTTTACCCTAGACACTTTATTTATTTTTCCCAAGCCATGTATCATTCTGCTAAGCACTATGAAATGAACTTATTCAGAGTGTAAAGAGGTATTTTAGTTAACAGAAATGCACCCAACACCTAGGGTCTCAGAGACTCACCGTGGGATCCCAAATTCCCAAATTACTCCAGTTTCAAAAGATTTATATAAAATTCATTTACATTGGATCATTAAAGAAATTAATTTTAATAAATAAAAAAAAATTAATGAAGCCCCTATAATCAGAATCAAATTTCCAGTTCCAAGAGTTATGATCATAGTTCCACAAACATGTAACCCGAATCACTTCTAGAAGTAGTTCCTAAACCGAATTTCCATCAAATCACTAAGTAAGAAGACTCAGCAATCATCCAAACTCATCAATTTCAGACTCTAAGAAGTTCTTAACTACCAATAAAGCACTTTCCTTAGGCAAGACTCATTAGAGTATAGTTTAAAGCCCAAAATTATGTGAGAATTTTTAAAAATTATAACCATTGTTTAACAAAAACATTGAAATTGCGGTGTGAATTGATGGGCTTACATTAAAGCATAGTTGAGCATAGTCAATAATTGACCCCCTCCCCCACACTTAAAACCCATCTTTGTCCCCAATATTGAATTCTAAATATGAATAAGAACAATTAAACAAAATAGGTTCAAAATAGATTTTCATTTAAGTAGATTTATAATATGTATAAAGGGTCTCAATGAAGTTCAAAAAGATTTTTTCCACAATGAATAAATAATCAGCAGGTTCATTAGAAAGTACATGCATTACCATTCAAATCCGGTGAATATATTTTTCCATATAGCTCAAAAGAATCATATAAGGTGTGGGTGCACAATTAATTGGGTGTAAGCATTTTAACCAACAAGTTCAATAATATGTTCAATACAATAGACAAAGTTTATGCTAAACACCTCAAAGATACAATCAGATTCAAAAAAATATTTTGCAGTCTGAATGAAAACCCCACACTTAAATTCAAGAAGTGAGAGTTTCTAAAATTAATGAAAATAAATTTACATCAACAGGAACATGCAGATTTTTGCACATCACAGTGACAAGTAGCAAAATTTTATAATACAAGCAGAATTTTACGCAAGCAGAATTTTATTAACAAAACTAGGAGTAGAAAAATAAATGCAGCAAGCTGAAGTACTTCCCTGACTGAGTTCCTGTCCAAAAATGACAATGGGAATTCCACTCCTTAGATGACAGCAACAGCATTCCTAGAAACTCAGGGTATATAAACTAGGAACAAGTAACCAGTAGAGATATAGTATATATAATAATGCAAAGCATCACTTTATTATAAGTAAAACAAGAAAAAAAATAAAAGTAAACACTAAAGAAAGAGCATGGGTTGACTCCCATGAAGAACTGAATTTAAAGTCTTCAGTTAGACTTTATTTAATTATAATTTTGTATTTATTAAAAAAATAAAAAACCATGGGTTGCCTCCCATTAAGCACTATATTTAAAGTCCCCAGCCAGACATCATTCAAGAACAATTTTCAAGAACAGTAAAGGCAGCCAAGCCCTTTGGCTACCCCTAAAAATAAAGGTTCAATCTTTGACCATTGACCAACATGGGTTTATTATCTTCACCAACTATTTCCAAAGCTCCATTCTTCAACACTCTCACAACAGTAAATGGTCCAGAACATTTGGACTTAAGCTTTCTAGGAAAGAGTATAAGTCTAGAGTTAAAGAGAAGGACCTTCTGTCCAGGTTTGAATTCCTTGTTTTGAATGATAGAATCATGAAAAAATTTATTCCTCTCTTTATAAATTCTTGAATTATCATAGCTCTCTCTCCTAATATCATCAAGTTCACTCAGCTCAAGTAATCGCCTCTCACCAGCACTTTTAAAGTCAATGTTTAGAGACTTAACTGCCCAATAAGACTTATGTTGCAACTCCACAGGTAAATGACAGCATTTCCCAAACAACAGCCTATAAGGAGACATTCCTATTGTGGTATTGAAAGAAGTTCTATATACCCATAAATCTTCATCCCGTTTAAGAGACCAGTCCTTCCTAGAGTTTGACACAGTTTTTTCAGCAACAGTTTGAGTATTCATCCCACTCCTAGTAACAACACCCATGATATTCTCCCTAGGATTAAGTTCATTGGTACTAGGAAACCTACCTTTATTCCTAGAAGTCAAATCTCTAGATAATTGGCCTATCTATGTTTCCATGTTCTGCATTCTCACATCATTTTGCATCTTGTCAGACTCATATTGACTTTTCAGTTTATTAAGTTGAGTCATGTATCTTTCCTCTTGTCAATTTATTTTATTCAAGATCTGATCCAATTTAGAAGACATTTGATTATCATTACTTCCTTGAACATTTTAAGACTCCCCCCTTTGTTGATTTTGAAAGTTTGGTCTTGGTTGGTTAGAGTAGTTAGGGGCAGTTGATTGTTTAATAACACCTTGATCTTTCCATGAAAAATTTGGATGGTTCCTATAACCATGGTTAAAGTTGTTTCAGAGTGGATATTTTTTTAGAGGCATCTTAGGACCATAATTGACAATGTTTGAGGTTTCAGGTTGTTGGGAAGTTAGACCAACATTAGGACAAAAAATTTCAGAGTGCCCAAACATTCCACATTGAGTGCATTATTGCCTAAGAGATTGATACTGATTCTGATATTCAACTTGGTTAATAGTTTGTTTTGAATTCTGGTTCATTAAAGTTTGAAGTTGATTGGTGATTTCAGAAAGTTGAGCTTCAGTTTCATTCATTGAACCAGTGTTAACATTCCTATTGACTCTCTTTCTTCTTGAATTCTTATGTTGTGAATTAAGGGCCCGATTATTGAAAATTTGTCTCAACTCCTCATCAGTCTTATCATTGTAATTACCCCAAGCGGCTTGATGCACTATGTTTTGACCAAAGGAGGAAAGCACTTCATTGAAAGTATCCATGAGGAGAAGTGATGGGAGTTGATGATGAGGACACTACCTAATCAGGTCCGTAAATATATCCCAAGATTCATGAAAAGCATATCCATCCTCTTGATAAAAACTATTGATTTTAGTTCTAATTTATCCTTTCAGTCTTTGAGGATAAAATTTCATAATGAATGAGTTATAAATTTGATCCCAGTTTTCAAAAATATTTTCATCTAAATATACAAAACTAGTTCCTATCATTCCCTTTAAGGAAAAAGGGAAAGACTCTCATCCTTTGTTCATTTTTAGTGAGTCCTAAAAGTGGAAGTTACTGCACAATGTTATAGAAGTCTCTAATGAAGGCCAAAGAGTCCTTATTAGAGAGCCCATTGAATGCAGGCAATAGTGAAATGTGAGATTGTTTCAGTTCATAATTGTGAGCTCTAGGACTTAATCTAATAAAATAAGGATTGCTTGAAACTTGAGGGAGATTGAACTCCCTCATCCTAGGTCGTTCATGTTCATCTAATATTTTTGGATGGTTATTTTGGAAGTTATTAGTAGGAACTCTATTATATTGATTTTCCATTTCAGTTTTGTTCTTTCTTCTTAGAGCAGCTAAGTGTTTATCTAATTTTGGGTTTAGAGGCTCTAATTTAATATCAGATGTTGTTGTGCTCATAAAAATAGCAGAAGATAGTAATAGTAGTGACAGTTCAAAATGTAAAGTAACATTTTTTTACAACATTTTTCAAATTAATAATTTTTTTAATATTTTATATTTGTGTTTTTTTAAATGTTTTTTTAGAAATGGCCCATGCCCTCCCCGGAAACGGCACCAAAAACTTGACCTAGACTGTCATTGAAGTCGGTCAAATTTTATAATTTATATTCCTACTAACTACTGTATATGTGGAAAGTAGGGTCGAACCCACAGGGAAGGTAAATTTGGCCACTACTAAACTAAAAACTTGGAAAACTCCACTGTTGTCAGCAGTGGAGTGGTTTTTCTAATTTTCACTTTTTATGTTTTTATATACTTTAACTTTTTTATGATTTTATGTATTGTAAAGTGAAACTACACATATATTATAAACTTGTTCTACCTATACTAAAACAGAGTACTGCTGTTAAATAAGGTGCAGCAAAGAAAATAAGATGCTGATAAAGGACAATAGTAAAGAACGCTCGGGGTTCATTCTAGTCTACTGGTTTAAATTGTTTTTCCTTTTCATGTAAAATCACTTCTTCATACCACTGAAAA
The DNA here is from genome assembly GCA_963277665.1 of Viscum album. Lineage (NCBI taxonomy): Eukaryota > Viridiplantae > Streptophyta > Magnoliopsida > Santalales > Viscaceae > Viscum > Viscum album. The sequence continues at coordinate 638,232,369 of OY728146.1, read as the reverse complement.
GAGATGACTTACTTCCCTCGCTAGGTGTTAAGTCGTGGAAATTGTACAACTAGAGTTCGCCACTCTGAGAAGTATATTTCCAAAAAGATGATTTAAGATGAACAACAGTACAAACTTGTCGTAAGTACTGAAGTTTTCAATTTGAGTTTAATGTTTTAAGAAAAAGTTTCTATAATAAAACTCACAAAAAGATTGTAGGTGCATGAAATTCAGTCTTGTGGTGAAAAATAGATGTATGTAATTAGAACCAATCTCGCCGATCAATTCTAAACACATTAAAATGATAAGTGAAAAGGATAAAAAATACCATTAGAACTAGAACTCTCCCCGAACTAAAAGACTTAGCTAACTATATTATTCATTATCACTATATCAAATACAAAAATCATTCTAATACAGAGGTAAAGATTTGAACGAAAACAGAAGTTGGAAACTCCCTCTGCTCGCATCAAATGCTGCTCCTGGACCTCTGCTCTGCTCCAGGACTCGAGTGTTTGACGATTGCGTGTCTCCGAGTGAATGAATGAATCGCCTCCGTCAACCCCCCCCCCCCCCCCCACAAATAACATTGCCTGATCTGCTTAAGTACCCACTGTCATACATTGCATGTCAGTGCTCCATTTCCACCGACTTGGAATGTCCTTCATAAGTGCACCGCACACATGCGCTTTTTCCGTGGCTGGCACGTCGCGTGAGTTTTTCCCTCGTAACTAACTCCGGAAGAGTTAGTTGCATGCACCTAGACGTAAACTTGAATCTCGAATGAACCTTCCATGTTTCAAAAAAATGAAATAAATAAAACCCAGTGAGATTTAACTAAAATTTTAAAGGTATTATTTAAGTTTACTGTTATAATACTAATTAAAAGTAATCTGAGTTAATTACTAAATAACTATATTAAAAATTTTATCAAAACGCTATTAATTTAATTAAATTAATAAATATAAATACCAAATACTAAATTATTTTAGTTTATCTTATTTTAACTAAATTATTAAAATTTGACGACATAAATAAATAAGGATTAGAAATTAAATAATTTAGAAAGTATTAATAATTTATGAAATTACTTTGGTCAACTAATTCATTAATTAATTTATCTAAATTTAGATATTAGAAATAAAACTTAATCTTTAAATATTTTTAAATTAAAAGGTAAATTTTTAGTTTATTTTTAATTGTTATTAATTATTTTTCTATTATATTAATAGTTTAATAGTTTATTATTTTCATTTATTATTAATTTAGTTTAATATTTTAATTTATAATTTATTTATTTATTAATATTATAATTTTTTAATTTTATTACTTTTATAAATTATTTTATTTTATATTTATTTGACTTAGTAATGTTACATTTTATGTAAAGTTAACTTTAGTTAAAGTTAACTTTAATTTAGCTTTTACTTTTATTTTTTTTCTTTTTCTTTTTTACTTTACTTTTATTATTCTTTATTTATTATTTTTTTGGTGATCTTCCCCCTTATCCCAATTAGGCACACAGCAGGGGAGGGTTTCTCTTCCTCCTCTGCAACCCGGTGCAGCACCCTCTTCACACAGCACCGCTTCCAGCATCAACCAATAGCACTGTCTTGGATCCTGTGCTGCTCTGCAGCCTCCATGGTGGTGTGCATCCCAGTCTTCAGTATAGTGCAGGTTCATAAATCAGCAGCGCAGCAGGCTCCTCGCACATCAGTGTGGTGCGGCCAACTCCATCAGCACCGACGATTAGCTCAGATACTCTCCTCTCAAGACCAGCGGCTCTAGATTCAGCGCAGCAGGAGTTGTGGGTCTGTTGGTATATAGTGTGGCGCAATAGCCTCTGGTTCGGCTTCAGCTACACATTGGTGGTCATCTCCTCTTCAGCGTATCTCAATGGATGGCGCGACTTTCCAGCATCTCGACTTCCGGGGGACTTATGCTTTTGCGGCTTCAGGTTCAAAATGTCCACCTTGGCAGCGCAGGTTCAATTGGGTGTGGCGATTGAAGGTGTGAACCACAACAGCGGCTAGGACATCTCTCAGAAACATCAAGGGATGCCGGATCCATCTTTATCCAGCAGTGGCAGTGGAGCAGAAGTTTGAATAACAGTGGATGAAGGTGAGATTCAAGGGAGGAAAGGTAACAGTGAGGTAGAGTGAGAGAATCGGTGAGGAGATCAGCGCAAAGTTTAACTAGTATAAAGAAGATAGCGGTGAGGTATAGGGGAGAAGGGAGCAGTAACGGTGAGAAAAAATAAGAAATGGGTAAAAAAATGTAACGGTGGGGTGCGGGAGAAAAAATAAGGGGTCACTGTTAAGCTAACAGCGAGGTACTGAAAAGGGTGTGTGCATGAACAGAACAGTGAGGGAAAAAAGTCTAACGGTGAGGGGTTACTGTTAAGCTAACAGTGAGCGGGGTTCACCATTATAGTTAAAAATAAAATCTATTGTTAGAAAATAAAATTAAAAATAAAACCTCACCGTTATAGTTCAAAAGAAAAGGGTCACCATTAGAACTAAAATAAATAACGGTCACCTTTAAAAAAACACATAAATTAATCATATAATTAAAACTTAGCATAACTAAATAAAAGATTGAAGATAATTAATTCAAAAGATAACTAAACTTCATTAATTTAAATCATAATTTTTATTAAACTTTCAACTCATTAAAATAATTAATTAGAAACACTAAAATTATAAAATAAATAAATTTTTAAACTAACTTAATAAAAGACTTAAAATTAAAATAACTAAATAAATTTATTAAAGAGTAGCAGCAAATAAAAATAACAACATCGGTCACCTAAATAAATCACCGTAAGTTCTTAAATTACCTCACCGGTAGACTAAGACAATTATAAAATAAAATAAAATTCAATCTGCATATATAAAATAATAAAATTAATATTTAATAACTCTTAATTAATTAATTAATTAACTAATTACACACAAATAATTAAGGTTGAACCATTTAATTAAATTTGAAAACCCACATAACTTACTTAGATAGTTGGCAGAGCGTCTAAAAAAATTAATTAAACTAATTAACCCATTCTAATAAAACTAAGTTAGAATATTAATTATAAAAACAATGTCTAAGTTAATTTAAATAAATTAATATCAATTAAATAATTGTTTAAATAAAAATTAACCTATTAGAAATAAATCAAGTAGAACTAATTTAAACTAATTACTCACCGTTATTAAATTAAAATAAGAAAAACTCACCGGTAAAATTATAGGCTACCATTATACTTAAATGGGAGCTACTGGTAGGGAAGAGTAATGGTGACAAATGTTAACGATATATCAAAGGTCACTGTTAGACAGTACCAGTAACCTGCCTACCAATAAAGCAAAAAAATACAGGTCACTGTTAGATAGTAACCTCGCTACCGCTAGTATGAGCAAAGGTAACCTTGCTAATGATAGTTTAGCTACCAGTAGCCTGGCAAGCGGTAACTAAGTAACTGGATGTGTTAACTTTAAGACTAAAAGTAAATTAATTAGAAAACTCAATAAATATTAAAAATGAAAAATTAAATAAAATAAACAAAAATAGATTAAATAAATATATTGAAAATTAATTATAAAAAAACAAAGAAAGATTAAATCAAATATTTAATGGTCCATAGTTACATAATATATTACAAAAAATGAATATTTGACAAATTTAACTATAAAAATACAAAACTGTATATATTTAGCATTAAGTGTAAAAATAATTAAATAAATAATTAAAATTAATAAAAAGGATGTAGAAAACTATGTAAAAATAAGGTCACATCAAATTCCCCCACACTTAAGCATTGTTTGTCCTCAAACAATCTCATGTTTTATTTTCTTTAAGAAACAGTGAAGTGTATTTATGATTTTATTCAAAATGTAACATGTTTGGAACTCTAAACAGAGGAAAATTCATAACAGTAGGCCTTAAGAAAATGATTTACTCATGTAAATATTTCTTTAAACAAATACCCACTAGTAATTAAGAGCACAAAGACCATCCATCAAAGAAGATGTCTTGCCTCATTTGTGATACAACTTAGTGATTAACTTCAATCCAATCTCAGGTTCTAAATCCAAGAATGACAGGAGATAAAATATCAATGGAATTGAGACCTTAACCATGGAACTTTGTACTTTGACTTTTTCACCTAGGTTCCAAAAATAATTAATTTTTTTGTGAATCACCCCAATGATACAACCTAAATGACTTCCATATAAACCAACTGATCCCTTCTTCATCTGGTGTTCATCCTTCCCCCCACCTTAATGAGCTCATTTTTTACCCTAGACACTTTATTTATTTTTCCCAAGCCATGTATCATTGTGCTAAGCATTGTGCAATGCACTTATTCAGAGTGTACAGAGGGATTTTAGTTATCAGAAACGCACCCAGCACCTAGGGTCTTAGAGACTCACCGTGAGATCCCAGATGCCCAAATTACTTCAGTTTCAAAAGATTTATATAAAATTCATTTACATTGGCTCATTAAAGCAATTACTTTTAATAAACATTTGAAAATGAATGAAACCCCTAGAATCAAAATCAAATTTCCAGTTGCAAGAGTTATGGTCATGGTTCGACAAACATGTAACCCGAATCACTTCCAGAAGTAGTTCCTAAACCAAATTTCCATTAAATCACTAAGTAACAACTGCCATGATATTCTTCCTAGAGTTTGACATAGTTTTTTTAGCAACAATTTGAGTATTCAGCCCACTCCTAGTAACAACTGCCATGATATTCTCCCTAGGATTAAGTTCAGTGGTACTAGGCAACCTACCTTTATTCCTAGAAGTCAAATATCTAGCTAATTGGCCGAGCTGTGTTTCCATGTTCTGCATTCTCACATCATTTTGCATCTTGTCAGACTCATATTGACTTTTCTATTTATTAAGTTGAGTCATGTACCTTTCCTCTTGTGAATTTATTTTATTCAAGATCTGATCCAATTTAGAAGACATTTGATTATCATTACTTCCTTGAACATTTGAAGACTCTCCCCTTTGTTGATTTTGAAAGTTTGGTCTTGTTTGGTTAGAGTAGTTAGGGGCAGTTGATTGTTTAATAACTCCTTGATCTTTCCATGACAAATTTGGATGCTTCCTATAGCCTTGGTTATAGTCGTTTGAGAATGGATCTTCTTTTAGAGGCATACTAGGACCATAATTGAAAAAGTTTCAGGTTTCAGGTTGTTGGTCAGTTAGATCAAAATTAGGGATAAAATTTTCAGAGTGACCAAACATACGACATTGAGTTCATTGTTGCCTAAGAGATTGATACTGATTCTGATTTTCGACTTGGTTAATAGTTTGTTTTGAATTCTGGTTCATTAAAGTTTGAAGTTGATTGGTGATTTCAGAAAGTTGAGCTTGAGTTTCATTCATTGAACCAGTGTTAACATTCTTATTGACTATCTTTCTTCTTGAATTCTTATGTTGAGAATTAAGGGCCAGATTATTGAAAATTTGCCTCAACTCCTCCTCAGTCTTTTCATTGTAATTAACCCCAGCAGCTTGATCCACTAAGTTCTGACCAGAGGAGGAAATCCCTTCATAGAAAGCATACATGAGGAGATGTGATGAGAGTTGATGATGAGGACACTTCCTAAGTAGGTCCCTAAATCTATCTCAATATTCATGAAAAACATCTCTATCCTCTTGATAAAAACTAGTGATTTTAGTTCTAAGTTATCCTTTAAGTCTTTGAGGATAAAATTTCATAATGAGTGAGTTATAAATTTGATCCAAATTTTCAAAAATATTTTCATCTAAACTTACAAACCAGTTTCTATCACTCCCTTTAAGGCAAAAGGTAAAGACTCTCATCCTTAGTTCATTTTTAGTGAGTCATAAAAGTGGAAGTTGCTGCACAGTGTCATAGAAGTCTCTAATGAAGGTGAAAGAGTCCTTATTAGAGTGCCCATTGAATGCAGGAAGCATTGAAATGTGATATTGTCTCAGTTCATAATTGTGAGCTCTAGGACTTAATCTAATAGAAGAAGGATTGTTTGAAACTTGAGGGAGTTGGAACTCCCTCATCCTAGCCCATTCATGTTCATCTAAGAGTTCTGGATGGTTATTTTGGAAGTTATTATTAGGAACTCTATTATCTTGATTTTCTATTTCAGTTTTGTTCTTTCTTCTTAGAGCAGCTAAGTGTTTATCTAATTCAGGGTTTAGAGGCTCTAATTTAACAGCAGATGTTGTTGTGCTCATACAAATAGGAGAAGACAGTAACAATAATGACAGTTCAAAATGTAAAGTAATAGTTTTTTTACAACAGTTTTCATATTTTTAATTTTTTTTAAAGATTTTTATATTTGTGTTTTTTTAAATGTTTTTTTTAGAAATGGCACGTTCCCTCCCTAGAAATGGCACCAAAAACTTGACATAGACTGTTTTTGAAGTCGGTCAAAGTTTAAAATTTATATTCCTACTAACTACTGTATATGTGGAAAGCAGGGTCGAACCCACAGGGAAGGTAAATTTGGCCACTACTAAACTAAAAACATGGAAAACTCTACTATTGTCAATAGTGGAGTGGTTTTTATAATTTTCACTCTTTATATTTTTATATATTATAACTTTTTTAATGGTTTTATGTATTGTAAAGTGAAACTACACATCTATTATAAACTTTTCCTACCTATACTAAAACAGAGTACAGCTGGAAAATAAGGTGCAGCAAAGAAAATAATATGCTGATAAAGGACAACAGTAAAGAACGCTCACGGTTAATTCTAGTCTACTGGTTTAAATTGTTATTCCTTTGCAAGTAAAAGTACTACTTCGTACCACTGAAAAGAGACGACTTACTTCCCTCGCCAGGAGTTAAGTTGTGGAAATTGTACAACTATATTTTGCCACTCCAAGAGGTACAATTCTAGATAAATGTTTTAAGATGAACAATAGTACAAACTCGCCTTAACTACTAAAGTTTTCAATTTGAGTTTAATGTTTTAAGAAAAATGTTCTACAATAAAACTCACCGAAAGATTGTAGGTGCATGAAATTCAGTCTTGTGGTGCAAAACAGATGTATGTAATTAGAACCGATCACTCCGATCAATTATAAACACATTAAAATGATAAGTGAAAAGGATTAAAAAATACAAGTAGAACTAGAACTCTCCTCGAACTAGAAGACTTAGCTAACTATATTACTCATTATCACTATATCAAATACAAAAATCATTCTAATACAGAGGTAAATATTTGAAAGAAAACTGAAGGAGGAAACTCCCTCTGCTCGCATCAAATGTTGCTCCTGGAACTCTGCTCTGCTCCGAGACTCGAGTGTTCGACGAGTGTGTGTCTCCAAGTGAATGAATGAATCAGCTCCGTTAACCCCCCACAATGAACGCTGCTTTCTCTGCTTAAGTACCCTTTAGTCATACATTGCATGTCACTGCTCCATTTCCACCGACTTGGAATGTCCTTCATAAGTGCACCGCACACGTGCGCTTTTTCCGCGACTGGCACGTTGCGCGAGTTTTTCCCTCGTAACTAACTCCAGAAGAGTTAGTTGCATGTACCTGGACGTAAACTTGAATCTCGAATGAACCCACCATGTTTCAAACAAAATGAAATAAATAAAACTCAGTGAGAGTTAACGAAAATTTTAAAGTTATTATTTATGTTTACTGTTATATTACTAATTAAAAGTAATTTGAGATAATTATTAAATAACTATATTAAAAATTTTATCAAAATGCTATAAATTTAATTAAATTAATAAATATAAATACTAAATACTATATTATTTTAGTTTATCTTATTGTAACTAAATTATTAAAATTTGACGACATAAATAAATAAGTAATTAGAAATTAAATAATTTAGAAAGTATTAATAATTTATGAAATTAAGTTGGTCGACTAATTCAGTAATTAGTTTATCTTAATTTAGATATTAGAATTAAAACTTAATCTTTAAATATTTTTAAAATAGAAGGTAAATTTTTATTCTACTTATAATTGTTATTAATTATTTATTTATTCTATTAATAGTTTATTAATTTATTATTTTCATTTATTATTCATTTAGTTTAATATTTTAATTTATAATTTATCTATTTATTAATATTATAATTGTTTAATTTTATTACTTTTATAAATTATTTTATTTTATATTTATTTGACTTAGTAATGTTACCTTTTATGTAAAGTTAACTTTAGTTAAAGTTAACTTTACTTTAGCTTTTTCTTTTGTTTTTTTCTTTTTCTTTTTACTTTACTTTTATTATTGTTTATTTATTTTATTTTTTATTCTTTTTTTGGTGATCTTCCCCCTTACCCTAATTAGGCGCACAGTAGGGGAGGGTTTCTCTTCCTCCTCTACAACCCGGCGCAGCACCCTCTTCACACAGCACCGCTTCCAGCATCAACCAACAGCACTGTCCTGGATCCTGTGATACTCCGCAGCCTCCATAGTGGTGCACATCCCAGCCTTCAGTATGGTGCATGTTCATAAATCAGCGGTGCAGCAGGCTCCTTGCACATTAGCGTGGTGCGGCCAACTACATCAGCACCGGCGATTAGCTCAGATACTCTCCTCTAAATACCAGCAACTCTAGATTCAGCGCAGCCGGAGTTGTGGGTCTGTCGGTAGAAAGTGTGGTGCAACAGCCTCTAGTTCGGCTTCAGCTACATAACGGTGGTCATCTCCTCTTCAGTGTATCTCAATGGATGGCGCGACTTTCTAGCATCTCGATTTTCGGGGGACTTCAGCTTTGGTGGCTTCAGGATCAAAACGTCCTCCTTGGCAGCGCTGGTTCAATCGGGTGTGGCGATTGTAGGTGTGAACCCCAGCAGTGGCTAGGACATCTCTCTGAAACATCAAGGGATGTTGGATCCGTCTTTATCCAGCGGTGGCAGTGGAGAAGAAGTTTGAATAACAGTGGATGAGGGTGAGATGCAAGGGAGGAAAGTTAACGGTGAGGTAGAGCGAGAGAATCAGTGAGGAGATCAGCGCAAAGGGTCACCAGTATAAAGAAGATTTCGGTGAGGTATAGGGGAGTAGGGAGCAGTAACAGTGAAAAAATAAGAAATAAGTAAAAAAAATGTAACGATGGGGTGTGGGAGAAAAAAGTTGGGGTCACTGTTAAGCTAATAGCGAGGTACTGAAAAGGGTACGTGCAGGAACAGAACAGTGGGGGAAAAAAGTCTAACAGTGAGGGGTTACTGTTAAGCTAACACTGAGCGGGGTTCACCGTTACAGTTAAAAATAAAAGCTATTGTTAGAAAATAAAATTAAAAATAAAACCTCACCGTTAGAGTTCAAAAGTAAAGAGTCACCGTTAGAACTAAAATAAATAACGGTGACCTTTAAAAAAACACATAAATTAATCATATAATTAAAACATAGCATAACTAAATAAAATATTGAAGATAATTAATTCAAAAGATAACTAAACTTCATTAATTTTAAGAAAAATTTTTATTAAACTTTCAACACATTAAAATAATTAATTATCAACACTAAAATTATAAACTAAATAAATTTTAAAACTATCTTAATAAAAGACTTAAAATTAAAATAACTAAATAAATTTATTAAATAGTAGCATAAAATAAAAATAACAGCATCGGTTACCTAAATAAATCACCACAAGTTCTTAAATTACCTCACCGGTAGACTAAGACAATTATAAAATAAAATAAAATTCAATCTGAATACATAAAATAATAAAATTAATATTTAATAACACTTAATTAGTTAATTAATTAACTAATTGCACACAAATAATTAAGGGTGAACCATTTAATTAAATTTAAAAACACACACAACTTACTTAGATAGTTGGAAGAGCGTCTAAACAAATTAATTAAACTAATTAACTCATTCTAATGAAACAAAGTTAGAAGGTTAATTATAAAAACAAAGTCTAAGTTAATTTAAATAAATTAAACTCAATTAAATAATTGTTTTAAAAAAATTAACCTATTAGAAATAAATCAAGCAGAACTAATTTAAACTAATTACTCACCGTTATTAAATTAAAATAAAAAAAACTCACCTGTAAAATTATATGCTACTGTTATACTTAAATGGGAGCTACCGGTAGGGAAGAGTAATGGTGAAAAAGTTTACCGATATAACAAAGGTCACTGTTAGACAGTACCGATAACCTGCCTACCGGTAAATCAAAGGAATGCAGGTCACTGTTAGATTGTAACCTGGCTACCGCTAGTATGAGAAAATGTAACCTTTCTAACGGTAGCTTAGCTACCGGTAGCTTGGCAAGTGGTAACTAAGTAACTGGATGTGTTAACTTTAAAACTAAAAGTAAATTCATTAGCAAACTCAATAAATATTAAAAATGAAAAATTAAATAAAATAAACAAAAATAGATTAAATAAACAGATTGAAATTTAATTATAAAAAAACAAAGAAAGATTAAATCAACTATTTAAAGGTCCATAATTACATAATATGTTATAAAAATGAATATTTGACAAATTTAACTATAAAAATACAAAAGTGTATATATTTAGCATTAAGTGTAAAAATAATTAAATAAATCTTCAAAAATTAATAAAAAGGATGTGGAGAATTTTGTAAAAATAAGGCCACATCAGTACACAGTAGGTGGTGAGTACTGGTTGATGATGGTGTAGTTTGTGGATATTACTAGTGATCAGAGGATGTAATATGTATTGGGGGTCATACATGTTAGGAGGATGGAATGAGGTTGATGTCATTTAAGTTAATAATTTCATACTACTCTTATTATGAGGTTTTGATTCGATATGGGATAGTATATATGTCTATATTGATGTGTAATGTGTTTTGTGTCTGAGGAATGATTCTAACATAAAATGTTAGACCATGTAGGAGGGTAGGGATGGTAGGGTTGTGACCTAACCAATAGTTGATATTACTTGATACTCAATGACTAGAATATGTGGAAGGGATAGTAGAATAAGACATTTGATGTTGGGGAATCAGAGTGAGAACTCAGTGGGGAAGTGGATGTGGGGTTCCTATATCTATATTATCTTGATATTAGTTTACTACCTTGTATGTTTTATTTGGTGAGGGAACCTTGGTGAGGCAATGATGGATGGTTAATTGGGTTAAGTGCATTTTTTATATTGTTTATTCCTTGGATCATTAGTATTCTCTTCCCATATTCCTACTGAGTATACATTTTTTGCTAACCCTACAAATATTTTTAGGTTTCCAGGAGGTTCTTAAAGACAAAGCAATAAATTACTATCTTGGAGTTCAGTTTGGTTATGGAGTTTATACCTTAAGATTTCCCTCATTCCTGCTTTATTTTAGATTTTTATTTATATATCTTGACATGAATTGGGAGATGTTGGTTATCTTATATTTATGTGAAATAGTTTTGTTTGATGTATTTTTATCTTATATCATGTTCTTGATTTATTTTATAAAGTTAATAACTACCATGGTATGTTTTAAACCCTCGGTGCAAGTCTCCAACCACAATATTATTAGAATTGGGATTTTGAGGTCACTCATTTTCTTCTCTATTGTCCTGGGAGGGGCAACAATAGGAGGGGGTCATGTCACTACCCCTTATCTCCCTCCATTCCTAAATATTTCTTCCTAATTTGATCTTATTTCTTCAATTTCATTTCTTCTTGGTCCCCAATCATAGTTTCATTTATGGAAATGTGACCACATCGATAAGAGGAAAGTAATCCCAAAATTTTGATTCTCTGATTCAACTATTTTGGGAATTCATGGATATTTAATCTTATTCTATCTAATATTTGAATGATTTTTAATTCTTTTAATTCAAGTTTTATTCAAGGGTTTATATTAACAGAGAAGTTATATCTTATTTTATGTTGGTATCCTTAGTATTTTTTTCATGTCTCAATTAATTCATATGGTTGTGTTTAGTGAGTTGGAATATTGTGTTAGATACAAGAAACCCAAATAAGAATCAAATGCATCTGATGATAGAATTAAAAAAAAATATAATAACATCAAGTATAAATATTATTCTATACATAGAATAATGAGAATAAAAATGGATATTTTTTATAAAATGTCACAAATAAATTAATAAGTAAATAGATATGGTGTTCTTCATGCATACCTGGTTATTAAGTTATTTTAAATTTTATAATTAGAGATAGTACAGGATTTATTTTTTTGTATATTTTATGATCTTGAATAGATAGTGAACTCTATTGTTTATTTGTTCAGTTCATATCTGATGTTAAATTCATTAAATAAATAAATTAGTCATTTTCTAAGCATGATTGAGTTATATATTGGTATGAAAAAGGTGAGGATTAATGCTAAAAATGAATATTTCTTGTTGAATATAGTTTCCATGTTATTCATCATGAATTGTTAAAATACTAATTTTTTATATATTATTGTGATTATTATTTTTTATGGTATATTATTATAAAAATTTGATGTTTCTTATATCAATTTTTATGTTACCAAGTGAACATGGTGAATAAAATAAAGTAAAGATAAAATATAAAAAAAATAATTTGGAACTGATGTTGATTTTATTTGAGTGATTGGTGTATGGGTATGGGTGTTGGGGTGTTATTTGGGTCAAGTGTGAGAGTTAGGACACCCACACATGTTTATATTATAATACCATGAATAAATAGGCTCCAATATCACTATCTCTCAATACCTCCCCCTTCTCTCCCTCCCACCCTAATTATCCCTTCTACTTTATATCCTTTCTTAAATTTATTTTATACTTGGTGCCCAACCATAGTTTCATTTATAACAGTGTGATTTCGTTGATAAGAGGATAATAATCATTAACATATAATTTATTTATTCTACTGATTTGTGAAATTTTTTCCAACTCATCTTATTTCATCTATTTTTGAAGGGTTTTTTAATCCTTAAATTCAATTTTTGATAAAGGGGTCATATTGAAGGGGAAGATATAGTATATTTTAAGATAGTGTCCCTGATCATTTTGAATTTATCAATTCATGTATATGGTTGGGTTTGGTGAGTTATTGTGTTCTATAGGATGTAGGAGACCTGGCCAAGAAGTTAATTCCCCTGATAATGGAATTATAAGTTATTTATATTAACTTAAACTATAAATAACATTCCATTCATAATATAATGATTTTGACGAGGTTTATTTTTTTATAAAATATCTAAAATAAATATAGGTGTTATCCATGATGAATTCTTTGTTAAATTATTTTAAATCTTATTATTAAGTATAAATAGTGCTACTTTGAATTATTGGTTATTATATTATCTTAAATAGATAAGAAAATATATTGTCTATTTTTTCATTTCTATGATATATTAAATGAATTAAATAATAAATTTAGTGATTTTATAATCTTTTTTGAGTTATTTATTAGTCTTAATAAGGTGAGTTCAAAGTTGTAATTGCATGTTGTTGGTTGAATATTATTTTTTATTCATTAGGAATTATTGGAATACTTATTTCTCTTGATTTTGTTATGATATTAATTTTTTCATAGTATCTTCTTATTAAAATGTGTTTTTTAATAACATGTTGTATATCCTTAAGTGAATGTTGTAAACAAATAAATATAAATATAAAAAATGATTGTGAAATTTGGAACTCAGGTTTTGTTTCTTTGGGTGACCTAATATGTGGGTGTGGGTTCTCATGTGTGATTCTTGGCTAGGTCTCAGAGTTATGATGCCCCACCCAATTTTCTATTAATATAATGAAAAAGGGATTCTCTCTCATCATATCTATGTCTCTAACCCTTCTCTCCCTCCCTCCCTAATCCATTATCCTTCCCATAATCATATTTCTTTGATTTATTTTCTTCTTGGACCCTATAAAACATTTATTTGGGGTAGTGTGACTTTTTTGATAAGGGGAAGGTAATCCCAAATTTTTTATACTATGATTGAACAAATTTAAAAATATTTGGATAGCTCTTATTATTTTATCAATTTTTTTAAATTATTTTTTTATTCCTTATTTCAATTTTTATTCAAGGGTTTATATTTATGGATTAGTTATGATTTATTTTAAGTAGGTGAACATGATCTTATTAATATCTCAATTTTTTTATATGGATTTGTTTAGTGTGTGGGTGTGTTGTATCGAATACAAGTGACCTGACCAAGAATCTAATGAAACTAATAATAGAATTAAAATATATATATTAAATTGAAGTATAATTATAATTCCAAACATAGAATATTGAGTGTGAAAATGGTCATTTTTTATAAAATATCTAAAATAAATAAACAAGGAAATAATTAGTATGTTTGTCATGTTGAATTGGTTAAAAAATTATTTTAAATTCCATAAGTAATTATAAATTGTAATTATTTAAATTTTTGGCTACTATATTATCTTAAATAGATACAAAACGTCGTTTTTTCATTTTTTTAGTTTTTATGTGATTTAAAATGCATCAAATACAAGAACTAGTGATTCTATAAGCGGTTTTGAGTTATTGATTATTCTTAATAAGGTAATGAATAAAGTTAGCGACACATATTTCTAATTGGATATTTGTTATACGTTATTCATCAGTAATTTTTGAAATATTAATTTTCCTTGATATTATTAGGATCTTTATTTTTCTTGTTTTTTCTTATTGAAATTATTTTCTTATGTACAACAATATATCCTCTCAATTAAATATGGAAAAGAAAAAAAAATGAAATGTAATTTTGAAATCATGTTTCTTTTCTTTGGGTGACCTGATATGTGGGTTTCAGTGTCGGTGTGTGATTATGGTTGGGTTTGAAAGTTATTAACCCCCACCAAAATTTATATAATAAAACTGTGAAAAATAAGGGATCATGTCTCAACATATCTCTCCTCCACCCCCTTTTATTCCTCTCTTCCTAATTCACCCTTATTCCATTGAACTTATTTATTTGATTTGTCTTATACTTGGTCATTTATCATAGTTTTTTTTATGGAAGTGTGATAGTGTTGATAAGAGGATATAAATCCATAATTTTTTATTCTTGGAATAGTGACCCCTAATTTACATATATAAATATTACATCTTATTATACGAATATTCAAATAAATAACATTATTATCCATTCTAGAATCGTATAGTTTTAGTGCCTTTGGAAAACTGGATACATAAAAAACTTCTTCAAAAGAGATCTACATCATCTTAAACTAATTTATTCATATACAACACCCTTATTATATATATCATACCTAAAACCATTTTTCATAACATAGGGAAGTTAAACATAACAGAGGGTGAGCTGAAATTCATAGTATCGGTAAATAAGGGAGATATCAATCATCATTAAATCATAACATGATCATAAGAGTATAAGAACATGATATTGATATTTTAATACAATACCCAACATATAATAGATCATACTATTGAGCCCCGAAATAAATCATATAAGATTATAAGACAAAAATCATTAAAGAATCAAAGAAGATGATCCATGAGATCATAAAATTATAATAAGGCATAAGTTTTTAGTATACACATAAGAATATAAAATAATTTTCTTAGTCAAGGATCAATTCCCAGACTATCATAGTGGATTATGTTCACTCCCCATTCCATCATATCCTTAATCAAGGTTATCTCTAAATACTATTATAGTGGATAGACTCCCTTAATTAATTGGGTTCACTCCCCATTCTAGTCCTTATTTTCTCATGACATATACAACATTACCTAATGAATTAGTGGGATATATAAGTCTGATCCCACACACAAAATAAATAAAATTATACATAGGTGTGTTATAATATTATAAATAGTTATTATATCATTACCCATGCAAAGGAAATGGTTTTTTAAAATATTTCATCATTTCATAATATCATAAATTATAGAAAAGAAATGGGTTTTATATAGGTTTCACCATAACATAAATAACATATAGGAAATAAATAGGTTTCAAAGAATGGTCCTTAAATAATCATCATCATATTCCATCCAAATAATGAAATTGGATGGTATTATTGGATAATATCCCTAATAAATCATAAAAACATCAATTGATGTTATAATAGATAAAAATCATTTAAAATGTCATTGGAACATGTCTTGAGGAATATACCCATTTCAATTTAAAATTACTTACTTAAAATCTAAAAAATCACAAGTTTTAATGAAATTTTTTTATTTTAAAATAACCTTGGAAGATTTTAATGTAATATTAAAATCATTTATCTTTCACGATTGTGATAAATTATGTTCATTACATGCACATTAAAACAAATATTCCTTTCACATTTTTGGTAAAAATTCAGAAGTATCACATTCCGGAAACTATAAAAAGATTCATTTTAAAACATTTAAAAAAATAAATCATGGGTAAAAAATAATTTAAAAAATCATTGAAAAATATAAAAAAAATCTTTAAAACATTTTTGGATAACATGGTCATGGAAGGAACAAATTTTTTATCTAATAGAGAAATAAAGTTAATTTTCCTTAAAAAAATATTTCGATCTTTTTTGTTCTTAAAGAGAGGAAAAAGAGAGGAAAATATTTAAAATCAATAAATAACTATATTATAATAAAATAAATGGTATATTTGAGAGATATTTCATTAAATTTCATCATCAGAAACATAATCATAAATAATCGCAATAAACCGTGAAATTGTAACATAAATCCCTTGCCTCAAGTTTGACGTACTTAAAAAGTGATATAACCTCTTTTATAATGAATTTTAATTTATTATAAATCTATAAAATAGTCATTTAAATACTTATAATATCATTTATATTCCACTCATAAAAGTTTAACACCCATTTTTTCATAACTCCTTATTAAAATTTTTGTTTCAAGGTGTTAATTGTTTCATTTTCCTTAAGAATTTGGATTTGGTATATCAGGTAATTGTACATTGATCATGGTTCCATAATTTATATATTTTATTTTATTATATAAATATTATTTATATTAATCATATATATATATTATCCATAAAAGGTAGATATATAAAAAATGAATTACATTGTTCATGGAGATGGTAGGTTATACCTACGCCTGAATGCTATTTTCACTTTTCAAAATATAGAATGAAAGAGAGGTAAATAATAATTAACCTTTAAATAATAATTAATACGTCATATACATATTATTATTCATTAAAACTATCCTTATTACCATCCATTTAAATCTCAAAGACAAAATTAATCATATCGCTTCGTGGAGGTGGTAGTCTACACGTATACTGGAGCGACATTATCATTTTCCAAAGAATGGGAAGGTAAGAAGGTAGATATTATATTATACTTAAATAATTATAATTATTTCATAAGTATCATATATATATATATAATCTTTAAACACATCATAATAACCATCCATGAAATATGGTGATGGAAAATGAATTGTATTATTGTGTGGTGGCAGTTGTCCACATGTATGCACAAACGATACTTTATCTTCCCATTTTTTGTAAAAAAGGTGAATAAAGGTTGTTATATAATCATAATATTATTTAAATATATTTAGGATATTGATGGTCTAAATTTATCATTAATACCATAAATTTAGTGGATAAATAAGAATAAATAATATAAAGAGTTCGGGAATGGTGAGTATCTCTCCTTCAGTCAGCCTCCTTTAGATCCTTTATTAAGGACCCATGGAATGGTCTTTTAAGAAGACAAGAACCTATGATTAATTTATAGGTAATTTTATAAGAGAATGTTTTAGGATTTTCTCAAGCTATATGGCTCAAATTGATGTAAATAAGATAAAGGATGGGTGTGCTTTTATAAGTGGGGGAGAGGACACACTTGGGATTTATTAGAAGATTACAATATAATAATGTCATACTCGAGAAAAATGCATCCATATGGATATATATTCTAATTTTTCATAATATTATTTTTAAATATTTCTATGAAATATGATTTATAAAAGAATAAATGTCAATCATTCTGTTATCTCTTGGTTTAACCCTCTTGTAATCCCATTTTAACTTAACCCACGGTGGAAAATTTTTATTGTTCTTACTTTTAATGATGAACAAAAAATAATTTAAACTTATTAAATAATATTAATTATGATGTTTAAAAATATTTAATTCATTTTTATAAAATTATATGCATAAAATTATCAGAATTTAATTTAAAATTAAACACACAAAATGTGATGAAAATTTCTTTTTCAGGAAAAATGTTTTCTTAAGTATAAAAATTTATTATAGAAAAATATAACATAAAATTATTAATAATAACACTAATTGAATTATTAAAAATATAAATGAACTAATTTTACCTTTAAACCCATTTTAAAATAAAATGGTACTTTTTAAATTATTTAAACAAGATGGTCGTTTTCAATAAAAATCAATATTTTTTCTTTTTATCAAAAAATTAATATTTTCATAAAATTATCATAAATTAAATGAAAGATTATTTTTATATGATGATATCAAAAATTGAGATCATTTTTTAAAATGCATTTTCTGTTATAAAAAATTAGTTGTATTATTTTTTTAAAAAAATAAATAAAAATAATTTTTTAGGAAATAATTTCTTCTAAAAGTATATAAAGACGTTACTAAAAATTGAGTACTTATTTATCAATATATTTTGTTTATATAAATAATTTATACATAATTCTCAAATTGTGGTAATTACTATCCACACTTCCAATTTAAATGATAGTTTATAATGGTATATAATATTACGGTTTATTTAGACTTAGGTTATCATGTATTGCAAGCTATCGATGAAATTAAATTTATTAAAAGGGAAATATATCATAAAATATTTTAGTGTTAAATTCTTACCCCTTTAAAATTAATTTAAAACTCCAAATTATTTAATACTTAAAAAAATGATGATATATATGTTTCATCACATCCTCAGGTTCCCGTGTATCTTCTTCAAATTTTTTTTCCTTGAGTAACATTAACCGGGGAAGTAGTCTTGTTACATAACACCTTATTTATGTGATCCAAGATTTCTAGTGGATTATCTTGATAAAAAGATCATACCATGGTGGAATAACCTATCTATTAATTACATGTGATGGATTGAGTATGTACTTCCTTAGGAGAGATACCTTCAACATATCATGAACATAAGATTGGTTCAGTGGAAGCACCATGTAATATAAAAAAATACCTAATTGATCAGGAATCTTGAATGAGATGATATATATATGGATTTTATTTCCATTAAATTTGAATCTCATAACCTTATTCTATAGATAAATTCATAATAATACGATCTCATCAACTTTGAATTCCATATTTCACTGATGATTTTAAATAAAAAATTTCTTTTGACTCAATGCTACCATGTTGTGTTGTTTGATGGATCGGACTTTCTATGCCATTTCCTAGACTTGATCAAGTCCTAATAGATTTATTTATCTAACCTAATTATAGAATATTATATTTATTAACTTATTTATATAGTGGTTTATATAAGGATCTATCTAAATTCTTGATTGAAAGTAATTTTTTGTAAGAAAACTCAACTAGAGGAATTTGTTGATCCCAACCACCTTTGAAATACATCAAATAAGATCTCAGTATACATGGTTTTAATGGTTCTATCAGAACAGTTATCTATTTTAGGATGATAAGAAATACTGAAAAAAAAACATACAATTTATATCTTTCAAAATACTTCACTGAAATTTCTTGGTGTAACTCATATTTTAGTCAAATATAATATAATATGGTACTTTATAAAACCTTACCACTTTTTAATGTATATTATTTTAAGGTGATCAAGAGATAAAAAAATTATATCCCTTAATGAATAGATAATAATGAATTATTATATTCATCCAATATCTCTTTATTCAAGTCTGGTATTGAAGGGATATAGACATTGTTCCAAACCTTATGATTCCATCACAATCAAGGTTGAACTCGAGAATATTTCTCAACTTCCTTTTTATTCTTAAAACTTTCTTTTTTGACTATTTAATATTTACCCGGAGAGATATTTGACCAATTATTTCAGAAAGATAATATTCTCCCCTTCAATAAATACTTCTAGATACATACTTTGAGAATACATAAATATTTGGTGTTTTTTTATCCTCATCATAGATAATCTTACACAATTCTTTTGACTCATAGCATCTCCCTCCTTGATCATTTTCCCATGGTGGTAATGTATTAAGGATTTATAATATTTATTAAACTCCAACCATATTATCTAGAACATATTTATCTATTTCTAGGTGAATAGATATTTTAATAATTTATTATCATTATATATATCTCACATTTTTTTGTAAATATAATGCCTCTATATCGTTAATGAAAACATTACCCTAGCTCACTCCAAATCATGTGTTGCATAATTTTTCTCAAGAATCTTTAATTTTTGTGAGGAATAAGCTATTAAAATATCATTATACATGATTATACATCAAAATATATTCTTTCATACCTCAATATAGATCATAAAACTTTCATTACTACAGGGTAGTTTAATCATATGTGTGGTGACTAACCTTCACTTTTCTTCCATAAATTTTTTCCCATATTCATATGTCCAAAGAAACTTTTCTCCCTTATGAGTTAACTTGGTGAGTGGACTATAAATACTTGATAAATTCTCCACAAAGAATTTATAATATCTATCCAAAAAATAAACTATAGATCTATGTTGTAGTAGTTAGTCTGGGTCAACATTTAACAACTTTCATCTTAAATGGATAAACATTTATTCCCATGATTAAGATTATACGACCCAAAAATGAAAAATTTTATAGCCAAAATTCACACATGGAAAATTTTTCATGTAGATTATTCTTAGTTAGGTACTTCATTATAATCCTTAATTAATTGGTATACACTTCCTTACTCTTGTAATATATATGAATTTCATCTATAAGGACTATAAAAATTGATAAAGGTAATCTCAGAATACTCTACTAAATAAATACTTGAATATAACATAGAAATTAAAAAGACCAAATGGAATCACTATAAATTCATAGTTTTCATACCATTTATGGAAGGTCTTCTTGACTATGTTTTCAATGTTGAACCTCAATTGATAGTATCTAGATTAAAGATAAATCTTGAAAAATATTCATATCCTCACAATTTATTGAACTAATCCTTAATATGTTTCATAAGATACTTATTATGGATTGTGATATTGTTATGTTAAAAATAATCAATGAAAAGTTACATTGATCTGTCTTTCTTCTCAATAAAAAATAATTGGTGAAACCCATGGTGATGTAATCGTCCAAATGAATACTTTATAAATATTCTCCTAGATTTTATTCTTAAACTCTTGTAACTCAATAATGGATACTCTATTTTGTGTCTTTGAAATAATTATAGCATCGGGTATGTGTTATTTTAAAAACTGAACTTTATGATTTTGAGGTAGACTAGGAAACAATTCCAAAAAACATCAACAAACTCTAATATAATAAGAATATATATAATGTTTAATTTCTCTCTAACCATCTAAGATAAACATACCTTTTTAATAAGAATCAAGATCCATATAATCGATTTAATTTTAATTTGAAATTAATATTTGTCATCTAATTAATATACAATTATAGGTTTGTTTTGAATATAAAATTTGATTTTCCTTACTAATCATTTTTTTGTGGGATTTATGTAAAGAAATAATTTCTATGACTGAGATAACATCAACTTCAACTAGAGGTAGAATAATATACTTGAGATGTGATCATCATACCATTAGAGTATTTCACAACTAATTTAACATCTAATAATTGATGTGGTTTTATGATACCCTTCTAAAAATATTTATATAGAAATTAGTGGGTATATCCATAATCAAATAAAAAATTATCAGTTCTAGTGTGGATGGTAAGGGTAGTTTTCACACTTTGTTAGCATACCCCAAATCAACAACACTAATTGTATGAGATTTCCCTTTGTCTCTGGGATTAAGAGGTTACTGACATTGATCATCATTATTAACCTTATTATTTTATCCCTTGTTAACATAATACAAATACTTCCTGTATTTTAAACCCTAGAGTGTGGGTGTTTCATTCTATTATGCTTTTTCTACATCATTATTTATCTTATCCTTCCCACTACATTGAAATTTATTACTTTATGAACTTCATTTCCACACTTAAAGCATTTACTAGTCCCCTTAAGATAATTTACTCAATGTTTCCTTCTACACATTAAGTATAAAGTAAATATAATCTTCTTATTTGAATGGATTGTATTGTTATAAATTCCTTTTAATTGCATCATTAATTTCTTTTCAAAACAATGATATTGATGGGTAACTCCAATTTTAATTTCAGCCTTAGTAGAACAACAAATTATTTTTTCATAGCTACTATATTCCCTTATGGATAACACCCTTTATAGACTTAGTTTTAATTTATAGAGGAATTGATCAACATTGCTTTCAAGTTGGATGATAATACCAAAAGTTTACCTCACAAGTCTTGTAAGTTTTCCTTAAAAGGTACTAATAGATTCATCATTCTTATGTTTTAGCTTAATAAATTATTTCTATATTCTGCTGTGAAGAATATGATAAAATTACTTATTTAAAAATAAGTTCCCAAAATTATTCATAATCAATAGAATCAATTTCTTCCCATTTCTTTATGTTCTTGATAATATTCCACCGTAGATATGCTTCACCTTCCTAAAAATAAACATCTAAAATAAAGTTTCTATGTATTGAGCACTAGATAATGGAAAATATATTTTCAATGGTATAGATACATTACTAAAAAAAAGTGGATCGATAGACCAATAAAAAGAAGGTTCATGTTTCCTTATGAATGAATCAGCATAATGTTGTTACCTCCATTTCTCGTTTAGAATCTCATCATGATTCATGTATTAAATAATTTTTATATGCATAGAAATGAGATCTTTCTCTCAATATCCCATAACATTTGGTTTCTGAAGAGGACAATCATTGATTTTTCTTTCACATTCAACATCAACACAGTCCCTTTGGGTTACATCCATTGATTCAAACAAAAAATAATTGTGTGAGAAATAATAATCAAAGTGGGAAAACCACATAATCATGAAAAATAATTTATTGGATGTCTATATAATGACCCCTTATTTCCAATATATGACAAATTAGGTTTAACCATGGTCATACAAGATCATTATATATTCAAATACTTTATAATTTTTCATAAATAAAATGTAAATTAAACCAATTATATCCTCCTGGAATATCAAATTAGGTGTGCAATAAGGGCACACTCACTATGAACAATAATAATGGTTGAGATATACTTAACTATTTTTGGGTTTATTACCCCTATATCCATCTATCATAAAACCAAATTCATTTATTTTATCCATACAGGGATGTTTTTTAAGAAAAACACACTCTTTTATTTACAATTAACTTATGATGTTATCATATAAATAGGATTATCCTAAGGTTCCTGACCTAAAATATCATTTAATTCAGTAAAAGTTTAAAATTTATATTCCTACTAACTACTATATATGTAGAAAGAAGGGTTGAACCCATAGGGAAGTCAATTTTGTCCGTTATTCTTCTAAAAACATTGGAAAACTCCATTGTTGTTAGCAGCGAATATGATTTTCTGTTTTTTTACTTTTTTTATGTTTTTTCTATTAAAGAAGAAAAGTAACACTACTCTTTATGTTTTTGATCTAGACAAGAATAAAATAGGGAACTAATTGAAAAGTGTGAACAACTAAAATATAGAGTGTTGATAAACGAACTATCAGAGTAAACGCCCGGGTAAAAATATTCATTCTACTGGTTTTAGAGGTCTTTCAATTCACATAAAAGATATTGCAGAGTATGACCATAAGAGTATTAATTATCTCCCTTTCCATACGTTAAGTCACACAATCCAATCTATTCAAAAGTTCACCACTCTAGAAATAAATCAACTGAAAATAGTTTGAAAATAACAACAGGACGAACTCACCGTAAGTCCTGAAGTCTTTAGAATTTATTATCTTTTAGTAGGTGTATCCACAATCTATCTCACTAATTGATAATGAAATCTTGAAAATTAAATTCTATTGGCACAAGAAATTAGATGAACTCAGCACTGATCTCACCGATCAATACTGCCATCATCAGAATGTTTAAGTAAAAAGAGAAATAAAAGTTAACCAGAGGAACTTAAATTTATCCCCAAACTAGATGATTCAACCTAACATTACCTCTATTATGTATACTAAAACCATCCAATTACAAAGGAAGATAATTGACAGAAAACAGAGGAAGAAAAATCCCTCTGCTAGCTTGAATTGTTGCTTCTCCAGGCCCTCAGATCTCTAGAGAATGGCTCTTCGAGGAGTGATCCAAGGCTCACTCCAGGTCCTTGCTCTACTTCGAAGTGAATAGTCGAATGTATTTTTTTAGATTTTTTTGCAACTATGTTTTTATATCCTCCATCATCTGCTACATGTCACTGCTTTCTTCCAATGACTCCAAAAAGTCCTTTAGTTGTGCACCGCAAACGTGTTCTTTTTCCCGACTGGAACGTCATGCTAGTTTTTCTTAAGTAACTAACTTTGGGTGAGTTGGTTAGATGAATATGGACGTTTTTCAGACCCTTGAATGAACCTGCACAAGAAAAACACATAGAACAATGAATAACGAGAAAGAAATAAATTAATATTTAAAGTCATTAGTTTATGAAAAAATTTAAAAGATTTATTTATAAAGTTATTGATTATTATTAATTAAAGTTATTAATGCTAATTTTAAAGTTTATTATTCTTTATAAATTAAATTATTAACTAATTTATGTTAATTAGAAAAGTTTATTCTAATTTAAATTATTATTAGTAATAATTTTATTGATAAATTTATTATTAAATAATTTTAAATATTTAATATGTAACATCAAAACGATTTTTTGTTTATTTTCATTTAATTTTATAATTAAATATTAATTTAGTTTAATTTCAGTTTTATTATTAATTCTGTTTTATAATTTTATATTTATTATTTATTCATAACTATAATTATTTTGTATTTAAGTTAAGTTATTATTGTTATTATAATTATAGTAAAATTATGTTTTTAATAAAGTTTTCTTATAATATATTTATTATTATATTTTTTTTAACTTTATTTTCTCCCCCCCCCATTTCGGCGCAGCAAGGAAGGGGGGTTTTGGATCTGGTTCTTCTCCAAGAAGCAGGTCTGCGGCTCTATCTTAAGCTTCTTAAGGCGGACTCTTCTCTTTAGCGCCATTGCATTCCAACAACACAGTGGCTCGGTCTCAGATCCTCTGCTCGTGAAAACTTCACTCCATATCTAATAATGCGACAAAAGTCTTCTCTTCTTCATGCGGAACAAAATCTTGGCTGGTCTCCTCCTGAAGCAGCACTAGTCCTCCAAGGAGAGCAGCGGACTACCCTAGTGCGGCTTCAGCTTTCAGGTCAGAAAGCAATTCTTCTGGCTATCAACTTGTGGCGTGGAAGAATTCCCCTGATGGTGTGGATTCCAATGCAGTGTGAGGAAACACCATAAAGGCTGAAACCGTGGAGGATAAAAATAGTGTCATCGTGAACTTCTACAAAAATAAAATTTATTAATATGCAGATATAAAACTTAAACTAAAATAAATACTGATAACTAATTATAAACTAATATTTATTAAGAAATTTATAAACAACTAAAAAACTTAATAAAATAACAAATAATAGTTAAAATTAACAATTATTAACTTCAATTAATTAAACTTAAATTAAAATTATTCTAAAACATAAAATTAAAAATCAACTAAATTATAAAAAGTTAATATAAAACTTAAACCTTTATAAAACAAAGTTAAATTATTTAAAATAGTTACTTTTTCAAATTAAATTATTTAAAGTAATGAAGTTAATTATTATATTATTAAGTAATTTTTTTAATTGATGAAATTGAATTAAATAGACTTAATTAATGATGTAAACTTATAATCTTAAATTTATGAAAGTTGAATTATTAAAAGAAAACTAATTTTTAGATTATGCTATATTAAATTAATTAATTTTTAATACATGAAATGTTGAATTAACAACTAAATTATTTATACATAAAATCATAATTAAATTAATAAATTAATTAATGTTAAATTATTAAAAATGTAGACAAAAACACCAAACTAAATTAAAAGTTATTGGACTATAAAATTAAAGTAAGATACAAATTAACTATTTAAAATCTTAAAATACACGATTAATTATAAGAATTGATTAATTATTAAAATTAATAATTATAATACAAAAGATCCATTATTTATTAAAAAGTGTTAAAATAAATAATTAAATTGATAAAAATTAATTAAAAATATGTGGCAAAACATGTGTTTTTAAGGCCATATCAAATTCCCCCACACTTAATCATTGTTTGTCCTCAAAAAATCCCATGTTTTATTATCTTTGAAAAAAATTTATAATATTCATGATTTTTCTCCAAATATAACATGTCCAGCAAATTGAAACAAGGGACAGAAACATGTCAATAGGCTTTAAAAAATGAAAATTTCAGAACAAGTCTTGCCTAGAACAAATACTCAAAGGGTAATCAAAATAACTATGAATCATCGAGAAATGAATATGTCATGCCTCATATGTGACACTTCTTAGTGACTCATTTTTGTCTAAATTCAAGTTCAAATTTCAAGAGTGACAAGAGGTAAAATTTATGTTGAATTAAAAACATAACTAGAGTAATTTTTCTTGTTGACTCATCACCTAGGTTCCAAAAATATACATTTTTTTTGAATCACCTTAATGATACAACCTAAATGAATCCCATATAAACCAATTGACCCCTTATTCATACAACATTCATCATTTCCCTCACCTTAATTAACTCATTTTTGACACTAGACACTTTATTTTATTTTTCCCAATCCATTTAACGTGTGCTAAGTACTATGAAATGCACTTATTCAAAGTGTACATAGGGCTTATAGTAAACCGAAACACACATAGTATCTAGGGTCTTAGAGACTCATCGTGGGATCCCAGATGCCCAAATTACTCTATTTTCAGAAAATTTTTATTGAAACCATTTACGTTGGATCATTCAAATAATTACTTAAATAAATAATAAAAATGTGTGTCCCCTAGAATAAAAATAAAACATCCAGTTCCAAGGATTATGACCATAACTCCACCAACAGATCACCCATGTTACTCTCAAAAATATAATCTAAACCAGATTTCCATTAAATCACTAAGCAAGACCACTCAACAATCATCCAAATACATTAATTTCAGATTCAAAACAAATCTTAACTACCAGCAAGGTACTTTTCCTAAGGCAAGACCCAATTGCGTACAGTGTAAAACCTAAAATTATACAAGACTTTTGAAAACTTTTAACCATTATTTACCAAAAAGAATTAAGTTACATTGGAAATTGAAGGGCTCACATTAAAGCATTAAAGCACAGTTTAGCACAGTCATGAATGGACCCCCCTACCCCACACTTATAACCTAACCTTGTCCCCAAATTTGACTTCAAAAGTGGTGAAAAATAATTAATAATAAAGGTTCGAAATATATTTTCAATTTAGTAGATAGATGACATGTATAAAGGTCACATTAAAGATCATAGATAATGTTTACCACAATAAATAACTTATTAGTTGGTTCATTAGAAAGTACATGCATTAAAATTTTATCCAGTGACAAAGATTTTCTATTAAAGTTCAAGAAAGGCATGAAACCTATGGGTGCACAGTGGATAGGGTGTAAGCATGTTCAGAACTATGATTTAGATCGATGTTCAATTTAGCATAAAAAGATAATTTAAAACATCCCAACCCAAAGTAGATTAAATACAAAATTTTTCAACCTATATGTACTCTCCCACGCATAGTTTCAAGAAGTGAGATGATTTTATTAATAATGAAATTCAGTTTCCAACAGTGAAGTACATGCAGATTTTTTATTTACACAGTGACATACAGCATAATTTCATCTAATTCACATAGAATTTTAAACATATAAAGAATTTTTATTTCAGTAGCAACACATGCAATAGAATTTAATAAAGTTAAAGTCATGCAATTAATTTTTTAGTATACATGTAGCATTATTTTCTAATACAAGAAGAATTTTTCAGTAAGTAGAATTAAAAAAAACAGCAACAAATAGAGAATAATTTTCATAAAAGACAAGCATTTTTAAATCATTAACCAGTAGAGAAATAAATGTAGCAATTATGATTTTATTACTTCCCTAAATATATTTTTCAATTTCCCTCCATTATGGGAATTCCACTCCTTAAATGACAACACAAAATCTTCATGATAACTGTAAAACAGAACAGAGAGACTAAGAGGAAGCGGTAATAACGACTTCCCTAATACAAAGCACAAAAGTAGCACATTATTCAAGGGTAAAAACAAAACATAGTAAAGGAAAAAAGAACCATGGGTTTCCTCCCATGCAGCTCTATGTTTTAAAGTCTTCAACCAGACATTATATAAAATCAGTTTCTAAGCAAAGTGAAGGCAGCCAAACCCTTCATTTGTCCCTCAAAATAAAGTTTCACTCTTTTCCCATTAACTAACATGGGTTTATTTTCTTCACCTATAATTTTAACACCTCTATTCTTTCTAACTCTTATAACAGTAAAAGGTCCAGACCATTTGGACTTCATCTTTCCCGGAAAAATTTTATGTCTAGAGTTAAAGAGAGGAACCATCCGCTTAGGTTTAAACTCTTTGGTTTATTTGATATAATCATGAAATATTTTAGTTCACTCTTTATAAATCCATGAATTATCATAACTCTCTCTATTAATCTCATCTAACTCACTCAGTTCAAGTAATCTTCTCTCACCAGCACTTTTAAAATCATAATTCAGAGCCTTACCTGCCTAATAAGACTTGGGTTGCAACTCCACAAGAAAATGATAACATTTCCCAAACAACATCCTATAATGAGAAATAACTATTGGGGTCTTGAAAGCAGTTCTATATACCCATAAAGCTTCATCCAATTTAATAGACCTTCTTTCCGAGAGGTTGACACCATTTTCTCAAGTATTTGTTTCATTTCTCTATTTGAAATTTCTACATATCCACTGGACTGTGGATGATAAGGAGTACCAGTTTTATGAACACAACTATATTTCACCATAAAATATTTAAACTTGTAGTTCTTGAAGTGTGTTCTATTATCAGTGATAATGGATTTGGGAATGAGATTCCTATGAAAAGTGGGAATGGGGGGAGACTCAGAGTCTGGAGAATTCTTCTGATGGTCATCGTCGCACAGTGATGACGGAGGCTTCTGCGGTGGTCCTCCTCCCCCGGAGGGGGAGGGACCCCCGACATCAGGCAGGGATTTGGATCCCGCTTTCCGGCCTTTCTCCAATCCCGATTTTCCCCCATTTCTGAAGGTTTTTCTTAGCCCTAAAGTAGCCTATCTCATTGACGGCCATCTGAATCTTCATATTTTTTCATCGGAGTTCACGGAATCCACTACTCTTCTGACTCTCACCCCGGTGGCTTGTTTCAGGCAAAGGAGTCCCTCAGTCTACTCCTTCTATAGGTTCGTGTTTCGCACATGGGATCTTCAAGAAAGGGCGACCGGGGGGTTGTTCGACAATCAACACATTATGATTCGTTTCGCATGCCAAGAGGACCTCATATAATCTTAGTTGAGCGCCCCCTAGAGCTCTGATGGTTTTTGATTTTTCCTTTTTAGGTGGTCTTTTGATTTCTAAATGAACCACGATCCACATTTCGCGGCTATTTGGGTATGTTTTCCAAAGCTACCTTTACCGTTTCAAAATCCTTAAATTATAAAGATGATTGGAAACTTAGTCGGTAGATTTTTATGCTCTGATAGTCGTATAGAGGCTGTTTTCCATCCAGTAAATACACGGGTCTGTGTGGAAGTGGATTCATCCAGGCCTCCATTTTATTTCATCTGGGTTTCAATTGGTGAAGAGTACCGATGTAAACAGCGAGTGGTGTATGAAAACTAGACTGGTTTTTTCTCTTCCTGCAAACACCTGGGTCATCCTATAGATGTCTGCAATTAGGGGTCAGCAAGAGTGAAGGGTAGGGGAAGGGCGGAGATTTCTGCTCTGTGTGCAACAAACCGGGTCATTCAATGGAAGCTTGTCGATGAGGTTCTCAGGCCAAGGGAGGGATGGAGGAGGACGGAAATGGCAAGACCACAATTGGAGGGGAGAATTATGGTTCATTCCAATCATATAACGGTGTTATTGGGAGAGATCAGGGGCTACAATGGTCATGAATGGAGGAGGAAAAACAAAAAGGAGTTAGTTCAAAGGTTTATAGTGCAGGGTCTAAGGAGACGTTTGGTGATGATCAGATGAGGAAGGGATCAACCCAAATCAACCAGCTCGTGTCGGAGGTGTTCTCTAGACTAAGGAAGGATCTGTCTGGACCGCTGAAGGATGGCCATTTGGTGGAGCTGGAGGCTGATCGTATGGTTAGAGGGAACAGGGATCAGGAGCTGGATGAACAGAAGAAGGCTACAATTGTTTTAGTGGATGAGGAGCTAAGGTCGGGTAGCAAGGATTAGGATAAGGGGAGGAAGGGGATGGAAATGTTGGAAGCAGCTTCACCCAGTGGGAAGGAAGGTGGTCCGGCTCTAATATAGAACCTAATGCTTATGTGAAATAGGTTTGATAGCCTCTCAGAAGCTGATATGAGTTTAGAACCTAATGCTCCAGGAGAGGGAGCAGGGCCTCATGTAGAGATGACGAAGGAGACCGATCACGGGAACTCAGCCGATGATGAACACAACCGAAAGAGAAATATGTGCCTCATGAGGAGGAGGGAGAGGAGGGACTATTCCTCGCTACCTCCACATTTGGAGACTCGATCGGCAAAGAAGGAAATTGCTAAGAGGATGGTTTGAGTGACCCATATCCACCAGAAGGTAGGAGAACAGGGTGACCCCTTAGTTCTGCTTCTAACCTTTAAAGAGTAAGGGACCGAACAGGTCTTGTTGATCAATGCATCAGAGGATGAATCGGATAAGATGATGGGAAGGTCTCTAGAGGTGTCACTCAATGAGGAACAATATGCATGGATTGACAATCAGGACCTAATCCTTGTTAGAGGTTTCAACAAAGGGAAGCTCAACATTGAGGAGTACATCCAGGTCTGGGACCAGCTGTCATATCGGTTTGAGAGGATGTTGATGGTGGTACCTGATCTTCAGGTTTCATCCTTATCATGGAAATTATTCAGGGATACAGAATCAAGTGAGGTACAGTTTTCTTACAATCACTATGTTTAAGTTGGTGGTAGGGTGGTTGGTTTGGAAGGAATGTTTGGGCACTCCTTGCTGTATTTGGATCTTTGTGTTGTTTGTTTGGTTGTGTTGTTTGATTTCCATCATACTACATGGGTTCGCTCTGGAAGGGGATCATAACATGAATCCTTCACCGCCACTATCCTTTTGGATCTGGATTCTTGAGAGGGTATGGCTTCACCATCGGTTATGTGCCCGTGCAACTCTGCTCGGGACTGCTTTCCGAAGAGTCGTGTTTTGGTGAAGGCTTGGGTCATGATATACTTGCAAGGGTGGGTCAGACTTGGTGGTTTGTTCTGGGCTTGTTTCTATTTTGGTGTTTGGTGGTTGTATTATTGTTCCACAGTTTCACACTTTTCATTTAAAAAGTGTTTTTGAAATAAGAAAATCAATTTTCAGTCAAGGCTTTGGGAACTCCAAATTGTGTAAAGTTGTTCTTTTTCAAAAAAATTATTATAGAATTGGCTTGATTGTTAGGAAATTCCACTGCCTCAACCCATTTTGAAACATAATCAACAGCAACAATTATATACTCATTCCCATGAGATGATGGAAATGGACCCATGAAATCTAAACCCCAGACATCAAAAATTTCAAATTAAAAAATTCCTTTTTGGGGTAACTATTTCTTCCTACCAACATTTCCTGGCCTCTGACATCTATCACAACCAACTACAAAGCTTCTTGCATCCTTAAAAATAGAAGGCCAATAAAAACCAGATTGTAAGACTTTTTGAGCAGTTCTTTCACCACCATGTTGACCTCCCCCGAGTGAGGAGTGACAACTCTCTAAGACCGGAAGAATCTCTTCCTCAGGTACACATATCTTAAGAATACCATTAGCACACCTCCTAAATAGCAAGGTATCATCCCAAAGATAGTATTTAAGCTCAAAAATGAATTTATTTCTTTGGTTATTTGACATTTTTTTGAAAAAAAACATGCTTCCAGGATGTTGGAAAAATATACCAGCCATCTAGATTGCCTTATTGACACAGTAAGCAGGTTTTCATCAGGAAAGGAAGTGTTTATATGCATAATATCTTCATATTGAGTAAGTGGAAGCCTAGATAGGCGGTCCACAACAAAATTTTCAGCTCCCTGCTTATCCCTAATCTCTAAATCAAACTCATGTAGCAATAGAATCCATCTAATTATCCAGGGTTTAGTTTCTTTCTTAGACAGTAGATACATTAAAGTAGAATGGTTAGTGAAAAAAATGAATTTTTAACCTAACAAATACCGTCTAAAATTCTCCAGAGAAAACACAACAGCTAGCAATTCTTTTTATGTTGTGGTGTAATTCTTTTGGGCATCATCTAATAGTCTGTTAGCATTATACACCACATGCAGTTTCCTATTTTTCCTCTGTCCAAGGATAGCACCTACAACCATATCACTAGAATCACACATAAGTTCAAAAGGCAGTTTCCAATCAGGTGTAGTGATAATAGGTGATGTAGTGAATTTCTCTTTAATCAAATTAGATTATTTCAAACAGTTTTCATTAAAATAGAAAGGTTCATTCTTGATCAACAAAGAACACAAGGGTTTAGTTATTTTGGAAAAGTCTTTTATGAATCTCTGGTAGAAATCTGAATTCCCTAGGAAACTTCTAACACCTTTGACATTTATAGGAGGTGGAAGTTTTTGAATGACATCAATCATAGAAGTATCAACTTCCAATCCTCTCTTTGACACTTTATGACCAAGAACTATTCCCTCGGTGACCATGAATTGACACTTCTCTCAATTAAGAACAAGGTTAGTTTCAATGCATCTCTCCAAGACTAATTCAAGATTTCCAAGACAAGTATAAAAAGTACTACCCACAATGGAAAAATCTTCCATGAAAACTTCAATGATTCTCTCAATCATATACGAAAATATAGCCATCGTACACCTTTGAAAGGTGGATGGAGCTCCACACAAACCAAAAGAAATCAGCCTATAGGAAAATGTTCCAAATGGGTAGGTGAAAGTGGTCTTTTCCTGATCCTCTAGAGTAACAGGAATCTAGTTGTAACCAGAATACCCTTCTGGGAAACAGAAAAATTCATTGACAGCAAGCCTCTCAAGCATTTGGTCCAAAAAGGGCATTGGAAAGTGGTCATTCCTAGTGGCTGAATTAAGCTTCCTATAATCTATACAGACTATCCATTTTGTATCTTTCCTAACATGTAATTCTACATTCTTTTCAATTTTAACTATAGTGAAACCTCCCATCTTGGGGAAAACCTGGGTAGGGCTGACCCAAGAACTATCAGAAATGGGATATATCATTCCGGTGTATAGAAGTTTAATCACTTCTTCTCTCACAACTTCTTTCATGTTTGGATTCAATCTTATTTGACACTATACCCTAGGCTTATGGTTAGGCTCCATAAGTATTTTATGCATACAAAATGAGGGAATAATACCATTAATATCAACTATGGTCTATCCTAATGAAGATTTAAACTTTTTCAAAACATTAAACAATATTTCCTCTTGATTTTCATTTAGTTCAGCAGAAATTATGACAGGCAAAGTGGAATTCTCACCCAAAAATGAATATTTAAGATGATAAGGGATTGGTTTCAATTCAAGAGTGGGTGGTTATACACTAGAAGGAAGACTCTTAGGCCTGGGAGGTCCAAGATCTTCAACATATATTTTTTAAGGAGTTTTAAATGATGAAATATTTGCAATTTCATGCTCAGATTCAGAAGTAACAGTGATGCTGTCAAAAGAGGGTAGCACACTGTCCAGTTTTTCCAGATCAGTATTTAACAAATTTTCAATGCAGGATCATAAAGTTGTCTTATAATTTCTCCCTCAATATTATCAAAGTGATTAGCAATTTCGTTGTTAATATAGACACCCTCAATTCACTCAAAAAGCTCCTAAGTTCAGAAATAGTGGACTCTTCTATAGTAGAAACTAGATAGTTGTCCAGTTCTGGAAAATTTTCCAAATTGGGTGTTTGAGTAGAATCTTCAACTTCAATGACATATTCAACATGATCTTATGATTCTAAATAAATTTCTTCAACAAAGGATTGATTTTCATATTTTCAAATATTTTTAGTTGAGTTCACATCTTCTAAGGACTCTACCATTGAACAGTTTTCAAAAAAAAGTTGATCCTTTAACATTTTTAAACATGTTGAACTCTTCTTGTTGTTCTCTAATTTTGAAAATTAATTGACCCTTAGAATCATCAATTACAACACCAGATGTAGCTAATAAGGGCCTACCTAAGATGATGGGCACCTCTTGATCACACTCCATATCTAAGACTAAAAAGTCTGCAGGTGAAAATAGTTTCCCAACCCCAACTAGAAAATACTCTACCCTACCCACAGGATGAGTGAACAATCTATCAGCTAATTGTAGTATGACTGTGGTGGGTTTAGGGTCACCCAACCTCAACTATTGAAACATTGAGTTTGAGAGAATATTAATTCTAGCACCTAAATCATGCAAACAGTTCATCTGATCAGAGTTTCCTAAGGTATAGGGAATGATAAAACTACCTAGGTCTTTCATTTTGGTTGGGATTTTCTTTTAGAGTATATCACTGCACTCTTCAGTGAGGTAGTAAGTAACAAATTATTCCATGGTCTTTTTGTTTGAAACAATTTTCTTAAGATATTTCAAATAAGATTGTATTTTAATTAAGGCTTGAATGAAAGGAATGTTTACTTGAAGTATGGAACGGAGACCAAGGCACTAATGAAGTTCATCCTTGGTGTTACTTTGAGGTTTCAGCTTCTCAGGGAAAGGGATGGGTGGGGAAAAAAATTTCAGAACAGTAGTTATATCCCCCACCTCTTCCTAAATTTTTTCTTTTCCTTTATTCTTTTGATTTTTATATGAAATTTTTGCTTTAGTTTTAGGTGATAAATTCAAATGTTGATCATTTTCATGACTTTTCTGAATATTTCTAGCATGTGTGGAGACTAGATTTTTATTTCCAGATTGAAGTAGATTTTCATTTTAAGCATTTTCATGGTCTTTTTCAGAAATACTTTGAGTATTAATCCCACTTCTAGTTACTACAGCCATGGAATTATCCCTAGGGTTAAGTTTAGTGGTACTTGGAAGTCTAAGTTTTTTCCTAGATGAAAAATCCCTAGCAAGTTGACCAAGTTATATTTCCATGTTTTGCATCCTCACATTAATTTTCTTTTTATCTGACTCATATTGATTTTGATGTTTTGTTAGCTGGGTCAATATTAGATCAATCTTAGAATACATTTGATTATCATTGTTTCCTTGTACATTTGATGACTCACCCATTTGTCAATTTTGAAAGTTTGTTCTTGGTTGATTATAGTAATTTGGGGTAGTGGATTGTTCAATTAATCCTTTATCTTTCCAAGACAGATTTGGATGGTTCCTCTAGCCTTGATTATAATGGTTTGAAAATGGATCTTTTTTAGGATTCATTCTAGGACCATAGTTAACAAAGTTTTAGATTTATTCTTGTTGGGCATGCATATCCAAATTAGGAAAAAAGTTCTCAGTATGTCGAAACATACCACACTGGACACACTTTCCCCTTAAAGATTGGTTGGTATTTTGACATCCAATTTGGTTAATAGTTTTCTTTGAGTTTTGGTTCATTAAATATTGTCATTGGTTGGTGATTTTAGCAAGTTGATATTGAGTTTCATTTATTGAATTAGTGTTTGGGTTAACATTTTTATTGACTCTTTCCCTTCTTGAATTTTTATGTTGTGAATTTAGTGCAAGGTTATTAAAATTTTTTCTAAGTTCTTCATTAGACTTATCATTGTAATTACCCCCAGTAGCCTGGTCTACTAGATTCTATCTAGAGGAGGAAATCCCTTCATAGAAAGTATCCATGGGAAGGTGATATGGGAGTTGATGATGGGGACACTACCTAAGCAGGTCCCTGAATCTATCCCAGACTTCATGAAAATCTTCTACATCCTCTTGATAAAAATTAATTATCTTTGTTCTTAGTTCACCTATTAATCATTGGGGATATAATTTCATTATGAAAGAATTATACACTTGATCCCATTTTTTGAAAATCTTCTCATCTAGACTCAGAAACCAATTACTATCATTCCCCTTAAATAAAAAGGGAAAGACTCTCATTCTTAGTTCATTTAATGTGATTCCATGAAGTGGTAATTTCTATATAGTATTATAGAAGTCTATAATGAAGGCTAGAGAGTCCTCATTAGATAGTCCATTAAATACAGGCAGTAGTGAAATGTGTGACTATTTAAGTTCATAATTTATTGCCCTATGAGATAACCTAATAGAATATGGATTACTTGAAATCTGAGGAAGTTGGAACTCCCTCATCCCAGGACTTTTATTTTCATCTAAGAGTTCTGGATGATTATTTTGAAATTTGTTATTAGGAACTCTATTGTCGATGTTTTCCATTTCAATTTTGTTTTTCTTTTTTCTAAGAGCAGTTAAATTTTTGACTATTTCTATGTTTAGTGGCTCTAGAATAACTATAGAGTGTCTTGTTCTCATGAAAACAGCAACAGACAGTACTTAGTAGTAACAATTCAGCAAAAAGTGAAACAATTTTTTTTAATACTTTTCAAAATTTTTAAATTTTTAATATTTTTATATATGTGTTTTTTAGTTTTTTTAGAGCAATGGATTGTGCCTTCCCTGGAAATGGAACAAAAAACTTGACCTAAACTATCATTGAATTCGGTCAAAGTTTAAAATTTATATTCCTACTAACTAATGTATATGTGGCAAGTAGGGTCGAACCCACAAGGAAGGAAATTTTAGCCACAATTCTTCTAAAAACATTGGAAAATTCCACTATTGTCAGCAGCAGATATGATTTTCTATTTTTTTACTTTTTTATGTTTTATCTATTAAAGCATAAAATTAACACTATTCTTTATGTTTTTTATCTAGACTACAATGAAACAGAAAACTAATTGAAAAGTGTGAACAAATAAATTATATAGTGCTGACAAATAAACTATCAGAGTAAACGCCCAAGGAAAAATATCCATTATACTATTTTTAGAGGTATTTCAATTCACTTAAAAAATATTGTTGAGTACCACCATAAGAGTATGAATTATCTACCTCTCCAAGAGTTAGGTCAAACAAGCCAATATATTCTAAAGTTCTCCAGTCTAGAAATAAATCAACTGAAAATAGTTTGAAAATAACAATAGGACGAAGTCACCATAAGTCCTGAAGTATTTAGAATTTATTATCTTTTAAGAGGTGGGTCCACGATAAATCTCACCAATTGATCTTGAAATCTTGAAAATTATGTTCTGATGGCACAAGCAATTGGATGAACTCAGCACTGATCTCGCTGATCAATACTGAAATCATCAAAATGTTTAAGTGAAAAGAGAAATAAAATTTAACCATAGGAACTTCAATTTATCCCCAAACAAGATGATTCAACCTATAATTATTTCTATTACATATAATAAAACCATCCAATTACAAAGTAAGATAATTGAAAGAAAACATAGGAAGAAAACTCCCTCTACTAGCTTGAATTGTTGCTACTCCAGGCCCTCGTATCTCCAGAGAATGGCTCTCCGAGGAGTGCTCCAAGGTTCGCCCCAGGTCCTTACTCAACTTTGAAGTGAATAATCGAATGTAATTTTTTAGATTCTGTTGCAACTTTGTTTTTATATCCTCCTTCATCTATTGCATGTCACCACTCACTTCCACAGACTCCAAAAATTCCTTCAGTTGTGCACCGCACATGTGTGCTTTTTCGCGACTGGCACATCATGCTAGTTTTTCTCACGTAACTAGCTCTGGGTGAGTTGGTTATATGAATATGGATGTGTTTTAGTCCCTTTAATGAACCTACATAAGAAAAACACATAGAATAATGTAAAATGAGAAGGAAATTAATTAATATTTAAAGTCATTAGTTTATGAAATTATTAAAAAGATTTATTTATAAAGTTACAGATTTTTATTAATTAATGCTATTAATGTTAATTTTAGAGTTTATTATTTTTTATAAGTTAAATTATTAATTAATTTATGTTAATTAGAAAATTATATTCTAATTTAAATTATTATTACAAATAATTTTATAGATAAATTTAGTATTAAATAATTTTAAATATTTAATATGTAACGTCAAAATGATTATTTGTTTATTTTAATTTAACTTAGTAGTAAATATTAATTTAGTTTAATTTATGTTTTATTATTAATTTTGTTTTATAAATTTATATTTATTATTTATTTATAACAAGAATTAAATAGTAATTAAGTTAATTTATTATTGTTATTATTATTATTTTAAATTGTGTTTCTAATAAAGTTTTCATTTAATTTATTTATTATTATATTTTTTAACTTTATTTTCTCTCCCTATTTCGGTGCAAAAAGGGGGGTTTCAGATCTAGTTCTTCTCCAAGAAGTAGGTTCGCAACTCCGTCTTTAGCTTCTTAAGGCAGGCTCTTCTCTTCAGCGACATTGCAATCCAGCGACGTGGTGACTCGGTCTCGGATCCTCTACTCCTGACGGCTTCACTCCAGATCTGATAATGAGACTACATTATTATTTTATTCATGTGGCATAGAATCTTGGTCAGACTCCTCCTCACACAGCACCAGTCCTCCATGGCGAGGAGCGGGCTACCCTAGTATGGCTTCGGCTTCCAGCTCAGAAAGTAATTCTGCTGGCCATCAGCTTGCAGGGCAGAATAATTCCACTGATGGTATGGATTCCAATGCAGTGTGAGTCTTCCAGTTCCAATAGATGTGGAGAATCTTTGAGATCTTCAGCGGGTTAAGGTAGTTCCTCACCAGAACACCCTGGCAGTGTGATTTTGGTATTTCCATACAACCTACTTTTGTTCGATACATTGATGTTTTCAGATCTGTGATGAACTGGACTTTGTGAAAATGTTTTTGGGGTTGATTTGGTTTTATGGAGGATGGAAATGGGTTGAAATGGATGCGCATGGAGCGATATATGGGGAGGAACAAGATGTGGTGGAAGAAGTGAAATTGTTCTACTGTAATGGAAAGAAATAGTGCCAAGCAGATCGAGCTTGCGGTGAGACAACGAAAATGTGGGAAGGATACGATGAGACCATAAAATAAATACTAAAACAGGGCTGGAAATAGTGTTAAGGGAATACAGTGAGATAGCTTGGAACTGGTGTGAAGAAATACTTTAAAGGCTGAAACCATGAAGGAGAAAAACTGTGTCACCGTAAACTTCTGCAAAAATAAAATTTATTAACATGTAGATATAAAACTTAAACTAA
Source organism: Viscum album (assembly GCA_963277665.1). Classification (NCBI taxonomy): domain Eukaryota; kingdom Viridiplantae; phylum Streptophyta; class Magnoliopsida; order Santalales; family Viscaceae; genus Viscum; species Viscum album. The sequence goes on along the minus strand of OY728146.1, from coordinate 638,192,936 downwards.
AATAAATACTGATAACTAATTAAAAACTAAAATTTATTAAAAAATTTATAAACAACTTAAAATCATAATAAAAAAACAAATAATACTTAAATGAAATAATTATTAACTTTGATTAATTAAACTTAAATTAAAATTAAAATAAAGCTTAAAATTAAAAATCAGCTAAATTATAAAAAGTTAATATAAAACTTAATCCTTTATAAAACAAAGTTAAATTATTTAAATTAGTTACTGTTTAAAATTAAATTAATTAAAGTAATCAAGTTAATTATTATATTATTAAGCAGTTATGTTAATTGATGAAATTGAATTAAATAGATTTAATTAATGATGTAAATTTACAATCTTAAAATTATGAAAGTTGAATTGTTAAAAGACAACTAATTTATAGATTATGTTATATTAAATTAATTAATTTTTAATACATGAATTGTTGAATTGAAAACTAAATTATTTATGCATAAAATCTTAATTAAATTAATTAATTAATGTTAAATTATCAAAAATGAAGACAAAAACAACAAACTAAATTAAAATTTATTTGACTATAAAATTAAAGTAAGATACAAATTAACTATTTAAAAGAATAAAATACACGATTAATTATAAAAATGATTAATTATTAAAATTAATAATAAAATACAAAAGATCAATTATTTATTAAAAATTGTTAAAATAAATAATTAAATGTTAAAATTAATTAAAAATATGTGCAAAACATGTGTTTTTAAGGCCACATCAGTTTCTCAGTGAATTTTCCTCACCCTAGTTTCCAATTGTGATAGAAACTTTCTCTGATACTAAAATCAAAGTGACCCGTACTTTTTATACATAAATATTTTATCTTATTTGATGAATATTCAAATACATAAAATTGTGATCCATTCTAGAATCATATAGGTTTACTGTCTTTAGAAGCATGATTAAATAAATAAATTATTCCTAATAGATATGCATCATATCCCACTAAGATATTCATAACCATCACCTTCTCAAACATATCATACTCAAAACCTTTCTTTATAACTAGGGGAAAGGAAACATGAGAAAGGGTGCGATTATATGATTAGTAAGGGTAAAAAAGGGATATATTAGTCATCACTCAAGCATAAAATGAGAATAAGTGTACATGATCATGGTCTTAAAATTGGATAACCATGCCCAATATATCATAGATTATAATATTGAATCATGAAATAAATCTTGGTAGTTCATAATACATGAATCATAATGAGACCAAAGAAGATGATCCATGAGATCATAAAATTGTCATAAAGCATAAGTGTTTGACAAACATATAAGCATAGAAAATCATTTCATTATGCAAGGATCACTTATAAGACTATCATAGTGGATTGGGTTCAATCCCCAATTCCATTATATCCTTAGTCAAGGTTCAGTCCCCAGAGTATCATATTGGACAGAGTATCTTACTAAATTGTGTTCACTCCCTATCATAATCCTTATACTCTCATGAGATATCCATATTTACCCAATGTATTGGAGGTATATATAATTTGGGGCCTACCCATATCATAATTAAAATCATATATATGTGTTCCATAAGACCATAAAACTACTATCATAGAATAAACCCTGGAAGTGAAATTGTTTACAAAAAAAATCATCATTTTATCATAGAATAACCCATGGAAAATAAATATGTTTCATAAAGTTTTATGTTGAGCATGTATTGTTTTCAATAATATATAATTTTTTTATTTAAAGGGGGAGGTTTTTTAAAACAATACTCCATCTCTTTATAATAATTTCGATGCTCACAAATACCCTTAATTATTTTCTAATAATTTTACTTGTTAAGTATATTTCAGGAATTTATTATTCATTATATTTTTTTTTTCTAGATGAAATATTTAAGCTCTTGAACAATGAAGATTAATTACTAAAGTATTCATATTAGAGTGTTTTGGAAACATTGTTCATGCTCTACATATTCGGGATTTTCTTTAGCGTGTTCTGGAAACACTATTCATACCCTACATGGAGAAATGTAGTGTAAGGATGAAATGTAGTGTATACATTATGTGTTATTGAAAAATTATGGAAGAGGAACCCTACGTTAGGAAGGAACCCTACGTTTGGGTTGTTGAAGAAGTGTGGAAGAAAAAATTTACATAAGTCCTAAATGTTCCGTTTGTTTCTTAAAAGTATGGTTCATCAACCTTACTTTTGTAAACAACCATACGTTCTTAGAAAAGTATGGATCAAGTACCTTTCATTTGAAAAGCTTATAAAAGTATGGATCTTTCATCATACGTTTGAAAGTTGAAGTGAAAAAGTATGGATGGCCAACCCTACGTTTGTGATGAACTGTACATTGTCAACCCTACTTTTTTATCAAACCTACTTTAATGATCAACCCTACATTGAAAATCTTACGTTTGAAGGCTACATCATCAAAACTAAATTTATTATCTATTTTGCATTCAAAGGATGCATTCTGTACATCTCAACCTTACGTTTGGAATCAAAGAATTTAAAGTTGATATTATTATGCAACGGTCAGTAAGCAGTTTATTAGGCTGATTTCAAGCTGGATTTGAAGCTGATTTTAAAACCTGCCTTTGATGAGTTCTGAGTCATTTAAGGATCTATTTAGAGGGATCTTTTCTTGGAGAAATTCAAGGAAAGTTACGACTAATCTATAAATTCAAATGTTTGAATATCATGATTCAGAAGGTGACTTTAGTGGATCTAAATTTACAGGAGAAGTGCTTGGCATTATTATATAGATGTCATATTTTATTTTTATAAAAAAAGAGATGAAGAAAAACAGAGACTATCAAAAAACAAACAAGGATCTGCTGATTAAAAAAGAACGAAAAAGATCTGTTTATTAAAGAAGAATCACGATAGAAGATTCACTCCTCAAAGATCATTTTGTGAATCTGCTACTGCTGAAGTTTTGAATTATATTTCTATATCTACTACAATAGGATCGACTCAGAATGACTCTTATTTGAAGATCATTATTTCTGAAGTCAACGATCCATCTATTTTTAATTTAATTCTGTTGTAATTGTGAAGAACAACTGGAAAGTATTTTACAAAATACAGATACCTTTATTTTCTATTCATGAGTGACCGGATTCTCATACTAAGTTGTTTATGTTCTTTGAGTGAACCAGAAGGCTTTGTTTTACCTTAAGTTGTAAAGTTGTCAACTTCCTGTATTCAGTTATGAAACAGTCTTTGGAAACAAGGACTATATAGTGAAAATCACCAAGCTCATGGAGTAGAGTGATGGTGGAGTGGACTAGGGGCCTTTTGTTCCCCGAACCACTATATATATTGTGTCTCTCCTATTTAAATTTCCACTACATTAATTCATCTGATTAAAGTTAAAGGGTAGAACATGATCTCGCGAAGAATTCTAAAAAGACATAATTCACCCCCCTCTTGTGTATAATTAATATAATCTGATCCAACAATTTTTATCAGAGGTTGATCTTTCTGATAAAGCCTTAACAAGATTATGGTGATTATACACAGAGAAAGATGACTGATACAAGAGAGGGAATTTCTATGGTCATAGCACCATAATTTAATGGAGAAAAATATGGATGCTGGAACTCGCGAATTATTATCTATCTGAAAAACCTTGGATACATAGTATATTCTATGATTCTGACTCCATATGAAATACCAGAAAAACCTAAAGCATGGAGTGCAGCTACTGAAGCAGAATACGATATGAACTCGAAGGCAATGAATGAAATTATATGTGGTCTAGGACCTGATGAATTTAACAGAGTACCTCAATGCCTGACATCATATGAACTATGGCAAACTATTGTTGTTGCTTATAAAGGAACTAACAATATCAGGGAAACGAGATATACTACTGCTAAGATTAAATTTGATACATTCAGAATGGTTGAAGGTGAAATTATTACTCAAATTAATGGAAGATTGATATAGATTTTAAATAACATAACCACCTTGGGAGATCCCATTAAACAAGCTGATCAAACTTTAAAATTACTGAGAGTACTGCCTACAAGATGGAATGGAATCTCTGCTGCAATCAGACAGTCGACACCTGTCAAAGACTTAACCATGAGAGAACTGATTGGAACACTAATGATGTATGAAGTTGAGATGAAAGATAAACCAAATGAGCATAAAGTATTTATCAAAAGAGATAACACTTCCTTGAAAGTGTCATCACAGAGAAAAAACAAAAATATGAAGAAAAGTGTAAAAGTGAAATCAGAAAGTTCTGATTTATCAAATTCTAATGTGGAACTGGCTCAGCTAGCTAGAAAATTCACTAAATTCTATTGAAAGTAGAAGTGATTCAAAAAATCCTTCAAAAAGGATTACAAGTATGTCAGATATTATGAGTGTAAGAAAATAGGGCACATCAGACCTGACTGTCCTCAGCTAAAAGAAGACAAGAAAAAAAAAGTATTCAAAAGAAATGATTATGAGCATAAGAACAATAAGTCAATGAAAGATACATGTAGTGTATCTAGAGACTCTATTAGCACTTTTGAATCAGACTCAGAAAAGGAAGAAGCAAATCAGAAATCTAACATGTGTTTTATGGAAAAAACAAATGAGGTACAATCTTACTACTCTTCTGGCTCTAGTTCTGAATCTAGTTACTCTAATTAAAAACTTGCAACTTACTGCAATACGCTTAAAGAAAAATATGAATCTCTATTTAAGAAGCATAAGTCTTTAAATAATAGTCATAAGGTTGTTTCTGATGAAATAGATACAATATTGAAACAACATAAAGAGTTAACTAAAAAGTTTAACTCAATTAACACAAACAATACAGATTATGAATCAAAGATAAAAAAACTGCAAACTGAAGTGTAAACTTATAAAAATAAAGCTCTTGTTTTTACTAAAGAAGAAAATACTTTAAATGAAATTCTTGGGAAAAAATGTCAACAAAAAGATAAGATTTGGAATTGGCAGTAAATGTGAAAAACCTAAGCTGTACAAAAATTATTTTATTCTAAGTATAAAAAGATTAAATTGTAATTACTGTGGAACAAGGGGAAATATTTCTAAAAATTATTTCTTAAGACAAACCCAAATAAGTGGTATTAAGATAGATTTTGTAACAAATAATTTATTTGACTATTTTGTAATTAGAAAATCAAAGCAAGTCTGGATTCACATATTGTTGCGGGCTAATACCCCTTGACCCAACAGGATATGGGTTCCAAAGAAAATTGTGTAAACGGATTTGCAGGGAGTAGGTCACAAAAGAAAAAAGAACATATGTTATATGGACAGTGGCTTATCAAGTCATATGAGTGGGAACTTGTCAAATTTCTCTACACTCGCTCAAAAAGATGGTGGACTTGTCACTTTTGGCGGCAATGCTAAAGGGAAAAACAATGGTATTGGAATAGTTGGAGATCAAAAAGATGTCTCAATCAACAAAGTACTTTATGTACAAGTATTGAAACACAATATGATAAGTATCTCTCAACTATGTGATTATGGTTATGCTGTTGATTTTTCTTCTGTTTTCAAAAATAAACATCTTAAATTTAGAGCACCTAGAACTGACAATGTGTATACCCTAGATTTAAATTCTTTGTGTAAACAACAAGTAAGCTGTCTAACGGCTAAAATAAATGAATCCTGAATATGGCATAGAAGACTTGGACATTGTAATGTATATGTTTTACATAAATTATCTAAGAAACAATTAGTTTATGATTTGCCTAGTCTCAGATTTGAAAGTGACAGATTCTTTGATGCATGTCAACTTGGAAAGCAATACAAATCATCCTTCAAATCTGTTAACCAAATTGATACATCTAAACCTCTAGAACTTATCCATATAGATTTTTTTGGACCTCCAAGAGTATAAAACTTGGATGGTAAATTATATGTATATGTTTTAGTTGATGATTATTCTATATTTACTTGGATTTTCTTTTTAAAAATAAAATTTAATATTTTACTTTACATTAATTTTTTTATAAATATGTTCAAAATGAAAAAGGTTTTAGAATAATTTCATTAAGAAGTGATCATGGTGGAGAACTTGAGAGTCTATAATTTAATTCCTTTTTCTCAAATATGGGTATTAAACACACCTTCTATGCACCAATAATACCTCAACAAAATGTAAATGTTAAAAGAAGAAATAGGATTATTCAGGAAATGGCCAGGACTATGCTAAATGAATACAGTCTTCCAACCTATTTTTGGGAAGAAACTGTAAGCACAGCCTGCTATATAATGAATAGTGTTTTAATTAGACCAATTCTAAAAAAGACACCATATGAACTTTGGAATAACAGAAAACATAAAGTAAATTAATTTAAAGTTTTTGGATGCAAGGTTAACACCTTAAACACCAAATAAAATCTTGGTAAGTTTGATCCAAATTCTGATGAAGGCATTTTCTTAGGATATTCTGCTACTTCCAAAGCTTATAGTGTCTACAATAAGAAGTCAAGGATTATTAAAGAATCTGTTCATGTAAAATTTGATGAATCTGATCCCTTTGAGAAAAGGACATATTAAATGGATAAATCTGACTCTAATGATAACATGAGACTTTAAAACATGAAAATTATTTTGAAAATTATATAAATGAAATTTAATCTAGTTCATAAGAACATGATACAGAAGAACCTATATGTATACCACCTAGACAAAATAAAACCCTAAATAATAACCCTTCAGAAACTATAATAGGTGACTTAGACACAAGAATAAAAACTAGAAGTAATATATGAAATCATGTATAATTCTCTTCCTTTCTATCCCAATTAGAACCCAAGTCTATAGAAGAATATTTAGACGATGAAAGCTAGATCATAGCAGTGTAAGAAGAATTAAACCAGTTCAAAAGAAATGAAGTCTATGAATTAGATGAAAGACCACAGAATTATCCAATGATATGAACCAAATGGGTATTTTGAAATAAACAAGATGATCAAGGAATAATAACTAGAAACAAATCAAGACTTGTAGCTAAAGGATATAATCAGGAAGAAGGTATAGATTATGATGAGACTTTTTCACCTATAGCTATATTAGAAGCCATTATAATCCTTTTATCTTATGCATCTCATATGAACTTTAAATTATTTCAGATGGATGTTATGTCTGCCTTTTTAAATGGTTATTTAGTGGAGAAATTTTATGTTGAGTAACCTCCTGGTTTTGAAAATTCACAAAAACCCAATTCTGTTTTTAAACTTACTAAAGATCTTTATGACCTTAAACAAGCACCTAGAGCTTGGTATGAAAGAGTAAGCTCTTTTCTGTTGAAAAATGCTTTTACTGTTGGAATGGAAGATCCAACCCTTTTTAAAAAAAACTACAAATTCTAATATTTATTGGTTCAAATTTATGTTGGTGATATAATTTTTTGATCAACTAATAAATCCCTTTGTCATGAGTTTTCATAACTAATGCAAAAATGAATTTAAAATGAGTATGATGGGAGAATTAAATTTCTTTTTATGAGTTAAAATTTATCAAAAAAAAATTGGAAATGTTTTAAATCAAAGAAAATATATTACTGATTTATTGAATAAATTTGGACTTGAAAACAGAAAGACATATACAACTCCTATATGTACTAATATAAGGCTTGATTTGGATGAAACTGGAAAATCAGTTGACAATAAGTTATATAGAGGTATGATTGGTAGTTTATTATATCTTACTTCTAGCAGGCCAGATATAATGTATTTAGTATGTCTTTGTGCAATATTTCAATCAAATCCTAAAGAATCTCATTTAACTGCTATTAAAAGAATTTTTAGATATTTAAAAGGAACTTTTTTTCAATCTCTTATTTATACCAAAACTTTTGATTTTAATTTAATTTCATATTCCGATGCTGACTTTGGAAGTTATAGATTAGATAGAAAAGTCACTTCAGGAACTTTTCACTTTTTCGGGAAATCATTAGTGTCATGGTCAAGTAAGAAACAACATTCAGTTGCCCTGTCTACAGCTGAGTTAGAATATGTTTCTGCTGGAAGTTTTTATGCACAAGTGTTGTGGATGAAACACACTCTTATGAACTTTAGACTAAATTTTAATAATACGCCTATATTATGTGATAATACTAGTGCAATTAATATTTCAAAAAATCTTATTAATCATTATATAACTAAGTATACTGATATCAAACATCATTTTCTAAGAGATCATGTTCTTAAAAAGGATATATATTTAGAATTTGTAAGTAGTGAAATTCAATTAGCTGATAATTTTACTAAACCACTTCCCACTGAAAGGTTTTATTTTATTAAGGTGGATTTGGGTTTATTTAATTTTAAATAAAGTTTTATTTTATTATACTCTTTCTTTATCTTAATACTGTTTTAAAATAAATAGGTTGTTTTTTTTCAAACAGAATAAGTTTTTTTTCCATGGAATCAATTTTATTCATTTTTCAGACCTAAGTAATAATTATTGATGACACGAGAATCTTGGCTGTTAGAAACCTTTCGAATTTTGAATTGTTTCATTTCTACTAAAAACCCTTTTTCACTCTCGGAGCTTTACCGATCTTTGTCCATTCAAACCTAAAAACCTTCGGAACCCTAATCCTCTTTCGAACCTTCAGATATTTCTTGCAGAAATGGACAAAACCGAGAGAACCGATGAGGCCGAGACCAGCACCATCAAGAAATAGTGCTCTGAAGGAAGAAAAATTTTGCAAGGAACGGTCATAGACCTAGAATGGATATATCAGAACAATATTATATTAAAATAAGCTCTCACTTTTCAAAATCTAGAGCAGACTTTTAATGGTGAGAAGTCTGAGTTTCTATATAAAGTAGAACTGTGATATTTATTTAAGTCTGTAAAATTTAGTTTGGGAGATGATGAGGATACCATGGTAGCTATGATAGAAGATCGAGATGTCTCGATATCCTCTGTGGAGATTTTTCATATTCTGAACTGCCCTCCTGAGGGAGTTTTTCATTTTTATTTGAAAAATATTGGAGATTTTGTGCATAATTATGAAGATATCATGTCTTTTCTTTTTGGTTCTACTCTTATAAAGAAGATGTTCATAAAGAACCTGGAGCCAGATCAGAAAATTCTAGTAAAATTTGTCCAAACAGGGATTGCAACGAGGATGTTTGAGTTGGAGAAAATATTGTATCCAGATATGTATATAATGTTCTTGTTAATGAGTGCTATAAGGCTTAACTTTCCTAGGTATATGATAAGGTGTCATCATTATTGTTGTCAAAGTGAATTTAGGATGCATTTTTATCCATTTGGTAGATTTATCTCAAAAATTTTGTTCAAAGAGGATATAGTAAGGCTACTGGAAGCCATAGTTAGATGTCATCACAGTAACACCTTCGGTGCTGGGACCCACAGAAAAATTGGCTATTTCTGGAGCACAATAAAAGGGAAACTTTTTCCAGTAGAAGCCGAGAAAGAATCAGATTGTGCTTAATCTCAGTCTGTTGAGTCCAAAGAGGGACAAGATGAATTGAGAGTAAGAAGTGCTTTATGAAGAATAAGATTTGAAACTGAAGACACTCATGAAGAAAGAAGTCCGGAGGGACTTCAGACTCAAAGAAAAAGCACTACTAGAAAAACAGGTATTTGCGACGGGTCATTTGCGACGGGATCCCGTCGTAAATGGCCTTTTCCGACGGGGGCCCGTAGTAAATAGCCTGTTGCGGAAAACGGCGTCGCAACAACAATTATTTGCGACGGGCCCGTCGCTAAAGATATTATTTGCGACGGAGATCCTTCCCGTCGCAAATATTACTCTGTATATTTGCAAAAAAACTTTTACACTAGTAATTGCGATGGGGCCCATCGCAAATACTATTTAGGACGGGCCCGTCGCTAATAGTATTTGCGACGGGGCCCGTCGCAACTAGTATTTAAAAAAAATTAAAACTATTAATAAATTATTTTAATGAATATAATAATAATACTATTTGCGATGGGCATAGTATCCCTTCGCAAGTACTATAAAAAAAATAAAAAAAAATTATTAATAAATTATTTTAATTAATATAATAATAGAATTATAATTCACAAATAAAAATAATAAATTATTAATAAATTATTTTAATTAATATAATAATAATAGAATTATAATTCAAATATAAAAAATATTAGAATATTAATAAATGATTTAATTAATATAATAATATTAGAATTATAATTCATAAATAAAAAAAATATTAATAAGTTATTTTAATTAATATAAAAATAATAGAATTATTTTACATTCAAATATTAAAATAATTCAAATATTACAAAAAAATATAATTAAATTATAATATTATAAAATTTTAATATATATATAAAATTTAATATTATAAAATATAAATAATATTATTATTCATATTAATATTGTTATTTCAAAATATAATATTATTAATATTTTATAATGAGACAGAAACTACGAATAGAAAAAAAAATTAATATTTTGATTTGACAAACTTTATAACATAAAAACAAACTTTAATCTGAAGGAGGGGGAGGGGGAGGGGGGGATGGGGGATCTGCAGATGCGGGTGGAGGAAACTTCATCCCTAAAGCATGAGTGAGTCGGCGCATGTACTCCATCTGCTCCTGCTGCTGCTGCTGCCACCGACTCATCTGCTCCTTGTACAGCTGCTGCTGGCGTCGACGCTCCTCCTCATGCTGCTGATGTTGCTGACGCATCTGCTCCTGCTCCTGTCGGAGACTCTCTATCAGTGGAGTCTGAGATCGCGACTGATCCTCATACTGTGTAGCAGAAGAAGATGCACGAGCTCCTCTCGAGCTGGACGCCGACATCGCAGCACTTCCATAATAATCTCCGGCAGTCAGTCGAGAGCTGATACCAACTAACCGGCCCTTCTCGAAGGCATACTAGGTGGTCTGTATCCATGCCACCTCATCAAACTGACGGCCAGTGGTCTGATCTGATGACTCGTCCTGACTCTCAGGCCGGGTCTGTGACGCTGCGGCCTCATATGACTCCTATAGTAGCAATTTAAAATTAAAATTGTGAATATATTATATGCAGTTAATTTTTAAACTTGAAAACAAATAATACTGACCATGATGTGATGCTGACGATCACCTCTGAGCTCCCCAGTAGCAGGATCACTATATATCCTCTGATATACGTCGTACTCCGTAATATCGGGGTGCTCGACAACCTATAAGAAAAAAAAATAAACTGTTAATATTTATAGTTATATAAAATATTTATAAATAATGTACGTACCAGATGCTGTCTATGAGTACTGAAAGAACGACTCCCAGCTCAATGAGTCATCTCCTGTCTCCCCCGATTCTGCCTCCCCACCGATGATCTCTTCTGAAAGGCAGAACTCAACCAGTGCACACATAATCCATCCCATACATGGGATGAAATGTACTCTGGTCGGTGTACTCTACATGACTCGTCAAAATCTGACACTCCTGCTTTCTTCGTGGCAACTTTTCTTAAATTGTGCAAAAAACTGACAAAAGAGATCACGCATGGCCACCTCCCATGCCTCATGGATGGCGCCACGCATGATATCCTCGATCGGATACCATAAACCCTACGAATAAATCAAAATATCATGTTAGAAATGAAATAATTTTCAAAATAAAAATTATTTATTTACGTACGTACCAACCAATGGCCGAACATGGCCTACTGCACATCAATGGGAATATGCTCCCATGTGGTCCACGGCTGAGAGAAATAGTTGCGCAAAATAGCGCTGCCCTGTCCGAGTGCTATATGTAGAAAACTGTAAAAATAATAAACATTTATTATGTGAATAGATTAATGAAATATTAGTCAAATACACAGGTTATCACACAGGTTATCACACCTCCGTGTGCGTGGGTCAAACCCAAGACGTGGACGTCGCTCGGGGACGGGGTCAGGAATCATCAATCGTGCAAGAACGCGCCCCCTCCGTGTACTCCCTGGAGCGCCTGCAGGCTGAGGGTCATCTTCCAGCAACTCATCCGCATCGAAAGGCAGGTCAACATCTTCCAACTCACGAAATGTGTTGTCGTCCATCTGAAACAGAAAATGTTAATGTTGTTAGTAAATAATTGATAATTACTATTATATATACATATATATATTTTATGATTGTATATAACTACCATGGAATTCTATCATTGTTCATCTTCATCATCATCTTCATATGTGTCAATGTCATCTTCATATTCCTCCTCAACATCATCGATATCCATTCGAGTTCCAGTTGCTTTATCTCTTACCATTTCAAATTCATATTTGACATCATTAACATCATCGTCATCACCGACTCTTAAATGTGGGGTGTCGTCATCGATACTCATGTCTCTTTGTAAAAAAGATTGATTTTGAGTACTCTCTTGAAAAACTTCAATTCTTTTCACATCAGTGAAAGCACATTCACTTTGACTAAACTGATTGTCTCAAATTTTGATTTTTATTACACTCCACCAATCAGTCAAGTCTCTTGATGTAGCACAGTACTTTGCATAATAAACATGATGTGCATGTTGATCCAATAATAATGGTTCATTTATTTCAAGAACACTTTTACATTTAATATCGATGATTCCATGAGTCGGATGAACACGCACGACTCTCTCTGTATCTAACCACCGATATTTGAACATGGTTATGTAATGTTGTCCAAGATAACAGAGTTCAATGATTTCATCAAGTATGCCATAAAAGTCAACTTCATTTTCTCGATGATGATATCCTCTCAAGCTAACTCCACTATTCAATGTTTGTTTTGATTCCCCATATGCATGTGTGTGAAATCGAAATCCATTCACCACATATGCATTATAAGTTTTAACAAGTTTGGAAGGTGGGTTACTCAATATACACAGCCGTTTGTCAATTTTATCATCATGTCGAGACACCTAAAAATTTTTGAAATAATTATCAATATAGTAAACTATACATTGAATGAGTTGCTAAAAGATAAAGAATTTATGTTACCAGTTTTTGAAACCACTGAGAGAAATTTTTCTGTCAGCGTTCTTCGAGAGCAGCTGCTGTAATTTGTGGAATTTGTTTCTTGATATGATTATCATACAACCTATAAAAAACAAAGTTATTTACTGTAACATAAATGATATAATAAGTGATATAAACACTTATAGTACAACTGATGTAATCTCTTCACAGTTGAGCAGAACATACGTATGAGCTCTGTGATGTTCATCATCCGAAAGCCAGTGTTCATAAAATCCACCAAAACCAAGCTCTGGTTTGTTGAAAACAGATAATTGATTGTTGATTTCATCAATATTCCTCTCGTTCTATCCCATTCGGTTTTGTTTTGAAAAATACTCAGATTCAAAATAATGGGAGCAGAAAAAAGATATGTCCTCTTGCAAATAAGCTTCTGCAATAGATCCTTCAACAGATGCTTTGTTACGTACTTTTCTTTTCAATTTTTTCATGCATCTTTCAAATGGGTACATCCATCGAAACTATACTGGACCTCCACATTTGGCTTCATATAGAAAATGTAACATCAAATGTTCCATTGAGTCAAAGAAAGACGACGGAAATATTTTTTCCAGTTTACATATAATTACAACAACATCTTCTTCAAGTTTTCATAGAGCATCATAATCTACAGTAGCCGCACAAATTTCCCGAAAAAAATGAGACATGTCTGTTATGGAATCCCAAATCACAGAATTCAACAGACCTCTTAATCCTATGGGTAGAAGTCTTTCCATTATAATATGACAATCATGACTTTTTAATCTAGTAATATGACCATTCTTTACACATCTACCCAAATTGGAAGCACAGCCATCTGGAAGTCTCAAATCTGCAATCCACTGACAAAATAATAAACAGTTTTCTTTAGACAGTGTATAAGCTGCTTTTGGTTTCAGTAACCTTTCTGTTTTGACATTCTCAAACAGTTCCAGTTCTGGACGCCTAAAAATTTGGGCAAGATCTAAACATGCATTTATATTGTCTTTTCTCTTTCCTGGCGTATCCAAAACTGTATGAAACAAATTATCAAAACAGTTCTTCTCAATATGCATGACATCCAACTTGTGGCGGACCAACAAATCAGACCAATATGGAAAATCCCAAAATATGCTACGTTCAATCCAATTGTGTTCTATCCTAAAACCAGAAATTTTTTGTTGGTTTATTGTGGGACCAAAAGTGATGGGAGGTAATGAAAATACAACTAATTTTAAATCCGAACCTGATATCATTTTTGGAGGTCCATCCCTTTCAATTGATCCTTTTCTTAAATGAGATCTGTTTCTGCGAAAAGGATGATCAGCTGGAAGAAATCTGCGATGACAGTCAAAATAACAATGTTTCTTTCCATGAATGAGCATAAATGCTTTGTTCTATCCCATACAGTAAGGAAATGATTTCTGACTATGTTTACTCCAGCCAGATAACATCCCATAATCCGGGAAGTCACTAATTGTCCACATCAATGCTGCTCTCAGTATGAAATTCGGTTTCGTAGCAACATCATATGTACTGACACCAGTACTCCCCAATAAACTTAATTCATTAATCAATGGTTTCAAATAAACATCAATATTTTTCTTCGGATGTCCTGTAATTATTAAAGTCAAAAATATATATGGCTCCTTCATCAACATCCCTGGAGGTAAATTGTACAGAGTTAAAAAAATAGGCCAACATGAATATTGACTACCATAAGATCCGAATGGACAGAAACCATCAGTGGAAAGGCCCAGTCAAACATTTCTAGCTTCTAAAGAAAAGGATGGATGCACACTATCAAAATTTTTCCATGAATCACCATCGTCTGGATGATTCAATCTTTTATCGGTTGAAATATTCGCTTTATGCCATGACATCATTGTCGCTGTATTCTTAGACATGAATAAATGCTGAAGTCTAGATGTAAGTGGAAAATATCTCAACTGTTTTACAGGAATCAAACCAGACTTCCCATGTTGCCCTTCTTTATATCTCAGTTGCCCACATGTGGGAAAAATATCCGACGACTCATTTTCCCCAGAATATAAAATGCAGTCATTTGAACATGCATGAATCTTCTAACAAGTAAGTTCCAAATTTCGAACCAGCCTCTTACTCTCATAGTAATTTACAGGCAAAACATTTCCTTCAGGTAATAGTGTTTTAAGCAAAGAAAATATCTGGTCAAAACAGGTGTTTGACATTCCGTTATCTGATTTGATTGCCATAAATTTTGCAACTGCTTCTAATTTGCTCATCTTGTAGCCAGGATATAATCCATCCTCAGCAGACATCAACAACTCATAAAATTCAGACGGTGCCAACTCATGATTTGAATCTATATCAGCCGGAGTTTCTGTATGTTGAACAGATGAACCTACAAAATCATGTACTAAATCTTGAAACCGGGATGGATCCGGAATCAAGATGGTATCACCTACTCTGGAACTGCATTCACCGTGTTGATACCAAAAAACATAATTTGGTTGAAAACCAAAACGCAAGAGATGTCCCCCCACTTTGTCAAACGTATCAAACGTTCTCAATGCACATTTTCTACAAGGGAATTTTATTTTTCCTTCTAAAACAAATTCTAGATTTGATCCCGCAAATGATAAAAAAGTCTCCACACCCTCTATATATACTAGATTTAAACCAGAACCGTTTGGATTTCTACGTTGATTTTTCCATATGCGGTCATCTAATAATGACTGTTGACGACCTCGTTGTTCCATATTTTTCTATAAAATAAAAAATTATTTCTGGTTTTGAATAATTTGTTAGAAAAAACACTCAATTAAGGATTAAATATGTTGAGAATAAAGCAAAACCTGTTACAAATATTGATAATTTTAATATTATATTGATTTTTTATTATTTTAATAATACTAATATAATTTTTTCATAAATATTAATTATATAATAATAACATTATTACATTATTAGTATATTTTATTATTAATATTAAAATAAAATAAATTTCTATATTATATACAATTCTCCTTTCATCTGTGTGTTTAACATTCTGTCTCTACATGTAATATTTGCATTCACTTTCACCTCTCCATTGGCGAGTAGGTTGATAATTTTGAAAGAGAATGCAAATATTATATGTGGAGACAGAAAACACACAGATGAAAAGAGAATTGTATATAATATAGAAAATTATATTATTTTAATATTAATAATAAAATATACAAATAATGTAAAATGTTATTATTCCTAATTATTGGTAATTATTCTAAATTATTGGTAATTATTCCAAATTATTGGAAATTTTTCCAAATTATTGGTAATTATTCCTAATTATTGGTAATTATTCCTAATTATTTGTAATTATTCTTAATTATTGGTAAATATTCTTAATTATTGGTAAATATTCCTAAAATTGGTAAATATTCCTAAATATTGGTAAATATTGGTAAATATTGGTAAATATTAGAAAATATTGGAAAATATTGGTAAATGTCGGTAATTATTACTAATTATTGGAAATTATTACTAATTATTACTAATTATTACTAATTATTACTAATTATTGGTAATTATTACTAATTATTGGTAATTATTACTAATTATTGGTAATTACTGGTAATTATTGGTAATTACTGGTAATTATTTCTAATTACTCGTAATTATTTCTAATTTCTGGTAATTATTACTAATTATTACTAATTTTTTGTAATTATTCCTAATTATTTCTAATTATTGCTAATTATTGCTAATTATTGCTAATTATTGCTAATTATTGCTAATTATTGCTAATTATTGCTAATTATTACTAATTATTACTAATTATTGGTAATTATTACTAATTATTGATAATTATTACTAATTATTGGTAATTATTACTAACTATTGGTAATTATTACTAACTATTGGTAATTATTACTAATTATTGGTAATTATTGGTAATTATTACTAATTATTGGTAATTATTACTAATTATTGGTAATTATTACTAAGTATTGGTAATTATTACAAATTAACGGTAATTATTGGTAATTATTACTAATTATTGGTAATTATTACTAATTATTACTAATTATTGGTAATTATTACTAATTATTGGTAATTATTACTAATTATTGGTAATTATTACTAATTATTGGTAATTATTGGTAATTATTACTAATTATTGGTAATTATTACTAATTATTGGTAATTATTGGTAATTATTACTAATTATTGGTAAATATTGGTAAATATTGGTAATTATTGGTAATTATTGGTAATTATTGGTAATTATTGGTAATTATTAGTAATTATTGGTAATTATTACTAATTATTATGAATTATTGGTAATTATTAAAAATTATTGGTAATTATTGGTAATTATTGGTAATTATTGGTAATTGTTAGTAATTATTGGTAATTATTACTAATTATTACGAATTATTGGTAATTATTTCTAATTATTGGTAATTATTGGTAATTATTACTAATTATTGGTAATTATTACTAATTATTGGTAATTAATACTAAGTATTGGTAATTATTACTAATTATTGATAATTATTACTAATTATTGGTAATTATTACCAATTATTGGTAATTATTACTAATTATTGGTAATTATTACTAATTGTTGGTAATTATTGGTAATTATTACTAATTATTGGTAATGATTACTAATTATTGGTAATTATTACTAATTATTGGTAATTATTACTAATTATTGGTAATTATTACTAATTATTGATAATTTTTGATAATTATTGGTAATTATTACTAATTATTGGTAATTATTACTAATTATTGGTAATTATTACTAATTATTGGTAATTATTACTAATTATTGGTAATTATTACTAATTATTGGTAATTATTACTAATTATTGGTAATTATTACTAATTATTACGAATTATTACTAATTATTACTAATTATTACTAATTTTTACTAATTTTTACTAATTTTTACTAATTATTACTAATTATGACTAATTATTACTAATTATTACTAATTATTGGTAATTATTACTAATTATTGGTAATTATTACTAATTATTACTAATTATTACTAATTATTACTAATTATTACTAATTATTTGTAATTATTACTAATTATTACTAATTATTGGTAATTATTATTAATTATTACTAATTAGTGGTAATTATTGGTAATTATTTCTAATTATTACTAATTATTGGTAATTATTACTAATTATTACCAATTATTACTAATTATTGGTAATTAATGCGAATTATTGGTAATTATTACTAATTATGGATAATTATTAGTAATTATTACTAATTAATGGTAATTAATGATAATTGTTTCTAACTAATGGTAATTAATGGTAATTATTTCTAATTATTACTAATTATTGGTAATTATTACTAATTATTGGTAATTATTACTAATTACAGATAATTATTGGTAATTAGTAAATTATAACTAATTATTGGTAATTATCGGTAATTATTACTAATTGTGGATAATTATTGGTAATTAGTAAATTATTACTAATTATTGGTAATTCTTGGTAATTATTACTAATTATGGATAATTATTGGTAATTATTACTAATTATTGGTAATTATTTGTAATTATTACGAATTATTGGTAATTATTACTAATTATTTCTAATTATTGGTAATTATTATTAATTATTACTAATTATTGGAAATTATTACTAATTGTTGGTAATTATTACTAATTATTGCTAATTATTAGTAATTATTACTAATTATTACTAATTATTGGTAATTAGTGGAAATTATTACTAATTATTGGTAATTATTACTAATTATTCCTAATTATTGGTATTTATTACTAATTATTAGTATTTATTCTTAATTATCGGTAATTATTACTAATTATTCCTAATTACCATTAACTATGAACAATGAATACTAATAATTTAAATTTATTAAGTAACAAAACAATGTAAACAAAATTAAATTACAACTAATTAAGAATAATTGAAACTAATAAAAATTTTAAAATAAATATTAAATTAAAATGAACATAAATACCTTTAAAATTGATCTGAGGTTGATCTCTGATCATTGTTGAAAACTTCAATATCAACTCCGGAAAAAAAATTAAACTTAAGAAACGCTGAACTCTAAAAATAGAGTTTTGAGAGAAATAGAAGATAGAGTTTGAGAATTAATGAAAAAAAACGGATGAGGGGTATTTATAGGTTAGCTTATTTGTGACGGGTATATTTGCGACGAGTATCCCGTCGCAAATAGTTTTATTTGCGACGGTACCCGTCGCAAATACCTTAGCCCGCATTTATTACGGTCAACGGTTAAATAGTTATTTGTGACGGGACCCGTCGCAAATAGTAACCTGCCAACATACTATTTGCGACGGGGAAATATTCCCGTCGAAAATATTTTTTACCGCCGCCGCTTATTTGTGACGGGCGGTAACCGCCCGTCGCAAATAACTTTCCTGTCATTTGGCACGCAAAGCACGCCAATCCCTTTGCGACGGGTTAGCTTTCCCCGTCGCAAATAACTACTTATTTGCCACGGGCAAATTCCCCCGTCGCAAATAAGTTTCTAACGGGACTATTTGCGACGGGATTTATCCCCGTCGCAAATAACTCGTCGCAAATACCCATTTTTTCCCGTAGTGAAGAACTGTTAATGAGGAACTGGATTCCCCTGTAATAACAATAAGAGATTTACTCTCTTACAGTTTTATCAGATAAAAAGTTGTTGAGAAGCCACAGGAAGAGGATACTGCTCAAATTCCAGTGACTCCACAAGTCCAAACTGAAATTGACCCTCAAGTTGTAGCTGACTCTGAAGTTACACTTCAATAGGAAAAAGAGGTCGATTCTGGTGAGGAAGTGGCCAGCCCTTAGGAAAATCAAGAAGATATTATTTTAGAATATCTAATGGATGAATATCTTGCTTATGTTCGTGCTGAGAATGTTTCTGAAGTCCACACTGAAGTAATTCGTGAGGATTTTTCCGTGCAAGAGTCCATAAAAGACTCTGGGGAAAAATCTGTAGATCAACCAGCTCAGGAGAAGGAAAAAAGAAAAATCTGATGTAGATTCACTACCTTTAGTATTGTTGCATCACATTGAAACTCAGAATGAGAATCAAGCACATGGTGCCTCTGATTCAGGGAATAAGGAAGTCAAAGAGCTGTACAGAAATTTTTCTTGTTTGGAATCTGAAAATTTTACTCTAAGGAGAGCCTTAGAAACAGAACAGTTGAAATTTTAGAGATTTAAGGGAAGTACAGTTTCACAACAAGAAGTTGAAAATTTTATGAAAGAGATGTTGACAGATGTATACAATATGAAATCATAAATGGTAAAGAAGTCAGATCTGTTAGAGTTTCAATAATTTCTGGAGACACAATTTGCATCTATCAGGACTAGTGCTGCTAGTGAATCAGGTACTTCACCTGATTTAATCAGAAGGTTTCAAGCTATCACAGCTGTCATGATCAATATGAATGACAGATTGCAAGATCTTCAATGTAACAGTGCTAATTTTTCAGTCTTGTTAGATAATCATAATTTTTTGGTTGATCAGTTGACATCAAGTGAACCAAATATAAGACATGTGCTGACTTAGTTCACAGAAAATTTGTCCTTGTTTATGGAAAAGAAAGAAAGAATTCATGAGTTTTTCAGAGTAAACCTCGTAGAATACATTCATATTACTCAAGAGACCATAGATCTTATTGTTAGGCTTTGTGATGGAATTATGAAAATGATAAGGAGCAGTTGACAGAAATCAAGTCTGTAGTTCAGAGGAGATAGACCCTATCTTATCCACTTACCAAACCTTGATTCATGTGTTCATCATGATTATACCTTTTCCATGTACTCAATGAAAATTTCTATTCCTTTTATTTATTATTATTTGTTTTTCTGTCCTTGTTTCACTATGTCAGTAATCCAGATTTAATTATTCACAAACAGTAAATGATATAGCATTTACTTCAGTTCTCTGCTACATTAAATGTATTTTATTCTATATTCTATGATTCTTTTTGATATCACAAAAAGGGGGAGAAATTTGGATAAACACAACATTTTATTTTTGTTTCATATTAATTATTTTATTTTAAATGTTTTCTTATTTTCTCTTATTAGAGAAATTAGATGTAGAAATTAAGTTAAATCTAATATTTTATTTATCTTTGCAACATTCAAAACTATATTTAATTAATTTTTCAAGTTAATTTCATCGGTTATTTTATGGGTATTTTGATAATCAAAAAGGGGGAAATTGTTGAGCAAGTGTTGTTTTCAACAACACATAATGTTTTTATTTAAAGGGGGAGTTTGTTGAAAACAATACTCTATCTATTTATTATAATTTTGATGCTCACAAATACCCTTAATTATTTTCTAATGATATTATTTGTTAAGTATATTGCAAGAATTTATTATTCATTATATTTTTATTTTTCTGGAAGAAATTTTTAAGTTCTTGAACAATGAGGATTAATTACTAAAGTATTCATATTAGCGTGTTCTATAAACACTGTTCATGTTCTACATATTCGGGATCGACTTTAGCATGTTCTGGAAACACTATTCACACCATACGTGGAGAAACATAGCATAAGGATGAAATGCAGTGTATAATTTTTCTTTTATTGAAAAAGAATGGAAGAGGAACCCTACTATAGGAAGGAACCCTACTTTGGGTTGTTGAAAAAGTCTGGAAGAAAAATTGTACGTAAGTTTTAAATGTTATTTTATTATCAAAAGTATGGTTCATCAACCTTACTTTTGTAAACAACCATACATTCTTAGAAAATTATAGATCAAGTACCTTTCATTTGAAAATATTATAAAAGTATGGATCTTTCATCATACGTTTGAAAGTTGAAGAGAAAAAGTATGGATGACCAACCTTATGTTTGTGATCAACTATACGTTGTCAACCCTACGCTTGTGATCAACCCTATGTTTGTGCTCAACCCTACATTGAAAACATTATGTTTGAAGGCTAAATCATCAAACCTACGTTTATTATCAACGTTACGTTCAGAGGATGCATTCTGTACAACTCAACCTTACGTTTGGCGTCAAATAATTTAAAGTCAATATTATTATGTAACAGTCAGCAAACTGTTTATTAGGCTGATTTCAATCCGGATTTAAAGATGATTTTAAAACATGTCTTTGAAAATTTCAGAACTGTTTGAGGATCGATTTAAAAGGATATTTTCTTGTTGAAATTCAAGGAAAGTTATGACTACTCTGTTAATTAAAATGTTTGAATATCAAGAGTCAGAAGGAAACTTTTTTGGATCTAAATTTGTAGGAGAAGTGCTCAATGTTATTATATAGATGTGATATTTTATTTTTATAAAAAAGAGAAGAAGAAAAACAGAGACTATCAAAAAACACACAAAGATCTGCTGATTAAAAATAATGACAAATCTCAATTTATTGAAGAATAATCATGATAGAAGATTCAATCATCAAAGATCATTTTTCAAATCTGCTACTGCTAAAGTTGTGAATTATATTTCTATATCTACTGCAACAGGATCAACTCAGAACAACTCTTATTTGAAGATCATTATTTCTAAAGGCAATGATCCATATACTGTTAATCGCATTCTTTTGCAATTGTGAAGAATAGCTGGAAAGTATTTTCAAAAATAAAGATTGATTTCTTTTCTATTTTTGAGTCATCGGCTTCTCGTACTAAACTGTGTAGGTTCTGTGAGTAAACCAGAAGGCTTTGTTTTGACTTAAATTGTAAAGGTGTCAATTTTCTATACTCAGTTGTGAAATGGTATGTGGAAACGAGGACTAGATATTGAAAATCACCAAGCTCATGGAGTAGAGTGTTTGTGAAGTGGACTAGGGGCCTTCTGTTCCCCGAACCACTATATATCTTATGTCTCTACTATTTAAATTTCTACTTCATTAATTCCTATGATTAAAGTTAAAGGGTAGAACACGATCTCGCTAAGAATTATAAAAAGACATAATTCAACCCCCTCTTTTGTATATTTAGTATTATCTGATCCAACATTTTCATCATAAATTAATTAACCAGTAGATAATAAATAGGATTCATTGAATTATACTTAAATATCTTTCATCACAGTCCATCCAAAGAATGGAATTTTAAGGTATAATTTTATCTTATCCATATAAAATCATAAGTAACATCAAAGGATGTTATCATAGATTAAAAATAAATTTATAATATCATTGAAACTATTCTTAAGAAAAATACCTTTTTCACTTTGAAATCACTTATTTAAAATATAATTTTTACCCAAATATTTAGGAAAATATTTTCTTTAAAAATAAACATTATATATTTTAAATTGGTATTAAAATAATTTATCATACATGGATGTGAGGAAAAAATGTATGCTGTGTATATTAAAACAAAGATTCCTTTCACATTTTCTGTAAAAAGTCAAAAAAAATACCTCCTTCAAAAAATGAAAAGAATATTACATTTAACCCATTTTTAAAAAAAATATATCATGGGAAAAAATTAATTTAAAAAAACTTTGGATAATATAAATAAACTTTCTTGAAAACATTTTTAGAAAACTTGAATATGGAAGAAGGAAAATTTTGACCAAAGAGAGAAATAAAGTCATTTTTTCCTTAAACCCATTATTTTTGTCTCCTAAGTTATTCAATAGAGGAAAGTAAAAGTAAAACATGTAATCTATATAAGATAATAAAATTTAGGTGATTATTGTGAGATATTTCATCAAATTTCTTCATCAAAATGTTAATCATAAACAATTCTAATAAATCATGATATTTTAACATAAATCCCATTACTCCGGATTAACTTGATTATAAAGTACTCTAACCTCATATATAAAAAAAGTAAATTTATTATAACTATATATATTATTCAATTAAATAATTATAATATCATATATGATTCATTGATTACATTTCAACACCCATTTATTAATAATTCCTCATTAAAATCATCATTTTCGGGTGTTAACTATGTTTTTCTAGATAATTTTGTTTTGGTAATTCTAGTCCTTGTAATTTCATCATGGTTCCATCATCTCCATAATTTTAATAATGATATAAATATCATATATATTAATTATATATATAAAGTTATATTTCCATTAATAAAATGTGTATAGAGAAAATTGAGTTTCACCATCCATGGAGATGGTTTTTCATACATATGCTTGATCATTGCTTTCACTTTCAAAAAGATCTAATTAAAGAAATGTAAATAATAATTAACATTTAAAAAATAATTATTGTATTTTACATATCATATATATTCATTAAACCTATCTTTATTAACATCTATGTAAAGTGGAATTGAAAAATAAGTCGCATTGCTTCATAGAGGTGGTAATCTGCACGTACACACAAGTGACGATATCATTTTTCAATGAATGGGTAGGTAAGAATATAGATATGATATTATAAATAAAAAATCATAATTATTTTATAAATACCATATATAAACTATAAATATCATCATCATAACCATACATAAAACATGGCGATGGAAAATGAATGGCATCGCAACGTGGAGGCGGTAGTCCACATGTATGGACGAGTGATGCATTCACTTCCCATTTGTTGGAAAAGAGGGTGAATAGAAGTGTTTACATAATTATTATAACATTTATTCTTATTTTAGATACTGAATTAATTATTTTATTATGAATACCATATTATTATAGGAGGTAGAAGTTGACATAATTTAAAAGAGGTTGGATAGGATGATTACCTCTCCTTCAATTGGCCTCCTTTAAATCCTTCATTAAACACCCTTGGAATGGAATTTTAAGAATTAAAGAACATCTAATTAATGTATTGGTAAATTTATAAGATAATTTTTCATGGGATTTTGACCTATATATCTCAAAAAAGTGTAAATAAAACAAATAATAGGTATCTTTCTATATGTGGGGGAGAGGACACACTTTGAATTTCTTAAAAGATTAAAATATAATAATGTCATAATGAATCCAAATGCTTCCAAATGGATATTTATTTGAATTTATATTAGAATGAGGTCTAAATATTTCCATAAAATAGTATTTATATCAGTTTTATTTACAAAATTACCCATTTCTCTTATTTTAACACCCCTTAATAAACCCATTTAACCATAACCTTGATGGGTTTTTTTGTATTTTTACTATTAATTGTGACCAAATATTAAATTGAAATTATTATATAATATTAATTATTAGGACTCAAAATATGGAATAATTTTTAATAATTTAAATTCATATAATTATCAGAATTTAATTCAAAATTAATTCCGCAAAACACGATGAAAAGTGGTTTTTAAAAAAATGTTTTCTTATATATAAAATATTTTTATACCAAAATCCAATATAAAATTAATTTTAATGACCCTAATTAAATTATTAATAATATAATTGAAATATATTTTCTTTTCAAATAATTTTAAAATAAATTATAACTTTTTAAAATCTTTAAACGAAAATACAGTTTTCAATAAAAACTAATATTTTTCACTATTCATCTAAAAATCAATCCTTTCAGAAAATTCTCAAAAAATAATTCTAAGATAATTTTGAAATGATAATTTCAAAAATAAAGTTAATTTTTTCGAATAAAATTTATAAAAGTCTAAAAAATAATAATTATATTATTTTCTCATAAAAATCAATATAAACTATTTTTTAGGAAAAAATATATTTCAAAAGCTTAAAAGAACTTTGCTAAAAATTGAATACTTATTTATCAATATATTTTCAGAATCTAGATTTTTTCAAAATAATATTAAAATTTTGTTTATTCCTATTAAATCCACCAATTTAATGGCTAGTTTATAATGGTATATTATGCTATGGTTCATTTAGACCTGCGTTTGTGTGTATCGCAAGCTATGAAAGAAATTAAATTTATTTGAAGTAAAATATATCATAAAATATCAGTGTGTTATAGATTCAACAGATTTTGTAATGTTTTTCTAGTTTATTTCATTTCATCTAATTTTTTAATGATTTTTTATTCCTTAAATTCAAGTTTTCTTCGACTATTCATATTGAAGGAGAAGGGGTGATATATTTTAGGTAAGTGAATCTAATCATTTCTCATGTCTTGATTCATGTATATAGTTGTGTTTTATGATTCATTTTGTTATATCAGATTCACAAAACACCAACAAGACGCTAATACACATGATAATGTAATTAAAAGAATACTAAATTGAAGTATAAATATCATTCCATATATATAAAAATGAATGTCAAAGTTGTTATTTTGTTTATAAAATATCTAGAAGAAATAATAAGGGAAATAAATATGGTGTTATTAATAATTAATTTGTTATTAATTTATTTAAAATTCCCTAAGTAAGAATAAATAGTGATTCATTGAATTTTTTATATAATATATCATGTTGAATAGATAATAAACTCTACTATTTCTTTTTTTAGTTCCTATGTGATGTTAATTGCGATAAATAAATAAAGTGGTGATTCAAATATTTGGATTAAGTTTTTTATTTGTATTGATAAGGAAATTATTAATGTTATCAATTAATATTACTCATTGAATATTGTTTATATTTTATTCATCATGAATTATTGGAATATTTATTTTATTTGATATTATTATGATCTTGATTTTTTAGGGTATTTGATTATTGAAATTATTTTTTTATGGAAAACATTTTATGTTCTCAATTTGACTTGGTAATGAAATAAAAATAAATATAAAAAATAGAAATTTAATTTATAATATAGGTTTTTTTCTTTGGGTGACCTGATGTGTGAGTATGGGTTTCAGTGTTGGATTTGTTCCTAGTGACAAAGTTATAACCCCTATTATGTTACTATTATAATACTATGGAAAAAAATAGTCTATGCTCTAAACCTCTCACTCTCCCTCTCCCTTCTCTCACCCCTCCATAATTATCTCTTATTAATTTAATATTATTTCTTTTATTTTTCTCACTTCTTGGTCCCCTATTAGATTTTTGATTATGGAAATGTGACTATGTTGATCAAAGAATAGTAGTACTTAAATTTTGATTATATAATTCTACTAATTTTTGAATATTTTTCTAGTTAATATTATTTCATCTAATTTTAAAATAATTTTCAGATTATATTAATTTAATTTTTATTTATGGGCGTATATTGATAGATAATGTGTGATTTATTTTTGATATTTTCCATGATCTTTTTTCATCTCTTGATTATTTTATATGGTTGTATTTTTTGAGTATGTGTTTTTTTATATGGGCGACCCAACCAAGAAGTTAATGCACCAGATAATGGAATTAAAATTTTGTTTATTCTAACATGATGTATAAATATCAGTCCACATATAGAATAATGGGTGGTATAATGGTTATTTTGTTTATAAAATATCAAAAATAAATAAACAAGGAATTATATATGGTGTTATTCATAGCAAACTTCTTATTAAATAATTTAAAATTTCTTAATTAAAAATAGTTCTTCTATGAATTTATTAAAAATTAGATGATCTAAAATAGATAAAAACATTATTGTTTCTTTTTTTAGTTTCTATGTGATTTTAAATAAAAAAACATAATATGTGAGCATAAGATGAAAAAACATAATAAGTGAGCATAAGATTAAAATAATAAGTGAGCATAAGATGAAAATATTTTTATGATTAGAATACATAAAATATATTTACCCAACAAATAATAGATCATAAAACCTAAGACATAGAGTATAGCATTATAGAGTATAAGAAATGAATTACAAGGGATTAGGAGAATTTTTCAATAATTATAAGCTATGAAATAAAAACATAGACATAAGAATAAGTACGAAGTTATATAATACACATGAGGATAGGTAAACATAACATATTAGGGTATGTTACACCACCTGATTCCCATAAAATAATAAAACAGACTACACCACACAATTCTAGTGACATAGTAAATCAGGCATTACTACCTAATTCCCATAGTGGATTAAACATTCCATACTTGATTCCTATAATTATCTCATGAGATATAAATCCTTAAATAATTCATTGGAGGAAGATATATGAACCTGCCCATTATCACCAATCTTATCATAAATAACCCATGGAAATAAAAATGGGTTTCATTAAACACATCATAAACAATCAATTGAAATAAAATGGGTTTCATATCATTTTCAAATTGAATTAAATTAAAAAATAATCCATAATCATAACAAGATAAAATCATGGAAAATAAATGGTATCCAAATATATTAAATAAATTCTGAAGTAAATACCCATTAAATATGATGATGATGTATATTTTATCAATATAGTATAGATAAAAAGGTATATGGTTCTGTTAATAATTTTCCCCAATAAATTTATGTATGTAATCTAGGATAACACACTTTAATTAAGGAAATATAAAAAAGGGTATTTACAAAACAAAGGCATTGGAAGAAAAATATTTCCTACAAAATAGGGTGACTTGGAAAGACAAAAGAAATGACGGATCATATATTTGAAAGAAAATAAAATTACATGATCCATATGAAGAAATAAGGTGGGCATTAAATGTTAAATAATTTCCTTGATCACGTATTAGATATGTCAAAAGATAATGACTTATATGAAAAAAAATCAGAGTTTTAGAAAAATCACATTGAAATAAGAAATTTATTTGATATTATTAAAACATTTTAAAAGATATATTTTATAAAATTAGTATAAAATTAATTTATTTTAGAAATAATGAAAACATAGAGAAAAGGTTTTATATAATACCACAAAGGTGGTGGAAATTTTTTTTACATAGAAAATATTTAAAATAAATATTTTTAGACTTTAATGAAATTGAACCTTATGGAAAATAGTAATAATTTATTTAACAAAAGTTGATGTTTATATAGTATAAAGTGAACGTAATCAGTTATTAATGCTTATATAAGGATATTTACAAACTTATCTAATAAATATGGACATAGAAAAAAGGGAGTTTCATGACTGAAAATAAATGTTTTGGTTAGTTTCCTTATAATGGGTAAATAATTATCCAAGGGGAAATGAATTTAGAGAAGAAAATTATAACCCAAAGATTGAAAAAAATAGAATAAAATGATAGAGGTTTTAGAGAAAAAATTACAAAAATTACCTATATGTATTATCTTTCAAAAGAAATTACTATTTGGAAATGACATTGGTGTAGAAACCCTCACAGTATGGGTAACATACGAATCAAAGGATCTTGAGAGTAAGATCATGAAATGTTCATTAAAAAAATAATGAAATGGAATATATTTTATACTTTAATGTAGTAGGGTAGTGAATACAAAATATTAAATAAATATTGGTGTGTAATATCAATCATGTATCATGAAATTAAATATGAGATAATAACCCCTAACAACATTAGAAACTTTCGATCCAAAACCCCTTGAATAATATGATTTAAAATAAATCATTAAATACCCTGAATAATGACAGGATTGAGATAAAAAAATATTAAATGGGAATTAGATAATCCATTCTAAATAAGACATGTTTTATACTAGTAAATATACCTCAGGGGTGAAAATTTGAGATAATAAACTCTTACCATGTTTCCACGCTTAGATGAATGAACTCTATGATCTTGTATAACAAATATAAATATCTTAATTAGATATTCCAAAATTTTCATTAAATACATAACATTTATAATCTTCATTTATAATTATTCGATATATATATATATATATATATTATTTAGTTATTTTTTATTTTCAATATCGAGTTTGAGTAATCTTGATCATTGTAAACTAGATTTGTAATAGTGATATCGTCCTTCACTCCTCTCCCAAATTTCATCATTCCAAGATAATAATAGACACAATAATTAATGTTTTAAAATAATTTATAATGATTTAATTTCATTTTATTATAGTTTTTATTTTGATTATTGTAGATTAAATTGGAAACAATTGTGTTTTGATCATTTTTAACAAATGAATGGTGGTATATTAATTAATGAGTATTGTTTTAATGTTACTATTCCATAACCAAAATAAAATATGTATTTTCCTTTCTATATCATTTTATATCATTAATTATTTTACAACCAAACTCCAGTAACCCATATCTGGTTATTATTTTACTATTTTGGCATGAAATATAAGGGATCACATCATGAAGAATCTAATACTTTAGTAGTCTTGGGTGACTAGATACATATATTATTCTCACATTACATCTAAAAGCATGAAATAAAGATTAAAAATTATTATGATAACTTTATTATTTATTCTAGTAATTCCTTCATTTCTTTCATAGATCACTTATTGGTATCCTAGAGAAAGGGAAAAATAATAAATGGTGACCTAATATGCTCGGTAAGGGAAATATTTAAAAATAATATATAATAAATTAAATAAAGAATTAATAATATATCAGAGATACATCATAATAAAATATGCTATATAAATAATATAATAAAAAGGTGACTAGATCCAAGGATGTCGTATAAACAAAAATAATCACATGGATAATAATAACTAGTTCCATCATATTGGAATGCATAATGTCAGACATCATAATCTTACCATCAAGGACTTATTCCAAGAAAACATGCATAAATAGGAAAGGACTATGCCAATACCCAAACCAGTATGTCTCATGATACCTAATGATACATTGAGGGCCTATAACAATCTCTTACCATTACTTACTATTTCCATTACATCATCATATAAAATGGGTGAATAAAAAATTCAATACACAATCGACATAAACATTCATATTGAATACCTGGAAATTAAAGCCAAAATTAAATCTTATGACCATTTATTAAAAATAAATAAAAAGTACAAAGGAAAGGGATGGGTTCAAACAGAGAAAAATTCACACATCCATTATACAATAGATATAAATATCATAATAGGAAATTTCATTTCCATATTCAAAATAATTAGTTGTTTTCCATTTAGAATCGAGGTTACCCTGATTGAGGATCATAAGAAATTCTACATTTCCCTTCTTTGACACCTTTACTGAGGATCTGGTAGACACATTTTGTGGCACATTAGAGTAGTCTTTTTGAGTCCTTCTTTTTGAAGGGGTATGGGTGAAACCCTCTCTATCAATCACCTTTACCTTAAAATAAATTATTTCTTGCTTAATGGACGCATTCCTACCACTGTGTGATGCCTTGGGAGGGATGCCACAACACATCCTTTCATCATCATAGAAATTACTCCATTTCTAAAATAGTCTAGAGGAATTTATGATTTTATGGCCCTCTTAATGGAAATTCACATTTTGTTAAGGATCATCTATATTGAGAGCATCCCCTGTAGGGGATAAAGTATTGGAGGTCATTAATTTCATTCATCCTTTCCCAAAAAGAGACTAAGTAGAGGTATCCACTAAAACACACTGTAGTGTCAGCCCATCATCTACAATAAACATTTCCTACTAAATACCAGCATCAATCACATCATGAGTAGATGTATCCACTGAACATTCAGATCCAAAACAGAACTAATAACTTCCTTGTATGCTATCTCTTAGTGAAAAATATCTTGAGGACTAGCATTTCTTCTTGGGTTGTACATACCAATAGGATCAGTCCTCATCTTTGAGTATGAAGCATTCCCCTTCAAATCCTCAAACACAAGTTTATCCCCAGATGTATACCTTTCACCAACAGGTTCCACATTACTCTGCATTGTCTTCCCCTTAAATTTCTTTCTACAGTGTCTCATAATATTTTCCAAATAATTCTAAAATGGTTGAAAATGATTTAAAAATATCAGTGGATGATTTATTGAGGAAAATTATCTTTCCCTTTTAAAATAACATGTTTTAAAATATAGAAATTTTCAAAATATTATAAAAAACATTTTCATTGAAAATAACCATATAAACCTATAAATTAATCTTTAAGTAGGTATTATCTATAGCTTTGGGGGAAATAATTCATGCATTGTACTTAAAAATAATGGTTTCATCCACACCTTTTGGTAAAAAAGTGCCTCATTTGGAAACTGATTAGAATATTCATTTTAAAATAATTTATAGAAACAAAATTGGGTAAAAAAATATAATAAATAATTGGATAATATTAAAAACATTATTGAATTTTTTTAAAGAAAATATGGACATTTAAGAAAAATATTCTCAACTAAATAAAAAAATGAAGTAACTTTTCCGTGAAAACATTCTTTTGGTCATTTTGAGTGCCCACAGAAGGTAAAAATGGGACTAATAGTTGAAAACCATAGAAACAAACATATTAGAAAAAAAATTGTGGGTTTTAAGATAAAAATATCATATAATTAATCTAATGTCAACTAAAATTTAAAAAATCACAAATAAGGATGAGAATATAAAATAAACCCTTGCCTCAAGTTTGACTTTCTTCATAAGTTCCTTTAACCTCGTAATAATAAATTAAAATTTATTAAAAATCTATAAAAACCAGATAAATAATTATAATATTATACACTGATAAAATTTCAATACACATTTATTAATTACTATTTATTAAAATCATTGTTTGTAAGTTTTAATTGTCTCATTTTTCATGTATGTTTGGGTTTTGTAGTTTCAGGCCTTGTATATTTCACAAGGGTTTATAATCTCCAAAATGTTAATAATTATACAGATATCATATATATTATGTAAATATATCATTATAATTTGGAATTATAATCAATGATGGAAAATGAAACACATCACTTCGGGGAGGTGGTAGTTCACATGTATGCATGGACGATGTTTCAGTTCCCCATTTGATGGAAAAGGAAATGAAAAAGGGTTATACCATAGTCATAATAAAATATAAATATATATAATATACTTATTTTATAATATCATTATTCTTTAAGACGATTTTAATTATTTTGATGAAAAATTAAAATGAAAATTCACAATTAAGAGTTATATCAATCCATTGGAAAATCACTATTGGCTTATACATTAAGAATTCTTGGTTTTCCCAACGATGAGACCAATGCCTCAATTTCATATAGATTAATTTTAGGGATATAATTTTTCAGGTATTTTATAAGATATATTACTAAAACATTTTGAGTAATAGAGCTGAGGAGGTTCCCTTTTATAAGTGAGAGAGGGGCCCTCTTGGAATTACATACAGAATTAAATTACTATAAATCAATTTTCATGGATAATTGTAAAAAATGATATATTTAAAATATATAATTTTTACTATTCTAAACATTCTCCTACAATAAAATTAAAATAATATTTTTATAAATTTTAAATTAATTAATAAAATATTATTTAACATAATATACCATTATAGTTGTTTTCGGGACAATTCACATAATTTGACATTGATGGAATAAATATAGTAATAGAATTATAGTATAAACTTTTAAAAAATAAAAAATATGT
Organism: Viscum album; assembly: GCA_963277665.1. Classification (NCBI taxonomy): domain Eukaryota; kingdom Viridiplantae; phylum Streptophyta; class Magnoliopsida; order Santalales; family Viscaceae; genus Viscum; species Viscum album. The sequence goes on along the minus strand of OY728146.1, from coordinate 638,159,707 downwards.
TATATATATCCACAAAATTTATGAAAAACTATTAATCACCCAAATAATATTACTTTTATAGATTTTTATATCATTTACTTGATTTTTATACTATTTACACAATCATTGTGTCGGCATTGCGTAAAGAATTTTATGTAACCATCTCATCACTAAAAATTAAATATAAATTAAAATGATAAAAAATATTCCTTAATATTTCAAAAAAACATAAATTAATAGAAGTTTCTTTTATCCTTGTCACAGAATTTTATAGATATTAAAAGCAAGAGAGTGGCATTTTTTACATTATCCTCTACATAAAATCATAAAAATGTTATGATGAACGGAAAGTGGAAATAGATTTTCAAATTTTAGAATATAATATGGTCATGGTATAGAAACACCCATAAAATGAAATAAATTCTTGTTTTAGGGTAATTGTAAAGGCTTATCCCATAGTTTTTATCTTATTTTACCTTTTTCACCTTTACCAAGATGACACATATTTACTATGGTTATTATTCATAATGAATAAAAATAAAATGGAAATATTAAAAAATATTTAAACCTCATGATTCTAAATATTGTATCCATTTTTCATGATTCAATTCATATAAGTGGTAGAAACCAATTTTAATATAAATACATAAATTGCAATGTCAAACTGTTTTTGGAAAAAGGTGTTTTTAAGCCCAAAAATAAACTTATATCAAAATCAAGTATGATTATAATTAAAATTTTATTTATTATATTTTATATAATTAAAAAATACTTATTATACTTGAATATAAAATTAAAATCATTATGTAACTTTTAAATGGAAATGAATGACAGTTTACAAAAGGCAATATTTTTCATTATTCAGTGAAAAATCAATCATTTCAAAAAAATCCCACAACATAACGTGAAGATAATATTTAAACACTAATTTTAGAGATTATATTAAATTACTCAAATAAATATTATAAAAATGGTAAAAATTAGTTATAATGTTTGTTCCCAAAAGTCTATAAAATCCATTTTTGAAGAAAACATATTTTTTAAGCAGAAAATGACTTTACTAAAAATTTTCTAATTATACATCATGAACCAAAAAAAATATTTTAATTATATAAAACCATTATATATATTTTGATAATGTGGTTGTAACTATTTATACCACCAATATAATATCTATGTTATAAAGGTCATTTTTTAATAATATTATTTTTATAATATTTAAAATTTGATTAAAGCTCGATATTGCGTGTTAAGAAAGATATCAAGAATAATGTTCATTTTAAACTAGATTTTTTGGGTTCTATATTATCCCCCTTAAATAAATTTGATCCTTTAAATTTTTATCATATTAATAAAAGGTTCTATATTTGAAAATACTTTTTTTTAACCCAAATCGAACAAAGGAATAATAAAACATATATGGAAAAGGGGATGTGGGAAACAAAATGGTTTCCCAAAATAACAAATAATTATGTTCCCAAATAAGCATAATTATTGAGGGGTTAAATTAAAATATACAATTGGAGGAGGGAAAAACATTGATAGATTAATAGTTTGATATAGAACAAGGGCATATGAAATTTAATGAACACAAAACCATAAATCTGGAGGGGTGAAAAGACTATCAATTAATCATAAATGCTGGTAAAAGAATCAAATTTTTATTTTCATATTATTTTCTTAAATTTGATCAATTATTTTAAATTCCAAAAATATAATACGATAAAATATAATTAATTTATTTCGTTACATTTCATAAGCATAATTTCATCATTTAGTTGTGTTCCAATAATTCTTGACTTCATCTTTTACTCCATGAAATGAATATTCAAGATGAATTTTTTATACCTGAAGCACTAAAATTAACTTTTAATTGATCATAAGATACCTAAAATAATGACAATTTACTTTTCATGTCTCCAGATATTTAAGAAAACAAAACTGATTAGAACAGGTTATACAAAATTGTAAAATCATTTTATGATGAAAGAATACATTAATATCTAAAATCTTAACAATAACATCCAATGTTCAAATTGACCTTTAGACTCCTCCATTATATGTCTGACCAAATTCAAAGCCCAAAAATCTAAAATATTTGATCATATATTTTTATCAAGATCCACCTTACTATTATCTCCAAATAATATCAATCACAGATAAGTTCATCTACCGAAAATGTCTACACCTTAATCATATACTTCCCAAAATATGTCAATCATATCCATAAATATCATAAATCACCATATAGATGCAATAAAACCATATAAGCTTCTATAAATTAAATCAATCTCCATTCATTAAATTATTTTTTCCTTTATCATATAATATTACAAATATAGTGTACATAACATTAATCTATAAGTCACTAAATATCATTTCAATTCAATGGTTATCTATACGATATATTCCCAAAATATACTAACTCTTTTATCCCAATAAACCATAATTACCTCAAAATCAATTATCATATTAACCCTAAATTTTATCAATAACATTGAAATTATTTCTACAAAATATAAAATAATTGTTCATTAAATATAGTATTTACTAAAACATATAATAAAATAAAGTGTTTTATTCCCATAAATGTCTCCTAAAATATTCCTAATCATGTTAAACTCTCATTACATAAAACCTAAAAAGGGGGATTTATAGATTTATGCTAATTAGAAACCTTATATTAATAAACCTAATTCACTTTAGGTTTATCCCATATCACTATAAAATATCAAAGGTTTCCATAGATTCCATTTCCTCTTTATTCATAATCGTTCATAAAAAAATGTGAATTAACCCAAGTTTATCCTTTGGGATTATCACAATAGGTGTGTGGTTAGGTCTCATTAACTATTCACCAGAATGATAGACAAGAGATACTCAACCAACTCTTTTTCAGTTATTACCCCTAGATAAAACTATGATAAAACTATGTCTACTTGTAGTATCAAGGTGGGAATGTATTTCAAGTAAAACTACATAATATCAAACATACCAAAAACATTGTTATATAATCTTATAATTATACATATACTCAAACTTTCATAGGGTTATATTCCCTAATATATGTTTTCCAAAATCTAGTATTCAAGGTTTCTACTAAACTTCCTTATATACCAACTATAAAACTCCAACTCTAGTAAACCAGAGATGATGGTTAATTTAAATCATTATAATGAAATACAAGGGATTGTAACTTGATGGATAGAATATTTTAGTAGTCTTGAGAGAATAGATACATATATTTTTCTCACATTAAATTTCAAAGCATGAAATACGACTTAAAAATTTATTTTGATAACTTTATTATTTATTCTTGTAATTATTTTAATTTATTCATAGATCCATTTTTAGTATCCTGGTGAAATAAAAAATAATAATAATGGTGATATCATATGCTTAGTAAGGGAAAACACATAATAGAACCTATCATAAATTAAATAAATCTATAATAATATAGAAGAGTTAAATAATAATCAAATATTCCATATAACAAAAATCATAAAAATGGGACTAGATTTATGGATGATATAGAAACAAAAATTATAAGGTATTGGACCTCTTTGGTCCATTAATTTGTGGTAATTTGGTGTTTTAGGTGTTCTAGGATGTCAATGTGACTCGTTTCAATACATTGAAAATTTTAGCAGTTTTCTAATAGTGGCTCTCCCTGGTAATGGCATGTTCGAAGAGGCTCGCTGGTTGTCACTCATAGGTGGTTGCTTGCTAGTGGTCGCTCGTCCGGTGGTGTCTCACCTGCTAGTGACTCGCTGATGGTGTAAGGTGGTTCATCCTGGTGTTCTCTCATCCAATTATGCATCTCCTAGTGGTGCGTCATTTAATGGTGGCTCAATCGTAGAGCCTCACATAAAGTTACCTCTCAAGTGGTTCTTTGATGAGAAATGCCTCATCTAATGGTTCCTCATGTACATTTTTTCCATCTTCTTCTAGTTTTTACCTTATAACATCCTTATTTGATATAAAATGCTTTTAATACCTTATTTGAAAGGATTAGAGACCAATTCTAAGACCATAAATCCTATCTTTGATTTCCTAAGATTCTGAGGGATTTTAATTGGTAAATTTTTTTTTATCTTGACTAGATCTTCCTTAAAAGGAAAATCAAAAACATATCTGAACCCATGAATATGTTTATATCATCCCACATCCAAGATACCTTTCCCCCTTTATCTTCATTTCTTTCTATTGGTACAGGACACCTTGAACCCTTATTCTCATAGGAGTTGTGTCGTTGGGCTGCATATTTTTATTTGTGTTTCCATATAGTTTTTCCTACTACATGTGCACCCTTATTTTTCATTTGACTAAGAAGTGTTGATATCTATTTCTTCTATGTAGGTTTTACCTCATCTTTCTTAATCTTGAATCATATGGGATGATTTATAGATATTTTTCCTTATGAGTATAGTCGAATTCATATTAATAAAGATAGTTGGACCAGTTTAAGATCAATATACAGGTGTTGGGAAAAGTGGTGCATGTTCTTGATATTTTTTTTGTTTCTAGTGATATTATGCTTTGTATGGACTAATTACCCACTAAAAATTGTTGTCGTTGGGGGGTCCTTGTTTACACATGGAATGGTTTATGGAATGAATGTTTTTTGTTTCTTTTTGAACACATGTTTATGAAAATAATTAACCACATATACTCAGATAATAAATGGATTCCCCAGGATCATATTGTTTCTATGATAACCCATGAATTAATTAGTGGAATTAAATAAGGTATTCCTTGTTGAATCTAAATATGGTTTTCCTTGGTTCCTATGGTGATGTGGTTTTAGTCATGGTTGTATACAGGGGGTTGTTTTTGTTGATATGGTAATATGGGTGTGGTTTGATGATGTAGCAGGGTTGTGGAGATGGTTGTTCTTTATTGTGTTACTGGATGTGGTTGTGATTTGGGGGGTTTTGGGTTGGTATGGTGGTTTTGGTAGGGTAAATTTGAAGGACATTAGTGATTGTCATGGGGTGTTTTTCTAACATACTGAAATCTTCACCTTGTATCAATACATTGTGGTACAATGTGTCTTTAATGTGAAGTGTGTTTATTTACCAAATCCTTTTATCCTATGGATGAATTTGAATGTTTTTCTTATTGTGTGTTGGGATTATCAGTTTCCCAAGTAGTGATGGATTGAATAAATAATTTTTTAATAATGATTGGGTTGGATTGGGTTGGTTTGGCTGAAATAATATAAATAGTTAAATAAATTAGTTGGGAATATGAAATGGGTTTTTTGTCTTGATGTGTGGTGTTGTTCATTTACAAGAAGTAAAAAAAGGTGCCAGTGTTGCGTCTTGGTTTTTTTTGAGAACCCATAGGTTGGGAATGGTTTTTGGGTACCATATATGTATGTACTGTATTTTCCTTATGATTTATATACATATCCCACCATATATGAGCTCTATGTTTTGAACAACCCCATCCCCATGGGGGAGGGTGTCTTTAACAACATATGGTGAGGAGTACAGATGGCTGAGTACCTACTCTTTTCTACTTTCTCTTCCATGAAAGGTATGTATGGCATAGGATGTAATGATCAGTGGTATGTTAGTGTCTTAGATGTTAGTTTTGATGGCTCAAGTTTCTTTGGGTGACATGTGATAACCTAGGTGTTTGTGGGAGAGGTGGTTTGTTTCCTAAGTGTTTCAGGATGAGTTATGACGTGCTTTCACAGGTGTCTTTGGGATGAGATGTGATGTGTTGTGAGGCCTAGGTGTTTGTATGTGGGATGTTTTGTGAGGACCATGTGTCTGTGGGTGGGATGTGATGTGGTGTATGGAAGGTATGGGATAACCAGGATGTATGAATTTGGGAAAGAGTGGCATACCATTGGGGAAGTGGTAAAGAGTACTCTATCATCGATGTTCTTTATATTATATTACTTAACAAGTGTTATTTGGGGAGTGTCCCTTGGTGAGGTTGGGATTTTTATTTGTAATCCTGTTTAGGTTCTATTTGGTTTTACTACTTTCACATGGGTATATTAGTATGCCTCTTTCACATGTTCATGAGAGACTTATTTTCCTACTAAGTACACTTATATGATCAGCCTATATACATAAACTATTTTAGGTTGCTAGGAGGATTTCGTAGATCTTCATGGACCTTACTATCTCGTATCTTGATAGTATTCATGTTGAAACTAAGATTTAATTTTGGTATTTACTTTAGAGAGTTTTGTATTGTAATATTTCTATTTTACACATGCATGTGGGATGGTTTTTTGGATTTCTTTTATATTGTTTCTTGAAGTTTCATTTGGAGGATTTTTCTTATCTCCAGATCTTGTTTCTTATAAAGGGTAATGCCTCCCATATTGTGATATTTGTACACTCTTGGTTCAAGTCTCCAACCTGGGGCTTACTAAAGGTGGGACTTGGGGGTCATTATCTTTCTCTCCTTACTAAGGTATCTTTGGAGGGAGGGACATAATAGAGTGGTATCAAATGTGCTGGTTGAGAGATTGAATGGAGTTTGGGGTTAGGTATGGTGATGATTTCATGGTATGGTATGGAAATAGTTCTTGTTGAACTTGGTACATGACATATTATAGGGAGACCATCTAAGACATGGTATTTTAGGGCCCCCATGATCTAATTCACAGACTCTGAGCTTATTGAACATCCAAGTAAGACAGACTTTTTTGTAGGGAAGAGACATCGGAAAGGTATATGCATCCTAATGAATTGTGTTCTTGTTCAATTGTGTTTTTTGGGAAGGTTTAAATTAATAAATGATATAAGTTCAAATAAACCATAATAAAATTCCATACTACACTGGTTTAGGAAATATTTTTTTACCTTTAAGATATGGCTTCTGGCTATTGTCTGAATGTTACTCAGGTTTTATAGGTTCACCAGGCTGAGTTTTTTGATCACTGTAGGATTGATCCGGCTGATGAGGATGATAAATGGAATATGTTTTTGAGTGATTGATAGTGGAAGTCTTTGGGAAAGTATGAGGGAAGTGTTTCAAAAGTGGAGACAGAGAGATGGTTAGAGGAGCTTGAGATAACCTTTAATTTTATATGGTCCCCAATGAGATATTGGGTTCCTTTAGTAGTTAGTCTGATGTGAGGAGATTCATGTCAAAGGTGGATGTTTTATCTAGGGGAGCAGAAATAGGCAGATTCTTTGTGGGTTGACTTCCATAAGGAGTTCCAGGCAGAGTTCCTTTCATTGACCATGAAGGCAGAGAAGAGGCAGGAGATACTCTAACTTTAGAAGGAGAGTATGTGTGTGGGGGAACATTGGATCAAGTTTAAGGATCTTCTTATTTATACCCAGATCTCTTTCTATATGAAGAGTCTCATGTGATATGCCTTGAGGAGGCATTATGTCCTTCTATACAGTATGTTGTTGCACCTTTTATGTTGTCGATGTATCTGGAAGTTTAGAAGAATATGTAGGTGATTGAGGAGATTCACTCATGGGGAGTTTTACTATGATAAAGGATACAACAGAGTTATTTGAGAGTTAGAGTTTTCAGTGGCAGGTCGTAGGTTCCAGGACCTTCGAGGTTTTTATCGATAGGGAGTCATCTTCAACAGCTCCCTTTCTGAACTCTTGTTTTCTATGGTTTTCATGATTTTACCAGGAGCTTCATGCTAGTTTTTTTGTTATTGTGGGGTTCATTTTCATTTATAGAGATAGTTCCCAGTGGTTCCCTAAGCTCTGTTTGGTGTAGGTGGATAGATTTAGTTCCATCCTTAGCAACAGTTTATAGTGAGGCCATTTGAGCAGCAGGGGCAGATAGTTTTTTCTTCGCCTAGGGGACACAGATCAGGTAGAGGCCGAAGTTAGGATATTCCTCATGCTCAAGGACCATGAAACAGGCATGGAAATATATGAGGTCATCATAAAATATTAATAGGAGGTGGTAATGGTCGGGTATATGCTGTAGAGGTAGCATTTCAAGTGGGGATAGAGATCATTAGAGTTACAATCTATTTGTTTAGAAGCCTTATTTTTTGCCTTGTTTGATTTAGAATATTCACACTCATTTGTTTCACCTAATATATCCCATTCTCAAGGACTAGACATATAGAGGATTCACATGCCCCTGGTGTTGAGTATTCTAGTATGAGGGCAGGTCGGCTTGTTTGATGTGTTTCGGGGGTGTAGACTGATGATGGGACCACATCAGTCTCTTTAGAATATCTTATTTCTATAGATGCATCCATAAGATGTAACACATGGAATTTACTATTTATATTCCATAAATTATGTTAATTATTTCATCCAAATGAGAGTCGTGTTTTTTATGTGGATAGCCAACATGTGGTTTTCAATGGTGAGCAGGGTTGTCTACTGGGCTGTCGGCATGTGGAGGCCCTTCTTTCCTTGTTAGATAATTTGTTAGTGGAATTAGTGTAGGATGAAATGGTGCTGGTTCCTAGAGTCATTAAAGAGTTCTTGGATGATTTCCCTAAGGATTTTTCGATTCTACCCCCTTGATTTGATGTTGAGTTTGGGATAAACTTGCAGCATGATGCTTCTTTGATTTTGATGGCTCTTTATAGGATGGAACCTTCATAGTTGTTGGATTTGAGTATTTAGATATATGATCTAATGCAGAAGGGTTTTATCTCGCCAAGTGTGTCACAGTGGGGTGATCCAATGTTATTCAAAAAGATGGAGAATAGTATTATGAGGTTATTTATAGACTACTAGAGGTGGAATAAGGTGATAATAATGTACTTTTACCCCCTTCTGAGGATAGAAGATCATTTAGACCAGCTGATAGGGTCATGTTTTTTTCTAAAATCAATCTATGGTCTTGATATCACTAGTTAAGGTTAAAAGAGGGAGATATCCCAAATACTATATTTAGATGTAGTTATGGTCACTTATCTTTTATATTCATTCCATTTGTCATTATGAATGCACCGTCTATGATCATGTGATTTATGAAATTTATCTTCCATGAATTCCTAGACTAGTTCTTCATTGTATTAATAGATGATATCTTATTCTACTCAAAGTTAGAGGAAGATCATGTCGAGCATCTCAAAACTATCTTGTAGGTTCTTCGACGCCACCAGCACTATGGAAAGTTGTCTAAGTGTGTGTTCTAGACATAATAGGTTAATTTCCTTAATCTTTTGGTGTCTTTGAAGGGTATTACATTAGAATTTTCAAAGTTTTAAGTAGTTTCTTCTTGGTTAGTACCCAAGAACATGGTATAGGTTCATAGTTTCATTGGCGTCATAGGATATTATTAGAGGTTTGTACATAATTTCTCTCAAGTTACAGCCCTATTGAAATACATGACCATGAATTACCAAGATTTTGTGTGGAGTGGGTAGTGCTAGGTAGCATTCAGTTACCTAAAGGGGAAGTTTGTTAGTTCTCTAGTGTTCTGGTTTCCTGAGGAAGGGGTGGTTTTTGACGTGTTTTTTGATGAATTCGATCATTTTTTGGGATTCATGATGATGTAGTAGTGGGAGGGGATCTCTTATGGGTCTAGGAAGTTATGTCCCCATGAGTGTAACTATGCCACCCATGATCTAAAACTATTAGTTATTATGTTCATGCTGATGTTTTGGCATCATTACCTCATTATGGAGTGATTTTTGTTCTTCATGGATCATTGGTGTTTGAGGTATGTCTTTTCCCAGTGTGAACTAAATCTACAAAAGTGGAGGTGAATGGTGATTCTTAAGGACTATAATATTGAGATCTCCTACACCTTAGGAAATGGAAATGTCATAGCTGGTTCTTTGAGCATAAAATCATAGAAGGAAGTTGTTCGGGAGTCTTTGGATTCTTGGAGAGTGATGGAGGAGTTTGAATCCCTTCACCTAGAAGTAAGAGTGGATGGGGGTAAAGGTTATTTGTTTCAGATGATGGTGCAATATTCTCTCATGCAGTAGGTGGAGGAGTATTAGTGGGGAGTTTTAGAGGAAGAGGTGATGTGCGATTGTGTTGGCCATTGTGATGCTCTAGAGAGAAGGTCAGTGGATGGTCGGAACCAGATGTTTTTTCATTGAAATCTATTTGTTTTAGTAGTTATGTGAAGTAGATTCCTTCATTAGTTTCAAATATCACATATATTTAGGATGAAGTTTTGGTGGCTTGGGATAAAGTAGATAGTGTTGGAGTTTGTGGAAAAGTGTCTGGTCTTCTAGTAGGTAAAGGCTATGAATCATGTTCCTGCTAGTCTTTTTCAGCCCTTGGATGTTCCCTTGTGGAAATGGGAAGAAATATCAATGTATTTTTTCACATGGTTACCCATATCTCAGGGAGTTTTTGATGTTATGTGGTTGATAGTGGATCGGTTGAAGAAATCGACCCACTCCTTAGCGATCAAGGAATCATGCATAGTCGATACCTTGGGTAAGAGGAATGTTGATGAAGTGGGGAGGTTTCATGGAGTTAAAAGTTCCATTGTCTCATACCGAGATGCATGAATTACGTCATGAGTCGGGAGGGGATTGTAGCATAATTTTGGTACTCATTTATTCCTCATCACTACTTTACACCCTCTAATAGATGGGAAGATGGAACATACTATCCATACATTGTAGTATATTCTTATAGCATGCATCTTGGACATTAGTGGATATTGGGTACAACACTTTCATTTGGTATAGTTTTCTTATAATAATAGTTATCAGTCTTCCATTGGAATTTCCCCATTTAAGGCTTTGTATGGGAGAATGTGTCATTCTACATTGTGTTGGAAGGATTTCATGGAGACAGTTGTTCATGGTCCTAATGTGGTGAAAATCCTGAAAGAAAAGGTTTATCTTGTTTGTGAGATGATGAAAGCATCCCAATACCTAAATAAGTCTTATGATGATCATATATGGAGGCCCTTATAGTTATAGGTTAGGGACCATGTGTTCTTTTAGGTTTCCCCTCGACGTGGGCATCAGAGGTTTTCTAGAGGTAGTAAGCTTTCTCCCAGGTTTTTTGGTCCATTTTAGGTGTTGGGGAAAGTTAGAATCATAGTGTATCGATTATTGTTTCTACCAAATATAGAGTATCTACATCATATTCTACATCTCTCAAATTTTTTAGTATCTTCCTGATGATCTCATGTGATAGACTGGGATGATTTAGAAATCAAGGATGACATGATGTTTGTGGAATGAATAGTAGATATCCAAGATCATCTAGAGAATATGCTGCATTGATGGACCATTACTTTGGTTCATGTATTGTGGAGGCATGTTTTCCAAGAGGAGAGTACTTGGGAATGAGATATGAAGATATGTTCCCAGTACCCAAAGTTCTTTTGAGTTTTATATGTTTTTTCTTTGTAATGTGATGTTTGAACCCTATTTTATATGAGATAAGTTTGTTTCCATTGATTTGTGATGTTTGAAGTGTGATGTGTGATATATTCCTAACATTATAAAAGGGTAGGACCTAATTCCTAATTGAGATTCATTAACTACGATGTGATTATAGCCATGAAGGCAAGTCAGTGTCGACCAGAGTGGACAACATTTTGACATGGAGGACGTAATTCCCAAATTAATTTGTTCAGATGACGTGGTTAATTGTTCTTTTATAGTTTGCTTTGTGGTTGTTCAGGTTACCATGCTAATAGCTATATTGATAAAGTCCTAATTTGAAGATATTTTAGGAGGTGTTCTTGGATGTGAGGTTTCCACTCTAACTTTTTAACAACATAGGGTGGTTTATCATAGAATGTTGGTGTATTTAGTAGTGTCTCAAGTGTAATGAGATCCTTGAGAGGTATCTATAAGGGTGGTTGTTTGAACCCTTCTTCTATTTTTATTCTAGGTTTGTTTTGAATTATCAAGAGAGATAATAGTTTGAGAGGTATATGATATAATGTTTTAGACCTCTCTGGTCCATTACTTTGTGGTAATCTAGTGTTTTAGGTGTTCTGGGAGGTCAAGGTGACTCATTCTAACACTTTTCAAAAAAATTACAGATTTCCAATAGTGTCTCACCCTAGCAGTGGCTCACTGGCGGAGGCTCACTGGCGATCGCTCACTGAAAGTGGCTCATCGGTGGTCGCTTACTGGAAGTCACTCGCTGTCAGTGGCTCACTAGGGGTCACTTGTCTAGTATTTCTTTGTCTAGTGGGTTTTTTTCTAGCAATGCATCATCTGGTAGTGTCATGTTTCGCGGTGTCTCGCCTAACGGTGACTCACTAACAGTGGTAAGTGGTTCATCCTAGCAGTCACTCATCCCACGGTGCCTCTCCTAGTGGTGCCTCTCCTAGTTATACCTCACCTAATAGTTGCTCACCAGTGGTACCTCACCTAACGGTGGCACATGAGTGGTGCCTCATCGACCGGTACCTCATCTAACGGTGCCATGTGTATAGTGTTGCCAGATTCTTCTAGTTTTTCCCGTCTGATATCTTTATTTGATGTAAAATACTTTTAATACTTTATTTGAAAGGATTTTAGATCTATTTAAATCCCATAAATCCTATCTTTAATTTTATAAGAGTTCTATGGATTTTAATTGGTCAAAATGCATGATCTTGACCAGATCTTCCTTTAATGGAATATTAAAATAGTATCTAAACTCGTGACTCTATTTAGATCTTACCAAATCTGAGATACCTTTTCCCCTTTCCTTCCTTTTCTTCTTTTGGTATGGGACACCCTAAACCCTTCTTCTCATAGGATTCATGTGGTCGGTCTACATATTTTGGTTCATGTTTCCCTGGAGTTTTTCCTACTGCATGTTTTCCCCTATTTTGGTGCGATCATGAAGTGTCTACTGCCTTTTCTTACAAGTAGGTTTTCCCACATATTTCATAATTTTCCATTTTATAGGTTGGTAATATAGATATTTACCCTTGTGAATATAGTTCAATTCAGATTAATGAAGATAATTGAACTAGTTTAAGATCAATATACTAGGGTTTGGAAAAGTGACACATGTTCTTGATGTGTTTTTGTTTCTATTAATATTATGGATTTTATAGGCTAATTACCCACTAAAAATCATCGTTGTTGGGGGTTCCTTGTTTTTGAATGTAATGGTTTATGGAAGGAAAGATTCTTTTTCCAGTTGAACACCTATTTATGAAAATTTTTAACCATGTATACTCAGCTAATAAATAGATTCCCCAAGATCATATTGTTACTATGATAACCCATGAATTAATAGGTGAAATTATATAAGGGATTCCTTGTTAAATCTGAATATGTTTTTACTTGGATCCTGTGGTGATGTGGTTATGGTAATGGATGTGTTCAGGGGGATGGTTTTTTTGATATAGTAACCTGGGTGTGGTATGATGCTCTAGTAGGTATGTGGAGCTAGTTGTGCTTTATTGTGTTGCTGGATGTGGCTATGAGTTGGGGGTTTTCTGGGATGGTATTGTGGTTTGGGAAGGATCACTTTGAAGGAAATTAGTTATTGTTAGTGGTATTTCTCTATTGATAACATGCAAAAATATTCACCCTATATCAATAGGTTTTAGTATATGTGCATTTAATGTGAAGTTCATTAATTTACCAAATCCATTCATCCTCTAGAGGACTGTGAATGTGTTTCCAGTTGTGTGTTTTAATTTTTAGTTTCCTGAGTAGTGATGGAAAAAATAAATAACTAAATCTTTCTACGGATTGTGTTTGGTTGGATAATAGTATGGAAATTGTTAAATAAATTGGTTGGGAATGTGAAATGGGTTTTCTGGCTTGATGTGTGGGGTTGTGATTTTAGAGGTAGTAGTAAAGTTTTCAGTGTTGTGACTTGGTGGTTGTCTAGGAACCCATAGGTTGGGATGGAGTTTTTGGTACCATATATGTGTGTATTGTATTTTCCATGTGATTTCTATATTCACCCCAATGCTATTTGAGCAATATGTGCTGAACACCCCCATTGTTATGGGGGAGGGTTTCTTTCCCAACATCTAGTGAGGACTATTGATGTCTAGGTACCCACTATTTTCTGATCTATATTCCATGCAAGGGATATATGGAATAGGTTTTGATTTCTAGAGGTATGTTAGTTTCTTATATGGTGGTTTTGATGTCCCAAATATCTTTGGGCGAGATGTAATGGCCCCAGTGTTTTTGGATGAGGTGGTTTGTTTACCATGTGTCTTCGGGATGAGTTGTGACATGATTTCCTAGGTATATTCGAGATGAGATTTGATGTGTTATAAGGCATAGTTTTTTTGGTTGGGGTGTTTTGTGAGGCCCATGTGTGTTTTGGTGAGATGTGTTGTGAGGCCTAGGTGTGTGTGGGTGGGATGTGTTGTGAGGCCTGGGTCTGTGCGGGCGGGATGTGATGTGGTATATAGAAGGGATGGGAGCGTCAGGATGTATGATGTTAGGAGATAGCGGTATAATAGTGGGGAAGTGGTGCGAGGTACCTTATCATCAGTTTGATTTATATTATATTACATGACTTTCATTATTTTGTGAGAGTACCTTGGTGAGTTTGGGGTTTCTTGATAGAAAACTTGTTTAGGTATTGTTTGGATCTACTACTTTCACACAAGTGCATTAGTATGCCTCTTCCACATCTGCACAAGAGACTTTTTTCCTATTGAGTATACTTTTATGCTCACCATACATACATAAACTATTTTCCTATAACAACCCAAACATTTTATGGTGTGCTTATATTAATTACATTATTTTCATAGCCTATATTGTATGAAGCACTATGTCTTTTGTGAATCAAAACATTATAGGAGAAACTTATAAGCTATCCATTAATCATAAATTTTTCCACTTTTATGTTTTGAATTTTGAAAAACGGACATCTAGAGTTGTGACCATTAAGTCATTTGGATTCTGATAGAACCAACATGATTTTTTGATGAATAGTGACATACACTTATGAATAGTAAAATGAATAGTAATATGACCCTTATAAATAATAACTAATGATAATATTTAATTTTCTTATGGTAATAAGATAATGGGATCTTAATTAATTTTCCAATGTGATATAGAACTAATTATACCCTTAAAATTTCTATTTTTCGAATTAACTATGAATTTATTGAAAAATTAAATTAAAAATACTTAGAAAATTATTTTCAAAAAATGGAGTTCATTTTTTAATTCTACACGTCAAAATATGGTTAGGGTAAATTTTTTTATTGTTCTAAAATACTTGAATTTTTCATGAATAATAAAAATACAGTTTTCAGTTTTCAGTAGTTTAATGACATAATAATGATGTAATAATTGAATATAAAATTATGGTCAACTTGTGTACAATAACATAGGACATGAGGTGTCCCAAGTGGATAACACCATGGTCAAATACCATGGGAAATCCCATGTTTTGGCAAAAACCACTAATGATGTGTCCCATTGAAATTATTAAAAAATTGCCTCTCTTTTTCTATAAATTCCCACTCATCTATTCATTTTATTTCATTTAAAATACCTCATATAAGAATCTCTGGTATTTTTACCTCCCTATGAGTCCTTCCAAGGTGTCCCTAAGCCCCCAAGGTCCCATCCTTCAAGATATAGGAGTTAATCTACAAGGTAATGGAATCCATCATTCTCTTCTTTAAGTCGACACTTCTTTTATGTTATCTATTTGAAATTCGTTTATCATATGTTGGGGTTTGATTTTAATTATTATTCTTACTGTCCTTTTGATTTAAATATGATGAGATACCCTTTTTTTCATCATTTGATTTTATTAAATTTTAAGCGACGCTGTTAGGCTGCCGAATTTTCCTAAGGGATCTCTCAACTTTTCTTTTATTTTCAAGATCATATCTTTTATTTTTCTATTCTCACCTCCTCTATCCAAATGACCATGATAAACTCCAGTATCATCTATATACTGGAATTATATCATGTCAATGGAGTAACCATAATCACTATTCTTACTCCCCCTTTTTATTTTTATAAGCGAAATCAACGTCCATGAGGTTCCAATTTATAACCTTTGTGGACGACGACGTTTTGTAGTTCACTTTCTCCTTAATTACTGGTCATGAAACCATTTTAATGGTTTAAAAAAATAATAATATATTTATTTCATCTCATTAAAGTTCTGGAATCTTTACACACTCACAATATGAAATAAAAATACAAAACGAGTTCATTGTATACAAAATTGCCAAGTTAAATCCAAGTGTTTATCAAAAACTTTTGACTAATGATTCATCCTCAATTATATAACTTATAATCATTATAAGATCATTTATATCTCTTTAATTTCACTAATAATACATATTAATTACTTTGGATATTTATCCGCATTTTAAATGAACTTCCATTCATGAAATCAAGTAAATGAATCATGAAAACCAAGGAAGAAAATGCTTCCAAAACAATAAAATTGAACCTATTAAACCCCTTAAAAGGGACATGAATGAATCTAATAAGGTTATAATAAATAAATTACATGTATATGAGGTTTTTTAATTATTAATTAATTAATCTAAATTTTATTACTCAGGTCATTGAAACAAACGAAGAACACACTTGAGCAAAAGGTAAGGGGTTTCTCATCTCACTTTCATTTCTGTGAGATTTTCATTATTCACCACTTATTTATTGTATGTGGTATATGTGTACTTACATTTTGATATATAATAACATGATTATATTTATATTCATGTTTATAAATGATTCATTTGAAGTTTATAAGTTCTGGTCATATGATTCGACCGATTACAATGTGGAAAGGGCCTTGGTCTCAACAACTATTTTGTTGTGACTAACTTTGAATAGTGCACCTAATAATCCTTATGTGGTGAACCTACTTCCCATTTGAGATCAACTTTCATTGGAAATATCCATAATATCATATCATTGATATGTTTTTTTTCTAAACAGTATAACATTTTAGATACAGTGTTTATTTGGAAATTTATTTTACCTATGGAAATATTGATGAATCTGTATAAACTACTCTATACGGATATTGAAAAGGCCTATTGATCTTGTATTTAATCAATGTATAAAGAATTATTTCAACATGAAGTGGCGGTTGGGTCCCCCTACAGCCCCTCGATGCATCGTTAGGTCTCATGAGACAAATCAGTTGGCGACAAACCCTTTGAGTTTGTTTCCAAAAAATCAGATGGGTTTCTACCCATAGAACTAAATCGTTTTTACGGTATTATGGTTTAATGTGCCAAATACATAACGTACAATTAATAAGAATTATCTTTATTCATTATCAGTTATTATTATTATCCATGAGGTTTTCACTATAACAAAATCTATGGATGCAGTTTCATTATCAGTTTATTAATGGCATTAGTTATTCATTTATTCACTATTCCATATTGATTATGTCAGATTTATTGTTATTTTCTTATTATTGTACTCATTATTCCGCTATTTTTAACCCTTACTAATAATTTGATCTCACCCCTTTCATTGTTTACCTTCAACAGGAGATGAATAGAAGGTCATTTATTGAGTTCATGTGGTTGCATCTTTTAGTTTTTATTATGTATTGTATTTTGTAGACTTTTTAAATGCAATTTGAGAAACATATATGTATCTATTTTCTTCAAGACTACTAAACTGATCGTTCCCTTAAGATTTTCATTCCTTCTAACCATGACAATATCACAAGTAATGCACCAGCTCCAGCCTAGAGGGGTTGGGGTGTTATAGTTGGTATTAGAGGAAGTTTGGTAGAAAACTTGGAAACTAGAGTAGGAAATGTATAGTAGGGAACAAATCCCTAAGGTAATATTTGAGGATAAACATACAAGAACGTCCTGGTATTTTGGTAAGGAATATATTATGTGAATATTTTAAGCAATATGTCCCTATCTGGATATGAGCAGGTAGAGGAGGCTCTCACACAGATGTATCTAGGGGTTAAACCTGAAAACATGGCTTTGAGGTAGACTCAAACAAGAACTAGTGCGTGATAATGACCCTTGCTGCACTCTTGGTTATGACACTCCCAGGGGATATGCTTAGGATAATTCACATTTTCATTACAAGCCATTATGAAGGAGTTTAATGTAAATTTTTCCTCAGAGAAACCATGTTTCTAAGATTAACTATGAATATAATTTCAATCTATGTTGATTTCTTTTCTATTTGAGGTTCATAAAATAATATAGTATCCCATTATTTATAAATGGCGTCTAACGGAAGAAGGGGAATCAATACTTGTGGGCAAGGTAGGGATCTCCCTACTAAGCAAGTCAACATAGTCAATGTTGGAGCAGATCAGATCATGAACATATTGGGACAACTTACTCAGGTTTTAAATAATAACCATTCTACACTTGCGTTAGATCATTTCATAAGGTATAAGCCACCATCTTTTAGTGGGACTACTAACCCATTGGTTGTTGTGCAATGGATCAAGTCCCTTGAAAAGATATTCATGGAATTAAGATGCAATGAAAATGAAAAGGTAGTACTGGAATTATATTTTCTCAAGGGTGATGCTGATAAATGGTGATCCTTGATTCAGAATACCCCATAGGAAGAAGAAATAGAAGATATGGAGTGGATAACTTTTAAGGAAATATTATTTGAAAAATATTTCCCTCATGAGAAACAAACTGAAATGAAGAGGAAATTCCTTAGCTTAAAACAAAGGTAAGAAGACAGTGTTATAGAGTATGAGGCTACTTTCACAAGGCTGGCCAGGTATGTTATGGATTACGTACGTGACTCGACATATAAGATTGATCATTTCTTTGAAGGTCTTAATCCAAGTCTTTGAAGGGAACTGGCTTCTCAATCATTTTCATCATATGATGAAATTGAAACAAGTGCCATAAAAACCAAGAGGGAATTTTATAGATCAATTATTTTTAAAGGAAACCAAGATAAGAAGCAGTAATCAGATAACAAAGGAAAAGGAGAATCACCAAAGATGATCAAGGGAACAAAGCTATTCCCATTATGTGATAACTATAGAAAGAATCTTCTCGGAAAATACTTGAAATGGATGGGAGTCTACTATAACTATGGAGAAAAGGGTCATCTATTTGATGAGTGAAAGGGGAAGAAACAATTATAGAGAGATGGGACACTATGCCAATGAGTGTCCTAAGCATCAAGGAAACTTGACTCAGAAAAGGCCAAGAGAGTAAGGGAGAGCCTATACGATTACAACCGTAGAGGTTGAAGTTCCTAATGATGTGGTGGCAGGTACTTTAATTATTTCTTCAAACTTATCCCACACTTTATTTGATTCTGGATCATCACATTCAATTATATCTTCCAATTTTTCAAATAAATTTAGATGTGTCCAATTTTATTTAATAATGTATTTTTCAGTCAAAACTCTAAGGGGATGTATCATTGCAACAAAGGCATGTCTACTAGTCCCCCTTTAGAATCCAAAACGTGCTCTTGTAGCTAACCTTATCATCATACCAATTACTGAATTTGATATAATTCTTGGTATGGATGGTCTATCAAATTATGATGTGAAGATTTATTGTAAGAAGAAGGAAGTTACAATTTTTGAAAGTGGTGTAGAATTCCTTGTCTTTAGGGCAGAAACTCTTCCACCTGATTCTAATCTAGAACCACCCCTAGTAGCTCAAATGAATGCAATACATAGAGAGTAAGATAATCCAATATCTATGGGAGAGGAAAGAAATATTCAAATTGAAGATATGTACATAATTAAAGAGTACATTGATGTATTTCCAGAGGATTTACCTGGACATACTCCAGAGCAGGAAGTTGATTTCTCTGTTGATTTAATTCCTAATACAAGACCTATATCAAAGAATCCCTATAGAATAGACACTTTGGAATTAGTAGAGCTAAATAAAAAACTAGAGGATTTGAGTGAAAAAGGATTTATTCAACCTAGTGTTTCTCCATGGGGAGCCCCTGTCCTCTTTGTCAAGAAGAAAGATAGATCCATGAGGCTCTGTATTGATTACAGGGAAATGAATGCTATTAAAATAAAGAATAAGTATCCTCTGCCCCAGATTGATGATTTATTTGACCAACATCATGAAGTTCAATACTTTTTGTAGATTGAACTTTGATCTGTATATCATCAGTTGCATGTGAGGAAGGAAGATATTCCTAAGACAACATTTCAGACCATGTATGGGCATTACGAGTTTACAGTGATGCCTTTTTCACTGACAAATGCACCCTCTTTTTTTATGGATTTAATGAATAGATTTTTCAAGGAATATCTTGATAACTTTGTTGTGGTATTCATCGATGATATCCCTATATACTCAAAAATCTATAAAGATTATGAGAATCACTTGCGGGTTATTCTGAGAACTCTTAGAAGAAATAAAGTATATGGGAAGTTTAGAAACTGCAAATTATAGCTTCAATCAGTTTCTTTTCTGGTTCATATTGTCTCTAAGGATGTAATCTTAGTTGATCCTGTGAAGAAAAATTCAATCCAAGATTGGCTCATGCCAACATACATAACTGAGGTATGCAGTTTTATTGGCTTAGCATGTTATTATCGGCATTTCGTTCAGAATTTTGCCCGCCTGGATAATCCACTAACCAAGCTCACATGTAAAGGAGTTAAGTTTTTTTGGACAAAAGAATGTTCATAATGCTTCAATGAATTGAAAATAATATTGGTCAATGCTCCAATTTTGACTCTTCCATCTGGAAGTGATGTATTTTTAATATATAGTGATGCATCAAAGAATGGACTGGGTTGCGTCCTTATGAAAAATGATAAAGTTATTTCTTATGCATCAAGACAGCTGAAGACTCATAAGAAAAATTATCCAACTCATGATATTGAGTTAGCAGCTGTAATCTTTACTCTGAAAATATTGTGGCATTATCTCTATGGAGAGAGATGTGAGATTTATACAGACCACAAGAGTTTGAAATTTATTTTCACAAAAAAAAAACTCAACATGAGGCAAATAAGATGGATCGAGTTACTCAAATATTTTAATTTTTCAATACACTACCACCTAGGAAAGGTGAATAAGGTGGAAGATACAATAAGCAGGAAAGATCATGGCCTTCTGACTCAAATGAGGATTGAAAGAGATCTTATATTCATGGATCTACTGAAGATGGATATGGGAATTGTTAAGGAAGGGTAAACATTACTCATCTTTCAAATGATTACTAAACCATCTTTACTAGAGAAGATAAAAATTTCTCAATCTGATGATGAGAATATGCACAAGAAAATTAATGCAGTTAAGGATGGGAGACTGGCTGACTTCGTTTATGAAGACAGAATTCTGAAGTTTCGGAAGAGGTTATGTGTTCCATCAGTACCTGAGCTAAAAATGGAACTATTAGACTATGATCATAGCTCATATTTTCCTATACACTCGGGTAGCACCGAGATGTATAGATATCTGAAGAAATATTCTTGGTGGGATAATATGAAGTGAGAAATTACTGACTACGTGTCAAGGTGTCTATTTTTTTAAAAAGTGAAGGTGGAGAGAAAACATCCCAAAGGAGTGATAAAACATCTACCTATTTCAATGTGGAAGTGGGATAACATTGCAATGGATTTTGTCACCAGACTACCTAGGACACCTAGAAGGAATGATGAAATATGGGTAATTGTTGATCGTCTCACAAAATTAGAACATTTCCTTCCAATAAGAGAGGATTTCCCACTGGAGAACCTGGAAATACTTTATATTAATGGAGTTGTGAGACTTCATGGTGCACCTCTATCGATTGTCACTGATCAAGATCCTCAGTTTATATCAAAATTCTAGAAAAGTCTCCATAAGGATTTGAATACAGAGCTTCGTATGAGTGCTGTATATCACCCTCAAAATGACAGACAGCCTGAAAGGACTATTCAATCTCTAGAAGACATTCTGAGATCATTCTCTCTCGACTTCCAAGGTATGTGGGATCAATAATTTCCTTTGGTGGAATTTTACACAATAATAGTTTCCATTCTAGTATTCAAATGGCTCCATAAGAATCATTATATGGAAAGAGATGTCAAACTCCAACTTGTTGGGATGAAGTTGGTGAGAAGAAACTTATAGACCCAGAACTTATTGAAGAGACCACAAGAAAGGTAAAGAAAATACAAGCCTATATTAAAGTATCCCAAAGTAGGAAGAAGAGTTATGCTGAAAACTGGAGAAAGGACTTGGAATTCCAAGTGGTAGATCATATATTTCTGAAAGTATCTCCATGGAAGGGTGTCTTGAGGTTCTGTAAGAAAGGGAAACTGTGCCCCAGGTACATCGGACCATTTGAAATTCTGGAAATAATAATATCTGTAGCTTATCGTTTAGTAATGCTTCCAAATCTCTCTAGAGTTCATGATATGTTCCATGTATCATTGTTAAAGAAGTACATCCCAGACCCAACACATTTACTCACATATGAAGAAATAGAACTGGAACCAGATTTTTCATAATGTAAAAAACTTATCAGGATTCTTGACACAAGGGAGAAGGTATTGAGAAATCGAACAACTCTTCTAATAAAGTTTCTTTGTAGAAATTTGAATATGGAGAAAGCAACATGGGAACCATAGGATTTCATGAAGAAGAACCACCCACATCTTTTTGGTGGGATTTATATATAACATTTTGAGGATGAAATTTTTGAAGGAGGGAATAATATAACACCCCAAGCATTTCATGGTATGCTTCTATTAAATACATTCTATTCATAGCCTATATTTTATGATGTAATATGTCTTTTGTGAATAAAAATAATATTGGAGAAACTTATAAGCTATATATTAAACATAAATTTTCCACTTCTATGTTTTGAATTTCGAAAAACGGTCATCTGGAGTTGTGACCAATAAGTCATTTGGAGTCTGATAGAACCAAGTTGATTTTTTAATGAATAGTAACATACCCTTATGAATAGTAAAATGAATAGTAATATGAACTTTATAAATAGTAACTAATGATAATATTTTATTTTCTTAAGGTAATAAGATAATGGAATCTTAATTAATTTTTCAATGTGATATAGAACTAATTATACCTTTAAAATTGTTATTTTTCGAATTAACTATGATTTTATTTAAAAATAAAATTAAAAATACATAGAAAATTATTTTCAACAAATGGAGTTTATTTTTTAATTCTACACATCGATAAATGGTTAGGGTATATTATTGGGATTTTTCTAAAATACATGAATTCTTCATGAATAGTAAAAATACAGTTTTGTGTTTTTGGTAGTTTAATGACATCATAATGATGTAATAATTAAATATAAAAGTATGGTCGACTTGTGTACAGTAACCTATGACATGAGGTGTCCTAAGTGTCTAAAACCATGGGAAAATACTATGGGCAAGCCCAAGGTTTGGAAATAACCACTAATGAGGTGTCCCTTTGAAATTATTAAAAACATTACCTCTCTTTTTCTATAAATACCCACTCATACATTCGTTTTCTTTGATTAAAAATCCCTCATCCTCGAATCTATGGTGGTTTTACCTCTCTAAGAGTCCTCCCAAGGTGTCTCTAATCCCCAAAGGTCCCATCCATCAAGATCTATGAGTTATTCTACAAGGTAAGGGAACCCTTCATTCTCTTCTTTAAGTAGACACTTCTTTTATGATATCTACTTGAAATTCCTTTCTCATATGTTGGGTTTTGATTTTATTTATTATTCTTATTGTACTTTTGATTTCAATATTATGACATACCCATTTTTTCTTATCATTTGATTTTATGAAATTTTAAGTGACGTCGTTAGCCTTCCGAATTTTCATAAGGGATCTCTCAACTTTTCTTTTATTTTCAAGATCATCTCTTTTATTTTTCTCTTATCACCTCCTCCGTACAAATGACCATGATAAACTCTAGTATCATATCTATACTGTAATTATATACTTTTAATGTAATAACCATCATCAATATTCTTACTCCCCCATTTTATTTTTATAAGAAAAATCAATGTCCATGATGTTCCAATTTGTATCCTTTGTGGACGACAGAGTTTTGTTCTTCACTTTCTCCTTCATTACTGGTAATGAAACCATTTTAATGTTTGAACTAAATAATACTATATATATTTAATCGCATCAATGTTCTATAATCTTTACACACTCATAATATGGAATAATAATACAAAACGAGTTCATTGTATACAAATCTGCCAAACTAAATCCAAGCATTTATCAAAAACTTTTAACTAAAAATTCATCTTCAAGTATATAACCTATAATCATTATAAGATCATTTATATATCTTTAATTTCACTAATAATATATATTAATAACTTTTTATATTTATCCACATTTAAAATGAACTCCATTCATGAAAGTAAGTAAACGAATCATGAAAACCAAGGAAGAAAATGCTTCCAATACAATAAAATTGAACCTCTTAAACCCATTAAAAGGGCCATGAATGAACCTAATAAGGTTATAATAAATAAATTAAATTTATAGGAGGTATTGTGATTATTAATTAATGAATCTAAATTTGATTATTCAGGTCATTGAAACAAATGAAGAACACACTCGAGCAAAAAGGTAAAGGGTTTCTCATGTCACTTTCATTTGTGTGATATTTTCATTGTTCGCCACTTATTTCTTGTATTTTGTATATGTGTACTGAAATTTGATATATAATAACATTATTCTATTTATATTAATTTTATTAAATGATTAATTTGAAGGTTATAAGTTCTGTTCATATGATTTGACCGATTACATTGTGGAAAGGGCCTTGGTCTCAACTACTATTTTTTTGTGACTAACTTTGAATGGTGCACCTAATAATCCTTATGTGGTAAACCTAAATCCCATTTGAAATCACTTTTAATTTGATATATCCATAATCTCATATCATTTTTTTGTTTTCTGTCTAAACTGTATACCATGTTACATACGGTGTTTATTTGGAAAGTTATTTTAACTATGGAAATATTGATGAATCTGTAAAATTACTCTATAAGGATATTGAAAATGCATATTGGTCTTGTATTGAATCAATATATAAAGAATTATTTGGACATGCAGTGGCAGGTGGGGCCATCTACATAACCTCAATGCATAAGTAGGTCTCATGAGACAAATTAGTTGGCGAAAAACCATTCGAGTATGTTTCCAAAAAAATCAAATGGATTTCTACCCATAGAACTAAACCGTATTACGGTTTTATGGTTTCATGTGCCAGATACATGACATCCAATTAATAAGCATTATCTTTATTCATTATCAGTTATTATTATTATCCATGAGGTTTTCACTATGACAAAATCTATGGATTCAGTTTCATTTTCAGTTTATTAGTGGCATTAGTTATTCATTTATTCACTATGCCATATTGATTATGTCAGATTGATTGTGATTCGCTTATTATTGAACTCATGATTCCGCTATTTTTAACCCTTACTGAGCATTTTAACTCACCCCTTTAATTGTTTACCTTCAACAGGAGATGAATAAAAGGTCATTTATTGAGTTCATGTGGTTGTAGCTTTTAGTTTTTGTTATGTATTGTATTTTTTACACTTTTCCAATGTAATTTCAGAAACATATATGTATCTAGTTTCATCAAGACTACGAAACTGATCATTCCTTTGGGATTTTCATTCCTTATAACCATTCCTATATCACAGGTAATGCACCGGTCCCAGCCTAGAGGGGTCGGGGTGTTACATTTCCAGTTTCAAAGAGGATTTTTCAAACCATGCTAGACCTTAATAGCACGGATATTGACAGTTTTCATGTCGCTTCATAGCTTTAGTTTTTGTATTTACTTTGGAGTATTTTTTATTGTAATAGTTCTATTTTACACATGAATATGGAATGGGGTTTGGATATATTTTTTATTTTTTATTTATTTTCATTTGGATGATTCATCTTATATCTAGATATTGTTTTTTATATAGGGTAATGCCTCCCATATTGTGATATTTACACTCTTGGTTCTAGTCATCAACTCGGGGCCTACTGAAGGCAAGCTTAATAGTTCATTATCTCTCTACAATCATTTTGGTATATTTAGAGGGCTGGGTTCATGACAAAAAATAATTACATGTATAATTATAACTAGTTTCATAAGGATAGAATACATAATGTAGGACATCATAATCTTATAGTCAAGGCCTTGTACCAAGACAACATGAACAAACAAGTAAGGCGTACACCAAATACCCAAAATATTTTGTCTCATGAGACCTATCAATACATTTAGGGGATATTAAATTATGCTATAATAACTTAATAAGTCTAATTCATTCATTATATTAAATGGGTGAATTATAATTCAA
Organism: Viscum album; assembly: GCA_963277665.1. NCBI lineage: Eukaryota > Viridiplantae > Streptophyta > Magnoliopsida > Santalales > Viscaceae > Viscum > Viscum album. Next base: position 638,133,597 of record OY728146.1, on the reverse strand, counting down.
TACATAATCAACATAAATATTTGTATTAAAAAAATTGCATACAATATGTTAATATCTTCCTTAATAAATAAATATAACATGATCATAATCCATCTAGAGTAATATAGTGGATGAAATTAAAATATTATATACCTATTAAATCATAATATTTGTGAAATAATTTTAACGATGATGAAAATACTATAAGAATATCATCGAATTATTTCATGAGGGAAATGGCCTTTTCATTTTGAAATAACTTATAATAAAATCTAAAAAATTTAGGAATATTAGTAAAAACATTTTAATTGAAAACCCATGGAAATTTTGAAAGGAATCTTTAAAGTAAATATTATTCATGATGGTGTAAAAATTCAACCTTTTAGTATACAGTAAAAAAATATTATGTTCACATCTTTGGTAAAAAAAAGTGCCTTATTTGGAAAATGATAAGAAGATTCATTTTAAACCATTTTATTGAAGTTAAAAATGGTTAAAATTTTCTTTAGTAAATCATTTAATAATATTAAAAATATTCATGAAAATAATTGAAATAAAAATTGTATATGGAATAATAATATTCTTGACCCGATAGAAAAATAATGTCAGTTTTCATTAAAACGTTTTTTAGTCTTTTTGAGTTCCCAATAATATAAAATGTAACTAATAATTGAAAAAAAAATAACCATATGAGAAGAAACTTTATGGGTTATAATATGTATTTATCATTTAATTCTTCTAATAGAAACTTAAACAAAAATAATCCCAAATAAGGAGGAGATTATGAAATAAACCCCTATCTCAAGTCAAAAATCTTTATTAAGTGTTTTTAACCTCCTATATAATAAATTTAAATTTATTTTGACTCTATAAAAAACCCATATACACACTTATAATATCATATATTATCCACTTAGAACATTATAATTCCTATTTTATAATAATTATTCGTTAAAATCATTGTTTTGAAGTGTTAAGTGTCTCATTTTTCATGTAATTTATGATTATGTAGTTTTGGTACTCACATCTTCAACATGGTTAAATCATCTCTATAATGTTAATAATTATATAAATTCATGTATATTCACTAAATATATCAATATAACCAAGCATTAGTGATGGAAAATGAAACACATCACTTCATGGAGATGGTAGTCTCCACATACGTACGAACGATGTTTCTATTCCCAATTGGATGGAAAAGTATATGAAAAAGTATTATTTAGTTGTCATAATAGCATCTCATTATATATTATATTCTAATATCATAATATCATACATTTTTATGAATATTTTAAGGATTTTAAAGAATAATTAAAATTAAAACCAACTTAGAAAACAACCTTTATCTTACACCGTACAATTTCTTGGTTGGTCTTTTGACGATACTAGAGCCTCTAGGTTATGTAGAGGAATTTTTTCTTGATACATGGGTAGGGATTAGATAAACTAATATTCTAAAAATTGTGAGAAATATATGAGAGTAGGTTCTCTTTTATAAGTATGGGGAGGGGTACTATTTAAATTAATTAATGTATTAGATTAATATAAGCTACCCTCTATGGATAAGTAGAAAAAAATATATTTAGAATATATGATGATTATCATATGATATTATTTTTATAAGTTCAGGTGATTTTTGCACCCTAATATCTTATTTTTAACCCTCATTAACCCTTCTAACAATTACTCCAATATCAATGTTTTTTACCCTTTAGAGGTTAAATTTACTATAAATAGGCAGAGAACCCATAAATTGACCATGGGTGATATGATACACCACATCACATTCACCTTCTTAAGCTGTTATTTTTATGAATTTTAAATCATTAAATAAAAAATTACATAATGTTCAATTATAGTAATTTTCTATATTATTCACATGGTTTGACTTTAATCACATCAAGATTGTAATGGAATTAGAATATAAGCTTTTAACACACCCATAAAAGGTTATATTTATCTAAAAAATTCATATTTCACTATAAATCATCCAAAATATATTTCTTTATAAGTTTTTAAAATCATTTACTTGATTTTTCTACTACTTTTAAAATCATTATGTAGACATTGCATAAGAATTTAAGGTAAATATTTCATCACATAAAATTAAATACAATTTAACATGAAAAAATATTAATATTTTAAAATAACCATTTATAACTAAACATGATTTATTTTTATCCCTTTACAAAATATTTTAGATATTAAAAAAAACAGTGTCATTTTTTTACTTTATCATTTACTTAAAATAATATAAATTTTATTTTCAAAGGAATATGGGAATAAATTTAAAAATTTAATAAAATTGGATGTCCAGGGTATTAAAAAACTAATCAAATGAAATAAATTAATTTTTTTGGGTGACTTTAAATCCTCATCCCATAGTTTTTATCTTCTTTTACATGTTTTACCCCTACTAAGTTGATAAATATTTACTACTGTTGCTATTAATAATGAACAAAAATAAAAGGGACCTATTTACAAAATTTAAAACTTAGTATTATAATTATGAAATAAAGTTCTCAAGAATAAATATATATAAGTGGAAGAAATAAATTTTAATATAAATTCATAAAACACATTGAAAAATATTTTTTAGATAAGTACATTTTTAAGCCTAAAAATGGAATTATACCAAAATTGAGTGTAATTATAATTAAAATGTTATTATTTAGAATATATATAATTAAATATTTTTTATGTTACTTTATTATCAAATTAAATTCATAATATAACTTTTTAATGAAATGAAATAATAGTTTTACAAAAAACAATATTGTTCAATATTCATTAAAAAATCTCTCTTTCTAGAAAAAATAGAAAACAACAACCTAAAATAATATTAATATGATGATTTAAAAAAATGATTTTAATTTCAAAAAATAAAATTGATAAGAATTTTAGAACATACTTATAATGTATGTTATAAATAATCAATAAAAATCATTATTGACGAAAATATATTTTTGAAGCATAAAATGACTTTACTAAAAATTGAAAACTTATTTATCATGAACCAATAAATATATTTAAATTATATAAAACCTTTATACATATTTTTATAATTTTTTTCCATTATTCATACTTCAAATTTAATGAATATGTTATAATAGTCACATTTTTCATTCTAATAAAGCTATTGAGCATAGTGTTATTATTAAACTAATTTTTTAGAGTGTTACAAATAAATTTATCATAGTCATCGATGATATTATTTTATATCATGGTATACATAGGTGGTTAGAAAAAATGAAACATAAACATTCTATAACTAATGGATGATTATGATTGTGAAAGTGGTTTTTTGGGAATTATATCATTACTATTGTATCATAAATATATTATGTATATAATTCTAAGGTGGGTAATCAAATTTGAAGAGGGTTTATAAATAATAAAGAAACTAGATTAAAATTGAGATATATTACTTCATGGAGGTAGTAGTCCACACAATACATGGTTAACATTATAATTTATCAAATAATGAGAGGGAAAGTCGGTGTATTATAATCTTTCTATTCATTTTCATAATTATATCATATATTTAACATTTATTCATCAAATTCACTGATATAATTATTAAATATAGGCAGTGGTAAAAAATAGAATCAATCTCCTCATGGAGGCAACTATTCACACAACACATGAATGACAGTTTAGTTTTTTACTAGAAAAGGGGAATGGGGGTTAATATTTCTCCCTTAGAATAAAATCATTCACCATATAAACCTTACTAATTAAATTATATATGATTTAGAAAATTATATTGGAAAAGTAAGAAAGAAAAAAAAGTAAGTAAATTAGTATTACATTGAGGACATGGGATTTCCCATATAAGACTCCATGAAAATAGATGGATTAATATAATATATTATTACTAGAATCTTAAGAGGGTGAAATGGGGTTCTATGGTAAGGAGTAAGGGAATATTTTCAAGATGAAAAACAATTTTTTGAGTTTTATTGAAGGGGTGGTGAGAGGCCCCTTTTATACGTGGTGGGAATAACATTTTTTAAATATTACAACTTAATATAAATGGAGCACATGTTTCACATTCTAATAAGAATAAAAAATGTACAATAATAGAGTGTCATTTCATATAAGTTTTATCATCCCACAACCATTCATTTTCACACTTGTTTTAAACATTTTTTTAATTCCTTCACTCTTAGAATTTTAACTTTTACCATGGTAACTAATTTTCACCAAAGTTATTTACTTATAATTACTAAAAGTAAAATTGACCTTATTACATAATTTGGACTTATTTATTAATAATTTTAATTCAATTTTATAAATTAAAATTTATATGTTTAATTTTTTTTAACATTAGGGCATGTCACATATAAAAAATCATTTTTATAAAAAGGTATATTTTTAAGATTAAAATTTATATACATGATGAAATTATTAATGTATTATATTTTCATAATATAAATTTTTTTATTTTAAAACCAATATAATGTATGTTTCTTTCAAAGAAATCAAAAACTGAATTTTACTAAAATAATATTTAATTAAAATAAAAAAAGAAAAACTCTTTTTATTGAAAAATATTACTAATGTTGTTAAGCATAGGTCTTCTAATTTCATAATTATACTTTGAAATGAATAGTTTTACTCCTTAAATTCATATCTGATCATGAAAATTTATTTATAGTTTTTTAAATTATACTTATTGACATTGTCAAAAAGCCTATGATTTTAGTAAAAGATGTATTTTTAACTGTACACCTAAAAATATTTAATTTATAAGAATATTAAAAATTGACACTAATGTAATTTTGAAAATATAAATAAAAAATAATTTATTTTTATCAAATTCATATTATAAAATTTATATACTTATTTATTTAAATAGAAATACAAAATCTTAATAAATACTTTTTTATTGAAAAATGACTTTTTAGACTCAAATTGTATTTAATATCAAATCATATAAATTTATAATTAATTTAATATTTAAATAATTGTTTATAGATATAAATATTATCTATTATAATAAAATTCTAACTATTTCTGATTTAATTTAATATAGAAAAATGAAATACCACCTTTTTAAAATGGTTCTTTGAAAATATCTTTTTTTAAAAATATTAGTCAAATAATAACTATTTTATATAATTATTTCAATTGATGATTATCTTTGTATTTACAAATTATTATACTCTTTATTTTATTTTGTTATGTCATGGTTCATTTTAGTCAGGTGTTGTTTAATTTTGGTGTTTTGCGTGACATAAACTATTGATGATAGTATTGATTTAAAGGGTCTAAAATCTTAGGTCATTACATTCCATACCCTTAAATAAATTTCATCCTTGTAATTTTAATTAACACTCACTAGAGAAATTTGGTGAGGGTATTCTTATCATATTAATCATTCATGATATAACTTCTAATATGGAATCTACAATACTCTCTTAGGCTATATCAATTTATTAATCCTGTCTCAAACAACAATAATCATTTATGAAATCATGTACTCCAGTTTGTATATACCCTCACCATATATTCTCCCTAACATACCTTTTAATCTCCAAGACATTAAATCATATTGAAATCCTATATTCCTCTAAAAATTATCTCTGTATTTACCCCTAAAATGGTATTAACCACTAGTCTTTAATGTGACATCCCGGTCAATATATATCATAATCCTAAAAGAAGGTAAAATGGACCAAAAATATATTGGAAAACATTTTTATTAAATCAATAATAAATTCCTAGGTTATCAATACTATCTAATTCACTTTTCTCAAAATCATTCTTCTTTTAAATCTTTTGGTTTTAACACCCTTTACATTATGTACAATACCCTTTTATTATGTTTTTTAATGATATGTAATACTTGGGTTGAGTTTTAGAGGTTTTGTGATGGTTTTGGTTTGTTTTGGAAGGGTTTTTAAGTGTGTGCAATTTAATAATTCTTTGGAGAAACCATTCATATTCTCTAATAAAGCATGAAATAATTTTTTTGGATTTTATAAGTAGGTTCATGGTTAAAGTATAGTTTTTCAAACCATGTGGGTTCCAATAGAAATTGTGGGGGTGGTGAAAGAAGTAAAAAAATCATTATCCCCACATAATTTTTCAAATCATGTGAACCAACCTTGTGAGGGGATGGTTTAGAGAAAGTAATATGCACATTTTTACCATAAAAATTCACAAATTTTGTTGTCTAACCATGTAAAAAGAATTCATATCTTTTAAAATTGAAATTTAACTCTGTTTTACACCCTGAACCCCTCGTTTTTTCTCTTCCTTTTTGGTCTCAAACTCACTCCTCACCTATGTATTCATGGTGATTCCCATTGATATTGAATCGTATTTTTATGGATCTAAGTGTGTTGGATCTCTACAATCAATGATAAGTCCCCATTTTCTATCTTTATCTTTAGATCCTATTGTCCATTCTCACCTAGAATGTTATATATAATTCATTATCGATAAATTTATGATCTATGATGTGTATTTTTTGATATCTTGATTGGATTTGGTTAAGGAAAGAGTTTTTGATCTTATATCTACAGGTTTTTATTATTATTCATGATGAGAAAAGTTTACATCTCTTGATTGTACAATGAATCTATTTAAAGTATGTTGTGATGTGAATGTTGTAAGAATGGGATATTTAGCACCAATATTTGAAACTATTTCTTATCGATTAGTAATAGTAACTTTTGGGACTAATGACACAATTCATAATATAAATTTTCTTACCACTATAGATTGATATCCAGATGTGTTTTTTGAAAACATCATAGGTTTTTTGCCTCAATGGGACATGGAGTATTTTTTATCTCTTATTGTTGAAAAATCCTATTTAAATTCTATCATATATAATAGGACCAACAAAGTTAATGGAGTTGAAAATATAATTGGATGAATCGAAAGGTAAATGATTTTTGAGACTGGTTGCATCACCATTAGATAATCTAATTCATCTTTTCAAGAAATAATATGGTTCATTATAAAATTTTGTTAATTATTCTAAGATGAATCAGGTTACAATAAAGAATAGATATCTACTACCTTATATTGATGTACTTTTTGGTGAATTTATGTGATCCCAATGGTTCTATAAAATTGAACTATGCTCAGGGTATCTCCAACTTTATGTTAGAAAAGTGGATATACCAAAAACATCATTCGGGAGTCATTACAGGAATTATGAATATGTGTTAATACCCTTAGGTATTACAACTTCACTAAGGGTTTTCATGTAAATTATGAATAATATCTTTAAAAAATACCTCAACTCTTTTTTGGGGTTAATTATAGATGAAAATATGGTGTATTCTTGAACTTGGAAAAAACATGAAGAACATTTATATATTGTGTTTTTCATTTTTAGAGAGCACCAATTATAAAAAAAATATCTAAATGTAATTTCTAAATATAATAATTTTGATTCCATGTCTATTTTATTTCAAATAAAGGCACATGAGTATACCCTACCAAGATAGAAGTTTTTTTCTCTTGTATATCACCAAATATTGCCTTTAAGATATGAAACATTTTATTATTATCATGTTACTATCATTACTTTGTTTAATAATTCTCATGACTTCCATATTTGATGATAATTATTATTCAAAAGGGTACTCTATTCCATTAGAGTGACGATTTTCAACAATCCTTTTTGGGGCTTAAATAAAGGCTCACTTATACACAAATTATTCATTTTCCATAAAATGGGAAGGGTTATTTGGATTATTTTAACACATATATATTTGGTCTTGGATGTGTTCTCATAAAACGAGATCATGTGGTATCTTATAGATCATGATATTTGATAATTCATAAAAAGAATTATATGATCCGAGATTTGGTATTACTATTTTGGTGAATGTTTTGCAAACATTGAATCATTGTCACTTGGGTGAGAAATTCACTATGTTCATAGACCACAAAAGTATAAAATACATATTTTCACAATGAGATTTAAACTCAAGGAAAAGATGATGGATGTAATATCCTCAAATATTTGACATTGACTTGGCTTATACACCTATAAAAGGGAATTCCATGCTATATTATTTAATCCAAATTAATATAAGAAATTATAAAAATAATCTTGTTATTGTAAGAAAGTGATTAGTATGATTTTTTATATACATTTTGATTTCACTAAGAAAAATCAAGTCACAAATTTCTTTTCTGGTGACTCATATTCCCAACTTGTTCAAGAAAGTTAAGGATTCCCAAATAAAATATAATGATTGCCTTACGATTACATCAAAAAACAATATCGAGGAGACCATTGATGGACGGAAATAGGTTGGATACTCTATAATTTATTTTAGATAATGTAGTTATTCTCTATTATTTTCAATAAAAAAATACTTTCTGTATATCATCACTCAAAATGTGTTATTCATTCTAGAATTTAGAATATTTAAAAGGCATTGATAACTCATTTATGTTGGAATATCATGAGAATGAAACATCTAGTGTATTTCTCAAGATTCCTTAGTTATCATCAAGTTATGGATGAGAACCAATGACTAGCTAGTATATTGCAATATTTAATATTCATTATATATAAATAGGAGCGCATTAATATTGATTTTTTTACAAGTCTACCAAGAATTTTTGGAAACATGATTCCATATGGGTGATCATGGATAATCTCAAAAATTCGAATCACTTCATCCATATTCTTGAATCCAACATAGTCCGGGACTTATAAAAACACTAAATTTTTATATTATAAAGTCGAATGGAATTCAAATTTTGATCATCTCTGACCAGGTGCCTCATTTCACCCCACGTTTTTTGTGATCTTTATAGAAACTATTGGGTACCTAGTTAACCATGAGCATGAATTATTATCCTAAAATGGATGGAAAATCATAATGTATAATCCAAATGTTAGAAGACATGCTTTGATCTTTTGTATTAGATTTTAAAGGTTCATCAAAATATCGCATACCATTAGTAGAGTTATTATACAATAATAGATATTAGTACATAATGAATATATCTCTTTTTTGAATATTTGTTTTTTCATATAGGTCAGTCTACACTTTTATGGGTAGAGACTAGAAAAGCTTCATTATTGGGACTCAGCCTTGTCCAGGAGATGATTGAGAAAATTCAGATGATCAGAAAAAATATAGTGATGGATCATAGTTGTTATAAATATTATGTGTATCATTGACATTGGCCGTTATCATTTCATGTGGGATATTACATGTTCTTTAATGTCTATTAGAGGCTAGGGATTTGAAATTTTAGTAAGCAATGTAAATTGTACTCTAATAACACTGGCCCATTGAAAATACAAGAACAAATTGGTAATCTGGATTATCAGTTGTATTTAATAATATGAGCCATCTATGTACATAATTTATTTCATGTATCTCAATTTAAGAATTACCAACCTAATCTTGGCCATGTGATTCGATGGGACCCTGTTGATCTTGCATCGGATGATACTTTACTCCACATGATGATACAGATTGCGGATATAAAATAAAAATTATTACATGTAACGGAAATACATTTAGTGTTAGTTATATGGATGAATGAAAATATTCTAGAGGAGACTTGGGAATGTGAGAAATAAATTCTATAATAGTGAACTAAAATTTTATAAAGCATTAGAAATATCAAATTTTTCAAGTAAATAAATCCTATTGGTGTAAATAGTGTAACAAACCTAATTTTAGGTACATTACCCATTTATTATGGTTTTTTTATGTTATATAATATTTGGGTTGCGTTTTTTGATATTTTGGATGGTTTTGGCATGTTTTGTAAGGGTTTTAAGGGTTAAAGGTTACGGGAAACAATCCTCCTTCTTTAGGAAACTGTATAAGAGATTTTGGGAGTTTCTTGGTAGACACATAGTTAGAACAGGGTTTGTCCAAACTGTAAAGGTTCTAGGAGAAATTATGTGAGTGGAGACAAAGGGAAAAATCATGGTTGGTGCACAATTTTTCAAACCATGTGAACCAACTATACAACGGGATATTTTGGAAATGGCAGCATGTGCATGGTTAGTGTATGGTTTATCAAACCATGCAACATGAATTAAAATATAAAAAAACTCAATTTTAACTTAATTTGACAGCCAAAACCCCTCGTTTTTTCTCATCTTCTCTCAGGATCTCAAACTTCTCTCCTCTCCTAATATATCTTGGTGATTCTCTTTGACCGAGAAGCTAGTTTTAATAGATCTAACTACATTTGATCTCTAAAATCAATGGTAAGTCATTTTCTCCCACTTTTTCATTAGATATTCTCATATACTCTCTCCTATAATGTTATATACAATCCATTATGTAAATATTTATGATATATGATGTGTTTTTTATTATATATATATTTTTCTACTAAAGGAAAGTGGTTTTAAGACCAGATCTAGAGGTTTTTTAGTGTGGTTCACAATTTTCAGCACCTATTGAGAAGTAGGCGGCTTTTCTCTATAATCCACTTGATCTGGAACTATAATACTTAGATATTTAAATTCAATTGTTTCAATATCAAAGGAAACTTTTGATTAATTATAATAGGTAACCCCATTTCCTTATAATTTGATAATTTTTGAAATTAAATGGTCTTTAGAAACCCTATTTTGTTTAAGGTTTTAAATTTTTGGTAATGTTTTTATGGAAATTATATTTTTCATTAAATTTTTAATGGGAAAGAATTTTTTATGAGAAATGATTTGGAATTAATAATTGACATGAAAACATATAATACATGGTTTGTGTGAGTTCATTTTCATTAGTGGTGACCCTGAATAAGGGGTGTGGCTCTAGACTAGAGGCGCATAGAGATTGGTAACCTGGTGAAGACTATGTGGATGAGAGAGTAACTGCTCATGGGTATAGGACTATCATCTGTAATGTATGAGTGTGTGAGTCATGGTTGTTCTTTAGAAATTCCAAGTGAAATGAAATTATAATTTATGATTTTATAAATTTTTTCTACATTAAATTTGATATTTTTTAATTTGATAATCTACATTGATGTTCCTATATTTGTCTAAAAATTTGTTTTTTAAATTTTTAACAAATGTATTCATGTCCTATTAGCATGTTTTTGAATATTTCTATGGATTTACTACAATGTATGATTACCCATACACTACATATACACATTTAATTGTATTAATACCTTGATATTCATGAAACATATAAAGTAAAAGTATCATTTTTCTCTAATGGAGCATCATTATTATACTTCATTGGGATTTTTGGAGCATGGAGTTTTTTTCTTGGAGTCTTTAGAGGTATTTTACAATGGTGTTTTTATGTTGGGTAATCTTTGGGTTTTTTGATTCAATTTACGAAAACTAGTTTTCACTACTTTGATATTCTATTTTATTGGTTTGACTTTTGAGATTTATTATTTACACTTCATGCAACATATTATAGTTTGGTTATTTAATCTCTTTTATGTTTGGTTTTGTTTATTATATAAAGGGAAAATTGTACCCTGATGTTGCAGTAATACCTTGGAATTTATTTCCATCCTTTAGTGTATTGGGGATTTCACCTTAGGTTAGTGACACCTTCGACCCGACCAAATCAAATTATTTAGCGTGGGATTTTATAAAGGTTTTTCATCCCTAAATTATGTGGTCTTCAATATTTACCCAAAAAATATAACTATTTCATAAAATCAATCTTCAAGTTTATTCATACCATCTAATATGTTTTTTCAAAACCATTAAAGAAAAAACTAAATAATAATCCTTAAAATTTTAACATATTCCTAACAACTTTTAGAATTAACTAAATTATCATGTATAAATATTGATCACTAATAAATATAATTTTGATTATAAATTGTTAATTTATATAAACATATCAACCTCACTACCTCATATATGATTATTAAAGTCGCATTTTCTATCATAATATAAATATACTACGATTTTCATATCATTAATTCTTCTCATTTTTTTGTTTATAAGACATGGTGGATTCTAGATATATACCATTATCAAATTCATTTTCATGAAATTATTTCAACCAAATACTAATAATAATATGGTTATGATAATAACCAAAAAATTAATATTAAATCATCAATATTAAGATGTCTTCCCTTATAACGCATTTTTTAACATATTATACTTTAAATCCAACCTATGAATCTCTTGGTTAAATCCTTGGTAATCCATGGTCATTTTCATCTTACTTTCTCTAAACTAATTAATTAACATCATATAAAAATCCTTCATAATGGTTTATTATAGAGAATATGGATTAACCATAGCATATCCCTTGGGATTTTCATAATAGGTGTGTAGTTTAGTCTCTTTGTTGTACCCCATATGGTGATCCATCTAATACACAATCCTCCCTTTTCTAGGTTATTACCCTTATGTACATCTATGTTAGATCATGTATCCGCTTATATTATCTAAATATAGATTTAATTACTAGGATAACCATACAATATCTAATTTACCAAAATCTTGGGATATTGTCCTCTATTTATATTTATCCTATAGTCTTATCCATGGGTTTTCACTAAATATTTATTATCCTTATCCCTAAAATATTCAATATTACCAAAAATAAACTAAATTGTTATCTATAAATTTGAAATTATGATCACCTATGGCTTATCAATGCTTAAATTATCCTCAACTATTACCCTAACCTATAAAATTAACTAACCCCTCATTTGAGACTGACTGAGGGGACTTGGACCTGCACTCCTGAATTTGGTGCTAAAAACAACATACTTTACACATTGTCTTTAATACATATCATTAGTTCATTAATAATGTATCATTTAAACTCCAATGATATTTTGAGGTTTAAAGGTTTATAAAATTAAAAAAAATAATTTGTATAACCCATGTTCTTTATATCATAGGATTATTTTTCCCACTATAAAAGCAACTACTTAATCTATAACAATTATTGAACATAATTTAAAAACTATCGACTTAATATATTCGTCTAGACATTTCATACATTTATTTTCTTGAAAACCTAAAAAAATGGAATCTTAATAAATGGGTGACCTCAGATGCCCAATAAGGATAAACATAAACAATAAAAATCAAATGTCATAAGTGAGGATAAGATGAAAATATAGGTATAATTAGTATACATAATAAATTTATACAAAAAAATCATAAATCATAAATCATTAGTCTTGGATTTTGGTATATGATAACATAAGAAATCAATCACAATAGTGTTGTAACATTAATCAATAAACATGTTCCATGAAATCCTAATGTACTCATAAGAAAAAGAATAATATTTTTACTCAAACATGAGCATAGTTAAACATAACATAGTGGATCAAGTTACACCACCTGATTCATTTAACATAGTAAAGTAATCTATGCTAATTAATTCTCATAAAATCATGGACTATGCATCAAACCTAATTCCCATAATGGAGTTATCATTCCATATTCAATTCCTATAAATATCTTAGGAGATACAAATACTTAACCAATGAATTAGAGGGTGATATAGGACCCCACCCATCATCATACATACAAAATACTTCCACTTTAAATCAATAATTCATCATATTATAAAGAAAACATAGAAAAAATGGGTTTCAATAAACACATCATAAATAATTAATGGAAATAAAATAGGTTTCATATCCCTTTCAAATGGAATCACATAAATAAATAACCCATAATCATAATAGGATAAACCCATGAAAAATAATTGTTTATCCAAAGATATTCAATAAAAATTATAGGTAAATACCTTTCAATTATGATGATGGGGTATAGGGTATATGCACTTTGTTGATAAAATGTTTTAGGGTTTAGTAAATAATTTTTATTAATCAATTGACATGTGGAATCTCATTAAACACCCTTTAATCAATAAAATGGAAAATAAGGTGTTGATAGAGATAAAGAATTAGATGAAATATCATTCCCATAATGGAGTTTGGTTTTGAAAGATAAATTCAATGATGGATCATATCTTTTATATAAAAGAACATCACATAATCCATCAGGGGAATAAGGTTCATGTTAAAACTTGAAAAATTTTCTCAAACAAGCATTAGATATGTCAAAAAAATAAATAATTATATTCAAAACACTTTTTTATAATTTCAGAAAAATATCTTTAGAAATAATACAAATCCTTGATCTTTTGAAAACATCATAAAATTAATATTTTAATAAATTTAGGAGAAAAATATTTATTTGAAACTATGAGAATTCAGGGATAAATTTTCATATAAAACAATATAGGTGGAAGAAAGATGTGTTTATACAAAAAAAAGTTAAAAATATAATCTTTTTACAATAATAAAAATGGTGCACATGAAAAATAATTAAATTTTATTTAAAAATTTTAAAGAAATTTATGTAGCATAAGATAACCTTAATAAGTTATTAAGGCATAAATATATAAGGACATTCTCAAAAGCATCCAATTAATATGGACATGGAAAAAGGGAGGTTCCTGACCAAAAAGAAAAAGGTAAGGTCAGTTTCCTTACAATGGGAAGATAATGATCCAAGGGGGATATGAAATTGGTTAAAGACAAGTAAAACCCCAAAAAATAAAAAAAGAGAGTAAAATTATAGTGTTTTTATATAGAAAATTATAAATAAAATTCATATGGATTATTTTTTAAAATAAATCTCTAATTAAAAATGAGACTTGTGATGAAACCATCATGTTATGGATAACGTAAGAATCAAAGGAATATAAAAGAAAGATCATGAAATGGTCATTAAAATAATATGAAATGGAAGATATTTCATAATTTAAATCATTATGGTAGTTAATAAACCCTATAAAATAAATAATGGTGTGAAATATCAAACATGTCTCATAGAATTAAATTTTAGACAATAACTCCTTACAACCAAAGAAACTTTTGAGTAAACCCCCTTGAATAATATGATTCAAAATGAAACATTAAATAACAAGAATAGTGAGAGGATAATTATAAAAAATTGTTAAAGGGGTATTTGATACACCATTACAAATAAGACAAGGTGTATAACAATAAATATTTATCAATGGTGAAAATGTGAGATGAGAAACATTTTCCTTATTTCCCCACATAGTTGACTGAACTCTCATATCCTATATAAAAACATAAAAATATTAATCACCTATTTTAGAACTAATTATTCATGTAAATAATATTTATAAATTTTATTAATAATTATTCTTTACATGTATATTAGTTGGTTATAATCTATTTTCAATATCAGGTGAGAGTAATCTTGATCATTCTCAATAAGTTTCATAATTACAGTGTTGTTATTCATTCTTATCCAAAATTTCATCATTCATGGATAATATATGATTCTAGAATTTAGGTTTTATAACTATTTATAATGTTTTAATTTCATTTAATAGAAGTTTTATTTATGGTTATTTTAGATTAAATTAGCGACAAACCTGTTTCAATTATTTTTAAAAACATAATGGTGGTGTCCTAATTAAGGAGTTGAATGTTAATGTTACCATTAAAAGAAAATAAAATCTTTATTTTCTTATTTATATCATATATTTTCATTAATTAAGTTCTCATAGTCATTTTTGATATTATTTTATAGTATGGTTCAATTAGGTGGTCAGAATGACATAAACAAGAACATACCATAATTGATAGATGATTATGATTTTGAAAGTAGTTTATTTTGGGCATAATTTCATTAATAATTTTTGACAATTATTTTATTTATATAATTTTAAGTAGTAGAATAATATTTTAATAGTGTATAATAAATAAGAAAAAAACATATTAAAAATGAGATAAGTTACATTTTGGAGAAGGGTGTCTTCCCAACCCACGGTAAACATTTTCATTTCTCAAATAATTATAAGGAAAGAAGCCTGGTAATAATTTTCATATTAGTAATAATAATTATATCATATATTTCACAAATATTATTTGATTTAACCCTTATTATTAGAAAATATAATTGGTCATTAAAAATGGAAGACATCACTTCATGGAGGTAGTAGTCCACACAACACTTTATTAAATGTTTAATTTCTCTTGACAAAAAAGGATAAATTTGGTTAATAGTTATTGTAAAGACCCTGACCCCAGTATCCTGAAGTTGGTGCATTACATTACTGATTTTGTACTAAAAACAATAATTTTCATCCCAAATGACTGAATAGATAAGTAACTTGGGAAAACCATATACAAACATAATTGTTAAATAACAACGTGAAATAAAATAAAATATATAAACTATTTTGGAAATATCCATATTCTTTAATATTATCCCTACATTTCAATCATAATATGCATATTAGAATACTGGGGGAAAATAAAACATAATAAAGGGTTGAGCTCAGATTATCAGTAAGGTTAAGTACATATATTAATCCATCATAAATAATCATAAATAATAAGTCAAGGTGAATAACTAAAAACAAATTCCATTAAAACATAATCATGAGCATAATTTGGTAGGAATTTAAGCAGATCAAATAATGCCATATAAATAATCACATGAAAATGATACCTACCCATGGATATTATACTGGTATAATAATCACATGGATTATAAATAAATAATCTCATAATGAGAAAATTCATAATGTAGGATATCATAAACATATCCTCAAGGCTTCGGCCAAGAGATGATACATCAATTGGTAAAAATTCTGTCTAGTTTGTCTCATTAGACCTACTAATGCATCGAGGGGGTATAAAGGACCTTTAAAAACAATTACTAAGCCTAATTTATTCCTTATAAAAAGGGGTTGAAACATAAACAACATATAAATTCATACTGAAACTATCATATTAAATTTAAATAATTTCCCCAATTAGTTTACATAATCATAAACTATCCAAGGTAAAATGGAGAATAGCATCAAGATAGTATATCCCTATTCAAAATAATCATAAACCATTCAAGAAAATATGTTAATTGGTAACATAATAGATAAATATAAATTAATCATAAGATTCAAAATTGGTTTTTGAATTAGATCAAAATAATCTAATAGAATAATTAAGAAATTCTTGAGAAAAGTACCCTTTTACTTTGGAAAGAAGGGTTCTTTTGGGAAATATTTTTATTTTTCATAAAATCATATTTTAAATAAGTATTTACTAAAAATTAAAAGAAAATGACAATGAAGTTATAGTATAGGAATATTAAAGGATTATTCACACATGGATTTGTAAACTGGAGTGAAAATGTGTAAAAAGAATGTTTAAGGAACTTTAAAATGGGCCAATTTGGTGTAGTTTAGCGAAAATATAAAATATTATTTAAAAGGTAAAGGAATAATTGGTTGTATTAAACCATAAATGAACTAAGATAGTTTTTTATAATGTAATTAGTGATTTTAGAAATATATTTGTTTCATAAAACTGATATAAATGGTTATAAAAAACCTAATTAATATATTTTTATGATATTAATTTATTTTTAATTTTTATATAACTCTTAAATTATAAAATATCTGCCAAAAATAAATTATTCATTATAATAAATAAAAAATGGAAAATACTTTTTATCACTATATTAAGGAACTAAATTTGACTTTTCTAATGTTGCAAAGGCACTGTGTCGGCACTGACAGGCATTTTTTTACTTATCATGAAATAAATTATAATTTACACATTCTAGGTTATATTTATATAATATTTATATTATAATACCATAATTTATTCATTTCATACATTTAATAAAATTTATATAATAATTATGTCTTAATGATTTCACAAAAACACAGCCTTTTTTTTAAAAAATGTAGTTTTTACAATTCACCAAAACTTTTACTTTTTTTGAAAATTCTCAAAATATCACCCTAAGAATTTTTTGATGTGTATATTTCAAAATTAGACTAAATTTTGAGAAAATTGATTTCTAAATATGATCAATTTAATAAAATCATCACGTATTCAAAAAATTATGATTTTATTGTTATAACCCACTTTTACGACACTTTTAAAAATTAATTATCCACTCATAAAATTATATTATAATTATAATATAACAAACTATTAACTCATGAATCGATTATATGAAAATTAATTTTCTTTTAAATCATTAAATTAAATATAAAATTTTAAATAACCATTTATGTTTCACAAAAATACCAACAATTAATTTATTATTTTTAAAACATTTATTTACTTATTACATTATATAAATATATCATATTTTAAATTATGATAAACCAAAAAAAATTATAGTTTAATAGGTTATTTAATTATTCTAATGTTCAAATTATTATTCCTAACTATCAGATTACTATTCCAACAGTCATGTTAATATTTAATGGTATATCAAGATTCGTTTAAGGTACAAGATATCGAATAGATTGAATTGATTTTAGGAGGTGAAGACTATAAAATATTGGGTTGTAAAATTTTCCACTACTTCAATAATTTTTTTCCTCACAATTTTGATATTAGACTTGTAAAATCAATGGTTGATACATGAAAATTCCTATATGGGAAACCCTCATCATAAATTGGGTTAGTAATACATCCTTTTAATAAGTGAGGAAAGTAAATGTGAAGGTCACCAACAAAATTAGGCATCTAAATAGGATAAAATTAGTTCAATGTTAAAATACGGACATATAAGAAAATATTTCTATCATGTTCTGATGGGGAGTGATAGAGAACATGGTCATTATAAAGTTAACCATCATAAATCTGTAAATATATGATTGATTAAAAGTCTATTGATTCCTTCTAAAGGAAAGTAAACATATGATTTTTATGTTCAAGAATCATTTTCCTAGATTTTAGGGGTTGTTTTACTATACATATAATAAATTCATAAATTAAACTTAATTTATTCTTTCCCATGTCATAATATCATCCTTTTTTGTGATTTGATCTATCTTCACTTCATTTCTCAAATAGAAAATGGATATTCAAGATGAATTTTTATTCATGAATCACTGTTATCTAATGTCCATAAGTCATTCCTTTGTCCTTTATATATTTACTGAAACCATAAAGGTTACAATAGGTTATCCAATATGATAAATCATACTTTAATCTTAATCAATAATATCCTTAATTTATTCTATAAGTAGTTTACCTTAAGACTTATCAAAAATATGTCTATCCAAATTCAATGACCAATGATTTAGAAAAAATATTACTTAACATCATATTTTCCCCAAAACAATATAGTTTATCAGTTATTGTCACATATATGAATACCTTTAGCACCTTTAAAACTTTATAAAACATTCATGCTTCAAAGACTAAAATCTTAGGTTGTCCTTAAATCTAAACATCTAGTAATTACAACATAACATAAACCATCAGATCAATAACCACCTTTGTGGTCACAAAAACTATCACATAAACATCTATTTATTATTATCTCAATCATCAAGAATATATTTAGGGTTATAATTCCTAGGTCTTGTGTTTTCAAAAATATCTTCCTATTATAAAATCGCTTCTCTTGATTATTAGTTGTATTCATCTCTTGATTCCCATTCCTTAAAGAAGAAGTACTATAGTAAAATAGTTATATATCATATTATTCTTTTAAACATATCATTATTGATAGTATAATTATTGAATCCAACCACACGAATATTAATAAATCCTCTTTATCTGAGGTAATAACATAAGCTTGACCATGTTCTCATTGCTTCTTCAGAGCTATATTCCCTTAATGCTAGGGAAATAAATTTTATAGTTACCCATATTCTTATAGTTGAATTATTGTAAAAAATAATATTTCCTTCTCAATCATGTTCATGGTGTCCTTTCTCTCTAAAATTTTAACAAACTATTATTCCATTCAATAAAGTACTAGGGTATTTCTATATTATATTATCACATGTGGGGAAATCCTTCTTTCCCTTTATATATGTATCCATATTTTTCTATATCATACTCTTCTTATATTGATTTCTTTTGAAGTCATAAAACATAGATAATTATTTCTCTATCTTGAAAGCACAAGATATTATTTTGTCATTTGATTAGAATGTTTTGGAGACTTTTTCCCTTTAAAATATTGGCATAAGACCATGTTCTGCCTCCTAGGTGGCACATTTCCAGGTGGTGAAGAAATTCTATGATGAGGATCACCACCCGTACCTTTTTTATAGATACGAGTTCTAATTTAATTCACCATTTCTTTTGTTTCAACAAATTGAACATCGTTATCCTTTAAAGAAGTTTGAATTAACCCTACGAGAACTATTGGTTCCAGCGGTCGATTTCGTGGGGGTCAAGTACTATTGCAACCAGTCCCTCTCGGATTTAACTTCCATGGATGGTCTCCAGCAGGTTTATTCGTGGAGCCAGGAATTCCTACTGACATTGGTATCCATGATTCATGGACGTGCTTTCCAAAGTCAGGTGCTCATTTATTGATGATTCTTCCAACGACACTTAAGGACTCCATTGGTCGAGAGGATGGGAGTTTAGGATCACTTCAACATTTGAAGGGAGGATTTTTTCTTGTTCCGAGACTCTAATATAGATTTAATTTGTGTTCATATGTTCGCGAATAATTGGTTCATTCTAGAATAGTGTTTTCATAGGCTACCCTTGGTTTTAAAGATCATCATAAGCATGCATATATTCGATACTACAGAGGTGATACTAACTTGATCCATATAATAATGCGCTATGCAGTTTATCGTTATCTAGGGGGGATATAAGGTCACTGGATGTTGATATTGGACCCATAAGATGGGTTTATAATGTTTCCTTGGGAGAGAAATCAGAACCCACGCAGTTCGTATTATTAGGTGGGTATTACACATGGATTCTACCCATTTGAGAGTGCATGGTTAGGTGGAACCTTTATGAATGGGCACTCTTTTGAGCTCAGGCTTTTTGGTAGGTGTCCTATGTATCCTGATCTGGTCATAAATCAGAGTTTTGATAGTTTAGAATCATATGAATGTTGTAAACATCAAAAACCTCTAATACCATTAAGTAATGCTCAGCGTGAGAAACAAGAGGATGTGAAAGATTCAACAACGAAAAGGCCTCCTTCCCTATGGGTGGGGGAGGGAGATCCCACAGTAGAAGAGGATGGGGCGATTGTGGGTGAGGGCACGGAGTGAAAAACCTTTCAATGTGAAATAATATTAAAGTTCATGTGGCCCAACCTTCAAAGATTGGGGACTTTCCTTAGTTGGAGGGCCCTGATATACATTCTGGGAAGGGGAGGAGTTTTTTTGTCACTCCCCGACCGCAGATGCCCTTATTTTTACTTCTTTCTTGGTCCCGGTTTAAAATTTTCAAAGTTTAATTGTGTTGGCGGTTTCGCGCCGGTGCGCGGTCACCACATCATTAGCGGTGACCATGCGTTCGGCCCGGGTGACCGTGTGTTCACCCGGCATTTTAAATATTAAAATTTTTATGTTGAAATTTTACTATTATTAAATTATTATTATTATTTTTGAAGTTATTCATATTGTATGTGGGTCTGCATGCGTGTTTAAATATGTGTATATATATATGTGTATATATATACATATTTATATGTTTATATGCGCTTATATATAAGTATATATGTTTATATGTGATTGTATATATATATAGATGTTTATATATGTTTAGATATAGGTATATATGTCAATATACTTATATATATATATATATATATATATATTTATGTGTGTGTGCGTTTATTTTTAAATGATTTTAATATCCTAAATGTTTTGATTAAAAATAGTTATTATTAAAATTAACTAATTATTATTATTATTATTATTATTATTATGTTTTTATTATTTATATATATATTTATATATATTAACCAAAACCCTAGCCCCCCCCCGTCTCTCTTCTGTGTGGCGGCCCCCTCCCCCTCTCCTTCTCCCCTACCCAGCCGCGCACCCCTATCCTCCTTCAGGCCACCAGCTCGCCGCACCCCCTTCCGGCTCCCGCTCTACCTGGAGCCCTCCATCGCCCCCGGCCTCGCACGACCATCGGTGCCCGCGGCTCGCCATGCAGACCCCGCTCTCGACCGCCACCCTGCTCCGCTCAGGCGTCCGGTGACCCACCCCCATGCTTCTCTCTGCCACGTATGACCTCCCTATCTCGGCGCCGACCTCCTGTCTGGCGACGACCCCCCTGTTCGACGACCCGTCCGGCGGACCTCCCCCTCAGTCCATCCCGCTCCGGCTAGCCCACTCTGGCCAGCCTGCTTCCGGCCAGCATGCCTCATGCCGCGCCACACCCAACCTGCCCTACTCGCCTCACCCCTGTCACGCTCGCTTCGACCCTTAGGCCTTCTGTGGTGTCGACGTGCCGTCCAGTCAGCCTCGTGCAGCGTCGTCGCGCCGTCTATCGCCCTCATGACCAGCCGCATGTCTCGTTCTTGTTTGGGCGAGTGGCGAGCACCACTGCTGAAATCGATCAATTCAGGTTAACCTCATTTCACCAGCTCCTATGTCGAGGTGGTTTTACATTGTTTGTTCATTAGAGTTATTTTAATTTAGCGTTTATGTGTTTTTAATTGTTTTACTTTTGTTGCATCCTGTTGGTAAGGTTTTTCCATGATTTTGTGATCATCAGCTTGCATGTGCTGGTGCGCCCATTTAAGGCATGACACATCATTGTGTCTGGATAGCGAGCAGATGTGGTTTTCTGCGTTGTTTATCCATTTGAATTAGTACTTATGTGTTTTTAGTTATTTTTCTTTTGTTGCAGCATGTTGGCGAGGTAATTTCAAGTTACTGAAATTGTTGGCCTGCGTTTTCTTATGCGCAAGTGTGAGACGTGTCGCGTCATCGCAAACAAGATGCAATTCAAGGTAGGTCCCCCACTACACTCGCCTTTAAATTTATAAATTTATTAATTCCTTGTAATTTCATCATTTTTCAGTAAATTTAAATTAGTATTAGAAAATTATTACTACAACGGTGACTTGCTGAATTTGAGAACTTTTTACTTCTTGCATCGCATTGAGAATATCTTTCTTGGATAAATTTGTGTGGTTTTCTTGTGATATTGTCATACGGGTACTTTATGAAATGTGCAAGTCATACTGAACTTTGTTTTGAGTTGGTTTTTTGTGTGTATAAAATGACGGGTGTATCGTTTATGGAAAATGGTGTTTTCTTGAAAACTTGGATAGAGGAAATGATGTTTGGCCTTTAAACTGGATTTTGGAATTTTTAATGGTGGTTTTGTTTTCCTTAAATGGGTTTCTAAGTATGTTTTTCTGGTTTTCAACATAATGGTGTGTGTCATATCTTTTGGAAACGCTTTGATATTAAATGGTTTAAATGTAAATGACGTGGTGGTCTGGTTGGAACTTTATTGATTGTGAAATGACTACATATATATATACGTACTTGTGGGGCATCTCTACAGGGGGACTTCCCTTCGAGGATTGTCATGTAGCGGTGTCCGTGTAAGGGGATGGAAAGTGCGGTGAGGTGAGTCACGCGTGTGAGGGCCTCCCACTTACACAATATTATTAAAACCACCATGGGTTCCTAAGAGTCTTTTAGTGAATCGAGTGACGGTTACTAGCTAACCCCAATTAGATGGGTTAGTCCCCCATGGTAGGTAGGCCTTGTGGGGCATGCCACTGGTTGGCTGTTAGGGCGGCCAGTTGGTTATTGGCTGTGGAGTACCATGTCGGCAGGTAGTTTGACCACGAGTACGTCTAGGGGTTTTCTAGGGATGTTTAGGATCACCCATGGTTACTTGATGTTCCTTACTTTTTTACTTTCAGTTGTTCTTTACAGCTTATACCATTATACTTTGTGAAAATGGTTTTCAAATGAAGATGTGTTATTCTCTTTGTGTAAAATTAGAAAATGTAACACTTCTTTCTCTTTTAGAATGAGTTTGCAGCAATGAAAGGAATTCAACTTTTGAAAAATAATAAGGGTAATGTCTCATGTTTTGATCTTCATGTGAATCATTATGAAAGCTTACTTTTATACGTTGTAGTTCAAACCTAGAATTTATAGATTCTTTATTTATTGGCAGGGCTTTGGGATTTGTTATTGGGCTCACCTACTGAGTACTTTTTGTACTCATGCCTATCTTTTACCATTTCAGTTGCAGGTTCCTTGTGTTCAGGTTCTCCTGGTTTGAGTCGCTCAATAATGGAGCGACACTAGTTTTTTTAGTCGGGTGGTGACCCATGAGGTCACGTGGAGATATGTTTGTGGTGTAGTTTTGTTTCTGTTGTTAGTGTTGTTTGTTTTTTTTGTTTTTTTCTTTTACAGATCCTGGTTTGTTTGGTCTAAATCGTTCCCAACGATTAAAACTTGATGCCCGGTACTAGTTTCCATCCTGGGGGGATTGGGAATGCCCCTCGGGACTTGCCGCAGATCGGCTTGGGTGACCAGTTCATGGTCGACCTGGGCTAGTTTGTGACAAAATGGTATCAGAGGAGGTTCTTGTTATTTGGGTTGTCTGGTAGGTGTAGATTAGGACTATCGGGACTTGAGAGGTAGGTACGGGAAGGACGTCATGAACCCTCACCCGTTCTGCACCTCGAGTCGTCAGGGGTAGTCTGGGAATTGTTTCCTTGTCTCTTTCTAGTTTGTCTTGGATTGAGAGATGACAACGGAGGCAAGCCGATGTTACATCGTGATTTCACATGGTGTAGTGACCCATGTGGATTCTGAGTACACTTTTTGAATTCCTCCTATTGGTCGATGCTTAATTGGGATATGGCCCACTACCATGTCGCCAGGTTGAGCGTGACTACTAGTCCCTCACTCCAGTGGTTGATGCAAATTTGGGTGTTGCTTTCATTTTGGTCGGTGTAAGTGTGTTGTTGGAAATGAAAAAGGGGTTTTGAAAAATTGGACTGGTTTCTTTTAAAAGAATTTAAATGTATGAAATGTGTTTTTAAAACTGAAATCTCTTGAATTGAAAATCCTTTGTTGCTTGGAATTGGTCGAGAATGGTTTGGGGTGAAACCTCAGGTCCTCTTTATGAACGTTTTCACATGTGTGAGAATATATGGAAAGTGCGTGTTGGTGTGAGTATGAATGGAATGTGGAAAACGACATGTGTAATTGGTCGTGGGATTACCTGGGTGTTTATTCAAAATTAATGGCTTGGCCTTGTTTTCTAAATTGGTATTTAAATTGGGGAAGTGGTTTTGGAAAGTGGTTTAGGTTTGAAAGTGGATTGGAATTTGGAAATTGGTCTTGAAAAAGGGTGCTTTTGAAATCTAAAATAAAACGGGGATTCTGAAAAGGGAAATTTGGGTAGTGTTTGAAATTGTTTGGATTTGAGCTGGTTGTTTTGGATTAGGGTGTTACTTTTAATCATGCTTTGATTT
Source organism: Viscum album (assembly GCA_963277665.1). Lineage (NCBI taxonomy): Eukaryota > Viridiplantae > Streptophyta > Magnoliopsida > Santalales > Viscaceae > Viscum > Viscum album. The sequence continues at coordinate 638,108,405 of OY728146.1, read as the reverse complement.
GATATTGGTCTTGGGTTTGTGTTTTATATATCTCTCAGGAAATGCCGCCCAGAAAGGTCTCTAAGGATTCTGATAAGTCATGCCCAGTTTTTGGTTATCCTCAGACTTTGTCTATTCTCCATGGTGATCAGGGTCCGTTAGAGGTAGTGGAATGGCTCGAGGAAGTGGAGCGTGTCTTTAGAACGTTGGGAACTCCCGATAATGTTAAGGTTAGTGAAATTATGTAATTGTTCGAGGGTCCAGCTCTGGACCAGTGGAATATGGTTACCCCACCGTCAATGCAAGTTGGAATGATGTGGGATGTCTTTAAAACCTTTTTCATCCAATGGTTTGTACCTGATGAAGTGAAGCTGGAGAAAAAATAGAGCTTGTGTATATTTAACAAGGCCAACGGATGGTGAAGGAATATGTTGACCATTTCAAGGAATTGATTTCCTTTTCTACAGAGGTAGCGTCGCATGAGCTCATGAAGTCCTCTCTTTTCATCGAGGGTCTTCGTCCAGAGATCAAGGAGCAAGTCCTCCCTTCTAAAGACCAACGTTTCGAGAAGCTAGTGGAAGAAGCTTTTTTAGGTGAGTTGGTTTCTGGTGTGCGGGTGGTTAGCACTTCAGCATACCCTGTTGTTCGTAAGAGTTCCCCCTCTGGTGGGGAAAAGACGCCAGAGATACCTGTTCCTAAGGAGTTATCCCCTTGGGTCCTAGCTTCTAGTTCATCAGATCGTTCAATGGTAACCTATCAGGTTGTTTCGGGCATTTAAAGTCGTCTTGTCACAACCCTCCGAAGACGTGTCATCGTTGCGGCTGTCTGGGTCATCTGGATAAGTTTTGCAGGAAGCGTCACTTGAAGAGGAAACTGTGATGGGAGAATGTCAGTGCCTGACTGTGAGGCAGGAGATGCTTCAACCATCAGATCCCCAACCACAGGTCTCAGGGTGAAGCTCGCGCACAATCAGGAGCTCCCAAGGGTGTGAAGCCTTGGTCCGGGATTTGCGTTCCGTGTTGGCGGTGGAACAATTAGAAATATTTTCTTATTTATTTATGCTATTAAAGTTTCAACATCGTTGTAAGTATGTTGTTTTTCCATAAAGTTATGATGGACTTGTTCTATGATAATCCAAGCAGACTGGTTTGTGTGGATGTGATATTCTGAATCGTGTGTCTTTCTTAAAAGTGTGTTTGACCCTTGTGTGGGTTGACCTCGGTTTAGTTATGCTTTTAGGATGTGGTTATGATTCGTGGATTTAAGTGGGTCATGTTTCTGACTCGCTGTTTGTGTTAAGTCCTTTTTTCATGGGTTTTACCTGGTGTTGAAGGTTTTTGACTCTAGTCGAGGGTTCAACGTTTTGACAGAGGTGTTGTTTTGATCGTGCTATAGGAGTCAGTTTTAATCGGTTGTGAGTTCCATCACTAGACCCGCCTCCTTGTGGTAGTATGTTTTGGGTGTTAAATTTTTGAACCAGTTAAGTTCTTGTGGTGGGGAGAACCCCTTCGTGTTCTCCCCTCAACCTTAGACTTCAGTTTTCTCTTGAATCGGTCGGGTGTGACCTGTGTAGAGTAAGGTAATCCCGAGATTCTCAGTTCTCTTCAGTTCCTTTAGTTCAATTTGGGCATGGACTTGAATCTTGACTGACTTTTGGATTGGTGACTTTCTGGGGGCAGAAAGTGTCTGTGGTGGGGATAATTGTCACACCCTGACCGCAGATGCCCTTATTTTTACTTCTTTCTTGGTCTTGATTTAAAATTTTCATCAAAGTTTAATTGTGTTGACGGTTCCGTGCCGGTGCGCGGTCACCACATAGTTAGCGGTGACCGTGCGTTCGGCCCAGGTGACCGTGTGTTCACTCAGCGTTTTAAATATTAAAATTTTTATGTTGACATTTTATTATTATTAAATTATTATTATTATTTTTGAAGTTATTCATATTGTATGTGGGTCTTCATGCGTGTTTATATATGTGTATATATATATGTGTATATATATACATATATATATGTTTATATGTGCTTATATATAAGTATATATGTTTATATGTGTATGTATATATATATATGTTTATATATGTTTAGATATAGGTATATATGTCAATATATGTATATATATATATATTTATATATATATTTATATGTGCGTGTGCGTTTATTTTTAAATGATTTTAATATCCTAAATGTTTTGATTAAAAATAATTATTATTAAAATTAACTAGTTATTATTATTATTATTATTATTATTATTATTCTTCTTTTTATTATTTTTTTTTTTTTTATTATTATTATTATTATGTTGTTATTATATATATATATATATATATTAACCAAAACCCTAGCTCCCCCCCTCTCTTCTGTCTGGCGGCCCCCTCCCCCTCTCCTTCTCCCCTACCCAGCCGCGTGCCCCTGCCCTCCTTCAGGCCACCGCCTCACCGGCCCTCCGCCTCACCGCAACCCCATCCGGCTCCCTCTCTGTCCGCGCGCCCTCCACCACCCCCAGCCTCGCGTGACCACCGGTGCTCGTGGCTCACCGCGCCGACCCCGCTCCCGACCGCCACCCTACTCCGCTCCGGCGTCCGGCGGCCCGCCCCCTGCTTTGATCCACAGCGTCCGACCCCCCCCCCCCCCCTATCCCGGTGGCGACCTCCTATATGGTGGAGACCCCCCTATCTGGCGACCCGTCTGACGGACCTCCCCCTCCATCTAGCCCGCTCCGGCTAGCCCGCTCTGGCCAGCCCGCTTCTAGCCAGCCCGCCTCAGGCCGCGCCGCACCCATCCTGCCTTGTTCGTCGTACCCCTATCGCACTCACTTCGACCCGTAGGCCTTCCGCGGTGTCTACGTGCCATATGGTCAGCCTCATGCAACTTCATCATGTTTTCTATCGCCCTCACGACCAGCCGCATGTCTCGTTCTTGTTTGGGCGAGCGGCGAGTACCGCTGCTGAAAGCGAGCAATTCAGGATAACCTCGTTTCACTAGCTCCAATGTCGAGGTGGTTTTACGCTGTTTTTTCATTAGAGTTATTCTAATTTAGTGTTTATGTGTTATTAATTGTTTTAATTTTGTTGTATCCTATTGGTAAGGGTTTTCCATGATTCTACGATCGTCAGCTTACACGTGTTGGTGCGCCCATTTGAGGCATGACACATCATTGTGTCTAGATAGCGAGCATAGGTGGGTTTCTGTGTTGTTTATCCATTTGAATTAGTACTTATGTGTTTTTAGTTATTTTGATTTTGTTTCAGCGTGTTGGCGAGGTAATTTCGCGTTATCGAAATTTCTAGCTTGCGTTTTCTTATGCGCAAGTGTGAGATGTGTCGTGTCATCGAAAACAAGCTGCAATTCAAGGTAGGTCTCCCACTACACATGCCTTTAAATTTAGAAATTTATTTATTCCTTGAAATTTCATTATTTTTCAGTAAATTTAAATTAGTATGATAAAATTATTACTAGAATGGAGACTTGATGAATTTGGAAACTGTTTACTTCTTGCATCGCATTGAAAATATCTTTCTTGGATAAATTTGTGTGGTTTTCTTGTGATATTGTCATATGGGTACTTTATGAAATGTGCAAGTCATACTGAACTGTGTTTTGAGATGGTTTTTGGTGTGTATAAAATGATGGGTTTATAGTTTATGGAAAATGGTGTTTTCTTGAAAACTTGGATAGAGGAAATATTGTTTGGCCTTTAAAATGGATTTTGGAATTTTTCAGTGGTGGTTTGGTTTTCCTTAAATGGGTTTGTAAGTATGTTTTTCTGGTTTTCAACATGATGGTGTGTGTCATATCTTTTGGAAACGATTTGATATTAAATGGTTTAAATGTAAATGATGTGCCGGCTCGGTTGGCACTTTATTGATTGTGAACTGACTACATATATATACGTACTTATGGGGAATCTCTACAGGGGGAGTTCCCTTCGAGGATTGTCATGTAGCAGTGTCCGTGTAAGGGGTTGGAAAGTGTGGTGAGGTGAGTCATGCGTGCAAGGGCCTCCCACTTATACAGTATTATTAAAAATAGCGTGGGTTCCTAGGCGTGTTTTAGATAATCGAGTGACGGTTGCTGGCTAACCCCGATTAGACCTGTTAGTCCCCCCTTGGTAGGTATGCCTTGTGGGGCGTGCCACTGGTTGGCTATTAGGGCGGCCAGTTAGTTATTGACTGTGGAGTACCATGTCGGCAGGTAGTCTGAACCCGAGTACGTCCAGGGGTTTTCTAGGGATGTTTAGGATCACCCATGGTTACTTGATGTTCCTTACTTGTTTAATTTCAGTTTTTCTTTACAGCTTATACTGTTATACTTTGTGAAAATGGTTTTCAAATGAAGATGTGTTATTCTCTTTGTGTAAAATTTGAAAATGTAACACTTCTTTCTCTTTTAGAATGAATTTGGCACCAATGAAAGGAATTCAACTTTTGAAAAAGAATAAGGGTAATGTCTCATGCTTTAATCTTCAAGTGAAACATTATGAAAGTTTACTTTTTTACTTTTTAGTTCAAACCTGGAATTTATAGATTCTTTATTTACTGGAAGTGCTTTGGGATTTGTTGTTGGGCTCACCTACTGAGTAATTTTTGTACTCACGCCAATCTTTTACCATTTCAATTGCAGGTTCCTTGTGTTCAGGTTCTCTTGGTTTGAGTCGATCGGTGATGGAGTGATGCTGGGTTTTTTTAGTTGGGTGGTGACCCGCGAGGTCACATGGAGGTATGTTTGTGGTGTAGTTTTGTTTCTGTTGTTAGTGTGGTCTGTTTTGTTTGTTTGTTTTTATTTTACAGATCCTGGTTTGTTTGGGCTAAATCATTCCCAATGATTAAAACTTGATGCCTGGTACTAGTTGCCATCCCGGGTGGATCAGGAACGCCCCTCGGTACTTGCTGCGGAATGGCTCGGGTTACCGGTTCAGGGTCGACCCGGTCTGGTTCGTTACATTTTTCCTCTTCAAAGGGGGAGCGAACATAACCCCTTCAACTGATCACTATTCCTCATTGAATGGAAAATTGAGTGACCACCATTAATCCCTAGAATGTGGAGTTTCATGTTGGCATCCCAAGTTTGTACTCTGAGTTACCATGGGAAGGTAGACCCACGAGAATTCCCAAAGACCAAACCATTATGGAGAGAGCCTTCATGACTCCTCTTACCATGGGTATTTAGACTCAAAGGGGAGCACTGATGCACCTGAAGGTCTGATTATACAGGTTTGGTGGCTTTAGCTGAGGCTTTGTCCTGATGCTATAGGATTGGTTAGAAAAGGGATTATGGAGGACTAGAAGATAATCGAAGGGTGAGGTTGGGACTCGAAGAAATAATACCCAAAACACCACATTCTACATATTGATTTCTTATGTAGGATGGGGGAGACTCTGCATACCGAAGTGGTATACGAGCAGAGGGGTTGTCTTCATACTGATGTGGTATGTGGGCATGGGTATAGACCACAACGTACCATTATGGTACATGGCGCACCACACCGCTTTGGGTTTCATCCGCGTACTGATACAGTATGTGGCACTCGGTTTAGTCCATTTAGCAGTACACTATGCGGAGCGCCATGTTGAAGGATGGTCCAAAAGATTATCATTCAGGGGAAATTCATCTGTGAGAAGTTTATGGTTCATGGTCACTAGTCAGGTTTTCAGTTCTATTATTATTATTCAATTCCCCCATTTTATGGTCTGTGGCCGGTTGTATCTATGAAGAATGTGGTTCATGGTTCAGGTTTCATTGATGAATTGAAATTGAAGTTGGAGTATTCTCTAAACTCTTTCATTCATCCTCTGGTTTCTTCTTAAATCTTTCATCATCCATCCTTCATACTTTCTATTATGCTCGTTCTATAGAGCATCGAGACAATTGTATCTATTGGGCACGCAACACCATTTTTGGAGGCCCCTCAAGTGATATACTGACCCATAGAAGACTTGGTTAATTAGGGGTTTATGAAGGCTTTGGTTTGCGATAATAGTTTGTGGAACCTTTCTAGTTCACTTTGTCTATGAACTGATGGGTTCGAGGTACGGTAAGTGGGTTGATTTCATGCACACAATTCCTTCAATGACGCAGTTCGTGGTCTACCTTGTTTCGATGTCTGTCACTCTGTGGGCCAATAGTTTGCAGATCATTCCACGTACATGGTGGTTTGTGATCGAGCTGGTCCACGTACCTTTCCCAGTGATGGTATGCGAGCCACTTTAAATGATTTGAAAACTTGAATTCCTTCATGTTTCTTTTGGAATTTTCAACATTATTAGACTGCATTCACCTCGATAGAATTGTAGAAGTACTTTCCTCCTTCTACAAAGAAATTGTGGGGTATTTTATTCCCTTGGAGGAATTTTTAGGACCCTACAAATTCCCCCCATCAGAATGGTGTCCATTCAGAATGAGAAGGGGACTATTCTAATGTAGAAGCGGTCCTGAACTGAAATGGTTCATTGTAGAATAGATAGACCATGTAGAAGGGGACCACACCTATATATAGGGGCCCATTCCATTTTTCTTTTACCAATTATCATGGTGAAAAGTTCTATCGATTTTCCCAGCTTCTTCTGCTCTTGCATATCATGCTCCTTGCAAAAATCCCATTCTCGAACCGCTTCGTACGTACTGCAAACCAATTTCCTTTCCATTTTTCACTCCACGTACCGTATTTCAGATTTTTCAAACTTTTTTGTGGAATATTAAGACTAAAATCCAGATTTTCCAAAAGAGGATGCTATGTAGCTGTCTTATCCGCATACCAAACTTATATCGGTGAATCAAACTATAAAAATTAATACACCGAACTTAACTTTAATCCACAATTCCTAAACATGAACCAAATTAAGGCCTAGGTTCGTGGAATCCTCTTTCCATGAACCTTTCTATTCAATAGACAACAATCTATGGGTCAACACCTCGTGGATGGTTCATGTACCATGGATGTACATGGTGATAGGTATCCACATAATGTAGCTATAGGCGGGGTTACCTCCATGTATCATGGAGTACGCAGATTGTACCTTCTGCACACTATGCAGTATGTGGGATGTGGCTTCCACGTACAATTTCCAGAAACATTACACGGTGCCTTTTGTGAGAATATTTTGAGTCCTTTAACCATTATTCCATAGCCTTTATCCACCAATTTTTATTGGACTGAATTTTCGTCAGCTTCTGGATCATTCTATGCTGGTTACAGGGGATTATTTACATGCTATGATAAAATTGAAGAAGACAAGGGAACTCATGGTGGGAAAATTGTGAGAATCATCTTTGATCCCACATGATTCCTCATGACATATTATTAATGGATTTCTTGACTCCAGAGCATCTATCCTACCCATTATTTGTACAATTACCACTTTACGACTTTGGTCTCCCTGAGGATGTTCTTCTTCCAATGGTTGACCCCAATACCTCTTTAATCCTCTTGGAGGCATGACAAGGACATGATTGAATAAAAATTTCTCTAGTAGGAGAATTCATCACCACTCCTATTTAGAATAACATCTACATACAAAGAGACTTGACATGGACTCAGGGAAACTACAGGTGCCACGATGGCGTCTCCAGACTAGACAGTCGAGAATATCCATCCATTATCAGTATCTTCCAAGAAAATCCCAATGGTGGGTGGAGCACCAAATGGGATCTGTGGGCTGGAAGATTTTTCTTTGATGAGTGGGCATGGGCGTTCTGGATGCAACAGACCTATTTGGAGTCCCCCAACCAGTTGGAGGTGGTGTGCTTGTATCAGGCGGTCTGGGTTTCTCAGTTTACAATCTTCTCCGCATGAGAAATCCTTTTGTAATTGTTGAGTAGTTGGTTTTCAAGCACCAACACCTTCCACTTATTTCATGGTGAGGTGAGGATCATCCTATGGGATATCCACCTGCTTGGAGCACTCCCTATCCTCGATGAAATGTATGACAAGTTTCTCCCAGCAGTTGCTTTTTGGAATTAAATTGACTATGTGTCCCCTTGGACAAGGAGTTTACTTGTCGTGGTAGAGGGATTACTTGACCATCCCCTCCAGGCTCACTCGCTCATCCCATTTGAAGAATAGATAGGGTCATTCTTCCAGTTGAATGGGCCCAGGACAAGGGCTCACCATAGTAAAACTCATCCAACCAATCAGTCCCGCCAAACTCTAGGTTTATAATAAAAAACACTTGAAGTGGGAAGTCATATCACATGGGGATACGAGTTTCTACCAAACATATCACCTACGCTTAGACTAACAGGTTTATTTTCCATTTTTTTAGAAGATGTATTTTCCCATCCCAAGACATATATACCAGGTTTCAGGCCTATACTTTGATAATGGAAGCCATGCAGGCATAGGTTCATCCCATTAATTTGTCTCTTCCCACTCTCACTCTGCTTTATGAGTTGTTAGAAAAAATACAGGAAGGTAGGCCCCCATGTCTTCTCAGTGCACCGTTTCAATTTCTATATGGGTGGATGGAAGAACACTTTCTCTATTATGATTACCAGAATACTGCAAAGTTTTCTCATTCAAACTTTCAACCTGTGCTTCATAACATTTTATCTATTCATCCTATGACTCTAAGCATTATTTATGCGGTCGGGTTGTTGAATGACACTTCTCGTTTCTCATTTTCACTGCATCCTACCCCTTATGGATCATTGAGAGTTGACATGGATAATTCATTGGAGGAATTCTCGTACCTTATCACACTTCGGGAAAATATGCTCACTGGTCATATAGATTGAGTAGTCATTTGTGAGCCATACATTTCCTACTGGTTTTCTAGACAAATCGGATGCCTTCAACAAACTACACTACTCACAAATTTCCAATTAAGGGGAGAGTTACCCCCTATTTTCCTTCACCAATTATGGCTCATGATGATGCGTGAAGGTGATGCTATGGAAATTATCATTCCTAATACAACATAATCCACTTTTATATCACCGGAGTATACCCAAATGTAGGCATATTATTACCCCAATAGGATGCTGAAAGAACCAGTTCAGCAGGTACAGAATCATTTAAACATTTCCTACCCCATCCTTTCACCAACAACAATTCAACATATACCTTTTACTGTGAAGAGTGTGATACCTACTCCTTATACTTCTGTCCCTACAGCATCCATAATGGATACACAACTTGTTCCTACCCTTGTGGTAATAAGATGCTCAGTTCGTCATCAGAAATGTCTGGGAGGGGACTCATCGGTACAACCTATCTCATTAGGGAGTGATTTAGACTTATCCCCTCCCATGGATACCACCGAAGACCTTAATGAGGCTAGCATGATTCGAGTATCACTGATCATCTAGAATGCCACGTTTAATCCTCCACATCTGGATCCAGTGGCTGGGCCATCTAAGGGAAAATAGGGTCTCCTATCTTGTGTGACCTGTCTTAGGTACCTCCCCCCTCCTATGGTGATTCTTCTTTCTTATAGACACATGGAAGTAGGGGAAGATCAATGTACTAGTGTTGTGGAAAGGCACCAGGAAGTGCGAAAAAAGAAATGGTGTCAGTTATGCACTCCTGTAGTAGTGACACCCATGGAAAATTTTGTTGATGAGGGTGAAAATTTTTAGCGGTTATTCCCTGATCTAGGTTCTAGTGTCTTTTATTATCAGCACTTACACCTCCTTATATAATAAATCATCATTTTCCGAGAAGACCCTGCCTCCTGCGAGGACAAGCTGACCAAGTTTGATTCTTTTTATTAGAAGGTGGTGACCTTCTGAGATGTTTTGGAAGAATTTGATCATTTGAAGGCTGGGGAGGAGAAGGACCAGGATTTGGTGGATATCCAAGAGGAATATTTTTAGGAGTTTGAAGCCCACACAGTAAGGTTGTGCGATCAACTGGCCTCTTTTCATGCCAACTATGAAGTTGTCTAGAAGAAACTGTGGGACCTTAATGTTCTTCTAGAGTGGGTGCATCTGATGATCAAGGTTGAAACAGAGGAGGGAGCTTCTTTGGAGAATACCATTGATGGCCTGTGGAAATCACTTTCCATCCTCTTGGAAAGGGATAACTGATCCTCGTTGTTGTTTTGTCCCAAATCATGATATGTACTCTTCCCATTTTTTCTTTTTTTATAGTTTGTAGAGACTATGAACTGGGGATGCTCCTCCATTTTGGTCAAACTAAATGAAAATTATTTTCCTTTAAATCCATTTTCATTTCATTTTCCTATTATTTCAACATCATTTCAATCAGACATTAATTTTAAACCATGACTTGAAACCAGTTAACTAAAATAATCTAATCGGGCTCTAATTTTTTCATGATCCATGGGACTCAGTGAGCATAGTTCGACTATGGTTGGGGTTTCATGGAAAACCCCACAAACGTTTATGTCTTTTTCATCATTACCCTAATTTTTTCCGAAGCCTTCTTTACATGGGCTTAGCGGGAATAACCTGATTTTTTCTTAGGCCACCCTTTGCGGGTTTTCGACCTAAACATTTTTATGCCTTTTTTGATGGATCAATGTGTTTTTTATGAATCGATACTTGAATTTTACCCCGAGGTGCCTTTTGAGGATTTTAATTTTTCCTCTGGAAATTATGGCCTCTTTTTTACTGGCAGTTCACATTCCTTCCAATCAAACTTATTACCAATGTTTTAGGTCGAACATCTTTGACCAAACTTAACTTGGAAAGACCTTGACTTGGGGATATTATCCGGTAATGTTCTAATATCCTTAAAACAAGTATTATATACTTTTCTTGAACTTGGATTTGTTATTTTGGGCATGCATGAGGATCAGGAGTTGTTTTTGGTGCACAGAGGTTGGAAAAGACTTTCCAGGGGACAAATTTTCATTTGATTGATATCCATTTTTATGGAAAACATATGCAGAGCCACCAGGGCATGATGTGCATAGTCAATAAAATGTGTTCATAAGACATTGTTCTTATATTTCCAATGGCCTAGTGTGATTTGAAACATTTTGAATTTATTTTGAATTCAGGAGCCACATTGGGAGGCTGGCCTGAGTAGTGATGTCAGAAAAAATTAAGTACATTCATATTGGCATGGAGTTGACAACTATTCCCACATGGTTATTTCTTGCGTGAGTGAGAGATGGTGAATATTATTTTTGTTAGGATTCATTTTTTTGTTAGGGGCACTTGGAAAGAAAAAGGTATGTAAGTCATTATCTTGGATATTTCCAAATTCGGGGTGTGATAGGACATGAATGTCATTTGAGCATATGGAAGCTTGGAAAGGAAGATTCTAGGGTCGAATTTGCCTTTGATCGATGGCAATTTTTATGGAAAACATATGCAAAGACATTGGGGCATGATGTGGATATTCAATCAAAGGTTTAATCATGACAATGGCCTCCCATCTCCAATGGCTATGAATGATTATGGAGATTGGGAACTTTCTGAATACGATATGTAACCTTCGATAGGGGTGAACCTGAATATGAAAAGGGAAGTTTTAACTGAACTTCTTTAGGGGAATCCTAGAAATGAGTGGAGGAACTCTTCTTTTGTATGTAGATCAACTTCATGCATATGGATGGGGTATTCTTAGACACCTCAAAAGAGACTAGAGATGAATTGGGCCTGTATGTTTTGATATATCCAGGAAGTGTGTAAGGCATAAAATGTAAATTGTGGATTTGAGGGCCCTTGATTTAGGAGGGTTGGAATGAGGCTTAGAATCCATTTGGTGTACTATAGGAGAGGACTCTCTTGGGGATGAACATGCCTTTTATTGATGGCCATTTTGTGGGAAACATGTGAAGATCCACCAGGGCATGACGTTCATAGTCAATCAAAGGTGTCCACATGACACTTTCCTTCCATCTCAGATGGCCTTAGTGGATTATGGGGATTCAATATCACTCAGAGCATAGAGTTTGGGGTATGGAAGGAGTGTATCCGGACATATTGGGGACATTTGGGTATAAATTTACTCATGGAATTAGATGTCCCTTACATATAATTGACTCATATGTAGGGTGAGGCATTCATTCCATCTTTGGGATACCTGGTCATTTAATGTCACATGGCTAGGATGTGGGGTTCTTCTCGGGAGAGGGAATTGTGACATTCCTTTTAGGGTCGTGCTTCTAGGACCAAATTCTTGTACTATTTTTCTGTAATTTCATGGTGTATCTATCATTAAGATCCCTCATCTCACGTGATCTATGCTTGGTGTGAGAAACAAGGGATTTCAAGGATTATTTTTCATTACCTAAGAAAAGAAAAATCAACACCATAGAGAACTTTAGACTTAAACCATTGGTATGTAGTTTAACATCGTACATTAAGTAAAATTTTAGCCTTGCAATTTAATGTCGTGAAGTACGGACATGATACTGTGCAGTTTAGAGTCATGCAGTGATGAAGATTATACTTTTATAAAGATCTTTAATCATTTTGAGTTAATCGCAATTTGGATGCTCGGAAATTCCCCAGACGTGAGTGGTGATAGAAGGTGTAAACCATAGTCTCGGGGGAAACTTGAATTAGGACGGATGACATTAGGCTTCGAAGTAGTTGGGTGTACTGAGATAGGATATGACTCTCCTGGGGACAAATTTTCCTTTGATTGATATCCATTTTTGTGGTCAACATTTGCAAATCCAATGAGGCATGATGTGCATAGTCGAGCAAAGGTGTCCATAGGACACTGTCCATCCATATCAGATGGCCTTGGAGGATTATGGGGATCCAAGTTTTCTTGAGGTATGGAGTTTGACAAATAGAAATGATATGCCTGGAAACGTAATGAGTACCCAGACCATGATTAACCATGAACTACTGGAGCTTACACGTATGTCTAACACATATGTATAGAAGGAAGCAGGATCTTTGGACTTCTCATGACTGAGGGGCATGTACGGAATCTCAAAACACCAAGGACTAGGCCACACATAACTCTTGAATAATTTCGTAGTTTACTATCATGTGATAGGACCTTTCATGGACTCCCCATACAAGTTTGACCTGCGTATGGTTGAAAGGATCGTTTTTTACTGGTGGATGGTCTAAGATTCCAAATCAAAGCATCACTACATATCTTGAAAGGGCAGGAATCAAACCACACATAGTTCTTTAATGTTCCATATATCGATCTGGCATGGTCCAAATGTAGAGACATTTCAATTTCATATTCTAGGGGTGCCAGGTTCACCAAACTTCTCTATAACTTATTTTCATAGGAGAATCCTTACCACTGATCCTAAGCTCATGTGATTCATACTCGTTGTGGGAAATAAGGAGTGTACATGGAGTTTCCTTCGCAAGTGTTGGGAGGTATAGGATATAATGGGGGAATTTTTTTTTTCTTGGTTAGGTTGGGCCAAGATCGAGGATTGAGGCATCACTACTTATCCTGTGAGGGCAGTAATCAAGTCACATTTTTTTCTGTACATACCATGTACCGATTTGTCTCAGTACATATGTAGGGGAATTTTTTTTCTATCTATTAAATTTTCTAGGTCTACCATCTTATTCCATAGTTATATTTCATAAGAAAATCCCTACCACTAATCCTAAGCTCATGAGAGTTATACTCGATGTTAGAAACAAGGAGTGATAAGGGTTTATATTATTAATATGGGTAGATAGGGGACATAATTGAGGCATTCCCTTTTTTTGTGGCGTGTGGTTCAAGATCAAGGGTCAAGGCATCACAGTGTATCCTGCAAGGGTAGGAATCAAGTCATATGTAGTTCTATGAAAGATCAAGCAATTTATTATCATGCTATTAGGACACTTTGTGTCATGTAATTTAATATCTTGCGGTGAGGAAATGAGTTATAGTTTAATGTCATGTTTTATGGATGAGATCCTTAAAGTTTAACATCATGTGGAAAAGACAATGAATGATATTTTATGTTTTTAGATTTTGGACCATTGGATTGGTTTTATTATTTCTCATAGTTTTAGGTCTTGGAGTTTTGACCATTGGATATGTTTTATTATCTTGTTGGTCATGAAAACAACTCATAGTTTAGTTTCATAGAGCTTGGACCATAATATTTTATTTTATAACTCATATTTTAGGGTCATATGTCTTGGACCGTAACATGGCATTTTGAAACATGAAATACCTTTTCAAAAACTTTGCGTTTGTGTTAGACATGATGAGTTTTTTGTTCATTTATATTAGGGTGTATGCTCCATTAGGATAGACCCTATGTATGGAATATGGTCCTTCCCAAATTGGATCAACTTTTAGGAGATTCTTCCTGAGTATCATCTAGGTTCAGAGGACTAACACCATTTCTCTTTCGAGGAAAGATCAAAGGTGAACCTTTTTGTTGAAAGTAATTCCATTCGGTTTTGGTAGATTTCCAAATGGTGTAAAGTGTGCAGCCTTTTTTTATCTAGCTACTCCAATTCATCAAACTGTCTCTTGGATTTCTTTTCCATGGAAAGTTGAGCAAAAATGGCCACATGAAGTGACAAAACTTGGATTTTGATAGCTGACACCACTTCTACCTTGTATACTAGTGAGTACGGGGTTTCCTGGGTGGTGGTGTAGGTCATGGACTGGTAAGTCCACAAAGCATGAAGGATATTTTCTTGCCATGATTTCTTGTCCTTGTCAACCATATTTTGGTGTATGTTTGATCGAGTCTTGTTGAAAGCCTATATTTTCCCATTGGTTGTTGCATGGTAACGGGACAAACAATTGGCTTTAATTCCATACTCCTAGTATAACTTGTCCAACTCACCAGAGTATAATTTGGTGTTGTTTCCCATCAGGATGGTATGAGGGACACTAAATTAGGTAATTATGGTGTCCTTCACAAAACTAATAATGTTTTTCACCCTAACATATTTAAGTGGTATGGATTCGGACCATTTGGAAAAGAAGTCAGTCGTTGTGAGTATGAACTAGATTTTTTTGGCAATGGCCAGAGGGTATTGTCCCACAACATCCATCCGCCAGGTGGAGAATTGTCATGAGTGCTTAGCTGTAGGAAGTAACATTGGGGTTAGTGTATGAAATTAGCATGAACTTGGTAGGAATGGAACTTCTTGGTGAATATGGCACAATCCTATGTCATAGTGGGCCAGTAATACCCAAGCCTTTGGATTTGATGAGATATCTTGGTTTCTAATTGATGTGCTCCACATGCTCTGGCGTGAACTTCTTTCATGACGACAATAGCCTCCTCTCCATCAATGCACTTGATAAAGACTCTCTTAAGGCCTTGTTTGTAGAGAGACTTTTCTTGGTTTACCCCATTGTACAAGAAAAAGTTTACTATTTGTTTTCAGACTTGCTCCCTTCCGGCCATATCTAGTGGGATTTCATCATTCCGAAGGTAATTTGTAATAGGAATCATCCAGCTCATGGTGTGACAATAAGGCTCAAAAACGAGGGTAATTTCATTGATTTCCTCTATATTTATCTGGATGAATGGTAAGACCATCCAGTGGTGTACAATACTAATTATTGTTTCATCCTGGTTCAGATTGGCCATGGTTGTGGCTGCATTTTCTAAAGTTTCTGCTTATATATTTTGTGACCGGGGGACATAGGTCAATGTTGGTTCTAAGGGTAATTATGTCATAAATTCCCAAACATGGTTCATCAAAGGGACCAATACTTCCTTATTGATGGCATAGTCACCATTGACCTGTTGGATGACTAGCTCTAAATCAGCCTCTATTTTGAGGTGTTTTTCTTGCGCATAATGTGCCAGTTCTAGGCCTGCAATGAGGGAATGATACTCAACTTAATTATTCGTACACCATTCCAAGAGCAGGAAAGAGTAAGGCAAGATGGACTTTAGGGGGTATACAAGTATAATTCTTAACCATACTTTTTTGAGCTTGATATCCTCCATCCTTTTCCCTATCAGGATTAGAGAAGCACCATTAATGTACATTTCCCACATCTGGGGGTCCTTATGAACAGAAAACATTTCTTCATCTGGAATTTCGACATCCAATGGTGTAGTTTATTCTATGGGGTGATTGGCTAGGAACTCTGATAATGTTTGGCCTTTTATGGACTTATGGAGAACATACTGTATGTTAAACTATTCTAGGATGACCTTACATTATTAAAGACACCAATTTAGCATGGGAAGGTTGAGGATATATTTGAGAGGGATGCAGTGGGAAACTAGGTGGACCTCATGGTACTACAGGTAATGCTGAAGTTTTTGAACTATGAATATTAGGGCTAGGCAGTTCTTTTCAATTTTTTAATACCGAGTTTCGGCATTGATCATTTTTCAGTTGGGGTAATATAGGTTCTTCTCACTGCTGGCATCATTCTTCTGCATGAGGAAGGAAACTAATGACCATTCTAAGGCAGTTATGTACAAAATGTGTGGTCTCCCATCAACTGGTGGCATCAAAACTAGCAATATTATGAGGTATCTTTTGATATTGTCGAACTCTTATTATAAATCATTATCACATTCATACATAACTCCATTATTCATGAGCCTGGTAAAAGGTAAAAGCTTACCTTCTAGGTTGGATATGAAACACTGAATGTAGGTGAGGTGCCCCTAGAGACCTCTCAACTTGGTGAGGTTGTGAGGTGGGGAAATATGAAGAATGGATTTTTTCTTCTCAGGGTCGACTTAGATGCCACGATGGTGTATGATGAATCCAAGGAATTTTAAAAAGTTAATTCCAAAGGCTCACCTTAGGGGATTCATATTTAAATTGTGTTGTCGTAATTTGTTGAAGATTGTTTCAAGATCAAAAAAGTGGTTAGAGAATTCTTTTGATTTAACCACCAGATCATTGATGTATCACTTGACAAACATTCCCAAGAAAGGCTTGAAGATGTGATGCATGGTGCACAGATATGTGGTGTCAGCATTCTTTAGACCTAAGGGCATCACTTTGTAATATAACACTCCTTGAAGGTCTCTAAAAGCGGTAGCTTATTCATATTCTTGGTCCATCCGTATTTGATTTTATCTAGAATATCCATCCATGAAAGAGAGGGATTTATATCTGGCTATTGCATCGATCAACAATTATGTGGTTAGAACTGGGAAATCATCTTTTATGAAATGCCAGAAAGGTCCCTAAAGTCAATGCAGAATCTATTCTATCCATTCTACTTTTTGATAGGGACTATGTTAGCCAGCTAGACCGGATATTGGACCTCTTGTGAGAAGTTGTCTTTTATCATCTTGTCAACCTCAACCTCTATTTTGGCAGCATTCATTGGGTGGGTCCTTTTGGATACCTTCTTATATCCCCAGTGATCATCTTGTAATCCCATATGGTGAGTGGAGACCTCATGAATGTGGCCTAGAATTTCTATGTAGCTCTAGGAAAATAGATCTCTATTCTTCTATAGGAAGGAGGTGTATACCTCATGTTCATTAACAGGCATATACACATTGATCAGAGTGGACTGCATGTTGTTTTCGATGCACAGATTTATCTTCTTAATTTCATCGATTGTGGTGGGGTCACCTTCTTCGAATGCAGGATGGGCATATATGAGGTCTTCTTCTTCTTCTTCTTCTTCTTCATCTTAATCTTATTCCTCTTCTAATAGAGAGTGGATTTTTGAGAATAAATATCCAATTTTGGGAAATAAATCTTCTTTTTCCTTAGTGTGTGTGACAATGGTAGTTTGATGTCCCGAGGATGGGCCATGATCAAATTCGATAGGGCTTTTCCTAACATCATGGGAGTTAACCTGCTCTTCTCTGTCTTTGGACTCGGTGGCCACAACAGAGACCATGAAGATGATTGATCTTACATCCAAAATTACACTTATGCATTCAACTTGGGTGATGGGTAATACATACTCTTTCCCAAGCTATTGGAGGGGGTCATAAGAGTCATTTCAAATCCATTTGAGGCAGTAATCCAGTCATTCTTTTTGGACAAAATATGTGTTTCTTCTGATTCATAGAACCCAGTGTCGGTATAATGCAACTCATATGACTCAAATAGGAATTTATTGGCTTGAAGTGTCCCATTTTTTTTATTAGTGAAATATGTGATACACTGATGGTATGATGACGTAATTATAGCATGTTGATGTAGCCACAACCTCCCTAATAGGATGTTGAAGGCTGTGCTTTTCTGCACATCCAGGAACATGGAATCCGATATTAGATCTTCGATCCAAGTTTTATTCTTGATTCGTCCAAACGTTTTCTATTCATTTTTTCATATCCTAGAAGAGTTGTAGTGCAGGGTGTCAAGATCCCTTCATCATAGCCCAGTCTTCAAAGCTTCCACAATGGGAGGAGTTTAACTCTAGATCCATTGTTTATAAAGATCCTTCAGACATCAATTCCATTTATATTGTTGAAAACATATAAGGGTTTAATGTTCCCTTACATGATGGCTTCTTCATCCTTGTCTATGAAGGAGATAATGTCATGACATTCTTAAATAGTGGTCTCCATTCAGTAGACTTTAGTTGATGCTACTTCAGCCTCAAACTCTTGGGGGATTAGTAGGGCTTCGATGAGGGCCTACCTAAGATCTTCGAACATAATTAACGCATCAAGGATTGATAGGTTTGATGGTACTGAAGCCATATACCCTAAAATATCATAATTTTCTCTAAATTTCAATGCTTCCTAACTTGGGGATTCTCTTTCACAGACCCTTCTGAAGTTTGATCCTTAGAGGTAGATGGTTCAACCTCTATTAATGGATCTGGTGGTGTTGCGGTCCTTTCCAGGTTGGTTCGAACTGGTCTGGTTGTATGCCTTGGGCGGTTTGGTATTTTTTCTTCCCATGATGTATATTCAAAGATAATTGGGCTTGGATTTCTTTAGGCAGGGGTGAAGGAACATTCTAGTGCTTTTTGCGTCTATCGGAGGGTCCTTCTCCGAGTTTCCACCATGTTAACGGTCTGATTTATGGCATGTCCAAGAATTTGACTCCTACCATGATCATGCCTCCCAGGAAACTTCTATCCTCTATGGCCACTTCCTCCAGCTCTCTATTTGGGAATGGGGGATTTGGGTTCGTGGCCATAGTCTCCATATGAGAATGGGTGCATCAAGTGAATGACATTAATGGAGCCAAAGATCATTTCTTGATCTGACACTATTTTTGACTAACTATCCCCTTCTGATGGTGTTGTTTGGTGGGGAGGTTCCCGTTGTACTGTTTGGAAAGGTAATGCTCGTTTTTATAAGTCTATTAGAAGGAAGTATAGAAGAATAAAAACTGACTTTGGCTTTGGTTTCATCTCATCTATTTTCTCTCGATTTCTTCACTTCTGGACTTTGGAGGACTGCAGGGCCGAGGAGGACGGCTGTGTTGTATTAAGAACTTTTGGGGGCATGCTAGTTGTTTCAACAGTGCTTAGAGAATAAAATGTACTCAGTTAACAGTCTTCCAGGTCATCCAATTGTCAAACATTTTCTCCTTCTTACTGGAGACTATTTTCCATTCCTCTTCCACTCTTGAGTCTGAGGTGGAATCGTACGCCACTTGTGCTTGCGGCTGGCCCAAATTGACTTTCACAGAATCCACCATCTTTTTTCAGAGATCCTTAAAAATGAATCATTCCTCGATGTTATGTCCCAATATCCAGTGATAGGGACAATAATTTGGATGGTCGTCGAGATCCGCTTCATCAGTTTTCTTTGGCTCTGGTAGCTGAAGAAAATTACAATTCATGGTGGCTATGAAGTAGCTGCGGACCTGGTCATCTCGAAAAGAATAAACATTATTTTTTTTCAAACTGATTTCTTTTAGAACCTTTTCTCTCATCTTTCTGAGTTATGGGTGGCTATTGGAATCCAAGGGTCCCACACCATTCGGTGGGGTCCTCACAACTAGAGCTGGTGTCGGGGTGGCTTAAGTGTGACAGATTCCACTTCAGCTTTTCCCATTCTCTTCCCTAGGGATGATGGTGCCACTCGGTGATTAATATTGGTCTATTGAAATTAGTATTTTATCCTTTTAATAATGGCATAGAAGTCTCTAAACCCACTAGTGTACTTAACTGGGATAAGAGGTGTTTGCAATTCATACTGAAGGTTATCGATGCACATGGAGAGCATCTCATCCTAGGGGAGTGGCCGGTTCAGAGAATGGGTCTGGCCTTTCCATTTAGAAATGAATTTTGAGATACTTTTTCTCTATCAATGTTTGAAATTCAACAGATCACTATTTTTCATCTTAGGCATCATTGAACTAAACTATAAGAGAAACTTTCATCGGAGGTCCTCCCAATCTATGATAGAATTGTCTGGTAAGCTAGTATACCATATGAAGGTCGATCCTTGCAGGATTCGTACGACGCACCTAAGTTTTACTGCTTCTTGCTGCTATAGAGTTCCCTTCATGGGGTCACAATAAGATTCACAATGCATTAAATGCTATTCAGGGTCCCTTGAGCCCTTGAATACTGGGATACAAGGTTCCCAAAGTTTAGCGGTGGCAGAACATTGCTCACCCACTCGGGGTAAGGTTATCACTTTTGTTGTATCAGAGTGTGCCTCCCCATCTATGTATTCCAGATGATCTGTTAATTTATATATGGTGTTTAATATCCCTTAATGCATATATTTTTGGGCTTGATCTTGAGTTGGTGTGGCGGTGGCCAAGACTGGGAGTTTCAGCACTACTAGAATTTGAGGTGGATACCAATCCGGGGGAATCATTTGTGGGTTTACCTGGATATATTCTAACTGCCTTCTCAATGGGGGAAGTCTAGATGTCCTTCTAGGAATGGGTTTAATGTTCCTCTGAGCTTGGATTCATTCACCGAGAGAAGTTCGTGTGTTATGGGTACCTCTTATGGGAGCACCTGCTGACGTTCCGTAGGGGAACACATACATAAATGTATCTCCCCCAATGCAGCTCAGCATTAATTCATCTGAGCTCATTCATTTCTTCCTCCTTCGTAGCGAACCTTTCTTTGAGGGTGAGGGGTGTATTCTCAGGGGGAGGAGGAGGTGGTTCATATACAACCTTGGATTTATTCTTCTCCTCATCAGGGTTTTGTGGGGGAGGTAGTGACCGATTAACTGAGGGGGCACCCAAATTTAGGATCGCTCTCTAGTTTTTGGTGTGCACACCATTAGGCTCGATGTGGGATGCCTCTGGGAGGGAACCATCTTCCTTCGCATCCTCTCCCTCTACGTTTTTTCTTATGAGATCTGTGTGGTTGGTGTTTACCACGTTCATGAAGGCATATCGCATTGGGGGTGGTGTGCCCATTGCCAAATGGTTGGAAAGATTTTGTGCACCCTTTATTGGACTTTTTCCTTTTATTCAATAGTATTCTTTAGTTTTTTTAGTGACGATTGACCTAAAGGGAGCCCGGGTATAACCTCGTAACGCACCTTTGTAACACCCCAACCCCAGTTACCCAGATTTTGTGCATTATTACATAACATTGGCATAATCACAAAAGATCAAGTCTCGAAAGAACGATTAGTTTAGTGGTCTTGGAAACACTAGATATATTCCTAAGTCTTACATTACATAGTAAAGTAAAAAAAACTACAAAAACATATTGTCTTCATATCCCCTCATACTATTCCTTCAGGTCATTCATAAATTACTTCTTCAAATCCTGGTAAAAATAAAACATTGAAAGGGGTGAGCTCAAATGCCCAGTAAGGATAACAATATAGCGGAAACTTTTATAAATAAGCATAAACATTTAAGGCAATGTATAACTAAAAAAATCCTTATAAACATGAACTTCAGCATAATATGGAAAAGATAAAATGAAATAATTCCATTTACTTATTCACATGGATATTCTACTAGTCAAATAATCACATGAAATCTCAATAACCACTTTCATAATGAGGGAATGCATAATTCCAGACTATCATAACCACATAGCCAAGGCCTCGTGGCAAGACTACAAATAAGATTTTGTCAAGGCCTTGTGGAAAGACACTATTTTTTCTAATGAGATCTACCGATGCATCGAGGAGCTATAACAGGCTTCACCCGTTACTTATTAAGTCCAATGTAATCCTCATATGAACAGGTTTAAACATAAGATAAACATTCGTATTAAAACTAGCATAAAAAATGTCAATACTTTCTCCATAAATGATGAATGGTATAAAAATAACACATCCATAGTCAAACATATCACAAAACCTTCAATAAAATAAGGAAGTTTTGTATCATAATAAATAAACTTCAAATAAGTTTAAAATCCATCAAAAGATGTTGACATAGATGAAATCAAAACTATTTGAGAGAAATATATATATTTTTTGAAATCATTTAAAAGTAACATAATTATAAAAGAAAACATTTAAATTGAAAATATTTATATAAGATTTTTAGGGAAGCTTCTACGATTTTATAACGGTGGAAAATAGCTGCACCCGTTGTATAAGTTTAAAAAAGACATTCTTACCTTAATTTTGTCGAAAAGGTTAAAAGTACCTTGTTTGGAAAACGACAGAAAGATTCCTTTATAAAATTCTTATAAAAAGTCAAAAAGGGTATAAATGACTTTAACCCATAGTCTGTAAAATAGTAGGAATTATTTGAAATACATTTTTAAGAAACATGGATGTGGATGATAAAGAGGTCCCAGTTGATAATTACATATAAACAACCTCGGATAATGAAGAGATTGTGAAATAAACTCTTACCTTGTACTTTTATTTGGTCAAGGGTAGGTTATACTCTTGTATAATGGTGAAATAATTGATATTAAATTATTCAATAATCAATTAAATTAATATGATATCATATATGATATTTTAACATTGATTTGTTAATAATATCTTAGTATTATTGTTTTTTCGGGTGTTAACTTACTCGTTTTCTTTTATATGTTTTGTTACATAAGTAGTGTTTCTTATGGATAGGTTGTATATTATTCATATCCAAAATGATATCAAGTACTTAAAAATTATTTTTAATTATTAAATGAGAATTAGTCTTGAATGGATACGATGGGGAATGAATCTCATCGCGTTCGTGGAGATGGTAATCTGTACTTACGCACGAGCGACAATATCATTCTTTTGATATTAAAATAATATATAATTGGATGGTATATCATATATACAGAATCATTATCATGCTATATTTATTATTTAAATTAATTAAACATCATTATTATACCCATCTAAATAATAATTTATTGAATAACAATTACACCACGACGTGGTGACGGTAAGCCGTACGTACGCACGTATGGTGACATGTCATTCAAAGGATGGATAGAATACTGAATATGGTTGTACCATGTTTATTATAACATCACAGTATATAGAATATACTAGATTCATTATTTTAGAATGTAAATAACAAAGAAAGAAGAAGTTGAAGAAAAAAGGAACTTGAAAGAGGGTGGTGAAAACATTACCTCTTCTTCGGGTTCTTCCTTTTGATTTGGTCAAAAGGGATCTTTAAGTTCAATTTATGATAAAACTAAGGACTCTAGGTTGAATTGGGGGAAGTTGAGAGAGTATTTGGTCAGGTTTTTTCTAAGCCAAAAGGCTTTGAATGTGTGAATTAGTGAGAAGGGGGAGTGCCCTTTTATAAGAGGGGTGAGGGGAACCTTTGGAAAAGCTAGAAATATTATTTTATAATAAGTTCATATTCGTTTTCTAATGGCTCAAAAGTGGATTATTTAATGTTTATGGTGGGGATGGGTCGAAATACTTTCAAAAAATATATTTTATATAGGTTTGGGTCACTATATTAACCTTATCATTTATATTTAACTCTTAGTTAAATAGTTTGACATTTACCATGTCTCTTTGTATTTTTATATTATATAGTTAATAAACATACTATATACTTACAATAGACCCCCAAGTGGTCCATTAATGATAAACCTATCATTATATAAGTCTCTTGGATGAACTGTATATTTTTAACAATTTAATATCAATTAATAATATAATATTTGTTTTAAAAACTCTTTTATGTCAATTTTGACACTATTTGGTATTTGATTTTTCTGAAAATCATAACAGCATGAATAATTCTAAAAAACATAATTAAATCAATACTAAAATGTCATATTAACCTATAAAATTATTTTAATTCATAAAAAGTCTCAAATTACATTTATTTGGATATTTATAATATCAATTATTTTAATATTTCATTAATTAGGTAATTATTGCATCACCATTGTGTCAAAATAAATTAAATTATTTAGTGTCTGAAAATTATAAATAAAATACAATTATTTTTTAAATCATTTTAGCTTTATAATGAATATTTATAATCTAATTTATCTTTTGTATAACACTATATTAAAAATGTTTTATTTATTAAACTTTGATTTTAACTCTTTTAACTCTTCTTTGAATTAAATAATAATAAATGTCCTAATCTAATTAAAGTGGACCTAAATGATAATATTTTATTCCTAAGGTTGTTTTTGGTCTATATACACTTGTTCAATAGAATTAGGACATGTTTTAGGGTAATATTAATATCATTTTTACCTTTAATCACCCTATTTACTTTTAACCGTGGTAAATAAATGTAAAAAGTTGTTGTTCACCAAAAATTATTTTTATCTTATTGAGCCTAATTTTACTCCTTGATATTAACCGTGTCTCTCGGATTTTTGAAATTCCACTCACAGAAGTGGTAAAATTAAGTTTTATGTGAATTTCCAAATTCTCCTAGGAGGTGGGTAAAAGACTGTGAAAAGTTCAATAAAATTTTTATATATCTAAGACTATTCTAAACTAACTCCAATGAATTACATTGAACTTATATAGGTATTATGTATATATTTTTACCTAAATTAAATTTAAATAAAATAAATAATTATTTAAATAAAAATTCGGTTTTAAACTATAACTCAGTGTTTTTCACTATTCATCAAAAATTAAAAGTTTTTAGAAAAATACCAAAATTTCACCATAGGCTAATTTCAATATTCCGAATCCAAAAATGAAGTCCATTTTGAATGATAAAATTTATAAAATTTCAAAAAGTGGGTATTACTATTCATAATGGCTAGTTTGATTGGTTGTGGTGTGTGTTAGAACTTGAAGTTGCGTACAACACACGCTACTATATTATTGAAAGAGAAGCGTACCGTGGAAGCTTGGGGTGTTACATTCTCCCCTCCTT
The DNA here is from genome assembly GCA_963277665.1 of Viscum album. Classification (NCBI taxonomy): domain Eukaryota; kingdom Viridiplantae; phylum Streptophyta; class Magnoliopsida; order Santalales; family Viscaceae; genus Viscum; species Viscum album. The sequence goes on along the minus strand of OY728146.1, from coordinate 638,083,413 downwards.
CAAATAATTTCATCCTAGAAATTTCTAGAATACTACCGCATGAAAAGACTCAGGTGATTCTTCATCATAAGTTCCTTAGGTTCCCACGTTGCCTCTTCCATCTTATGGTTTCTCCATTGAACTTTTACCAGACGAGTCATCCGATTTCTCAGCACTTGTTCCCTTGTATCAAAAATCCAAATGGGCTCTTCAAAATAAGAAAAATCGGGTTCCAGTTATAATTTCTTATAGGTGAGAACATGCATTGGGTCAAACATGTATTTCCTCAACAATGATACGTGGAACACATCGTGAACTTCAGAGAGACTTGGCGGCATTGCCAAACGGTAATCTATAGCGCCAATTCATTATAGAATTTCGAAAGGTCCGATGTACCTGGGACTCAATTTACCATTCTTACCGAAACATATAACTCCCTTTCATGGAGATACCTTCAATAAAACATGATCTCCTACCTGAAATTCCAAATCCTTCCTTCGGTTATCGGCATAGCTCTTATGCCTACTTTGAGCTGCTTTTATGTGGTTTTGGATTAACTTTACCTTTTCCATTGTTTCCTCCACCAGTTCCAGGCCTACAAGTTTTCTTTCACCAACGTCATCCCAATAGGTTGGTGTGTGGAATCTCTTTCTGTATAACGCTTCATATGGTGCCATCCGAATACTTGAATGGAAGCTATTGTTATAGGAAAACTACACCAGAGGTAAATATTGATCCCACATACCTTGTAAGTCTAGCGAGCATGATCTCAACATGTCTTATAAGGTTTGAATAGTCTGTTTTGATTGTCCATCTGTTTGAGGGTGGTAGGCAGTGCTCAAACAAAGTTCAGTATCCAAGGCCTTCTGAAGACTCTTCCAAAATCTTGAAGTAAAATGGGGATCATGATAAAAAACAACCGATAGGGGTACTCCTTGAAGTCTCAAAACTTCATTAATATATAGTCTTGCTAGACGTTCTAGTGGTAGATCTTCTCTTATAGCAAGAAAATGTGGTGAATTGGTGAGACTATCAACAATAACCCATATTGCTTCTTTCCTTCTAGGAGTCTTTGCTAGACAAATGACAAAGTCCATTGTAATATTGTCCCATTTCCACTCCGGTATGGGAAGAGGTTGCATGACTCCTCCAGGCTGTTGCCTTCCAACTTTCACTTGTTGACAAACCATGCATCTTGACACAAAATTAACAATATCCCTCATCATGTTGTCCCACAAAAAGTGTTCCTTCAAATCACTGTACATTTTGGTGCTCCTAGGGTGTATAGATAAATTGGAGCTATGATCATCATCTAAAAATTCCCTTTTTAGATCAGGTATATCAGGAACACAAAGTCTCTTCCCAAATTTCAAAATTTCATATTCATACACAAAGTCTCTCAATCTCCCATCATTCACAGGTTTAATCCTCTTTTGAAAATCTTCATCACCAGTCTGATAACTATTTATCCTTTCTAGTAAATATGGTTTGGAAACCATTTGAAAAAGTATCGATGTATCACCTTCCATGGTAATTCCTATATCCATCTTCACTAGATCAATGAAAATAAGATCCCTTTCAATTCTAATCATGTTCAAAACTCTATGATATTTTCTACTCAAATCATCTTCCACCTTATTTTCCTTCCTCGGGTGGTAGTGTATCATGTAATCATAATCCTTGAGTAGTTCAAGCCATCGCCTTTGCCTCATGTTGAGTTCTTTCTGTGAGAAAATGTAATTTAAACTCTTGTGATCAGTATAAATCTCACATTTTCACCATAGAGATAATGTCTCCATATCTTCAAAAAAATGATTACAGTAGCTAACTCAAGATCATGAGTAGGATAGTTTTGCTAATGAATTTTCAACTGTTGTGATGCATAGGTAATAACCCTATCATTCTGTATAAGGACACAACCAAGTCATTTCTTCAATGCATCACTATAAATAATGAACCTAGAATTCCCCGATAGTAGAGTCAATATAGAATAATTGACTAATCTTATCTTCAGTTCTTCGAAGAATTCTTCACACTCTTTTGTACAAACAAATTTAACCCCTTTACGTGTGAGCTTTGTTAATGGGTTAGCCAACTGGGAAAAATTATGGACGAAACGTCGATAATAACCTACTAAACAAATAAAACTGCATACCTCAGTTATACTCGTCAGTGTAGGACATTCTTGGATTGCCTTGGTCATAGAAGGATCAATAGAGATTCCATCTTTAGAGACAATATGGCCAAGAAAAGAAATCTCTTGAAGCCAGAATTCACACTTTCTAAACATCCCATATAATTCATGTCTTCTTAGAGTCTTCAGGATAATGCACATGTGATTTTCATGATCTTCGTAGATTTTGGATTATACCAAGATATCATCAATAAATACCACCACAAATTCATCGAGATATTCCTTGAAAACTATATTCATTAGATCCATGAATACACATGGTTCATTAGTCAATCCAAAAGGCATTACTATAAACTCGTAATGCCCGTACCTTGTTCAAAATGCTATCTTTGGAATGTCTTCCTTCTTCACACACAACTGATGATATTCAGATCGAAGTTCAATCATTGAAAATTATTAAGCTCTATGCAGTTGGTCAAATAAATCATCAATGTGAGGTAGGGGATACTTATTCTTTATATTTATAGCATTGATCTCCCGATAGTCGATACAAAACCTCAAAGATCCATCCTTCTTTTTAATTATAAGAATAGGGTCTCCCCATGGAGAAACACTAGGGTGAATAAATCCCTTATTACTCAATTCCTCTAGTTGTTTCTTTAGTTCAAATAATTCCACAGTGGCCATTCTATAAGGGGTCTTCGATATAGGCCTTGATCTAGGAATTAAATCAATGGAAAAATAAACTTCTCGTTCTGGAGGATGTCTAGGAAAATCTTCCGGAAACACATCTACATATTCTTTCACAATAGGTACATCCTCTATTTGAGCATTCCTTTCCTCACCCACAGTCATTTCATTCTCTTCCTCCCCAATAATTTAATCTAGTTGAGCTATTGGGGGTGGATCTACGTAATAATTAGGTGGTGGTGATTCCGCTCTAAAGATAAGGTGTTCCTTATCATCATCATAAAAAATAATAACCTTCTTCTTCTTACAATAATTTTTTTCATCATGGTCTAAAAGCCAATCCATACTGAGGATTATATCAAATTCAATCATAGGTATGATGATGAGATCAGCGGATAAAGAACATTTATGTGCACTGATGGGGACTGATTCACATAACTTTGTTGCAATGATACTTCCCTTAAGAGTTTTAACTGAAAAATCCCTTGTTAAACCAAATTGGAAATATCTAATTTTCTTAGGAAACTGGGAAGATATGAAACAATGTGATGATCCAGAATCAAATAATGAATTTTCTAAACTTGAGGAAACCATTAAATTACTTCCACCACGTCTTTCAGAGCTTCTACCTCAGCAGTAGTGATATCATAAGCTTGGCCTTGATCCCTTGGCCTTTTCTGAGGTAAGTTACCCTGATGCTTAGGACATTCATTTACATAACATCCCATCTCCCTCCAATTGTATCATTGGACATTGGTAGCTTCTTTCTTCCCCTTGCAATCACGAGCTTGGTGGACTTTTTCACCACACTTTTAACAGACTCCCATTCCTTTTAAGCAAGTACCGGGGGGGTTCTTCCTACATTTACTACAGGATAGATATTCAAATTTTCCCTTCTTCCCCTTATTTCCATTCCCAGAGTGATTAGAAGATCTCTTCTTCTTCTTCTTTTCTTTAAAGTCATAAGACTTAGAGAATTACTTTTCTGTCTTGATAGCACATGAGACAATATCTTCGTACAATGAGAAAGTTTGTGAGACTAATGCTCAATGGAGAAATAGTTTTAACCCATCAAAGAAATGATGAATATTACTTCTTGGGTTATGTTTATAATATCCAGCATGCCTTTCTAAACTTGTGAATTTATCCTCATACTTTGTGACATTATCATCCTCCTTTTGTCTTAGACTCAGAAATTGCCTTTCCATATCTGCTCGATGGTCACAAGGAAAGTATTTTTCTAAGAAAAGTTATTTGAACTCCCTACATTCCATATTTGATAACTCCTCATCATCCTTTCTGTTTTGAATCAAGGACCACCATTGATCATCATCTCTAGTGAGGCGCTAAACTTCCATGATAACTTTTTCCCTTTCACTACTCCACAAAGCCTGAAATATTTTCTCTAGGTAATATATCCATTGCTCAACTACTAACGGATTTGTAATCCCATTGAACATTGATGTTTGTTGCCTCATGAAGCGATCTAACATTGATCCTCCACACTTCAGATCAGGGTGCTCCATACGGGTAAGGTTATTATTCATAACCGGAGTGAGTTCTCCCAGTATGTTGATTAGATGATCAGCACCAGTTTCATCACCAGCACCACTATAATTAACTTGAGCAGCAGGTAAATCAGTACATGGAGTGCGTGCATTGATATAGTTTCCATTTCTTCCACTAGGTGCCATTTCTAAACAATTGCATAAACTAGATCAGTTTTTAAATCAAAATACATAATTTCATACTTGTAAAACACTTAACATAAATTGAACTATTTATGGATATAATCCATAATCATAAAAATGTTTTCTTTGAGGAAGTATATACTCATAAACCCTTCATAATGGTTTGTAAAGAAAATGAGAATTATCCAATGTATATCCCCCAGGAGTGTCGTAACCAAGAGTGAAGCAAGGCCCATTTTTGTGCACTAGTTCTCATTCGAGTCTAGCTCAAAGAGGTGTTTTCAGGTTTTACCCCTAGGTACATCTGTGCCAGAGTCGCCTCTACCTACTCATATCCAGAAAGTTATGTATTTCTCGGAAAACTCACAAAATCTCTATAATACCAAAATTCATGGAAGTTATTCTATACTAATCCTAAAAGTCTATCTTAGGGCTATGTGCTCTAATCAGAGTTTATCTAAATCTAGCTTCCAAGGTTTGTAATAAACTTCCTCTGATACCAACTATAACGCCCGACCCCAGTTACCCAAAGTCGGTGCATTGTTACATAAAATTGGCATGATCACAAAAGATCAAGTCTTGAAAGACCGATTAGTTTAGTAGTCTTGGAAACACTAGATATATTCATAAGTCTTAAATTACATCATAAAGTAAAAAGACTACAACAACATCTTGTCTTCATATCCCCTGATACCATTCCTTTAGTTCATTCATAAATTACTTCTTCACATCTTGGAAAAAATAAAACATTTAAAGGGGTGAGATCAGATGCTCAGTAAGGATAACAATATAACAGAAACTTTCATAAATAAGCATAAACATTTAAGGCAATATATAACTAAAACAAAATCCTTTTAAACTTAAACTTCAGAATAATATGGAAAAGGTAAAATGAAATAATTCCATTTACTTATTCACATAGATATTCTACTAGTCGAATAATTACATGCAATATCAATAACCACTTTCATAATGATGGAATGCATAATGCCAGACTATCATAACCACATAGCCAAGGCCTCGTGCCAAGACTACAAATAATATTTTGTCAAGGCCTTGTGGAAAGACACAAGTTTGTCTCATGATACATACCGATTCATCTAGGAGCTATAGTGGGCTCCACCCATCACTTATTAAATCTAATGAATTCCTCATATGAACAGGTTTAAAGATAACATAAACATTCGTATTAAAACATGCATACGAAATGTCAATAATTTCTCTATAAATGATGAATGGTATAAAAATAACACATACATAGTAAAAAATATCACAAAAACTTCAATACAATAAGGAATTTTTGTATCATAATAAATAAACTTCAAATAAGCTTAAAATCCATCAAAGGATGTTGATATAGATGAAATCAAAACAATTTGAGAGAAATATCTCTTTTTTTGAAATCATTTAAAAGTCACATAATTGTAAAAGAAAACATTTACATTGAAAATATTTTTATAAGCTTTTAAGGGATGCTTTGACAATTTCATAACGGTGGAAAATAGCCGCACCCGCCGTATAATTTTAAAAAAGACATTTTTACCTTAATTTTGTCGAAAAGGTTAAAAGTACCTTGTTTGGAAAACAACAGAAATATTCCTTCATAAACTTCTTATACAAAGTCAAAAAGGGTATAAATGAATTTAACCCATAGTTTTTAAAATAGTAATAATTATTTGAAATACATTTTTAAGAAACATGGATGTGGATGATAAAGAGGTCCCAGTAGATAATTATTTATAAACAACCTCAGATAATGAAGAGATTGTGAAATAAACCCTTACGTTGTAATTTTACTTGGTTGTGGGTAGGTAAAAATCCTGTAAAATGGTGAAATAATTGTTATTAAATTATAAAAATTTCATTTAAATTAATATGAAATCATATATGATCTTTTAACATTGGTTTGTTAATAATATCTTAGTATTATCGTTGTTTCGGGTGTTAACTTACTCGTTTTCTTTTATATGTTTTGTTACATAAGTCATGTTTGTTATGGATAGGTTGTATCTTATTCATATCCAAAATTATATCAAGTCCTTAAACATTATTTTTAATCATTAATTGAGAATTATTCGTGAATGGATATGATGGGGAATGAATCTCATCGCGTTCGTGGAGACGGTAATCTGTACGTACGCACGAGTGACAATATCATTCTTTTGATATTAAAATAATATATAATTGGATGGTATATCATATATAAAGAATCATTATCATGTTATATTTATTATTTACATGAATTACACATCATTATTATACCCATCCAAATAATAATTTATTGAATAACAATTACACCACGACGTGGAGACGGTAAGCCGTACGTACGCACGTATGGTGACATGACATTCAAAGGATGGATAGAATACTGAATATGGTTTTGCCATATTTAAAATAACATCACATTATATATAATATACTGGAGTTATTATTTTAGAATGGAAATAACAATAAAGGAGAAGTTGAAGAAGAAAGGAACTTGAAAAGGGGTGGTCAAAACATTACATCTTCTTCGGGTTCTTCCTATTGATTTGGTCAAAAGGGCTCCTTAAGTTGGATTTATGATCAAAATAAGGTATCTATGTTGAATTTAGGAAAGTTTAGAGAGTATTTGGGTAGGTTTTGGCCAAGACAAAAGGCTTTGAATGTATGAATTAATGAGAAGGGGGAGTACCCTTTTATAAGAGGGGTGAGGGGCACCTTTGGAAAATCTAGAAATATTATTTTATACTAAATTCATATTCGGTTTTAATGGCTCAAAAGTGGATTATTTAATGTTTAAGGTGGGGATGGGTCGAAATCCTTTCAATAAATTGATTTTATATAGGTTTGTGTCACTATATTAACCTTATCATCTATATTTAACTCTTAGTTAAATAGTTTGACATTTACCATGTCTCTTTGTATTTTTATATTATATAGTTAATAAACATACAATATACTTCCAAGAGACCCCAAAGTGGTCCATTAATAATAAACCTATCATTATATAAGTCTCCTGGTCGAACCTTAGATTTTTAGGAATTTAATATCAATTAATAATATAATATTTGTTTTAAAAACTCTTTTATGTCAATTTTGAAACTATTTGGTATATGATTTTTTTTAAAATCATAAAATCATTATTACTTCAAAAAAACATAACTAAATCAATAATAACATGTCATATTAACCTATAAAATTATTTTAATTCATAAAAAGTCTCAAATTACATTTATTTGGATATTTATAATATCAATTATTTTAATATTTCATTAATTAGGTAATTACTACATCACCATTGTGTCAAATATAAATTAAATTATTTATTGTATAAAAATTATAAATAAAATACCATTATGTAGGTAATATTTTTAGATTTATAATTAATATTTATAATAGAATTTATCTTATGTATAACCCTATATTAAAAATGTTTTAGTTATTAAACTTTGATTTTAACTCTGTTAACTCTTCTTTGAATTAAATAATAATAAAGGTCCTAATCTAATCCAAGTGGACCTAAATTATAATATTTTATTAATAAGGTTGTTTTTGGTCGAGATACACTTGTCCAATAGAATTAGAAAATGTGTTAGGGTAATATTAATATCATGTTTACCCTTAATTACCTTATTTACTTTTAACCGTGGTAAATAAAAGTAAAAAGTTACTATTCATAAAGTATTATTTTTATCTTATTGAACCACATTTTACTCCTTAATATTAACCATGTCTCTCGGATTTTTGAAATTCCACTCACAGAAGCGGTAAAATTAAGTTTAATTTGAATTTCCAAATTCTCCTAGGAGGTGGGTAAAAGACGGTGAAAAGTTCAATAAAATTTTTATATATCTAAAATTATTCTAAACTAACTCTAATGAATTAAATTTAAATTCTATAGGTATTATGTATCTATTTTGACCTACATTAAATTTAAATAAAACAAATAATTATTTAAATAAAAATTCGGTTTTAAACTATAACTCAGTGTTTTTTCACTATTCATCAAAAATTGAAAGTTTTCAGAAAAATACCAAAATTTTATCTTAGGCTAATTTTGATATTCTGAATCCAAAAATGAAGTCCATTTTGAAAGATAAAATTTATAAAATTTCAAAAAGTGGGTATTACTATTTATAACTACTAGTTTTATTGGTTGTGGTGTGTGTTAGAACTCGAAGTTGCGTACAACACACGCTACTATATTATTCAAAGAGAAGCGTACCATGAAAGCTTGGGGTGTTACAGCCTTTGTCTCAGAGGGTGTGAATGATGAGAAGGGGTGGAACAGGTGACTCCTTTTCCAATATTTCATCCTATATGGCGGAAGACGGGCGTAGCTATGTGGTTATTTGAGGTTAAAATTCCCCCCACCCTCTGGGATGGGGTTATTCCCATTCTTCCATCGATGCACTATGGCCTGGATTTTTTGTCTTATGGGGGAATTTTGATTTAAAAATTTATCTAGCCTAGTGGGATGTGGTTGTTCTCATATTTTGATGGTATCCGACATTATTTCCACCATTCCAATTTCACGTACTCTTGCGTGGGTGCGATCCGAGTATGGAATTGGGCTCGTACAGAGTTTATGGTCTTTTGAATACATGATCACTTCTTGCTGGTTGGTTTTCCATAGGAGGGAAGACAGTTAGATGTTCCTAGTTTCCCGACTCATAATATTTTTGATGTCTTGATCCCTTCGACCCTGGTGCTTTTGATACTTACTCCATGATGGTTTTGGTCGAGTATCCCATATTTTCTGAGTAGGGGTTTCACATTCCTACTACCTCTCGGAATGATGTTCCAGGATTTCATTTCTTGTGGGGCATGTTGGATGAGATTTGGGGTGAAGTGTATAGATCCATGTTCTCCCCATCCCCAAATTTGAACTCTAACTGGAGCATTTCCAATGAGGTGACACAACTTATGAAGTGCATGGAGGCAATCCAGTTCAAGGTTTTTCTTTTACCTTTCTGATTGTGTCTACCTTGAAGATGGGAGGGATTCCAGGTCAATTAGACGATAAAGCACCCTCATCGTGTCAACATGGTCTGAATACCCTTTGTATGGTAGGAATTTTTTCTTTAGCTGGCGAAGAATCATCCATATGTTGAGGTGAATTCCATACATTCATGTCCCAGAAAATCTCATGGTATGTCAAATTCAGAAGTGGTCGTAGGCCAATACATCCCTTTTATATTATCCCTAGCTAGTTATCTTCTTACAAACAACATGTCTCGTTGTTGTTCTTCCAGAGGATCTTCTACTTGATATTCTCAGCTCAACTACTTCTAGATAATTTCATTCCAATAAATTAGGTTGGTGGGAGCCTTATTGATTTACGGGAAGCATGGGGGCATCTCAGAAGATGGGTGTGGCCCAATGACATCCTCTAGTTAAGAAAGAATATCACTCTCAATAGACGTATTTCATGATGTGTATGACTCCTTTTTTTCGAGTGCCTTATCATAGAAGGTCTTTATCATATTTTTTTCTTCAAGGGGAGTACCTTCCTTCCAGCATAAATTTTGATTAGGGGGAGCACCTCCGTAATTGGTGCTACAATAGTGATGGCTACAATTGCAACTTGATGATTGACTGTAGGAAATGTTCATACAGTTCATACCCTGTGGAGGACCTTCAGGGTGGGATACAACAAGTGGAGGACCTTCTCATTACTTTTCATTACTATGAGGATGGCCTTCATAGTAACTACCATTGTAAGGAGGGCCTTCGCAATGACTGTCATCATAGAGAGGACTACCATTATGAATCGATACTTGGATTCAGGGATAATTTTTTTAGTGTACATCTTTGGGAAAGCCTTTAGGATGTACTACAATGAGGGGAGGACCTTCTCGTTTCTTGGAATTACTATGGGAAGGACCTTCATAGCAACTTCAATTACGGGGAGGGCCTTCACAATGGCAATCATCAGGGAGAGAACTACCATCATGACTTGATGTCTGACTATAGGGAGAATCATATCTGTAGTGTATACCCTGGGGAGAACCATCAGGGTGAACAAAAATAAGGGTAGGATCTTCTTGTTGTCTAATCTTCGGATTGAGGGGAGGGATACCTTGATGGGAATCCGGAGATAGGCTCTCGTGACCGATCATTCTTGGCTCATGGAGTGGTCCCCCGTGGGTGCTCTATGGAGGACCTTCAGAGCTTTTGGTAGGGACATTGCGAGGAGGGATTTCAGAACTACTACTGAGACTTCCATAATTTGGAAATGGAATAACAGGGTCTTCAGACATTATTGATATATTCTTGAGGGCCTCAAGAACCCCAGATTCTAGCATAACAGAATCATGTATGTGCTCTTCATTTTTTGGTTTTCTTTGGCACATTTTATCCTCGAGAGCTCTCTTGTAGGTAACCAGGGCCATATGTTATTGGTAGTGGCCCCCATATATGGTTCCTTGTCTTATTAGGTCCCATTATGTCATCGGGATATGTAGATGGGCATATTGAGTTTAGGCAGGGATATATGCATGCCCTAGAGTGGCCACCATGTTGGACAGACATCCCTTAGTTGGAATTGGTATTTGTTCCCAATCCAGTTGTTCTTATATCATGGGATATTGATGTCGAACCTCATTTAATAGAGCAGGGATGCATAACTACTCCAAAGTGACTAACTCATTTTGCAAGTGAGTCATTCTGTTTGAGAAAACCGGGTCATGGGCCTGGTTTCTCGCCTTTGCTACCAATTCAATGATATCTTAGCATGTTTGGAGGATATATTCTAGAATCAACATCTGATCTTCCATCATTTCCAAAATGAGCTGAGATACATCTCGGGATGGAATGGGTATGTAGTCTCATTCTGATGTTGAAGTAGGGGTTTTTGTCTGATCCGGTCCACCATGACTTTATAGTACATATTGGTAGTTCTCCTGTGTCGGGACATAGTAATGAGTCATCCACTAGTTTTCTTCTCTAGTTTCCACCGTATTTGACTGGTGGTCTTCATATTCACGAGTAGATATTTTCATCCACACTCTTTCCACTATATTTGTCTCATGGGCTTTGTATAAATCCGCAGAAATTTGACTCTACTCATATTTGTTTGCCGCACTATTTGGATGGAGGGCTTGAAATACATTATCAGGTTTTGTGTATGCATGTAGCCAGTTACTTAACTATTTATATGGCAGGCTTTAAATACATTAGGAGGTATTTTTTCTTGTGTATAGCTAGTTTCCGCCCTATTTGGTTGAAGGTCTTGTTGTGAATCAGAAGATTTATGCATCTTCCTATAGTTTTCCGCTCTATCTACATGGCGGGACCGGGAAGCTCTAGCAGGAATGTTTATGGGCTCGTATTAGGATACCCTATTTCCATGGTGGTCTTGAGTGGATGGGTAAGAGTTGTATGTCTTCCCATTGAATGCCACCACATTAGTACGATGGATTTGGTCCTCCAGAAGTAGAGTGGTAGTGTGTTCGTGATTATATATTCACCTCCCTTGGCAGGAAGCCTGAGGGGCCTGGGTCTCTTGGACTTTTGCAGGTGCCTTCAGCATAAGGTCCTCCTTAGAAGAAGTAGGATTGTTTGCCTAGTGTCAGAGGTGATGTTCTCTAGTGGGGGCCTGTTAGTAGGACCCTTGTGTAGTTGAGATGAAGCTGTCAGCATTGACTTCATCTGCCTCCTAATATAAGGGAGGTAATCATTGTCATGTTCCGAGGATAGGCTCCAGAAATAGTTTTCGATGATCGTTGGGGTATCCTTGTGTTGGGGTGTCGGTAGCAGCTGAAGAGTCAGTTGGCGAACCATTGCATATTTAAGAGATTGTCTTGAAGCCTCCCGCGTGACGAAAGTACCATTTCGGTTGTAATCTTTGATCAGCATGTTGGATACCCTGCTTTGAACATTATGTGTATGTTAGGGGTTCTTTATCTTCATTAGGGCTTCATACACCTGTGGTATCACTTATGTGTGTGTCTTCATTGGTCTTCGGGATGTCATTTGGATCGAAGGTTTCTTTACAGGAACCTGAGACACACATATATGACATACAAACTAAAAAACCTCTTCAAATTATCATTTTTCTTAAACATATAAAAATTTGGTGATTCATCTTTCCACCTTCCCCTTTTCTTTTGATGCAGCGAGAAGGGGCTTGAGTGGGGTAAAACTGCCACCTTGGTTAAGGATTTACGTTGGGTTCACCATTTTTGTTCCACCTCTAAGGTGGAAAGTTTTGCACATACCAAGGTGAACAAAATGGTCCAACGTGCAATGTCCCCTTTTCTTTTGTCATTGGAGTAAAACTGCCACCTTGGTTAAGGATTCACGTTAGGTTCACCATTTTTGTTCCACCTCCAAGGTGTCATGTTTTGCATGTACTGGGGAAAAAAATGGTTTGACATGAAATGTCCCTTTGTATTTTATCATTGGGGTAGAACTGCAACCTGGTTTAAGGATTCATGTCAGGTTCACCATTTTTATTCTGCCTCCATGGTGGCGTGTTTTTGGGTTCTACAGAAATGAAATGATGAGGATCATCACTCGTCCCTTTTCTATAGAGATGGGTTCTCTTCGAATTCACCATTTATTTTGTTTCAACCCATTCAGAATCGTTATCCTTTAAATAAGGTTGGATTAACCCTATGAGAACTATTGGTCCTAGTGGGAGATTTCATGGGGGTCAATTAATTATGAAATAGGTCCCTATCAGATATAACTTCCTCGAATAGTCTTCAATGCATATATTCGTGGAGCCAAGAGTGACAAATGGACCTAGTATCCCTGATTCATGGACATACTTTACAAAGTCCGGTTCTTTTTGATTGATGATTCATCCAATGACACTTAAAGACTCTATTGGTTGAGAGGATGGGAGGCCAGTCTCACCACACCCTCCCAGGGGAGGATTGTTTCCTGTTTCAGGACTCTCTTATAGATTTAAGTTGTGTTCATGTGTTTTTTATTCCTTGGTTCATAACCGAAGAGTGTTTCCACGAGCTAGCCTTGGTTTTCAAGATCATCGTAAGCATGATTATATTCTATGCTACGGAGGTGATACTAACTTGAGCTATATAATAAGGTTCTCTGGATTTTATCGTCATTCAGGGGGCGGAAGGTGACTAGATGTTGGGGTCGGACCCATAAGATGGGTTTCCTACATATCCTTGAGAGAGGAATCAGAACCCACGTAGTTTGGATTATTGGGTGGGGATTACGTGTGGAAGTTTTCAATTTTAGGTGGAATGGTTGGGTGGAACCTTTTATGAATGGGAACCCTTTTGATCTTGGGCCTTTTGGTAGGCATCCTACATATCCTGATCTGGTTAGGAATCATATTTCTCATAGTTTGGAATCATGTTGGTGTTGTAACCATCACAAACATCTAAGCCCACATGAGTCATACTCAGTGTGAGAAACAAGATGATGTGAAAGATTCAACAATGCACATGCATCTTCCCCTATTGGTGTGGGAGGGAGAGCCAATGGAAGAAGAGGCTGGGGAGACTATGGGTGAGGGCATGAAGCGATGAACCTTTCAATGTGAAATGAAACTGAATGCAATGCGGCCCGGACATGGAATATTGGGGACTTACCTCAATGTTAGGGCCCCATAATTCATTCTAGGAAGGTGAGGAATTTCATCCTCATAAAAGGGGGGAGCAAACATAACCCCTTCAATTAATCACTATTCCTTATTGAATGGAAAAGAGAGTGACCACCCTTAATCCCTAGAACAGGGAGGTTCATATTGGAATCCCAAAGTTGCACTCTGGGTTATCATGGTAAGGTATACCCACAAGCATTCCCAAAGACAGAACTATTATGGGGAGATTATTCATGACTCTACTTACCATGGGTCTGTAGACTCAAAGGGGCATGCTGATGCAGCTGATGGTCTGATCATACGGGTCTGGTGGCTTTGGATGAGGCTTTGTCCTAATGTTCTAGGATTGGTTAGTGGAGGGATTACGGTGGACTAGACTATAATCGAAGGGTGAGGTTGGGATCAGAAGAAGTAATACCCGAAAACACCCCATTCCGTGTACTAATTTCCTATATAGGATGGGGGAGGCTCTACATACCGTAGTGGTATACAGGAAGAGAGTTCATCTGCATATTGATGTCGTATGCATTCATGGGTATAGAAAAACATGTACCATAGTGGTACATGGCTCACTACACTGCTTTGGTTTCCATATGTGTACTAATACAGTATGTGATTCTAGGTTCAGTTTGCATAGTGGTACACTATATGGAGCACCATGTTGAAGGAGGGTCTGAGGGATTATTGTTCATGGGGAATTCATCCGCAATAATTATTTGGTTCACAGTTCACCATTCAGGTTCAAGGTTCTATTATTGTAATTAATTTCCCCCATTTTATAGTTTGTGTCCTGTTATACATATAGAGAATGTGGTTCACGATTTGGGCTTCGTCGATGAATCGATACTTAATCTAGAGTCTTCTCTGAACTCTTTCATCCAAACTCTGATTTCCCCTTAAAGATTTTTTTGTCTCTACTTATTCCTTTCTGCTTTGCTTCTTTTATATAGAATTGGGACAATTTTATCTATTGGGCACACTGCACCATTTTCAGAGTCCCATGAAGCGATATCCTGACCCGTTGAAGACTTGGTCAATCAGAGGTTTGTGGAGGCTTTGGATCGTGATAACGGTTTGTGGAACCCTACTGGTTTTCTTTGTACGTGAACTGATGGGTTTGGGTTACGATATGTGGATTTTCTTCGTGCATTCAATTCTTTCGACGACGTGGTTCGTAGTCTGCCTTGTTTCACTGGCCATCGCTCCATGGGCCAGTGGTTCGGGGATCGTCCCATGTACTTGGTGGTTCATTATCGAGCTTCTCCACGTTCCATTCCTAGTGATGGTATGCAGGCCAATTGAAATTCTTTGAGAACTTTAATCCCTTCATGTTTATTTTGGAATTTTCAACTTGATTTGAGTCCATTCACCCTAATAGACTTGTAGAAGTACTTGATTCCTTCTACCAAGCGATTGTGGGGTATTTTCTTCCCATGGTGGAATTTTTAAGACCCTACAGACCATAAAAGATTTGATCTATTTTTATCTTTAGTTCATGTGAATTATTGAGGTTATTATTCCATATATGAGGTGTCATTTCTAAATGACAACATACTAATGATTTTATCATATCAATATGAATCATAATTTATAATCCCAAAACTATTGAAATACTTAATATAAATTGAAAATTTTATGCATAGCTCTAATTATTACTGTGGTTTGTTTGGGATTTTATTCTATATTTATCCTCAAATTATATCTTAATTTTATTCTTCCTAAACTAGGATATCCTAAATATAGTTTACAATGTTTCTACTAAACCTACTCTTACACAAACTATAAAGACCCTGACCCCAATAGCTTGGAAAAGGTGCCTTACTTTTTTACATTGGTACTATAAACAAGAATTCACATCCAAAATAACTGAATAGTTAATTAGCTTTGGGAAACCAGATACAAAAATAATTATTACATTACAACATTAAATGAAATAAAACAAAGAAAATTATTTGGAAACATCCCTATTCTTCTAGATTTTCCCTACATGTCAATCATAATATACATCATGGAATCCATAGGAAAAATAAAACATAAGAAATGGGTGATCATGAATGATTAGAAAGGGAAAGAATATATCATAATATATAATAAATAAACATAAACAATAAGGTAAGGAGAATAACTAAAAACACATGACAGTAAAACATAATCTTGAGTGTAGTTTTGTAGGAATTAAAGCTAATCAAATAATGTCATATAAATAATCACATGAAAATGATACTTACCTATATATATTCTACAAGTCAAATAATCACATGGATTATGAATAAATAATCTCATAATGAGGAAATTCATAATGAGGAAATCTTACACTGTCCATCAAGTATTTATCTAACACACCATACATAAATGGATAAAAACACGATCAAGTTTGTCTCATGAGACCTACTGATGCATCAAGGGGATATTGAGGGTCCTACCCAAAACTTACTAAGTCCAATTCATTCCTCATATGAAAGGGGTGAAACATAATAAACATATACATTCTTATTGAAACTTGCATATTAAATGAAAATAATTTATGCAATTAGTAAACATAGTCATAAACTATCCATGGTAATATTGTGAATGGTATCAAGATAATACATTCCCATTCAAAAGTATCATAAACCATTCATAAAATATGGTAAATTGTAACATAAGATATCAATAAAAATCAACAATAATATTCAATATAGGGTTTTGAAATATATGAAAATAATCTAATAGAATCATTGAGAATTTATTGATAAAAATTCCCTTTTTACTTGGAAGGAAGTGTTATTTTGGAAAATAATTTATATTTTTCATAAAATCATATTATAAAACATGTATATCCCATAAAAGAAAAGTAAAGTAAAATGAAATTATATTTTTGGAATATTAAATGCAACACCCGAGACTTTTATGTGAAATATTTTGTTTTTATGTTATATAAATCATCAAATGAATCTTTCACTACACACAACACTAGCTTGGCTTGCTTAACATGCAACAACGGCCTTCCTCGATAGCTTGCGTCGTACGCAATACTGAGTTTCGCTAAACAATGATATGCTATTAAAATATTATTAAAACTAGCCATTATGAATAATAATACCCACTTTTTGAAATTTTATAAATTTTATTTTTCAAAATGGACTTCATTTTTGGATTCGGAATATCGAAATTAGCCTAGGGTGAAATTTTGGTATTTTTTTGAAAACTTTCAATTTTTGATGAATAGTGAAACCACTAAGTGGTAGTTAAAAAACTGAATTTTTCATAAAACTTAATTTTACCGATTCTATGAGTGGAATTTCGAAAATCCGAGAGACACGGTTGATGTGAGTAAGTAAAATTTGGTTCAATGAGATGAAAATAATTTTTTGGTGAATAGTAACTTTTTACTTTTTTTTACCACGGTTAAAAGTAAATAGGGTAATTAAGGGTAAAAATGATATTATTATTACCCTAACACATGTCCTAATTATATTGGACAACTGTAATTCGACCAAAAACAACCTTAGGAATAAAATATGACCATTTAGGCCCACTTGAATTAGATTAGGATATTTATTATTAATTTATTTAAAGAAGGGTTAAAATAGTTAAAATCAAAGTTTAATAAGTAAATCATTTTTAATATGGGGTTATACATAAGATAAATTCTACTATAAATATTTATTAGAAAGATAAAACGATTTCCTAAATAATGGTATTTTATTTGTAATTTTTAGACATTAAATAATTTAATTTATTTATGACACAATGATGATGCAGTAATTATCTTATTAATGAAATATTGACATAATTGATGTTATAAATACCCAAATAAATGAAATTTGAGACTTTTTATGAATTAAAATAATTTTATAGGTTAATATGACATGTTAGTATTGATTTAAGTAACTTATTTCGAACTAATCATTCTGTTATGATTTTCACAAAAATCCATTACTAAATAGTGTCAAAATTGACATAAAATAGTTTTCAAAAAAAATATTATATTATTAATTGTTATTTTATTCCTAAAAATCTAAGGGTTGAAAAAATGACTTAGATAAGGTTATATATATTAATAATAAACATCTTGGGGTTCGTTTGGCTGCTTATAGTAAGTTTATTAACCTTATAGTATAAGAACACAAGAAGACACGGTAAAAGTAAAATTTTTTAACTTAATGTTAAATATAAATGATAAGGTTAAAATAGGAACCTAAACATGTCTAAATTCTATTGTATGAGAGGATTTCGACCCATACCCACCTTAGATTATAAATAAATCAATTTGAAGCTATTTAAAACCGAACTTGAATTTATAATAAAATAATATTTTTAGTTTTTCCAAAGGATCCCCTCTCCTCCCTTATAAAAGGGAACCTCCTCCCCCTCTTCCTCACACCACTTTGAGCCTTCAAGCTCGGCCAACCCCTGACAATTTATTCTCTCCACTTCCCTAGAAATATCCTAGAGGTTCTGGTCTTCTTCAAAGACCAATTTTAGTGCCCTAAAAGGAGGTCTCAAAGAAGCACTTCAAAGAAGAGGTAATGTCTGTTACCGATTCTTTCATCTTTATTTCTTCTTCCACTTATTCTTCTTTAGTTGTTTCATTATGAAGTAATAAAATCAGTATCAATAATATACTGATATTTTATTATAAGTATTAAACAACCCTATTTCACCATCTATCCATCATACGGAAAAAGAAATCACCGCGCGTGCGTACGTACGGAATATCGTCTCCACGTCGTGGTGTAACCTATTTTCCACCACCACCTTACTTGGATGGGTATAATGGTGTAAATAATGACTATATATGACTATTATAAAGTGATATTTATTCTGAAATAGTATAAATACACTCCAATACAATTCCACGATCATAGGAATGATATCATCACTCGTGCGTACGTACGGAATACCGTCTCCACGATGTGATGCGACTCGTTCTACATGATCATCATTGAATAATGATTATATAAATGAATTTAATGAATTAATATGATATATATTACACTAATAACATTATGTAAATGAGGTATCTCTAACCTAAAGAGAATAATAAGAATTTATTTGACAAAACACGCATAAGAACAAAAAGTAATACACACCCGAATAACAAGTAGTAATGAAATATTACTAATAAGAAGCTAAGAATATGACCATATATGATATCATAACAATAATTATGATTCTAGAATAAGTCAATAACATTATTTAAATCATTATACAAGAATTTCGGACACTTATGAAGAAAATCGGACCTAAGGTAAGGGAAATATAACAATCTCATTTTTATCTGAGATTGTTTATACTTTGATATTTACTGGGGTGTATTTTATCATCCACATCCATGTTTCCTCAATATTTAATATTATTTCCATACACCTACAATTTTTTAAATCAAATTTTACCCTTCAGTGAGTTTTTAGTAAAAGATATGAAAGGAATCTTTTGTCGTTTTTCATACGAGGTACTTTTTGACTTTTCTGACAAAAGTACGAGAAGAATGTTTTTTTAACTTATACGGCATGAATGGATTTTTAAAAAATTATTTCCAAGAAGCTTACTTTACAAGTTTTTAAGTTTATTTTTAATCAACTTCTTTTAGTTTAGAATTGTATGACATGTTAAGAAAGGAAAAAAAAATTTGAAGTAGAAAGGATATTTTCCTCAAGAATGGAGTTCAAGTGTTTTATCAAAATTATTTTCCATATAAGATAATAAAGGGTTCTGTTTCTATCCCTATTATTACATTTATTTTATTATTTTGTGATGGAATTATTTTTATGAATTACTTTATCTTATATGAATTGTTTTATGATGTCACGATGTTTAAGATTCCCATTTTTATTACATGGGTTATGCTATGATGTATGGTTTATGATTTTGTGTCACACATAAGGATGGTATCATTATGAGATGGGTGGGACCTATATCTCCCTCCAATGCATTGGGTAAAGATTTTATATCTCATGAGATAGACATGTTTGGAACGGTAGGTTATACCGATTCAGCGAAACAGGACTGAAACGAGGAGTGAACTCGGCTTAGAAAGGGACTTTGTCTACTAAGATAGTCTTGACAATGAGTCTTGACTAATAAGAAATGATTCTATATGATTATGTGTGTATGACACAAAGTTTCATGTTTTAAGTTATGATTATTGGGATTACATTTCACTACTATGATTTATCCCATGTTATGAAATTATGCTCTCTTTTGCAGGTTACAATTTCCAAAAGTTATGTTCTTATGAATATGATGTGATTGATATTTCTTTTGTTTACCCTTACTGAGAATTTGAGCTCACCCTTTTGTATTTTTTCTTTCCCCAGGTTAGGTTGAAGGTTATTAAGTAAGATATGCCAAAAGGGACTATAGATATGATGAAATAAATGGGAGACAGTGTAGACGCTTTATGAACCAGTTGTTTATGTTTCCCAGTTTCTAAAGACACTATAACTATATGGTCCTTTGGTGGTTTTGTTATATGTTGTAATAAGTATGCTTCAATTTTTAAGTACTAACAATGTATGTAAAGTATGGGTCGTTATAGTTGGTATCAAAGGAAAGGTATAGTCAACCTTTGGAAACTAGGATGTGAAAGCCTTAGTAAGAACCCTAAGGATAAGTCTAAGCATAGAACAAAATATTAGTGTTTTATAAATGGCCATGAATAACCTAGGGTAAGACCTTAAGTGTGAAATTTTATTCTTGATTATGTGGTTTTCCTATTAAAATTAGTGTTGCTCACACTATTATTCTTGGTTTTAGTCAATGGCTGGAACCCGAAGGAACTGTGTTAATACGGAATGCGACAGGCAATGAAATTATTGTCCCCCTGAGCAACCAAACGTTATGGGAGCTGGAATGAAAAATCTTGTAGCCATGCTCACACAACTTTCTCAAGCTATGAATCATGCAGGACATCCAAACGAGCAAAGGAAGGAGCAACATTCTGTTGAATCCTTTATGAGACAGCGTCCACCTTCATTCAACAGGTCTACTGATCCATTAGTTGCTGAACAATGGATTAGTACTACTGAAAAGATATTTTCAGTTCTTCAATGTTCTGAGCATGATAAAGTCATCTTAGCAGTGTATCGTTTGGAAGGTGATGCTGATCAATGGTGGAATCTTATTAAGAATATGAGGCAAAGAGATGAAATTGAGTCCATGGAATGGGACGAGTTCAAGAACTTATTTTTCAATAAGTACTTCCCTCGTATTCTCCGAACAAAGATGGAGAAAGAGTTTCTTGAACTGAAGAAAAAGGATGATGAATCTGTTGGTACCTATGAAGCAAATTTTACAAGACCTGCAAGGTACGCTTCTAGTATTATTATCCAACCTGAGAGTAAGATCGATCGATTCTTTAGTGTCTTAAAACCAAGTCTTCGAAGGGCCTTAGCCATAAGGGACTTCAATAGCTACGAGGAAATAGTTCGATGTGCTCTCAAAGTTGAGATGGATATTGGAGTAACCCATCAGTCATATGGGTTTGATAAGAAGAGTAAAATGGAATTCAAAGGAAAATCTAAAGAGCACATTGAAAAGAAGATGAGATTTCCCTTATGCTCAAAGTGTGGAAATAAACATGGAGGGAGTTGTCTTAAAGGGACAAGTAAATGTTTCCAATGTGGAAAGAAAGGTCATCAGGCATTTGAATGCCGTGATGATGGGAAGAAGATGTCTAATGATGAAAAAAAGGAAGGGATACACAGAATGAACCTACAACACTTCAATGTTTCAAGTGCAAGGAGATGGGACATTATGCCAATAAATGCCCTAATCCAAGGGTTGATGATGATGGTCGACGTCAAAAAACTCTTAAGGATAAAGACAAAGGAAAGTCACATGCAATTTCTATCAGCGATGTGGAGTACGATAACGATGTGGTGAAAGGTACACTTACCATCCACTCTAAAGTAGAAAATGTTTTATTTGATTCTGGATCCACCCACTCCTTTATTTCAGAAGAATTTTCTAAGGGTATCATCGTATTGCCTCAACAATTAGATGTTGAGTGAGCTGTGACAACACCTAATGGCACAACAGTCGCATCAAAAGTTTATAATTCTTCTCTGATTGAAGTTTGTGGAAAAGTGCTTCCTGCAAATCTTGTGATCCTTCCTATAGTGGAATTTGATGTGATTCTTGGCATGGATTGGCTTTCTCTACATGAAGCTCATATCAATTTCCAAAGAAGGGAAGTCACATTTCATATTCCAGATCAATCTATGATCGTTTATCGATGCAAAGATGAACATAATCTTCCAGTGGAAATTTCTTCCATTTTATGGGTATTGATTCCACTAAATTAAGGTTATTTATCTCAAATGGTTGGTGAGAAACTCATGATTAAGAATATGCCCATTGTACGGGAGTTTGATGATGTCTTTCTGGAGGAATTAATGGGTCTTCCACCGAATCGTGAAGTTGAGTTTTCAATAGAACTCGTACTGGGTGCTTTGCCTATTTCAATGAAACCTTATAGAATGGCCCCAATTGAGTTTCAGGAATTGAAGAAGCAACTCCAAGAGAATATTGATAAGGGATTCATATGCCCTAGTGCGTCACCTTCGGGAGCACATGTTCTATTTGTTAAGAAGAAAGATGAATCAATGAGACTCTGCATTGATTATCGAGAACTTAACAAGATCACTATCAAGAACAAATATCCTCTCCCACGCATTGATGACTTATTTGACCAACTACGCGGAGCTCAATACTTTTCCAAGATTGATCTTCGTTCAGGGTATCATGAATTAAGGGTCAAAAGGGAGGATATACCAAAGACAGATTTCCGTACAAGGTATAAACACTATGAATTTATAGTGATTCCATTTGGTCTTACTAATGCCCCTGCTATCTTCATGGATCTGATGAATAGAGTCTTTAGAGACTATCTTGATCAATTTTTGGTAGTCTTTATAGACGATATTCTTGTCTATTCAAAGAGCAAGGAAGAATATGAAGATCACTTGAGAATTATATTGATGACCCTGAGAAAGGAGAAGCTTTATGCCAAATTTACCAAGTGTGAATTTTGGCTTCAAAAAGTTTCATTTTTGGGTCACATAATCTCAAAAGAGGGGATATCTATGGATCCAGCAAAAGTAGAGGTTATCAAAAGATGGTCGATACCAACAACAGTAACTGAGATCCAAAGTTTTCTTGGTTTGGCTGGATATTATCGACGTTTTGTGAAAGATTTTCACGATTATCTAATCCACTCACCAAGTTGACTTGGAAAGGATTTATGTTTGTTTGGACGGAATAATGTGAAGAGAATTTCAAGAAGTTGAAAAGAAGGTTATCCAGTGAACCTGTGCTCACACTGCCTTGTAGTGGAGAAAGTTTTGTGATCTGTAGTGATGCATCTAAGAAGGGATTGGGGTGTGTTCTTATGCAAAATGATATGGTTATAGCATATGCCTCACAACAGTTGAAAATCCATGAGAAAAATTACCCAACACATGATTTGGAGTTTGTTGCGGTAATCTTTGCATTAAAGATTTGGAGGCATTATCTTTATGGAGAAAGGTCTGACATTTATACTGATCATAAAAGTTTACAGTATATTTTCACACAAAAGGAGCTAAATATGCGCCAAAGAAGATGGTTGGAGCTGATTAAGGATTACGACTACTGAATTCATTACCACCCTGGGAAAGCAAACAAGGTGGCAGATGCATTAAGTCGACAAGACCATGCCAGTTTATCCATAATGAGGATCACAAAAGATCCAATATTTATGGATTTACAAAGGATGGATCTTGGAATTATAATGGAAGGGGAAAAATCTTATCTTTCTCAAATGAATGTTCAACCATCTATACATGTGAAGATTAAAGAGTCACAAAAAGAAGATGTCGAGTTACAAAAAATGTGAGAAATGTTCCTGAATTCAACCTTGATTGTGATGGGATAATAAAGTTCAGGAATCGGGTTTGTGATCCTCCCTTCCCAGAATTAAAGAAGGAGCTGCTGGATGAGGATCATAGTTCTTCATTCTCTATTCATCCTAGAAGCACGAAGATGTATAGGGACCTAAAAGAGTACTTCTGGTGAGATGGCATGAAAAGAAATGTTGCTGAATATGTCTCTCGATGCTTGGATTGTCAGCAAGTTAAAGCTGAGAGATAGAAGTCTAAGGGGATGTTACAACCATTACCCATACCCGAATGGAAATGGGAAAACATAACTATGGACTTTGTCACAGGACTTCCTAAAACATCCAAAGGCAATAATGCTATCTTGGTCATAGTTGATCATCTTACCAAGTCTGCACACTTCATTGCTATTAGAGAGGATTTATCTCTGGATCAGCTTTCCAGGATATATGTAAAGGAAGTGGTAAGATTGCATGGAGTACCACTTTCTATTATATCTGATTGGGATCCGAGATTTACCTCGAAGTTTTGGCGAAGTCTTCAGTATACTCTGGATACAGAGTTGAGTTTCAGCACTACTTATCATCCTCAAACAGACGGTCAGTCTGAGAGAACAATTCAAACTCTAGAAGATATGTTGAGAGCTTTCTCTATGGATTTCAAAGGTGGTTGGGATCAACACCTACCTTTGGTGGAATTTTCTTATAATAATAGCTTTCAATCCAGTATTCAGATGGCTCCTTATGAAGCTCTCTATGGAAAGAAATGAAGGACTCCAACTTGCTGGGATAAAGTTGGGGAAAGAAAGCTATTAGGACCCAATCTCGTTGATGAAATGGCAGAAAAGGTCAAATCTATTCAACAACACATAAGAGCAGCTCAGAGTCGACAGAAAAGTTATGCCGACAACCAAAGAAAAGACCTAGAGTTTGAAGTGGGTGATAAAGTGTTCTTACGAATATCTCCCTGGAAGAGGGTTATGAGATTTGGAAAGAAGGAGAAGTTGAGCCCTAGATATATCGGTCCTTTCGAAATACTGGATCGTGTTGGGAAGGTAGCTTACCGATTGTCACTTCCACCGAATCTCTCTGAAGTTCACGATGTGTTCCATGTATCTCTCCTGAGAAAGTACATACCTGATCCTTCACATGTACTCAGCTCAGAAGTTGTACCGCTGGAGCAGGATCTTTCTTATGAAGAACAACCGATAGAGATTCTGGATCGTAGAGAAAAAGTCCTACGAAGCAAGACCACTCGATTGGTGAAAGTTTTATGGAGGAACCACTAATTAGAAGAATCTACATGGGAGCTTGAGGATATGATGAGTGATAGGTATCCTCATCTGTTTGTTACAAAGTGAAGAATTTCGAGGGCGAAATTCATTTTAAGGGGGGTAGAATGTAACACCCGATAATTTTATGTGAAATATTTTGTTTTTATGTTATATAAATCATCAAATGAATCTTTCACTACACACAACACTAGCTTGGCTTGTTTTACACACAACCGCGGCCTTCCTCGATAGCTTGCGTCGTACGCAATACCGAGTTTCACTAAACAATGATATGCTATTAAAATATTAATAAAACTAGCCATTATGAATAGTAATAACCACTTTTTAAAATTTTTTAAATTTTATTTTTCAAAATGGACTTCATTTTTGGATTCGGAATATCGAAATTATCCTAGGGTGAAATTTTGGTATTTTTCTGAAAACTTTCAATTTTTGATGAATAGTGAAACCACTAAGTGGTAGTTAAAAAACTGAATTTTTCATAAAACTTAATTTAACCGCTTTTGTGAGTGGAATTTCAAAAATCCGAGAGACACGATTGATTTTAGTAAGTAAAATGTGGTTCAATGAGATGAAAGTAATTTTTTGGTGAATAGTAACTTTTTACTTTTTTTTACCACGATTAAAAGTAAATAGGGTAATTAAGGGTAAAAATGATATTATTATTACCCTAACACATGTACTAATTCTATTGGACAAGTGTAATTCGACCAAAAACAACCTTAGGAATAAAATATGACCATTTAGGCCCACTTGGATTAGATTAGTACATTTATTATTAATTTATTTAAAGAAGGGTTAAAATAGTTAAAATCAAAGTTTAATAAGTAAATCATTTGTAATATGGGGTTATACATAAGATATATTCGACTATAAATATTCATTAGAAATATAAAAAGATTTCCTACATAATGGTATTTTATTTTTAATTTTTAGAGATTAAATAATTTAATTTATTTATGACACAATGATGATGCAGTAATTATCTTATTAATGAAATATTGACATAATTGATGTTATAAATACCCAAATAAATGTAATATGAGACTTTTTATGAATTAAACTAATTTTATAGGTTAAAATTACATGTTAGTATTGAGTTAAGTAACTTGTTTAGAACTAATAATTCTGTTATGATTTTCGCAAAAATCAATTACTAAATAGTGTCAAAATTGACATAAAATAGTATTTAAAACAAATATTATATTATTAATTGTTATTTTATTCCTAAAAATATATGGTTTGGCAAAATTACTTATATAAGGTTATATATATTAATAATAAACAACTTGGGGTTCGTTTGGCTGCTTATATTAAGTTTATTAACCTTATAGTATAAGAACACAAGAAGACACGGTAAAAGTAAAATTATTTAACTTAATGTTAAATCTAAATGATAAGGTTAAAATAGGAACCTAAACTTGTCTAAATTCTATTGGATGAGATTATTTCGACCCATCCCCACCTTAGATTATAAATAAATTAATTTGGAGCTATTTAAAACCGAACTTGACTTTATAATAAAATAATATTTTAAGTTTTTCCAAAGGAGCCCCTCTCCTCCCTTATAAAAGGGCACCTCCTCCCCCTCTTCCTCACACCACTTTGAGCCTTCAAAATCGGCCAAACCCTTCCAATTTCTCCTCTCCACTTCCCTAGAAACATCCTATAGGTTCTAGTCTTATTCAAAGACCTATTTTAGTTCCCTAAAAGGTGGTCTCAAAGAAGCACTTCAAAGAAGAGGTAATGTCTGTTACCAATTTTTTCATATTTATTTATTCTTCCAATTCTTCTTAATTAGTTGTTTCATTATGAAGTAATAACATCAGTATCACTCATATACTGATATGTTATTATAAGTATGAAACAACCCTATTTCACCATCAATCCATCATACAGAAAAAGAAATCACCGCGCGTGCGTACGTACGGAATACTGTCTCCACGCCGTGGTGTAATATATTTTCCACCACCACCTTACTTGGATGGGTATAATGGTGTAAATAATGACTATATATGACTATTATAAAGTTATATTGATTCTGAAATAGTATAAATACACTCCAATACAATTCCACGATCATAGGAACGATATTATCACTCGTGCGTACGTACGGAATACCGTCTCCACGATGTGATGCGACTCATTCTACATGATCTTCATTGCATAATGATTATATAAATGAATTGAATGAATGAATATGATATATATTACACTAATACCATTCTGGAAATGAGGTATCTATAACCTAAAGAGAAGAATAAGAATTTATTTGACAAAACACACATAAGAACAAAATGTAATAAACACCCGAATAACAAGTAGTAATGAAATATTACTAATAAGAAGCTAAGAATATGACCATATATGATATCATAACAATAAGTATGATTCTGGAATAAGTCAATAACATTATTTAAATCATTATACAGGAAGTTCAGACACTTACGAAGCAAATCGGACCTATGGTAAGGGAAATATCACAATCTCATTTTTATCCAAGATTGTTTATACTTTGGTATTTACTAGGGTGTATTTTATCATCCACATCCATGTTTCCTCAATATGTAATATTATTTCCATCCACCTACAATTTTTTAAATCCAATTTTACCCTTCGATGAGTTTTTAGTAAAAGATATGAAAGAAATCTTTTGTCGTTTTTCGTACGACGTACATTTTGACTTTTCCGACAAAAGTACGAGAAGGATGTTTTTTTAACCTATACGGCATGAATGATTTTTTAAAACATTATTTCCAAGAATCTTACTTTACAAGTTTTCAAGTTTATTTTTAATCAACTTCTTTTAGTTTATAATTGTATGACATGTTAAGAAAGGAAAAGTTTTTTTTTAAAGTAGAAAGGATATTTTCCTCAAGAATGGAGTTCAATTGTTTTATCAAAATTATTTTCCATCTAAGATAATAAAGGGTTCTGTTTCTATCCCTATTATTAAATTGATTTTATTATGTTGTGATGGAATTATTTTTATGAATTCCTTTATCTTATATGAATTTTTTTATGATGTCATGATGTTTAAGATTCCAATTTTTATTACATGGGTTATGCTATGATGTATGGTTTATGATTTTGTGGCACACATAAGAATGGTATCACTATGAAATGGGTGGGACCTATATCTCCCTCCAATTCATTGGGTAAAGATTTTATATCTCATGATATAGACATGGCTGGAATGGTAGGTTATACCGGTTCAGTGAAACAGGACTGAAACGAGGAGTGAACTCGGCTCAGAAAGGGACTTTGTCCACTAAGATAGTCTTGGCAATGAGTCTTGACTAATAAGAAATGATTCTCTATGATTATGTGTGTATTCCACAAAGTTTCATGTTTTAAGCTATGATTATTGGGATTACATTTCACTACTATGATTTATCCCATGTTATGAAATTATGCTCTCTTTTGCAGGTTATGATTTCCAATAGTTATGTTCTTATGAGTATGATGTGATTGATATTTCTTTTGTTTACCCTTACTGGGCATTTGAGCTCACCCTTTTGTATGTTTTCTTTCCCCAGGTCAGGAAGAAGGTTATTAAGTAAGATATTCCAAAAGGGACTATAGATATGATGAAATAAATGGGAGACAGTGTTGACGCTTTATGAACCAGTTGTTTATGTTTCCCAGTTTCTAAAGACACTATACCTATATGGTCCTTTCGTGGTTTTGTTATATGTTGTAATAAGTATGCTTCAATTTTGAAGTATTAACAATGTATGTAAAGTATGGGTCGTTATATTAAAAGTTTATTTATATTTAAATTTTTAAACTGAAGTGAAAATTTATAAAATGGGTGTATAAGAAACATTAGAAATGAGCCACTTTGGAGTTGCTTCAGGGAAAATATAATAATGTTTAAAAGGGAAAATGAATAATTGATTTTATAAAACCATAAATTAACTAAGAAATTTTTTCATTATGGAATCAGTTATATTTGAAAAATATTCGTTTCTTAAAACTAATTGTGGATTATTTTTGAAATTGGTATTAAATTGGGATGTTCCTTTTAATTGGGCTAGCTTATCAGGATGAATTGAAAAGGAAACATTATAAAACATGTATTTCCCCATAAAATAAAGAATAATTGATCTAAGTACATATATTAGGATTATAAAATGGAATATATAATGAGTATATAAGAGTAATTAATAATTTCATTAGGGTAAAGAGATAGAAAGCGTAACCTTAGGGAAAAATAAAGGTGGGGGAAGAAAATTTTACCTTATGTTTGAAGGCGTTCTGTACTTGTATATAATGTCCTGGATAATCAAATTATATTAGTTAATTACATAATTTATAACCTATACAAAATTATTTGGTTAATTATTATTTTATTAAGTTCATTTATGGCCATTTTTATGTGTTATATTTTTCAATTTCGTTGTTCTGGGAGCATTCCTTTCATGGTTTTATAGTCGATTCCCTTGAGTATAATTATGGGAATTATTATAAAATGGGAATAACTTCAATAGAAGTGAAATTATTTAGTATTAAGGTACTTACAAAATTTTAAATGGTATAATATATCATTTTTATTATTTTATTATTATAATTCATTAGATAAATTATTAATGAAAAATGATTAGTTTATTTTGGTGGTTTTTATGACCATCATGAACTTGTACTGTTTTATTTAATACTATATTTATATAACTTCTCCGAAACATTAAATATGTTGTAATACACATATTATAATATTATTTTAACTATAAAAATGGTTTTATTACCATCCTTGAAGGTGGTAATGAAAAATGAAAACTCGTCGTCCACGAAGGCAGTGAATCGACACCTAACAAACGATGTTTTCTTTTTTAGAATAAACAGAGAATATAAAACACTTGATGATTAATATTAAATTAAAATAATAAAATTAAATTATATATTTAATCATTTATTTACTATTCCACTTTAGAAAGTGGTGGTGAGGAGAGGATAAGAAAGGAAATGAAATTAAAATATGAAGAGGGAGGGTTTTACCTCTTTAGTGTCGTCTCCTAGAGAATCTCCTTTAGGAACTCAGAATTGGTCTTTTTGTGTAAGAAAAAACAATGGAATTTGGAAATAGTTTAGTAAAAGATAATTTTTTAGAGGATATTTGAGCAATAAGGCTCAATGTGATGAAATAAAGTGAAGGAAAGTGTCCCTTTTATAATTGGGATGAAAGATAATTTAAGAATTACTCAGAATATTAGAATATAATTTAGGCTATCTTAAGTCACAAGATATTAAAATGGCATAAAAATAATTGGGGATAAAATTTTAGACAAAATATTATCCACTTTGGCCAAATTAAATATTTTTATGATATTTATATAACCTAATAAAATATTATATTCATGAAATATAATTTTTGTTAAATTTAACACTATTCATTACTATGAATTTTTAAAGATAAAAAAGTGTCACATTAAAAGAATAATTTTATTATATCCTAGAAATATCATATTAATCTATATAATTCATGGATTAATTTAAAAATATCAAATTATATCTATTTTAATAAATTTAATAAATTTTATTTGACTTTACCATTAAATTAATAATCAATATGTCATCATTGTGAAAGCCTTTAAGGTACTTAATTGTTTATTAAAAATTGAAAATAAATTATAATGATTAAGATAAATGTATTATATTTCAAATTAATATTTATTGTCAAATATATATTCTTTAAAACCATATATTAAAATTTTATAATAATTAAAATATATAGTGTGAGTAGTTTGAATTACTTTTAAATAAAATATTATAAGGGTATTAATCATATATAAGTGGATCCAAAAGGTCATTAATTCGACACTTGAAAAAAATGGTCAATATATAATAAATAAATAAGATTTATGCAAGTTTTTTATCATTTGATTGTTCTTATAATTTTAATTAAAATCATTATATTGATTTTAATTTTAGTTTCACAAGCATTTCATCAGCATTTTTTGTGCATTAAAGGTAGTTATTTCATATAAAAAAATTAAAAATAAATTACTATCATAAAAATAAATTAATTATATTCAGGATAACAATTTTTATTCATTAATTATGTATATTTAATTAAATTCACGTTAAGAAAACTTTTTTAATTTGTTAATTTTTTTTGCATGCCTTGTGCAAGCATTGCACAGAATTTTGAATAAGATTCATGTTATATAACTCTGAAATTATAAAAGAATATAAAAATCATAAATTATACATAATAAATAATAAAATATTCTATAAAATATTTTTTATCACTCAATTATTATCTATATTGAACCAAATTTGACTTCTCTAGTGATGCGCAAGAACTGCGTCAGCACTAATAAAGATTTTTATACTTATCATGAAATAAAATATAATTTACATGTTATAAATTATTTTTATAAAATATTTCTTTTATAATATCATAATTTATTCAAAAAATAATTTTAATAAATTTTATATCATAATTATGTCTTGATGATGTCACAAAACTACTGTATTTGTTAAAAAAACTATTTTTTACTATTCAACAAAAATTTACCTTTTTTAGATAATTTTCAAAATTTCACCCAAACTGTTTTTAACAATTATATTTCACAAATAGATGCCGTTTTGTGAAAGTAATTTTCTAAATATTATATATTTAATTAAATAATCATTTATTAAAAAAATATTGATTTTAATGTTATAACTGATTTTACACCACTTTGAAAACTTATTTATGATCTCATAAAATTATCTTATAATTATAATACAACAAAATATAAATTCATGATATATTATATGAAAATTTATTTCCTTTTAAATCATCAAATTAATTATAAAATTTTAAGTGATCATTTATGTATCACAAAAAATACCAATACTTAATTTATCATTTTAAAAACATTTATTTACTTATTCCATGATATAAATATATAATATTTTCATTTATGAGATACCAAAATTTTATTTATAATTTAATAAGTTATTTAATTATTCTAATGGTCAAATTATTATTCCTTATGGTCGAATTACTATTATATATGTCATGTTAATATTTAATAGCATATAATGGTTCGTTTAAGCTATAAGCTATAGAATAAATTTAACTGATTTAAGGAGATGCATACTATAAAATATTGAGGAGTTATAGTTATTCCCTTAGAAAAATAAAATTCATTATACAATAAATATTTATTTCATTATATAGGAGTTATATAATTTAATTTGGGAAATTAAGAAAGAAAATAAGAGAAGTAAGGAAAGTACTCACATTGAGGAATTGGGATTTCCCTTGGAAGACTCCATGTAAATGGACAGAATAGGATAATTTATTTTGAACTTATTATTAATATGGTGAAATATGATTCATGGTTAAGGGATAAAGTTATATTTTCATGATGAATCTAAATTTTTTGAGTGGTATTTCAGGGGTGGTGAGAGGCTCCTTTTATATGTGCTGAGAATACATTTTTTTTAAATATTTCAACATAATACAAAAAGAGCACATGTTTTGCATATCAAGAAGACTCCAAAATGATAAATAATTTATTAGGGGATGACATAAGGTTTATAATTCATCAACCATTAATTTTCACACATATTTTAAAAATGGTTTTTAGTTCTTTACTCTTAGAATATTTACTTTTACCATTTTTGGTTTTACCATGGTAACTAATTTTTACCTATGTAATTTAATTATAATTCCAAAAAATAAAATTAAAAATATTAAAAAAATATATACTATTTATAATTATTAAATCCATTTTATCAGTTAAAATTTATATATTAAAGAAAAATTAGATTTAATATTAACGTATGTAATGCATAAAAAACACGTTTTAGAAAAGTGTGTTTTTAATATTAAAATTTATGTATAGGATAAAATTATAAATGTATTTTATTTTCATGACATAAATTGTTTTATTATAAAATAAATAAAATTTATTTGTCTTTTAATGTAATCCAAAACTGAATTCTACCAAATTAATATTTATTTAAAAGAAAATACAAAAATTATCTTTTATTCAAAAATATTTTTTAACGTTTTAAATATAAGTTTTATAAATTCATAATAGTATTTAAAAATGTATAGTTTTACTCATTAGATACATTTTTTACCATGAAAAATGTTTTATAAGTTTTTGAGTTATACTTACTTCTTGATATAGTTACAAACACTATGATTTTAGGAAAAGTTGTATTTTTAACTATTCACCTAAAAAAATTATTCCAGAAGAATATAAAAAATATACCAAAGACAATTTTGACATTATAAATTAAAATTTAATGTTTTTATTATCAAATTAAAATTTTAAAATTATATATTTAAGTATTTAAATAAAAACTATTTTTATTGAAAAGTGAATTTTAAACTTCAATTATCTTTGATATTATTTCATATAAATTAATAAATAATTAAATTTTGTCATAAAAGTTTATAAGTTTAAATATTTATTATTATAATAAATTTTTAGCACTATTCAAATAAATTTATTAAGGTAAAATATAATACCTCTTTTTTAAATGGTTCATCAAAATGCATCGTTTTTTAAAAATATTAGTAAATGAAAAATAATAACATGTAATTATTTCAATTTATTATTATCTTTTTATTTTTGAATGATTATAGTATCTGTATAGCTTTATTATGTCATGGTTCTTTTTTGTTGGGTTTTCTGTTAGTTTTGTGTCTCATGTGACACAAATTATCAAAAATAGTATTAATTTAAAGGTTCCAAAATAATGTTTTTTAGACCCTCACCCAAGTTTTCATTATAATACTAAGAAAAAAAAGATATAATTTATCATTTTTTCTCTCCCACTACCCTTTAACTCCCTCCCCTACTAATTCTCCCATTTTCCTTTAATTAAATTTCTTCAATTTATTTTTTATTGGTCCCTATCAAAGTTTCATTTATAGTTGAGTGGCCATATTGATAGGATGATGATAATCCATAACTTTTGATTCTATAATTCAAATAATATGGTAATGTTTAGCTACCACATCTTATTTCATCTAATTTTTGATGTATTTTTTTATTCCCTTAAATAAATTTTTATCCAATGTGTCATTTTGATGGAGAAAATCTTAATTATTTTAAGTAGGTGACCCTTATCATTTTTCATGTCTTGATTCATTTATACTATTATGTTTGGTAGTCAGTTTGTTGTGTTAGATGAAAGTAACCCAAAAAAATCTAATGCACCAGATAATTGAATTAAAAACATTATACTAACTTGAAGTATAAATATTATTCCACTCATAGTAGAATGAGTATGAAA
The DNA here is from genome assembly GCA_963277665.1 of Viscum album. Taxonomy (NCBI): domain Eukaryota; kingdom Viridiplantae; phylum Streptophyta; class Magnoliopsida; order Santalales; family Viscaceae; genus Viscum; species Viscum album. The sequence continues at coordinate 638,048,951 of OY728146.1, read as the reverse complement.
ATAGTTTTTTCCTAAAATATTTAAATAATTTAACTGGTAAATAAATATGGTGTTTTCAGTCTAAATTGGATATAATTTTTTTTCAATATAATAAGTATAAATAGTTCTAATTTTTATTATTTGGATATTGAAAGATCCTAAATAGATAAAAAACATTATTTTTTATTTTTTTAATTTCATATGTGATTTTAAATTCATTAAAGAAATATAGTGGTGATTCTACATACTGGTTTGAGTAATTGATTGGTATTAATAAGAGAGTATTAATGTTATAAATGTATATTATGGATTGAATATTATTTTCTATATTATTAATAATGGATTTTTAGAATATTGATTTTACTTGATATTATTGTGATCTTGATCTTTCATGGTATCTGCTTATTTAAATAAATATTTTCAGTCCTTTTTTTATGTTTTCAAGTGAGTATGGTAATAAAATAAAATAAACGACAAAAAATGGAAATGTTATTTTGAACTTATGTTTCTTTTATATGGGTGACCTAATGTATTGGTGTGGGTGCTGATGAGGGATTTGGACCAGGTGTCAGATTTACAACCCATTAACCTAGTTTCTATTATAAAACTAAGGAAACAATTCTCCTCTCTCACTATATCTGTAACGTCCCAACCTGGAATCCACTAAAAATTTCCCTGAGTTAGTATGTCACATGGCCTCAAGTGCACCTCTTGATACACCATAGGCTTCTAATTAACAATGAGGGTCTATAGTGGTATGGTGGGGAGATTATACCCTTTTTTATCATAGTAACATAGCGGTAAAAATAAATAAAGATAAATAGAATAATCATAATATAACTAAAAAATGTGGAATCAAGGGAAATAATAAATAGTGGAAAAAAACATCCCAAAAATAGTAATAATAATCAAGACATAGGATGAGTCACAAAATGATTTCTTGTCAGGTTGATGTAAAAAATTGTTAATATATACTATTTCAAGATCAAACATATACAACATGTTATAAAATGGTACAAATGACCAAAAGAAATCTCCTCAAGTATCGTAATCATATATTTGGTCCTCTACTCCCATTCTCCCATGATATAAGAAATGAAAATAAAATCTAGATCTTGTAACTGGTCTCTTGCCCTTATCCATACCTGTATCCATGAGGTCTATCTGGGTATCAACTGGCAGCCTGAAGAGGGTATGAGATAAACTCAGTAGGCCACCACCAACAGTGTCTAGAATAATCAAGTCGTTGTTTATAAAATATAAGTGTGAAGGTATAAAAAATAACAAAATATACTAAAATCCATAAACTAGTCCACTCATGTTCTTAAAGCACACCTAACTAACATTGCCTGCTTTGGAATAAGACAGAATAACTCTGATCGAGGTTTACCCGATGCATATATTGATAATTAATTATACATAATATGAATATATGAATATACACTATATATGTAAGGACATATATAGACATATACATAGATACTAAGTGCTATATGAACCTGGGGCATAACTTGGGCAACCAAGCATATTAAAATTAGCTATAGGATATAATAATAGTACTAGCCCTGAATCTCATTAGAGTATGAGATGTTATTCCCATCACTCAAGATAGTGGGTTGGGTCATCATTCCTCACACCCGATTCAAGGTAACGTGGGACATCATTCCCATCATCTAAGTAAATGGTGAGAAATTCCATGATCAACACCTAATGTAAGGGAGCATGAAATTTCAGGCTCTACAAGTCCCTTAACTATTGTCCAATAACCAATATCAATGGTCTAATTATAATAATCTTAATTCATTTCCTTTTTAATCATTGAAATTCATTTAACCCATTCTAATCATGGCTGTTACAAATTATATATTTTATTTTATTTTTATGACATGTGATTTGGCCTTTCCACTCACTTCCATTTAATTTAATTACACAATTTAATTTAGAGACAATATTAAATACAATTTAAAGTAAATACAAACCACTTAGGAGGTGGTTTGGTCAATTAATCATTTACATCAAGGAGGGAATTTAGTTAAATACACCTAAAGGGGTGATAACTAATGAGTTATACATCTTCCAAAAGTTTAAGATGGGACTATGGGAGTACCTTAACATGGTTAAATTTATTTAAAAATGTAGAACATAATTTTAGGAATTGCATAGAAGATAATGGAATACATCACATTGGAGAGTGCCATAAAACACATAATTTTATATGAAAATTACTAGACCACCTACCATGGGATTTTAGATGATCCATCATTCATTTTCGGCCTCTAAGTTAGGAAAGAATGGAATAAATAATCAAAATAAACAATTTACCTTAAAATAGGGAATATTATCTCACACCAAAATGGAATATAATATGGAAATACAAACTAAGAAAAGAATAAATCAGATTTAATATCATACTGAGAGGAATATAACAAGACAAATGGTGGTCCATTATGAGATCATAGGAGAGAATTGCTTTGATTCCTAGCTTAGGCATGGAGGATAGATTTCATGTGGGTGAGGGATGTTGTGTGTGGGAGGAGAAAGAAAAATGAGGGGAAAGTTAAATAGAAAGGAGGTATAAATTGTAAATCTTCCCAATTTTTAATAGGTGTATGGTTTTGCCACATGGTTGGCTAAATCATGCACTAACTATGCACCAACCATGAACCCAACACTATCCTGAGACACCCCACATGTAGTCTTAGTGCAAAATTTGACTAATTGTGTGCAGCCCATGAAAAATTCAGCTATCACTTTTCTGTGATAATTTTTATAGCCATGTGGCTCAAGTCACAGAGTTTATTTTTACCATATTCCCCTCCCCAACCATCTGAATCACCCTACATGGTTTTTCTATATTATACAAGCTCATGGGCATGGTTTGAACAAATAGTGTGCATGGCCTTTCCCTCCACAACTCAAATATCTAAGCTCCAAACTATCCTTATATTATCTTGAGATATTCCTTAGTCCATAGAGAAGATTTTCTAGGATAAAAAAATAATTTAAAATAGAAAAAATGATTTGTACCTTCATAAAAATTTAGATCATTAAAACATCCCCTCCTTAAAGAAACTCATCCCTGGTATTCACTTCTAAGTTAAGTAAGAGATCTTAAAAAAATATCCATCCACTAAGCACGTACTTTCATTTCTTTCTCCCAAGTATCATACTTTACTTATTCATGATACCAAAAAACCTATACTAATATAACTGAACATCCTCAGAGATCCTTCATGCTCTAATACAAACAATCATTGGGTACTCTACAAAAGAAGAATATACATCTAAATCATCCTCATAAATCTATAAAATATGAAATAGATATAAATATTACAAAAAAAATTTGATATATTTGAAAAAACATTGTCCATAGACTTGTATCTCTGAGGAAGTTCTATCTTGTATGCCACTGGTCCAATTTTCTCTAGGATCTCAAAAGGTTCGACGAATATAAGAGCTTGCATACCCTGTATCATGATATATTGATGCCCCATCCTGGGAGAATCATATTAGAAAACTTTATCCCCAACCTAAAACATAATAGGTCATCAATGGAGATTGGCATGTGATTTCTGTCTAGACTAAGCTACCATCATTCAATTTTTAATCATCTAAACATACTCTGAAGTCTCTTGAACAAGATATGGTGTAAGTAGTGTTATCTCCCATGCCTCTATCTAGCACAGAGGTCAACGACATGGCCTACCATATGATCCCTCAAAAGTATCCATCTAAATTGTATCCTAAAAGTTATTATTGTAAGTAAACTCAACTAGAGGTATATGTTTATCACAAGAACTCCCAAAGTCAAGGACACCAGCATGGATCATTTCTTATAACTCCTAAATTTTATATTATGTCTGACCATCAGTCTGAGGGTCATAGGTTGTGCTGATAATCACTTGTGTACCCAATTATTACTCTGAACCCTTATATAACAGCAATTTGAAATGAGAATCCCTTTCAAATACTATAGAATGTGGAGATCCATGAAAGAGTATGACCTCCCTAGCATATAGATTCTTAATCTCATCTACTGAGAAGGTCTTCTAAATTTGTAGTAAATGGGAGACATTTATGAATTGATCAATGATGACCCAGCCTATATTGTTTACCTAAAGAGATCTAGGGAAATATATCACAAAATCCAAGGTGTCATCATCTCACTTCCACTTTGGAATGGAAAATAGTAGTAAAATTCATGTGATTCATTGATGTTATTTATTCACCTCCTAATAGGTGGAACACCATGTAACAAATTTAACTATATCCCATTTCATACCATTCCACCAATCCTAGAAATGTGAGTCGCAATACATCTTGGTGACATCAAGATTCACTTCCTATGCTGAGGCATGAGATTCTCACATTAACTCATCTCGAATGTCTACTATAAATAAAACATGACCAAACATGCATAAGCTGTCATCTTCATCCACGGTCCAACAAAGAGATGAATCCTCATATGAAACACTCTCCCTCGGGACTAAACCCTCATTATCTGAAATTTTACTCAGCATTACCAATTATATAAAGTTAGAGGTCACTGTTAATGTTGTGAGGACTATCCACTCTTTATTCTCTTCAACTTCAACATGAATCTCTAAAAAAAAGTCCATAAGCTTCCAATCACCACTGTCCTCCCACACATCCGGTTTCTAAGTCCTTCATCTCAAAGAATCAACTACTAAATTGCCTTTCCTAGGTGTATAGATAATATTAAAGTCAAATTACTACAAGTATTCAACCCATTTATGCTACCCGGTATTCATATCACATTATATAAAGATATATTTAAGGATTTTCTGATCCATAAACACCACAAAATACTATACAATAAAATAATTCCTGACAACACAAGGAATGGACTATAACTACTTAATCAAGATTGTGTGGATGGTAATTCCACTCATGTGGTCTCATTTGATGAGACCCATACGCTATGACTTGATCTTTATATATCAAAACTAATCCCAACTCAATGTTTGATGTGTCACAATAAAATGTATATCTCTTTCCTGGCTCCATCTGAAAAAATATTGGTGTTGAATTCAACCTCTCTTTCAATTATAATGGATTTTTTAGAAACTTTTGAGAATATGAATTTTACATCCTTCTACTTCAATCCCATGAGAGGTTCTTTAAAGCATAAAATGTTTTGGATGAAGCCTCTATAATACCCATATATCACCAAGAAACTCCATACATCAAAGACATTCTTGGGATGATCTTAGAAAAATACAACTCTCACCTTATCAGGGTTTTCAAATACTCCAAATTCCAACATGATATGACCCAAGAAGTGGAATTTATTTATCTAAAAGTGAAATTTAGTAATATTTTCATAAATTTATTACCCTCTTAGTGTATTTTTCATGATATAAAGATGTTGGGCATGATCATGTCGAGTGTGAGAATACATAAAGATTTCATCCACAAATACTACCATACCTGAATCTATATATAGGTGTAAATCTCAATTCATCAGTGCCATGATAACATCTAATGCATTCATGATACCAAAAGCCATTACTTAATACTCATAATCACCATACCTACTTTAAAACGTTTTATAAGGTATTTCTAAAGGCCTCACATGCACCTGATGGTATCCAAACCTCAAATAAATCTTTGAAAACACCCTCGCTCCATGAAGAAGATCAAATATATCATCTATTCAATGTAGTGAATGTGGATTATTAACCATGAGTTGGTTCAGCCTTCAGTAATCCACATAAATTCTAAGGGTATCATCTGTATCCTTTGAAAAAAAGACCAATGAACTCTATGGTGTGGTACTATGTTAGATAAATCCCTTAGTTTCCAAGTCTTCCAACTACTTATTGAGCTCTATAATCTCCATTGGTTCTATCCAGTAAGGAGAAATAGACACTCGTATCGCTCTAGGAACTATCTCAATGGTTAATTCTACCTCTCTCACTAAAGGTAGCCCAAAAAAGTTTTCATGGAATACATCCTTAAAATGATCCACTATAGTATGGAAAATGGTAGGTTTCATTCAATCATCGTCTAAGAAAAAACTAGTGATCTATTTTGTCACTCTACTGAGCACATGATGCTTAGGTCCATCTTGAGTTGTATGGATATCCCATTTTCCCTTTTAAAGGTATATATTTCTCTCTAGTGAAGTAAAAATCACATTCCTGTAATAAAAACTATTATGGGAATGATAGGGAACCAACCTGTCCATCCTATGAATTGCATAAAACCCTATCATTTTGAGGATGAAAATATTCCACACAAATAGATAACTACCCATCTTAAGGTGACATTTTTTATATTGGAGAACACTATCTAATCAGATACCCAAAAGGGTATCGAGTGTCATCACACCATAGGAGTACTCTATCATGATGCCTAGACTCTCCAATATTTCCTCAGATATAAAAGAGCATGATTCAATTATGTCAACCAAATTAGACACTAAGGTAGAGAACACTATAATAGTATCTCAAACTGTAGAAGGGCCAATGCTCTGCTCCTCTAGAATAGGCTACACTTCATGTATCTGGCCTATACCACATACCTAAGTTTCAAATTGACTACCCTAAGATGTATCACTCTGCTAGAACTGGAAATCATATGCTCGGTTCCATATACCTCCACCACCACCTTGGCCTAATTGGATGATGGTCCTCTCATTGCCTACCAGGTGATGTACTACTAGACCTACTGCATAATGTGGAGCTAGTGTAGATCCTCTCTCACTATAAACAAGTGGGAAGGTTCAACAGAAGCACTAAATATGACCCATCCTTCCATATCCACACCACTCTATTATATCTCACATGCACTGGGGTTTTATGTGACCTAACTTCCCACATTGGTGACATATAATGAAAATGTCATCATGAGTTATATAACCACCACTACCCCTATGAGAAACATAATAGAAATGATTCCTTCTGCTAGAAGAACTACTGCCTAGTCTCTGTGCTTAACCCCTCTATCTAAAAAATCCATATTCCCTTAAATTACGCTCATTAATGAGGGTTTGGTTGATTATATCATAAATATTAGTCAACCCAAAAACATTAATCTATGATTGAATGGAATATATAATTCCATCCTCAAATCACATTGTAATCATAACATCATAACCAGGTAGAGTCGGTGTGAATCACTGAATCTCGGTAAATTAGGAAGAATAATCCATTACATGCATGGATCCCTATTATACATTCATGAACTCTCTATCTCAATCATTCCTTAATGTTAGTGGAAAGAATTAATCATAGAAGACCATCTGGAAGTCCCTCTAGATCATAATAAATTATATGTTTGCCTGGGTAATGAAATTCCCACCATTTCTTAGAAGAACCGTGTAACATGTAAGTTGTGAGAATTACCCTCCTTCCTGTCTGTGTCTCTAGAAGATTGAATATATAAATCATGGCCTCCAACCATGTCTTAGTAGCCTGAGGTCCACTGTCACTCAAAAATGTAGGTGGGTGCTGTTGTTGGAACTCCCACATCAACTCTACCTTAGTCATATCAAGTTAAGAAACCCCTTACATAAAATACATCATACTAAGGAAACCCTCTTGAAACTGGGAATCATTTCCCAAGTTAGCAATATCATGATGTGTCGTAGGTGGTACTATGGGAGGTAACACTTGTGGCTCAAGGCCCACCAATTTTGTATCGTGGTCATCAATTCCCTCCTAGATAATGACTTGATTCCATCATGGAAATATGATTATACAATACCAAATTCACACCTCAAAAGACAATTCAATAGTATAAATGATTATAGATAAATGATTAAAACAGGTATATTACTTCCTATTTTCATACTAAAACCTCTCAACCTGCTCTTAAAGCTAAGTCTTGGTGATAAAGAGAGACCATAATAAGCCATAAGAATCACAAGAGACACTCCCAAATACCCACTACTAAGGTTGGGTTTGGTTCTAGGTCCCATTTCAATGACTAGGGTCATGATAAATGGTGTGCTAATTGAATGTTATAGATGAAAACACCCTTTAATTTTCACTTGTAACCTTTATTTAACAGTGACCATTTTATTTAAAAGTTTAGTATCATTTAATTTTATACTATTATATATATATATATATATATCAAAATCTAGTTATATGTGTCACCATTACCAATATATAAAAATCATACTCCTTATAAATTGAAATTATCATGTCCTATATTTGTGACTTGGCCCTTACATTCAGTATCAGGATGAAATAGGTCATTTAAATTGATTTTATTAAACAAATCACCATTCCAAATTTATAGAAGTACATTATCCATAAATTACCATTAGAATTCATGAAATCAAACCAACTAATGTTTCGGCCCATGGAACCAAGAGTCTATGGCTCAAACATGGTATAATTGGTTAATAAAGGCGTCATTGTCAATATATATGAAAAAACACTTATAATATTGATGCCTGAAATTTAACTAATACAATCATTTTATCTCTAGAAGAATAATTATCACATTTACCTACATATATAACAATCAAGGAACCTATAATAATATATATAGAATCCAATGCACATAGTAATTAAACCTGATGTGGAAAAATTCAAGGCATATAATTCCTAAAGTGCCTATGATGATGCAAAAGAAACTACCTCCTTTACATTTCAGGAGAACGGTAAAATAAATATATAACAATAATATCAAAAATAATAATTTCATAAATCATGTGTTTCACCCAATGGAGAAATAGTTACAACTATAATAGGAACAAACCAAAATTACAATATCTTGTCCCATGTAAATTAAGGTTTCCCCTATATGTGGGTTAGATACTCCCATGAAAAAGCTCATTACCAAATTCTGACACATTATTAGTCTCATGTATAATACTCAAACAGTAATACAAAAGGAAAAAAGTTCCTCTAATACAACTTTTTAATGTCTTGATCCAGAATCTACTAAATAGTGCCCCAAGCCGGTGGGTTACATATCCTCAAGCGCGCCACCTTGTTCACTATAGGCTTCTGACTAGAAGAGAGGGTATATGGTGGTATGGTGGGGAGGCAATGCCCTCTATTATAATAGTAACAAATTGGTAACAATAAATAAATATAAATATTGGAAGCATAATATAACTGATATCATAATGGAAGAAAGGTCAATAATCAATACTAGAAATAAACATCCAAGCAATAGTAATAATAATAAATCCATAGGCTGAGTCATTCACAAAATGATGGTATATCTTGCTGATGTGAAAGTGGGTAATATATGGGATACATAGAAAAAACATATACAACATGCTATACAGAAGTAAAAAAGACTAAAATACATCTCCACTATCATCACAAGTATATTCTCAATCCTAAACTCCCATGGTACCATGATATAATAAAATATGATCAAGAATACATGTTCAAGTACTTTCCCTTATCCCTACCTATATCTATAAGGTCTTTCCGAGTACTAATCACCAGCCTGAAAAGGATGTGAGATAAAATCAATAGGCCACCACCAATAGTTTCTAGAATAATTCAGTCGGTGTGTATAACAAAGTACTGTTCATTTATAACGAATAATAAATAATTCCAAAATCCATAAACTAGTCTGCTCAGGTTCCTAGAGGAAACCTAGATGACACTATATACTTCATCATAGGCTAGAATAACTCTGATCTTGATTTACTAAGTAATAGATTGATAAGTAAATATACATAATATGTATATATGTATATACACTATATATCCAAGGATATATATTGTCATATACATATATAGTATGTGTTATTTGATCTTATGGAATAACTTGGGCATATTGGCATAGTCAAATGAGTTATAGACTCCAATAAGGGTATTAACTATGAATCTTTTGAGAATATGAGACATCATGCTCATCCCTCGAGATAGTGGGGTGAGTCTTCACGCCAACACCCAATGTAAGGAAATGTGAAAAATCAGGACCATCATCCAAGAAAATAGTGTGAGACTCCATTCTCAACACCCAATGTAAGGGCATGTGGAATGCCATGCTAAACAATTCCCATAACCATTTTCTAATGACCAATATCCATGGATATATTATAATAATCATTATATAATTTCCTTTATAAAAATTTAATATCATTTAACTAATTCTAACCATGGGTGTCACAAATTATATAATTCATTATATTTTTGAAACATGTGATGTTGACTTTCCACTCACTTCCATTTGATTAAATTAAACTATTTAATTTATAGGTCAAGGAAAATTAAATTTAAATTCAATTCAAACCACTTATGAGCTAGTTTTGTCAATTAAACATTTACATCAGGGCGGGAAATTAATTCAACACACCCAAAAGGATAATATCTAATGAGGTATACATCCTCCAATAGTTTAAAACGGGACTATGGGAGTACATTAATATGTTCCAATTAATTTTAAAAAGGTAAAACACATTTTTAGGAATCATGAAGAAGATTTTGGCATGATTCATAGTGGTGAGTTTTATAATGCACCTAAAATTTTAGTGGAAATTACTATACCACCTAACTTACTTCAGTAAGTGACCCCTCGTCTATTTTCATCCTATTTGTAAGACTAGAATTGAAGAAACGATCAAAATAGACAAATTCTACAAGAATAGGGAATATTAGCTTGCATCAAAATAGTACAGAACATGGAAAGAGAAACTAAAAAAATAAGGAATCAAATTGATGAACATACCAAAATGAATCTAATGAGATGAATGGTGGACTATTCTATGCACAGATGAGAGAGTTTCATTAATTCCTAGCTTAAGTGTGGTGGATAAATTTCAAATGGGTGAGGGATGATGTGCATGAGAGGATAATGAAAAATTAGGGGGATTTAAATATAAAAGAGATAAAATCATAAATCTACCAACTTTTTAAGAGGCACGTTGTTTGTTCACACGATTGACCAAACGGTGCACCAAATGTGTTCCCAAAACTGTGTTAAGAAACCCCTCATAGGGGCTAAGTGCATGGTTTGACTAACCTTGTGCAGGCCATGAAAAATGCCTATATCACTTGCCTAAGACACGTCTCATGCCCATGTGATCCATGTCGCAGGATTTAGTCTAACCATGTTCCCCTCCCAAGCCATCTGAAGCACCCCACACGGTATGGTCAAATAGTGTGCCAGGCCTTTTCCTTCATAACTCAGAGCTCTAGGCTCCAATAAAGCCTCAGAATCGACTTTTAAATTTTTTAGGTGGTAGAGAACCTTCACTAGGATAAAACGAGGAATTTAAACTGGAAAACAAATATCCATACCTTCATAAAAAGATGGTTCATTACAGTCTCTCTCTCCCCCCTCCCACCCACTTTTCTCCCTCAGTCCATAATTCTCTCTTCTTCCCTTAATATTATTCCTTTAATTTCTTTTATGCTTGGTCCCCAACTATATTGTCATTTGTGTAAGTGTGATCACATAGATAAAAGAAAGTAAATCCATAAAAATTGATGATCTGATTCAATAAATTTTTGAATGTTTGTCTAGATCATCATATTTCATCTAATTTTTGAAGGATTTTTTTATTCCCTTAATTCAAGTTTAATTCAAGGATTAATATTTGTGGAGAATTGATAATTTATTTTAGGTTGGTGGACCTAATATTTTATCATGTATTGATTCATTTATATGATTGTGTTGGGTGAGTGAGAGTGTTGATTCGAATGCTAACAACCCAACTAAGAGGAAAATTCACAGGAAAATGGAATTAAAAAATTATTTATATTAATTTAAAGTATATATATAATTACACACATATTATAATGAGTATGAAAATGGTAATTTTTTTATAAATTGGATAAAATAAATAATTAGGAAAATAATTGTGGTGTTATTCATACTGGATTGGTTACTAAATTATTTGAAATATCATAGTTAAGTAATAATGGTTTTGCATTAAATTTTATAGATTTTAGATGATATTAAATTGATAATAAAATCTATTGTTTATTTATTTAGTTTATATGTGATTTTAAATTCATTAAATAAATAAAGTTTTTACTCTACAAGATGGTTTTAGTTATTTATTAGTAATAATAAGGAATTGTTTAAAGTTATTAATTCATATTTCTCATTGAATATTTTTTTTTCTATTATTCGTCATTAATTTTTAGAATATTTATTTTCCTTAATAATATTATGATCTTGGTTATTATACATCTATGTTTATTGAAATTATTTTTTTCATACCAATTTTATGTTCTCAAGTGAATCTAGTAAATAAATAAAAATAGAGATAAAAATAGAAATTTAATTTGGAACTCATGTTTATTTTCCTTGTGTGACCTGATACATGGGTGTGGATTTTGATGTATGATTTAGGATTGTTGTCAAACATATAATAACCTACCAATATTTATTTTATAATACTATGAAAAAAAGGGTTCCACTCTAATTATCCCCCCTATCTACCTCCCACCCTAATTATCTCTTCCTCATTTAATCTTATTTCTTAGATTTATTTTCTTCTTGGTCACCTATTATAGTTTAATATATAGAAATATGACCACAATTATAATTGTATGTTTATCCATAACTTTGGATTTTATGATTCAACTTATTTGAGAATGTTTGGTGAGATCATATTATTTTATCTAATTATTTGAAGGATTTATAGACTCCCTTAATTCATGTTTTATTCAAGGGGTTAAGTTGATGGAGAATAAATGGTTTATTTTAGGTAGGTGACCCTAATATTTTTTTATTTCCTAGTTTTTTTATACATTATTTTTTGGTGAGTTAGTGTGTTATATTAAATGTAGGATACCCAACCAAGAAGTAAATTCACCTGATAATAGAATTACAAAATTATATTGACTTGAAGTATAAATATCATTAAACACATAATAGAATTAGTATGACAATAACTATTTAGTTTATAAATTATATAAAATAATGGTTTAATTCATGTTTAATTGGTCATTAAATTATTTTAAATTCCATAAATAAGTAGAAATATTGTTGTTTTAATTTTTTTTGATATTAGACGATGTTAAATAGATAAGAAACATTATTTTTTAATGTGATTTTAAATTCATTAAATAAATATTGTTATGATTCTATAGCTTGGTTTGAATTATTAATTGGTCTTATTAAGGGAGGGATTAAATTTATAAATTCATATTTCTAGTTTAATATTGTTTGTCCATTATTTACAATTGATTTTTTGAATATTGATTTTCCTTAATATTACTGTGATTTTGATTTTTCTTGATCGGTGATTATTCAAATGAGTATTTTTTATACCATGTTTTATGTTTTCAACTAAACATGGTAAATAAATAAAAATAAAAATTCAAAATGTAATTTGGAACTCAAATTTCTTTTCTATGGGTGACCTAATGTATAAGTGTTGGTTTCAGTGTGTGATTTGGGTTGGGTGAAAATGTTATGACCCAAAAACCTAGTTTTTATTATAATATATACAAAAAAGTGATACCTTCTTATCATATCTCTCTATCCCTCCCCCTTATCTCCCTCCCTCCCTAATTATCTATTTTTTATTTTATCATATTTATTTGATTTATTTTCTACTTGGTCCCCAATATTATTTTCTTCTATGTCAGTGTGACCACATCGATAATAGGAAGATAACCCCTAACTTTTGACTCTATGATTAAATATATTTGGGAATTTTATTCTATATCATCTAATTTCATCTAATATTTTATGTATTTTCATATTCTCTTTATTCATGTTTTATTCAGGAGGCCATATTAATGAACAAGGTATAATTTATTTCAGTTAGGTGACCTTGATAATTTTTTTTCAAGCCTTGATTTATTTATATGATTGTGTTTGGTGAGTCACTGTGTTGTGTTGGATATTGTAAACCCAACCAAGAATATAATGCACCCAATAATAGAATTAAAAAAATTGAACTAATTTGAAGTATAAATGCCATTCTATACATATAATAGTGAGTTTGATATTGGTTATCTTGTTTTTAAAATTTCTAAATTAAATAAACTATGAAATAAATTTAGTATTCTTATAGATAAATTAGTTATTAAATTATTTTAAATAATATAAGTAAATATAAATAGTTCCATTTTTAATCATTTGGCTATTAAATGATCTTAAATAGATAAAAAGTCTTTTTTTTATTCCCTTAGTTTCTATGTGATTTTAAATACATTAAAAAAATAATGCGTTGGTTTTATAAGTTAGTTTGAGTTATTGATTTGTCTTAATAAGGTAATTATAGGATTTCTAAATTCATTTTTCTCATTGAATATTTTCTTTCCATAAGTCATCATGAATTATTGGAATATTTACTTCCCTTGATATTATTTTGATCTTGATTTTTCAGGGTATGTTCTTATTGAAATAAAATTTTCAGGTAACATGTTATATATTTTTAGATAAATTTGATAAAGAAATAAAAAAAAGATAATAATGGAAATGCCATTTGGAATTTTTCACACCCGTCCTTTTTATATTATTTATTGTATTATTTTTATAGGGCATCAGATAGTTCAGGTCGACGCCCGATTTAAAATTTCTGAGCTCTTACATAGAAACAAATGTTTTGCTCTTGGTTGCATCCAGCGCACCATGATCGAAGACGCATGGCCTCGCCTGGGTCGTTGTGTGACCTCACCCATCTTGTCGCATGGCCTGCCTGATGTTTAAGGGAGATGAAAAATATATGCAACGAATAATAAAATGAGAACCCAATGAAATTTTAGACCGCGCGGCCTTGGGCGAGGAACGACTCGGGCAAGGCACATTTTTGAAACCACGCAGCCTTGCCTGGTCCACTGGGTGACCTTCTAGTGTTTAATTAATTAAATAAAATGACTTGATGATAAATAAATAAAATTAAATGTGATAAAATTTTTAATAAATTATTTTAATGATCATAATAATATTATTATTTGAGGATGTAATTGTTATAACTATTTTTATCACTATCGTTATAATTGTTATAACTTTTATTTTATTACTATAAACTTATTACTATTATTTTTGTAATTCGTTTAATTTATTATTATTATTATTATTATTATTAGATTTATTTTATTATTATTTTCTTTTTTTGTTGGTTCCCCCCCCTTGGGGTTGAATTGTGCCGCCCCCACTCTTTTTTCCCCTCTCCCCGTCGGACCCCCCCCCCACCCACCCATTTGGATCGCCCCTTCATCCTCACCTCCAGCCGCACCGTGCCGTTGCTCCTGGCCAGCCACCGGCCCCCTTGAATTCCCCTCTCCCTCAGTCTATGACCTCCCTTTCATTCTTCGGCGAACCACAGCGTCGCACCCCCATGCCTCCCGCCTCCTCCTCGCTACGACCTCGCCTCACCTAGACCAGCACCGACCAGCCTCCCTCGGCCTCCTCCCACGTCCAGCCTACTCCGTTGCCGCACACCCCTCCCACGAACCCCAGTTGTCGTCCCCCCTTCTGTCGTGCCCTACTTTCCCCATGGCCAGCCTTCCGGCCGACCCATTTTCGGCGATCCAACCTCCCTTGGTTAAGCCTTCTTCTTCATTTTATTTTATTTTATTTTATTTTTTGAGTTTAGATTTTCTTTCCAACGTGTTTGTTGTCCGATTTAGGGTTTGATTTTGGTTCATTTTGGTTCGAATTCTTGTTTTAGGGTTCAATTGATCTTTTTGCGGTGCGTTCTTGGTGCGATTGGAGCTTCGCACCCATTTTTGGGAAATTCAGCATCAAAGGTAGGTGGTTCCACGTTTAAACTTTATCTGATAAGTTAATTTTCTTGCATAGTTAATTTATAATATTACTCGATTAATTCTTATGAGTGCAGATTTTATTATCTTGAATTTTCTCTATGAATTATATTTGTTTAGCAGTATGTTTATCTGGTGTAGGTATGTTCTTTTTTTGGAAACTTGTTGTTAGTTAATTGTTAGAGTTTAATAATATTTACAGCTACGTTTTCATTTGTGCAAGTAGTGGTAATTATGTTCGACATAGTGTAGTGTGTTCTTGGTTGTAAGTGAGGGTGTTGTAATGGTTGAGTAGATTGTTGCTATGAAAACCTATGTGACCTGTGTTCTAGTGTTTTTATAAAGTTGTGTTTGTTTTGTGAAAATGTGAAAAGTTTAATGTTGGTGTTCTAGTTTTTTTATAAAGATGTGTTTGTGTTGTGAAAATGTGAAAAGTGCAATTTTGGTTTTCTAGTGTTTTTATAAAGTTGTGTTTTCTTTGTGAAAATGTGAAAAGTGTGCAATTTGTGTTATTGATGTGGCGTTGGGTGTATTTGTTCATGAAAGAGGGTTGAGTTGTTTTGTGTGTTAAATATATGTTATGTTTCTTTTTTATTGAATTTGTTACAAAGAATTTAATATGATTTAATAACATTATTAACGATAAAAAAATTAATATGTTTTTAATAAACAATTATTAGCAATGCATAAATTGTTTTAATTGAGTTGGGTAAGGTATTTTGGCGTGAGTACTTTTCCAAATGGTTTTCTATGTGTGTGAAAGTGTGGTGTTTGGTTTATATAACACCCTGGTTGTTTTATTTGTCTGATTTTGACATGTAATGTGGAATTGGAACAATGTTGAGCACAAAAAGGGGAAGCCCGGGTACTAAGTGGGCGGACTAGACTAGCATGCTTGTAATTCGGGAGTGGCCCCGGCCTAGTTTTACTTAGCTAGATTGACGCTTGCAACACTAACTAAACCGTGGATGATGAATGGAGACCAATAGGTTATGGAGGTGTTTCCCTACTAGTGGCTCGTGCACGGGAACGTATGATATTAATTCTTTGGTACACCGAGAGGTGAGGTTCTAGGGCCCCACACAGATTTAGTACCTATAGGGCCTCTCCCACTTTTAGTTCTACTGGTTTTATATACACTCACTGTTGGCATACGATGTAGCTTTTGGGTTCTCTTGAAGGTTTTAGTTTTCTTAACTCCAAGGGTGTTTTATTTTTATTTAAGTTGTTTTCTTTAAGAGTTTTTTTCATAGAAACTGTTTCTTTAAAGTTGTTTAAGATTTGGTGTCCTTTTATGTATTTATATTGAAAATGTATTTGTCATTTACTGTTTATACGTGGAACCTTTTTATTGGGTGGCATCCTACTGGGATTTTGGCTCACACAAAACATACACCTTTGGGTGTATGTAGACTTTGTTTCTTGTGTATTTCAGGTTTTGACATCATGATCAGCGATGGTGGTTTTGGCCTTTGATGGTCTTCTCATACAGGTTTGTGTTGTGGCGTGTGGATGTTGATCCTCTCTTGTTTCATGGAGGTTTGAGATAGAATTTTAGTTTCTTTCATTGTCGGTTATTTCTGGATGTTGGTTCAAGTTGTAAACCTCTAATTTGTTTTTAGTTTAAGGCCATGTTTGGTTGTCTACATTTAGTTTCAGTTTCATTATCTTGTCAGTTGTTTTGTGTTTACTATTTCGGGTAAATCGTTCCCACGTAATGTTTGATACTTGGGCACTTGTGCCATCCCGTGGGGATCGGGAATTCCCTTCGGGCAATCTCGCGGACCGGGTCGGGTGCTGGGTCATATGGCGACCTGGCCTAGTTCATGACAATATGGTATCAGAGATCAGGTTTTCTCTCTTTGTTCGTTTTCTTTTGGGATAGAGTCACGGTAGACTGGAGTTAAGGTTGTCGGGACTCGACGTCTTGGCTACGAGTAAGGTGGCTAGCCAGCACACCTTGTGGTGGGACTCGAGTTACCAAATCATGTTGAGGTTTTTCTAAACCTTTGGTAGGCGTGGTTAATTTCATTTAGGGGAAATGAAAAAGGAGTAGGGTCAGTGGTCCCAGTGAGCTCGCAGGGTCTGGCAAGCCATGCGGTGCTGGGGACGCTGTCCTAGAATACCCTCTGTGGCAGTGGCGTGATTGGCGTATGGCTGCCAACCATATGTTCTAGTCATCCACTGACAATAGTTTTCTCATGCACAGTTCCTCATTTCTTTATTTTGGAATTGTGGACATTTGGTTTTCAAGTAAAAATTATTTGATCTTGGAAAATGTTTTGGAAATTTTTTTGAAATAAATCACTTTAAAAAGAAAATGAGGTATGAGGTTTGAAAAGTGTGGGTTGGTTGTTTTGGTTTTGAAAAAAATGGAAAGGTTTGGTTTTGACACTTGGTGTTCTCGTGGGGAACCACATGCATGAGTGTATATGGAAAGAGAAAGGGTTAATGGCATGAGAAGATGAGTGCCTAGATGGATATGAGGTGGGTTTTGGTGTGGCACAGGAACATGGATGCGCGAGGCCAATGGGACACCATTGGTATTTGTGCAACCCACTAGCTTTGCTTATTTTCAAAAAATTTTATTAAATGAGAATTTTGTGTTTTAGTAAATGGTGATTTCATAGCGTGTCCTTGTGTTTTCGAAATGTTGGTTGTGAGGCATTTCGATCCGAGAACCCTTTTTGACTGATTTGTGTCCCGATTTTGAATTCTTATTTGTAAGTTGGTATGCAAGTGTGTGGTTAGTGAATTGTTTTGAAGAGTACATCAGGGATCCCTGGCTTTGGTTCCCCCTACACGTTTGGTGTTCCCTTGTGGTATGTCTTAACCATTGGACTAGTTCGGTTGGGTCCATGGTTTTCTTTCTTGACTAGTGTATGCCCCCCATAAAGCATTGACATGTGATTGAAGTGTGGCCACAGGAAAATCGCCATTGCCCGACCCTCCATTTGATCAGAGGAATCTCTTCTTGAATTCTATAATTGAACCCACCTCTCCTTTTTTCAACTAAGTGGATCCTCTCGCAGCGGGATGACAGATGTGAGGGGATTTGAAGGGAGTTTTGGTCTTTTGAGTCCCTGACTCATCGGGTATGAATTTTGACATTGTCATGTTTGAAGGTTCCCCCTGGAAATGGCGAAAGGAATTCCAGTGGGGAAGGGTGAAGGTGGCTTAGAATTTTCAGTGTTGACCAGTGTCTTGAAGGGATTTTAGTACTTTCATCGGCTACAAGGGTCGTGTTTGGTGATGTCTTGCAGTGTGATTTCTCTTTGATAGTCAATGGTGAAGTTTGACCTCATTAATTTAAATGTTCTGTGTAGAAACGGTGAAGGAGATTCCAATGGTGAAAGGTGGAAGCAGCCTGGAATGGTCGGTGCTGACCACTATTCTAAATGACCTTTGGTCCTTCGTTGGATTCGTTTAACAAAGTGTCTATGTTAGGCCACTAGTGTGGCAGACCCAGTCACCTAGGGATTCTATGGTCAATTGCAGGAATCACGTGTTGTTTAAGACTCAGTTTGAAGTCCCTCCCCGTTTAATGTTCCTCTCTATAAAAATGTTCATGTTCAGGTGATGATTTTTGGTATCGTGTTCTCATTAAGTGTGACAAAGGTTGATGCACATGAACAATATCATCTCTTGTGTTGGTGAATGTTCCGTGTATGATCAGTTGGATGTCATAATGTGTCGTGTTTGCTAGTGTTATCTTGGTTGTAGTGTCGTTGCATGTGACACCAAAAGTGGAAGCTCCATTAGGGAGTCTTCGACACCTGACTGCAAGGTAGGATATGCTTCAAACATCAAGGATCCAACCATATGCCTTGGAGTGAAGCTGGCGCGTGGTCAGGAACTACAAGAGTGTATGGAACCCGACTTCATTTCTATCATCGATGTTAAAAGTATAAGCCGTTTAAATTGTTTCTATGGTTGTTCTGTTCTAAACAAACTGTTTGGGTGCGTAAGGATTCTGTGACTATGAGGAAGTGTGGTCGTCTCATACCTTAAAGTCCTGGGGGTTGTGCCCCACTAGATGCAATCGCTTTTAGTGGTCCTTATGAGAGTTTGTTGGGTAAATCTGTCTCAAATTTGAATAATTCTCATCCAGGAATGTGGAAATTCTGGTTTGTATCGGGGCATGCTTTTGACGCCCCGGTAGTCGGGCCCCTCCCTCCCCTCCCCTTATGGTGGGGTGTTTTGGTCACCATTGGGAATTTTTTTCAAAGTTCTGTATCCTATGTTAGTTCTAATGGTGGTGAGACCCACGATGGGTCTCACACAAAGGTCTCTGGAATAATTTGGTGTTGGCCTTTCCTTAATGGTGGGGGGTCCGCCCGGACCTCCCCATGTTGGTTTTCTAGTCTCGTCTTAGGTGTTGGTAGGTTCTTAATGGTGGGGAGACCCACATTGGGTCTCGCACGAATGTCTTTAGAATAAATCAATGCTGGAATTTTCTTTAATAGCGGGGAGTCTGTTCGAACCTCCTTGTGTCAGTTTTCCAGTCTCATCTCAAGCATCAATGAGTCCTAATGGAGGGGATACCCTCGGGCCTCCCCATGTTGATCTTCTTCTTCTATTTTTAAATATGTCTTGGTGATAAGTGTTAATAGTGTTCCTTGGACGTGGTTTGACCTTGTTTGCTTATTTTAGCCAAATGGTGTGGTTTCCGTTTAATAGTGCTTGAGGTATTTTATCTTATAAAGTTGATTTACATGGGTGCGAGGACTCCTTTTCTTAAATAATCAACTGGAGGTTTTTCAGCTCTTTGGGGCAGGCGACACATATCAGAAATACTTTTTACGCATTTCTTGAAGTTGTTTTTTGCGTCACTTTCTCTAATCACGATGCTTCTTCCTCTCTTTTGTTGATGTTTGTGGGGATTCCCTTTGAACCTTAAGGGAGTGTGGTTTTTTTCTTTGGGGTTTTGTTCTAGTAGTGATTATCCAGGGACAAAAATATTTATGGTGGGGAGAATTTTCACACACGTCCTTTTTATATTATTTATTTTGTTATCTTTATTGGGCATCAGATAGTTTGGGTTGAGGCCCGACTTAAAATTTCTGAGCGCTTACTTAGAAACGAATGTTTCGCTCTTGGTTGCATCCAGCGCACTGCGGTCGAAGCTGCGCGACCTCGTCGGGGTCACCGCACGACCTCGCCCAACTCGCCACACGGCCTGCCCAATGTTTAAGGGAGATTTAAAATAAATTTGATGAATAATAAAACAAGAACACAATGAAATTTTAGAACGTGTGGCCTTGGGCGAGGCACGACTCAGGCGAGGCACGTTTTTGAAACTGCGCAGCCTCACCTGGTCCACCGGGTGAACTACTAGTGTATAATTAATTAAATAAAATGACTTCATGATAAATAAATAAAATTAAATGTGATAAAAAATTTAATAAATTATTTAAATGATCATAATAAAATTATTATTTTAGGATGTAATTGTCATAACAATTTTTATCACTATCGTTATAATTGTTATAAATTTCATTTTATTACTATAAACTTATTACTATTATTTTTGTAAATAGTTTTAGTTTATTATTATTATTATTATCTTTATTTTTATTTTTATTTTGTTGTTTTGTTGTTTTTCCCCCCTTAGGGTTGAACCACGCGGCCCCCACGCTTTTTCCCCTCTCCCCATCGGACTCCCCCCACCCATCTAGATCGCCCCCCCCCCCCCTTCATCCTCATCTCTGGCCGTAATGCACCGTCCCTCCTGGCCAGCCACCGGCCCCCTTGACTTCCCCTCTCCCTTAGCCACCGGCCTCCCATGCATTGTTCGGTGAACCACAGCGCCAAACCCCCGTGCCTCCTACCTCCTCCTCGCTACAGCCTCGCCTCACCCAGCCCAATGCTGACCCACCTCCCTCGGCCTCCTCCCGTGTCTAGCCTGATCCGGTGCCGCACACCCCTCCCATGAACCCCAGCCAATGGCCCCCCTTGCGCCATGTCCTTCTTTCCCCATGTCCATCCGTTCGACTGACCCATTTGTGGCGATATGACCTCCCTTGGTTAATCCCCCTTCTTCATTTTATTTTATTTTCTTTTTTTTTTGAGTTTAGATTCTTTTTCCAGCATGTTTGTGGTCCGATTTAGGGTTTTATTTTGGTTCATTTTTGTTCGAATTCTTGTTTTAGGGTTCAATGGATCTTTGTGCAGTGCGTTCGTGGTGCGATTGGAGTTTCTCACCCATTTGTGGGAAATTCAGCTTCAAAGGTAGGTGGTTCCGCACTTAAACATTATCTGATAAGTTAATTTGATTTCTTATATAATTTATAATATTACTCGGTTAATTGTTATGATTTCAGATTTGATTATCTTGAATTTTTTCTATTCATTATATTTGTTTAGCAGTATGTTTATCTAGTGCATGTAAATTCTTTGTTTGGAAACTTGTTGTTGGTCAATTGTTAGAGTTTAATAATATTTTCAGTTACCTTTTCATTTGTGCAAGTAGTGCTAATTGTGTTCGACATGGTGTAGTGTGTTCTTGGTTGTAAGTGAGGGTGTTGTAATGGTTGAGTAGATTGTTGCTATGAAAACCTATGTGACCTGTGTTCTAGTGTTTTTATAAAGTTGTGTTTATTTTGTGAAAATGTGCAAAGTGAAATGTTGGGGTTCTAGTGTTTTTATAAAGTTGTGTTTGTTTTGTGAAAATGTTCAAAGTTCAATGTTGGTGTTCTAGTGTTTTTATAAATTTGTGTTTGCTTTTTGAAAATGTGAAAAGTGTGAAATTTGTGTTATTGATGTGGCGTTGGGTGTGTTTGGTCATGAAAGAGGGTTGAGTTGTTTTGTGTGTTAAAGTTGTGTTATGTTTCTATTTTAAAGAATTTTTTACAAAGAATTTAATATGATTTAATAAAATTATTAACGATAAAAAAATTAATATGTTTTTAATAAACAAATATTATCAATGCAAAAAATTGTTTTAATTGAGTTGGGTAAGGTCTTTTGGAGTGCGTACTTTTCCAAATGGTTTTCTGTGTGTGTAAAAGTGTGGCATTTGCTTTATGTAACACCCTGGTTGTTTTATTTTCCTAAGTTTGACATGAAATGTGGAATTGGAACAACATTGAGCATAAAAAGGGGAAGCTTGGGTACTAGGTGGGCGGACTAGACTAGCATTCTAGTGATTTGGGAGTGGCCCCGACCCAGTTTAACTTAGCTGGATTGATGCTTAAAACACTAACTAAACCTTGGATAATGACTGGAGACCACTAGGTTATGGAGGTGTTTCCCTACTAGGGGATCATGCACGAGAATGTATGATATGGATTCTTTGGTACACCGAGACGTGAGGTTCTAGGGCCCCACATAGCTTTAGTACCTATAGGGCCTCTCTGATTTTTAGTGCTCCTGGTTTTCTATACACTCACCATCGGCATACGGTGTAGATTTTGGGTTCTCTTGAAGGTTTGAGTTTTCTTAACTGCAAGGGTGTTTTATTTTTATTTAAGTTGTTTTCTATAAGTGTTTTCTTCATAGAAATTGTTTCTTTAAAGTTGTTTAAGCTTTGGTATCCTTTAATTTATTTATCCTGCAAATGTATTTGTCATTTAGTGTTTATACATGGAACCTTTTTATTGGGTGGCATCCTATAGGGCTTTTGGATCACACCCTACATACACCTTTGGGTGTATGTAGAATTTGATTCTTGTGTATTTCAGGTTGTGACATCGTGGTCAACGATGGTGGTTTTGGTCGTTGATTGTCTTCTCGTGCAGGTTGGTGTTGTGGCGTGTGGATGTTGCACCTCTCTTGTTTCTTAGAGGTTTGAGTTATAATTTTAGTTTCTTTCTTTGTCATTTATTTCTGAATGTTGGTTCAAGTGGTAAACCTGTAATTTGTTTTTAGTTTAAGGCCCTATTTTGTTGTCTACTTTCAGTTTCAGTTTCTTTATCTTGTCAGTTGTTCTGTGTTTACTATTTCGGGTAAATCATTCCCACATAATGTTTGACACTCGGGCACTTGTGCCAACCCGTGGGGATCGAGAACGCCCTTTGGGCCATGTTGCGGACTGGGTCAGGCGTCAGATCAGATGGAGACCTGGCCTGGATTGTGACATAATTCATATTGCTTTTTTGGGTGACACGATGTATGAGTGTGGTTGTTTATGTGTGATTTGAGCCAAGTTGTAGAATTAAAACCCCCCACCATAGATTATATTATAATACTAAGAAAAAATGGATCTTATCTTACTATCTCTCTCTCCATCCTTAATTCTACATTCTTACTTAAATCACCTTTATTTAATTTATTTTTTTATTCATATCCATTTAAAATTTCATTTATAGTGGTGTGACCGTATCAATAAGATGAAAGAAATCCATAACTTTTTATTATGTGATTCAACTAATTTGGGAATGTTTAGCTAGATCAGATTATTTCATCTTATTTTTATAGGATTTTTTGATTCCTTTAATTAAGGTTTTATTCCTTTGGTCATATTTATATAGAAGGTATAGTTTATTTTACTTTAGTGACTTTGATATTTTTTCATGTCTGGGTTCATGTATATGGTTTCATTTCGTGAGATAGTTTGGTGTGTCTAATGTAAGAAACCCGACCGAGAAGCTAATATGCCCAATAATATAATTAATAAAAAAATATTATAACAACGTGAAGTATAAATATCATTCCTCACATTGAATAATTAGGGTGAATAAATTTATATTGTTTTTTAAATATCTAAAATAAATAAAAAAGGAAATAAATATTGTGTTCTTCAAGTTAAATTGGCTATTAAATTATATTAAATCCCATAAGTATAAATAGTGATACAATGAATTTTTATGAAATTTTATAATATTAAATATATAAGAAACATTTTGGTTTCTTTTTTTAGTTTCTATGTTATTTTAAATTCATTAGTGATTCTATAATATGGTTTGAGTTATTGATTGATATTAATGAGTTGAGGATTAAATTTAAAAATTTATAGACCTTTTTTAATATTGTTTGTTTTTTATTAAACATGAATTGATAGAATATTTATTTTCCATGATATTATTATGGTCTTGATTTTCCATGGCATGATCTTATTGAAATGAGGTTTTTTCATACCAGATTGTATATTCTCAAGTGAAATTTATAAAGAAAAAAATGAAAAAAATGAAAATTTAATTTAGAACTCATATTGTTTTCTATGGATGAGCTAATTTTTGGATGTGGGTATTGGCTTTTTATTTGGTTGGGGGCTTATAGGTATGACCCCTCACCCTATTTTCAATTATAATACATGGAAAAAAGGGCTCATTCTCACCATATATCTCTATTTTTTACCTTATCTCTCTCCCCCTGTCTAATTCTCTCTTGTTTCATTAATATTATTTATTTTATTTATTTTTTAAATGGTCACATATCATAGTTTCATTTTTTGGTAGTTTTACCGCATTTATAAGAGGAAGGTAATCCATAAATTTTTATTTTTAGATTCAACTAATTTGGGAATATTTGGCTAGATCACCTTATTTTATCAAATTTGTTAATGATTTTTTCATTACACTAATTCAAGATTTATTTAAGATTTTATATTGATAGAGAAGGTATGATTTATTTTATATAGGTGACCTTGATATTTTTTTCATATCTCAATTCATTTATATGGTTGTGTTTGGGGAGTAAATGTTTTTTTTTTGATACAAACGACCTGATTGAGAAGATAATGCACCCAATAATGGATCTAAAAAAATTATACTAACTTCAAGAATAAATATCATTACAGACATAGAATAATTAGTGTGAAAATAGTTATTTTATTTATAACATATTTAAAATAAAAAAACAAGTAAATAAATATCATGTTCTTCAAGCTAAACCTTTTAATTAATTATTTAAATTACATAAGTATAAATAGTGTTTTTTTATATTTTATCTATTAGGTTATCTTAAATAGATAATAAATAATTTTTTTCATTTTTTTAGTTTCTATGTTATTTTAAATGCATTAAATAAAGAAATTTTTGATTCTATAAGCTGGTTTGAGTAAGTGATTGGTCTTAATAAGGCCAGGATTAAAGTTATAAATGTATATTTCTTATTGAATATTTTTTGTATGTTATTCATCATGAATTATTATAATGTTGATTTTCCTTGATATTATTTTGAACTTTAATTTTTCACAATATATTCTTTTTTTTACATACCATGTTATATATTCGCAAGTGAACATGGTAAAGAAATAAAAATTATGATAAAAATTTAGAAATGTAATTTGGAAGTCATATTACTTTCTTTTGATCACATGGTGTATAAACATAGTTGTTTATTTATAAATTGGGTCAGGTATTGAAGTTATGATACCCCACCCTAGATTATATTATAATATTGAGATAAAAGGTCTACTATCTCACCGCCTGTCTCTCTCACCCACTTTCATCCCTCACTCTCTAATCCCCTTATTTGTTTAATATTATTTATTCAATTTATTTTCAATTTGATCTTATAGAAGAGTTTAATTTGTTTAATTGTGACTATATCCATTTGAGAAAGGTAATCCCTAACTTTTGATAATGTGACTCATTTGATTTGGGAAATTTTTGATAGCTCATATTATTTCATCTAATTTTTGAAGAATTCTTCAATTCCCTTAATTCAATTTTTATTCTAGGGTTAATATTGTTGGAGAAGGTATAATTTATTTTAGGTAGGTGGACGTGATCTTTTTACATGTCTTTGTTTATATATACAGTTGTGTTTGGTGAGTTTGTGTGTTGTATTGAATTCAATAGACCCAATAAAGAAGCTAATTCACCCAATAATGGAATTAAAACAATTATAATAACTCAGAGTATAAATATCATTCCACACATAAATATATAAGTATGATAATGGTTATTTTATTTATAAAGAAATTTTATAATAAAAGTAAATAAATATGGTTTTCTTCATGCTAATTTGGTTAAAAAAATTAAATTACACAAATAAATATAAATAGTTATTCTTTGACTTTTTTAGTTATTAGATGATCTTAAATAGATAAGAAACTACATTATTTATTTTTTAGTTTATATTTGATTTTAAATGAATTAAATATGAAATTTGGTGATTATATAAGTAGGTTTGAGTTATTTTTTGGCCTTTATGGTAAAGGATTAAAGTTATATATCCATATTTCTTGTTGAATATTTTTTTCTATTTTTCATTGTGAATTTTTTAAATATTTATTTTACTTGATATTATGGGGATCTTTATTTTTCATGGTATGTTCCAATTGAAATTAGTTTTTTTGTATACCATGTTGCATGTTCTTAGGTGAACATTATAAATAAATTAAAATAAATTTACAAAATGGAAATATAATTCAAAAATATAGTTTATTTTCTTTTGGTGACCTTATATATAGGTCTCGATGTTGTTGTGTTATTTAGGCAGATTATCAAAGTTATATCACACTAACCTAGTTTCTATTACAATAGTGAGTAAAAGGGTGATCCACTCTCACTATTTCACTATCCCTCCCCCTTCTCTCCCTTTATACCTAATTCAATTTTCTTTCATTAACATTATTTATTAAATTTATTTTCTCTTTTGTACCCCATCAAAGTTTCATCTATGGTAGTGCAGCTGTGTTGATAAGACGAAGGTAATCCCTAACTTTTGATTCTATAAATCAAATTATTTTTTAATTTTTGGATAACTCATATTATTTCATATAAATTCTAAACGATTTTTTATCTCCTTGATTCATGTTTTATTAAAGGGGTCATATTGATGAAGAAGGTATGTTTTATTTTAAATACGGTTCCCCGCCCTTTTTTCATTCCATGATTCATGTATATGGTTGTGTTAAGTGAGTCGGTGTGTTGTGTTGGATGAAAGAAGCCCAATGAAGATGTTAATGCACATGATAATGGAATTAACAAATTGTTTATATAAAATTGAAGTATATATATCATTCCACACATAGTAGAATGATCATGAAAATGGTTATTTTTTAAATAAAATATAAAAAATAGGGATATATATATGGTGTTATTCTCTATAAATTAGTTATTAAATTATTTTAAATGCTATAAGTAAGTTGAAATAGATTTTACATGATTTTTTCAGTTAAATGATCATAAATAGATAAGAAAATATATTTTCTTATATTAGTTTTAGTATGATTTTAAGTACATTAAATAAAAAAAGTGGTGATTCTATAAGATGTTTTTGATTTATTTATTGGTCATAATAATAAAAGTATTAAAGTTATAGATGCATGTTATTCACCGAATATTATTTTTCTATTACCAATCATGAATTATTGGAATAATAATTTTTCATGATATTATAATGATCTTAATTATTTTTGGTATGTGATTATTTAAATGATTTTTTTGAATACCAGATTATATGTTCTCAAGTGAATGTGGTAAAAAAATAAAAATAATAACTAAAATTGAAATTTAATTTGGAAATCATGTTGGATTTTTTGGGGTGACATGATGTGTAGGTTTTGGTGTCAATTTTTTATTTCGGTTAAGTATATAATTTATTCCCCCTAAACCTAGTTTCTATAATAATACTAATAAAAAAAGGGATCCTCTCTCTCCCTCCCCCTTCCCTACCTCCCTCCAAAATTCTCTATTCTTCCTTTAATCTTATTTCTTAAATATATTTTTTGTATGGTCTTGTATCTGATTTTTGTTTCTGTTAGTGAGACTAGATCGATAATATAAAGTTAATCCAAAACTTTTCATTCTATTATTCAATTTATTTTGAGATGCTTTTCTATATAATCTTATTTCAACTAATTTTTAAAGTATTTTTTATTCCATTATTTCAAGTTTTATTCAAGGGGTCATATTGATAGAGAAAGTATGATTTATTTTAAGTAGGTGACCTTGAACATTTTTTCGTGTATCAATTCATGTATATGATTATGTTTGATGAATCAATGTGTTGTATCGATTATAGGTGGCCTAACCAAGTAGTTAATGCACCGGGTAATGTAATTAAAATATTTATACTAACTTAATGTATGAATATCATTCAACACATAGAAGAATGAGTTTGAAAATTCTTATTTTGTTAAAAAAATATCTAAAGAAAATAAAAAAGGTATTAAATATAGTTTCTTTAAAGTTGAATTGGTTATTAAATTATTTTAATTCCATAAGTAAAAATAGTGTTTCTTTGAATTGTCTACCTACTAGATGATCTTAAATATATAAGAAATACTACTCATTTTTTAATCCTATGTAATTTTAAATGGATTAATGAAACAAACTGGTGATTCTATAAGCTAGTTTGAGTTATTGAGTAGTTTTAAAAATTCAAGGATTAAAGTTATATATTCAAATTACTTATTGAATATTGTCTGTGTATTATTCATCATGAATAATTAGAATTTTGATTCTTCTTGATATTATTCATATCTTAATTTTTCATGATATGTGCTTATTGAAAGGATTTTTTTTCATATCATATTTTTTGTTCTCAATTGAACGTGATAAAGAAATAAAAATGAAGAAAAAAATTCAAAATTCAATGCAGAACTCATTTTTATATTAATTGGGTGACCTGATATGTGGGTGTGGGAGTTGGTGATTGATTTGGGCTAGATGTTTGATTTATAACCCCAAACCTGGTTTCTATTATAATAATTTAAAAAAAGGGATCCTCTCTAAACATATCCCTCTCCCTCCCTCTTAAATTATTTCTTCTTCCTTTAATATTATTTTTTTGATATTGTTTCTACCTGTCCTCCTATCAGAGTTTTTTTCAAGGCTATGTGACCACATTAATTAGAGGAATGTAATCCCTAAATTTGGATTCTATCATTTAACTAATTTGGGAGTGTTTGTCTAGATCTTATTATTTCATCTAATTTTTTAATGATTTTTTGGTTCCTTTAATTCAGGTTTTACTGAAGGGTTTATATTGATGGATAAGGTATGATTTATCCTAGGTTGGTGGAACTCTTATTTTTTATGTCTTAAGTAATGTATATGGTTGTTTTTAGTGATTTGGTGTGTTGTGTTAGATATAGGTGACCCAAATAAGAAGTTAATTCACTCAATAATGGAATTAAGAATTAGGTTATAGTAAGTTTAAGTATAAATATCATTACACACATAGAAAAATTGTAACACCCCGACCCCAGTTACCCAAAGTTGGTGCATTATTTTAATACATTGGAATGATTACAAGGAATCAAGTCCCAAAGGACTGATCAGTTTAGCAGTCTTAGAAAATAGATTACATACATGAATGTTACATTAAACATTCAATCATAAAACAAAACATAAATAATTCATTGTGAACACCATTATTCCCCCAGATTAACCCTGCATATCAAACATAATACACTTCTTGGAATCCTGGGAAAATTAAACATAGAAAGGGGTGAGCTCAGATGCACAATAAAGATAACAATATAGCAGAAACTTTCATAAATAAGCATAAACATTTAAGGAAATGTATAAAACTAAAAAAAATCCATTTAAACTTAAACTTCAGCATAATATGGAAAAGATAAATCAAATAATTCTATTTACTTATTCACAGGGATATTCTACTAGTCGAATAATCACATGTAATATCAATTGTTAATTTCATAATGATGGAATGCATAATGCTAGACATCATAACCACATAGTCAAGGCCTCATGCAAAGACTAAAAATTAGATTTTGTCAAAGCTTTGTTATAAGACACTAGTTTGTCTCATGAGACCACCCGATGCATCTAGGAGCTATAGCGGGCTCCACCTGTCACTTACTAAGCCCAATTCATTATTCATATGAAAATGTTGAAACATAACATAAACATTCGTATTAAAACTAGCATAAGAAATGTAAATACTTTAACCATAAACCATAAATGGTATAAAAATAGCACATCCATAGTAAAACATATAATAACTCATTCAATACAATATGGAATATTTTATTATAATAAATCAACCTCATTCAAGAATCATATCCAGTAAAGGATGTTGACATTGTTGAAAATGATCAGTAAAACTATTTGAGAGAAATATTCCTCTTTGTAAAATCATTTAAAAGTCACTCATTTATAAATTAATTCATTTAAGTGACATTTTTGAATCAAAGTGTAACATACCACTTTGAAACATTTTAAAGAAATTAGCATTTTAAAATAGTCATATCCATATAAATAAATCCTTAAAATCATTTTTAAAACATGGACATTAATTAAAAATATTTAGAAAAATAAATCATTAAAACATTTAAAATGATGATATTAATAAATATTACCTTCCACAAAACCCTAATATATTTTGAAAACATTTTTATGAAACATAGACATGTATGATAAAAATGTCTCAGTAAATACTTACGCATGAACAATCTTGGATAATAATGAGATTGAGGAATTAACTCTTACCTTGTACTTTTTCTTGGTTGAGGGTACGTTAACCTCATATATAATAGTTAAATAATTGTTTTAAAATTATAAAAGAACCACATACAGAAATATGATATCATTTATGGTCATATAATATTGCTTTGTTAATAATATTTTAGTAGTATCAGTGTTTCAGGTGTTAACTGATTCGTTTTCCTTTATATGTTTTGTTATGTAAGCCACGATTGTTATGTATAGGATGTATTTGATTAATATCTTGAATTATATTAAGTGATTAAACATTATTTTTCATAATCAAATGAAAATTATTCTTGAATGGTTATAACGGGGAATGAATCTTATCATGTTAGTGGAGACAGTAATCCGTACGTATGGATGAATTCTACTTCCATTCCATTGTTTATTTTAGAAGGAAAGAAAACCAAATAAAACATTGGTGTATTTTTATTCCTGTATAATATAACATTTTATATATGTTACTTAAGTTCATTAATATCATCCTTTATACGTTCCCTGTATGGTATGAACGAGTCATATCACTTTGCAAGGGTGATAGTCCACACTTCCTCAAATGAAATTATCATATATATACAAAATGAAAATAATAAAGGTATGCTATAAAATATAATTAAAGAAGATTATAGATAAAATATATATCATAAATATCATATATAATTATAGTTCCATCATAATGGCCACCATAAGAGGTGGTAGTAGAATATTGAACAATCATCTTTTCGTGAGGCAGTAGTGCGTCATCCCCAAAAACATTTTGTTATATACCCATTAGATGGAGGTGTGTGTTAGTTCAAATAATTATCAGAAAAACAACCTAGTATATTGAGGATACTATTGTTCTTATAAAAGAAAGTAATAAAGAGATTTTAGGGGGTTGGAGAAGTAAAATAAATAAAAATAACTTAATAGGAGATGTTAACATTAAATCAGGTAACTCCCATTGGTTTGAACCAAAAGGCTTACTTGAATTTCCTTATTCCTAAGTTAATGCTTCTAAGATGAATAGAGGGATGTAGGGATCTTAATTGGTTAGATTTTGGATGATCCAAGAGGCTTGAGAGTTGTGTAAAATGGGTTAGAGTTGAGGGCTTTTTAGAAGGGGGAGGCTATCTTTAGAAATGTTTAAAAATGTTATTTTATTATATAATTATTTTTGGTTTCTAAAGGTCTAAAACACATTAAATCCAAATATGATATGACTCATGTTATAAATAAAATCATATAATAAGAATTGGACCGGTTTTGGATATTTTTTTAATGTTTATAATCTCATTTATTTAAATCAATCTTTAATGAGGTAAACATTATATCATTATTGTGTTATAAATTTTTTTACATATTTGATGTCTAAAAATTATAAAACAAACTAACATGATGTAGGAAATCTTTTTAGCTTTCAAATGAAAATTTATAGTAGAAAATATAATTATATAAACCCTTGTAGAAATTTTTTTACTAAAATATATATGTTTAGGTCATTTTTCATTACTTTAAATTAATTAATATAAAGTGTAATTATCACTCTCAAGTGGCTCCATGGGGTCCCAAAATTGGCCCAAGGATGACCATTGTTGGAAATTTATCAACCAATAGGAATAGAACACATGTTAGGGTAATTTAACATAATAATAATAATATTTTTTACCCTTATTTACTAGATTTACCCTTTAACCATAGTAAATTAAATATTTACTGAAGTAAATATTCATAATGTCTAAAAATAAAAGTTACCAATTTACACAATTTTGACCTCCTGATTCCAAATATGGAATCTAATTTTCCAAATTCAAAACACATAAGTAGAATAAATTAATTTAAAATTAATTCACATTGTTAAAACAAAAAAGCTTGTTTTTAAGAAATAATAACTATCAAATGATTGACACTAATTCGTGTGCAGTTTAAATGTGAAATTACATTAAATGACCTAAATTATATTAAATTATAAAAATATAATCTAGCTATATTTTAAAACCACTCAAATTTATAATTTAACACTATAAATTATTTCTATTAAAAAATTTGTTCTCAATTAAAATTTAGTGTTTTTAGCTAATCATCAAATTATGGAAGTTATCAGAAAAGTACCAAGAATTTATCCAAAATAAATTTTTATTTTCTTTCTTATAAATAATAATTTAATTAAATTAAATTGAATATATAAAATTGTCAAATATTTGTTTTAAAAAAGTTTATCCATTAAAAGGTGATAAATTTTCATTTTTTGAAAAATACTTCTTTTATCTGAAAAAATGAATTTGTTCTTATATTATGTATAATAAAGACATAAAATAGATTCCAAAATTTATGGAGTTTATAAAATTCAAAATGCAATTAATACTATTCATAATAGCTTTTTGAATGGCTAGTTTCGTAAGTTGTTGTGCGCTCTAACTCAGTGTTGCATGTAGCGCAAGTTATTGAATTTCTTTAAAGATATAATGTACTATAAAATATTGGGGTGTTACATTTTCCCCTCCTTTAATAAATTTTATCCTCTCAATTGGATATTTTTCTTTGAAAATAAAAGGTTAAAAATAGATAAATGCCTTTCTGAGAAACCCACAACGGGAATTGGGATAATGATATTTATTCTTAATAAGAGGGAAAGAGAAATGAAAAAGTAACCACAAAATTATGATCTCGATTAAGAGAACATTATTGGAAATTAGAGACAAATAATTGGTGGAAAAAACGTAAATATTGATAGGGAGTGATTGAGGTCATCAATCACAAACAACTATAAAATTGAGGGCCTCAAAGCCATCAATCTATGATGATTTAAAATATCATCGGTTCAACAAAACATAAGGTATTAAGATAACACATTTTTAGTTTTAAGATCCCTTCCATAAATTTTTAGAATTAATTTATTTTTAGAATAATAGGAAAAAAATATATTTGACAAGTAGAGTTTCATCCTTCAACTAATTCCTACCACAAAATCATCTTTCACTCTAAAAGATAATGGAATTCAAAAATATTCTATTTATCCTAATCGTATAGGTTTCCAAAAATAATTAATTTATAATTCATTCGTCAGAATATTTAAAAAAACAACATTATAAAAACTAGGACATAATGTGGGATAGGGGTAGGTGATGTACCCTTATCACCCTTCGGTTGTGCATTCAAGTCATGTGGCCTTGTCGGACGCGACTGATTGTCATCTGACCTCCAAGTTGTCCTTTTTATGAAAATACAAAAATAATATTAAGAAATTCTTTAACCTTTACAATAGTATCCAATGTCAAACTTAATCTACTCCAACCTTTAGACTTATCCACAATACTTCTATCCGAACTCACATTCCAAAATTTATAAGGAAGGTCACATAATATACATGTGAATGCCTTCATCGTTTATTCTCTTAAACTGTGGTAATAAAATGAATTTTCAGAAAACCATATTTGAATAGGTATGTACTTCCTTATTCCTTCTGTAAATCATAGAATACTTTATATACTCCTTAAACCCAAAAATTTTGTAATCACCAACAATGATGGGAAAAAACCATTAATTAGTTCCAAGGTAGTCAATAATATCTAATATAATTTATCCAAATCAATCATCTCTTATTCCAAAATCAATACCATAGTATCATGACCATATTAAAGTTTATCTTTCCATTAACCATTTATTTTCCAAAAAAATTCACTTGCTATTGAGTCACTTTTCATGGTATCACACAATCTCAAATACTTAATTAAATAGTAGTGCAGTACAATACTTATATACTCCATAATTATTATAACCAGTATATCATTGATACAACACTCAAATGACATAATTATATAAATCAACATAAAAACACTAGTCATTACTCTTCATCTGTGGTAATATCATAACTTGATTATTATCCAACATCATCATTTGTGGTATACTCTGATGATTGGGACATTGAATTGCATAGTGTACCTACTCCATGAAAATTAAGCATTATACATTTGAAACCTTTTTATTACCCTTGAAATCACGTACTTAGTGTCCTTTTTCTCCACAGTTATAATAAACTCACATTACCTTAAAGAATTTACCATTGTGATTCTTTCCATAGTTATCACGTATGAGAAAAATCATTCTTTCCCTTATTCCTTTTATCCATCTTTCTCTCTACCACCCTTTTCTTCTTTGGCTTCCCTTCAAATCCATAGGACTCAGAGAATTATTTAATTATCATATTAACACCTGATACTATTTCTTTATATGATGATAATATGTGGGAGACTATTTTCGTTCTAAATGTTGGCTTAATACCCTGAATGATATGATCCTTCTTACTCTTTGGATCATGCATATTGCTGGAGTTATCATTCCATCTATTGGGTGAAATTTCTAAACAATGGCATACACTAGTTTTGTTTATGAATCGTAATACATAATTCAAAACTTGTTAAATACCTAACTTAAATTGAAATGATTATTCATATAATCTATAATCATAAAAAAAATGTTTTCGTTGAGGAATTATTTACTCCTAAATACTTCATAATGGCTTGTAAAGAAAATGTAAATTATCCTAAGCATATCCTCCGGGAGTGTCGTAACCAAGAGTGCAGTAAAGCCCATTTTCATGTACCAGGATACCTCGGGTCAAGCCTGAAACCCCTGGTTCGAGTTTTCAATCCTAGGTATAT
The DNA here is from genome assembly GCA_963277665.1 of Viscum album. Lineage (NCBI taxonomy): Eukaryota > Viridiplantae > Streptophyta > Magnoliopsida > Santalales > Viscaceae > Viscum > Viscum album. The sequence continues at coordinate 638,013,311 of OY728146.1, read as the reverse complement.
ATGTGTCAGAGCTGCCTCTACCTGCTCGTATCCAGATAGGGATATGTTGCTTGGAAAATTCAAAAAAATTATACATTACCAAAATTCTAGGATATTATTCTATACAAATCCTCAAAGTATATCTTAGGTTAATATACTATAATTAGAGTTTTTCTAAATCTAGTTTCCTAGGTTATTGATAAACTTCCTCTAATACCAACTGTAACACCGCAACCCCAATTACCCAGAGTCGGTGCATTATTTTAATACATTGACATGATTACAAGGAATCAAGTCCCGAAGGACAGATCAATTTAGCAGTCTTGGAAAATAGAATACATACATGAACGTTACATTAAACATTAAAACATAAAACACAACATAAATAATCTGTTGTGAACGTTATTATTCTCCTAGATTAACCTTGCATATCAAACATAATATACTTCTTGTAAGCCTGGGAAAAATAAAACATAGAAAGGGGTGAGCTTAGATGCTCAGTAAGGAAAACAATATAGTGGAAACTTTTAAAAATAAGCATAGACATTTATTTCAATGTATAAAACTAAAACAAACCCATTTTAAACATGAACATCAGCATAATATGGCCAAGATAAATCAAATAATTCTATTTACTTATTCACATGGATATTCTACTAGTCTAATAATCACATGTAATATCAATAGCTAATTTTATAATGATGGAATGCATAATGTCGGACATCATAACCCCATAGTCAAGGCCTCATGCCAAGACTACAAATAAGATTTTGTCAAGGCCTTGTGCCAAGACACTAGTTTGTCTCATGAGACCTATCGATGTATCGAGGAGCTATAGTGGGCTCCACCCTTCACTTACTAAGTCCAATGCATTCCTCATATAAAAATGTTGAAACAAAACCTAAACATTCGTAATAAAACTAGCACATGATATATAAATACTTTTACCATAAACCATAAATGGTATAAAAATAACACTGCCACAGTAAAACATATCATAAATCTTTAAATACAATATGGAAGATTTTATTGTAATAAATCAACCTCATTCAAGAATTATATCCAATAAAGGATGTTGACATAGTTGAAAATGATCAGTAAAACTAATTGAGAGAAATATCCCTATTTGTGAAATCATTTAAAAGTTACACATTTATAAAGGAAGTCAATTAAAATTTATTTTTTAATCAAAGTGTCTCATACCACTTTGAAACTTTATAAAGTAATTAACATTTTAAAATAATCATGTCCATATAAATAAATCCATAAAATCATTTTTTAAATATGAAAATTAATTAAAATGAATTAGAAAAATAAATCATTAAAACATTTATAATGATTATATTGACAAAGTGTCCCTTCCACAAAACCTTAAAATATTTTGGAAACATTTTTATGAAACATGGACATGGATGATAAAAATGTCCCAGTAAATACTTACACATAAACAATCTCGGATAATAATGTGATTGAGGAATTAACTCTTACCTTGTACTTTTCCTTGGTCGAGGGTACGTTAACATACTTTATAATAGTTAAATCATTGTCATTAAATTATACAATAACCACATATATAAATATGATATCATATATGATCTTCTAATATTTCTTTGTTAATAATATTTTAGTAGTATCATTGTTTCGGGTGTTAACTGATTTGTTTTCCTTTATATGTTTTGTTACGTAATCCATGTTTGTTATGGATAGAATGTATTTGATTCATTTACAGAAAGATATTAAGTTCTTAAAAATTATTTTTAATAATAAAAGGAAAATTATTCTTGAAAGGATGTGATTGGGAATGAATCTCATCGCGTTCGTGGATATGGTAATCCGTACATACGCACGAACACTACTTCCATTTCATTTTTTTATTTTAAAAGAAAAGAAAACCAAATGATACATAGGTATATTATTATTCCTGTATAATATAATATTTTATATATGTTATGTATATTCAATAACACTATCCTTTATATGTTCCGTGTTTGGTATGAACGAGTTATATCATTTTGAGGGGGTGGTAGTCCGCACTTTCTCAAATGAAATTATTGTATATATGCAACATAAAAAGAATAAAGGTGTGTTATAAAATAGAATTATAGAAGATTATAGATAAAATAAATATCATATATATCATATATAGTTACAGTTCCATCATAATGGCCACTGTAAGAGGTTGTATAAGAAGATTTAACAAGCATCGTTTTATGAGGCAGTAGTTCGCCATCCACAGAAACATTATGTTCTATATGCATTAGATAAAGGTGTGTGTTAGTGAAGTAAAAATAATTCTCATAACAACAACATAGTATATTGGCGATATTTTATTTGTTATAAAAGAAATGATTAAAGAGAGTTTAGGGGTTTAGAGAAATAAAATAATTGAAAAGAACTTAAGAGGAGTTGTTACCTTTAAATCGGGTAACTCCCTTTGGTTTGAACCAAAACGCTTCTTTGAATTTCCCTATAACTAAGGTATGGATTCTAATAAGAATAAAGGGATGTAAGGATCTTAATTGGGCCAATTTTGGATGATCTAATGGGATCGAGATGTGTGAGAAATGGGTTAGAGGTGAGGTCCTTTTATAAGTGGGAGGAGGGTCTCTTTACGAATATTTGATATTATTATTTTATTATACGATGATTTTTGGTTTTTAAAGGTCCAAAACTCCTTAAATTAAAATATAATATGACTCATGTTCGAAATAAAATCATTAAATAAGAATTTTATAGTTTTTAAATATTTTTTTTAATTTATATAATCTCATTTAATTAAATCATTCTTTAATGAGGTAAACACTACATCATTATTGTGTCATAAATAATTTTATATTTTTGATGTCTAAAAATTATTAAGAAAATTCAATTATATAGGAAATATTTTAATATTTAAATTTAATATTTATAGTCGAAAATATATCTTATATAAATGCTTGTAAAAATTCGTTTACTAAAAGATATATGTTTATGTCGTTTTATCTTTACTTTAAATTAATTAATATAAAGTGTCATTATCACTCTCAAGTGGCTTTGTGGAGTCCCAAAATCGACCCAAGGATGACCATGGACAGAAATGTGTCAACCAATAGGAATAGGACACATGTTAGGGTAATTTAATATTATTTTAATAATATTTTTTACCCTTATTTACCATATTTACCCTTTAACCGTGGTAAATAAAATATTTACTGAAATAAATATTCATAATGTCTAAAAATAAAATTTACCTATTTACATAATTTGGACCACAAGATTCCAAATATGGAATCCATTTTTACAAATTCAAAACACATAAATGTAATAAATTAATTTAAAATTAATTCATGTTGTCAAAATAAAAAGCGTGTTTTTAAGAAATAATAAGTTTCAAAAGATTGACACCTGTTTATGTCCTGTTTAAATATGAAATTACATCCAATAACCTAAATTATATTAAATGACAAAAATATAATCTAATTATACTTTAATACCACTCAAAATTATTATTTAACAATATAAATTATTTTGATTATAAATTTTGTTTTCAATTAAAATTTAGTATTTTCACTATTCATCAAAATATGAAAGTTATCAAAAAAGTACCAAAAAATTATCCAAACTAAATTTTTATATACCAATTCTAAAGAATAATTTAATTTCATTAAATTAAATATATAAAAGTGTCAAATATTGGTTTTAAAAAGTTTCTCCATTAAAAGGCAGTAAAATTGCCTTTTTTGTAAAATACATCTTTTATCTAAAAAATGAATTTTTTCTTATATTATGTCTAATAAACACATAATATGGATTCTAAAATTAGATGGATTATATAAAATTTAAAATTAAGTTAATATTAATCATAATCTCTTTTTGAACAGTTAGTTTGGTAAGTCGTGGTGTGCTTGAACTCGGTGTTGCATGTGGCGCAAGTTATTGAATTTATTTGAAGAGATAATGTACTATGAAATCTTGGGGTGTTACAAAAATGACCGTCATAGTTGTTATTTATTCTATAAAATATCTAAAATAAATAAGGAAATAAATATGGTTTTCTTCATTCTTAATCGACTATTAAATTATTTTAAATTCCATAAGTAGAAATACTGCTTCTATGAATTTTTTTGACTACTTCATGATCGTAGATAGTTAAGAAACTCTGTTGTTTATTTTTATAGTTTCTATATAATTTTAAATGTTTTAAAGAAATAATCTATTGATCCTTCAAGATAGTTTGAGTTATTTATTAGCCTTAATAAGATCAGGAATAAATTTATAAATTCATAATGATAATTTAATATTTTTTGTCTATTGTAAATCATGAATTGTTAGAATTTTTATTTTCCTTGATATTATTATGATAATTATTTTTTATGTTATTTCCTTATTGAAATGTTTTTTTGTACTATGTTATAAGTTATCAAGTGAACATGGTAGAGAAATTAAAAAAAAGATAAAAATGGAAATGTAATTTTGAACTGAAGTTGCTTTTATTTTTTGGAATGATGTGTGGCTATAAATTTTAGTGTGTGATTTGGATCAGGTGTAATATTTATGACCCCCACCCTAGTTTATATTATATTACTGAGATAAAAAACAACACCACTCTCACCATTTATCTCTCCCTCTATATTCTCTCTCTCCCTCCCTAATTCTCTCTTCTTCCATTAATCTTCATTCTTTGATTTCTTTTCTTTCTTATTGATCTATTAGAGTTTCATTTTTAAATGTTTTAATACAATGATAATAAGAAAGTAATCCCTAAATTTTGATTATGTGACTCAAATGATTTTGGAATTTTTGGCTAGATCATCTTATTTTATCTTATTTTTTAAGGATTGTTTATTCCCTAAATTAATGTTTTATTCAAGGGATCATGTTGATGGATAAGGAATGATTGATCTTAGGTAGTGAACCTAATTTTTGTCATGTCTCAATTCATATATATGGTTTTATTTGATGATTCAGTCTATTTTTTTTATTCATGCATCCCAACCAAGATTTTAATGCAACCTATAATGGAATTAAACAATTTTTTATACTAATATAAAGTATAAATACACTTCCACACATAGTATAATGAGTGTGCTAATTTTTATTTTGTTTACAAAATATATATAATAAATAAACAAGTAAATAAATATGGTGCTCTTAATTTAAAATCAGATATCAAATCATTTTAAATTTCATAATTATGTATAATTAGTGTTGAATTGAATTTTTTGGCTATTATGTTATCTTAAATAGAAAATAAACTCTATTGTTTCTTGACAAAACAATATTTCCATACATTTTTCCTTGAGTTCAAATGATTTTAAACCCTCCATTTTGAGTAAACCTTATGTTAATATCACATTTAGTAATTTTAAAATTAATTTTTAGTTTATTTTATAAGTGTATTAAATCTTGAATTTTATATTATTTATTCATTTTTTAATAATTGGGAAAATACTACACTGATTCTTTATTTTTTTTATGTTTGTGTTTCTGAATTTGGAAATGAATCATTTTATAGAACTTTGTGGTTTCTTGTTTACCGTGGGATCAATCCATTGAGTTTGAATCACAATCATTCATGTTCATGATAGACCATGCATCACAATCAATCGTACTCCCCAAGATAGTATGTGAAGATGGACCACAATAAGAGATCTAGTCGATTTTTTCCTTATTAGAACAATCATAATTTGAAATTATATAATGTACTAGATATCGAAACATTCTATATAATCAACCACACATCTTTAGGATAGAATTAAGTAATAATAACTCTGTATAGGTGTCACCATATCCCTATATAAGTGTCATTTTCAGTTCCTATAGGAGGAAAATTTGGAAAATGGTGATGAGTATAGATTTTTATCAACATCAACATATTTTTTTCAATGTATGTTTCAACTTCATTATCATAGGTGTCAAATTATGGGAATACATGTGAATTTTATAAGAATATGTTTCATTTGAGATCAATTTAAGTGTCATCATACACCTATGTATGTGTAAATCATCCATTTTTGGTGTTATCTATGCCTTTGTAAAAATTTAATCAATGAATATTATAACATGACTTTGAGGGATTCATTGGGAGTTCAAGCTAAGACTTTTGGGCTTCTATTTTAGAATTCATGGGATCAATAAGAGGTTCCCACATGGATCTAAAGATGAAAAATATTTTTATCAACACAAAAGAAATAAGGTTGTAGATTTTATGGAAAATCAAATCAAGATAGATATTTTAAGACTATAAAAAGGATATATGGATATTTTTTAAGAGATAATTTCATATAGGTTTGATTTACTAAAAAGGAAGGATGTCATGGTTCAATAATAGAAATAAGTGACTACTAGAAAAATACTTCTCTAGACTGGCTCATGCACAACTCCTAAATTTTTTTCTACTACTATTCTTATATATTATTTTCTTATATATTTTTCATATTATTTATTATTATCTTTTCAATTATTCAAAATTTTTGGTATAGGGTTGAACTATAAGTGATTATGGGATAGAAGGTTAAACCATTTGTAATGTTTTACTTTGTGTTCTTCAAAGAATAAAAGTATTTCTCTCTTATGTTAATCCAATTTCAATATTCCAATATTAGTTTGTGTAATAAAGTGCGATTGTATCTAGTTTTGATTCTATTTATTGATTATTTATTTGGTTTATAATCTTTATCTCTATCCACCCAATTCTTATTTTTATACAATGTAACACATTAGAGATTATTGGTGAAGTGTTTAGAGATTGTTAGAACATGTGGAAGTGGTAATGGGAACTCTTTCATGTTTAAGAAGAAAAATACCTAATTGGGAATTTCTTATTTCAATAATGAGGATCTACTATAACACTTTGAAAAATAATAAAAATTTATTCCAAGATGATATTTAAATTAGGATTATTATAACCATCATTATTCAATCAAAGGAGAGAGAGTAAGTGGTTGTGTATTCTCTATCCTACAAATCATTAGAAGTAGAACAGGTAAACATTAAGATTAGGATAGAAATGAAATAGGTTAACCCATCCCCAACCTGATCATTATTTAATCATTAGTTATTTTCAAATCATGATTTAATTAGTTTATTTTATTTTAAAAAACTATTTAAAAAACCACTTTTCTCTAACCAATACATGACAAAATATTATCAAGCACTCATCTTGGAATACAACCTAGGGTTACCATTTTTAATAAATTTCACCTAGGAAATAATTTTTTCCCACACCCCATGATAGGAAGAGTTTCAATTATTTTTAAATATTCCTTTTCATTTTAAAATCATTAAATAAATAATGTGGTGATTTGATAAGTAGGTTTTAATTATTAGTTGGTCTTAAAAAGGAAATGATTAAAGTTATAAATTCATACTGCTTATTGAATATTGTTTTTATATTATTAATTAAGAATTATTAGAATATTTATTTTCCTTGTTAATATTTTGATCTCAATTTTCATGGTATATTCTCATTGAAATGATTTATTTTCATACCATGTTTTATGTTCTCAAGTGAACTTTCTAAAGGAATTAAAAACATATAAAAATGGAAATGTAATTTTAAACTCGTGTTTCTTTTCTTTAAGTGACCCGATGTGTGGGAATTGATATTTTTTCATGATTTAGGCCAGGTTCTGAAGATACTACAACCTAGTTTCTATTATAATACAGAGAAAAAAAGGGATCCTCTCCCACTATTACTTTCTCCCTCAACCTTCTCTCCCTCCCTTCCTAATTTTCTCTTCATCCTTTAATATTATTTAATTGATTTATTATCAAATTGGTCCTCTATCAAAGTTTAATTTTTATAATTTTGATCACCTTGATGAGAGGAAGGTAATCCCAAATTTTATTTTTTTGATTCAACTATTTTGAAAATATTTATCTAACTCTTCTTATTTGACCAAATTTTTGAAGGATTTTATTATTATCTTGATTCATGTTTTATTCATGTGGTAATATTGATAGAGATAGAGTGGTTTATTTTAGGAATATTACCCTGGTCTTTTTTATGTCTTAATTAGTGTATATTATTCTATTTGGAGAGTCAGTACATTGTGTCTGATTTAGATGGCCTAACATAGAAGTTAATCTATTTGATAATGGAATTAAAAATATATTTACATTAACATGAAGTATAAATATCATTAAATACATAGAAAAATTAGTGTGAAAAAGGATATTTTTTTAAAAATTATATAAAATAAATAACGAAATAAATATGGTCTTCTTCATGCCAAATTAGTTATTAAATTATTCTAAATTCCATAAGTAAGTAGAAATAATATTGATTTGAATTGTTTGTCTATTAGATGATCTTAAATATATAAAAAACTATTGTCTCTTTTTTTACTTTCAATGTAATTTTAAATGAATTAAAGAAATAAATTGGTGATTTTACAAGCTATTTTGAGATATTTATTAGTCTTAATAAAGAAATTATTAAGTACATATTTCTCATTCAATTATTTTTTTATTTATTCATCATGAATTTTTGAACTATTGATTTTCCTTGATATTATTATGATATTAATTTTTTGTGTTATTTTCTAGTTAAAAATATTTTTGTGTGTGTGATGTTGTATAATCTCAAGTGAATGTGGTAAAGAAATAAAAATAAAGTAAAAATGTCAAAATATAATTCATAACTCATGTTACTTTTCTTTAGGATACCTGATTTGTGGGTGTGGGCTTCGGTGTGTGATATGGGTTGGTTGTCAGAGTAATGACTCCCCCTTCTAGTTTAAATAATAATACTAATAAAAAAGGTCACATCTATTTTTATCTCTCTCTCCCACCCCTTATCTATCTCTATCCTAAATTCTATCTTCTTTATTTAATATTATTTCTTTAATTTCTTTTCTTCTTGTTCCCCTATCAAAGATTCATTTATTGTAGTGTGACTAAATCAATAAGATTAAGGTGCTATATAACTTTTGATTTGGATTTGGAAATATTTGGCTAGCTCATTTTGATTCATCTAATTTTTTAATTATTTTTTATTATCTTAATTCAATTTTTATTCAATGGTTCATATTTTAAAATAAGTTATGATTAAGTTTAGGTAGGTAACCTTGATATTTTTTTCATGTATTGATATATGTATACGGTTGGGTTTGTTGAGTTAGTGTATTATTTCAGATGCTGGAAACCCATCCAAGAAGCTAATGCACTTGATAATGGGATTAAGGAATATTATATACTAACTTTAAGAATAAAAATAATTCCACACATAGAATAGTGAGTGTGATAGTGGTTATTTTGTTTATAAAATATCTAAAATAGATAAACAAGGAAATAAATATGGTGTTATTCATGATGAATTAGGTATTAAATTATTTTAAATTCTATAATAATAAATAGTGTTTCTTTGAATTATTTGGTTATTGGATGATCTTAAATATATAACAAACAGTATTGTTTTCTATTTTATTTTCTATTTGATTCTAAATGCATTAAAGAAATAAATTTCTGATCTTAAAAGATGGTTTGAGTTATTGATTAGTAATAATAAACAAATCATTAAAGTAAAAAATGTGTATTGATTTTGGAATATTGTTTGTCTATTATTTATCCGGATTTATTAGAATATTGATTGTACTTCATGTTATTTTTCACGACCCGACCCATCGATGTATAACCCATGACTACTCTAATCCCACCTCTAATAGGCCAGGGGCTGGAGAGAAGCACTGATTAGGAATATCCCAAAAATGGGAGGAATTGTTCTAAAGTACTTGTACACATACACATGTCTCCAATCCCAAACAATGATGAAATTTAAAACCACTAAAACAATGCATGCATACATCTATAATCCCACAACAGAGTATGACATTAAAGTACTGAAAATAGAAAAGAGGCCAAAACAAACCCAACCAAAACTGTAAATATTCTAACCTTCTCCAAGGGTTAGTACTAAGTCAAAATTATAATCCTGATAAACACCTCAGTTTTTCAAGCTCCATCTTCTCCCCTTTCTCCCAGGACAATGTCAAAAAGGGTCTTCTTCTGCATAATACATGACACGTTTGAGAAAACCTCGTTCAAGGGTGAGTATAAAAATTATCATCAAGAAACCCTAAAAACACTAAATATGAAGCACCAATTATATTCATATCAATAAAAGATATAAAAATCAATGTATAATAGAAATAAAAAGATGTATATACTCAGGAAAGACCCCATGCACTAGGTGGTCATAACCAACTTCCTTCCATAGGATTCAGTTCAAAGAAATTCTCTTTCTGGTATAACCTACTCTACAATCCATGCTGTCATCAAATACACTCGATGAAGAGGTCTAGGTCATTGGGCCTTATCCAGTGAATCTCACTGGTCTAAGGGGACTATGATACACAGATAGGGGGCCACACCCAGAACTGTTGAGGGAAACTACCATCCCAATTTGAATCAACCCACTGTGTAGGGGATCATATGTCAATGATTCCACAACCCTAATGATATGGCCTCCTAGATGGAAGATCAATACCCTACTCAGGGAGTTCATGTTGATTCCACAAACACCAATTAGGGAATAGAATTGATATAGTATGTCACTCCAGTCTCATAGAGGGATACCACAACTCTATTTAAGACTTGGCCTGTAGAGGGGATCCAAATCCAGTGATGTGGATATAATGTCTCCTTATACCCTCTAGAAAAATGAACAAGAGAACACACTCAATCTATACTAGTCCAAACTAAGAAAACCAGGAGCCTCAACCAATCTCGAAGGGAGTACATGGTGTTTCCCAAGGGGTACACGGTGTGTCTAACTATCCTAAGTCATACATGTGTGGAAGATCCTAAAATGGCATGTAGTCTACATATACATAGTGTGTAGAATGAGAATATGGTATGTAGTGAAACATGGTTTTATGCCCGTGAAACTAGATAGTGTCTGTGTAGTGGTATGTGTATGCCAAGTCGTGTCCATGTGGGAGTACACAATGTGTCCATGCCCGTGTACTCAACCCCATTTCTATGTACTTCCAAAGTACATGCTGAGTCAACCATGGAGGGTCACACACTATGTGATAGTGGTCGCACACTATGAGATTTTTTTCTCCTTCCAAAAACCCTAGCTACCGCTAAAGGCACCCCACATTCCATGCAATCTAGAATTACACATCGTGTGTTAAGGGATTTTCCAAAATCCAAGATCCATGGTCGTACAAAACCTCACCACTCTGGCCATTGGTTTATGACCTCTACTTGTCATAAAATTGTAGATCTGAGGTCATCCAAGCCGCACCATCACTTAAAAAAGTGTGTCATCATTGGATCCTCTTTCAAATTGGATCAAAACACCATTCCTTATCTCGTACCAAAGAATGCTGAAGAACATGATTTTAGGAATCATTCATCGTTCAATTCGTTACATCAACCATCATATCTATCCCATTAGGTAGTGTCACCACATCTTCAATGATAAAACTACTGTTTCTAACTCAATTTCATGGGTTACATTCTTCTGTAAATGTGGTTTTAACTAGCATTAACAATAGGCAATAAGTCCTTCCCTGAGAATAAGAACACAACCAAGTCTGATACCTGATGCATCACAGAACACAATATACTCAACACCTTCCTTAAGTAACCTCAATATGGGAGCACTCGTCAACCTATTCCTTATCTTCTGAAAGCACTACTAGAACTTTTCAATCCTAAAAAAGGATTCCATTTCCTGGTCAAGGATTTCAAGGGTGCTTCTACTATATAGAATTTCGGTAAAAACCTCTGATAGTACCCATCCAATCCAATGAAACTTAATATCTCAGTAACATTTTTGGGTGGCTTCCAAGATATCACTACCTCAACATTCAATGGATCCACTGCAACTACATCCTATGAGATGCATTTTCACAGAAAAAGGACCTCTGAAATCCATAATTGACAATTTTAGATCTTTCTAAAATTTTGGTGCTCTCGTAGTGTGTCTAGGACCATCCTCAAGTGTCTCTTATTCTCTTCATCAAACACTGAGTATAGTAGGATTTTATCTATGAATACTACAATGAAATTATATAAGAAAGGTTGAAAGGCCTAGTTCATGAGTCTCATGATCACTATTAAGGAATTTTTCACACCAAAAGGAATCACCATGTACTCATAGTGACCATAACAGTATTTGAAGGTCGTTCTTTTTATATCCTTGTCTAATACCCATAGCCAGGGATAGCCCAATCTGAGTTCAATCTTTGAGAACAATCATTCCCCTTTTAACTAATCAAAGAGGTCATCGATCCTCGTTAGTGGATACTTTTTTTCATGGTCACCTAGTTCAAGTAACGGTAATCCAAAAATAACCACAATCTCCCTTATTCATTCTTGGTAAACAAAACTAGGGCTGCCTAGGGTGAAACATTGTGCCTCATGAATCCCTTCCTATACAAGTCCTCCAACTACACCCACAGCTCATGAAGTTGGGCATGAACCATCTGATATGTGGTTGAGATATCAATGTTTTCATGGGGTGAAGATCAATGTATAACTCTATCTCTATGTGGGGAGGTCTACCTAGAACATCTTCAGGCTAGACATCTTCATACTCCGCCACTACCGTAGGGAACTAGGGACTCATAATATTCATTACACCAAGGTTCAGGCTAGCCAACTAATGAATAATCGGTTACACCCTCATATGTGTGAGTCCATCTGATGATACCTAGGTTTCCTTTTCACTAATAAAGTAAAACCCGATTCCATCACTATGGACACATTGTACACTCACCTAAAATAGTCAATCTAAGTATGAACTGTGGATAACTAGTCCATACTAAGAATGACATTGTAAGGCCTTGACACTGATACAAATATATCCCAACCGAAGTTCTCACCTCTAAGAGTTGGCCTACACTATCATCCCCAGTTCATGATTATCTAGTCTCCTCTAGTAAGAGTCTAAAAATGAGGGTCAATTCAATGATTCAATTGTAATCTATGAGTCTCAAAGAAGATTTGTGGAAAGAAAATAATTATTAGAAAATGTGCCTATAAATAATAAAGATATGGTAGAAATGACATAGATAATACCTCATATCATCCATGGAGCCTCAAGTTCATAGGCCTCTATAGCCTACAGTTGGCCTCGTCCCTACACCCCATCTCAATAAGCCTGGTATGGCCCACCTGGGGGTGGTGGTGGCAATAGGTCGATCCTCTGACCACCTCCTGCTACTCTGCCAGTCCCTCTACCACATCCACCAGCCTATGGACCACCCTTATCCTACCTAAAACTCTATATTGGAGGTCCCTCGACCATCTCCCAATTTGTTTTATTGTGGTTTAATTAATCTCATTCTTGATGTCCTTGGTTTTTGCAAGAGAAACATTATCTATCCCTTGGATAATTTGAGCCTCCCTGAGAGCCCTACACCACTGACCTTGAGTCTTGGGAACACATCATGAAGTATCTAACCCACCTGTATCCCTATGACTGCCATTGGATATACGCTTCTAAGGTCTTAGCTGTTGGGTGACCACTTCTAGCTCCCACTAATGGTGCCTTCTCGACTAGGAAATTTTCTACCAATAGGGCTTTCTCAAGTAACCCAGCATAGGTGGAAATGCTAATAGATACCAATGATGCCCTAATTTCATGTCATAAGACCTTTTAAAAGGTATGATCCCCAAAGAACTAGTCCCATACCATATCCAAGAAGTAATGTGAGAGATCCATAAACCTCAAAAAATACTATGCCACGGTCATACTACCTTACTGCAGATACATAAGCTCCAATATGCATACTGATCACAACATGGATAGATATATCTCCTCTCTAAAGATATGATCAAATTATATCCAAGAGAGAGTTGTCTAGTCATGTAACTAAGTCACAAGATCCACCATTTCCAAGTAGAGATCTGAAGAATACTTTCCGCGATGACTACCATCTGGTCTGTAGGTGTCCTCACAAGGTAGAAAACATGAGTGACTGCCTCTAGCTAGTCCTTAGCCACCTAGGGGTCTATATCAGACTAAAACCTAGGAGGTCTATACCTCTAAAACTTTTTCAACACACTCAATCTATGTGCATATTAATCTGGTAGAGTTTGTGCTAGCTTCTGCTCAAAGGGTAGTGGTATAGCAGGTAAACCACACTGAAGGTGTAATCTCTAGTATAAGCCGCAATACTGATGCCTCATCACTATGTGGGTCATCCTCATGATCATGTAGTATCCGAGGTGGTTAGATATACCTTAGGACCTAAGGTGGGGATATTGGTTTAGGAAAATAGCGTTAAGTGTTTCGAGTTCAACTTTCAAGCTAGAGACTCTAGTGTTCGTGTGGTGACTGATGTATCCATACACCAAGACTTTAATCACCTTCTTTTCGACTCGATAAATGAGAAAACTTGTTTCACTAAAAACAATGGTACATGAATCATATATGAATGTTTTTTTCATGTCCTTATTGATTCTTCTCCCCAGATGTACTCTTTTGACCACAGTACATCTTGGTTTATTCCAAGATGCTTCCATATAGATAGCTAGCCACCTTATTCTTCATTTCTAAAAAAATAGTAAAAGAATCCACATAATGTAAACACCATACCTTTATTTGGTTCGATACTTAATGAATAATGTTCCCTGTATCATGTTAGATTCCAAGATCCATTATCAGAAACTTCATCGTTGTTTGATTTAGAGAATTCTCCAGTTGTTCTATCCAACAATCGACCATAGTTTCTCTCCAATGATACTCCAAAGGTTCCAGGGTTATGCGGCTAACCCTATAATTCTATCATAAGGATACATTTAATGAAAATAAAGTCACTTCTTCAACACAAAGAATTAAAATAATTTTATTAAATAATTTTATTCATTTTACACCCACAATGTCTTTTTCACAAATGACTCGCACCAATCAATGTTAGGTCATTCCTAGGTTAAAAACACCATTATAAACTCTAAAGTTACCTCATATTTCTAATCCATGTACCTATTTAATATTTATTCCTCTTTTTCAGTTAAAATGTGTGTGTATACTATTTTATAATTTAATATATTTCAAACATTAATTTTAGGCACACTAGGCCTCAAAACCACATGTTGTCTCATATCTTGGTCTTGATAATAATACTGATAATATTTAATAATAATACATGGATAATACAAGATATTTAATTATCCCCACCTTGGTGTTTTATTTCCTCAAAAATCCAAAAAAAGGTTGTATAAAGAGATGTCAGTATTGGGCATGAATCTGAGTCTCCCACTCCCATGTGCTCTCCTGAAGATTCTTGTGCTGCCATCAGACACACCCCAAAGGAACCAATCACCCATGAAGGATTTTCTCGTATTGATCCTAAATCTTCATTGGGTACTAATTAAAAATTTCCCCATCCTTTGAAACCACTCTTTCATGACCCGACCCACCGAGGTTTAACCTGTGACTACCCCAAACCCACCTCTAATAGGCCAGGAGTTAGCAGCCAGCGATGGGTATGCATATCCCAAAAATTAGAGGTATTGGAATAATTTAAATGTACACATGCACATATTCAATCCCACACAATGTTTAAATGTAAAACCACAAAAACAATGCATTAAAACATCTATGATCCCAAAATAGAGTACAAAAGTAAAGTACTAAAAATTGAAAAGAGGAAAAAAAATCCCAGCCAAAACTGTAAAGAGTCAAACCTACTCTAAGCATGAGGACTAAGTCAAAATTATTCTCCTGGTAAACACCTCATTCTATCAACCTCTAGCTATTATCCACCCACTCCATATCCTCTCAGAACAATGTAAAAAAGGGTCATCGTCTTCATAAGACATGACACATGCGGGCAAAGCCTGTGCATGGGTGAGTATAAAAATACTCAGTAAGACACCCCAAAAACACTAAAAATGAATAAAAAAATATTTTTAGATCAATAAAAGTTATAAAAATCAGTGTATAAAAGAAACAAAAATTTAGATGTACTCTGGAAAGACACCACACCATTAGGCAGACATAACCTACTATTAACCATAGGATTATGTTCAAAGCAATTCTTTTTCTAAGAGAACCCACTCCATGATCCATGATACCATCAAATACACTAGATAAAGTAGTTTTGGTGATTGGGACATACACAATGAAGCTCACTTATCTAAGGGGACCATGATACACATATAGGGGTCACGTCCAGAACCGATGGGGGACACCACAAACCCCATCTAGATCAACCCACTATGTAGGGGATCATATGTCAACGATTCCACAGCCCTACTGATACATCCTGCTAGATGTAGGATCAATAATCTACTCAGGGAGGTCATTTTGATTCCACAAACTTCAACTAGGGAACAAATGTTATAGAGGATTACACTTCAATCTCATGGAGGGACACAAAAACTATATTTGAGACTCAGCCTCTAGAGGGGATCACAATCCATTGATGTGGAAGTAATTTTTCATTTTAACCTCAAGGAAAGGGAGAAAGGGAATATACTCAACCTATACTAGTCCAAAATAAGAAAATGAAGAGCCTCAAGCACTATCGAAGGGACTATATGGCATGTCCCAAGGGATACATCATGTGTACAGCAATCCCAAGTCCTTCCCATGGGTAATAACCTCACACGGAATGTATTCTTCATATATATAGCATATATAATGGGTAAAAAGTGGGTAGATACATATGGTTTCCTAACCATGTCTCATGGTCATTTCTGTGTACTAGTCTTTGTATGTGAAGTCATGTATGTGTTGGAGTATAGGGCAAGTCCATTCCCCTATACTCCAATTTGTGTTTGTGTACCACTAAAGTACATGCCGAGTTAACTAAGGAGGGTTACACGCGATGTGAGAGGGTTCACACGTAATGTGATCGTCATCTCCTTCCTAAAACCCAATCTACAACTAAAGGGTCCCCACACACTTTTTAATCTCTAATTACATGTCATGTGTTATGGGATTTTCCATAATCCCATATCTACAGTTTTTTGCCTCCTCGCCACTCCAGAATTTGGTTTCTGACCTCACCTTTCCAAAAAAAATGTTGATATGAGTTCATCCAAGTCATGCCATCACCAAACAATGCATTCCATCACCAGATTTTCTAGAAAACTGGATCAAAATGTTATTCCTTATCTTGTTCTAGATAACACCAAAGAATATTATTTCAGGGATAATTTTTCATTTGATTCATTGTTGAAACCACTGTCTCACCTGCATCACATTGTGATGATCCCAGATCTAAGATATCATATCAGTGTGCCAAGAATTAGGTTCATAGCGATTGATTGACCGATATGTATTGAACCCTGGGACAAAGAAGAACTCCCATGGTGAAATTAATAATTGGCGGAGAAAATAAAAATAAATCAAGAGGAATGAACCTAGATCAATGTTCATGTCGATCTTGGTACATTTATATTAGAACATTAAGTGAATCCATCACCAAATTAAACCAATGAATTTATCCCATAAATTCCCACAATATAAATCTCATCCCTTAATACACACGATCTCTAAATAAATATGTTTGTTGATTGATTTAATTTCATCATAAAAATGAATAATGGGGAAGAATCAGCATAAAATAAACACCCTACCTTGATTCAATTAGATCACTGATGAAGAACTTTCATTGTATCACATTCAGTGTATTGGAGTTGGTGGCCTAGAACCAACTACTTTGTACTTTATTCATTAATAAATACCTTATCAAATCTTGATTGTTCTTCTATGTGACAATGCATGTGATAATGTCCTAAGGACAGCTGTATCATTAAAGGGTTATAGCGGATCCCTACTATGATGAGAACCCGGAAGTTTCATAACACTGTTCTTTAATATATGTTCTATAGCCAGATGATGTTATTTGAGGGACACAAATAATACAGTCCATTAGGGGTGAGGACTCATAAAACTTTGAGGCACCTTCTCATGGTGTGCGCCATTGGTAATATCTAGGAGGATATTATGAGAATGAGGCCAGCCAGTAGGAAATACACATTTCATAGTGTCATTAGATGTTCCTATCTGTGGATGTGTGTATTAGTCCTTAGACTTTAATATTATTATTAATGGGTATTAAAACTCGTGCACTTAGGTATATTGACGAAAACTATGATGACACACTATTCACAGTGAGGTATGATACATTGGGTGTGTCACGAGTCATATTGTATTAATAGATAATGTGAGAAAGTATTTTTACTTTCTATTCCATAACGGAAGAAGATATCTCAGGCCCTTTGATGGAATTGATATAGCCTAAATAAATCCATGGCCATGGTAAGGTATGGTCGAGTTCAAATCTGGAAATTCAAAGAAAGAATAATCAAGCACATGGGTTGATGGCACTAGCATGCAATCCGCTTGATCCAAGATATCGTGACAAAGGGATTATATTACACGATAAATGCTCGTAGGAGGTGACATGTCATTGCGACATTAACTTATTTCTCTATGGGTGCCTTGGTGTGTTTCTAGATTCTAACCTTGGACTTTATACAGGCACCACCTAATGCCACTGATAAAGGGGTCTAGAGGGTCACACACTAAGTGTTTCCATGTATCTTAGTTAAATATTAATTAAAAAGGTTAAATAAATATTATTCCTGACTGTGGTTTAATAATTATTTAAGGATGACTGATTGCATTTATTTCGACACTATTTATTTGAGAGAATATATATTGTGGGCGAAATAATATATATTTATTAGCAAGTAATGCAGTTACATTTATTTAAGAAATGAATATCCATTACTCAAGTACTAATAAATCTGTTGGAGGAAATAAAGAAAAGTGGAAAATAAAAGTACACACCGTGTATATTAAATATACACGCCGTGTAGTTTTATGGAAAATGAGTACATGCCGTGTATTAATTTTTACATGTCGTGTAGTTTTTTCCAGTCGGGATTTTGAGGATGTAATATTGTTTTATTAAATGATATTTATTATAATCTGCATGGGCGCTTGTCAAGGAATTAATAATTCAACATAGGGGTTTTCAATAAGTTAATGAAATAAATAAAACGTGTAACGTGTTTATTTATTGTCATAAATCTATAACCTCAAATTCGATTATAAATATCCTCAAAACCCCAACACTTTTCCCCAATCGTTGTGCACAACAATTTTGGAGAATTCTTTCAAGGCCCAAATAACTACTTCCTCCAAGAACTCTCTCAAGACCGAGAGAGATCCACCACCACTGGATCAAGGCGATAAAAGGAGGACATCGCAAGAGAATGTTCTTTTGTACTAGCACCCAGAGATACCTTCGGCGTTGTCCAGAGATACGTGGCACATGTGTGGATCACTGCTAGAGGAATCCTACACTTGGATTCTACGACGCAACGATGGATCACAAGATCATGACCGGAGACATAAAAGAAGAAATAATTACACCAAGGTAATTCTTGTGAATTAATTAAATTAATTATAACCAACATATGATGATTCTATCTATATGGTTCAGGGACTCTCTCTTTTGTTTTTCGTTCGTTTTTCAATTCTGAAGATACGGTGTTTTATATCATGATGGATCTTGGTTTGAATGTTGTTTAACGCTAAAATCAAAGTTGGGAAATCCCACCAATGCACTTCCACTGTGCCTAGAACCTACAATTGGTATAATAGGGGTCATATCATTGATTATAATTATTTAGTTTTTCATTGGTGATTTAGGAATTTAATAATTTAGTTATTTCAATTCAAGTTAATCGTTCTTTAAATCTGAATATCAAGATCTGTTCCTCCTCTATTGATTATCATTCACCATACAGAAATGACCTTTTCTTTTAATTTTTGATTAAAATAATATAGAGGATCTCATCTGGAGGATCCAAATGTTCCTCTCCGAACAACACGATAATACATGGCGTGTATTCGGAAGTACACGCCATGTAGTCTAGGTTCTTGCACCGGACTGGTCTGCCAAATCAGGCAGTGTATTGATCCTATCTAAGTCATTTATGACAACGTGTGTTAACCAGGAACAGGTGGCACAAGGTTTCTGGATTACATTCCATGTGGTCCAACAGAATACGGCATTTAGTCCCTTCGGGTTAGGGCTGGACCGTGTACCTCGTACATAGCTTTCCCGGCTGGAAACTGTGTGACGCAAAACACTACACGACATGTGTCCCACTGAACATGATGTGTACTCTGAAAATTTCTAAAGTACATTAACATGCCATGTCCTCAGGTGTGTACTTCGGATGGATGGTGAAGAAAATTACACACCGTGTAGTCGGAACTACACGCCGTGTACTCACCCAAATTATGCAGATTTATTAAAATTTATTGTTATATTATACAAACCCTTGAGACGTGTACCATGGTGCAGGCATAAAGCTAGGGCACAATGCGTGATAGGAGTTTTATATATATGTGTTTGATTTAACATCTGGGTAATGAACGAGAATTCACCGGGTTGCCTCCTAGGTACAAGTTATGTACAAAGATGATTTTATATAAATTTATTTGTTTAAAATTATGATGGATGAGAATCTCAAGGAAATTTAGAAAAGGGTTTAAGATAAAAGTATTGATTAATTAAAGATAATTAATTGATTTGAGTGTGATTTATCTTAAAAAAGAACGATTAAAGAATTTAATACTAGTTTTATTTATGCGTAAATATCATTGCATGTATAGATGATCATGATCTAGACCAAGACCTTTGTATGTGAATGGTTTTCTTTAATTTATTTATTTAAATTAAATTTGTTTCTCTTCGAGCCTTCTCCTCATTAATATGTAGGGCCTACGTGCCCAAGGATTATTTTCTGTAAAAACCCCTTTTTACCCCTCAACTGCGTGTGAGAAAAATGCATATGTAATGGATGGAGCTTCCATGCTAGTGGAGGCAGATCAAGCCAGGAGCCAAAGAGAAACCAATCCAAGGAGATACAAAGGTGGACAGGTGTAAAGCTTTAAACATGAACATGAAAGGTTCAAGGTTTTTCTCTCCTTAGTCTTGGGTGAGTTTATCAACCTCTAGATAAACTAACCAATAGAACAATGCTCATGATCATGCCATTTATTTTATTTCTTTCAGTTGCATGGTTTATTTATTGTGGGTGTGTTGTCACGATCACACAATTAATAAATTAAAAAAACATGCAAGACGGAACTAAAATAAGACCAGATTATGCGTAAATATTATCTTGACATGGTTAATCACTTAAGTATATCCCACTTAATATTAAAAATCATGTAATCAAAGATAATAAATTGGAAATTTACCTATAAGGATAAAATCCCTCAAAGAAATATTAAGTCGGTATAGTCTTCCATAATCTTGGTTAAGAATCGAACCATAGTTCAAAGTGCTTGATCAACCCTAGTTGGGGTGCTTTCAATTATCGGGGAATTCTAATTCAAGTTTTTGGATTGACTTGACTTGGTTTGCATAAAGGTTTAACTTCCATAGTAGGACATGGTGTGACCAAGAGGTAAAGTTTGAGGAAATCCAAAATAAAAGGATTTCAGGATTGGGGAGTCCACTTATCAGATCAAGGAGCTGTGAGTTAATGCAGTTGGCATTTAGAATGCCTACCTAAAACCCTTCGTGTTTCTTGACCAACCCTAATTGGGGTAATGCGAAGGGAAATATGGATCCTTTCCACTAGAATATTCAGTCAATAGAATATTCCGAAGACAATGGTGAGGGATATTGGATTTCGATAAAATAGTAGGAGACTAATAAGTACTAATTTATTTATTTGTCTCAATTTTATAATAAAGTACTAAACTTTTTATCATCTTAATTTTTAGAAACGGAAAGAAAATGACTTAAAACATATCATTGTGAACCATACTCTATAAGGAAAACCTTCTCACCGGCACCAATTTCCAAGAGTGGCAGAGGGGTTTACACGTCATCCTTTTCCTTGAAATGAAATTGTATGTACTGGAAGAGCCCATTCCAGTTGTGCCTGGAATGGAGGCCAGTGATGAGGAACTATCTCTCTACATGAAACAAATGGATGATACCACATATGTCTAGTTTTTTATGCTATTGGCCATGTCTAATGAGATCTTGAAAGAACATGAAAACATGGACGCGTATAGCATGATGTCTCACTTTAAGGATCTCTACCAAGAGAAGGAGAGACAAGAGAGATATGAGATCTCCAATACTTTTTTTACAACCAAGCTTAGAGATTCTGAGCCAGCTGGGCCTCATGCAGTCACACTTATTGGCTACATCAAACGCATGGACATCTTAGGGATTATATTCCAGGATGAGTTGCGTACAGATCTCATCCTATCATCACTGCCCAAGGCCTTATCAAGCTTTATTGTCAACTACAACATGAGAAAAAATGAGAAGAGTTTATCGAAACTTTTTACCTTAATTCACCAGGTAGATAAGGACATGGGGCGTGACAAACCCAGATTCCGTATGGTGAATAAGAAAAGGAAGGACAAGGCAAAGGGGATAAAGAATTATAAACGATCTGAAGCCCCCGAGCACCATCCTTCCAAGAAGGGGAAGATCCAAAGGCAGGGTAAAGAATGGGAGGTAGTATTTTTTCATGTGGAAAGCAAGTCCACTGGAAGAGGAACTGCACCCAGAAGCATGGGGACGCTAAAGGTGTGTTCGTTATCGAGTGTAATCTTTCTATTTATACACATTGGGTATTAGATATAGCTTTTGGGGCTCACATCTGTATTCAAATGCAGGAACCAAGTAGATTTAGAAATATTTCCATAGGAGAGGTGGATCTTCGAGCTACCAATAACGAAAAGCCGGCTGCCTTGGCTATTGGCGATTACCACCTCTCATTGCCGACTGGGATGATTTTGGTTTTGAATAACTGTTATTATGTTCCTATTGTTACCAAGAACATAATTTCTTTATCTTGTTCAGATATGGATGGAATTATTTTCAAGTTTGGAAATAAGGGTTGTCGGTTTTATAATAATAATGTATGTTATGGTATGGCACATTTAAATAATGGTTTGTATGTATTAAATTATGAAAACCAAGTGTTGGAAATTGATAACGAAGAAAACTCACATGACTCATACATCACCCAGTTGTGGCATCACCGTCTCGATCATGTAAATGAGAAGCACTTGAAAAAGCTCTGCCAAGATTGATATTTAGACTATACTGAGATAAAACCACTTGATAGATGTCACGCTTGTTTACAAGGTAAAATGACCAAGACGCCGTTTGGTGGATAGGGTGAAAGGGCCACAGATCTTCTAGTATTGGTGCACACAGATGTATGTGGACCTTTTCTTGTAGAAGCTAGAGGTGGATATTATTACTTAATTACTTTTACTGATGATTTAAGTAGATATGGGTATGTCTACTTATTGACGTATAAGTCAGAGTCCTTATATAAATTTAAGGAATTCAATAATGAAGTAGAGAATCAGCTTGGTAAGAAGATAAATAAACTTCGATCAGATCGAGGTGGAGAATATCTTAACCCAGAGTTTATCGATCATATATGGGAGTCTGGGATTCTATCTCAGCTCACTCATCTTTATACACCACAGTAAAATGGTGTTAGTGAAAGGAGGAACCACACCTTGTTGGACATGGTGAGGTCGATGATTATTCATGCAGATCTTCCATATTTTTTTGGGGATATGCATTACAATCTACAGCATACACATTAAACCGAGTACCAATTAAGGTGGAAAATGGAATTATATCTGAGTTATTGAATGGAAAGAAACTCATTTTGTCTCACACACATGTATGGGGATGTGAGGCATTTGTTAAGGCCTTCTAAGGAAAAAAACCAGCACCACGGGGCATGAAATGTATCTTTATAGGATATCCCAAGGAAACGAAGGGATATTACCTATATAGCCCTTCAAAAAAGAAAGTTATTGTCACCAGACAAGCCGTCTTTCTCGAGAGGGAGAACATCCTCAAGAAGGATAGTGGGATAAAGATTGACTTTGATGAAGTTGATGCTCAAGATACACATGAGTTGGTATAGGAACAAGTTCCATAGGTCCCCGTGGAAGAGGTTCCAAAAACACAAGTACTGCATAGGAGCTCAAGAGATGTAACGGAACCAGAGAGATTTTGTTTCCTAGTCACCAAGGATGGTGAATCATTATTGTTGGATAATGATGAACCTCTCTCTTACAAGGAAGCAGTAGAAAGATCAGAAGCTGCAAGATGGATAGAAGCTATGAATTCTTATATGGATTCCATGTATCAAAACCAAGTCTAGGTTCTGGTTAATGAGACATTTGATGTAAAACCTATTGGATTCAAATGGGTATTCAAGAGAAAACTGGACATGGAAGGTCAAGTTAGCACCTATAAAGCACGTCTAGTGGCTAAAGGATTCAGACAGCGTCATGGAATTGACTATGATGAAACCTTCTCACTAGTTTCCATGTTTAAATCCATAAGAATCATACTTGCCATAGCAGCTTACCATGACTACGACATTTGGAAAATGGATGTCAAAACAACATTCCTTAATGGGAACCTTCAGGAAGATGTCTATATGACACAAACAGAAGGTTTTGTGACACTAGGTGAAGCCAAATGGGTTTTCAAGTTTCATAAATCCATTTATGGATTAAATCAAGCATCCAGTTCATGGAAGATTCATTTTGATGAAGCCATAAAAGAATTTGGGTTAATTAAGAACGAATGTGAGCCATGTGTTTATAAGTGGTTTAATGGGGATGTGATCATTATCCTAGTAGTATATGTTGACGACATATTGCTTATTGGAAACGATGTACCGGTCTTACAGTCAGTTAAGGAATGGTTGAACATGTGTTTCTCCATGAAGGACTTAGGTGAAGCAGCCTAAATTCTAGGTATCAATATCATTCATGATAGATCCAAGAAGATGCTTGGAGTAAGTCATGGTACATACATTGACCAGATACTAAATAGATTTTATATAGAACAATCCAAGAGAGGATTAGTTCTAGTAACACATGGCCTACATCTTTCTAAGAAAATGTGTCCACAGACACAATAGGAGAAAGATAGAATGAGTAAGATCCCATACACTTAGGATATAGGATCCATCATGTATGACATGTTATGTACCAGGCTTGATGTTGCTTATGCACTAATCATGGTAGGCAGATATCAAGTAGATTCATGAGAATTCCATTGGACTGCTGTCAAGACTATCCTTAAGTATCTGAGAAGAACTAGGGATATGTTTCTGGTATATGGAGGAGACGAGGAGCTTGTCATCAGAGGGTATGTTGATGCTAGTTTTCAGATAGATCAGAACAATCTGAAGTCACAATTGGTATATGTTTTCTGTCTCAATGGAGGAGCTTTGAGCTAGAAGAGTTCAAAGAAACCAGTAGTCGCCGATTCTACAGCGGAGTCTGAATATATAGTGGCTTTTGATGCAGCCAAGGAAGTCATCTGGATTCGAAACTTTGTCCAAGAGCTTGAAGCAGTGCCTAGAAGTAAAGACCCTGTCACATTTTATTGTGATAATACTACAGTGGTGGATCTTGAAAAAGAACCAAGGTCACATCAACAGAAAAAGCACATACTCCGGAAGTATCACATCTTGAGGGATTTCTATCATAGGGGTGAAGTTTCAGTGAGCAGAGTGTCCACAGAATAAAACGTGGAGGACCCCATGACTAAAGGATTATCTCAGCAGAAGAATGAATATCATGTGAGAGATAGCGGGTTAAAAGTTGTCAGCAGTTGGCTCTAGTCTAAGTGGGAGTCTGTTGGAGTTGGTGGCCTAAAACCAACTACTTTGTAATTTATTCATTAATAAATACCTTATCATATCCTGATTATTCTTATGCATGAAAATGCATGTGATAATGTCCTAAGGACAGCTGCTGCATTAAAGGTTCATAGAGGATCCCAACTATGATGAGAACCCAGAAGTTCTATAACAATATTTGTGAATATATGTTTTGTGGCCAGATAATGTTATTTGAGGGACACAAATAATACAGGCCATTAGGGGTGAGGACTCATAAAACATTGAGGCACCTTCTCATGGTGTGTGCCCTAGGTAATATCTAGGAGGATATTATGAGAACGAGACTTGTCAGTAAGAAATCCACATTTCATAGTGTCAATGGATGTTCCTATCTACGGACGTGTGTATTAGTCCTTATACTTTAAGATTATTATTAATGGGTATTACAACTCGCACACATAGATGTATTGATGAAAACTGTGACGACACACTGTTCGCAATGAGGTAGGATATATTGGGTGTGTCACGAGTAATACTACCTTAATAGATAATGAGATAAAGGATTTGTCCCTTCTGTACCATAAAGGAAGTAGATATCTTAGGCCCTTTGATGGAATTGTTATAGCCTAAATAAATCTGTGGCCATGGTAAGGTATGGGTGAGTTCAATTTCGGAAAGTCAAAGAAAGAATAATCGAGTACATGGTTTGGTGGCACTAGCATGCAACCCGCTTGATTTGAGATATTGTGAAAAGGGGATTATATTACACATTAAATGTTCATAGGAGGTGACACATCATTACGGTGTTAACTTATTTCTCTATGGGTGCCTTGGCATGTTGCTAGATGCTAACATTGGACTTTAGGCAAGCTCTGCCTAATGCCACTGAGAAAGGGGCCTAGAGGTTCACACACTAAGTGTTTCCATGTATCTCAATTAAATATTAATTTAACAAGTTAAATAAATATTATTCCCAACTGTGGTTTAATAATTATTTAAGGATGTCTGATTGCATTTATTTCGATACTAGTTATTCGAGAGATTATATATTGTGGGTGAAATAATATATATTTATTAGTGAGTAATGCAGTTACATTTATTTAACAAATGAATATCCATTACTCAAGGACTAATAAATGTGGTGGAGAACATAAAGGAAAATGGAAAATAAAGTACACGCCGTGTATATTAAATATACACGCTTTGTAGTTTTATGGAAAACGAGTACACCCCGTGTATTAATGATTACATGCCGTGTTTTTTTTCTAGTTGGGATTTTGAGGATGTAATATTGTTTTATTAAATGATATTTATTATAATTAGCATGGGCACATTTCAAGGAATTAATAATTCGACATGGGGGTTTTCAATAAGTTAATGAAATAAATAAAACGCGTAATGAATTTATTTATTATCATAACTCTATAATATCAAACATGATTATAAATATCCTCAGAACCCTAACACTTTTCCCCAATAATTGTGCACAACAATTCTGGAGAATTCTTTCAAGGCTGAAATAACTACTTCCTCCAAGAACACTCTCAAGACTGAGAGAGATCCACCACCACTGGATCAAGGCGATCGAAGGCGGATATCGCAAGAGAAGGTTCTTCCGCGCTAGCACCCAGAGATCCCTTTGGCGATGTCCAGAGATACGTGACACATGTCTGGATCACCACTAGAGGAATCCTACATTTGGATTCAACGAAGCAATGACAGATCAAAAGATCATGACCGGAGACATCAAAGAAGAAAGAATTACACCAAGGTAATTCTTGTGAATTAATTAAATTAATTATAACCATCATATGATGATCCTATCTCTATAGTTTCAGGACTCCCTCTTTTTTTCATTCTTCGTTCTATTCTGAAGATCTGACATTTTATATCATGATGAATCTCGGTTTGAACGTTGTTTAATGCTAAAATCAAAGTTGGGCAATCCCACCAATGCGCTTCCGCTGTGCTTGGAACCTACAAGTTGGAGAGATCTATCGAATCTGATGTTGTTTTGATCAATGGATCCACCATCAAAAACATCATCATCATTCATTTGAGATAATTCTCTATGGTTTCTATACAAATATCATATAGAGGTTCTCTCCAAATAACCACCAGAGGTTCTCTCCAATGATCTTCTAGAGGTTCCAGGGTTATGTGACTAACCTTGGAATTCTGACATAAGGATACATTTAAAGAAAATAAAGTTTTTGCATCAACACAATTAATTAAAATAATTTTATTAAATAATTTTATTCATTTTAGGCCCATGAAAAAAATTTCACAAACGACCCACACCGATCAATGATAGGTTATTCCTAGTTTAAAACCACCCTTATAAACTCAACAGTGCCTCAGATTCCTTATTTGGTCACCCATTTAAGATTTATTCCTATTTTTCAAAAACAATTTTGTTCAAGTGCTATTTAATATTTTAATATATTTCAAAAATTTATTCTGGGCACACTGGGCCTCAGAATCGCATGTCGTCTCACTGCCTGGTCTTGATAATAATCCATAAAATATTTAAAAATAATACATGTAAAATCTGAAATGTTTCATTATTTTAATCATTAATTTTCATGGATTTTTATTATTGAAATGAATTTTTTTACCGAGTTGTATATTCTCAATGGAACGTAGCAAATAAATAAGATAAAGATAAAAAATTTAAATGTAATTTGGAACTCATTTTTCTTTTCTTATGGTAATATGTTTTGTGTTTATGAGTGTTAGTCTATGACTAGGTCCAAGGGAATTATCTATAACCCCTACCCAAGATTTTATTGTAATACTAAGAAAATAAGGATCATCTATCCCCATATTTTACCCCTACCTAACTCTCTAATTCTTTGATTTATTTTATGATTTATCCCTAATCAGAGTTTCCTTTATGGAAATATGATCTTTTCAATAATATAAAGGTAATCCATAACTTTTGATCATATGATTCAACTGATTAGGGAATGTATTTATAGCTCATATAATTTTTAAATGACTTTTTTATCCCTTTAATTAAAGATTTATTCAAGGGATTATATTGATATAGAATGAATTATTTATTTTAAGTAGGTGTCCCTGATCCTTTTTCATATCTTAATACATGTGTATGGTTATGTTTGGAGAGATAGTGTAACACCCCGAGATTTTATGAAAAATATTATTTTTAATTTCATTAATGTCTTGTGTTGTATGCTACACCAAAAGGAGCTTGCACAACACGCATACTTGACTTGCCTTTCATTACACACAATCGCAACCTTCCTTGATAGCGTGTTTAGTACGCAATACCGAGTTTCACTAAACAACGATATGCTATTAAAATATTATTAAAACTAGCCGTTATGAATAGTAATAACCACTTTTTGAAATTTTGTAAATTTTATTTTTCAAAATGGACTTCATTTTTGGATTCGGAATATCGAAATTAGCTTAGGGTGAAATTTTGGTACTTTTCGGATAACTTTCATATTTTGATGAATAGTGAAAATTACTAAATTTTAATTAAAAACAACTTTTTCAATAGAAATAATTAATAGTGATAAATTATTAATTTGAGTGGTTTTAAAGTATATTTAGAATATATTTTTACAATTTAATACAATGTTGGTCATTCAATGTAATTTCACATTTAAACCAGTTATAAACAAGTGTCAATCTTTTGATAGTTATTATCTCTTAAAAACATGTCTTTTGTTTTGACGACGGGAATTAATTTTTAAATTAATTAATGCAACTGATATATTTTGAATTTGGTAAAATAGAAATCATTTTTGAGTTCATAATATCAAATATAGCTTAGGCCTAATTTTTGGCATTTTTCTGAAAGCTTTCAATTTTTGATGAATAGTGAAACCACTAAGTGGTAGTTAAAAAACTGAATTTTTCATAAAACATAATTTTACCGCTTCTGTGAGTGGAATTTCAAAAATCTGAGAGACACGGTTGATATCAGTAATTAAACTATGGTTCAATGAGATGAAAATAATTTTTTGGTGAATAATAACGTTTTACTTTTTTACCACGGTTAAAAGTAAATAGGGTAATTAAGGGTAGAAATGATATTATTATTACCCTAACACATGTCCTAATTCTATTGGACAAGTGTAATTCGACCAAAAACAAACTTAGGAATAAAATATGACCATTTAGGCCCACTTGGATTAGATTAGGACATTTATTATTAATTTATTTATAGAAGGGTTAAAAGAGTTAAAATACAAGTTTATTTACTAAAACATTCTTAATATGGGGTTATACATAAGATAAATTCAACTATAAATATTAATTAGAAATATAAAAAGATTTACTACATAATGGTATTTTATTTTTAATTTTTATACATTAAATAATTTAATTTATTTATGACACAACGATGATGTATTAATTATCTTATTAATGAAATATTGACATAATTGATGTTATAAATACCCAAATAAATATAATTTGAGACTTTTTATGAATTACACTAATTTTATAGGTTAATATGACATGTTATTATTGATTTAATTAACTTTTTTCGAACTTATCATTCTGTTATAATTTTCACAAAAATCAATTACTAAATAGTGTCAAAATTGACATAAAATAGTTTTTAAAACAAATATTATATTATTAATTGTTATTTTATTCCTAAAAATCTAAGGTTATTCCAGATGACTTAGATAAGGTTATATATATTAATACTAAACAACTTGTGGTTCGTTTGTCTTCTTATAGTACGTTTATTAACCTTATAGTGTAAGAACACAAGAAGACACGGTAAAAGTAAAATTATTTAACTTAATGTTAAATCTAAATGATAAGGTTAAAATAGGAACCTAAACTTGTCTAAATTCTATTGGATGAGAGTATTTCGACACACTCCCAAATTATCTTCAAAATATATCAATTTTGAGCTATTTAAAACCTAACTTGACTTTAAAATAAAATAATATTTTTAGTTATTCCAAAGGTGCCCCTCTCCTCCCTTATAAAAGGACACATCCTCCCCCTCTTCCTCACACCACTTTGAGCCTTCAATCTCGGACAAACCCTGACAATTCCTCCTATACACTTCCCCAGAGACATCTTAGAGGTCCTGGTCTTCTTCAAAGACCAATTTTAGTGCCCTAAAAGACGGTCTCAAAGAAGCACTTCAAAGAAGAGGTAATGTCTGTTACCGATTCCTTCATCTTTATTTCTTCTTCCACTTCTTCTTCTTTAGATGTTTCATTATGAAGTAATAACATAAGTGTCAATCATATACTGATATGTTATTATAAGTATGAAACAACCTTATTTCACCATCTATCCATCCTACGGAAAAAGAAATCACCGCGCGTGCGTACGTACGGAATACCGTATCCACGCCGTGGTGTAATCTATTTTCCACCACCACCTTACTCGTATGGGTATAATGGTGTAAATAATGACTATATATTACTATTATAAAGTGATATTGATTCTGAAATAGTATACATACACTTCAATACAATTCCACGATCATAGGAACGATATCATCACTCGTGTGTACGTACGGAATACCATCTCCACGATGTGATGCGACTCGTTCTACATGATCTTCATTTCATAATGATTATATAAATGAATTGAATGAATGAATATGATATATATTACACTAATAACATTCTGGAAATGAGGTATCTATAACCTAAAGATAAGAATAAGAATTTATTCGACAAAACACGCATAACAACAAAAAGTTATAAACACCCGAATAACAAGTAGCAATGAAATATTACTACTAAGAAGCTAAGAAAATGACCATATATGATATCATAAAAAAAGTATGATTCTGGAATAAGTCAATAACATTATTTAAATCATTATACAGGAGGTTCGGACACGTACAAAGCATATCAGACTTAAGGTAAGGGAAATATCACAATCTCATTTTTATCCGAGATTGTTTATACATTGAAATTTATTGAGGTGTATTTTATCATCCACATCCATGTTTCCTAAATATGTAATATTATTTCCATCCACCTACAATTGTTTAAATCAAATTTTACCATTTGGTGAGTTTTTAGTAAAAGATATGAAAGGAATATTTTGTCGTTTTTCGTACGAGGTACTTTTTGACTTTTCCGACAAAAGGACGAGAAGAATGTTTTTTTAACTTATACGACATGAATGGATTTTTAAAACATTATTTCCAAGAATCTTCCTTTAAAAGTTTTCAAGTTTATTTTTAATCAACTTATTTTAGTTTAAAATTGTAAGACATGTTAAGAAAGTAAAATGTTTTTGAAGTAGAAAGGATATTTTCATCAAGAATGGAGTTCAAGTGTTTTATCAAAATTAGTTTCCATCTAAGATAATAAAGGGTTATGTTTCTATCCCTATTATTACATGGATTTGATTATGTTGTTATGGAATTATTTTTATGAATTCCTTTATCTTATATGAGTTGTTTTATGATGTCACAATGTTTAAGATTCCCATTTTTATTACATGGGTTTTGTAATTATGTATGATTTATGATTTTGTGGCACACATAAGAATGGTATCATTATGAGATGGGTGGGACCTATATCTCCCTCCAATGCATTGGGTAAAGATTTTATATCTCATGAGATAGACATGGCTGGAATGGTAGGTTATACCGGTTCAGTGAAACAGGACTGAAACGAGGGTGACTCGGTTCAGAAATGGACTTTGTCCACTAAGATATTCTTGGCAATGAGTCTTGACTAATAAGAAATGATTCTCTATGATTATGTGTGTATGCCACAAAGTTTCATGTTTTAAGTTATGATTATTATGATTACATTTCACTGCCAGGATTTATCCCATGTTATGAAATTATGATCTCTTTTGCAGGTTAAGATTTCCAAAAGTTATGTTCTTATGTATACGATGTGATTGATATTTATTTTTTTTTACCCTTACTGAGCATTTGAGATCACCCTTTTATGTTTTCTTTTCCCCAGGATATAAAGAAAGGTTTTAGGTAAAAAAAAGGGAAGATCTTTATGGGAGATGTTGAAGATCTTTCACCGCGATTAGAAGATTATATTCCGAGTTTCCAAAGACACTAAACTATTACGATCCTTGTGTGTGTGTTTTTGTTATGTACTAAGTATTCCACAAAAGTAATGTAATGTCTATTTATGTCAAGATACGGGTCTCTACAGTTGGTATCAGAGGAAAGGTTTAGTCAACCTTTGGAAACTAGGATGCGAAAACATTAGTGAGATCCCTAGAGATATTTCTAAGGTATGTCGAGGGATGTCCCTAAGGATAAGTATATGTATAGGATACAGTCCTAGAACTACGGTAACGATCATAGAATTTAACCTAAGATGTTAGAAATTGAAGGTACTCCCCCTTTATTATGTTGTTTTACCTAGCATGATTTTTTCCTCTCACACTATTCTTTTTGGGTTTTAGACGATGGCTGGAACCCGAAGGAACCATGTTGATCAATGCAATGGACAATGCAATGATTGCCCTCCTGAATAAACAAATGTTATGGGATATGGAGTGAAAAATCTTATTGCTATACTTACACAAGCTATGAATCATTCTGGGCTTCCAAATGAGCAGAAAAGGGAACAATATTCTATTGAGTCTTTCATGAGGCAACGTCCACCTTATTTCAATGGGTCTTCTGATCCACTTGTAGCTGAACAATGGATCAGTACTACTGAAAAGATATTTTCAGTTCTTCAATGTTCTGAACATGATAAAGTCATCTTAGCAGTATATCATTTGGAAGGTGAAGCTGATCAATGGTGGAATCTTATCAAGAATACGAGGCAAAGAGATGAAATTGATTCCATGGAATGGGACTAGTTCAAGAACTTTTTTTCAGTAAGTACTTCCCTCGTATTATTCGAACAAAGATGGAAAAGGAGTTTCTTGAGCTGAAGTAGAAGGATAATGAATCTATTGGTATATACGAAGCGAATTTTACAAGACTTGCAAGATATGCATCTGGATTTATCATCTAACCTGAAAGTAAATTTGATCGATTTTTCAGTGGCTTAAAACCAAGTCTTCAAAGGGAATTAGCTATAAAAGACTTCAGTAGCTATGAAGAAATTGTGCGTTGTGCTATCAAGGTAGAAATGGAAGTTGGTGTTACATATCCATCTCATGGTTTTGATAAGAAACGAAAGATAGAGTTCAAGGAGAAATCTCAAAATAATGATGAAAAGAAGATGAATGTTTCCTTATGCACAAAGTGTGGAAAGAAGCATGGTGTAGATTGTCTTAAAGGGACTAGAAAATGTTTTAAGTGTGGAAAAGAAGGTCATCGAGTAGCTGAGTGTCGAAGTAATGGAAAAAGGGTTTCTAATGATGTGAATAAAGCAAAGACTGCAGAGAACGCACCACCAACACTTCAATGCTTCAAGTGCAAGGAAATGGGGCATTATGCTAATAAATTCCCTAATCCAAGGGTTAGTGATGATCAACATGAGCAACCACCTAAGGAAAAAGACAAAGGGAAGTCACATGAGATCACTATTGGCGATGTTGAATATGACAACGATGTGGTGGAATGATTAAGTGTTTATGTAATGGGATTCCAAAATAGTGTTGTATATAGTATCGTGGAATATTGGAATGTTTATGTATTATTCTATTGTGGTTTTCAATAATTTTATGGTACCAGTAACCATGGAAAGTGATTGAGATATTTTTGGAAAAAAATGATATGCGCATAATGAAGGGAAAACGAGAAAATGAAATATTTGACAGTATTCATGAGCTCATGATTGATATAAGGACTAAGCGATATCATTGTTTGAGTATATAGAATTTTAAAGATTTTGGTATGTGGAAGGTGTTAACTTTTAACTGCATTCATGTTTTCACTAAGGTTCAATGGGTATTCAAGAGAATACATGATTAAGGACTTTGAATGTTTGGAATGTGACCAACAAAACATATCTTATGATATATGGGGATCAACGATGGTAATAAATCTCTGGTAACCGTTTTCACTATGTTATGAGAGTGGACCGAAGTATTTTAGATAAGCCTAATGATTGGAATGGATTATGTTGGACATAAGTTAGTATTGTTTAAGGATAGAACTTTTTTTTGATATTATTGATGGGATGTTATAGTAATGTAGTTTTAGAAAAAGGACAACCTGCAGGACGGGCGACAGCCCATCGCGTCGGACAAGGTTGTGGGAATCGAACCCACAACCGAAGTGCGACTGGCCTTTATCGCCTACCACTGGCCTACAGGAAGTCCCTGGTTAGTAGAAACTAGTTTTATTTTATTAAGCGGTTTGATATATGAAGTATAAGTTCATTTTTGGAACCATATATGATTAACCATAAGATGGACTTATAACTTTTGCTAACCTTTTGTTTGAAAGAGATGGAATGACCCATCATTCTATCACATGATCTGCTAACACATCACGAATGACAAATTCAAATTCATTTCTTTAAGAGATGAAGTGGAAATTGTCCAAAGAATGACAAATGGTGAGACTATACCAAAATCACGAAAGTATTTCTTCTAATTCCAATTTCATCAACTTTAGGGAAATGATCTTGAAAACCAAAAATGTTGTCTTAGTGCTCTTATATCTGATGAATCAGATTGTACCTTAGATCGTCACAAATTTATGGCTTTGTGATTTCTAGCTTTTCCATAGTCATGTTCTCTACCACTCTCCATCAGAACATGATGGTTAGATTTCTCTTCCATATACATATTTTCACCTATGTGGAAACCCAGTGATTAGTTTATTTGGGTAACCGTTACGTTTCATACTTTTCTTTTTAAAGATTGGTTTTGGTATTCCTTTTTACGATGTGGGTTTCGATTAAATAAAATTTCGAATAGTAAACCATTTATAACCCCGACGAATTTTGAGGGCGAAATTCATTTTAAGGGGGGTAGAATGTAACACCCCGAGATTTTATGAAAAATATTCTTTTTAATTTCATTAATGTCTTGTGTTTTATGCTACACCAAAAGGAGCTTGCACAACATGTATCCTTGACTTGACTTTCATTACACGCAATCACGACCTTCCTTGATAGCGTGTGTAGTACGCAATACCGAGTTTCACTAAACAACGATATGCTATTAAAATATTATTAAAACTAGCCGTTATGAATAGTAATAACAACTTTTTGAAATTTTGTAAATTTTATTTTTCAAAATGGACTTCATTTTTGGATTCGGAATATCGAAATTAGCTTAGGGTGAAATTTTGGTACTTTTCGGATAACTTTCATATTTTGATGAATAGTGAAAATTACTAAATTTTAATTAAAAACAACTTTTTCAATAGAAATAACTAATAGTGGTAAATTATTAATTTGAGTGGTTTTAAAGTATATTTAGAATATATTTTTACAATTTAATACAATGTTGGTCATTGGATGTAATTTCACATTTAAACCAGTTATAAACAAGTGTCAATCTTTTGATAGTTATTATCTCATAAAAACACGCATTTTGTTTTGACGAAGGGAATTAATTTTGAAATTAATTAATGCAACTGATATGTTTTGAATTTGGTAAAATAGAAATCATTTTTTAGTTCATAATATCAAATATAGCTTAGTCCTAATTTTTGGAATTTTTCTGAAAACTTTCAATTTTTGATGAATAGTGAAACCACTAAGTGGTAGTTAAAAAAACTGAATTTTTCATAAAACTTAATTTCACCGCTTCTGTGAGTGGAATTTCAAAAATCCGAGAGACACGGTTGATATCAGTAAGTAAAATGTGGTTCAAAGAGATGAAAATAATTTTTTGGTGAATAGTAACTTTTTACTTTTTTTACCACGGTTAAAAGTAAATAGGGTAATTAAGGTTAGAAATGATATTATTATTACCCTAACAAATGTCCTAATTCTATTGGACAGGTGTAATTCAACCAAAAACAAACTTAGGAATAAAATATGACCATTTAGGCCCACTTGGATTAGATTATGACATTTATTATTAATTTATTTAAAGAAGGGTTAAAAGAGTTAAAATCAAAGTTTATTTACTAAAACATTTTTAATATGGGGTTATACATAAGATAAATTCGACTATAAATATTCATTAGAAAGATAAAAGTATTTACTACATAATGGTATTTTATTTTTAAGTTTTAGACATTAAATAATTTAATTTATTTATGACACAACGATGATGCAGTAATTATCTTATTAATGAAATATTGACATAATTGATGTTATAAATACCCAAATAAATATAATTTGAGACTTTTCATGAATTCCACTAATTGTCTAGGTTAATATGACATGTTAGTATTGATTTAATTAACTTTTTTCGAACTTATCATTCTGTTATAATTTTCACAAAAATCAATTACTAAATAGTGTCAAAATTGACATAAAATAGTTTTAAAAAAACTATTATATTATTAATTGTTATTTTATTCCTAAAAATCTAAGGTTCGGCCAAATTACTTAGATAAGGTTATATATATTAATAATAGACAACTTGGGGTTCGTTTTTCTTCTTATAGTAAGTTTATTAACCTTATAGTGTAAGAACACAAGAAGACACGGTAAAAGTAAAATTATTTAACTTAATGTTAAATCTAAATGATAAGGTTAAAATAGGAACCTAAACTTGTCTAAATTCGATTGGATGAGAGGATTTAGACCCATCCCCAGCTTAGCTTCGAAATATATCAATTTGGAACTATTTAAAACCGAACATGACTTTAAAATAAAATAATAGTTTTAGTTATTCCAAAGGTGCCCCTCTCCTCCCTTGTAAAAGGACACCTCCTCCCCCTCTTCCTCACACCACATTGAGCCTTCAAGATCGGCCAACCCCTGCCAATTCCTCCTCTCCACTTCCCTAGAGACATCCTAGAGTTCCTGGTCTTCTTCAAAGACCAATTTTAGTGCCCTAAAATAAGGTCTCAAAGAAGCACTTCAAAGAAGAGGTAATGTCCGTTACCGATTCCTTCATCTTTATTTCTTCTTCCACTTCTTCTTCTTTAGTTGTTTCATTATGAAGTAATAACATCAGTGTCACTCATATAATGATATGTTATTATAAGTATGAAACAACCCTATTTCACCATCTATCCATCCTACGGAAAAAGAAATCACCGCGCGTGCGTACGTACGGAATACCGTCTCCACGCCGTGGTGTAATCTATTTTCCACCACCACCTTACTCGGATGGGTATAATGGTGTAAATAATGATTATATATGACTATTATAAAGTGATATTGATTCTGAAATAGTATACATACACTTCAATACAATTCCACAATCATAGAAACGATATCATCACTCGTGCGTACGTACGGAATACCGTCTCCACGATGTGATGCGACTCGTTCTACATGATCTTCATTTCATAATGATTATATAAATGAATTGAATGAATGAATATGATATATATTACACTAATACCATTCTGGAAATGAGTTATCTATAACCTAAAGATAAGAATAAGAATTTATTCGACAAAACACGCATAACAACAAAAAGTTATAAACACCCGAATAACAAGTAGCAATGAAATATTACTACTAAGAAGCTAAGAAAATGACCATATATGATATCATAAAAAAGTATGATTCTGGAATAAGTGAATAACATTATTTAAATCATTATACAGGAGGTTCGGACACGTACAAAGCATATCAGACCTATGGTAAGGGAAATATCACAATCTCATTTTTATCCGAGATTGTTTATACTTTGAAATTTACTGGGGTGTATTTTATCATCCACATCCATGTTTCCTCAATATGTAATATTATTTCCATCCACCTACAATTGTTTAAATCAAATTTTACCCTTTGGTGAGTTTTTAGTAAAAGATATGAAAGGAATCTTTTGTCGTTTTTCGTACGAGGTACTTTTTGACTTTTCCGACAAAAGGACGAGAAGAATGTTTTTTTAACTTATACGACATGAATGAATTTTTAAAACATTATTTCCAAGAATATACCTTTACAAGTTTTCAAGTTTATTTTTAATCAACTTATTTTAGTTTAAAATTGTAAGACATGTTAAGAAAGGAAAATGTTTTTAAAGTAGAAAGGATATTTTCATCAAGAATGGAGTTCAAGTGTTTTATCAAAATTATTTTCCATCTAAGATAATAAAGGGTTCTCTTTCTATACCTATTATTACATGGATTTGATTATGTTGTTATGGAATTATTTTTATGAATTCCTTTATCTTATATGAGTTATTTTATGATGTCACAATGTTTAAGATTCCCATTTTTATTACATGGGTTATGTAATGATGTATGATTTATGATTTTGTGGCACACATAAGAATGGTATCATTATGAGATGGGTGGGACCTATATCTCCCTCCAATTCATTGGGTTAATATTTTATATCTCATGAAATAGACATGGCTGGAATGGTAGGTTATACCGGTTCAGTGAAACAGGACTGAAACGAGGGTGACTCGGTTCAGAAATGGACTTTGTCCACTAAGATAGTCTTGTAAATGAGTCTTGACTAATAAGAAATGATTCTCTATGATTATGTGTGTATGCCACAAAGTTTCATGTTTTAAGTTATGATTATTGTGATTACATTTCACTGCCATGATTTATCCCATGTTATGAAATTATGATCTCTTTTGCAGGTTAAGATTTCCAAAATTTATGTGCTTATGTATACGATGTGATTGATATTTCTTTTGTTTACCCTTACTGAGCATTTGAGCTCACCCTTTTATGTTTTATTTTCCCCAGATATAAAGAAAGGTTTTAGGTAAAAAAATGGAAGATCTTTATGGGAGATTTTGAAGATCTTTCACCACGATTAGAAGATTATATTCCTAGTTTCCAAAGACACTAAACTATTACGATCCTTGTGTGTGTGTTTTTGTTATATACTAAGTATTCCGCAAAAGTAATGTAATGTCCATGTACGTCAAGATATGGGTCTCTACAGATAGTGTGTTCTGTCAAATTCAAGTAGCCTATCCAAGAAGGTAATTCACCCCATAATGGAATTAAAAAAATAATACTAACTTGAAGTATAGATATCATTCCACACATAGAAACATGAGTTTAATAATGGGTATTTTGTATATAAAATATCTAAAATAAATAGACAAGGAAATAAAAAATGGTTTGTTCCTGCAGATTTGGATGTTAAATAATTTTGAATTCCATAGATAAGTATAAATAGTGTTTCTTTGAATTTTTTGGAGATTATATGATCTTAAATAGATAATAAACTCTATTTTTTCATTTTTTAATTTATATTTAATTTTAAATTCATTATATAAATAAAGTAGTTATTCAACAAGCTGGTTTGAGTTATTTATTAGTCTTAATAAGGAAAGTATTAAAGTTAAAAAGAATATTTCTATTTGAATATTATTTGTCTATTATTCATCGTGAATTTTTAGAATATTTATTATACTTTATATTATTTTGATTTTGATTTTTTATGTTATGTGATTATTTAAATGATTTTTTATACCACATTGTATGTTCTAAAGTGAACATAGTAAATAAATAAATATAAAGTTAGAAAATAGAAATTTATAACTCATGTTGATTTTATTTAGGTGACCTGATGTGTGGTGTGGGGTTTCGTTTGTGATTTGTGTTGGGTTCCAGAGTTACAACCTCCTACCCTAGTTTCTATTATAATACTGAGAAAATAAGGGATCCTCTCTCACTTCCTCTCTCTCCTTCCCCATTCTCTCCCTCCCTCCCTAATTCTATCTTCTTTCATTATTATTTTCTCCTTTGATTTATTTTTTTCTTATTCCCCTATAAAAGATACATTTTTATTAGTGTGACCATCTCAATAAGAGGAAGGTAATCCCAAAATTTTTATTTTGTTATTCAACTAATTAAGGAATGCTTGACTAGCTCATCTTATTTCATTTAATTTTTTGAAGAATTTTTTTATTCCCTTAATTAAAGTTTTATTCAAGGGGTCATATTGATGAAGAAGGTCTGATTTATTTTAAGTTTGTGACCCTGATCATTTTCCATGCCTTAATTCATATATAAAATTTTGTTTGGTGAGTCAGTGTGTTGTGTTAAATGAAGGTGACCAAACTATGATGAAAATTTACTCAATAATGGGATTAAAAAGTTATACTAACTTGACGTGTGATTATCCTTCCATGCAGGTCATAATGATTTTTACAATACTTATTTTTTGTATAATATGTAAAATAAATAAATAAGGAAATAAAAATGGCGTTATTTATGATAAATTGGTTGTTCAATTATTTTAAATGTTGTAAGTAGAAATAGTGCAAGATTAAATTGTTTGGATATTAAATGATCCTAAATAGATAAGATAATATATTGTTTCTTTTTTTAGTTTCTATATTATTTTAAATGCAGTAAATAAATAATGTTGTGATTCTAAAAGGTGTTTTGATTTTTTTATTATTCTATATAAAGAAGGTTTTAAAGTTATAAATGCATATTACTCATTGAATTTTGTTTGTTTGTTATTCAAAATGAATTATCAGAATATTGATTTTCCTTAATGTTATTGTAATCATGATTTTTATTGGTATGTGATTATTGAAATGATATTTTTGGGTATGACGTTGTAAGTTCTTAAGAGAATGTGGTAAAGAGATAAAAATAAAGATAAAAATATATAAATGTAATTTTTAACTTGAGTTAAATTTATTTTAATGACCCAATGTGTTGGAATGGGTGTCAGTGTGGGATTTGGTCTGGGTTTTAGAGTTACAATCCCCCCTTTGTTCTATTATATTATTAAGAAAAATGGATCTATTATCACTTATCTCTCTCCCTCTACCTTCTCTCCCTCCATCCTTAAGTCTCACTTATTCCTTTTATTCTCTTTACTCTATTTATTTTATACTTGGTTTCCTGACATAGTTTTTTATAGAAGTGTGACCATATCGAAAAGATGAAGGTAATCCTTAACATTTGATTCTATGATTCAATTGCTTTTGGAACATTTGGTCAGTTCATCTTATTTCATAAATTTTTTGAAGAATTTTTTATTCTTTTAATTCATGATTTATTCAAGGGTTAATATTTACAAAGAAGGTGTGATATATTTTAGGTAGGTGTACCTAAATTTTT
Source organism: Viscum album (assembly GCA_963277665.1). Taxonomy (NCBI): domain Eukaryota; kingdom Viridiplantae; phylum Streptophyta; class Magnoliopsida; order Santalales; family Viscaceae; genus Viscum; species Viscum album. The sequence goes on along the minus strand of OY728146.1, from coordinate 637,971,682 downwards.
TCATGTCTCAATTCATGTATAAGGTTATGTTTGGTGAGCCAATGTGTTATGTCAGATACAGGTGACTTGACAAAGAATCTAATACAACTGATAATGGAGTTAATGAAAACTTTATGCTAAATTGAAGTGTAAATATAATTCCACATATAAGAGAATGAGTTTGAAAATGGTAATTTTTTTATAACATATCTAAACTAAATAAACAAGGAAATAAATATGATGTTATTCATGATTAATTGGATATGAAATTATTTTAAATTCTATAAGAATAAATAGTGTTTCTTTGACTTGTGAGGTTGTTATATGAGCTTAAAAAATTAAAAAAAAACTATTATTTCCTTTTTAGTTTCTTTATGAATTTTAATGAATTAAATAAATAAATTTTTGATTCTATAAGATATTTTGAGTTATTTATTAGTCTTAATAAGGTAGAATTAAAGTTCAAAATGTGTATTTCTTGTGGTATATTCTTTTCTTTTATTCATGATGAATTATTAGAATATTGATTTTCTTTAATATTATTGTGATCTTGACTTTTCAGGGTATTTTATTATTGAAAGGAATATTTTTTGTACCACATTCTTTGTTCTCAAGTGAATGTGATACCTCAGACCATAACTCCTAAAATTCCATAGAAATAATCATCTTCTTTATATATGAGCTTTGAAATGAACTGAAGTGTCCCAATTTTAACCATCAATAATTACAATATCACTAAACAATATTGAGTTACATACATTTGAATATAATTTTAAGTGTATAGTTTTACAGTTGTAGGAAAAAAATTAACTAATAAAGATCATGAATATCTCATAAAATTGTTGTGTTTTCCACAATATAAGAAACTATTTAATCTGTAATGATTATTTTAAATCACCCACAAAATTCTCCATATAATCCATTATATTATGCATATCATGTATACTAAATTTCATCATAACCTGGGGAAATGTAAATATAAGAAAGGGTGATATTAAACACTTGATAGGAGTAATCATAAGCGATAACAATCAAGGATCCAAAGTGAGTATAATATGATCATAAATAATATGGCAGGAATAAATAATCTAAATAATTCCATAATTAAAATAAATTATGTGCATAACATATCCATGGTATACATATCAAAAAAAAATTCATAAAAAAAATTAACTAGTTCATTAGTGATGAAATGCATAATTTTGGGTAGCTAACTTCATGACCTAAGCTATGACATCGTGATCTAATTGACGCATAAAGGGACTATTTTAGGCCCCATACATCACTATTAAAGTTGAATAAATTCATTATATAAGGAATGAATAATATATATAATAAATAACTAATATTTATTGATAATAAGTTACCATATATATTTTAATAACAAATATATATATTTTCAATATTCCCCAATCAATAAATGGAATGGATTTTTCTGTAAGAATCCCTCAAAATAATACCATATAGAGAAAGGGGTATATGGTTAAGTCAGTAATTTCCACAATCAATCAACATATGGAATCTAGGTAAACACTCTTCAATCATTAGAATAAAAAAATATTTCTCATAAAGGAATGGAATTGGAAGAACAATTATGCCAGTAATAGGGGATGATTTGGAAAGACAAATGCAGTGATGGATTTTTTTAGATTTAATTCCCTAAAATAAAATAGAATGAGATAATTTTAAAGTTAATCTATGAATAATATATAAACTGAAAAAGGGGAAAATTGAATATGAATAATATATAAAATAATAAAAATTTATATTCAAAAAACCCTTAAAATAATGGAAATATAAGAATCAAAGGAACAAGAGAGTGTAATGTATAGAGTTTTTAGAGTTAGTATAAAACCTATAACTTTTTTGGATTTTTCTAATCTTTCATTATACCAATTTCTTTTTCAATCATTTTAACCTAATTATAAGTTTTCTCCAACTAGATTTCTTTTTTTAATGGGTTTAGAGGTTTAAGGAAATCCTCAGGTGTTTGAATTGGTTTCAGGTGTGCCAGATAGTAAAAGTCCTAGTTTTGGAGGTTGTAGATTAAGCTGAATGGTTGAGGTGAACCATATAGCCTCTTCTAATAGACTATGTTTCCCAATTTTTTATTACCGCACGGTTTGGAAAACTATGCATGTTGGGTTACACAGTCATGTGTTAACCTCTATAGTTTTTATAGAGGTCTTTATCATGGCTTTCACATGATTAGGGAAACTGTGTATAATCCACAAGGATGGTTCTACTTAATAAGTACCCTCACATGTATCCATCATAGATACCACATGGTTTGTAAAACCATATGAGGTAACAATGTGACCTCTTGAAGGGGTGAAAAATCAGTTTTCCCCTCTTCTCTTTTTCTTATTTTCCATCTTATTTCTCCTCTCTTCATCACGTGTAATAGTAGGGGGGTCGATCATTTATTCTTATTCAAGGTTGTGATCCTTATCCCCTATTTGAGATCCATTTTTATCATCTTCGGGTGCATTGGAACAGCATCGGTGAGTCTCTAATCTCACTTGATTCCATTTTCATTTTCTCTCACCTCATAGAACACTAAATTCTTCCAAGTATTTTTTCCTTATTTTCAAGGAATTCATCTGAAACAATGATTTCTTCCTAGTTGGTCATAATTATATACTAATATTGGATGTTCCTACATCGATGAATCTAAGGTTTGTGGTTCATACAATTCTTTAAGACTTTGCGAGTGTTTGGGGGGGTGGGTACAACTTTTAACATGCTAAGGTGTTGAATGAGTGAGACCCCCTAATTTAAGTGGTAGATTTTAATTAATTAATTAGACATTGTGAGATTACTTTGGGCATGCTTGATTAAAACTACAAGTGGGTTGAGCCATGCGAGAGGCTCAAAACCTTGGGTGGTTAGGTCGGGGGTGTTCTTTATGTTAAATTGAATGTTTATTTTAAATTGTTGTTTAATTAAATTATATTAAACTGAATTTATTATTTAAATGAATATATATATATATATATTAGTTTCTTCGGTGATCCATGGGATCATGATAGGCCTAGCTTAGGTATTGAAATAGCAAGGGATGTCTGTTTGAGGTGATGTGATCGTTAGGATGGGCTTGACCCATATTACATGGGTGATGTGATCACTAGTTGGAAAATATGGTTGGTAATTAAGGTAGAAATTATGTTAGGTTTTGGGAAAGGCCCATGATATTGGATGGCATGGCAATCAGATTTGAGCGATATGGTCACAAGGGCATGAGGTGCTAGACTTGGTATGGCTTAGGTACAAAACTGGTGATGTTCCTCACTTGTGATTGACCAAAGTTCCATTTGGAGTCATTTTCACATAGTTTGACTCAGGGATGAGGTGGTTTTGACCAATCGTGTTGGTAGAGGCCCCCAATCGTGTGGATTAGGTAATTGGTTTGGGGGTGATTTCCATAGAAAGACACAGGGACATTGATGAGCCATCAGATGATAGTGTTGAGCTGATCGGTTGGGGGGTGATGCCTATTATGCTTGAGGTTGTATGTCTAGGGTCATTTTAGTGTATGGGAATTATAATTATGATAGAATTTGTTCTTTGACACAATGGTGATTTTACCTTGAGGACATACATCATTTTGCCTCTAAACATCGGGCTTCATATTGAAGGGTTCTTTTGAGTAGGGGTCCAAGGGACTAAGAATGTATTGATTTGGGAGTTTCTTCAATACATCAATGATATGTTTTGGCATGTAGTCTCGGGTGACATTATCGGTTGAATCGGAGGGTTAACCTTGTACTTTTGACATTAGAGGATTCCTTAGGCCTTGGGATAATGATCCTCTCTACTATGGAATTACAGCATTGGTCGAGGTCAGTGATAGATTCCTAGTGGATTTTGAGAAATAGTGAAGAGTGTGTTTATTTATACGCTTGTTCCAGTATTTTCTTTATTTATAGTTACACTCACTTAATCAAAAATTTATTGTACGCACATGTGGTTTGTACCCTACTGAGACTCGCTCTCACACCCTACATGGTCCATTAGAGATGCATGTATACTTTATGCATATACATTAAGGAAGTTGTTGGGTCTCTAATGTTGGATCATAATGGTTGAGTTAACATAGATAGAAGGAATAAGACCAACTTTTCTTACCATAGCTGGAGTTTACCTTTCAGTTCTCTTCCTTTCATTATATAAGCATGGTTATATCATATGTGTGTATAATGGTTATCCATTGGTGACCCCCTTATGGATATTATATGTATGACCTAATATGTATATATTTTCTATATTAGATTCTACAAATGGTATGTTTGGTTTTTTATTAATTATATTTTTGTTGTTAAATATGCTTCCTCTATTATCTGACATTGAATGTGCTTCTACCATGGGTGGTTCTGGTTTGAGTTTTTTGGGTTTTTTTCCATTCCATGTTATATATATATATATACTCATTCCATTATGTCATAATCTCCTAAGGGTATAGTATCCTCACTATCACTTTGTTTACACCCTCGATGCTAATTAGTAGCCTTTGTCATATGGGGAAGCACATCTAAGGCTAGTGAAACCCATCCTGATAGTACTATTTTGGTGGATAAATAGGTCAAAGATACTAAAAATGGTATATGATCCATTCTTAACTGGAAATTAGTAGCAACATTTTTATAGATACTAATGGTACTGAATTATTTTCTTTTTTGCTAGTCTTATTATTTGAGTTATGGAAGAGTGAAGATTAAGATGTTGTTGGAACTATGTTTATAGCTCGTGTTTGATATTATAGGTGAAATATATATGTATGTGTGTGTGTGTGACATGGGCATGAATCTTGTAGGATCTGGAATTTATTATGACATTGGCAGATGTTGATCACTAGGTTAGGTGACAAGGTCATCAGTTTGAGGCAACATGGTTCATCAAGACGGTCATGGATCAAGGAATATGTTAGACTTTGATTTGATAAGGGAAGGTACGGAGTCCATGAGGCTATTATTCCATGTGGCATGGTTACAATAGGGATGGGTAATGGTAGTGAAATTATGTTGCATGTTACTACTTTTCTTATCTGTGTTATATATATGTGTGTGTGTGTTATCTAGGATGTATGTTCATTTAATGGTATTAAATGGGTTGTCACCTAGATGGCTCATATGGAGAATCAGGAAGGTATTAATGGGGTATTGTAGGTGTGCAAGCAGGTTGCGACCCCTAAGGGTCAGGCAGAACAGGTGAAGGATTGAGAACATGTTCCAGTTCAGGCCAAGAAGCCATTAGATTTTAAGGCCTTTGGGTTGGGGCTTGATGAGCAGCTCAGAGTGATACTGGTTTAGGTTATACAGGGTATCGACAGGGGGTCTCAGGGTGAAAATAATTCTACGGAGTATCTGACTCATGAATTTCAACTTTAGAACCCACAAATTTTTCATGGTGATGGTGGTTCACATAGAGATGAGAACTAGATCGAGTCTATGCATATGATCTTTAAGAAGCTAGAGATGCCTTCGGGTTTGAGGTTAAAACTAGAAACCTACATGCTCATAGGACCGGCTAAGAATTGGTGGGACATGCAGGTCCAGGAAATAAAACACTATGCGATGAACTGGACAGACTCTTATGCTTGGTTATCTAAGAACTTCTTCCTAGATATGTTTTGGGATGAAAGAGCTTGCGAATTCTTAAGCCCTAATTAGGGACACATGTACGTTATAAACTATGCAGTGGAGTTCACCAAAATTTAATTTCATTTCACCTGGCATAGTGAGTGATCACACCTCAAGGGTGATGAATTTTGAGGATGGTTTATGACAAGTCATTCGGGTGTAGGTAAATATATTTAGGTTTGAATCATTATTTGTTATGGTTAATCAGAAACTCATGGCTAAGGGAAAATTGATGGATAGGTTGTACTCAAGCTAAGTGATGACTTCAGGAGACTTCAGTGGTGATTCTTCAGATGGTAGTAAGAAAGGAAAAAATGAGTTCTAATAGGGTAGTCAGTCCAAGGATTCATCCATACCACCTCAAAGTGGATATTAAATGTTTTCCTTCTAGAGTTGACAGTTAGGACATGTCCAAAATTAGTGATAGTGGACTCTAAAGGACTGTCGGTCATGTGTAAAGGTTAATCATCTTGATAGGTTCTACAGGAATCCTTCTTAGATATTAAAAAATTAGGGATTGGGGAAGACTTAGGGTTCTGAGATCAGACTGGGAGTGGTACTAGGTGATGTTAGTCATGTTTCATCTTCATGGGAATGTTATGGAAGATACATCAGGACCCATCAGTGGGGTCAGTGGACATTGACTAGTGCAACACTATAGGTAGGACAGGCTTCATGTAGTTGGGTTTCGGGCTAGGTGTATGATGTAGAGATACCAAGGTCAAAGTAGGCTGGTGATTCAATGGTAGTCAAGGGTATGTTGTGGATATATTTGTTTCGTTTTATTTTTCTTGGGAATGGCATGTTGAGGAACATTTTTTTTGGGTTCATGAGGTGTTTGGGTTATATTTATAAACTAACCAGATAATAGTTAGTATGTTGGAACTGGCTCACTTGTGTTATTGATATATATGTATGAGGTACATGGAATTGGGACCATTATGTGAGTAGCATATAGTGGATTTCTATTGAGGTATATTGGAATATGGGAATTGTTAGATTTTGGAATTGATTGTGGTGTGAGGCACCATGACTTTTTATCATCTATTCAAATGTCAGACCTCATTAGTGCCATGTTTGAAATGGGAATGAGGCAAGCACCAATGCGGTGTAGGATTCCGATGGGTTTGGGTATGACACAAGAGAAACTAATGAGGTTCTGAAGTGAAAATATATCACAGGAGGAATTTTGAGTCTAATAATGGTTGATGGACCATTTCTTTGGTTGATCTTTTAGTCAGGATGTGACTGGGGTAGGTCACTCCTAAGGTGGGGAGCCCCCACTAAGGTTATTGACCTATTCCATTGAGATTGGTGTAGTTTGAGTAATTTTTTACCAATATGGGTATTTTCAGTTCCATATCTAAGTTTTACTTCATGACTTTGGGACAAGCTATGTTAAGGTCATGACATTGTAACATCATGGGTTTTTGGAGTTGGTCAAAAACCCCTCCCTTTATGAATTTTTATGATCAATTGGTATGCCAGTTTCTTTTCTGATGAATGAAACCTAATTCTGATTTTTCCAAAACCAAATATCTTGTTTTGGATGGTTTTATAGGTTTTGAAAAATCCTCGGGTGTTAGAATGGGTTTCAGGTGCATCAGAGGTCTGAAGGCCCAGTTTTGGCGGTTATAGGTTAAGTAGCATGGTTCAGGTAAACTATACAACCTCTCCCGGAAAACTGTTCCACCCAATTTCATACTACTTCATGGTTTTGAAGATAGTGTGGGTTGGTTCTCATGGTCATTCATGAACCTATGTAGTTTTTTATAGTTATTTTACATAGATTCCATGAAGTTATGGAAAACTATGTGTATGTCACACGGGTAGTCCCATTTAGGTAGTACCTTCACACTATAGCATGCATTGTTGCCACATGGTTTGTAAAATCAAGCGAGTTAAACATGCAGCCTCTTAAAGGGATGAAAAGTTGGTTTTTTCCTTATTTTATTTTTAATCTTTTCCTTCTTATTTCTCCTCTCTTGGTCATGTGTATTAGGTGGTGGCTCTCCATTTTCTTCCTCATCTTGTGTGTGATCCCTCTTCTTTATCTGAGATCCATTTTGATCATTATTAAGTGAACTAAAACCACATCATTAAGTCTCTCCTATATATTGATTCTCTTTTCCTTTTCTCTCACCTCATGGGCCATTAAATAAGTTCAAGTAATTTTTTCCTATTTTTAGGGAATTCATCATAAATTAATATTTCTTCTAAATTGGTCATAGTTAGAGGCTAAAATCGAACATTCCTATATCTACGGCTCCAAGGTAGGTGGTGCATACCTATCATTGAGATTTCACAAGTGTTCATGGGGCATCAATTTTATCTTGATGAGGTATTGACCAAGAAAAACCTTGTAATTTAAGTGTTTTCATTTAATTAATTAATTGGACCTTGTAAGATTAATTTAGGCATTCTCTATTGAAACTACAAGTGCGTTGAGTCATGTAAGAGGCTTAGAAACTTGGGCAGTTGGGCTAGGGCCGTCCTTTATGATAAATTTGATTATTTATTTAATTTTTTTCTCAATTAAATTATATTAAATTCAATTTCTTATTAAAATTAATTTTTATATATATATGAGTTTCTTTTATGATCCATGGGATCATGACAGACCTATCCTGGGGATTGAGATAGTGATGGATATCTATTTGAGGCAATTGAATCATTAGGATAGGATTGTCCTATGTTACTTGGGTTATGTGATCAGTAGTTGGAAAACATGGTAATTGGTTGAGGTGGAAAGGCTATAAAGTTGAGGTCATGTCCCATGATATTGGATGGAATTGCCATCAGATTTGAGTGACATTGTCACAGGGGCACGAGGTTCCAAACTTGTTGTGTCTTGGGTACTAAAATGATGATGGGGATAACTCAAGATTGTACAAAGAACTATTATATGTCATGTCTACATAATTTAAATTAGTGATGAGGTGTTATTGACAACTCATATTGGTAGAGGCACCCAGTAGTGCAGCTTAGGTGATTGGTTTGGGTGTGCTTTCCATTGAAATACATAGGGATAGTGAGGTACCATCAGATGATTTTGTTAAGGCTATCAGTTGGGGGATGAGGCCTACCATTCTTAAGGTTATAGAGATATGATCATTTTGGTGGATAGACATCATCATTCCTTAGTACAATATTCTTTGAGATGAAATTGATTTTACTTCAAGGATAGACAATGTTGTGCCTCCGGACGTCGACCTCTAGGTCGACAGGTTCTTTTGAGCAGGGGGTCCGAAGGACAAGGTATGTATTTATTTGGGATTTCCTTAGGGTTTTTGGTGACATTTTTTGGCATGACGTGCCAAGTGAAATTATAGGTGGAACCTAAGGGTTCACCTAGTAATTTTGACATCATGGGATGCCTTGGGCCATGGGCAAAGGATCCTCTCTACTTTGACATTTTGGAGTTGGCCAAGGCATGTGAAAGATTCTTGGTGGATTTTGAGAACCATTGAATAGTGTGTTTATTTATTTTCATGTTTCACTATTTTATTCATTTGTAGTTACACCCACTTAACCACAAATATAAGGTATGCACATGTGGGAGGTACCCTACTAAGACTCATTCTCACACCCTACATGGGCCCTTCAGGATGCGTGTAGACTTTATGATTCATCATTCAGGTAAGGGTTTATGATCTAGAGATGGATCCTAGTGGTTGAGTTGGCATGGATGGAAGGCAAGGGACCACTGGTTCTATACTTAGCTAGAGTTTACCTTTCGGTTTTATTTCCTTTATTATATCATCATTCTTATATAATATGTATGTACAGTGGTGAATCATTAGAGACCCGCTTCTAGATATTTTATGTATGGCCTAATATATATGGATGCTCTATTTTAGATTCTACAAATTGTATGTTTGGTTTTTTATTAATTCTATTATTGTTGTTGATTATGCTTCCACTACTATCTGATTTTGAATGTGCTTCCATCGTGGGTGGGTATATTTCGAGTCTGTTGAGTCTTTTCTTCTGTTGCATGTCACATATATATATATATATATATACTCAGACCATTATGAAATCATCACTTAAGGGTATAATATTACCACTATCACCCTTTTTACACCCTCACTACTAGTCGGCAGCCTTTGGAATAAAGGGAGGCGCGCCTAAGGCCAATGGAACCCATCATGATATTATTGTTTGGGTGGATAATTGGTCCCATATGCTATAGATAGAAATTCCATGAAATTAAAATATAATTAAATAGAAGACATTGATTTTACTTTAACTAAATAGAGCTTTCAATACACAATATAAAAGAAAATATAGTTTTCAATATCAAACATGACTCGTGTAATTAAAAATAGAGGCAAATAACACTTAATGCTAAAGAAACATTTAAATCAAAACATATTAAATGATAGAATTTTAAATTGAACATTAAATACCCTGAATAATGATATAATAATGATATAAAATATCAAACAGGTAGTAATTACACAATAAAAAATAAATTATGGTGCATAACATAGTCATGTATCAAGGAATCAAAATTTTAGACAAAGAACACTTATATATAACACAATCATTGAGGTAGGAATCATTTGATAATGCGATTATAAGGAATAGTTGTAAAACCCTAGAAAAGAAATAAAACACCATTTATTCATTAGGTATAACAAATAAATTATGGAACAAAAGAGCTTCAATAAGAAATATTGTAACTCAATTGAAGAAAATTTAGTTATCAAAACCCTTACATTTGGAGTATCATCTAAATCAAAACCTTTGAAGTAGAAAGAGATTAAAACTAAAATAAAAATAATATGAGGTATAATTCATGATATAATATAATAAATAGGTATTATATACACCATATAAAATTTAATTAGTGCATAATAATAATCATGTCTCAAGAAAATAGAAATTGAGACCCATAAACCCCTTTCAAGTAACATAATATTTTTTTCTGAATTATTTGATAATAAGGTTATAAAGAAGAATTATAGAACCAAAAAAATGAGGAAGAAAGAAAATAAAATTTATTCATTAGATTATATAAATAAAACTTGGAACAATATTTTTTAATGATAAATTCCGTAACTCAAGGGAAGAAAATGGATTTAGTAGAAACCCTCACCTTAATTCATGCTTTGTCTAAATGCACACTAACCACTTGTAAAAAATAACTATACCAATCACCCATTTTATAAAATTAATAATATATATAAACTTTAATAAACCTAATTCATAATTATTATCTATATGTACATTAGTAAGTTAAGATCTATTTTCAATGTTGAGTGTGAGTAATCTTGATCATTTTAAACTAGTTTCATAATAGCAATGTTATTCTTAATTTTTTTCTATAAAATTTCATAATTAATATATCATAAAAGGAAATAGAATTTATTTTTTAAAAATTATTTATAATTTTATATTTTTATTCTATAATATTTTTCATTACGATCATAAATATGAAATCAGTGGTGAGTGTGTTTCAATGATTTTTCACGAACATACGTTGGTATCTTAACAAATGAGTTTAATATTAATGCTTTGATTAAAGAACTAAAAAATAATTATTATTTAATTAATTATTTCATATATTTCTAGAAATTAAATTATCATGGTCATACATGATAAAAATTTATAATATATTCAAGTAGATAATTAAACTGGCCCAAATAAGAACATACCATAATTAATGGATGATTATGAAGTGATTTAGTTGTAATATATTTATAATAATAGAATAATGACCTTATTTAGTCTTTTTTACTGTGATATATTATAATTGTAAATAATTATAAGAATAATACAACTTATCTTAAGTTATTATATAGTATGAATAATTTATTTATTTCTCATAGAATTCTCTTTTGAATGGTTTAATTTACAATGGTTTTTTATTCCTTATATCTTTAATAGGTTGTGAAATATGTCTTAAAAACATTAATAATTTAATAAAAATCATATTTATCTATTAAACCCATTATCATGATCATATATGAAATTAATTTATGAAAAAAAATACAAATCAATTATTCCATGGTTACGGTAGTCCACACGCACACATGGTTAATGATTTCATTTTCCATAAAATGATAGAAATTTAAAATAAATTTTATCATTTTAGAATATAAAATATATTATAAATATATTACTTCTTTATCAAAGTCAACATTATTACATGATTTATAAGTTAGTTAAGTAAAATGAAACATGATGCTCTGTAGAGACGGTAGTCTGCACACATGCACGAATGTCTTTTTTATTTTTCCTAAGAGAAAAGGGTAAATGTGGTTAATAGTTACTCCCTTGGAATAATAAAATTTGGTGTAAAAGTAATATTGATGTAATTATATTTTAAGGATAAAATGTATTTGGAAAAGTAATATATAAAAGAAAATAAATTAGGGAAAATTTATACTCATGTTGAGGACTTGGGATTTCACATAGAGGACTCCTTGGAATGAAAGGTATTAGGACAATATCTTGTAAAAATAAGCTTTAAGGGAGTGAAATAGGATTCTATGGGAATTAATAAGTGTATTTATTTAAGTAAAACTAATTTTTAGTGGTATTGAGGGGGTGGTGAGATGCCCCTTTCATAAGTGGAAAGAATAACATTTTTCTAAATATTAAAACTTAATATAAATAGAACACATGTTTAACATATAAAGTGGCACTAAAAATGTAGAATAATTGATTAATGGATGATATAAGGTTTAAAATGCATCAACCTTTCATTTTCAAACATTTTTTAAGTCCCTTTCTCTTAGAATGTTCACTTTTACCATTTTTTGTTTTACCATGGTAACTAACTTTTACCATGATAATTTAATTTTAATGAATAAAAAAAATAACATATTAAATAATTTGGACCTAATAATTCTTTATATGAAATAAATTTTTTCCAATAAAATTTATGTGTCAGAAAAATCAATTTTAGCATTTGTACATGTAACATGTAAAACACCATTTTTAGAAAAAGTGCATTTTTATGTTTAAAATTTATGTGTAGGATAAAATTACAGATATCAATGATTTTTATGAAAATTTTATTATAAAACAAATAAAATTTATATGTATTCAATATCAATAAAAAACCAAATTTTACTAAAATAATATTTAATTAAAATAAAATACAAAAAACATTTTTTTATTTGAAAATATTACTTATGTTCACAAAATGTTAAATATATGATTTATAAATTAATAATGGTATTTAAAAATGTATAATATTACTCATTAAATAAATATTTGATCAATTAAAAGTTTTTATCACTATAGAAAAGGTCATTATTGGTGGTTTTTTTAGACTAATGGTGGTTTAAGCTGTATCATAATAATATAATTGAAGTTAGTAAAATTGTCATGTATTGCATGGTAGTTAGTCATTTAGTGGTGGTTTTTTTGATTTCATAGAGGATTTATGATGTGTATTTTTTTGGAACATTTAGAGATGGTTCCATGTGTATTTAGCTGTGGTTATTTTATTTTAAAAAAATTACAGGAAATATAAATAAAATGAAACAAATTGTCATTGAACATACTAAAGGCGGTTTGTTTTAGTGGCGGTTAATTGTAACTACCACTAAAACATATTTTATTAAATTTATTAAGTGGAGGATACTAAAAATTACCGCTAAATTAGTTTTTTAAAATTATTTAATTTAAAATGTGTTATATAGACATCATACATCCATTCCCATATATACAAACATCTATAGTCTTTATAACCTTAGTCTCAGTTAACCCATACATCTATCGACCAATACCCCAGTCATCAATATAAACATATAAAATATGTCCAACAACAACTGATGCTTAATATACACCCACTTCATGACCTTAACTGCATCTATCAACCTCTACATCATCTCATCAATTGAAAGTGACCACGTTATCTCATCAACTATAACAAAAAATAAATAATTAATTAAAAATAAACATACTAAATCAGAATTATAGTAGAAAACTAGAGAAATTTCATGGATCAGAATGTTCAACCTCTTACCTACTACCATCATCAACCACCTACAATGAAAATGAGAAAATTTAACAAAATAAATGAAAAATAAAAAAAGACACCTAATATATTCATAATTTTACACATAAAATTTGATATTTTTATAATCAAAATAAATAAATTATAACATAAAACAAATAATATATAATGAAAAACAATTTGAAAACATAAAAATACCTATTTAATATATATTCAACACTTGAAACTAAAAAGGGATAAGTAAATATTCTAATTTATTTTTAAAATGATGTGTGGTGTCCTTGAACTTGAATTAATAAAAAAATTAACGAAATTAATATCATTGTATTTCTTATATTTTAAAAAAAATTAGTGGTGGTTTTCCAATGATTTCATATCAATATATAGTTTTTTCTATGGTTTTGACCATTCCAGGCACGTTTTAGTGTTTTAAATCACTAAAAACACAATTATGGCCATCACAAGAAAACCATAATGTGAAATGATGTATTATCAGTTCTTAAATTTAAAAATTAAATCTACGATCATTATCCCCTAATTTCAAAGTATTCCAACATCATTTTCCTATTTTTGACCCATTGGCACATGTTTTTAAAGGACTTTGTACCTTTAAGAAGTTTTTACTAAGTAATTCTAACCACACTACACATTGTATTAATAGGTTATCAGCACTGACATGTCAAAAAATAGATCATTAGTCTTTTTCCCATGATTTCAGGTTAACTTGAGTTATTTTTTATGGTTTTGACCGTTCCATGAATGTTTTAGTGTTTTAAAGCACTAAGAAATGCATTTACAACCATCCCTAGAAAATTGTAAGTTTGAATTACGTGTCCTTGGTTCCTAAATTTCATAATTAAATATATAGTTGGTATCTAAGATTTTAGGGTAATATGACATCTTTTACTAGCTTTTGACCCCCCAACACTTGTTTTTTAAGACTTTTTTACATTTAAGAAGTGTTTACTGACTAATTATAACCACACCACACATAAGATTGATGTGTTTTATTTTATTACACATATAATAAATTCATAGGTGGTTTTACCATGATTTCACAACAATATGACATCATTTGTTATGGTTTTGACCATTCCACATGCGTTTTAGTGTTCTAAAACACTAAAAACATGTTTACAACCATCCAGGGAAAACTGCAATTCCAAATGACATGAAGATGATTCTTATAAATAATAAATGACTTATGGACCATTTTCCTAAAGTATCAAAACAATGTGAATGCATTTTATTAGTTTTGAGTAGGTCAGCTATCCTTTTTACTAGAATGGATGTAAATTTTAAATAAAAATATGCACTTTGAGACATATTGGGCACATCGTATATCAGATTGATGTGTGGTTGATTCCTACACATCAAAACTAACTTATGGATAATTTTCTTAAATTATCAAAATAATTTGAATGTATTTTCTCAGTTTGGAGTAGGTCAATTGTCCTTTTTACTAAAATTGATGTCAATTTTAAATAAAAAAATGCACATTGAGTCATACTGGACACACTATGCATAGGATTTAGGTGTGGATGATTCCTATATGTCTCAAATTACAAAAGGATCATTTTAAAAAAAAATATAAAAACAATTCAAATCTGTTTTCTCAGTTTTGAGCACATCACTTGTCTTTTTTATGAAATTTTCATTTTGAACTAGAAACACGCACTTGGACTCATATTGATAACATTATGTATTGGTTTTTTGTGATACCAATTAATAGACATAATAAATGAATTATAAATAAATTTAATAAATTTTCAAGAAAATATAAGCTTGTTTTCTTGAATTTTAGTGATTGAATCTTTTTGAACTAAAATATCATTTTTAAACTGATAAAACACACATTGATTCATATCAAGCACATCTTGTATCAAATTGGGGTTTAGATGATTCCTATATGTCATAAATGACTTATGAATCATTTTCATAAATTATCAAAACAATATGAATGTGTTTTCTTGGTTTTGAGTAGGTCAGTTTCTTTTTTTACCAAAATGAAAATAAATTTTAAATAAAAAAGACTCACTTGGAACCATAACAAGAACATCATGTATCGGATTGAGGTGTGGTTGATTCCTACATATCAAAAATGACCTATATATTGGTTTATTAAATTACCAAAACAATATGAATGTTTTTTATCAGTTTTGAGTAGGTTATTTTTCATTTTTACTAAAATTGATGTCAATTTTAAATAAAAAGACACACTTGGAGTCATACTGGTCACAACATATGTCAAATTGAGGTTTGTATGATTCCTATACTTTTAAAATGAATTATTTATTATTTTAATAAATTATAAAAATAATATAAATGTGTTTTCTCAGTTTTGAGTGTGTCACTTCTCTTTTTTACTCAATTTTCATTTTAAATTGGAAACACTCACTTTGACTCATACTGATCACATCGTGTACTGGTTCGATGTGAGACTAATTTCTACACATCAAAAATGAATTATAAATCGATAACCAAAACCATCAAGAAAATTCGAGAGTTTTTTTATGGTTTTCAGTGTGTGACGCATTTTGAACTAAAATGTCAATTTTAAACTGATAACGAACACGTTGAGTCATACCAGGAACATTGTGTATCAGATTGAGTTTTTGATGATTCCTACACATCATAAATTAATTATGTATCATTTTGATAAATTATTATAACAATATGAATGTGTTTACTCAGTTTTGAGTAGGTCAGTTTCCCTTTTCACTAAAATTAAAGTCAATTTTAAATAAAGACATGAACTTGGAGTCATATTAGTCACAACATCTATCTAATTGAGGTGCAGATGATTATTACACATCCCAAAGTCTAAAAAAATAACTACCAATGTAACAATGATTCACATTGTCTTTATATATCAAACTACCAACACTACATGTTGAATCGATGTTATTAGCTGAAAAAAAAAATCTCGTTGTTGAAATTTATAAGAGAATAGAAAGATCATGTGTCCATTATATCAAGAAGTTTCTAAAATAGGCACATAATATTCCTCTACTCTTCTATAATTCAATAATGAGAAAGGTTTTTCCGCTAATAACATTGAATCAATATGCAGTGTTAGTAGTTCAATAAATAAAGGTAATGAAAATAGAAATCATGGTAACATTCGTAGAAAGAAAAAACTTTATCTCTTTTGTGACTTTTTGTAAATAGTTGAAATAAAAATATGACTTTATAAAATATCTTTGAAAAAAACTTAATAAGTATTAGATAAAAATGATATGGAAATTAACTTGAAAATAGTCGATAAAAGGATGACAAAATTAATTAAATAATCTTTAGGAATTCATCTTTTCCTTGTGGTTGTATGCATTCTTGACACATTTCCTTATTGTAGTTATCTTAGTTTCATGCTCTAATTCCAATATCTCATGAGCATGAGAAGCTTCGAACAAATCACCCTAACTCAAAAAAAATAATCTACCAATATATGAAAACAATTTTTATATGAGTAATACTAAAAATAAATAAATTAAACATAAATATGAAGCAATACAATTTAGCATAAAGGAAACCCATGAAAATTCTAGAATATGTCAAATATTTCTTCCTAAATTCACAGTTTAAAGATGAAGTGTCTTTTATGGTAATGATAAAACTATTTTTTCTTATATATTTACTTTTATCTTTTTTTATTTTTTAGGGTAACATGTTTTACCTATATAATTTATGTTTCACTAGACATATAAAATAACACCTCTGACTAATTTTTTTGTGATTATCCTTTGTTTTTATGAATGTGATGTAATGAAATTTATAATTATGATAAAATAAGAAATTTTAAATAAAATATTTTATATATTGGAAAACTATTTTCTATAGAAAAATTATATTTTTACTATTATTTTTTCTTAATATTATAATGCATTGATTACCAAAAAAATGTCTATTAATATAATCATATATTTTTGTAAATGTCATTATTTTAAATATATCAATCTAATTTATTTGTTAAATTTTACAAAAAATAATAAAACAATTAATGAAAAATAATATTTTTATCATTATCATAGTCATCAACATTAAACATAGTAATTATACATTTATTCCCAACAAATATGATATAATATTACATAATGTGATAATATTGATCTAAAATAAAATGTACATTTTATGGATATAATTTCAATAGGTGAAGAAAATTAATTGTTTAATTTAATCAACTAAATCATTATTTTGGTTAAAATATTAAATAATTTTGAAAAATTATATTCAAGTGTTTTATAAATACAAAAAAAATGTATATTTTTGGATTTATTATTTATATTTTTATAATATAAAAAGTATTCAAAAAAATTTAATTCATTCTTCCATTATAGTAATGTAAAAAAATAAAATGTTTTAGAAAAATTGTTATTTTTTCACTATTTAGCTATAAAAATTTATTTATGAAAATTTTGAAAAAATATTCACTAAATAATATTTACATGTTAGAATCAAAAAATTATATTTATTTAATAAATTAAAAAATTAATAATATTTATAATAAAAAAATATGTATATAATAAAATGTGTTTTCATAGAAAAATTACTATTTAAAAAATATTCAACTCTATATGAGCTCATGATATGTCATGCATACCCAAAATATTCAACTTTATATGTATACCATGGCTATAAAAGATAACATACCCCCTTCTACCACTTAGTGGATGTTCCCTAGAGAACACCATCTATTCAGGCTATATGTAGTGTTTCTACCACTATAGAGGATGCACCCCTGCCCTATTCTGTATATAAATAAACTTCCTATAATGGTGTTTTCTAGGATAAACTACAAAAGAAACAACTAAAATTACATATTAACTAACCAATGATGTGTAATCTAATACCATGTATACATAAAAATTGTAACTTTAGAGAGAAATTACAATAAAATAACCCCTTGAGGAATCATATATTTATGGTGATTATGGAGAGGAGAATGCTACCTTTAGGGGGTCTAGGTTGTCGTTGAGGAGGGGATATGATATGGGTATAGGGAGGTCAGAGGTAGGGTACATGTTGCTTCTGAGGAGGGGAACTGAGATGAGAAGATGGAGTTCATTGGGGGGGTCTATGTCACCAGTGAGGAGGGGAACAAAATGTCTGGGATAGGGAGCTCAGAGAGGGTCAAGGTTAGAGGGGGTGTCACAGGGGTCAGGGTCTCCACTGATAAGGGAGGATATAGGAGGGTTGGGGGAATGGGGGTCATGGTGTCAAAGTCACCAATAGGGAATATAAAGGAGTAGGTTGGAGGGGTGGGGGAATGGGGGTCGCGGGGTTAGGGTTTCCGTTGAGGAACTGAGTGGAGGAGTTTGTAGGGGTAGGAGTAATAGGGGTCATGGGGTTGGGGTCGCTATTGGGGAATGAAAAGGAGGAGGTCAAAGTGGTATAGGGGAATGGGGGTCATAGGGTCAGAGTTGCTGTTGGGGAACTAAGAGGAGGAGGTCAGAGGGGTGGGGGGAACAGGGGTCTTAAGGTTGGGATCGTCGCTGGGTAATAGAGAGGAGGAGGTCAAGGGAGGGAGTGGTGGAAAGGGGTCAGGGTTGTGTAGAGGGATTGGGGGAGGGAGAGTAATTATGGGTTTTTTAAAATAGTGTTGGTTTAATTAAAATCACTATTAATTATTAAAATAATAAAAATATATAGTGGCGGTTTTATAAAACCGGCACTGTATTATAATTTTTTAAGACAAATTTAATTCGATGTAGTTACTAGATCCACTTCTAAGTAGCACTTTTTTATAGTGTATAGACTTCTATGTCTTTCTTATATAATTATTAATTCATAAAAGTTATATTTTATGTAAAAACTGTTTTTTTTTTCACTATTCACATTAAAATGAACTATTTGAGAAAAATCTTAAAAAATCATCTTAAGATAATAAAAATGAATTTTATTTTATCAAATTAAAATTCTAAAAATTGTGAATTAAACATCTAAATAATAACATTAAAATATAATGAAAACTATTTTCATTGAAAAAGAACATTTTTTACAAAAAAAATATTAACTATTATTATTCTTATTTCCTATAAATTACTAATCAAATTATTGTTAATATATTATTCATATCGAAATTATGTTTTATTCATAAAGTATTTAGTTACTTAAAAAACACAAAAAAAAAAATAAATTTTTATAAAGGTTATATTTTATATCAAAAATTAGTCTTATTAGTTATTTAGTTATACTATTTAATTTATCAATTCCCTGGAATTAATAAAGGAAATTATTTTTATTTATAAATATATTTCATAATTCATTTATTTATATTTTTACCCATAAATTCTGTGGTTACATTTTAATGGATATATATTATTTTTTAGTTCATTTTGGTTTGTTTTTGAGTGTATCACAAGTTATCAAACACATTAGATTCTAAAGAAAATAAAATATATAATATTTAATCTTGGGGTGTTATGTTCACTTGACCTTAAATAAGTTGTATCCTCGAAATTTTTAATTATTTTTATCTATGTAAAATGGTTGAGTGTATCCATTAGATCTAGGGTTTAATTTATAATGAGATATCAAACTTATTATTTTATATATTATGGAAATCATGATTGGGTACAATACCTATATATTAAAAAATCCTTAAAAAGTTCATATTTAACATAGATAGATGATCATGGGTTGATTTAGGTCATGTAGTGATATTTCTAATATGAAAAATCATATTATCCATCTACAAAGAGATATAATCCATTACTAATACCATATAAAATTAAGGGGATAAAAAAATAGATCTATAAGAAGCAGCTTCCCATAATTCTTGAATAATTTTTAATAATAATTGTACCACTATGTGTTTTTATTTATAACTCAATATTCAATACTTGGTGAAAATATACATGTCATATGGCATTAGTGAATATAGAGTTAAGAATCAATAATACTCATTTCATAGGCTTTTTCACGTTCTAATGGTCTTGGTAGTTTTGAGAGACTATTTTCCATGTTGGTCATTAGAATAGTGCATTGATTTTCATAGTTCCCTATTTATTTGAATTTGAAGAAATAAATTTTTTTATATTCTCTTTCACTTGAACCCATGAGCTTTATAAACATCATTTTCACACTTACATGGAATTATTATTCCCTTCATGAAATCCCTGAGGTATTTCTTCCCACATTCTTAGCATGTGGTAAATTGAATATTCTTTCCTTTATTATCTTTTTCACTCGAAATTCCATGAGACTCCATATTTCTCATCATTAGTGTATTTTTGGTTTCAAATATGTTTACCTTTTTATCATAATTTATGATAGATGTTTTTTATTATCACAATATTTCTCACTCCATCTCTTATCATATTAGGTTTCTCATTGGGAAAATCCCCACATTGTTCATGGAATCCATTGTTAACTTGGTTCCTTTGTGCTCCAGCCTTTATTAAAACCAAAAGTTATTAATAATGAGTGATGAAAAACATAAGAGAATTATTTTATAATAATTCCATGATAAATTTAACATTAAAATATCTTTCTATTAAAAATTAGTACATTAGATTTCAATTCAACCTAAATCACTCTTAATCTAATCTTAGTTTCTCTAGGTTGGGTTCACTTATATTCCTTAACATAATACCTTAAGAGAATAAATCCTTCATAATGGTTTTCTTTTTTTTAAGGATGGTGCCGAAGCCTCTATTTATTATTTGAAAGAAAATACCTCTTTAGACCGAGTAGAGGGAGACCCATTACATAGCCCGAAGGCCCAAGGCCAAGTGGCCTGAATACAAGGCTTGAAAGCCCAATTTTTGGCCCAAAGGACCCCTCGGTGAACAGTACTGCTACAGTACCCGCACTGCTACAGTACCGCCCCCGCTACAGTGTCTGCTACAGTCCCTCCGCCACTACTACAGTTCTACCGCTGCAACAGTACCTGCTACAGCACTGCTATAGTACCTGGGAAATTCTCCCCTACCCGGATTCGATCCTGGGTCTTTTGGATGCCAAGCAGGAGCCTGTACCACTAGGGTACAGGCTCGTTGGAAAACGTGTTGTTGGGTAACGAGGTATAGGGCTTATCCTTGCCCACTTGCACGCCGCACGTCCCCATATAGGCCCGAGGTGGCCAACCCTTGGGCTTGGGCCAGTTCCACACGGGATGAAGGGGACGAGAGGTTCGCTGACAAATGGTGTGCATTGCCTTTTTAAGGACTCGAACCCGAAACCTCAGCGACGGGTCGCCACCGCCTTGAACCAACTCACCTAGCCCCCGCGAGCACTTCATAATGGTTTTCAAAGATAACGTGATTGACCAAATAATATCCCTATGTAGTGTCTATATAAGTTTTAATTATTGGGCCCACTCATTATGAACCATAGTGAAGATTGAGTTGATTATCGACTATACTTTTTAGGATGATAACCCCTAGCTGCATCTCTGCCAGAGCCGCATCCACTTTCCAATATCCAGACAGTGATGTAATTACTTAGAGAACCATAAAATCTATAATTTTACAAAACTTTAAGATGTTATTATATACATATAAATATCCATTATATTTATCCCTATGGTTTTTTCGAAGGTTCTATAATCCTAATCCCTAGAATATTCAGTATTTCCTCAATGAACCTAAAGGTATATCTTTACCATTGAAATAATTATCAACTTTAACTTATCAATCCATAATGACACTTATTACTATTAAATTATCTTCAAATAATGACATATTAGTCTCTAAAGTAATATAAACCTTCATTTGATACCAATTATGATTCCCTGGACCCACACTCTCAAAATATAGTATGAATAAACACCTTCTTTACTTGCCATATTTGAAATCAACTAATGTGACACAATTTTAATAATGAATTTTTATAACATCACAAAAAAAATATAGATTTACATAAATTCAAAGAACCATTTAGGTTTATATTTTTAGAGAGATAAGAAAAAATTTAACTAACCAATCCCATGTATATCTAATAAATGTAAAAATTTTCACTATATAAGAAACTATTTAATCTTTCTTAAGAATTTAACTTCTCCCATATAATTCTCTACATAATCTGTAATATTATACATATCATGTGTATTCATAACCTAGGGAAATGGAAACATAATAAATGGTGAGATAAAATGATTAGTAATGGTAAACATAAGATATATCAATAAAAGGTCATAAATAAGAATAATATAATCATAAAGAATATAGAAGAAATGGATATTCAAAGAAATTCCATAATCAAAAGAAATTGTGATAATAACATATCAATGGATGACTTGTCAATAATTAAACACATGGATAACAATAATTTGTTATTTAGAGATGAAATTATTAGTTTTTTACAGTTAATTCAATGCCATAATCTAAGACAACATGAGCTTATATATCATGATCCTACAATCAAGGCCCTATGCTTAGGAAGTATTCTATTATGGGTATGCATACACCAAAATACCCTATCTAGTATGTCTCATAATACCAATCAATGAATAAAGGGGAAATTTTGGGCACTACCCATCACTAATTCAATATAATTCATTCATCATATTAACGAATGAATAATTTATACAATAATTAACCAATATTCCTTAATAATAAATAAATATATGTATTGGAAAACATGAATATGAATTTTCAAGATTTCCCCTATCAATAAATGGAATATATTTCAACATAATCATCCATAAAACTAAAACTATATAGAGAAAAATATATATGGTTAAAATATTAATTTCCCTAATGAATAAATGAATGGAATGTATGTGGACACCCTTCAATCAAATTAAGTAAATATAGGGTGTTCACAAAGTAAAGTCATTGGAATAAAAATTATACATGTAACATAGGATGACTTGGAAAGATAAAGGAATTGATGGATTTAGATGAGTTTAATCCAAAAAAAGAAAAGTACGATAGGATTCAGATGGTAATCTATGACCAATATATAAACCATAAATAGGAAAAAAATTTGAATACAAATCATATATTAAAGAAGAAAAATTGAGAAACAAAAACCCTTATGATAATGTTAACATAAGAATAAAAAGAACGTGATAGGAATTCCATGAAATTAAAATATAATTAAATGAAATGTATTTATTTTACTTAAATTAAATATGGAATTTAATACATCGTGTAAAATAAAATATGGTGTGAAATATAAAACATGTATCATAGAATTGAAAATAAATACAAATAACTATTATGAATTTAGAAACATTAAAATAAAAACTCCTTGAATATTAATATATAAAATGGAACATTAAATACCATTAATAATGAGATAATAATGATATAAAATATCAAATGTGAAAAATACACTATAAAATAGAAATAATGGTGTATAACGTAGTCTTGACTGAAGAAATTGAAATTTGAGACAGATAACTCATATAAGTAACATTTACATTGAGGTAAGAATCAGTTGTTAATGAGGTTATAAATAAAAAATTTATATCTATATAAAATAAGGATAAAATATAATAAAAATTATTCCTTAGGTGGAATAAATCAATCTGGTAACAATAGACTTTTAATAAAAAAATTGGTAACTCAATGGAATAAAATTGAGTTAGGAAAAACCCTTACCGCTTGAGTAACATTTAATTAAAAATACTTGTAGGATAAAGGGATTAGAACTAAAATTTAGATTACATGAAAGATAATTCATGACATAATATAACAAATATATAATATATAAATCATATAAAACTACATTGGTGAATAACAATAAACATGTTTGAAGAAATAGGGATTGAGACAATGAAAACCGTTTCAAGTAACATAATTTTTTAGGTGAGATTTATTTGATAATATGTTTATAAGAATGAATTTTAGAACCCAAAAAAATAATAAGTAAAATTTTATCAAATAAATTATTAATTATAATAAATCAAACTTGGAACAATAGAGTTCAAAAAGAAATTTTGTAACTCAATTGAATAAAATTGAGTTAGCACGAACCCTTACTTTAATTCTTTCTTGTTCGAAATGCACTCTAACCTCATGTAAAAAAATAAATTTATAAATAACCCATTTTAGTAAAATTTTAATATATATATATTATTTTATAAATATCATTTATAATTATCCTCTATATGTATATTTGTTATCTATTCTCTATATTTTATATCAGGTGTGAGTAATCTTGATTATTTTGAACTAGTTATATAACAATGGTGTTTATATTCATTCATATCCCAAAGTTCACAATTACTATATAAAAAAATTTACTATAATTAATGGTTTATAATTATTTATAATTTTATAATTTCATTCTATGTTATTTTTGGTTACGATCTTTAAATATTAAATCGATGATGAGGAAGTTTCGAAGATTTTTTATGAACGATCGTTGGTATCTTAACTAATAATTTTATTATTAATGTTACTATTATTGAACTAAAATAAAATAATTATTTACTTATGTATATAATATATTTATATAAATTAAACTCTCATATTCATTCATAATATAAATTTATTTCATTGTTCAAGTAGGTGGTTACACAGACCCAAACAAGAACATTCCCTAAGTAATTGATGATTATGAAGCGATTTAGTTGTTATATAATTTTACCCAAAGTATAATGAAATTATATAGTGTTTATTAGTATGATATATAATAATTTTAAATATTAATATAACTATCATGAAGTTTTTACATTGTACTAAGAAAACATTTTTTGCTCTTAGAGCACTCTTTCATGCATAAGAATTTACCACGATTGTTTATTACTCTTATTTTCAATAGGTTGTCCAATTTTTATTATAATAAATACAATAATTTAATAAACATCATATTTACCCAATAAAATAATTATCAATACAATATATATATGGAAATTATGAAAATAAAAAATGGAAATTAATCATTCCACATAGGCGTTAGCATGCACATACGCATGGTTGATGATTACATTTTCCATAGAATGGGAGAAATTTATGATATGTTTTATAATTTAAAAACATAAAATATTTAATAAATATCATATTTATTTATTAAATTAAATATTATTAAAATCCATTTAATGTGGTTAAGGGAAAAAACATGACACTTTGTGGAGGAGGTAGTCTGCCCATATGTATGAATGTTGTTTTTGATTCCCTTAAAGAAAGAGGGGTAATGTGGTGTATAGTTATTCCCTTGGAATATTAAAATTAAGTATAAAAAATAATTATTTCATTATATATTAATGTGAAAATAAATTTGTAGAATTTATATAGAAAATAAAAGAAACTGTTGAAAATTAGTACGTGTGTTAAAGACCTAGGTTTTCCCATAGAGGACTCCATGGAAAGGGGGATTAGGATAATATCTTCAGAACACAAGATTAATATAGTGAAAATATATTCTATAGGAGTGGATAATGATAGAGTTTCAATATTAAAACTAATTTTTTAGTGGTATTGAAGGGTTAGTGAGAGTGCCCTTTTGTAAGTGGTGAGAATGGTATTTTTTAATTATTTCAATGTAATATAAAGAGAGCACATTTTTCACATGTCAAGTGGCTCCATAAATGAAAAATAATTTGGTGGGTATGACTTAAGTTCAATAATACCTAGACCATTCATTTTGAAACATGTTTTAACCATGTTTTTAAGTCTTTTAATCATAGAATTTTTACTTTTACCATTTTGGGTTTTACCGTGGTAGCTAGTTTTTACCTAGGTGATTTAATTTTAATAACTAAAAATAAAATGGAACATGTTAAATAATTTGGAAATAATAATTCCAAATATGAAATTAATGTAATCCTATAAATTTTCTATTTGTAATAATGTTCAATTTTAACATTAGCATTTTTAATGTGTAAAAACCTGTTTTAGAAAATGCCTATTTTTATGCTTAACATTTATGTGTAGTATAAAATTATCAATGTATTTAATTTTCAGGATAGAAATTGGTTTATTATAAAATAAATTATTTTTCTTTAATATTAATCCAAAACCTAATTTTACCAAAAATAATATTTAATTAAAATAAAAGACCAAAAAGAGTTTCTTTTATATTAAAATATTACATAAGTTTAGAAAATGTTAAACATAGGTTTTGTAAATTCATAATGGTATTTAAAAATGTATATTATTACTTATAAAATACAAGTTTTATCAATTAAAAATTTTTATAAACTTTTAGTTATTTTTTATATAATGATAAATTCTTAAAAGTTATAGTTTTGGTAAAAATATATTTTTCACTATTCACCTAAAAATCAACTATTTTTGAAGA
Source organism: Viscum album (assembly GCA_963277665.1). Taxonomy (NCBI): domain Eukaryota; kingdom Viridiplantae; phylum Streptophyta; class Magnoliopsida; order Santalales; family Viscaceae; genus Viscum; species Viscum album. Next base: position 637,944,892 of record OY728146.1, on the reverse strand, counting down.
ATCTAAAAAACTCATATGTTGGACTCACCTGTTTTGATATTCCCAAATCATGTTTAAATACTGATCATGATATATTAAGTCATTTTCTAATCCTTTTTCATCTGTATTTATATTATTTATCCTAACCAATCTATATTTTTTTAGTCTCATGACTTTGTTGAATCACCTTACGATTTACATTTATCTAAGTATAAATTCACTATTAAAGGATACTGGTAAGAGCCTTCTGTTCAAGGTCACCGTTATAGCTCACTATTTCTAAAAGGTCACCGTTGAAGATCTATGGTCACTGCTATAAGCTACTGGTACAAGTTCACTGTCACAAGTCTACTGTTGCTCGGCTTATCAAAGCCTACAGATAAAGAGTCGTCGTTACAAGGTCACTGTTGTGACAAGGATTCTATTAGAAGTCCACTGTCAGACTCTTTCTCAAGTCTTCTGTTAAGAGACTCACAGTTCAAGTCTACCGTTGGACATGTCTACCATTAGTAGAAGGTTACCTCTAGACAACTCCTAATGTCGGTGTAGTCCACTGTTGTTCAAAGTCTACTGTTAGTAGAAGTCTGCTGATAGACAAACTTCATCATTGATAAAGTCACCTGTTGAGAAAATATACCGCTTGAAAGGTCACTGTTGAAGTATTATGGTGTTATAGAGATACCATTAGAAGCTTACTTATTATAGTCCATAGTTGATGATCCTACCGATGAAGTCCACAGTTGAAGAGCCTACCGATGAAGTCCACAGTTGAAGAGCCTACCGTTGAAGTCTACCGTGTGACATGAATCTGATACCAGTCTAATGATAACCTATTCCTTACTTTAACAATTTTATTTATACTATCATAACGGTCATGTTTGGACAATTTAATGCACCTGACATTATTTAATGATATTTGCAGGCATATCAGGAGACAGTACGAGGTACGAGGAAGACCACACATGGGTGAATCATTTCTCTTGTCAGTCCCTACTAAATCAAATGAGAAAAAGATGAGCTGAAAAAGTCTATATATATATTAGTAGAGACAGACATCAAAATATTGGACATATTGAATATACACACATAAGAGATACAAATACAGTACCCGAAATACGAAAAAGAAGAAGAGCACTCAAGCACTTATTTTGAAGATCCCGGAGTTTCACAAAGACCTATTGGAAATACATTTTTGAATCTAGGGTGGTGTTCTATAAAAATCTTCTGACCCAAGAAGATGATCATATCTGCATCTGTAAGTCAGAACCTAGAAGTTACGACACTCTGTTTTAGAGGCAACTTGCAGAGAAGGAACAAAACTTCATTTCCTTCATTTCAAGGAGTCCAGAGCTGATCTTCCAACACACAGAGCATTCTAAAATTCTTCCTAATATCTTTAGCTCTACTATGTTTAAGTATTTTATATTTGTGAGCAGTGTGTATGTCATACACACACTGAATCTTGTGCTTGAACTGAGGGATACTGAAAATCCATATACCAAACACTCTTTACATTTGTTTCCCACGCATAACTGTGGAAGAAGCCTAGTGTGGCTTGATAGTTTATTTTCCCACGTATAACTGTGGTAGAGGTTGCCAAACCTGGACAGTTTGAAAACTATTGTAAAGCTCGATATAGGATGTGTATCATTTTTAATATAATTTCTTGGTGGTAGGTGATCACTAGGTGGAGTGGATTAGGTCTTGACTTAAGACTGAACCTCTTGTTTAATTTGTTGTGTTCAACTTTCAAGTACTCTGTTTTACATTTATCCACTGCTTATATTTTCAAAGATAGAAATCTATTTTTGCAATCACTCTGATAGTTAGTTCTGGTTAGTGTGTATATGTGATTCTTTTAGTAAACTTGTTTCAAAAGTGGAATTAGTTCTCATAATGATTCAATTGAGGAGTAATCAACATTTGAGAAACCTATTGAACAATAAATCACTTTTATCTCTACTGCCTTAATTAACTAGGCCATTTTAATTTAGGGGATTTTAATCCTAAAATTTTTTAACAGAAATTTTAATTAGAACTCAATTCACCCCCCTCTTGAGTATCCACTCCGACCAACATTTGGTATAAGAGATTTCTTTATTTATACCATAAAACTAGTTTTTCAAGATTTTCAATTTCTTTCCAACTGTGATTTTAGTTGTATCTTAAAGATCTCAAAATTTCTGTTATATCAAAATTTTATGTTCTTTAAACTTTTAGTTTTCTATGGATAACCGAGTTGAGGGTGTTGCTACTAACAGACCACCTTTCTTTAATGGAAATAATTATGGTCAGTAGAAATTGAAAATGAAAATGTATCATAAAAGATTAGGACCTGAAATTTGGTACACAATTGAAGAAAAACATGTATTACCTGGTACATCTAGGGAGACATGGTCTCAAGTAACTAAAACTATTTATAATAATAATTATAAAGCAATGAATTCCTTATACTTTGCTTTGTGTGATGATGAATTTAATAAAATATCTGGCTGTAAGACTGCTTATGAAATTTGGGTTACTTTGGCTGTTTCTCATGAAGGAACAACCAATGTTAAAGAAATGAGATTAAATACCTATACAATTAAATATGATAATTTTAAGATGAAGCCTGATGAATATATCTCTGAAATGTATCTCAGGTTCAATGAGATCATAAACACTATGAATCTGCTTGGGAAACCAGTGGACTGCAAAGACCAAATCATGAGGCTGCTTAGATGCCTACCTGACAGATGGAGAGGCACTTCTGTATCAATCTGAGAATCATGTGACATCAGCAAGATACCTGTAAAAGAGATAATTGGAAAAATAATTATGTATGAAGAAGAGATTAAGGTTAATCAAGAAATAGAAGAAGAACCAAGAAATAATTTAGTAGCATTCAAGACTTCTGCCTCAAAATTCAAAGACAAAGAAAAGATTCAAGTACCTGTAAACAGTTCTACAAGTGAAGAGTCAAATTCAGATAGTGATGAGGAGATGGCACAACTTTCCAGAAGGTTCAAAATATTCTACCGAAAGAATAAATTCTCTAGGAAGTCAAACTTTAAATGAAAGTATGATCATAAAGGACAATAGAAGAAAGACAAGAAGTGGAATGAGAACACAAGTGAAATAGTATACTATTAATGTAAATGAAAAGTTCATGTAAAGGATGACTGCCCCAAGTTTAAATTCAAGAGAAAATATGATGATAATGGAAAAGGTTATGAAAAGGATATGAAAGAAACTTGGAGTGCTTCAGAAGACAGTTCGAGTGGATCTGATGCTTCAGACTAAGAACAAAACAAACAAGCCAATCTATGCTTTATAACAGAGACATCTGAGGTAACTATTAATTCCCCTGTGCATAATACTTATTCTTATGGGAATAAAAGTGACACTCATAATAACGAAGATATGACTAAAGAAGAATTATTTGAATATTGAGAAATTCTTGAGGATAATTTTATTGAACTCAATGACAAATATAAGTCATTAAAAAGACAACATGCTTTAAATGAAAATTACAAATCAAATCTGGATATAGAAAAAGAGAAATTTTTTAAACTGCTAAAGGAAAATATAGAGTTAAAGTTATCTAATGAAAAATTAAGAAAGGATCTTGATAAGTTCACTTCTGGTAGGGATACCTTTACTCAGTTTCTAGGAAAACATATTTCTCCTAAATATACAACTGTTCTAGGATATCATCCCAAACAGAGACAAATTAGCAAAACCAAATTTGTTCTAAGAATTTGACAATTCGTTGCTAGTTCTAGTTCTGGACCATCTTTTGAGAAAAAAATTTCTAAAGTACCTAACAAATTATTTATGTCTCAAAATGTTTTTGTCGATTTTAGAAAACCTATAAAGCAAATATGGGTTCCCAAAGTTTTATTGGATAACCTTTCTGGACCCATGAAGATTTGGGTGCCAAAATTATCCCATGTTTAATCTGTTTTGCAGGGAAGTTGTTTAAAGAGTTCCTGTAAGACCCTATGGTACTTGAACAGTGGATGTTCAATCCATATGATAGGATACTATTATTGCTTCAAGAGTCTAATCAATGTTGATAGTGGGTATGTCACCTTTGGTGACAATGCAAAAGGAAAAATAGTCGGCTTAGTCCAGATTGGTAACCCTGATACAGTATTAATTTCTAAAGTACTTTTTGTTGATGGATTAAAGTAAAATTTACTTAGCATATCTCAGTTATGTGATGATGGATTTAATGTTAAATTTTAAAATGATGCATGCAATGTTTTTAACTCAAAAAATGATTAGTTTTCACTGCATGTAGAAATGAGAATGTATATACTGTTAATCTAAATTCCTTAGCCAAACAAAATGTTTCCTGCTTAAATGATTTTCATAAAGAGTCTTGGTTGTGGCACAGAAGGATAGGACACTGCAATGTGAACTCACTTAGGAATCTATCTAAGAAAATTTTAGTTAGAGACTTACCTAAATTAGAATTACCACTTGACAAAGTGTGTAATCCCTGTCAAAAGGGAAAACAACACAAAGTTTCTTTCAAACCAAAGAAAGAAGTTTCAACTTCTCAACCAATTGACTTGGTTTACATGTATTTTTTTGGACCATCAAGAGTTTCAAGTTTAAATGGGAAGCACTATGTTTTTGTTTTTGTAGATGACTTTTTTAGGTATACTTGGGTATACTTTCTAGATCACAAAAGTGAAGCTTGTTCCTATTTTGTCAAATATTCCAAGCCTGTAGAAAATCTTAGTGGACTTAGAATTAAGACCTTGAGAAGTGATCATGGTCACGAGTTTGAAAATCATGACTTTGAGTCTTACTGCTCACATAATGGCTATAGTCACAACTTTTCTGCCCCTAGGACACCTCAACAAAATAGAGTTATAGAAATAAGGAATAGGACCCTTCAGGAAATCGCTAGAACTATGCTTAATGAGTATGAATTACCTGTTTATTTTTGGGCTAAAACTATAAATACAGATTGTTATATAATCAATTGAGTTTTAATTAAACTTGTTCTAAAGAAGACCCCTTATGAGATTTGGAACAATAGGAAGCCGATGGGTAATTGCTTTAGATTTTTTGGTTTCAAAGTCTTTATTCTTAATACTAAAGATAATCTTGACAAATTTTCTCCCAAAAGTGATGAAGGAATTTTCCTGGGTTATTCTATCTCAAGTAAAGCCTATAGAGTGTTCAATAAGAAAACCAAATGTGTGGAAGAATCAGTTCATGTCAAATTTGATGAGATTGATCCACTTGATCCTAAAACCTCTGTTGAACATCTTGAGGAATATTTGTTAATTCTGAAACTTAATGATAAAGATTGTGAATCCCCTATAAAAGTATCTAGTTTTGGGAATTTTCCAGAATCTTCACCTGTTGTTTTTGAACCAACAGACAACAATGAAGAATCTATTTCAACCCTTCCTAGAGGTATTAGGACTCTCATGAATCATCCTCTAGATGTTTTTGTAGGTGATTTAAATAGAGGAACACAAACTAGAGCATCTCTAAGAAACCAGGTTGAACATCAAGATTTTATTTCACATCTTGAACCCAATAATATTAATGACGCTATCAATGACGAATTCTGGGTAATGGTTATGCAAGAATAATTAAATCAGTTCGAAAGAAACAAAGTATGGGAATTAGTGGAAAGACCTAAGGACACTTTGACAATAGGAACTTAATGTGTGTTTAGGAACAAAGTTGATGAATCTGGAAATATTGTCAGAAATAAGGCTAGGTTAGTTTCACAAGGATATAGTCAAGAGGAAGGAATAGACTATGAGGAGGCCTTTTCACCAGTAGTAAGATTAGAATCCATTAGGATTCTACTTGCTTATGCAGCTCATCTTAATTTTAAACATTATAAAATGGATGTTAAAAGCGCTTTTCTAAATGGTTATATAGTTAAGGATGTGTTTGTTAAATAACCTCCTGGTTTTACAAATCCACATTTTTCAAATCATGTTTTTAAACTTTATAAATCTTTATATGGTCTAAAACAAGCTCCAAGAGCATGGTATGATAGGCTCAACTCTTTTCTTATTTCAAAAGGTTTTACCAAAGGGATAGTTGATCCTACTCTTTTTATTAAAAGGATTTCTAAAGATGTTTTGATAGTGAAAATTTATGTGGATGATATTATTTTTGGATCTTCTAAAAATTCGTTATGTATTGATTTTTCAAAAATGATGCAAAATGAATTTGAAATGAGTTCAATGGGAGAACTCAAATTTTTCCTTCGATTTCAGATCTTTCAAAATGAAAATGGAATTGTTTTGAATCAAAGTAAATATAATTAGGATATTTTAAAACGTTTTACTTTGGATGGTATTAAAGGCAGTGAAACACCTATGAGTACCACCTATAAGTTGGATGATGATGAAGCTGGAGAACCAGTGGATCAAACCAACTATAGAGGTATGATAGGGAGTCTACTCTATCTTATAGCTAGTATACCTGACATTATGTTTAGTGTATGTATGTGTGATCGCTTTCAAGCCAATCTAAAAGAGTCTCATTTAACTGCTGTTAAAAATATTTTAAATATCTCAAACATACACCCAACTTAGGACTATTTTATCCTAAAGGACAATCATTTGATTTGTTGAGTTATTCTGATGCTGATTTTTCTGGTTGTAAGTTAGATAGAAAACTCACCTCTGAGACATGTCACATTTTAGGCAATTCACTAGTATCATGGTGTAGTAAAAAAAAAGAATTTTGTTGCATTATCCACTGCTGAAGCTGAATACATAGCTGCTGGTAGTTTTTGTGCTCAAATTCTGTGGATGAAACACACTTTACTAGACTGTGGATATCAATTCAAACATGTCTCTATAAAGTGTGACAATACAAGTGCTATTAACATTTCCAAAAATCCATTATCTCATTCTAGGACAAATCATATTGATGTGAGACATCACTTTTTGAGGGATCATTATCAAAAGGGTGATATCACTCTTGAATTCATTGGCACTGAACATCAATTCGATGATATATTCACAAAGCCTTTGAATTATGAGAGGTCAAATTACATCAAACAATAGTTAGGTATGATTAACTTTATTATAGGAAACCTCACAGTCAAACCTCACTAATAGGAACCTCATTGATATACCTCACCATTGGAACTCACCGTTGGACCTCACCGTTGGACCTCACTATTGGACCTCACCGTTGGACCTCACCATTGGACCTCACCATTGGACCTCACCAAAGCACCTCACTAGTGTACCTCACTATTAAGAACCCCACTGTTGGATACCTCGCTGTTCGATTTTTACCGTTTATTTTATGTGGGAATCCGAACCATTTTATTCCTATTTATTATTTCTGTTTTATTTATTTCCTAAATGATAAAACTAAAGTCTACGAACATATCTCAATCCACTTTCTCCCTCAATCTATAACCTTTCTCTTGAAATCCCTAAACCCTAACTCTCAATTTGAACCCTCGAACCACCTTCAATATCCATGGCTAGAACCAAGCGACCCCCAACTATCAATGAAGATGCGCCATGGCCAAAGAGGACTCGAGCCGAGTCCAGTGGCACCAGTAGTACCCTGATGGGACCTGTCAACCTACATCTGATAAAGAGAGAAATTGTGGCTGAGAAGGAGCTGAGTGAAGAATGGTTGATGTCGATAAAGTCATTAGTACTGAATCACTGGAATCCCAAGGATGGACCGAATTCTTTTCCAACAACAATGGACAGTACTACCCAAAGCTTGTGAAGGAATTCTATGAATACCTGAATTTCTAAGAGGAAGATGATGTGCATAGGCTGGTATCTCGAGTTAATGGGAACGAAGTCAGTTTTTCGTCTGCTGAGTGGGTTGGCTGTTTGAGAGTTCCTCATGAAGGAATTTATGAATACTATTCTAGAGTGGCTCCTCCAGACAGTGAAATTTTTTAGTATGAAAAAGATTTGGAAGAGCTGGCAGGAAATAGAAAATCAAGGAAGATCATTGCAGCTAAGATGAATGGAGAAGACAGGATATTTTCTAAGTTCATTAAGCATGTGATTAGTCCCAGGAGAGGGGATTTTGCAGTGCTGAAGTATCAGGACATATTACTGATGTACTTGTTGAATCATGGAGAGAATATCAACCTATGTAGGTTACTGATGGCACAATTGGAGGATATGACTAAGTCAAGATCAAAGTCCAATGCCCTATTCCATGCCAATCTAATATTAGTAATGATAAAGGTAAAGGGTGTGGCAGGAAACAAAGAAGAGATGATAGTGGCTAAGAATAGTTTTTGTATCTCCAAGGTTATTTGAAAATTCATGAAAATTAGCTGGAATCCTTGGAAGAAGGAATGGGTGAGTGATGAATGAAAACTGTATGAAAAGTTTGACCCAACTACTCACCCATCTAGGCCAAAAGACAAGAGAGATCCAGGCCTGAAGCATGATGAGACAGAACCGGCTTATTCAGATGAAGAGTAGGAAGTTGAAGGAGATGTGGAACATGAAAGAGAGAACACCCCCCATTGATGATGGGAGTGATCCTGATTTACCTGACAATCCTGTCAGGACAGTAGCTTTCGGATCACCTGGCCCTCCAAAAGAACTGCCAATAAGAGAGAATGTTCTAAGGGACAGTGATACTGAGACTAGTGAAGAATAAGAAGTATCTCAGAATATTTTCAGAGACATCTCTGAAGAGGATGAGGCTACTGAGTCATACCTTTCTGCTCGTAAGGCAAAGGAGGATGGTGATAAAGATGAAGGAAAGGAGGCTGATGTTGCTGAAGCTGATGATGAGAACAATGAAAGAGAGGATATCAGTCTAAGTCCTCTGATAGATAATACAGACAGAATAGTGTCTAATCAAGAAGCAGGAGTGGCATCTACTGCCATTTAAATAGAGATCATTGATAACTTAGTGGAGGCTATGACTCACCCCACTGGTGAACCAACAGAGCAGACAGAGGTTGAATCTACTGAGGAGGTTGTGGAATTACCTAGAGTAGAACCAGCAGAGGAAAATACTCAGGAGAGAGATCCAAGTGAGGGGGATCATTTTGGTTTTGTATCTATTCTTCATGACATTGAAGAATCGTCAAAAGACCCTGCATATCTGGTACTTGGGCTGGATTATGATGATTCTGATTGTGATATTTCAAGCAAAAGACATCATGTACCTACTGGTTTAGAACCTTCTGTGGTGCCACCAATGGTTCCCATTCCTGAGAACCTTGTCACTAATTATGATCTGGAAAAAATGAAAATAGATCTGCACCAGATGTTTGATAACTGGACCTCTGAAATGGAAAAGGAAATGGGATTAATTCAAGAGATGACTTCCTCTGAGATGGCTAAAGTTCAATCTTCTATTCAATCCAGTTTTTCCCAAGAAGTATCTCAATGCCAGAATCAAATCAAGGATGTGTCTCGGTCTATGGAACTTCTAATACAGTTAGTGGTGAGATTTATTTCTCTAATGGATTCTATGGTCCAATCAGACAAAGAAATTAACTATATTAGAAGTGTGTTTCAACAGATGGTTGCAGTGTTTAAAATCTTTAAGTAATCCATGAAAGCTCATATGAAGGGCCGGGATGAAGATCCGATGAATATCATTAGTGTGTTGATGAATTCTATTGAGGAAACTGTTGCCTTCTCTATAAAAACTTTGACTGCCTCTGCCTCTGCTTCAACCTCCATTGAACCACCTGTGGAACTGTCAGCTTTCAGGACAATGTTCAGTTAAGAGTTAGCAAAGATTCCTGGTGTTAGTGCACCTGACCCTCAATCTGTGACTCAGATTATCTACACTACCAAAGATGTTCAGAAGGTAGTTAGTGGCTTCATGAGAGAGGATTACCAGGACCAAAAGAGTATAAAGGAACAAATTAATTTCTATTATAAAATTATTTAATCCTCGCATCAGATTGATTCTCATTTCAATCTTCTTTTGGAAAACCTCAAGATTCCACTAGTCACCAGAGCCTTCAAGGAACAAGTCACTCAGCTGGTCCAGTTGACTCCAGCCTTAGGTAAATTTATGGAGAACAAGGATGATTTCATATTGGATATGGAATGAGGGGGAAGAATTATTATGGACTTCAGAAACCTTCTCCTACCCTTTCTCCATGTGGATTATACCCCTATCATAATACCTCCTGCCTTACCTACATCTCAACCCAATAGTTCTTCCATGATGTCTCCTGATGAGGACATCAGAAGCCTTACTCCACTGATACCTCATAGAGCTACTCACTACAGACAGACAGGAGCTTCTGTTACTACCCCTACAGTCATTCCTGCAGCAATTCCTAAACCTGCTGATCCACCAGCTCATCCTCCATCTTCTTCTTCCAAAGGGAAAGACCAATTTCCCACGGATGATGTAGATTTAGTTTGTTTATATCTTTTGATAGGGACTGTATCTTCTTTTTGGGTCATGTAATGTACTTCCATTAATACAATTATTCTCTGTTATCTCTATTTGTGTTTCTTTTTTCTAATCACAAAGGGGGAGAAATGGTACAAACACTGTGATTTTATTACTCTATAATGGACCTTTTCTGAATTTACACTCTTATTAATCTCTGATACTTGAGAAATTACAACTGAACTGAGGTTCCTTTTTTATCTCTGTTTAATAACTACATTATATGCTTATCTGTGATATCTATAATTAATACATACTGGCATAATTTGACATTATAAAAAAGGGGGAGAATATTGGAATCACCTGTTTTGATAATCCAAAATCATGTTTAAATAATGATCATGATATATTAAGTCATTTTCTAATCCTTTTTAATCTGTATTTATATTATTTATCCTAAACAATCTATATTTGTTTAGTCTCATGACTTTGTTGCATCAGTTTATGGTTACATTTCTCTAAATATAAGTTCACTATTAAAGGCTACAGGTGAGATCCTTCTGTTCAAGGTCACTGTTATAGATCACTGTTGTTAAAAGGTCACCGTTGAAGATCTACGGTCACTGCTATAATATACTGATACATGGTCACTGTCACAAGTCTACTATTTCTCTGCTTATCAAAGCCTACAGACAAAGAGTCACCGTTACAAGGTCACTGTTGTGACAAGGCTTCTGTTAGAAGTCCACTTTCAGACTCTTTATCAAGTCTTCTGTTAAGATCCTCACAGTTCAAGTCTATCGTTCGACATTTCTACCATTAGTAGAAGGTTACTGCTAGACAACTACTACTTTCAGTGTAGTCCACTATTGTTCAAAGTCTACTGTTAGTAGAATTCTGGTAATAGAAAAACTCAATCATTTATAAAGTCAACTATTGAGACAATCTACCACTGGAAAGGTCACTGTTGAAGTAGTCTGGTGTTACAAAGCTACCGTTATAAGCTTACTGATTAAAGTCCACAGTTGAAGAGCCTACTGATTAAGTCCATAGTTGAAGAGCCTACCGATGAAGTCCATAGTTGAAGAGCCTACCATTGAAGTCTACCGTGTGACATGTATCTACTACCAGTCTAATGATAACCTATTCCTTACTTTAACAATTTTATTTATACTATCATAACGGTCATGTCTAGAAAATTTAATGAACCATAAATTATTTAATGATATTTGCGGGCATATCAAAAGATAGTACGAGGTACGAGGAAGACCACACATGGGTGAATCATTTCTCTTGTCAGCCCTTGCTGAATCAAATGAGAAAAGGCTGTGTTGAAAAATTCTATATATATATATGAGTAGATACATACATCAAAAGATTGAACATATTGAATATACACACATAATAGAGACACATACAGTACCCAAAATACGAAAAAGAAGAAGGGCACTCAAGCACTTATTCTGAAGATCCCGAATCTTTACAAAGATATGTTGGAAGAACATTTTCAAATATGTGGTGGTGTGCTTAAAAAAGCTTCTGACCCATGAAGCTGATCATCTCTACATCTGGAAGTAAGAACCTAGAAGTTGCGACACTCTGTTTTAGAGGTAACTTGCAGAGAAGGGCCAAAACTTCATTTCCTTCATTTTAAGGAGTCCAGAGCTGATCTGCCAACACACATAGCATTCTAATCTTCTTCCTAATATCTTTAGCTCTATTGTGTTTAAGTATTTTACATTTGTGAGCAGTGTGTATGTCATACACACACTGACTATTGTGTTTGGACTGAGGGATACTAAAAATCCCCATACCAAACTCTCTTTACATTTGTTTCCCATGCATAACTATGGAAGAATCCTAGTGTGGATTGATAGTTTATTTTCCCACGTATAACTGTGGTAGAGGTTGCCAAACCTGAACAGTTTGAAAATTTTTGTAAAGCCCGATACAAGCTATGTATCATTTTTAATATAATTTCTTGGTGTCAGGTGATCACAAGGTGGAGAGGATTAGGTCTTGACTTAAGACTGAACCTCTTGTTTAAATTGTTGTGTTCAACTTTCAAGTACTCTATTTTACATTTATCCCCTGCTTACATTTTCAAAGACAGAAATCTGTTTTTAGAATCACTATGATAGTTAGTTCTGGTTAGTGTGTATATGTGATTCTTTTAGTAAACTTGTTTCAAATTTGTAATTAGTTCTCATACTGATTCAACTGAGGAGTAATCAACCTTTGAGAAACCAATTGAACAATAAATCACTTATATATCTACTGCGTTAATTAACTGGGCTGTTTTAATTTGGGCGGTTTTAATCCTAAAAGTTTTTAACAAATATTTTAATTAGAACTCAATTCACCCCCTCTTGAGTATCCACTCCAACCAACATAATATTATTCTAATATTGCCATTTTGATTCAAAAAATTAATTGTATTTTACTAATTTAAAATTATAAAATTTTAGAATTTACCTTTTAAATAAAAACATAAAAAATATAATGAAAATTTTTTTCTTCGTAAAATAAAAATATATTAAATGTTAACTATTATTATTTCCTAAAAATTACTAATAAAGTTTTTATTAATATATTATTAATATAAAAAATATATTTTATTCATAAAGGATTTTTTTCTTAGAAACACATAAAAATCAATTTTTAAAAAGTTTTCATTTTAAAGCATAAATCAATCTTATTTGTTATTAATACACACAAATTTAAGTTTTCAATTTATTAGAATTGATAATGACCTTTGTTTTTATTTAAATACATATTACATAATTATTTTATATCCATTTTTTCTCACCCTTTCTATGGAAGCATTTTAATGGTTATATTTTGTTTCACAGTTCATTTTTGTTTAGTTTTTCATGTGTCACAATCTATAGAACACATTAGGTTCTAAAAGAAATAAAATATATGATATTTAATCTTTAGGTGTTATATTGAACATGGTAGAGAAATAAATATAAATATAAATATTGAAATGTAATTTTGAACTCATGTTTCTTTTCTTTGGGTGACCTGATGTTCAGGTGTTGGTATTGGTGTGTGATTTGGGCTAGGTATTAGTGTTACCACCCCTACCCAAGTTTCAAGGATAATAATATAAAAAAATGGATCATATCTCATTGTATGTATCTCCCTTCATCCCCCCATTATCTCTTTTTTCCTTTAATTTTATTTCTTTGATTTATTTTTTATTGTTTTCCTATTAGAGTTTCATGTGTGGTAGTGTAACAATGTTTATAAGAGGAAGGTAATCCCTAAATTTTGATTTTGTGATTCAACTAATTTAAAAATACCTAAGTATATCAACTTATTTAATCTATGTTTTGAACTAGTTTTTGATTCCCTTAATTCAAGAGGTCATATTGACATAGAAGGTTTGATTTATTTTAGGTTGGCGGCCCTAAAATTTTTATGTGTCTCGACTCAAGTTTATGGTTGTGCTTGGTAATCTAGTATATTGTTTTAAATACGGTAGACCCAACCAATAATCTAATTAACCTAATAATAGATTTAAATAAATATATATACTAACTTTAAATTTAAAATATCATTCCACACATAGTAAAATGAGAGTAATAGTGGTTATTTTGTTAGTAAAATATCTAAAACAAGTAAAGATGAAAATAAATATGGTGTTTATCATGCTAAATTGGTTATTAAATTATTTTAAATACCATAAGTAAGTATATTTATTGTTTCCTTGAATTGTTTGGATATTTTATCATATTAAACAGATAAGATACTCTAGCAGTTCTTTTCTTAGTTTCTATTTTACTTTAAATGAATTAAATAGATAAAGTGGTGAATCTTCATGATGGTTTGAGTTATTGGTTGGTCTGGAGAAGGAATGGATTAAATTTACAAATGAATATTGCTCATTGAATATTTTTTCCTATTATTTATCATGAATTATTAGAATATTTACTTCTATTAAATTTTTTTATCTTAATTTTACTGTAATGTTCTTATTGGAATTATTGTTTTCGTACAATGTTGTTTATTCTCAAGTGAATGCAGTATATAACTAAAAATAAAGATAAAAATAGAAAGGTCATTTGGAACTCATATTTATTTTCTTCTGGTGTCCTAATATGTTGGTATGGGTATCAGTGTGTGATTTGGTAATGTTTAGGAAACTCGTCTTATTCTATCTAATTTTTTAAGGATTTTTTTATTCCATTAATTCATGTTTTATTCAAGTGGTTATATTTATAGAGAAGTTATGATTTATTTTAAGCATCTAAATTTGATATTTTTTCATATCTCTATTCATGTACACATTTATTTTTGGTGGGTCAATTTTTGCTGTCGAATGTAGGCAACACAACCAAGAAGCTAATTCACCTAATAATGGAATTAAAAATTATTCATACTAAATTTAATTATAAATATCATTATAAACATATAATAATGAGTGTTAAAATGGTTATTTTATTTATAAAATATCTAAAATAGATATGGTTTTAGTCATTTTGAATTAGTAATTAATTTATTTTAAATTCCATAAGTAAGTAGAAATAGTACTACTTTGAATTATTTGGATTTTATATTATCTAAAAATGATAATAAACTATATTGTTTCATTTTTTATACTCTATTGGAATTTAAATGCATTAATAAAATAAAGTAGTGATTTTTTAAGTCAGTTTGAGTTATTAATTGGTCTTAATAAGGGAAGGATTAATGTTATAAATGCATATTTCTCTTTGAATATTGTTTTTCTATTATTTATCATGAATAACTATAATATTTATTTTCATTGATATTATTATGATATTGAAATTATTTTTTAGGAACCAAGTTATATATCCTCAAGTGAACCTGTTAAATAAATAAAAATAAAGATAAATAATTAAAATGTAATTTGTAACTCATGTTTCTTTTAATAGGGTAACCTTATATGTGGACTTGTTTATCAGTGTGTGATTTGGGTCAGGTGTTATAGTTTCAACACTCCATCCTTGTTTCTATTATGACACTAAGAAGAAAAGTCACCAAACTCTTTACCTCTCTATCCCTCCCTATTTTATCCCTCACTTCTTAATTCTCCCTTTTTCATTTAATCTTCGTTCTTCAATTTATTTTCTTCTTTGTCCCCTAAAAAAGTTTCATTTTTTCTAGTGTGTCTATGTTAAAAAGGATAAGTTAATCCATAACTTTTGATTTTGTGATTCAACTGATTTGAGAATGTTTGGATAACTCATCCTTTTTCAAATATTTTTTGAAGAATTTTTTTACTTCAATAATTAAATTTAATTCAAGGGGTCATATTTTCTAAGAATGTGTGATTAATTTTAGGTAGGTGACCCCAATCCTTTGTTATGTCTCAATTAATGTATATATCTGTGTTTGGTGATTCAATTTGTTGTTTCGGATGCAGGAAACCTGAAAAAGAAGTTAATGAACCTGATAATGGAATTAAAAAATTATTTATACTAACTTTAAGTATAAATATCATTACACACATAGAATAATGATTGTGATAATGTTTATTATTTATAAATTTTATAAAATAAATAAATAAGGAAATAAATATGTTTTTATGCTAAAATATTTATTAAATTATTTTAAATGCTATAAGTAAGTAGAAATATTATATATTTGAATTGTTTGGAAATTAGATTATCATAATTAAATAATAAACTTTATTTTTTATTTTTTTATTTTTTATGTGATTTTGCATGCATTGAATAAATAAAGTGTTGACTCTACATGCTAGTTTGAGTTATTGATTGGTCTTAATAATCCAAGGATTAAAGATATAAATGCATATTTCTCATTGAATGTTGTTTGTTTATTAATCTTCATTAATTTTTAGAGTATTTACTTTCCATGATATTATTATGATCTAAATATTTCATGTCATTTTATTTTTGAAATGATTTTTTAATGTACTATGTTGTATATTCTCTAGTAAACATGGTAAAGAAATAAAAATAAGGATAAAAATAGAAATTTAATTTGGAACACATATTGATTTTATTTGGATGACTTGATTTATGGGTGTGGGTTCCAGTTTTTGATTTAGGTCGAGTGTTAGAGTTATGACCCCTTCTATAGTATTTATTATAATAATTAAAAAAATAGGATCCATTATCCCAATATCTCTCTTTTTATCCCTTCTCCCCCTCACTCTCTCTTCTTCATTTAATATTATTTCATATATTTATCTTTTTCTTGGTCCCCTATCATAGTTTCATTTGTGATAGTGTGACCACATTGATCAGAGCAAGATAATCCCTATATTTTGATTCTATGATTCGACAGAATTGGGATTGTCCGACTAGATCATCTTATTTCATCTATTTTTTGAATAATTTTTTGATCCCCTTAATTCAAGTTTTATTCAAGTGGCCATATTACTGGAAAATAATGATTTATTTTAGGTAGATTTACCCGGTCTTTTTTTATTTCTAGATTCATTTATATAGTTTTCTTGGTGATTTAGTGAGTTGTGTCAGATACAGGTGACCTGATCAAGAATCTAATGCACTCTATAATGAAATTAAATAATTGATTATACTAATTTGAAGTATAAATATCATTCCACACATTCAATAATGAGTGTGAAAGTGGTTATTTTATATATAAAATATCTAAAATAAATAAAAAAGGAAATAAATATGATTTTATTCATGTTTAATTCATTATTAAATTATTAAAAATTCCATAAGTAAGTAAAAATAGTGTTTATTTAAATTATTTTGATATTATATGATCTTAAATAGATAATAAACTCTATTATTTATTTATTTAGTTTCTATGTGTTTTTAAATACATTAAATAAATAATGTGGTGATTCTAAAAACTATTTATAGTTTTTTATTAGTCTTAATAAAGAAAGGATTAAAGTTATAAATTCATATTTCTCATTGAATATTTTTTGTCTTTTATTCGTCATGAATTGTTAGAATATTAATTTTCCTTGATATTATTATGATATTGTTTTTTCATGGTACCTGATTAATGAAGAGATATTTTTGTATTCTATTTTTTATATTCTTTAGGGAATGTATTAAAAAAATAAAAATAGTGATAAAAAATTGAAATGAAATTTATATCTCGTGTTTCTTTTCTTTAAGTGTTCTAATGTTTGGGTGTTGGTGTTAGTGTTTCATTTGGTTTGGATGTTATATTTATGATCCATACCCTAGTTTCTATTAAAATACTAAGAAAAAGGGTTATTATTTCATAATATCTCTCTCTCCCTCCCTCCCTAATTATATTTTATTACTTTAATAATATTTATATGATTTATTTTATATTTGGTCTATAATGAGAGTTTTATTTATTATAGTTTGACTTCATCAATAAGAGTACAAAAATCATAAGCTTTTGATTATGTGGTTCAACTAGTTTTACAATGTTTGTCTAGTTCATATTATTTCAACTAATTTTAAAAGGATTTTTTTTATTCTCTTAATTCATGTTTTATTCAAGGGATCATATTGAGAGATAAGGTTTGATTTGTTTTAGGTAAGTACCCATGATCTTTTCATGTGTCTCAATACATGTATACTGGTGTGTTTGGTGAGTTAGTTTGTTGCTTTGGATGCAGGTGGCCCAACTAAGAAGTTAACACACTTGATAATGGAATTAAAAAATAGTTTATACTAATATAGAGTAAAAATTTCATTCTACATAAAGTAGAATGAGTGTGAAAATGGTAATTTTGTTTATAAAATGTCTAAAATAAATATAAAATGAAATAAAAATGGTGTTATTCTTGATGAATTGGTTGTTAAATTATTATTAATTCCATAAATAGGTAGAAATAGTGTTCCATTTAATTACTTGGAAATTAGATTATCTTAAATAGATAAGAAACTCTATTTTTCTATATGATTTTGAATTTATTAAATAAATAAAGTAGTGATTCTTCAAGTTGGTTTGAGTTATTAATTGGTCTTAATAATGAAAAGATTAATGTTATAAATTCATATTTCTCATTAGAAATTTTTTTTAGTTATTCATCATGGATTTTTTAAATATTAATTTTCCTTGATGTTGTTTTCATCTTTATTTTTCATGACATATTGTAGTTTAAATGAGTTTATTGTATACCATGTAGTTTGTTCTCAAATGAACATGGTTTAAAAAAATAATAAATAGAAATTTAATTAGGAACTCATGTTGTTTTTATTTTGGTGACATGATGTGTGGTTGTGGGTGTGGGTGTTTAATTTGGGTCAGGTGTCATAGTTTCATCCCCCCCCCATATTTTTTTATAATATTAAGAAAAAAATGTTTCCAATCTTATTATCTCTATCACCCTCCCCCTTATTTCACTCCCTCCCTAATTCTCTCTTATTCCTTTAATATTAATTATTTGATTTATTTTTAGTTTAGACCCATATTATTGTTTCATTTGTAGCAGTATGACTGTATTGATAAAAAGAAGGTAATCCCTAAATTTTAGTTTTTTGATTCAAAAATATTTGAAATGATTAGCTATATCATCTTATTTGATCAAATTTTTAAAGGATTTTTTTGATTCTCTTCATTTAGTTTATGTAAATCATTCATATTGTTGGTGAAGGTATGGTTTATTTTAGGTAGGTAACCCTTATTTTTTATGTCTCATGAATCAGGTATACGGTTAGGGTTGGTGATTTTGTATATTGTGTCGGATGCGGATGACCTGAACAAAAATCTAATGAAACCAATAATGGAATTAAAAAAATTATAATATATTGAAGTGTAAATATCATTTGAAACATATCATAATTATTATAAAAAAAGGATATTTTTTTATAAAATATGTGATAAATAAATAAACTATGAAATAAATATGGTGTTTTTTATGCTAAATTGGTTATTAAAACATTTGAAATTCTATAAGTATATAGAAATTTCATTGCTTGGATTTTTTTCTATTATATGTTCGTTAATAGATAAGAAACTCTATTTTTTTAGTTTCTATGTGATTATAAATTCATCAAAAAAATAAGTAGGTGATTCTATAAGTTGTCTTAAGTTATTTATTGGTCTTAATAAGGCAAGGATTAAAGTTATAAATTCATATCACTCAGTAAATAGTGTTTATCTATTATTAATCTGGAATTGTTGGAATATTAATTTTCCTTGATATTATTTTGATCTTGATTTTTATTAGTATATGCTTATTGAAATGAGTATTTTTATACCATGTTATATGTTTTCAAGTGGACATGGTAAAGAAATAAAAATACAGACAAGAAAAATGGAAAATTAATTTGGAACTCATATTGTTTTTCTTTGGGTCACCTAATGTGTTGGTGTGGGTCTCTATTTGGGATTTGGGATAGTTTTTAGAGTTGAAAAACCTAAATATAGTATATATTATAATATTAAGAAAAAAATACTCCCCTCTCGCCATCTCTCTCTCCTACCCTTCCCAACTCACTCTTCTTCCTTTAATATTTTTTATTTGATTTCTTTTCTACTAGGTCCCCTATCTGAGTTTTGTTTGTGGTAATTCAACAACATCAATAATAGTAATTAAATATATAAATTCTCATTCTATGATTTAATTAATTTGGTAATGTTTGGTATCTCAAATTATTTTATCTATTTTTTTGAAGTATTTTTTAATTCCCTTAATTGATGTTTTATTCATGGGTTCATATTGACAGAGAAGATATGATATATTTTAGGTATGTGACCCTAATATTTTTTCAGTTCTCTATTCATGTATAATGTTGTGTTTAGTGAGACAATGTGTTATGTTCAATGCAGTAAAAATAAACAAGAAACTAATGCACCCTATAAAGGAATTACAAAATTGTTTATACTAACATGAATTACAAATATCATTCAACACATAGCATAATGTGTGTGATAATGGTTATTTTTTATGAAATATATAAAATAAATATATAAGTAAATAAATATATTCTTCTTCATGTTGAATTGGTTAATAAATAATTTTAAATGTCATAAGTATAAATAGTACTACTTTGAATTTTTTAGATATTAGATTTTCTAAAATATATAATAAATTATATTGATTATTTTTTAGTTCCTATGTTATTTAAAATGTATTAAAAAAATAAATAGGTGATTCTAAAAGTTGGTTTGAGTTATTTATTGGTCTTAATAATTCCATGATTAATGATATAATTTCATTTTTCTTATTGAATTTGGTTTTTCAATTATTAATGATGAATTTTTGGAATATTGGTGCTACTTGATATTATTTTGATCTTTATTTTTTTATGGAATTTTCATATTGAAAAGATTTATTTTCATAACATTTTGTATGTTCTAAAGTGAATGTGTTAAAGAAATAAAAATAAAGATAAAAAATGTAAATATAATTTGGAACACATATTTCTTTTCTTTGGGTGACATGATATATGGGTGTGGGTGTTAGTGTGTGATTTGGTTCAAGTGTGAGAGTTATGACCCCCACCCTAGTTTCTATTATAATAATAATAGAAAACTGATCCTCTATCATTGTATCCCTCTCCCTCTCCCTTTTACCTCTCCACATTAATTAAATCTTCATTCATTAATTTTATTTCTTTAATTTTTTTCTTCTTGATCCTCTATCAGAGTTTTATTTGCGTCAATGTTTCCACATTGATAAAAGGAAGGCAGTAAAAAACATTTGATTCTATAATTAAATTTATTTTGGAAGTTTTTGGTTGGATCATATTTTTTATCTAATTTTTGAAGGATTTTTTGATTCCCTTAATTCGGGTATTATTCAAGGGGCCATATCACCTAGAAAACTCAGTAATCCAAAACCAGAATCAGTTTTGGAATGAATCAAATAGTTTTCTAAATCTTCACTAGTTATAGAATACCACATAAGCATCATGAAAAATCAATAGGTAATTATTTAACCAAAACAATAACTAAACAATATAAAGATGTGGATAAGAAACCATAAATAGTAATAATTATAATATAGTCTTCAAGAGTGAAACTCCACAAGGTAGAAAAAACAAGTCAGAAAAATATTAAAGCAACCCAATACATTCTATAAACATAAAATACATAACAAAAATATCACTTCATAATAATTGGATCACATCCTCCATCAGTAACTTACAACTCTTAGGGTCCCACTATAGAGAACACTTACTACCTCTGAGTGGTTCTTTCATTTTCTTAGACCTAGCATAAAAAAAGTCTATAAACACCAAAAGGTAAAATTAAGGTGTGAGAAAAAAATCCTAGTAGGATCTCACCAAGTATTCCATAAGAAAAACATATAAAATAAACCAAATATACTAAATTTTAAATAAAATAATCATGGAAATCTTTTAATAGGTTATATCAGAACATTATTTTCAAAATATATCGATGGCTAGAATAAAACTCATACAAAAGTGAATTTCCATAAAAATAAAAATATATAAGAATATTTTCTAAAATAGGCATGAAAAATAATTTCATTCAATTATTATAATGTATAAATAATTTAGAATTATAGAATTATTTTTAAGAGTCTCATGTCTAGGTTAGTACATGAATTCACACACATCTCAATGAAATATAGCTCTAGGTCTATACACACTTACCTAAATCCACAAGCTAATGGGGGATATATGGACACCTCAAAGAATAAATTCACTTACCTAAATATGTTTAGTCATCATTATCATCAAAAATATATTACTAGGTAGATCTAATACAAGACTAGAATGTGTTATTCTCACCTAACTACTCAGAATCCCATGTGATTCAAGGAAATAAATCATATAAGGGGATATCATTCATTTCAATCAATCTCAAATTATTTCAATCAATCATTTCAATCATCCATAAGTTAATGTTTTAAAACATTCCATCTAATTTCAAAATAAAAATAAAATGGTTTTTATCAAAAAATCATTCCTTTAAAATAAATTCATTTCATCTAAATCATAAGAAATTTCACACCATCGCTTTTAAAAATTTACTATTAAGGTCATGATTTTAATCATTCATTTCAATTCAAGATCATTTTCATGAAATAAATACTTTATTTCAAAATCAATTATTAAAGATATTTCATCTAGAACACCGTTACATTGAAAAATAATTTATCAAAGGAATCAAATCAATATTTAAAAAAAATAAGAACTTAATTTCAAAATAAATAAACAATAATAGTTTCAAATGATAGGAAGTTTTTTAGGAAACCAATTACCTCAATTAACAATATTTTTAAACACCCAACATGGGATCCCTAATCTAATAGAGAGATTTAATATAGAATAAATAAATAAGGGATCATATAAACACAAATCTAAAATAATAATCTCTGATTCAACATCTCTAGAACAATAATAGACAAAGATATGGAGAGGGAACTTGTACCTCAATGATTCTTGAATAACTCACAATAACCAAAGAAGATCCAAGTAGTTAATCTAAATTTCATGATAGATCTATATAAATTCTAATTAGATCATGACACAAACATTATATCTATCACTATAGTGACCTGAATTTTTCTTACATGACTACTACATAAGTTTTAAGATAAAAAACATAATAGTGATACAATCCAAGATCCAAAGGTTTAGTTTCTTGAGAAAATTAGGATCATACATAAATTATACATAATAAAACTTAATTATTATTTAAATTATTATTTTTTTATCTTTATAAATATTTCATAGTATCCTTATTTCATGTAGTCACCTGAGGATATACATCAAATAAAGGGGTGACCTAAAAATCCAATAAGGGGAGGAATAAGGGTAATGAATCAATAGGACATGTGTGTTAATAATAAAAATCATTATATAATAAGTATCGGATACTTATAAACATCATGAGTAAAACATTTGATAAAGTAATGTAATGTGGAATATTCATTATAATGAAACATCATCACAGAGTGTTCAAATACCACACATAGTTGGGAACAAAGTTTTCATCATGTTCACGCATAACATATGTGTATAATCACAACATCATCATTGTGATAAAAGATAGAAAAAGTTTCATTCATGACACACATAATCAGATGAAATATATCACATTACCCAAATAATTTTAGGGATGTATAATTATATTCCCACTAGTTACATAATGAAATGATCATAATCATGTATGTCCATTGGACGGATAACAATCATAGTCATGAAATAACCCATGGAAAAGAATGTGTTTTGTAAAATATTTCACATTTCATACTTTATAAAATAGACATTAGGATCCCAAAATGAATAAGTGATATACTAATTCAGCATAAAATATAATTTTATTCCTTTAAATGAGAAACAAACATAATTGGATTCTAGAGATGTTTTGGAAATTGAGATCATTTTTAAGAAAAAAAGTCATTATAAATGGATTAAAAAATAGAAGTGTATAAACCTGTATATCCCCAAAAGAATAGAGAAATAATATTTAAATAATACATTTTTTATATTAGGGGAAAATTAATACTAAAATAAATGTGAAATATTAGATAACCTAAAATAAATAGTTTGGTTTTGAGAATCCCCATACCATAAATCCCACTTTATTTCATCACTTTTCCACCTCAAAAATAATTAACATAGGTTTATTAAAAAACTTAAAACAAAATTTAGTTATGTTAATTTATGTCAATATTTATCAATTATCACATTTTTATTATATTTATTAGTTTACATTTTTTATTTGAAGTTTATTCATATCATGTTTTCCTTAAAAGATCATTTTTCTTCTATTTCTCTATTCTATTAAAAGTGATTTTTAAATAAGTATAATTAATTACAAAATAAAAAATATATATATTTATACATTTATATATCATAAATAATTTATTATAACCATTCATAAGTTTTGTGATAGTAAAAAATAGTCAATGTCCTTATTGGCGGTTAACTAACTGCCAATGGGACATTATCCAAGGAGGAGGTATGAGAATTATGAAATATAATTACATAGTAGATATGATTATTTAAGTGATATAAAATAATAAATATAATTTTAACATACTAATTAATTAATCTTAGAATATTTTAGTTTTTAAGGGATAGATAAAAAGAGGAAGAGAAGAGTAAAACATAAAGACGAGTTGATGAAAACATACCCTCTTCTCAGTCTTGCTTCTCTTGTATGACACTAAAATCCCTTGATGATTGGATTTGGTTTACTCTAGAATGTCACAATGTATTCTAATAGTATTTAAGGAGAGGATTTTATTAGATATTGGGCGTTGGAAAGTGTAATTTTAGTTGTTTTCCAAGGGGATGGAGAGGGGTAATTTATACTTGGGGAAAGGGGTATTTTTGGGTTAAAATATTGAATAAAATACTATATAAAAGGTAAAATATGTTATAGTGATATTTTTAATAAAATTAATAAAAATTTATAATATATAATTTATTTAGGACTATCATTTATTTTATAAACCTAATTCATTAATTTATTAAAAAGGAAAGTGGAATAAATGAGAAATAATTATTTTAAGGAAACGCATTTGACTTTATATTTTGGAAAATTATTTTTAGTTTTGTAAATTAATTTTATTAATTTTAAATAACACATTTAACTTATTAAATTTATTTTGGGCTAAGCTAATGATTTTTTTATTTATTATGTCATTATTTTATCATCATTATTTCATAAAACAAGCGGTATTTGAAAAACAATTTTTTATTATTCACATTAAAATTTAAGTGTTTCAAAAAAATTATGAAAAAATTTACATTGGATAATTTTGATATTATAATTTTAAAAATGGTATTAATTTTATCAAAATAATTTTCTAACATGTGTAATTTAAAATTTCAATATAAAAATTATGATTTTTATGAAATACCTTAAGATATACCAAGAAGATTAGGAGTCAGGAAAACCTGCTCCTAGGAAAGAGCAATAAAAATAAAATTTGGTACAAAGAAGGACATCATGGATCCACTACACAAAGACAAGTGTATACCTCACCATAGAAATCAGCATGAACAAGATTATTACAAAATTCAGGTAACACAAAATACCAGTTCGAGCTAACCTCAAAGATTTATTTCTTCAGAAGAGAATCTGCAACCTGATTGGATTTGCGATAAGCATGTGTAAACTCAAGGGAAAGTGAATCAATCAGCCAATGGAAGTCAATTAAGATTTATATCATCTTTCATGGCACATTCCATGATCTAACTCTTAGAATTTGAACTGCAACAGATGAGTCTGACTCTATCCATAATTTATTCCAACCAAACTGGACTGCGTAGTGGATCACTTTTTTCATATCCCAAAGCTATTCTTCAATAGAAAATTCATTGTCAATTAAATATAAGAAACATCCTTTAAGAAATCCTTGATAGGTATGAAAACCCCACCATAACCTGAGGGGACTGGGGCACCAGAAGCAACTACATAAACATTGACTTTTAGCCACCGTGGGATAAGCACAATCCATCCAACATATTTCATCACCAGTGGATCCATCAACCAACCATTAAAACCAATAGACCTCAATAGAACAAGATCAGAAACATCATTCCTCATGCACCCAGTCTGAATGATATCAGGAGTTTGGATAGCATGATTCATAGACAGTACAACAGAATGTAACAATGGATTGATTTTTTTAAAAGAGAAAGGAATTTCAGGACTTCCAAATGTAATCAATTACACTGGCTACCACTATCAGCAGGAGGGAGTAGACCTGCTCACTACAGTCATCCCTGCATACAGACTGCAGAATCCCTTCGACAGACTGAATGGATAGGCAGCTATGGAAGTTCTCATGCACATATTCTCATAGCCTAAATACAAACATACATGAAAAAAATAGTTTAAAAATCGTCTCATCTGTTTCCAAGAAGAATGGGAAGACTGTGGGCAGATGAAGGCCAGATGGCTGCAACATGAACTGCAGTGGGAGTCTTCCCTTCCATATTTTCTAGATAAGAAAAGTTTTGGATGGAGGAATAAAAGTCTTATGGAATCCTATAACCTAATGTGGAGTATTCAGTGAGTCCTCACAAAGGAGTTTGTAGTATTATTTTGTAGTAAATATGAGATTCACATTGCGAATCCAAACCAAAACATCATAGTTAATAAAATAGTAACTTTCATCTTACATGCATACATTATTAGGAAACATTCCAAGAATATCTATATTGTTATAAAATTCTGCAATAGTTATGTATTTTAGAGATAGTGGGATGACACAATCTTCACAGATAGTTCTAGATAACCAGGGGTTGTCCAATAGTTCAAAGAGGACTATTTACACACCACCCATTTTGAGCATGAAATAAATTCATAGTAATCATTCTTTAAGTAATGAAAAATAGAGGATCTTATGTAATTGGCATGACCATTATATAGCTTCCCAACAAATCTGGTAATAATAAAGGCTATAGAGGAATCATAATTTGAAATTAGTTTCCAGGTGAATTTTTTTTATCAAAGTATCATTGAAAAATCTGATGTTTTTGATTCCCAATCCACCTATTTAGACTGGTTTGATGTAGTCATTTTAAGAAACTATGACCAGCTTCTTCTCATGAATTGAACCAGTCCATATGAAGTTTCTAATTCTTCCACTTAATTCCTTAATAAGATTTCTATGACATCTATACAGAGATAAAGAGTTAACAAACAATGAAGTGATCACTAAATTGACCAAATAGATTCTACATTCCTGAGACATATTTTCCACTTTCTAGTTGTCAATTGATTTGAAATTTTTAATGAAATGTTTTCCAAGTGTCACCTTTTAACTCTTCCCCAAAATAATGGCACACCAAGGTAAGTAAAGCAGAGATATCCTTTTTTAATAGAATGCTTTATAGCTATTCTATTTTTCCTTGACATAACAACTCCTTCACGAAATATAACAGATGACTTGCCCCAACTAATGAACTGACCTGTAACCTATTCACAGTGTGAGAAAATACCTTTAATACAAGAAATGGTACCTTTTTCCACTCTTCCAAAGATAAATATATCATCAGAATAAAATTAGTGTGATGGAGCACAAAAGTCCCTCCTAATATTCATCATCTGATACCACCAAAAATTATCAATGTTAGTGAGACACCAACTTATGTAGTCCTCTATAATAGAAAAAATCATCCAAGAGAGAGGGTCACCTTCCCTAACCCCTCTTAAAAGCTGGAAAACCCCTCTAGGGGATCCATTAACAAGAATATAAATCATGGCACTTGTGAGGATGGATCTAATGGGATCCATAAATTTTTGTGAGAAACAATGCATTTTAAAGATAGTAAAAGGAAATGTCCATCTAATGGTATAAAAAGCTTTAGAAATGTCAATCTTCAAGGCCATATTTTTATACTTATACTTTCTACTCATAGAATTCACACACTCAGAGGTATTGAAAAAACAATTTTGTACTATCCGACCTGGAACAAAACCATACTGATTGCAAGAGATAAGCCCCTGGTG
Source organism: Viscum album (assembly GCA_963277665.1). Taxonomy (NCBI): domain Eukaryota; kingdom Viridiplantae; phylum Streptophyta; class Magnoliopsida; order Santalales; family Viscaceae; genus Viscum; species Viscum album. The sequence continues at coordinate 637,917,226 of OY728146.1, read as the reverse complement.
ATTTTACTCAATTGTTGAGTCATGATTTTACTAATAGCCTTTTGAATGGTATTCCCAATAGTAACAGGTCTGAAATATTTAATATAAATATCATTCTATTTCTTTGGGATTGATGAAACAAAGCTGTAATTCATCCCAAATGGAATATATGATGATCTAAAATAATATTTCAGAGAATTTGTTACATCATTATGAACAATATCCCAATAGAACATGAATAACTTGTTTGTAAATCCATTAGGACCTGCTACATTATCTATTTTAAAGGATACGAGAGAATCATGTATCTCTTTTTCTGTGGGGATATCAACATGTTTTCTATTCTGATCATACTCAATAGAAGGGTCAAAGCATTGAATAATTTTATCAGATTTTTTATTTTCGGTGTCTGAGTACAACTTCTTAAAGTAATATGTCACTACATCATCAATACCTTTCCCAGAACAGAAAATATTCCCATCTATACTAAGAGTATTAAAACATCTTTTGTCATTTTTATCTTTTTTATGTAGTAGAAAAATCTTGAATTTATGTCACCTTTATTTAACCACCTAGTATTAAATTGGTTTTGAGCCAATTTTTATTTAAGGGACAATAACTTATCCAGGTTTACGGCATCCTGTATTTCTTCTGGAATGGGCAGATCTTGAGACATATTATTAAATTGACATCTAGGCAGAAAGTTTTCAGCCATACTAATATCACTATCCAGGGAGGATAAGGATTCTTTACTCTCTTTTTTTAGTCGTGCCTTAACAAGCTTAAGCTTATAGCATAATATATAAGTGAGACTTCCCAAGAAGACATTTTTCCAAGAATCTAATACAATCTCTCTCCAGCCAGGAATAACAATCTAAGAATTATTAAACTTGAAGGGGAGGGGAAATGACCTCAATCTATTTATAAAAACATCAACAAGTATGGGATTATGATCACAGTTCAATCTTGGAAGAGTCATCCCCGACACATCAATCACCCCATTCCTATCTTCCACTTGCACAAAGAATCTATCCAATTTACTTACTTGTTTTCCTTTAATAGTATACCTACTCCATGTATAGTCAGAACCAACAAGGGGTACCTCTATTAGACCACATTTTTTTAATACAGGATGAGAGATTGAGGGCCAAATCATGTCATAAATTGTATCTAGTTTTCTCTATATGCCTCAAAACAGTATTAAAATCACTAAGTAGGACCTGGATATTAATCCTACTCTCTGAAATATCAACTAGATTTCTTCATAGTTCTCTTCTTCTTGTGTAAATATTAAAAGTATAAACAGAAGTCATAGAAAGAGAGGCAACACCAAAGCAACATGAAATATTAATAGATTGAAAACTATAGAGAATAGAGTTAACTGCTATACTTTCATGTTTAATCACCCAAAAGGATTCATAATTCCCATCAAAATTGTTGTTTTTTAGAAAATAATAACCCAGAGAGGCCCATTTAAAAGAACTCCAATTCTCAAACTTAGGTCTTGGTTCTACAAAACCAATTAATAAAGGAATTTTGGTTATAATTATATGCCTAGGGGATCAAACCATGTGGGATTCCCAATCCCTTGACAGTTCCAAAAAACAATTTTCATTTTTTTACCTGAGCCTAGTGATAGGCCAATCATTAATTTATAACAAACCTTTATCACAATAAATAAAATCAATGCCAGCAAGGATAGCTAATCCTTGATCAGAGGATGTAGGATCATAATCCTCCCTAGTTGAATCATCAGTACTTAGAAAAGATAACTTTTTGGTTAAATCAACTAGATTAGAAAGAAAGCCAAAATGTAACTTTATTTTAGAAGAATTTATAGAGTGGACTTGTGAGAATTATCTTGGGTTAGCAGGGAAAGAACCTGAAGCTTCACCTTGGATAGGTTCTTTAAGAGGATTTACAACATGACCTATACTCAGAGCAATAGGGTCATGATCAGAAGCATGAACAACAAGACCCAGTACAGGAGGAGTAATCAGATTCTGAGTTGAAGCATGAGAAGGGTCAACCACTTGATCATGCTTCCCTTCACTGTCCATCAGAGTGACTCCATATGAAGGGGTCAGAACAGGAGACTCTTTCCGAATATTAGGGTCCATTACAGGAGATGAAACCAAAGTTTGAACAGGGACTTGAGCAGGGTCAATTTTTTTAGCATGCATCCCCTCACTAACCTTCAATGTGACTCCATTAAAAGGGGCCACTACAAGATACCCTGATTGAACAGATGAGTGAACTTGAACATTGACAGGAGCCAAGCTAGGTTTCTAATCATGAAAAATTGGAATTAATATAGAAAGATCTTCAGGCCCAGTATGATTGGTTATTCCAGAATTGAGAGTGTCACAATTATCAGTAGCTTTATTAGAGGCATGACCAAGAATATTGCTGATAATAAGACCTTCATCAATTTTCATTTGAGACCCCACCATAGTATCTACTATGGGGGAGTCATCAGGAATCTCTTTAGAAATAGTAGGATCAGGGCCAGCATTGGGTACAACTTCTCTTCCCTTACTTCTCCTACAATTCTCATCATCATGACCTCAAACTTTGTAGAATTTTCACAAGTTATTTCTATTGCAATCCAAGGAAATATGACCAAAAAAAGTGATAGTTCAAGAAGAACTTGGGTTTTCTTTCATACAGAATTCCAAGTGTGAGACTATCATCTTGTGTGGTTAACACCACCTCCTCAACTAAGGTAGCACACATATCAACCTCAACTAGTATTATAGAATAATGTAAAAAGGTGGGATTATCAGTCAGTTTATCAAGTTTAATAGGATTCTCAATAGACAATTCAATGTCCTAGAGGATTTGAGGATGCTAGTATAGCCAATTCAATTTACAAACTCATATCCAAATTTTTTTCAAAGGTATTCTTAACAGAGTTGGGATTGAATTTTTGGTCCCATTCATGAATGTGGAGGAAGAAATGCTTTAGAGGGACCTAACCAAGACTCCATGCATGCCGCTTGATCTCATCCAAAGGATCTTTATACCCACAACCCATGATTATTTCAATATTCAGGTTACTATTCCCAACAGTCAGGTTACTATTCCCAATGATCAGGTTAAAATTCTGACGGTCACATTTCTATTCCAATAATCACATTACTATTCTAACAATCATATTACCTCCTATAAATATCACTTAATAAATTTATTCAACATTCACTACAATTTTATTGAGGTTCTATATTTCCATTTTCTAAAATATCGATTAGTTTAGTAGTATTTTGTTTCAATTTTATTGTGTTGGTTGTGGGGGTAATGATTCTTGCAGATTGGAAGGGTCCAAATTTTCCAAATCTAATTTACTTAATTTATATTTTTTAAAATGAAATATTTCAATTTTTAGGGGTTTAGTTTTTGATAAATGTAGCAATCATTATAAATGACATAAATTATTTTTACTTTCTTTATGTATTATATGTGTATAATACTATATAATATAACACACATTTATTTGAAGAAATAAATATCATTTATAAACTCTAGGTTGTTATATTCTTTCCCATTTAAATTTTCATTATATAAATTATTCTTAATTATCATTATAAATATATCATTATATCCTTAGTATATGTAGTCACCTGAGGATATACATCAAAGAAATGGGTGAGCTAAAAGCCCGGTAAGGGGAGGAATAAGGGACATTATTCAATAGTACATGGGTGATAATAATCAACTTCCTCATATAATAATCATAGTATCATTATAAACATCATGGTGGGAAATTTATAAAGGAATGGAATGTATCATATTCATAATAATGAGACATCAAATCATAGTAGTCAAATTCAACACAAAGTTGTAAACAAAGCTAGCATCATGTTCACACATAACATATGTGAATAATTGTAACATTATCATTATAAACAAAGATGACATAATTTTAATACATAATACACATAATATCATGAGATATATCGCATTACCCAATGCATTGTTGTGATATATAATTTTGATCCCACCCATCACATCATAAAGTGCTCAGAATCATGCATTTCACATGAGAGGAAAATAATAAGTCATCAAATAAACCCTGGAAAGTAATGGGTTTTGTATACTTCATGAAATGAACTTTAGGATTAAAAAATTAATAAGTGAGATAAAATTTTGGCATAAAATATCATTTTCTTACTTAAAAGTATAAACAACTAAATAGTATTCAAGATATGTTTTGGAAATTGATTTATTTTTAAAAAAACATTGTAAATTGATTAGAAAACATTTTGCAATCGTAAAAAATATATATCCCTAAAATAAAAGATAAATAATATTTATATTACATATTTTGGATATTATGGTAACATTCATACTAAAATAAATGTGAAAAAATAGATAACACAAAATAAAGAGCTTGGGTTTGAGAATCCCCTTACCTTAAATCCCTCTTTATTTTTTCACTCTTCTACCTCCTGAATAATGAACATAAGTTTATTAAAACATTTATACAAAAGTTCATTATGTTAATTTATATCACTATTTATAAATTATAACAATTTTATTATATTTATTAATTTTTGGTATTCTAATTTGAAGCATTTTTTATATCATGTTTTCCTTAAAAATTTCTCATTTCTCTATGATTTCACTATTTTGTTCAATGTAATTTATACATAAGTATAACTAAATCTATAAGATTAAAATAAATATATTTATAAATTTATATGTCATAAATAATTTATTATAACCATCTATAATGTTGGTAATAATAAAATAATTGGAAACGTCCTCAATAAAGGTTAATTGGCCTTTAAGAGGACATTTTCCAAGGAGGAGATGGAAATTATGAAATATAATTACGTATTATATATGATTATTTAAGTAATATGACATAATGAATATAATTTTAAAGTAATAATTAATTAATATTATAATATATGAGCTTTTAATGAATAGATAAGTAGGAAGAGAAGAGGAAAATGAAAATAAGAGTTGATGAAAACATACCCTCTTCTCAGTGATACTTCTATAGTACCCCCTGATGATTGGAGTAAGTATGATCAATGATGTCCATAAGGATTATTAGAGCCTTAAGAGAGAAGTTCTTTTTAGATCAATGGTTTTTTAAAGATTAAGTAAATTTATTTTATATGTGGAGGTATTGGGGTTATTTATACTTTAGGAGAGGGGTATTTTTTATTTAAAATATTGAATAAAATACTATATCAAAGGTAAACCCTGTTATAGTGATATTTTTGGAATAATGAATCATATATTAATAAAATAAAATGTATTTATGACTTTGAAAATCTTTATAAACCTAATTCAAAAATTTATTAAAAAGGAAAGTGTAATAAATGAAAATTTTGTTATTTTAAGGGAACACTTTTGACATTAGAATTTTGAAAATGATTTTTAGGCTTTGAAATTAACTGTATTGTTTTTAAATGAACCATTTAAATTATTAAAATTGTTTTTCTCTGAACTAATGAATTTATTATTTATTAATTCATTATTGCATCATCATTGTTTCATAAAACATGTGGTATTTAAAAAATAGAATTTTTACTCTTTACGTAAAAATTGAAGTATTTCAGGAAATTATGAAAAAATTATCCTTAGAAAATTTTGATGTTATGATTTCCAAAATGAAATTCATTTTACCAAAACAATTTTCTAACATGGGTAATTTTAATTTTCAATATAAAAATTATGATTTTTACTAAATACCTTAAAATATAGTTTATTAAAAAAGTGAGTGTATCTTATTTGGGTTTTTAATATTTATATTTATTTTATGGAATTATAGCATTTATATTTTCTTAAATTAATCATGATATATGTTATTATCATTATATTTTATTATTTTTAGGACAATTTACTATTCTAATAGTCATGTTAATATTCCCAACAGTCATGTTACTATTCCCAAAAGTTAGGTTATTATTCTAATGGTCACATTACTATTTCAGTACTCATATTTCCTCCTATAAATACCAATTCAATTGTTTATTTGATACTCACTAGAAATTTTCACAAGGTTATATATTTCCATTTTCAAAAATAATTATTTATTTACTCATATTTTTTTCATTTTTTTCGCATTGGTCATGGGGGTGATGATTCTAGCTGATTAGAAGAACCTAAATTTTCCAGTTTTACTTTTAATAATTTATATTTTTTTTCTCATTGTAATGTTTATAATTTTCATAGGTTTAGTGGTTGATTAATATAATGATATGAATTGATGAAATTAAATACTTTTAGTTTCTTTATGTTTTGTGTGTGTGTAATTATAGTTACCCTAGAATTTTACACATAATATTACATTATTTTAAGTATAATTAAACATCATATTTAAATCCAATGATCATAAAGTCTAGTGTCTTGAAAAACTAGGTACATAAACTAAAAACATAGGACTAAATAAAACATTTCTTTATTTAATCTTCATCAATTTTTCATTACTTCCATTGTGATCATACATCTTCATAAAAAAACCTAGGGATAAAATGAACAAATGTATGATCTAAAAATCCAAGTATGGGAATAAACTTAAGAATAATGATTTAGCATATGGGTTTGAAGGCATTGCATGATGATATAAAAGGGCATGGAACATATGGAATCATAACATATAAACATGGTATCATATAAACATAGAGTCATAGTAATGTGGAAAAAACATAAAACATGAATTTAGCACTAGTCAAGTCTCATTTCACATAGAGGATCACAAGTCAAGGGTAATTACCAAGACCGTTTCACATGGTAGCATGATTCAAGGCTAACCACCAACACCATTGTACATAACGTCTCATGAGATTCAACTTTACCCAATGAATTGGAGAACTATTTGGACTCACCCATCATAAAATATTTATGAATATTCTTTCCACATATAGAATCATACATAATCAATCATACATAAACAAAAGGGTACCCATGGAAAGAAGTGGGTATCATAATCGTGTAATAAAGCATAATAAATGGGAATATCACACAAGTGTCCATGAAATAAAGGAATTAAGAAATACATGGACATTCACAAGGTAAAATATGAATATATCATTATAAGTGATGTCAAACAGAAGTTATAACATGTAAGAAGAGTATTTAAGAAATTATAGCATGAAAACATGTTTGTATTGTTTTAAGGAAAACACTAACAAGAATTTAAATTAGAAAATGGAATAAATTTTTATATAAAACCATAATTTAACCAAAATTATTTTCATAATAAAAATACTGATTTTATAAAAAAACATTTGGATTAAAACAGATGATATAGTGCACTTGAAATTGGGTAAGAATTTGGGAGGTTCCCTTAAAACGGGTTTACTTATTGGGAAGTGTTGAGGAGGGAATCATTTAAAAACATATATATCCTAGAAAGATAATAATGAATGGATCTTGATACATTATTTTGAGAATATAAACATCAAAAATATGATTTCATAAAAATAATATATAACTTAGTTTGGGTAAAAAAAATATAACAACCCAAAGGAATAATAGAGGTTCGTGTAGAATCCCTTACCGTAAGTTTGATGGTGTCCTTATATTGATCTTAACGTCCTAAATAACAAAATTAAATTAATTAATTAATATTAAAAGAACTTTTTATTCATGTAATTTATTTATTATAATCTTATTAAGTTCATTCATGACATTTTTTATGGGTTAAGAGGTTCATTTACATTGTTTGGGAGCATTCGTTTCCTTGGTTTTCATGATTAGTTTACTTATATACATGTAAGGATAAAAATGTAAGATGAGAATGGTTGTACATAATTGAAGTTGTATTTTATTAGTGAAAATCCATAAGATTACGTGGTTTAAAAATTAATTTGTTTATTTTTAGTCAATATTAATTGTTATATAAAGCTTTAATGATAATTGTTTTGGTTAAATGACGGTTTTTTGAACACATCGAACATATTTTTCTTTATAAATTAATATCATGTGTATAAAAAATTTTCAGAACCTTATAAAAGTTAAAATAAATATATTATAGTCTGGTTGAACCATAAAAATGGTTTCATGACTAGAATTGAATACGGTAATAGAAATTGAAAACTTGTTATCCTTGAATGTGATACTTTAACACATCTTAGATGATGTTTTAATTTCTAGTATAAAAGGAGTGAACGGAGAGATGATGGTGAATTATTACATTATCATGACAAAATTAAAGTACATGTAAATTACTATATTTTTCATAACATTAGGATTAAATGAGGTGAGGAAATAAAAGGAATGAAATGAACTTGAAATAAAATAAATTAAATGAAAAGAGGAATTTACCTCTTGAATATATCTTCCTTGAGAACCTATTTAAGGGAGAGTATTTAGTCATTTGAAGAGACCAAGGACTGATGGGAGTATAAAGGATATTGGGAGGATATTTTATTATAATCTAGACAATGAACAAGGCTTTAGATGAGTGAAGAGATGAGGCAAAGAAGGGTGGTATTTATAATGGAGGAGAGATGGGGTTTCCCATTATTTTAGTCATTGGTTTAATATTTTTACTCAAGACTATGAATAGTCTTGATTATTGTGAAAAATAATTTTAAATAGAGCATGTGAGTTCAGAACAATGGGTCTTACATCAGAAATGATGCTAGGAACAATGTATTTAACTCATAATGTATATATACGGTAAATTACCGTATTTCACTATTCAAATTTTTTTAAGTATTTCAGAAAAATCCCAAAAATTCACCTTAACAATTTTTTGATATGTAGAATCCAAAAATGAACTAAATTTTTCAAAAATAATTTTCGAAATATGAGAAATTTTATTTTTAATTAAAATCATAATTTATTTCAAAAATACAAATTTTAAAATTAAAACTGATTTTCTAAAAATTTGAAAAATTAATTAATATATCAAAAAATTATATTATGATCATAAGAAATAAAAATATTAATTTATGAATTCATTTTATAAAAATAAATTTTCTTTTAATTTGTTAAATTACTCACAAAAGTTTAATTAAATATACCTGACATACAAAAATACCAATACTTAATCAATAATTTTTAAAATATTTATTTACTTATAATAAGATATAATTATACCATATTGTCACTTATAATATGGATAAATTTTATTTATAATTTCATTGGTGAGGTTACTTTTACATTTTCTAGTTTAATATTCATAAAGGTCGCATTATTATTCCAAATTTCAATTTACTATTTCATCAGAATATGTTCCTTAACTTCAAAAGATACCTTTTATTTCACTCATTATTCATTTATATGGTTTATATTGTGTTATATAAGTAATCTTATCTAAATATACTCTAATAAATAATTATAATAAGGGGATTCTATTGATAAAACATTGGTTCATTACATTCTTCCCCCTTATGAAATTTCTCCCTCAAAATTTCATTTTACATTCTAAGTTGTAAATAGGTTTGGGTACTTTTCCTTCATTTCTTACTCCAGTTCTCATATTTCCTCTTTATACTTATGGTTCTTCCATAGTACATTGAACAGGTGATTAGTCTTGTTTCATATAACTTTTTCTCTATGATCCAATATCTTAATTGACTACTCCTCAAAAGAAATATCATTATCCAGTTATACCACCTATGAAGATAGTACATGTGAATGATCTTGTATGTACTTATTTAATAGGGATACATGGAAGAAATCATGTACTTTATACATGGTAGGTGGAAGTGCTAGTCGATAAGTCACAACACCAACATGATCAAGAATCTCAAAGTGGTTGATGTACTTGGGACTTAGCATTAATTTCTTCCCAAACCTCATGACCTTCTTCCATGAAAATATGTGGAGGAATACCATTTCTCCAACTTTGAACTCAAGGTCTCATCAAAAATTGTCTCCATAACTCTTTTTTCATCTTTGGGATCCCATGATGTGTTGCTGAATGGTTTTCACATTCTCTACCATTTCTTCAACCATTTCAGGTTCTAGCAGCTTATGTTCATTGACTTCATCCCAACATGCTGGTGTTTTGCACCTTTTCCCATAAAGGGCTTCATATGGTTCCATTAGAATGCTCAAGTGGAAACTATTGTTGTAAGAGAATTTGAAAAGTGGTGGGTGTTGGTCTCATACTCTTTTTAAGTCTATAGAACACACTCTCAACATGTATTCCATGTCTGAATAGTTTATTTATATTCACAATCATTTTGAGGATGATAGGACATACTAAAGTTCAACTCGGTGCTTAGAGTATGTCGGAGAATTTTCCAAAACTTTAAGGTGAATATTGAATCTCTATAGTATACAATAGATATTGCTAATCTATGTAGCATTACCACCTCTTTAATATATATCTATGTAATTCGATCCAATGTGAAGTCCTCTCAAGTTTTGATAAATTTAGATTCCTTTATAAGATAATCCACAATGACCCATATAGCATTGTTTCCTCTAGATGTCCTTGTAAGTCTAGTGAGAAAGTCCATGGTAATATTCTCCCACTTATATTTTGGTATGGATAGTGGTTGCATCATACCCTTATACTTTTTCTTTTCATCCTTCACTTGCTGACATACCAAGAACTTTGATGTATACTCAACAATATCCTTCTTCATATTGTCCCACCAATAATTATTATAGAGATCTTGATACATCTTTGTGCTCCCTTGGTGAATAGAGAAGTTTGAGATATGTGAATTATTCAGAAGATACTTCTTTATCTTGTGATTAGATAGTACATATAATCATGACCCAAATCTTATAACTCCTTCCTCATCAATCTTGAACTCAGATGATTTCCCATTTTTGATAGCATCCACCCTTTTTAAAATTTCAACATCATTTATTTGAGCATCCTTTATTTTATTCATGAGGGATAGTTAAGAAATCATTTGAGAAAGGACTGAAGATGTTACTCCCTTAATGATTCCCTCTTCCATACTCTGTAAATATAAAAAGAATGTATCCTTATCAACTCTCATCATTGTTAAAGATGCAGGATCCTTTCTACTTAGAGCATCTGCCACCTTATTTTCCTTACCAGGATGGTAGTGGATTGAGAAGTCATAATACTTGATGATATCTAACCATATTAACTGGTATATATTAATCTCCTTCTATGTGAATATATATTTTTGACTCTTGTGATCAGTATATATCTCACACTTTTCCCCACAGAGATAATGCTGCCAGATTTTCAACGTGAAGATCATAGCCGCCAACTCCAGATCATGTGTGGGATTCTTTTTCTGATGTATTTTCAACTAACTTGAGAAATATGATATCACTTTATCAGTTTTCATTAGTACACAGCCTAATCCTTTCTTTGAAGCATCTATGTACACCAAAAATAGTTCTCCACTTGTTGGGAGTGTGAGTACTAGAATAGTTATAAGCCTCTTTTTGAACTCTTTAAAGATTTCCTCAAATTCTTGAGTCCAAAAAAACTTCAACCCCTTCCATTTCAGATTATTCATTGGGTTTGAAAAATGTGATAAGGTATTCAAAAATCATCGATAATACCTAGATAGACCAAGGAATCTATGGATCTCCATTACATATGTTTTCCTGAGCCACTCTTCAATTGCCTCTGTCTTGGAAGGGTCCACAGATATTCTTTTTCTAGTGATAACATGCCCCAAGAATGATACATTCTCCATCTAGAACATAAATTTACTATACTTTTAATATAGTTTCTCCCATTGAAAATCCTTTATCATAGTATTTAAATTCCCCTCATGTTCCTCCTTTCTCTTGGAGTATGTTAGAATAACATCGATAAAGACAACCCCAAATTTCTTCAAGTTAATATATAAATACTATATTAATTAAATCCATGAAAATTTTTGGAGCATTAGAGAGTCCAAAGGTCATCACTATAGACTCGTACTGCCCATACCTCAATTGAAAGGTAGTTTTGGTAATATATTCCCTGCTTGCCTTTAATTGGTGATGTCCCGACCGAACATCAACCTTAGTGAAATAAATACCCACATGTAGATGATGGAAAAAATCATATATCAGATACAGCGGATAATTTCTCTTTATTTTAATTTTATTGAGCTCATGATAATCAATGAAGAGGCACATTGATCTATCTTTTTTCTTGAAAAAGAGCACTGGTTCTCCCCAAGGTGAAGCACTTGGGCGTATAAAACCCTTCTCCAGATTCTCTTGTAACTACTTCTTTCAGCTCTTCCAGCTCAATGGAGGACATTCAATAAGGTTTATTTGATATAGGTAGGGATCTAGGAATAAGTTCAATTGAGAATTTGACCTCTTTATTAGGCATAATACAAGGAAATTATTCAGGGAATACATCAGTGTAATCCCTCATGATGGGCATATCATTGAGAAGTATCATCTTAGTTGTCTCAATCATTTGAGAAAGATATGATTGATCAAAAGGCAGCATTATCCACAATTGATATGATGATTCTGAATGAGATTCATCTTAATCCTTACATTTGTATAGGATTGGAGGATACTCTAGGATGTGAAGATTGATCTCCCTTTCCTGATAGTTAATTTTGGATTTGTATAAATATGGTCAATCCATTCCCAAGATAACATCGAACTCCACTAAAGGAAGTATGATGAGATTTTTTGGGAGGTTTAGTCCATAAATATTTACCGAGGAGGATTTATATAGTTTGAATGCAATAATTTCCCCATTTTTTATTCTCACAGATAACTCAATCTCTAAATTTTGAGGTGGTGTTTGAATAGTTCTACTAAACTTTCAAGATATGAAAGAATGCGTAGAACTAGAACCAAATAGTACATTCACTATTCTTGAATGAATAACTAGTGTACCTATCACCACATCATTATCTAACTCCACCTTATTAATAGTGATATCATAATACATTCCTTGTTTCCATTGAGGTTGTTGGTGATTTCCTCCAACAACCCGTGTCTTAGGGAAATTTTTCACATAATTACCATGTTCCTTGTAGTTGTAACACTTCACTACAGGATGATTTTTTGATATGAATCATACTTTATTCTTCCACATTAGAGGGATTATTCATATCCATTAGGTTTTTTTAGCCATATGTCTCATTCTTCTACATTAGAAGAGATTCCTAGTTCCCTATAGATAGTTCCTAGGATGCTTCTCCCCACAATTTTGACACATGGGATGTTCTATCTTCTTTAAATCATGGGATTTATTTTCCGAAACACTCGTATTAGACTCTATTTTGTTTTTTTACTAGGATCATGAGACCATTGAGAGTATCTGATCTCTATTTCAACCTTGAGGGAAGAATGGAAAATCTCATCATAACTGTCAAAGTCACAAATTGCCTACACTTTTTGTAGACTCATCTTTAGTTCACTAAAAAAACATTCCACCTTGCTTTCGATATTCATGAAAATGTGGAGTCATTTCTTTCAAGCCTTATTAAGTTTCCTTCATAAGCCCTGATAGAATCATCTTCCTTCTTCTTGAGTCTAAGTAACTCTTTTTCCATCTTGAGGTGGAGCGTTTGTGGAAAATAATTATTAAAAAATATTTTATTGAATTCCCCCCAATCCATGGAATCAATTTCCTCTTGGGACTTTATATTCTTGATCAGTTTCCACCACTGATTAGATTCCCCATCAAAATTATAGACCACTAGTATGACTTGCTATTCTTTTAAGCACTAGAGGAGAGAGAATATCATTTCAATGGAGTTAGTTCATTGTTCTGTGAGGAGGGGATTGGAAGATTCACTTAACATGGGAGGCCTTTCCGCATGAAGGATTGGACAACAACTTTCTCTTTCCTTGGAGTAATAGGATGTTTTTCATGATTCAAGTTATTATTCATAACTTGAGCCAATTGATCAAGTGTTGTCATAAAGTTTTGAACACCCATTCATATCATATCATGCATATAATTAGGGTAATCTTTACATTACCTATAAAATTGATTTTGGGAACGTGTTATTCTATTTACCTCCATTAACTAAGAAAAAGAACATACAATTAGAGTGATTGAATACTTAGCTATTAAGAATAAAAAAGGAAACATTAAACATAAAAGGATAAACTCTTAAAGGAAAAGTATATACTAACTTGTGATTCCCTAGGTTTAAATTTTGGTTATCCATGATCCATTTCCTAAAATATATTCTTATGGGCTTATTTTTTAAATCCCTTAATAATGGTTCATACTAAGCTTATGAATTTACCAAATAATATCCCCCAGGAGTGTCAAACTAGGAGTACAGCAAGGACCATTGTTGTGAATCGGTTTCCATTAAAGTATAGATCAAAGTGGTGTTATTGGGTTTTACCAATTTATACATTTATGCCAGAGTCACATCCAATTGTTCATATCCATACAGGGATTTATTTTTTTTATAAACCACTTACTCTGTACTTACCAAAATTTTGGGATGTTTTCTTATAATTAGTCTCATACCTAAGGTTATTAAAAAAGTGATATATTCCTAATATCCAAAAATAACTAGACATTGGCTATAATACCAACTATAGAAACACTAGCCTTTTACACATAACATTTCATGATTTTAAGCATAATTAAACATCATATTACAAGCCAAGGATCGTAAAGTCTAGTGTCTTGGAAAACTGGGAACATAAAACTGAAAACATGGGACTAAATAAAACATTTTTTATTTAATCATCATAAATATATCCTACCCTCCATTGAGCTGATAAATATTCATAGGATAACATGGGGATAACATGAAAAAATGAATGATCTAAAAATCCCAATAAGGGAATAAACATAAGAATAAAACTTTAGCACATGGGTAACAAGGCATGGTATAATGATATAAAAAGGCATGGAACATATGGAATCATAAAATATAAACATGGAGTGCTAGTAATGCGGTATAAATATAAAACATGACTTTATCATGATTCAAGTCTCATTTCTCATAGAGGAGTACAAGTCAAGGTTAACCACCAAGACCGTTGCACATAGTAGCATGATTCAAGGCTAACTGCCAAGACAGTAGCACATAACGTCTCCTGAGACTCAACTTTAACAAATTAATTGGAGGTATATATAGGCACACCAATAATAACACATTCATTAATATGATTTACATGTGTAGAATCATACATAAACAAAAGGGTACCCATGGAAAGAAGTGGGTATCATAATCACATCATAAAGCATCATAAATTGGCATATCATACAAGTGTCCATGAGAGAAAATAATTAAAACATACACGGACATGAAAAAGTTAAAATATGTATATATTATTGTAAGTGACATAAAATATAAGTGATAACATTTAAGAACAATATTTAATAAATTTTGGCATTAAAACATTTTTGTGCAGTTTTAAGGAAAATACTAAAGAAAATTTAAATTAGAAAAGGGAAGAATATTTTATATGAAACCAAAAGTGAAACATTAAGGTTTTAATAATTAAAATACTGATTTTATAAAAACAATTTTGGCTTAAAATAGATGATATATCTCATTTTAAATTGGTTAAGAATTCAAGAATTTCCCTTAAAATGGGTTTACTTATCGGGAAGTATTGAGGAGGGAATAATTTAAAAACATGTATATCCCTGAAATATAATGGTGAATGGATCTTGATACATGAGTTTTAAGAATATTCACATCATTTATAAGATTTTAATAAAAATAATAGATAACTTAATTTGGGTAAAAAAGGTAGAAAAACCTGAAGGAATAATGGAGGTTTGGGTAGAATCTCTTACCTTAAGTTTCATGGTGTCCTTCTATTGATCTAAATGTCATGAATAAAAAAATAAAATTAATTAATTAATATTTATATAACCTCTTATAAATTTAATTCATTTATTATAATCTTATTAAGTTCATTCATAGCCTTTTTATGGGTTAAGAGGTTCAATTTCATTGTTTGGGAGAATTTGTTTTCTTTGGTTTTCATGATTGGTTTACTTATATACATGTAAGGATAAACATGTAAGATGATAATTTTTGTCAATAATTTAAGTTTTATTTTATTAGTGAACATAAAAAAGATTACATGGTTATAAAATTCATTTGTTTATTTGGAGTGAAGATGAATCATTATATAAAACATTAACAGTAACTATTTTAATTAATTCGTGGTTTTTTATTACATCGAACACATTTTTATTTATAAATTAATATCATGTGTGAAAAATATTCCAGAATCTAAAATAAGTTATAATACATATATTATAGTTTGGTTCAACCATAAAAATGTTTTCATGGCCAGAATTGAAGACAATATTAGAAATTGAAAACTTGTCTTCCTTGAATGTGATAATTTAACAAATCTCAGATGGTGTTTTCATTTCTAGTATAAAAAGAGTGGAAAGGAGAGAGGATGATGAATTATTCCATTATCATAAAAAAATTACAGTACATTTAAGGTAATGGAGTTATGATAACATTTTTATGAAAGTAGTTGAGAAAAAAAGGAACTTGAAAGAAAATAAAAGAAATGAAAAGAGGAATTTACCTCTTGAATATATCTTCCTTGAGAAATTACTTAGGGGAGATAATTTGGACTTTTGAAGATACCAAGGGATAATAGACGTGGGTAGGAGCTTTGGATGCTATTTTACCAGAATATAGACAAGGCACAAGGCTTGAGAGGAGTGAAGAGAATAGGTAAGTAGAGGAGAAGAGGGGTTTCCGATTATTTTAATCATTAGTTTAATACTTTTGCTCAAGACTATGAATAGTATTGATTCTTGTGACCAAAAATAGTAAAGATATAATTTTAGTTCTAACCAAGAGTTCTTACATCAAAAATGATCCTATGAATAGTTTATTTAACTCATAATGTATATATACGGTAAATTGTCGTATTTCTCTATTCATCGAAAATTCAAGTATTTTAAAAAAATCCAAAAAATCACTATAATATTTTGATATGTAGAATCCAAAAATGATCTCCATTTTTCAAAAATAATTTTATATATTGATAAATTTAATTTTTAATTAAAATCAAAATTTACTTGAAAAATACAAATTTTAAAATTAAAACTGCTTTTTTAACACTTTGAAAAATTAATTAATATCTCATAAAATAATCTTATGATCATAAGACATAAAAATAATAATTTATGAATTAATTTTATAAAAATAAATTTTCTTTTAATTTATTAAATTAATCACAAAATCATAATTAAAGATACATGACTTACAAATATAGCAACAATTAATCAGTAATTTTTAAAATATTTATTTACTTATACTAAGATATAATTATACTAAATTATCACTTATAAGAGGATAAGTTTGATTTATACTTTCATTAGTGAGGTTAATATTAAATTGGATGGTTTACTATTCAAAAGGGTTACATTACTAATCCAAATGTCAATTTACTATTTCATTAGTATATGTTCCTTAACTTCAAAAGATAACTTTTATTTTACTCTTTCTTCATTTATAAGGTTTGTATGGTGTTCTATATGTAATATTATGTGATTAAACTCTAAGACATAATTATAATATGGGAATTACACTAATAAAACATTTGGTTGTTATAATAATACTGTATAATATAACACACCTTTAATTGAAGGAAAAAAATTCATTTATAAACTATGGGTTGTTATAAGTATCAAAAAACATGATTTATGGTTTCATTCAAGTAAATAAGAGTGGATATAGAAGATTAATGAAGAACATAAATAAATAAGCACATACCTTTTAAAATTGATATCTACCACTCAAATATTCATAAAAACAATCATTGGTAGGTAAGGAATATCCAAAATATTCAAGAGGAGCCTCCTTGGTTGAGCGCCTATTCCAAAAGAAGAAGAATGAGAGAAAAATATGGTGTTTGGGTCTTAAAATAAAATTTCATATTAATTAATACATGTCACATGGTTTCTCCATAAGGTTTTTCTAACTATGGACAAACCATGGACCCCCTTCTAGGAAACTAGAAGAGTTTCACGATTTAGATACACATTTTTGAAAAATATACACAAATCATGTATGAACACGCTATCCCAAGACACATGGTTTGAGGGGTAGGATACATGGTTTTCACTAACCATGCACCTAACTATGTTCCCTATTCTAGAACTCCAACACATGGTTCGCGGTTTTATAGGCAGACCCCCACCGTTTCCTCTAACCATGAGCCAATCATACACAGAACCAGAAACCTCCAAAAATTTACAAAATTCACACAAAACATCCCAATAAAATATCAAAACAAGTGACAGTAAAAAATGGAATGTAAGTACCTAAAAGTGAGTGTCGAAATATTATAATTCCACCCACCATAAATACTTTCTTCCCCTATAAATCTTGTAAATAAGACTCCATATTAAAGAGTTGAATCCATTAATCTCTCATCAATGCCTCACACTCCCTAGTCTTGTGATATTTTGAACCATGATTCTATAGCATCTAAACCAAAGTTATAGACCTCCCATGAATAACCTTCTTTTCATAGTAGATAATCTAAACTGGTTGCTCTATCACAGTAATTCCATATTCCACATTAATTTCCTTCTAACTCAAAACATCGTATGGTTCTAAAAATACTTCTTGAGTTGTGAAACATAAAACACATCATGGATCGATATCATCTATGGTGGAAAAGCCAAATAGTATGCCACATTTTCAATATTCTCAAAAAACATAAATGATCCCATGTTTCTTAGTGCCAACTTCCCTTATTTTACATTTTTTTGGTGACCCAACTGAGTTTAGACCCTAAAAAACACTTGTTCACCAACCAAGAACTCAAAATAATTTCAGTGATAATCCTCATAATACTTATACTGGCACTACAACATTACCATTCTCTGATGAATAATATAGATCATAGCTTTTATATCATGGACCTGACAAGGTCTCATAAGGGAAGATTCACTAATCTCTGACCAACAAAGCATAGATTTATAAGGATTGCTATACAAGGAATCAAATATTTCCATTTTAATGAATGAATGGTAGCTATTATTGAAGGAAAACTCAACCATCCCCAAATTAAAATCACACACTTCTATAAATTAAAGGATGCAAGAATAAATTATGTCCTCTAGAATATGTATAGTCCGCTTTATCTAACTATATATCAAAGGATGGTACTAAATGATCAACCTGTAAGAACCCAGACCTTCCTTTCAGGTATGTTTTTACTTTTTCTGGAGTTTTATAGAAAAGAGGAGTTTTTGGAAATTTTTGAAGTACACGCCATGTACTTCGATGCCATGTGAGGATGTGTGTTGGCCATATTCGGGCCACACACACGGCCATGTAGAGGTGACATGGAGGTCACTTAAATAGGGGTATGGAAAAGGCTAGTACACACTGTGTACTCCAAAAGTACACGCCGTGTACTTTGTTTTTTCATTAAACGGATCGGGCTCGTGTCTGATCTCCATAAACGTCTTCTTATAGGTCTCATTCGACCGAGAGAAGTCGTACAGCGCCGAGACTTCTCTGAGCCCCCGAGCCTCCGTCTGTTCTTCGAATCGACTGTCGTTGGTTGTGCTGGAACCGCAGTGGTAAGATCTTCCTTCTTCTAGAGCATTGTTTTCCAATTCCTCCTCTTTTGCAATTTATCATGGGTTCAACATTTTATGTTTTTCATATATATAAGACATTCTAAGGAGATTCAATCCTCGTGGTTCAAGTATATTGATCTCCTAGCATCAATGTAGGTGGTTTGTGCCTTTCCATTCAAAGTCTTTGAGTATTATGTTCAAATTCCACCAATACCCTTGAACAGGGTATTGCGTGTTTACTTTTTTTCCTCTGTTGTTTTCCTACCTTGATTGTATGCTTGTGTGGAGGTAATTTGGTTATGTATGAGGATAATTCCTATGCTTGGATGTTTTTCCCATGCCTTGTTCTGTTACGACCTTTTGGTCTTGTTCAGCCTTTGGCCGTTATACCTGTTTTCCATGCCTTGTGACCGTAGGATGGATTTATGTTCCCTAACATTCTTGTTATGTTGTAGACTGGTTATCCAAGTAGATCTTTAGGTTTACTTTGGCCTTATAGTAATATTATACACTGACTAGCATGGGGCCATGAGAACCTAGTGCTATAGACTATAAGGGGATAGACTGAGTGAGCTTCCTCAGAGAGTCTTAGACATTATAAACTATAGGGGATAGACCGAGTGAGCTTACCAGAGAGTCTTGGATATTATAGACTACAGGAGGATAGACCTGCTGAGCTTCCTTAGAGAGTCTTGAGCTTTATTGACTGTATGGGGATAGACCGAGTGAGCTTCCTCAGAGAGTCTCTATTTTGATTGAATTTTCCTTAAACCATTCCAGGCTATAGGAGGAATTGACCGAGTGAGCTTCCTCAGAGAGTCTGTGATCGAACTGAGGCTATAAGAGGAATTGACTGAGTGAGATTCCTTATAGAGTCTCTAGACCTTGGGGATATAAGGTTAATTGACCATGTGATCTTCCTTATAGATTCCCTGACTACCTTAGACTACAAGGGGAATTGATTGAGAATACTTCCTCAGAGGGTCTTATAATTTCGTATAACCAAACCATAGGGGTTAGGCTAAGTGTACTGCCTAGAGGGTTGTTGTTACTTCTTGGATAGGACCAGAGGGGATGGCTGTGAGTACTTCCTAGAGTGATTCCTGTTTGTATTTAGTTTTTTTCTTCACTGCTGCTTGTTGATCTATGGATTGTTTACTGTTGTGTATCATCTTGTTTACTGCTTATTGTTTGCTTCTTACTGTACTATTACCTGCCATATACTCACTGACTATTAGGCACAGATCTTCAAGTGGTTTTCTATTGGTATTTAGTCTCACACCCTATTTGGGTCATGTTTTTGGGCCCAAAAAGATTATATTGTTTCATGTATAGACAATGGAAAGTGCCCTTATACTTCAGGTACTTGACTTGCATTGAAGCAGGAGAGAATGGGACCAAGCCTAGGGTTGTGATGCTGAGGAGTTTCTTATCTGTTTTTCTTTTGTACTTTGGTGTAGTACTTTATTCAGCATTGTGACTTTTTTGGATGATTTCCTAGACATATAAGTATCATGCATAATTTTCATATATATTTGTGTGCTCTAGTTGTTTATTGTTTTAGTCTTCCGCTATTTACTGTTGTTGGATATTTATTGCTTCCAGTATTGTATGTGTTGTTTACTTCCACTGTGTACTCTGCCAATGAGGGCATAGTTTCCCCACTAACACACCCAAGGCCCTCGCAGCTAGTCGGCATCCTCTGGTGTTCGGGGAAATGTACTTGAGGCCATGTGACCAACCGTGTATGGGTGGGTGCCTCTGGGTGGCTTCCGGGATGTTACAAAGTGGTATCAGAGGAATTATTTTCTCTTGACTTACTGTTTGGAGCCTATAGCTAGGGTTGGGATAGAATAGGTGCTTGGTAATAAGTTGTGCCCAGGAGTAACTAACCCATGTATAGGGAAAATCCAATCTACCTCATTTATTTCAATTTCTTCAGGTTTTGAAATTTTTACAATTCATTTGATTTCACCTTGAGTGATTCAGATTCTTGTGTTGTTACCATTGTTGTTATTGCGGTTTTATTTCTGTCACAACCCGATGAGATGAGGGTATTTCATATCATGCATCATATAGGCACTTGTTAGAAATTGCATTCCATGCATTCATTACACGTCATCTAGGATGCATTAGCAATTTCATGTTGCTGTGATAGATGTTGTGTATATTATGCATGTTTTTGTGATAGATGCTTTGATAGAATCCCTGCTATTTAATAGGGAATTTGTCTGTATAAGTTATTTTCTGAAATAAACACCAAATTTTGATTCATGAGGTGTTATGGGGCCACATGAATCGGAACTTGGTGGATCATTGACTTGTTTCCATTTTTTATGACATGTATAAGATTCCAAGCTTTGATTCACGGGGAGTATGGGCCCTCACGGATCGGAATTTGGCACCATAACTCTTGTTTTTCTATGTTTTCTAGGCTTTAGAGCAGTTTCTGAGCTACTACACTGAAAAACCCAGAATACACGGCATGTACTTTATTAATACACATTGTGTAGTTTTTAAACAGTGTCACTGACTGTGTGGGCAGAAACACGGGGTTGTGAAAAATCTTCAGGAACATGTCGTGTACAGTAATTACACACCATGTTGTAGTAACCGTGTGTATACCCGTGTTACTAATGACATGAATGGATGAAACTTCAACTTTACATGTTGTGTCCTGTTATCACATGTTTTTCCATGTAACCTAAGTACCTGGTCGTGTCATGAACAACATGGGTCAAGGAAAACCTTCGAGTACATGCCGTGTTCTCAGGGAGCACGCCGTGTAGAGTGAACCGTGTAGTCGGCCATGTAACTAAAAACACGGGTCATTGAAACCTTGTCTAGTACACGTCATGTCCTTCATGAACACGTCGTGTAGTCTAGGATTAAGAGGAACATGTGGGTTAGCCGTGTAAGGAGACTCAGGTAGGGGAATAGAGTTCAAGTACACACCATGTGTGTGGACAACATGCTGTGTGGTTGGGGCATTACATGACCAGTTGTGGAAGAAGTACATGCCCATGTGAATGGATTAAAAGAACATGTTGTGTAGTTTTTATACACATTGTGTAGTCATGTTTTGTAATACATGAATGTTTCTTTCTCCTATTACCCTCCTGTACTCTTGTGTTCTCAGTCTTTGGTAATCCTAATCTAAGGTGTTCTTTCACCTTTCAGAGTTATGCCACCGAGATGTCCATCGGTTGTATGTCAGTTTCCAGACGGTGAACAGACACCAGATATGGCCGATCAGGGACCTCTTGCAGATCCTCCTATTGTGCCATCCTTGGCACCAACATTTATACCAGTTGCAGGCGCTGATGCACAATTTAGGGAAGATTTTCTGAGGATGATGCAGACCTTACAGGGAGGACCACCTTCTGCCCCATCGATGGTAGAGTTGACACGGGTTTTCCAGTAGAAGCATCATCCTACTTTCTTAGGGGATGGAGGACCTCAGGCTGTAGAGTCATGGCTAGATGCCACACTGACAATTTTTGAGCATCTGGAGATACCTCCAAAGAAGAGGGTGAATCTCACTACCAATATGCTCTCAGACTCTTCGAAGAGGTGGTGGGAGGTGATCTCACAATCAGGATGCCAGCAGAGTATGTCTTGGGATACGTTTCGGTGCATATTCTACAATTACTTCTACCCAGAGACCTTGAGGGCCGATCGAGCCTGGGAGTTTATGAGTCTAGAGTAGGGTACTCTTTCTATTATAGAGTACTCGTCTCACTTTATTGAGCTGCAGAATTTTACGCCTATTTTAGGAGGCGATGAGTTGTTCCTTGAATGAAAGTTCAAGGATGTTCTGAGGCACGACATTTTCTCGCAGGTGAACATCTTTAGGTTGAATTTGATACCCTCTATCATCAACCAAGCGATTATCACTAAGCGCAATCTGAGGGATTCTGGAGCAGTGATCCAGGGCTGTTCGACATCTAGAGTTAGTGTTCCTCCTACTGATAACAGGAAGCACTGCAGGGAGTCTGATTGAGGAGATTAGAGTAGAAGAAATTTATCTTTAGGAGACCAGGTAGTATGCTACCAATGCGGGAGGAGCGAGCATACTAGTCCTTAGTACCATAGAGACCTGATGTAGTGCCAATCTTGCGGTAAGTTGGGTCATCTTTAGCATTTCTGTCAGTTCTTATCACTTACAGCTGGTGGTAGGGGTTCTTCAATTACCCTGCACACAGGAGATGCATTGCGAGTTTCTCACCAGTATGGGAACTGGAGTTCTTCCGGCCATTCGGGTCGAGGTGGAGGTCGCGGATGTGCTGTTTAGTCACCAGGATACTAGTGACAGTAGAGTGGATCAGCTCAGAGTGGTCAGGAAGGGTCACAGGGCCGCGGTACAAGACATACTTTTGCAGTGGAGCAGACCCATCAGGAGCAGGATCCTAGCAGGTCTACAGTTCGAGGTACGATCTTAGTATCCTCAGTTTTATCTTCATCTCTTTTCGATACTGGTTCTACGCATAGCTTTATCTCTATTGCTGTTGTGGAGGGCCTTGGGCTCTGCATCTTTTCATCTGCCGATACTTTGACGCTATACACACCGTTGGGTACTAGAGCGGTTAGTGTACATCAGTGCAGAGAGTTCCCTCTTGAGGTTGCAGGGTATCACTTCTTATGGTACCTCTATGTCCTATAGATGACGAGCTATGCTGTCATTCTCGGAATGGACTGGCTAGTTCCCTTCTAGGAAGTCGTTGACTGTTATTACCGCAGGGTGAGTTTCGTATCACCAGAGGGTGGATCCTTTCTTCATAGAGGTGAGTGGGATGTCTAGGCAAGCAGAGCAGGCCCAGAGCATCATGGGTTAGGGGGAGTTACATCCCAGATCACTAGTCTTTATCTAGATGACTAGGGAACTTCATAGTTAGATTTTCCTTCAGTGGTGGACCGTTTTATATATGTATTTCTATACGAATTTTCTGGTTTGCCTCCAGAGCTTGAGGTAGAATTTTCTATGGAGATTGTGATAGGAGTGGCACCAGTATCCATTCCTCCTTATAGGATGGCTACACCTGAGTTGCAGGAGCTCAAGAAGCAGTTGGAGGAGTTTTAGGAAAAGGGTTTCATCCAACCCAGTACTTCCCCTTGGGGTTCACCTGTCCTATTTGTAAAGAAGGCAGACGAAACCCTTAGGCTTTTTTTGGATTATCGGAAGCTGAACCAGTTGATGGTCAAGAACCGATATCCTTTTCCTATGATTGATGACCTCTTTGATCAGCTTCGAGGAGCCCAGGTGTTCTCAAAGATTTATTTGTGATCTGGTTATCATCAGTTGCATGTTATACAATCTGATATACCTCTTATAGCCTTCAAGAGTAGGTATGGTCTATACGAATATATGGTTATTCCATTCGGTCTCACGAACTCACCTGCAATTTTCATGGTGCTGATGAACCGAGTGTTCCATCCATACTTGGATTCCTTCATGGTTATTTTCGTGGATGATATCTTGGTGTACTCTCACACTCGACACGACCATGTTACCCATCTTGAGATCATTTTGAGTACACTAAGAGGGCATCAGTTATATGCTAAGCTCTCAAAATGACACTTTTGGATGGACCAGATTCACTTCTTGGGTCATGTTATCTCAGAGGCAGGAGTATCAGTAGACCCAGAGAAAGTGAAAGTTGTAGTTTCCTCGGAGAATCTGAAGAACGTCTTTGAGGTACGGAGTTTTCTAGGCCTAGATAGATACTACAGACTTTTCATACATGAATTTTCATGCCTAGAGGCACCACTGATAGGTTTGACCAAGAAAGGGGCGAAGTTCTTATGGTCAGATTTATGTGATTCATCCTTTTAGGAGCTGAAAGGGAGGTTTAATTCAGCACTGATACTAGTCTTTATAGAGCTGGGAAAGAGATGTAACATTTATTTTGATGCTTCAGGTATCAGGCTGGGAGATGTACTTATGCAGGGAGGTAGAGTCGTTGCTTATAGGTCTTGGTAGTTAAGGGCACATGAGAGAAATTACCCGACACATGATCTGGAGTTTGCAGTTGTTGTTCATGCCCTACGTTGTTGGAGACATTATCTT
This sequence comes from Viscum album, assembly GCA_963277665.1. Taxonomy (NCBI): domain Eukaryota; kingdom Viridiplantae; phylum Streptophyta; class Magnoliopsida; order Santalales; family Viscaceae; genus Viscum; species Viscum album. The sequence goes on along the minus strand of OY728146.1, from coordinate 637,891,754 downwards.
CTGGGAGAGCACTTTGTAGTGTTCATCCTAGAGTCACCAAGATGTATCCTGATCTTTACCTCCAGTATTGGTGGCTAGGTATAAAGAGAGATATTGTTGGTTTCATCATGAGATGTTCTACTTGTCAGTAGGTGAAGGTGGAACATCAGCGACCAGAAGGTCTTTTACAACAGTTACCCATTCCCAAGTAAAATTTTAATGACGTCATGATGGACATCGTGACCGGTTTGCTGAGGTCTCCTCGAGGGAACGATGTAGTATGGGTTGTCGTTGACAGACTCACGAAGGTTGCTCACTTCTTTCCAATCAAGGAGACCTTCTGTGTTGATGAGATGGGCGGTTGTACATCCGAGAGGTTGTATGCCTACATGGAGTTCTATACTCTAATGTTTCAGAAAGGGATATCAGTTTTACTTCTTGTTCCAGGTAGGGGATTCGTAAGGCTTTGGGTACATAGGTACTTTTGAGTACAGCTTACCATCCCCAAACAGATGTCCAGTCCGAGCGTATGATTCAGGTGATTGAGGATATGCTCCAGGCTTGCATCATGGATTTTGGAGGTTTTTGGGAGAAACATATACCTCTTGTAGAGTTTGCCTACAACAATAGTTTTCAAGAAACAATTCAGATGACACCTTACAAGGCTTTGTACGGTAGGCCATGCTGATCACCATTATGATGGATGGAGACAGGAGAGGCAGCTTTGCTAGGACCTCGTCTTGTTCAGGAGACCTCATAGCAGATATAGTTGATTCAGATGAGGATGGATACAACACAGTCTCAACAAATGTCTTGTAGTGATTAGTGGAGATGACCACTGGTGTTTGAGGTCGGGGATCAGGTTCTCCTGCATGTCACACTGAGTTTGGGACACAAGAGGATTCAGAGATAGGTTAAGCTTTCATCATGGTACATCGGGACATTTTATGTGTTGGATAAAGTTGGGCTGGTTGCCTATCGGTTGTAGTTACCTCAGAGGTACCGAGATATGCATGGCGTCTTCCACATTTCTTAGATCTGACGTTACTTTTCAGACTTGTCTCATGTCTTTCAACATAAGTAGGTTGAGCTTGAAGTGGATTCATCATTTAAGGAGCATCCTATCCGGATTGTTGATCACAGTACGAAGGTTCTCTATGGTCGGTCTGTTCCTCTGGTACAGGTGCTATGGCAGCACGGACGTGTATAGGATGAGACTTGGGAGAGGGAGGCCGATGTACAATCGTAGTGGCCGAAGCTGTTTGGGGTTTCTTATTCTACGCCTCGCTGGGGAAATTTGGGGAAGAATTTCTTTAAGGTGGAAAATTTTTAAGAACCCGGGCCTTCCCTTCAGGTAGGTTTTTCCTTTTTCTGGAGTTTTTTAGAAAAGTTGAGTTTCTGGAAATTTTTGAAGTACACGTCGTGTACTTTATAAGTACATGCTGTGTACTTCGATGTCGCGCAAGGCCGTGTGATGGCAGTGTCTGGGACACACACATGGACATGTAGAGGTGACATGGAGGCCACTTAAAGTGAGGTACATAAAATGCTAGTACACGTCGTGCACTCTAAAAGTACACATCGTGTACTTTGTTTTTTTCATTAAACAGACCGGGCTCGTGGCTGATCTCCATAAAAGTATTATTCTAGGTCTCGTTCAACAGAGAGAAGTCGTATGACACCGAGACTTCTCTGAGACCCCTAGCCTCTATCTGTTCTCTGAATCGACCACTTTCGATAGCGTTGGAACCTCAGTGGTAAGATCTTCCTTCTTCTAGATCATTGTTTTCCAATTTCTCCTCTTTTTAAACTTATCGTGTGTATAACATTTTATGTGTTTTAATAAATCTATGACATTCTATAGAGATTCAAGCCTCATGGTTCAAGTATATTGATCTCCTAGCATCAAGGTAGGTGGTTTGTGCCTTTCCGTTCAAAGTCATTGAGTATTATGTGAAAATTTCACAAATACCCTTCAATGGGGTATTGCGTATTTACTATTTTTACCTTTTTGTTTTCCTTCCTTGCTTTTATGATTGTGTAGAGGTAATTTGGCTATGTATGAGGATAATTGATATGCTCGGATTTTTTTCCCATGCCTTGTTTTGTTGCGAACTTTTAGTTTTTTTCATAATTTGGTCGTTATGCCTGTTTTCCATGCCTTGTGACTGTAGGATGGAGTGTTGTTCACTGACATACTTGTTATGTTGTAGACTAGTTATCCAAGTAGCTATGTAGGTTTACTTTGGCCTTATAGTATTATTATGCACTGACTGGCATAGGGTCGTGAGAACCTGGTGCTATAGACTATAAGGGGATAGACCGAGTGAGCATCCTCGGAGAGTCTTGGACATTATAGACTATAGGGTATAGACCGAGTGAGCTTCCGAGAGAGTCTTGGATATTATAGACTACAGGAGGATAGACCGATTGAGCTTCCTCAGGGAGTCTTGAGCTTTATAGACTGTACGGGGATAGACCAAGTGAGCTTCCTCTGAGAGGCTCTGTTTTGTTTCAATTTTCCCTAAACCATTCCAGGCTATAGGAGGAATTGACTGAGTGAGATTCCTCAGAGAGTCTGTGATCGAACTGAGGCTATAAGAGGAATTGATCGAGTAAGCTTCCTCAGAGAGTCTCTAGACCTTGGGGGTATAAGGGGAATTGACCACGTGATTTTCCTTAGAGAGTCCCTAACTACCTTAGACTATAAGGGGAATTGACTGAGCGTGCTTCCTCAGAGAGTTTTATAATTTTGTATGACCAAACCAGAGGGGTTAGGCTGAGTGTACTACCCAGAGGGTTGTTGTTACATCTTGGATAGGACCAGAGGGGATGGCTGTGAGTACTTCACAGAGAGATTCCTATTTGTGGTTAGTTGTTTGCTTCACTGCTTCTTGTTGATCTGTGGATTGTTTACTGTTGTGTATCATCCTGTTTACTGCTTACTGCTTACTGCATACCTGTCATACACTCACTGACTATTAGGCATAGATCTTCGGGTGGTTTCCTACTAGGATTTAGTCTCACACCATATTTGGGCCATTCTTTTGTGCCCAAATAGATTATATTGTTGTAGGTATAGACAAGGGAAAGTGCCCTTCTACTTCAGTTACTTGACTTGCATTGGAGTAGGAGAGCATGAGACCAAGCCGAGGCTTGCGATGTTGAGGAGTTTCATATCTGTTTTTCTTTTTTACTTTGGTGTAGTATTGTATTCAACATTGTGACTTGTTTAGATTCTTTCCCAGACATATAAGTACCATGCCTCATTTTCATATATATATGTGTGCTCAAGTTTTTTATTGTTTTAGTCTTCCACTGTTTACTATTGTTGGATATTTACTACTTCCTCTATTGTATGTGTTTTTTACTTTCACTGTGTACTCTTTCAATGAGGGCATAGTTTCCCCACTAACACACCCAATACCCTCGCTTCTAGTTAGCAGCCTCTAATGTTCTAGGAAATGTGCTTGAGGCCATGTGACTAACCAGGTATGGGTGGGCGCCTCTGGGTGGCTTCCAAAACCGGGACATTACACAACCAAAAATGGGACCCCATCACCTCCCAGTGTCCTATATAAAATAAATATGTGAATAAAGGATCCCTATCAAAAAAATGGCAGATGGAACACCATGCAATCTGATGATATTTTACACATACATATTCCCAAGTCCTAAAATTTGGTCATGTGATGAATGGGAATAAAGTGAGTTGATTTGGTAAATCAGTAAATAACTTCCCAAATCACATTCTTTATTTAAGGAGTGTGTGTGAACCCAACAATAAATTCCATCCATATCTCATCCCACTTACAATTCGTCATAAGAAGTGGTTTAAGTAGACCAACAGGATCCTGGTTCTTTCATTGAATATACTGATAAGTGAAATAATGGAAAATAAAATCAGCAATTTCATGTTTCATGCATGTCCAGCAGAAACAACTCCTCATATCATAAAACATCTTCATTATTCCTAGGTATATCTCCCACTGGGAATGATTAAAATCCCCCATCATATAATTTCTCATAGGTGAGGAAATTATATACTAGTTCTTGAAGCAATGTACACCCTTGGATGATAGAGGCCATTCACCAATGGTCTCCCCACCATGTAAAAAATCCTTAATGCCTCAAAATGCATCTTAAATTTACTATTCCTAGAGAATAATATCAAAAAGAGAGTATTTCAACTAAGAACTCACTATAAAAAACCTTGATCTCGTCCTCTTAAACTCCCAAATGCACATGATAAAATAGATCCATGAGGTTATACTCCCCATAAGATTATTTCATAGCCTAGGTTGGAAGTTTTCTACTTAGAGCATTAGCAAAATAATTCCCATTTATAAGGGTATAGGAAATGTTAATGTCATAATAATTCAGGTACTATACCCATAACCTTTAATAGATATTCAAATATTTTTTTGTAAAGATATAATTCAAGATTTTGTAATCATAATAAATAATAAAGCTCTATTTTAAAAGGTAGTTCTAAAAACTATTAAGATCATGCATTACAGTTGTGAGTTCAAGATCATGTGTGGGATTATTCTTCTCATGAGGATAGAGATAATGAGAACCATAATCCACCATATGATCACCCTTCATGAGAACACAACCTAAACTTGAACCCTATGCATCATAAAAGACCATAAAAATATAAGAACCTGGATCTTCATTTCAGTTATGGATCTTGTTTTCAGTTTGTTTTGAGGAAAAAGGGAGAAATGGGGATTTTATGAGTACATGTCATGTACTTCCATGTACAAACTGTGTACCTGGTTTTCACGTACAGTCATGTACTGGTCATGTAGCAGCCGAGTACATGGCTGTGTGATGACCTAGTAGTCTACTTAAGTTAGGGGCTAGTTGAGTCTAATACATTGTGCGTACTGTTAATGAACATGTTGTGTACTTTTCATTTTATTTGATACATCAGAGTGAGGTTATGTATTAGGTCCATAAACATCTTCTTATACATGTGTTTCATATAGGAGAGCGACAGAATGGTTGAAACACTTTGAACCCCTCTAGATTCTCTATTTGATCTCTGATTGAGACGTTGTTGAGTGCGGTGGAATCCCACCAGTGAGTTCTCGAAACCCCTTGAGCCTTTATTCCTGATTCTTCCTCCCACATGGGTTATTTAATTTTGAGCATTTGTTACTTTTTTTGTAGGTCTATGATGATTTGGGCTGATTCAAGGGATGAAGTTCAAGTATACTGATCGTACGACATCGAGGTAGGTGGTTTGTGCCTTTCGTTGTTCGTATTTGGATTATATATGCTAAAAGTGTCACATATCCATGATTAGGGTATTTCTTGATTTATAATTTACCATATTTATTACCTTCTATGGTTTTTTCAATAGAGAAAGGGTTTTTTCTTATACATAAGGTTAGATACCTTGTTACGAGACACCTCATGGGTGTGATTTCCTTGTTTGGTTGTTTATGGTTGTTTAGTCTAGGATGCCTGTTAGGATTGACTTGTATTCCATAACATGGTTGATTTGGATAAAGTTTGATTGATTATATGAAATGCATGTGAGATGCTTGTGAATGATTATCCATGTAGTAGTTACTAATTACATGAGCTACTTTGATATTATATGTGCACTATTTTTACATAGGAATGTGAGAGCCTTGGTGTAGATGATTGACCAAGGGGTATTGACCATGAGAGCTACCCAGAAGGTCATTTATAATTACCTTATTTTATGTTGACCTAGGGGTATTAACCATGAGAGCTACCCAGGAGTTCATTTATAATTTATTGATTCCATGTTGACCTAGGGGTATTAACTGTGAGAGTTTCCCAGGTGGTTGTTATAAATGATTTAGTGTTATGTTAAACCAAAGGGGTAAGACTGTGAGAGCTTCCCACAGGGTCATTATTTAATGAATTAGTTCTATGTAAAACCAAAGGGGTATTGACCGTGGGAGATTTCCTAGAGGGTTGTTTATGAATGATTCAATGATTTTGACGAGTCTGCCAAGACAAACCACAAGCTTGGACTCGGTCTTACTTGAATGTTTAGATGGTCTTCTGAGACATTTATTTTGTTGATATTACACAGGGGGATGTAGATATTAGGTGAGATCCTAATATTACATGATTCAAAGGATGAATAATAAAAGTAAATTAATGTAACTGAAAATTGTAGGATTATTTGATTTTCAGTACTTCTTAGTTTATTGCTTCATTTCTGCATATTTCCTACTATATATATTCCCTGATAGTTAAGAAAAATCCTTTTGGTTTTCACCTACTGAGATTCATCTCTCACCATTTTTGGGTCATATTTTGGACCCAAAAATATTATATGGTTGTAGGTATAGATAAGGTAAATCATCCTTCTTCATTAGGTACTTTATTGTTGTTGGAGCTAAAGATCATGGGACCAAGCTGAGGCTTGAGATACTACTATAGTTTACTTGTTTCTTTTGTACTTTGGTTTTTGTATTTATTTCCAGTATTGTGACTTTTTTGGTTTATTTCTTAGATACATATGTCATTCATCATATATATATATATATATACATATATTGGCCTCTATTAAATTTACTTCCAGTCTTCCATTGTTTACTTCTGTTATAAGGTATTAATGATTCCTCTATTGTTTCGATTTGTTTTCCACTATGTATAATCTTCCAAGTAGGGCATAGTTTCACCATTATCACACCTTGTCCATCATTTCTAGTCGGCAACCTATGGAATTTGGGTAAATGCACTTGAGTTTATGTGACCAACCATGTTTGGGGAACCTTTGGGTGACACATTGATCTGGGACATTACAATAGCTCTTCCCTACCTCTGGAAAAGTCAAAACTAGATCAGAAGGAAAAAAATATTAAATTAATTAAATTAATCCTAAAATTTTGAATCCCAAATGAACTTCACATATTTTGGAGTGATAGTGGTCAAAACATAATCCAAATTTGAGAAATCTTTTACAGATCGACACCAATACCCTAACAAACCTAAGATGCTCTAAATCTCAAATACACTTTATGGTTCTTACCAAGACATGACAGCTATAAAATTTTTAGGATCAACTGAAAAACCATGTTATGATACAACATACCCTAATAAATCCATTTCTTGAATCTATAAACGGGACTTTGATAGATTTTCATAAAGTCGGTGATTCCTCAATATATCTAGAACTTCTCTCAAATAATGCACATAATCCTATTTGGTTTTAGAGTAAATAAAGATTTCATCGATGAATATGACTAAAAAAGAGTCAATATACTAGTGGAAAATCATGTTCATTAGTTCAATAAACATAGTAGAAGAATTTTTCAAACCAAATGACATGTCAAGATACTTATTGTGGACAGAAGTACTTCTCAAAGGGGTCTTAGGGATATTAAATGTAACAATCGGACCCCCAAATCCTTCCTAGATAGAAACAATATAATATATCACAACTCAAATTCCATATCCAATAGGATATAGGATGGAGAGAAGTTGTAAGAAGGCATAAATTAAATGGGAGGCCTTTTCCTAATATACTTGTATACATGAACTCAACCATCTCCATGTAAACATGTAGAGGAATAATATAAACACTATAAATTCTAGAGTAAAACCATGAATGTAATAAACTCTAGGTAAATACATTAGAGTATGAATAATTAATCCAAAATCGTAAAGGTAAAAATACATACCCAACCAGAACAGAAGTCCCAACTTGACAACAACTAGAATAAAGGAAAACTACGATTTTTTGGCTTTTGATCTCTAATTCCAACCATCGTATGTAGCCAATTCACTAGGCAACACTATTATCCACTGATGTCACTACCAAAATATCTTTCATCTTCAAAATACATAACACATGCCAAAAAATTTCTTACATGGGTATGTATATACATATCTAATAGGATACCCCAAAAATGAAAAGGGAAGAAATAGAAAGTTATAGAAAAGGTCAACGCAACTCGTAATAAAAGGGAAAAACCCCATAATAAATATATTCTCAAAAAGAAACCCAGATCAGAGAGAAATGGGATCTTCATCTACCAAATCCATCCTAGGATGATGGTTTTCATGTATCTCCAAAGGTCTATCACCAATACCAAGTGTCTCATGTTTCTTTCCAAGAAATTCATGTGGAGGACCTACACCTCATCACTAATATATATCCAAAGGGGACATAATCTCTAATAGAGGACCCACATTTTTTATGATATGGGGGTTCCACTAAATAGAGAGAGTAATCATTCCCCAGTGTGATAGGGGGTTCCACTCAATGAATGTAGGACTTACACCCTAGGAGAAAAGGTGGGTACCACTCACTATATAGATAAATATAGGGAACATTGTCGGATTCCTCAAGGGGTTGCACTCAGTGGAAGGAGGACTTGTACCCAAGTATGGTATGGGGGTTCTAATTGGTAGGTATAGGACCCACACCCTCTTCAGTCAAGAGGAATTACTTAGTAGATAGAGAGGAATATGGGGGACTCGTGCCCTAGTATGAAAGAGGGTTTTCCAACCCCAAAATCTCTCAGATGATCCAACCCGATCACTATTATCAGTCAATCATTACCTGAAGAAGTGTCATTCTTTTAAATCCTCACATCATATATAAAAACTCACTATAAAGGCTACCATTGTGTTATATGCATAAAATATTTAAATATGGGCTACTCAAGGGCCAGTATCTGAGTCCAGAAGGAGGAGATACATAAGGTGGATGTTCCCAAGAAGATTACACGGTGTGTACTATAGATAAAACGTTGTGTGAACTCACCTGTAATCCTAGACATGTCCTCACCTACACACGAATTGGTTATCCATGTAGTACTACATGGTGTGTAAGTGTACTACATGGTGTGTCTTGGCCACATGTGGCCTCATTGTGTGCACTTGGTCATGCATGTGTACTGATGGTCATGCTCATGTACTTTAGGTCATTCCCATGTATATATGGTTGTGTCTAGGAATCAGAATATTCTTGTGTATCTCTGGGAATGCATGTGAACTCTCAGAGTACATGGTCTATCATGCCACATGAGGCCCTTGGCGTGTGTAGCTGGTACACAACTTGGTCACCCTAGTTGGGGTCACATGACTTGTGCCCCCACCCATATAGAATGTCATCATTATCATCCCCCAAACCTTAGCTGTCATAGTTGGGGGACTATAAAAAATGTGTTCCAATACTATATGTTTTATATTAAAGTCTTTTACAAAAAACTATAGAAGACTCCAGGTTTCATCATTACATCATCGCCATCAACATTTCAACCTCAAAATTCACCATAAATTGTGGATGTAGGGTTATTCATGCCTAATACATTGTAGTTTTCTATATTCTATCTACCCAACCCCTTTAACATATCCTAATTATATCATTGTGTTGTTCCTACCGACTTTTCGGATCCCAAATCTATGGATGGATCATCAACATCCCACATCTCACCCAAATCCACTAAAAATCACCAATTTGTTCATCTTTTTTGAAATTACCATGAATCTAAGGGTTTGATCATGATAAAACCCACCCCAAAAATTTCTAACAAAAACCCCATGGGCCAATGGAAAAGAACGCGATTAACAGAGGGATAAAGAACATAATAAAAGTTAATCCATCATTGTCAAATCATTCTTGGTCGATGATCATAAAATTGATGTATCTTGGGTGATTGTGCATGTAGAAAAAGAATATAATTGGATAAATATAACAAATAAATTATGGTGCTCATGAGAAAAAAATATATCATAGATCAACACTAGATAACTATAAATCCATGCTAAATATTTTAATCAAAAGGGTATAAATCACAATTTATGATCCTACCTCGATTCAAGATTATTTTTTGGTGAATAATGTGTTCTACAATGATGATGAAGACCCACTGAATTTGATTCCCCTCTATCTACCATGATCCAATCTCTCATTTCCCTCTGATATGATCTACCAATGAAGAATACATAATCTTTCTCTCAAATACTCCCAGGGTTATACAGATAACCTTGGAGAACTTTCATAATGACATATTTATGGATTGAATTAGGTTGGTTCATTTTAAATAAAATAAATAAATTTAATTATTTATTTTAATTAAACACTCCATCAACAGTTTCCTCAACTAGACATTTTGTGTTGACAAACCTTAGGTCACACATGGGGTAAACCCTATAATCCAGAATCAACTATAGTCTTATACTTCTTATCTAAGACTCTTTTTGGGATATTTTTCACTATTTTAAGAAAATTAAATGCATCTTATATTGATATATTTAATATTTTTATAATATCAATACTAGGCTCATCGGGTCTCAAAATCTTATGACGTCTAAGTTCAGGGCTCCAAAAATATTTCTATAAATTTTCCAAATCCTTACACATAAAAAATTAAGTGCTTGAACTCTCCATGCCTTCAAGGATTTTCTTTAGGAAAAGTGAAAACCTACTCTCAAGTGAGGATATTGAGTTCTCTACTGGGTTTCCTGTTCTCATTATCTCTCTAGAAGGATCTTGTGATGTCAACAAACATGCACCCAAGGTGACCAATTTCCCAAGAAGTTTCTTTTATAGTCAGTTCTCAAATTAATCCAAGTACCTTGAAAATGAAACTCCCCTTTTAACATCCTTCTCATTATGTTCTACATCATGCACCAAGTTGTGCACATGTATCCTCTACCATTGTAGAAAACTAAAAGGTCATATTTTCCACTAATCCAAGGGTTATACTAACTAAATGATAAAAAATTGGTTGTATCCTCCTACACATGTGCTCACTATTCTCTATGAGGGATTACTTCTCACTTGAGAAGGGAAATTACATACCATCACCTTAGAAACACTTTCACCCTCACTGGTGATAGTCATCTAGGCATGGGTAGTAAGAAGCTAGTTCATACCAATAGAAAACATTATATGGCCTCACTACTGGATATAGAAAGATTCCATGTGAGGCTCTACCTGCTCTAATAGTTAGATCTCACTATTAGTAGATGTGTGGTCACCTAAACTCCTCTATAGGATCCTCCAATCGCAAAAAGGATCAATAAAAAAAGGATCCACTAGTATTGCTAGGCCTCAAATAGGGACTATATACATGGAAAGGTTTCTTGTGATCACATACCAAAACTAAACCTAGAGAATAGAAGACACAAGTAATATCTTAATCACACCATGATCCTTAGGGCCACAAGCCTCCACAACTTGAAGACATATTTCCCATTCCTTCATCTCATCCTTAACCAGGGCTCACTCCAACACCTTAGCACATCAAAACTAATTTGAACATACATGTAAAGGGAACTCATCTTCCTCACCTCAAAACTATCTTCTTTGGGTATCACTGACTCATCTACATATTTTTAAATCATCTCACAAGGATACATCTCAGTGGGTGAGTTCCCCTCTTCCTTACATGCCCAAAGTCACATCTAACATCACCAACACAAGACTCTACTAATTCCTCTCATCATCCTAGAGAATTCTCACCACCATGACCACCATCAGGAAGGGTCATATCCAAGCAATAATTTTACACCATAGGCTCATGCTAGTCCTATACCCCTTGATAAGGGGGTATGTCTCCCCATGAAACCATGGAGGTATCTATCTATGAAACCCATGATGTGAAAGCGACATTGGTGCATCATCTTCATTTACCACTGGAATAAATTGTTTCTCCATTAAAAATATTGGTTTCAATCACAAATTTCTGTTTAGTCAGAATCCTCACCAGCCAAAAAACCTATATCACCACCTCATGCCAATCCTCCACCACTTTAGGGTATGGATCTCTGTAAAACCTCAGTGGTCTCATTCATTGGAACTCACATAACATGCTAAGATTTCACGCACCATCATCTTGTCCTGCTAGAGCCATCTACTACTAAATATGGGGATGATCATCCATCAGGACCATTAGAGGGGATTCCATGCAGTTATTAATATGTGGTAGCATTTCTTAGTGCCCTCCTGGAGAAAACAACTCTTTTATGGGTCCCTAAACTATTTCCTTATCACTCTACTGGTCTTCATCATGAAACTATATTGAAATCCTATTTTTCTATCATTACAGAGTCATCTTTAAATTTATCAAGACATACCACTATATTCAAAGAGTATATTTGGAGAACTAAATCAAGAAGGACAGTCAAAGGAATCAATCCAATATGATTCATGTACCATTGGTTCCCTGAAATTGATGTCTCGACATGTTGATTTGAAGAGTAGGTGGTTTGAGTCCTAAGGTATGGATATGTAATCTTCCTCTCCAAAACTATGTTATCTATCCTGAAATCCACACTCAATACACTTTTATACCATTAACCTAAGTTCCCAACCGATCATCACCATAGATCTGTCTCTACATCGACCCAAAGGTGAACCTTTATATGATACCACTATATAACAAATCGACCCATTTGGGACCACTTGTTTAGTGGGAATATAAGCCTTAATAACCCCAAACATCCCTCCAATAGGATAGGGGCTGTAAAAAAGTTTCAAAAAGTCATAAATGAAATGGCATGCCTTTTCCTAATGTACCTATATGCACGCACCTAATTGTATCCATGAAAAGGTGAAGAGGAATAAGATAAATATTGTATCATATAAAGAAAAACCATGCATGTAATAAACTCTAGGGAAATACATCATATTATGAAAAAGTAATCCAAAGAATAAAGGGAAAAGTACACATCTAACCATAAATGAATTCCTAACCTAACAAGAACTAAAATAAAGGGAAAAAAGAGATCCTAACTCTTAATCTCTATTTCTAACTGTTGTATGTGATCAATACACTAAGTAACACTATGCTCCACCAATTTCACCACCAAAATATTCATTGTTTGCATAAGAGACAAAAAATGTGTGCAAAGACCATACATATGTGAGTATATACATACCCATTTGGATGCTCTAAAAACAAAAAAGGGAGAAATAGAATTATACAAAAAATTTCATATCAAACCATAATAAGACGGAAACAAAACCCATCACAGATATATTCTTGAAAATAAACCCATATGAGAGAGAAATGGGATCTTTATCCCCATAGTCCATCCTAGGATAATGAGTCTGCTTGTATCTCCAAACATCCATCACCAATGCCCTGCATCTCATGTGTCTGTCCAAGAAAGTCACGTGGAGGACCCTCACCTCACCAATATTCCACATCCTGAGGGGGAACAATCACTAATAGAAGAATCACGCCTTAGTATGATAAGGGGGTTCCATTCAACAGATAGAGGACCTATGACCTAGTTTGATAGGGGTGCCACTCAGTGAATAGAGGACTCATTCCCTAGAATATATGGGGGTACCACTCACCAAATAGATAAATAGAGGACCCGCACCCTCTTTCATAATGGGGATACCACTCATTGTATAGAAGACTCATTCCTTAGAATGATAGTAGTGGAACTAGGTAGTTAGAGGGCCTACACACTGATCTATCAAGGTGTAGCACTCAATAGATAGAGATAAATATGGGGGACCTACACCCTGGTATGGTAGGGGAATTTCCAACCCCGAAATCACTCAAATGATCCTATCCAATCACCAAAATTAGTCAAGCATTTCTAGATGAAGAATCATGCTCATAAATCCTCACATCGTATCTCTAAATACACTACAAAGGATACCATCATGTTCTATGTGAGGATAGGCTACTCATGGGAAAATATATAAGTCAAAAAATTATAGATAAGTAAGGTGGAAGTTACTAATAAAAAGTACATGATGTGCACCAGGTATCATAAAATCTATGGCCTCACCTATCATCATGTCCATTTCCTCACCTACACATATCTTGGATGGTCAGGTAGTACTAAACAGCATGTAATGGTACTACACTATGTATCTCATCCACCCTAGTCCTAATTGTCTACTCCTGTAATTGACCATGTACAAATGGTTGTGCCCCTATACATTGGGTTTTTCCCATGTACAGATGGTCATGCCTAGGCACCTAACCATTATAGTATACCTCTAGGTGTGATCGTGTACTTTTAGAGTACATGGTGTATCATTTCATAGGGTCCCTAAGTGCCTTCATCTTGTACATATCTTGGACACCCTTTGTGGGGTCACATGGCGTGTGGGCCCACCCACATGGAATATTATATTTATCTTCCCCAAAACCCAAGTCATCATAGTTGGGGGTCTACACAGCTTGTGTTCACAGACTACACATTTTGTAGTCAGTTGTTTTTTAGAAACCTGGGGAATTATACATTTTTTGTCACCACATTACTGCCACCACGATTTCATCCTCAAAATGTGATAGGGATTGGGGATATAGATCCATCCATTCCCAATTTACCATTGGTGGTTGGATTTCAGCCACCCAAACCCTCACATGTTTCCTCTCAATGCCATTGTAATTCTCTTATTTCCACTCTCTGCCCCAAATCCATGGATTCCCCACCTGTAACCCACAACTCTCCCTAATCCACCTAAAATCATTAATCCATTCATCATTTTTGAAATATCCATGAATCTAGGGGTTCGATCACACTCAAACCCACCATGATACTGTCAAAATGTTACCCCATGGGACAATAGTGAATAACATAATGAACGAAGGTGGAAATAATATAAGAAAAGTGAATCCATCATTGGCCAATCATTCTTGGCCAATGATCACAAAGGAGGGGCATCCAAGGTGATATCACACATGGTAAAGTAACATAATTGGATTAATGTAACCAATAAATTATGTGTCTCATGAAAAAAAATATAATAGATCAAAAGCATATAATAATAAATCCATGATCAATATTTTAACCAAAAGGGAAGAAACCACAATGTGCAGGCCCTATATTGGTTTAGGATCAGTCTTTAGTGAAGAATGCATTCTCCAATGATGAAGAATATTAGTTTCATTTGCTTCCCCTCGATCCACTGAGATCTTATCTCTTTATGTCCTCCAATTTGATCTGCTAATGAATAATTCCTAATCCTCCACTCAAATCCTCCCTGGGTTATGCAGATAACCCTAGAAAATTTTTATAATAATAAATTTATAGAGGGGTTTTGATTAAGTCATTTTAAATAAAATAAATAAATTTAAATATTTATTTTAATTAATTGAACCACCAATGGCCAACTCAATTGGACATCGGGCTCTAACCAACCATTGGTCGCACCTAGGGTAAACCCTAAAATCCAAAATCAAACATGTTTATAGATTTTTTATTCTAGAATCCATTCGGGATTTATTCCGCTATTTCTAGAAAACTACACACATGTGATATTAATATATTTAATACTTTTATAATATCAATATTGGGCTTATCATGGTTTAGAATCTTGTGACTTCACAACAACTATATTGAAAAATATTCCTATAAATATTTCAAAGTTTTACATGGAAAAAACCAAGTAATTACATCAGACTCCTTGATCTTGAGCTAGTGATAACCAAACTACAGATCGATCTTATAAAACCACTTCACCCATTTCATATAATTAAAAAAATAATCAATCTAGGTAAATAGAAAATTATTCTTGACCATAACCTAATTAAGCTTTCAATAGTAATCACAAAATCAAAGGGTCCAATCATCCTTCTTAGTAAAAAAGCACTGGCATTGACCAAGGTGACTCACTGTGATGAATGAATCCTTTGGATATCAATTCATCCAAAGGAGCCTTTAAATACATTGTTTTAACTGGTTCCATATGGTAAGAGTGGATATATGTGGGATTATTAACCTATTTTAAATAAGTAGACAACTTATCCTATCTCACCAGTGGTAAACTATAAAATTTTGATAGAGAATCAAACATAAATTCATCTGCTATTGGGGGAAGATCACCACATGAATATTATTATTCTAGTAAAAAAGAATACATGTGTATCATCCTCTGAAGATTTATAATATTATTTTAGTATTTTCTATCCCTTAGGTTCAATTCTTCCTAAAAAAACATGGCACTCCTCATCTAGGGAAGTAAAAGAGTCCCATTAAAGATAACATTCAATCCAAAATTTATGAGCCACTAACTAATACATGAAAATAAGTGAATCTAGGGTTTTCATATCCAGAACCCAAAAAAACCTAGATGATTTCAATTTATGATATAGATAAATTATAATAGGGGAATCAGTGGATCAACTTTCTCTTCATCTTGAGAGGCATTGAAATTTCCATCACATAAGGCATGAGCTCCATAAGAAGATTCAACAAATCCAAAGTGTGGATAGATATGAAATAATAAGAGTTATAGGAATCAAATATAGTATTAACTAAATTTTAAACAATATTAATGGTTCTCTTAATTATCATAGGACCCACATCAGTTCCTAAAGGAAACTCATCCACTACATGTAAAATATTTTTTCTTGATTCCTATGGTTGGAACCCCATTGTTCTTGAAGCATCCAAATGTTCTGAGGATCCCCCAGGTATAAATGATCACATACCACTATGTGGAGTGGTAAAAACATGGAAACATCTATGAAAGTATCCAAAACTTCTTCAAGAGTTATAGATATTCAGTGCCTCCATGCAAGAATGCTTTGAGTTCCAAACCTTGACACATTGGAAACAAGTCAGTCGTCCATTACGATATATTATATATGATTTGAAGAAATTATGCTATAAAGAACCACCACCACCATTTACACAATGATAATCATTATAATTATTATTCCCTTTAAAGGAACCACTAAATATATCAATGGGAGTATGAGAAACTCCCATCAACCCTAACTTACCATCCAAATCAATTTCTTCCATCAGTGCTCTATTTAAAACATAAGAATATGACGTAAGCTTCAGTATGAATACCTGGGATCAGATATCTGATAAAAGACACATCTAAAACATTAGAAATTTTTTAATTTGAAACTACCTCAAGTGAAAACTAAGAAGGTTTGGTAAAACAATTGGCATACTGAGTCACTATCTTATCACCATGTTGAAGATTGAGAAACTACATGGACTTAGCCATTCCATCAAATCTGGATAGAATTTCTCCCTGAAAATGGTTTTGAATTATTTACACTATAATCCATCATTATTATTTTCTCAAACTATATAATCCCACCATAATTTTGAATATGAAACATCTCACCTTAATGGAATCTGGAATTTTAAAAACTCAAAGAGTTGTTTAATCTTGTTCAACCAATCCTCTACCACCTAGATGTCATTAATTCCCTAAAATGATAGTGATTTATGATATAGTAACTCCTAGTAATGATCTATACTATCATACCTCTATGGTGAAACCCTTACATCCTAAACTAGAATAAGTGAAGCTCCTTGGCCCAGATCTTAGATCATAGGTACAATAACCTCTACAATGTTATGATCAACTAGAGGGTTTTCTTTCTATGGTTTATTTATAGATTCCTCCAAAATTTTGTTCAAATATTTTGTTGGGGGAATATTCCTACACTACATCATTAGATAATAAAGAATAATTAGTTAAGAGACATGAAATTATCAACTCTATCAATCAGAATTTGAATTGAGAACACAAATATCTAGTAAAATATTTGGAAAAGTCTAGAATCAGATCAAAAAAACTCCTCAAAGACACTTTTTCCCAATTACCCATGATAACTTCAAGCTCATTACAATGATATATGGGAAGGAACTCACTCATAACCTAACCCATGAGTCCTAAAAAATACTATATCTTATCTATAAAGACATCTCAAACTGCATACCTACATCTAAGAAAGTATATGACAACCTTTCATACCGATTTATCATAAATTAACCTAAATAACCTAGTAAACTAGGACCTAAATCAGTTTTTACATTGCCCAAAGGGAATTCCTAGTCCCCATGGGTGGAAAAAGAGTTCCTGGGAATCAAGAACAATCATGTGGAAATTATTCATCAAATATAATAAGTAAAAAATGAATAGCGCACAAAAAAAACAAATAATCAGTATTCTAATGCAGTAATCAAGAGTAAAACTCAAAAATTTAGACAATCCCAAAAAATGAAACATCAACCTAATTTATTATATAATCATCAAATTAATCACCACAAGAACACCTCCTAACAATTGGATCACACACTCCATAGGTCACTACTAATTCCCAAGGTCCTAATATCAATAATAGTCGCTACCATAGAGTGGTTATTTCACTTTTCATAGACCTAGAATAAGAAAGTCTACAAATTTCCAAAGGAAAAACGTAGAGTGTGATCAGAAAATCCTAGTAGGATCTTACCAATTATTCTATAAGAAACCCATATCAAATAAAAAAAATGTTTAACAAAAAACTTTTCACAAATTATATCAAAACCTATTTTTCAAAATATTTCAATGGACTGAATAAAACCAATTCAAAAGTTTATTTTCATCAAAATAGGCATATATAATCATATTTTTCCAAACATTTCATGAATAATATTTTCTATAAAACACTATAATGAATTAATCATTTACAATCATAGAACCATATTTAAGAGTCTCAAGTTTGGATTAGTATTGGGATTCTCACACATCTTAGTGAAATACCGCTCTAGGTGTGCATATTCTTTCCTAGATCCACAAGCCTAGAGAGAATATTAAAACACCCCAAATAATTAATTACCTACCCTCAATATGATTATTCATCACTGTCATTGTCAATAAATTTATAGGTGGAGATAATACATGACTATCTTGGGTTCTTCCAACCAAACTATCTAGGGTCCCATGAGATTTAAGGAAATCAATCATACAATAAGTCATCATTCATTTCATTCAAACTAAAATAATTTAAATTAATCATTTTAATTGGCCTCAATTTCATGTTTTATAACATTATATTTCATTTAAAAAAATAAATATCAAATTGATTTTATAAAAATATATTTTATTTCAAATCAATTCATTTCATCTCAATCATAAAAAATTTCATTCCATCTCTTCTCAAAATTCATTATTAAGAACATGCTTTTAATAATTCATTTCAATTCAACATCATTTTTGAAAATCAACAATTTATTTAAAAAGAAATTATCAAATAGATTTCATCATGCACACAAATCCATTGAAAAATCATTTATCAAAAGGATCAAATAAAGCTTAAGAAATCAATTGGAAATTTATTTCAAATTAAGAAAGCAATAATGGTTTCAAATGATAGAAATTGACTTATGAAACCACCTACCTCAATTCATGATATAATAAAACACCCAATAGGGGATACTTAATAAATGAGAGGTAAAAAGGCTATAATCAATCAATAAGGGATCCTAGAAACATAATTATTGAATAAGAATATCTAATTAATAATCTCTAGAACAACAATAGAGTGTGAAAACACATACCTCAATGATTCCTAAAGAACTCACAACAACCAATGAATATTTGGGAAATGGATCCCAATTTCACAACATATATATAAGAAATAAAATTATATCATGACAAAAACCTTATATCTATAATAAAAATCCATGATCTAAGGTTTCCTTTAAGGAAATATGGTTCGACCTATAAGATCAATGAATAAAAATAATCACACAATGTTTAGAATCTAGATCCAACACTCAAATATTCATTAAAAATTATCATTGAAAGTAATGTAATCTCAAAAATATCTAATAGGAGTGTATTTGGTATAGATTATATTCCAAAAAATGAAAAATGAGAAAAAATGGATATTTCTCTAGCCTTAAAATCAAAAAATTGATTAATTAATACACATCACACTATTTAGCCACACTCTAACATCCTAAATTTTTACTTCTCTTTATAATTTTTATATTCAATATTAATTGATTTTTTAGATTTTTTTATGTTTATAAGAGGATTCAGGGGTGTAGATTAAGAATAAATATGATTGTGGACCTTGGGTTGTTGATATAATAGCTACAGTAGGTCCACTAGTTGGCTAGTGAGGGTTTTTGTCCAACCGTTTAGTCGGGCAATGGTGCAGTAAGTCTTCTACAGCCACCAGCTAGCTGGTGGGTCTCTACTATCTATAAAATGGGATATAAAGTGTCTACATAAAATCTATTTTATCAACCATCTATTTAATGGTAGCTATTGGGTAGCCGATGGTGTTATGGGATGTAGGATAGCATTGATTATATTATGTCATTGTACTCAAAATCCCCATTTTGTTATTTTATCCTCCTCCCTTGACCACCCTCTACTCATTATAGACCCTCACAACTTTAGGATTCCTCCTAAGATGATTTAGTATTCTAAAAACTTGATTATTTGTGTATGTAAGCATCATTCATCATGGTATTTTGGGATCAGTAAGTCTCTATCTTCTTCCTGATCTTGGACCCTCTATTTCATCATGTTCTCCTTACCCTAGGGCTATGGTAGCCAGGTGATTTCATAAAGTCCATGTTTTCTAATTGGAAGTTTTGACTCTAGGGATCAATTTCTAGATTATTTGAGTTGTTCCACTCTTTATCTTTTAGATTCATTCTCATGATTGCGATTTCAATTTTTCTCTAGGTAGTTGTCCTAAACATATCCCTTTAGAAAAGAATTTATCATTTCTTATGCTTTTATCTTGATATTTTGATTCATTTTATAATTTAAACCTATATGTGGTAGCTAAATAAATGATTTATGATTTAATAATATTTTAATAAAAGTGGAAACAAGTAAGTTGATATGAATTGATGTGAAAACTGTTTTAAAGGCATATTCTCTTGTTTCTTGGAAATCGATATGCCTAGTTCGATTTTGATAAATGCCTTCAGTTTTTAAGAATGATGGTTTATAAAATGAAGATAAAAGTGTGGTTTTATGAATCTTTAGTTTTTTGACCCTTTTTGAAAATATTCTTTGGAAAATATTATTTATTAAAGTTTTGTGATTTATAAATGGTTTTACGAATATCCTTGAAACACACTAAAAGTATAGGTATTTTCAGTGGAATGTAGAAAGGAATTTTGGGAACATTAAATGATTTCTTGGAAAATAGAAAAAAATGTAAGACATGCCCCTTTTTATGTAAGGAAACTATGGATTCCTGAATGAAATGAAATGAAATATCCCATTTAAGTGTGATGAATTAAAATTGATTGATAAATTGGAACGTTCTTATGTGGCGTTTAGAGGTGTAAGAAAGTTTTATGATTTATTTGTAAATATGATGATATGAAATGATATATGGTATGATACTATCTTTGAAATAATCACCTTTATTTTAATGTCATGGGAATACCTGAGTTACTGTGTGGGAAGTATACATACATGTGTGTACTACATTAGTATCATGCTCCGTATAGTGTTCCTAGGTGGTACTTAGGTCAACCTAAGTGATTTTCCCCTCATTTAGGATAGTATAGGGTAATATTGGGTGTTTGGATTGAGGTTTATGGATGTGTTGAATTAAAACTAGCATGTGGATTTAGATTCATCAATGTCCATGTTGACTCTCTTCTAGACCAATCCCCTTTAGTACCTTTGGTTTCAATAATTATGTTTTATGAATACTTTCAATGGTATTATTTTTTAGAAAACTATGAAATAATATATATTTTCTTATAATGTTACTTAAAAACTATTTTAAACTTTAATTTATGAGTGATTTGATATGAGAAAATAAATTTTACTTATATTTAGAAAATTATTTTTTATGAAAATGGGTTTTTTGAAGGGAAATGGATGATACTTGTTTTATTCAAATAAAACTAATAAAACCAATTTGGTATCCTTACTTTCAAACCAAAATATTATGTAATCTCTTTTAAATTTTAATTCTTTGGATCAGTAGGTGGTGACCTACTGGTATTTTAGCTCACACACAAACACACACACACACACACACACACATATATATATATATATATATTATGAGTTAATAAAATTTCTTGGTGTAGTGGATATTCTTATATCAATGGATTTGAGATTTGGGGTATGTGTGTGTGGTGTTACCTAATTTTCCCATGGTGATGTTGGTTATTTGGTATCTATTTTCCTTATATTCTAATATATTTTCCATCAAATTTATTATCTAGTCAATTATATCTTCTTATTTTGGATTTTTTAGTTTATTCTTGTTGGGATTTTCTTTACATTGTTTATATGTATATATTTTTTGTTTTTGGGTGAAATCGTTACCATTTTTTTATTTTTAATGATTGGGTACTCTCCACCAACATTTGGGGATAGATAATGCCCTTTAGGACAATTATGGATCGATTCGGGTGTCAATTTATATTTTATCCAAGTTTGGTTCATTAGAAAAGTTAAAAAATTATGTTTTTGTTCCTTTTTTTTCTAGGATGTCTGGAATTTTAGAGGTAGGATTATCAGAATACAAGTAGTCAATCATGGGAGGGTTCTTGATCACCACCCATCCGAGATGATGCTTGGATTATCATGGTTATATAGGATGAGTATATCTCAAGTTCAGGATCACTCCCCATACATTTTTGATAATTTTCATCTTTTTTTAGTGTCTATTTTGAGTAGCTCAAAATTTTTGAGTGGGTTTTGGAGGTAAATAAGAGAGTGTTCACATAGTACATATAGTTCGATAAACCATTTTTTGGTCATACAAATGGCTCTAGTTGACTCTCAATGAACTTTTCACAACCGCTTCACGGTCTTCCAACCCATTTTTCCAGTCTGAGAAGAGCTAATACTTCTTGTAATTTTAATTTTTTTTTCTTACACCGAGTTTTGGGTTTATTTTCCCTTCTTATTATTTTTGGGTTATGTTGATTTTGTGAAAATATTATTGGGGTATTTTTGTGTTTTGGTCTATTTAAGTGATATTTTAAAATCAAAACCAATGGTTTTTTAAAAAGAATTCGGAATTTCTTAGAGTTTTGAAAAATATTTTAAATTCAAAGTGATTTTTGGTTTCTATTGTTTCTAAAATATATTGAATTTAAAAGAGTTCTTATTCTTTCAACATTCTCATGTGGTGTTAATGAATTTTAATTATAATCCATTAAATTGTTTAGTGTAAAAAAATTTAAAATACAGTTTTTAAAATAATTTGATGGTAAAGCCTTTTTCTTTAAAAAAAAATCAAGTGAGTGTGAAAATCGGTTTAAAGAGTGGAAGTTATTTTTAAAATTAATTTTTTTTAAACCCTTTAGAGTT
Organism: Viscum album; assembly: GCA_963277665.1. Classification (NCBI taxonomy): domain Eukaryota; kingdom Viridiplantae; phylum Streptophyta; class Magnoliopsida; order Santalales; family Viscaceae; genus Viscum; species Viscum album. Next base: position 637,868,752 of record OY728146.1, on the reverse strand, counting down.
AAATAAGTGATTTTTTATTTTGAAAATAATTTAAGACTTGTTTTTTTGGGATTTTTTTTAGTGTTGGATTATGATTTGTATAAAATGGTGTGTCAAGGTCATTTCCTGATGTGTGTTCTATCTTATGAGACTTGAATTTTGACTTTTTTATGGTTTATTCCTCCTATTTTTAGAGTATTATACCCACCCCTATTCGGATTTAATGGACTCTTTAGTTGATCAATATTCTCTTGGAACTTTTTATTTATCAGATCCAACTTCAGGGCCCTGTGTTTTTTCTCTCATACCATAATGTGGGGATTATGTATGTGGGTTTCAAATCCTGAATGCTCTCCACTTATTTAGAAAATGTGATTATAAAGTACCAATGGCATGTATGAATGGGATTGGGGAGATCTTCACCTGAATTGAGCTTCCAAAATCTCTCAAGGTTAATTTTGTGACTTTCATGCTTGATAGTTCAGTTTGGATGTGGTTGAATTATATTACCTAAGATAATCTAAAGAAGGGTCGTTCATGGGTATCTTTCAATGTGAATTTAATTTAGTATTTCTTTCCCAATTTAGTAAGGGTGTTAAAGGATATGTAATTTTATGGCCTCTAGAAAGTAGATAAGATGATATTGGAGTACACTCATTGCTTTATTGGGTTGGTTCCATATCATCTTTATATGTCCTTGGATAACTCTATAATAGGATGGGGCTTCAATGAAGTCCATTGTCAAAATATATCACAGGTTTTGTTTCCTCTCATCCTTGAATCTTATGGTTCATTACTGATGTGTTATTTAAATATTGAATTATATTTGAAAAGATCACTAGAGGCAATGTGAATTTATTTTATTCCTATATGTGATGGAGCACCTAAAAGGGTAAAATAAATCATGTCAAGTTACAACTCATGGGTAAGGTCATGAAAAGTCCAATTGTTTTCTTCTCATCATATTCCTTTAGAAATAATAACATGGTTTGATACCAATATATAAGGGTGGGTAACATGAATCATAATTATAAGAAGTCACCTAAATTAGGTAGTTATTTTGTTCATATGGGTCATCTATAGAGGTTTTTTCAGTTTTATCTATATCTTGACATGTTAGAGGATCATCATCTCTAAAGTAAACTATGGTGTACCAAAAGCTTCAAGATAATAGGGTTACATACATAGGCCTCATAGTGAATCATTATCACATAGTGGAGGAGTTACTGATGGAAGTTGATGTCGATTCATCTTGTGTTGATATTGATGTCACAGTCAACACTGTTTGACTTTTCCTTGATGTAGTTATTTTCCTCTTATAACCTTATGAAAATAAGAGTTGTCTTTCTTTTTACCCTAGTTTCTTGGTAGTGAGGTTTTGTTTTTTCTATTCTCTTTGTTGGATTCTATCTCATTAATGTAAGAATCTAGTTTTATGGACCTCCATGTTTACTTATACTTGTTTGATTCCCTATTTTTAAGAATTAATTTAAGGGAGTTGGATCTAATGGAAATTCAATATGGTGGGGGTGATAACTAATATTGAATTTCTCATGTTTAAAGGTTTTCCATTATCTTCTAGGAGAATTATTTTTGCATGATATGGTGGATATGGATTGGGGATTTGTGGCTTCCTCGATCTTGAACTTTTCTCTCTAGACTATAGCTAAATAAGAAAGTATGTTTATATATTTTTGTAATCCTAGAATGAGTTTTTTTTTGGGTTTGGGTTATTTAGATATTATCCTTATATTTTTATGTTATTATGTGATCCTTTGACTATCCCATCTGGGATAGCGTCTATTTTGTAAATGAATGTGCCTCGGTGATTGTCATTTTTCTCTTCACTCATGTTGATGTGGGCCTTTCATTAGGTCAGCAATTATTTTTTCTTAATGAATATAGAAGATATTGGGTAAGTATTGGGGTTAATAGGATGTATTGTTGATGATGATGATCATATGTTTCTATTATAATTACAAGAATTCAATGTTTTAGGAATTCATTATGAGTTTAACCTCACTTGACTTAAGACTTTACTATATTTTTATCGATGAGGCTTGTTTTTTCTAGATTGATTTATAATTACTCTCTTTGGATCTCTTTTGTGACCTTTTTTTGGTGTTACATGAGGTGGTAGTCCATTTATGAATTATTTTTCAATGTGATGTGATATGTTTATTTCATGAATATATTTTTTTGGTGTTTTAATATATTTATTTCTATATTTTAATTGATATTATTTATTTTGGACTATTTTACTTGTTTTTTAATCTTTGGTATGATATAATGAATAATTGGAAAAGTAAAAAAAGGAGGTGAATATGAGGAGAAAAATACACTTCACTGCATGGAACTTCATATCACGGCATGACACCAAAATATAGAAGGTCTCCCATGATAATAGATGATCATGGAACACTTATAAGGCATAAAACTGAAGAACCAGAGGAAAATAGAGTTTTAGGAGATAGAAGATTAATTTACCTAATGTTTAATCATTAAACAATGTCAAATAATTACATGTAATGAACCCAAGACACAATTTAAAGGAAAGATGATTTTAGTGAAAACACCCTAAAGACTACACATCATGTAATCATTACACAATTTGTTAGTGTCATAAAACCTAGTTATGATACTTTAATGGAATTTTATACAACAGAGGCCGTTTTTATGAGAACAGGACCCACCGAGGTGAATTTTTTATTCCATTATGACACCATTGAATGCATCATAATACCTTTTGTATTCTATAAATAAACGGTTGATCCACAACACCAATGGGACATTTGGAGACCAAATCTTGGAGTGAGAAGTTGCGTTGTACAGGGTCCTAACCAGTTTCATATCCATTTTCATTATGATTTATTTCCTTTTAATATTTCTTTCTTATTATCTCATTAATATTATGAGGGTGAAAATTGGTCTTATTCTAGGTTTAGGTAGCCAAAGGGGGAAGGTGTCGTTGGATTTATTCCTTTTTCTTATTCATTTATTTTGATTGTCATAGTTTTTTCAATAAATATCCAATCTATTTATTTTAATTTTATCATGAAAATTGGTATTTGAATCTAAAAGAAACTTTATAAATTTCAGAACTGGTTAACCAGAACTAAGGAATGACTATTTTTTCATTCAGGGCAACCATGTTTAAAAATGGTATCGAGAAAAACTCAAATTGGTGATACCCTAGATTACTGGACCAAGGGAAGTGGTGGATTTTATTCATTGAGGAGATACCATGACCATTGGATCCACCTTGTCTTGATCTAACTCCAAACATGGAGTAATCAGTATATTTTATAAAAACTAATTGCACCAGAACCCTGAAACTAAAAAACTCCCACTAGCTTTCAAAACCTAATTTCAAACCAATCAATATACTTTGCTTTCATCTTTTACTTTCTTAAAATCAATCTATATCAACTTTTCTTTACCACTTTATTCAATTTAAATAAATAAAATATTTTGAAACCCTAAATAAAATAATTCACCATCTTTGTGGGTTTGACCTTGAACTTTCCCAAAAATATATTTTAAATAATTAAGTATCATAATTTGAGTTTTATAAATTTTTATTTTTATTAAACCCATAGGTAAATAAGAATGACCCTTGGTCCCATCATTATGTTTAAGGATTTCATGTGTAGTGATTTTAAGTTTAATTTAGAGTTTAATGGTTTTGATACTTGTTGTTTAATAGTTGAGGCTTTTACTATTTATAATGGATAGTTTTTTAGTGAATCTTATTTGGATAACTTCTAATCTTAACCTAAACCATTTCACTAGTTTTCTTTGGAATTCTCATTTTGTGGAGAAAACTATTGGAAATTTCTACGCTAATCTTGGTCGCATCCTTGGTTTTTTTGGAATTCCTTATCATTTTTGTCTAAGGGGATTTGTCATTTAGATCATATTTATGTTTTAGGTTTTATGGTTTATCTTGGTTATTCTTTCTAATTTAATCTTGATTAACCAATGTCCTTGAATCTTTATGGGGTCAAAAATATTTATTGTGGGTAGAATTATAACATCCCAATTTTTGCCTTATCCATGTACTTTTTTTTCCTATTCATTAAGTTTTTAACTTTTTCTAATTTTTAAGAGTATTATAGAGTGTGTATCAAGAATATACATGAGTGTATACCTTGGTTTGTAGCTATAATAGCTAAATCGGGTCCACTAGTTAGTCGATGAGGGATACTGGCCAACTGGTCGGCCAAGAGGTGATACAGTGAGTCTATTACAGCCAATGGCTAGCCAGTGGGATAGATAGTGGCTATAGTAGATCTATGATATCCACCATCTAGACAGTTGTGTCTATTAGGTATAACATAGTATCTATAAAGTATTTGGTGGCATCATTAGACTCGGGGTAGTGTCGAGAATTTTATGTCATTTTAACCAAAATCTTAATTTTGTTATTTTATCATCCTACATCAACCTAACTCGGACCATTATAAACCCCCACTAATTTTGAAGTACTATTTAGGAAACTTTTTATTCTCCAAACTTTATTCTTGGTCGATATAATTATTTTTTAATACTGGTTCTTGTTAGGTAAGTCTCTCGTCTTCTTAGTCTTGGATCCTCTCTTTCTTCATGTTCTTTTTAGACAAGGGATATGGAATACATGGGAGTTCATCATATCCAAGTTTTCTAATTAGTAATTATGATTTAGAGGATCTCCTTCTATCTTCTTGTATCCACTTCTCTCTTCTAAATGTGGATTTATTCCTATGTTTGAGATTTAGATTATTTTTTAGGAAGGTGCCCCAACCATCTCCTTTATAATTAAATCTATGATTTATTGCTATTTAATATTTTTATCATGATGTATTCACTTTTTTTCCAATATCTAGTTTATAAATTAATGATTTATGATTTCATAAGATTTTTATAAAATTGGAAAATAGGTATTTTTATATTAATTTATGTGACAACTATTTTAATGGAATATACTCTTGTTTTTATAAATTGATGTGTCTAGTTATCTTTCGATAAATGTATTAAGTTATTTATGATTATGATTTGAAAAATGAAGAAAAAAATGTGGTTTATAAAGGTTGGGTGATTTAATCCTTTTCTAAAATATTCTTTGGAAACTATTATTTATTAAAGTTTTGTGATTTATAAATGGTTTCATAAATATCCTTAAAATTATTTAAAATTCTCGATATTCTGAGTGGAATGTAGAAAGGACTATTTGTAATTTTAAATGATTTCTTGAAAAATGGGGAAAAACCCCAAAGGAAATTAACTTTTTTATGTGATATAAATTATGTATTCCTAAATTAGTGGAATAAAATTTCCCTATTAATGGTGATGAATTTAAGAGAATTGAATTGATTAATAAAGGGTAAGGTTCCAATGTGGTGTTTGGGGGTGTGAGAAATTTTTATGATTCATTTTTAAATGTTCTTATATGAAATGATATGTGGTATGATTATATATTTTAAATTATCACCTCCATTTTAATTTCAAGGGTAGACCTAGGTTGCTAGGTGGGAAGACTAGTTATATGTGTACACTAGTTTAGTATTATGCTCTATCTAGTGGCCTTAGGTAGGACATAGGTTAACCTAAGGGATTAATCCGTGATAGGGTAAGAACAAGTGTTTTGGATGAGGTCTATTAATGTGTTTTTTGATACTAGTATACAGACTTTTCTTCATGAATGACCAATTTGAATCTATTATAAAATGATTCCCTTTAGCAAATTTGGTTTCTATGATGGCGATTTATGAATATTTTCCAATGTATGATTATTTGTAAAATTATGAAATGATTTCATGTTTCCTTAAATATTCATTAAAAAATATTTTAAACTAGAATTTATGAGTTATTTAATATGAGAAAATAAAATTTGGTTTTATTTATAAAGTCTTGTTTTTGTGAAAATTGGTGGTTTTAAAGAAAATATATAATACTGGTTTTAATGAAATAAAACTTGAAAAATCTATTTTTATCCTTTATTTCAAACTTATGTGTTATGGAATATCTTTTAAAGTGTAGTGATTTGGGTTGGTGGGTGGAGAAACATACACACACACACACAAATATATATATATATATATATTATAGGTTTAAAAGGTTGTTTGGTGTAGTGGATATTATTATATCTTTGGGTTTGAGCTTTGGTGGATGTGTGTGTGGAATTCCTTTATTTTAACATAGATATGTTGGTCATTTTGTATCCCTTATACTTTCTTCTTGTTGTATCAACCATCATCCATGTTATTCATTTAGTTGTATCTTCTTCTTTTGAATATCTCAGTTTATTCTTGTTGGGATTTTCTTTCCATTATTTTTTAGTTTATATTTGTGGTTGTTGGGAGAAATAATTACCATTTAATTATTACTAATTTCTATGTGATTATATTTATCCCATGTGTATTAGGAACACACTTTCGGCTAGTGGAAGATTAGTTTAAATGTCGGTTTAGATGGTATATTGGTTTGGTTTCTTTCAAATTGTATCAAATGAGGTTTTTCTTCCTTATTGTTTTGGGATGTTAGATAGTTTGGTGGTAGGACTATCTGAATAAAAGTAGATGATCATGAGAGTCTTCTGTATCACCATCCATGCAATATAATGCTTGGATTTCTAGGGTTTTCTAGGATGAGTATGTCTCATGTTTGAGCTCAGTCCTCAAACATTTTTTGATAATTTTTTATATTTTTAGTATCTTTTTTGAGTAGCTCCATGTTTTGGAGTGTGTTTTAGAGGTAAATCAGAGAGTACATGCCTACTATCCATAGTTTGGATAACCATGCATATGCCATACCTTCAACTCTATGAGACTCCCAATGCACATCTTATGATTGGCGCACGGTCTGTTAAACTTTGTGGCTAGCCCATAAATAGCTAATATTTATTGGAATTTTAACTTTTTATTACTTTGAGTGAAGGGTTAGTTTTATCTTCATTTTCTTCTAGGTTATGTAGATATTTATAAATTCTTATAGGATTATTTTTTTGGTTTTTTGGTATGTTTAATAGATATTTTAAAATCAAAACCATGGGTTGTTTGAAAGAATTGGGAATTTCATGTAATTTTGAAAAAAAAAATCAAAGTTATGTTTGGATTCTGGTGTTTTGAAAAAAATTAATTTAAAACAATGAAATATTTTTATAAAACCTATTTAGATTTATTTTGTTTTCAACATTATCATGTAGTGTTAATGATGTTTAATTATAATATTTTATATATTTAAGTGTGAAATGTTTTAAAATATAGTTTTAAAAATATTTTGATAATAAATCCTTTTTATTTAAAAGTTTTCAAGTGATTGAACGTTATTTTAATGAATGAAAATTATTTTTGAAATGGATTTTGATAAAAACATTTATAGTTAAAGTGGTGGTTTTTTTTTGTAAATAATTTAATACTTAGGTAGGTTGGTTTGGATTTTTTTTACTATTTGATTATGATTTTTTGTAAAATAGTGTGTTAAGTACATCTTCTATTTTTTGTTCTATCTTATGAGATTTGAATTATAACATTTTTTATTGGTTTTTGCTTCTTGATTTTAGATTAAACCCCCCAATTATATTTAATAGAATGTTTGGTTGATCAATATTCTCTTGTGATTATTAATCTATTAGCTCTATCATCAAGTAACTATGTCTTTACTATCATACCCTAGTGTGAGGATTGTGTCCATGGGTTTCAAATCATGAATCATCATCACTTATTTGGATAATGGGATTTTTAGGAAGCAGTGATGTGGTTGAATATGATTTAGGAGATCTTCACCAAGCTTGATCTTCTATAATCTATCAAGGTTAATTTTATAACATTCATGCTTGAGATTCTAGGTTGGAATTAGTAGAAGTTTATTAATCGAGTTAACACACAGAAAGACCATTCTTGGGTAGCTTTAAAGGCTAATTTCATTCAAGATTTATTTCCCAATCCAGGGGTGGTGTTTAATGCTATCGAATTTTATGGTCTCCAGCAATGATATAAGACTGTTTTGGGGTATGCTTCTCATTTTATAAATTTGGTTCCATATCCCCTTATTTTTCCATTGATGACACTCTAATGGCCTGGTATTTCTAGGAATTCCATTAAAAATCTTTCATTGGGTTTTTTCATCTCAAAATGGAATCTTATGGAATGTTTTTTATGTATTATTTCAAGGTTGAAGTGAATTTTACAATAGCATCAGTGGCATTGGGAATTTTTCATATTCTTGGATGTGATGGAGGAAGCTCCAGTAAGGGGAAAATGAAGTTAGATAAGTCATACACCAGGGGTAGTGGCATGAAAATATAATTTTGTTTCTTCTCATTAGATTCATCTTGAAATAATAACTTGGATTGCTAACAGTTTGAAAGAGTGGTTCATATGAAGAATAATTGTAACAAGATCACTAAATCATATTATGCTTGTGATTGTTAGGATCATTTAAATAGGTTCTGCCTTGTTTTCTCTACATCTCTACATGTTCAAGTACCATCAAATCCCAAGGAAAATAAATCATAGAAAAAACTTCAAGATAATAGGAATCTAACCATATGCCTCAGAGTCAAAAATTATCACATGGTAGAGTATTTGTCGGTGGAAGTTGATGAGGATTTAGCTTGTATTGTTCTCAATTTTAGAGCGAATGCCATTTGAGTTTTCATTGATGTAGTTATTTTTCTCTTTTTTCCTTAATACATTGAGATTTTTCATTATTGTTGCCCAATTTTCTCTATGTTTATGTTTTATTTTTCTAGTATCTTTATTAGATTGTATCTTGGTTATATAAGAATATGGTTTTATGGACATACATGTTAACATTTTCTTGTTTATTTATCAGTTTTGAATATTTTTATTTTAGGTAGTTGAATCTAAGGGAAATTAAATATGTTGAGGAGATCACCAATATTGAATTTCACATGTTGAAATTTTTTCTTTTCTATTCTATGGGAATTCTTTTGCATGATATAAAAAACACATATTGGGGATTTATAGCTTCCTTGATCTTAAATTTCCTCTTTGGGTTGTAGAAAAATAAGTATATATGTTTATCTCTTTTTATAATCCTATTTTAAGTTATTATTGATTTATTATTGGGTTCTTAAGATATGATTTATATGTTATCATGTTCTTGTGTTCTCGTTTGACTATCTCATATGGTTTAGTGGTTGTTTTAGAGATTCTTCTGCATTGGTGATTATTTTTCTTATCTTTGATCATGTTGATGTGTTCTATGTGTTGGTTAAGTGGTTATTATTTCTTGATGAACATAGTAGATCTTGGGAAAGTGCTTGTGGTGATTGGGAGGTAGTGTTGATGATGATATTAGGTTTCGATTGGAATTACCAAGATTTGGTGTTTTAGAAATATAGTATCAGGTTACCATGACTTAACCTATAGATAGACTACGTTTTTCTTGATGAGGGTAGTTTTTACTTGATGAATTTATAATTTCTCTCTTTTTTTTTCTTATTTGACCTTTGGTTTGGTGTTATGTGATGTGATATTCCTTTCAATACGTCTTTTTCAACAATATTTTTGTGATTTTTGTGTGTGGTACTTTTAAGGTTTCTTTAGAGTTTAACAGTTCGATCCTTTCTATTAAGTAGTCGAAGTTTTTTATTATTTATGAAGGATTGTTTCTTGGTGAATCATATTTGGATACTTTCTCATCCTCACCTAAACTCATTCACTATTTTTCATTTGAAGGCTCATTTTATGGAGTGAATTCTTAGAAATGTCATGCACTGATCACAGTCTCATCCTCAGTTTTATTGGATTTCCTTCTCATTATTGTCTAAGGGGGTTAGTTGTTTAGAGACTCTTGATTTTTTGGGTTTGATTATGTATAATGGGTTTTCTTTCCTATATAATATTGATCAACCAATGTCTTTAAATCATTCTAAGTGTATAAAGGCTTATGGTGGGGAGAATTGTAACATCCTGATGTTTTCCTTATCATTGTACTTTTGTTATTCACTCTTAATTTAGTTTCTTGGATTTTTATAAGATTATAAGAGGGTTATAGGGTGTATCTAAATAACCATCATGATTTTGGTCCATGGGTTGTAGCTAGAATAGCTACTACAGGTCCACCAGCTCATGGGTGTGGGCCACTAGCCAAATGGTCATCCAGTTAGTAGTGATGTAAGTCTATTTCAACCATCAACCAGCCAATGATTCTCCACTGGTTAGATGGATGGATGGATAGTACCTATATTAGATCTATTATATCCATAATCTAGCCAATGGTGGGAACTAGGTAGTTAGTGGAATCACTAGATTTTGGACAACATCAAGGTTGTTATGTCATTTTACCTAAAGTCCATGTTTTGTTATTTTGTAATCCTCCCTCTATATCCCTTGACCCATTATCAAACCTCCTGACTTTAGGAGTCCTCCTTAGGTGGGTTTTGAATCTTTAACTTTGATTAATGGGGGATCTAAGTGTCTATTTTTGGGTTGGTTCCCAATCGGTAAGAATCTATTCTTCTTTGTCTTGGATCCTCTCCTTCTTCATGTTATTTTTCCCTAGGGTTATAGAATCCATGGAAGTTTATCAGATTTGTTTTTTCTAATTGTGAATTGTAATTTTTGGGATCTACGTCTAGATTATTTGAGCCTCTCCTCTCTTAACTTTTGGATTCATTCTAGTGGTTGAGATTTAGATTGTTTCTGAGATAGGTTTTCCAATCATCTCCCTTTAAAATTGAATATATGAATATTTGTTCTTTCTTCTTGAGATTTTGATGTATTTAATTGTTTATGCCTATATCAAGTATCTAAATCAATAATTTATGATTTCATGAACTTTTGATAAAATTTTAAAAATTTTATTTCTATATGAATTGATGTGAAATTTTTTTTAAGGGAATATACTCTTATTTTGGAAAATTGATATGCCTGATTGGATTTTGATAAATTCCATGAGTTGTTTACAATAATGATTTTCAAAACGAATAGAAAAGTATGGTTTTCTTAATATTGGGTGTTTTGAATCTTTTTGAAAATATTCTTTGGAAATTAATATTTATTAAATTCCTGTGATTTACTAATGGTTTTATAAATGGTCTCGAAATGATTTGAAAGTCTCAGTATTCTAAGTGGAATGTAGAAAGGCCCATTTGGAACTTTAAATAGTTTCTTGGAAAATGGAAAAGAACAGAGCACATTACCCATTGCATATGATGTAAATGACAGATATCTAAACAAATTAAATGAAATTTACCTTTTAAGGGTGACAAAATTTAAATTTAATTGAATTGATTTTCTTGATAAAGGGGAATGTTCCTATAGGGAATTCAAATGTGTGATAAAGTTTTGTGATTAATTTGTAAATGTGATGACATGAAATGATATATGGTATTATACTATATTTGAAATTATCACCTATATTTTAATGTCATGGGAAGACTTGGGTTTCTAGGTTGAAAGTCTGGGTACACATGTGCACTAGTTTTGTATCATGCTCTAGCTAGTGGCGTTAGGTGGGACTTAGGTTAACCTATAGGATTTTACCCTCAGTTAGGTCGAGATAGGATAATACAAGTTGTTTGATATAAGGTCGATTGATGTTTTTATTGAATATCAATGTGAAAACTTTACTTCACCAATTACCATGTTGATTCTATTCTAGACTAATTCCATTTAGCACCTTTGATTTCCATTATGAAGTTTTATTAGTATTTTCCAAGGTATTATTATTTAGTAAACTATGACATGATATCATATTTCCTTCAATGTGTCTTAAAACTATTTTAAACTATAATTTATGAGTGCTATGATATAAGAATATAAATTGTGGTTTTATTTAGAAAATGATTGTTTTTTTGAAAATGGGTTGTTTTCAAGGAAAATGTATGATACTTTTTTTATTGAAAGAAAACTTGGAGAACCTATTTTTCATCTTAATTTAAAATATGAATGTTTTTTATTATATTTTAAAGTGTTATGATTTGGTTTGATAGGTAGTGACCGACTAGGTATTTATCTCATGCCCATATATATATATATATATATATATATATATTAGGTTTAGTAGATTACTAAGTATAGTGGATTGTATGAACCTGGATCTTCATTTTAGGTATGGATCTTCATTTTGGGTGTTTTTGAGGAAAAAGAAAGATTTTGAGAATTTTTATGAGTACATATCGTGTACCCCTGAGTACGTGCCATGTACTCAGTTTCCGCAGGTAGCTATTTACTAGCCATGTAACATCCAAGTACATGGATGTGTGGACCACCTAAAGTGAGGGTCGATTGAGGCCAGTACATGGCATGTACATTAAATGAACACGACATGTACTTTTATTTATATTTGATTAATCGGACCTGGGTCACATATCATCTTCAGAAACCCTTTCTTCTTCCTGTTTCTCTTACAAGAGAGCGACGTGCAGCCAATTATCTTCAGGTGCCTCCAGTTCCTCTGTCCGAGCTCCAATTGAGGCTTTGTCAGGTGTGTTGGATTCCCACTGGTGAGTTCTCTCTTTCCCTAGAGCCTCTCTTCTTGATATCTCTTCTTTCTTGAGTTATCCAAGGTTGAACTTTTTCCCATTTTTGTAGATCTACGACATTCTAGACTGATTAAAGGGATGGAGTTCAATATTGTTCATCATACAACATCGAGGTAGGTGGTTTGTTTCCTTTAGGATTTTTTCTTTGAGTTATATATTCCTAAGTGTGATTACCCTTGATTCGGGTATTTAATGTTAATAAATTGAACCCTATTATCATCTTCCTTAGATTTATTGATATATTAAGGGGTTTTCATTGATATATTATGCTAAATTACATATTTAGGGGACACACCATGGGTGTGTTTCCTTGTTTGAATGTTTATGGTTGTTTAGTCTAGGTTGCCTATGAGGAAGACCTTGTTTCCTTTCCTTACTTGTTAGGTTGGAATTGATTGCTTGTTTCTTCTTATTAAATGCATGTGTTATGAATTTTATCTACTTATCCTTGTAGTAGTTCAGATTACTTTGGGCAGCTGGATATCATTTTTGTACGATTGTATTACATAGGGCTGTAAGAACCTAGTTTTGTTATACCATAGGGGGAATTGACATTGTGGGCTTCCCCAGAGTGTCTGTTATATTTAAATTTCATGACCATAGGGTGGATTGATAGTGAGTTCTCCCTTACAGTTTCTAGAGTATACTATTACGAGACCATAGGGGGAATGGATGTTGAGTTCTTCCTCAAAGATTCTTTGTTTTTGTAAGACCAAAGGGGTTAGACTGTGTGAGATTTCCAAGAGGGTCATTATATCTTTATTGAGTTGATGATATGTTGAACCATAGGGGTTAAATTGTGATAAAATTCCCAGAGGGTTGTGTGTGAATGTTTGATTGATTGTGACAATTCTTCCAAGCCAAAACACAATCTTAGAATCGGTCTTACTTGAATTTTAGATGCTCTTCTGAGACATCTATTTTTATTTTACATAGGGGATACAAATCTTAGGCTAGATCCTGGGATTTCATTATTCAATGGTTTGAATAATTAATAAATGTAAATGAATGTAATTATAAATAGTAGGATTGTTTACTTTTGAGTACTTTCTTGTTTATTGATTCATTTTTCATATTGCCTGCTATATATATTCACTGACAGTTAGGCACAGATCTTTTGGAAGTTACGTACTAGTATTAATCTCACACCCTTTTGGGTCATGATTTTTGACTCAAAAAAATTATATGGTTGCAGGTATAGAAAAGGGAAAGGTTCCTTCTACATCAGGTACTTGATTTTTATTGGATCTGGAGAGCATGGGACTAAGATGAGGGTTGTGATGCTGTTGGAGTTATTTATTGTTTTCAGTACTTTGGTTTTAGTGTTGTATTTCCAGTATTGTGACTTATTTGTATCATTTCCTAGATACTTGTGACATTCATAATTATATATATATATATATGTTGTAGTTTTTATTACTATCAATCTTCTATTGTTTTATTTGTTGTTTGGTATTTTTGCTTCTGTTGTTGTTTATTATTGTGATTCTACTATGTGTCTCTGCCAATGAAGGAATAGTTTCCCCAGTATCACATCTAAGGCCCTCACTACTAGTTGTAAGCCTCTGGCATTTTTGGAAATTCGCTTGAGTCCATGGGACCAACCAGTTATGGGTACCTTTGGGTGGCACTCAGAATCAGGATGTTACAAAGTGGTATCATAGGTGGTTCTTTTCTACTTTATCTTACTATTTGGAGTCCATAGGCAGGGATAGCAAGGAATAGGTAGTTGGTAATAAGCTGTTATTGGGAGTAGCTAACCTATGTACATAGAAAAGTCAATTTTCCTCAATTACTGCAAATTTTGTTTTTTCAATTGTTACAGTTGATTTGATTTCACCCTTGGGTGATACAAATGTTTTGTGTTGTTATGATTTATATCATTGTGGTTCAATTTCTATTGCAAACCGATGAGATGAGGGTATATCATCTCATGCATCATATAGGAACTTGATAGAGATCACATGTCATGAATTCTTGTCATGTCATTTAGGGTACATTACTGATTGCATGTTTTTATGATATATGTTCTGATATATATGAATGTTTTCATGATATATACCTTGATATAATACCTACTATTTGATAGGTTATTGATAATATGTAAAGTTTTCTTTGGATGGATACCAAACTTTGGTCCTTAAGGTGTTATGGGCCCTCTTGAATTGGAATTTGGGGGATTATTTTTGAACTATTAATTGAATTTTTTTCAAATTATGATGTGAATAAGGATGCCAAAATTTGATTTGTGGGAGTATGGGATCTCACGGGTCGTAATTTTTCATTACTTGGAATAAATTTTAAGTTTTTAAGGGTTATGGAGATGTTTCAAACACTTACTATCTGGAAACCTAGACAATATGACGTGTGGTGTTATGAACACATGTTCTATGTTCTTCTGTTCTTGAAGAAACAAATTCTCTTAAGTACACGTTGTGTACTGTATTTACACTCCATGTAGTCTTTAACTGTGTGACTGACTGTGTGAGAAGATACATGGGGTTGGGAAACTTGGGTAGAACATTTCATGTACTGAGAGTACACGAATTTCCAAAGATTCCATGTATCTGGTTGTGTGACTTATGAAACGGGTGGACAAAACTTAGGTTGTACAAGACATGTTCTATTCTTACATGATATGTAGAGTAGACCATGTCTCCAACTGTGTGACTAATGACACGGGAGGTTGGAACTTAATTGATACATGTTTTGTTTAGGGTGAACACGGTGTGTAGTGTTACCTAGTAGAGAATTGTGTGGTTTGGTCATGTAGAGGAACTTATGAAGGAGAGAAAAAATCAAGTACACTTCGTGTCATGGGAGGAACACGCCGTTTTTAGGGGTGTTACATGACCAGGTTTTGCAGAGGTACATGCCCATATTGAAACCTAAGGGAACACGCCGTGTGAAGGTTATACACACTGTGTAACCCTATTTTGAAAAAGATGAATGTTTTATTCTTCTATTCATTTCTTGAACTTATATTTTTTAGTTATTGATCATCTTAAACTGAGGTGTGAACTTGACCTTGTAGATTCATACCACTGAGACATCCTCTGATTGTATGCCAGATACAGGGAAATTATCAGACAACATAAATTATAGATCATGGACTACCAGTAGATCCTCTTATCCTACCTATCCTGGCACCATCTGTTATACCAGACATAGGTGATGATGCACAGTTTTGAGAAGGCTTCATGAGGTTTATGTAGAACTACCAGGTAGCACCTCATCCTGCTCCATCTATGGAAGAGTTGACACATGTTTTTCAGGAGTATAATCCTCTAACTTTATCAGGGGATAAAGGACCTTAGGATATAGAGTCATGGTTAGAATCTATTATATCTATCTTTGAGAATATCGAGATACCTCTTAAGATGAGGGTGAAGCTCGCAACCTACACTCTGCGATATTCCACCAAGATATGGTGGGATGTGATCTCACAGGCAGGATGCCAATGAGTTATGGCTTGGGATGAGTTCCAGTGGACCTTCTATGACTATTTCTACCCAGAGACCTTGAGGGTCAACTGAGCATGGGATTTCATGGATCTGGAATAGGTTACTCTTTCAGTCATGGAGTATTCTTCTCGCTTCACAGAACTGTAGTGCTTCACACCCATTCTGGGGGGTGATGAGTTATTTCTAGACAGGAAGTTTGAGGATGGTCTCATACATGAAATCTGATCTCAGGTGAAAATATTCAAGTTGAATTTCATATCTTCTATAGTCAACCAGGTGCAGATCACTGAGCACAATTTGAGGGAGTCTGGAGCTTTGAGCGAGGGAGGGTTGGCATCCAGAGTTAGTACTTCTCCAACTGATAATAAGAATCACTACATGGAGTTTACACGTGGAGATCTGAGTAGATGGAATATTCCTTCAGGTATCCATGTGGTTTTCTACCAGTTTGGTAAGAGAGGGAATACGAGACCTTAGTGCTCGAGAGACCCAGTCGAGTGCCGATCTTGCGGAAAGATGGGGAATCTTTAGCGTTTTTTCTATATTTTCTCACTAGTATCTAGTTCAAGGGGTTCTATTATGAATCCATGTTCAGGAGAAGGACCATCAGTTTCTCATCAGTTTGGGAATTGGAGTTCGTCTAGCCGTTTAGGCCAATGAGGAGGTTGTGGCCATGGGAGGCAGGCATCATTTTTTTAGCGATCACAGGGTGGACCAGCTCAAGGTAGTCAGGCAGGGTCATAGGGTTATAGTATAGTTTATACTTTTATAGTGGAGTAGACCCAGCATGATCAGGATCCCAGACCTTCTACAGTTATAGGTAAAATTCTAGTTTCCTCGTTTTTATCTTTTTATTTTTTTGATACAGGTTCTTCCCATAGTTTCTTATATTTTGTCGTTGTGGATAGTTTTGGGCTTTGTATCTTTACTTATTATGATGTTATGATTCTAGAATCTCTTTTGGGGATTATAACAGCTAGTGTACATCAGTACAAGGAGTTCCCTCTTGAGGTAGGTGGGTGTCACTTCTTATGGGACATTTATGTCTTAGAGATGACATGCTTTAATGTTTTACTTGGGATGGACTGGTTAGTCTCTTTTTAGGAATTTTTTACTACTATCATCGTAGGGTGAGTTTCATGTCACCATAGGGTGAGTCTTTTCTACACAAGGGTGAATGAGATGTCCAGAAGAGCAGAGTGGGACCCAAGCATCATGGTTTGGGAGGAAATACAGGTCATATTGCTAGTTTATATCTATAATACCAGGGGAATTCACATATGGACTTCCTCCATTGGTGGAACATTTTAGGGATTTCTTTTTAGACAACTTTTTGAGTTTACCTCTGGAGTGAGAGGTAGATTTCTCTTTTGAGCATGTACCAGGAGTGGGACCGGTGTCCATTCATCCATATAGGATGGCTACACTAGAGTTACAGGATCTCAATAAGCAGTTAGAGGAGTTTCAAGAAAAGAGTTTCATCTAACCCAATACTTCTCCTTGGGGTTTGCCTGACCTTTTTGTGAAGAAAGCAGATGGTACCCTTAGAATTTGCCTGGATTATTGGAATATAAACCATTTGAAGGTCAAGAACCGATATCCATTACCAAGGACTGATGATCTCTTTGATCATCTTTGAGGAGCATGTGTGTTCTCGAAGATTAACTTCAGATCTGGTTATAATCATTTGTGTGTTAGACTATCAGATATACCTTTTACAGACTTTCGAAGAAGGTACGATTTATACAATTATGTGGTTATGTCATTCGGTCTCACAAACGTGCCAGTAATTTTCAAGGCACTAAAGAACCGAGTGTTCCATCCTTACTTGGACTTCTTTGTGGTTGTTTTCATGGATGATAACTTGGTTTACTCTCACACTCAACATAACCATTCCAACCATTTTGATATCATTTTGAGTACACTGAGAGAGAATCAGATGTATTATAAGGTCTCAAAATGACACTTTTGGATGGACAAAATTCAATTCTTGTGTCATGCCATCTATGATACAGGAGTATTAGTAGACCTAGTGAAAGCGAGATCAGAAGTTTCCTAGGAGAAGCAGAAGAATTTCTTTGAGGTACGGAGCTTTCTGGGGCTGGATGGACACTACATATTCTTTATACAATACATTTCATGCTTTGCATCACCACTGACAGGTCTGATTAAGATGGGTGAAAAGTACTTGTGGAATGATTCCTATGATTCATCATTTCAGGAGTTGAAAGGTAGACTGACTTCAGCATCGATGTTTATTTTTTTCGGAGCTGGGAAAGAGTTACACCATTTACTATGATTAATCAGGTATCAGACTAGGAGAAGTTCTTGTGCAAGGGAAAAGAATGTTTGTGTATGGGTCTCAGCAGTTGAGGCCACATGAGAGGAATTACCCAACGCACGATCTCGAGTTGGCTATAGTTGTTCATGCTTTGTGCTATTGGAGACTTTATATTTTGGGAGAACATTTTGTGGTGTTCACTGACCACAAAATTATCAAGTATATCTTTACACAATGTAACCTAAATTTGAGATAGCAATGTTAGGTTGAGTACCTTCTATATTTTGACTTTGATCTTGCCTACACACATAGTAAAGGCAACGCAGTGGCTAATACATTGAGCAGGTGGACTTAGATACAGGAAATTCAAGAGGCCAGTAGTGAGTGTCATCTTATGGCTCTATTCTCTGAGATGTATTTGGAGGTTCATGATAGATAGGGAAGATTTTTCTTTCTTCTGTAGTTGTTACCTCTACTCTACTGGATAGGGTGAGAATGAGGAATATATTGGGTTCTGAAGGCATAGTCCTATGGGAGAGTGTGTCAGGCAAGGACCCTACTCCTGGGTGGACCATAGATGAGGATGAGTTCTTGCATTCTCATGGGTGTGTATGGGTTTCAGTAGACATATGTGAGGATCTTTTGCAAGATTTTCATTCCTCAGTATGGGAAGTTCATCCTGGTGTCACCAATATGTATTGAGATTTACACTATCACTATTGGTAGCTAGGTATGAAGAGAGATGTTGCTGGTTTTGTTATGATGTTTTCCACCTATCAGTAGGTGAAGGTGGAGCATCAGTGACCGGAAGGGATTTTATAGTAGTGACTCATTCCTGAGTGGAATTGGAATGATGTCTTGATGGATTCCGTGATGGGTTTACTGAGGTCGCCTCAAGAGAATTATGTAGTATGGGTTGTTGTTAACAGACTCATGAAGGTTGTACATTTCTTTCCCATTAAGAAAACATTTAGTGTTGATGATATGGGAAGGTTTTATATAACGACCCATACATTACATACATTGTTAATACTTCAAAATTAAAGTACACTTATTACAACATATAACAAAACCATGAAAGTATCGTATAAGTATAGTGTCTTTAGAAACTGGGAAACATAAACAACTGGTTCATAAAGCATATACATTATCTCCCATTTATTTCATCAAATCTAGAGTCCCTTTTGGAATATCCTACTTAATAACCTTCTTCCTGGCCTGGGGAAAGAAAAAATACAAAAGGGTGATCTCAAATGCTCATTAAGGGTCAACAAAAGAAATATCAATCACATCATATTCATGAGAACATAACATTTTGGAAATATTAACCTGCAAAAGAGATCATAATTTCATAATCATGGGATAAATCATAGTAGTGAAATGTAATCCCAATAATAATAACTTAAAACATGAAACTTTTTAGAAAACACACATAATCATATAGAATCATTTCTTAGTAGTCAAGACTCATATCCAAGACTATATTAGCGGACAAAGTCCATTTATGAACCGAGTTCACTCCTCGTTTCAGTCCTATTTCACTGAACCGGTTTAACCTGTTGTTCCAGCCATGTCTATCTCATGAGATATAAATCATTACCCAATGCATTGGAGGGAGATATAGGTCCCACCCATCTCATAATGAAACCACTCTTATGTGTGCCACAAAATCATAAATCATACATCATAGCATAACCCATGTAATAAAAATGGGATTCTTAAACATCGTGCCATTATAACATAATCCATATAAGATAAAAGGAAATCATAAAATTAATTCCATCATAACATAATCAAATCAATGTAAAAATAGGGATATAAATAGAACCCTATATTATCTTAGTTGGAAAATAATTTTGATAAAACGCTTGAACTCCATTCTTGAGGAAAATATCCTATCTACTTCAAAAAAATTTCCCTTTCTTAAAATGTCATATAATTCTAAAATAAAAGAAGTTGATTAAAAATAAACTTAAAAAATTGTAAAGTAAGCTTCATGGAAATAATTTTCTAAAAAATCCATTCATGACGTATAAGTTAAAAAAACATTCTTCTCGTACTTTGGCCGGAAAAGTCAAAAAGTACCTCTTACAAAAAACGACAAAAGATTCCTTTCATATATTTTACTAAAAACTCACCAAAGGGTAAAATTGGATTTAAAAAATTGTAGTAGGATAGAAATAATATTACATATTGATGAAACATGGATGTGTATGATAAAATACACCTCAGTAAATACCAAAGTATAATCAATCTCGGATAAAAATGAGATTGTGAGATTTTCCCTTACCTTAGGTCTAATTTGCTTCATAAGTGTCTGAACCTCCTGTATAATGATTTAAATAATGTCACTGACTTATTCCATAATCATAACCATTTTTATGATATCATATATGGTCATATTATTAGCTTTTTATTAGTAATATTTCATTGATACTTGTTATTCGGGTGTTTATTACTTTTTGTTCTTATACATGTTTTGTCGAATAAATTCTTATTCCTCTATTTAGGTTACAGATACCTCATTTACAGAATTTTATTAGTGTAATACATATCATATTTATTCATTAAATTCATTTATATAATCATTATTGAATGAAGATCATGTAGAACAAGTCGTATCACATCGTGGAGACGGTAGGTCGTACGTATGCACGAGCGATGATATCGTTCCCATGATCGTGGAATTGTATCGAAGTGTATGTATACTATTTAAGAATCAATATCAATTTAAAATAATAATATATACTTATTCTCTACACCATTGTACCCATCCAAGTAAAGTGGTGGTGGAAAATAGATTACACCACGGCGTGGAGACAGTATTCCGTACGTACGCACGTGCGGTGATTTCGTTTTCCGTAGGATGGATATATGGTGAAATAGTGTTGTTTTATAATTATAATAACATATCATTATATGAGTGATACTGATGTTATTACTTCATAATGAAACAACTAAAGAAGAATAAGTAGAAGAAGAAATAAAGTTGAAAGAATCAGTAGCGGACATTACCTCTTCTTTGAAGCGCCTCTTCTTAACCTCCTCTTAGGGCACTAAATATGGTATTTGAAGAAGACCAGGACCTCTAGGATATTACTAAGGAAGTGGATGGGAGAAATTGGTAGGGTTTTTCTGAGATTTAAGGCTCAAAGTGGTGTGAGGAAGAGAGGTAGGAGGTTCCCTTTTATAAGGGATGAGAGGGGCACCTTTGGAAAAACTAAAAATATTATTTTATTATAAAATCATATTCGGTTTTTAATAGCTCCAAATTGATTTATTTAGAATCTAAGGTGGGGATGGGTCTAAATCATCTCATAAAATAGAATTTAGACAAGTTTAGATTTCTATTTTAACCTTATCATTTAGATTTAACTTTAAGTTAAATAATTTTACTTTTACCGTGTCTTCTTGTTTTCTTACACTATAAGGTTAATAAACGTACTATAACAAGACAAAAGAACCCCAAGTTGTTTATTATTAATATATATAACCTTATCTAAGTCATTTAGCCGAAACTTATATTTTTAGGAATAAAATAACAATTAATAATATAATATTTGTTTTCAAAACTATTTTATGTCAATTTTGACACTATTTGGTACTTGATTTTTGTGAAAATCATAACAGCATGATTATTTCTAAAAAAGTTAATTAAATCAATACTAATATGTCAAATTAACCTATAAAATTAGTTTAATTCATAAAAAGTCTGGAATTACATTTATTTGGGTATTTATAATATCAATTATTTTAATATTTCCTTAATAAGGTAATTACTTAATCATTATTGTGTCATAAATAAATTAAATTATTTAAAGTCTATAAATTATAAATAAAATACCCTTATGTAGGAAATATTTTTAGATTTCTAATGAATACTTATAGTCTAATTTATCTTATGTGTAACCCTATATTAAAAATGATTTAGTTATTAAACTTTGATTTTAACTATTTTAACCCTTCTTTAAATAAATTAATAATAAATGTCCTAATCTAATCCAAGTGGACCTAAATGGTCATATTTTATTCCTAAGGTTGTTTTTGGTCGAATTAAACTTATATAATAGAATTAGGACATGTGTTAGGGTAATAATAATATCATTTTTACCCTTAATTACCCAATTTACTTTTAACCGTGGTAAATAAAAGTAATAAGTTACTATTCACAAAAAATTATTTTCATCTCATTGAACCACATTTTAGTACTTAATATTAACCGTGTCTCTCTGATTTTCGAAATTTCACTCACATAAGTAGTAAAATTATGTTTTATGTAAGTTTTCAAAAAGCTCCTAGGAGGTAGGTAAAAGACGGTGAAAAGTTCAATAAAAATTTTATATATCGAAAATTATTATAAAATGACTCCTGTAATGGCCCGGACCTCTCCGGTCCATTACTTTGTGAAATGTTGGTGTTGGAGGTGTTCTGGGAGGTCAAGGGGACTTATCCCCAACACTTTGCCAATTTTTCCAGTTCTGTGAACAGTGTTTCTAGTTTTATGAACAGTAACAGATCGGTCTCACCGATCGGTCTGACAGATCAGTCTCACAGATCGGTTTCACCGATCAGTGTGACAGATCGGTTTCACATATTGGTCTGACATATCGGTTTCACAGATCGGTCTGACAGATCGGTTTCATAGATCGGTGTGACAGATCGGTTTCACAGATCGGTCTGACAGATCAGTTTCACGGATCGGTGTGACAGATCGGTTTCACAGATCGGTGTGACAGATCGGTTTCACATATCGGTCTGACGGATCGGTTTCACAGAACCACCACTGCCTCACTGCTCCACGACCCCCTCCCCACAAAGTGGAACAAGAACCACCACTGCCTCGCTGCTCCACGCGGCATCGTCACAACCAAGGACACCCAGTGTTCCTTCCGAGCACGAATCGAACTGAAGCCTATCTCGATCTCCTCCAACCAGTCTTCTGTGACTGCATCTGAAACGGAGCCCTTGTACTTCTGTAGACTCTGGCGCTGAAACTCTCGAAGTGTCTTCCTCCAAGTGTCATCGTCGTCAACCTCTACTCGGTAGTGATCTTCTAGAACAGCCTGTTGGGCATCTTCTGCGCAAACCTAACGAGGACGTCGACCTGGAGCTTTCACAGATCGGTCTGACAGATCGGTTTCACAGATCGGTCTGACAGATCGGTTTCACATATTGGTGTGACAGATCGGTTTCACATATCGGTCTGACAGATTAGTTTCACAGATCGGTGTGACAGATCAGTTTCACAGATCGGTCTAACAGATCGGTTTCACAGATCGGTGTGACAGATCGGTTTCACAGATCGGTCTGACAGATCGGTTTCACAGATCGGTGTGACAGATCGGTTTCACAGATCGGTCTGACAGATCGGTTTCATAGATCGGTGTGACAGATCGGTTTCACAGATCAGTGTGACAGATCGGTTTCACAGATCGGTTTTACAGATCGATTTCATGTACGGTAACAGTGGGTGAACAGTGTTTCCAGACTCCTACAGTTTTGCCCCTTTTGACGTTTCCTTTGACGAAAAATACATTTAAAGCCTTTTTTTAAGGGCTCTTAAGGCCGTTTAAAATGCCATAAATCCTATATTAATTATTCCTAAGGCTGGGATGTATTTACTTGGTCAAACTGCATGGGTTAATGCGATCCGTTTTTAATGGAGAATTAACCGGATCTTAAACCGTCGCCACATTTAATCTTCAAAAAGGGACGAGGTATCATTCTCCCTTGTTCATTCCCTTTTTTCTCAATTAAGAGGCACTAGAACCTTTCAATCCTTTCTGTAGGAGTTGCACAATCAATCTCTACTCCTAGGATTGGCTCCGCTTTGTTTTGATGCAACCAAGGTGTGTCGATCAATCTTCGATATAAGGTATGTTGTATCGTCGTTCTTTTGGGGTTCATCTTCTCATATCCTCCTTTCCATAATTATACCATGTATTCTCTATGATTCTAATGGGTTTTTCTTGGGATTGGTTGGTACTGTCATACCGTGGCATCCTCCGGTGGATGCAGTTTTTGTGAGAGGAGGATTGTGACCCGTTGTGTGGATAAAGGACGTCAAGAACTCTTCGAAGTAGGGGATTCATGGCTTCTCTAATTATATATGTGCAATCGTAGAATTAGCTTGATTTATCCCTTTGGATCACAATGAAATTGACCTAATTAAATACTTGAACCAGATTAAAAGAATTGGTTGATCGCATGTTGTTGCTTTGTACCGTGATAACGGTTTGCCTCATGTTTTCCTAGATATAGTGATATATATGTTTTCTTTGGTTTTTTGTTCGTTCATGATAGAAATTTATAATGAACGTAAAGCCGGAATTAATTTTTAATTAATTGTCTAAAGATAAAGAGGCATATAAATTAATCTGGTTATTGCAGTTGTTGTAGTTGTTCTAATTTGAGGATAATCAAATTAGAGAAGTAAGCTTGGTTATTTAATTGTGATAACTTGCTGATTAAGTATCCGTGATTGGAACCTATGAATAAAAAATCTGTTAATTCAATATGGATTAGATAACAGATTATGTGGGAATTTCTAAAAGGGTTCTGAGTTTCCCTCTTGTTTGTTAAAGGGGTCAAGAGCCCATGATGTGATGTTTGTTTTCCTGCTGCTTGTGCGGTGATGTGAGCATGGATGGTTGTTGTGATATGTGGAGGCATGGATGCCTTGTGGTTATGGCAGCAGATGATGCCTAGAGTGGCGAGATGCATCAGTTTATGCATGTGGGTGTCGGGGAGGACACCAGGGGTGATGGAATGGGATGGATGTGGTTGCTGGATGCTTGTGGTTTTCTTTGAATGTTAATCTGCTTTGCTTTTCCCAACTGCTCAAGGCAGCTGTTCTTGCTACCCTTCTTCCGAAGGAGGCGAAGACGCGTGGGGTATGCCACATGCTTTCCGTGTTTAGCCTCTTGAGGGAAAATGGGTCTATGCTATTTCTATAGGCGGCAAAGACTCGACGGGTAGTATATCTATTCACCATGTTGAGCCTCCTTTGTGTTTAGAAGAATAGGATGTTTTTCTAGAATGCCTGGGAATGTGGAAAAGTAATTCTGTAATGAATGTTTGATTAAATGGTGAAAATCCACGGGGATGGAGATGCTGGAATTTAATAGTGATGTGAATCCTAAAAAGGAGCAGTTTTTGAATGTGATGCCAATTTAGTTTAATGTGGTAAATTGTTCATGGTTAATTAATTAATTAACGTACAGTGGAACTGATAAAATGAGAATGGAGTAATCTAATAAAGCTCTTCAAATGTTTGTGTGCTTATAGGATACCTAGTCTTAGAAGTAGCAGCCTGGAGTCTGAGAGATGTTAGTTGCAGTTGTATCTAAGACTAGGTAATTCCCATAGTGTGGATGTGATTTACTTATATATTCTGTACGTTTTGTGTTTCTATATGCTACTCCACCCTGTCGGTAAGGGCAACTGACACCCCGGGGATTCTGATCCCTGGGGGGTGTTTTCCCCAACATTCTGATGGGAGGTTGAATGGCTGACTACCCCCTTTGGCTCCGCTCTCTTCTCTTGGTAGATACTTGTGCCATGAGGCACAGCGGTTAGTTACCCCATATATGTGTGTAGAGGGCTGTAATGGCTTGTGGTTATTCACACACATATATTCTGGATATAGTATCCTATGGACTACTATAGGTGTAACGTGTATAGGTTATGATGGCTTGAGGATCCTTACTCGGCGTATGGGCTGTAATGGCTTGAGGTATTATACCTGACGTATGATACACGTTATGCAAGCTGTGGTGGATCCCGGAAACTACCTGGTTACTTTTGGTTGTGAGGACGGTGTGGTGCTTCGCCTAGGTGTCTGCGGGCAAGCCTTTGTGGTGCACGAGGTGCAGATTGTGGAGCTTAGCCCAGGTGTCTGCGGGCAAGCCTTTGGAGAGAGATGCACAGGACGTATGTCGTTGGGGCAAAGCGGCAAACCAGTGGGGAAGTAGTAGCAGGGTACCCTTGATATTCTTTACTATATTCTATATTCTTGTATGCGTTACATGGTGAGAGTAGCCATGGTGAGGTTGGGAACATAGTATACCTGTTTAGGTGACGAGTTAGTTTCACTTGTTGTTCACTGAGCTTTAGCATGCTTTCTTTACTTTTTCACGAGAGGCTTGGGGAGGATCCTACTGAGTATACTGTTATACTCACCCTATGTATATATAAACTATTTTTCAGGTCACTTGGATCAGGTTGGAGATCAAGCTGGTTACTACTAGCTTGCGGTTGGAGGAGGAGCTGTTCGGGCTTGTGGTCGCTGTCGTTTTACTTTCTTTTGGGTACTTTTAGTTTTCCCTTTTAGTTGTAGTACTTTTTCATGACATTTCATATATGTACTTGGTTTCCTTTTATATCTCAGTTCTAAGTTGGAGTTGATTGGAGTCTATTCTATCTCTCTCTTCCGCATGTGTTCTCTTAGAGGGTAATGCCTCCCATTTGTATGTTTATTATACCCTCGGTGCTAGTCGCCAACCCGGGGCCTACTGGAGGCGGGACTCGGGGGTCATTATCTATCTTCTCACATTGTCGGCCCAGGAGGGGTACACTTTGTGGGGAGGGGGTCGTGACAGAGTGGTATCAAAACACCCCCCCCCCCCCAGGATACTATAGTAGTCCGTAGGATACTATATCCAGAATATATGTGTGTGAATAACCACAAGCCATTACAGCCCTCTACACGCATATATGGGGTAACTAACCGCTGTGCCTCATGGCACAAGTATCTACCAAGAGAAGAGAGTGGAGCCAAAGGGGGTAATCATCCATTCAACCTCCCATCAGAATGTTGGGGAAAACACCCCCCAGGGCTCAGAATCCCCGGGGTGTCAGTTTCCCTTACCGACAGGGTGGAGTAGCGTATAGAAACACAAATATTATAGAATATATAAGTAACTCACATCCACACTATGGGAATTACCTAGTCTTAGATACAACTGCAGCTAACGTCTCTCAGACTCTAGGCCGCTACTTCTAAGACAGATCAGAAATTACCTTGTTACTTTTGGTTGTGAGGATGGTGTGGTGCTTCGCCCAGGTGTCTGCGGGCAAGCCTTTGTGGTGCATGAGGTGCAGATTGCGGAGCTTCGCCCAGGTGTCTGCGGGCAAGCCTTTGGAGAGAGATGCACAGGACGTATGGCGTTGGGGCAAAGAGGTAAACCAGTGGGGAAGTAGTAGCGGTGTACCCTTGATATTCTATACTATATGCTATATTCTTGTATGCATTACTTGGAGAGAGTAGCCATGGTGAGGTTGAGAACATAGTATACCTATTTAGGTGATGAGTTAGTTTCACTTGTTGTTCACTGGGATTTAGCATGCTTTCTTTACTTTTGCATGAGAGGCTTGGGGAGGATCCTACTGATTATACTGTTATACTCACCCTATGTACATATAAACTATTTTTCAGGTCACTTGGAGCAGGTTGGAGATCAAGCTGGTTACTACTAGCTTGCGGTTGGAGGAGGAGTTGTTCGGGCTTGTGGTCGCTGTCGTTTTACTTTCTTTTGGGTACTTTTAGTTTTCCCTTTCAGTTGTAGTACTTTTTCATGAAATTTCATATATGTACTTGGTTTCCTTTTATATCTCAGTTCTAAGTTGGAGTTGATTGGAGTCTATTCTATCTCTCTCTTCCGCATGTGTTCTCTTAGAGGGTAATGCCTCCCATTTGTATGTTTATTATACCCTCGGTGCTAGTCGCCAACCCGGGGCCTACTGGAGGCGGGACTCGGGGGTCATTATCTCCCTTCTCACATTTCCGGCCCAGGAGGGGTACACTTTGTGGGGAGGGGGTCGTGACAGAGTGGTATCAGAAGTCTGGTTGAGGGATAGGATGGAGTTTGGAGTTAGGCACAGGTGAGGATGCATGGGATGGTAGGGCAACGGTGTCATTCATGTTTAGCAAGTGGGGTAAACACTAGAGACCGGCAGAGACATAGGCGTTCAGGGACCCCTATGATCTGTTGCACGGACCTTTAAGTTTACGATGGCTACTAAACAAAGTGATACTGGTTGCAGGGTAGCGACCTAGGAAAGGATCATGCATCATTACTCTTTGCACCTGTGTTTGAATGGGTAGACCTTGGGATAGGTAACCTGAAATTAATAAAACAAAACAATTAATTAATTAATGTGAATCTTCCATATTCCAGGCTTAGGAGTTCTAACAGTTGTTATTTTACAGGTATGGCTCCAGGTCGACGTCCTCGTCAGGTTTGCATAGAAGATGCCCAGCAGGCTATTCCAGCAGATCACCGCCGAGTAGAGGTTGACGAAGATGACACTTGGAGGAAGACACTTTGAGAGTTTCAGCGCCAGAGTCTACAGAAGTACGAGGGCTCCGTTTCAGATGCAGTCACAGAAGACTGGTTGGAGGAGGTCGAGATAGGCTTCAGTTCGATTCGTGCTCGAAAGGAACACTGGGTGTCCTTGGTTGTGACGATGCTGTGTGGCGCAGCGAGGCAGTGGTGGTTCTTGTTCCTCGGTGATCATGAGGAGTCAGCGATCTCATGGGAGGAGTTTCGAGACAGGTTTAGAGTCGAGTTTCTTTCATCAACTGCGAAGGTGTCCAGTCGCCAGGAGCTTCTCACCCTTCGGCAGGGGAGCTCTAGTGTTCGAGAGTTTGGAATCCGTTTCAGGAACCTTCTACGATATGCTTCAGACCTGTTACTAGATGATGAGGCCAGGGAGAGTCATTTTGAGGAGGCTTTGCATCCAGAGATCCAGCGCCAGGTCACCCCATTTATGCTGAAGACATATCTTGAGGTGCTAGCGAGGGTAGAGGTCGTTGAGAGGACTTTGGCTAGGACCGGATCGTCACGAGAGGGGAATCGTCATGATTCCTCACGAAGCAGAGTTGTGGTCCGGGGTTCCCGGTTTTCAGGATAGAAGAGTTTCCGTTCACCTGGGGGTAGGTCCCAGCCCTTCCCATCTCGTTTCTACGGAGTCAGTAACTCTCAGGACTTTGCCAAGGGATCAGGCACTTGTTTTTCTTGTGGTGGTCGTGGTCATCAGCGGCGGGAGTGCCCAACTTTTCAGAGCAGTCATCGTGCACCAGGCGCTCCACTCCAGGTTCCTCCGTTGAGGCAGTTCCAGCCAAGGCAGCAGCAGCAGGTTGCACCAGCTTTAGATCACCAGAGGGTAGATGGAACAGGTAGAGGACAGCCCCATGACGCTCTCCGTCCTCAGAGAGTAGAGCACGGCCGTGGTGGTGGTCGTCATTAGGGTCAGAGAGGCCGTGGAGGAGGTCGTGGTCAGCTTCATGCTCTAGCGTTGCCAGCCCCAGGCGAGCCAGATGTCGTTCGAGGTACCCTTTGCTTGTTCTCTACCTTGGTGTATGCCTTGTTTGATTCAGGAGAAACACACTCCTTCATATCACCTGCCCTTGTCCACGCTTTGGGACTTGAGGTAGAGAGGCTTCCAGTGCCCTTGGCGTTGACTACGCCAGTTGGAGGTCGAGCTGACTTGTTTGAAGTATGTAGAGACTGTGAGCTAGTGTTGGGGCAACACCGCTCTTGGGGAGATTTCCTATGTTTACGAATACAACCATATGATGTCATACTCGGCATGGATTGGTTGTATTCGGTGCAGGCTATTGTGGATTGCTACAGGAAGAAGGTCGTTTTCTTTGATGAAGATGGAGAGGAAGTGGTGTTTGTTGGTGAGAGAGATCCTCGAATGAGTCATAGACGAGTTCCTTCCTTATCATCCATGATGGCTGGGATGATGTTGAGTTCTTCATAGGTTCAACAGTTGGCGTTTCCTAGGGTCGTAGAGGAGTACCCTGACGTCTTTCCAGAAGAGTTTGTATCCTTACCCCCTCGACGAGATATCGAGTTTGGGATCGAGCTACAGCCAGGAGCGTCTCCTATCTCTATGTCTCCGTATAGGATGGCCCCTTTTGAGTTACAAGATCTATGTATACAGCTCGATGGTCTATTGCAGTGTGGTTTTGTTCGGCCAAGTGTGTCACCGTGGGGTGCACCAGTTTTGTTTGTGAAAAAGGCTGACGGCAGTTTGCGGTTGTGCGTCGATTATCGTCGATTAAACAAAGTGACAATAAAGAACCGCTATCCTCTTCCACGGATTGATGACCTATTAGATCAACTGAAGGGTGCAAGTTGGTTCTCAAAGATCGACTTGCGGTCCGGATATCATCAGATGCGTGTAAAGGATGAGGATATCCCGAAGACTGCTTTCTATTGTTGTCATGGGCATTATGAGTTTGTTGTAATGCAATTCGCCGTGACGAATGCTCCAGCTGTTTTCATGGGGTTGATGAATGCTGTGTTCCGTGAATTCCTGGATAAGTTTGTTGTGGTTTTCATTGATGACATCCTTGTGTACTCCACATCTGAAGAAGAGCATGCAGAGCATCTACGAGCCGTTTTGGGAGTTCTTCGCCAACATCAGTTGTTTGGGAAGTTGTCCAAGTGTGAGTTTTGGGCTCGAGAAGTTCGTTTCTTGGGGCATGTTGTGTCCCAACAGGGAGTAGCTGTGGATCCTTTGAAGATAGAAGCAGTGGTGTCATGGGCAGCCCCCAAGACCGTGTCAGAGGTGCGAAGTTTCCTTGGTCTCGCAGGCTATTATAGGAGGTTTGTAGCCAATTTATCACAGGTTGTGACTCCTCTAACAGCTTTGACCAAGAAGGATCAAGCATTCATGTGGACTGATCAGTGTCAGGCAGCATTCGAGTATCTAAAGGAGAAGTTGGTAAGTACTCCTGTTCTTTGTCTTCCAGCTGAGGGAGTCCAGTTTGACGTCTTCTGCGATGCGTCACATCTGGGGCTAGGCTGTGTTCTCATGCAGCAGAGGTCAGTTGTTTCTTATGGGTCTCAGCAATTGCGTCCACATGAATGCAACTACGCCACCCATGATCTTGAGTTGGCAGCTGTGGTGTTTGCGCTGAAGTTGTGGAGACATTACCTCATTGGCGAGCGCTTTGTGGTTTTCACTGATCATAAGAGTTTGAGGTATGTTTTCTCTCAGCGGGACTTGAACTTGAGGCAGCGTCGGTGGATGGAGTTCTTGCAGGAATACGACTTTGAAATATCGTATACACCTGGAAAAGGGAATGTTGTAGCTGATGCACTAAGCCGAAAGTCACGTAATGATGTTGTGAGTGAATATGGTGATTCGTGGAGAGTGATGGAAGAGCTAGAAGCTTTACATATTGATATGGGAGAAGTTGGGGGTAGAGGTTGTCTTTTCCAGATGACGGTGCAGTCATCCCTGATGGAGAAGGTGGAAGAGTCTCAGTTGGGTGATCTAGAGGTGGAAGTTTGGAGAGACATAGTTGTTTGTGGGGAGGCCCCTGATAGTTGGTCGGAGGATAAACAACACCGAGTGTTGTATCATGGCAGGCTTTCTGTTCCCTTGGCGATGCGCGAGACGGTTCTCCGAGAGTTCCATAGTTCACCCTTGGCAGTACATCCTGGTGTGACGAAGATGTACCGATCCTTAAGGAGTCAGTTCTGGTGGCCTGGGCTGAAACGTATGGTTGCAGAGTGTGTGTCTCGATGTTTAGTCTGCCAGAAGGTGAAGTCCTAACACCGTGTTCCTGGTGGTCTTCTCCAACACATAGAGATTCCTCAGTGGAAGTGGGAGGACATCTCAATAGACTTTGTTATAGGTTTACCTCGTGCTCTGGGAGGACATGATGCTATATGGGTGGTAGTGGATCGTTTAACTAAATCGGCCCACTTCATAGAAATCAAAGAGTCGAGCTCAGTGGAGGTTTTGTCGGGGCAGTATCTGGAGGAGGTGGTGAGGCTTCACGGAGTTCCTAAGACAATCATTTCTGATCGAGATCCTCGTTTTACCTCTAGGGTGTGGAGAGGTCTCCATCACGCTTTTGGTTCTCAATTATTCCTTAGCACTGCTTTTCATCCTCCAACGGATAGTCAGACAGAACGAACAATCCAGACTCTTGAAGACATGTTGCGCTCTTGTGTTCTTGATTTTGGAGGTTCATGGACAAAGCACTTACCCTTGGTAGAGTTCTCTTACAATAATAGGTTTCACTCTACCATCGGCATGGCGTCGTTTGAAGCCTTGTATGGCCGGCCATGTCGTTCTCCGTTGTGCTGGACTGGGGTCGGAGAGTCAGCAATTCTCGGACCAGAACTAGTGCAGAATACAACAGAGATGGTTCAGGTGATTCGTGAGAGGAGGAAGATAGCACAGGATCGTCAGAAATCATATGCTAATCAAAGAAGGAGACCGTTAGAGTTTAATGTTGGGGATCATGTGTTTCTGAAGGTGACTCCCCGTCGTGGGCAGCGAAGGTTTGGTCGTGAAAGTAAGATTTCTCCCCGGTTTGTTGGGCCTTTCGAGGTGTTAGCTCATGTTGGAGCTGTGGCATATCGAGTAGCACTTCCCCCTCATATGAGTCAGATACACGATGTTTTCTATGTATCACAGCTCCGTCATTATCTTCATGATGAATCTCATGTTATCGATTGGGGAGAGATCGATATTGACGATGACGCAACCTTCGAGGAGCGACCTGTGGAGATCCAAGACCGCAAGGAGAAGGTGTTGCGTGGGTGTTCTATCCCCTTAGTTCGTGTCTTGTGGCAACACGGTGGCATGGAGGAGAGTACCTGGGAGCGTGAGTCACAGATACGTGCTCAGTACCCAGAGTTGTTTAATGTTTAACTCCTTTCATGTAATGATGTTTCCTTTATGGTTAGACCTTTCATGTTTTATTTATGTACCTTTGATGTGATGTTGTGAATTAATTGCTTGGGTATGGATTGTTTATTCCCGGATGTTGTAGTTTTGTTCCAAGCTTTCGAACAACTCATGGTGGTTTTCCCCTGAGAGGTATCTTATGGGGTGGTTGTTCGGACCCCTCTTTTCTTCTGGGTTGGTTTTTAATTCTCGAGGACGAGAATGTTTTGAGAGGTATCTAATGTAATGGCTTGGACCTCTCTGGTCCATTACTTTGTGAAATATTGGTGTTGGAGGTGTTCTGGGAGGTCAAGGGGACTTATCCCCCAACACTTTTCCAATTTTTCCAGTTCTATGAACAGTGTTTCCAGTTTTATGAACAGTAACAGATCGGTCTCACAGATCGGTCTGACAGATAGGTCTCACAGATCGGTTTCACAGATCGGTGTGACAGATCGGTTTCACAGATTGGTCTGACAGATCGGTTTCACAGATCGGTCTGACAGATCGGTTTCACAGATCGGTGTGACAGATCGGTTTCATAGATCGGTCTGACAGATCAGTTTCATGGATCGGTGTGACAGATCGGTTTCACAGATCGGTGTGATAGATCGGTTTCACAAATCGGTCTGACAGATCGGTTTCACAGATCGGTGTGACAGATCAGTTTCATGGATCGGTGTGACAGATCAGTTTCACAGATCGGTGTGACAGATCGGTTTCACAGATCGGTCTCACAGATCAGTTTCATGGATCGGTGTGACAGATCGGTTTCACAGATCGGTGTGACAGATCGGTTTCACAGATCGGTCTGACAGATCGGTTTCATAGATCGGTGTGACAGATCAGTTTCACAGATCGGTGTGACAGATCGGTTTCACAGATCGGTTTCATGTACAGTAACAGTGGGTGAACAGTGTTTCCAGACTCCTATAGTTTTGCCCCTTTTGGCGTTTCCTTTGACGTAAAATACATTTAAAGCCTTATTTTAAGGGATCTTAAGGCCATTTAAAATGCCATAAATCCTATATTAATTATTCCTAAGGCTTGGAATGTTTTACTTGGTCAAACCGCGTGGGTTAATTCGATCCGTTTTTAATGAAGAATTAACCGGATCTTAAACCGTTGCCCCATTTAATCTTCAAAAAGGGACGAGATATGATTCTCCCTTGTTCTTTCCCTTTGTTCTCAACTAGGAGGAACTAGAACCTTTCAATACTTTCCGTAGGAGTTGCACAATCAATCTTTACTCCTAGGATTGGTTCCGCTTTGTTTTGATGCAACCAAGCTGTGTCGATCAATCTTCGATATAAGGTATGTTGTATCGTCGTTCTTTTGGGGTTCATCTTCTCCTATCCTCCTTTCCATAATTATACCATGTAATTTCCAAGATTCTAATGGGTTTTCTTGGGGTTTGTTGGTACTGTCATACCGCAGCATCCTCCGGTAGATGTAGTTGTCGCGAGGGGAGGATCGTGACCTGTTGTGTGGATAAAGAACGTGAGGAACTTTTTGAGGTAGGGGATTCATGGATTCTCTAATTGTATATGTGCAATCGTAGAATTAGCATGATTTATCCCTTTGTATCACAATGAAATTGACCTAATTAAATACTTGAACTGGATTAAGAGAATTGGTTGATCGCATGTTGTTTCTTTATACCGTGATAACGGTTGCCTCATGTTTTGCTAGATAGAGTGTTATCTATGTTTTCTTTGATTTGTTATTCGTTCATGATAGAAATTTTTAATGAATGTAAATCCGGAATTAATTGTTAATTAATTGGCTAAAGATAAAGAGGCATATAAATTAATCTGGTTATTGTCGTTGTTGTAGTCGTTCTAATTTGAGTATAATTAAATTAGGGAAGTAAGCATGGTTATTTAT
This sequence comes from Viscum album, assembly GCA_963277665.1. Classification (NCBI taxonomy): domain Eukaryota; kingdom Viridiplantae; phylum Streptophyta; class Magnoliopsida; order Santalales; family Viscaceae; genus Viscum; species Viscum album. The sequence goes on along the minus strand of OY728146.1, from coordinate 637,833,948 downwards.
TTGTGATAGCTTACTGATTAGGTATCCCATAATTGGAACATATGAATAACAAATCTGTTAATTCAATATGGATTAGAGAACAAATTATGTGGGAATTTCTAAATGGGTTCTGAGTTACCCTCTTGTTTGTTAAAGGGTCAAGATCCCATGATGTGATGTTGTTTTTCCTGCTGCTTGTGCTGTGATGTGAGCCTGGATGGTTGTTGTGATATGTGGAGGCATGGAGGCCTTGTGGTTATGGCAGAAGATGACGCCTAGAGTGGCGAGATGAATCAGTTTATGCATGTGGGTGTCGGGGAGGACACCAGGGGTGATGGAATGGGATGGATGTGGTTGCTGGATGCTTGTGGTTTTCTTTGAATGTTAATCTGCTTTGCTTTTCCCCACTTCTCAAGGCAGCTGGTCTTGCTACCCTTCTTCCGAAGGAGGCGAAGATGCGCGGGGTATGCCACGTGCTTTCCGTGTTTAGCCTCTCGAGGGAAAATGGGTCTATGCTCTTTCTATAGGCAGCAAAGACTCGACGGGTAGTATATCTATTCACCGTGTTGAGCCTCCTTTGTGTTTAGAAGCATAGGATGTTTTTCTAGAATGCCTGGGAATGTGGAAAAGTAATTCTGTAATGAATGTTTGATTAAATGGTGAAAATCCACGGGGATGGAGATGCTGGAATTTAAAGGTGATGTGAATCTTAAAAAGGAGCAGTTGTTTTTGAATGTGATTCCAATTCAGCTTAATGTGGAATTGATCATTCTTAATTAATGTTTAAAGAATTAATCAATGTACAGTGGAACTGATAAAATGAGAACGGAGTAATCTAATAAATCTCTTCAAATGTTTGTGTGCTTATAGGATACCTAGTCTTAGAAGTAGCAGCCTGGAGTCTGAGAGACGTTAGCTGCAGTTGTATCTAAGACTAGGTAATTCCCATAGTGTGGATGTGAGTTACTTATATATTCTGTACTTTTTGTGTTTCTATACGCTACTCCACCCTATCGGTAAGGGAAACTGACGCCCCGGGGATTCTCAGCCCTGGGGGGGTGTTTTCCCCAACATTCTGATGGGAGGTTGAATGGCTGACTACCCCCTCTGGCTCCGCTCTCTTCTCTTGGTAGATACATGTGCCATGAGGCACAGCGGTTAGTTACCCCATATATGTGTGTAGAGGGCTGTAATGGCTTGTGGTTATTCACACACATATATTCTGGATATAGTATCCTACGGACTACTATAGGTGTAACGTGTATAGGCTATGATGGCTTGAGGATCCTTACTCGGCGTATGGGCTGTAATGGATTGAGGTATTATACCTGGCGTATGATACACGTTATGCGAGCTGTGGTGGCTCCCGGAAATTACTTGGTTACTTTTGGTTGTGAGGACGGTGTGGTGCTTCGCCCAGGTGTCTGCGGGCAAGCCTTTGGAGAGAGATGCACAGGACGTATGTCGTTGGGGAAAAGCGGCAAACCAGTGGGGAAGTAGTAGCGGGGTACCCTTGATATTCCTTACTATATGCTATATTCTTGTATGCGTTACTTGGCGAGAGTAGCCATGGTGAGGTTGGGAACATAGTATACATGTTTATGTGACGAGTTAGTTTCACTTGTTGTTCACTGGTCTTTAGCACGCTTTCTTTACTTTTGCATGAGAGGCTTGGGGAGGATCCTACTGAGTATACTGTTATACTCACTCTATGTACATATAAACTGTTTTTCAGGTCACTTGGAGCAGGTTGGAGATCAAGCTGGTTACTACTAGCTTGCGGTTGGAGGAGGAGCTGTTCGGTCTTGTGGTCGCTGTCGTTTTACTTTATTTTGGGTACTTTTAGTTTTCCCTTTTAGTTGTAGTACTTTTTCATGACATTTCATATATGTACTTGGTTTCCTTTTATATCTCAGTTCTAAGTTGGAGTTGATTGGAGTCTATTCTATCTCTATCTTCCTCATGTGTTCTCTTAGGGTGCAATGCCTCCCATTTGTATGTTTATTATACCCTCGGTGCTAGTCGCCAACCCGGGGCCTACTGGAGGCGGGACTCGGGGGTCATTATCTCCCTTCTCACATTGCCGGCCCAGGAGGGGTACACTTTGTGGGGAGGGGGTCGTGACAACTCCAATGAATTACATTTAACTTATATAGGTATTATGTATCATTTTTTACCTAAAATAAATTTAAATAAAATAAATAATTATTTAAATAAAAAGTCGTTTTTTAAATAGTAACCTAGTGTTTTCACTATTCATCAAAAATTGAAAGTTTTCAGAAAAATACCAAAATTTCACCCTAGGCTAATTTTGATATTCCAAATCCAAAAATGAAGTCCATTTTGAAAAATAAAATTTCAAAAAGTGGGTATTATTATTCATAACGGCTAGTTTTAATAATATTTTAATAGCATGTCGTTGTTTAGTGAAACTCGGTATTGCGTATGACGCAAGCTATCGAGGAAGGTCATGATTGTGTGTAAAGCAAGCCAAGATAGTGTTGTGTGTAGTTAAAGATTCCTTTGATGATTTATATAACATAAAAACAAAATATTTCTCCTAAAAATATTGGGTGTTACATTCTACCCCCCTTAAAATGAATTTCTCCCTCGAAATTCGTCACTTTGTAACAAACAGATGAGGATACCTCTCCCTCATCATATCCTCAAGCTCCCATGTAGATTCTTATGATTTGTGGTTCCTCTATAAAACTTTCACCAAGCGAGTGGTCTTGTTCCGTAGGACTTTTTTTCTACGATCCAGAATCTCTATCGGTTGTTCTTCATAAGAAAGATCTTGCTCCAGCGGTACAACTTCTGAGATGAGTACATGTGAAGGATCGGTTATGTACTTTCTCAGGAGAGATACATGGAACACATCATGAACTTGAGAGAGATTCGGTGGAAGCGCCAATCAGTAATCTACCTTCCCAACACGATCCAGTATTTCGAAAGGACCGATATACCTAGGGATCAGCTTTCCCTTCTTTCCAAATATCATTACTCTCTTCCAAGGAGATATTCGTAAGAAAACTTTATCACCCACTTAAAACTCTGGATCTTTTCTTCGGTTGTCAGCATAACTTTTTTTTCGACTCTGAGCTGCTCTTATGTGTTGTTTAATAGATCGGACCTTTTCTACCATCTCATCAACAAGATCAGGTCCAAATAGATTTCTTTCCCCAACTTCATCCCAGTAAGTTAGAGTCATGCATTTCTTTCCATAGAGAGCTTCATAAGGATCCATCTGAATACAAGAGTGAAAGCTATTATTATAATAAATTTCCACCAAAGGTAGGTGTTGATCCCAACCACCTTTGAAATCCATAGAGAAAGCTCTCAACATATCTTCTAGAGTTTGAATTGTCCTCTCAGACTGACCATCTGTCTGAGGATGATAAGCAGTGGTGATACTCAACTATGTATCCAGAGTATGCTGAAGACTTCACCAAAACTTTGAGGTAAACCTCGGAACCCAATTAGATATAATGGAAAGTGGTACTCCATGCAATCTTACCACTTCTTTTACATATATCATGTCAAGCTGATCCAGAGAAAAATGCTCTCTAATAGCAGTGAAGTGTGCCGACTTTGTAAGACGATCAACTATGACCCAGATAGCATTATTACATTTGGATGTTTTAGGAAGTCCAATGAAAAAGTCCATAGTGATGTTTTCCCATTTCCATTCAGGTATGGGTAATGGTTGTAACATCCCCTTAGACTTCTGTCTCTCAGCTTTAACTTGCTGAAAAACCAAGCATCGAGAGACATATTCAGCAATATCTCTTTTCATGCCATCCCACCAGAAGTACTCTTTCAGGTCCCTATACATCTTCGTGCTTCCAGGATGAATAGAGAATGAAGAACTATGAGCCTCATCCAGCAGCTCCTTCTTTAATTCAGGGATGGGAGGAACACAAACCTGATTCCTAAACTTTAGTATCCCATCTCAATCGAGGTTGAATTCAAGCACATTTGTCACTTTCTATTGTAATTGTACATCTTCTTTCTGTGCTTCTTTAATCTTTGCATGTATAGATGTTTGAACATTCATTTGAGAAAGATAAGATTTTTCCCCTTCCATTATAATTTCAAGATACATTCTTTGTAAATCCATAAATATTGGATCTTTTGTGATCCTCTTCATGGATAAACTAGCATGGTCTTGTCGACTTAATGTGTCTGACACCTTGTTTTCTTTCCCAGGGTGGTAATGAATTGAGAAGTCGTAATCCTTAATCAACTAAAACCATCTTATTTGGCGCATATTCAGCTCCTTTTGTGTGAAAATATACTTTAAACATTTATGATCAGTATAAGTATCACACCTTTCACCATAAAGATAATGCCTCCAAATCTTTAATGAAAAGATTACCGCAACTAACTCCAAATCATGAGTTGGGTAATTTTTCTCATGGATTTTCAACTGTCATGAGGCATAAGCTATCACCATATCATTTTTCATGAGAAAACACCCCAATCGCTTCTTGGATGCATCACTATAGATCACAAACCTTTCTCCACTACAAGTTAGTGTGGGCACAGGTGCACTGGATAACCTTCTTTTTAACTCCTTGAAATTCTCTTCACATTCCTCTGTCCAAACAAACTTAACTCCTTTCCGAGTCTATTTGGTGAGTGGGTTAGATAATCGTGAAAAATCATTTACAAAATGTCGATAATATCCATCCAAATCAAGAAAACTTTGGATCTCAGTTACTGTTGTTGGTCTCGACCATCTTTCGATAACCTATGTTTTTGCTGGATCCATAGATATCCCCTCTTTTGAGATTATGTGACCCAAAAATTCCACTTTTTGAAGCCAAAATTCACTCTTGGTAAATTTGGAATAAATCTTCTCCTTTCTCAGGGTCTTCAATACAATTCTCAAGTGATCTTCATGTTCTTCCTTGCTCATTGAATAGACAAGAATATCGTCTATAAAGACTACCACAAACTGATAAAGATAGTCTCTAAAGACTCTATTCATCAGATCCATGAAGATAGCAGGGGAATTAGTAAGACCAAATGGCATCACTATAAATTCATAGTGTCCATACCTTGTACGGAAAGCCGTATTTGGTATATCCTCCCTTTTGACCCTTAATTGATGATACCCTGAACGATGATAAATCTTGGAAAAGTATTGAGCTCCGCGTAGTTGGTTAAATAAGTCATCAATGCGAAGGAGAGGATATTTTTTCTTGATAGTGATCTTGTTAAGTTATTGATAATCAATATAGAGTCTCATTGATCCATATTTCTTCTTAACAAACAGAACAGGTGATCCCCAAGGTGATGAACTAGGGCATATGAATCCCTTATTAGGGTTCTCTTTGAGTTGCTTCTTCAATTCCTGCAACTCAATTGGGGCCATTCTATAAGGTGTCTTTGAAATAGGTTAAGCACCCGATACGAGTTCTATTGAAAAGTCAACTTCAAGATTTGGTGGAAGACCAAGAAATTCCTCTCGAAAGACATCATCAAACTCTCGTACAATGGGAATATTATTAATCATGAGTTTATCTCCAACCATTTGAGATAAATAACCTTCATTTAGTGGAATCAAGACCCATAATATGGAAGAAATTTCCACTGGAAGGTTATGTTCATCCTTGCATCAATAGATGATCATAGATTGATCTGGAATATGAAATGTGACTTCCCTTATTTGGAAATTGATATGAGCTCCATATAAAGAAAGCCAATCCATGCCAAGAATCACATAAAATTCCACTATAGGAAGGATCACAAGATTTGCAGGAAGCACATTCCAACAAAATTCAATCGGAGAAGAATTATAAACTTTTGATGCGACTGTTGTTCCATTAGGGGTTGTCACAGCTAACTCAACATCTAATTGTTGAGGTAATACGGCGATACCCTTAGAAAATTCTTTAGAAATAAAAGAGTGGGTGGATCCAGAATCAAATAAAACATTTTCTACTTTAGAGTGTATGGTAAGTGTACCTTTCAGCACTTTGTTATCATACTCCACATCGCTGAGAGAAATTGCATGTGAATTTCCTTTGTCTTTAGCCTTAAGAGTTTGTTGATGTCGATCATCATCAACAACCCTTGGATTAGGGAATTGATTGGCATAATTCCATATTTCCTTGAACTTGTAACATTGAAGTGTAAGAGGTGCACTCTGTGTAGCTTTTTCTTTGTTCGCATCACTAGACATCTTATTCCCTTAATTGTGGCATTCAAATGACCGATGACCTTCCTTTCCACATTTGAAACATTTACTTGTACCTTTAAGACAACTCCCTCCATGTTTCTTTCCATACTTTGAGCATAAGGGAAAACTCATATTCTTTTTAGTGTGCACTTTAGATTTTTCTTTGAATTCCATTTTCCTCTTCTTATCAAATGAATATGACGGATAGGTTACTCCAATCTCCATCTCAACTTTGAGAGCACATCAAATGATTTCCTCATAGATATTGAAGTCCCTTATGGATAAATCCCTTCGAAGACTTGGTTTTAAGCCACTAAAGAATCAATTGATCTTACTCTAAGGTTGGATAATAATCCCAGAAGCGTACCTTGCAAGTCCTGTAAAATTTACTTTGTAGGTACCAACATATTCATCATCCTTTTGCTTTAGTTCAAGAAACTCCTTCTCTATCTTTGATCGAAGAATATTAGGGAAGTAATTATTGAAAAATAAGTTCTTGAACTCATCCCATTCCATGGATTCAATTTCATCCCTTTGCCTCATATTCTTGATAAGATTCCACCATTGATAAGCTTCACCTTCCAAATGATAAACTGCTAAGATGACTTTATCATGTTCAGAACATTGAAGAACTGAAAATATCTTTTCAGTGGTACTGATCCATTTTTCAGCCACTAATGGATCAGTAGACCCGCTGAATGAGGGTGGACGCTACCTCATGAAGGATTAAACAGAATTTTGCTCCTTCCTTTGCTCATTTAGAAGTCCTGCAAGATTCATAGCTTGAGAAAGTTGTGTGAGCATGGCTACAAGATTTTGCATTCTAGCTCCCATAACGCTTGGTTGCTCAGGGGGACAATCATTGCATTTCCCGTCGCATTCCTCATTAACATGGTTCCTTCGGGTTCCAGCCATTGACTAAAACCAAGAAGAATAGTGTGAGGCACAATAATTATAATAGGAAAACCACATAATCAAGAATAAAATTTCACACTTAAGGTCTTATCATAGGTTGTTCATGGCCATTTTTAAAACACTAAGATTGTGTTCTATGCTTAGACTTATCCTTAGGGTTCTTACTAAGGCTTTCACATCCTAGTTTCCAAAGGTTGACTATACCTTTTCTCTAATACCAACTATAACGACCCATACTTTACATACATTTTTAATACTTCAAAATTGAAGTACACTTATTACAACATATAAAAAAACCATGAAAGGAATTTATAGGTATAGTTTCTTTAGAAACTGGGAAATATAAACAACTATTTCATAAAGCATCTACATTTTCGCCCATTTATTTCATCATATCTAGAGTCCCTTTTGACATATCCTACTTAATAACCTTCTTCCTGACCTGGGGAAAGAAAACATACAAAAGGGTGAGCTCAAATGATCAATAAGGGTAAACAAAATAAATATCAATCACATCATATTCATAAGAACATAACATTTTGGAAATCTTAACCTGCAAAAGAGATCATAATTTCATAATCATGGGATAAATCATAGTAGTGAAATGTAATCCCAATAATCATAACTTAAAACATGAAACTTTGTGGAATACACATGTAATCATAGAGAATCATTTCTTAGTAGTCAAGACTCATAGCCAAGACTATCTTAGCGGACAAAGTCCATTTCTAAATCGAGTTCACTCCTCGTTTCAGTCCTGTTTCACTGAACCGGTTTAACCTACCGTTCCAACCATGTCTATCTCATGAGATATAAATATTTACCCAATTAATTGGAGGGAGATATAGTTCTCACCCATCTCATAATGAAACCATTATTATGTGTTCCACAAAATCATAAATCATACATCATAGCATAACCCATGTAATAAAAATGTGATTCTTAAACATCGTGCCATTATAACATAATCCATATAAGATAAAAGGACATCATAAAATTAATTCCATCATAACATAATCAAATCAATGTAAAAATAGGGATAGAAACAGAACCCTATATCATCTTAGATGGAAAATAATTTTGATAAAACGCTTGAACTCCATTCTTGAGGAAAATATCCTTTCTACTTTAAAAACATTTTCCTTTATTAAAATGTCATATAATTCTAAAATAAAAGAAGTTGATTAAAAATAAACTTGAAAACTTGTAAAGTAAGCTTCATGGAAATAGGCAACAGTCCGCTCGTCCCAGCCAGAGGGAACCCAAACGGGAGAGAAACTCTATCTCATGACCATCCTCAGCTAAACACAACTAGTCATCTCAGCTCAGGTGTATGCCCATACATACACCTTGAACAATCTTGGTATACTCAGCTCATGCAACAAGCCACCTGAGGTACCGACCTCAACACCAGCAACTGTCCACAACCAGGAGTGCACACTCCACAATCACTGTCATCCCATATTACACTCATCCGAGAGATACACTCCATCGGGTTTCTCACAAACCTCTCAGACGCTCACCCGAGAGATCACACTCGTCGGTTAGCATCACTGAGGAAACCTCGCTGAAATAACAAAACCACAAAACTCCTCGGATATGGGATCGATCCTAGGGTCCTCTAGGGGATACCAGAACCCCCTCTGGTATACATAGCTCACAGATATAGGATCACTCCCAGGGTCCGTTGGAGGATACCATGACCCGATCGGGCATACGTAGTTCTCACAGATAAGGGATCACACCTAGGATCCGTTGGGGGATACCACAACCCGACCTGGCGCTCGACAGAAGCACGTCACTCATATAGAGGATCATCGCCCATATAAAGGTGGTCACGACGATACCGGAACCCTATCTAGTATAACTCGTGATGTAGGGGATCAAACTGATGATGCCACAACCCTACAAAAACCACGCACTAAGTAGGGGATCGCATAACCAACGATACTGCAACCCTACTATACACCTCAAGCTAAGTAGGGGATCGTATAGTCGATGATGCCACAACCCTACTGTGTTGTCGGTGCTCCATTTCGGGCGAGTAAGCAGCCTATCCTGTGTGTCTTTTCACGTATATCGTGATGGTGGCCTCGGTATTATCCTTGGAGGTGCGTAGTGTGGCATTGTTGTGGGTCACTTGGGTTAGCGATGTTTTGGACCAGCCGTGGTTGACGATACTCCCTTGGTTCGTTCCCACGAGGGTTCATGTGGAATCACAACCTACATATAGGTTTGTGATCCTCTCAATGGGATGTTAACTGTTAGAGTTTTGGCATCCCTCAGGTGGGCCCAAAGCGGGATACTTTGTCCAGAAAAGTCAAAAAGTACCTCATACGAAAAATGAAAAAAGATTCCTTTCATATCTTTTACTAAAAACTCACCGAAGGGTAAGATTGGATTTAAAAATTTGTATTAGGATAGAAATAATATTACATATTGAGGAAACATGAATGTGGATGATAAAATACACCCCAGTAAATACCAAAGTATAATCAATCTCGGATAAAAATGGGATTTTGAGATTTTCCCTTACCTTAGGTCCGATTTGCTTCGTAAGTGTCCAAAACTCCTGTATAATGATTTAAATAATGTCATTGACTTATTACAGAATCATACCCATTATTATGATATCATATTTGGTCATATTCTTAGCTTCTTATTATTAATATTTCATTGTTACTTGTTATTCGGGTGTTTATTACTTTTTGTTCTTATGCGTGTTTTGTCGAATAAATTCTTATTCTTCTCTTTAGATTATAAATACCTCATTTCCAGAATTTTATTAGTGTAATATATATATCATATTTATTCATTAAATATATTTATATAATCATTATTTAATGAAGATCATGTAGAACGAGCCGCATCACATCGTGGAGACGGTAGGTCGTACGTACGTACGAGCGATGATATCGTTCCCATGATCGTGGAATTGTATTGAAGTGTATGTATAATATTTCAGAATCAATATAACTTTACAATAATCATATATAGTTTTTCTCTGCACCATTATACCCATCCAAGTAAGGTGGTGGTGGAAAATAGATTACACCACGACGTAAAGACAGTATTCCGTACGTGCACACGTGCGGTGATTTCGTTTTCCGTAGGATGTATATATAGTGAAATAGGGTTGTTTCATACTTATAATAACATATAAGTATATGAGTGATACTGATGTTATTAATTCATAATAAAACAACTAAATAAGAAGAAGTATAAGAAGAAATAAAGTTGAAAGAATCGGTAACGTACATTACCTCTTCTTTGAAGCGCCTCTTCTTAACCTCCTCTTAGAGCACTAAAGATGGTATTTGAAGAAGACCAAGACCTCTAGGATATTACTAGGGAAGTGGAGAGGAGAAATGGGCAGGTTTTGGCCGATCTTGAAGGCTCAAAGTGGTGTGAGGAAGAGAGGGAGGAGGTTCCCTTTTATAAGGGAGGAGAGGGGCACCTTTGGAAAAACTAAAAATATTATTTTATTATAAAGTCATATTCAGTTTTTCATAGCTCCAAATTGATTTATTTAGAATATAAGGTGGGTTTGGGTCGAAATCCTCTCATAAAATATAATTTAGACAACTTTAGGTTTCTATTTTAACCTTATCATTTAGATTTAACTTTAAGTTAAATAATTTTACTTTTACCGTGTCTTCTTGTTTTATTACACTATAAGGTTAATAAAATTACTATAACAAGCCAAAAGAACCCCAAGTTGTTTATTATTAATATATATAATCTTATCTAAGTCATTTGTCCGAACCTTATATTTTTAAGAATAAATAACAATTAATAATATAATATTTATTTTAAAAAGTATTTTATGTCAATTTTGACACTATTTGGTACTTGATTTTTGTGAAAATCATAACAGCATGATTAGTTCAAAAAAAGTTAATTAAATCAATAATAATATGTCTTATTAACCTATAAAATTAGTTTACTTCATAAAAAGTCTCAAATTACATTTATTTGGGTATTTATAATATCAATTATGTTAATATTTCCTTAATAAGGTAATTACTGCATCATTATTGTGTCATAAATAAATTAAAGTTTTTAAATTCTAAAAATTATAAATAAAATACCATTATGTAGAAAATATTGTTATATTTATAATTAATATTTATAGTCGAATATATCTTATGTATAACCCTATTTAAAAAATAATTTATTTATTAAACTTTGATTTTAACTATTTTAACCCTTCTTTAAATAAATTAATAATAAATGTCCTAATCTAATCCAAGTGGACCTAAATGGACATATTTTATTACTAAGGTTGTTTTTGGTCGAATTACACTTATCCAATAGAATTAGGACATGTTTTAGGGTAATAATAATATCATTTTTACCCTTAATTACCCTATTTACTTTTAACCGTGGTAAATAAAAGTAAAAAGTTACTATTCACCAAAAATTATTTTCATCTCATTGAACCACATTTTAGTCCTTGATATTAACCGTGTCTCTCGGATTTTTGAAATTCCACTCACAGAAGCGGTAAAATTATGTTTTATGTAAGTTTGCAAAAAGCTCCTAGGAGGTATGTAAAAGACGGTGAAAAGTTCAATAAAATTTTTATATATCAAAAATTATTATAAAATGACTCCAATGAATTACATTGAACTTATATAGGTATTATGTATCAATTTTGGCCTAAAATAAATTTAAATAAAATAAATAATTATTTAAATAAAAATTCGTTTTTTAAATAGTAACCCAGTGTTTTCACTATTCATCAAAAATTGAAAGTTTTCAGAAAAATACAAAAATTTCACCCTAGGCTAATTTCGATATTCTGAATCCAAAAATGAAGTTCATTTTGAAAAATAAAATTTCAAAAATTGGGTATTACTATTCATAATGGCTAGTTTTAATAATATTTTTATAGCATATCGTTGTATAGTGAAACTCGGTATTGTGTACGATGCAAGCTATCGAGGAAGGTCGTGATTGCGTGTAAAGCAAGCCAAGCTAGTGTTATGTGTAGTTAAAGATTCCTTTGATGATTTATATAACATAAAAACAAAATATTTCTCATAAAAATCTCGGGTGTTACATTTTAGATTTGAGATATTGTGTAGTTTTATGGGGTTCGACACTCTATCGTTTCAAATAGGGATGCCCATTATACTTCTCATGTATGGCAGGGACTATAGAGGGATTTGGGTACATAGGTAATTCTGATTGCAACTTACCTTCCCCAGATAGATGGTCAGTATGAGTTCACGATTCAGGTGTTGGAGGATATGCTTTGATAATTCATCCTAGATTTCAGGGGTTCTTGGGAGAGACAAATACCCCTAGGGGAGTATACCTACAATAACAGTTTTCAAGTAACAATTCATATGGAACCTTATGAATCTTTGTACGATAGGCCATGATGATCACCCCTATATAGGCTGGAGGAAGGAGAGGCATCTATGTTGGGACCTCATCTTATCCAAGAGACCACTGAGCAGGTGGAGTTGATTCGGAAGAGGATGGATACTTCGTAGTCTCTCCAAGAATCATATGCATATCGATGGATATGACTTCTAGAGTTTGAGGTTGGATATCAGGTTTTCTTGAGTGTCACACCGAGGTTGGGAAATAGTAGGATTAGGATACAAGGAAAGATTTCACTGAGATATGTCAGACTGTTTGAGGTTTTGGAGAGATTCAATCCAGTTTCCTATAGGTTGTAGTTACCTCATAGTTACTAGGATATGCATGATGTCTTCCATGTTTCTCAGCTATGGTGTTACTTTTCAGACCCATCTCAACTTTTTAAACCTGAGGAGATTGAGTTAAAGGTGGATGAATCCTTCGAGGAGCACCCTATTCATATTGTGGATCATGGTACGAAGATTATCTGGGGCTAGTATGTTCCTATGGTATGGGTGATATGGTAGTATGGGTGAGTACAGGACGAGACTTAGGAGAGGTAGGCCGACGTTTGACCACAGTGGCCAGAGTTGTTTGAAGTTTCTTCTTTGGCACCCTTGTAAGGGAAATTTGAGGATGAATTACTTTAAGGTGGAATGTTAGTAAGAACCTAGATCTTCATTTCAGGTATGGATCTTGATTTTGAGTGTTTTTTAGGAAGAAGGAAATTTTTGGGAATTTTTTTAAGTACACGCCATATACCCCTGAGTACATGTTGTGTAACTAGTTTTCATGGGTAGTCGTGTACTAGTCAGGTAACGGTCGAGTAAATGGTTGTGTGGACCACCTAAAGTGGTGCCTGGTTGAGGCTAGTACACGGTGTGTACATTAAATCAACACACCGTGTACTTTTATTTTTATTTGATTAATCACATCGGGGCTACATCTCATCTCCAGAACCCCTTTCTTCTTCCCATGTCTCGTATAGGAGTGCGATGTACAGATGATTATTTTTTAGAACCTCCTATTCCTCCATCTGAGCTCTGATTAAGGCACCCCTGAGTGCATTGGATTCCCATTGGTGATTTATCTCTTTACTTAGATCCTCTCTTCCTTATTTCTTATCTTTCTTTAGTTATCCAAGGTTGAATGTTTTTTACCTTTTTGTAGGTCTACGACCTTATAGGATGATTCAAGGGTCGAAATTCAAGATTTTTTTCATGCAACATTGAGGTAGTTGGTTTGTTGCCTTTCAGAGTTGTTCTTTGAGTTATATATATCTAAGTTCTTTTTAACCATGATTCGGGTATTTCATGTTAAGGAATTAAACCATGTTATCATCTTCCTTAGGTTTATTGATAGATTAAGGGGTTTTTTGTTGATATATTATTCTAAATTACATTTTTAGGGGACACACCATGGGTGCATTTTCTTGTTGGAATTTTTATGGTCATTTGGTCATGTTGCCTATGAGGCAGACCTTATTTCTTTGACTTACTTGTTAGGTTTTAATTGATTACTTATTGATACTTGTTATATTCATGTGTTATACATTGTAGCTGCTTATCCTTGTTGTAGTTGAGATTACTTTGGGATTCTAAATATCATTTGTGTATGATTGTATTACATGGGTCTATGAGAACCTGGTGTAGTTAGACCATAGGGGAAATTGACATTGAGGGCTTCCCTAGAGTGTATGTTATATTAACATTGTGAGTCTATAGGGGAATTAACGAGGAGTTCTCCCTCAGAGCATCTATAGTATACCATTACGAGATCATTAGGGGAATGTAAATTTAGTGCTTCCTTAAAGAGTCTATAGTTTATCGTTAAAAGATCACAGGGGGAATTGACGGTGAGTGATTCCTCATAGAGTCTTTGTTTTTGTAACACCAAATGGGTTAGACTATGTGAGCTTTCCCAGATGGTTGTTATATCTTTGTTGAGTTGATTATATGTTTAAACATAGGGGTTAGACTGTGAGAAAATTCCCATAGGGTAGCGTGTGAATGTTTTATTGATTGTGACAAGTCTTCCAAGCCAAAGCACAAGCATGGAATCGGTCTTACTTGAATGTCAGATGGCCTTCTGAGACATTTGTTTTTACACAGGGGATAGATAGATTAGGCTAGATCCCATGATTTCATTATTCAACAGTTTTAATAATTAATAAATGTAAATGAGTGTAATTGGAAACTGTAGGATTGTTTACTTTTTAGTACTTCTATAGCACCCTCAGTTTGAGGTATACAGCCTTTATTTATGCCTTTTTATGTGTTTAAAGTGCATGGAATTAGTTGGGAAGAGGTTGAGAGAGTTTGGAATGGTTTTGAATAATTTTAGAGGCTTCTCTTAGGTAGCACGATTTGAGAACTGTTAGGGAAAACCATGTGGGTTCTCTATGAAACTGTGTAGGAGGAGACAGTAGGATTCACACAACCTATGCACAATTTTCTAAACCATGTGAGGAAACTATACAGACCCCTCCTCTCGAGATAGTGGTGTGCACATGGTTAGCGCACAGTTTTCCAAACTGTGCAGACTAACCATGCAGCAACTTAAAAATATGTTTTTTAATCGATTCTCCCTTAGGGGTGCATCATTTAACTCCAAATTCTCTCCCACTCAAGCCTCACTCAAGATTTTCTGTTCTCAGGGGTTTGAGGGCCTCTCCCACTCACTTTAAAAGCAAATCAAATAGGTTTCAAGGTGGTTTGAAGGTGGTTTCTCCAGGTTAAGTATCTCATCTTGGCTTCTTTAGGTTTCTCTCTAGATATACTCTTCTCGCTTTCTTGGTTTTATAGATATACACCTATTTCATGTATATCTAGGGTTTTGGTTGCCTTGGGTGTTAATTTTTAAAGCTTGTTGATGATAGGTAAGGAGATCTAGAGAGGTTTAGTGGAGCGTTCACTGGATTTGTGGTGCATGGTTTGATTTTACCGGAACCCTAAAGGTAGGTGTCTTCTCTCTCGACTCCACTTGGTTAAAACTAATGGGTTTTTTTACAATTAATTTGTTTGGCTTGAAATTAATTGTGATTTTAATGTGCAAAATTGGTTAGAAATCCCTTTGGTCATGTTGTTTTTGGATTTTGGGGGAAAATGGGTTTTACAGTTGAATGTTCTTATTGTTAAATTTTAAAATGTAGATTTTAAAATGTGTTGCTTGAATTGGGTCAAGGAAATGGTTTATTAAAATGGTTTTCAATAAAGATGTTGTTTTATTGAATTAGGGTTTTGGCACGGAAAATGGTTTTAGGATGGTTTTAATAAATGGGTGATTTATTTAAGTTGTTTTTCATGTAATGGAAATGGTTGATTGCATGTTGTTGTGGCCTTGGTGGGTTATATTCTTGGTTATGGATTTTTGGAATGTTATGTGGAATTGGGAAGGAAGTACCACTATAAAAAGGAGATGGGTTGTGGACATAAGAACCACCATCATAGAATAAGTGGCCGGGAAGTACCACTAGTAGGAATGGGTGAATGGGTTGGACGGAAGCTCCACTATTTTAGTTTCCTTGTTGTGTATTACTTTGCAAGATGGAAATTGTTGTGCTAATGTGTAAATAATGAAATGGATTGTGGCATGTTTGTTTAGTTTTCCCTTGGTTTCTTGGTTTGGTTGAGGTGGCTTAGTAAGGGTGTTTTTGGATTATGGTAATGGTTTCACTTGTGATTGATCCTCCACAATCAATATTTTTATTTTCAAATAATACTTTTAATGGGTAAGTGTGAACCAAAACAACTCCACTCGGTTACAAATTCAACCATTACAAGATCACACCCATTGAAAATCCAAAAATCAAAATACCACTAAAAAATTTCCAACATTCAAAATTTAAAAGGAACAATATTACCAAAATCAGACCACAAGCCTACCTGCATCACGCTTCACCATCTGTCACATCACTACCAACCACCATCATCGTCATTCCTGGTGCCGAAAACTCCTCACCGATGCGGATCAATCCATTGAAACCATCTTCCCCCCAAAATTTCCCACTCAAACTCACATCCCAAAGATCCTTGAAGCCCACCACACAACTCCACCACAGAGAGATTGGGGGAATCTTGGATCCAGAGCAGAGATAAAAAGTTGGTAAATTGCAGATTAGAACAATTTCACTTGTGATTGTTTTATATAAACTTTTTATATAAATGTTCTAATGGTTTTATCCTAGTGGAGTGTATAGGGAAGTCATTTGGAAAAAACCTACTGATTATTAGTACTCACCCCCTATTTTGGAAATTTGGTGCTTTTGTAGATGTCATATTCCAAGATATAGGTAAAGGTAAGGCATCTCATTGCTAGTGGTTTGTGGTGATGCTTGGGATATGTGGTGGTGGTTGGATCATGGATCTTGGTGTGGAGTCATGGAGTGTGTCTTGGTTTATTTTGGGTCTCTTGTTTAGTCTTTGGAATAGTATTCAGATTTTGTGTTGGTTGTATTGGTTTATGGGTTGTATTGTGGAATAGTGTAGTTCCTTTTTGGTAATGTATGAGTTGGTTGTTTTGTTGTCATGCATCATGTAGTTTATTGAAAGTGGATCATTTGGTCAATTGGTTTTGTCTCAAGGTTAAATCATTCCCCAATTATTTCTCAAAGCCCTAGACATTTATTTCCATCCTTTGGTGCCTTGGGAACGTCGCTTAAGGCCAAGTAGCATTAACCCGCCCTCTTAATCCAATGGGATGGGCGGGATGTTACAAGTGGTATAATTTTGTTTGGTCTTTAGCTTTCAAGTGAGAGTAGTTGTTCTATCCTTGGTTTTGATCATTGGTCTTGGTTTTGACATTCGTTCTTGGCTTATTCATTGAGTCGGTATGGTAGCAAGGTGTAGGATTGTCGAAACATGGAATGTATAGCATAAAAGGAGTTAGATAACCTTTTTATGTTGAACTTCAATTTACCAAGTAGTTGGGTACATAAATGGTTGGAGACACTTATAGGCATTGGATATCTCATTATCATGGGTGTAGCCAATGAGATGATCATGGAATGCATGGTAGAAATGACTTCTTACTAAGATGCATATTTTATTGGGGTATAATGAATTATGGTGTGATATAAATGTGTTGATTTTGAAAATATATATTGGGTTTCAAAATGGAAGGATTTGAAACATTGAAACTGGTGGTATTTTAAAAATAGGTTGATTTTCAAAACATTTTGGATTTTTCAAAATAGTGCAATATGGGAAATGTGAACTTGTGGAATGCCTGTTTTTGATAGTTTTAGTGTAATTGAATGGGAATTTGTGAATCATGTGTTGCTAAAATAGAAGGACTTATGGTTTTCTTTGTTGATAGAAATGGAACCGGGTAGGCATCATAGAGACCAACTGGAGGAGGCTGCTAAAAATGTGGTTTCACCTGAACCCCAGGTTAACCAACAGCTAGTGCATAATATAGTGAAATCTTTCCAATTATAAGGAAGAGTTAATAAAGTAGATGAACCAAGGCATGTGGATCATGCGTTTCAGTTTCAAAGGCAGAATCCACCCATCTTTAGGGGTGATTCAGAGCCAGAGAGGGCAGAATCATGGTTTAATAGAATGAACAATATCTTCAAATTCTTGGGAACACAGGTAGTGTTTAAAGTGAAGTTGGCCACGTATATTTTGGAAGATCTTTCCCTGCACTGGTGGGAGTTATCAGTCCAAGCTATAACGAACC
The DNA here is from genome assembly GCA_963277665.1 of Viscum album. NCBI lineage: Eukaryota > Viridiplantae > Streptophyta > Magnoliopsida > Santalales > Viscaceae > Viscum > Viscum album. The sequence continues at coordinate 637,815,812 of OY728146.1, read as the reverse complement.
AAGGTATGACATGGGACGGATTTGAGGAATTGTTTAATAAAAAATTATACCCTCATACATTTCGAATTCAGTGCACAATGGATTTCTTCCGTTTAAAATAAGATAACCTTCTGGTAATGGAGTATGTAGCTAAGTTTATGAACTTAGTGAGGTTTTCACCCGAGGCGGTGGGTAGTAAATCGTTAAAAGCTTGTATCTCCTAAGTTGTTTAAGGTAGGATATTCAGTCCAAGATAGCAGTGCTGTGTATAGATGATTATATGAAGATAGTGAATAGAGCCTCAATGGCCGAAAGGGATCTCTTGGGGGCTGCGAGTGAAGGAAGTGTATTAGTACCCATGGGGAATAGTGGGAACTAGAATGTTGGGTTCAAGAGAAATAGGGACACTTATTTCTAGGGTGGGAGTATGAATCAGAATATAACTACATGATCAGGGAATCTTCCTCTGAAGCCTTAGATGAATCCGGGATGTTTTCAGTGTGGTTATATGATCCACATCAGGCTAGATTGTACGGAACAACCTTGATCATGTCATAATTGTAAGAAGATGGGGAACCTTCATCGGTATTGTTGGAATTCTCTAAGGTTGGGTGTCCATGACACTCCTAAGGGGTCACAAGAGTCTTATGCCTTGACAGGATGGGGGCAGTAGCATACCCCTCAGCAGTAGAGTAAAGTGGATTATGGTGATTCTTGGAATACCATGAATCCTCGGTAGGGAAATAAAGATCAGAGCATGGCAGGAAAATAGTTGTTTGGAGTTGAGTAAGTTGTGGTGGATGATCAGTCTAGACCATCCACGGTGTGAGGTACAGTCCTTTTAAATTTCCCATTGATGTAAGTGTTGTATGATACAGGTTATTCCCACTATTTTATTGATTCTCGCATCATTTATTTGTTGGGTTTAACAGTATAAATGATTCTTATGGTTCTCAAAATTCATACTCTTCTGGGTGAAAAATAGTGTCGATCCTTCTTGTGTAGATCATGTCGTGTATTGCTGGATGAGGTTGAGTTGACATCATACATAACAATGCTTGAGATGGATGTGTATGATATAATCCTGTGAATTGATTGGTTGACAATTTTTAAGGCCCACATTGACTCTTATGCATGAACGGTTAGTTTTGTGATGGAGGATGGCGTAAGACATCTCGTTAGAGGGGAGAATAATGAGAATCAGGGTGCAACAGACTTTTTGGAAGTGAATGTTGGTACGATCTCATGTCAATTAGCGGCTTTGTCATTGGCATTGGTAAAAGATGTTGAGCAGATCATTTTTCTAGCGGTTGTGGATTATTTTATGGATGTATTTCCCAAATAATTCTCAATGTTTCCACCCATGAGAGAAGTTTATTTTATGATTGATCTTCTTCTAGGGACCAGTCCTATCTCACTTCCATATTACGGAATGGAACCAGTAGAATTTTAGAAATTAAAGGTGTAGTTGAAAGAGTTAGAAAACAAAGGGTTCATCCAGCCTAGCACGTCTTTGTGAGCAGCACCGATTTTGTTTGTTAAAAAGGAAGATGGAACCATACGGATCTGTGTTGATTATTACAGACTTAATCAGGTTACGATAAAGAACCAATATTCACTTCCATGCATTGATGTTTTTTTGACCAGTTGAGGGGAGATCAGTTGTTCTCCAAGATTGTCTTATGATCAGGGTATCATCATCTACGGGTATGGAAGGAGGATATTACAAAAATAGCTTTTAGAGGTAGATATGGCCATTAAGAGTATCTGGTTATTCCTTTTGTTCTAACGAATGCACCAATGGTGTTCATGGAAATGATGAATCAGATATCTCATAGATATCTGGATTCTTTTTTGGTGGTATTTGTTGATGATATACTAGTGTATTCGAGCACAAGGGTAGATCATGATCAATACTTGACGATCATGTTGGGTATCTTGAGGGATCATCGGTTGTATGCCAAATTTTCAAAGTGTGACTTTTGGATACAGGAGGTTAGTTTCTTTGGCCATATTATTTCTAAGAGGGATTTTTTAGTTGATCTAGAAAAGATAGAGGCTTTTGTCTAATGGAAACCTCTAAAGAATGTTTTTAAGATATGGAGCTTCCTTGGTCTAGATGGGTATTATCAATTTCTTTTTCGTTATTTTTCATGATTGGATTCACTGATGACAGATTTGACAAGGAATAACATCCCATTTCAATGGGATGGGTAGTGTCAGAAATGTTTTGAATAGCTAAAGGGTCGCCTTACATCAGCACCAATATTGGTTTTTAAAAACTATGGAAAGGGTATGTGGTGTATTGTGATGCATCGAGATTAGGGTTGGGGAGTGTTCTCATACAGGGGGGTCATATAGTTGCATATAGATCACAATATTTTAGGTTTCCTGAGAATAACTACCCAACCCATGATATGGAGTTGGTAGTAGTGGTTCATGCTTTAAAAATGTGGTGTCATTATCTCTTCAGTGATAAATTTACAGTGCTTATCGATCACAAGAGCTTAAATCATATCTTATCGCAAAGATATCTGAACTTGAGGAAAAAGATATGGATAGAATATCTATAGATGTTTGATTTCGACTTAATGTACACACTGGGTAAGGGAAATTTTGTGTCAGATGCATTAAATAGGAAATCATATACTCAAGTGGTGAAAGAAGCATCGGATCAGTGGCTGTTGATGTTGGTCATAACTGACATGCGGTTGGAATGTGAAGATCAGGGTGACAGATCGGTCTTCTTTCCAATTTTTTTGGTCCCTACCTTGGTTGGTTTGGTTAAAGAGGCACATGCATCTAATTCTAAATGTGTGGAAATGAGTTCGAAACTCAATGGTGGGGAGACCATTGAGAACTGGTAACTGAATGGGAATTCAGTCATGTGTTTTTAGAATCAGATAGTGGTACCAGTGGCTTGTTGGGAGGAACTTCTCAAGGATTATCATTATTCCCAGTGTGTTGTCTGCCCTAGAATTCATAAGATGTATAAGTCATTTAAATTTCAGTTTTCTTGGTCATATATGAAAAGGGATGTGGTCGAGTTTGTTTCGAGATGCTTGACTTGTCGGCAAGTCAAGGTAGATCATCAGTGGCCAGTAGGCATGTTACAGTCTTTACCTATACCATTGTGGAAATGGGAGCAGATAACAGTGGATTTTGTGAAGGGTCTCCCAAGAATGGTCTGGAAACACGATTCCATATGGGTGATTGTGGGTCAGCTCAAAAAGTCGGCCCATTTCATTCCGCTTCGTGAATCCCATACGGTGGAGGACCTATCCAAAATCTATATCAGGGAGGTGGTAAAGAGTCATGGTGTTCTAGTTTCTATTGTATTAGATAGAGATCTGAGTTTCACATCTTGTTTTTGGAAATCCTTGTAGAAATCTCTTGGGACACAGTTGACTATGAGCATGACATATCATCCTCAGATGGATGGCCAATTCGATAGGATGATACAAACCTTGGAGGATATGTTAAGGGATTATTTAATGGACTTTTGTGGTTCATGATAGGATCACTTACCATTGGTGGAGTTCTATTATAATAATATTTATTAGTATTCGATACATATGGATCCATTTGAGTATTTTTATCGACTTCCTTGTCATTCTCCACTATGTTGGGTGGAAACGGGTGACAATTTGATGATCGGCCCAAGCCTTGTCCAAGAAACTGTGGAAAATATCAAGTTGATTAGAAAGAGGACAGAGATAGATCAATGTCCTCCGCAATTTTATGTGGACCATCATCAACAACCGTTTTCATTTGAGGTGGGTGATCATGTGTTTTTGAGAATCTCTCCTAGGTTGGTACATCATTGGTTTGGGAAGTATAGTAAGTTATCTTTGAGTTATATTAGGCCTTTTGTGATACTTGATCAGATTGGAGAGGTAGATTATCTTTTGGATTTTCCACCATGGTTTAGTGTGGTGCACAATGTTTTTCATGTGACGTAGGTGAAAAAGTATCAACCGGATCATGACCATGTGATTCGTTGGGATCATGTTGAACTAGAACTAGATGCTTCCTTGGTGCACGTGCCAGTGAAGATTGTGCATATGAAAGAGAAAGTCTTACGTGGTAAAAGAATTATTTTTGTTCACCTTTTTTGGAATCATGGTTAGAGTCTAGAGGATAATTGGGAGTGGGAGAAAGAGATGGTCGAGCAATGGACCAAGCTCTTTCGATAAAGAAATGGTTTCTTACTTTCTGAGGATAGAAATTGAAATTGTGGGGAGAATGTAGCACCCCTAGTTTGAGGTATATAGAATTTATTTATTCCTTTTTATGTGTTTAAAGTGCATGGAATAAGTTGGGAAGAGTTTGGGAGAGTTTGGAATGGTTTTGAATAAGTTTGGAGGATTTTCTTAGGGAGCACGGTTAGGAGAAACCGTGTGGGTTCTCCAGGAAATAGTGTAGGAGGATATAGTAGTCTTTACACGGCCTGCACACAGTTTTCCAAACCATATGAGGAAACCATGAGGACACCTCCTCTTGAGATAGTGGTGTTTACACGGTTAGCGCACGGTTTTCCAAACTGTGCAGACAAACCATGCGGCCACTTAAAAATAGGGTTTTTAATCCAGGCTCCCTTGGGGGTGCCTTATTTCAGTCAAAATTATCTTCCACTCGTACCTCACTTGGGATTTTCAGTTCTCAATGGTTGGAGGGCCTCTCCCATCACTTTGGAAGAAAATCGAAGGGGTTTCAAGGTGGTTTGAAGGTGGTTTCTCCTAGTTAAGACTCTCATCTTGGATTCTTTTAGTTTCTCTCTAGATCTACTCTTCCCTCTTTCTTGGTTTTCTAGATATACACCCATTTCATGTAGATCTAGGTTTGTGGTTTCCTTGGGTGCTAATTTTTAAGGCTTTTTGATCATAGGGAAGGATATCTAGAGTGGTTTAGTAGAGCGTTCACCAGATTTGTGGTGCGTGGATTGATTTTTCTAGAACCCTAAAGGTATGTGGCTTCTCTCTTGACACCACTTGGTTAGACCTAATGGTTTTGGTTGCAATTAATTTGTTTGGCTTGAAATTAATTGTGATTTTTATGTTCAAAATTGGTTAGAAATATCTTGGTTCATAACGATATACTATAGACACTATAAGGGATCACTCACCATCAATCCCCCATATGGAATCATAATGTAAATATAAGAGACACTATGGGGAATCCCTTAAAATCAATTCCCCCTATGGTCTAACTACCCAGGTTCTCACATTCCAGTGTAATACAATCATACACAAAGGATATCCAGTATCCCAAAGTAATCTTAACTAATACAAGGCTATCTAGATACAATGCATAACACATGCATTTAATAAGGTGCAATAAGAAATCAATTCCAACCTAACAAGAAAGGCAAGGAAACAAGGTCTTCCACATAGGCAACCTAGACAAAATGGCCATAAACATTCAAACAAGGAAACTCACCCATGGTGTGTCCCCTAAACAAGTAATTTAGAATAATATATCAATGAAAACACCTTAATATATCAATAAATCTAATACATATGATAACAGGGTTCAATTCCTTAACATGAAATACCAAATCATGGGTAATCAGCACTTCAGCATATATAACTCAAAGAAAAACTCCAAAAGGCAACAAATCACCTACCTTGATGTTATACAATGAACACTCTTGAACATCGGACCTTGAATCAGTATAGAACATCGTATATCTAAAAAAACTTAAAAAATATTCAACCTTGTATGAATCAATAAAGAGGAGAAATCAATAAGAGAGGATCTAGGGAAAAGAAATAACTCACTGGTAAGAATCCAACGCACCCAGAGGTGCCTCAATTAGAGTTCAGATGGAGGAACAAGAGGTGCTCAAAGATAACCGATCATATACCTCTCTCCTGTATGAGACACAAGAAGAAGAAAGGGGTTCTAGAGATGAGATGTGACCCCAATATGATTAATCAAATAAAATAAAGTACATGGATGTTCATTTAATATACACATCATGTACTGGCCTCAACCGACCCTCACTTTAGGAGGTCCACACGACCATGTACTCAGCCATTACATAGCCAGTACATGGCTATTCACAACAACCGGGTACACAATGTGTACTTAGGGGTATATAGTGTGTACTCAGAAGAAATCCCAACATCTTTATTTTTCCTAAAAAACACTCGAAATCAAGATCCATACCTGAAATGAAGATCTAGTTTCTTACAATTACATGGATGTTTTTCTATCTTTGAGTTCATTCTTTGGTGGAGGTGCATGTTTCATTTCCTCATTTTCACATGAAGATGTTGTTTTTTTTATCTATTTTCCTTATTACTTATTTTATCATCCATCATCCTTGTTATCCAGTTAATTGTATATTCTTATTTTAGATATCTCAGTTTATTCCTTTTTGGATTTTTTTTCAACTATTTATCTATTTATGTTTGTGGTTTTTTGAAGAAATCATTCCCATTTCATTCTTTATGATTCCCAAGTGCTTGTTAACAGCCAGTGGGGATTGGGAACACCCTTTAAGATAGTTGAAGATAGATTCAATTATCATTTCAGTTTGTATCATGGTTTAGTCATTAAACACGTGGTTTGGAAAACTATGCACCAACCATGCATTACCCCACTTTTCTAATCCACACAGTTTGAGGGGTAGGCCACATGGTTTACTCTAAATTTGTTCCTAACTGTGTTACCTCCTCTGGGACTCCAAAATAAGGTGCATAGTTTCTGAGGGAGACCCATACAATTTTCTTTAACCATGATCCAATTGTTCACAGGCCCAGAAACCTTTAAAATTTTCCAAAAGTCACTCAAAATATCCTATGAAAAGATCCAAACAAGTGATTTTCAAAACAAAGGTAGGTAAGTACCTAAAATCATATGTCCGAATGTTACGGAGAAGGTGTGATTTATTTTAGTTAGGTGACCCTAATATTTTTTTGTGTCACGATTCATGTATATGGTTGTGTTTGGTGTCTCGATATGTTGTGTCAGATGTAGGTGACATAACTAAGAATAAAATGAATTCAATAATGGAATTTAAAATTATTTATAAAAACTTAAATTATAAATATCATTCCACACATATCCAAATGAGTGTGACAATGGTTATTTTTTATAGAATATCTAAAATAAATAGACAAGGAAATAAATATGGTGTATATTATGTCGAACTAGTTATTAAATTATTTTAAATGCCATGAGTAAGTAGAAATGGTGTTTGTTTAATTTTTTTGGATATTATATGTTATTAAATAGATAAAAATTAGTTTTCTGTATAGTTTCTATGTTATTTTAATTGAATTTAATAAATAAAATAGTGATTCAACAAACTAGTTTGAGTTATTTATTTCTCTTCATAAGGAAAGGATTAATGTTATAAATTCATATTGCATATTAAATATTGTTTTTTGTTATTCAACATGAATTATTGGAATATTTATTTTCAGTGATATTATTGTTATCTTTATTTTTCTTGATATGTTCTTATTGAAATGAGTTTTCTACATACCATGTTATACGTTCTCAAGTGAATATGGTAAAGAAATAAAAATAAATACAAAAATGGAAATGTAATTAGAAACTTATGGTTCTTTTCTTTCGATGACCTGATGTGTTGGTTTTGGTGTTAGTGTGGTATTTTCTCTAGGTGTCAGATATCTAATCTTGCACCCTGGTTTCTATTATAATACTAAGAAAAATAGAATCCTCTCTTACTGTATTTCTCTCCCTCCCCTTCTTCCCAACCCTCCATAATTATCTCTTCTTCCTTTAGTCTTTATTCTTAAATTTATTTTCTTCTTAGTCCCTAGTAATAGTTTCATTTATAGAAGTGTGACCACATTGATAAGAAGAACATAATCCCTAACTTTTAATTTTTTTATTCTACTGATTTTAGAATATTTGTCTGGATCATCTTATTACATCTAATTTGTTATGTATTTTTTGAATCCCTTAATTCAAGTTTTATACAAGGGTAAATATTAAAGGAAAATTTATTATTTATTTTAAGTAAGTGTCCCTGATATTTTGTTCATCCCTTGATTCATGAATATGGTTGTGTTTTTTGAGTCAGTGTGTTGTGTCAGATGCAGGCAGCCCAACAATAAAGATACTTCGCCCAATATAGGAATTAAAAAAAAGTTTATACTAAATTTAACTATAAATATCATTCCACATAAATAAAAATGAGTGTGAAAATGGTTATTTTTTTATAAAATATCTAAAATAAGTAAACAAGGAAATGAATATGGTGTTCTTCAAGGTGAAATAGTTATAAAATTATTTTTAATTTTCCAAGTAAAAATAGTATTGCTTTGAATTGTTTGTCTATTTGATGATATTAAATAGATAAAAAAATATATTGTTCCTTTTTTAGTTTCTATATAATTCAAAATTAATTAGGTAAATAAAATGGTGATTGTGTAAGCTTTTTTAGTAATTTATTGGTCTTAATGAGGCAAGGATTAAAGTTATAAATGCATATTGATTTTTGAAAATTGCTTTTTTTTGTTATTCATCATGGATTATTAGAATATTGATTTTCCTTAATATTATTATGATCTTGAATTTTCATGATATGTTCTTATTGAAATGAGTTTTTTTCATACCATGTTGTATGTTTTCAAGTGAACATGGTAAGGAAATAAAAATAAGGATAAAAAAGAGAAATGTAATTTAGAAAATATGTTTCTGTTATTTAGGAGACTTGATGTGTTGTCGTGGATGTTGGTGTGTGATTTGGGTTGAGTGTCCGATTTATAACCCCCCCCCCCCCCACCCACCCTAGTTTCTATTATAAAACTGAGTAAATTAGGCCTCCTTTCTCATCATCTCTCTCTTCATCCCCCTTATCTCCCTCCCTCCCTAATTATCTCTTTTTACTTTAATCATCTTTCTACAATTTCTTTTATATTTAGTCCCCTATCATATTTTACTTTGTGGAATTATGACCAAATTAATAAGAGTGAGGTAATCCCTAACATTTGATTCTATGATTCAACTAATTTGGGAATATTTGGCTAGCTCATCTTATTTGATCAAAATTTTTAAGGATTTATGGATTTTCTTCATTCAAGTTTGATTCAAGGGGTCATATTGATGGATATGGTAACATTTATTTTAGATAGGTGACCATAATAATTTTTGGTGTATTGATTCATTTATAAGGTTATGTTTGGTGAGTTAGTGTGTTTTTTTGTATACAAGTGAACCATCCAAGAAACTAATACACTTTATAATGGAATTAAAAAAAATATACTAACTTGAAGTATAAATATCATTTAAAACATAGAATAATGGGTTTGATAATGGTTTTTTTTATAAAATATCTAAAATATTTAAATAATGAAATAAATATGGTTTTTTTCATGTTAAATTTATTATTAAATTATTTTAAATACCATAAGTAGAAATAGTGATTCTCTAAATTGTTTTACTATTAGATGATCTTAAAGGGATAAGAAATTATATTGTTTTTTTTAGTTTCTATGTTATTTTAAATGAATTAAAGAAATAAAGTGGTGATTCAACAAGCTAGTTTGAGTTATTTATTGCCCTTAATAAAGAAATTATTAAAGTTATAAATACACATTACTTATTTAATATTGTTTGTTTCTTATTCATCATGAATTGTTGGAATGTTGATTTTACTTACTATTATTATGATCTTGATTTTTCATGGTATGTGCTTATTGAATTCAGTTTTTTTATACCATGTTATATCTTCTCAAGTGAATGTGGTACATAAATAAAAAAATAAAATAAAATACAATTATAATTTGGAACTCAGTTTCTTTTCTTCAGGTGACCTATTGAGTAATTTTAATTTATTCTTTGAATATAGGAATTATGTTGATTAATTTTATTGAAATATGTAATATGATATAGATTAAGTTATGATATATTATATATTTAACCAAGATAAACATGACATAAATAATACATTTATCTCATGATTTAAATAGTACAACTCAAAAACAGTCACACAACCCAAGTACCAAAAGGTTTAGTGTCTTGGATATTATCTACATAAGCATCTTAGTATACAATCTTTTTTTCATAATTAAACTACTCTAGACTCCCTAATAGAATTTCAACAAATTATACTTATCTTAAAAACTTAAGTAAAGTAAAACATAAGAAAGGGGTGAGCTCAAATGAATAATAAGGGAAAACTTATCAAAATTTCATTATGTTTTAAATAATGAGTATATGATAGAAAATGGTTAGGGGATAAATTTATTATTAAAAAGAACATGGAACAATAAGAGTTTTCTATATGTTATGATGGAGGGATATGTAATCTCAAATGAATAAACATATACCATAGAAGAAGTGTGTAGAATCATGATAAATTAAACATGAGTCAAGGATAATAATCAAAGGAATAATATTATTACATAAAAGTATAAAATAAACATAACTATATAAACCATAATTCAAGGCTACCCACCAAGACATTCCTCGCATATTAGGCTTGGTCCAACCACCAATGTACCTTCTTGGGCTTGGGATAATCCTCACGTTTACCCATGGTATTGGAGTGTACCTCTTTTCCTTTGGATAAAGTCTCCCATATACACTTTAGCTTGGGATAAACCCTCTTATATACCCCTTTTTCATGGGATAAATCCTCTTGTATACCCTTTGCTTGGGATAAATCCTATCGTGTACCCCTTTGGCTTGGGATAAATCGACTTGTGTGACCTTTTATCTCATGATACATAAACTTAAACCAATTAATTAGAGTTAAATATAGTACTCCTCCCATAATAATATATATATATATATATATATATTACACTTAAAATCAATCATAAACATATCTTAATGAACCCATGTAAAAAAAGAATGGGGTTCTTAAACATTCCATAAAATCACATAACATAAACTTAAAAGATCATGGGATACCAAAAATATAATTTTAAAAATGGAATCATATCATAATAAAATATATATTATGATCATGTCATCACTTCATGAGATAAAACATTGTAGGAAAAAAAGAAGTTAAAATACAAAAAAAATTACAAATCTTATTAAAACATTGAAGTACAATTTAATTTTGAAAACATTTTTGTGAAGGGAAAGGGAAGACTTTTAAAACCCCATATTATAAATATTTTTAGGTAAAATATAAATGAAAATTCATAAATTTTATCCAAATAAATGTGTATTTGAAGATAAAAATTTTTATTTTTAAAATGATATAAAACCTTTTTCTTTAATATTTTGAAATATCATTGTTTTGAAAACCCACATAGTTAAAAAGAGTATTAAATTTTAATTTTGAAATAGGGTAAATATAATTATGTAAATAATAGAAAATAATCCAAATTATATTTTCCAGATATAGAATATAACATTTTTTTGATGTAATAACATGGATGTGGAGTAAAATACCATTAAAAGAAATGGGAATTATTCTTAACAAAAATTAATTTTAACAAAATAATAGAATCATCGAGGAAGAATAATTTGGTGTAAAAAATTATTTAACCATAAAATAAGGTGTAAATAAATCCTAAAATAATACTAGGTTATAATATATCAATATTTAAATATAATATACAAAGATTAGTGATTATGACCCATATAAGGTATATAAGTCATGAAAATACCTTACATCTTTAGTAATTTTTTAATCAAAAGTCATTGGAATCATTAAAATCATATGGTTATATGAATATAATGAATTAAATAATTTATTATTCAAAAATAAATTCTTGGGAAGTATATACACCATATAAATAATAAATTTGTGCGTAACATTAAATCATGTATCAATGAAGAAAAGTTGGGGTGAAAAAACTCTTACCTGGTTTCCTTTCTTAGTTGATGACACTATAACTTCATGTAAAATTAACATATATACCTTAATAATCTATTTAATAACCTTATTCATATATTTTAACTTTTATATCCCTCATTTAAAATTATTTATTACTAGAATATTGGTTATTTATATCTTATTTTTAATTAGCAGGTGTTAATAAAATTAATCATTTACGTACATTTTATAATAATTATATCATTATCCATTATTTGATACCAATTTAATAATTAATATATAATTTAAGATTATATAATATATAAATTATTTTTATTTATAAATATATCTTATCATTCCATAAGTGTTTTAGTCATGTTGTGTGATAAGGGAATCAGTGTTGGCTTATTTCAGTGATTTTAGCGAACGAAGATGATATTTTAATAATAAGTTAAAAATATAATATAATATTTCAAAAAACATATAATAATTATTATTATATTATTATATTATTATATTATTATTATTTAATTTCCCATATCCATCCATGATAGAGTTTTAGAGCATCTTTCATGTATGTGGTTAAACCTACCCAAACTTAAACATGCTTTAACTCGATGGGTGAGTATGGTTAAGGAGGTGTTTCTTTTGACATGATATCATTATAATAAAATAATAATGATACTATTTTGATTATTTTAGGATTTTCAACCATAATTTATGTTTTTTATATAAATAATTTAGAACTGGAATAAAAATGAAAAAAAACATTCTTCATGGAGGTGGTAGTCTGCGCACACGCACGATTGATGTTCCTTTGCTTTTCTATATGGAATGAAATGAATAACTAAGGGTTTTACCATTACTATAAAAAAATATAATAATTATACTAAATTAATAATATTATTATGGTTATAAGATATTTTTAGGAGTAAGGTTAAGAGGAAAAACTTAAGAAGAAAATAATACTTATGTTGGAGACTTGAACTTTCCTTGGAATACTCCTTGGAATTAAATATATTAGGTTAACATAGTGTAGAAATTGGCTTTATGAAGTTGAATAGGTTTATTTTAGGATAAAATAATTGTGTTTAAAGGAGTAATTCTAAGTTTTATTATTTCTTTTAAGGGTGGAAGTAGTGTCCTTTCATAAGAGAAGAAAAGGGTCACTTTTGGAAACACTCGTCATTTTTCAATAATATCACGGAACTATTCATGTGTAAATGGACCAAAAAAGGTAAAAATTGGATTTTGGGGTATTTTTGGGTATATAAAGTATCAAAAACGTGTTTCCAAACAAGTTTTAAACATTTTTTAAACCATTAACTCTTAAATTTTTACTTTTACGGGTTTTTTTGGTTTCTACCGAGGTAACAAATTTTCACCTAGGTAATTTAAATTTAAAACCTAAAAATAAAATTATTATTATTATAAAATTTTTACCTAATTATCCTAAATATAAAATAAAATTTATCAAATAAAAATACTATATGTATGGAAAATTAATTTTAACACGAGAACATGTAACGCTCAAAAACTAGTTTTTTGGAGAAGTGTATTTTTATAAAAAAATATTTATGATTAGAATATAGTTATCAATAAAATTAATAAAGTGAATTTAAAATAATAATTATCATTAAAATATTATTTATTTATCAATTATATAATTCAAAAAAATCATTTCATCATGTTAAAATTAATTAAAAAAACAGTCAAAAAATAGTTTTCATTAAAACACGTCATAAATTTTCAAAATGTTGAAGATAGGTTTATAAATTTAACATGGTATTTTAAAATAATTTATTAAACTTTATAATATATAATTTTATAGGAAAAAGGTTTCAAAAACATATAATTTTTTCTTATAATAATATAATTTCATCAAAGTGGCAGCATTAATAAAATCGGTATTTTTACAATTCACATGAAAATTAATGACATTAAAAAATACAAAAGAATCATATTCATTTAATATAACCATGATAAATCGAAAAAGGATTTAAATTTTTTCAAATTAAATTTCTAATACTTTATAATTAAATATTTAATTAAACACCCAAAATATAGTGAAAAGTTCTTATTCTTTATTCTTATTTCGTATCAATTACTAAATAATTTATGGGTAATATATTATTCATATTATTAATATATTTTATTATTATTTAATCATAATTTAATTATTTTCTTGAAAAAAACCTCAATTTTAGAAAAATATAAGTTTTTTGCATAAAATGATTTTCTTAGTTGTTTTAATTATACTAATTGAATTTCAATAGTATAAAAGTAGAATTTATTTTCACTATAACCATATTTTATATATTGGTTAATTATATTAATTAAAACTAATTAAATATGTAGTTTTTAATGATTATATGTAATACTTATATTTTTATCTAAATTTGTCATGGTTTTCATTTAAGTTCAGCGTTGTATATGGAAAAAGCTATCAAATGAATTATTTATTTAAGGATCATATATAGTGAAATATCAGGTAGTTACATTCTCCCCCATTAAATAAATTCCTATAAAATTTAATTATCACTTAATAATAAATATACTGAAGGGTGTGTAAAGATAATCATTGTAACATCTCAAGATTGCAGTATATATATTTTCCTTTAAATAATTCTGAGTGTCATATTTTTCATCGTATGCACTAAAATAAAGGTCATGATACATTATTAAATTAAAATAATAATATTTAAAATATCATTATTATAATGTATAATATATCTATATATTATATAAAATATTAAAAATATTTAAATTATAAAATTGGTAAGAGAAAATATTAGAAACACTTAAGGTTTACGATGGTCGTTTATAAATAAAAGTAGTTTTTCTTTATATTAGTTATTTTTTATTAAAATTTATATATATAATTTTTAGAAATATAATTAGAAAAAATTAACTATATTTTTTAATTTTTAATATCAAAATTAACTTATTATGAATTTTTTATCATTAGCTGATATATCAATTTTTAGTCAAAATGTGGTTTTTATGAAAATTATGATTTACAAGACTTTGTCGTTAAATAAGAATGACCTAGAAGGACATGAAATAATTTAAGTGATAAAATATGATCTTAGGGAATAAAATTTTGAAGTTTAAAATACTATTTGAACTTAGAAACCCCATGGACAACATTTTTAGAACTAATGTAAAAGGATACTTCAATAAATAAAATAGTTTTCTATATTTTCTTTTAATTAATTAATATTTTAGTAAAATTAGGTTATATATTAATTTTAATTTTAAATAAAATTAATTTTATTTAGAGTAAATAAATTCAATTAAAAAATTATTTACATTAATAATTGTAAATAACGTGTAAATTTTATTCTATAAAACATGATTATCTTAAAAACTATTTTTAAACATTAAGCAGTGCTTTTAAAATTAAAATTTCTTAACCTTAGTAATTTTTAATTTATAAAATTAATATAATATATATTATTATATTAATAAAATTATTTTTTAAGATAAATATTAATAGTGAACATTTTAATTAATTAACATGGGTGAAAATAAAAGTCACCTAAGTCAAAATACATTTGGGTAAAGTGAAAAGTAAAATAAAATTCCCATAAATAACTCATGGTTGTCTCAAAAATTATTTTATGGGAGGATTTTAAACTATAAAATTTATAAAACTATATTTTTTATAAATATTTGAGTTTTTTACCTTAATTATTGTAAATAAATAATTTAATAACTTATGGTATTTCCAAAACTTCTATTCCCTTCACTTATAAAAGGGACTACTTAAACCCATGCTTCACATACCCTTTACTTCAAATTACTTGGTCAAAATTTAACCATTTGATCAAAATATAACCCTATCCTAATAAAAATATCCTTTTTACACACTTATTTATCCTAATTTATTCATTTAAAAGGATAATTCCAAGGAAAATCAAAGTTCTCGGTGTGGATATTACTCTCCTCTTGGCCATTCATTTTAATTTTTTATGTTAATAATCCTATATAACCTTGTTAACATAATTAATTCAATGTCATAAATATACTAAAATGTCTCTATATTAATAAAACAACAATTATTCCTTCATTCCATAGAATCCGCTGAGAAAAACAAACGCATCTATCATGTGTATGTGCAGACTATCACCTCCGTAACACGTTGCAGATTGTTTTTCATCATTGAATATTAGAGATGGTATAAATGATGGGTTTTGTGAATAGTTATTTTTTTATTTCACTTACAAAATTATTAAATGATAAATTTTTACATTTACCTTCATTTTGTCCATTCAATTGGGAATGAGACCATTAATCATGTGAATGTGCAGATTACTGCCTCCTTGAACAAGGCATATTATTTCTCATAACCACCTAACATGGATGGACATGAAATTGTAATTAATGAAAAAATATTATATTTATAAAATTATTATAATTATTAAGTTATAAATTTCTATATACCACCACTCCATCTATTTATTGAGAAATGGGTTTGTTAATCATGAGTATGTGCATACTACCGCCTCTGGGAATGATGAATTCCATTTTTAAACACTATCCATATTTAATGGTTCTAATAATGGATTTTATGGATATATATTATATATATTACATGTATAAGATTCTGTAAATTTTATATTAACATTATTAAAAATAACTTTCTTACTCATTCGATCATTATGACACGCTTTTGTTTTGGTCAGTTTACCACCTACTTAAGATATTTTTTAATATTTATACAGTGAATGGTTATGGAATTTTATATACTATTAATTAAATTTTAATAATAAGGTATTAAATGTTTTTTAATATTTATGGATTCATAATATTAATACATAAACATTTTAGTAATATATCATATTTATTCATTAAAAATTACTGAAATAAGTTTGTCTCTAACATCATCTTCAAGATTCATAATTAAAAATCTCATGGGATAAAAGTGTAACATTATAAATAATTATATAATATATATTATATAACCATAGTTAATATTTTAATAATTAACTTGGTATCAATGATCAAGGATCAAAATTAACATTACAAATCATGTGCAATATAGTTAAAAGTCTTAATGCCCTATGTTAAAAATAATCTATAATGAACCACTATATTCATAGTAAATAATTATAAATTAAGTATATAAATGGTTATATATATGAATAAGTTTATTAAATATATTATTAATATATTTATGGTTGTTTCACAAGGATTTATATTCTGATCAACTAAGCATGTAAATAAGGTAAAAGATTTTTGTCTAAAACTCCCTTCATTGAGATACATTTTACTTTATGCACCAATTTACTTTTATATAGTGAATATAATACTTAATTATTATATTATCATGAATTATATTTTATTCATGGTATTTTAATTTCATTTTCAATCTCTTTATAATTCAATGGTTTTTATTAAAATTTTACTCATGTCATAATTGTTTTCTCATCTCAAGCCCTTTTTCCCGTGAGTCATGGAATCTCTTCTTGATTTTCACCTTCCAAGTCTCTTTTTTCTTCCATTATAATTAAAAATCTCATATTTTATTTTATTTATAAGTATAATAATTATCTTTAATAATATATTCCACTTTGATGAAACTCGTCCTCAAATAAAATCATGATGTTGATAAGAATAACTTTTATACTTTCCAATGGATATTTGTAATCCATGCTCGTGTTTTAACTATCAAAAGTAAGATCTATAACCCAAATATATTTTATCTCAAGTTAAATTTGATTTTACCTTCACTAATTTTCATATTATATTTTTATTATCCTTTTTATGATGTGGGTTTCATAAAATAATTTTTAAAGGGATCTTAATTTTTTCCACATAGATAGTTTTCAAAAATGTTTTCCTTTAAATTAATGTTTTAAATGTACTAAACAATATTCCATAAATATTATTTTAAATTTATTTTTAATTACATTTAATTTATTTAAATAAAATTAAAATAAAATCTTTTTAATTTTTTCCACATGGGTTATTTTTGATGGAAGGAATCTCTTTTAAACTTTTCTATGTGAATTTATCTTTCAACTTCCTTTGTCATTTTATAAGAGAATTTCTCTCTACACTTTTAAGTTTTAAAAAATTAAATTCTTATTCTAATGGTTTAATTAAATATTTATTTTAAAAAATAAAATGGAAATTGAAATTCTAATTTTCAAAGAAATTTTTTTAATGCTTCTAAGAGTTTTCTTCCTATATATTGTATACTTGATCAAGGGTATTCTTCAAATGATATCATCCACCTTATTTATTTGGATGGATCATGAAATTATATTTTAAATATATGGTGTGATCCATTATTTCTTTTTTAGTTCTTAATCATCCATTTGTATAGGAATGATTTATTTCCAATGAATTTCCTCTTCGAATGCCCTATATTCTATTACTTGATTGAAGGGTGTTCACCTAGATTCCCAATACATTGATTGATTGGGGAAATTTTTTTCTAAACTATATATCCATTTCCTGTATGGTTTAAATACTGTATTCATAATCATATTTTTTTATTGGTATTTACTTATAATTATGATATGGATACCTATTTGTATTCCATGGGTTTATCATGTCATGTTTATTGATGAAATCATGAATTCTTCCTTAGGTAAGCACTTGAAAAGTATATAAAACCAATTTTATTTCCTTGGGTTTTTATTATATGTTTATTAAAACTATGTGTCACACATATTTATGATTTTTATTATGTGAAATTTAGGCCCAAAATTATACATCCATCCAATTCATTGGGTAATGTTTTTCATCTCATGAGATATCATGATGTGTGGGTGGTGAGCCTAGAAAAATATGTTTTGTGGGTAGTTATCCTAGAAAAATATGTTATGTTAATGAGTTTGGGAGCCTCAACTTATGCTTATATTTTCATGCTTATATAATCATCACATTTTCTATGATTCCATGTTTTTATGTTATGATGAATGTTTAATCAATGTTCATATGATATCATCTATTTATACCATAATTTAATTACTATGATCATCCTCATTGTGATATCATGTTATTCTTAAAGTCTCTCATTTTATGGTTTATTATTATGTTTATTGACAGCCCTATAGGTCGCTGTTAGTTCCCTACAATTCTATGTAAAAACAAAATTTATATAACTCAGACAATCATAAATAAAAGTGTAGTACATGGTAAGTCTTAGTGTCAAACCCACAAGGACATATTGTATGTTTTAAATTAATTAGGAAATTGAAATTTTAATTGATTGGTTGTTTGAAAGAAAAGAGAAATAATGCAGCATGGATTAGCGTTAAAATTAATATGGGAGCCATACTAGGTTCAGTGACTTTCAGGTACGTGTGCTAGGTATTTACTTGAAAGTGTGTTTATTCAGTCTTTATGTTGGACTTGGGTTAGTGGGGATCCTTGGTCTTGGTATCCTGTCCTACTCATATGATTGGACCATTTGAATTGTCATCAACTAGATTCAATCACAAGGATATGTGACCCAAAACCATGTCTAAAAATAACTATCCTAGATTTCATAATGGTCATGGAAAAATTAGGATAATTATTTGATAAAATTAAATAATTATCTTCAAATCACAAGAAATGGTCATGAAATTACAAAAAGAAGGAGATTGGAATTTAATAACAACTCGTTTTCCATAATCCAAAGCATGAATAATTAAAATAAAATAATCCCTAATAACGCATCCCCCTAAAAATCACATCACCTAGCCCTATGGGACTACTCGATCATGATGAGAGCGAGTGACATGGGTACCCGAGGAGGAATGGAAATGAAGAGAGGCTCTGGATCATCTAGTTGTTGTACCTTGGTGTCACTTGGCCTTCGTTGGTCCCAGAGTGTGTTGGAATAGTGGATGGGGACCTCCTTTTATAGGAGAAATCATCTAAAACCTGAAGCTAGTGTCACCTATTTTTCTATGTGGGTCGACTCCTACACTACGTGCACCTATTTTATATGACATTTACTTCAGATACAGTTTTTCCTCCACCACGTTGAATCCGTATAAACATTGTACACGGGTTTGACTATCGTCACGTCATGTACTAGTGGTACACGATGTGTACTTGAAGTTCACAGTGTGTTCCATCATCATGACTTGTTTCATGTGGTCTATTTCACTTGAAATAGTTACAACATGTACTTTTGGTATACGATGTGTAGTTTATTTTTCTTCAGTTTTCCAGCTTCTCTTCATCTCCAAAAATCGGGTGTCGCACTGCGAGGGAATCTCACGGTGCGAAGGGTTGTTCATCTCATATTTCCTCCTCTTTTAATTCATTATTCAAAAATATGTTATTTCCTACCACAAATAATAAAACAACTCAATTCATTCCAAACATTGAAATTTTATTCAATAAACTAAAAATCAACACATTCAAACACATTAAAATATATGCTTGATATAGACGTATCATTTATCCTTACTAAATATTTTTTCCCATCACTTCTTATGTTTCCCTTTCCATGGGTTATAATAAGAAGTATTAAGTATTCTAATCCTATAATATTATCCAGTATGGAGAAATTATGGGTGATGTTAAATAATCATTATGGGTTAATTAGCGTATTTTATAGTGGGAAATGTCTATTTTTTTAAAAGACTAGATATTTTTTAGTTTATGATTTTTTTAACTTTATAAAACTCTAAACTTAAAGTTCCTTGTGTTGAAAATGTGAAAAATGTTTTATAATCATAGAACTGTATCAAATAAAATGTTTTAAGTTATGTGTTTTTAGAACTAGGTCTGGGAATGCGGGTCTAAGGGTACTACAATCATGACCCAAGATATAATTTAAAATGTTATTTCGACCTTAATATATTAAGTAAAATCAGGAGAAAAATATTTTCCCTTATTTTCAGAATAAATTAAGATTGTCAACAATTTGTTCCGATATGATTCCTTATAAGGTTATGAGTCATAAGAATTTATAGAGGCATAAATTTTTAAAATTATAATTACTGGGTACTCTAATTCTATTGCTTATTTTAGAGTCTTGAGGGTGCATCAAGTCGCATCCATGAGTTAACACAGTGTATCATAAGGTTTCTAAATTTTCTAAATTCTTATTCCCAATAAAATAAGTGGCATCCCTATTTAAATGTGGGAATAAAATTGAAAATAGTTTTATATAGTTGTTTATTTTGAACATATAGTTTTTAAATATCATTCCGGGATTATTTCCCATAAAACCTTCAGACAAGATATAAGTAAAATAGATGAAAATATGGTTAGTTGCAGAAATTTGTAAAACATATTCTAATTTATAAAATAAGGTAGATATATGATGGTAAAATTACATAAATCCTTATATAATATAAATATATATATATCATTAAAATTATGATTTTCATGGATAGGGTATATTATTATACGATATGTTATTACAAAAAAATGATAAATAGTTATCATTTTATGTTTCAACCACATAATCTATCATTAAATAAAATTATTCCATATTTATATAAAATTTTTGGGAGTAAATTCATTTGATTCATTCAAATGTATATAAAATATCCATGGTATTTATTCATGCATTTCAACACATGAATAAATGATAGGATAATCAAGGAGAGTCCTTGATGTCCTATTTAAATATTTTCATATGATGGTAGTGAGATGTATGTAATTTTATCAAGCTTGTTCAAAACTCCTTGTACCCAAATTTCTATTCATCCTTTTTCCATTACATGAAGAGATGGTATAACATCATGGGAGTAAGGAAAATCCTACATATATGACTTGTGATTCATACGACCCATGGATACACCATAGGGGTGGGATGCCTATGTTTTCCACTTATATGATCTTAATAAAACACATATGAAGATGAAGGTGTTGTTTTAGATATTTAGTGAATGGTACATTTAGTTTTATAGTATTCTCCATATTCATTATTATATATGGTTTCTTATTATCTTTCATGGAGATACTTAGAAATAGGGTTTTAAATCGCTTCTTCATGTTTTGATAATTGTTATTAGACTCTAATAAAACCCTTTATTGGTATCAAAGCATCAATGATTTATATTTATAAAATAGTGTGTGTAAATTTGGAAGAAAACCAAAAAAATAATTATGCTTAAATGTTTTCAAAAAATAGAAAAATTGTTTACCCTTACATAAATGGGCTACATAAGGGTAACCAAGGCCCTTCCCTTATGTAGCAGTGTCCAAGAAATTATCCTTAAGTGAGTGGGAATGTATAGATAACTCTTGGATTACCTGTACATTAAGGAGTTCCCATAAGGGTAAAAATGGTTTTCCTTCTAGTATATAAAGGTAAGCGGGTATTTTTCTAAAGTCACGTAAAGGTAAGACCTATTGTAACCATATTTATAAAAGTCTTATGTAATGTTTATTATAATTCTACCTTTATATAGAAGGGTCTATATAAAGGTTGGAGTAGGTTACCTTTATGCAGATGGGTCTATGTAATCGTAATCCCCAAGTACCTTTACATAGCAGGGTGTACGTAAAGGTAATCATTATATTACCTTTATGCAATATAATAAATTTTAAGGTTACCCTAACGTAGAAGAGTTCTATAAACGTGTCACCTATTCTACCTTTACACAGGGGATCTATAGTATATTAACCTTATGTAGAGTGTATATATAAGGGTACAAAGAAGTTTCCCATACATAGAATATGGTTCCTACATAAGGGTAAATAGTAAAGATTTTAAAAAAATATTAAATGATTTTAATAGTTTTTAAAATGTTTATAAATCAATAAATAATGTATTTGGGGATATTTTAATTTATAAAAGGATTATAAATTAGTTAATTATAGTTTTTTATAATTAAATAAATGTTTAAAAATTATTTTCCCAAATATTATTTGTTAATATTTGTAATAAAATTTACAAAATTATATGGACTAACTTATGATCTAGAAATAAAAGGTTTTTTTTATAAATCATAAATGATCATTTATAAGTTGTATAAATAATGAAATAAGACCAAAATAAAAAAAACTATATTTAAATTATGAATTTTTCATAATTAATTAATTTGAAATTGTTCAAATTAAGGTTCCATGTTTGGATATTATTTAATCCACATAAAAAGGTGTTTTGATGATTGATATGATTATGGTTTAAATAATAATTAGGTATATGATATTTAGATTATGTAAGATGTTTACATAATTGAAATTGGATTATAAATTGTTTATAATTCATATAATATCACAAAAATTACATATAATGATTAATATTAAAGAGTTCATATTGAAAAGAATATAAAGGGTTTATATTCAAAATTATGGAATGTCCATAATGTTAAATATGAAATTATAAAATGGTTTATAATTAACTTTTATTTAATAATTGTTCATAAATTTTTTTTGATGTTTAAATATTTGAATTGTTCAATGTTTTTAAAAGGTATTCCTTTATATATAGATGTTTAGTAGATTTAAAAAAAATATGAATATTATGTATGTTTTAAACTACTTCTAGGATAGATCCTTACATTACATGCTAGGACTGAAACTATAATGTATTTGGTTTTTTTCAACCTTGACCTTAGTTTTTAAATAATATTATAAACTTGAAATTGTTTTATGAATATAGATTGTGAATATTATTTTTTAGAGTTATGATGAATTTTATTCTCCCTTGGGTAAAGTATCCCTGAGTAAAGGGACTTAGGCTCGGACTACCTACCTACTTGAAGGCTTATTCCTTGTCTAGGTTGGTGAAAGGGGTTTACTATCTGTTAATATAGGCTTACTTGTAAGGATAACTCTATACCTTTACATTAAGTGTTCATGTACCTTATATATATAATTAATCTAGATATTAATATGTTTGGATTCTAATTTTAGGTGAGTAACACAAACTTGTGGGTTTTGTAAAGGGTTACGCATCAATATTGTTTGAACAAATTTATTAGGTGGATGTAATAGTATTCCAAACTAAAATTACTATAAGAATAAATACAAAAAATTCAATAACTTGTAATAAGATAATGATATTAAATTCACCTTCAAATATTAATTTTGATATTCCTTCCAAACTGGAACTTTTCATGACCTCGATCATCCAACCAGTTATTTCATTCCAAAGTTGAATGCACCTGGATTGTCCTTTATTAGCCAATTTTTTGAATTTTTTTCTAGGTTACACTAGTCGACAGACCCTAATAGGATTAGTTTATTTTATGAATGGATTTTATTTTATCAATATGATGGATTGGACAAAGGGTTGTCTACTCAACTATCAAAGATTCATATTGCATACAATTATGATGATTCCCTACTTGAATAACTAAGTGATGAGAGAAACACCAAAGTAGACTTTTTTATTAGTGAAATATGGAACTTGGCCCACTAATGGATATGATAGATTTTAAAGGGGTGATAATTTTAGATTTCATGAACTAGGTTGGGATTCCATCTGACCTAACACTTGACTTGGCCTGTGATAAGGCCGAAGAGGCATTCCCGATCCTCCTAGGATAGAAACTAGTGTCGGGCATCAAAGATATAATAATGGGAAAAATTTAGTCTAAATAATAAACTGATAAAACTAAATAAAACTAAGCATGTAGCAAGAGATCTAAATAAATACATAATTAGATCCACATACAACCATATATGGAAAAAACTAACAAGTGAAACTAAAACCAATCTGAAAATGAATCAATCTCCATGTGACCTCTTGGTCACCACCATCTATAAGAATATCCTTCTCCATAGGAAACTTAAACAGAACCTGAGCCTAAAAAATAGCTTGGTTCTACCGATGATGAGTGGCATAAGTAGGTTGTGAGCATAAAGCATCTTAGTTTGTAATCACCAAAAAATACATACATGTCCTTTCCTAAAACAATCAAAAAATATAATTTGAAATACATTTAAGGAAAATAGGTTTTTTGTATTTTAAATATCCAATCATATTTTCCCTTTCTTTTTAGAACCCAATTTGAAACTAAATTTAAAATAAAAATACAAATGAAGTGATCAAAGAACTAAACTGAAAATAAAGAAAATAATATAAGAAAAAAACTATCATAGCATAAAATCAAGTGTAGTAGAATAAAATATAACATATAGATAATAATCATGGTAATTTCCTAAAAATATCTAGAAGCAATCCCTGAACGTACTTGGGTTAGACTCACCTATCTATGTATAGTGCATCTTCATAGTCAATAACCAGAAAGGTGCTCTAAACTAGCCTCACTAGTGGCAATGCCCCTCTAGCCTCTCAAAAAATACAGGGGGTATCAATCCATCTAATCAATATTAGAAAAAAAATCACTTGACCCTCTAAATGATACCTAGGAATCCCATGATAATAGTATAAAGAGAATTAATAGGTACTCACATGCATGGAATGAACCAATAACCCACAAATTCCACTATGATTTCCTAACCCAAACTCTAAAACTAACTATACGATGATCCTCTCCTCGAATAGAAAACAATAGAGGTTCCAATCACAAATCAAGATATTCCAAATTTCCAATCAGTCCAATACATCATTTCACTTAAAAACCAAATTCCAAAAACTTTACAAAGTACCAACCATGCCTAAAAATTTACAAAACAAGTACCTTTCCAAAACTATTTCCACAACCAATATGAAAACACCTTTCAAACATAGAAGATTCCCAATGGTCCTCTATGTCATTTATTTACAAAATTTCACTTCAAGGTACCAAACAAGATGAAAATTAGTAAACACATTTTAAAACTATATTTGAGATCATTTAGAAGCCAAATAACCAATTAGGAACCTTTGGGGTATTATACTAACCATTTTTAAAGATAATGGATAAGGAAGGTGAGTGGGAAGAAGAAAGGGGGTTGTTTAAAAATTTAGGGTTTAAGGTGAACATCATTTTAGAAAGACATTATCATTTGAGTGTTTATTCATTTGTTTAATAAATGTACATATAGATATGACAACATCCAATGGAACATATTTAATAAACCATAAAATACCAAAAGTTTCAATGTAGGAATAATAATGTAAATTTTAATTAACTATAATAGTCCATATGAAAATACAAAAATGTAAAGGTCACTAAAATCCACACACAAGACTCAAATAAAAAACCAACCAAGTTACCAAGACAAAAACAAGGCCAAACATAATCCAAAACACCCAATTTCACTTTTAAAAACTAATTTGTATTTCATTAAACACATTTTTACGTATAGATATAGGCATAATTGATAAAATCTTTTAAAATCCAATTTTATCTAAATTTACAACATGAAAACACCAAAAATAATCAATCAAACACATCACAAGCAAGAGAACCAATTTTTTAAATTAGTTAGAAACACTCAACCATCCCATCAAATGTTTTAGAAAGGAAATGGATAGAAGCAACTACCTCAACGATGTGTGGAAGTGATTAAAATCCAATACAGGGAATAACTAAGCATTCGAGATGATTTACACAACCCAACATCCATGAAACTCAAACCACACATTATCCCTATACTCTAGGGTTTGGCCTAGAGAGAACCGACCTATAAAAAACCATGGGACTAAGAGATAAAAATAATAAATGGAGAAAATTGGCCCAAAACCAAGAGAAACTCAACATAGAATCTTGGAGAAGAAACCATGGTGGAGGGAGAGAAAAAGGGAATGAGGTTTGGAAGCTCTCATATGCACCAAAATCAACCCAGGGGAAGATGGGATTGAATGGGTTTGAAAACATAAGAGGGTAGAATAAGAATTTCAGGTTTTGAGAAATCTGGGAAAGTTGCATGGTTTAGCTGCATGATTTTCCAAACTATATGCCAATTGTGTGCACCCCAATGAAGGAGGAGGGAACCTGCATGGTCTGGCCACAAGGTTTGGGAAATCGTGTGCTAGTCATACAACCCATATCTATCAAAAATCACATAGCCTCTCGCACACTTTCCACACTATTTCTTCTAACCTTCTGAAAGCCATGAAATTAGTCCCAGACATCAACTGAGAGTTGCTTGGTTTGTATTGGGCCTCCCATGGTTTGGCTCAAACCATTTTCAAATCGTGAATAGGTCCAAAAATGACCTGAAAGCTTTGAAACTCCAAAATTATCATCAGGAACTAAACTTGAACCTCAAACAAAAGATCCAACATAAAGAAAATATTAAAATAAAATAAAAACTATGGTCATTGTGTGAAAATTCTCCCTACCACAAAAGTTTCTTCCCATATGAAGTCACCAAGCCAAATGAGAAACAAAACTCAAGCTCAAAATCAAATGAGGTCAAACAGAACCATGAACCTCAATGTGACCTTTTACTCTGCAAGTCACACCTGAACAAACATAAGAAAAATAAAAATGGGGAGAACCAAAAAGAAGGAAAAGGAAAGGGTTCTCCTGACCAAAAGAAACCAGCTAACACCACGGCACTTATAAAGGAAACCTGGCACAAAGTAACATAGGAACTTCCCAACCCAAACCAAAAAATCCTAACACAAGGGTAACCTGATTAAAGGAATTCAAACCCAAATGGTGAAGTAAACCTTGAATCAATATTTCCATAAGACTCAATCATCTCCAAAGTGAGAACCACCCAAAACAAAACTATTCCAAAAGAAGTAAATCAATTCAAATATTCATCGCTACAAGGAATGACTATTTGAACTTCACAAAAAGGATACCATCAGGCTATAATAAAGATGAAACCACCAATATTTTACCACAAAAGAAACTTTCAAAATAGATAAAGATAAAATAGGGAAACTTAAAACCATATCCACTCCTAGGGTAGAGAAAAAATTTGGACCAAGGATCCCCGCACCCTTAGTGATTCCTGAATGCATGAAGAGCTTCACTCTAAGGCCTATGACTGAATCCCTAGTGCCTTGAAGAATCTTCTGACCTGAATTTAGGATCTAAAATCCTGAGACTTATTATTTTGTAAACCTTTATTACAAAACTTCTCTAAGTGACTCGAATGACTACATTGATGACAAGTCTTTGGACTGTTATGATAAGTTGGATTCAAATTCCCAAACCGACCACAGGGGAAATATGCGAGCGATCGGTTCAATGAATGAGAGACAAGGAACGAAAAAGGATACTCATCAAGAATAGGTTTCTATGGAATATACTTATTAATAGATGAATAATATTCATAATCACTAAGAGAAATTTATTCATCAACTGCCACTGATTGCGCTCTAGGAAACAACTTGGCTAGAAACACCTCATCCACCTTGTTCTCAAACTAAACTTCCCCAGATGATAAAAATCACTCTTTAATCTCAATATGAATACCCCAAATGAATATAGAAGATTTAAAATAATCCTTTTAATCAATATCTAGAGAAAATAAAACCATATCCTTGAAGTGGTCAACATAGGCCCTCACTATTCGCTGACCTTACTGAACACCCAAAAACTCTGTCACTTTTATCCCCTTTGCCTCCTCGGGTTTGAACTATCAAGTAAAAGTGGTATTAAACACTTCCCAATACATCCCAAATTTAAACTGACTAAAAATTCATTTTTTTTATTTTTGAAACACTTTTTGGTTAAGTGAGAACCCACCATACAAATCACTTTGAGGCTAAGTGAGAACCAATATATAATCACAAGTAACCATTAATGGGCTTGGAAAAAGAACCCGATCTAGGACCAAACCCATAAAAAAACACCACAAAAAACATGTGAGACATCACTTTGTGGCTAAGTGAGAACCAAACTAAAGATCCTCCATGATCAGAAACATCATCATTAGGATCCTCCAACACTATCCCAATTTTCCAAAGAAACCTCAGAACCAACCCAAAGTGGGGGTGTACGCAAAGGGCAAGGCCAAAAGAGAAGAGGAGAATCATCAAATGAAGTTATCAGACCCTAAAATACAAAAAGAGAACCCTAAAGGACCAAAAAGAGAAACAGGGGTGGACAGGCGAGGAATTTTCTCAATCACCAAGCATTCCTGAGGTCGTCCTCTGTGACCTCTTATTGGCCCAGGAGAAGACGTTGACCATGCCTATTCCGACCCCGAAGAAAACCAAAAATCAAAACTGATGAGGAGAGGAAATCTCCAGTACCAAGAATTCCTGCATCTGTCATCCTCATATGCGTACTAACAATGGAAAACAAGCAATTATCTTTCCTCATGACTTTAGGAGTTATCAAAGACTTGAAGAAACCTTTAGCTTCTTCAATCAATTCTACAGATTCTAACAAAACTTGATCACTATGATAAACTAGTAATATCTAATAAAAGATCAATGCCTCCACTCCTCTAGAAGTCTGAACAGGTCCAAAAACTAGAAAAGGATTATTTAAAACCCTTATAATCTTTTTGGAATGCATACTCTATATAACACAAAAAATATGGAATTAAATTAAAATCCAACCGAAAATCAACCAAAAAGTACATCCCAAGCCAAAAAATAATGCTCACAAATAAAAAACTATAAGAAAAACCAAAATCCTTTTCCAAAAACAACCAAATTTTTTTCAAAATCCAAAATCACCTTATTCCAAGGCCACACTTCAAATAACAGAACCAATTTAAAAATCCATCACAACTATCAAACTCCAATTTTTCAAACATGTAAATTCCTAAAATTAATTTTAATTATGAAAACCCATTTTTTCCATAAACCATTTTTTCAAAAACCCTTTTATCCTAAAACCATTTTCTATTTTGAAATTCTACTCACTCCAACTAAAATCAAGTCAAAACATAACCTGCACCAAAACTCATGAAAAGGATAACTGGTGGTCATTCATAATTTGGACACATGGTTTAGCATATTATACCCTGATCAATCACTAACCATCGGAAGAATATTGAACCATGCAATCAGGATCCACATGGGTTTCTACTCTATGTAAGATTGTCTTGTAACACTGGTTAAATCCCATTTTCATTCCCAAAACTACACAAACCAAACAGGTACCAAAAAAATAATCCCACAACCCAAAATAAAACATTAAAGTCCTGAAATACCCCTAGAGACTCAAGGATCAGAATAAGAAAGAATTTATGACGGTCTTCTCGTACCTAACTCTCAAGTTATAATAGTCATAATCTCTAGTCTACTTGATGCCCCAAAATAATGAAGGGATAATTTGATACCATTTTTTCATGTACCGGGTCGGGCGTCCATTGGACTCAACACCTGACCCAACCCATGAAAAGGATTGATAGGCATTTCTAATCCTCCTAGGCTGGAAACTAGTTTTGGGAACCAAAGATATAACATTGGGAAAGATTTAGCCTAAATAATAAAATGATACGAATAAATCAAATAGAGCATGAAGAAAGAGATAAAAATAAATACATAATTAGAACCAAGTACAACTATAGTTGAAAAAAATAGAAACTACTAAGAGAAACTAAAACTAAAATATAAATTACTCGATCTCAATGTGACATCTTCATCACCACCATCCATAAGACCATACAACTCTATAGAAAACATGAACAAAACTTAAACCTTT
This sequence comes from Viscum album, assembly GCA_963277665.1. Classification (NCBI taxonomy): domain Eukaryota; kingdom Viridiplantae; phylum Streptophyta; class Magnoliopsida; order Santalales; family Viscaceae; genus Viscum; species Viscum album. The sequence continues at coordinate 637,785,653 of OY728146.1, read as the reverse complement.
AAAACAACTTGATTCTACTGACATCGAGTGGAATAAGTAGGATGTAGAGAGATGACTCTAGATATCCTGAAGTTGGTGTCTACTATCAATTAAATTATTGTGATTACAAGGAATAAAATCTCAAAATACTAAAGAGTTTATTAGTCTTGGTAAACTAGATACATAAATGAGTCTTTTATTAAAAATGAATACACTAATTACAACATAGTTGTTTTCTTAAAAATAAATAAATAAATAACTTCGAGTATAACTTTATTCCATCTAGTAAATACCTGCATATCTTTCATAGTACGCTTCTTGGATTCTTGGGGAAAGAAACATAATAAGTGTGAGCTCAAATTCTCAGTAAGGTTAAATTATAGTGGAAGCAATAATGAATCAATGAGATTAATAATTATGGGATGCTAACTTGTAGAACACACATAACAATAATCATAAAACTAAGAATTCAGTGCATAAACGATATGGAAAGGTAATAAATGGAAACACATTCCATTCAAATTACTAGATAAGGAAAAATCAATATGGAAGGGTAAGAAACTAAAACACATTCTATTTAATCAATGAAATAAAAATGAAATGTATCCATAGATATTTCGATGAAGATATCATGGATGAATAATAAATGAAACTAAATGAGAGAAATGGTTAATTATTGGATGTCATGTTTCCTAGGTACAATGAACCATTACCGTCAAGAGAGAGTTTAACTATTCCAATTTTCACCACTAATTCATCCTATGAGACTAATGATTCATTAAGGGGATTTAATTAACTACTCCCCAACTTATAGAGCTTTCATTAACTAGTCTCTAACCCATAGTAATTTCATTAACCATCCCCCAACCAATATAGTACATTTCCAAAGCATTTAAATAAACAAAGTGCCTTATAAAATATCCATATTGAATAAATGATATTGTTATATCAATATTTTCCAAAATAATCAAATAACTATCAAAGTTGAACACCATATTAAAATGGTATAAAATTTAGTAAATAATCATATCTATGAAAATTAATATGGCTATTTAGGGGAAATTTAATTCCAAATAATCATAGGAGATTGAATATCTCAAGGGGATTAAAATAAATCAAGGAAGTGAATATGAATACTATCCTTGTCCAAATCAATCATAAACCATCTAGAGGAGGAAATAGGATGGTATAAATATAACATATCCCAAGTATATTAAAATAAAGGGTTGTTGTTATTTAATATAAATACTATAAAAATATATTTTAAAAGCATTATTGAGGAAAATATCCTTTTAAAACCTTTTGAAACCCCTTTCCTTTGAAAATAAATTTTGAAAAACTTTTCTTTAAAACATAAAATTTTATACATGAAAAGTAATATTCAAAGAATTGAATGTAGGTAAATCCATAAAAGATGAATGAGGTAAAAAGAACATTACTCTTGCACGGTTAAAGGTTAGAAAAATGTATTGTTTGGAAAATGATAAGAATATTCCTTCAAAAACATTGGTAGAAAGTAAGAAGGGTAAAAATGTATTTAAAAAATAATTTTAAAAACATTCTATTAAATCATGGTTTTTGAAGAAAATAGGTTCTCAAACTAAAGATATTTATAAAGTGAGGTTTTCTGAAAAAACAAAATTTCTAAAACATTTTGAGTAAAAAAAAGTGGAAAATGGTACTAATAGTTAAAAATGGTCATGACTAAATAAAGCAGAGAAAAATTAATGGTTTTATTGAAAAATTCATATATAATTTCCCTATATATAAATTCAAATGAAATATATTTAAATTTATTATTGAGGAAAATAATCTTTAAACACTCCAAAGTGTCCCATACCACTTTGAAATATTTTAAATCATAATATTCGTGGAGTAATAAAATTAAGTGAAAGTTTAAAATACCATTAATATAAAAGGATTATATATATAATATAAAAAATGGGTAGTAGATACACCACACAAAATATATAAGTTCTGAACATGACATTTATTTCATGGATGTAAAAGAAGTGAGATAAAAATATCTTACATTGAGTTTCCTTTTAAGTGAACATCCTTTAACAACCTGTAAAATAAAATTATGTTACTTTTATAATTAATTCATAATATTTTTCATGTTTATTATTACTTTTATTTCAATTATTAATATGTTTTTTACAACTTCTTAAACAATTAAGTTTATATCGGGTGTTTTGAAAAAATTTGATTTATGTGTCAAAAACAACTTTATTAGGTCAACTATGGTCAAAGGGGTCATTATATAACATATATATAATAATAATAATTACATAATTATATTATTTTTACATTAATTAAACTTTTAAAATAAATCAGTAAATATGGTTATGAAAAAGGAACCAACGCTACAATCATGGAGATGGTAGGTCGTACGTACACATGAGCAAAGTCCCATTTTTCAATGATCTTTATGGAAAGAAGGTAAGTAACACTATTTGTTTGCATAATTATAATTATATAATACATAAAATATATATAATTATTATGATGTAAAATTAATAACATTTTGTTAAGGAGGCGATAGTCCACACATCCATGATTGATGTTATCAATTTTTAAGTGTGTGAAAGAGAAATAAATAAAATGGTATATATATATATATATTATATTTCTAGAAAGGTAATTATGTCATGAATATAAAATATATAGGATTTTAATTGAAAATATTTTTAATTATAATCATCCTTTATACATTCCATGGATCTATTGAATGAATCCCATCGGTTTGAGAGGGCATTAGTCCACACTTCCTCAATGATGTTAACGTATTCCCACAAAATGGAGAGTATAAGGTTATGTGTTATAAAAAAAATTAAGAAGTATAAATACATAATAAATATCATATTTAACATATATAAATATATTTTCCATCATAATTACCACAATTATAAGGGGTAAAGGAAAAAAATTAACAATCATCATTTTGTTAGGAAGTAGTTCGTCATATACAGAAACAGTATGTTCGTTACCCATTAGATGGAGATGTATATAAGTGTAGATTTAACCCTTTACATAACAAAATCCTAGTATATTTATTATACTGGTTTTTTTATATAATCATGGAATAAATATATTTTATGGGTTGGAAAGCAGAAATGAAACTAGAGAGCTTGAGAGAAGATGTTACCTCTTAATCGGGTAACTTCTTTTGGTTTATACCAAAAGGCTTCCTTGGAAGGCTTTATGTCACACACAATTTTTCATGTATTTGTTTTTATCTGGTTCATTGGAAATCCTGATACTTTTTATGGGTTTTTGGTGATATTAATGATTATTTTTTAAGTGTATTATATGTATAATCATCCTACTTTGGGTGCCCCATTTCTTGTTTGGGAGTTTTTAGAGGAAGGGTGGTTACTTCATGATTTGGGCCAAACCATGAGCCCATTTCCATATTTAAAAAAATCTTTTATAACTCCTTTTTTCAAAACTTTTCACCCATTACACTTCCCACATAGCCTACCATGAAATATTCAAACCACCATATCCTTTTAGACCACTTAGTAATTCATAAGCATGGTGAATTTGGGTTATTTATTCAGGTATTGGGTCAGCCCATGGGACTATTTCCAATTTTTTTTAAAAATAATTTTTTTTTCTTTTATATATTATTCATTTTTTAATACTTTTTGGTTTTTAACCTCCCACTCAAGCCCAAGAATCCTATTCACACCCCCATGTTCCATTTCCCTTCTTTGGAGTTCATCTTAATCACAGATTAGGACAAAACTTCTCAATGTTTCTCAAATCGTCCATATTTTCCAAAGGTAATTTTTCTCATTTATAAATCATTAAATTCATAATATGTTTTCCAAAAATATCATTTCCCTTGTTATTATAGACCATAGTATCCTCTCTAAGAAGTTATAATCCATTATCTTTCCTCTAAGGATGTATATCGAAGGGTATACGAAGATTTTTCTAGTTTCCAAGGTGAGGATTCTTCTCCTTTCTCATCCCTCTTCCTCCTCCTTCCATTATTTCTTAATTGTATCTTCTCACCTGGTAATTATAGACCTAGGGTTATCTTATACCATGATTTTTTATGGTTTTTTTGTTCATTTGGGGTTGTTTATTGTGGGTTTAGGGTTTATAAACCCACAGATGGTTATATCGGGTGTGTGTTTCCATTCCGCCAAGGATTTGTGGTAAGCTTCTCATTACACATATCATTTTTATTTAATATTAATCTATTTCATGGTATTTTTACCCTATAAATATTGTGAGTATTTTTTTTATAAGCCTTAAATAACTTTATTTGGTGTGGAAATTGGTGATTATGCCTTGCTCTGTGAAAAGTAGTGTTGTTTTGTTATAAAAGGGCACACCAAGTGTTTGATTAAATGTTCTATTATCTTTCACACCAAGTTTGTGATGTTTAGAAACTGGTTTAGGGTATTTTTAACATTTTTAGTATCTTTAATAAAATTATGTCATGTAATTGGTATTTTTATTCCTTTTTAAGTGCTTAAAATGAATTGTGTTGTTACAGAGTGCATGTCATGTGTTTGGTAAATTGTCCGGTTGTATTTTATGTGTTAAGTGTGATTTAAAATGATTTCTTTGGATTTATATATTAATGGGAAGAATTAAAAATGTTATTTTTGGTTCATTCTATGGATTTACAATGTGGATTTGTTTTTACAAACAAAATAGTTTTTGGTTTATAACATGTTTTGGCACGAGTTTCCAGAAAATGGCATGTTTGGAATCCTTATAAAAAATGTTTGTGCATTTTATGTGTAACCTGAATGTTTAAATGAATTTATGAAAGGGGATTTATGATTTAAATGGTGTGTATAAACCTCTTTATTAAAAGTAATATTTGTACCTTTGGAAAATGTTAGTTTTGAGAAACGCTTAGAGGCCCATTTGGAAGCTTTGTGAAAAAAATGTAATTTTTTATTATGAAAACCTCTAGTGGATGTTTATCATGCCATGCCTGTATGTATATAATGTATGGTATGTCCTTACTAAGCAATCCTTTTGATCCATTATGAGATTTCCTCAAGTTGGACTCTTTATGTTCTTATTTATTAATGGCATGAGATCAGTCCTTAGAGTGACTCGGGGTGATGTCTGTTGTGAATTCTTATTATATGTATGTTGTGATTGGGTGCATAGATTTAATCAGTTGGCTCAGCCCCATTAGATACTTGAGACATGGGAACCTATAATATTGAGAGAATATTCTAAGAATGATTGTTGCACTGGTAGGTTATGGTACTGACCAGTGGCCCATAGCAGGTGAGTATATTGGGTTTATTATTATGGGATTTTCCACCAGTCTGCCTGAGAAAGGATGGCCGAGAAAATTGAGTGTTTTGATTTCATCATGTGTTACATGCCAACAGGGATGATGTCCCGTGTGTTGGTGTCTTATGTATTATTCTTTATCTCTTATGTTCACCCATGTATTTTTGGCTTTCAGTTTCTTGTAGTGATGAATATGATGCTTTTATGTACATTTACATTGCCCTTGTTATGGGATTACTATCATGCCTTCTTGTGTATTTTTTTTCTTGTAAAGTGGTGGGAGGGTTTTGATAAGGTTTATGAAAATTGTTTTCAAATGAAATCATTGTATCCTCCTTGTACAAATTTGAAAATGTAAACATCACTTTCTCCTTGAAAATGTTATTGGCACACTAGTTGAACGAATCTAGTTTTGGAAATGAATAAGGGGAATGGGTTGTACTTTATTTTGATTAATCATGTATAAAACCTTATTTTTATATATTTTAGTTAAAACTTGAAATTTATGTTTCTTTTATTGTAAATTATGTGCATTGGGAATAGATTATTGGGATATCCTATGGAGTTTTAATACTCACACCTATAGTCCTTTTCTATTTTTAGCCCTTGTGTAGGTTTCATCTTGAGTTCGATCACCTTGAGAGACATGTGATCATTGTGTTGGAGAGTGACCAGTGGGGTCACATGGAGTTAGTTAGTCATTAGGTCTGGTCAGTTTAGTTGTATCATTCAGTTGTACTTTAAATTTTGTTGTATACATGATGATCAGTTCAGTTTTTATAAATGTGTATTAGGCTGTCCATTTCTTTCTACTATTTTTTTATTGTATATATTTGGGAGAAATTATTCCCTTATCTACTCTAATGATTAATGTCACTAGTTTTCATCCCATGGGTATTGGGAACGCCCTTCGGGCCATGCCATGGATCAGTTTGGGTGCCCATTTCAGGTTCGACCCGGGCTAGTTCATGACAAAATGGTATCAAAAGAGGTCATCTCCTAGCGGAACTTTATTTTTAGAGCGCCTTATTTTGGGATGTCAAGGTAAATGGAGTAGGATTTTTCTGGACTTTATGGGTAGGTTCGGGAAGATCGTCATGAAATCTTTCTCGTTCTGACCCTCAAGTGCCCATGGGAAGTCTGGTTTTGTTAGTGTCTTTGTTTATTATTCATTATTTGATGTTGGGATATGACTAGTGGAGATGGAATAATGGTATTCAGGAGCTTGTAGGTCCTAGAAATCCATGTGGATCCAGGGCATGGTCCTAAGAAGGCTCTCTGTGTTGGTTGTGTGTTTGAAATATGGACTCCAACCATATGGTCAATTCACCCGCCGACACTAGTTCCATTTTGTGGGTCTCTTGGACTTTTTTTGAGTTTGGAATTTTGTTTTGAAAATCCTTGTGTGAGAATTGTGGAATTGGGTTTTCAATTATTAATATAAGAATGATTTTTTAGCATGTTAGGTTTTTTTCTTAAATAAATTTTTGGGGAGGAAGAGGAATGATTTAATGGGATCAAATTTCCTTAATCTAAACTTATGGTTTATTAAAATAAAATGGGTTTATGGCATGAATTATTTTAAGATGATTCTAAAAATTTGTATAAAATAGGATTTTTTGGGCTATTGAAGAGTGTTTAAATCTAATGAATTGGTTTTGGGAATTGGTTTTGATCATTTGGTGTTTTCCTAAAAAACATTTGGCCTTTATGGCTATCATATTAATAAAAGAGACCTTGATTAATTTTTGAAAATGGTAAAGGTATGTTTGAATGGAATTCTTGTTTTGGTAGTTGTTTTAAAATAAATAAAATGGGTTCTAAATGAAATGGTTCTTGAAAAAGTGTGGCTTTTTGAAATGCTAAAAAATGTTTTGAATAAAGGGAGATGATTTTTATGGAGACCTATGGGGATTTTTTTCAAGCTTGGTTAAATGGTTTGTTGTGTGGAAATACAAAAATGGTTTTTGACTTGGTGGTTAGTGTGCCTATGGAAGGTATATGATTTTTGAAATGGGTTGAATTTTTTGGCTTGTAAAATGAGGATGTTTGTTTTAGCCATTGGTGTTTTCATGGGTGCTCACATGCATAGTTTTGTATAGATATATCGATGGATGACTATTATGGCATAGTGGTTGGGTGCCTGTGGTGGAATAGGAATGTGCATGTGAGTGAGAATTGATGAAAAATCATTGCTGAATGTGAAAATCCACCAAGTTAGTTTTTTTTTTCAAAAGATTTTTAAGCTAAAATTGTTTTGTGTTTTTATAAACTGGTGTTTATGTGGGTTTATTTTTCATGTTTTAGAAGTGTGTTTTGTTTGGTATTCTTTATCATGATCTGGAAGTGATACTCTTGGTGTGTTTTGAGATGGGATCTTGTTGGTGGCTTAGGTTTGGTGTAATGTTTAGTGGGTTTCTAAGGATATGTTAGATGTCGTGATGTGTCCATGAATGGTTCTTCGTTGGAAATATTTCCAGTTGATTAGCCTAAGGATTCATTTCAAACATTAAATCCATCTCTTTGGATGATACCTCAACTTGTTTTTTGGAATAGAGAGTTGTTTGGGATTGAATTAAAGTTTTTCCTTTTGTAATAATTCTTTTGGATATAGATGTTGTGTTCAGTGATGTTGATGTGTTTTTCTATATTCCTTGTCTATTATGCTCCTTGTTCAGAGTGAGAGAGAATGGTTCTATATATCTTTGAGTTCCTATTTATATAAAGGTGTATTTTTTATAAAGTAAGTTTTGTGGGGTGTGGTGATATGTATCTCCAGGCTGCGGCATAGCAGATGCTTCAAACATTAGGGATCCAGCCATATGCCTTGGAGTTAAGCTTTTCACACAGTCAGGAAATCACCAGAGGTGTGGGAGCTTGACTAAGCCATTGTAACGACCCAAAATTTTAAATAAATCTTGTTTCCTAATTTTATGTGTTATTTCATTTTATTTTTATACTCAACAAAAATGTTTCATTTGATAACATGAGTATAATGAAAATGAGACTTTTGGGTTTTGACTGTTATTTGACCATTGGTCAATATGACCGCTGGAAACTAAACGTTTTGACTATTGTCTCTAAATACAAGCAATCTTGGTTAATTAATATAGAAAGAAGATTTGATGACCTCACCCAGTAGTCTTGGACCGATCGAAGCCCATCTAACAGAACTTGGGAAGGAGGTACCACCACTGGGCTTTGCTCTGGACCAAACCCAAGCTGAACTTCATCGTGTGAAGCTAGAACGGGATCGCCTTCGCGAGAAGTTCAAACTGATAGAAATTACTACTCGTGCGATGTTGGCAGAGCCTCCCTCGGATTCTCTCACCTTAGCACACCTTACACTTAGGTCCTATGCTGGTGTGATAAGGGGCTATGTAAGGAGACCATAACTGCCTTGTATAATCCTTTGTTTTAAATAAAAATTGGGATTTCTTCTTATGATGAAGTTTATGAATTTTCAAATGTCCGGATAAATATAGTATTCATATTTTTGATGAATTTTAGAGAAAGAATATTTTAAAAATGTTTATGTAAACCTTAAATAAATAAAAATGTGTAATGATTTTCAAAAAATGCACTACTGGAAAAGGGAGGTATACCAACGGTTAAAAACCGTTGGTATAGGGTGTAGAACCGTTGGTATACATATTACCAACGGTTTTGCAGACCGTTGCCTAGTAAGCCGTGACAGTAGACCTACACCAACGGTTTGTGATAAACCGTTGGTAAAACTGGGAAAAATATAGTCTATAGGAACGGTTTCTGAAACCGTTGGAGTCGAGATTTCTATAACACATATGGCAACAGTTAAAAACCGTTGGCATATCACTTTTTCCCTACGGTTTTACAAGAACCGTGGGCAAAAAAAATTGCAAACAGACTTTGCCAACGGTTATAAACCGTTGGCAAAATATTTGTACCAACGGTTCTATAAGAACCGTTGGTAAAACATTAATGTAACACTTTTCCCAACGGTTTAAAACCGTTGGGAAAAGTTTTTTACCAACGGTTCACTTGAACCGTTGGTAAAGATCCCCATACAAGCTATACCAACAGTTTAAAACCGTTGGTATAGTGTATGCACAATTCTCTAGCCGGCCAGCAGCCTCTGCAAGCAGCCTGCACAATTCTCCAGCCTGCTCTCTGGTTGTCTGCTGATGATGTGTCAATTGTAACATAACACAATAGTAGGGTTGTAACAGAATACAATAACAATAAATAATGATACATATTTAAAACTGATGATTAGAATGATACATATTTTCAGTAGGGTGGATACAAGTGGGGAGGGTCCAATAGGGGGATCTGTCCAGCATGAGGGATCCAGGTGGGGGTGGATCTGTCCAGAATGTGGGATCTATCCAGCAGGGGATGATATTTACAACAGCTGGGGATCTTCCCATCAGGTGGAATTGAGGTGGTGTGTATAGTGAAAGGGGGATCTAAGTGGGGAGGGTCCAGCAGGGGGGATCTGTCCAGCAGGGGGGATCCAGGTGGGTGGGGGGGTCTATCTAGCCAGGGGTTCAACTGTAGGGGGATCTGTCTAGGTTGGGAGGGGGTGTCTAGTGTAGGGTCAGATCTGTCTGGGGGGTTCTATTCAGATGGGGAGGGGGATGTCTAGTGCAGGGGTGGGGATCTGTCCAGGGGGACTAGTGTAGGGGGTGGGGGGATCTGTCTAGGGGAGGGTGGTGTCTAGTGTAGTGGGGGGGGATCTGTCCAGGGGAGGGGGTGTCCAGTGTGAGGGGGGATCTGTCTAAGGGGTAGGGGTGTCCAGTATAGGGGGATCTTTTTAGGGGGTTTTCATTCGGTGGATCTGTCCACTAGGGGGATCTGGGTGAGGGGGGGATCTTTCCATCAGGGGGATCTATCCAATAGGTGGGATCTAGGAGGGGGATCCAGGTGGTGAGGGTTCAGTAGGGTGGATACAAGTGGGGAGGGTCCAATAGGGGGGATCTGTCCAGCATGAGGGATCCAGGTGGGGGGTGGATCTGTCCAGAATGTGGGATCTATCCAGCAGGGGATGATCTTTACAACAGCTGGGGATCTGCCCATCAGGTGGAATCGAGGTGGTGTGTTTAGTGAAAGGGGGATCTAGGTTGATTTCACTTAAAAATAAGTTCATTTTGAACAAAATAGAGGCACTTTGGCTGGTTTTGATTCATTGATTCTAAATCTTGGAAGCGGCATGAGATGCTTGGGTTATGAAGGTTTCATGTGGTAGAGAATTCTACGAGGGGCGACTTCAAGGTATCCGACGGTGTATCATCTGACAAGTTATCCTTGATTCCCAACAAGAGGTATTAAAGTCAGGTTCTTATTCCAATGTCAACATTAACGGCATGGGAGTGCAAAAGCTAGAGGATGTGATGCAAGAAAAACAGCGGAGAATCCAAAGCTTGCATTGCTCACCTCAAGGATCAATTGAGGTGAAATTTAGCAGGTTGCTTTGACCGGATGGAAGGTCGCCCGCAAAGATCAGAAAACGATGATGACGTCCAAGAAGATTGGAAGGCGGCAGAACTTGCTGGGTGCTACAGAACTCGTTTATAAAAAAGGATGGGTTGAAACTTATTCGATGTCTTGTGGCAAGGCACCAAGTGTTATGGCTTGATGCCGGAGGCAGAAGGTTATAGTATGAAAGGACAACAGACCAGAAGAAAGGTTCTCTTGTTACGTAGATGCACTCTATTGTTTCTCCCTCAATGTAAAGTTGTGGTGTTCACCCATGGAATAGGATTAAGTTCTGAACCACATTATTCGTTAGGTTTCATGTGTGTTTAGTGTGTTCTTTCTTTTCGTTGAGCTTGAGAAGTCTTGTTTGGCAAGGAAGCGACTCGATGCATCGACTACATGATGTCGTTCCATTTTAGATATTCCAAACCCTGTTCCAAATTTGACTAAATTCATGTATCAAAAATTCATTATGGATTGCATTGAGAGAAATATCATGCAAGTAAAATCAATGTAGCTACTTTATAATGATGAAATTGTTAATTTATTGGCATAGATAGCATATGGCAGTAATGTTTGCAGGTCATCTGAATGATAAGAAAAACTCATGCATGAGACGATATGATAAAATATTAATAACACGCTTACTCAGGCAGCCACCGGTTCAGTGGCTCTCCCCAGCCATGCCTTCTCGGTTTCGTTCAAGTAGGGTCCCAAAACTTCCCGGCATTTCAAATGGTATGCGTTCAACCATTCTATTTCGTCACGCATCAAAAGGCTTCCATCAATCATCTTCCTCTGATACGGAGCCTGCAACTCACACGAATACCGCCACCACATCATGAAAGTAAACAGTACCATATAGCAGAGTACGATGAACCCGAAAGGATCACATACCCATGTAATGTGCTCGAATGACAAGTAACCTTTGTCACCAAAATTGAACTCCGTATTCGCCTCCTTGATTATCAGCACGTTCTCCAATCTTATGTCGAAGCTCCCGTCCTCATAATACCCAGGTTCTGCAAATTTCAAGAGATGTTAAACAACGTTGCAAAGTGGTATTTTCATTTGAGAACTTAACACGCCGCTCACCATCTGTCACGGTCATGGAAGCTTGCAAGGGCATGTCCCGGGGTCTGAAACTAATTAGATGAGGTCCTGCAATACAATGCAAATCATTCATTATCATTTCCTTCCCCCTCTAAAATAACAAAAAACGAGGCAAACAAAAACACATTTTCCATCACTTGCCTTCATGGACATTCAAGTAACAGCCAATCCCGTGGCCGGTCCCGTGCCGATAATCAAGACCGTTTTTCCACAAAGGGACTCGAGCCAAAATGTCAAGAAAATGCCCTATGCAAACCAAATCAAAAGGCAAATATAATTAAATAGAAGTTCATTGTTTTTCATCCGATTATTTACTCAGTTAAATTCATACCGCTGGTTCCATTGGGAAAGCAAGCATTATCCAAAGCAATATGACCCTTTAAAACCTAAGCATCCAACAAGGCAAACCATTAAAGTCTTCAAGACAACTAAAATGGAGTAATTGCAAGAAAAATCTTACTGTAGTATAGCAAGCTTTTTCATGTGCAGAAGGCTTCCCAAAATGAACAGTTCTGGTTATATCGGTTGTTCCATCTTGATACTAAAGAAAACGGGTAAAATATATAACAAAAGAGAAAAAAGAGTATACAAAAGGAAAACAAACACAGAAGCAATTTAAGTTAGTGGGCAGTGATTTAACCTGGGCTCCTGAATCAAACAAATAGATGCTATCAGGATCAAACTCAGAACACGTGTCAGCTTCAGGTGAATAGTGGATGATTGCTACATTAGGACCCACTGATGAGATAGTAGGAAAACTCAGTCCTCTAAAATGCTGCAAATACAAAAAATTGTGAATTACTAATGAAAAAAAAAATCAGTTTTGAGTTTATTTCCCTTTTCATTTCATTGCTCAGTTTCAAATCAAGATTCAACAAATATCGGCTGATAAGATCATTATTTCAGAAGAATTACAATAAAATGACTGCGACAGATAAACACTACAAGCAGCATGTACCTCTTTTGATGCACGGAAAGCCTCCAGCTTATCGCTCATTGACACTTCATTCAGTCTAGTACTTTCCCTAACATCATTTATTCAGATGAAAAAATCATAATTGGATCATACAACCAGTGATGATAAATAACCATTGCTTATCTTCAAAATAGCATCATTCGGATGAACATCAGCAAATCTAAGCCAGCAAAAATAAACGGCCCAGATTACACTAAAAGAACTCGGATTTTGTTAAAAGATGGTTATGATGTTAACACGTAATATTTTCAACTGGTAAACACACACAAACAGAAATGAGCGGACATTTGTTCATGAAAGAGAAAGCATGCAGCCACGTTTACATCCTAGAGGCCCCATATAACCCTTGCAACGCAACTAACGATAGCAGACTAAAGATAGCAGCTAGGCCAACAAGAGAAGCAAACTTACAAGTTCTTCTTGTCACTGCACTGTGCCTCCAAGAAGTACCCAGAAGCCCCATAAAACTCTTGCACCTAGAATATAATATTAACATAGGACTTAATTTTTTGTTTAAAAGGAACCCGCTAAAATAATACATACGTAGAGATTTAAGACCGATAAAAAAATCAATTCATGGAGTTCTCCTAGAAAAGATAACGAATTCTATTTTCAAGTAGAATGCAATAACCAGTCAAATAACTCATCTGAAAATTCAAAAGAGAATTTTAAGTGGAGAAAAGACTTGTTAACTGCTCACATACCTTTTGATCCATCCATACAAGGTATTGCACAACAACAGCTCCATCTCGTGTTCCTGGATGCTGGCCATTATGGAACACAAAAAATAGAGGAAAATATCACTTATTTCAGTATATGTACTAGTTTATTGGAATTCATGTATTAGTTTCCATGAAACTCTCATATATGGATATTTTAGATGAATAATGTTTACCTGGATCATGTTGACATTCATTCTCAACATATTTCTATGAAAGTGACCACTTGGGGTGAGTAAAGCATCTTCTCCTTCATATATGCAAGTTGTATGGTTATAGAAATAATGTTCCTATGGTATCACCTTTCCACATTTCACCCAAGGAATGTAGAATGGTCCATATGGGGATATTTCAACACTATAATAGAGCAGTCCAAGAACAATGAAGGGAGGTTACTAAGGGTGAAGGGAGAGGATAATTTTCTAAACAGCATAGCTCATATGTTCGAGGACATAAATAGTGAGTATATATAGTCTATTCTAGGGGAAAGGGAGATTAGGGATTCCATTTCTGGAATGAACCCGAACAGTGAAACTTGTCCCAATAGTTCTACTGAATTAAAAAATATCCATACCAGAGTGAAAAACTGGGTTCAAAAATAGAGTTATACAGAATTCAAAAATGTAATGGATCAATATGCCTCTGATCACCATCACCATCACCACTGTCATCATCAGACTCATCCTCGCCGCCATCTCTATCCTCGTCATCGTCCTCATCATCGCCCTCGGCCCCATCCTCTCCCTCGGCCACATCCTCGCCCTCGGCCCCATCCTCACCCTCGTCCTCATCCTCATCCTCGCCCTCGTCCTCTTCAGCATCCTCTTCATCACCAGGAACATCATTATCTCGACCGCCACTAGAACTATCGCCTGGTGCATTGGATAATGCACCCATCGACGACATATATGTCTGACAAGCCGCGCTGGCCTCTGGTGGAAGTGATGAAGATAAAACTTTGATCAGTTTCATAAATTCTTTCTCCTTCATTTGAACTTGTTCTTCCAACTGTGTGACCCTTTCATCAGACCGTCTTGCATGCTCCTTGACCTGTTCCAACTCGGCGGTACTAGAATGGATACCTGGAGCGGACCAATACCTTGTCGGGACTATATTCTTACCAGGTCGACAGCGTACTCGACCAGAGTGCTCATCTCCCAAAACCTGATGTAAATGATCGTGTGGCCCAAAATTGTCAGGCTCCTGGGCATCAAGGGCCTCTAAAGAATCCTGTTAAAAATATTAATAGATTATTAAATTTCAAAATAGATATTAAACTTTGAAATAAACAAATTAAAACTTACAATCTTTTCTTGTGTCGGTTCATTAACCGCAGTTCCATCTTTTTTCCTTCTACTCGAGCAAAACAATTTTGCTCGAGGGATACGTCCTTCAATATTCAACTTCTGCTTCTGGAATGACATTGAAACAATATAAAGTGCAAGTATAATCATATATTCAATATTCAATAAATCACATAATTTAAGTAGGAAACAATAAAAAGGGCGAGTCCGAAAGAAAAATTATAGACAACTATATCGTACCTGCTGCCTCTCATGATCTGACATAGTAGTGCGCCCCAAAGTGTGGAGGTATTTCTTTGAATCAATGTTTTTTTTGTTTTTTTCAGAAGATTCCTAAATAATTTTTAATAATAAATAAGATTATATTAAAGACAAATATGAAAACTATCATTTAAATACCTCAAATTGGATTAATACCTTAAATTTAGCAGTCGCCCAATGGGTAATCATTTGGCGATATTGCTCTATCGGGTAGTCATCCATGACAGGTACTGTCTCCAACTCTGTACCCACTCTGTCACACCAGCCAACATACAAATCATGCTTATAAGCTCTCCAAATCTCTCCTAACTCCTTTAAACGAGCTGGTCGTGCACCCTCGCCATCAGGGAAGTTAAACCGAAGCTGACACCCAATAAATTAATTCATATAAGTACAAAAAAATACTATATTAAATCCAATAGATTTATTACCCATATTTGTGCCCATGCATTGTCCTTGACTTCATGTGGCAAATGTCTCCAAGAGAGAGGGCTGACTGGAATGATGTCGGAGTATTTGGCTAGCGTCGCCAAAAAACTCCGACATTGCTGCCCAGGTTTATCAATCATCTGTCCATCATCATTATATTGAACCATCAACTATGTCTGGCGGTTCCATACCGCACGCAACCTAGTACGCCCCCTCCCTCGCCTTCTATCAGTAGATGAATCTGTTATTAAAGAAAAAAAATATCAGTACAAGTTATAATAAAAACAAATTTCGGTATAAAAATTTGTTACAGTTATATAAATATACCTGTGGTAGTCGGATCACTGGGCGTCACTGGATGTGCGGAAGCTGAAGGAATATCCTGTAAAGGTGGAGTGTCCCTCAGTGTACGCTCCTCAGCGACAAAATGTGTCGGAGAAGGTGTCGAAGAAGGTGGAATATAAAAACTCGGAGATAATGAACCGACAACAAAAGATGATGGCACAGACGTCTGGCCAAATGTAGGTGTAAACATCGGAGGCCTAAATATCCCGTGTGTCCCTAAAGACACCCTAGGATCAAAATGGGGCGTAGAAGATACGTCTGTGGTATGGGCATAGTCCAATTGGGTACGACTAGTGGATCGTCTAGCTCTCCCACCACGAGTCCTCGGACCACTAGCCTCAGTACCGGGACCACCAGAAGATCCTCTAACTCTGACACCACCCCCCTCCTACCAACATCCTCTGTACCGGGAGCAATATCAGGCTCCTCGTCGGATATCTCTCATCTAGGGGGTGGATCCTGAACCAAAGTTTAACACAAAAGTAAACACATGATATTATAAGTTATTGAAATATCTATATTTGAAATAAAATACTCACAACAGGGATAAGTGGAGGAACGCCCATCTGTATCATGCGACGATTATTTTCTGTCATCTTTTTCCGCCGCCTCTCTTCAATGGGTGTCATTTTCTACAATGAAAACAAATATGAAAGTTATTAGAAACAGATAACTAATGTGTAACCCAAAAAACAAAATATAGAAATATCATTCTGATAAAAAAAACATAAAGAAACAGAAGATTTATGTTGGTTTGAAGGTGAGTACTAGGATACACACTCTGAAGTACAAGATTCAATGAAGGTCCCTCTCCATGGATTAAAAGATCCTAGGTTTGGGGCCATAGATCATAGGTTGGTAGAGTGTATTCATTGAATCATGTCCCAATTGATTTTGGAGAGGGACCTTCAATAGTTATAGGTATGGATTTGATTAGAAACACCTATAAAAAGTATATCCAAGAATTGTGACGTCCCAAACCAGGATGCCACTCATTAGTGACCCACCCCTGGAGAGTCCCCCCCCCTCGGACATCCCCCACCCACCCCAGACAGCCCCCACCCCTCAAACAGCTCCCCAATCACCTCGGACAGCCCCCCACCCCTCGGACAACCCCCCACTCACCCCAGAAATCCCCCCACCCCTCGGACAGCCACCACTCACCCCGGACAGCCCCACCCCTCAGACAGCCCCCAAACTCACCCCGGACAGCCCCCCCCCCCCCCCCCCCGCTCACCCCCGGACATCCCCCCCACTCACAGATCATAGGTTGGTAGGGTGTATTCATTGAATCATGTCCCAATTGATTTTGGAGAGGGACCTTCAATAGTTATAGGTATGGATTTAATTACAAACACCTATAAAAAGGATATCCAAGAATTGTGACGTCCCAAACCAAGATATCACTCATTAGTGACCCAACCCTGGAGAGTCCCCCTCCGGAAATCCCCCCACTCACCCCAGACTCGGACAACTCCCCAATTACCTCGGACATCCCCCACCCCTCGGACAGCCCCCCACTCACCCCGGAAATCCCCCCACCCCTCGGACAGCCCCCCACTCACCCAGGGCAACCCCCACCCCTCGGAAATCCCCCCACTCACCCTGAACAGCCCCCCCCCCCCCCCCCCACCCACCCCGGACAGCCCCCCCACCCCTCGAACAGCCCCCCACTCACCCCGGATAGCCCCCCACACACCCCGGACATCCCCAACCCCTCGGACAGCCCCCCACTCACCCCGGACTCACCCCAGACTCACCCCGGACAGCCCCCACTCACCCCGGACAGCCCCCCCCCCCCCCCCCCCCCCCCCGCCGCTCCCACTCACCCCGGATAGCCCCCCACACACCTCGGACATCCCCAACCCCTCGGACAGCCCCCCACTCACCCCGGACTCACCCCGGACAGCCCCCACTCACCCCGGACAGCCCCCCCCCCCCCCACTCACCCCGGACAGCCCCCACCCCTCGGACACCCCCCACTCACCCCGGACATCCCCCACCCCTCGTACAACCACCTGGACAGCCCCTAGCAATACCAAGATTTCTAAGAACCGAAAATTTATAAATGATATTAACACATAAATCATTTTGAATCAAATTTCTCCGGACATCCCCCCACTCACCCCAGACTCGGACAACTCCCCAATTACCTCGGACATCCCCCACCCCTCGGACTGCCCCCCACTCACCCCGGAAATCCCCCCACCCCTCGGATAGCCCCCCACTCACCCAGGACAACCCCCACCCCTCGGACAGCCCCCCACTCACCCCGGACAGCCCCCACCCCTCGGACAGCCCCCCACTCACCCCGGACAGCCCCCCACTCACCCCGGACAGCCCCCCCACCCACCCCGGACAGCCCCCCCACCCCTCGGACAGCCCCCCACTCACCCCGGATAGCCCCCCACACACCCCGAACATCCCCAACCCCTCGAACAGCCCCCCACTCACCCCGGACTCACCCCGGACAGCCCCCACTCACCCCGGACAGCCCCCACCCCTCGGACCCCCCCCCCCCCCACTCACCCCGGACATCCCCCCACCCCTCGGACAACCACCTGGACAGCCCCTAGCAATACCAAGATTTCTAAGAACCGAAAATTTATAAATGATATTAACACATAAATCATTTTGAATCAAAACAAGTCATACACCCAAGATTCAATGTCCCAACACACACCCAAATAAAACACACACCCAAAACAAGTCATACACACCCAAAACAGTAGATGAAAAACATCAAAATGATAGATTAGAAGTGTAGAACTAATAAATTTAATGAAAACAGAAAACACAAAACAGAAAACAAATAAGATAAAGATATAGCCGTGTCCTTTAGGGAAAATCAAAATAGAAAATAAAAAATAGATTAACAGCATTAAAAATAACATATGACTTACAGATTTGGAGTTCTCACCTAAAAAATTGACTAATTGAAGATGGGGAAGGAGTTCTCCAACCTGGGTGAGAGCACCTGGGTGAGAGCTTCGGCAGAGGGGATGAGAGCTTCGGCAGAGGGGATTTAGGGCTGCAGTCGCACGGGAAGGGAAAGAAACCGGGCTTCTGTTTATGAGGGAAACATTCCCAACGGTTTTAAAAAACCGTTGGGATATGAATTCTATACCAACGGTTTAAAAAAACCGTTGGTATACATCCTTCCCAGGAGGACTTTTACCAACGGTTTAACAAAACCGTTGGTAAAAGATGGCCTTTCCCAACGGTTTGTGAAAACCGTTGGGGAAAGGCTTGGATCTCCTTCAAATACCAACGGTTGACAAGAACCGTTGGCAAAACCTTGCTAAATCTCAAATACCAACGGTTATACTAAACCGTTGGTATGTAAGTGTTGGGAAAACTCCAGTTTCCAGTAGTGATGGTCTTCTACAATTATGTTCAGTACGAAATTTCGAGTCTAATAAGATCAACTTGATTTTTGATGAATAGTAAATTATGAATAGTGATTTTACGCTTAGGATTAGTAATGTTACCAAATGGATTAGTAATTTCACTCAAAGAAAGTTTTAATATAATTTGGACACCTAGATTAAGTAATGAGATTCAATAAAATGGGTAAATAACAGTTTCATAAATTATTATTCAAGTATTATTTTTTTCCGGGTGAATAGTGTTTTTTAATTAAAAATTAAATTAAAAATATTTAGAAAATTATTTTTATAAAATGGATTTCATTTTTTAACTCAGAGCATCGACATTATGTTAAGGTAATTTTTGGGGATTTTTCTGAAAAAAAATGAATTTTCGGTGAATAGTGTGTTTATTTAAAAAATGAATTAAAAATATTTAGAAAATTATTTTTATAAAATAGAGTTCATTTTTTAAATCATAGCATTGATATTTGGTCAATGTGAAATTTTGGGATTTTTCTGAGAAAGTTAAATTTTCAGTGAATAGTAAAAATACATTTTTAGGGTTTCGGTATGTTTAATGACATCATAACTGTGTCATGATGATGTCATGAGATATTTTAAGGGATGGTCGACTAAAGAGGATTAATTATTGTGTGGGGTACCCATGTGGCCTAACTCTATGGGAAGTACCATGGGAGGGCCCATGCTTTTGAGAAAACCACTTTTGAGGTGTCCCTTGGCCATTAATGCCTTGTCCCCTCACTTTCCCTATAAATACCAAGCCCTCCTCTCATCTTTTCGACTCCAAAACCATCCTCAACGAATTTCTGGTATCCTTACCTCCCAAGGAGTCCTCCCAAGGTGCCCCCAAGCCCTCAAGGTCCCAACCTTTGAGTTTTAAGAGTTACGTTTTAAGGTAAGGGATCTGACCTCTCTCTTTCTTTTCAAGTGATCTCTTTTATGTCATTTCATTTATGCTCCATGTTCTTATGTTGGAGGGTGTTATTTTATATTAATTATACTGTCATTTTTATGTTCATATGATTAGATACACCCTCTTACTCTCATAATTTCATTTTATGAATGTTTAAGTGGCATTGTTAGGCTGCCGAAATTTTTGTAACAGATTCTTTCACCCTTCTCATTTTCAAGTTCTATTTTCTTGTCAAGTCTTTCAAGTTCATTTTTATTATGTTGGGGTATTATATCTATATCTATCATACTTAACTCTTATGTTCATATGATGAGAGACCCTATTTGATCTTGTCAATTCATTTTTTAAAGCTTAAGTGACGTCGTTAGGCTGCTGAATTTTTAAGGGGATTCTTTCACCCTTCTCATTCTTTTCAAAGTTCTACTTTCATGTCAAGTATTTCAAATTCTTTTTTTTATGTTGGGTTATGATCTCTATATCTATCATACTTAACTATTATGTTCACATGATGAGAGACCCTATTTGATCTTTTCAAATCATTTTTGTTGAAGTTTAAGTGACGTCGTTAGGTTGTCGAATTTTCATAAGAGAAATCTAATTTTTGTCTTCCTTCCATGTTTTTCATTTCAAATGGTATGTCCTTAAAATTTCATTACCATGTTCATATATCCTTATTATTCTGCCCCTATACTGTTTTATGGGTCATTTATTAATGTTGGACCCATGTCCCCTCTCTTTTCAATGTTTTCTAAAACCCCGAAACATAGCTGTTATGCTGCAGAATTTTCGTCTCAAAATGCCTCTCTCTTTTCTCAAAATTATTTTATGTTATAAAGTGAATACTCAAAGCTCTTATTTATATAGGGGTATTAACATATATATCAAAATGTTCTATTTTAAATTCTGGGATTTACATACATGAGACCCGCTCTCCCCTTCCGTGGGTTTAAAGTGACGTAAAGATCATGTCTTTAAAGCAGTTTTTAAAACATTATGATTATGAAAAGAAACCCATTTATTTTAAGCTATATGGGTTATTTATGAAATTTTTGATGATGATATATGTGGATCACATGATAATAAAGGCAAATTTAAGGGTGCACCCTGATAGCGCTCCAATTCATTGGGTAATGATGTAACCACTAGAGATTACAATTTTCACGATATCTTGGTGAATAACCTTGGTAATTTTCAAATGACACCTTGGGGATGGACCTTGGTGATATGTTCATGATTGTCTATGTTAAATGATGTAGCCACATCTTAAAGTTATGAAAAATGTTATTTTTATTATGATATATCTCATGATTTATTTATCATGCCTTAAAGTTCTTTTCATGACCTTATTGAAGTATCTCAAGTTCACATGTAAAATGTTGCTCTTATTTCCCTTACTGGGCCTTCTGCTCACCCTTTCTTTTGATGTATGTCCTCAGGTTATGAGATGCAGTAATTAACTTAGTATGAACATGAGTAGAAGCCTTTCAAGTGTTTAAGAAGAATGTTTTATGTTTTCATGTTTTATGTTCCTGGTTTCCAAGACACTAAACCTTAAAGATCCTCAGTTTTGTGTAATGAAATGAAAGTTTATGTTATAAAAAGGTAGGATGCTATATCCATGGCCTTCACCATTATGGTAAGGAAGTTTCTATGTTTTTATTTTGGTTTCTCATCACTGTGATTTTTTTTCTATTTTTTTTGGCAAAGATCATTGTTAACTTATCTCTCAAGCATTGTCTATGGTTATGCCTTCTTAGATGTGGGTTTCCGATCAATTTCCCTATGTGGACCGCCAATGTGAATCAGGTGCGGTCTTGGTTTTACCTATTATTAGGTAGAGGGTGTTGGGTGGTTCCTCTATTTCTATTTTGGTTTCAGTGGCCCAATGATTGGGTCACCTTCCCTCCCCACCCCGAGTGGTGGGGGTTTTGATTTGTGCAAAAATTATTGGCCTACTACTTGTACCCTCTGCTCAGGAGAGGGTGGTTTAAATGTTCATGTTGTAGCCCTCTTACTATGAGTTGGTAGGTTTTTGTGGGAGAGTTTTTTTGGACTTGTTAAAGTGATTCCCAATTATAGTTAATTTTGAATTCTTGTTTGTTCATTTCTAGTTGGTTTCTAATGGTGGGGAGACCCACCATGGGTCTCGTTGACTTTTCTCCTAAGAACTTGTATAGTGCTAGTTTTTTCTTAATGGTGGGGATTCCATTCTGTAATCCCCAAGAATATTTGTTTTTCATTAGTTCTCTTTATTTTGGGTGATTTTTGGGTTCAATTGGCGATGTCCCGACAATCGGGTTCTCGGCTAGGTTGTGGAGGTGGTGGCTTGATCTTTCCATTGATTCTTAGGAAGTGGTTGTGAGTTGGTGTTTTTTTGAGCTAGAGGCTTAAGTTACATTGATGGTAGATGAAATTTATTTTTATTGAGAGTCTGGAACACTTTTATAAGGAACCCTTAGGTGTTGATCTTTTAGCTGGAAAGTTGTGTGGCTTTCTAGGGGTGGAAACCTTTAACGGTGGGGAGAATTGTCACACCCGTCTTTCATGTCTTTGTTTTGATCTAGTTTTTTGGAAATAATGATCCTTTAATGGGTTTTGGGTGAGATTAATGTTGATTTATGAAGTTCCATATATGTAAAATCATCTTAATTTGGGTCCCCATTTCTTGTTTGGGAGTTTTTGTAGAAAGGGTGGTTACTTCATGATTTGGGTCAAACCGTGAGCCCATTTCCATCTTTAAAAACAAATTTTGTTTCTTTTATAACTCCTTTGTTTTTAAAAAAATTTCACCCATTATAATTTCCACTTTTCCTATCATTACATATTCAAACCACCATATTCTTTTTGAACCCTTATTAATTTATAAGCATGCTGAATTTGGGTTATTCATTTAGGTATTGGGCTAGCCCGTGGGCCCATTTCCTATTTAAAAAATATTTTTTTTTTCTTTTATATATTATTCATTTTTTAATAATTTTCAGTGATTATACCTCCCACTAGAGCCCAAGAACCCTATAAGAATCCCCATGTTCCATTTTCCCTCTATGGAGCTCAACTTAGTCATAGAATAGGTAAAAACTTCTTTATTTTCTCAAATTTTCAAGATTTGAAAACAGTAATTTGTATCATTTAAAAATCATTAAATTAGTTCTATTTTCCACAAATATTATTTCCATGGTTATTCCAGACCTTAGTAACCTCTCCAAGAATTTCCAAGTAATTCCCTTTCTTCTAAGGGTGTATATCTAAGGGAATAGGAAGAGTTTTATAGTTTCTAAGGTGAGATTTCTTCTCCTCTCTCATCACTTTTCCTCCTCCTTCCATTATTTCTTGGTTGTATCTTCTCCCTGGTCATGATAGACCTAGGGTTATATTATAAAATGATTTTTTAGGAGTTTTTGGTTCATTTGGGTCTGTTCTTAATAGATTTAGGTTTTATAAACCCTCAGAGGGTGATATCAGGTGTGCGTTTCCATTGCACCAAGGTTTTGTGGTAGGTTTCCCATTGCACATATCCTTTTTATTTAAGATTCATCTCTTTAATGTTATTTTCACCCTATAAATATTCTTATTATTGTTTTATAAGCCTTAAATAACTTTATTTTTTTTGTAAAGTGGTGTTTATGCCTTGCTTTGTTAAAAGTAGTGTTGTTTTGTTATAAAAGTGCACACCAAGTGTTTGATTAAATATTC
The DNA here is from genome assembly GCA_963277665.1 of Viscum album. NCBI lineage: Eukaryota > Viridiplantae > Streptophyta > Magnoliopsida > Santalales > Viscaceae > Viscum > Viscum album. The sequence goes on along the minus strand of OY728146.1, from coordinate 637,761,795 downwards.
GGTTATCTTTCACACTTGTTTTGTGATTTGTAGAACCTTTTTTAGGGTATTTTGAATATTTTTCAGAATATTTAATACATTTATGGCATGCAATTGGTATTTTTATTGCTTTTCAAGTTCTTTAAATGAATTTTGTTGTTATAGAGTGTATACCATGTGTTCGGTAAATTGTTCAGTTGGATTTTATGTGTTAAGTGTAATTTAAAAATTTTTTTTGGATTTATAAATGAATTAAAAGCAAGAAAATTGTATTTTTTGGTTCCTTATATGGCTTTAAAATTTGTCTTTGGTTTTACAAACAAAAGGGTTTTTGGTTTATAACATGTTTTGGCTTGAGTTGCCGGAAAATGGCCTATTTGGCATCCTTATAAAAAAATGGTTGTTAATTAGATGTGTAACCTAAATGTTTTAAGGGATTTATGAAAGTGGTTTTCTAATATAAATGGTGTGTATAAACCTCTTTATTAAAAGTGAAATTTATACCTTTGGAAAATGTTAGTTTTGAGAAACACTTAAAGGCCCGTTTGGCAACTTTGTGAAAAATGGTGAAATTGTTTATTATGAAAACCTTTTGTGGATGTTTATCATGCCATGGTTGTATTTATATGGTGGTATGTAATTACTGAGTAATCATTTTGATACATTATGAGAGTTCCTTAGGTTGGACTCTTTTTGTTCTTTTTTATTAATGGCATGATATCGGTCCTTGGAGTGACTTAGGGTGATGTCTGTTGTGAATTATTATTATATATATTGTGATTGGATGCTCGGATGGCATCAGTTGGATCACCCACATTAGATATTTGAGACATGGGAACATGAAATATTGTGAGAATATTATAATAATGATTGTTGCGCTGGTAGGTCATGGTACTGACCAGTGGCCCATAGTAGGTGGATATATTGGGTTTAATACAATGGGATTTTCCCTCATCCTTCCTGTGAAAGGATGGTCGAGCATATTGATAATTTTGATTTCATTGTGTGTGAAATGTCAACAGGGATGAGTTCTCATGTATTGGTGTATTCTGTATTATTCTTGATCACCTAGGTTCACCCATGTCTATTTGGATTTTAATTGCTTACAGTGATGAATATGATGTATGTATGTACATTTACATTTCCCTTGTTGTGTGATTACTATCATGCCTTCTTGCATATTGTTTTCATTGGAAAGTGGTGGGATGGTTTTGATAAGGTTTATCAAAAAAAATCAAATGAAAGTGTTTTATCCTCTTTGTACAAATCTGAAAATGTAAACATCACTTTCCCCTTGAAAATGTTATTATCACACTAGTTGAACAAATCTAGTTTTGGAAATGAATAAGGGAAATGGTTTGTAATTTATTTTGATTAGAAAACCATAATTTTATATATTTTATTTCAAACTTGAAATTTATGTTTCTTTTATTTTAAAGGATGTGCATTGGGAATAGATTATCAGGCTAGCCTGTTGAGTTTTAATACCCACACCTATAGTTCTTTTCTATTTTTATCCCTTGTACAGGTTTTAGCTTGAGTTTGATCACCTTGAGAGATGTGTAATAATTATGTTGGATAGTGACCAGATGGATCACATGGAGTTAGTTGGTCATCAGGTATGGTTAGTTTAGTTGTATCGTTCAGTTGTACTTCAAGTTTTGTTGTATACATGATGATTAGTTTAGTTTTTATAAATGTGTATTGGGTTATCCATTTATTTCATCTGTTTGTTTTAGTGTATATATTTTGAATAAATCATTCACTTGTCTACTCTAATGATTCTTGGCACTAGTTTCCAGCTCGTGGGTATTGGGAACGCCCTTCGAGACATGCCACAGATCGGTTCGGGCTCCTGGTTCAGGGTCGACCTGGTCTAGTTCGTGGCACTTTTTGACCAAATTTAGGATTCAATGTCGAGCGAAGGGATGTTAGGAAAAATATGGGTAGATATTGTCCAAAAATAAGTGGTTTTAGAGGTGTGAGTAATGGGGAGATCTGGTGTCATTTTATAAGGTAGGAAAAGACTCACTTGGTATTTTTGAAAATAAGTTAGGTGTACCCACATTTTTACCAAAAAAAAAGTCATAAAAAACCTAACAAAATCAATAATTTAAGGTTAATGGATGAATTATGGTAATAAAAGGAGTGTTTTACAAGTTTATATGTTATTTGGGTCCTTGATTTAAAGGTTTATTCCTTTATTAAACTTAATTCTTCCTTAATAATTATAATTAATTTTAATTACTTTTGCTGATCGTTTTGGTAAAAAACTAAGTTGAACTTATTAGAAATTATAAATTATGATGATTCCAAATATAGGATAAATTTTTTCAAATTCTAATCATATAATTAGAAAAAAAAAATAATTTAAATTTAATCCCGTAGATAGGACAACAATGCGAGTTTTTAAAGTAAAAATGTCCAAAAGTTTGCTATATTTTTATAGTCAATTTCAAAGTAAAATTGATTAAAATTATACAAATTATATTAATTTATAAAAATATGATCTAATTAAACATTAAAATAAATTATAATTATAATTTAACCTTATAAATATATTATAATAAAAATCATTTTTGAACTAAATTTATTATTTTTAACTATTCAATAAAAAATGAAATGTCTCAGAAAAATATCAAAAATTTACCCTATGATAATTTTTATGTTTATATTTAAAATATTAAGTTTATTTTGACATATTAAATCAATAAAAGTTTCATAATTAAAATTTAAAATGGGTTCTCCATTAAAAGGTAGTAAAATTGCCTTTATAAAAAATATAGGTTTTTATGTGTGAAATAGAGTTTGTTCTTATCTTTGGTTTATCATAGAGAATGGATGAATATAAAAAATATATGATTGAATATATAACATATATATTTAATTAAAATCATTCAATAATTGTAATTAATTATTATTATTAAGGTAAAACTTCTTTGGAAACATAAAAATAATAATATTTCTTTTTTTATATCTAATTGGTTCTTATTTTGGTTTCTCATTAATTGGTAACCCATGAATTCATTTTATATTTATATAAACCATAAATTTTCATAAGTTAGTTAATATTGTTCATATCCTCCAACATAATTTCTAGTTTATATCATATTATATTAAATAATAATATTTTAATAATATATTTTTATTTGGTGAAACTCAGTCTTGCGTGTAACGTAAGCTATCATAGAGGGTTGCTTTTATGTGTAATGAAAGCTATCGAGGAAGGTATCTCTTTCATGTAATAAAATCTAACTCAACGTTAAATTCATTAAAAGATATATAATATATTATATTTATTTAAGATATTAAATATATTGTAAACTATTAAGTTATTGTATTCCCTATTTACACTTGGTGGTGCGTGTTATACAGGCCACTGAATGCAAAGTTGTAATTTAGAATTTCAGGGTGTTACGTTCTCCCTACCTTAATTAAATTGCATACTTTCAATTTAAAATTGATCTTGGTGATAGATTTTTTGATATTTCTTATGTTAAAATCCCACATCATGAGTAGCGTTCATAAAACATCCTCTAGAAAAGAGAGAATAGGAAGTGAAAATTTCACATGGAGTAACATATAACTAGGTATCTAAGTAAGAGAACAATAGTAGAAAGTAAAAATGTATACTTGGATAAATCATAAATACTTATAAGTATTGAATGAGGTCATTAATCACAAATAAGTGAAATATCAATAGAAAGTTTAGGGGCACAAATCCATAAATCTGTGATGTTTTAAAACAATATCAGTTCAATAAAAATTAAGTTATTAGGACATCATTTTATCTCAAATTCATTTTCCTAATTTTGGGTAATTATTTTAATACCTAAGAATATATAGAAATATTCTTACTTGATAGGTTTAAATTTCATATAAACAATCCAAACTTTTGTTTGTGATTTTATCAAATTCTAATTTATTCCTCTACTACTAGAAATTAATTACCAATAATGAATTTTTTTATGCCTAAAGAAATAAAAGGAACTTTTAAACAATCATAAGGCCTATAAAAGAGTGATAAGTCTAAATATTTTTATAAACTATCTTCCAAAACCAATCTGGTTCATATATTAATCTATAATCTTCAAAAGTGATACTACTAGTTCATCCTTAATATTTATTCATCAAACTATTCAACTAAAAATATAACAACCCAGGTACTTATAAAATAATTTCTTCTAATTATGGAATTAAATACTCAAATTATTTATAAATTTATAATAAAATATGTTTTATTTATGGAAATTAAGGAATCCATACTAATATAATAGTAACTTGACTTTAAGAATAGTGACATGACTATTAGAAATAGTAATTTGGACCAAATAATAGTAATATCAACTATGAGATTATAAATAAAATTTTGTATCTTATAAGTGTAATCATGATATATTTATATCATGGAATAAGTAAATAAATGTTATGGAAATGATAAATTAAATGTTGGTATTTTTGTAAGTCATAAATATTTAACTAAAATTTTATAATTAATTTAATTATTTAAAAGAAATTTTATTTTCATAAAATATATTCATAAATTATTTTTTTTATTATGATTTTAAGATAATTTTATGATAATTTAATTACTTTTTTAAAGTGTTATAAAATTAGTTATAATTTTAAAATTGGTGTTTTTTGAATAAATTATGATTTTAATCAGAAATTAGATTTCTAATATTTAGAAAATTATCTTCAAAAAATGGAGTTCATTTTTAATTCTACACGTTGAAAAATGGTTGGGGTGAATTTTTGGGATTTTCCAAAAATACTTGAATTTTTTTGAATAGTAAAATATAATAATTTACGAAATAAGCTAAATACATGAATTATTGAGTCATAGATGATGTTCTAATAAGTTAAGAACCCTTGGTTCAAATTAAAATTCACTAATTACTATATTTAGTCACAATAACCAACACTAATTCTTTTCTTGAGCAAAATAATAAAATAATGATTAAAATAATGGAAAACCCCTCTCACCTTCACTATAAATACCACCTCTCACTCCCTCTTCTCCTCACACCACTCAGGATTTGATAATTGTCATATTTTTTATCAATCCTCTTCCCAAGCCTCTTACCCACTTCCATGACCTCCTAGTCTCACCAAAAGTTCAAAACCAAAGGCCTTAAAGAGGTTCTCAAGGATGATAATTCAAGAGGTAAAAAACATCTTTCATTTTCTTTTATTTACTTTTCAATTACTTTTATTTTCTTATACTCTGTTCACCTCCACTCATCCAAGAAGAATAAAAAATCTATTATCTTATATATACTATAATTTAATCATATTTATGGAAAAAATCATCATCATACTTCTTCTCCTCTCCCTCTTATTCTAAAAATAAAAACACCATCTGTGATGTGTCAATTTACAAACATCATGGATGATGTGTTTTCAATTTCCATTACCTCCTTAATGTCTGGTCATAAAACCATTTTAATGGTTAAAATAGATTATAAATTTTATGATATAACCAATTTTATGTTCTGTAATTAACATATATACATAACATTAAGTTATATAATGAAATTAGTTTTTGATTGTCGAAGAACCGCCAAAATGATCTAAAAAAATATCATTAATGTTTTATCTAATGATTCATCATCATATCTGAAAAAAATGAATTATGGTATAATTTAATATTATGGAAACATATTAATACCATTTCATTCTACTTTTGTAGTTTTTCTTCCATTCTATAAGAAAATACATTATGAACCGACCATGGAAACCTTGTAAAGAACGCACCCTAAATAATGAAAATAACAAAATACTATTAATAAATGGGTGGAATGATGTTATAAAATGATCATATAAGGTGTTATAAAAATAAATATATTTTTTTAATATTAATAACACTCCTTTAACCATTAAACATGACATTTAAATTCATTTTAATTAAGACGAACTCAAGGTAAGGGAATTCATAACCCAATTTCCATTCTTCAGGTTAACCTTTAACTTCATTGATTTTGTGATACTAAGATTATTAATTATATAAATGTTTAATATATTATGTTTTATTATTTGGATTTATAGTGAGTAAACAAATTCCTTTAATTTTATTAATTCTTTCTTCAATGATATGGTATATGTAAGGGACTCCTCTTAAAAAATCCTCTTTCAAATTTCCATTTTTTCAAAATTCAAAAGGAATTTTTTTATGCAAGTGTTCATGTTTTATGATTTTTTTATGGTTATTAGTAATTATTAATGATTAATGGTGGGAACTATACCTCCCTCCAATTCATTGGGTATTTTTAAGTTGGAGGTTTGTCGTATGGTTACTCTAAGTGTAACTACAAATGGTTACACCATAAGGTAGTTGTGAGGGTTACATTGTAAGGTTGTTGTGAGGGTTAAATTTTAAAGTAGCCATGAGTGTTAAAAATCATATGGTATCTGAGATGGTTACAATATTAAGTAATTAATTCCCAAAGTAATCTATATGGTTTATTTATGCTTTTTTATGTTTTCTGAAAATCTCATATTCTCACAAAGTTACTATACGACACTTATTAGGTGAGAAGTATGTCTGTGAAACTGATTTCATATGTTTATAAGTATTCATACACTAATATTTTATCTTTTTTTATACCCCTTACTAAGATTTTAGTTCTCATACCAATTTTTAAAATGTTTTTCATAGGGTTTAAGGATGACTAAGAGAAAAGTAGAATATAAGATGAATGTTGTGAAGACTTTTCATGAATAGATTTCATATTTTACTAAAAACAAGTGTATTATGAAAAAAATGGATATTTTTTAAGTAGTTTCCAATTTGTATTCTTATGGGTTGATATTTATGAATTATATTCTAAATTTCTAAAACTCTAAACCAAAAAGATATTTGGAAATTTAATAATGTGAATTCTAAAGGAAATTACTAGATAATGTAATGTTTAAGGTCAAGTCTTTATAGTTTCTCTCAAAGTATGGTTTAGATAACATTGGTGGTTAGGATGATGTTAATAAAAGACGATAAATGTTTCTTACCTTATTTTTATATTTAAATGATATCGAATTTTAAGATTATCATATTGCTTCATCTAAGATATGTCTGTTCAGAATGGTTTTCTACATGAGAAATAGGGAAGATGAAGTTAGAAGGAACTGAGAGGCTAATATCTTTCTAAATCCACAACCGGGAATGGTAGGTATTGGAGAAAAGATTTTTGTGACAGTAATGGCCTATCTGACAAATGAAATAAAAGGTGGTGTCATCCATGAAATAGAACAACTAGAACTACAGAAAAGGAACATGATGATAGTGTAACATTTTATGAGGCAACACCCTCATGATTTTAGTGGATCTTCTGACCCAGTGGTGGATAAAGGGTGTATTAAATCCATTTAAAAGATATTTAATGTCATGGTGTGTTCATATAATCAAAAGTTTAGTCTTTCCATTTATCATTTTGAAGTTGAAGCTGACTAGTGGTGGTCAATGGTCAAGAATATTAGGGATAGTGAGGATATTTATGCCTTGGAATGGGATGAATTAAAAAATATTTTCCTTGAAAAATATTTTCTTAAGGTTTTTTGAATTAGGATGGAAAAACAATTCCTTGAATTCAAGAAAAGGTAGGAGGATTCAGTGGACTTTTATGAAGCAAACTTCACCTGATTGTAAAGGTATGCTCCAAATCTTATTTGGGATCTTGATAGTAAAATATATCATTTTTACTCAGGATTAAATCTAAGGTACCGAAGGGAATTTTCCTAATGGGAATTAAAAAGTTATGATAAACTTTTCTGAAGTGATGATAGGGTATAAATGGAGTTTTTTAATGATTACGTGTACTTTCAAAATAAGTATAATAAGAGGACTATATGGAAAGTGATGGGTAAGAATCAATCAAAGAAACCTGGAAGGTAAGAAATTCTAGTTTCTAGTTCATGAAAAATGTGGTGAAAATAACCCTAGGGAATTCTTTAACAAAACTAGGAAGATTTTTCAACATGGTAAGTTTAGACATATGACCCAAGATTGTAATTAAAATGAACTTAGGATCAATTGTGATATACAAACTATAAAGTGTTTTAAATGTGGTGAGATGCGTCATTATGAAAATACATGTCCAAAGAAAGATATTAATGATGGAAAACAACCATATTATAAGAATAAAGGTGTAGTGAGATCCTTTATGACTACGTTAGCAGATGTCAGTCCATCCAATGGAGTGGTATCAGGTAATTTGTTTTTTTACTTATATTTTTCTAATGTATTGTTTGATACGGGATCTAAAAATTCCTTTATTTATGATAAACTTTATTGTAAATTATAAATTTTACCTTAATAAATGATACTGTAACTTATGCTTAAAACACTATGGGGAAATATTATAGCAAAAACGAATTATAATAATCTTCCTGTTGTTGTTTGTGGAAATACATTACCTTAAAACTATGTTGTTTTCCCTTAGTATAGTTTGATATTATTCTGGGTATAGATTGTCTTTCTATTTATCATGATAAGATTGATTTTAGGTCTAAATAAGTTGTTTTTTATAAAGATTTTTAGTTTGTATACAAGAATGAACCCATAAATTTGATAATATATCAGGAAGCTGAGAAATTTTTAAAAGATGGAAATAAAAATTATCATTCTCATATTTTTGAAAACAGGGGAACTGTTCATATTAATGATGTTCCAGTGGTAAATAAATACCTATTTTTTTATGAGTTTCTCGGTGTTATACCTACTCAAGAAGTTGAATTTACCACTGACTTATTTCCTGATGCTAAGTTAATTTCAAGACCCCCTTATCAAATGGATCAAGTAGAAATTCTTTAATTGAAAAATCAGTTACAGGAGTTGCTCGATAAAGGGTTCATTCATCCTATCACTTCACCATGGGGTGATACTATTTTGTTTTTTTTAAAATAAATATGCTTCCGTGAAGCTTTTCATTGATTATAGAGTTTTTAATGACACTAAAATTAAGAATAATTATTCATTACCTCATATCGATGACTCGTTTCATCAGATCCAGAGAAATAAATATTTTTCAAAGATTGAATTGAGATCTAAGTACCATAAGATGAAGGTGAAGGAGGATGACATCCTGAAAAAAACTTTTTATATTAGATATGGGAAATATTAGTTTGTTTTTATGACCTTTGGTTTGAAAAATTCCCCTATTGTATTCGAGGATCTTATTAATAGAATATTCCATGAATATTTGGATAAGTTGGTTGTTGTCTTTATTGATGATATTTTGGTCTTTCCAAAAAGTTATGAGGATCATGAAAAACATTTAAGGATTGTCTTGAAAACTCTAAAAGAAAATAATTTATATAGAAAATTTAGAAAATGTTATTTTTGGTTGCTAGTGATTTCTTTTCTTGGGAAAATTCTATATAAAGATGGAATAACAATTGATCCCACTAAAAAAGTGTTTAATGAATGGCCAAGACCTAAAAATTTTATAGAGATTCATAGTTTTCTTTTGTTATTAGTTTATTACTGATGGTTTGTCAAAAAAAATTTATAGCTATTTAGCCTGCTAACTAAGTTAACATGAAAATGGGTTAAATTTAATTATATAGAATAATGTAATGTTTATTTTCATGAACTCAATAAGTGATTGGTGAATGATCCCTTTTTGTCCTTGCCTTCCAGAAATGGTGATCTTTTCATCTACAATGATGCTTCATTGAAGGGTATTGGTTGTGTTCTGATGTAGAATGATGAGGTAATTTCTTATTCTTCAAGACAATTGAAATATCATGAGTTAAATTATCCCACACATGATTTGGAATTAGCAACTGTGGTTTTTTATTTGAAAATTTAGAGGCATCATTTATACAGATCCAAATGTGAAATATATATTGACCATAAAAGTATGAAGTATATATTTACACAGATGTAATTGAACATGAGGTATAGAAGATGGATTGAACTGATAAAGGATTATGATTGCATGATCAATTACAATCCTATAAAATAAAACAAAGTGGAAGATGCCTTGATCTAAAAACATCATGCATCATTAACCATGTTTTTTTGGAACAAGACCCCTTTATTATTGATTTGATGAATTTTGTCTTGGAAGTTATTGGTGCATGAAATTTTTCGGTTTTATTTCAGTTTCAGTGCAGTCATCTCTATCAGACAGAATTAATAAAGTATAGAAGGAAGACGGTGAGTTGTAGAAAAAGGTAGAATTGTTGAAAAAGGGTAAGTTTCGAAAATTTAAAATTGATAAAGGTTTTGTTTTAAGATTTGTAAAGAGATTATGTATGCTTTTTGATTTTAATATGAAGAAATAATTGTTAAGTGAAGCTCATAGGATTCCATTTTTAGTTCATTTGGGAAATACTAAGAAGTACAAAGACCTTCAGCAGTATTATTGGTGGGATGGAATGAAAATAAATATTGCTGATTTTACCATAAAATGTTTGACATGTCAATAAATTAAAGCAGAGAGACAACTATAAAATGGGTGTCTTCAGCCTGTTTCAGTACCAAAGTGAAAATGGGAAAATATATCCATAGGCTTCATGATGGGACTACTAAATACTTCTTGAGGTAATAATGTGATTGGGGTTATTGTTGACCGGCTGACTAAATCTACACATTTTCTTCATATTAGAGATACTATGTATTTGGATCATCTTTCTTGATTGTACATCAAATAGTTTTTTAGGTTAGATGGAGTTCCTCTTTATATTATATCTAACCATGATCCCAGTTTTACTTCTAACTTTTGGAAAGGACTTCAGAAGTCATTGGGCATAAAATTAAATTTCATCACTGTTTTTGATCTTCAATATGATTGATAGAACAAGCTAACAATTAATACATTGGAGGATATGATTTGATATTTTTCAATAGAATACCTGGGAATTTGGGATCAGAATATTTTTTAGTTGAGTTTTCTGATGATAATAGTTTTCATTCCAGTATACAGATCGAACCTTTTAAGGCATTGTATGAAAAGTAGTGACAAACTCTAGATTTTTGGGATGAAGTCAGGGAAAGGAAGTTGATGGGACCATAATTAGTAGATTAAGTGTCTTATAAAGTGAATATGATTTAGCAAAACATGAGGAAAGCTCAGAGAAGGCATAAAAGTTATGTAGATAATAATAGGAAAGTATTTTATTTTGAGGTAGGATATCATGTTTTTCTTAGAATCTCACCATGGAAAAGTGTTATTTGTTTTTATAAGAAATAAAAGCTAATTCCAAGATTTATTGTGCCTTATGAAATCCTATAGAAAGTTGGACTAGTAGCCTACTGAGTATCTTTTCCTCTGATTTTATCTCAGGTACACAATGTTTTTCATGTTTTGATGTTGAGAAAGTATATTCTAGATTCATCTCATATTTTGAGATCAGAAGTAGTTCAGTTGGAAGAGAACCTCTCTTATGAAGAGAAACCTATTCAGATTACTGAATGTAAAGAGAAAGTATTATGAAATAAGTTAATCCACCAGGTTAAGGTTTTTTGAAGAAATCACATGGTTGAAGAATCAACATGGGAATATAAAACTCCAATGAGGAAAAGGCATCCTTACTTATTTAATAAGTGAATAAAAATTATGAGGATGTAATTTCAAGAAGGTGGGAAGAATGTAACAACCCAGGTACATATAAAATAATTGATTTTTATTCTAGAATTAAATAGTCAAATTATTTATAAATTTATAATGAAATAAGTGGTATTTATTTAAATTAAGAAATTCATACTGATGGAATAGTAACTTGACCATAAGAATAGTGACATGACCATTAGGAATAGTAATTTAGCTAAAAGATTATTATCCTCAACTATGAGAGTGTAAGTAAAAATTTTGTATCTTATATGTGTAATCATTATATATTTATATCATGGAATAACTAAAAAAATTGATTTGGAAATGATAAATTAAATTTTGGTATATTTGTAAGTCATAAATATTTAAATTAAAAGTTTATAATTAATTTAACGATTTAAAATAAAATTTATTTTTATAAAATAGATTCATAAAATATTTTTTTTTCTTGTGATTATAAGATAATTTAATGAGACTTTAATTAATTTTTCAAAGTATTATAAAATTAGTTATAATTTTAAAATTGGTATTTTTGGAATAAATTATTATTTTAATTAAAATTTTTGATTTCTAATATTTTGAAAATTATTTTCAGAAAATGGTGTTCATTTTTTAATTCTACACATCAAAAAATGGTTGGGGCAAATTTTTCTAATTTTTCTAAAATAATTGAATTTTTTGTGAATAGTGAAATATAATAATTTGCAAAATAAGCTAAATACATGAATTTTTGAGTCATGGATGATGTTATATTGAGGTAAGAACCCTTGATTTGAACTCAAATGAAATAATTAATATATTTAGTCACAAAAACCAATACTATTTCTTGTCTTGAGCAAAATAGTAAAATAATGATTAAAATAATTGAAAACCCCCCCTCTCCTCCACTATAAATAGCACCCCTCACCCCCTCTTCTCTTAAAATCTCTAAAGATTTTGTCCTTTTCCGATTTGTCCCTAATATTCTTCCAAATCCTCTTCCCCATGTCCAATACCTTATGGTCTCACCAAAAGGACAAAACCAAAGGCCTTAAGAAGGTTCTCAAGGAGGATAATTCAAGAGGTAAAAATCCTCTTTCATTTTCTTTTATTTCCTTTTAAATTTTTTTATAATATCTTAACCACCACTCATCCAAGAGGAATTAAAAATCTATGATATTATATATACTATAATTTTATCATGTTTATGTAAAAATTCATCATCGTTCTTCTTCTCCTCTCCCTCTTATTCAAAAAATAAAAACACTTTTCGTGATGTGTTGATTTACCAACATCATGGACGATGTGTTTTAAATTTTCATTACCGCCTTAATGGATATTAATAAAACCATTTTAATGGTTGAAATATATTTTAAATTTTATTATATAACCTCTTTTATGTTCTATAATTAACATATATACATTATATTAAGTAATATAATAAAACTAGTTTGAGATTATTGAAGAACCGCAAAAATAATCTAAACGAATATCATTAATATTTTATCTAATGATTAATCATAATATATGAAAATAAAATTATTTATACTATAATTTAATATTTTTTAAAGATATTAATACCATTTTATTCTACTTTTGTAGTTTCAATTCTATTCAACAAGAAAATACATTACAAGCAGACCATGGAAACCATGTAAAGAATGCACTTGTACATGAGCCTCAGCCCGGTTGGTTAGGACTCTTCAAGTTCATCCATGAGACCCAAGATCGAATCAAGGTGGAGGAATATTTTTTGGGTACTATATCAATACTGTAGTAGGTACTATAGCAGGCACTATAGCAGATATTATTTGGTACTATAGCAGCTGAACTATTCACCTTCGGGCTGTTGGTTTGGGCCTGGAGTCCTTATGGACTTCAGGCCACTAAAGGCCTTCGGGCTAGTTTGGAACACCTCAAGGCATTTGGGCCACCTCATATAGATCATGGAGTGCAGATGTAACCAGATAGACCAAAGGAACTAGCTCCAGATGAGGACTCAGAGTAGGCAGATTCACCTTGATAAAGCTATCCATATTTGGAAGAATGATATGGTATGGAAATTTCCATCAGGACCAGGTATGTACACATCTACATTGGTATTTCTAGTTGTACAAGAAATGAAAATTTGGGAAGCTAACTTCATGATCTAGATGTTGGGGAGGGTCATTTTCTAGTGGTCATATTTGGGATGAATTCTTGTAAGACCATTAGGTCATATAATATAATAAGCCTACATGCCTTTTAAGGGTTTCCCCTCATCCCTTGAAAGGGGGTTATCAAAAATCAATAAAAAGAAGTCCTTCGGGCCATTCAGTATGTAGATAACGCACCTGAAATAATGTAAATAACAAAATATTATTAATAAATGGTTGGAATGATGTTATAAAATGATCATATCAGGTGTTATACAAACAAATATGTTTCTGTAAAATATTAATAACACTCTTTTAACCATTATACATGAGGTTTAAACACATTTTAAGTAAGAAAAACCTAAGTTAAGGGAATTATTAACTCAATTTCCATTATTTGAGATAACCTTATAATTCATTGATTTTTTTATGCTAATATTATTTGTGATATGAACCTTTAATACATTATGTTGTATTATGTGAATTTACAGTGATTATATATATTCCTTTCATTTTATTAATTCTCTCTTTAATGATATGGTATATGTAAGTGACTCCTATTTATAAATCCTCTTTTAAATTTATATTTTTACAAAATTCAAAAGGAATGTTTTTATAAAAGTGTTCATGTTTTATGATTACGTTTTGGTTCTTGGGAATTGTTTATGATGAATGGTGGGACCTATATCTTCCTCCAATGCATTGGTTATGTTTAAGTTTGAGGTTGGCAGTATGGTTACTCCAAGTGTAATTGCTATGGTTACACCATAAGGTGGCCATGAGGGTTATATTGTAAGGTAGTCGTGAGGGATAAATTGTAATGTAGTTGTGAGGGTTACAAATCATATGGTATCCATGATGGTTACAATCTTAATTAAGTAATTCTACAAGTAACCTATATGGTTTACTTACTTTTTTCTATGTTTTATGGAAATCTTATGTTCTCACAAAGTAACTATATGATACTTATTGGATGAGAAGTATGTCTTTGTGAAAATTATTTCATATGTTGATAACTATTCAAGAACTAACAATTTCTCTTTTTTATATATATCCCTTACTAAGCTTTTTGTGCTCATACCATGTTTAAAAATGCTTTTCACGTGGTTTAAGGATGGGTAAGAGAAAAGTAGATACCAATATGAATGTTGTGAATACATTTCATAAATAGATTTTTTGTTTTATTAAAAACTTTTTTATTATGAAAAAATGGATATTGTTTTAGTAGTATACAATTTCTATGATTATGGGTTGATATATATAAATTATATCCTAAATTTCTAAAAATATAAACCAAAAAGATATTTGGGAATGTAAGAATGTGAATTATAAAGGAATTTACTAGATAATGTAATGTTTAAGGTTGGTTTCTTATAAGAAATGAAAAATTAACTAGGACATTACGTTGGTCAGTGGTTGGCATGAAAAATGTATCATCCTTCGGTCATGGGTTCAATACCTACATGGAATTTCCATATTTGATTGGTTGTCACCCATAATACTGGTTTTCCTTTTCTAAAACCATATTAATATAATTTAAAAAATAAATCTAATGGACATACTTGAAATTTAATCATTAAATCAAATCTTAACTAAGTTTTTTAATTCAAACATTTTTTATAAAGTATCATAATCGTATTTTTCTATTAGTATGATGTCATTACAGACCATATGAACCCTAAATGTTATCCATGGCTTTAAAATTACATCAATATAAATGTAAAGGAATTATCACTCAAATAAATTTTTCCAATGTATGATTCTAAAATAAATCATATTCCTTAGATGTTTCATGATTCTTATAGCCAAAATACCACTAGTAAAATACTTATACAATTTAATTATTGAATCCCAGAAAAAAAATACTTCATCAAAATTGGTCCTTAATTATTATAAGATTTAACCATAATATAATTTTTAGGATTTATAAATCATGAAACCTTATTTTTAAATCTAAAACATCATAGTTTTAACCTAGGATATTCATTTTCATTATCTATTCAAATCCTTATTAATGGTTTGTAAAGAAAATTTGAATTATCCTAAGAATATCCCTCGATATTTTCAAACCAAGTGTGTAGTAAGGCCCGTTGTCATGAACCAGGTTACCCTGAGTTAGGATTAGAACACCTTTTTAGAGTTATAACTCCTAGGTACATTTGTGCCAGAACTAATCAACTTGTAGCATCCAAACAGGGATGTATTTCTAGTAAGACCCACATAATCTATACCTTACCAAAACTCTAGGATGTTATTCTATACATATCCTCAAATTATACCTTAGGCTTATTTTCTATAACCTATGTTTTTCTAAATCTAGTACCTAAGGTTTCTAATAAACTTCCTTTTATATCAACTGTAGTGACCTGACCCCAGATATCACAAAGATAGTGATTACTATCAATTATATTGGCATGATTACAATGAATCAAATCCCGAAGCACCGAAGAGTTTAGTAGTATTATTAAACTAGATATATAAATGAGTCTTATTTTAAAAATGAATACACTAATTACAACATAATGTTTTGATTCTAAATAAATTAATAACTTTGAGGATAACATTATTTCATATAGTAAATACCTACATATCTTTCATAGTATGCTTCTTGGGTTCTTGGGGAAAGAAGCATAATAAGGGTGAGTTCAAATGATCGGTAAGGGTAACGTATAGTGGAATAAATAATGAATCAATAAGATTAATAATTGTGGAATGGTAAATAGTGTAACACACATAACATATAATCAACAAACTGAGAAGGAAGTTCATAAAAAATCTATAAAGGTAATAAATGGAAACATATCCCATTCAAATAACAAAATAAGAAAAAATCAATATGGAAATTTAAGAAATTGAAAAACATTCCAGTCAATTAATTAACTAAAAATGAAATTTATCCATAGATATGTCAATAAAAGATCTCATGGATGAATAATAATTGAAACTAAATTAGGTAAATGCTTAATTATTGGGCACCATGTTTCCTAGGTACATGGAACCATTAACATCGAGTGACAGTTTACCTATTCTAATTTTCACAAATAATTTATCCTATGAGACTATTGATGAATCGAGGGGATTTTATTAACCGGTACCTTACCCATAGACCTAGTATTAATCGGTCTCTAAATCATTGGGCTTTCGTTAATCAGTCCCTAACCCGTATAGTGTATTTCCAAATCATTTAAATAAAGTAACTTATAAAATATCCATATTGAATAAAGGATATGGGTTTATTGATATTTCACCAAATAATAAAATAACTATCAAAGTGAAAATCGTATTAAAAATGGCCTATGGTTCAGGATATTATCATATCCATAAAAAATTATATAGATATTTAGGTAAAATTCAAGGTCAAACAATCATAGGATATTGAAAATTTTAAGGGGATTAAAATAAATTAAGGAAGTGAATGTGAATACTATACTTGAAAAAATCAATGATAAACCATCTAGAGGATAAAATATGATGGTATCAATACAACATATTCCAAGTAGAGTAAAATAAAGGGTTGTTGTTTTTTAATATTAATACTATAAAAATATATTTTAAAATCATTCTTGAGGAAAATATATTTTTTTGTAAAACCTATTTAAAAACATTTTCTTTGAAAATCACTTTTGAAAACATTTTCTTTAAAAAGTAACCTTTTAGTCCTGAAAAGGAGTCCTTAAATAAATTATGGTGGTTAAATCCATACAATTTTTACGAGGTAAAAATAACATTCCTTTTTCATGGTTAAAGGTTATAAAAATTCATTATTCAAAAAGCAATAAGAAGATTCCTTTGAAAAAAAATTAGTAAAATAAAAAGGGGAAAAATGTCTTTAAGAAAACATTTTAAAAACATTTAAAAAATATTTTATTAAAACATGGTTTTTATAAGAAAATAGGTTCTCCAGCTAAAGAGAAATACAAAGTTGGGTTTTATGAAAAAACATTTTCTAAAACATTTTGAGTTACAAATAGGGGAAAATGGTACTAATACATTAAAATGGTCATAACTAACTAGAGGAGAGAGAAAATTATGTTTTTATTGAACAATGTACATATAATTTCCTTGAATGTAAATACCATTTAAAGATCATTAAAGTTATTTTTGAGGTAAATAATATTTAAACATTTCAAAGTGTACCATACCACTTTGAAAGATTTTAAATCATAATACTCATGGAGGAATAACATTAAATTAAAGTTTAAAATACCATTATGAAAAAAGGATTAATGATATAATATAAAAAATGAATATTATATACACCACACAAAATATGTAAGTGGTGAACATGAAATTTATCTCACAGATGTAAAAAGTGATATGAGAATCCCTTACTTTGAGCTTCCTTTTTGGTGAACATACTTTAACATTATATATAATAAAATTATGTTAATTTTATACTTAATTAAGAACATTTTTAATTTTTATAATCAATTTTATTTCACTTATAACTATGCTTTTTTCAACTACTTAAATAATTAATTTTACGTTAGGTGTTTTGACAAAACTCGATTTATGTGTCAAAAATAACATTAGTAGGTCAACTATGGTCAAAGAGGTCATTATATAACATCTAAATAATAATAATAATGACATAATTATCATATTTTTACATTAATAATAATTTTAAAATAAATAATTAAATATGTTTATGAAAAATGAACCAATGTTACAATCATGGAGACGGTAGGTCGTACGTACACATAAGGAATATTCCCATTTTTCAATGATCGTTATGGAAAGAAGGTAAGGAATACTATGTATTTATATAATTATAATTATATAATAAATAAATTATATACTTATATATATATAATTATTTTTATGTAAAATTAATCACATCAGGATGAGGAGGTAGTAGTCCACACGTCCAAAAACGACATTATCACTTTTTAAGTTTGTGGCTGAAAGGGTAATAAATGAAATGGTGTCTATATATATATTATTTATAGATATTTATTTATTTAATGGATATAATATTGAGTTTTTTTATGTAACCTATGTTTAATTATAATAATCATTTATACATTCCATGGATCGTGTAAACGAATCACATCGCTTTGAGGGGTAGTAGTCCACACTTCATCAAACAATGTTATTGTATTCCCAAAAAATGGAGAGTATAATTATATATGTTATAAATTAATTTAAGAATCATAAATAAATAATAAATATCATATATAACATATATAAATATAGTTTCCATCATAATTTCCACCATGATAGGTGGTAAAGGAAAAATGAACAATCATCATTTTGTAAGGTACTAGTTTTCCATACACAAAAATAATATGTTTGTTACCCATTAGATGGAGTTGTGTGTAATTTTAGGTAGAACCATTTACATAAAACAAACTAGTATATTTATTACAGTTATTTTTTTATATAATAATGGAATAAATATATTTTAGGGGGTGGATAATGGAAATGAAACTAGAGATCTTGAGAGAATACATTGTCTTTTAATTGGATAACTTCTTTTAGTTTGTACCAAAATGATTACTCAAAAGGATTTTTGCCCAAATGGAGGATTCAATTTATAGGGGAGGTATTTTGGGAAGCTAAATGGTCAGATATTTTCTGAACCGAAGTGGTTTGAGAGGTGTGTGGAATGGGGAGAGGTGGTGGTCTTCTATAAGGGAAGAAAAGGACTCACTTTGTATTTTTGAAAAGAAGTTAGGTGTACCCACGTTTTTACCTAAAAAAAGTAATATAAAACCAAAACAACGTGATAATGGTAGGTTAATGTATAAATTATGTATGTAAAATGGTTTTTGTAAAAGTGGACAGGTCATTTGGGCCCTTAAGTTAAAGGTTTATTCCTTTATTAAGCATAATCTTTCCTTAATAATTGTAATTAATTTTAATTACTTTCACTAATATCTTTAGTCAAAAAATAAGTTGACCTTATTAGAAATTATAAATTATGATTATTACAAATATGGGATAAATTTTTCCAAATTATAATCACATAAATAGAAAAAATTAATTTAAATTTAATCCCATTGATGAGACGACAATATAGGTTTTTAAAGCAAAAATGTCCAAAATTTTGCTATGTTTTTATAGTCAATTTCATAGTGAAATTTATCAAAATGAACTAAATTATAATAATTGATAAAAATATGATCTAATTAAACTTTAAAACAAGTTAAATGTATAATTTAACCATATAAATTAATTAGAATAAAAAACAGTTTTGAACTAAATTCAATATTTTTAACTATTCAATAAAAATGAAATGTCTCATAAAAATATCAAAAATTCACCCTAAACTAATTTTTATGTTTTTAATTAAAATATGAAGTTTTTGTAATATATTAAATCAATAAAAATATCTAAATTCATATTTAAAATGGGTTTTCCATTAAAATGAGGTAAAATTGCCTTTATAAAAATATTGATTTTTATGTGTGGAATAGAGTTTGTTCCTATCTTATGACTATCAAACCTAATGGGTGAGTATAAAAAATATTTTATTGAATATAATATATATAGATTTACTTATTTAATTAATTAAAATCATTCACTAATTGTAATTAATTAGTTTTATTAAGTTAAAACTCCTTTGGAAACAAAAAAATAATAATATTTATTTTTATATCCAATTGGTTCTTATTTTTGTTTCTCATTAATTGGTAACCCATGAATTAATTTTATATTTATATAAACCATAAAATTTCATATGTTAGTTAATAATTTTCATATCCTTGGTAAGGTTATATCATATTATATTAAAAAATAATATTTTAATAATACATTTTTATTTGGTGAAACTCGATTTTTCATGTAATGCAAGCTATAGTGGAAGGTCACCCTTGCGTGCAACGCAAGAAATCAAGGAAGGTCACTCTTTCATGTAATTCAAGATAACTCGTTGTTGTGTTTATTACAATCTATATAATATATTATATTTATTTAGGATAGTAAATATATTATAAAGTTTCGGGTTATTATATTTCCTTTTTACACTTTGTGTTGGGTGTCATACATTCCATTGAATAAAAAGTTGTACTTTAGAATTTTGGGGTGTTACGTAGGGTGTGCGGAAAAAATATCTCAATAGGTAATAACCACATAATCCATACATTTCTATTCCCAAAACATTCCAAAAATGCTAGTTGGAAATACATTTAATGAAAATAGTGTTTTTATCTTTTAAAGATACAATCATGTTTCTATTTATTTTTAAAACCAAATTTAAAACCAAATTTTAAATAAAAAAATTAAATGAAGTGATCAAATAACTAAGATTAAAATAAAGAAACCATTAAAATAATAAAAAAAACAAGTAGAGTAGAAAATAAAATGTAGAAAAATAAAACAAAACATAAAAATAATAATATTGGGTATTTCCTAAACATCTCTAGAAGAAATCCCAAGATGTACTTAGATTGGACTCACCTATTGGTGTATGGTGAAACTCCATAGTCAATAACCAGTCGACTATTTTAAATTATAATCACCAGTAGCAATGTTCCTCTAGCCTCTCAACAAATATAGGTGTACCAATCCGTCCAATTAGGATCAAAAAGAAACCAGCACTCTTCCCTCTAGATGATGCCCAAGAATCCCATGATAATAGTACAAGGAGAATGAGGAGGTCCTCACACACATGGAATGAAACAATAACCCAAATATTACACCATTAATTATTAGACCAAACTCATACACTAACTATGCAATGACCATCTCCTCAGAGAGCCAACCATAGAGGTGTACATCACACATCAATCCATTATAAAGTTCCAATCAAGCCTACACATCATGTCACTTTAAACCCAAATACCTAAAACATTAAAAATTACCAAATGGGCCTCAACATTTAAAGACCAATTCCATTTCCAAAAATATTTTCACAACAGAAATTTCAACACCATTCAAGCTTAGAAGATGCCAAACGGGCCTCTATGTCATTTAGTTACAAAATTCCATTTTAAGGTGCTAAATGGGATGAACTTTAGGAAAAAAATTAAAACTATATTTGAGATTATTTAGGATCCATATAACCATTTAGGAACCCTTGGGGTATTATAAGAACCATTTATAAAGATAATGGATAATAAAGGGGAGTGGGAAGAAGAAAAAATGGTTGTTTTGAAATTCAGAGTTTAATTTGAACATTGTTTTACAAATCCATTATCATTTGTGAGCTTATCCATGAGTACACTCTATGCTCACATGGATATGACCACATACAATGGAACATCATTAATGAACCATAAATTACCAAAAATTTTAATTTTTAAATCACAACATACATTTCAATTAACTATAAGATTCTACATAAAAATACCAAATAATAAAGGTCACCAAAATCTAAATACAGGAATCAACCCACAAACCAACCAAGTTAACAAGATATAAACAAGTCCAAACATAACATGAAACACCTAATTTCACTTTTAAAAATCAATTTTAATTTCATCAAACACCTTTTTTAAATATAGATATAGGCATAATTGAATAAATCCTTTGAAATCTCATTTTTAACAAATGTTCAACATTAAAACACCACAAATCATTAATAAAACACATCACAAGAAATAGAAACGCATTTTGAAATTAGTTATAGACACTCAAGCATCACATAGAATATTTTGAAAAGTAAATGGATGAAAACACCTACCAGAATAACATTTAGAAGTGATGAAACTCAAATAGAGGGAAGAACTAAGACCGATAGAAGATCTACACACACTAACATCCAAGAATCATAATCCACACAACATCCCTAGCTGATAGGGTTGTATTAGATAGAACCAACCTAATAAAAACCAAGGTACCAATAGATAAGGATAATAAGAAGAGAAATTTGGCCAAAAACCAAGAGAAACTCGCCTTATAATATTAGAGGATCAACCATGGAGGAGAGAGAGAAAAAGGGAAGGAGGTTTGGGAGCCCTCTCATGCATCAAAATGAACCAAGGGGAAGA
Organism: Viscum album; assembly: GCA_963277665.1. NCBI lineage: Eukaryota > Viridiplantae > Streptophyta > Magnoliopsida > Santalales > Viscaceae > Viscum > Viscum album. The sequence goes on along the minus strand of OY728146.1, from coordinate 637,739,217 downwards.
GGGGGTCAAATGGGGTTAATAACATAAGAGGTTAGAATAGTAATTTCAATTTTTAAGAAATCTAGGCAAGTCACATGGTTTAGCTACATGGTTATCCAAATAGTGTTCCAACCATGTGAACCCCACTAGAGGGGGAGGGAACTTGCATGGTCTAGCCATATGGTTTTGGAAACCATGTGTTGGATATCCAACTCATCTCTGTAAAAAATGATAGAGCCTCTCACACACTTTACACATGATTTCATCTAACCACAAAATCCATGAGCTTTATCCTAGACCATAACTTAGAGTTGTATGGTTTTTCCTAGGCCTCTCATGGTTTGGCTCAAACCATACTCAAACCGTGTACAGGGAAAAAACCACCCAAAAGTTCTGAAACTCAAAAATTCTCATTGGGAACATGACATGAACCTCAACCAAAATATCCAAAATCAATAAAATATTAAAATAAAATAAAACTCAGGGTCATGGTGTGAAAATAGTGGGAGACCATTTAATAAAAGTTCTTATTAAATGGTTAATAACACATGATACTCATCTGATAAAATATTCTATTATAGATAATATTATCATCATCACCTAACTAAACTTTTTGATCAATCCTTGTTAAAATAAACTTAAAAGTAAGTTACTCCTAAGACTACTAACTTAAGAAAAATTCTTAATCAATACTGAAGATTTAATAAAAGTTCTTATAGGAAATTATATGTGTTAGAACAATTACATCTTTAGTAACCAAGTGTTAAAGTTGTTTAGAAACTGAATATAGATGATTATGGAATCATAGGGTGATTCATTTAAGGTTTCAAAGACATTAAATTCAAAATGATCAATGGAATATTAGTATCTACTCATGTACTCAATATGATTGTGCACATCAATGATTTTAGTTTCATATTCTCAATATGATTAGGTATAATATTCAATATGATTGAATATGATAAATTAATTGGTGATACTAAAGGTTTTATTTAAGATTTATTGGTTATAGAAATAAATTCTATTATTATTATAGATATACGATATCAATTTTATGTTTTACAAAGTCCTATAAATATATCGTTCATAAGATAAATTGAATCTTAAACTTTGTTTTCAAGTACTGTAGCAAATAATTTATTGCATTGATAACTTGGAAACTGTAATCTTGGATGAAATCATCATAATATGTGTATTTAATCTCATTTATTTATTGATAAGATCATGAAAACAATTTTTGTATAATAAAAAGAGATAAGATGTTTTTGATACACATAGTTATGATTTTTTCAGTTTTATAGCATACTAAGGGGGAGACTAAAATGAATTGTTTTGGTTAAGTAATTTATCCTATTTTTATCTATGAAAATGTTCCAAAAAATTGAATGAATTCAATAAATATTTACCTGATATTCTCAAAGTCTTGAGAATGGAATAACTAGGAATAAATTTCTGGATTCTAGTACTATATGAAAGTATATGTGGGTAAAAGTTCAAACTGTAAAAAGAAAAGTTGGTTGAATAAGTTCAATGATGTTTATTTAATAAGATAATAAATTTCATTTAAACTTAGGGTTGTTGTGAAGGAAGAGTTATAATTCAATATGATTGGATTATCCAATATATACCTAAATTAGTTTTTGAAACTCTATGGAATGTCCATGTTTAGTATGGAGGTTATAGAAATTAGTTAATCTATTTTGAAGGTATGTGATACTAAATGTGTATTTTACAAAGTGTTGTAAATATAGTGGATTTAAAAATAAAATGAATAATTGATTGAACTTATAATTTATATTAATGAGATGTAGTAAATAATTACTACATTAAGGATTTAAATGTAATTAATTTTATCAAGATCAAAATAATCTAAGTAAAACATGTGTATCTTTATCTCATTTCCCTTATATGGTAAGATAAGTTATTAAATTACAAAGAGTTCTTGTGAAAGAAATTTAGATAAGTAATTAAATACACATGTTTTATGATTCATTGATTCATATATCATGATCATAGAAGAAAATATGGATAAAGTTTTTTATCTAGTATAAAGTGTTTATTTAAATGGTTATTAAAATATGTGGTAATGTTTTCCTAAAAACTATTGGTGGTATATTTTTATGAAATTATTCTTTTCAAATTAAAAATTTTTCAAAAAACATATAATTCCATATTTATTTTAAAATAATGGTTTATTTGTTAAATATTTCTACTAAATAGAAATAAATTTTATTTTTTAACAAAAAAGGATTTATGTTTCTTAGCAAGATATTCTGAAAATAATTTAGTATCTAAGAGGCTAGTGGGAGTATATTTGGACTTAGAGAAGTTCGAAATTAATATATAAAGGATAATATCAATATTGAGTTTAATTGTTTTCCACTTAATATCCTAAAGTTTTTATGATATATGATGGAAAATAAAAATATAAAGTTTTATATTTAGTTACCATTTAAAAAGTGGATATCACTATTATACCGGTCTAAGATAAAAAAATTACTAAATATCCTAAAATATTTTAGGATATGTAACAATACAGAAAATATAAAGAGTTAATTTAGTTATCATGAAAAATGAAAGAAACTATTTCTTGAAATAATTTACCAATCAAAATTAAAAAGTGAATTACACTTGATATCTTAAAAGAGTTTCGAGTATGGAGGTAAAGATAAACTTAAATAGTTAAATTAGTTACCATAATAAATTTTTGTCACTTTATCCTATAATATTTTAGTATGTGGAAGTAAATAGAAATGTAAATAGTTATATTTGGTTACCATATTAAATTGATTATCACTTTATCCTAAAAGAGTTCAGGAGGACTGATAAACAATAATGTAAGTAGTTACATTATTTCAAGGAAAAATTTCGATGTAATAGTGTTTCAATGATGATTTTGATAAAATTGGAAAGATTTTTATATAGATAATATAATTTTACAACATAACATTTGATGTTATGAAGTTAAGAAGTTTGAATATGTTTAAGAAATTTAATGTTTAGGAATTTGATTCTTAAGTCTCGCTATTATTCAAACTAGATTTATTTATAGATTTTTTTCACTAGATATTTAGTAGGAGTGTTTTATAAGATGGTCACATAGAGATGTGATAGGTATTACATATGATGTACTATGTTAAAAAAATCTAGAAAGTGTTGCAAACATAAGTCCGTTCTGGTAGTTTATCATATATGATATGTTAAACTGGTGTTTATGTTGGGTTTGTTAAATATCATTAGATATTTTAAAAAATATTAAAATGTATAATAATTAAAATGTTATCTCCATTTTATCATTCTTTCATGTTGGCTACATAAATTTATATATAAATATAAATTTCTTGAAGTGTAAATATAATTGACCTCTCAAAGTAAAACTTAGATTTTATCTATAATTGATGTTCATCATGGAGTACTATAGGTTATGATTAAATGTTAAGGTTGTAATGAGTATGATTCTTGTAGAGAAATACAAAATATACTCATGAGGCACAAAAAAAGAATAGGATATTCTTTTTCTATGTTGGATGACCTATTAAGTATACCTCATGGAGTGTCATACATAGATGCATTTGGTATACTAGGGGTGCATGGATAATATTTAAGTCCCCACTACCTAAGGTTGGAAAGATACCTATCATGAGAACCTCCATAATTTGATACCCTACTTGTGCAAGTCAACATATGAACTTAGATAATCATGGGATGGTTGAATATGTTGTTGATCATGTAATTAGTTGGAGATTAACCAATATGGGATTCATCCTCTCATATAACAAGTATTAAATTAGGTCCCTTTATTGAGATAGATTGTGGGAATGTGTGTCTGCACCTAGATATTATTTATCTATCTGGATAAGGGACATGTGATGTATTCATCGATCAGATCAGTTTACAATCAGAGTATCAAGAACATATGAGTTGGATATATGGGATTGACATGATCCATGTCCCAGGGCACTCGATGTCTTGGATAGATGAAAAATATGAAAATTCATGTTTTCATATTATGATTACTGGTGGAAACAGGTTTAAAGATACATGTGTTTGATGAAGATCACACCATATCCATTTATATCTTGAGTATAATTAATGCTATGATATAGGCCTCTCTTTTTTTATGTATATGGATCTAAAGATTAATATTTTTTTCAAAATTGTAAAGGCCCATAGGTCACACTTTGTGATTGGATAGATGGGGAATGATTTTGACTCATATATATTCTCTAAAACTATTTTATAGTTAATACTAAAGTGTTGTGGATGGGTATTCACAAAGTATTTCATATGATGTGATACTAAGTGAAGTTGGTGATATCTTTCCAAAAGTGTTTTGGAAGATTTCCGAAATTAGTTTTAGATATAGTTTCACAAGTTATTGTATACGATACAATATAAGGTGAAATGTCACAAAAATTTATTAGGCTTTAGTGCAAGTGAGATATTTATGGGAAATTCCCTGAAGCCTTGTATATATATAAGATGTATATGTATTTCATGAAAATTTTGATTTTCATGCACAAGTTATATTATTTTACAATATTTTATTGTAGCAAAATGATAAATAGTTATTTTTTTATATTTAACCCATATAAGATATCGTTAAATTAAATCATTTCATATTTATATGAAATGTTTGAGAATGAATTGATTTTATGTGTTCATATATACATGAACTGGCCATGGTATTTATTCATGGGTTTTATTCAACTTGTGCATACACTAAAGAGGTGGGATGCCTATGTTTTCCACTTATTTGATCTTTATAAAACACATGTGGATGTATAGATGTTATTGTGGATATTTAGTTAATGTAATGCTTGGTTTTTTATTTTTCCTCATTTCCATTCTTATATAAATTTTCATATTATATTTTATGGATATCCTTAGAAATGGGGTTTTAAATCATTTCCTCATGTTTTTATAATTGTTATTAGACTCTAATAAAACCCTTCAATATATGTCACTCAGATATCACCATCCTCCACATATTTATAAATCATTGTAAGTCCTATTTTGGTTTGTGAAATTATGAAATATTAATAAATTCTATTATGGTAATTCCAAAATTGATTAATATGAGAGAGTTGAGTCTTTAAAATATGGCCGAAAGATTTGAAAGTCCCATCATAATATAGAATAATGGGAGGAGATTTTTTTTTATCTTATATAGTAACATTAAAATGAGTTGAATTCTTGAAAATAATACAGGATCACTCAAACTAGATTTTTCAAAAATGATTGTAACTAAATTATTTGGGAGGGATAGTAGATTATTCCAAGATTTCATCCCTTACATCTTGATAATAGATCTTTAATCTATTGAAATCAAAAAATTAATACATTAAATTACCTACAACCTAATTATAATTTAATTGGGTTCTTTTTATTTCCATCCATAAAATAGATCCAAAAATAGTTAATCATGAGTAATCAATAATATATAAAGATAATAAAAGTAAAACAATATATAAATTTGGAATATTCCATCTTATGAATGTCTAAGATACCCAAATTTTAGACAAGTATACTTTCAATTCAACCTATATCACTTTTGGTTCAATATTAGGTTGGGTTTTCTCATAATTCTTAACCTAATACTTTGGATTAACTAGTAAATTAATCGTTTATAGTGGTTCATAAATAGAATATAATAAGTCAAATCATATCCCCCAAGAGTTTTAAACTAGGTGTGTAATTAGGTATCTTTTATTTAAACTAGATGAAAATCAAGTTAATACCCAATCCACTATTTTTAGGGTTATTACACCAAGGTACATTTGTGTCAGATCCTACATATCCATAAGGGGATCTATTTTTAAGGAAAACCATCAACTCAATAGTTTACCAATATTTCATAATATCATCCTATACTTATACTTGTCTCTAGGGTGTTTACAAAGGTTCTATAATCCTAATACCAAAGGTAACTAAACTAATCTCCAAAAAAGCTAAACTATTCTCTGGATATAAAATATAGAACCCCAGGCTAAATATGACAAAAACAGTACATTAATATCATGATTTAAATTATACAACTCAAAAAAAGTCACATAACCCAAAGACCTAAAGGTTTATTGTCTTGTAGATTATGTACATGGGGATCTTAATCTATAATATTTTCTCTATAATCAAACTCCTCTAGACTTCCTTCTATACTTTCTATAAATTATACTTAACTTCCTGACCTAGGTAAAGGAAAAAATAAGAAATGGGTGATATAAAATGCTTAGAAATCAAAAAAATATCAATATATCATCAAGTTTTAAATATTTATCATATGAGAAAACATGGGTAGGTGATAAATTTTTTATTAAAAATAAAATGGGATAATAAGAGTTGTCCATAAGTCATGATAAAAGGACATGTAATTGAAAATGAACCTACATACACCATGGAAAAAGTATACATAATCATGAGATATTAAACATGATTCAAGGAACATAATCATAGGTAAAAGATTATTATATAAGATTTTGGCATAAATATAAGCATAGAAACCATAAGTCAAGGTTTCCCACTAAGACATTCATCACATAGTAATCCTGGGCTAACTACCCATTTACCTTCTTGGGCTTGGGATAATCCTCCTATATACCGATAGAATTGGGATTAAACCTCTCATTTACCCATTTTTCTTGGTATAAATCCTATTTTATACCCTTTTTTTTGGTATAAATTCTCCCTTGTAACCCTTGGTCTTGGAATAAATCCTCTTATATACCCTTTGGCTTGGGATAAATCCTCCTTTGTACCCCATTGGTTTGGGATAAATCCTCTTGAGTACCCTTTTAATATCATGATACATAAACTTAAACTAATGCATTTGAGGTAGATATAATACCCCTATTATCATCATATATACATATATGTGTGCCACTTAAAATCAATCATAAACATATCTTAATAAACACATGGAAAAAATTATTGGGTTTCTTAAACATTAAAAAAACATAACATAATGTAAACATAAAATATCATAGGATATCAAAAATATCATTTTCCAAAATTAATCATATCATAATAAAATATATATTATGATCATAAAATCACCTCATAAGAGATAAACCTTGGATAAAAAATAAGAGAAAATACAAAAAAAATCACAAAACCTTTTAAAACATTAAAGTATAAATTAATTTCAAAGAAATTTTTGTAAAGGGAAAGAGAATATTTTTGAAAAAATTATTAAATATATTTACAAATAAAATAGAATTAAAAATAAAAAAAGTTTATCCAAACAAACATGGATTTGAAGATAACACATTTTATTTTTTAAATGATAGAGAACACTTTTCTTTAATATTTTGAAATACCATTGTTTGAAAACCAACATTGTTAAAAAGATTATTTTATTTTCATTTTTAAAAGGGGTAAATATAATTATTATAATCATATAAAATAATTTATGGGAAGTGAAAACAAGTATGTGAAGAAAAATCCATTAAAATAAATGGGTATTATTCTTTACCAAAATGTATTTTAACGAAACAATGGAATCATTAAGGAAAAATAATTTGATTTGAAACATAAATTTCCAATAAAATAAAGTGTAAATACATCCTAAAATTATAATATGCTATAATATATCAATATTTAAAGATATTATGAAAATAATATTGATTATGACCCATGGAAGAGATTTGAGTCATGGAAACCCCTTACAACTTTAGAAATTTTTGAATAAAAAGTCATTGGAAGCTTAAGAAACATATGGTTAAGTAAATATAATGAATAAAATATTAGAGTATGAAAAAATACATTCTTTTTAATTATATTCACTATATAAAATAGAAATTTATGCATAATGTTAAAATATATCTCAATAAAGAGAAGTTGAAATGAAAAAACTCTTACCTTATTTTCTTGCTTAGTTGATAACACTTATAAATTCATATAAAAAAATATAGTTACCTTAATAATATATTTAATGATATTATTTATATATTTTAACACTTATATACCGAATTTAAAATTATTTATTATAGGTATATTGGTTAATTATATCTTGTTGTCATTTATTGGGTGTTAATAAGTATAACATTTGCGTTTGTTTTATAATATTGATATCATTAACCATTATTTGATAAAAATACATAATCAATTTATAATTTAATATAATTTAATATATAACTTATATTTATTTATAAATATATCTTATCATTCGATAAGTGTTTTGTTCATGTTGCGTGATAATGGAATCGGTGTTGGCTTATTTCAGTGATTAATCGAAAAAAGATGATACTTAAATAATAAGTTAAATACTGAATATAATATTTCCAAAACCATATATTAATAAGTATTTTATTATTATATTATAATAATATTATTAATATTTTTTCTATAGTCATTCATGGTAGAGTTTCAGAGCATCATTCAAGTAGGAGGTTAAACTGACCCAAACTTGAACATGCTTTAACTTGATGGGTGAGTATGGTTAAGGTGGTGTTTATTTTGAAATAATATAATTATAATAGAAGAATAAAGGTTAATTTTAATTTTTTTTATTTTTTTAAACTATATTTGAATTTTTTTATAAATAATGAAAAATTAGAAGAAAAGTGAGAAAAAAATAATTCATCGTGGAGGTGGTAATTCATGCACACGCATGATTGACGTTCTTTGTTTTTATATGAGAATAGAAATAAAAAAATTAAGGGTTTAGAATTAATATAATAAACTCAATATACTAATGATACTAAATTAATAATATTATTATGGTTATAAGATATTTGGAAGAGTAATATTAATAATAATAATTTAATATTGAAAAAATACTTACGTTGGAAAATTGATCTTTCCTTAGAATAATCCTTATAATTAAAGGGGTTAGTATAGCTTAGTGTGACCAGGGTTATTAGGAATTTGGAGTGGGTTATTTTTTATAAAAAATAGCATAGTTTTAAGGAATAATTCTATTGTGAAGTGTAACTTTTAAGTGTGAAAGTAGTATCCTTTTATAAGAGATGAAAATGGTACTTTTGGAAACACTCATCATTTTTCAATAATTCCATTACACTATTCAAGGTTCGAGGGATCAAAAATGGAAAAAATAAAATTTTTGGGTATTTTTTGGTCAATAAATTATCAACCAAGTGTTTACACACATGTTTTAAACATGTTTGAAATCATTTACTCATAAATTTTTAGTTCTATGATTTTTTTGTTTTTACTAAGGTAACTAATTTTCATCAAGGTAGTTTAATTTTAAAGCCTAAAAATAAAATTATCCTTATTAGAAAATTTTGAACTAATGATCCTAAATATTAAATATAATTTACCAAATGAAAATCCTATATAAATAGAAAATTAATTTTAGCACAAGTGCATGTAACGTGCAAAAACTCATTTTTTTGAAAAGTGTATTTTTAAGAAAAAAATTTTATTATTAGATAATTATAAATAAAATTTATTTAAATGAATTTAAAATAATTATTTTAATTCAAAACTTATTTATTTAAAAATAAATTAAATCAAAAAATTCATTTCATCGTGTTATAATTAATTAAACTAAACTGTTAAAAATTAGTTTTCATTAAAACGTTGTATAAATTTTCAAAATATTGAGCATGGATTTATAAATTAAAAATAGTATTTTTAAATTATTTATCCTAATTTATAATATATAATTTTATAGTAAAAATGTTTCAAAAACTTTCAATGTATTTATATAATAAAATAATTTCATAAAAGTGATGGCATTAATAAAATCAGTATTTTCACTATTCACCTAAAAATTGATTACTTCCAAAAATTACTAAATGAAATAATATTAAGTTAATATTACCATGATAAATCAAAAAATGATTTTAATTTATTCAAATTAAATTTATAAAATTTTATAATTCAATATTTAATTAAAAACACAAAATATATTGGAAAATTGCTTTTTAAAATGATGATTATTCTTTATTATTGTTTTCTATCAATTATTAATTAATGTATTGGTAATATATTATTCATATTATCAATATATTTTATTATTATTTAATCATAATTTACTTAGTTTCTTAAAAAATGCCAGTTTTTGGAAAATATATTTTAAGCTTAAATTGATTTTCTTGGTTGTTTTAACTATGCTAATTGAATTTCCTTAGTATTAAAAGTAGAATTAATTTCATTATAAAAATATTTCATATTTTAGTTTATACTATTCATGTTGACTAATTAAATAGATGGGTTTTAATGGTTATATGTAATACTTATATTTTTATCTAAATGTGTCATGATTTTCATTTAAGTTCAGCATTGCTTATAGAGAAAGCTATCGAATATATTATTTATTTAAGGAATATATATAGTGAAACATACGGTCGTTTCATGTAATTACTTACTTTCTATCTTATAATGTAATGAATTATAATCACATGAATTTTGGTATTGGAGTTTACGATTTACTAACGAATAGTAAGGCCTGTGATATGGGTTCAGTGTGGTAGATAGCTAATGAGAGGGACTCATTGAAAATTATTAATCAATTAATGTCTTATTTTTTACAAAAACATTAAGAGATCCATCCAAAAATGATTTTAAAATAATTAAAATAGGTATAAAAAGAAAATAATAAGGATAAGATCATAAGACACACGTATTTACATAGTTTGGGAAAAATATCTGTCCACGGAAAGGTGAATTGATTTCTCTATGTTAGGGATAAAATTACAGGGAAGTACTTAGAGTACAAAACCCTAGCTCTAAATGAGCTCATAAAGTAGTGCACTTTGATATTAACTTATTTTATAATAATTCTAATCCATATAGTAAGTCCAATGTTCTTAGTACTAGTGGAGAGAATTCTATGAATCTATAGTACCATTATCATCAAAGTCTAGGTTGCTACAGTACCATTTCGATATAGTCTAGACTATTATAGGTGATGGGGTTGAATTTATTAACATGATAAAAAACAATCTACCCTTCAATCATATTTAAATTGAATAATCATTGCATTAGGTACACTTTGTTCATCACATAAATCTTCTCATACATATTTGAGATATCTTTCATCAACCCATTCATTTTATTCTCTGTTTTGATGTTGAACTCCATGTTTTTGGATAACATAACGTACACAAACCCCAAAACCTATCAATACAGTAGATCCCACTTGGTCTTATCCATCTTTGTTAGTTTAACACCCAGAAGCGAAAAGTGAATATTTTTATGATAAATATAATCATCGATATGCATCCTCCAATAACTAAAGTCAAATACATAAAAATGATCGATCTTCACCTTGCCATATTCCATATTCATTGCTCAATTTGATAAATATAGCCTCAATATTTAAAACTAAAGCTCTGATACCAGTTTTGTTTTAATGTAAGGAGCTCTAATGATGATAAATTTTATAGTGGAAGAGGAAAATCGAAATAAAAAAAGAACAATAATAAGTTCACAAGGAACATAGGTTTATATAGTTTGGGATAAATCCTTACATATATGAAGATACAGAATGATTTCACTATGTTAGGGAGTGAATTGTAGGGAAATTTACAGAGTATAGAACCCTATCTCAAAATGAGATCATAAAAAATTTGGTTATATCTTAACCTGTATTAAAATAGTTTAAATCCACATAGTAAGTCTATTGTGATATAGTAACATGTGGTATAAATTTTTAGGATAAATGGTATCACTGGCACTAAATTCTAAGTTGTTGAAGTACTATGTCGAAAAAGATCACACTACTACAGTACCATTTTCAGTGTCACCAGTCATCTATTCTATAGTGTTCATCATTTCTACAGGTTTATTCATGAGAGTTGTGTATTGGTGTATAGTATGGTCTATTAGCAGTTGTCCCTACTTCATCTAATGGATTGAGATATACCATTCCAAAAATATTTAACCCAAAAATGAAATATATTTCACAACCTTGGGTCGATCTCTCATGGAGGCCACTAAAATTCAAATTATTCATGTCACTTAATATTTATTTAAAAATAATGATAAGAAAAACACATATAGTGGGGGTTTGTATAAGGTAAATACATATACAATAATGAAATGTAAAACATAGAAGTTATAATGAACATTGATGTCCATATAGTTAATCAGTAACTTCTTATCACTATTTTAATGAAATGTAATTTTTTTATTCTCATTTAGTGTATAGATAAACATCGTTTATTATGAACCTCTCTTGATCTAATAGTGGGAATTTTGTAATGAAATATCATACATGAAATAAGAACCCATTCCAAACTATGGTTTAGCAATAAAATCTCCATACATCAACAATATAGTCAAAATCCATCATATGAAAGAATATGATAATGAAGGGAAAGGGGATTATTAAACAAGATAAAAATAATTCTGTAGAAAAATAAGTGTATTAAACTATACATTCTAATTAGTTTAATTATTAATGAATTCTAAAAATTAAATAATACGGAGCAATAAAACAAAATCAAGACTCAAAGTACCAGCTAGTTTACCTCCTTTGAAAAGTATAGGAGATTATATCTCCATGTACATAGAGAGAAAGATCACAATAATAGATAAAGAACAAGACACTTGAGTATAGAATGAATATTTTGTCATAAAAAGAAATATAGAGTTATGATCTCCAAAATAATGGAAATTATTCCCAAATAAAAGAAATAATTATCCCAATAGAGTAGTAACCAAACAAATATAGTTAATTCGAGTTATTTAAGTAGTAAAGGTAACATTGAAATTTACCTTCAAGTAGGATTTGGTCTACATGGTAACATATCCTTCTTATTTGACTCGTCCCCTTATAATCATAGTATCATCTCTAACTGAATGATACTCCTCCATGTGATTCAATATAATCTCTGTCATGGATCCACATTGGATTCTCTTAGACAAACTTTGAGTCTCTATTCAGTTTTAATTGAGTTGGTTTATCCCCTTGTTTAACAACTCCAGTCTATATCTTTAATTTTGATTTTATTTACTTCATTCAAACTAAGAAGTGATAAAAAACACTTTGAAAAACCCCTTATAGCAAGATCAAAGTGGCATTGATTTTAAAATTCAATGAATGGATCCACTCTAAGCAGTAGCAACATCAAACCTAGATAAACTCAAATATACAACCCTTCTCTAGAGAGGGTCTAATTTCACCAAATTGAAGTATCATACTAGACCATATCAAATAAACAAGGATATAAAGTGGTGAAAATTAATTAAAGTGCTTGGGTTCATGAAAGACTCTCTCAAAGAATATACTTGGAATGGCATGGATCATATAGGCCTCATGATTTCTCTCTTTCTTGTGAGATCAATGGCTCAAAATTCAGAGATCAATTGAATGGTTGTATTTTAAATGGAAAGAATCTTCATATATATTTCCTACTTCATAAAATATCCTAATCACAAATTTTTAACCCAATATACCAACAAAAATATCAAGACCAAAAAATAATTTCCAATGTGCATATATTTTCCAACCAGCATTACCTATAATTATCAAACATAAAAATACACTTTTAGGTGGAATGTAATTCTAAATGAATATTAAAAATTATTAAAGTGTCAATTCAGATATGATTTATTAATATAATTTCAATATATATCAAGAATAATGGAACATGTGTATTTTAAGATTTAATAATTAATTTCAAATGTATTTTATCATTTAAATCATATAATTTTGAAAAAAAAATTATCAAAAAATACTAAAATGTCAAAATGAATTTATACTCGGTATTAAAATATGAAATAAGTGATAGAAAATTAATTATAAAATAAATATTCAATAAAACTATTCTTTATCACTCCCCTAAACTTAGATTTTTCATTCTCAAGCATAATATACACCAAATCTATATTAAAATGTTTAAAATAAAAAGTGGTAGTGAAAAACATATCCTCAATAATTCATCCATCATGCTTCATTAATGTCCATTTCGTATTCTTATTTATTCAGATAAATTCATTTTAATATCTATGTTCTACTCATTAGTATTTCTCACTTTCCTTATCATATTTATTTCTCTGAAACTTGAGAAATATTTTTTTAATATTTTTTCCTCTTGAGAACATGTGAAACTTTACATATTCTTATTGTATTTCTAAATCCTATATTCATTTGAGAAAATGTATTGATGATCAAAATGTATTTTGAAATTTCTATTATAGAGTATTGTTTTGGTAATTTAATGTGTAAAAATCAAATGCTTGAAATAGGAGTTTTAAAATCTTAAGTAAAAAAATCATATATAAATAGTTTAAAGCTCTCTGAATTATAATCCTCAAATAGTATTAAACATATATAACTTATTCTTCCTTGTATTTAGTGGTAAATTTAAACACATATATTAGTGATAATAATAAATTCACTATCCAGGATTATTTTCTTCTTTTCTTTTTCACTTTTACAAAAAAAATTCTTTGAGGGTCTTTAGGATTCAACAAGTGGTGTAAACTACACTACCTATTTTTAATGCAGCACACCAAGTCATACCATATTTTCGATGCACTATATCCAAAGGGCCATGGGATATTATTTTCTTCCCTACTATTAGATTTCACTACTTAAACTTATTTTATAAAAGAGTAAAGGTGGGTTGAGATTTTAGTTTGTAATATGACTCCTAAAAAATCCATTCATGGTGTTTAAGTACAAAAATAATTATTAATGTTAGGTGTTCCAATTGGGTGCATAAATGTACAATCAAGACAAAAAAACCCCTTTATCATTTTAACAATTCCAAAATCCTAGAATCCGGTAAAAAAATTTACAACATGTTATAAATTGTTAAATATATGTCAAGTTCCCTCAAGAAATAATAGAATTATAAAGAGTATGAAAAATAGGTTTAGTCACCTCTCAATTATATAAATATTTTATTGTATAGTGATCATAATAATGGGTTTCACATGTGATAAAAATTAAATTTAATGATCAAACAAATATAAGGGAATAATCCAAATTTATAATCACGTGAATTTTAGACATTATATTAGAAAGTATTTTCTAAAATTGATCAAAATATAATGGAATTTAGGTCATTTCATCAAAAAAAATACACAAAAATACACAAAACTATATCCTAACAACAGGTTATACCTCCCCCAAACCTATTTTTCATATTTTCCTTGATGTAAGCTATATTTTATATTTCATTAAAAATATAATTTATGAATTAGACTAAAAAATCATTGGAATAAAATGCCCTTGTTGTGTGAATGGTATTTTCCTTTACAATAGTTCTAAATTTATGATAGGGCCTTTCCATTATGCAAAGACCTACATTTTTCTGATTTTGATTTTGAGTGGAATTTTGAATTGTTGGTTTTTGAGGTTTTTGAAGGTTAAATTAGTCATTTTCAAATCATATATGATCATAGATAATTTTTCTGACCACTTTTATGGTCCTGAAATAGATCTTTTACCCTAGGATAGGATTTTGGTGGAATTCTAAGTAGTTCTAATTTTGGAAGAATACTTAATATTTAATTAATTAAATATTAAATTGTTTATTATGGTTTGGGTGGAAATATATTTTGAACAGATCATTGTATTGGGATTATAACTTTTTGGTTGAGTCTAAAATGGGGGTTCTTTATTAGATGATGTGTAAACCTACTTCAGGTTGTGGGACTCAGGTGATTCTTTTAAATGGGAATTTATTTTAATTAATAAATTAATTAATTAAGTTAATTAAAATACCCCCCACTAGAACCACCATTTCCTTCCTACGCATAGAATAAGGGATGAGGTATCCTCTCTTTTACATGATGGTTATACTAAGAGGATGTGGATAAGAAGGCTCTTTGGGAATCTTTCATGGTGGCTATCGAGACTAGATCGAGCTGTAGTAGTTTTCAGGAGCATTTTTGGACCCGAATCATTGGCATTTTCACCATGAGGTAGGATGATTTTTTTTATTTTTAATCCCTAGTCCCCATATATTTTTCGTTTTTATCTTTTAAAGACATTTTATGAGTATTAAGGACCCCCTTTGGATCAATATGTTCTCAAACATGAAATATAGGGGTTCTGGGAGGTTCATGGGGTTTTCTCATTTGGAAATCCTAATCACATCACATGTAGTTTCAAGAACACAAGTCATGTGTTATTTCAGTTTGGGGAAGGTTGAGTTTCTAGATCTATACTCTTTGTAGTGGTACACGACCATGTGGATGAGTAGTTTGGAAGATGGTGTTTTTTGAATAAGATGTTTTGTATCCTAAGTACCCCTTGTGTAGTGGGACATGGTCATGTGGATGAGTAATTTTCCAGACACCCCATGTAAGGGGGACATGGTTGTATAGTAGTACATGGTTGGAATCTATATATGACTTGGTCATGTAGTTGTACACGGATAGTCCCCCGATTTACCTAGGTCATGTAGATGTACATGGATTGGTTGTTGGTTTGGGAGTACACATTGTGTACTTAGGGTATATGATATGTATTACTCCCTTATCACCAATTTGAGGGGTTTTGGTGATTTTTTTCACTGAAGTCAGAATTGGAAATAATAGGAGTCCATTTTGATTATTTTTTCCAAATATAATGTGATGGTGGAACCCTTGGGGTGTTTTGAGGACTTCTAAGAGGCTGTTTGGGGAGAATAAGTTGTGACAGAGAGGTTTTCCTCCAATCATCGAATCCATCTATCTTTCGAGAGTGAGACCTGGGATGATACCAAGGAGAGGGAAATGATAATTATTGGAGGATGTGGCATAGGTTTGTTGTATTCTTTGATTGGTGTTGGAATGGGACTACCCCTAGTTAGTGGCATTGGGTTGTAACTTGAGGAGATAGATAGGTTTGGTGTTCAGGCCATCCTAGGGTGGCTTGGAAAGGGGGTGGGCCTAAGGCCATCTTCTTTATGAAGTTTACCACCCCCCCCCATTTAGGTTTGTGAGGCCATGATATGTTACAGAGTGGATTATGGGATTTGTGACCCCTAAGATGCGGGAATTCGATCAAGAGATTAGTTTTGACCAAGGATTGAAAGATGGATATTTATGCTTATGTTCTGACCCATAGGATCCTAAGAGGGATGGATCCACTTGTTCACTGGTTCCAAGGATCCCAAGAGGGATGCCTATTCTTGCATTTTATCCTAGAGGACCCAAGTGGATTTCTATTGATAGAATAGCCTCGTGTGGGTGCATGGGTGGGTAGAAATGGGTGTGGGTGTCTCCTTGAGTCTGAAAAGATGTGTATGCTAATATGGATAATAAAATGAGGATGGGTGTGGGCATTCATCTAGCCTCTATTATGTTTATTTTATCTTGATTATGTTTGGATCTTGTAAAATAATGAACTTTGAAAAGAATCATCCTTGTTATCTTAGTGTTATGAAAGGTCAAGTGTGTTGAGAATTGGAAATTAGTAAATGATGTAATGGTTTAGATGCCAGACTAAGGCTCTGGACACTAGGGATATTTTTTATGGTCTAGGATATTGGACATGATGCTTTAAATCCTTAGTTGGAATACTGGATATGATTATCTAAGAACTATTGGAAGGTCTGGATGAGATTAGTGGATATGGATTTCTATAGATATAGATTTTATTGGTGTACATAGCATTCCAAAGATCTATATAAGATTTTTGTACTTGGAATTCCACAGATTTGGAAGATATTAGTGGACATGGTCTTCCACATGTATGGATGTGATTGGAAAACATGGAATTTTTCATATATGGTTTATGGTATTGGACATACCACTCGACATCTATGGGTTTAGGGTGTTGGGAATGGATATCTTCATCCATGGTTTAGGTTGTTGGACATGGCACTTTTCATCCATGGTTAAGGGTATTGGACATGGAACTATGAATCCATGGTTTAAGGTATTGTACATGGTTCTCTGCATCCATGTTTTAGGATATTGGACATGACACTTTGTATCCTTGCTTTAAGGGAACACTGACACTCTAGGAATAAATAATACTTTTACATTATATAAGTACCTAGAGCTAATTCTTATTTTACTCAATGTATGTATCAACCTGTGTTTTATGACTCATACAACCAATGTTGTCTAAAGTATGTATGGTTGATCGATGTCACGAACCTAAGGATTGATGGTGGTTCTATTTTATTACTTCCAATTGTATTCCATTTAGGATGGGAATATTTCATGATCATGAACATATGAAAGAAAGTTATAGGTTCACCATTGAGTGAATCCTACTATGATTTATTTCTCGCCCCATGTATGTGATCCTCAGTGTGAATACAAACCTTATATCTACTTTTAGGTTGGGAATATATGCACAATAGATATAATGGAGGCACATGATTTTATGATTGGGTGAAGCTACTCGTTTGGAGTCTTTTAATTGGGATAGATCATCTTTAAATGGTTTTAAAGACTGGGTATATGGCATGGCTCAAAATTTTCAATATATTTTGGTGTATTTATTATTTCATTCCAATTATTTATATTATTTACATGATCATCCCAATGGGTGATTAGTGTTGTATGTATGATATGGATATTTTATCTTTACTACATTTCATCTTATAATATCATATCTTGTTTATTTATTCTTTCTACTTACTATAATGTGTATGATGCTTAATTATTTATATTACTATTGCACACTTTGATATGGGGGAGTCTCTTCACCATACTACTTTAAACCCCTGCTTCTAGTTAGAGGCCTCTAGTGTACAACGAGGTCCACCTGGGGTCTTTTGGTGAACCGTTATAGTTACTATTTAGAGTTATCTAGGATAAGATGTTACAAAGTGTTATAAAAGCAGTTATTTTTCTATTGTTTTACTATTTGGGATTTTGTATATCATAGATTTAGGAATGTGTCAGAGATTGTGATGAATATCAGGTTGGTGCATCAAGAAAACCTATTTTGGTGGAATCTCTAAGTTACCAAGACATGGGGTTTATGTTCTTGGTATCTAATTTATAGTTTTATATGATTTTAACTTTGAAAGACACACATATGTTTTATATTTTATGACTTGTGAGGGATTTTTGGATCTTGGGTCATTGGAAAAAGTACATTGATTTAATTTTGAAACTTTTCCCATAGAGGCAAGAGGTATCTCATTCATCATGATAGGAATAGAGGATCCACGTTTAATATGTCTTCCTAATGTGTTATTTTTTTAGAAACATAATATCATTTGTTTAAGGTTCCAACAAATTCTCATATGTAATTTTCCCATATAATTAATTGGTGTTATTCTACTCAAATATACCGGCTTGTATATAGATTTACTTATGATTGCAGGTCATGTGGATCTACAGTGAGATGCTCAATTATTACAATGATGATGTGAACCTCATGCACATCTGGTGTGGTGACCTTAGTAGGTCATCTTGGAATAGGTTCCTAACCATTGTAACTCCTTTTGGGTGGTTATTTTTTGATTTTTTTTTTGTGTTATGGTCCTCTGAGGAGTCATATTATATGTAGATTCTCAAAGAGGATGTTTTCCCTAATCTTGGGAGATTAAAGATATGTGATATCATCATATGTGGGACCTCATGAGTGGGTTTTTGTCATGACGATGTCATGTGATATTGATATAGGAGTGTGCTTGATTACTAATGAGTAGTATCCTTCTATGAGTTGGACTAGAATGAGGTGGTTATACCTAGTAACATATGGTTATACTTGACTAGTAGGGATAGGTAGGAGAAACTACTAAACTTCACTGATGTAATTCCATTTTAAGAATTTGGTTTCATGTGACTTTTGAGGGTGATCTGTGAGAGGGTTCGGTCGGGTTGTAAGTGATTTTAGGTATGCATGGTGTAAGTGGATATTTTAGAATTATGTTAGAGATATACAAAGGGTGTTTCCTAGTATGTGGTTTAAGAATGTAGGATGCTTTTATCTTTTAGAAGGATCAATTGTGTGCTATTTATTCAGGATTATGGTAGGTTTCAAGAGGGTAAGGTTCATTTGGGTGCCTATACTGGGTAACGATTGTGTAGGTGGGTTATACCTAGTGGTTATGAGATAGATCATGAGTAAAGAAGGTTCTTTAGGGTATGTGATTAGGTATTGTGATCTAACTTTTCATGAGGTATTACTCAATATATTTAGAATAGGTTTTTTGTTTAGATTACGCAAGAGAGTGTGATTATTAGGTGTTAATGAGATCATC
This sequence comes from Viscum album, assembly GCA_963277665.1. Lineage (NCBI taxonomy): Eukaryota > Viridiplantae > Streptophyta > Magnoliopsida > Santalales > Viscaceae > Viscum > Viscum album. The sequence continues at coordinate 637,719,160 of OY728146.1, read as the reverse complement.
GTGGCATGAACACATGGTGAATAACTATGTCATTTGGTTTTTGGATTGGGTGTTATGGAAGTGTATGCCCATTATTATTTAATTAATTAGGTAGTCATGATTTGGATTAGAACCTATGTGGGTGTGATGAGAGGCTTGTGGGAATGGTGTCCTAAGGCCATCAGGATAGAATTTTGATGTTTTGGGAATGGATGGTTTTTTTGTGGTATTAATTGATGACATTATAGTATACTCCCATGGCATGTATCACCAAACTTAAATGACTCAAAGCAAGATTTAAAAAATAGAGCAAGGAAAAAGTCCTTTTTGGATAAAGAAATTGAATCCCATGAGTTCTCCCTTCACTCCCTTCAGGAATCTATTACTAATTTTGGTTTTCATGAAAATCTTTCTCAAGAATCTGAATTGGTTTATAAGCTTCAAAACATTCTCAAGCTCAAAGACAACATCCAAAGGGATATCTTAAAATTCATATGGATTAATGAAGGGGATATAAAGACAAAGTTTTTCAATTCCCTCTAGATAATCATAAGGGACAATCGGATACTTCCCCTTCTTAAGGATGGATACCATATTCTAGAGGAATGGAAAACTCTCTCCTAGAAAATTGTTACTTTTTACATGAACCACTTTAATTCCCCAGTCAAAAATGAAACTCTCATAGAATATTTCATCCCCAAACTCATTATTTATGAAGATAATAGAATAATAACAGATTCCCTGATTGAAATTGAATCTAAAGATGCTATCTTTTCCCTAAAAAAATTGAGTTCCCTCAGTCATGATGGATTTCCAACCACTTTTTTTTAATTCTATTGGGATGTTATTCAGTAGGATGTCTGTAATCTGGTTAAATATTTCTTCTTGAGTGGATATCTTACAAATGGAATCAACACTCAATTTCTTTTCTTAATTCCAAAATTGGATCATGTCAATGACATCATTCAATTCATGCCAGTTTCTATGGTCAACAACATTCACAAGGTGGCCACCAAAATTTTGGCCAAAGGCTTGCTAGAATTTTAAACAAAATTGTTTCATGAAATTAATTTGGATTTATTAAAGGAATAAATATCTAGGACTACTTACTCACCATCTCGTAATGTGTGAACCTTCTTAGGAATTTAAAAAGGGGAGCCAATGTGGCTCTCAACCTAGAAATAAACAAGGATTTTGATATTATGGATTAAAACACTATTAGTAAAGTGTTATTAAGATTTGGATTCGACCTGAAATTCATTATTTGGATAAAAACACTTATTGGTTATGATCACATTTCTATTCTCATAAATGGATCATTGGAAGGTTACTTTACATGATTAAGGGGGTTAAGGCTAGGTGATACACTCTCTGATATTATTTTTTCCATTATTGAAGACTACCTTAGCATTCTTTTTACTTTAATATTTGGAAATTGTGATTTTAAGACTATCAAATATGATCGAGGTACCTCCAAAACCTCTCATATCTTTTTTGCTGATGACAGTATTGTTTTTACTCAAGGAGATAGGAGAAATGTTAAAAACATCAAGATCACCCTTCATCACTATGAAAGGGTTTTGGGACAAGAGGTCAGTAGTGGGAAATCTTTCATCTACTTTGGAAAAAACTTCAATCCTTTCAGAATAAGGATCATTCTTAATACTCTGGGTGTAAGATAGGGTTTTCTTCCCTTCAATTACTTAGGATTTCAAATCTTTTTGGGAAGAACTAAAGTTTTATACTTTACTACTACTTATCTAGATTAGGAGAGCATTATCTTCATGGAATGGAAAATATATTTCAACGGTAGGGATGATCTATCTTGTTATACAAATTTTAATTTCTAAAATTGTTTAATCCTTCATGTTTTATTTTTGTTCTACCTCACTAATCAAAAGCATCAACACATCTATAAGGAATTTCAGTTGGAGTGGTATCATCTTGGAGAGTAAAGTCATCATGGTCAACTGGAAAAAATGTTTTAAACCTTACAACCTTTTTGGGCTAGGCATCAAAAATATGGAAATATTTAATCAAACCCTCCAAGATCAATTCATATGGAAACTAGACAATATAAATAATAATTCCTTTAAACTACTCAGATTTAGAATGATAGAGCGTTTAAATTATCGAAAACTTCATTACATTGAGTCCTCTATCTGTCCTAGCTTGAAAATGGTGTTTGCTAAAGTGAATAGGTGTGATCATTGTCTGGTCAATGATAACTATTCTCTTAGATTTTGGAAAGATAACTCGATGGGGACTTCCTTATTGAAATTTTACAACTCTTCAAATCAACCTTATGAACTCACTATCACAATTAAATAACAACTAAGAAACATGGATACACTTTTGGATGAAATAAAAGTTGATCTCTCTAATCTGATTTTAATGCCACAGGATAACTTATTAGTTTGGTAATTAGCCCCAAATGGTTTCCTAGATTCTAAAGATTTTTACACTCATGATATTAAAGGTTCTCATAGTTATATTAGTGGTTTCATCAACCACTGGATACAACCCTCTCGATTCTCTCTCCTTTAGAGAGTTTCTTATCGTAGGCTTCCAGTTGATGATTGTATACAGAGAAAAGGTATTGATATTTGTTCAAGATGTGACTTATGTCACCAATATAGGGAATATGTTGATTATCACTTCCATATATGTAAAACTACTCCTTCTTTATGGATTTTTGTATTCGACATGTTTGAACTCACTCCCCTACATTTGGACATAATTGATTGTCTCATGCATGAGGTTCTAAACCTGAAAATGTATAGACAACTTGTGAATTTGTTCAAAGTAAATTGTTCATAAACTCTACATGCCATTTGGCGTGGGAGGAACAATTTTTTACATGAAAATATGCCATTTTTTCTACATTATATTCTCACAAACATCATTGGGATGATTCAACATGCTAACATTTTCCAGAAAGGGAACTATATCAACATTATTCGCAATCACATTATGTTGTGATGTCTCAATATTATAGGTTCTTATCCTCCTCCTCATGGTCTACTCGAATTTTTTGTGTCCTCTTCATATGTTGGTTGGTTAAAATACAACACAAACGGGGATTATAAAGGGAATCTTAGGCCAGCAGGCTTTGGGGTTATAACCATGGACCATAAAGGTGATATCATTGATTGTTTTTATGGGTTTTGTGGACATATCATAGCCCTTGAAACTGAAATTATGGATTTTATAAAAGTTTTTCATATGGATAGGAAATGAAATTGGAATGTGTTATGGTTTTAATGTTACTTGACTACTATTGTGCAAGTAGTGAGGCTTGGTAAACTTCATCTGTTGTGGAATCTCACTACACGATGGATCAATTTTGTGAAAAGGTTTTCCATAATGAATTATATCATCACTCATGTCTTTAAAGAGGATAATTATCTAACGTATTCTCTTGAAAAAAAAAGGAATTTTCGATGAGTCCTTCATTCACACTGATACTTTACCCCTTTAACTTTTACCTATTCAGCAAAAAGACAATTATAAAATCCCTTGTTTCTATTTGTTGTGACTTTTTTTATTTAATAAATAGATATTTTTTGCTTATATTCCTCAAAAAAACTCTAATCTATCTAAATGTAACTTCTAGTTTGATGAAGGGGATCATGGGAGGTTATGCTCATGGAGTAGTGTAAGTGAAGTCTTATTGTGGGAAGTGAACCATCAGTCATCTATGAGTGAGGTCCTTGTGATTGACTAGATATTAAAGATTTTCATGGGTTATGTTCTCAAAATATGGTAATGGGTGATAGTTTATTTTTTTTGTCGCTCACGTGAGAGATAGATGTCCACATCCAGTCCGTAGGTTTTGTAGTGATGAGAGCAAGGGTTGTGGAGTTAGTGTTCAGTTTCAATGAGACAATGAGGATACTACTATAGTGAAAAGTATCAAATCAATTTCAGTGGAATGAACCTTGTGTGGGTAGGTTTGGGGATGAAATGGGAAACACATTGAGCAAGTAAGTGGACTACTAAGTATGTGATTTGATGTGAAATCCTAATAATGGGAAGTGTCATGGATCAAAATCATCTATTGGAAGTTGAGTTCTATAGTGGGGACCACCATGATCCTAATGATGAATTTTGGATGAGGTTGTGATGTCTTAGGATACACAGGTGTGATCATGCACTATCTTGGTAGTTTGATGATGGTGGTAAGCATTAGATTGACCTTTTATGGGTTGTACGCTTTATCTTTGGTGAAAAGGAACTCAGTTATCATCCAAGAGTATAATGAAATGAGTTGAGCATCAATTGACGATTGAGGTTGGACAGGATGTGTGATTTGAAGACAACTAAGGCTTCTCAAGGACAATAATTTTTATAGTGGTGTGATTGTAAAGACCTGAATTTTTTCATATTTTTATTTTGAGAATAATTTTGAATTTTTGGTTTTGGAGGCTCATAAAGTGTAAAATGGTCATTTTTCACTAGCATATGATCTCAGATAATTTTTATAACCACTATATTGGTCTCAAAATAGGGTTTTTACCCTATTAAATGAGTTAATTGGAATTCAGAGTCATTAAAATTTTGGAAGAATATTTAATATTTAATTAATTAAATATTAAATTATTCATTTAGGTTCAAGTGGAGATATATTTTTAATAGAGCATAAAATTGAGATTATAACTCCATATTTGATTCCATAATTTTAGGTTTTACTTAATCAATGTGTAAACTTTCTTCAGGTTCTGGGACGCAAGTAATCCTTTTAAATTGGAATTTAATTTAATTAATTAATTAAAATAATTAAAATACCCACCCACCCCCACCCCCCATTTACTTCTTATTCATGGAATAAGGGGGAATTATTATACCTTATAAATTATTTCCAAACTAATATTAGGAGGAGGAGGTGTCATAAAATGTTGTCCATAGTAGTGATTAAGACCGGATTAAGGTGTAGCGGTTTTCAAGAGTTTTTTTGGACCCGAAGCTTCAATGATTTCACCATGAGGTAGGCCAATTTTTTATTTTTATTTTTTAATCCCCAATACCAATATATTTGTTTTTTAAATATTTTAAAACCTATTTGTGTCTACTAAGGACCCTTTGGGAGTTGATATGTGCTTAATCGGGAAAAAACATGGGTTTCAGGAGGTTCGGAGGGGTTTCTCGTTCAGAAATCCTAATCACACGGCATATGATTTTAATAAAAAATTCCATGTGTTCATACTTTTTAGGGAAGATGGATTTTTTGGAACTATACACCATGTACACACCATTTAGTGGTAAATAGACATGTGGTCGAGTAGTTGGTAAGATGATGTTTTTGGAACTACATTTCGTGTACTCTAATTACATGTTATGTAGTAAGACATGTCCATGTGGTTGAGTGATTGTCCAGACACCCCGTTTAAGGGGGCATGTTTTTGTAGTAGTAAATGTACAAATTCTATGTATTCTTTGATCATGCAGTAGTACATGGCCATACCCTAGGTGTACCCAGGCTGTGTAGAAGTATATAGTCATTTTAGAGGTTTGGGAGTACACATCATGTACTCAGGGTACACATCGTGTACTAATAAATTGTCACCTATTTGAGGTTGTTGGGTGATTTTGTTCCCTAAATTCAAAATTAGACATAAGAGGAGTCCATTATGAGTGTTTTCATTTAGAATGTGATGGTGGAACCCTTAGGGTTTTTTGAGGACTTCTAATAGGTAGTTCAGGGTGAGTAAGTTATGATGGAAATAATTTCCTTGAAAAAATGAATCCATATATCTTATAAGAGTGAGATATGATATGAGACCTATGTGAGGTTCATGATAATGATTAAAGGTTATAGAATGGATTTTTTGGAGTCCTCTATTAGTGTTGGAATGGTACTTCCCCTGGTAAGTGGGACTGGTTTGTGACTCAATCAAATGGATAGTTTGGGTATTTAGGCCAACCTAGAGTGGCTTGGAAATGGGATGGACATGAGGTCATCTCCCCTATGAGGTTTACCCCCCTTTTAGTCCTATGATCCCATGAGATGTTAGATACTAGGTTCCAGAATCTGTGACCCCTGGGAGATGGGTGTTGGCCTAATAGATTAGTTATGACCAAGGATTGGAAGAGGGATATATCTACTTATGTTTTGGTCCATAGGATCCTAAGAGGGAAGCATTTACTTTCATACTGGTTTTGAGGATCCTAAAATGGATTATTATTTTTATGTGTGGACCTATAGGACATAAGTGGGTTCTCGTTCATAAATTGACTATGTGTGGGTTCATGGGTGCACAGAAATGGTTGCGGGTGTCACCTTAAACCAGAACTGATATGTATGTTTATGGGGATAAGACAATGCGGATGGGAATGGGTGTTCATATAGACCTTTTTCTATTTATTTTATCTTAATTATGTTTAGAACTTGGAAAATAATGAACTTTGAAAATAAGAATCCTTATTTTCTTAGTGTGATTAAAGGTAAAGTGTGTTGAACCTTGTAAATTAGTAGATCATGGGATAGTTTAGATGTCAGATTGAGGATCTTAACACTAGTGATATTTTTTGTGTTCTAGGATGTTAGACATAATACTCCAAATCCTCAGTAGGTGAATGTTGTACATGACACTATAATAAATAGTGGTAAATCTAGATGATATTGGTGGACATGGAATTCCATAGATATGGATGAGATTAGTGTAAATGGCATTCCATGTATCTAGATGAAATTGGTGGACATGGTGTTCCATATATCTAGATGATATTAGTGGATATGGTGTTCCACATATATGGATGAGATTGGTGGACATGGAATTATTCATATATATTTTAGGGTATTGGACATGGAACATAGAATCCATGGTTTAGGATTTTAGAAATGATTTTCTTCATATATGGTTTAGGGTATTGGTCATGGTTCTCTACATCCATGGTTTAGGGTGTTGGGTGTGGTTCTTCACATCTATTATTTAGGTTTTTGGACATGGGATGCCACATCCATGGTTAGGATGTTGTAAATGACACTCTACATCCTTACTTCAGGTTCCAGACAAAAATTCTAGGCATGAATAGTACTTGGACATGGTATGGGTATCTAGAGATATTTCTTCTTTTACTCAATGTATGTATCACCCTATGTTTTATGACTCATATGACTAGTGTTGGAAAAGCTGAGTATAGTTGATCCGGGTCACAGACCTAAGGATCGATGGTGGTTTTATTTTATTCCTTCCAGTTGTATCCTGGCTAGGTTGGGAATATTACATGATCATACACTTGTGATAGCAGGCTATAGGTTCATTGTCAGGGGTGGACTAATAAAATTTATTTATCACCCCCTGTACATGCACCTTGGAATTAATACAGACCTTATGTATTCTTTCAAGTTGATCATGGATGCATGACGAATATGGCAGAGGCCTCGGATTGCATAATCAAGTAGAGACACTCATTTTGAGTATTGTGATCAAGATAGATCATCATGAAAAGGTTAGGGAGAATGGGTATGTGGTGTTGGTTGGATTAGAAAACTCAAGAGGGGGTGAATTAGGTTTCCAATTAAAATTTATATTTTAAAATAATTTAAAACTAAATACTCAATTTATAAAAGTGTCCTAGTTAACTAAAATAGAAGAAATATATAATTTTATTTTTTCAAAAAAATTCTCAAGATCTTAATCACAACTCAGTTAAAACAAGTTTTAAAAACACTTTAAACTTTGAAACAATTTTTCTTTTATCAAACATAATATATAAAGAACTTCTTAAATTTCACTCTCAAAGTAATGTTTTAATATGTAGTTTTGAAAACTAAAACTATTTTTATTTTAAATAAAATAAAAATAAAAAAAAAAACACACATCATAATAAAATAAGAGGATCAGTATCAAGTCGAGACCTAGTCCTCTCTACTTGAAAATCACCAGCTACCCAACAGTTTATTAAAAAAATAAATTGATCCACAACCTGGATCGGGTTTTTATATATAAAAACTACACACAGGTGGAATTCCATGTTACACAAATCATATTCCATAGTTCTTCATGGGATAATGGAAGTAATAATAATAAGTAGAGATTATATGATTACTCTCTAATATAGTGTAGAATCTAGTTTTATTAAGGGTCTAAAGTTAAGTAAGTTTATTCAAATGTAAATAAACATAGAAAAATAAATAATGATGGTAGAGTTGTCTGAGTATGCATTCTTTATTTGATCAATAAAAATATAATTAGTAATTTTCTAATTATTCTTTTATATTTTATTTAAATATATCCTTGAATAAACTTCATGTGTTGTTAGTAGAGTTTCTGTTTTTGTGGAAAAACGGAGGTTCGTATAAAGCATTAGACAATCCTCTATTTATCTTAGTGAGAACTAAACTAGGTATTGAGTAAGAGAGATAAGTAATTTATTATTTAGACAAAAATACAACACTTTTGAACAAGTTTTCCTCTATATTTATATCTTTTTAGTGTTTCCAATAATTTGTTTTAGGATAATAATAGAACAAATTGAATCCTTATACTGAGAAATATCTCCAGAAATTCTGAATTTGTCTTCAATACCTCTGTAATTATATTAATAATAAACATTCTTAAATCCATATGTTTTTTATTTACATTAAATAACATAATATATCCATTAGAGAAATTTAATATTGAATTTAATTCTTAGATAGCTATGATAGTAGGAAACAATTTGTTGTAGAAACTTCAATTGCTGGTAGCTGAAGTTAACTAAAAGTAAAAAGTTCATTCTAGTAGTAGTTATGTATTTTAGAGGTAGAAAATATATCTGGTGGTAGCATCATATGAAAAACTATAGTTGACTTAGCCTAATGGTATCATGGTTTGAACTAGTGGAAGAATCCTTGAACTAGTTATAATGGTAGCATCTTGTTCTAGTGTTATCAAGGATCTTCTAGTGATAACTCAATTGAACGGGTGGTATAAATATCATCTACAACTAGAGGTAAAAGATTTTTTTTGTTGGTAATGCCATTTAACTTGTGGTAGGACATCTCTTATAGTGGTAGAAAATTCCTTCTAATGATAAATGATATATTCTAATGGTAGGAAGGTTGAACTAATGGTAGAAACATTAACTTTAGATAAATTTTTGAATGTATATTTTATAATAGTAAGAACACTTTTTCATATGTTATGTAAGTTTTATTTAATATTTTCCTAAAGATAAAATACATTTTCATATGTGTGACTTTTATAAAGGTAAAGAAATACTTAATCATAATAAAGAAAACATGATTTCTAAAAATTAAAAGAAGTAATTTCTTAGAATAATCAAAAAATATCCCCCTTTTAATTATGACAAATAATGGTTTGAAAATGAAATTCAAGTTCAGTTTATTTCAATAAAGATCCATAAAAAATGTTTCATAATCACATTAATTTCTCTATAAATAATCTCACTTCCCTTCATTCTCTTAGGATTATCAAAAAGATATAAATAAGATGATAAGAATAAAATAACATAAATATGAATAAATATAAATGAATTTCATTGAACATAAATTCCAAAATATTACATCATAATAGATAAAACAAATGATAAGGACCTATTAAAGCCTAGTCTGCATTTGATTAAGCTTATTCATTGTGGATAGAGGTAGGAGGAACTGGGTCCTTGACTTTTCCAACAATAGGAGGAGAAAGAGTGCAGGCAGAAGGAGATGTATGGGGTCTGAATTCAAAAACTTATGTAACTGGAATAAAGTGTCACACTACCTTAATTAGGGTAAGCCCAAAAGGACCGGTATCTATAGTAGTGATCTAAAATGGTACTGATATGGGTACAGAGATAGAGACTGACATAGGAATGGATAGAGGAGAAGAAATTTTTATCTTTATGGTATAGAGAAAAGGATTCATAACCTTTATAAACTGAGTAATAACTTTTCCAACATGCTCTATTTCTCTAAATAAATTTTCCAAATATTCCATAAATAGATTGAGAAAGGGTTCTAAGGTCCTCAACTGATTCACTTATTCTTTAAAGGTTCTAGTGGCAGGAGTAATTTTTAAATTTTCATCCAAGTACTTTAAATTAAAATTAAGGTAATTTTTAGTAAAAATACTAGAAATATGATACTTAATGGATTAGTTTATAGTATCCCTTTCATCCTTGGATTCATTAAAACATTCTCTCATGATTTTTTAGATATCCTCACCATGATACTTTATCTAATGAAATCCATCCTAGTGAGAGGTAGAAGATTTTTCCAAGACTACCTGTAGATCTTCTCTAACAATAGTGATGATATAAATATCCATATATATTGGTATAAAGGGAGGGGGAGAGTTTGAAGAAGAATATCTGGTTTTATAAATTGATTCTAGGATCCCAATAACAGATAATTCTCTCTGTATGAAATCATTTCTCATGTCCTCTAAGGTGGAATGAATATCCCCAATCTATTCCACTAGCTTATTGTTCTCCATATCTATGTTTCTAATTCTTAGAAATATTTGGTTTGGATATTATGCACTAAAAAAATAAAAGATATTTAATCCTCCTTGAGTGTCCAATACTTGAAGGTAGATGATCTGAGCATACCACTAAGATCAGAAAACAAATCTACCTTAAAGGAATCCAGGTTAGCTCTAGCCAAATAATTAGTCTGAGTAGGAGTAGGAGGGGGAGGTAAAGACCAATATTGGATAATTGAAGGTTCAATATCATGAATGGATTCAATAATAGGCACTAAATAAGAAACTTTTTCTAAAATCATTGCCCCATTTATGATTTCCACTAAAGATACATTATAATATCTTTGAGAAACTGAGATGGAAGGTCCACCATACTTTGGTGTAATTCCATCATCATCATCATCTCCATCATCAGAGTTAGAATATGTCAGGAAAAGTAATATTGATATTGGGGACTTCTCCCCCTTAGAAAGTGCATCTCCATCACCTTTGTTTGAAACATCTACCTCAATTGGGATTCCATCAACCTGACTCACTAAAACATTTTAGGATACAATATCCCAATCTCCACTAATAGTTCTACCAAATTAAAAAAAATATACTAGAATGTATTATATTTCTCATCCTCATCTACACCATCAGTATCATACTCAGAGTCATCATATAAAACAAAAACATATTCAGGAATCTCTAAAGTAGAACCTTAAAATTGGTCACCATTTGAAACTTTATTATATTTGGATTCATAATCCTCTAATAGTATTTCTTTAAAAGTAAGGTAAATAGTTGAGTCAAGAGGTCCATATGACAAATTTGGACTCTTGAAAATGTTTGTTTCACTACTTGCCTCAATGAAAAAAGGTGTAGTGTATTCCTTTTATTTTGCTTGAGATTCTACCTCAACTTCAAGTACTTACCTCTGCCACTTCCTCATTTGAAGAGAAAAATAATACCTCAACTATCTCTAATCCAAGATCAACAAATTCTCTTTGTCATGAAGGGTTATCTATAGGGTTAAATTTCTCATACACCTTTTCATTGTCCACTACCCATCCCTTCAGCCTAGGGTTCCAATTCACCTACATTTTTATAGGTGAATGGATTGATACAAAAAATAATCACATATTGTTACTTCTTCTTCTCCTTTAGGAACAATTCCTATAGCTTCCAACATGGAAGAGATTAAATTAGGGTTGATAAGGTAATTTAATATTGAGGTAGGCTTGAACAATTCCATCATGTGAACCATTAGATATCTACATAGATATATATTATCTATTATTTTCATTATATAAAGAAAAAATATGTCTTGTTACCTCATAATTTTGAAATCCCACTTGTTGGGACATAGCATTTGTTGGATGAATTTGAAAAGGAGTATGCACTCATCATAGAGTTCAAATTCAGTAGTTCTTCTTATAAAAACATTCCCAGTTAACTTAATAATTCCATCCTCAATGAAAAAGTTTGTAAAGTCAATAATATATGAACCTTTATAATCTTAGTATGTTCATTAATGAGGAAAGCTCAAGAAATTAGCCCAATGTTTTGAATAAAAAACTAGCTCTTTTCCATTTACAATAGTTCTGATGAAATCTTTCTTATCTTCCAATGAAAACTCATAAAATAGATAGAAGTCATAAATAAACCTAATATAGAATGTTCTATCATTCCTTGAAATCCACTATATCCATCCTTGGTCATGGATCACTTTTTATAAAAGTAGTTTACTAGATGTTTTCCAAATAACATTGATTTAGTTTTTAGTAATAATAACTCCTGATGCAAGCTAATGATTTAATGGCTTGATAAAGAGACTCGGTATTACTTTAGATTTATTTCATGAATATGAATAATTAGAAGAGTCAATAGTACATTTTATTCTCACCATTTTAGTGTATATTTGAGGGTTGGAGGATGAAGGATAAGGTTCATGGGTTTGAGAGAGAAATAGAGGTTTCAAAGGGAACATGAAAAGGTGGATTCTAATTCTGACTCTTATTGTATATTTTTATCATTTAGGGATTTTATAATAATATTTAAAGATAAAATTATTTTAAGTAAATAATTTAAGGTTTTGAAAAAATAAATTAGTAATGGTAGTAGAAACATAGAAGAATGTGACTATGGTGGTAGCAGTACTTAATGGTAGAAACTGGTGGTATTTAGAAAATAGTAGTATCCAAATGATAATAACTGGATGGTAGTGCCTTAAAGTATTACTCAATAGTGTCACATGATTGTATTATCCAATAGTATAAAATCTCATGGTATCAATCCATGGTAGAAAGCCATGGTATAATCATACTTTGTGAACTAACTTTATCAAAAATAAATAAATTAAAGAAATAAAATACTAAGTGATAATTATTATTCCAAGTTGATGTCTGATATAGTTTATTCTCTAAATATTTAATGGATTTATAATTATTTTAGTAATCTAATGTTCAATAATAATGAATTCAATAGTTACATCACCTTTTTTAAAATGGTCTCTCAAAAAGTGACATCTTTTATCAATGTGTTTTTTCCTTGAATGAGATACCAGATTCTTAGAAATATATATAACACTTTATTGTAATAATTTATAGGGACATGTCTAATCTGATATCCATAATATAATAATTTGTGTTTCATCCATATAATTTTTTCACAATAATTACTTGTAACTATGAAATCATCTTTATTATTAAATAATGAAACATAATTCTTGTTTTTATTACACCATGATACTAGAGAGTTACCCAAAAATGACATGTTCTAGAAGTGATCTTTCTATATAACTTATAATCACCAAAATTTCTATCTAAATAAATAAGTCAACTGGTCATCATATAGAACATAATAATCATGAATTGGTTATCATTTTGATGTATTTGAAAATTATTTTGATAGCATTTAAAATGGGATTATTTTAAGTTTTCTCATGCACGCATTCACACACTAGACATAATATTAGGTCACCTAGTTGTTAAGTGTTGACCTCACCTGTTTTGATAATCTCAATCATGTATTCATATGTGTTGAAAATCCCAATTATGTTTTCAATCTCTATGATATTTTTAAGTATCATTGATCTATACTTTAATTCTTTCAAATATGTGATCAAACCAATAATAGTTTTTAAAATAGTCTTTGGAATATGTTAATCCTCATTTATCCATGTTCATACAAGCTATAAATTAATTCTAACACAATCAGATGTGTTCTGCATAAAACAGATAAGTAATCTATCTATAGCTACTGATAAAGAGCTACCTATATACTTAACACAGATCTACCGATGTACTTATAAATGTAAGCTACTGACTTACAGACAGCTACTGATACAAACATAGAGCTACCGGTGTAAGTATAAATAGCTACCGATGGAATAAGAGTCACCGATGGACGAAACTACCGATACAGACTCACAGCTACCGATACCGACGCATGGAGCTACCGACGCATGGAGCTACTGACGCATGGAGCTACCGACAAACAAAGTCACCGATACAAGCATGTACCTACCGACGCATGGAGCTACCGATAAACAAAGTCACCGATACAAGCATGTACCTACCAACGCATAGAGCCACCGATAGAGTCAAAGCAACTAATGACATTGAGCTACCGATGTTCAAGCTATCGATGTTCAAGCTACCGATGTCCAAGCTACCGATGCTGATTACCTACCGATCACTCGACTCACTGTTTGAATTTCTTTATTTCCTATATTTAATCTATCTAACGGTCATATCATGTACATTTTAATGATTTGTCAAATATCTGATAAAGGTTGTCGGATTTCAGGAACCCGTACCTCGTACCTGCTGAAAAGAAATCTTTTTTGTCCCCTGTTGGGAGATAAATACGAGAAGACTACACTGCCCAAGAAACACATCAACGAACAACAAGAAGCGAACTAGAGAAGTGCATGGTGGATGACATATACCAGAAACACAAGAAGAGAAAAACCAGTTCCATCAAGAACACAGAGAAGCTCATAGACAATCAAGCATACTCGAGAAGTGTTCTGTGCATATAAGAATAACACTGAAGAACTTCAACCACAACATTTTCACTGTCTATGAACCTGGAGCATACGACACTCTGTTTCTCAAACAGAAACGAGAAGAGGACTCAGACTCACTTCTGGTCGAATCCAAAGGAGTCCAGAGCTACACTAAAATCACCAGAACCACTTCTAAACTCTACATATCTTGTTCTGTGATTTATTATCATTCATTTCGAGCAGTGTGTGTTATCTGCTGTATCTAACACATACACTGTCTCCTGTACTTAAATTGGAGGATTTGTAAATCCTCACCAAACTCTTTCATTCCTTCTTTCCCACGAATAACAGTGGTAGAGGTCGTGTGTGACCTGGACAGCTGGGTGTTGTTGTACTGTTTCCCACGAAGAACAGTGGTAGAGGTCTTGGACCTGGACAGTTGTAAACTGTTGAACCCCGATCCAGGGTGTGGATCATTTTTATATAAACTTTTGAGAGGACTAAGTCTCGGCTTGAGACTGAACCTCTTGGTTACATCTGTTGTGCCATCTCTTTCAAAGTTTTATTCTGCTGCTAATCACTTTAAAACCAATACTGTTTTTAAAGTTACTTTGATAATTAAATTAGCAAGTTTTTATGTTAAGTGTAGATTATTAAGTTAGTTTCAAAATATAATCACACACTCCTGTGTTGATTAACTGGGAATTAATCAATCCCTTGAGAATCTGACAGAACCTCTACTTTAATATAAATTCACTACAGTTTAATTTATTATTTTATTTGGGGGTCTTTAAGACACTGTTTTTAAATACAGAAATTTTAATTGGTACTCAATTCACCCCCCTCTTGAGTAAACCACTCCGACCAACACTTGGTATCAGAGGATTGAAAATACTTTCTAACCGTACTCTGCTTTTGAACTGTGATTTTAGTTGTATTTTAAAGTTCTTAAAATTTCTGTTATATCTAAATTTTTATCTCTTTAAAATTTTCTCATCATGGACAATAGACTTGAGGGTGCTGCTACTAACCGGCCACCTTTCTTCAATGGAACTAATTATGCTCAGTGGAAACTGAAAATGAAAATTCATCTAGAAAGTATAGGTTTTGATATTTGGACTGCTATTGAATCAGAATACAAAATTCCTACTACTGCTAGATCTACTTGGGATGAACCTATAAAGACTGCTTACAATAACAACTGTAAAGCTATGAATGCCTTGTACTGTGCTCTAGGAGATGAAGAGTTTAATAGAATTTCTGCTTGTAAAACTGCTTTTGAAATTTGGGATACCTTAGCTGTTTCTCATGAAGGAACAATGAATGTTAAAGAAATGAGATTGAACACTTATACTATCAAGTATGATAATTTTAAAATGAAGCCTGACGAACCCATTTCTGACATGTATCTCAGGTTCAATGAAATTGTCAATACAATGATCTCGCTGGGAAAAGATGTCTCATCGAAGGAACAAATTATGAGAATTTTGAGATGTCTACCTGATAGATGGAGAGGCACATCTGTCTCAATCAGAGAATCATGTGACATTGCTGCTCTACCTGTCAAGGAACTAATTGGAAAGCTGATGATGTATGAAGAAGAGCTTAAAGTGAATAAAGAAGAAGAAAATGAACCTCCAAGAAAGTCTGTCTCTTTCAAATCCTCAACTTCAAAGAATAAGGACAAAGAAAAGCTTCAAGCTGTAGTTGAAAGTTCAAGCTGTGAAGATAGTGAAAGTGATTCTGACAGTGATGCTGAGATGGCTCACATTGCTAGAAGATTTAAGAAATTTTAGAGGAAAAAGAAGTTCTTCAGAAAAACAAATTATAAGGGTAAGTATGATCACCAAGGCAAATGGAAAAAGGATTGGAAGAAGAATGACAAATCAGATGATGTTGTCTGTTATGAGTGCAAGAGAAAAGAACACATTAAAGCCGACTGTCCAAAGCTGAAGTATAAAAAGAAATATGAATATAAGGACAATAAGTTTAAGAAATCCATGAAGGCTACTTGGAGTGCTTCAGAAGACAGCACAAGTGAAGTTGAATCTTCAGACTCTGAAAGGAATCGAGCCAACATGTTCTTTATGACAAACACTTCTCAGGTAACTGCTGAAACTCCTGCTTTAAATAATTATTACTCTGGAGATAATGCAGAATCTGATTCTGATTCTGGAACAATGTCTAAAAATGAATTGTTTGAGTACTGTGATATGCTGTAAGAGACATGTAATGAACTTAAGGATAAATACAAGTCATTAAAGAAACAGCATGCTCTCACCACTACAGTTAACACCGAACTTACTATTGAAAAAGGGAAAAATGTTCAACTGTTAAAAGAAAACACTGAACTGAAACTATCTAATGAGCAACTCAAGAAAGGCTTAGAGAAGTTCACCAATGGCAAAAATACTCTAACACAGATGCTAGGAAATCAAATAGCACCTAAATATACTACTGGTATAGGATATCAACCTGGACAAAGGAAAATTGCCAAAACTAGATTCATTTCTAAATCTGGACAGAATGATGGTAATTCTGGAACTTCATATGCTTCAACCAGTTATATACATAGCTATGGATCTAATAAAGTTTATCTTTCAAATAATGTCAATTCTGCAAATTATATGAGACCCATTAGACAAATATGGGTACCTAAAGTGTTATTGGCTAACCTGTCTGGACCCAAGAAAATCTGGGTACCAAAATCATCTCCCATCTAAATATGTTTTGTAGGGAACTTGCTTAAAGATCTCCTGTAAAGAGACCTGGTATTTGGACAGTGGATGTTCAAGACATATGTCAGGAGACTTCTCTTGTTTTAAGAGTTTAATAAAAGTTGATGGAGGCTTTATCACCTTTGGTGATAACTCTAAAGGAAAAATCATCGGCCTAGTCCAGATTGGTAACACTGATTCAATTTTGATCTCTAAAGTTTTATTTGTTGATGGCCTTAAATACAATTTATTAAGTATTTCTCAGTTATGTGATGATGGTTTTCATGTTAAATTTGAAAATGATTCCTGCAAAGTTTTTAATTCTAAGAATGTTTTGGTATTTTCTGCCTTAAGAAATGAAAATGTTTATGCTGTTAATCTCAATTCTTTAGCTAAGCATAATATTACTTGTTTGAATGCTTTTCATAAAGAATCTTGGCTGTGGCACAGAAGATTGGGACATTGCAACATTCACTCACTTAGAAAACTCTCTAGAAAAAACCTAGTTAGAGACCTACCTAAATTAGAATTCCCAAATGATAGAGTGTGTAACCCCTATCAAAAGGGAAAACAACACAAAGTTTCTTTTAAATCAAAGAAAGAAGTTTCGACTTCTCAACCACTTGAATTGGTTCACATGGATTTGTTTGGACCATCAAGAGTTTCTAGTTTAAATGGGAAGCACTATGTTTATGTTCTTGTAGATGATTTTTCTCGATATACTTGGGTATATTTTCTAGCTCACAAAAGTGAAGCTTGTTCTTCTTTTGTTAAATACTCTAAATCTGTAGAGAACCTTAGTGGACTTAAGATTAAAACTTTGAGGAGTGATCATGGTCGTGAGTTTGAAAATCAAGATTTTGAATCTTATTGCTCACACAATGGCTATACTCATAACTTTTCTGCCCCTAGAACACCCCAACAGAATGGTGTAGTAGAAAGAAGAAACCAAACCCTTCAGGAAATTGCTAGAACCATGCTCAATGAATATGATCTGCCTATTTATTTTTGGGATGAAGCTGTAAATACAGCTTGTTATGTCATTAATAGAGTCTTAATCAGACCTGTTCTTAAGAAAACCCCTTATGAATTGTGGAACAATAGAAAGCCTAAGGTTAATTACTTTAAAGTTTTTGGTTGCAAAGTATTTATTCTGAATACTAAAGATAATCTGGATAAGTTTGCTTCCAAAAGTGATGAAGAATTTTTCTAGGTTACTCTATGTCAAGTAAAGCCTATAGAGTATTCAATAAGAAAACTAAATGTGTGGAAGAATCTGTTCACATCAAGTTTGATGAAACTGATCCACATGAGCCTAAAACCTCTCTTGAGAATCTTGAAGAAGACTTGTCTATTCTGGACCTTAATGATAAATCTAAAGAACCTGTTATAAAAGTATCCAGTTCTGGAGTTTTTCTAGAATCTGCTTCTATTGAACCCGAACCTATAGATGAACCTGAAATTTCTAGTCCAACCTTTACCAGATCAACGAGGATTCTAAAGAATCATCCTTTAGAAGCTGTTGTTGGTAATCTTGATAGAGGAACACAAACTAGAGCTTCTCTAAGAAACCAGGTTGAACATCAATCTTTTCTTTCACAGCTAGAACCCAAAAATATCAATGATGCTATCAATGATGAATTCTGGGTAATGGCTATGCAGGAAGAATTAAATCAGTTTGAAAGAAACAAAGTCTGAGAATTAGTTGACAGACCTAAGGACACTTTGACAATAGGCACAAAATGGGTTTTTAGAAATAAAGTAGATGAATCTGGAAATATAGTTAGAAACAAAGCTAGACTAGTTGCACAAGGATATAGTCAAGAAGAAGTTATAGACTATGAGGAAACTTTTGCACCTGTAGCTATACTAGAAGCCATTAGGATCTTACTTGCATATGCTGCACATCTGGATTTCAATTTATATCAAATGGATGTAAAAAGTGCATTTCTAAATGGTTTTATAATTGAAGATGTTTTCGTAGAACAACCACCTGGATTTACTAATCCCCATTTTCCAAATCAAGTTTTTAAACTTTCTAAAGCTTTGTATGGTTTAAAACAAGCTCCAAGAGCTTGGTATGATAGACTTAGCAATTTCCTTATTTCAAAAGGTTTTACTAAAGGGATTGCTGATCCAACTCTTTTCATTAAAATAATTTCTAAAGATGTTTTAGTTGTACAAATATATGTTGATGATATTATTTTTGGATCTTCTAAACACTCTTTATGTACTGATTTTTCAAAAAGTATGCAAAATGAATTTGAAATGAGCTTAATGGGAGAGCTTAAGTACTTTCTTGGATTTCAAGTATTTCAAAATGAAAATGGTATTATTTTGAATCAAAGTAAATATACAAAGGATCTTTTAAAACGTTTTGGTCTGGATAGTATCAAGGGAAGTGAAACTCCTATGAGTACTACCTGTAAATTGGATGCAGATGAAACTGGGAAACCAGTTGATCAAACAAATTACAGAGGTATGATTGGTAGTTTACTTTATCTTACTGCTAGTCGACCTGATATTATGTTTAGTGTGTGTATGTGTGCTAGATTTCAAGCTAATCCAAAAGAATCTCATTTGCTTGCTGTTAAAAGAATTTTTAAATATCTCAAACACACGGTTAACTTAGGTTTGTTTTACCCAAAAGGACAATCCTTTGAGTTAATGAGTTATTCAGATGCTGAATTTGCTGGTTGTAAGTTAGATAGAAAAAGCACATCAGGAACATGTCATTTGCTTGTAAAATCCTTAGTTTCTTGGTGTAGTAAGAAACAGAACTCAGTTTCATTATCTACTGCCGAAGCAGAATATATAGCTGCTGGTAGTTGTTGTGCACAAATTCTGTGGATGAAACACACTCTTTTGGACTATGGATATGTTTTTAAACATGTTTCAATCAAGTGTGATAACACCAGTGCAATAAACATCTCTAAGAATCCTGTATCTCACTCTAGAACCAAACACATAGATGTAAGACACCATTTCCTAAGAGATCACTATCAAAAAGGTGATATTTCTCTTGAATTTATTGGCACTGAACATCAATTGGCTGATATTTTCACTAAACCTTTAAGTTCGGATAGGCTAAGTTACATAAGACACGAATTGGGAATGTTTAATCACAACCGGTGTGAAAATCCTCACTGATGTGAAAATTCTCACCGATGTGAAATTCTCACCAATGTGAAAATTCTCACCGATGTGAAATTCTCACCGATGTGAAAATTCTCACCGATGTGAAAATTCTCACCGATGTGAAATTCTCACCGATGTGAAATCCTCACCGATGTACAACTCTCACCGATTTGTTTTTCTCACTGATGATTAACTCACACCGATGCAATGTTTTAAAACTTCTGTCTGCCGCCAAGAATACGAATCGTTTTATTTTATTTTATTACCCTATTTTAGTCATTTATTTGGAATTCCTAAATGATAAAACTCAGTCTAAGCCACTTCTTACCTCATCGAGCTCGAAATCTCTCACCTTCAAACCTTAGCTCCCAAATCGGCCAAGAACCCTAAACCCGCGATGGCAAAAACTAAGCTTCCTATCGTCAGAGATGAAAGTGTAGAACCAAACACTAAGAAGAAGAAGACACAGCATAAAGCCAGTGTTAGTGAAGTCAGAACTAGATCGGGAAGGCGACCAGTGAATCCTCACTTGCAGAATAGAGACATAGTAATCGAGAAGGAACTGTGCGTGGAATGGATACTGCCTAGCAAATCGTTAGTACTCTAGATTCTAGAGAAACAAAAATGGGTGGATTGTTTTTCGAATAACAATGGCCCATACTACCCGAAGTTGGTAAAACA
Organism: Viscum album; assembly: GCA_963277665.1. NCBI lineage: Eukaryota > Viridiplantae > Streptophyta > Magnoliopsida > Santalales > Viscaceae > Viscum > Viscum album. Next base: position 637,698,239 of record OY728146.1, on the reverse strand, counting down.
GTTCTATGAGTTTGTAACCTTTGAGAAGTCTGAGAATGAGAATCGGGTAAGCTCTTGTTTAAATGGAAAAGAGATGCCTTTTTCTTCAGTAGAGTGGGCTGAGAGTTTGAAAGTACCACATGAAGGTGTCTCTGGGTATGTATCAAGAGCAATTCCACCTAGCAGTGATATCTTTGATTATGAAACCGCCTTAAAAGAACTGACTGGTAATGGGAATCAAAGGCAAGTGGTTGCTGCTGAAATGGATGGAGAAAATCGACTGCTCTTAAAGTTTGTTCAGCATGTGTTGATACCGAGGCGAGGAGATTTTGCAAATCTGAGATATCAAGATATCTATCTTCTTCATTTGCTAATACATGGTGTAAAAATAAATCTGTGCAGATTGTTGATGCTTCAAATGGAAGACATGATTAGACCAAAGTCAAAGACTAATGCTTTGTTCTTTGCCAAGCTGATTTCAGTAATGATAAAAGTGAAAGGAATAGCTGAGTCTCAGGATGAGACAGTTGTAGTCAAGAATAATTTCTGCATCACCTCGACTGTTTGTAAGTACATGAAAATTAACTGGAACCCATGGAAGGGAGAATGGGTCAGTGATGATCAGAAGATATATGATAGGTTTAATCCTGTGGATCATCCCTCAAGACCAAAGGATATGAGAGATCCGAGTCTGAGACCTGATGAAGAGGAACCTGTTTATAGTGATGAAACAGAAGAAGAAGAAGAAGAAACTCCCATGGATGTTGGAGGAGATCCAGACTTGCCCCCAAGTCCTGTTGCAGAATTGGTCTATTCTAGGAAAGGAAAGGTAGAGGAAATTGTATCTACTCATGAGGAAGACCAGTCTGTACCTCACCAAGAAGAAGAGGAAAAGGAGAATGTATCTGAATTTTCTGCTTCTGGTAGTTTAAGTATGAGTCCTTTGATTGGAAGTTCAGCTATGCCGACTGCTGAAGTAGAAAGAGATACAGAAGAAGTTGTACCTGTATCAGAAGATCTTCTAGATGCTGCACCTGTGGAACTTGTAGTAGAAGATTCTGATGAAGAGAATCCAGCACCGAATGCTGTTGTGATACATGAGAATGCACCCATTGAGGGGGAGCATCAATCTGTTCTTGGAAATGTTACAGTAGCTGTTGAGCTTGGAGACTGGGTAGAAGACCCAGGGTTTATAGTCTGTGGATTGGATTATCCGGATTCTGATATTGAGATGTCTGTGAATAGACCGAAGACCAATTATGATCTTGCTTCTGAGTTGTTGCCAGATGATGTGGTCAGATTTCATGATCTGAATAAGCTGAAAGAGGACCTCAAAACCAGTTTTGTTGAAGAAGTGAAGTTAATGGAAACCTCTCTTTCATCCTCAATTAATTCAATAATGACTGATTCTGTAGTTAGATTGGCCTCAGCAAGAGGATCTGCTGCAGTTGTCTCAAATGATTTTGTCTCTAAATCTGATCTTGAATCCATGAAGAATGAGCTGAAAGAATCATTCAGTGTATCAGTTGCTGAGATGAAGCAAAGCTTTTATGAAGAAATGAAAATGTTAGAGAGATCCTTCGAGCTATCTCTGGATTGTAATTTATCTTCTTTTATGTCTGAGCTTATGGAAGAAGTGAAAGAGTGTCAGACTCAGTCTTCTAGGATCAAAGCAGATCTTGAAGCTCTCAAGACATCAGTTGCTGCTTTGGATTCTTATATGAGCTCCAAGTCTCAAGCTGACAAGGACCTAGCTTATGTGAAGAGTGTAGTAAGCCAGTTTGTCTCGGTGTTTGAAAGTTTCAAAACCTCAGTGAAGGATCATGTTCAATTACAAGACTCTCAAGTTCAAATCCTAATCAGTGGTTTGTCTAAGAGTTTCAAAGAAACTGTTTCCTTCTCTCTTGGCCCTCTCACATCCAAACTATCAGTTGACCTGAATCAAGTTCGAGCAATGTTGAAGGAGGAGATTGGTTCTATTTCAACCAGTGGCTCTGTGGACTCATCAGAGTTGAGCCGAGTGGTGCTTTCTACAAGAGATTCTGCCAGAGAAATAATGAAGATTGTTCAAGATTATATGAGAGAAGCTTCTTCCTCTCAGGAAGCCATAAAGAGCAAAGTGGACTACTACTTCACCAGAATTTTCACCAAGCATCAACTCGAACACCACTTCAAGCTGATGTTGGAAAACATGAAGCTACCACCAGTCACTCAAGCTTTCAGAGAACAAGTGATCAAGCTAAGAGAACTGACTCCTGCCTTAGAGAAATTCATGGAGAACAAAGATGATTTCATCTCTGCTATAGAAAGAGGAGGAGGAATTATTATGGATTTTAGAAATCTGCTGCTGCCCTTCTTACATGTTGATGCCAGACCAGTCATCATACCTCCTGCTTTCCCTGCTTCTGCCTCATCTGCTTCCACAGTCCAGCTGACTCCTGCTCAAGCTATTCGAAGCCTCACACCAATGATCACCCAAAGATCTTCAACCTACAGACCTGACTCTGTGTCAGTGGCCCAGCCTCCTTTGATCTTTTCTGGCATTCCAAAACCTTCACCTGCATCCTCACCACCCGAACCTTCTTCTGATCCCAAAGGAAAATCTCACGTGGAAGATGTGGATTGATCCAGTGGCCAGGATTTTTGATAGGAATTCATTTGTATTCTGTTTCGCTACTTTTTGACTACTCTAACACAGAAGAACTCTTTTTACTTCTCATGTTTTATTTGTCTCCTATATATGCTTTCCCACTTTTTGATTATCACAAAGGGGGAGAACAAAATGAGAGAATAATAAGGGGGAGAACAATAATAAGGGGGAGAACAAAATGAGAGAATGAGAAATATTTTCAATGGAGAAAAATAAGGAATAAGGGGAGACACATTACCCTTTTTTCACTTTTCCCTCTGATACCTTATGTCTATTTAGTACCTTATGATTGTTACCTCTGATATCTTATGTCTATATCATACTATTTCTATTATCTCTGATGATGTTTTCAATGAGAAAATTGAATTCAATATTATACTCTTTACTATTATATTTTCACTATGTTAAAATGCCCATATCATAAATTGTGATTATCAAAAAGGGGGAGATTGTTGACCTCACCTGTTTTGATAATCTCAATCATGTATTCATATGTGTTGAAAATCCCAATTATGTTTTCAATCTCTATGATATTTTTAAGTATCATTGATCTATACTTTAATTCTTTCAAATCTGTGATCAAACCAATAATAGTTTTTAAAATAGTCTTTGGAATATGTTAATACTCATTTATCCATGTTCATACAAGCTATAAATTAATTCTAACACAATCAGATGTGTTCTGCATAAAACAGATAAGTAATCTGTCTATAGCTACTGATAAAGAGCTACCGATATACTTAACATAGAGCTACCGATGTACTTATAAATGTAAGCTACTGACTTACAGACAGCTACTGATACAAACATAGAGCTACCGGTGTAAGTATAAATAGCTACCGATGGAATAAGAGTCACCGATGGATGAAACTACCGATACAGACTCACAGCTACCGATACCGACGCATGGAGCTACCGACGCATGGAGCTACCGACGCATGGAGCTACCGATAAACAAAGTCACCGATACAAGCATGTACCTACCGACGCATGGAGATACCGATAAACAAAGTCACCGATACAAGAATGTACCTACCGACGCATAGAGCCACCGATAGAGTCAAAGCAAATAATGACATTGAGCTACCGATGTTCAAGCTACCGATGTTCAAGCTACCGATGTCCAAGCTACCGATGTTGATTACCTACCGATCACTCGACTCACTGTTTGAATTTCTTTATTTCCTATATTTAATCTATATAACGGTCATATCATGTACATTTTAATGATTTGTAAAATATCTGATAAAGGTTGTCGGATGTCAGGAACCCGTACCTCGTACCTGCTGAAAAGAAATCTTTTTTGTCCCCTGTTGGGAGATAAATACGAGAAGACTACACTGCCCAAGAAACACATCAACGAACAACAAGAAGTGAACTAGAGAAGTGCGTGGTGGATGACATATACCAGAAACACAAGAAGAGAAAAACCAGTTCCATTAATAACACAGAGAAGCTCATAGACAATCAAGCATACTCGAGAAGTGTTCTGTGCATATAAGAATAACATTGAAGAACTTCAACCACAACATTTTCACTGTCTGTGAACCTGGAGCATACGACACTCTGTTTCTCAAACAGAAACGAGAAGAGGACTCAGACTCACTTCTGGTCGAATCCAAAGGAGTCCAGAGCTACACTGAAATCACCAGAACCACTGCTAAACTCTACATATCTTGTTCTGTGATTTATTATCATTAATTTCGAGCAGTGTGTGTTATCTGCTGTATCTAACACATACACTGTCTCCTGTACTTAAACTGGAGGATTTGTAAATCCTCACCAAACTCTTTCATTCCTTCTTTCCCATGAATAACAGTGGTAGAGGTCGTGTGTGACCTGGACAGCTGGGTGCTGTTGTACAGTTTCCCATGAAGAACAGTGGTAGAGGTCTTGGACCTGGACAGTTGTAAACTGTTGAACCCCGATCCAGGGTGTGAATCATTTTTATATAAACTTTTGAGAGGACTAAGTCTCGGCTTGAGACTGAACCTCTTGGTTACATCTGTTGTGCCATCTCTTTCAAAGTTTTATTCTGATGCTAATCACTTTAAAACCAATACTGTTTTTAAAGTTACTTTGATAATTAAATTAGAAAGTGTTTATGTTAAGTGTAGATTAGTAAGTTAGTTTCAAAAGATAATCACACACTCCTGTGTTGATTAACTGGGAATTAATCAATCCCTTGAGAAAATTACAGAACCTCTACTTTAATATAAATTCACTACAGTTTAATTTATTATTTTATTTGGGGGTCTTTAAGACACTGTTTTTAAATACAGAAATTTTAATTGGTACTCAATTCACCCCCCTCTTGAGTAAACCACTCCGACCAACATTAAGTAAATTAAACTCCCAATAATACCTCTATAAATGGTTTGATCAACTAGTTTCCCATTTTTATCAAGATCTAATTTATAGGTTGTAATAATTAGAGTATCACTTTATTTTGATTTATCCATTCCAAAATAGTTTAAAAGATTCTATGTGTATTTTTTTATTTGAAATAATTCATTCCTTATTTTGAAAAATATAAAACCTAAGGAAAATTTTTAAATTACATATTAAACTCATTTAAAATTCATTTTGCATCATTTTATAAAATTTAATACACATGGAGTTTTTCGATGATCCAAAAATAATATCATCAGCATATATTTTAACTACCAAAAAATATTTGGAAATCCTTTTAAAAATAAGGCTAGATTGTGTTTACCTTTTTAAAAACCTTTAAAAATCACAAAAGAGTTGATATTATCATCATACCATGCTCTAAGAGTTTATTTAAAACCATAAAAATCTTTATTTAATTTGAAAACATGATTTAGAAAATGTGGGTTTTGAGATCTATGGGGTTTTTCAACAAAAATATCCTTAATAGTATAACTAGTAAGAAAGTAATGCTTAATATCAATTTGATATAGTTTGAAATTAAAATGTGTAGAATAGGAAAAAAATCATTCTAATATCCTCAAGTATTTATATTAGTGTAAAGGTTTATTCATAGTAAATACATTTTTCTTGATTTTATCCTTGTACAACCAGTCTATATTTATTTCTTCTTATTGTTTCATATTCATCAATCATGTTCCTAAACACCCATTTAGTTTCAATGGTCATAAAGTCTTTAGTTATTTACACTAGTTCTCATAATTTATTCATTTAAAATTGATTCAACTATTCTTGTATATCCTTCTCCCCAAAATCATCATCTATATATTTAGTGATGTTTTTAGGTTCGAGTTGTAATAAAAATTCTTTATGTTCAACCGGTTTTCTAAGAGAAGCTCTAATATGAGTGCCTCTATCTAGATTTCCTATCACAGCATCGAAAGGATGGTCACTATGATTTTTAATGGCTCTAGGGATATAAATACTTATTAATTAATTTTATTCTTCATGGTATTGTTCAAATAGTTTATTATTCCTTAGTGATTTTTCAATATCATGTTTTATAGAACAATTACTAGGCTTGGTTGAGGTATTGATGTTCAAGTTAAAAAGTTCATACTAGAGGTTTTCTAAATAATTTTTAGGATCATGTCGATATATTTCAAAAAAATTGGTATGTACATATTATTCCATGAGTTTGGTTATTTTATTGAACACACTATATGATTTACCAGAGGTTGAATACCAAGGAAGATTCCTTCATAGCTTTTGGATGAAAATTTATCTAAACTTTCCTTTGTGTTAATAATAACAAAAATTCAGTCAAAAACTCTGAATTAACTAACATTGAATTTTATTTCATTACACAAATCATATGGAGACTTCTTTAAAAGTGGTATAATAATAACCTTATTGAAAATATAGTTGGTTGTATTGAAAAACTCTTCCAAAAAACAAATAAATAGGTCATACTCATTTAGAATGGTTTAAGAAATATATTATAGATTCCTATTCCTTATTTATACAACACTATTTTTTTGGGGATTTATAGTAGAAAAAAGATTTGATTTAATCTATGTTGTAATAATAAAGTTTTATAGTCTTGATTTTTAAAGTCAGGGCCAAGTTCACTCCTTAAGGTCTTAATAGTAAGTCCACTGATATTTTTTATTGATTTTTCATTTTTAAATAGGAACAAGATTCACTTTTGTGAGATAAAAATAATACCCAAGTATATCTAAAATATTCATTTATAAGAACATAGTAATAATGCTTCCAATTTAAGCTAGAAACACTAAAAGGTCCAAACAAGTCCATGTGAACCAACTCTAGGGGTTGATAAATTGAAACTTATTACTTTAGTTTGAAAGAAATCTTATGTTTCTTCCCTTATTTAAGGGTTAAAAACTTTTTCTTTTGGGAATTCAGGTTTTAGAAAATATGTAACTAAACCATTACTATTTATATTTCTAAGAGAGAAATGGTTTTAGTGGCCTAGTATCATATTCCATAGCCAGGATTCTTTTTTAAAGACACTTAAGAAAGAATTGTTTTGAGAAAATAAAGAATATAAATCAATTATATAAACATTATCATTATAGAGAGTAATAAAAACTAAAACATGATTAAATTCATAGATTTTGCAATCATTGTTTTCAAACTTAACATAGAAACCATCATCATGTAATTTTGATATGTTAATCATATTATACTTCAAACCATAAATAATTAAGACTTTATAAATTAAAACAAAATTTGAGTTACTAATTTGACCAAGTCTTATTATTTTTTCTTTAGATTTGTCACCAAAAGTAAGATATCCATTATCCACCTTTATAAGACTCTTAAATGTTTAGTAGTCTCCATTCATATTTCTTGAACATCCACTTTCCAGATACTATAAATTCTTACTTATAGTCTTCAAGAAAGTTTCCTACCAAATTTAAAAAATAAATTATTTTGGTACATACATTTTATTGGGTCTAGAAAGGTTAGAAATAAGATATTTTTGAATCCAAAGTTGTTTAACAGGTTTACCATAATCATACTTAATACTTTTAGAAATAAAAAAACCTTCTTAGGTTCAAAATAATATGAAATTTTTACATTATTATAAGATCTTGAGCTTGGAATAAACACATTTTTAGGAATTATCCTTTGATAGGATTGGTATCCAATACCAGTTGTATACCTAGGTGTTGTCGATTTACCAAGAATCATGGTCAAGGTTTCTCTCCAATTCAAAAACCATTCAAGAACCTTGTCAAGTTTCTCATTTTAAATTTCAATTCCATTATTCACTTTTAATAAATAATTATTCTTTTATTTTTATACCATAATATCGGATTAAATATAAATAGGTAAAGCATGTTACTTCTTTAAATTTGTATAATTATCTTTAAGTTCATTAATAGGTTCTTCCAACATATTGCAATATTCAAATAAGTCTTTACTGGTTATATTTTCATAATTATTTTCATTTTCATATATTTTATAAATAAGATAATTAGATGTAGAGAAATTATTTATTACCTCAAATTTGTTTACCATAAAACACATGTTTTCCCTATTATAATTTCCTTCTCTACTTAAGTTAGACTCACTAGAAATGTCTTTTGAGGCACTCTAGGTTACTTTTATAGATTTGTTTGGTCTTTTTATCTTTGTATTCATACTTTTTATTATGATTTAACTTTATAAATTTATCTTTTATATTCACTTTCCTCTTACATTCATAACAATTAACTTCTCCTAGTTGATTTTCTGTTTTCCAGTTTCCTCTTCCGTCGTACTTTCCTCCATAATTTGATTTCTAGAAGATTTTATTCTTCTTATAAAACTTATTAAATATCATGGATAGATGATAAATATCATCATCACTATCATAGGGTGACTCTTCCACACTTTAACTATTTCTTTTATTTTATATTCCATCTTTGACTTGGAATTTTTAAAAGCAACTGATTTTATCTTTGGTTCATCATCTTATTTATACACTTTTAACTCTTCCTTGTACATCATGAGTTTTTCAATCAACTAATTATCTAACTTTTTACTTATATTTTATGATTATTGAATGGATATAGAGTTTACTCTCCATAAATATAATAAGAAACATAGGAATCTCATCACTTGATCTTTGTCTTCAATTTTCTTTCCATGTGAATGCATCGTATTGAGAATTTCATTGAACCTAACATACATGTCAGAAATTGATTCATCAAGTTTAATTTTAAAATTATTTAATTTAATTAATAGGTATTTATGTGAATTTCTTTGAAATTTTATGTTCCTTCATGAGACGCAGCAAATGTATCCCAAATTTCATAAGTAGTAGAACATGCATAAATTCTATTGAATTAATATTCTCTTAATAAAAAACATAATGATTTCAAAAAATTTAAAATACAATCATATGAATCCTTAGTGGTATTTCTCTAATCATACATAGTAGCTTTAGGTTTTTTATATTTTTTCTCTATTACAATCCAAATATCAAATCCCATGATTTTGATATGTATTTTCATTTTATTCTTCCACTGAGCAGAGTTTATACCATTAAAGTAAGGAGTTCTATTAGTGGAAGTACCCTCAAGTCTATTTTTATCCATAAAGATAAAAATTCAGAAAAAATATAAATTATGATCTTTTTTGGGTAAAAATAACTTGATCACATTAAAAGTCTAGATGAAAAGAAATAAAATCCTTTTATGTCAAATTTTGGTCAGAGTAGACAACTCAAGAGGGGTTTAATTGAGTTTCCAATTAAAATTTCTATTTTAAAATAATTTAAAACCAAATAATAAATTTATAAAAGAATCTCAATTAACTAAAATATTATAAATATATTATTTTATATTTTTAAAAAGTTTCTCAAGAGTTAAATCACAACTTAGTTAAAAAAAATTAAAAACACTTTAACTTTTGAAACAATTTTACTTGTATCAAACATGGAATTAAAAAACTTATTAAATCTAACTATCAAAGTAATGATTTTTATATAGTTTTGAAAACTAAAACTAGTTTGATTTTAAATAAAATAAACAAAAAAAATAAAAACACACAATGGAATAAAAATATGTATAATATAAAGTTGATACTTAGACATATCCACTTGGAAATCACCCATTATCAAGAAGTTTATTAAATAAATTAATTAAACAGAAAACTAGATAGGGTTTTCACATATAACAACAACACACAGGAAGTATATGCTACACACAACCTATTACATAGTTCTTCATGGGATAATAAAATTAATAATAATAAGTATATATTATTTTAGTACTCTCTAATATAGTTTAGGATCTAGTGTTATTAAGTGTATAAAGTGAAACAAGCATAACTCGAATTTAAATAAACAGAGAAGAAGAAATAAGGATGTTATAGATGGTTTAGTATCTATTCTTTATCTAATCAATTATAATATGATTAGTGATTTTCTTATTTTTATTTCAAATTTTCTTTAAATATATCCTTGAATACACTTTGTGTGTTGTTAGAAGAGTTTATATTTTTTTGTAAAAACATACTACTATATTAAACATTAGATAATCCTCTATTTCTCTTAATAAGCATTAGACTAGTTGGTGATTATTAGGGATAATTAATTGATCATTTATCTAAAAATCTATCACTTATTCACAATGTTTTCCTCTATATTTATATATTTTTAGAGTTTCTAATTATCCATTATGGGATAGTAATAGAATAAGTTGAATCTTCCTACTTATCAATGTCTCTAGAAAGTATGAATTTCACTTCAATACCTTTGTGTACATTTTAAGAATAATCACTCTTAAATCCTCATGTTTATGATTTTCATTAAATGCCATAAAATATACATTGGAGAAATTAAATTTTTAATTTAATTCCAAAGAGTTATAGTATTAGGAAAAATTTGGAAGTAGCAATTTAAACTAATGGTAGTTGAATTGAATTAGAAATAGCATGTTCCTTTTAGCGGTAGTTAATATTCTAGTAGTAGTAGGTATATCTAGAGTTATCATGGTCTCACTAATGGTATAAGACTTATCCTAATGGTATAATTATTTGAAATGGAGGTAGAATCCTTGAACAACTGTTAGTGGTAGAATATTGTTCTGGTGATAGCATGCCACTTCTTGCAATAGATTGGTTGAATGGGAAATTGCAGTGGCATCTACAACTGGTGGTAGAATATTTTTCTTTATGGTAGTGTCATTTCACTTGAAGTAGGACATCTCTTATAAAGGTACAAAATTCTTTCTAATTGTAGATAATATATTCTAGTGGTAGCATCGAGTCTTCTGGTGGAAGAAATGATAAACCAACAGTAGCATCATTGACTTTAGAGAAATTTTGGAATGTACCTTGCATAAGAGTAAAAATCTAATAAATATATTGCGTAAGGGTTAGTTAATATTTTCATAAAGATAAAAAAAATTAATATGTGTATCTTTTATAAAGGTAAATAAATACTTAATCATAATAAAGAAAACGTGATTTGTGAGAATTAAAATAAGTAATTTCTTAGACTAATCCAACATGTGGTGTGGCTAGGAATTAATAGTAGAGTCACTTGTATTTATTCTTTTTTCAGTTTTCTATATTGTATAAATGATCAGCCTAGTGGATGATTAGTGTTATATGTATCACATGGTTGTTTGGAATTTACTATATTTCACCTTATTATAGCATGTTTAGTTGATTTATTATTTATGTGTACTCTGATGTGTGTGGTGCTTCATTATTTATATTATTTTTTTCACACTCTAATATGAGGATATAATATTAATACATACATTTCATGCATGATTTTTTATATTAAAACCCAATACTTTTTTGATTTAAATAATTAATTCTTTCTCGCTTATTTAATGATATCATTTATATTTGGATGGATGCATTAATTTATGAGAAATAAGCAAAAGGATCGAAAATGGACATGATTTACACTTAAAGGAGGCCTCCCACAATAAGGTATGATTTCAGGTTGTGAAACCATTTTTGGTTGTGAAACCATTTCAGGAAATGAAAATATTACACAATGTGAAAACATTAAAAACAGTGAAAACATTACACATGTTGAAAACATTACATGTGGTAAAAACATTACACATGGTGAAATCATTACATATAGTGAAATCATTACATGTTTTGAAAGTGATAGGATCACCCAAAAATGGAAAATTTCGATACAATTAAGGGAAGAGACATATTTTATGACATTATGACCACCTAAGATCATGTTTTGACCCATTATGATGCCATTGAATGTTGGATGATCCCTTTGGGAGTTTATAAATAGAGGGATGAGTTGTTGTAGCCAAAACAATGGGGACCAAATCTTAGAGTGAGAAGTTGTGTTGTGAAAGGCCCTCACTAGTTCTAAGTCTCTCCTCTTTTCTTTATGTTTTCTTTTACTTTATTCTTTCCATATTACTCACTCATTACTAGGATAAGGGGGTAAATCTATCCATGTTCTAGGGTTATTTATCTAAAGGGGGAAGGTTCTATTGGATTAATTTGTTTTTATTCATGTTGTGGATTGCTATAATTTGTTTATCCAACATTAATCTCTTTCTTTTTTTTAATCATGACCATTGGTTAATAAATATGAAAGTAATATTATAATTTTGAAACTATTTATCTAGAATTGATACAAGACCAATATTGCATTCATGTCAATCATGTTTAAATATGGTATCAAGAAAAAATTAATTTGATAATTCCCTAATTACCTGGCCATGGGAAATGGGGGATTACCAGGTTGAAGAGAGGATATCATAACCATTATATCCACCTAATATCAACTTTGATGCTAAACAAGGATTAATCAATTTATTTTATAAAATCCAATTACACTCAAAGCCTGAAACTACAAAACCCCAACATGCTTTCAAAACTTGATTTTTAAATCCCAATTTTTTTTGCTTCATTATCTCCCTTTATTTAAATTGCTTTCAAAACCAATATCTTTTATTCTCTATGTTTCTTAAAATCAATCAAATAAAACAACTTTATTTTTAAAACTTAATCAAATCAATTCACTGTCTCTAAGGGTTTGACGTTAAACTTTTAAAATACTATATTTTAATTAATTAAGTAACATTGTTTGAGTATATATAAATTTTTTTATTATACTCTTAGGGAAATAATGACATCCTATGGGCCTGTCAAAATTAGTGCCCCTACTAGGGATGATTACAAGTTAGTTTTAGGTTTTTAATTTTAGTTTTAATTTTTTTACTTTATTTCAATTCCTCTTTTTACACTGTGTATTTTTTTATTCACTTTTAAAGATTTTAAATCTTAATGAATGACCACAACATGTGTGTAAAAGGAAAATAAATTTTTGAATTTTATCCCAAAATAGAAAAAATACTAAGTAAGAACAAGGAAGTTGCAATCATGGACAGCATAACAAATCATCAAGTTGTCAAGGTAGCAATGAGAGATCAGGGCTTGCACGTGCTCGTAGAATATATATGACCATCAAAAATTGGATTGAAATAGGTAATCCTGGTGTCTCCCAATATAAAAAAATCACCTCAAGATTAAACTAGCGGTAATTCAGATGATTTAAAACATGGTATTTTTTTTTACTACCTCATGAAGACCTGAACACGCATCTAGGGAAGTTCTTGGATCTCTACAACACATTTTAGTTCTATAATGTCTCAATAGATGTGGTAAGGCTTCACCTATTATAATTTTATTTACGAGAGCGGGATCAGGAGTGGATTCAAATATTTCTAAACCATTCCAATACTTTATGGGATGATCTTGAAAAACACTTTCTCACTCATTTCTTCTAACCATCTAAATAAATATATATCTGGGTAATCATTATAAATTTCAATCAGTTTGAAGATGAATCTCTCTACTATGACTAGTAATAATATATAAATATATGACTATAAAATACCCTCATTATGGTATAGAAACCTTTATTCTAATATAAACATTATATAAGGTATTTTCATAAGGAAATATGTCGACTCTAGATGCTACATCTCGAGGATCACTGGTGAAAAAATCACTAGAGGAAAGGTACATGCTACTAGATAATATGGAAAGAAACGGATTCTAATGGGAGACTAAAGGAACATAATGAAGATGTGTACAAGTGGTTGAAAATAAAAGTTGGATGGCATCACAAATGGAATCCATAACTATAAAAATGGATACAATGATGGGTTAGCAACAAAAAACCCAAAGTAAATTACGGAGGATACAAATTATATTTATTATAATCATGGTAATAATTTTTAGGGGTACATACAACAAAAAATACAAGTGAAATTATATTAATAGAGAGTATAAGGATTCCAATAACCCCAAGGACCTTCACTCGTAGTCAAAGTCCACACAATAAAGTAGACCTTGGATATATTCATAACTTCGCCCAGGGTTACTATCAAAGAAATTATAGATTATTCAAAAGATCATGGTGAGTAAATAAAGGAGCTAAAGGATGAATCAAACTAATAAAGGGAGGTACTCTGGAACCTCTAATGCCAAGTAGGAAAAATCAATGAGCAACTTGGATATAGTCCAAGAGGAGCACTGCCTGGATGCCCCGAAGTTCACCCACATGAAGATTTGAAATTCATAGATCTAAAGAGTGGAAAATTCACATAGAATCATCCTAAACCAAGAAAATCATAATAAGAAAAAAAGGATAGTTGTAAAAGAGTAAGGAAAAAGAATCATAAGAATAGAAAAAAGAAGAACCGCTATAATTTAATCCAAGATTTCCTTTTCCGGAATGAATGACACAAGTGAAGATCAGCACACAAAAATGTAAGTTCCTCAAAAATGTTTAAAAAAATGCATATTAATATTACTTTTTTAGAGTCTCTAGTGAATATTATAGCCTATAAAAAAATTATGAAATACCTAGTAACTAACAAGAAGAAGATGGAGGAAATTGGTACTATTCCACTCACATGAGAGTGTTTAGTAGTAGTATCAAGGGACATACCTAAGAAGTAATATGATCCTGGTAGATTTTTTATTCCCATATTTATCAAATCTAATGAATTTTGAAAATATTTTTGTGACTTGGGTGAGAGTTTAAATATCATTTAATACACTATTTTCAAGAGTTTGGGACTAGAAGGACTGAAGCTCACTAGAGTTGGACTCTCGCTAGAAGACTCATAGTTAAATACCCCTAAGGGATCATTGAAGATATTTTTATCAAAGATAAAAAAATTATAATTACCCATATACTTTTTAGTTTTGGATATGAAAAATGATAGAAATCCTATAATTCTTTAGAGACTATTTTTAGCCACTGGGAATGCCCTAATCGAAATACAAAGTTGAGATCTATATCTAAGAGTTGATTATCAATAATTAAGTTTCAGCATACACTGAGTAATAAAGAAATGTGATGTGAGATAAGATAGTGAGTTTAGAGAAGATAAAATTCCCAAATATGAGGGTATCTATTAATTTTAAGAAGTGCGTGAGGTATTTTTTTTATGAAAGATTATACTAAAAATAAAATTCTTGAGAAGAAGAAATAAAAGATGAAAGTTTGGACCACTGACATCAGAGGAGTGACTGAATCCACCACATTTGAGAAAGGTAAATAGTTATGGATAGTACATGAAATTACATTCATTTATTCAGTATTAAGGAATAAATGGTGGATCAGCCTAATAGAAATTGATCAAGTACTTCCATTAGGAAGATACAAGTTGTTTATAAGGAAAGGATAGGGATCGACCTATCTAGACAAGAAACAACTAAGACCATTTATAGACACATATAAGGTAAAAAAAATCAATAATTAGTCACCTAAGATGATGATGAATAATATAATGTTGATCTAATGACATTAAATAAAAGTTCTTCTAGGAGGCAACCTAAGTTTTTTTAATTTTTTCATTATTTATTTTTCTGTTTTTAGGTGTGCATGAACTCACCCCAAAATATTTTAAAATTTATTGATAATGGTACACTATTTCACCTATTTATTTTTAATTTGAATTACCATCAATACCCTAGTGTTTAGAAACAAAAATGAAGCATAAAAAGATCTACATAAATAATACATGTCATGAAATCCATTCATAATGTGAATCTGGAGCAGGCAGAACCTATGCATCTGACTTGGAAAAATCATTTGAAAGGGGATTAAGCATGTAAATTATATAGTTTTTAAATTTTATTACCCATATTTAATTTTTTTTATATCTTTTAACTTCTAATTGAATTCTGACATTTTATTTATGTTTTACTCAATCGAACTAGGAGACATAAAATTACCTAATATTATTACCATGACATTATTTTAAATTTATTTTTCCACAAATGTGAATGAGAATAATAGGGAAATGAATTTTTAGGTATAATCATGTGGATTATGATTTGTAAATTCAGGATTTAAGGATACTGGTTGATTTTTTACAAATGAAATTTTTATGATATTTGTTCATGATTTGGATTTACGGTATTGGTATTAATTTATTTCAATATTAATATTCATTTCCATGAATGATTATCTCAACCCTACATTCTAATTCCTGATACATCCTATAAGCCTAATATTTACCATTCTTTCTATAGTATATTTCATGATAGACTAATTCATTCTTGTATCTAAAAATTACTTTAGATCTTATCGAAACTATGATTGCACAAAATTCACATTTAATATGATTGAATAAATTTAATTAATTATCCCTTATCCTGATACAAACCTTATATTAATCCTTTTTAAATCCTATATAATCCATAAACATCCTTGTTAAGGAGTATCAATGTTAGAAACCCATTTTTCCTTTACTAACCTACTTTATTATTTTTCATGACTATCAGATTTAAGTGTAGGGGATATGGATACTAGTATAGGGGGTGTACATTTTATAATGGATAATTGTAGAGGGGTTAATTGGATTTTGGGAAGGAAAATTTGATTATATTTATTGTACATCCTCTTGTAAAAAATTTACTAAAAATGGATTTTGTCTTTGGAAATTCAAAAATCACTATTGCTTAACTGGTGATCTTGTTATAACTATTATAAATAGTTTCATGAAGAGATAATTTGGGTTTGGTTTATGGTTGTGAGATTTTTCCCAAACACAAATTTCAAAATAAAAAAAATAAAAATAAAGATGAAGAATACAATAGGGTGTTTTATTTATTTCATTTCATTTTTTCATGATCTTGATTTCACATACTAGGTAGAAAATTTCATTGATCTATTTTTTATTATTATGTAAAGTACTTTAGAGACAGGACTCCTTTTTTATCTTTACTTGTTTTACATAATTTACTAACCTAACCTAAGCCTTAGAGTCAATTTAACCTAAATGGTGAATCCCTCGTGATTATTTTCATTTTTTCTCTACATAGTGGAGAAATTATATGCTTTGAAAGCCTATGGTAAGTAAAATGTTCTTGATGTATTTGTTGAACTCTATATAAAATTTTACCCTGGTGATGAGAGAAAAAATTCAAAGAGAGGTAAATTGTAAATGGAATTCATATTTATAATGAATTGAAAAATAAAAATGGATAAATGAAAAATATTAGTTATTTCAAAGATAAAAAGTAAAATACTTGATTGATTTATTCTTTAAAAATGATGTGTTTATTAATATTCCTATGTAATGTTTAAAATTTTAATTTCTCATTTTAAAAATTGATTTTATTGATATTGAGTTTAAATTGTGGTTATATGAACATCTTTTATAGTATGTTGGGATTCCATCATTGAGGACAATTTTGAATTCATGTGTGGGGGGATTATGATACATACATTTCATACATGATTTTGGATATTAGGATACAATACTTTTATGATTTAAATTATTAATTTTTTGCCACTTATTTAATGATATCATTCATATTTGGAAGTATGCATTAATTTATTGGAAATAAGATAAGGGAGTGAAAATGACCATGATTTACACTTAAAGGAGGCATCCCACAATGAAGGATGATTTCAGGATATAAAATTGTTTTAGGCTGTGAAACATTTCGAATTTTGAAAACATTACACATGGTTAAAACATTATACGTGATGAAAACATTATATGTGTTGAAAAAATTGCATGTGGTGAAAACATTACACCTGGTGAAAGTTTTGGGATGACCCAAAAATTTCTAGATTCGACGCAATTAAGGGAGTGAACCTATTTTAGGACTCTGAGACCACCCATGATCACTTTTTGACCCATTATGACACTATTGAATATTGTAAGAGCCCTTTGGGAGTCTATAAATAGGGGGATGAGATGTTCATGCCAAAAAATATGGATATCAAAGCATGGAGTGAGAAGATTCACTATGTAGGGTCCTCACCTGTTTGATGTCTCTGCTCTTTTATTTGTGTTTTATTTTACTTTATTCCTTCCCTATTACTCTCTCATCACTAGGATTAGGGGGTAAATCCTACCTTTTTCTACGGTTATGTATCCAAAGGGGTAAGGTTTCATTGGATTTATTTATTTTTATTCATGTTATGGATTACGAAAATTTGTTTATCCAATTCAAATCTATTTATTTTTCTTTAATCATGACCATTGGTTAATAAATCTAAAACAAACATTATAATTGTGAAATTGGTTAACTTGAATTAAGGAATGTCTATTTTTTTATTCATGGAAACCAAGTTTAAATATAGTATCAATAAAAACTCAATTCAGAAATGACCTAATTACCTAACCATGGGAAAAGAGGGATTACTGGGTTGAGGAGAGGATATAATGACCATTGGATAAACCTTGTCTTGACTTAAACACCAAACATTAATTAATAAATTTATTTTATAAAATTCAATTTCACCTGAATCTTGAAACTAAAAAACCCCAACATGCTTTCAAAACTTAATTTCCAAATCCCAAATTTCTTTTCTTAGTTCTCTCTCTTTCTTTAAATAGATTTCAAAACCAATATCTTTTCATCTCCCTCATTATTAAAATAAATCAAATAAAGCAACTTTATTTTAAAAACTTAATCAAAATAATTCACCATCTTTGTGATTTTGACCTCAAACTTTCCAAATACTATATTTTAATTAATTAAGTATCACATTTTGAGTGTTTATAAATTCTTTATTTTGATTAAACCCATAGGGAAATAATGATTCCCTTTATACCTATTAAGTATCCTCACAATACTACCATATACCCTTAATGATAGTTAGAAGCCTCTAGTGTATGATTAGGTGGACCTAAGGTCTTGTGGTGAACTTTTACAATTACTATTTAGAGTGATTCGGGTTGGGACATTACAAAGTGGTATCTGAGTAGTTACTTTTCTACTATTTTACTATTTAGAATTGGGTAAATTAGAGATTTAGGAATGTGTGAGAGCTTGTGACAGATATCAGGTTAGTGTGTCGAGAACACCTATTCAAGTGGTATTTTTAGTTTACTAGGGCATAGGATTGATGTTCTTGGTATTCTATGTTATGGTTTTATATGATTTTCACTTTGAGAAACACACATGTGGTTTCTATTTTATGAGTTACAATGGATTTATGGTTCTTGGCCCATTAGAAATAGGTTGGTGATTTTATTTTGAATCTTGGCCTATGTGGAGGCTAGAGGAATCTCATTCATCATGATTAGAATATAATATTCACATGTTATAGGCCAGATAGTGTGTGATTTTTCTGGTGATGGAGTCTCATTTGCTAAAAGTGTCAACAAATTCTCATACAAAATTTTCTCGTATAAGTACTTGGAGGAATTATAATCAACCAGGCTAACTTGTATATGGATTTTTGTCTTATGGTAGGTCATTTGGATCTATTTTGAGATTCTATATAATGAGTACGATGATGTGGTCATCGTGCATAGTTGGTGTGGTGACCCCAGTGGGTTAGATTTTCATATGTGCTTAACCATTGGACCTCCTTATGGGTGGTTATTATTCAATATCGGTTGTGTGGATTGGTCCTATAGGGAGAATTATTTTATGAAGATTCTTGAAGAGGATGGTTTCTCTCATTGTGTATGATGTACGATATGTGATATCGTCATATTCGGGACCTCATGAGTGGGTGTTAAGTATAATGATATTTTCTGACATTGGGATGGGAGTGTGCTTGAACCCCTGTGAGTAGTAGGATTTTATGAGTTGACCTAACCTAAGTGGTTGTACCTAGTAACCTATGGTGATACTTGACTGGTAGGGCTAGGTGGGAGAGCCTAGTGACTTTTAAGGGTGACTCGTGAGAGGGGTTAGTTGAGTTTTAAGTTCCTTTAAGTATGTAAGGCATATGTGGATGTTTTGGTCTTTTTTTTGGTAATGAATTAAGGTTAATGACTAGTATGGGGTTTAGGCTTGTAGAGTGACTTTTGTTTTGGATAAGGAGAACTTGTTTGATATTTCTGTAGACTTGTGGTTGGTTTTAAGATGGACAAGTTCATTCAAGTGCCTATCTCAGGTAATGATTTTGCAGATGGGTTGTGCCTAGTGGTTATGAGATGGATCGGGAGAAAAGGATGTGCTTGAGGGTATGTGGATAGGTCTTATGAGCTTATTTTTCTAGTGAATGAATAAATGGAGTCATAATAGTTTTTTTATTTGGGTTGTGCAAGATCGTGTGACTATTAGGTGTTAATGAGATCATGGTGGCATGAACACATGGTGAATCACTATATAATTTGGTTTTTGGATTGGGTTCTATGTAATTTTATGCCAATGACTATTGAATTGATAAATCAGTCATGAGTAAGATGAGAACTGATGTGGGCGTGATGAGAGGCTTGTGAGCATGATCACTCGAGTACCTCAAACTAAAATCATGATTTTCTAGGAATGGGTGGGTTTTGGTAGTATTTATAGATTAAATCTTAGTGTACCCCCATTCTAGAGATGATCATGCCCTATATCTTGATATAATCGAAAGTATACTCAGATAACGTCAGCTATATTCCAAGATATCTAAATGTCACTTTTTTAATGATAAAGGGCCTCCTAGGAGGTTGTGCTTGTAAAGGAGTGTAAGTGAAGTCATATGGTGGGAAGTGCACTATCTATCATCTATGAGTGATGACCTTATGATGGAATGGATTTTAATGAATATCATTGGTTTTTTTCTCTAAAGTTGATAATATTTGAATGTTTACATTTCATTTTATTACTCACATGATAGAAAGATAGCAGCATCCAATTATGAGATTCTTAAGTGATTGGAGCATGCACTATACAATTTGTGTTCAGTTTTGAGGAAAAAATAAGGATAAAACTAAAGTGGTGAGTACTCAATCAGTCACAATGATGTAAACCTTATGTGGGTAGGGTCAAGGATACAATGGGAACTTCATCGAGTGGGTTGGTAGACCACTAAGGATGTTCTTTGATGGGTGATTCTAATGGTGGGAAGTGTTGTGGATCAGAATCAGTCATTGTAGGTTGAGTTGTATAGTGAGGAGAACCATGAAACAAATAAAATATTTTCAATGAAATTTTGACGTCTCATAATGTATCGGTGTAGTCATGCACCATCTTGGTAGTTTGATGATGGTGGTAAGTGGTGGCTTGACCTTTGATGGGATATACGCCTTATCTTTGGATTTATATAGAGGAAATCAGTTGTATTCCAAGAGTATAATTCAATGATTTGAGCATGAATTTATGATAAAGGTGGGTTGGTATGTGTTATTGGAAGACCATTGAGGATTCTTGAGGATGAAAATTTTTATAGCGGGGTGGTTGTAAAGATCCATATTTTTCAGATTTTTATTTTGAGAATAATTTTTTATTTTTAGTTTTAGGGGTTCATAAAAGGTAAAATAGTAATTTTACAATACAATATGATCTTAGATAATTTCTAAGACCACTCTTCTAGTACTAAAATAGGGTTTTTACTCTAGGATAAGGGTTTTGGTGGAAATCTAATCCATTCCAATTTTGTTGGAATATTTAATATTTAATTAATTAGATTTTAAATTATTTATTTGGGTTCAAGTAGATATATCTTTTAAAAGATGCATCATATTGAGATTATTACTTTGTGGTTGAGTCTACAATGAGGGTTTTTTCTTAGGGATGTTTAAACACACCTTGGGTTCTGGGACTTGGGTGATCCTTTTAAATGGGAATTTAATTTAAATAATTAATTAAATTATTTAAACCCCCCCCCCCATTTCCTTCCTACATATGAAAGAAGGGGCCAGGTATCCTACCCAATATATAATGTTCTTACCAATAGGAGGAATATGAGGATATGCCATTGGACATTGTTCATAGTGATGATCGAGACCAGATCAAGGTGTTGTGGAATTTGAGAGTGGTTTTGGATTTGAAGCTTTTATGTTTTCACCATGAGGTGGGATGGTTTTTGATTTGTAATAACTAATCCCAAAATATTTGTAATTTTAATATTTTAAAGACCTTTTATGACTTTTATGGAACCCATGGGGGTTGATCTCTTCTTAATTAGTGGAAAATATGGGTTTTAGGAGGTTCTCAAGGGTTTCCCATTGAATGATCTTGATCACATGGCATGTGGTTTCAAGAACACACACCATGAATTATTCTTATTCACAGAAGATGTAGTTTTTTAACTACACACTATGTAATATAAATACATGTTGTGTAGTGGAACATGTCCATGTGTATAAGTAGTTGGGAGGATGTAGTTTTTGGAACAACACCCCATGTATACTCTAAGTATACACCATGCAGTGGGGTATGGACATGTGGTAAAATACTTGGACATAAGCCCCATATAAAGGGAGAATTATCATGTATTAATACATGTACAGACCCCATGTATTACTTTTATATGTATTATTACACATCTATACCCTGAATGTACCCAGGCTATGTAGAAGTACATGGTCCGTTTAGTGGTTTGGGAGTACACACCATGTACTCAGGGTGCACATCGTGTACTTCTCCCTTATTATACATTTGAGGGTTTTGGATTAAGTTTTTTCCTGAAGTTATAATTTAACATAATATTATTCCATTCTAATAATTTTTTTCATTTAAAATGAAATGGTGTAACCCTTGGGGTGTTTTGAGAACTTTTAAGAGGCGGTTTAGGGTGAGTAAGTTATGAAGAGATATTTTCCTCTAATAATTAAATCCATCTCTCTCCTAAGAGTGAGATATGGGATTATACCAAGGATATGGTCATGATAATGATTGAAGTACATGGTATGGGTTCACTGGAGTCCTCTATTGGTTTTGGAATGGGACTACCCTTAGTTATTGGGACTGGGTTATGACTCGAGTCGATGAATAGGTTGGGTGTTTGGGATAACCTAGGGTGTCTCGGAAAGTATATGAGATTGATTCTATCTCCCTTATGAGGTTTACCCCCCCCCCCCCCTTTAGGCCTATTAGGTTGTGATGTGATAGATACTGGGTTGTGAGATGTGTGACCCCTGAGCGATTGTTGTTGTTCTGAGAGAATAGTTGTGACCAAGGATTCAAAGAGAGATGTGTCTGCTTATGTTTATATCTAGAGGATCCTCAGAGGGATTCCTCTACTTGTATACCAATTTTTAGGATCCCAATAGGGATTATTATTCTTACATGTAGACCTAGAGCACCCAAGTGGGTCACCATTGATGGATTTACTCTATGTGGGTGGATGGGTGGGTATAAATGGTTGTGGGTTTCACCTTTAACTTGAACCAATGTGTATGCTGGTGGGGATAAGAAAATAAGGATGGGTGTGAGAATTCAACTAGACCAAGTTATGTTTCTTTTATCTTAATTATGTTTGGAACTTAGAAAAGAATGAATATTGAAAGGTAAAATCCTTGTTATCTTAATGTTATGAAAGGTCAAGTGTGTTAAACCTTATAAATTAAAATGATGTAATGGTTTAGATGTTGTGATGGGGATTTAGATACCAATGGTATTTTTTGTGGTCTATGATATTTAACATGATACTCCAAATCATAGGTTGGAATTTTGGACATGATTATCCAAGCACTAGTGTCAGATCTAGATGAGATTGGTAAACATGGTGTTCTGTATATAGGGATAAGATTAGTGGAAATGGAATTCAATAGATCTATATGAGATTGGTGGACATGTCATTCCACAAGTCTAGATGAGATTGGTGGACATGGTGTTCCAAATATATGTATGAGATTGGTGTACATGGAATTTTTTGTATATAGTTTAGGGTGTTGGACATGTCGTTCTGCATCCATGTTTTAGGGTGTTGGACATGGCACTCCTCATCCATGGTATAGGGTCTTCTACATGGTGTTATGAATCCATGGTTTAGGATGTTATACATGATGCTCTTTATCCCTATTTTAGGTGTTAAACTGATTCTCTAGTAATGAATAGTACTTGGACATGGTATGGGTGCCTAGGTCTAGTGTCTCTTCCACTCAACGTATGTATCACTCTATTTTTTATCACTCAGATAATTGGTGTTGGCCAAAAAGGTTATGGTCAATCGGGGTCATAGACCTAAGGATTGATGGTGGTTTTATTTTATTCCTTCCAGTTATATCCTGGCTTGGTTGGGAATTTTTCATTAGAATTCACTTATGACAGTAGGTTATAGGTTCACCATCAAGGGTGACCTACTAAGATTTATCTCTCACCCCCTTTTACTTGCACCTTAGTATGCATTCAGGCCTTATGTCTACTTTCAGGTTGATCATGGATGCACGATGGGTAGGTTGGAGGTCTAGGATTTCATGTTCGATTGGATCCACTCATGTGGAGTCTTATGATTATGCTATAGAAGATTGATAGGATTTTGGAGACAGGGTATGTGACATGATTGGTATGTTGTTTCAATAGAGTAATGGATATCATCTCACTATAATTGGGAATTATGTTATTCATTTTGTTTGACTACTATATTTATTATTTTTATGGTCATTCAGTGTTCTTGAACTCATTAGTATCATTTTTTCATTTAAATATGGTATTTGGATAATAGAAATTAGGTCAAAATAAACAATTTCAAGGAAATTCAAGATACTAAAAGTGATTTTATGCACTTAGATCTCATCTCACCACCATGTATAAATAATTTTTCCTCTAAATCTAATACCTCTATATCCCCAATGGACATATCAATGTAATAAAATAATTGGATTAACAAACTAATTTTTGTTTATAATATATATTTTTTGTTACATTTTTTTATAGAAGAATCAATTAATTATTTTTTTCTCTTTTTATAAGTAATAATACATGTGTTATGTAAGCAACTTCATCCACTTAATTTTAATTTTAGAACTAATAAAGATCTGATGAATTAAAAAAATCCTTAACTATGAAATTTCAAGATTTGTATTTCAAATGCAATTTCCATGGATCCAATACCTCTATCAACCCACTAAAAATCTCAATGTAAGAAACAATTAAAATAACAATCATATAATTTTACATTATCAAATCACATGACATTATCAACTATATAATTAAATGATTTGTTTAAATTTATGTTTTTTCATTTATTTAATTACTAGCATGATTACTACACTTTCTCTTATAATCACTAAATTATTTTTTTTATAATTAATTTCATATTGATTTACTTGAAACATAAAATTCATGATCTACTTTTTATTCACCTTTGATATGTGATAAATGTTCCTTTAAACTTTTCTAAAAAATTTCAAGCATACTTTTTTAAATTACGGATCATAAGTGAAATCATGAACATGATTTTTTTTAAATCATTTTATTTTAGGATTCCTCTATAGACATTCAATAACATAATATTTTCATATTCTAAAACTATATTTTAATTCTACATATTATAGAAATGTAATGTGTAATTTTTATATTCTGAAAATTGTGTGTGTGTGTGTTTTGATATGTTATGTATATATACACACATAGACACAATATATATATATGAAAACCTTGGGTGTAAATTATATATGTTATATATATATATATATTGTAGGTTTATATGATTTCGGGCCCAATATTGGAGTTTAGTTTTATCCAAGACTTTTTTTTAACAATAATGTTCTAATGATTTTCTATGGTTTTTATTTTTGATCCAAAATTTTATTATGATGCCTCTCTAAATTATTGTATATGATTGGGATACTCTCTAATCATGAAACTCAAGTAAGGAACCTTCTCCTTATAGTTTATATACATGTTTTGATATATATTTGTGTGTTTTTGTGTGTTCTATACATATATCTCCTTTACAGTTGGGATACTTGACAATCAGGATACTCAATAAGGTACATTCTCCTTCTATTATGTGTGTGTGTGTGTGTGCTTTGATATATGTAATTGTGTTTTTTGTGTATGTGTGTATTCTAATACATACATATATGTGTGTGTGTGTGTTTTTCATATATTGTATGCATATATGGAAGATATATTAGTTTTTCATATTAAACATATTTTTTAAACACCATTTTGATTTCCTTTCTAACACCTTTCTATTTTCATTTATTTTCCAATTTCATAATTTTTTTCTCAATACCATTATACCAAACATGAATTTACATGATTAATTTATATTTTTTAATTTTTTTATATTATATTTTATACAATCTAAATTTATCTAATTTCAAATTTTTTATATTTTTTTAATAGAACTCAAAATGATATATTCACTAAGTTAATTTATTCAATAATTTTATGTAGGATGACAACTATGGTGGAGCTACAATAAAATATTATCAATAAGCATAAATCATTAAAATATTTTCTCCTACTGTAATAAATTCAATACATTCTTATATTATATTTTCAATTTTATAGTTTCTAAATAATCATTACCTTTTCATGTATGCACCCTTCATTCGCACACTGAAAAATAGTTTATACTCACATATTGTAAAGTCATTACCTAGATAAAATATACAATATATGTGTAGTGTGGACTTAAATTATAATGAAACATTATATGAAATATTTTTTAAATCATTATAATGGCTTCGATATTGATTCCCTTATTAGAAGGAAGTTTGAATAGTATAAAATATGTGGCATTAAATTAAAATTTGAATTCCAATTTCGTTTGAATTTAATTACACTATGGAATTTTGTTTCATCTATGAATGCATTTTTTATTATAGAATAATTTTCTAAAATATTTTTATGATAAAGATTCCCCTAAAATTGGAAACAGTGCTATAATTTTGGATTTTTAGAGCTTATGAAGAAATGATGTTCAATTTAAAATTTAATATACTTCCATTACAAAGAAAATGAATTCTAGTAATATGAGATAACTTTTTACCTTCAATTTAATGCATATATATTTATGTACTAATGATTTGGAAACTATTAATCAATTTTTTAAAAAAATATTTATTTACGATATACCTACATTCAACAACCACAATAAATATTACATATCAGGCATTAAAAATATTGAATTTTTTCAATTTCCGATATCAAACCTTTTTCTATATTGAAATTTTCATGTGTATTCATTTTATTATGCTTAAATCATTTTAGTGCATGTTCTTATCCATATGCTTATGTTATTCCTTGAATCATTTCTCTCCATTTTGAAATGTGTTTTTTCAACCTAATAATAATTAAACATTTGATTATAAAAGAATTTAATTTTTTTAAATGGTATCTTGATCCAAATATTTACATCAAAATATTCCTTTTAATGAAGTGTTATCCACTCTCCCTATTTCTTACGATAACTCCTAAAATCTCACTTTTAGTAATCCATGAATACGATTAAAATTTCCTTTTCCATAATTCATAAGTACAAGTATCATGGATTTCACATTAACATGTAACACACCCCCATTACTGTAGTTTTTTCTATCCATAATTTGGTATAGAATCTCTTTAAGTTGGAATTAGTATCCTTTGTCATCTATGCTTTCTGATTCTCTAATGGTATTTTTTACCACCAATTAATGTAAAAAAATAATTATTCATCATATTATTATGTATTTATTCAATAATACTAATATAAAATATCAATATTCCTTACTTGTTATAGTATGAAATCATTTTCCATTATTATTTATCGTTTTAATATGCATACATATATCTATAACCATGCAGTAGTATGTGCTTGCCCATTTTTAACTTTTCTTTATTTGAAGACTATATATTTCTGTATATGAAAAAAATGGAATGAATTATATTATATTTTCCATCTATATATATAATAATCTTGGAACTCCTTCATAACATGTGGCGGGCCTATTTTTAATAAATATGAAATTTAAATTTGATAAATTTAAATATTATAGTATACTATATATGGATGAGATTTAGTAGGGTGTGGGGTAAAATACACATCTAATAAATTATATCTTAAATAAAACCAATAAGGATTTATGGTGAAAAAAAATTATGTTATTTTAATAGACTACAAAATGAAATATCTAAGCATTTTATGTTTTATCTACAGATGACACTTTATTTTTTCAATGGTTCAATCAATTGCAGGAATTTGATGATGAAGTTAAACCTCAAATTGTTGTTTATTTGGATTCTCCTTCTTCCAAAAGTGATGTTTAAAGATAATTTTATTCTGGTCAAAATGAAAAAAAAAATATAAAAAAAAATTTGTTACCTTAAAACTCAATTTCCAAAAACAAGTGCTTTATATCATTGTTTTATAACTCAATTTTCAAGTGTTTTATTAGTTTTTAAAATACATTTTATGACATTATCCCTTGTTTTCCTTCCTAGAAGAGTCAGAATTTATCATTTTTGTGGTAATTTTATTAAATATGCATTCAAAATATTTAACACCATTTAGAAAGGTCACAAGCATAATTGACTCTTATTTCTTATCTATACCTCTAACAAAAATTGAAATTCCAGAGTGTTACCTCCTTAGACTATGATTACTATAGTATTTTAATTCAAACACACCCCTAAAAATTACAATTATTATGGAATTATACTCCTTTTATTTCTTATGCCTTCCACATTTATTCATACTCAACCCTTTTAATTCTTTATTTTCAGTTACATGTCTTTCATTACAACATTAATGATTATAATGATAATAATGTGAATTATCCATTTAAATAATATATTAATTAATGTACTTGAACTTGGATAGAATGATTTAATTATATATCATTAATGCTTGAGATAAATTTTTATTACTTAAAAATTCTAATAAATGTTTCTTACTAAACAATTGTGCACTTGTGATATTTGATTGAATGAAAATCCAATTGATTTGTTATGAGAGTCCAACCACCTTTTTATTTCAATGTCAAAAATATATGATGTTTTCTAAGTTTTATATTTAGAATTTTATTTTATTATTTACATACCACACATTATTTTTTAAAAATATTACTAAAAATAAAATTTTATGCAATTGCATGAGTAGAAATACGAGTTATTAATAAACTTAGTAAAAATAACTATTAATTTTTATTATTTTTATTTATTAATGAATTTTAATTAACTAATAATTAGTAATTTAATAATTTAATAATTATTATTAATAATTATTATTTAGTTTCTAATTATTAAAAATAATTTGTATTTAATTACTAATTAATTAATAGATTTTTTTAATTTGAGGTTGAAGCCTCTTTTTTGTTGAAACCAAGGGCCTCTTTTTTGGGTAGAAGAGACCTATTACATGGATTGTTGGTCTAAATGGAATTAAATCCCATTACATAGAAGAAGACCTTTATTTTTGGACTAAAGGCCCCTCTAGTGAATAGTATTACTATAGTACTCAGGCTACTATAGTACATGCTACAGTGTCTCCACCACTACTAAGTTTATTATTAGTAAACTTAATAAAAATAAATATTACTTATTATTGATAATTATTAATTAATTTTTATTAATTACTAATAATAAATAAATATTAGTAATTAATTAATTAGAAATGTCATGAACTATTAGTTTTATCCCATGGTCATAAAAATTTATTAAAAGTAAAACAAACATAAAGTGCATGGATAGAGAGTTAAATGGCATACATAACCAAAACACCAAAATAATCAAAGTTTGTAAAAGCATAATGGATCATAATAATCCCTGATATCTATTTGCTCATCCCCCCTACTCACCTTATCCTTGAGGGTGGAGACCTCTCCTCCATTTGGGATTGATCCATGGTTTTTTATCATCCACCATTTTGGTTCATCCAGTTTTATCCAGCTATTCTTGAGCATTTTAAACCACTTTATGTTGGGATGATGTATTTGTACTGAGTCATTAAAATTGGATTTGATATCTTTGATACCACCCCTCTCTTTAACATTCACTTCACCCTTGTATTTATCAACTACCACAGGTTCCTTATCAACCTTTCCATGGTCAATTTTAAAAGCAATTGGTTCATCCTGGTTCTGAATTTTGGTCACCCCTTGGCTCTCCTCTTTACCAAATTTGGTCACTATATCTGTTGAGGATACACTAAAATCTTGGGAATTTTTGTAAATCCCCTATGTAATGTCCCATAATTTCCATATAATTTTTTTTTAAATTGTATAGAATTATTTAGAGACCACACACTTTGATGGCACGTGATTCCGAGGCCTGGTGAGCCTAGAACATAATTTTGAACTTTTTTAGTGTGTTTAAGTAAACATGCAAGAGGTTTTTTATAACACTTAAACTAGTGCTTGGATAAAAAATATGAGGGAAACATTGAACTCAGAATGCCAGGATTCTCCTAGAAAAGACTTAACTTCGACTGGAACGGGTCTGATGGAAAATTTAATTTTCAAAATTTTCTGAAAATAATAAAATAACTTAAAATTTTATTTTCTTTTCTTTTCTCACCGTTGAGCAGTGGATGGCGGTGATATAGTGCAGAGACAAGGCATATTAAAGGAATCTTCTTAATAGATTTTTTTGTGCATCATAACGATGTGAGGTCATAGTGTAACAGAAACACTACGAAGTGTATTATTTTTAATAAGATAATGCATTGGGGGAACGAGAATTAAACCATAGAAATTATCTAACAAACCTACGGTAAGGATACCCTTCAACGATGAATGATGAATGCCAGTAGGATCACTAGAAATGTCAAATATTTATGAAGAATGGGACCAGGAAATGACGAATGCCAATAAATCTTGAATCCTTGAGGGTGAAGCACTATAGTGATGAGAATAAATCGAGGTAAGGGTTGTTTGATTAAATTATTTTCCCCATTCGTTTTTTTTCTAAAGTGATGAATGTAGGTCAACCCATAAACAGGTTGACCCGTGAATCATTTTTCAATGTGGTAGGGTGCCCTTTTCCCTTGGGGGTTTTTATATTAGGATTTAATCATTGTGTTTGATAAAACACCACCCCCAAAACCTCCCGATATTTTAAAGATCTAACGCGGAGGGCACGGGCCGAAAGGAACAAGGCCTAAGACCCTCAGCTTCTACATTCTTCATGGTCGAGCATTTGAAAGAGGCATCAAGGAGGATTCGAGGCCTTCACAGGGAAGGTGACACCCCATGGAGACCGGAGGCACAGTAGGTGAAAAGAACGGACCACTGGTGCAGACTCGGTGGCCCGTAGAAAGACCCACCGGCACGTCGGCGCTGGCCGTGGCAACCTCCAGTGGTGGCCCATGGTGGTGGTGGCCCGTGGTGACAGTGGCCTGTGGTGGCGTCCATGGGTAGGTGGCAGCGTGCCGCAGTTTTTTATCATGGCTAGCTCGGGCAACGGTGTAGTGGGAGGAGCCGGCAGCTGGCAGCAAGGACGCGGCCCCTTGGCCATGTCAGTGGAGCGGCCCATAGCTGCAGGATGCGGGTCTTAGGGGCATGTGGTTATTGACTCTGTGTAGGGAATTTGGCTGGCCAAGTTGGTCGGCATCATGGTGGCAGGCCGCGGTCAACTGACCATGGCGGGAGGCGCTAGCCCCGTGGATTACCCATGAGGTGAAGGGGATCCAGACAAGGCTTCCATCTAGGTCTTGGCCAGGTGGATCGGGCAGGGCCTGGGCCAAATCATCTCTATCAAGCCAAGTCGGACCTGTGGCCCAATGGGCCCATATCCCAACGGGTCGTATCGGGTCAGACCCAGGCCAGGTCGGACCGGTCCGGTCCTAGGCCGGGCCATACTGGGATGGGTCTTGGTTGGGTCAGCAGACCTAGGTTAGGTTGGTGGACCCCGGGCTGGGTCAGGTTGATTCGATCGGGTTGGACTGAATCCAGACCCAACCAGCCCCTTTTTAGAAAAATGCCAATATCTTTCAAATCATGCATCTGATTGACGAGCTATTTACAGTGTTGGAACCCTCATGAAGATGTAGATATTTTGGAATACTCTATGGATACTTTCATTGAAGTTGAAATTTGATGAATGGCTTAGAGAGTGGTTCTCCTGAGATCAAGTGTGCTACATGCGAAAACTCGGTGGTTGGATGAGACCTAAATACTACTGACAAGTGACCCTATGTGGATCGGATACTATGGCCCAATGGGAAGCAGATTCTATGTGATCTGGTTGTCCCATGGTAGGTAGCAGCTTCTGTGTGACCCTACAGACCCACAGTACTCGACATTAAAAGTACCTTAGTAAGACCATAGATGGGAAGCAGCTTCTATGTGACTCAGCATGCCCACAGTGGAGAGTGGCTTCTGTGTGACCCAACATACCCACAGTACTCATCAGGGATGAGTATCATATTAGTCCTAAGTTTAGTGGGAAGCAGCTCTTGTATGATCCAGTGGGACCACTATACTCATTGAGGAGTAGTTCTCTAGCAGCCCATGGTGTTCGATGATGTGACTAATGGCCCTACTTTCCTACACTAGAATAGACCTGGTGTGAGTTTTCTTGATTTGTGGTTTGGTTTTGGATTTCTTTGTGGTATTTTCTTTTTTTTTGGATCCCTACTAAGTATATTGTTACTCACCCCTACATGGGATTTTCTCGCACGTGTTGTGTCCAGTGCAGATGACTGTCGCCTTGATAGAGGACTTGGTGGCCCAGGACCCAGTGGTTCCCAGTGAGACCAGCCAGGTCGGGCAAACTTCTACGGATTCCAGTAATTATTATGTACTTAACCATCATGTGAGGTTTTCAATAGATTTCTATCCATAGATTCTTTTCTACTTTCCTATTTTCTCGTTAGTCTTTTATTGGGTTTGTATTCTGGCACATTTTACTTTCAATTGTACTTGTACTCAGTGGTTATTTATAGTGTCCTACTTTTTTTTCAGAAGAAAGAAGGACAATATTAATGATGGAGATCATCAGTCGTACATAAGAAGAGCTATAAAGGGAAATTGTCCAGCCATAACTGGTTGGAATCGAAAGGGCATGAGGCTGCCAGCTGATGGGCCACATTGTTTCCTTCCCTTTTGGTAAAAGAGAAGGTGCAACAATAGAAGCCTTGGCGCGGCGAGTGAATTCTCCAGATGATGAAGCCAAAGGGCTGGAGCCCGACGTCATTGTGGTCAATGGCATTGATAACAAAGAGGCAGTCATACTCAATGATGATATCTGCCCTTCCACGTTCGGCAGCAAGCATCATGCCTACAAGGATGGAAGAGGCCTCAGCAACTGTAGGTTCCCAGAAAGCATGATGGGATTCATATTTTGCTGCAACAATCTACCCCAAATGATTTCGCGCCAGGAGGCTGAGAGCAATGGGCCCATCCTTGGGGAGAGTAGCATCCACATTAATCTTAAGACTCCCTTCCAGTGGGGGGTCCAATGAGGGGGACAGGCAGGGTAACACCTGTCATAACGTGTCCTTTACGGTCCTTCCAGCCCTCAATCCATGAAGTAGATCGTTCAATCCAGAACTCAGGAGGTTGATGAATGTGGTGTAAGATCGAATCATTACATCGAACCCAGATGATCCAGGTCAGGGTACAATAAGAGCTTGCATCGGCCGATGAAAGAGAGAAGCACCAGCGCATCAGAAGATGAGGGAGGTCAGAAACAAATTCTGGAAAAGCATCTGAAGCCGGACCCTATTTATTCTAGATTTCATGTGCTCCCGGGCAGTGGATGATGGCATGCCAAGGAGTTTCAGGAATATTCGGGCAGAAGGGGCAGGATGCAGTACTGGCCATGTGTCGAAAAACCAGGAGGCTCATGGTAGGGAGGGTGCCTGTGCGCACCTGCCACCAAAATTGGTGTATTTGTGTGTGAATGCATATAGGTACTCAATAAAATACCTACCACTTGTAGGTTAACACCTTCGGCACTAGTTTCCAACCCATATCCTTTGGGAGATGGGATTGGTGTATGTCACGACACAGGCCCCAGAGGATGGGTTGTGACGAAGTGGTATCTGAGATGGTAGGTTCTACCTCAAAGACTAAGAGTTTGTTGTTTTTTGGGGGGGGAACATTGTTGAATGTTTCGAGTTTGAATTTTAGATTCAGGGAGTCCAGTGTTGGTGTGACGGTCGACGTATCCATACACCAGGACCCTGAATTCTTCTTTTCATCTATATGCATGAATACATTGGTTGTATAAGTGTCTCCTTATGATCTTCTTTAATAAGAGTCAGGTCACTAGGTATAATCTTATGACTATGGTAAATCTTGATCTGTATCAGGCTGCCTCCACACAAAAGGTCATCTCGGATTCCAATGCATAACCGTGAGGATAGCATGCCTAGTGATGAGGCGTCGGTTTAAGGACCAGTGCTAGAGATGACCCCTACGAGTGGTGCACCGGTGTTTCCACCACCCATTGATTAGTAGTTAATATCAGAGTTACCAGTATAGTGTGTGTGTAGGATCAGCACCTTACACGAGTTCTATAGATAGAGACCTATCATGTTCAGGGGAGAGATAGATCCATAGGTCATTGAGGACTGGCTATAGGTAGTGACGTGGGTCTTCCACTTAGTGAGGATATTACTTGACCAGATAGTGATCTAGGACGTGGGCCATCTACAGGGCTCGGTAGGTAGAAGGTGGATCTTGACCATCCAGATGCATGATGAGGAAACCCTCACCTGTATAGACTTCAAGTGGCTTTTCCAGGAGGATTTATTCCCTGTGACCTTGTTCTTGGTGCACATTCAGAAGCTTCTTCACCTACATGAGGGCATCATATCATTGGATGAGTACTCTGTGAGGTTTACAGACCTCTCTCAATACTCCACAGACATGGTGTGGGACCCTTTGTTCAGGGCTCATACCTTTGAGTAGGGACTCAGATGAGAGATCAGGCCATCCATGGTGTCTCTCAGTAACCCCACTCAGTATGGAGTGCTGGATAGATCCATTCTTATAGAGATCTTCTTAGTGGAGAAAGCACTGATAGCTAGATCTACCAGTAGACCTCAGGCTGCAAAGTCTTAAGTGGTGAGCATCAAACAGCAGAAACGGGGGCCCAAGTGGGATAGGTCTATCAGGGGGTGACCCCAGGACTTAGGGTCCATAGTGCGGGAATCTTATAGCAAAGAGAGTTAGTAGGGAACTAGGTTGTTCTTGACGTGCGGCGGGCAGGGACACATGGCTTGTGACTGCCTGACCCGCCACACAGATGATTAGCAGATGGTCTAGGGACAGCCAAGGTAGAGTAATAGGTTTGATCAAGGAGGTATGCAGAGTGGTGTATGTGGAAGAGGATTAGGCTAAGTGGTGGGCAGTGGAAAATGGTTCGAGGTCCTACCACCACCACCCCCAGGTGGTCCACCACGGGCTTAGGGAGACAGCGGACAGGGGTGAGGACAACTTCAGGCGATGTAGGCCTATGACCATGACACTCCATAGATGATTAGAGATATGATCTATGTCTTCTCCACCTTATATGCAGTTCTTATAGACACAGGTTTCAGTCACTCTTTCCTTTCCATGGACCTTGTTCGAGGTTCAGAGATTTCAGTGGAGCTGTTGTCTTGATCTTTACAATTATACACTCTTATGGGAGGGGATTTGATGATTACACACTAGTGTCAGCAGTGTGAGATTACTCTAGGGGTGAGATCTTTGGTTGGGATCTCCTAGTAGCAGCGTCGAGACCTTACGACGTCATCTTTGGTATGGACTGGTTATCTACAGTTCATGCTCATATCAACTATTTTAGGTGCAAATTGCGGTGTGTCTGTGAGGATGGGACCATTTTTTCCTTCCCTGGTGAGAAGGGAACCTTTGTAGCATAGTATGGACTTTCTTGGAGGAGGTTGAAGCCGATCACTCACTATTTGGATAGCCTCACCCTCGGTGTGGTGGGTGAGAGGAGTCCAAGCTTTCCTGTAGTGGTGGATGAGTATAAGGATGTATTTCCTAAGGATGTTCTGGGACTACCTCCTCATAGGTAGGTAGAATTAAGCATTGACCTATACCCCAATATGGAAATTATATCCACACCGACATATCAGATGGCTCCCACTGAGTGTCGTGATTTGAGGGTACAGCTGGAGGACTTGCAGGAGAAGGGGTTCGTGAGACCCAGTGTTTCACCATGGGCAACCCCAGTGTTGATTTACAAGAAGGAAAATGGGAGTTTTTGGTTGTGTGTGGACTTATGGCTCCTAAACCAGGTGACTGTGAAGATTAAGTATCAACTTATGAGGATTGAGGAACTCTTCAATCAACTGAAGGGATCGAAGTGGTTTTCAAAGATAGACCTCAGATCGGGCTATCATCAGCTTTGGGTGCGAGATGAGTACATACCAAAAACAGCCTTTAGATTCCAGTATGGCCACTATGAGTTTTTGGTGATTCCTTTCAGCATGACTAATGACCCAAAAGTGTTCATGGGACTCATGAATAAGATCTTCTAGCCTTACCTCAATTGTTTCATGCTAGTCTTCATTAATGACATCTTGGTGTACTCGGAATTAGAGGAGGAGCATGCTATACACTTGAAGATAGTCCTAGATACACTCAGAGAGAACCAGCATTATGGTAAGATCTCAAAGTTCTAGTTCTGGATTTGATAGTTCCACTTTCTAGGACACGTCATCTTGGAGGATGGAGTTGCAGTGGATCCGATGAAGATAGAATAAGTGCTTTCTTGGAAGCCACCCCTGAATGTGACTGATGTGCAGAGTTTCTTGGGGTTAGATGGATACTACTGGAGGTTTTTTCTTGACTTTTCCAGAGTATAAACACCTTTATCAACCTTTACACGGAAGGTACATCCCTTCATGTGGACGGAGAATTTACAATAGAGTTTCCAGGAGTTGAATAAGAGACTGACGAGTGCCCCTATCTTGAGACTACCAGAAGAGGGTGTTGCGTATGTAGTTTTATGGGACACATTAGGGACCGGATTTTATTGCATCCTAATTCAAGAGAAAGCACTGATCTCCTATGGATCACATAAGTTGAGGCAGCATGAGTATAACTACGTAACCCATGACCTGTAGTTAGTAGTAGTGGTATTTTCCTTGAAGATGCGGTGGAACTACTTTATGGGTGAACGGTTTACTTTCTACTCCGAACACAAGAGTCTCAGGTATATCTTATCATAGAAGGACTTGAACTTGATATAGCAGTGATGGATGGAGTTCCTCTAGGACTATGACTTTGGTATAGTCTATACTCTTGGGAAGGGGAACGTGGTGGCAGATGTGATCAGCAGGAGGTCTGGTTTACAGCTAGTGAGTGAGATGATAGATTAGTTATCCATGATGCATATATCCTTCACGGATGATGATGCAGTAGCTTTCCTTCAGTCAATTACTATCACTCCCCCACTCTTATAGTGATGTAGGGAGGCACAACTTGTGGATGTTTTACTGTGAGGCCCGACATGCTCAATTATCCTCAAGACAAGCTCCTGATGTATTTTTTATTGGTGGGGATCATGTCATCCTTTTCAGAGGACGCACCATAGTACCAGTGACTTTGTGGTAGGAGGTGTTGAGGGAGTTCCATAAATCCCCTTTTTTAGTACATCCTAGTGCGGTAAATATGTACTAGGACCTCCAACATCAGTACTGGTGTTTAGGGATGAAGAATGTGGTGGTAGAGTTTATTTCATGATGCCTCACTTTTTAGCAAGTGAATATCGAGCATCAGGTCCCAACAGGGTTGGCACATCCACTTGAGGTGCCAAAATGAAAGTAGGATGGTATCTCCATGGACATCTTGACAGGTTTACCATGCACTTTTTGGGGCCATGATTCTATCTGGGTGATCATTGAATGACTCACTAAGTCGTCTCACTTACTACCCATCCAGGAGCAGGGATCGGTAGAGGGATTGTAGTGCCTCTACGTCCAAGAGATATTGTGGCTTCACGGGGTGCCTTTAACAATTTTATTAGACCATTATGCACGCTTTAAATCTTGGTTGTGGAAGGGATTTCAGGAGGTATTCAGGACTCATCTTCTCTTGAGCATAGCTTTTCACCCTCAGACAGATGGTCAGACAGAGAAGACCATACATACCTTGGAGGACATGCATTGTGTGTGTGTCCTTGATTTTGGTCATAGTTGAGAGAACCACCTGCCACTGGTGGAGTTTTCATACAAAAATATCTATCACTCCACCAATGGTATGACACCATTTAAGGCCTTTTATGGGCAACCATGCAGATCACGTCTATGTTGGACAAACCCATGGGAGTCTACACTCATGGGTCCAGAGTTGGTATGGACTACCACTGAGAAGGTGGAAATCATCCAGGAACAGATGAGGACTACAAATAGAAGGCATAAATTGTATGTTGATAGGAGGCAGAGACCCTTAGAGTTTGAGGAGGGATACCATGTGTTCCTCTGGGTATCACCCTAACGGGGTTTGCAGAGATTTGGCTGGGACAGCAAGTTATCCATGACGTTCATCGGACCTTTTCAGATTCTTAGTAGAGTTGGATAGGTGTTGTACTGCCTACCTCTTCCCCCACAGATGTACTGGGTGCATGATGTTTTCCACATGTCACAGCTGAGGAGATAAGTGCATGACCCATCACATGTCATCAAGTGGGGAAAGCTGGACATTGATGATGGGGTGATGTTTGTAGAGTTCCTGATATAGATAGAGGATTAACAGGAGTGGGTACTTTGTGGACAACTGATTCCTTTGGTTCTTTTTTAGTGGTATTACAGGAATCTCTAGGAGAGCACATGGGATTAGGAGGCTCATATTCGTGCTTAGTATCCCCATTTTTTTTTATTATCCTTTGTTTTGGATTTCATGGACTTAAATCCCTAAGGTGGTGAGAATGAAATGTCCCGTAATTTCTGTATAATTTTTTTTTAAATTGTATGGAATTATTTCATGACCACACACTTTTACGGAACATGATTCCAAGGCCCGATGAGCTTGGAACAAAATTTTGAACATTTTTAGTTCGTTTAAGTAAGCATAAAAGAAATTTTTTCTAACTTTTAAACCAGTAATCAGATCAAAAATCTAAGGGCACTGTTGAACTCAGAACGTAGGGATTCACCTAAAAAGGACTTAAATTAAACCATCAAGAGTTAGATGAAAAAGTTAATTTTCAGAATTTTTGGAAAATAATAAAATAACCTAAAAAGTTATTTTCTTTTATTTTCTCACCGTTGAGTGGCGGACAATGGTGTTGCGGTGCAGCGACGAGGTGCATTAAAGGAAGATTCTTAATTGATAATTTTTTACAGTTTAATGACACAAAATCATATAATAATAGAAATTTTGCGACGTGTATTATTTTTAATAGTCTATTGTGTTGGGGGAACAAGAATTAAACTGTAGAAATTCTCTGACAAACCTATAGCAAAGATCCCCTCCAATGATGAACAAAAAACACCAGTAGGGTCGCTAGCAACGTCGATGCTTTACAAATAATGGGACCGGGAAGCGATGAATGCAAACAGAGCTTGAATCCTAAATGGTTGAGCACTTCAGTGATGAAATTTGATTGAGGTAGGGGTTATTTGATTTAATTATTTTCGCCATTCATTTTATTTCTAAAGTGAATAACGCGATTAAACCCGCGAATAGGTTGACCCGTGAATCATTCATCGATGCGGGAGGGTGCCCTATTCCCTTGGGTATTTTTATATTGGGATTTAATCATCATGTTTGATAGAACACCACCCCAAAAACCTTCCCTTGTTTTAAATCTCTAACACGAAGGGTGTGAACCGACACGAACAAGGCTTGAGCCCCTTTGATTGTGCATTCTTCGTGGTCGACCATTTGAAAGAGTTATCAAGGTATATTCGAGGCCTTCGTAGGGAAGGCGACACCCCAAGGAGGTTATAGGCACAATAGGTGTGAATAATGGACCACCGTTGCGGACCCAGTGGCCCACAGAAAGACCCGCCACCACGCCAATGCCAGCAGCCTCCGGCGGTGGCCCATGGCAGCGGACGCGGGAAGGTGGCGTCGCGCCTCGACGATATTATAGAGTTGGATTTCGTGGGTGAATCAAGCCACAGAAAAGTAGGAGGATTCGTCAGCTGGGCCGGTGGTTAGCAACAAGGATGCATCCCCTCGGTCGCGTTGGTGGAGGGGCCCGCAGTCATAGGCTGCGTATCTCGAGGGCACGCAGTTACTGACCGCGTGCGGGGAATTCAGTCGGCCAAGTTGGCTGGTTGCGTAGAGGAAGGCTATGGTTAACTGACTGCAGCAGGAGGTGCTGGCCCTGTGGACGACCCATGGGGAGAAGGGGAGCTAGATGTAGCTTCTAGCCATGGGCTGCCCCCTCGGGCAGGGCGCAGGCCGAACCCGCGGCCCAACGATCCCGCAACCCAACAGGTTGGACAGGGTTAAAATAGGTTGGGTCGGGTCAGTAGACCTAGGTGGGGTCTGTGGACCCTAAGATGGGTCTGGTCGGGTTAGTCTGTTCAGGTCGGGTTGATTTGGTCCAACCAGGGCGGACCAGACCCGGACCCCATCAGCCCCTTTTTAGAAAAATGCCAATATCTTTCAAACTATGTGTCATATTGACAATCCGTTTGCAGTGTTGGAACCCTCGTGACAAGCCAGATATTTTGGAATAATTTATGGAGGATTTAATGGAAGTTTTAATTCAACGAATGTCTTGGGGAGCGGTTCTCCCAAGATCAAGTGTGCTACATGCAGAAACCATGTGGTTGGATGAGACCTAAAGACTGCAGACAAGTAACCCTGTGTGGATTAGATACTATACCCTAGTGAGAAGCAGCTTTTGTGTGACCTGGAAGGACCATGTTGGGGAGCATCTTCTGTGTGACCGAGCAGACCCACAGTACTCGATAGGAGGAGTACCTTTGTACAGCCATAGGTGGGAAGCGGCTTCTGTGTGACCTGGCATGCCCACGGTGGGTAGCGGCTTCTGTGTGACCCAGCATACCCATGGTAATCATCAGGTATGAGTACCATAGCAGTCTTAAGGTTAGTGGGAATCATATTTTGTGTGACCTGGAAGGCCCATTTTACTCATTGAGGAGGAGTTCTCCAGCAAGCCATGGTGTTCGATGATGTGACTAATGGCCCTACTTTCCTTATCTAGAATATACCTGGTGGAGATTTATTGATTTATGGTTTGATTGTGGATTTCTTCATGGTATTTCCTTGTTTTTTTGGGTCCCTACTGATTATATTGTTACTCACCCCCACACGGGCTTCGCCTGCATGTGTTGTGTCTGGTGCAGACGACTACCGCCTTGACGGAGGACTTGGTGGCCCAGGACCCAGTGGTGCCTAGTGAGACCAAGTAGGCAGGGCATACTTCTATTTCTTCTAGCAGCTACTATGTAATTACCCATCAGGTGGGGTTTTCAGTGGATGGATATCCATATTTTCTTTTGTACTTTCTTGTTTTATAATTATTCTTTTGTTTGGTTTGTATTCTGGATCATTTGACTTTCAATTGTACTTGTACTCATGGGTTATTTATATTGGCCTACTTGTTTTAACTTTCCATCTTTGGGATGTGGTTGTGTGTGTGTGCATATAGACACTCAAGAAAATTCCTCCCACTTGTAGGTTGATGCATTCGGCACTAGTCGTCAACCCATGGCCTTCGAGAGGCGGGCTTGGGGAATGTCACAACATGGGCCCCAGGGGACGGTTCATGACACCCTGGATTTCTCCACTTATTCTAAGTAATATTATTTCTATCTATATAATTAAGATGAACAATAATGGAAAAAAAGTACACAATTTCATGAGCATTCAGATCTGTTTTGGAACACTTCATGGAATTCTTACATTGTGGGATCCACTCTAGCCTTCTTGGGAGGGATCTTATTAGGCATGTTATTAGCAGCTGTATAGTCCTATTTATGGGTATCAGGTCCACTTAGGGGAGATTACTTGGCCATTGTGGCTTGATCCATGCTTTTGGGAACTCT
This sequence comes from Viscum album, assembly GCA_963277665.1. Lineage (NCBI taxonomy): Eukaryota > Viridiplantae > Streptophyta > Magnoliopsida > Santalales > Viscaceae > Viscum > Viscum album. Next base: position 637,656,645 of record OY728146.1, on the reverse strand, counting down.
AAAACTAGTAGGAACTTCCTACACCACCTTCATAACTACCAAATCAGGGCCAGAAAGAGTATCCCGGCCAGTGGCTAAGGGAACATTTTGAGTGGGATTAGAAGACTATGTGGAAGGAACAGCCATAGTCTCAATTGACTGCATCCCTCGATTTTGACAAATCCTCAGAGATGTCATAGACATTTTAAAGGTAATCAAGGAACCATCAATAGAAACCTTAACAGAATGAGAGGATCTAGGTGAAATTCTTCTTTGAGTTGTTGTACTTTTTACATTGCTATTTTGGTTTTTCATCTATAGAGGGGAAATCACCCTTGTAACCCCTTTATTCCCCCTATTGTCACTAGTATTTAAGTAAACTTCCTATAGCATTCTAACTAAGTCTGAACTAGACTCACCCTATGATGACCAACAATATTTGGCATGAGTGCATTCATCATTGTCTATTTCAGTTAAGGTTGTGATATGAGTCACCTCATCATTGATAATTCCAGGTTTGGAATGATTAGATCAGTCAGTAATCCCCTTCTCAATTGAGGGAGCAAGCCCATCCTGAGTCATATTTTAGATTCTAACCATGTCAGCATTATATGATTTATGCACCACAATGTCACCTTCTTCAAGATACTATAATGTAATATCCAAATATTCCTAATAATCCCTTATAACTTCTACTTTAATCTGTAGTACAACTTTCATGATTTTCCCATGATCTTGAGAGTCGATTTTTTCATCAGTTGTTAGCCTAAGGCTTCCACCCACTACATTAGTACCATGAAATTTCCTTTTCCTTCTACAACTATCCATATCATACCCTTTAATCCTACATAAACTGTAGGTAAATCTCCTATAAATAATATCATAAACATATATTGTGTTATTTCAACCCTTATAATAACTAAGGGTTTCTCATAGTCGACAACAAGATCAAACCTATAATTGGTGGTATATAGCACTATTGTTTTGATTTAAGGAGAGATAACATCAACTTCTATAAATATCCTTGAAAAGTGATCATATCTAGCCCTTTCCATATCTTTGTCCATCTTAATTGGGACCCCGACTACTTAAGTAGTTTCCCATAAGATTTAAGGGTTCTAAAAGAACCAACTTAATCCTTGGATATGAATATATACTTGGGTGATTGATTTCTTAACATTTAAAGGATTGGATGATGGATCTCAGTCCTGTATTTTAATAAATTTGGGTAGGTAGAAAAATCTATGCCCCCATGAATTATATTTCAGTTCCATATAAGAGAAAACAATGTGAATGAATCATCACCCTAAAGAAGTCACACACCAATTATCAAAGCCCCAAAAAAATAGAAGCCAATTTCTAATATCGCGAAGGCTCCATTGGTGATCCTTCGCTTGTAAAGAAATATGATTAATAAGGGAATTATTAAATTAATTAATCTTGTCCGAGATAATACCATGTGTACCTTCAACAAACATTATGTCTGATTTCTTCTTTATCCTTTTTTATAATAGATTAAGATCACAACAGAGCCTATCAAAAAATAAATTTTTTGAAGCAGATTCAACCTCTCATTAAGGATCAAGGTCTATGGAAGGAGCCACATTATACACATCTAGATCAACCCTAGTCACTGGCAACTCAGAGAAGGTCAATCCTCAATAACCCCTGAAATATGATCATTGACATCAATAAGATCAACAATCGAATCCATCGAAGCCATATTGAAGGAAGGTTACCCCGATCACCACTAAGCTGTGACTGATCCCCTCTATCCATCCTTCATCGCAAGAAAATAATTAATTAACATGTATTGATTATTAATAAGCTTAATAAAAATAGTTATTAATTATTATTAATAATCATTAATGAATTGAAATTAACTATTAATAATAAATAAATTTTATTAACTAATTAATAATAATTTTTAATAATTAGAAGTTATTTAATTTGTAATTAATAATCAATTAATTTAATAATTAGTAATTAATTAATAATATTATTAATAATTAATAATTTTTATTTAGTAAATAAATAATAATTTTAAATATTTATTAGTAATTTTTTAATAATTACTATTAATATTAATTAATTAATTAACTAATAATTGTTAATAGTTATTAATTAACTAGTAATTAGATATTATTTATTTACTTAATAATTAATGAGTAATTAATTAGTTATTTATTAATTGTTTTATTAATATTATTAATATAAATTAGTTAATTATCAATATTTAATAGAAAATATTAATAGTTGATTATTATTTAACTATTATTATTATTTATTATTAATTAATATTTATTATTAATTAATTACTCATTATTAATAATAATATATTATTATTCTTTCATAAGAAAGGGGAAGTCGAATCTCACATTTTAAATCCATAACAATTTATAGGGCACCCTCCATTATAAAAAAGAGTCATGGGTGAGGGTTTTAGTTTTATTTTAAGATTAATTTAATATAATTAAGTGTGGATATAATAATAGTTAAATAATAATAAAAATTTTGTTTTATATATATATATATATACAAACAAAATAAAACAAAACAAAAATATTAAACATAAAATTATTTTTTTAGTGGATTCCAAAGATGGTGAGTACTTAAATGCATTTAATTAGGAGATTTAAAAAAATTTAAAACCTCTCCATTTTTATTAAATATTTTTTTTGAAAAAATCAGAAAACACCTAAAAATTCACTCCCACGTCATCAAACCAACATGGCCATTATAGACCCTCAACCTCACTAAGGTATTATTTTCAATCTAGGATTCCATTCATAAGATATCGTTATTTTTTCAAACAGTGAAATCAACATGCTGGACATTAAAATAATTAAATAATTAAATTTAATAAATGTGTTTAAAATCAAATATCACCTCATTCGCATCAAAATTCTAATTAAAAGTAAAAAATGCATTTTTTATCAACAAAACTATCAAAAAAATTATATGAATTTATTTACTAGATAGAAATTAGCATTTTACTCATCGAATGTGAAATTATTAAAATACACCTAGAAATTTATATACTTCAAAACATAGAATTTTTGGACCTTTATAGCATCTGAGGCCTTATGATATACTTTAAGGAAGTTTTGTCACGACCCTTTAAGTGGATCATTGCATTTTAGGAATTATCACTATTAGAATTTAAATATTTCTTCATGATTTGATTGTGATGTCTTTCAGAGTTTTTTTAAAATATCTTTTAAAAATTAAGAAATTTTAAAATTGATTTTTGGTTTATTGTATCTTAAAAATGTATTTTTTTATGTGTGAACCCCATTCTTGATTTCTAGAGAGCCTAAAATGAACTATGAATCTTATTCATGTTTCCTATGCAATTGGAAAATTGGAGGTGTGAATAGGGTTCATCCCTCTGGCCAAGAAAAAACTATTCCCTCCCCCCATTTTTCCCATTCTCCCTCTCCTATTTTGCAGTGAAGTTCGGAAAATTTGATTTCTCTCTATTTCAAAATTTTAATTATGGCCTTCAGAAAGATAACATTTCTTTTTTTAAATTTTAGTTTTTCAGTTGATTTATTTATATTGTTTGTATGATTTATTTATTTAAATTTCGTGATTGATAAAATTATGATTTAATTTATATGATCTTTTTATGATTTAGATTATGTTTAATGACTTGTTAAATTTTAATATATGATGTTTAGATAATTTAAATTGTGTTGAGTTATGAATAATTAGATATAAAATAACATTATTCATATTTAGGAAAATATAAATAAATATATACAAATATAATTTAATATATTAATAATTAAATTTGAATATATTTATATGTATATATAATATTATATAGAATATTTAAATTAAAAAAATTAACAATATGTTATTGGATATGTAGATAAATAAAATTGTTATATCTAAATATTTTTTAAAAATTAAATTACTAAAAATATTTTGTAAAAAAATATTATAAAATTTATTTGAATATAATTATATTTTTTTATTTACCATATTTAAATTTAATTTAATTTACAATATATTATTCAATATATATAATATTATTTTTGTTGATGAAATTGAAAAAAAAAAATACTATTAATAATATATTTTAAAAACCATTAATTATAAATAATTAAAATTATGAGTAATTATGTATAAAGTGAAATTATTTTTATTTTGGAAAATATAATTACTTATAAAAATGTATATATATAATTTTAATTATTATATTTAAATTCAAACAAATTTACAATATATATTTGGTTATATAAATGTAAATAATATTATTTTCATTAATCAAAGGAAAAAAATTACTATTAATAAAATTTAATAAAAATCATTATATACATATAAAATTATGAGTGATTATGTATAAAATAATATTATTTGTATCTAGAGTGGTAAAGGGTGGTAATATTATTCTGACCAATAATATTGAGCAGGGAGACAATTTAGAGCCTGTGGTCTCTCTTCTATGGATGTGGTTGCCTCTCTTAGTGGGGATTTTAATATTCAGACTGGCTCTCCAAAAGGGATTTAATCTAATAAGGATGATGTTTCTTCTGCTATACCGATCAGCCTGGATGAGGTTGCATGGGTGGGAGCTGGAATCGGTCAATTGATAAATGGGGTAACATCTCGGATGATGGAAGTGTTAAAGAGCAGCGGGTGATTTTATTAGACACCACTCAACCTTTAGGCGGTGGTGGAGCTACTTCCTTTAAGGACATTTTCATTAATGGTAGGAGAAATATGAGTAGTAATAAAGGTTAAAATATGGATTCTCTAAAAATAAGGTCATGGAAGGATTACTCCATCCAACATTACAATTTTTATTCAAAAAGGAGTCCCAATAAAAAAAATACATGAAGGGACCACGAAACCCTACCTAGGGGGGCCAGAAATAATGAAGGCCAAGGGAATCGCCCTAAATTAGGCTCACCCCCTCCGATTTAAAATAAGACACGTTAGTAAGGTAAAAAATTGGGGTCTCGGGGACCAAAAGAGAAGCCAGGTAATCCACTACTTTTTTTCCCTCACGCCAAGTGTGAGATACTCTAACGTTACAGTTGAGGAGGGCCTTCCATTGGCTAATGGTATAACAGATCGTAAAGGGAGTGGTGACTTTACCAAACAGTGCATCATGAACAATCAAAGAGTCCATTTCCAAATGTGTGACGATAATGTCCCTTTGATTCCACATTGACAACCCAGTAAGAACCACACGAGCCTCTACCTGAATAGAATTTCTACCTCCAAAATGTTTCATGAACACCATCACCACACTCCCCCAGCAATCACGGATGACTCCTCCACCTCGCATATCTCCCCTTACACAATATCTATCAGTGTTAAGTAGAGACCATCCTCTGGATGACCCTAGGAAATCAATCTCCCAAGAGCCCTGGGACCATGCTGCCGAGCCTCCCTCTGTGGTGCCTGCAAAGCATGAAAGGAAGGTGCATCCTTCCCGATGCCAGCCAAACCGATCAACTCAATCGATAAGAATCTGGCTCTGGCCATAATAGCTCTACCATAGGATGGGATCCCCTCAAACCTATCATGATTCCTTGATTTCCATAATGACTAGCAGCTCGCCCTAAAGATGATGGCCCATGCCTCAACCTCCATCGTTGACTTGTTGATCCCTTAGAACCATCCGTCCATGAAACTCTCATTGGTATCTGTAACTCCCCGACCCCATAATCCCAGAGTCGGTGTATTATTTTAATACATTGGCATGATTAAAAGGAATCAAGTTCCAAAAGACCGATCAGTTTATCAGTCTTGGAAAATAAATTACATACATGAATGTTACATTACACATTAGAAAATAAAACAAAACATAAATGATACTTTGAGAACACCATTAATCCCCTAGATTAACCCTACTTATCAATCATAATAAAATTCTTAGAATCCTAGGAAAATTAAAACATAGAAAGGGGTGTTCTCAGATGCTCAGTAAGGATAACAATATAGTGGAAACTTTCCTAAATAAGTATAAACATTTAAGGCAATTTATATGACTAAAACAATTAAACTTCAGCATAATGTGGAAAATATGCGATAAAATAATTCCATTTACTTATTCACATGGATATTCTACTAGTCGAATAATCACATGAAATATCAATAGCCACTTTCATAATGATGGAATTCATAATGCCAGACTTCATAACCACATAGTCAAGGCCTTGTGCCAAGACTACAAATAAGATTTTGTCAAGGTTGTGTGCCAAGACACTAGTTTGTCTCATGATACCTACTGATGCATCAAGGAGCTATAGCGGGCTCCACCTTTCACTTACTAAGTCCAATGAATTCTTCATTTGAAAAGGTTTAAACATAACATAAACATTAGTATTAAAACTAGCATACTAAATGTCAATAATTTATCCATAAACCATGAATAGTATAAAAATAAAATATTCATATCAAAAAACCTTCAATACAATATGGAATATTTTTATCATAATAAATCAACTTCAAACAAGTATAAAATCCATCAAAGGATGTTGACTTAGATGAAAATGATTTGTAAAACTCTTTGATAGAAATATATCTTTTTCATGAAAACATTTAAAATTCACACAATTTAGAAAGGAAGACATTTAAAGAAATTTTTGAATAAAAGTGTCCCATACCACTTTGAAACTTTTGAAAGTAATTAACATTTTAAAAACATTCATGTTCATATAAATAAATCCTTAAAAACATTTTGAAGAGATGGACATTAATGAGAATGATTTAGAAGAATAAATATTTAAAACATTTAAAATGATGTTTTAGTAAAAAATTACATTAAAATTAATCCCTTTGAAAACTCTTTTATGAAAGATGGACATGGATAATAAATATTTCCTAGTAGATACTTATGTAAAAACAACCTCAGATAATAAATAGATTGTTAAATTAACCCTTACCTTGCACTTTCCTTTAGTTGAGGGTACATTTAACCTCCTGTATAAAGATTGTAGTATGTTATTAAATTATACCAGAAACATATTAATATTTATTATATCATACATGATTCATTTATGAATTTATACTACCCATTTAATAATAATTTCCATGTTAAATTAACATTTCGGGTAATAATTGATTTCTTTTTCGTACGTGTTTTAACTTGTTACTCTTGATTGTATCACTTAGATCATGATTTAAATACTTAAAAAATATAAAACATAATTTATATATCATATATATTTATAATATAAATATATATAATAGACATATATGTGAAATTAAAAACACCATTTATGGAGACGGTAGGCCGTACATACGCATAAACATTGTTTCTGTTTTCATATCGTATTGAACAGAACTAAGTGAATAAGATATATGTAAGTACATATATATATATATATATACAATAGAATTATTATTTCATATTATAAATACTTATTAATGATATATATTTTATAATCATTGTTGAATGGTGAACGTGGGAATGAATCGCATTGCGTCGGGGAGACGGTAATTCGTACGTACGCACGAGCAACAATATCCTTATATTGATGGAGAAATCATATTTAATTGGATGTTATATCATATATACATAATCATTAACATGTTATATTTATTATTTTCATCAGTAATACTCATTATTATACCCATCCAAATAATGAAGTGTTTGAATAACAAACTACACCATGACGTGGAGACGGTAATCCGTACGTACGCACATATGGTGACCTTGTCATTTATAGGATAGATAGAATAATGAATATGGTTGTAACATTTTTATAATAAAAACACAATATATATAATATTCTGGAGTTATTATTTTATAATGGAAACAACAAACAAATAGTAAGTGGAAGAATAAAATAACTTGAAAGAGGTGATCAAATATTTACCTCTTTTTCGGGTTCTTCCTTTTGATTTGATCAAAATGGATCTTTAGGTTGGATTTATGACCAAATTAAGGCCTATATGATGAAGGGAGGAAATTTGGGAGGATATTTGGTCAGGGTTTGGCCGAGCCAAAAGGCTTTGTATGTGTGAAATTAAGAGAAGGGGAAGTTCCCTTTTATAAGAGAGGTGAGGGTCACTTTAGGAAAATCCTGAAATATTATTTTATAATAAAATAATTTTTGGTTTATAATGGATGAAAAATGAATTATTTAATGTATAAGGTTGGTATGTGTCGAGAATATCTCAACCAATAGGTTTTAGATAGGTTTATTTCATCATATTGACCTTATATTTTAGATTTAACTCTTAGTTAAATAGTTTGACATTTACCATGTCTCTTTGTATTTTTATATTATATGGTAAATAAAATTACTATAACAAGCCAAGAGAACCCCATGTGGTTAATTATTAATATATATAACCTTATCTAAGTACTTTGGTCGAACCTTAGATTTTTAGGAATATTATATCAATTAATAATATAATATTTGTTTTAAAAACTCAATTATGTCAATTTTGACACTATTTAGTATTTTATTTTTTTAAAAGACATAAAAACATTATAACTTTGAATAAAATTTATTTAACCAACCCTAACATATCATATTAACCTATAAAAACTAGGTTAATTCATCAAAAGTCTCAATTTACATTTATTTGGATATTTATAACATCAATTATTTTAATCTTTCATTAATAAGGTAATTACTGCATCATCATTGTGTCATAAATAAATTAAATATTTAATGTATAAAAATTATAAATAAAATACCATTATTTAGGAAAAAATTTTATCTTTCTAATGAATATTTATAGTTGTATTTATCTTATGTATAACCCTATATTAAAAATGGTTTAGTTATTAAACTTTGAATTTAACTCTTTTAACTCTTCTTTAAATAAAATAATAATAAATGTCTTAATCTTATCCAAGTGGACCAAAGGGGGTTATATTTTATTCATAAGGTTTTTTTTGTCAAATTATACTTATCCAATAGAATTATAACATGTGTTAGGGTAATTATGATATCATTTTTACTCTTAATTACCCTATTTACTTTTAATCGTGGTAAATAAAAGTCTAAAGTTACTATTCAACAAAAATTATTTTAATCTTATTGAACCACATTTTACTTATTGATATTAATTTTGTCTCTCGGATTTTTGAAATTCAACTCACAGAAGCTGTAAAATTAAGTTTTATGCAGATTTGCAAATGCTCCTAGGAGGTGGGTAAAAGACGGTAAAAAGTTCGATAAAATTTTATATATCTAAACTTATTATAAAATGACTCCAATGAATTAAATTGAACTTATATAGGTATTATATATCTATTTTTACTTAAAATTAATTAAAATAAAATAACTAATTATTTAAATAAAAAGTCGGTTTTAAATAATAACACAGTGTTTTTCATTATTCATCAAAAAATGAAAGTTTTTAGAAAAATACCAAAAATTTACCCTAAGATAATTTTGATATTATGAATTCAAAAATGAAGTCTATTTTACCAAATTCAAAACATATAATTTTAATTTATTAATTTAAAATTAATTCCCGCTGTCAAAACCAAAAAACGGGTTTTTAAAAAGTAAAAACTATCAAAAGATTGGCATGTGTTTATGTTAAATTTAAATGTGAAATTACTTATAAAGACCTAAATTTTATTAAATGGTAAAAATATAATCTAATTATACTTCAAAACCTTTCAAATGCATAATTTAACACTATAAATTATTTCTATTAAAAAAGTTGTTTTCAATTAAAACATAGTATTTTTCACTATTCGTCAAAATATGAAAGTTATCAGAAAAGTACCAAAAATTTATCCAAACTAAACTTTTATATCCCTCTTCTAAAGAATAATTTAATTTCATTAAATTTAATATATAAAAGTTTCAAATATTGTTTTTAAAAAAGGTTCACCATTAAAAGGTGGTAAAATTTCATTTTTTGAAAAATAATTCTTTTATCTGAAAAAAATGAATTTGTTCTTATATTATATCTAAGAAACTCATAATGTGGATGATAAAATTATATAGAGTATATAAGATTTAAAATGCAGTTAATACTATTCATAACCACTTTTTGAACGGTTAGTTTAGTAAGTTGTGGTGCGCTCAAACTCGGTGTTGCATGTAGCGCAAGCTATTGAATTACTTTAATGATATAACGTACTATAAAATCATGGGGTGTTATAGTATCTTCTTGGGGATAGTAACCTGTGAAAACACCAAAGAAACTCTACACCTACCTCACCCATTCCCCCTTGAAGAAAATGTGGTTCATGCTTTCTTCCTTTTTATTCACACAGCAATGACAGCAGGAAGCCATGCTAATGCAAAGACATTTTATGTTATCATCAGATGGTATAGCCTTATTTTAGATCCTCCAAGAAAGGAAGTTAAGTTTAGAGGGGATTTTAATGCACCAAACCATGTAGTTACATCTCTACTGCTGCCCCTGCGGACCGTTACTCCAGTGGAAATCCTTCAAGTTATACTTATTGGAGGTGGAAGGGGTATAGACACACCTGTCTTGTTCAGAGTTAATAATAACAGAATCAAAAACTGCTTGTTGATATGCATCCAGAACAGATCGGAAAAACCGAAGATGAAAACTTGCCTCCCTGAAGGAGATAGTGGGAGTCGGGCATCCTGGATACCCCAGAACGTCACCCAACTAGTTGTGATACCAGTAGAGGATGTTCCCCTCCCCAATAATCCATTTCACGTGTGGAAGAAGGCTCATAATGATGTTACAGACCAAGGACCACAACGACGTCCCCCTGACCGGTGGAGTTGTAGCACCGGACTTGTATCTTGGAGACATATGCTTCCCCCATAGAGTTTGTTCCTCAATAATTTCCCATGAAAGCTTAGTGCGCATGGCATGAATGGTATCCACCATACTCCTAATGATGATACCTACTTTGCATATGGGTTGATCTATCTTCACCCACGACACCCACTATCTCTTCCCCTTGGATAATTCATCCCAAATGAAGCATGCCTACATTTTATTGATGGACCTAGTAACCCATTTTTCTACACTGGTAGACGTCATAGCATGAACCGGCATTGCTGAGAGTACACTATTCACAAGAGTGATCCATTCCCTGAAGGATAAGAAATGGTTTTTCCAATTTTTAATTCATTCCAAAATCTTATTAATAGCTTTTTTGAAGTCCCTGGATCACAGCCTTCCTAGGGAAATAGGGGTACCAGGATACTTCATGGGTAAAGAGCCTTGCCTCATACCCAGCTCCCTGCCCATACGATCCACCATACTTGAGTTGAAAGAGTTAGATACATAGAAATTACTCTTCTCCCTATTGAAAATCTGTCTACTCCAATAGAAGTACTCCTCTGGGATCATGTTAAATGCATTGAGGGATATCCACCCGCTATTCATAAAAATTATCATGTCATCAGCATACATCAAATGTGATGTTGGGGGTAGTCTATACTTTCTATGGTATGGAAAAATATCAGCATTGAATACCCCTTGTTTATCAGCCTGCTAAGAGTGTCTTGCATAATGATGAAGATGCTCGGGGATAAAGGATCACCTTGTCGTAGCCCAAAAATAGTATTAAAGAAACCATGATTTCTCCCCATAAACGACATAGCCATCTACGGTGAGAAAACACACCTGAAGATGATATCACAGGCCCAAGTGGAGATCCCCATCTTAGCTAGAACCCTGTTAATAAATCCCCAATCCATCCTATCATAGGCCTTATTCATATCAAGATTAATATCCACATTGGAGCCACGGGGATTTTTGTTCAGATCTCTCAGCATCTCCTGCGCCATCGTCATGGATCCCTGGATCGAACGATCTTTGAAGAACTTGTGTTGTTACATGAATATCCACCGAGGGAGTATACTGGACAGCCTGTGATTAATGATACTTGATAAGATTTTATGAGGTAATTTTCACAAGCTCACGGGCTGATAATGGGTGAGGGATGACGGGTCTTTGATCTTCGTCAAGATAACCAAGGTAGTTGTAGATGCGATTTGAGGAAGGACACCCCATTGGAAGAAGTCATGAATAGCAAGGATAAGATCATGTTTCACAACCTCCCAAGAGCCTCTGTAAAATGATCTAGGGAATCCATATGGACCCACTGCACTTTCAGGATTCAGGTTCCACACTACTGCATGCACCTCCTCTTCCTCATGTAGACCTTCCAACAGTGCATTATCTTGCACTGAGACAAGATTCTGGATCCCTTCCCAAAGACGAGCATCCCTTGAAGGATATCCCAGAGGCATATTCCTATTCGTTCCCACAAGGAGGTCCTTAAAAAACAAGACGTCCATACCCCCAACCACCTCCAATCTGCTAAGGAATGTTTCTACTAAATCATCTCCAAAGCATTAAAATTACAAAGAAGAGATGCTTAGGATTATCAATCAAGCTAACTAACAGTCGGAGTGGGAAACTGTTGATGATTCTGATTATGGCTTTAAAAAAGATTTTTTTATTTTAGGACTCTTAAAATAGTTTTCCATGTGAAGGAGCATCTCTTTGTTTGACCTCGTCCATTATCCTGTTTTATTTTTCTTTTATCTTTAATAAAAGGTTGGGAGCTTTGTTTTTTGATAGACCTTTAGATTAATATTATTTGTATCTAGGAAACTATAATTGTTTTCAAAAATGTATATATATATATTTATATTTTAAAATAGTAATAAATCCATTTGAATATATATATATATATGATATTATATAATATATTTAAATTAAAATGCATTTAAAATATATTATTTCATATATAAACAAAGAAAATTATTCTAGCTAATTTTTTAAAAATATTATATTATTAAAAAAAAGGGGGGCTTCCCCCTACCTCTTTAAAAAAAGTATTAACTTTGTTTGAATATAATTATATGTAATATATATATGTATAATATTATATAATTTAATATATTTAAATTTAATTTCATTCATATTTAAAAAATACCAATAAATGCAAAAATGCATATCATTAATTAAATCATATATATTATTTTATTTGAATATAATAGTTTTAAGATATTATTATTCATATTTAAAAATATCATTAATACAAAAAGGCATGTATATATATATATGATTTTTATTTATTATATATAATTTTAAGTAATGTTACAATATATTATATTATTGAGTGATGATTGATCTTGAGATGACCGACTAACATAAAATTGAAATTGCCACCACTGAAAAAATTGAAGTTTGTAGCGGTTTTTTAGCGGCAGTTTTAAAAACCACCACTAAATATTTTCTCATAATTTTTTTATCAGTGGTTGTTTAAAAATCATCACTAAATATTTTTTTAATTTTTTTAAATTTCTTTTATTTAAAAAAACATATTTCAATATCTAATAACCATAACTTTTGATTCAGGTGTCTGTTTTAGATCTACAAACTAGCCAAATCGAATCTTATGAAATAATATACAATGAGTTTAGATAATAATTTGGTAATGATTAATAGAATAACATTTATTATAGCTTTAAAAGAAGCCAAAAAGTGAACTTCAATTTCAAACTACCTTAACTTTTGATCTGGGTATCTGTTTGAGTTATACCTATATCGAATAAAAGTCTACGATGAACTCTACACTATATTAACCCAAGGGGACCTTATTCACAATTTTTTGAAGTTAAAAAAGGCTCTAAAGGCCTCCAAAACTGAGTTTTTTGTTTATATACGATGATTTTTTAATATTCTATGTGATTTCGGCTCTGTTTAAGAGTGTTTTCATATGCTTGTTGGGTCACATATGATTTTATTTCATGGATTTACATTCTTATTGATTTTATAATGTTGCAATTACTGTGGTGTTCTCTATTTTGGTGATTTATTATCTATTGTGTGTGTGTGTGTTTCTATACATTTATGTATATTTTTTGTAATTTATATATATTTATCAATATTTATTTAAAAATTGTATATAATTGCATCTATGAATATATATTTATATGTATTTATGCATATTAATCTATATTTATATATATTTATATATATAATGTTGGTATATATATTTATATGTATTCGGTTGGCTGGTGCGTGTGCGTTTGTGAGGGTCTTTATGCTTGTATTTATATACATTTATACAAATTTAATTATATTTTTATATTTTTATAAGATATCTATAACTATATTTAAATAAATTTATATGTAATTATATATACTTTTTTTTATTTTTTTTATTATTTATTATTTATTATTTATTATTTATTCATTTACTATTTATTATTAATTCATTATTAATTTATTAATTATTTATTAATTATTTATTAATTATTTATTATATATTTATTATTAATTTATTATTAATTTATTTTTAATTGATTAATATTTAGTATATATTATTGCATATTATTATATATTATTACATATTATTTATTATTTATTATTTATTATTTATTATTTATTATTTATTATTTATTATTTGTTTTTATTATTTATTTTTTATTATTTGTTACTTATTTATTTACTACTTATTAATTATTTTATTATTTTATTATTTACTATTTATTATTTTTTCGTTTTTTCATTTTTTTTATTATCATTATAATTTATTATTTAATGTTTATTATTTAATTATTATTAATTATTATTTATTATTTATTATTTATTATTTATTATTTATTAATGATTTGTTTGTTTTTAATTTTTTATTATTTTTTATTTATTTATTTTTTATTTATTTATTTTTATTTTTATTTTCTATTTTTATTTTTATTTATTATTCATTATTCATTATTCATTATTTATTATTTATTATTTATTATTTATTATTTATTATTTATTATTTATTATTTATTATTTATTATTATTCTTTAATATTATTATTTATGTCTATGTATTTATATGTATTTATGTGTATATATTTGTATATTAAATACTATATACTTGTCGCGTGAAGAGTTTGCTGGAGTGGTAAAGTCTTTACAGAAATCAAGAGGTAACGAGTTCAAATCTCACTCAACACATATGTATGATGAATTTATGCATGGCATTCATGGTGGGATAAATAAATATGAAAAAAATTAAAAAAAAATTAAAAAATTATAAACCACTGCTAAAAATTTCACTGGGGTTTTCAAAACCACTGTGAAATCATTTCGCAACACTTTTTGAAAAGCATCGTGAAATTTTCCCTGACACATCTTTTTGTGGTGGTTTAGAAAAACCACTACTAAATACTATTTTTCTAGTAGTGTGTATGACATATTTATTTTTTGTATGGTAATATAATTTGTAATAGTTACATTTTTTCCTTCATTGATGATCGGCGTGTCATTCGTCTCTTTAAGAATCTAAGAGTCTGTGTGCCTGTGGTAAAATGTTATGTATTCTAAACCCCATCACTTGCATGTGAGTAATATTGTGATAAATGGAGGCTTTTTATAAAGCATTGATGTTCAGTACTAGATTTCTACACTATTAATGAAAGGAGAATGGTGGTTATATAAATATGAGACAATAGAGGATTATGGTAAAACAATTTGAACATGTCATATAATATTGTGATAAATCATATTATTAAAATGTTATTGAATCATAGCATCAAAATTCATTTTCAAAATACTGAGAATACTGTGTAAAATCAAGTCTTGGTTTGTGTAAAGATAAACATAAAATTTGATAAGATGTGTTGAGGTAAATTAAAATTACATAAAGATAATATTTGTCTATATAAAGGAGAAATATTTCCATGTAAAGGTAAAAAAAATCCAAAAAATATTAAAAACTTAATATTAACATAATTAAAACACAAACATTATAAACAACAAACATTTAAAAATTAGGGTTTAAATAAAAAATGAATGTGGGGTAAAGTAATTAACAAAAAATAAACAAAAAATTAATGAATTAACAATATCCTTAAGTTCAAACACTAACATTTAGCACCCCAATAAATCACTCACTTTTATTTATCACTCACTATCATTATATAATATGTAGCTATGGAAGACGTTCCTTTATTGACATTCTAGGATAAATGTGTTTCGCATCTTGTTTTAGAGGGTTGTCCTGTTCCTGCTCCAAGCATATAGAGGTCACACCACTTTCATCATATTATACCCCTCTTGTTATCGTCCTACATCTTTAACATGCAAGGTTTTACATTTTTCAATTTTCAGATCATTGCAACCCTTATAGAGAGATGGAGGTCGAAGACAGATACTTTTCATCCAAAATAGGGATAGATGATGATTAATCTTGAGGATTTGTTGGCCTCTCTATCGAGGGTGAAATTATGATAGGATGGGTAGATGGTTATTGGTTTAATTTTTTTTATAGGCTACTAGGCATTTAGATTCAGATGATGTTAGGTTTATCATCAATATTCGGTTATGCATGTCAAGGATATAAGGGAACTTCACCTATAACATCATGTTACCATATTTTAGGTAATTTCATTAGCTTTACTTGTTTTCCTCTTTAATTGGGTGCATCTGGGGACTCTTGAGTTTGGATAGCATGTGATGGGGAAAATGACCTAAATTTTAGGGATGTATGCTTATTTAAATTAATGGATTTGGAGTATAAATGTGTAATGGATTAGTGGGGTTCTCCCTGAGTTTGGAGAACGCCCAAGGTAGTTTAGGTTTTCGTGTAAGAATTTGTTGTTTTTTAAGTCTATTGGGTGATTACACGCCGTGTAACCAGTTTACACACCATGTATTTGATCAAAAAACCCATGTTGTGAGCTGACCATATATTGTGAAAGGTGTACATTTTGTTTTAAGGATTCACATTGTGTAATGGTTAAAGATCATTTTTTAACAAAAAGGTTATGAGTTTTTCGATGTATATAGACCCTATGGATTACAAAATGTGTAAAGGAATTACATATCATGTAGGTGTCATGATTTGGGATTTAAGGGTGTTTCATAGATGATTCTTATTTCATTCTTTTATAGCCCTCTTCCCTCTCAACCTAGATACATTCTTTGTTAATTTTGGGAACCTCCACTCCTTTCAGGTTTATTTGTTTGGCATTTTATATTTAGGGTTGTGTGCAGTATCTCTTTGGGTGATAACTCTTTTCTGTTTCTTCATTGCCTTTGATCATGGTAGTGTCATTGCATTGCATTATCGGATCCATTGATCTGATATGTTGTTTCTTCTTGATTCTTTCTAGATATACCATGTGATCTTGTTCTGGGGCCAACCTTTTTTGGTTGTGGTGTGGCATTTGTGAATTCCTTGAGGTATATGAGATCTATCCTCTTTTACAACCCTTTTTCTTAATTGAATCAATTCGAAGATATCTAGATTTATTTTAGGGCCTCCATTTTTATTGTTGTGTTCTTCATGTTGGTGAGCATGTGTGACCTGAGTTTTGAGGTAGGTGGTTTCGTCTCTAGCCTGTGTTGGTGAAATGCATTGGTCCAGTTTTAATAAATTGTTTTATTAAATGAAATTTCATTATTATATTATTTTATTAGTGTGTGTGGAAATGGGTTTTTGATAATAGATTGTTTCCCTCTAGTTTTGGTAAATGAAAATTTTCTTTCAAAGAATTGTGAAATGGATTTGTGAAATGGTTTTCAAAACATGGTTTTGATGAAATGTTTTAATAAAATTTTATAGAAAATAGAGCACATAGGAAGCCTTGGGTACTTAGGTGGAAGGTGTGGTAATAGGTACCATCCACTGTCGGGGGGTTTACTCATGGGGCGTTGCTCTGCTCCCTAGGCCTATTGTTCTAGGGACTTGTTAGACCTACTAAGGGTGTTCCTCTACTCTATAGATTTGATACATATATCAATAACCTTGATGTGATCATGATTGAAAATGTTAGGTATGAGTTTCATAGCTATCCTAACATGTAGTGATCCTTGGTATAATGTTACATGTGCTTTGATTTGGCTACTTGGTTGCTTTTGTATTGTAATGTTTCTGTTTTACTGTCATGGATTTGATTTGATATATGATACATTCTTTCATTTGATTTGATATATCTATTTTGATATATTTATATAAAATGATTTGAAAATGATTTACTTGTTTTGTTTGAAAATTCAAAAAATATGTAAAATAAATTTCCATGACATGATTTTGATATAAAAACTACTAAAATGTATATCACGCCTTGTTTTCTTAAAATTTTATCATTCTTGGATTATTGTTCTGATACTTGATATGGAACTCCTGGGTGATATCCTACTGAGCCTATTAGCTCACACCCTGCATACCCTTTCGACGGTGCATAGATTTTGTAATATCTTTCGATGTAGGGGAAGGAAATGTGTCGTAGTGAGGCGGTGAGGTTTTTTGTTATCTGGGTTTGGGTAGCTAGATGGTGACATGGTGGGAGTTTTCCCACACTATAACATAGAGACTATTGGAGTAGTTATTATTTTATCATCCTTTTTAGTTGGAATCGTCTCTTAGATATTATATTATTTTGCTACCATTTTAGTTGTTTCACTTTCGTTATTCTCTATCTGTTATGAAATATATCTTCATGTTTTATTCTATTGTTTCTTTCTGTATATATGTATTTCATGTTGTCTACTTCAAGTTGGGAGAAATCATTCCCGCTATTTTTTATCGATGCCTGGGTGATAATAGTCAGCCCATGGGGATTGGGAACATTGTTCAGGTATGTGGAAATCCGGGTCAGGTACCAGTTTGAGAGGGTATCTAGGTCAAGTTCGTCACATCATCCATTTAGTCGATGACACTGATGAGATCACTATGTGGATATTTTCATGTGAATACATTCAAAGAATTGTTGGAATCATGAACTTCATCGAACATTCTACTTCATTTTTTCATCTAATGAATTTATCATTACTTGAGGACTTGTACTATACATGAAGGTATAGATGGGTGTCTTCATGTATTGCTTATATATACAGAGCACTATGCAATTCATGTCACATTAATAAGATGTAGATTATAAGATGCATTATTCTTATTCAGATGTGGGTATGGGAGTGCATCCCTCACTCTACTCTACATGTGTGTGAACCATCATCTGTTGACATTTTATAAGACACCCCACATGGACAATAATATGTTTTTCCTTATGTAAAGATAAAATATATAATTTTGTATTATGAAACTTTAACTAAAAAATGTTATCTATAAGTGGAGTCAGACCCATCAACATTCAAATATAACCATAAATTAATTCCATGCATATAGACTTATATTGTAAAGTCTTTGGCCAGATGAGGTAGATGATTATTAATTATATACTTGAATAGTTATTCTGTGTTATAAAGTAATTCATTTATTAATTGTGTATTCATTTTTTATTTTTTGGGTTTCATGAACACTATAGGTTGGGTCAGTCCTCTAGAGTCTCCTAAAAAACAACAAAATGATGTTTCCCACCAAAACATTTGTTGTACATTTTATCCATTTTCATATTATTAAGTGATGCCATCACTATAAAAAAATTCAATTAATCATGTTTTTTAGTCATGTTTTATGTAAATGTGGAAAAAATTTAATTTAGCTAATTTAGCTACTTTTTTTATTCATGTTTTAAAACATTGATAATTTTTAATTTAGTCTCATTTATAAGCATAACTAATTTGTAATTAGATGTGTTTTTTTAAAACCCAACTATCTTTTATATAAAATGTTTTTAAATGTTGCAAGATTAAATTTGAATTTTAATGTTATTATATATGTGTGTGTGTGTGTATAATATTATTACATAACATCAAAAAATGTTATTCATATAAAATTAATACACACACATATACATACATGTTTATATACACACACACATATAGATACATAAATATAAACACACATGCGCAGGTCAAAACATAATTACAATTAATTAACATATACATTGTTTATTGGGGGTACAATACAATGAAACATCACACACACATTGATAATAAATTTTTAAATATGTGAATATATATGTAATATTATTAAAAATTACTAATTATATAAATATATATATTAATTTATACATATATATTCACACATATAAATATATTCATTTATATGTGTGTGTGTAAATTAATATTTTAAACATATAAGTAAATATATAAACTTATAAATAATATTTTAACATATAAATAAATATATAAACTTATAAATAAATAAATAATAACTATATAAATGATTGTTATTATAACACAAACATATATACACACATACATACAAATATATATATAAATTCATATATTAATCTATATGTGAATATATAAATTTACAAGTATATTAATATTTATGTATATATAGACATATTAATAATATTACACATGTAATTATATTATATAAAAATAAAAATAAATTTTATTTATATAAAATTAATACCCACACACATACATGCGTATAAACTTACAAACACCAAAGTTAAAACACAGTTGTAATAAATTAATAATAATTGAATAAATGATTATTAATATATATATATATAAGTATATTTACATAAAGTTATATATATGTATGTTAATTTATATATTAATATATATATATAATAGAAAATATATTAATTTATATATTAATATATAACATAAATATTAATATATAATAACACATGATAATATATATCTATAACATATAATAACATATATTATCGCATATATAGGTAACATATGATAACATAAATGTTAACATATAAAAACAAATATATTAATTTATATATTTCATATACAACATATATCTATATATTAAAGTATATATATAAATAAATATATAAATTTATAATAAAATGGGGCTCGACGGGTCCACGGGAGCTCCCACAGTGGTGACTCTGGTGGTGATTAAATCCTACATTGCATGATGTATTTTCCTCACAAATTATTTTTCAATCTTGAGTAACTCCTCAATGGAGGGAGTTGGATTGATTGACCTTCTAAAGGTGACATTCTTGAGGAAGGGTATTTTGATGCGAAGTTTGAAAAATAAATTGAGATTATATCTCGAACTATCACATCTTATAGAGATTCAATCATCAGACATATTGTCGGAAAAGGTTTGATGATTCACATAGAAGAGAATTATATTGTAGTATTTGAAAGATTAACAATGTGAAAGAACTCAATAGTTGGGATGATCGTACTTCCCAAAGGTGAAATTTCTTCATGCCAGGATGACCTGGTAAGTAGAATCTCTTCCATTTGGGGTTTTTCTAAATGGAATTGTGTTTCATTGGGGTGTGGATTCTATCACTACCTTTTTTCTTTTGTGAATCTCAAAAAAGGCTTGGAGTCTTGGATATATCTAACTAAAGTCAGGTCTATTTCAGATCTATGAATTTTTGTTGGAATTTAATCTGACCAATGTCAATAACACATTTATACAGGTTTAGATTTGGATTTATTGCCTCAATTGGATTCTATAGCTCCCAAAAAAATTCCATGACATCACAGAATTTATTGGTGTACCTATTCATCTTGAAATAGATACTAAAATGGTAAGATTTGGTCACTATGTTGGGATTCTGATAGAGATCGATCTCATCACAACCCACATTGATCAGGTAATTCTATCAAACAGTAATTATGAGATCAATCTTAGAGTGGAGTATGAAAAGATCCTTTACCTTTGTGAGGAATATAATTTAGTATGACATATGAAAGAAACCTTTCAAAGAACTATTGTTTGCATGAAATATAGCCTATGAGTTCAATTGGAAAAGGACTATAGGAGGATAATTGGTTCTTCCAATATCAGGGAACATAAGAAACATTCTGGAAGAGATAACACTCTTGGGACCTTAGCTCTAGGGGTGAAGGATCTCATATAAAATGAAATTGGTTCATATTCCATGAATTTGAAGCAAAGACTGGGCATGAACCTTGATACATTAGTTAAAGTCAGTAGACTTGGTCCTCATATGGGTATTGATCTTGGAATCCATGAACCTACTAGAAAGGACCTCAGAATACAGCTTCATGAGAGCTCTTCTCAAGATATGGATGATTGTAAGGTGTAGAGGAGTTATCCCCAAAACCATGAACAGTCTCAAGCATGGTTTGATGATGTTGATGTTGAATCTGGGGAGTGAAAATGGGATTCCCTCAACTATTCAGATCTTGAACAAGTTTTTCAAGATACTGCTAATGGTCAACTAATTCAAGAGAGGCATTTTCATGCCTCTATTCTTTGAAAGGGGAAGCATAAGGTGGGTGATTCACCTACCTTTCAGAAATCCAAGGGACCTTTAAGGAGTGTGGTGAAGGTGATCAATAGTGTGGATGTTGGGGATAAAATGGGACAAGTTATCCCTTATCTTCAGTTTAAACCAGTTGGTCATGCTTCTGCATATCGGATTCATATCCAAAGTTCTAGTATGAAAGCATTGACTAATTATGTTGCAACTCCTACTTTGAACCCTAAGTAAGTGGCTCAATAAGTTCCTTTAATCCCTAATCAAGGGGTTTCTACTTTCAAAAATGTTTCCCACAATTCAAGGTTGGCCACCAATTCTTTTAAACGGTTGGCTGATGTTAGATAAGATGATCCCTATAAAAAGTGGGATAATATATGTCATGTTTTCTTCACATCTTCATTGTATGGTAAATACTTAATATAGTGGAAATAGATAATATATCCACCCTATTTCTCAGATAAAATTAAATCCATTTGTGATGATTTTAGAAAGGCTGCTGTTAAATAATGTGCAGAAGCAAGAGAGTTTAACTCAAAAATAAAACTCCTTATATAAGATATTGAGAGAGAAAGATCACCATAAGGTCTTAATGATGATATGGAGGATTTTTTTGACTTGAAAGTGGAGGTTATATTTTAAAAATTGGATCATGGGTTATTAATATTAAAGGATTATTTTGAAGTGTTAAAGTTTTTTTCCATTAATATTGAAGATAAAATTCAATCTAACCCTGAGTTGGATCTTAAAAACATTTCTTGGAAAAGGGGGTCATGGATCATTAATAAAGGAGACACTATGCATGTATTGTTGATATCGGAGATAAACACCCACCCTGGTCATGATTTCTTGTGCTTGTGTCGAAGACCACCACCCTGCTCACCTATTCATACACTGTCATTATCAGATACCATTGCCCCACCCTAGTCGTGTTCAACAGTGCCCACACTGTCACCATCGGAGACCACCATCCACCATTTAGGGCACCTCAATGCCTTATCGACATCACCCTATTGTGTGGGTCGACCAACACCACCCCTATCATTGAGTGGATGTCTACCTACATCACTACCCGCACATCATCATAATGGTCAACAATCTCATCATCAAAGGTTCTATTTAGTATGAGTAGTGCAAGACTATGGTTTCCAGACCAATCCCCATCGAATTCATGAGAGTGACACTCCATTGAAAAGAAATAATCTCTTCATATCCTCTATATATAATATATATTATTTATATTTATATTTAAATATAATAAAATTTGTATAAATATAGTGTAATAAACTAAATTTTGGGTGGGCATTGGGAAATGACTAACGTCAAAAGTGATGTGGGGAGGAGAAACTTTGTACGGGGCTAGGATGATGGGCTAAGCCTGTAAGAATCAAAAAAAATTACCCATAAAAAAATCAAATATTTTTTAAAAATATTAATCAAATAAATAAAAAAATTAAATAGCCACATTATAAACGGGGCTAATAAATGTATCAAAACGCAAAGAAAACATGTGTCACTAATTTAGATGTGTTTATAAATGCAATTAATTTAAAAATGTTTATAAATTTGGATAATTTAATGATGTTTATAAACACAAATAAACATAAAAGAAAAATTCACCTAAATTTGGTTTTTTCTATAGCACATGTTGACTGAGTTGTGAGGAAATTCGACTTCTATCAGTCATCTCAGTATCACCTAGTTAGTTGGCTTCACTTCATTCCCTGAAGATGTTAGGGAAGTGAGACTTTGACTAGATGCGATATCATTCATGCTATTTTGAGATGTGGGGAAAAAATCATGAGTCCTAATTATGAGGCGCATACACTATATGCATGAAAATATTAGATCAGTTGGATCATGCACTATAGTATTGCATGATTATTATTATATCATACACAAAACAGACATGGTTATCATTAGTTGGTAATAATTCCTCCTTTCATTTTTGAATAGATTTTTTATTAAATTTAGTTAAATGTATAGTTTTTTATAGGTTACTCGTATTGAACACCAGATTCACATCTCTGGTCCCATAGCAGGAGACACATTTGACTGGGCCTATTTTCATAGAGTAGTGATAGAGTTTTTTTATTCCTATTTATGAGACTTATCATGAGCTTTTCTTTGGTGTTTTAGATGATGTTAAGAGTGATGAGCCTAATAGGATATTCCAAAGAGTGACGAGTCTATTATGGATGTGTCACATGATGACGTGACACATGAGGAGGTATCTGATATGATCAACTAGATGCTCCCTTAATTTATATCGCAGACCTACCGTAGCAACATGTTATTCCTACAAAGGTCCATGATGCATCTGTTAGTGATTATTCTTCACTAGCCCTTACATTTTTGAGTTACATTGCAATGCTTACTAGTGACTGAAGTGTGTTTTAGTCTATATTTTTCTTTAGTGAGCAGATACCCACTACAAAACAACCATATTCTTCACATGTGGTAAAAAGTTATAGCCACTAGTCATATCAAGGTATGGGTGAGGAGACTTTAGATCCATCGTTTGTCATATAGGATGATGTGGAGGTAGATACAGTAGATGCTGCATAGGAGGTGCATACGCCAAAGCATACATATCGACAAACATGACATAAACACATTATTTATACACCAGGTTGTAGCATGGAGGAACATCATAGGTAGTGGCACAATGCAGAGTGATACATTTTTTGTTGTTCATAAATTTTCAACTGAGATTAATGTTATATGTTTTTTAAATTATGAGTAGTATGTTATTTAAAAGACTGCATTTTATAATTAGTTAACATGATTAATAAGTAGAATTGTTATTATTATTATTAAGATGTTATTAATTTTTACTTAAGTGTTATTTAAAAAACTACTAATTACAATTTATATTAATTATATTATTAATCATTAATTATATAAAATATAATAATTAATTACTTATGTATTAATTATTATATTAGTAACATAGTTAGTTATTATTAATATAATGTAAATATTAATTACTAATTATATAATTAGTAATATAATTACTAATTATATTATTAATATAATTGTTTAACATGATTAATAAGTAGCAGTATTATTTTTATTATTAAGAAGTAATTAATTTTTACTTGAACGTTATTTAAAAAACTACTAATTATAATTTATATTAATTATATTATTAATCAAAAATTATATAAAATACAATAATTAATTACTTATGTATTAATTATTATATTATTAAATATATAACTAATCATTATACTAATAACACAATTAGTTATTATTAATATAATATTGCATATTATTAATAATTTTATTAATTATATAATTAACAATCAAATTTTTATAATTGTATTAATAATATAATTAGTAATTATATTACTAATTATATATTTAATAATTAATATTTACATTATTTGTGGATATATTACTATTAATAATATAATTCATGGTTAATAATTATATTATCTATTAATATATTACTAATAATTATTTTAACAATTATTAATAATATATTTATTTATATTTATTAATATATTATATTATATATTAATTAATAAATATTGATATATTCAATATATATTAATATTTATAAAAAAACTAGCATTTTTAATTAATAATTAACGATAAATAATTAATATTATATGTTATAATTAATAAGTATTGAATTTTATATTATTAAATACATTATTAATTAATACTTATAGTTATTATATTATGAATGACTAAAACTCTTAAATATATCAATTAATCAATTACGTATAAGCCATTATATCATTACATTATTAATCATGTATTAGTTGTTATATAATTATTTAATTAAGTAGGTTTTACTTATTATATTATTAATTACTAATTTTATTAATTCTATCATTAATTAATTATTTTTTATATATATGGAACAAACCAAAAGAGATAGTATACCTTTAAATTTTTTAAAAAAAATAGTTGTGTGAACCCAGTTCACGCCTCCTAGGTGGCAAATGCATAGGAAGTGTGAACGAGTTTTACATTTCACCAGACCCATTTTTTAAAATATCAAAAAACATGTCCCTTGTTTCATTTAAAAAAAATTATTTAAAAGATTATAACAATTTTCAAAACTATGATAAATAGTCATGATTTTATAAAAATGTGGCTATATATATTTGATCTATAACAATGATTTTGTATAAATCATGAATATGAACCATATATAGTTAGGCTCGGCCTGAGGGAAATCCCAATGAGCCCCCCTGCCTTGCCTCCTCCCACCACCTCACCCCGCCTCTCCATCCCGTTCTTCGTGTCAAAATTTTAAAAATGAGATTTTTTATTTTTTATTTTTTTAATAAAATAAGTTCAGGTTTTTATTTTTTTAACAAACTAGGATTGTCCAATTGGTGATGGGCGGATTAGGGTGTGAGAGCTAATTCAATTCACACCCACAACCCTTCTTTAAAAAAATTAAAATTAATTTTGTTATATAAATATATGTATATATTTTTAATTATATAATTGTGTATATATAATATATATATATAATTATAAATATATATTTATAAATACATTTACATAATTATATATATATATATATATATATAACAAAATTAAATTTAAAATTATTACCTAATTATTAATCTGGGCGGGTTCAGGTAATATTTTTAAAACCCAAACCCAATTTCCGGTGATGGGTCTAATGCACAGAAGCGTATGATTTAGTTAGTGACTTATTCCTGGAAAATAGATCTAATGCCTCTAGAAGAGAAAAAGGCAAGTTTGGTGGATGGTATGATAGGTTATGGTCATTCGGTGTTGGGTGCTAGAGTAGGTGTTCAATGCGGCCGACACGACGTTGTACGAAGACTCAAGATGCGGCCGATGACGGTGCTCTGGATATGGTCATCGATGTCCTCAGTGGATGACCTGGATGAGGATGGTGATGATGTTCTTGTCAAAGACCTATGGGGATAATGTTGGGATGTGGACAGGAATTCACACGAGGTGAATCACGATGTCGAAAAACTGTTTATGATGACCTCAGGAGATGATTTTGGGCTGATCGGGGTGACTTTAGGTGTCATAGCATACTGGATTGGTGGTGACTTTGGGATGGTTATGTCTTCATGGATAGTTTTCATATGTTGGGTAGCATCATGGTTTCATTATTTGTGTGGGTGTTTATGGGTATTTGGGTCTAATGATGTTGGCATTCTATATTTGTAAAAATGTGGGTCTTTTGACCAAGTTGTGCGTGTTTTCTTACCTTTAATTTTTAATAAAATTTTATGGTTCATGGATTTGGGTTACCAAATCCATGATTAGAACTTTTTTTGTAAATAGTTTTGGGATAAGACTCAAAGTCCCTATCTCATTTATTAAAATAAAAGATATAACAAAAGAGAAGGGGTCAAACATGACTGAACAACCCACACAAGATGAAATCCTCAAAAGACCCAAAGAGACACTAAAATTTAAAGTCAGTTGTATGGGCTAGAGAAGGACCTTTCCTACCCCTCTCATGAGGGGATTTACCATGTTGATTTTGACCATGATTCCAGGTCTTTGCTCTCTACCAAGGCTCATGGACTTCATCTGATGAGGGTTCAATAAAGTTTACTGCACCCATTTCACTAGAGACCACTCCATAAAGATGCCCCTGTATATGATGACTGATCTCAGTTTCCATATAACTTTTATAACCCCCATCCATGTTCACCACCTCTAAGAGAACCTACTTAGATGAGTCTTACACTCCAAAAGGATTGGAAGTAGCCACCATGACTCCTTGTGCCTCATCCCAGGAATTAGAAAAGGTTTGGGATTCAGTCTGAGCTTTATCAACAGTATCTAGGGAAGCCCTACCCTTCTCATATTGGGAAATACTTAAATGGATATTTTTATTGGGTTTTTTTCCAGTTCTCAGACCAATTTCACCACCAAAATCCACCCCTAAGGTTCCTACTTCAAGGTGAACCTCCTTGGTGACACTATCTTCAAGACCTTCAGTATCTATCCTCTAAAGAATATCAACCTACTAATTGTTAATTATGGCCATTCATATATCCTTTATCAAATTTTTTTGATAAGTAGTGACATCTATCTCACCAATCTATACCCAACCATCCTTCTCTAGCATAAGCAACGAGCCACATTCATCCATGGCAGCATGTTTTCCCGGGACTGATCTATCATATGAGTTGAAGGACACACCTACAGAGAAGTTACTACCACATCCTAGATACAAAGAGCAGTATCCTGATCCTTCTCACTCTGGTTCTGAACCTTACCATTATGATTAACTAGAGAAGTTTCTTGGATCATGTTTGAATCTTCCAACCCCTTACCATCAACATCAGCCTCTTTTTCATTTATTGATCAATATATTTTTAAAATTGTATTTATAAATAAATATTTATATATAAATATATTTATAAATATATATTTAATATATTAATATATATTTATAAATACATATATTTTTAGTTATAATTATAAATATATATTTATATTTATATCTATATTTATAAATACATATTTACAATTATTTAAATATATTTATAATTGGAGGATGAGGTTCAGGGGAGAATTATATCACAGTGATGATGGTGATTAGGTATTCTTCGATTTCATGGATCTTATACACTTTCTTGGCTTTAATTTTTTGGTTGGAGGGAATTCTTTTATAATTGTGGCTTAGGTGAAATTAGATTTTCCCAATTTGGGAAAGTATTCAAAGATTAAAAAAGGCATTGATCTCTTCATCATCCAAAAAACCTCTAATGGGGGATAGATTAGTTCTCCTTAACAAGTCTAGGGGCATTGATTCTCTTCAATCTGGTTTGAATCCCAAGATTGATGGAGTTCTAAAATGTAAGTTCTCTTATTTGAAGTTTGGGTCTTAGGAATGCATCCTCAAAAGTGGAAATAAAAAACATATTTTATTTAATAAGGATGTGATCAATAGGAGGTTTATAATATTTAAGTTTTAAATTATTTCTCGACCAGTTTCACCTTTAGTATTGAAACCTTAGAGGATAGAGGACCTAGTTAACCAAATAATAGATGTTCGGAGCTTTAGATGTTTCAAATTTATCCTAATGGTAAGGGGTTTATTTCATTTATTTTTTATATATGATGACTTATAAAGGAAATATTGGGACCTAATATCAATCTCCTTGATGTATGGGATACTTTTTATATAGGATTAAGACACTCAGTTTAACCCTTTTTCAATTAGGAACTCTCGAATTTAGGTATGGGTTTGAGTTTTTGGTCTAAAATGGATATTATAGAACCCTAAAATTCTATATGATATTGAATCAACAATTGAAGTTCCCATAAAACTCGATAAGGCCATAGAAGATGAAAGGTTTGGATAATATGCCAAGTTCTTAATTAAGATTCATTTTGAAATAACTTTGATTGAAAAATGTGGTTCTGTCAACTGATGAGGATGATTTCAATCTTAAAATTTTCTATGAATGCTTACCTACTTTTTGTATTATTTTCATCTTATAGGTAATCCCACTAAAAATTCCATAAGGACGGTGTTTTCTACATTTTCTTCTTTAAGAGGCACCTTTATGAGAATCATAAGAGGAGACCCTTGAATAAAGATGCGGACCTTTATATTCAATTAAAGTCTTAGTTTCAATGCAACCTATTATGGGAAGAAAGGACACTGAATGACAGGATATAGTTGTTATTGAAAATTATTTGGTTCCTCTTCCGATGGATATTGACATTGGTGTGGTCTTTGACTTGGCTTCCTCCAGTAGGATTTATATCTGTAGTGATAAAGGAAAATAGGTGCATGATCCTACTCATGAAAACCCATATATTTTGAATACCTTATTTCATAATTTATTACATAAAGATACACATAATACAACCCCATAAGATCGAGAGACCTGGTGTCTTTGGAAAATTAGATACATATTGCATTAACTTGAAATAGGGATAAAAATTAATTATTTAAAACTCCATAACATGACCAGAAAATCCATTGGTCTTCTAAAACTGCACGGGATAACTTGGGGATGTACATAAGAAATGTATGAGATATAAAGTCCGATAAGGGGATAATCAAAGAATAACATGATAAAATCAATACATATGAGTCAAGATTCGCATCAATGTGAAATAAAAATGTTGATAATCATAAACATGAACATCGAAGCATGATATAAGATGATAACATCAAGACAATATAGGAATGTGGAAACAACAAAAAACATGAAGACATAAGCATAAGTCAAGGATAAATGTTGAGATAACATAACATAGTGTTCTTAGGATAACTTATCATACACCATAAATGGTATCTTTTGAGATAAAAACATTATCAAATTCATTGTAGTACTATATAATTTTAGGCTTGATCATCGCATTCATATCATGTACATTCATTTTGTGTGCCACATAGATCATACAACATAAGAATGAATTTAGTCACTTTTAATCCCATGATTAAGGAGTGAATGTTAAATACATGATAGTCCCAAATCAATGAAGTATAGCTAAATCTAGGTTAATACCCTTGAGTGGAAATGATGATGGGTATACACAATAGAAATGTTTGGCATGAAAAATCATAGGATAATTTCGGTAGCATAATGAGTATAAATAAAGGTTCATTGAAGGGTTTAATGAGAGTGAAATATGGTGTATCATTATTTTTAAATCATAAGTATAGTAAATGGATGTGTAAAAAACTATTCTAGCATGAATAATTGGAAATAAAAGGTCATAATATAAATAAAGTACTTGAATGAAGAGGAGGAAGAGAATTTCTTACCTTGAGAGGGCGCTTCTAAAAGTTTAAAAGGGGCTTCTTAAGAGATTGGGAAAACCTTGGGAGGTATTTAGAGAGGTAAATTGAGAGTAAATTCGTGTTCAATGGGTTTTTAGTGAAGATAATTGGGAGGTTGGGTTTATATTTATAGCATCAGAGAGGGGAATTTTTTATTAATTTCTAAACATAGGTTTGAGACTCTATATAATAAAATAATAAAAACCAAAAATATTACCATGGTTTCTACCCATGATTTCTTCCAAAGAGGAGTAGTTTTTAATATTTTATAAATAAAAAAATTGAAAATATTAAAATAATACCAGTAGTGATGTGGAAGTGAGTCATGTTCATAAAGAATTGATTTTAAAACCTTAAAATACAGTATATGTTTTGGGGGATTTATTAAAGGTTTATAAAATTAATAAAATAAATTAAAAAATAATTTATTTTTAAGGGTAAATAGATTTTTGTTCATGTATGTCCTTTTTATTATTTATTATATAAATTTTGGGCTATTATGACGTCGTAATAGATAGTGTATATTCATACCGTATTTAATTTTTACCCTAAAAATCAACTATCTAAAATAATTATGAAAAATTAAATATTGACTAATTTCAATGTGATAATTTTAAAAATAATATTTATTTTATAAAAATAATTCTATAAAAATTATAATTCAAACTTTTAAATAAAAATACATATTCACTGGAAAATACTTCTTTTTATGATACTAACATCTTTCAGACCATTATAAAAATCACTTTGGAATTCATTAAATTATATTATCATTTATATATAAATAAATATTATTTAATAATAATATTTTATGAAAATAATATTTATTTCAAAAATTATTTCATTTATCAAAAAGAGTTTTTTAATTGAAATTATATATTTCCCAAAAATACAATTTTGATTTCTTCATATCAAAATCTATTTTTTATCAAACTCATTATATAACCATTTATAAAGTAATAATAAAAAGGGATAAATATAATAATTATTTAATTAAAAATAAAATATACAAATTCATATTACTAGGATCTAGATGCATAACCCCTTATTACACCAGCGTACACCCTAAGGGTAAGGTGTGTGATTATGGTACTTTCTTAGGGTGTTTCTATGAACATGGTTTGGGTCATGATCTCAATAATCTTGAACTTATCTTGTAAGTGGTTTCTCTTGAGCTTCACTTGTTGAATCTCATCTTGGTCTTGGTTATGTTCAAATCATAATGATTCCATATCACTCGGAATCTCTGATAAATTGGCTTTATAGGGTATGATCCTACTGGTCAAGGTCATCTATTCTTTCTTTTGTGTCAATTAGAATTTATCATAACTCTTAATATATATTAATCTTAATGGTAACTATACAATGACTATATTATCAAAATTTATGATTAAAAATATTCTTTTAAATCCAATAGGCTATATTTTATAATGGTACAAATTAACTAAAGTAGTATATGTGTTTTCTATAACTATATTACTTAATAAGGAATTAATTCATTTAAAATGGAATTTCATTTATAAAAGTTTCGGTCATTACATTCTCCCCCCCCCCCCCACCACCTTATAAATTTCACCCTAAAAATTTTATTTTTAAAACTGGAATAAATGAGGGTACTTTTTTTCATCACCTCTTCTATCTCTCATGTTGCCTCCTCAGACTTGTTGTTCTTCCATAACAATTTGAACATGTGAGTTATCTTTTTTTTTATAATTTTTTCTCTATAATATAAGATCTTCACCAAATAATCCTCATATAAAAGATCATTCTCTAAGGTTACCACCTATGGATTCAATATATGTGAGGGGTTTGGTGTGTACTTCCTCAATAGGGATACTTGGAACATATCATGTACTTGAGATAGGTTATGTGGGAGTGCTAGTAAATATGAAACAACTTTGATGTGATCAAGAATCTCAAAGGGGCTAATGTATCTTGTAATATTCTTTCCTCTCTAACCTCAAACTCTAGGTCTCATTGATGATTATCTGGATAGCTTCTCTGCTGACTTTGTGTAGATTTCATATAATGTTGAATGGTTTGAACCTTCTCTATCATCTCTTAGATAATATCGGGTCCCATAATCTTCCACTCTCCAACTTCATCCCAATATGTTGGATTCTAATGTCTATTCCAATAAAAAAACCTCATAAGGTGATATTTGAATGCTATAATGGAAACTATTATTATATGAGAACTCCACTAGGGGCAGGTGATGACCCTAATATCCTTGGAAATCCATTGAACCAGATATCAATATATCCCTTAGATTTCTAATAGTTATTTCAAAATGAACATCCGTCTGAGGGTGATAAGCAGTAATGAAACTCAACTCTATATCTAGTTATTGTTGAAGGATTCTCCAAAACCTCAAGGTAAACCTCAAATTTGGATCAAATATAATTAAGAGTGGTACACCATATAGTCTTACCACTTCCCTTATGTATATATTAATGAGTTGGTAAATAGATAAATCTTCCTTGATAGTAGTGAAATTCTATAACACCCCAAGGTTTTACAAAAATAAATGAAATGCATGAAACCTTGTTTTAAGTAGCTATTTATAACTAGCATTTAAACATAATTTTGTTGCTTCTATGTTTTGAATTTCAAAAAAATAGTCATCTACAATTGTGTTCAGTAAGTTATTTGGAGTCCGATGAAACCTACTTTTTTTGGTGAATAGTAACATACCCTTATGAATAGAAATATGAATAGTAATATGACCCTAATGAATAGTAAATTTTATTATTATTTTATTTTCTTAAGGATTTAAGATAATGACATCTTGGTTAATTTTTCAATGTGATATAAAAGCAGTTATAGAATTAAAATTATTAATTTTTTAATTAAGTATGATTTTATTAAAAAATTAAATTAATAATATTTAGAAAATTATTTTCAAAAAATGGATTTCATTTTTGAATTCTATGTGTCAAAAAGTGGTTAGGGTGAATTTTTGGTATTTTTCTGAAATTCTTGAATTTTTGATGAATAGTGAAATACGGTAAAATATTGTATATTCAGATTATCAGTAAAATATACTATTTATGACATCATAATTGATTTAAGGCCACTTGGTTCAAATTAACATGCCATTATTACTATTTGGGGTCACATTAATTAAGTCTATTCATAGTCTTGAGCAAAAATATTATAATAATAATTAAAATAATGTTGAATACCTCCTCTCCTCCACTATAAATACCACCCTCATTCCCCTCTTCCTCACACTCCTCTCAAGCCTTTATCCTTACCTAATTTCTACCCAATACTCCTCCCAAGGATCTTCCCCACGTCCTAGAGCTTCTGGTGTTACTAAAAGACCAAAACCAAAGGCCTTAAGTAGGATCTCAAGGAGAAGTGATCAAGTGGTAAACATCCTCTTTTGTTTTCTTTCTTTTCTTTCATTTTATGTTATTATTTATAATTTACTTTGGATTATGTTGGAATATTTCATTCCATATCCCCATTAATTCCCATATTATGTAATAATTATGAGGGACCCATTTTCTCTCATCAAAATATTTTATGAAATTTTAAGCGACGTCGTTAGGCCGCCGAATTTTCATAAGGAATTTCTCAACTTTTCTTTTATTTCGAGATTCCTTACTTTTCTATTTCTTTCCTCACATCCCCTTATCCAATAAGAATTAATGATCTAGTATCTTAAATATTTTTTATTTAATCGTTCTTATGTAATACTCACCATTAAATTTCTTCTCCTCTACCACTTATTCAAGAAATTAAAACATCGTTTGTGATGTGTCGATTTACCGACATCGTGGACGACGTGATTTCGATTTTATTTAATTTCTTTAAGACTGGTCATGAAACCATTTTTATGGTTGAAAATTATTATAATTTATGTATTATATCTTATATAATGTTCTTTAATCATTTTATACACATGTTATTAATTTATAAAACAAATGAGTTCATTACGATTGAAGAATCGCCTAAATGACCTAAAAATATCAATAATGATTTAACTTATAAATCATCCTCATGTTATAATTAAAAATGATAAAAGGTATAATTTATGATTCTATAAATATTTAAATACCAATACATTCCAATTTCATAGTTTCACTTCCAATCAAAAATAATATCCACCATGAACTAATCATGGAAATCATGTAAAGAATGCACCCAAAAACAATGGAAGAAACAAAATACTAATAATTAAAGGGTGAAATGAGGTTATGAAATGATCATATAAGATGTTAAAAACATGAAAATGTTTCTTTAAAATAATAATAACACTATTTTAACCATTATACAGGAGGTTTAAACAATTTTGAAGTAAGACGAACCCAAGGTAATGGAATTCATAACCTAATTTCCATTCTTTGGGTTAACCTTCTACTTCATTATTTTTGTGGTATTAAAATTTTTTGTGTGATTAAAATTTGTTATATTATTATTAATTATGATTATTTACAATAGATTTACATATTCCATTCACTATATTAAGTCTCACTTCAATTATATGATTTTAGTAAGGGGATTTTCTTTTAAAATCCTCTTAAAAATTCTATTTTACAAAATTCAAAGGTGGTGTTTTTATGCTATTATTCATGTTGTATGATTATGTTATGGTTTTTAGATATTTTTTATGATAAAGGGTGGGACCTATATCTCCCTCTAATGCATTGGTTATGTGTAAGTTGGAGGTCGGTCATATGGTTACTCCAAGTGAAACTATGATGGTTACACAAATTGTAAGGTAGTTGTGAGGGTTACAAATTATAAGGTAGTTGAGAGGGTTAAAAGATTATTTAAGTAATGCCCCAAGATACATTTATGGTTCTATTTATGTTATTATTTATTGTGGTAATCTTTTGGTAATCTCATGTTTCACAAAGTATATATGGGTGACAAGTGTGTCTTTTGAAAATGATTCCATACGTTGCAAGTACTCATGGACTAATGTGCTCTTTCCTTCTTTTTATATACCTTATTGATATTTTTGTGATCATCCCAAGTTTTTAAATGATTTTCATAGGTTATAAGGATGTGTAATACAAATAAGTAATCCAATCTAAATGTTTTAATAATTGTCAAAGAAATTATGTTTTATTTGAAAATTTTTATATTTTGGATAAAATGAATGCTATTTTTAAGATATCCACTCTATATTAATGTGTAATGTTATAAATATATTATGTCCCAATTATATAAATATATAAACATTAAAATATACTCAATGATAAAGGAAGTTTTTTCTTGACTAAATTCAAGATTATGTAATGTAATAAGGTTAGGTATTATAAACTGTCTTTATAATAACATGTATTCATTATTTTGAATATTAATAAAATCTTTATCATATCATCATTTTTCTTCTGTATTCCATAGTATGTGATAATGTCCTAATAGTAGTTGTCTCACTAAAAGGTCATAGCAGTTCCCATCTATGATGAGAACCTAGAAGCGCCACAATAGTATTCTTAAATATATGTTTTATAGTTGGATGAAATAATTTAACAGACACAAATTATATTGGCTATCAGGGATGGAGACTCATATTATTTTGAGGCACCTTCTCATAGTATACACCCTTGGTAATTTCCAATGTAGAAAATTATGAGAATGGGACCCACCAATAGGAAATCCACATTTATATGTGTCGTTGGATGTTCCTATATGCAGGCATTTTTATTAGTCATTATAATTTAATATTATTATTAATTGATATTATGAGTCATATAATTTTATGTATTGATGAAAATCATGATGACGTATGTTCGTGGTGAAGTAGGATACGTTGGGTGTGTCATGAGTAATATTACATTAATGAATAACATGAGAAAGGATTTGTACCTTCCATTATTTAATAGAAGTTAATATCTTAGTCCCTTTGATTGAAATGATATAACCAAAATAAATCAATTAACATGGTGTTTTATAGGCAAGTTCAATTTTTGAAGAGTCATAAAAAGATACATCGAGCATATATTTTGATGGCGCCGACATGCAACATGCTTGATTAGAGATATCATTATAAAGAGATTATATTACACAGTAAGCATATGTATGTGGTTATATGTTGTTTTGACATTAACTTATTTCTCATTGAGTTCCTTAGCATGTTTCTAGATACTAACCTTGTACATTGGGCTGCTTCACCTAATGACACTGAGAAAGAGGCCGAGAGGGTTACACACTAAGTGTATCCAGAACCTAGGTTATATAATAATATTATTTATTATTTAAAAAGTTGAATAAATATTATTCTTATACATGGTTTAATAATTATTAATGTTTTCTTTATCACATATATTCTATCACCATTTATTCAAGAAAATATTTTTTGAGAAGAATATATGATAAATATTTATTTTCTATTTAGTGAATATAATATTTTTATATTTATTTGTGAATAATATAGTGATATTTATTAACTAAATAGTCATTATTCAAGGTCTGATAAATATTGTAGAGGAATGGAAGACCGGGTTTTTAGGTCCGGTGAGAAATAATATATATTAAATATTATTTAAATAAATAATATTTAATTTAATTCACTAGATTTGCATGTGTCAATAAATATTATTATTATTATTATTATTATTATTATTATTATATACATGGGTTTTTATAGGGATTAAAGAAATAATAAAGGTAACTTGTGTAATTATTAATTTCTAACTGTAGAAATATATAAACACAATTATATTATTTCTCCATGTAGCCAATTCATTTTTTTTTGTGCATAATGAAATTTGAAGAGAATCCTCTGGAATACCTAGAGAGATACTTATATAAGAACACTCTCAAGAATAAAGAGAGATCCTCCTCCACCACCACTTTCAAGTCTAGATAGATCAAATAGAATCTTTCTTGAAGTGATTATCTGGGAGATCAAAGGTGAATAACACAAGCATTAAGATCTATCATGCTAGCACCTGGAGATTCCTACGATGATGTTCAGAGATTCTTGGAGCAAGTGTGGATCACTACTGGAGGTATTCTTTACTTGATTCCTACAACACAATGACGGTACAGCATAGAGACGTTGAAAAATCCATAAATGAAGAAATAATTACTTGTAAGGTAATTATTAATTGTTTAAATTAATTATAAATAATATGTAGTGATCTTATGTCTTGGTTCTGGCGTTAAATCATCATTTAATCTTTGATTCAATTCCATTGATCATGATGTTTATTGTCATGTAAATCTCATATTAATCATTTATTACGACAAAAATATGAGTTTAAAATTTCCCATATGGTGATTTTGTTGTGCCTAGAACCTTCATGTAGTATAAAAATGGCCACATAATTATTTATAATTATTTAAAGATCATTGATTTATTTACACATTTATCATCAATTTTTTAATTCTAGTTTAATTTTTATTTAATCCAAATCGTGAGATCTACTTTTATTCCTATTTTTTCTCACAAATATAATCAAATCTATTAATTTTATGAATAAAATAAATACAAAGAAATCATCTAGGGGTGTTGGGGAATCTATCTGGTTAACATAGAAGTACACACCATGTAGCCACTGGTACAAGTTGTATACTTATATTCATTACACCAAGAATTAATTCAAAATTAATTCAATCTATGTGAATTTGTTACATGCGATTAATTTAATTACAAATCAAATTTTAACCAGGATATTCTAATGCATGGTCAGACAGAGTACATGTCATGTAACTTCCATACATGAAGTGTTATTCTTTAGTCATAGATGGGTCGTGTATCTTCTTATACAACCTACATGATTGGTAACCATGTAACTCGAATATCACATGTTGTGTCAGTCATGTACACACTATTTACTCTATTAAATATCATGTAATGGTTACACGTCAAGTCCCTAGGTGTATTTTATGGATAGATGGTGAGATATATACACATTGTGTAGTTGGATTGTACACACAGTGTATGATACCAAATTACACAGAATTAAAAATTAATTTATTACACAGCTTAAACCTTATCAACATGTGCTCCATGTGAATATTAAGTTAATAGTATAAATCCTGTGATGGGTTATATATATATATATATATATATATTAAATTTCTAATTAATTTTATATATAATGTTCAGAACTGCATATCGTGTATAATTCATAATACAGTTATTACTCTACATGCATCTAAATATTACATGATATGTAAATACCATGTGTTCCTTGCAGTCATTAATTTGATAGTACATTTCATAACATTAAATGATAATTAATTTATATTATATATCTTGTGAGTAAATAGTATATGAATATATTACATGTTGGGTAGTTCAGATGGGTACTCATCGTATTGCCTCCAAGGTACATTTTTATACATAGTTAATTTTAAATAAATTTATTATTTATTTAAAATTATGTTGGATGAGAATATAAAGAAAAATCATATGATAATTAAGATATAATAATTGATTAATTAAAGAAGATAATTAATTAATTCAAGTGTGATTTATCTTAAATAAGAATGATTATAATTAAATTCTATTTTTATTAAATGTGTAATTCGTTTCATGTATATGGATGATCATGAGAATAGATCAAACCTTTTTATGTGATTAGTTTCTTTTAATATATTATTAAATTAAATTATTGGAATGTGTGTCATCCCTCCTCTCATTATATAAGGTCATGTGTGCCCATAGTCTCTTTTATGTAAACCCCTTAACCAATCATTTGATTCCCCACACCCATGTGTGAGTAAAAGCATGTGTAATGGATGGAGCTCCCAGGATAGTGGAGGTGGTTCAAGTTTGGAGCTGAGGTGAAACCCATCCAATAGAGATACATAGGTGGACAGGTGGAAAGCTGTAACACAAACCATAAAATAGTTCAAGGTGTTTTTCCCCTAGGTTGATGGTCAGTTTATCATCTGCTAGATAAACTAACCATTAGTAAAATCACATGATCATACCACATTATTATTTTATTTCTATCAAGTTTCATGGTTATTTTATTATATATGTTTTTCACGATCATATGAATTAATGGATTAATGATAATGGAAGATGGAACTAAAATAAATTGGTTAATGCGTAAATTTTATCTAAGCCGTGGTTAACAACTTAAGTAAATCCATTTAATATTAAAAATCATGTAATAAAGATAAAAAAGGTAAACTTTCATATAAATATAAAAATTTCTCAATTATATATATTAAGTCAGTATATCTTTTCAATACTTAAGTTAACATTGAACCATATTTTAATGTACTTGACTAGCCAAAGTTAGGTAGCTTTCAATTATTGAGGAATTCTAACTTGAAGTTTTGGGTTTACTTAACTTAGTTCATGTCAAGGGTTGTATTCCAAAGTAGGACTTGGTGTAACTAAGAGGAAAATGTTGAGGAAATACATTTTAAGTATTTCATGATCAGGGAGTCAACTCAACAGAACAAGGAACCGTGAGTTAATGCAGTTGTAATTTGGAATTCCTACCTAAAGACCCTTCAAATTTCTTAACTGGGAAAATTTGGGGTGATGAGAAGGGGAATGTGGATAATTTCCACTAGAATGTCCAAGAAACGGGATATTCTGAAGCCAATGATGAGGGATATTGGGTTTAAATAAAATAGTGGGAGATTAATAAATATAATATTTATTTATTTATCTACCTTTTATCAGATAAAGTACTAAAACTCTACTCATATTATTTGTATAAAATTTAATAACACAAATTAAAACATATCACTATAATCCATACTTGAGATGGATAACCTTCTCACCATCATAAATTTCTAAGCGTGTAATAGGTTCTTACATGTTATCCTATGCCATGAAAGAAAATTGTATGTGCTGGAAGAACCTATTTCTGAAGCACCTGGTAAAGAGGATAGTGAGGAAGAGTTGTCTCTCTACAAGAAAATTTTGAACAATGCTACATCTTTTTAATGATTCATACCATCATCCATGAATAATGATATTCTAAAACAATATATGGACATGGATGGGTATAACATGATGTCTTTCCTTTGGTATCTCTATCAAGAGAATGAGATACTAGAGAGATATGAGATCTCCAATTATTTGTTTACAACTAGGCTTGGAGATTCGGTGCCAGTTGGGAATCATGTATTCAAGCTTATTGGCTACATTGAATGCTTAGAAATGTTTGGAATTAAATTCCTAGATGATTTTTGCAAAAATATCATACTTTTCTCATTACCCAAGTCCTTATCTTTTTTTATTACTAATTATAGAATTAGAAATAATGAAAAGAGCATTTCAAAACTTCTTACTCTAATTCACCAAGTAGACATGTATATGGGTCATGAAAAACCCACAGTCCTTATAGTGAATATGAAAACGGAAGAACAAGGTGAAGAGGACTAAGACTCATAGAAATTCTAAATCTCCCGAGCATAGTCCCTTCAAGAAGAGGAAGATCCAGAGGTAGAGTAAGAAAATTTAAGAAGTATGTTTTCCATGTGGAAAGAAAGGCCACTGGGAGAGGGATTGCATCCAGAAGTAAGGGGAAACTAAAGGTGAAATCATTATTGAGTGTAATATTTCAATATCTACACATTGGTTATTATATACAGATTTTGGTGCTCAAATTTGTGTCCAAATATAGTAACCAAGTAGATTTCAAAATATTTCTATAGGAGAGGTGGATTTGGGAGATTCCAATGGTGTGTGTATGGCTTCTCAAGCCATTAGAGATTACCACCTTTCATTTCTAAAATTAATGATTTGGTTTTAAGATATTTTTATTATGTACCAACTATTTCCAGGAACATAATTTATGTATCCTTCCTAGATACAGATAGTTTTATTTTCAAATTTAGAAATAAAAGTTGTTTATTTTATAAAGAAAAGATATTTTATGATATGACCCATATAAATAATGGTCTTTATGGATTAAATTTCAAAAATCATGTATTGGAAATTGATAATGAATCATGTTCACATGACTCATATAACACCCATCTATTGAATCACCATATTGGTCATATAAATGAGAAACATTTTAAAAAGCTGTATCAAAATGTATATTTAGACTCTTTTGAGCTAGAACCACTTGATAGATTCCATGATTGTTTACAAGGAAAAATGAACAAACTACCATTTTGTGTACACGGTGAAAGGGCTATATAAATTCTAGGATTTGTACACACTAATGTGTGTGGACCATTTCCAATAGAAGCTATATGTGGGTATTCTTACGTCATATCTTTTACTGATGACTTGAGTAGATATGGCTATGTCTACTTGATGAGGTGTAAGTCTGGGTAATTTAAGAAATTCAAAGGATTCAAGAATTAATTAGATAATAAACTTGGAAAGAGGATATATAATCTTTGATCGGATCAATGTGGTGAATATATTAACCAAGAGTTTATCAAATTTTTATGGGAGTTTGGGATTCTATCTTAACCCATTACACATTACACACCATAATGGATTGGTGTTTGTGAAAGGAGGAACCATAAATTTCTATACATGGAAAGGTCAATAATGAGTCATGCATATCTTATATTAACCTTTTTTGGATATGCATTAAAAATTGTGGTATTAATATTAAACTTCATACCAACTAAAGTGGTAAATGGAATCCCCTTCGAGATATAGAGTGGAAATAAAAAAAATATCACATACATGTGTGTGGGGTTCTAAGGAATTTTTTAAGGACATCTTGGTAAACAAACTAGCACCCTAGGGCACAAATTGTATCTTTATAGGGTATCCTAAGGAAATAAAAGGATACTACCTATACAAACCCTCAAAAAAGAAAGTGATTATCATCGGACAAGTTTATAGGGAGAACATACTCAAAAATGATAGTGGTATAAAGATTGACTTTGATGAAGTTGATGCTTAAGATGCACAATATTTGGTATAGGAACATATTTCACGGGTCCCTGTGGAAGAAGTGGTTTTTGAAATACGAGTACTATATAGGAGCACTAGATAAATAAGAGAATGACATAGAAAATATTTTCAATTATTTTACATTTAATTTAAATTTTTTTAATACCAATAACATTTTATTTTAAGGTAAATTGTCATTTTTTATGGTTTTAATGGCATTTTGATCTTAATTGGAAAAATCGCCTAACTTTGGATTTTAACTATTTAATTTTTTTTGACCATAAATTTTTTGAAACTAATAAAATTGAAAAATTATTCTTTTTTAGGTTTAAATGATCATTTTTATTCATTTCATTCTTCTGTACCCAAAACTCAATCCATCATTTGAATTTCCAAAACCATCTCACAAATCAGGCCTCGAAAACTATGCACGGATCTAGATACTTTTGAAGATGGGCCCATATATCATAAATAGATGGTATAAATTAGATTAAATTTAACATGGATCAATATTAAATATATAGGAACATAATTTATTATTGTATAAATATGTGATTCCTTATTTTTCAAGGTCATAAATACATTGGGAATTGAAGATGTGGAATACAAAGATACTTCCTATCCAGAATAAATTTTTATAGTAAATGGGATCTAAAATTTTATAAATTTTTCCAATGAAGATTAAATTTCATGGATAGACATAGGATACTTATGTAAATAACTTTTAAGAAAAACATTTCCCAAATTAGGTTTTTAAATTGTCCTAACATTCAAAAACTTTTGGAGGAAGATTTTTGGAGCCAAAATATTTCACTCCACTCCCTAAAAATTTGCATTTCCAAAAAAATCAAGGGATCAGATGATACACTGAAGATTTGGATAAAGTTATTATATATTTTAGTCTCATGTTTTATTTTATTTAAATTTTATAATTTCATTACATGTTTAAATTTTATTATTTTCATTTCTCTATTATTTTATCTCTCTTTCATTTTCTCTCCCCATTTTCTTCGTCACTCTGAACTCTTATGCTCGTGATCATTAGTAACTAACCTGCGGAACTTCCTGAGGGATAAATATAGTGTTGAACCCAATTATTTTTGCATTAATTTTTAATGTTTATTATTTTATTAGAGTTAGGTCGAGGGAGATCTTAGTGGGTAATGCATCTTTGTGTCTTTACCTGCCACCCGAAGCTTAACTTTCTCTTATGCAATATTCTCCCTCGACCAGGGAGTTGGATGTTTGGTATCTCAATAATCATTGAGTGCACTTTGTATTTAAAAAATTGGAAGGATAGGATGTTTATGCATACAATTTATAATGTTTATTAAGTAAATTTTATACTAATAATGAGATGATGAAGGTTCAATATGGGTGTTCTCCTAAGAGGATCTACTTTCTATCTAACATCAATCATTTTGTCTGTATTCTGCATTTCATGTTTACTTTTATTATCTTTAATTGATTTAATTTTAATTCCTAAATTTCAAACCTCAAACATTATATTATTTAGTTTTATATTAGTTAAAATATAAATAGTGATAATAAAAAATTGGTGTTTTTTGAGTTTCCTCCTTAGCAATGGCCATGGGAGTGCACTATATTTCATGTTTAGGTAAATAAAATACTAATTGGGAATCCATAAAAAATCCATGTGCATCAATTTAGCACTATTTTTGAGGAGTCATAATGCTTTCACACGCTATTTTTCATAAAAAACACAAAAAATAATATATTTCAAAAACTAAAAAATATATATTTGTTCTTGATGTATTTCAATTAAAATTATTCTACATGGACTCACTACTCTCGGGTGAAACAAGAAGAAGAAATTAAAAAAGTTCATCCAAAAGGACTTATACAATAAATACAGTACCTGGAGAGAAAAATGGAATGGCTAATTGAATATGTAAATTCATGTTAGGCACAATATCTAGAGGTATAACTTGAACCAAAACTAGTGGTGGAAGATATTTTACCAATCATTTATTATGTTAAATAACCTGAGGCACTTAATAAAGAGATATTAAATGAATTAATAACATTATCTCGCACTCACCCATTACTCAAGGAGTTCACTAAAGAAAACATGAAATCTGATTTACTTATGGGAGATCAACATTTTTTAGAGGAATCCTGGAATCACTCTATTGAAGATAACCTAGAACTTGATCTTCTAATTCTTGATAATTAAAAAATAAGCACCTTTCTACCTCTCTCTTTCTTTAGAAGATGATAATAAAGATGAACCTACTGAGATTGATTTTCCAATGGTCCTTCCAGAAGAGATCAATTTCCAAGCTAACTTACTTGAAAG
This sequence comes from Viscum album, assembly GCA_963277665.1. NCBI lineage: Eukaryota > Viridiplantae > Streptophyta > Magnoliopsida > Santalales > Viscaceae > Viscum > Viscum album. The sequence goes on along the minus strand of OY728146.1, from coordinate 637,611,776 downwards.
GGAATATTTCTTTATTGATTATTTATGTTTTAATCTTATTAAAGATAAATTGTTTCATGACTTCTCTTTTTAGAAATTTTTAATACATCATAAATAGATCAAGCCTTGGATGTTAAGGAAGATACCACCCAATTTTTGTTAATAAAATAAGAAGAATAATTTAAGGACCATGTGGTGATATGACTACCTACTTTATAATAACTTTTATATCATATGGAGGAGGGCACCACAAAATTCAATAGAGATCACCCCTATCTTCTTCTCCCTCCCACTATGAACTGAAAATTATTTATTACTTATTTATTAGGGGTTGAGAATTTTCTTATATTCTTTAGGGTTATCCATTATTGTTTTATACTCATGGAAACTTGGAAAAGTAAAATGTAGTGGTTCATCTCAAAGAAACCACACCCAACTTTTGATTAGGGATAATCCACTACAACTGCCTAATTAGGGGCAATAAAAACCTAGCATGCGCTTGGGGTATAAACCAAGCATTATTCCTTTTATTTCCCATTTCAATTTCTTTTTATTTTTTTCTGATGTTTTATCCTTTATTTCTTGTAATTTTAAATTGGTATCTTCTATGGGATTAACTGTAACGCCCCGACCCTAGTTACCCAGAGTCGGTGCATTATTACATAACATTGGCATGATCACAAGAAAGATCAAATCTCAAAAGACCGATTGGTTTAGTAGCCTTGGAAACACTAGATATATCCATAAGTTTTACATTACATCATAAAATGAAAAACTACTACAACAACATAATTTCTCCACAGTCCACACTATTATCCCCTCATAATATCCCTGCAGGTCATTCATAATTTACCTCTTCACTTCCTGGGAAAAATAAAACATAGAAAAGGGGTGAGCTCAAATTCCCAGTAAGGATAACAATATAGCGGAAACCATCATAAATAAGAATAAACATTTAAGGCAATGTATAACTAAAAAAAATCCTTTCAAACTTTAACTTTCAATATTGTATGGCATAAATAAAATGAAATAATGCCATTTACTCGTTCACATGGATATTCTACTAATCGAATAATCACATGCAAAATCACTAACCACTTTCATAATGTTGGAATGCATAATGCCAGACTATCATAACCACATAGCCAAGGCCTCGTGCCAAGACTACAAATAAGATTTTGTCAAGGCCTTGTGCCAAGACACTAGTTTGTCTCATGAGACCTACCGATGCATCGAGGAGCTATATCGGGCTCCACCCATCACATATTAAGTCCAATGTATTCCCATATGTAAAGGGATTAAACATAACATAAACATCCGTATTAAAACTAGCATACGAAATGTCAATAATTTCACCATAAACTATGAATGGTATAAAAATAGCACATCCATAGTCAAACATATCACAAAACCTTCAATACAATATAGAAGTTTTTTATCGTAATAAATCAACTTCAAATAAGCATAAAATCCATCAAAGGATGTTGACATAGATGAAATCAAAACACTTTTTAGAGAAATATCTCTTTCTATTTTTGAAATCATTTAAGAGCCATATAAAATAAAACATTTTCTTGAAAATATTCTTATAAGCTTGTAAGGAAAGATTTGAAGATTTTATAACGGTGGAAAATAACCGCACCCGCCGTATAAGTTAAAAAAAACATTCTTACCTTAATTCTGTCGAAAAGGTTAAAAAGGACCTTGTTTTGAAAATGACGGAAAGATTCCTCTTATAAAAAGTCAAAAAAGGGTATAAATGACTTTAACCCATATTCTTGTAAATAATAAAAATGTTTTGAAATACATTTTGAAGAAACATGGATGTGGATGATAAAGAGATCCCAGTAGATTATTACGTATAAACAACCTCGGATAATGAAGAGATTGTGAAATAACCCTTACCTTGTACTTTTCCTTGGTTGGGGTAGGTTAACCTCCGGTATAATGGTGAAATAATTGTTATTAAATTATAAAAGAATCATATACATTCATATGATATCATATATGATCTTTTAACATTGCTTTGTTAACAATACCTTAGATTTATCGGTGTTTCGGGTGTTAACTTACTCGTTTTCTTTTATATGTTTTGTTACGTAAGTCGTGTTTTTCATGGATAGGTTGTATATTATTCATATCCATAATGATATAATGTCCTTAAACATTATTTTTAAATCATCAAATGATAATTATACTTGAATGGATACGACGGAGAATGAATCTCATCGCGTTCGTGGAGACGGTAGTCCGTACGTACGCACGAGCGACAATATCATTATTTTGATATTAAAATAATATATAATTGGATAGTATATCATATATACAGAATCATTATCATGTTATATTTATTATTTACATGAATTAAATATCATTATTATACCCACCTAAATAATAATATATTGAATAACAATTACACCATGACGTGGAGACGGTAAGCCGTACATACGCACGTATGGTGACATGTCATTCAAATGATGGGTAGAATACTGAATATGGTTGTTCCATATTTATAATAACATCACAGTATATAGAAGATACTAGAGTTATAATTTTAGAATTGAAATAATAAACAAAGATGGAGTGGAAGAAGAAAGAAACATGAAAGAGGGTGATGAAAATGTTACCTCTTCTTCAGGTTCTTCCTTTTGATTTGATCAAAAGGACTCCTTCGGATGGCTTTATGACTAAAGTAAAGCTTCTAGGATGAAGGGAGAGAAGTTGGGAGAGTATTTGGGCAGAGTTTTGCCGAACCAAAAGGCTTGAAAGTGTGAATAAGGTGGTAGAGGTGGGGGCCTTTTATAAGAGGAGAGGAGGGGCTCTTTTGGAAAGATTGAAATGTTACATTATTATACAATGCTTTTCGGATTCTAAAGGTCCCACACTTATATAATTCGTGGCTAAGGTGATAAGGGTTTTAAATCTCCTCATCCAATAGTCTTTGGACAAGTGTAAGCCTTGGATTTTGCATTATATTCTCATTTTATTTAAATCGTTAAATAATGAGGTCATCGCTGCATCATAATGATGTCATAAATAATTTAATTTATTTAATGTCTAAAAATTATAAAAAAAATACTATGATGTAGGAAATCTTTTTATATTTCTAATTAATATTTATAGTCAAAATTTGGACCTGTGTAACCCCACTTAAAAACTGTTTTAGTAAAACAACTCATGTTTGTGTCAATTTAATTTTAACATTAAATAAATATATATTAATGTCATTTTCCAACTAAAGTGGCTCCATGGGGTCCCCAAGTTGACCCATGGGTTTTCTTGGTCGGCCATGACTCATCCAATAGGAGTAGGACAAGTTTCATGCTCATCTCATATTATTAAAACATTATTTGTACCTTAAACTACACTAATTACCTCTAATCGCGATTAAGAACTTAAAAGTTACTATTCACCAAAAAATTATTTTAAACTCATTGAACCACATTTTACTTCTTAATGACAACCATGTATGTCGGATTTTTGAAAATCAAATCACAGAAGTGTTAATATTTCATTTAAACGAAAAATCAGTTATTTAACTACCACTTAGTGGTTTCACTATTCATCAAAAATTGAAGTTTTTCAGAACAATGCCAAAATTTCACCCTAAGCTATAATTGATATTCTGAATTCAAAAATGATGTCTATTTTACAAAATTCGAAACATATAAGTTGAATTAATTAATTTTATAATTAATTCCCGCTGTTACAAAAAAATAGCATGTTTCTAAGAAACAATTTATATCAAAAGATTGGCAATTGTTTATGTCCAATTTCAATGTTAAATTAATTCTGATGACCACCATTGGATAAAATGGTAAAAATATATTCTAATTATACTTTAAAACCACTAAATAGTATAATTTATCACTATAAATTATTTTGATTTAAAAAGTTGTTTTTAAGTATTTTTCACTATTCATAAAAAATTAGAAGTTCTCAGAAAAATACCAAAAATTCAACATAGGCTAATTTCGATATTCCGAATCCAAAAATGAAGTCCATTTTGATAAATAAAATTTATAAAATTTCAAAAAGTAGGTATTACTATTCACAACGGCTAGTTTAATTAGTTGTGGTGTGTGTTAGAGCTCGAGGTTGCGTACAACACACGCTGTTGCATTATTCGAAGGGAAACGTACCGTGGAAGCTTGGGGTGTTACATTCTCCCCTCCTTCAAATAATTGCGTCCTCGCAATTTCTAGGGTATTACTGCATAAAAAGACTCGGGTGGTTCTTCATCATAAGTTCCTCAGGTTCCCACGTTGCCTCTTCTATTTTATGATTTCTCCACAAAACCTTTACCAGACGAGTCGTCCGGTTTCTCAGCACCTGCTCCCTCACATCAAGAATCCTGACGGGCTCTTCACAATAGGAAATATCGGGTTCTAGTTCTAATTCCTCATAGGTGAGTACATGCATTGGTTCAGGCATGTATTTCCTCAACAGAGATACGTGGAACACATCGTGAACTTTGGAGAGACTTGGCGACATTGCCAATCGGTAAGCTACATCCCCAATTCGTTCTAGAATTTCGAAAGGTCCGATGTACCTGGGACTCAATTTACCTTTCTTACCAAAACATATGACTCCCTTCCATGGAGATACCTTCAGGAAAACATGATCACCGACTTGAAATTCCAAATCCTTCCTTCGATTGTCGGCATAGCTCTTCTGCCTACTTTGAGATGCTTTGATGTGATTTTGGATTACTTTCACCTTTTCCACCGTTTCTTCCACCAGTTCTAGTCCCACAAGATTTCTTTCACCAACGTCATCCCAACAGGTTGGTGTACGACATCTCTTTCCATATAACGCTTCATAAGGTGCCATCTGAATGCTTGAATGGAAGCTATTGTTATAGGAAAATTCTACCAGTGGTAAATATTGATCCCACATACCCTGAAAGTCAAGAGAGCATGATCTCAACATGTCTTCTAAGGTTTGAATAGTCCATTCTGATTGTCCATCTGTTTGAGGGTGATAGGCAGTGCTCAAACGAAGTTCTGTATCCAAGGCCTTTTGAAGACTTTTCCAGAATCTTGAAGTAAAACGAGGATCACGATCAGAAACAATCGATAGGGGTACTCCATGAATTCTTACAACTTCATTAATATATAGTCTTTCTAGACGTTCAAGTGGTAGATCCTCCCGTATAGCCAGAAAATGTGATGACTTAGTAAGACGATCAACAATGACCCATATTGCATCATTCCTTCTAGGAGTCTTTGGTAGTCCCATGACAAAGTCCATCGTAATATTATCCCATTTCCACTCAGGTATGGGAAGAGGTTGCAATACTCCACCAGGATGTTGCCTTCCAGCTTTCACTTGTTGACAAACCATACACCTCGACACAAAATCAGCAATCTCCCTCTTCATATTGTCCCACCAAAAATGTTCCTTCAAATCTCTATACATTTTGGTGCTCCCAGGGTGTATAGAGAAATTGGAACTATGAGCATCATCCAGCAATTCCCTTTTTAGATCAGGTATATCGGGAACACAAAGTCTCTTCCCGAATTTCAAAATTCCATCCTTATACACAAAGTCCCTCAATCTTCCATCATTCACATCTTTAATCTTCTTCTGAAATTCTTCATCATTGGTCTGAGAACTCTTAATCCTTTCTAGTAATGATGGTTTGGCAACCATTTGAAAAATAATTGACGTTTCACCTTCCCTAGTTATTCCCATGTCCATCTTCACTAGATCCATGAAAATTGGATCCCTTTCAATTCTCATCACATTCAAAACTCCATGGTCTTTTCTGCTCAAAGCATCTGCCACCTTATTTGCCTTCCTCGGGTGGTAATGTATCGTGCAATCATAATCCTTGAGTAGTTCAAGTCATCGCCTTTTCCTCATGTTGAGTTCTTTTTGTGAGAAAATATACATCAAACTCTTGTGATCAGTATAAATCTCACATTTTTCACCATAGAGGTAATGTCTCCATATCTTTAAAGCAAAGATCACAGCTGCTAACTCAAGATCATTAGTAGGATAGTTTTGCTCATGAATTTTTAGCTGTCGGGATGCATAGGCAATAACCTTATCATTCTGCATAAGGACACAACCAAGTCCTTTCTTCGATGCATCACTATAAATAACAAACCCATCATTCCCCGATGGTAGAGTCAAAACAGGGGCGTTGACTAATATTCTCTTCATTTCTTCAAAACATTCTTCACACTCTTTTGTCCAGACAAATTTAATCCCTTTACGTGTGAGCTTTGTCAATGGGTTAGCCAATCTGGCAAAATTCTGGACGAAACGTCAATAATAACCTACTAAACCAATAAAACTGCGTACCTCAGTTATACTTGTCGGTGCTGTCCATTCTTGGATTGCCTTGGTTTTAGAAGGATCAATGGAAATTCCATCCTTAGAGACAATATGGCCAAGAAAATAAATCTCCTGAATCCAGAATTCACACTTGCTAAATTTCCCATATAATTCATGTCTTCTAAGAGTCTTCAGGATAATGCGTAAGTAATTTTCATGATATTCGTGGATTTTGGAGTATACCAAGATATCATCAATAAATACCACTAAAAATTCATCAAGATATTCCTTGAAAACTCTATTCATTAGATCCATGAAAACAGAGGGTGCATTAGTCAATCCAAAAGGCATTACTGTAAACTCGTAATGCCCGTACCTTGTTCGAAATGCTGTCTTTGGAATGTCTTCCTTCTTCACACACAACTGATGATATCCAGACCGAAGGTCAATCTTTGAAAAGTATTGAGCTCCATGCAGTTGGTCAAACAAATCATCAATGCGAGGTAGGGGATACTTGTTCTTTATTGTTATAGCATTGATCTCCCTATAGTCGATGCACAACCTCATAGATCCATCTTTCTTCTTAACAAAAAGAACAGGGGCTCCCCAAGGAGAAACACTAGGGAGAATAAATCCCTTATTACTCAATTCCTCTAGTTGTTTCTTTAGTTCAACTAATTCCACAGTGGCCATTCTATAAGGGGTCTTCGATATGGGACTTGATCCAGGAATTAAATCAATGGAAAACTCAACTTCTCGTTCTGGAGGATGTCCAGGTAAATCTTCCGGAAACACATCAACATATTCTCTCACAATAGGTACATCCTCTATTTGAATATTCCTTTCCTCACCCTCAGTAATTTTCTTATCTTCCTCCCCAATAATTGAATTTAGTTGAGCTACTGGGGGCGGATCTAGATAAGAATTATGTGGCGACGATTCTGCTCTAAAGATAAGGTGTTCCTTATCGTCATCATCGAGAATCGTAACCTATTTCCTCTTACAATAAATTTTTGCATCATGGTCTGAAAGCCAATCCATATCGAGGATTATATCAAATTCAATCATGGGTATGACGATGAGATCAGCAGGTAAAGAACATTTAGGTGCTCTAATGGGAACTAATCGACAAAACTTTGTTGCAACAATACTTCCCTTAGGGGTTTTGACCGACAACTCCCTTGTTAAATCAAATTGCAAATATCTAATTTTCTTAGCAAACTAAGAAGATATGAAACAATGCGATGATCCAGAATCAAATAATGCATTTTCTAAACTTGAGGAAACCATTAAATTACCTGCCACCACGTCTTTCGGAGCTTCTACCTCAGCAGTAGTGATAGCATAAGCCTGGCCTTGATCCCTTGGCATTTTCTGAGGTAAGTTATCCTGACGCTTAGGACATTCATTTGCATAATGCCCCCTCTCCCTGCAATTGTAGCACTGAATGTTGGTAGCTTCCTTCTTCCCCTTGCAATCATGAGCTTGGTGGCCTTTTTCACCACACTTGTAACAGACTCCCATTCCCTTCAAGCAAGTACCAGGATGTTTCTTCCTGCATTTACCACAAGATGGATATTCAACCTTTCCCTTCTTCCCTTTATTTTCATTCCCAGATTGATCAGCAGGTCTATTCTTCTCTTGCTTTGCTTTAAAGTCATAAGACTTAGAGAATTCCTTTTCTGTCTTGATAGCACATGAGACAATGTCTTCGTACGATGAAAAGGATTGTGAGACTAATGCTCGACGAAGAAATGGTTTTAACCCATCAAAGAAACGATCAATATTACTTCCTGGGTTACGTATATAATCTCCAGCATACCTTGCTAACCTTGTAAAGTTAGCCTCATACTTTGTGACATTCTCATCCTCCTTTTGTCTCAGACTCAGAAATTGCCTTTCCATATCTGCTCGATGGTCGCGAGGAAAGTATTTTTCTAAAAACAGATCTTTGAACTCCCTCCATTCCATATTTGATACTTCATCATCTTCCTTCATGTTTTGAATCAATTACCACCATTGATCAGCGTCTCCAGTGAGGCGGTAAACTGCCATGATAACTTTTTCCCTTTCACTGCTCCCCAAAGCCTGAAATATTTTCTCTAGGGAATTTATCCATTGCTCGGCTACTAAGGGATTTGTACTCCCATTGAACGTTGGTGGTTGTTGCCTCATGAATCGATCTAACATTGATCCTCCACGCTGTGGATCAGGGTGCTCCATACGGGTAAGGTTATTATTCATAACCTAAGTAAGTTGTCCCAGTATGGTGATTAGCTGATCGGCACCAGTTGCATCACCAGCCTCACTATAATTATCTTGAGCAGGAGGTCAATCCCTACATGGAGTGCGTGCATTGATACGATTTCCATTTCTTCCACTAGGCGCCATTTCTAAACAATGGCATAAACTAGATCAGTTTATGAATCAAAATACATAATCTCATACTTATAAAACACTTAACATAAATTGAACTATTTATGGATATAATCCATAATCATAAAAATGTTTTCTTTGAGGAAGTATATACTCATAAACCCTTCATAATGATTTGTAAAGAAAAGGAGAGTTATCCTAAGCATATCCCCCGGGAGTTTCGTAACCAAGAGTGCAGCAAGGCCCGTTGTCGTGCACCAGTTCCCGTTCGAGTCTAGCTCAAAGCGGTGTTTTCAGGTTTTACCCCTAGGAACATCTGTGCCAGAGCCGCCTCTACCTACTCGTATCCAGACAGGGATGTATTTCTCGGAAAACTCACAAAATCTCTACAATACCAAAATTCTAGGAAGTTCTTCTATACTAATCCTCAAAGTTCATCTTAGGTCTACGTGCTCTAATCAGAGTTTATCTAAATCTAGCTTCCAAGGTTTGTACTAAACTTCCTCTGATACCAACTGTAACGCCCCGACCCTAGTTACCCAGAGTCGGTGCATTATTACATAACATTGGCATGATCACAAGAAAGATCAAATCTCGAAAGACCGATTGGTTTAGTAGCCTTGGAAACACTAGATATATCCATAAGTTTTACATTACATCATAAAATGAAAAACTACTACAACAACATAATGTCTCCACAGTCCACACTATTATCCCCTCATAATATCCCTACAGGTCATTCATAATTTACCTCTTCACTTCCTGGGAAAAATAAAACATAGAAAAGGCGTGAGCTCAAATGCCCAGTAAGGATAACAATATAGCGGAAACCTTCATAAATAAGAATAAACATTTAAGGCAATGTATAACTAAAACAAAAGCCTTTCAAACTTTAACTTTCAACATTGTATGGCATAAATAAAATGAAATAATTCCATTTACTCATTCACATGGATATTCTACTAATCGAATAATCACATGCAAAATCACTAACCACTTTCATAATGTTGGAATGCATAATGCCAGACTATCATAACCACATAGCCAAGGCCTTGTGCCAAGACTACAAATAAGATTTTATCAAGGCCTTGTGCCAAGACACTAGTTTGTCTCATGATACCTATCGATGCATCGAGGAGCTATAGCGGGCTCCACCCGTCACATATTAAGTCCAATGCATTCCCATATGTAAAGGGTTTAAACATAACATAAACATCCGTATTAAAACTAGCATACGAAATGTCAATAATTTCACCATAAACTATGAATGGTATAAAAATAGCACATCCACAGTCAAACATATCACAAAACCTTCAATACAATATAGAAGTTTTGTATCATAATAAATCAACTTCAAATAAGCGTAAAATCCATCAAAGGATGTTGACATAGATGAAATCAAAACACTTTTTAGAGAAATATCTCTTTCTATTTTTGAAATCATTTAAGAGCCATATAAAATAAAACATTTTCTTGAAAATATTCTTATAAGCTTGTAAGGAAAGCTTTGAAGATTTTATAACGGCGGAAAATAACCGCACCCACCGTATAAGTTAAAAAAAACATTCTTACCTTAATTCTGTCGAAAAGGTTAAAAAGGACCTTGTTTTGAAAACGACGGAAAGATTCCTCTTATAAAAAGTCAAAAAAGGGTATAAATGACTTTAACCCATATTCTTGTAAATAATAAAAATGTTTTGAAATACATTTTGAAGAAAAACATGGATGTGGATGATAAAGAGATCTCAGTAGATTATTACGTATAAACAACCTCGGATAATGAAGAGATTGTGAAATAACCCTTACCTTGTACTTTTCCTTGGTTGGGGTAGGTTAACCTCCTGTATAATGGTGAAATAATTGTTATTAAATTATACAATAATCATATACATTCATATGATATCATATATGATCTTTTAACATTGCTTTGTTAACAATACCTTAGATTTATCTTTGTTTCGGGTGTTAACTTACTCGTTTTCTTTTATATGTTTTGTTACGTAAGTCGTGTTTTTCATGGATAGGTTTTATCTTATTCATATCTAGAATTATATCATGTCCTTAAACATTATTTTTAAATCATCAAATGATAATTATACTTGAATGGATACGACGGAGAATGAATCTCATCGCGTTCGTGGAGACGGTAGTCCGTACGTACGCACGAGCGACAATATTATTATTTTGATATTAAAATAATATATAATTGGATAGTATATCATATATACAGAATAATTATCATGTTATATTTATTATTTACATGAATTACATATCATTATTATACCCACCTAAATAATAATATATTGAATAACAATTACACCACGACGTGGAGACGGTAAGCCGTACGTATGAACGTATGGTGACATGTCATTCAAATGATGGGTAGAATACTGAATATGGTTGTTCCATATTTATAATAACATCAAATTATATAGAAGATACTGGAGTTATAATTTCATAATTGAAATAATAAACAAAGAGGGAGTGGAAGAAGAAAGAAACATGAAAGAGGGTGATGAAAATGTTACCTTTTCTTCGGGTTCTTCCTTTGGATTTGATAAAAAGGACTCCTTAGGATGGCTTTCTGACTAAAGTAAAGCTTCTAGGATGAAGGGAGAGAATTTGGGAGAGTATTTGGGCAGATTTTGGCCGAACCAAAAGGCTTGAAAGTGTGAATAAGGTGGTAGAGGTGGGGGCCTTTTATAAGAGGAGAGGAGGGGCTCTTTTGGAAAGATTGAAATGTTACATTATTATACAATGCTTTTCGGATTCCAAAGGTCCCAAACTTATATAATTCGTGGATAAGGTGATAAGGGTTCAAAATCTCCTCATCCAATAGGCTTTGGACAAGTGTAAGCCTTGGATTTTTCATTATCTTCTCATTTTATTTAAATCGTTAAATAATGAGGTCATCGCTTCATCATAATGATGTCATAAATAATTTAATTTATTTAATGTCTAAAAATTATAAAAAAAATACTATGATGTAGGAAATATTTTTATCTTTCTAATTAATATTTATAGTCAAAATTTGGACTTGTGTAACCCCACTTAAAAACTGTTTTAGTAAAACAACTCATGTTTGTGTCAATTTAATTTTAACATTAAATAAATATATATTAATGTCATTTTCCAACTAAAGTGGCTCCATGGGGTCCCCAAGTTGACCCATGGGTTGTCTTGGTCTGCCATGACTCATCCAATAGGATTAGGGAATGTTTCATGCTCATCTCATATTATTAAAACATTATTTGTACCTTAAACTACACTAATTACCTCTAATCGCGATTAAGAACTTAAAAGTTACTATTCACCAAAAAATTATTTTAATCTCATTGAACCACATTTTAATTCTTAATGACAACCATGTATGTCGGATTTTTGAAAATCAAATCACAGAAGTGGTAATATTTCATTTAAACGAAAAATCGGTTATTTAACTACCACTTAGTGGTTTCACTATTCATCAAAAATTGAAGTTTTTCAGAACAATGCCAAAATTTCACCCTAAGCTATAATTGATATTCCGAATTCAAAAATGATGTCTATTTTACAAAATTCCAAACATATAAGTTGAATTAATTAATTTTATAATTAATTCCCGCTGTTACAAAAAAAATAGCGTGTTTCTAAGAAACAATTTATATCAAAAGATTGGCAATTGTTTATGTCCAATTTCAATGTTAAATTAATTATAATGACCACCATTGGATAAAATGGTAAAAATATATTCTAATTATACTTTAAAACCACTAAATAGTATAATTTATCACTATAAATTATTTTGATTTAAAAAGTTGTTTTTAAGTATTTTTCACTATTCATAAAAAATTAGAAGTTCTCAGAAAAATACCAAAAATTCAACATAGGCTAATTTCGATATTCCGAATCCAAAAATGAAGTCCATTTTGGTAAATAAAATTTATAAAATTTCAAAAAGTAGGTATTACTATTCACAACGGCTAGTTTAATTAGTTGTGGTGTGTGTTAGAGCTCGAGGTTGCGTACAACACACGATGTTGCATTATTCGAAGGGAAACGTACCGTGGAAGCTTGGGGTGTTACATTAACTCAAGAATTCCACTGAAAAATAAATCAGGTTGTGTCTTTCCTTTCCTTTATTTTATTTTCTACCCAATTAAAATTCTATATGAAAAAATTTATTGATATTATTTTAACTAAAAAGAGGGTATTAAATATAATAATTGTGGAGGGGTTATTTTAACCTATTTTTAGGAATTTTTTGTGTGCTTACATTTTATCTTTCATGTAATTTTCTGAATTTTTTATGTTTTCCTTTTTAATTTTTGGTGTGTTTCTAGGATTTTTAATCTAGATCAAATAATTTTTAAAATTCAAACCATCTTAGTGTTTTTGGAACATTTCTTGATTTTATTTTTTTAGTATTTAAAATATTTCTAAATGAATGTTTTTTTTATTTTTGATATTTTCATTTGATGAATTTTTATTGATTATGAAACTCATGTACACTAGTACTATCCAAATTGAAAATATTACAAAACCCAAGAGGTTTTTAAACATCTTTAATATATTATTTACATTTCTATTTTTATTGAGATTCTTAAGGCATGTTGTGTAATCTATAATTTCTATTTTTATATTTTTTAAAGCTATTAGAGTTTATGGAATATGTTAGGTATTATTGAGGAACCACTTTGAAATCCCTTTTTACATTGAAATCTAATTTTGTAATAACTTTAAATATAACCTTTATTAATCTCATAGAATCCATGAACTTACTATTATGTTAGCCATATTACAATCCAATTTTTCCTATCCAACCTACTCTTGAAGTGAAATTGCATGATCTAGTTGAACTCGAGTGTGGGGGGGTTGTCTTGTGGTATACTACCTCATTTAGCGATATTCTGGGTGGAAAATAAAATGTTGAAGATATTATTTTTCTGCTGAAAAGGTAATTTTTATGAAATTTGTTACCTAATAGGGAATTTATGATAAAATAAGTTGTTCTTTCTCGAGCTTCCAATGGAGAAACAATTTTGTGTCTTTCCGAAGCTATTAAAGAGAAAAAAACTAAAAATTTTGGAAGTAGTTGTAGTGATAAATATGAATAATTAGAGAAAGTGTGGTATGTCCATGATATTTTCAAATATTCTTAGATCTTATTTTATACTAAGGTAAGTGAGGAGGAGACCATACTTGAGTGAAAATTATAATCTTGTATTTTTTTGCAAAAATAGCCAAACCCTCCTCATTCTACCTCATATGTTTTTACATTTAAAACACACCAACCCTAAACATTAGAATAACTCATGAAAAAGACCTCATGATAGACCCATTTTTGACTCTATGAAGTGGAGATAATAGGAGGATATCAAGCCTATGGAGATCACATATGTTCTTGATAATGATAAAAACTCCATAAAAAATTTCTTGAGTGAAGAGAGAAATATTTTTCTAAGGAGGTAGGTATGAAATGTACATGAGGATTAACATGAAATTGAATGTATTTTTATGATTTTTGAGGAGTTATATAATTTTTATCCATGTGGGAGCCATGATATATTTCTTGATATTATGATTAAGTTATGTTGTCATTTATGCTTTGTAAAGTTTGTTTTGACCTTGGTATTAGATTATTTCTCAGGAGTGTAATGGTTATGTGTGGAGGAATTAACAGATAAAATATTTTTCAATTATTTTAAATTTAATTTCAATGTTTTTAATCCCACCAAAATGATATTTCAAGGTAAATTATCACATTTTATTGTTTTAGTATCATTTTGATCTTAATTTGGAAAATAGCATAATTTTGGATTTTAATTATTTTAATTTATTTTTGTATTTCATCCATAACCATTTCAAAACTAATAAAAAATGAAAAAATAATATTTTTTAGGTTTCTATACTCATTAAATTCATTTAATTCATCTGGACTTGAAACTCAATCCATTATTTGAAGGCCTAAAACTAACTCACAAACTGGGCCTCAAAAACTATGCACAAATCTGGATACTTTTGAAGATGTAACCATATCTCATAAATGGAAAATCTAAATGAGCTAAAATTCAACATTGAGTAAGAGGAAATATATAGGAACATCATTTATTAGTGTGTACATGTGTGATTACTTATTTTTCAAGTTCATAAATTCATTGGAAATCGAATATGGGGAATACAAAGAGTCTTCCTATCCAGGATAAATTTTTGGAGTAAATGGGATGTAACTTTTTTTAAACATGTCCAATGAAGATGAAATTTAGTGGGTTGATAGAGGAGACTTAGGTTAACAACTTTTAAGAATATAAATATCCCAAATTAGTTCATTAAATGGGTCTACCATGATAAAAGTTTTGAAGGAATATTTTTTGAGCCAAAATATTTCACTCCTCTCCCTATAAATTTATATTTCCATAAAGTTTCAAGGGATCAGCCACTACACTAAATATTTGTCCAAAGTTATGTTTTAATTTAGTCTCATGTTTTATTTTCTTTTCATTCTGTAATTTCATTCCATTTTTTTATTTTATTTTTCTCCTTTCTCTCTTATTCTATCTCTCTTTTATTTTCTCTCTTCATTTTATTATTCACCATAAACTCTTATGCTCATGATCAAGAGTAACTATCTCGAGGAATCTCCCATGGGAGAAATATAGTATTGAACTCAATTATTTTCACATTCATTTTTAATTTTTATTATTTTCATAGATTTAGGCTGAGGAGGGTCTTAGTGGGAAAGGCATCTTTGTGTCTCCACTTGCCATTTGAGGATTAGCTTTCTCTTCTGTAATATTCTCCTTCAATTGAGAAGGTGGATGTATAGTCTCTCGGAAATTATTGAGTGCACCATATATTTAAAATAATGGATATATATAATATGATGGAGCATGTTAATTAAGTAAATTTGAAACTAATAATGAGACGATGAAGGTTCACTCTGGGTGTTCTCCTTGGAGGATCTCCTTTCTGTCCAACATCAATCATTTTTTATGAATTCCCATTTCATGTTTACTTTTATTTAACTTTCATTTATTTAATTTTCATTCACAAATTTCAAACCCCTAACATTATATTATTTAGTTTTATATTATCTAGAATATAAATTGTGACGATAGAAATTTGGTGTTGTGTGAGTTGCCTCCTCGACACTGACCATGGGTGTGCACTATATTATATGCACAACTAGAAATTGAACCATTCACAATGGGGAAATTGAGATTGGTGCTAATTGCAAAAGGTCATTTGCGATGGGGTCCCATCGCAATTTTCTCTCCACTAAAAATGGCGTCGCAAATACTTTTTTTACGACGATTCATCTCAAATAAAGCTATTTGTGACGAGAAACCATCCTGTCATAAATAGTTTATATGTGATTTTTAAAAACCCCTTTTGCGAAGGGTCTATAGCAAAAAACTAATATATATATATATATTAATAAAATTTAATAAAATAATAAAATAATAATAATAATAAAATGATAAAATGAAAAAATAGTAACAAAATAATATATGGAATAATAAAATAATAATAATAAGAAGAATAAAATAAAAAATAATAATAAAATAATATACGGAATAATAATAATAATAATATTAAAAAATAATAAAATTAGTAAAAATATAATTAAAAAAAAATTAGAAAACGCAATATTTGCAACAATATAAAATAATAATAATAATATAATAATAATAAATAATATAATATAATAATTAAAATAATAAATATATAATATAATATAATAATAAAAATAATAAATAATATAATATAATAATACAAATAATAAAATAATACAAAACACAATATTCATAACAATATAAAAAATGCACTATATAGAAACATAAATATATTGAATAATAAAAATATTACAAAAAAAGTTTTTCATTCAAATTTTTATCATAAAAAGGTAAATAAGTCACTGAGGGGGAGGGTCATCTAGAGGAGATGGAGGATCTGGAGGAGAAAACTTCATCCCTAAACCATGATTCATACTTCACATATACTTCATCATCTGTTCATGCTGCTGCTGCTACCATTGACGCATCTCATCTTGTTATTGTTACTGTCATCGACAGAGCTCTTCTTGCTCCCTATGCATACTCGCTATAAGCTTACCCTAAGCTCGTATATTCTCCTAATACTATGCATCAAATAATGATGACTCTCCATGAGCTCCTCTTGAGCCTCATGATGACATCACAATAGTACCATAGTAACTCACAAGTGTCAATCAAGAGTTGATACCAACAACTCGGCCTTTCTTAGAGGCATACTCGGTCACCTACATCTATGTTGCCGCATCAAATCTTGTTGCACTGGTCTAATCCTCAGTCTCAATCTGACTCTCAGTTTGTGTCTGAGATATCACAGCCTCGTATGAATCCTTCAATTTCAATTTAAAATTAAAATAGTTAAAATATTATTTTCAATTAATTTTAAAACTCAAAATGAAATTATACTGACCAAAATCTGATGATGGAGATCACCTATAATCTCTACAGTGACAAGATCATTTTACATCCTCCTATAAACATTGAACTCCATAATATAGAGCTTTTCAACTGCCTATATGAATACAAAATAAACATTTCACATTTAATGTTATATAAATTATTTAAAAAATGTACTTATAATATGTTCCCTATGCGTACTGAATGTACGACTACTAGCTTGATGTGTCACCTCCCGTCTTCCCCAGTTATGTCGACCTTCTAATGATCTCCTATGAAAACGACCACTCATCCAATGTGAACATAATCCATCCCAAACCTTAGATGAAATGTAATCAGGTCGATAGGTGCAGCAAGACTGATCAAACTCTATGACTCTCACTTTTCTCATTATTGTCCTCCTCAAATTGTGAAAAAACTGATGGTAATGATCTTTCATACAGCCCTCCCACGAATCCCAGATAGCATTATGCATGATATCATTTATGGGATACCCTAAAACCTACAAATAATTAATAATATAATGTTATTAATAAAATAAATTTCAAAATAAGTATTATTTATTTACGTATCAGCCAATGACTGAACATGCAATGATGAACATCAATGGGAATCTTATCCCATGTAACCCAAGCTCCAGAAAAATAATTATTCAATATAGAACTCCCCTGTCCTACTACTATATGTGAAAATCTTTGAAAAGAGAGAAAAAATAATAAAAAAAATTAGTATATAAATAAATTAATGATAATTAATGAAAAATAACTAAAATACACAAGTAAACATACCTCTGTAGGCATGGATCAAAGACAGGATGGGAACGTCTCTCGGGGATAGGGTCATGAATCATCAATATCGCAATACCACAACCCCTCTGAGTTGTTGTCGAACCATCAGCAGTCTGAAAGTCAGATGATCTAACATCATGCTTGTCAACGGGTAGATCATCTCCATCTAACTCACGAAAGAGATCTGAGTCCATCTGAAACATGAAATTACTATTATTATCAAATAGTCAATGATTGTTGTTAGAAAATAGTTTAAAACAAATATTATATATATATAGTATATATTATTATAACTGTCATTTAACTATGTCAATCTTCATCTTCATCCTCATCTTCATATATGACAGTTTCGATATCTTCATATTCCTCCTCAATATCATCAATTTCCATATAAGTTTCAGTTTCATCATCTCTTGTCATTTCATATTCATTTATAACATCAATAACATCATTGTCACCATCGACGCTTAACTGCGGGGTGTCATCATCGATATTTGTGTATCTTTATGGAAAAGATGGATTTGGAGTGGTCTCTTGAAAATTTTCAATTCCTTTCACTTCAGCGGAACCACATTCATTTGAATAAACTAATTTTCTTGAGATTTCATTTTTATTATGCTCCACTAATCACTTAACTCTCTTAACATGGAATAATAATTTTCATAATAAATATTATATTCTTTATGATCTAATAAAAATGGTTCATTTACTACAAGAAGGATTTTATATTTAATATCAATGATTCCAGGGCTCAGATGAACATACAATACTCTTTCAGTATCCAACCACTAACATTTAAACATCATTATGTAATTTTGTCCCAGATAACATAGTTCAATTATTTCTTCCATCATTCCATAAAATTAAATTTAAATTTCTCTATGATGAGATCCTCTCAAGAAAAAATAACTAATTATTTTTTTTTTATTCCCCATTCACCACATATGCATTATAATATTTAACTATTTTTGGATCGTGGGTTACTTAATACATATAATCTATTATCAATTTTATCATCATGTTAAGATACCTGAAATTTTTTAAAACAACTATTAATATAACAAGTAATAAATTTATTTTATATGTTAAACCATAAATAATTTATGATACTAGTTTTTGAAACCAGTAGGAAAAATTATTTTGCTGACGTTCTTCAAGAGCAATTACTATAATTTGTGAAAGTTGTTTCTTGAAATTATTATCATATAATATAAAAATAAAATAATATTAATTTACTATAATAAAGATTATAGAATAGTTTATAGGATCACTCAAAGTAAAAATGGTGTCATTTCTTCATAGTTGATCAGAACATATATATGAGCTATGTGATGTTCATCATCTGAAAGCTATCATTCATGAACTCCACTAAATCCAAGTTCAAGCTGATTAAAAACTGATAATTTATTTTTCATTTGATCATCAACATTTTCATCATTATGGCCCAGGCAGTTATGTTTTAAGTGATATTCAGATTGAAATTAATGAGATTAGAAAAAATAAATTTGCTCCTAAAACTAAGCTTCTTCAATTGATCCTTTGACTGATGCTTTGTTATGTACTTTTTTCTTCAATTTCCGCATGCATCTCTTGAATGGGTACATACATCGAAATTTTACCAGACATCCACATTTTACTTCATGCATAAAATGTAATATCAAATGTTCTATCGAGTCAAAGAAATCTGGTAGGAATATTTTTTCTAGTTTACATAAAATTAAAACAACATATTTGTGTTGTTTACTTAGTGCATCGTAGTATTTTTCACCAAAAAAATGTCTCTAATAAAATATGATATAACTGTTAGCGCATTCCAAATCATATAATTCAATAAACCTATTAATCTAATCAGTATAAGTCTTTCCATTAAAACATTACAGTCATGGATTTTTAATATGGAAATATGACCATTTCTAACACATCTGGTCAAATTAGAAACATAATCATCTAGAAGTCTCAAATCTACAATCCACTAAAAATAGTAATTGATTTTATTTGTAAATTTTATAGGCTTATTTTTTATTTATTAACTTTTGTGATCTGACATTTTCAAACAATTCAAGTTCTGGTCACCTATAAATTTGGGCAAGATCTAATCATGTCTTTACATTATCTTTAGCCTTACCTGGTGTATCCAAAACTATATAAAATATATTATCAATAAATTTCTTCTTAATATACATAACATCCAATATGTTATGGACCAACAAATCAGACTGATATGGAAAATCTAAAAAAAATGCTCCATTTTATCCAATTGTGTTTCTTCCCAAAGCCATTAATTTTTTGTTGGTTTATAGTTGGACAAAATTTAATGGGAGGTAATTAAGAGACAAATTATTTTATATCCATACCAGATATCATTTTTGGAGGTCCATCTCTTTTAATTGTTCCTTTTTTGAAATGATATCTGTTCCTTTAAAAAGGATGATCAGCTAGAAGAAATATGAGATGATAGTTGAAAAAAACAAGGTTTTCTTCCATTGACAGGCATAAACACTTTGTTGTCTCTCATACCGTATGGACATGATTTTGGAGCATGTTTACTCTAGGTAGATAACATTCCATATGCTGGTAAGTCACTAATTATCCACATCAATGTATCTTTTAATAATAATAAAATTTCGTAATGACATTATATGTACTAACATCATTACTCCATAATAAATTTAACTCATAAATCAATGACTTCAAATAAAAATCAATATTATTTTTCAGATGTCTGAGAATTAATAAGTTCAAAACGATATATGGATCCTTCATCAAGATCCAAGGAGGTAAATTGTACAGAGTTATAAAGACATGCCAACAAGAATATTGACTACCATAAGAACCAAATGGATAGAAACCATTAGTATAAAGATCCAATCACATATTTCAGGTTTCTGAAGAAAAATATGGATGTACTTGGTCAAAATGTTTCCATGAATTGCCATGGAAGGGATGATTTAATCTTTTACTAGATGAAATATTGGTTTTGTTCCATGAAATTAATGACATTGTGTTCTGAGACATAAATAAATGTTGCAATCTGGGTGTAAGCAGGAAATACCTCAACTATTTTATAGGTATCAATCCAAACTTACCTAGTTGAGTCTATTTATACCTCAATTTTCCACATGTATGGAAACTATCCAACAACTCATTTTCACCATAATATAATATTCAATCATTTGAACATGCATGGATCTTCTTATAACCAAGACCCAGATTATGAACTAGCCTCTTTCTCTTATAGAAAGTTTTAGGCAACACATTTGATTCAAGTAATAATGTTTTAACCAAAGAGAATATTTGATCAAAATAACTATTTGACATTCCATTATCTAATTTAATATCCATAAATTTTTTAACCACTTCAAATTTTCTTATCTTACAACCAGGATATAAGGAATCTTCATCAGACCTCAAAAACTCATAAAATTGAGATGGTTCTAACTCATGAGTTAAATCGATATCATCCTAAGTATCATTTTATTGAAAAGATGGACCTATCATATCATGTACTAAATTTTGAAATTGTGATGGATCTAGAACTAAATTATTAGTATATTCTCTAGAACTGTGTTCATCATATTGATACCAAAAAACATAATATGTTCAAAAACCAAAACACAATATATGCCCCCCATCATTTTTAAATGTGTCAAACATCATCAGATCACATTTCTTACATGGACACTTAATTGTCCCTTCTAAAATAAATTTTGGTTTTGATGATGCAAATGATCAAAAAGTTTCAAAACCCTCAATATATATAGGATTTATACCAGAATAATTTGGATTCATGTAATGATTTATCCAAGCATGATAATATAATAGTGACTATTTTCAACTTTCTTGATCCATATTTCTCTAAAAAATATAAAATGATTAATTTGTTATGATTAATTTGATATAAGAAAAACATAATCCAAAAAGAAGAATTTTTTTGTTAAGTATTTTTGATTAGTATTAGTTATTCTTAATTATTTGTAGTTACCACTAATTATTACTAATTACAACTAATTATTATTAATTACCGCTAATTATGAGTAATTATTACTAATTACCGCTATTTATTTCTAATTATTACTAATTATTACTAATTATTACTAATTATTACTATTTATTACTATTTATTACTATTTATTACTAATTATTACTAATTATAACAATTTACTACTAATTATTACTATTTATTACTATTTTTACTATTTTTTACTATTTTTTACTATGTTTTACTATTTTTTACTATGTTTTACTGTTTTTTACTACTTATTACTAATTATTACTATTATTACTATTTATTACTAATTATTACTATTTATTATTAATTATTTTTAATTACTATTATTTATTACTAATTACTAGAATTTATTACTAATTATCACTATTTATTACTAGTTAATTCTATTTATTACTAATTACTGCTATTTATTACTACCACTAATTATTACAAATTACCACTAATTATTAGTAATTATTCTAATTATTACTAATTACTTCTATTTATTACTAATTATTACTAATTATTACTAATTATTCCTAATTATTAATAATTATTCCTAATTACTATTAATTATTACTAATTATTATAATTCATTACTATTTATTACTATTTATTACTATTTATTACTATTTATTATTATTTATTACTATTTATTACTATTTATTACTAATTATTGCTAATTATTACTAATTATTCCTAATTATTACTAATTATTAGTAATTATTACTAATTATTACTAATTAACACTATTATTTACAACTTACTACTAATTACTATTATTTATTACTAATCATTACCAATTACTGCTATTTATTACTATTTATTACAAATTACCTCTATTTATTCCTATTTATTACTAATTACCACCATTTATTCCTATTTGTTATTAATTAATACTATTTATTACTAATTATTACTAATTATTTGTCCTGACCCGACCTGATAAGGCTCACACTGCAACTCCCCAAGCCCGCCTCCAATAGGATAAAGGTTTTCGACTAGCACCGAGAAGGCATATCACTAACATGGGAGGCATTGCCTAAGTACATGTACGCACGAACACATCTCCAAACTCACAAAATGCTGAAATGTAAAAACCAAAGGTTACCAATGGATGCATACATCTATATCCCACAACCATAGTACAACAGAAGTACTGAAAGCATAAAAGGGAAAAACAACGTCCACCAAAGAAAACTGTAAAAGCGTCCAACCTGCTCAGAAGGATGGGATCGTTGGCAACTAAAACTGTCGGAAAGCGCCTCAACCAAGCTCTAGTAAACACCTCAGTCTGTCTAGCTCACTAAGCTACGTCTGCCTTGGGTTCTCTGTGGACTCTGCCGAAAGGCATGTGGTCTGCACAAGACACAAAACATGTGCGGGAAAAGCCCGTTCATGGGTGGGTATAAAAATACTCAGTAGGCACCCCAAAACCCCAAAAAAAATAGAGCAACTGAAAGGCAACAGTCTGCTTAACCTAGATAGAGGAAAACCCAATCAAGAGAGAAACTCCATCTCAAACCATCCTCGGTTGTACATGACAAATCATCTCAATCTACCCAGGGTGTCAATCCCGACATGTGACAACACCACAAGGACTCCCAGAAATCACCCAAATATACTCGTCTCGGACAGTAAGTCTCATGAGGTTCTAACCTCATAGCTAGTAATAGGATTCTCTTCATAGGCTCTAACCATAACATAAAACTAGGAGAACACACTCCACGAGATCAGCCATCCCAGATGGCACCCTTCTGATAGATACACTCCATCAGGAAAAACTATACCCTTCCAAATGGTACGTCTGAGAGAATGTGCTCCATCAGGAACATGTTACTAGGTCCAACTCTAGTGCCCCGCACCATAGGTCTCATCGTCGTTACCTTGCGCCCAGCGCAAACTAAATAAACCCAAGTGAAGAAGCCCGACCCTCACCACTACACATATTTGAGGGATCACTGCTCCTGACTATGCACCGCGAGCATCCTCTTTAACAAGAGATAATAGAGGGACTCACGCCTCGCCGCTACCCCACAGTCGAGGGAGTACTACTCCTAACTAACCCGTTAAACATTTTATGCTCTTGTAAGGAGTGGCCCACACCTCAGTCTATTGAGGGAGCACTAACCGCTACCTAGGTATCGTTCACATCTAGTGGATGGGCACACTCCTCATATTTGTACCCCACTGCCGAGGGAGCTCTAACCCCAATGGATGACCCAATCCTCATTGCTACTCAGAGATGGGGGAGTATTACTCTATAAGTGAGAACCCGCGCCCTAATCCAATAGAGGAGTACTACTTCTGAAGGACCTACACCCTGATACTACAGGGGAGTACCACTTTAGGACTCGAACCCTAACCAAGTAGAAGAGTACTAACTCTGCCAACTCATTCTCTATGGGAGACCCGCACCCTAACCCGATAGGGGAGTACTGAACCCGGGCTTGAGGACCCACTCCCTGACACAGCAGGGGAGTATAGACTCTACCGGAACAACATGTATGGAGGACCCACACCATGGAATAACAAGGGAGTACCGACTCCTAGAATAGAGGACCTCCACCCTAACCTGGTAGGAGAGTACCAACTCTATCAATATGTCATATATAGAGGAATCGCACCTTGGTCCAACAGGGGATTACTGACTCCATGGATAGAGGACCCACTCCCTAGTCCAACAGGGGAGTACCTACTCTACCTTTATGAATGTCACAGGAAAACCCACACCCTTGTCCATTAGGGGAGTAACACCCCCAGAGGAAACTACCCAAAGGTAATAAACCTACGCCCATGATGTGGGGAGTCCCATAACTACCTAAGAAGATAGTTAAGGAATACTTTCACCTAGTCCTATAAGGGATTAACATTCCTAGCATCTCTCTACACAAACCACACCAATATCCAACATTGGATCAGTACCACTCCACAAGCGTCTTGCTCTATTCATTCCACCTTGTATTTTGTAAGTTGTATTAAAGGCCACCATCGCGTTCTACATGGAAAACCACTCAGTACAGACAACTCACAATCTTGAATCTGAGTCCTAGAGAAGGTGATACGGAATGAGAAAGATCTCATAAGGATCATCTAGGAGTACACGGCGTGCACTAGGGCACACACAGCGTGTGAGCTCGTCCAAGCACCAGCTCGTGTATCTGGTCCACACGGGTTCTAACCCATGTAGTGGTACACGGTGTGTAGAGGAGTTATACATCATGTCCCTCATCACTCAATCCCTGTTCATGTTCCTCTTCTACACAGACCGGCCAACTGTGTCCCTTACACACTATGCATCCCATAATACACAACATGTTCAGGCTAAATGGCCACATGCCCATGTAGTTTGCTTGTGTCCATGTACCAGACCCTGTGTCTATGTATATTGATTGTGTGTTTGCACATGGACATGTGTTTTCACATGGATATTCCAATCCATGCCCCATGGTCACACGGTTTAGGGAACTACACAAAGTTTAACCCCTATACATGTCATGTAGTCCCAAATGTTCATCTTCCCCGAATAGGAAGAGCTACACAACGTGTGTTACTGAACTACACATCATATAGACATTTATTCCAGTCGGGAATCACCTATAAAACCCTCTGATTCACTCTGGTTTACCTGAAAAACTACAGATCTACCTATACGGGATCTCTAGAAATTATATTTGAGCTCTATAACCTTAAAACAATGCATCAAAAAGGGTATCAGGACCAAAAATAAAATCCACCTACCTTGTTGGAAAAATTCCAAAGCTTTGGGTCAAGAATTATGCATGGTTCATTCTATTTCTTGATCTAAATATGATTTGTGAAGAAAATGGGGATCAATGGTGCTTCATTTCGATGATTTGGAAATGGATTCTCTCGTCGCCGCGGGGAGAAAGGGGGGATGAGTGGTGCGGCCTTCTTTGGTTGTGTCGTGCACATATGAGGGTTGGGGGGGAAATTGGGTTTAATTAAATTAAACCCATTCATTCCCCTTTAACGCCATGTCACCAAAATAGACCCCAATTAAAACTCTTGACACAGACAACCTTAGGTCACACCTAGGATAAACATGATGTTACGAACTCAACTGCAATCTCATAAATCCAATCTAAGACTTCAAACAGGAGTTATTTACATTTCAAATGAAACTACATGCACACGATAAAATATATTCAATATTTTTAATATCGCTACACCAAGACTCCTTGAGCCCCAGATTCCCATGCCGACTCAGCACCCAGCTCTATAAATATTCTCTAGAATATTATGAGGTCTTTTGGGTAAAAACCTAAGTCATTACATTATCCCCGCCTTAGGGATTTCCGTCCCTAAAAAAGCGAAATCCTAAGAAGAAGGTAAGAACTTGAGCTCCCCACTAGACTCCCATGCCAGTGAACTCACCAAGGGTTCCTGTACAGCTTACAAGCACACACACAAAGAAACCACCAAGATCAAACCACTCATATGTCTAGATTATACTAGGACAACATCGTGCAACAAATGAGTACATGTCTCCTTATCTGTGACAGGTGGGGAAGCACCAAGAACCACGGTCTATCTATAGTCATGGGGTCTAGCAGTACACCATCTCGCTAACCTGACATAGATACTAACAAACCCCTATAGTCTTCATTCACTCCTAGATAGAATATACAATAGCCTCCTCAAGAATTTTTCATTCAAGGTCGATGCTGAACACGTGAGGGTATTCACAAACAAAATAGGGATACCCAAGAATAAACACTAGGACTTACTAGGACCTTCATCTACAAACCTCCAGCTACAACACATCTTGTCCAATAGAAACACTGCTACACCCACTAGTGGTATCCCAACTGATTATGGATGGTAAGAAACAAATACACACTGTAGAAATATCATAGGGTCTAACTATGCCACTACATAATAATTATAAGCAAGGCTCTCCCTCTCCCAGGGAAACTAGGCTAAAGGGGTCGAACAGGAAAACACCGCTGGCACGGCCAGGACCTACCCTGACACTTCATCACATAACCTTACCCTGAACATGAAAGTTCAAGGAACTCATCCACCACACCTTGATATTTTCCACTTTGGGTGGAACTGACTTTCTCTAACGGTTCTTATTGCATCACAAAAACACATATTGTTGGTAAAAGTATCCCCCATTACTCGTTAGTTCAAAGGTGCGTCATACTGCACCACATCAACCTTGAGCATGTCGCATACAAAGCTAACTCCAAACACATGAGGGTACTTAAGAAAATGAAAGGGTTTCCTGAACATGCACTCGATATTACTGTTCCCTCAATCACAACTACCAACATAGGGTTCTACTGATCCTCTACGTCACCCTGGTTAAACCTTGAGCATGAATGGAAAGAAAAGAGTACCCATAACAGTGTCTAACAATTGATACTGTAAAAAGTAGAAATTACAAAAGGTGTAACTTTATTCATCCTCAGAGATTCTGGATCAAAGGCCTCCTCATCCTGCAGTTATCCTCTCCCACATACTATAGCTCTTTGATCCTGGCACGGACCACCTAGGGGTGGTGGTGGAAACACTCAGAACTACCTACCACCTTTATCCGCCCTTCCAGCTCATCCACCTCATTCTCCACCTTGCAGAACTCCTTGATCCAAGAACTATATCTTCCAATGAGGCTCATAAATTATCTCCCTCTCAACATCACGAAGGGTTTGAAAATCCCTAGATAGAGAACCCCAACCATCTCAAGCATAACACTGCCTCTCCTACGGCTGATTTAATCCTCGATGTTGCTCCTATTCTATAGACCCACGCGTCTTTGTATGTTCATGGGTATGCCTATTGCGTCGTGATCTTGTTACATATTGTATTCAAAATTCTACATACACCTCATCCTCATGACCACTTCTATAGGCACATCCACCTATTCCACGGCCAGGAAACTTTTCACCACTAGAACTCACTCCAAAACTCCAGTGTGGGTAGGAATGCACAGTGGAATCACAGATGCCATAATATCCTGATGCAATCCCTACTCGAAAGGTTTGTTCTATGAATAACGGATCCCAAATCATATCCAAGGAGTATCGTTACAAGTCTATAAACCTTTCCAAAAACTATGCCACTATCATGTTACCCTACCAAATCCACAAAATCTCTTGGATACGCACTAATCTCAATGTGACTGAGTAAAAATATTCCCTAAAGAGTCACTCAAACTCCTCCCAAGTAAGAATCACCTCATTGTGGGATTGTATCACTAAACTCCACCATTATCCAGCCGAACACTGTAGAATAC
This sequence comes from Viscum album, assembly GCA_963277665.1. Taxonomy (NCBI): domain Eukaryota; kingdom Viridiplantae; phylum Streptophyta; class Magnoliopsida; order Santalales; family Viscaceae; genus Viscum; species Viscum album. The sequence continues at coordinate 637,583,666 of OY728146.1, read as the reverse complement.
TCACTGTTAGGACCACCATATGATCGGGAGGTTTCCTCACTAGGTGGAAAACTCATGTGACTACCTTGATCCAGTCATCTGTTACCTGGGGGTCTAGATCACCCCGATACCTCAGAGGTCACTACCTCTGTAACTAATGTATCACACTCATCCTACATACATCCTCGGCCTGAGATTCTGGTAAATCATATTGCTCAACAAGTGGTGGCACTACTGGCGGACCACCTGGAGGTAACGCCTCAGAATCAGTAACCTACACCAAAGCCTCATCATGGGGTGAATATTCATCACAATCATGTCATATAATCATATCTAGTTATATTTGTAGAGGAATCCTGAAATAGAATCAATACATACCATGTTCAAAGAGTATATTTGAGGAGATGACTCAATAAGGATAGGAAAAACCAAAACACAATCTTATATGATGCATGTACCATTTATTTCCCAAGGACTAGTATCCTAATATATTGAGTCAAAAAGTAGGTTATTAGAGTCATGGTGAATGGATACATTGTTTGTCACACCAACACTAGAACCTCTAGCCTGAGATCCAAACTCAAAACATCCAAATACTATCTCTATGAAACCCAAACCAAGATATGACACTAGGGTCCCAATGTGGAACTGACCACCTCTGATACCACATTTTCATGACCCATCCCAACAGGGCCCAATATGTAACACCCCAAGCCCACCTCTAATAGGACAGGGGCTAGAGAATAGCACTGAGAAGGCATATCACTAAAATAGGAGGCATTTCCTAAGTTCTTGTACGCACACACACATCTCCAAGCTCAAAAAATACTAAAATGTAAAAAACAAAGGCAAAAAATGCATGCATACATATATATCCCATAACCAGAGTAAAAAAGAAGTATTAAAATCATAAAAGGAAAAAAACCCACCAAATAAAACTCTAAAATTGTATAACCTTCTCATAATGAGGGGATCACTATCAACTACAACTGCCAAAAGGCTCCTTGTCTAAGCTCCTGTAAACACCTTGATCTATCAAGATCACTAAGCTCTACCTGCCTTGGGTCTTCTTTGGACTCCATCGAAATTTTTATGGTTCGCATATGACACAAAACATGTGCAATCAAATCTTGTGCATGGGTGAGTATAAAAAAACTCAGTAGGCACCCCAAAAATCCCAAAAGAAAAATGGATCAATTGAAAGGAAAAAATCTGCTCTACCTAGCTAGAGGGAAACCCAATTGAGAGAGAAATTACATATCAAATCATCCTTAGTTTTACATGACAATTAAGATTTATCTACCTGGGGTTTTAACCCTAGCATGTGATAACACCACAAGGAGTCCTAAAAATCACTCAGATATACTCATCTCAAACACTAAGTTTCATGAGGTTCTAACCTCATATCTAGCAATAATATTCTCTTCGTAGGCTATAACCATAACATAAAACCAGGAGAACACACTCCGTGAGATAAATCATCCAAGATGAAACCCATCTGAGAGATTCAATCCATTGAGAACAACTCTTCCCTTCCAAATGGTATATCTCATAGAATGTTCTCCATCGAGAACATCTTACTAGGTCCAACTCCTCAAACCAGAGGTCTCGTCACCATTACCTTGTGCCATGCACAAACTAAGGAAACCCAAGTGAAGAGGAATGTCCATCACCACTACACACAGTTGAGGGATAACTACTCTAGATTATGCACCGTGCGCATCCTCTATAACAAGAGAGAATGGAGGGACTCACGCCTCACCACTACCCCGCAGTCGAGGGAGTAATGCTCCTAACTACCTAAAAAAACTTTTTCGCTCCTATAACGAGTTTATCTCTCCTTATTCCATCATGGGAGCACCAACCCCTATCTAGATATCATTCACATATAGTGGATGGGCTCGCTCATCATAGTTGTATCCCACAGTCGAGGGAGCTCCAACCCCAATGGAGGACCCACTCCCTGTTACTACTCAGAGACAGTGGAGTACTACTCTGTAAGTGATTAATCATGCCCTAATCCAATAGGGGAGTACTAATCATGAAGGACTCACTCTCTGATATGGTAGGAGAGTACCACTTCATAAACCGAGGACCTACACCCTAATACAGTAGAGGAGTACCAACTCTACCAGCTCGTTCACTATGGGAGACCTACACCCTGAAACGACATGGGAGTACTAACCCCATGCATGAGGACCTTCTCCCTAACACAGTAGGGGAGTACCAAATCTTTCGGAACAAAACCTATAGAGTACCGTACCCTCGAACGATAAGGGAGTATAGACTCCTAGAATAGAGGAATCGCACCCTAACCTGGTAGGGGGTACCAACTCTATCTATACATCATATATGGAGGACTCGCGCCCTAGTCCAATAGTGTATTACTTAATCCATGGATAATGGACCAACTTTCTAGTCCAATAGGAGAGTACCTACTCTACCTTTAAAAATTTCATGGGGAAACCTTCACCCTAGTCCATCAGGGGAGTAACACCCCCAGAGGAAACTACCCAAAGGTAACGAACCCATTCCCATGACGTGGGTATTACCATATCTAACTAATAATTGAGATAAGGAAGACTTTATCCCTTATCCAATAGGGGATTAAAAGTCTTATCATCTCTCCATACGAACCACACCGATCTCCAGCATTGGCTCAATACCACTCCATAAGTGTCTTGCTCAATTCACACCACGTCATATTTTGTAAGCCATAACGGAGGTCACCATCACATTCTATGTGTAAAACCACTTAGTATATAATACTCACAGGCCTGAATCTGAGTCCTAAAAAAAGAGATATGAAATGAGGAAGATCTCAAAAAGATCTTCTAGGAGTACACGGCGTGCACCAGGGCACACACGGTGTGTGATCCCACCCAAGCACCTGCCCGTGTATCTAGTCCACACGAGTTCCAACCCATGTAGTGGAACATGGCATTTAGAGTAGTTATATTTTATGTCCCACGCCACTCGGCCCCTGGACATGTTCCTCTTCTAAATGGACCCACCAATTGTGTCCCTTACATGTTGTGCATCTCATACTGCACAACGTGTTCAGGCTAAACGGCCACCTGCCCATGTAGTTTTCCTATTTCTATATACCATACCCCGTGTCAGTGTATCTTGTTTTGGTATTAGTACATGGACATGTGTTTTCACATGGATATCCCAATCCATGTCCCATGGTCACATGTTATGGAATTACATGGCGTGTAACCCCTATACATGGCATATAGTCCAAAATGATTATCTTCCACAAATAGGAAGAGATACACAACATGTGTCACTAAACTACACACTGTATAGACGGTGATTACAATCAGAAATCACCTATAAAACCCTCTGATTTACCCTAGATTACCCCGAAACCTACAGATTTACATAGAAGGGATATCTAGCAATTTTATTTGGGCTCTAGAACCTTAAAATAATGCATAAACAAAGCTATTGGGATCAAAAATCAAATATTCCTAACTCGTTGGTGAAAACCTAAAGCTTTGGATCAAGAATGATGCCCATATCATTCTGATTCTCAATCTGATGATGATCTACAATGAAAACGGGTATCAACGACATTTCATTTCGATGATCCGGTGGTGGCTTCCTTCGTTTCCAAGGGGAGAAAGGGGGAACGAGATGAACGAACTCCTTTGGTTGTGTTGTGCATGTATAAGGGTTGGGGGGAATGGTTTTAATTAAATTAAACCCATTAATTTCCCTTTAACGCCACATCACCAAAATGGACCCCGATCAAAACCCCCGGTGTAGACAAACTTAGGTCGTGCCTAGGATAAACACGACATTCTAGACTCAACCATGGTTTTAGAAATCCGATCTGAGACTCCAAATGGGAGTTATTTATGTTTCAATTGATACTACATGTGCGCAAAAAAATATATTTAATATTTTTAATATCACTGCACCGAGACACCTCGAGCCCCAGCTTCCCACATCGACTTAGCACCCGGCTCCGAAAATATTCTTTGGAATATTTCAAGGTCTTAGAGGTCAAAACCCAAGTCATCACATTATTAATCATTGTTACTAATTATTACTAATTATTCCTAATTATTATTAATTATTACTAATTATTACTAATTACCTCTATTTATTACTAATTATTACTAATTATTCATAATTATTACTAATTATTCCTGATTATTACTAGTAATTACTAATTATTACTAATTATAACTATTTATTACTATTTATTGCTATTTATTACTAATTACCGCTATTTATTACTAATTACCTCTATTTATTACTAATTATCACTATTTATTACTAATTACTACTATTTATTACTAATTAGCACTAATTATTACTAATTACAGCTATTTATTACTAACTATTACTAATTGACGCTATTTATTACTAATTATTACTATTTATTACTATTTATTACTATTTATTACTAATTATTACTAATTATTACTATTATTACTAATTATTACTTATTATTACTATTTATTACTTATTATTACTAATTATTATTAATTATTACTAATTATTATTATTTATTACTATTTATTCCTAATTATTACTATTTATTACTATTTACCATTATTTACTACTATTTACCTCTATTTACCGCTATTTATTACTAATTATTACTAATTATTACTATTTATTACTATTTATTACTATTTATTACAATTTATTACTAATTATTATTAATTATTACTATTTATTACTATTTATTATTAATTACTGCTATTTATTCCTAATTATTACTATATAAACTATTTATTACTATTTATTATTAATTAACGGTATTTTCTACTAATTACCGCTAATTATTTCAATTTATTGTTATTTTTTACTATTTTTTACTAATTATTACTAAATGATACTAATTTATACTAATTAATACTAATTACATGTAATTATTATTAATTAATGATAATTGAACCAAATTATTACAAATTAATACTATTTATTTTTAAATAAAAATGTAAATCCTAATGAAACAACATATCTGTGCAAATAAATAATGCAAAATAAAACTATATAATTCTAATTTAATTTAATTACCGCTAATTAATAATTATTATTACTAATATAAATTAAAATGAATTAACTAAAAAAATCAATAAATAAATACCTTAAAACTGAATCTTTCGTTGGATGCAAGTCCTAAAAATCAGTCCGCTGTAAAATTTGAAAGTTTTAAAAAACTATAGAGATAATTATGAGAGCAGAGATGGAGAGAGGAGTTAAGATAATTGTGAAATGGGAAAAATGAAGGGAGGTATATATAGGTTAGATCATTTGCAACGGGGGTATTTTCAATGGGACCAGTCGCAAATAGTTATGTGTTTATTAATTGAGGCAGTGGTAAAAAATAGTATTTGTGATGGATCCTATCTCAAATACTATCCTACCAACACATTATTTGTGACAGGACCCATCACAAATAGTTAACCGGTTATTAATTGAGGTAGTGGTAAAAGATAGTATTTGCGACAAGTCTCGTCGCAAATACTATCTTGGTGAAAAATTATTTGTGATGGCCCGTCGCAAATAATATTCCACCGACATATTTATTACAGCAGGGATCCTCCCCCGTAGAAAATAATAGAAACCTGGGAAGAGTTTTTTCTACGGGGGTTTAGTCCCCATCGCAAATATTCTTCTTGTACTAACGCACACATGGTGCATCAAGGTATTTACGATGGACTGTCACAAATGCCTGTTTTTTATAGACTATTTGTGACGGTTCAATATTCCCATCACAAATAGTCTCCTTCGACAAGCTATTTTTGATAGGCCCTAGGCCCGTCTCAATAATTCATTTTCTGTAGTGATGCTTAGGTAAATAAAATATTGTCTAGGGATCTGCAACAAATCCCCATGCATCATAGAACCAAATAGATATGGTTTTCTAGTCACCGAAGATGGTGACTCATTATTGGTTGAAAATAATGAACCGTTCTCATATAAAGAGGTAGTAGAGATCTCAGAAGCTGCAACATGACAAGAAGCCATGAATTCTGAAATAGATTCCATATATCAGAACCAAGTTTGGGTTTTGGTCGATGCGCCAGTTGATATAAATCTTGTAGGGTATAAATGGGTATTCAAGAGAAAACTGGACATAGAAGGTAAAGTAAATACATATAAAGAAAGACTAGTGGCTAAAGGGTTAAAGAAACGTCAAGTAACTGACTATAATGAAACCTTTTCATCGGTTTCCATGTTTAAATCCATTAAAATTCTACTTGTTATAGCAGCTTTCCATGAATATGAAATTTGGAATATGGATGCCAAAATAGCTTTCTTTAATGGGAATCTTCAGGAAGATGTCTACTTGATATAACCAGAAGGTTTTGTGACTCCAAGTGATGAAAAAAGGATATGAAAGTTACAAAGTTCCATTTATGGATTGAAGCAAGCATCCAGGTTATGGAACATTCGATTTGATGAATCTATAAAAGGTTTTGGTTTCATTATGAACAAATGTTAGTCATGTGTTTATAAGAGGTTTAATGGAAATACAGTTGTTATCCTAGTATTACATGTTGATGACATGTTACTTATTGAAAACAACATACCAATCTTATATTTTGTAAGGACTGATTAAACAAATGTCTCTCCAAGACATAATTAGGAGGATAATGCTACATTCTAGGGATCAAGATCATTCGTGATAGATCCAAGATGTTTTTTGGACTGATTCAAGGTACATATATTGACTAGATACTAGAGAGAATTAGTATGGAACAATCCAAGATGGTATTGGTTCTAGCATCACATGGTATACATCTTTTTAAGAAAATGTGTCTTCATACACAATAGGAGAAAGAGAGAATGAGTAAGAACCCATACAATTTAGCAATAGGATCAATCATGTATATCATGTCATATACCATAATTTATGTTTGATATACATTGAGCATGGTAGGATGATATCAAACTGATCCAAGAGAACAACATTGGTATACTATTAAGATTATCCTTAAGTATCTTAAAATAATTTAGGATATGTTCCTGGTGTATGGATAAGATGAGGAGCTAGTCATCAGGGGTTATATTAATACTAGTTTTCAAAAAATCAAAATGATATGAAGTCACAATCAATATATATTTTTTGTCTCAATGGAGGGGTTGTGAGATTGAAGAGTTTAAAGCATCTAGTTACTCATGATTATACTATGAAGTCTGAATATTAAGCAGCTTATGATGCATCCAAAGAATCCATTTGGATATGAAACTTTGTTCAGAAGATTGATTTGGTGTCTGGAAATAAAGACACTATCACATTATATTATGATAATATTATACCAGTGGATCTTGAAAAACAGCCAAGATCGCACTAATGGACAAATAATATACTCTAAAAGTATCACCTCTTGAGGGATTTTTCTCATAGTGGTGAAGTTTTAGTAATCATAGTTTCCACAGAAGAAAACATGCTGGACCCCTTGACTAAAGACATATCTCAGCAGAAGCGTGAGTATTATGTGAGAGCTAGAATACTGAAGGTTTCTAGCAGTTGGCTCTAGTGAAAATGGGATTCTATTAGAGTGGGTGCCCTATAACTAATATCTATGTACTTTATGATAACTTTCATTCATTGTTTTTAATATTAATAAACTCGTTATCACATCATGATTGTTATTCCGCATGACATAGTGTGTGATAATGTCCTAAGAGTAGTTGTCTCACTGAAAGGTCATAGTAGTTCCCCTCTATGATGAGAAACCAAAAGTGCCACAACAGTATTCTTAAATATATATTCTCTGGCCAGATGAAATCATTTAAGGGACACAGATGATATAGGCTATCAGGGGTGGAACCTCATAGGACTTGGAGGCACTTACTCATGGTGTACACCCATAGTAATTTTTAGTATAGAAAATCATGAGAATGAGACCCGCCAATGGCAATCCACATTTATATGTGTCATTGGATGTTCCTATCTGAAGACATGTGTATCGGTCCTTAGAATTTAAGATTATTATTAATGGACATTATGAGTCGCGTACTTTTATGTATTTATTAAAACCATGTTGACATATGTTCGTGGAAAATTAGGATACATTGGGTACGCCAGAAGTAATATTTCATTAATGAATGATGTGAGAAAGGATTTTTACCTTCTGTTATTTAATGAAAGTTTACATATCATACACTTTGATTGAAATGATATATCCAAAATAAATCCATGGCCATGGTGTTCTATAGTTAGTTCAATTTTTTGAAAAGTCAAATAAAGATACAATGAGCATATAGGTTGGTTGCACTGGAATGCAACCTTCTTGATTAAAAAAGTATCATGATAAGAGGATTATATTATATAGTAAGCATCTGTGTGTGGCTATATATCATTGTGACATAAAATTATATCTCTATGGGTGTCTTGGTGTATTTCTATATGCTAACCTTGGACATTATGTTGCTTCACCTAATACCATTGAGAAAGATGCCTATAAGGTCAACACTAAGTGTATCCAAAACCACAATTAAATGATATTATTATTTATTATTTAACAAGTTGAATAAATGTTATTCCTATTTGTGGTTTAATAATTATTCATGTTTTTTTATCACATATATATCATCACCAGTTATTCAAGAGAATATTTTGTGAGCAGAATATTTAATAAATATTTATTTTCTATTTAGTGAATATAATATTTACTTATTTATTAGAAAATAATGCAGTGATATTTATTTATTAAATAAATATTTATTATTCAAGGTTTGATAAATATTTTAGAGGAATGGAGGACTAATATTTTAGGTCTGATGAGAAATAATATATATTAAATATTATTTTAATAAATAATATTTAATTTAATTCGCTAGCTTTGCGCATGTCAAGAAATAATAATATTATTATTATAGACATGGGGTTCCACAAAGATTAAGGAAATAATAAAGGTCACTTTTTCATATATTAATTTCTAACCCTAGCAATATATGAACCTAATTATATTATTTTTTTCATGTAGCTAATTAATTTTGTTGTGCACGAGGACATCCAAAGAGAATCCTCTTGAATCCCTAGACAACCCCCTCTGTAAGAACACTCTCAAGAATGGAGAGAGATCCTCCTCCACCACCACTCTCAAGTCTAGAGAGATCAAATATAATCCTTCTTGAAGCAATTATCAGGGCGATCAAAGGATAACACTGCAATCATTGGGATCTATCATGCGAGAACCTATAGATTCTTATGAAGATGTTTTGAGATTCATGGAGCAGGTATGGATAACCACTAGAGGGGACCTATACTTTATCCTTGAAACACAATGATGGTACGATGTAGATACATTTTCAAATCCATCAATGAAGAAAGAGTAAATTTCAAGGTAATTCTTAATTATTTAAATTAATTATAAATAATATGTGATGATCCTGTATCTTGGTTTCGAAATTCAATTATCATTTAATATTTGATTCAACTCCATTGATCATGGAATTTATCGTCATGTAAATCTTGTATTAATCATCAATTATGGTAAAAATATAAGTTGGGCATGTCCTATCTGGCACTTCCACTATGCCTGAAATCTTCACCTTGATACTCTCAATAACAGATGGTTGAGAAGTTATTTGAGAAAGGTAATATGAAGATCTTTTTATTATTTTTTCTACTCAGAGAATTCACCACTTTTTTCTCCTTATTAGGAGGTTAATCAATTGAATAATAATAATCCTTGGTCATCTCTAACCACCTTCATCGACGAATATTGAGTTACTTTTATATGAATATATACTTGAGGCTTTTATGATCTGTATATATTTTTTTCTTCTCCTTGTAGAGATAATGCTGCCAAATATTTAATACAAAGATCACTACAGCAAATTATAGATCATGGGTTGGGTAGTTATTCTCATGAATCTTTAATTATTAGGAGTCTTATGTTATCACTTTTTCATCTTTCATGAGTATATAACCCATGCCCTTTTTTGGATGCATCACTATAGATCACAAATACTTCTCCACTGGTGGGTAATGTGAGAAAAGTTACAATTATTAACCTCTTCTTTAACTCTTTAAATTCATCCTCTCATTCACCTATCCAAAAAAATTCACTCCCTTTTGAGATATCTTGGTTAGTGGGATTGAAAATCATGATATTTTTCTCAAAAATCGGCGATAGTACCTAGCTAATATAAGGAAACTATAGATCTCCATTACAGATGTTGGTCTAGGCCATCATTAAATTACCTCTATTTTTAAATTATCCATATATATCCCTTTTCTAATGATAACATTACCTATAAATGTTACTTTCTCCATTAAAAATTCACATTTACTATACTTTGAACATAAATTTTCCTTTCAAAAGGTCTTCATTGCATCATTCAAATACTCCTTATTCCCATCCTTTCTTTTAGAGTAGATAAGAATATATTCTATAAATACTACCACAAATTTGTCAAGGTAATCCCTAAAGACTCTATTCATTAAGTCCAAGAATATATTAGGATCATTAGTGAGTCATAATGTCATCACTGTGAACTCATAGTTCTCATACCTTGTATGAAAAGCAGACTTGGGGATATCCTCCTTCACTTTTACTTGATAATATTCCAACCAAAGATCCACCTTAGATAAGTATCATACTCCACATTTGAAAAGGTCATCAATTTGTGACATAGGACACTTTTTATTTATCATGATATTTTTGAGATCATGATAATAAATTAATAGATGCATTGACCCATAATTCTCCTTGATAAATAGGATCAGTGCACACTAGGGTGAATTACTTGGGTATATAAACCATTTATTTAGATTCTACTATAGTTTTTTCTTTAGATCTTCAAGTTCAAAAATGGACATTCTATATGAATTATTGGATATTGGATATTGGATATTGGAAAATCCCCAAGTATAATTTTGATTGATAACTAAACCTCTTGATTTAGAGGAAGGTTGGGAAATTCTTCAGGAAACACATCAGTATATTATCTTATAATGGGCATGTCGTCAATGATGATATTTTCCTTATCCTTAATCATTTGATCTAGATAATCTTGCTCATAAGAAAATAATATCCATGTTTGAGATAATGATTTAAAATTATCCATCCTCCTTACAATTTTATAGAATTGGAGGGTGATTCTTGATACAAAGGGTAATTTCATTCTCTCAAAAATTTATGTTGGCCCAATACAAGGAAATTAAATCCATACCCAAAATCTCATTCAATTTCACTAAAGGGTGTATCATAAGGATTTATGGTAAATTCAGCCCACAAATATTGATATGGGAGAAGTTCTATACTTGGGATGCAATAATTTTCCCATTTAGCATTTTCATTGATAACTCTATTTCCAAGTTTTGAGTTTGTGTTTGAATTGTTCTATTAAACTTGTGTGATATGAAATAATGCATGGAGAAAAAAATCAAAAAGTACATTTATTATCCTTTAATGAATAACTATCATTATCATCACCATGTAAATGTTAGGATCCACCTCAGTAGTTGTGATGGAACAAGCTCTCCCTTACTCTCAAGGAAATGGAGTTTTTTGTCATTAGTTGTCATCAACAACCCTTGTCTTAGTGCATTGATTTGTATAGTTTCATTATTCATTTTAGTTGAAACATTTGACAAAGGGTTAAGGGTTGACTAGATAATTCCTTTCTTCCATCATATTGGTGGGTTTATCCCATCAAAATTCGATATTTAGGTTCCCTTCCTTCACACACCTAAAGTATTTACTTATCCCCTTTAGGAAATTTCTGAGATGCTTCTTCCAACACTTTTGACAAGTGGGGTATTTGAATTTATTGCCACTGTGATATTTCTCCATCGCTCCCCCAGAATTAAACTCCATTCTCCACTTACTATATCTAGACTTGTGAGACCCTTGAGATTTTTTTTATCTCCATTTTGACTTTGAGGTAACATCAAACAATTTCCTCATAGCTATCAAAGTCTTGAATCTCTAAATATTTTCAACGATTCGGCTTTAGCCCACTAAATAATTAGTCAATATTACTTTCGAGGTCAATAAAAAAGCTAGAGGTGTATCATGAAAGTCTTGTGAAGTTTGACTCATATTCCCTAATAGATCCATTATCCTTTTGCTTGAGACTAAGGAAATAACTCTCCATTTTATATCAGAGAGAGTGAGGAAAATATTTATCAAGAAACATTTTCCAAAATTATTTCCACTCTATCACTTTGATATCCTCCTTGGGATTTATATTTTTGATAAATTTATACTATTGATAAACTTATCCCTCCATATGATAAATATTTTGTGCGTTCTTCTCTTTCTAAGAGCATTAGAGGATGTAGAAAATATTTTCAATGTATTTGATCATTGTTCCATGATTAAGAGATCAGAAGATCCACTGAAACGACTTTTTTGCATAAAAGTATCAATTGAAACTTCATATTTCTTAGGGTGATGTAGGTTTCCCCTGATTCACATATCTATTCAAAACTTGATTTAATTGATTAAGTATTGTTATTAAGTTCTCAACTCCTACTCTCATTGGGTTGGGCATCTCATTTGGATAGTCATAAAATCTCTCATCACATTGGTTTCTGACTCGGTTCCTCATATTTTTAACCATTGACTAAAATAAAGGGAAAATTAAGGATGAGAATTTTCAAACTATTACATGAATAAAAGGGAAACTTATGAACATTTAAGGGATAACTCATAAATGACATTCATTCCTCAACCTATGAATTTCTAAGTTTCAATCTAAGTAATCCATGTTTTATTTCCTAACAAAAAATTTTATAGGAATTTTGGTTCCCTTCATAATGGTTCATAAAGAGCTTTTGAATTTAACAAAGAATATCCCATAGGAGTGTCAAAATAGGTGTGAATCTAGGCCTCTTTATCATGCACCAATTGAAGATCAACTTAATACCCAATGCACCCTTTTTGGGGTTATTTCCCCTTGGTATAACTGTTCTAGATCCATAACCACTTGTAGTATCCAAAAAAGGATTTTGTTGCTTGGAAACCACTTAATCTAAAATTTACCAAAATTTATGGATATTTTCCTATGTTTAGTCTTATCCCTGTGAATTTAACTAATTCTTTCTAATCCTAATCCCTTAAAATAACTAGATCTTTCCTCTAATACCAATTATGACATCTCATGTCTTTTATATACCTTATTTCGTGATTTATTACATAAAGACACACATAATATAATATAAGAAGATTGAGAAGCCTAGTATCTTTGGGAAATTAGATACATAGCTTATTAAACTGAAACAAGGATAAAAAGACATTATTTAAAACTCCATAACATGCCCTTAAAATCCATTGATCTTCTAATATTTCAAGGGATAACCTAAGTATGTACATAAGAAAGGGGTGAGTTTAAAGCATGGTAAGGGAATAATAAATGCATAACATGATGAAATTAATACATACGAGTCAAGAGTCATGTCAAGGTGACATAAAAAGTGTTATAATTATAAACATGAACATCAAATCATGATATAAGATGATAACATCAAGGCAACATAGGAATGTGTAAATAACATAAGACATGACATCATAAGCATGTGTCAAGGTTAACTGCTAAGAAGTCATAACATAGTGTAATTATCATGAACCATAAATGGTATCTCATGATATAAAAATATTACCCAATTAATTATAGGGCTATATAATTCCAGGTTCACCCGTCACATTCATATCATGTATATAAATTTTGTGTGCCACATATATCATACAACATAAGAATGTATTTCATAACTTTTAATCCCATGATTAAGGAGTGTGGGTTTCATAGATAGGATTAAAAAATCAATTAAGTATAGTTATATCTTATTGAATATCCTTGAGTAGAAATGGGTATGGGTATGTACAATACAAATGTTTGGCATGGAAAATTATGGGATAATTTCATTAGCATAACGGGTGTACATAAAGGTTTATGTAAGGGTTTAATGAGAGTTAAAGGTGGTATATAATTACTTGGTCACCATAAGGAAAGTAAATTGATGTGTAAAAACATATTCCAAGACAAAAAAATTGGAAATCAAAAGGTATAATACAAATAATGTACTTGAATAAAGAAGAAGTGGAAGTAAATCCCTTACCTTAAGAGGGCACTTCTAAAATCCTGGGAGGGGATTATTAAGAGATTGAGAAAACCTTGGGAGGTATTTAGAGAGGGAGAGGAACTTCTTTATCAATGGGTTTTAGTGAAAAATAGTGGGAGGTTGGTTGGGTATTTATAGAAAAAGAGAGGATAATTCTTTATTAATTTCTAAACTTAGGTTTTGGACTCTATATAATAAAATAATAAAAACCAAAAACATTCCCATGATTTTTTCCCATGGTTTCTACCATATAATTTTAAATATTTTTTAAGGAAAAGAACCTAAAATATTAAAATAATACCCTTGGTTACATTGAAGTGAGTCGTGTTCATAAAGAATTGATTTTAAACCATTAAAATATAATATAGGTTTTGAAGGATTCATTAAAGGTTTATAAAATTAATCAAATAACATAAAAAATATTATTTTAAAGGGGAAATATATTTTTTGGTCATTAATTACCTTTATAGTATTTATTACATCACTTTTGGGCTATTAGGATTTCATAATAGATACCATATATTTAGACCGTATTTAATTTTTACCCAAAAATATAACTATTTCAGAAAATTATAAAAAATCACTATTATATAATTTTGACATATTTATTTAAAAAATAATATTTATTTTATCAAAATAATTCTATAAATTTGATAATTTACACATTTAAATAAAAATACATATTTACTAGAAAATTTTTGTTTTTACAATACTAACATCTTTCTAGTCTTTATAAAAAATTGCATTGGACTTTATTAAATTATATTATAAATTATATATAAATAAATATTATTTAATAATAATATTTTATAAAAATAATATTCATTTTAAATTATTTAAATTATCAAATAGAGTGTTTTAATTGAAACTATGTATTTTCAAAAAATACAATTTTGATTTCTTCATATCAAAATCTAATTGTTATCAAACTCATTATATAATCATTTATAAAGTAATAATAAAAGGGATAAATATAGACATTATTTCATTAAAAAGAAAATATAAAAAATCATATTACTAGGTTCTAGATACATGACCCCTTATTACACCAATGCATGCCCTAAGGGTAAGGTGTGCGATGGTGGTGCTTTATTGGGGTTGTTTGGCAAACATAGTTTGGGTTGTGATCTTGATAAGCTTAAACTTATCTTGTAAATAGTTTCACTCGAGCTTTAGTTGTTTAATTTCAGCTAGATATTGAAAAATCCTAGTGATTTCATCTCACTTAGAAGCTCCGATAAATGGGACTTATAGGGTACGATTCTATTAGTTGAGGTCATCACTTCTTCCATTTGTGTCGATTAGACTTTATCATAACCCATAATATATATTAATCTTAACAGTCACTGTATAATGACTATATTATCAATAGTTATGATTATTAATGATCTTTTAAATCCAACATGATATATTTTATAATGGTCTAGAATAACCAAATTAGTTCATGTGTCTTTTATAACTACATTATTTAATAAGGAATTTATTCATTCAAAAGGGAATTTCATTTATAAAAGTTCAGGTCGTTACACTACTTTAGCTAGGTTTCTCAAGACTATCACTAAATCTAGTGTCTCTTGGGCTACTGATGTTATCTCCCCTAATCAGATCATATATTAATAGGTGAGAAAGGCCTCCCCAACTGGAAATAAGTCTTGTAAAATGATTAGGACTCCTCAACCTGGCCTTTATAATTCCCAGACCTAGGATGGTGATTAGGATGAGAGGATTTCTTTTAAATGAGAACTTTTCAGGACTTCTAAGAAGAAGAGTAATGAAAATAATCATGATTAAATTGACTATGAGGCTGTTATTCAATCTAAAATCACTTTTTAGTTTCTCTATGAGAATAAATTTATCACTATAGGAGATAAAAATGGGAAAATAAGTTTTATGAATATTTTTCTTTCCCACCAAAGACTATGAAAGGTATACCACTGAAGGTGATGGAGATATACCCTAAATAATTATATATATGTGATATATATATATATATATATATTTCAAACAAATTATTATTTTCATGCACATAAGGGTATATTATTTTATGCAATATGTGATTGCACTAAATAATTGTCATTTTTTTCTTCACCCATGTAAGGTGTCATTAAATGAAATCATTTCATATTTATATGAAACGGGTGGGTAGTAAATTCATATGATTCATGAACTTTCCATGTAATTTATATATATTTTATAACACATGAGTTAAAGCATAAACCACCCAATAGAATCCTCGCATTCTATATAAACCCTACTTTCATATGATAGCGTGTTTGGGTGTAGATTTTAGATCCTTTTTCTTGGTTGATGATACCTGACTCATTGTTCACTATCACCTTCCTCCTTTTCATATACAAGTACTAGCATGATGTGGAGAAAAGGTGAATCTCATTTTAATGTCGGATGATTTATTTTATCCCATGGATACCTACAAAGGTGGGGTGATTTTGTTTTCCACTTTGGAGATCTTTAGAAAAATCATCAGATGAAGATCAAAAAAGGTTTTAGTGGATCTTCAGGTACACACATTTATAGTAGTTCCCCATTTCATTTTTAATCACATGTTTCATTTATATTACTTGAGAGATCCTTATATTTGGTTTCTAATTGCTTCCATTATGTCTAATAAGTTATATTAGATTCATAGGAAACCTATTAGTGGTATCAAAGGAAAGGTTAAAGAGTTAATTAATTCATGGTAACTCTCACACATGAACGGTGATAAAGTGTGTATCTCCACTGATGATCTCTATTGTGATGCAAAGAGATCTATGCCCAAAGAGTTGGGTAAATGGATTCCTTTTATAGGTGCATATGGATTTCACATCGGATGTGTTCATATGAGGAATATAGATTCTACCACCACTAATAATGGTATCAAAGGGAACTCATGTCTTAGATCTTTGAAATATTTTGTTGAAATGAAGAAGAATCAAAAAAATAGTATAGGTTTTCATGTCTATAAATTCAATTTCATAAAAGGGTTTACCCTTACATATTCGGGCTATGTAAAGGTAACCAACACCTTACCCTTACACAGCTGAGATGTGTAAGGGTAACTAAGGAATTACCTTCATGTGGAGTGGTATGCGTAAGGGTCATAACAACTTACCCTTATGTGAAATAAGGGCTATGTAAAGGTAGTTGAATTTTAAAAATGGAAAGATAAAGGTAACTGACTGCTTACCCTTATGGGAAACCCTTACATAGAAGGTTTGTGTAAGGGTAATATCTTTATTACCTTTATGAAAATGGTCTGCACAAAGGTAGTTCTCTTACACAACAATATCATGAGGTCACATAAAGGTAAAATAAGGCATGCCCTTATGTGAAGCATTCACGTAATGGTAATATATTTAGTACCCTTAGGTGGAATGAGCTTCATAAAGGTAGTATTCATATTACCTTTATACAATGCATAATATTTAAGTTATGTAAAGGTAAGTAGTGACTTAGCTTTAAAAAAGGGCTTCCTGATGTCCTACATAAGGGTAGAGGGAGTATACCCTTACGTAGATTAGGGATTTTGCATAAGGGTAAACATAAAATATTTTAATTTTTTTAAAATAATTAAACGGTTTTAATGGTTTATAAATTTTTTATCAATCATTATAAAAGATTTTTTTTGAGAATATTTAATTTATAAGGAATTTATAAATTAATTAATTATAAATGGTTTATAATTAACCTAAATAAATTTTTATGAAACTTTTATACTTATAAATATTAAACATTAATATTAGAGATACCTTTTAACCAAATTATATGGTATAAATTATGATCTAGAAATAAAAAATTTATTTAGAAATAAAAAGTGATAATTTATAAAGGCTTATAAATTATCAAATATGGCCAAAATATAAAAAAATATTTAAATTATGAATTATTCATAATTAATTATTTTGAATTGTTCAAAATAAAAAAGGGGAATTATTTGGATATTATTTAAGCCACATCAAAGGTTTTTTTATGATTGATATGATCAAGGTTTAAATAATGATTAATTATATGATATTTATATTATGTAAAATGTTTACATAATATAAGTTGGATTATAAATGTTTTATAATTCATATAATATAATATATTTAAAATTTATATTCCATATAATGATAAATATTAAAGAGTTCATATTTTCATGAATATAAAGTGTTTATATTCTAAATTTTGAAATAAATATTAAAATGTTTATAATGAAATGAATATAAAATGTTATACTCAGAATTATGGAATTTTCGTGATGTTAAAGCTGAAAATTATAAAAGGGTTTATAATTAAATTTTATTTATGAATTGTTGATAAATATTTATCTCATGTTTAAATATTTTAACTGTTCATTTATTTAAAGGTTGTTCTCTACTACATTCATGTTTAGTAAATTTTTTAGGAAATGTGAATATTGTGTATTCTTTAGTTTATTTATTAAACTACTTCTAGGATAGAGTTTTGCATTACATGGTAGGATCGATTCTATAATAAATTTAGTTTTTCATATACCTTGACCTTGGTTTGTAATTGAAGTTATGAACTTGAATTTAGTTATTGAATACAATTTTTTAATATTATCTTTTAGACTTATGATGAATTGGATTCTCTATTGAGTAAAGTATCTATGGGTAGTGGGACTTGGGGTTGGACTACCTGTCTACCAGGAGGCTTGTTCTCTTTCTAGGATGGTGAAAGGGGTTGGATATCTATCACTATGAGCTTACTCGTGTGGGGATTTTCAATCTCATGTAACTATATGACTTTATATGAAGTTTTCATATACCTTATGGATATGATACATATGGATATGTATGACTATGTTTGACTTATATTTTTGAGTAAGTAACACAAGCTTGGGGGTTGTGAAAAGAGTTACACATCAATATGGTTTGAACATATTGATTAGGTAGAGATAATAGGATTTCAAAAAAATTAATAGAAGCATGCTTACATAAAAGGAAAAAACATGAGATAAGATAGTGAGATAAAATACCCTTCAAATATTATGTGTGATATTTCTTCCAAAGCAATGCTTATCAAGACCTCAATCATCCAAAGGGGTAGATTTATGCCAAAGTGGGGTGCCTCTGGATTATCTTGTGTAAGGAAAGCAAGTAATTATTGATATTGGATCATCCTTGGGTAGTTTTATGAAAAATTAGGGTGCCCTTGGATTGTCTTGCAATTAAACCATTTTTATGTTTGCTTTGGGATACATTATTCAAGAAACCCCTAGGGCTGGGATACCAGAGGAATAGAGTTAGGGTTATCTATATGATGTATTGAACAAAGTGTTTTCTGTTGAACTATTTAAGAGTTATATATGATATGATTGGATTGATGTCCTGCCTAAATAACTAAGTCGTGACTTTCATAATAAATTAGGTTAATTTTATTAGTGAAGTATGGATCTTAGTCCACTAAAAAGTATGATGATTTTTCAAAAGGGTTCATCCTTTTAGTGGGATACCATTTAATAAAATTCCTTATTAAAATGGTTAATAATATATGATACTCATCTGATCAAATATTTTTTTGCAGATAATATGATTATAATTATCTATCTAAACTCTACGATCAATCCTTGATAAAGATAAGCTTAATGTAAGTATCTCTTAAGACTGGTAACTTAAGAAAAGTTCTTAAGAAATATTGGAGATTTAAGAAAAGTTTTTAAGGAAAATTATATGTGTCAGAGTAGTAATAATTCAACATGATTATATTATCCAAGATATACCTAAATGGGTTTGTGAAACTCCATGTAATATACATGTCAGGTATGGATGTTATAGAAATTAATTATTTTATTTTCAAAGGTATGTGATACTGAATGTATATTTTACAAAGTGTTATAAATATATAGGAGTTCAAAATCAAAGGAAGAATTGATTATGCTTATAATTTATATTCATGAGATGTAGTAAATAGTTACTACATCAAGGATTTGAATATAAAGGATTTTATCAAGATCAAATGAATCTTAATAAAATATGGTATCTTCATCTCATTTCCCTTATGTGATGAGATAAGTTGTTCAATTGCAAAGATTTTTTATGAACAAACATGAGATAATTAATTTTATACACATGGTTTATGATTCATCAATTTCTATAATAGGTTTAGAGAAGAAGATATGGATAGAATATTTTTATCCAGGATAAAAGTATTTATCCAAATATATTGGAATGTGTTCCCACAACCCATTGATAATATATTTTAATAAAATATTCTCTTCAAAAATTAAAGGTTTTGAACACATAGAATACCATATATGATATGGAAACAATAGTTTATTTATTTAATATTCCTACTAAAAGGAAATAAATTTTATTTTCTAATACAAAAGTGTTTGTGTATCTTATCAATATATTCTAAAAATAATATGTTGTTTAAAAGGATAGTGGGAGTATGTTTGGACTTAGAGAAGTTCAAATTTAATAAATAAAGTATAACACCAATCTTAAGTTAAAGTGTTTTTCACTTAATATCCTAAAAATTTTAGGATATAGATAGTAAATAAAAATGTAAACTGTTACATTTAGTTACTATTTATAAAGTGAATATCGCTATTTCCTAAAGTATTATAGCAGTCTAAAATTAGAATGTATTTTCACTCAATATCCTAAAAGAGTTTAGGATATATAAGGATAAAGAAAAATGTAAAGAGTTATATTTAGTTATCATGAAAAATGAAAGACACTATTTCTTGAAGGATTGTACCAGTCAAAATAAAAAAGTGAATTACACTTGATATCCTAAAAGAGTTTAGTGTATAGTGGTAAATATAAATGTAAAGAGTTAGATTAATTATCATAACAAAGTGTTATCAATTTATCCTAAAATATTTTAGGATGTAGCAGTAAATATAAATGTAAGAGTTACATTTAGTTTCCATATTAAATTGATTTTCACTTTATCCTAAAAGAGTTTAGGGGGAATGGTAAACAATAATGTAAGTAATTACACTATTTCGGGGAAAAGGTTCATTAGAATAGGGTTTCAAATATGATGATGATGATGAACATATAAATAGTTCTAAGTAGACAATAAAAGTTTACATTGTAACATTTGATGTTGTGAAGTTAAAATTTTTGAATATGTTCAAAAGTTGAATAGTTAGAAATATGATTCCTAAATATATCCATTATTCAAACTAGATTTATTTATAAATGTTCCTCACTAAAAATTTAGTGGGATTTTTTTATCAGATGGTCACATAGGGATGTGACAGGGATTACATATAATGCAGCGTGCTAAAAAAATCTATAAAGTGTAACAAACAAAAGGCTAATTTAGTAGTTCATCATATATGATATGTTAAATCAATTCTTATGTTCAGTTTTTTAGATATTCTTAAAGAGTTTAAGAATATTAAAATGTATCATATTAAAGGAAAATCCATTTTACCATTCTTTCGTGTTGGATACATAAATCTATATATAGATGTACATTTCATGAAGTTAAATAATAATTGACCTCTCAAAGTATGAATTTGAGTTTATCCATAACTGATGTTCATCATGGAGTATTATAGGTCATGAAAAAATGTTAAGTTTGGTGTAATTATTATTACTATATAAAGATACAAAATATTCTCATGAGGCACAAGACAAAGAAATAGATTCCTTGTTTACACTGGATGACCCACTAAGTATACCACATGGAGTGTCATATAGGTGTATTTGGTATACTAGGGGTGTATGGATTGTATTTGAGTCTTTTATACCAAAGGTTAGAGAGATACCTAGAATTATAACCTTAATACTTTGATACCCTACTCATGCAAATCTACATATTGGCTTAGCTAATACGAGGGTGTGTAAGATCTCATCCTTTTCCCATGTATTTTTTTTGTCTTCCTTAAATGTTTTACCTAAAAAATAATTTAATAAATGGTTTAATGGATTTACATAAGAAAAAATTACTAGTTAACACTTTGGAATATTTAATGAAGGTTTTCAGAGTTAGAAAATGAATAGTATGAGATTCTGAGGCCCGTAAAGCCTTGGAAAAGGAGATACAAAAATATTAATTATATTATATTAAGTGCAGAAAATTTATTCAAAATAATTGAATAACTCCAAAACGGTACGTCATATGAGAAATCCAAGACCACTATTGTGTTCGGAATAGATTTTTTACCATAGGAAGGGTATGACATGTGCAGGCATCAAATTTTTGGATTCCTTGCTCATGAGATAATGTTTTTAAATAATTTTTATTTATTCGCACAGACAATTTATTCAAAATAAATGAATTACAACAAAACGGTGCATTTTATGAAAAATTTGAGACCGTTGTTGTGTCCATAATAGGGCGTTCACCCTAGACATGGTATAACATGTATAGGTTTCAAATGTTTGGACACCTCGCTCTCAAGATAATGTTTTTAAATAATTTTTATTTATTTATTTTAATTAAAAATAATTAAATATCTCTCAAACGGTTCGTCATATGAAAAATATGAGACAACTGGTGGGATTGGAATGAAGGGTTTACCCTAGACGGAGTATAACATTTTTAAGTGTCAGGTGTTTGGCTCACTCGCAAAAAAACCCCTTTTATTTTAATTAATTATTTATTCTAATTTTTAAAGAATAAATCATTAATATCTCAAAAATTGTACATCCTATGAGAAATATGAGACCAACGATGGGTCCAAAATGGAGTGTTTACCCTATCCGGCGTATAATTATTATACACAACAGACTTATTATTAAGGTTACATATTAACATTGTTATATTTAATTAAATCATTAAATTAATTAGTTAATAAATTTGTTTCACTGTTCATTAATCTCCTCCAATGGGTTGGAATCCATTGTTGACCATCATAAAAACCTAGAAACTTCATTTATGATCCGTTTTCACCACAAAAACTCTTGAAACGTAATTTAGGATTGAATTAAATCACTCAGCCATCAATGATTGGGTGAAATGTACATCAAACATGGAATATTAAATTAGGGTTATTTATGATCGAATGATTCAATATCACTTCATAAACAAACCATTTGTTGTGGATCGGGTTAGATCTGGTCATTTTTAAACACCTTCGGTTGTCACTTAGGTAGGCTGGGCGAATTCCTCTTCTTCCTCTACAGAGATCTGGTGCACAAAACACCTATTGCACATTTCCTCCTTATGCACCTCAACCTCATGCGCCACAAGCTGGTCTTGTTTCTTTTATTTTTTTAATTATTTTATTATCTCTCTACTGTCTCCTTTTCTCTAATTATTTTTTTTTAAATTTGTGGTTTGGAAATAGAGAAAAGAAGGTTTATTTTATAAATGATAATTCTATTTTTTTTAAATGATAATTTCATGGGTTTTAAAATAAATTATCATAGAATAATTTGATGAAATTATCTTTTAATAGTTATCATTATTTCATATTGTTAAATAATAATTCTACAATAATATAAAAGATAATTAGAAATTAATATTATGGAATTATCAAATGGTAATTATATATGATATTATTATAAAATATTTATCAGTGGAAAACGAGCATTTTTTTGGGTGTTTGTCGATTCTTCATTTCCGCTGGAACCAGACTTCAATAATCAATATCTTTTTCAATATTGACCATATTGGCATGTTTACAATGGAATTGGATTCATCTTGATAAGAGGATGGTGTGTATCAAAAAAAATCATAGAAAATGAAGTATTCTAGGCTTTGGGTAAGTTGTTAAACTTAAACTATTTTTCCTTACTTGTGGAATTGAAATGAAAATGGTGCATAATGTGAAATTAAGAGAGATTGTAAAATTATACAAGATAAGAATAAATGAGTGTCTAAATGATAAAATTGAAAAAATGATAATGTGTATACCCTTGTTATTGAGTACCTAGGTGTATGATGGTTAAGGGTAGAGTTAGTGCCTCAGTTTTGGACGTGTGGCAGGATAAAGGGGAAAATACTTGATATGGTTTTGTGTAAATCTCTCTTTTTAATTATGCTAAATGTTGTGAAAACAAAATCCTTCATTTTTTTTTGACCACTGATGTAGGTAGTTTGGGTATAGATAATTTCCTAGTTTGAGAACTCAGTTATGGGTTATATGAATGATCATATAGTTTTGGATCAGTGTGGTGATATGTTAGCAGGCAGGGAAGCTGAAGACATTTGAACATGTTAAGGTGTTTCCATAGTTGGAGGTAACATCAATGATGAAATATTTTTTATGGTGTTTATAGAAGAATTCTTAGCGTAATTTTAATTAGTAATGATCATTCCCCTTATCTTGACATCATCCTAGGTTCACTGAGAAAGATCTGGATTTACACCTATATAAATGAATGTGTTTTGATTGGATATGGGTCCCCTTGGAGGTTGTGCTTATGAATTTGTATATGTGGAGCTTGATGGTGAGAATTATTCCATTGACAATTTAGGGATGAGGTTCTGAGGATTGACCAGAGGTTGATAAAAACTATATTTGTTGAGATACTTAATAAGAGGGGTGAATGAAGCTCCAAAGGTGGAGAGATTGTAAGAACCTGGTTTTTCTTAAAGGTTCTTGGGAGTATAGCTCAAGGACGAGTTGTTATAAGGTGGGGGGATCGTAAGATCTTGTTCTTCTCCCTGGTATTTTTTTCTTCCTTAAATGTTTTATCTATGAAATAATTTAATAAATGTTTTAAAGGATTTTCATAAGAGAAAATGTCTAGTTAACACTTTAGAATATTTAATGAATGTTTTCAGAGTCAGACAGTGATTAGTGTGAGATTCTGAGGCCCGTAAAACCTCAGCGAAGGTGAAATAAAAATATTAATTATATTATATTACGCGTAGAAAATTTATTCAAAATAATTGAATAACTCTAAAATGGTGTGTCGTATGAGAAATCTAAGACCACCGTTGTGTCCATAATTGAGTTTTTACCCTAATAAGGGTATGAAATGTGCAGGCGTCAGACGTTTGGACACCTCTCTCGCGAGATATAGTTTTTAAATAATTTTTATTTATTTTTGGAGACAATTTATTCAAAACAATTGAATTGCATCAAAACGGTGCATTGTTTGGTAAATCTGAGACTGTCACTGGGTCCAGAACAGGGTTTTTACCATGAATAGGGTATGACATATGTAGGCATCAAATGTTTGTATGCCTCACTCGCAAGATAATGTTTTTAAATGATTTTTATTTATTTATTTTAATTAAAAATAATTAAATATCTCTCAAATGGCGCATCATATTAGAAATATGAGACCATCAATGGGTCTGGAATGGGGGGATTACCATATACGGTGTATAACATTTGTAAGCATCAGGTGTTTGGACACCTCACTCTCAAAAATAACCTTTTTTATTTTAATTAATTATTTATTCCAATTTTTAAAGAATCAATCATTAATATCTCACAAACCGTGCCTATGATATATCTGAGACCACCGATGGGTCCAAAAGGGGGGGTTTACCCTAGCTAGGGTATAATTCGTATACTTAAGAGACTTATTATTAAGGTTACATATTAACAATGTTTTATTTAATTAAATCATTAAATTAATTAATTAATCAATCTGTTTCACTATTCATTCATCTCCTCTAATGGGTTGGAATCCATTTTTTACCATTGAAAAAACATAGAAACTTCATTTATGGTCTCTTTTCACCGCAAAAACTCTTAAAACGTCATTTAGGATTGAATTAAATCACTCTGCCATCAATGATCGGGTGAAATGGACATCAAACGTGGAATATTAAATTAGGGTTATTTATGATCAAATGATTCAAGATCACTTCATAAACGAGCCATTTGTTGTGGATCGGGTTAGATCTGGTTGTTTGGAAACACCTTTGGTTGTCACTTGGGTAGGCTGGGCAACTTCCTCTTCTTCCTCTGTGAAGATTCGGTGCAGGAAACACCTGTTGCACATTTCCTCCTTGTGCGCCTCAACCTGGTGCACCACAAGTAGGTCTTTTTTCTTTTCTTTTTTTTAAATTATTTTATTATCTCATTATTGTCTCCTTTTATCTAATTCTTTTTTAAAAAAAATTGTGGTTGGGAAAAAGATAAAAAAGGGTTTATTTTATAAATGATAATTCTATTTTTTTAAATGAAAATTTCATGGGTTTTAAAATAAATTATCAAAGAATAATTTGATGAAATTATCTTTTAGTAATTATCATTATGTCGTCTTATTAAATAATAATTGTGTAATAATATCAAAGATAATTACAAAGTAATATTATGTAATTATCATATGATAATTATATATGATATTATTATAAAATATTTATCAACGGAAAACATGCATTTTTTTTGTGTTCATCCGTTCTTCATTTCCGCTCGAACCAGACTTTGATAATCAATATTTTTTTGATATTGAT
Organism: Viscum album; assembly: GCA_963277665.1. Classification (NCBI taxonomy): domain Eukaryota; kingdom Viridiplantae; phylum Streptophyta; class Magnoliopsida; order Santalales; family Viscaceae; genus Viscum; species Viscum album. Next base: position 637,557,310 of record OY728146.1, on the reverse strand, counting down.
CATATTGACATGTCGTCAGTTGCATGGGATTCATCTTGATAATAGGATGGAATGTATCAAAAAAAAATTCCGAGAAAATGAAGTATTCTGAACAGATTTTTACCAAACCAGATATGCTTATTTATTTAATTTCTCATTCGATAGTTGTTAGAATAATTCATCATCAGTGATATTGGATTCATATCGTGTGTTCATCATATTTGAAATAGGTGATCAAAATTTCAATACCATAGTCTTGATTCATTTAAGCGTATGCAATTGTATAAATTTTATGATATGATTAACAATTGATTTTTTCTATACTCAATTAATTAATTGGGTAAATTAATTAATTTAGGGGATTGTGAAATTTGGAATATAATTGGTTGTTTAAAATAATTAATTTATAGATTAATTTTGAGGATTTTTTTATGGTGGATCTGGTTAATTAATCTTGGAATTAATTAACAGTCATGATGTGATTAATTAATTTTTTTGGTTTAAATAATTAATTGATAGATTAATTATGAGGATTTTGTGATGGTGAAATTGGTTAATTAATTTTGGAATTAATTAATGGTCATGATGTGATTAATTAATTTGGTTGGTTTAATTAATGAATTAATTAATTAATTAATTGAAGTAACATAATTATTTAATTGTTTAATTAGGGAATTAATTGATGGGTATTGTTGTGTCATAATAATTGGATGAGTCAGATTAATTAATTGAAGAATTAATTAATGGATATTATTATTATGTTGAATCAATTGAATGAGTTAGATTGATTAATTGGTGAATTAATTAATGATATTTGTTGTGAAGGTGAAATTGAATGAATTGGGTTAATTAGTTGATAAATTAATTAATTTTGAGGGTTGGGATATTGAATTGATAAGGTCGAATAATTAATGGTTGAATTAATTATGATGCAATGAGATTTTTATGTTGAATAATTAATTATTGAATTAATTATGTAATTTTTAAATAGATGATTTGAGATAATTAATTGTAGAATTAATTATAAATTATTTATATTATGAATGAGATAATTAATTGTAGAATTAATTATGAGATTTTGAGTTGTGGATATTGATTAATTAATTTTTAAATTAATTCATGTGATGGTATTATTAATTAATTGTTGAAATAATTAATGTGACGATGTGATTAATTAATTGTTAAATTAATTAATAGGAATATGTGATTAATTAGTTATTGAATAAATTAATATAATGTTGTAATTAATTAATTATTAAATTAATTAATATAGTGATATGATTAATTAATTATTGAATTAATTAATGGGACTATATGATTAATTAATTATTGAATTAATTAATGGGACTATATGACTAATTAATTTTTGAAGTAATTAATGATGTAATTAATTAATTATTGAATTGATTAGTGTGGAATTAAGATTAATTAATTATCGAATTAATTAATGGGACTTTGTGATTAATTAATTGTTTAATTAATTAATGTGATGTTGTGATTAATTAATTATTGAATTAATTATAGTGAAGTTGTGATACCTGTGACATGTGATATTATGATAAAAGATTAATGTTGATTAATCTTGAATAATGTGATGTATGTGATATATTTTCTTCATTGAGATACGAGTTGTGAGATGGGTATTGATGCTCCAAATACTCATTGGGTGATATACATGGCATTCTACACCCAACATGCATGCAAAAAAATTATTTTATGGGAGAGGGACTGATTCTCCAAATACCCATGGGTTGTGAGATGGGGACTGATGCTCCAAATACTCACGAGGGTGCTAGACATGGAGTTCTACACCCATTAATTGGCATTGGACTATAGTTCCAATTAGACGTGATATTAATTGAATTTAAATGGATAATGAAAGCACATTAGTTTAAATGAAATGTGAATTGATCATGTAAAATGGTTTAGACTCTGGCATGGGCCGAAGTAGGTATTGAGATACGGGTGTCCATGGGAACCCGGGGGTTTATGCAGTTAAATAAAGGATATTTGAATAAATGTAAATTGTTTCCCTTATTACTTGTATTTTATTATTTATACAAATGAATACATAGTTATTGACTAGATTTGTTTTAGACATTTTTGGTGGTGGCCTACTGAGTTGTACTCACACCCTACTCGGGCTGCCGGATGATCAGTACCTGAGTAGAATTTTTTTTTCTAGACAAGTTAAGAGTAAAGTCCATGATTTAGATGGCTGAGTTTGGATGAAGCTTGGATGATGGAACCATACATGGTTTGGGACCCGCTTGGGTGTCTTCGATGTCTTTACTTTTCAATTTTCATTTTAGACACCAAACACTTACTTCATCATGACATGTTTTCTATTTTAGTTTGATATTGTATTTTCCTGCTTTCGTCATCTTGAGAAGCTAGTATTTATATTGATATATATTACTTCCTCTATTGTTTATTATTTTTTTAGTATTTACTCAAATAAAAGAGGATATAGTATCCCCACAACTAACTTATCAGACCCTCACTTCTAGTCGGTAGCCTTTGGCATACGGGAAGGTGTGCCTGAGGTCACGTGGTGGACCGGCTCAGGGCACTGGTGCATGGTACACGGGCAGGACATTAGAAAGTGGTATCATAAGTAGGTTCGTTTATTCTTATTTTGTCTTAATATTTGGGAAAGGTATATAGGAGACTAAGAAGAGTCTGGGCTTGGTTATGATCTTATTCATGGGAGTAGCTACTCCATGTAGGAGGGAGAAGCCAAGTACCTAGGGTGGGAATTATTGTTATTGTTATTTGATGTTACAGTTGAATATTATTTCACCTTGGGTGATGCAGTTGTTTTCTGATGTGGTTGTTGTCTTCAAAATTTGTTGAGATTAACTTGTGGCCCTACATGGTATAAGATTTGATTCTTCATTCATCATTCTAGGCACTCATGATTATTTTATGACATACATCATTGTATAAAAACATAGGAAAATGGGCTTTGGGTAAGTTGTTCAACTTAAACTGTTTTTCCTTACTTGTGGAATTGAAATGAAAATGGTGCCTAACATGAAATTGAGAGAGATTTTAAAATGATAAAAGATGATAATAAATGAGTGTCTAAATGATAAACTTGAAGAAATGATAATGTGTATAACCTTGTTAACCCGGACCTAAGTGTATGATGGTTAAGGGTAGAGTTAGTGCCTCAGTTTTGACCATGTGGCAAGATAAAGAGGGGAAGACTTGGTATGGTTTTGTGTAAATCCCTCTTGTTAACTATCCTAAATATTGTGAAAAAAAATCCTTTATTTTTTTTTAACCCTTGATGTAGGTAGTTTGGGTAGAGATAATTCCCTAGTTTGAGAACCCAGTTATGGGTTGTGTGAATAATCGTGTAGTTTTGGATTAGTGTAGTGAGATGTTGGCGGGCAAGGAAGCTGAAGACATTCGAAATTTCTAAGGTGTTTCCATGGTGGGAGGTAACATCTATGGTTAAATAATTTTGGTGGTGTTTATAGATGAATTATTAGCCTACTTTTAATTAGTGACAATCATTTCCCCTATCTTGACATCATCCTAGGTACACTAAGAAAGCTCTAGCTTTATGCCAAGCTAAATGAATGTGTTTTGGTTGGATATGGGGCCCCTTAGAGGTTGTGCTTATAAATTGGTATATGTGGAGCTTGATGGTGATATGTATGCCATCGATAATTTATGGATGAGGTTCTCAGGATTTACTAGAGGTTAATAAAAAATATAGTTATTGAGCTACTTAACAAGAGGGGTAAATGAAGCTCCAAAGGTGGATAGACTGTAAGAACCCGGTTTTTCTTAAAGTTTCTTGGGAGTATAGCTCGAGGATGAGCTATTATAAGGTTGGGGGATTGTAAGATCTCATCCTTTTCCTTGGTATTTTTTTCCTTCTTTAAATGTTTTATCTGAGAAATAATTTAATAAATGTTTTAAAGGATTTACATAAGAGAAAATGTCTAGTTAACACTTTGGAATATTTAATGAATGTTTTCAGAGTTAGATAGTGATTAGTGTGAGATTCTGAGGCCCATAAAGCCTCAGAAAAGGAAAAACAAAAATATTAATTATATTATATTAAGAGTATAAAATTTATTCAAAATAATTGAATAACTCTAAAACAGTGTGTCATATTAAAAATCTAAGACCACCATTGTGTCCGGAACTGAGTGTTTACAAAAGGAAGGGTATGACATGTGTAAGCGTCAGAAGTTTGGATTCCTCACTTGCGAGATAAAGTTTTTAAATAATTTTTATTTATTTTCACATACAATTTATTCAAAATAATTTAATTACATCAAAATGGTGTGTTGTATGAGAAATATGAGACCTTGGTTATGTCTAGAACAGGGTGTTTACCCTAAACAGTGTATGATATGTGTAGGCATAAAATGTTTGGATGCCTCACTTGTGAGATAATGTTTTTAAATAATTTTTATTTATTTATTTTTAATTAATAATAATTAAATATCTCTCAAAACATGCATCGTATGAGAAATCTGAGATCAATGATGGGTCTGAAATGAGGGGTTTACCCTAGACGGTGTATAACATTTGTAAGTGTCAGGTGTTCTGACACCTCGCTCGCAAAAATAACCCTTTTTATTTTAATTAATTATTTATTCCAAATTTTAAAGAATAAATCATTAATATCTCACAAACTGTGTGTCCTATGAGATATTTGAGACCACTGATGGGTCCGAAATGGGGGGTTTACCCTATCTAGGGTATAATTCTTATACGTAATAAACTTATTATTAAGGTTACATATTAACATTGTTTTATTTAATTAAATAATTAAATTAATTAATTAATTAATCTATTTCACTCTTAATTCATCTCCTCCAATGGGTTGGAATACATTTTTGACCATCAAAAAAACCTAGAAACTTCATTTATGGTCTATTTTCACTGCAAAAAACTCTTGAAACATCATTTATGATTGAATTAAATCACTCTGTCATCAATGATCGGGTGAAAAGGACATCAAATGTGGAATATTAAATTAGGGTTATTTATGATCAAATGGTTCAATATAACTTCATAAACGAACCATTTTTTGTGGATCAGGTTAGATCTGGTCATTTGGAAACACCTTCGGTTTTCACTTGGGTAGGTCAGGCGACTTCCTCTTCTTCCTATGTGGAGATCCAATGCGCAAAACACATGTTGCACATTTCCTCCTTGTGGTCTCAACCTAGTGCACCCCAAGCAGGTCTTGTTTCTTTTATTTTTTTAATTATTTATTATCTCTCTACTCTCTCATTTTCTCCAATTCTTATTTTAAAAAATGTAGTGGTTGGGAAAAAGATAAAAGAAGGTTTATTTTATAAATGATAATTCTATTTTTTAAAATTATAATTTCATGGGTTTCAAAATAAATTATCAAAGAATAATTTGATGAAATTATCTTTTAGTAATTATCATTATGTCGTCTTGTTAAATAATAATTGTGTAATAATGTCACATATAATTAGAAAGTAATATTATGGAATTATCATATGATAATTATATATGATATTATTATAAAATATTTATGAGGGGAAAATGTGCATTTTTTAGTATTCACCCATTCTTAATTTCCACTCGAACCAGACCTAGATAACCGATATCTTTTTCAATATTGATTAGATTGGCATGACGTTAGTGTCATTGGATTCATATTGATAAGAGGATGGTACGTATCAAATTTATTTTCATCAAAAATGAAGTACTCTAAGCATATTTTTATCAAATTGGATATTCTTATTTATTTAATTTCTCCTTCGATAGTCTTCAGAATAACGCGCCATCAATGATGTTGGGTTCATATTGTGTGTCCATCATATTTGAGGTACGTGGTCTAAATTTCAATCCCATAGTCTTAATTCATTTATGCATATGAAATTGTAGAAATTTTATGATATGATTAACAATTGATTTTTTCTATATTTAATTAATTAATTGGGTAGATTAATTAATTTGTGGGGATTGTGAAATTTGGAATAGAATTGGTTGGTTTAAATAATTAATTGATAGATTAATTATGAGGATTTTATGATGGTGGATGTGGTTAATTAATATTGGAATTAATTAATGGTCATGATGTGATTAATTAATTTCATTGGTTTAAATAATTAATTGATAGATTAATTATGAGGATTTTGTGATGGTGGAATTGGATAATTAATTTTGGAATTAATTAACGGTAATGATGTGATTGTATAATTTGGTTGTTTAAATAATTAATTACTTAATTAATTAATTGAAGTAACTTAATTATTAAATTGTTTAATTGGGGAATTAATTAATGGGAATTTTTTTGTTATAATAATTGGATGAGTCGGATTAATTAATTAAATAATTAATTAATGGATATTATTGTGTTGAAGTAATTTAATGAGTTAGATTAATTAATTGGTGAATTAATTAATGAGGTTTCTTGTGAAGGTGCAATTGAATGAATTAGGTTAATTATTTGAAAAATTAATTAATGTTGATGGTTGGGATATTTAATTGATAAGGTCGAATAATTAATGGTTGAATTAATTATGAGATAATGAGATTTGTAAGTTGAATAATTAACTGTTGAATTAATTATGTGATTTTGAAATAGATGATTTCAGATAATTAGTTGTAGAATTAATTATAAATTATTGATATTATGAATGAGATAATTAATTGTAGAATTAATTATGAGATTTTGAGTTGTGGATATTGATTAATTAATTCTTAAATTAATTAATGTGATAGTATTATTAACTAATTGTTGAAATAATTAACGTGATGATGTGATTAATTAATTGTTAAATTAATTAATGGGAATATGTGATTAATTAGTCATCGAATTAACTATTGTAATGTTGTAAGTAATTAATTATTGAATTAATTAAAATAGTGATATGATTAATTAATTGTTTATTTAATTAATGGGACTATATGATTAATTAATTATTGAATTAATTACTAGGACTATATGATTAATTAATTGTTGAAGTAATAAATGATGTAATTAATTATTTTTTGAATTAATTAGTGTGGTATTATGATTAATTAATTGTTGAATTAATTAATGGGACTATATGATTAATTAATTGTTGAATTAATTAATGTGATATTGTGTTTAATTAATTAATGAATTAATTATAGTGAAGTTGTGATACCTGTGGCATGTGATATTGTGATAAAAGATTAATGTTGATTAATTTTGAATAATGTGATGTATGTAATATATGTTCTTGATTGAGATATTAGTTGTGAGAGAGGAACTAATGCTCAAAATACTCACAGGGTGATAGACATGGCGTTCTACACCCAACATGCATGAAAAAAATTATTTTATGGGATAGAGACTGATGCTCAAAATACCCATGGGTTGTGAGACAGGGACTGATGATCCAAATACTCACGAGGGTGCTAGACATGACACTTTATGCCCATTAATTGGCATTGGACTATGGTTCTAATTAGTTGTGATATTAATTAAATTTAAATGGATAATGAAAGCACATTGGTATAAATGAAATGTGAATTGATCATGTAAAATGGTTCAGACTCCATCATGGGCCGAAGAAGGTATTGAGATACAGGAGTCCATGGGAACCCAGGGGTTTATACAGTTAAATAAAGTATATTTGAATAAATGTAAATTTTTTACCTTATTACTTATATTTTATTATTTATACAACTACATACATATTTATTGACTAGATTTGTTTTAGACGTTATTGGTGGTGGCCTAATGAGTTGTACTCACACCCTACTCAGGCTACCTGATCAGTACCTGAGTAGACTTTGTGTTTTATGGACAGGTTAAGAGAAAAGGCCTTGAGTTGGATGGATGAGTTAGGATGAATCTTAGATGAGGGAACCAGACATGGTTTGGGATTCGCTTGGGCGTCTTCAGTGTCTTTACTTTCCAATTTTTATTTCAAACACCTAACACATACTTTAACATGAAATGTTTTATTTTTCAGTTTGATATTGTATTTTCCTACTTTAATTATCTTGAGAAGCTGGTATTGATATTGATATATATTTATCCCACTATTGTTTATTATTTTTGTTGGTATTTACTCTCATAAAAGAGGATATAGTGTCCCTAAGACTGACTTACCAGACCCTCACTACTAATCGGCAGGCACTGGCATACAGGGAAGCGCACCTGAGGTCATGTGTTGGATCGGCTCAGGGCACTGGTGCGTGGCACCCAAGCCCATACGTTACAAAGTGGTATTAGAGGCAGGTTATTTTCTTCTTCTTTTGTCTTACTGTTTGGGAAATGAAGATAGAAGACTAAGAAGAGTCGGGGCTTGGTTATGATCTCATGCATGGGACTAGCTACCCCATGTACGAGGGAGAACCCAAGTACCCAGGGTTGTAATTGTTATTATTGTTATTTATGTTAAAGTTGAATATTATTTCACCATGGGTGACACACTTATTTTCTGATGTAGTTCTTGTTTTCAAAATTTGTTGAGATTAACTCATGCCCCTGTATGGAACAAGGGTTGAGACTGCAGTCATCATTCTAGTCACTCCTGATTATTTTATGACATACATCATTGTAGGGAGACATAGAAAAATGGGCTTTGGGTAAGTTGTTGTACTTAAACTGTTTTTCCTTACTCATGGAATTGAAATGAAAATGGTGCCTAATGTGAAATTGAGAGAGATTTTAAAATGATACAAGATGATAATAAATGAGTTTCTAAATGATAAACATGAAAAAATGATAATTTGTATACCCATGTTAACCAGGACCTAGGTGTATGATGGTTAAGGGTAGATTTGGTGCCTTGATTTTGACTGTGTGGAAGGATAAAGGGGGAAAGACTTGATATCGTTTTGTGCAAATCCCTCTTGTTAACTATGCTAAATGTTGTGAAAAAAATCCTTCATTTTTTTTTGACTCTTGATGTAGGTAGTTTGGGTAGAGAGAATTCCCTAGTTTGAGAACTCTATTATGGGTTGTGTGAAGGATCATATAGTTTTGGATTAGTGTGGTGAGATTTTGGCATGTAGGGAAGCCGAAGACATTTGAACATGTTAAGATGTTTCCATAGTGTGAGGTAACATCGATGATGAATGATTTGTGGTGGTGTTTATAGACGAATTTTTAGTGTAATTTTAATTAGTAATGATCATGTATCTTATCTTAACATCATCCTAGGTACATTGAGAAAGATATAGCTTTAAACCTCATTAAATGAATGTGTTTTGGTTGGATATGGGGCCCCTTGGAGGTTGTTCTTACGAATTGGTATATGTGGAGCTTGATGGTGAGAAGTATGCCATCGACAATTTATGGATGAGGTTCTTAGGATTGACAAGAGGTCAATAAAAACTACGATTGTTGAGCTACTTAACAAGAGGAGTTAAGGAAGCTCCGAAGGTGGATATATTTTAAGAACCTGGTTTTTCTTAAAGCTTCTTGGTAGTACATCTTGAGGACGAGCTGTTATAAGGTGGGGGGTTATAAGATCCTGTCGTTTTCCCAAGTATTTTTTTTCTTCCTCAAATGTTTTATCTGAAAAATAATTTAATAAATTTTTTAAAGGATTTATATAAGATAAAATGTCTATTTAACACTTTGGAATATTTAATGAATGTTTTAAGAGTCATACAATGAGTAGTGTGAGATTCTAAGGCTCGTAAAGCCTCAGCTAAGGCAAAATAAAACAATTAATTATATTATATTAGGTGGATAAAATTTATTCAAAATAATTGAATAACTCCAAAATTATGCATCGTATAAGAAATCCAAGACCACTATTGTGTCTGGAATAGCGTGTTTACCCTAGAAAGGGTATGGGATGTGCAGGCGTCAGACGTTTGGACGCCTCGCTTGGGAGATAAAGTTTTTAAATAATTTTTATTTATTTTCAGACATAATTTATTCAAAATAATTTAATTACATCAAAATGATGCATTTTTTGTAAAATCTGATACCATAGTTGTGTCCAGAATAGGGTGTTTTCCCTATACAGGGTATGACATGTATAGGCGTCAAACGTTTGGACTCCTCGCTCACGAGATAATGTTTTTAAATAATTTTTATTAACTTATTTTAATTAAAAATAATTAAATATCTCTCAAACGGTGCATGGTATGAGAAATATGAGACCACCGGTAGGTCTGGAATGAGGGGTTTACCCTAGACGGGGTATAACATTTGTAAGTGTCTGGTGTTTGTAAACCTCGCTCGCAAAAATAACCCTTTTTATTTAAATTATTTATTTATTCTAATTTTTAAAGAATAAATCATTAATATCTCACAAAATATGCGTCCTACAAGATATCTGAGACCACCGATGGGTCCAAAATGGGAGGTTTACCCTATCCGGGGTATAAATCTTATACGCAATAGACTTATTATTAAGGTTACATATTAACATTATTTTAATTTATTAAATCATTAAATTAGTTAACTAATAAATCTGTTTAATTGTTCATTCATCTCCTCTAATGGGTTGGAATCCATTTTTGACCATCCAAAAAAACTAGAAACTTCATTTATGGTCAGTTTTCACCACAAAAAACTCTTGAAACATCATTTAGGATTGAATTAAATCACCATGCCATCAATTATTAGGTGAAACGGACATCAAATGTGTAATATTAAATTAGGCTTATTTATGATCGAATGATTCAAGATCACTTCATAAATGAACCATTTTGTTTTGGATCGGGTTAGATCCGATTGTTTGGAAACACCTTCAGTTGTCACTTGGGTAGGTCGGGCAACTTCCTCTTCTTCCTCTATAGAGATCTGATGCGTGAAACACCTGTCGTGCATTTCCTCCCTATGCGCCTCAACCTGGTGTGCCCCAAGCAGGTCTTGTTTCTTTTGTTTTTTTTAGTTATTTTATTATCTCTCTTCTATCTCCTTTTATCTAATTTTTTTTTTAAATTTTTGGCTGGGAAAAAGATAAAATAAGGTTTATTTTATAAATGATAATTCTATTTTTTTTTAAAGATAATTTCAAGGGTTTGAAAATAAATTATCAAAGAATAATTTTATGAAATTATATTTTAGTAATTATCATTATGTCTTCTTGTTAAATAATAATTGTACAAAAATTTCAAATATAATAAGCAAGTAATATTATGGAATTATCATATGATAATTATATATGTTATTATTATAAAATATTTATCAGTGGAAAACGTGTATTTTTTTGTGTTCGTCCGTTCTTCGTTTTCGCTCGAACCAGACTTCAATAATCAAAATATTTTTCTATATTGATCAGATTGACATGTCTTTAGTGGCATTAGATTCGTCTTTATAAGAGGATGGTACGTATCAAATTTATTTTCATAGAAAATGAAGTATTATAAGCAGATTTTTATCAAACTGGATGGGCTTATTTATTTAATTTCTCCTTCTATAGTTGTCGGAATAATGTGTCGTCAACGATTTTGGATTCATATCGTGTGTTCATCATATTTGAGGTAGGTTGTCTAAATTTTGATCTCATAATCTCGATTCATTTATGTGTATGCAATTGTAGAAATTTTATGATATGATTAACAATTGATTTTTTATATATTAAATTAATTAATTTCGTAAATTAATTAATTTGGGGGATTGTGAAATTTGGAATAGAATTGGTTGGTTTAAATAATTAATTCATAGATTAATTGTGAGGATTTGTGATGGTGGAGCTGGTTAATTAATCTTGGAATTAATTAATGGTCATCATGTGATTAATTAATTTTGTTGGTTTAAATAATTAATTGATAGATTAATTTTGAGGATTTTGTTATGGTGGAATTGGTGAATTAATTTTGGAATTAATTAATGGTCACGATGTGATTAATTAATTTGTTCAGTTTAAATAATTAATTAATTAATTAATTAATTAAAGTAACATAATTATTTAATTGGGGAATTAATTAACGAGGATTATTTTGTTATAATAATCGAATGAGTTAGATTAATTAATTGATTAATTAATTGATGAATATTATTGTGTTGAATTAATTGAATGATTTAGATTAATTAATTGGTGGATTAATCAATTATATTTATTATGAAGGTGCAATTGATTTAATTGGGTTAATTAGTTGTTAAATTAATTAATGTTGATGGTTGAGATATTGAATTGATAAGGTGAAACAATTAATTATTGAATTAATTATGAGGCAATGATATTTGTAGGTTGAATAATTAATTGTTGAATTAATTATGTGATTTTTAAATAGATGATTTGAGATAATTTATTGTAGAATTAATTATAAATTATTGATATTATAAATGATATAATTAATTTTAGAATTAATTTTGAGATTTTGAGTTGTGGATATTGATTAATTAATTGTTAAATTAATTCATGTGATGGTTTCATTAATTAATTGTTGAAATAATTAATGTGATGATGTGATTAATTAATTATTAAATTAATTAATGGTAATATGTGGTTAATTAGTTATTGAATTAATTAATGTAATATTGTAATTAATTAATTGTTTAATTAATTAATATAATGATATGATTAGTTAATTGTTGAATTAATTAATGGGATTATATGATTGATTAATTATTGAAGTAATTAATGGGACTATATGATTAATTTATTTTTGAAGTAATTAATGATATAACTAATTAATTATTGAATTCATTAATGTGGTATTATGATTAATTAACTGTCGAATTAATTAAAGGGACTATGTGATTAATTAATTGTTGAATTAATTAATGTGATGTTGTGATTAATTAATTATTGTATTAATTATAGTGAAGTTGTGATACCTGTGACATGTGATATTGTGAAAAATATTAATGCTCATTAATCTTGAATAATGTGATGTATGTGATATATGTTCTTGATTGATATATGGGTTGTGAGGTAGGGACAGATGCTCTAAATACTCATGATGTGATAGACATGGCATTCTACACCCAACATGCATGAAAAAAAATTATTTTATGGTATAGGGACGAATGATCCAAATACCCATAGGTTATGAGATAGGGATTGATGCTCCAAATACTCACAAGGGTGCTAGACATGGCGTTCTGCACCCATTAATTGGCATTGGACTATGGTTCTAATTAGTTGTGATATTAATTGAATTGAAATGGATAATGAAAGCACATTGTTTTAAATGAAATGTGAATTGATCATGTAAAATGGTTCAGACTCCCGCATGGGTTGAAGTAGGTATTGAGATACAGGTGTCCATGGGAACTTGGGGGTTTATGCAGTTAAATAAAGGATTTTTGAATAAATATAAATTATTTACCTTATTACATGTATTTTTATTCTTTATAAAACTACATACATAGTTATTGAATGTATTTGTTTTAGACGTTGTTTGTGGTGGCCTACTGAGATATACTCGCACCATACTCAGGCTGCCTGATCAGTACCCGAGTAAACTTTGTGTTTTCTGGACAGGTTAAGAGAAAAGGTTCTGAGTTATATGGATTAGTTAGGATGAAGCTTGTATGAGGGAACCAGACATGGTTCGGGACCCACTTGGGCATCTTTAGTGTCTTTACTTTTCAATTTTAATTTCAGAAACCTAACACATACTTCAGTATGAAATGTTTTCTATTTTAGTTTGATATTGTATTTTCTTGCTTTCATTATCTCTAGAATCTAGTATTGATATTGATATATACTGATTCCACTATTTTTTATTATTTTTTATGGTATTTACTCTAATAAAGAGGGTATAGTCTCCCCATGACTAACTTACCAGACCCTCGCTGCTAGTCGGAAAACTCTAGCATATGGGGAGGTGCACTTGAGGGCATGTGGTGGACCGGCTTGGGGCACTAGTGCATGGAACCTGAGCCGGGATGTTACAAAGTGGTCTCAAAGGTAGATTATTTTCTTCTTGTTTTGTCTTATAGTTTTGGAAAGGTAGAAAGGAGACTATAAAGATTCAGGGCTTGGTTATGATCTCGTGCATGGGAGCAGCAACCCCATGTATGGGGGAGAACCCAAGTATCTAGGGTGGGAATTTTTGTTATTGTTATTTGATGTTACAGTTGAATATTATTTCACCTTGTGTGATGCACTTGTTTTCTGATGTGGTTGTTGTTTTTTAAAAAAAATTGAAATTAACTCATGGCGCTACATAGAACAAGGGTTGATTCTGCATGCATCATTCTAGGCACTCGTGATTATTTTATAACATACATCATTGTAGGAAGACACAGTAAAATGGGATTTGGGTAAGTTGTTGAACTTAAACTGTTTTTCCTTACTTGTGGAAATGAAATGAAAATGGTGCCTAACTTGAAATTAAGAGAGATTTTAAAATGATAAAATATGAGAATAAATAAGTTTCTAAATGATAAACTTGAAAAAATGGTAATGTTTATACCCCTGTTAATTAGGACCTAGGTGTACGTTGGTTAAGGGTAGAGTTAGTGCCTCAATTTTGACCGTGTGCCAGGATAAAGGAGAAAAGGATTGATATGGTTTTGTGTAAACCCCTCTTGTTAACTATGCAAAATGTTGTGAAAAAAAATATTTTGTTTTGATTGTTTGACCCTTGATGCAGGTAGTTTGGGTAGAGAGAATTCCCTAGTTTCAGAACTCAATTATGGGTTGTGTGAATGATCGTGTAGTTTTGGATCAGTGTGGTGAGATGTTGGCGGGAAAGGAAGCTGAATAAATTCAAACATGTTAAGGTGTTTCCATATTGGGAGGTAACATCGATGATGAAAGACTTTTAGTGGTGTTTATAGAAGAATTATTAGTGTACTTTTAATTAGTGATGATCATGTCCCCTATCTTGACATCATCCAAGGTACACTGAGAAAGCTCTAACTTTCTTCCTAGCTAAATAAATGTGTTTTTGTTGGATATGGGCCCCCTTGGAGGTTGTACTTATGAATTGGTATATGTGGAGTTTGATGGTGAGAAGTATTCCATCAACAATTTGTGGATGAGGTTCTCAGGATTGACCAGAGGTTGATTAAAACTACTATTGTTGAGCTACTTAACAATAGGGGTTAATGAAGCTCCAAAGGTGGATAGATCATAAGAATCTAGTTTTTTATAAAAGTGCTTGGGAGTACAGCTTGAGGAAGATCTGTTATAAGGGGGGTTGTAAGATCTCATCCTTTTCCCAGGTATTTTTTTCTTCTTTAAATGGTTTGTCTGTGAAAAAAATTAATAAATGGTTTAAAGGATTTACATAAGAGAAAATGTCCAGTTAACACTTTGGAATATTTAATGAATGTTTTCAGAGTCATATAGTGAGTAGTGTGAGATTTCGAGGCCCATAAAGCCTCAGTAAAGGTGAAAAAAATATTAATTATAACATATTAATCATGGAAAATTTATTCAAAATAATTGAATAACTCCAAAACGATGCATTGTATGAGAAATCCAAGACCACTGATGTGTCCGGAATAGAGTGTTTACCCTAGGAAGGGTATGACATGTGCAGGCATCAGATGTTTGGATGCCTCACTCATGAGATAAATTTTTATTTATTTTAGAGACAATTTATTCAAAATAATTGAATTACATCAAAATGGTGTGTTGAATGGGAAATATGAGAACGTCATTGTGTTCAGAACAAGGTGTTTACCCTGAACAGGTTGTTTACCCTGAACAAGGTATGACATGTGTAGGCATCAAACGTTTGGACGCCTCACTCATGAGATAATGTTTTTAAATAATTTTTATTTATTTATTTTAATTAAAAATAATTAAATATCTCTTAAATGGTGTGTATTATGAGAAATCTGAGACCACTGATGGGTCTGGAATGAGGGGTTTACATTAAATGGTGTATAACATTTGTAATCGTCGGGTGTTTGGACACCTCACTCGCAAAAATAACCCTTTTATTTTAATTAATTGTTTATTCTAGTTTTTAAATAATAAATAATTAATATCTCACAAACTTTGCATCCTACGAGATATCTAAGACCATCGATGGGTCCGAAATGGGGGGTTTACCCTAGCCGGTGTATAATTCTTATACGCAACAGAATTATTATTAATGTTGCATTTTAACATTGTTTTATTTAATTAAATCATTAAATTAATTAATTAATTAATCTGTTTCACTATTCATTCATCTCCTCCAATGGGTTGGAATCCATTTATGACCATCGAAAAAACCTAGAAACTTCATTTATGGTCTGTTTTCACCAAAAAAACTCTTGAAATGTCATTTAGGATTTAATTAAATCACTCTACCATCAATTATCAGGTGAAATAGACATCAAACGTGGAATATTAAATTAGGGTTATTTATGATCTAACAATTCAATATCACTTCATAAACAAACCATTTATTGTGGATTGGGTTAGATCCGGTCGTTTGCAAACACCTTCGGTTGTCACTTGGGTAGGTCAGGTGACTTCCTCTTCTTCCTCTGTAGAGATCTGGTGCACGAAACACCTGCTGCGCATTTCCTCCTTGTGTGCCTCAACCTGGTGCGCCACAAGCAGGTCTTGTTTCTTTTATTTTTTTTTAAAAATATTTTATTATCTCTTAATTGTCTCCTTTTCTCTAATTATTTTTTTAAAAAAATGTGGTTGGGAAAAAGAGAATAGAAGGTTTATTTTATAAATAATAATTATATTTTTTTAAATGATAATTTCATGGGTTTTAAAATAAATTATCAAAGAATAATTTGATGAAATTATCTTTTAATAATTATCATTATGTCATATTGTTAAATAATAATTGTGCAAAAATTTAAAAGATAATTATCAAGTAATATTATGGAATTATCATATGATAATTATATATTTTATTATTATAAAAATATTTATCAGAGGAAAACGTGTATTTTTTTTTTGTGTTTAACTGTTCTTCATTTCCGTTCAAACAAGACTTCAATAATCAATATCTTTTTAGATATTGATCAGATTGACTTGCTGTCAGTGGCATTGGATTCATTTTGATAAGGGGATGGTGCGTATCAAAAAAAATCATAGAAAATGAAGTATTTTGAGCAGATTTTTATTAAACCAGATATGCTTATTTATTTAATTTCTCCTTCAATAGTTGTCGGAATAACGCATCGTCAGCGATGTTGGATTCATATCACATGTTCATCATATTTGAGGTAGGTGTTCTAAATTTCAATCCCATAGTCTTGATTTATTTATGAGTATGCAATTGTAGAAATTTTATGATATGATTAACAATTGATTTTTTCTATATTCAATTAATTAATTGGGTAAATTAATGAATTTGTAGGGATTGTGAAATTTGGAATATAATTGGTTGGATTAAATAATTAATTGATAGATTAATTATGAGGATTTTGTGATGGTGGAACTGGTTAATTAATCTTGGAATTCATTAATAGTCATGATGTGATTAATTAATTTATTTGGTTTAAATAATTAATTGATAGATTAATTATGAGGATTTTGTGATGGTGGAATTAGTTAATTAATTTTGGAATTAATTAATTGCCATGATGTGATTAATTAATTTGGTTGGTTAAAATAATTAATTAATTAATTAATTAATTGAAGTAACATAATTATTTAATTTTTTAATTAGGGAATTAATTAATGGGAATTTTTGTGTTATAATAATTGGATGAGTCGGATTAATTAATTGAAAAATTAATTAATGGAGATTATTGTGTTGAAGCAATTGAATGAGTTAGATTAATTAATTGATGAATTAATTGATGATATTTGTTGTGACGATGCAATTGAATGAATTATTAGTTGATAAATTAATTAATTTTGATGTTTGGGATATTGAATTAATAAGGTCAAATAATTAATGGTTGAATTAATTATGAGGCAATTAGATTTGTAAGTTGAATAATTAATTGTTGAATTAATTATGTGATTTTGAAATAAATGATTTGAGATAATTAATTGTAGAATTAATTATAAATTATTGATATTATGAATGAGATAATTAATTGTAGAATTAATTATGAGATCTGAAGTTGTGGATATTGATTAATTAGTTTTTAAATTAATTAATGTTATGGTATTATTAATTAATTGTTGAAAAAATTAATGTGATGATGTGATTAATTAATTGTTAAATTAATTAATAGGAATATGTGATTAATTAGTTATTGAATTAATTAATGTAATGATGTAATTAATTAATTATTGAATTAATTGATATGGTACTATTATTAATTAATTGTTCAAGTAATTATTGATGTAATTAATTCATTATTGAATTAATTAATGTGGTATTATGATTAATTAATTATCAAATTAATTAATGGGACTATGTTATTAATTGATTGTTGAATTAATTAATGTGATGTTATGATTAATTAATTATTGAATTAATTATAGTGATGTTGTGATACCTATGATATGTGATATTGTGATAAAAGATTAATGCTGATTAATCTTGAATAATGTGATGTATGTGATATATGTTCTTGATTGAGATATGGGTTTTGAGATAGGGACCGATGCTCCAAATACTCATGGGGTGATAGAGATGGTGTTCTACACCCATCATGCATACAAAAAAATTATTTTATGGGACAGGGACTCATGCTTTAAATACCCATGGGTTTTGAGACAGGAACCGATCCTTCAAATACTCACGAGGGTGCTATACATGGAATTATACACCCATTAATTGGCATTGGATTATGGTTCCAGTTAGCTATGATATTAACTAAATTGAAATGGATAATGAAATCACATTGGTTTAAATGAAATGTGAATTGATCATGTAAAATGGTCCAGACTCCGGCATGGTCCGAAGCAGGTATTGAGATACGGGTGTCCATGGGAACCCAGGGGGTTTATGTAGTTAAATAAAGGATATTTGAATAAATGTAAATTTTTTACCTTATTACTTGTATTTTTACTCTTTATATAACTGCATACACAATTATTTACTATATTTGTTTTAGATGATGTTGGTGGTGGACTATTGAGTTGTACTCCCACCCTACTCGGGCTGCCTGATCGGTACTCGAGTAGACTCTGTGTTTTCTATACAAGTTAAGAGAAAAGTCCTTAAGTTAGATTTTTAAGTTAGTATGAATCTTGGATGAGGGAACCAGACATGGTTTGGACCCTTTTGGGCATCTTCAGTGTATTTACTTTTCAATTTTCATTTTAGACACCTAACACGTACTTCAACATGACATGTTTTCTGTTTCAGTTTGATATTGTATTTTTCTGCTTTCATTATCTTGAGAAGATGGTATTGATTTTGATATATATTTCTTCCTCTATTGTTTATTATTTTTTCTGGTATTTACTCTGATAAAAGAGGGTATAGTCTCCCCACAACTAACTTACCAAACCCTTGCTGCTAGTCGATAGGCTCTGGAGTACGGGGAGGCGTGCCTGAGGTCATGTGGTGAACCGGCTCAGGGAACCCGAGCTGGGACTTTACAGGGTGGTTAGGTATATTTCTAATCATTTAGTCAGTTGGAGCTTAACTAAGATGAGATTTTTCCTCTCATATGATGAGTATGACATATGATCCCTCGAATGCGATAGACTATGGGAGTGTATGGCTACACCTTGATATTGTATATCTATCTGGATAATGGATATGTGATGTTATTATCCATCAGGATGGATTACATGTGATGTATTCATCAATTAGATAAGTTTATACTCAAAGAATAGAGAATATATGAGTCGACTATAAGTGATTGACATGCTCTATTTTCCATGGTCACTCGATGTCTTGGAAAAAGGGAAAATATGACTATGTACATTTTCATATGATACAAACTAGTGGACACGGGTATAGAGATACATGTGTTTGATGTATATCACATTATATCCCATTATATATTGAGTAACATTTCCACTTTTCTAGAGTCCACTCTTTGATTACATATATGGATCTAGATATTCATATTTTTTGTCAACATTGTAAAGGCCCATAGGGTCACACTTTGTGGTTGACTAGATGGGAGACTGATAGAGATGTTCCATAAAGCCTTATATATATTATATATATATATACACTTATATTTCATATAAATTTTGATTTTCATGCATATAAGGGTATATTATTTTATGTAATATTCGATTACAGAAAAATGATAAATAGTTATCATTTTGTGTTTCACCCACATAATCTATCATTAAATGAAATCATTTCATATCTATATGAAACATATAGGGAGTAAATTCATATGATACATGAACTAACCATTATATTTATACATGTTTTTTAATGCATGAGTTAATTCATACACCACCCAAGAGCATCCTCGGGTTCTATATAAACCCTACTATTATATGATGGTGTGTGGGGGTGTGGATTTTATATACTCATGCTTAGTTGATACTCCCTAACTTATTTCTCTTTATCACCTTCCTCCTTTGCATATAAAGGTGCTATAATGCTGAAGAGAAAAGGTGAATCCCATCTGAACAGCAGATGACTCAGTTTAGCCCATTGAAACCTATGGAGGTGGGATGATTTTGTTTTCCACTTTGGTGATATTTATCAAAATAATTGTCACAATCCCCTCCCCACAAAGTGTACCCCTCCTAGGACAATAATTAGAGGAGAGAGATAGTTACCCCCAAGTCTTACCTCCAGTAGGCCTCGGGTTAGCGACTAGCATTGAGGGTATAGTAAATGCACAAATGGGAGGAATTACCCTCTAAGAGAACAAATGTGAAAGAGAGAGATAAGACATACACCAACCAACTCCTGCTCAGACTACAATATAAAATAAATCCCAAATACATATATGTAATTTCATTCAATAACTACTACAAATTAAATGGAAAACTATAAGTACCAAAAGAAACTAAAATAGTAGCGACCAAAAAGCCCGAAAAGCTCCTACAACCACAAGCTAGTAGTAACTTTCCTGATCTCCAACTTGCTCCAAGTGAACTGAAAAATAGTTTATATATATGTAGGGTGAGTATGATAGTATATTCAATATAATCCTCCCTGGATCCTCTCATGAAAAAGTGAAGAAACCATGCTAAAGCATAGTGAAAAACAAGTGAAACTAACTCATCACCTAAACATGTATACTATGTTACTAGACTCACCATGGCTACTCTCACCAAGTATCGCATACAAGAGTATATAATATAATAAAGAATATCTAGGGTACCCTGCTACCACTTCCCCATTATTTTGCCACTTTTCCCCAACGTCGCACATCCTAAGCATCTCTCTCCAAAAAGGCATGCTCGTAGACACCTAGGAGAAGCACCACAACATGTACCTCATGCAACACAACCACCATGTCCACGTAACCAAAGTAACCAAGTAGTTTCCGGGAGCCACCGCAGCTTGCATAACATGTATCATATGTTGGGTATTATACCTCAATTCATTACAACCCATACACTGAGTAAGGATCCTCAAGACATCACAAAATATACATGTTACACCTATAGTATTCCATAGGAAACTATATCCATAATATATGTGTGTGAATAACCACAAGCCTTTACAACCCTCTAAAAACACATATAGGTAAAACTAACCATTTTTTCTACCAAAAAAAGTAACTACCAATAGAATATAGTGGGTCCAAATGGGGTAGTCATCCATCCATCCTCCCATGGGAATGTTAGGGAAAACACCCCCTAGGGATCAGAATCCCTGGGGTGTCAATCTCCCTAACCGGTAGGGAGGAGGAGTGTATAGAAACAAAAAACGTAAATGATATAATATATCTCACAACCATACTATGGGCATAACCAATTCTTAGACTCAACTACAGCTAACGTCTCTCAGACTCTTGACTACCACTGCTAAGACTAGATATCCTATAACCACACAACCATTTAAAGAGATTTATTAAATTATCTTATCCCTTTTTAATCAGTTTCACTTTATGTTAATTAATTCTTTAACCATTAATTAACCATTAACATTTTCTACATTACATTTTATTAGTATTCCAACCAAGATCCATGCCCTGTGGGCATAACTAAACCAAGTCCACAGTTCCTTTAAATTATAACCTCGGTATTTCATCCCAATAAGATCCAACCCCATGGGTTAACATTTACTCAACCATTTATTAATAATATTATCACTTTCCATAATTCCTAGGAATTATAGAAAAAAATTCTAAGCTACTAAACACTAGGGGATCAACATGATGAGTGGGTGAACTACTAGTTGGGTATTTTCTACCTATAGTAAGAGTGTTGACCCTTTAATCCTTGAGAATCTAAACAAGAAAAGCTTGTGGAATACCCCATGTATCATAACCTCTTTTGGAAGGAGGGTAAACAAGACCAACTACCTCAAGTAGTGGGGAAAGTAAATCAAATAAATAAACAAGCATCACAACATTCACATTTATGGGTAAGCACGGGTTCAACCCATTCCATCATCCCAGGTGTCCTCCCTGACACCCATATGCATAAACTACCGCATATTTCCACTCTAGTTGTTAACTACTGTCACAACCACTGGTCCTATCTTCCCCCACATGTCACAACATTCATCCAAGATCACATCATAGTATAAAAGGTAGGAAACAAACAATAAGCAACTGGGCTCTTGGCCCCAAGCAAGGCATTCACACACGACGAGCTCTCATGGTTCTAAAGTAAAAGACACTAAGCCTTATAAGAAAGAGGGTAAATAATAACCATACAAGGCATTATCTTTTATCAAACAACTAGTTCTATAATCCATCTTGAATTAAACAATTTAATTAAACATGCATAACTGCATCCATTTGATTATCATCAAAGCACAACAACAAAAACTAGATTCATTAAACATGCCTCTTTATCTTTGGTCAATTAATTTATAATTAATCTCATATTTACGTTAATTACCAATTTCCATCAAGAATTTCATGTTAAACAATTGATCATAGATATCACACTATCTAGAAAACAAGAGGCAAACCATTATCACGGTATAAAGTAACAACATACAATTGATTCCAATTATTTAATCTAGTTCTAATATTTATTATGTCAATTTCATTATGATCCAGTGGATAAAATATGACATCTATATTACTACACAAAAAACAATAGAGAAGTCATGAATCCCCTACCACAAAATATTTTTGACGTTTATTGTCAACAAGCCAACACAATGGATCATGATCACCCCTCCCGCAATGGATGCATCCACCCGAGGATTCCGTGACATAATCGCATCAACCAACACCCAATAATGGTCCATTAGAAAGATGGAGAAAATGTTCCATAACATTTCAAGGAGAAATGGGAGGAAACAGATTGAAGAACCCATAAGAATAGAGATAGAACATACTTTCTATCGAATAGGGATTGGCACTTGTTGCTTGCACCAAAATAGGGGGTGTGCATGTAGTAAGAAGAACTCCAAGGAAAATCCAATCCAAGGTCCACACCATAATTGCACATCTACTCAATAAAGAAAGGTTCTAGGCACCTCTTACCAAGAAAAAAATATAAAAGAACAAGGCATAATGTATCTCAACCTTTTAAAAATCTAAAGGGAGCAGCCTTTTAGATACGGTTTAATTTTTTTATTAATGTAGGATCTCATCAAGACTATGTAGTTTTACCAAGTAAAGGCACCCAGACCATTAGGAAAATTAATATAGGAGTTATGGGATTTGAATTGGCCTTAAATACCTTAAAACAAGGCTTTGAATGAATTTTACGTCAAAGAAAATTTCAAACAGGTGAAACTGTAGGAATCTAGAAACATTGTTCACTGGTTGATCTAGAAACATTGTATCACCTATTGATAGATAAAGATGACTTGCCAAAACTGACATATGAAGATGACTCACTGATAGATGAAGATGACTCACTGACACCGATAGATGAAAATGACTCACTAACACTGACAAATGAAGATGACTCACCAACACTGATAGATGAAGATAACTCATCTAAAGATGACTCACTGACACCGATAGATGAAAATGACTCACTAACACTGAAAAATGAAGATGACTCACCAACACTGATAGATGAATATAACTCATCTAAAGATGACTCACTAATAGTTGAAGATAACTCATCAACACCTACAAATGAAGATGACTCACTGACATCGATTGATGAAGATGAATCATCGACAGATGAAGATGACTCACTAACACCGATAGATAAAGATGACTCACCAACACCGATAGATGAAGATGACTCACTGAAAAATGAAGATGGCTCACTGACACCAATAGATGAATATGACTCACCAATAGTTGAAGATGACTCGCTGATAGCATTGATCACATTTATCTCACCGACAACACTATTCACATCTGTCTCACTAATAACACTATTCTCAAAACTGGAAATATTGTTCACGGAACTAGAAATTTAATAAAGTGTTGGGGATAAGTCTCCTTGACCACTCAGAACACCTCAAACACCATATTTTAGTAAGGTAATGGACCAGAGTGGTCCAAACCATTGCATCAGATACCTCTCAAAACATTTTCATCTTTGAGAATCCAAAACCAACCCAGAGAGGAAACAAAAAAAGGGTCTGACCAACCACCCTTAAAGTACCTCTTAAGTCTCTTGCCACTAAAGTAGCTCAACCACTTCCTTAAAGGAATAATATGAAACCACATGAGAACTAAAAAAAACTCCTAACTACTCTCCCATGGGAGATACCTCTCAAAAGAGAGGTAGCCACAAGAAGCAATAAGAGAAGCCATCTCATAAACAGGAAAGGTTTATAACCACAAGACGAACATCATTACAAGAAAAGAGATAAAAATCAAACAGATCAGGGTACTGATTATGTATTTGTGAATTATGTTCCCAAGTACTCTCCTCCACACCACCATGTTCCCATAAGACACAAAACAAGGGGATAGCATGCCTACACAACACCTTCTCCTTGCGGTCCTGAATCTCTACAGGCCGCTCCTCGAAGGTCACATCATCATCAACATTGATATCACCCCAATAGATGATGTGAGAGTCATCATGAAGATAATGAAGAAGTTGTGACATGTGAAAAACATCATGTATCCAGATCATCTGTGGGGAAAGTGTTACCCAATACGCCACGGCTCCAACATGAGCCAATGCCTTGAAAGGCCCAACAAACTGGGGAGAAATCTTACTCCCATGACCAAACCTTCATTACCCATGATGGGGAGTCACCTTCAGAAACACATGATACTCAATGTCAAACTCCAAAGGTCTCCTCCTATGATCGGTATAGTATTTCTGATGATCTCGTGCTACCTTCATCCTCTCACAAATCATCTGAACCGTCTCTATCATGTTATGTGCCAGTTTCGGCCCGAGAATTACTGATTCTCTGACCCCAGTCTAACACAAAAGAGAATGGAAAGTTTGGCCATACAAGGCTTCAAATGGAACCATACCAATGGTGGAGTGGAAACTATTATTGTAGGAGAACTCCACCAAGGTTAAGTGCCTCATCCAAAAACCACAAAAATTCAAGACACAAGAGTGCAACATGTCTTCAAGTGTCTGGATGGTTCACTCTGTATGACCATTCATCTGTTGATGAAAAGAAGTTTTAAGGTATAACTGAGAAATAAAATAATGTTGGAGATCTCACCACACCCTGAAGGTAAAATGAGGATCTTGATCGTAAATTATCTTCCTCGGGACTCCGTGAAGTCTCACCACCTCCTCCAGATACTACCTCAACAAAACATCCAATGAGATTGACTCCTTGATTGCTATTGTCACACCCTAACTTTTAAATTTACTTTTATTTAATTATTCCTTGGCTTTGGTTACTCGCGTCAAGGTTCAGGTCGGGTCCCAGTTTAAAATTTTTAACGTTTAATGACTTTGGTGGGTTTCGAACTGGTGTGCGGGCATCATATAGTTGGCGGTAGCCACGTGGTCAGCCCTGGTGCCTGTAGAGTTGCCTAATGTTTAAAATAAATAAATTTTGATGAAAATAAACTAGTGTAAAGAGGTTGTTTCGTAATAATAATATTATTATTGTGTATATAATAATATTATTATTTTTGGAAGTGTTATTATTATCATTTTTTATTATTAAAAATGTTATTCATATTTTTATTATTAAATGGTTGTTAATATTATTATTTATTTTAAATTGTTACTACTACTATTATTATTTAAAAGGATAAAATTATTATTAGAATTATTATTATTTTATTATTACTATCATGTTACTATTATTAATATTATTGTAATTTTTATTATTTTATTATTGATATTATTATTATTATTATTATTAAGAATATTATTATTATTATTTATATTATTATTATTATTTATATTATTATTTTTATTGTTATTGTTTTTAATAAAAATAATTATAATTTTTATTAAAAAAAATATTATTGTATTAATGGTATTATTATTATTATTATTGTATCATTATTATTATTGTTGTATAATTATTATTATTGTAATTATTATTATTATTATTTTATTATTATTATTATTATTATAAAACTAGAAAAGAAAAACAAACCCCTAAGTCTCCCCCTTCCCACTATGCACCGTGCCCAGACCCCCCTGGTTCCCCTCGCCTCTCGCACCCCAACGCACTCCGGCTGGCTCCTGACCGTCACCCTCACAACCCCCAACAGTTCCGACCACCCAGCCTCTCCTCTCTTCACCTTTGCGCACCGTAAAACTGCCCCTCTCCCCCTCTGTGCTCGCCCTCTGCTCTGGCAGTAGCCGCACCCCCTACTGGTCCGCCCTCAATCCTCACCACTACGGTTGTAGCTGCACTCGCCCTCCTTCCACGCCTCCGGATAGCTGACACTCCTTTCCCTCCTGGTTCACCCTCATTCTGCACCTCTGGTCAGCTGACACACCCTCCCTCTCCTTTACTCCGGCCAACACGACCGACTCTAGTGCCCTCCCTCTCCCTCTGACATAGTGCACGGACCCGCCTCCACTGCTTTCCCCTTCCTGACGCCCTCCATCTCACCGGTGTGAGTTTTCCTGCCTGGTGACCTCACCTCGGGTGTTTTTCTTTTTATCTTTAGTGTTTTGATTTAAGTTTTTCAAACTCTAATGGTCCAAATTATAATTCACTCATTTTTTTCATTGTTTTAGGTGTGTTATTGGTACACAGGGGGTTGTTATTCCTTTTGCTGAAGCAGTGTCAAGGTCGCACGCTATTGAGGTAGGCGAATCCGCATTTTCCTTTCCAATTAAGTTCATTTAATTCTTGAGTGTTTTTAATTAAATCTTTGATTTTGTTTGCACCTTCGCAATACATTTGGTTAATCTGCTATTATTTTTTCAAGTTAATTTTTTTTGCTAAAAAATAGTTTTGAAATATTTTCCCGGGTTATGTTTTTCTATGGTTATAGAAACTGTGTTATTTGGATGTCAAATGTTGTATTGATAGTCTTTTAAACATGAAACT
Source organism: Viscum album (assembly GCA_963277665.1). Lineage (NCBI taxonomy): Eukaryota > Viridiplantae > Streptophyta > Magnoliopsida > Santalales > Viscaceae > Viscum > Viscum album. The sequence continues at coordinate 637,530,100 of OY728146.1, read as the reverse complement.
CGCATTTATGATACTCTTCAATAGTTTATCATGGTGTTTGTAGTTTGTGCAATTTGTTAGATCTGTTTATGGAATTGTTTATAAAATTGTTTGATTCGTTTATAAAATTTCCAGCAGACTATTTGGGTTGCTTATAAAATTATTTATGCATTGTTTGACCAGATTATAAAATTTTTTTAGAAAATAGTTAGTCAATTTTTATAATTGTTGATGAATTTTCTGGTATGTTTTACTAGTTTCTTGTTTTTCAGAAATAGGTAAATTTGGAAATATTCTGGTCAAATGTATTTTTGGTTTGGTGTGTTTGGATTGACAACATCGTAACTTGGAAATTGTGTTAAAAATGATTTGAAAAGGGCTTTTATGGATTTAAGGGGATTGTTTTTTGTTCTATTAATGATGCCAATGTTTGGTCTTTATTTCAAAGAAAATGCAATCCTTGTGGAAATAGTTTAGAAATTTCATATTAGTTATTGTTGAGCCATTGGATGTTGGCACATCCATGGGTGCACTAGGTGTACACATGGATGTTCCCTCAAATGAATATGACACCTTCAAAATAATTTTGTTTAAAACTTTGGTTTTATAAATAGATTTTGTTTCCTAAATAAGGATTGGTCCTTTGAGTGTATTTTATGAAACGTTTGAAATGTAGTCTCAAAGGGTGTGCATGTTTGGCCTTTAGTGTGTGTTTTAATGAATGTTAGGCTCAAGGGGCCATTTGGTCATTTCATAAGATTGCGCGTTTTTCTTTAAGAGTTTGAAAGGTTTTAATAAAAATTCATTGGAGACTTTGTACTTAAAGTACCGTGTGGATCTTCCAACTTATGGATGAAGTTGTGTTAACTTTTAGAATGGTTTGTGTTTAGAGATTGTATGAGCCAGGTCAGAGTTTTAAATGTTTTTAGAAAGTGGTTTCAACATGGACATGATGTTATAACCTAGTTGGCATTTTTTATGTTGACATGTATATATATATATAAGTATATGGGGATGTCCTATCTAGGGTAACCCTTTATGGTTGAATGCATAGGAAGTGTCCATGTTTTGGGTAGGCAAGTGCGATGACAACCTGTTAGTTGAGTTACACGTGTGAGGGCCTCCTACTTGCATAGTATTACTACCACCATGGGTTCCTGGACGTCCTTTAGATGATTTAGTGACGGTTTCTAATCAACCCTGATTAGACGGTTTGGTACCCCCTGAATTGGTTGTTTGTCCAGGCGGGCTTTTCCACTGGTTTTGGTCAGTTTTAGGGTGGCCAATTGGTTATAGACTTAGGAACTTCACCATACGCTGGAAGGTGGTTACAAACTGAGTATGTCCATGGATCTTCTAGGGATGTTTAGGATCACCCATGGTTACTTGATCATTTATATTTTTTGTTTACCTTCTGTTGTACTAGTTTATTTCCAGCTCTCACTGTTTACCTATTTTATTTTAGCACAACTTTGGTATCACCTGTTTTGGTTTTCGTTTTCAAATGGAAGTTGGTTTTGGAGAATGATTGGTCTTTGTGTTGGAATTTAAAACGGGGAAATTATTTTTGTTTTATTAAAATTCAAAAAACTCTATTTTTATATATGTACTTCAAACTATCATTAATGGACTATTTCATGGAAGGAAAGGTATGGATTCTGTTGTGTTTTCCTACTAATAATTTCAGTGCTCACCCCTACATTATCTTTTTAGTTTCATGTTTATTTATTGTTGGATCTCTCTCGGAGCGAACTTGGTTCTGAGTTGGGTGGTGACCTAGAAGGTCACATAAAGGTATGTGCAGCTTATTTTCTTTCCGCTGCTAGTTTTATTTTTATCATCAGTTTTTATTTATCCATTTATCATTTTTTTCATGGGACAAATCATTCCCAACAATTAAATTTTGATGTCCAGCACTGGTTTCCATCCTGAGGGGATCAGGAACGTCCTTCGAGACATATCACGGACCAAATCGGGTGATCGGTTCAAGGTCGAACCGGTTTAGTTCATGAAAAAATGGTATCATATTAGGCCCTTGTTATTTGGGGTGTCTGGTAGAAAGATATTAGTACTATCGAGACTCAGGAGGTGGGTATAGGAAGGGCTTCATGAACCCTCACTCGTTCCAAACCTCAAGTCTCCAGGGGTAGTCTGAGAATTGAGTCTTTTTCTTGTTCTGGTTTGTTTTAAACTGAGGGATGACAATGGAGGCAAGATGATTTCATGTTGTGATTTCATATGGAGTAGTGACCCATGTGATATCTAAGTGCGCGTTTCAAGTTCCTCTTAGTTTTATTTCCTATTTGGGGCATGGCTCACTACCATGTCACTCAGTTGGGCATAGACACTAGTCCCTCTCTCTGATAGTTTGGTGTAAGTGGTTTTTTTCTTAGTTCTAGTTGGTGTAAGTGTGTTTTTGAAAATTAAAAATGGGTTTTAGAAATGATGATTCTTCCTTTTAAATGGTTTTGAGATTGGTAAAATTGGTTTTAAAGGGAAACTTTTTGGATTGACAATTTGGTAATTGTTTTAAATTGGTGAAGAAATTAAATGGATGGACACATATGTGTCAGTCCATGGAATTTCATGGGAGTTTATTTGAAATTAAAGGTTTGACCTTGTTTTATAAAGGTGGTTTTTGAAAGAGTTTTTTTGGATGTGTTTATATTTATTTGGTTTTTGAACTAGTTTTTTTTATGAAGGTTCTTTCAATGATGTTTCTTCATCTTGATATTGGTTGTGGCTCTATGTTTTATATGTTGTTCAGAAAATTCCACCCAGAAAGGTCCCCAAGGTTTCTGATAAGTCATACTTGGTTTTTGGTTCTTCTCGGACGTTTCTTGTCCTTTACAGTGATCGGGGTTTGTTATAGGCAATATAGTGTCTTGGAGAGGTTGATCACATCTTTACAGTATTGAGAACTTCCAAAGCTTTCAGAGTGTGTGTCGTTTTGGGTCTTTTCGAAGGTCCAGCTATGGGAGAATGGGAGTTGTTCGCCCTGCCATCAATAAAAATTAGGATGACATGAGATGTCTTTAAATACAGCTTCATCTGATAGTTAAAACTTTAATATGTGAAGAGGAATAAAAGGGAATAACTTATGTGCATTCAACAAGGCCCAACGGATGGTGAAATCATATGTTGACCATTTCAAGGAACTTGTATCCTTTTATCCAGAGGTAGCGTCATAGTATTTGATGAAGACTTCCCTCTTCATCGGGGGTCTTCTTTCAAATATCAAGGAGTGGGTCCTCCCTTATAAAGACCATCATTTCAAGAATCTGGTGGATGAGGCGTTCCTATCTAAGTTGGTCTCCGTAATTCAGATGGTTGGAAATCCAACATATCTAGTTGCTCATGAAGGTTCCCTCTCTGGCGAATAGAGTGTGCCAGAGGGACCTATTTCTAAAGAGTCCTCTACATTGGTTTTGGCTTCCATTTCATTGGATCATTTAATAGTGTTCCATTAGTGTGGACGTTTAGGGCACATGAATCCATCATGTTGCATCTCTCTGAAGACGTGCCATCATTGCGGGTGTCTGGGTCATCTAGAGAAGTTTTTTAAGAAGCATCGCCTGAAGAAGAAATTGTTATTGGAGGATTCTAGTGCATGACTATGAGGAAAGAGAAGATTCAGCTATCAGAGCCTCATCTATAGGTCTTGGGGTGAAGATCACACATAGTCAGGAGTTTCTGGGGGTGTGAAGCCTTGATCCAAGTTTTGTGTTCCATCTTGGTAGTGGAACATTTAAAGTCTTTTCATTCTTGTTTTTTACTATTAAAGTTTTATTGTTATTGTGAGTTCATTATTCGATGTGGGAATTTGATGAACTTTTTTTGTTTCAATCCAACAGTTCTGTTTGTCTAATTATGGTTTTCTAAATCGTGCATTTTTTTTAAAGTGTGTCCGGACCTTTTATGGGTTGATCTCGGTTTAACTGTGCTCGTTTGGATATGTAAGTGCCTATGGAAGAATCGGTGTTTGTATTTATGCTCGGGTTCACTGCTTGGGTTAAGTTCTGCTCAGATTCTTTTCTTTGGTGTTGGAGGTTTTTTTTTTCAGTGTCGAGATTTCCAAGTTCTAGCGGAGGTGTTGTTTCTCTTGTGCTATAGAAGATAGTTTTGATCGGTTGGGAGTTACCACATCACCCCCATTCCCGAAGTGGTATGTTTGGGTGTTAATTTTTTGTGCTAGTTAAGTTTTTTGGTGGGGAGAACCCTCTCGTGTTCTCTCATTTTTTTTGTTGTGGTTTCCTTCGGTTTCAATCGGGTATGGATTCAAGTTTTGTCTATCGTTTGGTTGGGTGACTTTCTGGGGGAAAAAAGTGTCTGTGGTGGGGAGAATTGTCACACCCCGACTTTTAAATTTATTTTTATTTTATTATTCCTTGGATTTGGTTACTCATGTCAAGGTTTGGTCTGGGTCCCGGTTTAAAAATTTTGACGGTTAATGACTTCAGGGGGTTTTGGACCGGTGCGCAGGCACCGCGCAGTTGGTGGTAGCCACGTGGTCGGCCCTGGTTCTCGTGTAGTTTGCTAATGTTTAAAATAAATAAAGTTTGATAAAAATAAACTAGAGTAAAGGGGTTTCTCTGTAAGAGTAGTAGTATTATTGTGTATATAGTAATATTATTATTATTGGAAGTGTGGTTATTATCATTTTTTATTACTAAAAATGTTATTCATATTTTTATTATTAAATGGTTATTAATATTATTATTTCTTTTAAACTTTTACTACTACTATTATCATTTAAAAGGATAAAATTATTATTGGAATTATTATTATTTTATTGTTGGTTTTATTATTATTATTTCTATCATGTTATTATTATTATTATTATTTGATTTTTTATTATTGTATTATTGATATTATTATTATTAAGAATATTATTATTATTATTGATATTATTAGTATTATTGTTATTATTTTTAAGAAAAATGATTAAAAAAATTATTAAAATTTTTATTATTGTATTAATGGTATTGTTATTATTATTATATCATCGTCATTATTATTATTATTAATGTATCATTACTATTATTGTCATTTATTATTATTATTATTATCATTATTATTGTTATTATAAAATTAAAAAAACCCTAAGCTTCCACCCTTCCCACTGCGTGTGGCGCCTATACCCCCCCCCCCTGGTTCCCCTCACCTCTCACACCCCAGCACGCTCCAGCTAGCTCCTGACCATCTCCCTTACCCCCCTCCCCCCCAACTGTTCCAGCCACCTGATCTCATCTCTCTGCACCTCCACACTCCAGTAGACTGCTCCTCTCCCCCTCTGCACTCGTCCTCCACTCCGACAAAAACCGCACCCCCTGCTGGTCCGCCCTCACTCCTCACTACTATGGCCATAGCCACACCCTCCCTCCTTCCGCACCTCCAACCAGCCGACATGCCTTGACCTCCTTCTTTACCTTCGGCCAGCTGACACACCCTCTCTCTCCTTTACTCTAGCTAGCGCGACTGACTCCAGCGCTCTCCCTCTCCCTTTGACGCAGTGCACGAACCCACCTCCACTTCTCTTTCCTTCCCGGCACCCTCCAACTCGCTGATGCAAGTTTTTCGGCCCGACGACCTCACATCAAGTGTTTTTATTTTTGTCTTTAGTGTTTTTATTTAAGTTTCTCAAATCCTAATGTAATTAATTATAATTCACACATTTTTTCATTATTTTAGGTGTGCGATTGGTGCGTGAGGGGCTGTTATTCCTTCTGCTAAAGTGGCGTCGTAGTTGCACGCCATTGAGGTAGGAGAATCCGAAATTTACTTTCCAATTAAGTTCATTTAATACTTGAGTGTTTTTAATTAAATCTTTTATTTGATTAACACTTTCTCAATACATTTTGTTAATCTGCTATTGTGTTTTCAAGTTAATTTTTTTGATAAAAAATTGTTTTGAAGTATTTTCCGTAGTTATGTTTTTCTGTAGTTATGGAAACTATGTTATTTGGATGTCAAATGTTGTATTGATAGTATTTTAAACATGAAACGTGCCTTCATGATACTCTTAAATGGTTTATCTTAGTGTTTCTAGTCTGTGTAATTTGTTAGATCTGTTTATGGAATTGTTTATAAATTTTTTTGATTTGTTTATAAAATTTCTAGCATACTGTTTGGGTTGCTTATAAAATTATTTATGCATTATTTGACCAGATTATAAAAATTGTTTAGAAACTGGTTATTCTTTTTATATAATTGTTGATGAATTGTTTAGTATGTTTTAATAGTTTCTTGTTTTTAGGAAATAGGGAAATTTGGAAATATTCTGGTCAAATGTAGTTTTGGTTTGGTGTGTTTGGTTTGACAATGTTGTAACTTGAAAATTGTGTTAAAAATGATTTGAAAAGGGGGTTTTATGGATTTAAGGGGATTTTTGTGTTCTCTTAATGATTTGAATGGTTTTACATGATTTAAAATTAAATGGAATCCTTGTGTAAATGGTTTAGAAATGTCATCTTGGTTGTTTTTGAGCCATTGGATGTTGGCACATCCATGGGTGCACTAGGTGCACACATGGATGTGCCCTCAAATGAAGATGGAACCTTCAAAATAATGTTTTCTTAAAACATTGGTTTTTTAAATAGATTTGTTTCCTAAATAAGGTTTGGTCCTTTGTTTGAATTTTATAAAAGCTTTGAAATGTAGTCTCAAAGGTTGTTCTCGTTTGGCCTTTAGTGTGTGTTTTGATGAATGTTAAGCTTAAGGGGTCATTTGGCCGCTTCATAAGATTGTGAATTTTTCTTTAAGATTTTGAAATTTTTTAATAAAAATACAATGAAGACTTTTGAATTAAAGTCCCATTTGGATCTTCTAACTTATGGATGAAGTTGTGCTAACTTTTAGAATGGTTTGTGTTTGGAAATTGTGTGTTCCTGGTCGGAGTTTCAAATGTTTTTAGAAAATGGTTTTGACGTGGACATGATGAGATATCTCGATTGGCACTTTGTTTGTTGACATGTATGTGTGTGTGTGTGTGTGTGTGTGTGTGTGTGTGTGTGTGTGTGTGTGTGTAAGTATATGGGGTGATCCTATCTAGGGTAACCCTTTATAGGTGAATGCATAGGAAGTGTCAATGTTTGGGGTAGGTAAGTGCGGTGACGACCTATGAGGGCGTCCTACTTTCATAGTATTACTACCACCATGGGTTCTTGGGAATCTTTTAGATGATCAAATGATAGTTTCTGATCAACCCCGATTAGATGGGTTGGTACCCCTTGGATTGGTTGTTAGGCCAGGCAGGCATTGCCACTGGTTTTGGTCAGATTTATGGTGGGCAGTTGGTTATAGATATAGGAGTTTCACCATACGCCGGTAGGTGGTTCCAAACCAAGTACGTCCATGGGGAAATGATTTTTTTATTAAAATATGAAAACCCCTATTTTTATATCTGTATTTGAAACTAACATTAATGGACTATTTCGTGGAAGGAAATGTACGGATTATGTGGTGTTTTCCTATTAAGAATTTTGGTGCTCACCACTACATTATCTTTTTAGTTTTAGGTTTCTTTAGTTCTAGATCACTCTCAGAGAGAACTTGGTTCTAAGTTGGGTGGTGACCTAGAAGGTCACATGGAGGTATGTGCATCTTATTTTCTTTCCACTGCTAGTTTTATTTTTATGGTCAGTTTTTATTTATCTTTTTATCTTTTTTTCATGGGCCAAATCATTCCCAATGGTTAAATTTTGATGCTCGACATTGGTTGTCATCCCAGGGGGATCGGGAATGCCCTTCAAGACATGTCATGGACCGGCTCGGGTGACCAGTTCAGGGTTGACCCGAGTTGGTTCATGATTGCTATAAGGTGGGTTGATTTTGTCCAATGATCCACTACCACCCATATAGAATCATAGCCTCCCTAATATCTAGGTAAACCGGTAAAAAAGTACATCAAGATATCCTCCCACTTATACCGAGGAACATCTAATGGCTGGAGCTACCCACCAGGAACACGGTGCTCGACCTTCACCTTCTAGAAAACCAAACATCAAGACACAAACTCTGCAACTGCACACTTCAACCCAGGCCACCAAAACTGACTCCTCAAATTTTGGTACATCTTTGTTACACTAGGATGTACCGTTATGGGAGAAATATGGAACTCTTTGAGAATAATCTCATGCATCATTAAAGGAACAAAAACTTTCCTTGAAACAACACTCAGTTATGTTCATCCTCAGGTTAACCATTAGGGGCCTCTCTACAAACAACTCAGTCTCTCCAGTCCTCCACCTCAAGATCCCCCAACCAGGAATCTTCCACCTGTTTCACCAAATATTACTACACCCTCATCTGAAAAAGACAACCTATGCCCCCAACTTCTCCCATATTGAGATGTAATACTAAAATTTCTTTCGTTACTCTCTAGGAATCACCTGATTCACACACTACATCACTATATGACTTCCTGCTCAGTACATCGACCACAACATTCCCCTTAATAGGTGTATATAAGATTTTGAAGTCATAATCCTGTAAGAACTCTATCCACCGATGCTTTCACAAGTTCAAGTCGCGCTGGGAGAAAACATACCTCGGGATTTTATTATTAGTGAAGACCACAAAGCACTCTCTGATGAGGTAATGTCTCCACAACTTCAGGGCAAACACCACTGCTTCCAACTCAATATCATGGGTGGGATAGTTATGATCATGTGGATGTAAATTCCAATAACCATAAGAAATAACCAATATATGCTACATCAGAATGCATCCTAACCCCAGACATGAAGCATCACATAAAATGTCAAACTGAACCCCTTATGCTGGTAGACAAAGAACTGGATCACTGAAAAACTTCTTCTTTAGATACTTGAAAGTTTCTTGACATTGATTGGTCCATATGAATGCCCGATCCTTTCTAGTCAATGTTTTCAGAGGATTCGTAACCTGAGAGAAATATTCTACTAACCTCATGTAATATCCTGTAAGACCAAGGAAATTTCACACCTCTGCCACTGTCTTGGGGGCTACCCCAGACACAACTATTTCTATCCTCGATGGATCTACAACTACACCCTATTGGGATACAACATGCCCTAATAAACATACTTATTGAGCTCAAAAACTCTCACTTCGACATCTTCCCAAACAGATGATGTCTATTAAGAACTCCCAAAACAACATGCAGATGCTCTGCATGCTCCTCCTCAGATCCAGAGTCACAAGAATGTTGTCGATGAATACCACCATGAACTTATCCAGGAACTCATGGAACACAACATTAATCAACCACATGAACAGATCTGGATAATTTTTCACACTGAACTAAATCACAATGAACTAATAATTCCCATGATGACAATGTAAAGAAGTCTTTAGGATATCCTCATTCTTCACATGCATATAATGATATCCTTATCAAAATTAGATCTTTGAGAACCAACTTGAACCCTTCATTTGATCGAATAAATCATTAATCCATGGGAGAGGATAGAGATTCTTCATTGTCACTTTGTTCAAGTGACGATAATCAATACAAAACCACAAACTTCCATCAGAATTATTCACAAACAAAACTGGTGCACCCCACAGTGACACACTCAGCTAAAAAAAAACCACACTATAATAGACCATCGAGTTGTATACGTATCTCCCACAACTCTGAATGAGCCATCCTATATGGAGACGTCGATATAGGAGATTCTCATTTCTATAACTTGATCTCAAACTCGATCTCTCATCGAGGGGGTAATGTTGTAACCTCTTTTGGAAAGACATCAGGGTACTCTTCCATGACCCTAGGAAACACCAACTATTGGACCTCCAAATAACTCAGTATCAGCTCATCCATCAAGGATGATAAGGATGGAACACACCTCTAACCCATCCAAGGGTCTCACTCACCAAAAAAAATCGTTATCCCTCCATCATCATCGAAGAAAACCACCTTTTTCCTGAATTAATCCACGATAACCTACAATAAATACAAAAAATACATGATAAGGATGAAATCATATAGTTTTATATGTAAACATTGGAAATATCCCCAATAGTGGTGATGCCCCAGCACTATCTCACAGTCTCTACATACTTCAAACAAGTCACCTTGACCTCCTATTGGTATAGTCAATGCCAAGGGAACTGGAAGCCTCTCTACCTCAAGTCCCAAGGAATGGAATATGGTAGGTGATATGAAGGAGTGTGTCTCTCCTAAATCAAAAAAAAAGGCATACACCTAAGAAGAAAATAAGCAAATGGTGCCTCAAATGATGTCTTGGTCGCTTGGCACTGGCATCGCTAAATCATGAAGCTGACCATGACCTGCTCTATGGCCTCTCTGACCCTACTGACGACCACCACCATAGTCATGCTCTAATATCTGAGGATGGGGAGAATCCTACGGTTGTCCTCTACCTACCCCATATTCTCTCTATTGATCTAAATCTAGTGTAACCTACTCTTTCTACCTTGGCTAGAACTATCTCAATAGAGGAACTCGAAGCAGAACACCTGACCCATGCTGATTACTAAAAATAGTCAGGCACTCCCACTAATGATGACCTTGGCCTCCATAAGAAAAACAAGCACTTGATCCCTTGGTATAGGTTTGAGAGTTTTTGACCCTGAAGAAATGAGATACTGAGGGATGAGACCTACCCTTAGCCAAATAAAAACTATTTTTCCCTAAAAACCGAGAACCTCAAACCATATCTCTACTTCATGATGAATCCTGACGAATCCCCTATCATGATGATCTGGTTTTGGATAACATCCTCTCTATGACCTATTCCCTCACCAGCACCTCAAGATATGTATTCAACATAAATGGGGTGACCTGACACTGGATCTCTGGGGGAAAATCCTCCTCTCTCCCTGGCCTACTAATATGGAAACAGGTCTAAAGAATATCACAAAATGTTCTTGAAAAAGATTCCAAACTATCATACACTAGAGATCCTCTATCGAAGGGTAAGCATCTCTTGGTGACTAGCCACATTCGTGGTCAAAGATAGAAACGTGACTCTGAACTGGTCTCAGAACTCCTCCCATGAGACAGCTGACTCCTCACAATCCCTAAGGAACAAGAACCACCACTTCTTTTTTGTTCTAAGAAGCATTGTCACAACCAACGACACCCAGTGCTCCTTCCGAGCATGGATCGAACTGAAGGCTACCTCAACCTCCTCCAACTATTCTTTTGTGATTGCAACTAAAATGGATCCCTCATACTTTTGTAGACTCTGGCGCTGAAACTCTTGGAGTTTTCTCCTCCAAGTGTCATCGTCATCAACCTCTACTCAGTGGTGATCAGCTGGCACAACATGCTGAACATTTTCTACATGAACCTGACGAGGACGTCACCTTGGATACATACCTATAAAATAACAAATAGTTAGAGATCATAAACCTAGAATATGGAATAATCAACATTAATTAATTAATTGTTTTCCTTTTTTCATTTTAGGTTAACCTATCCCAAGTTCTACCCATTCAAACATAGGCACAAATAAGAATGATGCATGATCATTTCCTAGATCTCTACCTTTCAACCAGTATCACCTCATTTAGTAGACGTTGTTAACTTAAAGGTCCATGATTCAAACCATAAGGGGCCCTAAATACTTGTGTCTTAGCCGGTCTTCAGTGTTTAAAACACTTTATAAAATTGACTGACACAGTTTCCCTACCAACCCATGAAACCTCACCTGTGCCTAAATCCAAACTTCATCTTATCCCTCAACCAGACCTCTGATACCACTCTATCATGACCCCCTCCCCACAAAGTGTACCCCTCCTGGTCCAACAATGAGAGGATAGAGACAGTGACTATCGAGTCCTGCCTCCAGTAGGCCCCGGGTTGACGACTAGCACTAAGGATATAGTAAACTAGGGGTGTCCAGACCCGGCCCGACCCGACGGGTTCGACCCAACCCGACCGGGTTGGGTCGGGTCGGGTCGGGTTGAAAAAAATAACCCCGGGTCGGGTTCACATCGGGTCAATTTCTCATGGGTTGGGTCGGGTCTCGGGTTGGGGTCATTTAGACCCAACCCGACCCGTGACCCGATCTGCCCAGCCAAAAAAAAAAATTTCCCCCAACTTTCATTTGTCTCGGCTGCGCGGCTCGCCCCCACCTTCCCCCCGACATTTCCTCTCTCCCTCGCGCTCTCGCCCTCCTCCTCTCCCCCCGAAGAAACCCTACCCCGTCGCACACCCTCCTTATTCCTCTTCCCTCTTCGTGATCGACGACGACGATAGTCATCCCTCCCTCCCTCCCGACCTTCCCTTGCGGTGAAGACAGAAACCCCTACTCCCTTCCTTCCCTCGCGAGCCGACGAAACCCTACCCTCCCTCTCCTCCTTCCTCCTCCTTCCCGGAGGTTCCCCAACCCTTGGCTTGCGGTGCGGCGCCTCCTCCTCCTGACTATCGGTAAGCAATTTTTTTTTACTCTAAAACCCTTATTAGTGGCAGGGCTTTGAATTTAATTTGGTTGTTGATTTTTTAGTATTAAATAATCCATTATCCATTAAAAATCAGGGTGTTCTTGTTCCCCTCCCACTGAAATCTTTGGTGTATTAAAATGAATTTGTTATTAGTCCAATAAGTGCTAACTTTGATGTGTTGTATGTAGAAAAAAAGAAAATTACTTCTAAAGAAACCGGCATGTCTCGAGTGGATAGTATTTACTAATTATTTGATTGCAATTTTGAGTAAATTTCAATTCCAAATAGTTTAATACATTACATATGAGTTCACTTTCTATATTTTATTAAATTGTCATTTGATTGCAATTGGATATATTGTTCCTGGATAGTGGATGGTGTGGATGGTGCTTATTTTATCATAGTGAGTGACCCCTATTATGTAAAAACCATTATGCTGACTACTATTGTATTGATTGAATGATCAAATCATTACAATATTTAAAGCTTGAAAAATAACTACCCACTAACAAAGCTTAACAAAAAACTGCTCCGTGATTACAAAACGAATAACTAATCCCTAAAAAACAGGGAGTGACTTTGCTAGACATGTTCCAGTCCTGAAGCATTTTCCGAACAACACTCTATCCTACACTATAGTGTCTAGTAAAATAACAAAATGATCAAAGCTGCATCCTCTAATATGCTCCTTTGTTTTGAGATAGTTTTGTTGATGTGGATTGATAGATTTTTCTATGGTTTTTTTTAAGGCAACTTGGTTTCTTATATTCACCTTCACTCTCTTTTATAGGCTAATTATTATTGCAATGCAATTGCTTTTTGAAGTGCAGTGGACATGTGAGCATGGATATGAAAGGTTATTTTGGCTTAGGGAGAGACCGGTACTCTTATGTGGAAAACCAGTTTACTATTGGAGCACTTACATCTCAAAAGTCCTCAGAGCATGATGGGATTGCTCAAAATGCTGTTACTCTTCCTTCGGGTCAGTGTTTTCCAGCTGCATTCTATGTGTTTTCATTTTTCAAAATAAGCTGAAGAAATGTGTTTGTCTTGGAGTTTGTAGGAGGTTTAGTTTTTTTAGATGCAAACTTGCACATCTGATAATACATCATTAACATATCCCAATATTTAGTTATTCATTTATATGTTTCCCCTGGAGTTTTATATGCTGTTTGTGAAATCCTTGAATTTTCAGCTTGTATGAAATGGTGTTTTTTCATACCTTAAATATGTTTTTGTTGGATCTTAGAGGAGTTCAGGGGCCCTAACTAAGAAATTAATGGGTTGTAGTGAGTGCAGGGTCCAGGTGCGGGTTGTAGTGAGTGCAGGGGTCCAGGTGCGGGTTGTAGTGAGTGCAGGGGTCCAGCCTCCAGGTGCAGTGCAGTGAAGGGGTGCAGGGGTGCAGTGCAGGGGTCCAGGAGGAGAACGTGTGGTCAGATGCTTCAAACCAGATGGATTGTTTCAGTGATTGCTGATGCTGCTGTTTGTTTGACAATGTGTGCAGTCCTTTATCACCCCACCAAAGTTGGTGAACTATTGAGAGCCTTTCACAGGTACTTCTTTGATGGTACTGCATAATTTTACCTGTACACTCCCACGGATAAAGTTGGACAACCCTCACCTCTCCATGTTATTGTTTTTAGAATTTTTTTTTTAATGAACAATTGTAGTTGTAAATAAAATGATACTCAAAACATGAATGTGTTGCGTATGAAACACAAGTGATTCCTTTTATTACTAATATTTTTTCTAAGTATTCTAGTATGAAAAATATATATTAAGCCCAAACCAGGTGTTGATAGGCCTTGCATTCATCAAAGAATCCACATGGAAGCTAATTCAAGATAGGTGTTTTTCTGCCTTCTCATCGAGAGGTTGTTAGAGAGAAGCCGAAGACTGATGGCTGAGGCCGTGACTGTGATTGTTGCCTCCACCGCTATAACTTCAGTGAGCTGCAACGAAACTCGGGTGGAATCCAGACAGGTTGGGGCGGGTGAGTTGGGTCTGGCGGGGGTGGGTCTGGGGGGGGGGGGGGGGGGCTGGGCCGGGTTGGGGTCGGGTTGGGGTCGGGTTGGGTCGTGTTTGTACAAGCAACCCGACCCAAAATGGCCCGACCCGCAGCGGGTTGGGTTGGGTCGGGTCGTTCAACCATGAGTCGGGTAACCCGACCCCAACGGGTTGGGTTGGGTCGGGTCAGCTGTCCACGAAGCATGCGACCCGACCCAACCCGACCCGGTCCTTTCCCCTTGGGTCGGGTCCTGAAATGCCCTCAACCCGACCCGACCCGACCCATGGACACCCCTATAGTAAACACATAAATGGTAGGTATTACCCTCTAAGATAACACATGAAAAAGAGAGAGATAAGACAAACACCAACTAAATCCTACTTAGACTATAATATAAAATAAATCCCAATTACACATATGTAATGTCATGAAATAACTACTATAACTAAAAGGAAAAATTGTAAGTACCAAAATAAAGTAAAATGGTAGTGACCACAAAGCCCAAACAGCTCCTACAACCCCAAGCTAGTAGTAACCTTCCTAATCTCAAACCTACTCTAAGTGACCTAAAAAAATATTATATATATGTAGGGTGAGTATAACATTATACTTAGTAGGATCCTCCCCAGATCCTCTCGTGAAAAAGTAAAGAAAGTATGCTAAAGCACAATGGACAACAAGTGAAACTAACTCATCACCTAAATAGGTATACTATGTTCCCAACCTCACCATGGATACTCTCACCAAGTATCTCATACAAGAGAATATAATATAATAAATAATATTTAGGGTAACATGCTACCACTTTCCCACTGGTTTGCCGCTTTTCCCCAACATCCCACGTCCTAAGCATCTCTCTCAAAAAAGGCTTTACCACATAGGCCTGGTAGAATCACCACAACATGCACCTCATGAAACAAAACCACCACATCCACATAACCAAAGTAACCAGGTAGTTTTCGGGAGCC
Source organism: Viscum album (assembly GCA_963277665.1). Classification (NCBI taxonomy): domain Eukaryota; kingdom Viridiplantae; phylum Streptophyta; class Magnoliopsida; order Santalales; family Viscaceae; genus Viscum; species Viscum album. Next base: position 637,514,746 of record OY728146.1, on the reverse strand, counting down.
ACCACAGCACACATAATGTGTATCATACATCAGGAATTATACTTAAATCCATTATAGCCCATACACCGAGTAAGGATCCTCAATTCATCACAACCTATACACATTACACCTATAGTAGTCCATATGAAACTATATCCAGAATATATGTGTGTGAATAACCACAAGACATTACAGCCCTCTAAAAACATATATGGGGAAAATGAACCGATGTTCCTAACAGAACAAGTAACTACCAAGAGAATAGAGTGGGGTCAAAGGGGGCAGTCATTCATCCATCCTGTCATTGAGATGTTGGGGAAAACACCCCCTAGGGCTCAGAATCCCCAGGGTGTGAGTCTCCTTAACCAATAGGGTGGAGTAGTGTATAAAAACACAAAAAAGTACAAGATATAATATAGATCACAACCACAATATGGGAATAACCTAGTCTTAGACTCAACTATAGATAACATCTCCCAGACTCCTAGATGCCACTACTAAGAATAGATATCCTATAAGCACACAACCATTTAAAGAGATTTATTAAATTATCTTATCCCTTTTAATAATTTTCACTTTACATTAATTAATTCTTTAACCATTAATTAACCATTAAAATTTACCACATAACATTTCATTAGTATTACAACCAAGATCCATACCCTCCATGCATAACTAAATTAAGTCCACAGTTCCTTTAAATTGTAACCTTAGCATTGCATCCCAACAAGATACAACCCCATGGGTTAACATTTATTCAATAATTTATTAATAGTATTATCACTTTACATAATTCCAAAGCATTTTAGTAAAACATTCTAAGCTATCAAACACAAGGTGCTCAACATGGTGAGTAGGTGAACTACCCATCAAGTCTTTGCCGCCTATAATAAGAGTGTAGACCCTTCAATCCTCGAGAAGCTAAACATGGAAATCATGTGGCATACCTCACACATCTTTTCCTCTTTTGGAAGGAGGGTAAACAAAACCAGCTACCTCAAGCAGTGGGGAAAGTAAAGCAGATAAACAAAAAATCATCAAAACATTCACATATATGGGTAAGCCCAACTTCAACCCATTCCATCATCCTCAGTGTCCTCCTCGACACTCATATGCATAAACTACCACATCTCTCCACTCTAGGTGTCAACTACTACCACAAACACTAGGCCTCTATGCCCCCACATATCATAATAGCTATCTAGGATCACATCACAACACAAGCAGTAATAAATAAACAACAAGAAATTAGGCTCTTGGCCCCAAGCAAGGCATTTAGTCTTCACACACGATGAGCTCTCATGGCTCAAAAGAAGAAGGAACTCAGCCTTACCAGAAAGAGGTTAACTCATAACCCTATAAGGCATTATCTTTTATCGAACAACTGGTTCTTTAATCCATCTTGAATTAATTGATTTAATTAAACATGCATAACTGTATCCATTTGATTATCATCAAAGCACAACAACAACAACCAGATTCATTAAACATGCCTCTTTATCTTTGGCCGATTAATATATAATTAATCACATATTTATATTCTTTGCCAATTTCCATCAATAATGACATGCTAAATAAGCGATCATAGATATCACACTATCTAGAAAATAAGAGGCAAACTGTTATCATGGTATAAACCAACAACATACGATTGATTCCAATTATTTAATCCAGTTATAATATTTATTATTTAAATTTCATTGTGATCCAGTGGATAAAACATGATATCTCTATTATTGCACATAAAATAATAGAGAATCCATGAATCCCCTGCCTCAAAAGATTTTTGATGTTCTTTGCACAAGAACAAGCCAACACAATGGATCACGATCACCCCTCCCGCAATGACCACATCCACCCAAGGACACAGCGACATAATCACATCAACAAACACCCAAGAAGGGTCCATTAGAAAGATGGAGAAAACATGTCATAACATTTCAAGGAGAAATGGGGGAAAACTGATCGAAGAACCCAAAAGAACAGAGAAAGAGCATACCTTCTATTGGAGAGGGATCGACACTTACTGCTTGCACTAAAACAGGGGGTTCACATGCAGTAGGAAGAACTCTAGGGAAAACCCGATCTAAGGTCCACACCACAATTGCATGTATCTTTGGGAAAGAAAGGTTTTGGGTGCTTCGTACCAAGAAAAAAAGATATAAGAACAAGGCGGAATGTATCTCAGCCTTTTGAAAATATAAATGGAGCATCCATTTAGATATTGTTTAGATTTTCCATTAATGGTGGATCTCATCATGACTATACAGTTTGACCGAGTAAAGGAACTTGGGCCCTTTGGAAAAACTAATATAGGAGTTATGAGATTTGAATCGGCCTTAAATACCTTAAAACAGGGCTTTGAACGCATTTTACATAAAAGAAAATGTCAAACTATTGAAACTGTAGGAAGCTGTAAAAACTGTTCACTGGTTGATCTAGAAATACTATAGAACCTACCGACAGATTAAGATGACTCACTGATACAAAAAAATGAATATGACTCACCGATAGATGAAGATGACTCATCGAAACTGACAAATGAAGATGAATGACTAACACCAACATATGAAGATGGCTCACCAACACCGATAGATAAAGATGAATCACCAATAGATGAAGATGACTCACCAACATTGATAGATAAAGATAACTCACCGATAGATGACTCACCGACAGATGATGATGACTCACCGACACTAAAAGATAAAGATAAATCATTGATAGTTGAAGATGACTCACTGATGGATGACTCACTGATAGATGACTCACTAACAGTTGAAGATGACTCACTAACACTGATAGATGAAGATGACTCACTGACACCAACAGATGAAAATGACTCACTGACACCGATAAATGAAGATGAATCGCTGACACTGATAGATGAATATGAATCACCGACATATGACTCGTCAATAGTTGAAGATGGCTCACCGATAGTTGATGATGACTCACCAATAGCACTATTCACATATGTATCACTGACAGCACTATTCGCATCTGTCTCACTGACAGCATTGTTCACAAAACTAGAAACACTGTTCATAGAACTAGAAATTTGGAAAGTGTTGGGGATAAGTTTCCTTGACCTCCCAGAACACCTAAAACACCATATTTAAGCAAGGTAATGAACCATAGAGGTCTATGCCATTACACTAATTAGAAAAAGATAAAAAAAGGTTGTAGAGACTCTTCGATGTAAGGTACACACATTTACAACAGTTCTTCATTTTAGTTTTTATCGCATGTTTCATTTATATTTCATGGTATATCCTCGTATTTGGTTTCTAATTACTTATAATGTGTCTAATAAGTGTTATTAGATTCATATGAAACCTAATAGAAATCACCCCTGATAGTGGCTTCATATCCTCTAATTTAGGAACTTGGAATTGGTGTAGGCTTAGGCATGTCCTCTACCACCAATAAAAATTGGATTCCTGATATTAAAAATGGTAAGAAGGCACTTACTATTCAACATAATACCAAAATGGATGATAATTCAAGAGAGGTTGACCCATTGAAATTTTAAAATCAAGAGGAAATGGGATCCCTTGAGTCTCTATTCATCCTAAGGATAGTACTTTTGGCATAGGTAATGTCCTACCTATTAGGGTGAGCAACTCGATGACTACCTCAAACTCCTTTGATATTCTAAATGGCCTTTATTAGAAGGAAGAGGTTGGTCCATGTGGTCATTTGGAGATGGGGAGTGAACCTCAAAAAAATTTCATACAGGTGGTCTCTCTTCCTATTGGTAACGTCAACTTCTCAGCTAAAATCCCATTTGAGGATCAAGACAACTTTGCTTCATCAGTGGAGGAGCAGGAGCCTTGGAAAAAACCAAACACTTAAAGGAGAGGGAGACATCCACATGGATGGGGTGCTTAGGGGGGGATCACCACAACATGATCCAATAATCCCAAGTTCAGTTTTTGAAAAGTAGTTATATTCATTCAGATAGTCATGGCCAACCTTTTTAGGAAGTTTGTGTGGTGTGTTTGTGTTATTCTGTTGGTTTTTTTGTTGAAGATAGATTTGCTTATCTGACCCCTTCCTCTCCTATCTTTTTTTTGTTTATTTTGTAAAGGGACTTGATCCTAGCCTGTTTAGATTTAAATATATTTATAATTAAATAAATATAAATATATTTTAAATATATTTATATATTTATATATTTACATATAAATATATTTATATATTTACATATCAATATTTTTATATAATTGTAAATATATTTAAATAATTGTAAATATGTATTTATAAATATATATTTATAAGTATATATATATAAATTGAAATTTAAAATTATTACCTTATTATTAATCTAGGTAGGTCCAGGTAATATTTTTAAAACCTAAACCCTGCCCAAACCTGATTTTGGGTTGCCAAACCCGAAATATATTTACAAAAGTGTTTTGGAAGATATAAAAAGAAGTTTTGGATATGGTTTCATAAGTTATTGTACACGATACCATATAAGGTGAAATGACACTAAGTCTATTACACTTTAGTGCAAGTGGGAGATTGATAGAGATATGACCTAAAGCCTTATATATATATATATGATATATATATATATATATATACATATATTTCATGTAAATTATGATTTTCATGCACATAAAGGTATACTATTTTATGCAATATTTTATTAAAATGGTAAACAATTATCATTTTGTGTTTCACCCACACAAGTTATCATTAAATGAAATAATTTCATATCTGTATGAAACATATAGGGAGTAAATGAATATTATTCATGAACCAAATATGGAATTTATACATGTGTTTTAATGAATTAGTTAATGAATACACCACCCAGGAGCATCCTTGGGTTATATATAAACCCTACTATTATATGATGGTGTGTGTGGGTGTGGATTTTAGATCCTCATGATTATTTGATACTCACCGACTTATTTCTCTTTATTATCTTCCTCTTTTACATATATAGGTACTAGAATGCAAAAGAGAAAAGGTGAATCCCATCAGAACATCAGATGATTCAGTTTATCCCATAGATACCTATGGAGGTGGGATGCTTTTGTTTTCCATTTTGGTGATCTTTATCAAGATAATTAAAAAATATCAAAAGGTTGTAGAGACTCTTCGATTCAAGGTAAAAACTTTTAAAATAGTTCTTCATTTCAGTTTTTATTGCATGTTTCATTTATCTTGCATGGTAGATCCTCAGATTTGGTTTATAATTACTTCTAATGTGTCTAATAAGTGTTATTAGATTCATATGAAACCTAATAGGAGGAACCCCTAATAGTGGCTTCACAAGCTCAAATTTAGGAACTTGGAGTTGGTTTAGCCTCAAGCATGTCCTCTGCCACTAATAAAAATCAGATTCCTTATATTGTGAATGGTAAGATGACACTTTCTATTCAACCTTCTACCCAACTTGATGATAATTCAAGAGACGGTGCTCCATTAAAATCTGAAAATCAAAAGGATATGGTCTCCCTTGAGTCTAAGAAAGGGGACTAAGGCTCTATTTATCTTAATGAGGTTACTTTTGGCATAGTCAATGTCCTATCTAATAAGGCGATCAACCTGATGACTACCTCCAACTACTTTGATCTTCTGAATGACCTTTCTCGAAAGGAATAGGTTGGGATAAGTGGTCATTTGGAGATGGGGAGTGACATTGGAAAGTCTTTAATAGAGGTGGTCTCTCTTCCTATTGGAAACATTAACTTCTCGGCTAAAATCCTATATGAGGATCAAGACAACATTACTTCATCAGTGGAGGAGTGGGAGCCTTGAAAAAAAACCCAACACTTAGAGGAGAGGGAGATATCCACATGGATGGGGTTCTCAAAGGGATCACCACAACATGAGCCAAAAATCCCAAGTTTATTTATTTAGAAGTATTTTCATTCATTTAGATATTCATATCCAACTTTTTAAGAAGTTTGTGTGGTGTGTTTGTGTTGTTTTGTTGGTTTTTTTGTTGATAATGAGTTTGCTTATCTAAGCCCTTCCAATTCTATCTTTGTTTTGTTTGTTTTATAAATGGAATTGATCTTGACCTATTTAGATTTAAATATATTTATAATTAAATAAATATAAATATATTTTAATTTTTTTAAAATATATTTTAAATTTATTTATAAATATATATTTATAAAAAAAATATATTTATAAATATATTTACATATCAATATATTTATATAATTATAAATATATTTAAATAATCATAAATATGTATTTATAAGTATGTGTGTGTGTGCATATATATATAACAAAATTAAATTTAAAATTATTACCTTATAATTAATCCAGGTAGGTCCGGGTAACATTTTTAAAACCTGAACCCCGCCCAAACCAGATTTCGGGGTTCCCAAACCAGAAACATATTTAAAAATATTTATCTATGAAAATATTTATAAAAATATATTTATAAATAAATATTTATATATAAATATATATATATAATTATAAATATATTTATATACAAATATATTTATGAATAGATATTTATAAAATTATATATAAATAAATATATTTGTAGATATATATATATATAATTAATTATATAAATATATTTATTTATTTATATATAATTATATAAATATGTATTCATAATTATATATATTTTAAAAAAAAATGGGATTAAAGCCACTTTTTTATTAAAATAAAGTATCTCTTTTTTGGGGTATAGGAGACCCATTACATGGACCGTAGACCTAGAGGGCACTAAATCCCATTACATGGTTCGAAGGATCATATTTTTGGCTCAAAGGCCCCTCTGGTGAATAGTATTGCTATAGTGCCCTGGCTGTTACAGTACCTCGGTTCATATGAACCAACTATTTTAAATAGGCTATAATCCCCCACTTTTTTTGTAAGCATGTTATTCCCCCTGACGTTTACACCAGCTTACTGACCTACCAACATCTGCACCTGTTTTCGCTGCCTCTGCGACCCCTCGTCGACAACCGCCTTTCTCCATTGGCAAGGCCGCTCCCTGAGGTCATTGACTGCACCGAATCTAGTCGATAGCACCCCCCTCACTCCAAAGGTCATCGATTATAAGGACCTGACCTTAAACATTACATAATCTAGTAAATTATTTTAGAATTTACTTTCTTACATTCCCAAAGATCTATTCAGTTTAGAGTTTTAGAGAATTAGTACATAATTCATACATATTAACCCATAAGCATAAAAATTGGGTTCTACTAAAATAATATCCATTTATTCCATAATAAAAAAGTTTTTAATAAAACATGAAATCTTTTCATGAAAAATATTTTCATGAAAAATCTTCACAAAATTCATCTTGGCTTCTTCTTTTCTATTACCCATCCTTAAACCCTATGAAAAACATTTTAAAACATGGGATGAGCACAATAAGATTAGTAAGGGGAATAAAAGAAAGGAATTTTTAGTTCATTAATACTTATAAACACATGAAATAATTTTCACAAAGACATACTTATCACCCATAAAGTATCATATACTTTGTGAAAATAAGAGATTTCCATAAAACATAGAAAACATAATTAAACTATTTAGCTAACTTTGGGAATTACTTACTTATGATTTTAACCCTCATGGATACCATATGATTTTTAACCCTCATGACTACCTTATGATGTAACCCTCGTGGACACCTTATGATGTAACCCTCACGACTACCTTATGCTGTAACTATCACAATTACACTTAGAATAACTATTATGATCAACTTCCAACATAAACCTAATCAATACATTGTAGGGAACCCTTCATCATAAAAAACTACCAATAATCATAAAATAATCATAAAACAATAATAATTTCATCATAAAAATCATTCCTTTTTAATTTTTTAAAAATATAAATTTAAAAGAGGATTTTTTAAAGAAAAGTCTCTTACCTCAGGTTCGTCTTACTTAAAACATGTTCAAAACTATTGTATAATGATTTAAAGAGTGTTATTAATATATTAAAGAACTATATTCATGTTTATAATACATTATATGATCTTTTTATAACATATTTTCACCCATTTATCAATAATATTTTGTTATTTTCATTGTTTTGGGTGCATTTATTTCATGGTTTTCATGGTTAGTTCATTATGGATTTTCTTATCAAGTGGAAGAAAAACTCCAGAAGTGGAATTAAATGGTGTTAATATGTTTCCAAAATTTTAAATGATACCATATATCATTTTTTCTGATATGAGGATGATTCATTATATAAAATATTGATGGAAATGATTTAATTTATTTTGGTGATTTTTACGACCACCACAAACTCATATCATTTTATTTAATATAATGTTTATGCATTGGTTCTAGAATATTATATAAATTATAATATGTATAATGAAATTTTATTTAACCATAATAATGGTTTAATGACCATACTTGAATGTGGTAAAAGAAAATAAGAAAACATCGTCCATGATGACGGTAAATCGACACATCAGAGACAATGTTTTCATTTTTTTAGAATAAGTGGAGAAGAGGAGAGGTTTGATGATGGATATTTCATTAACACAATAAAATTCCAGTATGTTTAATATAATTTAGTTATCATGTCACTTTGTATAGGGGATGTGAGGAGATAATAATAAAATAAAATAAATTGAAAACAAAATAAAAGATGAAGAAAGATGATTTTTACCTCTTGAATTCTCCTCCTTAAGAACCTCCTTAAGGCACTTGGTTTTGTACTTTTGGTGAGACTAGTAGGTATTGGACATGGTAAAGAGGCTTGGGAAGGTAAATGGGTAGAAATTAAACAATCTACATGGCTTTGAGGTGTGAGGAGAAGAGGTGGTGAGAGGTGGTATTTATAGTGGAGGTGAGAGGTGTTTTCTCATTGTTTTATTCATTAGTTTATTGTTTCGGCTCAAGACTATGAATAGTTTGATAATTATCACTAAATATATTAAAATAATGAATTATTATTCGATATTATGGTTCTCACATCAGTTATGAATCATGGAATAATGTATTTAACTTATAATGTATATATACCATAAATTACCGTATTTTACTATTCATAAAAAATTCAACTATTTCAAAAAAATACCAAAAAAATCACTCTAACCATTTTTAAATATGTAGAATTAAAAAATGAACTCCATTTTATGAAAATAATTTTCTAAATTTGAGAAATTAATTTTTAATTAAAATCATAATTTATTCAAAAAATACCAATTTTAAAATTATAACTGATTTTATAACACTTTAAAAAATTAATTAAGGTCCCATAAAATTATCTTATAATCATAAGAAAACAAAAATATTAATTCATGAATATATTTTATGAAGATAAAAATTATTTTAAATCATTATATTAATTATAAAATTGTAAATAAAAATTTACGTGTCACAAAAATACCAACATTTAATTTATCATTTTTATAACATTTATTTACCTAGTCCATGATATAAATATATCATATTTTCACTTATAAGATGCATAAATTTTATTTATACTTTCATAGGTGAGGTTACTATTCTATTTTTATAGATTCCTAAATTTTTATAAATACCACTTATTTTATTATACATTTATAATTAATTTAGCTATTTGATTTTAGAATGAAAACAAATTATTTTATAAGTACCTGGGTTGTTACATTCTCCCCAACTATTGGAAATCGCATCCTTGAAATTTTTATTTACTTATTAAATAAGTGAGGATACATTTCCCTCATAGCATTTTTAGATTCCTATGTTGGTTCTTCAACCATTTGGTTTCTCCACAAAACCTTAACCTGATGAATTACCATATTCAGCAATACTTGCTCTCTACGATCAAGAATATGAATAAGCTTTTCCTCATAAGAAAGTTTCTCTTCTAGATGAACTACTTTTGGGCTCAAAACATGAGATGAATCTGGCACCTACTTTCTTAACATCATAACATGAAAAACATTATGTACCTAAGATAAACTCAGAAGGAAAGCTGCTTGGTAGGAAACTAGTCCAACTTTATCTAAGATTTCAAATGTTCCAATGAACAGTGGATTTTGTTTTCTTTTCTTACCAAAATGCATAACACTTTTATAAGGATAGATTTTAGGAAAACATGATCACCTACCTTGAAGGAAAAGTCTTTCCTCCTGTTATCAGTATAAATTTTCTGTTTTTTCTGAGTTTTTCTCATGTGTTGTTGGATCATATTCACTTTCTCAGGCACTTCCTCTAATAATTCTGGTCCCATAAAATTCATTTCACTGACTTCATCCTAAAATGATGGAGTTCAACATTTCTTTCCATATAATACCTTAAAATGCGTCATCTATATACTGGAATAAAAATTGTTATTATAAGAAAACTCAACTAAATAAAGATGTTGATCCCAAATTACCTGGTAATCCATTGAACAAGCACTTATCATGTCTTATGATGTCTAAATTTTTCACTTGGTTTGTCTATCAGATTGAGGATAAAAGGCCATGCTGAAATTTAATTCAGTTCCCAATGAATTTTGAAGGCCTTTCCAAAAATTAGAAGTGAACCTGAGATCACAGTCAGATACAATAGAGAGAGGAACTCCATGTAACCTAACTATCTCTTTGAGGTATAGTCAAGAAAACTAATCCAAAGACATAGTATCTCAAATAAGAATAAAATATACATATTTAGTTAGTTGATCAAAAATAACTCAAATCACATTGTTACCTCGATAAGTATTTGGTAATCCCACCATGAAATCTATGGATATATTTTCCTATTTCCACTATGGCACTTGAAAAGGCTGAAGCACCCCCTTTGGTATTTGTCGCTCTACTTTAACCTACTGAAAAGTCAAACATTTCATTGTAAAATCATCAATATATTTTTTTAGTCCATCCCACTAGTAATACTCCTGAAGGTCTATGTATATCTTAGTGCTGCTAGGATGAACTAAAAATAGAGAACTATAAGATTCACTTAACAACTATTTCTTTAACTGTGAATCACAAGACACACATAATCTCTTTCCAAATATCGAGAAATAATATTTATCAACATTAAATTTAGGAAATTTACCTTTCTTAACCAATTCTATATTTTTCTGTTACTCACGATCTTCCTTTTGCACTTTCTTAATTCTGTCTGAGAGAGACGACTGCACCGACACTTGAAAAAAATAGAGGAATTTCCTACACAAACAACTTTAAAGCCAAAATTCATAAAATCATTAATAAAAGGATCATGTTCCAAACATATCATGGATAATGATGCATGATGTTTTTTACTCAAGGCATCTGCCACTTTGTTCAATTTTCCTAGAAGGTAATTGATTGTGAAATCATAGTCTTTTATTAATTCAAGACATATTATCTACCACATGTTCAATTCCTTCTGAGTGAATATATACTTCAAAATTGTATGGTCAGTATACATTTCACATTTGGCTCCATATAAATGATGCATCCAATTTTTCAAAGTGAAAACCACAACTCCTAATTTCAAATCATGTGTGGGATAATTTAACTGATGAGGTTTCAGTTGTCTTGAAGCATAAGCAATTACCTAATCATTCTGCATCAAAACGCAACCAAGTCCTTCCAATGAAGCATCACTGTAGATGAAAAGTATCTAATCCTAGAAGGCAGGTCCAAAACTGGATCATTCACTAGTCTTCTCTTTATTTCCTAAAAACAAACATCACATTATTCTATCCAAATAAATTTAACCCCTTTTCATGTTAACTTAGTTAGTGAGCTAAATAACCGTGAAAAGTTTTTAAAAAACCGCCAGTAATAGCTAGAAAATCCAAGAAAACTACAAAACTTTGCAACATTTATAGGTCTTGTCCATTCATTAACCACTTTTTTAGTGGTATCAACTGTTATGAAATCCTTATTTATAATGTTCCCAAGAAAATAAATTTTGTGTAACCAAAAACCACATTTTATAAATTTCCCTTATAAATTCTTTTTTTTAAGTGTTTGTAGAACAATCCTTAGATTTTTTCATGATCCTAATAACTCTTTGAATAAACAAAAATATCATGAATAAAAACAACAAAAAACTTATCCAAATATTCATGGAATATTCTATTTATAAGAAACATAAATACAGGAGGAGTATTTTTAAAATCAAAGAGCATAAAAACAAACTCATAATTCATGTATCTAGTTCAGAACATTGTTTTCAAAATTTCATCCTCATTAAACTTCATCGGATGGTACCTAGATCTCAATTCAATCTTGAAAAAATTTTGACCTCCCTAGAGTTGATCAAAAAAGTCATTGATATGAGGCAATGGATACTTATTCCTAACATTAATGTTATTCAAAGCTCTATAATCAATGCAAAGTCTCGTGGAACCATCTTTTTTTTAACAAAAAAAATCAGGATCACCCCATGGTGAAGTGCTAGGATGAATGAAACCTTTCTCAAGAAACTCCTACAACTACCTTTTCAATTTAATAATTTCCACTTAAACTATTCGATAAGGGGGTTTAGAAATTGGTTTAGAATCATTAACCAAGTCAATAATAAATTCAACTTCCCAGTTAGATATTTTACATTAGGAAACTCATTAGTAAAAACCTCCATGTATTCATTTACCACTGGAAAATCATTAATCTGAAAATCTCTTATGTTTTCAACAATATATGCAAGATAACTTTCATTTCCATATTTTAATAGTTTCTTGACTTCCTGATATACTATCAATAGTATGGGTTCATTCTAGTATAAAAACTGAAACTCTTTCTGAAAAAAATAATTATTTATCTCTATAATCAATCTTAGCATGATAAAAAGAAATCCAATTCATACCCATAATAACATCAAACTCCATTGAGGGAAAAACAACAAGGTTTGCAGGTAATTTATTTCCACAGAACAATAACAGAAAGATTCTTATAATGTATTTTTTCCTTAATATTTCCCCTTGGTGTTTTTACCATAAGTTCTGATTTTATTTCTTGATGTGAAATTTCCAATTTACCAGAAAAAATCTTAGAAATAAAGGAATGTGTAGACCCCATATCAAACAAAACATTAGCAAAATCTGAGTAAACAAACTAAGTACCTGATACCACTTCATTGGATAGCCCGACATCTGCTGAAGTTGTCACAAAGGATTTAACTATGCATTTTACTTATAGTTTGTCTTCTTCCCATCATTAATATCTTTATTTGGGCAGGTATTAGCATAATGAATCATCCCACAACATTTGAAACACTTTACAGTTTGCTTATTAGAATTAAACACTACTGGAAAATAAGTCTTTACCAATGGTTCAAAACTGTTGGTAAAGGTTGGATAACTGTTGGTATAATATATACCAATGGTTATCTAAACTGTGGGGAAGTAAGGTGTAGGTAAAGAGATATTCCAACGGTTTGTGGAAAACCGTTGGCATATCTTAGGATATCCACTTTATACCAACGATTTTATATAACCGTTGGTATAAAGTTTTCACCAACAGTTTGAAACTGTTGGTAAAGAGACTATTCCGGATATATGTTTGGGTGTTTTATACCAACAGTTCTATAGAACTGTTGGTATAAAACTCCCTATGCCAATGGTTTATAACTTTTGGAATAGGCCATGCTGGGAAATTGCAGCAGCAGACTGCTATGAGCTGCTGCTGTGAGTGGTGAGTTGTTGTTGTCCAGGCCTCTTTGAGTGATTTCCAAGCCTGCATTTCCAGGCCTGAATTGAATACATACATAGAATGAAAACATATACAATGAAAAACATAATTCTAAATCAATTAGTTTCCACCTTCTAGAAACTATACACATATAGAATGAAAACATAACTCATAAGGCAATTATAAACATACATAATTGATTTAGAATTCAATTCTGAGAGACAATTACATGTGCAATCCGAAATTCAATTCATAACTGAATACTGAATTGAATACATACATAATTTATTTATCAATTATGAATACAATACATAAAAAACTAAATACGTAATTATATTTTTTATATAGAATTAAGAATACATACAAAATTGCATTTTGTATAACACATACATGATTGAATAAATAAATTAGAAGCTAATAACCCCAAAATAAGGAAATGGATTAATGACTTCAACAAAACACAAATATAATGTCTTATGGTTTGTGGCGGGTGTCTTTGAACTTAGTGATGATGATAATGGGTGTGTATCAATGAGATTGTGTGACTTAGGGAATGTAGTTGTCTGTGGCATAATAAATGAAATGTGTTTTAGAATAGGGGTAGGAGTTCCTCACATGAGAAGTGGATTGTGTGAGGTTGGACCATGGATCCTTATACTCAAGTGTCAACACAATCCGAATACATTTGGTCAGTTTTTCATATGCCAGCTATTTTTACTTAAAATGATGTCCATTTTAAACAAAAGATAGACACTTTGAGTGATATGGGCCACACCGTGCCTTGGATTGAGGCGGGGTTGACTTTGACACATCACAAATGACCCATGGATCGTTTTCCTAAAGTATCAACAGAATCAGAATGCATTTGGTTGGTTTTTCGTATGTCAGTTATTGTTTTCACTTAAAATGTTGTCCATTTCAAAAAAAAAGTGAGACATTTTGAGTGGTACCGGTCACATAATTCCTTAGATTGAGGATGGGTTGACTTGTACATGTCACAAATGACCCATGGATCATTGTGCTAAAGTATAAATAGAATCTGAATATGTTTGGTCAGTTTTCCATATGTCAGTTGTTGTTTTCACTTAAAATGTTGTCCATTTCAAATAAAAGTGAGACACTTTGAGTGGTACCGGCCAAACTGTGCCTCGAATTGAGGCACAGTTGACTCGTACATGTCACAAATGACTTATAGATCATTGTTCTAAAGTATCAACACAATCAGAATATGTTTGGTTGGTTTTCCATATGTCTGTTGTTTTTACTTAAAACAGTGTCCATTTTAAAAAAAAGACAGACAATTCGAGTGATACCTGCCACATAATGCCTAGGATTGAGTTGGGGTTGGCTCTTACATGTCACAAATGACCCATGGATCATTGTTTTGAAGTATCAACAGAATCCGAATGCGTTTGGTCTGTTTTCCGTATGCCATTTGTTGTTTTCACTTAAAATGTTGTACATTTCAAATAAAATTGAGACACTTTTAGTGGTATCGGCCAAACCATTCCTCGGATTGAGGCGCAATTGACTTGTAAACGTCAAAAATGAACTATGGATTGTTGTGATAAATTATCAACATAATCAGAATATGTTTGGTTGGTTTTTCGTATGGCTATTGTTTTTACTTAAAACAGTGTCCATTTTAAACAAAATATAGACACTTAAAGTGATAGCCATCACATTGTGCCTTGTATTGAGTCAGGGTTGACTCGTACACGTCACAAATGACCCATGAATTTTTTTCCTGAAGTATCAATAGAATTCTAATGTGTTTGGTCAGTTTTCTGTGTGCCATTTGTTGTTTTCACTTAAAATGTTGTCCATTTCAAATAAAAGTGAGACACTTTGAGTGGTACCAGCCAAACCATGCCTCAGATTGAGGAGAGGTTGACTTGTACATGTCAAAAATGACCCATGTATAGTTGTTCTATAGTATCAACACAATCAGAATGCGTTTGGTAGGTTTTCCATATGTCTGTTGTTTTTACTTAAAACAGTGTCCATTTTAAACAAAAGATAGACACTTCGAGTGATACCTGCCACACTGTGCCTCGTACTGAGTCGGGGTTGACTCGTACATGTCACAAATGACCCATGGATCATTTTTCTGAAGTATCAACAGAATCTTAATGCGTTTGGTCAGTTTTCCGTATGACAGTTGTTGTTTTCATTTAAAATGTTGTCCATTTCAAATAAAAGTGAGACACTTTGAGTGTTACTGGCCAAACTGTGCCTCAGATTGAGGCGTATTTGACTAGTACATGTCACAAATGACCTATGGATTGTTTTTCTAAAGTATCAACACAATCAGAATAAATTTGGTCGGTTTTCCGTATGGTTATTGTTTTTACTTAAAATAGTGTCCATTTTAAACAAAAGACAGACACTTTGAGTGTTACCTGCCACATTGTGCCTCAGATTGAGTTGATGCTGACTACTACATGTCAAAAATGACCCATGGATCATTATCCTAAATTATCAATAGAATCTGAATGCGTTTGGTCAGTTTTTGTATGCCAGTTGTTGTTTTCACTTAAAATGTTGTCCATTTCAAATAAAAGTGAGACACTTTGAGTGGTACCGGACAAATCGTGCCTCAAATTGAGGCGTGGTTGACTCGTACATGTCAAAAATGACTCATGGATCATTGTGCTAAAGTATCAATACAATCAAAATATGTTTGGTCGGTTTTCCATATGGCTGTTGTTTTTACTTAAAATAGTGTTCATTTTAAACAAAAGACAGATACTTCGAGTGATACTTGCCACACCGTGCCTCTAATTGAGTCGAGGTTGAGTCATAAACATCAAAAATGACCCATGGATCATTTTCCTGAAGTATCAACAGAATCCAAATGCGTTTGGTCGGTTTTCCGTATGCTAATTTTTATTTTCACTTAAAATTTTTTCCATTTCAAATAAAAGTGAGACACTTTGAGTGGTACCGGACAAACCATGCCTCTAATTGAGTCGTGGTTGACTCGTAAACGTCAAAAATGACCCATGGATCATTGTGATAAAGTATCAACACAATCAGAATACGTTTGTTTGGTTTTCCATATGGCTGTTGTTTTTACTTAAAACAGTGTCCATTTTAAACAAAATACAAACACTTCAAGTGATACCCGCCACATTGTGTCTCAGATTGAGTCGATGTTGACTCGTACTCGTCAAAAATGACCCATGAATTGTTTTCCTGAATTATCAATATAATCCGAATGCATTTGGTCAGTTTTCCGTATGCCATTTGTTGTTTTCACTTAAAATGTTATCCATTTAAAATAAAAGTGAGACACTTTGAGTGGTACCAGCCAAAACGTGCCTCAGATTAAGGTGTGGTTGACTCGTACATGTCACAAATAACCCATGTATAGTTGTTCTAAAGTATCAACACAATAAGAATACGTTTGGTCAGTTTTTTGTATGGTTGTTGTTTTTACTTAAAACAGTGTCCATTTTAAACAAAAGACATACACTTCGAGTGATACCCGCCACACCATGACTTGGATTGAGTCGGGGTTGACTTTTACACATCACAAATGACCCATGGATCATTTTCCTAAAGTATCAATAGAATCCGAATGTGTTTGGTCAGTTTTCCATATGCCAGTTGTTGTTTTCACTTAAAATGTTCTCCATTTCAAATAAAAGTGAGATACTTTGAGTGGTATCGGCCAAACCGTGCCTCGGATTGAGGCGCGGTTGACTCATACACGTCACAAATGACCAGAATGGATATTTTGGGATTCTATAGTGTAGGATAAGTTTCAAAAAGGTCTTACTTGGGTTTCATTCAATAATATATTTAACCGGCTTTTTATCATGAAACTTTACACGTGTAAAATACTTTGGAGTTTCTGAAGTTGGAGAAAGTGAAGCATACTATTATAGAGTTCTCCAACCACTTTTTTGAGTTGGTGAATCTTACACTAGATCTTTTCAAAAATTATTACATAAAATCATATAGGTTTTATATGGGACTAAGGGACGATGTTTGGTTGATTCTAGTTCTTTTTAACCTTCCAAAATTCCTGGAGGTATTGAATAATGTTTATTTTGCTAAAGAAGACATATTTGGAAGTATAGACTTGGGAGGAGCTTCAGTGGATGAAATAATTATTCAAAGTTATTATTTTGGTTATAAAAGGAAGTACAAAAGTTTCCAATGTTCTACAGGACCTATTCTAGGGGCTTCTATAAAGAACCAACATGTTATTTTCTAAACGTGAGGCATAGTGTTTTTCTAACCGTGAGGCATAGTGTTTTTCTATGTCGACTAGGTTTCTGAGCTCCGAAAAAGCCCCAGAAGCCCCATAAACCACTATAACATCATTAGGATTCTATATTTGGTCAAAAATAAAGAGTTATACTGAATTCAAAAATATCCATACCAGAGTGAAAAACCAAGTTCAAAAATAAAGAGTTATACAGAATTCAAAAATGTAATGGATCAATATGCCCTTGATCACCATCACCATCACCACTATCATCATCAGCCTCATCCTTGCCTCCATCTCTGTCCTCGTCGTCATCCTCATCATCGTCCCCATGCTCATCCTCGGCCCCATCCTCGCCCTCGGCCCCATCCTCTCCCTCAGCCACATCCTCACCCTCATACTCATCCTCATCCTATCCCTCATCCTCTCCAGCATCCTCGCCATCACCAGGAACGTAATAATATTGACCGCCACTAGAACTGCTACCTGGTGCATTGGATAATTCACCCATAGATGACATATATGTCTAAAAAGCTGCACTGGCCTCTGGTGGAAGTTATGAAGATAAAGCTTTCATCAGTTTCATAAATTCTTTCTCCCTCGTTTGAACTTGTTCTTACAACTCTGTGACCCTTTTATCAAACTGTATTGCATGATCCTTGACCTGTTCCAACTCTTTGGTACTAGAATGGATACCTGTAGAGGACCAATACCTCTTCGAGACTATATTCTTACTAGGTTGGTAGCGTACTCGACCAGAGTGCTCATCTCCCAAAACCTGATATAAATGATCGTGTGGCCCTAAATTGTCAGGCTCCTGGGAATCAAGGGACTCTAAAGCAGCATGTTAAAAATATTAATAGATTATTAAATTTCAAAATAGATATTAAACTTTGAAATAAACAAATTAAAACTTACAATCTTTTCATGTGTCGGTTCATTAACCGCAATTCCATCTTTTTTTCTTCTACTTGAGAAAAACAATTTTGCTCGAGGGATATGTCCTTCAATATTCAATTTGTGATTCTGTAATGAAATTGAAACAATATAAAGTGCAAGTATAATCATATATTAAATATTCAATAAATCACATAATTTAAGTAGGAAATAATAAAAAGGGAAAGTCCTAAAGAAAAATTATAAACAACTATATCGTACCAGCTGCCTCTCATGATCTGACATAGTAGTGCACCCCAAAGTGTGGAGGTATTGCTTTGAATCAATGTTTTTTTTGTTTTTTTTTCAGAATATTCCGAAATAATGTTTAATAATAAATAATATAATATTAAAGTAAAATATTAAAATTGTCATTTAAATACCTCAAATGGGATTAATACCTTAAATTTGGCAGTCACCCAATGGGTAATCATTTGGCGATATTGCTCTATCGAGTATTTATACAAGATAGGTAATGTATCCAACTTTTTTCCCAATATATCACACCAGCCAACATACAGCTCATGCTTATAAGCTCTCCAAAGCTCTCCTAGCTCCTTTAAATGCGTTGGTCATGCACCTTGGCCATCAGGGAAGTTAAACCGAAGTTGACACCCAATAGATTAATTCATATAAATACAAAAAAAATACTACATTAAATCCAATAGATTTTTTACCCATATTTGTGCCCATGCATTATCTTTGAATCATGTGGCAGATGTATCCAAGATAGAGGACTGAACGGAATGATTTCGGATTATTTGGCTAGCGTCGCCAAAAAACCCCGACATCCATGCCCAGATTTATCAATCATTTGTCCATCATCATTGTATTCAACCATCAACTATGTCTAGTGGTTACATACCGCATGCAAGAGAGTATGCCCCCTCCCCCACCTCCTATCAGTAGATGAATCTGTTATTAAATAAAAAAAATATCAGTACAAGTTATAATAAAAATAAATTTTGGTATAAAAATTTGTTGGAGTTATATAAATATACATGTGGTAGTCGGATCAATGGGCGTCACTTGATGTGTAGAAGTTGAAGAAATATCCTATACAGGTGGAGTGTCCCTCAGTGTATGATCCTCAGCCACATACTATGTTAGAGCAGGAGTCGAAGAAGGTGGAATATAATAGCTCGGAGATAATGAACCAGAAGCAAAAGATGATGGCACAGACGTCTGGCCAATTGGTAGTGTAAACATCGGAGGCCTAAATATCATGTGTGTCCCTAAAGAAACACCAGGATCAAAATGGGGCATAGAAGATACATATGTGGTAGGGGTATAGTCCAATCGGGTATGACCAGTGGATCGTCTAACTATCGCACCACGATCCCTCATACCACTGGCCTCAGTATCGGGACCACCAGATGATCGTCTAACTCTGACACCACCCCCCCTCCTACCACCAGCCTCTGTACTGGGAGCAATATCAGGCTCCTCGTCAAATATCTCTTCTCTAGGGGGTGGATCCTGAAAAAAAAAGTTTAACACAAAAGTAAACACATGATATTATAATTTATTGAAATATATATATATTTGAAATAAAATACTCACAACAGGGATGAGTGGAGGAATTCCCATATGTGTCATGCAACGATTATTTTCTGTCATCTTTTTCCATCGCCTCTCTTCAATGGGTGTCATTTCCTGTAATGAAAACAATTATGGAATTAATTAGAAACAGATAAATAATGTGTATCCCAAAAAACAAAATATAGAAAAACCATTCTGATAAAAAAAACATAAAGAAACAGAAGATCTATGGTGGTTTGAAGGTAAGTACTAGGATACACACTCTGAATGATGTAGGTGAAACATGTAGGTGAGAATACAACTGTATGATTCTATATATTTCCCACCACAACTTCGGGTTCACAATCAACTCTGAAAATTGAGCTATTGGAGTCATCATAAGTAATAAATGGATTGATTCCAATTGCAGTATGGATAGTGTCAACTTCATCATCAACATCATCAAAAACATGTATGGGATTTACTTCAATAATTACACTGAATTTAGGATGATGATAATCTTTGACATAAAAAACTTGTTTCACCATTGATGCCAATACATATGGTTCATCGATGGAAAGAGTGTGAGTCATGCCAATAACTTAAAATACACAATCATCAATAAAGGTACCTTGCCTCGTCATTGAATCAAACCATTTACATTTCATCATCGTGACTCGACCATGCAAGTAATAATCCAAAATTATTATTTTCTCCAGAACTCCATAATAAGATAAATTTTTAGAACGAGGTCTATTATCCGATGAACTGGCATAAAAGTCTGTTTTGGTAGTTATCATAACACCATCATGTTGTGTTCTCATGTTTCTTTCTCTTTCAGTGATAATAAATTTGTATCCATTGATCACAAGTGATCTAAAAGCACGAACCATGATATTAGGACCAAAAGCCAAAGATCTTATTTCCTTAGAAACAGAGTCTGTAGGCAAACTCGGTACCTGAAATATAAACAAATAGTAAACTTAATTAAATATTATTTTTATTTAGTTATTACAGAAATATTTTTACCTTCAATTTCAACCAAGCAAAAAACCCTTTTCTATGCAAAGTCTCTTTCCTTCTTAAAGATAAAGAATGATGCTTTATATATATCAATTCTTTATGTTCCCTGTAGATAAAAATAATAATAGTTTAACAAATATTTAAAATTACAAGAGATAAGATAAGAGATACATGTACAATTTACTTACTTGATATACTCATCGAACAAATCACAATTGAACAACACTATGCGATGTGCCATCTCTCGCTCTTCAAGGCTTAATGTCGTCAATATATATGAACCATAATTCCTCCTGACTAAGGAAGTGATGGAAAAATGGGTTCAATTTGCTCATACTATTCTTCTTCATTTATCATTGGTCTGTTTATTCTTGTAGTAAGATCAGACAAACACATTGAGCAGAAATCCATACATTCTTGAGACAAGTAACCGTTCACAATAGAACCTTCGGGATAATTCTTGTTCCGAACATATTATTTCAATGTGTACATGTTTCTTTCAGTTGGATACATCCAATGGAAAGAAACGGGTCCTCCAATAAGTATTTTGGTCGGAATATGGACATTCAGATGCAATATGCATGTAAAAAATGATGAAGGAAATATTTTCTCTAACTCACACAAAATTAATGGTGTCTCTGCCAACAGTTTTTGTAAGAAGGATTTGGAAAACTTATTAGCACAAAGATCTCTAAACAAATAGCACAACTGAATAACTGAGACTCTTACATTATTAGACAAGAGATGACGGATTTCTATTAGAATCAACTCATGCAAAAGGATGTGATAATCATGAGTATTCAAAGATTTCAACTTCAACTCTTTTCTGTTGACCTGTTTTGATATATTGCTTGAATATCCATCAGGAACTTTAATAGTATCTAGCACTTCCAGAAATTGATTTTTTTCAGCAGGTGTCATCACATAAGAATCACATGGAACTTACCATTTATTTTCACTGATACATATAGGATGCAATTCTGGTCTGATCCCCTAATCTACCAAGTTACGTCGAGATCGTAAATCGTATTTTGTCTTCCCCTTAACATTTAGAAGAATCGAAAGCAACATTTCACATATATTCTTTTCAATTTGAATTACGTCTAAGCAATGACGTAACAAGTTGGTTGACCAATACGACAAATCAAAGAATATACTCTTCTTTTTTCAATTGTAACAGGTATCATTGGAAACATTTTTCCTCTTTCTAGATTTCATTACACGCTTCCCAAATGAATAACTAAAATATTTCAATTAGTTAAGCACATTAGTTCCAGACATACACTGAGGTGGATTTTCAGTCTCCATGGTATTGTCAAATCTTCAACGATTGTTTCTATATGGATGGTTCATCGGCAAGAATAATCGATGTCCCATAAAAATAAAACTACGACAATATTTCAGTCTTCTAAATCGAGTATTCTTCATACAAATAGTACATGACAATTTTCCTTTTGTGCTCTATCCATACATCATTGCATAAGAAGGAAAATCATTGATCATCCACATAAGCGCAGCACGCATCTGAAATATGTCTTTCGAACATGCATCATATGTGGGCACACCCACATCTCAAAGAAGTTTCAACTCTTTTATTAAAGGTTGCATGTATACATCTATATCATTGTCGGGATTAGAAGGACCAGATATCAGTATACTCAAGAAATTGTAAGGCTTTTTCATACACAACCATGGGGGAAGGTTATAAATGTGTATGAAAACTGTCCATGTGTTGTGTGAAGTAAGAATCTGCCCAAATGGATTAAAACTGTCACATGAAAGACCCGGTCTCATAGTACGCACATTGGCTTCAAATTCAGGATATCGAGTATCAAATCTTTTCCATGAAAATCTATCTTCAGGGTGAACCAACTCTTCATTATTCTTTTTTCTCTCGGTGTCATTCCATCACATTTTTACTGATATTTCATCATACATGAAAAGGTTATGTAATCTGGGTATCAATGGAAAGTGCCACATTACTTTTTTTTGGCACACGAGATGGTGTTCCATCATCTTTTGGCTTCCATCGGGAGGTTCTGCATTTGATATAATCATTTCTTTCAGCAGTTTCCTCCCAAAATAAGCTGCAATCTTTCGGGAAAGCATGAATTTTTTTTTGAGAATCCAAGTTCATCAACTAACTTCCATGACATATAGTGTTTTGAGGGAATATCTGCATCATCTGGAAGTAAGTACTTCAAGAAGGTAAGAATGTAATTGATTGTAGTATTTGAAATCTCATACATAGTTTTCCCATGAAACAATCGGATTAAAAAATCTAACTTTTTTATTTTACTACATTGCTGATATATTAGAGTCGTCGCAGCATCATTCAATTTTTTCACCCTATAAACATCATCATTTTCATTGGAAGCATCATGTGTGCTTGTATCGAAATCTTGTTGGATGGGCATCCTTTCCTTCTCATGATGCCGAATAAATGGAAACTGATCATATATAAAACTCTCCAATTCAGTCCTATCATTTGGATCATCAACATTTTGATATTCCATTTTATCTCCATTGTGATACCATGCATAATAGTTTGTTTGGAAACCATATTTGGTTATATGATAGCTAACTTCTTCATGATTCAATCAAGGTCTTCCAACACAATTAAAACATGGGCAGTGTATGCGACCACTATCTGAAGCCTTGTCAAATGAAAAATCTAAAAATTTGTTCAAATTATTTTGAAAATAGGTTGAAATCCGATCAGTTTTGTACATCCAACTTCTATCCATTCTGTAAAAAAATCGCAATAAGTCATTTCAAAGCAATTAAATAATATTGAAGTTCAATCAAAAAAAATATTTAGGTAAATGAAAATTGTTTACTTTAAATAAAATCATAACTGACACATTACTCTATATGAGAATCATATAAAGAAATACAACAAAATACAGTGTATATAAGAAAATAAGATACAGAATTTATAATGCCTATATTCAAGGATTTCCCAGTAAGATATTGGAAGTGGATCAAGGAATACATAATCCTTAAGGGTATTATTGGGAGTACATGAGTTTTATACTTTAACTTCTTCAGGGAGATCAGGATGAGGAGTAGGATGAGGATCACATCAAAAGTAGTTATGGCCTCATCAAGTTTCACCTTAACCATGGATTAAAGGATCCTAAGTTTGGGGCCATAGATCATAGTTTGGTAGGGTGTATTCATTGAATCATGTCCCAATTGATTTTGGAGAGGGACATTGAATAGTTATAGTTATGGATTTGATTAGAAAAACCTATAAAAAGGATATACAGGAATTGTGACGTCCCAAACTAGGATTCCACTCATTAGTGACCCGAACCCAAATGGCCACTCATTGGAGAGGGACCTTCAAGTTCTATTGTGTTTTATCTCACATAAAAATAATGATTTTTGGGTTGTTCGGGGTCCAGGGAGGAGGGTGGTGGGCTGTCCAGGGTCTAGGGAGGAGGGTGGGGGGGCTATCCAGGTTCCAGGGAGAAGGGGGGCTATCTTGGGTCCAAAAAGGTGGGTGGGGGATGTCTGGGGTCCAAGGAAAAGGGGGGTTGTCCAGGGTCCAGGAAGGAGGGTGGGGGTTGTCTGGGTCCAAAGAGGAGGGTGGGGGTGCTGTCCAGGTTCAAAGAAGGAGGGGGTTGTCTTAGGTCCAGGAAGGTTGGGGGTTATCCTAGGTGGAACTCAAAACACCGAATGGGGTTCCACTATATAGTTATGAGAATATATTATCCAAAGCTACAAATATTCCACCTGTAAACATGAAAACTTTAAAGCAGTGCCTACTGCAATTTCATGACATTTAAGCGATATGTGTTTTTTGAAAAGCATATACATTACAATGATGTTCGTGAATGATGGTTTTTTGCCCAAATGTATATGGAATTTGGTAACGAGGATGATTTTTTCCATTTAACCAATGTTATAGTGTACGTTTAGGATAAATTCTTGCATTTAACCAGTGTTCTAGTTTATTTTTAGGTGAGGTGAGTTATAAACCATGTTAGGCATGTCATTAGAACATGGGTTCTTCCATTTAACCATGTAGTCTTGAATTTCAGGGATGAAAGTGTTTTGACTGAGCTAATTACTACCTACTCTATAGTATGACCAACACATCATGTGGGCATACCCATGAAACAAATCCATGTGTAAATGGGACGTTTTCAGCACCCCATTTGGCCAAACATACTTTTCACCATAAGGGATTGGCCATGTATATTTACATGGCTAACCAAGTCATGTATTGTGTGTACATTCCCATGTACATTCCCAGGACACTAGATTATCGTAGACACCATGTCAATCGTTATACACACCATGTGAACCCTTATACCATATATCCATTATTACAACCATTAATAACAACTTATTAAACAACAGCACTTGTCAAAGATAATAAAATTGAACATAAATCAATAATAATATTGGATATAACAAGTAAAATGAATTCATACTATCTTAAATCCTAAATGACCACCCACAACCATGATTAATGACCACAAATCTCCCCTTTCATCCAAATCAAAAGTGAAAAAAAAACACATAATTGTAGAAAAAAAATTCATTTGTGTGAAGAATAATAATCCCATGGTCCTCTTGATATTTGAACTGCACAGTCATGATTTTTGAGATGAAATTGTATCCATAAAACCATATGAGAAGCACGATTCAATACATGTGTTTTTCTGATTTTCCCAAGCATTTTGAGGAACCCCAAATTAGTGAAAATTTTCATTGTGTTTTAAAAAGGTGGTTAAATAACTCATGTATTATAGCATCCCGCCATTTTATAACATAAACTTTCATTACATTACACACAACTGAGGATCTTTAAGGTTTAGTGTCTTGGAAACCAGGAACATAATACATGAAAACAACATAAAGCATTCTTCTTAAACACTTGCAAGGCGTCTCCTTAAGTTCATTCTAGGTTCATTACTGCATCTCATAACCTGGGGACATACATCAAAAGAAAGGGTGAGCAGAAGGCCCAGTAAGGGAAACAAGAGGAACATTTTACATGTGAACTTGAGATACTTCAATAAGGACATGAAAAGAACTTTAAGGCATGAGAAAAAAATCATGAGGCATTTCATAATAAAAATAACATTTTTCATAACTTGAAGATGTGGCTACATCATTTAACATAGACAATCATGAACATATCACCAAGGTCCATCCCCAAGGTGTCATTTGAAAATTACCAAGGTTATTCACCAAGGTATCGTGAAAATTTGTAATCTCTAGTGGTTACATCATTACCCAATGCATTGGAGCGCTATCAGGGCGCACCCTTAAATTTGCCTTTATTATCATGTGAGCCACATATATCATCATCAAAAAATTCATAAATAACCCACAAAGCATAAAATAAATGGGTTTCATTTCATAATCATAACGTTTTAAAAACTGCTTTAAAGACATGATCTTTACGTCACTTTAAACCCACGGAAAGGGAAAGCGGGTCTCATGTATGTAAATCCCAGAATTTAAAATGGAACATTTATATATATATGTGAATACCCTTGTTGAAATAAGAGCTTTTAGTATTCACTTTATAACATAAAATAATTTTTGAGAAAAGAGAGAGGCATTTTGAGGGGAAAATTCTGCAGCATAACGGCTAAGTTTCGGGGTTTTAGAAAACATTGAAATGAGAGGGGACATGGGTCAAACATTCATAAATGACCCATAAAACAGTAGAGGGACAAAATATAATGGATTTAAGAACATGGTACTGAAATTTGAAAATGTACCATATGAAATGAAGAACATGAAAGGAAGAAAAAAAAAACAAGATTTCTCTTGTGAAAATTCGGCAGCCTAACGGCGTCACTTAAACTTCAACAAAATTGAATTGACAAGGTCAAATAGGGTCTCTCATCATATGAACATAAGAGTCCAGTATGATAGATATAGAGATCATACCCCAACATAATAGAAAGGAACTTGAAAGAATTGACATGAAAGTAGAACTTCAAAACGAGAAGGGTGAAGAACCACTTAAAAATTCGGCAGCCTAACGGCGCCACTTAAAACTTCAAAATACTGAATTGAAGAGATCAAATGGGGTCTCTAATCATATGAACATAAGAGTCCAGTATGATATATATAGAGATCATACCCCAACATAATAGAAAGGAATTTGAAAGAATTGACATGAAAGTAGAACTTCAAAACGAGAAGGGTGAAGAACCACTTAAAAATTCGGCAGCCTAACGGCGCCACTTAAAACTTCAAAATACTGAATTGAAGAGATCAAATGGGGTCTCTCATCATGTGAACATAAAAAGGGCAGTAATAGGAGTATAAAAGAACATCCTCCAAAATAAGAACATGGATCATAAAAGGAATGACATAAAAGAGATCACTTGAAAAGAAAGAGAGGGGTCGGATCCCTTACCTTAAAACGTGACTCTTGAAACTCAAAGGATTGGACCTTGAGGGCTTGGGGGCACCTTGGGAGGACTCCTTGGAAGGTAAGAATACCAGAACTTCGTTGGGGGAGAGTTGGGAGTGAAAACTAAGGGAGGAAAGGGTGGGTATTTATAGGGAAAGTGAGGGGACAAAGCATTAATGGCCAAGGGACACCTCACTAGTGGTTTTGGCAAAACCATGGGCTTGCCCATGGTATTTGCCCATGGTATTGGCCACTTGGGACACCTCACACCTTATCTTACTATTCATAATTCGACCATATTGAATATATACTTAATACATCATTAAATGATGTCATTAAACACCCGTAACTTAAAAACTATACTTTCACTATTCACCGAAAATTCAACTTTCTCAGAATAATCCCAAAATTTCACCTTAACCAAATATCAATGCTCTGATTTCAAAAATGAAATCCATTTTATAAAAATAATTTTCTAAATATTTTTAATTTAATTTTTAAATAAAAACACTATTCATCGAAAATTCATTTTTTCAGAAAAAACCCCAAAAATTACCATAACATAATATCGATGCTCTGAGTTCAAAAATAAAGTCATTTTTATAAAAATAATTTTCTAATTATTTTTAATTAAATTTTTAATTAAAAAACACTATTCACCCGAAAAAACTAATACTTGAATAATAATTAATGAAACCGTTATTTAACTATTTTATTGAATCACATTACTTAATCAAGGTGCCTAGATTATTTTAAAACTTTCTTTAAGTGAGATTACTAATCCATTTGGTCATATTACTAATCCTAATCATAAAATCACTATTCATAATTTACTATTCATCAAAAATCAAGTTGATCTTATTAGACCCTAAATTTCGTACTGAACATAATTGTAGAAGACCATTTTTTGAAAATCATTACACATTTTTAATTATTTAAGGTTTACACAACCATTTTTAAAATATCCTTTTTCTAAAATTCATCAAAAATATGCATACAATATTTATCCGGTCATTTGAAAATTCATAAACATCATCATAAGAAGAAATCCAAATTTTTATTTAAAAAAAAAGATTACACAAGGCAATTACGGTCTCGTTACATAACCCCTTATAATACCAGCATAGGACCTAAGAGTAAGGTGTGCTAGGGTGATAGAATTTTGGGGCGGCTCAGTCAACATTGCCCGAGTAGTAATTTCTATCAGTTTGAACTTCTCGCGAAGGCGATTCCGTTCTAGCTTCACATGATGAAGTTAGGCTTGGATTTGGTCCAGAGCAAAGCCCAATGGTGCTACCTCCTTCCCAATCTCTGTTAGATGGGCTTCGATCGGCCCAAGGCTACTAGGTGAGGCCATCAAATCTTCTTTCTATAATAATTAACCAAGATTACTTAAATTTAGAGACAATAATCAAAACATTTTGTTCACGGTGGTCATATTGACCGATGGTCATATAACACTCAAAAACTAATGGTCTCATTTTATTTATAATCATGTTTATCAAATAAAACATTTTTTTTTGAGTATAAAAAATAACACATGAAATTAGGAAACAAGATTTATTCAAAATTTCGGGTCGTTACAATCTTCCCCCCTTAAGAAATTGCGTCCTCGCAATTTTTTTTAAATTGGGTTTTGAAATTTCATTGAAAGTCCCACATCGGAAAAAGAGTCAGTAACACCATTACTTTAAAAGAAAGAAAAGGAAGTACAAAGGCCACCCGAGTTAACCCACACTCGGGTTCCATGTAGGAAAACATGGACATGGAGGAAAAAAACAAAGGGTCAGTTCTGAGAGAGAGTGATAGAGAACATGATTAGGAGAAAGTTAACCATGAGAAAATCCCAAACTTATGATGTGTGTAAACGGTCTTTGATTACCTAGTAGGAAACGTAAACCAACAACATTTTTGTTTTACGTTTCTTTTCATAATTTTGAGGATTTCATTTACTACATAGAACAAAAACATAAGAAAATATACCTACCTTCAAGTAGAGTTTCATCCTTTAACAAGTCCCTACCAACACTAATCTTTTCTCCAAATGATGAGAATTCAAAAACACTTGGTCTCATAAAAGCACACGAATCATCTTTTATAGAATCACATAATCTACAAAAGATTAACTATCTATTTCTTCTATCTTTAAACATTATCCCAAAAACAGAAAGGTTAAGGTAAAAACAACTCTTCAAAAAGAAAGGATCCCATAGGAATAGAACCTACTTTTAAATCTTCAAAGTTCCATGGTACTACCCAACGTTCATCATAGACCATTCCATAAATAACGGTCCTTAAAATTCCTCAAAATAAACCAAACTAAGATTGAAACCCAAATACAAGAAGGATTTGATAACATAGTCTTCCAAAACAACTTCATTGTTCATCTCCAGACAACATCAACCACTCCTAACATCTTATAACAAAAGTAGCTAACCTAAACATATTTTACCCAAGATAGGTTAATCATTCCCAAAAGTAACCTAAATTACTATAAGTCCACCTTAAATTCATCAATTCTTCAAAATATAAGTCAACCTTACTCCTCAATGAAAATACTATAGTAATCTATTTACCTCGATCATATAGGGTCCCCAAAATAGTGAACGCCTTCCAAAATAATAATCATCTTTTAATCCCCTAATCATCTCTGACATATTAATACGGAAATTGTCGCATTTCCTATCATATTGGTTGTTGGGACACGTTATTCCATTTCCCACCATTAACTAAGAAGATAAAGTATAATTAGAGGCTTAAATACTTAACCAATAATCATGAAAAGGAACTTAAAGAATATAAGGATAACTTGTAGAAGAAAAGTATACCCTAACTTGTGATCCCCTAGGTTCCCATCTAGGTTATCCATGATCATATATTCTTATGTGAATCTTTATTTTATTTTATCTTTGTTCCTTTAATAATGGTTCATACCAAGCTTATGAATTTACCAAAGCATATCCCCCGGGAGTGTCGTAACCAAGAGTGCAGCAAGGCCCGTTGTCGTGTACCAGTTCCCGTTCGAGTCTAGCTCAAAGCGGTGTTTTCGGGTTTTACCCCTATGTACATCTGTGCCAGAGCCACCTCTACCTGCTCGTATCCAGACAGGGATGTATTTGCTTGGAAACCCCTTACTCAATACTCACCAAAATACCAGGAAGATTTCCTATATTAAACTTTTCTATAGGGTTCCTCCTAGAGTTTTCATATCCTAATTTCCACAAATAACTAAACCATCCTTTGATACCAACTATAGCATCCCGCCATTTTATAACATAAACTTTCATTACATTACACACAACTGAGGATCTTTAAGGTTTAGTGTCTTGGAAACCAGGAACATAATACATGAAAACAACATAAAGCATTCTTCTTAAACACTTGCAAGGCGTCTCCTTAAGTTCATTCTAGGTTCATTACTGCATCTCATAACCTGGGGACATACATCAAAAGAAAGGGTGAGCAGAAGGCCCAGTAAGGGAAACAAGAGGAACATTTTACATGTGAACTTGAGATACTTCAATAAGGACATGAAAAGAACTTTAAGGCATGAGAAAAAAATCATGAGGCATTTCATAATAAAAATAACATTTTTCATAACTTGAAGATGTGGCTACATCATTTAACATAGACAATCATGAACATATCACCAAGGTCCATCCCCAAGGTGTCATTTGAAAATTACCAAGGTTATTCACCAAGGTATCGTGAAAATTTGTAATCTCTAGTGGTTACATCATTACCCAATGCATTGGAGCGCTATCAGGGCGCACCCTTAAATTTGCCTTTATTATCATGTGAGTCACATATATCATCATCAAAAAAATTCATAAATAACCCACAAAGCATAAAATAAATGGGTTTCATTTCATAATCATAACGTTTTAAAAACTGCTTTAAAGACATGATCTTTACGTCACTTTAAACCCACGGAAAGGGAAAGCGGGTCTCATGTATGTAAATCCCAGAATTTAAAATGGAACATTTATATATATATGTGAATACCCTTGTTGAAATAAGAGCTTTGAGTATTCACTTTATAACATAAAATAATTTTTGAGAAAAGAGAGAGGCATTTTGAGGGGAAAATTCTGCAGCATAACGGCTAAGTTTCGGGGTTTTAGAAAACATTGAAATGAGAGGGGACATGGGTCAAACATTCATAAATGACCCATAAAACAGTAGAGGGAAAAAATATAAGGGATTTAAGAACATGGTACTGAAATTTGAAAATGTACCATATGAAATGAAGAACATGAAAGGAAGAAAAAAAAAACAAGATTTCTCTTGTGAAAATTCGGCAGCCTAACGGCGTCACTTAAACTTCAACAAAATTGAATTGACAAGGTCAAATAGGGTCTCTCATCATATGAACATAAGAGTCCAGTATGATAGATATAGAGATCATACCCCAACATAATAGAAAGGAACTTGAAATAATTGACATGAAAGTAGAACTTCAAAACGAGAAGGGTGAAGAACCACTTAAAAATTCGGCAGCCTAACGGCGCCACTTAAAACTTCAAAATACTGAATTGAAGAGATCAAATGGGGTCTCTCATCATATGAACATAAGAGTCCAGTATGATATATATAGAGATCATACCCCAACATAATAGAAAGGAATTTGAAAGAATTGACATGAAAGTAGAACTTCAAAACGAGAAGGGTGAAGAACCACTTAAAAATTCGGCAGCCTAACGGCGCCACTTAAAACTTCAAAATACTGAATTGAAGAGATCAAATGGGGTCTCTCATCATGTGAACATAAAAAGGGCAGTAATAGGAGTATAAAAGAACATCCTCCAAAATAAGAACATGGATCATAAAAGGAATGACATAAAAGAGATCACTTGAAAAGAAAGAGAGGGGTCGGATCCCTTACCTTAAAACGTGACTCTTGAAACTCAAAGGATTGGACCTTGAGGGCTTGGGGGCACCTTGGGAGGACTCCTTGGAAGGTAAGAATACCAGAACTTCGTTGGGGGAGAGTTGGGAGTGAAAACTAAGGGAGGAAAGGGTGGGTATTTATAGGGAAAGTGAGGGGACAAAGCATTAATGGCCAAGGGACACCTCACTAGTGGTTTTGGCAAAACCATGGGCTTGCCCATGGTATTTGCCCATGGTATTGGCCACTTGGGACACCTCACACCTTATCTTACTATTAATAATTCGACCATATTGAATATATACTTAATACATCATTAAATGATGTCATTAAACACCCGTAACTTAAAAACTATACTTTCACTATTCACCGAAAATTCAACTTTCTCAGAATAATCCCAAAATTTCACCTTAACCAAATATCAATGCTCTGATTTCAAAAATGAAATCCATTTTATAAAAATAATTTTCTAAATATTTTTAATTTAATTTTTAAATAAAAACACTATTCATCGAAAATTCATTTTTTCAGAAAAAACCCCAAAAATTACCATAACATAATATCGATGCTCTGAGTTCAAAAATAAAGTCATTTTTATAAAAATAATTTTCTAATTATTTTTAATTAAATTTTTAATTAAAAAACACTATTCACCCGAAAAAACTAATACTTGAATAATAATTAATGAAACCGTTATTTAACTATTTTATTGAATCACATTACTTAATCAAGGTGCCTAGATTATTTTAAAACTTTCTTTAAGTGAGATTACTAATCCATTTGGTCATATTACTAATCCTAATCATAAAATCACTATTCATAATTTACTATTCATCAAAAATCAAGTTGATCTTATTAGACCCTAAATTTCGTACTGAACATAATTGTAGAAGACCATTTTTTGAAAATCATTACACATTTTTAATTATTTAAGGTTTACACAACCATTTTTAAAATATCCTTTTTCTAAAATTCATCAAAAATATGCATACAATATTTATCCGGTCATTTGAAAATTCATAAACATCATCATAAGAAGAAATCCAAATTTTTATTTAAAAAAAAAGATTACACAAGGCAATTACGGTCTCGTTACATAACCCCTTATAATACCAGCATAGGACCTAAGAGTAAGGTGTGCTAGGGTGATAGAATTTTGGGGCGGCTCAGTCAACATTGCCCGAGTAGTAATTTCTATCAGTTTGAACTTCTCGCGAAGGCGATTCCGTTCTAGCTTCACATGATGAAGTTCGGCTTGGATTTGGTCCAGAGCAAAGCCCAATGGTGCTACCTCCTTCCCAATCTCTGTTAGATGGGCTTCGATCGGCCCAAGGCTACTAGGTGAGGCCATCAAATCTTCTTTCTATAATAATTAACCAAGATTACTTAAATTTAGAGACAATAATCAAAACATTTTGTTCACGGTGGTCATATTGACCGATGGTCATATAACACTCAAAAACTAGTGGTCTCATTTTATTTATAATCATGTTTATCAAATAAAACATTTTTTTGAGTATAAAAAATAACACATGAAATTAGGAAACAAGATTTATTCAAAATTTCGGGTCGTTACATGTATGATGTTGAAGGCAAAATTATTAATGGTTATATTAGGAAAACTAATATCCATTAATATTTTGAATTTGACATTCTATGAATTAGTTTCATGAAGAAGGAAGAATTACTACGTGGGAAAAGGAGAGGTCCCACCAAGAGTTCCCTTTCTAGATATTTTATTCATAAAGAACATTGGATTGTACGGTTAAGTATTTCTTATTTCTTCTATGAAGAATAATTAGGGACCACATACTATTTTTCAAAGTTCAAGAAGATACTCCATATGTTCCATTGTGCAAAGGATAAGTGAATAGTGTGTCATTTTATATATATAGATATTTTTATAGAAACATGATACATACTTGTTATGTAATACACATAGTGTACAAAAATTAAGATGAATAAGATCTCCATATTTGACATGATCTTAATGAAAGGAGTGATTTTCATGAAATACTATGAATAAATATTACAAACAATTTCTTATGAGTTCATATACATGAAGGTGTAATATTTGAAGCATTGAGATTAAAAAAACTATGAATCTTTAAAATTAGAACACAAGAAAGACACACCATGCCCTTATAAATGTATATGTGTAATGAAAAAATTAATCGGACAATGTGTACACCGATGTAGTGACTTGAGTACACAATTCGTGGATGTAGTGATTTGAGTACACAATTCGTGGAGTAGTGAATAATAAAATTTTCCAAAATCCCTAGAAATAGGAAATAATGATATCCTTGAGAATATAAAGATATCCTTGAGAAGAGGTGGAAGGATATCCTTGATAATAGGTGGAAGGAGTCTAACCTGGCAGCTGATTGGATGGAAGAGGTGCACCTGTGTTGGGGCTTCTCAAGGGCTTCTGGGAGTCGGGCAATACTTCTAGGAGTTGTGCAATCTACTTCTATAATCGGGGGGGGGGGGGGGGGGTCGCCTGCCTTAGTCAAATTTGGGGTATATTTTCCCAACGGTTATTAAAAACCATTGGGAAATAATTTTTTCCCAATGGTTTCATCAAACCGTTGGGAAAACTCCCCACAAATCCATCTTTACCAACGGTTTATGCAAACCGTTGGTATACAAGTGTTGGGAAAAGAATGATTTCCAGTATTAAAACATACCAACACTAAGATATTTTTAATTTAAATCTTAATACATATGTCCAAACTTACCACATAAAAAACACTTCCCATATTTGTTAAGGAATCCCCCAAGGTTCTTTTTACCACACTTTCTTTAAACTGGAAACTAGACTTTCTTACCTTCAGATTTATTTGATTGATTCTTAATCATTGCTTTCCATATGGACCTCTTCTTGTTTTTGTTGTAAAAGTAAATGTGATCATCAGAAAAATCCATTTCTACCCTCTCATTACATTGAAAAAGTTTCTTATAACTTTTGAATTCACAGGAGGCCAAATCCCTTCAATATCTTGGCCTTAATATAGATTAAAAATGATTATTTTTACTATCAAGACCCCAAATAATATTTGGATCATACCTTTCCAATTGGGTGAAGTTTGATTCAAACATAGCCACTGAATATTATTCCTTTTGTTTCAATTCAAGGAATTTCTTTTCCATCTTAATTCGAACCACCATAGAAAAATATTTTTCAAGGAACAAATTCTTAAATTTATCTCATTCCAAGTCATCAATCTCCTTGTTATCCCTAATAATCATGACCATTTACCACCACTAATCAGATTCACCTTTAAAATGATATATAGAAAGACTAAAATTTTGATTATCTTAATACCCCATGACATCAAATATCTTTTCAAGGGCTTTAATCCACCCTTCATCCACCACCGGGTTAGAAGATCCACTGAAAGCGGGAGGGTGTTGCCTCATAAAATGTCTCACTATTGTCACATTCCTTTGTGGTAGCTCTAGTTGTTCTCTTGAATGGATGTCACCGCTATTTATAGCCTGTGTCAACTGATCCATCACTATCACAAACTACTTGGTTTCAATTACTACCATTCTAGGTTGTGGATTCAGAAAGATATCAACCTCTCGGTGGAAAACCATTCTGAACAGAAATATCTTAGCTGAAGAAACATGATAATCTTTAAATGATATATAATTTCAACATATCTATAAGGTAAAAACCATTTATGGTATTCTATTAAAATCATCCTAAACCCTAAAGTTATCTAAACAGTGGTCTGATACTAACTATAAGGACCCGACCTTAAATATTACATAATCTAGTAAATTCTTTTAGAATTCAATTTCTCACATTCCCAAATATCTTTTTGGTTTAGAGTTTTAGAGAATTAGTAAATAATTCATATATATTAACCCATAATCATAAAAAGTGGTTACTACTAAAATAGTATCCATTTCTTCCATAATACAATTTTTTTTAATAAAATATGAAATCTTTTCATGAAAAATCTTCACAACATTCAGATCAAATTCTCCTTTTCTCTTACCCATCCTTAAACCCTGTGAATTTTTTTTTAAACATAGGATAAGCACAACAAGATCAGTAAGGGACATAAAATAAAGTAACCTTTAGTATATTAATACATATAAACATATGCAATCATTTTCATAAATACATACTTCTCACCCATAAAGTATCATATACTTAAATTGTGAAAATAAGAGATTTCTATAAAACATAGAAAACATAAATAAACTATTTATGTAACTTGGGAAATTAATTACTTATGATTGTAACCCTAATGGATAACATATGACTTGTAACCCTCATGTATACCTTATAATGTAAACCTCATGGCTACTTTATGATGTAACTCTCACGACTACCTTATCGTGTAACCATTGCAGCTACACTTGGAATAACCATCACAGTCAACTTCCAACATAAACATACCAAATGAATTGGAGGGAGATATAGGTCCCACACTTCATCATTATAAATGAACAAGAACCAGAAAATAATCATAAAACAATAATAATTGCATCATAAAAATCATTTCTTTTGAATTTTGTAAAAATAGAAATTTAAAAGAGGAATTTTGAAGAAAAGTATCTTGCCTCGGATTCGTCTTACTTCAAACGTGTTCAAACCTCATTTATAATGGTTTAAAGAGTGTTATTAATATATTAAATAACTATATTAATATTTATAATACCTTATATGATCTTTTTATAACATATTTCCACCCATTTATCAATAATATTTTGTTATTTTCGTTGTTTTGGGTGCATTTATTCCATGGTTTTCATGGTTGGTTCATTATGGATTTTCTTGTCAAATGAAAAAAAACTCGAGAAGTGAAATGAGATGGTGTTAATATGTTTATATAATTTTAAATGATACCACATATCATTTTTTCTAATATGAGTATGATTTATTAGATAAAACGTTAATGAAAATGATTTAATTTATTTTGGTGATTTTTACAACCATCACAAACTCATATAATTTTATTTAATATCATGTTTATAAATTTGTTCAAGAACATTAGATAAATTATAATATATATAATAAAATCTTATTTAACTATAATAATGGTTTCATAACTAGCCTTGAAGGTGGTAAAAGAAAACAAAAACACATCGCCCATGATGACGGTAAATCGACACATCACGGACAATGTTTTAGTTTTTTTAGAATGGGAGGAGAAGAGGAGAGGTTTGATGATGAATATTTAATTAACACAATAAAATTATAGTATATTTAATATACTGGAGTTATCATGTCACTTTGGATAGGGGATGCGAGGAGATAATAATAAAAGAAAAGAAACTGAAAATAAAAGAAAAGAAAAAATATGATTTTTACCTCTTGAATTCACCTCAAGAACCTCCTTGCAATACTTGATTTTGACCTTTTGGTGAGACCATAAGGTCTTGGATGTGGGAAAGAGATTTGTAAAGAGAATTAGGTAGAAATTAAACAAGTTACAAGGCTTTGAGGTTTGAGGATAAGAGGTGGTAAGGGGTAGTATTTATAGTGGAAGAGAGAAGTGTTTCTCATTGTTGTATTCATTAATTTATTATTTTGGATCAAGACTATGAATAGTTTGAGTATTATCACTAAATATATTAAAATAATGAAGGAGTATTTGAGATTATGGTGATTACATTAGTGATAACTCATGGAATGGTGTATTTAACTTATAATGTATATATACCGTAAATTACCGTATTTCACTATTCATAAAGATTCAACTATTTGAGATTAATCCCAAAAAAAATCACCTTAACCATTTTTTGATGTGTAGAATTCAAAAATGAACTACATTTTATGAAAATAATTTTATAAATATGATAATTTTAATTTTTAATTAAAATCATAATTTATTCGAAAAATACCAATTTTAAAATTATAATTAATTTTATAACACTTTTAAAAATTAATTAAGGTCCCTTAAAATTATATTATAATTATAATACAAAAAAATATTAATTTATGAATCTATTTTATGAAAATAAACATTCTTTTAAATCATTATATTAATTATAAAATTGTAAATAAAAATTTTTGTGTTACAAAAATACCAACACTTAATTTATCATTTTCAAAACATTTATTTACTTATTCCATAATATAAATATATCATATTTTCACTTATAAGATACATAAATTTTATTTATACTTTCACAGGTGAGTTTACTATTCTATTTGTATAGATTCCTAAATTTATATAAATACCACTTATTTCATTATACATTTATAATGAATTTAACTATTTAATTTCAGAATGAAAATAAATTATTTTATAAATATCTAGATTGTTACATTGATTCTCATGTAAGGTTTTCACCACCAACAGCCCTCCTACGGCCAGTGTCCGCTTCAAGGCTGTGCGCCCCGAAGTCAACCCCACTGCCCACAGACCCTACACACGCCACCCTAACACTCTCCTAAATTCTCGATTTTTTAATCAGGAATCTATGAGAGAGGACTGGGATTAGATTCCTTATCACCCCATATTTATATGTTTAAAAATATATTTATGTAATAAAATATGTTCATTGGTTGCATGGGTGAGTGTGTTTGGTTGTTTGTAATCCCTTCTACCTAGTAAAAAATATTTATAAATATTTTTACATAGAAATATATTTTTAATTATACCAATATATGTGTGTGTGTGTGTGTGTGTGTGTGTTTGTGTGTGTATATATATACATAAATAGTAAATATATACATATTTATTTATAAATATATTTATAAATAAACATTTTTCCCTCTTGGCCTCCCCAACTCACCTCCTCTCTACTCAGTTTAGGGTTCCCCTTTTCCTCTCTCCTCTGCCTGCTCCACCTCAACCTGCACCCCCTCGACACCCTCTTCGCACATGCAAACTTAGACCTCATTTGGAATGGGTGATTTGGGAGGAAAGGAAATGAAACAGACGGATGGGAATGGATTTCCACTGTTTGGTGAGATAATGGTTCACAGAAAGAAATGATGGATGAGGGAATGGAGAGAAACAAATTTCCCTCTCCTATAGTTTTAAAATCACCCCAAAATCAGGGTGATTTGGAAGGAAATGAGACCATAATGTGATATTTTTTTTAAATTCCTACCATGCCCCTATGCATGTTTGATTTTATTTAATATTTTATTGAATTGGTATTTATATAAATTATCATGTTTGTGATTATTAATAATAACAATTAGTATTTTCATGTGAATATAAATATTTTGTTAAACGTAATTTATAGATAATTTTTTTATAACTTCAACTTAATTTTTAAGTAATAAAAACAAAAAATTATAAATAATTCTAAATAATTTTTATTATAGTTAATTTTTATTATAGTTAATTTTGATTATAGTTAATTTTGTTTATAGTTAATTTTGATTATAGTTAATTTTGATTATAAATAATTTTGATTATCTGGAATTAATAATTTATATAAATAATTTATAAATAATTTTGAGTTAAAAATTTTGAATTAATATTTTTGAATTAATAATTATTTTGAATTAATAATGTTTGCCTAATCTTGGTGACATGAAAAACAATGATTGATTAAAATCAAAATTATTGTTTATATAATTGACATGATATAAAAATCAAAAAGAAATCATTGATAATATATTTTTCAAAATTAAATGTCTATATAATTGACATGATATAAAAATAAAATATTCAATTTAAAATTATAATATATTTTTATTTAGAATAATTAAGTATTGAAAAATGTATTTTTTAAAAGCATTATCTGAACCCATCCAAATTAATAATCAGGTAATAATTTCAAATTTAATTTTGTTATATATATATATAAAGATATTTATAAATATATATATATCTAATATATTAAATATATATTTATATTTATATAATTATAAATTTATTTTATAAATATATATATTTATTAATGCATATTTATAAAATTATATATAAATAAATATATTTATAAATATATATATATACAAATATATAAAGATATTTATAAATATATATATATTTATAATTATATAAATATTTATAATAAATATATATATTTATTTGAAAATCAAATATACAATTTAAAATCATAATATGTTTTTATTTGGAATAATTGAGTATTGGAAAACTATATGTTTTAATAAGGGTTATTTTTGTCATATTGTCAAAACATTTCTTTTCTTTTCTTTTAAAAATTGTCACCAAACAAGATGGAGAGAAATTACAATCATTTATTTTCTTTTACTAAATTTTGCATTCAAACAAAATAAAGAGAAATAAAAATTATTTTTTTCTTTTCTTTTCTTTTCTTTTATGAATTATAAAATCATTTCTTTTCTTTTATTAAAACATGACCAAACATATTGTTAGACAAGGGAAGTTGCACCTCCTTCCGCACTGCTCCATATATGGGTAATTTTTTAGAAGGTATTTTTTTTAAAAAAAAATCGAAACGGGATAGGGTTAAGAGTATTTGTAAAAATGGGTCTTAAGATGCATGAACCTCATTCACGCATCTACCCTCGCTAGGAAGCATGAACGGGGTTCACGCGTACTGTATGAAGTTTGTAAAGGATTCTTGAACCCCATTCACGCATCCTACAGAAATGTTAAATAAAAAAATTCATCAATGCTAAACAAATATTAATAAATATTAATTAAATAATAAACAATATAAATGAAATAGTAATAAATATTAATTATTAATAAATGTTAAATAAATATTTATTGATGTTGATAATTATTATTAAATATTCATGAAAAATAGATATCCATTAAATAATTATTAATGAAATAAAAATCATCAATATTTGTAAATTCCAATTAAATATAAATATATTATTAATTAAAAAATCATCAATATGTATAAAATATCAATAAATATAAATAAATAATAAATAGTCAAAAATATTATTTCCCAAATCATTTGGAGTAGATGTATCGTTGAGTAGAAAGCTATTATTATGATCCAAAATGTCTTAGAAAAGAATCATTGAAAGAATATGTTCTTTATGTAATCTTCTCTATCTTTACAAACATTGAACCTTAGAAAAAGAAACATGTATGTATTCATGAGACATTCATTTTTGGGGAGCCTATGAAAGGATGACCTTCATATAATAGTGTACTTGGAAGGAGTAATCCAAATCTTCTAAACAGGATTTTACCAAGAGGTGATTTTCAAAGGCTTGCACATACAAAAGTTATAATAAAGTTTACAGGTAAGGGAACCATGTCTTGTGGGCTCCCAAACTAGATTTTCTTTGATTTTCTTGAATTAAAATGAATAAATGGAATCCATAAAGATATGGGAAGTTGATCTATTTACAGTTAAATTTTTTTCGTGATAGTAACACTTGAATCTTGTATTTGTCTATTGAAATCATCCTTTAGTGGAGGGACCAACCACCTATACTTCTAGAATTTCATATCAGAATTTTGAAAATGCATCCATTTACTATAAATCATTACATCTGATTATGTTTTCTTAATGCATGTATTGATAGAAAAGAAGAGATAATGAAATTTACTAAAGGCAAGTTTTTCTTATGTCTTTGATTAATTCAATTATAACCCCTTTCTATTCAGTTTATTTTTTTTGTTAACAAAGGAAGAGAGATTTAGAAAAAACATTCATATTTCAATAACATGATCTTTTTGAACATTATACAGTAATTAGGTTTTATTTTAATTGATATACTAATTCTAGAAATAATTTCATATTTCTTCATTTACCTCCCCCTCAAGGGAAACACTCATAAACATCAGTTTTGAAAACTTATATAACTTCACCAAGGATGATCTTCTTAAATACTTATTATAGGATTTGATAACACATTATTAACCCTCTTAAGGATTGTTTCTTATTCTGGAAGAATATGAAATTAATCTTTTTCATAATGTCCATAATTTTATCACACGATGGAGGTATTTTAACAGTAAAATCCTCCAATGAATATTGTGTACTAGTAGAACTTGTGTCCTTTTATAAAGTCTGAATATGTGTCTTCTCAAAATTGGCCAAATTAACTTCTAATTCTATACATATCATATTGTGGTTTTTATGATCTTCAATCATAATCATATACTCTTCACAATTATCCATTATTCATTGAAATTCTTCTTCATGAAATTTAATTTTTTTAAACAAAGAATCATGTTCCATGATTTTTGGATTCAAATCATTGAGATCAATAATATTTTTCAAGATTTCTTGATGTTCACAGATATTTTCATCCAAAGTATTAATATTTATTAATGAATATCAAATAGAAATTATTATTTTTGGAATATAATATGATGACAGTAAGACACTTATTAAATAAAGTAGAACTCTATAAATGATCATAGTAATGCACATACAATATGTATCAAAAATCAAAAATCAACCTAATCTATGCCTCTAGCATGGATTCTCCTCTATCCCACAGCCGAGCGTATACTGGGTGTGTCCATGTCGTGTTC
Source organism: Viscum album (assembly GCA_963277665.1). Taxonomy (NCBI): domain Eukaryota; kingdom Viridiplantae; phylum Streptophyta; class Magnoliopsida; order Santalales; family Viscaceae; genus Viscum; species Viscum album. The sequence goes on along the minus strand of OY728146.1, from coordinate 637,471,810 downwards.
GTCTATGTTTGTGCTCTGGCGTACACTGCGCATCATCATCATCAGCCACCTCCACATCCTCCTGTGTGATAGGAGGTGGATGTACAGTCTCATCATCTGTACCTTGTCCTGCATCTAAGGATAGTGGATGCGGGCTGTAACTCTCACCAACATGGAAAGAAGATGGTTTTCGTGTTTTGGATGTCTATAATAAAGAATCCAGCTCAACCCAGTCAACGTCTGTATCTACCTATGGATGAGACTAAGAAAATGGAGGATCATATGATTGATCATGCTGAACACCCTCCTCCTATAGAACAGTAGCATCTAACTGATCAAACTGAACAACCTCCTCCTGTGGAACATCAAGATATATAATAGGGTCGTCACCCCCTAGTATATTTATATGAGGCTTAGTAGGCTCTGCAACCTCCTCAGCATGTGGTGAATAAAAGAAAATGTCATGATAAATCTCGTATATCGAAGGAAGCAACTGTGTCACAAGGCTGTGAAAATATGTCGGGTCAAATACGGTGCTCTCTACTGAATCAGACATGTGAAGTAGATGACATATACAAGCATCCTACGAAAACAAATTCCGTTATTAAGTAATATGAATAAAAAATATGCTGAATAGTGGAAGGAACAATGTATACCAACTCATGAAAGCCTCGTCTGTGTCATGTCAGAAATATAACTGAGGACCTACTGTACTAGGATGCATAATCCATCTTATCTAACAAATGAAAACATACTATCCCCACCCCTCACAACTGGGACTCCTGGTGTCTGTCCCATAAATCAATATATCTAGCATGGTATCTTCTCTAATCAAAATCTATCTTCCCTGAAATATTTAGGGAATGTAGTGAATCTAACTGACTGGGTGGGTTAGGAACAGGCCGAAAGAATCTGAACTGCCTCATAACTCCATCAGTCTGATGCCACTCGACTATATTAAAATGAATCAATGGAACCCTATAGGAGCCGGTAGCAAGCATCATCGTACAGTATGGTGGAAGAATATGGAAAATATCATTTGTATATGGAATCTATATAATCTGAAAGAAAAAATAAATAGTCAATTAATAAATGAATACATGTACAGTAAAGAATAAAAATTTAACAATATAAATAATAATCACTTACATCGTGTGGTCAAATGTTTTCAAACATAAGTCTGTAGGTGTAAATACTCGGAATTTCCATGGTAATTTTTTTTCTTAAATACATGGGAATTTTACGAGTCCGCGGTTTCTGACGGTGCTTGATTTCGAGGCCCGGTGTGTCCGGAATCAATTTCTGAAGTTTTGTTCGGGTACGTTCAGTAAATGTATGATTGGGATTTTATAACTTTTGAACTGATGCTTGGAATTGAAATTTGAGGGTATCATTGAACTCACAGCGTCCGTGATTGCTTTGTGAGACCTTCACCGTAGTTACGTTCTAACGAGAATGAAAGATAGTTTTTGGGGGGTTTAAATTAAATTAAATAAAAATAAGGTGTACTTATTTTTATTTGAGGTGGTTAAAACCTCCAAAGGGAGGTTATAGGTGGGTCCCACCTGAACATAACCTCCCTTGGGAGGATATTATTTGTTGGGTCCCACCCGAAGTTTTAACCTCTCTTGAAATCAAAGGGGTGGGGCCCACATGAGATTTAACTCCCGTGTAACTCTCTATAAAGTGGGGGAAACCTTTGAAATTATTCACCTTCCTCCCCCAATTAATTAGGCCAAATTCACCAATTAAATTAGTGAGGTAACTTAATTAATTTTAAAACTTTTCAAATTCATGCCAACAATAAAATAATAGGCAAACCTATTATTTCATTTTTTTGGGCATTATTCCTGGGTGGAATAGAGAAAAGGGAGAGCTAGGGAGGAGCCTTTTCTCTCCAACGAAGAACGACGCCATCTTCTTCCTTCTTCAGCCGGGGAAAGAAAGTGAAGAGACACCCACGAAGAACGTCGATGTCGTCTTCGACTTCGTCACCTTCAAACACTTGTCTGCTAATGAAGAGTACCCTCTTCCTCCTCCAACATTGACGAGACGACGTCGCCTTCCCGCCACTCTATCAACATCACCGAACTCGAGGTAGGGGGATTTGAGTTAATTTATATATGAGTATAAACCTCCGTTCTTTGTCATTCAAATTTCTGGATTATGGTTTGCCATGATGAGAAGGTCTCGGACCGCACGAACATGGCCGAAACCTCCCCTTTGTTTGTTCATGTTTGATGATGACGGAGGCGGTACACGCGACAATCGGCAACGATCCGGCCGTGAAGAAGCCGGCGGTGCAAGGCTGCTGGGTCGCCACAAGGGCGCGGCACCGTCGTGCTGCGTAGAGAACCGAGTCGCGGCTAGGCAGGCCACGGTGGTGCCGGAGGGGCGCGGTGTCGTTGCACCACCCCGGAAGGAAGAGTCGCGGCCAGGAGGGTCGCGGCGGTCAGACGACGAGCGCGGCGCCGTCGCGCCGCGTGGAGGCCAGCAGGACCACGGCGTCGTCGCACCGGGTGGAGGATCCAGGTCGTCCGGCTGAGCCGGTTGCTGGTGCGCATTACATGTGGGACCCCTCGAGTCCCTCAGTTCACCAAACCGGTGCCTAGCGCCGGTTCCTTTGAAAACCAGGGGGCGTCGAACCCCCCCCCCCCCACGGCGTGGCCAGACGGGCCACGTGGGCTAGCCAGTCGGGGCGCCCTTGGCCGGGGGGCACCGCACCCCCCCCCCCCCCCCCGCGGTGTGGCCATCCGGGCCACGCGGGCTAGCCATCCGGGCTGCCCTCAGCCGGGCCTGCCCATTTTCTCAGACCGGGTCAGACCCATGGACCGAGTCAAACCCCGGTTTGGACAGGGTCGGGTTGGGTCGGTCCGACTGGGTTGGACCGGACCCGGACCCGCCATAGCCTGATTACACCTTTTCGCCCATATCTTGGGCTACGGGCGTCCGTTTGATGAACCGTCAGTGGCGCCAATATTCTTGGATTGAAGTCGTACCTTTGAGAATACCCTACGATATTTCGGGGTATAGTTGAGATACAGTCAGGTTGGTTCGTACACGAAACCAATCGGGCCCCCGGGACTAAAAGGCTAATAACTCACATACCGGGAATCCGATTGACAGGCCGTCTGTTGCGTTGAGACCCCTATGACGTGGAAGACCTTTGAGATACTTCTTCATGGCACTTCTTGATAGTTTGAGTATTTCCCAGTAGATTGTGGAGTGGATCCTTTTAGTGACGAGTAGACAAAGTACGGAGACCTAGTAGCTGACAGACCTGACGACTGCTTGACCGATTTGACTCGGAGTGATTCGACTAGCCCAGTGGGGAGCGCCCGGTATTTTGCAGCAGACCCATAGAGGAGTAGAGCCTAGTATTTAGTGGTAGACCTACGGTACTCGATAGGAGGAGTACCTCTGGAGGCTATTAGGGGGAGCGCTTGGTATTTGGCGGCAGACCCACAGCGGAGGAGCACCTGGTATTTGCTGGAAGACCCGCGGTACTCGACAGGAGGAGTACCTTAGAAGTCCAAGGTTAGTGAGAAGCGCCTTGGTGTCGCGACAGGCCCACTGTTCTCGATAGAGGAGGAGTTCTCCAGCAGTCGTGGTTTCGATAATGAAAATCCCGGTTTGAGCCGAGTCATGACTTTTTTGTTTTCCTCATGATTGAGATGGGTTACTAGATAACTTAGGTATATGTATGGGCATATACCTAAGTAATGGTTATCCGTTGTTTCATACTTTTAGTTTATCATTGTTGGATTTTGTGATACCTTGAGGGTCTCGGGGTCCCTACTGAGTATCTCTATACTCACCCCTACACGGGCTATGCCCGCACCTCGTTGTGTTGGATGCAGACGACGAATAGTGCTGATCGAGGTGGAGTGTACGAGGACTTGACGGTACCTGGAGGTGGAACTCATGATGAGTCGGTACCCAGAGGAGACGGACGGACATGGAGCACTAAGGAGGCTATATGTACCTACCCTTCAGGTAGGATCTGTGGTGGATGATCCAGGAGCTGCTAGACACCTTCCAGCTATTTGTCTTTTTAGTTGTACATGTTTGTCATTTCCTTGTACTTTACTATTGGGATTGTATTTCCGGACCCTTTTTCTTTCCAACACATATTTTTTATATAGTTTTACTTAGTGTTTTACTTATAGTTGTGTACTCTGTTGTGTGTGTTACAATTTATAAAGGCAATGCCTTCCCAGCTTAGGGATTTACGCCTTTGGTGCTAGTCGCCAGCCCCTGGCCTATGGAAGGCAGGCTTGGGGTAGTCACGGCACGAGCCCCGAGGACGGGTCATGAAAAATTGGTATCAGAGGGTTTCGGTTCTACCAAAGAACTTAGGACTCTGATATTTCTTTTCTGTGAAGCAATAGTGTTAAGGGTACTGAGTGTGGTTTTCAGTTCAGGGAGTTCATTGTTGGTGCGGTGGCCAACGTATCCGTACACCAGGACCCTGACTATTGATTTCTGACTTAGTGCACGAAAACATTGATTGTGTGTGTTTCAAAAGTTTTTCTTTAAGTTGGCTCAACCATGCCATCTCACCAGGTATAATCGTTTGACCGTGTCGCATCTGTTTCTTTCAGGATGCCTCCCCACGGACGACCAGTTTGAGCCCCAAGAGTTTTACGCACTGATAGCCCACAGAGCAACGAGGCTTCGGTGCAGGGCCCTTTACCAGCAGAGGCACTAGTAGTACCACTTCCCATTGGGCCACCGATGCCACCAGCCCCAGCAGTAGACGATGTACGCCGCTTGAGCGCGTTGCACGAGTTCCAGTGCTAGAGGCCACCCAGGTTCTAGGGAGAGACGAACCCACAGGCGTCTGAGGATTGGTTGGCGGTTTTGGTGAGAGTATTCAGGCTAGTAGGGACACCAGCAGACTACATACACTACTACAAAAATGAGCAAGAGAAGCTCCACCTTATATCAGCGCTAAGAAAAAACTGCTGATAAAGAAACCCTTTATCAACACTAAAATTTTAGCACTGATAAAGGGACCTTTTATCAGTGCTAGAAAAGCACAGATAGAGGGCCTCTTTATTAGCGCTGATAAAGAGACCCTCTATCAGTTCTAGAAAAGTGCTGATAAATAATCCCTTTATCAGTGCTAAAATTTTAGCACTGATAAAGGGTAACCATTATCAGCGCTGATAAAAAGACCATTTATCAGTTCTAGAAAAGTGATCATAAAGAATCCCTTTATCAGCGCTAAATTGTTAGTGCTGATACAGGAAGGATTTATCAGTGCTTTTTTAGAACTGATAAAACCTTAGTCCATTTTTTTATAAATTTGGTCACACAGTGCCCTCGTTTCATCATGACCTAAAGATCTCGTGGTACTGGAACCCTGCAACTCCCCTTCACTGCCCTTTAAGCTTCACGTTGTCGGACCTCTGCCGTCCTTGAGCTTCTCATTGTCAGACCTCTGCCACCCACTGAGCTTTGTGTTTTCATACCTCCGTCGCCCTCGAGCTTCGCTTTGCCGGACCTCCACCACCCACTGAGCTTCGCGCTGTCGGACCTCCGCTGCCCTTGAGCTTCGCGTTGCTAGTCCTCCACCGCCTGCTGAGCTTCGCGTGCCGGACCTCCTCCGCCCTTCGAGCTTCACTTTGCACGATCTGAAAAATATATGAACCCCCTTGTAGTGGCTTATCATAGGATGAATGGTTTATTTAGCCCAATGACATGATTTTCCCTAACAATGATCCAACCATGAACACCCCCCCAAAACCACCAAAATTTCTCAAAATTCACTCAAAACATATTTAAATAATCTCCAAATATAAGGAGACCAAAATAAGGTTCTAGATATACCTGAAATAAGTTAATCATATGTTTAAGACATGTTTTCCAAATCATTTTTTGATTTTGGGATTTTACTATTGATGATTGTGATGAATACTTTGCTTTATGTTTGGTAGTTGGTACATGGGAGACCTTAGATTTGTGAGTAATCAAATGGGTTCTACTCTAGTTAGCCTTGAGGTGATCATTTGAGTCTATTTTTGATGTCCCCAAGAGGCCTCGTTTATATTGATCGTCTGGTCACATAACCAGGTGGTGTTCTGTGAGTGATTCAATTTCCATTAGAACCTATAGGTCAGATATCACCCTATGTTTCTCCATTTAAAATTAGTTTCTTTCCCATAATTATTTTAATGGATGATTTTGTAATTATGAGTTACTCCCATTGATTACCTTTATTATTTACTTTTTCTACAGTTTAGTTTTTATCTAACCTTGATTATTTATTTTTTCTTTTATCATTACTCCGTTATTCTAGGATTTTCTATTAGTATAGTTTTTTTACTGTAAATCAAAATGTGGAATCTTTGGGGAATGTTTGACATGGGTTGATTTTATTTAAAAGGTATTTCTTAATATGTGTGTTATTCTTTTTATAAAAGTATATTAAGTTAAGAAAATAGAATTCCTTGTGAATTTTTTCATTTATAAAAAATGAAATAAATATTTTAAAAAATGGTTGACCAAAATGTTTTGTTTTTTTAATAGATTGAATGCAATTTTTTAATAGATGGAGTGCATCCATGAGTGATAGAAAAACTTGTTTTCATTGATGGAAGTTTTGAGGTAGTTCAATGAGTGAGCTGAGCCAATGATATTTAATTTTTCAGTCTCTTGATATCCCATGATATTAAATGGGAATAAATACTTATTTAGTTCTTCAACATGGTGTAGTAAGTGATCATCATCAGAAAGAAGGAGCCCTCTCAGTTGAAGGACAAATTCATTTCAAAGTTTTATATAATACAATAGGGACATGAACCATGTTTTTTAACTTCATGTAATGAGAACATTGGACACACATTTTAATATCTTGTGATTAGGATTATGATAATGTATTTTAAGGTTGAATATATTTTACCAAAATGTCACACAGTTTCATATCATGCAACTAGAACATATAGTGAGGGTGAGGTTAATTTTCCATCCATAGAGTCCCTACACCATGTGAAATATGGGTAGAGGATGAAAAAGGTTTAAGTTCATGATTCATGGACCAAAGGGGGTGTGTCCCAGAATTTTTGGCGTGTCATGCAAGAATAACAACCTGATGTTAGAAGGGGCTTATGGTGGCTCAACACCACACAAAACAACATATAACTAGGATGTTGGATTTTTAGTTCAAATCCATATATCTCAGACTAAAGGGATGGTTTATTCATGTAAAATATCTCTTGAGAAACCTAATATTGGTGGAAAGATTGATATGCTCATCATCAATGGCGATCAATGAGTTTACACTATCAGAGTGAAGTTTATGAAAAATTTAAGGTCCTTCACACTTGGATTCCAGTTTCACTAGATTCCTCCTAGGTATCATTGATTCCCTTAGATCTAACACCATGTCACCATAAATTAAGGAATGAAGGATAAACTTTTTCTTTAAGGACAACACCACTCGGTTCTGATGCATTTCTAGGTCATCCAATGCTTGAACCCTATTTTCTTCAAGGGGTTACCCCCTTCCTTCATTCATGCTATCTAAGTGACTTTATCTGGTAGTGCACTTATATGGTATCATGACCAGACCACCAAGATTTCTAGCCTTTCCACCCCTACCTCCATCTCTATCCTTCTCCCTCACTGAGGTTACTGACTGCTTCTCTGTAGTGGTCAGGCCCCTTCCTAGCAGTTTTTGTTCTATCTCCCTTGGATTTGAGCCTGTCATCCAGCTCCAAATACTTATTGATCCATAGAGAACTCCCTCACCATCCCCCAAGTTTCATTACCCATCCTTACCCTTCCCCTTTGGATCCTTATCTCCCACTCATATGAAGCTTACCAACCAGAAGGAATTATGAACATGTTCAAAATCAAGGGACCTCAATGAGAGATCATCCTCCCACTTCAATAAGACTACTAGCTCTAGATCCAATGCCAGATCCCTGTCCTACCCATCATTATTATCTTCATATGTAATGCTCATGGTCTTAGTGCCCATGTTAAATTGGACTTCCTCACTATATAAATCAAAAATCATAATGTCATTTTTGTTGTTGTCAAATAACACAAAAAACCCTATAATAATCATAGAATTCTCCTGGAAGATTAAGTTGCATGGATTTCTGCACTCTAACCCCTATAACATACACAAATGGGTATTTTGGCACAATAAATATGTTGTTGAGACTGTTCAATATTGCAATCAATTCATCACTACCAAGGTGTCCAACGGTGACACCTCCTTCCTTATGACTTTTGTTTTTGGAAGCTATGACCCTCTTCAAAGGGAATCTATATGGAGTGAAAAAAATACCTTCGATCCCAGCCAACATCCATTGTTTTTTGGGGGTGAATTTAATGTCATTTCCAACCCAAATGAAAGGAAAGTTAGAAGCCCATTCCATAGGAAGGCCATCATGGAGTTTGTTCAGTTCATGGCTGGGAAGGGCCTCATTGATCTTAGCTTCTCAGGTGACAGTTTCATCTGGTGCAACAAATGCAGGGGCCATCACCACTTATGGAGTCTATTAGATAGGTGTCTAGCCAAAATTAAATCCACTAACCTATTCTCAAATACCATGTTTTTTCATCTTACTTGAGGTATTTTGATTCACTCCCCCCTCTTGGTTTCCATTTATTCTTAGCATGATCATCAGGAACGGTTTCACTTCCACCAGTAGTGGGTTAACATCCTATGGTACCAGGACATGGTTTGTGAAATATGGAATGAACCCTTGTAGGAGTATCGGGCCACCTTCAACCTCAGTGACCTGACCTCGAACCCTGATAGGTGCCTGTTCTCCCCTTCCTCCTCAGGAACCTTCACCACCTTGGACTACTGTCGCATATGGGCTCCTTCAGAGTATTCTGATAGATGGAATGGTACCTTGGGTTTATTGGATTATTAACACCAGTTTGAGATTTATGTGTGACTATATACTTATTATATTTTCTTATTATTTCTTACACACCACCACTTGAGTCAAGTAACCTGATTGAAATCCATATTGGTACTTTGGTTCTGATGTGAATATGGTTTTTTATGAGTTTGTGACATGTGTATGTGTGGATATATGGGTATTTAGGCATAATGATATTGAATGTAGGGCAGAGACCTAGGAGTGGTAGATGTATCATTCTTGATTATTCTTATGTTTGGTCTGGGGTGATTTGAGGAAATTATAATGAATCTAAAGTAATTATATTTAATGAAGATGAATAAATACTAATGGTTAGGCTCTATTAATCTTTATTTTTATAAGGAAGTGGTTCTCTTCTACTATATTTGGAAGTCTTTTTTGTGTAATTGAACCATAAATACTAATATTTGAGATTAAAATAGGATGAAGATGAATAAATATTGGATGGATGCTAATCATTTGACAATAGAGTACGAGAATGAAGTGAAAGAGTTCATCAAGTTTGCAAAGGATCACGCAAAGGATCCTTCTCAAATCCTTTGTCCGTGTTTACGTTGTTGTTATTCTAGACTACTTACTCTAGAGGAGTTGGAAGAACATTTGATATGTCATAGAATAGATCGGAGTTATAAATATTGGAATAAACACGGAGAAAAAGTGAATGTAGCTACTGGCTGGGATAAAAGTGTGTTTTATGGATCACCAGATATGAATACAAATATGGATAATAAAGAAGACCGTATGGAGGATGTGATTACAGATGTCAATGACAATGAAGATCGTATTGAGTAAATGACAAAGACAATTGAATATGAACTCTGTGATTGCCCAAAATTGTTTGAGAAGTTAAAGAGTTGTGCAAAGACGCCATTGTATGCTGGTTGCACTAAGTATACAACATTGTCAGTTGTACTGAAGTTGTATAAATTGAAAGCAGGCAATGGATGGAGTGATGTCAGTTTTATTGAACTACTTTCTCTCTTGAATGACATTCTCCCGAAAGATAATGAGCTCCCAAGCCGGACATATGAAGCTAGAATAATGCTATGCTCGATGGGTATGATTTCTAAAAGAATACATGCCTGCCCAAAAGACTGTATATTGTTTCGTAAGGAGAAAAAATCACTTACAGAATGCCCAAAGTGTGGTGCTTCTCGATACAAGAAAGATAAATCCAATCCTATGAAAATTGTATGGTACTTTCCAATCATTCCAAGGTTTAGGCGTCTATATGGAAGTGAAGAAACTGAAATACAATTGTCATGGAATGTAGATAAAAGAAATAAAGATGGGAAATTACGTCATCCGGACGACTCTCCTCAATGGAAGAAAATTGATCATGAGTATCCTGAATTTGGAAAATAGCCGAGAAACCTTTGTCTTGCGTTATCTACAGATGGAGTGAATCCTTTTGGTTTTCAAAATAGCACTCATAGTACATGGCCTGTTATGTTGGTAAATTATAACTTGCCATCCTAGTTATCCATGAAGTGGAAATTTATCATGTTATCTATGCTTATATCAGGACCAAAACAACCAGGTAATGATATTGATATTTATCTGGATCCTTTGATCGAGGATTTGAAGTTATTGTGGGATTCAGGTGTTATGTTGTATGATGTTTATAAAAGTGAATACTTCATGTTGAGAGAGATGTTGTATGGGAAAATAAATGATTTCCCTGCTTATGGAAATTTTTCAGGCTATAGAATTAAAGGAACTCAAGGGTGTCCCATGTGTGAAGAAGATACAAAATCAATTAGGTTGAAACATTCATCGAAATCTGTGTTTCTAGGACATCGTAGATTTCTACCTCATCAGCATAAGTACCGATCTTGGACGACATCATTCAATGGAATTTCAGAACAATGCCCAGCACCATCTCCACTAACAGGTGATCAGCTGTTTAAGAAAGTAAAAGATCTTAACACTATTTTTGGTAAACCATTTTCGAAAAACCTTACGAAAATCGGTTGGAAAAAGTGATCAGTTTTTTTTGAATTAACATACTGGAATTGTTTGTACGTCAGACATTTTCTTGATGTGATGCATGTGGAAAAAAATGTATGTAACCGTGTTATCGGAACGTTCCTAAATTCCCCTGGAAAAACAAAATATAGATTTAAGTCAAGGTTGGACATGGTTGACATGGGAATACGAGAAGAGTTGGATCCCGTGAAGGGTGAAAATTGAATGTTTCTTCCTCTAGCTGCTTATACTCTTTCTAAGGAGGAGAGATATCAGTTTTGCAACTTCTTCAATGATGTAAAGGTTCCAGAGGGGTATTCATCAAATATCAAGAACATTGTGTCAATGAATTATTTGAAGTTAAAAGGTTTGAAATCACATGATTTCCATGTTTTGATGCAAGATCTAATTCCTATAGATTTACATTGCATTTTTCCCAAGAATGTTCGTCATACGTTAACCAAACTTTATTTCTTTTTCAAATCTATATGTAGAAAAGTTTTAGACCCGGTGAAATTTCCAGCTATGGAAAAAGAAATTTTCATCATATTATGTGAATTAGAAATTTTCTTCTCACCAACATTCTTTGATATGATGGTTCATTTGATGATTCACTTGGTGAGAGAGATTCGAATTTGTGGTCCTGTGCACTATAGATGGATGTATCCTGTTGAACTGTATATGAAGATTTTTAAAGGGTATGTCAAAAATTGAAGTCGTCCAGAGGGTTGTATAGTGGAGCAATATATTGTTGAGGAAGCCATTGAATTTTGTACCGAATACCTATCTGATGTGGAAAGCATTGGTCTCCCGAAATCTCATCACACTGGACGCATTGAGGGTGAGGGAATTTATGGAAGAGAAGTTGTGACAATCAGTATTACAGATCGGGATCAGGCCCATCTTTATGTTTTTCATAATAGTTGGGAGGTTTCTCCACATATTGAAACTCACAAAGAAATTCTTAGGCAGTTGAATCCATCAAGGTCTGAAAAATTGTTATCAAATACACATAATCACCAGTTTATAGGATGGTTTTAGGACCATATTTTTAAGTAGTTGGATGAAAATTTGAATTCAATTTCAGAATGACTTCAATGGATAGTCGCTGGACCAAGTGTGTATGTATTATCTTATAGTGGTTATGTAATTAATGGTTATATATTCTATACAGATAAACATGATGAAGATAGTACCATGCAAAATATTGTAGTTACACTAGTGGCTGAAGCGATGCATGTTTCTGGTAGTAAGGACAGAAATCCAATTTATGCAAATATGTCATACTTTGTCATTATCAAACTAATATTAGAGTTGGATTATATGACATTCCAATTGTAGATTTTTCAATGAAAATGGGTTGATAACAACAGTGGTGTTAAAATAGATGAATGGGGATTTGTGAAAGTTGATTTTAGTAAAGAAGGGTACAAAGACGAATAGTTTATAATGGCATCACAAGCGGTACAAGTTTTTTATGTTCTAGATCCCACAAACCGAAAGTGGTTGATTGTTCTGTTATCATCCAAAACTACTAAAGGTTTCGAAGAAAATTCAGTTGAGGATGATCCTTTCAGTGGTATGTCGCAATCATTTTGGAGCAGTCCCAATGTATATGATGTTTTGTATGTTAGAGGATATCACAATGAAGGGATTTGGATAATCGATAGAGGTGTCAAATACCTTCAACATTTGAAAAAAAAGAAAGAGAGTTCAATAAACAGGTTATATTTTGTTTGCAATATAGATCTTGTTATCTCATGTTATTATCTTATCATCACTAAATTTATGTAATCTAAATTAACTGTTCAACCACTTTTTCCGATAATAAATTCTACATATTCTGGTGCTCCTAACCTTGAGGCTAAACAAGTCTCTCAAGTTGTTGTTGATGCGGCTGCTGCTGTTGCTCCTGCTGCGGCTCATGTTGCTCCTGTTGCTCCTCCTGCTGCGGCTCCTGTTGCTCCTGTTTCTCCTGTTGCGGCTACTGCTACTCCTACTGCTCCTAGTGTTGAGGTCTAACAACTATCATCACATGTCATTGATACCATTTCAGATGAACATATAAATGATTTTGATATCGATGAAATGGTCGGGAATGAAGGACCGACATCGCAGAAAACACAGGTGCGTCGTAGTTTGACGGTGTTAGCCAAAGTTCTTAAGGCGAAAAGCAAAGACATCAAATTTTAAGTCGAATGGAATGCACGAGGACAACATATTAATCCCAACAAGGCTATGTTTAGCAGCTACATTGTAGTTGTCACTCGGTAATGCGTTCTGATTGACATAGATTCATGGCACCATGTTGTGTTCGGGCTGAAAGCTATGATCTGGGAAGAAATTACGGTAAGATTATGAATTTATTTCTTTAATTTACTAGAAAATAAAATAATTAAACAATGTCTTACTCTTCTCAATCTCTTGCAGAGTACATTTATAGTAGATGATTCACACGAGGATTATGTACTAAGGCTTGCAGGAAGGATTCATCGAGGTTTTCACACTATTTTAACAAGATGTCACCTGAAAGATTCCAAAGGTAAAATAAACCCGCACCCACCCATTATCTACGCTCACCTGATATCCCAAGAAGTATGGGATGCATTTATTGTTCGTCGTGGGGATAAGAAGTTTCAGGTACATTGTGGGTGATAATACATTGTTTGAGGATACTTGTATTCATCACTTTGATTGTCAATATTTCATTTATGAAACAGGAACTCTGTACTGAAAATAAGGAACGTGCATCAAAACCAACATACCCCTATCGTAAAGCAAGGATGGGGTATGCTTCATTAGAAAAGAAAATGGTACATATTTTAAATTTACAATAATATTGTTAGGTGACAATAAACAGCATCATAATTATCTTTCTATGTTTATATGTATATTGATGAGTCTAAAACCAAATACACTTCTATCCCACGTCATGTGTTATGGAAGGAGGCACGTGTGAATAAGGAAGGGAAGTTAGTAGATGAGAACACACAAAAAGTGTGGGAAATATGTTTAAGTATGACATGACGATAAAAAGATTTGTTTTAAATTGCTATTACATAAAAATAATTAGTTATTTTCCTATATCTGAAAGTCACAGGAATCAGCTACTCCTATAGAGGATGCATACCTATTATCGACGGCTTTGAAGTAGACAAAAAAATACGGTTGTGTTAGAGGTGCTGGGTTTGGGGTGACACCCTGAGTATATTTTGAGAAGAAGAAAAAAACGGATGATACAGATGAAAAATTGGAACAAATGAGCGAAAAAATAGCAACCCTTGAAGAACGATTACAATGGCAGGGAGAGTTGCTAGCAACTTTTATGGGTGGGAAGCAAAGGGAAGACACATCTCAGGAAAAAACAGCTCGTGAACATCCCGCCCCACCCCCCACCAGCTTTGAGGTGAGCCATTCCCCTCAAAGAACTATCTTAGTTGTGGTAATCAATATTCTAATAATTATTCCCGTGAAATGTGAATCAAACAAACACTGATAATTTTTTTGTACTGATCTTCTACAGGGTGATAATGATTGTGATTTATATCTGCCAACACCCACCTATCACCTTATAGTGAGGGCTACAGTGTTCAATATCCCAGATGTCACACTACATAATAGACCACTTCCGAAAGATCATCTGAAAGTGATGATTACTGTAGCTCATGATCCAAATGCAGAGCTACCTATTCCACTTGATGACGATGATATTCATACGGTCGAAAAGGATATTGGGACATTCATTGTATGGTCATCACAACTTATAAGAGTACATGAAGACAAATAGGTATTTATTTCCTTTTTTTTCAAGCTAAACCTTTAACAATTAATGAAAAAAGGGTATGAACCAATGATTGTTGTTATAAACAGAGAAAGGGAAGGGGGTGACAAATGTCGGCTCAAAACCATCTAAAGGATCGACCAACCGATCCCAAGGAGCTACTGAAAGCACAATAACACCACATGTTCTATATCCACATTTATTATCATTGAAGACTCATGTGGATACGAAGCTAAAGATGGTAATAGTCATATAGTGGTTTTCGAAGAGAATATATACGGCAAGGAAATTCAAGATTTTTTTACTGTTGAAAATGAAAATGAGATACTTGAAAATGATTGGCTAGGCGTCACAGTTGTAAATGTATATATGAGGTATGTTTCCATGAATTAATTTTCTAAAAGCTGATCTAATGTACAAATTATGACTAAATGCATTTTATATTGTTGACAGACGCATTTATGAAAACCAGTTGAAGGAATTTTTCCATGAGCCAAGATTTGGACTCGTTAGTCCTCATACCACATCAACACACCTAACAAAATTAGAGCAGTCAAAAAGGGATGCAATAGTTAACGGATTGCTGAAAACATTTGAAAGCAAGATTACAGATGACAGACTCTTTCTAATACCAACCATGCAGGGGTAAAACTCTACGATTAAAGCATATCAATTATATTTTCACTTCTTTTATTACTTATTCCTTTTTTTGTTTTTAAGAAACATTGGTTGCTAATTACGGTGAACTTGGATACTCCAAAGATTTATTTTTTGGATTCAAAGCAAGGATATCCATCAAACCGACCACACATGATGGAGTTTATGAATCTGTAAGACACCACATCTTACGTTTTATGTCTAAACATAAAGTAATATAATTTATATTATCTTTTACTGAGGATTATGTTATGATAGGGTGGTGTATCATTATCGTCTAAAAAATTAATGAGGACAGGGGCTAAGCATAAAGAGGTGAGCAAGTACTACGTCTGGAAAAATATTAGGGTATATATAATAAAATTTCACTATCCAAACACATCTCAACACAAGTTACTTATTATCTTAATGATCAATTTTTTTGCAGTGTCCAAAACAAACAAACGATAATGATTACGGTTATTATGTTTGTAAATTTATGAAAGAGATCGTTTTTTATAAACAAACTAGCATCCCTAAAGAGGTATTTTCAAAAACAACTACTAGTTCGTTTAATTTATTTATTAATTATTTATTTTTATATTTTGCAGTACTACTCTGACTACCGAAAAGCCTCATACTCACAAGACGATATAGATGTGTTCAGAAACAAGTGGTCCGCATACCTGATGGCAGATTGTACACAAATACAATGAAGATCTGACTTGGTGACATGTAAAATTGGTGGTCATTTTTGAGAGGGGTCAAGGGGATCAAAAGATGAAACATTGTTGTATGTAAATGTTAGTAGGAAAATTTTAATTGTTATTAAATAAAACATCCTTTCTACAATGATTCATTTTCCAATTTTAACAGATGATATGAACCAGCAACATGCAAGAATGCTGAACCACTCAAAGGGTCTCTCTTTTGTCTAAAATGGACAAAATTTTAAGTGAAAACAACAACTGACGTATGGAAATCCAACCAAACGCATTTAGATTGTGTTGATACTTTAGTATAATGATACAAGGGTCCTTGGTGATGTTTAAGAGTCAACCCCACCTCAATCTGAGGCACGGTGTGGCTGGTATCACTCAAAGGGTCTCTATTTTGTTTAAAATGGACACAATTTTAAGTGAAAACAACAACTGACCTACATAAATCCAACCAAACGTATTCGGATTGTGTTGATACTTTAGGAGAACGATAAAAGGGTCCTTTTTGACATGTAAAAGTCAACCTCGCATCAATTTGAGGCACGGTGTGACCGCTATCACTCAAAGGGTCTCTCTTTTGTTTAAAATGGACACAATTTTAATTGAAAACAACAACTGACCTATGAAAATCTGACCAAACGCATTCATATTGCCTTGATATTTTATAAGAACGATCCAAGGGTCCTTAGTGACGTGTAAGAGTCAACCCCACATCAATTAAATGTAAGGTGTGTCCGGTACCACTCAAACGGTCTCTATTTTGTTTAAAATGGACACAATTTTAAGTGAAAACAACAACTGACTTACATAAATTCAACCAAACGCATTTGGATTGTGTTGATACTTTATGAGAACAATCCAAGGGTCCTTTTTGACATGTACGAGTCATCCCTTTCACAATACGAGGCACGGTGTGGCCGCTATCACTCAAAGGGTCTCTCTTTTGTTTAAAATGGACACAATTTTAATTGAAAACAACAACTGACCTATGAAAATCCGACCAAACGCATTAGTATTATCTTGATATTTTATAAGAAAGATTCATGGGTCCTTTGTGACGTTTATGAGTCATCCCAGCCTCAATACGAGGCACGGTGTGGCCGGTACCACTCAAAGGGTCTCTCTTTTGTTTAAAATGGACACAATTTTAAGTGAAAACAACAACTGACCTACGGAAATCTAACCAAACGCATTCAGATTGTGTTTATCCTTTAGTATAATGATTAACGGGTCCTTTTTGATGTGTAAAAGTCATCTACACCTCAATATGAGGCACGGTGTGACCGGTATCACTCAAAGGGTCTCTCTTTGGTTTAAAATGGACACAATTTTAAGTGAAAACAAAAATTGACCTACGGAAATCTGACCAAACGCATTCAGATTGTCTTGATATTTTATAAGAACAATACATGGGTACTTTTTGATGTGTAAGAGTCAACCCCACCTCAATCCGAGGCACGGTGTGGCTGATACCACTTAAAGGGTCTCTCTTTTGTTTAAAATGAACACAATTTTAAGTGAAAACAACAACAGACCTACGGAAATCTAACCAAACACATTAGGATTGTATTTATCCTTTACGAGAATGATCCAAGGGTCCTTTGTGATGTGTATGAGTCATACCCACCTCAATCTGAGGCACGGTGTGGCTGGTAGCACTCAAAGGGTCTCACTTTGGTTTAAAATGGACACAATTTTAAGTGAACACAACAACTAACCTACGAAAATCCAACCAAAAACATTAGGAATGTATTGATACTTTAGGAGAACGATAAAAGGGTCCTTTTTGAAATTTAAGAGTCATCCTCACCTCAATATGAGGCACGGTGTGGCCGGTAGCACTCAAAGGGTCTCTCTTTGGTTTAAAATGGACACAATTTTAAGTGAAAACAACAACTAACCTACGGAAATCTGACCAAACGAATTCAGATTGTCTTGATCTTTTATAAGAACGATCCATGGGTCCTTTGTGACATGTAAGTGTCAACCCCGCCTCAATCTGAGGCATGGTGTGGCTGGTACCACTCAAAGGGTCTCTCTTTTGTTTAAAATGGACACAATTTTAAGTGAAAACAACAACTGACCTACAGAAATCTGACCAAATGCATTCAGATTGTGTTGATCCTTTAGGATAACGATCCACGGGTACTTTTTGACATGTAAGAGTCATTCCTTCCTCAATATGAGGCATAGTGTGGCCGCTATCACTCAAAGGGTCTCTCTTTGGTTTAAAATGGACACAATTTTAAGTGAAAACAACAACTGACCTACGAAAATCTGACCAAACGCATTCTTATTGTCTTGATATTTTATAAGAATAATTCATGGTTTCTTTGTGATTTGTAAAAGTCAAACCTTCCTTAATCAGAGGCACATTGTGGCTAGTACCACTCAAAGGGTCTCTCTTTTGTTTAAAATGGACACAATTTTAAGTGAAAACAACAACTGAACTACGGAAATCTGACCAAACCCATTAGTATTGTGTTGATCCTTTATTAGAACGATAAAAGGGTCCTTTTTGACGTGTATGAGTCATCTCCACCTCAATATGAGGCACGGTGTGGCCGGTAGCACTCAAAGGGTCTCTCTTTTGTTTAAAATGGACACAATTTTAATTGAAAACAACAACTGACCTATGAAAATCCAACCAAATGCAATCATATTGCCTTGATCTTTTATAATAACAATCCAATGGTACTTGGTGACATGTAAAATTCAACACCGCCTCAATCGGAGGCACGGTGTGGCCAGTATCACTCAAAGGGTCTCTATTTTGTTTAAAATGGACACAATTTTAAGTGAAAACAACAACTGACCTACGGAAATCAACCAAACACATTTAGATTGTGTTGATCCTTTATTATAACTATCCAAGGGTCCTTGGTGACATGTAAGAGTCAACCTTGCCTCAATTAGAGGCACAGTGTGGCCAGTATCACTCAAAGGGTCTCTATTTTGTTTAAAATTGACACAATTTTAAGTGAAAACAACAACTGGCCTATGGAAATCCGACCAAACGCATTCTCATTGTGTTGATACTTTAGTATAACTATACACAGGTCCTTTTTGATGTGTACGAGTCAACCCTGCCTCAATCCGAGGCACGGTGTGACCGCTATCACTTAAAGGGTCTCTCTCTTGTTTAAAATGGACACAATTTTAATTGAAAACAACAACTGACCTATGAAAATCTGACCAAACGCATTAGGATCGACTTTATCTTTTATAATAATGATCCAAGGGTCCTTGGTGACATGTAAAAGTAAACCCTTCCTCAATCTGAGGCACAGTGTGGTCATTACCACTCAAAGGGTCTCTATTTCGTTTAAAATGAACACAATTTTAAGTGAAAACAACAACTGACTTACGGAAATTCGACCAAATGCATTCATATTGTGTTTATCCTTTAGTATAATGATCCAAGGGTCCTTTGTGATGTTTAGGAGTCATCCCTTCCTCAATATGAGGCATGGTGTGGCCGCTATCACTCAAAGGGTATCTCTTTTGTTTAAAATGGACACAATTTTAATTGAAAACAAAAACTGGCCTATGAAAATATGACCAAACGCATTTTTATTGTCTTGATATTTTATAATAACGATCCATGGGTACTTTTTGATGTGTAAGAGTCATCCACACCTCAATATGAGGCATTTTGTGGCCGGTACCACTCAAAGGGTCTCTCTTTTGTTTAAAATGGACACAAATTTAAGTGAAAACAACAACTAACCTACGGAAATCTGACCAAACGCATTCGGATTGTGTTGATACTTTAGGAGAATGATACACGGGTCCTTTTTGATGTGTAAGATTCATATCCTACTCAACCTAAGGCACGGTGTAGCTGTTATCACTCAAAGGGTCTCTCTTTGGTTTAAAATGGACACAATTTTAAGTGAAAGCAACAACTGACCTACGGAAATCCGACCAAACACATTCGTATTGTCTTGATATTTTATAAGAACGATCCATGGGTCCTTTGTGACGTGTAAGAGTCAACCCTGCCTCAATCTGAGGCACGGTGTGGCCGGGTACCACTCAAAGGGTCTCTCTTTTGTTTAAAATGGACACAATTTTAAGTGAAAACAACAACTGACCTACGGAAATCTGACCAAACACATTTGGATTGTATTGATCCTTTATTAGAATGATCCACGGGTCCTTTGTGACGTGTATGAGTCATCAACGCCTCAATATGAGGTACAGTGTGGCCGGTAGTACTCAAATGGTCTCTCTTTGGTTTAAAATGGACACAATTTTAAGTGAAAACAACAACTAACCTACAGAAATCTGACCAAACGCATTCAGATTGTCTTGATCTTTTATAAGAAAAATACATGGGTCCTTTGTGATGTGTACGAGTTAACCCCGCCTCAATCCGAGGCACGGTGTGGCCAGTACCACTCAAAGGGTTTCTCTTTTGTTTAAAATGGACACAATTTTAAGTGAAAACAACAACTGACCTACGAAAATCCGACCAAACATATTCGGATTGTGTTGATCCTTTATAATAATGATCCATGCACTAGTGCAGAAAACGTTTTTTATGTCACCATTTTTTACGTCGGTTATATAAAACCGACGTCATAATATGTAAAACGAGGTTTTTTTACGTCGGTTATTTAATAACCGACGTCAAAACCTGTGTTCAGTACACCTTTAACGTCGGTTATTTTTATAACCGACGTTATTAATCGCGCGGATTAGTTTTTTACGTCGGTTATACATTAACCGCCGTAAAAAACAGAAGCGGGGGGTGTTTGTTACGTCGGTTATTTAATAACCGACGTAAAAAGCGCGGTTTTTGAAGGCCTTTTTACGTCGGTTATTATATAACCGACGTAAAGAAAGAATCCGCAGATGTTTTTAACGTCGGTTATGGAATAACCGACGTAAAAAAATGCGGATTTTGAGCCCTGTATAACGTCGGTTATAAAATAACCGACGTAAAAAAAGAATCGGAGGAAGGTTTTTACGTCGGTTATTGAATAACCGACGTTATAAATGTTTTTAAAACAATTATAACGTCGGTTATTGAATAACCGACGTGATAACTCATTTAAAAATTTACCCAGACCCGTGGATTGTCATTCGCGAGTTTACCTTCGACAGTCGCGACTCGTCTCTCTCGCGCGTAAACCCGAATCGGCTCGTCCATTTCGTTGGTTTAGATTCGTTTTGCGATCATCGTTTCTCATATTTAATCTCCTCGGATCAATCATCTAAACTCGCAGCACTCAGGTAATCCTCCCACTCGTTCGTTTTTTTTCGCGGATAGTATATATATATGTGTTGTGATTTTTTTGTTGAAACTAGCTAAGATTCTTCGATTGCGAACCCTTTTAACTCGTTTTGGCACCATAATCTTATTTATCATCCCTAGATCTATTAGTTCGAATTGCAATATTGACTAATTTTATGATTTCACTAATTTTTCTTCGTTTTCTATAAATCCCCGAGAGGGTTGGGGAGTGTCCATTTGGGGGGTGTCCAGGGGGGTGTCCAAGGGGGTAGGGTGTGGGGGGTGGTGTCCAGGAGGGGTGGGGGGCTGTCCAGAGGGGTCGGGGGGTGTCCAGGGGGGTTTACAAGGGGGTGGGTGGGTGTGGGGGGCTGTCCAAGGGTGTGGGTGGGTGTTGGGGGGTGTCCAGGGGGGTGTCCAAGGGGGTAGGGGGTGGGGGTGGTGTTTAGGAGGGGTGGGGGGGCTGTCCAGAGGGTTGGGGGTGTCCAGGGGGGTGTCCAAGCAGGTCGGGGGTGGGGGTTGTGTCCAGGAGGGGTGGGGGTGCTTTCTAGAGGGGTCGGGGGCTGTCCAGAGGGGTCGAGGGGTGTCCAGGGTGGTGTCCAAGGGGATGGGTGGGTGTGGGGGGCTGTCCAAGGGGGTGGCGGCCTGTCCAGAGGGGTCAGTGGGGTGTCCAGGGGGGTGTCCAAGGGGGTGGATGGGTGCGGGGGGCTGTCCAAGTGGGTGGCGGCCTCTCTAGAGGGTATTTGGGGTTGTCCGGGTGGGTGGGGGGGCTGTCCAGAGGGTTGGGGGATGTCCAGGGGGGTGTCCAAGGGGGTAGGGGTGGGGGGTGGTGTTCAGGAGGGGCGGGGGGCTGTCCAGAGGGGTCGAGGGGTGTCCAGGGGGGTTTACAAGGGGGTGGGTGGGTGTGGGGGGCTGTCCAAGGGTGTGGGTGGGTGTTGGGGGGTGTCCAGGGGGGTGTCCAAGGGGGTAGGGGTGGGGGTGGTGTTTAGGAGGGGTGGGGGCTGTCCAGAGGGTTGGGGGGTGTCCAGGGGGGTGTCCAAGCAGGTCGGGGGTGGGGGGTTGTGTCCAGGAGGGGTGGGGGTGCTTTCTAGAGGGGTCGGGGGCTGTCCAGAGGGGTCGGGGGGTGTCCAGGGTGGTGTCCAAGGGGATGGGTGGGTGTGGGGGGCTGTCCAAGGGGGTGGAGGCCTGTCCAGAGGGGTCGGTGGGGTGTCCAGGGGGGTGTCCAAGGGGGTGGATGGGTGCGGGGGGCTGTCCAAGTGGGTGGCGGCCTCTCCAGAGGGTATTTGGGGTTGTCCGGGTGGGTGGGGGGGCTGTCCAGAGGGTTGGGGGATGTCCAGGGGGGTGTCCAAGGGGGTAGGGGGTGGGGGTGGTGTCCAGGAGGGGCGGGGGGCTGTCCAGAGGGGTCGGGGTGTCCAGGGGGGTTTACAAGGGGGTGGGTGGGTGTGGGGGGCTGTCCAAGGGTGTGGGTGGGTGTTGGGGGGTGTCCAGGGGGGTGTCCAAGGGGGTAGGGGGTTGGGGGTGGTGTTTAGGAGGGGTGGGGGGCTGTCCAGAGGGTTGGGGGTGTCCAGGGGGTGTCCAAGCAGGTCGGGGGTGGGGGGTTGTGTCCAGGAGGGGTGGGGGTGCTTTCTAGAGGGGTCAGGGGCTGTCCAGAGGGGTCGGGGGGTGTCCAGGGTGGTGTCCAAGGGGATGGGTGGGTGTGGGGGGCTGTCCAAGGGGGTGGCGGCCTGTCCAGAGGGGTCGGTGGGGTGTCCAGGGGGGTGTCCAAGGGGGTGGATGGGTGCGGGGGGCTATCCAAGTGGGTGGCGGCCTCTCCAGAGGGTATTTGGGGTTGTCCGGGTGGGTGGGGGGCTGCCCAGAGGGTTGGGGGATGTCCAGGGGGGTGTCCAAGGGGGTAGGGGGTGGGGGTGGTGTCCAGGAGGGGTGGGGGCTGTCCAGAGGGGTCGGGGGGGTGTCCAGGGGGGTTTACAAGGGGGTGGGTGGGTGTGGGGGGCTGTCCAAGGGTGTGGGTGGGTGTTGGGGGGTGTCCGGGTGGGTAGGGGTGGGGGTGGTGTTTAGGAGGGGTGGGGGGGGCTGTCCAGAGGGTTGGGGGGTGTCCAGGGGGGTTTACACATCGATTTGTTTTATATTTCAAAATTGTTTACATTCAAATTATGATTTTTTTCATATAAACATATATTTGTCTTATCTAAAAAATATATATATTTTTGCTATTTGTTATAGGTAATAATGAGTCGAAGTTGGATTACGGCACATCGAATGAGCAATGAATATGAGGAAGGTGTTGATGCCTTTTTGGAATTTGCTAAACGAAATGTTCCAAGTAGTGACATTTTTTTCTGTCCATGCCTGAAATGTCTGAATATGAAGAAGTTGAAAAGTAGAGAGATAAAAGATCATCTGATTTGTCATGGTTTCAATCCGAGTTACAACCCTTGGATTTGGCATGGCGAAACTGGACAGAATGTCACTGATGATAATGAATCGCAAGATGGTAACTCCGATGGAATTGAAGAAATGATTCGCGATATTGTAGCAGAACAAATTGAGATAGAACCAACAGTTGCACGTCTATATGGTGATGCCGAAAAACCATTATATCCTGGTTGTACAGATTTTACGGTTTTGTCGGCGGTGTTAAGATTGATTAACCTGAAGGCGAAACATGGATGGAGTGACAGAAGTTTTACAGAGCTGCTACAATTGATGAAAGACATTCTTCCAAAAGATAACGATCTTCCAGATTCACATTATAAGGCCAAAAAAATATTATGCCCGATGGGATTGGGATACAGGAAAATACATGCCTAACCGAATGACTACATTATATATAGGAAGGAATATGAATTTCTGAAAGAGTGTCCTAAATGTGGGACATCACGGTATAAGGTGAAAGAAAAATCACAAGCTGATGTAGAGATTACAAAGCTCCCTTCAAAGGTATTTTGGTATCTTTCTATAATTCCTCATTTCAAACGTTTATTTGCTAATTCACATGATGCAAAAAGGTTAAGATGGCATGCTGATGAGCGGGTATGTGATGGAAAAATACGTCATCCAGCTGATTGTCCACAATGGAAGAAAATTGATGCCCAGTACCCTACATTTGGAAATGAAATTAGAAATCTGAGACTAGGCTTGTGCACAGATGGAATGAATCCATACCGAACCCTCAGTAGCACACATAGTTCATGGCCTGTTTTATTGGTAATTTACAACCTCTCTCCTGAAGTTTGTATGAAGCGCAAATATGTCATGTTGAGTATCATGATCTCTGGTCCAAAGCAACCCGGCAATGATATTGATGTATACTTGTCACTGCTGATTGATGATTTGAAACTGTTATGGGCTGATGGTATTAGGGTGTATGATTCTTATAAAATGGAATATTTTCAACTGCATGCAGTGCTTCTATTCACTATAAATGACTTCCCAGCATATGGAAATTTGTCTGGATACAGTGTTAAAGGGAATAAAGCATGTCCAATTTTCGAACAACAGACGTCATATTGTCAATTGCATCATGGGAGGAAAACAGTGTACATGGGTCATCGAAAGTTTTTGCCTATGGATCACCCTTATAGAAGACTAAAAAAGGCATTCAATGGCTCACAAGAATTTGATACTGCTCCAAAACCTTTATCCCCAGATTTGTATTTTGAGAGGGTGAAAAACCTTGATGTGACATTGGGAAAGACACAGAAATCTGGTAATGATAGACATATTTGGAAGAAAAGGTCAATATTTTTTGAGCTACCATATTGGAGGTATCATGAAGTCAAACATAATATTGATGTCATGCACGTGGAGAAGAATATCTGTGATTCTTTGATCGGAACATTGCTAGATATTAAAGGAAAGACAAAAGATGGGTTGAATGCAAGGTTAGACCTACTATCAATGGGAATACGTTTGGAGTTAGCTCCCACTCCTAAAGGAAGACGAACATTTCTTCCCCCGGCTTGTCATACATTATCGAAGAGGGAGAAAAGTAGTTTCTGTCAGTGTCTTCATGATATCAAAGTGCCTCAAGGTTATTCTTCAAATGTAAAAAATTTTGTCTCATTGAAAGACTTGAAGTTGATAGGTATGAAATCACATGATTGTCACGTCATGATGCAACAAATTCTACCAGTTGCACTGCGTGGAATATTGCCCATCCGTGTCAGAAAGACTATAATGAGGTTGTGTTATTTTTTCAATTCAATTTGTAACAAGGCGATTGATGTGAATGCTTTGAACATTTTGGAAAAGGATGCAATTTTTATACTTTGTCATTTGGAAATGTATTTTCCTCCAAATTTTTTTGATATGATGGTGCATTTAATGATTCATCTGGTTCGAGAAATAAAGCTTTGTGGACCTGTATATCTTCGTTGGATGTATCCTTTTGAAAGGTATATGAAAATATTAAAGGGATATGTTAAAAATCCATATCGACCTGAAGCCTCCATTATTGAAAAGTATATTTCTGAGGAGGTAGCAGAGTTTTGTACGAGCTACTTGGCTACGGCGCAACACATAGGTTTGCCTCCATCTCGCCATGAACGGGTTAATAATGAGGGAAAGGGGATTCGTGGATTGAAAGTCAAATCACTGTCAGCTGAACATATGAAGAAGTTAGAATCATACATCTTGAATAACATAGCTGATGTTCAACCGTATATCACATTGCATATTAATGAGTTGAAACAATGTCATCCAAAGAAGAAAGAAATGTGGATTTTGAATGAGCACAACAAAACTTTTTTTCCATGGTTTAAAAAGACCTTGCTTGGTAGATCAGATGTATCAGAGACATTAAAATGGATAGTGGGTGGTCCATCTTTAAATGTGATAACATGGTCCGCTTATGACATTAATGGCTATACATTTCATACGAAAGATCAGGACAACAGAAGTGCAGTTCAGAATAGTGGTGTATTGGTGTTTGCAGAAGCAATGCATTTTTCGAGTGCTAAGGACAGAAACCCAATTTCAGCATCAAGTGCATATTATGGAGTGATTGAAGACATATGGGAGGCTGATTACTTTAAAATTAAAGTTCCTGTTTTTAACTGTAAATGGTTTATCGGTAACAACAGTGTCAGACACGATGAATTTGGAATGACACTTGTTAATCTGAATAGATTGGAAGACACAGCTGATTCTTTTATAATGGCAACACATGCCAAACAAATTTTCTATGTAGTAGATCAATCAGATATGCAGTGGGCTGTTGTTTTACAAGGGAAAAAACAATATGTTGGTGAGGATGAATTTGATGAAGATGCTGATTTATGTGAGATCCCTACTTCCATGGAAAGATTAACAGAACATAATGATGAGTATGTTGAAGACATGGTTTGTGCCATAAGGAACGATCACGAAGAAGGAATTTGGGAAAACAATCCAACTGTACATTCATAAAATTACAGGTAACACATGTTTATTTCTTGTTTACATTTAGTTTTTTCATATAATGTTAGATATTGTAAATTTTTTACTTATTAAAACATGTATCAAACCAAAACGATAAAACAATAAAAACTGTAAAGAGGAGAAGTCCTGGGCGCACCGGCTGGCCGGTGGTGGATCACCGGTTGGCCGGTGGTCCAGAGCAAAGCTCTGTCTGGTCCACCGGTCGGCCGGTGATGAGCCAGCGGCCGGCCGGTGGTCCAGACAGAGAGGAAGGCTCTCTGTCTGGTCCACCGGCCAGCCGGTGGCACCAGGCAGTGGGCAAGTCTACTGCCTGGGTCCTCCGGCTGGCCGGTGAGCGTACACCGGCTGACCGGTGGACTCAGTGAGTCCACTTTTCAGCTTTCTTGGGCCAACTCATTGGCAACCTTTTGTCTGTGTTTACCATGTTTATCATTGTTTAACATGCTTACCATATTACCAATGTTTACTATTATGTAATTTAGTACACTTTTCTATTTTCTGATTAAGTAGTACTACAATATTTGAATTTGTATATTTGTGAACTAATGTTTGTTTTTTTGATTTGAAGGAAAATGACAGATCAATCAGTTGATCAGCCACATGATTCTGGAGATGAGCATATTGGTCATACATCTGGGGAGGAACATTCACATGCTCCTATTACGAAAAAGAGTTCAAAGGTTGGTAAGCGTGGGTGCACACATTTACCAAAATTATCACTTGCCCGTACGAAGGAGGAGAGGATAGTCGTGGATTTTGATGATGATGATCTTCCTAGAGGTCCAAATGCTAAAGATTTTAAGGGTTTTGTAGCAACTCAGGCTAAGAGCAAAGTAAGCATTCTCTATGATGATTGGAGAAGTGTGGATAAGGCGATAATTTCTCAGCTGTGGGAGACCATTTTGGTAAGATCTTTTGCTATTGTTTGATTGTTCTTTAAATGTTTCTAGTATATATAATATTTTTAACCTCTTTTTTATCAGATGACATTTGATATTCCTGACACTAGAGGAGTCAGGAAGAAATGCTTATCGTTGGCTGCTAGGAGATGGAGGGATTTCAAATCAACCCTCTCATCTGATTTCATTTATGGTCATAGGAGTCGTGAGAATCCATGTCGTATATATCCTTTTATAGATGAAGACACATGGAGACAATTTTTTGAAAGTAGAAGAAAAGAATCATTTTTGGTAAGGGCAATGTAAACTTTTATAAGATTTCTTATATAAATGATCTTATTATTGTTTTGTTAATGATTACTTATTCTTAATTTACAGCAAACAAGGAAAGCTCATCAAGAGATCCAATCTAAAAATGTATACCCTCATAGTTTATCTCGGGGAGGGTATGCATTATTGGAAGAACAAATGATGGCAGAAAAAATTCAACAACTAAGAGCTGAGTCTTCAAGCTCTGGAGAGGTGGCCCCTCCATCCCCTCCATCTAGACATGAGAAATGGAAAAGAGCTCGGAAGGGCAAAAAAGGACAATATCTTTCGGAAGAATCGAGACTCGTAGTTGAGAGGATTGTAAGATATCTATTTTATTTATTTAAGTTTACTATTTTCGTCATATATTTCCAATCATTATAGAAATGTTCAATTAATTATTACAGGACTCTCTTGAGGAGCAGAGTTCACAGGGGACATTTACACCATCTGGGAGGGAAGATATTTTATCTGTGGCATTGGGAAAGCCCGAACATCCTGGCCGTGTAAGAGGATATCCGGCAGGTGTATCGGTAAGAAAAGTGTTGCCACGTTCCTCAACTTCTAACGTTGAGGGAGTTTATAAAAAAAAATAGAATCCTTGGAGGCTGAAGTCCATAATATTAATGCGACAATGGAGGACAAGATTAGAGAATCGGTGCAGTTTATGTTTGCAGACTTGCAAAGACAATTTCAGGGTGCAGCTCCCACTCCACCTCTCCCAGTAGCTCCCACTCCCCCACCTCAGCCTGCGGACCCCATTTTTGATCCTCCTCCTCCGCCGCAGCTACCTACTTATTGTGAGTTGTATGTTGATGATCCTCAACATCATATAGTTGTATATGGGATGGTATATTGTATAGGATATACAGTTCATCATCAACAGTTAGAGGTAGAGAATCAGAGGGTCACTGTACAGGATATTATAGATAGATCAGCTCGGATACCATTACCTACAGATGAGGTGACGACATTTGGACATAGTATCGGCCATTTTTTACTTTGGCCATCCAGACTTCTTCGACTCATTACCATAGAGGTATGGATGTTATATCTTTTATTTTATATTTTTATTAATGTTTTATCATTTGAAAACTAATATATTTTTCAATTTATTTTTACAGGAATACTTCAAAGGTAAAGAAATACTGTATAGACAACAACAAAGACAGATAGCTATGACATCAGATGCAGATACTAGCAGTCTTGACAAATTGTCAAGATATTCAAATTTGTTGGCGGATCATTATGACTTTACAATGGAAGCTCATGTCTGTGGACGTGAACTAAGTGTGGGGATTATGAAAACTGATATCATGGAGTTTGTCACTGGAGATAATTTGGGCATCAACGTGGTGCAAATTTTTATCATGTAAGTCTTAACACCTTTTCCTTGCGTTATATTTATTAAAAATGTATACTTATGTCTGCTTTGTATTAGGTATCTGTATAAAATTTGTGAGAGGAATGAGCTGACAGATGTATATGGATTCGTGGACCCACAATTGATTTCCCCTGAAGCATGTGCATTGGATGAGGAACAAAGAATGCTTTATATTGCTGATAGATTTAAAAAGAATGTAATCACACAGTGTTGGATGATGCCTTTTTGTGAGAGGTATGAAACACATCCCTCTCAAAGAGTTAATTATCTTTTAACATAAAAAAACACTAACGTTAAATTTCCTTTTATCAGGGATCATTGGATGTTAGGGGTTTTTTGCCCTAGGGAGAAAACACTTTATTGGATATGCTCTCTCCATGATGATGTGCGAGAAAGTTTTAAGAATATATTGGAAACGTAAGTTTCAATTTCACAATAGTTTTATATATTATAATGAATTTTAAATTTACCCCATTCGTATTATTTTCTAACAGGGCATGGGTCCACTTTCGAAAAAGCGCAAAGAAAAGGAATTTCAAGATCAAATATGTACATGCGAAGGTAAATATCCATTTATAATTTGTACATTTTGATTTATTACATAAAAATAATATATTGAATTTACACTCATTCAAACAGAAATGTCATGAGCAACAAGGCATCATCGAATGCGGATATTACATGTTAAGATTTATGTATGAAATAATAACAACTGGGACAGTTCTGAGTTTTGACCTGGTAAGATTTCCTCTTTCTCATAATATTTCAATTTGATTTATTCATTATAAACGTTGACTACTATCCTTTTCCTTTGTAGCTTTTTGATGACCCTCAACCCTTTACTGTTGAAGATATCAAACACTTATAAGTGGAGTGGTCAAATTATTTTACAGGTTTGATTGACTTTTAGTTGTTTGTAATGTAAAATGTAATTTTGAATATTGTCAATGTAATTGTGTATTTCGTAGTCGTTTAGGTTGGATTTAGTTTTTTTTGAAGTTGACAGTGTAAGTTTTGAATGTTATATAAGTGAATATTTAATTTTTCTCTACTTCTTGTTTTGGTCTACTGTTGATGGTTTTTCTGGTCTGGATTTTGGTATGGGGGGAGAGGTTCCAAGGGGGTGGGTGGGTGTTTGGGGGGTGTCCAAGGGATATGGGAGGGGTGACCAAGGTGTGTTTGGGGCTGTCCTAGGGGTCGGGGGGGGTGTAAATGAGGGTGGGGGGGTGTCCAAGGGGTGGGGGGGTGTCCAAGGGATATGGGAGGGGTGTCCAAGGGGTGTTTGGGGTTGTCCAAGGGGATGGGGGGGTTTCCAAGGGGTAGGGGGGTTTCCAAGGGGTCGGGGGGTGTCCAGGGGGTGGGGGGCTGTCCAAGGGGTGGGGGTGTCCAAGGGGTGGGGGGTGTCCAAGGGATATGGGAGGGGTGTCCAAGGGGTGTTTGGGGCTGTCCTAGTGTTCGGGGGGTGTAAATGAGGGTGGGGGGGCTGTCGAAGGGGTGGGGGTGTCCAAGGGGTGGGGGTGTCCAAGGGATATGGGAGTGGTGTCCAAGGTGTCTGGGAGTTCTGTCCAAGGGGCCGGTTGGGTGTAAATGGGGGTGGGGGGTTGTCCAAGGGGTGGGGGGTGTCCAAGGGATATGGGAGGGGTGTCCAAGGTGTGTTTGGGGCTGTCCTAGGGGTCGGGGGGGGGGGGTGTAAATGAGGGTGGGGGGTGTCCAAGGGGTGTTTGGGGCTGTCCTAGTGTTCGGGGGGTGTAAATGAGGGTGGGGGGGCTGTCGAAGGGGTGGGGGTGTCCAAGGGGTGGGGGGTGTCCAAGGGATATGGGAGTGGTGTCCAAGGTGTCTGGGGAGTTCTGTCCAAGGGGCCGGTTGGGTGTAAATGAGGGTGGGGGGCTGTCCAAGGGGTGGGGGGTGTCCAAGGGGTGGGGGGGGTGTCCAAGGGATATGGGAGGGGTGTCCAAGGGGTGTTTGGGGTTGTCCAAGGGCTCGGGGGGGTGTCCAGGGGTCGGGGGGGTGTCCAAGGGGTCTGGGAGGGCTGTCAAGGTGTGGGGGGTGTCCAATGGGTGTTTGAGGTTGTACTAGGGGTCTTGGGGGTGTAAATGAGGGTGGGGGGCTGTCCAAGGGGTGGGGGGTGTCCAAGGGGGTGGGAGGTGTCCAAGGGATATGGGAGGGTGTCCAATGGGTGTTTGAGGCTGTACTAGGGGTCGTGGGGGTGTAAATGAGGGTGGGGGAGCTGTCCAAGGGGTGGGGGGGAGTCCAAGGGTTGTGGTGGGGCTCCAATGTGGTGGGGGAGGGCTGGCCAGGTTGTTAGGTGGGTATAGATGAGGGTGGGGTTCAGTTGGGGCTTGGGGAGGGCTGGCATGGTTATTTTTGTTTGGTTTCT
The DNA here is from genome assembly GCA_963277665.1 of Viscum album. Taxonomy (NCBI): domain Eukaryota; kingdom Viridiplantae; phylum Streptophyta; class Magnoliopsida; order Santalales; family Viscaceae; genus Viscum; species Viscum album. The sequence goes on along the minus strand of OY728146.1, from coordinate 637,440,192 downwards.
GGTTGCTTTTGGTGAGAGCAGTGCAATTATTTTTAAAAAAAAAAATATCGCTTTCACCGTCGGTTATTTTATAACCGACGTGGTAAATAATCGGTAGGGTTTATCACGTCGGTTTTTTCGAGAACGACGTGATAAACCGTTCCCGGGCCTTTTATCACGTCGGTTCTTAATATAACCGACGTGCTAAAAGGTCTGGAATCGATTTACGACCTTCGGTTATTGGATAACCGACGTGCTAAAACGTTTCCCAGGCCTTTTTATCACGTCGGTTATGTCATAAACCGACGTGATAAACGATATCCCAGGCGTTTTATCACGTCGGTTAGAAAATAACCGACGTGATAACCCCCCCCCCCCCCCCCCGCGCATATTTATCACGTCGGTTATTAATGAACTGACATGATAAACACCGTGATGTTAGGGATGTTACGTCGGGTTTTAAATAACCGACGTAAAATAAACGTTATTTATAACGTCGTCCGTATTAACGTCGCCTAAAAACCGACGTAAATAATGAAAAATAACCGACGTAAAAAAATGTTTTCTGCACTAGTGATGGGTCCTTTTTGACGTGTACGAGTCATCCCTGCCTCAATCTGAAGCACGATGTGGCCGTAGCACTCAAAGGGTCTCTCTTTGGTTTTAAAATAGACACAATTTTAAGTGAAAACAATAACTGGCCTACGGAAATCTGACCAAACTCATTAGGATTGTATTGATATTTTATAAGAAGGATCCATGGATCCTTTGTGACATGTATGAGTCAACCCCACCAACCCCCTGGACCGCCCCCACCCCCCTGGACACCAACTCACCCCCTAGACACCCCCACCCCTCTGGGACACCCCCCACCCCCTATAAATCCCCCCTGACACCCTGGACACCATCCCAACCCCATGGAAAGCCCCCCCCCCCCCCCCCCGAACACACCCCATCCCCCAGACACCCCTACCCCCTTGGACAGCCACCCAAACCCTTGAACAGCCCCCAACCCCCTGATTCTGAATTGAATTATTTATGTACTTAATTAACTTATTAATTATGTGTTAATGGTGTACGAGTATACTTGTTGTATGGGTATACTTGGTATAATTAGCTTATGATTTATGTGTTATTTTTTTATGGGTATACTTTCTCTAATTAGCTTATTAAAATGCTGAATTTTTTTGCACGTGTTCGGGTGTGCTGCTGTAGATTTTTTCATAGCATAAGATAGGGAATTTATCATCTCTTTTTTAGCACTGATAAATATCATCTCTTTTTTAGCACTGATAAATGGAGCTTTTATCAGCTCTAAAAAATCATTGATAAACTACACCTTTATCAGTGCTAAAGAAGCGCTGATAAAGGATTAGTTTATCAGCGCTAAAGTAGCACTGATAAAACATAAATTTATCAGCGCTCTTTTAGCGATGATAAAGGGTTGTTTTATCAGCGCTTTTTTAGGGCTGATAAAGTCCTCCTTTATCAGCATTTTTTTAGCGCCGATAAAGCCCGTTTTGAGCACTGATAAAGACCGTTTTTGTAGTAGTGATGGTGATCCTTGCTACTAGTCTCCTTTAGGCAGCAGCAGATAGATGGTGGAGCCTGATGCTTCAAGTCCATGACGAGGTGACTTTACTCTGGACAGGACTTCGGGAGCCTGTTTCGGGCAGAGTTTGTTCGAGCCACCCTTTTAGTGGTGCAGATACAGGAACTACTTCATCTACAATAGGGTATCATGACAGTAGCACAGTACTCAGTGAGGTTCACTGACCTCTCGCGCTACTCCACAGATATGGTACGAGACTCATTCTTCAAGGCCTGGACCTTTGAGTAGGGACTCAAGCGAGAGATCAGAGCTCCTATGATCTCACTCAGCATCCCGACGTAGGTGGGAGTGCTAGAGAGAGCCCTCCTAGTGGAGAGTTTCCTTACTGAGTAGTCTCCAGCAGCGAGACCCTCCACTAGTCGACTTGAAGCAGAGTCTTCTGTAGCTGGCAGTAGACAGTTGTCGCAGAGGTCCAAGAGGACCAAACCTACAGGTGGACGAGCCGCACGACTCAGGATCGGTTGTGTGGGGCACCCGGAGTGGAGACAGAGCCAGACATGCTGGGAGCGGACAATGTTACTCATACGGTGGGCTTGGTCACATGGCTCATGACTGTCCGACCTGCCATTATGACAATCAGCAGATAGTTGAGGGACCTCCCAGGCAGAGGTAGAGGTTCGATCGAGGCGGTACGCAAGGCGTAGGTAGATGTGACAGAGGAGTTGGTCGAGCAGCTGGCGGAGTTTGACGTTACGAGGTGTTATCTCCACCACCACCAGGAGGACCACCCCCGACCACAGGGGAGCTGGAAAACAGGGGAGAGCTCAACTTCAGGTAGCTAAATCATATGACCATGGTGCTCCAGAGATGATTCGATGTACGATCTATGTCTACTTCACCTTAGCTTCAGTTCTTATAGACACAGGTTTTCAGTCACTCTTTCATTTCCACATCCCTCGTTTGGAGCTCGGAGATTCTGACGGAGCCGTTGGCTCGACACTTACAGCTAGATACTCCTACGAGAGCAGACTCGACGATTACGCACTGGTGCCGGCAGTGCGAGCTTACTCTAGGAGACGAGAGCTTCGGCTGGGATCTCCTTGTAGTGGCGTCGAGGCCTTACGATGTTATCTTGGGTATGTACTGGTTATCTATAGTCCATGCTTAGATCGATTGTATTAGGCGCAAAGTGCGGTGGTGGTCCGCATGGATGGGACTTGGTTCACCTTCACCGATGATAAGAGAACCTTTGCATTGCAGGACAGACTTACTCGGAGGTTGGTCCATCCGATCACTCACCATTTGGCTTGTCTCACCCTCAGAGCAGTTGATGTGGAGAGTCCGACTTATCCTGTAGTGGTGGATCAGTACGCAGATGTTTTCCCTGACGATGTTCCAGGACTACCTCCACGTAGAGAGGTGTACTTCTACATTGACCTGTACCCTGGGATGACACCGATATCTACTCCAGCATATCGGATGACTCCCGCTAAACTTTGAGAGTTGAGGGTACAGCTGGAGGACTTGCAAGGGAAGGGATTCACCCGGTCCAGTGTTTCTCCCTGGGGATTCTGTTCGCTAAGAAGGCGGACGGGAGATTGAGGCTATGTTTCGACTACCATCTCCTGAACCAGGTGACTTTGAATAACAAGTACCCACTTCTGAGGATTGACGACCTCTTTGATCAGCTAAAGGGAACACGATGGTTCTCAAGATAAACCTCAGATCAGGTTATCACCAGTTCAGATTTCGAGATGAGGATGTGCAGAATATGTCCTTCAGGTGTCGGTACGGCCATTATGAGTTCTTGGTTATGCCCTTTGGCGTAACCAACGCTCCATCAGTGTTCATGAGTCTCATGAATTGGATCTTCCAGCCTTACCTCAATCGCTTTGTCATAGTATTCATCGATGACATACTGATTTACTCGACTACTAAGGAGGAGTATGCCTACCATTTGCAGGTAGTACTGGATACACTCTGAGAGCACCAGCTTTATGGTAATCTCTCGAAGTTCCAGTTTTGGATTTGAGAGATTCACTTCTTGGGACACATCATCTCGGAGGCTGGAGTGGCAGTATATCCAGCAAATATTGAGGTGGTACTTGCTTGGGATCCACCCAGGAGTATGACGGAGGTACGAAGTTTCTTGGTATTAGCTAGATACTATCGGAGATTAGTCCCAGACTTCTCCAGAGTTTCAGCACCATTATCAGTCTTGATGAAGAAGGGGCAACCCTTCGTGTGGTCAGAGAGATGACAGCAGATCTTTTAGGAGCTGAGGCAGAGGCTGACTAGTGACCCCATCTTGAGGCTTCCAGAGGGCGTAGGGTACGTAGTTTATTGAGACGCATCAGGGACTGGACTTGGGTGTGTCCTGATGCAGGAGCGAGTAGTGATCGCTTATGGTTCTCAGCAGTTGAGACAATATGAGGAGAACTACGCTACCCATAACCTGGAGTTAGCAGTAGTGGTCTTCGCCTTGAAGATGTGGCGGCACTATCTGATGGGCGAACACTTTACCGTGTAATCTGATCACAAGAGTATCAAGTATATATTCTCTCAGAAGGACCTGAATCTGAGACAGTGTTGGTGGCTTGAGTTCCTCCAGGACTATGACTTTGAAATAGTATATACTCCTGGGAAGGGGAATGTTGTTGCAGATGCGCTTAGCAGGAGAACTGGTATTCAGCTGCTAGGAGAGGCGACAGAGCAGCTGGCTGCTTTACAGATATCCTTTATGGATAGAGATAGAGCATCCTATCTACAGTCACTTATAGTCACTCCTCCACTTCTTCAGCGAGCCAGGAAAGGCACAACGTGGGACACTGATTACGAGACATGATGTGCTCAGATATCCATAGGGCATGCACCTGATATATTTTCTGAAGATGGGGAGCACGTCATCCTCTTCAGAGTACATACCTTGGTACCAGTTGCACTTCAAGATGAGGTTTTGAGGGAGTTACACACTTCCCCTCTAGCGGTACACCCAGGAGTGGCGAAGATGTACCAGGACCTTCGACGACAGCACTGGTGATCAGGTATGAAGAAGGCGGTAGCTGAGTTTGTCTCACGATGCCTCACTTGTTAGCAAGTGGATGTGGAGCACCAGGTACCAACAGGCTTGGTTCATCCTTTAGAGGTCCTAGAGTGGAAGTGAGATGGGATATCCATGGAATTCATGACGGGTCTTCCACGTACATCCAGGAGTCATGATTCGATATGGGTGATCATTGAATGACTCACCAAGTTGGATCATTTCCTATCGATCAGAGAGTAGGGTTCAGTAGAGAGCTTGATATGACTCTATGTGCAGGAGATAGTGCATTTTCATGGAGTACTTTCTTCTATCATCTTTGACCGTGACGCACTGTTTACTTCCCGGCTATGGAAGGGGTTGCAGGAGGCTTTCGGGACGCAGCTACGTCTGAGCACCGCCTTCCATCCTGAGACAGATGGTTAGACCGAGAGGACCATTCAGACCCTCGAGGACATGCTCCGTGCATGTGTCCTCAACTTTGATCGCAGCTGGGAGGATCACTTTCCTTTTGTGGAGTTTTACTACAACAACAGATATCACTCTACCATAGGTATGGCACCTTTTGAGGCCTTGTATGGTTGGCCTTGCAGATCGCCACTATGCTGGACATACCCAGGGGAGTCAGTACTAGTGGGACCAGAGATGGTATGGGCTACCACAGAGAAGGTGCAGATCATCCAGGAGCGGATGAAGACTGCACAGAGCAGACAGAAGTCGTATGCTGACAGGAGACAGAGACCTCTGGAGTTTGAGGATGGCGACCACGTCTTTCAACGGGTCTCACCTCGACGAGGTTTGTGGAGATTTGGCCTAAGTGTAAAGTTATCTCCTCGATTCATCAGAACTTTCCAGGTCCTCAGCAGAGTAGGTGAGGTGGCTTACCGCTTATCTCTTCCACCTTAGCCGCATCGGGTGCACGACGTCTTCCACGTATCTCAACTAAGGAGATACGTGCACGACCCATCCCACATCATCGACCATGGGGAGCTGGACATCGACGACGGGGTGAATTTTACAGAGGTCTCAGTGGAGATTGAGTATTGATAGGAGAATATCCTACATGTACGGTCGATACCTCTAGTGCGCATTCGCTGGTAGCACGAGAACCTCCAGGAGAGCACATGGGAGCGGGAGGCTCATATGTGTGCTCAGTACCCCCATTTGTTCCCTTAGTTCGATTTGTAGCTTACAGGGATGTAAAGGTCCTGAGGTGGGGAGAATGTAAAGACCTAGAATTTTGGTGGAAATTTTTTTCTTAAATACATGGAAATTTTACGAGTCTGTAGTTTCTAACGGCGCTTGATTCTGAGGCCCGATGTGTCCGGAATCAATTTCTAAAATTTTTGTTCAGGTACGTTCAGTAAACGTATGAGCGGGATTTTATAAATTTTGAACTGATGCTTGGAATTAAAATCTGAGGGTACTGTTGAACTCGTAGCATTGGTGATTTCTTAGTGATACCTTCACCACATTTGCGTTCTAACAAGAATGGAAGATAGTTTTTGGGGGTTTTTAATTAAATAAAATAAAAATAAGGTGTACTTATTTTTATTTGAGGTGGTTAAAACCTCCAAAGGGAGGATAGAGGTGGGGTCCACCCGAACATAACCTCCCTTGGGAGGATATTATTTGGTGGGTCCCACCCTAAGTCTTAACCTCTCTTGCAATCAAAGGGGTGGGGCCCACACGAGCTTTAACCTTCTTGTAACTCTCCATAAAGTGGGGGAAACCTTTGAAATTCTTCACCTTCCTCCCCCGATTAATTAGGCCAACTTCACCCATTAAATTAGTGAGGTAACTTAATTAATTTTAAAACTTTTCAAATTCATGCCAACAATAAAATAATAGGCAAACCTATTATTTCATTTTGTTGGGCATTATTCCTATGTGGAATAAAGAAAGGGGAGAGCTAGGGAGGAGCCTTTTCTCTCCAACGAAGAACGATGTCATCTTCTTCCTTCTTCAGCCGGGGCAAGAAAGGGAAGCGACGCCCATGAAGAACGTCGACGTTGTCTTCGACTTCATCACCTTCGAATGATTGTCCACCAACGACTAGTACCCTCTTCCTCCTCCAACATTGATGGAACGATGCCGCCTTCCCACGACTCTGTCAACATCACCGGACTCAAGGTAGGGGGATTTGATTTACTTTATATATGAGTATAAACCTTCATTCTTTGTCATTAAAATTTATGGATTATGGTTCACCATGACGGGGAGGGCTCGGACCGCATGAACACGGCCCGTCCCTCCCCTTTGTTTGTTCTAGTTTGATTAAGACTGAGGCGGTACATGCGGCGACTGGCAACGAGCCGGCCGCGAAGAAGTCGGTGGCGCAAGGCCGCGTGGGTCACCACAAGGGCGCGGCACTACCGTGCCGCGTAGAGAACCGAGCCACAGCCAGTCGGGCCACGGCGGTGCCAGAGGGGCACAGTGTCGTCGCACCACGCCGGAAGGAAGAGCCTCAGCGGTTGGACGAAGAGCGTGGCACCGTCGCGCCGTGCAGAGGCCAGCAGGACCGTGACGTTGTCGCGCCGCGGTGGAGGATCCAGGGCAGCTGACTGAGTCGGCCGCCGGTGCGCATTACAGGAGGGACCCCTCGGGTCCCACGGTTCACCGAACAGGAACCTAGCGTCGGTTCCTTCAGAAACCAGGGGGCACCGCACCCCCCCCCCCCCCCCGCGGTGTGGCCAGTCGGGCCACGCGGGCTAGCCAGCCAGGCCTCCCTCGGCCAGGCCGCCCCTTCGGGCTTGCCCATTTCCTTAGACCAGGTCAGACCCATGGACCGAGTCAGACCCCAGTTCGGACTGGGTCGAGCCGGGTTGGTCCGACTGGGTCGGACTGGACCCAGACCCGCCATAGCCCGATTACACCTTTTCGCCCATATCTTGGGCTACGAGCGTCCATTTGACGAACCGTCAGCGGCGCCGATATTATTAGATCGAATTCATCCCTTTGAGAATACCCTGTAGGAGTTCGGGGTATAGTTGAGATACGTTCAGGTTGGTTCGTACACGAAACCAATCGGGCCCCCGAGACTGAAAGGCTAATAACTCACAGACTGGGCATCCGATTGACGTGTCGTATGTTCTGTTGACACCCCTATGACGTGGTGGAACTTTGTGATACTTCTTTGTGGAACTTCGCGACAGTTGGAGTATTGCCCAGTAGCTCGTGGAGCGGATCCTTTCAGTAATGAGCAGACAGAGTGTGGAGACCTAGTAACTAACAGACCTGACGACTGCTTGACCGATTTGAATCGGAGTGATTCGACTAGCCTAGTGGGGAGCACCTGATATTTGGAAGAAGACCCATGGCGGAGGACCTCCTGGTATTTGGCGGCAGACCTGCAGTACTCGACAGGAGGAGTACCTCTGCAGGCTATTAGGGGGAGCGCCTGGTATTTGGCGGCAGACCCACAGTGGAGGAGCGCCTGGTATTTGGTGGCAGACCCGTGGTACTCGACAGGAGGAGTACCTTATCAGTCCAAGGTTAGTGATAAGTTCCTTGGTGTCACGACAGTCCCACTCTTCTCGACATAGGAGGAGTTCTCCAACAGTCGTGGTTTCGATAATGAAAATCCTGGTTTGAGCTGAGTCATGACTTTTGTGTTTTCCTCATGATTGAGATGGGTTACTAGATAACTTAGGTATATGTATGTGCATATACCTAATTAATATTTATTCGTTGTTTCGTACTTGTATTTTATCCTTGTTGGATTTTGTGTGACCTTGAGGGTCTCAAGGTCCCTACTGAGTATCTTTATACTCACCTCTGCACGGGATATGCCTGCACCTCGTTGTGTTGGATGCAGACGACGAACAGCACTGACCGAGGTGGAGTGTATGAGGACTGGATGGTACCCGGAGGTGGACCTCATGACGATTCAGTACCTAGAGAAGACAGACGAACGTGGAGCATTGAGGAGGCTATTTGTACCTACCCTTCAGGTAGGATCCGTGGTGGATGATCCAGGAGCTGCTAAACACCTTCCAGTTGTTTGTATTTTTAGTTGTACATGTTTGTCCTTTCCTTGTACTTTACTTTTGGGCTTGTATTTATGGCCCCTTTTTCTTTACAGCACATCTTTTGTATATAGTTTTACTTAGTATTTTACTTTCAGTTGCGTACTCTTTTGTGTGTGTTGTAATTTATAAAGGCAAAGTCTTCCCAGCTTAGGGATTTATGCCTTTGGTGCTAGTCGCGAGCCCCTAGCCTATGGAAGGCAGGCTTGGGGTAGTCACATCACAGGCCCTGAGGATGGGTTGTGACAGTAGGCATGGACATCGTGTTTGGGGGAATTTGAATGTCGATGTACCTGACTCTACCTATAGATAATATTGTTATATTTACATTTCATAATAGAAATTTATACAATTAAGTTAGACATTATAAGGAAGGAATAACATACCAAATCCCATGTGAAGCCTCTGCTACAATATCTACTGTCAATGGCACACGAGCATGTAGATCTAAATGAAGGATGTGATCTCATACCCACATCTACAAAAGAACCATGCATCCTGTGATCTGCATCTTATCGACGCGACATGTGTTTCATAGTGCCTTGAATATATATGCTAGACAAGAAGACCCCCAGCTATACTGGACTTATTTGTCCAAATCCTCCAAAAAAGGTAAATACATCAAATGTACAAAAGTAGTGGAGTGATTAACAAAAAGTGTGCCACTGATCATCCTCAAAATATATACACATGAAAATCGCAACACGATGATCTCATCAATATCCTCTACTAAATGTGTGAAGTGCTGGTCTAACAAAGTCATGCGTAATCTACCACCAACGATGGTCCTTCCATCATTGGGGACCTCTATTCCCAGTAGTCTATGAATAAGTTATTGGAGTTGGTGGCCTAGAACCAACTACTTTGTACTTTATTCATTAATAAATACCTTATCATATCTTGATTGTTCTTCTGTGTGACAATGCATGTGATAATGTCCTAAGGATAACTGTTGTATTAAAGGTTCATAGCGGATCCCTACTATGATGAGAACCCGGAAGTGACATAGCACTGTTCTTGAATATATGTTCTATGGCCGGATGATGTTATTTGAGGGACACAAATAATACAGGCCATTAGGGGTGAGGACTCATAAAACTTTGAGTCACCTTCTCATGGTGTGCACCCTTGGTAATATCCAGGAGGATATTATGAGAATGAGACTCGTAAGTAGGAAATCCACATTTCATAGTGTCATTGGATGTTTCTATCTGCGAACGTGTGTATTGGTCCTTAGAATTTAAGATTATTATTAATGGGTATTACAACTCGCGCACGTAGATGTATTAATGAAAACTGTGACGATACACTGTTCACAGCGAGGTAGGATATGTTGGGTGCGTCACGAGTGATACTGCATTAATAGATAATACGAGAAAGGATTTGTCCCTTTTGTTCTATAACAGAAGTAGATATCTCAGGTCCTTTTATGGAATTGATATAGCCTAAATAAATCCATGGCCATGGTAAGGAATGGGTGAGTTCAATTCCAGAAAGTCAAAGAAAGAATAATCGAGCACATGGGTTGATGACACTAGCATGAAACCCGCTTGATTCGAGATATCAAGACAAATGGATTATATTACATGGTAAGCATTCGTAGGAGGTGACATGTCATTGCGGCATTAACTTATTTCTCTATGGGTGCCTTGACATGTTGCTAGATGCTAACCTTGGACTTTAGGCAGGCTCCACCTAATGTCACTGAGAAAAAGTCCCAGAGGGTCACACACTAAGTGTGTCTAAGTATCTCAGTTAAATATTAAGTTAACAAGTTAAATAAAGATTATTTCCGATTGTGGTTTAATAATTATTTAAGGATGCCTGATCACATTTATTTAGACACTAGTTATTCGAGAGAATATATTTTGGGAGAAATAATATATTTATTAGCAAGTAATGCAGTGATATTTATTTTAGAAATACATAGCCATTATTCAAGGTCTAATAAATGTGGTGGAGGAAATAAAGAAAAATGGAAAAATAAAAGTACACTCCGTGTATATTAAATATACACGCCGTATATTTTTTCTGGGAATTTATGAGAAATAATATTATTTATTTAATTAAATAATATTAGGTGTAATTCACTGGGCGCATGTCAAGTTACAATAATAGTCAACTGTTATTATTAGACATGGGGTATTACTAAGAATTAAATGAAATGAATAAATGCTTTCGAGTAATTAATTCATTTTATTATTCTATGTAATTAAAATCCCAATTATATAATTCTCATTAGCCTAGTCATTTTTGGGGGGTTTTGTGCACAATGGATCCAAGAACGCACTCAATTTTTGAGAGAGAGATCCTCCTCCACCAGATCAAGGCGATCGAAGGCGAACATCACAAGCAAAGGCTCTTCGACGCTAGCACTCGGAGATCTCTTTGGCGATGTCCAGAGATATGTGGAGCACATGTGGATCACCTCTAGAGTAATCCTACACTTGGATTCTATGATTCAATGAAGAATCACATCAGATCGTGATCAGAAACATCGACGGAGAGATAATTTCATCAAGGTAATTCTTATCAATTAATTAAAATAATTATAACCAATACATGATGATCCTATCTATGGTTCTAGGAATCCCCTCTTTCTTTTTTGTTCTTCGTTCTATTCTGAAGATCCGGCGTTTTATTATCATGAAGGATCTCGGATTGATCGTTGTTAATGTTAAAATAAGTTGGGTACACCCACGAACGCGGTTCCGCTGTGCCCGGAACCTACACAAGATCAGGCAAATCTGCTCCAACTCGGCTTGTCAGAGTCGCACCATCGATGGGGAGGTCCAACATAATGGTCACATCCTGAAAGGTAATAGTTATCTTCCTAGCTATAAAATGGAATGTATGTGACTCTGGCTTCTATCTATATACAAGCACATCAATGAGCTGATTATCAAGAAAGGTGAGGTTGCACATCGCAACGCTATAGAATCTAGTGTGACGAAGATGAGGGATGATAGTGGGAGGTGGTGCAGTATGATGGAAATGGTGTGATATGCGTACAGTCAATGGAGGCACGAGACACCCCTCTAAAAGAAGTTGTGATACATGAGTAGCCTGGGATGTGAGCAATGGAAAATCTTCCATCTGTACAAATGATATCATCGTTACTTTTTTTATAGTGAATTCAATAAAAAAAATTAAACTTTTATTTAAAAAAATATACAACAAGAAAATAGAAAATGATTGTGTTGATATTTTCAATTTATGCTTGATTTTTTGTGCGTGGATTAGTGTCTTTGTTACATATAGAAGCATGATATATTCATTTTAGTTCTATGTTTATTTTTTTAATAGTTTTAGTATCACAAAATTCTTTATTATAGAATCCAAAAACGAGATAAACCAAAATTGAAACATGTCAGAAATGGAGAAAGTTAGAAATAAAAGGATTCAATACTAAAATTTCTACATACAAAACAAAATATACATATTCATGATACAATACACATACTCGATCATGGATGGTGGGATGTGAAGCTTTGTCCTGCCACTTGGGGACATCTCTTATGAGTATGTCCTTCTACGTGACAAATACTGCATCATATTCTCCCTCCTCATTGTTGAGGCCAATCCATTTCATTTCTGATTCGAGTTGACTTTGGTCTTCCTTGGGGCCTCAACTTAGTAGTATGAAGCTAATAATTTAAAAAATGATAGACATTGAAAAAATCATAAATGAAAACAAAACCAAATTATGAAACCTGTAAATATCAGGGATGATGGTTGGTTGATCGGCAGGCAATGAGATAGAATGAAAGTCACCAACAAGCATCCAAGTTTCACTATAATAGTTAACCAAAGTACTCATGTGACACACCGAGTCAACATATGGATCCCATGATATATTTACCGAAGCACAAGTTGTGATAACATGTGCACATGGATATCTAAATGCTTGAAAGTTGTCGTAATCATAGTACTTGTTATCTAACATCACCACAAACACTTGACCACTGGTGCATGTAGCCAGGTCGTAGCATTGTCTTACCTGAAATTTCATCTTTTCCCTATCAAAGGCTAGAACAGTCCATCTTGAAGCCTCATTCAGTATCAGATCAATATCACTTTGGAAATGCTGCATAAAATGCATTTCATTTTCTATCCTATGATAGGCCTTTTGGGACCGGTCAACAAAGTAGTGAACACATCTATAAAATGTCTCTTGCACTAACCTTGTGATCGAGATTTTGTGCACACCCTTGAGGACCTCATTTATGCACTCCACTATATTAATGTTTATATGGTCATATCTTTTGCCACCGTCATATGCTAATGACCATTTTTCTTTCGAAACCTGTATCATATATTCATACACATCTTCATTGGTAGTTCGAATCTCTTCAAGGCATCGATCAAACCTTTCTTGTTGGGAATCATATGCTGAAACCATAAGAGGATAATGTATTAAAATGGATATTAAATTTTGTTTAAAAAAGTAAGTTTAAAAAAACATACCCAACTTGAGGATCACCTTTTTTATGGCCTCATCTCTGAAATGCTTCTGCACATTACTTGCAATGTGTCTAATGCAATAACGATGATAAACATTCGAATCAGTCCATGAAACCCCATCACTAGCCACAACCTCTATAATCACTCGATGACGATCAGACATCAGACACACGCCTTGGTTTTGTGTGACATGAACACATACAGATGCCAAAAACCAACTCCAGCATTCAAAATTCTCCTTTTCAACAATAGCAAAAGAAAGTGGCAGAGGAGCACGATTACCATTCTGTGTGGCGGCAATGAGTAGAACGCATGTATACTTGCCATACAAGAAGTTCCATCAACCTGAATAATTTTTTTACAATAGGGAAAGGCAGCAATGCAAGGCCTGAATTCCCAAAAAAACCTATTGAACTTCACCTTTGTTCGATCAACTCGGTGATTGGGGGATACATACTCAGCAATGTCCAACTGATAAACAATCTGATTATTGGGAGACAACAATTCCATAAGTTGTGGCAACATAGCATAAGATTCAACTCAATCACCATAAACTTTTACGATTACCTTCTATTTTGCATTTTATGCTTTGGTGTATGATATCTTATAGTTATACAACTATTGAATTCTTTCCTGAACAAGGGCAGTGAGAACATCCTAACATGTTCGTATCATCTCATAAATAACATTTGATATAAACTCTGAATCAAGGTAAGAGTGATCCTGTGACAAGCTTGGATGCACACAAGTGTGTGACCCTTCTAATTTGGTTATCCTCCAACATGCAAAAAAATTATCAAATATTGCCCTTAATCAAAATTTACATTCTAACCCATATTTTTCACAACAAATGAGATTTTGTCTTCTTTGACTCATCAACTATAAATGTGAAATGTCGCTCAATGTGGTATTGCTTTATCACGTTTTTCATAGCCAGTTTACTTTCAAACTCCCGCCCGACATAGATGACATTATCATTTGATGCAGACCTATTCCCTATAATGTCAGGGAATTTAGAAGTCGGTGTAATGACATCCCAATCAAAATTTTGTTCACGAGACATTCCTTCAACTAAGGAACTCAATATTGAAGGATGATTACCACTAACCGGTGGATGTCGTGGATGTCTGTCTCTCAAAGGAACCTCAGAAGGTTCATTCCCAACATCACTCTCACCCACATCTCTCAAAGGAACCTCAGAAGGTCTATTTCCTATATCACCCTCACCCACATCATCTCCTGATGGCTCCTCATATTTTTCTTCCTCATATAAACTCTCATTCACTATATCAGCACACAAAAGGATGTCATCTATATTTCCTTCCAAATTTTGATCATCTTCTTCATAATTGGCTTATATTACTGGAGTCATATGAGAAGGAGGCAATGAAAAAGACTGATGTGAAGGAACAACTTCTACAGAGCTCACAAAACACGGTTTTATAGTAGTCGGTTGCAACACATCTATATCAGAAATCACCACATATAACTCCATCAAACCATCAGCACATTGTTGTTTAAATAAGGAAGATGCATCCATCCAATCATCATCATCGACCAAAGGGTACTCGGTGTGCCAGAAACGTTCAGGATGTTGTAGATGTCGATACGTTATTGAAGCAATGGATTGATCGACCCTCAGTTTTAACCGATTATGAATCTTATTGCGAACTGCATCCAATGTCATACAACTATGAAGATTTACCACTCTGACAGGTGGCACACTATAGAAAAATCCATGCTCCATATAAATGGTATCACTGTTGCAATATATTTGCGCATACATTATTACCTATAAAAAAATAATTAATAAAATATTATATACTGCATCAAAATTTTACATTATTTAAATTGGTATTGAATAATTGACTTTATCTTAAGACTTTTTTTATGTATTGATTTATCACTATTGAGGTATAGTGATGGTGGTATTATTACCAAAGCAAATTTAATATAACGTTATATATTTTAATTACTTATGAATAAATAATCATGACTTGATCTTAAGACTTACGATTAGTTTATCATTATTTGATAAACTAACCAAAACCTATGGGTAGACTCCTAGAGTCTCTATTATCAAATATTCCAGCAATTGTTAGTCTCATTTCAAACAGTAACGCCTCCTGTCGAACGCTTGTTCTCGAATGTCTCTTCGGGGACACCTCTTCGGGGACGCCTCTTGTTGATTGCCTTTTAATTACAAATTTACTCACATGCATGTGAGAGGGTCTAGGGGTATGGAATACGTAATTTTTTTTAAGCGGGCACGCTGGTCCTTACATACTTAGTCAGAGATGACTCGCAAGTCATCAATACGGAAAAATAAATGCAATTATTACAAATTAAATAACCACATTCACATAATAAGACATGCAATTTCAATTATGCATTGGTCACCCATCTCAAGATCAGTCATCACACAACTTACCATGTTTTTTGGTATACTTATTATATCTATTACTAGATGAAATACATACTAAATATCAACATCTCTTTTATATTTAATAAATTTAATTATAACTAATGTAATTTAAATTTACTATTTATACAAAACTGTTTTTATACCATTTACAAAAAAGAGTTTTCTACATATTTTTTAATAAATTTAAATATGATACACATAACTAATATATTATTCATAAATTATATAACTAGTGTATAAAATATTATAATTTAAATTAATATTACTCTCAAAATAACATATTTTATAACATATTTAATTTTCATAAACATTCAATATGAATTCATACAACATTTTAGACATAACATAATTAATTTTCCTAAACATTCAATATGAATTCATATAACATACACATCATTCAAAAATTACATCATACAAAAGACACTAATCTACATATCAATACATATGAAATAAATAAACCATACACACAAAACACTGATTTCTACATATCACAAATCAAATAAATAAATCATACAAACGAAATAAATAAACACAATTAAACAATTAAAAATTTAAATAGAAATTTTACATTCTTAAAAGCATCAAAAAATTGTCGATAAAGAAATTCCGTAGGGCTTTGCAACAAAATCCAAAGGAGAATAATGTTTTTTTTTTGGGAGGGGCTTTTTATAGATTACCTCGGTGAGATGTGTGGACGAGGTTCACACATCCTTCATCCAATCTTCGAAGGATGCGTGAACGCCGTTCACGCATCTTTGCCACGGAGAGATGCGTGAACGAGGTTCACACATCTTTTATTACGTCCGCACAGAATGCGTGAACTCCGTTCAAGCATCACGGACGAAGGAAAGATGTATGAACGAAATTCAAGACCTATTTTTAAAAATATTGTTTATCTTATCTTTTTTTTGATAAAAAAATAAATAAAAAAATCCAAATATAAAAAAAAACTCTCCATATACGCCTTCTCCACCGTTTTCGGTCGAATCTGTTCCGCCGCCTCCCACCTCCCCATTGCCTCTTGCTGCGATCGGCACTGCATGTCCTCCCTCTCCCCTGGTACGCATCAGCCTGGGTAGCTAAATTCCGGAGTTATGGCACGGCCTCAGCCACCTTTTACTGAAAGCTGAGACCGTGGATCCTCTATCCCACAACTACCCCGAGTTCGGTGATCTCTGGATACCCTCGCTTCGTTCTTCACGCAGTGAACCAAGACTAGATCCGTCTCCGGCCGCTCCGGCCGCCCCGCCAGGGTTACGGGGACTCTTCTCAAGTAAGAAGTGGTTCTATGTTTTTTTTTCTTACGACAAAAAACTCAACGCCACCCCACTGTAATTGAAACTGCGCCGGCGCTTCCATGGACGCAGGTACATCGCCGCGGAGGAGACCCTCCCGCTACCATGGCGGCCTGAAGAGGGAGAAAGACTCGGATTTTTCGACCTCAGATGGAGTTCTTGAGGTCCGAGCAGTTTGGACGGAGATGATCGAGTTGCCCGAACCGGAAGTACCCTTCCCCCAAACTTGAAGCCTAACCCTAAGCACAGAAGCCGAATCTCTCCTCTACTATGAAATTGGATTTTTTTGTAGAGTTTCATCCGGGAGATGGTTGTTGAGTGGATTCAATCGCCAGCGAGTGATTTCATCATCTAAATCTACAAATTCCGATGGTCTAGTTCAAGGTATATGGTCTCAAATCTCACTTCGACTGTTTTGTATATGATTGTAGGGAATTTTAGAGGAGGGTAAAATTGTTTTCATTGGGTTTTGGGACTCTGGGGTTTCTGCGGGTTTGAATTTCATTTGTTTTCTGATAACCATTCAGATGCAGCAAATCCTATAAATTTCATTTGACTCAGAAATGTGTTTCTACTACTTGCCAAGGGTTTTATTTATTGATTTATTTCATTTAAGACCAAAGGACATATTACAAATGAGTTTTAAAAATGTTTAAATGCTGTGTTTAGATCTTTTCCCGGTGTTTAATGACTTGCTCGATTGAATTGTTATGCTTGGGTTGTGTTACTTCACCTCTTCCGTGCCATGATTATCCCATGGGTGGAAGGATTTATTTGGGTAAATAAAGTCATGCTGGAAACTTGACTCC
This sequence comes from Viscum album, assembly GCA_963277665.1. Lineage (NCBI taxonomy): Eukaryota > Viridiplantae > Streptophyta > Magnoliopsida > Santalales > Viscaceae > Viscum > Viscum album. Next base: position 637,422,600 of record OY728146.1, on the reverse strand, counting down.
CGAGATGTAAATTGCAAGTAGTCGTGTTTATGTTGACATGGTTGATTGATTTTAAGCTGGCTGAACTGATTTTTGTTGTTTACTGAAGACCGTGCTAGTTGTTTTGATTTATGAAAATCTGCTGTTAAAATAGGTTTCACGGCAAGCTATTAATGTAAAATTAAAATTATTGAATTCTGGGTGTAATTAACGGTGCTGTTATGTGGCTTTTTCTGAGTTGTTTTGATGATGTATTTTTTATTACACCGGTGTGGGTGATTTAGCCCTAAAAATATAAACTCACTTCAAGAGTCCTTTTTACCCATCTTATGAAGGAATCCAGATTCCTTAAAATGTGCTGATCGGACTCCCAGGACATCTAAAATCTGGAAATTTAATGTACCTAATGTTAAACAGTTGAAATATCATCGGAATCACCTTTCCTTTGTGCTGGATTCCTCGAACCAAATGAGGCATTAGTTTTTTTTTTCCGTCTCGTCTTTGACCAGGCTTTCCTCTCTTCTTATTCATTTTCATGCAGAATTTATGTTGTCTGGGTAGTTCTACAGACATGGCTAGTGATGAAAATGCGCAACCTGCCAGACGGATAACTAGGTACTCACATTCCACTCCGAGAAAAGAGGAAAATCCAGAACCTATAATGAGAACAACAAGATCCTCATTTTCCATTGCAAACTCAAATGGAACCGCTGAAGCAACACCATCAGTTGACCCAAAGCCACCAACAAACAGAGACCTTCTCTATGGAGAACCCATAAGCCTGGATGATATTTTATCGCAGTTTCCTGCTAGACATTCTCAGATTTTTGAGCTCTTGCAGCTTCTCGGTCCTTTGGATTCCCCAATGTTACCACTATTTCTTTATGGAGGTCCCTCCACTGGGAAAACCAACATCATTCTTCATATATTCAGACTTCTCAACCGCCCATTTGTTTATTCAAGCTGTCTTAGTTGTTACAGCCCTCGCATTTTGTTTGAGTCTGTCTTGAACCAGTTGCTGTTTCATAGGAGGAATGCCGGTAATGGCTACTCGAGCGCAAAGCGCTGTGAAAAGGCATCTGATTTCATTAATTATCTTCGAGAAGGGTTGGTTTCTGTTAGCAGTTTCTGTAAGAACTCAGAGAAATCGAGCTCGAATGATTTGGGTGGACTTCATACTCGGAAGATGTTTTACTTGGTCTTTGACAATTTGGAGCAGGTCCGAAACTGGGATAAAAGCTCTTCCATGCTCTCTCTCTTATTCAATCTCTATGATATTCTGAAGCTGCCTGAGGTTGGTATAATTTTCATAAGCAGTGCTTCTCAAGATGCATACTACTCGAGTACGGGTTACACAGAGCCAATCTCTGTTCTTTTTCCCGATTATACAGAAGACGATTTTCATCAGATCTTCATGCGAGGCCAACAAAACCCGAAGCTGTACCGCTCTTTTCTCGAGTAAGATTGTTTTTTTCTCTCAATATTTACTTTAGCATGATAATTGATATAATTCATTCATTGAAGTTGCTTGCTTTGCGGCGAACCAGTGTTGTGCTGAAGCCTTCTTGTAGGGTCTCGAGACGGTTGGATGAACTAGCCCCAGTCTTTGCATCACTGTTTAAGAAATATTGTGAACCGTTGAGTGAGGTTGAAACTGCTCCCAGTGGTGACACGAAGAGGAGGCTGCTCAGTCATCTTCAACCTCACATTATTCCTTCACTGAATGAAATATTGAGGGTTGCACCTGGATCTGGCCTTGATGTTGAAGCAAACAAGGGGAGCACTGAGTGGCAAGGGGGTGCAAGGAAACTGGGAGGTTGCAGAGCAGTTGATGAAATCCATATGTCTGTCTCTGCAAAGTATCTTCTTATCTCAGCATTCTTTTCTTCGAGAAATCCAGCCACTCTGGATGCATCACTGTTTGATTCAACTGGAGGGTCCGACAATCGGAAGAGGCGGAGGTTAGTGCATCACTAGTTTGTTTATTTAGTTCATTTCTGTTATAAAAAATGTTTGTTCTGTGGGCGATCAACTGGTTGATTTTCTGACACTCAATACTAATCAACCATCACAGCATGATATGGAGTTCTACAACATTTTCTTAAGCCCGCTGTTCCCATTTTAAATTGCTTTACAGTATTTTTCTTTGCTGAAAGCATGAAAAAACCAGCTTCTCTGTTATTCTGTCAAATAACATATCTGAGATAGTTTGTTTTGGCTTAAAAACTAGGTGATTTTTGGTGGTTAAAAAAATTCTTTTTCATGAAGTTAGTTATTTTTTTGTTCTAATTAAAAACACTTTTTTACTTTCAATCGTGAAATCATTTTTTAAAAAGTTAATCAGAATGTTTTTTTAAAGAAAGCTAAAGATTGATCTTTATTTTTATATTTTTCTTTTTGAAAAAAAATCTTAAACAAATGATTTAGATTTTGGATAAATGTTTTTTAATAAAAAAAGTGATTTTAGTCCTATTTTTTAACAAACGAGCTCGTGTTTCTGTTACATTTGATTATGGCTTAATAATGGTTGGGTTGACCTTTGGAAGCTGTCCTTTGCTGAAATATGTTGTACCCATTTGGTTGGTTTCCTAAGGGGGTATTGTTCATGGGTAATGGCAAGTTATTCCATTGTTATCGGGAATCGGTACATCATTCCATTGTTTGACTGGATGGGAAGGGAATCCATGGGAGAGACAAAAAAGGCCATGATGTTCTTCACTTCTAATATTTTTTATTTTTAACCCAGGGTTGTAATTGACATTAACCATTTGAAAAACATCTAATTGGAATGTTATTTTTTACTGATTCCATCATATTCAATCCCATTCCCAGTGATTCTATGAACCAAACGGGCCTAGTGTATTGTTTTTCCATTGACAGCCAACATATGTACACCCAAACCACATCAACTCATTGGGTGCATGAAGCTGCCCTGTTAGGGGAAATTTTGTTACCCAAAAATGGTTTACCCGGCACAAATCTGGCTTTTTTTGGATTCATCCAAATGAATATATGAACAAAGAAATAACACTGGACTTGTTTACCATAATTTTTATCCCTTAATGGTTCCCTGTTTAGGAGCTCGGCAGCAACAATTGAAAGGAAGGATGGTGCAGATCAAGAAATGGCAGTGAAAGGACCCGGGAGTTTCCCACTGGAGAGGTTATTGGCCATATTTCAGTGTGTTGCGTCAGTGACTTACTGCCCCAGCGAGGAGGAAGAAGAGCAGGGACGTGAGGGCATGGGGGCAGAAGGTGATAACAGTGGGCTCATGTCTGATGTTCTGTTGCAGCTTTCCAGCCTCTGCGCTGCCAATTTGATTAGCAGAAGTGGTAGCTGCCCACTTGAGGGTTCAACTCGCTATCGATGTACTGCTAGTGAGGATATGGCATTGCTGGTGAGTTTCAAATGCTGTTAACTTCCTGTCTTACGAACTGTGTTCTACACCAAAAAGAATTTGGGCTCTTGAAAATGTGTTTTCAGGTTGTTTAATGAAAAAGTATATATTGTTATTGCAGGTAGCAAGGAGCCTGGAGTTTCCTTTAGCAAAGTACCTCTATAGAAGATGAACCCCTTTCCATGATCTTTGCTGAAAGTGGATAAGGTAAGCAGAATGATATATCCATTGAAGTTTTGGTTCTTTTGATTCTGCTGGTTATTGCACCATTTTCATACAATGGTACAACTGTGAATTAGTTTCAACTTAATCACCCTGTTTTCAACATATATGTTGTTTGTGAAACATCTTCTGAATCATTTATAGTATGTTGAAATTTTGATATATGTTTTGTGTAAACTCTGTACAAAACATTGCAATACTCCATTGATATGTGATTCTGGGTATTTAATCTTGAATTTGATATTGTAATTAATTAATTAATTCAATTGATTGGTGTGTGATAATCGAGTTTTGGCTTTAACTTGATAAAATTAAAGTTAAATCCCTTGAAGCTCACAATTGATACCAAAAACCCTAATAAATTCAAGATTACTTCCAAGTAAATTTCACATTGATAAATTTAATGACGATAATGATTTTAATTTGTGAATGATTAAAATGAGAACACTTTATCTAACAAGGTCATCAAGATGCTTTCCTTGGAGATGAAAAGAAGACATAATTTCCTTGATCAATCATGAAGCATCTTGATGAAATCAATAAAATAACCAGGGAATAACCAAACTTTGATGTTTTAATATAAGATGAATACCGAACATTTTTATCTCTTGGAGAAGTTCAATCTACTTTGCATTGTAGAAAATTACAAAATAGATTTGAAGGCTAACATTAAAAGGAAAAATTAAAAACAAGGGGTACATCCTACCACATAATTAGAAGTAGAAATTTTCGAATTCAACTCCAAGGACAAAATACCTCTTAGTTGCTTTGCATGCCGTAACTTTGCATGCCGTAACGATTGTCGTTTTCAAATAAAATTTCCAAATATTTTTTTTTCCAGGGTAACAAACATTAATCGGCTTTTCTCTAACAATTGGAAAAAGGTATGAAAGTGAAACGATGTTTAATGTAATATTAATGAGTACTGAATTCACACTGCTCATCCCATATGCATCTCATGTAAGTGGTTTGACATTCTAGTAGAAGTGGACGATGAAAGTACAATTGTCCAATTCTGAAAAAATAAAATTGTAAAAGCATGAGATTAGGTCAATAAAACCAAAAGTTCATGAAGATTTAATTAAAAAAATATTTTCAAGGAAGGTATCTAAACTAAACAGGAAACTAACCAATTTTAGAACTATGAATATTTAATTAAAAAAATATATATGCAAGGTGGGCATCTAAACTAGAGAGGAAACTAACCTATTTAATAAATATTAATAAAAATGAATACTCTTATAGGTCAAAATCAAGATAAATAAAAACTACTAATGGGTGTTACATTGTAATGAAAGAACTAAAGAGTTATGTCTTATTGAGAAGTACACTGGGGGACATGAAGTAGTTATAGACACTACTCTAGGAATGATATATTTTTCTACACACCATTGTGAGGATGTTTTCCAAATGGCCTGACCAGTCCTTGAAGAAATATTTAGATTATACATTTTGATTTACCGAGGCCTTCTAAAATACTCTTGGAGAGGGAAATTATTCCCTTTCCACAATGGATGAAAACTTAAAAAATGTGGGAATTTATATACTAAAAAACAAATATAAAATTTCTATTTTTTTTTTTTTTTTTTGGAAAATCCTAATTGAGAACCAAACTAGTATGAAGATTGAAGTACTAAAAACTGATAATGCGATGAAATTTTTATCTAACAAATTTGTTGAATTTTGAAAGCTGAACATGTTTTAAAGCTGGACTAAGAGGATGTGAAAAAGAATTTTAAAAAGATGAAGTATGTTGTAATACCTTGGTCAGTCTAATTTTTTTTTGGGAAAAAAATGTTGTGTTTGTAGTTCATCTAATTAATAGATTTCCTTCAACAATCATAATTTTAAAAACACCTAAAGAACCATAGAGTAGTAAAATTCTATCATATGACTTTACAAATTTTTAGATATACTAATTATGCTCACCCTAAAACATATAAATGAGAACAAATGACTCTTAAATGCATTTTTATAGGTTATATAGAATGGGTAAGAAGTTATAAACTTCGATAAGATCAACCTGGTTATTCAAAATGCATAATAGGTAATCTAGTATGGTAAAAAAACAAAATTAAAATAGAGGAGTCCACCATTAAGGAAGTTGTTTAAAATAAATAATTGGTTAAGTTTTCACCCTTCAAAACTAATGAACCTTCACAACATCTACTTTCCCTGCCAATGTTTAAAATTGTTTGCAACAATTATTTTTTCTAGAAAACATTCAAAAATTAACTTCTCTTTTGAAGGTTGTTGCAACCTCACCGGTCGGCGGTTGGCCCGGTTGGTGCAATGATTGATGGTTCTCTGGATGGTAGTGATGACCAACTGCTGTTTTTAGACGGTTCGAACCGTTCCCTTGTTCTGGTTTCTGTCTTTGATTGTGTTTGCACTCAATTTTATACGTGGAATAGATTTAATTTCTTAAAAAAAACTTCTATTTTCAATATTCTACCAAATAGGATTTGGACCCATTTGTTTCAACATAAAAAATAATTGATTTTGGATAGTTTTAAAAAGTGACTTTAATTTTTTTTTGTGTTTCTATAATGATAAAAAAAAAAACTTTCAATTGCATAATCATGAAAATTTTAAAATCGTTTAAAATTATCCTTCCAAAATCGTAAACCAAAAATCAATTTTTCTTAGAAACAGTTATTTTATTAACAAAAATCAATTTTAATGCTGCACAATCTTAACATGTGTGGTTTGGAAGTCGCCCCCATTGCTAAAATATGCATCTTTGTTTATTGGCTGAAAACCGATACTTATGTGGACCCACTTACCACGGGGGAGAGTTTTTGCTTCATTCAAATGAATTTCACTCAACTGAAAATATGTATTGATAAAACAAAGGATACCACCATCTCCACCTGGAAAGTATATTCTAGGAGGGGTAATAGGGTCCTCACATAAGCTCTAACAAACATGGGTCTTCCTCAGAGTTCGTTAAAAGATTCCCATGGGTAAGTGGTTATAATGGATGGGGAGAGGGAGGCAGGGAGGTCTGGGCTTTGGGTAGGGATTGAGGGTGTGCTCTCTTCCTGAAGTGTCTCCTCGTTTCTTCCACTGCAATTTTGTTTGATGGAAGTTTTATATTTTGTGAATGGTTGTTTGGTTCAAATCTTTATCAACTCGTCCATCTTGCCGTGTCTTGCTGATGGAGGTCCGTAATCAAATTTCACCTGGAGGGTGCCGAACAATGCCTTGGGATGCTTGACCTAAAAATCGATTCAATGTTTACAACCTTGACCTCGACCATTGATGCTCTCATTGCACAACAACAGCCGCTTTGAACAAGATGATTGGGAGAAGTCACCATAATAGGATGAGGTATACCCCGCCCTTGATCATCTCGACTGGGCTCCTGATATCTCACCCATCCTCGTTGATCGTTGGCTCGAACAATGTGTCACTGGCGGTCATGTCGACTTACCAGTTATTGATGGCTTGGATCCCTCAGGGTTGGATTACGATAACAAAGTTATTCTTTAGAATTAATCAAACACCAGATGTTGAGAAGGATCCCTTTGCACAACTTAGCATGGAAGACATTGTAATCAATTGGTTTACCTTCACGCACAAAGTTTGACCGAGAGTGTCTTGGACAACTTTCAAGGAGGAGTTCATGGAGTGCTTTAGTGGCATCGACATCCAAAATCCTAATGAGGAATTGGGTGACCACCACCACAGTTTCATTCAAGTGTATGTCGAGCACTTTGAATATTTGACATCTCTCTCGCCAACCGAAACAACAATATGTATGCTACTTTCTTCATGGTTTGTGAAGAAATTCACAACTGGGTATGTGTACACAACCCCGAAACACACCTACAGACAATTCGATTGGCTTGCCATGTCTTAGTGTTCGCAAAGGTGTGGGTCTCTCTCTCTGGAGTGGCGGTCCTCGTTCATAGTTTGGTCGCCATGGCGGCCTATGGCAGTCAAGTGTACACCCTGATATGCAGCCGTCGACTTCTTTGCCCTTTCGCAACGATAAATGGTCGAGTCCCATTATTGACACATCTGGTCAGGAGGCACCTCGTCAGGGATCTCTTGGGGGCTGTGGGGTACACCATTTATCTAGCTAGGAATGGGACGAACGTTGTAAGAAGGGGCTCTGCTTCTGCTCTGGCAAACCTACTCTTATGCATAAATGCCTTGATGCGAAAATGCACATCCTACTTTTCGCTGAAGACGAAGTCCCACTATACATTGGCGAGACAACACTGCCTGAGGACGTTTGCCCGGGACACTGGCCAACCGGTTGAGCAAATTGAAAACCATGGATCCAGTACTTACTTCCACATGCACGACCATGAACCCTTAACTTCCATGAAGGTGGAATGCTAGGTGGGCGACATCCCCCTTCTTGTACTATTGGATAGCAGGTCCACACACAATTTTATCTATCACAAGCCCACTACTCTGCTCGGCTCCTCTGTCTCCGCCACCCAAAAGTAATGTGTCAAATTAGGCAATGGTCATCGGCTGTGGTCCCATGACTTATGCCGACCCTTCCAGTTAACCATGGCCACCTAAACCTACCCGATCAATGCCCATCTTGGACATCGAGGGTTTGGATTTGATCTTGGGGATTGCATGGCTCCATACCCTCAGCGAGGTTAACATTAATTGGAAATCCATGACAATGAAGTTCACCGTTGGAGCCAACTCTCGCACCCTTCACGACAACACTCATCCATAACAAGCTATTTTCTCGTTGCATGGCTTGACCGACCCTTGCACCGCCGACCACTCTAGCCAGCTGGAGCCTGTACTGACCACTGCTCAATCCCAAGCATTACAACAACTCTTCAACGACCTCCAGTCAGTTTTTACCACCCCCACAGCCTCCCTCCAAAACATCCAACCGACCATAAATTCACCTTACTTCCCGGGCAAAGACCTGTTTCAGTGCGACCTTATCGGTACCCTCAATTGCAGAATAACGAGATTGAAAAGCAGGCTCGAGAAATGCTTTGGGAAGGTACCATTATACCAAACATGAGTACCTATTCTAGTTTGGTGTCACTAGTTAAAAAAAACGTTTTGTGGTGAATGTGTGTGGACTACCGGGCCCTCAATAAGGTAACTATTCCTGATAAATTCCGAATTCCGATCGTTGAAGAATTATTGGATGAGTTATGTGACGCCACTTATTTTTCAAAACTCTACCTTAAGTCAGCCTATCACCAAATCCATATGTGCGTCGAGGATGTGGACAAAATCGCATTCCACACTCATAATGGCCACTATGAATTCTTGGTAATGCCACTTGATCTCACCAACGCCCTTTCGACTTTCCAAGCAATAATGAACGATTTGTTTTGGCCTCTTCTTTGACCATTTGTTCTCATCTTCTTTGATGATATCCTCATTTACATCCACAAGTGGATCTCCCATCTACAACATTTGATAACTGTTTTATAGATTTTACACGACAATCATTTCTTTGGCAATCAGCAGAAATGTTCCTTCGCCCATCACATAATTGGCTATCTGGACCACATTATCTCCCATGCTGGTGTAGCTATGGATCATGCTAAAATTAAAACCGTCTTGGACTGACCGACCCCTCTCACGGTCAAGGGTGTTCGCGACTTCCTTGGTCTTACAGACTACTACCACAAGTTCATTAGTGGTTACAATAGCATTGCCCAGCTCCTCACGCTGCTCACTCGAAAGGAGGGCTTCTAATGGACTGCCGCCGACCAAAAGTATACACTCATCACTGCTCCTGTCCTCGCTCTTGTGGACTTCTAAAATTTTTTTGAGGTAGAATGCGATGCCTCAAGCCGCGACGTCAATGCGGTCTTCATGCATAAAAAAAGACCCATTGCATTCTTCAGTAAAGCACCGACTGCCCGAAACCTGTACAAATCCACTTATGAGAAGGAAATCATGACGTTGGTGCACACCATTCAGTATTGGAGACCCTACCTATTAGGCCAACCTTTTACAATATTTTTTGACCAGAGGAGCCTCCAATACTTACTGCAGCAGTGTATTACTACCCCAGATCAGCAATGTGGGCTTGCCAAATTGCTGGGATACCATTTTGAAGTCAAATATAAGCTGGGCAAGACCAATTCAGCTGCCAACACTCTCTCTCGGAAAGAGGATCCCTCCGAGCTTCACCTCTGCGAGTCCTTTTCGACTTGGCGTGAGGGGTCTGACTTGGTAACATATGTCCGAACAAACCCCTTTCTCAGCAAGATTAGGCACCAACTGCTCTCTGACAACACTGCCCCCAAAGCCTTTTCCTTATCACACGACACCTTGCTATATAAGGGCTGATTGGTGCTCTCGACCACCTCCCTGTGGATTTCGAAATTGCTCGCTTCATGAATCACCTCGGGGGGGGGGGGGACATTTAGGTTTCTAGTGCACTTACATAAAATTGGTTGTTAATCTCTATTGGGCAAACATGCAACAGCAGATCCTGAACTACGTCCAACAATGCTAAATCAGTCAACGATACAAATATTCTGCCTTGTCACCAACTGAGTTGCTGCAACACTTACCGATTCCAGCCACCATATGGGAGGATCTTTCCACAGATTTTATCACCCATCTATCCAAATCCAAAGGCCGTGATGCCATCCTTGTGGCATTAGATAAACTTTCTAAATATGCCCACTTTATCTCCTTGAAGCACCCTTTCACAACTAAAGGAGTGGCTTAAGTATTCTTATGAGAAATTGTTCGGCTCCATGAAATCCCCAAATCCATTGTCAGTGATCGCATCCCTATCTTTATGAGTTTCTTTTGGACTGAACTTTTTCGGTTGTAGGTCACTAAACTCAACATACCATTCGCAAACAGATGACTAAACTGAAGTGATCAATCGGTGTTTAGAGACCTACCTATGATGTTTTGCCGGGGACTAACCAAAGGAGTAGTCTTTTTGAATCCCATGGGCTGAATTTTCTTATAACACCTGCTTCTATTAACTCCACACTGTTTGAGGTTGTTTATGAGCGCAAACCACTGACATTTTTTACATTCCTCCCTAGCAAGATCCACGTGGAAGCAGTAACACAAGTCTTACTGGACTGCGATGAGGCCCTCCGGTAGCTTAAACACCACTTATCCCACACCCAACATTCCATGAAGTAATGTGCTAATCATAAGCCTCAGGTCCTATCTTTCCAGGCGGGGGACCCCGTCTTCTTGAAACTCCGTCCTCATCGCCAAAACTCCGTTGCTTCCCGTATAAACCAGAAGCTCACTGCCAGGTTCTGCGAACCCTTCACAATTCTTTAGCGGATCGACCTGGTGGTCTATAAGTTGGATTTACCTCCCGCCGCATGCATCCATCCAGTTTTCCATGTGTCCTAGCTCAAACATGCTCTTGGCACTCAACACTATTCTTTAGGCCTTCCCAGCGATTTTGAAGACTCTGCAACTGCTCCAGAACCCGAAAAGTCTCGCCTCAATGCTCCATCCAGTGAAAGGGTGTTGCTATTCCCCAGTGGTTAATTCAGTGGAAGGGGCGCCCGTTGGAAGATGCCACTTGGGAGGATGAATTCTTCTTACACAATCAATTCAATACCCTCAATCTTCTGAAAAAACCCGATCTTCCAGAAGGGGGAAATGATAAAACAAAGGATACCACCACCTCTACTTGGAAAGTATATCCCATGAGGGGTAAGATGGTTCTTACACCAACTCCAACAAACTAACAAACTGAGGTGGGCCTTGATGGGAGTTTTTTAAAAGATGCCCATGGGTAAGTGGTTATACAAGATGGGGGGAAGAGAGAGGGAGGCAAGGAGGAAAATAGTAGTAACGACCTGGGGCTTGGGCAAGATTGAAGGCGTGTCCTCTTCCTGAAGTGTTTCCTTCTTCCTCATTTTTTGCTTCTTTCGTTGTAATTCAGCTCGATAGAAGCTTTTGGTTGCTCGAGAATCTTTATCATGCATCAGTTTGAATTTAAATAAATCTTCAATTCAAGGAAAATTCTAGACATTGATTGGTTTTATCAACAATTCAACGGAACAACACAATATTCTTTTAGCATAATCTCATTCCTCAAATAATGGTTCCTTTTTCAAGAATTCTACAACAACAATGGAAGGGAAGGAAGATGTGGAACAATAAATGTTGGAGAGAGCGTTCAAACCATTCATACTAAAGATTTAATTTACCATATTTTTAGTTCCTCATGTCAGTGATTTATTGCTTTACTCATGGGAGTTGGAAGAAGAATGGGATGCAATGACATAAGGGGTGTATGTTGAGAATAATGAGCATATGTTTGATATCTTCTTGCAGTTGTTTGATCTGCAATTGCTAATTTAGTTGCTAGAGCAGGTAGCTACCCACTAAAGGGTTGAACTCATTATAAATGTACTACTTGATGGGTTTCTATGGATCAATTGACACTCAATCAAGGTAACAAAAACGATAAGAAACCTCATTTTTAAGATCTACCTGTTTTATATAGGACAAAAGGGTTTATCCAAATGTTAGAGTTGCTCTAATATTGTTTTAGAGGATCCAAAAAGAGTTTTGGATGAAAATTCAGAAGGTGTTACGTATGATATGATTCAAGGTGAAGTTGATGATAACTTTCCAAAAGCATTTTGGAATATATCCAAAAAGGAGTTTAGATATGATTTCACAAGTTATTATATATGATACAATATAAGGTGAAATGAAACAAAGTCTAGGAGTCTTAAATGCAAGTGAGAGATTGAAATAGATATGTCCTAAATCCTATATCCCATTGGAAGATATGTGCATGGCGTTTGATAAAACGTTTATGGATTCAAGGCATATCATATGCCTAACTAAAAGGGATATGGTAAAACATGTTATAAGTGATAACATGTTACTGCTTAAGGTAGCCGAATGGGAAGTATTGACATTCAAATCTTCCTACGCTGGTTATCATTTCGTTGCATTCATGTGATGAATGTATGGTTAGACGAAGCATTAACTCATAAGTTTATAACGTGTATGTTAATGCATGTGATCGTCCCATTGGCTATATAAGGAAACTAACACCATTGAGACAATGTGATTTTGTACTCTGTGTGTTCTATTGGGAGGAGTGGAGGCAACATAAGATACATCTTCTGCTAGCCTTGACTTTGTTGGGAAATTTCACTTTGCTGCTTGCATCCTTCAGAACCCATGCTTCATGTAACGACCCATATCTCTCCGACCCCGACTTATTACCATGACAACCCATATCTTTTAATTTATGATTTATCACATAAAGATACACTTAATGTAAACCTAGAAGATCATGAGGCCTATAAGCTTTCCCTTATTCCCAAACCTCATGACTTTCTTTCATGGTGATATACGAATGAACACTTTATCTCCGACCTCAATCCTTAGGTCTCGTCGACGATTGTCTGCACAACTTTTTTGTCGACTTTGTGTGGATTTCATATGACGCTGAATGATTTGAACCTTCTTTGTCATCTCTTGGATAAGATCAGGTCCCATCAACTTTCGCTCTCCAACTTCATCCCAGCATGTTGAAGTCCAACACCTTTTCTCACACAGAGCCCCATAAGGTGTCATTTGAATGCTAGAATGAAAACTGTTGTTATATGAGAACTCCACTAGGAGAAGGTGTTGGTCCCAACATCCTTGGGAATCCATTAAACATGATCTTGACATATTCTTCAGAGTTTGAATGGTCCTTTCAGATTAACCATCCGTTTGAGGGTGATAAGCAGTGCTGAAGCTCAATTCTGTATCCAACACTTGCTGAAGGTTTTTCAAAAACCTTGAGGTAAACCTCAAATCTTGATCAGATACAATAGAGAGTGGAACTCCATGCAGTCTTACCACTTCCCTTATGTATATCTTGACGATTTGGTCAAGAGAGAAATCTTCGTTGATAGAAATGAAATTTGTCAACTTTGTAAGGTGATCGATTACCACCCAGATGGCGTTATTACCTTTAGGTGTCCTGGGAGTCCTACGGCGGAATTCATGGTTATGTTTTCCCATTTCCATATTAGTATGTGCAATGGTTGCATCATACCCTTAGACTTCTGTCATTCCACCTTGACTTGTTGGCATACCAAACATCGAGATACAAACTCCACAATCTCCCTCTTGATGTAATCCCACACGATTTTTTGTTTCGAATCTCTATACATCTTAGTGCTTCTTGGATGAATAGAGAAGGACGAGCTATGCACATTATTCAGAAGTTCCCTCTTCAGTTCTGGTTTTGACAGACACATATCCAGGTTCTAAACCTTATAACTTCATCTTTAGCAAAGTCGAACTTCGAAATATTCGCTACCTTTTTCTGTAGCACCTCATCATCTTTATGGCCCCCCTTGATCCTCTCAAGAATGGTTGGTTGAGAAGTAAGATAAGATGAAGATTCTTTTATTATTCCCATATCCATCCTTTGCATGTCCAAGAAGATCGAATCCCTTTCAATTCTCATCATGGACTGGGTTGCGAGATTCTTTCTACTCAGAGCATCTGCCACTTTGTTTTCCTTCTCAAGAATAACAATGGATTGAATAATCATAATCATTGATCAGCTCTAACCACCTCTATTGGCACATATTAAGCTCAATGTGTGTGAATATATACTTGAGACTTATGATCCGTATATATGTCACACTTTTCTCCGTAGAGATAATGTCATCAAATCTTCAATGCCAAGATCACTGCTGCCAATTCTAGATCATGCGTTAGGTAGTTCTTCTCATGGATCTTTAATTGGTGGGAGACATAAACTATCACTTTGTTATCTTTCATGAGTACACAACCCAATCCCTTTTTAAATGCATCACCGTAGATAGAAAATCCTTCCCTACTGGTGGGTAATGTGAGAAAAAAATGCAGTGATTAGTCTCTTCTTTAGCCCTTTAAAGCTTTCTTCGCATTCATCAGTCCAAAAATACTTGACTTCCTTCAGAGTAAGTTTGGTTAGTGGACTTGACAATCGTGTGAAGTTTCTCACAAATCAACGATAATACACAACTCATCCAAGGAAACTACATATTCTTGTCACAAATGTTGGTCTAGGCCATCCTTCGATTGCCTATGTTTTTGACAGATCCATAGAAATCCCTTTGTTGGTGATAACATGCCACAGGAAGGTGACTTTCTCCATCCAAAACTCACATTTACTATACTTCACAAATAACTTTTCCTTTAGAAAAGTCTTTAGTACGACATTCAAGTGCTCCTCATATTCTTCTTTACTTTTGGAGTAGATAAAAATATCATCTATAAAGACTATCACAAATTTGCTGAGATAATCTCTAAAGACTATTCATCAAATCCATGAAGATTTTTGGAGCATTAGTGAGTCCAAACGACATCACTATGAACTCGTAGTTTCCGTATCTTGTATGAAAATCAGTCTTGGGGATATCTTCATTCTTCACCTCTACTTGATAATATCTCGATCAAAGATCCACCTTAGAGAAGTACTGAGATCCACGTAACTGATCGAAAAATTCATCAATCTGTGGTAGAGGATACTTGTTCTTTATCGCGATCTTGTTGAGTTCACGATAATGTAATGATCCAAACTTTTTGAATGATAATTGTTTCCTGAAAATGCGTGTTATATTATTTTGCACTCAAAAAAATTGTATCCCATTAATAATGAAGTCTGTACAACTGAAATGTGACCATTGGGTTTTGACCGTTATGTGACCGTTGGAAACAATACTTTTGATAATAATTTTAACGTTATAATTAGTATTATAAATAGAAATGATAATGGTTAATTAATGTAGAAAGAAGAGTCGATGACCTCATCCAATAGAGTTGTGCAGTACGAAAACCATTTGTCAGAACTCGGGAGGGAGGTAGCATCTTTGAGCTTCACTCTTGACCAAATCCAAGCCGAGCTTCGATATGTTAAGCTTGAACGAAATCGCCTATGAGAGAAGTTCAAGTTAGTGGAAATTACCACTCGAGTGATGTTATCTGTACCGCCCCAAGAATCTATCACCATCACACACCTTACCCTTAGGTCATATGCAAACGTTATAAGGGGTTATGCGCTAAGACCTTAGTTACTTAATTTATAATACATTTTTATAAATAAAATTGTTGTTCCATCATTTCTGTTTTGAGAATAGTTTTTCTTAAAAATATAACGAATTTGATAAATTGATTTTTTGAACAGAAAATGTACTTTTCAGAAATGATATAATTATTATAGTAAATTAAGGTATTATGAATAATGATTATTTTAATAAAATAGTATGATTAAAATACTTTTATTTAAATTTAAATCATAAGATTTGTTTTTCAAGTTTCAGAAATTTTACTATGTATTTTTCTATACATTTTCTATCCGCTATTATTTTTAATAAATAAGTATTTTTTCTATTTAAAAGTTAAATTTCTCATAATTAGAGAATTATTATGATAAAATAAACATCATTTTTGAAATTAGCACGTCAAATTTAGGTTAGGGTGAATTTATGAGAATTTTCTAAAATATTTTGTTTTTCTGTGAAGAGTAAAAATATAGTTTTGAGTTTTCAGTATGTTTAATGACATCATAATAATGTAATAAATAATATAAAATGTTGGTCAACTCTTGTGGATTAAAATAACATATTAGGTGTCCAAAGTGACCAATACTATGGGCAAATACCATGGGCAAACCCATGATTTTGAAAATATCACTACCGAGGTGTCCAAGGAAATCAGTAAAAAAATCGCTCACTTTTTCTATAAATACCCACCCATTTATCCATTAACTTTCATTCCTAATTCACCCCCCATGAAGCTTTGATATTTTTACCCCCCAAGGAGTCCTCAAACCCCCAAGGTCTTAATCTTCGAGTTTTAGGAGTTACTCATCAAGGTAAGAGAAATCTCAACTTCTCTTTTCCCTTTAAGTTTTTTTATGTGGTATGTTTTTCAAATTTCCATACCGCGTTCTTCTGTACATTTTATTTTATCCCTTTACTGTATTTAGATTCTTTTATGAATGAGAGACCCTTATCCCCTCTCTTTTTAATGTTTTCTAAAAACATGTTTCATACTTGTTATGTTGCCAGATTTTCTTCTCAAATTTTCTTTTTTTTTCTCTCTCTCAATAAATTCTTTTATTTTCTTTATGTGAATACCTGAACTTCTTTCTTTTGCAGGGGCATTCACCAAGATGTAAAAATGATTTGTTTGATTCTAGAATTGACATAAATAAAACCCTCATTCCCTTTTCGTGGGTTATAAATGACATAATGATCATGTTTTAAGCACTTTTTAAAACGCTACGATTTTGATACGAAACCCATTTTTTTATTCTCCACGGGTTATTTATGAGATGTTTGATTATGATTTATGTGGGTCACATGGAAATTAAGACATTAAGTGTGCTCCCTGATAGCAATCCAATGCATTGAGTAAAGAATTTAATCTCTAAAGATGACATGTTTTACGATATCTTAGTGAATAACCTTGGTAATTTTTATGACACCTTTGTGATAAACCTTGATGACATGCTTATGAATGTCTAAAATAAATGTTGCAGCCACATTTCCAAGTTATGATTCATGTTATTTTATTTATGACATGCCTCATGTTCTCTTTTTCATACCATAATGATATTCCTCAAGTTCTTATCAATATTTCTTAAGATCATATGTAAATTGTTTCACTTATTTTCCCTTATTGGGCCTTATACTCACCATTTCTTTTGATGTATGTCCCTAGGTTATGAGATGCAATAAATGTACTTAAGATGAACATTGAAGAAGCCTTTCAAGTGGAATAGAAGAATGTTTTAAGTTTTCATATATTATATACCTTATTTTCAAAAAACTAAAATTTAAAAGATCATCTGTTTGTATAATGTAATGAAAAGTTATGTAATAAAAAGGCAGGATGCCATAGTTGGTATCAAAAGATGGTTTAGTTATTTGTGGAAATTAGGATTTGAAGTCTTTAGGAAGAACCCTATAGAAACATTTAAATATAGGAAAAACGTTATGGTATTTTGGTGAAATATTAAGTAAGTAGTTTTTGAGCAAAGAAATCCTTGTCTGGATACGAATAAATGGGTGTGGCTTTGACACAGATATACCTAGGGGCAACAACTCTGACAAGGTGTGTCGGGCCTGACTCGACATAACATGGTACATGACAACAAGCCTTACTACACTCCTGGTTTGACACTCGCGGGGGATATGTTTGGTTAATCATAAGATTTTTATAAACCATTATGATGAATTTATGAATAATGTAATTGTTGTTAAATAATAACATATTTAAGCATGATGTTTTAAGACGTAAAATTCCTTTAGACATATAAGATTCTTAAATGAAACACGTTTCTCACTAAGGTTTTCTCCTTTTAGAAAATAATGGGAATAGGAGAAAGCGCGTAAATGGTGAGCGCAACCGACCAGGCGTTGACGACCTTCTGATGGAACCCGAAATGGAAAACTTCATGAGAACAATGAATCAACTGACTCGAGTTATGAACAATAACTTGAATCAAGTCGAGAGACCAGATTCACCTCAAAGGGAACAACTTTCCGTTGAGTCCTTTATGAGTCAACGACCACCTTCTTTCAATGGATCTACAAACCCATTGATTACTGAATAGTGGATAAACTCTATCAAAAAGATATTTTCTATACTTCGTTGTTCTGAACAAGAGAAAGTCACCCTAACTCTTTACCACTTAGAGGGAGAAGCTGATCAGTGGTGGGCGTTGATAAAAAATATGAAGCCAAGATGTGAGATTGAAGCTATGGAGTGAGACGAGTTCAGGGGAACCTTTTTCAAAAAATATTTCCCCCGTTTGATGCGAACAAAAATGGAGAAGGAATTCTCAGAGCTGAAGCAGAAGGAGAATGAATATGTGGGAAGCTATGAGATGAATTTCACAAGATTTTCTCGCTACATGATTGCACTGCGATTCACTGTTTCATTTTCATCCTTACACCACTGTGCTAAACTAGTTTTGTATTGAAAATTATAAAAATAATAAAAAATTGCACTTCATATTTGATTCAATTATTTTGTATTTATTACTGTTAAAAAGGGCAATGATACTTGTTTTGATAATCTCATTGAAGGTGAGGTGATTTGGAGGGCCCATGATGATGTCCTAGAAAAATGGGTCAAACTGCGCAGGATCCATGCACACCAGTGGACTCAATCACATATTTATACTAAACCATGCATCCAAATGGGTTGAAATTTTGTGGGTTGGTCCAAAATTTAATGGGCTACATTCCATATGAAGGAACCAAAGCCTCATTCGGCCTCTACGATGCCCATACGAACTGATCTGTCCAAAGAATCAAATCTGCACAAAGTCAAAAGCAGTGTTCTGTATTTTATCAATATCTCGAGATGTAGTTGTCCAAATGGTGCCAAACTTTCGATGGAGATAGTCAAGAGGTGGGGATACAACTTTTTAGTTTTCTCCAAAGCGAGATAATATTGTCTAGTGGCAGGAAACAATGGGACAAGTGTTTTCTCGAAATCAGGGTGCCCAAAACCACCTCCAGTTTTAGTTATAAAAGAGCACCTTAGGCTCCCCATTTTGTAGTTCGGCCAAGGAGTGAAGTGCTACCAATTTGGAGTTTCAGAAGAGTCATCTCCTCATCCTAGAAGTTCTGGAGGTCCCTATCCTCATAGAGAGATCAAAAATGAAGGAGGAGTTCCGCCCGAGCTTCCTCCTCCACCCGATGTCGAGCTAAACGGTGAGCATTCGCTGTGAGGGACCTACACACATGTCAAGGGAGTTCCAACACATATATTAGCTACTTATTTGGAGTAATTTGGGCGTTAAAACATTTATTTCCATGTATCTTACATACTGAATGCTTGTTTTGATGCGTAAGAAATGAGATGCTCTTAATTTCTAACCGATCGGCGTGAGGTTTTGAGTGAATGACTTTTGTTGTTCCGATTGGGTAACACAAGAATCCATTTCTTACTCACTTTCTTGAGATTTCAATCTTCTTTGGAAGATCTTATTCCATGCATAAGTTCTGGACCTTGATAATACGATTGTTATGTCAAGGATTGGTTCTTCAAGCAATGAAATAAAGGCTTAGGAATTAATCAAGATTCCAATTAATTTCAGCCAAAGAATTACTCCAAACCTAAATTAATCTCCAATAATGATGAAATTGAAAGTGTGTAGTGAACTCACAATGAACCCTTTTATCTCATATTTTTCAAAATCCATTTGGTTTCTCAACTTTTAAACTTTCAATTAAGTAATTTCATCCTAAAACTATTTTCAAAACCACCCATATTTTAGTAATTCTTATTAAAAACGAACACTCTAAACCCACCAAAGCTCCTTGAGAGACGACCTAGGGTCTGTGCTAGATTATAAATCAACTTTAGAAACATAATCAATTTGACGTGTCACGACAACGCGTTCAAATTTTGGTGATGTTGCCGGGGAGCACTTTGGTTTTTAGTGCGTGTTTTTGATAAGATTTTTGTAAATTTTGTGAATATTTATTTGTTTTATCTTATACCTTTACCTATATTTTTGTGTTCTGATTTATTTCTTGTGTAGGTTTTGTGCATGATGCGTTCTAATTCGGGAGATTTACCACCTTTCGAACCCGAACCAGAGAGAATATTATGTCAGCGACCTTGAGATGCACAAGAGAACCCTTTGAAGGAGGATACACAAGACAACAACACTCTTCGTGATCCTTTATCTCCTTCTTCTGTAATTAACATCAAAATTGAAATAAACTTGTATAACATGGCTGAAAACAATAGAACACTAAAAGAACTAATCTCACCTGATGTCGATATCCAACCCACATACATTCAATTACAAGTCGAGACACCCAATTTTGAACTAAAATCTGGTTTAATTCATCTATTACCAAGATTCCATGGAATTTCTGGAGAGGATCCACATAAGCATTTAAAAGAATTTCACACTGTTTGTTCAATATTAAAACCTTCTAATGTAGATGAGGAACAATTAAAGCTTAGAGCATTCCCCTTTTCTTTAGAAGATACTGCAAAAGATTGACTTTATTATGTTAATTCCCCAATAAGAGGTCGAGCGGACATGAAACGTCTTTTTCTTGAAAAATATTTCCTAGCCTCTCGAACTGCAATAATAAGGAAATAAATATGTGGTATAATACAATCTCAAGGGGAAACACTTCATGAATATTGGGAAAGATTTAAAAGATTATGTTCAAGTTTCCCACACCACCAAATAAGTGATCAACTTTTAATTCATTATTTTTATGAAGGATTAATTCTTATTGACTGAAATATGATTGATGCTTCTGCAGGTGGTGCACTAGTGGATAAGACCCCAATTGCTGCAGGAACCCTAATTGAGAACATGACACATAACACTCAACAATTCGGTACACGGTCTAGTGTACCCATTCGAGGTGTCCATGAGGTGCAATCTATAGAATTTGAGAATAAGGTGGATGCAAAGTTTGAAGAGGTAAATTCCCTTCTTCGACAACTCGCTCTTTCCCAAGGAAAATCCCAATCTCCTTCTATCCATTGTGGTATATGCTCTTCTGATACCCACTACTCTAACCAATGTCCTCAATTGAGAGAAACTTCTGAAAGCTGTGTGACAATCTTTCCAGGCCGCTCCTATAACCAACCCTTTAGGCAAGAACCTTACTATCCATCCAACCATGGGTGGAAAGAAAACCAAGCTTATAGGCAAGGGGGTATTCAAACTAACCTCAACAACAATGGAACCAATAGGGTCAGAGTAGTCATCCACCACCACCACCCAGAAATCCTCAACCACCCCAAAGACCTTTCCAATAACCCCCTCCAAAACCCGAGCCTAACCTAGAAGATATGATGAAACAAATGACTGCCAACAATATCCAATTCCAACAAACCACTCAAGCAGTCATACAAGACCTCAAAACCCAATTAGGCCAACTAGCTAATTCAGTGGGGGAAATTCAAAGTCATGGGTTGGGTAAACTACCCTCTCAACCACTTGTCAACCCTAGGGATAAGGGAAATGCCAATTCCATCACCCTTAAGAGTGGAACAAAACTTAAAATCCAAATGAACCCTACATTAGAGTCATCCTCTCCTAAGGAAACCACCATCCCAACCACTGAAAGTGCTTCAAATGAGGTAGAACCTTATCCCGAGAGAAGCCATTCCAAAGGAAAGAGTGTGTCTATTGATGAGTCACCTATCCCAAAAATTTATCTTCTATTTCCTCAAAGGGACACCCAACCCAAGAAACAAAAAGAAACTGAACTCGATAAAGATATCTTGGAAACTTTCAAAAAAGTGCAGGTAAACATCCCCTTGATTGATGCTGTGAAACAAATTCCAAGATACACAAAGTTTTTAAAGGAGATGTGTACACATCGAAGGAGACTTTGTGGTGATGAGAAGGTAAGATTAGAGAGGAATGTCTCAACATTGATATAACCGTCACTGCCTACCAAATGCAATGATCCTGGAACCTTCTTGATTCCATGCACCATATGGGAGTATTCATTTTCCAATGCTATGCTTGATTTAGGTGCTTCTATAAATGTGATGCCTCACTCCATTTACTCTTCATTACAGGTTGGAGAATTGAAGCCATCTGGGATAGTCATTCAGCTAGAAAATCGGAGTACAACACACCCTTCTGGTGTGTTAGAGGATGTTCTTGTGAGGGTTCAAAATTTAATTTTTCCTATTGATTTTTATGTGCTTAAAATAGAAGATGATAGGATGAATAGACATTCCCCAATTATATTGGGGAGACCGTTCTTGAAAACAACCAAAACCATAATTAATGTCCATAATGGAACATTATCTATAGATTTTGGTGGTGACATTGTCCACTTCAACATCCTTGATGCCATGAAGCACCCCTCAGAAGAACATTCCTCTATCTCTGTTAATTCTATAGGTGTACTTCCTTCCCTTGAAAAAACATCATTTCATTCCCCTGATCCCCTTTCTGAGTTTTCTTTATTGATAGAAATGCTAGAAAATGATTCATGCATTGATTGTTGTAGCGGTCTAGAGAAATGTAATGCATGTTTGTTGATTGATGATTTATTGAACATTGAGGATCCACTGACCATCGATGATACTGCTAAGCTTGTAAAAGCTTATTCCTCATCTGAATATACAACCATTGAACAGTTAGATGAGATTAGTGACCTCTCACTTTCACACACACTTCCATCAATCCAAAATCCCCCTGAACTGGAACTAAAACAATTGCCTCAAGATTTAAAATATTCATATCTTGAGAATGGAAACAAGTTGTCTGTCATCATTGTTAGTTCACTCCTTCCTGAGCATGAATTGGGACTGCTTGAACTTTTGAGAGAGTATAAACAAGCTTTGGGACGAACAATTACTGACATTCCTGGTATTAGCCCATCAATTTGCACACATCATATTTTATTAAATGATGAGGCTAAACCAGTGAGGCAGGAACAACGCCGACTGAACCCAAACCTCTTAGAAGTTTTGAAAAAGGAAGTAAAAAAATTATTGGCTGTTGGAATCATTAACCCCATCTCTGCTAGCCAATGGGTCAGTTCCATTCAAGTAGTTCCTAAAAAACTGGTCTTACAGTAATCAAAAACGAAAATAATGAATTGGTTCCAACTTGTGTGCAGAATAGTTGGCGTGTCTGTATAGACTATCGCCGACTAAACCAACACACTAGAAAGAACCATTTCCCATTTCCATTCATTGATCAAATGCTGGAGAGGCTAGTGGAGAAGTCCCATTAATGTTTTCTTGATGGGTATTCTGGATACTTTCAGATCTATATTTCTCCCGAGGATCAGGAAAAGAAAACCTTTACTTACCCCTTTGGCATATTTGCATATAGGAGGATGCCATTTGGTCTGTGCAATGCTCTGGTACTTTCCAGTGATGCATGGTTAGTATTTTTTCGGATTACTTGGAGAATTGCATGGAAGTTTTCATGGATGATTTCACTGTGTATGGCTCCTCTTTTGATGAATGTTTGAGTAGTCTTGCTTCAGTCCTACGTCACTGTATTGAAAATAATCTCATATTAAATTATGAGAAATGCCATTTCATGGTGCGATAAGGTATAATTTTGGGACATGTAATTTTTGGGGATGATATCCAAGTAGATAAATCAAAAGTGGTTGTCATTTCTTTCCTACCATTCCCCAAAAATGTACGGGATGTGCAGTCTTTCCTAGGTCATGCTGGATTTTACTGTCGTTTCATTTGTAACTTTAGTAAGATTGCACTCCCCCTCTCCCGGTTACTCGAAAAAGAAAAGGAATTTGTTTTTGATAATAAATGTGAGGAATCTTTTAATAAGTTAAAATGGAGTCTCATGTCATCCCTAGTAATCCAACCACCTTAGTGGGATTTACCATTTGAGCTCATGTGTGACGCCTCTAACTACGAAGTTGGGGAAGTCTTGTCACAAAGGGTCGATTGAGCTCCACATGTCATTGCCTATGCTTTACGTACTTTGGACCCTACCCAAGAAAACTACACCACGACTGAAAAAGAATTCCTTGCCATTGTGTTTGCCTTGGAAAAATTCAGATCATACCTTTTGGGGTCCAAAGTCATTGTGTTCTCAGTGCATCCCTCTGATATCTCCTTAAGAAACCGAAAGCCAAACCACGTCTCATTCGCTGGATGCTCCTCCTTCAAGAATTCAATTTAGAAATTAGAGATGAAAAAGGAGCAGAGAATGTGGTGGCTGACCATATCAGTAGGATCCACCCATCCTCAGACATTGACTCATCTCCCTGTATTTTTATAAACGACATGTTTCCTGATGAGCAACTGTACTGAGTGCAAGATACTATTCCTTGGTATGCTGAAATTGTAAATTATTTGGCAGCATCTTGCATTCCTACTGATTTCAACAAAAACCAGGCTGACTGTCTAAAACACGAGTCTTGTTGGTACATTTGGGATGACCCCTACCTTTAGCGCACCTCTAGTGATCAAGTCCTCAGGCGTTGTGTTCATGATAGAGAGTTTCAGTCCGTTCTTAGGTTTTTCCACACTCTTGCTTATGGGGGACACTTTGGTCCCCAACGGATTGCTCGCAAGGTCCTCAATTCTGGTTTCTTTTGGCCGACATTGTTTCGGGATGCCCATGACTTCTGTAAATCTTGTCCTCGCTGTCAAAGAATGGGGAATGTCTCTAAAAGTAATGAGATGCCACAACGACCATTGCTCTTTCAGGACATTTTTGATGTTTGGGGCATTGACTTTATGAGGTCATTTTCTAATTCCTTTGACAACTTGTACATTCTTCTGGCAGTTGATTATGTGTCAAAATGGGTAGAGGCACGAGCCGCAAGGACGGATGATTCCAAAACAGTTGTGGAATTTCTAAGAACCCAAATTTTCTGTAGGTTTGGCTTACCTAGGTTCATCATTAGTGACCAGGGTTCTCATTTTTGCAACCGAACAATGCAATCACTTTTGTATCGGTATGAGGTCGGTCATCGAGTGTCTACTGCATATCACCCATAGACCAATGGTCAAGTCGAGGTGTCAAATAGAGAGGTAAAACAAATTCTTGAAAAAATGGTTCAACCCAATATGAAAGATTGGAGTCTTAGACTTGACGATTCATTATGGGCTTATCGTACTATTTTTAAAACCCCAATTAGAATGTCACTTTATAGGCTTGTTTTTGGAAAAAGTTGTCACCTCCCTGTTGAGATTGAGCACCGGGCCTACTGGGGCATCAAACAATGCAATTCTAATCTTTCTGGTGCAGGTGCTCAAAAGAAGTTGCAGATTCAGGAGATGGGGGAAATGAGAAGAGATGCATATGAGAACTCTAGGATTTATAAGGAGCGAACCAAGGCTGCCTACGACCGTCTCATCCTTTATCGTCAGTTCCACATTGGGCAGAAGGTCCTCCTCTACAATACAAGGCTGAAGTTGCATCCAGGTAAGCTTTGTTCCTACTGGTTTGGACCATACACTTTTACTAACGTCTCTCCATTTGGTGTTGTCCAAGTTCAAAATGAAGAAACCAATCAAACCTTCACTGTCAATGAGCAGCGATTGAAGCACTTCCATGAAGCTCTTCCGTAGTCCCCGATGGAGGAACTCCAAGTTCAAGAAGCAGTCTACGAATGACACACACCGGGTTTTATCCTTCCTTCCCACATTCTATTTTATTACAGTGAGGACATTGTACACTCTAGGTGTGGTGGTATGGGTATATTCCTGGGTTAGTTAGGAATTTTCATCATCTTTTTTTTAACTTGCTGAATTGTATTGTTACCTTTTCCCTTTTCCCCCTCGCCCCTCACTTTTGTGCCAAAATGTTAATTTTTTGTTATGCCCACTTTATCATGGAAAATGATGTCTGTTTAATCATGAAAGTAATTGAAAATGCATGTGGAATTTCTGTATTTCATGTTGTTTTAACTTTCAAAAAAAAATCTGATGAAATGTGTATTTTTTCAATACTGTGGTGTGACTTTCTTTTGAAATTTAGTTGTTTGTTGATGATATAAATGGTTGTATCATTTTTGAAACCTTTGAGAAGAATGATGCCTTTTTTGTGAATAGTTTAAGGGAAAATTGTGTCACTTAATTTCTCTACACAACTTTACACCCAACCATATAGTGTGAAAATTTATACTTAATAAAAGGTAAATATAAGTTAGGTTGAATTTTCTCTACTTTACAAAATCATTTTTCCATACATTCGTTCCTTATCTGATCTATTTTATTACTTACTAGATTGACCCATGCGCGTGTATCTGTTATTCGACTGTTGTACGCCCTAAAAAAAGGGTTGTATATTGGGTAGGTCAAAACCACCATCCTCGACCTTTGATCTTGTTATAACTATTACAATTAGTGTCGTGAGGAGATCAAACATGGGTTGAGAGAAGAGTGTGAGATTTGTTCCAAATGTAACTTTTGAAAAAAAAATAATAAATGAGGGGAGTGATGATATGTGCAACATATAGAGATATCTTGGTTGGGAGCTTATGGTTTGACTTCTAGGAATGCTTAAGTGAGTGGGTCTTGGAATTTAATTGCAAAGGATATAGGGAATGTTTGGTGGAAAAGATCATATAAGTAGACAATTTTTAAAAGAACTTATATTTACTCGATAGAAAGTGGAAAAAATAGCATGGAATGGTTGTCACACACACACATAAATAATTAATAAAATGGTTATCTTTTGAACTATTTTCTCAAATTTGTATCATTCAACTCCTGGAATTTCATGCTGATAAAATTTTTGAGACATCTTTTTGTTTGATCACTGAGAATAACTCCTCGGTATGATTTTTTCTTTGATCACATTTCTACTAGGAATTATATTTTCATTGAATGTTAAATCTTTATGAAGTTGGAAATATCTACATGCATAATTTCTGAAAATGTAACTTTGCACAGGAGTGCAAATGTTTAGGTGTGGGGGTGTGATCACACTGCGATTCACTGTTTCATTTTCACCCTCACACCATTGTGCTAAAATAGTTTTGTATTGAAAATTATAAAAATAATAACAAATTTCACTTCATATTTGATTCAATTATTTTGTATTTATTACTATTAAAAAATGAAATGATACTTGTTTTGATAATCTCATTGAAGGTGGAGGTGATTTGGAGGGCCCATGATGATGTCTAAGAAAAATGGGCC
Source organism: Viscum album (assembly GCA_963277665.1). Lineage (NCBI taxonomy): Eukaryota > Viridiplantae > Streptophyta > Magnoliopsida > Santalales > Viscaceae > Viscum > Viscum album. The sequence continues at coordinate 637,395,398 of OY728146.1, read as the reverse complement.
AAATTGCGCAGGATCCATGCACACCAGTGGACTCAACTGCATATTTCTATGAAATCGTGCATTCAAATGGGCTGAAATTTTGTGGTTTAGTCCAAAATTTAATGGGCTACATTCCATATGAAGGAACTGAAGCCTCATTCGGCCTCTACGATGCCCATCCAAACTGATTTGTCCAAATAATCAAATCTACAAAAAGTCAAAAGCAGTGTTCTGTATTTTATCAATATCTCGAGATGTAGTTGTCCAAATGGTTCCAAAATTTTAGTGGAGATATTCAAGAGGTGGGGATACAACTTTTTAGTTTTCTTCAAAGTGAGATAAGACTGTCTAGTGGCCGAAAACAATGGGAAAAACATTTTCTCGAAATTAGGGTGCCCAAAACTACCTACCATTTTGGCTATAAAAGAGAACCTTGGGCTTCCCATTTTGTAGTTCATCCAAGGAGTTAAGTGTTGCCAATTTGGAGTTCCAGATGAGTCCTCTCCTCATCCTAGAAGTTCTGGAGGCCCCTATCCTCATAAGGGGATCAAGAATGAAGGAGTTCCGTCCGAGCTTCCTTCTCCACCCGGTGTTGAGCTAAATGGTGATCGTTCGTTGTGAGGGAGATACACACATGTCAAGGGAGTTCCAATGCATATATTAGTTACTAGTTTGGTGTAATTTGGGTGTTAAAACATTTCTTTCCATGTATCTTACATACTTAATGCTTGTTTTGATGCGTGCGAATGAAATGATCTTAATTTCTAACCGATCGGTGTGAGGTTTTTAAGTGCGTGACTTGTGTTGTTACGATTAGGTAACATAATAATCCTTTTATTACCCACTTTCATAAGATTTCAATCTGTTTTGGAAGCTCTATTCCATGCATAAGTTCTGGACATTGACAATACGATTATTATGTCAAGGTTTGGTTCTTAAAGCAATGAAATAAAGACTTAGAAATTAATCAGGATTCTAATTAATTTCAACCAAAGAATCACTCCAAACCTAAATTAATATCCAAGAATGATGAACTTGAAAGCGTGTAGTGAACTCACAATGAACCCTTTTATCTCATATTTTTCAAAATCCATTTGGTTTCTTAACTTTTAAACTTTCAATTAAGTAATTTCATCCTAAAACTATTTTCAAAACCACCCACTATTTTAGTAATTCTTATTAAAAACCTACACTCTAAACCCACCAATGCTTCTTAAGAGATGACCTAGGGTCTTCCCTAGACTATAAATCAACTTTAGAAACATAATCAATTTGACGTGTCACGGCAGCGCGTTCACTAGACCTCTAGCTTTGTCATGGATCCTAATGGAAAGGTTGATAGATTGTTTAGTGGACTACAACCCCATATGCAGAAGAATCTTGCCAATCGAGGCTATGAAAATCACGAGGAGATAGTATGAAGTGCTATGAAGGTCGAACTGGAGTTCGGTGAGACGCAATGGTCTCACAAATCAAATGAAAAGAAGAGATATTTGGAGCTAAGCTTAGGGAGGAGCTTTAATCAAGGAAGGAGTGGAAAGTAAGTGTAACTTTCCACGTGCAATAAGTGTGGGAAGAAGCATTCATGGAACTGCTTTCTCAGGAGTGGGAAATGTTACCAGCATGCAAGATATGACCATATTGCTCAGAACTATTGTAGTGAGGTGAAGACTCAACTTCTCAACACTAACGACAAAGGGAAGATGGTGCATGCCCTACCTGAAGTCAAATACTTCAAGTGTGGACAACTTGACCACTTTTTCAATCACTGTCCAAATCCGAAGATAATGGAAGGGAATCACCATCAACCCCAGTATAGGCCAAGGGAGCAAGCTCGTGCTTTTGTTATCATGACGACTGAAGTTGAAGCTCCAAATGATATGGTGGTAGATACTCTCATTGTTCTCTCAAAGTTAGTAATAACATTTTTTGATTTTGGTTCTACGCGTTCATTTATTTCCTCCAAATTTGCTAAGAATATTGAATCAATCCCTGAACTTCTAGAATTAGAGTTATCAGTCAAGACTCCTGGAGGGATTATCCAAGCATCAATAGTGTATAGAAACTCTAGTATTCACTTTGGCGAACACAATATCATTGCAAATTTAGTAGTCATTCCCATGTTGGAATTTAACATCATACTAGGGGTGGATTGTCTCTCAAAGTATAATGCTAAGATCAACTGAAAAAGTAAGGAAATCTCATTAGTTTTGAATGGAAAACCAATAGTTATCTTCAAAGGAGAGATATCTCAACCTGGGCTTTGTCTAGAAACACCTCCCATAGCCTTCTTTACAGAAATGATTGGTGAAGATGAAGAAGGAAATGGAAGTATATGAATATATAATATCCCCATCATTCAAGAATACATTTATGTATTTCCTGAGGAGTTACCTAGACCTCCCCTAGAAGGAGAGGTAGAGTTATCCATTGAACTTATGCCTAGATCCAAGCAGATATTGAAGACCTCGTATGGAATGACAAATGTGGAGATGAAGGAATTAAAGAAACAACTCCAAGATCTTTTAGAGAAGGCTTTTATCTAGCTAAGTGCATCTCCTTGGGGAGAACCTTCTCTCTTTGTGAAGAAGAAGGATGGATCAATGCGTTTTTGCATTGATTATAGAGAACTTAACAAGATCACGATGAAGAACAAGTACCCTCTTCCAAGAATTGATGATTTATTTGACCAGCTTTGTGGGGCTCAATTCTTCTCCAATATTGATATTTGATATGTTTATCATCAATTGCGGGTGAAGAAAGAAGAAATTCAAAAAACCGCATTCTAGTCAAGATATAAGCACTATGAGTTTGTTGTTATGCCCTTCAGCTTGACTAATGCACCTTCCATTTTTATGGATTTGATGAATACAGTCTTTAAGGACTACCTTGATAACTTTGTGGTATTTTTTATTGATGATATTCTGATATATTCCAAAATTCGCGAGGATCATGAGGATCATATAAGGGTCATATTGAAAATTATAAGGAATGAGAGGCTATTTGGAAAGTTCAACAAATGTGAATTTTGGTTACAACAAGTTGCTTTATTGGGGAACATTGTAACCAATGAAGGAATCTCAGTTGACCTTGAAAAGTCAAAGGTTATGGAGGAGTGACCTCATCCTACAACAGTAACTGAGATTCATAGTTTCCTTGGATCAGTAGGATATTATAGGAGGTTTGTGAAAAAATTTTCACGACTTTCTAATCCATTAACCAAGTTAACTAAAAAAGGGGTCAAGTTCATCTGGACAAAGGAGTGTGAAGAAAGTTTCCAAGAGCTAAAGAAAATATTGGTTACTGCACCCGTGTTAACTCTACCCTTTATTTGAGAAGGATTATTTATTTTTAGAAATGTATCTTTGAAAGAGATTGGGTGCGTCCTCATGAAAGATAACAAAGTGATTGCTTATGCATCTCGATAGTTGAAACTTTATGAGAAGAACTATCCTACACATGACCTGGAGCCGGATGCGGTTGTTTTTACTATGAAGATATGGAGACACTATCTTTATGGGGAGAAATGTGATATATACAGAGACCATCAAAGTTTGAAGTATATTTTCACGCAAATGAAATTGAACATGAGAAAGAGGAGATGGTTTGAACTTCTTAAAGACTATGATTGTTCAATTCATTATCATCCTAAAAGAGAAAATAAAGTCACTGATGCATTAAGTAGGAAATATCTTGTTGTGTTGTCAATGATGAGGATTCAAGGAGATCCATTGATCAAAGACCTAGTAAAACTGGACATGAGAATCATAAGGGAAGAGACATCATCAACCCTATTTCAAATGATTTCTCAACCATCATTACCAGAGAGGATCAAGAAATATCAAAGAGAAGATCCTTTTTTACAAAAGAAGATAGATTCTGTAAAGAATGATAAGCTTCCTGAGTTTAATATTTGATCAAGAATGTGTACTTCAATTTCATACAAGACTATGTGTTCCATCTATTCCAGAAATAAAGAAGGATCTGATGGATGTAGCGCATAACTCTACATTCTCTATACATCATGAAAAAAAGAAAATGTATAGGGACCTTCATGATCATTATTGGTGGGATAACATGAAAAGAGAGATTGCCGACTACACTATAAGGTGCATGGTGTGTCAACAAGTGAAGACAGAGAGACAACTTTCTAAAGGGGTATTACAACCACTACCCATACCAGCATGGAATTGGGACAATATCACTATGGACTTTGTCACTGGTATCCTAAAAACATCCAAAGGAAATAACACGACATGGGTTATAGTAGATCATTGCACCAAGACTACCCATTTTATCTATATTTAGAAAGATTTCTATCTTCACCAACTCGCCAAGATATACATAAAGGAAGTGGTAAGGCTGCATGGAGTGCCACTTTCTATCATTTCTGATCATGATCCAAGGTTCACGTAAAAAATCTGAAGAAGACTTCAATATGCTCTGAATACCGAATTGAATTTCAGTACGACCTATCACCCTCAAATTGATGACCAATTTGAAAGAACTATTTAGAAACTCGAGGATATGCTGAGAACATGTTCGATGGAATTTAAAGGGGTATGAGATCAACATCTCCCATTAGTTGAGTTATCATACAACAACATCTTAAATTCGAGTATTCAAATGGTACCCTATGAATCTCTATATGGTAAGCGATGCAGAACTAATAATTGTTGGGGTGAAGCTAGTGAGAGAAAGATTTTTGGGCCTGATCTTGTGCAAAAGGTGACAGAAAAGGTTCATGCCATCCAAAAACACATTAAGGCTGCTCAGAGTCGGCAGAAGATCTATGATGACAACCGACGAAGGGACATAGAGTTTGGTGTTGGTGATAAGGTCTTCCTTCAAATTTCTCCATGGAAGAGAGTCATGCGGTTTGGGAAGAAAAGGAAGCTCATCCCTAGGTACATTGACCCCTATTAAATCCTTGATTGTATAAGAGAAGTGACCTATTGACTATCACTTCCACCAAATCTAGTTGAAGTTTATGGTGTTTTCCACGTATCTCTCTTGAGAAAGTACATACCTGAACCTTCACATATACTGAATCTGAAGGTGGTACAACTGGAACATGACCTCTCTTATGAGGAGCAACCGATGGAGATCTTGGACCCTAGAGACATGCTTCCACGCAACAAGACTACCCAACTCGTTAAAGTTTTGCAGAGAAACCACAAATATAAAGAATCCACGTGGGAACCAGAGGAGACAATGTGGAAAAAGTACCCACACCTTTTCTCAATCGAGGGAATGAGATGAAATTTCGGGGAAGAAATTTCTTAAGGTAGGAAGAATGTAACGACCCAGACTTTTTGAATGATAATTATTTCCTAAAAATGTGTGTTATATTATTTTTTACTCAACAAAACTATATCCCTTTAATAATGAAGTGTGTATAATTGAAATGTGACCATTGAGTTTCGATCGTTATATGATCATTGGTCAATATAACCGTCATAAATAATACTCTTAATAATAATTTTAACGTTATAATTAGTATTACAAATAGAAATGCTAATGGTTAATTAATGCAGAAAGAAGAGTCGATGAGATCATCCAGTAGATTCGTGTCATACAAAGCCCATTTTTTAGAACTTGGGAGGGAGGTAACATCTTTGGGTTTCACTCTTGACCAAACTCAAGCCGAGCTTCAACATGTTAAGCTTGAACAAAATCGCATACAAGAGAAGTTCAAGTTAGTTAAAATTACCACTCGGGCGATATTATCCGAGCCGCCCTAAGAATCTATCATCATAACACACCTTACCCTTAGGTCATATGTAGGTGTTTTAAGGGTTTATGTGTCAAGGCCTTAATTACTTAATGTATAATCCCTTTGTATCAATAAAATTGTTGTTCCATCAATTCTGTTTTGAGAATAGTTTTTCTTAAAAATATGATGAATTTGATAAATTGATTTTTCAGATATAGAATGTACTTTTAAAAAAAGATATAATTATTATAATAAATTAAGGTATTATGAATAATGATTATTTTAATAAAATAGTATGATTTAAACACTCTTATTTAAATTTAAATGATAATATTTTTTTTTCAGGTGTTAGAAATTTTACTATACATTTTACTATGAATTTTTTATCCGCTATTATTTTTAATAAATAAGCATTTTTATATTTAAAAATTAAATTTATCATAATTAGAGAATTATTATGATAAAATAAACATCATTTTTGAAATTAGCACGTCGAATTTAGTGTAGGGCGAATTTATTAGAATTTTTTGAAATATTTTATTTTTAGTGAATAGTAATAATACAGTTTTGAGTTTTAGGTATGTATAATGACCTAATAATGAAATAAGTAATAAAAAATTCTGGTCAACTATTTTGTATTAAAATAAAATATTAGGTGTTCCAAGTGGTCAATACCATGGGCAAACCCATGGTTTTGAAAATACCACTACTGAGGTGTCCAAAGAAATCAATAAAAAATCCATCACTTTTGCTATAAATACTCACCCATTTCTCCATTAGATTTCATTCCCAATTCATACTCTACAAAGTTCTGGTAGTTTTACCTCCCTAGGAGTCCTCCTAAGATGTCCTCAGTCCCTTAAGGTCCCAATCTTCGAGTTTTAGGAGTTACTCATCAAGGTAAGGGAAATCTCAACTTCTCTTTTCCTTTCAAGTTCTCTTTTTATGTGGTATGTCTTTCAAATTTCCATACCATGTTCTTTTGTCCATTTTATTCTATCCCTTTATTCTATTTAGATTCTTTTATGAATGGGAGACCCTCGTCCTGACTCTTTTTAATATTTTCTAAAACCATGTTTCATACCTATTATGCTACCGAATTTTCTTCTCAAAATTTCTCTTTCTCAAGAAATTATTTTATTTTCTTTATGTGGATACCCAAAATTATTTCTTTTCTAAGGGAATTCACCAATATGTAAAAATGATTTATTTTATTTTGTAATTGACATACATAAAACCCCCATTCCCTTTTCTTGGGTTATAAATGACATAATGATCACGTTTTTAAGCATTTTTTAAAACGCCATGATTTTGATACGAAACCCATTTTTTTTATCCGTGGGTTATTTATGAGATGTTTAATTATGATCTATGTGTATCACATGAAAATTAATACATATTAAAAGTTTACCCTGATAGCGCTCCAATGTATTGGGTAAATAATTTAATCTCTAGAGATGACATGTTTTATGATACCTTGGTGAATAACCTTGGTAATTTTTATGACACCTTGGTGATAAACCTTGGTGATATGCTTATGAATGTCTAAAATAAAATTTGGAGCCACATTTCTAAGTTATGATTCATGTTATTTTATTTATGATATGCATCATGTTCCCTTTTTCATAGCATAATGATATTTCTCAAGTTCTTATCAATATTTCTTAAGATCACATGTAAACTGTTTCACTTGTTTTCCCTTAATGGGACTTATGATCACTATTTCCTTTGATGTATGTCCACAGGTTATGATATACAATAAATGTACTTATAATGAACATTGAAGAATTCTTTCAAGTGGAATAGAAGAACGTTTTAAGTTTTCATGCATTATTTTCCTTATTTCTAAGAAACTAAACTTTAAGAGATCCTCTGTTTGTACAATGTAATGAAAAGTTATGTAATAAAAAGGTGGGATTCCATAGTTGGAATTAAAGGAAAGTTTAGTTATTTGTGGAAATTAGGATTTGAAATATTTAAGAATAACCCTATAGGAATGTTTAAATATAAGAAAAACATCCCGGTATTTTGGTGAAATATAAATTAAGTGGTTTCTGAGCAAAGAAATCCCCATTTGGATACGAACAAGTGGATGTGGCTCTGACACAGATGTATCTAGGGGTAACAACTCCAACAAGGTGCGTCGGGCCTGACTCGGCGTAACCTGGTACACGACAACGATCCTTACTGTACTTCTGGTTTGACACTCATGGAGATATGTTTAGTTAATCACAATTTTTTTGTAAACCATTATGAAGGATTTATAGATAATCTAATTGTTGTTAAATAATAACATATTTAAACATGATGTTTTAAGATGTAAAATTTATTCAGAGTCATAAGATTCTTAAATGAAACACGTTTCTCACTAAGGTTTTCTTCTATTAAAAAAAGGCGAGAAATAGGAGAAACCGTGTAAATGGTGAGCACAATGGACCAGGCACCGACGACCTTCTGATGGAATCTAGAATGTAAAACTTCATGAGAATGATAAATCAATTGACTCGAGAACAATAACTTGAATCAATTCGAGAGATCAGATTCACCTCGAAGGGAACAACTTTCCATTGAGTCCTTTATGCACCAACAACCACATTCTTTAAGTGGATCTACAGACCCATTTATTACTGAACAATGGATAATCTCTATCGAAAAGATCTTTTCTGTACTCCGTTGTTTAGAATAAGAGAAAATCACCCGGACTATTTACCTCTTAGAGGGAGAAGCTGATCAGTGGTGGATGATGATAAAAAATAAGATGCCAAGAGGGAAGATTGAAGATATGGAGTGAGACGAGTGCAGGGGAACCTTTTTCAAAAAATATTTCTCCCGTTCAATGTGAACGAAAATGGAAAAGGAATTCTTAGAGATGAAGTAGAAGGAGAATGAATCTGTAGGAATCTATGAGACGAAGTTCACAAGTATTTTTTTCTACACCTCTAGCTTTTTCATGGATCATAATGGAAAGGTTGATAGATTCTTTGGTGGACTACAACCCAATCTATCGAAGAATATTTCCAATCAAGACTATGACGATGATGAGGAGATAATACGAAGTGCTATGAAGGTCGAACTGGAGTTCGATGAGACGCAGTGGTCTCACAAATCAAATGAAAAGAAGAGATATTTGGAGCCAAGCTTAGGGAGGAGCTTTGATCATGGAAGGGGAGGAAAGCAAGTGCAACTTTCCACGTGCAATAAGTGTGGGAAGAATCATTCAAGGAATTTCTTTCCCAGGAGCGAGAAATGTTAAAAGTGTGGAAGAGATGACCATATTGCTCAGAACTGTCGTAGTGAGGTGAAACCTCAACTTCTCAACACTAAAGACAAAGGGAAGATGGTGTATGCCCTACCTAAAGTCTAATGCTTCAAGTGAGGACAACTTGTCCACTTTTTCAATCAATGTCCAAATCTGAAGATAATGGAAGGGAATCACCATCAACCCCAACATAAGAAAAGGGATCATGGTCGTGCTTTTGTTATCACAATAGATAAAGTTGAAGCTCAAAATGATGTGGTGGAAGATACTCTCGCTGTTCTTTCAAAGTTAGCGAGTACTTTGTTTGATTCTGGTTCTACTTATTTCTTTATTTCCTCTAAGTTTGCAAAGAATATAGAATCTATAACGACCTAATGTTTTATAAATATAAATTCCTTTCTTATAAATATTTCATACAATCACATGAAATTACAACATAATTAACTACTAAGTTCTATGTGACCTTTAAATATAATTTTGTCACTTATGTGCTTTGAATTTTGAAAATATGACATTCACGGTTGCGATCTGTAAGTTATTTGGAGTCCGAGAAGAAAAATGTAATTTTTGTTGAATATTAAACTACCATTATGGATAGTAACATACCCTTATGAATAGTGATATACCCCAATTAATATTAACCTTACCTATGATAGTATAAAAATAATATTCAAGTGAAAGTATGATGTGCCTATATTTTAGAATAAGTAAATGAATATTTTAAAATTGGTTTTTTAATAATAAATTATGATTTTAATTAAATATTAAATTAATCATATTTAGAAAATTATTTTTAAAAAATGAATTTCATTTTTGGATTCTACACGTCGAAAAATGGTTAGGGTGATTTTTTGGGATTTTTATGAAATACTTAAATTTTTGGTGAATAGTAAAATACATTAATTTACCATATAAATACATTATAATTCAAATCCACTATTCCTGACATCACAAGTGATGTAAGCACTCAAATCTCGAACTCACATGCATTTATTACTATTCTAGGACATGGAATACTCACTATTGTTGGTCTTGAGGGAAATTAATAAACTAACGATTAAAAAATTATGAAAACCCTCCTCTCCTCCACTATAACCCCCCCTCACTCCTTCTCTTCACTACTCTCAAGCCTTGTACCTTTCCAATATTCTTCCCAAATCTATCCCTAAGCTTCTCCTCTATGTCCAACATTCCCTAGTCTCTTCAATACACCAAAACCTCTCCCCTTAAGTGGTTCCCAAAGGAGATAAACTCAAGAGGTAAATTCTTCTTTCCAATTCTTTTATTTCTTTTAAGTTCTTTTTTTTCTTATTTATTTCCTTACCTCCATTCACCCAAATGGTATGATAACTCCAATAACATACATGTACTAAAATGATATTATGCTAATGGAATATTTCATTATCTTCTCTCCTTTCCCCATCTTTTATTTGAAAGAAATGAAAACACCGTTTGAGATGTGTTAATTTAGCACATTCAAGGACAACAGTTTATCAATTTCTATTATTATCTTTAATTATGGTAATGAAACCATTTGTGTTATTGTTGAAAAAAATTATTACATATGTAATATATCCTAGTTATGGTTCTATAATTCTTTTGTACAAATGGTATTAAGTTATAAAGCAAAACATGTTCGTTGTAATCAAAACCCACTGATTAACAAAAATAGTTGTCACTAAGGTTTTATATAATAATTCAACTTCAATCTAAGTAACCAAATTAAATTTGAAACCATGTAATCTCCTAGATGTTCAGTCATAGCATATAACTTCAATTCTGGACAACCACTTTCATCTTACATGTTTATCTGAACATGAATATAAGTGAACCAGTCATTGAAACCAAGTAAGCAAGCGGACCCGAACAATGAAATTGAATCTTATAACCAATAAAAAAGGTCTTGAATGAACTAAATAGTGTTATACTAAATCAATTACATATATAATAGGTTTTTGAATTATTAATTAATAAACCTAATTTGTTTATTCAGGTCATTAATAACAAGTGGAGAACACCACCAGACTTAAGGTAAAGGATCCTCTCCATCTCACTCTTAATCAAGATGTCCTCTATGCTATGCCATTTTATGTGTAATCCCTAATAATGGGGTATGATTACGCACCTCCCCCATACTTCCCTCATGATGTATATTTGATGAGAAACCCCTTTTCTCTCTCATCAATCCCTCTTAAGTACACCTAACACCGTGCTGATAAACCGTAACGAATTCTACCCGAACCTTCTTTGTTATTTTGGGTTTCCTTATCTTTATTTATATCAAAATGGAGTTATCTTATATGTTTATTTAAATATTCTAAATTATGTGTAGTTTTAAAAAATTCATTTATGAAGACCCTTTCATCACTCTGTTTTGGGGATATCCATGTTTTTAAAAGATTCCCTCCTTAGAACTTTCTGATAAGCAAACCTGTTTTAAGGGAACTTCCCAAATTTTTATCCAATTTCAAGTGCACTCTATCCTCTGTTTTAAGACACCATTGTATTTATAAAATCAGTCTTTTTATTATGAAAACCTTCTTGGTTCAATTCTGATTTTATATAAAATATTGTCCTCTTTTCTATTTTAAAATCTTTATAGTATTTTCCTTAAAAACCACACAAAAATATTTTAATGCGAATGTTTCTCAAATACATTTCTTATATGCTGTCACTTCCGTTTGACATAAATTACCATATTATATGACAATTTTACCTTATGAATGTCCATGTATGTTCTAATCCATTTATTTTATGGATACTTTCAATATACGCCCATTGGTTATGATTTATGTCATGATTGTTGTATCCAATTATTTCTATGGATAACCTTATGTTTATGTATGGTTGATTATGTATGATTATTTATGTGGAAATAATATTCATGAAAATGTTGAGATGAGTGCGCCCAGATAGCGCTCCAATGCATTGAGTAAAGTTAAGTCTCATGAGATGTTATGTGAAATGGGATTGATGGTTAGCCTTAACCCGTACTACTATGGGAAATGAGATCGGCGGTTAGCTTTGAACCACACTACTATGGGAAATGAGATTGGCGGTTAGCCTTGACCCATACTAATACGGGAAACGTGATTGACGGTTAGCCTTGACCCGTACTAAAGACATGTTTTATGATTCTTCCATATTTATATGATTCCATGTTTATATGATCCCATGTTTATATGATATGATTCCATATGTTCCATGCTTTTGATATCATTATGTCATGCATCCTTACTCACATGATTAAGTTGTATTCTTATGTTCATTGACTTAATGGGATTTTTAGCTCATCCCTTTGTTCACGTGTTCCTCAGGGTACCCTATGCAGATTCAAGGGTTCAAAGGATATTAGGAGATCTTTATGGAGATTAAACAAAAAAATGTTTTTTAGCCCCATGTTTTATGTTTTATGTACCTAGTCTTCCATGACACTAGAATTAATGATTCTTGGATTGTACTCTGATGTATAATTATGCTTAAAATCATGTAATGTTATATGTAAAAGGATAGGTTTACTATAGAATCAATCCCTGAACTACTAGAAGTAGAGTTATCAGTCAGGACTCCTGGAGGGATTATCCAAACATCAACAGTGTATAGAAACTCTAGTATTCACTTTGCCAAGCACAATCTCATCGTAAATCTAGTAGTCATTCCCATGTTGGAATTCGACATTATACTAGGGTTGAATTGAATCTCAAAGTATAATTCTAATATCAACTGTAGAAGTAAGGAAATATCAGTAGTCTTGAATGGACAAACTATAGTTATCTTCAAAGGAGAGATATCTCGACTTGATATTTGTCTAGAAACACCTCCCATAGCCTTCTTTACGGAAATGACTAGTGAATATGAAGAAGGAAATGAATGTATACGAATAGATAATGTCCCCATCATTTAGGAATACATTGATGTATTTCTTGAGGAGTTACCTGGACCTCCCCCAGAAAGAGAGGTAGAGTTCTCCATTGAACTTATGTCTGGATCCAAGCAGATATCAAATAACCCATATATAATGACAAATATGGAGCTGTAGGAATTAAAGAAACAACTCCAAAATCTTTCAGAGAAGGGGTTTATCCAACTAAGTGTGTCTCCTTGGGGAGAACTTGTTCTTTTTTTGAAGAAGTAGGATGGATCAATGCGATCATGCATTGATTATAGAGAGATTAACAGGATCATAGTGAAGAACAAGTACCCTCTTCCAAGAATTGATGATTTATTTGACCAACTTCATGGGGATCAATTCTTCTCCAAGATTGATCTTCGATCTGGTTATCATCAATTGAGGGTGAATAAAGAAGATATTCCAAATACCGCCTTCCAATCAAGATATGTGCATTATGAGTTTTTTGTTATGCCCTTAGTCTTGACTAATACACCTTCTATTTTTATGGATTTTATGAATAGAGTCTTTAAGAACTACCTTGATAACTTTGTGGTAGTTTTTATTGATGATATTATGATATACTCTAAAAGTAAATAGGAGTATGAGGACCATTTAAGGGTTATATTGAAAACTCTAAGGAATGAGAGGCTATGTGGAAAGTCCAAAAAATGTGAATTTTGGTTACAATAAATTGCTTTCATGGGGGACATTATAACCAATAAAGGAATCTCAGTTGACCCTGAAATGATAAAGGTTGTGGAGGAGTGACCTCATCCTACAACATTAGTTGAGATTCGTATTTTTTTAGATTAGTGGGATATTATAAGAGGTTTGTGAAAAACTTTTCATGACTTTCTAATCCACTAACCAAGTTAACTCGAAAAGGGTCAAATTCATTTGGATAAAGAAGTGTGAAGAAAGTTTCCAAGAGCTAAAAAAGAGATTGGTTACTGCACCTGTGTTAACTTTACCCTCTATCTGAGAAGGATTTGTTATTTTCAGCGATGTATCTATGAAAGGGCTTGGGCGCATCCTCATGTAAGATGAAAATGTGATTGCTTATGCATATCAGTAGTTGAAACCCCATGAACTGAACCATCCTATGCATGACCTGGAGCTGGCTGCGGTTGTGTTTTCTTTAAAGATATGGTGACACTATCTTTATGAAAAGAAATGTGATATATACACAAACCATCAAAGTTTGAAGTATATTTTAATGAAAAAGGAGTTGAACATGAGAAATAGGAGATGGTTGGAACTTCTTAAATACTATGATTGTTCAATTTATTATTATCCTAAAAGATTAAACAAAGTAGATGATACATTAAGTAGGAAACACCTTGTTATATTAGTAGTGATGAGGATTGAAATAGATCCGTTGATCAAAGACCAAGTAAAACTGGACATGAGAATCGTAAGGGAAGGAAAATCATCAACCCTATTCCAAATGATTTCTCAAACATCATTACTAGAGAAGATTAAGAAACCTCAAAGGGAATATCCTTTATTACAGAAGAAAATAAAGACTGTAAATAATGAGAAGTTTCCTGAGTTCAATATTGATCAAGAAGGTGTACAGAAATTTCATACAAGACTACGTGTTCCATCTATTCCGGAAATAAAGAAGAAGATGATGGATGAAGCACATATATCTAAATTCTATATACATCCTGTAATTACAAAAATGTATAGTGACCTTCGTGATCATTATTGGTAAGATAACATGAAAAGAGAGATTTCCAAATACACTACAAGGTTCCTGGTGTGTCAAAAAGTGAAAGAAGAGAGATAGCTTTCTAAAGGGGTATTATGACCACTACCCATACTAGCATATAAGTGGGAAAATATCACTATGGACTTTTTAAATGGTCTTCCAAAAACATCCAAATGAGATAATGTGATATGGGTTATAGTGGACCGTCTCACCAAGACTACCCATTTTATCTCTATTCGAGAAGATTTCTCTTTTGACCAACTCTCCAAGATATACGTAAAGAAATTGGTAAGACTGCATGGAGTGCCACTTTCTATCATTTCTGATCATGATCCAAGGTTCATGTCAAAATTATGGAGAATTATTCAACATGCTATGAATACTAAATTGAATTTTAGTATGGATTATCACCTTCAAATTGATGGATAATCTGAAAGGACTATTCAGATACTTGAGGACATGCTGAGAACATGTTCGATGAAATTTGAAGGTGGATGAGATCAACATATCCCATTAGTTGAGTTCTCATAAAACAACAAATTCCATTCGAGTATTCAAATGACACCATATGAAACTCTATATGGGAAGCAATGTAAAACTCACACTTGTTGGGATGGAGCTGGTGAGAGAAAGCTTCTTGGGCCTGATGTTGTGCAAGAGATGACAGAAAAGGTTCATGTCTTCCAACAACACATTAAGGATGCTCAGAGTCAATAGAAGAGCTATGCTAACAACCGATGGAGGGACTTAGAGTTTGATGTTGGTGAGTCTTCCTTTGAATTTCTCTATGGAATAGAGTAATGTGGTTTGGGAAGAAAGGGAAGCTCAACTCCAGGTACATTGGATCCTATGAAATCCTTGACCACATAGGAGCAGTGGCCTATCAGCTAAAATTTCCATCAAATCTAATTCAAGTTCATGATGTTTTCCACGTATCTATGTTTAGGAAGTACATTCCTAACCCTTCACATGTACTGAATTCAGAGGTGGTACAATTGGAGGATGCCCTCTCTTATGAGGAGAAACCGGTGGAGATCTTAGAGCATAGAGACAAGGTTCTTGTCACGAACTAGCCCGGATACCCTGGTAACCCGATAACTGAGTTTTCCCTAACATAGCCCGAAGGGTGTTCCCAATCCCCATAGGTCGGTGACTAGAACTTGACGTCATACAACATGCAAGTGAGAACAATTTTTCCACTAACAATGCGAAAGTAAGACAAGAAAAGTCAATATACATATAAAAGAAACTCTACTGGGAGTAAAGTAACAAAATATAGAAGGCATAAAAATCCCAAAGTACTAAAACCCAAGTAACAAAAATAAGGAAAACATCCCTAAGGTCCCTAAGGACACAACTCACCAAGTCCAAAGCTCAACAACTGGATCAACCTCCAAGAGATCCCTTCCCTTTGCTCAAACCTAGAAGGACAAAGTCTACAAACACCTAAAGGAAAAAGTAGGGTGTAAGCCTAAGCCTAGTAGGATACCACCAAAGATTTTATAACAGATGAAAAATATAGATTATCCAAAGAAAAGTTTTCAGTTATCTAAATAAACAGGTTTGACAAATCAGAAGCATATTTAAACAAAACATGCTATACATTTTCAAAATGATGGAAAATAATTTTAAAGCACAAGCTTTTAATAAGAGATGAAATATCTAAAACAATGGTTTCACTAGTAGAATAAAGGATTTTAGTGACCACTAAAAGCCGTCACTAAAGGTATATAGAGGCTGCCTAGCGTCCGCCAAATGGCGGACGCTTTAGGCCCGTTGGTGTTGCTAATAGCGTCCGCTATTTGGCAGATGGTGTAGACGAGCCGAACACGAGCTATAACAACCTCCATTTGGAAGTCAATATAGACCAGTTTGACTTTAGCTTGAGCGACCACCATTTGGTGGTCGCTATAAGTGCCACTGAAATTACCCATAGTGACTACCGAATGGCGGCCGTTATAAGATTTTTATTTTATTTTTTTAAAAAATGCCAGCAATACAATAAAAAAACCTATAATTCAAAATCACAAAAAAAAAAACATTTCCAAAATATCTAAACTCATACGCACGTAAATCTCTTCATCTCATCATCTTCTAAGCTCCACATCCAGTATCGAATATAACTACATGAAAAAATTTAATAAAAAAATTAGTACCCAAAAAAACATCCAAACAAATAATTGAAATGAAATAACATATTTCAATTCAAGCTTAGTGTAACAGATAAAAAATACATGATTTGGAAAATATATTAATAATTTTGAATACCTTTTTAAAAATTTAAAATCGTTAATTCTATGTTTCTAATCAGACCATATTTCTGATTGATGTGTCATATGCTCACACACTTCACCAATAATAATAAGTTGGTTGTCCTGTGATTTCAAGTCATTCTGATGCTGTTCGCTATGCATTTGATTGTTAAATACATTTTTTGGTTTTTTATGACACGAGAAGTGCGTTTTCAGTCACCGCGGTCACAAGACACCCATGATTGATGTTATGTCTTCCCGAACATTTCACAATTCACTCACCAGTTGTTGTCGTCAGATTTTATGGCATTCCGAGGTCGTTCGACCGGTTTTGACCACCCCACGCACATTTTTCAAACGCACCAAACACTTAAAAAAGACACATTCAGTAGTACCGCAAAAACCGCACATCCGATTGATGTGTTGTCTCCTAGTACATGTCACAAACATTTATTAAATTATTTTCCTGTGATTTCAAGTCATTCCGAGCACGTTCTCTATGCATTTGACAGTTAAATGCTCGTTTTGGTGTTTTATGGCACCAGATTTGCGTTTTTAGTCACCGCGATCACACAACACCTTTGATTGACGTGTCGTCTATCTAAACATCTCACAATTCAGTAACTGGTTGTTTTCGTCTGATTTAATGGAATTCCGAGGTTGTTTGGCTAGTTTTGACCACCCACCAACGTTTTTCAAGCACACCAAACACTTAAAAAACATATATTCAGCCATACTACGCAAACCGCACATTCTATTGATGTTCTGTCTCCTCTTACACATCACAAATAATAATTAGATTGTTTTCATCTGATTTCAAGTCATTCCGATGTTGTTCTCTATGAATTTGATAGTTAAACGCATGTTATGGTCTTTTATGACACGAGAAGTGCGTTTTCGGTCACCACGGTCACACGACACACCCGATTAAGGCGTCGTCTACCCGAATATTTCACAATTCATTAACCGGTTGTCGTCATCTGATTTCATGGCATTCTAAGGTCGTTAGAACAGTTTTGACCACCCCACACATGTTTTTCAAGCTCGCCAAACACTTAAAAAACACATATTCAGCCGTACCGCGCATACCGCACATCTGATTGATGTGCCGTCTCCTCATAAACGTCAATAATAATAATTAGATTTTTATCATTCGATTTCAAGTCATTATGATGTCATTATCTATGCATTTGACAGTTAAAAGCATGTTATGGTCTTTTATGACACGATAAGTGCATTTTCGGTCACCGCGGTCACATGACATCTCCGATTGACGTTCCGTATGCTCGACCATTTTGAAATTCATTCATTGTTTTTTTTCATCTGATTTTATGGCATTCTGAGGGCATTCGATTGGTTTTGACCACCCCACACACGTTTTTCAAGCGCACCAAACACTTAAAAAACATATATTCAGTCGTACCGCGCAAACCGCATGTTAGATTGACATAAAATCTCCTCGTACATATCACAAATAATAATTATATTGTTGTCGTATGATTTCAAGTCATTCTGAGCACGTTCACTATGCATTTGACAGTTAAACACACGTTATGGTATTTTATGACATGAGAAGTGTGTTTTTGGTCACTGCGGTCACACGACACCTCCGATTGACATGCCATATACCCAAAAATTTCACAATTAATTCACCGGATATTGTCGTCTGATTTCATGACATTTTGAGGTCGTTTGGCCGGTTTTGACCACCCCGCGCATGTTTTTCAAGCACGTCAAACACTTAAAAAACATATATTCAGCCATACTGCGCAAACCGAACATTTGATTAATATGAAGTCTCCTCGTACACATCATAAATAATAATTAAATTGTTTTTATGTGATTTCAAGTCATTCCGATCATGTTCACTATGAATTTGATCGTTAAACGCTCGTTTTGGTGTTTTATGGCACCAGATTTGCGTTTTTTGTCACCGTGGTCACACGACACCTCTGATTGACATGTCATCTGCCCGACCATTTCAAAATTCATTCACCGGATGTTTTCGTCTGATTTCATGGCATTCTGAGGTCGTTTGGCCGGTTTTGACCACCCCACTCATGTTTTTCAACCGCACCAAACACTTAAAAAACACATATTCATACTTACTACACAAACCGAACGTCCGATTGATGTGATGTCTCCTCGTACACATCAAGAATAATAATTAGATTTTTCTCGTCTGATTTCAAGTCATTCCAATCACGTTCGATATGTATTTGACCGTTAGATGCTCATTTTGTTCTTTTATAGCACCAGATTTGCATTTTTGATCACCGCGGTCACACGACACCTCTGATTTACGCATCGTCTACTGGAACATTTCAAAATTCACTAATTAGTTGTTGTTTTTTTTCTGATTTCATTGCATTCCAAGGTCGTTCGGCTGGTTTTGACCACCCCACGCATGTTTTTCAAGCGCGCCAAACACTTAAAAAACACATATTTAGCCGTACCGCGCAAACCAAACGTCCGATTGACATACCGTCTCCTCGTACACATCACGAATAATAATTATATTGTTTTACTAATGATTTCAAGTCATTCCGAGCACGTTATCTATGCATTTGACCATTAAACGCTCGTTTTGGTGTTTTATGGCACCATATTTACGTTTTCGGTCACCGCGGTCACACAACACCTCCAATTGACATGAAATATGATCGAACATTTCACAATTAATTCACCTGTAGTTTTTGTATAATCTTATGGCATTCCGAGGTCATTTTGTCTGTTTTGACCACCCCACACACATTCTTCAAGCACGCCAAACACTTAAAAAACACATATTCAGCCGCACCGCGCAAACCGCATGTCTGATTGACGTGTTGTCTCCTTGTACAAGTAAAAAATAATAATTATACTATTGTACTATTATTTCAAGTCATTTCAACATGTTCAGTATGCATTTGACCGTTAAACGCTTGTTTTGGTGTTTTATGACACCATATTTGTGTTTTTGGTCACCGCGGTCACACGACACCTCCGATTGACATTCCATTTGCCAGAAAATTTCAAAATTCATTCACTGGTTGTTCTCGTATGATTTCACGGCATTCCGAGGTCATTCGACCAGTTTTGACCACCCCACACATGTTTTTCACGCACACCAAACACTTAAAAAACACATATTCAGCCGTACCGCGCAAACCGCTTGTCCGATTGACATACTGTATTTTTGTACATGTCAAGAATAATAGTTAGATTGTTTTTCTATGATTTAAAGTCATTATGAGCAAGTTTGCTATGCATTTGACCGTTAAACACTCGTTTTGGTGTTTTATGGCGCCAGATTTGCGTTTTCGGTCATTGCAGTCACACGAAACCTTCGATTGATGTGACGTCTGCCAAAACATTTCACAATTCAGTCACCGATTATTTCCATTTGATTTTATGGAATTATAAGGTCATTCGGCTAGTTTTGACCACCCCACACACATTTTTCAAGCGCATCAAACACTTAAAAAACACATATTCAGTTGTATCACGCAAACCGCACGTCCGATTGACGTGTCGTCTCCTTGTACACATCAAAAATAATAATTCTATTGTTTTTGTTTGATTTTAAGTTATTATGATGTCATTCTCTATGCATTTGATAGTTAAATGTATGTTATGGTCTTTTATGACATGAGAAGTGCATTTTCGGTCACCGCAGTCACACGACACCTCTAATTAATGTGTCGTATGCTGGACCATTTCAAAATTCATTCACCGGTTGTTTTCGTATGATTTTATGGCATTTTGAGGTCATTCGACCAGTTTTGACCACCCCACACACATTTTTAAAGCACGACAAACACTTAGAAAACACATATTCAGCCGTACCGTGCAAAACACACATCCGATTGACATGTCGTCTCCTTGTACACATCAAAAATAATAATTAGACTGTTTTTGTTTTATTTCAAGTTATTACAATGTCATTCACTATGCATTTGACAATTAAACGCATGTTATGGTCTTTTATGACACGAGAAGTGCGTTTTCGATCACCGCAGTCATACAACACCTCTGATTGACGTGCCGTCTAGCTAACCATTTTACAATTCATTCACCGGTTGTCGCCGTTTGATTTCATGGCATTCCGAGGGCATTCGACCAGTTTTGACCACCCCACACATGTTTTTCAAGCACACCAAACACTTAAAAAACACATATTCAGTCGTACCATGCAAACCACATGTCCGATTGATGTGTAGTCTCCTCGTACATGTCATGAATAATAATTAGATTGTTGTCGTCTGATTTCAAGTTATTTCGAGCACGTTTGCTATGCATTTGATAGTTAAACACATGTTATGATCTTTTGTGACAAGAGAAGTGCGTTTTTAGTCACCGCAGTCACAAGACACTTCCGATTGATGTGCCGTATGCCTGACCATTTCAAAATTCATTCACCAGTTGTTTTCGTCTGATTTCATGGCATTCAGAGGTCATTTGACCAGTTTTGAACACCCCACACACGTTTTTCAAGCACACCAAACACTTAAAAAACACATATTCAGCTGTACCGCACAAACCGAATGTTCGATTGACGTGTCGTCTCCTCATACACATGAAGAATAATAATTATATTTTTTTCGTCTAATTTCAAGTCATTCTAATGTCATTCACTATGCATTTGACAGTTAAATGCATGTTATGGTCTTTTATGACACGAGAAGTGTATTCTCAGTCACCACGGTCACACGACACCTGCAATTGACGTGCCGTCTGCCCAACTATTTCACAATTCATTCACCATTTGTTGTTGTCTGATTGGAAGACATTCCGAGGGCGTTCGGCCAGTTTTGACCACCTACACACGTTTTTCAAGTGCGCCAAACACTTAAAAAACACATATTCATCCGTACCGCACAAACCGCACATCCGATTGATGTGACTTCTCTTTGTACATGTTAAGAATAATAAATAGATTGTTTTCGTTTGATTTCAAGTCATTCCGAGCACGTTCTCTATGAATTTGATAGTTAAACACATGTTATGGTCTTTTGTGACACAAAAAGTGCATTTTCGGTTACCGTAGTCACATGACACCTCTGATTGACATGCCGTCTGCTCGACCATTTCACAATTCATTCACCAGTTGTTTTCATTTGATTTCATGGAATTCCGAGGTTGTTCGACTAGTTTTGACCACCTCACACATGTTTTTCAATTGCACCAAACTCTTGAAAAACACATATTTAGCCGTAACACGCAAACCACACATTCGATTGATGTTCTGTCTCCTCGTACATGTCAAAAATAATAATTAGATTCTTTTTCTATGATTTCAAGTCATTCTGGGCACGTTCGCTATGCATTTGACCGTTAAACGCTCGTTTTGGTGTTTTATGACACCATATTTATTTTTTCGGTCACCGCGGTTGTACGAAACCTCCGATTGATGTAACGTCTACCTGAACATTTCAAAATTAATTCACTGGTTGTTGTAGTCTGATTTCATGGCATTCCGAGGTTTTTTGGTCAGTTTTGACCACCTCACGCACGTTTTTCAAGCGCGCCAAACATTTAAAAAACACATATTCTGCTGTACCGCACAAATGGAAAGTCCGATTGATGTGTCGTCTCCTCATACACATCAAAAATAATAATTAGATTTTTTTGTCATATTTCAAGTCATTCTGAGCACATTCGCTATGCATTTGACTGTTAAACGCTCGTTTTGGTCTTTTATGGTACCAAATTTTTGTTTTTGGTCACCGCGGTCACACGACACGTCCGATTGATATGTTGTCTGCCCGACCATTTCAAAATTCACTCACAGGTTGTTGTCATATGATTTCATGGCATTCTGAGGTCATTCGACCGATTTTGACCACCCCACACACGTTTCTTAAGCACGTTAAACACTTAAAAAACACATATTCAACCGTACCGCACAAACTGAATGTCTGATTGACATGCTGTCTCATCGTACACATCAAAAATAATAATTAGATTGTTTTCCTATGATTTCAAGTCATTTCGAGCACATTCTCTATGCATTTGACCGTTAAACGCTCGTTTTGGTGTTTTATGGCACTAGATTTGCGTTTTCAATCACCGCGGTCACACGACACCTATGATTAATGTGTTGTCTGTTCAAACATTTCACAATTCATTCACCAGTTGTTTTAGTCTGATTTAATGGAAATCTGAGGTCGTTCGACTAGTTTTGACCACCCCACACACATTTTTCAAGCGCGCCAAACACTTAAAAAACACATATTCAGCTATACCGCGCAAACTACACATCTGATTGATGTTCCATATTCTTGTACACATCAAGAATAATAATTATATTATTCTCCTATTATTTAAAGTTATTCCGAGCATGTTCGCTATGCATTTTACCATTAAACGCACGTTTTGGTGTTTTATGGCACCAAATTTGCGTTTTCGGTCACCGCGGTCACACAACACCTCTGATTGACATGTCGTGTGCCCAAACATTTAAAAATTCACTCACTAGTTGTTTTTATATGATTTTATGGCATTCCGAGGTCATTCAACCGGTTTTGACCACCCCACACATGTTTTCAAGCTCGCCAAACACTTAAAATACACATATTCAGACGTACCACACAAACTGCACATCCGATTGACATTCCTTATCATTGTACATGTCATGAATAATAATTAGACTATTTTCATGTGATTTAAAGTCATTCTGAGCACGTTCGTTATGAATTTGACCGTTAAATGCTCGTTTTGGTGTTTTATGGCACAAAATTTGCGTTTTCGATCACCGCAGTCACACGACACCTCTGATTGATGTTTTGTCTACCCAACCATTTCAAAATTCAATCACCAGTTTTTCTCATCTGATTTCATGGAATTATGAGGTCGTTCAACCAGTTTTGACCACCCCACACACGTTTTTCAAGCGCACCAAACACTTAAAAAACACATATTCAACCGTACCGCGCAAACTGCTCATTTGATTGATGTGCCATCTCCTCAGACATGTCACAAATAATAATTATATTGTTTTTGCCTGATTTCAAGTCATTTCGATGTCGTTCTCTATGCATTTGACAGTTAAACGAATGTTATGGTCTTTTATGACACGAGAAGTGCGTTTTCGATCACTGTGGTCACATGACACCTCCGATTGACATGCTGTCTACCCAAACATTTACCAATTCATTCACCGGTCATCATTGTCTGATTTCATGACATTCGAGGTCGTTCAGATGGTTTTGACCACCCCATGCACGTTTTTCAAGCACATTAAACACTTAAAAAAACATATTCTGGCGTACCGTGAAAACCACACATCCGATTGAAGTGCTGTCTCCTTGTACACGTCACAAATAATAATTAGATTGTTTTTTTATGATTTTAAGTCATTACTATTTAGTTCTCTATGCATTTGATAGTTAAAAGCATGTTATGGTCTTTTATGACACGAGAAGCGCGTTTCAGTCACCGCTGTCACACGACACCTCCGATTAATATTCCGTCTGCCCGACCATTTCAAAATTCATTCAACGGTTGTTGTCATTTTATTTCATAGCATTCTGAGGGCGTTTGGTTGGTTTTGACTACCGACATACATTTTTCAAGCACACCAAACACTTAAAAAACACATATTCAGACGTACCACACACACTGCACGTCCGATTGACGTGTTGTAACGACCCAAATTTTTCATTAATGGAAATCCCTCTTGATCTAATTAAATGTCTCTTTATGTAAAATGTTTATATAAAATGTCAAATTCTTTGGTTTTATGTTAATAATTTTGACTGTTGATAATATAGTCATTGATCAGTGATCACATGATTAGTATAAATATAGGGCTTTAACAAATCCAATTTACTCAGAAAAAAGAAGCGATGCCTCATCCAGTAGAATTGCTCCATATGAAGCCCATTTTTCGGAGCTCGGAAAAGAGGTGGCATCCTTGGGTTTCTCTCTTTACCAAGCCCAAGCTGATCTTCATCATGTCAAGATCGAACGGGACCGTCTACGGGAAAAGTGGAAGTTGATAGAGATTACCACTCGAGCAATGTTATTTGAGCCACCACAAGAGTCTGTCACCATCACACACCTTACCCTTAGGTCTTATGCGACTGTTTTAAGGGGTTATGTAACAAATCGCTAGTACTATGTTCATGTACATTATTTTTTTATATAATAATGAATATACTTGTCATTATTGATACATTATAAATAGTTTTTAAAGTACAAATAGTGTTTTTAGTTATTATTTAATTAAGAATTATATTTTATTAAATTAAGGGATTGTTTAATTAAATAATATTTTAATAAAATATTATTACTATTATTAAATTAATTTTTATTAAATGGTCTTATAATTTTATGAATGCAATTGTAATTTTTATTAAGGTTTGAAATCCATTTTTTTCAAAACCCGTGAATTTTCGATAAATGTCGGTTTTTATTTTAAAAGTGAAAATTAACATATTTAGAAAATTATTTAGATAAAATAAATGTTATTTCTGGAATCAGGATGTCGAAATTATCCAACGGTGAATTTTTCATAATTTTCTGAGACAATCAAATTTTTAGGTAAAAATTAAATACCGTTTAAATATATAATGTGTTTTATGAAATCATAATGACCCAATAGTGATGTAATAAAATACTATAAGCTTTATGTTTGGAAAATATATGTTTTACCATTAAAATAATGTGATTTTGGGTTTGTTTTACTTATTTTAAAAAGTATTAATGGACCCCTCAAGACTTATTAAACATCTTATCTTTTTAAATTATTTTCCATGGGAGTGTGACTAACCTCCACATAAGTAACCCCATTATTTTAAGAAGTTAGGACTTTTTCATTATAAAATATTGTTTTCCTCTTCCCTTTTCCAAAAACCATGGGTGAAAACCATGAGCTGATTTGTGATTTGGATTAGTTTAATATAAGGGGTCCCAAACCTAAATAATAAAGAATTCACTCACCTTTCCTATATAAAACCACCCAAACTCCCACTTCCTCCTCACTCAAAGCCTTTGGAGTTCGTCCAAACTCTTCCCTACTCTCTCTAGAATCCTCCCAAGGTGCCCCAAGCTCCCAAGAAGCCTCCTTCAAGCCTCTCTCAAGCCTTTGTAAGCACACTTCCAAGTAAGAGTTTTTCTTCCTTTCACTTTTTTGTCCAATTTTCTTAATATTGTTATGCCCTTTTAATTTCAATTATAAATACTGGGGTATGGTTTTGCACCTCCCCCATACTTACCTCTTATTTTTTGAATGATGTGAGATCCCTTTCTCTCTCATTAAATTCCTCCCATGTACACCCGTTACTATGCCAAAATTCCGAAAGGAACTTCTCTCTCCTCATTTACATTCAAGAAATACTTTTGTATCATGAATCTAAATTCCATTACAATTGTTGGGACATGTACCTATATGACCCCCTTACTTTCCATTTCATGTAGATATGATGAGACACCCCTTTCTCTCTCATCAACCATTTTTTATGAATTCTTATATCATGCCGTTACGCTGCCAAAATTACACCGATTTTCTAAGCCAATGCCATTGTGTAGTGAATACCATGCCCATTTCTCCATCAAGGATATTCACCTTCATGTACATTTACTTATTGATTATAAAGTTTCATTCCACATTCCTTTGTCGTGGAATAAATGATTATGTTTTATGAATCCATGTTTTATGATCCATGTGGCACACTTATGCATGAAATGAAATGTTTAAGAAAGGTGCGCCCTTATAGCGCTCCAATGCATTGGGTAAAGTATAGTATCATGATACTTCATGTGCAATGAGTGTTGACTCATGCTAATTCAAGTGCAATGAAGGTTTACTCGTTCTTCATGTGCAATGAGGATTTACTGATGCTTTATGTGCAATGGGCCTTGGCTCATGCTAATTCCATGTTAAGTGTTGTTTGCCACATTTCTATGTTATGATTATCATGCTTTATCATGCCTTTATGTACATGTTTCTCTTGTGCTCTATTGATATGACTATTTTCTAACATGTATTGTACTCCTCATGTATTCCATGTTTATTCCCTTACTGGGCTTTATAGCTCACCCTTTTCTTATGCATGTCCTCAGGTTATCCCATGCAATGCTAAGTACGAGGGAATGTAGTGGTCATGTAAAGGAAGTTTTCAATAAAGATATTGTATTTCATGTTTTAAGTTGTTATGTAATGATCCTAAGCCCCAAAGACACTATACCTCTCAATCTTCCATGTTGAATCAAGTGAATAGTTTATGTAATAAATCATGTTTAAGTTTGTAATAAAAGCAGAGTTGTCATAGTTGGTATCAGAGGATAGGTTTAGTTATTTTTGGGATTAGGATTAGAAAACCCTAGTAAAGCCTTAGATACAAGACTAAGTACAATAAAAACATCCCTATGTTTTGGTGAGTATTGAGTAAGTGGGTTATCAAGCAAATACATCCCTGTATGGATATGAGCAGGTAGAGGTGGCTCTGGCACAGATGTATCCTAGGGGTAAAACCCGAAAACACCGCTTTGAGCTAGACTCAAACGGGAACTGGTGCACGAAAACGGGCCTTTCTGCACTCTTGGTTACGACACTCTTGGGGGATATGCTTTGGTAAATTTACAATCTTAGTATGAACCCTTATTAAGGGAATAAAAACCCCCCCTAAGAATATATGTTAGAAAGTAGATCACGAAAATCCTAGATTGAAGCCTATATATTTTTAAGTTAAGGAAATAAAATTTAATTTATAAGTCATAAACTTTTGTCTTTGGATTACCCTTTATGTGTTACCCCTAACTCTCCTTTTATTCCAGCCAATGGCCGGTAATAGGAGGACTCGGGCTAACAACCGATGTGAAGATCAGTATGATGACTGTACTAATGAGATGCCCAATCTAATGGGAGCGGGAATCACGAACTTTGTCAGGCTTCTCTCTTAGCTAACTCAAGATTTGAATAGAAACACGAGTCAAGAGGAATGTACAAACCCCCCTAAGAAGGAACAAGTCGCTATCGAGAGCTTCATGAGACAAAGACCTCCTACTTTTAATGGATCATCCGATCCCACGATCGCTGAACAATGGATCAACTCCATTGAAAAGATCTTCTCCATCCTTCAATGTTCTGAACAAGAGAAGGTTCTCCTGGCGTCTTATCATATGGAGGGTGAAGCTGATCAATGGTGGACGTTGATAAAAAATACAAAGCCTGAGGAGGAGATCGAGGCATTGGAATGGAAGGATTTCCGGAAGATATTTTTTGATAAATATTTTCCGCGCACCCTCCGGCTTAAGATGGAAAGGGAATTCCTTTCCCTTAAGAAAAAAGACAAAGAATCTGTTGGAGTGTATAAGGAAAACTTCACAAGGCTTGCACGATACGCTTTCAGCTTTGTCGTTACCCCCGAATGCAAAGTTGACCGCCTCTTTGGTGGCCTGAAGCCTAGCCTACAGAAAGCATTAGCGATCCATGACTTCGACAGTTATGAGGAAATTGTCCGATGTGCCCTCAAGGTCGAAATGGAGATTGGGGAATCACAAGGGTATCATGGGGACAAGAAGCATAAGGTGGACTTCAATGATGGCGGTCCGATGGATAAATCCAACGGTGCCAAGAAGATCCAGCACCCCACTTTCCAAAAGTGTGGAAATAAGCACCCTGGAAATTTCCTCAAGGGGACGAGGAAATGCTTTAGGTGTGGAAGAGAAGGGCACCTAGCTGTTAACTGTCGACAAGAAAGACCCGCGACTGCGACAGAGGATAGGAATGATCCGTTCAAACCTCAACACGTTGTTCATTTCTACAACTGCAAAGAACCAGGGCATTTTTCAAATTAGTGCCCTAATCCAAGGGTTTTTAGAGGCAACCAACAACCTCCAAGGCAGCAAGGAAGAGATTTTGCCATCACTTCTGCCGAAGTGAACCCCGACAATGAAGTGGTGACAGGTATGCTAGTTATCCATTCAAGAATAGTGAACACACTTTTTGATTCAGGTTATATGAATTCTTTTATATCTCGAAAGTTTAGTAGAACAATCCCAGCACCACCACATATCATGGAAGTGAAGATGTCGGTGAGTACGACAAATGGGGAAATCATTGCATCCCATAAATATAAGTCCTCCCTTGTTATAATCTATGGATTGAATTTCCCGGTGAACCTCTTCATACTCCCTCTGGTGGAATTTGATGTAATTCTTGGCATGGATTGACTTTCCTTATATAGAGCCAACACAAATTGTCGGGAGAGGGAAATCACACTCCATATGGAGAATCGACCCCCGATTCTTTACAAGTGTAAGGAGGAAGATGAATCTCCTTTAGCTTCATCATCTCAAGCATGGATATTACTATCCTATGAGAATGAGTATCTGGCTTAGATGATTGAGTCAAAGGAAGAAACCATCCTTGAAGAAATTCCTATTGTGAGGGAATTTGCTGAAGTGTTTCCCGAGGAACTTCCTGGTCTTCCTCCTAGAAGAGATGTTGAATTCTCAATTGAACTTATACCAGGGGTGCTACCAATATCCAAGACTCTATATAGAATGGATTTCTTGGAGCTTGAAGATCTGAAGAAACAACTACAAGAGAATCTGGATAAAGGGTTTATACTCCCAAGTGCTTCACTATGGGGTGCATCAGTCCTCTTCATCAAGAAGAAGGATGGGTCAATGCGCCTTTGCATCGATTATCGTGATCTCAACAAAATCACGATAAAGAACAAGTATCCTCTCCCACGAATCGATGACTTGTTTGATCAGCTGCGTGGAGCACAATACTTCTCCAAGGTAGATTTGTGGTCGGGATATTATCAAGTAAGGGTGAAGATGGAAGATATCCCCAAGACTGCTTTTCGCACAAGATACGAGCACTATGAATTCATAGTAATGCCTTCTGGACTCACTAATGCTCTAGAAATCTTCATGGACTTAAAGAATAAAGTCTTTAGAGATTACCTCGACAAATTTTTGGTAGTCTTTATCGATGATATTATAATATACTCCAAAACCAAGGAGGACCATGATGAGAATTTAAGAACTGTACTAGAGACTTTGTGCAAGGAGAAGCTCTATGAAAAGTACAACAAGTGTGAGTTCTGGTTGAAAGAGGTCTCATTCTTGGACCATATCATCACAAGAAATGAGATATCTGTGGATCCCTCCAAAATAGATGCAATTGAGGGATGACCGATGCCAACATCGGTAACAGATATCCGTAGCTTCTTGGGGTTAGCTGGATATTATCGACGATTTGTGAGAAATTTTTCACGATTGTCCAACCCTCTTACCAAGCTAACTCTAAAGGGAGTAAAGTTTTCTTGGAGTGATGAATGCGAAGAAAGCTTCAAGGAGTTGAAAAGGAGGCTTATCACTGCGCCCGTGCTCACTTTACCCATAAGTGGAGAACCTTTTGTGGTATTTAGTGATGTTTCGAAGAAGGTATTAGGCTGTGTGCTGATGCAGAATGATAAAGTGATATCCTATGCCTCAAGGTAGTTGAAAATCCATGAGCGAAACTATCCAACACATGATCTGGAGTTTGCAGTGGTGATATTTTCCTTGAAAATATGGCGGCATTATCTCTATGGGGAGAAATGTGAGATATATACTGACCACAAGAGTCTTAAATATATATTCACACAGAAAGATATTAATATGCTCCAGAGAAGATGGATAGAGCTCATCAAGGATTATGACTATTCAATACATTACCACCATGGGAAAGCGAAAAAGGTGGCAGATGCCCTAAGTAGAAAGGACCAAACGATTCTATCAATGATGATAATTGAGAATGATCCAATCTTCTTAGACTTGATGAAGATGGACATGAGAATCATAAAGAAGGGAACATCATCAATCCTTTCACAAATGATTGCTCAACCGTCTCTTTTGGAAAGGTTAAAGGATGATCAAAAGGATGACGTGGGAATTCAGGAAAAAGTAGAAGCTATCAAAAAAAGGGAAATCCTCAGAGTTTAATGTTAATGAAGAAGGAATTGTGCGATTTGGGAAAAGACTATGTGTTCCATCAAGTCCAGAGCTGAAGAAGGAACTTTTGGATGATGCACATAGTTCAAATTTCTCTATTCACCCAAGGAGCACAAAGATGCATCAAGATCTCCCAGAAAACTTTTGGTGGGATAATATGAATAAGGAGATCGCTGTATATACATCAAAGTTCCTGGTGTGCCAGCAAGTGAAGGCAGAGAGGCAGAAGTCTAAGGGGATGATGCAACCATTTCCCATACGAGAATGGAAATGGGAGAACATCACCATGGACTTTGTCACTGGACTTATGAGGACATCCAAAGGAAACAATGCAATTTGGGTTGTGGTGGATCGTCTTACAAAGACTGCACACTTCATTGCTATTCGGGAGGATTTCTCTTTGGATCAACTGACACAGATATATATCAGGGAAGTGGTAAGTATTCATGGAGTGCCACTATCTATTGTGTCTGGTCGAGATCCAAGATTCACCTCTAAGTTTTGGAAGAGTATTCAAAATTCTCTGTATACTGAACTGAACTTCAGTACGACCTATCATCCTCAAACTGATGGCCAATCCGAGCGGACTATCCAAACACTTGAGGACATGTTGAGAGCATGCTCAATAGAATTTAAAGGAGGATGAGATCAACATCTTCCTCTGGTTGAGTTATCTTATAATAATAGTTTCCACTCGAGCATCCAAATGACACCTTATGAAGCCCTATATGGTAAAAGGTGCAGAACACCTTCATGTTGGGATGAGGTCGGTGAACGTAAGCTGCTTGGACTAGAAATGGTCGAAGAAATGGTGGAGAAGGTGAAAACCATTCAACAGCATATCAAGGAAGCCCAGAGTCGACAGAAGAGTTATGAAGATAACCGTCGACGAGACCTTGAGTTTAAAGTTGAAGACATGGTTTTTCTACGCATATCTCCGTGGAAGAAGGTCATGAGGTTTGGAAAGAAAGAGAAGTTAAGTCCAAGGTGCATCGTCCCCTTCGAGATTCTTGATCGTGTCGGGGCTGTGGCCTATCGACTAGCACTTCCACCTACCATGAACAAAGTACATGATGTCTTTTATGTATCCCTCTTAAGGAATTACATACCGAACCCTTCACATGTACTCTCTTCTGAGGTGGTACAGTTGGAGGATGATCTTTCTTATGAGGAGAAACCAGTGAAGATCTTAGATCGTAGAGAAAAATTTCTACGAAATAAGACAATGCCCCTCATCAAGGTGTTGTGGTGAAACCACAAGTTTGAAGAAGTGACTTGGGAATCAGAGGAAAGGATGAAGCTGAGTTACCCACATCTGTTTTAGTGTGGGAAAAGGAAATTTCGAGGGAGAAATTTCTTAAGGGGGGAATATTGTAACGACCCAAAGTTTCATTAATGGAAATCCCTCTTGATCTAATTAAATGTCTCTTTATGTAAAATGTTTATATAAAATGTAAACTTCTTTGCTTTTATGTTAAGAATTTTGACCGTTGATAATATAGTCGTTGATCAGTGATCACATGATTAGTATAAATATAGGGTTTTAACAAATCCAATTTACTTAGACAAAAGAAGTGATGACCTCATCCAGTAGAATTTCTCCATACGAAGCCCATTTTTCAGAGCTTGGAAAAGAGGTGGCGTCCTTGGGTTTCTCTCTTGACCAATCCCAAGCTGATATTCATCATGTCAAGCTCGAACGGGACCGTCTACGGGAAAAGTGGAAGTTGATAGAGATTACCACTCGAGCGATGTTATCTGAGCCACCCCAAGAGTCTGTCACAATTGCACACCTTACCCTAAGGTCTTATGCGGCTATTTTAAGGGTTTATGTAACAAATCGCTAGTACTATGTTCATGTACATTATTTTTGTATATAATAATGAATATACTTTCTTGTTATTATTGATACATTGTAAATAGTTTTTAAAGTACAAATAGTGTTTTTAGTTATTATTTAATTAAGAATTCTATTTTATTAAATTAAGGAATTTTTGAATTAAATAATATTTTAATAAAATATTATTACTATTATTAAATTAATTTTTATTAAATGATCTTATAATTTTATGAATGCAATTGTAATTTTTATTAAGGTTTGAAATCCATTTTTGTCAAAACCCGTGAATTTTCGATAAATGTCATTTTTTATTTTAAAAGTAAAAATTAACATATTTAGAAAATTATTTAGATAAAATAAATGTTATTTCTGGAATCAGTATGTTGAAATTATCCAATGGTGAATTTTTCATAATTTTCCGAGACAGTCAAATTTTTGGGTAAAAAATAAATACCGTTTGAATATATAATGTGTTTTATGACATCATAATGACCCAATAGTGATGTAATAAAATACTATAATCTTTATTTTTGGCCAATATATGTTTTACCATTAAAATAATATGATTTTGGGTTTGTTTGACTTATTTTAAAAAGAATTAATGGACCTCTCAAGACTTATTAAACATCTTGTCTTTTTAAATTATTTTCCATGGGAGTGTGACTCACCTCCACATAAGAAACCCCATTATTTTAAGAATTTTGGAATTTGGCCTTATAAAATATTGTTTTCCTATTCCCTTTTCCAAAAACCATGGGCAAAAACCATGAACTGATTTGTGATTTGGATTAGTTTAATGTAAGGGGTCCCAAACCTAAATAATAAAGAATTCACTCACATTTTCTATATAAACCCACCCAAGCTCCCACTTCCTCCTCACTCAAAGCCTTTGGAGTTCATCCAACCTCTTCCCTACCCTCTTTATAATCCTCCCAAGATTCCCCAATCTCCCAAGAAGCCTCTCTCAAGCCTCTCTCAAGCCTTTGGAAGTACACTTCCAAGTAAGGGTTTTTCTTCCTTTCACTTTTTTGTCCAATTTTC
This sequence comes from Viscum album, assembly GCA_963277665.1. Classification (NCBI taxonomy): domain Eukaryota; kingdom Viridiplantae; phylum Streptophyta; class Magnoliopsida; order Santalales; family Viscaceae; genus Viscum; species Viscum album. The sequence goes on along the minus strand of OY728146.1, from coordinate 637,361,770 downwards.
TTAATATTGTTATGACCTTTTAATTTAAATTATAAATGATGGGGTATGGTTTCGAACCTCCCCCATACTGATCTCTTATTGTTTGAATTATGGGAGACCCCTTTCTCCCTCATTAAATGCCTCCCATGTACACCCGTTACTATGCCGAAATTCCGAAAGGAACTTCTCTCTCCTCATTTACATTCAAGCAATACTTTTGTATCATGAATCTAAATTCCATTAAAATTGTTGGGACATGTACCTATATGACCCCCTTACTTTCCATTTCATGTAGATATGATGAGACACCCCTTTATCTCTCATCAACCATTTTTTATGAATTCTTATATCACACCGGTACGCTGCCAAAATTACACCAATTTTCTAAGCCAATGCCATTGTGTAGTGAATACCATGCCCATTTCTCCATCAAGGGTATTCAACTTCATGCACATTTACTTATTGATTATAAAGTTTCATTCCACATTCCTTTGTCATGGAATAAATGATTATGTTTTATAAATCCATGTTTTATGATCCATGTGGCACACTTATGCATGAAATGAAATGTTTAAGAAGGGTGCGCCCTTATAGCGCTCCAATGAATTGGGTAAAGTATAGTATCATGATATGTCATGTTAAATGAGTGTTGATTCATGATAATTTAAGTACAACGAGGGTTTACTCGTGCTTCATGTGCAATGAGGATTTACTCATGCTTCATGTGCAATGGGCCTTGGCTCATGCTAATTCCATGTTAAGTGTTGTTGCCACATTTCCATGTTATGATTATCATGATTTATCATTCATTTATGTCCATGTTTCTCTTGTGCTCTATTTATATGCCTATTATCTAACATGTATTGTACTCCTCATGTATTCTATGTTTATTCCCTTACTGGGCTTTATAGCTCACCCTTTTCTTATGCATGTCCTCAGGTTATCCCATGCAATGCTAAGTACGAGGGAATGTAGTGGTCATGTAAATGAAGTTTTCAATAAAGATGTTTTATTTCATGTTTTAAGTTGTTATGTAATGATCCTAAGCCCCAAAGACACTAGACCTCTCGATCTTCCATGTTGTATCAAGTGAATAGTTTATGTAATAAATCATGTTTAATTTTGTAATAAAAGTAGGGTTATCATACGTGTCGTCTCCTCATAAACCTCAATAATAATAATTATATTGTTTTTCTATGATTTCAAGTCATTCTGATCACTTTCTCTATGCATTTGACTATTAAACGCTCGTTTTGGTCTTTTATGGTACCAAATTTTCATTTTTGGTTACCGAGGTCAGACTACACCTCCGATTGAGGTGTCGTCTGCCCAACCATTTCACAATTCATTCAGCGGTTGTTGTTGTCTGATTTGATGGCATTCCGAGGTCATTCGTCCAGTTTTTACCACCCCACACATGTTTTTCAAGCACGCCAAACACTTAAAAAATACATATTGAGCCGTACCATGCAAAGCGCACACCCTAATGATCGTTATTCTTAATTTATTCTAGGTAATGAATATTATACCAACAATAAGTGGATGAGTGTCTACATGAGTATGCTTCTCATCGAAATGGGATTCTCCAAAAACCAGCCAATTAAACTTAAAAGAAGTATAAATCTTAATAAATTGAAGTGTTATATAATATATCATAATTAACAATCAAGTAAAATTTAAAATAATGAATTAAATCACAATAATTAAAAAAATAAAACACAAATGTGTAAATAAAACTAAAGGTTCGATAATAATTATTAATTTTTAATTCATGTATGATATTAAAATGGTAATGTAAATTACCTCTTGCATGGGGTTCATCCTCACCTGGATCACCAATATCACTACGATGTCCACCAATTATATCCAAATCCTAAAATATATATCGATATTATGTATCTTAAACATATCAATATAAGTCAATATGAGTATGGTTTGTTTTATTGTTTACCTGTGGTGCCACTTGTGTACCATCAACAGGACGTTGCATCGTCACTCCATTGATACGTGCTGACATCTGTGATAATCTCTCCTAATACTCTGCACGTAACTACTGAAACCACACATCTGTATTGTGATTCATAGCATTCATGGCAGCATCTATCTCAGTCTGTGTGCATATCCCTGCATCTCTGCATGCACCCATCACCTCTGCCCTAACAATTGCATGTTATAGGATACCATCGCCATAAGTCAAAGAATAACCATGATCGTCACGCCCCAAAACATGCTGAAATATCTCCTCTCTACATATAGTACTACGACGTTGCTCCTATGGAAACTATGCTAAATGAGCGTCAAACTGAGCCTATAACATATACATAATGAATCAATGAACAAATATGAATAATTTCTATAAAATAAAAATACATTTATTAGTAAATAATTTGCTTACTATAACACCGGCAACATCGGGATCACCCTCCCTACGAGTCCTCACCCATATAGACATCCGATCGATCGGCTCACCTCATTGGTGTAACTATAATAAAGGGGTTCACCATGTTATACTATAATATTTTTAATACATGAATGAATAGTGAATTCTAAACTTACATCATGCCTGAGTTGTGACACATGTCGAGTGCCAAGTCTGGAAGGAATGCCATGCATCGCCTGATTATGTGAATGACGAGCAGATTCGATCTGCATTCAATGTATTCAGTTAATAGACATATGAAAAATTATTCATTTTTAGATTAAAAGTAATAAATCTTACCATCGTCGTCTCCCTCGACCAAAACGCAACTAAATCCTGCCACTGCACGGAAAGAATGCCCGAAGGGACTCATTGTAGAATGTCTGGCACACTTGAAAATGGTATCCAGTGATCTCTCTTCATCCTTCCCTTGTAATCCTTCTATAATTTTCGGCATTTGGCGATACATACAACCCAAAACTCATCTGGATAGGATGTAAAATTATCCTATTAAAAAAATAGCCAGTAGATGTGACAATAATAAAAAAAATATCATGAAAAATTAAACATTGAATTTACCTAAACCTCCCTCCATAATCTTTCAATTGTATCCTGGGGGAAAGAAGTCTAATCATGAGTCGTCAGAGGGAATCTGTGTGGGTCTCATATCATATGCCAAAACTGATGAATCAATGCAGTTTCAACTTCTTCAACTGGATGAAATGTGTCATCAAATAACACATCCAATCGGGCTCCAGAGTTCTAGGATCGAACCCCTCTACTAGGACCCCTGCGTCTGCTAGAAGATGCACTAGATCCTAATAAACATAAATTCATAATTCAATTACAATATAACTAAATTTTTAATTAAAAATTAGAAATAATTAGGGAAATATACACAGAAAATTACAATAAATTAATTTAGAAATATAAAAACATATATACTGACAACATCAGGTGAACCACTCCGACCACCCTATGACATACCTACATTACAAAAAATTATAGTTAAATCAAGCAATTTTTATACATATATAACTCATAAATATTTTTACAAACATTAACTGGGGAAATAATTACAATTTTCACTAATCATGCAAGTCTATAATATCTCATTCAATTGTCTCTCTAGACCATTGTATATCTTCATCTCATACAACTACTATTTTTTGGTCAAGTGTTTGATTAGGAAACGTGACAACGTCAGGTTCCTCTTGGTCAATCAAAAAAACCCCTCTTCTAGACATTTTCATCACAATTTTCCAATCAGAATCAATGCCGACAAAGTAAACTTTCTCTACCTGCGATGTCAGTATGAAGAGATCATTGCTTACTCGGTCATATTTATATAGCATATTGTTAATGTTTATTGACGTAAATTGGAAGTTATCAACTTTTGTTCCACGAACCGGATCGACCCAATCACACCTTAACAATATGTGTTTTAAGCCACGACCATAAATAACCTCAATAATATCCCTCACCAATCCATAATAATAACCCGTACCAACAAAAGAATAACCAACACCACTATTTTGTATGGATCAATTCATGTCAACATCGCTAATATGAAATCGAAATCCGTTAGCATCCAATGACTTGTAACGACGAGCTATAATAAATGGGCCATCAGCTAGTTGGTTGAGTTCTTTGATCATAGTATGAGTACTTAAATCATGTATCTTTTGAATCTTCAAATTCCACATAGTTCAATAGATAAAGGATTGTGAAAATACAACTAATTTTCACTATAAAAATATTAAATCAATTATTTATATGTACATGAGTCTTGAACCACTCATGAAATGTGTTGAAATGATGTTTTTTGGATTTGATAGTCAGTTGCACATGGCCTTTCACGTTTCAACTCAGTGATATGCATCCTAAATCACAACACAATAAAATTTAAGTAATAAAATAAATATATAAATAGAAGACACATCAACTATAAAATTTACTATATCAATGACATAATTGATGGGGTGTTGAACAACACATATCGATGAGCTTGAACCCACTCATCGTTGTGTATATCAAACATTATTTCTTCTCCAATTAGATCCTCATCATTCTGGGAGGGTTTATCTATCGTTGTTTCAACCTCATCAATATATGAAGCACATAAATTAGTACACTCATCCATTAAACATCCCTTGGAAATTGAATCTTTCGGACGAGCTTTGTTACACACATACTATTTTAATGTATTTAAGTATCACTCTATTGGATACATCCACCTGAATTGCATGGGACCACTGGCAATGACTTCACCAGTTAAATGCACAGTCAAGTGAACCATGACATCAAAAAAATATGGCGGAAATAGTTTCTCTAGGTGACATAGTGCAAGTACAATCTTATCCTGCTACTTTTTCAAATCACTAATGCGGTGATTCCTTGAATAGAGCTATCTGAAAAAATTAAAAACTTCAATCAACAGCTCAACAACCTGGGTAGGTAAGCAATCAAAAATTGATATAGGAATTAACAATTGAAGTAGAATATGATTATCACTACTTTTTAACCCCTGTAATGTCATGCTCGTCATTTTGACATGCTTATAAATATTAGAGAAATAACCATCTGGCACCTTGACGGTCTTTAAAATTGATAAAAATGTTTGTTTCTCTTTTTTACTCATTGTGTACTATGTAGCAGACATGTATGCCTGGTTACCTTCACCCAGCTGTAAATGTAAAGGTTTTCTCAATCCCATTTCTTGCAAATCACATCAATTATTAGCACTATCCTTTGATTTCCCCTTGACGCCTAAAATGGTGCACAATATATTATCACATACATTTTTTTGTCAATGTGCATCACATCCAAATTATGTCTTAAAATATTATATTTCCAATAAGGAAATTAAAAAAATTATATTTCTTCAAATTATGACTGTTCTTTTTATTTGTAGTAGGAATAGAAGGCAATGTAGAAGCCAATAAATCTTTAAAATCATACATTGTATGGATGTTTTCTTGATCAAGTTGTGCACGAATTTGAACCCCTGATAGTATTTGTGGTGATGGTTCATGCTCTCTATTCCCATCAACGACACACGATTTTTTCTAAACCTGTGAAATGGAGGAAGAAAGCATCTATGACCAAGATATGTCCACTTTCTATAGTTCTTAATCCATATAGATTTATTACTCTTATTACAACAAGGGAAGACAAATTATCCTTTTGTACTCCAACCTGATAAGTTAGTATACGTTGGGAAATCATTAATTGTCCACAACAAAGCAGCCCAGAGTCTAAACATTTCATTAGCTACCAAGTCAAAATTCATTACACCATCGACCCAAAATTCTTATATCTCGTCAATAAAAGGTTTCATATAGACATCAATTTTATCGCTAGGTCCTCTCGGTCTATCAATTAGAATCGACAATAACAAAAATGGTTGCTTCATACATACTCATGGGGGAAGGTTGTATGGAAACAACACCACTGGCCACGTACTATGTGTCGCACCAACCATGGAACTAAATGGGTTAAAACCATATGCTACTAAACCCAGTCGAACATTACGATCATACCGGAAAAATTCTGGATGTCTTTGATCAAACTCTTTCCATGCCAAATAATCTTCTGGGTGAGTTAATTTATCAAACTCTTTGTTTCTCTCTGAATTCCAAGTCATCAATTTAGCAATTTTATTTGACATGAAAAATCTCTTCAGTCTCAGTTTTAGTGGGAAATAATGCATCTGATTAGTGGCAACTTGTTTCCCTTGATTCAATACTCTGCCAGGAAGAATTTGACTACCTTGATTAATCTCATTGTCCTTTCACCTGGATGTATAGAAAATAGTACAAATATTTAATTGCACATTCTCTTTTCTGAACAACATACAATTATTGCAGCACACATCAATGATATCTTATGTAAAACCAAGATCATTGGCCAACTTGCGAGCTTGATAGAATGAATCTGGAATCTTCGCTCCAACAGGGATTACTTTCTTCAACAATGCCAACAACATGTAGAATGAGGTGTCTGACCCCTGGTTCAAGGCCTTCAGGTGTAACAATTCAATGATGAACAAAAATTTACTAAATTTAGTGCATCATTGATATAATTCAGTATGCGCATTGTCAATAATTTCTAAGAATTTCAATGCTTCTCCATCTGCAGAAGAACAATGATTACTCGATCCAACGTCGTCATTTACAACATTACAATATTCAGGTTGAAACCGACACATCATATCATTGATCATTATGTTCATTGGATAGAATGTTCTCAAATAAACATCCATATGAATACTTTATGGTTGATGACATGAAATAAACTCTTCTCTATGACATATCCATGTCTTATTGTTTTTCAAAAACCCATACAAAAACAGATGTTCTCTAATACTATCTTGTCTAAATAGATATCTATTTGCACATTTTTTACATGGACAACTAATCAAATCGCTTGGAAATCCATTGGTGAAATACATAAATTGATTAATACTCTCATAATATTCAACAGAAAACCTATATTGCATATCAATATAGCTCTTATCCATATCTGTATTTAATAGAAAGCAAATAATTGAAATATCTTATTTAAATTATAAAAAAACCCATATCATTAAAACTTTAAAACCAATGATTTCAAATATATTTTTAAGGAAAAATAAATTAAGTGGATTGATTTTTGTGATATTGTGACATCTCTATATATATTGTGATTTACTTCAACATGTAGGAATTATGATTCCAACATGGGAGGTGGATCTTGGAGTGAATTTTCTCATGATTTCTAGAAACTTTGAACTGAAATAAAGGGTAGGGTATGTGATGCACTACTAGGATTCATGGGATTTTCAGGTTCGTTCATGAATCAAAAAATATTCTCTCTCTGAGAGATCTCTTTGGACAATACAATTTTCATAAATAAACTACATAATGGATTGCAGAAGTCAAACAACAACTTACCTGCAGAGGACTCGACCGCGGGTTATGGGGTGCGACTCGATTGCGGATCCATGACAGCACAATGGATTGACGAAAGGGGTTCAATGACCAGACTCAATAGGGGAAGAACGTGTTGATAGGAGCAGAACCACTGGAAAAAGCACGAGAGGGTTCTACACGGTAGGGAATGATGGGCTGGGAGTGTTCAACGGAGGTGGGATGTGAGGACTCGCCGGAGGGGTGCAACAGGAATGGGAGGGAACGATGATAGAGAGACTGTCTGAAGGTGCAGTGCAGAGGTAGGGGGTCACTGGGTCACGAGGGTGTCAGGGTTGCGGGGGGCGCAATGCTGAGGCAAGGGGGTGGGGGTCGCCGGGGTCATGGGGGTCTCTCGGGGTCACGGGGGGCGAAATGTGGAGGCAAGGGGGTCGGGGTCCCCCGGGTCACTTGGTGTATTGGGGTCACCCGAAGGGTGAACAGGGGAGAGGGTCGTGGGGTCGGGGAGGGAAACGCGGGGGGGGGGGGGGGGGATGGGAATTGGGTTTCAGGGTCGGGGAGGGTAAATGAGGGGGAGAGGAAAAATTAGGGTAGGTTGTATAAAAAATACAACGACCCCCATTTGGCTGTCGCTAATAATATCAATAGGAACTTCCAAATGGCGGTCGCTCTAGCTGACCCTCCTCGAAATCTAAAAATTCTACTAGTGTTTTAAATAAAATGACTACATAAAACAATTTATGTAAATCCAGCAAAGGCATGTAAAGCAGTTTTACAACATTGACATACATTTATATCTCATATATAAATAAAAAAACAAGAAATATGGTCATCTGCCAAGTAGGTGTGATAGTATTAACCATCCATAGGATTCTATACTCTCTAAGTGATATTAGTAAAATGAGTATACTCACATCCCCTTGACACTGGCTAGAGGTGACTCGTCACCCTCCCATTGGGGATGTTACCCACCACAGGTATGTTTTAGAATATTTTAGTAGCATAGATTCTATTCAAATAACCCACCAACTACCTAAGGCTTGCATGTGATCTTACATAATCAATGATGGAAAATTTATTTTAAGACTTCTTAAAATACAATTAAATCCCATTATCCCATTTCAAAATGTCAATTTTCCATTTAAAACAAAAAATGGGTTTTAATAAAAAAACATGCCCTTTTTACAAGATAAAACCACTAGGTTTCTATCAAATCATTTTAAGTCATTTTCAAAAGTTTCAAATCCATTCAAAACCAATCACATCCTTTTCACAATTCATTTCCCCAATTAAATCAAACAATTTAATTGAAAACATTTCCATCAAATCTATAATTTAAATTCAATAATTTAAATAGACCAATTCTTATAAACACACCCCAATTTAATGGAATTGGGGGTTTTCCAAATTTTTGTGCCAAAACCATTTCAAATCTATTGATTCACTGGAATCAAGTTTTATCAATTTAATTTAAATAAAATGTGAGAAATTGAATTTAAATCAGAAATTGAAATAAATCAAGCAATTAAGAATAATCAATTTGGATAATCGGGATGGAACCCCTACCTCTTCCTAAAACTCAAAACCCGCAACGACACCTGTCAATGAGAATGAAGGTGGAGAAGACCTCAAAAAACAACCTAGAAGCATGATCCAACACCACAGATCATAGATCCATCAATCCCAATATGACCCAAGAGAGGAGAAAGAGAGATAGATGAATAACGATGAAGAACGCTTACCCGAATATCACCCATCAAAGCAATGTCGATTGATCACCAAAGGAATGGATCCATAAGGGTTGGAAGGCTCCAAGAATAACTGGGGAAGGCTTTGGGTCAAAGTAATGGGAATCAGAGAGGAGTGAATAAAAAAATAACCAAGCGCATTGCCTCCTTTTATAGTCTTCTGTCGGGGCGTTACATGGCATGTAATCCAGTTACACACTGTGAATGTTTTAATGTTCATAACGACGAAGACGTGTCAAATTTGTAACGACCATTTAAAGTTGGGGTATTACACGACTTGTAACCCATATTCATGTCATGCAATGCCTGAGATTCATAACTGACGAAGCCACTATCGTTACACATTAAAAACTAACCTAAAAATACTTCACGTCATGTAAAGGTCATTCATGGAGTGTACCCATCACATCGTGAACCATGCTTCACAAATTTCACCCAGCAACAGTTACACAATGTGTAACCTAGTTACATGACGTGTAATATCCTATCAATTTACAAAAACACACCATTTAAAGTTTTAAAAATCCAAAAAGTGTCAGAATTTACCATTATAGGTATCCTCCCAATCCAAAATCAACCCTTACCCAAACAATGAAAAGGAAAACCATGACAAGGTTTAAGATGTACCTGTCAGAATAGTAATGGGATGTTATAGTTCCACGCAACAATACTACCCACCTCGTTAAAGTGTTGTGGAGGAACCACAAATATGAAGAATCCACGTGAGAACCAGAGGAGACAATGAAGAAAAAGTACCCACACCTTTTTTCAACCAAGGGAATGAGATGAAATTTCAAGGACGATAATTCTTAAGGGAGGAAGAATGTAATGACCAGAACTTTTTGAATGATAATTGTTTCCTAAAAATGTGTGTTATATTATTTTGTACTTGAAAAAACTGCATCCCTTTAATAGTGAAGTGTGTATAATTGAAATGTGACCATTGAGTTTCAAACGTTATATGACCATTGGTCAATATGAACATTGGAAACAATAGAATTAATAATAATTTTAATGTTTTAATTAGTATTATAAATAGAAATGATAATGGTTAATTAATACAGAAGTAAGAGTCGATGACCTCATCTAGTAGAGTCATGTTGTACAAAGCCCATTTGTTAGAACATGGGAGGGAGGTATATTCTTTTGACTTCACTTTTGACCAAGCCCAAGCCGAGCTTCAACGAGTTAAGCTTGAATGAAATCGCCTATGGGATAAGTTCAAGTTAGTATAAATTACCACTCGGGCGATGTTATCTGAGCCGCCCCAAGAATCTATCACAATCGCCCACCTTACCCTTAGGTCACATGCAGGTTTTATAAGGGGTTATGTGTTAAGGACTTAGTTACTTAATGTATAATCTATTTGTATAAATAATGTTTTTGTTCCATCATTCTCGTTTTGAGAATATTTTTTCTTAAAAATATGACGATTTTGATAAATTGATTTTTTCGAGCAGAAAATTTACTTTTCGAAAAAGATATAATTATTATAGTAAATTAAATTTTTATGAATAATGATTATTTTAATAAAATATTATGATTAAAACACTCTTATTTAAATTTAAATGATAATTTTTTTCAAGTGTTAGAAATTTTACTATGCATTTTACTATGGATTTTCTATCCACTATTATTTTTAATAAATAAGTATTTTTCAATTTAAAAATTAAATTTATCATAATTATATAATTATTATGATAAAATAAATATCATTTTTAAAATCATCACATCAAATTTAGCTTATGGTGAATTTATGATAATTTTCTAAAATATTTTGTTTTTCGGTGAATAGTAAAAATACAATTTTGAGTTTTTGGTATGTTTAATGAAATAATAATAATGTAATAAGTAATATAAAATTATTCTCAACTATTTTGGATTAAATAACATATTAGGTGTCCCAAGTGACCAATACCATGGACAAATACCATGGGCAAACACATGGTTTTGAAAATACCACTACTGAGGTGTCCAAAGAAATCAATAAAAAAATCCCTCACTTTTGCTATAAATATCCACCCATTTATCCATTATATTTAATTACCAATTAATCATCCATGAAACTCTGGTAGTTTTACCTCCCAAGGTATCCTTAAACCCCCAATGTCCCAATCTTCAAGTTTTAGGAGCTACTCATCAAGGTAAGAGAAATCTCAACTTCTCTTTTCCTTTCAAGCTCTCTTTTTATGTGGCATGTCTTTCAAATTTTTATACCATGTTATTTTTTCCATTTTATTCTATTCCTTTACTGTATTTATATTCTTTTATGAATGATAGACCCTTATCCTCTCTCTTTTTAATGTTTTATAAAACCATGTTTCATACTCGTTATGCTGCTGAATTTTATTCTCAAAATTTCTCTCTTTCTTAAGAAATTATCTTATTTTATTTATGTGAATAACACAAATTATTTCTTTTATAGGAGTATTCACTAATATGTAAAAGTTATTTATTTGATTCTGGAATTGACATACATAAAACCTTCATTCCCTTTCTGTGGGTTATAGATGACAGAATGATCATGTTTTTAAGCACTTTTTAAAATGATTTGATTTTGATATGAAACCCGTTTCTTATATTCTACATGGTTTATTTATGATATGTTTGATTATGATCTATGTGGATCACATGAAAATTAAGACATATTAAGGGTGTGCCCTAATAGCATTCCAATGCATTAGGTAAGTAATTTAATATTTAGAGATGATATGTTTTACGATACCTTGGTGAATAACCTTGGTAATTTTTATAACACCTCGGTGATAAACCTTGGTGATATGCTTATGAATGTATAAAATAAATATTTTAGACAAATTTCCAATTTACGATTCATGTTATTTTATTTATGATATTCCTCATGTTCTCTTTTTCATACCATAATGATATTCCTTAAGTTCTTATCAATATTTCTTAAGATCACATGTAAACTATTTCACTTGTTTTCCCTTACTGAGAATTATGCTCACCCTTTCCTTTGATATGTGTCCCGAGGTTATGAGATGCAATAAATGTACTTAAGATGAAAATTAAAGATTCATTTCAAGTGGAATAGAAGAATTTTTTAAGTTTTCATGTATTATGTACCTTATTTCCAAGAAACTAAACTTTAAAAGATCATCTTTTTCTACAATATAATGAAAAGTTATATAATAAAAAGGTGGGATGCCATAGATAATCAATAAAAAGATGCATTGACCCATCCTTCTTCATGATGATGAGAACCAGTGTACCCCATGATGAAACACTTGAGTGTATAAACCATTTATCCATATTCTTCTGTAATTGTTTGTTCATCTCCTCAAGTTCAACAACAACCATTATAAATGGAGTTTTGATATTGGAAAATCTTTAGGTATGAGATCGATTGAGAACTCAACCACATGATTAGGATAAAGACTATACAATTTTTAGGAAACACATCAGTGAACTCCCTTACAATGGGTATGTCATTAAGGATGGACTTTTCTTTATTCTCAATCATTTGAGTTATATACGCTTTCTCGCAAGGCAATAATATCTATGCTTGAGATATTGATATCAAAGAAGATTCATCCTCCTAATTTCACTTGTATATATTCTAAGGGTGATTTTCGATACGAATGGTGATTTCCTTAACTTGGAAATTTATGTTGTCTATATACAAGGAAAACCAATCCATGCCCAAAATAACATCAAATTCCATTAAGGGGAGTATCATAAGGTTTTCTATGAAATTCAGCCCACAAATTTGGACAAGGGATGAGTTATATGCTTGGGATAAAATAATTGACCCATTTACCATATTCACTAATAACTCGACTTTCATGTTTTGAGGTGGTGTTTGAAAAGTTCTACTAAACTTACATGATATTAAAGAATGTGCAGAACCATAGTCACATATTAAATTTTATGTTCATAAATGGATGATAAACCAACCTTTCACTATTTTATTTTGGTTATAATAATTTACTTCATCAAAAATATACTTAGGGATGATAATTTTTAAACTATTAAACACATAAATGGGAAACCATGAAAATTAAAGGGACAAGTCATAAGTGACATATATTCCTTAACCTATGAATTTATATGTTTCAATATAATTTATCCATGATCTATTTCCTATCATAAAATATTATGATCATTTTTGTTCCCTTCATAATGTTTTTTAAAAATATTGCGAATTTACCAAATCATATCCCCCAGGAGTATCAAACTAGGTGTGTAGAAAAACTCATTATCGTATACCAGAATGCACCCTTTTAGAGGTTATTACCCCTAGATACAAATGCTCCAAAGCCACATCCACTTATAGTATCCATACATGAATGTATTTTCTTGGAAACCACTTACTCTATACTTTACCAAAATTTAGGGTTGTTCTCATATGTTTAGTCTTATCCCTAAGAATTTCACTAGGGTTTTGTAATCATAATCCCAAAAATAACTATAATTTTCTCTAATACTAACTATTGTAAGTTCCCAGTTAAGATAAAGTATCACTGAGAGTGGGAGGGGGTGAATGAGTGATATCTTTTTCTTTTTAGTTTTTATATTTCTGAAGCAACCATCGCCTCCTGTTAAAGATTTATCACTTTTACTGAAAGAACAATCACACATCCACAAGAACATAAGAATTTATAAGGTTCACTACTCAACAAGATTAACTACATCCTTGATATGGTTTAGAAACAATATAATACCATACAATCCACTAGAAAACAATCCTTTTGAGTGAATTACAACGAGTAGGATATTCCCTTACACTCATGCAACACTATGTTCAATACAACCATGTGTGTGCTTCAAGTATCACAAAATGATGTAATACAATTTGTGTAAAAAGTTTAAGAAACATGTTACTGTTATGCCTTATCAACTTTCAAAAATATGTTCTTCAAAACAATTCTCCACTTTCTTACCTAGCAGTAGATAAGAACTTATTCTGGACTTTGTAATGATACTTAGTTTGATCGTCAGTCTAGTTCCCCAACACGATTACTCAGTACGATAATATAACTTTGTCCGAATGTGACTGAAACAATTCTGAACTTCTTCTTACTCTATCTGGAAATCCCAGTCCAATTTCTCAATTCAGTTCTAAAAACTCTAATTATGATATTGTCTTTTCTCCTTTCATTCTTCTATCTAGTAAACTTCCTTAGTAACACATAAACTGGAAACTTATTCTCCCTAGAACTTCAAAGATTCTCTCTCTCTTCTTCTACACACAATACTTATGTTAGAATGTAAAAAGTATCTTCTCCTTTTATAGGTGACCCAAAATAGGTTTGGGCAGGAATCTCAAAATATTTACCGCTCAACCAACTTTCCTAAATCTTTAAATTCTCCTTAAATCTCAACTACATATTTAACTTCTTCAATGATTCTTAACTCTTCTCGAATCTTCTAAAATCATCACGAATTCAGGTTGCTTCATACTTTCTTCACAAACTTCAGTGCAATTCCGATTCCCCATTCTGATTTCTTCATTTTTATGAAGACACTAGATCCTTCATTATTATGAAGACATCATATCCTTTATTACGTTGCTCTGCACCAATTAAAAAACAAACATATGTATTCTCCTTGCGATTCTCAAAACCAACTATTCATTCTGATTTCTTTATTATGACGGAGATAAAAGATTCTTTATTAAGTTTCTTTACACCAAAAGAAACATATGAAAACCATTCTTAAAAACTTCTTCAACCACTTTTATAATCCCCTTGATGACACTTTTACAAGATTCAATCAATTCTATTTTTATTCTTTTTCTAGACCGATGATCTTGTGTCCGATGAAGTCATCGTTGTCAGTTTGTGCCTGATGGATCGATCTCTACTTCATTCTGTCAATCAATGTCAATTACAGTCTGATGGCTCTTGATCAAATAGTTAAGGAAATTCTTCTTTCTCTTGACCCACTTAAAAAACAACCAACAATTCATATTGATGGAAAAAAGGTTGAATACATTGTTGATTTATCTTTATGATCCATTTTGGAAACTCCACTCTTCTTTTCTTCTTTATCATTCTCTAAAATTCCCTAATAAAAAAACCTTGCCTCTGATTTTCTTTTTCAACCATCATTGAGTATGATGCTTAGTTTTAATATAACTCCAATTATCAGTGGAACTCCGTGTCCGATGGACCGGTTCCATCAACTTCAACTTCAAAAACTTCTTTTCTCTTCTGATTATGATACCAATGAACTTCCTGCATTTATCTACTTCTTTCTCTGAGGATTTTTTCTTGTGGCTTATTGGTATGACTGAAAACCAGAACCTTTAGTTTCTCACATTACTATCAACCTTCTCAACCTTCAAAAAAATCTGCGTTCGATGATCTCATTCCGATGAACTGAGGACGGAAAGCTTTGGCTTCAACAATTTACTTCTTCCACATTCTTCTTCTTGTAACATGAATTTCTCATGAATTTGAATACGTTAAAGATTGGAATAACATCGTCTAAATTACATTGATAAGTATTGAAACTTACCATACTTTCTAGCATGTTCTTAATTTCCAAACTTTAATATTTTTGATAGTAACCCCCTTTATTTCACAAGGATTTCATCATAAGTTTCTAAAAAACTTATGACCTTTTGAAAAAAAATAAAATCATCATTAAGTTTTCATCAAATCCAAGAATACTCTGATAAAACTTCTTAATACAATCTCCCTTTCATTTAGGACTCAAGGTGAGTCCAATGAACCTTTTCTTCTAGAAATATTCTTCTCAATATGATGAAATTTCTTAAGCATTGTGAGTCCGATGTCCAGAATTCAATGGTCATTCTGATTTTTAATTTTTAAAAAGTGAATTGATTTCTTTCTTCTTTGACAACAAGAGACAATAATTTTAATACAAACTTCTTTTAGCTTCCAAAAAAACCTTCCATCCAACTTGGTCCCAACAATCCCCACTGTAGAGACCCAAATCTTGACATACATGGATATTACATAATTTTGCGGAATACTTAATACATGACAAAAACAGAGGCCCAAAGATCGTATTAGTTTAGTGTCTTTGGAAACTCAGAACATAATCTTCTAATCATGGTGAAAGATCTTCAACATCTCCCATACAGATCTTCCCCTTTTGGTTTTTTTACCTAAAACCTTTCTTTATATCCTGGGGAAAAGAAAACATAAAAAGGGTGAGCTCAAAATCTTAGTAAGGTTAAACATAGAGAACATAAAACAATCCATAAACATTTGAATTCAAAAACTTGAACATAAAATCTAAACATCAAAATCTTGAGCAAAGACAAAAATCTTGGAAGTACGTAAGGCATGTATCGCAATGGAACATCAATCATGATAAAATAGCATGGGAAGAAAACATGTAATTGTGGAAAACCATTAATCACATGATATGATTTTCATAGTAGCCAAGACATTGCTGCCAAGACTATCTTAGTGGATAAAGTCCCTTTCTGAATCGAGTTCACTCCTCGTTTTAGTCCTGTAATATTGAACCGGATTAACTTACCATTCCAACCATGTCTATCTCATGAGATATAAATATTTACCCGATGCATTGGAGGGAGATATAGGTCCGACCCATCTCATAATTAAATCATTCTTACTTGTGCCACAAAATAAACATAAAACATTAATCATAACCCAAATAATAAAATGAGTTTCATAAACATCATCCCATCATCACATAATCTATATAAAAAATAGATATTTCATAAGAAAAGTGAAACCATGTAAATAATAGAGACATTATACTTGAAACATGCACATATGAAATAATGTCATCTTATATGGAAAATGGTTTTGATAAAACACTTGAAATGAATTATTGAGGAAAATATCATTTCTTCTTCAAAATCATTTTCTTTTCACAAAATTCCATGAAATTTTAAAAGAAAAGTATTTTGTTGAAAATAGTAATAAAATCTTATAGAGTAAACTTCATGAAAATGAGGCGTTATGAAACTGTAAAAATCCGTTCACGTTGTATAAGTTAAAAATAACATTCATCTCGAACTTTTGTCGGAAAAGTCAAAAAGTTACCCGTGTGGTAAAAAAAGTAAGATTCCTTTCATAAAATATGGTAAATTTTAAAATTGGGTAAAAAGGAATTTAAAAACACATGAAAACATTTTTAGAAAACATGGGCAGGGATGATAACAATAACCCTAGTAAATACTTATGGATAACAATCTCGGAAAAGAACGAGATTGGAATAGTTATCCCTTACCTTATGTCCGATATGATTAGTATGTATCCGAACCTCCTGTATAATGATTTAAATAATGTCATTGACTTATTACAGAATCATATTCATTGTTATGATATCATATATGGTTTACTTATGACTTTATATTACCCGATCTTTTGTAAATTCCATGTAAAAGCAGTGTTTTGGGTAAAATCGTTTCATTTATTGTACATGTTTCGACTTGTTGTTATAGATATTATTAATTATATCCTGATTTACTTAATTCCAGAATGTAAAAAATGATTTATATATAATATATATTCAGCATATATATATATATATGATAGATCGATAAATGGAATGAAATACACCGTTCATGGAGACGGTAGACCGTACGTACACATGAACGCTGTTTTCGTTTCCTTATTGAATTGAATGAAATTAAGTAGATGACATAAATATATATATATACATAAATCAAATATCATTATAATGTCATATATTTCATTATTATTCAGTATATATACTTTATAATCATTCATGAACGGTTAACATGGAGAATGAATCTCATCGCGTCGTGGAGACGATAGTCCGTACGTACGCACGAGCGATGATATCATTCCCATGATCGTGAAATTGTATCAAAGTGTATGTATAATATTTCAGAATCAATATCACTTTAAAATAATAATATATAGTTATTTATTTAAACCATTATACCCATCCAAGTAAGGTGGTGGTCGAAAACAGATTACACCACGGCGTGGAGACAGTATTCCGTACGTACGCACGCGCGGTGATTTTGTTTTCTGTAGGATGGATAGAAGGTGAAATAGGGTTGTTTCATATTTATAATAAAATATTAGTATATAAGTAATACTGATGTTATTACTATATAATTAGACAACTGGAGATGAATAAGTATAAGAAGAAATAAACTTGAGAGAATCAGAAGGAGGGATTACCTCTTCTTCGACGCACCTCTTTTAAGCTTCCTTTTAAGGAAGTAGAGTTGGTCTTATGAGAAGGAAAGATCCTCCAGAATGTTTCTAGGGAAGTGGAGAAGATAAATTGGTAGGGTTTGGCCGAGCTTCAAGGCTCAAAAGGGTGTGAAGAGAATAGGGAAGGGGCGCCCTTTTTATAAGGGAGGAGAGGAGCACCTTTGGAAAAACTTAAAATATTATTTTATAACAAAGTCATATTCGGTTTTTAATAGCTCCAAATTGATTTATTTCTAAGATAAGGTAGGTATGGGTCTAAATACTCTCAACCAATAGGTTTTAGACATGTTTAGGTTACTATTTTATCCTTATCATTTATATTTAACTCTAAGTTAAATAATTTAACTTTTACCATGTCTTTTTTTTCTTACACTATATGATTAATAAACTTACTATAACAATCCAAAAGAACCCCAAGTGGTTAATTATTAATATATATATCCATATCTAAGTCATTTGGATGAACCTTATATTTTTAGAAATAAAATAACAATTAATACTATAATATTTTTTTAAAAAACTATTTTATGTCAATTTTGACACTATTTGGTATTTGATTTTTGTGAAAATCATAACAACATGGTTAGTTCGAAAAAAGTTAATTAAATCAATAATAACATATCATATTAACCTATAAAATTAGTTTAATTCATAAAAAGTCTCAAATTACATTTATTTGGGTATTTATAATATCGATTATTTTAATATTTCATTATTTAGGTAATTACTGCATCACCATTGTGTCATAAATAACTTAAATTATTTAAGGTCTAAAAATTATAAATAAAATAAAATTAGGTAGGAAATCTTTTTATATTTCTAATGAATTTTTATAGTCAAATTTATCTTATTTATAACCCTATATTAAAAAAGATTTAGTTATTAAACTTTGATTTTAACTATTTTAACCCTTCTTTAAATAAATTAATAAAAAATGTCCTAATCTAATCCAAGTGGACCTAAATGGTCATATTTTATTCCTAAGGTTGATTTTGGTCGAATTAAACTTATCCAATAGAATTAGGACATGTGTTAGGGTAATAATAATATCATTTTCACCCTTAATTACCTGATTTACTTTTAACCGTGGTAAATAAAAGTAAAAAGTTACTATTCACAAAAAATTATTTTTATCTTATTGAACCACATTTTACTCCTTGATATTAACCGTGTCTCTCATATTTTTGAAATTACACTCACAGAAGCAGTAAAATTAAGTTTTATGTAAGTTTTCAAAAAGCTCCTAGGAGGTAGGTAAAAGACGGTGAAAAGTTCAATAACATTTTTATATATCTAAAATTATTATAAAATGACTCCAATGAATCAAATTTCACTTATATAGGTATTATGTATCAATTTTTACCTAAAATAAATTTAAATAAAATAAATAATAAAAAAGTCGGTTTTTAAATAGTAACCCAGTGTTTTCACTATTCATCAAAAATTGAAAGTTTTCAGAAAAATACCAAAAATTCACCCTGGGCTAATTTTGATATTCCGAATCCAAAAATGAAGTCCATTTTGAAAGATAAAATTTATAAAATTTCAAAAATTGGGTATTATTATTCATAATGGCTAGTTTGTATAATATTTTAATAACATATCGTTGTTTAGTGAAACTCGGTATTGCGTACAACACACGCTATCGTGAAAGGTCGCAATTGCGTGTAATGTAAGCCAAGTCAGGGTTGCGTGTAGTGAAATACTCCTTTGTTGTTGCGTATAATAGAATCCAACAATATTTCATTTATACGTTGAATATATATATATATATACACTCAATGTTGCGTAGAATAACTACTATCAAACGAACTTGAAATTGTGTGTAACATGATGCAAGAATAGTGTTGCATATACTAAAAGCTAATATGGTGTTGTGTATAGTGCAAGATAATTTTGGTGTAGCGTAGAACAAAAGACATCAAAGAAATTAAAAAGAATAATTCTCATAAAATCTCGGGTTGTTACATTCTACCCCCCTTAAAATGAATTTCGCCCTCGAAATTCGTCGGGGTTATAAATGGTTTTCTACTTGAAAGTTTCTTTAATTGAAACCCACATTGTAAAATGGAATACCAAAACTTAACTTTAAATACAAAAGTATGAAACGTAACGGTTACCCAAATTAACTAATCACTGGGTTTCCACATAGGAGAACATAGGTGAAAATATGGATATGGAAGAGAAATCTAACCATCAAGTTCTGATAGAGAGTGGTAGAGAACATGGCTATGAAAAAGACAACAATCACAAAGCCAAAAATTTGTGATGATCTAAGGTACCATTTGATTCATCGTATATGAGGACACTAGGACAACATTTTTGGTTTTCACGATCATTTCCCTAAAGTTGAAGAATTAGAAGAAATAATTACTTTATTTTGGTACAATCTCACCATTGTTTGTGCCTTGTACAATTTCCACTTCATCTCTTAAATAAATGAAGTTGAATGTGTCATTCTTGAAGTGTTAGCAGATCATGTGATAGAATGATGGGTCATTCCATCTGTCACAAACAAAAGGTTAGAAAAAGTTATATATATATATAAGTCCATCTATGGTGAGATTAATTGTATATGGTTCCAAAAATGTACTTTTACTTCATCTATAATACTGCTTAATAAAATAAAACTAGTTTATACTAACCAGTGACTTCCTATAGGCCAGAGGTAGGCGATAAAGGCCTGTCGCACTTCGGTTTGGGGTTCGATTCCCGCAACCTTGTTCGACGTGACGGGTTGTCACCCGTTATGCAGGTTTTCCTTTTTCTAAAACTATACTATCATAATATTTTAGAAATAAAAAGTTATATCCTTAACCAATACTATATGATGTCCATTCCAACCTTTAGGCTTATCGAAAATACTTCTGTCCGATTACTAGAAATTTCATCTACTGAGCATGTTAATTCTTTCACTTGTACCCCATATATCATAAGATGTATCTTGTTGGTCACATTCCAAACATGTGAATACCTTAATCCTGTATTCTTTTGAAACATGAATTACCACAGATCAGACATTGGACTCCATAACAGTTTTTCACTCTATGATCCTTTTCTCCACATAGATAACATCTTTCCCTCCATTTGAGGTATTCCTCAAGGTTATTCTTCCCTTCTTTAGAAATCTCAATCTTCCTTTCTCTATACTCCTCACCATGCGAACATGCATAAAATTCCATCTTCCTCTTATTTGATGACTTAGGAATACAACTAAAGTTCACCTTGTTAATTATATATCGAGATGACTGATTCGGCATAATCACAATATCTTCCTCTCTAGGAGTTACATAATTTCATTGATCATAGTCACCAATTTTTTCATTTGAATCAATGTTAACTGAATTCCTTCTCGTTCCCCCCATTGACTAAGACCAAAAACCATAGTGTAAGAAACAATTAAATTAACGAGGAACCAAATTATCATAAAAAGTCACTTATGGGATGTATAACTTATAAAAAATTCTTTAATACATGACACCTCATGTTCACCCTAGGTTATTCATGATCGTCAACATAATTCTAGGACTCTAACCTATACGTATACTTAACCTTAGGGACATCCCTAGACATACCTTAGAAATATCACTAGGGATTTCACTAAAGTTTTCGCATCCTAGTTTCCAAAGGTTAACTAAACCTTCGCTCTGATACCAACTGTAGATACCCAAAGCTTGACGTACATGAACATTACATTACTTTTGCGGAATACTTAATACATGACAAAAACAGACGCCCAAAGATCGTATTAGTTTAGTGTCTTTGGAAACTCGGAATGTAATCTTATAATCATGGTGAAAGATCTTTAAAATCTCCCATAAAGATCTTCCCCTTTTGGTTTTCTTACCTAAAACCTTTATTTATATCCCGGGGAAAAGAAAACATAAAATGGGTGAGCTCAAATTCTCGGTAAGGGTAAACATAGAGAACATAAAACAATCCACAAACATTTGAATGCAAAAACTTGAACATAAAATCTAAACATCAAAATATTGAGCAAAGACACAAATCTTGGAAGTACATAAGGCATGTATCACAATGAAACATCAATCATGATAAAATAGCATGGGAAGAAAACATGTAATTGTGTCAAACCATTAAGCACATGATATGATTTCTATAGTAGCCAAGGCATTGCTGCCAAGACCATCTTAGTGGACAAAGTCCCTTTCTAAATCGAGTTCACTCCTTGTTTCAGTCCTGTAACACTGAACTGGATTAACTTACCATTCCAGCCATGTCTATATCATGAGATATAAATCTTTACCCTATGCATTGGAGGGAGATATAGGTCCTACCCATCTCATAATGAAATCATTCTTACTTGTGCCACAAAATAAACTTAAAACATTAATCATAACCCAAATAATAAAATGGGTTTCATAAACATCATCCCATCATCAGATAATCCATATAAAACAAATGGATATTTCATCATAAGAAAAGTGAAACCATGTAAATCATAGAGACATTATACTTGAAACATACACATATGAAATAATGTCATCTTAGATGGAAAATGGTTTTGATAAAACACTTGAAATGAATTCTTGAGGAAAATATCATTTCTTCTTCAAAATCATTTTCTTTTCACAAAATTCCATGAAATTTTAAAAGAAAATTATTTTGTTGAAAATAGTCATAAAATCTTATAGAATAAGCTTCATGAAAATGAGGCGTTATGAAACCGTAAAAATCCATTCACACTGTATAAGTTAAAAATAACAATCATCTCACACTTTTGTCGGAAAAGTCAAAAAGTTCCCCGTGTGGTAAACAAAAGTAAGATTCATTTCATAACATATGGTAAATTTCAGAATTGGGTAAAAAGGACTTTAAAAATACATTAAAACATTTTTAGAAAATATGGTCATGGATGATAACAATAACCCCAGTAAATACTTACGAATAACAATCTCGGAAAATAACGAGATTGAAATAGTTATCCCTTACCTTATGTCCGATATGCTTCGTATGTATCATAAAATCATGTATAATGATTTAAATAATGTCATTGACTTATTACAGAATCATATTCATTGTTATGATATCATATATGGTTTACTTATGACTTTATATTACCTGTTCTTTTGTAAATTCAATGTTAAAGCAGCGTTTTGGGTAAAATCGTTTCATTTATCGTACATGTTTTGACTTGTTGTTCTTGATATTATTACTTATATCCTGATTTACTTAATTACAGAATGTAAAACACGATTTACATATAATATATATTCAGCATATATATATATATATGATATATCAATAAATGGAATGAAATACACCCTTCATGGAGACAGTAGGCCGTACGTACGCATGAACACTGTTTTAGTTTCCTTATTGAATTGAATGGAATTAAGTAGATGAAATACATATATATATATATACATAAATCTAGTATCATTATAATGTCATATATTTCATTATTATTCATTATATATACTTTATAATCATTCATGAATGGTTAACATGGAGAATGAATCTCATCGCGTTGTGGAGACGGTAGTCCGTACGTACGTACGAATGATGATATCATTCCCATGATCGTGAAATTGTTTCAAAGTGTATGTATAATATTTCAGAATCAATATCACTTTAAAATAATCATATACAGTTATTTATTTACACCATTATACCCATCCAAGTAAGGTGGTGGTCAAAAACAGATTACACCACGACGTGGAGACAGTATTCCGTACGTACGCACACGCGGTGATTTCGTTCTACGTAGGATGGATAAAAGGTAAAATAGGGTTTTTTCATATTTATAATAACATATTATTATATAAGTAATACTGATGTTACTACTTTATAATGATACAACTAAATAAGAAGAAGTAGAAGAAGAAATAAACTTGAGAGAATCAGAAGGAGAGATTACCTCTTCTTCGACGCACCTCCTTTAAGCTTCCTTTTAAGGAAGTAGAGTTGGTCTTCTGAGAAGGACAGAACCTCCAGGATGTTTCTAGGGAAGTGGAGAAGAGAAATGGGAAGGTTTTTGCCGAGCATCAAGGCTCAAAAGGGTGTGAAGAGAGGAGGGAAGGGGTTCCCTTTTTATAAGGGAGGAGAGAGGCACCTTTGAAAAAACTTAAAATATTATTTTATAACAAAGTCATATTCAGTTTTTAATAGCTCCAAATTGATTTATTTCGAAGCTAAGGTGGGTATGGGTTGAAATCCTCTCAACCAATAAGTTTTAGACATGTTTAGGTTACTATTTTATCCTTATCATTTAGATTTAACTCTAAGTTAAATAATTTAACTTTTACCGTGTCTTTTTGTTTTCTTACACTATATGGTTAATAAACTTACTATAATAAGACAAACGAACCCCAATTGGTTCATTATTAATATATATATCCTTATCTAAGTCATTTGGTCAAAAATAATATTTTTATTAATAGAATAAAAATTAATAATATAATATTTATTTTAAAAACTATTTTATGTCAATTTTGACACTATTTGGTATTTGATTTTTGTGAAAATTATAATAGCATGTTTAGTTCGAAAGAAGTTAATTAAATCAATACTAACATGTCATATTAACCTATAAAATTAGTTTAATTCATAAAAAGTCTCAAATTATATTTATTTGGGTATTTATAATATCAATTATTTTAATATTTCATTATTTAGGTAATTATTGCATCACCATTGTGTCATAAATAACTTAAATTATTTAATGTCTAAAAATTATAAGTAAACTAACATTAGGTAGGAAATATTTTTATATTTTCAATGAATTTTTATCGTCAAATTTATCTTATTTATAACCCTATATTAAAAATGTTTTAGTTATTAAACTTTGATTTTAACTATTTTAACTCTTCTTTAAATAAAATAATATCAAATGTCCTAATCTAATCCAATTGAACCTAAAGGGAAATATTTTATTCCTAAGGTTTCTTTTGGTCGAATTACACTTATCCAATAGAATTAGGAAATGTGTTAGGATAATAATAATATCATTTTTACCCTTAATTACCCTATTTACTTTTAATCCTGGTAAATAAAAGTAAAAAGTTACTATTCAACAAAAATTATTTTTATCTTATTGAACCACATTTTACTCCTTGATATTAACCGTGTCTCTCGGATTTTTTAAATTCCACTCACAGAAGCGGTAAAATTAAGTTTTATGTAAGTTTTCAAAAAGCTCCTAGGAGGTAGGTAAAAGATGGTGAAAAGTTCAATAAATTTTTTATATATCTAAAATTATTATAAAATGACTCTAATGAATCACAATGAACTTATATAGGTATTATGTATCAATTTTTACCTAAAATAAATTTAAATAAAATAAATAATAAAAAAGTCGGTTTTTAAATAGTAACCCAGTGTTTTCACTATTCATCAAAAATTGAAAGTTTTCAGAAAAATACCAAAAATTCACCCTAGGCTAATTTTGATATTCCGAATCCAAAAATGAAGTCCTTTTTGAAAGATAAAATTTATAAAATTTCAAAAATTGGGTATTACTATTCATAACGGCTAGTTTGTATAATATTTTAATAACAAATTGTTGTTTAGTGAAACTCGGTATTGCATACAACACACGCTATCGTGAAAGGTCACGATTGCATGTAATGTAAGCCAAGTCAGGGTTGCGTGTAGTGCAAGACTCCTTTGTTGTTGCATATAACAGAATCCAACAATATTTCATTTATACATTGAATATATATATATATATATATACACTCAATGTTGGGTAGAATAACTACTATCAAACGAACTTGAAATTGTGTGTAACACGATCCAAGAATAGTGTTGCGTATACTTCAAGCTAGTACGGTGTTGCGTATAGCGCAAGATAATCTTGGTGTAGCATACAACAAAAGACATCAAAGAAATTAAAAAGAATAATTCTCATAAAATCTCGGGTTGTTACATTCTACCCCCCTTAAAATGAATTTCGCCCTCAAAATTCGTCGGGGTTATAAATGGTTTTATACTTGAAAGTTTCTTTAATTGAAACCCACACCGTAAAATGGAATACCAAAACATAACTTTAAAAACAAAAGTATGAAACGTAACGATTACCCAAATTAACTAATCACTGGGTTTCCACATAGGAGAACATAGGTGAAAATATGGATATGGAAGAGAAATCTAACCATCAAGTTCGAATGGAGAGTGGTAGAGAACATGGCTATGAAAAATCCAACAATCACAAAGCCATAAATTTTTGATGATCTAAGGTACCATCTGATTCATTGTATATGAGGACACTAGGACAACATTTTTGGTTTTCAAGATCATTTCCCTAAAGATTAAGAATTAGAATAAATACTTACTTTATTTTGGTACAATCTCACCGTTGTTCGTGCCTTGTACCATTTCCACTTCATCTCTTAAAGAAATTAAGTTGAATTTGTCATTATTGAAGTGTTAACAGATCATGTGATAGAGTGATGGGTCATTCCATCTGTCTCAAACAAAAGGTTAGAAAAAGTTATATATATAAGTCCATTTATGGGGAGATTAACCATATATGGTTCCAAAAATGTAATTGTACTTCATCTATCATACTGCTTAATAAAATAAAACTAGTTTATACTAACCAGTGAGTTCCTGTAGGCCAGAGGTAGGCGATAAAGGCATGTCGCACTTTGGTTGTGGGTTCGATTCCCGCAACCTTGTTCGGCGCGACGGGTTGGCACCCATTCTGCAGGTTTTCCTTTTTCTAAAACTATACTATCATAACATTTCAGAAATAAAAAGTTATATCCTTAAACAATACTCTATGATGTCCATTCCAACCTTTAGGCTTATCGAAAATACTTCTGTCCGACTACTAGAAATTTCATCTACCGAGCATGTGAATTCTTTCATTTTTCCCCCATATATCAAAAGATGTATCTTGTTGGTCACATTCCAAACATGTGAATACCTTAATCCTGTATTCTTTTGAAACATAAATTACCATATAACCTTAGTGAAAACATGAGTGCTGTCAAAAGTTAACTCTTTCCACATACCAAAATCCCAAAAATTCTATATACTTAAACCATGATATCACTTAGTCCTTATATCAATCATGAGCTCATGAATACTATCAAACAATTTATTTTCTCCTTATCCCTTCATTATGCGCATATCATCTGCTTTCCAAAATATTTGAATTACTTTTCATGGTTACCAGTACCATATTATTATAGAAATCCACAATGGACCAATACACAGATATTTTAATATACTATAAAAGTACCTCAACAACATTATTATTGAATTCCAATACATAAGCCCTTAAATCCATCATCTTCAATGATTGGCATGGAATATGTCCTTCCTTGATTTAGAAGTAACTTCTTAGGTCAGGGAATTGAGTTGGGTAATGCCCATGTTCTCCACAGATCAGACATTGGACTCCATAACAGTTTGTCACTCTATGACCCTTTTCTCCACATAGATAACATCTTCCTCTCCATTTGAGGTATTCCTCAAGGTTCTTATTCCCTTCTTTAGAAATCTCAATCTTCCTTTCTCTATGCTCCTCACCATGCGAACATGCATAAAATTCCATCTTCCTCTTATTTGATGACTTAAAAATAAAACTAAAGTTCACCTTGTTAATCATATATTGAGATGACTGATTCGGAAGAATCACAATATCTTTCTCTCCAGGAGTTACATAATTTCGTTGATCATAGTCACCAATTTGTCCATTGGAATCAATGTTAACTGAATTCCTTCTCGTTCCCTCCATTGACTAAGCCCAGAAACCATAGTGTAAGAAATAGTTAAAATAACGAGGAACCACATTATCATAAAAAGTCACTTATGGGATGTCTAACTTATCAAAAATTCTTTAATCCATGACACCTTAGGTTCACCATAGGTTATTCATGATCTTCAACATAATTCTAGGACTCTAACCTATACGTATACTTAACCTTAGGGACATCCCTAGATATACCTTAGAAATATCTCTAGGGATTTCACTAAAGTTTTTGCATCCTAGTTTCCAAAGGTTAACTAAACCTTTGCTCTGATACCAATAGTAGAGACCCAAATCTTTACGTAAATGTACATTACATTACTTTTTCAGAATACTTAATACATGACAAAAATAGACTCCCAAAGATCTTATTAGTTTAGTTCTTTTGGAAACTCGGAACGTAATCTTCTAATAATGGTGAAAGATCTTCAAAATCTCCCATAAAGATCTTCCACTTTTGGTTTTCTTACCTAAAACCTTTCTTTATATCCTGGGGAAAAGAAAACATAAAAAGGGTGAGCTCAAATTCTCAGTAAGGGTAAACATAGAGAACATAAAACAATCCATAAACATTTGAATGCAAAAACTTGAACATAAAATCTAAACATCAAAATCTTGAGCAAAGACATAAATCTTAGAAGTACGTAAGACATGTATCATAATGGAATATCAATCATGATAAAATATCATGGGAAGAAAACATGTAATTATGTCAAACCATTAAGCACATGATATGATTTCCATAGTAGCCAAGTCATTGCTGCCAAGACCATCTTAGTGGACAAAGTCCCTTTCTGAATCAAGTTCACTCCTCGTTTCAGTCTTGTAACACTGAACCAGATTAACTTACCGTTCCAGCCATATCTATCTCATGAGATATAAATCTTTACCCGATGCATTGGAGGGAGATATAGGTCCCACCCATCTCATAATGAAACCATTCTTACTTGTGCCACCAAATAAACTTAAAACATTAATCATAACCCAAATAATAAAATGGGTTTCATAAACATCATCCCATCATCACATAATCCATATAAAATAAATGGATATTTCATCATAAGAAAAGTGAAACCATGTAAATCATAGAGACATTATACTTTAAACAAACACATATGAAATAATGTCATCTTAGATGGAAAATGGTTTTGATAAAACACTTGAAATGAATTCTTGAAGAAAATATCATTTCTTCTTCAAAATCATTTTCTTTTCACAAAATTCCATGAAATTTTAAAAGAAAAGTATTTTGTAGAAAATAGTCATAAAATCTTATAGAGTAAGCTTCATGAAAATGAGGCGTTATGAAACTGTAATAATCCGTTCACACTGTATAAGTTAAAAATAACATTAATCTCGCACTTTTGTCGGAAAAGTCAAAACATTTCCCGTGTGGTAAAAAAAAGTAAGATTCCTTTCATAACATATGGTAAATTTTAAAATTGGGTAAAAAGGAATTTAAAAATACATGAAAACATTTTTAGAAAACCTGGTCATGGATGATAACAATAACCCGAGTAAATACTTACGAATAACAATCTTGGAAAAGAACGAGATTGGAATAGTTATCCCTTACCTTATGTCCGATATGCTTTGTATGTATCCGAACCTCATGTATAATGATTTAAATAATTTAATTGACTTATTACATAATCATATTCATTGTTATGATATCATATATGGTTTACTTATGACTTTATATTACCCGTTCTTTTGTAAATTTCATGTTAAAGCAGCGTTTTGGGTAAAATCGTTTCACTTATCGTACATGTTTCGACTTGTTGTTCTTGATATTATTACTTATATCCTGATTTAATTAATTCCATAATGTAAAACATGATTTATATATAATATATATTCAGCATATATATATATATTATAGATCGATAAATGGAATGAAATACACCGTTCATGGAGACGGTAGGCTGTACATACGCATGAACGCTATTTTCGTTTCCTTATTGAATTGAATGGAATTAAGTAGATGACACACACACACACACACACACACATATATATATATATACATACATAAATCCAGTATCATTATAATGTCATATATTTCATTATTATTCAGTATATATACTTTATAATCATTCATGAATGGTTAACATGGAGAATGAATCTCATCGCGTTGTGGAGACAGTAGTCCGTACGTACGCACGAGCGATGATATCATTCCCATGATCGTGAAATTGTATCGAAGTGTATGTATAATATTTCTGAATCAATATCAATTTACAATAATCATATATAGTTATTTATTTACACCATTATACCCATCCAAGTAAGGTGGTGTTCGAAAACAGATTACACCACGACATGGAGACGGTATTCCGTACATACGCACGCGCAGTGATTTCGTTTTCCGTAGGATGGATAGAAGGAGAAATATGGTTGTTTTATATTTATAATAACATGTTAGTATATAAGTAATACTGATGTTATTATTTTATAATGATACAACTAAAGAAGAAGAAGTAGAAGAAGAAATAAACTTGAGAGAATCACGAGAGATTACCTCTTCTTCGACGCACCTCCTTTAAGATTCCTTTTAAGGAAGTAGAGTTGGTCTTATGAGAAGGCCAGAACCTCCAGAATGTTTCTAGGGAAGTGGAGAAGAGAAATGGGCAGGGGTTGGCCGAGATTTAAGGCTCAAAAGGGTGTGAAGATAAGAGGGAAGGGGTGCCCTTTTTATATGGGAGGAGAGGGGCACCTTTGGAAAAACTTAAAAACTTATTTTATAACAAA
Organism: Viscum album; assembly: GCA_963277665.1. Lineage (NCBI taxonomy): Eukaryota > Viridiplantae > Streptophyta > Magnoliopsida > Santalales > Viscaceae > Viscum > Viscum album. The sequence continues at coordinate 637,331,081 of OY728146.1, read as the reverse complement.
GTCATATTCGGTTTTTAATAGCTCCAAATTGATTTATTTCGAAGCTAAGGTGGGGATGGGTCGAAATACTCTCAACCAATAGTTTTTAGACATGATTAGTTTACTATTTTATCCTTATCATTTAGATTTAACTCTAAGTTAAATAATTTAACTTTTACCATGTCTTTTTGTTTTCTTATACTATATGGTTAATAAACTTACTATAACAAGACAAACGAACCCCAAGTGGTTCATTATTAATATATATATCCTTATATAAGTCATTTGTCTGAACCTTAGATTTTTCGGAATAAAATTACAATTAATAATATAATATTTGTTTTAAAAACCATTTTATGTCAATTTTGACACTATTTGGTATTTGATTTTTGTGAAAATCATAACAACATTTTTAGTTCAAAAAAAGTTAATTAAATCAATACTAACATGTCATATTAAAATATTAAATTAGTTTAATTCATAAAAAGTCTCAAATTACATTTATTTGGGTATTTATAATATCAATTATTTTAATATTTCATTATTTAGGTAATTACTGCATCACCATTGTGTCATAAATAACTTAAATTATTTAATGTCTAAAAATTATAAATAAAATAACATTAGGTAGGAAATATTTTTATCTTTATAATTAATTTTTATAGTCAAATTTATCTTATTTATAACCCTATATTAAAAATGTTTTAGTTATTAAACTTTGATTTTAACTATTTTAACTCTTCTTTAAATAAAATAATATTAAATGTCCTAATCTAATCCAAGTGGACCTAAAGGGAAATATTTTATTCCTAAGGTTTATTTTGGTTGAATTAAACTTATCCAATAGAATTAGGACACATGTTAGGGTAATAATAATATAATTTTTACCCTTAATTACCATATTTACTTTTAACCATGGTAAATAAAAGTAAAAAGTTACTATTCACCAAAAATTATTTTTATCTTATTGAACCACATTTTACTCCTTGATATTAACCGTGTCTCTCAGATTTTCGAAATTACAGTCACATAAGCAGTAAAATTAAGTTTTATGTAAGTTTTCAAAAAGCTCCTAGGAAGTAGGTAAAAGACGGTGAAAAGTTCAATAAAATTTTTATATATCTAAAATTATTATAAAATGACTCCAATGAATCGTATTGAACTTATATAGGTATTATGTATCAATTTTTACCTAAAATAAATTTAAATAAAATAAATAATAAAAAATTCGGCTTTTAAATAGTAACCAAGTGTTTTCACTATTCATCAAAAATTGAAAGTTTTCAGAAAAATACCAAAAATTCAACCTAGGATAATTTTGATATTCTGAATCAAAAAATGAAGTCCATTTTGAAAGATAAAATTTATAAAATTTCAAAAATTGGGTATTACTATTCATAACGGCTAGTTTGTGTAATATTTTAATAACTTATTGTTGTTTAGTGAAACTCAATATTGTGTACAACACATGCTATCGTGAAAGGTCGCGATTGCGTGTAATGTAAGCCAAGTTAGGGTTGCGTGTAGTGCAAGACTCCTTTGTTGTTGCGTATAACAGAATTCAACAATATTTCATTTATACATTGAATATATATATATATATATATATACACTCAATGTTGCGTAGAATAACTACTATCAAACGAACTTGAAATTGTGTGTAACACGATCCAAGAATAGTATTGCGTATACTACAAGCTAATACGGTGTTACGTATAACACAAGATAATCTTGGTGTAGCGTACAACAAAAGACATGAAATAAATTAAAAATAATAATTCTCATAAAATCTCAGGTTGTTAGATTTTTTTGTCAACCAAGATTCATAAATCACTGAACTTTGTAACCTCAAGCTATGAATTACTTATAAAAATTTTAAGCCTACATGAGCTAACTCATTATAGGAAATAAGAATTATTGACAGTAACAACATGTTGTCTAAAATTAGTGACTCATGAAACCTCTTAATCTTTTCTTCACATATTTCTTCACTTCTTTATATTTTCTGAAAACAAAAGTTTCCTACAACCACCCCAACAAATAGTTTAATTAGTTCACACACTTACATGCTGAATTCATAGCTTACCCACAAATCCCCTTACATACATGCTTCCTTAAAAGTTTTAGAACATATCAATGGATAAATTTATGAAACAATTCTCCCCCTTGACAACACTATCCAAATACTAGATAAGAGGGGGAAAACACATAACTCAACCTTGATGATAAGGAGGTTGGACGCCCATGTTCAACATTAGTTTGTGAAAAGGATCCTTTGGTAAAGGTTTTATGAAAATTTTTGCAACTTGTTTTGATTTTGGAACATACTTTAGATTCAATTCATTCTTCTCCACATGATCTTTGATAAAATAGTATTTGATATCAATATTTTTTGTACAAGAATGTTGTACTAGATTTATTATAAGGCTGATTTCACTTTGATTATCACAACCTAAGATCAAAGGTAACTTTACTTTAACAAGTAAGTCTTCCAACTGAGTCTTCATCCACATAATTTGGGTAGCAGCTTGAGTGACAACGACCTAATCAGCTTCAACTGTGATAAGAGTTACTGAATTCTGTTTCTTTGTATTCCAACTAACACAACTTTTCCTCAGTAAGAAAACTCCACCAGATGTGGATCTTCTATCATAAAAATTTCCTACCAAATCAACATCTTAATACCCAAACAAGTCAATACTTTTTGAGTCTTCATACCTAATTCTGAAATTTGTTGTGCCTTTGATATATCTGAGAATTATTTTTCTAGCTAATAGATGTGATTCTTTTGGAGCACTCTGAAATATTAAACATAAGATAACAACATAAACACTATCGGGTCTTGAGGCAGTTAAATACAAAAAAATTCCTATCAGCTTCTGAAACTCTTTCTGATAAACTTTCTTACCTTCACTATCTTTAGAAAACTTGGTTCCCACTGAAATAAGTATGGAAATTGGTTTTGAATTTTCCATTACGAACCTCTTAAGAAGTTCCTTAACATACCTTTCTTGAGAAAAAAAAACGTGTTTCTTATTTTTTAAGATTTGTAACCCGAGTATTTAATTTATCCTAGCATGGAAATCTCAAACAATTTTTTCATTTATTCAGAAAATATTTCACAAGTTCTTTCACAATTCACAATAAAGATAATGTCATCAATAAATAAAATTATGATGAAGGAAAAATACTGACTTTCCTTGATGTATAGATTACTACCAACTCTACCCTTTTTAAAACTCATCTTTCTCAATCAAGTATCCAATTTGGAATACCATGCTCTCAGAGTTTGTTTTAGCCCATACAAGTCTTTCTTCAACTTATACACATAACTTTCATATTTTCCAACAACAAAGCCACATGGTTGATCAATATAAACTTCCTCATCAAGATCACCATTCAAAAATTCTGATTTCACATCCATCTAAAAAATTTTGTAACTTCATTTTGCAACAATAGCAAGAGTTATTTTTATTATTTCTAATCACACCACCAGATAAAAGGTTTCATCAAAATCAATATCTTCTATCTGTGAGAAACATTTGCACACCAATATTTCTTTGTTCCTTATCACTTTCCATTATCATCCAGCTTGTTCCGAAAAACTCAATTTGTAAAAATAACATTTTTTCATTTGGTTTAGGTACGAGTTCCTATGAATCATTCTTTTCTATCCGATCTAACTCTTCATTCATTTCCTGGACCCATTCCAGAGGCTCAAAAGCTTCATTCACATCTTTAGCCTCAACTTTTGAATACAAAAATGTAAATACCCCAACCCCAGTTGCCTGAAGTCGATGGTTACTTTATTACATTGAAATATTATACAAGGAATCACATCCTGAAGGATTGACCAGTTTAGTAGTTTTGGAAAATAGATTACATGGATGAACCTTACATTACAATTTAAAATATAAAATACAACATAGAAAATCCTTGATAACACCATTATTATCCTAAATCAACCTTGAATATCAATCATAATACACATCTTGACATCATGAGAAAAATAAAAAATAAGAAAGGGATGATCTCAGATTCCCAGTAAGAGTAAGCATACAACATAAGATATTATAAATAAGCATAAAACTTAAGGAAAGATGTATAACTAAAACACAATCCATTAAAACATAAAATTGAGTATAATATGGCAAGAATAAATCAAATAATTCCATATAAATAATCACATGGATATTATACTAATAGAATAATCACATGTAATATAAATAACTAATCTCATAATGATATAATACATAATTCCAACATCATAATCATACCATAAAGTCTTCATCCAAGACATCATATATAAATGGGTAAGACATTTTTCAAAACCCAAAATAGTTTGTATCATGAGACCTAGTGATGCATCGAGAGGCTATAGCTGGCTCTTCCCATCACTTAATAAGTCCAATTCATTCCTCATATGAAAAGGGTTATGAAATATAATCAACATAAACATTCATATTAAAACTATCATACAAAATGTGAATGCTTAAACCATAAACTATGAATGGTATCAATATAGCACATCTAAAGAAAAACTAAATCATAAACCATTCAATGAAATATGGTAAATGATATCATAAGATACAAACCTCAATCAATCATAAGATCCAACAAATAATTTTGACATAGATGAAAACACTAATAAAATCATTAAAAATCTCTTGAGATAAATACCCATTTTTACTTTGAAATCATTTATTTAAAAGTTGTTCAATTATAAAAGAAAAAATTTCATTTGAAAATAACCTTGTAATATTGTAAAGGAATCTTCAAAACATTAAGGCGTCATCATGGAAGAAAAATCCACTCACACCGTATAAGTTAAAAAAACATTCATTCTGCCGAAAAAGTCATAAAGTACCTTGTTTAAAAAATGACAAAAAGATTTATTTTAAACCATTTTATAAAAATTTAAACTTAGGTAAAAGAATTTAAAAATTTTTAGGATAATAGTAAAAATATTTTGGAATTTTTTTTAAGAAACATGGAAATGGATGATAAATATACCCTAGTAGATACTTACGTATAAACAATCCCGAATAATAATGAGATTGTGAAATAAACCCTTACCTTAGGTCTGATTCCCTTCATACATGCCCGAAACTCCTATATAGTGGTTTTAAACATATTATTGAATTATAATAGAATCATAATAATATTTATGATATCATATATGATTCATTTATGACTTTATATTACATGTTTATTAACAATTCCAAGTTAAAGCAACGTTTTGGGTAATATCTTCTTTGTTTATCGTAAGTGTTTTGACCTGTTATTATTAATCCTATTACTTATATCATTATTTACTTACTTCAATAATGCAAAAAATTATTTATATATCATATATATTTAGTATATAAATATATATAAAATATAGATATATGAAATGTAATACACTGTTCATAGAGACGGTAATCCGTACGTTCGCATGAATGTTGTTTCTGTTTTCTTATCATACTGAATGGAAGAAGGTAAATGAAATATGGGTATATATTATTCCATTAGAATTATTATGTCATAAATTTCATATTTATTCATTAAATAAATTTTTATAATCATTCTTGAATGGTTAACATGGAATATGAATCTCATCGTGTCCTGGAGATGATAGGCCGTACATACGCACGAGTGACGGTGTCATTCCTATAATGGTAAAGGGGTAACAAATTGGATGGTATATTAATTAAAAATAATTAATATAATTTAATATTTATTATTTATATCCATTATATCTATAATTATACCATCCTAATAAAGTGGAGATGAAAAAAAATTACACAAAGGCATGGAGACGGTAAGCCGTACGTACGCACGTATGATGATTTTGTTTTTCATAAGATGGAAAAACGGAGGAATATGGTTGTCCCGTAATCATAATAACATATCAACATATAAATTATACTTGATTTATAACTTTAATATGGAATAAAAACATGAATAGTAAGTATAAGAAGAAATAAACTTGAATGAGTTGGGAAAATAATTACCTATTATTCAGGGAACTTCCTTTAGATCTCTTCTCAAGGGATCTAGGGTTAGTCTTTTTGGAAGTCCAAAACCACCATAAATTGGATAAGGATGTTAGTAGTATAAATGGGAAGGGTTTGATCGAGCTATAAGACTCAAATTAGTGTGAGGAAGTGAGGGAAGAGATGCCTTTTTATAATAGATGGGAGGGACACTCTTGGAATCTTTTAAAATATTAAATTAATATAAATTTATTTTTGATTTCAAATAGATCAAAGTGAGTTATTTATAATCTAAGATAAGAATGGGTCAAAATCCTCTCAATAAATGTTTTTAGACAAATTTAGGTCAAATTATTAACCTTATCTTTTGGATTTAACTCATAGTTAAACTCTTTAACTCTTACCATGACAACTTGATTTTTTACTCTTTAAGGGTTAATATAGTTACCATAAAATTATAAATGAATCCAAAATGAATCATTGATGAAATATTTAACTTTATTATAATCATTTTCCCGAATTTTATTTTTTTATTAATTTTATATCACTTAATAAAATAGTATTTATTTTAAAGTATCATTTATGTCAATTTTGGCAGTATTCATTATTTTCCTTTTTAAAAATATCATAACAAGATATATTCAAATAAAAATTTGTAATATATCACTAAAATGTAAAATTTATCTATAAAATTCATGTATTTCATTAATTATGTCAAATTATATTTATTTTATTATTTTTAATATCATTTATTTGATATTTCCATTAGTTAAAAAATTATTGCATCATCATTATGAAAGACTTTAATTAAATTATTTATTCTCTAAAAATTCAAAATAAATTATCATGATGAATATAAATATATTATATTTAAAATGAATACTTATATTATAATTTATCTTTTATATAACCCTATATTAAAAATGATTTAGTTATTAAAAATATGAGTATGACATTTTTAACTTATCTTTAAATAAAATATAATAAATGTCATATTCTTACCCAAGTGGAATAAAAAGGTTATAATTTCAGAATAAGGTTGATTTTTTTTGAAACCCACTCATCCAATGAAATTATAACAAGTGTTATAATAATTTTATAATTTTATAATATTATTTTTATCTTTAATTACCCGATTTACTCTTAAGCGTGGTAAATAAAAATTTACTAAAATTACTATTCATAATATATAAAAAATTAATTTGATCCTATTAGACTCTAAATATCATAATTATTATAACTTTTTATGTCTATTTTTCCAAATCTAATTCACAGAAGTGTCTAAATTAAGTTTAATGCTAATCTTGTAGTTGTGGGGAGAAGGTGGGTAAAAGAAAAAATTCAAATGTTCAATAAGTTTTTATATCCAATTTCAATATAAAACTGATTCTAATGACCTAAATTATATTAATATATGTATTATTGATCTATTCCGACTTTAAAAATAAATTTAAAGTATAATAATTATTTAAATGAAAAGACCGTTTTTAATTACAATGCAATATTTTTCAATATTCACCAAAAAATAAAACTTCACAGAAAAATAAAAAATTCCCCTTGATCTAATTTTGACATTTCAAATTCAAAAATTAAGTTTATTTTTAAAAATAAAGTTTATAAAATTTTCCAAAATTTAGTTTTAAAATAGGAACACCATTAAAAGGTGGTAAAATTACTCTTCCAAAAAATATAGTTTTTTTTCTATAAAATTGGATTTGTTCTTATATAATTGTCTAAAAAAATAAATAAGATGAATGTTAAAATTATATGGAATATACATAAATTTTATAATTAGGTTAATAATATTCATAACCACTAATTTATTCGCTATGTTTTATCTTATTATATTAAATAATAATATTATAATAATATATTGTTGTTTAATAAAACTCGATCTTGTGTATAATGCATGCTATCAAACCAAGTCACTCTTGCGTGTTACAAAAGATAACTTAGTGTTTCATGAATTACAAGATATAGAATATATTTAATTTATTTAAAAAAAATATTGTAAATTATTAGGGTGTTACATTCTCCCCACCTTAAATAAATTGCATCCTCATAATTTAAACTTAGTCCCAGTAATTAAGACTTTTATATTTGAAAATACTATTGTTAAAGAACCCAAATCATAAATGGGGTTAATAACACATATTCTTTATAAGTAGGAAAATTAAATGTGAATCTCACCACAAAACTAGGCATTCGAATAGGAGAATATTAGTGAAAAGTATAGATATGAAGAAAAATGTAAATATTTGTAGGGAGTGATTGATGTCATCAATCACAAACAAGTGAACGATCAATGGAAAATTGAGGGTCTCAAAACCATAAATATATGATGATTTAAAATATCATTGGTTCAATATAAATTAACATTTTTTTTGTCTTTAGATCCTTTTTTCTAGAGTTTAAGAATCCTTTCACTCTATAAAAATGCAAGGAAATATAATTACTTGATATGTTTATATAAAAACAATCTTATCCTTTGGTTGCATCTTAAACTATTTCTAATTCATTTCTTAGAATAAGTAGCATCATAGGGTGGAGTAATATGTTTTCCTCTAAAACCTTTTCCAAAGATCAACTTAAACCATTTCATAAATGGTTAACTTTTCCAAAATGAACTTATCTTTAATATTTTCACAACATGAAGTGAATCTTATTTGTCACATTCCAAACATGTGAATACCTTCATCATGTATTCCATTGAAACATGGTAATAAACTTAATTATAATAAAACTTTATTGAAAATATGCATTCTTCCTTATTCCTTAAATATAACATATGTTATTGGACGTACTTATCAAATCCAATAATGTTGCAAACTCCATAAATGATGGTATAAACCACTTTTTCAAAAAACCATTAATCAGTTCCAATGTAGTCAGTACTATCCAATTTAATTTATCCAAATCAATCATCTATTTATTCCAACATCATTATCTCAGTGCTAGGAACATATTAAGGGTTATATTTCCCTTATCCATATGTTTTCCAAAAATTTCAACTTTCCACTGAGTCACTTTTTTTGGTACTATGCAATAAAAAATCCTTAATGAAATAATACTGCAGTACAATCCTTATATATTCCATAATTCTTATAAACAATCCATTAATGATAAAATACTCAATAGAAATAATTCTTGAATCCAAAAAGAAGCACATTAATATTCCTCTTCATCCGTGATAGTAGTATAATCTTGAAAATGATCCATTAGCCTCTTTTGGAGTATATTCCTATGACGAATGAGACATTGATTTGCGCAATGACCCTTATCCTTGCAGTTGAAACATTGTACATTAGAAATCTTTATCTTATCATTGTAATCCCAAGAACAGTGACCTTTCTATCCACACTTGTAACAAAATCTCATTCCTTTTAAGCAAGTAACAAGGTGTTTCTTTCCACAATTATTACATGTGTGAAAAAACTTATTTCCCTTCTTCCATTTATCCATATTTTTCCTAGCTGTCCTTTTATTCTTGTGCTTCCCTACGAAGCCATAATACTTAGAGTACTCTTTACCCGTCCCTTTATAAATCTTTGGACCTACCATCCTCTTCTTTTCCTGCTTTCCTTTGAGGCCATAGGACTTAGATAATTCCTTACCCATCTCATTATCACATGATACTATGTACTCAAATGATGAGAATGCTAGGAATACTATTTCCCTTTGAAATATTGGATTAATCCCATGAAATATATGATCCTTCTTACTCTTTGGATCACATGAATCAGTGAGATTCACATTCATTTTACTGTGCACCATTTCTAAATGACGACTTACACTATGTTAGATCATATCATAATGTATAATCCTAAAACTAGAAAAATACTTATCATAAATTTAAAAATTTATGCATAATTAATCTCATAATCATAAAAATGGTTTCTTTAGGGAGATATTTACCTTTAAATCCTTCATAATTATTTTTAAAGAAAATTTAAATTATCCTAATCATATTTACACCGAGTTAGTCCCAACATAAATTTTTGGAGTTTTTACCCCTAGGTACATTTGTACCAGAACCACATCCACTTGTAGTATCCAGACAAAGATGTATTACTAGGAAGACCCACATAATATCCACCTTACCAAAATTCTAGGAATTTATTCTATACTTATCCTCGAGTCTATCATAGGGTTATGTTCCCTAATTTATGTTTTCTAAATTTATTTTCTAAGGTTACTACTAAAATTCATATGATACCAACTATAAAGACCCCAACCCTAGTTGCCCAGAATCAGGGGTTACTTTATTACATTGGCATATCATAAAAGGAATCACATCCTGAATGGCTGATCAGTTTAGAAGTTTTGGAAAATATATTACATACATGAACCTTACTTTGCAATTTAAAACATACAATACAACATAGAAAATCTTTTGAGAACACCATTATTCTCCTAGATTAACCTTGCATATCAATCATAATACACATCTTAGCATCCTGGAAAAAACAAAACATAATAAAGGGGTGATATCATATTCTGAGTAAGGGTAATCACACAATGGAGGCTATTATAAATAAACATAAATCTTAAGGCAAGGTGTATAACTGAAATGCACACCATTCAAACATAATATTGATCATAATATAGCAATAATAAATTAAATAATTCTATATAAATAATCACATGGATATTCTAATAATTAAATAATCACATTTAATATCAACAACTAATCTCATAATGAGGGAATGCATAATGTCGGACATTATAAACATATTGTCAAGGCTTCAGCCAAGACACCACACATAAACGAGTAATACATTTGTCAAAACCCAAACAAGTTTTTCTCGTGAGACCTACTGATTTGTTGAGATTCTATAGAGGGCCCCACCCATCACTTACTTAGTCCAATGTATTCCTCATATGAAAAGGGTGATGAAACATAAACATCCGTATTAAAACTAGCATATAAAATGTGAATACTTAAACCATAAACCGCAAATGGTATCAAAATAACACATACATAGTAAAACTAAATCATAAACTATTCAATGAAATATTATAAATGATATCATAATATATCAAGCTCAATCAAGCATAAGATCCAACAGAGGATGTTGACACAGATGAAAATATTCTAATATCATATGTAAATTTTATTCAAAAATAGAAAGAAATAAATACACTCAGGGCTCGAGAATAGAGAAAAAAGAAAGATAGAACACAACTACGGGGGTCTAAAATAGTGAAGACTGAGAGCATCCCCTTTAATGATATTAATCCTAGTCGGCTTCAAAGTCTCAAGATTATGGATAACCATGCTCTATAAGCCTGGATTATCAAAAGAGGCTAGGTAATCTGCAACCCCATTCCCCTTGCGCCACGTATGAGACACTTTTGTGTTATTACCCATGCATCAATGACATTTTCAAATAATGTATTCAATGGACCACGACATGACACCCATCCCTTGAATCATGTTTTAAACCATATTTGAGTATGTTTCCACTTCCATGAGGCCTAACCTTCTCTGTCTACAAGCAATAAGACCCGCCAACATAGACTGTGCCTCCGCCAACAACGACGTGCCCTATCCCAGACGGATAGAAAAATCCATAAAGACTGAGCCATGGATGTCACACACGATTCCCCCTCCTCACATGAAACTATTGGAACACGAACCATATGTGTCCAATTTAAGGCCCCGGGTAGAAGGATTCCAACAGACCCAATTACCAACTGAGGGGTTGATGCCCAATGAGGTACCTTGTATAGCCTAACTAAGGCGTTGCAAAGTAGGGGCCTCCCGCCATGAAGAGAGGGACCTGGCCATATCCATCAGCAAAGTTTGTGTTCTATAGATAATTGAGCGACCGAATGAAACCACCCCTTCATGCCGCCAGTTATTCCGTGCCTTCCACAAGCACCAATAACTAGCTTGCAGGACTAAGGTGCACGCCCTGTGCTCGGGTCCCTCCTTCCCCATGCCATGGAACCAACAATCAAAGTAAGGCAGCTCGACCATACCAGGAAATAAAAAATTTGTGAATTCACCAAATAAATTACACACCTCCTTCGCCCAGTCCCCCTCAAAGAACATATGATTCGAGCTTTCCTCCTTATACCCCTTAAAAAAAACGCACCTAGACGCTATGCTCACCCCGCAACATTTAATATTCTCATCTGTGGGGACTGCTCGATGCTGGAGTTGCCAGGTAAGGAAATTAAATTTGGTGGGGATGATATTACACCACAGAACCTCATTCCACTCATCCTCGCCGATAGTCCTTTGTCGATAAAGCAAAATAAGATGACGAGGCAAACACAAGTTTATCAGGTTCTGTGTTCATCTCAATGATGTTGAACTTTTACAATTGTCCGCTCTCCAGCACGATCGTAATGAATGAAGGATGAAGGCTTGCCTCCATGAAGGATATATTAGTAGCCTGGAAACTAGAAAACCCAAGATTCTCCCCACACCAATTATCATGCTAGAACGAGACATATACTGTCCCCACGATCCAGCGTGAGTGAGGTCTCAGGAAGGAAACAATGGGACCGATCTCACCCCAGAGAGGAGAGGCATGGCCGTTATGAAAGTCCCCTTGCCCTGATAAACTGGAATGCATGGTTTTTCCCCATAAGGAGTGTCGTTCCAACACCTCCCATGCCAGTTTGGCATGCATGCAAGCAATGGTATCACTCAGACTCCGCACGTTGATTCCACCTTCACTGATAGGCTTCGCCATCTTCTGCCAAGAATCCTAGTGTATTCTACCCTCGAACATAGTTTCCCAGATAAATCCTGCAAGAATACTATAAAGTTTACGTATAACACCTTTAAGGGCCTTGAAAGCTGAAATAATGTGGACAGGGGTAGCCAGGAGCACGCTGTTTACGAGTGTAATCCTCCCCCTAAAGGACAAATACCGATTTTTCTAGTTAAGAATCCTCTCCGAAATTCTACAAACAAGAGAGTCAAAGTCACAGATACAAAACCTATTCAATGAAAGAGGATCTCCCAGATAAAACATGGGAAGGTCACCTCGCCAAATGCCCAAAGATTGACTCACCGTGAGGGCTTGGATAACAGAGCATCTATTAGAAATAAAGAAGCTACTCTTCGCCTTGTTAATAACCTATCCTCTCCATTAGCTATAGTCCTATAGGATTTTATTAAGCCCTTGAATAGACCTGCATGAAGCTTTAGATAAAATAATGTAATCATCTGCGAACATGAGATGAGAAAGTGAAGTCCGACGTATCCTCCTATGATATGGAGTGATCGAACCACTACTGTTTCCTCTATGAAGGATTAGGTTAATCATATCTTGTGCTATTATAAAAATTCTTGGGGATATAGGATCACATTGTCGAAGGCCCCACGTTGCTTTAAAGAAGCCAAAGGATTTACCCATGAATGTAATAGACATCCAGGCCAAACTAAAGCACCAAAAAAGAATATTGATATTCCATGAGGACAACCCCATACTTGCCAGAATTATGATGATGAATCTCCAATCCATTCGGTCATAATCCTTGCTCATGTCCAACTTGATCACCATATTAGATCCCCTAGTTTTGAAGTTGATATCTATCGTAAGTTCCTAAGCTAAAGCAATTGCCCCTGGATGGAGTACCCACTCACAAAAAGCTGCTCGCACTGCATAAGTTAAAAAAAGAATTCCTTCCATAGAAAAATCCATAAAGTACCTCATTTGGAAAATGAAAAAAATATTCCTTTTAAACCATTTTATAAAAATTAAAACTTGGGTAAAAGAATTTAAATTATTTTAGGATAATAGTAAAAATATTTTGGAAAATATTTTTAAAAAACATGGACATGAATGATAAATATTCCTCAGTAGATAATTACATATAAATAATCCTGAATAATAATGAGATTGTAAAATAAACCCTGACCTTAGGCCTGATTCCCTCTGTATGTGTAAAAACTCCTGTATAGTAGTTTTAAACATATTATTAACTTATACCATAATCATAACAATATTTACGATATCATATATGATTCATTTATGACTTTATATTTCCCATTTATTAACAATTCCAAGTCAAAGCAATGTTTCAGGTAATATCTTCTTTATTTATTGTACTTGTTTTGACTTGTTATTCTTGATCCTATTATTTAAATCATGATTTAATTACTTATATAATGTAAAAAATTATTTATATATCATATATATTTAGTATATAAATATATATAAAATATAGATATATGAAATAAAATACACCGTTCATGGAGATGATAAGGCGTACGTACGCATGAACGTTGTTTCAATTTTCTTATCATATTGAATGAAAAAGGTATATGAAATATATGTATAAATTATTAAATTAAAATTATTATGTCATATATTACATATTTATTCATTATATATTTTTTTATAATCATTTTTTAATGGTTAACGTGGAAGATGAATCTCATCGTACCGTGGAGATGGTAGGCCGTACGTATGCACAAGCGACGCTATCATTCCCACAATGGTAAAAAGGTAAGGAATTAGATGGAATATTAATTATAAATAATAAATATCATGCCATATTTATTATTTATATCCATTATATACACCATTATACCCATCCAAATAAAGTGGTGATTAAAAACAAATTACACCACGGTGTGGAGATAATAAGCCGTACGTACGCACGCACAATGATTTTTTTCATAGGATGGATAAACAGAGGAATATTGTTGTCCCATAATAATAATAATATCTTAGCATATATATGATACTATAGTTATTAATTTATTATGGAAGCAACACATGAATAGGAAGTATAATAAGAAATGAACTTGAATGAGTTGGTAAAATAATTACCTCTTCTTCAGTGGAATTCCTTTAGATCTCTTCTCAAGGGATATAGGGTTGGACTTTTTGGAAGGTCATGACCTCTAGAAATTGTATAATTATGTTTGGGGGAGAAATGGTAAGGGTTTGGTTGAGATATAAGGCTCAAAGTTGTGTTAGAAAGTGAGGGAGGGAATGCCTTTGTATAAGGGAGGGGATAAACACTCTTGGAATCCTTTAAAATATTAAATTAATAAAAATTTATTTTCAATTTAAAATAGCTCAAAAGTGATTTATTTTAAAGATAAGATGATTTCAAGTAGAAATAATCTTAACCAATTATTTTTAGAAAAGTTTAGGTCAAATTATTAACCTTATATTTTGGCTTTAACCCTCAGTTAAACTCTTTAACTCTTACCATGTCATCTTGGATTTTTTACTCTTTAAGGGTTAATATAGTTACAATAAAATGATAAATAAATATAAAATGAATCATTTATGAAACATTTAACTTTATTCTAATCATTTGGCCGAATTTTATATTTTTATGAATTTTATATCATTTAATGAAATATTATTTATTTTAAAGTATCATTTATGTCAATTTTGATACTATTCATTATGTCTTTTAAAAAATATCACAACAAAAAGATATATTCGAATAAAAACTTCTAATATATCAATAACATGTCAATTTTATCTACAAATTTTTTTGATGTCATTAATTATGTCAAATTTTATTTATTTTAATATTTTTAATATCATTTATTTGATATTTCCATTAGTTAAACAATTACCGCATCATCATCATTAAAGGATTTAATTAAATTATTTCTTATATTAAAATTAAAAATAAATTATCATGATGAATATAAATTTATTATATTTCAAATGACTATTTATATTCAAATTTATCTTCTCTATAACCCTATATTAAAAATCGTTGAGTTATTAAAAGTATGAGTATAACATTTTTAACTTATCTTTAAATAAAATATAATAAATGTCATATTCTTACCCAAGTGGAATAAAAGGTTATAATTTTAGACTCAAGTTTATTTTGGTCAAAAACCACTTATTCAATGAAATTAGGACAAATGTTAGGGTAATATTAAAATATTAAAATATTATTTTCACCTTTTATTACCCAATTAGCCTTAACCATGGTAAATAAAAATTTACTAAAATTACCATTCATTATATCCAAAAAATTAAGTTGATCCTATTATAATCTACATATCATACTAATTAAAACTATGTATATCCGTTTTTCTAAATTCAATTCACAAAAGTGGATAAATTAAGTTTAACGCTAATCTCATAATTGTGGCTAGAAGGCAGATAACAGAAAATATTCAAAAGTTCAACACGTTTTTATATCCAATTTCAATATAAAAATGATTAAAATGACCTAAATTGGATTAATATAAGTATTATTGATCTATTGTGACTTTGAAAATCAATTTAAAGTATAATAATTATTTAAACAAAAAGACTGTTTTTAACTACAATGCAGTATTTTTTTGTATTCACCAAAAAACGAAACTTCTCAGAAAAACACAAAAAATTCAACCTTAGATTATTTTGACATTCTAAATTTAAAAATGGAGTTTATTTTTAAAAATAAAGTTTACCAAATTTACAAAATTTTGTTTTAAAATAGGTGCACCATTAAAATATGGTAAAATTACCCTTGTGAAAAATATAGTTTTTATGCATAAAATTGGATTTATTCTTATATAATTGTCTAAAAAACACGTAATATGAATGTTAAAATTATATGGAATATACATAAATTTCATTATGTGGTCAATAATATTCATAAACACTAATTTATCGGCTAGTTTATATCTTATTATATTAAATAAAAATATTATAATTATATACTTTTGTTTGGTAAAAATCAGTCTTGTGTATAATGAAAGCTATTGAAGAAAGTCACTCTTCCATGTAACACAATATAACTTAGTGTTGTATGCACTACAAGTTATAGAATATATCAAATTTATTTAAAGATAAAACTATTGTAAATTCTTGGGGTGTTATAAAGAAGTATATGCAATAGTTATTGATGTTCTTTTTTTAAACCTTTTGATGTTAATCTCCAATAATGTTTTGAGCTTCCACTTTATTTCTAAGCCTAGGATGAGATTTCCGAGAATCATTCTCATCACTAGAAACAACTGATTCTAATTATTCTTCTTGGGGAGGATTACAATTTTTTTCATCCTTATTAGAATTTCTTTATTCCTGTTTATCTTTCTTATCTGTATGAGTCTGTTTATATTCCGCAGTTTTTTCAAAAAGTTTCACATCAATAGAGACAACTAATCTTCAAAATTCTTTGTTTAAACATATATATTCTATTCCTTCTAGATCATAGACAATAAAAATTCAATCTTTACCTCTATTCTCAAACTTTCCAAGGTTTCCACCTTTGTTATTTATGATTTATGGACTCCCAAAAACTCTAAAATGTTTCAAAATTAGAGTTTTTCCATAAAAAGTTTCATATGGAGTCATATATGAACTTGGTCTATAGAAACATCAATTTTGAATCTACACAAAAGTGCTCATGGTTTTCCTCCAAAAGTAATGAGAAAGACTGTGTTCAATTAGCACAGTACAACCTATTTCCACCAAACTTATATTTTTTCTTTTAGAAACACCATTTTTTGAGGAGTGTAAGGTGTGATGAAATCATGAATAATTCCATGCTTATCAAGATAAATTTCAAAATATTCATTTTTTATTTACCAACATTCTCTATTCTCAACTTCTTCACTAAATACCCACATTCCTTCTCAGCTTTCCACCTGAAAATTTTAGACATTTTCATAACATCTGACTTATGTTTCATATATACAACACAAGTAATAAAAGTAAAGTAATAAATGAAAGTGATGAAGTACTTATATACATGATTTGTTTTTTTCTCATTGGACCAAAAATACTAGAATGAATAATTTCCAGGGGATTTTTGAACAAATGTCAACTTTATGATACACAAAATTAACAATCTTTCATTTCTGTAAAATTGTGCAACACCAATATCTTCTTTTTGAAATATCAAAAATACCTTGGACATTGTATCACTTTGATAATTTTCTCATGTTTATTTAACACATGTGTCTCAGTCTTTTATTCCACAACTAATTTTAGTCTACCATACTTAGATAATAAAATTTTTGAACCTCACCAACTTGGAATAAGTTTCTTTTTGTATATTGGCCTCTTGTAACTATCTTTCCATACTCCTCAATTTTTCACAAAAAACTCATATTTTATAAAAATGGATTTGTTACCTTCATCATAGAGTGGTTAAACACTTAACAAGTTATGTTTAAGCCCATAAATAAATAAATCTTTATTGGAGTTTAACTTTTCTTTCCCAATAACAGTATATCTAATACATTTTATTCTGAGGGATTTATCATTTCCAAATGTAACAGTTACATCTTTGAAATCTTCCAAATTCTTTAATAACTTTAATTATCCTATCATATGAGAAGAACACTCAATACCAAAGATCCAAGACTGTTCCCCTTTTGTATATTTGAGAGAAGTTTCTACAATAAGATATTTTTATTTCCCTTTATCTTTCTTAACATCTAACTTTTGATATTTGTTAACAAAATTTTGTTTTGTTAGTAACAAAAAAATACATCCTTTTTCAAGATGTCTAGGTTGTTCACATATTTCACAAATATTTTCAAGAGGTTGTAATATATTTTCAACTTTCACTCCAACCTTCTCAGGTTTCTTAAAAAAATCCTTCTCATACTTATTCCTTTGAGAGGATTGACTCCCCCTAAATTTTTTCCTCCTATAATTTGTGGGACAGTGGTAATTTTTATGGTTAAACCAACATATATTTTCCATATTCCCGAATCCACCATAATACTATCAATATCCATAGAATTAATATTTTCCTCTTAAACTTCCATATTATCCAAAGTTGTGACCACATTTCTTTGCAACCTTATTATCATTACTTTATTGACCTCCCACCATTATGTTATCTACTAGAATCTTCTTTTTCATATCAGTTTTATTTTCAACCTTGTTGGAACCATAAGTATTAGAAATTTTTTCAGACTCATATTTTTTAGAAACTTATGAACTCTTCACTTTGTTGGTATTGGCTATATAAATAACCTTACCAACTTTGTTCTTATCAGGAAAAAATTCAGATATCTTCTCAACCTTTGAAGGTAATTTTTGATCTTTCTCAGGTTTATCCTTTCCAGAGATTTTAGAAACTTCAGAGATAGAATTATTGAAACTTGTAACCCTATGTTCATCTTTGGAAAGTTTTTTTTGGAAAATTTCTAACTATTATTATTTTACCTTCAACTTTACTTCTAGATGTTAATTACAATTATTTTATTTCTATAGATATTTCTTCAGATTATCAATCTCTTTCAGCAGCTTAACTTTATCATTAAAGAAACATTTTTGATTGTTTGTTTAATATTCTTCACTTTTCAACCTCCTGATTTCTTTCTAAAGCCTTAAAATCTTTCTCAAACACGATTTCAATTCATATTTCATATAAAATTATAGTTCAGTTTATTTTTATTCAAAACTTCTTCTTCCAAACTCTTCGTTATTCACTATTATAATGAAAAGATTTTCTTTAACTTTCTCAAAGTATTTTTCAGATTAAGCCTCACTATATTCTTCTTCATCATCTTTAGATAAGAAACTTATTCTTTTGGATTTGAATAATTTTTTATCCTTAAATTTGGAATAAGTTTTTTTCTTATCACCCTATTTCTTCCATGATCTTCTTTGCCTTCTATCATATTCCTCATTATCACATTCTTTATTTATTTGAGTAAAATTAGCTACAAAGTTCCCAATGAATCCACATTAAAAAAATTTCAATGGAAGTTTCCATTTATATTTACTTGTACCTCTTATGAAATTTTTAGAAAATAAGGATAAAAATTCATCAAGAAATTTAAATAACTCATTTTCAGAATCAGAATCACCAAATTCTTTTTTGATAATAATATTCTTTGACCTTTCTTTCTTGGAACCCTTGAAAGGAATTTATCTATCAACTTTTTTTTCTTTCCATAGATTCCCCCCTTCACATTTCATAAGTGATGAGAGTGATATGAAAGTCATATAGAGATAATGTTTCATGATCTCTATCTTCTAATGAAGATAATTTAACATTAAATTTTTTGGGAATAATTCTCATGATATTTTCAACAACTGTAAAATTTTATAACTTTTCACCAAGACATCTAATAGTGCTAACAATATCATTAAACCTGGTAAATAAGTCACCAATATATTCATATTCACCAATCTTGAGATATTAATACTTCAACCTCTAAATTTATAACCTTTACTTCTTTACTTTTTTATTACCTTCATAAATTATTTTTAGCTTATCCCAGATACCTTTGGCTATGGAAACACCCTTCACTATTAAAAACTCACATTTGTAAAGTGATGAGGGTAAATAATTTTTGGTCATTCCATCATTCTAAAGATTATTCTTTTCAACATATGTAAGAGGAACTTTATCATCAATAGGAGGAAATCCATCTATTGCAGCTTCAAGAATATCATACCCAAAAAATAAAGATAAGTAAACATCGTATCTTTCTAGACATGATAGTTTTTACCATCGAAGACCAAAATCACCTTACTGTTCACACAATTGAGATTATCCATCACAACTTCTCTTTCAAAATTTTAGCAAAGAGTAAACGAACGGAACTTTTGGCTCTGATACCAATTTTAAGTGCTCAGTCAAGATCAAGTATCACTAAGAGAGGGATGATGTGAATCAGTGATATTTTTTTAAAGTTTCCTTATTTTTGAAAAAACCTTCACCTAATTTTAAAGTGTTATCAATTTTTTCTAAAAACAAAATAATCACACATTCACAGGAACACAAAATTTATAAGGTTCACTGATGTACCTGATTTGTGTATACATTTTCATACATTTTATCAAGTTTTTAAAACATTTTTTTAACGGATACAAGTTATTTTGGAGATAAAATGCTGTAATTTGGTGATCATAATGATTTTTAGGTATTTCTATGACAAACACAAATCGGGGGAAAGTTGATCAAAAATTCCAAGCTACACGCCCTATACTTTCAGATGCACGCCGTGTACCAGAACCCCGACATGGATTGGCCAGGAAATGTATATTCCCAAGTTACCAGAAGCCCGCACATGCCATGTACATAATATACATGCCGTATATCCTCTTCTAGAAGCGGTTGGTGGCTGAGAAGAAGTCTACATGCCCATGTTGTCCGCTGACCTTTAGACGCCGTGTACATCAGTCTATACACCGTGTATTCCCTTCTATAAGCAGTTGGTGGCCAATGAGTGAGAGTAAACGCCGTGTATAGAGGTGATACATGCCGTGTACCTCCACCTACTAGGAGATTCCATGTTCCAAGTCAAAGAAGACGTGTTAGGTCACCCACCGGTGGAGAAAAAGATGGAAAAGCGCGTTGACAAGAGTACATGCCGTGTACTTTATGGTACATACCATGTACTCCTAAAACCTATAAATAGGTGGTAGGCCCTCCAAGTTCAGGATTTAGTCATTGATTAATTGAGATTTTGTTCAATTTGAAGGGAGAGCACTCCAGGTACGGCCTAGAAGAGAAGAAGGGGGAGAAAGAAGAGGATAGAAGAGAGAAAGGAAGGTGATTCTGTGCTACCTTCCTGAAGACCTTCACCCCAAATCTTTCAAGAGGATGTGTCCAAGTACTACAAGTTATTTAATTAATAGCTACTCCATGAGTAGCTAAACACCCTATGTGTTAGGGCTATGGAAAAATGAATATTGTAATTTATCAATTACGATGGTGTAATTGTATTATTCATCTTTTCTTCCTTATAATTCCTTATTAAACCTTTTCAAATATCACTATAAATCTCGTATCTGACCTAGAACAGGATTTCTAGGGATCCTTTAAGGAATTACGGTTAAAAACATCCATGACCATTGGGTGTTTTAATCATATTAAAAGGGATGAAATTAATAAAAATTAAGAGAAATCAATTTCCAGACCAATGAAATTGACTTCCATTGATTTAAAAAAATTTTACCAGACCAAGGGGGTTCTGTTACATAAGTAATCCTAGAGATGTGAATTATTATGAATAAAAAAACCTCATAAAAAAATTGGTTTAATAACAACCTCTTAAAATCCACATCCCCGACGCATTTCCCTCCAAATTTTCATCAAAATCAAATTCCCATGTTTTTCTTTATCCTTTAAGTAATTTGATAAGAAACTAAAATCCAATCACCTTTTAATCAAAACATAAAAAAACAATCAACTCTAAATTCAGTACACTTCATTAAATCAAGTACAAACTAGACAAGCAAGAAAAAAATAACTCCTTCTCCCTATAGATCGACCCCTTAATGGTACTGTAATCATTAGGGTAATACAATTTGGAAAGCCAAAAATAAAACTTCAGCAAAAACAACTGCCAAATTTTGGAACTATTTCCAAGGGAATGGTAGTTAAATTTGTTTTTATTTAAATCAAGTTTGTATCAAATTTAGTGAAAATAAAATTAAAAATTCCCAAAATTCTCTTTTCTAACCCCATTTATATTTATCTTTCTTCTTCCTCATTTACTCTTGGTGTGTTTAGTGTTGTGAAAGTTCATAGATGTATGAGAGACTACCTTACTCATTCCAAAATCACTGAGTCATCAGAGCTTCTTCTATTTGACCTAGAGATTGAATGAATGATTTTGAGGTGATTACGTACTCTCATGGATGATCACAACCAAAATAATCCTATAGAGAAAATGAAGAGGGAGATCCAGCTGCTGTCCTAGGAGCTGGACAACCATTTGTCCTGGATGGAAAATGGAACCAGCAAGCTCCACTTGCTCCAAGATATGGCCCGCATCAGCTCCAACAGTTCCAACCGGAGCAGATGCCATACCTATAGTCCGGTCATGGGCTATACTTTTCCCCTCAGGAGTAGCAATATATGCCGCCTCTACTCCCTCATCATCCACCTCTATGCTATACTCTCATGGAGTACGACCTGCCATCTATTCATGGAGATGACACAAGCATCGTTCGTCCACCGGTGCAGGCCCAACACTTCGAGATCAAGCCTTTCATCATGAAGCTGATCCAAAACATAGTTTAGTTTGATGGCCTGCTTAGTGAGGACCCCAATGAACATCTCTCTAATTTTCTAGAGGTCTGCGAACGAAGTGTCCACATATGCCATTTGTCTTCGCCTCTTCCCCTTCTTTCCAAGGGATAAGGAAAAATACTAGATAAAAGGTTTTTCGTAGCGATCTATCCTCACCTTGGAGGATTTATACCAGGAATTCCTGTCCAAATATTTCCCACCTTCAAAGACTGTAACCTTGCTGAACAAAATACACAACTTCCAGCAGCACAAATCAAAGTTGTTGTACGAGTCATGGGAGCATTTCAAGGAGATGCTGTGCAAATGAACACACCACAGACTCCCACTTTGGATGCAAGTACAAACCTTCTATGGAGGACTAACGAAAAACACAAAGTCTATGGTGGATGCTGCTGCTAGAGGTACGGTTATGAGATAGTCCCTCGAAGAGATTTTTAAACTACTAGAAGACATGTCTTACAATAGCTTCTAGTGGAATTCTGAGCGGGGCACATAAAAATAAGGTATGCACAATAGAGATTCCACTACTATGTTTTTTGCCCAGTTGGACGCTGTGTCCAAATAGATCGACACACTGAATCTAAAGAGCACATCTCAAGTACATGCGGTGAACCATCTGGTGTCAAGCGAATGTGGTGATAACTATATCATGGGAGAATTATCGGGACCTACAACCGGCCCTTAGATGAGCGAGGTGAACTATGTTGCTCAAAACCAAGGGTCGAACTAGTACCAGCAGTACCAGAACCCATCATGGCGTGATCAACAGAACACAAGCTGAGGCCCATAGCAGCAGAATCCTCAGCCCCAGTAACTCCTAGGATATAGTCATCCCCAGTAACAGAGCCAGTACCCAAGGAAACAACAGCCCTAGAAGGTCTTTTACCAGTATAATGGGTATCAAAACTCTCACCTGCAGCAGCCATGACAGCCACTGCCTCCACCAGCTACACAACCACCTCAACAGGAGAACACCTCAAGGTTAGAGGATCTCATAAAAAAGTTTATATCTACTACTGAGACCAGATTCTAGAATTAAGAGGCTTACATTAAAAGATTGGAGAACCAAATTGTCCAGTTGTAAAACCAACTCTTGGGGAGGCAGCCTGGTACACTATCGGGTAACACTAAGAAGAACCAAATGGAGGAGGCCCATGCCATCACACTGCGAAGGGGAAAGGAGCTACAACAGAAGGAACCACCATATCCAGGTGCACCTACACCCCCTACTGATAAAGAAGGTACAGTTACAGACCCCTCCTCATCCAAAGTCCCACCAAAATAGGACCCACAGGGTAATGTAAAGGTGGTTATCAAAACCTTAGATCCTTCCTTTCCCTTCTCAGAGAGGATGAAGCAGAGAAAGATGAACCACTAGTTTGGAAAGTTAATGGAAGTGTTCTGGAAGTTTCACATCAACATTCCATTTGTAGAGTAATTAACATAGATGCCGACATATAAAAATTTCATGAAGGAGATCCTCTCCAACAAAAGAAAGATAGAGGATCTAGGAACCATTGTACTAACCAAGGAGTGCTCAGCGGTCGTACAACATTTGATTCCTCCCAAACTTCAAGATCCAGGTTGCTTCACTATCCTATGAACTATTAGACCATGTGAGTTTGGGAAGGCCCTCTGCAACTTAGGGGACAACTTCAACCTCACGCCCTTCGTAGTTTTTAATAAGATAGGGCTCAACGATCTAAATCCTACTTAAGTAACCCTTCAGCTTTTCGACTGATCCATCAAATATCTGAAGGGGCTACTGGAGGATGTGATGGTAAAGGTTGGAAAGTTAATCCTCCCCACAGATTTCATCATCCTCAACATGGAAGAAGACCAGGAGGCACCTCTCATCTTGGGGAGGCCTTTCTTGGCCACTGGGAAGGTATTGATCAACGTACACCAGGGGGAGATGATTTTCAAAGTAAGCGATGAAAGAGTCTTCTAAAATGTCCTCAAAGATGTCAAGAAAGAATCATTATCAGATCATGAGGGATGCTATGTAGTGAACACCATGGATGATCACCTGAGTGGAAAAAGATATGATCTGGTATGTTATTTCCCCTCATATGGCTTGGTTTTTCCAGACATTCTAGTTAATGAAGTACCAGAGGAACTAAAATTCCTAGAAGTCCAGGGTGGCCACTACTGGCAGCGTGCTATTATTCCTGACATTCTGGAGTGGGTAGAGGTACAACCACTTGTACCTTCGATTTAAAGGTTCCTTCAATAGAACTGAAGCCTCTCCCATCTTCATTGAAGTACTATTATTTGGTACACTATCAAACATTGCCCACCATACTTAGTGAAAAACTATAACAAGAGCAGGAGGATGCACTTCTGCAGGTTTTGAAGTGGTGGAAATAGGATATTAGGTGGACAATTGTAGACTTGAAGGTTATTATCCCTACCATTTGCATCCACAAGGTGATGCTTGAAGGAGAAAAGCTATCTTGGCAACCACAACGACGCCTGAATCCCCCACAAAGGAAGTTGTGAAGAAAGAGGTAATCAATTTTCTGGATGAAGACATCATATACCCCATCTCAGATAGTTTGTGGGTGAGTCCCTTGCAAGTGGTACACAAAAATGGGGGTATCACTATGATTTCAAATGAAAATAATGAGATCATCCCCAAACGCACTATCATGGGATAGAGAGTCTCTGTGGTCTACAAGAATCTTAATAACGCCATGAGGAAGGATCATTTCCCCTACCCTTCATAGATCATATGCTAGGGAGACTAGCGAGGCACAAGTTTTACTGCTTCCTTGATGGCTATTCTAGCTACAATCAGATTTCCATTGCTCTAGAAGATCAAGAGAAGAGAACATTTACTTGAACTTACGATATATTTGATTACTGAAGGATGTCCTTTGGCATGTGAAACACTCTTGTCACCTTCCATAAATGCATGTTGGATATCTTCTATGACACTATAGAACAAATCCTAGAGGTTTTTATGGATGATTTTCCATTTATAGAAAATCATTCTCCACTTGCTTGCAACACCTGGAGTTGGTTCCCGAAAGATGTGAGAACACTAACCTAGTATTGAACTAGGAAAAGTGTCATTTCATGGTATAGAGTGGCATTTTACTTGGCCATAGAATCTCAGTAAAGTGGATAGAGGTGGACCTGAAAAATATAGAAATCATTTCATGACTTCCTATTCTGATTTCCGTCAGAGCCATCCGATACTTCCTGGGGCATGTAGGTTTCTACAGGTGGTTTGTCTGCGACTTCTCTAAGATATATCATCCCCTCACTAACCTTCTAACCAAGGATTCCATTTTTGAGTTTGATGAGGCACGTACCATAACTTTTGAGCACCTAAAGTAGCACCTAGTGGAAGCTCCAATGATGATTTCTCCCAACTGGGAGGAGTAATTTGAAGTGATGTGCGATGCCAGCGACTACGCAGTGGGAGCAGTCCTGGGCCAGTGGCTTGGCCAAATTTTTCGACCCATCTATTATGCCAGCAGGATGATCAGAGAGGCACAAATGAACTACACTACCATAGAAAAGGAGATGTTGTCAGTGGTGTTTGTGTTTGACAGGTTCCATTCTTACTCAGTTCTATCTAAAGTTATTGTTTATACTGACCATGCAGCACTAAAGTACCTATTGAAAAAGTAAGATACGAAGCCATGACTGATCCGTTGGGTACTCCTCCTACAAGAATTTTATCTGGATATTTGAGACAAGAATGGGAGTGAGAACATTGTTTCTGATCATCTCTCCCGCTTGGAGCTGCTGTGTTTAGAAAAGGAAGAAGATCAAGAGATCAAGGAGGATTTCCCTGATGAGCTCCTATTTTCATTCAAAGAATCACCTAGATGTTGGTATGCTGATATTGCTAATTTTTTGGTTACAGGTTCCATCCACCTGACCTCTCATTACAGTAGAGGAAGAGGTTTCTCTCTGATGTTAAGAGATACTTTTGGGAGGATCCTCTACTATTCCGATCCTGTGGAGATGGGGTGATCCGAAGTTGCATCCCAGAAACTGAAGTTCATGGAGTCCTGGAATTATCATGCCTCGTCAGTTAGGGGACATCATGGGCTAGTCTGTACTATAGCAAAGATCATGTAGTCTGTGTTTTTCTGGCCCACCATGCATAGAGATTCTTTATCCTTTGTTTCCCGTTGTGATCGATGCCAAAGAACAAGTAATGTGGGGTGTAGAGTTGAGATTCCCTAGCACTCTATCTCAGAGGTCGAGATCTTCGACGCATGGGGCATTGTATTCATGGGGACATTACCCCCATATTTTGGGAAAACTTACATCTTGGTCTGTGTTGACTACATATCCAAATGGGTATAAGCCGCTGCTACAACACACGACATGACCAAGGTGGTCGTGGAATTTTTAAAGAAATACATTTCTATTAGGTTCGACATTCCCCGTGTACTGATCAGAAATAAAGGGACCCACTTAGACAACACATTGATGAAATGAGTACTATTAAAGTATGGAGTGAAACAATATATGGGGACTCCATATCATCCCCAACCTAGTGGAAAAGTGGAGCTCTCCAACCGTGAGCTCAAGCAGGTTTTGGAGAAAATAGTGAACACTTTAAGGAAAGACTAATCCAAGAATCTAGAAGATGCTTTGTGGGCATATCAGACCGCTTTCAAGATGCCACTGGGGATGTCCCCGTTCTGCCTCATCTATGTAAAGCCATGCCATCTGACATTAGAGTTGGAGCATAAAGCTTACTAGGCCGTCAAAGCCCTAAATTTTGATTTGAAGGTAGCTGAAAAGAAGCATATGTTACAACTATCTAAACTTGATGAAATATGATTATAGGAGTATGAGAACACTAAGATGTACAAGGAGAAGACAAGAGAAATACACAACCAGATGATTTCAAAAAAATATTTCCAACCCGGTGATCAGGTACTCCTTTTTAACTCCTGTCTTCGATTATTCTCAGGAAAGCTAAAGAAAAGATGGTCAGGACCATTCCAATTTATATGAGTATTCCACCATGGAGAAGTAGAAATTTCTGGGGAGGATTGTCAACCATTCAAGGTGAATAGATAGTAGCTAAAGACTTACCATCACATGGAATAAATGGTGGGAACGCTCTCCACCATGTATCTTAGGTAAGCAGAGGTAAGTCGGTTGATCCAACGACCTAAAATAAAGGAACTTCCTGGGAGGCAACCCAAAGGTTACACTCCATGTACCCCCTATACACATGACATGTACTAATTATTTTTCATCTTTATTTGTAATATTATAAATATATAGATTAACTAAGTAATATACATGGATGATGCCGATGATGATGGTAAAGTCACTGGAGTTTATCCGATCAGTCACCGATTCGAATCCCTCCATACCTACCTTTAGGGGTTCCTTATTTTTATACTCGTGTTTTATTACACGACTTGTGTGGTATTTTTCATATTATATATATATATATATATATATATATTTTTATAATAAATTCCATTATGGGGATGAACCGGTTGGCCAAGGTCGTAACCCGATTCCAAAAGACCCGAGTTTGAATCCTGACAACCGTCCCATTTCTATCATTTTTCTTTTTAATAAAACCACACAATATGTATTTTGATATACATCGTGTGTGACATGTTTTCACTAATTACTAAAAATATTTTCAAAATAAAGGAATACATGCGGGTGAAGTTGGTAAATTGGAAGAGTCTTGACCCTGGATCCAAAAGACCTAGGTTCGAACTCAGCTAATCTCCCTACTTCATCCCTTTTATTATAATTAAAAACCACACGCTGTGCCTTTCATCCTTTCCATGAAGTATTGGCCATGTACATTAAATATACATAATTAATAAACATGAGAATAAGTACAACCTTTTCTCCAGTGGTTGAGGTATTCCGTTCAGAACGGCCGATCATCGGTTTAAACCTCACCCCAAGCACCGAACCAAAGGTTGTACTTCTCTTTTTCTAATTTTTGAACACACGGCGTGTATTTCCCGATACATTACATGTATAGATTTATTTTTGGTAAATTATATAAATGAATACATTTATTTTATTTTAATTATGGCTATTAATTATTATATATTTTACTATAATAATTATATCACATCCCTAAATAAAAAAAGACTACATGGCGTGTCTACTAGAGTACACACCGGTACTCTGGCTATAAAATTCATAAACCTTATGCGGCCACACCCCATATCGCATGGATCCCCCCTCACCATTTTATTCTCCCAGAAGCTAAATGACCTCACCTCCTCAAATCCCCCATTTTGTCCATTTTTAGATCTGATTTCTTATCCATTGTGATCCTCACTTCAGGTATGCTATTTTTCACACCTTATTTCCCAATTTTCATAGCATTTAGGGTGTTTTCAGATCAGCTGCCAGTTCAGCTCCCGAAGTACACATGCATGACATGAAGAATACACACCATGTAATTTTGTACACATCCACACACTATAAAATTTGAAATTTGAAATTACACGGTGTGTATGTTCGGTACACACCGTGTACCAGCCAGAATTGTGCTCGGGTACCTCATTCACACAGCCACACACACACCATGTTTACACGCATGACATGTATGTTCGGTACATGTTGTGTATCCATTTTTCTCTGGGCTAACCCATGTCCATCACTCCACATGGCCATGTGGACCATGTTCTTACACACGCCGTGCCATACATTCACACAACGCGTCCTTAATTTTTGGCTCTACCCAGACAGTGGCTGTGTCTTTGAAACACACGACCAGGAACCAATTTGCACATACATGACATGTATGTTCGGTACACACCGTGTATCCTTTCCTGGATAGTGACTGAAAGAACGCTGTCGTGGGCACCCTCAAATGATTAGTATGATTTTGGGGTACTTAGGTGCAGCAGAGTGGCTGACCAAGGTCGTCTCTCAAAGGAGGAAGTGAATTAAAACAATTTTTAGAGGTATTCTAGAAGTAAAATAAAAGAGAATAAAAACAATACTTGAAAGGATGGGGGTGTTTGTTTATAGTTTATGAATATAGAAGAAGTTTGCTGGAAGAAGATTGTATTTTTTTTTTGTTTTTAGTTTTGAAATGAAGTTTGATTAAAATGACACAACAAAAAGATGTTTGTTTAGACAATATTTAAAAGACGTAATCGATCTAACTCTACCTATTCAATCATTTATTAATCATTATCATTTAAATTAATATTCACTTAATTATGATCCCTTAATTTGTTAAATCCCGAACCCTACGAGAATTAACTTTACCACGAAGATTGAAGTGAATTTAACCTTAGGCTAACTTCGGAACATGCAATCGCAGCACCCTGCTTTGATTGATGTTCTAAGATTATCTTATGGTCAGTGGTAAATTAAGGCACATATCCACTCTGGAAATGAGGATGAATTGTGTTTAGGGATTATATTTGAACTCTACAAATTTATCCCGTGTGGTCTTGTATTACCGATTAAGATCGCGCTCTCACAATTTACACAAAATCCCGACCTCGCGTGTTTTTGTGTTAATTGTTCAATTGCTTGCTTAGTTTCTTACAATTTAAAAACACAATTCATGGATCATATTAAGTGAATTACAGTAGCTCATTGATTCAAAATAATTAAATGAAGAGGGTAGAAGATAGATCGATTACTAAAAGACTACTCTTCCATGGGTGGCGTAATCATCGTAGAAGCGTTTTGCATGTGCAAAGGTTTAAAATGGGTATAACCCAATAACGCTTCTACTCAAGAATTCCAGCCCAATTAGGAAGATTAAGAGAAGAAGAAATTTAAACAAAACATAAGAAAAGAGAAGAAATATAAGAAGAGAAATGAAGTTTATTACACAAATGAAAACATTACAAAATGAAGAAGAGAAGGAGGCTTCGATGAGGGGATCCTTGCTTCAAGAGCTACCCCTCTTAAAATGGTTGGAGAATTTGGGTGAAACAAATTCTCCTCTTCCTCCAATCTCCCAATGCACGTCCCAACCCATCCAAATGAGAAAAACTCTAATTTATAGAGGGGAGGGGAGGAGAGGTTACAAGTGGTTTCAAGTGTGAATGTGGAAATTCGGCCAAATATTTTATGCCAACTTGCACCGCCCATTTGACCACCAAAACGCGTGAATTGGCCGGCCTTCCAGAAGGATGATTTGTGCCACATCATGTTCCCGAGATTTCATCAAAATTTGGGCTCAATCCAAGCCCGTATGTAGAATATATGGCCCAAATACAGAACCTTCTCCATTCTGGCGAGCCCAGACCAACTTTGACTTCATGGCCCAATTTCAACAACCAAATGAACTCTTTAGCTTTAGTGTCATGAATAAAAGTTGTATATAATTACGTTAGGAACACTTTTAAAAAATTTCAAATTCAAATAATAAACATAAAAATATTTAGCTTCGAAATACTACAGTGCACTAATAAGGGTAAAACTGGAATTTTCACCAAATTTTCAAATGAATGATCAAATCCCAAATATTTTATAAATAAACATATTTAACACAATGTGAGGAAATTATTTCATTTATTATCAATAAAATATTCAATAAAATAGTGTTTTATCAACTCCCCCACACTTATCCTTTTGCACACCTGGGCAAAACCTCATATCAAGTAAACATCAATATCAAATCAAAACCAATTTTAAAACACATATCTTTAAGATCAATCAATTTCACACCAAGAATAAAAAGATATCATGCCTCATAAAAAACCTTATTTCAAGTTCTCCATTTATATCATTCAATATATTTCCACTTCATTTATCCACCCATGCACAAAACACTTACCTCGCTTGAATTTTCTCTCATCACTCAAATATCAATTTTTTTGCAATGTCTTTCTCATCCAAACTCATACAAGGGTCACCATAGGCTTGATAGATTCCTACATCGCTACCCGATGTGAGTCAAGGACATATGTTTATCATGAGGACTTTTCAGGGTTGTTCTGTGGCTTTCGGTTGGTAGGATTAAGATGTGAAAAACTCTGAGGCTGAATGAGGAGGGCTTGACTCTTTTGAAGAAAAATTGCATTAATCTAATTTTCACTTAAATATGGTCTTCTCTTCAATCCCCATAGTATCAATTCAGCTCCATCATCATGAAAAGTCATGAAAGGTTTACACCATTCATCATTTCAGCATAAAAAATATCAATCTTCTCAAACATGATTTTCTTGAAAGCTCCAGATGGGCACAACTTTCCACCTCAATTAGAAGCTCCAGAAAAGGCACAGCTTCACTTGTCATGAAAGCTCCAGAAAAGGCACAGCTTTCAATATAATGACTTTATTTAGCAGCAAACACATCTCTTCAGAATTTAATTTTCCACCCAAAGTATCACATAATGTGGTGGCACAACACAAGACAGCTTCCCCCACACTTAAGCTCAACTAGATTATGCAATTTCACTTCAAGAGTTGGTTGGATAGGGAAAATTGGCTTGTAATGTGGCTTAACCTAACAGGCTGTGCATGGCTTCTAAGGGCTACAAGGATTAAATATTCAAGGTAGGCCATTATAAAAAAGGATTCTTTGAAAAGGGGGCTTTAATACCAAACAAATGCCTCAATCATTTAAACACAAGTACCTCAAACCCTCAAGTTTTGACAGGAATAGATCAAATTCTGGTTAAATCAAGTATGGTTTGGTTCTCTCAAGAAGTGAGGTGAATGTAAAGAATATGAAAATAATGGTTTAGAAGCCTCACAGGAAAGTGATTTCAAATATAAAGACAGTGATATTGGCATGGGATTCAAAATTCAGCGTACTTTTTGTGAAATTACTAAATGTTTGAACTTGAAACAAAGTCATTTCAGCATTCATTTAAGCTTAGTTTCAGGGAGTAAATTGTTTCACTTATTGATATAGATTTAAAAATGGTGATGAGAATCATTTCAGCTCAAAAGTTTCAAAAACAAACAGAAAATTGTAAAATAAAC
The DNA here is from genome assembly GCA_963277665.1 of Viscum album. Lineage (NCBI taxonomy): Eukaryota > Viridiplantae > Streptophyta > Magnoliopsida > Santalales > Viscaceae > Viscum > Viscum album. The sequence goes on along the minus strand of OY728146.1, from coordinate 637,298,257 downwards.
ACACAAATTTTGAAAAACATACAATTTTTTTTTGTTTTTTTTAAACAGGAAAACAATTGAAATTACTAAAAGGTTCCCTCCCCCACACTTAAAATATTGCATTGTCCTCAATGTGAACCCATGAGATGATATATGCACATGAAATGCAGAATTTTTAAATAGGACAAATAATATAAAAGTGAAAGGGTTAGGAACAGCCTGATGTGATCAAGTGATGATGGGGTCATGCAGTGTGATAAAATCCACTGCATTAGTAGGATGGCCCTCAATGTATCTCTTCAAACGTTGCCCATTGACTGTAAAGCTCCTTCCAGTGTCCTCTTGTGTGATCTCCACTGTACCATAAGGAAAAACATTAGACACAATATAAGGACCTAACCATCTGGAACGCAACTTACCAGGCATCAACTTCAGTCGTGAACTATAGAGAAGGACTTTCTCTCCAACATGAAACTCCCTTTTTTGGATCATTTTGTCATGAGATGCTTTTGATCTTTCCTTGTAGAGCCTTGAGTTCTCATATGATGACAGTCGAATCTCCTCAAGCTCTTGAATTTTCAACTTCCTTTGAATTCCAGCTTGGGCCAAATCCATGTTACATTTCTTTATAGCCCAATATGCCCGATGGTCGACTTCCACGGGGAGATGACACGCTTTCCCAAAAACAATCCGAAATGGGGACATACCAATGGGGGTCTTGTATGCTGTCCTATAAGCCCACAATGCATCATCCAAGCGCTTGCTCCAATCCTTCCTATTTGGCTGCACGGTTTTCTCCAAGATTTGTTTCAACTCACGATTTGAAACCTCAGCTTGGCCATTTGTTTGGGGGTGGTATGGTGTTGATGTTTTGTGTGTCACCCCATACTTTCGAAGGAGGGAAGAGAAATTCCTATTGCAAAAGTGTGTCCCTTGGTCACTGATGATGGCCTTTGGTACTCCAAACCTACAAAAAATCTGTGCTTTGACAAAGTCCACAACAACATGAGAATCGTCAGTCCTGGTGGCCTTGGCCTCCACCCATTTACTCACATAATCAACAACAACCAAAATATACAAAAATCCAAATGAACTAGGAAAAGGACCCATAAAGTCGATGCCCCATACATCAAAAATCTCACAAAATAGTATGGGTTGTTGGGGCATCTCATGTCTCCTAGAAATGTTCCCAGTGTGTTGGCAATGAGAGCATGACTTACAAAACAAATGGGCATCATGGAACAAGATAGGCCAATATAATCCAGAGTCTAAAACCTTCCTAGCTGTCCGTTGGGGTCCAAAGTGTCCACCACAAGCAAGTGTATGACAGAAATGCAAAACAGACTCAAACTCATGACCGGGAACACACCTCCTAATGACTTGGTCACTACACATGCGCCATAAGTATGGATCATCCCAAACATAAAATCTTGACTCACTCTTTAATTTTTGGACTTGATGTTTCTTCAAATTTACTGGGATTTCAGAGCCAACAATGTAATTAACTAAATCAGCATACCAAAGATGCTTACCTGAGATGGTATAGAGATGCTCATTGGGGAAAGTGTCCCGAAGTGGTACCTGGTCCAAGGTGTCACCCTCTAGTGTGTGAGTAAGCCTACTCATGTGGTCTGCCACCAAATTCTCTGACCCCTTCTTGTCCTTTATCTCAAGGTCAAACTCTTGAAGAAGGAGCATCCAACGGATAAGTCGTGGCTTTGCATCTGGCTTCTTTAGGAGGTACCTCAAAGCTGCATGGTCAGAAAAAACAACTACTTTAGAGCCCAATAAATATGAACGGAATTTATCTAAAGAAAATATGACAACAAGAAACTCCTTTTCTGTGGTAGTGTAGTTTGATTGGGCTGAATCTAGCGTCCTCGATGCATAGGCGATCACATGTGAACGTCCCTCTACCCTCTGAGATAAGACAGCTCCAACCGCGAAGTTGGAGGCGTCACACATAAGCTCAAATGAAAGGTCCCACCGTGGGGGATGTATGATTGGTGGAGTGGTCAGACACTTCTTCAGCTCATCAAATGATACCCTGCATGAATCATCAAAATTGAAGTCAATATCTTTTTGAAGCAATCGAGATAAGGGTAGAGCGATCTTACTAAAATCTCTGATGAAGCGTCGATAAAATCCAGCATGCCCAAGGAATGATCGAACATCACGCACACATGTAGGATATGGGAGGGATGAAATAATGTCTACCTTAGATTTATCAACTTCAATTCCATGTTGTGAGACTATATGACCTAAGACAATTCCCTTTTCGACCATGAAATGACATTTTTCATAATTTAAGACCAGATTCTTCTCAATACAACGATGCAACACATCACCCAAACTAGAGAGACATTCATCAAATGAGGACCCATAAACTGTAAAATCATCCATAAATACCTCCATACAGGTCTCAATGAAATCTGAGAAAATACTCACCATGCATCTCTGGAAGGTACCTGGGGCGTTGCAAAGTCCAAATGGCATCCTCCGATAAGCAAAGGTACCGAATGGGCAGGTGAATGTTGTCTTCTCCTGGTCCTCTGCTGCAATGGGAACCTGAAAATAGCCAGAAAATCCATCCAAGAAACAATAGTGTGTCTTCCCAGCTAGTCTCTCAAGCATCTGGTCAATGAATGGAAGTGGGAAATGGTCCTTACGAGTGGATTGATTGAGTTTCCTATAATCGATACACACTCGCCAACTGTTTTGTACTCTCACAGGAACTAACTCATCATTTTCATTTTTTATAACAGTGAAACCAGTTTTCTTTGGTACAACCTGAACAGGGCTAACCCATTGTGAGTCAGAAATAGGGTAAATGATACCCGCCTCAAGTAATTTTTCAACTTCTTTCTTAACAACTTCTAGGAGGGTGGGATTAAGTCTCCTTTGTGGCTGTCTCACCGGTTTAGCCCCATCCTCCAAGAGAATCCTATGCATGAAAATGGAGGGGCTAATACCTGATATGTCTGCCAATGTCCAACCAATTGCCCTAATGTTATCTCTCAAAAGATTCAAAAGTTTTTCTTCATGTTCAAAAGAGAGATTGTTAGCAATTATGACAGGTAATCTATCACCACTGAGCAAGTATGCATATTTGAGATTTGGGGGCAATGGCTTGAGTTCTAATGTAGGTGGGTGATGTATGGATGGAGAAATTGATGCAACAGACATATCTGCACAATGAATATCAGTATCAGAATAAAAATCATCACAATCAGAGAATAAAGCACCAAATCCATCAGCATACTCAATAGCCATGTCATAATCAGAGTTCACATGATCAAAATCAGAATATGATTCCATTTCAAAATCAAATCTTAGAGAGTCTTGTTCCTTAAAAATGGGTGTAGAAGTATTCTTAGACATCAAACTAGAACCAATACTCATAATCTCCCTAAGCATAGGACAATCAAATTCTATGGAGTTTTTATTTGGTGGTTCAAAATGGGAGATAACAAAAGCAGAATGGTCCTCAGAGGGGTACTTCATGGAATCCATAACATTAAATATCACAACTTCATCCCCAAATTCCATGGAAAGTGTACCCTCATTGACATTTATGATAGTTTTTGCAGTTTTGAGGAAGGGCCTACCTAAGATAATGGGGGCATGAGAACTTACCTGATCATCCTCCATGTTAAGAACATAGAAATCCGCTGGAAAGATCATGTCTCTTACCCGGACAAGTACATCCTCAAGGACTCCTGCTGGATATGCCGTAGCTCTATTCGCCAATTGCACCACTACTCTTGTTGGCTTCAACTCACCAACCTGCAAGGAAGAGAATACAGAGTGAGGCATCACATTTATGGAAGCTCCCAAATTACAAAGAGCATCAGAGAAGTGCAACTCCCCTATGGTGCATGGGATGGTGAATGTCCCAGGATCCTTGCACTTTGTTGGCATTGCTAGAGTTGGTGTAATGAGTGATGAGACATTCCTTCCAAGGTTTATCCTCTCATTTCCCTTTAGCCCTCTTCGATTGGTACAAAGTTCTTTTAAGAATTTCGCATACCTTGGAATTTTCTTAATGGCTTCAAGTAGAGGAATGTTGATCTCCACACGCTTGAATGTGTCCAAAACCTCCTTTTGCATTGCTTCTTCAGCCATCTTCTTGGTTTGAACAACCCTGTTTGGAAAAGGAAGGGGTTTAGGAGGAACATCATCAATCTTTTTCTTACCTTTATCTTTCTCCTTGGATTGCTCATCAGTTGGTATGGAATGCGGCTTCTCTGAAGTTGAGGTGAATCCCGGTGGAATGGTAGGTGCAGATGTATCGTTCATTTGCTTCCCACTTCTCAATGTGATGGCACTAACATTCCCCTTTGGATTTGGTGTGGGTTGGGAAGGTAGATTTCCAGAATTCTTACTCACAAGTTCATGGAGGGCGGTGGCAATCTGACTCATTTGAGTCTTCAACTCTCTCAGCTCCGAACTTTGACTCTTCAGCTCATTCTGTTGATTAAGAACAATTTGTTTCAAAAGATCATCAGTGTTAGAGTCTACCTTGTGTTGGATATTCCCTTGTTGCTGACTCGTTGATGTTTGAGCTTCGAATCTCCTTTGGGGTTGTTGGAAACCCTGTTGGTAAGGTGGAGGCTGCTGGAAGTTTGGTTGAAAAGGGGGCCTTTGTTGTTGTCCAGAGCCATACCTCATGTCCGCTAGATCTTTCCACCCTTGGTTGTATGTTGGATCAAACTTCTTTTGGGGATATGGTTGTTGTTGTTGCTGCTGAAATGGTCTCCCAGGGAACACTGATGCACAATCTTCTGTTTCTTGGAGTTGTGGGCAACAGTCAGTCGGGTGGCTTGTCTCAGTGCAAATACCACAAGGCCTTAAAGGAGGGGGTTGGGATGTCTTTTGAGCCAATGCAATCTGCCTCACCATAGTTGTCAATTCTTCTAACTTAGTATCAATCAAATGACTTTCAAGAGAAGAAGGACTTACTTGATGTACTCCTCGAACATGTGGTGTACCTCTATCACCGAATTGTTGAGAGTTTTGGGCCATTTTGTCGATCAATGCTCATGCAGCTACTGGTGTCTTGTCCACCAATGCTCCTCCAGCTGCAGCATCCACCATGCTCCTCTCCATGGGTGTGAGTCCTTCGTAGAAGTATTGGATGAGGAGTTGCTCCCTGATTTGGTGATGTGGGCAGCTTGCACACAACTTCTTGAATCGCTCCCAGTACTCATACATTGACTCCCCTTGTGCTTGCTTGATCCCTGATATCTCCTTTCGAATGGATGTGGTCCTTGATGCTGGAAAAAATCTCTGCAAGAAAAGACGTTTCAAATCGTTCCAACAAGTTACATCTTCGGGTTGTAAATAATACATCCAATCTTTTGCAGCTCCATCAAGTGAGAATGGGAATGCTCTTAGTTTGATTTGATCTTCAGAGAAATTTCTAGGTTTTAGGGTTGAGCAAACCACATTAAATTCTTTCAAATGTTTATTGGGATCCTCACCAGAGAGGCCATGAAACTTTGGAAGTAAGTGAATTAACCCAGATTTCAGTTCGAAGTCCGATTCGAGATTTGGGTATGCAATACAATTTGGTTGATAGTTAATATCAGGTGCAGCCAATTCTCGAATGGTTCTATTAAGTTCATTTCCATTGTTTCCAGCCATTGGTTCTTGTTTTATGGTTGAATTTGAATTGCTTCCAATTTCAATGTTCTGATATTGGAGTAATTCTCCAACTGGTTGAATGTTGAAACTTCTCGTAGACTGAGAATTTCTGATTCGTGCCCTAAGGCTGCGTTCAATCTCAGGGTCAAGATCTAAGAGATATTCAGGATTATTTCGTGTCATAGATCAAATAAAAATGAAAATAAAGAAAGTGGACCATAGTAAAAAAAATGAGAAGTTTGAGTTGATGGTCCAAAAAGAAGTAGAAGAAAATAAAAAAAGAAGAAGAAAATTCAGATTGGGTAAAGAAGGAGGAAAGAAGAGAGGAAGAGAATAAAATGTAAAATAAAATAAATACCTCTAATTGGTTGAAATAATTACTTACCTCCCCGGCAACGGCGCCAATTTGAAAGAACGCTGTCGTGGGCGCCCTCAAATGATTAGTATGATTTTGGGGTACTTAGGTGCAGCAGAGTGGCTGACCAAGGTCGTCTCTCAAAGGAGGAAGTGAATTAAAACAATTTTTAGAGGTATTCTAGAAGTAAAATAAAAGAGAATAAAAACACTACTTGAAAGGATGGGGGTGTTTGTTTATAGTTTATGAATCTAGAAGAAGTTTGCTGGAAGAAGATTGTATTTTTTTTTGTTTTTAGTTTTGAAATGAAGTTTGATTAAAATGACACAACAAAAAGATGTTTGTTTAGACAATATTTAAAAGAAGTAATCGATCTAACTCTACCTCTTCAATAATTTATTAATCATTATCATTTAAATTAATATTCACTTAATTATGATCCCTTAATTTTTTAAATCCCGAACCCTACGAGAATTAACTTTACCACGAAGATTGAAGTGAATTTAACCTTAGGCTAACTTCGGAACATGCAATCGCAGCACCCTGCTTTGATTGATGTTCTAAGATTAGCTTATGGTCAGTGGTAAATTAAGGCACATATCCACTCTGGAAATGAGGATGAATTGTGTTTAGGGATTATATTTGAACTCTACAAATTTATCCCGTGTGGTCTTGTATTACCGATTAAGATCGCGCTCTCACAATTTACACAAAATCCCGACCTCGCGTGTTTTTGTGTTAATTGTTCAATTGCTTGCTTAGTTTCTTACAATTTAAAAACAAAATTCATGGATCATATTAAGTGAATTACAGTATCTCATTGATTCAAAATAATTAAATGAAGAGGGTAGAAGATAGATCGATTACTAAAAGACTACTCTTCCATGGGTGGCGTAATCATCGTAGAAGCGTTTTGCATGTGCAAAGGTTTAAAATGGGTATAACCCAATAACGCTTCTACTCAAGAATTCCAGCCCAATTAGGAAGATTAAGAGAAGAAGAAATTTAAACAAAACAGAATAAAAGAGAAGAAATATAAGAATAGAAATGAAGTTTATTACACAAATGAAAACATTACAAAATGAAGAAGAGAAGGAGGCTTCGATGAGGGGATCCTTGCTTCAAGAGCTACCCCTCTTAAAATGGTTGGAGAATTTGGGTGAAACAAATTCTCCTCTGCCTCCAATCTCCCAATGCACGTCCCAACCCCTCCAAATGAGAAAAACTCTAATTTATAGAGGGGAGGGGAGGAGAGGTTACAAGTGGTTTCAAGTGTGAATGTGGAAATTCGTCCAAATATTTTATGCCAACTTGCACCGCCCATTTGACCACCAAAACGCGTGAATTGGCCGGCCTTCCAGAAGGAGGATTTGTGCCACATTATGTCTCAGAGCTTTCATCAAAATCTGGGCTCAATCCAAGCCCGTATGAAGAATATATGGCCCAAATACAGAACCTTCTCCATTCTGGCGAGCCCAGCCCAACTTTGACTTCATGGCCCAATTTCAACAACCAAATGAACTCTTTAGCTTTAGTGTCCTGAATAAAAGTTGTATATAATTAAGTTAGGAACACTGTTACAAAATTTCAAATTCAAATAATAAACATAAAAATATTTAGCTTCGAAATACTACAGTGCACTAATAAGGGTAAAACTGGAATTTTCACCAAATTTTCAAATGAATGATCAAATCCCAAATATTTTATAAATAAACATATTTAACACAATGTGAGGAAATTATTTCATTTATTATCAATAAAATATTCAATAAAATAGTGTTTTATCAGTGACATGCCCCACTCAGCATGTCTATCCAGAGAACATGGGATGCTAATCCTATTAAACTACACTCCATGTACTATGGATATACACACCATGTTATTATATTTTTCTGGTTTTCTCACATTTTCTTCATTTTCTTTTATTTTATTTTTTATTTTGTTTTGTTTTCCTTTCTTCTTTAGGATATGGCAGATGGAGAACCTGCACGTGGGAAGTAGCTCGCCTCTACTACCGAGGGCGAGAGGCTCACTTTTCGCCAGATATGACTCTGGACCATGACGACACCATCCCCAGACTTCCCGGAGTACCATCCTCCTCCGCTGACCATCCTGCCACCACTCACCACCTTGTCAGAGGCTGGACCTAGTACATTACATCCACCACCCCACACGGAGCCTCTGAGCACCACCCTTTCTTTACCACCAACTGGCACACCTCTTGAGCCCTCCTCAATTGCGGCTGATCCTTCACCGGCCGCCATGTCCAGCGGACCTTCACCCACTATAGCTGCTCCGCCATCAGAGCCATCCCCTACTACTACCCCACCTAGGCCTACCCCTACTTCCTATCCTTTCTTGGTGTTTCCAGTCATCGACTTGGCGCACGATCGAGTGCGATGCTTCTCTCACTACAAGATTCCGTTGAGCAGTCGATATCTTGATAGCAGCATGCCTCAGCAGCTGGGTATTTGGGTAGAGTTGGAGGATCACCTCGGGAACACACCATTACTAACGATCTTCCTGGTCAACACTCCTATTTTCAGAGATTTATTTTTAGAGTTCACTGCGTCCTTTGAGTTCGACGGGCCTGAGTACCGGGTGTCACCTAGAGACATGGTCCCGGTGGTTCGATTTCGGCTGGGCGATTGACCATTTTCCCTTACCATGACTGATTTTGGCTAAGGGTGTGGATTTTATCCCCATCCAGTCACCCCACCCCTTTTCTCCACCCTGACATTCCCTGAGCGTTCTGAGATTATTTCCATGCGGTGGGATATTTCTAGGCCTGACCACCACTACATCTCTACTTCCCAGAAGAGTACCCTCATCGTTGAACCTATCCTACATTTCACCCATAGGTGATTTAGCGCCACATTGTTTCCCCGCCACGAGGATATGGGCGTTGTGACCGGCCGTGACATGGAGCTCCTCACTTGTGTCATCCGGCAGGACTACCCAGACCTCCCCTACCTTGCCACCTCTTACTTCCATGCCATGTTCACCGGCCGTCAGGGAAACTTGAATAGTGGGTTCTACGCCACCTTCTTAGCCCACCACCTCATCATTTTTGAGCCTTCCCTCCCCCATGACCTCCTAGGTTCCCCCCAGCGGATGGAATTTCTCATGATTATTTGCATGGGATTGGTCTGGAAGCAGGGGGCACTTACATCCTTACCCAGGCCCCACCACTGCCCCCTGTCGACCCTCCTTCCACTGATTCTACACCTGACCCTCCTTCCCCACCCCACTCCCTTCTTCTAGACTTCCTTCTTCTTCCACCATTCCTTATTCTTCTATTACTTCTCCTGCCCCACCTCCCTCTACACCCTCAGTCGATCTCTCCTTTACCCTCCACCTAGATGAGTTGGAGTGCCACCGGGATACTATGGATCAAACTCTTAGGTGGATTGAGTAGAAGTTGGGTATTCTTCTTCAACATCATGATATTCTACTACCCCCATCTCCCGCTCCTTCAGATCCTAGACCTTCTTCCGCAGCTCCACCACCATTTATAGCACTGGCCACGAATTCAGTTCTCCTCTCCACTACTGGCCCAACTGCTACCACTACTATTTCCGGTTCAGAGATAACTGCCAAGACTTCTATTCCGAGTGAAGATCATGTGGCTCTAGTTACTACAACTTCTCTTTCGAGTGTAGCTTCTACTCCTCCAGCTTCCATGACTGCTGATCTTTCTCTACTAGCCGCTTCTGTACAGGATGCTGCCTCTTCTGAGGTGACCCCATGACTATTTTTTGGGCACATTTTTTCCATTATATATATATATATATATATTTTCTATCTTGTTCCTGTGTTCTGTTGTGTATTCTTTCAGTTTTCTATCTCCACGACCGTTAAAGGTACCCTAGTGCGCTTTGGGTTGTACTTATCCACTGCTTCCCGTCTTTCTTCACCTAGACATGAGGGGAGTATTGTTTTTCCAAATTCTATTATTTTCTTTTTCTTTTTTAGTATTATTCTTCCATTACTTACCCTCGTCCTAGTCCACTATTGTGTTCCCACATCACCTTATTCACCTTTATGTGGAACTTGGGAGACTATATACCCTATTCAGTGGGGGGGGGGATCTCTACCTACACTTCTCTTTTTCCCTTGAACTAATCTAGGAAACATCATTAACAAATGAAATATTTTAAATTGTGGAAAATTTTCAGTTACTTATAATTGTAAATAATAAAGGCATAGTTGATAATTTTAAAAGTTACATGCTTATTTTAAAATTTCAATATATTATTTTAAAATGATTGTTGATATGGTTGATTTTCCGACTTAAATTCTTGGCTATCTACATTTATTAGACTATTCATTTTTTTATTCATTCCATGACCTGATTGAACCTTTATCTTTTTCCTCATTCCCGAGAGGTATTCTAAACCTTTTTGACATATCATTTCTTATACCCTCTTTCTTGAGAAATTCTTGGGATATGCATAACTACCAAAATTTTCTAGTTTTTCTCTTCAAAATATGAAGATTTTTTAATCTCATTAAAACTATTAAGGAATTTGATTGTTTTTTAACCCCTTTGACCTTGAGACATACCCTACATCTGATCTTCGTAAACCCTTAGAAACCATGAACTGCCTTGATAGGAAGCTAAATTATGAGCCAATTTTCCCTTCCTACCCTAATTCTTTTATAAAATTTCATGATTATTTACTTGATCTTTAGAGAGGGATTTTTGTTTTTTCATGGTACATTTTGGTGAGAAACCATGAACTTAAGTGTGGGGGAGTTTGTCACTTGTTAATTTGGGAAAAAGGGTTCTATATCCTACTATCAATTGTATTCTTAGTGGTCCCTTTATTCTCAAAAAATGAAAAAAAGGACCAAGTTCATTTATTACACTTTACTAATGGTTTATGGACCCATTTTGGAAAAAGACTATCATGGTAATGTTATCCTTTTTAAGAGATCTTGATTAGGGATGGATTTTCATTGAGCTCTAATTTTTTAATATCATGCATTGTTGTTTAAGAATTTAAAATCCTTTTTCAAGACTCTGAGATTATTTTTCACATTAATACCTTCCAACCCTTATCCTCAGAAACATTTGAACCTTGATGAAAGCCCTCATGATTTTTGTGATTTAAATTTCTAAAGTATAGAATGAGAAGAGTTTCAAGCCTATGGATAGAGTGAATGTAGTTAAGATTGAGTACAACTCTGATAAAATTATCTTGAGTGATGAGAGTATTATTTTTTGGTGAGGTAAATCATCAAGTAACATGTGTAATTGTGAAATGTTGAATGATGTTCATAAAAGAGAATGAAAGTTTCATAATTAAAACTATAAAGGAGGCATGATTAGAATATCATTTAAAAATTGAAATATGTTTTTGTATCTTTATAAAATACTTTGATATGCCTATAGTATTTATAAGTATAATTAAAGTTGAATGCTTCCATTTTTGGAATATGGATACTATCGATTAGATGTTGATATTTTTCTTGAGGACAAGAAAATGACTAAGTGTGAGGGAGTTTAATGTTCCTGATTTATGTATACATTTTTGTACATTTTATCGAGTTTTTAAGACATTTTTTCATTGAATACAAGTTATTTTTGTGATAATATGCTGTAATTCAGTTATCATAATGCTTTTCAGGTATTTACCTGACAAAGACACAAATTAGGGGAAAGTTGATCAAAAATTCCAAACTACATGTCGTGTACTTTCAGATGCACACCATGTACCAGAACCCCAACATAGATTGGCTAAACAAAGTACATTCCCAAGTTACCAGAAGCCCGTACATTCCGTTTACATAATATACAAACCATGTATCCTCTTTTAGAAGCAGTTGGTGGCTGAGAAGAAGTCTACACGCCCATGTTGCCAGTTGACCTTTACACGCCGTGTACATCAATCTATACACCATGTATTCCCTTCTAGAAGCAGTTGGTGGCCAATCAATGAGAGTACACACTGTGTATAGAGGCGCTACACACCATGTACCTCCACCATCAGGTAGTGCTGTGTTCTAAGTTAAAGATGATGTGTTAGGTTACCCACCAGTAGAGAAAAATATGGCAAAGCGCATTGACAAGAGTACACGCTATGTACTTTTCGGTACACACTGTGTAATCTTAAAACCTATAAATAGGTGGTAATTCCTCCAAGTTAAGGATTTAGTCATTTATTCATTGATATTTTGTTCAATTCTAATGGAGATCACTCTAGGTACGATCTAGAAGAGAATAAGAGAGATAAAGAAGAGGAGAGAAGAGATAAAGGAAGGTTCTTCTGTGCTACCTTCCTGATGACCTTCACCCCAAAGCTTTAAAGAGGATGTTTCTAGGTAATACAAGTTATTTAATTAATATATAATCCATGAGTAGCTAAATAACCTATGTCTTGGGGCTGTGGACAAATGAATGTTGTAATTTATCAATTGCAATGTTGTAATCATATTGTTTATATTTTCTTCCTCATAATTCCTTATTAAAACTTTTCAAATATCACTAGAAATCTCATATCGGACCAAGAACATGATTTCTAGGGATCCTTTAAGGAATTAAAGTTAAAAGCATCCATGACCATTGGGTGTTTTAATCATCTCAAAAGGGATGCAATTAATAAAAATTAAGAGAAATTAATTTCCAGACCAACGAAATTGACTTCCATTGATTTAAACAAAACTTACTGGACCAAGGGGGTTCTGTTACATAAGTAATCCCAGAGATGTGAATTATTATGAACAACACAACCTCATAAGAAAATTGATTTAGTAATAACATCTTAAAATCCACCGCCCCGACGCATTTCCCTCCAAATTTTCATCAAAACCAAATTCCCGTGTTTTTCTTTATCCTTTAAGTAATTTTCTAAGAAACTAAAATCCAATCACCTTTTCATCAAAACATAAAAAAACAACCGACTCTGAATTCAGTACACTTCCTTAAATCAAGTACAAACCAGACAAGAAAGACAAAAATTACTCTTTCTCCCTATGGATTAACCACTTATTGGTACTATACTCGTTAGGGTAATACAATTTGGATAGCCGAAAATAACACTTCGGTAGAAACAACTACCATTCACTAATTAGAAATACTACCTATGTCCTTGGTATGGCTTGGAAACAATACAATATTACACAATCCACTAGAAAACAATCATTTTGTATGGAATACAATGAGTAGGATATTCCCTTACACTCATGTAGCACTATGCTTTATACAATAATACAAGTGATTCAAGTAGCAAAAAATGATATAATACAATTTGTGTAATAAGTTTAACAAACATGTTACTATGATTCCTTGTCAACTTTTAAAAATACGTTAAAAACAATTCTTCACTTTCTGATCTAGAAACAGAAAAAAACTTCTTCTAGACTTTGTAATGATAATTAGTCTGATTTCTCAATATGATAATATAACTTTGTTTGAATACAACTGAAACAATTCTGAACTTATTCTTTCTTAGTTTGGGGATCCCAGTCTGATTTCCCAATCTGATTATGGAAAATATGATTACAATATTGTCTCTTCTCCTTTCCTTCTTCTGTTTGAATAACTTCCTCAAGAAAGCACAAACCAGAAAATTATTCTCCTTAGGACTTTAGTGATTCTCTCTCTTATTCCATGCACAATAATTATATCAAAAAGTACATAATACCTTCTCCTTTTATAGGCAACCTAAAAGAGGTTTGGGAGGGATTATGAAAATCTTTCCTTCTCAACTAATTTTACAAAATATTTAAATTTCCCTTAAATCTCGGATACATATTTGACTTATTCAACACTACTTATCTCTTATCAAATCTTCTCAAAACTTCATGAATTAAGCTTGATTCATAATTTCTTCACAAACTTTAATCTGATTCCAATTCCCCATTTTGATTTCTTCATTACGACGAAGAAATCATATCCTTCGTTACGTTTCTCCGCACCAATTTTAAAACAAACATATGTATTCTCATTAGGATTATTGGAACCAACTACTCATTCATATTTCTTCATTATTTTGGAGACAAAAAATTCTCAATTATATTGATCTAGACTAAAAGAAACATATGAAAATCATTCTTTAAACTTCTTCAACCACTTATATGATCCCCGTGACAACACTTTGACAAGATTCAAGGAATAATCCTTTTCTTCTTTTCCCATACCAATGATCTTGTGTCCGATGAAGTCATCAGTGTCAGCATGAATTTAATGGATCATTATCTACTTCATTCCATCAATCGATGTCAATTTAGGTTCTATGGATCTTGGCCCAATAGTTAAGGAAATTATTCTTTCTCTTAACCCACTTTAAAAACAACCAACAATTCATCTTGATGGAAAAAGATTGACTAAATTGTTGCTTTATCTCTCTGATCCCTTTTTGAAAATCCACTCTTCTTTTCTTATTTATTGGTCTCAATAATTCCCCAATAAAACAAATCTACCTCTGATTTCTTTTTGAAAACATCATTGAGTATGATGATCAGTTTTTGTTTAACTCTGATTATCGGTGGCACTCCACGTCCAATGGAATGGTTCCAACAGCTTCAATTTCAACAAATTATTTTCTCTTCTGATTATGATACCAATGAACTTCCATCACTTATCTACTTATTTCTCTGAGGATTTATTTCTTATGAATTATTAGTCTGATTGAAAACCATCACCTTCGGGTTCTCACATTATGATCAACCTTCTCAGTCTTTAAAAAAATCTATGTCTAGTGATCTCATTATGATGAACTAATAATGAAAATCTTTGTATTAAAAAACTTCCTTCTTCCAAATGCTTCTTCTTATATCATAACTTCCTCATGACTTTGAATATGTTTAAGATTGGAATAAAATCACTTGACTTACATTGGGAAGTATTGTAACTTCCCATCCTTTCCAGCATCTTCTTTCTTTGCATACCTCAATACATTTGGAAACACTTCCCATTTATTTCATAAGGATTGAATCATAAGTTTCTCAAAAAACTTATGACTTTTGTGAAATAAGAAATAGAAAATCATCATCAGGTTTTGAATGGATCCAAGAAGACTATGATATAACTTCTCAATATGATATCCCTTTCATTTCGAACTCAGGGTGAGTCTGATGAACCTTTTCTTCCATAAATATTATTCTTAATAGGATGAAATTTCTTAAGCATTGTGAGTCTGATGTCTTGAATATGATGGTTAGTTTGATTCTTATTTTTTACAAAGTAAATTGATTTTTTTATTCTTTGAAAACAAAAGAAAATAATTTCAATAAAAACTTTATTTAGATTCCAAAAACACATTCCAGCCAACTTGATCCAAATAGTTATGACAACTCATATCTTAATACACTTTAATTCACAATTTATTACATAAATATACATTTAATACAACCCCAAAAGATCGTGAGACCTATATATTTGGGTAATTAGGTAAATAAAATAATAACTTTCAAAAGAAATATAAAAAATTTATTTAAAAACTACATTACACGCACTTATATTCCATGGATCTTCTAAAATTTCATGAGATAACCTAGGGACATACATAAGAAAGGGGTGGGTTATAAAGACCAATAACGGAATAAATAAAACATATTATAAGGTAAAGAAATAAATGTGATCCATGAGACATATTATGGTAACATAATAGGGGTGAGAATCATAATCATGAACAATGAGACATGATATAACATGGTAACATAAAAGCAACATAAGAACGTGGCAATGACATAAAACATGACATCATAATTATAAGTCAAGGCTAACCGCTAGGAAAAAATAATAGTGTGCATATGATAACCTACCGTACACCATACATGATATCTCATGTGATAAAAACATTACCCAATGCATTGGATGAATATATAATTTTGGACTCACCTGTCACTTTCATATCATGTACATGATGTGTGACACACAGATCATACAACAAAAGGATGTATTTCATCAATTTTAACCATATGCATAAGAAGTGTGGGTTACATACATGTATATCCCCAATAAATTAAGGATAGGTACAACTAGGTGAATACCCTTGAGTGGAAATGAAGACGGATATTCTGAAGAACCTTTTTGATGTGTTGTTTTAACAAAGTTTTTATATTTATTGAAAACTAACTTTTTTATAAAATAATGTTTTTATTATTCATGATTAGACCCAGTCTATCAGAATGAGTTTTTATAAGAAAGCTTAATTTTTTTGAATGTTCAAACCAAAACATAAAAGGGGAGAAAAGTTTTTATCTTTGAGAAAGTTGTTTTATGGAATTAGGATTTTGGACTGAGCAGTACCAGATGTGGAAGGTGTAAAGAATATAGAAGCTAGAAGTTATATAAAGTTGTTTATTTGACACAAATCAAAATGAAGTTCAAGATTTAATGGAGTCAACATTGGTTACAAAGTCAGAAGTTGCAGAGTGAGTAAGTCAGACCTATAAATCAAATATATAGATCATTAGATCTAAAATAATCGAAGGAAAATGTTTTTTTACTGTAAGTTTTTCTTTGCCACAATTATAGAAAGAACGAAGTTTCTGAATTAGAATGTTATAATTTTCTAAGTGAATAAGTCTTAATGTTTCTAAAGAGTTTTTGAAAAAACATAGTGAAGTTAGTAGTTAAAAAGTTTTCATACTTTCTAACCCAAGTCAGAGGATTATTTACCAATATTGAATTTCTTATAAATCATGAATACTGTCATGATACAAGATTTTTAAGAAATAGAGGAATTGTAAGGATTGTATCAGTTCTAGAAACCCCATCACAAAAGATTGTTTCCAAAAGTACTATACACAGAAGTTGTCAAAAGTAAGAATGTGTAAAGCTAATGAAGTTTTAATAATTTCAAAGTTGTTGAGTAGAGTTTACATTGTAATGAGGATTCCACCAAACTGATTTTAAAAAGGAAATATGACCATATTGAGTATGAGAAGGAAAATAAAATCAGAATAACTTTGATGAGTATAGTCAGATCTTAATGAGTAGATAAGGATAATTAGATTGTAATGAGCAGTGCAATATAGTCAGATCGTAATGAGTAGAGGAAGATAGTCAGATTATGGTCAGTTGGGGGAGTTTCATCATAATAAATATAAATAAGTTATATCGGATTTAATCTGAGGAAGTTATATCATACTGAAGAAAAGTTAGTTTGTTTGAGAAGACTGATCTCAGAGAAATCTTGAAATTTTTTGAAGAAGTCAAAGTTTAAGTTTAAATGTGAGTGATTTTTAGAGATTTGAAGTTTGGGTAAGCGCGAAATTTTTTTCACTTTCCCTCCTTTGATATTATGAGTTTCCTATAAATAGAATCAAAGTAGATTCATACTTTTCAACTTTTTCTTATGCAGAAAAGGTAGAGTGTTGTATAATTCTTGTTAAGTTTTCTTTCCGAACTGAGATCTTAGAAGAAGTTCAGACACTTGAAAGTTTTGTTTACCAGACAGAGGAAGATAGTATTGAGCATTTGAGAAGAGTTTGATTTTGGAAAATTGTGAATGGGTTCATCATACTGAGTCTATCGAACTGAATTCATTAGACTGAGGAAGTTCAAATTGAGTTTTGAGTAGTTTCTAAGAAGCACAAGTTTTGTTATCTAGACAGAACAAAAAGTTTCTTCAGGAAAAAAATTGAGAAAGGTAGCATCGTATTGAGTTGATCGGACTGAGTCAATCAGACCAGATTCATCAAACTGAAGGCCATCAGACTCAGGGTCATCGGACCCAGGAAATTTTGCGGAGTATATTGAACAAAGTCTTTATTCTTTTTTTTCTCAATTGTTTTGTAATAAAATTTTTAAACTGACGAGAGTCTATATAATCATTCCTATTAGTATATAGAAGGTTTCCAATAAGAGTTGGCACAAGTTGTATTCACTTCTTCATAATAGTGAATTTTCATAGACCCATGAGAGTGGCTATGAAAAGGATACATGTTATCACTCTGAGGATGAACATTTCAAATCTCATGTGCTATACTTACTTTCCTACTTTTTCATACATGAGTATTTACTAAAATATGACAAGGATATAAACTTTAATAGGTTGCAGGGGTTAATTTTTTAAAAGTATTGAAACTAATAAAAGTGAATAACTGATTCAACCCCCCTTTCTCAATTGTTATTAGATCTTTTAGAACTTAAATTGGTATCAGAGCCAAGGTTACCTTGTTGAATCCTTATCATGGATAATATCAATTTTGTCAATAGTAGAGGGTTTTCTACAGTTGATGGAAAAAACTATTATTGATGAAAAAATATGATGATTCTTTATCTCCTAACTATTGGTTTGGAGGTTTTATGGAAGTTTTTAATGATACTACAATTGGGTTTCCACCTATTGAGAAGGATGGCCCGATGAATTTTGCTGATAAGAGAAATATTGAAGTTGATGGAAAGGCTAGAAATGTGATCCTTATATCCTTATCAGAAAATGTTTTTATGAAGGTGATGGGTGTCAAAACTTCAAAGAGTATGTAGGAAAAATTGGAAAGTATTTTCAAAGGGAAGACTATAGTTAAGGAAGAAAAGATACAATTTTGGTGTAGTAAGTATGAAGACATAAGAATGAGAGATGAAAAAACTATTGATGAATACTTCACCAGAGTAAATGAAATTGTTTACAACTTCAGAGGACTCAAAGATGTCCTAGAATATTCTATAATTGTGAATAAACTTATGAGAAACTTCTCGGACATGTTTGATTCTAAAATTTCCTTTTTAGAAGATAAGAAAGATTTATCTATTGAAGAATTGCATAACTTTCTTATTTCTTATAAAATAAGGAAAACTCCAATGTAAAAAAATAAGATGAAATATGAAATGGATTTTGAATCCATGAGAAAAATTAAAATAAAAGATGTTTAAGATGTTGATACTTGTGACACTAAAGATAAAGAGGATTATGAGTTGAATTAAAAAATAATGTCTCTTATATCTAAGAACTATCAAAAAGTAAGAGAAAAATATTGAGGTAAACTTTCTCTCAAATGTTTTGAGTGTGGTGGAATCAGATACTTTGCTATGAATTTCCCCAAGAAGAATTTTGGAGAATATTGAGATGATTATGATGAAAAAACTCCATATAATAAGTGGAAAAAAAGTTCTACAGAAGAAAATTCATCCAAAAAATATAACAATAAGTTTATTGGATACAAAAGAAGTATGTTGAGTAAGAAAGATAAATCAGACTCAACTGATAATAATTCCTCAGATTCAGAAAAATTTAGAACCTTTATTGAAAAATTTGAGAAAATAAAAGATTCCTTAGATAGTGAAGAAGGTGGAAAATAATCTTATAGAGAGTATCAAATCAAAATAGAACTTTTTTCACGTCTTGAGAAAAAAAACTCTCAAGAAATATATCAGAGAAATAAAGAAATATTATGAAGAAGTTACTAAAGGAAAAAATATTTCATCAAGCAGGAGGAAGAATACATTCATAAGATCTTAAGTCACAAACTTAGAAGTGTTAAATAGGGAATTATGGTTGAATATCTTAGTAAGAATATGGAATATAAGGAATAAGTATTTAAAAAGTTTTATTCAAAACTTTCCGAGTCTAAAAATACCTTAATAAAGATTAATGAAAACTTCATCAAATCTTTAGAAGTAAAAGATTAGAATTATAAAGTTTCTGAGAAATATCAAATCAATAATTATGAAAAATACTCACCCTAAAAAATAATATTTCATCTCATCTTTCTAACATTTTAGGTGATAAGAAAAGTGATTGGAAAGTTTGGATTGACTAGGGATGTGAGAAACATATCACATCTACAAAAGTTTAAAACTCTCTCAATAAGAAAAATGATCTACTCTCAGAATATGTTGAAGCTAGAAGAAGTTATCAACCTTTTCAAAGTTTTTATAGAGAAAGATATCACTTAAATAGAAAATAAAGATTTTATGGCTATTGCTGGTGTTGTGGAATCTATGAGAACAAGTCTTATAATTGATGACACAAATTTTCACTTCTCAGAAGAAGGTTTGAACAAAGTGAAATAAATGGTGGAAGAAGGATGAGTAAATTTTCTAACCCATAGGAAGTTAGAAAAGAAAAAACTCAATATGTTAGAAACTTTCCAAAAAAAAATCAATTTGAATGTCTTGAAGAAGTTTATGGAAGATGTGATCAGGCTGGTCATCATGCCAAAAGATGCATGACACTTATTCTAGAATAAATTTCTTATGTTAGAAAAGAAAACAAAACTAGAAGGAAGAAATTTGAGGAAAGATATTTTGTTATTGAGATAGATTTGAAAGTAATAAAAGGAAAAAACCATGGATACTTGATATTGGTTGTTCTTTACATATGACATGTGATATAAAAATATTGAAACATGTTTAAAATCATTATGGAGTTTCTATTACCTTTGGGAATGATAGTTTTATAAAAATTAGAGCAATTGGGATGGCTAAGATTAAAGTTGAAAAGTTGAAATCTAAGGAAGTCTTGTTTGTTGATGGATTAAAAGATAACTTACTTAGTGTAAGTCAACTTTGTGATGATAGAAAATAAGTAATCTTCAAAAAATATTCTTGTGTTTTCAAAAGTGTAAAATATGAAAAAGTTATTACAAAAGGAGAAATAACCAATTGGAATATCTTCCAAATAGGAGAATTAAACAACTCCTGTTACTTAAGTGATGAAGATGAAAATAATTTGTGGCACCGAATAATTGACCACATTGGGTAGAAAAACATGAACAAAATTTACAAGGTTAATGATATTTGAAACTTTCTAGAATTGAAAAGGAGAGAAGAATATGTTTGTGTAACTTGTCAGAAAGGTAAGATGACTAATAAAAGTCATAATAGAATTGATATTAAATATACTATATCTCTTGAATCTATTCATTATGATTTATGTGGTATGATGAAAAATTAATAAAAAAAAGAAGATTTATACTTTATCACTTTTATTGATTATTTCACTTGAATGAAAAACATCATGTTTATGAAACATAAGTCAGAGGCTATGAAAATGTTTCAGTTTTTCAGAAAATAAGTTGAGAAATAAATGAGGGTTTATATAAAAATTTGTGAACAAATAATGGAACTGAATTCACAATTAATAATTTTGAAACGTATCTGAGAAATCATGGTATTAAACATCAGTATAGTTATCCCTATACTCCACAAAAAAATGGAGTAGTAGAAATAAAAAATAAAATTTTGGTGGAAATGAGAAGAAGTATGTTAGCAGAATACAATCTTTCAAAAATTCTATTGAATAGAAGATATTAGTACCATTGTACATGTTAAAAACAAATGATTACTAAGACTAGAAACCAACATGACTTCTTATGAAATGTGGTATAACAAAAAACCTTCATCGAATTGCTTCAAAGTTTTTGGAAGTCCATGTTTACTTAAAATAAAAAATACAGATCTAGGAAAGTTTGATGAGAAAGATAATGAAGAAACTTTTATGGGTTATTCACCCAATGGAAGAAGTTAAAAATGTTGGAATAAATTATTACAAATGTTAGTGGACTCATATGATGTGAAATTAATTTAAAATAAAAATTCCTTAACAAAATTTGTTGAGAACGCTGAGGAGGATAAAATAGATATTTCCAACGATAGTGAAAATAAGTCAAAACATCCTTACCATGATTTAGGAGAATTATGTGATGAGGAAATTTAGATATAAGAGAAACTTTTAAATTTACTATATTACAAAAACATGTTGCATCCAAAAACATTATTAAAAATTAGAAGACTCTAGTTTAGACCGGAAGAAAGTTGATATTAGAAAATCAGACATCACTTATCTCAAAATTTGAACTAGAATTAGTTTCAAAAGCTATTCAACAGAAAGAATGGGTGGATTCTATGAATGAAGAGTTGGATCATATTGTGAAATATGAAACATGGGAACTTGTTACATGACCAAAAAATAGAAATGTTTTCGAAACAGAGTGGGTTTATAGAAACAAATTGAATGAGTATGGATAAATTTGAAGAAACAAAGTAAGAATTGTTTTTAAAGGCTATTAATTGGTGTAAGGTGTGTATTTTGAAGAAAATTTTTCTCTAGTTGCAAGATTAGAAACTATTAGAATGTTTTTATCAGTGTTCGCACATCAAAATTACAAAATTTATTAGATGGATGTAAATCCAGATTTCTTAATGGTGAGATTTAGGAAGAAGTTCATATTGAACTACCTTGTGGGTTTCAACTTGATAATAATGAAAACAAGGTTTATAGATTTAAGAAATCATTTTATGGGTTGAAAAAGGCCCCATGTTCCTAGTATTCAAAAATTTATAGATTTTTAAGAATATTGAGTTTTTTCTAAAGGAAAAGTTGATAGAAACTTATATGTGAAATATATTGAGTCTGAAACTCTAATTGTAATTTTTTATGTGGATGATATAAATTTTAATGGAGAGGAAGAATTTTTTTATAAAATGTTTGTTGAAATTAAGAAGAATTTTGAAATTTCAAATTTGGGATAATTAATTTTTATCATTGTCTTACAAGTTAAAAAAAATTTACATTTTCTTATCTCAAGAAAAGTATTCTAGAGAATTATTAAAGAAGTTTGGGATGATAGAATCCAAAGAAGTTTATACTCCTGTATTTGTGAGCACAAAGTTGGGTAAAGATGTGTCTGGAAAAATCATGAATCAGAAACATTTTCAAAAGCTGATAGGAAGTCTAATTTACTTTACAACATCAAGGCCTAATATTGTTTATGTTGTATCTTGGTACACTAGGTATCAAAGTAATATAAGATAATCACATATATTGGCAGTAAATATAATTCTAAGATATGTCAAAGGAACAAATTCACATGGGTTGTTATACAAAAGAAATTGTGAAATGATGTTTCATGGTTATATTGATACCGATTGGGATGGATATTATAATGATAGAAAATCAACCTTAGGAGGAAAATTTTTATTGGTAGAATGTTGTGTAAGTTGGAATAGTAAGAAAGAAAGTTCAGTAACTTTGAGCATATAGGATTTAAAATATTTTGTAGCTAATTAGGCTTGTACTCAAATATTGTGGATGAAAGTTCAACTGTAAGATTTGAAAGTAAAACTTTCTAAACCATTGAAGATAATTTGTGATAATCATAGTGCAATTGATATTTCTAAAAATCTTTTCCAACATTCAATATCAAAACACATTGATATAAACTTTTAATTTATAAAAGATAAAGTTGATTTTAGATATTTTGGTGGAGTATATCTCAACGAAGTATTAAATTATTGAAATCTTCACAAAATAAACGCCTAAAGAAATGTTTGTTGAATTGAGGGTGTAACTTCATGTTCATCCACCTATAATGAATTTCTAAATATCATAAGGAAGTACCCCAATATTATTTGGATTATGTTTACAAAGGTAGATAGAAAATAACAAATTTCTAATTTTTAAGAAGTTTTTACTTCTATTTCTTTTATGAATCCGAAACTGTGGTTATTAGATAATAGGATATAGGAAAAGAAAAGTGAGAGAAAAGAAAAAGTGATAAAGGATAAAAGTTAGTGAGAGTTTATCATTACATGGGAACAAAATTTTCTTATCATCGAGGGATGGAATTATTTAAAAAACATTAATTTATCCAATAGTGTGGTGTTAGGAAACTCTCTTTTGTGAAATGATATGTTTTGGTAAATGTCAAAAAATATGAGTTGCTTACAAAAGTTGAGTTGTGAAATTTTTTTGAGAGTTATAAAAGTTCTCAACGAGTGTTTTCTACAAATCCAAATGGGGATATTGAATAACCTTTGTGATTTTTTGTTTTAAAAAAGTATTTATATTTGTTGACAACTAATATTTTTGTAAAAGAATGTTTTTATTATTTAGGATTAGACCCGGTTCATCATAATGAGTTTTTGTAAGAAAGATGAAATTTTTTGAATGTTCAAACCCAAACATAAAGGAGGGGAAATGTTGTTACCTTTGATAAAGTTGTTTTCTAGACTCAAGATTTCGGATTGAGCAATATCAGATGAAGAAGGTGTGAAGAATATGGAATCTAGAAATTCTATAAAGTTGTTGATCAGATGTAACATCTAACCCAGATCCATTGGAATTAAGTTCAAGATTCATCAAACTCTACATTGGTTAAAAAGTTAGAAGTTTTGGAGTGAGTAATTCATATCGATAAATCAAATATAATGATCATCATATCCAAAAGAACCAGGGATTTTTTTTTGTTTTTTGGAAATTTTACTTTACCATATTCAAATAAAGGAAGAAGTTTCTGATTTCTAAAGTCAGAAGTTGCTGAGTGAAGAAGTCGTAATGTTGCTAAAGATTTTTGAAGGAAGATAGTGAAGTTAGGAGTTAGAACATTTTCATACTTTCTAACCCAAGTTAGATAATGCTTTACCAATCTTGAAGTTCTCATAAATCATCCAAAATGTCATGATAAAATCTTTTGAAGAAATGTATGAATCGTAAAGATTGTATTTATTCTAGAAACTTGGACATAGAAGATCGGTTCTAGATGTACTGGACACAAAAGTTGTTAGAAGTCAGAATTTGTAAAATTGATGAAGTTTGAATAATTTCAAAGTTGCTAAGTGGAATTTCCATCGTAATAAGAATTAAATCTCTATGAGGATTCCATCATACTGAATCTGAGAAGGAAATATGATCAAACTGACTCTAATTAGTAAATTTAATTATACTAAAAATGATGAGGATAATCAGATCATAATGATCATAGGAAGATAGTCAGATCATAATGAGAAGTCCAAGAAAGTCAGATCGTAATGAGTAGAGGAATATAGTCAAATCATAGTGAGATAAGGAAGTTTCATCATAATAAATTTGAGGAAGTTACATCAGATTGAAGCTAATAAAGTTATATAGAAATGTATAAAATTTAGTTTTTTCGAGAGGACTAATCTCGAATAAATCTTGAGAAGTTTTGAAGAAGTCAAAGTTAAAGTTTAAATACAAGTGATTTTCATATATTTGATGTTTGGGTAAGCGGGAAAAGTTTTTCACTTTCCTGCATTTTTCTATCCAGAGTCACCTATAAATAGAAGTAGAGTAAATTCATACTTTTCAACTTTTTCGTATGCGGAAAATGTGGAGTGCTGCACAATTCTTGTAAAGTTTTCTTTTTCAGACTGAATTCTCAGAAGAAGGTTGGACACCTGAAAGTTTTGTTTACCAGACTGAGGAATATTGTATTGAGAATTTGAGTAGATTTTTAGTTTTATATATTGATAATGGGTTCATTGTACTGAGTCCATCGAACTGAATTCATCAGACCAAGGAAGTTTGGATTGAGTTTTGAGTAGTTTCTAAGAAGAACAAGTTTTGTTATCCAGGCAGAACAAAAAAGTTTGTTTAGGAACAAATTGAGAAAGAGAGAATCCTATTGAGTCTATTGGACCAAGTCAATCGGATTGGGTCCATCAGACTGAAGGCCATCAGACTCAGGGTCATTAGACCCATGAACTTTTGTGGTGCAGATTGAACAAAATATTTATTCTTTTGTCTTGGATCAATTTTTTTGTAAGAAAATTTATAAACTGATGGGATTCAATATAATCATTTATATATAGAGATAGAATGTGTCTAATAAGAGTTGAAAAAAATTGTATTCACTTATTCATAATAGATAATTTCCATAGACCCGCAGGAGTGGCTTTGACAAGGATGTAGGTTCTCACACTGAGGCCGAACCTTATAAATATTGTGTTCTATATTTTCATTCCTAATTTTAATGAAAGAGTATTTACTATAAGATGATAAAGATATAAAATTTAACAGGTTATAGGGGTTAATTTTTTAAAAGTATCAAAACTTAGAAAATTGAACAACTAATTCAACCCCCCTTGTCAGTTGTTATTTGATCATTTGAAACTTCATATTCACTATGTAAATGTTTGGCATGAAAAATAGCAGGATAATTTCAACAGCATAATGGGTATACATAAAGGTTTATAGAAGGGATAAATGTGAGTTAAAGGGGTCTCTCACTACTTTGGAACCATACTGAAAGTAATATGGTTGTGTAAAAACATATCCCAACTCTAACAATTGAAAATCAAAAGGCATGGCATAAAAAAGTGATTGAATAAAGAGGAAGAGAATATACCATACCTTGAGAGGGTGCTTCTTAAAGATTGTAAGAAGCTTCTTAAGATATTAGGGGAACCTTAGGAGGACTCTATAGAGGTAAGGATAGAGTAAATTCACGCTCTAAGTGTTTTTAGTGATTATTAATGGGATTTTGAGTGAGTTTATATAGAAAAAGAGTGGAGAATTATTTATTAATTTCCAAACATAGGTTTTAGAATCTATATGACAAAGTAATTAAAATCAAAAACCTTCCCATGGGTTTTCCCATGGTTTATACCAAATAGGAGTGTTTTTTCATTATTTTTTAAGTCTAATAAGAGAACATGATAAAATAATTCCCTTGGGGATGTGGAAGTGAGCTATGTCTATAAAGAATTGATTTTAAAACCTTAAAATATAATATAGATTTTAGAGGGTTCATTAAGAGTTTATAAAATTAATCAAATAACTTCAAAAACACATTATTTAATTTTTAAACATAATTTTGGTTGTGAATACTATTTATAGTATTTATTAAATCAATTTTGGGCTTTTATGATGTCATAATACATACCGTATTTATTTTTTACCCAAAAATTTGAATGTCTCAAAAAATTATGAAAAAATATCTATTCGATAATTTTGATGTGATGATTTCAAAAATAATATTTTTTTTATCAAAAATAATTCTATAAATATTATAATTTACATTTTTAAATAAAAAATTCCCATTTATTAAATAATAATGGGTTTTTTACAATAATTATTTTTTTTCTCTTATAAAAATTATATTTTTCTGCATAAAATTATATTATCATCTATATTGAATAAATATAATTTAGTAAATATCATTTAATAATAATATTTTATTAAAATACCATTTATTTTAAATGTTCTTGAATTCATAAAAAATATTGTCTTGATTGAAATTATACATACCTCAAAAATACAATTTGTGTCTCATCGTATCAAAATCCAATTTTTTTCAAACTTATTATTTAATCATTATAAAAGTAATAATAAAAAAGAATAAATATAATCATTATTTTATTAAAATAAATCATAGAAATTCATACTATTAGGGTCTAGATACATTGACCTTTATTATACAAACGAATTCTCTAAGGGTAAGATGTGTGATTGTGAGATTTTCTTGATGTGGTTCAGAGAACATGATTTGGATTATGATCTTAATGAGTTTAAAATTATCTAATAAATGGTTTTTATCATGTTTTAGTTGTTAAATCACAGTTTGGGATTGGTAAAGGATAAAGACTAGTGATTCTATCTCCTTCGGAAGCTCTAATAAATGAGTTTCATAGGGTGCGATCCTCCTGATTGAGACCATCACTTCCTTTGTCTATGTCAAATAGAATTTATCATAACCCTTAATATACTAATGTTAATTATCACTATACAGTAAATATATCATCAATGATTATGATATTTAGAATTATTAAATTTGACAGACCATATAACGGTCCAAAATAACAAAATCAGTGCATGCATTTTCTATAACTTCATTTCTAAATAAGGCATTTAATCATTTAAAAAATGAATTTCATTTATAAATGTTTAGTTAATTATATTTAATTAATGTGTTTTGAATATTAGAGGTGTTGGGAGGATATTTGAGAGTGGGATATGGAGTTGGAGTTGAGATTTTAGTTGGGAGAGTGTGTTGTGACGCAACCTTGGGTGTTGTAGTGTGAAGGGATCATTAGAAGGGAAGAAAATTCTGTAGTCCTGTGGGTAGTTACATGGAAGTATGAGATATTTTGTTGAGTTATGGGGGTTATATTACTTGGTTTTTACATTCTAGGTTCATTAAAACATGGTGCCTAAGTTTTGTCGTGGAGTTTCAGAGGTCAGATTGCTTGATTGTGCTATTCTAGGGGTCATTGTGTCATGGTGTCTGAGATGCATCATGGAGTTTCAGGGGTCAGGTTCCTTGAATTTTCCATTTTGAGGGTCATTTCACCATGGTGTCTTGAATTCACCACAACCCTTCCTTAGATACATCAGATCAGGGAGTTGACTGGGCATTGATTGGGGAAGAGATATAGGGAAATATAACATGATTTCCGGATGGTGGTTCGACTTAACCCTGTTGCTTCATGGACATTTCTACTATGCCATGGTTTTATGAATTTACATAACCAATATAAATTAGGCAATAATATGAATCCTTCATTGTTATTTTCTTTCCATCAACCTTGGGCGACCTTAATTTCATTTTTTGGAGAACTTCAAGTTCCCTTTTTCTCGATCTTGATCATCAGATTCAAGAGATCTCTTGTTCATAATCTGAGGCAAGTTTCTTCTCTCTTAATTGGTGTATATATTGTTAGTCCTTCTTTTGATTTGAGTAAGTGGTGTTGAACTTGGTTCTATTGGTTTGGGATTTCAATTTTTATGGGTAATTGTTGTGATCTAGGTTAATTGGAGTTTTCCTCATGTGGATTTTTCCTTGAGAACATCTCTTCCCCTTGTTCTTACACACCAATTGTCTGATCACCTGTTGAGTTTAGGGATTCAAGAATTCTCCATCTTTATTTTTTGTAATTGTGGAAGTTTCATGCTTGTGTTTTCTTTATGTGGTTGGCAGGAATTAACCTAACGAAAATAATGAAATGGTCTAAAAGAAATTGGTGGGAAAGAGATGATTCACATGTGCTTATATGATTTTATTTTATTACTTATAAATGATTTTTTAAGAGGTTTTTTTTACTATGTTATATTTTTCATTTTCTAAAATTTTATTTCAAAAATAACCTTTATGAAAGGTTAATTACTTAAAGAAGGGTAATGAAACAATTTTTGGGAAATCCAAAACATTGGTAACATGATATACACTGACCATACTAAATTCATATGAAAGGATGATTGAAAATAGACTGCTTGATGTGTTTGGCTGTTGGTTTTGGTGTGAAGTTTTTTCTATTAGTTTTATTGCTCTTGCTATGGGTGGAATATATGGGGTCTGAATGATTGTGGCCGATTTCTAGGGAGTTGGCATGAGTTGGTAGTGGTGATGTGGCTGGTTATGTGCGTAGGAAGTGGTTGTGTATCTTAATATGGGGTTGATGCATGGTAGTTTGGTTGGTAGTTTTGTGGATATGTTATAGATGCCCGATGGCATGAAATATGGTTGGTAATGATGAACACAATAATGAATATGGATTGGAATTGAATGTGTGATGGATGTTAATAAATTATAAGTGGTGAAATGAATTGGTAGTAGCTAGAATAGTTGTTATTAACAAATAGTTAGAGTTTAGATGAATGAGAAACATTAATTAATGAAGTGATTTAAGTGGGATGCATGTTATTGAATGGAATTGTATTGATTATGGTTAAATAATGAAAAATTGAATGTTAAGTGGTTGGTAAAATGGTGAACCTAGAAATGGTTAATGATATGAACGAATGGTAAGTAAAATGTGTATGTGTAGATATTTTATTCAATTATTCAAAGGCTGGTAAATGTTGTAGTAATGGATACTGTAGTCAGCTAGTGGTAGTGATTATGTGGTAATTGTGATGATTTTTGGTAATGATATTTTCTATGAACCCTTTAGGGAATAAATTGTGTGTGGTCATATATATAATTCTATTTTCTTGTGTTTTCATATGCACTCCATCCAAGTTAGATAAACTTATGGATGCTTACCCATTTTGGTTCCCAGGTGTTTTCTTCAAACATTCAGGTTAGTGAGAGAACAAATGAATGGCTTCTCCAACTTCTCCACTCTCCCTTATAGACATATTAAATTATAGATTAAGATAAGTATAAACATATGTGATATAATGACATAAAGTTATAGTGTGTCATATACCAACTGACTTTGTTTTTTGGTTGCAATGTTGGTATATGATGGGGTTGTTCATGGTAGGAAGAGAGAAAGAGGTTGATTTCCTTCATGTTAATGATACCCTACGATGATGGATATAGATATGTGGTTGTGGATATGGATCGATGCCAATGAGAAATATAGAACCTTGTGCGGGTTACGGTATGTAGGACTGTAGTCTGACCCACATCAGTTGTGACATGATTATTTGGACTTGTGCCAATGAGAACATTAGACCCTACACGAGATGGGTTTGTTAGGTTCATGGTCTGAACCACATTCTTTGTGACTTGATATATTCATATTATGTAAGTACACACATATGGAAGGGATGGAAACACAAGAAATTTTTTATTGGGGAATGAAATAAAAAAACCCATGAGAAAGTGATTGTGGGGTACCCTTTTGATATAATATTTCATTATCATGTTATTACACTTGGATGAAATATTTAGTGAGAGATCCATGGTTATACTGTGTGATAATTGACATGATAAGTGCATGTTGGTTTTTCTGTTTATTCACTAGAGCATTAATATGCTTCTTCCACATTATCATGGGTGTTCTTGGGGAGGATCCTAATAAATATACATATATTATAAACCCTATGTATATACATATAAACTATTTTTAGGTTTCTAGGGTGATTTTGGAGATTGATCTAGACTATAATAGCTTAAATCCTGGAGTTGTGTTTGGATTTATTGTAGAGGAGTTTATTTTTGGTATTTTACTTTGGAGATTTGTGTCTGTATAATATATCATGTGTTGTGAATTATTGTGTGATCTTTATTTTATTTTATATTATGGAATAGAGTGGTGGATTTCTTATTATGGTTCTAAGATTTATGAGGGTAATGCCTCCAATTTCCATGTTTTATATTCCTGATTCTAGTTTCCAACTTAAGGTTTATTAGAGGTGGGCCTCAAAGGTCACTTTTGTCTTCACAATAGGCCCATGAGGGGTTCCCAGTTAGGGTATGTCATGAAAATGTGGTATCAGATCCATAGACGAGTGTTAGGATAAATTTTGGATTTGGACACTGGTGAGAATTTCATGGGTCCCCCATGATCTAACATAAGGACTTTAAGCTTACTGAACTCCCTAGGTGAGATAATTTTGATTGCAAGATAGATATAACTACCCAAATATATGATCGTCTCAATCACATGACTTAAAACAAATATTTTATTAAAATATATTCCCAAGACCTTTTAGGTTTAATAGTTTTAGAGGATTAGACCAAAAAATTAACTAACAAAACTCGTATCTTTTTCAACTAATGGATATTTTTCTACTATATAAGCAACCTCTTAATAAGAAAAAAAGTATTTAACATCTCTTAAAATTTTTCCACACATGATAATTTTTTAGACACATCATACATATTAATTTTATTCATAACCCAGGGGAATGAAAACATAATAAAGGGGTGAGCATAGACGCTTAGTAATAGTAAACATAAGTGTTAATGATAAAAAATCATAAGTGATAATAAGATGAAAATATTGGTATAATCAAGATAAATTTATACCCAATAATTCATAGATCATAAATCATGGCATAAGGCATGACATAAAATAAAAAATGAATCAAAAGAGTGAAAAAATTAGTCAATAAACATGATCCATGAGAGAATAACATAGTTATAAGAATAAACATACGACTAGCATAATAAAAAAATCTAGCATAACTTAAAATGAAAGGCATCATAGAAATTTGGCACAACCACAAGCATAGGAAAACCTTATGATCAAGCACAATCATGCCCATTATTTTGTGAACAAACCCAATTAGGTCCTTATTTTAAAAACGTGATCAATAAAAATCGTTCCCACAACTTTTTTGAACATACCCAATCATGTACACACTTTGCTATCTCATGAGATATAAATAATTAACTAATGCATTGAAGGATGATATATGAACCCACCTGTCATCATACATATATATGAGCACCACTTAAAATCATTTGATTCATTCTATCATAAATAATTATTGAGAAGAAAATGTCTTTCATTCATCACATCATAGAGAACCCATGGAAAGAAAATGAACTTCATATCATTTTAAAAAATATTCACATAAGGTTATACTTCCATAAATAATCATAACATGATAAACCCATAGAAAATAAGTGAGTATTCAAATATATGCACTAAATTTCTTGGTAAATACCCTTCAATCATGATAATAAATAAAATGATATTTACACCATATTGATAAAGGATATACAACGTAGTCATTAATTTTCCCAATCAATCGATGCATGAAATCTAGGTGAACACCCTTCAATCAAGAGAATTAAAAATAGGGTATTCATAGAGGAAATAAATTGGAATAAAAATTATGGTTATACAATGAAGATGATTAGAAAAGAAAAAGAAAATGGAAAATCATATCTCTTATATAGATTTCATGTTTCTCATTTGAGAAAACGTTGGTAAATAATCAATCGGTAGATGAATAATAATTTTATAATAATAATAGAATTTTACTCTAAAAAACATGATGAAAATGATCCTTTTTCCATGAAAACACTTTTAAATAAAATTAATAGAATAATGGTAAAATAATTTACTTTATAAAATAATGAAACAAGAGAAAGAAGATTCAAAATGATGGGAAATACATTCTTGTGAAATTGTTTTATAAATAAGTTTCTTTTCTTATTTTTATAAATAAAGTTTAAGTAACAAAGTCACTAGTTTCTTATGAAAGGTCATTTCTAAAAAGGTTTTAAAGAAAATTTTTAGGATATATTAAAATATTAATTTTTATGAAATCTCTAATAATGGAGTCTTGAAAATTACATAAAGGTTTTATAGAGAAAACATGGAGATAAAGATAAAAACTATATCAATGATAGGTAAAACTTTTTAATATTTTGAAACACCTTTATTGAAAAACCACATCATAAATAGGGAAATAAATTTCTAATTTTAAAATTGGTGATGATAAGTAAGAGGATCACATGAATTAATTTATATTTTAGTTTCCAAAAAGAGAATAAAAAATTTTTGGTATGAAAAATATGGACATTGAAGAAAATATTCCTTGATAATAATGAGTGTTATTCTTACCAGCATTATACTTTTATTTCAGAATTTTTTTTATAAAAAAAGTTATTATTCACGATGATAAGTAATTTACCTAGAGAACAAGATGAAATACCTTATAAAATAGGGGATTGGCAGGATCAAATAAATCTTGAAAATTATATTCAAGTAACAAATACTGTGACTCAATGTATCTGGAATTGAGTCGATGAAACCCTTACAATGCTAAAAAATTTCAAATAAAATACTCTCAAAGGATGCGTTTTAAAATGAAAAATTAAGTACCATGAATAATTATAGGATCATGATAAAAAATATTAAATGGGTAGTAGATAAAAATTCCAAAAAATCACGATGTATAATAAAAATTATGTCTTAAGGGATTGAAAATTGAGACAAGAAAGCCTTATCATGATCCTAATTCGCTCTGTGTATGCACTTAACTTCATAAAAGACCAAATTAGGATTATTAGATACATTGTTAGGAACCTTATTAATTTATATTCCATTTACTATGGAACATTTATTATTATATTCTATTTATTAATTATATATATTTTTTACGTTTGTTATTTTTTGTGAAAATTGAATTGGTGTCGATTTATTTCAGTAATTTTAGTGATCGAAGATGATATTTTAATAATAAGTTAAATAAATAATATAAAATTTTAAGAATCATAAAAAATAATTATTTTCTTACTAACTTATAATAATATTATTATTGAAGTTCCCTCAATCATCCATGATTGAGTTTTATAGCATTGTTTATGTAGGCGGTTAAATTGACACAAACAAGAACACATTATAACTCGATGAGTGATTATGGTTAATGAAGTGTATAATATAATTATAAAATAAGAATAATTATATCATTTATATGTTTTTAATTTGATTAATCATACTTTAATAGTTTTTTATAAAGAATTAAAATCAAGATGAAAAATGAAAAACACTACTTCATGGAGGTGGTAGTCCACACAACACACAATTAACATTTTCATTTTCAAATGAATGATATAGAATGAAGTTTAATTATAATTTGTCTCTTAAAAATCATAATTATATTATATATATCATATTTATTCTTAAATTATATCCTTATAACTAGTGAAGGGAGGTGATGGTGAAGACAGTAGTCCACACAACACACGATCGATGTTTTTTTGTTTTATAAGTGAATAAGAAGGACTAAATAAGGGTTGTTCCATTAATATAATAAAAATTTAGTAAACTAATTATATAAAGTTCAATATATTACTATGGTTAGTGTAGGATTTAAAGAGAAATATTTAGATGAAAAGTTAAGGAGTATGTAATACTTCTATAGAGACCTTGAACTTCCTCTTGATGAAATAATTAGAATTGAAGGGCTTGGGATATTTTGTAGGAACCAGAGGATTTAGTAAATTAAATATAATTTCATGAGATTAAAATTGGGTAGGTTTTAAAGGATATTTTTATGGGAAATTGGAGAATTGAAAGAGTGGAAGTGTTCCCCTTTTACAAGTGAAGAAAAATATACTTTTGTGAATACCCTTTACTTTTCAAAAATATCAGCACACTATTCAAGGATCAATGAATCCAAAGGTTTAAAATAATGGAGTTCAGCTTGATCTTGGGTCGATAAATTCTCAATCAAGTATTTCCAAAAATGTTTTAAACATGTTTGAATCCATTTACTCTTATATTTTTACTTTTACCTTTATTTTGTTTTTAACATGGTAATTAGTTTTTACTCAAGTAAATCATGTTTCACTAAACATATAAAATAAAACCTATTTCCAAATTTGGGTGTGATGAACATAAATTTAATTTCTATTTAAAATAATTCATTTTTAAATAATATAAAATGAAATTTTAAATTAAAACATTACATATATAGAAAAACTATTTTGCAGAATAACTGTTGTTTTCACCATTAAGTGTTCTTAATATTTTTTAATATTAATTACTAATTGAATGGGTGATAATATATTTCAATATAGGTTTAAAAATTATATGAAATTATTTTTTTATAATATATTAATTTATTTTATTAGATAAAAATTAAACAATATTAATAAAACAATTCTTTAAAAATTACAGTTTTACTATTATCATAGTCATTAACTTTAATCTTAGTAACCATACTTGTATGAAAAAAACGAAATTTAACTTATTAAATAATATTATAATTTTGATCTAAAATATTAAATACATTTTTTGGGTTTAATTTTTGCAAGTTATAAAAACTTATTTTAAATATAAGCGAATAAATCAGTTTTTAGAGTAAAATATTACTTAAGTTTCCAAAACGATAAACATGGGTTTTATAAATATAGCATATTAATTTTAAATGATTTATTTTAATTATAAATTTATATATTTTATATAAAATACTGAAAAAATATTTAATTCATTTTGGTATTATGATAATGTAATAAAAGTGAGAGTTTTAGAAAAATCAGTATTTTTTACTATTCACTTAAAAACCCATATTTTTAGAAAATCCAAAAAATTCATAATAAGTTAATTTTGAAATTATTAATCCAAAAATGAAATTAATTTTATCTAATTTATATTCTAAAATTTATAAATTTAGTTTTAAAATATGAAATATAAAGAATAACTATTTTTATAGAAGAATAAAATTTCCTTTTTTCTTTGTAAAAATGTGAAATGTGTAAAATAAATATGATAAATAACTTATTACATTTATAAATACATGATCATATCATCATAATATCTATTTAAATATCCTCTCAAGATCTCTATGTAAGATAATTTATGCTCTGGTGGCAGTCGTGAGTGGTGACTCTATTAACATAGATCTCGTGACAATTTCAATGAGCTTGAATTTTGCTCGCATTCACTCACTCCATAATTATTCGAGTTCACATTGGGATTGGTCTAGAACATACCCTAGAGAAACTACCACCTTCCCAATCTCAGATAAATTAGATTTATATGGGATACTTTCACTACCTGATTCCATTTTTGTTTTGTAGATTTCATAATACGACTACTTTCTTTTATACCCACTAATTTAACAACTATATTATAACCATAAAATTTAATTTTAATATATCATGGTTTCTTTTTAGTTTGGTGTGACCTGTAAAATAATATATTAACATAATACTCACTTAAAGGAAAATACATAGTGAAGTTTTGGGCCATTACATTCTCCTCCTTAAATAATTTATATCCTCACTAGTTTAATTTTTCATAACTAATGAAATAGTTAAGGGTGTCCCTAAGATAGACATGACCCCAAGTTTAATTTCTAATGAGGTTTCATCATCACCATCCCTATTATGACTAGTTAACTCATATTTTCCCTTATAATGGGAATATAAATAATGTTTATTTTTTCTCTAACCATTTGTGTTAAATACCCTAATATAATGGGTGTTCATATGGAGTTTATAGTGAGACTTGTATTAATATGTGATAATGGGTTGATTTTTAGATGTGATTTTACTATCTTGGAAATTATCATGAACTCTATGTTAAGAGTGAAAATCCATGCCTAATATCACATCAAATTTGACTAAAGGAAGTATAATAGGATTTTAAAGGGAACACATTCTTATAAACTTTCAGTTGGAGTAGAATTACAAGAGGGGGTGAATTTCATTTTAAAAATTAAAACATTAAATGTAAAGGGAAAATTGTACACAAAATTATTTTGATATAATGAAGTGATAAAGTGATAAATTTGATCCATATTATAAAAGAAAAAATCAAATTTAATTAAGCGAGTAATCACAATAGAAAACTGATGTATCAAAGTTATGTAATTATGTGTATCGAGATTAGATGATTCAATGTGTAAATTAAAAGTGAGAGAAAACATAGTTTAACAAAGGTGTTTAATAGTATCTCAGTGTGAGCCCCTATATATCCTCCCCAAAGGTAGATATTTTTGCCTTATTCCCTTGATTTTAATGGAGATCAATAAACCACATCCTCCCTTTAATTTTGATAAAAATAGAAAGAAACCAATCCTCCCTTGATTTTTGACAAAAGTAGCAAGAAACCAATCAAATAAGGCAGGTGAGAAGATAAATATGTTCTTAGAGAAAATCCATTACAAATAAATACTTTTATCTATAAAAGTATAGAAAAATACGATATAGAGATATATAGATAAAGGTAGAAGAGATATGAAAAGAGTGGTGGAGAAGATATCTTTATTTGTCATTGACACACCCCAAGTCGATTGTCAATCCAATGATTATTGAGAGAGCCTCCAAGATCCTCTATTTATAGCCTGCAATGTAGAAAGGAAACTTATGGAATATTTCCCGATAATTAAGCACCATCAACAACCATTTAAGATAAGCTGGGTCTATGAGAATTTGAATTTTAAACTTGCATATTTGGCCTCATTGTATTACTAGGAAATCCCATTGGCTAGCCGATAGTCTTACTGGTTTTCCTGGATTTTCCAACTTCCACCGATTGACTGGTGGACTCCTAGAGCATGGGGGAGATATTTTCCTCACCATCAGCTAGATGGTGTTACATGCTGCATACATATTCAACTAGTGGCCCATCAATATTATTTCAAACCCTTTAATAAATCCTTGATGTAACACCCCAAGATTCCACGATACGCTTCTCTTTGAATAATACAATAGCGTGTGTTGTATGCAACTTCGAGTTTTAACACACCACAACCAATCAAACTAGCAGTTATGAATAGTAATAACCACTTTTTGAAATTTTATAAATTTTATCTTTCAAAATGGTCTTCATTTTTGGATCTAGAATATCAAAATTAGCCTAGGGTAAATTTTTGGTATTTTTCTGAAAACTTTCAATTTTTGATGAATAGTGAAAAACACTGAGTTATAGTTTAAAATCGAATTTTTATTTAAATAATTATTTATTTTATTTAAATTTATTTTAGGTCAAAATAGATACATAATACCTATATAATTTTAATATAATTCATTGGATTCATTTTATAATAATTTTAGATATATAAAAATTTTATTGAACTTTTTATCGTCTTTTACCCACCTCCTAGGAGTATTTGAAAATTTACATAAAACTTAATTTTACCGCTTATGTGAGTTGAATTTCAAAAATCCGAGAGACACGGTTGATATTAGTAAGTAAAATGTGGTTCAATAATATGAAAATAATTTTTGGTGAATAGTAACGTTTTTTACTTTTATTTTCCACGGTTAGAAGTAAATAGGGTAATTAAGGATAAAAATGATATTATTATTACCCTAAAACATGTCCTAATTCTATTGGATAATTATAATTCGACCAAAAACAACCTTATGAATAAAATATGACCCTTTAGGTCCACTTGAATTAGATTAGGACATTTATTATTATTTAATCCAAAGAAGAGTTAAAAGTGTTAAATTCAAAGTTTAATAACTAAACCATTTTTAATATAGGGTTAAACATAAGATAAATTCAACTATAAATATTAACTAGAAAGATAAAATGATTTCCTATATAATGGTATTTTATTTATATTTTTTAGACATTAAATAATTTAAATTATTTATGACACAATGATGATGTAGTAATTACCTAATTAATGAAATATTAAAATAATTGATATAATCAATATCCAAATAAATGTAATTTGAGACTTTTTATGAATTATAATAATTTTGTAGGTTAATATGACATGTTAGGGTTGGTTAGATGAATTTTTTTTGAAGTAATAATGCTTTTATGAAGTTATAAAAAACAAAATACCAAATAGTGTCAAAATTGACATAAAAGAGTTTTTAATACAAATATTATATTATTAATTGATATTCTATTCCTAAAAATCTAAGGTTATGAAAAAAGACTTATATAATGATATTTTTATCATTAATGAACCACTTGGGGTTCCCTTGGAAGTATATAGTAAGTTTATTAACCATACAATATAAAAATACAAAGAGACATGGTAAATGTCAAACTATTTAACTAAGAGTTAAATCTAAAAGATAAAGTTAATATAGTGACCCAAACCTATCTAAAACCTATTGGTTGAGTGCTTTTCGACCCATACCAACCTTAGACTTTAAATAATTCATTTTGGTTCCATTATAAACCGAAAATGATCTTATTATAAAATAATATTTCTAGCTTTTCCTAAGGTGCCCCGCACCCCTCTTATAAAAGGGCACTCCCCCTTCCCTAACATTCACACCTTAAAAAACTTTTGGATCGGCCAAACCATGCACAAATACCCTCTCAACTTTCCTTCCTTCATCCTAGAGGCCTTACTTTAGCCATAAAGTCAACCTAAGGAGCCCATTTTATCAAATCAGAAAAAAAGAACCCGAAGAAGAGGTAAATATTTCGTCACCTCTTTCAAGATCCTTTCTTCTTCCACTTCATCTTTATTTGTTGTTTCCATTCTAAAATAATAAATCCAATATCTTCTATATACTGTGATGTTATTATAATTATGGTACAACCATATTCATTATTCTATCCATCCTTTGAATGACATGTCACCATACGTGCGTACGTACGACTTACCGTCTCCACGTCGTGGTGTAATTGTTATTCAATACATTATTATTTTGATGGGTATAATAATGATGTGTAATTGATGTAAATAATAAACATAACATGATAATGATTCTATATATATGATATACCATCCAATTATATATTATTTTAATATCAAAATAATGATATTTTTGCTTGTGCGTACGTACGGATTACCATCTCCACGAATGCAATGAGATTAATTCCCCATCATATCCATTTAAGACTAATTTTCATTAGATGATTAAAAATAATTTTTAAAGACTTAATATAATTCTAAATATGAATAAGATACATCCTATCCATAACAAACATTACTTACATAACAAATCATATAAAGGAAAATGGATCAGTTAACACCTGAAATGATGATAATACTAAGATATTATTAACAAAGAAATATTAAAAGATCATATATGATATCATATTAATGTATATGATTCTTGTATAATTTAATAACAATTATTTCACCATTATATAGGAGGTTAACTTACCCTCGACCAAGGAAAATTACAAGGTAAGGTTTAATTCTACAATCTCTTCATTTTCCGAGGTTGTTTATACGTAATTATCTACTGGGACCTCTTTACCATCAACATCCATGTTTCTTAAAAATGTATTTCAAAAAATTCTTAATATTTTATAGAATATGGGTTAAATTCATTTATACCCTTTTTTGAATTTTATAATATGTTTATAAAGGAATTTTTCCATCGTTTTTGAAACAAGGTCCTTTATAACCTTTTCGACAAAATTATGGTAAGAATGTATTTTTTTAACTTATATGACAGGTGAGGATATTTTATGCCATTATAACATCATAGAAGCTTACCTTAAAAGCTTATAATAATATTTCCAAAATAAATGTTTTCTTAAATGTTTTCAAAATAGAAAGATATATTTCTCTAAAAAATGTTTTTATTTCATCTATGTCAACATCCTTTGATGGATTTTAATGCTTGTTTGAAGTTGATTTATTATGATACAAAACTTCCATATTGTATTTAAGGTTTTGTGATATGTTTGAATGTTGATGTTTTATTTTTACACCATTCATGGTTTATGGATAAAGTATCGACATTTCATATGCTAGTTTTAATACGAATGTTTATGTTATTTTTAAACCTTTTCATATGAGGAATGCATTGGACTTAGTTAGTGATGGGTGGAGCCCGCTATAGCTCCTCGATGCATCAGTAGGTCTCATGAGACAAACTAGTGTCTTAGAACAAGGCCTTGAAAAAATATTATTTGTAGTCTTGGCACAAGGCCTTGACTATATAGTTATGAAGTCTGGCATTATGCATTACATCATTATGAAAGTGGCTATTTATATTTCATGTGATTATTCGACTAGTAGAATATCCATGTGAATAAGTAAATGGAATTATTTTATTTTATATTTTTCATATTATGCTGAAGTTAAAGTTTAAAAGGCTTTTGTTTTAGTCTTATACATTGCCTTAAATGTTTATGATTATTTATGAAAATTTTCACTATATTGTTATCCTTACTAAGCATCTGAGCTCACCCCTTTCTATGTTTTATTTTTCCTATGATGTGAAGAAGTATATTATGACTGACTTGCAGGGATAGTATATGGGATCTCAATGTTGTCTATGGAAACAATTTTTTTTGTAGTTTTCCATTTTATGATGTAATGTAAACCTTATGAATGTATCTGGTACTTCTAAGGCTACTAAACTAATCAGTCTTTAGAGACTTGATCTTTTGTGATCATGCCAATGATACATAATAATGCACCGACTCTAGGCCTCTGGGGTTGGGGTATTACATTTGGTATTAGAGGAATTTTAGTACAAACCTTGGAATCTAGATTTAGTAAAACTCTGATTAGAGCAGATTACCCTAAGATAGACTTTGAGGATTAGTATGGAATAACTTCATAGAATTTTGGTATTGTAGAGATTTTGTGAGTTTTCCAAGAAATACATACCTGTCTAGATATTATCAGGTATAGGTGGCTCTGGTACATATGTAACTAAGGGTAAAACCTAAAAACACCACTTTGAGCTAGACTCGAACGGGAACTGGTGCACGACAATGGGCCTTGCTGCACTCTTGGTTACGACACTCTCGGGGGATATGCTTAGGAAAATTATCATTTTATTTACAAATAATCATTAAGGGTTTATGAGTATATACTTCCTCAAAGATTTTTTTTATGATTATGGATTATATCCATAAACTGTTCAGTTTATGTTAAGTGTTTTACAAGTTTGGAATTATGTATTTAGATTCATAAACTAATCTAGTTTATGCCATTGTTTAGAAATGGCACCTAGTGGAAGGAATGAAAACTGTATCAATGCACGTAATCCATGTATGGATTTACCTCCTACTCAAGATAATTATAGTAGATCTGGTGATGGAACGGGTGCTGATCATCTTTTCACCATACTGGGACAACTAACTCAAGTTATGAATAATAAACTTACCCATATGGAAAACCCTGATCCACAACATGGAGGATCAATGTTAGATCACTTTATGAGGAAACAACCACCAAAATTCAATGGAAGTACAAATCCATTAGTGGCCGAGCAATGGATACATTCCTTATAGAAAATATTCCACACCTTGGGGAGTAGTGAAAGGGAAAAAGTTGTCATGGTAGTTTACCGCCTCACTGGAGATGTTGATCAATGGTGGTCATTGATTCAAAACAAAAAGTAAGATGAGGAAGTATATAATATAGAATGGAGGGAGTTTAATGAAATTTTCTTATAAATATACTTTCCTCATGACCATCGAGCAGATATGGAAAGACAATTTCTGAGTCTGAGGAAAAAGGAGGATGAGAATGTCGCAAAGTATGAAGATAACTTTACAAGGTTAGTGAGGCATGCTACAAATTATATATGTAACCCAAGAAGTAAGTTTGATCGTTTATTTTATGGGTTAAAACCATTTCTCCGTCGAGCATTAGTCTCACAATCCTTCTCATCATACGGAGATATTGTCTCATGTGCTATCAAGACAAAAAAAAAAGAATTCTCTAAGTCTTACGACTTTAAAGTAAAGAAAGAGAAGAAGAGATCTGCTGAACACTCTGGAAATGGAAATAAAGGGAAGAAGGGAAAAGTTGAGTATCCATCCTATAGTAAATGTGTGAACAAACACCCCGATACTTTCCTGAAGGGAATGGGAGTCTGTTACAAGTGTGGTGAAAAAGCCTTCAAGCTTGTGATTACAAGGGGAAGAAAGTGCCTGTCTATGTTGAATGATAAAATTGTAGAGAAAGGGGGAATTATGCGAATGAATGTCCTAAGAGTCAGGGGTACTTACCTCAAAAAAGTCCAAGGGATCATGGACAAGCTTATGCTATCACTACTGCTGAGGTTGAAGATTTGAAAGACATAGTGGCAGGTAATTTAATGGTTTCCTCAAGTTTAGAAAATGATTTATTTGATTATAGATCATCACATTGTTTCATATCTTCCCAGTTTTCTAAGAAAATTAGATATTTCCAATTTGATTTAATAAGGGAGTTGTCAGTCAAAACTCCTAAGGGAAGTATCATTGCAACAAAGTCTTGTGAATCAGTCCCCATTAGGGTATATAAATGTTCTTTATCTGCTGATCTCATCATCATACCCATGATTGAATTTGATATAATCCTCGGTATGGATTAGCTTTTGGACCATGATGCAAAAATTTATTGTAAGAAGAAAGAGGTTACAATTTTTGATGATGATAAGGAGTACCTTATCTTTAGAGCATAAACATCACCACCTAATTCTTATCTAGATCCACCCTGAGTTGCTCAACTAAATTCAATTATTGGGGAGGAAGAGAATTAAATAACTGTGGGTGAGGAAAGAAATGTTCAAATAGGGGATGAACCTATTGTGAAAGAATATGTTGATGTGTTTCCAGAAGATTTACCTAGACATCCTCCAGAATGAGAAATTGAGTTTTCCATTGATTTAATTCTTAGATCAAGGCCCATATCGAAGACCCCTTATAGAATGGCCACTGTGGAATTAGTTAAACGAAATAAAAAACTAGAGGAATTGAGTAATAAAGGATTTATTCTCCCAAGTGTTTCTCCATGGGGAGCCTCTGTCCTTTTTGTTAAGAAGAAAGATGGATCTATGAGGTTGTGCATTGAATATATGGAGATAAATGCAATAACAAT
The DNA here is from genome assembly GCA_963277665.1 of Viscum album. NCBI lineage: Eukaryota > Viridiplantae > Streptophyta > Magnoliopsida > Santalales > Viscaceae > Viscum > Viscum album. Next base: position 637,254,688 of record OY728146.1, on the reverse strand, counting down.
AAAGAACAAGTATCCCATACCTTGAATTGATGATTTATTTGACCAACTTCACGGATATCAATACTTTTCAAAGATTTACCTTCGATCTGGATATCATCAGTTGTGTGTGAATGAGGAAGACATTCCAAAAACAACATTTAGAACCAGGTATGGGCATTACGAGTTTACAGTAATGCCTTTTGGATTGACTAATGCACCCTCTATCTTCATGGATCTAATGAATAGAGTTTTCAAGGAATATCTTGATGAATTTGTAGTGGTATTTATTGATGATATCTTAGTATACTCCAAAAGCTATGAAGATCATGAGAATCACTTGCACATTATCCTAAAGACTCTTAGAAGACATGAATTATATGGGAAGTTTAGCAAGTGTGAATTTTGGCTTCAGGAGATTTATTTTCTTGTCCATATTGTCTCTAAGGATGGAATATCTGTGGATCCTTCTAAGACAAGAGCAATCCAAGAATGGACAACACCGACGAGTATAACCGAGGTACACAGTTTTATTGGTTTAGCAGGTTATTATCGACGTTTCGTCCAGAAAATATCATGGAGTTTTGAACAAGATGAGAGTTGAAAGGGATCCTATTTTCATGGATATAGTAAATATGGATATGGGAATAACCATGGAAGGTGAAACATAAATGCCTTTTCAAATGGTTTCCAAACCATATTTACTAGAAAAAATAAAAATTTCTCAGGCTGATGATGAGGAATTTAAAAAGAAGATTAAATCTGTGAACGATGGGAGATTGATTGACTTAGTATATGAATATGGGATTTTCAAATTTGGGAAGAGTCTTTGTGTTCCTAATATACCTGATCTGAAAAGGGAATTGTTAGATGATTCTCATAGCTCCAATTTCTCTATACACCCTGGTAGCACCAAAATGTATATAGATTTGAAGGAACATTTTTGGTGGGACAACATGAAGAGGTAGATTGCTAATTTTGTGTCAAGATGTATGGTTTTTCAACAAGTGAAAGCTGGAAGACAACAACCTGGAGGAGTCTTGCAACATCTTCCCATACCTGAGTGGAAATGGTATAATATTACGATGGACTTTGTCATGGGACTACCAAAGACTCCTAGAAGGAACAATGCAATATGGGTCATTATTGATCGTCTTACCAAGTCAACACATTTTCTTGCTATAAGAGAAGATTTACCACTTGAACGATTAACAATAATATATATTAATGAAGTTGTAAGACTTCATGGAGTACCACTATCGATTGTTTCTGATAGTGATCCCCATTTTACATCAAGATTCTGGAAAAGTCTTCAGAAAGCCTTGGATACTGAACTTCGTTTGAGCACTCCCTACCACCCTCAAACTGATGGAAAATCATAACAGACTATTCAAACCTTAGAAGACATTTTTAGATCTTTCTCACTTGACTTTCAAGGTATGTGGGATCAATATTTACCTATGGTATAATTTTCCTATAATAATAGCTTCCATTCAAGTATTCAGATGGCACCATATGAAGCGTTATATGGAAAGAGATGTCGCACACCAACTTGTTGAGATGATGTTGGTGAAAGAAAACTCATAGGCCCAGAACTTGTTGAGGAAATGATGGAAAATGTGAAGGTAATCCAAACCCTCATCAAAGCAGTTCAAAGTAGGCAGAAGAGCTATACTGATAACCGAAGGAAGGATTTGGAAATTCAGGTAGGAGATCATGTTTTCTTGAAGGTATCTACATGGAAGGGTGTTATACGTTTCAGTAAGAAGGGTAAATTGAGTACTAGGTATATCGGACCTTTAGAAATTCTAGAACGAATTGGGGCTGTAGCTTACCATTTGGAAATGCTGCCAAGTCTCTCCAAAGTTCACGATGTATTCCATGTATCACTGTTGAGAAAATACATGCCTGACCCAACGCATGTACTCACCTATAAGGAATTAAAACTGGAACCCGATCTATCTTATTGTGAAGAGCCTATCAAGATTCTTGATACAAGAGAACAAGTGCTGAGAAACTGGATGACTCATTTGGTAAAAGTTCTATGGAGAAACTATAAGATGGAAGAGGCAACGTGGGAACCCAAAGAACTTATGATGAAGAACCACCAAAGTCTTTTTATGCAGTAATATTCTAGAAATTTCAAGGATGAAATTATTTGAAGGAGGGGATTATGTAACACCCCAAGCTTCCACAGTACGCTTCTCTTTGAATAATACAGTAGCATGTGTTTTACGCAACTTCGAGTTCTAACACACCACAACCAATCAAACTAGCCGTTATGAATAGTAATACCCATTTTTGGAAATTTTATAAATTTTATATTTCAAAATAGACTTCATTTTTGGATTAAAAATATTGAAATTAGCCTAGGGTGAAGTTTTGGTATTTTTCTGAAAACTTTCAATTTTTGATGAATAGTGAAAAACACTGAGTTATAGTTTAAAACCGAATTTTTATGTAAATAATTTTTTATTTTATTTAAATTTATTTTATGTCAAAATAGATACATAATACCTATATAAGTTCAATATAATTCATTGGATTTAGTTTATAATAATTTTAGATATATATAAATTTTATTGAACTTTTTACCGTCTTTTACCCACCTCCTAGGAGTATTTGAAAATGTACATAAAACTTAATTTTACCGCTTCTGTGAGTTGAATTTAAAAAATCTGAGAGACACGGTTGATATCAGTAAGTAAAATTTGGTTCAATAAGATGAAAATAATTTTTGGTGAATAATAACTTTTTACTTTTATTTACCACGATTAAAAATAAATAGGGTAATTAAGGGTAAAAATGATATTATTATTACCCTAACACATGTTCTAATTCTATTGGATAAGTATAATTCGACCAAAAACAACCTTAGGAATAAAATATGACCCTTTAGGTCCACTTGTATTAGATTAGGACATTTATTATTATTTAATTCAAAGAAGAGTTAAAAGTGTTAAATTCAAAGTTTAATAACTAAACCATTTTTAATATAGGGTTAAAAATAAGGTAAATTCTACTTTAAATATTAATTATAAATATAAATGATTTCCTAAATAATGGTATTTTATTTATATTTTTTAGACATTAAATAATTTAATTTATTTATGACACAATGATGATGCAGTGATTACCTAATTAATGAAATATTAAAATAATTGATATTATAAATATCCAAATAAATTTAATTTGAGAATTTTTATGAATTCCAAAAATTTTATAGGTTAATATGACATGTTAGGGTTGGTTAGATGAATTTTTTTCGAAGCAATAAAGCTGTTATGAATTTAGAAAAAACAAAATACCAAATAGTTTCAAAATTGACATAAAAGAGTTTTTAAAAAATATATTATATTATTAATTGATATTATATTCCTAAAAATATAAGGTTCATCCAAAAGACTTATATAATGATAGATGTATAATTAATGAACCACTTGGGGTTCTCTTGTAAGTATATAGTAAGTTTATTAACCATATAATATAAAAATACAAAGAGACATGGTAAATGTCAAACTATTTAACTAAGAGTTAAATCTAAAAGTTAAAGTTAATATAGTGACCCAAACCTATCTAAAACCTATTGGTTGAGTGGTTTTAGACCCATAACCATATTATCCTTTAAATAATTCATTTTGGAGCCATTAGAAACCGAAAATGATCTTATTATAAAATAATATTTCTAGCTTTTCCTAAGGTGGCCCTCACCCCTCTTATAAAAGGGAACTCCCCCTTCCCTCAAATTCACACCTTCAAATCCTTTTGGATCGGCCAAAACCTACCCAAATACCCTCTTAACTGTCCTCCCTTCATCCTAGAGGCCTTACTTTAGTCAAAAATCCAACCTAAGGATCCCATTTGAACAAATAAAAAGGAAGAACCCGAAGAAGAGGTAAATATTTCATCACATCTTTCAAGTTCCTTTCTTCTTCCACTTCCTATTTATTTGTTGTTTCCATTGTAAAATAATAAACACAGTATATTATATATACTGTGATGTTATTATAAATATGGTACAGCCATATTCATTATTCTATCCATCCTTTGAATGAAATTTCACCATACGTGCGTACGTATGACTTACCGTCTCTACGTCGTGGTGTAATTATTATTCAATACATTATTATTTGGATGAGTATAATAATGATGTGTAATTGATTTAAATAATAAATATAACATAATAATGATTCTGTATATATGAAATACCATCCAATTATTTATTATTTTAATATCAAAAGAATGATATTGTCGCTCGTGCATATGTACGGATTACCGTCTCCACGAATGCGATGAGATTCATTCCCATCGTATCCATTCAAGACTAATTTTCATTAGATGATTAAAAATAATGTTTAAAGACTTAATATAATTCTGAATATGAATAACATACATCCTATCCATAACAAACATTAGTTACGTAACAAATCATATAAAGGAAAATGAATTAGTTAACACCCGAAACGACGATAATACTAAGATATTATTAACAAAGAAATGTTAAAAGATCATATATGATATAATATTAATGTATATGATTCTTGTATAATTTAATAACAATTATTTCACCATTATAAAGGAGGTTAACCAACCCCCGACCAAGTAAAAGTACAAGGTAAAGGTTAATTCTACAATCTCTTCATTATCCGAGGTTGTTTATACGTAATTGTCTACTCGGACCTCTTTATCATCCACATATATGTTTCTTAAAAATGTATTTAAAATAATTATTAATATTTTATATACTGTGGGTTAAAATAATTTATACCCTTGTTTGAATTTTATAAGATTTTTATAAATGAATCTTTCCGTCATTTTCCAAATAAGGTCCTTTATAACCTTTTTGACAAAATTAAGGTAAGAATGTCTTTTTTTAACTTATATGGTGGGTGAGGCTATTTTACACCATTATAACATCATAGAAGCTTCCCTTAAAATCTTATAAGAATATTTCCAAAATAAATTTTTTCTTAAATGTTTTCAAAATAAAAAGAAATATTTCTCTAAAAAAGGTTTTGATTTCATCTATGTCAACATACTTTGATGGATTTTAAGATTATTTGAAGTTGGTTTATTATGATACAAAACTTCCATATTGTATTGAAGTTTTTGTGATATGTTTGACTGTGGATGTGTTATTTTTACACCATTCATGGTTTATGGATAATGTATTGACATTTTGTATGCTAGTTTTAATACGAACATTTTTGTTATGTTTAAACCTTTTCATATGAGGAATGCATTGGACTTAGTAAGTGACGGGTGGAGCCCACTATAACTCCTCGATGCATCGAAACCTTTTTAGAGAAAACTTTCATAAATACACATAAAAATTTAAGGCAATGTATAAGACTAAAGCAAAATCCTTTTAAACTTTAAATTCAGCATAATATGGCAAAGATAAAATCAAATAATTCCATTTACTACTTGAAAGTTTCTTTAATAGAAACCCACATTGTAAAAAGGAATACCAAAAATTGACTTTAAAAACTAAAGTATGAAATTTAACAGTTACCCAAATTAACTAATCACTGGGTTTACACATAGTAGAACATAAGTAAAAATGTGGATATGGAAGAGAAATATAACCATAAGCTTTTGATGAAGAGTGGTAGAGGACATGGCTATGAAAAATCCAACAATCATAAAACCATAAATTTGTGATGATCTAAGGTACCATCCGATTCATCAGATATGAGAGCACTAGGAAAACATTTTTTGTTTTCAAGATCATTTCCCTAAAGTTGAATAATTGTTGAATTAAAAGAAATACTTACTTGATTTTGGTACAATCTCTCCGTTTCTTGTGCCTCGAACAATTTCCACTTCATCTCTTAAAGAAATGAAGTTGAATTTGTCTTCTGTGAAGTGTTAGCAGATTATGTGATAGAATGATAGGTCATTCCATCTATTTATATCTCAAAAAGTTTAGCACAATTTATTAAATATACAGAAGTCCATCTATGCTGAGATTAATCGTATATGGTTTCTAAAATAGACTTATACTTCAGCTATCATAGCGCTTAATAAAATAAAACTAGTTTTTACTAAACAGGGACTTCCTGTAGGCTAGAGGTAGGCGATAAAGGCTTGTCTCACTTTGATTGTGGGTTCGATTCCCGCATCCTTGTCTGAAACGACGGGTTGTCGCCCATCCTGCAGGTTGTCCTTTTTCTAAAACTACATTATTATAACATTCCATTAATAGTATTGAAAAATTTATAGCCTTAATACTAACTTATGTCCAACATAATCCATTCCAATCTTTAGGCTTATCCAAAATACTTCTGTCCAATCTTATAGTATAAAGAAAATGATTACTAGAAATGTCATCTACCGAGCATGTGAATACCATCATTTTTCCCCCATATAAGATATATCTTGTTGGTCACATTCCAAACATGTGAATACCTTAATCATGTATTCTCTTGAGAAATGAATACCCATTGAATCTTAGTGAAAACATGAATGCTGTCAAAAGTTAACTCTTTCCACATACCAAAATCCAAAAATTCTATATACTCAAACCATGATATAACTTTTTACTTATATCAGTCATGAGCTCATGAATACTGTCAAACATTTCATTTTCTCCTTATCCCTTCATTATGCACATATCATCTTCTTTCCAAAAATATCTCAATCACTTTCCATGGTTACCGGGACCATAAAATTATTGAAAACCACAATAGACCAATACATAAATATTCCAATATCCCACGATACTATATACAACATTATTTTGGAATCCCATTACATAAACACTTAATCATTCCACCACATCATTTTCATATTCAACATCGCCAATAGTGATCGCATGTGACTTCCCTTTGTCCTTTTCCTTAAGTGGTTGCTCATGTCGATCATCATTAACCCTTGGATTAGGGAATTGATTAGCATAATGCCCCATTTCATTGCACATGAAGCATTGAAGTGTTGGTGGTGCGTTCTCTGCAGTCTTTTCTTTATTCACATCATTAGTAACCCTTTTTCTATTACTTCGACACTCAACTTCTCGATGACCTTATTTTCCACACTTAAAACATTTTCTAGTCACTTTAAGACAATCTCCACCATGCTTCTTTCCACAATTTGAGCATAAAGAAACATTCATCTTATTTTCACCATTGTTCCGAGATTTCTCCTTGAACTCCATCTTTCGTTTCTTGTCCAAACCATGAGATGGATATGTAACACCAACATCCATTTATACCTTGATAGCACAACGCACGATTTATTCATAGCTACTGAAGTCTCTTATAGCTAATTCCATTCAAAGACTTGGTTTTAAGCCACTGAAGAATCGATCAACTTTACTTTAAGGTTGGATGATAAAGCCAGATGCATACCTTGCAAGCCTTGTAAAATTCGCTTCATATATACCAACAGATTCATAATATTTTTTCTTAAGCTCAAGGAAATCCTTTTCTATATTTGTTCGAAGAATACGAGGGAAGTACTTATTGAAAAATAAGTTCTTGAACTAATCCCATTCCATGGATTCAATTTCATCTCGGGGCCTCATATTCTTAATTAGAGTCCACCATTGATCTGCTTCACCTTCTAAACAACAAATATCCAGAATGAAATTTTCATGTTCCGAACAATGAAGTATGGAAAATATCTTTTCAATGGTACTAATCCATTGTTTAGAAACAATTGGATCAAAAGATCCACTGAAACAAGGTGGACGTTTCCTCATGAAGGACTCAATAGAATATTTTCCCCTTCTCTGCTAATTTGGATGTCCAAAATGATTCATAGCTTGTGTAAGTATAGAAATAAGATTTTGCACTCCATCTCCCATAACATTGGTTTGTTTAGGAGGAAAATCATTGCATTGTCCATTACATTGATCAACATGGTTCCTTCGGGTTCCAGCCATCGTCTAAAACCCAAAAAGAATAGTGTGAGAGGAAAAAATCATGCTATGGAAAACAACATAATAAAGGGGGAGTACCTTTGATATCTAACATCTTAGGTTTAATTCTAATATCATTTCCGTAATTCTAGGACTATAACCTATACGTATACTTAACCTTAGGGACATCCCTAGACATACCTTAGTAATATCTCTAGGGATCTCACTAAAGTTTTCGCATCCTAGTTTCCAAAGGTTAACTAAACCTTTACTCTGATACCAACTATAAAGACCCAAAGCTTTATGCACATGGACATTACATTACTTTTGAGGAATACTTAATACATAACAAAAATAAACACCGAAGGACCGTAATAGTTTAGTGTCTTTGGAAACTCGGAACGTAATCTTCTAATCATGGTGAAAGATCTTCAACATCTCCCATAAAGATCTTACCCTTTTGGTTTTCTTACCTAAAACATTTCTTTAAATCATGGGGAAAAGAAAACATATAAAGGGTGAGCTCAAATTCTCAATAAGGGTAAGCATGGATAAAATAAATCAAATACATTTGAACTTAAAAACATGAACAAAATGTTTAAACATAAAAATATTGGGCAATGACATAAAACATGGCAGTACATAAGGCATAGATCATACAGAAACATTAATCATGATAAAATATCATAGGAATAAAACATGTGATTGTGGAAACCATTAAGCACATGATATGATTTCCATAGTATCCAAGACATTGCTGCCAAGACTATCTTAGTGGACAAAGTCCCTTTCTGAATCAAGTTCACTCCTCGTTCCAATCCTGTATTACTGAACTGAATTAACTTACCATTCTATCCATGTATATATCATGAGATATAAATCTTTACCCAATGCATTGGAGGGAGATATAGGTCCCACCCAACTCATAATGAAATCATTCTTTCGTGTGCCACAAAATCATGAATCATACATCATAGCATAACCCATGTAATAGAATGGGATTCTTAAACATCATGCCATCATAACATAATACATAAAAATTGATATAATTTTATCATAAGAAGAATCAAACCATGTAAATAATGGAGACATTATACTTGAAACATAAACATATTAAATAATGTCATTTTAGATGGAAAATAGTTTTGATAAAACACTTGAAATGAATTCTTGAGGAAAATATCCTTTCTTCTTCAAAATCATTTTCTTTTCACAAAATGCCATGAAATTTTAAAAGAAAAGGGTTTTGTTGAAAATAATAATGCAATATTGTATAGGAAGATTCATGAAAATGAGGCGTTATGAAATCGTAAAAATCCATTCACGCCGTATAAGTTAAAAATAACATTCTCCTCGTACTTTTGTCGAAAAAGTCAAAAAGTACCTCGTATGGTAAAAAAAGAAAGATTCCTTACATACCATGTAGTAAAAGTCAAAAATGGTTAAAAATGAGTTTAAACATACATGAAACCATTTTTAGGAAACATGTACATGGATGATAACAATAACCCCAGAAAATACTTACGAATAAACAATCTCGGATAAGAATGAGATTGGAATAGTTATCCCTTACCTTATGTACGATATGCTTCGTATGTATCCGAACCTCCTGTATAATGATTTAAATAATGTCATGGAAGTATTAAAAAATCATATTCATTGTTATTATATCATATATCATTTACTTATGAATTTATATTACCCATTCTTTTTCAAATTCGATGTAAAAGCAGCGATTTGGGTAAAATCGTTTCATTTATTGTACGTATTTTGACTTGTTGTTCTTGATATTATTACTTATATCCTGATTTACTTAATTCAATAATTTAAAACATGATTTATATATAATATATATTCTTCATATACATATATATATGATAGATCGATAAATGGAATGAAAAATACCGTTCATGGAGATGGTAGGCCGTACGTACGCATGAAAGCTGTTTTCGTTTCCTTATTGAATTGAATGGAATTAAGTAGATGAAATACATATATATATACATAAATAAAGTATCATTATTATGTCATATATTTCATGATTACTTATTATATATACTTTATAATCATTAATGAATGGTTAATCATTGAGAATGAATCTCATCACGTCGTGGAGACGCTAGTCCGTACGTACGCTCGAGCGATGATATCATTCCCATGATCATGGAGTTGTATTTAAGTGTATGTATAATATTTAAGAATCAATATAACTTTACAATAATCATATATAGTTATTTATTTACACCATTATACCCATCCAAGTATGGTGGTGGTCGAAAACAGATTACACCCCGGTGTGGAGACGGTATTCCGTACGTACGCACGCACGGTGATTTTGTTTTCCATAGGATGGATAGAAGGTGAAATAGGGTTGTTTCATATTTATAATAACATACTAGTATATGAGTGATACTGATGTTATTACTTCATAATGAAACAACTAAATAAGAGGAAGTAGAATAAGAAATAAATTTAAATGAATCGGTAACAGATATTACCTCTTCTTCGACACGCCTCTTTGAAACCTCCTCTTAGGGAACTAAAATTGGTCTTTGAATAAGAAAAGGACCTCTAGAATATTACTAGGTAAGTGTAGAAGAGAAATTTTCAGGTTTTGGACGAGATTGAAGGCTCAAAGTGGTGTGAGTAGAAGAGGGAGGAGGTTCCCTTTTATAAGGGAGGAGAGGGGCACCTTAGGAAAAACTTAAAATATTATTTTATAACAAAGTCATATTCGGTTTCTAATAGCTCCAAATTGAGTTCTTTCTAAGATAAAGTGGGTAGGGGTATAAATACTCTCAACCAATAGATTTTAGAGAGGTTTGGGTCATTATATTAACCTTATCTTTTAGTTTTAACTCTTAGTTAATTAGATCGACATTTACCATGTCACTTTGTATTTTTATATTATATAGTTAATAAAATTACCATATGAATACAAGAAACCCCCAATTGGTACATTAATGATACAAATATCATTATATAAGTATCTTGGATTAACCTTATATTTTTATGAATATAATAACAATTAATAATACAATATTTTTTTTAAAAACTATTTTATGTCAATTTTGACACTATTTGGTAATTGATTTTTGTGAAAATCATAAAAGCATGATTAGTTCGAAAAAAGTTAATTAAATCAATAATAACATGTCATATTAACCTATAAAATTATTTTAATTCATAAAAATTCTCAAATTACATTTACTTGTGTATTTATAACATCAATTATGTTAATATTTCATTAATAAGGTAATTAATGCATCATCATTGTGTCATACATAAATTAACTTAATTAATGTCTAAAAATTATAAATAAAACACCATTATTCGGGGAATCTTTTTATCTTTCTAATGAATATTTATAGTCTAATTTATCTTATGTATAACCCTATATTAAAAATTATTTAGTTATTAAACTTTAATTTTAACTATTTTAACCCTTCTTTAAATAAATTAATAATAAATGTCCTAATCTAATCCAAGTGGACCTAAATGGTCATATTTTATTCCTAAGGCTGTTTTTGGTCGAATTACACTTATCCAATATAATTAGGACATGTGTTAGGGTAATAATAATATCATTTTTACCCTTAATTACCCTATTTACTTTTAACTGTGGTAAATAAAAGTAAAAAGTTACTATTCACCAAAAATTATTTTCATCTCATTGAACCACATTTTAGTCCTTGATATTAACCGTGTATCTCGGATTTTCAAAATTCCACTCACAGAAGCGGTAAAATTAAGTTTTATGTAAGTTTGCAAAAAGCTCCTAGGAGGTAGGTAAAAGACGGTGAAAAGTTCAATAAAATTTTTATATATCGTAAATTATTATAAAATGACTCTAATGAATTACATTGAAATTATATAGGTATTATGTATCAATTTTGACCTAAAATAAATTTAAATAAAATAAATAATTATTTAAATAAAAAGTCGGTTTTTAAATAGTAACCCAGTGTTTTCACTATTCATAAAAAATTGAAAGTTTTCAGAAAAATACCAAAAATTCACCCTTGGCTAATTTCGATATTCCGAATCCAAAAATGAAGTCCATTTTGAAAAATAAAATTTATAAAATTTCAAAAATTGGGTGTTACTATTCATAACGGCTAGTTCATAAGAATATTATAATAATATCTCATTTAGTGAAACTCGGTATTGCATACTACACACACTATCGAGGAAGGTCTTGATTGCGTGTAACGCAAGCCAAGTCAGGGCTGCATGTAGTGAAAGCACCGTTTGGTGTTACGTATAACATAATCAAAATTTATTTCATTTATACATTAAACAAAATCTATACTTAATGTTGCGTAGAATAATTTCCACAAAACAAAGTTGAAATTGTGTGTAACACGAGCCAAGAATAGTGTTGCGTATACTGCAAGCTAATACAGTGTTGCATATAGTACAAGCTAAACTTGGTATAGTGTATAATAGAAGACATCAATGAAATTAAAAGAATATTTTTCATAAAATCTTAGGGTGTTACAATGACGATTGACAATAACTTTGAGAACTCCCCCTCCACTTCGAGAGATCTCTCCCTCGACGATAGATCAAGGACTTTCGTGAACAGATTGCCTTCAGCGACAAATCCTTCATCTGATAGAACCTATTTTCCAGGTAGGGGTTTATTCTCTGTGATTTTATTTCCCATTCCTTATTTATAAAATAAAGAACTCGGACCAACCCACTAAAAGGTTGATCCGAAGGTCATTTGTTCTTGAAGGAATGAGTTTTGTATGCAGTGGGAGATGGGAAATTAGATCCATGTTATATTCTTAAACCCCCTTCAAACCTATTTATGAATTCTAACGCGGAGGGATCGGACCGACATGAACAAGGCTGAGATCCCTCTATTGTGGACGTTCTTGTGTTCTTTATGACCGAACCCACAGATCGATGACGAAGCAACTTTGAACTCATAACAGTGATGGTAATGATCCCAGGATCCCAAAGGTGCTTATGGGTCAGAAAATAGACCACCGAAGAAAGTCCGGTGGCTTACGGCGATGGCTGTGGGTGGGAGGCAGCACGCCCCAGTGGCGCGCCGAGGTGGCAGAGGCCACAAACAGTGGGGGCCACCATGGTGTTGGGGGTGGTGCCGATCAGGCGCTGCATTAAGGGGCATGGCCCAAAGGGTGGACCGCATGTGAAGGGAGGTGGTCGGCCTCAGCTAGCTGCGTGGCTGCGCGAACCGGACACCAGCACAACATTCGGGATGGACCCAAGCCGACCCAATGATGAGGCCTAGGAAAAAGGAATAAACTGGCCCACTAGGCAGGCCAGGATGGAGAAGAACCGGCCCGCCGATGCGGGCTGGGCTGGATGGGAAATTAGGCTGCTAGGCATCTCGACTTTTCAGAACCGATCCGACTAAGTCGGACTGAACCGGATGAGAACTGGGTTTCTGGGCAACCTAGCGGGCTAGACCCATGGCCGAACCGGGATGGGTCCAACAAGGCCCAATGGGCTAGGCCACTAGGCCGGGCAGAACCAGGTCATCCCAGACCCAACTGGGTCGGGTCAGCCAAAATGGTTCGGGTCATGCGGGGCCCCCAAGTTGGGTTGGTCGGGTCAGTCCGACCAAGTCGTACTGGGCCCAGACGCAACCAACCCCCGTTTACTAAAACAACAATATATTTCGGACCATGCATCCGATTGACACGCCATCTATGGCGTTAAGACCCTTGAGATGAGAAATTCCTTTGGGTATAATATAAGATAGTTTTTGTGGTAGTATAGATACAACTGATTTCTTGAGGAGTAGATTCTCCTAGAATCAAGTGCACCGTAGAGAACGCATCCTACGGCTAGCTATGACACGAAGAATATGAAAATTGGGACCTCAGTGGTCCAGTAGTTAATCAGACCTCGGTGGTCTAGTAGCTAAGTAGACCTTATTGGTCTAGTAGCTGAGCGAAACTTAGTGGTCCAGTAGCCGAGTAGACCTTATTTGTTTAGTGGCTTGGTGGACCTCAGTGGTCCAGTAGTGGAGCAGACCTCAGTGGTCTAATAGCCGAGTGGACCTTAGTGGTCCAGTAGTTGAGCAAACCTCAGTGGTCTAGTATCCAAGAAAACCTCAGTGACTCATCAGGGATAAGTCCCTCAGTAGTACAAGATGATTCAGCTTTACGAATGTTTATGCTTATTTATGAAAGTTTTCTCTATGAAAGGTGTGAGATCAGATGCTCAGTAAGGATAACAATATAGCGAAAATTTCATAAATAAGAATAAACATTCAAGGCAATGTATAAGACTAAAAAAAATCCTTTTAAACTTTAAATTCAGAATAATATGACAAAGATAAAATCAAAAAATTCCACTTACTACTTGAAAGTTTCTTTAATAGAAACCCACATCGTAAGAAGGAATACCAAAACTTGACTTTAAAAACTAAAGTATGAAATGTAACGGTTACCCAAATTAACTAATCACTGGGTTTCCACATAGTAGAACATAAGTGAAAATATGGATATGGAAGAGAAATATAACCATCATCTTCTGATGAAGAGTGGTAGAGGACATGGCTATGAAAAATCCAACAATCACAAAGCCATAAATTTGTGATGATCTAAGGTACCATCCGATTCATCAGATATGAGAGCACTAGGACAACATTTTTTGTTTTCAAGATCATTTCCCTAAAGTTGAATAATAGTTGAATTAAAAGAAATACTTACTTGATTTTGGTACAATCTCTCCGTTGCTCGTGCCTCGAACAATTTCCACTTCATCTCTTAAAGAAATGAAGTAGAATTTGTCTTCTGTGAAGTGTTAGCAGATTATGCGATAGAATGATAGGTCATTCCATCTATTTCTATTGCAAAAAGTTTAGCACAATTTATTAAATATAAAGAAGTCCATCTATGCTGAGATTAATCATATATGGTTTCTAAAATAGACTTATACTTCAGCTATCATAGCGCTTAATAAAATAAAACTAGTTTCTATTAACCAGGGACTTCCTGTAGGCTAGTGGTAGGTGATAAAGGCCTATCGCACTTCGGTGGTGGCTTCGATTCCCGCATCTTTGTCCGCTGCGACGGGTTGACGCCCATCCTGCAGGTTGTCCTTTTTCTAAAACTACATTATTATAACATTCCATTAATAGTATTGAAAAATTTATAGCCTTAATACTAACTTATGTCCAACATAATCCATTCCAATCATTAGTCTTATCCAAAATACTTCTGTCCAATCTTATAGTATAAAGAAAACTATTACGAGAAATGTCATCTACCGGGCATGTGAATACCATCATTTGTCCTCCATATAAGATATATCTTGTTGGTCATATTCCAAACATGTGAATACCTTAATCATGTATTCTCTTGAAAAATGAATATCCATTGAATCTTAATGAAAACATGAATGCTGTCAAAAGATAACTCTTTCCACATACCAAAATCCAAAAATTCTATATACTCAAACCATGATATAACTTTTTCCTTATATCAGTCATGAGCTCATGAATACTTTCAAACATTTCATTTTCTCCTTATCCCTTCATTATGCGCATATCATCTTCTTTCTAAAAATATCTCAATCACTTTCCATGGTTACCGGTACCATAAAATTATTGAAAACCACAATAGACCAATACATAAATATTCCAATATCCCACGATACTATATACAACAATATTTTGGAATCCCATTACATAAAAACTTAATCATTCCACCACATCATTGTCATATTCAACATCGCCAATAGTGATCGCATGTGACTTCCCTTTGTCCTTTTCCTTAATTGGTTGCTCATGTCGATCATCATTAACCCTTGGATTAGGGAATTGATTATCATAATGCCCCATTTCATTGCACATGAAGCATTGAAGTGTTGGTGGTGCGTTCTCTGTAGTCTTTTCTTTATTCACATCATTAGTAACCCTTTTTACATTACTTAGACACTCAGCTGCTCGATGGCCTTCTTTTCCACACTTAAAACATTTTCTAGTCACTTTAAGACAATCTCCACCATGCTTCTTTCCACACTTTGAGCATAAAGAAACATTCATATTCTTTTCACCATTGTTCTGAGAATTCTCCTTGAACTCCATCTTTCATTTGTTGTCCAAACCATGAGATGGATATGTAACAAGAACTTCCATTTCTACCTGATAGCACAACACACAATTTCTTCATAGCTACTGAAGTCTCTTATAGCTAATTCCATTCAAAGACTTGGTTTTAAGCCACTGAAGAATCGATCAACTTTACTTTCAGGTTGGATGATAAAGCCAGATTCATACATTGCAAGCCTTGTAAAATTAGCTTCGTATATACCAATAGATTCACCATCTTTTTTGCTTAAGCTCAAGGAAATCATTTTCTATCTTTGTTCGAATAATGTTATGGAAATACTTATTGAAAAATAAGTTCTTGAACTCATCCCATTCCATGGATTCAATTTCATCTCGGGGCCTCGTATTCTTAATTAGAGTCTACCATTGATCTGCTTCACCTTATAAACGACAAATAGCCAGAATGAATTTTTCATGTTACAAACAGCGAAGTATGGAAAATATCTTTTCAATGGTACTAATCCATTGTTCAACAATGATTGGATCAAAAGACCCACTGAAACAAAGTGGACGTTTCCTCATGAAGGACTCAATAGAATATTGTTCCCTTCTCTGCAAATTTGGAAGTCCAGAATGATTCATAGATTGTGTAAGTATAGCAATAAGATTTTCACTCCATCTCCCATAACATTGGTTTGTTCAAGAGGACAATCATTGCATTGTCCATTACATTGATCAACACGGTTCCTTCGGGTTCCATCCATCATCTAAAACCCAAAAAGAATAGTGTGTGAGGAAAAAAGCATGCTATGGAAAACAACATAATAAAGGGGGAGTACCTTTGATATCTAACATCTTAGGTTTAATTCTAATATCATTTTTGTAATTCTAGGACTATAACCTATACGTATACTTAACCTTAGGGACATCCCTAGACATACCTTAGTAATATCTCTAGGGATCTCACTAAAGTTTTTGCATCCTAGTTTCCAAAGGTTAACTAAACCTTTCCTCTAATACCAACTGTAGATACCCAAAGCTTGATGTACATGGACAATACATTACTTTTGCAGAATACTTAATACATAACAAAAACAAACACCAAAGGACCGTAATAGTTTAGTGTCTTTGGAAACTCGGAACGTAATCTTCTAATCATGGTGAAAGATCTTCAACATCTCCCATAAAGATATTCCCCTTTTGGTTTTATTACCTAAAACATTTCTTTAAATCCTGGGGAAAAGAAAACATATAAAGGGTGAGCTCAAATGCTCAGTAAGGGTAATCATGGATAAAATAAATCATATACATTTGAACTTAAAAACATGAACATAATGTTTAAACATAAAAATATTGGGCAATGACATAAAACATGGCAGTACATAAGGCATATATCATAAAGAAACATTAATCATGATAAAATAACATAGGAATAAATAATGTGATTGTGGAAACCATTAAGCACATGATATGATTTCCATAGTATCCAAGACATTGCTACCAAGACTATCTTAGTGGACAAAGTCACTTTCTGAATCGAGTTTACTTCTCGTTCCAATCCTGTATTACTGAACTGAATTATCTTACCATTCCAGCCATGTCTATATCATGAGATATAAATCTTTACCCAATGCATTGGAGGGAGATATAGGTCCCACCCATCTCATAATGAAATCATTCTTTCGTGTGCCACAAAATCATGAATCATACATCACAGCATAACCCATGTAATAGAATGGGATTCTTAAACATCATGCCATCATAACATAATCCATAAAAATGGATATAATTTTATCATAAGAAGAATCAAACCATGTAAATAATGGAGACATTATACTTGAAACACAAACATATTAAATAATGTCATTTTAGATGGAAAATAGTTTTGATAAAACACTTGAAATGAATTCTTGAGGAAAATATCCTTTCTTCTTCAAAATCATTTTCTTTTCACAAAATGCCATGCAATTTTAAAAGAAAATGGGTTTGTTGAAAATAATAATGTAATCTTGTATAGTAAGATTCATGAAAATGAGGCATTATGAAACCATAAAAATCCGTTCACGCCGTATAAGTTAAAAATAACATTCTCCTCGTACTTTTGTCGAAAAATTCAAAAAGTACCTCGTATGGTAAAAAAAGAAATATTCCTTACATACCATGTAGTAAAAGTCAAAAATGGTTAAAAAGGACTTTAAAAATACATGAAACCATTTTTAGGAAACATGGACATGGATGATAACAATAACCCGAGTAAATACTTATGAATAAACAATCTCGGATAAGAACAAGATTGGAATAGTTTTCCCTTACCTTATGTTCGATACGATTCATATGTATCCGAACCTTCTGTATAATGATTTAAATAATGTCATTGACTTATTAAAGAATCATATTCATTGTTATGATATCATATATCGTTTACTTATGAATTTATATTACCAGTTCTTTTTCAAATTCGATGTAAAAGCAGCGATTTGGGTAAAATCGTTTCATTTATTGTACATATTTCGACTTGTTATTCTTGATATTATTACTTATATCCTGATTTAATTAATTACATAATGTAAAACATGATTTATATATAATATATATTCATTATATACATATATATATGATAGATCTATAAATGGAATGAAATACACCGTTCATGGAGATGGTAGGCCGTATGTACGCATGAACGCTGTTTTCGTTTCCTTATTGAATTGAATGGAATTAAGTATATGACATACATATATATATACATAAATAAAGTATCATTATTATGTCATATATTTCATGATTACTTATTATATATACTTTAAAATCATTAATGAATGGTTAATCATTGAGAATGAATCTCATCGCGTCGTGGAGACGGTAGTCCGTAGGTACGCACGAGCGATGATATCATTACCATGATCATGGAGTTGTATCTAAGTGTATGTATAATATTTAAGAATGAATATCACTTTACAATAATCATATATATTTATTTATTTACACCATTATACCTATACAAGTATGGTGGTGGTCGAAAATAGATTACACCACGACGTGGAGACGATATTCCGTACGTACGCACGCGCGGTGATTTTGTTTTCCGTAGGTTGGATAGAAGGTGAAATAGGGTTGTTTCATATTTATAATAACATAACAGTATATTAGTGATACTTATGTTATTACTTAATAATTAAACAACTAAATAAGAGTAATTATAAGAAGAAATAAATTTAAAATAATCGGTAACGGATATTACCTCTTCTTCGACACGCCTCTTTGAAACCTCATCTTAGGGAACTAAAATTGGTCTTTGAAGAAGAAAAGGACCTCTAGAATATTACTAGGTAAGTGGAGAAGATAAATTTTCAGGTTTTGGCCTAGATTGAAGGCTAAAAGTGGTGTGAGTAGAAGAGGGAGGAGGTGCCCTTTTATAAGGGAGGAGAGGGGAACCTTAGGAAAAACTTAAAATATTATTTTATAACAAAGTCATATTCGGTTTTTAATAGCTCCAAATTTATTTCTTTCTAAGATAAAGTGGGGAGGGGTCGAAATACTCTAAAAAAATAGATTTTAGAGAGGTTTGGGTCATTATATTAACCTTATCTTTTAGTTTTAACTCTTAGTTAAATAGATCGACATTTACCATGTCACTTTGTATTTTTATATTATATATTTAATAAAATTACCATATACATACAAGAAACCCCGAAGTGGTCCATTAATGATACACCTATAATTATATAAGTATATTGGCTGAACCTTAGATTGTTAGGAATATAATTACAATTAATAATATAATATTTGTTTTAAAAACTATTTTATGTCAATTTTGACACTATTTGGTAATTGATTTTTGTGAAAATCATAACAGCATGATTAGTTTGAACAAAGTTAATTAAATCTATAATAACATGTCATATTAACTTATTAAATTATTTTAATTCATAAAAAGTCTCAAATTACATTTATTTGTGTATTTATAACATAAATTATGTTAATATTTCATTAATAAGGTAATTAATGCATCATCATTGTGTCATAAATAAATTAACTTATTTAATGTCTAAAAATTATAAATAAAATACCATTATGTAGGTAATATTTTTATCTTTCTAATTAATATTTATAGTTGAATTTATCTTTTGTATAACCCTATATTAAAAATGATTTAGTTATTAAACTTTGATTTTAACTATTTTAACCCCTCTTTAAATAAATTAATAATAAATGTCCTAATCTAATCCAAGTGGACCTAAATGGTCATATTTTATTTCTAAGGTTTTTTTTGGTCGAATTACACTTATCCAATAGAATTAGGACATGTGTTAGTGTAATAATAATATCATTTTTACCCTTAATTACCCTATTTACTTTTAACTGTGGTAAATAAAAGTAAAAAGTTACTATTCACCAAAAATTATTTTCATCTCATTGAACCACATTTTAGTCCTTGATATTAACTGTGTCTCTCGGATTTTCGAAATTCCACTCACAGAAGCGGTAAAATTAAGTTTTATGTAAGTTTGCAAAAAGCTCCTAGGAGGTAGGTAAAAGACGGTGAAAAGTTCAATAAAATTTTTATATATCGAAAATTATTATAAAATGACTCCAACGAATTAAATTGAAATTATATAGGTATTATGTATTAATTTTGACCTAAAATAAATTTAAATAAAATAAATAATTATTTAAATAAAAAGTCGGTTTTTAAATAGTAACCCAGTGTTTTCACTATTCATAAAAATTTGAAAGTTTTCAGAAAAATACCAAAAATTCACCCTTGGCTAATTTCGATATTCCGAATACAAAAATGAAGTCCATTTTGAAAAATAAAGTTTATAAAATTTCAAAAATTGGGTATTACTATTCACAACGGCTAGTTCATAAGAATATTATAATAATATCTCATTTAGTGAAACTCGGTATTGCGTACTACACACACTATCGAGGAAGGTCTTGATTGCGTGTAACACAAACCAAGTCAGGGTTGCGTGTAGTGAAAGCACCGTTTGGTGTTGCGTATAACATAATCAAAACTTATTTCATTTATACATTAAACAAAATCTATACTTAATGTTGCGTAGAATAATTTCCACAAAAAAACTTGAAATTGTGTGTAACACGAGCCAAGAATAGTGTTGCGTATTTTTGAAGCTAATACGGTGTTGTGTATAGTACAAGCTAAACTTGGTGTAGTGTATAATAGAAGACATCAATGAAATTAAAAGAATATTTTTCATAAAATCTCGGGGTGTTACAATGACGATTGACAATAACTTTGAGAACCCCTCTCCTCTTCGAGAGATCTCTCCCTCGAAGATAGATCAAGGAATTTCGCAAACAGATTGCCTTCAGTGAAAAATCCTTCATCTGATAGAACCTATTTTCTAGGTAGGGGTTTATTCTCTGTGATTTTATTTCCTATTCCTTATTTATAAAACAACTAACGCGGACCAACCCACTAACAGGTTGATCCGAAGGTCATTTGTTCTTGAAGGAATGAGTTTTGTATGCAGTGAGAGATGGGAAATTAGATCCATGTTATATTCTTAAACCTCCTTCAAACCTATTTATGAATTCTAACGCGGAGGGATCAGACCGACATGAACAAGGATGACATCCCTCTATTGTGGATGTTCTTGTGTTCTTTATGACCGAACCCACTGATCGACGACGAAGCAACTTTGAACTCATAAAAGTGATGGTAATGATCCCAGGATCCCAAAGGTGCTTATGGGTTGGAAAATAGACCACCGAAGCAAGTCCGGTGGCTTGCGGAGATGGCTGCGGGTGGGAGGCGGCACGCCCCTACGGCGCGCCGAGGTGGCAGAGGCCACGACCAGTGGGGGCCACCGTGGTGTTGGGGGCAGTTCTGGTCAGGCGCTGCATTAAGGGGGATGGCCCACAGGGTGGACCGCATGCGAAGGGAGGTGGTCGGCCTCAGCTAGCTGCGTGGCTGCATGAACCAGACACCAGCGCAACATTCAGGCTGGACCCAAGCCGATCCAATGATGCGGCCTAGGACAACGGAATAAACTGGCCCACTTGGTAGGCCAGGCTGGAGAAGAACCGGCCCGCCGATGCGGGCTGGTCCGGATGGAAAACTAGGCTGCTGGGCATCCCGACTTTGCAGAACCGATCCGACTAAGTCGGACTGAACCGGATGAGAACCAGGTTGCTGGGAAACCTAGCGGGCTAGACCCATGGACGAACTAGGCTGGGTCCAACAAGGCCCAATTGGCCTGGCCACTAGGCCGGGCTGAACCAGGTCAGCCCAGACCCAACTGGGTCGGGTCGGCCAAAATGGTTTAGGTCATGCGGGGCCCCCAGTTTGGGTTGGTCGGGTCAGTCCGACCAAGTCGGACTGGGCCCAAACGCAACCAGCCCCCGTTTACTAAAACAACAATATCTTTTGGATCAAGCATCCGATTGACACACCATCTATGGCGTTGAGACCCTTGAGATGAGAAAGTCCTTTGGGTATAATATAAGTGAGTTTTTGTGGTAGTATAGATACAACTGATTTCTTGAGGAGTAGATTCTCCTAGAATCAAGTGTACTGAAGAGCACGAATCCTACGACTAGATATGACATGAAGAATATGAAAAGTGGGACCTCAGTGGTCCAGTAGCTAAGCAGACCTCAGTGGTCTAGTAGCTAAGTAGACCTTAGTGGTCTAGTAGCTGAGTGAAACTTAATGGTCCAGTAGCCGAGAAGACCTTAGTGGTTTAGTGGCTTGGTGGACCTCAGTGGTCTAATAGTGGTGCAGACCTCAGTGGTCCAGTATCCGAGTGGACCTCAGTGGTCCAGTAGTTGAGCGAACCTCAGTGGTCTAGTATCCAAGAAAACCTCATTGACTCATCAGGGATAATTCCCTCAGTAGTACAAGATGATTCAGCTTTACGAATGATAATCTTAGTTTCTATACCTTGAGTTATACCTTGTGTGATTTGTATTTTCTTTGAAGTCATGCTTTGTGGTCTTTCCTTTATGTTTTGGGGTCCCTAATGAGTATTTAATTACTCATCCTTGCACAGGATTCTCCTGCACATGTCGTGTCTCATGTAGGTGATTAATGCTTTGACAGAGACCTTGGTGGTCCGGGACTAGGTGTTTCTTAGTGAGACGAGATGGACATGTGTACTTCTATGGCTACAGGTAGTTACCTTTCACCTAACCTTCAGATAGGGTCTCAAGCTGACATACCATGGTAGTTGTATTTTTGTTTGTGGTTTTGGGATTGTATTTTGTACCCTTTGTGCTTTCAGTTTTTACTGTACTCTCAGTAGTTTTTCTAGTGAAAATTGTGGTTTACTTTTTGTTTACTTTCTACACTTTGATATTTGTGCATGTGTACAGGTTTAAAGGAAAATGCCTTACCTTTTTGAGATATGCCTACTCATTGTTAGTCGCGAGCCCCTGGACTATGGAAGGAAGGCTTGGATTAGTCATGACACGGTCCATTGGGGATGGGTTATGACAAAGTGGAATCATAGGAGATCGGTTCTACCAGAAAAACTAATATTATATAAATTTTTATG
Source organism: Viscum album (assembly GCA_963277665.1). Lineage (NCBI taxonomy): Eukaryota > Viridiplantae > Streptophyta > Magnoliopsida > Santalales > Viscaceae > Viscum > Viscum album. Next base: position 637,231,290 of record OY728146.1, on the reverse strand, counting down.
GGGAAACAATGTTAAGTGTTTCGATTTTGGATTTCAGGCCAGGGAGTCCAGTGTTGGTGTGGTGGCTGACGTATCCATACACCAAGACCCTAAATTCTAATTTCCAACTCAGTACATGAGAACACAGGTTGCATGCGTCTTTGAATGTTTTTCATGATCTTTTTGAGTTATAGTCATCTCACCAGGTATAATATATTAATCGTGATTCATCTTAATCTCTTTCAAGATTCCTCCACACAGACAGCTAGCCAGGATTCCAGTGCATGACCAGGAGGATGGTACACAGAGTGATGAGGCTTCAGTATAGGGATATTTTCCTGAGATGGTACCTTCAGGCAGTGTCCTAGTGATACCACCGTCCTTTGGTTAGCAGTTACTACCGGCACTACCGGTAGAGGAAGCACATTGGCTCAGTGCCTTACACGAGTTCCAGAGATAGAGACCTCCCAAGTTCAAGGGAGAGATAGATCCTCATATCACTGAGGACTTTATAGAGGTGGTGACGTGATTCTTCCACTTAGTGAGGACACCACTCGAATAAATTACAATTCTATCCATGATCCTTCTATAAGGATCGACAGGGAGATGATGGAGTTTGATGATACAAATTCATGAGGAGGAGGCCCTCACTTGGTTTGACTTCAAGTGAATTTTTAGGGAGGATATCTTCCCCACGACTTTGTAATTAGTGTGCATACAGGAGCTGCTTTAACTATAGTAGGGAAACTTGATAGTAGATGAGTACTCTATGAGGTTCAAAGACCTCTCCCGTTACTCTATGGATATGGTACGAGACCTTTTCTTTAGGTCTCAGACCTTTGACCAGGGACTCTAATGGGAGATCAGGGCATCAATGATTTCCATCAGCATCCCTATGTAGGCTGGGGTACCGAAGCAGGCTCTATTAGAGGAGAGATTCCTCACAGAGAAGGCACCTATGGTGGGGGATACCACTAGGTGATAGGTGACCGAGTCATCCATAGGGAGTAGTTGAAAGATGACATGGATGCCCAAATATGCCAGACCGTTTTTAGGATGACCCCATGACTTAGGTTTGGTGGTATGAGGCTCCCGAGATAGAGGGAGTCATTAGAGGAGAAGAGTATGCTACCCGTGCAGAAGGTAGGGGAACATGGATCGGGATTTCCCAGCTCACCACATAGAGGACTGATAGATGGTCGAGGGACCTCTAAGGTAGTGTCAGAGATAAGAATAGGGTGGTCCGATAGGCGGTAGATGTGCCAGAGGAGCAGGACGAGTGGTAGGAGGTGGGCGTAGGTACAAGTTACTTCCACCACCACCCTCAGGTGTTCCACCATGGGCTCTAGGAGCCGGTGGACTGGGGCAGGCTCAGCTTTAGGAAATTGAGGCCTATGGTCCCGACGTCCCAGATATGATATGAGGTAAAATCTGTGTCTTATCCACTTTAGCTACAATTCTTATAGACATGGGTTCTATTCACTATTTCCTTGCCATGTACCTTGTTCGGAGCTTAGAGATTCCTATTGAGATGTTGGCTTGATCCTTATGATTAGAGACTCCTATGAGAGGGGATTCGATGATCACACACTGGTGTTGATAGTGTGAGCTTAATATTGGAGGTGATACCTTCGATTGGGATCTCCTTATAACAACAGTGAGGCCTTATAATGTCATTCTGGTTATGGAATAGCTATCAATAGTTCATGCTCAGATCAACTATTTTAGTTGCACAGTGCTGTGTGTCTTTGAAGATGGGAACTGGATTTCCTTTGTCTGTGAGAAGGAAAATAGAGCAGTGTAGGATGAAATTTCACATAAGAGGGTGTATCTGATCACTTATAAGTTGGCTAGAATGACCCTCAGTGTAGTGGATGAGATGAGTTCACAGTTTCCTACAATGGTGGATGAGTATGCGGACGTCTTTCCAGAGGATGTTCCAAGACTACCTCATCACAAAGAGGTAGACTTATGCATTGATCTGTACCCCAGGATGGCACTAATATCTAAAACTGCATATCAGATGACTCCCATAGAGCTCTGGGAGCTAAGGGTACAGTTTGAGGACTTGTAGTGGAAGGGGTTCGTAAGGACCAATGTTTCACCATGGGCAGCCGCAGTGTTGTTTGCCAATAAGGTAAACAAAAGTTTGAGGTTATGCATAGAATTTTGGCACCTGAACCAGGTGACTGTGAAGAACAAGTATATTCTATAGAGGATTTATGACCTCTTCAATTATCTAAAGGAAGAGAGATGGTTCTTGAAGATAGAACTCAGATCATGCTATCATCAACTTCAAGTATGAGATGAGAAAATCTTGAAGACAACTTTCAGATGTCGCTATGGAAACTACGAGTACTTAGTGATGCTCTTTGGAATAAAGAATGCCCCAATAGTGTTCATGGGACTCATGAACAGGATATTACAACCACACTTAGATCAGTTTTTAGTGGTCTTCATTGATGATATCTTAGTGTATTCAGCATCCGAGGAGGATCACATGATACACCTGAGGATGGTTCTAGACACACTCGAAGAGAACCAGATTTATGGAAATGTCTTCTTTCTAGGACATGTCATATCAGAGGCTGGAGTTGCAGTGAATCCAATGAAGATCGAGGCAATGCTTTATTGGGACCCACCCAAGAGCATTACTAAGGTGTGAAGTTTCCTTGGGCTGGCTGGGTACTTTCAAAGATTTTTACCTGACTTCTCCAAGGTGAAACCACCCATGACAGTGTTGAAGAAGAATGGAAAACCCTTTGTGTGGATAGAAATATGCCATAAGAGCTTTCAGCAGCTAAGAAAAATCTTGACGAGTGCTCTTATCTTGAAGATTCCAGAGGAGGGAACCGACTACGTGGTGTTTTGTGACGCATCAGAAACCAAGCTTGGTTGTTTTCTGATGTAGGGGAATGTAGTTATTTCTTATGGTTCATGTCAATTGAGACCTCATGAACATAACTATGTGACTCATGACCTTGAGTTGGTAGCAGTAGTCTTCGCACCAATTATGTGGAAACACTACCTTATGGGTGAACGATTCATCATCTACTCTGACCAAAATAGTCTCAAGTATATATTTTCTTATAAGGATCTAAATACGAGACAATGACATTTCCTAGAGTTCCTCTAGGACTATGATTTTGAGATAGTCTATACTCCTGGGAAGGGGAATGTGGTGGTAGATGCTCTCAGTAGGAGATAAAGTTCACAACTACTAAAAGAGGTCTCAGAGTAGTTGTCCCCACTTCATATATCCTTCATGGATAGAGAGGAGGTAAATTTTTTCAGTTGATGGTAGTTTCCCCTCTACTCTTATAGTGAGTCAGGGAGTCGCAACTCGGAGATGCTAGCTGCGAGACTACATGTGCCCAGATGTACATAGGGTATGCCCCTGATGGATATTAGAAAGGTGGGGATCACATCATACTTTTCAGAGGATGCACCATAATACTAGTGGTATTGTGGTATTTTGTGTTAAGGGAGTTCCATACATCCCCTTGGGTGGTACATCCAGGTGTGGCCAAGATGTAATAGGACCTCTAACGTCAGTACTGGTGGTTGAGGATAAACAGGACCGTGGAAAGGTTTGTCTCGAGATGCCTCACTTGTTAGTAAGTGAAGGCTGAGAACTAGGTTCCAGCAGGTTTGACACAACCCCTAGAGGTACCAGAGTGGAAGTGGGATGGAATATCGATGGAATTCATTATGGTCTTAACCCGTACATCTAGGGGCACGATACCATTTGGGTGATTGTAGACCAACTCCCCAAGTCAGACCACTTCCTACCCATTCAACAGAAGGGTTCAGTATAGATCTTAGGAAACCTCTACGTACAAGAGATAGTTTGACCCCATGAATTCCCATCTACGATAGTCTCAAATCATGATACATTATTTACACCATGGTTGTGGGAGGGATTTCAAGAGGCGTTTGGGACTCATTTTTGCTTGAGCACAGTCTTTCACCCATATATGGAAGGTCAAACGGAGTAGACCATACAGACCTTGGAGGACATGATTCATGCTTATGTTCTTGATTTTAGTTGCAGTTGGGATGACGAACTATCATTGGTGGAGTGTACATACAAAAACAACTACCACTCCAACATCAGTATGGCACTATTCGAGGCACTGTACGAATGACCATACAGGTCACCATTATGCTAGGTAGACCCAGGGGAGTCAGAACTCATGGGTCCTAAGATGGTACATTATACCACTGAGAAGGTGAGGGTCATATGAGATTGGATGAAGACTGCACAGAGCCGATAGAAGTCCTATTATGGTAGGTGATGGAGACCCTTGAAGTTCAAGGAGGGGGACCGCATATTCCTATAGGTCTCTCCTCGAAAAGAGATACAAAGATTTGGCCGAGGTGACAAGTTATCTCTGAGGTTCATCAGACCTTTCCTGATACTGCGTAGAGTGGGAGAGGTGGTGTACCGCTTTGCTCTACCACTATAGTTAGAGAGGGTGAATGATGTCTTACACGTATCTCAACTAAGGAGATATGTTCACGGCCCTTCTCACGTCATCGACCATGATGAACTGGAGATTGATGATGGGGAGAAATTCATAGAGTACCCAGTGGAGATAGAGGATTGATAGGAGAGGATCCTTCATGGATGGTTGATTCCTCTAGCGCATGTTCGTTGGCAGCACAAGAATCTCTAGGAGAGAACATGGGAGCCGGAGGCTCAGATTCATGTTCAGTACCCCCATTTGTTTGATTAGCCCTTGTTTTGGTTTACAAGGACGTAAAACCCTAAAGGTGGGGGTAATGTAATGTCCCAGAATTCCTTTTAATTTTTTTTTGAAAATTAAATGGGATGATTTTGAGACTATGATCTGAGATGAAACATGATTCTGATGCCTAGGGTGGCCAAAATATATTTCAAACTATTTTTAAAGTTTATTAAATAATCACGCGAGTGGGTTTTTTTCTAACTTTTAAACTAGTAAACAGATCAAAAATATGAGGGAACCTTTGAGCTCAGAGTGTTGGGATTCACCTAGGGAGGGCTTAACCTTGACCGGTGCAGGTCAAGGGAAAAAGATACTTTTCAAACATTTTAAGGAAAAAATAAAATAAACTTAAAAAGTTTATTTTATTTGAAATTGTTTCACTGCAATGCAGTGATGATATGACTTTTTATTTCCATAAATGAATCCATGTAATGATTATGCAACAAAAAATAATAGAAACACTATTTGATAAATAAAATAGCATAATGACAGCAATTAAGCATAACAGAAATGTTACAACACATTTTCTCCATTTAATGGGATAACTGGAATTAGAGATTTGATCTGGATCTTGAAAATCACTCTGAATCTCTATAGGATCACCATTGAAGAATGATGAATGATGAACGATGATCACCAATAAATTTGAACACTCCCCCTTCTCTTAGAGAGATCTCTCTCTTGATGATGGATCGAGGAATTTCATCTACTGGTCACCTTCAGTGACAAAGCCTTCCTCCGATCGAACCTATTCTCCTAGTAGGGGTTTATTATATATGATTTTATTTCCTGTTCCTTCTTTCTAAAACAATGAACGCAAAACAACCCACTAACAGGTTGATCCACGGGTCATTTGTTCTTGTGGGAATGAGTTTTTCATGTAGGGAGAGATGGGAAATTTTATCCATGTTAGATTCTTAAACCTCCTTTAAACCTGTTTATGAATTCAAATTTGGAGGGATTAGACCGACACGAACAAGGCTCAGATCCCTCTGTTGTGGGTGTTCTTTTGTTCTTCATGATCAAATCCATGAATTGACACTGAGGAAAATTTGAACTCGTAGTAGTGATGGTAATGATCCCAGGACCCCAGAGCCGCTCTCAGGTCGGAAAACGGACCACTGGAGCAAGTCCAGTGGTCCATGGAAGGAACCACCAGAGTGCTAAGGTAGTGGAGGCCATGGATAGCGAGGTCCATGATGGTGCAGGGGGGAAGCGCCATTTGGGAACCACGTCAAGGGGAGAGGCACGTGGGGTGGGCTGTAGTGTGCACTGGCATGCGGTCCATGATGAACCGTGTTCGTAGGGAGGAGACCAACCTCAGTTGGCCGAGTGGTTGCGCGAACTAGATGTTAGAATGACGTTCGGGCTGGACCCAAGTTGGCCCACCAATGAGGGCTGGGTCGATGGAATAAACTAGGCTGATAGGTGGCCCGAGCTAGAGAAGAATCAGCCCGGATGAGAAACTGGGCCAATGAGCATCTTGGTTGGTCAGAACTGGTCCAACTAAGACAGACCAGACTGAATGAGAATTGGGTCACTGGGTGACCCGACGTGCTGGACCCACATCCGAACCGGGCCAGGTCTAGCAAGGCCCAATGGGCCTGGCCAGACCGATTCGGGTTGGGTCGGCCAAAAATGGTTCGGGCCATGTGAGACCCCCAGATGCAACTGGCCCCTGTTTACTAAAACACCAATATCTTTCAGACCTGGTGTGCGATTGAAGTGTCGTCTGCAAAGTTGGGGCCCTTGAGACACGACGGTCCTTTGGGTATACTCTAAATGAATTTTTGTGGTAGTCGAGATACAAATTATGGATTGAAGAGGAGATTCTCTTAGAATTAAGCGCACTAAAGAGTGACAATCCTATGGCTAGCTGTGACATGAAGGATACGATGAGCGGGACCACTATGGTCCAGTAGCTGAGTAGACCTCAGTGGTCCAATAGCCGAGAAGACCTTAGTGGTCCAGTAGCTGAACGAACCTTAGTGGTCCAGAAGACGAGTGGACCTCAATGGTTTGGGGTCTTAGAAGACCTCGGTGGTCCAGTAGCGAAGCAAACCTCAGTGGTCTAGTAGTTAAGAAAACCTCAATGGTCCAGTTGCTGAGAAGACCTCAGTGGTACAGTAGTCGAGCGAACCTCAGTGACTCATCAGGGATGAGTCCCTCAGTAGTACAATATTATTGAGCTTTACGATTGATAATATTACTTTCTATACCTTGAGTTATACTAAGGGTGAGTTGTCTTTTCTTTGTGGTCTTGCCTTTGTGTCTTGGGGTCCCTACATAGTATTTTGTTAATCACCCCTATAAAGGCTTCTCCCGCTTGTGTCGTGTCTCGTGTAAGTGATCAACACTTCAACAGAGATGTTGGTGGTCCAGGACCAGGTGGTGCTCAGTGAGATGAGACAGACGAGTGTACTTATACAGATACAAGCATCTACCCTTCACCTACCCTTTAGGTAGGGTCTCGAGTGGATGAACCATAGAAGTTGTAGTTTTATTTGTGGTTTTGGGATTGTATTCTAGCCCCTTTGTACTTTCAGTTTGTATTATACTCTCAGTAGTTGTCTCAGTGATAGTTGTGGTTTACTTTTTGTTTACTTTTTGTAGTTTGAGCTTTGTGCGTGTGTACATGTTTAAAGGAAAATGTATTCCCTTTTTGGGATATGGCTACTTAGTGCTAGTCTTCAGCCCCTGGCCTATGGAAGGAGGGATTGGGGTAGTCAAGGCATGGGCCTGAGGGGGATGGGTTATGACATTTATAAAAGATAATAAAGATAAATTTGAAAAATATAAGAAGAAAAAAAAAACAGATATTGATTTTGTAACCAAGATCAAGAGAAATAAAGAAAGTGGAAAACAAAAGATTTTTTTTTAAAAAAAGTTTAAAAAGAAAAACTCTTATATTTTAAGAATAATAAATAATAGATGATATAGAGAGAGGTAGAATAGATATTGAAATGAATTTCAAGATGTGAAATAAAATTTAAAATAACCAAAATCTTGTTCCCCATGAGATAAACTTCTTGGGATTAAAAAAGAGAGGCTCCCACTTAATTGTTGCATTTAAAATCAATGAATCATCCATTTATATAATGAATTAATTCAAATTTCGATGATCTTTTAAACATTTGGAGACCAAATTTTTGATAGATTAATTATGTAAAGTGGCACATAACTGTAAAATATTAAACTCAAGTTCCTTGTGGTACCTTGTGGATTTGGGTTCAACCATATTAGCTAATTAACAATGTGATAGAAAAACAATATTGGGTCCACTAAGATTGGATAATAAATATTTAGGAACCCAAACTTATTTAGTATGATATTTTATATTAGATATATGATATTAAAGATTAATAGTTTTACATCTTCTCTATCTAGAATTTTTTCAATCACACTCACAAATTAAATACCCAGTTTTATAATAATAATTAATTTTTTTATGAAATTACTTTAACAAAAGTAATAGTTTTAGAAGAAATTACATTAGTTGAAAAAAACCATGATGATTTTTTATAGGTTATTGATAACCTAAAATCGTATCAATATATTGATCACCATGGGTGAATTGAGATAGAGTATTTTTAATCTTTTTTGATTTGGGATTCTAAGTTCTCAACATTTGGTTGTTCTTGTAATTTCAACACCAAATCATATTTTCTTGGGAAAGGAGATATTTTTCATTAATAACTTATTTTTATTTCTTTTCAAGTTATTTTTATTTAGAAACGAGTTCATCAAAAAAATTCACAAGTTCATTTTGATGATTAGTAGAGCAATAAGAAGAGGATGAATGAGAGAAAAAGTATAAATGATAGGAAGAGGAAGAATGAGAAGTAGAGTAAAAAATAGAAGAATTGACCTCATCACCTTCCTTGAGATGTTCCATGAGGAATTTAGGACTTGAGTCTCTTGATGAGGTTGATTCAAGGGAGACTTTACTATAATTACAAGTTGATACTTTAGCTTTATTACCTTTTTATATTTTCATATTATTTTGTTAGATTAAGCATTCCAACTTGATATATCCCATCCTGTTTCATTCATAGTATGTAACATCTGATGCTTTAATTTGATTTTTATTTTTGGAACAATGAGGTCATTAATTATTATTTTTCAATTTGTTTAATATCTTGGTTAGACATTCAATCTAAGATTCATTATTGGATGGATTTTCATCATCAGTAGATTTAAAATAAATTTTTATTTTGGATTCTTTGGATTCCTACGCTTCTTTAGCTTCTTTTACAGCTTTACAATTCATGGTGATTTTGTATATCATGTGGGATTAGATAAGCTCTTAATCCACCATTTTATTCACATATGTTTCTTCTTGTATAACAATGACTTTGAGTGCCAAATTTCCAGACATGACCCAAATAATCTTCTTTACTAATATTTCTATAGACAAATCATCCCCAATAGACTTTCAACCATTAGAAATGTCATTAAACCATGTAAAAATACCAGTAATGGATTCATTTGGATGCATATAAAATATTTCAAAACCTTATATATACATGTATAATCTAGTATCTTTTACTTTTTTGGTTCCTTCATGAGCAACTTTTAGTAATTTCCATATTTCATGGGAAATTTTACATGAAGATACATGATTAAATTCATTTTAGTTAAGCCCACAATGGAGAGAGTTCATGGATTTTTTAATAAGATTAAAGGATTTAATATTATCAGGTGTCCATTTATATTACAGTTCTTTAGTAAGATTATATTCATGCATAACAATTTTCTAGAAAATGTAACTTATGCTACTAAGAAAAGTTAACATATGATTTTTTATAATAGGAATAATCAATGCCATAAAAAACAAGAGCATGTGAATACAAATTAGATGCCATCATAAAAATATAAAACTTTGAAATCGATTAAGATTTTGAAAATTAAAACTATTTTTTGAAAATGAGTATTTTGATAAAAACATTAAAACCTATGTAACACCCCAAAATTTCATATTACGTTATCTCATTAAAGTAATTCAATAGCTTGTGTTACACATAACACCCAGTTCGAGCGCACCACGACTTACCAAACTAGTTGTTCAAAAAATGGTTATGAATAGTATTAATTGAATTTTAAATCTTATATACTCTATATAATTTTAACATCCATATTATGTGTTTATTAGACCTAATATAAGAACAAATTCATTTTTTCAGATAAAAGAAGTATTTTTCAAAAAATGCAATTTTACCGCCTTTTAATGGAGAACCCTTTTTTTAAACCAATATTTGACACTTTTATATATTTAATTAAATTAAATTAAATTATTATTTAGAATAGGGACATAAAAATTTAGTTTGCATAAATTTTTGGTACTTTTCTGATAACTTTTATATTTTGACAAATAGTGAAAAATATTATGTTTTAATTGAAAACAACTTTTTAATCAAAATAATTTATAGTGTTAAATTATGAATTTGAATGGTTTTAAAGTATAATTAGATTATATTTTTATCATTTAATACAATGTATGTCATTATAAGTAATTTTACACTTGAATTTGACATAAACACATGTCAATATTTTGATAGTTTTTACTTTTTAAAAACCTGCTTTTTGGTTTTGACAACGGGAATTAATTTTAAATTAATAAATTCAACTTATATGTTTTTAATTTGGTAAAATAGACTTCATTTTCGAATTCAGAATATCAAAATTAGCTTAGGGTGATTTTTTGGTATTTTTATGAAAACTTTTAATTTTTGATGAATAGTGAAAAACACTACGTTATTATTTAAAACCGACTTTTTATTTAAATAATTATTTATTTTATTTAAATATATTTTAAGTAAAAATAGATATAAAATACCTTTATAAGTTCAATTTAATTCATTGGAGTCATTTTATAATAAAATTAGATGTATAAGATTTTATTGAACTTTTTAACCTCTTTTACCCACCTCCTAGGAGCATTTGCAAATTTTCATAAAACTTAATTTTACCGCTTCTATGAGTTGAATTTAAAAAATTTGAGAGAAACACTTAATATCAGTAAGTAAAATGTGGTTAAATAAGATAAAAATAATTTTTGGTGAATTGTAACTTTTGACTTTTATTTACCATGGTTAAAAGTAAATAGGGTAATTAAAGGTAAAAATGATATTATAATTACCCAAACACATGTACTAATTCTATTGGATAAGTTTAATTCGACCAAAAAAAACTTATGAATAAAATATGATCCTTTATGTCCACTTGGATTAGATTAAGACATTTATTATTATTTTATTTAAAGAAGAGTTAAAAGTTTTAAATTCAAAGTTTAATAACTAAACCATTTTTAATATAGGGTTATACATAAGATAAATTTGACTATAAATATTCATTAGAAATATAAAATGATTTCATACATAAAGGTATTTTATTTATAATTTTTAGACATTAACTAATTCAATTTATTTATGACACAATGATGATGCAGTAATTACCTTATTAATGAAATATTAAAATAATTGATATTATAAATATCCAAATAAATGTAAATTGAGACTTTTTATGAATTAAACTAATTTTATAGGTTAATATTACATTTTAGGATTGGTTAAATAAATTTTATTTGAAGTGATAAAGTTTTTAAGGCTTTCAAAAAAATAAAATACTAAATAGTGTCAAAATTGACATAATTGAGTTTTTTTAAAATATACTATACTATTAATTGATATAATATTCTTAAAAATATAAGGTTTGGAAAAAGTACTTAGATAAGGTTATATATATTAATAATGAACCACATGTGGTTCTATTGGCTTGTTATAGTAAGTTTATTAACCATATAATATAAAAATACAAAGAGACATGGTAAATGTCAAACTATCTAACTAAGTGATAAATCTAAAAGATAAGGTTAATATGATGGCCTAAACCTATATAAAACCTATTTTTTGAGAGGTTTTCGACCATAAACACCTTATACTCTAAATAATTCATTTCAGATCCATTAGAAACCAAAAATTATTTTATTATAAAATAATATTTCAAGCTTTTCCTAAAGTGACCCTCACCTCTCTTATAAATGGGAACTTCCCCTTCTCTTAATTTCACACCTACAAAGCCTTTTGGATCGTCCAAACCCTGCCCAAAAATCCTCCCAACTTCCCTCACTTTAACCTAGAGGCATTAATTTTATTATAAATCTAACCTAAGGCACTGTTTTGATCAAATCAAAAGGAAACACTGAAAGAAGAGGTAATAATTTCACCACACTCTTTCAAGTTCTTTTCTTCTTCCACTTCCTCTTTCTTTTTTGTTTCCATAAAAAAATAATAAATCCAGTAAATTCAACATACTGTGATGTTATTATAAATATATTACAACCATATTCATTATTCTATCCATCCTATAAATGACAAAGTCACCATACGTGCCTACGTACGACTTACCATCTCCACGTCGTGGTGTAGTTTGTTATTCAAACACATAATTATTTTGATGGGTATAATAATGAGTATAACTGATTTAAATAATAAATATAACATGTTAATGATTATTTATATATGATATAACATCCAATTACATATGATTTCATTATCAATATAATGATATTGTCGCTCGTGCGTATGTACGGATTACCGTCTCCATGACGCGATGAGATTCATTTCCACGTTCACCATTCAATGATGATTATAAAAAATATATATGTAATATATGACATAATAATGATACTATATATATATATATTTACTTACATATATCTTATTCACTTACTTCCATTCAATATGATATGAAAACGAAAACAACGTTTATGTGTACGTACGACCTACCGTCTCCATAAATAGTGTTTTCCATTTCATATATCTATATATTATACATATTTATATTATATATATATGATATATAAATCAAGTTTTATATTATGGATGTATTTAAATCACGATCTAAGTGAAACGATCAAGAATAACAAGTTAAAACACGTATGATAAAGAAAGCGATTATTACCCGAAATGCTAATTTAACATAGAAATCATTATTAAATGGATAGTATAAAGTCATAAATGAATCATGTATGATATAATAAATATTAATATGGTTCTGTTATAATTTAATAACATACTATGGTCATTATATAGGAGGTTAAATGTACCCTCGACCAAAGGAAAGTGCAAGGTAAGGGTTAATTCTACAATCTCTTCATTATCCAAGGTTGTTTTTACATGAGTATCTACTGGGTCCTATTTACCATACACATCCTTATTTCATAAAAGAGTTTTTAAAGTGATTATTTTTAAGGGACTCTTTTACTAAAACATTATTTTAAATGTTTTAAAGATTTATTCTTCTAAACCTTTCTCATTAATGTCCATGTTTTTAAAATGGTTTTAAGGATTTATTTATAAAGACATGAATGTTTTTAAAATGTTAATTCCTTTCAAAAGTTTCAAAGTGGTATGGGAAACTTTGATTCAAAAATGTCTTTAAATTTATTTCTTTCTAAATTTTTTGACCTTTAAATGCTTTCATAAAAATGGACATTTCTCTCAAAGAGTTTTACAAATCATTTTCATCTATGTCAACATCCTTTGATGGATTTTAAAGTTGTTTGAAGTTGAATTATTATGATACAAATATTCCATATATATTGAAGGTTTTGTGATATGTTTGAATATAGATGTGTTATTTTTATACCATTCGTGGTTTATGGATAAAGTATTCACATTTCGTATGCTAGTTTTAATACGAATGTTTATGTTATGTTTAAACGTTTTCATACGAGGAATGCTTTGGACTTGGTAAGTGATGGGTGGAGCCTGCTATAGCTCCTCGATTCATCTATAGGTCTAATGAGACAAACTAGTTTCTTGACACAAGGCCTTTAAAAAATCTTATTTTTAGTCTTTTCACAAGGCCTTGACTATGTGGTTATGAAGTCTGGCATTATGCGTTCCATCATTATGAAATTGGCTATTGATATTTCATGTAATTATTTGACTAGTAGAATATCCATGTGAATAAGTAAATGGAATTATTTGATTTATATTGGACATATTATTCAAAAGTTTATGTTTAAAAGGATTATGTTTTAGTCTTCTAAATTTCCATAAATGTTTATGGTTATTTATGAAAGTTTCCACTATATTGTTATCCTTACTGAGCATCTGAGATCAACCCTTTATTATGTTTTATTTTCCCAAGATTTCAAGAAGTGTATTATGAGTGATAAGTAGGGTTAATATAGGGGATTAATGTCATTCTAAAAGGATCATTTATGTTGTGTTTTATTTTCTAATGTGTAATGTAACGTTCAAGTATGTAATCTATTTTCCAAGACTGCTAAACTGATCGGTCTTTTGGGAATTTATTCCTTGTAATCATGCCAATGTATTAAAATAATGCACTGACTCTGGGTAACTGGGGTCAGGGTATTACAACCTAATCTGATACCAATTTATAGTATAAGTAGAATGATGGGGGTGAATTTAATTTTTAAAATTAAAACATTAAATTCAAAGGGAAAATTAAAAACAAAATTATTTCAATATGAAGATGTGATAAATAATAAAATTTGATCTGTATTATAAAAGACAATATCAATGTTTATTAAGTGAGTAAGTACAATAGAAAATAGTAGTAGAAAATTTATGAAATTATACGTATCGATATTGGATGATGTAATGTGTAATTTGAAAGAGATAGAAAACATGCTTTGATAAATGAGTTTGATAATAACTCAGTGTGTGCCCCTATGTATCCTCCCATCAAGTTGAGAGGTTTGACTTATTCCCTTGATTTTAATGGAGATCAAGAGACCATGTAATCCCTTTTTTTATAGAAATAGAAAGAAACTAATCCTCCCTAATTTTTTGACATTAGTAACAAGAAACTAATCGGAGAGGGTATATGAGAAGAGAAATATTTTATTGAATAAAATTCATTAAAAATATTATCTTTTATCTCTTAGAGTATAGAACAATATGAGAGATATCTACATAGGAAAAGGTAGAATAGAGTTTAATATATTTGTGAAATGAATATTGGACCTTGAGAGGGACTTTGAGAGTGGTGGAGAATATGTATTGATTCATCATTGGAATTCTCCAATTTAATTTTCAATCCACCAGTTATTAAGAGGGACTTCAAAGTCCTCTATTTACAGACTCTAATAGACCAATGAACTTTATATAATCCATACCAGTCATTAAGGATCATTAATGACCATTTAAGAGTGGTAGGGTCTATGATAATTTTAAATTTAAACTTATATATTCGTCCTCATTGGATTGCTGAATGATCCCACTGGCTAGCCAGTAGGATTGCTGGGATCTTCCTAGCTCCGCCTGCACCAATGGCTGTCCTATGGATTCTTGGATCATGGGGGAGCTACTATCTTCCCTAATAGCTCACCGATTCTACCTGTTGCATCAATATTCTACTAGTGGACCATCAATATTCTTCCAAATGATTCAATAGACCCTTGAACTTCCTTATGTGGATTTATCACATCCATTAATACTTCAAAAAAGATCTTCAAGACTCTTTAAATACTTGTTGAATACTTCAAAGTGATACTTAAAAGTATATTAAATATAATATGAAATCAATTAAATCAAATTTTTATATACATATATGAGTGTTTGTGATCATGAAAACATCACGAGTGATAGAGATAGGTACAAAAATATACTCATTTTGATGATAAAAAACACTTAATAAACACTTTATAAAAAACATATCAATTGTAAATCAAGAGTGAAATAAGTAATAATGTATTTAAGATATCAATATATATAAGATATAAATAATCAATAATCAATATTCTTAAGAGATAAACATATTACAACCTAAACCAATTTCTCCCTCTTTGACATAGAATATTCTTCTCAAGAAACATTAAACACACCCCATTTGAATTACAAAACACATATCCCCAAAAATCAAAAGTTGATCCCCATTTTTTGATTATAAAAAATAGAAACATGAAAGTAAAAAAGAATATATTTAAATTAATAAGGTAATTACACATAAGGTAAAACAATAGTGACATGCAATACTATCTCCCTTTTAATGATCACCATAAGCTTAAAAACCAAGATAAGAAAATAGGTCATGTGAAAAATAGAAAATGCATAAGGTAGAAAGAAGTAAATCACATGAGATGGATTAATTATATAAAATGAGTTTAAAATACATACAATATAAAAATTATTATATTAATAAAATATGAGAGATGGTAAGATATTTCAAGATATTTTCAAAAAGAAAGAGAAGAAAAGGATAAGAGGGAATTTTAGGATTTCAAAAAGATTAAAAGATAAAAGATTTTGAAAAATAAATTTATAAAAGTTAAGAAAAAGAAATTTAAAAAATATAATAAGAATAGACAAATATTAATTTTGTAACTAAGTTTAAGACAAATAAATAAAGTGAATAATAAAATATTTTTTTTAAAAAGTTTAAAAATAAATTATTTCCTATTTTAATAATAAGAAAGCATATATGAGAGAGAAATTGAGAGAGGAGAAATATTTAAATGATGTTAAAGAGGGGAAATAAAATTTAAAAAAACTAAAAACCTATTCCCCATGAGATAAACTTCTCAAAAATAAAAGAGAAGATCCCCCTCAACTAACACATTTAAACTCTATAGACCATCCATTTAGATAACGAAACAATTTAGAGTTTTATGATATCATAAACGTTGAGTGGCCAAATTTGTTATAGATAAAAGATTTCAAGTGGAAAATACCTGAAAAATATCAAAATCAAGTGCCTTTTTGAACCCTTATAGATTTGGGTCTAGATAAATTAGATAATAATAAATGCGATATCGAAACAATCTTGGGCTCACTAAGATTGACAAATAAAAATTTAGGAACCCAAAATTATTTATTTTGATATTTTTTATGAGACATTTGAGATGGAATATGAATATATTTAGGTATCCCATATCTATTATTTTTTCAGTGACACTCATAAATTAAATTCCTAGTTTTATGAAAATATGTACAAAAATTATTTTGAAAAATCCCTTTAACAAAAGTAGTATTTTTAGAAGAACTCGCATTATTTGAAAAACCAAAACCATGATGATTTTTATAGGACATTGGTAACCCAAAATATTATCATGATATTTATCACTATTGATGAATTGAGAAATATTATTTTTAATCTTTTTGATTTAGGATTCAAAATTCTGAACATTTGGTTGTTTTTGTAATTTAAAAAACAAACCGTCATTTTCTTTGGAAATGAGATCTTTTTCATTAAGAACCTATTTATTTTTCTTTTTAAGATATTTTTATTTACAAATGAGCTCATCAAAAAAATCACAAGTTTATTTTTTTGATTATAAGATCAATAATAATAGGATGAATGGGAGGAAGGGGATGAATGAGAGGAAAAATAAGAAAAAAGAGAACTAACCTCATCTCATTCCTTGATACGTGATATGAGTAATTTAGGACTTGAGTCAATTGAGGAGGTTTAGTTAAGGGATTATTCACTATCACTCCAAATTTATACTTTAAGTATCACCTTTCTTAATTTTCATATTCTTTTTGTAGATTGATCATTTTTACAAGATATATCCCTTCTTGTTGCATTAATAGCACGCCACATCTAATTTTTAAATTTGTTTTTTTGGATAAAAAGGATTATTTATTATTTTTCTTCAATTTATTCAATATCTTGATTAGGAATTCAATCCCGGATTCCTTATCAGATGAATTTTCATCATGAATAGATTTGAAAGCTATTGTTCTTTTGGATTCTTTGGCTTCATTTTATTCTTTAGCTTCTTTTTAAGTTTGATGCTTCATGGTGTTTCATATGTCATAAAGGAATCGACAAGATATTCAATCACCATTTTCTTCACGTCCTTTACTTCTTGTATAATAGTTACTTTGGGTGACCATTTACTTGGTAGGAACCATAGAATCTTTTTTACCATGATTTATGTAGACAAATCATCACCCAAATACTTTTTACCATTGAAAATGTTAATAAGCTGCATAAAAATATTAGTAATGGATTCATTTATATGTTTAAAAAATCTTTAGAAATCTTTCCTATACATATAAAATTCAATATATTGAACGTTTTTTGTTCTTTCATGAGTGACTTCTAGAAATTTCTATGTTTCATGGGTAATTTTACATGAATTGACACTATTAAATTCATTTTAGTCAGGCCCACAATGAAGATTGTTTTGCCTTTTCCATTAAAATCAAAGAATTTAATATCATCAAGTGTCTATTTATCTTCTGGTTCTTTAGTATAAGTATATTCATGCATTACCTTTTTAAAGACAAGGAAACTTATGCTACTAATAAAATTTGACATATAATTTTTCTAAAATAAATAACTGATTCCATCAAAAATATGATAATTAGAATAATAATTAGCTTCCATCATAAAAATATTAAACTCGGAAATCGATTAATATTTTTAAAATTAAATCAAATTTTCGAAAACTGGTTTTTTTGATAAAAAAACAAAAACCTCCACTAATACCAATTATTGGTTGGAGTAGAATGTAAATCAGGGAGGGTGAATTGACTTTTAAAAAATTAAAATATCAAATTCCAAGGTAAAATTCAATAAAAAATTATTTTGATATGATGAAGTGATAAAGAGATAAATTCAATCCATATTATAAATGATAATATCAAATTTAATTAAGAAAATAAGCACACTAGAAAATAGACGTATCAAATTTATGATATTATGCCTATCAAGATTTAGATTTTATGTGCTTGTATTTTTTGATGAAATATAATGTTGTGTTAACTTAGAACTCCCAGAAGTAATGAATTTTACTTGATGGAAATGAAAAATAGAAATGTCAAAAATGTTAAAAACCAACTTCATGATTATTTTAAAGATTTTAGTTCACCTCAGTGCACTGTTAATAATTTATGGTATATTAGTAACCCAAATAACCTTTTATTGTTTTGAGGTGTGATGTTAAATAAAATACAATAGGAGGGGGTGTGAATTGTAGTTTAAAAAACTTATAATTTTTATCATCTTTAAGTATTATTTCATATTATCGATAAAATATAATATTAGAACAGGATAAATATAAAATATATAAAATAAAGTTAGCACAATGGAAATAACATGAATGATATTTTAAATTATAGATAAAAGAGTTAACACAATATAATTTTTAAAAACAAAATAAAGAGTATTGGTTAGTAAACTAAATAATCCTTTAAAATGATATTATTAAAATCAAACTTTTAAACCAAAGTGAAAGGTAATCAATTGAACTAGATCTAAGGTATCAATGACTTTAAACCCATTGAAAGGAATCTATTATTTTATACCTATCATAAGGTTTATCTTCCTATCCTTAAAATCACTCCACTAAACTTGTCGGTAAGAACTCACTTATACACAATGGAAGTACTTAAGCTCTATATTCATAGCCATGAAATCCCCTGATTAGATATGTAATGACCCAACCTGGATTTCCTAAACAATAACCAAATGAAGACACAACAAGACCTCATGTTTTCCTCATAATAAGTAAGAGGATTCCAAATGGTGGTGAGGTTCTAAGGATGTAGTGGAGAGACTATACCCTTGGTAATCATAGCCATACACCATAAACATAACATAAAATAACAACCCAAAATAACAATTTATAATATAAAGAAAACATGTGTAGTAACAAATTTTACCCATGTCATATAAACAAAATTACCTAGGCTCCCAATGTTCCAAGCTAAACTAGAGTTTATAATGTGAAACCAGATTAATAAAGAAAACATTACAAAAACCCTCCAGAGTCCATCTTGTTAATGAAACCAGCTCCATGATTCATAGCTCATCTATCTAGTATAGGGCCCTTTACCTTACTAGGATCCCTAAACATGAAGTCTACATGAACATCATGATTCTCATGCAGGGCGTGAGAAATATAACCATATAAGACCCTGCTAATTCATACTTAACATGAGTGTATAAGTATAATTGGTGTATTTCATGACAAATCTAAATGAAAAAAAGTATTAATAATCATATACCAAATGCTCGTGTGCTAACCAAACTACCATGGGACCCAACCATACCTAATTTAGCTCTATCCCATAAGGATAATAATAAATTATTTCATAAGTGATCAAGTGTTAGACATAAGGATAATGAACATATCTCTCAACAGTTGTAAGGCATCAAGTCATATTTAGCCACAAGGCTATTACATTTTGGCTCCACCACAGGCTAGGTCTCAAGACTGTCAAACCCTATCTTGGTCACATGTTAATACTCAAGAGCATAATATCCAATATATGCCTTGGGTATGCCCGCAAATCCATCATACCCTCACTGCCACTTCCACGGGTCTAGCCTCAAGGATATAATGCCCCTACCCTTTTTTCAAGTCCATCATCATCATCATAATCACATGTCATGCACACTCCCCCTCTAAGGGATAACCATATCAACACATTCCACCTATTCTAAGTACAAAAAAAAACAATACCTCCAAATTCATAGTAATTACACATAATAGGGCATGACATATAATTACTGAATATAACATTTCACCATGATAATTCAGTAGCAACATAAAAATACACGTGATTAACATAAAACATGGTAACAAGATACATACACACACTCATGGAATCAAGCATCATAATTAGGTCTCACGGGCTACACACACACATACGATCACTATAAAGCATGTCCAAACAGGCTATGAAAATGTAAGTATCATATCATGGAAATAAGAGTATACAAGGAATCTAGGTGGTAAGGAAATTCCTACCTTTATATTGTTGATGCAAACCTCCAAAAACCATTGAGAAGTGATACCTGAGTCACACCTGAGCTCTAATCAGACTGATTCCACACACCAAGAATCCCTAGAACCAATACCAACTCGATTATATCTAGGTTTTAGAATAATATTCCTAAAGATTATAAGTCTAAGGGATTATATCATCACCAAAATACCTTTCAGGATCTTCCAATGTCACTAGATACAGGATTGATCAAAGGAAGACTGCCAACATACCAAATCTATCACCGGTCTATAAATGATACAATAATTCATCATTATATAACATAGGAATATGTAGATCTTTTCATGACTATTAGAAATGAAAAATTCATTCCATGCACTTTTCCACATGACCCATGATGTGCTGGTAACTTAGAAAACACATGTCAAGTTTGAGTAAAAAATGTGTCTCCATGCCGAAAGAAGAAGCATATTGGATTTAAATATTCCATAAGATTTCTCTACACTTAAGGATACATATTATTTATAAATAATCCCCAATATAGTGTCATGATGGTGCGAACCTAACTTTTGGAATTGGCTGTGGATTTTTCAAATTGATTATAAAAATGTGTCAATGCCTTAAATACTATTTGAGGGGTTTTGAAGGACTTTTTTCATCATAAAACATCCTAATAGTCTGAATAAACCATATGCAGGGGAATAGTTCACTTTTCAGGATTCAATTTAAATACTCATAGAGCCCAAATGAACTTACAGATCAAAAGTTATCATTATCGAAAGTTGGGAATTTTTCATAAAGAATATGAGATCTTGTGCAACCCCATCACGCAACTCTGTTGCATATATCATGAAAGTACCAAATTGCATGGACCACCTACATAGAGAATCCCACATGATATAGTCTACACAGACCACCTTCACAACACACCTACATGACCAATCCTGCACGATGCACCTGCACAACCACTATAGCACCTATTTGTTTTCATAGCCAACTAGCACGGGAAACTTGCATGAATGACTTGCGCAAAAAACCTCCTTCACCTTGCATCTTGATATTTCCTATAATAGGACCCTTGGGCTCCCCATATGTGATTAATAGAAGAATAGAAGTTGGTTTGAATATTTTATCTCCCTATTCCTTCTACTAAGTCCTCAAAACTCTCTAGGTAGATCTCTAAGCCTCAAAATAAGGGTAAATTAACAAGAATACATAGATCAGGGTTCCTCCGTGGTTTAAAACAACAAATAACTTTGTGAGGATCCACTTATCCCTAGTTAAAAATAATTAGGTTGAAGGCCCCATCCCAAGATAGGGACTTGCATGAGACACTTCTAGGGAAACATGAGCCCTTAGAGGTCTGAGAAAAGTATCTCCCAAGTTTTTCTTCCTAGGTTTTTCTTTGTACAATTTATCCCAAGTCACACTAGAAAGAATCAAACTACCATCTCACCCAGGTATCACCTAGATGAAGCCAAAGTTGGATCACCCAAGTATCACCTTGGAAAATACAAAGCTATATCACTCAGGTATCACCTCGGTGAAACAACCTCTAATCCCTCTTTTTACATCTCCAATGATAAGAAATCCCTTTATCCTAGTTCCCAATCTAGGGGGAAAGACAAGACCTCCTCTAAATCCTCCAGAAATGCGTGATCAGAACCTAGGGCACATGAGTGTTACCTATAAATCATAAATTCCTATGCTAAAGGAAGTCCCACACTCAACCTTCTTAGTATGTGGGGTCCTCATAATTTTCTCAATCATACATTCTCATGATAATGAGGATCCCATTATTAGAGATGGTAGAAAATGGATTCTTAGAATGGGTAGTGACATTTTTTCCTAAAATGTGAAGAGAATCAGATAAAAATCTACCCTTTTCATATGTCGCCTCACCTTTGTATACTCTTCCACCTATTTGAAGGAAAATCATCAGGGAATCCATCTTAGAGTATGCCCCCAGACTTTTTTATGGTACATTTTCTGCCTTCCATACCCTCACCCTTGTCCACCAATAGAAAAAAAATATTATTAGGATTTCTAGATCTTCCACTTCCTTTAGTTTCTCACATCGAGCAAGACTCACGTGGGTTTAGTGGTTAGTGGATATCATGTCATCAACATGATCAAATATATACCATTTGGGCATTCTACTTCGTATAATCTCTAATCATGTTATCAACCCCTCAAAAGGCCATATTACCTATGATAAAAACCTTAAAAGGGACATATTATTGATGAAGCAACCATACGGACCTCCTCCATAGGTATAATATCCAACCCTTCTGAACTATATGGGATTTGATTATTTTCCAAATGGGATACGTAGGAATCATCCCTAAAGTTCAAACCCAACACCCCAAACTCACCTTAATCTTCCCTAGTCTATATTCCCAGTAGGTTCATATCTAACTCGAAGGGCCATATTCCTTCTAGGTACCTCCATCACCATCCTTATTGGGCCATATTTCTAGTAAGATCACCCCTACCTGGGAGGCTATATCCTTTCTAGGTCCCTCGAGCCGTTTCGACATATGTCCCACGCTAATATTTACTAGGTATCTTCCACCTAGAAATCCTTTCCATATGATGTTAAACTACATGGTCTAACCCTTTTCACATAACCTTAAAATATATCACATGTCCTATGAAGTGGAATTGAACTACGTGATTTCTGATTCCTCTCATGAGGATATGTAGGAAGCACCTATCATAGTCCCAATACCAACACTGAAACAACAACCATTTCCTTGGATGATGATAAATTCAATAGTACCTAACTATGTAGATTAAAACCAGCACCAATAAACAATAAAAATAATCAATATGGATAACCTATGATATATAATTTTTTTTACATAAAAAAATGTCTCTAGTTGATTATTATTACATAGGGGTGACCGATTCCATATTTGTAATTTAAAAGAGATTCATAAATATGTATTAAATCCATAAGAGTCCCAAAGTAGGAAATAATTCCCCCCAGAAGCATGTGATGAGCCAAACCTACCATATTATTGAACAATGTGAGTTCTTAAGAATAATTATTTAAGTTCCACAATGAACGTATGTCTTTGGAAAGTAGCACCATGATCCATCAAGGATATAAGAGCCTTTGGGTGTTTTCAGTTCCAAGAATAAACCCTGTTAGAAACCAATCCTCCATGAAAACACGTATAAAAAAATGGTGAACCCGATGTGACGCCCTTGATTTACCAAAATAAACGTGTCTCCCATATTTCAGGCCCTTTCATACTCTCACAAAATGAAAAGTTTCTAGAGATGGATATTTTATACAATCAATTTCACATGTGATCATTTATTTTAATGCTACTTTGATGAGTTTTCTTGTTTGTGTTTTTCATGTATACCTCCAGATGATTTCACTAGAAATCCCTTCAATCCAATAGAATCTTACCAACTAACACAAACATACATGTCAACTACTTCACAAGACAGGTCCTCATCTAAACAGATGACACCATAACCAACCCAACATCTTAAATACTAGGTTTTGAATGCCCTAGTTTAGGAGTATCATCTCAATGGTACCATCTTGACCTTAGAACCCACATGAAAAACCCTCCAAAATATGGATCCACACCCACTATCCACTAAAATAAATATGGTGTCCAAAAAGAAGATGGAATCCATCATAATCTCAAACCATTTTGAGAGCCTTTTCCTAGAATGTAACAATAGGTTCCTCCCTTACATTAAGAAAGTTGACCAAGAGGTCAGCAATGAACTCATCTAAATATCACATGATTTGAAATAAAGGGATCTTGAAAATAATTTCCACCACCAAAACTACATGATGCTAAGTCCTCAGTATGATGAGGATGTTTCCCCATGGGATCTGGATTAGGTCACTCAGACTCGAGAACCCAAGATAACCCACTGAGGGTGACGATCAAACAATCAGGAATAAGATCACATTCATATTCATGCCAGAGAATCCCACCCACAAGATGTGGCATAAACCTATGATATGGCCCATATAAATTCTTGCACACATCTTTATTACCAACATAGTTTGTAAGCAACTGGAGAAACCTATCGGCACACCCCAATAACAAATATAGGGAAGACCCATATCTCTACCACTACACATAATGATTTCCTGAATATCCCCAAAATAAATAGAGGATAGGAGTAGGGAAATATCCATGATCTAACCGTGGAATTGGCATATATTCCTATTCCATCTTCATATTTCACCCCTTATATCCTAGAAAATATGAAAAGACAAACATCTATTTTTTTCCACATTCTACAAGTCTTCTAGGATATAATGATTTAATCAGCAGTGATGAGGATTTGGGAACACAACCCTACCTCTACATTTTAGGTGACCCTTAAAAATGATAATATGGTCACTGAGAAGTAGATGCATATTCCTACTCCCATCTAGGAGGGTCTTTAGAAAAATAAAATGATTAATGGACAACAAGATTGGGCACACACATCCATTCCAATTTGAGGCCACCTAGGTCCTTCGATGGGCACTATAGGGTAGGTATATATCTCTGATAAAACTCCATAAGAATGTCATCATATTGTAGAAGTAACATGAGAGTCTCTCAGGAAAGATACCATAGAAAAAAATTACAATCCACAACATGTGACTCCAGTAGTCTGAAGGAGAGAACCCAAAAAGAAGTATCACCAAAGGAAAATTGAATACCTAGAGTAGGTAAAATATCCATCTCTACTTAAGGATAGTGTTCTTGAGGCCATAAAACATATATAAATGGAGTCATAGGATCCATCTGATCCATTACCAAATTATGGAAGCAACAACTACAATTATTAAGGTCCTCCTCACAACATTGCTAACAGAAACTCTAGAGGCCCTCCCTTGAATATCTACCATGAAGGAATCCTTAATGGTCATGAAATGATCAATCGTGAGAATAATTATCTTGATGAGTACCACAGAACCCCTCCTAATGGTTATAATATTGAATGGTAAGAATGCACACCCCTTTTCCATCATCCAACCTAAAGGTCCTCCCCAGGGCATACATTGTAGGAATTATCATTGTAGTCAAGAATCAAACCATGATAGTAGTCCTCCCCATCACGATTTTTGATGTAAAGGTATTCCCAAAGGTTATATTTATTTTAAACCTGAAATCAATCCTCTTACTAAATAAATTGTGAGAAATAACTCATATCATGAGGTTCTTGAGAAGATGAGGCCAGTCATGCTTGATGGATTATCATTGAAAAGTGATATCCTTTATCAATATGAAGATAGTCCAAGGAAAGAATCAATCTATAAACCACCCTTGGATTGTCTACCCTCCAAAATAGTAGAGTAAATTATTCATAACCCTACCACGTATAATAATCAATTTGGGAATTATTAACTTTGGTCAGATCTGGTGGAATAATATTTTCCAAAAGATGAAGCAGATGCATTGCTTATGGGGAAAAAATTGGTTTAAGAAAATATACCAGTCATGTTTTGACCCTTATCAAATCCTCAATATGGAATTCTAGAAACATTGTTAGAAGAATGTGTGTATGAAATTATCCTAAACATATGGAAAACTCTTTTTCACCTAGGGGATAAGTTTGTTACTTATAATGGATATGAAGGTCATGTCAAGGCAATCAAATACATATGTCATCAAATTGAATTAGTTTCCATTACGACTATGAAATGACCTAAATTGGGGAAATAGTGGGAGGGTATCCAATGTGCATGTCTTAATTCATTAAGAAAGTTACACCAATTGATTTCCAATTACCTAGACAATATCTAAATTAGGTTATGGGGAGAGCATGGATAATTTCATTTTACCCTTCTCCCATATCAGTAGATCCCACTATAAGTGACATCATGTAACATCATTACTTCTAGATGAATCTCAGAAGGAAACTCAGATCGTGACAAATGGAATGCTTGACATGAATTGGACCTAAAAAAATCTCAGAAGCATTGGGCCAGATGAGTTTGTGCCATTGAAATACTATTACATGAGGTATACAAGAAGGTTGAGTGGGATTCTCATTTAATAAAGTAAAATCTCCAAAAAACAACATTTCCTTTGGAAACAAGTAGCTCATGTGCATATCATACAATTCACCTAGCTCATGTTTGATCAAAGATCTGAAAGATCAAGAGAGTAGATGTGGTAGCTACAACTGTAGCGATATAGAAGTATCCTCTACTCATATAGATAGGGACATTTTTAACACAACCTATACCCATATGGACAATGAGTTTAGTCTAAATTTTTTTATTAATGGAGCGAGAGTAGCTCCATCCCACATGGATGGAGGATTTATTACCTCAACCTCCTCACTAATGGAGGTTAGTCTTTTCCCAACTAGGAGGAGTTTTAAAAGGAGAAACCTCCCATATTTTCCTATTTCATGACCTGACTTACTCAATTGGACCATGTATGATTAAACTATTAGGATTTTCCCTTTGGGTCACCCTTATCTAGAAGGCTCCAAGGTGATCGTTGAAGGAGAAGGTGAGGCCCTATAAGGGTGTAAACAAGAACGATCTATCAAGGGTACAACCACCACTGATTATCATAGTCCTTTCAGTAGAAATACTTAGGGAAACCTACCCTCTTATCATTCCAATAATAATGTGACACCTGAAATTAATTATGTACTGATGAACATCATTATCACCACCCATGTGGATGCTATAGAACATGAATATGATATAGGGGAAAATGTGGAGTATGTTTTTCTTCAGAATACAGTCTATATGGAAATGGATGAATAAGTTATGAATACCAGGAACCAAAGGCTCATTAAAAATTTGGGGACTCCCTCAAATGATCTAATACTACCTCCTTGATGTGTATCTTCCAAGGAAAAGGGTAAATGTGTGTCCGTATCTTACCCACCACCTGAAGAGGTTTAACCTCTCACACATGAGGAAATATTTTCTTATTATGAGGAAGAGATAAAGGAGTTGAGAAATATCAATTTAGAACTAATCCAAGGAAAAATCCTTGCTATATATGTTCTTTAAGTAGATCCTCATATCGCACAACCAATTGATGTACATTTTCAAAGAGGATTCATTGTTACAAATAAAGTAGAGTTAGAATATACTATCAATGTGGGATACTGAAAAATAATATAATTGGAATACATAGTGTAAAGATATTAGGAGTTCCCTCCATTATGGATTCAAATAGATCTTGGTTACATGTATCCTCATAGGCCACCCCCTACAGGTTACCCACCGAAAGTACAGGCAGAACCGCCATAACTGGATTAGCCCTTTATTCCCCCTTTGAGCCTTATTCCTAATTTTACATTCCTCCCTAGATCATTGACACTATTGAATAACTGGAAACTCAATTGGAAGATGTTGAAGGAGGATGTTCACCATTACAACCATAAAGGAACACATAATCTGAATGGGTGGATGCGACTCTTCTCCCAAAAAACTCTTGGAATCCTATATTCCCAAAATTCAATGGCTCGAGGGATCTAGAAAAATATCTGATGCACTTTGTGTCTTAGTGTGTTCACATGATGGGCACCCTCAAACAATAAGAGGAATCCAAGATTAGGTGTTTCATGCATAACTTAGAGGGACCAACCTTCATATGGTATACTAGTTTACCAACCAGATCAATCAAGGGGTGGTAATATCTTTGTTGGAAACTCCTCTATCAATTTAGACTATGCTATAGAAAATGGCAGTCCTTAACCTATAAAGTTGTAAGTAGTAAGAGAATGAGAGGTTCTCAGATTTTATTACTAGGTGGAAGGGTTTGACTTACTCCCTGAACCTATAACTCCCTCAAGGGGACTTGTTGAGTACTTTCATTGAGAACTGTCGTGATGAGTTATGAAAAAAAATTATCCCAGTAAAGTATATAGGTGGGTTCCATGATCTTTTTGTGGTTGAAAAAAGGTTAGCGTATTCTATTTTGTGAACAAGATCCAAATCCAGACCAACATGAGTAGCTCATAGAAGGAGAATGGACAGAGTGGAAACCAAGATTTTCACTTTAAAACCTGGCTTTATGCTGAATCCAGCTCCAAATCCTACACCTCCTCATGTGACACCTCCTTCTAAATGAAAAAATCATAAATAATACCCCCATTAGAATGATAAAAGAGAACCTAAACACTCTTAATTAAAATATAGGAATAATAAATTCTATTCTTTCCAAGATAAGAAAGTTTCAGGTTACTTTATAGAAGCTACGAAAAATAACCTACTAAAATTACTTGATCTCAAGAGGCATGAACAAGTGTATCTTTATTATTTCATAAATTATTTACCCTTTCATTGAATATTGGTCCAAACCATCTAATAATGTTTTTTTTAAATAAATCTTACAAAATATGGTTGACTTCAGGTAAGTGAAGTTGGGTAAACCACCAGCACAAGTGGTGTGTGTTTCCACCGCCACTCCCAAAGAATAAGGTGAATGGAAATAATTTACAAGTAAGATTTTATAAACATTTAATGAATGTATAATTAAGAAAACAATCAACTAAACTCATTCTATCCTCAAGACATAGTTGAATCAACCAATTACACCTACATTTTCCTCTTCCATAATGCAACCAACTTCATCGACACTACAACCCTAAAAAATATGATATTCTAAGAAATGAAATAACTGGAAGAAAAAATAGGAATAAAATGATGATCCAATACAAATTAAAAATCTCTTCTTGAATCTCTTGTATTTCATTCCTCTATCCCTAATAGCATGGGCATCATCCCACTATACTACATCACAAAATTGTCTATTCAGGTAGAATCATCATCAGAAGAAGAATTAATCTTCAATTCCATTAACATCATTCACTTAATGGATACCTTCTCTGATGATGAGAAGACTTACCAACATGAGTTCCATGTGATAGATTGGAGAACCAAAGGTATAGATCATCGGATCCAAGGAGGAAGGTGAAGATGTAGTCATGTCTAAATCGAATATTTTGTCCACATCCCCGCCCAATCATTTTACACTGCTAAGAATCACATAAATTCCCTTAAAAAAGAATAGGATGGTTAGAGAAGGAAAACCACATTCTCTAAGAGTTTCCTAGATCCGATTATCATAGAAGATTGATTGGAAGGGGTGAAATAGTCTCATTGGCCTAAATAGGCAGACATGCCAAGCTGATCTAATCAAATAATATCCAAGGTGCCTTCAACATCTATTCGGCCATCCAAATCATCTATCTCAATCAAATCATCCTCTAATGTTCCTTCTAGGTAACATTTTCTTATAGAAACGTGAAAAACTTTGACTCAAAAGTATGACATCCTAAAATATTTGGCCATAGTTCCAGTGAAATTTTCAATAATGGATGCTCTTAACTTGTCAAAGGATCTCCGAGAAGCACCTATCGAGGACCTATTAAACCTTTATAATTTTAAATATGTGCTCACTACTATCGATGTATACCATATAGAGATAGAACCTATGGAATATCATGAAATTATCTCTTTTATAGAACATGATAAGGATACTGTGATACAAGGACACATCAGGACCTTATATGTGTATAGAAGTCTAGATTCCATTAATATATATCGAGATTTCATTGACAATGTCTTAGGATTCAATCTCATTTTGATCCAAACACTTCGCTGGTTGGGCTATAGTGAATCCAATCTATCTCTCTCTCTTATGACACTTCAGGGGTATGAAAAATTGAACAAAAGTCCCTTGATCAGATCAATCTTAGAACTCAATTTGGGGACCAAATGTCTAACTCTGAGTTCTTGGTCATCCAAAAGGATACATCCTTTAATGTCCTACTAGGAAGGACTTGGTTTCACTAACATGAAACAATCCATTCATCATATCAACAATGTCTCAAGTACTATGTAAATGGTAAAAGTGGTATATTATATGATGATAAATCTACATTTGAATTTTGTGAGGCTCAATACATTGATTTAGGATTTTATTAGAGAGAAGGAAAAAAACCAATGAATGATGGTGTTTCCTAGGTTACCATGCTAAATGGTTTGTAAATGACCCCTTCTAACCCATTCAAGGAGCTCAGTGATAAATATGTGTTACCCATCAACTGGATTGATGATTTAAATTCAGAATTGGGCATGTATTAATCAACCCATATGATATCAGTCATGTTAACTAAAACTAGAAGTTATGAAAATGATTTTGATACTTATGTTAATGGAAATTCTTTGGGTGAAAATTCCCTTTCTCTATCCCCATGAATTCAGAAGACTCCAATGTCATTATATGAATATGAAGGAATTGTCATATCATCACTAGGGAATGGAGATATATTTACCTTTGAACCTCATAATATCAATATTTTCCCTAACTCTAAAGATTACCATCATCACACACCAGTCCCAATGTAGGCATAAAAGGAGTAGAGGAAGAGGAAGAGGAAGAGGAAGAAGAAGGGGAAGGGGAAGAGGAAGAGGAAGGGGAATAAGAAGATGAATATGACCTCAAATGTTATCCTATACCTTTTGAGGAAGGTTTCTCTACTACCATCAATGAACTCTGGTAGATAAATCTAGGCATAGAAGAAGATCCATAACCTACATTAATCGGTATGGTTATGCTCATTTAGGAACAGTAGGTATATACCTCTTTCTTAAAGAAAAATTGAGATGTATTCACCTAGAATTACATAGAAATTCTAGGAATTGATCTTGATGTGGCTACACACCACTTGGTTCTACTGGAAGATCATCATGGCTATAAACAGGCAGTTAGAAGAACACATCTGACCCATGATTCCAAAGTTAAAGATGAAGTTGATAATCTCATAAAATTTAAACTTCATTTGGGAAGTATAGTATCTAAAATGGATCACAAATATAGTCCCAATAAAGAAGAAGAATGGTAAAATTAGAGTGTGTATCAACTTCATAGATCTTAACCAACACTGTCTGAAAGATGACTACCTGGTTCCAATTATAGAACTTTTGATTGATGTGATGGTTGACTACCAACCACTGTTATTCATGGATGGAACTCAGTATATAACCAAATCTGAATGTCCCCTGAAGATAAAGAATCCAATACCTTCAGGGCACCCCATAGATTATATTGTTATTAAATGATTCCCTTCATCCTAAAAAATATCATTTCTACATACCAACATTCCATGAAACGCGTCTTCAAACCCTTTTTAGTAAAGTATGTCTAGTTCTGTGTCGATGATATTGTGGTGAAATATTGAAAACATTCTGACCATATTTCCAACCTTGATATGTTTTTTAATAAACTATAACAATATAGTCTAAAAATGAACCCCTTGAAATGTGATTTTGGTGTAACCTCAAGAATATTTCTCATCTTTATAGTATGTCATTGTGGAATCGAAGTTGATAATGAGAAGGAAAAATCTATCCTTAACATGTTACCTTCTTGGAACCACAATGATTTAAAAGGACTATAAGGATACCTTTCCTACATTTGATGATTTATATAAAATTTTATTGGAAATTGATTTAACTTCACCAAATTGATGAAAAATGGGTCACGTATCAGTGGAAAAATGATTGTCAAGAATCATTCAATAGTCTCAAAAATTATTTTCTAAGTCCACCAGTGCTAATGCTCTTTTTGAAGGAAATACACTCATATTATATGTGAAAACCTTAGAGAAATCACTAGGTTCTTTCCTCACACAGAATAATGATGTTGGAAATGAAAAAAATATATTTATTATCTTATATGAATCATGATTGATACTAAGAATCATTATTCAGACATCTAGAAGAACTATCTAGCATTAATATTTGTGGTTCAAAACTTGAGGCACTATTTACAGTATCATGAGAAATATTTGGTTTCTTGAATTGAACCGCTCAATTACACCCTCAACTTCCTCATGATAAATTGATATTTGCAATGGTGGGAAGTCAGGTAGTATAATTTTGACATCCGGTTCATACCACATAAGGAAATAAATGAGAAAGATTTAGCATTTTTTCTCATAGAGCACCCTTCTTTTGAAGAAATGATTATGGATACTGAAATATTGGACAAATAATTTTTCTCTATCTAAGATTCCCTTGGAATATGGGAGATTTATTTTGATGGTGTGTTTATAATCCCAATGGGAAAAAGGATGGAATACACCCAACTCAATGAAGTTGGATTAGGAGTCATCCTTATCTCTTTATAAAAGGAAGTTCCACCTTATTCTTTTCTATTTTCATAAGGTTTCACAAAAAATGAGGCAAAATACTAGGACATAATTGTAGGCTTAGAACTTTCACTAAAAATACCATTAACCCATTTGAACATCAAATGTGATTCAAAGCTGGTAATAAAGTATGTCAACAGTGATTATGCTATCATAAAATAATAGATGATCACCTTTCTTGACTATATATGAGGATTGATGGCTTAATTCCCTTTGGATCCAACATTGACTCATATATTGTGTTTACAAAATTCTCAGGTAGATGCACTTTAAAATGAAGCTATAGTTTTTCTAGATCTAGATAGATATTAAATAATCATCATCATTGAACATCGTAGAATGGTATTTCCATTTATTTAGAGTAGAATGTAAGAGATCAATGAGGTCAATTATGCCCTTGAACCATATAATACTATGAATGGTTGGATGACGCCCATACTAGAATACCTCAAAAGTGGAATTCTTCCATCAGACAGATCCAGGAAAGAGAATATATGACAATGGGTAGTCAAATTCATCAATTATAATAGACTTGGTCATTAGAAGGTACTCTATAAATGATTCTTTGATGGAATTCTCCTTAGATGCATTGTTGGAGAGGATATTATCACCATTATGCAAGAATTCCATGACGGTGCCTATGGTTTCCTTTAGTTAGGAACCAAAATCTCTCACCAAATCAGAAGAATAAAATATTTCTAGCCTTCGATGATGTAGGAATGTACATAATTCACCCGAAAGTTACATCCTTATCAAGTACATTCCAATTTCTCCATCAAATCCAGAAATTGTTGCACACCACCAAATAATCTTGGAAATTCTCCATATAAGGAATGGATTTTGTGGGACCATACCCTCTTGCTACAACCAAGTAGTTTAAATATATCATCACTGCTATCAACCTCTTATCCAAATAGTATGAAGAAATATCCCTTAAAGAAGTCCAGACAAAAACCATTTTCAATTTCATGAAGTCCAACATCATCACAATATTTGGTGTCCCTCATAAAATATTGACGATAATGAAACCAACTTCTATTACTATGAATTTAATAGGTTGTACCTAGAATATAACATTGGGCCCAACCATTCATCCTACTATCATGTATTAGAAAATGGATAGATAGACGATTTTAAAAAAACCCTATCGAACATGCTCCAGTGGAAAAGG
The DNA here is from genome assembly GCA_963277665.1 of Viscum album. Taxonomy (NCBI): domain Eukaryota; kingdom Viridiplantae; phylum Streptophyta; class Magnoliopsida; order Santalales; family Viscaceae; genus Viscum; species Viscum album. The sequence continues at coordinate 637,197,508 of OY728146.1, read as the reverse complement.
ACAAGAAATCATGGACTGATAATATTATACATGCCTTGTGAGATTAGCATACTACAACCCGTACTGTTATTCAGGAAACCCTGTATTCACTGGTATATGGTACATAAGTATTTTTTCCCATTTAATTCCAATTTCCTTCACTGTGCATTGAAATTTTTGATTAGTTGTCCATAGACAAGAAGTCCCAGAAGCATTTGGATGAATTTGAATGACTCGATGAGAAGATAATATGCACCTTGAATCATTTATAGGTTCACCAAAACTGAATCAATCATGCTTTAAATAAGAAAGTTTTCTTTTATTCATTCTTACAAGGTGAACTAGTTTTGGTTCATAGGACCCTGATAATACCTGGGAAGATACCTTCGAATCTTGAACCAAAATGGGAAGGACCTTTTTCCATTTATAAGGCATATTCTAATGGAGCATATATTTTGATCACCATGGAAGAAGAGAGTACTATTCCCATACTAATGAAATATTTCTCAAGAAACATTTCACGTGATTAACAACACATGGTCCTAGTCATATGACCCAAAATTACAAGACACCACTCATCCCCACCACATGATGATAAACTATATAGAGCGGTCCTTATCACATGACCCTAAAAGAAAAAAAACCACATCATCATTGTCATAAGATATTAAATTATATGAGAATTTCTCCATAACATGACATTAAAATGTCTGACCTAAAACTACAAGACACCATTCATCCTCACCACATGATGCTAAAATATATAGAGAGGTCCTTATCACATGACCCTAAAAGGAAAAAACCACATCATCCTAGTCAAAAGATAATAAATTATATGAAAACGTCTTCAAAACATGACATTAAAATGTATTCTTACCGTATTGACCAAGTATAAGATGCCTTGGGTGACAAGCCTAAGAAGACTCATGCGATGAGCATGGGATGCCACTTATGTGATGATTTCCCAAATGCTTGCTCAACTCTTCTTATGAGATGATTTTCCAAACTCATGGGTAACTCTACTTATGAGATAATTTCCCAAACTCCTGAGAAACTCTTCTTATTTGATGATTTCCCAAATTCCTAGAAAGCTTTTAATGAATAACACCCACATCCCTTATTTCCACTCCTTCCATGTAACAAGTTTCCTTACAACATGAATTTTAAACTAGATATAATTATGAGAACTACATATGGATTGATTATAATTTTGATGAGATAAGTAGTGACGCTTGGGTCTCACATCCTAGGCCCAACTACAAAAAAAATGGTGCTATATTCCTTGTTTATGTGTTAGATCAGTGTAAGGAATATTCACTTAAAACTACATATGGCTTGATTCCTATTTCCATAGGATACATAGTGATTCCTAGACCTTCTGTCTTAAATCTATATATAAATTCCAAACTCAGGTATGATTGTCTTCACAAGTTTTTGAATCCTTGCCATTCATTCACATCAGATTCTCCCTTACCAACTAATGGATCCACTCCATACCCAATGGTGTTAATTGATCCATTTACCATCCTTATTAGAATCCCCTCCATGCGGTAAGGGAATCCTTCACCATTCCTTGTTTCTCACACTAATCATTGATCATGTGGTTTTAGGAATCTTGGTAAGGGACTCCTCACATGGTCAAATTACTTTGTAGTCCAAGCACCATGACCTTAAAATATTTATACTTTACTAAAAAGGTGTTTATTTAATTAAAGACCTCATAACTACTCTTTAAATTGGGTAACATATGTCATTTCATCTTAACAATAAACTATATGGTTGACATCCCTTTCATATGTTGTTAATTTTTCCTTTGTTTTGGCCCTCACTTGAGAGAAAAATCATTATCGATGTTGGTCCCCTACTACACCTATATCTTAGAACTAATTGTGGATTGATTATAATACTAATGAGGTACATAGTGATGCCCAGATTCTACATCTTGGACCCACTAAAATATGATAAAATTACCCATTATCCACAAAATAAATTGATTGGTGTGGGGAATATATCCTAGAACTATGTGTGGCTTGATTATCATATTGACGAGATACATAGTGATGCCTATATTCTCCACCTGGTCCTAGATGAAAAAATAATTCTCCCACTTTCCTATGAATGAGCTATATTTACATGGAAGAGTCTGGGGTAGGTTCTCATTTCATTTATGAACTTGTATTAAAAAATTCACATCCCTTCATACATACTAGACATGCGTGAGGATATTTCTATAGAACTATGTGTGGCTTGATTCTAATTACCACAAGATATGTAGTAACACCCAGATCTTAAATATGGGGTCCATTCATTGATGATACCTTCATTACATACAATTCACACCTATGTAAATATTCCTAGTCAATTATAGCCTAAATGTACCCTTCATACTCAAGCATGTTCCTTTCAAAAAACATACTTAATACCTTTGGAAATCCGGATTTCTATAAGATCTCCTTTGTCCATCAGTAATAAGATTGTTCAAATATAAAGGAAAACTTTGTTTTCACTATGAACAAAACACCTCCAACACAACTTTACATAATATGCCTCCAAATGTTACATGACAATCAGAGGTATTTTTGTCCCTAGGAGAAAATCCTCTCATCTTCATATTCTTTGAAAACACCGTAATGGAAACCGATTTTTTAAAATGGTCCACAATCATCCCTTACATTACTTTCCCATCCGTATCCTTTGGATATGAGAACCCCAAGTCTACAGCTTATAGTCTTCCCCCTTCACTCCCATAGAATGTTAGATCATTCTTGTCCAGATCACCATGAAATGGATGGTCTTGGATGTAAGACCTTAAAATGAACACTAGAAATAGTTGTAGCATGATGTTAAATTATAGGGAAACATCCTCATCATAATATGTTTAACTGTATGGTTCACATCACCATCATACGATGTAAAACAATGTATTGTTGTGGCCCTCACCTAAGAGGACCACCATTCAAAGTGTCGGTCTATTATTGCACCTTTATTTCAAAACAAAGTGTGGCTTGATTCTCATCCTAATGAGATATGTAGTGACACCTAAATCCTTCTTTTTTAGGCCCAACTTTGAAAAAAACACCAATCATCATATCCTATGTGTGATCTAGTTCAATGTAGAATATCCTCCACTCATCCATTTCCAAAATCGGTCCAAATGCCTCCAACATAATCTAGTCACCTTTAATGAATCTCACTTTATGTCATGAGAAAATCAGATCCCTATAAACTTCCTTTGACTGTCAGTGATAATAGAATCCAAATCCAAAGGAAGCCGTTACATTGACTATTCATAATATGCCTCAAACATGGATTTGTATAATACGCCTCCAAATATTTCCTTTCAATCAAAGGAATTTTTGTCTACAGGAAAAAATAATCTTATCTCTATACACCTCAACAACATCATAATAGAAACTAGTTTTAAAAAATGGTTTGTGATCATTCCTTGTGTACTTATCCCATGTAATCTCTTCAGGTCTTAAAATTCCCAAATCATAACTTAAAAATTTCCCTCCTCATATCTAAAAGTGTTGGAGAATTCTTGGCCTAAAAGTCATACTTGGGTCTTTATCACCATAAATTATGGTTATAGCTTTTTAACCTAAAATATTAGTTGTAGTGGTTTGGTTTGTAAGACATTAAACAACCAATTAAATAGATACAATTTTCACTAGGAAGAAAACCCAAAAATCCACCTTGGGTAAGAGTCAAGTTTCAGCTTGCTAGACATGCACTCCATATGATTTAGGAAAAATTGAGAAATTGAAATTAAAAAGGTACAAAACTTTTTAGGTCGAAAACTCATAAAGGGTGGCCTAAGAAAAATCTGAGTCTCGCTCACAAAGTCATATTATATCCGACTTAGGAAAATTTTGGGTGATAACACAAAATACATAGATTTTGTTTGGTTTTTCATGTGGCTTTAGCAATAATCGGACTACACTTGATAGTCCCCATGGCCTAGGAAAAAAATAGAGCACCCCCCCACTGGTGAGAAAAATCTAGATCCCACCAGATGATTTAGTAAGGTGCCAAAGTTCCCTATATTTACCTTATAATTAGATTCTTTTAAATATGGATGAATCCAATTCTAAGGGAGGGGGATTTTTTTTGGAATCAAAAAATTAATTCCATTCACTTTCCACATGACCCATGATGCATCACTCACTTAGACAAAACATATCTAATTTGAGTAGAAAACATGTCTCCATACTGAAAGAACAAGTATATTGGATTTCCATGTGTTGTAATACTTTTCCACACTAAGGGATAAAGATTCCTTATAAATACTCCCCAATATGGTGCCATGGTGGTGTGAACCTCCCTTTGGGAGTAGGTTTTGGATTTCTAAAATTGATGATAAAATTTTATCGATACCTTAAAACCCATTTTTAGGGATTTTGGGAACTTATTGGCATCATAAAACATCCTGATATCGTATATACACCATATCCATGGGTGTAGTTCTCGTCACAGGCTTCAATTTGACTACTTGAAGAGCCCAAACAGACTCAAAGATCAAAATTTATGGTCATTGGAAGTTTGGAAATTGTCATAAAGGAATTTGAGATCTCATGTAGCCCCATCGTGCAACTACATCACCTATATCACACAAGTCCCAGCTTGTGCGGACCACCTATTCAAATCATCCTGCAGGGGCAATCTATGTGGACCACCTGCACAACACACCTGTGTGACCAAGCCTACATGACACACCTATGTGACTACTATAGTTCATGTTTGAATTGCACGACCAACTAACATGAGACACTAGTAGGAATGAATTGCAAGAAAAAACTCCTTCACCCAGGGTCCTGATATTGCCTATAAATAGGACCCTTGGGATCCCCATTTGAGACAATTGGAAGATGAGGAGATATTTTGATGCTTTTCTTGCCCTAGTACTTTTCCCAAGTCCTTAAAACTCTCTATGTAGCTCTAAAAGCCTCAAAAGAAGGGGAAATTAACAAGAATATTGAGATCATGGTTCCTCCAAGGTCTAAAACACCAAACAAATATGCAAGGATACACTTCCCCCTGGTCCAAAAGAACTAGGGTGAAGGCCCATTCCCAAACTCAATACTTTTATGGGACACTTCCAGGAGCACATGAGGATGCCCTTAGAGGTCCGAGGAATGTCTCTCACAAGTTTGGTTTCCCTGGTTATTCTTCATCCAAGTTTTCCCAAGTAATACTTGTGTGAATAATTCTCCCAGCTCACCCAAGTATCACTTGGGTGAAGCCAAATACATCTCACCCAAGTATCACCCAAGTGAAGAAACCCATGATCCCCCTTTTTTACATCTCCAATAATAGGACATCCATTTATCCTGATTCCCCATATAAGGGGGGCCAAGACAAGACCTTATCTAAAGCCTCCAAACATATGTGATTAGAACCTAGGGAACACTAACATTCCATCTTGATCATACATTCCCATGGTAAAGAAAGTACCACACTTAACCTTCCCAGTAGGATGGGTCCTAATAACATTTATGATCATACATTCTCATGGTAATGAGGATACCAGCCTTAGGAATAGTGGAATATGGATTCTCAGTCTAGGCTATAACATATGTCACCTAAAATGTGAAGAGAATCGGATAAAAATATCCCCTTTTCATCCATCACCTCACCTTCTCCCACTCTTACACCTATAGTAAGGGAAAGAATCAGGGGATCCCTCATGAAGTAAGCCCCTAATATTTCTTTCATGCCATCCCTTCCTTCCTTACCCTCACCCTTATCCACCAGTAGATGAAGGAGATTGTGTGAATTTCTATATCTTTCACTTCCTCTTGTTTCTCACACCAAGCATGACTCACATGTGCTTAGAGGTTAGTGGAGATCCTGTTATCATCATGATCAAATATTTTCCATGTGGTCCTTCTATTTGTTATAAGCCTCAACCATGTTATCACCCCTCAAAGGGCCATATTCCATGTGAGACAAACCTTGAAAGGGATATATTCCTGATGAAGCAACCATATGGGCCTCCTCTGTAGGTGTAATCCCAAACCCTTTAGAACTATGTGGTATTTGATTTCTATTCAAATGGGATAGGTAGGAATCCTCCTTGAGGTTCAAACCCAACACCCAAAATCATCCTAATCTTCTTCGAGCCATATTCCTAGTTGGGTCACATCTAACTTAAAGGGACATATTCCTTCTGGGTCCCTCCATCACCATCCTTATTAGGCTATATTCCCAGTAAGATCACCCCCATACATTGGAGGCTATATACCTTCGAGGTATCTTAGGCCATTTTATTACAAGTCCCACACTAATATTTTCTAGGAATCTTCCACCTAGATGTACTTTCCATATGGTGTTAAACTACATGGTTGGGTCCTTTTAAAAAAAATATTAAAAGGTATGATGTGTCCCGTTAAGTGGAACCGAACTACATGGTTTATAATTCCTCTCATGATGATACATAGGAATCCCCTATCATGGGCCTAATCCCTACATCGAAACAACTCCTATATTCATGGATTTTGATAATCTCCAAAGTTCTTAACTATGTGAATTAAAACTAGAACCAAGAAACAACAAGCGTAAACAATATGAAGAACCTATGATATATACATATGGTCTCACTTAAACACATGTAACTAGTTGATTATTAATGCATAGGGTTGACCAGTTCTATATTTTAAATTTAAATGGGATTCATGAATATTTATTAAATATATACAAGAGTCTTAGAGTAGTCAATAATTACCCTACAAAAGGGTGTGATGATCTCGACCTCCCATCCTCTTGATCAATGTGGGTTCTTAAGAACTGTTAGTTAAGTTCCCTAATAAATGCATGCCTTTGGAAAGCAGTCCCATGAGAAATCATGGATATGAGATCCATTGGCTATTTCTAGTTATACAAACAAACCCCATTGGAAATAGATGCTCCACAAAAATAGGTGTGAAATAATGAAATATGGATTCTATGATTTTTCTCAAGGGAAAAAGGGTGGTTCTAGAAGATACCTGAAGAACAAAGGTTTTTGGATCATATACCTTAATTTTTGATCATTAAAAAACTTGGATACAATGAAAATGAGCTTGGATAGAGAGAAAAAAGATGAGGGAAGGTAGTGGAATCTCTAGGTTCAAGAGGGATAGATTTAGGAAGAAGAATATGTCAAAACGGGTAATTAAATACCATTAAGGAGGATTTTTTGATCATTAAACTACACAAAAACATAATTTAGTTTCATAGTTTAGTAAACTGTGTGCCAAACATGATTTTATAATTTTTTTCCATGTCTCATGGTTCTTAGGAAATGTCATACTGTTAACTCTAATCATGTTCTGCCTCTATCCTTCAGTAAAAAAGATACACAATTTCATATAGAATCAACACAGTTTAGGAAAACTATAATCCAAATATGCACCCTTAAAAGTGCCTTAAAAACTCTCCAAAACCAACTAGAAACCACCAGAACTCATCCCAATAAATTTATAGTTCAAATAAATAGGAAAAAGGCATAAATTAACTCATAATGCACTTGAAAAATCTAAGGTCATTATATTCTCTCCCTCTAAAGACTTATCATCCCCAAGAAGTGTCTCTAGACATCTTGTTTGATTAACTTCATTCATTGGGTTTGAATATCAAACTCACATTCCAAATATTCCTCCTAGATTCTTCCTTACCACAATAGGATCCAAACAAACAACATTAAATTCCCCCATAACACATTTTAGCTCTAGTCTACAACCCACACCAAACATTCTACGTATGATGCATTAGACTCTATCTCAACATCCTCACAGTCGATCACATGTGTAGGATTGGGCATGTGCCTTATGATACAAGACACATAAAACACATTGTTCATACCTTAGTATCAAGGAGGATGGTCCAAAAATAAATTCACAATCCCGATCTGCTTTTAAATATTGAACTATCCAATGAATCTCGGTGCTAGATTTCCATACTCCCACAACCATAAATTCCCTAGCCAAGGAGCCACCGGCAAGAAAAATTTATCCCCAATAGTGAAATCCAAATGCTATCTCCTCAGGTTGGTATAAGATCATTGCCTTCTCTAAGTGGTGTTAAATCACTTCTTGATCAGTTTCAATCTATTGGAGGTCCCCTATACCATACTTAGCCCCAACACAACTGCTTAACTTGCCTCATGCCAACCAAGCATTGAACGACATAGTCAATAATAGAGATCCCTAAAATTTTTCATTTAGATAGAAGCCTAGATAATATTGTTTTACATGAATTCAAACAAGGATAGATAATCATCCAAATCTCCACTAAAATACTGGATGTATTCTTGTAATGTATCCTTAAATATCTAGACCATCATCTCTCATTTACCTTCAGTTTATGGATGATATGTTGTAATCAATTTCATTTATGTACCAAAATCCTTCTGCAATCCTTAATAAATCTATGATGTAGAATGAAAATATTTTTTAGATATAATTCTCTAGGAAACTCCATAAAATTTTACAATCTCCCATATATTCATATTTCCTAGATCATCTATAAAATGAGTCTCACAAACTGACAAGAAATGAGAATTTTTTTATCTGATCAATTATCACCCAAACCACATCACAAATCCTCAGGGTTCAGGGTAACCCCATTATGAAGTCCATCATCACATCATTCCACTTCCACATCAACATCAGGAGTGGGTAAAGAAAACCAATAGGATAATAACAATTACCCTTTACCCTTTTGAAAGTAAGGAATCATGAAACAAAACTAGCAATGTACCTCTCCATACCAAGCCACCAGAAATGAAATCAAATGTCATGGTACATATTTTTCAACCCTTGATGCACTACACATTTTGAAACCTAGTATTCTCTCATTAGGTCCTCTCTCAAGGAGGCTGGCATGAAAATCTACCCATGCACACTGATCATGTCATTATCATCTACTGAACACCCTAGTATTGGGTCACTACTTTCCAAGTCATTCTTGCATAATCACACTCATAATCTAATTCATGTCCAGTCTTCACCTGGACCACTAATAAATACATGATGACCAAAACCACACATTTTATGTGAAGTGAGGAGTTAAAAAAAGATTTTTATACTTTCTAAACTAAATCAGATGATGATTTTCTGGTTATAAATTTCTCACAAATCACAAAAAATCTCATGATAAAAGTTTTTGAAGAAATGATGGGGAGGTTTGAATATTTTCAGAGTTATAGAATGAAAATTTCATCATAATGGAAATTCCATCATAATGGGATTTCCATCGTAATGATATTTCCATTGGAATGGGAAAATTCCATCATAATGGGAATTCCATCATAATGGGATTTCCATCATAATGATATTTTTATCGAAATGGGAAAATTCTATCATAATGGGAATTCCATCATAATGGGATTTCCATCATAATGATATTTCCATCAGAAAGGGAAAATCCACCATAATGGGAACTTCCATCATAATCAATGAGAATGAAATATAATTCATAATGAGTTGAAGAGGAAACAAAATTCATATTCACTAAGAAGGAAATAGATTTATAATGAATTAATAAAGAAAGGTAGATAGTAATGATCTAATTATGAAGAAGACTCAAAAATAAGATTCTAGAAGTTTTATAAAAATTTTAAGAGGTCAAAATTGAAATTTAATTTTTCATAAATCTCAGAGAAATCTAAGGAGGTTTGAAGAAGTCAAAGTTGATGTTTAAATGTGATATATTTGTGAAGTTTTGAAATATTAGGAATTTGGGAAAGTTTTCAAGTTTCCAACTCTTCCTTTTCTGAGTTGACTATAAATTCTTGGTCATATCATTCATTCATTATAAAATTTCACATAAGCAGAAAATATGGAACACTAAAGAAATCAATTAAAATTCATTGTCGTCCAGAGACCTCATGAGGAGGATCAGACAACTGAATGTTTGTTTACCATATTGAGAAAGACCATATTGATAAGATCATATTCATTAAATCAGATTGAAGAAGACCATATTGATCATTTATGTAGAGTTTGATTTTTTCATATTGAGAATGGGTTTATCATATTGATCCCATCATATTGAGAGAATCAGATCCAGACTCATACTTTTGAGAGAATCAGATCCAAACTCATCGTATTGAGAGAATCAGATCCATAATCATCATATTGAGAGAATTATATCTAGACTCATTGTATTTAGAGAATCAGATCTAGAATCATTGGATTGAGAAAATTGCATCTAGCCAAATCGGACTGAGGATTTGGACTGAGCAATTGTGGAGAAGTTTTAAAAAAGTCTTCATTATTTTATTTGGATCAATTTTTTATAAGAAAACATTATAAACTGATGGAAGCTAGTATAATCTTTCTTATTAGGATATAGAAGGTGTCTAATGGGAGTTGGAACAAGTTTTATTCACTTATTTATAATAGTGTATTTCCATAGACCCATGGGAGTGGATATGGAAAGGATGTAGGTTCTCACACTGAGGTCTAACATTGTAAATATTGTGTGGGTTACATTCTTTAATAATCTTTTCATGAATAATTATTTACTAAAAGTTGATAAAGAAATAAATCTCAATAGGTTGTAGGGGTTATGTTTCTAAAAGTACTGAAACTTATAAAAAGTGAACAACTGGTTCAACCCCCCCTTATCAGTTGTTATTAAATAATTTAGAACTTCCTTTGGTATTATAGGGAAGGTTACCTTGTGGAATCCTTATCATGGATAATATAAATTCTATAAATAGTAGAGGAATTCCTACATTTGATGGAAAAAATTATTATGGATGAAAAAATATGATGATTCCTTATCTTCTATCTCTTAACCTGGAAATTGTTGATGTTGTTACTATTGGTTTTCCACCTATTGAAAAAGATGCTCCTATTACATTTTCTAATAATATAAATATAAAATTTGATGGAAAGGCTATAAATGAAATCCTTATATCCTTATCAGAGAATATTTATCAGAAAGTGATGAGTCTCAATACTTAAAAAACTATGCATGACAAGTTGGAAATTGTTTTTAAAGGGAATACTAAAGTTAAGGAAACAAAGCTAAAAATCTAGAATAGTAAGTATAAATTCATTAGAATGATAGATGAAGAAACAATTGATGAATACTTCACCAGGGTAAATTAAATTGTTTGGAATATTAGAGGATTCTGAGATATCTTGGAAGATTCTACAATTGTGAAGAAACTTATGAGGAACTTTTTGGATATGTTTAATTATAAAATTTATTCTTTATAAGATAAGGATGATTTATCTCTTGATGAATTACATAAATTTATCGTTGCTTATGAAATGATGAAAGCTCCAATGTTTAAAAATAAGATGAAAGATGAAATGGATTTTGAAGCTATGAGAAATAAAAAAATCCAAAATGTTGAATAAGATGATCCTTATGAGTATGAAGATAAAGAGGATGATCATTTGAATGAAAAAAATCATATCTCTTATATCCAAGAACTATTTAAGAGGAAGAGGAAAGTACATAGGTAAACTTCCTCTCAAATGTTTTGAGTGTGGTGTAATTATACACTTTTCTATGAATTTCCCTAAGAAAAAATTTAGAGAATATCAAGATGGTTCTGATTAAAAACCTTAATGAAAGAAGTGGAAAAAAATGGTAAAGAAGATAAGTCTTCCAATAAATACAAGAAGAATTTTACTAGAAACAAAATAAGTATGTTGAGTAAGAAAGTTGAATCAGACTCAATTAAAAACAATTGTTCTAAAGGTGAAATTTTAGAAAAATTCATAACCTTCAATAAAAAAGTTTAGAAAACAAAATATTCCTCAAAGAGTGAAGAACATGGTGAAGAATCCTATAGAGAGTGTCATCGCAGAACCAAAATTGTTTCATGTCTTGAGAAAAAAAATACTCAATAAAAAAATTAGAGTAATGAAGAAATACATTGAAGAAGTTTTTGAAGGAAGAAAATATTTCATCAAATAGGAGGTTGAATACATTCAAAATATTTTAAATTGAAAAATTAGAATTGCTGAATAGGGAAAGATAATTGAGGATCTTAATAAGAAGCTAGAATAAAAGTAATAATAAGTTAAAAAGCTTCAATAAAAACTTCTTGAGTTTGAAAGTACCTTGAGGAAGATGAATTAAAACTTCAATAAAGCTTTAGAAGTAAAAGCTGATACTTCTAAAGTTTCTGAGAAGGCTCAATATGAGAATCAAGTTAAATCTTCTCTTACCAAAAATAATGTTTCATCTAATTATTATAACATTATATGTTCTTGAAAAAGTATTAGTAAAGCCTGGGTGGATAAAGGATGTGATAAACCTATAAAATCTACAAAAGTAGAAAACTCACTCAAAAGAAAAGATGGTCCACATCTTGAGTATGTTAGAGCTTAAGGAAGTTACCGACCTCAACAAGGTTTCTACAAATAAATGTATTTATTAAATAGAAAATCAATATTTGATGGCTATTTATGGTGTTTTTAATATATGGGAACAAATATTATAATTTTTTGAATAACTTATCTCTACATGGAATAATATTTGAGAAAAGTGGAAGAAACAATGGAAGTGGAATGAGTAAATTTCCTAATATACAAAAATTTGAAAATGTAAATTCTCAAGATGTTAGAAAAATTACAAAAAAATTAAATTTGAATATTTGGAAGAAGTTTGTGTAAGATGTGATTAGGATGGTAGTTATGCATAAAGATATATGACACTCATTCTGGGACAAATTTTTTATGATAGAAAATAAAAGGAAGCTAAAAAAATAATGTTGAGGAAATATCTTTTGTTGTTGAGATGGATTTCAAAGAAAGTAAAAGGAAAAAACCATGGATACTTAATAGTGGATGTTCTTCACATATAAAAGGTGAAACAAAATCTTAAAATATGCTAAAAGTCATGATTGTGGATCAGTTACTTTTAATAATTATAGTTCCTTAAAAATTAGAGGAATCAGAATAACTAAGATTGAAGCTAAAAAAGTTGAAATCTAAGGAAGTTTTATATACTGATAGTCTAAAACATAACTTACTTAGTGTAAGTGAACTTTGTGATGATGGAAAAGTATTTTTTTTTAGAAAATATTTTTATATCATCAAAAGTGTTAAAATGGAAAAGTTATTACAAAAGGAGAAAGAACTAGTGGGAATCTCTTTCAAATAATAGAATTTAACAACTCGTGTTACTTGAGTACTGAAGATGAAAATAAATTGTGGCCCCAAATACTTGGGCACCTTGGAAAGAAAATCATGAAAAAAATTTCCAAAGTTGATTCCATTATAAATTTTATAGAATTGAAAGGAAGAGATTAATATGTTTGTATTACTTTCTTGAAAGGAAAGATGACTAACAAAAGTCATAAAAGTGGTGAGATTAAATATACCAGACTACTTGAGATTATTCATTATGATTTATGTGGGCCAATGATACATGGAATGAAAGTGAAGCTTTTTTTGAAGAAAGGGAGATCCAAGGCATGGAGTAGAAGATAGTTTAGGCGAACCTAAAATAGTGGATTCCGAGTGCATCAACTCTAACAAACTTATTACATTCTTGGGGAAGAGAGCCCATGCTAGAGAAGATGGTGGAGGGGTGATCCTAGCTACCCTTGGAGGCAAGACAATCATCCAAGAAGTCTCCTTCACAACAAGTGTGGGAAACTTAGGCTTTCCCAATAAGGATCCAAAATCTATGGACTAGGTAGGAGATAGACCATGGAGTCTGTAACTTGTCTTACAGTATGTTGAAGAGGATCGAGGAGTCAATTTCAACAGCTTCCACCTAGATGTTGGAGGAGAGGCAGATCTCAAGACCATTTAGCATGGATCTGGCTTCCTCCATAAAGAAATTAGATTTTCCATAGAATCCACTGAATGCTAAGACCACTGATCCATTGGGATCCCAAACAACACCAATACCCTTCATGAGATTACAACTGTAGGAGCCATTGATATTGACTTTAAGTCCAGAGCTCAGAGGCCTCCAATGAACCCAGTTTCCCAGATGAAGCACCCTATGGATGGGAGGGGAATTAGGAGTCCCACTTAAATCCAACCTCAAGGTATAGGAGGAGTCCCAATTCCGAACAAGTGTACCCATTTCAGCGGCAAGATAGCTGAACTGAATTCTGATGGCCATGATAGAATAGATGGTTCCCTCCACATGATACTTATTCATGGAATTCCAGATGGTCCAACATCCCACGATAAGGAGGATGGCTGGCGCTTTCTATTTAGGACCCTTCATGGAGGCCCCTTTAAACCAATCTAGGAGAAATGAGTTTCCCCTGCTGCCCAAAGGAGTGAAACCAGAAAGGTCACTGAAGCTAATCCAAACATCACAAGACCAGTCACTCTCAAAGAAACGGTGGTCAACATATTCCATTTTCAAGCTGCGAAAACAAAAGAACTTGGAGATGAGATGGATGCCTTTCTTATGGATCTCATCATCTATTAGGGTGGCATGGTTCTATATGTGCCAGAGGAGGAAATTTAATTTGATCAGGATGTCTATGCACCACAAAAGTTAACCCACGAAGGGCAATGGGTTGGTTATTTGGAGATTTATGAAATCCTTGGCCGAGAAAGCTCCCAACACACTATTGGTGAACAATAGTTGATCTGGATCATATATGAGAGATATGACTTCAAATATGGCTCATTGAGAAGCGTTCAGGGTGGTCTGGGTGAGAATAGGGTAACCACTAGCTTGGGTAAAATAGATGTCTGGAGAAGGGTAGTTAGGGAGCCTACCAATAGCTGATATCTCCCCACTACACTATCCAATGGGTGTGATACTGGAGGACCAAGAGATATTCCCAAAGATTATACCAAAGTCAAGATAGACTTTCCTTGGGATGATCAAGATCACTTCCATATTTCTACCAGATGAAGGAACCCTAGAGAGACCTTCCCCCCAAAGCCTCCCACACAAGCTTGGCATGAAGGCTGTGGATGGAGGTAGAGACACTCTTGAGACCCATCCCCCCTTCCTTGATGGTCTTAGCAAGAAGATCCTAGGAATTATAGTAGAAAAGACCCTCCGAGTGGTAATCCTAGATGAAATCATTCAATATATTTTCCATATTGAGGACCACAACTTTGGGAACCTTAAGAACTGAAAGTTCATGCATGGGGATGGAACAGAGGAAATATTTTATCAGTGTGATATGACCACCAATAGAAAGGAACCTACTCTTCCAGTTTTTCATACGACCTATAATTTTAGCAATAAGGGGGTAAAAATGATAGATCAAGAGCCTTATATTTGAAATAGGCACACCCAAGTATTCTATTTAGAAGAACTTCCTCTAGATCCCCATCAAATATTCTACACTCTTGGCTCGATTCTCTGGTCATAATTTGGAAAAATAAACCCCACTCTTATCATAGATGATACACTTCCCAATCATGATACAATAATACTCCAAGACCTAGTTTATCCCCCTAATGGAACCCATACTTCCATTGGTGAAAATAAGGATGTCGTCAGTGAAAAGGAGGTGAGAAATTCCATAAAAATATACCCTACCTCGAAACTGGGAAATATTCCTAGTATGGATATGGTTGGAGAGAAACTAGAAAAATAAGTTTTGATCAAGGATGAAGATGGTTGGGGAAAGGGGGTCCCCCTATCTTAGGCCATTCATTGATTTTAATAAGACACACCTTTTCCCCATGAATGAGATAGCCAACTAGGGGGAGCTGAAGCAATAGAATAAGAGGCCAGACACTAAAGGGGAGAGGCTCAACTGAG
The DNA here is from genome assembly GCA_963277665.1 of Viscum album. Classification (NCBI taxonomy): domain Eukaryota; kingdom Viridiplantae; phylum Streptophyta; class Magnoliopsida; order Santalales; family Viscaceae; genus Viscum; species Viscum album. The sequence goes on along the minus strand of OY728146.1, from coordinate 637,181,827 downwards.
ACAAGACTTTAAGAATGAAGCTACACTCGATATGGTCGTAAGGATTATCCATGTCAAGTTTAATGGAGATTTTAGATACAATGGTTTTCTTGTTAATCTCAATGATCATCTCCTGAGAAAGAGCAATGGATGTAAGGACCTGACCCCAGTTTCCTGAAGATAGTGCCTTATTTTATTACACTGGCATATAACTTTCCCCAAAATCGGTTCACTTGTTTTTAGTAATGGAGTTAATGTGGAATGGTTGTAAATATCCAGAATTGAAATTAAATATTATTTAGGAACATCTAGAATTTTTAATGGTCATTTCTATCTTTTGGTTACATTAAATGAGGATGAATCATCAGACGACAACCACTTCGATTATTTTGCGGTATTTGGATTATTATCAACTAGTTTTGTCATAAAAATTAATAATATGAGAATATACTGGTTTATGAATATGAATTACATTATAATACATATATTATAGACTTGTTAAACCATAAAAATGGTTTCATGACTAGTACTGAAGGAGAAATGGAAGAACGAAACTTCGTCGTCCATGAAGGTTATAAATTGGAACCTCATGGATGTTGATTTCGTTTATAAAAATAAAAGGGAGGGAGTAAAAATATTGATGATGGTTCTTCCATTCAAATGATATAATTACAGTATATATATTATACTAGAGTTATCAAGGTCATTTGTATAGATTAAGTTAGGAGAGAAAAATAAAAGAGAAGAACTTGAAAATAAAAGAAAAGTTGAGAGATCCCATATGAAAATTCGACAGCCTAACAACGTCACTTAAAATTTCATAAAATGAATTGATGATAGAAAAATGGTATCTCATAATATGAAAATAAAAAGGATAGTAATAGGAATACATAATATCAAACCCCAACATATGATAATGGAAATTCAAATAGATAACATAAAAAAAGTGTTGGGTAAAAGAGGATGGTAAAACATTCTCTTACCTTGTAGAGTAACTCCTAGAAATTGAAAGTTGGGACCTTGGGGGATTAAGGACACATTGGGAGGAATAATAGGGAGATAAAACCACCAGATATTCCAGGATTATGGATTTATAATGAAATAAAATGAATGGATGAGTGTGTTTTTATAGTAAAAGAGAGATAATTGTTTATTAATTTAAAAAGACACCTCATTAGTGCTTTCTATAAAACCATGGGCTTTCCCAGCGTATTTGCCCATGGTATTAGCCAATTGGGACACATAATATATTATTTTACTATAAAAAAGTCTACCATAATTTTTTATTAATTATTACATCATTATGATTTCATTAAATATACAAAAAACTCAAAACTGTATTTTTACTATTCAAGAAAATTCAAGTATTTTAGAAAAATCCCAAAACTTCACCCAAACCATTTTTTGATGTGTAGAATTCAAAAATAAACTCCATTTTTTAAAAATAATTTTTAAAATAATTTTAATTTAATTTTTAAATAAAATCATAGTTTATTCTAAAAAAACCACTTTAAAACTATAACTCGTTTTATAAGACCTTGAGAAATTAATCAAGGTCCTATAAAATTATATTATAATACTAATACAATAAAGTAATAATTTGTGATTACATTTTATGAAAATACATTTTCATTTTAAATTATGAAATTAATCAAAAAATTGTAATTTAAATATTTATGTCATACAAAAATACCAATAATGATACTATGATCGTTTTTTCACTTTTATGATGTCTAAGTTGTATTTATACATTCATGGGAGAAGTTTATATTTTTTAAAATGATTTAAAATTAATTACCATTCATAAGGGTATGTCACTATTCATAAGGGTATGTTACTATTCACCAAAAAAAAAGTTTGTCTTATCAAACTCTAAATATCTTACTGAACGCAACCGTGTATGTCTGTTTTTCAAAATTCAAATCACATAGGTGGAAAAATTATGTTCTCTTGACTAGTTTATAATAAAGTGGTGTTTTGTATAGACTCAGTGTTTCATGCATTCTATAATAAATCTGTTTGTAAATTCTTGGGGTGTTACATTATTCCCTCCTAACAAAAAATTCTGTCCTCGAAATTTGAAATTGAACTTTGAAAGTTAATGGTTGATACCTGAAAATTCCCTTTTGGGAAAACCACATAGAGAATATCGTTAAAATATTATATTAATAAGAGAAATTGGAAAGGTGTTGGTTACTAAAAAACAATGCATTCAAATTGGAAAACATGGTTAAGGAAGAATAACCAAACCATCATGTAGTGACATTAAACTCTAAAACCCATACAATGATCAACTTAAACCATTTTGTAAATGGGTAAAAATTCCAAAATATAATTAATCAACACATTATAATTAAGGCATCTAAATTTCCAAAATGAACTTATCATTAAACCTTAATAAACAAGAAGTAGCACTAAAATTTACATTCCAAACTTGTGAATAACATCATCATGTATCCTCTTGAAATATGGTAATAACTTGAATTACCATAAAAAACATATCAGAAACATGCATTCCTATGCATTCCTTTAGTAAGATACATGATATTTGATATATTCCTTAAATCAAAAAGTGTTGTAAACTCCATATATGATAGCATAGACCACTTATAGAAAAGTCAATAATCAGTTCCAAGGTATTTAGTACTTATCTGAATCAATTATTTCTTTATCATTATCTCAACATGAGATATATATATTACGGGGGGTATTTCCCTCAATCATGTGTTTTCTAAAAATTTTAACTTTCTACTGAATAAATTTTCCTTTGTACCATTCACCACATGATCTAAAATACTTAATGAAATAGTATTTCAGTATAATCTTTATAAATATCATAATTCTTACAACCATTATAATACTGAAAAAATAATCAAATGACATGATTTTTTACTAGTAATATTAATCATTATACTTCATTTGTGGTAGCATCATAACTTGATCATTATCCAAAATCATCATTTGAGGTATATTAGTTTGATGCTTGGGACATTCATTTTCATAGTTTACCATCTCCTTATAGTTGAAGCATTGAATATAGGGAAATTATTTCCTTGTGTAGAAATTATGAGCATGGTGTCCTTTTTCTCCACACTTGAAGCAAACTCCTTTTCCTCTCAATCATATACCAAGGTGTTTCCTTCCACAATTATAACATGAGGGAAAATACATATTTCTCTTCTTCCCTTTATCCATGTTTTTCCCTGCCATCCTCTTTTTTATTTTGCTTCCCTTAAAATTCACAGGACTCAAAGAAGTCTTTACATACCTTGTCAACACATGATATTATTTCCTCATATGATGAGGATACTTGGGAGACAATATTCCGTTTAAATGATGGCTTATTACCATCAGAGATGTGATCCTTATTACTCTTCACAACTTTTGTATTGGTGAAGTTCGCATTTCTTCTGCTAGGTTTTATTTCTAATAAATTATATATTATATATTAGCTGGTAACATTATGAACTCTCTATGACTCTAAACATGGTATAACACATAACATAAATTTATGCATTGTAAAAACTAGAAACATATACTTTGGTTACATTGGGGGAATAAATCCTCCATAATTTTGGGTAAATAAAATTTGAATTATACTAAGAATATCCCCTGGGAGTGTTAATACTAAGAGTGCAACAAGACCCATTGTCATGTACCAGGATACCCAGAGTCAAGCCCGGAACTCCTTGACGGAGTTTTCACTCCTAGGTACATCTGTGCTAGAGCCACGTCTACCTATTTGTATCCAGAAAGGGATGTATTTTATAGAAATATCCACATAATCTATTCCTTACCAAAATACCATGATGTTCTTGTATGCTAATCCTCAAAGACTATCTTTGGTATTTTCTCCCTAATCAACGTGTTCTAAATCTATTTTCCAAGTTTTCTACTAAACTTCCTTTGATACCAACTGTAAGGACCCGAACCCAGTTTCCCAGAGCTGGTTCCTTATTTTATTACATTGGCATATAAACAAGGAATATGCATCCCAAAGAACCATGTTGTTTATTATATTTTGGAAACAATATACAGAAATACGTTCAAATTTACATCATGAAGGGAAATACAACACTAATTTATTCCATTAGAAACATCCAAGCCTCTTAGATTATGCCTAAAAGTTACTCATAACTAACTTCTTTATATCATAGTAAAAAGAAACATAAAAACGGTGAGCTCAAATGCTTAGTAAGAGTAAGAAATACATCGGACGATAACATAAACATAAACATTAGGCAAGGTGAATAATTAAAAACACATGCCTTTATAAATAATAAACTTGAACATATTATGACATGACTATGATTTGAGTAAATGATGCCATAATAAAACATAATCATGAGTATTATACTAGTTGAATAACCACACGAACTTTCAATTACTAGCTTCATAATGAGGGAAGTGCATATGTCGGGCATCATAACCATAATGTCGAGGCCTCGTGGCAAGACCATAAATAATCATTTTGTCAAGGCATAGTTCCAAGACCATAGTTTGTCTCATGAGACCTACCGATACATTAAGGGGCTATAGAGGGCCCCACCCATTACATAATAAGTCTAATGAATTCCACATATGAGTAGAGATAAACATAAACAATATATACATTCATATTGAAACTAACATATGAAATGTAAATAACTTTCCCCGAACATTAAGCTTAAATAATAACCATTCCGAGTAAATTGGTGAATGGTTTTAAGATAGCACATCCACAATCAAACTAATAATAAACCATTAAATTAAATATGGTATATGATATCATAGTATATAAGCCTAAATTATGTAAAATATTCAACAAATTACGTTGACATAGATAAAGATACTTTTAAATGAGGCCATTGAAAAATCCTTAAGGAAATAATACTTAAACATTCCAAAGTGTCTCATACCACCTTGAAACATTCAAATCATAATCCCTTAGAATATAATGAGAATAATAAGACTCTTGATATGATATACCAAATGTAATTACATACACCACATGTAAAAAGTAAGTGGTGAACAAGTAATATATCTCATAAAAGATAAAGTGAGATGAGAAAAATCCTTTTTTACTTTGGAAAGAAGAGTTCTTTTGGAAAATCCTTTGTATTTTCCATGAAATCAGTTTGTAAAAATTAATATCCTAGAAAATAAAATACTATGACATTGAAATTATATTTTAGGCATAAATGATGTCCCACTGAAGTGAAATCATGTAAAAAGAGTTCTTAAGATTCTTTAGAACTAAATCATTTTAGATCATTTTAAGGAAAGTATTAAAGAGAATTTTAAAGTGGAAAGACACATTTGTTATATTGAATCCAGAAATGATCCAATATCATTTTTCATGATAAAATGAGTGATTTTTTATAAAAATAATGGTGGCTTAAAACATATTCTGGTGTACACTTGAAAAAGGGTAACAATTCTAAAAGATCCCTTGAATTAGGTTTGTATTTCAGAAATAATTTTGAATATTCCTTTTAAAAAGTGTAACTCACCATAAAATAAAGATGTATTCTGGTTGATAAACATATATAAAACACTCACACATAATTTATTTGGAGTACATAATAATAAATAATAATTTCATAGAGGTAATTAGAAAATGAAAGTAACCCGAATGAAAATGGAAGTTCGGGTGAAAAACCCTTACCACTTTGTAATCAACAAATTTGTATGCCCCAAAATTAATAATATTAAAATGATACATTGAATAACATGAGAATAAATATATTCATTATATGTTACATCAATGGTCAGTATACATACACCATACACAAGTATTAGTAGTGAATATGGAAAATCTCACAAAAATGGAAGTGAGATGAAGAAACCCTTACCTTAAGTCCGAATGTATTCCGATCTTGAACTTAAGGTCCTGGAATATAAAATTATACTCATTAATAACTTAATTCATAACCTATTAAAAATTTATTTCCTTTATCATAATTCTTTTTAGTTCATTTATGTCCTTATTGATATCGAATTTCGTCGTTACGGAGTGTTTATTTTCTTGATTTTCATAATCGGTTCACTTGTTTTTAAGTAACGGAGTTCATGTGGAATGGTTGTAAATATACATAATTGAAATTAAATATTATTTATTAACATATATAATTTTTAATATTAATTTGTATCATTTTTTACATGTAATGAGGATGAATCATTAGACGACAACCACTTCGATTATTTGGCGGTATTTGGATTATTATGAACTAGTTTGGTCATAAAAATTAATAATATCTACATATAATGGTTCTTGAATATTAATTAGGTTATAATACATATATTATAGTCTGTTTAAACCATAAAAATGGTTTCATGACCAGTAATGAAGGATAAATTGAAGAACAAAACTTCATCGTCCACACAGGTTATAAATTGAAACCTCATGGATGTTGATTTCGTTTATAAAAATAAAAGGGAGGGAGTAAGAATATTTATGATTGTTCTTCTATTAACATGATATAATTATAGTATATATATGATACTAGAGTTATCATGGTAATTTATATAGAAGAGGTGAGGAGATAAAAATAAAATAGATGAACTTAAAAAGAAAAGAAAAGTTGAGAGACCCCGTATGAAAATTTGGCAGCCTAACGACATCGCTTAAAATTTCATAAAATGAATTGATGAGAGAAAAAGGGTATATCATAATATAAAAATAAAAATTACAGTAATATTAATACATAATATCAACCCCCAACATATGATAATGGAAATTCAAATAGATAACATAAAAGAATTGTTGGGTAAAAGAGGAGGGTGAAAGGTTCTCTTACCTTGTAGAGTAACTCCTAGAACTTGAAGGTTGGGACCTTGGGGGATTAAGGAAACCTTGGGAGGAATCCTAGGGAGGTAAAACCACCAGATCTTCTAGGATGAGGGATTTTTAATGAAGGAAAATGAATGGATGAGTGGGTATTTTTAGTAAAATAGAGAGAATTTTTTATTAATTTAAAAAGACACCTCATTAGTGGGTTTTTGTAAAACCATGGGCTTTCCCATGGTATTTTCCCATGGTATTAGCCAATTAGGACACCTAATATCTTATTTTACTATACACAAGCCTACCAGAATTTTTTATTAATTATTACATCATTATGATGTCATCAAATATACAAAAAACTCAAAACTATATTTTTACTATTCATGAAAAATTCAAGTATTTTAGAAATATCTCAAAAATTCACCCTAACCATTTTTCAACATTTATAATTAAAAAATTAACAAAATTTTTTGAAAATAATTTTAATTTAATTTTTAAATAAAATCATAATTTATTCTAAAAAAAACCACTTTAAAACTATAACTCATTTTATAAGACCTTGAGAAATTAATCATGATCATGTAAAATTATATTATAATAATAAGACAATAAAGTAACTATTTGTGATTACATTTTATGAAAATACATTTCCATTTTAAATTATGAAATTAATCAGAAAATTGTAATTTAAATATTTATGTCATACAAAAATACCAATACTTATACTATGATTGTTTTTTCACTTTTAAGATGTCTAAATTGTATTTATACATTCATGGGTAAAGTTTCTATTTTTTATAAATGATTTACTATTCATTACTATTCATTACTATTCATAAGGGTATGCCACTATTCATATGGTTATGTTACTATTCACAAAAATTAAGTTTGTCTTATTAGACTCTAAATATCTTACTAAACGCAACCGTGTATGTCAGTTTTTTAAAATTCAAATCACAGAGGTGAAAAAATTATGTTTACTTGACTAGGTTATAAAAAAGTGGTGTTTTTTAGAGACTTAGTGTTTCATGCATTCTATAATAAATCTATCTGTAAATTCTTAGTGTGTTACAATGGACGCCTGAGGGGACCTCCCTTTAATGAATCTGTGTTGTTCCACTGCCACCCACTCATTTAGATATAGAGATAATATCCTGCTGAGAACACTATCAAGCACCTTGTACAAGAAGTTACACAAGCTTATAGGCCTGAAGTTCATAATAGAGGAGGGGACCTTTACCATGGGGATGAGAATGAGAATAGTAGCACTGGACACCCATGGAAGGTTACCCCCATGAAATAAGTCATGAACACAGTCAAAAAGTTCATCCTTAATCATATCCCAGAAGTCAATATAGAAAGATCCTAGGAACCCATTAGCTCCTAGTGCACTGTCCTGGTTGAGGGAGTTGGCAACCTCCTAGATTTCCTCTACATCAGGTAGTCTCCCAAGCTCTTGGTTGATCAAATCAGGGACCACCCTAGGGATGGACTCCCAAAGCATGGAGGGGCCACTCAGATACCTGTGTGGCATTGTTGGGTTTACAAAAGAAAGGATATTTTTGAAATTCTCCAAAAAAAACTCCCCACCCTACCCTGATCACTCATAAAGGAACCATCTTCGAGACAGATGCTGGGGATGAAGGGTCGCTTTCTCTCCTTGAGGCATGCATGAAAAAAGGAATTGTTTTTATCCCCATATCTTAACCAATGTTATTTTGACCTTTCCCGAACACTATGATATTTTTCCAGAAGCTAGATAGAAAGACAAGTCTTCAGGTCATCCAAGATGTGAAAGATATCATCATTATAGTCGTCTTCTATCCTAGTTTGTACCTGCTCGATTTCAAGTTCCAGCCTAGATAAATGTTGATAACTCGTAGGACAGACCTTGATCCCTGAATATATGTCCTCTCATATCCTCTTGAGTTTCCTATGAAATCCATCCCACTTAGTGTCCTGTACCGGCTTGACCCATGAGGCTTGGACCATGGCGATGAAATCTAGATGAGAAAGTTGAGGAAGGAACTTTTATGGGTTATTCACCAAATGAAAGAAGTTACAAATATTGGAAAAAATGTTTAAAAAATTTGGTGGACTCAAATGATGTGAAGGTAATTGAAAATAAAAGTTCCTTAACAAAAGTTATTGAGAATTTTGAGGAGGATAAACTGGAGATTTTTGAAAATAGTAAAAGTAATTCAAAATATCTTAATCAGGATTTAGAAGAATCACATGATGAGGAAAATTCAACTGGGAAAGAAAATTTTAAATACCTACCTTAAAAAAATGTTTAATACAAAAACATTATTGGGAATCATAAGGCTTTAGTTATACATGAAGAAAGATGAGATTATAAAATCAGACTTCACTTATCTCAAAAGTTGAACTGGAATCAATTTCAGAATCTATTCAACACAAAGAATGAGTGGATTCTATGAATGAAGAGTTGGATCAGATTGAGAAGAATTAAACATGGGAACTTTTTCAATGGCCAGAAAATAAAAATATTATCAGAACGAAGTGGGTTTATAGAAACAAATTGAAGGATCATGGAGAATTTTCAAGAAACAAAGAATTTGTTTTTTCAATGGCTATGCACAGGTGGAAGGTGTGGATTTTGAAGAAAACTTTTCCCCAGTTACAATATTAGAAACTGTTATAAGATTTCTTTTAGTGGCCATACATTAGAATTACAATTTTTATTAGATGTATGTAAAGTAATCTTTCTTAAATGGCAAGTTTGAGGAATAAGTTTACATTGAACAACCTTATGAGTTTCTACTTGATGAGGATGAAAACAAAGTTTGAAAATCAAAGAAATATTTCTATGGGATGAAACAATATCCACATTCTTGGTATTCTAAACTTGAAAATTATTTGAGAATGTTTAACTTTTATAAAGAAAAACTTTATTTCAAATTATATGTGAAAGATATTGACTTCGAAATTCTAATTTTAATTGTTTATGTGGATGATATAATTTTATCTAGGTATAGAGAAGATGTTTGGAAAAAAAATATAAGGAGATGAAGAAGAATTTTGAAATGTCTATGTTAGGAGAATTAACTTTCTTTCTTGTCTTACAAGTTTAACAAAAGGAAAATGCATTTTCTTATCTGAATAAAAGTATACCAGGAAATTGTTAAAGAAGTTTGGGATGGTAGAATCCAAATAAGTTTTAACTCTTATTTCAATGAGTAAAAAGTTAAGTAAAGATGAATCTGGAATAATTGTAAATCATAAGACTTTTGGAAGCTAACAGGAAGTATTCTTTACCTTATAGCCTCAAGGCTCAACATTGTTTGTGTTGTGACTTTGTGAGCTGGGTATCAAAGTAATTTGAAAGAATCACATATGATGGAATAAAAGAGGATTCTAAGATATGTCAAAGGAATAAATTCACGTGGGTTTTTATACAAAATAAATAGGTATATAAAGTTTAATGGTTATACTGATGCCGAATGGGATGAATATTATAATGATAGAAAATCAACCTCATGAGGAACATTTTTCTTGGGTGAATGTTGTGTGAGTTGGAATTGTAAGAAAAAAAGTTATGTAACTTTGAGCATAGATAAATCCAAATATGTTACAGCTACTCAGTATTGTACTCAATTTTTTTGGATGAATATTCAACTAGAATATTTGAAAGTAAAAATTTATAAACCATTGAAGATACATTATGATATCTAGATTACTATTGATATTTCTAAGAATCCTCTCTAACATTCAAGATCAAAACACATTTATATAATGTTTTACTTTATAAAAGATAAAATTGTTTCTGAATAAGTTTTTCTATAATAAATTTAAAAAAAGTATCATATTTCTTATATCTTTACAAAAGAAATTCCAGAAGAAAGGTTTATAGAATCGATGCTACAACTTCATGTTCATCCTCCATCCATGTCTTCCTAAACCTAATAAGGAAGAACCCCACCATGATTTGGATTATGTTGACAAAGGGGGATAAAAAGTAAAAACTTTTTACTTTGTAAGAAGTTTTTACTTATCTTTATTAAATGAATATGAGGTTTTGGTTATCATAGAATGTGGGAGATAAAAATAAAAGTGATAGAAAAATAAAAGTGAGGGGAGTTTATATTTACATGTCCATAAAATTTTCTTACCATGAAGGGATTAAATTCCCTAAAAAACATTAATTTATGTAGTAGCGTGGTGTTAGGACACTCTCTTTTGAGAAAGGATATGTTTTAATAAAAGTAAAAAATCATGAGTTGTGAAAAAATTATAAGAGTTGGAAAAGTTATTAACATGGGTTTTTAACAAATCCAAAGAGGGAGATTAAAGAACCTTTGTGGTGTTTTGTTTTAACAAAGTTTTTTTATTTCTTGAAAACTATATTTTTTTATAAGAATGTTTTTATAATCCAGGAATCAAATTCAGTCCATTGTAATGAGATTCTTTAATAAATTTAAAAGTTTCTGAAAGAATAGGACCCATATGCATCATATTCAAATCATCATATCCAAAATAATTGAAGGCATAAACTGTTGTTTTTTTGGAAATTTTCCTTTGTCTTAATCATAGAAAGAAATAATTTTCTGAGGGAAGAAGTATATTTTTTCTGAAGAGTTTTGAAATAATATTGCGAAGTGAGAAGTTAGAAAGTTTTCATACTTTATAAATAAAATTAGACGATTCTTTTCTGGTCATAAAGTTCTCACAAATCATGAAAACTCTCATGATAAAAGATTTTGAAGAAATTGTGGAGAGGTTTTAAGATTTTCAGAGTTATAGAATGGTAATTCCATCATAACAGAAATTTCATCGTAATGGGATTTCTATCGTAATGAGATTTCTATCAGAATGGAAAAATTACATCGTAATGGTAATTCTATTGTAATGGGATTTCCATCATAATGAGATTTTTATCAGAATGGGAAAATTACATCGTAATGGGAATTTCATCATAATGGGATTTCCATCACAATTAGATTTACATCATAATCAATGAGAAGGAAACATAATTCATAATGGGTTGAAGAGTAAACAAATCATATTCACTAAGAAGGAAATATATTCACAATGAACTAAGAAAGAAAGTTAAATCGTAATAAGCTGATTAGAAAGAAGACTAAAAAATAATATTCCATAAGTTTTATGAAGAGTTTAAGAGGTCAAAATTTAAATTCAATTTTGTATAAATCTCAAAGAAATCTAAGGAGGTTTGAATAAGTAAAATTTGAAGTTTAAATGTGAGAGATTTTTGGAATTTTGAAATATGAGGAATCAGGGAAAGTTTTAAAGTTTCTTCCTCTTCCTTTTCTGAGTCACATATAAATACTTTCTTATATCATTCATTCATTATCAAAATTTCACGTAAGTGAAAAAGGCAGAGTGCTGGAGAAATAAAGTGAAATTAATTTTTATACAGAGATCTCATAAGGAGGATCAGAAAACTGAATGTTTGTTTACTTGATTGAGGAAGATCATATTAAGAAGATCATATTCAGTCAATCAGATTGAGTAAATCAGACTGAAGAATATAATATTTATCATTTAAGAAGAGTTTGAGTTTTTCATATTGAGAATGGATTTATCATATTGAGTCCATTGGATTTAGAGAATCAGATTTAGACTCATCGTATTAAGAGAATAAGATCCAAAATCATCATATTGAGAGAATCAGATATAAAATCATTGTATCAAGAGAATTAAACCCAGACCCATCATATTAATAGAATCCGATCTAGACTCATCAGATTGAGAAAATCGTATTTAGCCAAATCAGACTAAGGATTTGGACTAAGAAATTGTGGAGCAGTTTTAACAGTCTTTATTCTTTTATTTGGATAAATTGTTTTATAAGAAAACATTGTAATCTTATCGGAGTTAGTATAATATTTTATATCAAGAGATTGAATGTGTCTAATGGGATTTGGAATAAGTTGTATTCACTTCTTCATAATAGTGGATTTACATAGACCCACGAGAGTAGATATAGAAAGAATGTAGGTTCTCACACTGAGGTCAAACGTTTTAAATATTATGTGGTTTACTTTATTCACTACTTTTTCATGCATGAGTATTTACTAAAAGTTGATAATTAAATAAATATTAACAAGTTTTAGGGTTAAGTTTCTAAAATTATTGAAACTTATAAAAAGTGAACAACTGATTCAACCCCCCCTTTCTCATTTGTTATTCGATCCTTTAGAACTTCAATTGGTATTATAGGGAAGGTTCTCATGTTGAATACTTATCAGAGCTAATATCAATTCTATCAATAGTAGATGAATTCCTACATTTTATTGCAAAAATTATTATGGATGAAAAAATAGGACGATTCCTTATCTTCTATCACATGACCTAGAAATTGTTGATGTTGTTAATGTTGGTTTTCCACCTATTGAGAAAGATTCACCTATGATGTTTGTTGATAAGAGAAATATAGAATTTGATGGAAAGTATATAAATTCAATTTCCTTATTAGAGAATTCTTATCAGAAGGTTATGGGTCTCAATACTTCAAAAAGTATGCGAGACAAGATGGAATGTGTTTTTGAAGGGAATAATAAAGGTAAGGAAGAAAAGCTACAAATCCGGCATAATAAGTATGAAGATGTAAACATAAGAGATAAGGAAACAATTGATTAATACTTCACCAAGGTAAATGAAATTTTTTGGAACATCATAGGATTCAGAGATGTCTTGGAATATTATACAATTGTGAAGAAACTTATGAGAAACTTTCCATATAGGTTTGATTCTAAAATTTATTCTTTAGAAGATAAGTATGATTTATCACTTAATGAATTACATAAATTTCTTATTTCTTATGAAATGAGGAAATGTACAATGTTTAAAAAGAAGATGAAAGATGAAATGGACTTTGTAGCTATGAGAAAGATGAAAATCCAAGAAGTTGAAGAAGCTGATACTTGTGAGTCTGAAGATAAAGAGGATGATGAGTTGAATTAAAAAAATCATATCTCTTATATCTAATAACTATCTAAGAGGAAGAGAAAAGTATAGAGATAAACTTCCTATCAAATGTTTTGGGTGTGGTGGAATCAAACAATTTTCTATGAATTACTGATAAAACACTATTTTATTGAATATTTTATTGATAATAAATGATATAATTTCCTCAAATTGTGTTAAATATGTTTATTTATAAAATATTTGGGATTAGATCGTTCATTTGAATATTTGATGAAAATTCCAGTTTTACCCTTTATAGTTCACTGTAGTATTTCAAATATAAATATTTTTATATTTATTATTTGAAATTGAAATTTTGTAATAGTGTTCCTAACTTAATTATTTACAACTTTTATTCTGGACACTAGAGCTAAAGAGTTCAGTTGGTTGTTGAAATTGGGACATGAAGTCAAAGTTGGGATGAGCTCGGCAGAATGGAGAAGCTTTTGTATTTAGGACATAACTCCTTCATATGGGTCTACATTGAGCCCAAATTTGGAGAGGAGATATAAGACACATATCCTCACATTTGATCCATCTGGAAGGCCGGCCAATTCACGCGTTTTGGTGGTCAAATGGGCGGTGAAAGTTGGCATAAAATATTTGGCCAAATTTCCACATTCACACTTGAAACCACTTGTAACCTCTCCTACCCTCCCCTATATAAATTGGAGTTTTTCTCATTTGGAGGACTTGGGATGTGAATTGGGAAGTTGAGGGAAGAGGAGAAGTGGATCCACTCCAATTCTCCAACCATTTCAATAAGGGTAGCTCTTGAAGCAAGGATCCCTTCGACGAAGCCTTCTTCTTCTCCTTCATGTTGTAATGATTTTGTTTATGTAATAAACTTCTTTGTTATTCTTTTATTTCTTCTCTTTTCTTCTGTTTTGTTTAAATTTATTCTTCTATTAATCTTCCTAATTGGGCTGAAATTCTTGAGTAGAAGCGTTATTGGGTTATACCCATTTTAAACCTTTGCACATGCAAAACGCTTCTACGATGATTACGCCACCCATGGAAGAGTAGTCTTTTAGTAATCGATCTATCTTCTACCCTCTTAATTTAATTATTTTGAATCAATGAGATACTGTAATTCACTTAATATGATCCATGAATTGTGTTTTTAAATTGTAAGAAACTAAGCAAGCAATTGAACAATGTACACAAAAACACGCGAGGTCGGGATTTTGTGTAAATTGTGAGAGCGCGATCTTAATCGGTAATACAAGACCACACGGGATAAATTTGTAGAGTTAAAATATAATACCTAAACACAATTAATCCTCATTTCCAGAGTGGATATATGCCTTAATTTACCACTGACCATAAGCTAATCTTAGAACATCAATCAAAGCAGGGTGCTGCGATTGCATGTTCCGAAGTTAGCCTAAGGTTAAATTCACTTCAATATTCGTGGTAAAGTTAATTCTCGTAGGGTTTGTGATTTAACAAATTAAGGGATCATAATTAAGTGAATTTTAATTTAAATGATAATGATTAATAATAAAGTGAAGAGGTAGAGTTAGATCAATTACGCCTTTTAAAATAGATTTCTAAAAAAAACATCTTCTTGTTGTGTCATTCTAATCGAAACTTCATTTCAAAATTAAAAACAAAAAAAAATGCAATCTTCTTCCAGAAAACTTCTTCTAGATTTATAAACTATAAACAACCACCCCCATACTTTCAAGTAGTGTTTTTATTCCCTTTTATTTTGTTTCTAGAATACCTCTGAAAAGTTGTTTTAATTCACTTCCTCCTTTGAGAGACGACCTTGGCCAGCCACTCTGCTGCACCTAAGTACCCCAAAATCACACTAATCATTTGAGGGCGCCCACGACAGTGCTCTATCAAATTGGCGCCGTTTCCGGGGAGGCAAGTAATTATTTGAACCAATTAGAGGTTTTTATTTTATTTTACATTTTATTCTCTTCCTCTCTTCTTTCTTCCTCCTTTACCCAATCTGATTTTTCTTCTTCTTCTTTTATTTTCTTCTACTTCTTTTTGGACCATCAACTCAAACTTCTCATTTTTATTTTACTATGGTCCACTTTCTTTCTTTTCATTTTTATTTGATCTATGACACGAACTAATCCCGAATATCTCTTAGATCTTGACCCTGAGATTGAACGTAGCCTTAGGGCACGAATCAGACATTCTCAATCTACGGGAAGTTTCAATATTCAACCAGTTGGTGAATTCCTCTCTTCTGGAAACATTGAAATTGGAAGCTATTCAAATTAAAACATAAAAGAGGGACCAATGGCTGAAAACAATGGAAATTAACTTAATAGAACCATTCGAGAATTGGCTGCACCTGATATTAACTATCAACCAAATTGTATTGCATACCCAAATCTCGAATCGGACTTTGAATTGAAATCTGGATTAATTCACCTTCTTCCAAAGTTTCATGGATTATCTGGTGAGGATCCCAACAAACACCTTAAGGAATTTAATGTGGTTTTCTCAACTTTAAAACCAAGAGATGTTTCTGAAGATCAAATTAAATTAAGAGCTTTCCCATTCTCACTTGATGGAGCTGCAAAAGATTGGATGTATTATTTGCAACCTGAAGATGTAACATGTTGGAATGATTTGAAACGTCTTTTCTTGCAAAGATTTTTTCCAGCATCAAGGACAACATCCATTCGAAAGGAGATATCGGGGATCAAGCAAGCCCAAGGGGAGTCAATGTATGAGTACTGGGAGAGATTCAAGAAGTTGTGTGCAAGCTTCCCACATCACCAAATCAGTGAGAAACTCCTCATTCAGTACTTCTATGAAGGACTCACACCTATGGAGAGAAGCATGGTAGATGCTGTGGCTGGAGGAGCATTGGTGGACAAGACACTAGTAGCTGCACGTGCGTTGATTGACAAGATGGCCCAAAACTCCCAACAATTTGGTGATAGAGGTACACCACATGTCAGGGGAGTACATCAGGTAAGTCCTTCTTCTCTTGAAAGTCATTTGATTGATACTAAGTTGGAAGAATTGACCACTATGGTGAGGCAAATTGCTTTGGCACAAAAGACATCTTTACCCCCTCCTTCAAGGCCTTGTGGTATTTGCGCTGAGACAAGCCACCCAACTGACTGTTGCCCACAACTCCAAGAAACAGAAGATTGTGCAGCAGTGTTCCCTGGGAGACCATTTCAGCAGAAACAACAACAACCATATCCCCAAAAGAAGTTTGATCCAACATACAACCAAGGGTGGAAAGATCAGTCGGACATGAGGTATGGATCTGGACAACAACAAAGGCCACCCTTTCAACAAAACTTCCAGCAGCCTCCGCCTTACCAGCAGGGTTTCCAACAACCCCAAAGGAGATTTGAAGCTCAAACATCAACAAGTCAGCAACAAGGGAATCATCCACCAAAGGTAGATTCTAATACTGATGATCTTTTGAAACAAATTGTTCTTAATCAACAGAATGAGCTGAAGAGTCAAAGTTCGGAGCTGAGGGAGTTGAAGACTCAAATGAGCCAGATTGCAACCGCCCTCCATGAACTTGTGAGTAAAAATTCTAGAAATCTACCTTCCCAACCCACTCCAAATCCAAAGGGGAATGTTAGTGCCATCACATTGAGAAGTGGGAAGAAAATGAACGATACATCTGCACCTACCATTCCACCGGGATTCACCTCAACTTCAGAGAAGCCACATTCCATACCAACTGATGAGCAATCCAAGGATAAAGATAAAGGTAAGAAAAAGATTGATGATGTTCCTCCTAAACCCCTTCTTTTTCCAAACAGGGTTGTTCAAACCAAGAATATGGCTGAAGAAGCAATGCAAAAGGAGGTTTTGGACACATTCAAGCGTGTGGAGATCAACATTCCTCTACTTGAAGCCATTAAGCAAATCCCAAGGTATGCCAAATTCTTTAAAGAACTCTGCACCAATCAAAGAGGGCTCAAGGGAAATGAGAGGATAAACCTTGGAAGGAATGTCTCAGCACTCATTTCACCAACTCTAGCAATGCCAACAAAGTGCAAGGATCCAGGGACATTCACCATCCCATGCACCATAGGGGAGTTGCACTTTTCTGATGCACTTTGTGATTTAGGTGCTTCCATAAATGTGATGCCTCACTCTGTATTCTCTTCCTTGCAGGTTGGTGAGTTGAAGCCAACAAGAGTAGTGGTGCAATTGGCGAATAGAGCCACGACATATCCAGCAGGATTCCTTGAGGATGTACTTGTCCGGGTAGGAGACATGATCTTTCCAGCGGATTTCTATGTTCTTAACATGGAGGATGATCAGGTAAGTTCTCATGCCCCCATTATCTTAGGTAGGCCCTTCCTCAAAACTGAAAAAACTATCATAAATGTCAATGAGGGTACACTTTCCATGGAATTTGGGGATGAAGTTGTGATATTTAATGTTATGGATTCCATTAAGTACCCCTCTGAGGACCATTCTGCTTTTTTTATCTCCCATTTTGAACCACCAAATAAAAACTCCATAAAATTTGATTGTCCTATGCTTAGGGAGATTATGATTATTGGTTCGAGTTTGATGTCTAAGAGCACTTCCGCACATGTTTCTGATACACAATCCTATCTTGGATTTGATTTTGATGTGGATTCATATTCTGATTTTGATCATGTTCACTCTGATTATGAAATGGCTGTTGAGTATGCTGATGGATTTGATGCTTTATTCTACGATTTTGATGATGTATATTCTGATACTGATGCTCTTTGTGCACATATTTCAGTTCCTTCAATGTCTCCATCCATACTACACCCTCCTTCATTAGAACTCAAGCCATTACCACCAAATCTGAAATACTCATACTTGTTGAGTGGTGAGAGATTACCTGTTATCATTGCTAACAATCTCCCTTTTGAACATGAAGAAAAGCTTTTGAATATTTTGAGGGAGAACATCAGGGCGATTGGGTGGACCTTGGCTGACATATCAGGTATTAGCCCCTCCATTTTCATGCATAGGATTCTCTTGGAGGATGGGGCTAAACCGGTGAGACAACCACAAAGGAGACTCAATCCCACCCTCCTGGAAGTTGTTAAAAAGGAAGTTGAGAAATTGCTCGAGGCTGGTATAATCTTTCCCATTTCAGATTCACAGTGGGTAAGTCCTATTCAGGTTGTGCCTAAGAAAAGTGGTGTTACTGTTGTTAAAAATGAGAAAGATGAGTTAGTTCCAATGAGGGTGAAAAATAGTTGGCGTGTGTGTATTGATTATAGGAAACTAAATCAGTCCACTCGCAAGGACCATTTCCCCCCTCCCATTTATTGATCAGATGCTTGAGAGACTAGCTGGGAAGACACACTATTATTTCTTGGATGGACTTTCTGGATATTTTCAGGTTCCTATAGCTCCGGAGGACCAGGAGAAGACGACATTCACCTGCCCATTCGGTACCTTTGCCTACAGAAGGATGCCATTTGGACTTTGCAACACCCCAGGTACCTTCCAGAGATGCATGGTGAGTATTTTTTCTGATTTTATTGAGACCTGCATGGAGGTATTTATGGATGATTTTATAGTGTATGGATCCTCATTTGATGAATGTCTAAAGAGTTTGGGAAAGGTGTTGAATCATTGTATTGAGAAGAATCTGGTCCTGAACTTTGAAAAGTGTCATTTCATGGTAGAGCATGGCATTGTCTTAGGGAATGTAGTGTCCAAACATGAGATAGAGGTTGATAGATCTAAGATAGACATTATTTCATCCTTACCATATCCTTCACGTGTGCGTGATGTCAGATCTTTCCTAGGGCATGCAGGATTTTATCGGCGCTTCATCAAATATTTTAGTAAGATTGCTCTTCCTATGTCAAGATTACTTCAAAAGGATTCTGATTTTGTGTTTGATGTTTCTTGCAGGAATTCATTTGATGAGCTAAAACAACGTCTGACCACTCCACCTATCATACAGCCCCCACGGTGGGAGATTCCTTTTGAGCTTATGTGTGACACCTCCAACTTCGCGGTTGGAGCTGTCTTATCTCAGAGGGTGGAAGGACGTTAACATGTGATCGCCTATGCATCGAGGACACTAGATTCAGCCCAATAAAACTACACTACCACAGAAAAGGAGTTTCTTGCTGTCATATTTGCTTTAGATAAATTCCGTTCATATTTATTGGGCTCTAAAGTAGTTGTTTTTTCTGACCATGCAGCTTTGAGGTACCTCCTAAAGAAGCCAGATGCAAAGCCACGACTTATCTGTTGGATGCTCCTTCTTCAAGAGTTTGACCTTGAGATAAAGGATAAGAAGGGGTCAGAGAATTTGGTGGCAGACCACATGAGTAGGCTTACTCACACACTAGAGGGTGACACCTTAGACCAAGTACCACTTCGGAACACTTTCCCCGATGAGCATCTCTATACCATCTCAGGTAAGCATCCTTGGTATGCTGATTTAGTTAATTACATTGTTGGATCTGAAATCCCAGTAAATTTGAAGAAGCATCAAGTCCAAAAATTAAAAAGTGAGTCTAGGTATTATGTGTGGGATGATCCGTACCTCTGGCGCATGTGTAGTGACCAAGTCATTAGGAGGTGTGTTCCCGATCATGAGTTTGAGTCTGTTTTGAATTTCTATCATACACTTGCTTGTGGTGGACACTTTGGACCCCAACGGACAACTAGGAAGGTTTTAGACTCTAGATTATATTGGCCTAGCTTGTTCCATGATACCCATTTGTTTTGTAAGTCATGCTCTCCTTGCCAACACACTGGGAACATTTCTAGGAGACATGAGATGCCCCAACAACCCATACTATTTTGTGAGATTTTTTATGTATGGGGAATCGAATTTATGGGTCCTTTTCCTAGTTCATTTGGATTTTTGTATATTTTGGTTGCTGTTGATTATGTGAGTAAATGGGTGGAGGCCAAGGCCACCAGGACTGACGATTCTCATGTTGTTGTGGACTTTGTCAAAGCACAGATTTTTTGCAGGTTTGGAGTACCAAAGGACATCATCAGTGACCAAGGGACACACTTTTGAAATAGGAATTTTTCTTCCCTCCTTCGAAAGTATGGGGTGACACACAAAACATCAACACCATACCACCCCCAAACAAATGGACAGGCTGAGGTTTCAAATCATGAGTTGAAACAAATCTTGGAGAAAACCGTGCAGCCAAATAGGAAGGATTGGAGAAAGCGCTTGGATGATGCATTGTGGGCTTATAGGACAGCATACAAGACCCCCATTGGTATGTCCCCATTTCGGATTGTTTTTGGGAAAGTGTGTCATCTCCCTGTGGAAGTCGAGCATCAGGCATATTGGGCTATAAAGAAATGTAACATGGATTTGGCCCAAGCTGGAATTCAAAGGAAGTTGCAAATTCAAGAGCTTGAGGAGATTCGACTGTCATCGTATGAGAACTCAAGGCTCTACAAGGAAAGATCAAAAGCAGCTCATGACAAAATGATCCAACAAAGGGAGTTTCATGTTGGAGAGAAAGTCCTTCTCTATAGTTCACGACTGAAGTTGATGCCTGGTAAGTTGCGTTCCAGATGGTTAGGTCCTTATATTGTGTCTAATGTTTTTCCTTATGGTGTAGTGGAGATCACACAAGAGGACACTGGAAGGAGCTTTACAGTCAATGGGCAATGTTTGAAGAGATACATTGAGGGACATCCTACTGATGCAGTGGATTTTATCACACTGCATGACCCCATCATCACTTGATCACATCAGGCTGTTCCTAACCCTTTCACTTTTATATTATTTTTCCTATTTAAAAATTCTGCATTTCATGTGCATATATCATCTCACAGGTTCATATTGAGAACAATGCAATATTTTAAGTGTGGGGGAGAGAACCTTTTAGTTTAGTAATTTCAATTGTTTTCCTGTTTAAAAAAAACCAAAAAAAAATTGTGTGTTTTTCAAAATTTGTGTGTTTATTTTACAATTTTATGTGTTTTTTGAAACATTTTGAGCTAAAATGATTCTCATCACCATTTTTAAATCCATATCAATAAGTGAAACAATTTACCCCTTGAAACTAAGCTTAAATTAATGCTGAAATGACTTTGTTTCAAGTTCAAATATTTAGTAATTTCATGAAAAGTACGCTGAATTTTGAATCCCATGCCAATCTCACTGTCTTTATATTTGAAATCACTTTCCTGTGAGGCTTCTAAACCATTATTTTCATATTCTTTACATTCACCTCACTTCTTGAGAGAACCAAACCATGCTTGATTTAACCAGAATTTGATCTATTCCTGTCAAAACTTGTGGGTTTGAGGTACATATGTTTAAATGATTGAGGAATTTGTTTGGTATTAAAGCCCCTATTTCAAAGAATCCTTTTTTATAATGGCCTACCTTGAATATTTAATCCTTGTAGCCCTTAGAAGCCATGCACATCCTGTTAGGTTAATCAACATTATAATCCAATTTTCCCTATCCAACCAACTCTTGAAGTGAAATTGCATAATCTAGTTGAGCTTAAGTGTGGGGGAAGTTGTCTTGGGTTTTGCCACCACATTCTGTGATACTTTGGGTGGAAAATTAAATTCTGAATATATGTGTTTACTTCTAAAAAAAGTCATTATATTGAAAGCTGTGCCTTTTCTGGAGCTTTCATGACAAGTGAAGTTGTGCCTTTTCTGGAGCTTCTAATTGAGGTGGAAAGCTGTGCCCATCTGGAGCTTTCAAGAAAATCATGTTTGAGAAGATTGGCATTTTTTATGCTGAAATGATGAATGGTGTAAACCTTTTATGACTTTTCATGATGATGGAGCTGAATTGATACTATGGGGATTGAAGAGAAGACCATATTTAAGTGAAAATTAGATTAATGCAATTTTGCTTCAAAAGAGTCAAGCCCTCCTCATTCAGTATCAGAGTTTTTCACATCTTAATCCTACCAACCGAAAGCCACAGAACAACCCTGAAAAGTATTCATGATAAACATATGTCCTTGACTCACATCGGGTAGCGATGTAGGAATCTATCAAGCCTATGGTGACACTTTTATGAGTTTGGATGAGAAAGACATTGCAAAAAAAATTGATATTTGAGTGATGAGAGAAAATTCAAGCGAGGTAAGTGTTTTGTGCATGGGTGGATAAATAAAGTGGAAATATATTGAATGATATAAATGGAGAACTTGAAATAAGGTTTTTTATGAGGCATGATATCTTTTTATTCTTGGTGTGAAACTGATTGATCTTAAGGATATGTGTTTTAAAATTGGTTTTGATTTGATATTGATGTTTACTTGATATGAGGTTTTGCCCAGGTGTGTAAAAGGGTAAGTGTGGGGGAGTTGATAAAACACTATTTTATTGAATATTTTATTGATAATAAATGATATAATTTCCTCACATTGTGTTAAATATGTTTATTTATAAAATATTTGGGATTAGATCGTTCATTTGAATATTTGATGAAAATTCCAGTTTTACCCTTTATAGTTCACTGTAGTATTTCGAATATAAATATTTTTATATTTATTATTTGAAATTGATATTTTGTAAAAGTGTTCCTAACTTAATTATCTACAACTTTTATTCAGGACACTAGAGCTAAAGAGTTCAGTTGGTTGTTGAAATTGGGTCATAAAGTCAAAGTTGGGCTGAGCTCGCCAGAATGGAGAAGCTTCTGTATTTCGGCCATAACGCCTTAATATGGGCCTGTATTGAGCCCAAATTTAGAGAGGAGATATAATACACATATCCTCACATTTTATCCTTCTGGAAGGCCGGCCAATTCATGCGTTTTGGTGGTCAAATGGGCGGTGCAAGTTGGCATAAAATATTTGGCCGAATTTCCACATTCACACTTGAAACCACTTGTAACCTCTCCTCCCCTCCCCTCTATAAATTGGAGTTTTTCTCATTTTTAGGGGTTGGGAAGTTCATTGGAAAGTTTAGGGCAGAAGAGAAGTGGATCCACTCCAATTATCCAACCATTTCAATAAGGGTAGCTCTTGAAGCAAGGATCCCTTCGACGAAGCCTTCTTCTTCTCCTTCATGTTGTAATGATTTTGTTTATGTAATAAACTTCTTTGTTCTTATTTTATTTCTTCTCTTTTCTTCTGTTTTGTTTAAATTTATTCTTCTCTTAGTCTTCCTAATTGGTCTGTAATTCTTGATTATAAGCGTTATTGGGTTATACCAATTTTAAACCTTTGCACATGCAAAACGCTTCTACGATGATTACGCCACCCATGGAAGAGTAGTCTTTTAGTAATCGATCTATCTTCTACCCTCTTCATTTAATTATTTTGAATCAATGAGATACTTTAATTCACTTAATATGATCCATTAATTGTGTTTTTAAATTGTAAGAAACTAAGCAAGCAATTGAACAATGTACACAAAAACACGCGAGGTCGGAATTTTGTGTAAATTGTGAGAGCACGATCTTAATCGGTAATACAAGACCACACAGGATAAATTTGTAGAGTTCAAATATAATCCCTAAACACAATTAATCCTCATTTATAGAGTGGATATGTTCCTTAATTTACCACTGAAGATAAGCTAATCTTAGAACATCAATCAAAGCAGGGTGTTGCGATTGCATGTTCCGAAGTTAGCCTAAGGTTAAATTCACTTCAATCTTCATGGTAAAGTTAATTCTCGTAGGGTTCGTGATTTAACAAATTAAGGGATCATAATTAAGTGAATGTTAATTTAAATTATAATGATTAATAATAAAGTGAAGAGGTAGAGTTAGATCAATTACGCCTTTTAAAATAGATTTCTAAAAAAAACATCTTCTTGTTGTGTCATTCTAATCGAAACTTCATTTCAAAATTAAAAACAAAAAAAAAAATGAAATCTTCTTCCAGCAAACTTCTTCTAGATTTATAAACTATAAACAACCACCCCCATACTTTCAAGTAGTGTTTTTATTCCCTTTTATTTTGTTTCTAGAATACCTCTGAAAAGTTGTTTTAATTCACTTCCTCCTTTGAGAGACGACCTTGGTCAGCCACTCTGCTGCACCTAAGTACCCCAAAATCACACTAATCATTTGAGGGCGCCCACAACAGCGCTCTATCAATTACCCTAAGAATAAATTTGAAGAATTTCAATATGATCACATTGAAAACCCTCAATGAATGAAGTGAAACAAAATTGGTAAAGAAGAAAAGTCTTACAATAAATACAAGAAGAAGTTTACTAGGAATAAATGAAGTATGTTGAGTAAGAAAGATGAATCAGACTCAACTAAAAACAATTCTTCTGAAGGTGAAAGTTCTGAAAAATTCAGAACTTTCATTTCAAAAGTTTAGAAAACAAAATATTCCTTCAAGAGTGAAGAATGTAGTGAAGAATCCTATAGAGAGTATCATCCCAGAACAAAACTAGTTGTATATCTTGAGAAAAAAACTCTCAAGAAAAAAATTAGAGTAATGAAGAAAGATACTGAATAAGTTTTTGATGGAAGAAAATATGTCATGAAATAGGAGGATGAATACATTATGGATATTTTAAGTTAAAAACTTATAATTTATGAATAGGGAAAGATAATTGAAGATATTAGTAAGAAGCTAAAAGATAAGTAATAATAAGTTAACAAGCTTCAATCAAAATTTCTTGAGTCCTAAATTACCTTGAATAAGATGAATGAAAACTTCTACAAAGCTTAAGAAGTAAAAGTTGTGACTTCTAAAGTTGCTGAGAAGGATCAATATGAGAATCATGTGAAATGTTATCTTACCAAAAATAATGTTTCATATGATTATTTTAACATTTATGGTTATGGAAAATGTATTAGGAAATATTGGGTGGAGAAAGGATGTGATAAACCGATAAAATCTACAAAAGTAGAAAACTCAATCAAAATAAGATATGGTCCATGTCCTGAGTATGTTAGAGATTAAATAAGTTACCAACCTCAACAAGGTTTCTACAAAGAAAGATCTTTATTAAATATAAAATCAATATTTTATGGCTATTTATGGTGTTTTGGAATATATGGGAACAAAGATTATAATTTTTGGAACAACTTATCTCTATCTGGAATAATATTTGATAAAAGTGGAAGAAATAGTGGAAGTATAATGAGTAACTTTCCTAATAGACAAAAAGTTGAAAAGGTGATTTCTCAAGATGTTAGAGAAATTCCAAAAAAACCAATTTGAATGTTTGGAAGAAGTTTTTGGAACACGTGATTAGGATGGTCATCATGCATAAAGATATATGACACTCTTTACAGAACAATTTCCTTATGATATAAAAGAAAAGGAAGCTAAAAAAAATAAAGTTGAGGAAAGAGATTTTGTTGTTGAGAAAACTTTGAAAGAAAGTAAAAGGAACAAACCATGGATATTTGACAGTGGATTTTCTTCACATATGACAGGTGATATAAAAATCTTGAAACATGTTTAAAGTCATGATGGAGGACCAGTTACTTTTCTTAATGATAGTTCCTTAAAAATCAGAGGAATCTGAAAGACTAAGATTGAAGCTGAAAAAGTTAAAATCTACGGAAGTTTTATTTATTTATGGGATAAAACATAACTTACTTAGTATAAGAAAACTTTGTGATGATGGAAGATAATTTGTTTTAGAAATGATTTTTATATCATCAAAAGTATTAAAGATGGAAAAGTTATTACAAAATGAGAAAGAACCAGTGGGAATCTCTTTCAAATAGGAGAATTCAACAACTCATGTTACTTGAGTTCTTAAGATGAAAAAAAATTGTGGAACCAAATACTTGGGCACCTTGGAAAGAAAAGTATGAACAAACTTCATAAAGTTGATGTCATTCTAAATTTTACATAATTGAAAAGAATATATAAATATTTTTGTATTACTTTCTAGAAAGTAATGATGACTAAAAAAAGTCATAAAAGTGTTGATATTCAATCTACCAGACCACTTGAGCTTATTCATTTAGATTTATGTGGGCTGGTGATACATCAATCAACAAAAGGATATTTATACTTTATCTCTTTTATTTATTATTTCACTTGGATGAAAAAATTCATGTTTATGAAGCACAACTTAGAGGCTATTGAAAATTTCAAATTCTTTAGAAAAGATATTGAGAAATAATTGGGGGTTTCCATAAAAATGTTGAGAATAGATAATGGTACTGAATACAAAATAATTTTTTTGAAACTTATTCGATAAATCATAGTACCAAAAATCAGTATAGTGATCCTTATACACCACAAAAAAATGGAGTAGTAGAAATAAATAATAGAAGTTTGGTGGAAATGGGAAGAAGTATGTTAGAAAAATACAAACTTTGAAAATTCTATTGGTGAGAAGATGTTTGTACTACCGTACATGATCAAAATAGATTTTTGTTGAGACTGGAAACCAATAAAACTCCTTATGAAATGTGGTATAAAAAAAACCTTCATTTAAATACTTTAAAGTTTTTGGAAGTTCATGTTTTCTCAAAATAAAAAAATCATGTTATGGGAAAGTTTGATGAGAAAGTTGAGGAAGGAACTTTTAGGGGTAATTGACCAAATGGAAGAAGTCACAAATATTGGAACAAATGTTTAAAAAATTTCATGGAATCAAATTATGTGAAGGTAATTGAAAATAAATGTTCCTTAACAAAAGTTATTGAGAATTCTAAGGAGGATAAAATGGAGATTTCTGAAAATAGTAAAAGTAATTCAAAATATCCTTATTAGGATTCAGAAGAATCATGTGATGAGGAATTTTCAGCTAGGAAAGAAAATTTTAAATTTCATACCTTACAAAAACATATTGAATCTAAAAAATTATTGGGAATAATAAGAATTAAGTTCATACAAGAAGAAATTTGAGATTAGAAAATCAAACTTCACTTATCTCAAAAGTTGAACTGGAATCAGTTTCAGAAGCTATTCAACAAAAAGAATGGGCGGATTCTATGAATGAAGAGTCAAATTAGATTTAGAAGAATGAAACATGAGAACTTGTTCCATGGAAAAAAAATAAAAATATTATCAGAACAAAGTGGGTTTATAAAAAAAATTGAACGAGCTTGGAGAAGTTTCAAGAAACAAAGAAAGACTTGTTTGTAAAGGTTATGCACATGTGGAAGGTGTGGGTTTTAAAGAAAAATTTTCCCCAGTTATAATATTCGAAACTATTATAATGTTTCTTTCAATGGTCACACATCATAATTATAATGTTTATTATATTGATTTAAAGTAATCTTTATTAAATGTAGAGATTGAGGAATAAGTTTACAATGAACAACCTTATGGGTTTCTACTTGATTAGGATGAAAAGAAGTTTGAAAATTGAATAAATATTTGTATGGGATGAAAAAAGCTTCACATTCTTGGTATTATAAACTTTAAAATGGTTTGAGAATGTTGAAAATTTCAAAATGAAAAGTTGATAGAAACTTATATGTGAAATATGTTGACTCTAGAATTCTAATTGTAATTTTTTATGTAGATGATATAATTTTTTTTCGTGATAGAGAGGATGTTTGTAAAAAAAAATTAGGAAATGAAGAATAATTTTGAAATGTATATGTTAGGAGAATTAACTTTCTTCCTTATATTAAAAGTTCAACAAAAGGAAAAATACATTTTCTTATCTGAAGAAAAGTATAACAGGAAATTGTTAAAGATGTTTTGGATGGCAGAGTCCAAAGAAGTTTTAACTCCTATTTCAGTGAGATAAAAATTAAATAAAGATGACTATAAAATAAGTGGGAATCAGAAAGACTTTCAGAAGCTGACAGGAAGTCTTCTTTAACTTACAACATTAAGGCTTGATATTGTTTGTGTGGAAACTTTGTGCGATAGGTATCAAAGTAATCTGAAAGAATTATATATGCTGGTAGAAAAGAGGAATTAGAGATATGTCAAAGGAATAACTTTAAATGGGTTTTTATACCAAATAAATAGTGATATGAAGTTTCATGGTTATACTGATGCTGATTGGTCTAGATATTATAATGATATAAAATAAACCTCAAGAGGAACATTTTATTGGGTGAATTTTGTGTGAGTTGGATAGTAAGAAACAAAGTTAAGTAACTTTGAGCATAACTGAATCTGAATATGTTTCATATACTTTGGATTGTACTCAAATATTGTGAATGAAATTTCAGATGGAAGATTTGAAAGTAAAAGTTTCTAAACCATTGAAGATAATTTATGATAACCAGAGTGCAATTGATCTTTCTAATAATCATGTCCAACATTCAAGATCAAAATACATTGATATAAAGTTTTACTTTATAAAAGAGAAAGTTACTACTGGATAAGTTTTTCTAGAATACATTTCAAAAAAGTATCAGATTTTTGATATCTTTACAAAATCAATTCCAAAAGAATGGTTTTTGGAATCAATTATGAAACTTCATGTTAATTCTCCACCCATGTCTTCTTAAACCTCATAAGAAAGAACCCCCACTTTGATTTGGATTATGTTGAAAAAGGGGGAGATAAGGTAACAAATTTTTACTTTGTAAAAAGTTTTTTACTTATCTGTCTTAAATGAATCTGAAGCTATGGTTATCATAGAATGGAGGAGAGAAAAATAAAAAAGAGGGGGAGTTTATCTTTTCATGGCCATAAATTTTTCTTACCATCAAGGGATGAAATTCATTAAAAAACATTAATTTACCTAGTAGTGTGGTGTCAGGACACACTATTTTGAGAAAGGCTATGTTTTGATAAAATTCAAAAATCATGAGTTGTGAAAAAAATTTGAGAGTTGGAAAAGTTTTTAATAAGGGGTTTCATCAAATCCAATGGAGGAGATTGAAGAACCTTTGTGGTGTTTTTTTGACAAATGTTTTTATTTATCAAAAACTAAACATTTTGTATAAGAATGTTTTTGTTATCTAGGAATCAAATTTAGTCCATCATAACAAGATTTTGTAAAAAATTCGAATGTTTCAAAAAGAATAGGATCAAAATGCATCATATTAAAATCATTAGATCCAAAATAATTAAATTCATAAATTGTTGTTTGTTGGAAGTTTTCCTTTTTCATAATCAGATAAAGAAAGAAGTTTCTGAGTGAAGAAGTAGTTTTGTTTCTGAAGAGTTTTGAAAGAATATTGTGAATCGAGGAGTTAGAAAGTTTTCATACATTATAAACAAAATCATATGATGCTTTTCTGGTCATAAAGTTCTCACAAATCGTGAAAACTCTCCTGATAAAATATTTTGAAGAAATGATGGAGAGGTTTGAATATTTTCATAGTTATAGAACGAGAATTCCATCATAATGGGAATTACATTATAATGAGATTTCCATCATAATGAGATTTCTATCAGAATTAGAAAATTACATCATAATGGTAATTCTATCATAATGAGATTTCTATTATAATGAGATTTCCATCAGAATGGGAAAGTTCCATCTTAATGGGAATTCCATCATAGTGGGAATTCTATCATAATGGTATTTCCATCATAATGATATTTCCATCGAAATGGGAAAATCCATCTTAATGGTAACTTCCATCATAATCACTAAGAAGGAAACCAAATTCCTAATAAGATGAAGAGGAAAAAAGTCATATTCACGAAGAAGGAAACATATTTTTAATGAACTAATAAAGAATATGTGATTGTAATGAGATGATTATGAAGAAGACTCAAAAAAATATTCTAGAAGTTTTATAAAGATTTGAAGAGTTCAAGCTTGAAATTCAATTTTTTATAAAGCTTAGAGAAATATAAGGAGGTTTAAAGAATTTAAAGTTGAAGTTTAAATGCTAGATATTTGTAGAGTTTTAAAATCTGAGGAAGCGGGGAAAGTTTTCAAGTTTCTTGTACTTGATTTTATGATTCAACTATAAATACATTCTCATATCATTTATTCATTATCAAATTTTCACATAAGCAGAAAAGGTGGAGAGCTAAAGAAATAAAGTAAAAGTAATTGATAGCTATAGATCTCATGAGGAGGATCAGAAAGTTGAATGTTCATTTAGTAGATTAAGAAATATCGTATTAAGAAGATCGCATTTAGTCAATTAGACTGAAGAAGATCATATTGAGTAATTAAGTAGAGTTTTAGTTTTGTATATTGATAATGGTTTCATCGTATTGAGAGAATTAGATCAAGACCCATCGCATTAAGAGAATCAGATCAGAACTCATCGTATTAAGAGAATTAGATACAGACTCATTGTATTATGATAATCATATCCAAACTAATCATATTTAGATAATCATATCTATATTCATCAAATTGAGAAAATCATATCCATCCAATGTGAATGGTAAGTATTTAAAAAATATCCAAGGTGTCCAAAACTTAAACCTATCGTAAGGTGTCCCAGATTTTATACCCATCAGAAGGTTTTTATTCCTATTTATATAATCCATTGACTAAACCAATTGGTAGCAACTCACTTCTACACACTATAATAACTTGAGCTTGGTATTATTATCCATTGAATCCCTCAATCATATGATAATAAATTTTTCTATATTTTTATCCCCTAAATCCCTCAATCATGCAGGAAGAAAGTAGAAAAAATACAAAGGAAATTACTAATATATATGTAATGAAAACCTTACAATTATATCAATTAACATAAACACTCCGAAAAAAATATTACACTAATGAGATGCGATCTCAAAAAAATTCAAATCATCAAAAAAAACTTTCTTAATGATCAATCCATATTTTCATTCATATGTGTATTTTTTATGGTGCTTGAGGTGTGGATTTATTTATAGTCATCATTGTAATAGACTTAAATGGTTTAATTCCACAAAAATCAGAGTTAGTTGTAACTACATCAATAATAAATTATCCATCTATCAATGAACTTAGCATATTGCTTAATCCATCGATGAGTTAAATTAGCACTGCTAAAATGATTCTAAATCCAATGGATGTAATCTTGCATGAAACTTCATATAACTATATTTTCATAAAATAGTTTTAGTTCTCCAGTATTTTATTTTCCATAAGTTCATTATGTATAATAATAATGACTTAAACAAAAACATCAAGTTAGATCACCGTTATAAAAAGTGTATTGTGATTTTTCAAATAAATAAAGAAGTGATTCATTGAATCAACAACTTGGAAATTGACAAAATTATTTGTTCCAACCTCATTATTTATAAATAAATCTATTTATTAATCTAGATTTCCTATATTTGAAGTTAAATGTAGTAATGATGATTGGAAAAATAGCCTGATAGATCTGTATTATTTGAACAAAAAGAATATGGTGAAAGAATGGAACCTTTCTTGTTTCTAGTGACGTGAGTTATTAAAAAGATCATGTTTAATAGAGTATGTTACACATTGTGTTTAGAATTTCTTGAATTTATTAGGGATTACAACTATGTTAAAAAAATAATGATTATGTTTTAATCTAGTAATGGATGAACTATTAATATCCCATTATGTTTGATAAGTTAAATTGGATAAATCATTGGGTAATTTAATTTATTTAAATTATTAATGAGAAATTTATGTAAGATTGATATAGATTTGAGCATGATTATTTTGAGAACTATATATTATCTGTAGAAATGTGTGCATTGATGTTTAATGATGTTTACTTGACTTACTTAAACAACAATATGATTTTTTGGCAGTGTGTTTTCTAAAATAAATGAAAATCATTTCTTATTGTAAAGTTTTTGTAGATAAAAAAGGGGTGGTCTTACAAATGGTTTGGAGTGTTTTATAAATGGGTTTTTTGGTACTTTGTTTTAAGGAATTATTTAAGAGTATTTCATTTAAATGGGTTTTGGAAAATGGGATTCTTTAAGGAGAAACTTGCGGTTTATTTGAAATTTTTTTAATGTGTGGGTTTTAAGGAAAATTTTTCATGTTTTTATTTTTTTATTTTAAGATCCTTTTGAGTATAATTATAGTGAATAAAATTCTATAGTATGAATTGTTGTTTTCTTTAAGGGTGTAGTTGATGTCACTTTTTTTATTAGGACTATTGGGATTGTGTGGTAGATATGATTTTTGTGAAGGAAGTAGGCACGTAGCAGAAGCCCCAAAAGGTGATATTTTAAAAAAATTATTTAAGATCAATGCAATCTTGTTGATGTCGGTGAGTAGCTACCCGATTAAAGCCGAGGATCTCACATGAATAATTTTAAGCACAAAATAAAAATATTTAGCTACCAGGTTTAGATTCGAAGTCACATACGATGTCTGTTCATCATTGGTGATCTTTGATCGAAAAATCTAAATCCGAATTCCTCTAGATCATCAACACACACTTCAAGAAACCTGTGGGAGTGTCGATCGTCGAATTCCGAGTGCTAGCGTGGAGATCTAACGATGCTTTCAATGCTCTGATGATCACTACATCGCTTTTATTGTGATTCTTGAGAGTGGTCTTGATCCAAGCTCCTTGGATCCAGATTCTCTCTCTCTAGGATGTGATGAGAGAAGAGGAGAGAGAGAGAGGCAGTGAATAGTGAATGGAAAACTCCTCTCCTCCTCTATTTATAGAGTGAAATGAAATTACTTGGAAATGTTGTCCCGACCCCCGAACAATTTATCACACCATATAAACAATATTTTGACTACTAAACTAAGTCATAAATATTATTTATTATTATTATCACTTAATTGTAACAAATATATTCTATGATAATACCCGATCCATTAACTCAGCTCATACTCCTGCAAATATTAATTGAACCTTGAATATATTAATATTCATTCAAATAATACTTTTCTTGTATTTAATTAAAACTTGTAAATACAATAAATAAATAAATTCAATACCCATTATTAATAACTCGAATAATATGAATTTATCTATTTCATTGGTGATCAATTAACCTCAGAGAAATTCTAGACCCCAATGGTGGGGCCCCCCATATCCAAAATTCCTATTCAACTGAACAGGGCAGATTCTCATATACACTATTGTGTGTGACCCTCTAGAACCTTATCTCGATACCAGTGGATATTATTTATAGACCAAGAGGGGGATCTAACAGCCCATCATGGCCCCTAAAGAGATAATGATTGTCACAACAGTGATAACCAACCTACGAACACATACTGTGTAATATAATCTCTTTGTCTTTAAAATCTCATAAAGTAGGATGCACTCACGTGTCATCTCCCTTTTATTAATTTATTATTTGTTGATCTAACTGGATGGATTTACCCTCTACTACCATGGACATGGTCTTATGAAGGTACTACCATCCTTATTAATATGTCCTGAGATATAATACTTCCATAAACTAGAAGTGAAAAATCCTTTCTTGACCATTCAATCAATGTCATGTCATCAATGATGCACCCAACACAAACTACCTCACCATGATTTCAACATCATGATTTTAATCTTGCATCAAAGTACATGATCAATTGACATACATTGGAAATGATCTCATGTCTGGAGACCATTACACACGATCGTAGATAGGAACATCCAATGACACCTGAAACATGTGGTGTTCCTATTGGCGGGTCTATCCTCATGATCTCACTATTAGAGATCACCAAGCGTGAACTTCATGAGAATATTTCTTAATTCTTATAATCCCCCAACACCTAATAGTCAAACATATACTGTGTCCGATCAGTAAGATGTATCTAGACCATAGAACATATATTTAAGATTAATGTCATAGAATCTAGAGGTTCTCATTATAGCTTGGGATCTACTATAACCTTTCGATATGACAATTAATCTTTGGAAATTACCATTTCAATAGTGGATGTAGAAAAGTATACACTATAATTCTAAGATGATATCATGTGTAGCTAACTGTATACATGATATGGTAATAAAAAACACTAAATAGTTGGGTCTAGGGGACTCATTATTTCAACACTACCACTTGCACTAGTGCTAACTTTCTAACCATACTTGTTAGATACTCACATGAAAAAGACCATGTTTCTGCTGAGTAATGGCTTTAGCTATTAGGCCCACCACGGTTCCGCCATGTGGTTATTATGCTATAACAACCTCATCTCCTTGAATAAAACTTCGCAAGAGATGGTATCCCTGAGTATATCCCTCTTATCCACCATCAAAACTTGAAATCTTGTCCAGTAAGAATATCATAATTTAAATTATGACAATCCTCTTCTTACTAGGTGCGATTCCAAGAATTGGAATAAACCGTTGCATATAGATACTTCTTAGCTGTATTAGAAGCTGTAATATACTCTGTATTTGTATTTATGGATACCACTAGGATATATGATATTTTACCGCTCATAAACTTATCCTAACTGTGATACTAGATCACATTGATCTATGGAAGACTAGTTTGTATCCCTAAAAACTAGTATCCTTTCTTCTCCACTTACCAGGTACATTTCTTATTTACTTGTCTAATTATAACCAGATAGTTCTGACTACTTCTTTTGCAGTGCTCCTGGATATAACATATATTTTCCTAATATAAATCATATCCTAGAAATATCAATTATTTTACATATCATGGCATAAATGATTGATCCATCACTTCAACATATGGATTTAACTCATCACATTTATCTCCTCCCATGTCCCAGACATGTCAACCTGGAGAGATTCTTCTCTATGGCATAGGCAACAAATAATCTCTTGAATTTTTCCAACCTGTATTTTTTCAATACTATGTCACTATATGTATGATTGACTAGGTCTAAGAAACCTATAGATCCAACTCAGTAGATCCAGTTCCCTATAACTTAGGTCACTACTTTAAGTCAATCATTGGAGAAAAGATTTCATACTGATCTTAACTAACTTTAAGACCAATGTCTATTTTCCATATTTTTCCAAAAAAAAAATTTCTTGTAAAACCATGTCTCTCCCACTAACCTCTGGTATAAAGATGGTAATCATTCATTCCAAATGAATAATCTATGATCATGTTTCTTACTTCTATTCTAAACTAGATTTCAGTAACTTCCAACCTATATTAGCATTCTATGACATGACCATCCATTTCTAGTTGCGTATTATAGACACCATCCATGATTGGTGATCATGAAATCCAATTATAAATAATTTGATCATATATATTATCTATAATAAGTAAAATTATATCGGATTTAGGCATAACGACTTGGTGAAACCAATCGATACTTATTGGTTCTATACTTGTACCATCCATGTATCAACTCACTTGAATACCCACCATAGTATTGAAAATAATAATCCCTTTTTCACTTTGACACATGGAATCCATTAATTGAATTTTAGTTAGTCTTATCAATTTTAGATAATTGTCATATACTACTTACCTATAGGAAATATTATTCACAATGAATAATTGGTCACTGAACATGGTGAATCCAAATACCATCACTATGGTTTTATCCTTTATACATAGTATGTGTCTCTGGAACATACTATGTTCGACATGAACTTGTGGAACTAGATCATATGCCAACTATTTCTGCATCTGAAGCATTGACTAAATCTAAGTCTATTTAGCTCCCACTATCGCAAAAGAGATGTGCACCCTTATAGAAATGTAGTCAATCACTTTACTATTACTTTTCTATCTTATGGATTTATGTAATATTCTAAGTGACTGTTAGGATAGTTACATAGATGCACCATGTGTTTAATTTGATGCATGTTTTTTTTATGTCCTAAAAAACTTTGCATCCAAAGACATGTCCATATAAAATAATGGATTTATCATCATACCATGACTCGTATGACATCCATTGGTCATTTTAGTTGGAATATGATTATTGGATTACACTTTTATTTGCAAAGCATGCCATGAAATAGAATGTATGTTTCTACAAGTTCCAACATTGATACTCTATACATCATAACTCTGATGTATAAAATGCGCGTTTAGGAATTGATCCACACTAAATTTTATTAATTAATGTTGAAATATAAGACTTAATCATAGAAACTCCTCATTATCATCAATTTCATGATGTAGATAAGGTAACGTGTGTTTAGGAATTATTCCACACTAAATTATCATGATCAACGAATGCTTGGTCAAGATATTCTTTGTTATGCTGACCCGAAGAAACTCATATCTTCTGACCATGCATATACATCACTTTATTATTCTTTAATAACCTAAAGGAATCTTATGAAGTATATTTATACCTCTATTTTACCTTTGTAATAGTTCATGTTCACTTGTTGAACTATTTGCAAAATCTTTGTGACATACCTTTATTTGTAAAGGTTCTTTTGTCCAAACTAAAGAGGTCGATAATACCAATCGTTTTTAGATGTGTTGAGCCTTAATACCATACTGGGTATTTTTATTAATGTCCTTCTTTTAGTTTTACTTGGAAAATAATTATCTTGCCACAATTGGGTACAATTCTTTCATTTTATATTCATCACTCATTGCCTATGATTCTTGTATCACAGAACTAATGATTGAATATTAAATACCAAAAACAACATTCATTCCAGAACCTGGAATAATGTCTCCTTGTGTCTAAGGACACATGAGATTAATGTTTTGGTTATACTTAATAATAGCTCTACATGATTTTTTCACTTAGAAATTAAAAAGTCCTGTATTTATCACCATTGGCCTAAGTATCACCCTTTCACAGACACTTAGAGAATACACCTGACATCTAGTAAGGTTTCTATACTTACTTTGTTACCATATCAGAATACACATATGTAATTTTCATATTGTATTTAATACCCAAGTATTAAAACTAAAACATTATAATTGATGAATATTTTTGAAGAAGAATCAGGTAACTTTATTCTTTAATTCAGTTTATTTATTTTAAATTCCCATTTTTTATTTTATAACATGAAATACAAATAACCTTTTTTAATACCTCATTCATTGAAGGACGTTGAAAATGTTCCATTGGAATTACTTTCCTTTGTCCCTTTTTCATTATCTTTCAATTTATTTTCCATAATAATTAAAGATGAACCTTTCTTTAATATTTTTATATACTTGGAAATTGTTACCTAAATTGGTATTGAAGCGTTTACTCAATACTTGTTCACTTTATAACTGGAAACAAAACTTGAGTAAAGGGGTGAAAATGATATGATAAAGGGATCCATTTAAAGATCATGATCCATCTTTCAATTTACACATGTCGATTTAACCATCGCCTTATTCATATCATTGCTTCGCTTTCTCCTTACAAACATCTCAGAGATGAGACTTCATGTTTTATCATCCATGTCCTGATGTAGTGACTACAACTAACATTAGAAATTGATGAAAGTAGAATGAAATAACCATCAAATGATTTGTATATCAATATCCTGTAATCAATTTCACTCTCACTTCTTGAGATAGTTTAATAGGTGTTGAGGACACTGGAACCTTGAGTTTCCTATATCATAGTACTATGCGCACACACCTGTAATATTCTTGGATAGTCATGTCAGTGAGTACATTTACTTTGTCCAATATTTATCACAGTTTAAACTTTTGGTATAATTTTTCATTTTGTTACAAAAATAAATTTTAGCAGATTAGTACCTTTTTATCTGGATTACCAATTTAGACATTTTGATTAAATAATTAACGCATCAAATGTCTCCCACTATTTTTATCGAATTCTAGGAACCCTCTATGCTAGAATCAGAATACTCTATCGCTAAAGTATTGTAGTGGAAATGATCCTGGAACCACCCCTCATAGTCTACAAGCTATGTCTATTCCACTGCTTGGAGGGTTTAAGGTAGGATTTTGGCTGGCAACTGCATGAACTTGTGGTTCCTTGATCTGTTGAGTGAAGTCCAAGATTCTAAAATCAGAACTTAATTTACTCAACTCTTGCCTCTAAAATGATATCAAGTCATCTATGGATAATCCTTACTATCAATTTAGTTAATTAGACCCATCACTCTTATAAGGACTCCCCAGTAGTAGGAGGCACCCTCAACTGTGACATGAACGACACCCCAAATACCCGATTTTGTCCAAATTCAAATGACGGAAGGTGGTTATGAATTAATATATCTTTGAGGGTTTTATTATTTTTAGTGTGACAAAAGAAATCATTTTCTATTTTTATAATCACATACTATGTGATCTCACTCACAATTAACCATGCATGAAATAGAAAAATATACCGAGTCACATGTTCATTTTATCTTGCATACTTGTTTATTATTATACTATGTGATCTCACATTAACTACACATTCACAAAAATAATAAACCATTCAAAACAAAATGACTACTTGATCATGAGATGATACTTATGGTTGATCCATTGAGTGAATAATGAAAAAACCTAGTGTAACACCCCGACCCCAAAAGCTCAGAGTCAGTTCATTATTTTAATACATTGGCATGATTATAAGGAATCAAATCCTGAAGGACCGAGTAGTTTAGTAGTTTTGGAAAACTAGATACATACATAGGTTAAACATTACAACTTCAAAATAAAAACAAAATATAAGTTTTATTGGGAACATCGACAACTCTAAGTTTATCCCTATAGGGTATTCATAAAAACATCTCCATGTCCTAAAAAAATGAATCATTGGAAAGGGATGAGATCAGATGCTTAGTAAGGGTAAGAAATGCAGAGGAATATATCATAAACATAAACATTATACATGGTGAATAACTAAAAAATGTTCCCTTTAAAAATAAACTTGAACATAATATGGTAGGAATATGATCTAAGTAAATATTTCCACAATAAAACATAATCATGGGTATTCTACTAGTCAAATAACCACACGAACTATGAATTTATAGCTTCATAATGAGGGAAATGCATATTCCAGACATTCTAAAACATACCGTCAGATCCTTGGCCAAGACGTCTAAAAATTATTAAGGCCTCATCCAAAACCATATATCAAATTAGGAAAGGCCTCAGCCAAATGCACATCTATTTGTCTCATGAGGAATACCGATGCACCGAGGAGCTATATCAAGCCCCACCCGACACTTAATAAGTCCAATGAATTCTTAATATGAATGGGGTGAACATAAACAACATACACATTCATATTTAAACTAACTTATGAAATGTAAATAACTTTCCTCAATCATTAGTCATAAACACAACCATTCAGAGTAATATGGTGAATGATTTCAAGATAGTACATCCATAATCAATAAAATCATAAACCCTTCAACAAAAAAATGGTGGATAATAACATAGAAGATAAACCTCAATGAGGAAAAATATTCAACAAAGGAAACTGACATAGATAAAGATAATTTTAAATGAGACCATTGAAAAAACCTTGAGGAAATAATCCTTAAACATTCCAAAGTGTCCAATACCACCTTGGGACATTCAAATCATAATCACTTAAAATATTATGAGAATAATGAGACTCTTGATATGATATAATAACGAGAAGTACATACACAAAAATCAAGAAATAAGTGGTGAACAATGCATATATCCCATAAAAGATAAAGTGAGATGAGAAAAATCCTTTTTTACTTTGGAAAGAGAATTTCTTTTGGAAAATCATTTGTATTTGTCATAAATCTAGTTTTTAACATGTATATCCCAGAAAATAAAATTTAAGTTCATTGAAATTATATTTGAGGCTTAAATAAAGTCTTATTGTGGTAAAATCATTTAAAAATATTTTTTAAAGAAGTTTTAGAAATAAAACATTTTGGTGCGGTTTAAGGAAAATATTATAAGATTTTAAAGTGAAAAGGCATGTTTGCTATAATAAAAAAATAAATGAACCAAAATAGATTTTTCAATTTAAAATTTGTGATTTTATAAAGATAAATATGGATTAAAACAGATTATAGATTGAACTTCAAAATAGGTAAAAATATGAGAAGTTCCTTTAATCGAGCTTGTATTTCGGGAAGAATTTTTGAAAGATCCTTTTAAAAAATAAAACTCCCCAGAAATGAAAGTAGTTTTCTGGTTAGTAAAAATATATAGAACATTAAAACAGAATTTATGATGAGTACATAAGAATAAATAATAATATCTAAAGAATAAGAGATACCTGAATGAAAATGGAGGTTCAGGTAGATTATACTTAAAACTTTATAATCAATTCAATCGAATGCCCCAAAATTAATAATCATAAATGATACATTTATTTTCATGAAAATAAATAGATTCGTGATGTGAAACATCAATGGGTAGAATACATACATCATACACAAGTAGTAATAGTGAATATGGAATATGTCCCAAAAATGGAAGTGAGATGAAGAAACCCCTTACCTTAAGTCCAAAAGTGTTCCACTCTTGAACTTAAGGTCCAGGAATATGAAATTAGGCTTATTAATAACTTAATTCATAACCTATTAAAAATTTATTTAGTTTATCATGATTTTATTAAGCCCATTATATCCTTATTTATTAGTTATAATATTGAGTTTCCACTACTGGAATTTCGACTATTTGCAACGGGCTATTTGTGATGGGATCCCGTCGCAATTTTTTTTTGCGATGGGGTCCCATCACAAATAGCCCATTGTAGAAAACTATTTCACAACTAGTATTTTTTGCGACAGGCCCATCACAAAAAATACTATTTGCGACAGGAAGCGGTCCCATCGTAAATAGATCTCCTATTAAATAAATTATATATACAAGAACCTATTGCGATAGGCCCGTCGCAAAAAGTAGTTTCTACATGTACGTTATCCCATCACAAATAGTTCTCTATTTATTTATGTTATATGTACCTAAACCTTTTGTGATGGGACCGTCGCAAAAAATTATTTGCGACGATAAAGTAACCCGTCTCAAATAAGTTTTAATATATATATATATATATAATCTATTTTCGATGGGGTCTCGTCGAAAAAGGCCCCATCACAAATAATTAATGAAAAAATAATATTAATATTGTTAAAATAATAATAAAATATTAAAATTCTCAATATTCACAAAAAAATATAAAAAATCATAAAATATGATTATTATTATTAGTAAAAGAAAAAAACATTAAAAAATATAATACTAATAATAAATAATAAAATAATAAAATATTAAAAAAAATTAAATTATGCAATATTCAAACCAATATAAAAGACAAAAATTCTAAATAGTTCATATTACAACAAATGTTGAATTCAAATGTTTTTAACAGAAAAAAATCACTGGGGGGGTAGTCTTCTGGAGGAGTTGGAAGAGATGGAGGAGATGGTGGAGAAAACTCCATCTCTAAACTATGAGTCAGACAGTGCATGTACTCTATCTATTGCTGCTGCAATTGATGCATGTCTTCCTCATGTTGCTGCTTCTACTACTACTGCAGCTGCTATCATCGACGAATATTCTCCTTGTACTGTTGTTGCAGCTGCTGCTACTACTGACACATATCTTCCTGTTGTTTTTACAAACTCTCTATAAGCTCATTTTTAGCTCGCAATTGCTCCTGATACTGTGATCTAGAAGATGATGCCTCTCCACGATCTCCTCTCGATATGGACACCGACATCGCACCGGTACCATAATAAGTACCAGGAGTCAAATGAGAGCCGATACCAACTACTCAGCCCTTCTCAAAGGCATACTAGGTCACCTACATCCATGCCGCCTCATCGAAATGGTGGGCACTAGTCTGATCAGCCGTCTCATCCTGACTC
Source organism: Viscum album (assembly GCA_963277665.1). NCBI lineage: Eukaryota > Viridiplantae > Streptophyta > Magnoliopsida > Santalales > Viscaceae > Viscum > Viscum album. Next base: position 637,139,723 of record OY728146.1, on the reverse strand, counting down.
TCATCCCATGTTTGAGAGGTCTCGACCTCATATGACTCCTTTAGTTCAAATTTGAAATTAAAATAGTGAAAATATTATATGCAGTTAGTTTTCAAGTTGAAAAAGAAATAATATTAACTACAATTTAATGCCGGTGATCACCTCTAATCTCTCCAGTGGCTAGATCACTGTACAGACTCCGATTAACGTCATACTCTGTAATATCAAGATTCTCAACTTCCTATATGAATATAAAAAAAACTGTTTATATTTAATGTTATATAAAATATTTAAAAAAGATACTTACCAAACTCTCTCTATGCGTACTGAATGTATGGCTACCAGCTCAATGTGTCACCTCCTCTCTCCCCCAGTTCTGCCGGCCCAATGAAGATCTCCTCTGAAATCCACCACTCAACTAGTGTGAATATAATCCATCCCAAACGTGAGATGAAATGTACTATGGTTGGTGGGCTCTATATGACTCATCAAATACTATCACTCTTACTTTGTTAATGGATGTCCTTCTCAAATTGTGCAAAAACTGACAGAAACGCTCATGCATAGACACCTCCCATGCCTCGTGGATAGCTTCACGCATGCTATCATTGATGGGATACTATAAAATCTACAAATAATATATAATATCAAGTTATTAATTAAATAAATTTCTAAACAAATATTATTTATTTACGTACCAACCAATGATTAAACATTCCAAGATGCACATCAACGAGAATCAGTTCCCATGTGATCCATGGTTGAGAAAAATAATTGCGCAAGATAGTGCTCCCCTATCCAACATCTACATGTGAAAAATAATGAAAAAAATAAAACAATTAGTATATAAATAAATTAATGAAATCTAACTAAAATACACAGGTTACCATACCTTAGTGTGCGTGGATTGAAGCCAAGAAATGGACGTTGCTCAGGGATAGGGTCAGGACTAATCAGTCATGAAAGACCGTGCCCCTTCTGTGTACCCCCTGAATCACCAGTAGGCTGAGGATCATTATATATAGATATATATTAGTTATGATTATAACCCGCATTTAACTGTGTCAATGTTCACCTTAATCATCATCTTCATATCTACCAATGTCAATGTCTTCATATTCATCATCAACATCTTCAATATCCATATGAGTTTCAGTTTCATCATCTCTTGACAATTCAAATTCATTTGTAACATCATTAATATCATCATCACCATTAACCCTTAATTGTGGGGTGTCATCATCAATATTCATGTATCTTTGTGTAAAATATGGATTTTGAGTAGTCTCTTGAAAAATTTCATCGCAACCAGATTCAGTTTGAGTAAATTGATTTTCCTGAGATTTTATTTTTATTATGCTCCACCAATCACTCAGGTCTCTTTAACTAGCACAGTACTTTGCGTAATATATTTGATGTGCCTATTGAGCTAGTAAAAATGGTTCATTTACTACAAGAATACTTTTATATTTAATACCTAAGATTCCATGAATCAGATGAACATACAAGACTCTCTCAGTATCCAACCACCAACATTTAAAAATTATTATGTAATTTTTCCCTAGATAACACAGTTCAATAATTTCATCCATCATGCCGTAAAAGTCAACTTCAGTTTATCTATGATGTGATCCTCTCAAGAAAACTCCACTATTCTTTTTTTATTACCCATATGCACGTGTATGAAATCAAAAACCATTCACCACATATGCATTATAAGATTTAACCATTTTGGATGGTGGGTTACTCAATATACACAGTCTCTTATCAATTTTATCAACATGTTGAGACATCTTAAAATTTGTAAAAAAATTATCAATATAATAAATAATAAACTGAATTGATATGATAAACCATCAATAATTTATGTTACCAGTTTTTGAAACCATTGAGAAATTTTTTTTATTGGTGATCTTCAAGAGAAACTGCTGTAATTTATGGAAGCTATTTCTTGATATGATTATCATATAACCTATAAATAAAATAAGTTTACTTACTATAACATAAATTATAGAATAAGTGATAGAATATCTCATAGTACAAATGATTTCATTTCTTCATAGTTGAGCAGAACATGTGTATGAGCTATGTGGTGTTCATCATCAGAAAGCCATCATTCATAAACTCCACCAAATCCAAGATCTGGCTAATTAAAAACCGATAATTGATTGCCTATTTCATCATCAAAATTCCCCACATTCCGTTTCATGAAGTTTTGTTTTGAGGGATACTCAGATTCAAAATAATGAGAGCAGAAAAAATCAATTTTCTCTTGAAAATAAGCTTCAACAATTGAGCCTTCAACTGATGCTTTGTTACGTACATTTTTTTTTTCAATTTCTGCATGAATCTCTTAAATGGGTACATCCATCGAAACTATAATGCACCTACACATTTAGATTCATGTGAAAAATGTAATATCAGATGTTCCATTGAGTCAAAGAAATTTGGCAGGAATATTTTTTCCAGTTTACATATAATTAAAACAACATCTTCTTCTAGTTTTCTTAGTGTATCATAGTCTATTTTCGCCACACAAGTGTCTCGAAAAAAATATGATATATCTGTTATAGAATCCCAAATCATATAATTCAAAAAACCTCTGAATCCAATCGGTATAAGTCTTTCCATTATAACATAACAATCATGACTTTTTTAATCCGGTAATATGATTATTCTTAACACATCTTCCCAAATTGGAAGCATAGCCATCTGGAAGTCTCAAATCTGCAATCCACTGACAAAATAATAAGAGACTCTCTTTAGAAAGTGTATAAGATGATTTTGGCTTCATTAACCTCTATGATCTGACATTTTGAAACAATTTAAGTTCCGGTCGTCTGCAAATTTGGGAAAAATCTAATTGTGCCTTCACATTATCGTTGGTCTTACCCGGTGTATCCAACACTATATGAAATAAATTATCAAAACTGTTATTATCAATATGCATGACATCCAACATGTGGTGGACCAACAAATTAGACCAATATGAAAGATCCCAAAAAATGCTCCGTTTTATCTAATTATGTTATTTCCTGAAGCCATGATTTTTTTGGTTTACTGTTGGCCCAAATGTGATGTGAGGTAATGAAAATACAACTAATTTTAACTCTGTACCTGAGATCATTTTTGTATGTTCATCCCTTTCAATTGTGCCTTTTCTGAAATGAGATTCTTACTCTGAAAAGGATGATCGGTTGGAAGAAATATGCGATGACCGTCAAAATAGAAAGTTTTTTTCCATTTACGAGCATAATGGTTTTGTTGTCTTTCATATAGTGTGAACATGATTTCTGATCATGTGTACTCTAGCTAGATAACATGCCATATGCTGGGAAGTCACTAATCGTCCACATCAATGCATATTTTAATATGAAATTTTGCTTCGCAGCAACATCATATATACTAACATCATTACTCCACAATGAATCTAAATCATTAGTCAATGGTTTCAAATAAACATCAATATTCTTTTTCAGATGTCCTAGGATTAATAAGGTCAAAAAGATATAGGGAACCTTCATCAGCATCCTTGGAGGTAAATTGTACGAAGTTATAAAGACAGGCCAACATGAATACTGACTACCATAAGAACCAAACGAATAAAATCTATCAATAGAAAGACTCAATCACATGTTTTGGGATTCTAAAGAAAAAATGAACGCGGTTTGTAAAAATGTTTCCATGAATCACCATTAGATGGATGATTCAAGGTTTTATCGGTTTAAATCTTGATTTTGTGCTATAAAATCATTGAAGTTGTGTTTTGAGACATAAATAAACATTGTAACCTGGGTGTAAGGGAGAAATATCTCAACTATTTTACAGGAATCGATATAGACTTCCCCAATTGAGATTCTTTATACCTCAATTGTCCACATGTGGGACAACTATCCAATGACTCATTTTCACCAGAATATAAGATGCAATCATTTGAACATGCATGAATCTTCTGATAACTAGGGCCTAGATTACGAACCAACCTCTTGATCTCATGGTAATTCCCAGGAAACACATTTCCTTCAAGTAACAGTATTTTAACCAAAGAAAATATCTGATCAAAATAGTTGTTTGACATTTCATTATCTGATTTAATAGCCATACATTTTTCAACTGCTTATAATTTTCTTATCTTGTAACCAGGATATAATGCATCCTCAACAGACCTCAACAAATCATAAAATTCGGATGGTGCCAACTCACGAGTTAAATCAATATCATCCCGAGTTTTAGTTTGTTGAACAAATGGGCCTACAACATCATGTACTAAATTTTGAAACTGTGAGGGATTCAGAATTAAGTTATTAATATCTTATCTGGAACTGCATTCACTGTATTGATACTAAAAAACATAATTTGGTTGAAAACCAAACCACAAGAGATGTCCCCCAACCTTGTAAAATGTGTCAAATGTTCTCAAAGCACATTTTTTACAAGGAAACTTAATTGTGCCTTCTGAAACAAATTATGGTTTTGATGATGAAAATAGTAAGAAAGCTTCAACACCCTCAATATATACAGGATTTAAACCAAAACCATTTGGATTTCTGTGTTGATTTATCGAAGCGCGATCATCTAATAATGACTGTTGTCAAATTCCTTATTCCATATTTTTCTACAAAATATAAAATCATTAATGTTTTTGAATAATTTGAAATTAGAAAAACACTATCCAAAAAAAGAATATAAATAATTACAACTACTTCTTAATAATTACTATTAATTACAGGAAACACAATTTCCTATGGATTGATGACTACTCTTTTGTCTGATGGCTCATTTACTTGCAACTTTCTCACACTTAAATCACAATAAAGAATGTGCTCAGAGGTACACATATTCATTCTTGTGCATACGAGAATGTATAAGCGTACCTCTTAGAAGATTCTTCATTGTGATTTCAGTGTGAGAAAGATGCAAGTAAATGAGCCATCGGACAAAAGAGCCCCCTTTTCGTCGATGAATCATCTTTTTGCAACAATCACCGCTTGAAAACATTATAAAAAATGTTGTCCTACGAATGCATATTCAAAATCATGCATACGAGATTAGATATGCATACGTATAAGCATACTTTTCATAATGTTTTGAGTTGGTGAGAGTTGAAAGGAGAAGAGTCATCGAGCAAAAGAACTATCGCCAATCCACTAGAAATTGTGACAAGTTATTACAATTTATTACAATTTATTTTATTCTTAATTATTCTTAATTATTCATAATTATTACTAATTATTACTAATTATTACTAATTATTCCTAATTATTACTAATTAATCATAATTGTTACTAATTAATCCTAACTATTACTAATTAATCCTAATTATTCCAAATCAATCCTAATTATTCCTAATTATTCTTAATTATTCATAATTATTCCTAATTATTCCTAATTATTCATAATTATTCCTAATTATTCCTAATTAATCATAACTAATCCCAACTAATCCTAATTAATCATAATTATTGATAATTATTGATAATTATTCGTAATTATTCCTAATTATTCCTAATTATCCCTAATTAATCATCATTATTCCTAATTATTCCTAATTAATCCTAATTAATGCTAATTATTCCTAATTATTGATAATTAATCCTAATTAATCCTAATTAATCCTAATTTTTGATAATTATTCCTAATTAATCCTAATTATTGATAATTAATGCTAATTATTCCTAATTAATCATAATTATTGCTAATTAATGATAATTATTGCTAATTAATCATATTTATTGATAATTAATGATAATTAATGCTAATTAATGCTAATTATTTCTAATTAATGCTAATTAATGCTAATTATTGCTAATTATTTCTATTTATTACTATTTATTGCTATTTATTGCTATTTATTTCTATTTATTGCTATTTATTACTATTTATTGCTAATTATTACTAATTATTGCTAATTATTGCTAATTATTGCTAATTATTGCTAATTATTAATAATTATTACTAAGTTTTACTAATTTTTACTAATTATTACTCATTATTACTAATTATTACTAATTATTACTAATTATTACTATTTATTACAATATATTACTATTTATTAGTATTTATTACTAATTGTTACTAATTATTACAAATTATTAGTAATTATTACTAATTATTACTAATTATTACTAATTATTACTAATTATTACTAATTATTACTATTTATTACTAATCCTAATTATTTCTAATTAATGCTAATTATTGCTAATTATTGATAATTATTGCTAATTAATCCTATTTATGGATAATTGATGATAATTAATGCTAATTAAGACTAATTAAAGCAAATTAATGCCAATTAATGCTAATTATTCCTAATTAATGTTAATTAATGCGATTTATTGATATTTATTTCTATTTATAGCTATTTATTGCTAATTATTGCTAATTATTGCTAATTATTGCTAATTATTACTAATTATTACTAATTATTACTAATTATTACTATTTATTACTATTTATTAGTATTTATTACTAATTATTACTAATTATTAGTATTTATTACTAATTATTACTAATTATTAGTATTTATTACTAATTATTACTAATTATTGTTGAAATAGTGGGTGCCCTAGACCCAACTATGTAGTACTTTTGATTACCGTATCATGTGTACAGTTAGATATGCATGATGATATCTTACCATTATAGTGTAGACTTTTCTGCGTCCACTATAATAATGGTAATGTTCAAAGGTTAATTGTCATGTCAAGAGGTTATAGCAGATCCCAGGCTATAATGAGAACCTCGAGATACAATGACATTGATCTTAAATATATGTTCTATAGTATAGATAAATCTTACTGACTGGACATAGTAGATGTCTGACTATTAGGTGCTGGGGGCTCATAAGCATTGAGCCTTCTTCTAATGAAGTTCGCACTTGGTGATCTCTTGTAGTGAGATCATGAGGACAGACCCGCCAATAGAAACACCACATGTTTTGGGTGTCATTGGTTGTTCCTATCTACGGACATGTGTATTGGTCTCCTGACTTGAGACCATTACCAATGTATATCATTTAATTACGTACTTTGATGCAAGGCGAAAACCATGGCAGTAATGTCGTGGCGAGGTAGTTTGTGTCGGGTGCGTCGTTAGTGGTATGAAGTTGGTTGAATGGTCAAGAAAGGATTTATCGATTCCAAGTTTAAGAAGTTGTATATCTCAGGCCTGGTTGATCAGGATGGTGCCGCCTTCATAAGTCTTTGGCTAAAGCAGTAGAAACGCAAATCCATCCAGATAGATCAACAAATAATAAAGCAAGATAAGGATGATGACACAAGAGTGCGTCTTGCTTTATGAGATATCAAATGACAAAGAGACTATAGTACACAGTCAGTGTTTGTAGGTTGGTAGTCGTTGCAATGACCATCCTTATCTCTTTAGGGGCCATGACGTTTTGCTAGACCCTACTCTTGGTCTGTGGATTTTATGCACTACTATTGAGATAAGGGCCTAGAGGGTCACACACAATAGCGTGTTCAAGAATCTGCCCTATTCAGTTGAATAGGTATATGGACATAGTGGGCCTAGCCACGAGGTTCGGGTGTTGTCCATGTTGTCGATCACCAAAAGAATAAAATAAATTCATTAATATTCAAGTTACGAATTTTTGGGATTGAATTTATTTAACGTATTTACGAGTTCAGTAAATACGAGAAAATATTAATCGAATGAATACTATTTAAACATTCAAGGTTCACTTAATATCAAGCGGGACAAGTGAGTCGAGTTAAAAGGCTTGGTTTTATCACGTAATATATTATATATATATATTACAAGTATGTGATAAAATAAATAAATAATATTGACGCAGTTATAAGTCGTTATATTTATTTATTTAGTGGATGTGGAATTAACGGGGGCCGGGGAACCCAACCGGGAAATTTCCACAATCCGCTATAAATAGAGGAGAGGGGCTCAAGCATAATTACTATTCATGTCAATTTGGTCTGAGCCTCTCTCTCCTCCCGCTCTCTAGAGAGAGAAGCTCTCGATCCGATCTCGGATCGAGTTTCTCCTCACGCATCGCAAGATCGACGATGCGGTGATCGTTGGAACGCCGAATATATCGTCAGATCACCGCGCTAGCACCTGGAGTTCGACGATCGGCGTTCCTGCGGATTTCTGAAGTGTGTGTGGACGATCTAGAGGGATCCTGCTATGGATCCTTCATGCAATGATCACCGGTGACAAGTTGCGGTCGACAACGACTTCAGATACGAAACAAGTAAGTTTTCTTTTTAATTTTGTGCTCTTTACAATCTATGCGAGATCCTCGGACCTCTCTGAGGCTCGGATCGTCGGCAACGACAAGTTCGGTCGTCTCGCCGACGAAAGTTTTAAAATCCCCGGCCCATCGGCTTCCACTGTGGGCCCTGGAAACCTAACAGTGGTATCAGAGAGAGGTTGCGTAGATTTTCTGAGCCAAATAAAATTAATTTGTAGAAAATTAAGTAAAAGGTACAAAATCGGTCACAACGGTTCAAACCGCGTGCCGATCCGATTTCAAATGGCCAAGATATGGTCATTTGAAATTTTATGAAATTATCGCGTTTTTGGTATGAACACGAGTATTAAAATTTATAATATTATTATAATTATTATAATAATATAATTATAATAATAATAAATTTATTATATTATTATAATAATTTATTATTATTATATATATAAAGGCTAATTATAGCCTTTAGAAATGTAAAAAAAAAGGGAGTAGACTTGATTGGAGGTCAAGTCTTCAATATAAAAAAAATAAAAAAAGGACCCATTTATGGGTCTTCCCGCTTGGAAGAAACTTTAAAAAAAATAATAAAAAAAGGGGTGTCGCGTGAAGTGAAACAAAAAAAAAGGGGAAGCCGCGGCCAGCCTGGCCGCGACGCGTCTTCTTCCTTGAGACAGGGCAGAACCAGGCGCACAACTGCAGCACCGGGACACCGCACCCTTGGCCGCCACACACAACGCCCCCGCCTCCACCTACCTTCCCTCGCACGCCACCTGCGCGCCCAAGACACCTCTGCCCCTCTCCCCGCGCTCCCTATAATGGCACTCGCACCCCGCCGCTTGCGCTGGCTCCGGCCACGCCGCGCGACAGCCTCCCCGCAAGCCTTCGGTGCACATCAGGAGCGGCGCATGCAGCGCCGCCTGCTCCTCCTCTGGCGGACCCGCACGGCGCACCCTACCAGGCTTCATGCAGAGCCAGCCGCCCCTCTATTCTGCTCGGCTGCAGCACCAGGACGGTGCCCCACCACCGGAGCCTCCCATCCGAGCCGCTGCCAGAATGAGGGGTCGCCCGCCTATTCGCTCCTCAGGCCAGCACCGTCGCTCGCTCAGAACCGGTCACGCACCCGTCCGGCCTCCTCGCGTGGGCAATGGCTGCTCGACCTTCTTCCTTACTCAGGACGAAACCAGCGCAGCAGCAGCAGCCCGCCAACCGCTCTTCAGTTTTGGCCGAACACCGCCGCCCGCACCCTCCTCGAGCAGCCTGCGCGAATGCGGGGCCGACCTGCCGCCCTCCCCTCCGCGCCAGCTCCAGGCCAAACCAGAGGGGATTCCAGTCCCGGTCGTTTGCCGCTGCCTAGCCTCCGCGAGCAGACCGCAATTTTCTCCCGATCGCGCGCTGCAAGTTGAACCGCCCCACGCAGCTGGTTCCCTAGTACGCTACTCCCGCACCCTACCGAGAGAGGTGCCGCCTCCAGCAGTGGTAGAACACAAAGTGCGCCCTCCCCGGGCAGTAGGTACCTGGTTCAACTTGACCCAACATGTGACCGGGCGGGTCTGCTCAGCCAGGATCGAGCGTGAGCAGGCCTGCCCGTCCTAGAACGCCCTTGTATGGGCCCGGGTTAATTAATTAATATAATATAATTAAATTAATTAATATATTAATTATGGTGTAAAATATTTTTAAATAACCGAGGATTAAAAATTAATTTAATTTTTGAAATTAAATTTATTAATTAATTAATTTAATTTTAAGTATTAAAATTAAATTAATTAGATGACCAATAATTAATTAAATTATTTTAATTTATTAATTAATTTAATTTAATTAAATAAAATAACCCTCGTACTTACTTTAATGCATTTTAATTTTATCGCGCTGTAGTTACCCATCTACTGGTCTTGAGCACCGACCCTAGAATGTCTGCTTTTAATTATTTATTTAATTAATTATTTAAAATGCGTGTGATGTGTGTAATTAATTAAATGATGGTCTGCACATCATATTAATTTTTCGGTTAAAATGTATAAGGACCTGCGTGTCCAATTTATAAGATGTACATTTATACCCTAGTTCCCCTCGTCTGCGTGCGAGTAACTTTGTACTTCGGACGAAGATGGCGAGCAATGTGGACCCTGCCAAGATGAGGCGGAGTACAACGGTGCAAGATGACATGTGGATTCCACCAAGATGAGGCGGTACTCTAAGACGTGACGTCGATACTGCAGAAGACCAGCGGACATACATGATAGGGCAAGCTGCATCTAGTGTCAAGTTTCGACACATGTATGATGCCCCTTAGGTCGTTTAGATGCTCAAAACCAGTCAGGTAGTAGTAAGACCTTTATGAATTTATTTATTATTTTATTCATTTTAGAATAGCAGAAAAATACATAAAATGATAAATAATAAAATTCATAAAGAAGCGACGTTTGATTTCTATTGATGTTCAGTCGTGAGTACGACAACATAGATGAACAAGATTATTAGAAATGGATTACATTCGTCGAGAGAGAAAACCAATAAAACCCTCAAAGAAAATATTAAGTCAAAAACATCCTTCCATCATACAAGTTTGAACAAAATTGGGTGTTCGAGGTGCCGGTTCATGCCTCATCTGAGGGTGCCTCTTACTACCAGGGAGTTTTTATTCGTGTGGTGGGTCGACTTAACTAAAATTGCAGCAATGGAATAGCCTTAGCTAGCTTGTTGTAATTTTAGAGGCAAGCGTTGAGTAAATCAGTAAATGTTTTTGAAGATGGGACATCACTCAACAGATCAAGGAACCACGAGCTAATGCGGCTGGCTAGTCAAAATCCTACCTTGGACCCTCAGAGTAGTGGCATAGCCCTAGATTGTAGACTATGGGGGAGTTTCAAGGAACCCTACCACTAGAATACTCAAGAGTATTCTGATTCTAGTACAGAGGGTTCCTAGAATTCGAAAAATTAGTGGGAGACATTTAATGATCAAATTAATAAATTATGTCTAAAATGGTAATCACATAAAAGTACAATATGCTAAAGAATATTTGCAGATAATGGAAAGAAATACCATAATAAAACTGCGATAATTATTGGACAAAGTTAATGTCCAAACAAGCACGAATTTCCTAAATGTAGTATAGGCGCTTACACACATTACTACTACAATGTAAATTCAAGGTGCTTGTGTCCCAACCTTTTAAGCCACCTCAGGAAGTGAGGGTGTAAAACTGCTTTTAGGAGACTCATGAATAAAACATATGATGGTTTTTTCATAATGCTATCATCAAATTCTGATGTTAGTTGTGGTCACTACATCAAGACTTGGATGATGATCACATGTAGTCTCATCTCCAAGATCCTTTCAAGGAGAAAGTGAAGCAATATTTGAATTTGATGGTCGCACTCGGTTTATGTAAAGTGAAATACAATTCACGATCTTTCATGTAATCCCATTATTATACCTTTTACACCCAATTACTCTAGTTTGGTTTAAAGTTACAAAAAAACGGTATAAAGTAAGTACTTCATTACCTTTAAGGTAACATTTTCCAAGTAATACAAATATTGGAGATAACACCATATTTTATTCTTATGGAGAATACATTGAATGACAAGGTGAAAAGGCCTATGGAAAGTTATTCCAAAGGAACCTTCATAATGTCCTTCAAATAAAAGTGGTTGGTTATTTAACAAGAAGTTATTTACATCACATATTTAAATAAATTCATGGAAGTTTAAAAACTGAAATACAAGAAGCAAGTACTCGCTTCTCCTTTAGTTTATATTCATCAAATAAAAGTATTGTTTTCTCGAATACTTCTTGGATATTAAAATACAATATGTTTTTCACATATATGTATTGAAATACAATAACCAAGAAAGTAGAGAAACATTACTAGAAGTAAAGTGTCTTCTCCAAGAAGCTGAGAAAGGGTGATTCCTAAGTCAGCGGTAAGAAACACATAACTTCTAATTGCCAAGTGATTGATTCAAATTGAAAAAGTTGTAGAGTATAACCAAAAACATTTATCACATGTGCCCATTTGTACATGATGAGACATTATTCTATGTTTTGGAATGAATGTTTTTTGTGGTAACATGCTCAACAAATAGTTCACTGCTATTTGAATCAATGACAATACATGATGAATATAAAATGTAAGACCTACCCAGTTATAGAAATGTGATTCTTTGTCAAGTAAAACTAAAAGTAGATGTCAACTATATACCCAGTATGGTATTTAGGCTCGGCACATCTAAACACCTATGGTATAATTGACATCTTTAGTTTAGACAAAGAAACCTTTAGAAATAAAGGTGTGCCACAATGCTTTTCGAGGTTAGTTCAACAAGATAGTATGAACTATTCCAAAGAAATCAAGAGTTAAAGATACTTCATAAGTTTCCTTTAAGTCATTAAGTAATAGTAAAGTATAAGTTTTTTCAGAGGATATGAGTTTCTTCGGATTGGCAGGCTGAAGAATATCTTGACCAATCAATCCTCGATCATGATAATGTAGCGTGGAGTAATTCTTAAATGCATGTTACCTTATCTACATCACCGTGTTTATGTTCATAAGGAGGATCGATGATAAAGTATTACATATTAACATTGGTCAACAAAATGTAGCATGGGGAAATTCCTAAATGCACATTTTATACATCAAAGTTATGATGTAAGTTTTATCAATGTTACAACCTAAAGAAACTTCCATTATATTTCATGATGTGCTTTGCAAATAACGGCTTAAAACCATAACCAGTATGCTAACTAAAATGACAAATGGATATAATACAAGTCATAGTATGATGGAAAATCCATTATGTCATAGGATGTGTTTAGATGCAAAGTGTTTGTTAGGATTTAAACAAACATGCATCAAGTTAAACACGTTGTGCATATAAATTAATTATCCTAAAAGTTTCTTAGGATATTACATAGATCCCTAAGATAGAAAATATGTAGTCAAGTATTAGACTACATTTCTATACAAGGGTGCACATCTCTATTAGAGATAGTGGGAGATGAATTGACTTTGAATTAGTCAATACTCGAGATGCACAAAAGGTTGGCATAAGGAACAAGTTCCACAAGTACATGTGGAATAAGAATGTTCTAGAGACACATACTGCATAGGAAGTATGCAACCATGGTGATGGTTTTATATTCACCGCGGTCGATGATATATTATTCATTTACAATAATAAATCCTACAAGTAATCAGTATATGGAAATAAGATAAGATTGACAAGATCAACTAAAATTCAATAATAGATTCCATGTATCAAATTGCAAAGGGGATTATAAATTGAATACTGCGGTGGGTATTCAAATGAAATGATACATGGATGGTACAAGTATGGTACCAATAAGGCTCCATTGGTTATACCAAGTCGGTATGCCTAAATCTATTAGGATTTTACTTGTCAAAGATGAACTTATATGATCATTTTATTGGTCATTGGATGTCAAGATCATCTTTCATTGAAGGTGTCTATATGATGAAACCATAAAGAGATGATGACATCAAATGATGCCAATAAGGGTTGCAAGTTACTGAAATCCAGTAAGCAACAAGATCTTAGAGCATTCATTATAAATGAATCTTTTCCTTGTTTCTACCAAAGGTTAGTGGGAGCGCCAATGTTTTCCAAATGAAATATGTTTGACAACATATGGAAAACAGATTTTGAACTTACAGTTAGATAAGATCAGGTTAAAAGCAATTCTCCAATGATTGAATTCAAGTAGCAACCTAAGTTCTAGGGAACATGATCCACTCGGTAGATCCAAAGGTTGCTTTGTCCTAGTCAATCGTACATATAGTGACATTGTATTGAAAAATACAAGTTGGAACAATTCAAGTTCAGAATTGTTGCCTATGTCACATGGATTAATCTCTCCAGGTTAACATGTTCGGAGCATGTGTAGAGATTAAAGTTGTGAATTGATACCATATACTTTAGCGATGGATCAATCACATATGCCATAATAAGTAAAATAATTGATACTACCAGGATATAATTTATTATAGGCAGATATCAATTATTTCCAGGAGCACTGCAGGTGATGCAGTTAGAACTATCATCTTGTACTTCAGCAAGTACAAATGATATGTATCAGGAATAAGGAGAGGAAGGTATAATAGTTATGGTGGGATATATACTATTAATCCTTAGATCAATTTGATCTAGTATTGTAGTTAGGAAAAGGAGATGAGCGAGTCAATATCATAAAAGCTAGTGGTAGCCATACCTACAAATACCGAGTACGTTGCAGCTTCTAAGGCAGCTAAGAAGTAGTTATAAATCACAAAGATTTGTTCCAGTTCTTGGATTCACACCTAGTGAGAAAAGTATTATCATAATGAGAATTATTATATTCTTACTAGCCAAGTTGTCAAGTTATGACAATGGACAAAAGTGATATACTCGGGGATACCCTATCTTGAGAAGTTCTACTCAAGCATATGAGGTTACATATAACAGATATGCCATGCAGAGAAAATGTGGCAGGCCTAGAAGTTAAAGCCATTACTCAGCAGAAGCATGGTATTTATCATGTGAGTAGCTAGCAAGATTAGTTAGCAAGTTGGCTCTAGTGCAAGTGGGAGTGTTGAAATAGTGGGTGCCCTAGAACCAACTATGTAGTACTTTTGATTACCGTATCATGTGTAGAGTTAGATATGCATGATGATATCTTACCATTATAGTGCAGACTTTTATGCGCCCACTATAATAATGGTAATGTCCAAAGGTTAATTATCATTTCAAGAGGTTATAAAAGATCCCAGTCTATAATGAGAAGCTCGAGATACAATGACACTAATCTTAAATATATGTTCTATAGTCTAGATACATATTACTGACTAGACATAGTAGATGTCTGACTATCAGGTGCTGGGGGCTCATAAGCATTGAGACTTCTTCTAATGAAGTTCACACTTGGTGATCTCTTGTAGTGAGATTATGAGGACATACCCACCAATAGGAACACCACATGTTTTGGGTGTCATTGGTTGTTCTTATCTACGAACATGTGTATTGGTCTTCTGAATTAAGACCATTACCAACGTATATTATTTAATTACGTACTTTGATGCAAGGTGAAAACCATGGCAGTAATGTCGTGGAGAGGTAGTTTGTGTTGGGTTCGTCATTAGTGGTATAACGTTGGTTTGATGGTCAAGAAAGGATTTGTCGCTTCCAAGTTTAGGAAGTTATATATCTCATGCCTGGTTGATCAGGATGGTGTCGCCTTCATAAGTCTTTGGATAAAGTAGTAGAAAGGAAAATCCATCCGGATAGATCAACAAATAATAAATCAAGATAAGGACGATGACACAAGAGTGCGTTCTTCTTTATGAGATATCAAATGACAAAGAGACTATAGTACACAGTCTGTGATTGTAGGTTGGTAGTTGTTGAAATGAATATCCTTATCTTTTTAGGGGCCATGATGGGTTGCTAGACCCCGCTCTTGGTCAGTGGATTTTATTCACTACTATTAAGATAAGGGCCTAGAGGTCCACACACAATAGCATGTTCAAGAATCCTCCCTATTCAGTTGAATAGGTATATGGACATAGTGGGCCCCACCATGGGGTTAGAGCATTGTCCATGTTGTCGATCACCAAAAGAATTAAATAAATTCATTAATATTCAAGTTACGAATATTTGGGATTGAATTTATTTAATGTATTTTTTAGTTCAGTAAATACGAGAAAATATTAATCGAACGAATATTATTTTAATATTCAAGGTTTGCTTAATATTAAGCGGGAAAAGCGAGTTGAGTTAAAAGGATTGGTTTTATCACGTAATATATTTTTTATATATTACAAGTATGTGATAAAATAAATAAATAATATTGACATAGTTATAAGTCGTCATAGTTGTTTATTTAGTGGACGTGGAATTAATGGGGGCCGGGGAACCCAACCAGGTAATTTCCACAATCCGCTATAAATAGAGGAGAGGGGCTCAAGCACAATTACTATTCATGTCAATTTGGTCAGAGGCACTCTCTCCTCCTGCTCTCTAGAGAGAGAATCTCTCGATCCGAGATCGGATCGAGTTTCTCCTCACGCATCGCAAGATCGACGATGTGGTGATCGTCGGAATGTTGAATATGTCATCGGATCACCACGCTAGCTCCTGGAGTTCGACGATCGGCGTTCCTGCGGATTTCTGAAGCGTGTGTGGATGATCTAGAGGGATCCTGCTATGGATCATTCGTGCAACGATCGCCGACGACAAGTTGTGGTCGACAACGACTTCAGATCTGAAACAGGTAAGTTTTCTTTTTAATTTTGTGCTGTTTACAATCTACGCGAGATCCTCGGACCTCTCTGGGGATCATATCGTCGGCGACGACAAGTTCCGTCGTCTCGCTGACGAAAATTTTAAAATCCTCGGCCCACTGGGTTTTGCTGCGGGCTCCGTAAACCTAACAATTATTAGTAATTATTACTAATTATTACTAATTATTAGTAATTATTACTAATTATTACTAATATTACTAATTATTAGTATTTCTTACTAATTATTACTAATTATTACTAATTATTACTAATTGTTACTAATTGTTACTAATTCTTACTAATTATTTCTAATTATTACTAATTTTTACTAATTATTACTAATTATTTCTAATTATTACAAATTATTACTAAATATTGCTAATTATTACTAATTATTACTAATTATTAGTATTTATTAATAATTAATAATATTTGTTACTAATTATTACTAATTATTACTAATTATTACTATTTATTACCAATTGTTAATATTTATTACTATTTGTTAGTATTTATTACTATTTATTAGTATTTATTACTAATTATTAGTATTTATTACTAATTATTAGTATTTATTACTAATTATTAGTTTTTATTACTAATTATTAGTATTTATTACTAATTATTACTAATTATTATTATTTAATAGTATTTATTACTATTTATTTCTAATTATTACTATTTATTACTAATTATTACTAATTATTAATAATTATTACTAATTATTACTAATTATTACTAATTATTACTAATTATTACTAATTATTACTAATTATTACTAATTATTACTAATTATTATTAATTCTTACTAATTATTTCTAATTATTACTAATTATTACTAATTATTACTAATTATTTCTAATTATTACTAATTATTACTAATTATTACTAAATATTGCTAATTATTAAAAATTATTACTAATTGTTACTAATTATTAGTATTTATTACTAATTATTAATATTTATTACTAATTATTACTAACTATTTCTATTTATTACTAATAATTAGTATTTATTACTATTTGTTAGTATTTATTACTATTTATTAGTATTTATTGCTAATTATTAGTATTTATTACTAATTATTAGTTTTTATTACTAATTATTAGTACTTATTACTAATTATTACTAATTTTTACTAATTATTATTATTTATTAGCATTTATTACTATTTATTACTAATTATTACTATTCACTACTATTTATTACTAATTATTACTTATTATTACTAGTTATTACTAATTATTACTAAATATTACCAATTATTACTAAATATTACTAATTATTACTAATTATTTCTAAATATTACTAATTATTACTAATTATTAGTAATTATAACTGATTATTAGTATTTATTACTAATTATTACTATTTATTACTATTTATTACTATTTATTAGTATTTATTACTAATTATTATTATTTATTACTAATTATTAGTATTTACTACTAATTATTAGTATTTATTACCAATTATTAGTACTTATTACTAATTGTAAATATTTATTACTATTTTTTTCGTAATTATTAATATTTTTTCTAATTATTACTAATTAGTGTTAATTACTATTAATTACTGCAAAATACAGCTACTAATTACTAATTACTGCTAATTATTTATATACATTACTAATTATCGTTAATAATTATTAATTAGTACTAATTATTAAGAATTAGTACTTATAATTTAATTTTATTATTACAAATAAATATTGATGACAAAACAATTTGAATCTAACTTTATGACAACTAATCAACAATAATTAAAATTAATATAAAGAAATGAAATGAATACGAAATTAAATAAAACATAAATACCTTTAAACTTGATCTCTTATAATTGTAGATGGCTTCAAAACTTTTTCGTTAAAAAAACTAACTCTGAAAAATTTTCACTCTAAAATTAGAGGTTAGAGAAGCAGAGAAAGAATGAATTGAGGAGGGAAGAAAAATCAGATGGGGGTATATATAGGTTAGATTAGTTGTGACGAGATTATTTGCGATGGGATTCCCGTCGCAAATATCTTCAGCCGCATTAATTACTGTCGGCAATTAAAAGGTTATTTGTGATGGGTCCTATTGCAAAAAGTAACTCGCCGACACACTATTTGCGATGAGACAACATCCCGTCGCAAATAGGTTTTTACCGCCGCTGGTTATTTGCGACGGGTCCCGTCGCAAATACCCTCCGGGGGTCGAACTAGTTGCGATGGGGGATCCCCTGTCGCAACTAGTGTTTACCGCCTCGTGGTATTTGTGACGGGCGGTGCCTACCCGTCGCAAATACCATTTCGCGCGGTTTGGCGCGCAAACCGCGCGTAAGTTTTTGCGATGGGGTGCCTAGTCCCGTCGCAAATAACCCGTCACAAAAATCAGTTTTTCCCGTAGTGTTTGTCGTTCCGGAGTGTTTGTTTTCTTGATTTTCATAATCGGTTCACTTGTTTTTATATAATGGAGTTCATGTGGAATGGATGTAAATCTCCAGAATTGAATTTACAAATTATTTATGAACATACATATGTGTTAATGTTCATTTATATCATTTGGTTACATGGAATGAGGATGAATCATTAGATGAAATATTAATGACATTCACTTTGATTATTTTAGCAGTATTTTGATTATTAGGAACTAGTTTGGTATTAGGATTTAATAACATGTACGTATACTGGTTCCTAAATATTAAGTATGTTATAATACATATATTTTATTCTTTTTAAAACATCAAAAGGGTGTCATGACCATTAATTAAGGATAAATTGAAGAATGAAACTTCGTCGTCCACGAAGGTTGTAAATTAGAACCTCACAGACGGTGGTTTCGTTTATACAATAAAAGGGAGAGAGTAAGAATATGGATGATGGTTCTTCCATTAACATGATTTAATTCCTATATATAGATTATAATGGAGTTATTAGGGTCATTTGGACAGAGGTGGTGATGAGAGGATAATAATAGAAAGGAACTTGAAATGAAAATGAAAGAAATAAAATGTGAATTTACCTCTTGAATCCACCTTCTTGAGAATCTCTTTAAGGGAAGGGGTTTGAGTCTTTTGGAAAGAACAAGAGCTTATTGGACGTGGGTAGTGACTAGGGAAGGGTATTTGGGCATAAAGTTGAGTAGCTTCAAGGCTTAGAGGAGTGAGGAGAAGAGGGAGTGAGGGGGGGGGGATTATAGTGGAGGAGAGTAAATTTTGAATATTTTATTAATTTTTTATTAATTCCCTGAAGACAACCAATAGTGTTGTTTCCAGTGACACCTAATAGTAATAAGTGCACGTTATTTCGAAATAAGGGGCCTTACATCACTCATGATGTCATAAATAGTGTATTTAATTGATAATTTTTATACACGGTATTTTATTGTATTTCACTATTCATCAAAAATTCAAATTTTTCAGAAAAATACCAAAAATTCACCCTTACCATTATTTGATGTGTATAATTCAAAAATACACTCCATTTTTTGAAAATAATTTTCAAAATATTTTTAATTTAATTTTTAAATAAAATCATAATTTATTCGAAAAAAACAACATTAAAACTATAACTTGCTTTATAAAACCATAACAAAATTAATCAAGGTCCCATAAAATTATCTGATAAACATAATAAAATAAAATAGAAATTTATGAATACATTTTATGAAAATAAATTTCCATTTTAAATTATTAAATTAATCATAAAATTGTAATTAAAATATTTATGACATACAAAAATACCAATGCTTATACTATGATCATTGTTTCACTTTTAAAATGTCTAAATTGTATTTATACATTCATGGGTGAAGTTTCTATTTTTTTGGCCAATTTACTATTCATTTCTATTCATAAGGGCATGTTACTATTCATAAGGGTATGTTACTATTCACCAAAAATTAATTTTGTCTTATCAGACTGGAAATATCTTACTAAACACAATAGTGTATGTCAGTTTTTTAAAATTCAAATCACAGAGGTGGAAAAATTATGTTTTCTTGGCTAGGTAATAACAAATTAGTGTTTGTAGAGACTCAGTGTTCCATGCATTATATAATAATTCTATTTGTAAATTCTTGGGGTGTTACATTATCCCCTCCTTACAAAAATTTTGTCCTCGAAATTTGGAATTGAACTTCGAAAGTTAATGGTTGATACTTGAAGATTCCATTATGGGAAACCCACATCAAGAATATGGTTAAAATATACTATTAATAAGAGGAAAGGGAAATGAATCATTTACTACAATACAACGCATCCTAATTGGATGACATGGTCATGGAAAAAATAATCAAATCATTATGTAGTGACATTAAAATCTAAACCCCATAAAATGATCATCTTAAACCATTTCTTAAATGGTCAAAAATTAAAAAATATAATGATTCAACACATTATAATGATGGTCTCTAAATTTCCATGATGAACTTATCATTAACCCTTAATCAAAAAGAAGCAGCTCTAAAATTCACATTCCAAACATGTGAATAACTTCATCATGTATCCTCTTGAAATGTGGTAATAACTTGAATTACTATAAAAATCATATTGGAAACATGCATTATTCCATATTTCTTAAGTAAGATACATGTTATTAGATATATTCCTTAAATCCAAAAGTGATGTAAAATCCATCGATGATAGCATAGACCACTTCTCGACAAGTAAATAATCAGTTCCAAGGTATTCAGTACTTATCCAAATCAATCATTTCTTCATCATTATCTCAACATCAGATATATATTAAGGGTTTTCTTTCCCTCAATCATGTTTTTTTCTAAAAAGTTTAACTTTATAATGAATCACTTTTCATTTGTACCATTCATCATATGACCTCAAATCCTTAATAAAATAGTATTGCAGTACAATCCTTATATATCTCATAATTCTTACAACTAGTACATTACTGAAAAAATATTCAAATGACATGATTATTGACTAGGAATATTAATCATTCTACTTCATCTGTGGTAGCATCATAACTTGATAATTATCAAAAATCATCATTTGGGGTATATTCCTTTGATGCTTGGTACATTAGTTTGCATAGTGTCCCATCTCCTTGCAATTGAAGCATTGAATATAGGAAAATTATTTCCTTGTCTTGAAATTATGAGCATGGTGTCCTTTTTCTCGACACTTGAAGCAAACTCCTTTTCCTCGAAAGCATATACCAAGGTGTTTCCTTCCACAATTATCACATGTGGGAAAATACATATTTCCCTTCTTCCTTTTTTTCTATGTTTTTCCCTGCCATCCTATTCTTCTTTTGCTTCCCTTCAAATCCATAGGACTTAGAAAAGTCTTTAAATACCTTGTCAACACATGGTACTATTTCCTCATATGATGAGGATACTTGGGAGACAATATTCCTTTGAAATGATGGCATAAGACCATCAGAGATACGATCCTTCTTACTATTCTTATCATGTACATTGGTTAAGGTCTCATTCCTTCTACTGGGCACCATTTCTAATCAATTCCATATTATATATTAGCTTATAAAATTATGAACTCTCTATATCTCTAAACATGGTATAACACATAACATAAATTTATGCATCATAATTCCTTGAACCATATGATTTGGTTACTTTAGGGCACAAATCCTTCATAATTGTTTGTAATAATATTATGAATTTACTAAATCATATCCCCTAGGAGTGTTGAACCAAGAGTTCAACAAGGCCCATTGTCATGCACCGGTTCTCGTTTGAGTCTATCTCAAAGCAGTGTTTTTGGGTTTTACCCCTAGATACATCTGTGCTTGAGCCACCTCTACTTATTCACATCTATAAAGGGATGTATTTTCTTGATAAACCACATAATTTATTCCTTACCAAAATTCTAGGATGTCCTTGTATTCTTATCCCCAAATTCTATCTTAGGTTTTTGTTCACTAATCTACTTTTTATATATCTAATTTACAAGTTTTCTACTAAACTTACTTTGATGCCAACTATAATTCCCCGACCCCAGAAGCTCGGAGCTCATGCATTATTTTAATACATTAGCATGATTATAAGGAATCAAATCCTGAAGTACTGAGTAGTTTATTTGTTTTGGAAAACCCGATACATACATAGGTTCAACATTACAACTTGAAAATAAAAACAACATATAAGTATTATTGGGAATATCCACAACTCTAAGTTTATCCCTGTAGGGCAGTCATAAAAACATATTTATGTCTTGAAAAACATAAAACATAAGAAAAGGGTGAGATCAGATGCTCAATAAGGGTAAGAAATACAATAGAAGATATCATAAACATAAACATTAGACATAGTGAATAACTAAAAAAACATTCCTTTTAAAAATAAACTTGAACATAATATGGTAGGAATACGATATTAGTAAATATTTCTATAATAAAACATAATCATGGGTATTCTACAAGTCAAATAACCACATGAACTATGAATTTATAGATTCATAATGAGGGAAATGCATATGAAGGACATTCTAAAACATACCATCTGGTCCTCTTCCAAGATGTCTAAAAATTATTAAGGCCTCGGCCAAAACCATATATCAAATTGGGAAAGGCGTCGGCCAAGTCCACATTTATTTGTCTCATGAGACCTATCGATGCACCGAGGGGATATATCAGGCCCAACCTGACACATAATAAGTCCAATGAATTCCTTATATGAATGGGGTGAACATAAAAAAACATATACATTCATATTTAAACTAACATATGAAATGTAAATAACTTTCCCCATTCATTAATCATAAACACAACCATTTAGAGTAATACGGTGAATGGTTTCAAGATAGTATATCCATAATCAATATAATCATAAAAAATTAAATAAAACATGGTGGATGATAACATATGAGATAAACCTCAATGAGGAACAAGATTCAATAGAGGACATTGACATATATGAATACACTTTTAAATGAGACAATTGAAAAATCCTTGAGGAAATAATCATTAAACATTCCAAAGTATCCCATACCACCTTGAAACATTCAAATCATGTTCCATTAGAATATCATGAGAATAAGGAGACTCTTGATATGATATAAAAAATGGAAGTACATACACCAAAATCAATAAATAAGTGGTGAACAATTCATATATCCCATAAAATATAAAGTGAGATGAGAAAAACCCTTTTTTACTTTGCAAAGATGAGTTTTTTGGAAAATCATTTGTATTTGTCATAAATCAGGTTTTAAAAATTTTTATCCCAGAAAATAAAATTTAAATTCATTAAAATTATATTTTAGGATTAAATACAGTCTTATTATGGTAAAATCATTTAAAAAGAGTTTTTAAAGAAGATTTAGAAATAAAATATTTTGGTGCGGTTTAAGGAAAATATTAAAGGATTTTAAAGTGAAAAGGCATATTTGCTTTCATAAAAAAAGAAATGAAACAAAATAGATTTTAAATTTAAAATGTGTGATTTTATGAATATAAATATGGTTTAAAATAGATTATATATTTAACTTCAAAATATGTAAAAATTTGAGAAGTTCCTTGAATCGAGCTTGTATTTCGGGAAGAATTTTTGAAAGATCCTTTTAAAACATAAAACTCTCCATAAATAAAATTAAGATTATGGTTGGTAAAAATATATAGAATATTCATACAAAATTTATGTTGATTACATAAGAATAAATAGTAATATCATTTAGGTGAGTAAAGAATAAGAACAACCCGAATAAAAATGGAGGTTCTGGTAGATTATACTTAAAACTTTGTAATCAATTGAATCATATGCCCCAAAATTAATAATCATCAATGATAAATTTATTATCATGAAAATAAATAGATTCATGACTTGAGACATCAATGGGATGTATACATACACTATACAAAAGTAGTAATAGTGAATGTGGAATATCTCACAAAAATGGAAGTGAGATGAAGAAACCCCTTGCCTTAAGTTCGAAAGTGTTCCGCTCTTGAACTTAAGGTCCTGGAATATGAAATTAGACTTATTAATAACTTAATTCAGAACCTATTAAAAGTTTATTTAGTTTATTTTTATTTTATTAATCCCATTATTCCCTTATTTATTACTTATAATATTGAATTTAGTCGTTTTAGACTGTTCGTTTTCTTGATTTTCATAATTGGTTCACTTGTTTTTATGTAATAGAGTTCATGTGGAATTGATGTAAATATCTAGAATTGAATTAACACATTATTTATGAACATCCATTGGTGTTAATGGACATTGAGATATTATTTTAAATAAGATACATGGGGGGGGGGGTGAATTATAGTTAAAAAAACTCAAAATTTTAATCCACTTCAAGTATTAAGTTGATCTTTTATTATATTATCGATAAAATCAAAGATCAAAGTAGCATAAATATAAACTGTATGAAATATAGTTAGAAAAATGAAAATAAAATGATCGGTATTTTAAATTACTAAAGAAAGAGTTAATAAAAATTAATTTTAAAAAACAAAATACAAAGTATTGGTTAGTAAACCAAATACTCCTTTAAAATGATATTATTAAAAAACACTTTTAAACCAAAGTGAATGGTAAGTATTTTAAAAATATCCAAGGTATCCAAAAATTTAAACCTATCATAAGGTATCCCTGATTTTATACCTATCAGAAGGTTTTTCTTCCTATTTATAGAATCCCCCGACTAAACCTATTGGTAGAAGCTCACTTATACACACTAGAATAACTTGAGCTTGGTATTATTATCCATTGAACCCCTCTATCACATGATAATAATTTTTTCTATATTTCTATCCTCGAAATCCCTCAATCATGCATGATAGAAAGTATAAAAAATACAAAAGAAATTACTAATATATTTGTAATGAAAACCTAACAATTATAGAAATTAACATAAACACTCAGAAAGAAAAATATTACACTAACGAGAAGCAATCTCAAAAAATATATTTCAAATCATCAAAAAAAATAATTCATAATGATAAATCCTTTTTAATTGGAAAGACGAGTTTTTTGGAAAATCATTTGTATTTGTCATAAATCTGGTTTTAAACATTTATATCCTAGAAAATAAAATTTAAATTAATTTAAATTATATTTTAGGTTTAAATAAAGTCTTATTATGGTAAAATAGTTTAAAAATAGTTTTTAAATAATCTTTAGAAATAAAACATTTTGGTGCGATTTAAGGAAAATATTAAACAATTTTAAAGTGAAAAGGAATGTTTTCTTCCATAAAAGAAGAAATAAAAAAAAATAGATTTTTCACTTTAAATTTTTTGATTTTATAAATATAAATATGGCTTAAAATATATTATATACTGAACTTCAAAATAGGTAAAAATCTGAGAAGTTCCTTGAACCAAGCTTGTATTTCGGGAAGAATTTTTGAAAGATCATTTTAAAACATAAAACTCCCAATAAATAAAAGTAGGATTATGGTTGGTAAAAATATATATAAAATTCACACATAATTTATGATTATTACATAATAATAAATAATAATATCATTTAGGTGAGTAAAGAATAAGAGCAACCCGAATAAAAATGGAGGTTTTGGTAGATTATACTTAAAACTTTGTAATCAATTGAATCATATGTCCCAAAATTAATAATCATCAATGATACATTTATTATCATGAAAATAAATAGATTCATGATGTGAAACATAATTGGGAAGTATACATACACCATACACAAGTAGTAATAGTGAATAAGGAATATGTCACAAAAATGGATGTGAGATGAAGAAACCCCTTACCTTAAGTCCAAAAGTGTTACACTCTTGAACTTAAGGTATGAGAATATGAAATTAGACTTATTAATAACTTAATTAAAACCCTATTAAACATGTATTTAGTTTATTATGATTTTATTAAGCCCATTATTTTCTTATTTATTAGTTATAATATTGAATTTCATCGTTTCAGAGTGTTTGTTTTCTTGATTTTCATAATCAGTTCACTTGTTTTTTGTAATGGAGTTCATGTGGAATGGATGTAAATAACCAGAATTGAATTTACACATTATTTATGAACATAAATATGTGTTAATGGTCATTTATATTATTTGTTTACATGTAATGAGGATGAATAATTAGATGAAATATTAATGACATTCACTTAGATTATTTTAGCGGTATTTTGATTATTTGGAACTAGTTTGGTATTATGATTTAATAATATGTACTTATACTGGTTCCTGAATATTAATTAGGTTATAATACATATATTTTAGTATTTTTAAAACATAAAAGGGTTTCATTACCAGTAATTAATGAGAAATTGAATAATGAAACTTCGTCATCCATGAAGGTTTTAAATTGAAACCTCATGGATGACGGTTTCCTTTATCCAATAAAAGGGAGAGAGTAAGAATATTGATGATGGATATTCCATTAACATGATATAATTATAGTATATAGATGATACTGAAGTTATTATGGTCATTTGGAGAGAGGAGGTGAGGAGAGGATAATAATAGAGAGGAACTTGAAACAAAGAAAGAAAGAAATAAAATGTGAATTTACCTCTTGAATCAACCTCCTTGAGATTATATTTAAGGGAAGGGGTTTTGGTCTTTTGGAAAGACCAAGAGCTTCTTGGATGTGGGGAGTGACTAGGAAAGGCTATTTGGGTAGAATGTTGAGGATATTCAAGGCTTATAGGAGTGAGGAGAAGAGGGAGTGATGGGGGGAGGGGGGTTATAGTTGAGGAGAGGAGTAAATTTGGAATATTTTATTCATTATTTTATTAATTCCTTCAAGAAAACCAATAGTGTTGTTTCATGTGACAAATACTAGTAATAAGAGCATGTGATTTAGAAAAAAGTGGCCTTAAATCACTCATGATGTCATAAATAGTGTATTTAACTGATAATTTGTATATACGGTATTTTACTGTATTTCACTATTCGTAAAGAAATCATGTTTTTTAGAAAAATACAAAAAATACACCTTTACCATTATTCTACATGTAGAATTCAAAAATGAACTCCATTTTTTGAAAACTATTTTATAAATATTTTTAATTTAATTTTTAAATAAAATCATAATTTATTCAAAAAAAACAACATTAAAACTATAACTCATTTTCTAACACATTGAAAAATTATTCAAGGTCCCATAAAATTATCTTATAAACATAATAAAATAAAATAAAAATTTATGACTACATTTTATGAAAATAAATTTGCATTTTAAATAATTAAATTAATCATAAAATTGTAATTAAAATATCTATAACATACAAAAATACCAATACTTATATTATGATTGTTTTTTTTCACTTTTAAGATGTCTAAATTATATTTATACATTCATGGGTGAAGTTTTTTTTGGCCAATTTACTATTCATTACTATTCATAAGGGTATGTTACTATTCATAAGGGTATGTTACTATTCACCAAAAAATATGTTTGTCTTATCAGACTGGAAATATATTACTGAAAACAACCATGTATGTCAATTTTTTAAAATTAAAATAGCAAAGGTGAAAAAATTATGTTTACTTGGCTAGGTTATAACAAAGTGGTATTTGTAGAGACTTAGTGTTCCATGCATTCTATAATAAATCTATTTGTAAATTCTTGGGGGGTTACACCTAAAACCTAGGGACAATACCTCAAGTCGCGTCGCATGCAAATAGAATTGCAGTGTATGATCCTCCAATGCATCACATCTCCTATCTAGTGTGTCACCATGAGTCATCACGATGTGCTTCACTCGTCTCGTCATTATACAACATTACTCGCACGCAGGCGGGGGAGTATCAGGATATAAAAATACATCTCTGAGAATGGGCGCACAAGCCCTTATACATATAATGACTTGGAGGCGATACAAAAATCAACTTATTATTAATTAAAATAATTACTACAATGCTATTCAATAAATAAATAAATAAATTAAATAAGTAAACAAGAACCAGACATGCATTGGGCGATCTCTAGCTCATGATCAGCACACACATTAACTCGCGTATATAAGATAAATGCAGAATAAAAATTAAACTTTCATTTAAATAAACTCAAGGGAATTTAATTGAATTAAAATTTTCACTCTTATTTGTAATTCAATACTAACGTCGTTTGGTCCCAATTAATTGATTAAATTTTATTCTGAAAATTAAATTAAATAACTAATTTAAGTAAACAAAAAATTAAATAAATTTACACCACAATCATTATTAAACCAAAAATTAATATTTAATTAATTTAATTATCAAATATAATTAAATTAATTATTTTAATTAACTTTTGATTAAATTAAATTACCTGGGCCTCGAAATAACTTGCAGGGCCTGTGCGGGTTAGGGAGAACCCACATGGGCCCAATCCGGGCTGTACCGACCCCATATAGGGGTGATATAGGTCAGGCAGGTCCATCCAAGCTCATTCCAGGATGGACAGACCCAAAGATGCCCATTTCAAGGCTGGTCTGGTCTTTGTAGAGCACCAAGGGAGCACCTCACTGAAGAAGTCACCATGGCCAAGCAGGGCCCAAGAAAGGCATGCTCAGGACAGAGTGATGAGATTGGGTGAAGTGGCCAATGACAGGCTGAGCAAGGTGGTCGAAATGACACCACACCAACGAAGAAGAGGAGTCAGAGTGGTGGTCCCATCCAGTGAGGGGAGGGAGGTCCGCTTCAACACCAGGAGGCACCGCGGCCGGATCTCACTAGAGAGGGAAACTGAAAGGTAGAGGAAAAGGGAGAATCCCTGGTGCGGTGGTGTCTCGTGCTGTGGCTGGTGGTTGGGAGCTACCAGATTTGGCTGTAGAGAGGCAGGCTGTTTGGGGTGGAGGAGGCCGGGGGGTGGCAGGCGGTCGGTCGGAGGCACCCAGTCGGTTCGACAAAGGGAGTTCAGGGGGTGGTCTGGTTCTGGTTCTTTTAGGAGGGGATTCTCGATGGGAGCAGGGGACCGTCGGAAGAGGGGAAGGTCCGGAGCAGAGTTGGTTGGGCACGGGATGTCGCCGAGAGATGGATGGCCAGGAGCATCCGGGGTGGCCGACACCTACGCCTGGTGTGTGGAAGAGGTCAGGAGGGAGGCAGCCATGCTGGGCCGCCATGCGTGATAAGATGCCGCTCAACCCCCCAAACCCTACTCCTCTTTTTTTGTCAACCTAAACATGCTTTGTTGGTATCCCCTTTTTTGGGTATTCTGAGACTTGCTTTGTAGGTCTCCCCTTTTTTTGAATAAAAATTCCTAAAGGTTATTTAGGATTAGGAAAAATTATAATATTTATTATAATAAAAACCTTATAATAATTGAATTGTTATTATAATAAAACTATAATAATAATAATAATTATTAACTTCACTAGAAAATACTATTCTGTTGACCACTATCGCGCCGAAATTCTAATTCACAGGAAATAAAATAAAAAACTGACTTTTTTAAGAAATAAATATATATATATATACATGTTCTTCATTTTACGACTCATAAAATGAATTTAATCTTATTTCAAAACTTTTTATGGATGCAGACTATCCATATGATGTCTAATTTTGATTTTGTCTATGGCGTTGGAACTGTAACAATTCCCTCTTCATAGCTTAATGCAAATTTAATTTTTCAATTGAATTAAAATCCTCACATGCTCCCTCTGATGACACTTTACGGAATCATGCACACAACAGAATCCCCAAAAGGGGGGATTTTATTTTTTTTATCGACGATCGACGTAATCTTTTTGATGTTAATGAGTAGCTTCCTGATTAAAGCCGAGGATATTGCATGAAGAATTTTAAACACAAAATAAAAACCTTAAAATATATAGTTTAGATCCACAACTGCGCACGATGTATGCTCGTCATTGGTGATCGCTGCTCAAAGAATCTGAAGCCGAATTCCTCTAGATCATTCAAATGTGCTTCAAGAAACCTGCAGGAGCGCCGATCATCGAATTTTGGGTGCTACCATGGAGATCTGATGAAACTTTCAACAATCCAAAGATCACTTCATCGCTTTGCTTGTGATGCCTGAGAGAGGGCTCAATCCAAGCTCTTTGGATCCAAAGTGTCTCTCTCTAGGACGTGGGGATAAAAGAGGAGAGAGAGAGGAAGTGAATAGTGCGTGGAAAAACTCCTATATTCCTCTATTTATAGAGTGAAATGAAATTACCCAAAAATACCGGCCCGACCCTCAAACAATTAATCACACTATATAAACAATATTTTGACTACTAAACTGAGTCATAAATATTATTTATTATTATTATCACTTAATTATAACAAATATATTTCATGATAATACCTGAGAAATTAACTCAGATCATACTCCCTCAAATATTAATTGAACCTTGAATATATTAATATTCGTTCAAATAATATTTTTTATGTATTTACTTAAGACTTGTAAATACAATAAATAAATAAATTCAATACCCATTATTTATAACTTGAATAATATGAATTTATTTACTGCATTGGTGATTGTTTAACCTTAGAAAAATCCCAGACCCCATTGGTGGGGCCCGCCATATCTAAAACTTCTATTTAACTGAATAAGAAAAATTCTCATATATGCTATTGTGTGTGATCCTATAACAGTGAATATTATTCACAGACCAAGAGTGGGATCTAGCAACCCATCATGGTCCCTAAAGAGATAAGGATTGTCACAGCAGCGAAAACCATCCTACGAACACGTACTGTATAATATAATCTCTTTGTCTTTAATATCTCATAAAGCATGACACACTCACATGTCATTACCCTTTTCTTGTTTTACTATTTTTTGATCTAACTGGATGGATTTACCCTCAACTACCATGGCCATGGTCTTATGAAGGTACTACCATCCTTATCAACATGGCATGAGATATAATACTTCTATAACCTAAAAGTGACAAATCCTTTCTTATCTATTCAACCAATGTCATGTCATCAATGACACACCGAACACAAACTACCTCTCAATGATTTCAACATCATGGTTTTAATCTTGCATAAATTTACATGATCTATTAACATATAATGGAAATTATCTCAAGTCAGAATACCATTACACATGATCATAGATAGGAACATCCAATGACACCTGAATCATGCAGTGTTTCTATTGGATGGTTTGTCCTTATGATCTCACTACTAGAGATCACCAAGTGAGAAATTAATGAGAATAATTCTTAATGCTTATGATACCACAACACTTAATAGTCAAACATCTACTGTGTCTGATCAGTAAGATATATCTAGACCATAGAACGTATGTTTAAGATTAATGTCATAGTTTCTAGAGGTTCTCATTATATCCTGGAATATGCTATAACCTTTTGATACACCAATTAATATTTGGAAATTACCATTTAAATAGTGGATTTAGAAAATTATACACTATAATGGTAATATGACATCATGTATATCTAACTGTATACACGATATGGTAATAAAAAACACTAAATAGTTGGGTCTAGGGCACCCACTATTTAAACATGATGGGAGGTGTTTGATTATTTAATGGTCAGATGTGTAATGTTGTGTGTGTGATACAATGGTGTATTTTTTAAGGAGGGAAGAATGTTGGTCGAGTAAGATGGTGTAATTATTCAATAAAGGTTGAATTGATTCATCTTTCAGTGTGCTTTTGTTTCCTAACTATTGTTGTGTGGTTTGATTTTTTGAACCAACCTACTGATTTTTGATGTTGGTTTGAAGATATTTCATCATTGCATTACCAAGGAATTATTCTTGGGAAGCATAATGAGTCATGGGATGAGGTACTATTCAGATATCGTCAATATAAGGTATCAAAGTTCATTGGTAAAGTGTCAGGCCTCAAGATTTAGGAGTGGCTAGAATAGGTTAAGGTTGGATTCAAATTGACCAGAGCACCAATTAAATTATAAGTTTACTTACAAGTGAGTTCATTCCTAGGTGTGTCACAGGCATGGGGGAATATGAATCATGGTCATCCAAAAGAGGTTTCTTGGGAAGAATGCCTTATCTTGGTCAGAAAAGAGTTTGTTCCCTTGATATAGAGGGACAAACATGTGAAAGATCTCTTAGATCCCCAATAGGGAGGATCCAGTGTGCATGATCTCATGATTCTCTTTTTCAATTTGACCACCCAATTTCTAGATCTCTTAGTTGATGAAGATATGTGTGTATGACATTTTGAGTCCACCTTGATGGTAAAGATTTGATAGAGGGTTTAAAGTTTGTGGTTAAAGTCTTGGTTGGATGTGAGGGATCCTCCCAAGGTGATTGAGATGTGTTTACTACAGGATGTTAAGAAGTCTAGTAATTCCACTTTGAGTTATGGGCCTTGTTCTAGGTGTAAGTGGAGAGTGTGGTGGTCTTCTATAGATAGAGAGTGGCTTAGAGAAAGGGGTTTTTAGTTTCTCAAGGTGTCCCATGTTTGGTGATTTGATCTTTTTTTGTTGTAACAACGAGTGGCATTGACAGTATGAGATCCCTATGATTCATGGAGTTATTAGGTTTTGGTAAGGTGATTGATTTGTTCGGTAGGATGGCTAGAATTTCATGGGTAGATAGTTAAGATAAAGTAAGTTTGGTTTGATTGTTTGAGAGTATTATTTGAGTTAGAAACTTATTTTTGTCATAATAAAATTATTTTGGATGATATTTAAAACATTGGTTTAAAGTGGTTCCTTCACCATATTCTATTCCTATTCCTCTTAAAATGGTTTATTTTTTTTAAAAAATAATTGATTCTGTTGTTTTTAGAATTAAAATTTAATGATTTTATAAGAGAAAATGAAATCTGTTTTTTGTTTACTCAAATACATGAAGGTTTTTTTGAGAAACTCATATGAAAATCCATTCATTGAAAGTTGTTCTATTGAATGATCACAATTGTAGAGACAGATTATTGAAAGTGGATCCTTATAAAATCAATGTAACAGAACTAGGAATAAAAACTTTTAACTTAACCATCACTTTGAGTTTCACTTACTCAAGCATGTTTACTCTAACTCACAAAAACATTCAAATAAACATAAGAAAGAGAAATTAAATCATGTAAAAGGACACAATAATTTTTTACATGGTTCATACTTTTTTTCTACTTCCACAGGAAGAAAAATGAAAATTATTCAATTCATAAGAGGTAAAAAGGTTACAATCTCTTATGAATTGGAAACCTTATAGATCAGTAACAATTAATTCAATAACACCTCAGTAATGTGGACCCACCCCATTTTATAAATGGCCCCACCCAGTCATCTAATTAAAAAAATTAACTACAATTGTGGGAATCCATACATTAAACTATTTAACTTCTAATTCCCTATTTTAATCCTTATTCCAAATGCCTATCATTGATAAAATAATAATTCTCCCAATGCCTCACTCCTTTTCCAAAAATCCATCCCGGAAGTGGTTAAAATGATGGGGCTTCCTTATCCTATTTTTCACAACAAATTATGAGATTTTGGTATATTTAACAACACACTAAGAAACCATCGGAAGTTCATGAACTTCTAACAAAATCACTACCAACCACTAAAGGTTTCTACTATTGATCTAACATGGATAAAGGGTCACCTTAAATTCAGAATTCCGTTAAACAAACTCCATCATGTGAAGAGTCTTTAAAAACCTAAAAATATCCCACTTTAAGGCTTCTTCAAGGATCTATCGACATCTTCCAACACTTTAGAAAACATCACCCTTTATACTTCCATTATATTCAACACTTCTCCACCCCCCTATATATTCACCCGAGTCCAAATAAGGCATGATGCCTCCTCATGCTCTCCTGGACCAAAGCCTTTGTGAACATATCTTTTGGGTTCTATCATCTAGTTATATTATATGACCCCAACACTTCATATTCAAATAAATTTAGGATGTAATGATACTTCAGGTCAATGTGATTCGTCCTCATACGGAAAACTAGATTTTTGAAAAAATGTACCTTACTCTGACTGTTATAGTAGAACAACGCATTTTTATGGTTGTTTCCAAGATCATTAATTAGAAGTTTCAACCACACCATTTACTTACTTGCATCCATTTCCACAATATATTCTACTTTATTTGTGGAGAGTTCAATCACTAGTTTTATCCTTGACATCCTGATGATTGTAGTTCCCCTGAAGAAAAAGCCACACCTAGGCATTATTTTCTATGAATCCAAGTCTCTCCCAAATTATTCATCAACAAACTCAAACAATATATCATCAAATATGAATAAATATTTTTTATATCTATTAATTTGAGATATCTCAAGGTTCACTTCACAGATTATTAATTTTATTTCCCCATATTTTACATGAATTGACTTAAAATTCCCACTATATGGGAAATAACTAGTCTAGTGAACACTGTGGAATTAATGAGACTTCTTACCATTGATTCATACAATATTCTCACCATGTGTTTAGTACCTTATTTCATTTATGGTGCTTGTTCCTTTAAGAGTTTTAAGTGTCCTATAAAAGTAGTTGAAATATCTTTGCATCTAATCATCATAAATTGTTCTAGGATCTTATGAACATACCCTTTATGAGATAAAAAATCTTCTGATATTCTTATCTCTCTAAATCTTCATACCCAATATTATCCTTTCTTATCTAATATCTTTCATTTCAAAATTCCTCAATAAGTACTTCTCCAAATTTAGAATATGTTGGATTGATGTACCCACCAGAAGCATGTCATCCACATACAATAGTAGAATGATGAAGTCCTCATTGTTGAATTACTTATGGTAATAATAATGGTTAGAGTTTCTCTAAATGAGACAATTACCCTCTATGAATTAGTTTAACTTATTATTATAATTCCTTGGAACTTATTTTAACCCATAAAGACTTTTATTGAGTTTACATACCAAGTACTGGTTTCATTGATCTAGAAAACCAACAAATTGATTCATGTATATTTCCTCCTCTATATCACTATGAAGAAAATCTATATTCTCATCTATTTTCTCTAGATATAATCACCTGGAAGCAAAATATATGAGTATAGTTCAAATGGTAATTTGCATAACTACTCGAAAGAAAATTTTAGATACGTAAATAATATCCTTATTCTAAAAACATTTGACCACTAGCCCCATATTATACCTCTTACTTTAGTTAGATTCATTTTTATCTAGGAAAATCACATGTTTTCAAGTTACCTGTTTTTGGTGGGTAAATCCATTAGTTCATAGGTGTTATTTTCATGAAGAGAATTAAAATACAACTACATGGAAAACTACCACTTACTGAAATAACCATATTTAGCTACTTCTTTTAGGATTTTTTTTTATCTCCTCAATCTGTTAAAGCTATGAAATTTAGGTTAGATATATACCTCTACATCAGCTATTTGACCATTATAGACCTCTGCAATACTTCTTTCAAATATTCTTTTTCTTGAAATAAAACATCCAAAATTTCATCCTCTAAAACTCTGGATCGATTCTCACTAATTATTAAGGTTTCAAGTATATTTTATTTTGGCCTCATCATTAAAACTTCTATGTAACCCCCCTAAACTTTCCTCTAAAATTTGTAAAATTTCGATAATCTTAAATCCATTTGAGCTCTCTAAATTTTTTGAATTTTTTTCTCTCTATTTAGATCATTTAAACTGAATTTGGTTCACTTCCTTCAAATTCATTTACCTTTATATTCATTCCTTACACAAAACCTACACATTAAAGAGAACATTCTTATTAATGATTATTTTTTTATCATCATCCCTAAATCAAAATCCAAAATTTTCATTTCTATAATCAATGAAATAACATGATCTAAATTTCATATCAGTATTATCTATATATTTGGAATCCATATGTGAATAAGATAAAATTTTAAAGACCATGAGGTGGGATAATTTCAGTGTCTTTACTATCCAAAAATCTTTAAGGGATTCTTTTCCTATTGGAACTGAGGGGATTTGATTGATCAATTATTCCATAATACTGACTGATTCCTCCCAAAAAACTTTTTACATCTCTAAATACAATTTCATATACTGAACTATTTCCATGAATGTTCGATTCATCCATTAAAATAGTTTGTTTTCTCAAACATTTATAGAACAATCTTCTCTTTCCTAATTCCTCTATGCCTGCAGAAGTTCTAAAAACTTGTTCGAGTGTACTCACCTTCATTGTTTGATCTCAAGAATTTAGTTTTGCATCATTTTTTTCCTTTAAACCTTTGATTTAAAATACATTAACACTATGAAAACTTCTAACTTATGTTTTAGGAAGTATATCTAAACTTTCCTCATGGATTTTCTAACAAAAGTCACAAATTATCATGAACTTATATAATATTTAACTAAGGAAGGCCCCCAAACATCTGTAAATACTAACTCCAGCTTCTAGCTCTTCAGAGGTCTTATGACCAGATTAAAACTCATATTCCACTACTTATATAGTATAAAACTCTTCAAAAACTTTTTAATTTTTAATTTTCCAACTTCAGTAAGTATTTTTCTACTTTAGTCTTCATAAATTTCTCACCGAGGTTCCCAAACCCATAGGCCATAGATCTAAATTTCTGATTATTTCATTTTCGACAAGTGTATCTCCCACTACCCTTCTGGTTAGATAGAGTGGTTCATACTTTACACATCTAACTACGAATAATTTTCCCCAAGTTATTTTTCATACTCCATCAATAAAATTAGTTTCATATCCATCTTCATCCAATCAATCAATTGAAATCAAGTTATTACAAATTTCTAGAATATGACTAACTTCCTTAAACATAAGAAAATTTCCAATATTCAACAGAATTTTGACATCTCCCTTCCCCATGATTTCAATAGATTCATCATCCACTAGATGCACTCTTCAAAATATTAGACACATAACTTGTTATGCATCCCATCCAAGATTCCACTAGTGTGCTGATACTCATTACTATATTTTCACTAATTTCTATAATTGATCCATTATAAATTATTCCTCTAGAATTTTTCTTTTAGAATTTATCTTACACTCACAACATTCATTATTTAGATTTCCCCTTTTACCACAGTTCCGAAACACTAAGCTAAGTATTTCATATTTACCTATACGCCTTTCTATCAACTTATCTTTCAATTGTATTTGACTTCTTCTATGAGGTGATTTCCCTCTTCCCTCTACACTAAATTAATTTTTGGAAGGTTCTTGAGTATATATCCTCCATATATTTTCATTCAGAATCAATTTCCATAAATATTTAAATATCAAGTTGCCTTTTTCCATCGGAGTTACTTTATGATGTTACTATTGTTTCCCTTTATTTTAGAAATGATGTAAATAATAATATCACCCAAATATCATATATGAATGTTAATTTCTCATAATCATACTAGTAATAGAACAAGTTAAAATTATTCATATGATTCTTTGTAGATATCCCTTCTAATAACCTCATGCTGAACATCTGTCACATTAAGCACACTTTGTTGATTACTATAGAGTGGAACCTACTATGTCCCTATGGGGTTTATTTTGTATTATTTTATCTTAATGTAGGTAAATTCAAGTACTCAAGTATTTTCATCTCAAAGAATAGAGAATTATGAGTTTTAATTTTGTTCACAATATGCATTAATGGTTTAGGAGAAACCATATAACTACACTTGCACAGCTAGTTTCTCAGTTGTTTTTGTTCTTGCATGGTTTAGTCTACACAGATAGTGCACGGTTGAGTCTAAACCATGAAAAACCAAGGAGAAATCATTTGATACTTTTTTATAATATGGATAATGGAACACAACTTGTGCATGGTTGGTTAAAACCATGCAACAATCATTCAAAGTGGGTTTACAATTTGACAATGCTATTTGACATGGTTGGCACACATTTTTTTTTAACTATGTGGAGCCCCCAATAGTAACTATGTAGGGTGACCATGTTTGTACAATGATGTGTGCATAATTGACATAAAATTTTGAAAATTATGTTCCCAAACCATTTGACTTTCCCATATTCATTAAGACTTGAAATTCTAATTTCACACATGCTTAATTTTAACCCCCAAACCCTCCCTTACCCCCTCTCACTCGAATGTACTAGGCACACCCCAAGGGATCCTTCTACCACACCCTTCTATTTTTTTGATTTTTCGCCTTCAATTAAACTAAATTCTTCTTTAGTCCTTTTAAACCCCTTTCTATCCTCTATTATTAATTCTCCATTTATTTTTCTTCCTCTCTATAATCCTAAAAGTCATGTAGACTGATTTTAGGGAAGGGGTTGGACTTAATCATGGGGATTTTTTCATATAGGGGTTATAAAGGGAATTTCTTAGCTCAATTAAGCATTATTCATTGAGGGTGGTGTTTTTCAATTGGTTTCTTATTAAACGAGGTAAGTGTTTCTATAACGTCGCTTTATATTTCATGACATGATATGATTGATTGTTTTAAAGTGATTATCTATTAAATTTATGCCTATGTATGTGTATCATAAGGGATGAGAAGTGATTTTAAAATGGTTTTAATCCTTGGCATGGAACTTGTTCTATGAAAAGTGTTTGTATACATGTTTAAATGGTTTTTTAAGAATGAAAATGGTTTTAAAAGTGGTGGAGAGCACCGATTTGAGGTTTTTAAATGGGTATTTTACATCAATTGATTTCCAAAAAAGGTTTTTGGGGTATTAAAGAATTTTAAATGGTTCTTTTTATTCTAATGGGGAATTTAAACCCATAAAAGTTTTATTTTTAAACCTTTTTATAGATTTGAAAGATTTTAAATGTGGTTTTAAGGGAAGTTTGAGTTCCTAAATTTGTTTTAAGATTTTTTTAATAAAATTAGTCTCAAGATTTGATTGAGATGGTATTTGTAATAGTGAGTGTTGTCTTGAAATTTCAATAATGTTTTGTAAAAGTCCCATTTGTAACTTTTAGAGAAATTATTTTTAAATGAAAGATTTGTGACCCTCTTTTTCCCCTTTTTATTTTTTTATCATTTATAGGTGGTGCCTTGTGCATGTGGTGTTCGACCAATGATGAAAGAGGCTGTCTGTGTGAGGGTGTTGAAGGCGAGGTGAACATTTTTTATAAATTTATTTAATATTATTGATTATTTTTTCTTGCATCATATTCATTTATCACCTCGTTTTTTGATGTCATGGGATTCCTAGTAAGTGAGTAAGTGACCTATATAAGTGCAAGTCGTGAGGTAGAGTGAGATACATTGGGTTGGGACCTAGTTAAAATGAGTGAACTAATAGGATGTTTCCATGATCGTAAAAAATATCAAAAGGGTCCATGGGTTTCTTTTTAAATCCATGATTATAATGGAGCCTAGGTAGTTATATAAGATAGTCAGGACATGACGGGTTTAGTAGTGCTAACCTAGTTTCCTCATCACTAGTTCAGGTTTTTATTAACAGAGTCCTATAGAGTTTCCCATGATTCTAAGATTATATTTAAGATAATTTTAGTGTTTTATTTTTTTTCTATCTTGTACTCCCTATTTATTATGTTATTTCATTGAACCTATTTCATGGTTATTCCTTTTTTACTTCTCATTGACCCGATGAAGCCTGGTTTTGATTGTTTCTTATTTTGACTATGATTTTGGTTCTTTTCCATAATTTTTTAAAAATGATTTTGGGAAAGGATTAATTCATTTAAAGTTAATTTTTTTTTCTAGAGGGTGTTTAGAAATTGTATAGTGAGAAATGGGAAGTAAATGGTTTTTTTAGAATTATAATGTTAATGGGTTTTTGAAACATGATTTTTAGCTGATGTGTTGGGTTTACCTACAAATTGGGTTTTCATCAAAGTTTTAGAAAAACATTTGAAATTGAAAACCTTATTTTAGAGTTTTAAAGTGTATTTGAAAATAGGTGTTTATGAGATTGTTTTAAAGAATAAATTTAAAAATGGTTGTTTTAAAAAAGAGGCTTCAGTTGGGGAAATAGTATTTTCCAATATTTTTTTCATTTAATGGAAATAAAAAAAAGAGTTAAAAAAATAATGTGTTTTTGGTTTCTTTATGAAAATAATTATGAAAATATATTTTTTACTATATATTTAAAACTTTAATTTGTGGGATATAATATGTAAGATACTACACATACTCGATGGGTGGAAACCTACTGGGATGTTTAGATCATGACTATATTTTGCAGGTCCATGATTATTTCAATTTGATTCTTCTCTACTGGTTTGATATAGGATATGTTGAGTTTGTATATGACCATGGGTCACATGAGGGTAGTTTGGAGTAGTTTGGGATTTCCTCTACATTACAGGCACTATATCAGCCACTTTGGTCTATTGTATTTTATGCTGAGCTTTATTGGTTTATTTTTCTATCTATTTATTTATGATTTAGTTGTTTATATTGTATTGGAATATCATTACAACTTATATCCTATTTGGTTAATTTATTACTTTATTTTCACTTATTGTATATTTTAAATTGATATAGAGGGATAAATCATTCCCAAAGCATGTTTTAGGATGCCCATGCACTAGTTTCAAACCAGTGAAGATCGGGAATACCCTTCAGGATAGTGTCATACCGGGCTGGGTGTTGATTCAGACGGTATTCCTAGGACGATTCATTGAAAAAATTATTAGAACCAAGTTTTTCAATGGGGGTTTAGGTTCTAGAAGCACTTTTTCTTTATTTGGGGAATTTTTAGTTTTGTGATAAGGATATCATGACTCCTGAGGTAAGTGCACAAAGAGTGTCATGAGCTCTTTCTCACCATAAGAATTGAGTTTACATGAGTAGTCAAGATTTTATATTTTATTATGTTTTTCTATTTTATGTATTTGTTAGATTGTTATGTTATTATTATGGTGGTAGTTATTTGGTCTACATTGTCATAGCTTGAGTTTCCTTGGGGGTTGTATTGGGTGTTTTGGGATGGAGATAGATGAGAGAATCAAGGAATGAGTTTGGATTGCAGGGCCTGAAAAACCACATGTAAACCAAGTGCTTGATACCAGAAACTTTTTAGGGAAAATTATATGATTAACATGTGGTCGTCAACCACACAAACAAGTTAATCACAGTTCTTCATTGTAGTTGGATTTTCTATTTAGAAACCTTAGAACTTGGATTACCAAGTGTGGTTATAGAAATGAAAAAATATTCTAGGTGGGTTTTATGATGTATTGATATGGTTATATATAGATTTCGATTGAGGATCATGTTATTCCTTTTTTTACGCGATCTTCTATGTGGTGTTTGTGTGAAAAGTGGATTTCATGGGGAAAATATTTTTGGTTTGAAAAAAATTCTTAGGGATTTTTTTTGTAAAAATAGCTTTTTTTTTCATGAAACATTTGATGTTATGGTTGATTTAATTATGAAATATAGAAAGTGTTTTTGTTTTAAACTAGATGAAGGTGTTTTGAAAGTTTTAAATGAATGAGATTCTTGGAGTTTTAATGGAAGAATCTAATTTTAAGGGAACCTAGTGATTTTTAAAAACTACAATTTGTGGGTTATTTTGATTTTAACCCTTTTAGAGTTATTTAAAATGAAAGTGATTTGAAATTATTTCAAATTATAATGTTTTTTCATCATTAAATCCATATAGAATTTTTGGTTTTAAAAACTGGTTGGTCTTTGTTTTGGAACCGGTTTTTGAAATGTTTTGAATTGACCATGTTGGGTTTGGTCTTGGGGTTTAAATGGTAAAATGGATTTCCTTTTCATTATAGAATAAAATGAAATGTTTAAAATGGATTGTTTTATCTTAAAAAAAGTGTTTTATTTTGAAATGAGTTTTTGGGGATCTTTTCAAGGAGTTAATGATTTTAAAGAGGCATGTTTTGAAAGAGTTTCACTTGTTTAAATGAGTTGTGTGGTTGGATTTGTACATTGATTAATTTTCAGAATATTTAATGTGATTTTGGGGAAATTAATAGGTTGATTTCATACCTTGGGTTATTTAGTGTAATTATCCCATAAATTTCAAGAATAAAGGTAGAGTTCTTTTATTTTGGGGGTCTTCCCTTTTTGGTTTTAACACTTCCCATGCTCAGAGTGGAGTGGAAGGTCATATTTTCTCCTCTTAGTGGTGCATCTTTAAATTATTAAAGGATGTGTTTTTTAGAAAGTTTATTTTGGAATCATGTGGGTTTATGTGGTTTATACTTGTTATCCTTGGTTGAATAACTAGAATAGAGAGGGTTAGTTTTTTTGTATATGTTTGAGTTTTATGAGGTGGTTATATTTTGATATGTCTTTCAGATTTTTGGTTGTGTCTAGTTTGGTTGAAAAACTATTTTGGGATTTATGCTCGATGATTTTTCCATAGTTGTGGCTTGATTGAAATATTTTGATTGAGTTTTATTTGGATTTCTCTTTGGTTTCTATTTATGATTGGTGGCTGTTTTGGGGAATATTCATGAATCATTTTTCGATGGTGTTTATATTTCATATACATGGTGTAAAACATAGGTTGGTTTTGGTTGGATGGTTTAGGATATAAAAAAAACTAGGCATGTTCAATGGTAATTGGTAGTATAATTTGTTTATGGTTGTACCATGGGTTCCACTAGGTTGAGTTTTCTATTAAGATCACCATGGAATGGTAATCTGTAGGGTTGTTCCTAAGTCACCTTTATATGAATTTTTTGACCCTAGGATAAAAACCATGTTTTTTCTTGATGAGTCATGTTTTTATTCATTTTCTCATAGGTTTTGAGTTTTCATGGATTTAGTGATATGTTCTCATAGTATTTTGGTATGTTTCCTCGAGTTGTGTTCCCTTTTTGGATTTGAGCCAGTGGTTTGTGGTCATCTATGGACAAAGTATTTTTATAATTCTTTTTATATATATTATGAATGTGGTTGTTTCATGAGGTCCTCTCAACTTATATAAAAGATTTTACTGATAGTTACACTATTTTAGATTAATTATAAATATTGGGGAGACCTATGTTGGGTCTCCACCTTCTTAGATTTTGGATTGATTGGTTAGAGTGAGGATCTTGATTAAGGTTGTTTGGTGTTTTTTTGGATTATACTATTGTTTTAATAATTATCCCTTACTTTAAGGGTTAATTTTATAAATTTATTTCCATTATCCTATACTTTTACCCATGATTTCTAAAGGTATAAAGTGGAATGGTGGGGATAATTGTGACTCCCTCTTTATCATTTCTGAGTTTATTTTCTATTATTTTATCTTTATATGGGG
Organism: Viscum album; assembly: GCA_963277665.1. Taxonomy (NCBI): domain Eukaryota; kingdom Viridiplantae; phylum Streptophyta; class Magnoliopsida; order Santalales; family Viscaceae; genus Viscum; species Viscum album. The sequence goes on along the minus strand of OY728146.1, from coordinate 637,096,227 downwards.
TAATTAAAGTTCCTAAGGATTTTTAGCTCAAGAATTGGATAATATGGAGTTTTTACTTTTTTGAATGATTTTGCACGCATGGTTGTGGGGAAACTATGCGGCTACCCTTGTGTAACTGGTCTCTCAGTTGTTTTTTGTTCTTGTATAGTTTATCTATATGGATAACACATGTTTAATTTCAAACTATGTGAAACAAATAAGAACACATGCAAGATCATTGGTGTTTATGGGAAATAGCACACAACTTGCACATGGTTAGGTAAAATCATGAGATAAGCATGTGAAGTGGAATTGGAATTTGAAAGTTCCATTTGGAATGGTTTGAGTGTGGTTTGTCTAACCATGAGGATCCCCTAGGAGTAACCATGTGGGGTTCACTGGTGTATCCAATGAGGGGCACACAGTTGGTGTACAATTTGGGAAACTATGTAGCTAAACTGTGAAACCTGCTCAGATTCATTAAAGCTTGAAATTCCAATTTTACCCTACTCAATTTTAACTATCCAACCCTCCCTTTATCCTCCACTTTTCTTGAATAGACCAAGAACACCCCAAGGGTGACTTCTACCTTCCTCTCTTACATTTTATTTATTTTTATCCTCTGATTCAACCATATTCTTCTTTGGTAATTCCCTATAAACCTATTTTTATCTTATATTATTTGTTTTCCATTGATTCGTTTTCCTCTTGCGAACCCTAATAGTCATGTTAGCCAATTTTAGGATAGGGGTTGGACCTAATAATGGGTAATTTTCATGTAGGGGATGTAGAGGTAATTTCTTGTCTCAGTTAAGAATTCTCCATTGAGAGAGTCACTTTGTGTTTGGTTTCTACTCAAATGAGGTAGGTGTTTTTGTGATTCCAATTTATATTTCATTCCATGATATGTTTGATTATTTTAAAGTGATTCTTTATTAATTTTATTCCTATATATGTTTCTTTCAAGGGTGGAAAGTTATTTTCAAATGGTTTTAACCCTTATCATGGAATGGGTTCTATTCCAAATGTTTGTATATATGTTTACATGATTTTAAAGGATGAGAATAGTTTTAAAATTGATGGTGAGAACTGACTTGAGGTTTTTAAATGGATGTTTTACATCAATTGATTTAAAAAAAGGTGTTTTGGGTTGTTTTTAATGATAATCAATCACCTGATGATTGATTTTAGGGGGTTAGATTTTTTTTTCAATCATTCACATCAAGTTCTCTATTTCTAAATGGTTTCTAATAGGTTTTGTTTGTGGAACTCGAAACACCCAATGGTTCTATATTTGTGATGACCTAGGGACCTGCTTCCAAATGTAGGTGATCATTGAGAGGTTTGGCCAAAGATAATTAAGAAATAACATTGGTTGATAGGATGGGTGGTCAGGCTCATCACACCCTTTTGGGGGGAATTTTTTCCTACTCCAGGACACTCTTATAGATTTAAGATATGTTCATGAATCCTTAATTAATTCCCAAGTATGAAGTGGGTATCCCTTGAAATTAAAAACCTATTATTAGAATGTATGAAACTTAGAATAATTTTTATGTTTTATAGGTTCTTAATAAATGGAGATATTTGTATATATCTGAGGTTCTCCATCGATGGTATCCTCTTATGTACTGATTAGACATTATTTTGTTGTTATTATTATGATGATAGATTTGAGACACACAGTGGGGCACTCTGGAGTGTATCACAGTCCCAATATATTAGGGTTGTTTTAATGTTTGGATCGAACCCATGATATGAGATTCTTACATATCCTTGTGAAAGGAATCATAACCCATGTAGTTCATTTCCACTTAATGGGGCACATCATAGCTTTTTAGGTCATGTGATAAGGATCAAACCATGTAGTTTAGTTCCATGTGGAATGGATGTCTAGGTGAAGGGTTCATCATCAATATTTAGTGTGTGACTTATTAAAAAGTGGTTTAGGGAACATGTAATGGATATATATTACGATTTTGGATAATAATATACTGGTAATGCATCCCAGATAGAATTAGGGTTGATTTGGGGTGTTGGGTTTGGACCTCAATGAGGCTTCCTACGTATCCCATTTAGATGAGAATCAAAGCCCGTGTAGTTTTTTATGAGGAATCAGGACTATAGAGGACCTTAGGTTTTTCTAGCAGGTTATTATGGCCCTTTTAGAGGATTGAGTTGGGGATTATTCCTAAGGAGGATTCCCTAAGGTGATTTGGGAGGCTTGGTTGGGGATTTTACCAAGTGGGAGGCCCATATGGTTTGAGAGATTTGGTTGGGGATTATTCCTATGGAGGATGCCCTAGATAGGTATCATGTGATTGTAATGATTATTTACAAACTCTAAGACCATGTGTGTCATTCATGGTGTGAGAAACAAGGGGAAGCGATAGATTTGGAAAACCAGACAATCTGCTTTGTTCGCTGATGGATGAATGCTGGAGACCAAAGGGAAAGAGGAAGGTATTTGATTATGTTAGTATCCTATTTTATTTTGGTAACCAGGATAGTCACATCCAATTATCTATCCATCTAAAAATCACGTAAGCAAATAGGAGAAATAATTCCACCTCTAGCTAAAATATATGGGGCCTACTCCATGAGGGATTTCCTGATTTGGATACATGGATTTTTTGGATCCACGCCTATGGATGTACTCTAAAGGAAGGTGATAGAAAGACCCAAAAGAAGATTCATTTCCAAATCACGCACCTAACTATGTAGATTTCACAATCATATCTAACCTCTAAGCGCACATGATTCTTGTTTGAATGTGAGAAACAAGAGGAAGTAAAAGATCTGACAAACCGCACCATCATTCTCCCATTAGTACAAGAGGGAATGGAGATAGGATAAGAAGAATGGGATGTGATATGACCCTTCCCTCCCATTATTGTACCCTATAATGGAGAAGTAGGAAGGAATGAAGGATAGTTCCTGCAAGAAAGGCTAGGGGCTTACTCTAGGAGGGATGCCCTAAAATTGGTTTCGGAGGAAGAGAGGAGGATCTCATTCCATGTCTTCCCACCTAGAACCGGAGGTCCCAAGTCTTAGATATGGCATGTTAGGTACATGGCCTTAAACCTCATAACTGATACTGGGGAATCCATAAAACTACACCTAGTTTTTGGGTCCTTGTGATTGAGGGAATGTATATCCACATGCACCACGAGGACCCTACCCATCAGGTAGGACTAGTGTGGGACACCTCTGACCGAATGAATTCATATAAAAATGGGAGACATGTTGGTGTGCCTCTTTCCATGGGTTTTCAAGTTCAGTGGATTCAGTGGAAGTTTCATTTTGGTCTCTCTCAAATGATGGAGCCAAAGGAAGTGGATCTCTACCATTGTTGGCTTGAAAGAAGAATCAAAAGGAGGCTCACACAGGTCTTGGATTGGCGTGAAAAAGGTGATTTGTGTAAGGCCTCGGAGGAGCTGTAAGTGCTTCATGTAAAGGGTAGGACCTAATGATATTAATATGCCTTATAAAATGGACCAACTAGACAAAAAAATTTGGGAGAGGATTTTTCTAAGGCACCACGGGTCTCCTAAGGTGTCCTTGGAAGGGTGTCGTGCAGGTCCCTGTTTAGGGAAGGGACCTTCACGTAGGTTGTCACTGACTAGGGGGAAAGGGGTCCTCCCACATGTGTCTTGTGTTTTAGACTATAGAGGGACTTAGAACTCATTATAAACCTTTATTCCCTCTTTTCTTAGGCTGTATAGGGCTACCTAAGGGGTTTTGGAGGACCTTGGTGAAGAGGCTATATGACCAGAGATTTCGGGATTCTTTTGATTTTCTATTTGTTCAAATGAGGAGCCCTTGGTTACTATTTATAGGAAAATAGGGGACCTTGGTCTAAGGAGGTACTACACATTGTTTATGGAATAGGTACTAGGTGAAAGTAACCCATGCAGGTGTGGAATTTCTTTCAAGGTCAAACATGGGGTTGTGAGAGCCTTTTGGTGTGTAGGGCTGTGTGTGCAGGATAGCTTAGGAAAGTTCCTTTGATTCTTATTAGGGATATTCATCTATATAATTTTATTGAGGTAACCTTCATAATATTTTCATCCCATATGAAAAAATGGAGTGTTAACAGGGGTGTTAATATGTTTTAGGTGTTTTTAATGGATTATTTGATTCAAAAGGGGCATGTTAACCCACTTGGAGAAATCGTCAGATCCTATGTGGGTCAGTATCTACCGATCCTGTGTGGGTCATCTTAAGATCCTATGTGGGTTATATTCCGATCCTATGTGGGTCATCTTCAGATCCAGCAGGGGTTATCTACAGATATTGTATGGGTCATCGTCAAATACTGTGTGGGTCATCTTCTATCCTGAGTGGGTCAATAACAAAGCTTCTCGGCGAAGTAATATGATCTATCAATATAGATAATCATCAATAATTTCGTACTTAAGTTATACCTGGAGTGAGCTGAGTATTTACATTTGCAGAACACTTCTATGTGGTGATAACTTCGTGGTATTCTTCTATGTGGCACTACCATTGATGTACTTACCTATGTGGTGTTACCTTCATGGTATTCATTCCTTCATAGAACAGTTGTGCTTTTGGCTAAAGAGATGGGCCTTGTGTTTCCTCATGAATGAGATGGGTTTCATTGATAACTTAGAAACATGTATGGGTATATATCTAAGAAGTGTTGATTTTTGATTCATGGTTTTTAATTGTGGTCTTTCTTTCTATATTATCCTCAATGGATTAGGAGAGACCTTCGGGAGTCTCGGGGTTCCTACTGAGTATTGTTATACTCACCCCTGCTCGGGCTACGCCCACACCTTGCTGTGTCTTCTGCATATGACATAAAATATTGATACAGGCTGAGGGTTCCAGGACTAGATACCACTCAAAGGTGGACCATTAGTTGAGATGAACCGCAGATATGACAGTTTTAGATATGTACCAACCCTTCCGGTATGATTCTTTCCAGGTGTTCATATGATATGTTTTCATTTTTACTTTTACTTTCTAATTGGGCTTGTATTCTGACCATTTTTATTATTATACTCACCAAATTTTCTATATAGTTTACCTTGTGTTTTTATCTTGTTTTTTTCTTGGATTGCATGAGATTTCAAGTTAAAAGACAATGCCTTCCCAGTTTTTGGGATATGCCTTTTTGGTGCTAGTCGCCAACCCTTGGCCTATGGAAGGCAGGCTTAGGGTAGTCACAAAACGGGTCCTGGGGAATGGGTTGTGATAGTATCAAGAGAATGATCTTTACCCAATGAATTGGAGACATATATGGGTCCACCCATAACAACCTGTTCATGAATATTCTATAGACATAAACAATCAAACATAATTAATTGAACATAAGCATAAGGGTTAACCATAGAAAGAATTGGGTATCATAGTCATGTCAACAACATAATAAATTGGTGTATCATAAAAGTGTCCATGATTGAAATGAATTATATCATATATGGAAATTTTAAATGGAGTGTAGAAATATATCCTGATAATTTATGCCAAACATATGTCAAAAGAGTGTTTGAGGAACTTTAGAAATAAAACATTTTAGTACGGTTTAGGGGAAAACATTAAAGATACATTAAAATAGAAAATGAATAATTGTTTGTATAAAAATAGAATTGAACAACATTGTTTTTTCATGATAAAAATATTTATTTTTGAAAAATAATGGTGGCTTAAAATACATTATAAAGACACATTAAAATGGGTAAGAATTTAGTAATTTCCCTTAAATTTGGCTTTCTTATCGGGAACAATTGTGTAGTGAACCTTTTAAAAACATGTATATCCCAAAAAAGAACGATTAATGGATCCCAATTAATTATTTTGGAAAATATTAATATATTTTATAATATTTAAATTAAAATAAAGGTTAATTTTATTTAGGTAAAAAGAGTGAAAGAGTAACCAGAAGGAATAATTGAGGTTCAGGTAGAATATCTAACATTATGTCTAAAACGATTGTGAAATTAATTTATTGTCATGGAAAATAAAATTATATTAATTAATTAATTATTATTGAACCATTTATATATGTATTTTATTTATTATAATGCTATTATGTTCATTTATTTAATTTGTTTTAGGTTGTTAAATTCAAATTCATCGTTTGGTTGCATTGATTTCCTTTTTCTTCCTGATCAGTTAACTTGTATATGTGTAAGGAAAATCATGTATAATGAAAATATTTGTCCAAAACTGAACTTATATGTTTTCAATAAACATATATAATATTAAAAAAAATATTTTTCCCTGATTGAGTATTATTCATTAGATAAATCATTAAATATAATAGTTTAGATATATTTAGTCTTTTTGATCATAAAGATTTCATTTCATTTTATAAATTAATTTCATGTGTAAAAAATGATTATAGAATATTTAATAATATATAATAAATATATTATAATCTTATTCATCCACAAAAATGGTTTTATAACCTTCCTTGAAGACTGAATTGAATGATAAAATCACGTCATCCATGAAGGTGTTTAATCTACACATCACAAACAATGTTTTCATTCTTAAAGTAATAGAGAGAGAAGAAGTGATTTTATGAAGAATTATTACATGAAAATTATTAAATTATATTATATGTATGATAATAGAGTTTTAATCATATTATAATTAGGGGAGGTAAAGAGAGAAAAATAAAAGAAAATAACTTGAAGATAAATTGAAAGAAAACGGAGGAGGTTTTTACCTCTTAATTCCTTCTTCTTGATAACCTCCTTTGGGAATTGGTAATGGTAATATTTTAAGACCCAAATCTCATGGACACGGGGGAGAGGATTGGGAATAGAATTTGGTAGAATATAGAAAAGTCTAAAGGATTTAGAGGTGTGAAGAGAATAGGTGGTAAGGGGTTGCAGTTATAATGGAAAAGGAGGGTGTTTTTTGGATATTTTAATCATTATTTTATTATTTTTTCTCAAGAAAAGTAATAGTGTTGATACTTGAGGATAAATACATTGATTAGTGCATGTTAATTTCAATAAATGGTCACTTACATCATACATGCCTCAAATATTCATTTATTTACTTATTCTATAAATTACAATATTACAGTATTCACTAAAAATTTATATATTTTATATAAATCCAAAAAAAATTCACCCAAACCATTTTTCAACATATATAATTTAAAATTTAAATTTATTTTCAAAAAATAATTTTCTAAATATGAGTAATTTAATTTTTAATTAAAATCAATATTTACTTATAATATACAAGTTTTAAAAGTAGAATATAATTTCTAACACATTAAAATTTTTATTAAGGTCTCGTATAATTATCTTAAATTATTAATACATCAAAAAAAAATTATGGAAAAAATTTATGAATATAAAGTTCTTTTAAATTATTAAATTAGTCATAAAATTTAAATTAAATATTTTTTACTTAAAGTATCAAAACTTAATTAATAATTTATAAAATATTAATTTAATTTTATTATGACATAAATATATAATATTGACATATATAATATGGATAAATTTTATTTACAATTTCATTGGTTAGGTTACTATTCAATTGGATGATTTAATAATTAAATGGGTCACATTAGTATTGCATATGTCATGTTACTATTTCATTGGTATAGGTTCCCTTACATATTTAAATGATTGTTATTTAATTAATTCATCATTTTTAAATCTTATATTATGTAATATATTATTTTATACCATATAAGATAATTAATGGAATGAAATTTCTATAGATAAATTTTCTTATTGTTAAGATGTTAACTCCCAAATCTAATATATAACATTTCATAACACTATATAATTACCTAATAAATTGAAGTGATATATAATTATGAGAACACCAAATACATTATTATCTGGTAAATTCTTATGTGTTATACATAAGGAGATACATCATAAGGAATATTCAAAATAATTTCCATTGGAATGATAATGTGTGGCATAATCTTTTCTCGTATCATAATCAAAAGATATTTTATCAATAATAACTTTGAAAAATAGTCAAATATTTTGTATTATCCTATTAAATCATGGTTTAGTGAGGTAGATATATATATATATATATATATATATATAATATTTGACTCATTTTATATAATATTAATTATAGATATATTTGTTATATCTCGAAGGAAAGGGTTGTTTTGAGATATCCCATAACTCAACCCTAATTCATCATCTGAATTATTTATCTTCTAATAAAATAACCATATATAAATATTTTAATGTATAAGATACTTTTTATTGTTAATTTGTTCGTTAACATGTTATATTAAATTATACAATCATTTAGGTTGACGTTTGATGTTTTGGTGGTGTTCAACTAATATATCCAATATCAACATGGAATTTTTACATAGGTCAAAAATATTATTATTCAATCAAAACTAGAATAATAATCATTACATAATTATCATATTTATAATTAAATTATACTTTTTAAAAATAACCATTAATTTTGGTTAGGTATAGTGAACTACATTATGATAATAGAAATAGTAAGTCATGCACACTCATGTGTAACGTTTCCATTTTTCAGAAACAAAAATGGAAAGAAGGTATGATTTATTTTATATCCCCATAGTTTTAAATATATCATTTTATTTTTTAAAATATATGTATATATAAATTTTTTGTTTTAGGGAATAAAAAAATGAATCACATCCTTTCATGAGGTGGTATTCCACAGTACACACGAACAACATTATAATTCCTTAAATGAAGTTAAATTTGGATGTTATATGATATATTACATTCCAATATTTATTTATTTTCCATGAATATAATTTCTAAATTTTTAATCCATATTCATTAATAGTCTTGAGATGCGTTGATGATAAAAGTATAACATTAGTTTGTGTGGGGTAGTCATTTGTATACAAGATTGATTTTTTTCATTCTATTTGATGGATGTGGGGAAGGATGTGAGTTATCAAATTATCATAGTAACATATTAGTATATGATAGTTATTTATTTAATTATATATAAACAATTTATTAATATTTTATAATTTTGGGAGAAGATATTAAACAAATATACATGATTAAGAATGATTCCACTTCTTCAAACCACCTCATGAGGATTATAGTTAAAACATTCAAATATTATATTTTTGATCTTACTAGGGACTATAGGATGTGGGGTGAAAGTTAATTAAGTTATATGGTCATCAATTTTCCAAAATAACAATGATTTTGAAACATAAAGAGGATAAGAGAGCAGGTTCCCATTTATAGGTGGGGGAGAGGACACACTTGAAATGGTTGAATAGAAAAGTTAATTCCCATACTTTATGATTTAACTAAGTCTAAAAAATGTCTCAACCGAAAACATTAGAGAATATATAGAAGAAAAATGGATGAAAATGGTGTTTGAAATGTTTCTAAGACATTCTAACACATTTCTTATCTCTTTAACCCCTAATAAACCAATTTTTACCTTAAACATGATATTTAAAATTTAATATTATTACCATTATTTATGGAAAAAATTAGTTAAAGATATTTTATAATATAATTTATTATAATTCCGAATATGGAATAAATTTTTCAAAATTGAATCCACATATGGAAAAGAATTAAATTTATAAATAAACTCATAAACAGAAATAATAATTAGATTTACAAAGAAAATTTATTCATATGTATGATAAACATTTATATTAAAATTTAACATGAAATTAACCTAAATTTTATTAATATTAAAATAATGGAACAAATTTAAATTTTAAATTTATTAAAAATAAATTACAACTATGTAAATTATTTGAACAAATCATATATTTCAATAAAAAAAGTATTTTTTAAATATTCATTAAAAATGATATTTTTAGAAAAAACAAAAAAATTCCCAATATGAAAAATTTGACATGTTCATTTTAAAAGTGATTGTGTTTTTTTAGATGTATTTTTGACAACTATAGAAACATTTTATTATTATTTTTCATAAAAATAAATAATGTAATAATATTTTTAAATGTATTCTTGAACCCTATAAGGATGTTCTATAAAATTAATCACTTTTTATCAATATATTTTGTATCTTTTATAAATACTTTTCAGAAAGAATTTAATTTAATTAACACAACAAAATTTAATGTATAAAATATAATAATAATGTTTAATTGATAATATTAATAATATAATTATTTTCATTATAACTCAGTTCTTCATGTTGAATACACTATCAAAAATTGATTTCATTTCTAAAAAAATATATTGGGTGTTTAAATTTTACAATATAATATCGGTGATATAATGTCCCATAACTTAAAAAATGGTTAATATTAATGTCCATTAACTAAAAATCTAGTATAATTTCAATATGTGAGAATAAAATTTCTAATTAATATTATATTGGCATTGTTGAGTACTAGTACGATAAGAAAATAACTATAGTGGAAAAAAGTATCATAAAGATTGTATGTCCATATATGGATAGTCTCATTCAATGATATCATTATTCATTTAAAAAATTATGAAATTAGTGATCAAATTTTATTTTTTTGGCGAATATTTAGGGTGAACTAATATTTTATCAGATCATTGATCATATTCTTTACATGCCAGACCTTGTGAATTTAATGACTAAAGATTGATGTACATGAAAATTACATTACTTTTTCGAGTACATAATACATGACACAAAAGGATTACCATTGACTATATTAGTTTAGTGACATTGGAAACTCGGAACAAATTATGGTAATTTGGTGAATGATATTCAATATCTCCCATAAATATCTTCTCCTTTTGTTTCCTACCTAAAATATTTCTTTATACCATAGAGAAAAGAAAACATAAAAAAGGTGAGCTCAGATTCTCGTTACAAGTAAACGATTAAAATATCAAACAAAACATGAAAATAATATTGTAAAAACATGAAAATAACTTGTGAAAATCATAACTTATATAGAATATATCTTAATCATGATTCATGAAATAAATCTTTTTAGTTTATAAGACATAAATAATAAAGGAACATGATCCATAAAAAACTAAATTTGGCATAAAACATAGAATTATGGGGAAAAATGAAAAGAAAATAATTTACATATTATCCAAGGATAATCTCTAAGACCATAATAGTGTAGAAAGTCCTATACTAAAATGAGTTCACTCTTAATTCTGTACCTATATTACTAAACAGAATTTGCTTTTTGTTCTAGCCCTGTATTATTGAACCATATTTAAATGTTGTTCCAGACTTTTCCATCACATGAGATATAAATCATTACCTAATGAATTTTAGGGACAGGTAGGTACCACAAATATTATAATAAATCATTCTTACATGTGCCCCAATTATATAAATCATTCATTATAACCCAATTAAATAAAATGGGTTTCATTAAACATCATTCCACATTAACATAATTCATGTAAAATAAATGGACTTCATAAATAGAATTCTATGTTCAACATAATCAATACATAGGAAAAACTAGTATATTATACTTGAACATAACCCTATTAAATAATTTCAGATTAGATAGAAAATATTTTTGATAGAATAATTGAAATTAATTATTGAGGATAATATCTTTTCTTCTTCAAAAATGTTTTCTTTTCTAAAAAATTCAATGAAAATTTAAAATAAAAAAATTTAATTGAAAATAAACATGAAACCATATAATGGAAGATTCATGGAAAAACACATTATGAAAACATATAAATATGTTAATTTAGTATAAGTTTAAAAAAATTATACTCATACTTTTTTCTGGAAAAGTCAAAAAGAACCTCATATCAAAAATGAAAAAAATCTTCATTTTATACCATTTAATAAATATTAACCAATAGGTAAAAATGAATCTAAATTTTTTTACAAGAATATAAATAACATTTTTTAAAAGATAATTTGGAAACATGGAAATGGATGATAAATATACCTTAATAAATACTTATATTTAAACAATCTTGGATAATAATGTGATTACAAAATTAACCTTTACCAATTTATAATCAGTCAAATAATATGACTCATAAAATTAATAAAATTATATGAGTATGTAAATATCATAAAATATATAATAATAATTGTAAAAAATTCATGGGTAGAATAAACACCACACAAATGAAATAAGTGGTGCATAAGGCTTATGTCCCACCGAAATAAATCCGAGACAAAATAATCTTGTACCATAATTTTGGGTTCCTTTATACATGTCTGGTCCTCCTTTATATGGTTATAGATATTGTCCTTAAATTATCAAAAAAAATTATTCATTTTTCATAATATCTTATGTGATCATATTATTACCAATTTGTTTAATAACATTATTAATCATCCATCAGGTATTAACTGCTTTATTTTCTTAAGCATTTTTTGTTGGGTAAGTTTTATTCATAATCATATTTCATTGTTATATTATCTCCAGAATGATATTAATAATATATATATATATATATATATATATCTTATCTTCATATTCAATAAATTTTTATAATCATTATATAATCAATATCATGTAGAGTGAATCACATCACATTTTGTAGAAGGTATACCGTATGTACTCACAAGTGACAATATCATTTCCTTAATTATGAAATTGTATAGATGTGGATGGTATATATACTCTCCCAGAATAAATATTTTTTTATAATAATCATATATAGTTATAATTTTTATCATTTAACACATCCAAGTAAAGTGGTAGTGATAAACATATTACACCATGGCAGGGAGACGGTAAGACGTACATACGAACACGTGTGGATTTTGATTTTCAAAGGATGGATAGAAGGTGGAATATGGTTATTAAATAATTATAATAACATATAAGTAAATAACTGATACTATATTGATTAATTTATAAGGGAATAAACTCATGAAGTGTAAGTATAAGAATAAAGAAGTTTGAATGAAACGGTAGAGGAGATAACATCTTCTTCAATGATCTCTCTCTAGCTAACCTCTTAAAGAACTATAGTTGGTATTTTTATATGAACAAAGATTTTAAAATGTGAATATAATTTTTTTAATGGAAATATTTATGTTATGGTGGATCATGAAGGCTCAAATTGATGATAGTAAATGAGGGAGGAGGTTCCCATATATATATTTGATATTGAGAAACAATTGGTATTCTAAGAATATTACTTTAATATAAAATCAAAACACATCCAGAAAAATAAAAAATGTGTTCGTTTCAAAAAATATATGATAAAAGGTTGTCATATCATTAAAAATCAATTTTTAGACAAGTTTTTATTTCAATTTAAACCCAATCAGTTATATTAACCCTTAGCTATTCTATTTTAATTTTAACCATGTTCACTAATTATTTAATATTAAAATTGGTTAATTTTTACTTATTTGATGTCAATTATACCATAAATGAACAAATTAAAACATTTTAGAGTAAATAATAATAATTTTAATTTTTAAAATATTTTATTATTTTTAAATAATACAGTATAACATTATTTTTAAAAAATATCAATAGTGTCAATTTTGACCCTATTCATTTAATGGATTTTTAAAAATATCAAGATATGATGTTAACCAAGAAAAAAATATTTTATTATATCTCTTAGGTTTCTGGATAATCAATAAATTTTATAGAATATATTAATTATCCCAAATAATATTTATTTTATAATTTTTTAAAAAATTAATTTTATATTTTCATTAATAAAATAATTAATACATTAGTTTTGTATAATTATATAATAAACTTATTAGTTGGAAAAATTTAAATATAAAATTCTATGATGAAGATATATCCTCTATATTTCATAATAATACTTATAGTCTAATGTTTCTTCTGAAAAATTAATAATTAAAATTGTTATAATTATTAAAAAATTAATGTGAAAACATTAACATCATTTTAAATAAAATATTATAAGTGTCATGTTTATTTAAATATGTCCCCAATATTCAGTTACTCGAACCTTAGTTGATTATGGTAGAGATATACTATTACAATAATATTTAGCCAGGTTTTATGGTTTTTTAAAAGATATTATCATTTTAATTAATTTTTTTTGATTTATCGTCAATTAAATAATTTCTACATCATCATTATATAATCCTTAATGAGAATTATTTAATCTCTAAAAATACTAAATAAATTACAATGATGTAGATAAGTTCATTAGATTTTTAGATGTAATTTATTATCTATGTTTTATCAAATTTATGAAAATTAAAAAATTATTATACTTATAAGAAATAAGAGTGTGACATTTTTTCACCATCATGTCACTTTCTTTTATTTCAATAATATTCATAACATTTTCATGGAAAAAGTCCATTAAATGACTCAATTATGAACTTTATGTGTTAATGGTTAAGGTTAATCACCCAATTAGATTTTGGATGGTTTTATGATAATTTTATTTTTCTTATTGTATTAATTTTCTTACATAATTACATGATTTACCTTTTACTACGCTAAATAAAAATTAATGTAGTTACTATTCATAATATCCAAAAAAAATGATGGTAACCTATGGACATAATTTTGACCAACGGATTTGAAATATTGAATTCATTTTCAAAATTTTAATCATATAAAATGTCGTAATTAAATTTAAATTTACCCCGTCGAGTGAATGAGAAAACATGTTTTTAAAAAGTAAAAATCATCAGAAGATTGACATGTGTTTATATCAAATTCAAACATGAAATTACATCCTTTGAAAATAACTGGACTCAACTACAAACATTTAATCTAATTAAACATTAAAAACAATTAAAATGATAAACTCACAATATATATAAAATAAATGATAAATAAATTTTGAATTAAAATAGACTATTTTTAACAATTCATTAAAATATGAAAGTTATCAGAAAAATACCAATCACATATCAAAAATAAATATTGATGTCCTTATTCTTAATAATATTTTTAATTTTATAATTGGAACATATAAATGTTTCCAAAACTATATTAAAAATTTGTTCTCCATCAAAAGGGGGAAAAAATAATTTTTTTGAAAAATACTTATTCTATTTGAAAAATGTATTTTGTTCTTATATCTTGTCTAGAAAAAATATAATATTAATTTCAAACATTATTTTGAATATATTAAATAAATATTTCATTATAAAAATTTATAGAGTGATTTTATTCGTTTATGAACTTGATTTAACTCAGTCTTGCATGAAATTAATTATATCAAAGTAAGTAGAAATTTTTTGTAACACAAGACAAGCATAGTGGTGTGTATACCACAAGATAAATTAATGTTGTGGTTAGAGAAATATTTTAAAAGACATGATATCAAATAAATTAAAAAAATCATTCTCATAAAAATCTCAAGGTATTATATCTTACCCGCCTTAAAATAAAATTTTCCCTCAAAATTCATCAGGGTTATTAAAGGATTAATACTTAAAAGTCTTTTTCATAGAGACCCATATTGTAAAAATGAAACCTATAATTTCATTTTAAAAATAAATATGTGGAAAATAATAGTTACCCAATGTAAATCATAACTAGTTATCAACGTAGGAGAACATATGTGAAGATTTGGTCATGGATGAAAAGTGTAAATAATCATAGAGAATGATAAAGATTACAAATCACAAATAAGTCAGTGATCCATATAATGTTAACAATTACAAAATAATAACATAAAGAAGCATGAAATAATTAATTGATATCATAAAAAATGATGATTATTTGACACCATTTTACATCAAGATCCATATTCGTAATGTTTATTGATTTTCATGTGAAGATATACATACTTTATTTCAATTTAATGTCACTAATAGTCGTTCCTTAAATAATATCCACTTCATCTATTATTCAATGTAATAATGTTGGATTGCTCATTCCTGATGTGTTAATAGATCACATGATCCATATATAGAATTATAAATCATTCCATCATTCCTTATCACAAAAAAAGGTTAGCACAAGTTATCAAATATTCATAATTACACCTATAGTTTGATGATAAAATCATCATCCAGATTTTAAATTGTACTATAAATAAATGGACAACCTTAAAATTCTTCCCAAAATTGAATATCCAAAATATTATAAATAGGTATACTAACCCATCTTAACATTTATCCCCTATATATCCTAAGGTATCTTATTTTGGTCACATTCTAAACATGTGATCATCTTTATCATGTATCCTGTTAAGTCACGGTAATAACCTGAATTACCATATATCTCTATTGAAAACATGCATGTTTCTCTCTTCCAAAACATACTGGATGTATTCCTTAAGAAAAAAAAGTTGTATACCTCATACATGATAACATAATCCTCCTGAAAAAAATCCATAGTTAGTTCACAATTAATTTTCATTATCCAATTAACTTATTAAAAGCCAATATATATTTATCCAAACATAATTATCTTAACATAAGGGACATATTAAGGTTATATTTCCATTAATAATTTGTTCTCTATGTATATCACGATATACATAAATCACTTTTCTAGGTCTTTTAATCTATTTTTCATATCATTTACAATTCGGATTGGAAACCATATCCTTAAAACACTTATATATATATATATATATATATATTAGGATTCATATAACAGAATCATTGTATTCGAAAACATATACACATATATCATCCAACTTTATTCATAAACCTTTATCTAGGATTCATCATCATATTATTTCCTAAAATATGAATCATTCCTTAAGGTTCCTCAACCTTAATTTAACAAAGCTTCATCGATTTAAAGTATAAAATAATTCTAGAACATCTCATTCCATTCACATGTTGTTTACAACCTATTTATCATTAGTAGTATAAAAAATACATATACCACCTTTACGACTCTCTTTATGATATTTCCACATATAAAATTGGTTTTCATAATTTTTATAATTTCAACATATAAAACATTTAAGGTTAACTATGTTCTACCTCATTTTAGCTATTGTCTAAGACTAGAAAGAAATTTGTGAGAAAGAAACATTAGAGATTAAAAACACATATATGAGTTAAATTACATATAATATTTCAATTTATGATATCTTAGGTTTAATGCTATGTTATTCATGGTTGTTACCAAAATTCTTGGATTGTTAACTATAGTTTGACTTATCCTTGAGTACGTCTCTAGAAATATCCTTTGAAATATCTCTAGGGATATCAGTAATGTTTTAACATCCTATTTCCCAAAGTTTAACATAACATTAAATCTAATACCAACTGTAATGTTCTAAGCATGAAGTACGTGGACATTACATTTGTTTTGTCGAATAATTAATACATGACACTAATAGATTCCCAAAGACCATATTAGTTTTTGTGTCTTTGTAAACTGGGAACACATTCTTCTAATTTGGTGAAATGTATTTTATATCTCCCATAATGATCGTACCTATAGTTATCCTACCTTAAACCTTTCTTTATAGCATGGGGAAAAGAAAATTTTAAAAATGTTGAGATTCAGATGCTCAATAAGGGTAAAAAAGGAAAATATCATATAAAGCATGAACATAATATTGTAAAAACCTGAATATGACTTTTGAACATCATACCATGTATAACGTATATTGAAATATTAAGCCATGAAATAAATCATTGTGGTTTATAAGACATAAATCATAAAGTAAAATGATCCATGATAAAACAATTTGGAATAAAAAATGGAATTTTGGAAAATAAAAAGGTATAGAAAATAATTTCCTTATTAACTAAGACTCATTTCCAAGATAATAATAGTGGAAAAATTCTATATTGAAGTGAGTTAACCATTCAATATTGCAGTGTATTACTGAACCCTATTTACCTGTTCTTCCAACCCGGTATTACTGAACTAAATTTACTTATCATTATGGTCAGGTCTATCTCATGAGATATAAATCATTACCCAATGCGTTGGAGGGGGATATTGGTCCCATAAAACTGATAATTAAATCATTCTGTCATGTACCACATTCATATAAATTATTCATCATAACCCAAGGAATAATTTTGAATTATTTAATCATCATTCCACCATAACATAATTCATATAAAAGAAATGGATTTCATAAGTAGAATTCTATCCTAAAAATAATCAAAACATAGAATAAATAAAGATATTATAATATAGACATTAAAATATTAAATAATTCGATAATAGATGTTAAATAATTTGATATAACAATTCAAATTAATTCTTGAGAAAAATATCTTCTCTTCATCAAAAAAGTTATATATTCTCAAAATGCTGCATAATTTGAAAATAAAAGAATTTATTTGTAAATAATATTGAAATCGGGTAAATAAAGATTCACGGAATTAAGGTGTTATGAATATTTAAAAAATTATTCATTATGTATAAGTAAAAAACATTCTCCTCATAATTTGGATGAAAAAGACAAAAAGTACCTCGTATAAAAAATGAAAAAAATATCAATTTCATACTATTTAATAAAAATTATCAAATGCGTAAAGTTTACTATAATATTTCTTTTATAAAAATAGAACAAATATTTTTATCTAAATAATTTGGGAACATGGACATGTATAGAAAATATACCCTAGTAAATACTTATGTATAAAAAATATTAGATAATAATGAAATAGTAAAATTATCCCTTACCAATTTATAATGAGTCAAATCATATTAATCTTAAAATAAATTTTTTTTATTAATATTTAAATATAATATCAATCATAATAAGAATAATAAAAACATTTATGGGTGAATAAAAACCACACAAAAGAAATAAGTGTTGTGTAAGGAATATATCCAAAATAAATAAAAGTGAGACAAAATAATCCCTTACCTTGGGTCTGGGTTCCTTCTTATGTGTCCAAACCTCATGTATAATGGTTTAAATATTTTCATTGAATTAGTCCTGTATTAAATTCATTTTTTATAAAATCATAAGTGATTATATTATTACCTATTTGTTAATTAAATTACTACTCATCCACTTTGTAATAACTATTTTATTTTCTAACGCATGTTTTGTCCGATATGTTCTTGTTACTCCTTATAGAGTATTGTTATATAATTTCAATAATGATATTAATATAATGAATATCATATTTTATCTCTATATATATTTATATAGTTATTATTTAATGAATATCATGTAGAATTAATAACATCGTATCGTGGTGATGGTAGGTCGTATGTACGCATGGGCGACGATATCATTTCATTAATTATGAAATGGAATGGAACTGGATGGCATATATATTATACCAAAATAAATGTATTATTATAATGAAAATATATAGTTATTATTTCCATCATTATACCCATCAAAGTAAAGTTGTAGGGAAAAACAGATAACACCACAGCGTGGAGATGGTATGTCGTACATACATATGTATGGTGATTTCATTTTTTGTAGGATAGATATAATGTTGAATATGGTTGTTACATAATGATAATAACATTTCATTATATAATTGATAATTTATTTATTACATTATTATTTAATCAACTCATGAAGAGGATGTATATGAATTATTGTGTTTGAAAGAACCAGTAGAGGAGATTATATCTTCTTCGATGAGATCCATCTATATCATCTCTTAATGTATTATAGATAGTCTTTTGAGAAGACCAAAACCTCTATAATGTAAATAGGGAAGTTTATAAGGGAAATTGTTAGGGAATGGTGGATCTTGAAGGATCAAATTGAGGTGAATAAATGAGGGATAAGGTGACCATTTATAGTTGAGTTTGGGGAACCTTTTGAATTTCTAAAAATATTTATTTAATATAAAATAAAAATCCATCAAAAAAGATAAAAAATATCATAATTTTGAATATTAGACGAGATATGGTTCTAATCTCATAAAAGAATATTTTTATAAATTTTTTTGTCAATGTAAACCTTATTATTTCAATTAAACATTTTTTTATTCTATTTTAATTATAACTAAGGTAACAAATTCATCCATATTAAAATAGTGAAATTTTTACTTATTTGACTATAATTAGACCAAAAAGAAACAAAATAAAAAAAATTTAGTGGATAAAAAATAATTTTATATATATCAAAATCTTTTATGATGTATATATAATTTAATTAAACATCATTTTAAAAAAATATCAGTAGTGCCAATTTTGATAATATAAAATTAATGGATTTTTAAAAATATCAAGATATTATGTTAACGTTAAAAAATATATTTTATTATATCTCTAATGGGTAATGTTAATCTATAAAATTTATTAGATATATTAATTATCCAATATTATATTTATTTTAGTACCTTTAATAAGATTAATTTGATATTTCGATTACTAAATAAATTAATACATCATTTTTGTGTAACTATTTCATATAATTAATTTCATCATAAAAAAAAAACAAAAAAATAATGTATCTAAATCTTATTTATTCCATTACAATTTTTATATTTGAATATATATTTTGGAAGATAAAACATTAAAAATGTTATATTTATTAAAACATGAATGTGACAACTTTAACATCACTTTAAATAAAATATTTTAAGTGTCATAATCATTTAAATATGGATTGAAAAGGTAAATAACTTGACCCTTGGATGATTATGGTCGATATATACTCTAAACAAATTTCTGGTGTTTTGGTCTTTTAATGGTAATAATCATTTTAACTAAAATTCATTTCTTGATTTTTCATCAATTAAATAATTTCTACATCATCATTGTATAATAATTTAAAGTAATTATTAAATATATTAAAATAAAAAAGAAATTAACACGATTTATATAATTTAATTATATTTCTAAGGACTATTATTATCGACGTTTTCTCTTGTTTTTTATTATATTAAAATAATTATACTTATAAAAAATAATAGGGTGACATTTTTTTCACTTTCATGCCACCTTCATTTATTTTAAAAATATTTATATTATTTTCATAGAAAAAAAGTTCATTAAATGATTCATTTCTTATCCTTATGTGTAAAGGGTCGATGATAACTCATCCAATAATTTTTTTTTGTCTTTGGGTAAATGTATTGTTCTTAACATATTAAATTATTACCTAAATTACCTGATTTACCTTTAACTGTGTTAAATAAAAATTTCTGTAGTTACTATTAATAATATCAAGAAAATAAAATTAACATATTGAAATATTTTTTACCCACTAATTCAAAATAAGGAATAAATTTTTAAAATTTTTAAACATATAATTTATAGTAATTAAATTAAAATTAATCATGTTTAGGGAAAAAGGAAATGATTTTTCAAATAGAAAAACCCATTAAAATATTGGCATGTGATTATATAAACTTTTAATGGGAAATTAATTCCAATTACCCAAATTGGACTAAATGATAATAAAATTATCTAATTTTAATTTAAAACAAATTTATATGATAATCTATTAGTGTACATATATTATATGAAAATTAATATTTGAATTAAATTGTAGTGTTTTTCCCTATACATTAAAATATGAATGTTATTAGAAAAATACCAAATATTAATCCAGAATAAATATTGATGTCCCACATCCAAACAAGAAGTAAATATTTTCAAATGTAACTTATTAAACATTCAAAAACAATATTTTAAACGGGTTCTCCATCAAATGGAGTCAAAATTGTATTTTTTTAAAAATACATCTTTTATGAGAAAAAATTGTTTTTTTCCTTATATCATGTATACAAAATATATAATATGAATTTTAAACATTATTTTGAATATATTAAATATATTTTTAATTAATAAAAAATATAAATAGTGATTTTATTATTTTATATTCTCGATTTAACTTAGTATTACATGAAATTAATTCTATAAAAATAACTAAAAATTTTGTGTCACAAAATCCAAGAATAGTCATTAATATACAACAAGATAAGATGTAGTTTTTTATAGTGATACCTTGTATGAAGAGAAAATAAAATAAATTCAAAAACCTATCTCATAAAAATCACATGGTGTTAAAGTACATCACCTAAATTTGTAAATCAATGCTTCAGATAGGTTATAAAAATAACCATGTTTTATCTTAATGAGACATGTTTTTATTCATTTTCTCCTTGGTTTTTATTTTTCATGGATTTAGTGATATGTTCTCATAGTATTTTGGTATGTTTCCTCGAGTTGTGTTCCCTTTTTGGATTTGAGCCAGTGGTTTGTGGTCAGCTATAGACAAAGTAATTTTATAATTATTTTTATATATATTATGAATGTGGTTGTTTTATGACGTCCTATCAACTTATATAAAAGTGTTTGTTGATAGTTACACCATTTTAGATTAATTATAAATATTGGGGAGACCTATTTTGGGTCTCCACCTTCTTAGATTTTGGATTGATTGGTTAGAGTGAGGATCTTGATTGAGGTTGTTTGGTGTTTTTTTGGATTATCCTATTGTTTTAAGAATTATCCCTTACTTTAAGGGTTAATTTTATAATTTTATTTCCATTATCCTATACTTTTACCCATGATTTCTAAAGGTATAAAATGGAAAGGTGGGGAGAATTGTGACTCCCTATATATCATTTATGAGTTTATTTTCTATTATTTTATCTTTATGTGGGGTAATTAAAGTTCCTAAGGATTTTTAGCCCAAGAATTGGAGAATATAGAGTTTTTACTTTTTTGAATGATTTTGCATGCATGGTTGTGGGGAAACTGTGTGGCTACAATTGTGTAACTGGTCTCTCAGTTGTTTTTTGTTCTTATATAGTTTAGTCTATATGGATAACACATGGTTAATTTAAAACTATGTGAAACCAATAATAACACATGTAGGATCATTGGTGTTTATGGGAAATAGCGCACAACTTGCACATGGTTAGGTAAAATCATGAGATAAGCATGTGAAGTGGAATTGTAATTTGACAGTTCCATTTGGAATGGTTTGAGTGTGGTTTGTATAACGATGAGGATCCCCTAGGAGTAACCATGTAGGGTTCACTGGTGTGTCCAATTAGGGGCACACCATTTGTGTACAATTTGGAAAACTATGTAGCTAAACCGTGAAACCTGCTCAGATTCATTAAAACTTGAAATTCCAATTTTACCCTACTCAATTTTAACTATCCAACCCTCCCTTTATCCTCTATTTTTCTTGAATAGACCAATCACACCCCAAGGGTGACTTCTACCTTCCTATCTTACATTTTATTTATTTTTATCCTCCGATTTAACCATATTCTTCTTTGGTAATTACCTATAAACCTATATTTATCTTATATTCTTTCTTTTCCCTTGACTTGTCTTCCTCTAGATAACCCTAATAGTTATGTTAACCAATTTTATGATAGGGTTTGGACCTAATAATGGGGATTTTTCATGTAGGGTATGTAGAGGGAATTTCTTGTCTCAGTGAAGAAATCTTCATTGAGGGAGTCACTTTGTGTTTGGTTTACACTTAAATGAGGTAAGTGTTTCTATGATTACAATTTATATTTCATTACATGATATGTTTGATTATTTTAAAGTGATTATTTATTAATTTTATTCCTATATATGTGTCTTTCAAGGGTGGAAAGTTATTTTCAAATGGTTTTAACCCTTATCATAAAATGGGTTCTATTCTATGTGTTTGTATATATGTTTACATGATTTTAAAAAATGAAAATAGTTTTAAAAGAGATGGTGAGAACCGAATTGAGGTTTTTAAATGGGAGTTTTACATCAATTGATTTAAAAAAAATGTGTTTTGGGTTGTTTTTAAGGATAATCAATCACCTGATGATTGATTTTAGGGGGTTAGATTTTTTTTTCAATCATTCACATCAGGTTCTCTATTTCTAAATGGTTTCTAATAGGTTTAGTTTGTGGAACTGGAAATACCCAATGGTTTTATATTTTTTCTGACCTAGGGACCTACTTCCAAATGTAGGTGATCATTGAGAGGTTTGGCCAAAGATAATTAATAAATAACATTGGTTGATAGGATGGGTGGTCAGGCTCATCACACCCTTTTGGGGGAATTGTTTCCTACTCCAGGACACTCTTATAGATTTAAGATATGTTCGTGAATACTTAATTAATTCCCAAGTATGAAGTGGGTCACCCTTGAAATTAAAAATCTATTATGAGAATGTATGGAAATTAGAATCATTTTTATGTTTTATAGGTTCTTAATCAATGGATATATTTGTATATATCTGAGTTTCTCCATCGATGGTATCCTCTTATGTACTGATTAGACATTCTTTTGTCGTTATTATTATGATGATGGATTTGAGACACACAGTGGGACACTCTAGAGTGTATTATAGTCCCAATATATTAGGGTTGTTTTAATGTTTGGACTGAACCCATGATATGGGATTCCTACATATCCTTGTGAAAGGAATCATAACTCATGTAGTTCATTTCCACTTAATGGGGCGCATCATAGCTTTTTTAGTTCATGTGATAAGGACCAAACCGTGTAGTTTAGCTCCATGTGGAATGGATGTCTAGGTGAAGGGTTCATCATTAATATTTGGTGTATGACTTATTAAAAAATGGTTTAGGGAACATGTAATGGATATATATTACCATTTTGAATAATAATATACTGGGAATGCATCCCAGATAGAATTAGGGTTGATTTGGGGTGTTGGGTTTGGACCTCAATGAGGCTTCCTATGTATCCCATTTGGATGAGAATCAAAGCCCACACAGTTTGTTTATGAGGACTCAGGCCTATAGAGGACATTAGGTTTTTCTAGAAGTTTATTATGGACCTTTTATAGGATTGAGTTGGGGATTATTCCTAAGGAGGATTCCCTGAGGTTATTTGGGAGGCTTGGTTGGGGATTTTACCAAGTAGGAGGCCCATATGGTTTGAGAGATTTGGTTGGGGATTATTCCTATGGAGGATGCCCTAGATAGGGATCATGTGAATGTAATGAATATTTCCAAACTCTAAGACCATGTGATTCATGCTTGGTGTTAGAAACAAGGGGAAGCGATATATTTGGAAAACCACATAATCTGTTTTGTTCACTGATGGATGAATGTTGGTGCCCAAAGGGAAAGATGAAGGGATTTGAATGTGTTCATATCCTATTTTATTTTGGTAACCAGCATAGTCAAATCAAATTATCTATCCATATAAAAATAAATTAAGAAAATAGGAGAAATTATTCCACATCGAGATGAAATATTAGGGGCTTACTCCATGAGGGATTTCCTGATTTGGATACATGGCTTTTTTGGATCCACACCCATGGATGTCCTCTGAATAAAGGTGATAGAAAGACCCAAAAGAAGATTCATTTCAAAATCATGCACCTAACTATGTAGATTTCACAATCATATCTAACCTCTAAGTCCACATGATTCATGTTTGAATGTGAGAAACAAGAGGAAGTAGAAGATCTGACAAACCGCACCATCATTCTCCCGTTAGTAGAAGTGGGAATAGAGATAGGATAAGAAGAAGGGGATGTGATATGACCCTTCCCTCCCATCAATGTACCCTGGCATGGAGAAGTAGGAAAGAATTAAGGAGAGTTCATGTAAGAAAGGCTAGGGGCTTACTCTAGGAGGGATGCCCTAAAATTGGTTTCGGAGGAAGAGAGGAGGATCTCATTCCCTGTCTCCCCACCTAGAACCGGAGGTCCCAAGTCTTATATATGGCAGTTTAAGTACATGGCCTTAAACCTAATAACTAATACTTGGGAATCCCTGAAACTACTCCCAATTTTGGGGTCCTTGTGATTGGGGGAATGTATATCCACATGCACCACGAGGACCCTACCCATCAGGTAGGACAAGTGTGGGACACCTCCGACCGAAGGAATTCATATCTAAATGGGAGACATGATGGTGTTCCTCTTTCCATGTTTTTCCAAGTCCAGTGTCTTCGGTGGAAGTTTCATTTTGGTCCCTCTCAGATGAGGGAGCCAAAGGAAGAGTGTAACACCCCGAGATTTTATGAGATATATTATTTTTAATTTCTCTGATGTCTTCAATTATACACTACACCAAGATTAGATTGTACTATACGCAACCCCGTATTAGCTTGTAGTATACACAACACTATTCTTGGCTCTTGTTACACACAATTTCAAGTTCGTTTTGTGGAAATTATTCTACGCAACATTAAGTATAGATTTTTTTAATGTATAAATGAAATAAGTTTTGATTATGCTATAAACAACACCAAACAGAGATTTCACTACACACAACCCTGACTTGGCTTGCATTACACGCAATCATGACCTTCTTTGATAGCGTGTATAGTACGCAATACCGAGTTTCACTAAACGAGATATTGTTATAATATTATTATGAACTAGCCATTATGAATAGTAATACCTAATTTTTGAAATTTTATAAATTCTATCTTTCAAAATGGACTTCATTTTTGGATTCAGAATATCGAAATTAGCCTAGGATGAATTTTTGGTATTTTTTTTGAAAACTTTCAATTTTTGATGAATAGTGAAAACACTGGGTTACTATTTAAAAATCAACTTTTTATTTAAATAAAATTTATTTTAGGTCAAAATTGATACATAATACCTATATTTGTTCAATGTAATTCATTTGATTCATTTTATAATAATTTTAGATATATAAAAATTTTATTGAACTTTTCACCGTCTTTTACCCACCACCTAGGAGAATTTGAAAATTTACATAAAACATAATTTTACCGCTTCTGTGAGTGTAATTTTGAAAATCCAAGAGAAACAGTTAATATCAAGGAGTAAAATGTGGTTCAATAAGATAAAAATAATTTTTGGTGAATAGTAACTTTTTACTTTTATTTACCACGGTTAAAAGTAAATAGAGTAAAAATGATATTATTATTACCCTAAAACATGTCCTAATTCTATTGGATAAGTGTAATTCGACCAAAAGAAAACTTAGAAATAAAATATTATAATTTAGGTCCACTTATATTAGATTAGGACATTTGTTATTATTTTATTTAAAGAAGAGTGAAAATAGTTAAAATCAAAGTTTAATAACTAAAATCATTTTTAATATAGGGTTATACATAAGATAAATTTGACTATAAATATTAATTATAAAGATAAAAATATTTCCCACATAATGGTATTTTATTTATAATTTTTAGATAATAAATAATTTAATTTATTTATGACACAATGATGATGCAGTAATTACCTTATTAATGAAATATTAACATAATTGATGTTATAAATACCCAAATAAATGTAATTTGAGACTTTTTATGAATTAAGATAATTTTATAGGTTATTATTACATGTTATTATTTATTTAATTAACTTTTATCGAACTAATCATGCTTTTATGATTTTCACAAAAATAAATTACCAAATAGTGTCAAAATTGTCATAAAATAGTTTTTAAAACAAATATTATATTATTAATTGTTATTTTATTCCTAAAAATCTAAGGTGCATCCAAATGACTTAGATAAGGTTATATATATTAATAATGAACCACTTGGGGTTTTTTGTCTTGTTATAGTAAGTTTATTAACCATATAGTGTAATAAAACAAGAAGACACGGTAAAAGTTAAATTATTTAACTTAGAGCCAAATCTAAATGATAAGGTTAAAATAGTAACCTAAACTTGTCTAAAACCTATTGGTTGAGAGTATTTCTACCCATACCAACTTTATCTTAGAAATAAATTAATTTGGAGCTATTATAAACTGAATATGAATTTATTATAAAATAATATTTTAAGTTTTTCCAAAGGTTCCCCTCACCTCCCTTATGAAAAGAGAACCCCTTCCCTCTTCTCCTCACACCCTTTTGAGCCTTGAAGCTCGGTCAAACCCTACCAATTACTCTTCCAAACCTCTCTAGTTATATCATATAGGTTCTGGTATTCTCAAAATACCAACTCTAGTGCCCTAAGAAGAAGTTTAAAGGAGGTGCGTCGAGGAAGAGGTAATATCTTCTACTGACTCTTTCAAGTTTCTTTCTTATTCTACTTATTATTCTTTTGTTGTTTCACTATAAAGTAATAACATAAGTATTAATTATATATTTATATGTTATTATGAATATTAAACAACCCTATTTCACCTTCTATCCATTCCACGGAAAATGAAATCACCGCGCGTGCGTACGTACGGAATACCGTCTCTACGCCGTGGTGTAATCAGCTTTTCCACCACCACCTTACTTGGATGGGTATAATGGTGTAAAGAATAACTATATGTGATTATTATAAAATCATAATGATTCTAAGATATTATATCATACACTCCAATTCTATTAAATAAATATGGTAATGATATCATCGCTCTTGCGTACGTACAGATTACCGTGTCCACGACGTGATGAGATTCATTTTGCATGTTAACAATTCAAGAATGATTATAAAGTATATATAATAAGTATTCATTAAATATATTACATAATAATTCTACTTGATTTATGTATATATATATATGTATTTCATCTACTTAATTCCACTCAATTCAATAAGGAAATGAAAAAACAGCATTCATGCGTACGTACGACCTACCGTCTCCATGAACAGTGTATTAATTTCCATTTATCGATCTATTATATATATGTATATTCTGAATATATATTATATATAAATCATGTTTTATTTAATTAAGTAATCATGATCTAAGTAGTCATATTAATAATTACAAGTCAAAACACAGACGATAAATGAAACAATTTTACCCAAAACGCTACTTTCATATGGAATTGACAAATGAACGGATAATATAAAGTCATAAGTGAATCATATATTATATCATAAATATTATTATGTTTTTTTACAAGTTAATAATATGTTTAAACCCACTATATAGGAGTCTCAGACACATACAGAAGAAATTGGACATAAGGTAATGGATAATTTTTCAATCTCATTTTTATTCGAGATTGCTTATACGTAAGTATTTACTGGGGTTATATTTTTCAACCATGTCCATAAAATGTTTTTCATAAAGTGTTTAATATTCTTCCATGTATTTCTAAAGTCATTTTTACCCTTCTTTGACTTTTACTTTGTGTTATGGATGGAATCTTTCTTTTTTTTACCATATGTGGTACTTTTTGACTTATTTGTTGAAAGTACGAGGAGAATGTTTTTTTAACTTACATGGCATGAACAAATTTTTATGGTTTCATAAAACCTTATTTTCATGATTCTTAATCTACAATATTTCATGACTATTTAAAAAAAAATCATTTTCTGTTAAAATTGTATGGCATTTTGTGAAAAGAAAATGATTTTGAAGAAGAAAGGATATTTTCCTCAAGAATTAATTTCAAGTGTTTTATCAAAACCAGTTTCCATCTAAGATAACATTATTTAATATGTGTATGTTTCAAGTATAATGTTGCTATGATTTATATGGTTTCAATTTTCTTATGATGAAATGATATCCATTTCTTTTATATGGATTATGTTATGAAGTGATGATTTTTATGAAACCCATTTTATTCATCGGGTTATTATGAATGATGTATGTTTATTTTGTGGCACACGAAAGAATTATTTCATTATGAGATGGGTGGGACATATATCTCCCTCTAATTAATTGGGTAAATATTTATATCTCATGTGATAGACACGGCTGGAATGACAAGTTAATCCGGTTCTGTGATACAGAACTGGAAGGAGGAGTGAACTCGATTCAGAAAGGGACTTTTTCCAATAATATGGTCTTGGTAGCAATGCCTTGGATACTATAGAAATCATAACATGTGCTTAATGGATTCCACAATTTCATGTTTTATTCCCATGCTATTTTATCATGATTGATGTTCTATTATGATCTATGCCTTACGTACTTCCAAGATTTATTTCACAACTCAAGATTTTGATGTTTAAACTTTATGTTCATGTTTTTAAGTTCAAATGTATATAGTTTATTTTATTTTTTCCATGCTTACCCTTACTGAGCATTTGAGATCACCCTTTATATGTTTTATTTTTCCCAGGATATAACCAAAGGTTTTAGGTAAGAAAAAAAGGGAAGATATTTATGGGAGATGTTGAAGATCTTTCACCAAGATTAGAAGATTATGTTTCAAGTGTCCAAAGACACTAAACTATTACGGTCCTTTAGTGTCTGTTTTTGTTATGTATTAAGTATTCTGCAAAATTAATGTAATGTCTATGCATGTCAAGCTTTGGGACTCTACAGTTGGTATCAGAGTAAAGGTTTAGTCAGCCTTTGGAAACTAGGATGCGAAAACTTTAGTGAGATCCCTAGAGATATTTCTCAGGTATGTCTAGGGATGTCCTTAAGGTTAAGTATAAGTGTAGGTTATAGTCCTAGAATTACGGTAACAACCTTATAATTAACCATAAGATGTTATATATTGAAGGCAATCCCCCTTTATTATGTTGTTTTCCCTAGCATGATTTTTGCCTCTCACACTATTCTTTTTGGGTTTTAGACGATGGTTGGAACCCGAAGGAACCGTGTTGATCAATCTAATGGAAAATGCAATAATTTTCCTTCTAAAAAAACCAATGTTATGGGAGATGGAGTGCAGAATCTTATTACTATACTTACACAAGCTATGAATCATTCTGGACTTCTAAATGGGCAGAGAAGGGAACAATATTCTATTGAGTCCTTCATGAGGTGACGTCCACCTTCTTTTAGTGGGTCTTTTGATTCACTTGTTGCTGAACAATAGATCAGTACCATTGAAAAGATATTTTCCATACTTCACTGATCGGAATATGAAAAAGTAATTCTGGCTATTTACCATTTAGAAGGTGAAGCAGATCAATGGTGGACTCTAATTAAGAATACGAGGTCCTAAGTTGAAATTGAATCCATGGATTGGGATGAGTTCAAGAACTTATTTTTCAATAAGTAATTCCCTCGTATTCTTTGAACAAAGATGGAAAATGATTTCTTTGAGCTTAAGAAAAAGGATGATGAATCTGTTGGTATATACGAAGAAAATTTTACAAGGCTTGCAAGTTATGAATCTGGCTTTATCATCCAACCTGAAAGTAAAGTTGATCGATTATTCAGTGGTTTAAAACCAAGTATTCAAAGGGAATTAGTTATAAGAGACTTCAGTAGCTATGAATAAATTGTGCATTGTGCTGTCAAGGTAGAAATGGAAGTTGGTGTTACATATCCATCTCATGGTTTTGACAAGAAACTAAAGATGGAGTTCAAAGAGAAATCTTAGAATAATGGTGAAAGGAAGATGAATGTTTATTTATTCTCAAAGTGTGGAAAGAAGTATGGTGAAGATTGTCTTAAAGGGACTAGAAAATGTTTTAAGTGTGGAAAAGAAGTTCATCGAGCAGTTGAGTTTCAAAGTAATGGAAAAAGGGTTGCTAATGATATGAATAAAGAAAAGACTACAGAGAACGCACCACCAACACTTCAATGCTTCATGTGCAAGGAAATGGGGCATTATGCTAATCAATTCCCTAATCCAAGGGTTAATGATGATTGATGTGAGAAACCACTTAAGTAAAAGGATAAATGTAAGTCACATGCGATCACTATTTGTGATGTGGATTATGACAATGATGTTGTGGAATAATTAAGTGTTTATGTAATGGGATTTCAAAATAGTATCATGGAATCTCATTTATGGTATCGTGGAATTTTGGAATATCTATGTATTGGTTTTCAATAATTATATGGTACTGGTAACCATGAAAAGTGATTGAAATATTTTTGGAAATAAGATGATATGCACATAATGAAGTGATAAAGAAAAAAAATGAAATGAGCTCATGATTGATATAAGGACTAAGTGATATCATGGTTTGAGTATATAGAATATTTGGGATTTTGGTATGTGGAAAGAGTTAACTTTTGACAACACTCATTTTTTCACTAAGGTTCTATAGTAATTCATGTTTCAAAAGAATACATGATTAAGGTACTCACATGTTTGGAATATGACCAACAAGATATATCTTATGATATATGGGGGATAAATGATGGTATTCACGTGCTTGCTATGTGACTTTTAAAGTAATCATTTTCTTTATACTATGAGATTGGACAAATGTATTTTGGATAAGTCTAAAGATTGGAATGGATTATGTTAGACATCAGATAGTATTGTTTAAGGCTAGAACTTTTTGTAATAATAGTATTGTTTTAGAAAAAGGACAACCCATAGGATGGGCGACAACCTATCACGTCGGAGAAGGTTGCGGGAATTGAACCCACAACCGAAGTGCGAGAGGCCTTTATTTCCTACCACTAGACTATAGGAAGTCCCTGGTTAGTAGAAATTAGTTTTATTTTATTAAGAAGTTTGATAGATGAAGTATAAGTCCATTTTAGGAACCATATACGATTAATCTCACCATAAATGGACTTATGTATATAACTTTTCCTAACCATATGTTTGAGACAGATGGAATGACCCATCATTCTATCACATGATCTGCTAACACTTCAAGAATGACAAATTCAACTTCATTTATTTAATAGATGAAGTGGAAATTGTTCAAGGCACGAACAATGATGAGATTATACCGAAATAAAGTAAGTATTTCTTCTAATTCAAATTCTTTAAATTTGGGGAAATGATCTTGAAAACCTAAAATGTTGTCCTAGTGCCCTTTTATCCAATGAATCAAATGATACCTTAGAACATCACAAATTTATGGCTTTGTGATTGTTAGCTTTTTCATAGCCATGTCCTCTACCACTCTTCATCAGAAGTTGATGGTTATATTTCTCTTCCACATCCATAATTTCACCTATGTTTTCCTATGTGGAAACCCAGTTATGAGTCAATTTGGGTAGAAGATATGTTTCATACTTCACTTTTTAAAATGAAGTTTTAGTACTCCTTTTTACGATGTGGTTTTCTATGAAAGAAACTTTCAAGTAGTAAACCATTTACAACCCTGACGAATTTCGAGGGCGAAATTCATTTTAAGGGGGGTAGAATGTAACACCCCATAATTTTATGAGATATATTATTTTTAATTTCTCTGATGTCTTCTATTATACACTACACCAAGATAAGCTTGTACTATACACAACACCGTATTATCTTGCAGTATACACAACACTATTCTAGGCTCGTGTTACACACAATTTCAAGTTCATTTTGTGGAAATTATTCTACGCAACATTAAGTATAGAGTTTTTTAATGTATAAATGAAATAAGTTTTGATTATGTTATACCCAACACCAAACAGAGCTTTCACTACACGCAGCCCTGACTTGGCTTGCATTAAACGCAATCAATACCTTCTTCGATAGCGTGTGTAGTACGCAATACCGAGTTTCACTAAACGAGATATTATTATAATATTATTATGAACTAGCCGTTATGAATAGTAATACCTACCTTTTGAAATTTTATAAATTTTATCTTTCATAATGGACTTCATTTTTGGATTTGGAATATTGAATTCAGCCTAGGGTGAATTTTTGGTATTTTTCTGAAAACTTTCAATTTTTGATGAATAGTGAAAACACTAGGTTACTATTTAAAAACCGACTTTTTATTTAAATAATTATTTATTTTATTTAAATTTATTTTAGGTCAAAATTGATACATAATACCTATATTTTTTCAATTTAATTTATTTGAGTCATTTTATAATAATTTTAGATATATAAAAATTTTATTGAAATTTTCACCGTCTTTTACCCACCTCCTTGGAGAATTTGAAAATTTACATAAAACTTAATTTTACCGCTTCTGTGAGTGGAATTTCGAAAATCCGAGAGACACGGTTAATATCAAGGAGTAAAATGTGGTTCAATAAGATAAATTTTTTTTGGTGAATAGTAACTTTTTACTTTTATTTACCACGGATAAAAGTAAATAGGGTAAAAATGATATTATTATTACCCTAACACATGTCCTAATTCTATTGGATAAGTGTAATTAGACCAAAAACAACCTTAGAAATAAAATATTATCATTTAGGTCCACTTGGATTAGATTAGGACATTTATTATTATTTTATTTAAAGAAGAGTTAAAATAGTTAAAATCAAAGTTTAATAACTAAAACATTTTTAATATAGAGTTATACATAATATAAATTCGACTATAAATATTCATTAGAAAGATAAAACGATTTCCTACATAATGGTATTTTATTTATAATTTTTAGACAATAAATAATTTAATTTATTTATGACACAATGATGATGCAGTAATTACCTTATTTATGAAATATTAACATAATTGATGTTATAAATACCCAAATAAATGTAATTTGAGACTTTTTATAAATTAAAATGATTTTATATGTTAATATGACATGTTATTATTGATGTAATTATATTTTATCTAACTAATAATGCTGTTATTATTTTCACAAAAATCAATGACCAAATAGTGTCAAAATTGACATAAAATAGTTTTTAAAACAAATATTATATTATTAATTGTTATTTTATTACTAGAAATCTAAGGTTCATCCCAATGACTTATATAAGGTTATATATATTAATAATGAACCACTTGGGGTTCTTTTGGCTTGTTATAGTAAGTTTATTAACCATATAGTGTAAGAAAACAAGAAGACACGGTAAAAGTTAAATTATTTAACTTAGAGTCAAATCTAAATGATAAGGTTAAAATAGTAACCTAAACTTGTCTAAAACCTATTGGTTGAGAGTATTTGGACCCATACCAACTTTATCTTCTAAATAAATCAATTTGGAGCTATTATAAACTGAATATGACTTTATTATAAAATAATATTTTAAGTTTTTCCAAAGGTGCCCCTCTCCTCCCTTATAAAAAGGGCACCCCTTCCCTCTTCTCTTAACACCCTTTTAACCCTTGAATATCAGACAAACCATGCCAATTACTCTTTCAAACCTCTATAGTTATATCATAGAGGTTCTTGTCTTCTCAAAATACCAACTCTAGTGCCCTAATAAGAAGTTTAAAGGAGGCGCGTCGAGGAAGAGGTAATCTCTTCTACCGAATATTTCAAGTTTCTTTCTTCTTCCACTTCCTCTTCTTTAGTTGTTTCACTATAAAGTAATAAAATCAGTATTATTTATATACTGATATGTTATTATAAATATGAAACAACCCTATTTCAACTTCTATCCATCCTACGGAAAATGAAATGACCACGCGTGCGTACATACCGAATACCGTCTCCACGCCGTGGTGTAATACGTTTTTCCACCACCACCTTACTTGGATGGGTATAATGGTGTAAAGAATAACTATATATGATTTTTATAACATCATAATGATTCTAAGATATTATATAATCCACTCCAATTCTATTCAATAAATATGGGAACGATATCATTGCTCGTGCGTACGTACGGATTACCGTCTCCATGACGCGATGAGATTCATTTTCCATGTTAACAATTCAATAATGATTATAATGTATATATAATAAGTAATCATGAAACATATAAAATAATAATGCTACTGGATTTATTTATATATATATATATATGTATTTCATCTACTTAATTCCATTCAATTCAATAAGAAAACAAAAAAATAGCGTTCATGCGTACGTACGACCTACCATCTCCATGAATGGTGTATTTCTTTCCATTTATCAATCTATTATATATATGTATATTCTGAATATATATTATACATAAATAATGTTTTATATTATGGAATTATGTAATCATGATTTAAGTAATCATATTACTAATTACAAGTCAAAACACGGACGATAAATGAAACGATTTTACCCAAAACGCTGCTTTCACATGGAATTGACAAATGAACGGATAATATAAAGTCCTAAGTGAATCATATATGATATCATAAATATTATTATGGTTCTGTTACAAGTTAATAATATGTTTAAACCCACTATATAGGAGTCTCAGACACATACATAAGAAATTGGACATAAGTTAAGGGATAATTTTTCAATCTCATTTTTATTCGAGATTTCTTATACGTAAGTATTTACTGGGGTTATATTTTTCATTCATGTCCATAAAATGTTTTTCATAAAGAGTTTAATATTCTTCCATGTATTTCAAAAGTCATGTTTACCCTTATTTGACTTTTACTTTGTGTTATGGATGAAATCTTTCTTTTGTTTACCATACGTGGTACATTTTGACTTTTCCGTTGATAGTACGAGGAGAATGTTTTTTTAACTTATAAGGAATGAACATATTTTTAAGGTTTCATAACACCTTATTTTCATGAGGATTACTCTACAATATTTCATGACTATTTTCAACAAAATCATTTTCTTTTAAAATTTCATGGCATTTTTTGAAAAGAAAATGATTTTGAATAAGAAAGGATATTTTCCTCAAGAATTCATTTCAAGTGTTTTATCAAAAACCACTTTCCATCTAAGATAACATTATTTAATATGTGTATGTTTCAAGTATAATGTCTCTATGATTTACATGGTTTCAATTTTCTTATGATGAAATGATATCCATTTCTTTTATATGGATTATATTATGAAGGGATGATGTTTATGAAACCCATTTTATTCATTGGGTTATTATGAATGATGTATGTTTATTTTGTGGCACATGAAAGAATGATTTCATTATGAGATGGATGAGACCAATATATCCCTCCAATTCATTGGGTAAAGATTTATATCTCATGAGATAGACACGGATGGAATGACAAGTTAGTCCGGTTCCGTGATACAGGACTCGAACGAGGAGTGAACTCGATTCAGAAAGGGACTTTGTCCACTAAGATGGTCTTGGCAGCAATGCCTTGGATACTATTGAAATCATAGCATGTACTTAATGGATTCCACAATTTCATGTTTTATTACCATGATATTTTATCATTATTGATGTTCCTTTATGATCTATGCCTTACATAATGCCAATATTTATTTCACAACTCAAGATTTTGATGTTTAAACTTTATGTTCTTGTTTTCAAGTTCAAATGTATATAGTTTGTTTTATTTTCTCCATGCTTACCCTTACTGAGAATTTGTGCTCACCCTTTATATGTTTTCTTTTCCCTAGGATATAAATAAAGGTTTTAGGTAAGAAAAATAAGGGAAGATCTTTATGGGAGATGTTGAAGATCTTTCACCAAGATTAGAAGATTATGTTCCAAGTTTCCAAAGACACTAAACTATTACGGTCCTTTGGTGTCTATTTTTGTTATGTATTAAGTATTCCGAAAAAGTAATTTAATGTCTATGTATGTCAAGATTTGGGCCTCTACAAAGAGGATCTCTACCATTGGTGGAAAGAATGAAGAATCAAAAGGAGGCTCACACAGGTCTTGGATTGGCCTGAAAAAGGTGATTTGTGCAAGGCCTCAGAGGAACTGCAAGTGCTTCATGCAGAGGGTAGGCCCTAATGATATGAATATTCCTTATAAAATGGACCAAATAGAAAAAAAAACTTGGGAGAGGATTTTTCTAAGGCACCATGGGTCTCCTAAGGTGTCCTTGGAAGGGTGTCATGCAGGTCCCTGTTTAGGGAAGTGACCTTCACGTAGGTTGTCACTGACTAGGGGGAAAGGGGTTCTCCCACAGGTGCCTTGTGTTTTAGACTATGGAGGGACTTTGAACTCATTATACACCTTTATTCCCTCTTTTCTCAGGCTGTATAGGGCCACCTAAGGGGTTTTTGAGGACTTGGGTGAAGAGGCTATGTGACTAGAGATTCAGGGATTCTTTCGATTTTCTATTTGTTGAAATGAGGAGACCCTATTTATAGGAAAATAGGGGACCTTGGTCTAAGGAGTTACTACACATTGTTTATGGAATAGGTACTAGGTGAAATTAACCCGTGCAGGTGTGGAATTCCTTTCAAGGTCACACATGGGGTTGTGAGAGCCTTTTGGTGTGCAGGGCTGTGTGTGAAGGCTAGCTTAGGAAAGTTCCTTTGATTATTCTTAGGGATATTCATCGATATAATTTTCTTGAGGTACTCTTCATTATATTTTCATCCCATATGAAAAAACGAAGTGTTAATAGGGGTGTTAATATGTTTTATGTGTTTTTAATGGATTATTTGATTCTAAAGGGGCATGTTTACCCACTTGGAGAAATCTTCAGATCCTATGTGGGTCATCATCTACCGATCCTGTGTGGGTCATCTTAAGATCCTATGTGGGTTATCTTATGATCCTATGTGGGTCATCTTCAGATCCGGTGGGGGTTATCTACAGATCTTGTGTGGGTCATCGTCAAATACTATGTGGGTCATCTTCGATCGTGGGTGGGTCAACAAAAAAGATTCTCGACAAAGTAATATGAGCTAGCAATATATATAATCATCAATACTTTCGTTCTTAAGTTATAACTGGTGTGAGTTGAGTATTTACATTTGAGGCACACTTCTGTGTGGTGATAAATTCATGGTATTATTCTGTGCGGCACTACCATTGATATACTTACCTATGTGGTGTTACCTTCATGGTATTCGTTCCTTCCTGGAGCAATTGTTCTTTTGGCAAAAGAGTTGGGCCTTGTGTTTCTTCATGAACGAGATGGGTTTCATTGATAACTTAGAAACATGTATGGGTATATACCTAAGAAGGGTTGATTTTTTCTTCGTGGTTTGTAATTGTGGTCTTGATTTCTATTTTATCCCTTATGGATTAGGAGAGACCTTCGGGGGTCTCGGGGTTCTACTGAGTATTGTTATACACACCCCTGCTCGGGCTACGCCCACACCTTGCTGTGTCTTCTGCAGATGACAGAAAATATTGATCCAGGATGAGGGTGCCAGGACTGGAGGCCACTCGGAGGTGGACCATTAGTCGAGATGTACCGTAGATATTACAGTTTGAGATATATACCTACCCTTCCAGTATGATTCTTGCTAGGTGTTCATAGGATCTGTTTTTAGTTTTACTTTTACTTTCCAATTGGGCATGTATTCCAACCATTTTTCTTATTGTAGTCACCATATTTTCTATATAATTTACCTTGTGTTTGTATATTGTTGTTTTCTTGGATTTCATGAGTTTTTAGGTTAAAAGACAATGCCTTCCCAATTTTAGGGATATGCCTTTTCGGTGCTAGTCGCTAGCCCCTGGCCTATGGAAGGCGGGCTTGGGGTAGTCACGACACGGGTCCCGAGGAATGGGTTGTGATAGTATCAAGAGAATGATCTTTACCCAATGAATTGGAGACATATATGGGTCCACCCATAAAAACCTCTTCATGAATATTATATAGACATAAATAATCATACATAATTAATCGAACATAAGCATAAGGGTTAACCATAGAAATAATTGGGTATCATAGTCATGTCAACAGCATAATAAATTGGTGTATCATAAAAGTTTCCATGATTGAAATGAATTATATCATACATGGAAATTTTAAATGGAGTGTATAAATATATCCAGATAATTTATTCCAAATATATGTCAAAAGAGTGTTTGAGGAACTTTAGAAATAAAACATTTTAGTACAGTTTAGGGGAAAACATTCAAGATACATTAAAATAGAAAATGAATAATTGTTTGTATAAAAATAAAATTAAACAAAATTGTTTTTTCATGATATAAATATTTATTTTTGAAAAATAATGGTGGCTTAAAATAAATTATAGAGACACATTAAAATGGGTAAGAATTTAGTAAGTTCCCTTAAATCTGGCTTTCTTATTGGGAAGAATTGTGTAGTTAACCTTTTAAAAACATGTATATCCCCATAAAGAAGGATGAATGGATCCTAATTAATTATTTTGGAAAATATTAATATATTTTATAATATTGAAATTAAAATAAAGGTCAATTTCATTTAGGTAACAAGAGTGAAAGAGTAACCAGAAGGAATAATTGAGGTTCAGGTAGAATCCCTAACATTATGTCTAACATGATTGTGAAATTAATTTATTGTCATGAAAAATTAAATTAGATTCATTGATTAATTATTATTGAACCATTTATATATGTATTTTATTTATTATAACGTTATTATGTTCATTTATATAATTTTTTTAGGTTATTAGATTCAAATTCATTGTTTGGGTGCATTGATTTACTTTTTCTTCCTGATCGGTTAACTTGTATATGTGTAAGGAAAATCATGTAGAATGAGGATATTTGTCCAAAACTGAACTTATATGTTTTCAATAAACATATATAATATTAAAAAATATTTTTCCCTGATTTAGTATTATTAATTAGATAAATCATTAAATATAATCGTTTAGATATATTTAGTCTTTTTGATCATAAAGATTTCATTTCATTTTATAAATTAATTTCAGGTGTAAAAAATGATTATAGAATATTTAATAATATATAATAAATATATTATAATTTATTTCATCCACAAAAATGGTTTTATAACCTTCCTTGAAGACTTAATTGAATGATAAAATCACGTCATCCATGAAGGTGTTTAATCTACACATCACAGACAATATATTCATTCTTAAAGTAATAGAGAGAGAAGAAGTGATTTTATGAAGAATTATTACATGAAAATTATTACATTATATTATATATATGATAATAGAGTTTTAATTATATCAGTATTAGGGGAGGTGAAGAGAGAAAAATAAAATAAAATAACTTGAAGATAAATTTAAAGAAAACGAAGGATGTTTTTACCTCTTAATTCCTTCTTCTTGATAGCCTCCTTAGGGAATTGGTTATGGTAATATTTTAAGACCCAAATCTCATGGACATGGGGGAGAGGATTGGCAATAGTATTTGGAAGAATATAGAAAATTATAAAGGATTTAGAGGTGTGAAGAGAAGAGGTGGTAAGGGGTTGTAGTTATAATG
Organism: Viscum album; assembly: GCA_963277665.1. Taxonomy (NCBI): domain Eukaryota; kingdom Viridiplantae; phylum Streptophyta; class Magnoliopsida; order Santalales; family Viscaceae; genus Viscum; species Viscum album. The sequence continues at coordinate 637,055,783 of OY728146.1, read as the reverse complement.
GAGGAGGGTGGTGTTTTTTGAATATTTTAATCATTATTTTATTATTTTTCTCAAGACAAGTAATAGTGTTGATTATTGAGGATAAATACATTTATTAGTGCATGTTAATTTCAATCAATGATCACTTACATCATACATGCCTCAAATATTCATTTATTTACTTATTTTATAAATTACCATATTACAGTATTCACTAAAAATTTATATATTTTATAAAAATCCAAAAAAAATTCACCCATACCATTTTTCAACATATAGAATTTAAGAATTAAATATATTTTCATAAAATAATTTTCTAAATATGAGTAATTTAATTTTTAATTAAAATAAATATTTACTTACAAGACATAGGTTTTAAAAGTATAATATCATTTCTAACATATTAAAATTTTTATTAAGGTCTCGTATAATTATCTTAAATTATTAAGACATCAAAAAAAAAAATTACGGAAAAATTTTATGAATATAAATATCTTTTAAATTATTAAATTAGTCATAAAATTTTAATTAAATATTTTTTACTTAAAGTATCAACACTTAATTAATAATTTATAAAATATTAATTTACTTTTACTATGACATAACTATATAATATTGACATATAGAATATGGATAAATTTTATTTACAATTTCATTGGTTAGGTTACTATTAAATTGGATGTTTTAATAGTTAAATGGGTCACATTAGTATTCCATATGTCAAGTTACTATTTAATTGGTATAGGTTCCCTTACATATTTAAATGATTGTTATTTCATTAATTCATCATTTTTAAATCTTATATTGTGTAATATATTATTTTATACCATATAAGATAATTAATGGAATGGAATTTCTATAGATAATTGTTTTTGTTAAGATGTTAACTCCCAAATCTAATATATAACATTTCATGACACTATATAATTACCTAATAAATTGAAGGGATATATAATTATGAGCACACCAAATACATTATTATCTTGTAAATTCTTATGTGTTATACATAAGGAGATACATCATAAGGCATATTCAAAATAATTTCCCTTGGAATGATAATGTGTGGCATTATCTTTTCTCATATCACAATGAAAAGATATTTTATCAATAATAACTTTGAAAAATAGTCAAATATTTTGTATTATCTTATTAAATCATGGTTTAGTGAGGTAGATATATATATAATATAAACACACACACACACACATATATATATTTTAATCATTTTATATAATGTTAATTATAGATAGATTTGTTATATCTCGAAGGAAAGGGTTGTTTTGAGATATCCCATAACTCAACCCTAATTCATCATCTGAATTATTTATCTTCTAATACAATAAAAATTCATAAATATTTGAAAGTATACGATACTTTTTATTGTTAATTTTTTCATTAACATGTTATATTAAATTATACAATCATTTAGGTTAATTTCTGATGTTTTGGTGGTGTTCAACTAATATATCCAATATCAACATAGAATTTTGACACAGGTCAAAAATATTATTATTCAATAAAAACTTGAATAATAATCATTAAATAATTATCATATTTATAATTAAATTATACTTTTTAAAAATAACCATTCATTTTGGTTATAAATAGTGAACTACATTACGATAATAGAAATAGAATGTCATGCACACTCATGTGTAATGTTTCCATTTTTCAGTGACAAAATGGAAAGAAGGTATGATTTATTTTATATCCCCATAGTTTTAAATATATAATTTTATTTTTTAAAATATATGTATATATAAAATTTATGTTTTAGGAAATAAAAAAATGAATCACATCGTTTCATGAGGTGGTATGCCACAGTACACATGAACAAAATTATAATTCATTAAATGAAGATAAATTTGGATAGTATATGATATATTACAATCCCATATTTATTTATTTTTCATGAATAAAATTTCTAAATTTTTAATCCGTATTCATTAATAGTCTTGAGATGTGTTGATGATAAAAGTATAACATTAGTTTGTGTGGGGTAGTCCTTTGTATACAAGAGTGATTTTTTTCATTCTATTTGATGGATGTGGGGAAGGATGTGAATTATCAAATTATCATAGTAACATATTAGTATATGATAGTTATTTATTTAATTATATATAAACAATATATTAATATTCTATAATTTTGGGAGAAGATATTAAACAAATATACATGATTAAGAATGATTCCACTTCTTCCAACCACCTCATGAGGATTATAGTTAAAGCATTCAAATATTAGATTTTTGATCTTACTAGGGACTATAGGATGTGGGGTGGAAGTTAATTAAGTTATATGGTCATCAATTTTCCAAAATAACAACGATTTTGAAGCGTAAAGAGGATAAGTGAGTAGGTTCCCATTTATTGGTGGGGGAGAGGACACACTTGAAATGGTTGAATAGAAAAATTAATTCCCATATTTAATGTTTTACCTAAGTCTAAAAAATGTCTCATCCTAAAACATTAGAGAATATATAGAAGAAAAATGGACGAAAATGGTGTTGGACATGTTTCTAAGACTTTCTAACACATTTCTTATCTCTTTAACCCCTAGTAAACCAATTTTTACCTTAAACATGATATTTAAAATTTAATATTATTACCATTATTTATGGAAAAAATTAGTTAATGATATTTTATAATATAATTTATTATAATTCCGAATATGGAATAAATTTTTTCAAAATTGAATCCACATATGGAAAAGAATTAAATTTATAAATAAACACATATATAGAAATAATAATTGGTTTTCCAAAGAAAATTTATTCATATGTATGATAAACATTTATATCAAAATTCAACATGAAATTAACTTAAATTTTATTAATATTAAAATAATTTAACAAATTTAAATTTTAAATTTATTAAAACTAAATTGTAACTATGTAAATTATTTAAACAAATCATTTATTTCAATAAAAAAACTATTTTTAAATATTCATTAAAAATGATATTTTTAGAAAAAATGAAAAAATTCCCAATATGAAAAATTTGACATGTTCATTTCAAAAGTGACTGTGTTTTTTCAGATGTATTTTTGAAAACTATAGAAACATTTTATTATTATTTTTTCAGAAAAATAAATAATGTAATAATTTTTTTAAATGTATTCTTGAAACCTATAAGGTTGTTCTAGAAAATTAATCACTTATTTATCAATATATTTTTCATCTTTTATAAATACTTTTCAAAAAGAATTTAATTTAATTAACACAACCAAATTTAATGTATAAAATATAATAATAATGTATAATTGATAATATTAATAGTATAATGATTTTCATTATAACTCAGTGCTTTATGTTGAATACACTATCAAAAATTGATTTCATTTCTGAAAATATATATTGGGTGTTATAATTTTACAATATAATATAAGTGATATAATGTCCCATAACTTAAAAAATGGTTAATATTAATGTATATTAAATAAAATTCTTGTATAATTTCAATATGTAAGAATAAAATTTCTAATTAATATTATAGTAGCATTATTGAGTACTAGTACGATAAGAAAATAACTATAGTGGCGAAAAGTATCATAAAGATAGTATGTCCATATATGGATAGTCTCATTCAATGATATCATTATTCATTTCAAAAAATATGAAATTAGTGATCAAATTTCATTTTGTGGTGAATATTTAGGGTGAACTAATATTTTATCAGATCATTGATCATATTCTTTACATGCCAGACCTTGTGAATTTAATGACTAAAGCATGATGTACATGAAAATTACATTACTTTGTCAAGTACATAATACATGACACAAAAGGATTCTCATTGACTATATTAGTTTAGTGAAATTGGAAACTCTGAACAAATTATGGTAATTTGGTGAATGAGCTGAAATATCTCCCAGAAATATCTTCTCCTTTTGTTTCCTTCCTAAAATATTTCTTTATACCATAGAGAAAAGAAAGCATAAAAAGGGTGAGCTCAGATGCTCGGTACAAGTAAACAATTAAAATATCAAAAAAAAAACATGAAAATAATATTGTAAAAGCATGAAAATAACTTGTGAAAATAATTACTTATATAGAATATATCTTAATCATGATTCATGAAATAAATCTTTTTAGTTTATAAGACATAAATAATAAAGGAACCTGATCCATAAAAAACTAAATTTGACATAAAACATATAATTATGGGAAAAAATGAAAAGAAAATAATTTCCATATTATCCAAGGATAATTTCTATGACCATAATAGTGTAGAAAGTCCTATACTAAAATGAGTTCACTCTTCATTCTATACCTATATTACTAAACTGAATTTACTTTTTGTTCGAGCCCTGTATTACTGAACCAAATTTAAATGTTGTTACAGACTTTTCCATCACATGAGATATAAATCATTACCTAATTAATTTTAGGGACATTTAGGTACCACCAATATCATAATAAATCATTCTTACATGTTCCAAAATTATATAAATCATTAACCATAACCCAATTAAATAAAATGGGTTTCATTAAACATCATTCCACATTAACATAATTCAAGTAAAATAAATGGACTTCATAAATAGCATTCTGTGTTCAACATAATCAATAAATAGGAACAAATAGTATATTATACTTGAACATAACCCTATTAAATAAATTCATATTAGATGGAAAATATTTTTGATAGAACAATTGAAATTAATTATTGAGGAGAATATCTTTTCTTCTTCAAAACTGTTTTCTTTTCTAAAAAATTCAATGAAAATTTAAAATAAAAAAATTTAATTGAAAATAAACATGAAACCATATAATGGAAGATTCATGAAAAAACACATTATGAAAACATATAAATATGTTAATGCGGTATAAGTTTAAAAACATTATACTCATACTTTTTTTCTGGAAAAGTCAAAAAGAACCACATATAAAAAATGAAAAAAATATTAATTTTATACCATTTAATAAATATTAACCAATTAGTAAAATTGACTCTGAAATTTGTTACAAGAATATAAATAACATTTCGGAAAATATAATTTGGAAACATGGAAATGGATGATAAATATACCTTAATAAATACTTATATTTAAACAATCTCGGATAATAATGGGATTACAAAATTATCTTTTACCAATTTATAATCAGTCAAATAATATGACTCATAAAATTAATAAAATTATATGAATATGTAAATATCATAAAATATATAATAATAATCATTAAAAATTCATGGGTAGCATAAACACCACACAAATGAAATAAGTGGTGCATAAGGATTATGTCCCACCAAAATAAATCCGAGACAAAATAATCTAGTACCATAATATTGGGTTCCTTTATACATGTCTGGTCCACCTTTATATGGTTATAGATATTTTCCTTAAATTATCAAAAAAAATTATTCATTTTTTATAATATCATAGGTGATCATATTATTACCAAATTTTTAATAACTTTATTAATCATCCATCAGGTATTAACTGCTTTATTTTCTTAACCATTTTTTGTTGGGTAAGTTTTATTCATAATCATATGTTATTATTATATTATCTCCAGAATGATATTAATATAATATATATCTTATATTTATATTCAATAAATTTTTATAATCATTATATAATCAATATCATGTAGAGTGAATCACATCACATTTTGCAGATGGTATACTGTATGTACACACAAGCAACACTATAATTTCTTTAATTATGAAATTGTATAGATGTGGATAGTATATATACTGTCCCAGAATAAATATTTCTTATAATAATCACATATAGTTATAATTTTTATCATTTAACACATCCAAGTAGAGTGGTAGTGATAAACATATTACACCATAGCAGGGAGACGGTAAGACGTACATACGAACACGTGTGGATTTTGATTTTCAAAGGATGGATAAAAGGTGGAATATGGTTATTAAATAATTACAATAAATTATAAGTAAATAACTGATACTATATTTATTAATTTATAAGGGAATAAACTCATGAAGTGTAAGTATAAGAATAAGGAAGTTTGAATGAAACGGTAGATGAGATAACATCTTCTTCAATGTGCTCCCTCTAGATAACCTCTTAAAGAACTATAGTTGGTATTTTTATAAGAAAAGAGCTTTTAAAATGTGAATATAAAATTGTTTAATAGAAATATTTATGTTATGGTTGATCATGAAGGCTCAAATTGACGATAGTAAATGAGGGAGGAGGTTCCCATATATATATTTGATGTTGGAAAACAATTGGTATTATAAGAATATTACTTTAATATAAAATCAAAACACATCCAAAAAATAAAAAATGTGTTGTTTCAAAAAAGATATGATATAAGGTTGTCATATCATCAAAAATCAATTTTTAGAAAAGTTTTTATGTCAATTTAAACCCAATGAGTTAAATTAACCCTTAACTATTCTATTTTAATTTTAACTATGTTCACTAATTATTTAATATTAAAATTGGTCAATTTTTACTTATTTTATGTCAATTATACCATAAATGAACAAATTAAAACATTTTAGAGTAACTAATAATAATTTTAATTTTTAAAATATTTTATTATTTTTAAATAATACATTATAACATTATTTTTAAAAAATATCAATAGTGTCAATTTTGACCCTATTCATTTAATGGATTTTTAAAAATATCAAGATATGATGTTAACTAGGAAAAAAATATTTTATTATATCTCTTAGGTTTCAGGATAATCAATAAATTTTATAGGATATATTAATTATCCCAAATAATATTTATTTTATAATTTTTAATAAAATTAATTTTATATTTTCATTAACAAACTAATTAGTACATTATTTTTGTTTAATTATATAATAAACTTATTATTTGGGAAAATTTAAATATAAAATTCTATGATGAAGATATATCCTCTATATTTCATAATAATACTTGTAGTCTAATGTTTCTTCTGAAAAATTAATAATTAAAATTGTTATATTTTTTAAAAAATGAATGTGAAAACATTAACATCATTTTAAATAAAATATTATAAGTGTAGTGTTTATTTCAATGTGTCCCCAATAGTCAATTACTTGAACCTTAGTTGATTATGGTAGATATATACTATTATAATAAGATTTGGCCAGGTTTTATGGTCTTTTAAAAGTTATTATAATTATAATTATTTTTTTTGATTTATCTTCAATTAAATAATTTCTACATCATCATTATATAATACTTCATTAGAATTATTTAATCTCTAAAAATCCTAAATAAATTACAATGATGTAGATACGTTCGTTAGATTTTTAGATGATATTTATTATCTATGTTTTATCAAATTTATGAAAATTTAAAAATTATTATACTTATAAGAAATAAGAGTGTGACATTTTTTCACCATCATGTCACTTTCTTTTATTTCAATAATACTCATAACATTTTCATGGAAAAAGACCATTAAATGACTCAATTATGATCTGTATGTGTTAATGGTTTAGGTTAATCACCCAATTAGATTTTGGATGGTTTTATGATAACTTTATTTTCCTTATTGTATTAATTTTCTTACATAATTACATGATTTACCTTTTACCGTGTTAAATAAAAATTAATGTAGTTACTATTCATAATATCCAAAAAAATGATGGTAACCTATGAACATAATTTTGAACAATGGATTTTAAATATTGAATTCATTTTCAAAATTTTAATCATAGAAAATTTCGTAATTAAATTTAAATTTACCCCGTCGAGTGAATGAGAAAACATGTTTTTAAAAAGTAAAAATAATCAGAAGATTAACATGTGTTTATAGAAAATTCAAACATGAAATTACTTCCTTTGACAATAACTGGACTCAAGTACAAAAATTTAATCTAATTAAACTTTAAAAACAATTAAAATGATAATATCACAATATATATAAAATAAATGAAAAAGAAATTTTGAATTAAAATGGATTATTTTTAACAATTCATTAAAATATGAAAGTTATTTGAAAAATACCAATCACATATAAAAAATAAATATTTATGTCCTTATTCTTAATAATATTTTTTATTTTATAATTGTAACATATAAATGTTTCAAAAACTATATTAAAAATTTGTTCTCCATCAAAAGGTGGAAAAAATAATTTTTTTGAAAAATACTTATTTTATTTGAAAAATGTATGTCGTTCTTATATCATGTCTAGAAAAAATATAATATTAATTTTAAACATTATGTTGAATATATTAAATAAATATTTCATTATAAAAAGTTATAGAGTTATTTTATTTGTTTATGAACTTGATTTAACTCGGTCTTGCATGAAATTAATTATATCAAAGTAAGTAGAAATTTTTTGTAACACAAGACAAGCATAGTGGTGTGTATACCACAAGATAAATTAATGTTGTGGTTGGAGAAAGATTTAAAAAAAAAAGATATCAAATAAATTAAAAAAATCATTCTCATAAAAATCTCAAGGTATTATATCTTACCCCCCTTAAAATAAAATTTTCCCTCAAAATTCACCTGGGTTATTAAAGGATTAATACTTGAAAGCCTTTTTCATAGAGACACACATTGTAAAAATGAAACCTATATTTTCATTTTAATAATGAATATGTGGAAAATAATAGTTACCCAATGTAAATCATAACTAGTTATCTACATAGGAGAATATATGTGAAGATTTGGGCATGGATGAAAAGTGTAAATAATCCTAGAGAATGATAAAGATTACAAATCACAAATAAGTCGGTGATCCATATAATGTTAACAATTACAAAATAATAACATAAAGAAGCATGAAATAAGTAATTGATATCATAAAAAATGATGATTATTGGACACTATTTTATATCAAGATCCTTTTTCGTAATGTGTATTGATTTTCATATGAAGATATACATACTTTATTTCAATTTAATGTCACTAATAGTTGTGCCTTAAATAATCTCCACTTAATCTCTTATTCAATGTAAAGATGTTGGATTGGTCATTCATGATCTGTTAATAGATCACATGATCCATATATAGAATTATATATCATTCCATCATTCCTTATCACAGAAAAAGGTTAGAAAAAGTTATCAAATATTCATAATTACACCTATAGTTTGATGATAAAATCATCATCAGGATTTTAAATTGAACTATACATAAATGTATAACCTTACAATTATTCCAAAATTTGAATATCCAAAATAGTATAAATAGGTATACTAACCCATATTAACATTTATCCCCTATATATCCTAAGGTATCTCTTTTTGGTCACATTTTAAACATGTGATCATCTTCATCATGTATTCTGTTAAGTAATGGTAATAACCTGAATTACCATATATCTTTATTTAAAACATGCATGTTTATCTCTTCCAAAACATACTGGATGTATTCCTTAAGTAAAAATAAGTTGTATACCTCAAAGATGATAACATAATCCTCCTGACAAAAAATACAGAATTAGTTCACAATTGATTTTCATTATCCAATTAACTTATTAAAAGCCAATATATATTTATCCAAACATAGTTATCTTAACATAAGGGATATATTAAGGTTATATTTCCATTAATAATTTGTTCTCTACGTATATCACCATATACATCAATTACTTTTCTAGGTCTTTTAATCTATTTTTATATCATTTACAATTCTGATTGGAAGCCATATCCTTAAAACAATTCCATATATATATATATATATATTTCATGATTCATATAACAGAATCATTGTATTCAAAAACATATACACATATATCATCCAACTTTATTCATAAACCTTTATCCATGATTTATCATCGTATTATTTCCTAAAATATGAATCATTCCTTAAGGTTACTCAACCTTAATATAACAAAGCATCATCGATTTAAAGTATAAAATAATTCTAGAACATCTCATTCCATTCACATGTTGTTTACAACCTATTTATCATTAGTAGTATAACAAATACATATACCACCTTCATGAATCTCTTTTTGATATTTCCACATATAAAATCAGTTTTCATAATTCTTATAATTTCAACATATAAAACATTCAAGGTTAACTATGTTCTACCTCATTTTGGCTATTGTCTAAGACTAGAAAGAAATGTGTGAGAAATCAATATTAGAGATTAAAAACACATATATAAGTTAAATTACATATAATATTTCAATCTATGATATCTTAGGCTTAATGCTATGCTATTCATAGTTGTTACCAAAATTCTTGGATTGTGAACTATAGTGTGACCTATCCTTGAATACATCTCTAGAAATATCCTATCTCACTAATGTTTTCACATCCTATTTTCCAAAGTTTAACATAACATTCAATCTAATACCAACTGTAATGTTCTAATCATGAAGTACTTGGACATTACATTTCTTTTGCAGAATAATTAATACATGACACTAATAGAATCCAAAAGACCATGTTAGTTTTTGTGTCTTTGTAAATTGGGAACACATTCTTCAATTTTGGTGAAATGTATTTTATATCTCCCATAATGATCATACCCTATAGTTATCCTACCTGAAACCTTTCTTTATAGCATGGGGAAAAGAAAATGTTAAAAATAGTGATATTCAGATGCTCGATAAAGGTAAAAAAGGAAGATATCATATAAAGCATAAACATAATATTGTAAAAACCTAAATATGACTTTTTAACATCATACCATGTATAACATATATTGAAATATTGATCCATGAAATAAATCATTGTGGTTTATAAGACATAAATCATAAAGTAAAATGATCCATGATAAAATAATTTGGAATAAAAAAATGGAATTTTGGAAAACACAAAAGTATATAAAATCATTTCATTATTAACCAATAATAATTACCAAGAGAATAATAGTGGAAAACGTTCTATACTTAAGTGAGTTCACCATTCAATATTGCAGTGTATTACTAAACCCTATTTACCTGTTCTTCTAACCCAGTATTACTGAACTAAATTTACTTGTCATTATAGTCAGGTCTATCTCATGAGATATAAATCATTACCCAATACATTGGAGGGGGATATTAGTCCCATACAACTGATAATTAAATCATTCATTCATGTACCACATTCATATAAATTATTCTTCATAACCCAAGGAATAATTTTGAATTATTTAATCATCATTCCACCATAACATAATTCATGTAAAAGAAATGGATTTCATAAGTAGAATTCTATCCTAAAAATACTCAAAACATAGAATAAATAAGGATATTATAATATAAACATTAAAATATTAAATAATTAAATAATAGATGGTAAATAATTTTTATATAACAATTTAAATTAATTCTTGAGAAAAATATCTTTTCTTCATCAAAAAAGTTTTATATTCTCAAAATGCTACAGAATTTTAAAATAAAAGAATTTATTTGTAAATAATATTGAAATCATGTAAATAAAGATTCATGGAATTAAGGTGTTATTAATATTTAGAAAATTATTCATGATGTATAAGTAAAAAACATTCTCCTCGTAATTTGGATGAAAAAGACAAAAAATTCCTCGTATAAAAAATGACAAAAATATGCCTTTCATAATATTTAATAAAAATTGTCAAATGCGTAAAGGTTACTCTAATATTTTTTTTTATAAAAATAGAAAAAATATTTTAAATAAATAATTAGGAAACATGGACATGTATGGAAAATATACCCTAGTAAATACTTATGTATAAAAAATACTGGATAATAATGAAATAGTAAAATTATCCCTTACCAATTTATAATCAGTCAAATCATATTACTATTAAAATAAAAACAATTTTATGAATATTTAAATATAATATCAATCATAATAAGAATAATAAAAACATTTATGGGAGCATAAACACCACACAAAAGAAATAATTGGTGTGTAAGGAATATATCCAACATAAATAAAAGTTAGACAAAATAATACCTTACCTTGGGTATGGATTCCTTCTTATGTGTCCGAACCTCATGTATAATGGTTTAAATATTTTCATTGAATTATTCATGTATAACATTTATTTTTCATAAAATTATAAGTGATTATATTATTACCTATTTGTTAATTAAATTACTACTCATCCACTCGGTAATAACTACTTTATTTTCTAACGCATGTTTTGTCCGATATGTTCTTGTTACTCATCATAGAGTATTGTTATATAATTTCAGTAATGATTTTAATATAATTAATATCATATTTTATCTTTATATAGATTTATATAGTTATTATTTAATGAATATCATGTAGAATTAATAACATCGTATCGTGGTGATGGTAGGTCGTATGTACGCAAAAGCGACGATATCACTTAATTAATTATGTAATGGAATGGAATTGGATGGAATATATATTATAACAAAATAAATGTATTATTATAATAAAAATATATAGTTATTATTTCCATCATTATACCCATAAAAGTAAAGTTGTAGGAAAAAACAGATAACACCATAACGTAGAGATGGTAAGTCATACATACGTACGCATGATGATTTAATTTTTCATAGGATAGATATATGGTTGAATATGGTTGTTACATAATGATAATAACATTTCATTATATAATTGATAATTTATTTCTACATTATTATTGAATCAACTCATTAAGAGGATGTATATGAATTAATATGTTGGAAAGAACCAGTAGAGGAGATTACATCTTCTTTGATGAGATCCATCTATATCATCTCTTAATGCATTATAGATAGTATTTTGAGAAGGCCAAAACCTATATAATGTAAATAGGGAAGTTTATAAGGGAAATTGTTAGGGAATGGTAGATCTTGAAGGTTCAAATTGAGGTGAATAAATGATGGATAAGGTGACCATTTATATTTGAGGTTGGGACACCTTTGGAATTTCTAAAAATATTAATTTAATATAAAATAAAAATCTATCAAAAAAGCTAAAATTTTTCATAATTTAGAATATTAGACGAGATATGGTTGTAATCTCATCAAAGAATAGTTTTTATAATTTTTTTGTCAATGTAAACCTTATTATTTCAATTAAACCTTTGTTATTCTATTTAAATTCTAACTAAGGTAACAAATTCATCAATATTAAAATAGTGAAATTTTTACTTATTTGACTATAATTAGACCAAAAAGGAATAAAATAAAAACATTTTAGTGGATAAAAAATAATTTTATATATATCAAAATCTTTTATGATGTATATATAATTTAATTAAACATCATTTTTGAAAAAATATCAGTAGTGCCAATTTTGATAATATAAAATTAATGGATTTTTAAAAATATCAAGATATTATGTTAACGTTAAGAAATATATTTTATTATATCTCTAATGGGTAATGTTAATCTATAAAATTTATTAGATATATTAATTATCCAATATTATATTTATTTTAGTACCTTTAATAAGATTAATTTGATATTTCGATTACTAAATAAATTAATACATCAGTTTTGTGTAACTATTTCATATAATTAATTTCAGCATAAAAAAATAAAAAAAATTACGTATCTAAATCCTATTTATTCCATTACAATTTTTATATTTGAATATATCTTTTGGAAGATAAAACATTAAAAATGTTATATTTATTAAAACATGAATGTGACAAATTTAACATCACTTTAAATAAAATATTTTATGTGTCATAATCATTTAAATATGGATTGAAAAGGTAAATAAATTGACCCTTGGATGATTATGGTAGATCTGTACTCTAAAAAAAATTTCTGGTGTTTTGGTCTTTTAATGGTAATAATCATTTTAACTAAAATTCATTTCTTGATTTTTCATCAATTAAATAATTTATACATCATCATTGTATAATCATTTAAAGTAATTATTTAATCTATTAAAATAAAAAAGAAATTAACATGATTTAGATAATTTAATTATATTTCTAAGGACTATTTATTATCAACGTTTTCTGTTGTTTTTTATTATATTAAAATAATTATACTTATAAAAAATAATAGGGTGAAATTTTTTCACTTTCATGCTACATTTATTTATTTTAAAAATATTTATAAAATTTTCATGGAAAAAAAGTTCATTAAATGATTCATTTCATATCCTTATGTGTAAAGGGTCGATGATAACTCATCCAATAATTTTTTTTTGTCTTCGGGTAAATGTATTGTCCTTAACATATTAAATTGTTACCTTAATTACCTGATTTACCTTTAACTGTGTTAAATAAAAATTTCTGTAGTTACTATTTATAATATCAGAAAAATAAAATTAACATATTGAAATATTCTTTACCCACTGATTCAAAATATGGAATACATTTTTAAAAATTTTAAACCTATAATTTGTATTAATTAAATTAAAAATTAATCATGTTTAGGGAAAAAGGAAATGATTTTTCAAATAGAAAAACCCATTAAAATATTGTCATGTGATTATATAAAATTTCAATGGGAAATTAATTCCAATTAACCAAATTGGATTAAATGATAATAAAATTATATAATTATAATTTAAAACAAATTTATATGATAATCTATTAGTGTACATATATTATATGAAAATTAATATTTGAATTAAATTGCAGTGTTTTTCTCTATACACTAAAATATGAATGTTATTAGAAAAATACCAAATATTAATCCATAATAAATCTTGATGTCCCACATCCAAACAAGAAGTAAATATTTTCAAATGTAACTTATTAAACATTCAAAAATAATATTTTAAACGGGTTCTCCATCAAATGGAGGCAAAATTGTATTTAAAAAAAATACATCTTTTATTATAAAAAATTGATTTTTTCCTTATATCATGTCTACAAAATATATAATATGAATTTTAAACATTATATTGAATATATTAAATATATTTTTAATTAATAAAAAATATAAACAGTGATTTTATTATTTTATATTCTCGATTTAATTAAGTCCTACATGAAATTAATTCTATAAAAATAACTAGAAATTCTATGAAACACAATCCATGAATAGTAATTAATATACAACAAGCTAAAATGTTATTGTGTATAGTGATACCTTGTATGAAGAGAAAATAAAATAAATTCAAAAATCTATCTCATAAAAATCACATGGTGTTAAAGTACATCACATAAATTTTTAAATCAATGGTTCCGATAAGTTATATTAAAAAATATTAGATTTCCATAGTAAGAATTATTGTTCAAATCAATAGGGATAAATAATGGTATGATCTTCCTCTGTTTTTATATAAGAATTTAATTAATTGAGTACATTCTAATAATAAATCATATTCCTTTCCATATATTACATTGTAATTGTTCTAAAAATGTATTTCGTTACACACTATTCCAATTAGATAATATTTTTTCAGAACATAACTTGTCTCTAGATTCTTGCTTCCCATTAGATGTATCTCATTAAAATGATTAATAAATTCTATAATATTTTTATTACTCTAAAAATTTGTTTCTTTTTTGGTAACAAATCTCATAATTGTCAGTAACACATTAAATTTATTATAACATAGAAATAATTATTTTTCGTCATCTCCATACAATCATTCAAAATATGATTTTTTTTTCTCAATAGTTTCGGTGCGTAAAAAACAAAATAATACATAACAATGATCCTTTATCTCATATTGAATATCATTATAAACACTAGATCCAGAATTATTTATCATTTAATTATTCTACATCAACTTCTCATAACATTTATTAAAACCATTTTAAATTTTATTTTCATGGATTTCGCTGGTCCATATTTTACTCATATTCAAAAACTATACAATAGGACATAAAAATGTCTTTTTTAAAATATTGAGATTAGAAAATTCTAAAAAATTCTATCACTGTGGACTTATTCATCACTTTTTCTACATGTATTTATCCAAATGAAATCCATTTATTACAATAAATAATTATTTATATTAACAATATTTTAAAATATTTTAAATATATAATACATATACAGATATATTAATATAGAAACATAAAAAATATAAAATATTATATATAATCATATATAACTATGAATTTGTATATAATTATATAAATGAAAGTGTTTTAAACAAACAATAAAAAAATATAAAATATAAATATGATAATTTAAAATTTATATAAAAATATATAATTATACAGTAAAAAAAAATATATAGACATATAAAACAATAAATTTAAATATATTAACATATAAATTTAAAATTTATTACATTGAAACACATAAATAAAAAATATATAAATATATAAACATATATTATTAAATATAAAAAATATATATTTAAAATAAATATTAATACAGATAAATGATTTTAGATATTATAAACCCTTAAATAAAAAACATATAAAAATATCATAAAAAAATATTAAAAATATAATTTTTTGTACACACAAGTTACTTAAAAATAAATATACATATATAAATTAAAATTAAATTATATATATATATATATATATATATATATTAAAATGTAGTGTTATAGTCAAAGACCAAAACAAAAAATTTATTATATAAAAGAAGGGGGTTATAAAAGTCTAAAAGAACGCATTTTGTTTACATCCCACAAATATAGAGGAAGAAGCTCAGGGGGAAGATCATCTCTCTAGGTAGAGTCTTTATCAACACCCATGTTGGCAAGGGCATCAGCAACTTTGTTTGCTTCCCAGTAAGCATGTGTAGCAATGAATTTGAGGGAAGCGAGAGAGTGTAGACATTCAATCCATCAGTAAGTGAGTTTCTAGGCTATGTAGATGGTGCCCTTCCAGATTGCCTGGATGGTAGTAGAGGAGTCACTTTCAATCCATATGTTGTTCCAGTTGTGCTTCTTGGCAAAAGAGATAGCATGAATGAAGATGAGCATCTCAGCTTCTAGGGAGATAGCAATAACACATGATACATAGAATCATCCGAGAACTTGATCAAGATGATTCCTAAATATGGATCCATAACCCACTAGACTGGGGTTTCCTTTAGAGGTGCCATCTACATTGATTTTGATCCGTCCTGTGGGAGGGTGCTGCCAAAAAACTTAAATTATGAATTTAGGGAGACGGTATTTACCTACAATCCCAAGATGTATGAGGATCACCAAATCTATGACCGAGTTGTTACATTGATCTTTCTGTATCGAGGCCACCTCTAGGGTAGTGATAAGAATTATCATTTTTCCTGCATTAAGTTTGAAATAACTGTTGCGAAAGGTATATTCATTCCTTCCATACCAGATCACATGCAGAAGCTCTACAATTGCGGCCACAAAGAGGTTCTTGATTTGTTGAGAGTCGAATTTCTCTAGACATTTTTTAATCTGAGAGATTAGAGAACTACAAAAAAACCAGTTGCATTCAAATATGTCAAATATATAATTCTAAAGAGCAGTAGCCGTATCACAAGAAAGGAAAAGATGGTCAAGATCTTCATGATGTTGGTTACACATAAGACATTTAGAGTAGAGGTTGATTCCAAAATTTTGTAAACAGGAGTTAGTTGGAATTCTACCATGAGCAATATGCCAAACAATAGTAAATATTGATGGTTTAATCTAGGATTTATTGAAGCTGTTAAGCCAGCTAAAGTTTCTCATATCATTGGTGTATAAATGATTGTAAAAGCTCTTCGAGTCTATAATCCCATTATGGGAAGGTTCCGAGATCAGGAAATCCTCATTAACAGAGAAATGGTAATTATCAACAATAGTTTTAACCTCTTTAGGGAAGGGAGTATTTTTCATATTCATGATGTTTTTAATGGTGTCACTAGTTTGAAAAAGGAGATGTGAGGAAGGAATTAAGGAAATCAAGGGCTTTCCAGTCCAGCTATCAAGTCAAAAATTCAAATTCGAGTCTCAGTTAACCATCCATCAAGAATTGGACATAATGGAGTTGAAAGTAAATTTAATGGAAGGCCATATGGAGGACGTGAGATAAGTATGTGTGTTGCTTCAGAGTTTTCCAAGAAAACGAGACCGGAGGAAGTCCATGGAAGGCAATTTATTACAAATGAGATTCCATGTGAACTTCTTTTGAAGGGCCTAGTTAAATTTTGTGAGGTTTTTTATTCTAATACCGCCTTTTTAATAGGTTTATAGCACATGGACCAAGGTATGGTGACTAATTTCTTTTACAGAGTGCTTCCCTTCCATAAATTTTTTTAATGGCAATGTTGATGTGTTTTAAGAGACCAGTCAGCTATTTATAGATCATCATTGAGTATACCAGTTTAGAAATAATTGTGGATTTAACTAGGAGAATTCTCCCTGCCATTGAGAGATTTTTTCCTTTCCAAGAAGAGAGGTGTCGAAGAGTTTGATCAATGATGGTATAAAAATGAATCGCTTTGGGTCTACCCCAAAAAATGGGAACCCCAAGATAATTGAAGGGTAGATATCCCTCCTTAATACCAAGCATATTTGTAATGCCACTTTTCGAACCGGGGGGATAGTTTTTTCCAAAGAAAATAAAGGGTTTCAACCAGTTTATATGTTGACCAGAGACCAATTCATAGTGAGATATGATGGTTTTAAGTTTGATAAGGTTTCTTTTTCCCCTTTTAGTAAAAGGATAATGTCATCAGCATATAACAAATGGGAGGGGACATTCATGCTTCTAGAAGAAAGGATAGGCTTAATATTACCATTTCCAATAGCTTGGAAGATGAGTCTACTAAGGTAGTCTTCAGCGATGGAGAATATTATAGCCTAGAGGGTGTCTCCTTGCCTGACCCCTTTAGAATAGTTGAAGTAACCTCTAGGCGTACCATTTAGCAGAATTAAATTTTATATATTAATATGTGAATTTAACGGGTATATTCATATATATTTAAAACTTATAAACTAGTTATCATACATATTAAAACATATAATCATATCAATATATATATATAGTATTATATTAATTTATTAGGGAAACATTACAACTCTATGAAATTATAGAAAGCATATTTTTATTTGTTTGAAATGTAATGGAAACTAAATTAATAATGAATTCATTAAAATATTCTTAAAAACCACAATTATAAATTAAACCAAAATTTTAGAAAATATAACAATAAAAATCAATAAAAAATATTATTACTACCCAACATTTAAGATTAAACTATGAAAATGGGGATAATGTAAGAAATTAAAACTCAAATATAATGGAAATCTAGAACTATGGGGACTATGATTGAGATATATGAAGAGGAGGGGGGATGATGGTAGAAAAAGAGGATCGGGGGCTTCAAAAGAGTGATGATGAAGAAGAAAACATGAGGAATGAGGTTAAAATATGGATTTGGTAGATAAATATTATTATAGTGACATAAAGTGATTATTTAAAAAAAAAATTATCTTAGAAAAGTAATTTGGGAGATTAAAATCATCTATGATTTAATTTTCTATAATGGTTTTAAAAAACTTGGTTTTATAAAATTGATGTTAAATGTTAACTTATTACATTTTTTTATAAAACTAATGCTAAAATATCTCATTATTATAATTTTTATTACTTAATAAATGACAATAAAAGTTAATTTTACATCAATTATTAGATAAAATGTGTTAAAAATCCAAATTTTTATATTAACTATTACTCTACGGAGTAAAATATATTTGAATAAACATATTATATAGATTAAAAATATGTTCTTATTCATTACATTTTGAGTTGGAGCCTTTAGAACAATGTGGGAATTCATGGATCCAGTTTTAAACAAAATTTCATTTCCTTGAGAAGTGATTCATATTCTAAACCACTTAAATAATCTCATATATATTATATTTTATTCTTATGAAAAACATTACTTTTTCAGGTTCTCTGGGTCATTGTATTTTTATTTATATATTACCAATGTCCTAAGGAAATTTTCTTCACTTTAGATCCTTGCATTGTTTCATTATCAATATTCATTTAGTGCACAAATATATATTTGATATATATTTAAATTTCATAATTTCATAAATTTATTTCTCTTTAATTTATTGGAAATTAAATTTTCATTCTCAAATATTATTTTTTATCGATTCACACATTAAGAAACATATTATTGTAAAGGAAAACAATTAAAATGTATATGGAGACATTTCCAACCATTTCACCACTAATCCATTTAAAAAAATGTCTCTATCTTATTTTGAATGATAAATATATGTTATCATATATTCCATTAAAATTTATATTCATATATATTAACAAAACAATATTATACACCTTTTATAAATGTGGATTCTTTCACAATGATCTACACTATAATAATGTTTTTCAATGAACATATACTATTTTATATGTTTCAAATCTTATTTACAACATAATTAAATATATTTTATTTTAACGTTCTATTTTTGAATGATTATTATTAATATAATTTTAAAATATTCAATTCATAACTTTACGAAATAATTTTTATTGTTACTTATATCATTTATTCTACCACGACACTATCAAAATGTTAAAACCCCATTTTCAGGATATTTATTCAATTTTCTATTCATTACTGAAGAAATTAATTATTTTTAAATGTTTCATGTCCCTCATATGTAACTATCCAATTTCTATTATGATATTTTTCTTTTAGGTGGTTAAATTTTGGGTATCATTTCAATAATTCACTAATGGAATATTATTAAACCTGAAATTATTATTATCCCATTATATATAGAAAATATTATAAATATATGATGTCTGATTTTTGTCACTTTGAAGACATATTTATAGTAATAATTATGTAATTAGGGGGATGATAATTATATATCCATCTAATTATTTTTTTAATTATTTATATCTCATGAGATCGTTTTTTGAATCTTCTTCCCAAGGATGTTATCTATGTTCAAAAAATTAAAATTTCCATGATTTTTATAGATATTTTAGAAAAATTTCTCTATATATGTTCTAGTTAAATATTTTTATTATGTTATGAATTTATTACTGTAGTTATTTATGAAAATTAGTTCATTGTTTTATAATATTCTTCTTACTTCATTTTTTTTTATTTTTGGAAGCATGGATAATGATTAGAATCTTTTGTTTTGAGATTTTTTTACAGTATATATGTTATTCATGTAAAGAACCAGAATTTCCATGTATTTTTTTTAAATATATGGGAACTTTATGAGCCCTCAAAAATTGACGGCGTGTGATTTCGAGGCCCGGTGTGCCCAAAATCAATTTCTAGAGTTCTGTTTGGGTGCGTTCAGTAAACGTACGAGCGGGTTATTATAACTTTTGAACTGGTGCTCGGAATTGAAATATTAGGGCACCATTGAACTCACAGCGCCGATATTCGCTTAAGAAGACTTTCAGTTCGACGACAATGAGTCGAGAATAGAAGTCAGTTTTTGGATTTTCTTGGAAAAATAATAAAATTAAGTGAGCTACACTTTATTTTATTTGACCCACCTTGTGAGTGTTAGTGGTTAAAACCTCATCATGGGAGTTGGAGGTGGGACCACCACACCTTAACTTCCCATGAGAGGTTATGGTGGTGGGTCCCACACGAACAAAACCTCCCGTTAGAGGTTATGACGTGGGGACCACTCGAGACAACATAACCTCCCATTTGATTAATAGGGGTGGGGACCACCCGACCCCTATTAATGGGAGAAGAGTATAACCTCTCAACTCTCCCTCATTAATGAGGTTGAGCCTCTTGAAATTCCATTTTAATTCAATTGGTGCCAACTCTCCAATTAATTCGTGCCAACACACGTGAATTAATGAGGTGGAGCCATTTAATTTAATTCACCGTTTTGAATTTGTGCCAGTGAAATAATATATTAACTAATCTATTATTTGGCACAATGATTTCACTTGGGTGATTGATGAGAAAGCTCTCAACGAGGAACCTCATATTCTAATGAAGAACGCGTTCTTTCAACGAAGAACGTCGGTGATGATCCTTCTTCGACTTCTTCACCGGACACCTACCGACGTGGAGGGACTTCAACGAGCCGATGCAGCTCGGGTTTGGAAGCGTGCGGCGGACGTGACGAATGACGAATTTATTCATCTACCTTTCGCGACTCTATTAACGAATGATGGACAACGAACAAAGGTAGGGGGTTTATTACATGTTGATGTTATTCCTTTTCAATCTTCTTCAATTGTTGGAAAAGAATTGTTTGCAGGTGAGTTGTTGTTCATATTCATTTTTTTGATGAGCCAATTGATACCACCTTAAACGCAGAGGGTGCAGGCCAAACCAACATGGCCCGACCCCTCCACCATTCTTGTTTGAGATGATCCTCGGCATGGCGATGAAGAAACGAGAAGACTAAGACGGCGACGAGAAAGGGCGTGCTTCCCGCGGACTCTAAAACCCGCGCCGCCCTTGCGGCGCTCCGGCCAAACCGGCCCCGACCGAGCTGAGCCCCGGCTGAGCCGGCCTCCACACGTCCCGCACACTCGGTCGCACCGTCGGACCGTGCCGGCCCGAGCCGGCCCAAGCCGTGCCGAACCGGCCTGTCCGGCCACCTCCCGACCGCCTGCCTGCGCCCTGACCGACACCCTCCCAGTCTCCTACCGGCCTACCCGGCCACCCATCGGCCTACCCAGCGCCCTCCCGGCGGCCTGCCGGCCTGCCCAACCGCCCCTCCGGCCTGCCCAGGCCGCCACCCGGCCTGCCCGACCACCCCGTCGGCCTACGGCCCACGCAGCCCGTTGGGCGGGGCCCAGTGGGCCGGGTCGAACCTAACATGCTGGCCCATCCAATGGGTCGGGCCAGACCAAACAGGTCTGACCGGGTTAGCCCAGACTGGGTCGGCCTAGACTAAGACGGACCGAGTCTGTCCAATCGGGTCGAACCGGACCCGGGCCCTCTACTAGCCTTTACTTACTTTTAAA
Organism: Viscum album; assembly: GCA_963277665.1. NCBI lineage: Eukaryota > Viridiplantae > Streptophyta > Magnoliopsida > Santalales > Viscaceae > Viscum > Viscum album. The sequence continues at coordinate 637,033,163 of OY728146.1, read as the reverse complement.
CATATCTTTGGAACCGGTCTACCGTTTGACGAACTGTCAGCGATGCTGGTTATCTTGGAATGTACTCGTCCCTTTGAGTATACCCCACTGGAGTTCGGGGTAAATTTGAGATACTTTCAGGTTGGATTGTACACGAATCCAACCGGGCCCCTGGGACTAAAAGGCTAATAACTCCCAGACTGGGCGTCCGATTGACGCACCATCTATTGCGTTGAGACCCCTATGACGAGGCAGACCTTTGAGATACTTCTACATGGAACTTAGTGGAAGTTAGAGTATCGACCTGTAGCTCGTGGAGCAGATCTTCCTGGAGACGAGCGAGCATATGTGCGGAGTTATCAGACCAGTTTCGGGTTTACCCTCCAGCGGGGCTGGGCAGTGGGTTACCCGTTGAGTCTTAGGGTTTACCCTCCAGCTGGGCTGGGCAGTGGGTTCACCGACGACCTCTTATGGTTTACCCTCTAGCTGGGCTCGGTAGTGGGTTACCCAATGACCTCTTAGTGTTTACCCGCTAGCTGGGCTAGGCAGCGGGTTACCCGTTGACTCTTAGGGTTTACCCTCCAACTGGGTTGGACAGTGGGTTACCCGATGACCATTTAGGGTTTAACCTCCAGCTGGGCTAGGTAGTGGGTTACTCGACCACTGAGTTCTCCAGTAGCCGAGGTCTCGACATTGTGACTTAGATGTTATTTGATACTACCCCTATATTAAAATCTTGGTTTGAGATAAGTCAATAACTTTTGTGTTTACCTCATGATTGAGATGGATTACTTGATAACTTAGGTATATGTATGGGAATATACCTAAGTGGGGTTATCTGTTGAATTCATACTTAATGGTTTATCCTTGTTGTATTTTGTGAGACCTTAAGGGTTTCAGGGTCCCTATTGAGTATCATTATACTCAACCCTACATGGGCTATGCCCGAACCTCATAGTGTTGGATGAAGATGAGGGATAGTGCTGACTAGGGTCGAGAGTATCGAGACTGGACGGCTCCTCGAGGTGGATCACACGGCATGATGGTACACAGAAGAGAGAGACGGACATGGAGTGCTGTGTAGTCTATCTGTACCTACCCTTCAGGTAGGATTTCCCGATGGATGATCCAGGAGCCATTTTCCCTTTTTACAGTACTTTTACTTTCAGTTTCCTTGTACTTTATAGTTGAGCTTGTATTTCTGGCCCCCTTTTACTTTTTATCACTCCTTTGTATAGAGTTTTGATTAGTGTTTTACTTCTAGCTCATACCCTGTTGTGTGTGTTTTCAAGTTATAAAGGAAATACCTTCCCAATTTATGGATTTACACCTTTGGTGCTAGTTGCCAGCCCCTGGCCTATGGAAGGTGGGCTTGGGGTAGTCAAGGCACATGCCCCAGGGGATGGGTCATGACAAATTGGTATAAAAGGATTCGGTTCTACCGCAGAACTTAGGACTCTGATCTTTATTTTTTGTGAAGTAATAGTGTTAAGGGTACTGAGTGTGGTTCTCAGTTTAGGGAGTCCAATGTTGGTGCGGCGGCCGACGTATCCATACTCCAAGACCCTGACTACTGATTCTTGACTCAGTGCATGAAAACACTGATTGTGTGTTTGTTTTCAAAAGCTTTCTTTAATTCATCTCAACCAGGTTAGATCATCAGGTGTAATATTTAACCATGTCGCATTTGTTTTTTTAGGATGTCTCCACGTAGATAGCCAGTTAGAGTTCTGAGATTTGTTCGTACTGATATCCCACCGAGCTACAAGGCTCCAATGCATGGCCCTCTACTATGTTGGGAACTTCAGGTGGTGTACCAGTAGTAGCACCACCCATTGGGAAGCAGATACCACCAGCCACACTGGCGGATGGTGCATGCCAACTAAATGCATTGCACGAGTTCTAGCAGTAGAGGCCTCTAAGTTTTTGAGGAGAGACCGATTCCCACGCAACTGAGGGCCGGATGGAGGCGGTTTCTAGAGTTTTCCGTCTAGTTGAGACACCAGTAGGGTAGACGATGATCTTAGCTACTAGTATTATTCAGTGAGTGACCATGAGGATGGTCCTCTTAGTGACGAGGCTTTGGTATATGGGACGTTTCCCGAGATAGTAACTTCGGGTAGTGTTCCAGCTATATCACTACCCGTTGGTCAGAAGTTATAGCCAGTGGTACCGGTAGAGGACCCATATAGGCTTAGTGCCTTACACGTGTTTCAGAATCAGATACTCATCAGGTTTTGAGGTGAGCCCGACTCATAGGCGGCTGAGGACTAGATTGAGTAGGTGGCTGAGAGTTCTCTATATCTTCTACAGCTTCGGCAGGATGACATGTCGGTAGCTGAGTATTCATCGAGGCATACCGATATTTCCTGGTACTAGATGAATACGATACAATCAGTGCTTCAATGCTCGAACATCTGAGAGAGGTGTGTTTAAAGGACATCCAAGACAACACTATTTCTCTATGAATTCCTACTTATACTAGGGTGCTAGAGAGAAGCTTTGTGGTTGAATGTTCTTTGGCTGAACGGATACAGCCAATGAATGTTAGTAGTGGGAAAGCAGGAAACTGGTGCCAGTCATAGAGACGTGGGCATGCAAGAAGTTTCAGAAAGAGGATGGGACAGGGACAGATGAATCTGCAGGGCATCAGACGTGGAAGCAGAGCTAGGAGAGCAACATGAGTTGGTGTACATTTTGACATGTTACAACCACCCTCCTTTGTAGTCCCCTCCAGGATCAGGGAGTTGAAGGGCAGGGGAAGAGAGTAGCTACATGTGGTCAAGGAGTGTGACCCAAGGGCTCTAGGAATGATTCGAGGTACAGTCTATGTCTACTACTAGCTGCCGTATCAATAAACATATGTACCAATCATTCCTTCCTTCCACGAATCTTTTCCCAGACCTAGAGTTTCCAGTTAGACCGTTGACTTGACCCTCACGTCTGGAAATAACTTTCAGAGGAGACTCAATAATCACACTTACACCGGTGGTGTGATCTGACCCTTGAGGCGAGAGTTTCGGTTGGAACCTCTTGGTGGCAGTGTCAAGGCCTTATAACATTAGTTTGGGTATGGAATGGGAAACCATAGTTCATACACAGATTGACTGTATTAGGAAAAAAGGTTGTGGTTTATCTAAAACGTTGGGATGAGGGTTTCCTTAGTCGGTGAAAAAGGAAACCCATGCAGCACAGGTTAAACTCATGCATAGGAGGGTGCACTTGATCACTCTTGAGTCGGCCAGCCTTACCCTCGTGGCAGTAGGAGTTTTGAGTTTTCAGTTCCAAAAAGGAGTGAAAAAACATGGGTATGTCTTTTCAAAATATGTCTCCACATTTACCCCCCCAAAGGTGGAGGGATGTCTTCATTGGATGGATACTACCATAGGTTCGTTCCAGACTTCTCCAGAGTTGCAGCACCACTATCAGCCTTGACAAAGAAGTAGAAACCCTTTGTGTGGTCGGAGAGGTTCCAGTAGAGATTTTAGGAGCAGAGGCAGAGGCTGACTAGTGCCCCCATCATGAGTCTTCCAGAGGAAGGCGTAGGGTATGTAGTCTACTGCAATGCATTAGGGACTGGACTCGGGTGTTTCCTGATATAGGAGCGAGCAGTGATCGCATATGGTTCTCAACAGCTGAGACAACACAAGAAGAACTATGCTACCCATGACCTGGAGTTAGCAGCAATGGTCTTTTCCTTGAAGATGTGGAAACACTATCTAATGGGAAAACATTTTACCATGTACTCTAATCACAAGAGTCTCTGGTATATATTCTCTCAGAAGGACCTAAACCTGAGAAAACGATGATGGATTGAGTTCCTCCAGGACTATGACTCTGAGATAGTCTATACTCCTGGTAAAGGGAATGTTGTTGCAGATGCACTCAGCAGGAGGTCTGGCCTGCATCTGCTGAGTGAGGCGATAAAGTAGCTGGCTGCTTTATAGATATCCTTTGTGGATAGAGATGGAGGAGACTTCCTTTAGTATCTTACAGTCATTCCCCCACTTCTTCTATGATCCAGGGAGGTACAACGTGGAGACATAGACTGTGTGCCACAACGTGCTCAAATATCCACAACCTGATGGACTTTCTTAAGGTGGGGAGCATGTCATCCTCTTCAGAGGACGTACCATAGTACCAGTGTCACTTCAGGAGGAAGTGTTGAGGGAGTTCCACACATCTCCTCTAGCGGTACATCCAGGATGGGAAAAGATGTACCAGGACCTTTGACGACAACACTGGTGGCCAGGTATGAAGAAGGCTGTAGTGGAGATTGTCTCTCGGTGCCTCACTTGTCAGCAAGTGATGGCAGAGCACCAGGTACCAACAGGGTTGGTACAACTTTTAGAGGTCCTAGAGTGGATTTGGGATGGGATATCCATGGACTTTGTGATAGGACTTCCAAGTACATCCAGGGGTCATCACTCGATTTGGGTGATCGTTGACTGAATCACCAAGTCGGCCCACTTTCTACCGATCAGAGATCAGGGTTCAGTAAAAATATTGGGATGCATCTATATGTAGGAGATTGTGCGGATACATGGAGTACCTTTATCTATTGTCTCCGATCATGACACATTGTTTACTTCCCAGCTATGGAAGGGGTTGCATGAGGCTTTCGGGACGCAGCTTCGTTTGAGCACCGCCTTCCATCCTCAGACGGATGGTCAGGCTGAGCGGACCATCCAGACCCTTGAGGACATGCTACGTGCTTGTGTCCTCGACTTCAATAGCAGCAAGGAGGATCACTTACCTTTGTTGGAGTTTGCATACAACAATAGCTACCACTCCAGCATTGGGATGGAACCTTTCGAGGCGTTGTATGGGAGAACTTGCAGATCACCCTTGTGTTGGACTGACCATAGGGAGTCAACACTGGTGGGACCAGAGATGGTATGAGATACCATAGAAAAGGTGTAGATCATCCAAGAGAAGATGAAGACTACTCAAAGTAGGCATAAGTCTTATGCTAACAGAAGACAGATACCTCTAGAGTTTGAGGATGGAGACCACGTCTTTCTACGGGTCTCACCTCGATGAGGTCTATGATGATTTGGCCAAGGAGACAAGCAATCTCCGAGGTTTATCAAACTATTCTAGGTCCTCAGAAGAGTAGGTGAGGTGGCTTACTACCTGGCTCTTCCACCTCAGTTGCACCAGGTGCACAACGTCTTCCACATATCTCAGCTAAGGAGATACGTGCATGACCCTTCTCACATCATCGACCTTGGAGAGATAGACGTTGATGATGGGGAGACTTTCATGGAGGTTCCAGTAGATATTGAAGATCGACAGGAGCAGGTCCTACTTGGATGGTCGATACCTCTGGTGTGCGTACACTGGCAGTACGGAAACCTCCAGGAGATCCCATGGGAGTAGAAGGCTTAGATGCATGCTCGGTACCCTTATTTGTTTCCGTAGTTTGAGTTAGGGCTTATGGGGACGTATAGACCTGAGGTGGGGTGAATTTAAAGACCCAATATTTCCATGTATTCTTTTTACATATATGGGAATTTTATGAGTCCACAAAAATTTATGACACGTGATTATGAGGCCAGGTGTGCCCTGAATCAATTTGAAAAGTTTTGTTCGAGTACGTTCAGTAAACGTATGAGCGAGTTTTTATAAATTTTGAACTGGTGCTCAGAATTGAAATCCGAGGGTACCATTGAACTCACAGCGCCGATATTCGCTTAAGAATACTTTCACTTCGACGACAGTGAGTAGAGAATAGAAGTTAGTTTTTGGGTTTTCTTGGAAAAATAATAAAATAAAGTGAGATACACTTTATTTTATTTGAGTCTCCATGTAAGTGTTGGTGGTCAAAACCTCCTCATGGGAGTTGGAGGTGGGACCACCACACCTTAACCTCCCATGAGAGGTTATGGTGGTGGGGCCCACCCAAACATAACCTCCCGCAAGAGGTTACGGTGTGGGGACCACCCGAGACAACATAACCACTAATTTGATTAGTAGGGGTGGGGACCACCCGACCCCTATTAATGGGAGAAGAGTATAGCCTCTCAACTCTCCCTCATTAATGAGGGAGGGCCTCTTGACCTTCCCCTTTAATTCAATTGGTGACAACTCTCCAATTAATTTATGCGAACACACATGAATTAATGACGTGGAGCCTTTTGATTTAATTCACCCTTTTGAATTTGTGCCAACGAAATAATAGATTAAATAATCTATTATTTGGCACAGAGATTTCACTTGGGTGATTGATGAGAAAGATCTCAAAGAGGAACCTCATCTTCCAATGAAGAACACGTTCTTTCAAAGAAGAATGCCAACGATGATCCTTCTTCAACTTCTTCCTCGGACACCTACAGACATGGAGCGACTTCCACGAGCCGACGCAGCTCGGGTTTGGAAGTGTGCAGCGAATGTGATGAATGACAAACTTATTCATCTACCTTCTGCGACTCCGTCAACGAACGACGAACGATGAATAAAGGTAGGGGGTTTATTACATGTTGATGTTATTTCTTTTATATCTTCTTTAATGGTTGAAAAAGAATTTTTTGCAGGTGAGTTGTTGTTAATCTTCTTTTCTTGATGAGCCAATTGATACCACCCTAAATGCGGAGGGTGTGGGCCAAACCAACATGGCCCTACCCCTCCGTCGTTCTTGTTTGAGATGATCCTCGGTATGGCGATGAAGCAACGAGACGACGAAGGCGGCGACGAAAAAGGTCGTGCATCACGCGGCCTCTGCAACACGCGCCGCCCTTGCGGTGCTCCGGCTGAACTGGCCCCAGCCGAGTTGAGCCCCGACCAAGCTAGCCTCCGCACGTCCCGCGCACCTGGCCGCACCGCTGGCCCACGCCGGCCCAAGCCGCGCAGAACTGGCCTGCCCGGCCGCCTCCCGGCTGCTGGCCCGCCTGGCCGCGCCCTTCTCGGCACCATCCCTGTCACCTTTCGGCTGACCCGGCACCCTCCCAGCTGCCCGCCGGCCTACCCGACGCCCTCCCGGCCGCCTTTTAGCCAGCCCGGCTGCCCTGACGGCCTATCCGGGCCGCCACCCAGCCTACCCAGCCGCCCCACCATCCTGCCCCGGTCGCCCCGCCGGCCTGCCCGGCTGCCGCGACGACCCGCCCAGGCCACCACCCGGCCTACCCAGGCCACCACCCGACCTGCCCAAGCCACCACCCGGCCCACCCAGCTGCCCTGCTGGCTTGGCCAGGCCACCCACCAGTTCCCGGCCAAACCAGCTGAGCTGCACCGGCCACCCAAGAAAGCCCGCGACCTCCCTCACAACACCACTGGACGAACCAGCTCGGCCTCCCGGGCCGAGATGCCCGAACCGTGCACCTCACCGCACTGGACGAACCAAATTTGCTGCACCCCCTTGGCCGATCCGCGCCCCTCGCGGCGACCTCCGGGCCGAACTACCCACGTGGCCAGTTGGGCGGGACCCAGCGGGCCAGGTCAAACCTAACAGGCTGGCCCGCCCAATGGGCTAGTCCAGACCCAATAGGTCTAACCGGGTCGACCCATACCTGTTCAGCACAAACTAAGGCGGGCCAAGTCAGTCTGACCGGGTCGGACCAGATCCGGGCCCACTACCGACCTTTACTTTCTTTTGGCCACATCTTTGGCACCGGTCGACCATTTGACAAAATGTCAGTGATGGTGGTAATATTGGAATGTAGTCGTCCCTTTGAGTATACCCCACTGGAGTTTGGGGTAAAGTTGAGATAAGGTCAGGTTGGATCATACACAAATCGAACCAGGCCCCTGGGACTAAAATGATAATAACTCACAGACCGGGAATCCGATTGGCGCGTCGTCTATTGTGTTGAGACCCCTATGAATAGGTAGAACTTTGAGATACTTTTACGTGGGACTTCGTGATAATTAGAGTTTCGACCTGTAGCTCATGGAGCGGATCCTCCTGGAGAAGATTGAGCATAAGTGCGGAGTTATCAGACCAGTTCCGGGTTTACCCTCCAGCGGGGCTAGGTAGTGGTTTACCCATTGACTCTTGGGGTTTACCCTCCAGCTAGGCTGGGCAGTGGGTTACCTGAAGACCTCTTAGGGTTTACCCTCCAGCTGGGCAGGGCAGTGGGTTACCTGACGACCTCTTAGGGTTTACCCTCCAGTTGGGCTGGGTAGTGGGTTACCTGTTGTCTCTTAGGGTTTACAGTCCAGCTGGGCTGGGCAGTGAGTTACCCGACAACCTCTTAGGGTTTACCATCCAACTGGGCTAGGCAATGGGTTACCCGACGACTGAGTTATCCAATAGCGGAGGTTTCGACATTGTGACTGGGATGTTATTTGATACTACCCCTAGATTAATATCCAAGTTTGAGCTGAGTCAGTAACTTTTGTGTTTACCTCATTATTGAGATGGATTACTTGATAATTATGTATATGTATGGGCATATACCTAATTGGGGTTATCTGTTTATTTCATAATTAGTGGTTTATCCTTGTTGGATTTTGTGAGACCAGGATGGTCTCAGGGTCCCTACTGAGTATCGTTATACTGACCCCTACATGGGATATGCCCGCACCTCATTGTGTTGGATGCAGATGACAGACAGTGCTGACTGAGGCTGAGAGTACCAGGACTGGATGACACCCGGAGGTGGATCACACGGCGTGACGATACACAGAGGAGACAGACAGACGTGGAGTGCTGTGGAGGCTATCTGTACCTACACTTCATGTAGGATTTCTCGGTGGATGATCCAAGAGCTGTTTTCCCTTTTTCCAGTACTTGTACTTTTAGTTTCCTTGTACTTCACAGTTGGGCCTGTATTTCCAACCCCCTTTTACTTTTAAGCACTCATTTTTATACATTTTTTCTTAGTGTTTTACTTCCAACTCGTACCCTGTTGTGTGTGTTTTCAAGTTATAAAGGAAATGCCTTCCCAGTTTAGGGATTTATGCATTTGGTGCTCGTCTCCAACCCCTGGCCTATGGAAGGCGGGCTTGGGGTAGTCACGACAGGGGCCCCGGGGGACGGGTCGTGACTATTCATTCATTATGATGAATTTATTTTCAAATTTCTTGTGATATGATTAATTTTTACTATATAATTTTCTATTTTCAGTTATTATGATTCCATTATGTTATTACTATAATCATAAAATTTCATCAATATTGATATTCTAATTATGAATATGATTTAATGATATCCTAATTAAAAATCATTAATGAAATTTCTCCATCAATAAGAAATTTAGATCACACTTTTCCTATGTTTCCCCTTTCACAAGGTAATTATGATGAATAATAATTAGGATTATTCTAAAAGGGGATTACTTGTGAATAAATTTAATGGATGAATGGTACTTAATGTTGAAAAAATATAGTTATATATCTTATCAATTTACTCATTAGGTCATTGAATTTTGTGATTATTTATTATATATTATATAAAATGTATAATAATGTGAAATAATATGAAATATATTTATTTCATTCTTCAATCCTCTCAAGATGCAACATCAATCAAGACCAGGGTTTTAAGGGTCACAATTATGTAGTAGCCACAACACTTCATGGTGATTTGGGTGTAGTTGTGGATGAAGTTACTAGGTGTAATAATTATAGAAGGGTGGGTCACATAAAGGAAATCAACTATCTTGAGTCAAGAATCAATGAATAATTTTTGGTTAGTTTTTTACCCCTAAGTTGTTATTTTACATTGGTGGAGAGGAAAAATTTAATATAATATGTGTATAAATTTGGCATATACTTTGGATTTGGTTTTATTAAATACATGTGCAATATACTCTTTTATTTTATTATGGTTGGTAAATTTTTTAATGTTAATCATAGAGTTATTGGCGGGGATGTTAACTGTTTACATATCCTTATGAACATGATCTTAGGGCATTAAGAGATATCATGGATTTTCCTAATTGGTATGTTGTTATGTAAATATATTGTATTTCCTTATATTATTCTTGATTTTTAATAAAGTGATTCTCAAAATAGATTGGATAAAAGAATTCATTTTGAAAATTGATTGTTCTCAATGATATGTGTATTTCACTTCACTTATATGTGAATGTATCCAATTCACTAAGGATTATAAATTTTTTGTAGGTTGAGTTAGACCCAATAAATAATATCTTGAAATGATTATATCCCATATAGTGAAAAAAATTCCATTAATATATAGAAGAAAGGGTTAAATTTATTTAATTACTTGTTTATTAGTATCAAGTTGCTTCCTCCGTTAATTTTTATACTATCACATAAGAGACAATACATCCTTATTATCAACATTATTCATATAACGAATCCTAAATCAATTTCACCATTTCTAATGACATATTCTATGTTGATGGAGTAAAATTTCATATTTTTTGGACCCTATATAGGTGTGTCTTACTAAAATGAACACTTATTCACAATGAGATCCTACTTTATTCACCAATAAGTGTAATTTTGGATTATGTTATGTGTGTATTTATAGAGATGGTAATAGATCTTGATCATTAATATGCAACCAATGCCACATATCTAATACATTAATTATTAATTTATATGATATTGATGGTCCCCAATGATTTATATTATGCTAGGATATATCAATATCTTGGTGAAAAAAGAGGATGTTGAATAAACACTTTGAATGAATTTATATTGATTTTATTATTTTATTATATTGTTTATGGTTTGAATATAATTTCATATAGGTCAATAAAATTGATAAAATTGATCTTTAATCTATATACTGATTCATTCATTATTTAATACATTGATGACATCTTAACATACACCAAAAAAAATTACAATAACAACATAAATCATGATATTATAATGGGTACACTAAGAGAACATTGTAATTATCCAATGATCCTAAAATATAATTTCTAAATAATTGATGAAATTTTCAATGGAAAGTTTATATTTATGTTAATTATTATATCGGTTGTAAATAAATTTAATTTTTTTATATGGTGTGGAATTGAAAAATATTAAATAACTAAATTGTAAAGACCCATAAAATTCAAGGGAATTTTTTTTCTTAATTTTCTTTGGGATTTTACAAGAACGCAGTTTCTGACGGTGCCTGATTCTGAGGCCCGGTGTGCTCGGAATCAATTTCCGAAGTTAGGCTCGGGTACGTTCAGTGAACAAACGAACAGGTTTTTCTAACTTTTGAACCGGTGCTCGGAATTAAAATCCGAGGGCACCGATGAACTCGCAGCACCGTTAATTACTTAAGAAGACCCTTCCTAGAGTTTATTTTACTCGGGAGGAGTAGTAAAAAAAAAGGTGAGGAATAAAAATATAATTGTTTTACAATTTTATTTTTATTTCTTGCTAAGTGGTTAAGTGTTGAGTCACAACACCCTTCCCCTCTCTTATGTGGTTATATCCTAAGTAAGGGAGTTGGGGGTGGGACCCACTTTTAGTTAACTACCTTTCAGAGGATTAAGGTTTGGTGGGGCCCACACGAGCCCAACCCCTCACCTTCCCTTAACGTTCATAACTTTTCCCCTCTTAAATTTGTAACTCTAAAAAAGAAAACCCCCTCTCTTAACTCTTGCCAACTTATACTAATTGATTAATTGAACCTACTCAATTAATTAATTCTTGGATTCATTTTGAATTTCAAATGAATAATTGTCTTGTGTGTTGATTAAATAAGACTAAGTCTTATTTCGTGAGAGGTTAGTTTGTTGTGCGAGAGTATTTGGAGAGGAAAGCTCTAAATTCCGAAGAACGTTCTTCCTCCTTGAAAAACGCAAAGAATGCACCGTCGCCGACGAAGAACGCCGACATCTGACGAAGGATGATGGTGAGAGACGCGTTCCTTGGAGATCGATGATGCGATGCCGTGTACCGCAATTCCAACGACCCTCATCTTCCGCGACGTTCGATCATCGCGACGCTTGCCTCTTTCCGCGGCTCGACGACGTGCGAAGTCTTTGCAAGGTAGGGAATAAATTTGAGAATGTTATCATTTCCCATGGATGTTTCCTTTTAAAACAAGTGTCATGGATCAACACAATAATAAGTTGATTCACGGAAGAATATGTTTGCGGGTTGGGAATACTTGATTGCGGGGAAAAACGTAGGGGTTATTTGTTTTTGCCCGTGGTTTTTCCTTTGCCGTTCATCATCTTCTTATTGGGCCGCCGGTTATGGTAATAATGGGAGGAGGTCGGGCCGCACGAACATGACCGACCCTCCTCCCCCTTTGTTGGTTGTACATGCTGCGGCATGAGCAAAGGCGGCGCGGTGCAACGGTACTGCACAGAAATGATGAAGAACGGGCGAAGAAGAGCGACGCCGTCGCGTCGCGCCGTTGCGGCGTTTTGAAGGCTCTGCAGTTTGATTAATTGATGGCGGATCGACGAGAATTGACGAAACGGGCCGCAGATGCAGTTTGATGATTCTGCAGTAAAGTGTGAGTCCCGAGATGAATTCCGGCGCAGACGGAATCGAAAACGGACCACCGGAGCAACTCCGGTGGCCCGCGGAATTCACCAGTGGTGCCGACGGCCAGAGGCGGCGGCGGGCATTGGCCGGCCGCCCGGAGGCGGCGGTGCCCGGTGCGCCGCCAGGAGGGACCGCTGCGGCTGAAGCCGCGGTGGCAGGCATCTAGTCCCGCGGCCGCGCGGGACCGAGGAGGGGACGCGACGCTGGGTCGTGTCCACTGGCAAAGAATGGCCCCCACGCGGGGGCCGTGACGACAATCAAGGGGGCAGCCGCGGGACCGAACCGTCCGTGACGACAATCAAGGGGCCAGCGCCGAGCCGCCCCGGGCTGGACCGGCCACACAGGGGCGGGCCGCCCAGGCCGGGGTGGGTGGTGCCCTAATGGTCCGGACCCAGACCCGGACCCGGTTCGTGTCGAACCAGTTCAGGCCGACCCGAGGGGGGGGGGGGGGGGTTGGGCCGGGTCGGACCGGGCCCAGATCCCCCATTTTCAGACCACTTCTGGTCTTTTGCCCGTATCTTGGGCTACGGAAATCTGATCGATGCCTTGTCAGTTGCGTAGTGATCCTTGGATCGAGACGGTTGTTTCAGTCTTTTACACTCAAGGTTTTGGAGAACTTTGGGTACGGCCGGGTTGGTTCGAACCTGAAACCAACCAGGCCCTCGGAGCGAAAACACTTATAACTTGAGCTCCGGAAGTCCGATAGACGTATCGTCGACTTTGTTGGATTCCTATTGATGAGATGGAACTTTTGGCATACGTTTCCTGAGGTTTGAACATAGTTGGATAGTGACCGGGTTGGATTGAACCCGAAATCCAACCGGGCCCCTCGAACGGAAAAGCTGATAACTTTCAGACCGGACGTCCGTTTGACGAACCGTCAGCGGCATTGGTGATCACGTTGAGAATCAGTCCCTATGAGTTTACCCTATGAGAGTTCGAGGTACAGTTGAGATACGTCCGGGTTGGTTCACACACGAAACTAATCGGGCCCCTAGGATGAAAAGGCTAATAACTCACAGACCGTGCGTCTGATTGACGAGTCGTATATTGCATTGAGACCCCTATGACGAGGCGGTCCTTTGAGATACTTTTTCGTGGGACTTTGTGATACTTGGAGTATTGACTAGTAAATCGTGGAGTGGACCCTCCCGGTGACGATCTAGCAGTGTGCAGAGACCTAGTAGCTGGCTGAGACTTGACGACTGCTAATCGATCGTCTAAGAGTGATTCGGATAGCCCAGTGGGGTGTGCTTGGTTGTAGCAGTAGACCCATGGTGGAGGTGCGCTAGGTTGTAGCGGCAGACCCGCGGTACTTGACAGAAGGAGTACCTCTGTAGGCTATGAGGGAGTGCACTTGGTTGTAGCGGCAGACCCATGGTGGGATGCACTTGGTTGCAGCGGCATGCCCACAGTACTCGACAGGTGGAGTACATCAGCAATCCAAGTTTAGTGGGGTGCACTTGGTTGTAGCGGCATGCCCACTTTACTCGACAGAGGAGGAGTTCTCCAGCAGCCGTGGTTTCGACATCATGAATAAAATCATGGTTTGAGCTGAGTCTATGACCTTTGTGTTTACCTCATGATTGTGATGGGTCACTTGATAACTTAGGTATATGTATGGGAATATACCTAGGTAGTGGTTATCCGTTGATTTCATAACCTTTGTGTTTTCTCATGATTGATATGGGTTACTTGATAACTTAGGTATAATTATGGGCTTATACCTAAGTAAGGGTTATTTGTTGAGATCCTACTTTGTGGTTATCCTTGTTGGATTTAGGGAGACCTTGAGGGTCTCCGGGTCCCTACTGAGTATCGTATACTCACCCCTGCACGGGCTATGCCCGCACCTCGTTGTGTTGGTTGCAGACAACGGGCAGCGCTGATAGAGGCTGAGTGTTCGAGGAATGGATGGTACCCGGAGGTGGACCTCACGACGAGTCAGTATTCGGAGGTGGAGTTACTGACGAGACGACACTCAGAGGAGGTTGATGGGAGAGAGTGTTGTGGAGGCTATCTGTACCTACCCTTTAGGTAGGATCTGTGGTGGACGATCCAGGAGTTGCGCTATCTGTACCAACCCTTCAGGTAGGATCTGAGGAGGATGACCCAGGTGCTGCTTCCATTCTTCCAGCTGTTTGTCTTTTCTTTTGTACTTTCGTTCAGTTGTAGCTGTACTTTCAGTTGGGTTTGTATTCTGGCCCACTTACTTTTCAGCACTTTATTTTGTACTTAGTGCATTACTTCCGCTTGTACTCTGTGATGTTTTGTTTACTTTTATAAAAGCAATTCCTTCCCAGCTATCAGGATTTACGCCTTTGATGCTAGTCGCCAACCCCTGGCCTATGGAAGGAGGGCTTGGGGTAGTCAAGGCACGGGCCCCGAGGACGGGTGGTGACATAAATATTCTCCATATTAATAGTTTTTTATAAATATTTTATCACATATATCCCATGGTGGTCACAAACTATTATAACCCGGATCAATGAGTTGTGTTTTAGAGGACTAAATAATATAATATATCATTAATGGAGTTGATGGTAATACTGAATTTATTTATGATATTGAATATTCCTAATTAAGTAAATTTGTATATATTGTATTATGATATATCTGACTTAATGGAAAATATGGATTTGATTAATAGTGAGTATGTTCAATATTATATTTCATTTATGTTTACAAAACACGAGTAAATATATTTAATGTATGAGTAGAAACTAGTTATGGTGTTCGATGACATAAAGGATGGTTGCATAGTATATATCACAAATGATTTGTTGTTTATTATAACAAAAAACCTAGCTGTATCTATATTCTATTATGTGACCTAAATTTAATAATTTTAAGTTGTTTTGATTATGTACAATTATTTTATTTCATGGTGTCCTACACAACTATAAAGGTTATTTTAGTTTCATATTCTACTAGTAGAATAAATTTTTTCTTGTGGTGTGTAAGTCTTGTGTTTACTGGTAGTATATGAGCATCTTTTTCTAGATTTATATTCATAATGAAGTGTATTATTTAAATATTTTTACTCTCAATGAATATATTTTTATATATTTCAATTATGGGTCAACTATAAGGGATACATTTAGAATAAATTCTATATTGATTGGATCAACATATATTGAAACACAATAAGGATTCAATGGGTTCCTCAAGAAATAACCATAATACAATGTGAATAAAAATCACCATAATGGTCTAAAACATTATCTAAATAATGAAATAAAAATAATTAATGCATTCCTTTGGTAAATGGGTGACACAAAAATAGTTAAATCTGAATAAATAATGGTGGGTAGTTGGGGTATGATTTATTTTTATTATGAATCATGACTAATGTAACCAACCTTGACCCATTACCATCATATAAATCAAGGATGTAATATTATTACTAGGGAACTTTCTAATTATACTTGAAACCATCACTCATTATCACTATATAAATGCATCTATAATTTATCATTCACAACATCCTATCAAATCCTGCAATTCCAAAACTAATATCACCAAGTGCATCATCAAACCCAATGGTCAAACCCAAACCTAAAATCCACCAAGATTATCTAATAATCTAAACAAAAATGAAAACCCCCACTGTATACACCATATGCAATTTCACCTCAACACCAATGACAAAAACCCCAAAATTCTCCATTTTAATAATTTATCTAAGAATCACTGCATCATTATATGACATAGTGGAGGAGGTTTAGAAGAAAGGATAAAATTGAAAGAAATGAGGGAGTGAATATGTGGCAGGTAGTAAAACATATAGTGTATTTAAGGTGATAGTGATGTATATTTGTCATGAAATATTATTGGTTTCCATGAGAAAAGTAATGGAGTTTATTTTGGATTAACACACCACAATATGGATTAAAAATCAAGAATTTACGATGATACACCATGATATACAATGATTTTTTCATATCCTAGAATGAAGACACACTTTTTCGGATTTTTCTCATGATTCCTAACAGATACTTAATAAAGAGCTATGTGTAGAGGTATACTGGTGTCTAACATTCAAATTTTCTTCCAAAAAAGAAGTTTAATTATCCAATTAGGATTTTATGAAATTGAATTTGATGTTATGATGAGTATGAGAGATGAAGTTGTTAATTAATTATATGTTTAATAACATTGAGTACATAATTCTCATTAGTGATATTTGGTTGATCGAAGAGTTCAGTTTTGTGTTAGATCAAGATGTTAAATTTTTAATCAATTATTTTTTCCAACTAAAGTAGTAATTAGAAACAATTGTGATGAAATATATATCAAATAAGACTCAAACAAATTTCTAGTGTTTACATATGATTTGGATTTTAGAGGATATGATTTCATGTTTTCCCCTAGATTTTGATTAATCAAGGGGGAACATCTACTATTAACAGACGTGACATATAATAATTATTAATTTTAATTAATTTAGATATAAACCATTCTCTAAAATTATATTATGCCTCACTATAATCTTTTATAATTGATAAAGGAAGGTGAAACAAATGTAATTTCGGTAAAACTATTATAAAGAAAATAATTTATATATAAATTAGTAAAATTAATTTTAAAAATTATATTGGTTGGGATGAGTATTGAAAAAATCAATGAAGTCACCCAATGGATTTTGATGATGGGGATCAATTATTCTTATAAGAATCATCATTGCTAGGACATAAAATTTGATGAGTTATATGTAGTTAAAAAATATTTATGTTTTTATATTTTCATATTTTATTGTGTATTAGTAAAGTAGTATTGAAACTATGAACACCTCAATGATTTAAATCTCCAAATATTTTCTCCCTTCTATTTAGATATCATATATTTTCTCTTAACCCCTCTTACATGATCTATGTTGTTAATATTGAGTTACAGGTTGTTGAGTCACTAATTGATGGTCTTATGAGTAAAATTCTTCTATGCATGGATATTATACATTAATAAATGGTACCCCTCAAATTCAAAGTTTTTAACATTATTTTTTAGGATGATTCATATAAGTAAGTGGATGATATTCAAACATTTACTCTAGCAATTTTCACTGATAATGATCGATGATTCTTCCATTAGACAATAATTAATAAAGAAGTTATATTGAAATAAAAAACTTATTTTATGATATATTTTATTTTTAATTTGATTTTTTAATATTCTAAACAAGCTATTTATTACTAATATTTATAGTTTTTAGGATTTTCTGGTCATTAGGTGAAAATGGGGAGTGGTTTTATTATTTAATTGTAAAAATGGTAGTAGTAGGTACCCCAAATAATACTACCTATATGATAATAAGGGAGGAAACATGTCTATGCAGGGGTACTAGATGATCAGTGACTCTTAACCATGTACCTAGTGGATGATCATGTACATAGTGGGGGTGAGTGATTTTCCTCCTATATTTTAGTAATATTTATTAAAGTTGAAAATTAAATATGGGTTTTCGCTGAAAAGTTTCAGTACACATACATATCATTCAGATTAACTACACAACAATAGAAAAAATCCCCAATTCCTACTCCCTTATATGTGATCTCACAACCTTATATGAGATATAATTCAAACACTATCAATTTTAAAAGATCCCGATATCAAATAACATCATCTATTATTCCATAATTTTTTGATACAATAATTTTTCTCTTCTTATTTTTTATAAATCTATATTTTTTTAGATTTTGACATGTTTTTCAAATATTCATGTCTATATATGATGCTAGGTATAATTTTTTACTAGAATGAACATATTGGTGAGTGTATCTGGAATTTATGTTATCCCTTACTTTGATATGTGACACATTATTTTTGTGATGAGTGAGTTTGGGGGATCATTTCTAAATAACATGGATGAAATGGAAAATGGGTATCCAATTGTATTTTAGGATGAGTAAGATTTTATAAAATACTAATTGTCCATCTGAGTTTTTTACCTTTGAAAAAACGCGATTAAAGAATTCCTCATTTATTTAAAACAATGTGTAATTTTTTAAATATATAAAATTTAGATTATCTTAATGTAATGCATGTAATGTTAAATTTAGAGTTCCTCTATGGAATTCCCCCATGAATGTGTCAACTCTCTTCTGATAATAGTTTATTTTTATGTATATTCATTTCAATTTAAAATGATTAATTAGTAATTGAAATGGATTTTAATTTCTATGATTCAGGTTTTTATAATATCTTGACACGTTGATATCATTATCAGGATTGAGTTTTTTGTGATCAATAATTATTTCTATGATGAACTATATTAGACCTAAAATTATAGAATTGGTATAGTGAGGCCATTTTAAGCCCATACTAGAACTAAAATTATTATAATGAGTGGAATATCATTCACAACCATATATGAGTATTGATATATGTCATAAACATTAGATGATCTTTAAAATTATAAGGGGATAATATTTTAAGCCATGAATCCCAATTATCTTATACATGGTTATTTGGATTCATAAACAATATAATATCCCAATATTTTTTATCTTAGAAGGTTTAATTTATTTAAAATCATGAATAATGAATTTATAATATTTCTATGTTGGATTGATTACAATCTTGTGGTATGTATTTACATAAATGTGATGGTTTAATTCTTTTCTAACCCCCAGTAATGATATTTAAGAGTATAAATGGGTTGTACATCTTTATAACAATGTAAGAAATTTTGGATATGTTCTTATTGGATGAAAATTAATTGACCCACATTTTTATTAGTTTGGATTAATATTAGATTCATTTACATATACTCATCATCTGATTTTCTCAATGGTCAACTGTTTGACTATCAAAATGATGTTAATAATATATTTAATACTTCTGAATTTTATTTCCATCCATAGCTAATTCCAAAATCTTATAGGATACTCATGATATCTGACTATTTATAACTCTATAACATTAAAGTTATTATATTATTGAATATTATTTCATATAAGACGTATTATACAAACCCCACATATATTGGATTATTTTGAGGCTCATTAGTGGTTTATTGAATGGTGTACTTGTTATAAATTTCATGTTAACCTAAATGGGTACAAAAACATCATGATCTATGACACATAAAATAGAAAGTACCTAATAATAAAAAACTGATATGGATTTGGGATATTGAGACAATGTTAAAATAACAGTTCAGTCTTATAATCCAGTTTTGATAGTTTTCTAGCTTTCATTTTTTTTGGATTACACCATGTGTACAATTATTATTTTGGAAGATAATTATTTTGATATATGACTATTATTATGTTATATTATGTGATTTTTTATGATTTAATAACCATTATTAGAATTGATAAAGACTCCAAAAAAACCTAAAAACTTATGATTAGTAGAATCTAAAACTAATACCGGGTATAGTGAAGAACAAATTTTTGTACTTGATCTAAATATTGGATGAAAATCCACATTTAAATCATATTTTGATGATGATAACTAATAAAAATCAACAATAATGAAGAATTTATGGTGCATATGTGGTCTACGTAAATAGTATTACATTTTTGTTTGATTATAGTTTACAACATGATATGATAGCATCTATATAGGAGAAATAAGAATGATACGAATGTTTCATGGAGAAATGATATTTTTGCTAAACCAAAAAATCAAAGATTTCGACTACTTTATAGATGCATCATGGGTTCTTCCTAATCCACTGTGAATTTTAACATATGTTTTTAAAAATAAATTTTAATGACATGTGGTTACAAAATTTATAAGATTGTTCCATGCATTTAACACTTTTATACATTCGTCATTCACTTATACATTTCATCATATAAAACATTTATGAAATTGATAACCATGAGTGGATAATAATCAAAACTAAATATTTTAATGTTCCAATGGAAATTACAATATTTGGATAATAATAAATAATATCTTGAAATATATCATATTGGTATATAATACTTTATGATGTTGCACATGCAAGTGGTGTGTGATCTATCTATCCTCCCAATTTATATATCATAACAATCTATATGATATAAATTGGTTTCAATTATTTTAAACCTTGAGACATGTATATATAATCACATATGATTATGAATAACAATATTATATTTAATTATGACTTTAGGAAATATCTCCATAAATCTCTCACATTCATTAAAGTCTTATATTGACTCTAAATCACATATATGGATGATTTCAATGTTTTATAAAAATAAATCCCCATATAGTAATAAAAAAATCAAATCCATATGAATTTATTTAGTTAATGATGAATATAAGTTTTTAGACCGAGTAATATCATAAATTAGGGCTCTCTTGCAAATAATCAATACTAATCATGATAAAAAAAATGATCTAGTATGAAATCCATCACAAGTACCTTTATGCCTCTATTTATGAGTTGTATCATATAAAACCGCGAATAAACAAATACTACATTTATTAATTTCATTATGTGAGCATGTGACATAGAGAATGATAATATGATATAGTCTATTCTTATGTTATTTGATTCTATTAGTATAAGAAAACAAGATATATGAACACATCACATGTTATTCACCTAACAAGATGATCACATCAAATTCCACTCATCTAAATAGATAACAACTTCACATGAAAAAAATCTTGGTAAATAATAGAACATCCACATTATATATCAATCAATGGCCCATAAATTATACTCATTATACAAGATCGGAAATCCCATATGGGTTATGTCTTAATAGATGAATAAAATAGTAATAAACACAACCATAATCTCAGTAGCCCATCCATAACATTTGTAAAATAATTGTGTCTAATTATAAAGTGTTTCATGATATTTATCATTATAGCCCCATATACAGGGATTCAAATTGAAACAAGCACCTATAGTCTACCAAATGTATAGTGGCTGACACTCCAAGTGGTATACATAGTTACTCATCCTACATAAACAAATTTTTTTGTATCTCATGAGTATATCAAATATTTCAATATGAAATCATATTCATGACAAACTAAATATTTTATAAAAACATATAATACATCATAATTAAAAATGATCATAGATTAATCAATGAAATTATTTTAAAGTTTAACGATCATTTCACATCATGAATGATATATATTAATCCAATGTGAAATCATTGTATCATTATGAATATATTTTTTGTATCATTAATCGTTTTATTTTCATAAAATCCATTAATAATAATATAAAAACATATATATTTCATTTTATAATCAACATATCCCATGACTAGTTTCGGAGTTAACAATTCAAAGTGATTAAAAATCCATCATTAATTGAATAGAGTAAGAAAATTTTCTATGTTATTATCAATTGGGAAATGGTAAATATATCATTTATTTTATGGAATGTTTTCAAGTACTCTCATAAGAAATATTTAATCCTATATTATAGAGTTTAAGAAAATTTCACAATAATGTAATTTTATGACTTGATTCTTGATGTAATTTTTTCATAAGGGATGGGTGTATTCCCATGTTATATTATTTAAACCATGTTTATGGAAGTATTCTAGATTAATTATTCTTTAGTAAATATTTGAGGGAATAAAGGTTTTATAATGGTGGCTATCCAAGTTTTTGAAGGGAGATAATCACATTGAAAATAGTTGTTTCAAAGATAATATATTAATATCGCATAGGAAATCATGACACAACAGAATGAGGATACACTATAATAATTATTATGAGAAGCTATGGGGAATACATTACAAAATAATTATATGAAAATGAATGTTACTACAATTGTAGTCAATTTAATTGAATACACTCTATAAAAATGATGTTTTTTCATAATAAAGAGGGGGTTTCATGTCATGTAAACATGAAAATAAAAAATTAGTTCCATACAAGATTTATGTGAAGGTAGTGATCATGAAATATCATATGTGGACACTATTCAATTATTGTGTGGTTTTAGTCAAATATTATTAATGAGTAATTTTCCCTATTTTTTATTTATTTTGTCTATACTACAACACAATCCATTAAATTAGAATGAATTATAATCCTATAAACATTAGTATTCCTTCATTATCCTTTTTTTGGAGAAAAGGAACTCGAACAATAATATAAATAACCAAACATTCAAGGACGATTTCAGATCAGACATAAGAAAATAATAATAGATACCAATTGATTCATACTTTTGACACAAATGAGGTTGAAAAGTTTAGATCAATTAACTTATTTGTGCTAGTATTTCATTCACTTATTAATATATTTGTAAACTATTTTAGCTCCATTACATTCTCATGCTGATAGTAGAAAAAAATATTCACATTTTAATTTCAACTCATATTCATCAAGGATTATCCAATTGAAAGTAGGGGTGTGTAAAACTTATAAAAACCCATTTATTATGTGTATTATCTATGAAATTACCCAATCTGATAGGTGTAATATCCTAATATTATAGGTGAATCTAGTGTATTCTATTTTTAAAAAATTTTATGATATCCTAAATACTCATTAAAATTTAACTCATTTTATATGTTCATGAATATGAATCCATTCATTAATTTACCAAGAAACTATCTTCAACATTCATTCATCTAAATAGGAAAACTGTTTTATGATAAGGTTGGGAATAATGTTATCCTATTATTCATGATTGGGTTTTTTGACCCATGAATGATTTTTCAAGATAATTAATATGTCTATAATGTGTTTAGTGTTTCTCAAGCCCAAATTGATAGATTTTCATAGTATTTTAAAAATTTTATTTTATACATGGATTTATTCAATTTTTGGTTACATTAATCACATAGACCGAGTATAATTTCCTGGAAGACCTTATGTCACACATGATATATAGAGTCCCATTATATATATTGTTATTGCTTTTATAGAAGGTTCTGCTTGAAATATGATTTTTAATTATATACAATATACTTCTTCACCAATCCATCATATCTCATTTGATAAAAGTTATCTGCTTTGAATGGATTTAGATATTCACGACTAATACATGAAACTCCATCACTACGATAGCGTAACATCACGAGATTTTAATAAATCGAATCACATGGGTATATAAAATATATAATGAGATATTCAAATCAACCCTTTCACATTAATGCAAAAATACTTATATATGAAACTCAAAAATTTTTCAAATACACATTATTTTAAAATCACACTATATTGTCCATATTCTAGTCTTTGGATCACATATCACCACATCGTGGTTAGATCCATCTTCTTCTTCAATTTTGATACCAAAATGTGCTAACTCCTCAAAATAGCTTTAGATCATCTCTTTTCAAGACATTGGGATAGATTCTTTAGTATCTATCATATCACATACATTTCAAGATGTCAAATTTCGAACAATAATCATTAGTCTTTATTTTTTATTTTTTATATAAGTCACAAGGAAATTTAGTTTTCATTTAAAAATATTTAATATCTGTAAAAAAATCAGGATCCAATTTTATTTGTTAATGTTTACATATGTGGGACCCCCAATATCAAAATATTAATTTTTTATCTTAATGATTATAATATGGTAAATTCCCTTAGTGAACCTGTATTTTTTATCATTTAATTACCTTTTTAACATAAAAAAGTATAATAGAGTCCTTAAGCGGACTATATTCATCCTCATGGTAATATCCATTCATTAATTACACTGAATTTAATCATCTCATACTTTCTATATTAAAAAAAGAGATATCCTTTTGTTCATCATCGACTCTAGAAAAAACCAATATTTCATCATCATCTACAAAGGATTGAGATCCTAATAAAATCAAAAATAATTTGATCCAACTATTTTATATAGTTTTATAAAAATTCTCCATGCCATCCATCTCATATTATGAATTTGTTTTTTATAGTTTGAGTGATTCAAATAATACTGAAGAAATAGATTTAACAAAATACCATCATTCATGTAATTGGAATAATGGAAAAAAATTAATATATATTTAGAAGTAACCACATTTTTAATTATGATATTCAGTAAATTAAAATGTTTCTCTATCATTATTTTTATTACCATTTATGAACACCCAAAATGGGATTCAATACATTTTAATTGAAAATCCATAAACATTTTAAGAAGTCAAATTTCCATTTTCCTCTTCCATCATCATTATAAACTCCGTTATTTGATCATGTGTCATTGATATATCACTATATTTAGGTCAATTATTAAAAAAAATCAATATCTTAAAACATTAATTGATATTAAATTTTCAATATCATGGTTAATTTTGTATTTAAATGTTCCTATAATTCTAGAGTAAACTGACCATATTCTCCATGTTTTAGATTCATAATATATTAATTTTATAGCTTCTTTCACAAAATAGTCTTAGTTTTTGTGATTGTTTAATCATTTAGGAATTGTCCATAAATATTTTCATATCAGTTTTAACAATGAATAATTGAATATGAAAATCATTACATTTTGAATATATATTTTAAATTTTCTATGTCTTAGATTTAACATGCACATAGGAAAAAAATAATTGTGTGATGGATTAACAAAATGTTCATTCAGATAATATTTAATACATATATGGATATGATACTGTTTTTTAATCAACCACAAGAACATATAATTGATTATGTCCATATACTCTGTGGATCAATCTGATGAACAACTGAACTATCATGGTGATCATCCTAGATATAGTAGATGTACTACATGTACAAAAATCAATGTTTTGTGAGTCATTTTTTCAATAACATGACTAAATATATCAACTGCATGATTATCTATTTCCATGGTTAGTGAATTGATTTAATATTTATAGACATAAGTCAATTATGTAATATAAAATATATTCATTTAAAATCATTAATTATTCTCAGGTATTTTATAAACTACCATCATCCACTCCCAATCACTTTGATACACTCTGGAACACCATGTAGGTGTTCAGGAAAATTCCTCACACACTTCTCCATTATTACTAGGAACTGAAATGATATATAATAATCTATGGTTTTTTTTAAAAAAATAGCTTGTTATAACCTCATGACACTATAAAATCGTAACCAATTAATGGTTCGATAATTATTTTAGTATACCACTACAAAAACGCACACTCATTAAATTATCCATTTTCATGGTTACTTCTATTAGAAAAATTACTTACTAATAATTATAAAAGTATTTAATTTTTTCAATTTATCTGATTCCTTAAATATTCAATAAATCTGTATACTTTACTACAATATCTACATCATTAAAAATAATTTTTTTCCATGAAATTAATTGAATATAATTGTCTGATGCAATGGGTTTCCCATAGAGCCTATTCATCCATATGTTCTTCGGCCTTCTTCATATCTATTTCCCCTCTGATCATGTGATACTCAATTTGAAAAACAAATGGTAGTATTATAATCCTTCATTACCTAAAAAACATGGGAATAAACATTAATACTGATAAAATTTTGGAATCGATCGTCCATCTCACCTATCATCACCTTTTCATAATTATAAAGAATTTACAACAATTAAATTTAAGATTAAATACAATCAATAACATATGGGAACATTAACATCACATATATATTTCGTGTAAATTAAAATTATACACAATCACTAAAAGTCATGTTTTTCCCCTAATTGAAAATGAATTTAATTGAATGGTAAAATATCCCCCATTTATATAGAAGTACTCTTATATACTATTAGTAAAACTTTCTTATCATTACAATCATTAATTATGTTATGATAAACATGTTATCATAACTTTTATAGTAATTACTAATGAGTAAGTAATATGTAACTCAATATGGGCCTCATCGGTGTTTAGAAAAGATTTATTTTTTTCAAATAATAAAGGATTATAATAAAAAACTTCTCATTTTTGTAATATCACAAAATATATCTAATTTGGGTCTGTATAAATCTGATTTTAAAAAAATTTAAACCCACCCAGATATTCACAAAAAAACATTAGACTGTATATGTTTATGTAATCATAAAAACCATTTCAATATAAAATGTTACATCCCAACCTAGGTCATTTGATGACAGTATCATATCTGGTGGTCCATAAGGCCTCAAGCATTCCCCCTATATTCCAGAGGCTTCCAACCAGCAGTGTGGGTTTGTGGTGGTATAATGGGGATACTACTTCTTTATAATTAGAGTTGTAAAAAAATGTAATAATAATAAATAGGGTATGCATAATAAAAAAGATAATAAAAAGAAAATCATCTATAAACTGTTGATACATCATGCTAAAAGTGGTTCCATATAATGAGTGATGAGTATGTTATAGAGAAACTAAAAATGCAGGAATACCTATGTATAGGTATAAAAAATGAACAAAAAAACCAAAAGAATATCTAATACCCCCATGATATAAGGCTTGGTCCACTTCTCCTATGCTTTCATTCTATAATCAATAAACAATCCATGAATCTACACCTTCCTTTATTCCAACATGATATATGAAGTATGTATGGATAGAAAATGATTTCTTAAAAAGTGTGTGAGAATTACTAAGCAAGCCACTATAAATAGTTCCAAGAAGTATCCATTTAGTTCATATAATTTGGGTGGTGAGTATATTTAGTAATAGTAATATTGTAATTTAAACTCTAAATGGATCTCATATGTTCTATAAGGACATCATGCTTTCACAAAATAATTTGGATGATACTGGTAAATCGATAAACAGAGGTCACCTTAAGCATATACATTTGAACTTGTATGTTTGTATGTGTATATATCCTCTATGTACGTAATGATATATATATATATATATATATATATATATATTTATCCAATATTGTTGGTGTAACTCAAACATATATTACTTATTACTTAGTATAATTAAGTAGCAGGGGATGCAATGATCGGGTGTCATATATCATAATGTTCACCTTGCTGATGTATCATATGTGTACGTGACTCAATTCCCAAGTATTATAGGTATATGGTATTCCATGCATGAGTATCAATTATGTTGGGATTCCATTCCCATTTATCATAGGTATAGAGGGATACATTATCATGTTTCACAATTATAAGGGATGAAATGCTTTACTTTCATACTATTTTGAAAACAAATTCATTAGTATGAGCCAAAATATTAATCTGAACTCATTAGTGTTCCAATTAAATAACTACATAATCATTTTTTATATAAAACATATGATTTGGTCATTCCATTCACATTCTATTTTATCCAATATGTTTATTCAATCAATATACTAAAGAAACACCAATTATAAGGATGTTTGATCACATATGAATTTAAATTATAAAGTCAAAATTAACTAAGCACACTTTGAGTGGGGATATTAGTCGATGACAACCAATTAAAAGAATAATAAGGATTAAAAATGATAAATCTATCAATGACAAAAAATTAAATAATGTAATGTGTATTTTAATAGGAATACATAAAAAATATAGTGTTTGACGAGGAAATAGATAATATAATTAAACATGACTTGATGGAAAATTACTAGACCTCCAAAATTATTCTCGTAGTATATGTCTCATCGAGTGTCATCTGTTAGTTCTATTAGAATGAGTGAAAATAAAAAAATACAAAAATTTCATAAAAAATGGAAATATTTCCTTCCACCAAATTTTCATAAAAAATGTTGAAATTAACTGAAGATATAATGTAATAAATCAAAGAGGATTTTGGGGGGAATCCAACGGGACCAAAGGTGGATCAATCGTTGTCTCAATGAATAAAATACTTTGAAGTCTTAGTGGGATGTGAAGAGGGAACTCTCTATGTGAGATTATATACAGGATGTAGATGGTAACAAAAATAATTTTGTTCTAAACCTATTAAAAACCATACATTTTCATGACTTTAGTAGAATTTATGTAATAAATTATATAGGTTTTACCCCTTGGGAAAAATAAATTCAACTTATGAATTAGTTATATATCTAGGATCTAGCCCAATACTATGTTATTCCCAAGAATAGAATTCTTGAACCAAAGGCACAATATCAAGGTCTATGAAAAGGTGTCCATCATGACCTACTATATAAGTCTTCATAAGGATCCATTTCTTTAGTATAATGACATATATTTTTGTAGACAAAATAGAGCTTAATCAAATGTTTCTCCAAATATCCTCCAAAATATAAGACATGTTCTTGGTGAATTTTTTATAGTACCAGTATTGTCTATTATGTTTGACCATTGATCCAAGGGGGGATTGGCACTCATATGTAAATGTATATTCCATCCGTTCTACATCCCAATCGAGAACCTTAATGTTAAATGAGCATCCCTAACAAAAATGTTTTTATGAAGTACCCCATGTAAATGTATAATCTTAGGGTCATACACTGTCACGTCCAAGAAATATTATGAAATTAATAAATGAAATATATTTTAAATAAATAATATATGGAATATTTTTATAAAACTATGTGATTTCATTAAATAAAAATGAAATTTTGTTTACATTGATTTTTTTTCAAAATGCCACTTTTTGAATACATAATGGAATATTAAAATAATATAATTTTATATAATTTTATGATATAAAGAATCATGAAATGATTTATTCTTACATATTGTTTTAATAAATAAATATAATTAAAGGTAATATTTAATATATTATAGTAAATTTTATTTAAAAATAACTTAATATTATATTCAATATAGCATATATTAATTATTTTTTATATAATTATAAATTATGTTTAACAAAATTCATTTTTTATAAAAAAAAATAAATTAGAATGATATATTTGAGATTTCATGGTTTTTAAAAATATACTTATGTAAATAGAATGTTATAAATTATACTATAAAATAAATGAAATTATTATTGCATTATTTTTTCAATTTATTATATATAAACTTATATTTTAATGATATTATTATATATTATATTATGATTAAATTTAAATAAAATGAAAACAAAATTTAAGGAAAAAGGGGAATAAGGGTTAGTTGTGTTCAGATTCAGGAGAAAAACGTGGGTCAAGGGTGTTCTTCAGAAGGCATCGATGATAGAGTTTGGGGTGAAAGACTGGATCGAGTTCATCTTTTTAGGATTCCAAGTCAAAGGACATGAGTCAAGAATTTCAGGATGGCTTGACTGCCATATCTATATCTGATCTCGATCAAGGGTCTCATTTCAGAAGATCTGAGTGAGATTGAGGCTACAAAAGGTATGCCAAGTTGGATTATGTTTCGACTATTTTAAGAACCCAAATCTTCATTTTAGGTATGAATCATTATTTCAGGTTGTTATAGAGGAAAAAGAATAAATTGGGTTTTTTAAGTACACTTCATGTACTTTTGAGTACACATTGTGTACCCGGTTTCCATGTACAACCGTGTCCTAGACATGTAATAGCTGAGTACATGCTCTTTTGATGACATGGTAAACATCTTAAGGCAGGGGATGGTTAAAGATACTACACGACATGAAAATTTAATTTACACACCATTTGGTTTTCTTTTTAATTGATATATTAGTGAGGGGTCACGTCTCATGTGTGAAATTGTCTTCTTCACCCCATGGTTCATACATGAGAGCGATGGAATAGCTGACGAACATTGAACCCCTCTCGATTTTTTTACAATCTTTGATTGAGACCCCATCGGGGGTTTTGGAATCACACTAGTGAGTTATTAAATCCTCAAGTTCCCTTATTCATGATTCATCCTCTCTTGTGAGTTATTCAAGGATATGTGTTTTTCATTTTTTGGTAGATCTACGCTGATCTAGGCCGATTCAAGGGCCTAAGTACAAGTATATTCACCGTATGACATCGAGGTTGGTGGTTTGTGACTTGTGTTGTGTTGTCTTGGATGGTATATTCTAAAAGTGCCACATACCCATGATTGGGTTATTATTTGATGTGGAATTTAACCATGTTTATTACTTGATGTGGTTTAATTGATTGATAAAGGGTAGTTTCTTATGCATAAGGAAAAATACCTTGCTTTTGAGACACCATGTGGGTGTGTTTTCCCTTATTTGAATATTTATAATCATTTGGTCTATGTTTTATTTGAGGTGTACCTTCTTTCCGATTCCTTGAATTGTATAGGATGGTGTTTGGTTGATTATGTGAAATTACTATGATATTAATTTTGAATGTTAGACATATACTAGTTATAGATTAAATTAGCTTTTTTGATAAGTAATGCACTCTATGTTTCCAATGGATCTTGAGATCCTTAGACCAGGAAAACTATAAGGGTTATATATTATTTACACAGGACCCTGAGAGACTTCATGTAGATGTTGACCTAGAAGTATTGTCTATGAGAGCTACCCAGGAGGTCATTTAAAATTACATTATGCCAGGTTTACTCAGATGTATTGACTATGAGAGCTACTCAGGAGGATATTTATAAGTTATTGATGCCATGACAACCCATTGGTATTGACTGTGAGAGTATCCCTGGTGGTCATTTGTAAATGATTAGTTCTACGTTAAACCCAAGGTGTTAAACCATGAGATCCTTCTCAGAGGGTTATTTATGAATGATTGAATTATTTTGGCAAGACTCCAAGACAAATCACAGTCTTGGAATCAGTATTATATGATTGTTTAGATAGTCTTACGAGACATCAGTTTTGATGCTGTTACACAGGGTGATATAAAGATTAGGCTAGATTCCAATATTTCATGATTGAAGGGATTAATAATAAATGTAAATTAATTTATTTGAAAACTACATGATTGTTTACTTTTGAGTACTTCCTAGTTTATTGCTTCACTTTGAATATTTATTGCTATATATATTCACTAATAGTTAGGCACATATCTTTTAGTGGTTGCCTACTGGGATTCATCTCACACCCTATTTGGGTCATGTTTTTGACCGAAAAAGATAATATGTTTGTAGGTGTAGATAAGGGAAATGACCATTCTTCATCAAGTACTTGATTGTTGTTGGATCTTGAGACCATGGGACCAAGATGAGGCTTGCAATGCCGTTAGAGTTTATTTGTTCCTTATGCACTTGGTTTATGTATTGATTTCTTTCATTGTGAAATTTATAGATGTTTTCTTAGATATATATGGCTCGAATCATATATACATATATTGTTTCCTCTGTTGGATTTACTTTTAGTATTCTGTTGTTTACCTATTTTTTGGTATTACTACTTCTGCTATTGTCTACTATTTTTTATCCTACTGTACATACTATGCCAAAGTGGGAATAGTTTTACCAATGTATTACCTTATCCCTCACTGCTAGATGTCATCCTATGGAGTTTGAGGAAGTTCACTTGAGGTTATGTGGCCAAATGTGTCCAGGACACACTTGTGTGGCACCAAGATCCTAGACATTATAATGTGGTATTAGAGGGGGGTTCTTTTCTACTTTACCTAACTATTTGGAGCCTATTGACTGTAATAAGAATGAAATGGAGTTTGTTAATTAGATTTTCTCAGTAGTAGCTAACCCGTGTATAGGGAAAATCCATATTTACTCGAATATTACAATTCTTCTGGTTTTGCAATTGTTATAGATGATTTCATTTCCCTGTTGGGTGATACACTTGTTTTGTGCTGTTATTATTGATATCATCGTGGTTCTATTTCTGTTTCAAACCAATGACATGGGGGTATTCTATCTCATGCACCACATAGGAACATTCTAGAGATCACATGTCAGGCATTATTGTCATGCCATTTAGGGTGAATTATTGATTTCATGTTGTTGTGATAGATCTAGTGTTCGATATGAATGTTGTTGTGATATACGTCATGATATAAATACCTACTATTTAGATAGGGTGTTGGTAAATGTAATGTTTCATTGGGATGGATGACATTCTTTGTTTCCTGAGGTGTTATGGGCTCTCATTGATAGTAATTTGATGAAGTATGTTTGAAATTTAATTAAATTATATCAAGTTATTATATGATTAAGGACACCAAACATTGATTCACAAGGAGTATGGGATATCACAGATCATAACATCGGATGCCTTGGACAAATTTTATGTTTTTAAGGGATTTGATTAATTTCAGAGGCTTACTATCCAGAAACCCCACACACACCATGTGTTCTTTTATTGTTGTAGTATTGACTTTTATTATGTACCCACCATGTAATATATGTACACGCTATGTATTTTTTGACCGTGTGACTGAATATGTGAGTAAAGGCACAATGTTTATAAACATTCGGTAGAACATGCAGTATACTGAGATTACATGCCATGCAGTAAAATACCATGTTTCCATCCATCAGACTAATGACACAGATGGATGAAACATGGGTTGTACATACTGTGACTAGGGTGAACATGTCGTGTAGTGTTATATTGGTAAAATTGTGTAGTTCTAGCAGTGTAGAAGTACTTGAGAAGGAGAGGATATTCAAGTTCATGTCATATCTCATAAGGAATACGCTGTGTGTACGAGGTGTTACACGACTGGGTTGGCAGAGGTATACACCCATATAAACGATTTAGGAAACACACCATGTAGTAGTTCTACATGCAGTGTAACCCTCTTTTATAAGCTTGAATGACTTCCTTCTCATGTTCCCTTCATAGAATTTTATGTTTCTATCATTAATAATATTGAACTGAGGTGCGCACTTGACCTTGTAATGTCATGCCAACCAAACATCCTCTGGTTGTACGCCAGGTGCAGGGCAACAATTAGAGACTATAAATAGTAGATCAGGGACTACCATCAGATCCTCCTTTCATTCATGTCTTGTAACAAGCTATTATACCAGATGTAGGTGCTGATGCATAGTTCTATGAAGTCTTTATGAGGATGATTTATACATTTCAAGGAGCACCACATCCTTCTCAGACTATGGCAGAGTTGATGTGGGTGTTCAAGTAGTAGAATCCTCTTACTTTTTCAGGGTATAGAGGACCACAGGCTCTAGAGTCATGGTTTGAGGCCATTATTTCTATATTCGATCATCTGGAGACATCTACGGAGAGGAGGGTAAAATTCATGACATACATGCTAGGTGAGTACTTCAAGAGATGGTGGGATGTTATATAACAGGTGGGATGTCATCAGGATATCAGTTTGGGATATTTTCATAGGTAATTCAATAATTACTTCTACCCCAAGACATTGAGGGTTGACCGATCCAGAGAGTTCTTGCATTTTGAGTAGGTATATCATTTAGTGATGGATTACTCTTCTTGTTTTACAAAAAATTTGTGCTTAATACTTGTTTTGGGAGGTGATGTGTTATCTTTGGATAGGCTATTTTAGGATGATCTTAGGTATGAAAACTGATCATAGGTGAATGTTTTCAGGTTGACTTTGGTTTCTACAATAGTAAATGAGGCACTGATTACTGAGCACAATATGAGGGAGTTGGGAGTTGCAAGCCCGTGTGGTTCATCATCCAGGGTTGGTACTCATTGGTTTGATAGAAAGAAGTGCCGTAGGGAGCCTTCACATGGTGGTTCTTCTTGTAGCATAGATGTTTCTTCAAGTATCCATGTGGTGTTCTACCAGTGCAGAATGAATGGGAATATAAGACATCAGTGCCTGAGTGACCCATTTTAGTGTTAATCTTTTAGTAATATGGGTCATATTTATCATTTTTTATAGTTTTTCTCACCAACATCAAGTGAGAGTGGAACTATTATGACTCCATGTTCAGAAGCAGGACCACTAGTATCACATCAGTTAGGAAACTGGAGTTCATCAAGCCATTCAGGCTGAGGAGGTGGTTGTGGACATGGTATCTAGAAAACATGTTTTTAGCGATATTAGGGTGGATCAACTTATTTTAGCTAGGAAGGGTCATGGGGCAATGGTATATGGCATAATTTTTCAATGGAATAGACCCAGAAGGATAAGGATCTTAGACCCTCTATGGTTAGAGGTACGATTCTAGTTGCCACAATTTTAGCATCATTTCTTTTTTATACAGAGGTTTACCATAGTTTTTTATAAATTTTCATGGTAGAGAGCCTTGTACTCCGTATATTTACATCTGATGATGTTGTAACATTAGAAACTCTTTTGGGTATTAGGATGGCTAGTGTACATTAGTGAAAGGAGTTCCTTTTTGAGGTTGGTGGGAATCCCTTCTTGTGGGACCACTATGTATTGGATTTGACAGGCATCGATGTCATTCTAGGAATGGACTGCTTGGTTTCTTTCCAAGACTTTGCCAACTGCTATCGCTATAGGGTGAGTTTAACATCACCATACAATAGATCATTCCTATAAAATGGTGACTCTTATGTACATTCAATATGAGATGACCCGATCATCATGGGTTGGTTGAATTACATCCTAGATTTCTAGTTTATATCTAGATGACAAGGAGACTGCACAGATGGGATTTACTCTAGTGGTGGATCATTTCAGAGTTGTCTTTACAGATTTCATTTCTAGTTTACCTCTTGATAGATAGGTAGATTTCTCTAAAGAACTTGTGCCTGGAGCATCACTGATGTCTATTCAACTGTATAGGATGGCTACACAAGAGTTCTGGGATCTCAAGAAGCTATTGGAGGAGTTGTAGGAAAAGGGTTTCATCTGATCCCATAATTCCCCTTGGGGGTTTTCTGTCCCTTTTTATAAAAAGGAAGATGATAACCTTAGATATTGTGTGGATTATCAGAAGTTTAAATTGTGGATGGTTAAGAACAAATACCACTTTCTATGTATGTACGCTCTATTTGATCATCGTTGAGGATCCCAGGTGTCTTTGAAGATTGAATTGAGATTTGGTTATCATCAGTTTTGCATCAGACCGTCAGATATACCTCTTACCTCCTTTCAGTATAGGTATAGTATATATGAATTATTGGTCATGTGATTCAGTCTCATGAACACACCATATGTCTTCATGGCACTGATAAACTGAGTGTTCCATCCTTACTTGGATTATTTTTTGGTAGTCTTCATGGAGGATATCATGGTGTACTCTCAAACTTTACATGATCATGCCATCTATATTGAGATCTTATTGAGTACACTGAGAGAGGATTAGTTATATACTGAGC
Organism: Viscum album; assembly: GCA_963277665.1. Lineage (NCBI taxonomy): Eukaryota > Viridiplantae > Streptophyta > Magnoliopsida > Santalales > Viscaceae > Viscum > Viscum album. The sequence goes on along the minus strand of OY728146.1, from coordinate 636,997,845 downwards.
TCTCAAAGTGTCACTTTTGGATGGACCATATTTATTTCTTTAGTCATGTTATCTCAGATATAAGAGTATCAGTAGGCCTAGATAATTTGAGATAGGTAGTTTCTTAGGAGCATCCAAAAAATGTCTTTGAGGTATGGAGTTTTCTGGGGTTGGATGGTTACTAAATATGTTTTATACTAGACTTTTCATGCTTAGTAGCACCACTGATGGGCCTGAATAAGAAGGGTACAAAGTACTTGTGGAAAGACTCCTACAATTAAGACTTTTAGGAGATAAAAGGAAGATTGATTTCATCACTGATACTAACTTTCCTAGAGTCAGGAAAGAGTTACACCGTTTACTGTGATTCATTAGGTATCAAGATAGGAGAATTTCTTATTCTTAGGGAAGGAGTCATTGCATATGAGTCTTTGTATTTGAGGCCACATGAGAGGAATTACCTGATGCAATATATTGAGTTGGTTGAAGTTGTGCATGCTTTATACTATTGGATACATTATCTATTGGGGTAGAATATTGTGGTATACACTAACCAAAAAAGGCGAAATTATATATTTACTCAATGATATCTAAATTTGAGACATCAATGGTGGGTTGAGTACCTTCAGTCCGTTGACATTGAACTTTCCAATATGCCTAGTAAAGGCAATACAGTGGCTAATGCATTGAGAAAGAGGACTCAGATACATGCTGTTTAGGAGTCCAGTAGTGTGTGGATGCTTATGGATATGTTATCAAAAATGCATTTTGAGGTTCATAATAAATAGGGTTAGGTGTTTTATTCTTCTGTAGCTGTTATTTCTACTGTACTCGATCAAGGCGAATGAGACACCTATCATATTCTGAGGGCCTAGTACTATGAGATAGTGTGTAAGGTGAGGACCCTACTCTTGGGTAGACCATAGGAGAGGATAAGGTTTTTCATTTTCTCAGATGCATATGGGTGTCAGAAGACATGCACGAGGAAATGTTGTGAGATTTTCATGCCCCCACATGGGAAGTTTATCCCGGTGTCAACAAGATGTATCCAGATCTATATCATTTTTATTGGTGGCCATGCATGAAGAGGGATGTTCTTGGGGTTTTTATGAGATTTTCTACATGTTGGCATGTGATGGAGGAGCATCAACGACCGGAAAGGGCTATTATAGTAGTAACCCATTCCGGAGTGGAAGTGTAATGTTGTCGCAATGGATTTTGTGACATGTTTAAAAAGTTCAAATCAGGTGAATGATACCGTTTGTGTTGGTAACAATAGTATCATGAATTTTGCACATTTCATGTCGATCAAGGGAACCTTAAGTTTTGATGACCTTGGAAGGTTGTACATCTATTAGATTGTACATTTTCCCGGGGTTCTGTAATATATCATTTCATATAGGGACACCTAGTTTACTTCTTGTGTCTAGAAGGGACTATAGAGAGATTTGGGTACAAAAGTACTTTTGAGTGCATGTTATCATCCCCAGATAGATTTCTAGCTTGAGTGGACGATTAAGGTTTTGCAGGACATACTTCGAGCATGCGTCCTAAATTTCAGTGGCACTTGGGAGAGACACATACCCTAGTGAAGTTTTCCTACAATAATAGTGTCTTGGAAATGATTTGGATGTCACCTTATATGGATTTGTATAGTAGGCCTTAATGATCACACCTATGTCAGTTGGTGGCAGGAGAGGTAGCTGTGTTGGGACCTCGTCTAGTCCAAGAGACCACTAGGCATGTAGTGTTGATTTGGAAGAGGATGGATTCTGCATAGTCTCAAAAAATACTATGCTGATCGAAGGAGAATAAATATGATGTTTGAGGTTAGAGATCAGGTTTTTATATGTGTCACACTGAGGTTGGGACACATGAGGATTAAGAGACATTGGAATATTTCGTTGAGAAATGTCTGGTAGTTTATGGTTTTGGAGCGATTTGAAATAGTTTCCTATCAATTTCAGTTACCTCATAGGAGATGGGCTATGCACAATGTATTTCATGTTTTTCAACTACGAAGTTACTTTTCAGACCCATATCATGTTTTTCAACCCGAGGAGGTTGAGTTAGAGGTGGATGCATCCTTCAAGGAGGACCGTATCCAGATTTTGGATCACAACATGAAGGTTCTCCATGGCTGGTTTGTTCCCTTGGTATGGGTGCTATGGTAGCATAAGCGAGTATAGGATGAGACATTAGAGAGGGATCCAGATGTGTGATCGTAGTGGCAGGATTTGTTCACCGATTCTTCTTGACCACCCATGGAAGGGAAATTTAGGGACAAATTGATTTAAGTGGGGCTGTTTGTAAGGTCCCTGATCTTCATTTCAGGAATGAATATTGATTTAGATTTGTTATAGAGGAAAAGGAATAAATGAGGTTTTTCTATGTACACACCCTGTACTACTCAGTAAATGTCATGTACCCGGTTGCCGCGTACAGATGTGTACTTTCAATGTAACTAATGAGTACATGGCTGTGTGGTGACCTGGAAGACCTCACAAGGCAGGGGCTAGTTAAGGCTACTACATGACATGTACATTTAATGAGCTTTCTAGGTAGTTTTATTATTAATTGATATATTGGTGCAGGGTCACGTATCATGTTTGGAACTATCTTCCTCTCAGTGCGGTTTGTACATGAGAGCAATGCAATGACCCATAAATATCGAACCCATATCAATTCTCCATATAAGCTCCAATTGAGACGTCTTCAGGTGAATTGGAATACCATTGGCGAGTTATAAATTCCTCTAGATCCCTTATTCTGGATTTATCCTCTCTAGTGAGTTATTCAAGGATAATAGTTTTTCAATTTCTCTTAGATATACGTTGATTTAGGATGATTCAAGGGATAAAGTTCAAGTATATTGATCATACATCATCAAGGTAGGTGGTTTGTTACTTTCATTGTGTATTCATGGATTTTATATGCTAAAATTGCAGCATGCCCATGATTAGGGATTTTTTTAAATTGGAATTTAACACTATTTATTGGTTGATATGGTTTGATTGATTGATAAAGGGTAGTTTCTTATGTGTAAGGTTAAATAACTTGTTTATGTGACACCCTGTGGGTGTGTTTTACCTTATTTGATTGTTTATGTCTATTTGGTCTAGGTTTCCTATGAGGAATACCTTATTTTTCATGCCTTGAATTGGTTGGGATGGAGTTTGATTGATTATATGAAAATCCTATGATATGTATTTTGAATGTTGTCCATGTAGTAGTTATATATTACATGAGATGCCTTAATTTGTTATGTGCGCTATGTTTCAAATGTACTGTGAGAGCTTTGGACTAGGAAATCTATGAGTGTTTTCATATTATTTACAAAGGACCACGAGATACTTGGTGTAGATGTTGACCAAAGGGTATTGACCACGAGAGATACCCAAGAGGTTATTTGCAATTACTTTATGTTATGTTGACCTAGGGGTATTGATCATGAGAGATACCCAAGAGGTTGTTTATAAGTTATTGATTCTATGTTGACCCTAGGGTATTGACTATGAGAGCTACCCCAATGGTCATTTTTAAATGATTAGTGTCATGTTAAATAGAAGGGTTTATACCATGAGATATATCTTAGATGGTAATTTATTAATGATTAAATTATTGTGGTAAGTCTCTAGGACAAAGAACGATCTATGACTCGGTCTTAGTTTATTATTTAGATTTCCATTTGAGATTTATATTTTGTTTCTATTACATAGGAAGATATAGAGATTAGGCTAGTTCCATAGATTTTATGATTCAATGGATTAATAATAAATTTAAATGAATGTAATTGAAAACCGTATGATTTTTTACATTTGAGTACTTCCTAGATTATCGCTTCACTTTTCATATTTCATTATAAATATATATTCACTGATAGTTAGGCATAGATATTTTGGCGGTAGCCTACTGGGATTCATCTCACACCCTGTTTGGATCAGGTTTAGGAACCAAACAGAATATATGGTTGTAGGTATAGATAAAGTAAAGCACCCTTCTTCATCAGGTAATAGATTGCTATTAGATCTAGAGAGCATGGGATCAAGCTGAGGCTTACGATGCTATTGTAGTTTATTTGTTTATTTTATACTTGGGTTCTATATTTATTTTCAGCATTATGACTTGTTTGGATATTTTTAAAGATATATATTCCATGCATGATATATACATATATTATGGACTCTATTTGATTTAATTTTAGTCTTCCTTTGTTTACTTTGGGGGGTATTACTACTTTCGATATTATTTACTATTTGTTATTCTGTTGTGCATACTCTTCCAATGAAGGCATAGTTTCCCCAATGTATTACCATAGACCTTGCTTCTAGTTGGAAGCCTCTGGTGTTTGGGGAAATGCACTTGATTTTATGTGGCCAACTGGGTTTGGGGTACAATTGGTTGGCACTGAGATCTAGGATGTTACAACTACACATAATCTGATCAAGTAAGGGTTAAAATGTGGTGTGAGCTGATGAATTATTTCTTCGATTCTTAATGATTGGAATTTAGGCATCAGAATCTATCGAAATGATTTTTTATTTTCATATTTCCAATGTTTTTTCTTTGATTTCATCAGTATATTTTCATATAAAGACCAATAGTGGTCATTTTCAAGTGTTATTTGTTTTATGATCAATGAATATATAAATTTTTACAACAATTACATGGTGCGTAATAAATATTTTATCCATAGTTTTCATATCCTTATACTGTTTTGAAGATTGTTTTTCCAAATTCGATAAATCTTTACATATAACTGTGATCCAACAAATATTTTTCCTCTGGTTGTTTCCTTCAAATATCTTCACTAATCAAAATCAATAGATAGTCTTGTTGATTTTCATTATAGGATCATCAAATTTTCACATTGATTCCAATTTGTATTATAAAAAGGAAATTGAATCAAATTCGTATCATTTATTGAGATGACGATATTTTTTTTGCTTAAACATTAACAACAATATTTTTAAATTATCCTCTTTTGTCAATGTATGCAATAAAAAATATATTTCTGACCCTAATTGAATATTTTTGAGTCTACGTCCTTTTATTTTGAGTATATATATATATATATATATATATATATATATATATATCTACGTGTGTGTGTGTGTGTGTCGGGAGTTGATGGGTGGGGGATGTAGAGTGCTATTGGCCTCTTTTTAGATTCTTCTGAATTTTTCGGGGAGCAGGCAGAAGCCTTTTCTTCTATTTAAATGAGACATATAGTAGTGTACTAGGGTGAAGAAAATTGATGGGAAGCCATCTAAAAATAACATATAGGGGCATTTTTAGATTATTTTCAAATTTATATATTAAATCTAAAATTAAGTAAATATGTTTTTAAATTATTATTTTTCTATTTGTATGGGATTATATTGTCTCACTTTTATTTATGTGGTATATATGCCTTATACACCAAATATTTCTTCTAGGTGGTGTTTATACTACCCATGGTTTTTATTTGTGATTCTTATTCAAAAGGTTATGTTATTTACACATGAATATAATCTTATTTATTTTATGAGGCATTTTATATAACTTATTATAAAGTGGTAAGGGGTTCTATTTTTATAAAGAAAATTATATTTCTTATAATTCTATTTTGATAAAAAACATTTGATTATAATTTTAATCTTGTATGTAGAATTATATTTTTTAAAAATTCTTCTTCCAAGGGATTTTCCTTTGAAATTATTCATTTTTTATATATTCAAATTATGATATTAAATTCTAAATTTTTTAGGAATTTATTTTAAATTTATTCTTTTTCATATTACATTCATATTTTAATATACTTTTAGGTACAATTTAAACATTAGTAACATATTGTTTCTTTACCAAAACATATTTTATTATTTGAAAGGGAACATTTATTTATTTTTCAATTACTTTAATTTGTATTTCCTTCTTAGATAATATTATTATTATTAATTTTAATGTTTCTTCAAGTCTTGAATAAGTTATATTATGTTTATTTTTTATCTTATGGGATTTCAAAAGGGGTTTTATAATTATTTCTATATTCATAATTTCAAGGAAATACCATTTTGGCTTTGATATATTTACAACAATACAATTTTCACTGTAAGGTTATTATTATTATTTTTGAATAAAAATAATCATCATAAAAAATAAATTTTAATTATTAATATTTCAAATAAAATTTATTAATTTAGGTCAATATTTTATATATTTTTAAATAATTAAAACTATCATGTCATGTGTGCAACATGAATATAAAATCATGGTTGTCATTTATAAGACATCTCCATTATCTTATCTCATGACATATCATGCATACATTATTAGATTTATTTTTTGTGTTTGTACGAGTAATGAATAAAGTATATCCTTATAGAATACTAATTATGAAATGATTATTGTGAGTTCAATGTTGTAAATTTAAATATATAAATTTTGATTATTCAATAATAAAAAAATCATATATTTATTCAATGGTGATGATATTTAATTTCCTAAAGTCTAGAAAATTAATTTATAATAAAATATATTTTTATATATTGGTATGTGTATGTAGTTACATTCTTCATGATTTATGAAGCAGAAAACCTAGTGAAAATGTAAATATATATAAAGAGAGCCTAAAATGTTTTTCATAATAATACGACATAGGAACGTTGTAAATATAGTAGGGAATTAGGGAGTGAACTCATCTCTTGGTAAGTTGGTAGGCCCAAGATATCCTTAAATGTTTCTAGTGACATAAGTGTTTTGTATTTCAATGATTCCTAAAATATTTTCTGAAAATCACTGGATAAATTCTAAAGAATTTTAAAAGTTTAAATATTTTTAATATCTTAAAGTACATTCAATTCATAATCTTTTCAGTAATATTATCATGATGATTTTAATACAATTTCATAGTTATTTATCAAAAGTAATATTCAATGGATGTTTTTTAAAAAAGTATTTAAATGATTTTAAAACCCTTTAATGGGAAATTGAATTATCACCCTATTAATTTTTTACAGGAATCATAGAATCTCTAACTCAATCTTCGATGCTTTTAGAGTCAGCACGTATAGAAGAGTATTAAGAATTTTTTTTATTTTTGTTCAACTATGATAAATGTAAGGTTTTATCTAATACTCTAGAACTTAAACCATTAAAAGGTACCCATTTGTATAAAGTAATTGGTATTGTTCAATTATAATTTTTTTAAATAGACACACATTATGTTTTAGGCACCGAATCCAGAACCATTGGTTTGGGGAGTTATCATTAGAATCAGAGGAAAAGTTAAGAAATATTTGGATATTAGATTTTGTATTCTAGGGAAAAATATTATGTGATAGAATTTTCTTTATATAATTATGTACCATTAGAAATTATTTTATTTTGAGTATCAAAATTCCAAAGATTCTCACGTTCGCTGAATGAATTACGGTGGCACAATTAATTTAATGGGGGAGAATGTGACATCCAAAATTATTATGTAATTAATATATGACATATATTTTATATAAATAATTTGTGAAATATTTTTATAAAACAATGTGATTTCATTTATTCAAAATAAAATTTTGATTAAATTGATTTGTAATATTTTTCAAAATTACACTTTTTAGAAACATACGACATATTAAAATAATATAAATTTATTATACTTTTTTGAAATACAGAATCATGAAATGAAATTTTCTAATATTTTATTTTAAAAAATAAAAAATCATAAATGTAATATTAGTTTAATTATAATAAATATCGTTAAAAATAAAACTAATATTATTTTCAATATAGTATATATTTATGAATGTGTTTTATAATTATTAATTATGTTTAACTAAATTTAATTTTTATAAATGAAATTAAATTTGAATGATATATTTTAGAAATAATTATTTTTAAAAAATACTTAAGTAAATATAATATAATAAAATATATAATAAAAAATTACTATTATTATTACATTTTATATTGAATTTTTTATATATACATATATATTACAATGATATTAATACATATTATTTTCAGATTATATTAAAAAAATGAAAAGTATAGTTAAATAAAAATAGGGGAATTAGTCTTAGTTAGGTTTGGATTCGGGAGAAAAATGTGGGCCAAGGGTAATCTTTAGAAGCCTTCAACAATGGAGGTCTGAGAGCATGATGAGATCGATTTTGGATTCTTATGAGGGGAAGATGAAGGAGAAGAATAAAGCATTGCTGGATTGTTTGACCACTGGATCTGGCTCTGAGATCAACTGAGGGTCTCATTTTGAGATATCTAAGTGAGATAAAGTCTGATGAGGGTAGATCAGGTCATTTTAGGGTTCTACTACACCAGATATTAATATGGAAGGGTTAAAATTAGTTGAAAACTATTTTATTTATTATCTGATTCGTGGAGATCAGAAGGTAAGAGTCCAAATATATTAAATTGATTTTCAATTGTCATATTGCGGGAATTGGTTTACAATTTCATCTATCTATTATCATATGTGAAGTGACAGTGGTCATTTTCCAGTGATTTTTGCGCTATGTTTATTGGTTATATCAAATTTTTAAATAATTACTTGGTGTGTAATAATTTTTTTGTCTGTAGTTTTCATAAATTTATTCTAATTTGAATATCATTTTGTCATCATCACTGAATCTTCAGAGAGAACCACAATCCAACCAATATTTTTTTGGTCTTTTCCTTGAAATAGATTCACCAGTCATAATCAAAAAACACCACTGTTTATTTTCTATCTAGGATCATTAAATTTTCACACTGATTAAGATTTAGAATATGAACTGGATATTTAATTAAATCTGTAGCATTTATTGAGATGTATATATTTCCTTATCTTAAACATCAATAGATATATAATTATATTATCTAATTCTATCAACATATCCAAAAAAATATATTTCTCTCTCTCATTGAAGATTTGAAAATCTAATACTCATAATTTTTGGAATAGATATATTTATGTGTGTGTTAGTGATGGGAGAAAATATACGAGAGAGGTAGAGTGTATTTAGCCACTTTTTTTTTATTATATGTTTTTTGGTGAGTAGGAAGAAGCCTTTTATTACCTTTAGATTAGAGATAAAGTATATAATTAGGAATAAAAAATTCACTGGAAGTTGTCTGCAAATAACATGTAAGGGATTTTTTTGGATTATTTTAAAATTTATATTTTGAATCTCAAAATAAGTATGTATGTTGTTTCATTATTTTATATTAATTTGTAACTGATTACATTGTCTCACTTTTATTTCTATGGTACATATGCCTTATACACCACCTATTTCTTTTATGTGGTGATTATAATGCTCATGATTTTTGTTTGATTCTTATTCTTATGGTTATGGTATTAGAAAATTCATATAATCCTATTTATTTTAGGAGGTGTATTATCTGACTGATTATAATGTGGTATGAGATTTTATTTTTAGAAAAAAAATATTATTATAATTTTATTTTGAAAATATATTTCATTATAATTTTAATTTTTAAAGTGGAATTATATTAATTAAAAATTCTTTTTCCAAGTGAGTTTTATTAATAATTCTACATTTGGAGAATTTTGAAAATATGATCTTAAATTATTAATTGTTAAGGAAATTATTTTTGATTTATAATGTTTAAGATTACATTTGTATTTTAATATACTATTTTGTACAATTATACATGAGTAATGAATTATTTATTTATCGAAAATTATTTTATTATTTTTATTGGAAAATTTATTTTTTTATTCTTTTAATTTTATTTATATTTTTTCTGAGAAAATATTAAAATTATTTATTTAAAAATTATGTTTTCAATTTTTATGTAAGGGATAATATGTTTAATTTTTTTATATTATGTTTTTCAAAAGGGGTATTAAAATTATTTATATATTATTAATTTCAAGGAAATTACATTTTAGTTTTGATATATTGAATATATTATCATTTTCAATGTTATGAGAATATTATTTTTTTGATGAATAATAATGATTATATATAAAAAATATAATTTTTAATATTTCAAATTATATTTATTAATTTAAGATATCATTTTATGTCTATTATTTTTAAATAATTTAAACAATCATGTTCGGTGTGAGAAGTGGATATAAAATTAGGGATGTAATTTATAAGATATTTTCACCATCTAATCACATGTAATATCATGCACACATGTATATATTTATTATTATTTTTGTACGAGTAATGAATGTATAATATCCATAAAGAAAACTACTTTAAAAATGATAATTATGAGTTTAATGAAGGAAATTTAAATTCATGAATGTTGATTTTTCAAACATAAAAATTCATGTATTTATGAAAAGACAATGAGATTAAATTTCTTCAAATCTAGAAAATGATTTTATAGGAGAATATATTTTTATTTTTTTCATATGTGTAAGTAGTTATGTTAGTTGTGACTTATGGATCAGAAAACCCCATGAATATGTAAATATATGTAGAACGAGCTTAAAATGTTTTTTATAAAAATCTACCACTTGATCATTGTATGTAAGGTTTGTAATTGGGGAGTGAACCCATCCCTCAGAAAGTGGGTTGGTCCAAGATAGCCTTTCATATTTCAAGTGACCTCAGTGTTTTATATTCAAAGTTTTCTTATTTATATTATGAAAATAATTGGATTAATTCAAAATCATTTTCAATGTGTATATATTTTCAATGTATTAAAGTAATTTCAACACATAAGTGTTTTTAGTAATATATTCATGATGTTTTCTAATTAATTTCACAGAAATTTCAAAAATTTTATTTTCTAATTAATATTTTTGAAAAGTTATTTCAAGGATTTTAATACCCCTTATATGAATATTTAATGGTCAACCATATTTTTAAATGTTCTTAAAAATAATCTTAGAATTTAAAATCCATTATTCAATGGTTTTGGAGTCAGCGGATGCATAAGTATAGTAGGAATTTGTTTTATTTTTGTTCAAATCTAATAAATGTAAGGCGTTGTGTAATACTCTAGAACAATGACTACTAAAAGGTCGTGGTTTTTATAATATAATGTGTATTCTTAATTTATCATTTATTATAAAATACACAATATGTTTTATGAATGGAATCCTAAAGTATGGGTATGGGGTGTTATATAAAGTCTCTGACGGTCCATCACTAACATGTTCTACCTGATGGGAAGTAAATGGATGTAATTTTTCATCCTATCAATGACTACCAAAACTATGTTGCTAACTCATGGTGAACTAAGAAAACTAGTGACAGAATTCATAGTTACATTGATTTGTTTCCATTATGAGACCTGAAATAGTTGTAACCATAAAGTAGGCAAATGGGGAACCGCATTCACCAACTGATAGGTGGAACACGTAGGATAAATCCCATGATATAATGTTTCTTACCATTACACCAATACTAGTGGGGAAAGTCTTAGTACATCTAAAACTAATTGGGTGTACTTCCAACTATGAAGCATGGGACTCTCTTATTAGTTACTATCCCATTCTTATATAATAATAAACATTTCCCTGAAAAAGTAGTCTCTAATCACCATTGACAGATAAACAAATTGGTGGATACAACCTGAAATTCCCTCCATTATGACTAATCCCATATGGTCTGAGGAATACTTCCTCTTCACTCTTCCAACAAGTGATGAATTTACCTCTAAGGCTATATGGAAACAATTCCAATGAATCATTTGATCATCTATAGGTATAACATAACGAATATACATCAACCTCCATTCATCACTAGCTTCGTGAGAATCTTCCATTTGAGTCTTCTAGATTAATGAATAAATAATTGTGTTTCCATTCCATGGCATATAGAAAGGCCCAAAGTCAAAGTAATAAAGGTATTCATCCCATATTTTATTACCTATGTTAACCTCACACTTCATAATGATATATTTTAGGCTCTTATTTTCTGTAAACACAAAAAACATCTCTCCTGATAAGTAATTCCTTTAACAATGATGGTCACAAATGATAGATTCTAGATCTAGTTCATGTGTCTGGTATTCCATCTCATGGGGCCTCAACTAACAATACTCACAATCAAAGACTTGATCATTCTTTAACAAAAATATTCCCATCCAACTACCTGATGCATCCAAAAACAATGTATAGCCTATTTACAACTATGGATGACTCAAAATCGATGGTGATGTCAAACGTCCTTTTAGCTTCTAAAAGGCATTATAGCATGCTTCAGGCCATAATAACATTGAAAGATTCTTATTTTAGCTGGTAATGGGAGCTTCAAGTGATGATAAATTGTATATAAAGAACATGTAATTTATATATCAAACTAAGAAACATCATATATCCAATTATTTCTAGGGATGTGGCTATGAAAAACAACTCTCACCTTGTTTGGGTCAACTAATACTCTTGTCTCTATGATAATGTGAACCAACACATGAAATTTACTGATTCATAAGTGGAATTAAGTGTTTGTAGAATATATCTTGTGTTCTCTTAAAATATTCAATATGATATGATGATTATTTACATGATCACATAGAGTATTTGAATACACCAAGAGATTATCCTTGAAGACTACCACAAGTGGATCCAAATTTGAATGGAAAATCCGATTAATAAAGTCCATGAAATCAATTTTCACATTCCTCAAACTGAATGTAATAAAAATATACACATATCAACTATACCAAATTCAGAATCATATATGTGGTATATCTGAGGGTTGTAGTCATACATGATGGTATCCTAACCATGATTTGGCTATAGAGAAAACCACTGCTCCTTGGAGATGGTTTAAGAGATTATCGATATGAGGAAGTGGATATGAGTTCATAACCATAATAGGGTTTAACCAAAGATAATTTATGAAATATATAAGGGTATCATCCTTCTTATATGAAATATGATAGGTTAACTGAATGGTGAAGTGATGGGTTATATAAAATCCTAGGCATCCAATTCATCTAGCTTCATATTGAACTCATAAAACTCAGTAATGTCTATCCTTTAAAGAGGAATGGATCCCAGTACATACCCTTACACTATATCTATAGAAATATATACCACTATAATTGAATGTAGATCAAAAAAATCATCATGAAATAAATATCTATATTGATCAAATGTAGGAGCGAAACTAGCTTGACGTACCTAATGATCATCTAAAAAAATGATAGAAATCATGAATGAAACTCTTCTTAGTCCAAGATGCACTGGTCCAACTCATCTCACCTAGACATCTCTTTCACCCTTAATAATATAAATACTACACATTTTTGTATGTAATATACACCCTCCAGTGATAGAAATCCACTTATAAAGCGTATTAATACAACCAATACATCATGATGATGATGTCAAAACCGGCCATGTTAAAGATGAAGGGGGTCCATAGAAAATGATATCCTCCTATCGCATGGGGTATCACCCTACATTATTGTAAATTATATTAATATATACCCACAGGAGTGTCTAGAGTTATCACCCACTAAAGTACCGAATTTATAGTCTAATACATTACAAACATTCCATACATATGAATGAATAAGAAGAAAAAAATACTGAATTAGGTAGAATTTAATGTTTAGGATACTAGATTAGTACCTCGAATAGTTGATGGACCGGTTCAATACTCCCCCCCAAAAAGTGTAAAATTCTTATATATGGAAAGATATGTGACACTATGATACAAACTAACTACTCTGAGAATGTTTTCCTTGTCTGAGTTGTATATGTAATGCTTGGCTACCCTGACCATGACCACATCCTCTTCTTTAACGACCATAGTACTATGGTTACTTACCTGATGAGGTACTACTGATCCCACTATTGAATACAGAGATAACATAAATGTAACACCCCGACCCCAGTTACCCAGAGTCGGTGCATTATTATATAATATTGGCATGATCACAAAAGATCATGTCTCAAAAGGCTGATTAGTTTAGTAGCCTTGGAAACACAAGATATATTCATAAGTCTTACATTACATCATAAAGTGAAAAAAACTACAACAACATCTTGTATTCATATCCCCTTATACTATCCCTGTAGGTCATTCATAAAACAATTCTTCACATCCTAGGAAAAATTAAAACATTGAAAGGGGTGAGCTTAGATGCTTACTAGGGATAACAATAAAGCAGAAACTTTCATAAATAAACATAAACATTTAAGGCAATGTATAACTAAAACAAACGTCTTTTAAACTTGAACTTCAGTATAATATGGCAAAAATAAAATGAAATAATTCCATTTACTTATTCACATGGATATTCTATAAGTAGAATAATCACATGCAATATCAATAACCACTTTCATAATGATGGAATGCATAACTCTAGAGTATCATAACCACGTATCCAAGGCCTCGTGCCAAGATTACAAATAAGATTTTGTCAAGGCCTCATGACAAGACAATAGTTTGTCTCATGAGACATACCTATGCATCGAGGAGCTATAGAGGGCTCCGACCATCACTTACTAAGTCCAATACATTCATTATATTAAAATGTTTAAACATATCATAAACAATTCCCAAGAACCATAACATAATTTTATCACAAAAAACATGCATAAAGAAAACATAACATTTCCACATTTCAATCACAAGATATCAATACAACACATTGATATAATCAAAACATTATCAAAACCATTTTCAATACCAAAATAAATTAAAAGTAAAACATGGTATTTATTTTTCATTTAAATAAATTTATGGCTTGTATAGGAAGTCGAGACTCAAATAATGGTTACGGTGGCGGAGAAGTCGTTGCCGCCCCATACGTATGACAAAACATTCCTTTTGTCGTTTAGTAAAAATTATTTGTATAAAAATATTACTTTTTAATAAAAGTAAATGTCAAATGGTTTTATACACCATATAAAACAAAGTTTTGTATAAAACAAAATATGCCTCAATGAAAAGAGATTGAGACGATTCCCTTACCTCGTGTCTGACTTGAATCGATCGTTCTTTAATCTCATGTATAATAAACTATAGTTAATTTATATTTTCTTAAGAACCATTTTCAAGTTCATTATTACTTTTACATAAATTATTTCCATGTTATGAACATTATGTAATCATTTAATTTAATAACGATCGTTTTGTCGATCCTTGGTACTTGAGTAAAAAATAATCTTCATATAATTACAAGTTGTTTATGTGGTAAAATATATATTATCTCCAGAATTATATTCATGATGTAGATATCATATATATCATATATATCCATTATATACATGCATTTAGAATATTACATAACATTTAGAGGTAATAAATGAAATGCACCGTTCATGGAGACGGTAAGTCGTACGTATGCATGGACACTACATTCATTTCTATTTCATATTTAATGGAATGAAATAATAATAATATAAATGTATATTATAATTATAGTATAATATAATATATAATATAATATATAATATCATTAACTTCATCCTTTATACATCCCACATATGGCATTAACGATTCAAATCACTTTGAGGGGGCGGTTGTCCGCACTTCCTAAAATGAAATTATCGTGTTTACCCATAATGGAAACCATAAAGGTATGACATAAATGAAAAATACAGAAGCATAAGGAAAACATAAACATAATATATATAATATATTAATATAGTGACATCTTAATGGACACCATGAAAGGTGTTAAAAGAATATTGAACAATCATCGTTTCGTGAGGCAGTAATTCACCACCCACAGAAACAGTATGTTCTTTAACCAATAGACAGAGGTGTGTGTAAGTGTAAATAAAATAATTCTCATACAAACATCCTAGTATATTTAATATACTGGTTTTGTTACAAAATAATGGAATAAAAAGGGTTTAAGAGGTTGGAGAATCAAAATAAAACAAAATAACATAAGAGAAGACATTACCTTAAAATCGGTAGCTCTTTTTGATTTGAGCCAAAGGCTTCATTGGGAAGACTTATTCCCAAAGTGAGTCTTCTAGGGGTAAGATAAGGTAGTTGAGAGAGTATTTGGGAAGAGGTTGGCCGAGAAAAATGGATTTGAAAGTGTGAACAAGGTGGTAGAGGTGGGGGCCTTTTATAAGAGGAGAGGAGGAGCACTCTTGGAAAGTCATGAAATGTTAGTTTATTATGAAATGCTTTTCGGATTTTAAAGGTCCCAAATAGATATATTTCAAGGATAAGGTGATAAGGGTTCTAAATCCACCCATCCAACAGGCTTTAGAAAAGTTTATGTCTTATATTTTATCTTGTATTTTCATTTTATTTAATCGTTCATTAATTAGGTAATCACTGCATCATCATGGTGTCATAAATAAATTTATATATTTAATGTCTAAAAATTATAAAAAAATACCATGATGTAAGAAATATTTTTAGATTTAAAATGAATATTTATAGTATAAGATATCATTTTTTTATACAAAATTAATTTTTTTTACTTAGGTGTTACATACTTTTGTTATATTTTCCTTTCTTTAAAAATAAAATTATAAAATGTCACTATCACATAAAAGTGATTCCATGGGGTCCCTAAGTTGGTACAAGGTATAACATGGTCGAACATGACACAACCAATAGAATTAGGACACATGTTAAGGTCATTTTATATTATTATGATATTATTTCACTACCCTTAACTACATGATTACTAATTAATCATGATAATTAAAGATAATTGTCGTCGTTACTATTCATAATGTCTGAAAACAAGAGTCTTAATTACATAATTTGAACATTATGATTAAAAATATGGAATCTATTTTACCAAATTCCAAACAAATAAATTTCAGTAATTAATTTAAAAATAATTCCCATTGTCAAAACCAAAGAAGGGTTTTTAAGAAGTAAAATCTATCAAAAGATTGACTTGTTTTTACACCAATTGAATAGTGAAATTTCTTCCAATGAACAAAATTGTATTAAGTTATAAAAACATAATTCAATTATACTTTAAAACAAATTAAAATGAAAATCTAACTATATAAATAAATTGGATGAAAAGACAGTTTTGAATTAAAATACAACATTTTCACTATTCATTAAAAAATGAACAGTATAAGAAAAATACCAAAAATTCACCCTATGCTATATTTTATATTAAAAATTCAAAAATGATGTACATTTTACCAAATTAAAAACATAGAAGTTCCATTAATAAATTATATAGTTAATTCCTATTGTACAAACAAATAGCGTATTTTTAAGAAATAATATCTATCAAAAGATTGACAATTGTTTATGTCCAATTTCAAAGTAAAATTAATTCTAATGACAACCATTGGATAAGACGGTTAAAGTATATTATAATTATACTTTAAAACCACTCAATATTATAATTTATCACTATAAATTATTTTTATTAAAAAGTTGTTTTTAAGTATTTTTCACTATTCATCGAAAATTGGATGTTCTCAGAAAAATACCAAAAATTCAACTTAGGCTAATTTCAATATTATGAATCCAAAAATGAAGTCCATTTTGAAATATAAAATTTATAAAATTTAAAAATTAGGTATTACTATTCATAACAGCTACTTTGATTGGTCGCAGTGCGTTAGAATCTCGAACTTGCGTACAATGCAAGCTATTGCATTATTAAAAGAAAAGCGTACCGTGGAAGCATGGGGTGTTACATTCTCCCCTCCTTAAATAAATTGCATCCTTGCAATTTGAAATTGTTCTTATAAAATAAAAGGTTGAAAATAGAAAATACCTTTGTGGAAAACCCACATCGGAAATAAGGTTAATAAAATTTAGCCTTAATAAGAGGAAAAGGGAAATGAAAAAGTCACCACAAAATTATGATCTTGGTGAGGAGAAAATTGGTTGAAATTAGAGACACATAATTGGAGGAAAAACATAAATATTTATAGGGATTGGTTGAGTTTATCAATCACAAACAAGTGTAAAATTAAGGGCCTCAAAGCCATCAATCTCTGATGAAAATATCACCAGTTCATCAAAACATAAGGTATTAGGATAACCCATTTTTGTTTTAATATCCCTTACCTAATGTTTAAGAATTAATTTCTTCATAGAATAATATATATATATATATATACCTGATAAGTAGAATCTCAACCTTCTACTAATTTCTACCACAAACTCATCTTTCACTAAAATAGGCAATAGAACTCAAAAATATTTTATTTATCCTAATCATACAAGGTTCCAAATATTAACACATACCATGGAGAAAAATATTTTGTAATAACCAGGGACTTCCTGTAGGCTAGTGGTAGGTAATAAAGGCTTGTCGCACTATGGTTGTGGGTTCGATTTCTACAGCTTTGTCCGATGCGACGGGTTATCCCCCGACCTACAGGGTGTCCTTTTCCTAAAACTATAGTATAATAATATTCCAAAAATAATCTTCAGAAATGTTTTAACCATAAACAATACTATCCAAAGTTCAACTTAATCCATTCCAACCTCTATAGCTATCCCAAATACCTCTGTCCAGACTCTCTCTAAAAGGTCTCTAAATTCCAAAATCAATTGTAACATCAGATTCCCCAAACAAAGTAAAGTTTCTATTATTGTCCCATACTAAAAATATGATTACCTTCATCATATTAAAACCTTAATGAAAATAACAATTACTGCAGTACAATCCTTATATATATCAAATTATTCTTATAACCATAATATAGTTCTTGATTCCAAAAACACAAATACAATAATTACTAAACTTCATCTGTAGTAATAGAATAAGATTGTCCTTTCTTTCTTGTCCTTTTCTGAGGTAAGTTTCCTTGTCGCTTAGGGAATTCATTTGCATAATTCCCCATTTCTCTACAATTGTAGCATTCAACATTGACAACCTCTTTCTTCCCCTTGAAATCATGAGTCTGGTGACCTTTTTCTCCACATTTGTAACAAACTCCCATTCCTTTTTGGAAAGTACTGGGGTGTTTCTTACCACAATTATCACATAATGGAAAATAATTCTTTCCCTTTTTCCCTTTATTTTTCTCTTGCGCCACCATTCTCTTGCTTTATTATGTTGTCATAAGACTTAGAGAATTCTTTTTTTGTCTTGATAGCACACAAGACAATATCTTCGTATGATGAGAAGGATTGTGATACTAAAGCTCGATGGGGAAATGGTTTTAACCCATAAAATAAATGATCAATCTTACTTATTAGGTTACATATATAATCTACAGCATGCCTCGCTAACCTTGTAAAGTTAGACTCATAATTTGCAATATTCTTGTCCTCCTTTTGCCTCAGACTCATAAATTATCTTTCCATATCTTCTCAATGGTCATGAGGAAAGTATTTTTCTAAGAAAATCTATTTAAACTCTCTCCATTCCATACTTGATACTTATTCATCTTCCTTTTTATTTTGAATCAATGACCACCATTGATCAACATCTCTAGTAAGGAGGTAAACTGCCATGAAAACCTTTTCCCTCTCACTACTCCCTAAATCCTAAGATATTTTCTCTTGGGAATTTATCCATTGCTCATCTACTCATCGATTTTTACCCCCATTAAATTTTGTGGTTTTTGCCTCATGAAGCAGTCTAACATTGATCCTCCACGTTGTAGATCAGTGTTCTCTATACGAGTAAAGTTATTATTCATAACCTGAGTGAGTTGTCCTAGTATGGTGATAAGCTGACTAGCACTAGTTGTATCACTAGATCCATTATAATTATATTGAGCAAGAGGGAAATCCCTACATGGAGTGCATGCATTGATATGGTTTCCATTTCTTCCACTAGGCACCATTTCTAAACAATGGCATAAACTAGACAAGTTCATAAATCAAAATACATAATTCCATACTTGTAAAACACTTAACATAAATTTAACTATTTATAGATATAATCGATAATCATAAAAATAAATGTTTTCATTAAGGAAGTATATACTCATAAACCCTTCATAATGGGTTTTAAAGAAATTGAGAATTATCCTAAGCATATCCCCCGGGAGTGTCGTAACTAAGAGTGCAACAAGGCCCGTTGTCGTGCACCAGTTCCCGTTCGAGTCTAGCTCAAAGCAGTGTTTTCGGGTTTTACCCCTAGGTACATATGTGCCAAAGCCGCCTCTACCTGCTTGTATCCAGACAAGGATGTATTGCTCGGAAAACTCACAAAATCTCTACAATACCAAAATTCTAGGAAGTTCTTCTATACTAATCCTCAAAGTCTATCTTAGGGCTATGTGCTCTAATCAGAGTTTATCTAACTATAGCTTCCAAGGTTAGTACTAAACTGCCTCTGATACCAACTGTAACGCCCCGACCCCAATTACCCAGAGTTGGTGCACTATTACATAATATTTTCATGATCACAAAAGATCAAGTCTCGAAAGACCAATTAGTTTAGTAGACTTGGAAACAATAGATATATTCATAAGTCTTACATTACATCATAAAGTGAAAAAACTACAAAAACATATTGTCTTCATATCCACTCATAATATCCCTGCAGGTCATTCATAAAATACTTCTTCACATCCTGGGAAAAATTAAAACATTGAAAGGGGTGAGCTCAGATGCTCAGTAAGGATAACAATATAGCAGAAACTTTCATAAATAAACATAAACATTTAAGGCAATGTATATCTAAAACAAAAGCCTTTTAAAATTGAACTTCAGTATAATATGGAAAAAATAAAATGAAATAATTCCATTTACTTATTCACATGGATATTATACTAGTCGAATAATCACATGAAATATCAATAACCACTTTCATAATGATGGAATGCATAATGCCATACTATCATAACCACATAGCCAAGGCCTCGTGCCAAGACTACAAATAAGATTTTGTCAAGGCCTCATGACACAAAACTAGTTTGTCTCATGAGACCTACTGATGCATCGAGGAGCTATAGCGGGCTCCACCCTTCATTTACTAAGTCCAATTCATTCCTTATATGAAAAGGTTTAAGCATATCATAAACAATTGCCAAGAACCATAACATAATCGTATGACAAAAAACATGCATAAAGGAAACATAACATTTCCACATTTCAATCACAAGATATCAATACAACACATTGATATAATCAAAACATTATCAAAACCATTTTCAATACCAAAATAAATGAAAATTAAAACATGGTATTTATTTTTCATTTAAAAAAATTATGGCTTGTATATGAAGCCAAGACTCAAATAATGGTCACGGTGGCGGAGAAGTCGTTGCCGACGCATACGTACGACAAAACATTCCTTTTGTCATTTAGTAAAAACTCTTCATATAAAAAGATTCCTTTTGAATAAAATTAAAGGTCAAATGGTTTTATACACCTTATAAATTAAAGTTGTGTATAAAACAAAATATGCCTCAATGAAAGGAGATTGAGATGAAGTCCCTTACCTCGTGTCTGACTTGACTCGATCATTCTTTAATCTCCTGAATAATAAACTATAGTTAATTTATATTTGATTAAGAAACATTTTCATGTTCATTATTCCTTTTACATCACTTATTACCATGTTATGAACATTATGTAATCATTTAATTTAATAACGGTCGTTTTGTCGATCCTTGGTACTTGAGTCAAAAATAAACTTCTTATAATTACAAGTTGTTTTTGTGGTAAAATATCCATTATATACAGAATTATATTCATGATATAAATATCATATATATCATATATATCCATTATATACATGCATTTATAATATTACATAACATTTAGAGGTAAGAAATGAAATGCACCGTTCATGGAGACGGTATGCTGTACGTACGCATGAACACTAAATTCATTTCTATTTCATATTTAATAAAATTAAATCATAATGATATAAAGGTATATTATAATTATAGTATAATATCTTATATAATATCATTAATTCCATCCTTTATAGGTCCCACATATGGCATTAACGATTCAAATCACGTTGAGGGGGCGGTAGTCCGCACTTCCTAAAATGAAATTATCGTGTTTACCCATAATGGAAACCATAAAGGTATGACATAAATGAAAAATAAAGAAGAATAATAAAAACATAAAAATAATATATATCATATATAAATATAGTTACATCTTAATGGCCACCATGGAAGGTGTTAAAATAATATTGAACAATCATCATTTTGTGAGGCAGTAATTTGCCACCCAAAGAAACAATATGTTATTTAACCATTAGACAGAGGTGTGTGTAAGTGTAAATCAAATAATTCTTATTAAAACATCATAGTATATTTAATAAACTTGTGTTGTTTCAAAATAATTTAATAAAAAGGGTTTAAGGGGTTGGAGAAGAAAAATAAAACAAAAGAACATAAGAGAAGACATTATCTTAAAATCCGGTAACTCTTTTTGATTTGAGCCAAAGGATTACTTGGGAAGACTTATGTCCAAAGTGAGGCTTCTAAGAGTAATATATGGGAGTTTATAGAGTATTTGGGTAGAGGTTGGATGAGCCAAATGGCTTTGAAGGTGTGAATAAGGTGGTAGAGGTGGGGGCCTTTTATAAGAGGAGAGGAGGGGCACTCTTGGAAAGTCATGAAATGTTACTTTATTATGAAATGATTTTCGGATTCTATAGGTCCCAAAATGATATATTTCAAGGATAAGGTGATAAGGGTTAGAAATCCACCCATTCAATAGGCTTTAGACAAGTGTAAGTCTTAGAGTTTACCTTATCTTTTCATTTTATTTAATCCTTTATTAATGAGGTAATCACTGCATCATCATGGTGTCATAAATAAATTTATTTATTTAATGTCTAAAAATTATAAAACAAATATCATGATATAGGAAATATTTTTAGATTTCCAATGACTATTTATAGTCTAAGAGATCATTTATGTAGACAAAATTAAAATTGTTTTACTTAGGTGTTACATACTTTTGTTATATTTTCCTTTCTTTAAAAATAAAATGATAAAATGTCACTATCACACAAAAGTGATTCAATGGGATCCCTAAGTTGGAACAAGGTATACCATGGTCGTCCATGACACAAACAATAGCATTAGGACACATGTTAAGGTCATTTTATATTATCATGATATTATTTCACTACCCTTAACTACCCGATTACTAATTAATCATGATAATTAAAGATAATTGTCATCGTTAATATTCATAATGTCCAAAAACAAAAGAGTATTAATTAAATAATTTGGACCTTTTGATTCAAAATATGGAATATATTTTACCAAATTCCAAAAACAGAAATTTTAGTAATTAATTTAAAAATAATTCTCGTTGTCAAAACCAAAGACGAGTTTTTAAGAAGTAAAATCTATCAAAAGATTGACTTGTTTTTACATCCAATTGAAAAGTGAAATTACTTCCAATGAACAAAATTGTATCAAGTGATAAAAAAATAATTCAATTATACTTTAAAACCAATTAAAAAGAGAATCTAACTATATAAATAAATTGGATGAAAAGGCAGTTTTGAATTAAAATACAACATTTTTCACTATTCATTAAATAAATGAACATTATAAGAAAAATATCAAAAATTCACCCTATGATATATTTGATATTCCAAATTATAAAATAATTTTCATTTTACCAAATTCAAAACATAGAAGTTTCATTAATAAATTATATAGTTAATTCCCACTGTACAAACAATTAGCGTGTTTTTAAGAAACAATATCTATCAAAAGATTGACAATTGTTTATATCCAATTTCAAAGTGAAATTAATTATAATGACCACAATTGGATAAAATGGTTAAATTATATTCTAATTATACTTTAAAACCACTCAATATTATAATTTATCACTATAAATTATTTTGATTAAAAAGTTGTTTTTAAGTATTTTTCACTATTCATCGAAAATTGGATGTTCTCAGAAAAATACCAAAAATTAAACTTAGGCTAATTTAGATATTCCAAATACAAAAATGAAGTCCATTTTGAAATATAAAATTTATATAATTCAAAAAGTGGGTATTAATATTCATAACAGCTACTTTGATTGGTCACGGTGTGTTAGAATCTCGAACTTGTGTACAATACAAGATATTGCATTATTGAAAGATAAGAATACTGTGGAAGCTTTGGGTGTTAAAATAAAGCTCCTCCAACTATATATAAGGCCCCAACCTTAAACATTACTTAATCTTGAGTTATTACAATAATGCACATTGAGTATCTTTTCTGTTTTAGAGTTTTAGAGAATTAGATCATAAATCATGCATTACATTCCACATTTAAACAAGGTGGTTACATAAAAGACAATATTCACTTTTCCCATCAAAGGAAAAATATTTAAAATAAAAAATGTATTCTTTCTTGACACTTCCTCAACACTATCATCACATCATGTACCTTTCTCTTGACCTATGAAAACATTTCAAAACGCGGGATGAGCATAAAAAAGCTCAGTAAGGGATATAAAAATACGGAAAGAAAACCTTAGCCCATGTATACATAAGAATCATTGAAATCATAATTTAATCATAAAACATAAGAACTTTAACATACCTCATGAAATCATAAGATTTAGGAATAACTCATAGAAATCATAAGACATAAAGGTAACTTGAGGCATTCATAACATTCTTACGTAGGGAGTAACCCTCATGGTTACGTTTGGAATACCCATTACAGTATATTACCTAAATATCTTCAGAGAAACCTTACAATTTAACTCCTTTGAGTTACCCAATGCATTGGAGAGCTATCACGGGCTCACCCGCCCTTAGTTTATCAGGGAACCACCCGTCTTCATAAACAATGACCAAGAACCATAACATAATCGTATCACATAAAACATGCATAAAGGAGACATAACATTTCCACATTTCAATCACAAGATATCAAAAAAATATTTATATAATCAAAACATTATCAAAACCATTTTCAATACCAAAATAAAAGAAAAGTAAAACATGGTATTTATTTTTCATTTAAAAAAATTTATGGCTTGTAGAGGAATCTGAAACTCAAATAATGGTCACGGTGGCGGAGAAGTCATTGTTTCCGCATACGTAAGACAAAACATTTCTTTTTGTCATTTAGTAAAACGTTTCATACAAAAATATTGCTTTTGAATAAAAGTAAAAGTCAAAGGGATTTATACACTGCATAAAAGAAAGTTGTGTATAATACAAAATATGCCTCAATGAAAGGAGATTGAGACGAAGTCCCGTACCTCGTGTCCGAATTGACTCAATCGTTCTTTAATCTCATGAATAATAAACTCGAGTTAATTTATAATTTCATAAGAACATTTTTCAAGTTCATTATTACTTTTATATCATTTATTACCATGTTATGAACATTATGTAATTATTTAAGTTAATAACGCTCGTTTTTTCGATCTTTAGTACTTGAGCAAAAAATAAACTTCTTATAATTACAAGTTGTTCATGTGGTAAATTATCCATTATATCCAGAATTATATTCATTATGTAGATATCATATATATCATATATATCCAGTATATACATTCATTTATAATATTATATAACATTAAGAGGTATGAAATGAAATGCACTATTCCTGGAGACGGTAAGCCGTACGTACGCATGAACGCTACTTTAATTTCTATTTTGTATTTAATGGAATGAAATAATAATGATATACAGGTATATTATAATTACAGTATGATATCATATGTAATACCATTAACTCAATCCTTTATATGTCCCACATATGGCATTAACGAATCAAATCACTTTCAGGGGGCGGTAGTCCGCACTTCCTAAAATAAAAATATCACGTTTACCCATAATGGAAACCATAAAGGTATGACATAAATAAAAAATAAAGAATCATAAGGAAAAAATAAACATAATATATATCATATATAAATTTAGTGACATCTTAATGGCCACCATGAGAGGTTTTAAAAGAATATTTAACAATCATCATTTCGTGAGGCAGTAATTCACCACTCATAGAAACAGTATGTTATTTAACAATTAGATGGAGGTGTGTGTAAGTGTAAATCAAATACTTCTCATAAAAAAATCCTAGTATATTTAATATAATGGTTTTGTTAAAAAATAAAGGAATAAAAAGTGTTTAGTGGTTTGGAGAAGCAAAATAAAATAAGAGAACATAAGAGAAGACATTACCTTTAAATCGGGTAACTCCCCTTGGTTTGAACCAAAAGGGTTTCTTGAAAAGATTTCTGCCTAAGGTAAGACTTCTTGGATTAATGATGGAATATTGAGAGATAAAATGAGTAGAGTTTGGCCGAGCCAATGGCTTGAGAGGTGTGGGTAAGGGGTTAGAGGTGGGGGCCTTTTATAAGAGGGAGGAGGGGCACTCTTGGAAAGTCATGAAATGTTACTTTATCATAAAATGAGTTTCAGATTTTAAAGGTCCCACAATGATATATTTCGAGTCTAATGTGATAATGGTTCGATATCCACCCATCCAATAGGTTTTTGATATTGTAAGTCTTAGATTTTACATTATCTTGTCATTTTATTAAAATTGTTCATTAATGAGGTAATCACTGCATCATCACAGTGTCATAAATAAATTTATTTATTTAATGTCTAAAAAGTATCAAAAAAATAACATGATGTATGAAATCTTATTATATTTACAATGAATATTTACAGCCTAAGATATCATTTATGTAGACAAAATTAAATTTTTTTTACTTAGGTGTTACATACTTTTGTTATATTTAACTTTCTTTAAAAATAAAAAGATAAAATGTCACTATCACACAAAAGTGATTCCATGGGGTCCCAAAGTTGGCACAAGGCATACCATGGTCGGCCATGACACAACCAGTAGCATTAAGACACATATTGGGGTCATTTTATATTATTATGATATTATTTAATTACCCTTAACTACCCGATTACTAATTAACCACGATAATTAAAGATAATTACCATCATTACTATTCATAATATCGTAAAGCAAGAGTCTTAATTACATAATTTGTACCTTATGATTCCAAATATGGAATCCATTTTACCAAATTCCAAACACATAAATTTCAGTAATTAATTTAAAAATAATTCTCATTGTCAAAACAAATAGCGGGTTTTTTAGAAACAATATATATCAAAAGTTTGACACTTTTTTATGCCCAATTCCAAAGTGAAATTAATTACAATGACCAAAATTGGATTAAATGGTAAAAATATATTATAATTAAACTTTAAAACCAATTAAAAGTACAATCTATCCATAAAAATAAATTAGATGAAAAAGCAGTTTTGAAGTAAAATGCAGTATTTTTCACTATTCATAAAAAATGAACATTGTCAAAAAAATACCAAATATTTATCCAAAATAAATTTCAATGCCCCAATTATAAATAATAAGTTTATTTTGACAAATATAGCTTATAAAAATTTCAAAAGATAGATTTAAAAATGGTTCTCCATCAAAAGGCGGTAAAACAATCTTTTAAAAAATATTAGAGAATTCTATGCTTAAGATTGGATTTATTCTCATTTTAAGCCTATAAAACACTCTATAATTCATAAATAGACATAGATATGAAAATTTATTATTATTTAATTACTTGTGATGTTACACTATACACATATTGTAATTTCATGCCAAAATATTGACGATTCCCCAACCAATTGAAACCTCAACACTGAATGTGGTCATTGCGACACTATGGATTCTTATGCCTTGATTTCCCTCATTGGTGAGAAGGGAAATTACTATGGTGGGTGTCACTTGGATGTAATGATAGCATATACACTTTAAATGTTCCATATTCTTCCTCTAGATAAACCAATTCCCTATATCATTTCTAAAACACCCTATCTAATACACCCCACATCCCTCAATTTTTTATTGGTGTTGATATCCTTGGCTACTACTTATGATATAATGGTCAACTTATATACATCCAAATATGATAAAATAGGTTATACATTCCCATCATAAAACATTATTACTGTCACCAACACATCATAAGTATGATTTGGTGTGAATCACTGGAGCTCAATTCATCGATTAGAATAGTACATCCCATATATAATACCATGATGTAGATTTATAAACTCTCTAGCTCAATCCACTCATAGTGTATAAGGAAGTAAATAGTCATAAAAAATTGTATGAGAAGAAATTCAGGAAATATCATGACAATGGATCATCAAGGTGATAAAATCCTAGCATCACTTAGTATAATATTGAATAATATACATAATAGATTCACACTACTCACAGTAGTTGTCTCAATATGTTCACGTATCGCCAACATGGCCTCCATCCATGACATGTTAGCAAGTTTTCCACTCTCCATTGAAAATGTGGTTGGATTATTCTACAGAAATTATTTTATCAAATATATCATAGTATGAGAAGGTTATAGGGTTCATGCATGGTCATAATAAGAGGTAGTGATCCCTCCCGTAACATGGAATCATCTCCCACATTAGTAAATCTAGAAGTCCCATTGGTGGAATTATTATAGAAAACATTATTTTCTCAAGGCCCACCACCTCCGAAGTATGTTCATCATGACCCTAATGGACAATGAATCAATTAAAATGTGTTGTGATAACACTACAATTTCCATAAACATTCCTCAGATAAGATTTGATAGTATACTAATACAATTTAATAAGAATAAAACTAAAAAAAATCCATTCCATATAAAATCCATTTCCCTATACTTTCCATAAATGCTAGGTTCCTTCAACATATATGTAATAATAAACAAGATAAAATTTCCACAACCTAATAATAAAGGTATTTAAAGATCAATTTCTCTATATTAATGAGATGGTTATCGTATATGATGTATAAATTTTAATTTATAAGGTAAAACCCATTAAATTGAAATTTGAATCCCTAGAAAATGTGAAAAATTAATTAATGAATTTAAATTAATTTTATGACATACCTACTTGAATGATAATATGTTAACGTTTTTAAAATATATTGAGCATCGATTATAATTTTTAAATCCCCATACATATTATAAATTTAATTTTTTTTATATTTAATCATAAACATAAAAACATTCTAGACCATCCACAATTGTTCCATGATTTGATATTCAACAATTTAATACTTATGGTTTCAGCAGGAATATATTCATGAAAACACATTTAGGATTATGTATTAACATTATGTAACCAATTATGTTTGTCATTCACCAACAATAAATTTAATAAAAATTATATATATATATATGAAACTTTCTTAAAATAATAAAATGTAAAGAAATAATATAAATTAGATTAAACTATATGTAATGGAATAATACATGATACGAGAATCAATACATGTCTATGGTGATGCATGTTTCAGTACATCCTTTCATAACCAAGATAATGTAAAATGGAATCTACAATAATAATAACAATATCCATAGTACATCATGTGAGTTACCCAAATGTGAAATAAAAACAACTATAATAAGTGGAATCCATAACCATCAATTCCCATCACTATAATTCAGTCACATCTATATACATGGGTCAGGCACTTCATGGCACAATATCATTTCCAAATTCCGAGATGTCATAGTCTCCTTTCGAACATCCCTATATAATAAGGTAATTAAAATAAACCCCTGATACATCTTTGGGATGAACTATACTAGATCATACAATAATAATAGTCGAATCAATAGGCCATATGGACTAATTTCCACCCCATTGTATGCTAGAGGTTTCTTACTAGCAGTAAGGGTCCATTATGGTTGAATATGGAGACTATACTCTGATAATCAGTGTTACACCCTAGTGAAATTAAAATAAATAGTTAAATAATAAAAAATCGTATGAATTAAACAATCTAGACTGTAATTATATATCATAATAAATGTGACCTCATAAACAAATTAATGTTTATTTCTTACAATTATAAAATATGTAATAATATGTATATACATGTTTAAAAAAAATGGAAATACAATATCATCATGATCTAATTCTCAGACTTGTTCTCCCAAACATCCATGTTATAATCAATCAAGCATCCAAGATCAGGATCTCTCCATTATTCCAACATGGATCCAGAAATTCTCCAGGTACTAAATCGAAGCCTTAAGATAGGGTCAGATATAGTCCATAAGCCACAAAAATGGTTTCTGGTAGTATCTATCTACTAAATACAATATAACCAATGTGAAGATAAAATAATGGTAAAATAATAATGTAAACATTAAAGGGTCATCACTGTATCTTTAAAGACTACTATCTAAAATTACCTGATTAAGTCTATGTCAGGAAAAAAACTGAACAAATATCCCCAAGAATATATATACATACAAATGTATATTCCTTTATATATATATATATATATGTGTGTGTGTGTATTAACTATATACATTTTGACATTTATATCCACATATATATATACATACTGCTAGCTAATACATGAAGTGTAACTCAAGCATCTATTACTTGCCACTAGACTCTCATAAAGTTGTAGGGGATTCCATTCTCAAGTTTCATTCACTATATTGGATTCCATACCAATGTATAGTAGGAACATGGTATTCCATCACATGACTTTGGGATTCCATGACAGAGTATCCTATCAGTAGGAATTTCATACATGACTGTCATGGGTATAGGGGACGCCAAGCCCAAGTATTATAGGTATATGAGACTCTATTCACATGATTATAAAAATTATTCAAACAAGAATGATTTACAATGACATAAAAAGTTCTTCATAATTCATTATCATTTAACTAAATCAAGAGAATAAAAAATGATTATATAAAATAAGTGATATGGTCATTCCACTCACTTTTCATTCAACTGATTATAGTCATTCTATCTTGATCCCAATAAAAATGACATAAGTGTATGTTTGATGACATAAAAATTTATTATATCAAGGGGAAATTCCCTAAGCATTCCTAGACATGTGGAATTCATCTATGGGGACCTATACAAATAAGAATAAGGCAGAACATTTTCATTTATATCCATACTATCAAATTAGTCAAGGTAAAAGTTCATTTATATGGAAACAAATGGAAAATACAGTGTGCAGTATCACAATGAATGATATAAAGAAATCTGTCACAGGGGATAATTATCAGAACACAAAACTTATACATGTTCTATATTATTTATCCAATATCATACCACAACATGGCATGGAATTATAGAAAATTGAGAATAAAAAAATCCATTAATATAGGTAATATTAGATCATAATAAAAGAGTGTAGATGATGAAGAGGTAAAATTATGAAAGAAATATAAGGATAAATGTTATTTCTAGTAGGATCCTAATGGGACAATCGATGGATAGATTGGTGTTTGTATAATAATTTCAACTCAAAGCCTATAAGGGTGGAGAAGATGCAGCTCTCTATATGATCTAATATACTTGATGATGATGGTTGACTAAGAAATGGGTTTTACCCCTTTAGAAAAACCTATACATTTTCATGACATGAATGGAATTCACATTGTGAATTCATGAATTTTACCCCATCCATGATAAAGCATGTCCCGTAGTGAACATGGTTTTTCTAGAAAAATTCATTTCATGAATTATATTCAAATCATTAATTTTTTATTTATCTAGGCTCCAACCACCTTCTACCTTCATCCCAATAAAAAATAAACTATCCTAAATGAATTGTTTCTTGGTAGAATACAACAAGTCACACCTAATGAGGGTTTACTAAAATTTATGGGACCCAAAATTCACATGAAAAAAATAATCTTAATG
The DNA here is from genome assembly GCA_963277665.1 of Viscum album. Lineage (NCBI taxonomy): Eukaryota > Viridiplantae > Streptophyta > Magnoliopsida > Santalales > Viscaceae > Viscum > Viscum album. The sequence goes on along the minus strand of OY728146.1, from coordinate 636,966,354 downwards.
GAAAACACCCCAATTTAACAAATAAAACATGTAAACACGATAATAATGAAATAGAAGTGAGTATCATATATAAAACCTCTCTATTGTGATGAGATTTATGAAATAAACATTTATATATAAATAATAATTTTTTAGCTGGGATATATTCTTCAGTTTCTATCCTCCATTGGATGTATTCTATAATTCATAACATTGTAGTTTTGTTTTATAAATATGATTCATAATGTTAATAAATCTATTTAATACATGATAATAATTAAAAAAAATAACTAAAATATTTCCTACCATAAGTGTCATTTTTCTTATGTTTATAAGAATCAAAACCCTCGTTCAGAATTATCCTTCTATCAACCACATTTAAACACAATAAATATGTATTTTAAAAAATTATATACATCATTAAATTTTATATATTCAAATTGGGGAAATGAATAAACATTTCTTTGTGAAGCTCTAAATCTTTATTATATTTTCATCTTCTATAATCGATAAATATTTATTTTTTCTAACTATTTTATAGTATGCAATCCATTTCATTATGAATATATGCCCTATATAATTAAATTATTTTATTTATCAATATTATATATTTTATATTTTTCATCAGTATCTATCATTATTTACTTTCAAAGCTAATCAGAATATATTATTAGTATATATGTAGTCTAATGAAAATAAATCCATTTAATTGGGGACAACACATCTATAGTAATAGATATCATATTTGAATCTACTAGTGTTTTTTCTTCTTCATTACTATTTTCATTTTGACTATGTGTTCGAATCAGTATATAATTAGGAATACAACATCTGTGGTGGCATCCTAGAATCCCAACATTTCTAAAATTGTAGTTTACATTTTTTTGAAAAATTTTAGTTATAAATTCTTTATATTTTTAAAGACATTCATACCATCTCTGTATTTTAATAACATATAATGGTAGACTCATTTACATACTCTTTAGTTTGTGGGGGTCCATTCATTTCATTATAATTTCATAAAAACCCAATATGGTTCAAAAAATATTTCATAATAGTGTCTACTGTCCTTTCTTAACTTATCAAAGATTATCAGGGATTCAAATATATTCATAATAGAATTATTCTCCATTTCTATTCCTTCACCATATTATTAGAATGTTATCCATCACTTTTAGCTATGTATTCATTGTATGTAGATAAACTCTAATATACATTTGTTGACGTGATATGCCTATAATCCCAGTGGATGGAGGTGCTCCAAGAGAGAATCCCTTTGAAGATGGTTCAGAGCACGGGTCAGAATCTTCTTCATCTCAGCATTGTTTATGTATAGTATATTTTATTGGGTGTTTCTTCCTTTACCACTGGTGAAGGTCTTCTGGTTTTCTTTTGTGATTCTTGATCTTGTTGTTTTCTATTCCAGATGACCTGAACTGTGTATTCGGAGGTGTTCGATGGTGTTCTTATTTAATGGTGGTTTGAGCTGACGTTGTACGTATTTTCAGCGACGAGGTAGGTTTCCAGCATGCAGTTTTCTGGCGAGCTGGTTTCGATGAAGGATAGATCATGTGAGGCTATAGGATTGACGAGGTGAAGATGGTAACTTTTTTGAAATTTAAAAAAGGTGACGTGTCATGGTGCACATAGCGAGGTGATGATGAGGTCTTTCTTGTGAATTTTGAATAAGTGTGCGTTTTGAATGATTGTGGCATGGTGTTGCTGGTTATGTTTGAAAATTTGAATTTTGATATTTGTAATGCGTGTAATGCATCTTTTGTGGATTTTATATAGTTTCCCACTTACCATTAAAGTGGATTCTTCAATAAACAAAAAAAATTGATTGAATGAAGTATTATTAGACTAATCATATTTACTGTATAGGATATTTCATAGATGATATAAAAGCTATTGCATGCATTACTCAATTTGTAAATTAAATACAGATAGTTAGAGATAGATAATGATAGATAGGGTAATGAAGTGTGATATAGAATTATTTGAAAATCAAATTTTAATTGATTTGGATGATTATATTCAACTGAATTATTTTCAATACATTTGTACATGTGATCAAATGAAAAATAATTATGAATCACAGCATTATATAGTATAATATCTCATATAAAATGAAGAGTCATATGTGTTTTTTCAAATAGTTAAGAGTGAAAAATTTGTTTTTTGTATATCATCTTCTCATGTTATTTGGAATTCTTACACTAATTTAATGAAATTATAATATTCAACTCATATTTGGATGCTAATAAGAACCAAATCCCTATATTATAGAGAAACCCCCAAAATCAATGATTACAAGTAAGTTTCATTAATGCATAAAAATATTCCTTTTGAATTATTAAAATGAAATTTATTAGTAAATAGACATGTATGTTCTAAATTTTAATGCCATATCACCACTATCTTCCAAGACAATACTTATTATAAGATTATCCATTCAGTATTCTATAACGTAAAATATTTTTTATAGTCACACCATGTGATCATGTGATCTCCTAAGAGATAGCTATTTTTATATTTTGTTTCAATCTCTCAACATATATTCAACTCATACATAGGGATTTTTTTCATGTTTATCATATAATTGATTGATCTCTACAAAAGATTAAGAAACAGTAATAAATGGTTATTATAAATTTATGAATGTATGAAAAATCATCATTAGGTAGTTTCTACAGTCAAATTTCAGATGTAATGCAAGATATATCGAAATTTTAATGTGGTTTATATTATTTATTTAGCGAAGGATTGAAAATTTGAGGATATTTTCTCAATAGTTAGTCGATTATATATGTTTCAACATCATTATTTCATTATTTTCTTTGATGAATTGAAACATTTATTTAATTTGATATGTGTGTTATTATTTCCCAACAGGTACAATGTCTTAATTTGGAAAATTTATACGACATGGAATAATATGCATAGATATATAATTTTAATATATTTTGTAGAAAAACAGTTTAATAACCAATAATATATCATTCTTTATTATTTTATGAGACATTATTTGGGAAAATTATTACATAGATTTTTGTATATCAATCTAATAATATTCTTCTATTTGGTGATAAAAAATAATGTAATGTTAATTTAAAGGGTAGAAATATAATTGTATAATTATAAAATATAATAAGAGATTCGAATCCAATGAAAAATCTCTATGTAAATAATCAATAGTTTATAGTATTAATATCCAAAATTACTTTATCACTTTTGGATAATAAAAATTCCTTTAAATGAGTAGATATTAATTGGGTATAAATGATGATATAAAATAACTAACTAAAAAATAAAAACTAATATAAAATTATGTACATGGTGTTAGAAATACAGTTCTATAGAGATATATATCAACCATATCAAGGATCCTATTTAGAATTTGAATATTCACAATATCTCATTAAATGAGTCTAAATAAGATTTTTTAATTATGATCATATGGATGAGAGTTATTCATAGGTGTAAACTAAGGATGGGAAGGGGGAAGTCAATGAATTATAATTCATCTAGTAACAAGCCAAAAATATTGAACTTCTTGAGCTATATTAAATAAGAAATACTCAAAAAAATAAAAGTGAAGGAAGAGTTTTAGTATAGTGTGCTTATATTTATTGTAAACATAATTCTAAAGGTAAAATCTTAAAGTGGTTGGTAAATAGAGATAAAACTCTACATATAGGGTTGTGTTGTTCATTGAAAATGATCTTTTTTTCTATAATATTGGAATAAATTTACTTAACTTTAGAAAATATTTCCATTCGTGGTGATGACACATTTAACTTTTCACATTGATCATTGATATTGTAATTCCGAGGTGGTATCCAAAGTATACTATCTATATATATGAACAATGTTTTAAAATAAATTTTGTGATGATTCTTCTAATATTATAATCAATCACTCTTTTTATAACTTCCATATCATTTACAACCTATAATGAATCAATTATTATGAAATCAAATGATATTGTAGAATGACTCAGAAAATCAAAAAAGTCACTATATCTATGGATTGTGGAAAATAATACAAATCCAAATTTATTTCATCTCTAAATATATACCTATTTTAAATCTCACTAATTTATCCATTTGTTTTTGAAAACAAAGGATCATGATCATTTTAAGAAGAATTTTTCACCATAGATTCATGTTTCTGTAATCACATATAAGCATCAAGTCAAGTAAGGTAGAATTTAGAGGACCCGCATGATAAATTAATCATGGTATATCTTGATTCTTATAGAGATTTTATATAAATAAAATAAGTTGTATATAATTATGAATAATTGAAAAAATATTATATATTTATTCTTCTTAGGGAAGTTCCACTAAATCTCCCAATACCATAAATATTCCCTTAAATACAGTAGTCAATTGAAGTTTAATTTATACAAATCTTTTTTTTAAATTGAATGATATATATGTAATTGAATAGGGGTATTTAGTTCAATAGGTGATGTCATTCTATCAACTTCATCTTAACATAAAGGGTGTGTCACTAAAAAAGGTTACACTCCATACGTTTCTTCATATCCCTCCTTCACAACATCCATTTCCATTTAAATATAATCTAACTCACTAGTTTCAATTAATTCTTTGTTACCTGATCCAATCAATTATAATTCACTAGAATCAACAGGTGTTTTGGTTTATGTTTCTAATGTAATTATGTACATATTTTATAAGAACCCTTATATAGAAAAAATGGTATCACATTAATGAATAGGTCAGAGAGGACTAGTATCAATTATTTATTCAAGATAAATTAGAAGAAATATTAAATAGCTCATGGTCATTAGATAAATCATTTATTATAGTTACACAATATCATTGAAGGATTCCAATATAATGGTCATCATATTTATCCAAAAAAATTCCTCCCACTTGAGATGTTGTCTATCACTCTAAGACATCGAGGTAATCATAATATATGTTAAAATGTGAGGTGAAGCTCATAAGGCTTAGAAATGATTCCATCTGATATGAGAAAGAAATAATTAGTCTCTAAATCATCAATTCCATCTTCCTTGGAAGATAAATATACTAAAGAGGTTCCCTTGCGCCCATAGAGTCTCATATATGAGTATGGATTCCTTTAACTACAATCTCACAAGAATCTATCTCTTTATCACATGCTCTGTAGGATTGTTCATTTAGGTCTATAATATCATTATATTATAATTATTTTAAGGAACTTATGTAATACATATCATGCTCATTGTATTTGTTCACAGAAGAATACTCAATAATAACATTAGTTTTCAAACCTATATATTTTACACTATTAGATCTTTTTTTCTTTATTAGATTAAATTTCTTTTATAAATTTTCACCATCATTGTACCATATTTTTTTATAGGTATTCCTATTTACATTCATAAAATTATAAATAGTATTATAAAAAAAATCCACTTCATGATGTAGACAAAACCTACCCATCATAAAAAATCTACGAACTTACAATTGATAATAAATTATTATAGAATATGAAAATTATTAAAATATGGAAGAGTATGTATAAAACTATATAATGTAAAACATTAGGTATCTAGGTATATTTATATACCCATCATGATTTTTAAGAGATATATATATATATATAATATTCATTTTATAGTAATATATATTCCCTTTTCATGGGACAAATTAGATGTTGGATAAGCGTTAATGATGGCCTTCACCTAACCTTGATCTCCATAAAAGCATCTCTTAAATGAATTTCATATCTTTCTAGATCATATATATTACTTTAAATCTAAAAATTAGGATTTCTAATCACATATTGATTATGATAATCACCATAATCATTCTTATGGATTATATTTAAACTATTGGTCCATATCATTGAAGAAAATAAAACATACTACCCATTTATTATTGTTAAAATAAAACATATTTTCTCATAGCAATTAATCTTTAAATTTAAGTCAATCACATTCCATAACCATGAAAAAATATCATGTTTTTCTTAATTAACCTGAAACTCTATCCACCCTTCTATACATATTTCCAAACATAAAATCTACATAATCACTTCCACTCAGATTAAAATCTCTTTTTAGTTAAAATGTTTGGTTAAAAAGATGAATATTTAGATATACTACATTTTTATTAGATCCCATAGTGGATCACATTAAAGGAGGTGATTCTTACCAATGATAAGAATCCCAGTCATGGATTATTCCAACCATCTATCTCTATAAATCATAGATCTGGAAGAAAACCTCTATGTTAATGTAGATGATCAAAAGAGGTAGAATAAAAAAACTAGATGATTTAGTGTTTTGAAAGAGAGGGATAGAGAAAATGATATGTATTACATAAGTTCCTTAAAATAATTATAATGATGTAATTTGGTTTAACTATAAATCTTAACTTACCAAAAAACAAGGAATATGGTACCATGATGTAATTTGGTTTAATGAGATACCGCATGAACAAATCATCTAGGTAGCTTGAATCTATATGGTAGATTGAAAAAATGGTCACTTGGGACATTTGGAATTAATCTATCCTAATTTTTTGTTTTATGTAATTATAATACTATTAAATATTTTACTGAACATCCCTTAAAATCCATTGATATATAGAGTGATATCAATTTTTTGAAAATGATCAATAAAAAATTGAGGTGTTTTATTAGTATGATTGTCATTTGAAATGGTATATAGAATTATGGGAAATTTTAATTTTTCACAAGTTATCATATTCTATATGAATATGAATAAATTTATAACTAATGTATAGTCATGTTTCTTTCCTCCACAATGTATCTACAAACTTATAACACTGTACTTATATTCTGTATTAGATTGTTCCACAATATATTCATTTTTACTATACCAAAATAGTATAATCATTCTAAAAAAGAGAAATGATCCATAGGTACTTTTTTATGTCTTTTTTCTATAACAAAAATTACTATTTAATTAAATATATAGAAAAATTACTCTATAATAGAAAAATGTCAATGTTATTATATCCTTGAAGGTATTAAAAAAACTATCAAATATTATATTAATAGAATTCCATGGTATTCTCTTGACAAAGAGAACATAAACATACATTATATGCAATATCAGTTCGGTTGGAATTGTTATTATATTATCATTTAGTTTTTTATCTATAAATATTTTTACTGTATAGTTTATGAGTTAATATAAATTTTTATTATATCATGTACTCATTTGAGTATCAATTATTTTATTATCGTCCATGTTAATATATTTTAAAATTTATTTCTGCTATTAAATTTCATCTATAATAATTACATCAATGATTTGAAAAATCATAAAAAATCTAGTATTTTTTCTCACACATTATCCAATTCAAAATTAATTTTCATATGTTTTAGATAATCTATAAAAATTATTTTCAACCAAAAAATAATATCATAAATATATACTTGAACATCCAACTAATTTTTTCCAATCATTTTATAATTATTTTATGAAAATATATTCATTTTAAAAATCCATCTAAAATCAAGGAACCTATAGACTATCATATAATGATTGAGGAAATTATTTAAAACCATAATGATAATTATTAGGACCAATGCCACGATTTTTAAAATGTGGTTTCCAAATAATAGTCTATTTATTGATATAAAATTCTTCAACTATATAACCACTCATTAAATAAATCTTTAAATTCTGGTGATAAATTATTAAATTCAGATGAGATTTACAATATAGCATTATTCTAAGAGATTCATCTCTTTATAATGATGAAGGGGTCCCTTTATAATCAATAGATTCCACCTCACTATATTATTTTAAAAATAATTTATATTTATTTCTAATAATAGATCCATATTATTCTACCATGATTACAAATACAAACTCAATTCCAATACTAATGGGGTATTTATTTCATTTAATTAGAACCAAGATATTATTTCATTCAAACGAAATTAGTTATCCATTCATTATTATTACCTAGTGTTCATTTTTTATTATATTTGTTATGTTCTTATATTCATAAAGAGAAATTCTTAATTCATTTTTAGCATGTTTTAAAAAATAATCTTGAGTTTCAGTGATTTTTGCAATATCACCAACAATGAAATAAATAGTTTGAAACATATGGGTCTAAGATATTCTATAAGTCAAGGGAATTATTTCTTCCAATTCTAATTGAAGTTCAACTTGGCTCTGTTTGTATTTGGTTGGGAATTTATTTGTTAAATTAATAGTATGAGTATAGGACATATGTGAACTATTGAGGTTAATTATAGTTATATATTCATAAATATTTGTTAAGGAATTTTTTGGTTCATCTAGAACAAGATGATCAAAAGTTACATGAACATGTTCTTCCATTATTTTTTAATTTTTATTAAATAATTTCATATTCCAAACTAGTGGATGAGAAACATTGAAAAATTTATTCATAACTATTTTGTTAGAAAAACTATGGATTTTATTTTATGATTATAGTAAAACAATTCTCAAAAAACTGGAAACTATTTTACTATTTATTATTTACAATTCCCAATATTTTATAATGATTATCTATTAAGATAAGTATTATCAAATCCCTATTAATAATATAAAATTTTCTCATTGTAGTTTCAATAAAAATATAATAATCTAAATCATATTCAATAACCATAGTTACAGAAATTTATTTATGATTCTTACTTATTCATTCAATAACCACATTTAATCAGTGTTATAGTAGTAGATAAGTTGTGATTATACCCATTTTGTCCATATAAAGATCCAATTTCATGATTCTAAAATTCATTTCCATGATCACTCCTTATGAATCAAATAGAAATTCCACTATGTTTTTTAATATATTTTACATACATAGTATATTGTTTTAATGGATTATCTCTTATGATACATGAAAAACACAATGTCAGATCTTGAATAATCTTTAAAATTTTCAAATCAATAGTGCTTTACCCCATAACTAGACACTATAGAATGTACAATGAAATACTTATAACCCTTTTCTTTTGGATGAGAGTTATACATCTATTTCTTTAGTTTTAAAGGACTTATTACTTCTTTCAAATTAGATAGGTATTTCACACCATGTTCATTTGAATTTATATTATAGTTATATCTTTGATTAATACATTTCAGTCATAATAGTTAATTTTTTATATATTGTAGTATCCTGCAATCCAATGCCACAACTAATATTATTTATAAAAGGTTAGTATGGAATACATATTTCTATAATGGAAAAATTTAAATCAAAATTTGAGAAATTAAAATTTATTAATTTATAATGAAAAAAATTATATTTTTAATCAAAAAATTTACTATATTATATTTTAAAACATTAACTTAAAATTAAATAAATATTGAGATATACTAATATTATTATATGTTAAATCATCATTAAATAAGGAATTTTAAATTCTAGAAAAACAATTGTCAGTGATTTGACTATGGATAATTATTTTTCCTTATACATTGTTACCAAAGTTTTCATGTACTTAGTCATCATTCACTAGTTCATAAAGTCATAATTTATATCCAACTATGTGTTTGGAATAAGAATTTTACATATAAGGATGAATTTTCTAAGATTTCATCACAATTTTTTTACAAAAAAATAAACAAATTTATTTTGGTACCCAAAATTAATTGGTTCTACAAATGTTTTCAAATAATAATTTTGGAATAAAAACATGTAATACATGTCTTCTAAAAATATTATTAATAAATTTTGATGAAAAAATCATTGTAAACAGAAGTATATGAGTATTTTATTTACATTAAAATCAATTAATCTTAGATAATATTATTTTGTTATTCATGTTAGAAAAAATGTAACCAGTTTAAAACTTTTCATGAAATTATATTGTTAAATTTAATATGTTTTTGAATTTTTAAAATCATAATCACTGAAATAATTTTTTTTGTAAAATGATCTAGATCCTTCATAAGTAGATTATTTTAAAATATTATATCATTTTTTTTATAATCACCCAACCCATCATGGCTTCTCACGCATAATGAAATCGAAGTTATCACATCTCCAAGCCCACATCCAATATATTAGAGGCTAGAATCCAACATTGAATAAGCATATCACACACTTGAGAGGAATTACACCATGTTACCTATATGTACACACACAAATAAATATCCATGAAATAGTACATAGATAATAAAACAACTGACACCAAACTAATTAGAATCTTCTATCCCACAATCAGTGTACTCTAATAAATTTAAATCTTAATATTGAAAAATACAATCCCATTGATTTTTTACAAAAATTACACCCTTCAAAAGAAGCTACTATCAAATAGAACCATCAATACACACTTAATTGAATCTAGATTTCATTGCACTACGTATTCCAGGAAATCATAAAACTCTATCAATAGGTTTTTCATCTACATTAGATATGAAATTATTATGAAGATTCCACATTAGTGTGTGTAAAAAAATTGAAATCTAAGTCCCAAAGAATTTAAATAAAAGAGATAAAATGCTATTCAGTTGTACCATTGACCCTAATATAGAGGATAACCCTAAGGAGAGAGTATAAGAAACTCAATCTTGACCATTCCTCAAAAAATCATGACAATTCAGCTCATCTCTTCATGCTATTTAAAATACATATCACCACATGTAATCCTAAAATGAAAAATTTATAATCATCATATACTCTATGTATAATGGTCTCAACTATAAAACCTACCCCATGATTCCAATGAAGGCTCAAGATAACAATCATTAAAGAGAACACTCTCTAGGTGCCCTACAATACATGATGAATCACACATGAGAGATATCACTAATTGGTAATAGCTCATCCATCCAAAGTTGAACTCATCTAGGAGATTTCATACATCATGTATCACTAAGATGATGAAACATCCCCCCATACTAGATGTAATAAAACTGAGATAACACAATCATATAGTCTCGTCATAAATAATTTCTCACTAGAACCTAAATGATTTTCCATACCCGGAATGGGGATACCACCCATCCCAAATGGGGGATTCACTAACCCTACTGATAACTTATAATACCTCATCATACATATAGGTAATCACACATAGGACCACTGGGGGACACTAAAAACCTAGTTTGTATCTCTTTTTATTATAATGATTGGATAGTGGATCAACCCCCTATCTAATTGAGGAAAGAGAAATACCTACCAAGACTCTAAAAAATGAAACGCAAAAAATGGGAGCCCACATAGAAACTCATAGGGACACCATGAACCCAATATTTAAAAAAACTTTTGAAAATGGGATCATTTGTATAATGAAACCAAAAAAATTACTGAAAGTGCATGCTATGTAAAGGACTGTATGGATGATGATAACATTAAGACTAACATGATATACTTAAATTTTTTAGATCATATCCCTATATATGATTTCTAGAATGATAAAAAAAACACCACCTTGATAAGTCTATATGATAGAGGATACCACCCTATACACCATAGGGATACATGAACTCTATATAATCCCAACCTGATTTAGGGAACAAAATATAGTAATAAGGCTATAATTCCACATTATTCCATTATATGAATGATCAATGAGAACCCAATCAATTGATATTATTCCACCCAACACAAATAGAATCACCCAGCTCGTCTTACATCACGACACATTTCTAACCCCAAAATCATTAAAACTATCACATTCTAGGTGGAAAACTACCTTAGATAGGCTACTCAAAGGATTCCAACTATATCATTAAGCATATATGTGAAATCGATAAGTATCTAATGGGAGTGTATGATGTATTACCATTGTAAATGATGTGTCTCCCAATTTCAGCCCTGGTTATGTCCCCTCTCATTACTCGGTGTGTATAAGGGGAATAAATAGTGTGTACGACATGGCACAGATCATGTATCCCCATTCGAATAATTTTTCATGTCCTTTCCCACAAACATGCTCATATTCCTTATCTATATACATGGTGGGTACCACTCATACATGGAATGTTCATCGTGGCAGAGACCTATCATAGGGAATTTTTCATGTTCATGTAAAGAAACCTATACATGTATCATCTATCCATGTAGTGACACACATCCATATCTCTTGATATGACATGCTTGGTGAAATCCTTGACATCATGTACTAGGATTACTACACAACATGTACCATAATTTAACATAATTTATTCCATAAAATATCTTTTCCTCTAAATTGTAAGAACACGAAGAGTTTTCCCCTGCACTTAACGTCATGTAAATTGGATTTATGAATGGGGAATCTATAAAAAACCAATGAAACCCCTCATTTCCACATGAAACCCATAGATCAATCAGCTAGTGATCTATAAAAAATCATAATATGGATAATAACCATAATACAACACAAATTTTTTTATTGTGAGTATATATTAGAAAATCAACATACCTCAAGGTGAAACACTGAAGTTGTGCATCCAATTCGGCACATGGAAGCCACAACACCTTGATCAGGTGATGATAGACATCAAAAAAATTGTCTGGGGGAACCAACTCTCCATGTTTTATTCTCTTCAATAATAGATATAATATTCACCTCATTCTCTACACATGAATCCTAAATGGAGTTGTAAATGCTTATTATTATTTTTATTTAATTAATAAACCTTTTTTTAACACCCCACTAATGTTCACCTCTAATCGAGAACCCAATGCTGACAACCATACTATTACATCTAGAATAAAACCCACATTATGAAATCAAGTAGTATATTATACTTCTAATTTTAAACTCTTCTCTTTAGATATACCATATTACCAGAAAAATTATGAATGCACAAAAAAGTTAATATTATTAATATCACTATGTTTAGACTCTCTCAGCCCCAAAATCCCACACCTACTCAGATTATAATTTCTAATTTATTTCTAATAATATATGAATTTATTACATAGAAAATAAAGAGTCTTTACAATATCCCCATATTCATACATTTCATATTGGAATGGAAAATTATATGTATAGAGGGAAGCTGTGTTATCCATATGATTACCTTGCTGTCTAAAAACACATATATAGGGAATACATAAGTCCTAAAGGGTCCCCACTAGTAATATCCCAATGAAAATAAGCTACCTCCACTGGTAATAACACACCAACCATCTAGATTAAACCTGATCAATACTATTCAAATATAGTGCACATGTCTCCTCAACCACCATTGGTGGATGAACACCAAACCCCTGGTCTAACTACGGTCACTAGGTCTAGTGGTGAATTACATCACGAACCCAACAAAGATAATGATATATCCAAAAAATCATTATTTCCACATAGATAAACTATTCCCTTAGTATTAATCACTAGAAACCAATCTTGGCCCCCAAAAGATTACACCAACTGGCTCCAACTAGTATAATAGTTACCTAGATGGCCTTGCTAACATGGACTCAAATAATGATACACTGATTGCGGAGTGAAATATGCACCATGTAATTAAGATAACATGAATCATACTATCTTGTAACCAAATGTATTGGTTTAAATGGGACAACAAACCCAATATAGAGTGTGCTAATGATGGATATAAACTCTTAAGCACCTCATCTCTATGAGTGACTGGTTTCCTCATCAAACCCCAGTTGATCAATATAATCCCCATGTTTAATAAATCAATAGAGAAAATATATGGTGCATATACAGTCAGATGGTGTTTTTAAAGAGAATATCCTAGATATGCCTTCTTACCGAGATGGAAAATCATAGGGGAAACCACCAACAAGTAGGGTCATGTCTTGAAATTATCACTAGTAAGGTCTAACTACATAGTGTTGAACTAGTTCATTACCTCAATAAATGTAGCGTAAAAACACTCATTATGAGTATATGCTACTATAGACACACACTACAGTGTCTCCCATGCTAGAACATCCCCTACCTATGTAATATTCAAAATCATTTTAATTTCATGAATGAAAAATGATAATAAATGGGCCCCCATGAACCATACCTACCTCTATGAGAGATTCCCAAGAAGCTGGTACTCATATAATGTGTTTATCTACTATCATCAAGTGTTGTTCACGTAACTATAAAGCCATCGACATGAAGTTGTGAATAATGAGTTATCTAATAAACTAATCCAAATTGGTAAAAGGCTCAATCCATTTTTCTCACGTTCATCTATCAAGAGAACATAGGGCCCCATGTGTACCCAATGGGTATTACCATGCCCTACATATATAACCCCCAAACTTCATCATAGCTCATGAATCTCACTAGGAGTCAATCGATATACTATCCAAAATATTAGGGAAGTACCCAGGATCACGATATCATGATGTCAAAATCCCAGTGGTTATGAAAATCCATCACACCCTCATTAATACGTACTCATCACCATCACCGCTACAGGGAACCAAAAGATCATAAATTTTGTTTCTCTGAGGGCTGTACTAGACAAATAATGAATATTAAGCTATATATTTCCACAAATTTCATCATCCTACTATATCTAGGAACACTCCTCTATAATAGAGAAACAATTCATCCCATAGTATAGAAACACTACCATTCATACTGGCATAAAAACAAATAATAATGAATGGTATGAAACCAATACACACGAAGTAATACATCATAGGACCTCCCTCTTTCTCTATAAGAATAATATATATGTTTCTCTTCCACCAATAGATTCATTTGTTTCTACAGATAGGATTTCATGTCCTCTAATCTACTCTGTTGGAGCCTCCAATAGTAGGGGTCATGAAAAATGATCACATGGTATCATTGGCCTCAAATATAGGCTATTAACATGAAAAAGTATCGCATGAATCATTACTACTATATATATGTATGTAAAGTAACATTTATCTCCTAGAAACATACATAGGTCTCTATGAAAAAAATCTCATCCTTCCATTTTCCAACATATTTTCCTCAAATAGGGTCTACTATTATAGGAATTCACTAATTACCCCAAACACACAATTAAAATAAAGTCTTCGACCACACCTAGACAATATATGATTTGGATGGAACTAACTCTTCCACACTTTGTTTTATCATGGTTCTAGAATGAGTATCTGTGGGGGTAGATTACATCTTTCATGTGAGTCTAAAGTCACATAAATCATTTCCATCATAGGGATCAAACAACATAGCATATCACCCTAGATAATAAAGGATATTGAACTTATATGAAACGTTATCTCATATACATATATATTAATAAAAATATAAAATTTGAAAAGATAAATAACATACCTCTAATCATCCTCATGGACTCTGGGTTATAGACCTCTATGGTCAGTAGCGGTCCCTTCCCTCATCCCCCAGCTATCTAAGATTTGTGTGGACCACATACTGGTGTTTTTGGGAACTGATTGAACCACATTACCCATCCAACATCTCTCTATTCTACTCCTCTATGTCCACTGTCTTTTAGAGCTAAATTATATAGTCATTGTCTCCGTCATGGAAGTATATCGACTAAATCATTCTCACCGACATAGAGGGTTGAACAATATCATGTGATATCTCACCTTCTATAACAAGAAAAACTCCACCTCTCTTATGAATTAAGACATATGACCAGAAATCTGGGGGACATAGACCCTCCTTCCAAGGATAATTGCCTGAATATTCTCACATTATTGGATACATGATCCTACTATCACTAAATAGCCTACTAGGTCCCATCTTCTTATTTCAAATCTCCAATAGTTAGATTTGGCTCTTCTAGAAATATCATAACCCCCAGGACTACAAAATCACTCCAAAAAAAGTTGGAATTAATAATGATATCATTTATATCCAAATATCCTTTCATAATATCTTCTCCCATGTCCTTCCATTGAAAAATGATCTTGAACCATATATAGGGAGTATTGTGAATGGTCGTTGATCCTCCACGATTTTTCTACCATAGTCATGGTACCATGTATAAACTATATAATCTCCTAGATACACACTAATCTCATGGTATATAAATAATACTCTTCTATGAAACCCCACTCTATCAATGTGATAATTATCTCATTATGTGTCTGATACACTTGACTCCATGATCACCCAACTATGTTCCGAATAAAACATGCCTCTAGGAAACCATATGATAGAGAGGTTTCAACATAATTTTCAAAAACATGCATGAATTCCACCATCTATTCATTATATTCCGTAGAGTTTGGATCACCTGGATACCTTGGAGTTACCTTCCTCTAAACATCATGTAACTTGTGAATCTTTCGAGCATCCCTAGACTGTACCTCCAACATCAAGAATAGCTCTACCATCCCCACTATCCTAGATATAATACATCTGATAAAACACATTCATCAATTCTCACAACGAAAAACATCTCACTTTAACCCAGTTGATATCAATACTATGATAATGGATCTCACCCTAACATGATGTGGAACATAACTAACCCTACTAGACACCCATATGATCTCATCACAGAGATAGTGAATCACACCCAGGTCCATTAGGGGATACCAAAAACCCAATATGGAACTATATAGATCACAATTCTTAGGTAGGGGATCACTTTCTAGTCTACTTTGGGTTCTTGAAACCCCAATCGTGACATTGAACCATGATAACTAGTGAGGGTTTGACTCTCAGGACCATTTTAGAACACAAAAATGCCCATGTGGAATCAAACACTGAGTAGGGATCATATGTAATATTATTCAACAAACCATAATAAAATTTCCATCTATCTAGGGGATCATATGCACAATGACACCATAAATATTATTAGGATATATTACTATATAAAAGATCACTACCGTATGGATTATGGTCATGGTGATACCATTAACACCAATATAGGAATACCATATATTAGTGGATTATACCAGTGCCTCCCAAAAAGATATAGGAATTCTATCCAAACTCACCATGTAGAGGGGGCCATTATATAACACTCATTATTAAATTCCATACATAACCCACATAGTAATAGACTATGGGATCCCACTCAACTGATATACTTCCAAACGATGTAAAGAGAGGTTTCATGTTATTTTCACCTAACATTACATGTCTACTACCCTAACCATGGCCTCCATTATATTATACATAAAGAACTATAGTAGATTTTCTACTCATAGGCCTCCACATGTGTCCTAATGATATAGGCTCATGGGGGAGTTTCCAAGGGGATTATATGGTGTTTACCCACAATACATGGGTTTTCTTCTGAATCCAACCCTTTTCTATGTTACATATTAAAAATATGTATGTATAATGGGAATACATGGTGGGTACCGAAGGTCACATGGCATGTAACCCCATTTGAATCTCTAGGTGTGTCCTCACCCAAAAATGAAATAGTTAGAAATGTCACAAAGAAACTTTACCCTTCATACATGGCATGTTACTGATTTCCCAGAACAAGATCGTGTCCTTTGTTGGACTTGAGTACAAGAGCTTGTTCCTATGTCATCTATCCATGTACTTCCACATGATCATGTCCCCTGATACAAGTCTAAACATATCCTCTTCCATAAATCCTAGTGTCTCCACATAGCCTACACCCCATGTATACTGTGTGTACTCCCAAAATTTCCTTCTTCAATAAAAAATATTAACACACTATATGTGTACCCACACTACCTATCGTGTGATCATGATTTTTGAATGGAAAATCCCTATGAGATCCTGAAACCATGGATATAAACTTGAAAACTACATATTTACAACTAGGGGATCTCTAGTAGTTATAATAGGTATATAAACCAATTATAAAATTCATGAATTGAGAACAATATGAAAATCTAGTAAATTTTCTAATATCATGGAGAAGATCCAAAGAACCCGGTACAACATATTCCCCCTAAGTTACTATACAAAAATCTGCTCATGGACATCTTAAAAAAAGATGATTGTAACTAATCACCTCTGTTCACCCATAACCTTAGGAGAGAACTTCCCCAATACCTTTAATACATCGGAGTACAAATTGGCAGTAGTTTTATTTGTTAATTTTCTACTAAATTAATAAAACTAAATTCAACACCATGACTAGAGTCTCCTCCAATCAATAAACTATTACCAATAAGAATTATGTCATGCCTAGGGTTAATCACATATTCTAACCTTAACCACAATCTCAAAGATATGTTTTGACACACTAATTGAGTTTTATTGGACATTCTCAAAAATATTTAAGGATTACAAAATAAATTTTTATTATTTTTAACATCATAATGTAGAGGATCTATAGCCCCCAAAATCCCATGTTTACTCAGTACCTATATTTGGAATTACACCTAAAATATTAAATTTTCTTATATGAAAAAACAATAATGTCTACATTTCACCTATAATATGTTCTACTTTTCAATTTTTCAATAAGAATATCACTTTTATCAAGATAATATAAAACATATAAATCTTAAAAAAATCTTTATCTTTCCTTAAGATCAATTCATTTTTTCCCTCAATAATAGATATATAATTAAAAAACTTTTTATTATTCATTTTATATTCAAGATGGCCTTGATTTTAATATTAGAATACAATAGTTTATATAAATCATAGAATGATTTTACAAAAATATAAATCACCTTTCTCAATATCATTTAATCAATATAGTTTAGAATCATAAGATATTTCATGGGAGGAACCCCAGTTTGGCTTAATGTATTTCATTGATTTATTCTCTCATTCACTATAATTTTCTTATATTATGTTTCAACACTATAATTTTTGTGTTAATTTCTATTAATATAATGGAATGTTATCCCAAAATAAGTTTATTCCTATATAGAATTTATTTCCAGTCATATTTTTTTCTATTATTTGATATAATTTACAACTTTTTTCCAATAATATTTCAAATCATATCTATCTAGATGCTAAATTTCATCACCTATATTAAAATCCAATTCATAATCACTCCATTAGTAAACTTTAATAACAACCTTTAACTTTAAAAATCGTTCACAAATTGAAACTTCCATTTTTTGGTTCAATACATTATTAATTAATTTTATATTATTATTTCACATCATCTTCTTAATGATTAGATATTATAATTCCTACATATAGATTTCAAAAGATTATCATATAGAGATATTATTGAATCATTATAGTTCAGGTAGAAATCACATGTTTCTCATCCATTTTTCATTACCATTTATGATCATTCATAGTGGAATTATAATATTTTAAATTTAAATGCACCTGAGTAACATTTAAAATATTTATTATTCAGTCTTCATTATTAAAGTATCATAATTAATAGCATGTGTATTTAAAATCATTTATTTATTAATATATTTCAATCATGTGAATTTTCAAGAGTTCTCCAAATGTGAAAAATAGTTTCACAAGTAAATATTCTATTAAATTACTCATACCATAATGAAAAATAACAATAATTACTATATTTCAATTACAATCCTATATAACATTATTTTTACAGCACATTCCTTTTCATAGAGCATTTGGGTTTTAACATTTATCTTATAAATTAGTGTAAATATGAAAACCCATTCTCTTACGATGTATTTTCATTATGGTATGGTAATAGAAGTAACATTACTTTATAATTTTGTCTATCATGCTTAACTAACTAACATACTGATCACTAACATACATACCCAGAAATATATCTCTTCATACCATCACACAAAAAATAAAATTTTATATATCTATATATCTATGTAATTAAATATTTTTTAGAGAATGGGGAATGATGAAATTCATACAAAAAATCTATATTTATATTTTCTATTTATGGAATACATAAATAGTGCTTAAAAATTGTCATCCCATCATGATCAGGGTTAAAATAATGAACATTTTTAACCTTCATTTTTAAATTCATACCTTCCTTCTATGTCTATTTAATATTTATTTGGATAGATGGTTGACCACTCATTTGAGAAATATAATATTTATCCTTTTATTTTATTATTTCAAGATCAATATCTAAAAATCTAGAATTATTGGATCTTAGGTGATCCTTAATATAGATAATATAGAATGATTCTTGTGGACTTGAGCTTCTACCACCTTATTACTTTCATGTGGTGGTAGTTTATTGAGTATTCATAATAATTAATACCAACCATATTCTATTTCATATATTCAACTAATTCTTTGTGAATATTTACTACATCTGATAAAAATCATTGTTTCGGATAATTGATCTTATATGTAGTGTAGAATTCCTTTTTCTTCTAGTCTTTTTTTAAGATCGGATTGTATTTTTTTTATTCTATAGTTAAGATAGTCACACGTAATGACAGATCATGACCATATTTTTAAATGCTTGGGGTAAAAATGGATTTCGTTCAAGTGATTTTATAATTAATTTTATCATGATTTATTAATTTCCATGAATCACAATAAATTACATCATATTTATTCATGTTGAAGCTTACCAAACCCTTTTATAAAGCATCACTAGTTATAAAAATCCATTCCCCACTATGTGTATTTTATGTATAAGAGTGGGGACTAACATATTAATCGGTTCCTTAAAAAAATTATTCATATTCCTCTTTCTACAGTATCTTTACTCCAATGTGTGTCAAAAAGTATTGTGGACTGGATAAAAATGTTTAATTTATCTTGATATATTACTAATGCACTGTGAATCCATAAAAATATGTATCTTAGTTATAGTGCATGGTCTAGTCCATTTCTCAAAACATATTTCTTTAATGGATCTACTAATATTCCCTTCTATATTACTTGATGAAAAAATGGTAGTATATATTTCCATAATTCAAACCTGATAATTATGGAATACAATTTCCCCTTTCCTAATATTAGTAAAAATATATATATAAATGATATTTATCCTTATACTTTCTATTTTTGATTAAAATAATATATTAAATATAGGGAAACATAAATTGGTCAACATAGCCATTAAAGATTATATTCATTAAATTCATGAAAAGAGTAAGATAAATCATAATTCCAGATGGGGTCATTATAAATACATGGATTCCATAGCCCAAATGCAATGCTAAATTGGAAATAGACCTCATTTTAATGTATAAATAATTATATCCATATCAATATTAAAAATATGGGAATTATTATCCTTCTTTGAATTGATTAAAGAGAACATTAACATGGAGTAAAGGATAAATGATATTTTTCCTAATTTTATTATTCTTTCCATAATCAATACAATGAACCCTCAATCCATAAAATTCTTTAATGAAGAAGATTGGTTAATCTAGTGTTGAAGCAGTAGGGAATATAAAACCATGGTAAAAATATTCCTAGAGTTTATTTTATTTAACACAAAAAATTCAATGGGATATAATCTATACAGTCTCTCTGAGATAGGAATGGATATATAGTGAGTTTAATGGGAAATACAACTTCAATCCCTAGGGGAAGACCAAGTAGTTTATCTAAAATTACATCATTATATTCCCAAAATATATCAATATAATAAATGTTTACTTCTTCCATGATCATTTGAGTAAAAATTTACTCATTGTTTCATATCATAAACCATATTTTATGATATAATTTCATAGGTATTAAATCATCATCTATTATATGGTCTATGAATGTTACATTATTTTGTATAGGAAATGAGAGCTCCATATTTGAAAAGTGGATATGTGATTTATTTAGGTACATATTATTCACGAACAAAATAATTTAAAATTAAACAAAGAGAATAATAATTATATTATCAAGATGTATAATAAAAAATAATGTCATCGGAGAAGATTTTGAAATCAAAGATGAAAAAATTATGCTATTAGGGGTCTTTATTGATTCATCAATATTCATTGCAGGGGTGATTCCATATTATACAAAAAAAATTTTGATATAAAATAATGTGATGAAATAGAATGAAATATGGTATTAATTGATTTAAATGTTATATTATGTGTACCTCTCATAATATCAATATCATTATCTCCATCAGTGATAATGATCAAGATTACCATTAATATTTTAATTGATTCAAGAGGTTTTGGGTATTATTTTTTTTCATTGGTAAATTGTTGGTGTATAGATAGGAATAATTAAAAAAGTCAATTAAATAGAATCATTTAATTGTTGGTGGATCATTAGTAGGGATCTTATTCTATTCAATTACTTTAATTGACATGTTAACCATAATTCGATAGTTGTGGGATTGATTTCCTACTTTATTACACACAAAGAAATTCCCTAAACCATTGATATAGTTACTTAAGAGTCTTACACTTATTTATTTAATGTATTAAATTGGTCCATTTTTCCACCTTGTGTTTTATAATTTTTGCAATGATGACCCCATTATACTATTTTCAATTGAATATTTATAGGTTCTTTATTCCATTTCTACCTTAATAGTACATCAAAAATATCTTCAGAGTGGCTAATGTCTCTTATGGAAAATGATGATCGACTTATGGGATTTAACAAATTAATGATGTCTTCTAATTTTCTCTTAGTAACAAAGATAAAACTAGCGGCATACCATATATTTTTATGACATTTTCTTCTTATTTTATAATATACTTATCCTATTTTTTTCTTAATTCTAGTAATTCCCATTTAAATTTTTTGGGAAGACTCTATAGAAAATGCCTAGTGGAAAATATCTTCTTTAACATTTAACATTTTATAGATATTATTTCAACCTTTTCAATGATATTTATAATGAGACACCACCATTGTTCAGTTGTTTCTTCTAGATGATAGACTATTACATGAACTTCTCAATATTATACCACTAGATAATGGGAAATTACATTTCTATTTCATTTAAACACAACTCTGAAACTAGTGGTTTAGATGAACCTCTAAAATAGGGTAAATTATTCCCTATAATAGAATATAATGTGAGTTTATACCTAATTGATTTATTTGGGATTTCAAAAAAATTATGATGTTTCCCTTGAATTGAGATTGTTTGATGATAATTTCCATATTTTTTTATTTCAGGCCTAGTCTTTTTAGTTTTTTCATTTGGATAATCTCTAAATTATCAATTAAAACCATTAAAACATGGTTATTTTTTTCTGGACACAAACACTACTAATGAAAACATGATAATGACTAAGGTAACACCCTATAATTTTATGGTATACCTCATTAAAAATTATACTTCTTCTATAGTTTATGCATTATCCAACACCAAATTTAAAAGTGTAATATACAATTAAATATGACCATTATAATAGTAATTTTAACATTAGGAATGGTTATATGACCAATATAATAGTAACTTTAGCTATGAAAATATAAATACAACTTTAGTTACTAATTAATGAAAATTTGGTATATTTATGTTATGGAATATATAAATAAATGTTCAAAATTGATAAATTAAGGGTTGGTTTTTTGTAAAGTGTAAATGATTATTTTCAATATTTTTTAATTTATTGTTTTTTAATAAAATTACATTCATAATATAAATAATATGTTAATATTTTCTTTCCTTATGATTATATGATAATTTTATGAAACCTTAATTAGTTTTTGAATGTGTTATAAAAAGAGTTATAATTTTAAAATTTGTATGTTTTGAATAAATTGTTATTTTAATTAAAATTTTAGATTGTCATATTTATAATATTATTATTTTTGAAATGGAGTTTATTTTTTATATCTATACATAGAAAGAATGGTTAAGGTGAATTTTGGATATTTTTTACAAATAAGAGATTTTCTTTTTAATAGTAAAATATGATAATTTATTATATCAATATGTTGTAAGTAAAATACACTATTACATGACTCAATTATGATGTAATAAATATAATATCAAACTTTCCTTAATTATTTTAATATATTTATTGATAATTCTAAAACTCTTCAATTTTTGGCGCTAAAATAATAAAAAAATATATAAAATATACAAAAAACACGCCTCTCCTCCTCTATTAATACTACCCTCACCACCCCTCTCATCACACCTAAAAATCCTGATTATTTATTAAATTAAACCCATTTAATGTCCTAAACCTCCCCCACATGTTCTGGTATTATTGGTATCACCCAAAAAACCCTTTCAAAATTTCTAAAAAAGGTTCTAAAGGAGTGGAATTCAAGAGGTAAAATCCCATTTCGTTCATTTTATTTTCATTCAATTTATTTTACATTATTATCATTAACTAACATAACCTATATAAAGTGAAATGATAAATCCTATATCATTTTTATAATATAATGATATTATTTCTATGGTAAATCCACCATCAATTCTATTACCCTGTTAATTTTATTTTAATGACTGAAACATCGTCGGTGAGGAGCTGATTAATAGCCTCTATGGATGAAGTGTTTTCATTTATTTATTCCACATTAAATTTAGGTCATATAAAAAAAATTTATGGTTAAAAAATACTAGGATATATTTATTAAATCTTATAAAATTTCCTCGAAATTTTATTTATAAATTATAATAATTAATGAATCAAAACTTGTTTTGATGATTGAAAACCCCTCAAAACAGACTAAACGATTATCACTAATGTGTTATATAATGATTCATCAACACCCCAAATAACCAAATGACTTATATATCCATTTAAACATATGTAAGATAACTAGTTACATAATATATCAATTCTTTTGTAGTTATATTCATTTTACGTGATCGTCCATATGCATATAAAAGTAAACTGATTATGAAAATCAAGGAAAAGAACAATATCAAATGATAAATTTAATCATATAACTCATCAAAAGGCCATAAATTAACTTAATAAAATTATAATAATTAAAATAAAGGTGAATTGGTTCTAAATTAAATTATTAATTATTCTAATTTCATTATCCATGACATTAATCGCATGTGCAGAACACTTTCTGATAAGGTAATAGTTTCTCCACAAACCTCCATTTTCCATTAGGGTTATTATTTATCTCTATTTACCCCAATTTTTTTCTTTACTATTTTTATATTATTTTATATATTATTTTTATATTTCCCAAAATCAAATATCCATAACACTTCATCATTATTTTAAGGATAAATAAAAGTTTTACATGGTTCCCATCTCAATTATTCCTAATAAGCAAGAAAGATTAAAGGAAAGTTATGAATTTCGTTCCCCTATTAATGTACCATACATAATATATTTTAATGTTAAATTATTTTTTTCTAAAACAACTACTTTTTTCATGAAAAAAACATATTATTTATTTACATATTTTTACAAAAAATTATGACAAATACAAATGATTTCTCCAAAATAACTCTTCTTTGCATGTTTAAAAGGGTATTTCACTCAAGATTTCATTAATAGTTTTTGAGATTAATTTCATCTATTTAAACATATATATTTAATATTATTATTTACTATGATATATCTCATAATATTATCATCTATTATGTTTTATTATATAGTTTATTACCAGTTTGACTATGGATGTTCTATTTTAACACCATTCTCCATACTTCTCAAAGTGGTTAGTGATTATTATTACATATTGTGGAAAGTTTTTTACATTTTTTATATATATGATTTACATGTTTCATCCCATTCATATAAATAATGTATTTTACTTATTATGTGATAGGTGGGGTCATCTATATCCCCTTGATGCATTATTATGTCTCATGATACAAAACATGTATGGAATTGGTCGAGGTCTTTCCCATTTATGTTTAGATGTATAAGTCGAGGCCTCAATGGTATATTTTAGATGAATTAAATTATGCATTACTTAAAGATGATATTATTAATTGATAATTCATGTTATTATTCTACCAGTATAGTATTCATGGTTCAGTTTATTTCTCATGTAATTATTTTTTGTAATTATTTAATCAGTTTTCAGTCCGGGTATATTATTCTCAAAATTATGATTTAAGGCCACGTGTTTTCTAGTTATTCACCCTTATTTTATATTACATATTCTAATATATTTCATACCCTCACAGATCATCAGAGCTCACCCCATTTGTTATATTTTATTTTTCCAAAGGATGTTATGATGTTTGTTATGAATAAATTATAGGGGTAAATCTTGGAGTTTGTGGATGTTTCCAATGTATTTTCTATTTTTTTCATTCATGTTAAAATTTAAAATATTTTTATATATTTGATTTTTAAAATATCATAATCTATTCAATCCAATTTGATGAGATATCTTACTCATAGTACTAATGTAATTAGGAAATACATCAGGTGTAGGCTAATGGGGATGGGGTCTTTACAGTTGGTATTAGAGTACATTTAGTAGAAAACATTGAAACTAGTTTTAGAAAATATATATTATAAAACATAACACTAAGAAAAACTTTTAATATAACAAATAAATAACATCCTATAATTTTTGAAGGGTAGAGATTATGTGGGTCATCTTTGTAGTACATCCTTTGTAAAGACCTGAAAAATTCAAGGAAATTTTTTTCTTAATTTTCTTGGGAATTTTTCAAGAATGCAGTTTCTAATGGCACCTGATTCCGAGGCCCGGTGTGCCTGGAATCATTTTCCAAAGTTTAGCTCGGGTACGTTCAGTGAACGAATGAGCGGGTTTTTCTAACTTTTGAACCGTTGCTCGGAATCGAATTCTGAGGGCACTAATGGAATCACAGCGCCGATAATTGCTTAGAAACACATTTTCCGGAGTTGCATTTTCTTGGGTGTGGTTGTTAATTTTTGGGGTTAAGTTAAGGAATAAAATAAAGTGGTGCGACAATTTATTTTATTTTACTTAAAGCAGTTTAACCTAAGTTAAGAGGATAAGGTCGGACCCACAATATCCTACCCACTTGGTAGGATATTTGTGAGGTGGGGCCCACACGATCCCCACTGTTTCTTCCCTTCTAAGTAACGCACCCGCACCCCCCCTTTTAATGAAGTCAAACCGTGTGTTTATTCTGGTTAAGAAACACCTCATTAATTTGGGTGGTTAAATTTTTACAATTAATTCATTGAATTAATTGTTTGTTTCTTTTCATTTGAATTTCAAATGCTTTGGATATGTTAATAAAATAAGTGTTGAACTTATTTTATTTTGTTGGAATTATGGTTGTGGGGGCATTTGAGAGAAAAAGGAGAGGTCTTGAGGATTCTTTGTTCTTCGACGAAGAACGCGAAAAAGACACCACCGCCGACGAAGAACGCCGACCTCCGACGGGGGACGAAGGTGAGAGAAACCTTCCTCGGAGATCACCTAACGCCAACGACGTTCCTTCCGTGATGCTTTCTTCTACGACGACCCTCCTCTTCCGCGACGGTTAATTCCGCGATGAACTCTCGTTCGACGACAAAGTTGAGGTAGGGGTTATGTGTTTTAATTTGTGAAATCTTCCGTCATCTAACCTCGTTCATTTGGACCACTTGATATCGTTTAAGGGGAGGGGTCCGGACTTCACAAACACGGCTGACCCTCCACCCTTATTATTATTTTGTTGTTGCGGTTCAAAGGAAAGTAATGCGGTGTCGTTGCACTGCGCGGGAACGAGCGGCAAGAAATGCGCGGCGCCGTCGCGCCATGCATTTGAGAATTAAACCAGTGACGCGGCACTATCGCGCCGCGCCAGTGAACTACGAAAGCACTGTGGCCGGAGCGGGGCCGCGGCGGAGCAGGGGAACCGGCAGCCAGTTCCGGGCCGCCGGCATTAGAGCAGGGGGACCGGCCTTGCCGGTCCCGTCGCGGCAGAAGCCAGCCGGCCGGAGCAGGCCGACCGGACCGTGGAAGAACCGAGGGTTCGAAACCCCCGGCTGGCCGGACGTGAGTGGCCCCATTAAGGGGACGCGATTACTACACGTGGGGGCAGCGCCCCCCGCATCCGAACGGCTCGGCCATTCGGCCGAGTCCCCGGCCAGCGTGCCAGTGCGCCGTGAGCTGGGCCGGCTTCCCTGGTCAGTCCGCGAACCGGGCCGTGCTGCGTCAACTGAGCTGGGCCATGCCCAAGCATGCCAGACCCAGAACCGGTTCGGTTCGACCCGGTACGGGCCGACCCTGGGGGTATCGGGTCGGGTCGGACCGGGCCCGAACCCCCTAATACCGAACCTCTTTCGGTCTGTTGCCCATAACTTGAGCTACGTGCCTCCGATTGACGCACCATCAGGTGCGATGCGATCCATGGATCGAGGCAGTCGTTTAGGTTTATCGCACTCAAGGTTTCAAAGAACTTTGGGTTCAGCCGGGTAGGTTCGTACACGAAACCAACCGGGCCCTCGGAGCGGCAACGCTTATAACTTGAGTTCCGGACGTTCGATTGACATGCCGTTGACTTTGTTGGATCCCTCTTAGTGAGGCAGACCTTTTGGCTTACTCCACTCGAGGTTTGGACACAGGTGGAGTACGGTTGGGTTGGTTTTGACTTAAAAACCAACAGGGCCCCTGGGACGAAAAAGCCAATAACTTTCAGACTGGGTGTCCGATTGACGCGCCGTCTATGACGTTGAGTTCCTGTTGGCGATATTGAACTTTTGGACACATAAACTCTGGACTATGTGTTAGATGATGTATCAGCCCCTCATCTCATGGAGCGGACCCTCCCGAATGAGCTTGCTGTGTGCGGGAACCCTAGAGCTGGCTTCGACTGCGACGATGACGACGCATGTACAGAGATCTTCAGTGGATTCGACGGTGACGACTGTAGCACTCAGAGATCCTACGTGGATCAGTGCTACTGATCCTGTGTGGGTCCGATCCTATGTGGGTCAGCGCTCAGCGGTCCTGTGTGGGCCAGCGCCTACAGATCCTGTGTGGGTCCGATCCTGTGTGGGTCTTTGCGGGGGTTAGTTACCTATCGATACTGTGTGGGTTAGATCCTTTGTGGGTCATTGCGGGGGTTAGTAAATATCGATCCTTTGTGCGTCCGATGGCATAGATGAATCAGTGGCTATATCTGATCATATCTATCGTCATACCAAGAAGTATACCTGTGTGAGCCGAATCTTGACTTGATATCCTGTGTGGATTACGTTATGCTTTCCTGTGTGGATTGGGTTGTGATTTCTTATGTGGAACGGGTTACATTTTCCTATGTGGACTGGGTTGTACTTGGGCTCGGATGTTGGAGCTGAACTGGAACTGATGACTTAGGTATATGTATGGGCATATACCTAAGCAGTGTCAGATGTTACTTCGTGATTGTATCTTTCCTTTTCGGTTTATCCTTTGTGGATTCTAGGATACCTTCTGGGGTATCGGGGTCCCTACTGAGTAGCTTATACTCACCCCTGCACGGGATATGCCCGCACTACATTATGTTGGTTACAGATGACGGACAATGCTGATCGTGGTTGAGAGTTGCGGAGCAGGACGGTACCCGGAGGTGGTCCACTGGGCGGGATGTACTCAGAGCGGATGGCTGGACCCGAGGAGCTGTGGGGGCTATCTATACTCACCCTTCACGTGGGACTTCCAGTGGACGGATCGGCATTGCAGCTTTACTTTCAGTTGTTATTTTCCCTTTCTAGTTGTACTTTACTTTAAGTTTGGGTTTGTATTCTGGCCCCATTATTTTTCCGCACTTACTGTTGTAGCTAGTTTTTACTTAGTGTTTACTTCTACTGCTTTCTTTCTCTGTGGTGTTTTTTTACTTTACAAAGGCAATTCCTTCCCTTTTTACCGGGAATTACACCTTGGTGCTAGTCGCTAGCCCCTGGCCTATGGAAGGCGGGCTTGGGGTAGTCATGACACGGGCCCCGAGGACGGGTCGTGACAAATTGGTATCAGAGGAGTTCGGTTCTACCGCAGAACTCAGGACTCTAATCTTTTTCTATGTGAAGAAATAGTGTTAAGAGTATTGAGTATGGTTATCAGACCAGGGAGTCCAGTGTTGGTGCAGCGGCCAACGTATCCGTACACCAGGACCCTAACTTCTGATTTCCGACTTAATGCACTAAAACATTGAATGCATGTGTGTTTCATGTTTTATTTGTGATTACTTTATGTCATCTCACCAGGTATACTGTTTGACCGTGGCGCACCTGTTTCTTTTCAGGATGGCCCCACGATGGAAGCTAGCTAGGGTTCTGAGATTTGTGCGTGGCGATAGCCCACCGAGCGATGAGGCCTCGTTACAGGGCCCTCTGACAGCAGAGGCACCGTAGGTACCTCTACTCGCTGAGCCACCGAAGCTACCAGCCCCAGCCGCTGATGATGCACATCACCTTAGTGCACTGCACGAGTTTCAGTGCCAGCGACCGCCCAGGTTCCGCAGGGAGACGGACCCCCAGGCAGCCGAGGATTGGCTGGAGGTAGTTGTACGAGTTTTCAGGTTAGTGAGGACACCAGCAAACCTCATGGTGATCCTCAAAGCGAGCTTACTGCACACGGCAGCAGGCCGATGGTGGAGCTTGATGCTCTAGGTGCACGATGAGGCATCTCTTCTCTGGACGGATTTTGAGAGCCTCTTCTGCTCAGAGTTCGTCCCATCCACCCTCCGTGCGGTGCACATCTAGGAGATTCTACAGCTGCGGCAGGGCAGCTTGACGGTCGCCCAGTACTCGGCGAGATTTACCGATCTCTCGCGCTACTCGACAGACATGGTACGAGACCCATTCTTCCAGGCCAAGACCTTTGAGCAAGGATTGAGGCAGGAGATCAGGGCATCGTTGATCTCCCTCAGCATTCCGACTCAGGAAGGAGTACTGGAGCGAGCCCTTATGATCGAGAGCTTCCTTAATGAGCTTTCATCAGCAGCGAGACCTACCGCGGGGTGGCACGTAGCAGAGTCTTCTGTAGCTGGAAGTATGCAGATGAATCATGGGTCCAAGAAGACCAGACCCTCAGGAAGACGACCTCAGGACACTGGCTCAGCAGTGCGGGCCACAGAGTGCGGAGCCAGTCTTTCGAGAGGTAGGCAGTGCTACAAATGCGGCGGGCAGGGCCACATGGCTCATGACTGCCCAACCTGCCGTATCGAGGAGCAGCAGATGATTGAGGGACCACCCAGGCAGAGGCAGAGGGTTGACCTTGGCGGTCTGCAGGGAGCAGGCGAACGAGGCAGAGGAGCTGGCCAAGCAGCAGGTGGTGGGCAACGCTTTGAGGCTCTACCACCACCACCACCAGGAGGTCCACCCCGACCACAGGGAGCTAGAGGGCAGAGACATGCACAGCTTCAGGCAGCGGAGGCCTACTACCACGGCCCACCCGAGATGATTCGAGGTACTATCTATGTCTATTCCACCCTTTATGCAGTTTTTATAGACACAGGAGTGAGTCATTCTTTCATAGCCGCTGCCCTTGTTCAGAGCTCGGAGATTCCGACAGAGCCGTTGGCTCGATCCTTACGGCTAGAGACTCCTACGGGAGCAGACTCGACGATTACGCACTGGTGCCGGTAGTGTGAGATTACTATAGGAGGCGAGAGCTTTGGCTGTGATCTTCTTGTAGCGGCGTCGAGGCCTTACGACGTCATCTTGGGCATGGATTGGTTATCTACAGTCCATGCTCAGATCGACTGTATTAGGCGCAAGGTGCGATGTGTACGCATCGACGGGAGCAGGTCAACCTTCACCGGTGAGAAGGGAGACTTTGCAGCACAGGATGGACTCCCGCATAGGAGAGGATATCCCATCACTCATCAGTTGGCTAGCCTCATCCTAGGAGCCGTTGACGTGCAGAGTCCTAGTTTCCCTGAAGTGGTGGATCAATATGCAGACGTTTTTCCCAACGACGTTCGAGGACTACCTCCTCGAAGAGAGGTATAATTTTATATTTATCTATACCCCGGGACATCCCCAATATCCACCCCGAATATCGGATGGCTCCCGCCGAGCTTCGAGAGCTACAGGTACAGTTGGGGGACTTGCAGGGCAAGGGATTCATCCGACCCAGTGTTTCACCATGGGCTTCCCCGATATTGTTTGCCAAGAAGACGGACGAGAGCTTGCGACTTTGTGTCGACTATCATCGCCTGAACCAGGTGATAGTGAGGAATAAGTATCTACTACCGAGGATTTATGACCTCTTCAATCAGATCAAGGGAGCACGGTGGTTCTTAAAGATAGACCTCATGTCATGCTATCAATAGCTCAGAGTTCGGGACGAGGACGTACAAAAGACGACTTTCAGATGTCGGTATGGCCACTATGAGTTCTTGGTTAGGCCATTCGGCGTAACCAATGCTCCAACAGTGTTCATGGGCCTCATGAACAGGATCTTTCATCCATACCTCGATCATTTTGTCGTGGTCTTCATTGACGACATGTTGATTTACTCGACCACTGAGGAGGAGCACGCCTACCACTTGCGGGTTGTACTAGACACACTACAAGAGAACCAGCTTTATGGAAAGCTCTAGAAGTGTCATTTCTGGATACGTGAGGTACACTTGTTGGGACACATCATCTCTGAGGTGGGAGTTGCGATGGATCCTGCGAAGATCGAGGTAGTTCCAGCTTGGGGGCCACCCATGAGCGTGATGGAGGTGTGGAGTTTCTTGGGACTAGCTGGATACTATCAGAGATTTGTGCCAGACTTCTCCAGAGTTGCGGCACCACTCTCAGCTTTGACGAAGAAGGGGAAACCCTTTGTGTGGTTAGACATATGTCAGCAGAGCTTCCAAGAGCTGAGACAGAGATTGACCAGCGCACCTATCTTGAGGTTGCCGGAGGAGGGAGTAGGGTACGTAGTCTACTGTGATGCATCAGGGACTGGACTCAGATGTGTCCTGATGCAGGAGTGGGAAGTGATCACCTATTAATCACGTCAGTTGAGGCCGCATGAGTAGAACTACGCTACCCATGACCTGGAGTTAGCAGTAGTGGTCTTCGCTCTGATGACATGGCGACACTATCTGATGGGTGAGTGCTTTACAGTCTTTTCTGACCATCAAAGTCTCAGGTACATCTTCTCTCAGAAGGACCTGAACCTGAGACAGAGGCGATGGCTCGAGTTCCTCCAGGACTATGACTTTGAGATAGTTTATTCTCCTGGAAAGGGGAACGTAGTAGCTGATGCTCTCAGCAGAAGGACGAGCATTCAGCTACTTAGGGAGGTGACAGAGCAGCTAGCCGCTTTGCAGATAGCCTTCATGGATAGGGATGGAGCAGCCTTTCTTCAGTCACTCACAGTCACACCTCCACTACTACAATGGGTCAGATAGGCACAATGAGGGGCCACCGACTGTGAGACGCGGCGTGCACAGATATCCTCAGGACAGGCACCTGATGGTTTCTCCTTTGGAGGAGAGCATGACGTCCTTTTCAGAGGATGTACCTTGGTAACAGTTGCTTTACGGGAGGAGGTGCTAAGGGAGTTTCACAATTCCCCTTTGGCGATACATCCTAGAGTGGCGAAGATGTACCAGGATCTCAGACGACAGCACTGGTGGCCGGGCATGAAGAAGGTTGTGGCAAAGTTCGTTTCTCGATGCCTCACCTGCCAGCAGGTGAAGGAAGAGCACCAGGTACCAGCAGGCTTGGTACAACCTTTGGAGGTCCTGAAGTGGAAGTGGGATGACATATCTATGGACTTCGTCACTGGACTTCCACGCACTTCCAGAGGTCACGACTTCATTTGGGTGACTGTCGACCGACTCACCAAGTCGTCTCACTTCTTACCCATCAGAGAGCAGGGCTCAGTAGAGAGCTTGGGACGTCTCTACGTTTAGGATATTTTACGGCTTCATGGTGTGCCATCGTCTATCGTCTCCGATCAAGATGCTCGCTTTAATTCCCGGCTTTGGAAGGGGTTATAGGAGGCATTCAGGACGCAACTACGTCTGAGCACCGCCTTTCACCCTCAGACGGATGGTCAAACGGGGAGAACCATTCAGAATCTCGAGGAAATGCTCCACGCAGGTGTCCTCGACTTTGGTCACAGCTGAGAGGACCACCTACCCTTGGTGGAGTTCACGTACAACAACATCTACAACTCCACCATTGGGATGGCACCATACGAGGCGTTGTACGTCCGACCTTGCAGATCACCATTGTGCTGGACAGACCCTGGGGAGACAAAACTTGTGGGACTGGAGATGGTCCAGGCCACGAAAGAGAAGGTCCAGGTCATCCAGGAGCAGATGAGGACAGCTGAGAGCTGACAGAAGTCTTATGCTGACAGGAGGCAGAGGCCACTGGAGTTCGAGGATGACGACCACGTCTTCTTGCGGGTCTCACCTCGATGTGGATTACAGAGATTTGGCTGGGGCAGAAAGTTGTCTCCACGCTTCATCGGACCATTCCAGGTCCTTAGTAGGATTGGAAAGGTGGCTTATCACCTGGCTCTACCACCTCAGTTGCACCGGGTGCACGACGTCTTCCACGTATCTTAGCTGAGAAGATACGTGCATGACCTGACGCATATCATTGAACATGGGGAGCTGGACGTTGATGATGGGGTGACTTTTGCGGAGGTCCCAGTGGAGATCGAGGATCGACAGGAGCAGGTCCTACGTGGATGGTGGATTCCTCTAGTGCGCATCATATGGCAGCACGAGAACCTCCAGGAGAGCACTGGGGAGCGGGAGGCTCAGATGTGTGCTCAGTACCCACATTTGTTTCCCTAGTTTTTGATGTATCTTTACAGGGACGTAAAGCCCTGAGGTGGGAGTGATGTAAAGACCCAAAAAATTCAAGGAAATATTTTTCTTAATTTTCTTGGGAATTTTAAAAGAACGCAGTTTCTAACGGCACCTGATTCCGAGGCCCGGTGTGCCCGGAATCATTTTCCGAAGTTTAGCTCGGGTACGTTCAGTGAACGAACGAGCGAGTTTTTCTAAGTTTTGAACCGGTGCTCGGAATCGAATTCCAGGGGCACCAATGTAATCGCAGTGCCAATAATTTCTTAGAAACACATTTTCAGGAGTTGCGTTTGCTTGGGTGTGGTTTTTAATTTTTGGGGTTAAGTTAAGAAATAAAATAAAGTGGTGTGACAATTTATTTTATTTTACTTAAAGCGGCTTAACCTAAGTTAAGCGGATAACGTGGGACCCATAATATCCTACCCACTTGGTAGGATATTTGTGAGGTGTGGCCCACACAAGCCCCAACGTTTCTTCCCTTCTAAGTAATGCACCCGCACCCCCTTTTAATGAAGTCAAACCGTGTGTTTATTCTGGTTAAGAAACACCTCATTAATTTGGGCGGTTAAATCATTACAATTAATTCATTGAATTAATTGTTCATTTCTTTTCTTTTGAAATTCAAATGCTTGATATATGTTAATAAAATAAGTGTTGAACTCATTTTATTTTGTTGTAATTCTGGTTGTGGGAGCCTTTGGGAGAAAAAGGAGAGGTCTTGAGGATTCTTCGTTCTTCGACGAAGAACGCGAAGAACGCACTGCCGCCGATGAAGAACGCCGACCTCCGACGGCGGACGACGGCGAGAGACGCCTTCCTCGGAGACCACCTAACGCCAACGACATTCCTTCCGTGACGCTTTCTTCCGCGGCGATCCTCTTCTTCCGCGACGGTTAATTCCGCGACGAACTCCCATTCGATGACAACGTTGAGGTAGGGGTTATGTGTCTTAATTTGTGAAATCTTTTATCATCTAACCTCGTTCATTTGGACCGCTTGATATTGTTTAACGGGAGGGGGCCGGACCGCACAAACACGGCCGACCCTCCTCCCTTATTATTATTTTGTTGTTGCGGTTCGAAGGAAAGTAACGCGGTGCCGTCGTACCACGTGGGAACGAGCGGCAAGAAATGTGTGGCGTTGTCATGCCATGCATTTGAGAATTGAACCAGAGACGCGGCACCGTCGCACCGCGCCGGTGAACTACGAATACACCGCAGCCGGAGCGGGGCCGCGGCGCTGTCGCGCCGCGCCGGACAGACAAAGGTCGCGGCTGGTTCTGGGCCGCGGCAAAGCAGGGGAACCAGCGGCCAGTTCCGGGCCGCCGGCATCGGAGCAGGGGGACCGGCCTTGCCGGTCCCGTGGCGGCAGAAGCCGGCCGGCCGGAGCAGGCCGACCGGACCGTAGAAGAACCGGGGGTTTGAAACCCCCGGCTGGCCGGACGTGAGCAGCCCCATTAAGGGGCCACGGTTACTACACGTGGGGGCAGCGCCCCCTGCATCCGAACGGCTCGGCCGTTCGGCCGAGTCCCTGGCCAGCGCGCCGCGCGCCGGGCCGGCTGCCCTGGCCGGTCCGCCAGACCGGGCCGCGCAAGCCAGGCCGGGACACACCCAAGCGGGTCGGACCCGGACTCGGTTCGGGTCGACCCGGTATGGGCCGACCCTGGGGGTATCGGGCCGGGTCAGACCGGGCCCGAACCCCCTAATACCGAACCTCTTTCGGTCTGTTGCCCATAACGTGAGCTACGAGACTCCGATCGACGCACCGTCAGTTGCAATGAGATACTTGGATCGATAAGGTCATTTTTGTTTATCGCACTTAAGGTTTTGGAGAACTTTGGGTTCGGTCGGGTTGGTTCGTACACGAAACCAACCGGGCCCTCGGAGCGAAAACGCTTATAACTTGAGTTCCGGACATCCGATTGACGTGCCGTCGACTTTGTTGGATTCCTCTTAGTGAGACGAACCTTTTGGCTTACTTTTCTCGAGGTTTGGACGCATGTGGAGTATGGTCAGGTTGGTTTTGACTTAAAAACCAACCGGGCCCCTGTGACGAAAAAGCCAATAACTTTCAGACTGGGCATCCGATTGACGCGCCATCTGTGACGTTGGGTTGCTGTTGTTGATACGGAACTTTTGGATACATAAACTCTGTACTATGTGTCAGTTGATGTATCAGCCCCTCGGCTCGTGGAGCAAACCATCCCGAACGAGCTTGCTGTGTGCAGGAACCCTAGAGCTGGCTGCGACTGCGATGACGACGATGACTATACAGAGATCCTCAGTGGATTCAAAGATGATGACTACAACACTCAGCGATCCTACATGGATCAGTGCTACCGATCCTGTGTGGGTCCGATCCTATGTGGGTTAGTGCTCAGCGGTCCTGTGTGGGCCAGTGCCTACAGATCCTGTGTGGGTCCGATCCTGTGTGGGTCTTTGCGGGGGATAGTTACCTATCGATCCTGTGTGGGTCAGATCCTTTGTGGGTCATTGCAGGGGTTAGTACCTATCGATCCTTTGTGGGTCCGACGACATAGATGAATCAGTGGCTATATCTAATCATCTCTATCGTCATATGAATAAGTATACCTGTGTGAGCTGAATCTTGACTTGATATCCTGTGTGGATTATGTTATGCTTTCCTGTGTGGATTGGGTTGTGATTTCCTATGTGGAACGGGTTACGTTTTCCTGTGTGGACTGGGTTGTACTTGGGCTCGGATATTGGAGATGAGCTGGAATTGATGACTTAGGTATATGTATGGGCATATACCTAAGCAGTGTCGGATGTTACTTGGTGATTTTATCTTTCCTTTGTGGTTTATCCTTTGTGGATTCTGGGAGACCTTCGGGGGTCTCAGGGTCCCTACTGAGAAGCTTATACTCACCCCTGCACGGGCTATGCCCGCACTACATTGTGTTGGTTGCAGACAACAGACAACGCTGATCGTGGTTGAGGCTTGCGGAGCAGGACGGTACCCGAAGGTGGTCCACTGGGCGGGACATAATCGGAGCGGACGACTGGACTGGTGGAGCTGTGGAGGCTATCTGTACTCACCCTTCAGGTAGGACTGCCAGTGGACGGCTCGACGTTGCGGCTTTGCTTTCAGTTGTTGTTTCGCCTTTCCAGTTGTACTTTACTTTCAGTTTGGGTTTGTATTTTGGCCCCCTTACTCTTCCGCAGTTACTGTTGTACCCAGTTTTTACTTATTGTTTACTTATACTGCTTACTTGCTCTGTGGTGTTTGTTTACTTTACAAAGGCAATGCCTTCCCTTTTTACCGGGAATTACGCCTTGGTGATAGTCTCCAGGCCCTGGCCAATGGAAGGTGGGATTGGGGTAGTCACGGCACGAGCCCTGAGGACGGTTCGTGACATCCCTCTCCGGATAGTTCATGTGCATGTCATTATGAAAGATATGTTTCTAGGGTTAACAAATCTAAAAATGTATTTCAAGCCCGACTTAACATAACCAAATAAATGACAATTGGAATTTCTGTGCACTGGGTTCGACTCTCCTGGGGATATTCATAGAATAGTTCACATTTTCAATACAAAGCTTAATAAATGATTTTAAAAGAAAACATGTCCCTAAATAAATAGTGTTTATTATTATGAGTTTATTTATACATAAATTTCCAATTAATGTTAGGTGTTTTACTATTTTGAAATTATGCATTACAGTTCAAAATATAATTTACTATATTCCCTTGTTTGAAATGGATCTTAGTGGAAGAAATGGAATATGACTCAAGGTATGTATTACATGTAGTGATTTCCCTAATATGCAGGATAATTTTATTGAAGCTGGAGCTGATACTAAGATAAACAATATATATCTATAATAGGATAGCTGACAAGTGTTATAAAAAATAAACTTGCCTATAGGAATCATCATAATTCAAAACATGGAGCCACAGTGTTATACAGATTCATGAGACATAACCTCCATCATTCAATGGTACAAAAAACCCATTTATAGGGGAGCATTGGATAAGTTCCTTATAGAAGTTCTTTCTCTCTTAGGTAAATAACAAAAAGGGATATGGTTGTCAAGGAAATTTATCGTCACTTGGGATATGAGGTTAAATGGTGGAAATTTATTGAAAAAAATATGAGGAGGAAAAAATAGAAAACATGGAATGGAGGTATTTTAATGAAAATTCCTTGTAAAAATATTTCCATACATAATAATGAAAATGTATGGGAAAAAATACTCAGAATATTAGGATAAAGCAGTATGATAATATTTCTATATATGAATCCCAAATTAAAATGTTATCCGGGCATTTTTTGGATGACGTACTATAAGGACCAAGCCTTAAAACATTACATAATCTTGAATTAAATGAATAAATCACATTGAGGATCCTTTTTAGGTTTAGAGTTTTAGAGAATTAGGACATAACTATTACATATCAAAGATTACAAGGTAGACACATCTACTCAGTTTCCATTTTCCTTCATAAAATATAAACTCTTGAACAAAATATTCAAGTCTAGTTCTATGTTTTAGACATCATGACATTTCCTTGATCCCATCCTTGACCGTATTCCACTTTAAGTCCTGTGGAAAACATTTTAAAAACTTGGGATGAGTAAAAAAAGCTCAGTAAGGGATATAAAAACACGGAAAGGAAACATTAGTCCATGTATACGTAAGAATCAATGAAAACACACTTTACTCATAAACCATTAGCACTTTAACATACCTCATGAAATCATATGATTTATGAATAACTCATAGAAAACATAATACGTAAAGGTAACTTGAGGAATTAATTACATTCTTGCATAGAGAGTAACCCTCATGGTTACGTTTGGAATACCCATCATAGTATATTCCCTAAATCTCTTCGGATAAACCTCAGCGTTTAAATCCTTCGCGTTACCCAATGCATTGGAGAGCTATCACGCGCTCACCTGCCCTAGTTTCTCACAGAACTACCCGATTTCATAAACATTGCCCAAGAACCATAACATAATCATAAAAATTAAAACATGCATTAAAGAAACATAAAATTTTCACATTTCAATCACAAGATATCACATCATGATATAAAAACATCAAATAAAACCATTAAAACTCTATGAGAGAAATATCCCTTTATACTTTGAAAATATTAAAAGAAGACATTTAAAGGAGATTTTAGAATCAAAGTGTCCCATACCACTTCGAAACTTTTGAAAGGGTTTTAAAACATTCATGTCCATATAAATAAATCCCTAAAACCATTTTCAAAACATAGACATGGATGATAAATGTTTAAAATAATAAATCATTAAAACCATTTAAAACAATGTTTTAATAAAAGAGTCCTTTTCCATTTTGAACATTTAAATTATAAGCCACATGAAAGTATACCATTTTAAAAACATTTAAATGACATTATTATAGACATAATATGGATATGGAAAGTCAAAGGGGCTGTATATACACTTTATAAAATAATAAAAGTGCATATCATTAAGAAATGTCTCAATGAGAAGAAATTGAGATGTAATCCCAATCAAGGATCATGAAAATAGAGCAAGGATAAAGAAATGACATAATTATGTGTGACAAATATAAATACAATAAATATAAATGGATACTCAGTTTAAAACCATTAGATGTCATCCACACATATTCATAGCACAACATAATCAAGAAGTATAGGTTTAACCCAAAGAATTGGAATTGGGTTAAGTATTTCCCTTGCAAAAATTTGATAGCCTAACGACGTCACATCAAATTTTAGAAAAAGCGTTGATGAGAGAGATAAAGGGTATATCATCACTTGGAAATAAAATTTACAGCAATAAGGATATATAAGAACATATCCCAACATAATAATATGTAATTTAAAAGACAAAACAAAAAACAAGTCTTTTAAAAATAGGAGGTTGAAAGGTTCCCTTACCGACTTGGGTAACTTTCGAAACGTACACCCCATGAAAGAAGGACTATAAAACATTGATGTAAATACTCATAAAAGAAACTATATTACACAAAGATAAGAATAATGGGTAGTACATACACCACTCAAAGGAAAGGGTGGAAAATGCAGCATAAATCTCACGGGAATAAAAGTGAGATGAAAAATCCCTTACGAAAACTTGGCAGCCTAACAACGCCACTTAAAACTTCTAAAAATGGATTTATGAGATCAAATAGGGTCTCTCATAATATGAATATAAAAATTAAAGAATGATTAATATAAAAGAAAATCCCAAAACATAAGAAATATGAGCTTAAAAGAAATGACATAAAAGAGATTACTTAAAAAGAAAGAGAGAGGTAGGATCCCTTACCTCAAGTCCGACTTGTCTTGTTCATTTCTCTATATTCCTAAATAATAAACTAGAGTAAATTTATACTTGAATAAGAACCTTTTTCAAGTTAATTATTCATTTTATATCACTTATTACCATGTTGTGAACATTATGTAATTATTTAAGTTAATAATGGTCGTTTTGTCGATCATTGGTACTTGAGTCAAAAATAAACTTCATATAATTACAAGTTGTTCATGTGGTAAAATATCCATTATATACAGAATTATATTCATGATGTAGATATCATATATATCATATATATCCAATATATACTTGAATTTATAATATTACATAACATTTTGAAGGTAAGAAATGAAATGCACCGTTCATTGAGATGGTAAGCCGTACGTACGCATGAACACTACTTTTATTTCTATTTCATATTTAATGGAATTAAAACTAAATGATATATATATATATATATATTATAATTCTATTATAATATATATGTTATATTATTCACATAAGTTCATGAATTTCATTCTTTATACATTCCATGTATTGCATGAACGAGTCAAATCACTTGAGGGGGCGGTAGTCCACACTTCCTCAAATGAAATTATCGCATTTGCACAACATGAAAAGCATAAAGGTATGTTTTAAATGTTAAATGCAGAAAAATAGAGTGTAAATAAATATAATATATATAATAAATAAATATAGTGCCATCCGTTGACACTCCTTTTTCATCACATTGTCTAAAAGAATGGAAAGGGAAATGACTTAGCACAAATTG
The DNA here is from genome assembly GCA_963277665.1 of Viscum album. Lineage (NCBI taxonomy): Eukaryota > Viridiplantae > Streptophyta > Magnoliopsida > Santalales > Viscaceae > Viscum > Viscum album. Next base: position 636,924,945 of record OY728146.1, on the reverse strand, counting down.
ATGCATCCTTTGAAGAAAACATCAAAAATCAACAAAGGCATGAACAAGGCTTCAAAAGCACAGGTGTTGTGAAAGTTCCATCATTGTCACGCAAGTATACTTGCACACCACCTAATGGTTGCGCAATTGACTTGCGCGCCCTAAAAGATAACTGCCCAGGGTCTTCTCCAACCTATAAATAGACCCTATGGGCCCCCCATTTGGGGAGAAATTTTTTCCCGAATTCAGATTTAGAGCTATGAATGCCCAAGTCTCTTCTTCAGGTCTTCCGAACTCTTCTAAGGTAATTATTTACCTAGAATGTAAGGTCTAAACAAGAGGAGTAAGGTCTAAGTGTTATAATTCACTAACACTTGCGCGCCTAAGGTGTTTTACCCTTAAGGGAAATGAACATAATTGAGCGCCGCTCTACTTCCTCACCAAAACTTGAGTGCCTCTATTTTGGAAGTAGTTAGGATAATTATAAAGGTATTGGTCAAGGATCTCCCAAGTATTACCATGATGGTTTACAAACACGCAAGTACCCATGTGTCGCGCAGGTATACCTGCGCGACCAGGATTTGCACGCCCACACAGTACTTGCGGGCCTTCCATGACATGCGCGCCCCAGCCTTTTTGGGTGACTTTATTTCCCATTTAACCCCTATTATGTCGTTCCACCTCTCCTATTCAAGATTCAGCCTTCAAGACACTCTTCAAATTTATTTATAGCATGATTTCTTGATTCGGCTTCTTTATCTGAAAGGAACTCTGTGGAACATTTCTCAAAACCTAGTGATTTTCACATATTTTGGTCACTAAAGATTGAGATTTAATTCATTCAACCTCATCCTTTAAAGATAAGAGAACCCCTTAAAATGGCCTTCCTTTTCAGGAGTAAGTCCCAGTAATAATTCCCATTAATTCTGGGCATCCTCCTTAGGAGTAATCCCCAAGTCCCCTAATTTGGGCATCCTTTTCAGGAGTAAGCCCCAATCTTAAATTTCCCAAATCTGGGCATCCTCCTTATGAGTAAGCCCCAACTATAATTCTCAAACCTGGGTCTCCTTTTCAGGAATAATCCCTAGTCATAATTCTCAATGTATGGGCATCCTCCATAGGAGTAAGCCCTACGTCCTCATTAACCTCAGCCTCCTTTTCAGAAATAAGCCCCAGTCTCAAATATTGGCATCCTCATTAGGATTAAGACCCAAGTCCTCATTAACCTGGGCCTCCTTTTCAAGAATAAGCCCCAATCTCAAATATTTGCTTCCTCCTTAGGAGTAAGCCACAAGTCCCTTAATTTTCTCTTAACCAGTCCTAATTTACTTTTGATCTAGTCTTCCTTCTCAAGAGTAAAACCCAATCATAAGTCCTCTCCTAATTTGGGCCTAATTTTCAGAAGTAAGCCCCAAGTTAGAGTATTCAAATCTCCATGAAGCACATATACCTTTATGGACCCTGTTCCTAGATTTATTCCCTGAAGTAAATCCTAATATTCATTTATCTGGGAAGTCATACATACATAAGCCCCAAATTATTTCTTATGATTGCATCTTTCATGGCACAATTGTCTGGTTTTTACCAATACCTCTTGTTTCTCACACCGAGCATGACTCACGTGTGCTTAGAGTGTAAAAGTAATTATTAAATCCTTATTTGAGCCATCAATCATAAACATCATACTCCCATACTTGAACTACGCTGGTTTTAATTCCTTTTCCAAAATAAAGGATATGTAGGTAGCCCATCTGCGGGTACGAACCCAACTTTGAAACAATTCATTTCCTTCTGAATGACAATAAACTTCATGTGCCCCATTGAGTGGCTTTAAAACCAGTATGGTCATCATAATGACCAAGAGACTTTTATGTATCAAAGTATACCATTGACTAAGAATCTCTAACAAATACAGATGATTCTCTATCAATGAAGAACCTCGAATACATATAAAAGATTCTCTAAATTTCCTACATATTAATCATTGATTGTCAAATCTAAAGGAAAAGCTCATTTTATACTTGGTAATGTAATAAGGATTCATGAAAATAACTTAAATCTATAAAGAGAGTCCCAGAGTAGACAATAATTCCCCTCAAAAAGGTTTGATGAGTCCGAACTCCCATCCTATCGACCAATGCAAATTACTAAGCCTCATCAGTCCACAACTAATGAGCGCCTACCTTTGGAAAGTAGGTCCAAATGGATGTGGAATCATTGGATGTTTCTGGTTCTACGAACAAACTCGTTAGAAACCGATTGGAATGTTTGAACCTTCAATCAAGGAGGTCAAACCCAATTCTAGGGGAAAAAATGGTGAACCCGACGTGAAACATTAACCAAGTTAAAATGATGTTTTTATTATTTGTTAGGCCCATATTTAAAACTCAATGAGAGGGCCAACAAAAAAAACAATAATTGACATATGTGCTCATCCAAAAGATGTAGTGGCTGAGTTTATATTGATGACGTCTGTTATATCAAACATGAACTCTTTTTACAAGATTTTATGCAATATAGGAAATGGTTACTCTCAAGTTCACACCTGTGAATACCACTGCTGCGAATTCCACTGCTGCTACTCCTGCTGGATCATCGTCCGCTCTAAGGACGATATCACCTACTCAGCGTCTTCAATACTGGGTATCAAATGCGCTGGTTAAGGAGTACCATCAACACGGTACCATTCCAACTCTGGAGGCTGCCCGACAAGCCCTCCAAGTGAATAACTCACCCTAGTCGTCCGGACAGCGACAACCAGTGATCAAGAAACAGGAAGTCCTAACCACCGTCTCCAACCGTTTTGGGTCGTTATCCCTAGAACACAATCACCATTCGCTCCCTTATTCTAGGGAAGTGAATGAACAGGTCCCTCAGGTCCTTATTTCAAGAAGAAAGCAGTCCTTCCCAAGGGCTCCCACCAACAATCGCCGCCAGACTCGTGCGGCAGTGCTCCCTCAGTATGATGAGGGTACGAACTCCAGGCGTTCGGCTCAGGTTCCTCGAACTCGAGCAGGCAAGACGAATCACCAGAGGTGAAATCCAGTCAACAGTGAGCAGGTTCTCATCTATGCCATCTCCGAAGAAGTCCACCAACCTAACTTGGTGGCAAGCAACAAGCAGGCACACACACCTTCCCGTTTTAATTCTGCTGTCCAGCAGACTCGTCTGGCAACGTCACGCCAATCCTGCCAGGCAATTCTGGCGGAGTACTATAGGTAGGAACATACACCTGTTTATACATCACTAGCTAGTTAGTAGTCTCGTTTGACTATATATGATGGATCTCGTCAACCACGTTCGGCGAAGTGAAATCAGCAGACACATACACCTGCTAGTATTTATCAAGCCTACCAATAGTCTTGCTTGGTAGCATTCGAAGAAGTCAGTCCGAAAGCTTTGGCGACAAACAGGAGGAAAACTCAACTCTATGCCCCTACACTTGAGTACTGTCAAGATTCACTGATAGGAAAAGGAGGACAGGAGCAGGCACACACACCTACTCCAAGCACAGAATAGACGTATATCCCCATTCCGACAGCTGAAGTCACCAAGAATATTCTATCAATGGTGAAAGAGCAGAAGAAAATTCCTGCTCATATCATGGATTCCTGTCAGGATATTATAACAGATTCAGCGGCATCTCATAGAAAGACACATAAATCTATCCTTATCAGTGGAGTGACACATCAACAGTTCACTCCGGAACAGATGCACACATCTGTTCCAGTCTAAGAGGGTTGTGGGGCATACTCCCCCATATCATATGGACAACCAAGTCAGGCACATACACCTGATTTGAGTAGAGATCATCAGCCTAACCTAACCATCTCTCCTGATCAGGCACATACACCTACTCAGAGTAGCCAATTTCATCAACAAGTGGTTTCTAAGGTGAGTAAGAAGGCGTATAAGAAAAAGACCTGCCCACCACAGATAAGAGATCAAGAGACAATCTGTAACAAGGCATTGCTTGATGCTAGAGTTCTTGAATCCCTCAGATATTTATCTGTTGGAATTCAAGATTCTACTCCCTCATTTCCAAATAGTGGGAACATTAATTCAGAAGGTCTTCAACAGACACTTCCTCATGAAGACTTGCTTCAAGACAATTCGGTCGATCTCGAAGTTTCATCTTCATATTCGAGCCACATGAACCCTCTGTGTGGCCAGAAGACTAAGGAGCAAGAGATCTCATCTTTTACTGTAACCCACCATGGTGGTCCTCCCCATGATGATTAATTTCTCTGAGAAAGTCCTCTCCATAGTAGTGATGCACATTGTCCGGAAAATGCTCAAGTGGACAATGTAGTTCCGAGAAAGCCCTCTTATCTTGAGGCACTTTCAAATGCGAAACCAGTCATGTCTGATGTTTCATCGCTGGTAGGTGAAATAATTTATCAATCAGAAGATAGCCCAGGGTGTAGGTGATTCTCCGAACCACCCCTAAGTCATGCATCTTCTAGTTTAATCAGTGATTTCTCTACCAATACTGTTGAATCCAATGAAGAAACAAGGAAGCACCAGCTCTGGTCAAAACAGGTAGAATAATCTTCATCAAATGATAAAGATGAAATTCTGAACATGAGAAAACAACTGGCGAAAGGTGAATTGCCATTCATGTTTTGGCCTATGGCTGACTCTCAGTATGACATTCTAGAAATTTTGACGGAAGATGGAATTCATGATATTCATCTCAACATATAGAAAACTCTTTGTCAGTTGAAAAAGAAAGTATTATCTTATGATGAATATGTAAATCATGTTAAGATAATATAATGGTTACAACGACAAATTGGCTTGGCATCTCTATCAGTCTCTCGATATCCGAAGGCTGAAAAGCAGCAGAGAGCCCTTAAGCATTCATGCCTTGGTGCACTAAGAAAGTTGCTCCAGTAAATTGACAATTACCCATCTGTTATTCATGTCAGAGGATGGGGTGTTCATGGAGCACTACATTTCACGGTGCTCTCCAGTCAGAAAATCCCACTGAAAACAGTCTCATGCAATGTTATTTCCCATGGCCGACCAAAGATACCTGGCTTTGTTTGTAATCAAAATCTTGCCCAAGAACATGCTTCAACTAGTTCCTCTCAAAATCAAGAATACAATGAACAGTTTTTGAATTACTCCTGCATCAAGTAAACAAGAATATTGAACAAGCCTCTCGTTTGGAGCAAGAACATCACCAAGTGACAGAAGTGTCAGAAATCATCCAACGGTCTTTTGAACCGGGTGATAAAAGTGGATGTCGATTGATGCATCCAGCTAATTTCTGGACTAAGGTCTGCAAGATCAGGAGAGATTTTAAGAAAGTCTCATACATAGCATGTCAAGAGCCACCCTAGCTCACCAGACTGGGAATTATTTTAAACCAACCCTCGGAATCAACAAATAGGATTCGAGGAGTTGAGAAAAGATAGCAGGAACAGCCCCAGTCCACTGGACTGGGGACTTTTTCAAATCATCAAATCCCTCCTCATAGAAATTTGGTCTTTTCTCGATTGGGGAAGAAGCCACAAGAGTAACGGAGAGCCAAATTATCAAGATATTCTCTCCAAATTACTGTTCTTCAAGAATTTCTTTAGGGATTGAATCAAAAAAGGCAATGTCTCATCAAAGAAATGGAAGGAGACAATATCACAGAAATGATAATAGAATGGATCTGATGCATTATGAATCAATCAATGTCATCATTTCCATTGTTACTGTTCCACCAAATGAGGCTCACTCAGAGGGATTAGATGAAGAGGTTCCTGTTCAGGAAGTTGTACGCACAGACACAAATGAAGAAGGTGTGCGTACACGAAATCAAAGGTTTACCCAAAATCTGGGTGTTCCTTCAAATAACCCACTTCCCCCTCTCCGAAATGGATCAAACAAGGGAAAGGGGAAGAATTAGGTTACATATCATCCATATGAATAGGGCCAATCTCTCTCACTATAGAAAAGATTTGCACAACAGGAGGAAGAAATGAAGGAATTGAGGAGGATGAATGCAGAACTACTTCAGGGTAGTATTCCTCCTAAGCGTGCTGAAGTCATTCATCCAAGGGATTTTGTTGCAGCTACTGAGATGGATCAAGAATATACTCCTTTATCAGTACACCCTCACAGGTCTAATCCTACAGGTCAAGTGCAATAACAATTGGTAGTCTTGCCATCAGTTGCAGTACCAGCTGCCATACCTGTCCAAGATCCAGTCAGTGCACATGTTCAGATTCAAGCTCAACTGAATGTTTCTCAAAAGTTAATAAATACTATTGAGTCATTAACAGCTCAGTTGGAAGCTATGAAAGGAAAGCGTGCGCAGGTTAAACCGGAAAAGAAACCTTACCTTGAATGGGTAGATTCAATCTCTCCCCCATCAAATTTTGGGAACCCTGTATTCCATATTTTCAATGGATCAGGCGATCTTGAACATCATTTGACGCATTACGTGTCTTGTTGTGATCCTATGATGGGAACTCCGAACCAGCAAGAAGCAGTGAAACTCAGATGCTTCGTGAAAACCTTACAAGGACCGACTTTTGTCTGGTATACAAGCTTGAAATCTTGGTCAATTACCGGATGGGAAGATCTCCGTCAACGATTTCTTCTTCAATTCCGCTCAACTTTGCCAAAGACAACAGTGTTTGATCTTACAAACTATAAGAAAAAGGGAGAATGAAAGAGTCTCTGATTTCATTGCTCGCTGGAAGGGGTTAACATATTCCCTGAGCCTAGCACTCCCTCAAGAGGAACTGTTGCCAATATGTGTGGCAAATCTGCATGACGAATTACACACGCCATTGATCCCTGTGAAATACACAGGAGGGTTTCAAGACCTTACTTCAATCGCTCAACAAATTGATGATTCTCTTATATAGACTAAGGCTAAATCTTGTGTAATTACATCAGCTCTAGGAAGGAGAATGGGTAAAGCAGAGACTGCTACAGTTATGCTTAAACAAGAACCTGTACATGATTTTACTTCAAAACCTTCATCTTCTCGAAGGGATCCACCTCCTGAGCGCAAAAAAAGGTTGTTTCGTCAAGACGATCAAAGAGATAAAAGACGAAAACAATTTGAGGATTTGGAAAGCAAAACATACTCTTTCTGAAATGAACAAGTTCCTAGCTAGTTCATTTCGGCTCTGGAGAATAATTTGGTTCAGTTGGCAAGGATCAAAAGGCCAAACAAGGAAGGAGATGAAGACCGTCCCAATTATTGCCCATTTAATCAGATACTGGGACATCCCATCCAGGAGTGTTTTTTCTTCAAAGACCTCCTGAAAAATATGGTCGACTCGGGAAAAGTCAAACTAAAAGGTTCTTCAGCTAAGATAGCATGTGTAACTGCTACAGTTCCAGAGGAGGAAGGAGAGTGGCAAGAATTCAAAAGAAAAAATGAACAAAAATATGATGATTGGATGGTCAGAATTATGATCAACTGAACTCATGCTATTTTGCGAACGCAATTGAAGAAACCAATTGTACCTTATGCTATTAATGCTGCAACAAAACCCTCTTCATCAGAGGGAAAATCCTCAATGAAACGGCATGATTCAAAGAAATAAAAATAATCAGAAGAAGATGAGTACGTGTCAAAGCCTAAGTTGTCTTTGACCTTGGCGGACTTCATGCCATCTACTTCAAATCAGTGGGCACCGCCCCATCAAACGGCACAACCTAAATTGGATAGTCAGGAAGAGTCTTCATCGGATGAAGAATTGATTTTAGGTTCTATTAATATGATTCAATTAACAGATTCGTATTCCAGTTGCAGTTTTGATTATAATGAGCCCGAATTCCCTATATCAAATAGAGGAATCAGAGGAAGTTCTAGAGGCTCAGGATACAGTGGAAGACATGGATCTTTTAGAATCCACTATTCCAATTCTACCCCTGTTAGAACTATGTACGCAGCAGAAACTCGTGGCAGATCCCTTCAGTGAGATCAATAAGAACAAGCAAGTTCTTCCACCAATAGAAAATTCAGTCTTGGTAGAGTTATTCTGGAAGACCGGTTGAAGGTTCCATCTTCTTCATCTTAGCAAGTAAATGGATCTAATCAGTCTAATCTTCCAAAACTAGGAATATTGCCAACTCCTATCCTGATAAAAGATGCATCAACTTCCAAAGAATCTTCTTCCAAGGCACCTGCTAAACCACATGTTCCTATTGGGAAATGCAGACCTCTGGATCAAAAGTATGATGTATTGAAACACCTGGGCCAAGTACCTTTTATGTTATCAATTCTGGATGCTTTGAATCTGTCAAAGGATCTTTGGGAGGCACTCATCGAGGCTTTGTCAAGACCTCAAGAGTTTGAAACTGAAATTGCTGCAGCTGAAGTCTATCACGTAGAGAATAATACTGCAGAATTCCATGCAATGATATCTTTCATTGATGAAGATGAAGATGATGTCGTGCATGGACATATTAGACCTTTGTACTTATCTAGAAAGGTCAATGGAATAGACGACTGAAGAACTTTCATTGACAATGGTTCAGGAGTCAACCTCATGCCCATCCGTACACTTCGTCGATTGGGCCACATGGAATCTGATTTATCTCCTTCTACCATGATGTTACAAGGATATGATAAAAATGAACAAGAACCACTGGGCGAATTTACACTAAGAAAATAGTTTGGAGATCTTATTTCCAATTTATATTTCATGGTTGTTGATCAAGACTCAGCTTTCAACATCTTGCTTGGAAGACCCCGGCTACATCAACATGCGGCTATCCCTTCATAATACCATCAATGTCTCAAATATTGTTTCGATGGTCATGTTGGGAAATTGTATGGTGATAAGGCCCCATTAAAGACATGTGAGTCTCAATACATTGAGGCGAAATTATATCACATGAAGGGAAAGGATAAATCCAAAACCAGGGAGATTACCAAAGTTAATGCTCCATATGGTTTGGAAAAGATTCCAGTAAATCCATTTTCACATGTGAGTACAAATTATGTGTTTCCTATCAGTCAAATTGATAGGGTAGACCAAAATCAAAATAATCTTATGGAAATATCCATAATGTCAATTACAAGAATCGATCCAGACAACATGGGAGAAACTGGTAACCCACCAGGCAATGATGAAAGCTCAAATGGAGATGTATTCGTTTCATCCACTGAAATCCAGCAAGTCTATACTTCTCCAACCAGGCCAGAAGAAGTTATAGCAACATCAGAGGTGAAAAATGTTGTAGATTCTTAATCCATCATCTCCTCTTTATTTCCCAAGGAATACCCTTTATCATCAATTGGGTCAGAAATGGAAGCCTCTTCTTCAAGATTTTCAAATTTTAACATCTCTTCTGATCATGTAAATTTTGCTTCATCATCTGCTATGCAAGTAGAAATGGAAGAAATAACACATGATAAAGAAGAAGAGGAAGATCTCAGAGATGCTCCTCCAGCATTTGAAGAGGGTATCTCTTCCACCATGGATGAACTCAGAGAAATAAATCTGGGTACAAAAGAAGATCCACTCCCCACTTTAATAAGTGTGGCCATGACTCTTGAAGAGAAAGAGATGTGTATTTACTTTCTAAAGAAAAATAGATATATATTTACTTGGAACTATACAGAAATTCCTGGGCTTGATCCTGATGTGGCTAATCATCATTTGGGTTTACCATAAGAACATCGAGGATTTAAGCAAGCCGTGAGAAGAACACACCCAACTTATGCTTCCAAAACTGAAGCTGAAGTGGATAAGCTTATCAAAGCTAACTTCGTCATAGAAGTTCAATATCCCAAGTGGTTGGCTAATATTGTCCCTGTGAAGAAGAATAATGAACAAATGAGAGTTTTCATTGATTTCAGAGATCTTAATCGGCATTGTCCCAAGGATTATTTCCCAGTTCTGATTACAGATATTTTAATTGATGCAACAACTGTCTATGAAGCACTTTCCTTCATGGATGGATATTCCTGATATAATCAAATCCGAATGGCCCCAGAAGACGAGGAATCCACAGCCTTCAGAGCCCCTCAGGGTGTGTTTTTCTACCAGGTAATGCCCTTTGGCTTAAAGAATGCAGGCGCAACATATCAGCATTCCATGCATCGTATCTTCAAACCCTTCTTAGGGAAGTTTATTGAATGCTATGTAGATGATTTGGTGGTTAAATCCAAACAATGTTATAATCACTTGGCTGATTTGGAAGTCATATTCTGCAAGCTTCGACAACATAATTTGAAGATGAACCCATTAAAATGTTCTTTTGGGGTAACCTCAAGAAAATTTCTCATCTTTGTTGTACGCCATCATGGTATTGAAGTCGATCATGAGAAGACCAAGTCAATCCTTGGTATGTCACCTCCGTGAAATTTGAAAGAATTAAGGGGACTTCAGGGACACTTATCCTATATTCGGCGTTTCATCTCCAAATTATCAGGAAAAAGTTTACCCTTCACCAAATTGATGAAGAAGGGAGTCACTTACCAGTGGAATGAAGAATGTCAAGAAGAATTTGATATTAACAAGAAATACCTCTTGAGACCACCGGTAATCATGCCACCTGTTGAAGGAAGACCACTTATCCTCTACGTGAAATCTCTAGAGCGGTCATTGGGTGCCTTTTTTTCTCAGAAGAATGATGCTGGGAATGAAAATAGCCTCTACTACCTCAGTCAGACTATGCTTAAAGCAGAAACCCGGTATTCAAGTATTGAGAAGTGATACCTGGAATTAATCTTTGCAGTTAAGAAGTTGAGACACTACCTGCAACATCACGAGGTCCAATTGGTATCTCGTAATAACCTGCTCAAATTCATCCTAAGTCGTCCAACTCATACAGGATGTCTGGCAAGGTGGGAAGTTATTTTGCGGCAATTCGACATTCAGTATGTGTCTCAAAAGGAAATAAAGGGCAAAGCTCTGGCTAATTTCCTGGATGAACACCCTTCAATAGAAGACACATCTTCAGATATTTAACTCCCTGATGAGGAAGTCTTCTCTATTCAGGATAGTCCTCAGACATGGGAAATTTACTTTGATGGTGCTTCCAGAAGTCCAATAGGGAGGAAAATGGAAAATCCCAAATTCAAAAAAGTTGGCTTAGGAATTTTGCTCATTTCTCCAGAAAAGCTAGTGCTACATTATTCCTTATTATTATTGGAAGGTGTTACCAATAATGAAGCAGAATACCAAGCTCTCATCGCAGGTTTGGAATTTGCGCTTCAAGCACAAGTGAATCACTTAAAGGTGAAAGGTGATTCAGACATAGTAATCAAACAATTCAATGAGGATTATGCCATCAGAAAAGAAGAACTAATCCCTTTGTATGATTACGTCAGAGAGCTAATGGAAGAATTCCCTTCGGAACCGAAATTTTCTTATGTCCCACGATCACAAAATTCTCAAGATGATGCACTGGATAATATAGCCACAGCTCTGGAAGATCCAAATCGGGATGAGACAACCAGAAATATTTCCCACCGTCATGAAATTTCACCTTATGTTCGAATCATAACAGAGGAAATTAATGAAATTAGTCCCATTCCTGAACCGTATGGTCATATTACAGGATGTATGTCACATATTAGGGAATACCTTCAAAATAGAACACTTCCACCTGATAGAGCCAAGAAAGAACAAATCCGACAATTTGTGGTCAATTTTACTCTTTATTATAGCCCAGATCACTTAGAGAAAATTCTCTACAAACGTGGTTTTTATGGAGTTCTCTTCAGATGCATTGATGGGGAACAGACAATGGCTGTCATGAAAGAAGTGCATGTAGGAATCTGTGGTGCCCACCAGTCTGGACATAGACTGTCTGATCAGATTTGAAGGCTTGGATACTTTTGGCCTTCAATGATACAAGATTGTGTTGATTTCACAAAGAAGTGTCACTCATGCCAAGTACATGACAACTTCACTCATCAACCGCCAGAGTTGCTTCATACAGCTAAATACTCATGGCCATTTTCCACACGTGAAATGGTTGTGGTGGGGCCTTACCCTTCAGCTATGACCAAGTAGTTTAAGTATATTCTTACTGCTACTGATTTCTTTGCCAAATGGGAAGAGGAAATACCTCTCAAGGAAATCAGTTCTAAATGCATTGTTAGCTTCATCAAGCCTAACATCATTACCAGATTTGGTGTCCCTCATACCATATTGACTGACAATGGCACTACCTTCTATTCATCTGAGGTGAAGAAATTGTATCAAGAATACAACATTAAATCCAACCATTCATCTCGGTATCATGTAGCGGCCAATGGCCAGATAGAAGCCTTCAATAAGACTCTATCAAATATACTGCAAAATATGGTGGATAAAGATAAGAAGTCATGGCCTGATAAACTCTTTCATGCTTTATGGGCTTATCAGACTACCACCCACACTGCAACGCGGTCAACTCCATATTCATTGGTATATGGAACGGAAGTAGTCTTGACAATTGAAGTTCAATTACCCTCGATCAGAGTTTCCATTTGTGATCAATCATCTACAGATGAAAAATCTCAAAAGCGATTGAATGAATTGGAACAGTTAGATGAGAAAAGATTGTGCACTTTGCACCACTTGGAAGTCTATCAGAATCGAATAGCATGAGATTTTAACAAAAAAGTTCGTCTTCTTTCATTCACTCAGGGAGAATTGGTATTAGTTTTCAGAACTCCAATGATACTAGGAAAGAAACCTCCCAAACATGAGCCAAAATGGGAAGGACCATACTCAATACATAAGGTCTACTCTAATGGAGATTATTCATTAATCTCAATGGATGGAGAACTCATCACTACTCCAACCAATGCCATATTTTTGAAGAAATATTTTTTATGAACACAAAATTCAGCACCACGGTCCAGTATGACCTTAAACTGCAGCACGGTCCTATATGACCTTAAACTACACCACGGTCCGGTATGACCTTAAACTGCACCACAGTCCTGTATGACCTTAAACTGCACCATGGTCCTATATGACCTTAAACTGCACCACGGTCCAGTATATGACCCTAAAATATTTTCAAGTCCCTTACATCCAGCAAGACGTTAAACTGCACCATCCACGGTCCATACATATGACCTTAAACTGTTTGTATCCTTTCGTCCCACATGACGTTAAACTGCATCATCCCTTTTTCGTCCAACAAGACGTTAAATGGTGTACTCTTTTGTCATCACTACATGACATTAAACTGCACAGTTACCCTTTTGTCCAACATAACATTAAACTATACTGTCCCCATCATTCTAACTACATGACGCTAAACTGTACATAAATTCCTTTAATACGTCCTACATGACATTAAAATGTGCTTTGTCCCTGCTACATGACACTAAACTATGTAGCACCAATAGTCCTAACTGCAAGACTTTAAACTGCATAGTCCCTTTATATGTCCTACATGACATTAAACTGTTTATCGTTAGGGTTGTTTCTACCTCATGTTTCTCACACCGAGTATGACTCACGTGAGCTTAGAGAAAACTTCGACCATAACACTCTCTCTGGGATACTAACCATGCGTAAGTCCCAACAACACATTTTAGGTCGTTGTCCCCAAGAAAAACTTGATCACTAATTCATTCTTTAATTGAACTACGCAGACGTTGATCCTTGCCTTCAAGGCTGGGTACGTAGGCAACCTCCCAAGGTTCAATCCCAAAATCAATCTATTCACATCGGTTCACCTCTATCTCATACGATGTTGATTCGTGAAACCGCCTCTAGAATCAATATCTTTACATTGGTTCAATTTCGTCCTTGTTATACGACGTTAAACTATACAACACTTTTGTCCAGTATGACAATAAACTACAATATTCTTTGACACCCTCACCTGAGAGGGAATCATTATTTACATTGATTTTCAATCATGTTTTATTCCAAAGACTACGTGCCTACATGGCAATGGCCGAACCTCTTATCTTGGGTTAAACCATCATTGCACTAAATTACCCTTTCACCCTTCACATGTACGAACCAAATCTGTACAGAGGGTATTTCTAGAACTATTTGGGCTTGATTCCCATCCTTATGGGATACGTCGGAACATTCGAGTGTCCCTTGAATCCAACCCCAAGTCTTTTGGGCCTAACCCCAAATTTCAATTTCAGTCCCTTGACTGAAAAGTCCCCATGAAAACACACACTGTGTATTTATTATAATGGTCCAAGCTCTATGACCCTAAACTAAGATCTCCAATCCTTTTGTCCCACATGACGTTAAACTGTAGTTCAAGAACTATGTATGTATTGATTCCCATCCTTATGGGATAAATATTGAAGTCAAACATTTCCATTCAGGACCCAACCACAACATGATTATGGTTAGTATTGATTTGTGTATCTTTGAATACATTGGAAAATACCCATATTTATGTGTCATAATCCTATCCTAAAATATTTTCAGATCTTCATAACCCTTTTCTTGACTTCGAGTCACAAAAATGTCAAAATTATGAGAATGCTTTTGACTGACTATGCAGTACGTTCCCTTAGGCGGCCTTGTATAAACAGTCTCCATAACATATTTGTCAGCCAAAATTTGCTATTATTTGACTATGCAGCCAATTCCCTTAGGCGGCCCTGCATAATTCAACCCCCTAATGGGTTTGTCAGATACTGGTAACTTCATTCTTGAGAAGAAAGCCTCTTTTGTCCTTATTGGTCTTAGATGACAGTATGTAGGTATCCGCAAAAGTATCCATCCTTAACATATTTGTCCCATATCCATTTTCATGATCTGAAAGTATTCAAGTATATGGTTTATATTCTCCTTCCCTATGTTTGGGTCAGACCTTCATAGGAGTGATATCCATCCAGTTCTTCGATAATCTTATTTGGAAATATCTTCTCCATATTCAAGTACCTCTTTCCATACAACAAACTCTATACTTTGGAAAATTTGAATCTCCATAAACTTTCACTGGCTTTTAGCACTAGGAAAGTAAATTTCTGAGAGTTCTTTTCCCTGAATATGCAGCATGTGACCTTAGGTGGCCTTTCATAATTTGTCTACATAACAGACCTGTCAGCCAAAGGATGCTATTTATTTGACTATGTAGCCAATGCCCTTAGGTGGCCCTGCATAATTCAACCCCTTAACGAGTTTGTTAAATAATGGTAACTTCATTCTTGGGAACTACTTCTTCTAATGAATTTTAGCTCTTCTTCATATCATTCCTTAGGTTCAAATATTTGTAAGTCATAGTTTACATATTTTCCCTCATACTTGAGTATGATACTATGTTTTCAGATGAATTGTCAAGGAATTGAGTCAATTCTAATTCATTCGGTCAAAGCTATTTCGACCATAAACATTATCCTTTTTATGTCTGATGCGCTTGACTTTAAACTGCCCACAAAAGAAAAAGGAACTCTGAATAAAAGTCAAGTTCCAGCTCACTAAACATACATTTTTTATGATTTAGGTAATATTGAGCAATTAAAAGATTCAAAGTTTGTAGGGTTATTTACACTAATACTAGTAAAAAATCAAACTATGCTTACTAGGCCCATTAGATTAGGTAAAATTTAAAGCAGATAGCAAAAGATAATGTAGGTACAAATGATTGAAGGTGAAAGTTTCTTTCATTGATGCACAAGAGTTAGAAGGACATCTACAGACTAGAGTCTCTTCCCTTTTTCAGGAATTACAAAAGACTTTCAACATAACTCTTCATTTGATTCACGGAATCCCGAGATTCATCAGCAGCCACCTAGAATTCATTCATTCAACTGGATACCATAAGAGATGCAGTGATACCAGCTCTTCTTGGAACAATTGTAAAAGAATGTTCTTGAGTGCGGTTTGAGAAAATTTTCTACTGATCAAACAGTGACTCTGTTTCTGTCCAAAAGAATTGGAAGATGGATACATGGATTTGAGAATAAAGCATTGGAAGTAAAGAGCCATTTGGAGAGAGTACACTTTTCAGATATTGTTCTAATACCATATTTGTCTTCTCTCTAACAACCGGCAGTGGAAAACATTTCAGCCCATGGGTTTTCCATTTTCATATCTACAAGGAAATGGCATGCAGGAAAAATTTGAAAGTTCACACCAATGTTGTTGCTCTAAATGCACAGCATAACCAAAATAGAGGAGTAGCAGTGCAGCTGTATCTCAGACATATAATTCTTTGCATATGGAACATTGACTCCTTGTAGATGACTATGACCATATAGAGGCACATGCTCTATGGGAAATTAAGATGATATTTCTTCAAGTACTTATCCAAATCTGGGAGAGTGTTGTTGCAGATATCATAGTAATCATGACCAATAATGTTCATCATGTCATCAATCCACTTGCTAGCCAGTTCATCAGTTATTCTGGTTCTAAGATTCATTGATTCTGTACAAAAGTTGAGTAAATTAACTTTTATGTAAGTTGATTTTTCATAAAATTTGTGAAGGAATTTCAGAAAAAAATGGCTAAGGCATTAAGGCATGCAAGTCTAATTTTGACGCGCAAGTATGGATGTGCCGCACAAGTTTTTGGCATGAAAGTATCACCGCGCAAGTCCAAATACCTATACAGCAGCGCGACAACAAAGAAACATCAGAAAACAGCGCAACTTTTGCGGCGATGGTGACCTGCGCGGCGAGAGCTCGAAGGTTTGAAATTAGGATTCTTTGTACGGAAATGGGGCCGCATATTTATAGGCCAGGCCGCACCCTTGCACACTGATGCCTGCACACTCACACTTGTGCACCGCCCTCTACGCCATCAACACTTGCGCCCCGCTTTTCCTTTGGTTTTCTTCTTTTCCTCAGAGTCACATCCTCATTTCTTTCGGATCCAACTCTAAGGGGGGGACTTTTGTTGATGATCCTTTTTGGTCACATTTTCTAAAAGAATGGAATGGGAAATGACTTAGCACAAATTGATGCATCCTTTGAAGAAAACATAAAAAATTGACAAGGGCATGAACAAGGCTTCAAAATCACAGGGGTCGCGCAAGTTCCATCACTGTCGTGCGAGTATACTTGCGCGCCACCTAATGGTCGCGCAAGTGACTTGCGCACCCTAAAAGATAACCACCCGGGGTCTTCTCCAACCTATAAATAGACCCTATGGGCCCCCATTTGGGGAGAAGTTTTTTTTCAGAATTCAGATTTAGAGATATGAACGCCCAAGTCTCTTCTTCAGGTCTTCCAAACACTTCTAAGGTAATTCTTTACCTAGAATGGAAGGTCTAAACAAGAGGAGTAAGGTCTAACTGTTAGAATTCACTAACACTTGCGCACCTAAGGTCTTTTACCCTTAAGGGAAATGAACATACTTGAGCGCCACTCTACATCCTCACCAAAACTTGAGAGCCTCTCTTCTGGAAGTACCTCAGGATAATTCTAAAGGCATTGGTCAAGGATCACCCAAGTATTACCATGATGGTTTACAAATGCGCAAGTACCCATGTGTCGCGCAGGAATACCTACACGACCAGGACTTGCGCGCCCACGCAGTACTTGTGCACCTTCCAGGACTTGCGCACCCCTGCCTTTTTGGGTGCATTTCTTTCCCATTTAACCCCTCTTATGCCGTTCCACCTCTCTTATTCAAGATTTAGTCTTCAAGACACTCTTCAAAGCCATTTATGGAATGATTTCTTGATTCAGATTCCTTATCTGAAATGAACTTCGTGGAACATTTCTCAAAACCTAGTGATTTTCACATCTTTTTGTCACTAAAGATTGAGATTTCATTCATTCAACCTCATCCTTTAAAGATGAGAGAACCCCTTAATATGGGATTCCTTTTCAAGAGTAAGTCCCAATCATAATTCCCATTAATTCTGGGCATCCTCCTTAGGAGTAAGCCCCACGTCTTCTAATTTGGGCATCCTTTTCATGAGTAAGCCCAAATCTTAAAATACCCAAATCTGGGAATCCTCCTTAGGAGTAAGCCCCAACTATAATTCTCAAACCTGGTCCTCCTTTTCAGGAATAATCCACAGTCATAATTCTCAAAGTATGGGAATCCTCCTTACGAGTAAGCCCCAAGTCCCCATTAACTTGGGCCTCCTTTTCAGGAATAAGCCCCAGTCTCAAATATTGGCATCCTTCTTAGGAGTAAGCCCCAAGTAATCATTAACCTAGGCCTCCTTTTCAGGAATAAGCCCCAGTCTCAAATATTGGCATCCTCCTTAGGAGTAAGCCCCAAGTCACTTAATTTTCTCTTAACTAGTATTAATTTACATTTGATCTGGGCTTCCTTCTCAGGAGTAAAACCTAATAATAATTCCTCTCCTAATTTGGGCCTCCTTTTCATGAGTAATCCCCAAGATAGAGTATTCAAATCTCCATCAAGCACATATACCTTTATGTACCCTGTTCCTGGATTTATTCCTTGAAGTAAATCCTAATCTTCATTTATCTGGGCAGTCATACATACATAATCTCCACATTATTTCTTATGATTGCATCTTTCATGGAACAATTGTATGGTTTTTACCAATACCTCTTGTTTCTCACACTGAGCATGACTCACGTGAGCTTAGAGTGTAAAAGTAATTATGACATCCTTCTTTGAGCCATAAATCATAAACATCATACTCCCTTACTTGAACTACGTGGGTTCTGATTCCTTTTCCAAAATAAAGGATACGTAGGCAACCTATCTGCGGGTATGATCCCAAATTTGAAATAATTCATGTCATTCTGAATGACAATAAACTTCAAGTGCCTCACTGAGTGGCTTTAAAACCAGTATGGTCATCATAATGACCAAAATACTTTTACGTATTAAAGGATACCATTGACTAAGAATATATAACAAATAAAAATTATTCTCTATCAATGAAGAATCTCTAATACATATAAAAGATTCTCTAAATTTCCTACATATCAATCATTGATTTTCAGATCTAAAGGAAAAGCTCATTTTATACATGGTAATGTAATAAGGATTCACGAACATAACTTAAATATATAAAGAGAGTCCCGAAGTAGATAATAATTCCCCTCAAAAAGGTGTGATGAGTCCGACCTCCCATCCTCTCGACCAATGCAAATTCCTATGCCTCATCAGTCCACAACTAATGAGTGCCTACCTTTGGAAAGTAGGTCCAAATGGATGTGGAATCATTGGATGTTTCCGGTTCTACGAAAAAACCCGTTAGAAACCGATTTTAATGTATGAACCTTCAATAAAGGAGGTAATCCCCAATTCCAGAGGGAAACACCATCATAATGGACACCATGAGAGTTTTTAGGAGAAGATAGAACAATCATCGCTTCGTGAGGCAGTAATTCGCCATCCACGAAAATAATATGTTATTTAACCATTAGAGGGAGGTGTGTGTAATTTTAGATATAATACTTCTCATAAAAACATCCTAGTATATTGAATATACTTTTTTTGTTACAAAACAAAGGAATAAAAAGAGTTTAGGGGGTTGGATAAGAAAAATAAAACAAAAGAACATAAGAGAGGACATTACCTTTAAATCGGGTAACTCCCTTTGGTTTGAACCAAAAGGGTTTCTTGAAGAGCTTTCTACCTATGTTAAGGCTTCTAGGATTAAGAGAGGGATGTGGAGAGATAAAATGAGAAGAGTTTTGTCGAGACAAAGGCTTGAGAGGTGTGGGTAAGGGGGTAGAGGTGGGGGCCTTTTATAAGAGGGAGGAGGGGCACTCTTGGAAAGTCTTGAAGCGTTTCTTTATTATAAAATGCTTTTCGGATATTAAAGGTCCCAAAATTATATATTTCAAGGATAAGGTGATAAGGGTTCGAAATAAACCCATCAAATTTGTTTTTGACAAGTGTAAGTCTTAGATTTTACCTTATCGTCTCATTTTATTTAAATCGTTCATTAATGTGGTAATCACTGCATCATCATGGTGTCATAAATAAATTTATTTATCTAATGTCTAAAAATTATAAAAAAAATGTCATGATGTTGGAAATCGTTTTAACTTTCTAATGAATATTTATAATCAAAAATATGACTTGTATAACCCCATGTAAAAATTGTTTTAGTAAAACAATACACGTTTGTGACACTTTTATTTTTACTTTAAATAAAAATTTATTAATGTCATTTTCTTACCCAAGTGGCTCCATGGGGTCCCCGTGTTGACCCATGGATTTTATTGGTCGGCCATGACTTATCCAATAAGTGTAGGACAAGTGTAAAGGTAATTTCATATTATTATATCATTATATTTACCATAAATTACACCAATTACCTTTAATCATGATTAATAAAACTTAAAAGTTACTATTCACCAAAAAAATATTTTAATCCCATTGAACCACATTTTACATCCTAATTACAACCAGGTATGTCAGATTTTTGAAATTCAAATCACAGAGGTGGTAAAATTTCATTTAAATGAAAAATCAGTTTTTTTAACTACCACTTAGTGGTCTCACTATTCATCAAAAATTGATGTTTTTCATAAAAATACCAAAAATTCACCCTAAGATATATTTGATATTCCAAATTCAAAAATGATTTCCATTTTCCCAAATTCTAAATATAAAAGTTGCATTAATTATTTTTATAATTAATTCCCGCTGTCAAAACAAATAACGTGTTTTTAAGGAACAATATCTGTCAAAAGATTGACACTTGTTTATGTCCAATTTCAAAGTGAAATTAATTCCAATGACCAACATTGGATTAAATGGTAGAAATATATTTTAACTACACTTTAAACCCAATTAAAATTATAATCTATCCATATAAATAAATTAGATTAAAAGGAGGTTTTGAATTAAAATACAACATTTTCACTAAAAATGATCTTTATCGGAAAAATATCAAAAATTTACACAAAGTAAATTTTGATGTATAGATTCTAAAGAAGGATTTTATTTTCTCAAATATAACATATAATTTTTTTAAAATTATATTTAAAATGGTTTTTCCATCAAAAGGCGGTTAATCGACCTTTTAACGAATATTTGAATATTTGAATATTTATGCTTAACATTGGATTCATTTTCATTTTAGGCCTCTAACATTTATTTGGATAAATGAAAAAATATTTGACAAGCTTATATAATCATTTGGTAGTTAGTTCTGTTGATTCCTACCATTACAATGGCTAGGCATTAACTGCCATTTAAAATAATATTATTATATTATTAGTGTGGAACATAAGATTTCAAAGAAACTCATTGTTGCGTATTGGGTACACCATTGAAAATAGCATTCCCTTTAAAGTAATATTAATATTTTATTCAAAAATATTAATAAATATGAAAATTTCATATTCTTTATTTACCTGGGATGTTACATCCTTCCCCCCTTTTGGGAATTACATCCTCACAATTTTAAAATTGGGCTCAGAAACTTCATTGAATGTCCCACATCGGAACAAGAGTCAGTAAAACTATCACATTAAAATAATGAAAGAGAAGTACAAAGGTATCCCGAGTTAGCCCATACTAGGATTCCATGAAAATATGGATATGGAGGAGAAAAGAAAGGGTCATGTTCTGATGGAGAGTGATATAAAACATGATTAGGAGAAAGTTAACCCCAAGAAAATCCCAAACTTATGATGGGTTAAACGGTATTTGATTCCCCAGTAGAAAAAGTTAACAGACAACATTTTTGTTTTAAGTTACTTTTCAAAGAGGAACTTATTTATGAGCTTAACTAAATCATAAGGAAACATACTCACTTGACATGTAGACTTTCATCTTTTACTAGATTTCTAACACAAACTCATATTTTCTCCAAAAGATGAGTATTTCATGATGACTTGTTCATATTAAGAGCGCTATGATCAACTTCTAGAGAATCACCTAACCTAAAAAATATGGACTATATATTTCCCATGTATTTAAACCTTAACCAAAACCAAAAATTGTTAGTACAAGATCAGATAATACCCAAAAGGATAATCTTTTATAAAAAGAAATACAACTCTTAATCTCCAAATTTTGTCCAAAAAAACCCAAAGTTCATCTAAGACCATTCAATAAACAGCTATCCATAAAATTCTACAATGTAATCCAAACTAAGAATTAAACCCAAATCTCTGAAGGATTTAATCACATAGTCTTCCAAGATAAATCTTAACATTTATCTCCAAATAGCATCAGTTACTCTTAAAGTCTCATACTGAAAAGTAACTAACCAAATCACATATCTTCTATGATAGGCTAATCATTTCCATAGATAAAAAACAACAACTTATTCCTGATTCATAAGATCGTATAACTAAAAAGAATTTGTCATACTAACCAGGGACTTCACATAGTCTAGTGGTAGTCGATAAATACTAGTCGCACTTTGGTTGTGGGTTCGATTCCCACATCTTTGTCCGATGCGACAGGTTGTCACACGGTCTGCGTGTTGTCCTTTTCCAAAAATATATAATTCTTAAAAAATTCCCCAAAAAGAGATAAAATCATCAAAAATAACCATAACATAATTTGAACTCAAGTTTATCTCATGCCTTTCATTTTCCATCATAACATATAGTAACCCATAATTACCTCAAAAGTAAGGATCATATAAACCTTAATGGTTACCTTTATAATTATTACCTGAACTTCCACATGGAGTTGGTTATTTCATACATGATGTATTAGAGAACTCACCAAGGTTCAAGTGGTTAATCATGGATCCTGATATTTTATTGAGAAAAACCACAAGAGTTCTCATTGTAGCTCCCATATCATTCAGTTGTTCTTTCAGAAAACCGTCACAGTTTTCTTCACATCCACTGTCACTTTGGTGCCTACTAGATCAATCAATTTACTAAAACCAAAAAGGTCAATGTGAGTATATCATTAGAATCATCATACAATACTATTATATAATTATTCATTTTTTCCTAAATTCATTCACTTTATCTAAAAATTTGACTCTTTCTGAAATACTAACCATTATGGTTAGTCACTTATACTTAAAGAATACCCTAACCTCTAAAGTTATCTAAACTGTCCTCTGATACCAACTATAAGGACCCATCCTTAAAACATTACATAATCTTGAACTAAATTAATAATTCACATTGAGGATATTTTCAGGTTTAGAGTTTTAGAGAATTAGGACATAACTATTACATATCAAAGATTACAAGGTAGACACATCAACTCAGTTTCCATTTTTTTCATAAAATATAAACTATTGAACAAAAGAGTCATGTCTAGTTCCATGTTTTAGACATCATGACATTTTCTTGATCCCATCCTTAACCGTATTTCACTTTAAGTCCTATGGAAAACATTTCAAAAACTTGGGATGAGCACACAAAGCTCAGTAAGGGATATAAAAATAACGAAAGGAAACATTAGTCCACGTATACATGAGAATCAATGAAAACACCATTTACTCATAAAGAATAAGCACTTTAACATACCTCATGAAATTATAAGATTTATGAATAACTCATAGAAAACATAGGACGTAAAGGTAACTTGAGGCATTCATTACATTCTTACATAGGGAGTAACCCTCATGGTTACGTTTGGAATACCCATCACAGTATATTCCCTAAATCTCTTCGGAGAAACCTTAGAATTTAACTCCTTTGCGTCACCCAATGCATTGGAGAGCCATCACGGGCTCACCCGCCCTAGTTTATCACGAAACCACCCGATTTCATAACCATTTCCCAAAAACCATTACATAATCATAACACTTAAAACATGCATTAAAGAAACATAAAATTTTCACATTTAAATCACAAGAGATCACATCATCATATAAAAACATCAAATAAAATCATTAAAACTCTATGATAGAAATATCCCTTTATACTTTTAAAATATTAAAAGAAGACATTTAAAAGAGATTTTAGAATGAAAGTGTCCCATACCACTTTGAAACTTTTGAAAGGGTTTTAAAACATTCATGTCCATATAAATAAATACTTAAAACCATTTTCAAAACATGGACATGGATGATAAAATTTTAAAATAATAAATATTTAAAACCATTTAAAACAATGTTTTAATAAAAGAGTCCTTTTCCATTTTGAACATTTAAATTATAAGCCACATGAAAGTAGACCATTTTCAAAACATTTAAATGACTTTAGTAGAGACATAATATGGATATGGAAAGTCGAATGGGCTGTATATACACTTTATAAAAGAATAAAAGTGCATATAATTAAGAAATGTCTCAATGAGAAGAAATTGAGATGTAATCCCAATCAAGGATCATGCCATTAGAGCAAGGATAAAGAAATGAAATAATTATGTGTGACAAATATAAATACACTAAATATAAGTGGGTACTCAGTGTAAAATAATCAGATGTCATCCACACATATTCATAGCATGACATAATTAATAAGTAGAGGTTTAACCCAAAGAATTGGAATTGGGTTAAGTATTTCCCTTGCAAAAATTCAATAGCCTAATGACGTCACATAAAATTTTAGAAAAAGAGTTGATGAGAGAGATAAAGGGTATATCATCACTTTGACATAAAATTTACAGCAATAAGGATATATAAGAACATATCCCAACATAAGAAGATGTAATTTAAAAGACAAAACAAAAAGAAGCCTTTTAAAAATAGGAGGTTGAAAGGTTCCCTTACCAACTTGGGTAACTTTCAAAACGTACACCCCAAGAAACAAGGACTATAAAACATTGATGTAAATACTCATAAACGAAATTATATTACAAAAAGAGTCGAATAATGGGAAGTACATAAACCACTCAAAGGAAATGGTGGAAAATGTAGCATAAATCTAACGGGAATAAAAGTGAGATGAAAAATACCTTACGAAAACAAGGTAGCCTAACGACGCCACATAAAACTTCCAAAATGGATTTATGAGATAAAATAGGGTCTATAATAATATGAAAATAAAAATTACAGAATGAGGAATATAAAATAACATCCCCAAACAAAATAAATATGAGCTTAAAATAAATGACATAAAAGAGTGTACTTAAAAAGAAAGAGAGTGGTAGGATCCCTTACCTCAAGTCCGACTTGTCTTGTTCGTTTCTTTATATTCCTAAATAATAAACTAGAGTTAATTTCTACTTGAATAAGAACCTTTTTCAAGTTCATTATTCGTTTTCTATCACTTATTACCATGTTATGAACATTATGTAATTATTTAAGTTAATAACGGTCGTTTTGTCGATCATTTGTACTTGAGTCAAAAATAAACTTCATATAATTACAAGTTGTTAATGTGGTAAAATATCCATTATATCCAGAATTATATTCATGATTTAGATATCATATATATCATATATATCAAGTATATACTTGAATTTATAATATTACATAACATTTAAAGGTAAGAAATGAAATGCACCGTTTATTGAGATGATAAGCCGTACGTACGCATGAACGCTACTTTCATTTCTATTTCATATTTAATGGAATTAAAACTAAATGAGATATATATATTATAAATCTAGTATAATATATATGTTATATAGGTCACATAAGTTTATTAATTTCATTCTTTATACATTCCATGTATTTCATAAATGAGTCACATCACTTGAGGGGGCGGTAGTCCACACTTCATCAAATGAAATTATCGCATTTGCACAACATTAAAGGAATAAAGGTATGTTTTAAATGTTAAATACAGAAGAATAGAGAGGAAATAAATATAATATATATAATTAATAAATATAGTTCCATCATAATGGACACCATGAGAGGCTGTAGGAGAAGATAGAACAATCATCGTTTCGTGAGGTAGTAATTCACCATCCATGGAAATAGTATGTTATTTAACAATTAGATGGAGGTGTGTGTAAGTGTAGCTAGAATAATTCTAATTAAAAAATCCTAGTATATTTAAGATACTTGTTTTGTTACAAAAGAAAGGAATAAAAAGAGTTTAGGGGGTTGGATAAGCAAAATAAAACAAAAGAACATAAGAGAGGACATTACCTTTAAATCGGGTAACTCCCTTTGGTTTGAACCAAAAGGGTTTCTTGAAGAGCTTTATGCCTAAGTTAAGGAATCTAGGATGAAACAAGGTATGCGTAGAGATAAAATGAGAATAGGTTTGTCCAGAAAAATGCTCGATAGGTGTGGGTAAGGGGGTAGAGGTGGGGGCCTTTTATAAGAGGGAGGAGGGGCACTCTTGGAATGTCTTGAAACGTTACTTTATTATAAACTTATTTTCGGATATTAAAGGTCCCAAAATTATATATTTCGATTATAAGGTGATAAGGGTTCGAAATGAACCCATAGTGTAGTTTTTGACAAGTGTAAGGCTTAAATTTTACCTTATCTTATCATTTTATTTAGATCGTTCCTTAATGAGGTAATCACTGCATCATCATGGTGTCATAAATAAATTTATTTATATAATGTATAAATATTATAAAAAAATTTCATGATGTAGGAAATCTCTTTAGCTTTCTAATTAATATTTATAGTCAAAAATATTACTTTTATAACCCCATTTAAAAATTGTTTTAGTAAAACAATACATGTTTGTGACGCTTTTATTTTTACTTTAAATAAAAAGTTACTAATGTCATTTTCTTACCCATGTGGCTCCATGGGGTCCCCAAGTTTACCCATGGATTTTTTTGGTCGGCCATGACTTATACAATAAGTGTTGGAAAAGTTTATAGGTAATTTCATATTATTATATCATTATATTTACCTTAAATTACACGAATTACCTTTAATCGTGATTAATAAAACTTAAAATTTATTATTCACCAAAAAATTATTTTAATCCCATTGAACCAAATTTTACATCCTAATGACAACCATGTATGTCGTATTTTTGAAATTCAAATCACAGAGGTGGTAAAATTTCATTTAAACGAAAAATCAGTTTTTTAACTACCACTTAGTGGTTTCACTATTCATCAAAAATTGATGTTTTTCAGAGAAATACCAAAAATTAACACTAAGATATATTTGATATTCAAAATTAAAAAGTGATGCCCATTTTAACAAATTAAAAATATAAAAGTTTCATTAATTATTTTTATAATTAATTCCCGCTGTCAAAACAAATAACGTGTTTTTAAGAATCAATATCTATCAAAAGATTGACACTTGTTTATGTCCAATTTCAAAGTCAAATTAATTCCAATGACCAAAATTGGATTAAATGGTAAAAATATATTTTAAATACAATTTAATACCAATTAAAAAGATAATCTATCCATATAAATAAATTAGATTAAAAGGAGGTTTTGAATTAAAATACAACATTTTCACTAAAATTGATCTTTATCGGAAAAATATCAAAAATTTACACAAAGTAAATTTTTATGTCCAGATTTTAAAGAAGGATTTTATTTTCTCAAGTAAAACATATAAAATTTTTAAAAGTATATTTAAAATGGGTTTTCCATCAAAAGGCGGTTAATCGACCTTTTAAAGAATATTAGAAGATTTATGCTTAAAATTGGATTCATTTGCATTTTAAGCCTCTAAAATTTATTTGGATAAATGAAAAAATATTTGACAAGTATATATAATCATTTGGTAGTTAGTTCTGTTCCTTCTTTCCATTACAATGGCTAGGCGTTAACTACCATTTAAAATAATATTATTATATTATTAGTGTGCAACGTAAGATTTCAAAGAAACTCATTGTTGCGTATTGGGTACGCCATTGAACATATCATTTCATTTAATGTAATATTAATATTTTATTCACAAATATTAATAAATATGAAATTGTCATATTCATTATTTACCTGGGATGTTACACGTATGCCATCCAAGAAGAAAGATTGATTGATTTGTTTATTATTTAAAACCATTCCTTTAAAGGGAACTGGTTTTCCAAAATTTCTCAGCATATAATGATATAGAATCATGTTCTATCAGGGTAGATAAATAATTATATATGTTTTAATAAAAAACGGTAAACCAATAGATTAAGAGTTCTGTGAAGTAATGAATAAATAATGGTATGAATAAAAAATGTAGTTTCCCAACGTGTGATACATGTGGAAGGAAAACCCCTAGTTCCTTTTTAAAAAGAAAATAGAGTTTTATAAAAGTGTGGTGATAATGGTTATCATGATTATGAACAAATGATAAAGAAGTAATCTACCAATTTTTAATGAAACCATAGTAGGAATAAGGTTCACTATAAAAAATAGGGTCTAAAGAATCAAGGAAACTTTCCTCAAAAAAATCCATGGGATCAAGGATAACCATATACTATAATTTCAGCTAAGTTGGAAGTTCCTAATGATGTGGTGGAAATAATTTTAATCATCTCCTAAAATTTATAAAATCTTTATTTCATTTTGGATCATCATATTACTATATATATTCCAAAATTTCCTAAAAATTTAATTTTTTCCTATATACCTTAACATGGGATTTTTTAGTAAATACTCCTAGAGTAAAACTTATTGAATCCAACATACATAGATTTGTTCCAATAATGGAACATAAACATTCTCAAATTACTAATTTTATTATCACATCTATGGTTTATTATGATATAATACATGGTATGGATTGTATTATGAAATATACATCAAAAATTTATTTTGAGGAAGGAGGAAATTATGATTTTTGTCGATGGTATAAAATTTCTCATCTTTAGAGGGGATATATCATCATATAAAACATATGTGGAACCACCTCTAGTAACTATTATTAATGATGTTCTTTAGGATGAAGAGAAAATAGAATCTTTTTATGATGAATGAAATAATAAAATTGATGATGTACCTATTGTGAAAGAATACATTGATATATTTAATGGGGTTTTACCATTACATCCTCTATAGAAGGTAGTTAATATCTCTATTGAATTAAATTCAGGTGAAAGACCTACACCAAATAATCATTATAGAACTTACATTGTGGAATTATTGTATATGAAGAAAAAACTTAAGGAATTTATTGACAAGGTCTTCATTTTGCCTAGTTTTTCTCAATAGGGATCCCCCTATTTTATTTGTCATGAAGAAAGATGGATCTGTGATGCTCTTCATTGACTATTTAGAACTTCATTATATTACAATAATGAAAATATAATGCATTATTTAGATAGATGAATTATTTGAAAACCAACATGGAGAAAAATATTTTTTTAACATTGACCTTCGATCTATGTATAATCAACTACATGTGAGGAATGATGATATTACAAAGAGATAATTTTAAACCAGATATGGATATTATGAGTTTACTATAATTCCATATAGACATAATTTGGAATCCTCTAAAAGTATGGATCTAATGAATATATTGTTCAATGAATATCATGACGATTTTTTTGTGGTATTTTTTTGATTTCTTGATATATTCTAAAATCTATGAGGTCTATAGGAAGCACTTGCAGGTTATTCTAGAGACTCTATGAATAAAAGTGTTATATAGGAAGTTATGAATGTGTGAATTTTGGATTCAAACATATTCTTTTCTTTTCTATATTTCCTCTATGTATGGAATCTTAGTTGATCTTGCAAAGTGTAAGGATGTACATGATTGAGCTACACCAATAAAAATAACCGTGGAACTTATTTTCTTTGGTTTAGAAGAACAATATTTGTATTTCTCTTGGAATTATTCTAGACTAGATAACATGTTAAACATGATTAATTGTAATTTGGTTAAGTTCAAATGAGAAAAATAATGTTAAGAATGTTCTAATTATTTGAAGGGAATATTAGTGAATTAGATGATCTTGACTCAACTATAAGAAAATAATGTATTTGTGATTTATAGTGATGAATCAAATAAAATATTTTTTTGTTTCCTTACAAAAAATGATATATTTATTTCCTATTCATCAATTCAGTTAAAAAGTCATGAAAAGAACTATCCAAATCATAATCTTGAGTTATTAGTCATAATATTTTCATTGAAGATATGGAGAAACAATCTCAATGGTGAATGATGTGAGATATATGTATATCCCAAGATCAAGAAAATACCTTCTCATAGATTGAACTCAACAAGAGGAAAATGTGATTTCCCATATTACTCAATAATTATGATTGTTAAATAAAGTAACACCTAGGGATAGATAATATTGTAGTTGATGTATTGAGAATGAAATATCATAGAGTTACGAACCAAATGAGGATTGATAAGGATCAAGTGTACAAGGATATAGAAAAGATTGATATAGTAATTATCAATGATTGTGAAACATCATTAGTTTTTCAATTGTTTTCCCCACCATCATTAAGGGAAATTATTGCTAGTTCTTAGTATAATTATTAGAATTTTTAGAGGAAAATTAATGGTATGAATGGTGGGAAGTTGGAATAATTCATGTTTAAGGATAGAATTCTGAAATCTAGGTTGATGATTTTTATTCCTTTAAAACCTAAGTTAAAAAGGGAGTAATTGGATGATTTATATATATCAAATTTCTCTATAAACCATGGTTCCAATATGATATATAGATATTATAAGAAAACCATTGACCCACAAGGGGTGAAAACTAATGAAAATGAATGAAATTTGAAAATTTCAGTGCCTCCCACTAGCGTATTGGGTGACATGAATGCTAGTCTCCCAATTATTATACTGATGGGAGAATATAGAACTTCTATTGACACAAATCCCCATTATATTCATAGTATTTATGAAAACAACATGCATTAGGATAACTGGGGAATTATTATCAAAATATTAACCAAACAGGACTAAACATTCTCTTCTTTTGAAATGTTTTTCACAACAATTAATCTAAACTCATTTGTTGAAAATGGAACACAATATGCTAGTACTATAGATTCCACAATGGTCACATACTACATTTCAATATCAGATACTAATATGTCCAATACTGTCTTGCCTACCTATAATGAGAAGATATTGACTGAAAGAAATAGTCACTTAGTTAGTATGATAGATACCACAATGTTAACACACAACATTTACATTTTTAATGCTTCTATGTCTAATACTGATCTTCCTATCCCGAATGAGAAACTAGTGACTGAAAAACAAGGTCAACTGGTTTCTCTTTAAAATAAAAAAACTATGACCTAATCACTCTTGTGAATAGTTAAGGTACTACTAACATTATATCAGCTTCCCCTATGAGAAAAAAGGAAAATAAAACCTACTCTAACTAGGATAAATCTCCTTGAAGATCATCCAAAAACAAGGGATCTGGAAATAAGAGAAAATGGGGATCCAATCCCAAAAACCTGTTTTAATGAATATTTTATTTTGGAATTTTCAAGGTATAACAATCCCTAACACCTTTATTATCTTAAAGTTTTTTATCAATACTGATAATCTGAATGTTTTTTCAATTTCTGAATAATAAATTTGTTTTGCCTCTCGGTTTTGTAATCTATGACTATTTTGTTACAATTTTTTAGGAGCGTGTAAAAACTGTTCATATATTAAAACTCTTTGGATCTTAACTCATTACTCATTGTAGAATTTTAATATTTTTAATATTTTTGAGAAGTCCTTTTCAACTGATTTCATATTTTATCACCCAAAAATTTAATGTTCACTAATATATGCTATGAATAAATACTAAGATAGAAGACCCCTTTGGCAGGATCTCTCCTACCTTAGCAATATCATTTAGGACCATCGGGTTGTGGTGATTGACATTAATGAAATCCTTGCCCCATGTGAGAGAATAGGACCATCACACTCCACTATTTCATCATTGAAATTCAAATCCTCTATTGAGGAAAATAATATTATTGAAATTAATCTCACTAGTTCCATGTCTACAAGGTATAAACAACAATACCATAGGGTTATTGCTATGAAATTGGATAGAGATTTTGAAAATGTTTCTACCCTTTTCAAATGGGACAACATCTCTAGCATCACCATCCATAAATTTTATTATAACCACTATCCTATCCTGGTCAAATTCTTAATCAATAACAATAATCATGTTTAAACTTTTAGATTAAAAATATATTTGTCTTCAGATCCTGATTGTGAAAACATTATAAAAAATTGTGGTCTTCCATATATAATTCCAATGATAATTTTTATCATACCATCAAGTTATAAAATTTAAAATAGGCTCTTAAGGTTTGGTGTAGATCATAATCTATGAAAATTGATAATGACATCATTATTTTAGAAGAGGAACTTACCCAGATCTAGAACACAACTACTTGCGGTAAATTTTATTCTAATCCACAACCTGAAATATATATTAATACTAAATGTTATTTCCTTCTTACCTACATAGATAAAATTAAATAAAAAATTTTAAAAACTAAATGGATCACTGATGGTGACATAAATAATAAATTCTGAAAATCCATTCAGTGAACTACGAAAGATTATAGACAACTATCATTCATTAGAGATAGATAAAACCTCACTGATACTGAAGATGGTATTTCCCATCATTTAATTACTTACATTTCTCAATGGGGATGATATTATTAATAACATTTAACTAAATTCATTATGGTGGTGGTGAATGAAGAAGTAAACTCCACTCTCAACAGTATTCCCCTTGACAATGAGATTTGAGACATTGTATTTAGTTTAAACTCTGACAATGCTTTTGGGACTAAATGTTTCAATAATGGATTCTATGTGTAATTTTAGGATGTTATTCAAGATGATGTTTGTAGATTAGTTAGTAATTTTTTCTATTGGCGTGACCCCTGATGATCAAAACTCCCATTTCCTCTCCTTAATCCCTAAATTGGAGAATTTTTCAGAGATTCAAAACTTTAGACACATTTTCCTTATTAATAATCTTTATAAAATCATCACCAAGATTCTTGGAAATATTCTTTCTTCTATCATCAAAAATGAACTCTTAGAACCAATTTGGTTTTGTTAAAGGACGATCCATACAACATTGTATTTTTTGTGCCTTATAATTCACTAATTTGTTAAATAATTCTATAGGGGCTGAAATATTTCCATGAAACATGACGTTCAAAAATATTTTTATTCCATGTATAGGTGTTTTTTCTTCATATTTCTAGAGAATTTTGTGTTTCCTTACTCATTCATTAGAAAAATTAAAACGCATTTCAATTTGGCCTAAATTTTAATCCTTATTAATAAATCTTATTAGGGGTTACATTAATTGCACTAAACGTGTCTACCTGGGAGACCTCCTCTCTACCATTCTTTTCTATATTACTAATGATTACGTAAGTAGAATACTCACTCATCATGTGGGTCAGAAAAATATTAAACTGATTTATCCTTCTATGAATTAGAGTGATACTATGCATCTATTATATGTTTATGATATCATATTTTAATACACAGTGATAAAAAAATATCAAAAATATCAAATAATACCTTTTACACAATAAATCTGTTTCTGAAAAAACCATCAATTTATGAAAATCCTACATCTTTATAGGGAAAAAGATTCCTTCTGACAGAAAATACTATATTATCAATTATTAATACAATAGATAAGGATCTCATCTCTTAACATATCTTGTTGTGCCTATCTTTTGGGAAAGACCCATGTCTAGTTACTCTTTGACTATTACTGTCAAATCCTCCACTAACTCGCCTCGTGGAAAGGTATACCCTCCCTATGGTTGGTAGTATATATCTTGTAAAATCCACTATTGTCTCAAAAATTTTATACTCCATGATGGTTTATAATTGGCATGTCGGTCTTCTAAAAAATGAATATTTCCATAAATTTTTTTTTGTGGAGTGGAAGCATGCATGAAGGAAACTTGGTGACTGTTACCATGTCTACCTGTTGCAAGCCTTTGGATAAAGGTGGTATCAGAATCAATAATCTCAAATTCTTTAATGATGCCTTATAGGCCATACTCACTTGGAACCATAGGCATAATAACGCAAATTCCCATTCCTTCCTCAAAAAAAGTTTTCTTTATAAATTTGATAAAGGAAATTTATATTATATTAACTCTTCCATTTTTCCTTTTATTAATAATTCCATTTCAAACACCATTTATAGCTCCATATGGATAGTGAAAATGAATCTTCCTTGAACTGCTGGCATGACAATGGGGCTGGTGCCCCTCTCATTTCAATGGTTTCCCCCATTCAACCACATAAGGAAACCAATAATACTATTAAATATATGTTAAGATCTCTAAAGCTTTAACTTACCTAACAATGTTAAGGAGTTCATTGTTAACAATCACATTCTGAACACTGGCGTATTGTGCACAAACTGGGTCCCACTAGAACTTCTGTTCAATCTTTTGGGATTTATCTTTGCTCTAAATATCATCTTTATATTCAATATCATGAAGACATTAACCAACTATTTCTATCTTTCTCTATAGCCAATACTCTTAGTAATTATTTCATTAATCTTTTTGAGTGGATATGGTTACATAATGACTTAATAAACCAGAAACTCCAATGTTTCGTGGATATGATTGCCTCTTAATAAATCATGAATCTATCAATAACAACCATAACTGGGCTTCTCCATGTTATCTGGTATGATTGAAATTCACATATTCATAACAACTAATCATTTAGTCTTACTGTAAGGAAAACGAGAATCCCCACTGACATTCAAGAAGCGACCTCGATTTTGAATGGTCTTTGTTTCAACATAGTTATAAAGTTCATTATTCTACATCGGATTGGGGTGAAGGGTATCTATCCTTAGTCTAGATTCACTCTTTATGTTTTTTGGAAATTTCCATCCCTTGGATAGATTAGAGTTAATGTTTACAGTGCTTCTAAATGAATCTCAGGTCCCACGGGTTGTCGCACAATTTACAAAATCTACTCTGGGTAGAATCAAGGGAGATTCTATTTCATTTGTGGAGTCCCATAATCCTAGGAAGCGGAAATGATGGGAGTGATTTATGCTATTTCTTTTGCAAAGAAACTTGGATGAAAAAATATATGGATCAAAATTGATTTGATGACCATTGTGCAGGATCTTTGGAATGGATTAATGGAACTTTTATGGATGTTACATCACGTCAGATGGACCGTCTTCATTCCCTTATGGATATCAGCTATATTTTCAATCATACCTTTCATGAAGTGAACAAATCTATAGATTTCCTCGCTAATATGGGATTCAATCATGACATAACCTCACTGAACGAACTCCCAATTGATTTAATTTATCTCTATGACAGGGATTGTAAAAAAATTCATATTTCAAACTCATTTAATCATTTTCTCTAACAAATTTATTATTATTTTATTTGACCAAAACAATACATTAAAATAATAAAAATAAATGAAAATGGGATTATAAAACTCTATATTTTTTCACTATATTTCCAAAAGAATCTATGATTTAATGATGCAATATGTGTGATTTTTTATCTAATTACCAAATATGAACATTTTATTCCTATAAGGGTAGATTTTCTATGAGAGGGCCTTGTACAACCCTATATTAATGAAGTTTTCATAATTCATGGAGATCCTTTTTTAATTTGTACTTATAATGATCCATTATTTAAATAAAAATTATTAAAAATTATCATTAAAACAATTGATAATGTGGTTCATTCGAGTACTACTTATCACCCTCTAACTAATGGGATATCAAAAAGGATTATCACAATGTTAGAATAAATTTTGAGATCAAGCTCAGTTGACTTTCATGGTATGTGGAATTAATATTTACCTTTTGTTTAGTTTCCCTATAATAATATTTTCCATTCAACTATTCAAGTATCACCAAATGAAGCACTATATAGATAAATATTCCATTCACCAAATTATTGGGATGAAGTTGGTGAAATGAAGCACATAGATCTATACCTTGTGGAGGAATCAATGAAAACCATACAAACTTCTCAAACATATATCAATGAAGCATAATTAAAGCAAAAAGAGCAATGTCGATAACCAAAGGAAATATTTTGAGTTTCAATTAGTAGATCGTGTATTCTTTTAGTTAACTCAATGCATGGATGTTATAATTTT
Source organism: Viscum album (assembly GCA_963277665.1). Taxonomy (NCBI): domain Eukaryota; kingdom Viridiplantae; phylum Streptophyta; class Magnoliopsida; order Santalales; family Viscaceae; genus Viscum; species Viscum album. The sequence continues at coordinate 636,889,239 of OY728146.1, read as the reverse complement.
TTTAAACAAATGGATATTTAGAACTAGGTACCTTTGGACTTTTGAAATCCATGTGAGAATTGGATTTATCTCTGATCATTTGGTGATGCTACCTTGTCTTTCTAATGTACACAATGTGTTCCAAATATCTTGTTAAGGAAGTCCATGAAAGGCCCAATGAATGTCCTCACATCTGAAGGAAAAGACTGGGAACTAGATTAATCTTATTATAAAGAGCCTATCTATATTCAAGACACTAGAGAGTAGGTGTTATGAAATATGATTACTTAGATAAAATAGTTCTTTGGAAAATTCATATAATTGAAGAGGTGACAAGAAAACATAAGGAATTAAGGATGAATAACATCCCATAAAATTTTATGAGGTGAAATTTTGGAAATTTATAGTTTGAAATTTTTTTAATGGAGGAGATACTGTAATATCTGATGATTATATAGTATTCCTCTTAAAAAATTTATCCACTTAAATATTTAATGCTTCATAGAACACCGAATCTAAATCCGTAATATGTTATTAAATGTTACCATTAGAACAGTATTGTGACCATTAAGAATAGTTATATAACCAATAGAATAGTAACATCATCTATGAAAGTATAAATAAAATTTCAGTAACTTATAAATGGAAACATGTATATTTACATCACAAAATATGTAAATGAGTGTTTTAAAATGATAAATTATGTGATGGTATATTTATAAAGAGTAAATGTTTATTTACAATTTTATAATTAATATGATGTTTTAAAATAATTTTTCCCCTATAATAAATTAAAAAATTAACATTTTATGTGTTTTCATTATATGATAAATATATTATACCTTAATTAATTTTTAAAAGTGTTATAAAATCAGTTATAAATTTAAATTTGGTGTTTTTGAGTAAATGGTTATTTTTGTTAAAAAAATAAATTTATCATATTTAGAAAGTTATTTTAAATAAATGGAGTTCATTTTTGTATTCTCAACATTGAAAAAATTTTAGATGAAATTTTTGATGTCCTTTTAAAAGAGAAGATTTTTTATGAATAGTAAAATACATTAATTGACAGTATAAATACATTATTAGATAAATACACTATTCATTGAGTTATTTATGATTTAATAACCATAATATCTAACTAAAATTCATTATTTTAATATAATTAGTAATAATTACCAATCTATTCATTGTCTTAAGCCAAAATAATAAGCAGATTAATTAAATGATAAAAACACCCCTCTAATCCATTATAAATACCACCCCTCACCACCACTACTTTTCACACGTCCTAATATTTTATGATTTTTTATTATGAAAATTTAAATTATTAAACTAATAATTCATGATAATTTATTTATTTTACCACCCTAAATACCATCTCAATGTTCATTAAAGAGGATATCAATGAGATAAATTCATGAGGTAAAATAAATTTTCATTCTTTTTATTTTTAATTATTTTACTTCATTTAGAAACTATATACTAAGTGACTTGATAATTGAATTATAATTTATATAATTGATTTTTGTTGTGTTAGTGTAAATACACTATTCAACCTCTTATCATTTTTGTTTCATTTTAATGATGAAAACCTCGTCAGTGAGCTCCCGATTTACTACCTTCATGGACGACGTGATATCATTTTTTAATTTTTCCATCAAGGATGGTCATAAAAACATTTTTTATGGTTAAAAAAGATTATAATATATGTATTATATCTTATATAATGTTTACAACCATTATATATAACTAATATTAATTAATGAAACAAAACAATTTTTTGATGAATTAAAACCGGCCAAAATAATCTAAAATATTATCATTAACGTCTTATATAATGATTAATCCTCAAACCAAATATCAAAATTACATATATAACAATTTAATATTATATAAGGAAATTAATAACATATAATTTCATTTCAATAAATGTATTTTGATTTTACATGATCCTCCATATGTTTATAAAAGTAAACCAATCATGAAGACAAAAAAATAGCACTTCCAAACAATGAAATTTAATCTTATAAATCATCAAAAAAACCATAAATGAACTAATTAAAATTACAATAAATCATATATATTTTGAATATATTCTATGTAAAAATTTTAATTAATATAATTAAATTATCTAGGACATTAATTACATGTGGAGAACACTTCTAGATATATGGTATGGGTTTCTTCTTGAAACTTTATTTTCCATTCGAGTTATACTTTCTCTCATTTTACCTCAATTTAGTTCTTATTAACTTTTATATACATATTAACAGTGCCTATATGTTCCAATATAATATATATTGATATATTAATCTTTACATTATGTTTAATACATGTTTTACAAGGATATAATCCCAATTCTTCTTGGAAAGAAAACAATATTAATGGGAACTTCCAGATTTCATTCCCATTTTCAAGTATCATCCATAATATATTTTAAAAAACAATTAATTTTATAAAATCATTAATTTTGTCATGAGAAAATAAATTCTATATATATATTTTTTATACAAACAATTATGAAAATTAAAAACAATATTTCCCAAAAATCTCTCCTTTTCAATGTAAAAAAACTATATTTCTCTCAATAATTAATCGATTATTATGCTAGAGTACATTCATATATTCTAACAGCTCTGTTGAATCATATAATTTTTGAGATAGATTAGTCACTATTATCATTTAACAGGTTTTATTAAATATTTTATGATTAGTTTTATTGTGTCTATTCTATCTTGAGAGCATTTACTATACTACTTAGAATTGTTAGTTATTATGTTTACAGAATAGGTAATGTTTTTTACATTTGGTATTTATAAGTTTTTTATGTTTTATATGTTTCTCCACATTTATATGAGGAATGTGTTGGACTTATTATGTGATGGGGCCCCATTATATCCACTCAATGCATCATTAGGTCTCATAAGATGAAACATATATGGACTTGGCCCAAGCCTTGCCCATTTATTTTCAAATATGGATTTTTCCTATGCCTTAACCATTTTTTCCAAATATCATGGTTGAGGCCTCGATAGGTTGTTTTAGTTTTCAGGTATTTTAAATTCCCTCACTATGATAATAGTATTTTATAGTTTATGTGATTATTAAACTAGTATAATATCTTTAGGTAATTTTATTTATCATGTAATTATTTATGGAATTATGTAATCAATTTTTACTCTGGAGATATTATGCTAATGATTATGGTTTAACTGAATTTGTTTTCAGTTATTAACTATGCCATATTTTTTATTATATCTTCCACTATATTTCTTACCCTTACTGATCATATTATCTCAAAACTTTATTATGATTTATTTTCCTCCAATAAGCGAATATCTTTATTATGAATTACATGAAGAGATAAACTAGGAATTTTTTGATGTTTCCAATGTAGTATCTATGTTTTTTTACATCACATTGTAATGTAAAACATATGTATATATCTTTTTTCCAAATCTAAAAAATAATTCAATCATTTTGGATAAAATATTATTTTCATAGTACCATTGTAATTAAGTAATACAACAACTCTGGGGAACTGGGGATGGTGTCTTTAAAAATACTCTTAAATTAATGAATATTAATTAAAAAATTAATCTATATACATAATATGAGGATTAAAAAATTACATTCATTAATTATTATATGGATCTCTAGTTTTAAATCTTGGATTTCGATTGCACTAATTGCTTCTAAACAGGTTGTATTTATTTTAATCCTTCAAAGTGCTTGTAAATGATATTGTGAATATCCCAAGAGTATTCTCTGGGAGTATCAAAATAAGATTTCATGTAGAAACATATTTTCCACTATGTTAGAAGTGAGTTAATACCCAACAAGAAATATTTAAGGTTATTATCACTAGGTATTACAGTTCTATATAACTTATATAGTTTTTCTGTCTGTAAAATTATGTAATTTATATTATTACCACCCAATATATACTTTACCAAAACATCGAGATGTAATCCTATAAATATAAAAATCACTTATACTTTTCCTTATGGATTTCACTAATCCTATCCAATATAATAATAAAAAATAAGTAAACCATGCTCAGATACTTACTAACATAACCTAATATAAATATGAAACAAATAATAAATTAATCAGATGATTTAAATAACACATTATTACAACCCGATTACCTAAAATTTTAGTGTCATCGAAATTATTGACATAAGCATCTTATTTTACAACACTTATAATTTTTTTTCACTAAATATTATCCTCCAGGGAATTTTCTAGATACCTAATAAGAAGTAATCATCATTATATCATAGTGATTGGAATCATACAAAATAAGAGATCCAAAATTATCATTAAGAGAAACCAACAAATCATACAGTAATAGATGATAAACTAAAAGTAGATCATGTATAATAGGATAAATATATTATCAAAATATCAAAATATCATTTATAATAAACATTAAATATGATGTAGTAAGCTCATATCCTTAAGTATAATTAAGGATGTATAAAATTTAAAACATATAACATATGAATTTAATATAAATGTATAGAAAATTTTAAAGGGAAAAATATTAAAAACATAGAATTTAAGGGAAAATAAAATTCTTCAAGATAATATATAATAACTTGAGAAAACATTGAAATATGGTAAAACCTTAATTATAGTAAAATCATTTTGAGAAACCCCATTATCACTATTTATATATTAACACACTTATTCTATCCAAACAAGAAAATGTGATCAATCCGATCACTCCCATGCCAATATGAATATAATCAATATGTCCACACATAATAATATCACGACATATATTCTTAAAAAAACACATTAAGGTTGATATATTTCCCCAATCCGTATCATTAATGCATCTGTGTGCAACTGAAAATTATCCATCATCATATAATAATGCACTAATGAAAAAGAATACGTTTCTTAACTATTCCAAAAAACCAAATAACATAAACAATAATGATCTTGGTATATCAAAAAATATAATTTTTTAAAGTAATTAAATTTTAATAAAATAGAGGGAATTTTCCAAAAAATACATCATGATTGATAAACCATGGTGGAAAAAAGATAGGTTAAAATAAAAATCCATTCAAACATTGTTTTGAAAAACGGTGTAAAATAATATTCAGAATTACTATTGAGGATGTTAATATATGTAATATTAAAAAATTATATTAAATATTTATATATGAAATATACTTTAATATTAATAATGTTTTTAAAAATTTATTTTAAGTTAAAACATTAGATCATGAATAGATGGAAAAACATTTTTCTTTTATATTTTTAAATTCCATTTCCCACAACCAAAAAAGTGTATTAAACAATTTATTTAATAAATGGGAAAAATAATTAGAAATATAATTGAAATTAATACATATTAAAATTTCCAAATATAAAGGATATCATTGGAATGAAAGATAACAGAGTCATCAATGAAAAATCCAATGTTGAGAATGACAATTTGTTTCTAAAGGTACACTTTTATTTTGGAAAAATTATATTGTAGAAGTAGTTATTGATATTGACATTTAATTTCGATATATAAATATGATAAATGAAATAATTATAGTTGAATAATATGATAAAATAATTCTTGAAATGTATATTCATATATGAAAGGATATTACCTAATGAATAAGAATAGAATTCGACGAATCCCTTTAATTGTTTTCATTCAGAGTTTATTTTACACTAGTAACATGTAAAATAAACATAACAATATTAATCAATTATATTTTATCCTACTTAAAATATATAACCTATTATAAATTACATTTATTTTGATACACATTAATGATATTAGAGTGTATTTTTCCAAACATTTCAATAGAAAATCTTGGAATGATTGCTACAGCATGGCTACTATAGAAATGGGATTATAAAATGAATTAATGATAAGTAAAGATAATATATAATCAATGGGTAATAATTAATATAATAAAGTAATGATTGGGTAAATATATAAACATAATAAAATTAAAATCATATTTCTTACAAAAAATGATGTGCTAGAATTGAAATGACCAGTGAGTGAATCTATGAGTGACTATAAGTGCACAAAATCTACATAAAAATTATTATATAATTGATTTAATTGGAGGAAATTGTATTATATCACTAATTAGTGATAATATTGATACTAAAATTATTATTTTAAACATATTAAGGAGTTATAAATTGATAAAAAAATGGATTATATAAAATTAATTACATGAATATAAATGAGGGTGAGGAGAACTCCTACCTTTCTATATAGATTCTAAACTCTTGGGCAGACCCTATGGAACCCTAGGAACTCATTGGGACATATTTATATGGGATTTAAAAAGGGAAATTCATGATAGAGGTCATTAGGGTGGGGATGAATGATATAATGTATTGGAGTGATCTCATTTTATATATGAGAAAGAGAAACATTTACATAGAAAACTAGATTTAGGTATGTCGTATGAATTAAATCACATTTCTGTTAAGTGTGTTTTTGATTTAGTTTGAAAAATTTAGTTATCGTATTAAGGAAATATGGTTATTTCATAAATAATTAAAAAATTATTTCTATAAAGTGTAATAAATATTTAAATAATTAAAATTTCTATATAAATTTTTTACGCATTTCATCCCTAATAAACAGGACTTAAAATACATGTTAATTATTTTATTACTAAAAGTATAAGATGACCCTATATTCAAAATTAAAACAAGGTAAATCCATATTTTTTCATCATATACAACAATTCAACTATAAAAAAAGAAATAAATTATTTATAATGGAATAATATAATGTGTTCAAAAACTGTTTTTGTTTAGAAAAACAAATATAGTAATTAAATGTAATTAATATTGTTTGAAATCTATTACCATTAAATGAGTCAAAAAAACAATTTTATATATGTTTTAAATTATTGTTGAATTCCTAATATAATGTTGACTGATTTAATTTGAAAAATTTATATATATATATATATATAAGTATTAATCTTTTGAAAAATAATTATTTTACTGGGCTATCTAATATATACTAAAAGTATCATATTTTATATTACTAATAATATATTTAGAACAATACTAAATTTGATAATGATGATTTAAAATATGTATTTCTTTTTCAAATTCAAATTATTATGGTTAATAAATTGTTCTAATATTGGATCACAGAAAAAATATATGAAACATATATTTATTGAGCATAAATGTATCTCTTTTATTATAACCATTAATATAGTTTTTTAAAGTTATAAATTATGATTATACCTACCATTGTAATTGAAATAATATTAAATTTTTATTTTAAATTTTTATAAATGTCACCTGGATTTTGTTGTTATTTCTAAGCCACATTCATGTCAAGATAATTACATGATTTTTGATAATAGAAAATTACTACTCAAATAAAGGTTAAGTAAAATTATGATATATGAAATAATTTATACCCCATTTTCATTGATTAGGGTAATGTGAAACCTATTACATCACATATATATCTGATGTTTAATGATGGATTCTGATAGGTACTACTATTCATCAATATGCACAGACCAATATTTGAAGAAAATCTGTATCTCAAGATAGAGAGTTATTGCTAAATCTTGGTTCAGTTAGAGGATAGTTTGAGCTAGATTCACTTGGGATATAGGGTATCTAATATTTTTGTATTTATGGAAATGATGATTTATTAAGATGATTTTTCTAGATCAATAAATATTATATGAAGGTTTATTATTTTTGGTTGCTTTCTATAAAATGATAGTGTTTTTTGGATACCAAGGATTTGAAGTTTAGATTAAATCACACCTGTGGTTTGATGTCAAATTTACTCAAGATTTAAGACATCATAAATTTGAATCATGTATTATTTGTTCGTAGAAATATTCAATAATAGAAACATTATTTGATCAAAATATAAAAATGTGATGAATTAAATATTTGAATTAAGGGATGAATAAATATTTGAATATGCATTAGATACTTTATCTTATGAATTTTCATTTCTAAGTATCTTTAGAGAAAGGATGAGATTCAATTTTCTAACTATGTGACTAAATAATAAAAAATGCCTCAAGTGGGATACTATATATACCCTAGTTGTTTTCCAAAATAATTTTTCTAGACGAATCATTACTTGATTATAAGTATTAAACTTATAACCTATAATACTATTCCAACATTGGGGCTATTTATTTGTTTTTCAATAATATTGTAAAAACTTCTTGTGTATTATATTCTAATAATGGTGTTTTAAATTCATTCAATTATATTTTCTTCATCCTATAATTTCATATTTTTATTCTACAACTATTATGTACTGTATCTTCACACTATATGTTCTTAAAGGGATTCTTGACTGGCATTCCATTTATAATTTACTTTCATACTAACAATCGATGTATATAGTATAGTATTGTGTTCTTCTTTTCTATTATTATTTTTTAGATATTTTATTCTCATTTTTTAATATATGTATTGGTATAGTAATATTAGATCTATTTGTTTTACCTCTTATTTTTACACTTATTATTATATATTTATTTTACTCTTCATTATTATCATGATTTTTAATATAATAGTGATGGATAATTATGGTGTTTTGTGGAGAAATTATTATATTTCCATTGATTAAGAGATTTTATCTTACATTATTTATGTATAATAGTCATTTATATTATATGATGATTTTTAGAAATTGATGGTGAACTAAACAGTGAATATGATTATGTAAATACATTCTTTTTAATAAAAATAGTTATTTTTTCCTATAAAATCATAAAGTATGTAAAATTATAACTGATTTCATTGTAAAATTTTCACATTAATTACATTTTGGATTATTGATCATGAATTCACATTAATATACATTAAAAAATATATTTATTACAGAATAAAATTTCATTGATAATCAATTATAGAATTAATTGTAGTGTCGATTTAGTTAATAATTAAATTAAAAATTAAAAATTATTTTGATTATTTGATTCTTATTAGGATGAAAGTATAATTATAAAATAAACATATTAATACATTATGGAATTGAAATATGAAAAATCATTACAAAAAAATCAAGCTGCATAAATACACAAGTAAATAAAAATACTATGAACTTTAAATATGTATTCTCATCATTTTACAAAAGTTAATTAATATAATATGAATAAAGAAAATATTTAGAAATATAATATACATATTTTTAGGGAAATAAATGAAGAAAATGAATGAATTTTATTAATACTTGTATATTCATATATAGTAATCCAATACGAACGGACCATGTGTAGAGATTCCATTTTTTTATTAAAACATTTTCATTTGGCTTATGTAGAATTTGGAAATATTCAATCATTTTATATAAGGAGGATAAACATTATAAATAATAATTTTAGATTGTATAATATAGTATTTTCAGGTAAAATATTTCTATTGTAATATAATATTTTACATTTTAGTTTCTAATAGTAGTAACCACATTGTTTATTGTAGGGAATAATGATGTAAAATTATTCTATATGAGATTATTTTATGAGATCATCGGAAATAAGTATTAATAATAGGATTTTATCTTGGACATTCTTATTCTAAACATAAACAAATATAGATTGATCTAAACTATCTACCTGAGAATTAAAAACATCTGATAATATCCTTGAGATCCATGCTAGTTAATCACCATAAAAATTGACCACAATGACCTATCTCACACATAGTGTCACAACCAATCCCCCGAGGCCCGTTCCGTGACTACCCCAAGCCTGTATTCCATAGGCCAGGGGCTGGCGACTAGAACCAAAGGCGTAAATCCCTAATCTGGGAAGGCATTGCCTTTATAACTGAAAACACACACAATAGAGTACACAGATGGATAGAAAACACTAAGTAAAACTGTATAACAAGAGAGTGCTAAAAAGTAATGGGGCTAGAAATACAAGCCCAACTGAAAGTAAAAGCACAACTGAAAAGGAAAAAAACAACTGAAAGGTGAAAAGCAGCTCATAGATCATCCACCACAGATCCTACCTGAAGGGTAGGTATAGATAGCCTCATCAGCACTCCACATCCTTCAGTCTCCTCCGGGTACCGACTCATCATGAGGTCCACCTCTGGGTACTGTCCAGTCCTCGTACACTCAGCCTCGGTTAGTGTTGTCTGTTGTCTGCATCCAACACATCGAGGTGAGGGCATACCACATGCAGGGGTGACTATAACGATACTCAATAGGGACCCCGAGACCCTCAATGTCTCACAAAATCCAAAAATAATAAACCAAAATGTATGAAATCAACAGATAACCCCACATAGGTATATTACCATACATATACCTAAGTTATCAAGTAATCCATCTCAATCATGAGGAAAACACAAAGTTACTGACTCACCTCACACTAGTATATAACTTTTGTAGAGAGATAGAGATGATCAGATGTAGCTACTGAATCATCTATTATATCGAACCCACACAGGATCTAGGAACAGAAATCAGAACTGTCGAACCCACGCAGGATCTAGGAATAGTTATTCTATTGAACCCACACAGGATCCCAGAATAGAAGTCAGAACTGTCAAACCCTCACAGGATCCAGGAATAGTAGTTAGAGCTGTCGAATCCGTACGAGATCTAGGAACACTCGTTAGCGTTATCAACCCCACACAGGATCCAGGAACAATATTTAGTGCTTTCGAACCCACACAGGATCCAAGAACAGCTGTTAGTGCACAACTAGCCACAGGCTTCCGCACGAATCATGCCTGATTTCGGGAGGGTCTGCTCCTCATGCCGAGTGTCGATAAATCAACTGCCACGAAGTCCCAATAAGAATTATCTCAAAGTTCCGCCACATCATAGTGGTCTCAACGCAATCGACGACATATCAATTGGACGCCCGGTCTGTGAGTTATTATCCTTTTAGTCCCGGGGGCCTGGTTGGATTCGTGTATGATCCAACCTGATCGTATCTCAACTAAAAACCAAATTATAGTGGGGTATACTCAAAGGGATGGATACGCTTCCAGATTTCCAGCCCCGCTAACGGATCGTCAAACAGACGTCTGGTGCCAAAGATTTGGCCAAAGAAAGTAAAGGGTCGGTAGTGGGCCCAGGTCCGGTCTGACCTAGTCAGACCAACCTGATCTGACTTAGTCAGGGGCGAACCGGTTCAGGTCGACCTGTGCTGACTCGATGAGCCCGGCCTGGACCGTTGGGCATGCTGGACCATTGGGTTTGGCCCGGCCTACTGGGCCCAACCCAACAGGCCACGAGAGCGGTCTGGCCCAGTCTCAGAGCCGTTTCGGCCCGGTGCACCATGGGAGCGTGGCCCAGCGTGGATCGGTCCGGAGGGCATGGCCCGGACCAGTTCATCTAGGGAACCATGAGGGGGTCGGGACGCCGTCTTGTCTGGGAGGCCGCGAGGGGGCCGGGACGCCGGCTCGGCCTGGAGGCCGTGAGGGAGCCGGGTCACCGGCTCAGCCGAAGGGCCTTAATGGGGTCGGATCGGGGAGGCACACGGGGCACGCACAGAGGCCGGCAGGCGGCCAGTTCGGGCAGGGTGTGACAAGCATAGGCCGGCATGTCCGGGAGGCTCAAGTCCAGGCAGGCTTGCATCTGGGAGGTGTGTGGCCAGGTGGGCCGTTGGCTCAGCTAGGTGGGCCGATGGGTGGCTAAAAGGCCGGCGGTGGCTGAGAACAAGGTGGCGTGGGCCGGCGGTGGTGTGGCCGGGGTGGCTTGGCCAGAGGGATGTGGTTCGGCCTGGAGCACCGAACCACAGTGGGGGCGGCGCTGTTCGTAGAGGCCGCAGGTAGCGCAACCTTTGTCATCGCTGCTTCCATCGCCTCATTTCTTAATGGCCAAAATGAAGTTCAATCATAAACAAGATCGGCGTAGGGGTTGGTCCATTTTGGTTTGGCCCGCACCCTCCGCATTTAGGGTGGTATCAATTGGTTCATCTGGAGGAATAAAGTTGAACTTCAATTATTATTACAATCCACCACAATAATTCCTTTCATTCGAAGAAGTGAAAAGGAAATAAGAATTACACAAAACAACCCCCACCTTTGATCATTGATCGTTTTTCATTGACGGAGTTGCAGAATTCGATCATAGAATACATCTCTCAAATGTTGAAGCTTCGAGGAAGAAGTAGAAGAAGGTCAGTTTTCTTCATTCTTCGTTCTTCATTGGAGGATGAGGTTCTTCATTGGAGAACACTAATTCTCCCAAGATCTCCTCTCAAAGGCCCCCACCAAATGAGAGATGCCAAGAAAAAATAATAATATATTTGTCTATTATTTTAGATGTTGGCACAATGTAACACCCCGAGCTTCCACGATACGCTTCTCATTCAATAATGCAATAGCTTGCATTGTACGCAACTTCGAGTTCTAAAACACCGCGACTAATCAAAGTAGCCGTTATGAATAGTAATAACCACTTTTTAAAATTATAGAAATTTTATATTTCAAAATGGACTTCATTTTTTGAATTCGGAATATCAATTATAGCTTAGGGTGAAATTTTGGCCTTGTTCTGAAAAACTTCAATTTTTGATGAATAGTGAAACCACTAAGTGGTAGTTAAATAACTGATTTTTCGTTTAAATGAAATATTACCACTTCTGTGATTTGATTTTCAAAAATCCGACATACATGGTTGTCATTAAGAAGTAAAATGTGGTTCAATGAGATTAAAATAATTTTTTGGTGAATAGTAACTTTTAAGTTCTTAATCACGATTAGAGGTAATTAGTGTAGTTTAAGGTACAAATAATGTTTTAATAATATGAGATGAGCATGACACTTATCCTACTACTATTGGATGAGTCATGGCCGACCAAGACAACCCATGGGTCAACTTGGGGACCCCATGGAGCCACTTTAGTTGGAAAATGACATTAATATATATTTATTTAATGTTAAAATTAAATTGACACAAACATGAGTTATTTTACTAAAACAGTTTTTAAGTGGGGTTACACAAGTCCAAATTTTGACTATAAATATTCATTAGAAAGATAAAAAGCTTTCCTACATCATAGTATTTTTTTTATAATTTTTAGACATTAAATAAATTAAATTATTTATGACATCATTATGATGCAGCGATGACCTCATTATTTAACGATTTAAATAAAATGAGAAGATAATGCAAAATCCAAGGCTTACACTTGTCCAAAGCCTATTGGATGAGGATATTTCGAACCCTTATCACCTTAGCCTCGAATTATATAAGTGTGGGACCTTTAGAATCCGAAAGGCATTGTGAAATAATGTAACATTTCAATCTTTCCAAAAGTGCCCCTCCTCTCCACTTATAAAAGGCCCCCACCTCTCCCACCTCATTTACACTTTCAAGCCATTTGGCTCGGCCAACCTCTGCCCAAATACTCTCCCAACTTCCCCCTCTTACTCCTAGAAGCCTTACTTTGGGCAGAACTCTTCCCAAGGAAGCCTTTGGCTCAAATCAAAAAGAGTTACCCGATTTTGAGGTAATGTCTTCTCTAATGTTTTTTTGTTTTATTTTTCTTCTCCAACCCCCTAAAATATTTTTATTAATTTCTTTTGTAACAACACCAGTATCCTCAATATAATAGGATGTTGTTATAAGAAGTATTAGAGCTACACTTACACACACCTACATCTAATGGTTAAAGAACATACGGTTTCTGTGGATGGCGAATTTCTGCCTCACGAAACGATGATTGTTCAATACTCATATAACACCTTCAAAGGTGGCCATTAAGATGTCACTATTTTTATATATGATATATATAATATGTTTATGTTTTACTTATGCTTCTGTATTTATCATTTATGGCATAATTTATGATTTCCATTATGGGTAAAACGCGATAATTTCATTTTAGGAAGTGCGGACTACCGCCCCCTCAAAGTGATTTGAATCGTTAATGCCATATGTGGGATGTATAAAGGATGAAGTAAATGATATTATACACTATATTATACTGGAATTATATTATACATTTATATCATTATGATTTAGTTCCATTAAATATGAAATTGAAATGAAAGTAGCGTTCATGCGTACGTACGGCTTACCGTCTCCATGAACGGTGCATTTCATTTCTTACCTCTAAATGTTACGTAATATTATAAATGAATGTATATACTGGATATATAAGATATATATGACATATAAATCATGAATATAATTCTGGATATAATGGATATTCTACCACATGAACAACTTGTAATTATAAGAAGTTTATTGTTGACTCAAGTTACCAAAGATCGACAAAACGATCGTTATTAACTTGAATAATTACATAATATTCATAACATTGTAATAAGTGATATAAAAAGGATAATGAAATTGAAAGTGGTTCTTAATAAGGTAGATATTAACTCTAGTTTATTATTCAGGAGGTTAAAGAACAGTTGAGTCAAGTCGGACACAAGGTAAGGGAACTTCTTAACCCAATTTCTATTCTTTGGGTTAATATTCTACTTTAAAATTATATCATGATATTATTATGTCCTATCTTTTATTTGTACTTTCTTTATGTGTACTTATAGTGAATACACATAATAGACCTACTTTATAAAAAAATTTATCTTTTTAAGGACTTCGTCTCAATCCCCTTTCATTGAGGCATATTTGGTTTTATACACAACTTTCTTTTATACGGTGTATAAACCCCTTTGACTTTTACATTTATTAAAAAGGAATCTTTTTATACAAAGCGTTTTGCTAAACGACAAAAGGGAATGTTTTTCTTTCCGTACTTATGCGGCGACAACGACTTCTCCGCCGCCGTGACCATTATTTTAGTTTCGGCTTCCTTTACAAGCCATCTTTTTTTTAATGAAAAATAAATACAAAGTTTTAACTTTCTTTTATTTTGGTATTGAAAATGGTTTTGAAAGCATTTTTATTATATCAATGTGTTGTATTGATATCTTGTGGTTGAAATGCGGAAATGTTATGTTTCCTTTATGCATGTTTTATGTGATACGATTATGTTATGGTTTATGATATGTTTAAACCTATTCATATGAGGAATGTATTGGACTTAATAAGTGACGGGTGGAGCCCGCTATAGCTCCTCGATGAATCGGTAGGTCTCATGAGACAACTAGAAGTGGAATTGGCCGAGGCCCTTTCCCAATTTGATTTATGGTTTTGGCCGAGGCCTTAATCATTTTAGACGTCTTGGCCGAGGCCTTGACAAAATGTTTCAGAATGTCTGGCATTATACATTCCCTCATTATGAAAGTGGTTATTGATATTACATGTGATTATTCGACCAGTAGAATATCCATGTGAAGAAGTGAATGGCATTATATCATTTTACATTTGCCATATTATGTTGAAGTTCATGTTTAAAAGGCTTTTGTTTTAGTTATACATTGCCTTAAATGTTAATGTTTATTTATGAAAGCTTCCGCTATATTGTTAACCTTACTGAGCATCTGAGCTCACCCCTTTCAATGTTTTAATATTTTCCAGGATGTGAAGAATTATTTTATGAATGACCTGCAGGGATAGTCAGAAGGGGATATGATTGTGGACTATGAAGACCATGTTATTGTATTTTGTTTACTTTTTGATGTAATGAAAGACTTATGAATGTATCTAGTGTTTCCAAGGCTACTAAACTAATAGGTCTTTCGAGACTTGATCTTTTGTGATCATGCCAATGTTACGAAGTAATGCACCGACTCTGGGTAGCTGGGGTCGGGGCATTACAGTTGGTATCAGAGGCAGTTTAGTACTAACCTTGGAAGCTAGATTTAGATAAACTCTGATTAGAGCACATAGCCCAAAGATAGACTTTGAGGATTAGTATAGAAGAACTTCCTAGAATTTTGTTATTGTATAGATTTTGTGAGTTTTCCGAGCAATACATCCCTGTCTGGATACGATCAGGTAGAGGCGGCTCTGGCACAGATGTACCTAGGGGTAAAACCCGAAAACACCGCTTTGATCTAGACTCGAACGGGAACTGGTGCACGACAACGGGCCTTGCTGTACTCTTGGTTACGACACTCCCGGGGGATATGCTTAGGATAATTCTCATTTTCTTTACAAACCACTATGAAGGGTTATGAGTATATACTTCCTCAAAGGAAACATTTCTTTTTATGATTATGGATTATATCCATAAATAGTTCAATTTATGTAAAGTATTTTACAAATATGGAATTATGTATTTTATTTCATAAACTAATCTAGTTTATGCAATTGTTTAGAAATGGCGCCTAGTGGAAGAAATGGAAACCGTATCAATGCACGCACTCCATGTAGGGATTTCCCTCCTGCTCAAGATAATTATAGTGGGGCTGGTGATTCAACTGGTGCCGATCAGCTAATCACCATACTGGGACAACTTACTCAGGTTATGAATAATAACCATACTCGTATGGAGCACCCTGATCCGCAACGTGGAGGATCAATGCTAGACCGTTTCATGAGGCAACAACCACCAACCTTCAATGGGGGTACACATCCGTTAGTAGCTGAGCAATGGATAAACTCCTTAGAGAAAATATTCTATGCCTTGGGGAGTAGCGAAAGGGAGAAGGTTGTCATGGCAGTTTACCGCCTCACTGGAGATGCCGATCAGTGGTGGTCGCTGATTCAAAACACAAAGGAAGATGATGACGTATCGAATATGGAGTGGAGGGAGTTCAAAGATCTGTTTTTAGAAAAATATTTTCCTCGTGACCATCGAGCAGATATGGAAAGGCAATTTCTGAGTTTGAGGCAGAAGGAGGATGAGAATGTCGCAAAGTATGAGTCTAACCTTACAAGGTTAGTGAGGCATGCTTCCGATTATATACGTAACCCAAGGAGTAAGATTGATCGTTTCTTTGATGGGTTAAAACCATTTCTCCGTCGAGCTTTAGTATCACAATCCTTCTCATCATACGAAGATATTGTCTCGTGTGCTATCAAGACAGAAAAGGAATTATCTAAGTCTTATGACAACAAAGTAAAGCAAGAGAAGAAGAGAACGGTGGAACAAGAGACAGATAAAGGGAAAAAGGGAAAGAAGGATTTTCCATTATGTGATAATTGTGGGAAGAATCACCCTGGTACTTGCCTAAAAGGAATGAGAGTTTGTTATAAATGTGGAGAAAAGGGTCACCAGGCTTGTGATTGCAAGGGAAAGAAAGAGGCTGTCAAAGTTGAATGCTACAATTGTAGGGAAACAGGGCATTATGCAAATGAATGTCCTAATCGTCAGGGAATCTTACCTCAGAAAAGGCCAAGGGATCAAGGCCAATCTTATGTTGTGACTACAGTTGAAGCGGAATAATTAATGTCTTGGTGCTTTTGGACTCAAGGATTATATTCTGGTTATAAGAATAATGTTATATATATATATGGATTGTACTGCAATACTTGTTGATTTCAGTAAGGTTTTAATATGATTAAGGTAATCATATTTTTAGTATGTGACAATAAGAGAAACTTTTCGTTGTTTGGGGAATCTGATGTTAAAATTGATTTTGGAATTTAGAGACCTTTTAGAGAAAGCCTGGACGGAGGTATTTTGGATAACTATTAAGGTTGGAATGGATTAAGTTGAACCATGGATAATATTGTTTAAGGTTAAAGAATTTCTGAAGATTATTTTTGGAATATTATAATACTATAGTTTTAGGAAAAGGACAACCTGCAGGGTGGGGAATAACCCGTCGCGTCGGAAAAAGGTGCAGGAATCGAACCCACAACCATAGTGCGACAAGCCTTTATTTCCTACCACTATCCTACGGGAAGTCCCTGGTTATTACAAAATAGTTTTACTAATCTAAATGGTATGTGTTAACATTTTGAACCTTATACAATTAGGATAAATAGAATATTTTTGAGTTCCGTTACCATTTGGAGTAAAAGTTGGGTTTGTGGTAAAAATTTATTAACGAATACATAACAAGTATGTATATTCCCTTACGTTCTTAGTAAATCTCCTAAATAAATTCCTCAACATTATAAAAGGTAACTTAAAACAAAAATGTTGTCGGTTACCTTTTCCAACTGGGGATTCAATGACCATTTAACCAATCACAAGTTTGTGATTTTCTTGTGGTTAAACTTTCTCCTAATCCTGTTTTCTATAACTCTCCATCAGACCTTGATGGTTTGTTTCTCCTCCATATCCATATTTTCATAGAATCCTAGAATGGGCTATATCGGGTGACCTTTGTACTTATCTTGCTTTCTTTTAATGTTATATATTTACTAACCTTATTTCCGATGTTGGTTTTCCACAAAGGTATTTTCTATTTTCAACCTTTTATTTACAAGAAAAATTTCAAATTGCGAGGACGCAATTTATTGAAGGAGGGGAGAATGTAACACCCCGAGCTTCCACGATACGCTTCTCATTCAATAATGCAATAGCTTGCATTGTACGCAACTTCGAGTTCTAAAACACCGCGACTAATCAAAGTAGCCGTTATGAATAGTAATAACCACCTTTTAAAATTATAGAAATTTTATATTTCAAAATGGACTTCATTTTTTGAATTCGGAATATCAATTATAGCTTAGGGTGAAATTTTGGCCTTGTTCTGAAAAACTTCAATTTTTGATGAATAGTGAAACCACTAAGTGGTAGTTAAATAACTGATTTTTCGTTTAAATGAAATATTACCACTTCTGTGATTTGATTTTCAAAAATCCGACATACATGGTTGTCATTAAGAAGTAAAATGTGGTTCAATGAGATTAAAATAATTTTTTGGTGAATAGTAACTTTTAAGTTCTTAATCGCGATTAGAGGTAATTAGTGTAGTTTAAGGTACAAATAATGTTTTAATAATATGAGATGAGCATGACACTTGTCCTACTCCTATTGGATGAGTCATGGCCGACCAATACAACCCACGGGTCAACTTGGGGACCCTATGGAGCCACTTTAGTTGGAAAATGACATTAATATATATTTATTTAATGTTAAAATTAAATTGACACAAACATGAGTTATTTTACTAAAACAGTTTTTAAGTGGGGTTACACAAGTCCAAATTTTGACTATAAATATTCATTAGAAATCTAAAAAGCTTTCTTACATCATAGTATTTTTTTTATAATTTTTAGACATTAAATAAATTAAATTATTTATGACATCATTATGATGCAGCGATGACCTCATTATTTAACGATTTAAATAAAATGAGAAGATAATGCAAAATCCAAGCCTTAAACTTGTCCAAAGCCTATTGTATGAGGATATTTCGAACACTTATCACCTTATCCTAGAATTATATAAGTGTGGGACCTTTATAATCCGAAAAGCATTGTGAAATAATGTAACATTTCAATCTTTCCAAAAGTGCCCCTCCTCTCCACTTATAAAAGGCCCCCACCTCTCCCACCTCATTTACACTTTCAAGCCATTTGGATCGGCCAACCTCTTCCCAAATACTCTCCCAACTTCCCCCTATTACTCCTAGAAGCCTTACTTTGGGCAGAACTCTTCCCAAGGAATCCTTTGGCTCAAATCAAAAAGAGTTACCCGATTTTGAGGTAATGTCTTCTCTAATGTTGTTTTGTTTTATTTTTCTTCTCCAACCCCCTAAACTCTTTTTATTCATTTATTTTGTAACAAAACCATTATCCTCAATATAATAGGATGTTTTTATAAGAAGTATTCAAGCTACACTTACACACACCTACATCTAATGGTTAAAGAACATACGGTTTCTGTGGATGGCGAATTTCTGCCTCACGAAACGATGATTGTTAAACACTCATATAACACCTTCAAAGGTGGCCATTAATATGTCACTATTTTTATATATGATATATATAATATGTTTATGTTTTACTTATGCTTCTGTATTTATCATTTATGGCATAATTTATGATTTCCATTATGGGTAAAACGCGATAATTTCATTTTAGGAAGTGCGGACTACCGCCCCCTCAAAGTGATTTGAATCGTTAATGCCATATGTGGGATGTATAAAGGATGGAGTAAATGGTATTATACACTATATTATACTTTAATTATATTATAAATTTATATCATTATGATTTAGTTCCATTAAATATGAAATTGAAATGAAAGTAGCGTTCATGCGTATGTACGGCTTACCGTCTCCATGAACGGTGCATTTCATTTCTTACCTCTAAATGTTACGTAATATTATAAATGAATGTATATACTGGATATATAAGATATATATGACATCTAAATCATGAATATAATTCTGGATATAATGGATATTCTACCACATGAACAACTTGTAATTATAAGAAGTTTATTGTTGACTCAAGTTACCAAAGATCGACAAAACGATCGTTATTAACTTGAATAATTACATAATATTCATAACATTGTAATAAGTGATATAAAAAGGATAATGAAATTGAAAATGGTTCTTAATAAGGTAGATATTAACTCTAGTTTATTATTCAGGAGGTTAAAGAACGGTTGAGTCAAGTCGGACAAAAGGTAAGGGAACTTCTTAACCCAATTTCTATTCTTTGGGTTAATCTTCTACTTTCAAATTATGTCATGATATTATTATTTCCTATCTTTTATTTGTACTTTATTTATGTGTACTTATAGTGAATACACATAATAGACCTACTTTATAAAAAAAATTATCTTTTTAAGGACTTCGTCTCAATCCCCTTTCATTGAGGCATATTTGGTTTTATACACAACTTTCTTTTATACGGTGTATAAACCCCTTTGACTTTTACATTTATTAAAAAGGAATCTTTTTATACAAAGCGTTTTGCTAAACGACAAAAGGGAATGTTTTTCTTTACGTACTTATGCGGCGACAACGACTTCTCCGCCGCCGTGACCATTATTTTAGTTTCGGCTTCCTCTACAAGCCATCTTTTTTTAATGAAAAATAAATACAAAGTTTTAACTTTCTTTTATTTTGGTATTGAAAATGGTTTTGAAAGCGTTTTTATTATATCAATGTGTTGTATTGATATCTTGTGGTTGAAATGCGGAAATGTTATGTTTCCTTTATGCATGTTTTATGTGATACGATTATGTTATGGTTTATGATATGTTTAAACCTATTCATATGCGGAATGTATTGGACTTAATAAGTGACGGGTGGAGCCCGCTATAGCTCCTCGATGCATCGGTAGGTCTCATGAGACAACTAGAAGTGGAATTGGCCAAGGCCCTTTCCCAATTTGATTTATGGTTTTGGCCGAGGCCTTAATCATTTTAGACGTCTTGGCCGAGGCCTTGACAAAATGTTTCAGAATGTCTGGCATTATACATTCCATCATTATGAAAGTGGTTATTGATATTGCATGTGATTATTCGACCAGTAGAATATCCATGTGAAGAAGTGAATGGAATTATCTCATTTTACATTTTCCATATTATGTTGAAGTTCATGTTTAAAAGGCTTTTGTTTTAGTTATACATTTCCTTAAATGTTAATGTTTATTTATGAAAGCTTCCGCTATATTGTTAACTTTACTGAGCATCTGAGCTCACCCCTTTCAATGTTTTAATATTTTCTAGGATGTGAAGAATTATTTTATGAATGACCTGCAGGGATAGTCAGAAGGGGATATGATTGTGGACTATGAAGACCATGTTATTGTAGTTTGTTTACTTTTTGATGTAATGAAAGACTTATGAATGTATCTAGTGTTTCCAAGGCTACTAAACTAATCGGTCTTTCGAGACTTGATCTTTTGTGATCATGCCAATGTTACGAAGTAATGCACCGACTCTGGGTAGCTGGGGTCGGGGCGTTACACACAAAATTCAAATGGAGAATTAAATTAATTAGATAGGCTCCCCTTAATTAATTCAAGGGGTTGGCACAAGGAATTAATTAGGGGAGGTGAAGAGGCTCTCCCTCATTAATGAGGGAGAGTTGAGAGGTTTTACTCTCCTTCATCAATAGGGGGGTTAAGCTCTATCTGGTCCCCATGCCGTAACCTCTCGCGGGAGGTTATGTTCGGGTGGGACCCACCACCAGAACCTCTCAAGGGAGGTTAAGGTGTGGTGGTCCCACCTCCAACTCCCATGAGGAGGTTTTCACCACCAAACACCCACATGTAAGCTCTAATAAAATAAAGTGAAAACTCACTTTATTTTATTACTTTCCACAAATTCCCAAAATGTATCTTCAACTGTCGACCAAAAGCCATCAAGGTGAAAGTCTCATTAAGTGAATACTGGTGCTGTGAGTTCAATGATTCTCTCAGATTTAAATTCCAAGAACTAGTTTAAAAGTTTTAAAATCCCACTTGTACGTTTACTGAACGTACTAGAAAAAAACTTCAAAAATTGATTCCGGGCTCACCAGGCCTTGGAATCAAGCGCCTCCAATTTTCATGGACTCATAAAATTCCCATGTATTTAAGAGAAAAAAAAATTTCCATGGAAATTCCGAGTCATTACTTTCTCCCCACCTCAGGGCTTTATGTCCTCATAAGCTACAACTCTAACTAAGGGAACAAATGGGAGTAATGAGCATGTATATGATCCTACCACTCCCATGTGCTCTCCTAGAGGTTCCCATGCTGCCAAAAAATGCACACCAGAGGTGTCGACAATCCACAAAGGACCCGCTCATGTCGATCCTCAATCTCCACTAGAACCTCCGTTACAGTCTCCCCATCATCGACGTCCAACTCTCCATGGTCAATGATGTGAGAAGGGTTGTGCACACATCTCCTCAGCTGGGATACATGGAATACGTCAAGCACACGATGAAAATAAGGTGGAAGAGATAAGCGGTAATCCACCTCTCCTAATCTTCTGAGGACCTAGAAAGGTCCGATGAATCTCGAAGATAACTTTCCGCCTCAGCCAAATCTCTGTAAACCTCGTCAAGGTGAGACCCATTGAAAGACGTGGTCACTATCCTCGAACTCCAGAGGTCTCATTCTCCTATCAGCATACGACTTCTACCTGCTCTGTGCAGTCTTCATCTGCTCCTGGATGATCTACACCTTCTCTATGGTATCCTGCACCATATATTGTCCCACCAGTGCTGACTCCCCTGGGTCTGTCCAGCATAGTGGCGATCTGCATGGTCGACCATACAAGGCCTCAAAAGGTGCCATCCCGATGGTGGAGTGATTGCTGTTGTTGTATTCAAACTCCACCAAATTTAAGTGATCCTCCCAACTATGACCAATGTTGAGGACACATTCTCGCAGCATGTCCTCAAGGGTCTGAATGGTCTGCTTAGTCTGACCATCCACCTGAGGATGGAAGGCGGTGCTCAAACGAAGATGTATCCTGAAAGTATCCTACAACCCCTTCCAAATCCAAGAAGTAAACCATGCGCCATGATCGTAAAAAATAGAATAAGGTACTCTATGTATCCACACAATCTCCGGCACATAGAGGAATCTCAAGCTCTCTACTGAACTCTACTCTCTGATCGGTAGGAAGTGGGCTGACTTGGTGAGTCGGTCGACGATTACCCAGATAGAGTCATGTCCCCTGAATGTACATGGAAGACCTATCAGGAAGTCCATGGATATCCCATCCCACTTCCACTTTTCGATCTCTAAAGGATGAACCAAGCCTACTGGTACCTGATGCTCTGCCTTCACTTGTTGAAAAGTGAGGCATCGAGAGACAAAATCTTCTACTGCCTTCTTCCTATCTAGCCAGCAGTGTTGTCTTCGAAGGTCCTGGTACATCTTCTCCACTCCTGGATGTACCACTAGAGGGGATGTGTGGAACTCCCTCAACACTTCCTCCTGAAGTGACACTGGCACCATATTACATCCTCTGAAGAAGATGACGTGCTCCCCACCTTCAGAAAATCCATCAGGTGCCTGCCCTGTGGATGTATGATCACATCGTGTCTCGCAATCAGCGTCTCCACATTGTGCCTCCCTGAATCGTTGAAGAAGTGGAGGAGTGACTATAAGAGCGTGAAGGAAAGATTCTCCATATCGGTCCATAAAGGATATCTGTAAACTAGCTAGCTGCTCTGTCACCTCTCCTAGCAGCTATATACCAGATCTCCTACTGAGTGCATCTGCTACAACGTTCCCCTTCCCTGGAGTATAGACTATCTCATAGTCATAGTCCTAGAGGAACTCAATCCATATCTACTATCTCAGGTTCAGGTCCTTCTAAGAGAAGATATATCTGAGGCTCTGGTGGTCAGAGTAGACTATGAAACGCTCGCCCATCAGATAGTGCCGCCACATCTTCAAAGAAAATACCACTACTACTAACTCTAGGTCATGGTTTGCATAGTTCTGCTAATTCTCTCTCAACTAATGAGAACCATAAGAAATCACTACTCGCTCCTACATTAGGAAACACCCGAGTCTGGTCCCTGATGTGTCACAGCAGACTACGTACCCTACACCCTTCTCTGGAAGCCTCAAGATGGGGGCACAAGTAAGCCTCTGCCTCAGCTCTTGAAAGCTCTACTGGCATCTCTCCGACCATAACAAGGGTTTCCCCTTCTTTGTCAAGGCTGATAGTGGTGCTATAACTCTGGAGAATTCTGGTACGAACCTCTGATAATATGCATCCAAACCCATGAAACTCTAAACCTCCGTCACAATCCTGGGTGGATCCCAAGAAAGTACCACCTAAATCTTTGCTGGATCCACTTCAACTCTAGCCTCCGAGATGACGTGTACCAAGAAGTGAACATCTCAGATCCAAAACTAGCACTTCGAGAGCTTACCATAAAGATGGTGCTCTCGGAGTGTGTCCAGTACTACCTGCAAATGGTAGGCATGCTCCTCCACAGTAGTCGAGTGGATCAGAATGTCGTCGATGAAGACTACGACAAATAGATCAAGGTATGGCTGGAAAATCCTGTTCATGAGACTCATTAACAATAGTAGAGCATTGGTTATGCAAAAAGGAATAACCAAGAAATCATAGTGGCTGTACTGAAATCTCAAGGCCTCCTTCTGCACATCCTCGTCTCGAACTCTGAGCTGGTGATAGCCTGATATGAGGTCTATCTTCGAGAACCACCAGACTCCCTTCAGCAGATCAAAGAGGTTGTAAATCCTCATGTTTTGGTACTTGTTCTTCATGGTCACCTGGTTCAGGCGATGGTATTTAACACAAAGCCTCAATCTTCTATCCGCCTTTATGGCGAATAGTATCAGGGCTGCCCAGGGAGAAACACTGGGCTAGATGAATCCCTTCTCCTGTAAGTCCTCTGGCTATACCCATAGCTCGTGAAGCTCCACAAGAGCCATCCGATATGCTGGTGTAGATATCGGTGTCATCCTGGGGAACAAGTCAATGTAGAAGTCCACCTCTCTACGAGGAGTTAGTACTGGAACATCGTCAGGGAAAACATCCTCGTACTGGTCCACCACTACAGGATAACTCAGACTCTCCACATCAACTGCTCTGAGTGTAAGGCATACCAACCGATGAGTGATCGACTATACCCTCCTCTGAGTAAGTCCGTCCTATACTTCAAAGGCTCCCTTCTCGCCAGTGAAGGTAAACCTGGTCCCATCAGTGCAGAGTTGTGGAAGTCGGTCATCGAAGATGTCTCTCGACTTTTGAAGCTTCGAGGAAGAAGTCGAAGAAGGTCGACGTTCTTTGTTCTTTGTTCCTCATTGGGAGATGGGGTTCTTAATTGGAGATAACTAATTCTCCCAATCTCTCATCTCAAATTCCCCCACAGAATGAGAGATGCCAAGCAAAAATAATAATAGATTTTCTATTATTTTAGATGTTAGCATGAAATTCAAATGGAGAATTAAATTAATTAGATAGGATCCCCTTAATTAATTCAAGGGGTTGGAACAAGGAATTAATTAGGGGAGGTGAAGAGGCTCTCCCTCATTAATGAGGGAGAGTTGAGAGGTTTTACTCTCCTTCATCAATAGGGGGTTAAGCCCCGTGTGGTCCCAACACCGTAACCTTTAACATGAGGTTATGTTCGGGTGGGCCCCACCACCATAACCTCTCATTGGAGGTTAAGGTGTGGTGGTCCCACATTCAACTCCCATGAGGAGGTTTTAACCACCAAACACTAACATGGTGGCTCTAATAAAATACAGTGAAAACTCACTTTATTTTATTACTTTCCACGAAAACCCAAAATATATCTTTAACTCTCGACCAACTGTCGTCGAGGTGAAAGTCTCACTAAGCGAATACCAGCGCTGTGAGTTCAATGGTTCCCTCAAATTTCAATTCTGAGCGCCGGTTCAAAAGTTATAAAATCCTACTCATACGTTTACTGAATGTACCCATACAAAATGTCATAAATTGATTCCGGGAACACCGGGCCTCGGAATCAAGCTCCGTCAATTTTCTCGAACTCGTAAAATTCCTATGTATTTAAGAGAAAAAAATTTCCAGAGAAATTCCAGGTCTTTACATTCTCCCCACCTCAAGGATTTACATCCCCATAAGCTACAACTCGAACTAAGGGAAAAAATGTGGGTACTGATCATGCATCTGAGCCTCCCGCTCCCATGTGCTCTTCTGGAGGTTCCCATACTGCCAACGAAAGTGAACCAGAGATATCAATCGTCCATAAAGGACCCGCTCCTGTCGATCCTCAATCTCCACTAGAACCTCCATAAAAGTCTCCCCATCGTCGATGTACAGATCTCCATGGTCAATGATGTGAGAAGGGTCATGCACGTATCTCCTCAGTTGGGATATGTGAAATAAGTCATGCACCCGGTGCAACTGAGGTGGAAGAGCAAAGAGGTAATCCACCTCACCTACTCTGTTGAGGACCTGGAAAGGTCCGATGAATCATGGATATAACTTACCGCCTTAGCCAAATATCTGTAATCCTCAATGAGGTGAGCCCCTTAGAAAGACATGGTCACCATCCTCGAACTCCAGAGGTCTCCGTCTCCTATCAGCATATGACTTCTACCTGCTCTGTGCAGTCTTCATCTGCTCATGGATGATCCGCACCTTCTCCGTGGTAGTTCATACCATCTCTTGTCCCACTACTGCTGACTCCCCTGGGCCAGTCTAGCATAATGGAGATCTTTAAGGTCGACCATACAAGGCCTCAAAAGGTTCCATCCCGATGGTGGAGTGATAGCTGTTGTTATATGAAAACTCCACCAAAGGTAAGTGATCATCCTAGCTACGACCGAAGTCAAGTACACATGCACATAGCATGTCCTCGATGGTCTGAATGGTCCGCTCAGTCTGACCGTCCTTCTGAGGATGGAAGGTGGTGCTCAAACAAAGTTCCATCACGAAAGTATCTTACAACCCCTTACAATGCCAGGAAGTAAACCATGAATCATCATCTGAGATAATAGAAGAAGGTACTCCATGTAGCCGCAAAATCTCTTGCATGTTGAGGCGTCCCAAGATCTCTATTGAACCCTACTCTCTGATCTGTAGGAGGTGCTCTGACTTGGTGAGTCGGTTGACAATCACCCAGATAGAGTCATGTCTCCTAGATGTACGTGGAAGACCCGTCACAAATTCCTTGGATATCCCATCCCACTTCCACTTTGGGACCTCTAAAGGATGAACCAAGCCTGCTGGTACCTGATGCTCTGCCTTCATTTGCTAAGAAGTGAGGCATTGAGAGACAAACTCTGCTACAACCTTCTTTATATCTGGCCATCAGTGCTATCGTTGAAGGTCCTGGGACATATTCACCACTCCTGGATGTAACGCTTGAGGGGATGTGTGGAACTCCCTCAACACTTCTTCTTGAAGTGACGCTGACACCATAGTACGTCCTCTGAAGAGGATGGCGTGCTCCCCACCTTCAGAAAATCCATCAAGTGTCTGCCTTGTGGATATCTGAGCACATTGTGTCTCACATTCAGAATCTCCACATTGTGCCTCCCTGAATCACTGAAGAAGTGGAGGAGTCACTATAAGATACTGAAGGAAAGATGATCCATCTCGGTCCACAAAGTATATCTATAAAGCAGCCAACTTCTCTGTCGCCTCTCTTAGAAACTATATACCAGATATCCTGCTGAGTGAATCTCCTACAACGTTCCCCTTCCAAGGAGTATATAATATCTCGAAGTCATAGTCCTAGAAGAACTCAAGCCATTGCCACTGTCTCAAGTTCAGGTCCTTCTAAGTGAAGATATACCTGAGACTCTGGTGGTCTGATTAGACTGTGAAACGATCACCCATCAGATAGAGCCACCACATCTTTAAAACAAAATACCACTACTACTAACTCCAGGACATGGGTAGCTTAGTTTTGCTCATGTTGTCTCAGTTAACGAGAACCATAAGCAATCACTGCTCGCTCCTATATTAGGACACACCCGAGTCTGGTCCCTGATGCATCGCAGTAGACTACGTACCCTATGTCCTCCTCTAGAAGCCTCAAGAAGGGGGAACTAGTAAGCCTCTGCCTCAACTCCCGAAAGCTCTGCCGGCATCTCTCCGACCATACAAAGGGTTTCCACTTCTTCGTCAAGGCTGATAGTGGTGCTGAAAATTTGGAGAAGTCTAATACGATCCTCTGATAATATCTAGCCAAACCCAGAAAACTCCGAACCTTCATCACAATCCTGGGTGGTTCCCAAGAATGTACCGCCTCAATCTTTGCTGGATCCACTGCAAATCCAGCCTCTGAGATGACGTGTCCTAATATGTGAACCTCTCAGATACAAAACTGGCACTTCGAGAGCTTACCATAAAGCTGGTACTCACATAGTGTGTCCAGTACTACCTGTAAATGGTAGGCATGATCCTCCTCAGTAGTCGAGTATATTAGAATGTCTTCGATGAAGACTATGACAAAGAGATCGAGGTATGGATGGAAAATACTGTTCATGAGACTCATGAACACTGTAGGAGCATTTGTTACACCGAAAGGCATAACCAAGAACTTGTAGTGGCCATATCGACATCTAAAGGCCGTCTTCTGCACATCCTCGTCTCAAACTCTGAGCTAGTGATAGCCTGATCTGAGGTCTATCTTTGAGAACCACCTTGATCCCTTCAGATGATCATAGAGTTCGCTAATCCTCGAGAGTGGGTACTTGTTCTTCACAGTCACCTGGTTCAGGCGATGGTAGTTGACACAAATACTCAAGCTTGCATCCACCATCTTGAAGAATAGTATCAGGGCTGCCCAGGGAGAAACACTGGGCTGGATGAATCCCTTCTCCTGCAAGTCCTCTAGTAGTACCCACAACTCGTGAAGCTCTGCAGGAGCCATCTAATACGCTGGTGTAGATATTTGATCCATCCTGAGGTACTTGTCAATGTATAAGTCCACCTCTCTATGAGGAGGTAGTTCTGAAACATAGTCAGGGAAAACATCTGCGTACTTGTCCATCAATACAGGATAGCTCGGACTCTCCACATCAACTGCTCCGAGGGTAAGGCCGACCAACTGATGAGTGATCTGATATAACCTCCTCCGAGTAAGTCCTTCCTGTGCTAAAAATTATCCCTTCTCATCGGTGAAGGTGAACCTGGTCCCATCCGTGTGGACACACCACACTTTGCACCTAATACAT
Source organism: Viscum album (assembly GCA_963277665.1). Lineage (NCBI taxonomy): Eukaryota > Viridiplantae > Streptophyta > Magnoliopsida > Santalales > Viscaceae > Viscum > Viscum album. The sequence goes on along the minus strand of OY728146.1, from coordinate 636,859,877 downwards.
TTGATCTGAACATGGACTGTAGATAACCAGTCCATACCCAAGATGACGTTGTAAGGCCTCGACACCGCTACGAGGAGATCCCAGCCAAAGCTCTCACCTCCTAGAGTAAGCTCACACTACTGGAACCAGTGCATGATCATCGAGTCTTCTCCCGTAGGAGTCTCTAGCCATAAGGATTGATCCAAAGGCTCCATCAGAATCTCCTAGCTTCGAACGAGGGAAGTGAAAATGAAAGAGTGACTGACACCAGTGTCTATAAGAACTGCAACAAAGGTGTAGTAGACACAGATCATACCTCGAATCATCCCCAGAGCACCATGATTGTAAGCCTCAACTTCTTGGAGTAGAGCTCTCCCCTATCTATCTGCTCCATGTGGTCGGGGTGGACCTCCTGGTGGTGGTGGTGGTAACACCTCATATCGCCGTCCACCACTAGCCACACAACCAGCTCCTCTGCCACGTCCGCATGTGCCCTGTGGATCGACTCGATCAAACCTTTTCCTCTGCCCGTGACGTCTCTAAACAATCTATTGATCATCCGTAAGGTGGGTTAGATAGTCACGGGCCATGTGACCCTGCCCACCGCATGTGAAACACTATATATTACTCGAATGATTGGATCTGTCTCGTGTGCCTTGCACAACCAAAACCGAGTCCTGTGGTCGTCCACTAGATGGTCTGGTCCACTTGGACCTTTGTGACATCTGCCTACTACCTGCTATAGAAGACTCTGATACGTGATGCCCGGTGGTGGGTCTCGCTGCTGGTGACTGCTCAGCAAGGAAACTCTCCACTAAGAGGTCTCACTCCAACACCCAGCCTGCGTCGCGATGTTGAGGGAGATCATAGAATCCCTGATCTCTCACCTGAACCCCTGCTCAAAAGTCCATGCCCTAAAGAATGGGTCCTACAATATTTCTGTGGAGTAGCGCGAGAGGTCGAAAAACTCGTTGAGTATTGTTCCACCGTCATGCTACCCTACTATAGATGTAGTAGCTCCTGTATCCGCACCACACATTGGGCGGTTAGGAAAAACTCTTCCCAAAACAGGCTCTCGAAGTCTTCCCAGAGTAGTGTCACCTCGTCATGCAACTAGATCATTAGGATACACCATCTTCCTTCTTCTTCCTAAAGGAGACTCGTGGAAAGGATCACCATATGGTCTTCTGGTGTCCCTACCAGTCTGAAGACTCTCAACACAACCTCCAACCAATCCTCATCTTCGTGCGGGTCCTTCTCGCCCCTATACCTCGGCAGTCTTTGGCACTAGAACTTGTGTAATGCGCTCAGGCAACGTGAAATATATGCTATTGGGGATGGTTGCATCAGTGGCTCAATGGGTAGTAGTACCGCTGGAGACTCTGCTGTAATTGGTCCCTGCACCGAGGCCTCATCCCTCGGTGGGCTACCATCTCATACAAAACCTAGAACCCTGGCTGGCTATCTGCGTGGGGATATCCTGAAAAGTAACAGGTGCACCACAGTCAATAAGTTATACCTATTGAGCTGACTCAAAAGAGATCACAAAGAACACTCTTTAAAACACACATGCAATCAGTGTTTTCATGCACTAAGTCAGAAATCAGAAGTGAGGGTCCTGGTGTATGGATATGTCAGCCACCACACAAACACTAGACTCCCTAAACTGAAAACCACACTTAGTACCCTTAACACTATTACTTCACAAAAATACCAGAGTATTAAGTTCTGCGGTAGAACCGAATCCTCTGATAATAATTTTTTACGACCCATCCCCCGGGTCCCATACCGTGACTACCCCAAGCCGACCTTCCATATTCCAGGGGCTGGCGACTAGCACCAAAGGCATAAATCCCTAATCTAGGAAAGAATTTACTTTATAACTGAAAACACACACAACAGAGTACACAACTGGATAGAAAACACTAAGTAAAACTGTATAACAAGATAGTGCTAAAAAGTAAAGGGGCCGGAAATACAAGCCCAATTGAAAGTACAAGTACAAATAAAAAGGAAAAAAACAACTGAAAGGTGAAAAGAAGATTTGGGATCATCCACCATGGATCCTACCTGAAGGGTAGGTATAGATAGCCTCCTCATCACTCCACGTATGTCAGTCTCTTCCAGATACTGACTCATCATGAGGTCCACCTCCGAGTACCATCCAGTCCTCGTACACTCAGCCTCGGTCAGCACTATCCGTCGTCTGCATCCAACACATCGTGGTGCGGGCATATCCTATGCAGGGGTGAGTATAATGATACTCAGTAGGGACCCCAAGACGCTCAAGGTCTCACAGAATCCAACAAGTATAAATCAAAAAGTATGAAATCAACAGATAACCCCACTTAGGTATATTCCCATACGTACACCTATGTTATCAAGTAATCCATCTCAATTATGAGGAAAACACAAAGTTACACACTCATCTCACACAGTTATACAACTTTTATAGAGAGATAGAGATAATCAAATGTAGCCACTGAATCATCTATTCTGTCAAACACACAACAGATCTAGGAGCATAAATCAGAACCATCGAACCCACAAAGGATGCAGGAATAATTATTCTGTCAAACCCACACAGGATCCAGGAACAGATTTCAGAACTGTCGAACCCAAATAGGATCTAGGAATTGTAGTTAGAGGTGTTGAATATGTACGAGATCCAGGAATATTCGTTAGTGCTGTCGAACCCACACAAGATCCAGTAACAGTCTTCTGTGCTGTCAAACCCACAAAAGATTCAAGAATAGTCGTTAATGCACAGATAGCCACATGGTTTCGTATAAAGCAAGCTTGATTCTGGGAGGGTCCACTCCTCGATCCGAGTATCAATACATCAACTTCCACAAAGTCCCATGAATAAATATCTCAATGGTCCGCCATGTCATAGGGGTCTCAACGCGGTAGGAGGCACGTCAATCAGATGCCCGGTCTGTGAGTTATTAGCATTTAAGTCTCAGGGCCTGGTTAGGTTCGTGTATGATCCAACTTGACAGTATCTCAAATAAACCCCAAACTCCAGTGGGGTATACTCGATGGGACGGATACACAACAAGATTTCCAGCGCTACTGATGGATTGTCAAATGGACGTCCGGTGCTAAAGATATGGCCAAAGAAAGTAAAGGGTCGGTAGTGGGCCCGGGTCCGGTCCGACCCAGTCTGACCAACTCGACCCGACTTAGTCTGGGCCGAACTGGTTCATGTTGACTCATGCTGACCCAATGGGTCTGGCCAGGCCCAGTGGGCCTACCAACCCATTGGGTTTGGCCCGACCCATTGGGCCCAGCCCAGTTGGACGCGAGAGCAGTCTGACCCGGGCTGGGGGCCGGTTCGATCTAGTGCACCACAGGAGTGCAGCCTGGCGAGGCTCGGTCCGGAGGGTGCGGCCGAGACCCGTTCAGATGGGGCATCACGAGGGGGTCAGGACGCCGGCTCGGTCGGGAGGTCGCAAGGGGGACGGAACTCCGGCTCGGCCGGGAGGCCGCAGGAGGGATGGGACACGGGCTCAGCGGGGAGGCCACGTGGGGGTCGGGATGCCGGCTCGGTTGGGAGGCCGTGAGGGGGTCGGGTCGCCGGCTCAGCCGGAAGGTCACAAGGGGGCTTACTCGAGGAGGTGCACAGGGGCATGCGCGGAGGCCGAATGGTGGCCGGTTCGGGTAGTGTGCGGCCAGTGTGGGCCAGTGCGGCTGTGAGGTGCGCGGCCAGGCGGGCCGGCATCTAGGAGGCGCACGGCTAGATGGGTCGACGGGTGTCCAGGAGGCCGGAGGCGGTCAGGAACCAGGTGGTACGGGCCATCGGTGGTGCGGCTGGGGTGGCTCGGCCAAAGGGCCGCGGTTCGGCTCGGAGCACCGAAGCACAACTGGGGCGGTGCGGTTCGCAAAGGCCTCGGGTAGCGTGGCCTTTGTCTTCGCCGATTCCATCGCCTCATTTCTTCATCACCAAGCTGATGTTCAATCATAAACAAGATCGACAGAGGGGTTGAGCCATGTTGGTTTGGCCCGCACCCTCCGTGTTTAGGGTTGTATCAATTGGTTCAACAAGAGGAAGAAAGTTGAACTTCAATTATTCTTAAAATCCAATGCAATAATTAATTTCATTAGAAGAAATTAAAAGGAAAGAAAAATTACAAAAAACAACCCCTACCTTTGATCATCGATCGTTGTTCCTTGAAGAAGTTGCGGATGTCAGTCGTCGAAGACGTCTCTCGACTATTGAAGCTTCAAGGAAGAAGTCGAAGAAGGTCGACATTCTTCGTTCTTCGTTCTTTGTTGGGAGATGGGGTTCTTTATTGGAGAACACTAATTATCCCAAGCTCTCCCCTCAAAGGCCCCCACCGAATGAGACTTGCCAAGAAAAAATAATAATAAATTTTTCTATTATTTTAGATGTTGGCCCGAAATTCAAATAGAGAATTAAATTAATTATATAGGATCCCCTTAATTAATTCAAGGGGTTTGAACAAGTAATTAATTAGGGGAGGTGAAGAGGCCCTCCCTCATTAATGAAAGAGAGTTGAGCGGTTTTACTCTCCTCCATCAATAGGGGGTTAATCCCTGTGTGGTCCCCATGCCATAACCTCTTGCAGGAGGTTACGTTCGGGTGGGCCCCACCACCATAAACTCTCATGGGAGGTTAAGGTGTGGTGGTCCCACATCCATCTCCCATGAGGAGGTTTTAACCAATAATCACCCACATGGTGGCTCTAATGAAATAAAGTGAAAACTCACTTTATTTTGTTACTTTCCACGAAAACCCAAAATCTATCTTCAACTCTCGACCAACTGCCGTCGAGGTGAAAGTATCCTTAAGTGAATATTAGTGCTGCAATTTCAACGGTTCCATCAGATTTCAATTCCAAGCACTGGTTCAAAAGTTATAAAATTCTGCTCGTACGTTTATTGAACGTACCCAAACAAAACTTCTGAAATTGATTCTGGGCACACCGGGCATCGAAATCAAAAACTTTCAATTTTCACGGACTCGTAAAATTCCCATGTATTTAAGAGAAAAAAAATTCCATGGAAATTTTGGGTCTTTACATTCTCCCCACCTCATGGCTTTACGCCCCCATAAGCTACAACTCCAACTAAGGGAATAAATGGGGGTACTGAGCATGCATTTGAGCCTCTGGCTCCCATGTGCTCTCCTAAAGGTTCACTTGGTGCCAACGAACGCACACCAGAGGTATTGACCGTCCATGAAGGACCCGATCCTATCGATCCTCAATCTCTACTGGAACCTCCGTAATATTCACCCCATCATCGATGTACAGCTCTCCATGGTCAATAATGTGAGAAGGGTCGTGCACGTATCTCCTCAGCTGGGATACGTTGAAGACGTCTTGCACCCGGTACAACTGAGGTGGATGAGCTAAGCAGTAAGCCACCTCGCCTACTCTACTGAGGACCTGGAAAGTTACAATGAATCTCATAGATATCTTATCACCTCGGCCAAATCTACGTAAACCTCATCAAGGTGAGACCCATAGAAATACATGGTCGCCATCCTCAGACTCCATAGGTATCTGTCTCCTATTAGAATACGACTTCTGCCTGCCCTGTGTAGTCTTTATCTGCTACTGGATTATCTACACCTTCTTGGTGGTAGCCCGTACCATCTCTTGTCCCACCAGTTCTGACTCCCCTGGGTTTTTCCAGCATAGTGCCGATCTGAAAGGTCGACCATACAAGGCCTCAAAAGGTTACATCCTCATGGTGGAGTGATAGTTGTTGTTGTATGAAAACTACACCAAAGGTAAGGTATCCTCCCATTTTCAAACGAAGTCGAGGATATATGCACGCAACATGTCCTCGTGGGTCTGAATGGTCTGCTCAATCTGACCATCCGTCTAAGGATGGAAGGTGGTGCTCAAATGAAGCTGCGTCCTGAAAGCCTCCTACATCCCCTTACATAGTCAGGAAGTAAACTGTGCATCACGATCAGAGACAATAGAAGAAGGTACTCCATGTACCACACAATCTCATACACGTAGAGGCGTCCTAAGCTCTCTACTAAACCCTGCTCTATAATCAGTAGGAAGTGGGCCGACTTGGTGAGTCGGTCGACGATCACCCATATAGAGTCATGTCCCCTGGATGTACATGGAAGACCCATCACGAAGTCCATGAACATCCCATCCCACTTCCACTCTGGGACCTCTAACGGCTGAACCAAGCCTTATGGTACCTGATGCTCCACCATCACTTGTTGAAAAGTGAGGCATAGAGAGACAATATCTGCTACTTCCTTCTTCATACCTGGCCACCAGTGCTATCGTCGAAGGTCATGTTACATCTTTTCCACTCCTAGATGTACAACTAAACGGGATGTGTGGAACTCCCTCAACACTTCCTCCTGAAGTGACACTGGCACGATAGTACGTCCTCTGAAGAGGATGACGTGATACCAACCTTCAGAAAATCCATCAGGTGCCTGACCTGTGGATATCTGAGCATATCGTGTCTCGCAGTCAGCGTCTCCTCACTATGCCTCCCGGACTCGCTAAAGAAGTGGATGAGTGACTGTAAGATACTGAAGGAAAGATGCTCTATCTTGGTCCACAAAGGATATCGGTAAAGCATCCAGCTACTCATTCACCTCTCCTAGAAGTTGTATACCAGATCTCCAACTAAATACATCTGCTACAATGTTCCCTTTCCTAGGATTATGGACTATCTCAAAGTCATAGTCCTAGAGGAACTCAAGACATCACCGTTTTCTCAGGTTCAGGTCTTTCTGAGAGAAGATATACCTGAGAATATGGTGGTCAAATTAGACTGCGAAATGCTCAACCCTCAGATAGCGCTTCCACATCTTCAAAGAAAAGACCACTAATGCTAACTCTAGGTAATGGGTAGCGTAGTTTTGCTCATGTTGTCTCAGATGATGAAAACCATAAGCAATCACTGCTTTCTCCTGCATCAGGACACACCCGAGTCCAGTCCCTGATGCGTCGCAGTAGACTACATAACCTACGCCCTCCTCTAGAAGCCTCAAGATAGGGCACTAGTAAGCCTCTTCCTTATCTCCTGAAAGCTCTGTTGGCATCTCTCCGACCAAACGAAGGGTTTCCCCTTCTTCGTTAAGGATGATAGTGGTGCTGAACCTCTGTAGAAGTCTGGTATGAACCTCCGATAATATCCAGCCAAACCCAGGAAACCCCAAACCCCCGTCACACTCCTGGGTGGCTCCCAAGTAAGTACCGCCTCAATCTTCGCTGGATCCACGGAAAATCTAACCTCCGAGATGATGTGTCCCAAGATGTGAACCTCTCAGATCCAAAACTAGTACTTTGAGAGCTTACCCTAAAGCTGGTGCTCTCGGAGTGTGTCTAGTACTACCTAAAAATGGTAGGCATGCTCCTCCTCAGTATTCGAGTAGATTAGAATGTCGTCGATAAAGACTATGACAAAGATATCGAGGTATGGATGGAAAATACTATTCATGAGACTCATGAACACTGCTAGAGAATTGGTTATGCCGAAAGGCATAACCATGAACTCGTAGTGGTCATAACGACATCTGAAGGTCATCTTCTTCACTTCCTCATCTCGAACTCTAAGCTGGTGATAGACTGATATGAGTTCTATCTTCGAGAACCACCATGCTCCCTTCAGCTGATCAAAGAGGTCGTTAATCCTTGAGAGTTGGTACTTGTTATTCACGGTCACCTGGTTCAGGTGACAGTAGTGGAAAAAAATCCTCAATATTTCATCTGTCTTCTTGGTGAATAGTATCAGGGCTTCCCAAGGCGAAACACTGGGCCGGATGAATCCCTTCTTCTGTAAGTCATCTAGATGTACCCGCAGCTCGCGAAGCTCCATGGGAGCCATCTGATATGCTTGTGTAGATATCGATGTCATCCCAGGGTACATATCAATGTAGAATTCCACCTCTCTATGAGGATGTAGTCTTAAAACATCGTCATGGAAAATATCCACATACTGGTCCACCACTACAGGATAGCTCGGACTCTCCACATCAACTACTCTGAGGGAAAGGCATGCCAACTGATGAGTGATCGGCTATAACCTCATTTGATTAACTCTATCTTGTGTTGCAAAGTCTCCCTTCTGGCCAGTGAAGGTGAACTTGGTCCCATCCATGCGGACACACCACACTTTACGCCTAATACAGTCGATTTGAGCATGAAATGTAGATAACCAGTCCATACCCAAGATAACGTCATAAGGCCTCGACGCCGCTACGAGGAGATCCCAGCCGAAGCTCTCGCCTCCTAGAGTAAGCTCACACTGCCGACACTAGTGCATGATCTTTGAGTCTGCTCCCGTAGGAGTCTCTAGCCATAATTATCGAGCCAATGGCTCTTTCGAAATCTATAAGCTCTGAATGAGGGCGGTGGAAATGAAAGAGTGACTGGAACCTGTGTCTATAGGAACAATAGCCAAGGTGGAGAAGACACAGATCGTACCTTGAATCATCTCTAGAGTTCCATTATCATAAGACTCAGATGCATTTTGCTAAGCTCTCCCTTTCCACCAGCTCCCTACGGTCGTGGTGTACCTCTTGGTGGTGGTGGTGGTAACCCCTCGTAACGCCGTCCACCTTCAGCTGCACGACCAGCTCCTCTACCACGTCTGCCTGCGCCCTAAAGATCACCTTGACTGAAACTCTGCCTCTGCCTAGGAGGTCGCTCAACTGTCTTCTGATCATCCGTATGGCGGGTCAGACAGTCACGAGCCATGTGACCCTGCCCGCCACATGTGAAACACTACATGTTCCTAGAATGACTAGCTCTATCTCGTGTTCCTTTCACAACGGAACCTGAGTCCTGAGGTTTTGCACCGGATGGTCTGGTCCTCTTGGACATCTACAACATTTTTCTACTTCCGGCTACAGACGAATCTGCTACATGACGGCCGGTGGTGGGTCTCGCTGCTGGTGACTTCTCAGCAAGAAAACTCCCCACTAAGAGGGCTCACTCCAACACCCCGACCTATGTCAGGATGCTGAGGAAGATCATCGAAGCCCTGATCTCTTGCCTGAGCCCCTGCTCGAAGGTCCGAGCCCTGAAGAATGGGTCCCGGACCATATCTGTGGAGTAGTACGAGAGGTCGGTGAACCTTGCTGAGTACTGTACCACTATCATGCTACCCTGCTATAGATGCAGTAGCTCCTGTATCCGCACCGAATATTGGGTGGCTGGGAAAAACTCTACCCGAAATAGGCTCTCAAAGTCTGCCTAGAGTAGTGTCACCTCATCATGCACCTAGAGCATCAGGCTCCACCATATTCCTGCTTCTTCTTGAAGGAGACTCATGGCCAGGATCACCATAAGGTCTGCTAGCATCCCTACTAGTCTGAAGACTCTCACCACAGCCTACAGCCAATCGTCAGCTGCCTGCGGGTCCATCTCACCCCTGTACCTGGGCAGTCTCTGGCGCTGGAACTCGTGCAATGCGCTCAGGCAGTGTGCACTCTCTGCTGCTGGGGCTGGTGGAATTAGGGGATAAATTATTAGTGGTACCGCTAGAGCCTCCCCTGTAACAGGTCCCTACACTGAGGCCTCATCGCTCGGTGGGCTACAATCTCCAACAAAACCTAGAACCCTGGTAGGTTGTCTGCATGGGGCCATCCTAAAAAGTAACTGCTGAACCACAGTCAATAAGTTATACCTATTGAGCTGACTCAAAATAGATCACAAAGAAGACTCTTTAAAACACACACACAATCAGTGTTTTCGTGCACTAAGTCAGAAATCAGAAGTCAGGGTTCTGGTGTATGGATACATCGACCGCCACACCAAAACTTGACTCCCTAAATTGAAAACCACACTCAACACCCTTAACACTATTTATTCACAAAAAATATCAGAGTCCTAAGTTTTGTGGTAGAACCGACTCCTCTGATACCAATTTGTCACAACCCATCCCCCGGGGCCTGTATTGTGACTACCCCAAGCCCGCCTTCCATAGCCCAGGGGCTGGTGTCTAGCACCAAAGGTGTAAATCCCTAATCTGGGAAGTCATTGTATTTATAACTGAAAAAATAGATAACAGAGTACATAGATGGAGAGAAAACACTAAGTAAAAATGTATAAAAAGAGTGCGATGAAAAGAAAAGGGGCCATAAATACAAGCCGAACTGAAAGTACAAGTACAAATGAAAAGAAAAAACAACAACTAAAAGGTGAAAAGAATCCCCTCGATCATCCACCATGGATCCTACCTGAAGGGTAGGTACAGATAGCCTCCTGACCACTCCACGTTCTTTAGTCTCCTTTGGGTACCGACTCTTTGTGAGGTCCACCTTCGGGTACCGTCCAATCCTCGTACACTCAGCCTCGGTCAGTGCTGTCCGTCGTCTGCATCCAAAACATCGAGGTACGGGCATATCCCATGCAGGGGTGAGTATAACGATACTCAGTAGGGACCCTGGGACCCTCAAGGTCTCACAAAATCCAACAAGGATAAACCACAAAGTATGAAATCAACAGATAACCCCACATAGGTATATTCCCAAACATATACCTATGTTATCAAGTAATCCATCTCAATCATGAGGAAAACACAAAGTTACTGACTCAACTCACACAGCTATATAACTTTTGTAGAGAGATAGATATGATCAGATGTAGCCACTGAATCATCTATTCTGTCGAACCCACATAGGATCCATGAACAGAAATCAGAACTGTCGAACCCACACAGGATCCAGGAACAGTTATTTTGTCGAACCCAAATAGGATCCAGGAACAGAAGTCAGAACTGTCGAACCCACATAGGATCCAGGAATAGTAGTTAGAGCTGTCAAATCCGTATGGGATCCAGGAACAATCGTCAGTGCTTTCGAACCCACACTGGATCCAGGAATAGTCGTCAGTGCACAACTAGCCACAAGGTTCCACACGAAGCATGATTGATTCTAGGAGGGTCTGCACTTCAAGCCGAGGGTTGATACATAAACTTACCCGAAGTCCCAAGAAGTAGTATCTCAAAGGTGCACCATGTCATAGGGGTCTCAACGCAACAGACGAAACGTCAATCGGACGCCCGGTCTGTGAGTTATTAGCCTTTTAGTCCCGGGGCCCTGTTGGATTCGTGTACGATCCAACCTGACCGTATCTCAACTAAAACCCAAACTTTAGTGGGGTATACTCAAAGGGATAGCTATGCTCCAAGATTTACAGTGCCAATAAAGGATCATCAAACAGATTTCCAGTGCCAAAGATATGGCCAAAGAGAGTAAAGGGTCGGTAGTGGGCCCGGGTCTGGTCCGACCCAGTCGGACCGACCCGACCCGACTTAGTCCGGGATGACCTGGTTCAAGTCGACCCATAATGACCCGATGGGTCTGTCCTGGATCGTTGGGCGGGCCGACCTGTTGGGTTTGGATCGGCCTACCCGGCCCAGCCCAGCAGGCCGTGAGAGCGGTTCGGCCCGGGCTTGGGGCCGATTCGGTCTGGTGCACCGCGGGAGCACGACTCGGTCCAGAGAGCATGGCCAAGACCGGTTCAGCCAGGGCACCGTGAGGGGTCCGAGAGGCCGGCTCGTCCGGGAGACCGCGAGGGGGCCGGGACGCCGGCTCGACAGGGAGGCCGTGAGGGGGCCATGACGCCGGCTCGGCCGGGAGGCCGTGATTGGTCCATGACATCGGCTTGGCCGGGAGGCCGCGAGGGGACCAGGTCGCCGACTCGGCCGGAAAGACAAAAGGGGGCCAGCTCAAAGAGGCGCACGGGGCACACGCGGAGGCCGAAATGGGGCTGGGTTGGGCAGGGCGCGACTAGCGTCGGCCGGTGCGGCCGGGATGTGCGCGGCCAGGCGGGCCCGCGGCTGGGAGGCATGCGGCCAGGTGGGCCGGCGGCTTGGCCGGGTGGGCCGGTGGGCGGCCGAGAGTCCAACAGGGGCCTTGACCAGGGTGGCGTGGGCCGGTGGTGGTGCGATCGGGGTGGCTCGGCCGAAGGGCCGCGGTTCGGCCCGGAGCACCGGAGAGCCGCGGGGGAGGCACAGTTCATGGAGGCGGCAGGTAGCACGACCTTTGTCATCGCCGCTTCTATCACATCGTTGCTTCATCACCAAGACAAATTTCAATCATAAACAAGATCAGCAGAGGGGTCGGGCCAGATTGGTTTTGCCCGCACCCTCCTTGTTTAGGGTGGTATCAATTGGTTCATCTAGAGGAAGAAAGTTGAACTTCAATTATTCTTACAATCCACTGCAACAATTCATTTCATTCAAAGAAGTGAAAAGGAAATAAGAATTACACAAAACAACCCCCTAACTTTAATTTTCGATCTTTGTTTGTTGATGGAGTTGTGGGATTCGGTCATCGAAGATGTCTCTCGACTGTTGAAGCTTCGAGGAATATGTCGAAGATGGTCGATGTTCTTCATTTGGAGACAGGTTTCGTCGTTGGAGAACACTAATTCTCCCAAGCTCTCCTCTCGATGGCCCCCACCAAATGAGATATGCCAATAAAAAATAATAATATATTTGTCTATTGTTTTAGATGTTGGAACGAAATTCAAATGGAGAATTAAATTAATTATATAGGCACCCCTTAATTAATTCAAGGGGTTGGCACAAAGAATTAATTAGTGGAGGTGAAGAGGATCCCCCTCATTAATGATAGGGTGTGTTGAGAGGTTTTACTCTCCTCCATCAATAGGGGGTTAAGTCCCATGTGGTCCCCATGCTGTAACCTCTCGCAGGAGGTTATGTTCGGGTGGGCCCCACAATCATAACCACTCATGGGAGGTTAAGGTGTGGTGGTCCCACCTCCAACTCCCATGAGGAGGTTTTAACCACCAAACACCCACATGGAGGCTCTAATGAAATAAAGTGAAATCTCACTTTATTTTATTACTTTCCAAAAAAACCCAAAATCTATCTTTAACTCTCGACCAACTATCGTCGAGGTGAATGTCTCCTTAAGAGAATACCAGCACTGCAAGTTCAACGGTGCCCTCAGATTTCAATTCCGAGCACTGGTTCAAAATTTATAAAATCCCACTCGTACATTTACTGAACGTACCCAAACAAAACTTCAGAAATTGATTCTAGGCACACCAGGCCTCGGAATCATGCACCGTCAATTTTCACGGACTCGTAAAATTTTCCACGTATTTAAGAGAAAAATAAATTTCCATAGAAATTTTGGGTATTTACACATAGGTCATATAATGTTGTTTTACAGGGTATATATAATATTTTTAATGATTCAAATATGAAATTATTAGTTTGATAGATGAGATTGAACATATGTGTGTGTGCTTTCAATGTTATGATTATTTTTTTAAAAAATCATTTTTATATATATGACTACTTTTTCTGAATCATTTTAATTTAATTTAAACTAAATAGTAAAGGATATTTTTTTCATGCAAATATATTTAAAAATATGGATTAATGATTAGTAAATAAATAATCAATTTTAATGTAATAAATCCATTAATTATTTAAAAAAGTTTTTTTAAATGTATTATCTAATTGATTTATACATAATTATAAAAAAAATAGAATTAATAACTACTAAATAATTATAATTATCAATATATATATATATAATAAAAAATTAATATTACTTGGCTTGAAATATGAATAAATAAATTTTCATTTTTACAACTGTATTTTTTCAAAAAACAATTATGTGTTATATATTGACAAATTTAATAATGGGGTTTATAATTTTTATTCATTTAATTTATTAAAATAGATGTCTCACTTTTAATATTAATATAAATATTAGGTAACGAGATCAATTTCATTTTTAGGAAACAAAATATGTTACCTTGACAAAAAACGTGTTAACAGTGTAAGGGTAAAATGACCAAAAATGCATTAAAATAATTGGTAAAGTCAAAAAATTTCAAATTATAGAGTCTATTTATGTGTGTAAGAGGGTTTTATTATCCCAATATCATCCATTTAGAATTATTTATCTACGTTACATTATTAAATACATACCATATATATTAAATAATGTGTATCTATGAAAACTCCACTCATAGTCACAAATAAAATGACCCCTCCACTACCCACCATAGGGTACCCATTTCCTTTAGTAGAAAATTTAATACATTCCAAAATATTTTACCAAATTTAATATCCCAATATTTGGTTCTAATTTTAAGAATATTTCACCAAGAATCCTTCCACTCCTGTAGGCTATATATTGGAAGTTTCAGTCCTTCAATGTTTGTGTTATCCTCTCCTTAATAATTCTTCATTACCTTATTCATTCAACTATATATAAATTTATTATATAATATTATCAATATGTTTTTTCATTCATTAAATATATAATAATGTGATACTAATCTAACTCTTACTCATTCATTCATTATATCATGATTTTGTTTGGTTCTATTTTACCACCTTCATGAATGATAATAATATATTTACATCATGAGGGAAAATGAAGACATAACTAATAGAAAGATGTTATAATAATTTTTTATTTAATAAAATTTAATAGTTATATAATGTTAATTCATTTATTTATAGACATTAATAAAATTAATTTTTTTATTCATTAAAATTTATCAATACCTATGATTTTGAACTTATATTTATGAATTGTTACTGTAATTTCCATTAACTTTCCAACGGACTCCCTAAATATTTCAAAAAAATAAATATAATAAAAATAAAAATTATGAATTTTATGAAACATGATAATGAAATAAGGATTGGGTCGTATATAAAAATCCATCATCGGAAAAAAGAAAATTATCTCCCCAATTTTTTTTTAAAAAATGATTAAAAAATTGATCATAAAAATTATGAATAACATGAATTATATTATATTAATAAAATTATTACGTAAAAAATATTAATAATTAACCAGAAATTATAATAGTATTTAATTTTGTTAAATTTATTTCCTAAGGATTAAATTTTTAAATAGCTTGCATTACATGAAAATCGAGTTTTAACGAACCACAATACACAATTTATAATAATATTCAAACATGACCTTTATAACTTAGATATTATTCATGGATTTATAAGTAGTAAATAAGAAATTTATAAAAATAATTATTGTGTGTTTATATAAGGAATACATACTGATAAAAATGTTAATTAATTTTTTAGTAAGTATTTTATATGGTTTGAGAAATAATTTTGGTAGAATTTTATTTATATTTCTTATTGTAAATAAATAATAAAAATTATTTATTTCCATTATTTTTTTAAAAAATTTAAATAAAATTTTGAATCAACATGTCAAAATAATCTTAGTGTTAATTCTTAATATTTTATTAAAAACATTAAATTTTCCTTGAATTGTAAAAATACTAGTTTTTAATGTAAACATCTTTTCATATTATGAATTCAAAAGGTTATATTTTATATTAATAATTATTATAAATTTAAAATAATTAAAATTATATTATTATTATTCCAATTTAATTTATTTTATTAGTACTATATTAGATTTAGATATTAATACTTTTTATACATATGAAAATTTACTCTTAAAGAACCATCTTTTTCATTGAATCAGGGGGATTAATTTTCAATTAAAATTTTCCACTTCTGTGAATGGTGTATGGAAAATTTTATTATATATTTTTAATTGTAAAATTTTATATATTATAAAATGGTATAATTTATTTTTGGTTAAAAATAAATATTAAATATTGTTAAAAATAATTATATCAGTTATGGTAATGACAAATTTACATTGTGGTTAAACTAAAAATATTAGAGGTAATATGAAATAAAAAAGTTTCTAGAACTATTTTACTAGACATATCTATAATTTATGAAATATAATTTTTATAATAATCCATTTATGATCATTTTTCATGTATAAAACATGGTCACATTATTTTCATTTGGAAAATTCCAATTTTTCCTCTAACTGTTTATAAAAGGCCACCCCTATCCTATACACTTCACACCGACAAATCCATTTTTTTAATAAACAAATCCAAAATAAACTTCATAATTCCATAAATAAATCCAAGAGTCAATAATTTGATTATAAAATCAACATATGATATTTTTCATGCAAACCTAAGGAGTTTGTCTAAAGTAGAGGTAACATTCTTAACCAATAGTTTTTTATTTATTATAAACCTCATTGAAATAATAATAAATTATCCTAATATAATAAAATAATTACCTAAAATTTAAATGGTGTTGGTTATGTTAATTTAATAACTTACTTATTTTCCCCATAAATCAAATAAAAAATGAAACAATCAATCTTATGTTTGTCAAACTACTACCTCACGAATCGAAGTAATTCGTTTTCCATCACTATGCCTCATATGTGGATGTAAAGATTGATTGAAAGTATTTATGATCTAATAAATAAATAATTATAATTTTCCCATGATAATATCATATATAATTTATTATATATCATTCCATGGAATAATATAACATCACTTGGTGTATGACAAGGTAATGCCTTACAAAGCGATGTGATTCATTTTTTCACCAAAGATTTACATGGAAGGTAAAAATTAAAAACTTCCTGAAATTTTTTAACTTATATGACATAAAATTAAATCCTTAATGTTTTTATATCATTAAACAAACTTTAATTCATTTTTCTAAGAAATTAGAATCAAAGCTCATGTGTACGTACGACCCACCTTCGCTAAGAGATGAGTAATTCATTTCCTATATATAACATGTATGGATTACTCTAAATAATTAGGTAATGAATATATATGATATTTATATCATTATTAACATTTTATAGATTATGGATTCCTGAGAAATGTAAAATTAATAAAAATATAAAATCAAAATATACATAAAAAAATGTAGTTATTACCTGAAAGGTCATTTTATCAATAAATGTTTGATAAACTATTAATAAAAGGTCATAGGTAAAGAATTTATTCTTAGATATTTATATATATTATTCTATAAATTATTTATAAAGAAACTATATTTATTAAATAGGTGCTTCAATTGTGTAACAACTATTTCAATACATAAGGTGAGATATTTTGTCTCACTTTTCTTTCCTTGGGACACATTACATATTTACCTCTTTTTTCTTTGTTTATGATGCATAGAATAGCAATGAATTTCATTTATTATTATAATTAAACTAATGGGTTTTCTATATCCTGACATGGTTCATTATTTTATGTTTCTTATGATTCCAAATTAACCAATATGGTAATGGTTTTATGTTTCAATCTAACTGTCTATCCAGATTGATTATGATAAATATTTCAAGATGAATTTTCAATATATATCGCTAAATAAAAAATGTGTATTATTATCCCCATGTTATTTCAATAGAATATATGTTTTACTTTTATTTTTTCCTTTGAAATATTAATTATATCTAATGAATTATTTTATGAAAAATCTACTTTATTTCTATTTTATGTTAAAAATAAATTTTCCTCTATGTTAATGTTTTCTAAAAAATGTTCCAAATATATTTTTTACTATTACATAAATATTCCTGAAATAAATTTATTAACATGATTTTATTTTTACAAATTAATTTAAAAATTATTATTCTTTTAATTTTTCAAATGATGTATATTTGACTTGTTTATAGAGAATCTGAATAGAATGCTTATTTTTCAATACACAATTTTCTACCAGCATGACTATGAAATTTTTTTAATCATCATTTTCATGTTTATAGGGTTATTTTTAAAAAAAACAAATTACATTAATTACTGGAATTTTATTACATATTAAATATTTGATATCGAAATATAAAGGATTATTTACTTAGGAAATGATCTAATTGTCCTTTCAGACATATTTTCTATATAAGATGAAATAAATTGATGTTAAATAAAATTTACTTGGGATATGATCCAGTAAGAAAATCATTATTCTTTTTCTATATTTTTTTTATGAATTTGATTAAAATTCTTTTCTGAACCCATTTAATTTTTATGGGTTATGCTTTGATGAAGTGATTACATGTCTATGAAACCCATTTATTTTCTATGGGTAACCATATGATGAAATGTTTATGAAAATGATTTATTTTAAATGACTCTGATATGATGGATGATTTTAAATCATGGGGAATATGTACTTAATCATTTTCATAAGTGATGTGTGGGGATAATATCTTCATCCAATGAATTGGTTAAATATTGATATCATATGAGATAAAAAGGCCTGGAATAGGGAGTGATCCCAATTCAGTATGGGAATATTTTCACTATGATTGTATAATGAGTGATTCTTGAATTCAATGGTAGTTTAGTGAGTGATCCCATTCCCCTATGATATATTTGTAAATGAACTGTTATTACTAAGTAAATTAGTTTTTATGCTTATATATATAGAAAATATCCATTTCATATGCCTATGTTATGATATCATGGATTGTTTTATGTAATTAATTTATGATTCATGTCTTATAAACCACCACGATTTATTCCAGGACTCAATATTATTATCTATGATATATAGGGTATGATGTTCATTTTTTTCACATTTCTCATACAATTATTCTCATGTTATGTGAATTTAAATCTTTTTTACAGTTATTATACATGTTAAATAACTATTTATTATGATTTCTTTCTCTATGTTATGAATAATGTTATTATATATTACATTTATAAGATGGGTTATTGTTAGGATGAACTAAATGGGAGATGATATATTTCTCTTATGAATGACTGCTTTTTGTATCCATGTGTCTAAATCAAAAGAATGAAATGATTCTTTCATGGATGATTCTGTTATGTCATAAATATTAATCTATTATGATTTGATATGAATATTTGTAAAACGTATGGGGTATTTATTATTGGTGTTGGGGAAATTATTTTTTAACCCTTAGAATCTAGCATGAGAACAATTTAGTGAGAACCACAAGGATAATTCTATGTATATGAAATTATCTCATAATTCTGTTGAAGGATACAGTTTGTGGTTTCTAAAATATTATTTACCATTATAAATATTACATGTGTGTGTATATCTGAATAGTTCTACCCTGGGGTAATAACTCTAAAAATATTTATTGTGATAGACGCGATCATCAACTAGTGTATGAAAAAAATCCCGTTTTGCACACCTAGTTTGACCTTCCTGAAGGATATGTTTTTAAAATTGAAAAAGTATTTA
The DNA here is from genome assembly GCA_963277665.1 of Viscum album. Lineage (NCBI taxonomy): Eukaryota > Viridiplantae > Streptophyta > Magnoliopsida > Santalales > Viscaceae > Viscum > Viscum album. The sequence continues at coordinate 636,840,848 of OY728146.1, read as the reverse complement.
TTAAACATTATTAAGGATTTGAATAATGACTTTGAATAACCTAGGTTAATCCTATGGTTTTAAATTTTAAAAATAATGAGTACTTTTCTATATAGAAACTAATTTATTTTTAATTGTTATATATTCCCCAACTATGGTTAATACTATTATAAAAATATTTTCAATTTTATTTATTAGCTGGAATATGAAGGAACTGGGATATAATTGTGTTGTATTAATAGAAAAGTGATTTTCATCTTTAGAACCCAATTTTTTAAGGATTTTTAATGAAAAATATTATATCTATAATCACACAACATTTTCAAGTAATAAAACAAGTTGAAATTACAAGGGTTAAAGGATATGACAATGTTCAATTGATCACTTCATGAGGTAACATCCACAATCTTTTAGTTGTTCTACCAATCCATTAGTTTCTGATAAATGTACTAATCCCATTGAAAAGATAATTATTCTTATCAAATGTTTATCTCATGAAAAATTGTTTTTGATATCTGTCATTTGAAAGGTGAAGTTGACGAGTGGTGGACTATTATAAAAAATTTTATTCGGTAATATAAAATTGAATCCATGGAATGGGATGAGGTTATGTAATTATATTTTATTAAGCAATTTTTGTGTATTCTTCATAAAAAAATATAATAAATTACTTGATTTAATATAGAAGGATTATTAATTAGTTGGTACGTAAAAGGGTAATTTTAAAATATATGTGATGTATGGTATTGGTATTATCATTTAGCTAGAATGTAAGGTTGATTGATTTTTCAATGTCTAAAAACCTACAACCTAATTGTTTATTGTCCATATTGGACTCTAGTAGCTATAAAAACTAATTTGATGTGATATAAAAGTAGAAATATATATTAATGTTAACAATCAATTTCATGGTTCTGATTGGAAAATAAATATTTAATACAAAGTAAACTCTAAAACCTATGGAGAGAAGAGAATACGACATCCTTCCTGCTCAATGTGTTGGTGGAAATAGAGAAGAATTTTTTTAAATGAACTGGTAAATATTTTATGCTTGGGATGTAAGTTCATCATTAAATATATTACAAAATTATTGGGAATAAGATAGTTAATGATGATAATAGAGAGAAAACTCCAATTAATACACCACCCAAGGTCCATTGTTTCTAATGAAATGATTTTAAATATTATATTAACCTATACTGAAATGTGAATATTAATGATAGTGAGCAACATATATAACCTATTTAGTAGAGGTACAAATAGAATTATCCTCTAATCATAATTTGTTATTAATGTTTTGTTAATGAAATTTTAAAAGGTCAACATACCATCCACCCTAGAACTTCTAATGTCTAATTTTAACATATATCTACCTACACTTTTATATATGAGTAATTTTAAAAGGGTAGAAAAATACAACCTTAAATGATTAGATATGTAATTTTCACTAAAACTTCCCAATGGAATGATGATTTCTTCTCAATTATATTATTCATATAAATTTTATTTTGTGTGAATTTTCATCATATAAATATTATTATTATCCACATGTATATGAATTATTCCATCTTAATAATGGATTGAATTTTTTAACCTAAAACCTCTAAAACAATTTGATGATGGGAAATGACGTCTAAAACTAAAAACTAACCTATTATATTATATTTGTGTGATGAAAAAAATTAAATTTGGATGGAAATCACACCCATTTGTGGGTCTTTATTCCTATTTAAAATGGATTCTTATCCCATGATTATGGGTTGAATGTCAATATAGAATATATTCCTTCTTTATGGGAATTTTTTGATGTCTTTTTGGAAGAGTTTCACATTATTTACAAAAAATGATATAGTTTTATCAATAGAACTCGTATATCGTGCTACACCTCTTTTAAATAATACATATTTAATGTTCTTGATTGGGTCACAAGAAGTAAATAATCAACTATTAGATAATATTTAAAAATGATTTACCAAACCAAGTCTGCCACTATGGGATGTAGATGTTCATTTTTTAAAATGATATATGGATCAATGTGAATCTTAATTGATTATTGGGATATAAAAAACATCAAAACCAAGAAAACATATCTCATAAATTATATTTACGACTTTATTGATCAACTACATGGAGACAAACACCTTTAATATATTGAGAATAATTATATAAATCATCATTTTATGGTATTTAAAAAGGATATACCCAATACAACATCATTTAAAATTTGTTGACTATATAAGAATATAGTCATTCCATTGGGTCTTACTAAATCCACCATAGTATTAGTGGATTTAATGAATAGTGTATTTAAAGAGTAACATGATCTATTTCTAGATATATTTATACATGATATTAATATTTTCTCAAAGAGAAAGTAATATTATGAAGATCAATTGAGAATTTTACTGATGGCCACAAGGAAGGGAAAATTTTACTATCAATTTACAATGTGTGATTTTTTTTGATTTTTTTTCATATTTTGGAACAAAAAATCTCAAGAGAGTTTATATTGATGGATCCATCAAATATATATGCTGTTTAATGTTTTAATAGACCAATAAAAATGGATAAGATACTATTTTTTATTATTTTAGATTGATATTTTCAATGGCTTGTGTTAAATTTATCATGATTATCTAATCCTCTAACACAATTATTTTCGAAGGGATTTTCATTCCTCTACACCATTGTATCTGAAGAAAATTTCATGTAACTAAAGTGAAATTTTTTTAGTGAACCTATTCATTCATTACTTTGAAGTGGATAAGGATATGTAATCTATAGTGATGCATCAAATAATGTAATTGTATTTGTTTTTATGAATGAACAAACAATGACATCTTATGCATCATGAAAATTAAATGATCATGAGAAAAATTTTCAAACTCAAGATTTTGGGTTAATTATTGTAAATTTTTCATTAATTATATGGAATAATAATATTATGGATAAAATCGTTAAATATTCTAATCATAAAATTTAAAAGTATTTAGTCACATAAAATTTCATGAACATCCACCATACAAGATAATTATTATTCAATAATGATTATGAATACTCAATACATAAAAACCTTAGAATGAAAACATGGTGGTTGATGAATTGATTCAAAAGAATTAAGATATCGTATCTATAATGGAAATATAAAAAGATCAAAAAAGTATATATTTTCAAATTATTGATCTATAAATTTCGAGGGAATCTTGGAAATATTTTCATCATTAAATAAGTGTTCAAAAATCAATCCATGTAAAGATTAATATTGAATAGAAGGAATATGTAGAGATATATAAGAAGGTGTAGAATGATACTAAATTTTACGTTATTCACAGTGGAAGGATGAGGCTTAAGAACTATTTATGTGTCTCATCCTTACTAGATTTCAAGAAGAATCTATTAGAAGAATTTCATATTCTTTAATTATATTATTATCATGGATGTACATCGACATATAGTGATTAGAAAGATTATTTATAGTGGGACTTGATAAAGAAGGGTATTACCGAGTTTATACGTCAATTCCTAATTTGTCCATAAGATAAGGTTTTTTAAAACAATTTATAACTAGATGTTACAAACATTAACCACACCATAATGGAAATGAAAAAAAATCACCTAGTACAATTTCATGGTTGTTAAATCAATAACCAATATAATTTGTGAAATGTTTTTTTCTATAATAAAATTAATTATTTCGATAGATTATGTTAAACACAACACCATGTTTTGAAGAACCACAATATACTTTTTATAATATTATTTAATCCCGAACATTATAACATAAAAATTAAACCTAGTGGTGTGAATTAGATTAAATAGATTATGTAAATTATATAAAATTGTTTTATATAAATAAAACATAATTATTGAAGAAGTACATACTTTTTTGTCAAGCATTTATATTTATCCAAAAAATAATTTCTTAGAAGAAAATTTTTTTATTTGTTTTTGTTCCAATAGAGTAAAATAGAAATTTAATTTTTTAAAAATATATTTTAAAAAATGAATATTATTATTTTAATCATAAAATAAACATCATTATATTATGAATTTTTTAGATTTTTTCTGGAAAGTATTGTTTTTACATTGAATATTTAAAAATGCTTGTATTATTTGGAAAAAAACTCTTGGTTTAATTAATAAAAAATGTATTTTTTTATTTATATTTAATGTAAATTTTGATCAATTATATTATAATTTATTCAAAATATTTCATTTTAATCAATTTCATATTGAATTTAGATATTGAAACATTCGATAAATATAAAAGTTTTGAATTTTGCATACATTTTTTCTTTCTTTATGGGGTTTCATTAAATTTAATATTTTACACATATATAAATGAAATTTGGGAAAATGGATTCCATATCTGGAATAATAATTATTAATATCTTATAATAAAGTTAAATACATTTTTTTAGAATTAATTGTAAAACATAAAAATTAAATTATCAAGATAAGGAATAAATCATATTTAATAGTGGTTAAACTAAACATTTAGGGTATAATGTCCTAAATGATTGTATATATACCATATTATAAATTTGATTTACCTTATATCATATATTTTTCTAAAATGGTTACTTTTTAATCCATTTTCATGAAACTAAATTGTAAAAAAAATTATTTATAAAATTCTATGTGTGCCTTCTACTGAATTAATAAAAAGAAACCACTTTTCCTCTCAACTTCAAAATTCATAAACCCTTAGTCTCATTCAAAAAATACCCCAATAAATTCCATAATTACATCCCCAAATCCTATAATCATTATTTTTATTATTAAACCCTATTAATATAGATTTTATTTCTATCCTAAGGCGGTTGTGTGAAGAAGAGGTATTGTTCTTAACAAAGCATTTGAATTTAATATAATTTTTTAAATACTTAAAATAATATAAATACTTGATGATATGATAAAATAAATATATCTCATATACATAGGTGTTATTATATTAAAATAATTACTTTCATCTGTCTCCTTATCGATTAAATGTTAATTATAACCATCGATCGTGTGCATGGCATACTACAGCCTCGCAAACCGATGTAACCCATTTTTCACCACCACCACCCATAAGTGGAAATAATGATGGATTTAAATTATTTAAATTATATTCATAACTTAATTATATTACCAGAATTATTTTTTCATATATACATTTATACTATTCATTCCTTTTTAATATGATAACATCTCTCATGCATAATGCAGACAATCGTCTCACGTAGTGATGTGATATATTTTTAATTTATGCAATATATGGACAGTATCTGCGATATTGTAAATGAAAATATTTGATATATATGAAATAAAAATGGCTCAAAAAACTATATTAATTATTTACCATCCATTCATTAATTTTGTTTTATAAAATTGAAACAATGTCCAGGCATACGTGTGGCCTACTATCTACCCAAATGGTGAAATTAATTTTCTATCACTAAAATTTATGGATTACTATAAATAAATTTTAGATGAATGTAGATGATATTTATATAATGGTAAAAATTAAGGATATTATGGAATTTTGATCAAATTTAAATTTACCATAAATAAAAATCAAAACACACAAGAAAAATAAATCAGTTATTACACAAAATATAATTTTATTATGGTATTGCTAGTAATCCTGTAATAAAATGTAATTTAATAACCATATATGGTATTATATATATTATTATGTACCATTATTATATTTAAATTAAAAATATATTTTTTACTATTGGTACAAAGGTGTACCATGTAAGTTAAAACATAGGGTATGGTATTTCATCTCACTTTCATTTCTAAGTGACATAGGACACATTCAACCCTTGTTTTTTTAGAATATATTCTACCAATGAATGTGTTATATATTATTTATATTAACAATTATTGGTTATATGTTTTAAAATATTTTTTTTATTTAATATTTAATATTATAAAAAATGTTACCAAAGTGGTAAATTTTTTATGTCACTAGCTCATTGGTTATCAAAATTGTTCATAAATAAGTTTCAGATGATGAATTTATATGATTTAGCTATCAAGAAAAAAATCTTTAATTTTATATCCTCTGGAGATATCTAAAGAATAAATTTTTACCTTACGTATTCCTACTTTAATTTATTAATTTGAAAAATAACAACTTTTTAATAAAAATCACTATTATTTCCCTCTTCTTTAGAAAATCCATTATTCATTCTTATCTGTGTTTTCTAAAAACGATTTAAATAATTTTTTTACTATTAGATAATAAACTTTTAATGAGAATTTTCCCAAGTTTATATTTAAAACAAATAATAAGAATTTTATTTTCATTTTATGAAAAATGTAATTTTTTATTTTTTAGCAAACATATGAATGGGATATTTTTTCATTTACACATTTATTTCCCATCATGACCACTAATTGTTTTGAAAATTATTTTAAATGTATCTAATGATATTTTCATGTAAATGAGTAACTTAGTATTTGGTTCATTTATAATTTTTATAAAAGATATTTAAAATTATAATATATATTTTCCTCATGAAAATTTTCATGTTCTCTTTCAAAATCATTTTCCAAAAAAGAATATATTAATTTATGTAACATAAGAATTAAGGAGAATTGTATTAAATGATAAAATATATATTCTATCACTAGATGTTTTATGTTTTTTATGAAACTGGGATTATGATACCCATTCATTTTCCATGGGTACCTCTACCATAAAATGATGAAATGATTATGAGTACTCTTACTTTTACCCAGATTATGATATGATAAATTATTTATAAAACCCATTTATTTTAATTGTTTTTGATATGATGAGGGAATAATTATTTTATGAAACATATATGAATTATTTTAATTAATTAATTTGTGGGAATCTTATATAAATCCAATGTATTGGGTATATACTTATATATAATGAGATATACATGAATATAATGAAAATTGAAACCGTTTTTTAGGGACTTTTTCCACTGTGATAGTCATTGGGGAAAACAATTACTGCTATGATGTTTTAGGGAGTGTACATATTCCACCAAGATAGCCTTGGAAATTAACAATGAATACTATAGAAATGATTTAATATGCTTATGTATATTCCAAAAATCCATATCTTATGCTTTTATTGTGCCATAAATTCTAGTGTTATTTGAATCCTTTAGGATTCTTGTCTTATAATCATCCATTATTGATCTGGTTACCTTGGATTATGATCTTATTGATTAAGGATATTGCTTTCATATGTTATTAATAATGGTATAATGAATAAAGGTTGTATATATTTTAGGAATATAGATATTATGTATGTCATGTACAAAAATGGTTCTTGTTAATAATATTATAATGGAATATGATATCTTTATCATAAGAAATAGTTGGTTATGTATTTGAGTTTCTAGTGGAACTATAACTACATGTTTATACCAAAATTAATTATGTTATGTATTTAAGATTAATATATTAATAAATGATATTTATGTATGGATTTAATGTTTCTCTATAAAATTAGTTTTACGTGGAATTGTTGTGACCATGAAATAATCACAAGTAAGGGGTTTGTTGAATAAATTTTCATTTTAATGGGACATAAATTTTATTATTTGATTAAATTATATTATTTATATTATAATAAAATACCACAAAATCATTATCACTATTTTTGGATTAATTTTTGTTATTTATTATGACGTGAGGTATTAATTTTTTTATCATTTTTAAACCATAAATATGATAATTTGGGAGTGATATTTTTGAAAAAGAACACACAAATCCAGTTCATTGGCGTTAGTTGATGAATTATTCAACATTTATCATATCTGAGAATGAAAAAAGGAATCATATCAGGGATGGTGGCCAGTTTTGGTAATTGATTTAAGGAATGAGGTAATAATGTTATGGCCTTGAAGATCCAAGACATGATAACTTGTGCATAAGAGGAGGTGATGAAATGGAAATGGTGAATCATGACATAATTCTTATTGATTGGTAATGTATTAATGTTCTATAAATATATTTTGAGAATTATGTATTATAATGGAATTTATTTTATGATGTGATATTATGGATCGAATGGATGTAATGGTGATGATAGTGTGTTATGATGTAGAGGATAGTTGCACGTTGGGATGGTTTCTAGTCATGGTGTTTGTCCCGTTCTCTAAATACAGTCATAACATGATAGATAGGGGACACACTACGATAGTGTTAAGAACATATGGTCTAATTACTATGGGTGAGTTGTCACACCTTGATCGAGAGGCGCTACATTGTGAGAAGTAATGGGAATTTATGTGTAATGATGTGATAATCCATATTATATTGGGACCAAATTGTTTAATTTTTTTAAGGGTATGATTTTTTGTTTTATGTAAATAAAAAATTAAAAACTATACTATCCCATTACAGTATATGTAGTCTCGAAGGAGTCGATCAAGTATCATCCCAACCCATATTCCACTCAAACAGTGCCCTGAGATGGCTGGCCACATGTTCTCAAGCACAACGCCATGTATTCTAGTTTTTGTCAACTAGCAGCAAGTTTGTCAATGTGGTACACATGGGAGACTATAGCCTCTATATTTTTTTTAAAAAATATGTGGAAATAAACTTAATGGAAGAATAGTATAAAAATATATAGAAATAAATAATGAATAAGTAATTGATCATGCATGGACATGCTCTATGAAAATTAATATGTTGTAATAAAAAATACATTTCAAGAATCGAAATCAAAAATAGATATATATACATTGCAATGTAATCATAAATGATGTGTGATATATACTCAGTACGACACCACCAATGGTTTATGATTCATAAACTCGACCATGCATATTAAATACATTAGTCTCCTATTATAATGGAAAAGGATTATAATTATAAATAAATAGAAAAAACTCCAACTCTAGTACCTCATGAACACCTAGATAGACTATTCTATATTTAGCCTATGTTGGGATATATTTGATCTAATTTAATCCAATTTAGATATATCTATAAATAGGCATACTTAAATATATATTAGAAAATCATTGTGGTGTATCTGAAATATAATCGGGAAACCATTTTAATCTAGTACATAAAATGGATTGATCCCCATGCTTGTTCTTTGACATGGTTGATGAATACATTAGAATTATTCATTTTGGTTTATAGTTTTTAAACTATATTATTATGAAATTTAATCATATGGTATCCTGGTACCATCCAAGTACATCAGAAAAGATGAATACCAGGTATCACACCAGGATACTTATAAATACCCAATGTCATTAGAGTATTTCCAGGGATATCCATAGGATGAATCCCCTAAAACACTCACATTGTTTTGTAATTCATCACCCATTGATGTCATCCAAATTATCAAGGGGACTGATTAATCCTCATGGGATTTATAATTTTCATCCTAGAAATCCTATCCAAGGTATCTCTCCAATGGTACTGTTATCTCTCCTAGGGACAATCTCAATAACCATATGACCTCATCCTTGGAATTCATATAAGGTAATATATGTATCATATATAGAATATACAAAAAAAACTCCCTAATATTCATTCCAAGAATTTATTAAATGGGAAATCATGTATCAATGCAGGAATAAATTAAAATCCTTAACATGACTTAATTGCATCGCATGATGATATCGTCTGAGGAATCTATAAAACAAGACCCGTGTATCGCTATCAGTATTGTATAAAGGTATGACATGTCTCTCAAGAATTTACACCATTTAACATGTCATTTTATCCTAACACTTTAATCATGTCGGAAAATATATTCAATTCATGTAATGTTAGTTGTGACATGGTAATATGGACCTAACAAACGGCAAATTATTTTCGTTATAACATTTCCAATCTCAGAATTATATGTTTCAAGGAAAAGAAAACATGAAGAAAAATGTTTGTTAATAAATAATCATAATATTCTCACCATAAAATTCCATTTATTCAATTTAATAATATTCCTCAAGTAGAAAAAAATAATACATCAAAATAGTTTGATCTACTTTTTAATCCAATCATGTGAAACTATTATTTTCACAACCAATTATATTAACACCCCATTGGTGGATTATAAATTTGGAAAACCATGATTATTATGTGATTTAATTAACCCACCCTAATTGGGAGGTTCATGTTATGTTCATAACCTAAAACCATATGAAATGGGGTGTAAATCAAAATGAAAGTGATCTAGTCATTTAAATTACAACATTTCATAATATAGAAGTAATAAAATGATCATCTAGAACAAGTTATAGTAGATTTTATCATATTAGTAGTTAAACATTAGTGGAATATCATATATAATACCTACCTCATCCATAGCATGAGTTACTCATCCAAAATCAGTTTTTGATTTGAGATGAAATGAGACAAGTCATATGATTTGGAAAATTCCCCTAAAATAGAAAAAATGGCTTAGATATGAATTTTATTATTGATATAGAGTTTAAAAAAACGATCAATAGTAATAAATATCATACCCATACACATCTAATGAGTTTAATAATGATCAATTCTGAAAAAAGAGAGAGGAGAAACATAGATATTGTAGAAGACAGGGGAGATGGTTCTTGACGAGATGACACTAGTGCATAGGATAGAGAAAGAAAAAGTGGGCATTGAAAGAAATAGGATTCAGTGAAAAATAGTTTTTCCTATCTCCTTAAAGAGTTTCATAGTTAGGATGCATAGTTTGGATATCCATGCGCCTACCCTATGGCCTTCATTTCCCAAAGCTACACCATTCATCGATAGCTGACATGGTTGGGAATACCATCGATTTAAACTATGAATAAATACTGGTAAATTGTATCTAAGGTTTTGGGATATGATTATGTTTGGGGAAAACCATGCACCACCAGTTCATATCTCCTCTCTTCCACAACAACAAACTTTTAGGTCACTCCTTTACAAACGCATGGTTTCAAGAAAATCGTTCACCTAAACTTTCCTCTCATGATCTTGAGGTATTCAATTATAAAACCTCTAGTACTAAAAATAAAACATCCAAGGACCCTTTTTGGGCTTAAACCACAAAACATATCTTTTTGATACATCACGATAAATGTTTTTCAGGGACCCAATTTAAGATCCAAACCATCCACCAAACGAAAAGATAAAAACCCCAAGGACTATTATACATTGTCCAAAATATTGAATGTCACAACATAACCTCCATATAAATTAAAATCATGAAGATTCATTGGTTAAATTAGGAAAATGGAACCTAAACTACTCATGTCGATAATGTCTTCTGAAATGGTCATGTTGGGTCTCGGAGCGCCCATAACAACTACATAGTTCAATTAATAATACTGATCTTAAGTCACTAAAACTATTTCCAACACCCAAACATAGTGTTGAAACATCCAAAAAGATCATACCCATGATCTTTTAATATAATACATGATAAAACCATCATCTATTTTATCAAACCATATATGTTTCTCCACACCTTAGCTGTTATCATTTGAATAACAAATTTTGAGTAAAAAAACTTTAACGAAAAGAATTTATGGTCGCATCACATACATATAATTTAGAAAATTCTTCAAGAACAATTAATAAAAATATAAATTTGATTATTTTTGGGACACTTCTTATATCCCACACTCTTATTTCAATAGTCAATTCTATTTGACCAGTTCAAAATTTTTTAACTTTTATTCCATTAAAAATACTAGATGAACAAGTTCCGCTACAGTCTCCAAGAAATACATCATGTAATAAAATACTATAAGATGATTGTATATATTCTTTTAATAAAAAATGTTTCTTTTTTATTTATATTTAATGTAAATCATTATCAATTATATTATAATTTATTCAAAATATTTCATTTTAATCAATTTCATAATGAATTTAGATATTGAAACATTCGAAACATATAAAAGTTTTGAATTTTTCATACATTTTTTCTTTATTTATTGGGTTTCATTAAATTTAATATTTTACACATATATAAATGAAATTTAGGAAAATGGATTCCATATTTAGAATAATAATTATTAATATCTTATAATAAAGTTAAATACAGTTTTTCACAATTAATTGTAAAACATAAAAATTGAATTATCTAGATTAGGAATAAATTCTATTTACTAGTGGTTAAACTAAAAATTTAGAGTATAATGTCCAAAATGATTGTATATATACCATATTATGGAAAAATTTGACTTTATATCATATTTTTTTTAAATGATTATTTTTTAATCCATTTTCATGAAACTAAATTGTTACAAAAAAATTATTTATAAAAATCAATGTGTGCCTTCTACTGAATTAATAAAAGGAAACCACTTTTCCTCTCAACTTTAAAATTAATAAACCCTTAGTCTCATTCAAAAAATACCCCAATAAATTCCATAATTACTTCCCCAAATCCAATAATCATTATTTTTATTAGTAAACCCTATTAATATAGATTTTATTTCTAGCCTAAGGAGGTTATATAAAGAAGTGGTATTGTTCTTAACAAAGAATTTTAATTTAATTTTATTTTCTAAATCCTTAAAATAATATAAATACTTGATGATATAATAAAATAAATATATCTCATATACATAGGTGTTATTATGTTAAAATAATTACCTTCATCTGTCTCCTTATCCATTAAATGCTAATTATAACCATCGATCATGTGCATCGCATACAACAGCCTCACAAACCGATGTAACCCATTTTTCACCACCACCATTCATAGGTGGAAATAATGATGGATTTAAATTATTTAAATTATATTCATAACATAATGAGATTACATGAATAATATTTTGATATATACATTTATACTATTCATTCCTTTTTAATATGATAACATCTGTCATGCATAATGTAGACAATCGTCTCATGTAGTGATGTGATATATTTTTCATTTATGCATTACATGGAAATTATCTGTGATATTGTAAATGAAAATATTTGATATATATGAAATAAAAATGGCTCAAAAAACTATATTAATTATTTACCATCCATTCATTACTTTTGTGTTATAAATTTGAAACAATGTCCAGGCATGCATGTGGCCTACTATATACTCGAATGGTGAAATTAATTTTATATCAGTAAAATTTATGGATTACTATAAATAAATATTAAATAAATGTATATGATATTTATATAATGGTAAAAATTAAGGATATTATGGAATTTTGATCAAATTTAAATTTACCAAAAATAAAAATCAAAACACACAAGAAAAATAAAGCAGTTATTACACAAAATATGATTTTATTATGGTATTCTTAGTAAACCTGTAATAAAACTGAATTTAATAACCATATATGGTATTATATATATAATTATGTACCATTTTTATATTTAAATTAAAACTATATTTTTTTACTATTGGTACAAAGGTTTACCAAGTAAGTGAAGACATAGGGTGTGGTATATCATCTCACTTTCATTTATAAGTGACATAGGACATATTCAACCCTTGTTTTATTAGAATATTTTCTACCAATGAATGTGTTACATATTTTTTATATTCACAATTATTGGTTATATGTTTTAAAATATTTTTTTATTTAATATTTCATATTATAAAAAATGTTACCAAAGTGGTAAATTTTTTATGTCACTAGCTCATTGGTTATCAATATTGTTTATAAATAAGTTTCATATGATGAATTTATCTGATTTAGCTATCAAGAAAAAAAGCTGTAATTTTATATCCTCTAGATATATTTAATGAATAAATGTTTACCTTACATATTCCTATCTTAATTTATTAATTTGAAAAATAACAAATTTTTAATAAAAATCACCTTTATTTCCCTCTTCCTTAGAAAATCCATTATTCATTCATATATGTGTTTTCTAAAAATGATTTAAATAATTTTTTTACTATTATATAATAACTTTTAATGAGAATTTTCCCAGGTTTATATTTAAATAAAATAATAATAATTTTATTATCATTTTATGAAAAATGTAATTTTTTATTTTTTAGCAAAAATATGAATGGGATATTTTTTCATTTATACAATTTTTTCCCATCATGACCACTAAATTGTTTGAAAATTATTTTAAATGTATCTAATGATATTTTCATATAAATGAGAAACTTAGTATTTGGTTTATTTATAATTTTTATAAAAGATATTTCAAATTATAATATATATTTTCCTCATGAAAGTTTTCATATTCTCTTTCAAAATCATTTTCCAAATAAGATTATATTAATTGATGTAGCATATGAATTAAGGATAATTGTATTAAATGATAAAATATTTATTCTCTCACTAGATGTTTTATGTTTTTTATGAAACTGGGATTATGATACCATTAATTTTCCATGGGTACTTCTACTATAAAATGATGAAATGATTATGAGTACTGTTACTTTTACACAAATTATGCTATGATGAATTTTTTATAAAACCCATTTATTTTCATTGTTTTTGATATGATGAAGGAATAATTATTTTATGAAACATATATGAATTATTTTAATTAATTAATTTGTGGGAATTTGATACAAATCCAATGGATTGGGTATATACTGATATATAATGAGATATACATGAATAGAAAGAGAAGTGAACCCATTTATTTAGGGAATTTTTCCACTATGATAGTCATTGGGGAAAATAATTACTGCTATGATGTTTTAGGGAGTGTGCCTATTCCACCAGGATAGCCTTGGAAATTAACAATGAATACTATAGAAATTATTTTCTATGCTTATGTGTATTCTAAAAATCCAAATCTTATGCTTTTATTGTGCCATCATTTCTAGTGTTATTTGAATCCTTTAGGATTCTTGTCTTATGAACTTCCATTATCGATTTTGTTACCTTGTATTATGACCTTATTGATTAAAGATGTTGCTTTCATATGTTATTAATAATGGTATAATGAATAAAGGTGTTATATATTTCAGGAATATATATATTATGTATGTCATGTATAAAAATGGTTCTAGTTAATAATATTATAGTAGAATATGATACTTTTCTCATAAGAAATAGTTGGTTATGTATTAGAGTTTCTAGTGGAACTATAACTACATGTTTCTACCAAAATTAATTATTTTATGTATTTAAGATTAATATATTAATAAATTATATTTATGTATGGATTTAATGTTTCTCTATAAAATTAGTTCTACGTGGAATTGTTGTGACCAAGAAATAATCACAAGTAAGGTGTTTGTTAAAAAAATTTCATTTTAATGGGACAATACATTAATTATTTGATTAAATTATATTATTTATGTTACAGTAAAATAAAAAAAAATCATTATCACTATTTTAGGATTAATTTTTGTTATTTATTATGATGTGAGGTATTTTTTTTATTTTTAAACCATAAATATGATAATTTGGGAGTGGTATTTTAGAAAAAGAACACGCAAATCTAGTTCATGGTTGTTAGTTGATGAATTATTCAATATTTATCATATCTCAGAATGATAAAAAGGAATCATAGCATGGATGGTGGCCAGTTTTGGCAATTGATTTAAGGAAGGAGGTAGAAATGTTATGGCCTTGAAGCTCCAAGACATGATAAGTTGTACAGAAGAGGAGGTGATGAAATGGAAAAGTTGAATCATGACATAAATCGTATTGATGGGTAATGTATTAAAGTTCCATAAGTATATTTTGAGAATTATTTATAGAAATGAAATGGATTTTATGATGCGATATTATGGTTCGAATGGATGTAATGGTGATGATAGTGTGTTATGATGTAGAGGATAATTGCACATTGGGATGGTTTCTAGTTAGGGTGTTTGTCCCATTCCCCAGATACAGTCATGACATGATAGATAGGGGACACACTATGATAGTGTTAAGAACATATGGTCTAATTACTATGGGTGAGTTGTCACACATTGATCGAGAGGCACTACATTGTGAGTAGTAATGGGAATTCATGTGTAATGATGTGATAATCCATATTATATTGGGACCAAATAGTTTGACTTTTTTTAAGGGTATGATTTTTTTTGTTATGTAAATTCAAAATTAAAAACTAGACTATCCCATTATAGTATATGTAGTCTCTAGGGAGTCGATCATGTATCATACCAACCCATATTCCACTCAAATAGTGCCCTGATATGGATGACCACATGTTCTCAAGAACAACACCATGTATTCCAGTTTTTGTCAACTAGCAGCAAGTTTGTCAATGTGGTACACTTCGGAGACTATACCCTCTATATTTTTTTAAAATAAAGCTGTGGAAATAAACTTAATGGGAGAATAATATAATAATATATAAAAATAAATAACGAATACGTAAATGATCGTGCATGTACATGCTCTATGAAAATTAATATGTTGTAATAAAAAATACATTTCAAGAATCGAAAGCAAAAATAGATAAATAAAAGAAACACAATATGTCTCTAACAAAATCATGGGCACAAGATCAGCCCTCTTCTCCCTTTCCACATCCTATCTAAGAAGGATGACATAAAGAAAACAAAAATTAGGAACCTAATCCTATATACAAGAGAACTATTTGAGTACCCCATTGAAATGTAATCCTAAATTATGTGTGATATATACTCAGTAGGCTCCCCCCAATATTTTATGATTCATAAACTTGACCGTTCATATTAAATACATTAGTCTCCTATTATAATGGAAAAGGATTATAATTATAAATAAATGAAAAAACCTCGAACTCTAGTACCTCATGAACACGTAGATAGACTATTATATATTTAGTCTATTTTGGGATATATTTGATCTAATTTCATCTAATGTAGATATAACTATAAATAGGTATACTTAAATATATATGAGAAAATCATTGTGGTGTATCTGAAATATAATCGGGAAACCATTTTAATCTAGTACATAACATGGATTGATCCCCATGCTAGTTCTTTGACATGGTTGATGAATCCTTTAGCATTATTCATTTTGATTCATAGTTTCTAAAATATATGATTATTAAATTTAATCATATGGTATCCTGGTACCATCCCAGTATATCCAAGAAGATAAATAGCAGGTATCGCACCAGGATACTTATAAATACCCAATGTCATTAGAGTCTGTCCAAGGATATCCATAGGATGAATCCCCTGAAACACTGACATTGTTTTGTAATTCGTTACCCATTGATGTCATCCCAATTATCAAGGGGATTGATTAATCCTCATGGGATTTATAATTTTCATCCTAGAAATCCCATCCAAGGTATCTCTCCAATGGTACTCTTATCTCTCCTAGGGACAATCTCAATAACCATATGACCTCATCCTTGGAATTTATATATGTTAATCTATGTATCAAATATGTAATATAAAAATAAACTCCCTAAGATTCATTCCAATAATTTATTAAAAGGGAATTCATGAAGGAATAAATTAAAATCCTTAACATGACTTAATTGCAGGGCATGATGATATCGTCTGAGGAATCTTTAAAACAAGACCCTTGTATCGCTATCGGTATGGTATAAAGGTATGACATGTCTCTCAAGAATTTATACCATTTAACATGTCATTTTATCCTACACTTTAATCATGTTGGAAAATATATTCAATTCATGTAAGGTTAGTTGTGACATAGTAATATGGACCTAACAACCGACAATTTATTTTCGTTATAACATTTAAAATCTCATAAGTATATGTTTAAAGGAAAAGAAAACATGAACAAAATGTTTGTTAATAACGAAGCATAATATTATCACCATAAAATTTCATTTATTCAATTTAATAATATCCCTCAAGTAGAAAAAATTAATACATCAAAATAGGGTGATCTACTTTTTAATCTAATCATGTGAAACTATTATTTTCACAACCACTTATATTAACACCCCATGGGTGGATTATAAATTTGGAAAACCATGATTATTATGTGATTTAATTAACCCACCCTAATTGGGAGGTTCGCGTTAGGTTCATAACCTAAAACCATATAAAACGAGGTGTAAATTAAAATTCAGGTGATATAGTCATTTAAATTACTACATTTCATAATATAGAAGTAATAAAATGATCATCTAGAACATGTTATAGTAGATAAATCATATTAATAGTTAAACATTAATGGAATATCATATAGTATACCTACCTCGTCCATAGCATGATTCACTCATCCAAAATCAGTTTTTTGATTTGAGATGAAATGAGACAAGTCATATGATTTGGAAAATTCCATTAAAATAGAAAAAATGGCTTAGATATGAATTTGATTATTGATATAGAGTTGAAAAAAACGATCAATAGTAATAAATATCATACCCATACACATCCAATGAGTTTTATGATGCTCAATTATGACAAAAAAGAGAGGATAAACAAAGATATTGTAGAAGATAGGGGAGATGGTTCTTGACTGGGTGACACTAGTGCATAGGATGGAGAAAGAAAAAGTGGGAGTTGAAAGAAAAAGGATATAGTGAAAATTAGTTTTTCCTATCTCCTTAAAGAGTTTCATAGTTAGGCTGCATAGTTTGGATATCCGTGTGCCAACCCTATGGCCTTCATTTCCCAAAGCTACACCATTCATCGATAGCTGACATGGTTGGGAATACCATCTATTTAAACTATGAATAAATACTGGAAAATTGTATCTAAGGTTTTGGGATAGGTTTATGTTTGGGGAAAACCATGCACTACCCGTTCATGTCTCCTCTCATCCACAACAACAAACTTTTTGGTTACTCCTTGACAGACGCATGGTTTCAAGAAAATCGTTCACCTAAACATTCCTCTCATGATCTTGAGGTATTAAATTCTAAAACCTCTATTACTCAAATTAAAAAATCCAAGGACTCTATTTGGGACTAAACCACAAAAAATATCTTAGTGATACATCACAATAAATGTTTTTCAAGGACCCAGTTTAAGATCCAAACCACCCACAAAATGAAAAGATAAATACATCAAGGACTATTATACATTGTCCAAAATATAGGATGCCACAACAGAACCTCCATATAAATTAAAATTAGGAATATTAATTGGTTAAATGAGGAAAATGGCACCTAAACTACTCAGGTCATGAATGTCTACTGAAATGGTCATGTTGGGTCTCAGAGCTCCCATAACAACTACGTAGTTCAATTAATAATACTGATCTTAAGTCACTAAAACTCTTTCCAACACCCAAACATAGTGTTGAAAAATCCAAAAAGATCATACCCATGATCTGTTAATATAATACATGATAACATCATTAGCTATTTTATCAAAATGTATAAGTTTCTCCACACCTTAGCTGTTATCAATTGAATAACAAATTTTGAGTAACAAAACTTTAACGAAAAGAATTTCTGGTCATATCACATACATATAATTTAAAAAATTCATTAAGAACATTGAATAAAAATATAAATTTTATTATTTTTGGGAAACTTCCTATATCCCTCACTCTTATTTTAACAGTCAACTCTATTTGACCAGTTCAAAATTTTGTAACTTTTATTCCATTAAAAATACTAGATGAACAAGTTCTGTGACACTCTCCTAGAAATACATCATGTAATAAAATATTATAAGATTATTGTATATCTTCTTTTGATAGGATTCTCATGAATCTTGATCCAAATTAATATTCTTAAAATGCATGTCTTATATGAGTGGGAAATTAGAAAAGATTGATCACCAATTCTTTAAGTGGAATCTTCTCAAGGCCGAATCAAGCCCACACACCAAATCTGGAAACAAACACTAGGGTAAGTCTCTTAACTGATACATTCATAGTTCTCTTATCAAATAAAATATAACTTCTAGAACAAACATCTAAAGATAGGCGCATCATGGTCACAACCCATCTGTCTAGAGGGTCATTTTCTGAGTGAAATTGCATTAAACTACTCATTGAGTGAAATTGCAAGGATACAACCTAGAATGGAAGAGAAGGAGTTCTATTTTTTTTATCTTGGAATATAATGACTCTCTCTCAGTTTAAATTTTATGAAGTCAAGTTAGGGTTCATGCTCATATCTAAGCATTGAGTAAACAATGATTTTATTTCTAGGTGCATTTGTGTCATTTAGAGCCTCAACCATATAGATAACAAGATATAATGGAATTAGAAAACACCAAACACCATTCCTCTTGAACACGAGTCTATAGGTTAAAACGTAGTTCAACCATCACATGGTTCCTAAATTGATATTTAGGTACCCTCATCAAGTGAATTAATGTTAAATTACTTAATCTATTGGTCTCTTTGCATGAAGGATCATCAATTTGAAACCATTAATCCATTACTCTCACAAGGACACTGATGCTCAGGATTTTTCTAATGTTACCCTTTATAATGGGTATATACACATCATCTATTACATAGTGGGATTAATATTTTATAAAAATGAATTCTAGATAGGACTCACACTCTTACAGGTCATTCATCACCAATTCCAAGATGACCATATAATAGTGAATACCAGTTTCACTAAGGCATGATATCACTATAAACTCATTTACAATAAGTCATAGAAATGTTCTATTAAGCATCAGATGACCACCCAAATCAAAGAAACATTTTACGATTTCAGATTTTAAACAATATTATCAGCTTTGTCAATTTTTTTGACCATTTCTAAATGACCCTTTATGACGGAACTCCTTCTACTTGGAAGGATACACATCCTATGATCATCATGTCTCTCCCCATGATAGAAGTTTCATATTCATCAAATTACTATTAATGTAAAACATCCAATGGAACATGTCCCATAATCAATGATCCATGTACATGAATGTAGAATTGTTTTATAAGTGTATTACCATATATGAGGACTACCATATACTCATAAGAACACTTTTTCGTATTCAAAATTATATGTACACATATTACTTAACCTATGTCAAAACCATATGAGTAATTATAATTAGGAATAACTGAAAGGAAAATTATGGATTGGGCATAAAAACACACAATACATTAGATAATGTTTTCCAAAATCACTAGGAAAACTAACTATTTTATATCCATCACAACTTACATTCTCAAAAGAAGCTCATAATTCCTAGTTCACTCTACTTTGAAGATAATCCATATGAGTAGCCCTAAATAACACATGATCCATTTTCCATGAACTTGAGTAACCGTAATGATTTAGGTAATACATAACATTGTCACTCAAACTATGGCATCCCGCCTTTATAAAACATAAAATTTCATTACATTACACAAAACTGAGGATCTTTAACGTTTAGTGTCTTGGAAACTAGAAACATAATACATGAAAAGAACATAAAACATTCTTCTTAAACACTTTAAATGATTCTACTTAATTTCATCCTAGGTTCATTACTACATCTCATAACCCGGGGAAATACATCAAAAGAAAGGGTGAGCAGAAGGCCCAGTAAGGGAAACAATAGAAACAGTTTACATGTGAACTTGAGATACTTCAATAAGGTCATGAAAAGATCTTTAAGGCAAGAGAAATAAATCATGAGGCATATCATAATAAAAATAAAGTTTTTCATAACATTAAGATGTGGCTACAACATTTTACAAAGACAATTATTTCCGTTTCACCAAGGTCCATCCCCAAGGTGTCAATAAAAATTACCAAGGTTATTCACCAAGGTATCAGTCTAAATGGTCATCTCTAGAGATTAAGTCTTTACCCAATGCATTGGAGCGCTATCAGGGCGCACCCTTAAATTTTCATTTGTTATCATATGATCCAAATATATCATCATCAAAAATTTCTTAAAAAACCCATATAGTATAAAATAAATGGGTTTCATTTCATAATCATAACGTTTTAAAAACTACTTTAAAGACATGATCTTTGTGTCACTTTAAAACACACAGAAAAGGAAGGTGGGTCACATGTATGTAAATCTCATAATTTAAAATAGAACAAATTGGTATATGTGTGAATACCCCTATAGAAGAGAGATATTTGAGTATTAACTTAATAAAATAAAATAACTTTAGAAAAACAGAGAGACATTTTGAGACAGAAATTTTGTAGCATAACGACTATGTTACGAGGTTTTAGAAAACATTGAAAAGAGAGGGTACAGGGGTCACCCACTCATAAATGATCCATAAAACAGTAGGGGAACAAAATATAAAGGATTTAAGAACATGGTAATGAAATTTCAAGGACATTCCATTTGAGATGAAAAAAATGGAAGGAAGAAAAAAATTAGATCTCTCTTATGAAAATTCGGCAGCCTAACGACGTCACTTAAACTTCAACAAAAATTAATTGATGAGATAAAATGGGGACTCTAATCATATGAACATAAAATTTCAGTATGATAGATATAGATATCATACCCCACCATAATAAAAAGGAACTTGAAAGACTTGACATGAAAGTAGAACTTTGAAAAATGAGAAGGGTGAAAGAATCCCTTAAAAATTCGGCAGCCTAACGACGCCACTTAAACATTCTTAAAATGAATTGATGAGAGAAAGAGGGGGGATATCATAATATGAACATTAAAAGGGAAGTAAGATAAATACAGAAGAACATCCTCCAACATAAGAACATGGAGCATAAAAGAAATGACATAAAAGAGATTACTTGAAAAGAAAGAGAGACGTCAGATCCCTTACCTTAAACGTAACTCTTAAAACTCAAAGGTTGGGACCTTGAGAGGCTTGAGGGAACCTTGGGAGGACTCCTTGGGAGTTAAGGAGACCAGAACTTCGTTGAGGATGATTTGGAGTCGAAAGGATGAGATAATGGCTTGGTATTTAAAGGGAAAGTGAGGGGACAAGGCATTAATGGCCAAGGGACACCTCATTGGTGGTTTTGGCAAAACCATGGGCTTGCCCATGGTATTTGTCCATGGTATTGGACACTTGGTAAACCTCATAAAATAATTCATCCCCTTTATTTGACCATCCCTCAAAATATCTCATGATATCATCATTACAAAGTTATGATGTCATTTAACATACCAAAACCCTAAAACTGCATTTTTAATATTCACTGAAAATTCATCTTTCTCAGAAAGATCCCAAAATTTCACCTTAACAAAATATCTATGCTCTGATTACAAATATGAACTCAATTTTATAAAAATAATTTTCCAAATCTTTTTAATTTAATTTTTAAATAAATACACTATTCACCGAGAATTCATTTTATTCAGAAAAATCCCCAAAATTTACCATAACATAATATCAATGCTCTGAGTTCAAAAATAAATTCCATTTTATAAAAATAATTTTCTAAATATTTTTAATTTAATTTTTAATTAAAAAAACACTATTCACCTGAAAAAACTAATACTTGACTAAAAATTTATGAAGCCGTTATTTACCCTTTTCATTGAATCACATTACTTAATCTAGGTGTCTAAATTATATTAAAACATTCTTTAAGTGAGATTACTAATCCATTTGGTAACATTACTAATCCTAAGCGTAAAATTACTATTCATAATTTACTATTCATCCAAAAATATGTTGATCTTATTGGACTCCATATTCCTTACTGAACAGTTTGGCAGAAGACCATTTTTTTAAAATCATTACACATCAATAATTATTTAAGGTTTACATAAATATTTTAAAATATCTATTTTTTCGAAATTCATCAATAAAATGCATCCTAAAATTATCCAGAAATTTGAAATTTCACAAACATCACTAAAGGAAGAAATCTCAATTTATTCATCCCAAAGGATTACAAAAAGAAGCTACAGTCTCGTCATATAGCCCCTTATAACACCAGCATATGACCTAAGTGTAAGGTGTTCTATGGTGAGATAATCTGAGGGAGGCTCAGATAACATTTCCCTAGTAGTAATCACCACTAACTTGAACTTGTCCCATAGGCTTTTCTGTTCAAACTTGACACACTGGAGTTCGGCTTGGGCTTGGTCCAAAGTGAAGCCCAACGATTCCACCTCCTTCCCAAGCTCTGATAAGTGAGCTTCATAAGGTTAGAGTCTACCGGATGAAGCCATCGACTCCTCTTTCTGCATTAACCATTAACATCTCTATTATATCGTTAAGAGTAAGTTAATATAATATTCAAAAAGTTTGGGTCATTACATTCTTCCCGCCTTAAGAAATTTCATCCCCGAAATTTTATACTTGAGGCCTAGTCGAAGAGGTGAGGGTACTTTTTCTTCACTGTTTCCTGAGGCTCCCAAGTCGCTTCTTCATACTTATGATTCCTCCACAACACTTTCACAAGGTGGGTTGCCTTGTTTTGTAGAACCTTGTCTCTACGGTCTAAGATCTCCACTAGCTGCTCCTCATAAGAGAGGTCATGTTCTAGTTGTACCACCTCTGGGTTCAGTACATGCGAAGTGTCGGGTATGTACTTAATCAAGAGAGATACATGGAAGACATCGTGAACTTGAGCTAGGTTTGGTGGAAGTTCTAGACGATAGGCCACTGCTCCTATGCGATCAAGGATTTCATAGGGTCCAATGTACCTAGGGATGAGCTTCCCTTTCTTCCCAAACCGCATGACTCTCTTCCATGGAGAAATTTGAAGGAAGAATTTGTCGCCAACACAAAACTCCAAGTCCCTTTGACGGTTGTCAGCATAGCTCTTCTGCCGACTCTGAGCATCCTTTATGTGTTAATGGATGGCATGAACCTGTTCTGTCATCTCTTGCACAAGATCAGGCCCAAGAAGATTTCTCTCACCAGTTTCATCCCAACAAGTAGGATTTCTACATCGCTATCCATACAGAGCTTCATAGGGTGCCATCTGAATACTCGAATGTAAGCTGTTGTTATAGGAGAACTCAACTAATGGGAGGTGTTGATCCCATCCACCTTTAAATTCCATTGAGCATAATCTCAGCATGTCTTCGAGTGTCTGAATAGTCCTTTCAGATTGGCCATCAGTTTGAGGATGATAGGCCATACTTAAATTCAATTCAGCATTCAGAGCATGTTAAAGACTTCTCTAGAATTTTGATGTGAATCTTGGATCACGATCAGACATGATGGATAGTGGTACCCCATACAGCCTTACCACTTCCTTTACGTATATCTTGTCAAGTTGATCTAGGGAAAAATCTTTCTCGAATAGAGATAAAATGGTCGGTCTTGGTGAGACAGTCCACAATAAACCATATCGTATTGTTTCCTTTGGATGTTTTCGGGAGACCAGTTACAAAGTCCATAGTGATATTATCCCACTTCCATACTGGTATGGGTAGCAGTTGTAATAACCTTTTAGGAAGTTTTCGTTCTGCCTTTACTTGTTGACACACCAGGCACCTTGTAGTGTAATCAGCAATATCCCTCTTCATGTTATCCCACCAATAATGATCACGATGGTCTCTATACATTTTAGTGCTTCCCGGATGTATAGAGAAAGTAGAGAAATGAGCTTCGTCCATCAGTTCTTTCTTTATCTCCAGAATAGATGGAACACATAGTCTTGTAGGAAATTTCAATACACATTCTTGATCAATATTGAAATCAGGGAACTTCCCATCCTTTACAGCCTCAAACTTATCATGCAGCAAAGGATCTTCTTTGTGAGCCTTCTTGATCTTCTCTAGTAATGAAGGTTGAAAAATCATTCGGGATAAGGTTGATGATGTCCCTTCCCTTACAATTCCCATGTCTAGTTTTACTAGATCTTTAATCAAGGGATCTCATAGGATCCTCATTGTTGCTAGAACAACATGATCTTTCCTGCTTAACGCATCCGCGACTTTGTTTTCTCTTCCAGGGTGATAATGAATTGAACAATCATAGTCTTTAATAAGCTCCAACCATATCCTTTGTCTCATGTTCAATTCTTTATGCGTGAAAATATACTTTAAACTTTGGTGGTCAGTGTATATATCACATTTCTCCCCATAAAGATAATGCGTCCATATATTTAGAGAAAAAACAACTGCCGCTAGCTCTAGATCATGTGTAGGATAATTATTCTCATGAATCTTCAACTATCGAGATGCATAAGCAATTAACTTTTCATTTTTCATGAGGACGCACCCAAGACCTTTCAGAGATGCATCGCTAAAAATAACGAATCCTTCTCCGATAGAGGGTAGTGTTAACACAGGTGCAGTTACCAATCTCTTCTTCAGCTCTTGGAAACTTTCCTCACATTCCTTTGTCCAGATGAACTTATCCCCTTTTCTAGTCAACTTGGTTAGCGGATTAGAAATCCATGAAATTTTTTTCAGAAACCTCGTATAATATCCCTCTAAACTAAGGAATCTACGAATCTTAGTTACTGTTGTGGGTTGAGGCCACTCCTCCACAACCATTGTCTTTGCAGGGTCAACCGATATTCCTTCATTGATTATGATGTGCCCCAAGAAAGTCACTTTTTGTAACAAAAACACACACTTGCTGAACTTTCCAAAGAGCCACTCCTTACGCAGAGTTTTCAAAATTACCCTCAGATAATCTTCATGATCCTCACAACTTTTTGAATATATCAAAATATCATCAATAAAAACTACCACAATGTTATCAAGGTAGTCCTTAAAGTCTCTATTCATAAAATCCATTAAATTAGTAGGATCATTAGTCAAGCTGAAGGGCATAACAGTAAACTCATAATGCCCATATCTTGATCGGAAGGCAGTCTTTGGAATATCTTCTTTCTTCACCCTCAGTTGATGATAACCAGATTGAAGGTCAATCTTGGAGAAGAATTGAGCGCCACGAAGTTGGTCAAATAAATCATCAATTCTTGGAATGGGGTATCTTTTCTTCAATGTGATCCCGTTCAGTTGTCTATAATCAATGCATAGCCGCATTGATCCATCCTTCTTCTTCACAAAGAGAACCGGTGCTCCCCAAGGAGACACACTCGGTCGGATAAACCCCTTCTCCAATAAGTCTTGGAGTTGTTTCTTTAACTCTTATAGCTCCACATTTTGCATTCTATATGGGGTATTTGATATCCGTTGTGATCCAGGTACGAGTTCAATGGAGAACTCTACCTCTCTTTCTGGGGAAGGTCTAGGTAACTCCTCAGGAAATACATCCATGTATTCCTGAACAATCGGAACATCTTCTATTTGTATACTCCCTTTTCCTTCTTCATCATCACCGATTAAGTCCATAAAGAAAGCTATAGGATGTGCTTCTAGATAGGGATCGGTTCGGGATATCTCTCCTTGGAAGATAATTGTAGGTCATTCATTCAAGACTACTGAGATTTACTTACTTCTGCATTTGATCTTAGCATTATACCTTGAGAGACAGTCCATCCCTAGTATAACGTTGAATTCAAACATGGGAATGACTACTAGATTTGCGATAAGATTGTGCTCACTGAAGTAGACACTAGAGTCTCTAAACACTGTTTATTTATGGATAATCCCACTTGGAGTCTTGACTGACAATTATACCTCAAGTAGTTCGGGGATTGATTCTATATTCATTGCAAACTTGGAGGAAATAATGGAATGCGTAGAACCAGAATCAAACAAAGTACTTTCTAGTTTTGAGAGGACAAAAAGAGTACATGTTACCACGTCGTTCGGAACGTCAACTTCAGTTGTTGTGATAGAAAAAGAACTACCTTTTTCCCTTGTCCTTTGCTGAGGTTTATGGTGATTCCCCTCCACTACCCTCGGATTTGGACAGTGATTAACAAAGTACCCAAGCTGTCCACACATGAAGCAATTGACTTCGGGTAGGGCCAGAACCATCTTTCCTCTGTCGTTAGTGTTGGGAAGTTGAGGCTTCACCTCACTATGACAATTCCGGGAAATATGTCCCTCTCTTCCACACTTGTAGAACTTGAAACTTCTGATCAAGAAGTTCCCCGGATGCTTCTTACCACATTTATTGCATGTGGTAAGTTGCATTTTCTTCCCAACTCTTCCCTGATCAAAAGTCTTCCCTAGAATGGGCTCTATCGATCTCTTCTTGTCATTTGATTTATGAGACCACTGTGTCTCACCAAACTCTAGCTCGACTTTCATTTCACTCCGCATGATCTCCTCATAGCTATCGTAGTCCCGGTTGGCTAGATTCTTCCGCAGATGAGGTCTCAGTCCACTGAAAAATCTGTCAGCCTTCCCACTTGGATCCATGAAAAAGCTAGAGGTATACCGTGAAAGTCTGGTGAAGTTCATCTCATAGATTCCGATAGATTCGTTCTCCTTCTACTTCAGCTCGAGAAACTCTTTCTCCATTATCGTTCTCATGGAATGAGGGAAATACTTATTAAAGATTATTCCCCAGAACTCTTCCCACTCCATAGCTTCCATCTCTCCTCGTGGCTTCATGTTTTTGATCAGTGACCACCACTGATCAGCTTCTCCCTCTAGGAGGTAAACATCAAGGGTGACTTTTTCTTGTTCCGAACAATGAAGTACAGAAAAGATCTTTTAAATAGAGCTTATCCATTGTTCCACAACCAATGGGTCAGTAGATCCACTGAATGTTGGTGGTCATTGATGCATGAAGGACTCAACATAATGTTGTTCCCTTCATGGTGAGATTGGCCTCTCAGCTTGATTCAAGTTATTACTCATAACTTGAGTCAGTTGGTTTATCATTCGCATGAATATTTCCATTCCGGCTTCCATCGGAGGGCCGTCAGCACATGGTGCATTGCGGTCACCATCTTCATGGTTCCTCCTATTGCCCGCCATTTTCTAAAATAATAAAACCTTATTGAGAAACTTATTTCATTTATGAATATTTTAACTAAGACTTCATGCTTAGACAATTACATTTCTCTATAATTCCTTCATAATGATTCATAAAAATCTTGTGATTAACCAAACATATCCCCCAGGAGTGTCCTAACCAAGAGTGCAGAAAGGCCCGTTTTCATGCACCAGTTCCCGTTTGAGTCTAGGTCAATGTGGTGTTTTCGGGTTTTACCCCTATGTACATCTGTGCCAGAGCCGCCTCTACCTGCTCGTATCCAGATATGGATGTATTTGTTTGATAAACCACTTACTCAATACTTACCAAAATACCAGGAATTTTTCCTATATTTAAACTTTTCTATAGGGTTCTTCCTAATGTTTTTATATTCTACTTTCCAAAAATAACTAAACCATCCTTTGATAGAAACCGTGGCATCCCGTCTTTATAAAACGTAAACTTTCATTACATTACACAAAACTGAGGATCTTTAAGGTTTGGTGTCTTGGAAACCAGAAACATAATACATGAAAACAACATAAAACATTCATCTTAAACACTTGAAATGCTTCTCCTTAAGTTCATCCTAGGTTCATTACTGCATCTCATAAGCTGGGGACATATATCAAAAGAAAGGGTGAGCAGAAGGCCCAGTAAAGGAAACAAGAGAAACAGTTTACATGTGAACTTGAGATACTTCAATAAGGTCATGAAAAGAACTTTAAGGCATGAGAAAGAAATCATGAGGCATCTCATAATAAAAATAACGTTTTTAATAACATTAATATGTGGCTACAACATTTTACAAAGAAAATCATTTCCGTTTCACCAAGGTCCATCCCCAAGGTGTCAATAAAAATTACCAAGGTTATTCACCAAGGTATGAGTCTAAATGGTCATCTCTAGAGATTAAGTCTTTACCCAATGCATTGGTGTGATATCAGAGCGCACCCTTAAATTTTCCTTTTTTATCATGTGAGCCACATATATCATCATCAAACATTTCATAAACAACCCATATAGCATAAAAGAAATGGGATTCATTTCATAATCATAATGTTTTAAAAACTTCTTTAAAGACATGGTCTTTGTGTCACTTTAAAACCCACAGAAAAGGAAGGTGGGTCTCATATATGTAAATCCCAGAATTTAAAATAAAACAAATTGGTATATATGTGAATACCCTTATGGAAGATAGACCTTTGAGTATTCACTTAATAAAATAAAATAACTTTAGAAAAAGAGAGAGACATTTTGAGACGGAAATTTTTCAGCATAACAACTGTGTTACAAGGTTTTAGAAAACATTGAAAAGAGAGGGGACATGGGTCACCCACTCATAAATGATCCATAAAACAGTAGGGGAACATAATATAAAGGATTTAAGAACATGGTAATGAAATTTTACGGACATGACATTTGAGATGAAAAACATGGAAGGATGACAAAAATTAGATTTCTCTTATGAAAATTATACAGCCTAACGGCGTCACTTAAACTTCAACAAAAATGAATTGACGAGATAAAATAGAGTCTCCCATAATATGAACATAAAAGTTAAGTATGATAGATATAGAGATCATACCCCAACATAATAAAAATGAACTTTAAATACTTTACATGAAAGTAGAACTTTGAAAAATGAGAAGGGTGAAAGAATCCCTTAAAAATTCGGCAGCCTAACATCACCACTTAAACATTATTAAAATGAATTGATGAGAGAAAGAGAGGGTATCTCATCATATGAAAATGAAAAGGGAATTAAGATGAATATAGAAGAACATCCTCCAACATAAGAACATGGAGCATAAAAGAAATGACATAAAAGAGATTACTTGAAAAGAAAGAGAGAGGTCAGATCCATTATCTTAAACGTAACTCTTAAAACTCAAAGGTTGGGACCATGAGAGGCTTGAGGGAACCTTGGGAGGACTCCTTGGGAGGTAAGGAGACCAGAACTTCATTTATGATGATTTGGAGTAGAAAGGATGAGATAATGTCTTGGTATTTATAGGGAAAGTGAGGGGACAAGGCATTAATGGCCAAGGGACACCTCATTGGTGGTTTTGAAAAAACCATGGGCTTTCCCATGGTAGTTTCCCATGGTATTGGCCACTTGGGACACCTAATACAATAATTCATCCCCTTTAGTCGACCTTCCCTTAAAATATCTCATGACATCATTATGACACAGTTATGATGTCATTTAACATACCGAAACCCTAAAACTGCATTTTTACTATTCACTGAAATTTCATCTTTCTCAGAAAAATCCCAAAATTTCACCTTAACCAAATATCGATGCTCTGATTACAAATAAGAACTCCATATTATAAAAATAATTTTCTAAATATTTTTAATTTAATTTTTAAATAAAAATACTATTCACCGAGAATTCATTTTTTTTAGAAAAATCCCCAAAAATTACCATAACATAATATCGATGCTCTGAGTTCAAAAATAAAGTCCATTTTATAAAAATAATTTTCTAAATATTTTTAATTTAATTTTTAATTAAAAAACACTATTCACTTGAAAAAACTAATACTTGACTAATAATTTATGAAGCCATTATTTACCCATTTTATTGAATCACATTACTTAATCTAGGTGTCTAAATTATATTAAAACATTCTTTAAGTGAGATTACAAATCCATTTGGTCACATTACAAATCCTAAGTGTAAAATTACTATTCATAATTCACTATTCATCAAAAATTATGTTGATCTTATTATACTCCATATTCCTTCTGAACACTTTTTCAGAAGACCATTTTTTGAAAATCATTACACATCATTAATTTTTTAAGGTTTACATAAATATTTTAAAATATCCCTTTTTTCAAAATTCATCAATAAAATACATCCTAAAATTATCATGACATTTGAAATTTCACAAACATCACCAAAGGAAGAAATCTCAATTTATTCATCCTAAAGGATTACACAAAGAAGCTATGGTCTTGTCACATAGCCCCTTATAACACCAATATATGACCTAAGTGTAAGGTGTGCTATGGTGAGAGAATCTGAGGGAGGCTCATATAACACTGCCCTAATAGTAATCAACACTAACTTGAACTTCTCCCATAGGCATTTCCGTTCAAGCTTGACACGCTGGAGTTCGGCTTGGGATTGGTCCAAAGCGAAGCCCAACGATGCCACCTCCTTCCCAAGCTCTGATAAGTGAGCTTCATAAGGTTCGAGTCTACTGGATGAAGCCATCGACTCCTCTTTCTGCATTAACCATTAACATCCCTATTAAATCGTTAAGAGTAAGTTAATATACTATTAAAAAAGTTTGGGTCGTTACACAAACCCTTATAATATAATAGACCACTATTAAATATTTAGGCACTATGTGCAATAATCCATACCATGATAACAAAATAACAACACAACTAGAGCTACTCATTCTTGACATAAGATATCCCCTAAAAAAAAATAATTTCACACTACCATCAATGCATGAAACCATGCCCATGGAATTTCTATCCATCTAAACTAATTCAATACATGATGCTCAACCATTTATCTAGGATTTACATTACAATCATTCATCCAATTACCCATGGCGTTTCTTCACTACTTGGAGTACTATTTGGGAAAAATAGAACCTAAAAAATACCTCCCTTTAAAAACTAATTTTCATAATCAATTTGAAATTATTATGGGTACTACCCCTACAGTTATATCCCCTTACTAGTGAATTATATGTTAATACTAAAATAGGGTCACTGTTGAAATGATCACCATGCCTTACTACCAATATTCTAGGTACAATGCAATATAAGAATAAGTAAACAGTGATATAAGAGAATAATTTATGTTTTCACTCCCTATAAACATAACAATTTACCTTTACAAGAGGTTTCCCACTAAGAACACCTATACAAGGTTTTAAATTAATGAATTTAAAAGATTCTCATTTTTTACACATTTAAATAGGTATAATATAAGTGATGTGAAGTACCATTTTTTAAAATAACATTAAGATGAAATTTGTTTATCTTATTTAATGTTTAATTTCAGAAAAGTTACCTTATATATTTTCTATTAGCCATTAATTTTATTCAAATATTTCCAAAATTGGTTCGGTTAAAAAAATGTCAATTTTTAATCTAGAGATGAAACAGACTTCAGCTTGTAAAAGAAATTTTAGTTAAATGATGCCTCATAAATGAAATGATCAAAAAATATAATGGTACTTTTTTTAATTAAACAGAATTTTCATGTAAAATTCACTTATATTATTAAATGTAACCCAATATATGTGGATTCTAACACATTAAATAACCATATCATTTATATATTCATACCCATAATGGTTTTAACTTTGAAAAAATATAAAAGAAAATGAAACATATATGCGCCCCACTAATCCATTTAATATTTTTAGAAGATCCATAATAGTTTTAGAACATAATAATATGATATCATGATTGACCTACTTGGAATAGTCCAATTTATCTCATAAGGATTATGCTCTAACTGACCAACTTGAGTCCTATTTTTCATATGGTTCAGTCAAAATTGTCATCATGCCTAATATATCAATGAAAATGCTATATAAGGCGCTCATATTCAATAATTGTTTCAAATTCTCATGTATCATAGTACAGTTAGGTGGTATATCATTCCCATTTCATAAAAGGACATGCACCAATAAGTTATATATGAAATTCATGAGTTTCAACCTAGATTCAATTTTCTTTAGAATAAACATGTCTTTATATAAATTTCTATTTATATGGGTTACTATTAACCAATTTATAATATCCTAGACACATTATAAATTGATCAATTGGTTCCCATTTAATTCAAATGATATTTCCATGTTCAATTTATTCCTAAATCATATATATACAAGATGGTTTTATTATATGTTTTACCATTATACAATATATAAAACACCTATAAACATTATAATTTCTAATATTTAACCAATTTAATTGACACCGTTAAGGGTTTAATTATATGTAAATATCGGTTCCTTGATAAAACATAAATTAACCATTTTATTAATGTTAACTCAACCATCAATCTATATAGGAAAGCATCATTTAATTTAATGAATACGTTTTAATTTATCGACCAAAAAATCACAATTATCACTAGGCATACTATCAGTAGTAAATAAATAAATATATTAATATAAAATCACTACATACAATGGAAAAACATGATAATGGATTATACAACTAGGAATTCTAAAAAATTACTTAAAATGAAATACATATAAAGATTCCATATAATCACTAAGTACGAAATTGAAATTATCATGCATGAAAAAAACAATATTCAAGAATACATGTCATGGAGTTTTCATGGTATCTATGTATCTACATTATTAGAATGAGTCATGAGAAATAAATCATCTCCAAATCAGAAAAAGGGTAAAACAAATACCTAAAATAATAAAAATTGAAAATAAATCAATCATCCAATGTGATATGATAATCAAATGTAATATAAAACCACAGTCCCATCCCCTAGATACATGATCCTTCCATTGTGTGTGGTATGGCCAGAAGGGGAAAAAATTGATTATCTAGTGTTGAAACATTTATAGATTCCTATATACCATAAAAAGTAGTACGACCAATGCAAATGATACCCTCTAATACCCCTTGTATCATCCTAGCCTAGATTCCACAAAAATAGTTCCTTGATTTAGTTGTCCAATAGGGCCCAAGTGCATCACCTCGCATGCTAGAGTCTATAAACTAGTATATAGGGTTTAAAGGTGGTATTGTAGGAATATTATACCCAGTGGATCAATTATTAAAACATTGGTAGATTCTCACCAAATTAGTATCAAAACATAAAAATGTCATAAAAAATTTGAATTTTTTTAATTATTTTCTCAAAAAAAGAAGAAGATTGGGAGAACAAAATCACACAGATAACTTAAACTCTCAAAGAACACATGATCTCATGACCTTAGAAGGTTATTAAAATGAGTCATGCATAGAGAATAACTAACTAGTTATCATGAAAATACCCTTGGACCAGACTCATTATCCATGATAAGGGGTCAATGAACCTCATTGATCACATTGAATCTTGAATATAAGTTCCTCTCAAGTAGTTCACAAGACACTATGTAGCCCTTGAAAAAATTCCCACCTCTTTGTGCAAGAGAATGTTGACATGTCTCCTACATAATTCAAAGTGTGAAGGATATATCTATTCTATTTTTTGTTTTCCCTTTGTATCCATAGATTGAAAAAATGGTTTCTATGATAATGATTGTGAATCACTTCATGACTAACTATTGTTCATGAGATGCATCACATACATGAGGAGTGACTGTATTCAACAAACACACACAAAATTCCAAGATATCCCCACCAATTGTAAACTATAGAAGAAAATAAAATGGAGAAGGATTGAATTTTCTTGCCTACTAGGGATAAACTAATCTTCAAGTGAAAAGGGATATATTCCCTACATTATTACCATTGATCATGTGAGGCCCTACTCAACATGATATTATAATATTGTGAGACCCATTTTCATGTCAACCAAATATCATGAAGGCCCCTACTAACAATATTCCAAGGGCTCTTAAACGACCCAAGACAAGTTTTATTCTTTATGTAAAGTCTTTCCAGAAGAATAAAAATCTAAAAAATACCCCTAGAAATATTTGATTGACATTGAGTATTTTTCGTAACATCTCTACAGGGTTATGGAAAAATGCATTGATAGACATGTGTCCAATAATAATTGAAAATACTATACATTTTCATGGTTCTTATCATCAAGAAACACCATTTTTGTCCCACAAAAAGATCAATAAGGTAATGTAACTCCAAAATACTACAACAAATATAGAACAAATGTATGCTATATATACATTAAATAGAGGTACATAAGAGGTGATGTGATCCATATAAATTATCCCCCTCATCGAAAATATAAATCTACAATCAATCGAAAATGGGAGCATGGGAGCAGATTTCTTGTAGCGACATTCAATCTAATTACAATGGTCTCCCACTAGGTAAAATATGGTGAACTACCCAAGGGATCATGTGGAATGCATAATATTTTCACATTCTAACATTATAGATCATGTGATGTACTTATGGGAAATCAATGAGATTATGGGAAAGAGGTCCCACATGTTTTTCGGGGCTAGTGAAAGCTAAAATAATATAACACTTGAAAAAAATTAGGAATATGTAAAATAAATGCTGAAAAAATACTATTAATGGAGATTATGAGAAGATATATATATTGATCCTCATGTTCTTCTCATGAACCATCTAGATCATGTGATGCCACCATTAAATCTCTTACAATTCATGAGAAACTCCCTAGAAACTCCATTTTTATAATCTAACACACCTCAAAAATTTTAGGTGAGTCACATGAATCTAATAAGGAAAGCCTCCCAAGTATTGTGAATTCCTTTTGGCTTACTAGATGAAACTTTTAATGAACTCCAAACATATCATCCAGTTTTTTTGGAATCACAATGACGTATCATCTATGTACCATGATATTTCATAAAAATTTCATATTGGATCATGTGATATCATCCGAAGAAGTCATCCATGTCATGTGTCACCCTCAAGATATGCTGACCTTAATAATGTTATGTCCTCCAGACTAGTTATATTTGTCATGCGTAATCATGAAGATCTTCTAGCCTTGATCATGGAATATCCACTAGACAAGTCATACTGATCACGAGACACGTTGCAGACCTGTCATCATTGATTATGTGATGGTCTCAAAACATGGCATTCAGGTTATCTAACACCATTTAGAAAATTCAACCAGATCATGCAATTTTTACTTGGAATTATTTCTAAGTAACCAAAATAGGTCCAAACATCCTCATAAATTACACGAATACAATCCTAACACATTAAGAAGACAAAAGATATATGTGTAGTAGATATCCTAGGACATGAGACCTACTTCCTGTGAATACAAAGTGGAATAATTAGGGTAAAATCCCTGATTTGTGGAATTATTCAAGTGAACCCATTAGAGGGACACCTCATTTTTTAATCCCTAAAATGAACTACAAGAAAACTGATTCCTATCATAACTAGGATATATATGAAAACATCCTAAGTCTTGATCTCTATCCTATACATACTATAATTGAAACCTCATTGTTTATTCCTCGATCAAAATGATCTATGAGAAATCAAATTCCTTCTATAACCAAGATACATGGGATTCCGGTCTAAGGACCAATATAAAATGGGAATCTAATATTATTTATGCCTATCCTTGTATCATACACTCCAATCATCATGACATAATTTCTCTCATGTGGGAATCATTAATCCTGAATAATCGTCATTTCAGAAAATAATTAAACTATGAGAATATTGTTTCCTCTTATATCAAGAATATAAGGGACTTATTCTTAAGGATTGCGCTCAAATATATGTATACATCAAGGTAAGTCACATTATTTCTCCAAAATTACAACCATAAAGGCCCCAATATCTCTTTTTACATGATCATTATTCCTCATCCATTAGTAGATAGAGAAATCAATTCAACTATGATGCCTCTAGTTTCTTCTATACCCACGAAATATAGGATTCCTTCCCATGGCTCAGGCTATCTATTTAAAAGCCCAAGGGATATACCATAACACATTCACCACATCTATAAATATTTATACTACTAACTAGTTATCATGTGTTTACCACATAGAGAAAGGATCACATGGGATGGGGTATTTTTAATGATCATATCATTTGCCTCAGGAGTCTCCACCAACTATGGAATCCTCTATGTGTAATCCCCAATATGTGGAAGGGTATAACTACTTACAAGTAAGGGAATATATCTCAAAGAAAGTAACAAGGGTGTGATAAATATATGGAGACTTTTATACCATCCATAATAAGGATACATAAGACACATCCCTAACTATCGATCTTTATAATTGGTTACTATGTTCCTGTATATATGTCCTCATAGAATGATGTAAAACTGGGAAATTTTATTGAACTATGTGCATTTATTCTTGTTAAAAATAGGATGTGCATTAATCCTCAAAGATGATCAATCTTAGCCTCAAGATAATAATATACTCACATATTGGATGTAAAATCTTGAATTCTTAGTTATACGACATCCACAATCAAACAACTACCCCTTTATAGGGAATTTATGAATAATATTGAATAAATATAGATAGAATAATTCATTAAATCCACCTTCACACATGTGGGGATTCAACAAAAGATGATTTTTTATATTAATCGGTCTTATATAGATAATATGAAGTTATTCTCAAATATATAATAAATATATAAGAGAGTCATGGAGAGGAAAAAACTAAAGCTCAAAATGGTGTTATGGAATGATAACCCATTCTCTCGAATAATGTGATACCCTAATTATCATTGTGTCTAAACCCTCAAATGACTTCCTAAATTTGGATAAAAAGTCCACACATTGTTTTGGATTGGGGTACTATTGGGAGATTTTGATAATGGCATTCACTGTAGGATGAATGTGAATTTTTTTTAACTCTTATAAATAAACTCTCATCCAATCATTAAACCATATCAATATAACTAACTTTCCGATGAACCAAAAATAGTGAACTCGATGTGAATCTATAAAATAAAAAAAATCATCTATTTAACATGAATTGGGACATATTTTTTCAAGATACTAAAGAAAAAAATCTTGAAACTAACCTGAATCTATCAAATAACAAAATTACTTATTGAAAATGATTTATTAAAAAAAGGTTATATCTTACGCAAATAGAAATGATGACCTAGATCTAAATTAGTCAAATATATAATTTATCAATTTACCCTGTGTTAAACTAATTTTGACATTTGTTTTGCGAACAAAAATGATGTTCTAGATTTATTCTTTTTGAATGAATAAAATTATATGTCGTTCCTCTATAGATAGGGTCCTCATTAAGTAAGTCAACCCTCAATTTGATAGTCAACACATGCCAAATCGATAGTTTATAGAATTAAAAAGAACAATTCTGTTAGCTATGCATATTTTATTGATCATGTATCATTCCTATGATGTTGAAAAGTTAAGTGACCATTGTCATTTTATATTATGGAAAAAAACTACATCTCTCATAATGATCACACATTTCCAAAATCATGTCTACATCCAATAACCATTGTAGAAATTTAGTAATGGATGAACCCCCATATGATGTAGAACGAACTCACTAATCTGACACCTTCAAAATTTAGTGGTTAATGCAATGGACTTGGAATAACATCGACATGTTATGATCCCAACCATCGAGGCCACCAATGAGGGTCTCGAAATAATGAAACTAACTTGTGCACATCATCAATAGATATCAGTAGAAATTAATGTGGTGGTCGTTTCCACTTCCAACCAATTCGAATTCTTATCCATGGAGAACAAAAATCACTACATTTAGTATCTGTTGAATGTGGATTAAATATTAATTTGTGGAAACAATTTGGCCTAAGAGACAATAAGGATGGATTCTGTCAATATTTGTCACTGTCACCATCCTTCCAGTTACCCTAATACACATTTTAAGGGAACCAGCTGACACATTGAAACCATTGACACCCCTTCATAGGAAATAAAGAAAGAAACATCAGGTAGAAAAATCATTGGATAACCATGAGTGGGATTATATCCTCTCTTCCACTAACAAATCTTGCTTGTATTTTCTAGTGGTATCCAGTGAGATTTTTCATATCCCTACTCACATAGAAGAAGTTAGTGGGAATCATCTTTTATCAATCATGGGTGAGGCGCATGTCCTAACACCTACACATGAAGTCAATCAGTATATTATAGTTGCATAGGGAGGACATAGCTGGGCTAACATCTCAGCTTAAATTGAAGATCTCATAAATTATGATGGGGTGAATAAAAATGTATTGTATTTCATTCTGTTTCACACTTTTCTAGAGTGACAGTACATTCATGTAATGACTGAAGAACTATTCTTGCATATCCCAACACTGGTATAGATACACTAAAAATATAATATTCCTATTACTGCCTCCAAGGTAGCACAACACTATGATCAACAAGAACAAGTTGTTAC
This sequence comes from Viscum album, assembly GCA_963277665.1. NCBI lineage: Eukaryota > Viridiplantae > Streptophyta > Magnoliopsida > Santalales > Viscaceae > Viscum > Viscum album. Next base: position 636,801,310 of record OY728146.1, on the reverse strand, counting down.
TATATAGAAAGTTCATAATCTTGATCCCATCAAAGAGAACATTCAACATATTTTGGTAAAGGATGATTCACATGAAGTTATCATATTTCCTTTCCAACCAGGGCTCCCCAAGTTAGTGAGTCACATACCTCAGGAAAGAGGAACATTCTAGCCATGTAAAAGAGGAGGAATACTCCAATGGGTTAGTAATTTGATCACAAAATCATTCTAATCAAGGCTCACTGAGTGAGAGGAACACATGACTCAAGAGTGGTTCATATTCTTACTGAAAAAGTTCATCGAACTACTCCCAAGGATCAGGACCATGTCCATATCCCCTTGATGACTATGGATGACCAATCTAGGGAGGGTCATACGTTGGGATAGGAAAATGTTCTTATTTGTGATGTTTTTTGAATAGTCTAGTAGCTCATATAATACAAGCTAATATCACGACCACTACAGATGAATGACTACAACAATATAATTTAGAGGCCATATAGAAGGAGGATCATATCTCTTATCCCATTCTAGAGGACTACCAGTATACTATAAAGGGGAATTAATAATTAAAATGGGCTTATATCCACACTTCATCTAGGGTTGACCAAAATATTCTACCAACCACACATATGTAAGATAATCTTCCTACCAATAATGTATATGTTAATTGAAATATTCTAAGAACCACTCAGCAGTTGGATAATATCCAATAGCACTAGATATTTATCAATATATGCTAGTAGCTGTCATATAGAATGTTCATGTCCCCGCACAATCTCAAAATATATGTTGTCTTATTCTAACCATGATGAAAAACATGGTTCATATTCTAAATATGGACAATCCCATTATCATTGAGGATGCTTGAGTCACATTGTCAAAACCAAAAGTGTTTTTTGAATCTTAAAAAAAATAGGAAGTTGATCATTACCAAAATATTCATATTTATTGTATTTTATTGATTGATAATATATACTCTACTTCAAACATAAGGTATGTTCTACCTCGACATAGAGATATCTCTCATGGATAAGGAAATATAATCCTTTCCTAGAAACCTAATTTTAGAGAAGTTATTGAAGCTCAAAATCCATCATATTGATAGGTGCTTGAAACATCAATTTCCACTGTATATAGTTCTCCATCATTTTCCCACAAAAATTCAATATAGTCAGTAGGAGACACCAATAATAATATTATATACTATAAAAATATGATGGAATTTATTTTTTTAGGTGGAATTAGAGAATGAAATGTGGATGTATTTAGCTAGAAACAACCTCCTCTCCATGTTATGAACCCTTTCCACTTCTAAAAATGAGCTCTCTGGAATTCTAGAGAAGGAAAAAAAGATTAATCTATGCCAAATATGTGGGAAACTGATCAATGTTTTAATTATAGACACATACAATATCAAGGATATGAGGTTCACCTTCAAAACATCATGATTTTATATTAGAATCTAGAAATGGATTCTATCTCCATGGACTGAGACCTAAAACCAAAAACTCATAGTAAAAAACTACAACGTGATTGTGGTCATTATATTACAACTCTATGGAATCTAATAACTAAATCCTCATCATGTATTTGTATTCGATTATGGATAATGTATAGAGAGTTTGCCATCATATCACACATAGAAAATAATAACACCTTGAATATTTCATTCGATAATTTTATACCCCCCACACAAAATCAAGGGATCATGAAATGCATGTGGTAGTTGTCAACTACAATGGAATAAAGAAACTTCAATCATTAAATGACATTAAAAAATATATAGGATATGCAACACATCATTGAATTGGTCCACATGAAATAATGCAACACATTGTATACATGGAATATGAATTTTTAAAAAACCCATCATCTACCTTTGAAAATCACTGACGTTATGGGATACAATTTCACAAAACTTATACGCAAGCACATAGTGAAAATATCCAAAAGACCACAGTAGAATATCCCATAGCAGTCGTCATAGATAGAACCCATCCCCCTAGGATGGTGGAATATATAACACATATTTCACCCTGTATATCATCAATTCCTGAGTGGATTACAAAAATATTAGTAGTAACTAGAAATCAACCCCATTCAATTGGGCTGGGGAATTTTTTCTAATATTCAACACCAGTTTCATAATCCCCTAGTGGGTACTATAGAAATTAGAAGTGGACCAATATTAATCCCACCCCACTAGGTTCAGGGAATTTATATACCAATTAATATCATAGGTTTCATCAAATCCTGGATTATAATTATTGAATCTTAAACAAAATAATCATAAAATTCTAATGGCCAACCCCAATAATCCCCAGTACACACGGATGGGGGACTTTCATCATCATCCCCACTACATAGACAATCAATATTATCTATGTTAGGGGGAAATATAAATGTTAATATTCCCATATATTACTCCCAATGCAAGACAAAAATCTAGTATTTGGGGCCTAATTGAAAATCATGAGTAGATACTCCCTGTATATTACTTATCACATGATGAGACGATTGGATCGTATGATGAAGGAAATCAAAATCCACTAAACTCTGAAGGAAAAATAATCTAATATGTCCAAGGTTTATAGAAAATCCCATAATTCAAGATGTGAAGAATCATCTTATTGCATTGGGAGTAATGGGGAGACCACTATCACTTGAAATACTGCTGTGAATGTGATCACTATTGATATATAACGTAATGTGGATCATGATATCGATGTGGAGGGAGTGTATTCGTTAGCCGAGCTCTACTTAAATAGATAAAAATTTCTATCAATTTAATAAACAATATGAGTGAATGTGTATTCAAATCATTAATTAACATCACATTTATAAATTTTAACATGTCCCTTTCCAAAACATGAGTATATTTAGTTTCATCCCATATTTTTACATTAATAACTCTTCTTATTTCTCCCCAAGGGGGTATCCCACTCAGTTGGTAGAAGTCCCATGGGATGAATCCGACATTAGCATGAGAATGATAGAATGAATTGGTAATAGGTAGAAAATACATTATCAGTACTCTAATGATATATGATTGACTTTAGAGTATGAATTAGGAAAATTATTTAAATTTGAAAATAAAAACAATATATAGTGGTTCAGAAAATCAAGAATAGATCATTCTAACCTATAATATCCTCTCCTATACATCTTATAAATTTCCCCCATGACATATGTCCCATTTTGATCTCTAGACACTAACCATACTGTTTTATGAAGAAATTAATGTACTAAATTATATTTTAGAAAAGGGTAGGGCTGATGTCACAACCTTCGAGACAAAGAGGGGAGTTCTCCATCAGATAAGATATCCCATGGGGTCATTGTATGACCACGTGAATGTATTTATAAATAATCATTTGAAAAAATATAGGGACAGTGAAATAAAACAAGGTGAAAGATTAGTATTAATACATGGAATAATGGAATTATCAGAAATATAAAATCCATAAAGGGGGAGATAGTGTGATAAGGGATAGCCTTGAGGTTCGAATGAGAAAATATTCTTCAAATCTCATTGTTAGAACACACACGATATTGAGGATCTTCATTGTGATTCCCATCAATCAAGGGACATTGGAAGGCCATGTTAGAATATATATGGTCGCTATAATCCATATGAAAAAATGTTAGTGGAATATCCCATAATGTAAAAAAAATATTATCAATATAGATGTATATATATGGAAACAAAATGTGTATTGCATGAACCGATAAGTGTTTTTTGACCACATAACCCGATCCAAGTCTTGATAATAGCATGGACCATATAGATCTAATGAATTTATTGAACTATGAGTCATATCGTGGCCACACAACTAGTCATAAAGATATTAATTTTCTAAAAATGACATGCTCATGTGAACCAAATAACAGAAAAAATAAGGCATCTAAATTATTATATCAGATAAAATATGAAGACATCCATTTATCCAATGTTCTTGAAATTATCAATTTTTTTTGATTTATTCAAATATTGATCTAGGATAATTAATGTCTTAAGAATAAATATTATGAAATATATCTCGTCAAATGATCTTGTAGAAAAGTCTTTGGAATGGAGTATAGTGAATAAGATCATTAGGGTATGTATTGTGTAGGGATCACAATATGATGGATGATCGAAATATATTTGGATAGTAAGAGTAATTGGTTAAATATACCCTCCCCACACAATTATTAATAGGTTAATCTATTTAATACTAACTGTCAACAGAAGGACCAAATCCCTCCCATGAAACTGATTGGTGGCACACCAAATTATAATGATGGAATTCACATTCATCAGAATTAATCCTTATCCCTATAGACATAACTCCTAAGAGGGTATTATTTTGGTGCCAAAAAATGAGTATAAAGAATATACAAGGTCCGAAATACCCAAATCATGGGTTTCATTTCCTCCACAAAAAAATATGAGAATTTTTTTCCCAAATCACATGGATCACATTAACTCTAAAAGTACATGTGCTCACATAAACTATGAAATGACATGTGAATGGGTGATTCTAAACACATGTTCTACTGGAGGTCACATGGATCCCCATTGACAATCCTCCTTATTCATGGGAAGGATTCCAAGAGAATCACTAATCATGTGGTGGATTCCAGATTACTTCCTTTGAGTCACACAACTAGTAAACCTGGAGACGCATAACAATCATCCAAAATCCTTGTAAAATTATTGAAAAAAAATAAAAACATATGAATTCTTATGTGATATTACAACTTCACATGATGTTCCCATGTAGTTCACAAGACACCATTAATCACATTGAATCATTTTCACCTTTTTGTTCAACATCTTGTTGACATGTCACCTTCATAATGTGAAGGGTCAAGGACATTTCCATTCAATTATAAACTTCCCCTTTGGCTCTATAGAAGATAAAAGGGGTTGTCTATTATGATATTGTGCATCTTTAAATGAACTGATATTGGTCCAATGATGCATCAAAGGTAATAAGAGTTATTTTATTTTACATACTCTCTCACAAAATAATTAGATCCTAAACAATTGTATGATAAATATGGAAATCAAATTGGAAAATATTATAGCTTTATAAAGAGTGATTATACATTTGTATTCATGTGAATGTTGATATACACCCCACGAGATCACCATAAGTCATACTTGGACCCCACCAACAAGCCAAAAAAATCTCATGAGTTTCCTTGAAATGTCATTATATTCTCACAGAGGCACCTCCTGACAAAGGTATGTTGACTCGTGAAAGACCCAAAACAAGTCCTCTTTGAAAATGAGAAATCCTTTCCATGGTCATATTGATATGACTAGGACCCCACGAAATGCCATCCTAAGCATGTAAAATATACATTGAAAGGCTAAATCATTAGTAAAAATACATTTAATCATCCACAATCTAATAATAATTGAAAATTAAAAATGTTTTATAGTCACAATCATCAGGCGCTGCATTGGATGAACACCATTAAGTTCATGTGAAGTGCATAAAACTAAAATCACCATCAACTACATCATAAATCTTATATATAGATTCCTCACAAGGTGACATATAACTATAGAATTGAGGCCTATAAATCCCCCACCCCTTATAATAAATCCACATATGATTTCATACAAGAGTGATAAAACATATTTCTTAGAGAGACCAATCAAATGATGGGAAAAGTCTTCCTCTACATAAAATTTGGTGAATGTACCAAGGGACCAGGAGGTATTCATTGGGACATCGCATGATCACTTTATATTTCTAATGAATTACTTCTTTATTGTTAGTCAGATTATGCGAAGGGGGTCCCAAATGTTGGATGGGTCACACAAATCCTAAAATATGATTACACTAGACAAATTGAGGCACATATGCAACAATATATAAAATAAAATACAATAAAGGAGGGAAAATGTAAATAAATATATGTTAATCCCCATACTCGTCCATTTACCCATCTAGCACATATTATTTCACCGAAACATGTCTTATATGTGAGGATGCACTCCTTTGATAGTCCATTATGGTCACACACCATCCCATTAAAATGCCAGGAAAGTCACATTAAGCCTTTCTATCTAACCACCCAAGTCTTAAAAGGTAATCCGTGATTTCTAGATGAATCTTATGAATTCCTCCATAAATTTCACCAAAAATTATTGGTGGTACCTGGACATGTCATCTAGGTCTCACGATGTTACCCAATCATATCATACAATATTATGTTACATCCTCTGGAAAAGTAAACAAGGTCATAAGGAACTCTCTATACATGCCATCCAAAATCAGCAGACGACCACTAGAATTGTATTCCATGCCATGATTCACCCACTAGACATGCCATCAATGATTAGGTCGTGTACCCTAGATAAGTCATCTAGTCCAATAGATGTTATCCCAATATGTATATATTTATCAAGTGATAGTCTATAGAAATTTCATTAATTTTTTGGGATTCTATCCTATAACACACATATATTTTGTGAAATTATTTATGTAATTAATTTAAAATATTCAATATTTTATATTTTATGCTACACTGAATATAACTTCTATTATATGAAATCACAACATTATTTTTCATTCATATGGAACACAATGTATGGATTGTGATATACACAAAATGCTAATTAGATTTTGGTACATGGAATAGAATTTTGGGATTATACAATACATAATGATGAGTTCCATTGATAGATTATTCTACATAGAATCCCTAGTTTTACAAATCTATAACATACTAGTGATATTATTATTAAAATATTTTAATAACTACCACCTATAAATTGGAATGGATGTTATAAATAAGATTAAATAAAGAGAATTTTTTTTACACATGTATATAAATTGAATAAATTGGTTTTAAATTAGATAAAAGTGAAATTAATTTCCATTTCGAAACAAAGAAATTATTTTTCAAAGAAAAATATTTTAATTTGTACAAAAACAACATTATCTCTACAAATTAAAGAAATAAAAATTTTATGATATTTTTTAATAAAATTTATATATTATATATTCAGCCAATGTTTTTACACTTATACAAAATATTTTGTTGGTATTATATAAAAAAAATCAACACTTATGAATAAAAAGTTGTATTTTTTTCTAAAACGTAAGCTTACCACCTTTTAATGGAGAACCCCTATTAAATGTTTTTTTGAAAACATTATAACATTTTAAGGATAAATTATGATGTTTTTTTGGAAAAATACACTTTATTTTTAAATTATAATGATAAATATTTACCTTGGAATTACTTGTTTAAATTTTTTGTGAATTTTCATTTTTTAATTAACAGTGAAAACACTAAATTTTAATTGAAAAACAATTTTTAAATAATTATTTTATATAATTAAATTATACTTTAAATTGTTATTATACAATATTTAGATCCCTTTTACATAATTTAATTCAATTTTGGTCATTGGATTCAATTTCTCATTGAAATTTGGTACAAAATATTTTCGAATAGTTGATCTTTTTTACTTAAAACCATATTCTACCATCTAATATGCTAGATTGTTTAATAAATTAATTTATTCCAGTTACGTGATTATAATTTAATAAAATGGATTAAATATTTTTAATGATAATAAATTATATTTTCAAATATTTTAAATTATTTTTGACAAAAAAGTGTTAGTAAATGTAGTTAACATTAATAATCATGGTAAAGGGTACAATGTGTTTACTAAGTGGTTAAACATTATAATAAAGGGGAAATACCCTATAAACTTGTCCAAAAGACATTTTACGTACATATATGGACAATATAGTCCCTTTTATAAAATATAGAAATTTCTTAAGGAACATTATTTAAGGGATACCTTTAAATAGTGTTTACAATTTTATATTTACAAGAATGAAACTCCTATATTAGAAAGTGGAAGTCAAGCACCTCAATTATTCGAACCTCTCAAGAAAGATTTCTAATCCAAATACTACAAAAATAATCTACCAAAATACCTAATATCATCATATAAGAATAAATTTGGGTATAATTCCAACCATGAAATATCTTTAGTTCAAACTAATAAGAGTTTCCCAAAAAATAGGTAACATTATTCAATGTGAATTTCAGTTTTATTTCTATATCTAACTATTATGTTATTATTGTTCAAAGATAATATAATAAAATATATATCATTAATATATATATATATATTAATATATTTTTTCTACCTACACCTTCACTCTATTTAATAATATGGTCAACAAACATATCATTAGTTTGTATGTCGGACTACCAACTCAAGAAACAATGTCATTTATTTTTCTATTAAAACCTCTCACGAATTCGAATTATGATGTAAATACATTTATTATATGATATAAATGATATTTCGGATGTCTATATGCTTATATAGTTATTATATGACACATAACTTCATTATTTCCATTTTTTGCAACTGCGATAACTTCATTTTTAGATAAGTGGACTACCACCTCCTCAAAGTGATTTGATCGTTCACACATTACATGGAATTTATTAAGGATGGGTTTAAGAAATTTATTTGATATATATGACTAAAAAATTATAATTTATGTAATACATATATATATATATATACATTTATTAATTTTCCTTATTTGTTACAATAAGAAATGATAACAGAAACTCTGTTCATGTGTATGTATAGCATACCGCCTTTATAAATGATGTATTCTATTTAATATTTTTATATATAATTTTTTACTATAAATATTAATAAAATGAAAATATATGATATTTATAATATTTTTTACATTAATTAAATATTTAAATCATGATCTTGGAAATAATATCCTGAAAAATAAGTCAAAACATATATGAAAAAACACAACAAATATTACCTGAATCATAACCATAACGAGTAAGTTTTAAAAAGAGGTAATATAATGTCATTATAAAATAATTTATCATTTGAGGTATAATAATATTTTAAAATTTTATATTCATATAAAACTTATATTAATTATATATGATGTTTTAACATGTATTAATAATGTCAACACTTAAGGTAAGGGTTTTTGTCATCTCACTTTTATTTCGACGAGATAAATACTATGTTCTCCACTTATTATTTTTAAGCGGTACTTATACTACCATATAAAATTTTATTTCCTGAATTTAATTTAATAAATTATATTCAATTTTTCAATTGAGTTTATTCTTTAAAGGGTATCATGATTCAATTTTTAATCAAGTGGTAAGTTGATTTATAGTTTCACATTTATTTCTATGAAAATTAGGCCTAATTCACCACTCATTTATTGTATGTGGCTTATGTGGTGAATATGAATTTATTCAATGATTATGAAACCTAAATTTATGTGTATTTATATATCCATTATGTTATTTCTCTTTCATGGGATTTATGGTTTAGAATTTACCAAATCGATATCATAAATTTGTGTCATTTTTTCATCCTTGAGACACATGCCATGTTATGCACCTCTAATCTTCTACAAGTTGTATATATTATCCTCTAAAATATTATATCATTAATAAATTACATTTTATTTTATTTTAATTTTTATTTAATTTTATTATTTCTTTGAGACTATGATTCAATTTTCCAAAGTGGTAATAGCTTATCGTAACAATCTCATAGCTTATCATGGTTGTTTATGATTATGATCCCATTGGTGAAATATTATAATCCATCTCTCATGACTCTAATTAATTTTCTTCCCTTATGGTTATTAATGATATCATAATATAATGATACCATTCTTCAACTTTTTTATTTAAGATAATAAAAAAATATTTGAAAAAAATATTATTTTATTTCTCTATTTTGTCAAAAATCTATATTATTCACAAAAAATGTTTTCTAAAAATGTTTTCAAAAATTATTTTTAAATTATCTCATTATATAATTTTCAATTAAAATTATTTTAATTAATTTCTACGTGTTTTAATCATTTTAAAATGGTATTGAAATAATACTTCATGATTTCTCATGTTTATTTTCAAGGTAAAGGATTTCAAAATGTTATATGATTTACAAAATGAATTTTTTAATGAATAAATGATATCTTCCTCATGAATTGTTTTTAATAATTGTTTTTAAAAATACTATATTTTCTTAAAATTAGGTTTTCCAATAAATGTATTTTGAAATTTATTTTTTAAAAGTGATTTTCAACAGATGGTTATTTTCATTAAAAAATGATTCATGAGATCTTTCAAAAGCCGTCACCATCTAAGTTAACATTCTTCACTATAATTTATTCTTTACTAGGGATAATATCTAGGAAAATAGTTATAATTATTTCATTTAATCCTTTATTATTATGATGATTTTTTTTATTAAACTCATTTCTCTTCCATTGGATACACCATGATAAAATGATTATGAAACTAGATTCCCTTCACGGGTCATTCTATGATGAAATGATTATGAAACCTATATATTTTCCATAGGTTAAGATATGATGAAATGTATAGTAAACCCATTTCAATTCATGGGTGATGTTATGCTCTTTATGAAACTTGTAACACTCGAGAATTTTATAAGAAATATTTTGTTTTTATTTTATATAAATCATGAAAGGAATCTTTCACTACACACAACACTAGCTTGGCTTGATTTACATGCAATCGAGACCTTCCTTGATAGCTTGCATCGTACGCAATACCGAGTTTCACTAAACAACGATATGCTATTAAAATATTATTAAAACTACCCGTTATGAATAGTAATAACCACTTTTTGAAATTTTGTAAATTTTATATTTCAAAATGGACTTCATTTTTGAATTCAGAATATTGAAATTAGCCTAGGGTGAAATTTTGGCATTTTTCTGGAAACTTTCAAATTTTGATGAATAGTGAAAACACTAGGTTACTATTTAAAAACCGAATTTTTATTTAAATAATTATTTATTTTATTTAATTTTTTTTTGGTCAAAATTGATACATAATACCTATATAAGTTCAATGTAATTCATTGGAGTAATTTTATAATAATAAAAATATTTTATTGAACTTTTCACCATCTTTTACCCACCTCATAAGAGAATTTGCAAATTTACATAAAACATAATTTTACCGCTTCTGTGAGTGGAATTTCAAAACTCCGAGAGAAACAGTTGATGTCAGTAAGTAAAATGGGTTTCAATGAGACGAAAGTAATTTTTCGTGAATAGTAACTTGTTACTTTTATTTACCACCGTTAAAAGTAAATAGGGTAATTAAGGGTAAAAATGATATTATTATTACAATAACACATGTACTAATTCTATTGGATAAGTGTAATTCGACCAGAAACAACATTAGGAATAAACTATGACCATTTAGGCCCACTTAGATTAGATTAGGACATTTATTTTTAATTTATTTAAAGAAGGGTTAAAATAGTTAAAATCAAAGTTTAATATGTAAAAAATTTTTAATATAGGGATATACATAAGATAAATTCGACTATAAATATTCATTATAAATATAAAAGGATTTAATACATAATGGTATTTTATTTGTAATTTTTAGACAGTAAATAATTTAATTTATATATGACACAAAGATGATGCAGTAATTATCTTATTAATGAAATATTGATATAATTGATGTTATAAATACCCAAATAAATGTAATTTGAGACTTTTTATAAATCAAACTAATTTTATAGGTTAATATGTCATGTTAGTATTGATTTAATTAACGTTTTTAGAACTAATCATTCTGTTATTATTTTTAAAAAAATCAATTACTAAATAGTGTCAAAATTGACATAAATTAGTTTTTAAAACAAATATTATATTATTAATTGTTATTTTATTCCTAAAAATTTAAGGTTCGGCAAAATGACTTATATAAGGTTATATATATTAATAATAAACAACTTGGGGTTCTTTTGGCTTGTTATAGTAAGTTTATTAACCTTATAGTGTAAGAACACAAAAAGACACAGTAAAAGTAAAATTATCTAACTTAAAGTTAAATCTAAATGATAAGGTTAAAATAGTAATCTAAACTTGTCCAAGTTATATTGGATGATATTATTTCGACCCATCCCCACCTTAGATTAGAAATAAATCATTTTTGAGCTATTTAAAACCGAATATGGCTTTATAATAAAATAATATTTTTAGTTTTTCCAAAGGTGCCCCTCTCCTCCCTTATAAAAGGGAACCTCCTCCCTCTCTTCCTCACACCACTTTGAGCATTCATTATCGGCCAAACCCTGCCAATTTCTCCTCTCCACTTCCCTAGAAATATCCTAGAGGTCCTGGTATTCTTCAAAGACCAAATTTAGTGCCCTAAAAGGAGGTCTCAAAGAGGCACTTCATAGAAGAGGTAATGTCCATTACCGATTCTTTCAACTTTATTTCTTATTCCACTTCTTCTTCTGTAGTTGTTTCATTATGAATTAATAACATCAGTATCAATAATATACTGATATGTTATTATAAGTATGAAACAACCCTATTTCACCATCTATCCATCCTACGACAAATGAAATCTCCGCACGTGTGTACGTACGGAATACCGTCTCCACGTCGTGGTGTAATCTATTTTCCACCACCACCTTAATTGGATGGGTATAATGGTGTAAAGAATGAATATATATGATTATTGTAAAGTGATATTGATTATGAAATAGTATACATACACTCCAATACAATTCCACGATCATGGGAAAGATATCATCGCTCGTGCGTACGTACGGAATACCGTCTCCACGATGTGATGCGACTCGTTCTACATGATATTCATTGCATAATTATTAAATAAATGAATTGAGTGAATAAATATGATATATATTCTACTAATACCATTCTGGAAATGAGGTATCTATACCCTAATAGGAAGAATAAGAATTTATTCGACAAAACACGCATAAGAACAAAAAGTAATAAACACCTGAATAAAAAGTAGCAATGAAATATTACTAATAATAAGCCAATATTATGACCATATATGATATCATAACAATGCGTATGATTCTGTAATAAGTCAATGACCTTATTTAAATCATTATACAGGAGTTTCAGACACTTACGAAGCAAATCGGACCTAAGATAAGGGAAAATATCAGAATCTCATTTTTATCCAAGATTTTTTATACTTTGGTATATACTGGGGTGTATTTTATCATCCACATCCATGTTTTCTCAATATATAATATTATTTCCATCCACATAAAATTGTTTAAATCCAATTTTATCCTTCGGTGAGTTTTTATTTAAAGATATGAAAGGAATCTTTTGTCGTTTTTCGTATAAGGTAGTTTTGAATTTTCCGACAAAAGTACGAGAAGAATGTTTTCTTAACTTATAAGGCATGAATGAATGGAACCCGAAGGAACCGTGTTAATGCAGAATGCGACGGGCAATGCAATGATTGTCCCCCTGAGTAACCAAACGTTATGGGAGCTGGAATGAAAAATCTTGTAGCCATGATCACACAACTTTATCAAGCTATGAATCATGCCGGACTTCCAAACGAGCAAAGGAAGGAGCAACATTCTGTTGAATCCTTCATGAGACAACGTCCACCATCATTCAACGGGTTTACTGATCCATTAGTTGCCGAAAAATGGATCAGAACTACTGAAAAGATATTTTCAGTTCTTTAATGTTCTGAACATGATAAAGTCATCTTAGCAGTGTATCATTTGGAAGGTGATGCTGATCAATGGTGGAATCTTATCAAGAATACGAGGCCAAGAGATGAAATTGAGTCCATGGAATGGGACGAGTTCAAGAACTTATTTTTCAATAAGTACATCACTTGTATTCTCCGAACAAAACTGGAGAAGGAGTTTCTTGAACTAAAGCAAAAGGATGATGAATCTGTTGGTACCTATGAAGAAAATTTTACAAGACTTTCAAGGTACACTTCTGGTATTATTATCCAACCTGAGAGTAAGATTGATCGATTCATTAGTGGCTTAAAACCAAGTCTTCGACGGGCGTTAGACCTAAGGGACTTCAATAGCTACGAGGAAATCGTTCGATGTGCTCTCAATGTTGAGATGGATATTGGAGTAACCCATCAGTCATATGGGTTTGATAAGAAGAGGAAAATGGAATTCAAAGTAAAATCTAAAGAGCACACTGAAAAGAAGATGAGTTTTCCCTTATGCTTAAAGTGTGGAAAGAAACATGGACAGAGTTGTCTTAAAGGGACAAGTAACTGTTTCAAATGTGGAAAGGAAAGTCATCGAGCATTTGAATGCCGCAATGATGGGAAGAATATGTCTAGTGATGCAAACAATGAAAAGGCTACACAGAGTGCACCTCCTACACTTCAATGTTACAAGTGCAAGGAAATAGGGCATTATGCCAATCAATTCCCTAATCCAAGGGTTTTTGATGATGATCAACATCAACAAACTCTTAAGGATAAAGACAAAGGAAAGTCACATGCAATTTCTATCAGCGATGTGGAGTACGATAACGAAGTGGTGAAAGGTACACTTACCATCCACTCTAAAGTAGAAAATGGTTTATTTGATTCTGGATCCACACACTCCTTTATTTATGAAGAATTTTCTATGGGTATCACCGTATTACCTCAACAATTACATGTCGAGTTAGCTGTGACAACCCCTAATGGCACAATAGTCGCATCAAAAGTTTATAATTCTTCTCCGATTGAAGTTTGTGGGAAAGTGCTTCATCAAAATCTTGTGATCCTCCCTATAGTGGAATTTGATGTGATTCTTGGCATGGATTGGCTTTCTCAATATGGATCTCATATCAATTTCCAATGAAGGGAGGTCACATTTCATATTCCAGACCAATCTTTGATCATCTATCGATGCAAGGATGAACATAACCTTCCAATGGAAATTTATTCCATCTTATGGGTCTTGATTCCACTAAATGAAGGTTATTTGTCTCAAATGGTTGGTGAGAAACTCACGATTAAGAATATGCCCATTGTACGGGAGTTTGATGATGTCTTTCCAGATGAATTTTCAGGTCTTCCACCAAATCGTGAAGTTGAGTTTTCAATAGAACTCGTACCGGGTGCTTTACCTATTTCAAAGACACCTTATAGAATGGACCCAATTGAGTTGCAGGAATTGAAGAAGCAAATCCAAGAGAATCTTGATAAGGGGTTCATACGCCCTAGTGCATCACCTTAGGGAGCACCTGTTCTATTGGTTAAGAAGAAAGATGGATCAACGAGACTCTGCATTGATTCTTGAGAACTTAAAAAGATCACTATCAAGAACAAATATCCTCTCCTGCACATTGATGACTTATTTGACTAACTACACATAGCTCAATACTTTTCCAAGATTGATCTTCGTTCAGGGTATCATCAATTAAGGGTCAAAAGGGAGGATATACCAAAGACGACTTTCTGTACAAGGTATGGACACTATGAATTTATAGTGATGCCATTTGGACTTACTAATGCCCTTAATATCTTCATGGATCTGATGAATAGAGTCTTTAGAGACTATCTTGATCAGTTTGTGGTAGTCTTTATAGACGATATTATTGTATATTCAAAGAGCAAGGAATAACATGAAGATCACTTGAGAATTATATTGAAGACCCTGAGAAAGGAGAAGCTTTATGCCAAATTTACCAAATGTGAATTTTGGCTTTAAAAAGTTTCATTTTTGGGTCACATAATCTCAAAAGAGGGGATATATGTGGATCCAGCAAAAACAGAGGTTATCGAAAGATGGTCAAGACCAACAACAGTAACTAAGATCCGAATTTTTCTTGGTTTGACTGGATATTATCGACGTTTTGTGAAAGATTTTTCATGATTATCTAATCCACTCACCAGGTTGACATGGAAAGGAGTTAAGTTTGTTTGGACGGAGGAATGTGAAGAGAATTTCAAGGAGTTGAAAAGAAGGTTATCCAGTGCACCTGTGCTCACACTGACTTATAGTACAGAAAGGTTTGTGATCTACAGTGATGAATCCAAGAAGGGATTGGGGTCTGTTCTTATGAAAAATGATATGGTGATAGCTTATGCCTCATGATAGTTGAAAATCCATGAGCAAAATTACCCAACTCATGATTTGGAGTTAGCTGCGGTAATCTTTGCATTAAAGATTTGGAGGAATTATCTTTATGGAGAAAGGTGTGACATTTATATTGATCATAAAAGTTCAAAGTATATTTTCACATAAAAGGAGCTGAATATGCGCCAAAGAAGATGGTTGGAGCTGATTAAGGATTACGACTGCTCAATTCATTACCACCCTGGGAAAGTAAACAAGGTGGCAGATGCATTAAGTCGACAAGACCATGCCAGTTTATCCATGATGAGGATCACAAAAGATCCAATATTTATGGATTTACAAAGGATGGATCTTGGAATTATAATTAAAGGGGAAAATCGTATCTTTCTAAAATGAATTTTTAACTATCTATACATGTTAAGATTAAAGAGGAACAGAAAGAGGATGTAGAGTTACAAAACAGGGTGAGAAATGTTCCTAAATTCAACCTTGATTGTGATGGGATAATAAAGTTCAGGAATCGGGTTTGTGTTCCTCCCATCCCTGAATTAATGAAGGAGCTGCTGGATGAGGCTCATAGTTCTTCATTCTCTATTCATCCTGGAAGCACGAAGATGTATAGGGACCTGAAAGAGTACTTCTGGTGGGATGGCATGAAAAGAGATGTTGCTGAATATGTCTCTCGATGCTTGGTTTGTCAGCAAGTTAAAGATGAGAGACAAAAGTCTAATGGGATGTTACAACCATTACCCATACCCGAATGGAAATGGGAAAACATCACTATGGAATTTGTCACAGGACTTCCTAAAACATCCAAAGGCAATAATGCTATCTGGGTCATAGTTGATCGTCTTACAAAGTCTGCACACTTCATTTCTATTAGAGAGGATTTCTCTCTAGATCAGCTTGCCATGATATATGTAAAGGAAGTGGTAAGATTGCATGGAGTACCACTTTCTATTATATCTGATCGAGATCTGAGGTTTACCTCAAAGTTCTGGTGAAGTCTTCAGTATACTCTCGATACAGACTTGAGTTTCCACACTACTTATCATCCTCAGACAGTCGGTCAGTCTGAGAGGACAATTCAAACGCTAGAAGATATGTTGAGAGCTTGCTCTATGGATTTCAAAGGTGGTTGGGATCAAGACCTAACTTTGGTGGAATTTTCTTATAATAATAGCTTTCACTCCAGTATTCATATGGGTCCTTATGAAGCTCTCTATGGAAAGAAATGCAGGACTCCAACTTGCTAGGATAAAGTTGGGGAAAGAAAGCTATTAGGACCTGATCTTGTTGATGAGATGGCAGAAAAGGTCCGATCTATTCAACAACACATAAGAGCAGCTCAGAGTTGACAAAAAAGTTATGCCGACAACCGAAGAAAAGACATAGAGTTTGAATTGGGTGAAAAAGTGTTCTTACGAATATCTCCTTGGAAGAGAGTAATGAGATTTGGAAAGAAGGGAAAGCTGAGCCCTAGGTATATCAGTCCTTTTGAAATACTGGATCGTGTTGGGAAGGTAGCTTACCGATTGGCGCTTCCACCGAATCTCTCTCAATCTCACGATGTGTTCCATGTATCTCTCCTGAGAATGTACATACCTAATCCTTCACATGTACTCAGCTCAGAAGTTGTACTGCTGGAACAAGATCTTTCTTATGAAGAACAACCGATAGAGATTCTCGATCATAGAGAAAAAGTACTAAGGAACAAGACCACTCACTTGGTGAATGTTTTAGGGAGGAACCACCAATTATAAAAATCTACATGGGATCTTGAGGATATGATGAGGGAGAGGTATCCTCATCTGTTTGTTACAAGTGATGAATTTCGAGGGCGAAATTAATTTTAAGGGGGGTAGAATGTAACACCTGAGACTTTTATAAGAAATATTTTGTTTTTATTTTATATAAATCATCAAAGGATTCTTTCACTACACACAACACTATCTTGGCTTGCTTTACACGCAATGACGACCTTCCTTGATAGATTGCGTCGTACATAATACCGAGTTTCACTAAACGACGATATGCTATTAAAATATTATTGAAACTAGCCGTTATAAATAGTAATAACCACTTTTTGAAATTTTGTAAATTTTATTTTTCAAAATGGACTCCATTTTTGGATTCGGAATATCGAAATTAGCCTAGGGTGAAAATTTGGTATTTTTCAGGAAACTTTCAATTTTTGATGAATAGTGAAAACATTGGGTTACTATTTAAAAACCGAATTTTTATTTAAATAATTATTTATTTTATTTAAATTTATTTTAGGTCAAAATTGATACATAATACCTATATAAGTTTAATGTAATTCATTAGAGTAATTTTATAATAATATAAATATTTTATTGAACTTTTCACCGTCTTTTACCCACCTCCTAGGAGAATTTGCAAATTTACATAAAATATAATTTTACCGCTTCTGTGAGTGGAATTTCATAAATCTGAGAGACACGGTTGATGTCAATAAGTAAAATGTGGTTGAATGAGATGAAAATAATTTTTGGTGAATAGTAACTTGTTACTTTTATTTACCGCGGTTAAAAGTAAATAGGGTAATTAAGGGTAAAAATGATATTATTATTACCCTAAAACATGTCCTAATTCTATTGGATAAGTGTAATTAGACCAAAAACAACCTTAGGAATAAAATATGACAATTTAGGCCCACTTGGATTAGATTAGGACATTTATTATTAATTTATTTAAAGAAGGGTTAAAATAGTTAAAATCAATGTTTAATAAGTAAATAATTTTTAATATAGGGTTGTACATTAGATAAATTCGACTATAAATATTCAATATAAAGATAAAAATATTTCCTACATAATGGTATTTTATTTGTAATTTTTATACATTAAATAATTTAATTTATTTATGACACAAATATGATGCAGTAATTATCTTATTAATGAAATATTTACATAATTGATGTTATAAATACCCAAATAAATGTAATTTGAGACTTTTTATGAATTAAAATAATTTTCATGGTTAATATGACATGTTAGTATTGATTTAATTAACTTTTTTCGAACTAATCATTCTGTTATGAGTTTTACAAAAATATATTACTAAATAGTGTCAAAATTGACATAAATTAGTTTTTTAAAAAAATATTATATTATTAATTGTTATTTTATTCCTAAAAATCTAAGGTTCGGCCAAATGACTTAGATAAGGTTATATATATTAATAATAAACACCTTGGGATTCGTTTGGCTTGTTATAGTAAGTTTATTAACCTTATAGTGTAAGAACACAAAAAGACAGGGTAAAAGTACAATTATCTAACTTAAAGTTAAATCTAAATGATAAGGTTAAAATAGAAAACTAAACTTGTCCAGATTCTATTGGATGAGATTATTTCGACCCATCCCCACCTTAGCTAAGAAATAAATAAATTTTGAGATATTTAAAACCGAATATGGGTTTTTAATAAAATAATATTTTTAGTTTTTCCAAAGGTGCCCCTCTCCTCCCTCATAAAAGGGCTCCTCCTCCCTCTCTTCTTCACACCACTTTGAGCCTTCAAGCTCGGCCAAACCCTGACAATTTCTCCTCTCCACTTCCCTAGAAATATCCTAGAGGTCCTGTTCTTCTTCAAAGACCAATTTTATTTCCCTAAAAGGAGGTCTCAAAGAGGCGCTTCAAAAAAGAGGTAATGTCCGTTATTGATTCTCTCAACATTATTTCTTCTTCCACTTCTTCTTCTTTAGTTGTTTCATTATGAATTAATAACATCAGTATCACTAATATAGTGATATGTTATTATAAGTATGAAACAACCCTATTTCACCATCTATCCATCCTACGGAAAACGAAATCACCGCGCGTGCGTACGTACGGAATACCGTCTCCACGTCGTGGTGTAATCTATTTTCCACCACCACCTTACTTGGATGGGTATAATGGTGTAAATAATGAATATATATGATTATTATAAAGTGATATTGATTCTGAAATAGTATACATACACTCCAATACAATTCCACGATCATGGGAACGATATCATCGCTCGCGCGTACGTACGGAATACCTTCTCCACGATGTGATGCGACTCGTTCTACATGATTTTCATTGCATAATGATTACATAAATGAATAGAGTGAATAAAGTTGATATATATTACACTAATTACATTTTGGAAATGAGGTATCTATAACCTAAAAAGAAGAATAAGAATTTATTCGACAAAACACGCGTAAGAACAAAAAGTAATAAACACCAAAATAACAAGTAGCAATGAAATATTACTAATAATAAGCTAATAATATGACCATATATGATATCAAAACAATGATTATGATTCTGGAATAATTCAATGACATTATTTAAATCATTATACAGGAGGTTCGGACACTTACGAAGCAAATCGGACCTAAGGTAAGAGAAAATATCACAATCTCATTTTTATCCGAGATTGTTTATACTTTGGTATTTACTGGGGTGTATTTTATCATCCAAATCCATGTTTACTCAATATATAATATTATTTCCATCCACCTACAATTTTTTAAATCCAATATTACCTTTCGGCACGTTTTCAGTAAAATTTATGAAAGGAATCTTTTGGCGTTTTTCGTACGAGGTACTTTTTGACTTTTCCGACAAAAGTACGAGAAGAATGTTTTTTTAACTTATACGGCATGAATGGATTTTTAAAAAATTATTTCCAAGAATCTTACTTTACAAGTTTTCAAGTTTATTTTTAATCAACTTCTTTTAGTTTAAAATTGTATGACATGTTAAGAAAGGAAAAATGTTTTTAAAGTATAAAGGATATTTTCCTCAAGAATGAAGTTCAAGTGTTTTATCAAAATTATTTTCCATCTAAGATAATATATGGTTATATTTCTATCCCTATTTTTACATTGATTTGATTATGTTGTGATGGAATTATTTTTATGAATTCCTTTATCCTATATGAATTGTTTTATGATTTCACGATGTTTAAGAATCCCAATTTTATTACATGGGTTATGCAATGATGTATGATTTATGATTTTGTGGAACACATAAGAATGGTATCATTATGAGATGGGTGGGACCTATATCTCCCTCCAATGCATTGGGTAAATATTTTATATCTCATGAGATAGACATGGCTGGAACGATAGGTTAAACCAGTTCAGTGAAACAAAACTAAAACGAGGAATGAACTCTGTTTAGAAATGGACTTTGTCCACTAAGATAGTCTTGGCAATGAGTCTTGACTAATAAGAAATGATTCTCTATGATTATGTGTGTATGACACAAAGCTTCATATTTTACGTTATGATTATTGTGATTACATTTCACTACCATGATTTATCCCATGTTATGAAATTTTGATCACTTTTGCAGGGTAAGATTTCAAAAATGCTATGTTCTTATGAATATGATGTGATTGATATTTCTTTTGTTTACCCTTACTGATCATTTGAACTCACCCTTTTGTATGTTTTCTTTCCCCAGGTTAGGAAGAAGGTTATTAAGTAATATATGCCAAAAGGGACTATAGATATAATGAAATAAATGGGAGACAGTGTAGATGCTTTATGAACTAGTTGTTTATGTTTCCCAGTTTCTAAAGACACTATACCTATACGGTCCTTTCATGGTTTTGTTATATGTTGTAATAAGTGTACTTCAATTTTCAAGTACTAACAATGTATGTAATGTATGGGTCGTTATAAAACCGATCTCTTTTTATGAGTCATAATATGAGTAATTTTTATTATCTTGTGGCACACATATATATTATTTCATTATATAACATGTGGGAACTATATCTCTCTCCAATTAATAGTTAAATATTTCTATCTCCTAAGATTTTATGGGAAACAAGTTGACAGGATTGATACACAATGGTAAATAGGTGTGTCCTATTCTAAACTAGGAAATATTTGTGTCCTGGTCTACAATGGGAAACATGTTTTCCTATTCCACGATGTGATACCAATTCCTAGTTATCCACTATGTGAAACAAGTGTGTCCAAAACCACTATATTTATGGTATTTTTATTTTACCTTGACATATGTACTAATTTTCTCTATTTATGATGGTTCTTACCTTATATAACATGATTTTTTGTTCATTATTTATTTATAATGATTTATCAACCTTGTGATTCATGTCTTATGAACTGCTAAAAACTATTAAACGACTCATGTATATGATATTTGATATCTATGTTATGATTGAAAATGTTATTGTCATGGTATGATACCATTTTTCTCATGTTATTCTTACGCATCTCCATCATTTACCCTTACTAAGATTTTAGTCTCACCATTTTCTTATGTTTCCTTTCCCTAAGTTATGAATAATATTTTACATAGTAATTATAAGGGGGATGATACTTATGGGAGATATTAGAGATCCATCACCATATTATAATATATTGTTTTTCATGTTTCCAATGAGACTAAACAATTATTGTTCTCATGATTTTTTTAGTGTTTTCAATATACATATTAAATTATGTAACATACATATATGTTATTCATGGGTCACTATATTTGGTTTTAATAGAAATGTTTAGTCATCTATTCAAAACTAGAATGAGAAAACATTTGTGATATAATTAGGGATATTTCTAATGATATGTCTTGGGATGTCACTTATGGAATTTATAATGATGAATTAATAAAAATATCCTATAAATTTTGTAAATGAATGATAGAGTGATTTCCAAGAAAATGAATCCCTATACAGATACTAAAATAAGATGTGGATATAGAAAAAATGTATACAATGGGAAATTTTGGGAAAACCCTATATTGATAAATACACTATTGAGATCTTGTGAAAAAATAACTGGTCTTGTTACACCCCTATTTTGAAAATTCTATGAGATATTAATAGAGAATTCATAAATTATTTACAAACCATAATTAAGGATTTAAATATAACATGAATATGAATAACCTTGTATGAAACCAAGGTTTCATTTATTGAAAGACTATGATTTATGGTTTAGACATCATATAAATAATTCTTCATGATTTATGGTTTTCTTGTATGATAATCATTTCTTACACAGTTATTTATTGTTTTAATCAATGGGTAGAACTCGAAAGAATATTTTTATTATTGAATACAATGATAAATATGATGATTTTCCTTCTAAGAAACCAAATGATACATGATCTAGAAATAAATTTGTTATTGATATTCTCCAACAATATTATCATGCTATAAATCTTTTTGAACATCCAAATAGTAAATAGAGGATACAATGTTCAATTGAGTCCCTTATTAGGAAACTTCCACCATCGTTCAATGGTTCCTCTGATACAATATTTTTTGAGCAACGGTTCAGTACTACTAAAAAGATAATTCCAATTAATCTGTGATTAGGTCATGAAACCGTTATCTTGGTTTCATATCATTTGTAAGGTGAAGTAGATCCATGGTGGAATCTTACTAAGAACATCATGGAACAAAAAATTGAATCTATGGAATGTGAAGAGTTTATGGGTATGTTTTTTAATGTGTGCTTCTATAATATTGTTTGAAAAATATGGATATGGAATTTCATGAGATAATCCAAAATGATGATGAATCTATTTATTATATGAATCTAATTTTACTGAACAAGCATGGTAAAATTCCAGTTTGATCATTATACATGGAAGAAAATTTGTTCCATTATTTGGTGCATTGAAACAAAGTATTGAAATGTCCTTGGCTATAATATAAATTAATAGATATGAGGAAGTCATTTGGAGTGTTCTATAGGTTGAAATTTAAATTGAATATTCCCATAATACCTCTGGTTTTAAATATTAAAGGTAGGTCGAATATCATGAGAACAAAAATGGTGGAAGGAAATACCAGAAATATGTGTTCCATGAATGTGGGAAGAAGAATCAAGGGAATGTCATGTATCTCACTGTGAGGTTCATTAAATGATTAATGGTAGGTCATAAAATCTATAAATTTTAAAATACAAATAGTGGGACTATTAAAGGAATAGAATATAATAGAATAAAAATTAAAACGTCACCCACTATCTAGTGTTTCAACTGTAAAGTGATTGAGAATTATGAAAACCAATGATCTAATTCAAGGCCTAATATGGATTGAAATTCACAACAACCTTATAGGACAATGGAAAAAATGGAAATCATCTACAACAACATTGTATAATGTGAATAATGAAAATTTGGGCTTAATTTTCCACCTAGTGGGTATGTTCATGATTTATTTTTTATGAATAATCCCTATAAAAATATTATTGTTCATCTTTTAGTGAAGATTCATGTGATTTTATCCCTATTTATAGATTTTGGAATAATAAAATAAAATTTAATATTATATCAGTGTAAGGATGAACCCAAGTTTCAAATAAAATTATTTTCGGTATAAGTTAATAGATTATTTAATTAATAAAGGGTGAATTATATTTTGTAAGGGTTATAAGTCTAAGCATTTATGGAATGGTTTAATTCATACTTCAGAAGTGATTTAAGAGATTAAATTACTTACTCACCATATGTGGAATTATGCATATTGGATAAAATTTGAAAACTATTTTTCTATAAATAAAACTAAAGAAATATGAAATTAATTATATCTTTTTAGGGATCTTATGATCTATTTGTGCTTCAGGTATAACAAATTATCCTTTATTTTTTGAGTAAGAGATGAAGTAGAAATTTATCAAGGTAAAAAAAAAGGGTGATATTGTGGTGAAATCAAGTAATTATATCATATTGATAAATATCTTGAATATTAATAAAATGATCAAGAAATAATATCTGATCCTAGTCCCATCATTTCCATAGAATCAAATTTTCCCTTATATCATCATTGATTAATGTCATTGTGATCATTAACATTCTACTATCTATGTTCTCTATCAATCTTCATCAAAACACCATTTTTATATTTCTATTCTAGGTCCATTTTTTAACTTTTCAATTATGTTATCCTATTTAGAAACCTATTTATTTGTTACTTTTGGAAACCATTATTCTTCTAAATTTATTATTTTCAATGAAGTAATAGTGTTTGTTTTTATGATGTGTGTTTCTATGAAAGGAACATACATGTGTTAATATTATGATGACCTAGATGAATTTAAATGGAGAAATTAATTTATTGTGGGGTTAATGTTACACCCACACATTTTCTCAAATATATTTTTATCAAAATAATTTTATTTGATTGATATTTTCATTTCACACAATACTTAATATAACTTGTGTTATATGAAATAACCAAGTAATTCTTTCTTTTTACGGAATACCCCATTGATATTGTGTTACATGAACCACTAATAATATCTTTTGGCACAAACAACATTATTTTTTTCATTTGTTACACATAATGTTGATCTACATTAATTTCTTTCCAAACATGAAATACCTAGTTTTAAAAAACTAAAATGTACTATTGATATTATTACTAAAACATTATTATAGTTACCACAAAAAGTGTAATTAAAGTTATAAATAAATTAATGAAATTTGGAAAACATTATTTAAACATTTACATAAAATTAATCTATTGGTATGAGTTATATAGTAATGAAATTCATAAATATTTGAAAATACTAAAGATCCATTTATAAGAAAACTAGTTTTCAATGTTGAAACAATTTTTTTTCATAATATTAAAAAAATATAAAAAAATATTTTTAATAAAAATGATATATAATATATTAAATATACTTTTTGACACCAATCCAATATATTTGATTGGTATAATATATGAATAAATTCACTTTTATGAAAAAAATAATTTATTTTTTGTAAAATGACATTTTAAAACCATTTAATGGTTAAAATATTTTAAATTTAAGTTTTTTTAACTATTTTCATTTAAATTTGATAAAAATAACTTTTTTGAAATAGAAATATCATTAATTATTTTGGGTGTTCTTCATTATGAGATTTTTAATTTTTAAAATAAATAGTGAAAACACTTGATATTAATTGGAAACTAATTTTTCATGTCAATTATTTTTATAATAATATCGTACTTTTAGTTGATTTTATAATATATTTAGATCAATTTTATATCAATTAATCCAATTTATTTCTTTGGATAAAATTTCACATTGAAATCGAGTATACAAACAATTTAACTTTTGAACATTTTCACTTTAAAACCTAGTCGTTACATCCTTTTTGTGGGATTATATTAAAAAACTATTTTTACACTTCTATGATTATAATATCTCAAAATAGAATCAATAAATGGAATAATAAATTTTATTAATGTATAATGAGTTCAATTTCTTTCCGTATAAAACTATTATTGAATTTAATTAAAATAAATTATAGAGACTAAGGTAAGAAAGATTTTACATAGTGGTAAAAAATTACCTTAAGGTTCTAAATACCCATGTAACATGTCTAAAATAAATTTTCATTGATTTTTTTGAATATATACACCTTTTTGTTGAAATTGTTTAATTATTTGTGGAACAATATGTAATGTAGACCTCCCAATATTGGTAACCTTTTTATATTTACATGATTTCAACTCCTTCTCCACTGTAAAAGGGAAGTCACCCCTCACATATTCACACATATGAAGACCTTGGATCTTCTAAAACATATCCATATAATTTCACAATATCCCTACTCTGATCAATGAATCCTAAATGTAATATGAAACCCAACCATGTAATCCCTTTGGTAAAGAACAAAAAGAGTTACTCGAAGAATAGGTAATATCCTTTAACGAACATTTCTATTTTATTTTATTATCAACCAATTAAATTATTCATATTTCATTACTATATAAAAAAATACCATCAATATAATAAGATTTTTATATTCCAATTGTTTTAACTACACCTACACACACATCCCACAAATGGGTAACAAACCTACCCTTCATGTGTACATAGGACTACCACCCCGTGAAATGATGTTGTTCGTTCTTCCATTTCCACATATCCTAGTCAGGAATAAAGATATAAATACATTTTATATGTGATAAAAATTATTTTTATGATATATTAATGCTTGTATAATTATTATATGACACATTCCTTCACGATTTCCTTTTTTGGGGAATACAACAACTTTGTTTTTAGACATGTTGACTACGACCTACTCAAAGCGATGTGATTCATTCATAATTTACATGGAATGTACTAAGAATGAGTTTAGTAAAATCAAATTATATATATGAAAAAATTATTGTTATGTAATAATAATATATATATACATATATGCGTCATTTATATTCTTTCTTTCAATATGATAAAAAGAAAAAATAGTGTCCATTTATACGTATAGTCAACCCTTCCAATGAATAGTGTATTCCATTTCATATTTATATCATCTATTGATTATTATAAATATTTATATTGATAATATGTATTATATTTATATCAATTATTACATTCACGAAATATGTAAAATGTTATCTAAGTGATTAGATTATGAATAACAAGTAAAATCATTTATGAAAAAAATGGATATTACTCTTTACATAACCATAACAATGAATTTTTAGTAAATGGGTAATATTTTATAAACAAATAAAACATGGTGTTATATATTATAATATGTTAGTACGGTATATTTATAAAAATGATATATTTATTATATAGATGCTTTGAACATGTACTAATAATGTTAGTACATGAGGTAAGGGTTTTCTCATCTCAATTTTATATAATGGAATTATTTTAATTCATGATACTCTCCATTTCAATTTATTTTATTTTTTCAAGGGACTTATGATTCAAAAGTTACTCAAATAGTAAGGGGATTTATAGTCTCAGAATAATTTTTATGAGACCTATCCCTTATTCACCAGTGATTTATTTTGTTTTGTGTATGTACTTACCATGAATATATTCTATGATAATTGTACATAAGAATATGGGAATATACATATCCATTCCTGATATATACTTCATGGGGTTTATGGTTCAGAATTTACCAAATTAGTAAAGTAATTTTTTTTATCAATTTTATTTATTTGAGACACATGCCATGTTGTGACCCTATTTTCATATATGATGTGTATATACATCACTTTGAAATGCTACATCCTGAATATCATTATTTTATGTATATCATAATATTAATTTTATTTTATTATTTCTTAGGGATTATGATTCAATGTTACCAAATATTTAACAATTTATTTCTATAATCTCATATTTTATTGAGTTTTTATGATTATTCCCCCATTGATGAAATATTATAATCTATATATAATTTTCTCTAATGACTGTACTTATTTTATTTTTAATCTTGTTATCTTCATATAATGGTACCATTTCTCAACATTTTTTTCTTAATATAATTTAATATTTTTTTATGAAAATACAAATTCATTTCATTCATTTGTTAGAAATCTATTTTATTCCCAAACCAAGATTTCTAAAACATTTTCACTTGTTTAAACTATATATTAATATCATTTTCATGTAAGTTTATTATAAATATTTTTTTTGATTTAAAGTATATAAAATTGTGTTTAAAGATTTAGTTGCATGATTTCACAGTTATTTTCAAAGAAAAATGTTTTTAAATTATTATTTGATTTTAGAATAGTTTTTCAAAGATGAAATTATATTTTCCTTAAGAAATGTTTTAAATAATTTTTAATTTTTAATTTTATTTCTTTAGTAGTTATTTGAGAAAAAGTGTTGTGAAAATTATTTTTTAAAATGTTATTTCCAAATAATGGTAATTTTTATTAGGAAATGATTAATGTGGGCATTGAAAATCCTTCCAATATAAGATATCATACTCTGATATATATTATTCTTAAATAGGTATTTGATCCATGGAAGATATTATTATTCTCTATTTGAATGGTTTATGTTTTTGATTTCAAGTTATTCATTGAACCCGTTCCTCTTTGATGGGTTATACCATGTTAAAATGATTATGAATCCTGCATCCTTTCATAGGTTGTTCTATGGTTAAATAATTATGAAGGATGTTTATATTCCATTGGATATGACATGAGGAAATTTCTATGTAACCAATTTCATTTGAGGGGTTTTGATATACAGTTTTTTAAATGCATCTCTTGTTATGGTTAATGATATGATGAACGTTTTATTAACTTCTGGTAAAAATATCTATGATTTCATTATATGATGAGTGGGACCTATATATATCTCCAATACATTGGGTATAGATTTATATCTCATAATATTTTGAAGGGAAACAAGTGGATGGTCTTAATCCAAAATCTGAAATTGGTGTGTCTAGATATCAAATAGATAAGAGGTGTGTCCTATTCGAGAATGGGTAACAAGCGTATCTTAATATGAAATGGTAAATAGATGTGTCCCTACCCACAATCAGAAATTGGTGCATAGTGATACACTATAGGAAATAGGTGTGTCCAAATCAACTTTTTAGTGGTCTTGATAGTTAAACATAATATATAAAATGGTTTTCAATATTTATGATATTTCCAGACTTATATGACATGAAATTGTGGATCATGAATGATTTAGGGTGATTTATCACCCTTATTATTCCTACCATATGAACATCCAATCTTTATTCTATTACTCATGTATATGATCTTTGATATGTAGGGTATGATCTTAAAATTTTACACTCATATTAACTTAAACTTATTACCATTTTATGCTTATCTATCTCCTTCGATTACACTTATTGAGCATTTGGGATCACATTTTTCATATTTTTTCATTACCAAGGTTATGAAAATAAATTATATTGGATTAATAAACTGATAGATCATTATGGGATAATTTATAGATCATTCACTATGTTAGAACATTATGTGTTCCATGTTTCAATAGACACTAACCTGTTATGGTCATCAAGTATTTATTTTTATAATGTGATCAATATTCATCTAAATTGAGGCAATATCCATATATTGTAATCTTGGGTATCTATTCATCTAGTAAAGTCAAATATATCATTCTCTTATCTTTAGTAATGTCATCTAAGAAATAAAAAAATGACCATAAATTCTTGAACAAGCCAAGTAGAAAATCAAGTCATGTACGGAAGATAAAAAAGTAATGTTAAGATGACATCCCAAGACCTAATAAAATTACCCATTGAATAAATACGGGAATACTTAGTGTGTATTACCCAATTGGTGTAATGTTATGACCACCTTGATAAAAGGGAATACTTAGTGTGTAAGTCTTGAAATGAACTACGAGAACTCTAATTACTGCGATAACTCAAATATTTAGGATACCTTTCTTAGTTCGGATCACCTCCCCAACATAGTACGAAGAAAACATTAGTTATTAGTCCTGATAAAAGTGAACTAAGAGAAATATTATTCCTGCTATAGCCATGATACATAGGATTCCATCCAAATTCTTAAGCTCTAATGGGAATCAACTTTGATTTATGTCCTCAAATGTCTTAGACATTATAACCATTGGGACCCAATATCTCCCATGGACTAATCGTTATTCCTTATCCATTAGTGGGTCAAGAGAGAAATTGATATATGATAATTATAATTCATGATATAACTAGAATACATAATATTCCTTCTTAAGGATAGATCCTATAAGATAACATACTTCAATTAATGTACCACCTGGTCTCTGACATTCCAACCCTCGACACCCAATCTCTCAGAAGGGATGATCATTAATCTTTATCTATAAGTAGATTTTTAATGAAACTAAAAAATGTTGAATCTGATTTATCTCATAACTATAATTCTAAATAATACTTCTTACATCTTTCACCCCATATTAAATATACAACGGGATCTCCTATAATATAATTCTTACATCTATCTACAGTGATACTGATTATATTTTATCATGTGATTCCCATACTGAGAATGGATCAAATGGGATAAGGGATTTTAAAGTTTCATATCATTAGCCTTAGGAATATATATAATCCATGAAATCCTCAGTGTGAAGTCCTTTATCATTGGAATTATATTACTACTATTTTATAAGGATATCTACGTTAGGGTATGTTCGAAGGGTGTGATGGAATAACAAAAACTATGATTCCTTCAACTACAAGGATATGTAGAATGTGTTTATGAGGCTCAAGATAAATACATGATGCCAATATTCTATCATATATTTCTTTTCTATGTGACATTTAACCACATAGGTATAATTAACTATATGGTTTTGGATTCTTATTATGTGAAGGATTTATTGGATTCCCCACATAAGATCAATCCCATTCTGAAGGTATTAATTGCCTACCATGATGATATTAAATTTAAGAGATCATATTTGTACTACATCAATATGTAAATAGCTACACATTATTGGGAAATAGATGAAGAATATAAAATACATACAGATATAATCATCGATAGAATATCATTTAAAAATAATGGGATTCAAAAAATTATTATTTTGTTAGGGTAAATGGTCATGTGTTGGAAAGATGAATTGATTCACAACCATTTCATAAATATAATATATAGTCCTAGATTAGGGAACAACTCCCCTCACAGGGTTGAGATGTGACTGGCATCTAACCCTCTCAACCAATGTAATTCTATAACTATCATTGGGTATGAAATCTCATTCAACCGTCTGACTCTAAAATTAAGGTATATAATCAGTTGTGGATGGGGGAACATTTGGGAGTTAATGTATATAGAAACATTGTAACTAAAATGTGAAAGTTTTTTATGCAACTTCAACCCCGATCACAATCAAACAATAGGTTATCTCCAGACATTTCTATTTCAAAATAAACAACTGTTGAAGAAATAATCATAATGGAAATAGAAGGAAATAATATTTTTAAATAAATATTGTATGAATAAATGATCATTAATGAATCTTATCAGAAAAAAATACACACAAATGAATGAAAATTACACATTAATACTAAATAGAAAATAAATAAATAAATAAATCATCCATCATTAATAGAAACATGATCAGATGCTCAGTCCTCTACTCTTCTACTCCATCCTACACGTGAAGGATAAAAATAATCATCCACAATTTAAAAAACTAATATTATAAAAATTAGATCTATTTGTGTTCCCCAGTGAAATGGTGGTCCAAAATAGTGTGTGATATACTCAGTACGACACCACCAACGGTGTTTAATGAATATATTTTGGATTTCATATAAAATAGATAAAACTTATTTATATAATAAATAGGGAAATAAAATAATGAATAATTAAAAAATAAGTTGATCTTAGGTTCTATAGTGACATGTGGCCATACTATACCCACATCTTCCTATGTCATTATATCATTGATCTACTTTATACCTATGTAGATATATGTATATAGGTATACACAAATAGATATAAAAATTTTCTAGAGAAAATAATGATCTATAATTAGGTATCCCCAATAATAAAGTATGGAACATAGAATGATCATCAAACATGTTCTTTAACATAGATGATTCTCCCTTAGGATGTATTCATTTGCGTTCACTGGTATTAAGGAATAAGAATAAAAAACAAAATAATATTGATTCTTGGGAACCTCTATGAAATCTTCCAAGAGGAATCCCATGTATCACATAAGGATCACTACAAATATCTAATATTGAAAGATTTCATCCATATATATCTATAACAGTAATCTGAAGTGTCACTCTTGTCATGGTTTAAGGCATCAACCATTGAGGTCAACCCATATGTCATGTGCAGGGAACTGAGAGACATTCATGGAGTTGTATAACCATTATTCCACCAAGATCATCAATGGTATATCCCTTCAGGTAGCAGTATGACACATGATTATATTATCAATCATACTATGATCCTATAGAGACCTACGATTATCATACATGGATATTACATCATTATAGATGAATACATATTACATTAGAAAAATACATTTCTAAGGACCATAATAGTTTAGTGCCTTTCGAAACATGGAGACAAAATCATCTATCCTAGTGAAATATCTTCAACATATATTATTAAGTTCTCCAACATTAGTACATCTACCGAAAACCATTCTTCATAACCTAGTGAGAGTAAATATCAGAAAGTGGTGAGCTCAAATGCTCATTAAGCGTAAATAATAGAGAATTGTAAGAATAATTATTAACATTAGGGTATGGGAAGAATGTCATGAAAATAAAATATCACACCCATTACATCAAAGATCAAATTCATGAACCATGAATAAATAATTCATGTTTACAAGACATGAATCATAAGGAAATAAAGAACATGAGCCATGAAATCATAACATAAGAATAAAACATCAAATTTTTTAAGACATGTAAGAATATAAAATGATCTCCATAGTATCCAAGGAATCACTTCCAAGACCATCTTGGTATTATTGTTTCACTCCCCGTACTATCATTATAAGGACCCGACCTTAAACATTACTTAATCTTGAGTTAAATCAATAATTCAAATTGAGGATATTTTTAGGATTAGAGTTTTAGAGAATTAGACCATAACTATTACATATCAACTTGAATATTATAAAGTAGACACTTCTACTATAATCGATTTTCACAATAATAAAACTTCTTAAATAAAACAAGAGTTATTTTCTTGATATAAATCTTCTTGAATACCTTCTTTCTCTTACCCTTCCTTATAACCTATGAAAAAAATTTCAAAAACATGGGATGAACATATAAATCCCAGTAAGGGTTATAAAATAAGGAAATGAAACATGAACCCATCAATAAATACAAATAAATGAAATCATACTTTTCGATCATAACATACCTCACGAAATCATAAGATTTATGAATAACACATAGAAATAAAAAATCATAATCTCAACTTATGGCATACATAAAATACTTACATTATAGCTATAATAGCTACGTAGGGAGTTACGTTGGAATACCCATCACATTTTATTCCCTAAATCTCTTAAGAGAAACATTAACTTTTACCTCTATCACGTTACCCAATGCATTGGAGATCTATGTTGGGCTCACCCGCCCTAGGTTTATCATGGAAGCACCCGTATACATAAATAATGCCCAAGAACCCTAAAATATTCATAAAACATAACACAAGAATAATGGAATGATGAAATTTCCACATTCCAATCCCAATATTTCAATTCAAGATATTTAAATAAACAATGCTTTATCATACCATTTTCAAAACCATTTTATACATTTAATAAAGAGATTTTAGAATCAAAGTGTCCCATAACACTTTGAAACTTTTAAATGAATTATAATTTTAAAATATTTATTTCCATATAAATATATCTTAAAAACCATTTTGAAAACATGGAAATTAATGAGAAATATTTAGATGAATAAATCTTTAAAACATTTAAAATGATATTTTAGTTAAAGTGTTTTAAAAAAATGAGAGATGCTTGAATAAAAATAATTGAGGAATAACATTTAATTAGAACTCTATAATATCATGATAATAAGGGGATTCATGATATAGTATGCCAAAGGAAAGTATATACACCATATAAGAGTTAATTGGTGCAGAACAATAATGAAGTCTCAATGGAATGAAAATTAGACGATATCCCTTGTAAAAACATTATCCTTAGATTAAGGACAAATAAATTGCATAATAATGTGTGAAAAATATAAATGCACTAAATATGATTGTATATTCAGTCTAAATAAATCAGAGGACATTCTCACATGTTCCTTTTAAGACAAAACCAATGACTTGGTTGTTTAACTCAATGAATTGAAATTGAGTTAAAATTACTCTTATCAAGTTCATATCGTTGACTTGAGAATTTATCAATGGAGTGATTATGTGTATCAAAACTATATCCACAAAATGGGAGTATAAATTAAAACATAAATAAATAAACAATGATTCCAAACATAATCATATCATGACATAATTAAGAATTAAAAGATTAACCCAAGTAATGGAAATTGGGTTAAAAGGTTCCCTTACCAAGTTGGTAACTTACGAAACATACAACCCATGAAAGATGGATCATATAATAAAAATGTCACTAACCATAAATTTAAGTATATTAAACAATGAATAAAACCATGGGCAGTTCATAAACCACACAAAATGAAACTTGTGGCAATACAGCATGAATCTCACTGGAATAAAAAGTGAGATGAAAACCCCTTACCATGTAGTAATAAATTGATTCGTATGACCAAAAGTTAATAAACACCAAATAAACCAAAAAATACCATGAATATAAATAAAATCATGATAATATATATCAAATGGATGTAAACAAGACACCACATGCAATAAATAAGTTGCAAACAATGGAAATCTCATGGAATTGAAAGTGAGATAAGAAACCCCTTAACTCATATCCTACTTGACTTGTTTGTTCCTTATTCTTCTGAAATAATAATATAAAGTTAGTTTAATATTTCTTAAGAACTTTTTTCTAGTTTATTATTCTTTTTATATCACTTATTACCATGTTATAAACAATATGCAATCATTTAAGTTAATATGGATCGTTTGGTCGATATTTGGTACTTGAGTCAAAAATAGACTTTCTATAATTAAAAGTTATCCTTGGGGTCCATAGTACATTATCTATAGAATTATATTCATGATTTATATATCATATATATCCATTATATATATGTATTTATAATATTACATAACATTTAGAGGTATGAAATGAAATGCACAGTTCATGGAGATGGTAATCCGTATGTACACATGAACACTACTTGCATTTCTATTTCGTATTTTAATGGAATTAAAACATAATGATACATAAGTATATTATAATTCCAGTACAATATCATATATAATATTATTAACTTCATCCTTTATACATCCCACATATGGAATTAATGAGTCATATCACTTTGTGGGGGTCGTAATCCGCACTTCCTTAAATGAAATTATCCCGTTTACCCATAATGGAAACCATAAAGGTGTGCTATAAAAGGAAAATACAGAAGTATAAATAAAACATAAACATAATATATATCATATATAAATACATTTCCATCATAATGGTCACCATGAGAGGTGGTAGGAGATAATGGAACAATCATCGTTTCAAGAGGCGTTAGTTTTCCATCCACAGAAACAGTATGTTCTTTACCCATAGATGGGGGTGTGTGTAAGTGTAGTTTGAATCCTTCTCATAAAAACATACTAGTATATTTAGGATACTTTTTTTGTTATAAATGAAAATAATAGAAAGAGTTTAGGGGGTTGGAGAAGTAAAATAAAACAAAAGAACTTTAGAGAAACTGTTACATTTAATTCGGGTAACTCCTTTTGGTTTGAACCAAAAGGACTTCTTGAAGTGCCTTCTACATAAGTTAAGGATTCTAGGTGGAACATAGGGATATTTAGAGCTTATTTGGGTAGGGTTCGGACGATCCAAGTGGATTGAGAGGTGTGAGTAATGGGTTAGAAGTGGTGTCCTTTTATAAGGGAGAGGAGGGGCTCTTTTAGAAAGTTTGAAACAATTATTTTATTATATAATTATTTTTGGTTTCTAAAGGTCCAAAACTTATAAAATATGAAGAAAAGTTGAATCATGGTAGAAAAAAATTCATCCAATAAGAATTTGATTGGTTTTAGTTTTTATATTAAAATTTATAATCTTATTTATTTATATCATTTAATAATGTGGCGAATACTGCATCATTTTTGTGTCATAAATAATTTTATTTCTTTGATGTCTAAAAATTATAAAAAAAATACAATGATGTAGGAAATTGTTTTATCTTTCCAATAAATATATATAGTCTAATAGATAACTTATATAACCCCATGTAAAAAGTTTTTTACTAAAAGATATTTGTTTGTGTCATTTTTGTCTTTACTTTAAGTTAATTAAAATAAAGTGTCATTATCACTATTAAGAGGCTCCATGGGGTCCCAAAAACGACACAAGGATGCCCATGGTTGGCTATGACTCATCCAATAAGGTTAGGACATGTTTTAAGGTATTTTTGTATTATTATCATATTTGTTTCCCTTGAATTACCATATTTACCATAAAACGCGGTAAATAAGTCAAAAGTTACTATTCACCAAAAATTATTTTTATCTTATTGAACCACATTTTATTTAATAATAAATACCATGTATTTTGGATTTTCAAAATTCAATTAAAAAAAGTGGTAATATTTTATTTAAATGAAATAGTTAGTTTTTAACTACTACTTAGTGGTTTCACTATTCATCAAAAATTGATGTTTTTTAGAAAAATACCAAAAATTCAGCCTAAGATATATTTGATACTCCGAATTCAAAAATTATGTATACTTTAAAAAATTAAAAAAACTTGAAGTTTCATTAATTAATTTAAAATTAATTAATATTTTGAAAAGAAATAGCATGTTTTTAAGATATAATATCTATCAAAAGATTAACACTTTTTTAAGTCCACATTCAATGTGAAATTTATTCCAATGACCACCATTGAATTAAATGGTAAAAATATAATATAATTAAACGTTAAAGATAATTAAAAATATAATGTAATCATATAAATAAATTAGGTAAAAAATCATATTTAAATTAAAATAAAGTAGTTTTCACTATTTATTAAAAAATGATTTTTTTTAGAAAAATACCAAAAAATTACCCAAAGTAAATTTTTATGTCCTGATTCTAAATAAGAATTTAATTTTTTCAAATAGAACATATAAAAGTTACTTAAAATATATTTAAAGAGGGTTCTCTAGAAAAATGCGGTAAATCGACCTTTTAGTGAATATTAGAGTATTTATGCTTAAAATCGAATTATTTTCTTATTCTAAGACTCTAAATTTTATTGGATAAATGTAAAAACATTTAAAAAACATGTATAATCATATTTTAGTTAGTTATGTTCATTCCCACTAATAAAACGGCGAGGCGTTAATACCATTTAAAATAATAATATTATATTATTTGTTTGCAACGTAAGATTTCAAAGAAACCCATTGTTGCGTATCGGTAACACCATCGAACATAGAATCCCCTTTGAATTAAAATTAATATTTAATTAAAAAATATTAAAATATATAAAAAATGATAATTTTTTTATTTACCTAGGATGTTACATCCTTCCCCACTTTTGGAAATTGCATCCTCGCGATTTTAAGACCGGGCTTCGAAACTTCATTGAATGTCCCACATCAGAAGTGATTCAGTAAAACTATCACTTTAAAAGAACGAAAGATAAGTAAAAAGGTCACCCAAGATAATCCCATAATAGGATTCCATGTAGGAAAACATGGATATGGAAGAGAAAAAAAACCATCAAGTTCAGATGGAGTGTGATAGAAAACATGGTTAAGAGAAATTTGACCATCAGAAAATCACAAACATGTTATAGGTTAAATGGTCTTTGATTACCCAGTATGAAAAATAAATGGACAACATTTTTGTTTTAAGTTTATTTTCATAATTTGAATAATTCTTTTACTACTTAGAATAAGATCATAGGGAAATATAATTACTTTTCAAGTAGAGTTTCATCCTTTAAAAAGTTTCTACCAAAAACTCAGATTTTCTCCAAACGATGAGTATTCAAGATGACTTGGTCACTCCTAAAGCACTAGAATCCACTTCTATAGAATTAAATGATCCAGAAAAGATGAAGCATATATTTCCCATGTCTTTAGAAATTAACCAAAACCAATATGTCTAGTACAATAATTATAAAAATAAATACTACTCCTAATCTCCAAAATTCAACAAACAGTACCCTAAGTTCAAAAAATACCATTCGATAAAAAAAATTCCTTAAAATTCTTCAATATAATCCATAATAACATTGAAAACCAAAACTCAAAAGAATTTAATCCCATATTCTTCCACAATAAATCATAAAATTTATCTCCAAATAACATCATCTACTTTTAAAGTATCCTTCTGAAGTGTAATTAACCTAATCACATATTCTCTATGATAGGTTAATCATTTCCCTAAATAAACCAAATATCCATATTCACAAAATAAAGAATATATTTCTCCAAAAATAATATTTCAACCATTACTCAAAAAACTAAATCCCATAGTATTCTATTTTCCTTAGGTATAAACTACTCCCCAAAAGAGAGAATGCCTTCCAAAAAAACCTTTATCTCTTAATCACCAAATCAGTTCTATAATAAGGATATCCATTTGATAAAACATAAGAACAACATATTTTTGATCCATAAAATAATTTAACTAAAATAATTATTTAGTTATACGAACTAGGGACTTCACGTAGGGAAATGGTAGGCGATGCACCCTTGTCGCCCTTCGGTTGGGGATTTGATTCCCACATCCTTGCTGGACACAACAGGTTATCACCCTTCCTGCAGGTTTTCCTTTTTCTAAAACCATATAATTTTATAACATTCCAAAAGATGAGATAAATTCCTCAAAAATTACCATAACATATTTTAACCACAAGAGTTCTCATTGCAACTCCCATTTCATTCAGTTTATAATTAAGGAAACTACTACAATTTCTTTCACATCTATTGTAAAATTGGTTCCTGCAAGATCCAACCATTTACTAAAACCAAAAATGTCAGTGTGATTTTATCTATAAAACCATCATATATTGTCTTATGTGGAGGGTAAAAACTAATATATACTTATTTATGTGATCTAAAACACATTCGATTTATCTAAAATAACAATGACTCTTTCTAATATGATAAACATTATGGTTATGTCACTTATTCCTAAATAACACCCTAACCTCTAAATTTCTAAACCGACCTCTGATACCAACTATAAGGACCTGACCTTAAACATTACTTAATCTCGTGTTAAATCAAGAATTAACATTTAGGATCTTATCATGTTTAGAGTTTTATAGAATTAGGCCACAAATACTACATATCAACTTGAATATTACAAATTATACACTTCTACTATAACCAATTTTCACAACAATAAAACTCCTTAAATAAAACAAGAGTTCTTTTCTTGATATAAATCTTCTTGAATACTTCCTTCCTCTTACAATTCCTTATAACCCGTGAAAAACATTTTAGAAACATGGGATGAGCATAAAAATCTCAGTAAGGGTTATAAAATAAGGAAATGAAACATTAACCCATAAATAAATACAAATAAATGAAACCATACTTTTCGATCATAACAAACCTCATGAAATCATAAGATTTTTGAATAACAAATAGAAATAAAAAATAATAAATGTAACTTATGTCATACATAAAATAATGAAATTATAGCAATCACAGCTACGTAGAGTGTTACGTTTGAATACTCATCATAGTATATTCCCCAAACCTCTTAGTGGAAACATTAACATTTACCTTTGTCACGTTATCCAATGCATTGGAGAGCTATCTTAGGCCCACCCTCCATAGGTTTATCATGGAACCACCCATATATATAAACAATTCCCAAGAATAATAACATATTCAAAAACCATAACAAAAGCATAAAGGATAGATGACATTTCCACATTCCAATCACAATATATTAATTCAAGTTATTGAAATAAACAATGCTTTATCAAACTAATTTTAAAACCATTTAAAACATTTAATATAGAGATTTTAGAATAAAAGTGTCCCATAGCACATTGAAACTTTTTAATGAATTATTATTTTAAAACATTATTGTCCATATAAATAAATCCTAAAAACTATTTTGAAAACGTGGACATTAATGAGAAATATTTAGATGAATAAATCTGTAAAACATTTAAAAGGATATTTTAGTTAAAGAGTTTTTAACAAATTGAGAGACGCTTGAATAAAAATAATTGAAGAATAAAATTTATTCATAACTTTATAATATCATAATAATAAGGGGATTCATGATATATAATTCCAAAGGATATTATATACACCATATAAGAGTGAATTGGTGCATAACAGTAATGAAGTCTCAATGGAATGTAAATTGAGACGAAATCACTTATAAAAATCGTATCCTTAGATTAAGGATAAATAAATTACATAATAATGTGTGAAAAATAAAAATACACTAAATATGATTGTATATTAAATGTAAATCAATAATATGACATTCACAGATGTACTTTTTAAGACAAAACTAATGACTTGGATGTTTAACTCAATGAATGGAAATTGAGTTAAAATTACTCTAATCAAGTTTATATCGATGACTTGAGAATTTATCAATGGAGTGATTCTGTGTATAAAAAGTCTATCCAAAAAAGGGGAGTATAAATTACAACATAAATAAATAAATAATGATTCCACAAATAATCATAGAATGACATAATTAAGAATTAGAAGATTAACCCAAGGAATGGAAATTGGGTTAAAAGGTCCCCTTACCGATTTGGTAACTTACGAAACATAAAACCCATTAAAGAGGGATCATAAAATGAATATGTCAATACCCATAAATTTAAGAATATTACACAGTGAAAAAAATCATGGGCAGTTCATAAACCACACAAAAAGAAAATCGTTGCAATATAGCAGGAATCTCACAAGAATAAAAAACGAGATGAAAACCCCTTAGCATGTTTTAATCAATCGAGTCGTATGACCAAAAGTATATAAACACCAAATGAATCACTGAATACGATGAATATAAATAAAATCATGATAATATATATCAAATGGGAGTACACATTACACCACATGCAATAAATAATTTGCGAACAATAGAAATCTCACAGAATTGAAAGTGAGATAAGAAACCCCTTACCTCATATCCGACTTGACTTGTTTGTTCCTTGTTCTTCCGTAATAATAAACTAAAATTAATTTATACTTGATTAATGATCTTTATCAAGTTTATAATTCTTTTTATATCACTTATTACCATGTTATAAATATTATGCAATCATTTAAGTTAATAATGGTCGTTTGGTCGATATTTGGTACTTGAGTCAAAAATAGACTTCTTATAATTACAAGTTGTCCTTGTGGTAAAAATTACATTATATACTGAATGATATTAATGATTTAGATATCATATATATCATATATATCCAGTATATATATGTATTTATAAAATTACATAACATTTAGAAGTAAGAAATGAAATGCACCGTTCCTGGAGATGGTAAGTCGTACGTACGCATGGACCCTACTTTCATTTCTATTTCATGTTTTAATGGAATTAAAACATAATGATACATAATTATATTATAATTCCAG
This sequence comes from Viscum album, assembly GCA_963277665.1. Taxonomy (NCBI): domain Eukaryota; kingdom Viridiplantae; phylum Streptophyta; class Magnoliopsida; order Santalales; family Viscaceae; genus Viscum; species Viscum album. Next base: position 636,759,456 of record OY728146.1, on the reverse strand, counting down.
TATAATATCATATATAATATAATTAAATCCATCCTTTATAGGTCCCACATATGGCATTAACGAGTCATATCTATTTGAGGGGGTGGTAGTCCGCACTTCCTCAAATGAAATTATCACGTTTAACCATAATGGAAACTATAAAGGGGTAATATAAAAAGAAAATTAAGAAGAATAAAGAAAACATAAACATAATATATATCATATATATATATACAATTCCATCATAATGGTCACCATGAAAGGCGGTAGGAGATAATTGAACAATCATCAATTCGTGAGGTGTTATTTTACCACCCACAAAAATAGTATGTTCTTTACCCATTAGATGGAGGTGGGTGTAAGTGTCGTTTGAATAATTCTCATAAAAAATTCCTAGTATATATAGGATACTGGTTCTGTTATAAAATAAAAGAATAAAAAGATTTTAGGGGGTTGGATAAGTAAAATAAAACAAAAGAACATAAGAGAAACAGTTACCTTTAAATCGGGTAACTCCCTTTGGTTGGAACCAAAAGGATTTCTCAATGTGGATTCTGCCTAAGGTAAGTCTTCTAGGATGAAGATAGGGATCATGAGAGCTTATTAGTGTAGAATTTGGATGATCCAAGGGTCTTGAGAGGTTTGGGTAATGGGTTTGAAGTGGTGTCCTTTTATAAGGGAGAGGAGGGGCTCATTAGGAATGTTTGAAACAATTATTTTATTATATAACGATTTTCAGTTTCTAAAGGTCCAAATATTATTAAAGTAGGAGATAAGATGACTCATGGTAGAAATAAATTCATGCAATATGAATTGGACGGGTTTTGTATTTCAATTTAATATTTTGAATCTTTTTTATTTAAATCATTTATTAATGAGATAAATAATGCATCATTTCTGTGTCATAAATAATTTTATTTATTTGATGTCTAATTATTTTAAAAAAATACCATGATGTAGGATTTTTTTTGGATTTCCAATTAATATTTATAGTCTAAAAGATAACTTATATAACCCCATGTAAAAATTAATTTACTAAAAGATATTTGTTTGTGTCATTTTTTCCATTACTTTAAGTTAATTAAAATAAAGCATCATTATAACTCTTAAGTAGATCTATGGGGTCCCAAAATCGACCCAAGGATGCCCATTGTCAGACATGACTCATACAATAAGGTTAGGACAAGTGATAAACTAATTTTTTATTATTATAATATTCTTTTTACCTTGAATTGCCCTATTTACCGTTAACCGTAGTAAATTAAAGTCAAAAGTTACTATTCACCAAAAATTATTTTTATCTTATTGAATCAAATTTTACTTACTAATAACAACCACGTAGTTCGGATTTTTAGAATTCAATTCACATAAGTAGTACAATTTCATTTAAATGAAAAAGTCAGTTTTAACTACTACTTAGTGGTTTCACTATTCATCAAAAATTGAAGTTTTTCAGAAAAATACAAAAAATTCAGCCTAAGATATATTTGATATTATGAATTAAAAAATGATATCTATTTTAGAAAATTAAAAACATATAAGTTTCATTAATTAATTTAAAATTAATTCCCGTTTTCAAAACAAATAGCGTGTTTTTAAGAAACAACATCTGTCAAAAGATTAACACTTATTTAAGTCCATTTTCAAAGTGAAATTTATTCCAATGACCACCATTGGATTAAATGGTAAAAATATAATCTAATTACACTATAAAACCAATTAAAATGATAATTTGACCATATAAATAAATTATATTAAAAGGAAGATTTGAATTAAAATACAGTATCTTTCACCATTCGTTTAAAAATGAATTTTATCAGAAAAATACAAAAAAAAATTACCCAAAGTAAATTTTGATGTTATGATTTTAAAGAACAATTTTATTTGGTCAAATATAAAATATAAAAGTTACTTGAACTATATTTATGGATGGTTCACCATCAAAAGGTGGTAAATCGACCTTTTAGTGAATATTAGAGTATTTATGCTTAAAATCAAATTCTTTTATTATTTTAAGTCTCTAACTTTTATTGGATAAATCTAAAAACATTTAAAAAACATGTATAATAATATTTTAGTTAGTTATGTTCATTCCCTCTAATACAATGGCTTGGCGTTAACTACAATTTAAAATAATAATATTATATTATTAGAGTGCAACGTAAGATTTCAAAGAAACCCATTATTGCGTATCGGGTATGCCATCGAACATAGCATCCCCTTTGAAGTAAAATTAATATTTAGTTCAAAATATTAATAAATATGAAAAATTTCATGTTCTTTATTTACCTAGGATGTAACAGTCATGTTAGTCATGGTTCACTCCCAAGGACATATTAGTAGCTTGTTCACTCCTCATACCATCTTGGTTGTCATGGTTTACTCCCATGACCATCATAGCATCCAAGGTTCATTCCAAATACTATCTTAGTCTACCTAATGAGATATAAATCTTTACCCAATGCATTGGAGGAACATATAAGTCCCAAAAATCTCATAATGGAATCATGCATACAAGTTCTTGAAGATCCTAAAAAATTATATCATAAACCATGAAATGAAATGGGTATTATAAACATGTAATCATATCAGAACCTACAAAAAAAGACATGTTTCGTATTCATTTCATAAAAAGTGTAACTCATGAAGGTGAAACATATTTCATAATCATATGACCCGTGAAAGATTAAAAGGTTTCCTAATGACCATTACCTTAAGCATAATCCATTCATATAAAGAATTTGAATGATTTCATTATATAATTTCCTATAAGGGTTTTAGAAACATCAATAGATTTCATCTTATAAGGAAAATAATTTATAAATATCTTTCAATAAGGATTCTTGATTAAAATAGCCATTATAATTTAAAAAATTCTTTTTAATACATAAAACCATTTAAAAAAATCATTTTATTATAAAATATCCTTAAAAACATATAAAAAAGAATTGATATGATTTTGAAAACCCTTTTCCTTGAAATCTTATAAAATAATTATCAAAACATTTTAAAAACATTTTTATTTCAAAAGAAAATGATAACATATAAATAATTACTAGAAATGTTTTGAAAATAAATTCTTTATAAATAATTTCAGAACATTTAAATAAGGCATGAAAACATTTTGAAAACCAATTTCCATGAAACATATAAAATAAGCTTGAATTTTTTATGAAATTTCTTCCATTAAATCATATAAAATAATATTGTAAGAATTTTGAAAATAATATTCATTGAAAATATATAACATATTCATGAAAACATTTTCAAAATCATTTTCCTTGAAAAATTTTATAATAATCTTGAAAACATTTGGAAAACCATTATCCTTGAAAAAGTAAAAATAATATTGATATCATTTGGAGATCCATTTTCATTGAAAATCACTTTTTAAATAATTATTTTAAAAAGTAACCCATAAAAATTAAAATAAATATTCAAATGGCTGACATTAGATTAATCCGTACATGTTCTATGCAGTAAAAATGAGATTCTATTTGAATGGTAAAGGTTAGAAAATACCTCATTTGGAAAGTGACAACAATATTCCTTTGAAAAAACTAGTAAATTAAAATATTATTAAAAATTACTTTTAACTATTCAATTACAATGCTAAATCATTATTTGAAAGTCGTTTCAAGAAAACTTGGTTTTGAGGGAACACATATTTCCGACCGAATGTATTCTAATTCCTGTCTTTCATAAAAACATGTTCTTAATTATATTTTATACCTAAGAGTGGAAGAAATGGTACAAATATTTGAATAAATAATTTATAACTATTGGAGAAGAAAATTAATAATCTTTTTTGAGATATGGATCATAATATTTCATCAATGGAATCATAAACAAAAACAATCTTGATAAAAGATGAGATTGTCTCAATAAACACTTATAAATCGGAAACATGGGAACATACTATCCATGTATTAAATGAAAATTAATTTAAACATAAAATAATATGAAAGGAAGTAAATTAATTATATAAAATGTAAAATTGAAGTATATAGACGTTGAAAGATAATTTATTTTCATAAAAAAATGTGAGTCTTAAATAAGGAAAACCGAGAGAAAACTATTCCAACGATTTGGTAACTTTTGATATGCAATACACATGAAATAAAGATCATAAAGTAGATATTTCAATACCAATAAATTTAATTATAATATACATATAATATAATAATGGTAAGTAGACACACCACACAGATGGAATGATTGGCAGACATAACATATATCTCACAGAAATAAGAAGTGATATGAAATCACATTACCTTCTATCAGGACATTTATCATACTCATTAAAAACCTATATAATAATTTTTTTTTATTATTTTATAGAATAATGTTATTATATCTAATTATATATATGGTTTTATTACTAATTTATATTAACTTCTATTTAACAATCCTATGTTAAGGTTTCACATTAGGTAATATTTTTTTTATTAATCGCATGTGTCTTAATTTTTTATATTTTTGAAAACTATACATTATATAAATATTACCAAAATGTAAAAGATGATATAAATAAAATGTATATATATGATATTTTTTTTATAATCATCTATTGAACATATAACTATATAATGGAATGCACTATTTAGAGAAATGATAAGCCATACGTACGCATGAATGATGTTTCTATTTTATTATTGTATTATGATATCATATTTTATCATAAAAAATAAATAACACAATTCTTAATATATTCCATGTAGTTTATTAATGAATCATATCACTTTGAGGGGGAGGTAGTCCACACTTCCCCAAAAAAAATTATCATATTAACGAAAAATAGAATGTAAAAAAGATATGTATTTTTAAAGGGATAAAGAAGCTAAAAAACATAAAAAAAAATATATTATATCAAATATATAAACACATTTTCTATTATAATTTCCACCATGAGACGAGGTAAAGAAAATTGAATAATAATCGTTTAGTGAGGTGATAGTTTTCCGTATAGGTAAACAGTATGTTCATTACCCATTAGATGGAGGTGTGTGTATGTATAAGTCATATAAATTTCATAAAAACATCCTAGTATATTGAGTATACTGGTTTCTTATAAAATAGCGGAATAATGAAAAAGGAGGGTTGGATAAGGAATATAAAATAAATGAAATGAGGGAATACATTACCTCTTAATCGAGTAACTCTTTTTGGTTTGTTCTAAAAGGATTATTTGGAATACATTCTATCATTCCCCGAATATTGAAATTTATTTTTTTTATTATTTTCATCTATTTTTATACTCTCTACATGGTTTAGGTTGAATTCGGTTTTGTTTTTTTGAGTTTTTATTGAAATATAAGTTTTTTGGGCATGACAGCATCTAGTGCATGGGAAAAGCATGGTTTGGAAACCATGAAGACTCGCCTAGATCAGTGTGTGGACATCTCGGTGTTCAATATAAATAAATAAAAAATAAATGAAAAGTAAAATTAAAACACAATAAAATTACAAATGTAAAACTAAATTAAAAGAACTATTGTAATAATAATAATGACAATATTATTATTACCATTATTATTATTATAATAAATTTATTATTATTATTATTATTTGGTTATTTTTATTTTATTTTTTTAGGGTTTCATTCATGCTTCTCTTTCCCGTCTCCCTCACGCACCCCCTTCTCCCCCATTACCCATCCCACTTTAGTGACCCCTGATAGCTGGCGGCTCCCCAATGCCCCTCTCAATCCTCCTTCCGGAATGCTCCCATCTAGTTGATCCTTATTATGTGGGTACTCTCCCTCCTTCGTGTCATGTGGCTAACCCCCTCCCCCCTCTCCCTTACAGAACTTGATGTCACCTGTGAGATCCAATTTGCCACCCGAAAGGCTCGTGGGCCGCTCGCTGATCCTCCTCTCTCTCCATTATGAGTGTGGCCTACTCCTGGTAAGCCTATCCACCTATTTTCTATGATTTTTATTCTTATTATTTGGGGTTTTTTTTATTCTTATAGGTAGGGTTTCATTTTAGGTTAAGAACATCTTCTTCTGGGTTTTATCTTCTTGATTAGGGTACCTTTTTACCTCTTTATGGTGTTCTGGAAGTGCAGTTACAGTTTCACACAATTTTTTAGAATAATCTATAGATGAGGTAGGTTATTATATTCCCTACCATTAATATATGAATTCAATGTTCTTGTTTAAATTTGAAAATATGTTCGAAGGATTTCCTGTGTGGTGAAAAAATGCAATTTTAAAATGTCTTGGCTTGATTTGTGATGGTAAATGATTTTCAATAAAAATTGGTTATGTTTGGTGTGAGTGATTCGGTGTGTTGTTTCATGAAAACATTTTATGGGTTGGTTATTGGGTGGGAAACAGGTTTTCTAAAGGGATGAGGTGTGAAGGTGTTGGAAATCAGATTTTCATTGAAAAATGCACTAGTGGAAAAACATATTTTAACGTTGTTTTATTTTAATTTTTGACGTTGGTTTTAAATCAACGTCTATAAAGGCAACGTAAAAAATATGGTTTTCGGTGTCGGTTTTTCAAAAATCGACACCGAAAACAATTTCGGTAAGTTTTTCGGCGTCGGTTTTACATAAAACCGATGCCAAAACTAATTTTCGACAGAATATTCGGCATCGGTTTTTTAAAACTGATGCCGAAAGCTGGGTGGACCCGGACTTCGACGTCGCTTATATCTAAAACCGATGCCAAAGCCCCAGTCAAACCTGCTTTCAGTGTCGGTTTTACATAAAACTGATGCCGAAGTTAATTTTTTTTTAATATTTTGGCATTGGTTATTTAAATAACCGACGCCATAAATAATTTTTTTTGTTCGGTGTCGGTTATTTAAATAACCAACGCCTTAAATAAAATTATTATTTTTATAAAATATTACCAATTACCCTTCCCAAAAAATTCAAAACCCCTGTGAAAATAACAAAATTTACAAAAACAGTTAAACAGTATTTATCATCCAATGCCTCGTATAACTTTAATGCTTATATCTAGTTAATCAAAAAAATTATCTAATGTAAAATTAAAATACACGTACCTGCAATCAATGACTTCGAGAAATTTTGTGACATTTGCAAGTCCCACGACTCCAGCATTTACAGCATGCTCATTTTTGGTTATTATTGAAGAATTCATTTGATTATTAGTAGGTTCAAACACCTAATATATTAAAAGAGTTAGGTTTTTGTACCCATATGTATTATTATTTATAAATATTAGAATATACATACCTCAAATCTTAATCAGACTTAACAAATAGTTCTCAAAATTAGATTGAATGTGGGTCATATCAGATTCGGAATAAGGCTGCGAATCATTGAATGCCTACAATAATATTTAAATATATGAAATTAAAAAATAGAATAATATGGTAGAAAATATATAAAAAATTAATATAACAAACCTTATGAAAATTAGTAGTTTGCCGAGTTGTGATTATCTCGTACATGAATCGTAGAATATAATAACCACATTCAACATGTCCATTTTGACGATGACACTGCAGTTATAAAACTTTTAATTAAAAAAACAATATATAACAAAAATATAAAAACTAATTACTTGTACTTCCACATATTTGATTTCCGTTGGTTTCTTTTCTGACATGTATTCCTTGTTAAAATGTTTCCATGATCTGCATTTTTTTATATATAAACTAATAATACTTGTGTAAATAATGAAAATTAAACATAATGAACTTATAAAAAATAAAATAAAGTTACCTGTTTAATAAGGTGAGAAACTGTTTTCGCACTCCTCCTAAGAAAGAGAAAAACAAATATAAGGTGCATTCACTTGGAAAAAATACGTCTAACATCCAATTCCCCCTACAATACAAAAAGTTCACAATTAATGACATTATAATGATAACTAGTTCATAAAAATGTTGATGTTCTTACTTATCAAGAAATGGAAAAAACCATCACTGAATCTCTTTCTATGTTAATCTCTCAGATATATATTGAACCCTTTCATGATTCTTCACAAGTTTGGCTTCCAAGGAAATATACTCTGGATATATAAAGATGTAAATGCCTGTTGTTTTCTCTATTAAAAGAAGATTTTCTAGATACCTAATTTAAAAATAAAATATAGTTAGTCAATGACATAACAATATTTTATTAAAGAAATAGAAATTCAAATGTCAATTTACTTACATGATAAACAACTGCACCACACTCTGCGATATCTCTTCAAAATTAACTAAATTCATGATATCTTCTTTCATTAATTTCAATCCATAATTTCCTCCACATATATAGGGCGTTATCTGACACTCATAGATAAAATTCAAGGAAGAAGAGGACTCAGATAATCTTTTTAACCCATAAGAAATATCAGAAGTATCTACAAACAACTTTTCATGAACATTTTGTTGCATTTGTGCAGTTTCTTCTGCTTTCAGATATTCCTATATAAGTTAAATGTTAGAAAACATTATAATTAATTTTTAATCATTTGTAATTAATATCTAAAAAACGCATACCTCAAGTGAAATATAACGAAGAAGGGTAGTTGGCCAAATTAAAAAATGGCCCGCAAAATCCCCAACACTGGTGATCTCCACAGTAAGAAATGGTAGTAGAGCAGTAGGATCTATAATAACAAGTACTGATACTCTAACTTGACCCATCTGGATAGGTTGATGATGTACCGAGTCCCCCAACAAATGCACCTATCCTAACACAACAATATGTACATGAGGATCTCCCACAAACAACTCACAATATAAGGCTTGATCTAAGGGAGGAGGTGGAGGCTCAAAGTAAGCAGGTGGGGAAGGGTAAGCAGATGGGACAGGGTAGTCCAAGTGAGGAGGCTAAGAAGGAAGAAAAATAAAAAAGTAATATTAGTGTTTAAAATTTATAAAATAGAAAAATTGATTAAAATAAAATAATATACCTCAAAGGTTGCGCAGACGGGGCAGGGTAAGTAGATGGGGCAGGGTAGTCCGGGTGAGTAGGCTGATAATGCCAAAAAATGAAAACTTATATTAGTGTTTATAATTTATAAAATAGAAAAATTGATGACAAATAAATAATATACCTCGGAAGGCTGCGTAGATGGGGCAGGGTAAGCAGATGATGCAGGGTAGTCCGGGTGAGCAGAATGGGAAGGCTGAAAAATGAAAAAATTATATTAGTGATTATAATTTGTAAAATAGAAAAATTAACGACAAATAAATAATATACCTGGGAAGGCTGTGCAGACTGTGATTGTCTTTCCAAGTGTTCTAATAAATCCTTCTGCACTTCTTCTTTAATTTGATCACCCATATACTGTTTCATATCTTTCAACTCTTCTTTTAAGGATTCTATTTTTGGGTCTTTTGATTTCTTACTCTTACCAAAAACCTTCTGAATACTAACACCCGCCTAATATCCTCTAACACAGCCGGGGTGTTCTACCTTTCCCAAAGTAGTGGCTAGGATGTCCATCCTACCCTCAGGGATAAAAGAGCCCTGTGTCCCTTGCTCCTAAAGTTCATCCTAAAATGAAAAATAAAAAGGTTATATTAGTTTTTATAAATTATAAAATAGAAATTTTTTAACAAATAAATAATATTTACTTACAATTTTATCATCCACTTTATGAGATTCCTCTGTAAGATATTGTTCATTTTTCTTCTTCTTTCTCGTTTCCATTTCTCATGGCGAGGGGGAGGAGAAGGAGGACCAAACTGGACCTCTTCTGAACCACTACTTGATTGAGCTCTTAATGCTTTAAATTTTTCTTCAATCATTTTCTGCTCCAAATACAAATACCCTCCATGTGATAAAGTATGAGGGTATACGTTTTTCAACTGGATCTCCTAATGAGATCTCCTGGAGGCCTATTATATAAAAATAAACTACTAAGTAATAAGAAAAATATAGCATAAATTTTAAAATATAAAACAATTACCATACCTGAAATTTCTCTTCTTGACGACTATCAACAAATCGCTTCCATGTTTCTTCATCTATATATGGATACTTAAGACATGGGATTTCAAACCTTCTCTTTCCAAAAACATAATTTTTTGTCAGTTTGTTTTTAAAATCTATCCATCGAACCGCCGCTAAAGAGAGATATCTTTTCTTAATTTCTTTGGTTTCCTCAAAATTGAATGTCATCTGTAATTGAATAAATTAAATATGTCAATTAAAATATATAATATTCAAAAAATGAGATAAAATAAATAAAGTAAGATATTTTACCGTCACGACCTCCCAAAGCTGTTGCTTCGACGTCCTGTCCACTGACTTCTAATCAGGATATAAAATACTAATCCTGCAACGGCTTTGAATCGCTATATAACTGACAAACTAAACTGAATTTGGGCTAACTGCATTATTATTATCATAAAAATGGATGTGTACTTTTTTATCATCATGAGCAAGTTATAGTATTGGTAAATGTGTAATACCACGTTTACCAACTTGAGAACTTGATTTTGGGGTAGTAACTGGAGAATTCTCCTCCGCCGAGGATGCATCAGTAGTCCTGTATTTTTTTTGTAAATTAACAGTTTTATTTCATTAAATAAGTATATTACTGAATATTTAATAATATGTGAATATAGATATACCTCGGTAACTGCTCCTCTCTCTGTATTTGACATTTCTACTAGAAAGTGTAATGAAATTTTTTGTACCTGCATATCATTAGAAAACTGAATAATTAGAAACAAGGAAGACAAAAATAAATATGTAAAAATAGAGGCATGGATTTCTAAGTTTTAAAAACAGACACAAAATATAAATATTTACCAGAAAAATTAGGAGACTAATTTAGTGTTTTTCTACATGCCTTCATCATGATCGGTACGTACTGCATGCACTATGCCTGTCTTATATTCATTATAATCATCTAGAAATTGTGTAATAGATGAATAAGGCTCATGTAAATCACTAGCATCATCAGAATCATCCTCATCACCCAAATGGTATCTTTTCCCTTGAAAAACAACTGACCACTGATCATTTGACAGATCAATGACATAAAATACTTGTTTTGCATGTGTCTCTCTGATAAATGGTTCCTCATTGTGATTAAATCTTTTAAAATCAACTAGTTTAAACCGATATTCATCATGTTTCATGCCACTATTACTATCAAACCAATTACACATAAAAACAGTTACTCGAAATTTAATATAATCAATTTCCCATATATCTTCAATAAATCCAAAATATGACGTTGATGCAGAAATTGAGTTTTTATCTTTGGCACTCGAAAAATGCATTACTTCCGCGAATACCATCACACCACTATTCTGAACGGTACTCTTGTCATCCAGATTTTTTGTGTAAAATGTGTAGCCATTGATATCAAAACCAGACCAAGTGATCACATTAAGAGATGGTCCCCCAACTAACCACTTCAATGTTTCTGATACAGATATATCTGGGGTGACTTTCTCTTTAAACAATGAAACAAATGTCTTCTTATGCTCAATAATCAACCACTTTTCATTTCTTTTCTGATATTGTAACTTTAATTCAGCAATATGTGAGGATATATATGGTTGAACCTCATCTGTGTTGTTCAAAACGTATAAATGTGCTTGCATCACTTCATCACGTGGAATGAACTTTACCTTTAAGCCTAGAACCCCTCTAACTTCTCTATCAGCTGTCATATGTCTAGATATAGGGAGACCAATATGCTCCACCTCATTCAAATAACCAGTAAAGAACTCAATCACCTCTTCTGATACATAATTTTGAATAATAGAGTCCTCTGGTCGATAAGGATTTTTAACATATCCTTTCAAAATTTTCATATATATTTCAAAAGGATACATCCATCTTAAATAAAAAGGCCCACATATTCTTATCTCACTCACCAAATGAATCAATAGATGAACCATTATATCAAAAAATGTGTGTGGGAAATACATTTCAAGTTGACAAAGAATAAGAGTTGCTTCATTATCCAACACATCGAACAAATTTGGATCTATGACTTTGCTACAAATGGATTTAGAGAAATTACATAACCTGATGATTGTCTTTCTGACATCTTTCAGTAATATACCACACACTGCTACTGGTATAATTTGTTGCATCAACACATGGAAATCATGATATTTCATACCTATTAATTTAAAATCATTCAATGACACAAAATTATTCAAATTTGAAGAAAAACTTCTGAGTACTTTAATACCATGAAGACACTAACAAAAATTCATCTTTTCAATCTTGCTTAATGTTTGACAAGCCGGAGGTAATTATGTTCTGTTTCCTTTCACAGCGGGAGCTAACTCCAAACATATTCTCATTAATATCAAGTCTAATCTAGAATGTAATCCTTCTTTTGTCTTTCCTTTTATTTCTAACAAAGTTTTAATCAAACTATCACATATGTTTTTCTCAACATGCATAAATCAATGTTATGTTTTATCTCTAAAAATCTCCAATAAGGTAGTTCGAAAAAAATAGACTGCTTCTTCCAGATATGTTTTTGTAAACCAGAACATTTTATCCTTCTAAATGTCGAATCAATATCTTTCACTCTTTCATAATATTCATCAGCTGAAAATGGTCGAGGGGGGAGGTTGTATTCTTGTAAACCGTTAAATGCTTTTTTTAATCTACGATAAGGATGATCAATTCGCAAAAATCTTCGATGTCCCATGTACACTGCCTTTCTTACATTCTTCAATTGATAATATGAAGTTTGTTCTTCACAAATTGGACATTCTTTATGTCCCTTAACACTATATCTGATAAGTTTCCATATGTAGGAAAGTAATTTATAGTGAACATTATCATAGCACACAAAATAAAATACTCTTTCTTGTATGCATCGAGAACATTAACACCTTCCTCCAATAGAAGTTTCAAATCATCAATCAATGGTGTAAGATACACATAAATATCCTTTCCCGGTTGTTTTGGTCCAAAAATCATCAAGCTCATCATAACATATTTTTTCTTCATATATAGATGTGGGGACAAGTTGTAAAGTACCAGAAAAATAGGCCATGAACTATGTTGGCTACTGAGGCTTCGATATAGATTCATTCCATCGGTACAAAATCCCATTCTGAGATTTCTAACTTCACTTCCAAAATCATGATTTTTTTTATCAAAACTCTTCCGCTGTGGTGAATCGGCAGGGTGACGTAAGTTACCATCAGAGATGTGCTCATCTGAATTCCATCTTAACCCTTTTCATCAATTGAAGTTGCAAATAGATGCTTCAAACGAGGAATTATTGGAAGGTACCAAATTGATTTAGCTTGAGTTTTGATTTTGGTACCTAAAAATAAATCAGAATAGAATTATCAGAATTGTATGCAAAAAACATTGGATGATATCATTGGAAAGTATAAAATTTACTTTTCATAATGTTACATGACATCACCTATGAATGAATCTGAGTTGAATTTCTCATCCATCTTATAGCGCGATGTACCACATGTAAAACAACTTGATAAATGTTCATTTTCATTCCTATACAGTACACAATCATTGGGGCAAGCATGTATCTTTTTATACCCCAACCCCATTGGGAATAATATTTTCCTCACCACATAATTGGAATCTAGAAGCCCATTTCCTTCTAGAAGTATCTCTTTTAAAAGCTCAAGTAAAGTAGAGAAACTTTTATCACTCCACCCACTTTTTTCTTTTAAGTTAACTAATATCAAAACTGCTGATAACACTATATATTTACTCCAACCTGGGATTAATGGTTTCTCAGAATCTCCATACAATCGTTCAATAGTTTGTGTTTTTTCGATGGTTTCAACACCTAAATCAGGAATTAATTCTTCAATACGATCCTCTACCTCATTATGAATATCGTCATCAACACTGGATGTTGAATTTTTAGTTCTTTCACCATGAAAGATCCAACATGTATAATTAAGGCTAAAATCATTACAAATGAGATGATCCTTGATTTCTATGGAGTTTAACTTTATCATATTTACACACTTCACACATGGACAGAAAATCAAATCAATATTTTGAAGATGTCGTTTAGCAAATTACAAAAAATTATCAACTCCTTTTTCATATTCACTAGTGGTTCTTCGTAAATAAATCCAATTATGATCCATTAATACCTGATATCACAATATAATTGATGAATATATTAAAACATATAAACATTTAAATATCTATCAGATAAATTGTAAACAAAAACATATTTAATAAAAAATATTGATAATCAGGTAAAAGACATCAGATATGAAACACGTTTACAAATAGAGTAAATAGTTTATTTTCATATTATATACATGGGTGTTACATTGATACTATAATATAATTATAATATCATTATTTTAAAATTTATTAGTTCATTTTACTTAGTTTCAATATTTCGATGTTGCATGTGTCAAAAATATTGAAGAGTACATTAATTTAAAGGATGCAATAAGTGAAATGCGGGAGTACATGGAAATATTTATAAATTATTGACAATTTTTTGGTATGATCTATACCTATGTACTAAAAAATACATGTTTCGAGATTAATATGACAGTGAATATAGTAGTAGTTCTATATAGAGGATGAACCAATTATAGGGTTTAGTGATGCAGATGATGTTATTCAAGAGGATGGATGGACATTGCGGAAAAAATGAGAATGAGAATTTGGGAGGTAGATCTGAAGGAAACACGGTAATTAAGTAAATTATGGAAATGAAGGTGGCAATGGGAACGAAGGCAGAAACATGACTGTTGAGTTAATGGTTGGTAGGGGAAGGTAGAGTCCTAGTGGGGGGTGAGTATGTAGTGGAGAGGCTCGGAAAGGGATTGAGAGGGAGAGGTAGAGAGGTGGTGAGGTGGAGAGTATGGATAGGTGGAGAGGTGGGATTAGGGAGGAGGTTCGGGATGGGGCAATTTTCCTGGGAGAGAATGATCAACAAGGATACGAGCTATAGCCAATCGAGCTACCATAGAGGCAACCATGTAGCGGAGAATCAATATAGTGGTTACACTATTATAGAGAATGCACATACTATAGAATACATAATAGATTCTACTAAATCCAATGAAATAGCTCTTACAATAATTAAAAATTTACTCTTGTTATCATTTTCACATTTAATTATTTGATTAATTAAATATCAATTTTAATGTGCTAGATATGTTGTCAAAGGAATCAATATTTCTTTAATTTGAGTCCTTAAAATGTCAACAATGTTGGAAGACAAAACACCATTAGATAAACAATACATTCATACAATGTATAGAAAAAAATAAACCAACAAAGAATTAATAAATGTTGGTGTGAAATGCAAGCCACATAAATGGGTAGTTAATTATTAATAAATCTCAAATATTTATTGAAAGTAAAAAAAATAATTGGTTGTTTTAAAATGTAAAATATCAATAAAAATGGGTTTAATGTAATTTTATAACTTCAATCACATTTAATTCAAAGTCACTGATGAAATAAAATATTCACATGTTAATCCAAAATAACACAGCATGACCTAAATGATAAATATAGATACAAAAAAAACAAGACAAACTACAACCAATCCACACTAAGTTCGTCAATAAATAACATCATAAAATTATTTTTTTGAAGAATAATGAATTAAAATGGAAATGGAATTAAAAATATAGTACTTCATAATGTAATAAAACATCATTTTAAACTAAAATAATGATAGTACAATCAAAAAATTTGAAGCTCAACCCGAATGGTGATGTTAAATCCAAACTGCTCTCGGTATAATGACTTCGAAAAACAAACACTATAAAATCTATAACAATAATGATAATACAAACCAAAAATAATGATAAACTATAACTAAAATCGAACCAATAATGAAAATTGCACGAAATAGGGTTCTTGAAGAAGAAATAAACAATGGGAGATGAAACAAGAGATAAAAAGAAAGAACCCATACCCAAAATCGTACAAACGACACAAAACCTTCAACAATGGCCATCCAAGATCGCAAATTAGGTTCGTAGGTCGTCGGGAGTCCAAATCTCCGCAACAGAACTCGATTTTGACGATTGAACAAAATGAGGGTTTCAGTCCCCGAATAATTTTAAATGACTTTTCCCATCGGTTTTAGAGAAAACCAATGCTGAAAAGATATCTTATGGCGTCAGTTTTCGAAAAAAATGAAGCAATTTTTTTATTTTTTTTATTTTCGGCGTCGGTTTTAAGGAAAACCGCCGCTGAAATTTTTTTTAAATTATTTTCCATGTCGGTTTTCCTCAAAACCGATGCAGAAAAATATTTTTATTATTATTATTGGTGTCGATTTTCTTCAAAACCGAGGCCAAAACATTTTTTTAAAAAATTTCTGCGTTGGTTTGTTGAAAACTGATGCGAAATATCATCGAATAATTGTTTTTGTCTTCAGTTTTACAAAAAACCGACGCCATAAATTTCCCACAGAGACTATTCACGTCAGTTTTTAAAAAACCAACATTATTACAACGACGTTAAAACCCGTATTTCCACTAGTGAAGTATTCCCTTGGCATGATAATCATGTCGTGAACCATTGAAATTGAATTGAAAATAGTTCGATAAATGGAAAATATGTTTTAAAACAATCTTAGATTTTGTATGGTTTTACAAAAGATCTTGGTCCATGAAGATGGTTGATCATTGGTGTGATTTATTATGTTTTGTGAAAATTTAATTCTATGAGATGTGTATGTGATGGAAAATTTATTCAAAATGCATTTTTGGTGTGAGTAAAATGGAAAAAGGATTAGTATTGGTAGGTAGTCCCATTTAATGCACTTTTTAGTTTGAGTTGTGAATTTTAAAAATAGTGGAAATATTATTTTTATAATGAACTTGTTTTATATGTGGTTTTAAACATGGGGTCATAGACTATGGTTTTGAGTGAGTAATTGAGTTCCTTTCATGTGTCTTGATAAATGGATTTATATGAATAGAAGATGTATTTGAAAAACAGTTTTAGTGTGTGTAAAATGAAAAGTGGGTATTTATGAATTTGGTAATTTATTTCATATTCAAGAAATTGAGGTATCAAAGAAGTGACATGTGTTACATTTCAACATTAACCTAATCCCACAATAATCTCATGTATCTAGGAGGGCTGGCTAGTTCTTGTACACTAGATGATATAGATGTGGTTTGTCCTGATTTCGTCTACCAGGATTGATGAATTCAACACTAACTAAAATAATAATGACTAATAAAAACAATAATTTTGGGCATTTCTATTCTCTAGTGGCTCGTGTATGAGAGAATAATTTGTCACGGTTTATAATACACATTTCACTAAGGTACGAGGTGCTAGTGTCCCACTCGATCTATATTATCCCTGCGGGATTTACCTATAGTGATGTAAAATATATGAGGTTTTGTAATCCATTGGAATATGGAGGAATCTATCACATACATAACTTATTTTAAAGTATGTTTTAATTTATTTTCTATTCATTCTTAGTTTTGGGGGTTTCCCAAGCTTTTATGGAGGAATGGGTGAGTTTTCATAATTGGGCCAAACCATGAGCCCAATTCCAGATTTAAAATAAATTTTGTTTCTTTTATAACTCATTCATTTTTTTACATTTTTCATCCTTTCAAATTCCTACATGGCCTCCCATGACCTATTAACACCAAAATTTAAATTTGGAGCCTTTATAAATCCATAATCATGGGGGATTTGGGTTTTTATTTAAGTAGTTGGGCCACCCCAAAATCCCTTTTTCAGTTTTTTTTAAAAAAAATTATTTAATAAATTATTCAATTTTAACTATTTTTCGGTGATTCTACCTCTAACCCGAGCCCACAGAACCTAGGAGCACCCCCAATCTATTATCTTCCTCTTTGGAGATATTTTTCTTCGTATAACAAATCGAAACTCCTAGGCTTCATCAATTAGAGCATATTTAAAAAGGTAATTTTTTACCTTCATAACTCCTTCATTTCTCGCTCTTTTTACCCCACTCAAATTCTTACATGGTCTTATTATCCTTTTTAGAACCTCCCTTTAACTTTTTGCGGTTTTCAAATTCATTTACTACTTTATTTGGGGCGATTACTACAAGATCCCTCAAGTAAGTTGGTCTTCTTCATTCTTCTTTCAATTTGCTCAGGGTTACATTCAATGTGATTAGGGTTTCATCACTTATCCTTGAGATTCCTAATATCCAGAAGTTAGGGTTCAAATAGAGGGTTTAATTTATTGTCTTTTGGGTGAAATCATGTGATTTTAGGTTGGATTTCACTTTCTTTGAGGTGCAGTAGTGGTGTAGTTTATGTTTTACACCATGTTTTGAGGGTTTCTACATAAAAGGTAGGTGGTTCCATGTGTAAAAAATTATTTATGAGTTACATGCTGTATTTACACACTTCTCATATTCCTCATATGTTGGGTGTGGTGCAAAAAAAAATTATGATTGATTTGGTTATGTGTTTACTTTTATAGTTTAAGTTTAACTTGAAATTGGGTGTTTTCATGTGTAACTCATGGGGTATTATTTTGGTGTATTTTATAACTTATGGAATTGGTTTAATAAATATTTTTTGGCCTGAAAAGTTTTTTTGGTAATTTATTAGTGTCACATGGGCCTAAAAAGAGGGTTTTTGAATAGGTTTTATGTGTAAAACATTGTTATACTTCTTGAGATCATTTTATGAAAATGTGTGTTTTCATTTGTATATTCTGTTGTATTATTCGAGGTGATTTTATAACACTTAAAGGTGGTTTTATAAATGTATCTAGGGATGAAAATTATATTTTGGAAAGTAATTTGTATGGTTTTGGTCTTAAATGGTTGTTTTGAAACGGGTTTTGTGTGAAAGTCATATTTACACAACTTCGGTTCTTTTTATGAAAAATTATAAATGTTTTAGTTGGTTTAACAAAGTGGGAAAAGAGTGAATATGTATTTTTTGGTGTGTGTGTTCACCTATCATGGGTTTTTGAAAGGTTAAGTGATGTTTTAAGTTGTCAAACATTTTTTGAATGTTTTATAAATTTTTGAAATGTTTTATTAAATTGTGATGTTGGAGCGAAACTTGTTTGTGGGATGTTTTGTGTAATTTTGATGATAAAATGATTTTGAAGGTAAAAAAGGGTATTATGTGGAATGTGTGTTTGGGATGTTATGTGATGTGTATCACCATGTAAATTTTTTATAATAATGTTTAAAGGATGTGTTGAAGTGTTGAAGTGATGTGAAAAGTGTTGTGGGCTATTTTTGTGTGTGTATGATTTCAAAATGCATTTGAATGAAAAAGTGGATTTTGTGACTTGTGTGATTTACATATGTTCTGTTTGGTGAATATGTGATGTGAAAATTATATTTCTTGACTTTTTGAACTTATTTGATCACAAATGGAAAACCCGAGTATCTAGGTGGGTGGACGCGTACTAGTATGCTAGTGAATCTGTGGGGTTTGACCTCAATTTCACTTAGCAAGATTGACACTTAATACTCTAACTAAACTATGATGATGATGATTTGGGACCACTATATTATGGGTATGTTCCCTATTAGTGGATCTTTCACGAGAATGGATATTTGTGATTGTTACTCTCACTGAGATACGAGGTACCTGAGACCCACAACGAGCTAGTGCCTAAGAGTTATTTTCCTATTGGTTGTGCTCATTAAATATTTTATAATTACCATTGGCATAAAATATATTTTTTTGGAAAATTCAGTATATTTGGAATTTATTTTAAAAGTTTTTATGCTTTAAATTATCCCACTTGAAAAATTCTTTTTTTAGTTGCATCTTTTAGAAATTATAACTAGAAATTACTTGTTTTTGAAAACATGCATGCTTCTATTTTTTGAATTTTTATCACATGTAATTTCTTAGTGGTGGTATCCTACTATGCATTGTATCACACCATACTTAAACGCTTGGGTGTAAGTAGACTTGGTTATTTTTTTTGTCGCTGGTTGGGTACAGTTTTTAGTTCCAGTGGTTCAGGTTTCCAGCAGGTCCTTGGTGGTGAATTCTTGTAGAGATGGCTTGAGGGCAGCTCCCCTGACATGAGAGTTCTTGGATATCCATTTTTAGTTTTGTACCTTTGTAATGACATTTTTACATTGTTTCAAATCATGTAATTCAGTTCCAAAATTTTGTAAATGATGGTTTTAGTTGAAAAATCTAGATTTGTTTTATTGAGTTCAACTGTTGTTTAGTGTTTATAAAATTACATAAATCATTCCCAAACATCATTTTATGATACTCCGGAACTTTTTCCAGCCCATGGGGAGTAGGAATTTCATTCGGGTCTTGTCATAGGTTGGGTTTGGTGCCGGGTTCGGTGGCGACCAGATTCAGTTCGTGACAAAATGGTATCAGAGGAGGTTTTTGTTAACTCTTTGGGTCACATTATTTAGGAAAAAATTCAGATAGTTTATAGTTAGGATTTTTGGGACTTGGTAATTTGGTTTTGGGTACTATTCCTGGTCACCACACCTCCTGACGGGATTTGAGTCACCAGGGGAGGTTGGGATTTATATGAGTTTTTTGGATTTCTTGGATTGATGATGATTAGGGGAAATGAAAAGAGAGTTGGGTTAATGGTCTCAGTGAGCTCACAGGGCCTGGAAATCCATGTGGATCCAAGGATATTCAGTAGAACACTCTCTATGATGGTGAAGTTATTGGAATATGGCTAACAACCATATGTCCAAGTCACTCACTAAAACTTGTTTTCTCTCGCATTGTCTTGTGTTATTTAGTTTTTAAATCATGGAACATTGGTTTTAAGGTGACTTGGTATTAATAAGTGTAATGTTTTTGTGAAATGATTATCTAATAAAGAGGGAATGGTTTGATTTTTAAAAATGGATAAGTGAATTTTTAGAATTTTATTGGAATGGAAAATGGTGTGCTTGCACCTCTTTTGAAAGAATGAACTATATGAAGGTTGGTTTTGAAAAAGTGTTTCCAATAGAGATTTATAAAATATTGAAAGGTGATTTAATGGGATGAGATATTTTAAAATTGATGTGAATAACATTAAAGTGAGTTTTTATTGGAAATATTGTGCCTTTATGGAAAGTTTTTTTATGCAGTAATTTGGGTTAGATTTCATGGTAAGCGGTCATGAGAAAAAGGATGTATTGGTTGATTGTTTTGGTTTTGAAAAGTGGAATGTGTTTTTATATAAACCTTTGGTATTTTATTAAGAGACCACATGAATGGGGTTATATGGGATGATGGATGGTTAATGGAATAACTGGATGAGTTTCAGTATGGATATGGGGAGGGTTCATGGTGTGGCATGGAAACATGCATTTGTGGGGCCCATGAGGTACCATTGGGGGACACGCTAACCGCTGAACCATTTGTTTTCAAAGATATGTTTTTAAAAGAAAAAATTGATGTCTTGATGAGTGGTTTGGGATGGTGTGTGTTATGTGTTTTTGGAAATGTTGATGTTGTGGAATGTTTTGAGTCCAAGAACCCCTCTTGTTTGAACAATGTTTTGTTTTTGTGTTTGGTCGGTAAGCTTGGATGAAGGGCTGATTAGTGGTCTCCTCTGAGAATATTTTGGGAAGACTTTATGGTGTTTCCCCTCATCTGTTTGGATCATGTTGATCTATGTCTTGACCAATTGACCTAGTTGGTTGTGTCCACAGGTCCCCTCGTTGGATTATGTATGCCCCATTAAGGGTTAACGCACAAATTAAGTGAAGCCCAGGTTGTTTCGCCTTTGGAAGATCCTCTAGTTGATCAATATAAGGAATATTTTTCTTGAGATTTTTAGATTGAGTCTACACACACTCTTTTCTTTGTTTGGTGTATCCTATTTTAGAGGGGGAGTGATCATGGAAGGTTGAAAGAGACCTTAGATTATTAAGTTTCTTGATTTGTTAAAGGTGAAAGTGGTATGGGGTTGTTATTATGGATGAGTATCTGGATGGTCTCTAAGAGGTCCTATCAGTCCTTCATAGTCTTTTAGAAGAAGGAGTTCATGTTAAACTACCAGTGTGGGAAATCTACTCACGAGAGGATATTGTGGCCACTTTCTAGAATTGTGTGTTGTTTTAAGATGTTGTATAAGTTCCTTCTCCACAAGTTGTTTATATCAGTCACCATGGTCCTGTTCAGTGATGCCTTGTGATGTCATGTGCTCAATTGACTATAAAGGTGAAAGTCGTGAAATCTTATGAGAGTCCCTGTTATGTTGGGGAAATTTATCCCTTGGAAAAAATTCAAAATCATCCATTTTATAGGAAGGTGAGTGTAGGTGTTCTTTACTTCTATTGTTTCTCACCCGAAGAAAAAAGGTGTGATGTTTGTGCATCTCCTAATCCCTTATTTCAGTGAAATATCAGGATAGGGTAAAGTGATTTTGGAATGTGTTATGTCTGAAAAACGTATCTAGGATTGAGGGGTAGTTGTTGGTGGCACCAAAATAATAATTCCCATTCAATGGGTTTCTAAAGACTAACTGTGTGGACGAAGATGCTTCAATCATTTGAGCTCCAGCCATAGGTCTTAGAGAGAAGCTGTCTCCTAGTCAGGGGAAATACTAAGGTCATTCAAACCATTGTACAAATTCCTATCATAAATATGAAAGATAGGAAGAGTTTAAACCTATGGTATCATCATCTTTCTTCTGTTGTTCACATTTGGTGGAAATAGGTGGAGGGCCTTGTACCCATGTCATCACCTAATGTCATTCCCTCCCCCTTTGGATTCCATTGAGTCTTTAAAGAATGTTTGGAAATTTGTCTAGACAGGCTGAGCACATGGTTTGTGCACGATTAGGAGTGACCGTGTGCCAAGAATCCATGCAGGAAGATTGATAAGCATAGTTAGTTTATGGTTTCACAAACTGTGCGGACTAAACGTGTGACCTTCCCAAATCTTGAAATTTTTGTGTCTTTCTGTGTCGGCCCATGCTGGATAGTTAAGATGGTTGGTTCTTATGGTGGGGAGACCCAATATGATTCTCATGTATGTTCCTTCAGAAATTTTGAATGGAATTCTACCCTATGTACTAGGGAGTCCGTTCAGGCCTCCCCTATTAGTGCCCTGATTCTATCTCGGAAAAAATATTGGTCATCTCTTATGGTGGGGAGCGTATTTGTGTCCCCCAATAGTATTAACTTATATTTATCCATTCTCTTTTATAGGAAAATATTGTCTCATTCATAGCTATCTAGCTACCAACATTTTCCATGAATAAACGTTGGGATTGGAGAGCTCCTAATGGTTTAGTTAAATTAAGGTAAGTGTAACCTTGTTCAAAGTTATTGTTTGTTTTGGTGAATTTCTTGAGTCTTGTTCGGATAGTGTTTGAGGAGTTTTATTTTTGGATAAAGTATGAATGTGATAGAGAATTTCAGGAAAGTGGTGTATGTTTTGGTTTTGAGAGTAATCCTTCCTTAATTGATCACTGGAGGTGTTTTGGCCTTTGGTGGCGAAACCTGGCAAGGGAGTATCTCTTGGTTTCTCAATTGGGTTTGGTTGTTGCTTGGACCTTGATGTGAATTTCCGGGGCAGAAAGTTTTCAAGGTGGGGAGAATTATCACATAAATAACTTATTTTAAAGGTATTTTTAATTTATATTCCATTCATTCTTTGTTTTGGGGGTTTCCAATGCTTTTATGGAGGAATGAGTCAGTTTTCATAATTGGGCCAAACTGTGAGCCCAATTCCAGATTTGAAATAAATTTTGTTTCTTTTATAAATCTTTCATTTTTCTACATTTTTCATCCATTAAAATTTCTACTTGACCTCCCTTTAACTATTAACACCAACATTTAAATTTTTAGCCTTTATAAATCCATAATGATGGGGGGTTTGGGTTTTTATTTAAGTAGTTGGGTCACCCCGAAAGCTCATTTCCAGTTTTAAAAAAACATTTTGTTTATTTAATAACGTATTTGATTTTAACTATTTTTTAGTGATTCCACCTCTAAACTGAGTCCACTAAACCTAGAAGCTCCACCAATCTCTTATCTTCCTCTTTGAAGCTCGTTTTCTGCGTAGAAAAAGTCAAAACATCTTAGACTTTCTCAATTCGAGCAGATTTATAAAGGTAATTTGTTTCCTTCATAACTCTTTAATTTCTCACTCTTTTTACCCCATTCAAATTCCTACATGGTCGTATTATCCTTTTTCGAACCTCCCTTTACATTTTTTCTATTTTAAAATTCATCTACTGGTGTATTTGGGGAGATTTCTACAAGATTCCTCAAGTAAGTTGGTCTTCTTCATTCTTCTTTCAATTTTCTTAGGTTTACATTCAATGTGATTAGGATTTAATCCCTTATACTTGAGTTTCCTAATATTTAGAAGTTAGGGTTAGAACCTAGGGTTTTATTTTTTGTCTTTTGGGTGAAATATTGTGGTTTTAGGTTGGATTTCACTTCTTTGAGATGCGGCAGTGGTGTTGTTTATGTTTCACTCCATGTTTTGAGGGTTTCAACATAAAAGGTAGGTGGTTCCATGTGTAAACAATTATTTATGAGTTAGATTGCTTTATTTACTCAATATTCATATTCCTCATATGTTGGGTGTGGTGCAAACAAAATTTATGGTTGATTTTGTTATGTTTTTACTTTTATAGTTAAATTTTAACTTCAAATTGGGTGTTTTCATGTGTAACTCATGGGGTATTATTTTGGTGTATTTTATAACTTATGGAATTGGTTTACTAGATCTCTTTTTGGCCTGAGTATTCTGGTTTGGTAATGTATCAGTGTCATGTGGGCCTAAAAAGAGGGTTTTTGAATAAGTTTGATGTGTAAAACATTGTTATACTTCTTGAGAGCATTTTATGAAAGTGTTGTTTTTATTTGTATATTTGGTGGTATTATTCAAGGTGATTTTATAACACTTTATGGTGGTTTTATAAATGTCTATAGGGATTCCAATTCTATTTTGGATACAAATTGGTATGGTTTTGGTCTTAAATGGTTGTTTTGAAATGGGTTTTGTTTGAAAGACATATTTAAACCACTTGAGTTCTATTTATGAAAAATTATAAATGTTTTAGTTGGTTTAACAAAGTGGTAAAAGGGTGAATATGTACTGTTTGGTGTGTGTGTTCACCTATCATGGTTTTTTAAAGGTTAAGTGATGTTTTAAGTTTTCAAAGATTCTTAGAATATTTTGTAAATTTTTGAAATGTTTTATTAAATTGTGATGTTGGAGAAAAACTTGTTTGTGGGCTGTTTCATGTAAGTTTGATGATAAAATGATTTTGAAGGTAAAAATGGTATTATGTGGCATGTGTGTGTGGGATTTTATGTGATGTGTATCACTTTTTAAATGTTTTATAAAAATGTTTAAAGGATGTGTTGAAGTGTTGAAGTGATGTGAAAAGTGTTGTGGGCTATTTTGGTGTGTGTTTGATTTCAAAATGTTTTTGAATGGAAAAGTGGATTTGGTGACTTTAGGGATGTACATATGTTATTATTGGTGAATATGTGATGTAAAAATTATATGTCTTGACTTGTTGAACTTATTCGAGCATAATGGGAAAATCTGGGTATCTAGGTGGGTGGATGTGTACTAGTATGCAAGTGAATCCATGGGGTTTAGATTCAGTTTCACTTAGAAAGATTGATGCTTACAACTCTAACTAAACTTTGGTGATGATGATTTGGGACCACTAGGTTTTGGGTATGTTCCCTACTAGTGACTCGTGCATGAGAACATATATTTGTGATGGTTACTCTCCCTGAGATACAAGGTACCTGGGACCCACAAGGAGCTAGTGCCTAGGGGTTATTTTCCTATTGCTTCGACTCATTAAATCCTTCATAATTATCATCATCATACGGTATATTTTTCTGGAAAATTCAGTAGATTTGGAATTTATTTTAAAAGTGTTGATTCTTTAAATTATCCCACTTGAAAACTGTTTTTTAGTTGCATCTTTTAGAAATTGTAACTAGAAATTACATGTTTTTGAAAACTTGCATGCTTTTCATCTTTAAATGTTTATCACATGGAATATATTTGTGTTGGTATCCTACTGGGAATTGGTTCACACCCTACTTACACTCTTGGGTGTAAGTAGACTTGGTTTTTTTTCATAGTTTGGGTAGAGTTTTTAGTTCCAGTGGTTCGGGTTTCTAGTAGATCCTTGGTGGTGAAGTCTTGGGGAGATGGATTGAGGGCGGTTCCCCATTCCATGAGGGTTCGTGGATATTTATTTTTTATTTTTTTACCATTTTAATGACATTTTTTACATTATTTCAAATCATGTAATTCAGTTTTGAAATTTTGTAAAATATGTTTTTAGTAGAAAAATCCAGATTTGTTTTATTGAGTCCATTTGTTGTTTAGTGTTTATAAGATCGGGTAAATAATTTACAAACATCATTTTATGATACCCGGACACTTGTGCCAGCCCATAGGGATTGGGAATGACCTTCAGGTCTTCTCACGAGTTGGGTTTGGTGCTGGGTTTGGTGGAGACCAGATTCGGTTTGTGACAGACCCCTTGTGTGTATGAATGTGTATTATTATAAATCCTATTTTCCTTTTAAAGAAGTGATTTTTAAATAGATTTAAATTGAAGTGTTACTTTTTAAAATGGTTAATTAATATATGTTTTTTTGTAGATTTTTTTAAAAATATATTTGTTAAATGATTACGTCATATTATTATTAAAATGTTTTGGCATGGGATACTTTTATCTGGGTGGAATCCTACTGAGCTTTGGATAACATCCTATATTAAAATTTAGTTTTATATAGATCTTGACATCTGTTAGTTATATGTAAAGGTAAGGGATTCAGTAGTGGAGGTTTTTTTCTTAGGGGTTCCTTTGTGGGTATTGGTGGGAGTGTATTTAGGATATTGCCCCTTTAATTTCATGGAGGTTTGGGATAGAAATGCAGTCCCCTTATTTTTTATAGCTTGTTTAGTCTGGTTTAATATTGTAATGTTAATTATGAAAAGTTGATTCTTCCATTTTTTGTTGACTATCTCCCATTTGGATTTACTTATCTTTTCATTTATTTATTATTATTCTATTGGGTAAATTATTCCCATTTTTTAATTTTGATTCCCTAGAACATGTTTTCATACTATGGGGATTGGGAATGCCATTCAAGACATTCCACAGACAAAGTTGGGTGTTGGGTCGAATAACTACCCATATTGGTTTGGGAAAAAATGTTACCAAAGGTGTTTCTTATCTTTTAGGTGATGTTATTTGGGGATGAGATTTGGTATACCAGATCCAGGGTTACCAGAAAATGCCATTTTGGTTACGAGTACAGTGTCTGGTCCACACACCTTATGACTAGACTCAAGTTACCATGTGAAGTTGGGTTTGGTTTAGGTCATTTTCTTCCTATTGTTTTTTTGGTTCTTGTGAAAGGAAATGGGAATTGGTTCAACAGTCTAAGTGATCTTGAAGTTCCTATAACACATGTTTAGTAGGATATATGGTCTTGGAACACTATTTGTTAATATGGTGTGACTGGTGTATGGCCTCAAACCATATATCTAGGTCACACATCGACACTAGTTTCCTCTATCATCATATTATGTCTCCTTGGGTATTGATTTTTTTTTCAAAACCCTTATTTTGAAATCATCTAAACATGATTTTAAAGTAAAAATGATTTGGTTTTTGGAAGTTAGAAAATGAATTTACATAATTAATAAAAAGTATGTTATGGAGATGTGAACTTTTGTGAAATTATTTCGAGTAAATAGAATGAGTTTATTAAGGGTGGGTTTTTATGAATAATGTTTTTGGTTTGTCAAAATTTATTTTTTTGGTAAAAGGGAATATAAAATTTTAAAGGTTTTGAAAATTTGTTTTAATATGAGAGTAGTTGAGTTTTTTATTAAAAGATGAATGATGAAGTGGAGTTTTTGGTGTAACTAGATGTGTTTTGAAATGTAATGAAATGTTATTAATTTGATGTGTATGGTTTGAAAATGAGTTTTTATTTTAATGTATAGTTCCATTCAATGAATATTTTGTAAAATTCAAAATGGGTTTTTATTTTTGTTGTATATCCTTACCAGTGGGTTATTTTTTGGGCACTGTGTATCTTCTGTTGGCTGGTGTAAACCCCCATACAAAATTAATGAACATTTTATGTGGATCCATGGTTGATTCACCAATTTAATACCATCTAGTTGATCAACATAAAGACATTACTCTTTGGATTTGGGAATTGAGTCTACCTCACCTCTCTTTTGATCAAGCTGAATCACATGTAGTGGGAGAGTTTATGTGGAAGGTTGAAAGAGATCTTAGTTTCTTAAGATGTATGAGTCATAGAAGGTGTTGTTTGAAAGAATCTTGTCTAAAGGTCCAATCATATAGTGGTGAAGGGAATCATATTAATAAAAGGTGGAAGCGGTCTGGTGTTGTTATTCCTTGATGTCGTCCTGAAGGGCGTTTGGATCATTCAACATGTTCATCTAAGACACGGAATGTGCTAGAACCCTAGTGTTTAAAATTTGGTCATAATAAGTTTTTATGTCCATTTTTAATATTTTTGGAATGTTTGATAATCAGTTTAAACTCATTTTCCTAGTAATTATTCATAGGTGGAAATAGTAATGTTCAATGTCATTTTTTAGCATCACGTTCTCATTCAAGAACAAGTGCGGATGTTGATAAATCATATGAGAAATTATATTTTAATAGAAATATGTTCTATTCAAACAAATTTATATTTTCCCCATTTCAAGGGATAAATGTTCTGTGTGTTGTTGTTTAATTGTATCCACGCTCATGGAGATAGGGATAATGCATGGGAAACTTTTAATTCACTTTTGCAGTGAAGTTCCATGTTGAGGAAATGCAGGATGTGGGATGTTTTGTGTTCTATTAAAATTGTTTGGATTGAGGCATGGTTGTTTTTGAAACCAAAAATAGAATTTCGATTCAGTGGTTTTCAATGACTAACTACAAGTCCATAGATTCTTCATTCAATAGAGATCTAACCATTAGTCCCAGAGTGATGTTGGCTAGTAGATTGGAACCCCTAGTGGTGTAAGGAGTTATTGAACTAATTTCTATCTTTAGATTTGTAAATAGAGATATTTTAAGCATTCTGGGTAGCTGCTTCTTATTGATTGTCCCCATTTAATGGAAAGAGGCCTGATAACCTCATTATCATGTTTTGACCCACTTGGTAGGAATAGTTCCATCATGCATGTAAATAGGAATGTTTTCTTCTTTTTCTTAGACATATTTGGTTGTAGAATTGTGTATTAAAATATACATGATGATTTCTATGTATGTTCAGCCTTATAAGTCGTTTTTGATCCTGGTTGTGCTCGTTGAAAGTAGTCACATCACAAGGATGTGAATAAATTGTGTAGTGTTTATATTTGGTTTTTAATTTCTTTTATCGTGCCCCTTGTGGTGGTGGATTTAGTTTTTGGGTGATGTTTTCAAGTATTACCATGTTGGTCACCCATGCATGTTGGCATCATTTGTTCTGGTAGGTTGGTTCTATTGGTGGGGAGACCTACCTTGGTTCTCATTGGAATCCCTCAAGATTGAATCTATGTTAGCCTATGTCTTATTGTGGGGAGTTTGTTTGGGAGTCCTGTGTTGGTAACCTCGTTGTGTTTCTAAAGTTAAGTTACCGACTAGTGATCTTGTTTTCTTGTTACACATTAGTGGTGAGGTTTTTGTTGATACTTTCTAAGGTGTTTTGTTTTATGGGATAGTATTATGTGTTCCGTGAAATTCTTACATTTGATCGATCACCTTAAGGTGTTTAAAATTTTGTGGGCAGGAGGCTAATAACAACAAGCCCATTTTTATCATATAAGCTCAATTTATAAGTCTCTTTTTGTATTTGATAGTGTTTTACATTTTTTTATTATTTGTTTGTTGTAATAATCTTTAAACTGTGAGGGAGAATCATTTTTCACTTTTTGGTTAAACCATGAAATGGATTTCTGATAGAAGAAAGCATCATTATGGGGAGAATTGAAACGCCCTAACATTTAATATTTACTTATTTTATAATTTTCACAAGTTTTTTATTCTTTTGTGGTTTTGGGTTGAAACGTGGTTTAAATTTTTGAGTTTTTATAGAAAAATGAGTGTTTTTGACTTTATAGTATCCGACGCACAGGATGAGCACAATTTAGATATTGTGCGTCTTTGCCCAGGTCACCATGTGGACAAACCAATGTTCAAGATAAATAAATAAAAATATATTGAATAATAAAATGAAAATAAAATAAGATAAGATAAGAAAAATTTAAATAGAAGTAATTTTAATAATAATAATAATAATTATAATATAATTAATTTGCATATTAATATTAATATCATTATGTTATTTTTTAATTATTATTGTTAGGTTATTTTTATTTTTATTTTATATATTTAATAGTGTTTCCTCCTCCCACTCTTTATCCACTCCCCCATGCACCCCCATCTCCCCCATACATTGTCTTACTCACGCAACCCCCTATTGGCTGGTGGCTCCTCTAGTGCACCTCCCAGTCCTCCTTATGTCAATCTCCTCTATGGAGGTTCCTACTCATCCAGATGACCCCCCTCCTACAAGCCGCATGGATGACCCTCCACCCTTCTCCCTACTCTCGTGCAATGCCTCCCGGGAGATCTGGAGCGCCTAAAAGGATCCCTAGTGGCTTGCTCCTCCTCTCCCTCTACTGCAGGTGCGACCTACTCTGGGGAATCTCTCCTCCTATTTTCTTTGGTTTTTGTTATTATTATTTGGGGGTTTGGTTCTCTAGTGGGTAGGGTTTCATATTTAGGGTAAGATCATCATATGTTGGGTTTGAACTGCTTGATTAGTGTCCCTCATTTCTTATTTGTGATGCGATTGGGGTGCGGTTGCAGTTTCTCACCATTTTCTGAATGATTCTTCATATGAATTGGTTGGTTCCATGACCTAACATTAAAAGTATAATTTAATATTAATTATAAAATTTATAAATATGTTCTAAGGATTTCATGTGTGTTGTGAAATGTAATTTTTTATTGTTTTGGAGTGCTATGAGATGATAATGGATTTTATAAAAAAATTGGCTATGTTTTGTGTGATTCATTTAGAATTTCTTTTCCTAAAAATGTTTTATGGGTTGGGTTTTGGGTGTGAAACATGTTTGAAAATGCACTTAATATGTGAATGTGTCTGAAATGGTATTTTCAGGGAATTTTGTTCACTATGGCATGTTATGTTTATTGTTCACCTTTGAAATCGAATTGAAAATTGTTTGAAAAATGGAAGCTATGTTTTAAAATTGATCTTAGATTATGTATGGTTTTACAAAGGGGCTTGGTCTATGACATTGGTTGATCATTGGTTTGTTTACATATGTATTTTAAAAATTGAATTCCATGAGATGTGAAATTGATGAAAATATATTCGAAATGGGTTATTGATGTGAGTAAAATAGAAAATGGACTAGTATTGGCATGTAGAACATTTTGTGCCCTTTTAACTATGTTTTTTGAATTGTTTATATAGTAGTGAGACTGTTTTGTAAATGAACATATTTTATGTGTGTATTCGAACTTAGGGTCATAGCTCATGTTTATTAGTGTTCAATTTTTTACCTTATTATGTCTTGGTAAATTGAGTTTTATGAATTGAAAATGTATTTTAATGTGGGATTTGGAATATGTAAAATGGAAAGTTGTTTGTTAACGAAATTGGTAATTTTTTGTATAATTTGCATTGAGTTTTTCGGGTGGTGATTTTTGTGACACGTTAACATTAACATGATCACATGAGAATCCCTTGTATCTAGGTGTGCTAGTAGGTTCTAGTATGCTAGATGATACAAAATTGGTTTGTCCTAGTTTCTTCTAGTAGGATTGATGCTTACAACACTAATAAAAAATTGTGATGACTAGATACCCCTAGAATTTAGTATGTTTATCCTCTATAGTTGATCATGCATGAGGGAGTTCTAGGTCATTTTTTAATGCACATTTCACCGAGGTATGATGTTATAGTGTTCCACTCAAGCACGAATAACTCTAGGGGATTTACAAATTTTGTTGCACTATATATGACGTGGTACCATCCAATAGAATACAATGGACCCCTTGTGTGTATGTATGTGTGTTCTTTTTTATAAATCTAATTTTTTCCTTTAAGAAAGTGATTGGGAAATAAATTTCCATTTAAGTGTTCCTTTTAAAAATTTTGACCTAATAAAAGTTTATCCTAGAATTTTTTAAAAAGCATTTTCTTAAATGATCATGTTATATTTTCTTTAATATTTTTTCCATGGAATATTTATATCTGGGTTGAATACTGTTGGTATTTGGCTCATATAATACATACATCGTTGGGTGATTAAAGATATTGTTGTATGTTTTTTCAATGGGAAGGATAGGTTTTTGGTAGTGGCAGTTTGGTTTATCATTGACTACTTTGTGGGTCATGGTGGTTGCGGCCTGAGGAAGTTGATCCTCTCATTGCATGTAGGTTTATGATAGTATTATTCTTTTCCCCATTTGTTTTAGCTTCTTTAGTATTGTTTAAAATTATGATAATAATTCTGAAAAGATTGTTATGACATGATTAGGTGACTATCTCATTTTTTGGATTATTTATCTTTTTTTGTTGTTTATTTTTATGACAACAATTAAATCATTCCCAGTTTTTAATTTGGATACCCGATAACTTGATTCCATCTCGTGGGGACCAGGAACACCCTTTAGGCAATTTCATGGACCGAGTCGGGAGTCGGGTCGAATGGTGACCCAGCTTGGTTCATGACACACTATTCCTAATGTGAGTCTTCTAAGTACAAGGGAGGGAAATTGGAATATTATTTTATTAGATTTTGGGTGATCAAAGGGGCATGAGTGTTGTGAGGAATTAAGAGGAAAGGAACCGTTTTTATAGTGGAGGTGGGGTGAAAGTCTTGTAAACATTTAAAGAGATAATTCCACCCACAATTTTCATTTTGAAGGTGGATGCAATAATGATAACAGGTCATTCCAAGGGATTATAGAGTCAAAATTTGGAAATCCAATAGATCTTGGTCAAGTTTTTAGTTCTTTTGGGTCTTATGGTTATGGTTTAGTTCCATATTATACTTTATTTAACATTGATCGATGTAATTAATTTTATTTTTATTCAGTACTATTGTTTGTCAGAAACATTTTTCACATTATTAGATAATAAAAATTATTCTAATTAAAAATATGGAATCCATTTTTTCAAATTAATATCAAATAATTGGAATAAATTAATTTAAAATTAATCCTACTAAGGGGATGACACTACATGTTATTAAAGTAAAAATGATCATATGTTTTCTTAGTTTTTATATCAAATTGCAATGTTTAGTTGGTTCAAATGACCTAAATTGGATTAATTGGTCAAATTATTTTCTAAATAAATATTTAAACCAATTTAAAATATTACATAACCTTATAAATAAATTAAATAAAAAATGTATTTTTTGAATTAAAATCTCGTATTTCAAAATATTCATTAAAAAATGAAACCTTACAAAAAATAACAAAAAATTATACTAACATAATTTTATGTATCTCTTCCAAATATGATGTTAATTTTGTAATATTAAATCTATAAAATGGTAAAAATTATGATTTATAAAGGACCCTTCATTAAAAAACATTAAAACTACAATTATAAAAATATATGTTTCTAAGCATAAAATTGTGTTCGTTTTTTTCTTATGTCTATAAAATATATTTAATAAATACTAAAAATATTTTATTAAATATATAACATATATATTAAATTAGTATCTATATATAATTTTAATGAATTTAATTTATTATGGTTAATTGATTTTTGTGTATAAGAATAATAATACGAACTTTTTTATTCAACCGGGTTTGAAATTAATTTATAACTAATTCGTCACCTTTTAATTAATATTATATTGTATAAACCATATATTTTCATAAAGTTTTTAATAATATTCATAACCTCAGATTTAATGTGTTGGCTAGAGATTATCATATTAAAAAATAATATATTATTGTTTGATAAAACTCTATCATGTATCCAACACAAGCCCTCAAGCAAATTACTTGTTGTGTGTTATGTAAGATGGATGTGGTGTTTTGTGTGGAGAAAGATAAAATTTATGTTGTGCGTAGTGCTTGATTAACATGGTGTTTCATGTGAAGGAGGCCTAATATAGTTATTTAAAATAAAATAATCTATTTTTAATTTTATATTAAATGAAAAATATCTCAAAGGTTAAATGAATCTGAAAAATAATATTTCACAAAATCTAGGGTTGTTAAATTATACCCACTGAATATGAATATTGCCCATGAAATTATCCTGGGTTATCAACAGTTTAATACTTAAATGTTTCACTCACATAAAACCACATCATAAAAATGGATACTAAAACATTCCATAAAAAGGGAATGTTTGAAAGATAACAATTACCCAAAGTACCTTGTAGCATGGTTTCCACATAGGATAAAATAGGTTCGGAGTGATGATTAGACATGTAGATAAAAAGTAAATATTTAAAGGGAGTGATTGAGTTCATCAATCAAAAATATGTGAATAAGAAAATAAATGTTGATGGAATCAATGTTATAATTTTTTTTTGGTTTAAAAGGCAACCAGTTCACAAAAATTAATGTATAAAGAGAAAAAATATTCTTTTAATAGTTATTCTAATGTTGGGTAATTATTTTATTGACCGTGAATACAGGGAAATATAATTACTTTATATATTTATATCAAAAAAAATTCACTATTTGGTTATGCTTTTATCTTTTTCTAATTCATCCATTACTTCATCAAATGGATGTCCAAAAATTAAAATTTACTCCCAAAGCACAAAAATATACTTTTAGAAAATATTAATCCCCATAAAAGAATGAAAAATATATCTATTGATATATAAATATTCTAACAAATAAATATTGTTAACACATTAATCTCTATATATAAAAATCAACTGTACTATTTTATCATATATAATTATTCATAAAAAATAATTATATATTAACTAGAAAATCATGTTTTCTAGTTGTGGGTGTGAAACCCTTATCGTCCATTGGTTATGGGTTCATGACCTGAAGCCTTAATTAATATGATTGGACATCTCCCAACATACATTATGTAATTTTATAAAACAAATATAATATAATTTCTATAATATTATGGACATCATATAAATAAGTTTAATCAATGACCAACCTTTTAATCAAGGTTTTCAATACCAACTTAGTGCATAAATACCTGTTCTGATGATTAATTTAATCATTTAATGAATGGTTAACCTTATAACCCTTATGAAATATGTACTTCCAAAATAATAGAAATATATCCATGAAATAAAAATAACATTTATTCCTCCATATATTAGAATGTATCTATTAATTTTAAAATTCCTAACATGGGAATACCTTATTGGTAAATTCTCAAAGAACATGGTAACAACTAGAATTTCTATAAATTATTTAGGAAAAATGATTGGTTTATTATTCAATATATTACTAGATATATTTAATAAATCTGAGAAGTTTTATACTTCATCCTTGAATGAATAATCTACTTTTCAAAAAGTCAATAATTAGTTCCAAGGTAATAAGTACTATCCAATTTACTTATTCATTTCCAACATATATTAATAAAAACAAAATTATCATATCATAAAAAACATTTTAAGGGTTATCTTTCCCGAAATATAGTGTTATCAATGTACAACAACTTGTAATTATATCTCTTTTCTATTCCATCAAAACCATTCAACATGTTCTTGTAAATCCGTAGTGATAAACATATAATGAACAATACATATAAATTTTACCTTCCATAATTCTTGAATCTAAACAAATAAAAACATATAATACATTATCTATAATCCATAGAAAGGTGTACCTCACCATAATACCTCTTTCCTTTCACATTTAATCAGTAGTCTATTCATCGTCAACAATGTAATCATTACTCATACCAATATTATGATCCTCTTTAGTAGATTTCTTTTTGGGACATTGAGATTTATAATGACCATTTATAAAAAAATTAAAACACATAACCTTTGATTATTTCTTGGTGTGGCCAATATTCTCATATATTTCATTAAAAGAACACTTCAAATTTTCATTACAATCGCATGATTTGTGTCCTTCATTACTACATTCAAAAAAATATCTTATTCTTCTAAGACATTCACATAGGTGATTATTTACACATTCATGGAACAATAGAATCTAAATCTTATATACTAAATGGCCTCCACTACCCATACATTCAATAGAATCTCTATTTCCCTTCCCTAGAGAGTTTGAGAGTTAGTCAACTCAAACATTATTAATCATGTTCTGTGAAAACTGATTAGGCCTGGTAACAACATCATTCACTCCAGTGATAATTTCACATGACAACTCATCATAAATTCATTAATCTCATTTATCATTAATATAGTTCATTTTGGTTCCCTTCTTTGAATAAACAAAAATCATACTGTGATAATTATGTTTCATCGAAGAAAGCCACATAGTCTTGAAAATAATTACTTCAAGGATGTCTAAATCATGACATATTTCTTAATATATGACACACTATGTTAATACTATGTTGTTAATATCCATATTATATATGAATCCTTCATGATGGATCATGATGTGTTTGGGAATTCCCAAATAATATCCCCTGAGAGCGTCAAAGTAGGTGTGAAGCAAGGCCTGTTGTTGTGTACAAATTTATCACGAGTCTGGCATGAAACATCTTATCAAAGTTGTTAACCCTAGGTACATTTTTTCCAAATCCACATCCACTTATAATATCTAGATAGTGATGTATTACTGGAAAAAAATCAATATATCATTTACCTTAATTAATGTACACTTTCTTATTCATTGACTCGTCCTCAAAGTTATCATTAGAGACATCCCTAGAAATATCCTTAGAAATATATCATGGGATATCACTAATGATTTTTCATCCTTGTTTCCAAAGGTTGGATAATAATTTCCTTTTATACCAACTATAGAGACCCAGTCTTAACACACATGTATATTAAATCAAATTATTTGAATACTATGTACATTACAAAAATACATTCCTGTGGATTGTAATAGTTTAGTGTCTTTAGAAACATGACAACAATATATTATGTCTTGATGAATGATCTTCAACATCTCCAATAAATATCTCCACTTTTTGTAATTTTACCAAAAACATTTTTCAAACTATGGGAGATGAAACAAAAGAAAGGGGTGCGCTCAAATGATTAATAAGGGTAAATAATGTAGATATGTAATCATAATTTGGGGAATAAAGTCATGTGAAAAATATAATGAAAATAGAAGATCAAACCCAGCATAACAAAGATCATATACATTAATCATTAATAAAGTAGGGATGTTCATAAGACATGAACCATAATAAAATAAACAACATAATACATAAATGCATAACATATGTAGAAAACATGGCATTGTGGTATAAAAATAAGCATATAATATGATTTCTAAAGTAGCAAAGGCATCAATTCCAATAAAAACTTTGTAGAATGGGTTTAATCCCTATATAATATTGGTATTCATGGTTCCTTACCATGGTCATCTTATTAGTCAAGGTTTATTACCAAGATTATATTAGTATATCTAATGAGATATAAATCTTTACCAAATTTATTTGAGGGAGATATAGGTCCCACCCGTATCCTCATGAAATAATACAAAAAAGTTTCATAATATCATAAAAAACTATATCATAAACCATGAAATAAAATGTATGTTATAAATATGAAATCATATAATTACATATAAAAAAAGGTAGGTCTCATAATAATTTCATCAAAATAATTACCAATGAAATATTGATGGAATTAATAAACATATAACCCATGAAAGGGAAACATGTTTCCTAAATACTGATAAATTAAGAAAAAAACCCATTTATAGAAATAATATGAATGTAACCTATAGATAATTTCCTATATGGTTATTAATAACATCATGATATGTCAGTTCATATGGATTTTTTTGAAATATCTTTAAAATAGTTTTCTTTAGGGAAATATACTTTCTTCATAGAGAAATAATTTTTAATATAAATTACCATATGAGAATTCATTTTCATAGAAAATAACTTGAATGATTATAAAGTTAAATTGAAATAAATTTGAAAAAAATTTCCTTGAAATATTATAAGGTAATATTCAAAAAAAGTTAAAAACCTTTCTAATTGAAAACACATTAAAAAAATATAAATAATGCTTGAAAATGTTTTAAAAACCCTTATATTAAAAACGCATGGAAATCCTATAAATAAGGCATGAAAATTTATGGAAAACCATTTTCTTGAAAACATATAAAATACTATTGGAAAATTTTTGAAAACCTTCTTCCTTGATGAATTATTAAATAATCATGAAAACATTTTGAATTTTTTTTCCATAAATGATAATATAATAAAATAAAAAACTTTTTAAAAATAATATTCCTTGAAAACATATTAGATAATCATTAAAACATTTTTAAACCATTTAACATTAATATATCATTAAAAACCCCTTTATTAAATAACCATAAAACATGAAATGAAATCATCAATGTATTGAAGGCAGATGAATCCATACATGTGGTATGAGGTAAAAAGATCAATCCATTTTCATGGTAAAGGTTAGAAAATACCTCATTTGCAAAGTTACATGAATATTCCCTTGAAAACAATGGTAACTGAGAAAATAGAAAAATTATTTTTTTAATGATTAAATCATAATAGTAAAATATTCTTGGAAGCCTTTTATATAAATCATGGGTTTTAAGGAACATAGATTTTCGACTGAAGAGTCGGTAAAATCGGGCTTTCTTAAAAATAATTTCTTAACTATATTATTTACAAAAGAGTTGAATAAATAGTACCAATATATCAAAAAATCATTAATTAATAGATGATAAAAAAATTCATGAATTTTCTTTACATATGGGTCATATTGTTTCATCAAAGGAAACATAAACATAAACAATCTTGAAAAGTGGTGAGATTGAATCAATAAAAAATTATAAATTAGTAACTTTGGATCATACTCTACATGTAAGAAAAGTAAAATTCCTGAAACATAAACTATAAAAAAGGATGTAAATTCATGATATAACACCTAAAATAGAATTATATACACTTCAAAAGATAATATAGTTTTGTCACAAAACAAGAGTCTCAATGAAAGAAAAATGAGAAAAAAAATATTCCATTGATTTCGGTAAATTTGGAAAATTAATCCCCATAAAAGAAATATCATAAAATTAATATTTTAATACCCATGAATTTAATTATAATATACATATAACACAATCATCTACATTACATACAACACACAAAAAGAAATATTGGCGAACCTAGCATGTATCTCACCGTAATAAAAAGTGTGATGAAATCACATTTCCTTGTGTATTGATGTTAATCATACCCATTCAAAAAACCAATTTAATAAATATAAATTTATTATACATCATTTACATAACTATATTCCTATATCTAGTAGAATATATGGTTTGATTACGATCCGATATTACCATCATGTTAACAATCATATGTTAAGGTTTCACTTCAAGTAATATTCACTTTATTCTTCGCATGTGTCTTAATTTTTTCTATCTTCGGTACTTATACATTATATAATGATTCTTATAATGAAAAAATTATATAAATAACATTGATATCTATTATATGTGTTTTATAATTTTATAACTAATATATAAGTACAAAATGAAATACTCCGTTCAGGGAGACGGTAAGCCCTACACATGCATGAATTTTGCTTCCATTTTTATTTTTGTATTGAAACATTGAAAGAAAATGTCATATAATTGTATTTGTATATCATTATTAAATTTTATTTATGGTATCATATATATTATATAAAATTACTTAACACATCTTTAATACATTCTAGGTAGTGTATGAATGAATCATATTTCATTTAGGTGGTGTTTGTCCACACTTCCTTAAACGAAATATTC
This sequence comes from Viscum album, assembly GCA_963277665.1. Classification (NCBI taxonomy): domain Eukaryota; kingdom Viridiplantae; phylum Streptophyta; class Magnoliopsida; order Santalales; family Viscaceae; genus Viscum; species Viscum album. The sequence continues at coordinate 636,719,652 of OY728146.1, read as the reverse complement.
TTATTAACTCAAAATGGAAAGTAAAAAAAAATTCATTTTAAATAAGGATAAAGAGGAATAATTAAATAGTAAATAAAATATATTATATGTATAAACATATTTTATATCATAATATTCATCATGACAATTGGTAACGAAAATTGAATAATCATTGTTTAGTGAGGCAATAGATCGCCGTACAGGTAAATAGTATGTTTGTTACCCTTTAAATAGAGGTATGTGTTAGTGTATATAAAATAATATCATAAAAATAATCTATTATATCTTGGATACATGTTTTTATTCAATAATTTAATATATATAGTGGAGTGTGGAGAAGGAAAATAAGATAATGGACTTGAGGGAAGATGCTACCTATTAATTGGGTAACTCTTTTGGTTTGTGCCAAAAGGGTTCCTTGAAAGGATTTATTTTGAAATGGAGGATTCAAGGAGGAAATGAGGGATGTTGGGAGATTTTTTTATCTATTGATGGTCAAGACAAGAGTCTTTATATGTGTGAGTAATTGAGGGTAATGGATCCCTTTTTATAGTGGAGAAGGAGTCACACTCTGGTAAATATTTGAAGGGAGAATTCAACCATCGTTTTCATGTTTCATATCGATCAAATAATAATATAAGGTCATTCCAAGGTATTATAGGGACTGAATGTGTCCATAAAATATATTTTTTACAAGTTTATAGGTCTTATTTGGATTTAAGGTTATTGTTTAGTCTTTTATTAAGCTTAATTTAACCTTAATTGATGTAATTAAATTTAATAATATTCAATAAATGGTTTCGTAAAAAAATAATTTGACCTTATTATAAATTATAAATTAAGGTGATTAAAAATATGGAATCCATTTTACCAAATTCCAAAAAACATAACTGGAAAACATAATTTAAAAATTAATCCCACTAGTGCAACAACACTGCGTGTTTTTAAAGTAAAAATGGTCAAAAGTTTTCTAAGATTTTTTATCCAATTTAAATGTGAAATTTGTTTGAATGAACTAAATTAGATCAAATGATAAAATTATAATCTAATTAAAATTTTATACCAACATAAAATATTACCTATCTATATAAATAAATTAAAAGATTTTTTGAATTAAAATCTTCTATTTTTAATAATTCATTAAAAAATGAAACCGTACAGAAGAAGACCCAAAATTTATAGTAAACTTATTTTTATTTTTCACTTCTAAATAAATGGTTCATTTTTACTTATTAAATATATAAAAGGTTAAAATTTTGGATTCAGAATTGGTTCAGCATTTAAAGGCGGTAAAACTACATTTACAAAAATATATGTTATTAAGCATGAAATTGGGTTATTTATTTATTTTTTATCTATAAAATATATTGGATGTATATAAAAATAATTAATGAATATATAACATATATATTAAACTATTATATCTCACTATTTTTAGTTAATTTAGTTTATTATTGTAAATAGATTTATGACCTTAAAATAATAATAATAACTTATGTATTCAATCATGATTCATAATCATTTTGAACAAATATGAAAGCTATAAATTCATATTATATTGTGTAAACCATCTATTTTGAAAAATTAGTAAATACTAATCATCAAATATAATTTAACATCTGTGTTATAACTTATTATTTAAAAAATAATGACATATTATTGTTTTTTAAAACTCAATCATTTGTGTTACACATGAGATGAGTGAAATTCATTGTTTCATGTAATGCAAGATACCCTCAATGTTTCATATGGAGCAAGCTAAAATTTATATTTCATGTAGTGCATAATTAAAATGGTGTTTCCTATAATGTAATACAAAAATAGTTATTTAATATAAAATATTGTTTTTTAAGTGTAATGTGGAATGAAAAATATTACAAAGGTTAGATTAATTCGAAAGAAAATAATTCACAAAATTCTGGGGTGTTACAGATACAATACAAGGAATTAAATTAATGGAATACAAGCATCACTCAAGGAAAATAAAACATACATCTATTAAATTAAAATAATTTAATCCAAGAAATATTTTAATAAATATTTGAAATCAATAAAAAGTCATAATTATAGGGCATGGTCATCCCATATAAGGTGACTTTAAATTGGTAACCTTGTGTCCCTTTCATCTTATTATTAAGGAATTCCTTGGCTATCCATATTTCATAACATTTAATATGGAATTGAATCATAACACATTAATCAATTTTTTAAAATATTTTCACTTTCTGTAAGGTATGATATGGCATAATAAGAAGGGAATAACACATGGCCAATGATATTCTATAAACCATTTCACATTAAAGAAGTTTTTATTTCCAATGAAACCACACAAAAAATTATGATTAGTTCGGAAGAATAACATTTTCACTATAATAATACTTCAATTCAATTTAATTATCTTACTCATTTAGAACAATTTATTAAACCAAAATAGTGTGATCTATAATGGTATCCAAACCTGGTAATCTATTCTAAATAGAACAATTTAAGTTAACACATCCCAAGGATGGATTAAATATAATGAATACCATGATTATTATGTGACTTGTAGAAACCATCCTAAAGGGTGTGTACAATATGAGTTCATAACAGTAACCCATGTCAATTGGGTTCTAAAAAATAATACATGTGATCTACCATTTAGTAATTTAGAAGAAACACCCATAAGGTCTGGAAGAAAGAACAATGGATATATCATAACAAATATGAAACATAAATGTAAAGGAATATATATCACTTACATCAACCTTGGCATGGTCCACTAATATGTTATTGGCCATTTTTATATGAAAAAAGAGAGAGAGGTAAGTATATTAGTCAAACACTGTAAAAATAGGGAGAATGGGAATTCCTATGAAAAGAGTCATAGATAGAGAGAGTGGGAGAGTTAAACAACGAAAGGATCAAGAGGATTAAAATCATACTCATACTAAAATAATAAGACAAAAAATCACCAATTAAAACACAGAATAGATGAGATACTTGGAAGCTTAATATAATAGGGAAAAGGGATCTCTATAGGCTTTCTCTAGTATGGAAAATAGTGAATGAAAAAGAGCAGTGGAAGAAGTTTTCTAGAGGTGAAATAGTCTTTTCCTAGAAATTCAAGTGCTCTATTGTTATTCCACATGGTTTAGAAAACTACATACCAACAATGTATTATTCACTCCCCAAATCTAGATTGTAAAATTACTTTTCATGGTTTGAAAAATAGTGTTTCAAAACTATGCATAGATACTGATTATGAGAAACTAAGGGGGTGGGATATGTTCATGGTTTGGGAAACAATCCATTACTAGTGTGGGTCTTTTACAGAAACATGCAAAAGGTTAAACCATTACTCATAGAGGGTCTCAGTGTTTTAAAAAAAATGTGCACCCTTACCCTCCTCTCTCATTAATTAGTTATTGGATCTCGACACCTTTGAAACCCAACTGAACATCCGAGGAGCCTTGAAAATATTAATCCAAATCCATAAATAGCATATTTATGTGCCCCAACACTAAAAATTTCATTTGGAGGCCCAGTTTAAGATCCAAATCATCCATGCAATTTTATTTTAATAAACTATAGTATTTTTTACCAAATCCATTACATGGGATGTTATAGAGATCATCATCTCCATTCCCCCATTTTTTTCTATCCATTTTTTAGGATCAATCGAGATGGTTTCTTCATGTTTTAGGGAGGTCTTTTATTTTACCTTCTTTACTTATATATACCCCTTATTTATTATAATTTGGGATCACCCAATTCTAGGTGTGTGTAGGTTATTCTACCTAATAATAGAGTAATCTTACCACTTTATATGGAATTTTTGGCCCTATAGAGGAGGTATTATGAATGTGGTTTTCATGTTTCTATTAATAATTTTACTTGAGTTATGTTTCCCTATATATTTTTTTATTATATATGTAAAAATGGGGTTAAATTAATTATTCATTTCAGTTTTTAGATTATGGGTTTACTATATTTTATGTTTTGTTAAACTTCTATAGTGGTCCACACCTTATTTCCCAGGGATATATCACTTACTTAGAGCCAAATGAGTTTGGCGTCGATAACTAAATCTGGGGATTTTAGTTTTAAATTTTCATTTTATTAATTCTATGGATATAATTGATTTGATATGTTCTCATGGACACAAAATAATCTAAAACAAGCAAGAGGCTAATTTAATAATCATATGTTTAATTAGGTAGTATTGACATTGCTAAGAATATTTTTCATTTATTGTTTTTTAATTTGTATTTTTTTATTTTATTTTGGGAGAGTTAATACTAATATTATAGTATATATTAGGACTCATGTGATTCACCTCATAGTCTTGGATAGGTCTAAATTATCCTAATAGTCAACAAGGACTATAATTCATTTAAAATGATTCGTTTTCATTGACATAGAATAATGTGTGGCTGTAGAACTCTTAATGTCATGTTTGGTAGTGTGAGTTGGAATTCATAGATTAATTGTTTTCCTGTCTAAAATTTAATTTTCAAAAGTGGTTCTAATTTAATGTAATTATATAAAATATTTTGTGATTTTAGAATTTGATTTTCAAAAAACATTAGCATTTTTTTAAAAAGATAATTTTCATATGGACTTCATATAATGTCTTAGTGTGATTAATATCATATTATATACCATTTCTAAATGGATTTAAATAGAAAATTGCATTGTTACTTATATTGAGTCCAAAAGTCCTGATTGTGATTATTTTCACCATTTAGCTCATTTTGGTGATTATTATATTCATAAAACAAGAATTCATGCAAAAACGCTTCCTTATTGTAATTTTCTTATTGATAGTTATTGGATGATGAATAAAGATTTTTTGGGTGGGATTTTAGGGGAGTTTATATTAAAATAAAATATAATTTTTGGTTGATATGATTTAGTATTCCCCATAAGTTGTAGAGAAGGAAAAATTAACATATTGTTATATATGATTATCCCTTTAGTTGGGATTATATTGGATATATGTTCATAGTTCATATAGGTAGCCTTGATAGGTTGGTTTGTGAAAATCCAAGGGTAATATTTGGAATTAATTTGGTCTCAAAATAAGTTTTTTTTTCTAGTATGTCTTAATTTGATTCTTGATTTATTGGTCATGAATTAGAGTGTGTGTTTTCAATACATTCTTGGTGTCAATTAATAGATTATGAGACACAATCCATGATTGTGATGGTGCGACCACTTCCTTTAGGTTTATAACTACCTTTAATGAGAGGGGTTTAATAATATGTTATTAGAAATAAGATTAGTTAAAACAATTATATGATATATAATATTTGACACTTGTGGAGTGATATAGTATGATAAGGGAACTTAATGTAAAGGAAACCCTATGTGAAAGGGGATTATAATGGTATTTTATTCCCCCCCATGGGGTTGGGTATTATATTTGATATTTGGACTCCCATGAGAGGTGTATCTTGAATTCATATCATCCACCATTCCCACAGGGTATGATTTGGGTAGTTGACATAGGCCTAACCATAAATATTACAGTTGAGTTAAAAGTATGATATGACACCCAACACTAAATCATATGGTATGAGACCAGATTTTTTTACTAGAACACACTATTCCAGTATTGTCCAAAGCATGTGATGGAATTTTTCATGGTTATTTGGTAAGAACATTATTCATTAATATGTATTTTTCTATGTGAATTGTACATAAAATTTTGATGTCAATGTGTTTCATAAGATTAAATTCACCCCATATATGTATGACATAAACATCATATTGATCACACAAAATTCCTAGTATTATTCAAGCATTGTGGATTCCAATTTTGAGATTGAAATATCCCTTTACTTACATTCACAACATGGAGTTTTATGCATATTGTTAGAAATTCATTTTATATTCTATGTTAAATCTACATATTAAATCTAGACATGTGGAAAAGGTCCAGTTGGTTTTCAAGGATGATGAATCATTGTGTAGTTTATCTTTTATGTGTTAGAGGTATGTATATTAAAAATATTCCACATTTCTCCTAGAAAATGGTCTGTGGTTTATTATATTTCATTCATAATTTATGCATATTTCAATTTCTATTCTAATGTTTTTCAATATATCTTGTATATAATTTTTTGGATTTCAATTTAAATATACATGGGTCCTCTTGGGTATCTCTTATTCATATAGGTATTTTTTCGGTATATTTAATATTTTTGATTCATTGATAATTTTCTATAGACTCATGCATGAACCCAAGGAATGAAAATTGAGGGAGTATTCACCTATTTATTTTTCGGGATCTGACTAATAGTTAGTAGCCTCTACCATATAAGTAAATGTACATGAGGATAGGTAACGTCACCACTCAGGTTCTATTCACGTATCTCAGACCTGGGTGTGGAGAATTCGCTTCGAACTGTGTTTTCAGATAGGATATGGTTAGTTAGAGGTGGAATTGGGTTGTCCAGACTCAATAGGTAGAATAATATCATTATTATCATTCATAACATGGATGGAAACCCATGATTTTAATAGATGTTATGTTTTATAACTATGTACTTTAGGATGAGTGATGTATTGGACCATTAATCTATCATTATGATGGGATAGGAATGGAATGAGTCATACGGTATGTTTTGGAGTCAATGAGTTGATCATGAATCATGATAGTATAATTATTAGGGAATGTTATACATTCCAATGGGATTTTGTGTTTGACATGTTTCACCATCATGATATATTATTAAATGATTCTAATAATAAATTTTTTAAGGTATTATACCATAAACAATAAATGTTGATAAGTTGAATATGTATTTAATTTTATTTTTAATTTATGGTTTATGATTATTTTTATATGATCACTATGAAGAAATGGGTTTAGTGATTAATTAATTATCTGGAAAAACATTGTTGTTGGAAATGAAATTTATGTGGTGAAAAAATGTGTTCATAAAATTGTTTTAAAAATTAGGGATATATAAAATGGATGTAACACCTCAACCCTAGTTACCCAAATTTGGTGAATTATTACATAACATTTTCATGATAATAAGGGATCAAATCCTGAAAGACCTATCAGTTTAGTAGCCTTGGAATTACTAGATACATTCATAAGTTCTACATTACATCATGAAATAAAAACATCAACAACATTTTCCCCCCTTCAGAACACACTTATATCCATAGCCTATCCCAGTAGGTCAACTATAAAATACTTCTTCACAACCAAGTAAAAATAAAACATAGAAAGGGGTGAGCTCAGATGCTCAGTAAGGATAAAAATATAGCAGAAACTTTTAATAAATAAGAATAATCATTTAAGGCAATTTATAAGACTAAAACATAATCCTATTAAAAATAAAAATCTGATTAATATAACCAATATAAATCTAATAATTCCATTTAAATATTAACATGGATATTCTACTAGTCGAATAATCACATGCAATATCAATAGCCACTTTCTTAATGATGGAATGCATAATGCCAGACTTCATAACTACATAGTCAAGACTTGTGCCATGACTACAAATAAGATTTTGTCAAGCCCTTTTTCCAAGACACTAGTTTGTATCATGAGACATACTAATGTATCGAGGAGCTATAGAGAGCTCCACCCATCACTTTCTAAGTCCAATGCATTCCTCATATGAAAAGGTTTAAACATAACATAATTATTCATATTAAATATAGAATACGAAATGTCAATACTTAATCCATAAACCATGTATGGTATTAAAATAACACATCCATAGTCAAAAATATCACAAAACCTTCAATACAAAATGAATATTTGTTTTATATTTAATCAATTTCAAACAAATGTAAAATATATCAAAGGATGCTAACAAAGATGAAATCGAAACTATTTGAGAGAAATATCTCTTCCTTTTTTCTTTGAAATCATCTAAAAGTCCTATAATTATAAAAGAAAAAATTTATTTGAAAATATTCTTATAAGATTTTAATGGGAGATTCGATGATGTTATAATGGGGGAAAATAGCTGCACCTGCTATATAAGTTAAAAGAATACATTCTTACCTTAATTTTGTCAAAAAGGACATAAAGTACCTTTTTTGGAAAACGGCAGAAAGATTAATTTAAAAATATATAAGGTCAAATAAGGGTATAAACGACTTTAACACATAGTTTAGAAAATAGTAAAATGTTTTGAAATACATTTTTAAGAAAACACGGATGTGGATGATAAAGAGGTCCCAGTTGATACTTACATATTAATATCCTCAGATAAGTAAAGAGATTATAGAATTAACCCTTACCATTTACTTTTCCTTAGCCTATGGTATGTTAACCTCCTAGTTAGAACATTTTTATTAAGTTATAAAATAACCATATACATAAATATGATATCATATATGATCCTCTAATATTTTTTTATTAATAATATTTTAGTAGTATCATCGTATCAGGTGTTAACTGATCCATTTTCCTTTATATGCTCAGTTACGTAAGCCATGTTTGTTATGGATAGGCTATATTTTATTCATATCAATAATGAAATTAAGTTCTTAAACATTATTTTTAATCATAAAATGATAATTATTCTGGAATGATAACGAATGGGAATGAATCTCATCGCGTTCATGGAGACGGTAATCTGTACGTACGTATGTATGGTGACTTTGACATTCATATGATGGATAGAATAATGAATATGGTTGTACCATTTTTTTAATAACATCACTATATATAAAAGATACTGGAGTTATTATTTTTTAATGGAAAAAATTAATAATGAGTTAGTGGAAGAAGAAAATAACTTGAAAGAGGTTATGAAATATTTACCTCTTCTTCAGGTTCTTCTTTTTGATTTGATCAAAAGGGATCCTTAAGAAGGATTTATGTCCAAAGGAAGGCCTCTAGGATGAAGGTATAAATTTTTTGAGGATATTTGGCAGGGTTTGGTCAAGCCAAATGGCTTTGGATGTGTAAAATTAAGAGAAGGGGAAGTGACCTTTTTTAGAGAGATGAGGGTCACTTTAGAAAAAACTTGAAATATTAGTTTATAATAAAACAATTTTCTGTTTTAATGGCTCGAGAATGATTTATTTTGAGGATATGATGGGGATGGGTCAAAAACATCTCAACCAATAAGTTTTAGATAGGTTTAGGTCACCATATTAACCTTATCTTTTAGATTTAACTCTTAGTTAAATAGCATGAAATTTACCATGTCTCTTTGTATTTTTATATTATATGGTTAATAAACTTACTATAATAAGCCAAGAGATCTAAAAGTGGTTCATTATTAATATATATATCCTTATATATTTCCTTTTGACTAAACTTGTATTTTTAGGAATATTATATCAATTAATAATATAGTATTTGTTTTAAAAACTCAATTATGTCAATTTTGACACTATTTAGTTTTTGGTTTTTGTGAAAATCATAACATAATGATTACATAGAAAAAAAATTATTTAATAATCCCTAAAATGTCATATTATCCTATAAAATTAGTGGAATTCATCAAAAGTTTCAAATTACATTTATTTGGATAATTTTAATATCAATTATTTTAATCTTTCATTAATAAGTTTATTACTGCATCATTATTGTGTCATCAATAAATTAAATTATTTAATGTATAAAAATAATAAATAAAATACCATTATTTAGGAAATATTTTTAGATTTATAATTTTTATTTATAGTTTATTTTACCTTTTTATAGCCCTATATTAAAAATGGTTTAGTTATTAAACATTGAATTTAAGTCTTTTAACTATTCTTTAAATAAAATTATAATCAAAGTACTAATCTAATCCAAATAGACCCAAAAGGATAATATTTTATTCCTATGGTTGTTTTTGGTCAAAATAAACTTATCCAATAGAATTAGGACATGTGTTAAGGTAATTATAATATCATGTTTACCCTTAATTACGATATTTAATTTTAACCATGGTAAATAAAAGTAAAACGTTGCTATTCACCAAAAACTATTTTCATCTTATTGAACCACATTTTACTTACCTAGGTCAATCGTGTCTCTCTGATTTTTGAAATTAAACTCATAAAAGATTTAAAATTAAATTTTATGCAATTTTTCAAATGCTCCTAGAAGGTGGGTAAAAGACGGTAAAAAGTTCAATAAAATTTTATATATCTAAACTTATTATAAAATGACTCCAATGAATTAAATTGAACATATATATGTATTATGTATTTATTTTGTCCTAAAATAAATTAAAATAAAACAACTAATTATTTAAATAAAGAGTCTGTTTTAAACAATAACGCAATGTTTTTCACTATTCATCAATAATTAAAAGTATATAGAAAAATACCAAAAATTCACCCTAACCTAATTTTTGATATTCCGAATCCAGAAATAAAGTCCATTTTGAAAAATAAAATTTATAAAATTTCAAAAAATTGTTATTACTATTCATAATGGCTAGTTTGATTGGTCGTGGTGTGTTAAAACACCAAGTTACGTACAACGCAAGCTACTACATTATTCTAAGGAAAACGTACCATGGAAGCTTGGGGTGTTACATTTTCCCCTCCTTAAAATAATTTAATCCTAAAAATTTCTAACATATTAAAGTGTAAAAAGATTTGGGTGGCTCTTCATCATATGTTCATCGGGTTCCCATGTTGCCTCTTCCATCTTATGATTTCTCCATATAATTTTCACCAAACGAGTCGTCCTGTTTTTCAACACTTGTTCTATGTTATCAAGAATCTTGACAGGCTCTTCATAATAAGATAGATCAGGTTCCAGTTCAATTTACACATAGGTAGTACATGCATTGGGTCAGGCATGTATTTTCTCAACAGTGATACATGGAACACATCATCAACTTTAGAGAGACTTGGAGACATTACCAAACGATATTCTACAACTCCAATTAGTTCTAGAATATCGAAAGGTCTGATGTACCTGGGACTCAATTAAACCTTCTTACTAAAATGTATAACACCCTTCCATTGAGATACTTTTAAGAAAACATGATCTCTTACCTGAAATTCCAAATCCTTCCTTCACTTATCAGCATAGTTCTTTGGCCTACTTTGATCTGATTTTATGTTGGTATGGATAATATTTACTTTTTCTAATGTTTCCTCAACAAGTTCTCGGCCAATGAGTTTTCTTTCACTAACATCATCCCAAAAAGTTAGTGTGCAACATCTCATTCTATATAATGCTTCATATGGTGCCATATGAATACTTGAATGGAAGCTATTATTATAGGAATATTCTACCAAAGGTAAATATTGATCCCACATACCTTGAATGTCAATTGAGAAAGATCTCAACATGTATTCCAATGTTTGAATAGTCCAATCTGATTTTCCATCAGTTTGAGGATTGTAGATAGTGCTCAAACAAAGTTCAATATCCAGGGAATTATGAAGACTTTTCCAAAATCATGATGTAAAACATGGATCGTGATCAGAAACAATCGACAAGGGTACTCCATGAAGTCTTACAACTTCATTAATATATAGTCTTTCTAGACATTCAAGTGGTAAATCTTCTCTTATAGAAATAAAATGTGCTGAATTGGTAATATTATCAACAATGAACCATATTGCATCATTTCTTCTATGATTAATTGTTAGTCCCATGATAAAGTCCATCGTAATATCATCCCATTACCACTTAGGTATGGGAAGAGGTTTCATGAATCCTCTAGGATGTTGTCTTCTATCTTTCACTTGTTGGAAAACCATACATCTAGACACAAAATCAGAAATCTCTCTCTTCATTTTGTCCAACCAAAAATGTTCTTTCAAATCTCTATATATCTTAGTGCTACCAAGCTGTATAGAGAAATTGAATCTATGAGCATCATCCAACAATTCCCTTTTTAAATCAGGTATATCCGGAACACAAAGTCTCTTCCCAGATTTCAAAATTCCATCTTCATATATGAAGTCATGGAATATCCCATCATTCATAGATTTAATCATCTTTTGAAACTCCTCGTCATCAGTCTGAGAACTATTTACCCTTTCTAGTAATGATGGTTTTGAAACCGTTTAAAAAAGTATTGATGTTTCACCTTCCATGGTTATTCCCATCTATATCTTTACTAGATCCATAAAAATAGGATCCCTTTCCACTCTAATCTTATTCAAAACTCCATGATCCTTTCTACTCAATTCATCTTCCACCTTATTTTCCTACCTCGAGTGGTAGTGTATTGGGCAATCATAATCCTTGTGTAGTTCAGGCCATCTCCTTTGCCTCGTGTTGAGTTATTTTTGTGAGAAAATATACTTCAAACTCTTGTGATTAGTATAAATCTCACATTTTTCACCATTGAGGTAGTGTCTTTAAATATTCAGAGCAATGATTGCAGTTGATAAATCAAGATCATGAGTAGGATTGTTTTTCTCATGATGTTTTAGCTATCGTGATGCATAGGCAATAAATCTATCATTCTGCATAAGGACACAACCAATTCCTTTCTTTGTCACATCACTATAAATAACAAACCCATCATTCCCTGATGGTAGAGTCAAGATAAGAGCATGACTAATCTCCTCCTCAGTTCTTCAAAACATTATTGACACTCTTTTTTCCAATCAAATTTAACCCCTTTACATGTGAGCTAGGTTAATGGGTTAGCCAACCGGGTAAAATTTTGGATGAGATGTCGATAATAACCGGGTAAACCAATAACACTACGTACCTCAGTTATACTCATCGGTGCTGACCATTATTATATTTCCTTGTTCATTGAAGGATCAATAGAGACTCCATTCATAGAGAAAATATGGACAAGAAAAGAAATCTCTGGAAGACAGAATTCACACTTGCTAAATTTCCAATATAATTCATTTCTTATAAGGATCCTTAGGATAATACGCAAGTGATTTTCATGATCTTCATAGATTTTTGAGTATAAAAAAATATCATCAAAAAATACCACTATAAAGTCATCAAGATATTCCTTGAAAACTCTATTCATTAGATCCATGATGACAGATGGTGCATTAGTCAATCTGAAAGCTATTACTGTAAACTCGTAATGCCCGTACATAGTTCGGAATGCTGTTTTCAGAATGTCTTCCTTATTCACACACAACTAATGATATCTAGATCAAAGTTCAATCTTTGAAAAATATTGAGCTATATAATGTTAGTCGAATAAATCACCAATTTGAGGTAGGGGATACTTGTTCTTTATTGTTATATCATTTATCTCTCTATAGTCAATGCAAAACCTCATATATCTGTCATTCTTTTTAACCAAAAGGATAGGGGCACCCCATATAGAAACACTAGGGACAATAAATCCCTTGTTACTCAATTACTCTAGTTTTTTCATTAGTTATAGTAATTCCATAGTGGTCATTCTATAAGGGTTCTTCATTATGGGCCTTGAACCATGAATTAAATCAATGTAAAACACAATTTCTCATTCTAGAGGATGTCCAAGTAAATCCTCTAGAAACACATCAACATATTCTTGCACAATAGGTACATCCCCTATTGGAACATTATATTCAACACCTATAGTTATTTCATTCTATTCTTCCCTAATAATAGAATTTAGTAGAGCTATTGGGGGTGTATCTAAATAATAATCAGGTGGTGATGTTTCTATTCTTAAGATAAGGTACTCGTTATCATCATCGAAAATTGTAACCTCCTTCTTCTTAAAATAAATTTTTTTCATCATGGTCTGAAATCCAATCTATTCTGAGGATTATATCTAATTTAATTATGGATATAGCAATGTGATCAGTATGTAAAGAACATTTATAGGCCCTAATAGGAACTGATTTACAAAACCTTATTATGATGATACTTCCCTTAGGTTTTTTTATTGAAAACTCCCTTGTCAAGTCAAATTGAAAATATCTAATTTTCTTCAAAAAAATTAGAAGATATGAAACTATGAGATGATCCAAAATCAAATAAAGAATTTTCTAAACTTGTGGAAACCATTAAATTACCTTACACCACATCTTTTAGAGCTTTAACCTCAATAGTAGTGATTGTATAATCTTGGACTTTTTCTGTAACACCCTGAGATTTTATGAAAAATATTTTTTTAATTTCATTAATATCTTGTGTTGTACGCTACACCAAAAGGAGCTTTCACAACATGCATCCTTGACTTGCCTTGCATTACACGCAATCACGACCTTCCTCGATAGCCTGTGTAGTACGCAATACCAAGTTTCACCAAACAACGATATGCTATTAAAATATTATTAAAACTAGCCGTTATGAATAGTAATAACCACTTTTTAAATTTTTTTAAATTTTTATTTTTCAAAATGGACTTCATTTTTGGATTCAGAATATCGAAATTAGCTTAGGGTGAAATTTTGGTACATTTCGGATAACTTTCATTTTCTGATGAATAGTGAAAATTACTAAATTTTAATTAAAAACAACTTTTTCAATCGAAATAATTAATAGTGATAAATTATTAATTTGAGTGGTTTTAAATTGTATTTAGAATATATTTTTACAATTTAATACAAATTTGGTCATTGGATATAATTCTACATTTAAACCAGACATAAACAAGTGTCAATCTTTTGATAGTTATTATCTCTTAAGAACACGCTATTTGTTTTGACGACGAGAATTAATTTTTTTAAATTAATTAATGAAACTGATATGTTTTGAATTTGGTAAAATAGACATCATTTTTGAGTTCATAATATCAAATATAGATTAGGCCTACTTTTTGGTATTTTTCTGGAAACATTCATTTTTTGATGAATAGTGAAACCACTAAGTGGTAGTTAAAAAAATGAATTTTTCATAAAAATTAATTTTACCGCTTCTGTGAGTGGAATTTCAAAAATCCGAGAGACACGGTTGATGTTAGTAAGTAAATGTGGTTCATTGAGATGAAAATAATTTCTTGGGAAATAATAACTTTTTACTTTTTTTTACCATGGTTAAAAGTAAATAGGGTAATTAAGGGTAAAAATGTTATTATTATTACCCTAACACATGTCCTAATTCTATTGGATAAGTGTAATTTGACCAAAAACAACCTTAGGAATAAAATATGATCATTTAGGCCCACTTGGATTACATTAGGACATTTATTATTAATTTATTTAAAGAAGGGTTAAAATAGTTAAAATCAACGTTTAATAAGTAAATCATTTTTAATATAGGATTATACATAAGATAAATTCAATTATAAATACTCATTAGAAATCTAAAAATCATTCCTACATAATGGTATTTTATTTGTAATTTTTAGACATTAAATAATTTAATTTATTTATGACACAAAGATGATGCTGTAATTATCTTATTAATGAAATATTGACATAATTGATGTTATAAAGACCCAAATAAATGTAATTTGAGACTTTTTATGAATTACACTAATTTTCTAGGTTAATATGACATGTTATTATTGATTTAATTAACGTTTTTCGAACTAGTCATTCTTTTATGAGTTTCACAAAAATCAATTACTAAATAGTGTCAAAATTGACATAAAATAGTTTTTAAAACAAATATTATATTGTTAATTGTTATTTTATTCCTAAAAATATAAGGTTCTTCCAAATGACTTATATAAGGTTATATATATTAAAAATAAATAACTTGGGGGTTCGTTTGGCTTGTTATTGTAAGTTTATTAACCTTATAGTGTAAGAACACAAAAAGACACGGTAAAAGTAAAATTATCTAACTTAAGGTTAAATATAAATGATAAGGTTAAAATAGGAACCTAAACTTGTCTAAATTCTATTGGATGAGAGGATTAAGACCCATACATACCTCATCTTCTAAATAAATCAATTTGGAGATATTTAAAAACGAATTTGGCTTTATACTAATATAATATTTTTTGTTATTCCAAAGGTGCCCCTCTCCTCCCTTATAAAAGGGCACCTCCTCCCTCTCTTCCTCACACCGCTTTGAGCCTTCAAGCTTGGCCAACACATGCCAAATTCTCTTCTACACTTCCCTAGAAGCATCCTAGAGGTCCTGGTCTTCTTCAAAGACCAATTTTATTGCCCTAAGAGGAGGACTCAAAGAGGCGCTTCAAAGAAGAGGTAATGTCTGTTACCGATTCTCTCAACTTTATTTCTTATTCCAATTATTTTTCTTAGGTTGTTTCATTATGAAGTAATAACATCAGTATCCTTCATATACTGATATGTTATTATAAGTATGAAACAACCCTATTTCACCATCTATCCATCCTACGGAAAATGAAATCACCGCGCGTGCGTACGTACGGAATACCGTCTCCATGCCGTGGTGAAATCTGTTTTTCCACCAACACCTTACATGGGTGGGTATAATGGTGTAAAGAATAACTATATATGGTTATTATAACATCATACTGATTCTGATATATTATACCATCCTCTTCAATTCTATTCAATAATTATGGGAATGATATAATCGCTTGTGCGTACGTACAGACTACTGTCTCCACGACGCGATGAGATTCATTATCCATGTTAACCATACATGAATGATCATAAAGTATATATAATGAATAATAATTAAATATATGACATAATAATTATACTGGATTTATGTATATATATATTTATGTCATCTAATTAATTCCACTCAATTCAATAAAGAAACGAAAACATCGTTCATGTGTACGTACGGCCTACCGTCTCCATGAACGATGTATTTATTTCCATTTATCGATCCATTATATATATGTATATTCTGAATATATATTATATATAAATCATGTTTTACATTCTGGATTTAAGTAATCATGATCTAAGTAATCATATGAATAATTACAAGTTAAAACACGAACGACAAATGAGACTATTTTACCCAAAACGCTACTTTAACATGAATTTACAAAAGAACGGGTAATATAAAGTCAAAAGTGAACCATATATGATATAATAACAATGAATATGAATATTTAATAATTCAATTACATTATTTAAATCATTATACAGGAGGTTTGAACACTTACGAAGCGAATCGGACCTATGGTAAGGGAAATATCACAATCTCATTTTTATCCGAGATTGTTTATACTTTGGTATTTACTGGGGTGTATTTTATCATCCACATCCATGTTTCCTCAATATGTAATATTATTTCCATCCACCTACAATTGATTAAATCCAATTTTACCCTTCGATGAGTTTTTAGTAAAAGATATGAAAGGAATCTTTTGTCGTTTTTCGTAGGAGGTGCTTTTTGACTTTTCCGACAAAAGTACGAGAAGAATGTTTTTTTAACTTATACGGCATGGATTGATTTTTAAAACATTATTTCCAAGAAGATTTATTTACAAGTTTTCAAGTTTATTTTTAATCAACTTCTTTTAGTTTAAAATTGTATGACATTTTAAGAAAGGAAAATGTTTTTGAAGTAGAAAGGATATTTTCCTCAAGAATGGAGTTCAAGTGTTTTATCAAAATTATTTTCCATCTAAGATAATATAGGGTTCTGTTTCTATCTCTATTATTACATTGATTTGATTATGTTGTGATGGAATTATTTTTATGAATTCCTTTATCTTATATGAATTGTTTTATGATGTCATGTTGTTTAAGAATCCCATTTTTACTACATGGGTTATGCAATGATGTATGATTTATGATTTTGTGGAACACATAAGAATGGTATCATTATGAGATGGGTGGGACCTATATCTCCCTCCAATGCATTTGGTAAAGATTTTATATCTCATGAGATAGACATGGCTGGAACGGCAGGTTAAACCGGTTCAGTGAAACAGGACTGAAACGAGGAGTGAACTCGGTTCAGAAATGGACTTTGTCCACTAAGATAGTCTTAGCAATGAGTCTTGAGTAATAAGAAATGATTCTCTATGATTATGTTTATACGACACAAAGTTTCATGTTTTAAGTTATGATTATTGGGATTACATTTCACTACTATGATTTATCCCATGTTATGATATTATGATCTCTTTTGCAGGTTAAGATTTCCAAAATGTTATGTTCTTATAAATATTATGTGATTGATATTTCTTTTGTTTACCCTTATTGAGCATTTGAGCTCACCCTTTTATTTTTTCTTTTTCCCAGGATATAAAGAAAGGTTTTAGGTAAAAAAAGGGAAGATCTTTATGGGAGATGTTGAAGATCTTTCACCACGATTAGAAGATTATATTCCGAGTTCCAAAGACACTATACTATTACGTTCCTTGTGTGTGTGTTTTTGTTATGTACTATGTATTTCGCAAAGTTAATGTAATGTCCATGTATGTTAAGGTTCAGGTCTCTACAGTTGGTATCATAGGAAAGGTTTAGTCAACCTTTGGAAACTAGGATGCGATAACTTTAGTGAGATCCCTAGAGATATTTCTAAGGTATGTCTAGGGATGTCCCTAAGGTTAAGTATAAGTATAGGTTATAGTAATAGAATTATGGTAACCTAAGATGTTAGATATTGAAGGTACTCCCCTTTACTATGTTGTTTTCTCCAGCATGATTTTTGCCTCTCACAGAATTCTTTTCGTGTTTTAGTTAATGGAGGGAACCAGAAGGAATTTGGTTAACATTGAATCCAATGGACAAATCAGTGACTATGAGAAACAAAATTGTGTAATTCCTAGAGAGAAAGATATTATGATTATGTCGAATCAGTCATCGCGATATATGATTAACAAGGTGAAATTTAGTGGTATGCCTAATTCATCAAAGAAGTGGAAGATAAACTATTATGCATGTTCCCATGTTGAGGATCATAAAGAAAGGAAGATTGCGATTTCTAAAGAAGTGAAGAAGAACCTTGAGGAATACCTCAAATGGAGGGACATATGTTATCTGTGTGGAGAAAAGGGTCATAGAGTGATAGACTGTTATAGAGTTCAATGTATTATTTGTGGAGAATATGGGCATTACCCAACTCAATGCCCTGACCTAAAAAGTTACTTCTAAATCAAGGAAGGACTTATTCCAGGACAATAATTGAAGTGGATGGATTGAAGTGTTTATGTATTGGTATTCAAGAATAATGTTGTTGAGGTACTTTTATTAGAATATTTTTGTATTATTCTATTGTGGTTTTCAATAATTTTATGGTACTGGTAACCATGGAAAGTGATTGAGATATTTTTGGAAAAAAAAGATGATATGCGTATAATGAAGGGAAACCTAGAAAATGAAATATTTGACAGTATTCATGAGCTCATGATTTATATAAGGACTAAGTGATATCATGGTTTGATTATATAGAATTTTTAGAATTTTGGTATGTGGAAAGTGTTAACTTTTAACTGCATTAATGTTTTCACTAAGGTTCAATGCGTATTCAAGAGAATACATGATTAAGGCCTTTGAATGTTTGGAATGTGACCAAAAAGACATATCTTATGATATATGTGGATCAGTGATGGTATTAAATCTCTGGTAATTGTTTTCACTATATTATGAGAGTGGACTGCAGTATTATCGATAAGCCTAAAGATTGGAATGTATTATGTTGGACATAAGTTAATATCTTTTAGGGATAGAATTTTTTTCGATATTATTGATGGGATGTTATAGTAATATTGTTTTAGAAAAAGGAAAACCTGCAGGACGGGTGACAACCCATCGCGTCGGACAAGGTCATGGGAATCGAACCCACAACCGAAGTGTGACTAGCCTTTATCGCCTACCACTGGCCTACAGAAACTCCCTGTTTAGTAGAAACTAGTTTTATTATATTAAGCAGTATGATATATGAAGTATAAGTCCATTTTAGGAACCATATATCATTAATCTCACTATAGATGGACTTATGTATTTTTTGATAACTTTTCTAACCTTTTGTTTGAGACAGATGAAATGACCCATCATTCTATCTCATGATCTGCTAACACATCAAGAATGACAAATTCAACTTCATTTCTTTAAGAGATGAAGTGGAAATTGTGCCAAAGAACTACCAACGGTGAGACTATACCAAAATAACGAAAGTATTTCTTCTAATTCCAATTTCATCAACTTTAGGGAAATGATCTTGAAAACCAAAAATGTTGTCCTAGTGCTCTTATATCTGATGAATCAGATGGTACCTTAGATCATCACAAATCTATGGCTTTGTGATTGCTAGCTTTTCCATAGCCATGTTCTCTACCAATCTCCATCAGAACTTGATGGTTAGATTTTTCTTCCATATCCATATTTTCATCTATGTTCTCCTACGTGGAAACCCAGTGATGAGTTAATTTGGGTAACCGTTACATTTAATACTTTAGTTTTTAAAGCCATGTTTTGGTATTCCTTTTTACGATGTGGGTTTCTATTAAACAAACTTTCGAGTATTAAACCATTTATAACCCCGACGAATTTCAAGGGAGAAATTCAATTTAAGGGGGGTATAATGTAACACCCCGAGATTTTAAGAAAAATATTCTTTTAATTTCATTAATGTATTGTCTTGTACGCTACACCAAAAGGAGCTTGCAAAATACGCATCCTTGAATTGCCTTGTATTACATGCAATCACGACCTTCCTCGATAGCGTGTGTAGTACGCAATACCGAGTTTCACTAAACAACGATATGCTATTAAAATATTATTAAAACTAGCCATTATGAATAGTAATAACCACTTTTTAAATTTTTTTAAATTTTTATTTTTCGAAATGGACTTCATTTTTGGATTCGGAATATCGAAATTAGCTTAGGGTGAAATTTTGGTACATTTCGGATAACTTTCATTTTCTGATGAATAGTGAGAATTACTAAATTTTAATTAAAAACAACCTTTTCAATCGAAATAATTAATAGTGATAAATTATTAATTAGAGTGGTTTTAAAGTATATTTAGAAAATATTTTTACAATTTAATACAATTTTGGTCATTGGATGTAATTCTACATTTAAACCAGACATAAACAAGTGTCAATCTTTTGATAGTTATTATCTCTTAAGAACACGCTATTTGTTTTGACGACGAGAATTAATTTTTTAAATTAATTAATGAAACTGATATGTTTTGAATTTGGTAAAATATACATCATTTTTGAGTTTATAATATCAAATATATTTTAGGCCTAATTTTTGGTATTTTTCTGGAAACTTTCATTTTTTGAGGAATAGTGAAACCACTAAGTGGTAGTTAAAAAATGAATTTTTCATAAAATTTAATTTTACCACTTCTGTGAGTGGAATTTCAAAAATCCGTGAGACACAGTTGATGTTAGTAAGTAAATGTGGTTCAATGAGATGAAAATAATATTTTGGAGAATAGTAACTTTTTACTTTTTTTTTACCACGGTTAAAAGTAAATAGGGTAATTAAGGGTAAAAATGTTATTATTATTACCCTAACACATGTCCTAATTCTATTGGATAAGTGTAATTCGACCAAAAAAAACCTTAGGAATAAAATATGATCATTTAGGCCCACTTGGATTAGATTAGGACATTTATTATATTTTTATTTAAAGAAGGATTAAAATAGTTAAAATCAATGTTTAATAAGTAAATCATTTTTAATATAAGATTATACATAAGATAAATTCAACTATAAATACTAATTAGAAATCTAAAAATATTTCCTACATAATGGTATTTTATTTGTAATTTTTAGACATTAAATAATTTAATTTATTTATGATACAATGATGATGCAGTAATTATCTTATTAATGAAATATTGACATAATTGTTGTTATAAATACCCAAATAAATGTAATTTGAGACTTTTTATGAATTACACTAATTTTATAGGTTAATATGACATGTTAGTATTGATTTAATTAACTTTTTTAGAACTAATCATTCTGTTATGATTTTCACAAAAATCAATTACTAATAGTGTCAAAATTGACATAAAATAGTTTTTAAAACAAATATTATATTGTTAATTGTTATTTTATTCCTAAAAATATAAGGTTCGGCAAAATGACTTATATAAGGTTATATATATTAATAATAAATAACTTGGGGTTCGTTTGGCTTGTTATTGTATGTTTATTAACCTTATAGTGTAAGAACACAAAAAGACACGGTAAAAGTAAAATTATCTAACTTACGGTTAAATATAAATGATGAGGTAAATATAGGAACCCAAACTTGTCTAAATTCTATTGGATGAGAGAATTTCGACCCATCCCTACTTTTTCTTTGAAATAAATCAATTTGGAGCTATTTAAAACCGAATTTGGATTTATAATAAAATAATATTTTTAGTTATTCCAAAGGTGCCCCTCTCCACCCTTATAAAAGGGAACCTCCTCCCTCTCTTCCTCACACCCCTTTGAGCCTTCAAGCTCGGCCAAACCATGAAAAAGTATCTTCTACACTTCCCTAGAAACATCCTAGAGGTCCTGGTCTTCTTCAAAGACTAATTTTAGTGCCCTACGAGGAGGACTCAAAGAGGCGCTTCAAAGAAGAGGTAATGTCCGTTACCGATTCTTTCAACTTTATTTCTTCTTCCACTTATTCTTCTTAGGTTGTTTCATTATGAAGTAATAACATCAGTATCCCTAATATACTAATATGTTATTATATGTATTAAACAACCCTATTTCACCATCTATCCATCCTATGGAAAATGAAATCACCGCGCGTGCGTACGTACGGAATACCGTCTCCACGCCGTGGTGAAATCTGTTTTTCCACCAACACCTTACATGGGTGGGTATAATGGTGTAAAGAATAACTATATATGGTTATTATAACATCATACTGATTCTGATATATTATACCATCCACTCCAATTCTATTCAATAATTATGGGAATGATATCATCGCTCGTGCGTACGTACGGACTACCGTCTCCACGACGCGATGAGATTCATTCTCCATGTTAACCATACATGAATGATCATAAAGTATATATAATGAATAATAATGAAATATATGAAATAATAATGAAACTGGATTTATGTATATATATATTTATTTCATCTACTTAATTCCACTCAATTCAATAAAGAAACGAAAACATCGTTCATGCGTACGTACGACCTACCGTCTCCATGAACGGTGTATTTCATTCCATTTATCGATCCATTATATATATGTATATTATGAATATATATTATATATAAATCATGTTTTACATTCTGTATTTAAGTAATCATGATCTATGTAATCATATGAATAATTACAAGTTAAAACACGAACGACAAATGAGACGATTTTACCCAAAATGCTACTTTAACATGAATTTACAAAAGAACGGGTAATATAAAGTCATACGTGAACCAAATATGATATAATAACAATACATATTATTCTTTAATAATTTTATGACATTATTTAAATCATTATACAGGAGTTTCGGACACTTACGAAGCGAATCAGACCTAAGGTAAGGGAAATATCACAATCTCATTTTTATCCGAGATTGTTTATACTTTGGTATTTACTGGGGTGTATTTTATCATCCACATCCATGTTTCCTAAATATGTAATATTATTTCCATCCACCTACAATTTTTTAAATCCAATTTTACCCTTCGGTGAGTTTTTAGTAAAAGATATGAAAGGAATCTTTTGTCATTTTTCGTACGAGGTACTTTTTGACTTTTCTGACAAAAGTACGAGAAGAATGTATTTTTTAACTTATATGGAATGAATGGATTTTTAAAAAATTATTTCCAAGAAGCTTAATTTATATGTTTTCAAGTTTATTTTTAATCAACTTCTTTTAGTTTATAATTGTATGACATTTTAAGAAAGGAAAATGTTTTTGAAGTAGAAAGGATATTTTCCTCAAGAATGGAGTTCAAGTGTTTTATCAAATTATTTTCCATCTAAGATAATATAGGGTTATGTTTCTATCCCTATTATTACATTGATTTTATTATGTTGTGATGGAATTATTTTTATGAATTCCTTTATCTTATATGAATTTTTTTATGATGCCATGTTGCTTAAGAATCCCATTTTTACTACATGGGTTATGTAATGATGTATGATTTATGATTTTGTGGCACACATAATAATGGTATCATTATGAGATGGGTGGGACCTATATCTCCCTCCAATTAAGTGGGTAAAGATTTATATCTCATGAGATAGACATGGCTGGAACGGTAGGTTAAACCGGTTCAGTGAAATAGGACTGAAACGAGGAGTGAACTCGGTTCAGAAATGGACTTTGTTCACTAAGATGGTCTTGGAAATGAGTCTTGACTAATAAGAAATGATTCTCTATGATTATGTGTGTACGCCACAAAGTTTCATGTTTTAAGTTATGATTATTGGGATTACATTTCACTACTATGATTTATCCCATGTTATGATATTATGATCTCTTTTGCAGGTTAAGATTTCCAAAATGTTATGTTCTTATGAATATGATGTGATTGATATTTCTTTTGTTTACCTTTACTGAGCATTTGATCTCACCCGTTTATGTTTTATTTTTCCCAGGATATAAAGAAAGGTTTTAGGTAAAAAAAGTGAATATCTTTATGGGAGATGTTGAAGATCTTTCACAACGATTAGAAGATTATATTCCGAGTTTCCAAAGACACTGAACTATTACGGTCCTTGTGTGTGTGTTTTTGTTATGTACTAAGTATTCCTCAAAATTAATGTAATGTCCATGTACATTATGCTTCGGGTCTCTACATTCTCCCTTGGCATTTTCTGAGGTATGTTTCCTTGGCGGTTCGGAAATTGATTTTCATAATTCCCCTTTTCTCTATGATTGTTTCATTCAACATTGACGGCCTCTTCCTTCCCCTTGAAATCATGAGCATGATGGCCCTTTTCACCACACTAGTAATAGACTCCCATTCCCATTAGGAAAGTACCGGGGTTTTTCTTCCCCCATTTACCACAAGTTGGATATTCAACTTTTACATTCTTCCCTTTATTTCCATTTCCAGAGTGTTCAGAGATCTCTTTTTTTCTTGCTTTTCTTTAAAGTCGTAAGACTTAGAGAATTATTTTTCTATCTTGATAGCACATGAGACAATATCTTTGTACGATGAGATGTATTGTGAGACTAATTCTTGATGGAGAAATGGTTTTAACCCATCAATGAATTGATAAATATTACTCCTTGGGTCACATATATAATCTATTTCATGCCTTGCTATCCTTGTAAAATTAGCCTCATACTTTGCGACATTCTTATCCTCATTTTTTCTTAGACTCGGAAATTGTCTTTCCATATCTGCTCAATAGTCACAAGGAAAGTATTTTTCTAAGTAAATATTTTTAAACCCCCCATTCCATGATCTATACTTCTTCATCCTCCTTTGTGTTTTGGATTAATGATCACCGCATCTCCCGTGAGATGATAAATTGCCATTAAATTTTTTCCCTTTCACTACTCCCCAATGAATGAAATATTTTCTCTAAGGAATTTATCTGTTGATCAACTACTAAGGGATTTTTACTCCCATTTAATATGGGTGGTTGTTCCCTCATAAAGTGTTCTAAAATTGATCCTCCGTGTTGTGGATCAAGGTGCTCTATATAGGTAAGGTTATTATACATAACCAAAGTGAGTTGTCCCAATATGGTGATAAGCAGATCAACACTAGTTGCATCACCAGCTCCACTATAATTATCTTGAGTTGTAAGGAAATCCCAACATGGATTACTTGGGTTGATACAGTTTCCATTCCTTCCACTATGCTCCATTTCTATAAAATGGCATCAAATAGATTAGTTTATGAATTAAAATATATAATTCCTAAATTGTAAAACACTTAACATAAATTGAATAGTTTATGGATATAATCCATAATCATAAAAATGTTTTCTTTGAGGAAGTATATACTCCTGAACCCTTCTTAATGTTTTGTAAAAAAATGAGAATTATCCTAAGCATAACCCCCAGCTGTGTCGTAACCAAAAGTGCGCCAAGGATCGTTGTCGTGCACTAGTTCACCTTCGAGTGTAGCTTAATGCGGGGTTTTTGGGTTTTACCACTACGTACATATGTGTCAGAGGTGCCTCTACCTGCTCGTTTCCAGACAGGGATGTATTTCTTGGAAACTCACAAAATCTCTATAGTACCAAAATTATTGGACGTTATTATATATTAATCCTCAATGTCTATCATTGGGCAGTGTTCTATAAATAGAGTTTTTTCTAAATATAGCTTCCAAGGTTTGTACTAAACTTCCTCTGATACCAACTGTAATTCCCCGACCCCAGTTAACCAGAGTCAGTTTATTGTTACATAACATTAGAATGATCACAAGGGATCAAATCCTAAAAGACCGACCAGTTTAGTAGCCCTAGAAGTACTAGATACATTCAAAAGTTTTACATTACATCATGAAATAAAAACATGAACAACATTTTATCCCCTTTTAAACACACTTATATCATTATCTTGTCCCTACAGGTCATCCATAAAATACTTCTTCACATCCTGGAAAAAATAAAACATAGATAGGGGTGAGCTCAGATGATTAGTAAGGACAAAAATATAGCGGAAAATTTCATAAATAAGCATAAACATTTAAAGCAATGTATAAGACTAAAACAAAACCCTTTTAAACATAATCTTTAGAATAATATGGAAAATATATAATCAAATAAAGTCATATACTTATTCACATGGATATTATAATAGTTGAATAATCACATGCAATATCAATAGCCACTTTCATAATGATGGAATGCATAATGCCCGACTTCATAACCACATATTAAATGCCTTGTGCCAAGACTACAAATAATACTTTGTCAAGGACTTATGTCAAGACAGTAGTTTACCTCAAGAGGATTAAATATCATACTCGTACTAATATAATAAGACTAAAAATCTTCAATTCAAACACCAAATAGATGAGATACTTGGAAGCCTAATATAATAGGGAAAAGGGAGCTCTAGTGGCTTTCCCTAGTGTGAACAATAGAGTATGAGAAAGAGCGATGGAAGAAGTTTTATAGAGGTGAGATAGTCATTTCCTAGAAAATAAAGTGATCTATGGTTATGCCGCATGGTTTATAAAACTACATACCAACCATGTCTTATTCACTTCCCAATACCATATTGTACCATTAGCTAGCATGGTTTGGAAAATAGTGTTTCAAAACGATGCATATATACTGATTATGAGGAACTAAGGCGGTGGGATATGTGCATGGTTTGGGAAACAATCCATTTCTATTGTGTTTCTATTATGGAAACATGCAATAGGTTAAACCATTACTCATATAGGGTCTCAGTGTTTTACAAAAAATGTGCACCCTTACCATCCTCTCTCATGAATTAGTTATTGGATCCCACCACCTTTGAAACCCAACTGAACATACGAGGAACCTTGAAAATATTAATCCAAATCCATAATTAGCACATTTATGTTCCCCAACACCAAAAATTTCGTTTTGAGGCCCAGTTTAAGATCCATCTCATCCGTGAAATTTTAATTTTATAAATGGTAGGCTTTTTTACCAAATCCATAACATGGGATTTTATAGAGATAATCATCTACATTCTCCCATTTTCTATCCATTTTCAGGATCAATCTAGATCATTTCTTCATGTTGTAAGGAGGTATTTTATTTTACCTTCTCTACTTCTATATACCCCTTATTTATTAAAATTTTGCATCACCCAATTCTAGGTTTGAATAGGTTATTCCACTTAATGATAGTGTAATCTTACCCCATTATGTGAAATTTTGGGCCCTATAGAGGGGGTATTATGAATGTGGTGTTCATGTTTCTATTCATCATTTTCCTTGAAGTATGTTTCCTCATATATATTTTTATTATATTTGAAAAAATGGGGTTAAATTAATTATTCATTTGAGTTTTTAGTTTATGGGTTTACTATGTCTTATGTTTTGTTAAACTTCTATAGTGGTCCATAACTTATTTCCCATGGACATATCACTTTCTTAGAGCCAAATGAGTTTGGAGTTGATATCTAAATCAGGGGATTTTAGTTTTAAATTTTCATTTTATTAATTCTATGGATATAATTGATTTGATATGTTATCATAGAAACAAAATAATTATAAATAGGCAAGAGGTTAATTTAATAATCATATTTTTAATTAGGTAGTCTTCACATTGCTAAGAATATTTTTCATTTATTGTTTTTTAATTTGTATTTTTTTTATTTTATTTTGAGAGAGTTAATACTAATATTATAGTATATCTCTGGACTCATGTGATTCACCTCATAGTTTTGGATAGGTCTAAATTATCCTAATAGTTAACAAGGACTACAAGGCTTTTGATATGATTCATTTTCAGTGACATGGAATAAGGTGTGTCTGTAGAACTCTTTATGGCATGTTTGGTGGTGTGAGCTGGATTTCATAAATTAATTGTTTTCCTATATAAAATTTAATTTTCAAAAGTGGTTCTATTTTAATGAAATTATATAAAAGATTTTTGGATTTTAGAATTGGAGTTTCAAAAAACCTTTTCAATTTTTTAAATGATAATTTTCATATGGACTTCAGATAATTTCTTAGTATGTGTAATATAATATGATATACCATTTATAAATGGATTGAAATGGTAAGTTATATTGTTACTTATATTGAGTCCAAAATTCATGATTGTGATTATTTTCACCATTTTACCTCATTTTAGTGATTATTAGATTCATAAAACAAGAATTCATACAAAAAATATTCCCTATTGTAATTTTCTTATGGATATTTATTGTATGATGATAAAAAAAAATTTGGTGGGATTTAAGGGGAGTTTATATTAAAATAAAATATAATGTTGTGTTGATATGATTTAGTTTTCCCCATAAGTTGCAGAGGTGGGAAAATTAACATATTGTTATAGATGATTAACCCTTTAGTTGTGATTTTATTGGATATATGTTCATAGTTCATATAGGTAGCCTTGATAGGTTGGTATGAGAGAGTCCAATGGTTATATTTGGAATTTATTTGATCTCATAATAAGTATTTTTTTCCAGTATGCCTTATTGGGATTCTTGATTTATTGGTCATTAATCAGAGTGTTTGTTTTCAAGACATTTTTGTTGTTAATTAAAAGATGATGAGACACAATCCAAGATTGTGAAGGTGTGGTCACATCCTTGAGGTTTATGACTACCTTTAATGAGAGTGGTGGAATAATATGTTATTTGAAAACAATTTTTAGTTAAAAAAATTATATGATGTATAATATTTGACACTTTTGGACTGATAGGTAATGATAATGGAAATTAATGTAAAGGAACCCCTATGTGAAATATGATTACAATGGTATATTATTCCCCCTATGGGGTTAGGTAGTATAATTGATTTTTTCCCTCTGATGAGAGGGCTTATCTTGAATTCATATCATGCACCGTTCCCATAGGGTGTGATTTGGGTAGTTGACCTAAGCCCAACCATAAGGATTGCAGTTGATTTAAAAGTATGATATGACTCCCAACACTAAATCATATGGTATGAGTCCAGATTTGTTTTATTAGGAAATACTATTCCAATATTGTCCAAAGCATGTGATGGAATTTTTCATAGTTATTTAGTAAGAACATGATTAATTAATATGTATTTTTCTATGTGAATTGTGCATAAACGTTTGATGTTGATGTGTTTCATAAGAATAAATTCACCCCATATATGTATGACATGAACATCATATTTATCACACAAAATTATTAGTATTATTCATGCATTGTGGATTCCCATTTTGAGATTGCAATATCCCTTTACTTACATACACAACATGGAGATTTATGTATATTGTTAGAAATTCATTTTTATATTCTATGTTAAATTTACATATTAAATCTAGACATGTGGAAACGGTCCAGTTGGTTTTGAAGGATGATGAATCATTGTGTAGTTTATGTTATATGTGTTAGAGGCCTTTATATTAAAAATATTAAACATTTCTCCTAGAAAATATGCCATTGTTTATTATATTTCATTCATAATTTATGGATATTTTTATTTCTATTGTAATTTTTTTTCAATATATCTTGTATTTAATTTCAAGGATTTCAATTAAAATATGCATGGGTCCTCTTGTGTATCTCTTATTTATAAAGGTATTTTTTTGGTATATTTAATATTATTGATTCCTTGATAATTTTCTATAGACTCATGCGTCACCCCAAAGCATGGAAATTGAGGGAGTATTCCCCTATTTGTTTTTTGGGATCTCACTAATAGTTAGTAGCCTCTATCATATAAGTAGGAGTACATGAGGATATGTAACATATCCACTCAGGTTCAATTCATGTAACTCAGACCAGGGTGTCGAGAAATTGCATCGAACATTTTATTTATATAGGATATGGCTAGTTAGATGTGGAATTGGGTTGTCTAGACTCAATAGGTAGAATAATATCATTATTACCCATCATAACATGGATGGAAACCCATGATTTTATAAGATGTTATGTTTTATAACTATGTACTTTAGGATGAGTCATGTATTAAACCGTTAATCTATAATTAGGATGGGAGAGTAATGGGATGAGTTATACGGTGTGTTTGGGAGTCAATGAGTTGATCATGAATGATGAGCGTATAATTATTAGGTCATGTTATACATTCCAATGGGATTTTGTGTTTGAAATGTTTCAACATCATATTATATTATTAAATGATTCTAATAATAAATTTTGTAATGTATTATAACATAAACAATAAAGGTTGATAAGTTGAATATGTATTAAATTGTATTTTTTGATTGATGGTTTATGATTATTTTTATTTGATCACTATATGGAAACGTGTTTAGTGATTAATGAATTATCTGGAAAAACATTGTTGTCAGACATGAAATTCATCTGGTGAAAAAAGGTGTGCATAAAATGGTTTTAAAAATTAGGGTTATATAAAATGGATGTAACGCCTCGACCCTAGTTACCCAGAGTTGGTGCATTATTACATAATGTTGGCATGATCACAATGGATCAAATCCCAAAAGACCGATCAGTTTAGTAGCTATGGAAGTACTAGATACATTCATAAGTTTTAAAATACATCATGAAATAAAAACATCAACAACATTTTCAACATTTTGAACACACTTATATCCTTATCTTATCCCAGCAGTTCAACCATAAAATACTTCTTCACATCCTGGGAAAAATAAAACAGAGAAAGGGGTGACCTCAGATGCTTGGTAAGGATAACAATATAGCGAAAGCTTTCACAAATAAACATAAACATTTAAGGTAATGTATAAGACTAAAACACATTCCTTTTAAACACAAACTTCTATACAATATGGCCAATATAAATAAAATAATTCCAATTACACATTCACATGGATAATCTACTAGTCGAATAATCAAATGAAATATCAATAGACACATTCATAATATTGGAATGCATAATGCCAGACTTCATAACCACATTCTCAAGGCCTTGTGCCAAGACTATAAATATGATTTTGTCAAATCCTTGTGCCAAGATACTAGTTTGTTTCATAATATCTACTAATTCATCGAGGAGATACAGCGGGCTCCACTAGTCACTTATTATGTCAATACTTTATCCATAAACCATGAATGGTATAAAAATAACAAATCCACAGTCAAACATATCACAAAAAATTCAATACAATATTGAATGCTTTTATCATAGTGAATCAATTTCAAACAAGTGTTAAATCCATCAATGTATGTTGACATAGATGAAATTAAAACTATTTGAGAGAAATATCTCTTAATTTTTTTGTTGAAATTATTTAACAGTCACATACTTATAAAAGAAAACATTTATTTTTAAAATATTTTTATAATATTTTAATGGGAGAATCGAAGATGTTATAATGGTGGAAAATATCTTCACCCTCCATATAAGTTAGAAAAAAGACATTATTACCTTAATGTTGTCGAAATGGTCAAAAAGTACATTGTTTGGAAATCGACAGAAAGATTCCTTTCAAAACATATAAGGTCAAATAAGGGTATAAATGACATTAACCCATGTTCTAGTAAATATTAAAAAAAATTGAAATACATTTTTAAGAAAAAACAGATGTGGATGATAAAGAGGTCCCAATAGATACTTACGCATTGACAACCTCGAATAAGTAAAGATATTCTAGAATTAACCCTGAAATTTTAATTTTCCTTAGTCGATGGTTTTTTTAACTTCTTGTATAATAGTTAAAATAATGTAATTTAATTATTCAAGAACCGTATACATAAATATGATATCATATTTGATCCTCTAATATTGCATTGTTAATAATATTTTAGTAGTATCATCGTTTTTGGTGTTAACTGGTCTTTTTTCCTTTATATGCTCGGTTAAGTAAGACATGTTTGTTATGGATAAGATGTATTTTATTCATATAAATAATTATATTAAGTTCTTAAACATTATTTTCAATCATAAAATGGAAATTATTCTTGAATAATTACGATGGGGAATGAATTTTATCACGTTCGTGGAGATGGTAATCCGTACTTACTTACGTATAGTGATTTGTCATTCATATGATGGATAGAATAATGAATATGGTTGTACCATTTTTATAATAACATCCAAATATATAGAATATAATGGTGTAATTATTTTATAATGTAAACAATAAAGAAAGAGGAAGTGGAAGAAGAAAAGAAATTGAAAGATGTGATGAAATATTTACCACTTCTTTGGGTTCGTCCTTTTGATTTGATCTAAAAGGATCCATAGGTTGGATTTCTGACCAAAGTAAGACCTCTAGGATGAAGGGAGGAAAGTTGGGAGGATATTTAGGCAGGGGTTGGCCGAGCCAAATGGCATTGGACGTTTGAAATTAAGAGAAAGGGAACTACCCTTTTATAAGAGAGGTGACGGTCACTTTAGGAAAACATTGAAATATTATTTTATAATAAAATATTTTTTGGTTTATAATGGCTCAAAAATAATTTATTTCTAGGATATGGTGGTTATGGGTCCAAAACCTCGCAACCAATAGGTTTTCTATAGGTTTAGGTCACCATATTACCCTTATCTTTTAGATTTAACTCTTAGTTAAATAGTTTGACATTTACCATGTCTCTTTGTATTTTTATATTATATTCTTAATAAACATACTATAAGAAGACACGAGAACCCCAAGTGGTTCTTTATTAATATATATAACTTTATCTAAGTCCTTTTTTCAAGCTGTGGATTTTTAGGAATATTATATCAATTAATAATATACTATTATTTTGAAAAACTCAATTATGTCAATTTTGGAACTATTTTGTATTTGGTTTTTGTGAAACTCATAACAGCATGATTACTTTGAAAAAAAATTATTTAATTAACTCTAACATGTCATATTATCCTATAAAATAATTGGAATTCATCAAAAGTCTCAAATTACATTATTTGGATATTTATAATATCAATTATTTTAATATTTCATTAATAAGGTAATTACTGAATCATCATTGTGTCATCAATAAATTAAATTATATAATGTATAAAAATTATAAATAAAATAAAATAATATAGGAAATATTTTTCTCTTTCTAATTAATATTTATAGTCGATTATATTTTATTTATAACCCTATATTAAAAATGGTTTAGTTATTAAACTTTGAATTTAACTCTTTTAACTTTTCTTTAAATAAAATAATAATAAATGTCATAATCTAATTCAAGTAGACCAAATGGAATCATATTTTATTCATAAGGTAGTTTTTGATCGAATTATACTTATCCAAAAGAATTAGGACATGTTTTAGGATAATTATAATATCATTTTTACCCTTAATTACCCTATTTACTTTTAACAGTGGTAAATAAAAGTTAAAAATTACTATCCACCAAAAAATTATTTTCATCTTATTAAACAAAAATTTAAATACCAATGTTAACCACGTCTCTCATATTTTTTAAATTCAACTCACAGAAGTTGTAAAATTTATTTTTATGCAATTTTTCAAATGCTCCTAGAAGGTGGGTAAAAAACAGTAAAAAGTTTAATAAAATTTTATATATCTAATATTTTTATTAAATGACTCCCATGAATTACATTGAACATATGTAGGTATTATGTATCTATTTTGACCTAAATTAAATTAAAATAAAATAACTAATTATTTAAATAAAAAGGCTTTTTTAAACAATGACGTAGTGTTTTCATTATTCATCAAAAATTGAAAGTTTACAGAAAAATACCAAAAATTCACCCAAAGCTAATTTTGATATTCTGAATCAAGAAACAATGTCCATTTCAAAAAATAAAATTTATAAAATTTTAAAAATAGTGTATTTCTATTCATAATGGCTAGTTTTATTGGTCATGGTGTGTTAAAACTCCAAGTTGCGTAAAACGCATGCTACTGCATTATTCAAAGGAAAACGTACCGTGGAAGCTTGGGGTGTTACATGGTTATTTGATATTATTATTTCAAAATGGTATAGAAGCCAATAGTTTTACTAAAAAATTAGGAAATATAAATCTGAAATCAGAATATATAATGGTTTTAGCAAATTTTAATGTTTATATAAAGTGACAATCATTATTGTAGTATTTTTAATTTTGATTTTTTTAACATCCTTAGATTACAATTTCCTTTTTTAAAGTATCATATGATTTTTTTTGGGGTAAATTATTTGTGTTAGTTTTATTTAAAAATATGATAGGTATGTAACTAAGGATGCTTAGATTTTAATATTTTAGTATTAACTGATTTTGATGCCTGAATTATATACCCTTCACGCACACCATCTATTTTCGGAAGAGACATGTCAGTTATATGGGATTCGATTGGGTATGTTTTGATATTGGGTGAAAAACTATCTATATAGACCATTTTTAAATGAATCTAAGTTGTATATCACGCGAGACCTAGGTGATTATTGTGTATTAGGAAGATAATATGTGGTTTTACTACAACATAAATATGTCTATGATCATGGGGTGGATATTTAATGGTTTGATTAAGTATTTTTATAGGATTCTAATTGGCATGTTGTAACACACTGAGCTTTTGTAATATATATTTTTTTCTAGTTAATTAATCCATATTGATACTTTTCATTTCACACAATGGTGAATATAGTTTTTTATATTAATTAACTATGTTTCGATTGAATTATATGAAATAGAAAGTTAACATTGAACTGTAATAAAAACTAGTATTATCTTATGTTACACAGTACACTATGTTTATTATTACACACAACAACGAGTCCCTTTGATAACTTGGTTTAAAAGAAAGACCAAGTATTAACAAATAAAAATATATTTATAACAAATTATTATTTATTATAATAATATATAACCTAGAAATTAAAATAGAAGTTATGAATAATATTAAACAAATTATGAAAATATATTTTTGTTAAAAATATAATATGAATTCATTGGTTACAAATTAATTTAAATGAAAATATATACCAATTGAATATAATAGAATTATTTTTCATCTCCCAAAGGAATTTTTTCTTAATAAATTAATTTTTTTAAAATTAAGGAATGATATTAATGAAATATATTTTTTAATATATTAAATAAAATAATTTTTACATTCATCCAATATATTTCATAGTTATATGATAAGAAAAAACCGAATTTTACTCATAAAACACTATATTTTTCTAAATATAGTTTTAAAACCATTTAATGGAGATGAAATTTTCAATCCAATTACAAAATTGTTTATAATATTTATATATCAATATAATATAATTTATGAAACCAAAAAATAAAATTTATGTTAGGGTTAATTTTTTTCCAATGGAGTTTCAATTTTTGATGAATAGTTAAAAATACAGAACTGTATTTCGAAATAGATTATTCTTATAATTTATCTATTAGGATAAATTTAGTTTTTTATTTGGTTTTAAATTTTAATTAAATAAATTATACATAATTTTAACCAATATAGGTCATTGTAAAAAAAGTCCATAATAAAATTGAAAATAAAAACATTTCATTCATTTGAACATGTTTTTGAAAACCTGTTATTCTGAACCATATTCTAGATTAAGTATAATTTAGTTTCTTGTACCTGTGTAAGTTGAATTTGGAAAAATTTATTCCATGTTTGAAATCAAAATAATTTATACTTTCTAATATGTTCATCTTATTTTTTAGAAAAATATAATTGAATGAAATTAAAGTTCATCATAGTGATTTTGAGAAAAATTAACTTTACAATAGACTAAAATGTAAACAAAAGGTCCAAATAAAATTCAAACCTTTACAAAATCTATTACATGGTCATATTTTTACTCTATCCTCCCTTGGATTGGATTTGGACCATTTTTAGAGCTAATGGGTATAAGATAGACATGGATGCGATACCCTTTTCCAAAATTTAAAAGAATTTCACTCCTTATCCCATATAAAAAGGAACTCACCCACCTACTGAATTATAATATTTTCATAAATTAATTTAAAATTAATCTAGCAGAAGGGATGACAAAGATGAATTTTAATGTAAAAATATCCAAATGTTATAAATATATTTATGTTCATTTTCATTATGAAATTGTTTCCAATGAACAAAATTGTGTTATTTTTTCTAGAAATGAACTAGATATAATTGAAAAAAATTAAAATCTAAAATAAATATTTTAATAAATTTAAAAAGAATAATATTTCAGTTAAAATTCAGTAGTTTTAACAATTTATTAAAAAATGAAAAATTTTAGAAAAATACCAAAAAAATCACCCAAACCTATTTTAAATATTTTTATTAAAAAAATTTATTATATTTTCTGATAATAATTGTATGAGTTTCAATATTATGTTTTTAAATAAAATCATCATTAAATAGTGGAATAATTCCCCGATACAAATATTTTTTTACGTTTATTTCTGGGAATGTTCTTAAAATATGTCATTATAATATCATTGATTAATGTAAAAAATATTTCATCGAATATATAATTTATAAATTTTTTATTTGAATTATTTTATGTTGATAAAATTTTATTATATATGAAAAATTTGGCTAAACAATGTTTTCCTTAAACCCAGCATTGTGTGCATTGCAAACTACCTTAGTACTATGTGTTATCCATGAAATCAATAAATTTAAATATATTTTAAATAATAAAATATTGTAAAGTGTTTTTTTGTCACAAACATTTCCATTTTTTAACAAAAAATCATAATATCTAATTCTATATAAACTATTCATATGATAACATCTATAAAGCGATATGTCCCGTGCTTCCATATCTGTTACAAAAATGAAGTAGTTTTTATAAAATATGTAACTAAAATAAATAGAACAATTTAAATATAAGGATATTTCATGGTAAATGATTTTAAGGAAATATACTACAATTGTATATTATTAGATTTAAAAAAATAAATTAAAAAAATGATGTGATTGAACTTTTCTAACAGTTGCTCCATATTGAAGCTAAACTTTTGATATACTTTTAATGATCTAGAAGTCATTTTATAAAACATTGGGTGGTAATTATTTCCTAGTAATTTGTTTTTATAATGTCCATTCCAAACCCATTTTTGAAATTAATTTTGGAAAATAATTTTTTTTTATATTCTTCCAAAAATATATATAATTTTGAAAACATTTTTTGATAACACTTTTTTTAATATATTAGCCTTTTGAAAACTCCTTCAAAATTACTTTGAAAACAAAAAATTTTAAAATGCCTTTGAAAATATTTACCCTTTTAGAAACATTACAATAACATTGAAAATAAAAATTTAATTTGGAAATAATATATTAACATTG
The DNA here is from genome assembly GCA_963277665.1 of Viscum album. Lineage (NCBI taxonomy): Eukaryota > Viridiplantae > Streptophyta > Magnoliopsida > Santalales > Viscaceae > Viscum > Viscum album. The sequence continues at coordinate 636,682,203 of OY728146.1, read as the reverse complement.
AAAATACATACATAATATGAATTTTTTTTAATAAATAAGAAAATATATACTCTTTTTAAAATGATATAATACATTTTTAAAATTAATTCTCATTGAAAATGGATTAAAATATTATAGTGATTTTTCATAAAATATTAAGAATGATTTGAAAAAAACCATGTGTCCACCTCAAACATTAAATGTTTTCTAGAAATAACTCATTTTTTAAGGATTAGTTTACTCCCCACTTTCCATTCATATTTACAAAGTCGAACTAAAATTTTTTATAAATTTTTTTCGATATTTCCTTACATATATATATTTTTATCACTAGGTTATTCTATATAAAAACATAAATATTTATTATTAAATATTCACATACCAATATTTATATAAATATATATATATACATATAAACCTTCATTGGAAGTCAGTTTCTCAATTTTGTATATCCAAACTTTGTAACAATATTATTTTCGCACATGTTAATTCAAAATCCATATATTCATAATGACTTTTTTTTATAGAATTTTTAAAATATACATTAATATAATATGATAATCATTTTTATTTTAAATCCATCATAACATAAAATAAAAATTAATACTCATTTACTTAATTGTAAATTATGTTTATACATAAAATAATGGTGTGTATTTATGAGTCATTCACATAGAAAATAAGATTATTTGAATTTTTTTTATTCATATAATATAATACAATGAAGAATATATATATATACATATAATTAAATTTGACATAAAACCATTACAAGAAAAAGAAAATATACAATTTAATTATTTTTTTGAAAGAAAAATTACATTATTTACATAAAATTATTAAAAGTTTTATTTTTTAAATATAACATTCCATTCTTGAATATACACACAAATAGATACATACATATATAAAAAATATAATTGGTTTTAATAGAAAATTTAATTAATATCACATTACAACACATAAAAATTTTCTTCATTAAATAGGAAGACTTGAAATTTGGAAATTATACATAATATAACCTCAAATAGTAAAATAGTGTATAAAATTGTATTTATATATACCAATACAAAATTATACAAAATTTAACTATAAGAAATAGAAATCAAGGTACAGAAAAATAGAAATAAACACATACACACACATATATATATATATTAATAATATAAAATGTCACGTTGAATATAATATATATATATACACACACACACACATATATATATATATATAATTTAAAAATCCCCTTGAAATTTTTTTAGAACCAAAATGGTTTTCCCTATTGCATGGGATTTTCAAACCATATGAAGGTAGTTTCCTTCTACTCAAACCATATTGATGGAATGAGCCTAAAGGGAAAGTTTAGATTTTGATATGACTACTTCTTCAAATAAAATGAATTGGGTTTTTCAAGTGTAAGAGGAAGCTTCTATATATACCTTTATACGTCCTAAATAGACTTTGCTTCACCTTTCAAGGGATGTTTAGATTTTCCTTCTTCCTTTTGAGAGAAAAAATTATCCTATGTATTCCAAAATTTTAGCTGATGGTTTTTTAGTCCACTTTTTGTGTATTATTTAACTCAATGGGTAAGATAAATATATTTTAATTTAGAAATTATGACACCTATTTTTAAATTATTGATAATAATTTATGTAAATTAATTTATGTGTACTTCCTAGATAGGATTATTTAATAAACAAGGAACATTGATGGTGAATTGAGGTTCTTTTTTATCAAGTAACTATGAATCAATTTGAAGGGATTGATTTTATTTCAAAATTGAATGCCATCAGTGGAAGGAAACTGTTATTAGATATAACATGTTGTATTTTTCATGTAGTGAAAGGAGATCATAAAGATCCTTAGATAGTGATGTGGCTATGCATGAATTTCTGGAGATGGGACGAGTAGTGAAAGAGAGGAGGCATTTCGAGGAATTAGTTAAAATGGAGTAAGAGGTTGACTCTATTGGATGATCAGACAGTTGAGGTTTCTTGAGAGAATGATTGGGATATAACCAATGTTTTAAGTGGTGATAAGAGTATGAAAAATTGTGTCCCACATCAAAATAGAAATATTTTTTCTCCACCCTTATATCCCAAATAGTGGATTCAACGGACCAGAATAATTTAATAGGGTTCTCTCTCACTGGTCTTTATATTTGGGACCTTGTATGAATTTTTCCAAACCTAGGTTCAAATGGATCCATGTGGGTAGGTTTTTTCTAACCTATTTATGACCTCTTAGTGAGGTGACTGAGCATCTGTCAGTCACACCTCAATCTAAATGGGGTTAACCACTTGGGTCCCCCATTAGGTTTATAGGGGTTTAAATAACATTTTTTATAAAGTCAGTATTACATAAAAAGTGGTAAGACAAAAATTATTAAACATAATTATCATTAACTTATAAACCAAAATGTGATATGTACTAATTAATAAGTATTTTTATTTTTATTTTCCTATAACATTCATATTAAATAGATCATTATTTAAAATTTATTACATGTTAGAAAAAAGACCAATGAAGCATTTTTATAACAATTGTGAATTAGAGTTTTATTATTAATAATCAAATATTTATATTAAATTTAAAACAAAGAAAATAAATATTTTAAAATATTTAATTCAAAAACAATGATTTTTTTAACACAATGTTTCATATATAAAAATTTAGAATCATTAAAATAATAATCATTATGATTTATAAAATATATTAATGACGATAAAAAATTGAATTAATATATATATTAAGTAATTTGCCTCAATATGTAATGATGTAATCAAAATTTAAAACATTAAATCATGACTTTTGGAAATGAAATTTTATGTTAATAATTATACATAAAAAATTGTTTTATTAATATAAGGCCCCAGCCTTAAACCTTACTTAATCTTGAGTTATTATAAGATTACACATTGAGGATCTTTTTGGGTTTAGAGTTTTATAGAATTAGATCATAAAACTTGAATTACATTCCACATATAAACAAAGTGGTTACATAAAGATAGTATTATTCTTTCCCATCAATGGAAACATATTTAAAATAAAACATGGATTCTTTCTTGACACTTCCTTGACACTATCATCATATCGTGTACCTTTCCCTTGACATGTGAAAAACATTTCAAAAAAACTTGGGTTGAGCATAAAAAGCTCAGTAAGGGATATACAAATATGGAAAGGAAACATGGGTACATACATACATAAGAATGAAATCATACTTTACCCATAAAACATAAGCACCTTAACATACCTCATCAAATCATGAATAAATCATAGAAATCATAAGACATAAAGGTAACTTGAGGCATTCATAACATTCTTACGTAGGGAGTAACCCTATTGGTTACGTTTGGAATACCCATCATAGTATATTCCCAAAATCTCTTCAGAGAAACCACAATGTTTCAATCCTTCACGTTACCCAATGCATTGGAGAGCTATATCGGGCTCACCTGCCCTTAGTTTATCACGGAACCACCCGTCTTCATAATAATGCCCAAGAACCTCAACATAATCGTATCACATAAAACATGCATAAAGTAAACATAACATTTCCACCTTTCAATCACAATATATCAATACAACACATTGATATAAAAACATTATGAAAACCATTTTCAATACCAAAATAAAAGAAAAGTAAAACATGGTATTTATTTTTCTTTTAAAAAAAGGTATGGCTTCTAGAGGAAGCCGAAACTCAAATAATGCTCACGGCGCTGGAGAAGTCATTGTCGCCGCATACGTACGACAAAAACATTCCCTTTTGTCGTTTTGTAAAACATTTTTTATAAAAAAGATTCCTTTTGGGTAAACTTAAAAGTAAAAGGGTTTATACACCGTATAAAAGAAGGTTGTGTATAAAACAAAATATGCCTCAATGAAAAGAGATTGAGACGAAGTCCCATACCTCGGGTCCAACTTGACTCGATCGTTCTTTAATGTCCTGAATAAAAAACTTGAGTTAATTTCTACTTGCATAAGAACCTTTTTCAAGTTAATTATTCATTTTATATCACTTATTTCCATGTCATGAACACTATGTAATTATTTAAGTTAATAACGGTCGTTTTAACGATCACTGGTACTTGAGTGAAAAATAAACCCTTTATAATTACATGTTGTTCATGTATCCATTATATCCAGAATTATAATCATGATTTATATATCATATATATCCAGTATATACATGCATTTATAATATTACATAATCATTTAGAGGTAAGAAATGAAATGCACCGTTCATGGAGACGGTAAGCTGTACGTACGCGTGAACGCTACTTTCATTTCTATTTCGTAATTTATAGAATGGAATCATAATGATATTAAGGTATATTATAATTCCAGTATAATATCATATATAATATCATAGTTCCATCCTTTATACGTCCCACATATGGTATTTAACGAATCAAATCACTTTGAGGGGGCTGTAGTCCGCATTTCCTTAAATAAAGATATCGCGTTTACCCATAATGGAACCCATAAAGGTATGCCCAAAATGAAAAATACAGAAGCTTAAGGAAAACATAAACATATTATATATCATATATAAATATAGTGACATCTTAATGTCAACCTTTTAAGGTGTTGAAACAATGTTGAACAATCATCATTTCTGGAGGCATAAATTCACCATCCATGGAAACAGTATGTCCTTTAACCATTAGATGTAGGTGTGTGTAAGTTTAGCTCGAATAATTGTTATAAAAACATCCAAGTATATTGAATATACTGGATTTTTTACAAAAGAAATGAATAAAAAAAGTTTAGGGGGTTGGAGAAGCAAAATAAAACAAAAGGACTCAAGTGAAGACATTACCTTAAAATCGGGTAACTCCCATTGGTTTGAGCTCAAAGGCTTCCTTGGGAAGACTTCTGCACAAATTGAGGCTTCAAGGAGTAAGAGAGGGATGTGTAGAGACAAAATGGGTAGGTTTTGGCCGAGCCAAAGGCTTTGGGAGTGTGGGTAAGGAGGTAGAGGTGGGGGCCTTTTATAAGAGGAGAGGAGGGGCACTCTTGCAAAGTAAAGAAATGTTACTTTATTTTAAAATGAATTTAGGATATTAATGGTACCACATTAATGTGTTTAGAGGATAAGGTGATAAGGGTTTGAAATCCACTCATCCAATAGGTTTTGGACATGTGTAGGTCTTAGATTTTACATTATCTTTCCATTTTATTTAAATCCTTTATTAATGAGGTAATCGCTGCATCATCATGATGTCATAAATAATTTAATAAATTTAATGTCTAAAAATTATAAAACAAATATAATGATGTAGGAAATATTTTTAGATTTCTAATTAATATTTATAGTCTAAAAGATCATTTATGTAGACAAAATTAAAAATACTTTACTTAGGTGATACATTCTTTGTCACATTTAACATTCTTTAAAAATAAAAAGATAAAAAGTCACTTTCTCACAAAAGTGATTCCATGTGGCCCCCAAGTTTGGTACAAGGAATCCCATGGTCGGCCATGAGAAAACCAGTAGCCTTAGGACACATTTTGTGGTCTTTTTTATTATTATGATATCATTTTATTATCCTTAACTACCTGATTACTCATTAATCACGATAATTAAAGATAATTACCGGCGTTAATATTCATAATGTCTAAAAACAAGAGTCTTGATTAAATAATTTGGACCTTCTGATTACAAATATGTAATCCATTTTACCAAATTCAAAACACAGAAATTGTAATAATTGATTTAAAAATAAAAACCGTTGTCAAAACAAATAGTGGGTTTTTTTGAAACAATATATATGAAAAGTTTGGCATTAGTTTATGCCCAATTCCAAAGTGAAATTAATCCTAATGACCACCATTGGATTAAATGGTAAAAATATATTCTAATTTAACTTTAAAACCAATTCAAAAGATAATCTAATCATATAAATAAAGTAGATTAAAAAGCAGTTTTGATGTAAAATGCAGTATTTTTCACTATTCATTAAAAAAATGATCATTGTCAGAAAAATACCAAAAATTCACACAAAGTAAATTTTGATGTCCCAATTATAAAGAATAAGTTTATTTTGACAAATATAGATTATAAAATTTTCAAAATATAGATTTAAAAATGGTTTTCCATCAAAAGGTAATAAAAAAATCTTTTAAAAAATATTAGTGTATTCCATGCTTAAAATTGGATTTATTTTCATTTTAAGCCTCTAAAACACTATCTAATTAATTAATAGACATAGATAAAAATATATATTATTAATTACTTACTTGGGATGTTACATCTTCCCCCCCTTTAGAAAATTGCTTCCCCGCAATTTATTTACTTATCGAATAAATGGGGGGTACTTATCCCTCATTGCATTTTCAGATTCCCATGTTGCCTCTTCCATCATGTGGTTTTTACACAAAACCTTTACCTGATTAATCACATTATTTCATAACTCTTGCTCCCTATGGTCAAGAATCTGGACTGGTTGTTCCCCATAAGATAGGTTCTCTTCCAGCTGAACTACCTCTGGACTTAAAACATGAGATGGATTTGGCATATACTTTCTCAACATCGAAACGTGAAAAACATTGTGTACCTGAGATAAACTCGGAGGTAAAGCCACCCGGTATGCAACTGATCCAACTCTCTCCATAATTTTATATGTTCCAATGAACCTTGGACTCAGATTTCCTTTCTTACCAAATCTCATCACACTTTTCCATGGTGAGACTTTGAGAAAAACATGATCACCTTACTCAAAAGTTAGATCCTTCCTCCTGTTGTCTGCATAACTCTTCTGCCTAATCTGAGCTGTTCTCATGTGTTTCTGAATCAGCTGAACTTTTTCTACCATCTCTTCTACCAATTTTGGTCCCATCAACTTCGTTTCACCCACTTCATCCCAAAAAGCTGGAGTTCGACACCACTTCCCGTATAACGCCTCAAATGGTGCCATCTGTATACTGGAAGGAAAACTGTTATTATATGAAAATTCAACCAAAGAAAGTTGTTGGTACCAAATTCCCTGATAATCCATCGAAAAAGCTCGTAGCATATCCTCCAAGGTCTGAATTGTTCGTTTTGACTGCCTATTTGATTGGGGATGAAAAGCTGTACTAAAATTTAATTCAGTACCCAACGACTATTGAAGGCCTTTCCAAAAGTTAGAAGTGAACCTGGGATCACGATCAGATACAATCGAGAGGGTAACTCCATGTAACCTGACTATCTCTTTAAGATAAAAAATAGAAAGTTGATCTAGGTAAAAAGTATCTCGTATAGCAAGGAAATGAGCAGATTTAGTCAAGCGATCAACAATAACCCAGATTGCATTATTACCTCGATATGTCTTCGGTAATCCCACAACAAAGTCCATGGATATATTCTCCCATTTCCACTCTGGCACTGGTAAAGGCTGAAAAATCCCTTTCGGTAACTGCCTCTCTACTTTAACCTGTTGACATGTCAAACACTTCACAGTAAAATCAGCAATATCTTTTTTCATTCCATCCCACCAGTAATACTCCTGTAGATCTCTGTACATCTTAGTACTGCCAGGATGAACTAAAAACTGATAACTATGAGCTTCACATAACAACTCTCTCTTCAACTGTGAATCACAAGGCACACACAATCTCTTCCCAAATCTCAAAATGCAATCATTATCAATGTTGAATTCAGGCAACTTACCTTTCTGAACTAGATCTACCTTTTTTGCAACTCATTGTCTTGCTTCTGTGCTTTCTTGATTCTATCTAATAGAGATGATCTCACTGATACCTGAAACAAAACAGAAGAACATCCTGCACCAAAAAATTCTATGCCAAAGTTCATCAAATCCTTAACCAAAGGATCACGTTCCAAACGCAACATTGCTAATGAAGCATTACTTTTTCGACTCAAAGCATTTGCCACTTTATTTGCTTTTCCCGGATGGTAATGAATTGTACAATCATAATACTTGATTAATTCGAGCCATCTCCTCTGTCTCATGTTTAACTCTTTCTGAGTGAATATATACTTTAATGTTTTGTGATCAGTATATATTTCACACTTTACTCCATACAAATGATGCCTCCAAATTTTTAAAGTGAAAACAATAGCAGCTAATTCCAAATCATGTGTAGGGTAATTTACCTCATGTGTTTTCAACTGTCATGAAGCATAAGCAATTACCTGACTATTCTGCATTAGGACGCAACCAAGTCCTTTCAATGAAGCATCACTGTATATAACAAACTCACCATTCCTAGAAGGTAGTGGCAAAACTGAAGCATTCACCAATCTTCTTTTTAATTCCTCAAAACAATCATCACATTTTTTTGTCCAGATAAACTTAACACCCTTCCGAGTTAGCTTAGTCATTGGACTAGATAACTGTGAAAAATTTCTAACAAACCTTCGGTAATATCCTGCCAAACCAAGGAAGCTACGAATCTCATTTACATTTGTGGGTCTTGGCCAGTCTTCCACAACTTTTTTTTTGCAGGATCAACAGTTATCTCATCTTTAGAAACAATGTGACCAAGGAAAGAAATTTGTTTCAACAAAAAATCACACTTGCTGAATTTTCCATATAGTTTATTTTCTTTTAAGGTTTTCAAGATAACCCTTAAATGTCTTTCATGCTCCTCTTTAATTTTAGAAAACACCAAAATATCATCAATGAAAACCACCACAAACTTATCCAAGAACTCATGGAAAATTATATTCATTAAGTCCATGAATACAGCAGGTGCATTGGTTAGCCCAAAAGGCATTACTACAAATTCATAATGGCCATATCTTGTACGGAATGCGGTCTTCGGAACATCTTCTTCCTTTACCTTCAGCTGATGGTACCCCGATCTCAAGTCAATCTTTGAAAAATACTGAGCTCCCTGGAGCTGATCAAACAAATCATCGATATGAGGCAAAGGATATTTGTTCTTAACAGTGATGTTATTCAAGGCTCTATAATCAATGCAAAGTCTCATTGAACCATCTTTCTTTTTAACAAATAAAACAGGAGCACCCCATGGTGATGTGCTAGGTCGAATGAAACCTTTATCTAATAAATCTTGCAATTTCTCCTTAAAATCTAAAAGTTCAATTTGAGCCATTCGATAAGGGGGTTTTGAAATTGGCTTAGCATCAGGAACTTAGTCAACGGTAAACTCAACTTCCCGATCTGGTATTATTCCAGGCAACTCATCAAGAAAAGCATCAGGATACTCATTTACCACTGGCACATCATTAATATGAACAGTTCCTTTGTTTTCAACAATGTGTTCAAGGTAACATTCATTTCCATATTTTATAAGTTTCTTGGCCTCTTGATAAGTTATCAACAGTAAGGGTTCATTCTTGTACACAAACTGAAAGTCTTTCTGAAAAGAAACTTCTTTAGCTCTATAGTCAATCTTAGCATGGTAAATAGAGATCCAATCCATACCCAGGATAACATCAAACTCTACTAGAGGTAAACAATAAGGTTTGGAAGTAGGTTCGTTCCACAAATAAGGATATGAAGATTCTTATAAATTCTTTTTGCCTCAACATTTCCCCCATGTGTTTTTACCAAAAGTTCAGGAGTCATTTCTTGAGATGGTATTCCCATTTAACTAGAAAAGGTTTCAGAGATGAAAGAATGTGTGGACCCCGAATCAAACAACACACTAGAATAATCTGGAAAAATAAACAAAGTACCTGATACAACTTCATTTGATGGCCCGACATCTGCTGAAGTAGTTTCAAAGGATTTCACCACCCCTTTCTGCTTGTATTCTAACTACTTCCCATCACTCAAGCTCTTTGTCAGACACTCGTTTGCATAGTGACCCATCTCATTGCACTTAAAAAATTTCACTAACTATAAATCAAATTTGGTCTTACCTTCACCTTGATCTTTTTCAGTGAAATCAGGAGCCTTATTTCCCATATTACCACATCGGTAGCACTTTCCAAAATTCATAAGACATTCCCCAACATGCCTTTTTCCACATTTATCACAAACTGGAAACTTAGATTTCTTACCATTAGACTTTTTTGAAGAATTCATCCCTTTCTCCTGCCACCTTGGTCTCTTCTTCTGCTAGTTGTTATAGAACACTTGATCATCAGAAAAATCCATTTCCACCTTCTCAGTACATCGAAAAAGCTTTTCATAACTTTTAAACTCACGAGAAGCTAATGCCCTTCGATATTTTGGCTTTAATCCCGAGTAAAAACGATTGATTTTACTATCAAGGTCTCAGATAAAATTTGGAGCATACCTCACCAATCGAGTGGACCTTTCTTCATAGGCAGCCACTGAGTCTTCCTCTTGCCTCAATTCCATGAATTGTTTTTCCATCCTAAGTCAAACAGCCTTAGGAAAATACTTTTCAAGAAACATAACTTTGAATTCATCCCAGTCGAGAGCATCAATCTCATCAGTATCCCTGATATTTTTAACCATCGACCACCACTGATCTGCTTCACCCTCCAAACGGTAAATAGCAAGACTAACCTTTTGATTGTCTGAACACCCCATGACATCGAAAATCTTCTACAGGGCTTTAATCCACCCTTCAGATAGCACAGGGTCAGATGATCCTCTAAATGATGGGGGATGTTGCCTCATGAAATGTTCCACCACTGACATGTTCCTCTACGGTTGATCTGGCTGATCTCATGCAGGGATACCACCACCATTTATCTCTTGAGTCAACTGCGCCATTACTGCAACAAACTATTCAGTTCCAATTCCGACCATCTCAGGATGCTGATTCGGAAGGTTATTTCCTTCTGCATGACTTCCTAGCACTTCTTCCCTATTTCCTCTGCGGAAAACCATTATAAACAAACATGTCTTAGATGAAGAAACATAGTAATCTTCAAATACTATATCACTTCAATTTGACCATAAAAAAAATATTTTTGGATAATCATTTAATATAATTATAACTCCTAAAGTTATCTAAACCTCCCAATGATACCAACTATAAGGCTCCAGCCTTAAACCTTACTTAATCTTGAGTTATTACAAGATTACACATTGAGGATCTTTTCGGTTTTAGAGTTTTAGAGAATTAGATCATAAAACTTGCATTACATTCCACATATAAACAAAGTGGTTACATAAAGATAGTATTATTCTTTCTCATCAATGGAAACATATTTAAAATATAACATGGATTCTTTCTTGACACTTCCTTGACACTATCATCATATCATGTACCTTTCCCTTCACCTATGAAAAACATTTCAAAAAAACATGGGATGAGCATAAAAAGCTTAGTAAGGGATATAAAAATATGGAAAGGAAACATGGGTACATACATATATAAGAATGAAATAATACTTTACCCATAAAACATAATCACCTTAACATACCTCATCAAATCATGAATAAATCATAGAAATCATAAAACATAAAGGTAACTTGAGGCATTCATAACATTTTTACGTAGGGAGTAACCCTCTTGGTTACGTTTGGAATACCCATCACATTATATTCCCTAAATCTCTTTGGAGAAACCTTAACGTTTCACTCCTTCGCATTACCCAATGCATTGGAGAGCTATATCGGGCTCACCCGCCCTTAGTTTATCACGGAACCACCCGTCTTCATAATAATTCCCAAGAACCTCAACATAATCGTATCACATAAAACATGCATAAAGGAAACATAAAATTTCCACCTTTCAATCACAAGATATCAATACAACACATTGATATAAAAAAATTATGAAAACCATTTTCAATACCAAAATAAAAGAAAAGTAAAACATGGTATTTATTTTTCTTTTGAAAAAAGGTATGTCTTGTAGAGGAAGCCGAAACTCAAATAATGGTCACGGCGGTGGAGAAGTCGTTGTCGCCGCTTACGTACGACAAAAAACATTCCCTTTTGTCATTTTGTAAACCATTTCGTATAAAAAATATTCCTTTTGGATAAACGTAAAAGGAAAAGGGGTTTATACACCGTATAAAAGAAGGTTGTGTATAAAACAAAATATTCCTCAATGAAAGGAGATTGAGACGAAGTCCCATACCTCGAGTCCGACTTGACTCGATCATTCATTAATGTCATGAATAATAAACATGAGTTAATTTATACTTGCTTAAGAACCTTTTTCAAGTTCATTATTTCTTTTATATCACTTATTTCCATTTCATGAACACTATGTAATTATTTAAGTTAATAACGGTCGTTTTAACGATCATTGGTACTTGAGTCAAAAATAAAACCTTTATAATTACAAGTTGTTCATGTATCCATTATATTCAGAATTATAATCATGATGTATATATCATATATATCCAGTATATACATGCATTTATAATATTACATAATCATTTAGAGGTAAGAAATGAAATGCACTGTTCATGGAGACGGTAAGTCGTACGTACGCATGAACGCTACTTTCATTTCTATTTCGTATTTTATAGAATGTAATCATAATGATATAAAGGTATATTATAATTCTAGTATAATATCATATATAATATCACAGTTCCATCCTTTATACATCGCAAATATGATATTTAATGAATCAAATCACTTTGAGGGGGCGGTAGTCCGCACTTCCTTAAATGAAGATATCGCGTTTACCCATAATGGAAACCATAAAGGTATTCCCAAAATGAAAAATACAGAAGCTTAAGGAAAACATAAAAATATTATATATCATATATAATTATAGTGACATCTTAATGGACACCTTTTAAGGTGTTAAAATAATGTTGAACAATCATCGTTTCGGGAGGCATAAATTCACCATCCACGGAAACAGTATGTCCTTTAACCATTAGATGTAGGTGTGTGTAATTGTAGCTCAAATAATTCTTATAACAATATCCTAGTATATTGAATATACTGGAGTTGTTACAAAATAAATGAATAAAAAGAGTTAAGGGGTTGGAGAAACAAAATAAAACAAAAGGACTCAAGTGAAGACATTACCTTAAAATCGCGTAACTCCCTTTGGTTTGTGCTCAAAGGCTTCGTTGGGAAGACTTCTTCCCAAAGTGAGGCTTCAAGGAGTAAGAGAGGGATGTGGAGAGACAAAATGGGCAGGGGTTGGCCTAACCAAAGGCTTTTGGAGTGTGGGTAAAGAGGTAGAGGTGGGGGCCATTTATAAGAGGAGAGGAGGGGCACTCTTGGAAAGTAAAGAAATGTTACTTTATTTTAAAATGAATTTCGGATATTAATGGTACCACATTGATGTTTTTAGAGGATAAGGTAATAAGGGTTAGAAATAATCTCATCCAATAGGTTTTGGACATGTTTAGATCTTAGATTTTACATTATATTTCCATTTTATTTAAATCCAATATTAATGAGGTAATCGCTGCATCATCATGATGTCATAAATAATTTAATAAATTTAATGTCTAAAAATTATAAAAAAATATCATGATGTAGGAAATATTTTTAGCTTTCTAATTAATATTTATAGTCCAAAAGATCATTTATGTATCAAAATTAAAAATATTTTACTTAGTTGATACATTCTTTGTCACATTTAACATTCTTTAAAAATAAAAAGATAAAAAGTCACTTTCTCACAAAAGTGATTTCATGGGGCCCCCAAGTTTGGAACAAGGCATCCCATGGTCGGCCATGAGACAACCAGTAGCCTTAGGACACATTTTGTGGTCTTTTTGTATTATTATGATATCATTTTATTATCCTTAACTACCCGATTACTCATTAATCAAGATAATTAAATATAATTACCGTCGTTACTATTCATAATGTCAAAAAACAAAAGACTATTGATTACATAATTTGGACCTTCTGATTCCAAATATGTAATCCATTTTACCAAATTCCAAACACATAAATTTCAATAATTTATTTAAAAATCATTCCCATTGTCAAAACAAATAGCGGGTTTTTTTGAAACAATATCTATGAAAAGTTTGGCATTAGTTTATGCCCAATTCCAAAGTGAAATTAATCCTAATGACCAACATTGGATTAAATGGTAAAAATATATTTTAATTTAACTTTGAAACCAATTCAAAAGATAATATAATCATATAAATAAAGTAGATTAAAAAGCAGTTTAGATGTAAAATGCAGTATTTTTCACTATTCATTAAAAAAATGAACATTGTCAAAAAAATACCAAAAATTCACACAAAGTAAATTTTGATGTCACAATTATAAAGAATATGTTTATTTTGACAAATATAGATTATAAAATTGTCAAAAGATAGATTTAAAAATGGTTTTCCATCAAAAGGTAGTAAAACAATCTTTTAAAAAATATTAGTGTATTCCATGCTTAAGATTGGATTTATTTTCATTTTAAGCCTCTAAAACACTATCTAATTCATTAATAGACATATATAAAAATATCTATTATTAATTTCTTACTTGAGATGTTACAATTAAGATACCTATATTTATAGAATTTGAAAATATTATTATACATATACATTCCTTAATGGTATAAAGTTAATATTATATATATATATATATATATAAATTTATTAAGGAAATTATTTATTCTTATGTTAAATTATACATTAATTTTTTTATTATAAAACAATTCATTTCATAAACATTTAATAAAATGAACAAATTTTTCATCATTTATAAGCCTATTGGTTTTTTTAGATTCTTCAATTTAACTATATAATTTATTATATTATCATTAATCAAGGTATATAACATTTTAATTTTGGAATTTTTTTATTACATGACCTAATCCCTATAAAGATAGTCATTTAATGTTGACAATTATGGAAGATAAAGTATTACCCTTGATTCCAGCCTCTAGTAGTCCATGGGTATGAGATTAGCACCGATGGTATAACGAGAGATACACATATGGGAGTAATTACCCTAAAATGAAAAGAATTTTGGAATATGATATGAGAGATAAACCACCAACCAACATAGAAAAATAAATATAAGATCAAACCCATAGTTCATGTAATTCCATACTTAAGAAAATGGATGTCCTAAGAAGTAATACCAATTGAAAATCCTATGATAGTAGCTCAACATATCAAATATCAAACATATACATAATGATATTTGGAACAAAATCCCTTTTGATAATAGTAAAAATATTTTTTATTTATATCTGAGAGATCATAAAATTTATACTTAGATGGATCACAACTAATAACCCTAATGATAATGTAAAATGATTAAACTAATTAACTACTAAAAAACTATAATTAATAAGAAATTACTTGGTTAATGATTTCATAGGCTCACAAAGGATCAATATTTATATAATAAATCTATTTATAGTAACATAAGATGGATCATATCAATAAAATGTAACCCTATACCACTCCCTCACTGATTTTCCACAATCATTATGAAGAATCATAAGTACTAGAGCTCTATTTACTTAATTATCAATCATCCCCAGTCCATCATAATCCTCAGAACATTATGAAATCCATATCTTTCATCTTATTTCATTCTCTTAATAAAATTATTATTATTCCTTAACCACTGACATGACCATCATATCCTTAACATTCTATAATAACTACTATAAAAATTAATTGTATGGTATAAACAATACAATGGGAATCAACACAAATAACCCTTCCAACCATGCATTATATCCACTATGAGCAACATAACCCTATCATAAAAAAATATCCTATATTATTAAATATCTTCATTCCATAATATATCATGCATAGTTACATCATAGGGAAGAGAGAACATTGGAAGAGTTGTAAGCTAGCTATCTATCATCACTGACCTGGGTGTATGGGTGAAACACAAAGAACACAAAACCAATGACTATCGAGGTAAATACCCATCTTGAATTAACTATGTACAGATTTCATAGTAAATATTAAAAATATGATAATTATAAAAAAAAATCTCAACCAATGGTTACACACAACAAAACCATCCAACTAAATCAATATCCACATCCCCATGATCAAGCGCAAATCTTACATCCATAAAACTGTCCTCCCACATAGTCCCCCATACAAAGCACACAACTACATATCAATTTCAAATATCCCATTTAACAATGTCATCTACTAATGACAAATAGATTTTTATTCATATTTCTATTTGTAAATTAACATCATTATTAACCCAATTACCTTTTCATCATTCATTTTTATCATCCCAAAACAAATCCATTTTACCCAGGTTCATTAAAACATAATGTATTTGTATTGAAGAATTTGGTAACTATTAGAAAACTACCATTATGACACAAAATGACATAAACCATTCCCATGTCAACATCATTATCCCACATCACACATAAGCAACAAATACCCACAAATCATACTCACTTATAAATATATAATTCATAACTACCTCCCATATAACCACATCACTTCACATTTTATCTAATCATTGAATCACTGCTAAATACATTTTACCTCGAACCTATTAACCATCATCACTAGTAAAATCATACAAGCACTATACAAAAAAACAAAAAAACATTATAAAATTAAAATCAACAGAGAGATAAAATTAAATCTTTCAAAGAACAACACTTCATATTAAACAAAATTTATTTTATTATATTAATTGATTTTTAATCATGTGTATTCTCACACAATTCCTCATTTTCATGGGAATCAAAATAAATATCCATTTATAAGTCCGCATTATTTTTATTTTATGTGATATCGAATATTTGACATAAAAATGGATTCAAAATCATAAATACAAGAAAAATATGGATTCTAAAAGTTGGGATTTTCCAAAAAATTATCACTAAAGAGCTATTATTTTTGAAATATGATCAAAATAGTTAAATAAATGAGAATACCCCACCAACAATTTAATTTCATAACAACAATGTTTGTTATTCTGTTGTGTAACCCCATAATAATAACCAAAGGAAGGTAAAATAATCAAATTCTTACATATTCACCAAAACATATGTAGATAAAAATGATCCCCTTCAATGATTTTCACTTCAAAGAGAACCACACCTTGGACAGAAGGATAAATAGAAAAATTGCACCATGATAAATGTGTAGGACCAAATTAATATTGATTAATGGGTACCTAATTCTATTTGATTCATGAGGATGAAATTCTAAAAAGTGGGGATCATGTATTCCTATGGGGTTTGGATTCATCCAATGCTTGGAAGAGATGGAAGGGAACCCAGATGAGGGATTTCAGACTGTCTATTTATGAAGGAATCTATAAGGGAATAACCATGGAATAAATATATCCTTATATACAATGGAATAAGTTTTTCAAAGGAGATATAATTCAAATGTGGTATTTTCACCCTTTGTATCATGTATTTAAAAATTAATTTGGTCTTTTTCATGGTTTCAGATAGAATGTTTTCAAAGAAATATTGGCTTCACTAAATCCCACTAGAAAGAAACTATATGTAGTAGCAAAAATGATTCAATTTTTCATTTATAAAACAACCAGGACCACGGAATGGTGTTATGTAGATCCTCATTATACATAGTCCCACTGATAAATTTTGGAACCCAAACCCATTCCCTTTAATTAGTGTTTCCAACCTACCATGGTTAAAAAGAGATACCACCCAACATCCATAACCAACAACCTAGAAAATGTGGTTTTTTTCTCTTCATTGATTTCCCTAGAACTACATGGATATCCCCATATAATGGTACACCTTTTTATTTTATGCCATAAAAGTTTATGAAATATTTTTTAATAAATTTAATTTCAATGATAACTTACACTACATCCACCAATGAGTTTTAACGAATTAGAAATATACTAGTAATATTAAAATAATACTATTATAAACTATCTATTAAACATACTTGTATGATTGTTAAAATTTATTTTAAATTACGCAAAAATACTTAAGAAAAAAAAAATATTTTTAAATAATAACATAAATTTAATCAAAGTATTTATATGACTCTATGTTCTTTTTCTAAAAAAATTATTAGTATTTCATTTTGTGAAAAAATGATAATATTTAGTTCTAAAACATTAAAAAATGATAAAATACTCATAATTTTCTTAATAATATTGTAAAAATTATCATACAGTGTGTTTTTAGGATTTTTTTGAAAAGTTAAATTTTTTATTGAATATTAAAATATATAGATTTCCCATTGAAAACTTTCTTTTCGTTTGAATAATTTATAATATTAGTTTTGTATTAAAATTGTTTTGAAAGTATAATTAGTTGAATTATATATATTATTCAAATTTAGTCCATTCAAATTAATTTTAAATTGAATATATGGAAATAAAAACTATTCAATGTTTTGAATGTTATCTCTTTGAAAACACACTCTTTCATTATGAATGTAGGTATATTTTTAAATTTAAAATTTACAATAATATGTGTTAAAATTATAAAAATGGGTGAAATTTTGTTAATTAAAATACATAATATTTTATAATAAGGTCATATTAGTTTTTGAAAATAATGAATAGTGAAAACAGTATAACTCTATTATTGTCATTATGGTAAAAATGGGTTAAGTGGGGGTTAATGTATAAATATAATGGTATTAATTCCATTTATAATTTTTAAAAATAGTTTTTGGAAATATTTATATCTTATACATACCAAAATCCAATATATTGTCATTTGGAATCATTTTTATGGAGAAATACTTTATCATTTTATATTCATTTGGAAAGTGTCCAATTGATTTCCATGAAGGCCCCCTTTCCCAACCTATAAAAGGAAACCACAACCCATACTTTTTTTAGGAATATCAAGTAATTTATATTATAAAATAACTACCAAATACTATCCCAAACATTATGATATGTATTATATTGTTTCTTTTCCTCTGAATTTAATATCATTATTTCCCTTAAGAATAGATCCAAAGTCAGTTCTTCTGAGAGAATGTAATTTTCATCACTATGTTTCTTTTATATCTATCTTAATTTTATCCCATAAATAATATATTAAACTATACAATATTATAACACTCATATCTACCATATTCTATGATTTTATTATGTTTGTGTAATATCTTTTATCCATCCCCACTTTGATCGAAATGGGAAACGACATCATTGATCATGTGTATAACAGACCACTAACTCACGAACCAATGTTGTAAGATTCCAATCACCAAAATTATGGACTCGATATAAGGATGAATTTAACATATTTAAATTATATTTATAAAATTACAACACTTAGGAAATTATTATATAACATATAAGTTATTACTTTTTGTAGGGGATATTATAACGTCCCTCGTGTGTACGACGTATTTCCGCCTCACAATATTTTGTAATTTGTTTTCACTTTGGATGCATATGGAAGGTAATCACAATAAATTTAATAAAAATATGTGATATATCTGATATAGTAATGAATCTAGATAGATGATATATTATTTACATTTCTTTTTTCCATCCATAATGATAATAAAAATAATGTTCATGAGTATATATGGAAAACAATCACCATGAATGGTGTATTTCATCTTATATATCTACATTAATTTAATCAATATAAATATATATATATATTGAATATATATTATATTTTTAATCATTATTATCATTATTGAGATTATGTAGTCATTAATAAAGGAAAATGATTAAATATATTATATCAAAACATATAAAGAATTCAAAATAATTATTACCAGAAACTTGATTTTAAAAAGGGATTTTTCATAAATGGGTAACCCATATATAGTATTATATATATATATATATATATATATTCATGTATCTTTAATATATTTAAATAATTTTTTTTATTATATAGGTTTCTTAATGATTTTAGATGAATGCCAAGACTTATGGTTACATATTTTTTCCGAAATTTGTATTTTGGGGGACCTTAGGTATGTTATGCACATAAATTAATTTCAAAAGAGTATATGCTACCCCATTTATATGTTATATAGTGAATATATTTATTTTAATTATTTTTAATAATTTCTTTTTATTCTATTCTTTAATGGGGAATAAGATGAAAACGTCATAAAAATGGTAAGGATTTTATGCTACAATATCATTATTTATATGGATTGTTTAATAGAAGAGGTTCAGAGCCTCTGTGGGAAATATTCATAAAATATTACTAGAAATTATTATAATTGGATGTACCAAGGATCGTAAAAATATGATATTAAAAAAAAATACACTCATCTAAATAAAAAAACGGGAGTAGAATTTTAGAGTAACAAATGACCATCACATGGTAGTAACTAAAATTGGCATTCTAGAGAGAGAAAATGCCATATGATTGGACTCCATGAAGGCATGTGTATCATCAAGATGAATATTTTTTGTGAGAAAATTTATTTATATCCATTAAGGGATAATTCTTCATTCAACATTTTTGGATCGGGTCTTCAAGATCTAAACCACTGTCGAAGAGTCAGATACCACAAAGAGATAATTTGATATATATTGGAAAACCTATTCGATTACTTTAATGAATTCCTATAATTCAACATCAATTATAGATCCGATTCCAATGTATTTTAAGGGATTCCTTTAAAAAATCCTCGATGGATATTTAAGACCCCACAAAATCTTAAATGTCCCAATGCACATAAATCCTCCCCATCCACATTCACTTTCAACCAAAGCAGGATAGGTGGGATCCATCTAATGGACTTGACCATAAGAGATATCAGGATTTTCAGACTAATAAAAAAATAATTTAGAATGATCAACCCATAAATCTCATTATTCATTAAACCTGCAACGATTTTTTTTGGATTCCATGACCATGTTGTATACATAACTCAGACTAGTATGCAAATAGGGAATTTTATCATCAAATACCAAAACTTTTTGTGTCTAAAAAATATAGGAAACAATATTATAAACCACTGAAAGATGAAGTAACTCTATATATTCACATTATATGGTGTTGATAATATAGATCATGATATCATCTATTCTGATCATATTCATATGAATATCTAAGACTTGATGTAACTTTATCCATATCATTCATGAAAGTCAACTGGAGATGAATATGTCTGTACATGACTCACCATCTTGTAGAAAAAAATAGAAGACAATTCCAAGATATAGACCAGTTTACTATTGCATCTCATATATCGACATCCACATTTATAGATTCTCCATAGAAGTAAGAAGCTGGTTGTGGAAATATAGGGTTTCCTGAAATTTTTAAGCCACAATATAATAGAAACAACCCACCATAGAGAATATTTAAAAATACTCTAGAGATGAACATTCTAATGGAGATATTCATATAAATTAGAGTATCACAATCAATATAAGAGTAATTTTATATCTCAATCCGAATTTGAGATGGAGGTAAGGCTGAAAAATTGTTTGGGAATAAGCATAAGTAAAGGAATGATTCCTCAGGAGAAGAAGGCGCCTCCATCATTTCATTGAGAGGCCTATTCATCCATAGTGTGGTCCATAGATTGATATTAGATTCCATGCAGACCAAACATTTAAAATTTTACATGAGATTTTAATAATAATTCTTATAGCAATCCAAATATAAGAAGTTAAATATATGGAGGATCCATTCCACAACATTAAGATAAATCTCAAAGAAAAGAAATTCATAGAAATGTCACAAGAAGTCATAATATTCTAGATGAATTTTCTGATGAGAGCATCACTGAAAATCTTTAAGTCTTTAATTCCAATACCCCCATGTCAATGGGATTAGTACACTCATTTAAAGCAACCTAGATAAGATTCTTGTTATTAATAGATCTAGTACAAATATATTTACTTATGAACACCTTAATCTACTTTTTAAGAGACCTTGGGAATCTATATATAGAAAAATAATTTGTATACATAGAATTTATCACCATGTTGACCAGACAAATTATCCTCCTTTGTTACATTGTCTTTCTTTCCCATGTGGCCATTTGGGAAGTAATTTTAGAGGCAATACCATCAAGATAATTTTTTTAACTATACCATATACAAGAGGAAATACTAAATAATTGAAATGGAGGAACTCATTCATTACCCCCAATACACCTCGAAATATTAATATTATTATAGGTAATCATTCCATTTAAATGTACCACAATCGATTTATTCTAGATTATAACTTGACTATAGATATCCTGATAATGAGTAAACAATTTTTGAATAAATTAAATGGTTACCTTTTCACCTTGATAAAAGATTATAATATTACCAGCATAGTGATGGTGGGTGTCTGAAAAGAGATCCATTCCCAAAATAATTATCCTATACAGACCATCTTGCACAATATCATTCTTCCAAATAATCATATAATACTCAGAAATGGTAAAAAATGACCAGAAAGAGGGTCCCCTTGTATGACCCCCCATATAACCCTGGAAAAATATTTTGGGCGACCCATCAATTTGAATCTAATGTCTTGAACTATTATAAATTATACTCCCAACTTGGTGAAATAATTATATAATCCTTACAACCAAAGAATATTAAAATTAATGGTCTTATTTATGGCATCAAAATCCATTGAGGTATCCAACTTTAGAGGAAAACTCCCATCCTCGGTTCTCTTCATCATATTGTTCATGCATTCTAATGAAGTGAGGAGACAAGTCTGGATACTTCTTCCTAGGAAAAATCAAAATTTATTAGAAGTAGTAAAATCTCTATAAATATTCCACAATAAAAAGGAAATAATTTATCTAATGATTGTGGGTACATTGTTCTCAATGGATACATACCTAAAATACATAATATACAAATCATTATCTTTCATTGGAATCAAGTCAATAATTATGGAATTTAGACCATATAGAATGGATGAATGAATGAAGAATTCCCTTACCACATTAATGACCTCATGATACTAAATATCCCAGTGGAACATAAAACATTTATGAGTAAAACTATTTGGTCCTTCCATAATACCAATTTTTAGAGAAATAATTATGTCTTTACATTCCATCTCTATAGGGGGGGGGGCACAACTAGTGTACTTTTTATCTGATTGTTCACTATTTATTAAATATTGTTATCCATTTAGTGAATATGACTCTCACTTGGCTATGAGTAAAATCCCCTTAAATAGTGAAAAACAACATTTGAGATCACATGTTTTTAGCTAAGAAAATATTCATTAATTCCCAGAGTATTGATCCCCCTATGGTTTTTCTCTATGTACTATAATGGGCCGAACCTCTCAGGTCCATTTCATGGATGAAATCTGGTGTTTGAGGTGTTACGGGAGGTCAAAGTGATATATCCCCAATACATTTCCAAATTTCCAGTTATGTGAACTGTGCCGACGGTAAGTTCCAACAGTAACCTCTCTTTCATTTTCCATATTTTGAGTTCATGAACAATGTTTCCAGAATGGTGAGGTTCCAATGGTAACCTCTTTATTTTTTCCAAATTTTGTGCTCATGAACAGTTCTTCCAGAATTGCGAGGTTCCAATAGTGAGTTTTCAATGGCAAAGTTCATGAATAGTGTTTCCAAAACGGTGAGGTTCCAATAGTATCCTCTTTCCATTTCAAAATTTTGAGTTCATGAACAGTGTTTCCAGAATGGTGAGGTTCCAATGGTGAGGTTCATGAACAATGTTTCTAGAACGGGGAGCTTACAACTATGAGGTTTCAATGGTGAGGTTCATAAACAGTGTGTTCAGAACGGTTAGGTTCCAATGGTATGGATTCAATAGTGAGATTTATGAACAATGTTTTTCCTTTTCCGAATTTTGTGTTCATGAATAGTTTTTCTAGCTTCATACAGTTCACCCCTTTGATGTTTAATTTGATGTAAAATTCATTTAAAGCCTCGTTTTATGGACTCTAAGGCCAATTAAAAGGCCACAACTCCTATATTAATTTATCCTAAGGCTCAGAATTTTTTTAATAGGTCAAACCACGTGGTTTAATAAAATCTAGTTTTAATAGAAAATCCAGTGTGTCTTAAACCGCTGCTACGTTAAATATTCTAATAGGACTAGATATCTTCCTCCCTAATTCTCGCTCTTTATTCTTAGGTGTTAGATGCTCGAACATTCCATTCCATCTTGTAGGAGTTGTACGATCAAGCATTCCTCCCTAGATTGGTTACCCAATATTTTGATGCAACCAAGCAGTATTGATCCATCATCGATATAAGGTATGATCTATCATCATTATTTTGGGTTCATCTCATTTGGGTTATCTATTCCCTTTTATGGAATGCTATCTTTATGATCCTAATGGGATTTTCATGGGTTTTGACCGATGTGGTGGTGTCTTTGCATCTTCGGGTGGATACAATGGTCACGGGAGGAGGAGATCATATCCCGTTGTGTGGATCATTCTTTTATAAAGAACGTCAAGAACCATTTGAGGTAGGTGATTCATTTCTTCTCTTTTCTTTTATGTGCAACTATAGAGTTAGAATTTTTTATCCCACCGGATCACAATGGAATTAGAATAATAAATATTTGAACCTAAAAAAAATTGATATCGATCGTATGTCATTTCATCTTATTTTTCTAAATAGTGTGTTATCTATGATTTCTTGTTTAACATTTCGTTCTTGATGGTAATTTCTAAATAACATAAAGCCAAAAATAATTGATAATCGTTTGGATAAATATAAATAGGCATGTAAATGAATCTGGTTCTTCTTGTAGTAATTTGATGTTAATAAAATTGGTGTAGTAAGCATGTTTAATTATTTTCGATAGCATACTATTTAGGTTTCCTGATGTTAGAACTTATGAATAAGAAAATAGTTTATCCAAGATAGATTAAGGAACTAGTTTTTCGATAAAATATAATTACTTTTAGGGTTCTGAGTTATTCTCTTTCTTGTTTAATGGCCAAGAGCCCAATTGGTATTATTTTTGTTTTCCTGCAACTTGTTTTGTGATGTGAGGCTAGATAGATGTTGAGATTTGTGGGGGCATGAAGGTCAATTGTTTGTGGTAGTAGTTGATGCCTAGAGTGGCGAGATGCATCGATTAATGCATGTGCGTGTTGAGGAGGACACCATAGATGATTAAATGGAATGGATGTAAATGTTTGGATGCTTGCTGATTCTTATTGGTTGCTTATATTCATTACATTCCCAACTGGTTAGGGTAGCTGGACATGCTTACACTTTTTCCAAAAGTGGAGAATACTCATGGGGTTTGCCACATGCTTTTCATGTTTAGCTTCTCAAGGGAGGATGGGTCTACGCTCATGCTATAGGCAGCAAAGACTAGACGGGTAGTTAATCTACTCACCGTATTGATCCCCCGTATGTTCAGTAGCACATAATGTTTTTCTAGAATGCTTAGGAATTTGGGAAAGTAATGATATAAATATGTAATTTTATTAAATTATGTTAACACATGGGGTTAGAGTTTGATGGGGTGGAATGCTGAGGAGGTAATTTAAAGAAACATTGAACTTTAGATGTGATATTAATGAAATATAATGTGGAAATTTTTAATGGTTAATAAATTATTAAAGAATTAATTAATGTAAATTGCAACTGATAAAAAGGGAATGAAGTAATGTAATAAATCTCTTTAAATGGTTGTTTGCTTATAGGATACCTAGTCTAATATTTGGAAGTCGGGAGTTTGAGAGAGGTTATCTGTAGTTGAGTCTAAGACTAGATTATGCCCATATTGTTTTTGTGAGCTATAATATATTCTTTACTTTTTTTTGTTTCTACACACTACTCCACCCATTTAGTTAGGGTAACTGAAATACCCAGGATTCTGAGCCATGGGGGTGTTTTCTCCATCATTCTGATGGGATGATTGATGGATTACTACCCCCTTTGGCCCCACTCTCTTCTCTTGGTAGTAACTTGTGATGGTAGGCACAGTGGTTAGTTTTCCACATATAAGTGTATAGAGGGCTGTAATGTCTTGTGGTTATTCAAACACATATATTCGGGATATAGTTTCCTATGGAATACTATAGGTGTAACATGTATAGGGTATGATAGCTTTGGGATCCTACTGAGTATACTGTTATACTCACCCAATGTTTATATAAACTATTTTTCATGTCACTTGTAGAAGGTTGGAGATTATGATGGTTTCTACTAGATTGGGGTTGCAGGAGCTGTTTGGGCTTCGTGGTTGCTGTTGTTTTTAATTTCTTTTGGGTACTTGAAATTTTTCCCTTTTAGTTTTAGTAGTTTTTCATGGAATTACATATGTGTACTTAGGATTTCATTTATATTACTATCTGAGTTAGATTTGGTTGGTGTCTATATTATCTCTCTCTTTCTCATGTCTTATCTTAGAGAGTAATGACTCTCATTTGTGTCTTTATTATACCCTCTATGCTTGTCGCCAACCTGGGGCCTATTGAAGGTGGGACTCAGGGGATCACTATCTCTCTTCTCACATTGCTAGCCTAGGAGGGATACACCTTGTGGGGAAGGGGTCATAACATAGTGGTATCAAAGGTCTTTTTGAGGGATAGGATGATGTTTGGAGTTAGGAACAGGTGAGGTTTCTTGGGTTGGTAGGGAAAAAGATTTAGTCATGTTTAGCAAGTGATGTAAACACTAGAGGCCGAGTGTGATATACGCGTTTAGGCTGCCCTATGATTTGATGTATGACCTTTAAGTTAACAATGGATACTAAACAAGGTGATACTAGTTACAGGGTATAGATATTGGAAGGGATCATGCATCATTATTCCTTGTTTTTGTTTTTGAATGGCTAGACCATAAGATAGGGTAACATAAATTGAATAAAAGAAAACAATTACTTAATTAATTTCGAGTCATCCTTATTCTAGGTTTAGGAGCTCCAACTTTTTGTTATTTTACAGGTATGTCTCTAGGTCGACGTCCTCATCAGAATTGCATAGATGATGTTTAATAGACTATGCCAGTAGATCGGCATAAGGTAGAGGTTGATTAAGATGACTTTAGGTGGAGAAAAATCCGAGAGTTTCATTGCTTGAGTCTACAGATGTAAGTGGGCTCTATTTCAGATTAAGCCATGGAAGACAGGTTGGAGGAGGTTGAGATAGGCTTTAGTTCAATCCATGCTCAGAAAGAGAACTGGGTGTCCATGGTTGTGATGATGTTTTGTGGAGCAGCAAGGTAATGGTAGTTCTTGATCCTTTGGGATCGTGAGGAGTAAGCGATCTCATTGGAGGAGTTCCGAGACAAGTTTAGAGTCAAGTTTCATTCTTCGACCACGAATGAATCCAGTCCCCAAGATCTTGTTACTCTTTGACAGGGGAGCTTCAGTGTGTGAGAGTTTGGAATCTATTCCAGGAACCTTTTATGATATGATTTGAACCTGTTGAAAGATGAGGAGGCTAGGTAGAGGCATTTCGATGAGGCTTTTCATCTAGAGATCCACCGCCAGGTCAACCCATTTATTGTACTAACATATCTTGAGGTGCTTGAAAGGGCATATGTTATTAAGAGGATTTTTTCCAAAATTAAATCATCATGAGAGGGAAGTAATCATGAGTCTTCATGAAGAAGATCTATGGTCTAGGGTTCCAAATTTTCATGGAAGAAGAGTTTTCATACAGCGGTGGGTAGGTCCCAGCCCTCCGTGTCTCGTTTCTCTAGAGGCAGCGTCTCTCAGGCCTATGCCAAGGGATCAGGAGCTTGTTTTTCTTGGGGTGGTCGAGGTCATCAGCAGTGAGAATTCTTGACCTTTTATAGTAGTCATCAAGAACTAGGTGTTCGGCTCCAGGTTCTTCTGTTGAGGCAGTTCCAATTGAGGCAGCAGTAGCAGGTTGCACCAACTTTAGATTAGTAGAGGGTAGATGGTGCAGGTATAGGAGAACCTCGTGACTCTCCCCATCCTCAGAGAGAAGATCAAGGCTATGGAGGTGTTCATCATCAGGGTTAGAGAGGTTATGGAGGAGGTCGTGGTCAGCTTCATGCTTTAGCATTGCTAGCTCCAGGCGAGCCAGACATCATTCGAGGTACCCCTTTATTATTTTCTACCATGGTGTGTGCCTTGTTTGATTCGGGAGAAAAACACTTTTTCATATCACCTACCTTGGTCCATGCTTTGGGACTTGAGGTAGAGAGGTTTCTAGTTCCCTTGGCATTGACTACACCTGTAGGAAGCCGAACTGACTTGTTCGAAGTATGTAGAGACTATGAGATAGTGTTGGGGAAACACCACTCTTGGAGAGATTTGGTATGTTTACGAATACAACCATATGATGTCATCATCAGCATGGAATAGTTGTATTCGGTGTAGGATATCGTGGATTGCTTCAAGAGTTAGGTTGTGTTCTTTGATGCGGATGGAGAGCTAGTGGTGTTCTTTGGCATGCGAGACCCTCAGATGGGTCAAAGGCATGTCCAACCTTATCATCTATGATGGCTAAGCTAATTCTGAGTTCTTCAGAGGTTCAACAGTTGGAATTTCCTTGGGTCATATAAGACTACCTTGATTTCTTTACTGAAGGGGTTTTATCATTGCCCCCTCGACGAGAGATCTAGTTTGGGATTGAGCTACAACCAAGAGAGTCTCTGATCTCTATGTATTCATATATAATGTCCCCATATAAGTTAATAGAGTTACGCATAAAACTTGATTTTTTGTTACAGTGCAGTTTTGTTCGACTGAGTGTGTTACCGTGGGGTGCACCAGTTTGGTTCGTAAATAAGGCTGATGGCAGTTTTCAGTTGTGTGTCGTTTATCATCGCTTAAACAAAGTGACAGAGAAGAATCACTATCCTCTTCTGCATATTTATTATTCATTCTATCAACTGAATGGTTCAAGTTGGTTCCCAAAGATATAAATGTGGTCAGGATATCATCATATGCGTGTGAAGGATGAGGATATCCCAAATACTTCTTTCCATTTTCATAAAGGGAATCTTGAGTTTGTTGTAATGCCGTTCGGCGTGACAAATTCTCTTTCTGTGTTCATGGGATTGATGAACGTTGTGTCCGGTGAGTTCTAGGATAGGTTTGTGACGGTTTTCATTGACTACATCATTATATAGTCTACTTCTGATGAGGAGCATGAAGAGCATCTACAACTAGTTTTTGGGAGTTCTTCATCAACATCTGCTGTTTGGGAAGTTGTCGAAGTGTGAGTTTTGGGCTTGAGAAGTTCGTTTCATGGAGAATGTTGTATCCCAGTAGGGAGTTGTTGTGGATCCATCAAAGATAGAAGCAGTTGTGTCTTGGGAAGCCCCCAATATAGTGTCATAGGTGCTATGTTTTCTTAGTCTCACGGGCTACTACATGAGGTTCATAGACGATTTCTATTGATTTTTGACTCATCTGACAGCTTTGACTAGGTAGTATCAGGCATTCATATATACTAAACAATGTAAATCATCATTTGAGTATCTAAAGGAGAAGATAGTAAGTGCTCCAGTTCTTTGTCTTCCAGTAGAGGGAGTTCAGTTTGATGTTTTATGTGATGCTTTGCATATGGGGTTAGGCTGTGTTCTGATATAATAAAGATCAGTTGATTCTTATGGGTATTGACATTTGTGTCCCCATTAATGTAACTATACCATCCATGAACTTGAGTTAGCAGCTGTAGTATTTTTTCTGATTTTATGGATACATTACCTCATTGGCTAGCGCTTGGTGGTTTTCATCGATCATTAGGGTTTCTAGGTATGTTTTCTCCTAGCGTGACTTGAACTTATGATAGTGTTGGTAGATGTAGTTCATATTGGAATATGACATCAAAATATCATTTAAACTTAGAAAGGGGAATGTTGTAGCTGATGCATTGATTCAGAAGTCATGTAGTGATGCCATGCATGAATCTGGTGACTCTTGGAGAGTAATTGAAGAACTGTCAACATTACATCTTGATATGGGAGATGTTGGGGGCATAGGTTTTCTTTTTCAGTTGACGGTGCAGTCATCTATGGTGTAGAATGTGGAAGGGTCCCAGTACGAGGATCTAGAGGTTGAGTTCTGGAGAGACCATGTTTTTTGTGGAGAGGCTCCTAATGGTTGGTCTGAGGATGAACAACACTGAGTGTTCTATCATGGAAGGATATTTGTTCCTTTGATGAAGCACAAGACGGTTCTCAGAGAGTTCCATAGTCCTCCTTTAGCGGTGAATCCTGGAATGAAAATTATGTACTGAGGCTTGAGGAGCCAGTCTTGGTGTCCTAGGCTAAAGGGTGTGGTTTCAGAGTTTGTGTATTGATGTTTGGTCTGCTAGAAGGTGATGGTCGAACACCATGTTCTTGGTGGTATACTCCAGTCATTAGATGTTCCTCAGTGGATGTGGTAGGACATCCTAATGTACTTTTTTACTGGTTTACATTGATCTCAGGGAGGACATGACGCTATTTGGGTTGCAGTGGATCATTTAAACAAATCAGCTGACTTCATAACAATCAGGGAGTCAATATCAGTTGAAGTTTTGTCGAGGAAGTATCTGGAGGAGGAGGTGAGACTTCATGGAGTTCCAAGGGCAATCATTTCCAACCGAGATCCATGTTCTACCTCTAGTGTGTGGAGAGGTCTCCATCATGCTTTTGGTTCTCAGTTATTCCTTAGTACTGCTTTTCATTCTCAGACAGATGGTCAGATAGAGCAGACCATCGAAACTCATGATGATATGTAACTCTCTTCGTTCCTAGATTTTGGAGGTTTGTGGTTCAAGAACTTACCCTTGGTGGAGTTATCTTACAACAATAGTTGTCACTCCACCATCAGTATGGAGCCATTTGAATCCTTGAATGGATGGCCTTGTCATTATCCGTTGTGATAGACTGGGGTCGGAGAGTTAGAAATTCTCATACCAGAACTAGAGTAGAATACAAAATAGATTGTTTAGGTGATTCGTGAGAGGATGAAGACATCACAAGATCGTCAGAAATCATATTCCGGTCAAAGGAGGAGACCCTTAGAGTTTGATGTTCGGGATCACCTATTTCTGAAGGTGACTCCCCATCATGGGTAGTGAAGGGTTGGTTGGGGGAGTAAGCATTTTAACAAAAAAAAATTGGCTTTTCGAGTTGTTAGCATGTGTTGTAGCTTTGGTGTATCGATTAGCACTTCCCCCACAGATGTGCTAGATACATGATGTTTTTCTTGTGTCACAGCTCCATCATTATCTTCATGATGACTCTCACATCATCGATAGGGGAGAGATCGATGCTGATGATGATGAAACATTTTGAGGAGCATCCTTTATAGATACAATACCTCAAAGAGAAGTTGATTCATGGGTGTTCTATCCCCTTGGTTCGTGTCTTGTGGAGACATGGTGGAATGGAGAAAAGTACCTGTGAATGTGAGTCACAGATACATGCTCAATACCTAGAGTTTTTTGATGTTTAACTCTTTTCAGGTAACGATATTCGCTCTATGGTTATAGACCATTCATGTTTTTGAGATGGCTTTCTTTGTTTGTTTCTTGTTGATTCCTCTCTTTTGAGAGGTATCTTGATGGGTGGTTGTTTGGAATTATATTTTGTTTCCTTTTAGGTTGGTTTTGAATTCTCAAGGACGAGAATGTTTTGAGAGGTATTTGATGTAGTGGACCAGACCTCTCAGGTCCATTCCTTTGCTAAAATATGGTGTTTGAGGTGTTCCTGGAGGTCAAGGTGACATATCCCCAACACTTATCCAAATTTCAAGTTATGAGAACAATGTCAACAGTGAGGTCCAATAGTAACCTCTCTTTCCTTTTCCAAATTCTGAGTTCATGAATAGTATTTCCAGAATGGTGAGGTTCCAACAATGAGGTTTCAATGGTGAGTTTCAGGAATAGTGTTTCAAAAATGGTGAGGCTCTAACAGTGAGGTTTCAATGGTGATGTTCAAGAATAGAATTTTTCCTTTTTGCAAATTTTGAGTTCATGAACGGTGTTCCTAGAACAGTGAGGTTCCAACATTAGCCTCTTTCCTTTGCTAAATTTTGATTTCATGAATAGTATATCTAGAATGGTGAGGTTCCAATGGTGAGGATTCAACAATGAGGTTCATGACCAGTGTTTTCAAAATGGTGAGGTTCCAACGGTGAGGTTCGTGAACAATGTTTTTCCTTTTCCAAATTTCCTGCTCATGAACTATGTTTCCAGCTTCCTATAGTTTCACCCCTTTACGTTTTCTTTCACATAAAATCAATTTAAAGCCTTGTTTTAAGGACTCTAAGTCTGATTCAAAGGCCATAAATCCTATATTAAGTTTTCCTAACTTTCAAGATGTTTTTACTTGGTCAAACCACGTGGTTCAATGTGATCTTCTTTTAATAGAAAATCCAGCATTTCTTAAACCACTACTCCATTAAATCTTCTAAAGGGAAGAGATATCTTCTTCACTAGTTCATCCACCTTGTTCTCTAGTGTTAGATGATCGAACCTTCCAATCCTTCCTATAAGAGTTGTGCGATCAAGCTTTCCTCTTTGGACTGGTTCCCCTCTATTTTGATGCAACCAAGGAGTATCGATCAATATTCGATATAAGTTATGATCAATCATCATTATTTTTTGTTCATCTCCATATGTTTCTCCTTACCCTTTTAATGAATTCTATCTCCATTAATATAATGGTATTTTTTTAGGTGTTGACCAGTGTGGTGGTGTCTCTACAACCTCAGGTGGATACAATGGTCATGGGGGGAGGAGATCGTAACCTGTTGGGTAGCTTGTTCTCGTTTAAATATCTTTAACAACTATTTGAGGTAGGGGATTCATTTCTTCTCTTTTCTTTTACATGAAACTATAGAGTTATCATGTTTTATCCCACTATATCACAATGCAATTCTCATAATAAATATTTGAACTGGATAAATAAATTGATATCGATCATATGTTATTTCCTATTGTTTTTCTAGATGGTGTGAAATCTATGACTGCTTGTTTAGCTTTTCATTCGAGATGGTAATTGGTAAAGAATTTAAAGATGAAATTAATTGATAATCACTTGGATAAAGGTAAAGAGGCATGTAAATGAATCTGGTTTTCTTGTTTTAATTTTATGTTAATAAAATTGGTGCAGTAATCATGTTTAATTAGTTGTGATAGCTTACTATTTAGGTTTCCCGAAGTTGGGACCTACGAATAAAAAACTGGTTAATCCATGGTGGATTAAAGGACTATTTGTTTCGTAAAGATAATTCTTTGTAGGGTTCGGAGTTACCCTCTTTCTTGTTTAAGGGTCAAGTGCCCAATTGGTATGATGTTTGTTTTACTACTGATTGTGTTTTGATGTGAGACCGAGTGGCTGTTGTGATATGTGGGGGAATAGAGTTCTACTGGTTATAGCAGCAGTTGATTCCTAGTTTGGTGAGATGCATCTGTTTATGCATGTGGGAGTCAGTGAGGACACCATGGATGATGAACTGGGAGGAATGTGAAACTTTGGATGCATGTGGATTCTTATTGGATGTTTTTCTGATTTACATTCCTCACTGCTCAAGGCAGCAGGTCTTGCTTACCATTCTTCCAAAAGGGGAGAATACACATGGGGTATGCCACGTGCTTTCCTTTTCTAGTTTCTCAAGGGGGATGGATCAATACTACTAATATCGGTGGCAAAGACTCGATAGGTAGTTCATCTTTTCACCGTATTGAGCCCCTTATGTTTAGTAGAACATAATGTTTTTCTACAATGCTTGGGAATTTGGGAAAGTAATGTTGTAAACAAATAAATGAATAAATGAAGTTAACCTATGCGGTTGGAGTTCGTTGGGGTGCAATGCTGAGGTTGTAATTTAAAGGATTAGTGAACTTTGGGTGTGATTCTAAAGAAATATGATGTGGAAATTATTAATGCTTAATTAATGTTTAAATAATTAAATAACGTAAATTGATACTAATAAAAAGTGAATGAAGTAATGTAATAATGCTCTTTAAATGGTTGTGTGATTATAGGATACATAGTCTTATAAGTGGCAGCCATGAGTTTGGGAGACATTAGCTATAGTTGAGTCTAAGAATATCTTATGCACATAGTGTGGTTGTGACCTATAGTATATTCTATAATTTTTTTGTTTCTATATGCTACTCCACCATGTCATTTAGGGCAACTAACACCCTGGGGATTCTGAGCCCCGGGGGGTGTTTTCCCCAAATTATGGTGGGAGGATAGATGGCTGACTACCCCCTTTTTCCTTGCTCTCTTATCTTGGTAGTTACTTGTGCTGATAGGTACATTGGTTAGTTTTCCCCATATATGTGTGTAGAGGTATGTAATGGCTTGAGGTTATTCACGCACGTGTATTCTAGATATAGTTTCCTATGGACTACAATTGGTGTAATGTCTATAGGCTATGAAGGATTAAGGATCCTACTCGATATAATGTTACACTCACCCTATGTTTATATAAACTGTTTTTTAGGTCACTTGGAGTAGGTTGGTGATCAGGCTAGTTTCTACCAGCTTGGGGTTGCAGGAGCTGTTTGGGCTTCGTGGTTGGTATTGTTTTTACTTTCTTTTGGGTACTTTCAATTTTCCCCTTTTAGTTGTAGTAATTTTTCATGACCTTAAATATGTGTACACGGGATTTCAATTATATTGATTTCTATGTTGGAGTTTGTTGGTGTCTATCTTATCTATCTCTTTCTCATGACTTCTCTTAGAAGGTAATATATCCAATCTATGTGTCTAATATACCCTCAGTGCTAGTCGCCAACCCGGGGCCTACAAGAGGGGTGACTCGGGGGGTCACTATATCCCTTCTCACATTGCTAGCATAGGATGGGTACACCTTTTGAGGAAGGGGGTCATGACATATACATAAAATGAAACAAAATTGGGTGTCTATCCCCATCTTCCAAAATTGAGTTTCTTTCCCCTTCTTCTCATATGGTTATTCATGATCTTTTCATGTAATAATACCCTTTTCCTTCGATTTTTAACTTAATATTAATGAGATATTTTTTATGTAAAATATTACTTATCTATATCATCAATTGAAAATACTTTATATTACATGTTTCTATTGTCAAAAATAATTCAAAAAAGGTTTTATACTAATTTTTTTTACCGATATTGTATTTTTTAAATGATTTGAAATGAATATTCATATCATTTCCTAAAAAATAACCATTTATATTTTACAGATAATGTGAGAGAAATTTATGTTTTAACCTATAAGGAATCAATATAATTTTATGCTTTCGTAAACATTATTTTCATTGAGGCTTCTGTTTTATGTTAATGTGGTAATTTTAAATGAAATTTTTTTCTAATTATTTTTTAAAAGATTATTTTTTAAAGGTTTATTTTCAAAATTAAAAGGTTATATTCCCCATGAAATTTTCCAAGATCTCATTGAAAATCATTTACCACTTATGATGATATCATGGGATGTTACATAAGCTTTACTATGGATATGATCCAACTGTAAAATCCTTAATCGTTATCTAGATTATTTAGGACTATTTAAATTATTCGGTTTTGAAAATAATTTCATTTTTATGATTTATTTAATGAGAAATGCATTATTATTTTTAGCATGCTAATATATGGATAATGTGATTGGAGGGACCCATTTACCTCTCTAATTCATTGGGTAAACATTAATTTTCAATGAAATCATAGGAAAGATGAGAGGTTATCCAAATCCCAAAAGAAGAGGGTACATGGGTTATTATCCCATTCCTGAAGCAAGAGGGTACACATGAGGTTATTTGATGCCAAAATTAGGTAGACTTGTGAATATCCTAAGACAAATATGTTATTAATTTCTTGATATATTGTCTTTATAAAAAAATTTATATGTGTATCTATTTTTAAAAAAATTATGACATATTCCATTGTTATGTTCTCATGTAATTAGTTCTTTGAGCCCATTATTGAATTATTAAATAAATGATTTATTTAATTAATATTGTTATGATATTTTTTATGATGTGTTTTTTTTAAATTTCATACTCATGTCCTCATACAGTTATAATCATGTTATTATTATATCTCTGACACTTACCCATACTGATCATTCTTGTTAACCTTTTTTAATGTTCCTTTCCCCTAGGTTTGGGTGACTTATTTTTTGTTTGTTATTTTTAAGAAGGGTTATAGTTTTTAGGAACTAAATGGGAGACTATGTAGCTCAATCATGGACGATTTTATTATGTTTTCATGTTTCTATAGGCATTAGACCAAAATGATTCTAGCATAGATCATTTTCTTATGTAATGAATATTTCATTTAATATGATATAAGATCTTTGTATGATAAGATTATTTATTTAAAGTTGGTATTACCATGTTTTTTATTTTACCATTGGATAATATGATGATATAAGATTCACGATATCCCTCTAGTTATGTTAATGGAAAATTTATATTATAGTATTATATTTTGTAGTTTTGTTGAAGGTTAGAGCGAGTGGTTTTAAAGAAATTATACACATTTTTTACAATATATGTAGATATAATTCTAAAATAGAGGTACCTAGTGGTAATAACTCTGAAAATTCACATCATTATTTCATTAAGTGTTATATGGTACATTAAAATAGGCATTACTATGAAACTAGTTTGAGACTCTCGGGGGATATACTATAGGAAATCAATATCTCTTTGTGAAATATTATGAATGATTTGAATAGATTATAAAAATGGGTGAACTAGGTTAAAACTATGGTATCAAATAATAAAAAAAAGTTTTAATGATAGAGAAATAATAGAAGATATTTTTCCAGATTATGTGGTTTTCCCAATATGATTATCATTTTCCACACAATGATTTTTTTCTTTCAGTTGATTGTTCAAACCTGAAAGAATATTATTATTACAAAATGAAGCAAAAAAATATTATGATTATCCTCTGGATAAACCCAACGATAGGGGTTAGATAAAATAATTTTATTATTATTCCCATAAATATCTATGAGTCTATGAATCATCTTGAACCACCAAATGAGAAAATAATTGGATATTTTACTACTTAATACTCCACGAGCCAATACAAACCCTCTATTAGTAGTTCATAAAATCTATAAGTTTTTAAGAATTGAATATGTACCATTGAAAATAAATTTTCCATTATCCCATTTTTGGAAACATGAAAATTTTATTTTGGAATTCTGTAATTTTTATGGAGAAATGAATCAATTCTAGACTCTCATCAATAATACAAGGGAACATGATGAAATTTACTCCATGCTTTAGGATGATATTATTAGCTTATTTTAAATATGTGTGTTCCATGAATCATTTATATACAAATTTATAATTGAATCCATGATCTATAGAATAGGGATAATTAATCCTATTGTACCTATGATGTAAATGTTTCAAGAATTACGGGGAATGATTCTAGTATTATCATCAAACCTGAATTTATGTTTGATATATACATTGGTATCCTAAAACCAAGCCTTTGAATAATGATATCAATAAGGGAGTTTATATCTATGTGAAAATAAATTCATGTGATATCATTTTGGGAATATAGATTGGATTTACAACTGAATATCTATGTTTATACAAGAAAAATAAGATGGAATTCGATCAAATATCTATAAATCAAAGAGAGAAAAAGATGATATTTTCCACAAATATGATATATATAAATAAACATGGAAGAAATTATATCAAGGGAAAAAATAATTTTTTATGTGTGGATGTTATGGTCATTAACCCACAAAATGACTACATGATAGGAATAGGAAATCTAAAAATGCTAATAAAGATAAATTCACATATAATGAACCTCACAGGTTTCGGTGTCTTAATTGTAATGTGTTTCGTAATATTCCAAATATCGGACCAAGTTTGATAACTACTAATGATGATAAATGTTAAAAACCACATAACACTATAGAAACAAGGAAAGATTATGTAATCACAAAAACAAAATTTAATCCTGATGATACATGTGTCTTCCAGTATAGAGTTAGGAATTTCATTATGGAATATTTATGAATAAGACCTTTGATAATCACATTATTCTTCATTTGGTGATATTTGATGTGATTATAAGAATTTATTATCTCACCCAATGTGGATTTAGGAATAATAAAATAATAATTCATAATCAATCAATATGGGGATGAACCAGATCTTCTAAGGAAAATTATTTTCTATCGTATGAGCATAATTAAGATATAATGATCAATTTATATTTTTAATGATTATATTCCACCATATAAGATTAAATAAAGAGTTGTGTATAACATAACATTGTTATGATTTTATGGTTGATCAAGGGTTCTACACCTTAGAAACCCCTTCTGAGGTTTTTTGTGATAGTAAATTACCAACATTATAGATATTATAGGGATACATTAATATTAAAACAACCCATTGTTATTGTATATGTTTTTTGGGAAATTTTATTTAAAGGGGAATTCCATTAAATTTTGTGGACATAAGCTTAAATGTATTGGTAAATATTGTTCATTTTCTTATCTTTGATATTAATAAAAGTTTAGATTATTGAAATATGGAAATTTTATAGGATTTATAATAATATAGTTTTGAAAAAAGGATAACCCACATTTTAGGAGACATCATTTAATATCCAAAAAGGTTTAGGGTCTTGATCCCACATCTGAATGATTACAGTCGTATAAAATCTACAAATAGCCTACATGAAAGTGTATTTTTGGTGGGATAAGATGAAGAGATATATTGGTGAGTATTTATCTATGTTCATGTTATGAAATAATTTTAAGGAAATGAAAAAATGGTAGTATAATATATTGTTACCACCATTTACCATAAAAGAATAAAAATGGGAAACCACCACCACAGATATCGTCATCAGAATCCTAAGAATGTCTAAAGGTAATAATGTTTTATGGGTACTATTTGGTGACCATACAATGTCATAACCCATTGATTCTATGCTAAAAATTCATATTTGGTTATTATGTAAAATAAATACTTTAAGAAATTGGTGATGAAACATGTATTACCAAATTCTATTACACCTTATCTGGATTTAAGGTTTACCTTAACATTTGGGTGATTTCTTTTACAATACAATTATAATGTAATTTTTTTCGCCACTACATATCATTTATAGATATATGGTCATTTTAAGAGTATAATTAAAAACCAAAATAATATTTTTTTATATTTATCAATTTATTTCAATGTGGTTGTGATAAACATATTCACATAGATAAATTTTTATACAACCGCATCTTTCGCTCAAGAATTAAGATTTCTCCTTATGAATAAATATATAGATAGAACTAGAGATAACCAACATATTTGGATGAATTTTAAGAATGAAATATATTACTACATGATAGAGATGATGAAATTATATATAAAGTTATATTCATTTAGAAACACATAAGGGAAACCCAATGTCTTAAAAATTCTATTCTTACAATCTTTGACAAAAAATAAAATTTGATGTTTGTAAGTATGTGTTTCTAAAAATAGATCCACTGATGAGATAAGTAAAAAATATGGCCCATGTATATTATTCACATTTAAATTTGTGATCATATAAGGATGGTTTATTATTAATTGGATCTTCTAAAAATAATTTCTTAATCTCATGATGTCTCGTGTATCACTCAAGATAAAGTACATACCTAATCCATCACATGAAAAGAACATAAGTGTCATTTTAAAATTGAATGATATGTATTATATTGAAAAACTTGTGATGATTATTTTACATATAGAGAATTTTCTATGAAAAAATATCACTCATATAGTAAATGTTTTGTGGAAAACCCTAAACTTGAGGAAGCAATGTCAGAACCTAAGGATATAATGGAGGTAAATAATCTTTAACTTTTTATAATAGGTGATGAAATTTAAGGGAATATTAATATTAAATGGGAAGATTGTAACACCTTGATATTTTATTCCTTGAGGTTTTACGAAAAAGTTTTTCAAATAAATGATATTTTTTGATAGTTTTTGTTACATGTAACAATAATTTTTAATGAACTATCATATAATAAAAATAACATTATTTATAAGAAAAAAGTGTGAAATTTCCAATAAATTAGTGGTATAAATATTAATAAAAACTTTTTTATAATTATTAATAATTACACTATATAATTTATATATATTAATAAAGGATAAATTTATTTTTGGTAAATCATTTTTATGCTTTGAAAATATTTTTCTATAAAAAATGAATCTTATATTAGTTTTTGAATAAATAATATATTTTTTTTTACACATTTAAAATTTTAATTATATAAAATAAAATTAATTCTTTAATTAATCATGTATATATTATATTAAGACTATTTTTTAGTATTTCCACAAAAGATTATTTTTCCAGTGAATATTGAATAATGCTGTGTTTTCATTTACATCTTCCGTTTTATTTATAGGATTTATAATGTTACAATATTATTAATTTTTTTTAAAATAAGAATTATTCCAATTACATATATATTATTATAATTTAGGCCATTAAAATAAATTTCATATTTAACTAACATATAAAAAAAATTTATTTTTTTTGCATGTTTTCTCTTTGAAAATAGATTGTTTCATTGTGTCTGATGGTTTCATTTAAAATTAATATCTTCCACTTATTTGTTTTGAATTTTAAAAAATGGATTTTAAATTATTAATTATCTCATATAAATATATATAACAATGGAGATTTAATTTTTTAAAATAATTAATACATAAAATGATGAAAAATAGTTGCTACATTTAAGGTAAAAATGGGTTTAATAGGGGGTTAATCAATATGTATATATGTTTTTTTCAATTAAACATGTAAAAATATTATTTTTTTGAAGTATTTATATATTATAAATCTCAAAATATAATATATTGTAAATTTGATATAATTTTTCTTGGGATTTAATTTATCATTTTGGATCCTTTTATGAAATTTCCATGTGATTTCTTAAAATGTCCTCTTTCCCCTCATATAAAATGGAACCAGCTGAAATCACTTAATAAAACTTCTTATTCAATATATTACATTAAATATATTATAATATAAATCCCTAAAATCCTTATAAACTGTCTAGAATGGGTTTTCCTCCCAAAATTATAACACTAATGTCCTTAAGAGAAAATGTTAATGTGGTTCTTATAAGAAAAGGTAACTGTATTCACTATGTTTATTAATTTTCATTCATCTTATTCAAAGGTAAGTTATTCCTAAAAATATATTATATAATAAAACTCGTTTTAAAATAATATTATATGTTATTGTGTTAATTGAAGAGCCTATATGCATATAAACATTCATCAAAATGGGAAAAGAAACATTTGATCATTTGTATGGTGGACTACCACATCATAAGACTATTAAGTTCATTTTTCCTCACCCCCATTAAATTATGGATATAATGATGGATTTAAAATATTTATATAATATTTATTAAATTAATATTCTTTTGAAATTATTTTATAAAAATATTCCTTCTTATTTTTTATATGGGATATGATAACATTGCTCGGGGGTAGGAAAAACTATTGTCTTGTGTAGCAATGTGATGTGATTTCATTTAAAAATAAATGTAATTTATTAAGGATAAATTTAATAAATATATGTGAAATATATTAAATTATAATAATTAAGTAATTAATATATATTATTTACATTCTTTTGTTTCATCCATCACTGAAATGGTAACATCATTCATGAGTACGTACGACACACCGTCTCCATGAATAATGTATTTCATTTTCTATTTATAACTTTTTTGGATTGATATAAATGATAATATAATAAATTTATAAGATATATATATATCTCTTATAACATATTTGGGATTATTTAACTATGACCAAATAAAATTTAAAAAAAATATTGAATCCATTCATACTTGAAAAAACAAAGTAGTTATTACCCGAAAATTTATTTTAAAATAGAATTGTTAATGAACAGCTAATAAAAGGTCAGAATAAACCTATATATGGTTTTATAAATATTTATTATTATATAATAGATGTATAATAAACATATATTTATTATACTTGATGTTAAAATGTATACGAATGACATTAATACTTGAGGAGATAGATTTTTGACTCAATTTGTCTTAATTTGGATATTAGTTATATTATACACCTAACTAATTTTATATCAAGTATATAATGACCCTATTAAATGTTATATCATGCATATATTTATACTCATAATGTCAAAAAAAATTATTTTTTTATATTATATAATGGGGATTGTGAGACAAATTTTACCATTGTGGTAATTATTTTATATTAAAATCTCATCGTTTATCAAGATTATTTATTATTGTGCCTTCAATGATGAAACAATTGGATCTACATATTAATAAAATAAAGTAAATTTTTTATTATAAGTTTATTCATGAACATTTAAATTAATATTTATATTTTTTCTCCACATTGGAATATAATATGATTGAGAAATTGTTTCTAAAGAAAAATATATCTTTTTACACTCTTCAATAGAAAACTCATTCTCTTCCATGTTCATGTTTCCTAAAACATTATATGAAATTTTTTATCCTAATATTGATTAATGAAATTGTTACCCATTTTTTAATTGTTATTAAATGTTTCAAAAGTAAAATTCATACCTCTTTCCAAATAAGTCCAATTCAAATTTTATAGAAAATGTGAAATCGATCACTATCATGATGTGTTGGGGATGAATAAAATTTTATGATGTCATAAACATAACTTTATTCGTAGTCTAATTTTTATAATTTGAAGATAATTTTTATAGAAAATAATTTCCTAAGTATCAATTTAACTTATTCAATCTATTTATGTAGTCTATTTCATATATTTTATAAACATGTTTTTACAAAATACCTTTTGTTTAGTGGATAAAATGGTTTCTTTTGGTGTTCATGGTGATTTTCATGCATTTTACAGCAAAATCCACAAATTGGAATTGAACAAAACAAAATTTCACATATACATATCATTTAATTTACAAACACACCTCCTGAATCATTCCCAAACACGAATCGACTAGCCCAAGTACACACCCATGTACCCAGCTAGATTTTAAACGTCATGTATAACCTAATTAAACCCCAAGATATTCCTTTTAGATTTTTTTAGTGTTTGAAGATGAAAATAAATTCCATATGGTGCGGTACTACATGCAGTGTACCCCCACCAACCGACTGGAAATTCATTGAAAATAATTAGGTGGCTAAGTGAATCACATACTAGTGGAGATTCCTAAGAAAATGTGAATTACATGGGCACATGGCATGTAATTTATGGTACACCCCATGCAGTTTTAAATTATATAAATAAGAGGGTATCCCTCTAGGATTTTAGGTAGGATGTCAACGT
Source organism: Viscum album (assembly GCA_963277665.1). NCBI lineage: Eukaryota > Viridiplantae > Streptophyta > Magnoliopsida > Santalales > Viscaceae > Viscum > Viscum album. The sequence goes on along the minus strand of OY728146.1, from coordinate 636,639,261 downwards.
GAGGTGCTTCCACTCTGTCACTCTAATTTCTCTTAAGATCATTTTGAGTTTTCTATCCTTATTTCATTTAAATTTTAGTGAAATATATTTTTATCCCCTTCCCCGTATTCCTCTTATATCCATGGTTTGAGTTTTATCTCAATACACACACCATGAACATGCACATAAGAGGCTCGTTCCCTCTTATTGGGGTTGTAAAAATGACAGGGGGTGATTTTTAATTGAATTCCTGAAGCGTTGTTTTTATTACAATTCATGTTTATAAATACCTCATTGAACATAATTCCTTATTCACCATTCGTGTCATATCAGATCATGAATTACACCAATGTCAAAAAAATGAGGAATTTGTAATGAAGAAATCCATGACTATTGGGTGATCCCATTAAAGATTGTTTTAGGGGTTTAGAACATGAACATGTTTTAAGTAATTAATCACCAAACCAATGGTGTTTTATTTATTCATTTAATTGATTATTATCAGAACACAAAAAAACAATTTAATTGAATCGATATAGTAAATAATTTCTATTAATAAATACAATGCTAACAAAATAATATTTCATTAATATTTTATAAAAATTAAAAAATCAAAATTTTTGTTCCTTATTTGTTTTTTGATAACATATGTTATAAATATTTTCTTAAAAAAATTGTTAGTAATATGTTCTCTTCACTCTTTATGTTTGGATAACCGACTAAAACTTACCAATATGCACTGAATCCTTTGCTTCTTTATTCTCCCCATGGGATCAACCCCGACTGCAGCTAGTTAATTAGTTATTCGGTTCATAAGGGAACATTAGTTTATATTTTTTAACTCACCATATGTTGGGATATATACAAAAATATTGGTATGTTTTCAAGGATCAAATAGAATGTGTATGCCCATTTTTGAGCCTAGGATGTTTTACCTATAATTTTCTTTTCTTTCTCTAAGTTTTTTCTTGAGACAATCGACCCACTTCTCAATGAATTTTATTAAAATGGAGGTTGGTAAAATCTACCAGGAGAGTATTTTTATCCATATGATCTAGAACTACTTTACCCACATTTGGAAGAATAGGATCCATACATGGATGATGGGTTTCAACACAGGGAACATCCAGGTACATTCTTCACCAACCCATATATTTTTCTCCCCTAGAAAAATATTTTGGTAATACCAAAAGGCTATTATTAATGATGAAGGCATTTACCACAAACCAGTTTTCTAAATAGAATGTTTGGGATGACTAGGAAATATGGCAGTGTATCTCACCAAGATGATTTGTAATTTGGAGACTCTATTAGAGTTTAAGGATGTGTGTTTTGACCCCTTTTCAATTGGGGAATCATTGGTAATGTGCTACCCAGCTTTCATTCACTAGAGATTCCAAAACATAAATTTCTAAATAAAATTATTGAACATGGGAACATATCACAACATGTAATTTATGAGTTTGATCAATTATTTCATTCTAACCCCTTAGTTGATTATTTACCGATTTTGGAGAAATCATGCGATTATTTTCAGTTATTCAATAGTTCGAAGAAGAAATTTCCGGAGGTGGAGGACACATTGAATCAAGCCAAGAAAATTATTCACATTTAGAATCAACTAGACATGATATTGTTCTTATTCAAGACACATCATACACTATAGGAATGAAAATAATCATGGATATATGATAAAGTCACTAGATAGAAGTGGTGATTCACACTATGAAAAACACATCTGCCTTCAGGTTATGTATTATTACCCTAACTCTGGTCAAGACTATAAACTAAAAATAAGGTTATTTAAGGGAGGAAACCCATCCATGTTATCCACTTTTATTTAATATTATCAATAATCACTTGGAATGTACTCCTTCTACACATTTCATGTATCTATTCTTTTTTCTGGACATTTTTTTGAAAAAGAGAAAATTGCATTTATATGTCATCTGTACCACAGTACAGGGCTTGTAAATATATTTTCAATGTATATTTTAATAAAACTTTTAGTATATGTAAATAATAATTATGTTAATAAACAAGGATGAGTCATGTGCTGATAGAAATGTTGTTGGAGTGTATCTAATTCATCGGCAGTTCGAATCAGTCAACACCTTCCTTTGGTATATGATACATTCTTTTTTAAATTTTTTTTTAATTAAACGATGTGTGAGGTGTTTTAGAAATTAATTTCAATGAAAAACAATGGTGGGGATGAATTGGTTGGCATGGTCATAGCCCAAGAATACAAAATACTAGAATTTATTCCCTATCAACTGGTTTAGTTCCATCATTTTTCAAATAAGTAAAACCACAAGATGAATATTTTGGGAGGAATCACGTCTTCCGTTTTTTCACTATTACATTAAAACAGTTTCCAAAATTATAGACCGCATACACATGATTTAGTATGGTTGGAAGAGTCATTGACTTGGGTTCCAATGTCCCAATTTCGAACTCGGACAATCTATCCATTTCATCAAAATTATTAAAATATTAAAACCACATGTCCTACATTGTTATTTTCCCCAGGTAGTGCTGATATTATATTTTAAATATATAATATTAATAAAAACAAGCAGTATAATAACCCTAACTCAAATGGTTGAGGTATAGCATTTAGATTATCCATCTTTGAGATTAAATCGCACATCAAGCACAAGAAAAAAGGTTGTAGATCCATTTTTATAATTTCAGAATAGATGATGTGTATGTCTCTGATACATTACATGTATATGTTTATTTTTTCATTTTTAAATAATATATATTTTCATATTTTATTATATGTTATAATTTTAAATTATTATAATATTTTTTAATATTATATTTTTAATATGAATAAATCCAAAAAAGATATATACATGGTGTGTACACTACTACACATGCAATGCACTATAGCTACAAATGTCGAGAGCCTAATTCGGGTAAATCCCATTTCAGAACCCCCAGCCTTTTCCCTCTCGAAGCCTACACCATTGGCCAATCCACATCCCTCTCTATCAAATATTTTACTTCATGAAATTAATGAAAAAAATAAGCTTAATTTTGATCCTCACATAAGGTATGTTGTTCCATGCCCCTAATTTCATTTTTTACATGTTTTTAGAGAGATTTTGGGATTGGGGTTGGAATTTATCCAAAACCCACATCACATGGGTTGCGATGAAGGAATACACACTATATACCACAGTTACATGACCAAAAATTATCGATTTATAATATTGAAAATACATGGTGTGTACCTTTAGCACATGCCACGTACAATGCCTCTTCCAAGCCTTTAGAAGCGACCTATGTTCTGGAAACACACAGAGAGACACCAAGTATCCCCACACAGCATGTATACTTGGTAAATTTTGGGTCCCTTAATCATCAAGGGTAGTACATGTAACATGTGTACACACAAAGGTGTTCATGTTATTACACATGACATATATGACCTTTACACAACCCTTACTATCTTTATACGACCCCCAGGCTGAGTCAGTGTATGGGAACTTACACGACCAACACCCCAAGTTCTTATATATGGAATATATACCACATTACATTCAATGTACTACATATTTTCCGAATACATTCCCACTTGGAATTTTCATCTAGATTACAAGGGTTTGGAACAAGATCACACAACACACCGTGTACCCTAGATCTACAAGTTGTGTATTTTTTTATTATTTCCCAAATTTTCATCATTATTTATTTTCTTCTTGTTATTTTTTTTAATTTCTTTTTTCTATCTATAGTAGATGAAGATCGAGTGAGTGGGAATCACACATCACTTTCTAATGATTGTGAGAGACCCTATCATATCTGAATCTAGAGGTCAAAACCATCAACGACACATCCCTTGATGTTTCAGCTGCAAAACCTAATGACACTACCTCCTCTTCTATTGGAACCTTCTTCTTCTAAATCATTCAATGATCCTACTACTTTAATGATAGTTATACCCACTGATCACATGAAACTAATCATAAATCTTGTGCCCTTAGTTTCCACTACTGTTGATCCTATTCTGCTAGATCCCTGTATTATAGAAAATTCCTCATATAAGGCCATATGGTGATTGTTTTTTCACAAATTCTACATTTTATATATATCATTGGTGTTGTTATTGAGATGTGAATGTTTTTGTATATGAAAATTTATTTTTCTATTTCTTCAACATTCACTGGTACTCTAGAGGAATATGGAAATCTATATTCGACTACATTCCATATTTTTGAGCTCTCAATGAGGGGAGTATTTTTTAGAGATTCATTTTATTTTTCATAAGGCATTACATATATTCCAACTTTACCTCATCCTGGACAACTTATTCTTTCGCACATCCACTTACATTCCATAGATGTTGAATTTGGGGGACCATGTGAAATATTTTGTTAGGGAGAGATTATTTGACTACACTAGTCTTTTTTCTCAAATAAATCTAGGATATTTAATTAATAGAATAATTTTTTGAAAATAATGATTTTTTTATTAATTATAACTATTAATAATAAATTCATAAATAGTAAATTTAAAATTTATATGCTTATTTTAATTTTGCTGCACATTCTAATGATTGTATTTATATTTTAATTTAGGATTTAAATTCTTGTATATTTAAATTTAATCCATCCAAAACAAATTTTTATTAGAATGGTGAAAATGTTAAACAAGGAAATAATATATTTAGGGGGCCCAAAATAATGAAAACTAAGGGAATCCCCTTTGATCAAATTAACACCCTATGGATTTAAGCAGTTAGGATTAAGAAGATGAGTGTTGGTGGAACTCTAGTCTTCCAATGAAGCCAAGTAATTCACAACCGTATTTCCCTTGCTCCACGTATGAGTCCCTTGGAATTTGATTCATAGTATGGATTTACATTACCATACAATGTATGTAATGGACCAGGGGATGAAGCCTTTACCATGTAGAGAGTCATGGTTAATCAAAGAGTTAGTATCTGCATGAGAGATGGCAATGTTCTACCGAGTGAAAAGAGTGAGCCCGATAAGCATTACTTTGGACTCGGCCATAAGAGATTTCCCCTACCAAAGAATGAAGTTAATGCAAGAACAAAAGTCCCTCCACCTCCCCGAACCACTCCCCATCTTCTCTTGTTTCCCATAATGTAGGACACATCAATTTTCATCTTGAAACCATTACCAGAAAGGTGCCAACAAACCCACATCCCCTGCACTCCATCCATGGAGGTTTGAGACAATGGATTAATGAGCTGAAAAATATTATAGATGGTATAATATGCTATTTTTGGAAAATAAAAACCAGGTCCTCTAGTAGGAAATTATTTCACTAAATTATGGACCTTTTTGAGGGTGGAGACCCCTCGAACCAAGCCTGGTTTCTGATGTGTCATAAGCTCTAGAACCAAACATTGAGAATCAATGATCAAGCTATCCTCTATGTATAATATTTACCCATTATTTTCTTTATTCACAAGAGGTATTCAGATCCATTTCTCATATTTATTATCATACCCTCCTTTTTGATATATTCTTAGGGTATGCATGACTACTAGAACATGGGATTTTTTCTATTCAAAACATGAAGATTCTGAATCGCAATATAATGATTAAGGCAATTGATTGTTTTGCAGCCCATTTTACTATGAGACTTACCTTACATATGACTTTTGTAGAAGCCTTAAACTGCCTAAAAAACCTTGATATGAATCCACATTAGAATCATATTATTCCTTCCTACCCAAAATCACTTATAATATTTCATGATTATTCTTTTGAGATTAAAATTAGTATTTTTGGTTATTCATGGAAAATTTTGGTGACCTACCATGAAATTGTGTGTATGGGAAAGTGTAATTTGTTCATTTGGGTAGAGGGGTTCCAAAACCACTATTCGATGTATTCTTAGTTGTCTGATTTATTTTAATTTTTTTTTGGAAAATACAAAATAGTAAACATATTCATTCTTTACAATTTATTGATGGTTTATGAACCCATGTTGGAATGGGTAATATCACAGAGATAATACCCCTTCAGAGATCATTATTGAGGTATTAATATTCAGTAAGCTTCATTTTTTGAATACCTTGTGTGGTTATTTAAGAATTTAGCCTCATTTTTCAGGCCTCTGAGATTATTTTTCACATCACTACCTACCTACCCGAAGCCTCAGAATCATTTTACCTTTATTGAAATACATTATGATTTTTGTGATTTGATTTATAAAGTGTAAAATGAGAATACTTTCATGACAATTTATTGAGTTTATAAACATTAGGTTGAGAATTTTTGTAATTTAATGATCTTGAGTGATGACTATGGTCTATTATAGTGAGGTAAATTATCAAGTGGAATGTGTATTTTTGAAAATTTGAGATAATTAATATTGAATGGTTAAAATATTTAATTTAATTTATTGAAGGCATGATTAGAATATCATTAAAAATAAAATATGTTTTTTCACCTTTTAGAATACTCTTCTATGGCTATATTATTTATAAGTATAGTGAGTTGAATTATTCCCTTTTTAGAGTATGGATTCTAACGATTAGATGTTGAGATTTTTCATAAGGGAACAAATTACTATGTTTCGGGGAGTTTGATGTGAAAAACTTTTTTATACTATTTCATTCATTTTATAAACTTTTTTTCAAAAAATACATATTTTTTTAGATAAAATGATTTATTTTTGTGTTGATTGTGATTTTAATGAATTTTACAATAAATGTCACAAATCAGGAATGAATAGAACCAAATATCACATATACCCAATGAGTCATTTATAAACACACACCATGTTCCATGTCCAAACATGAATTCAATAGCCTGATTACACACCCATGTAGCCATACAACTTTCACACGAAATATAAAACATGATCAGATGTGGTTTTCATCCTTTAAGATGTGTTTTGTGTTTTATGTTAAAACTAAAGACCATGTGGGGTGTCACTACATGTCGTGTACCCCCATATACCAATTACTACTATATTAAAATCCATTATATGGATAGGTGGTTCACCTACCAATATATTAACCTATGAAAGTGGTTTACCTAAGTACACAATGTTTGCATTATGGTACACAATGTGTAGTTCGAAATTCCATAAATAAGAGGGAAGCCCTCAGAGTTTTGGGGTGGGATATCTAGGGGTGGTGTTGTTTCTTTTCCACTTGAATTTTACCTGAGTCTATTTTTATTTTTCTTTCCAATTTTTATTTCAATTTTATTATAATTTATTTTTCTCCCCTTCCATGTCTTCCTCTCTTATACATAGTTTTTATTATGTTTGGGTTCAATCCACAGACCTTGACCATGTTCATAAGAGGATATTTACCCCATGTTAAGTTTGTAATAATTATTGTGAGTGATTAGTAATTGAATTCTCATAGAATTAGTAATATTGTGATGATTGATTTCAACATCATAATAGAACCTAATTCCTTATTCACCATTGGTGTTGTATCAAACCAAGAACGAAAACAATTAAAAAAATAAAGATGTTGCAACGAGTGAATCCATGACCATTGGGTGAGCTCATTGTCAATTTTTTTAGGCATTTAGAACCTGAACATGTTTTATATAATTAATTTCCAAACTAAAGGTTTTGATTTAATCATGTAATTGATTGTTATCAGACCATGATATAACAATTTAATTGAACCCCATGAGAAATAATTTCTATTGAATAATCAAATTCTATAGAATGATTATTGAATAAATATTTTATTATACTTAAAACTTCAACATGTTTGTTCCTTTTTTTTCAATAACATATTCTATTTTAATTATATTTTCTAAAATAGTTTAACATAGTAATTTATTCCCTTTATTCATTTTCTCTAGACAACCGGGTGAAACTCTCCAACTTTTGATAACTCCTTTTCTTCTCCATTCTCCCTTTGGTATCACCCTTGACTACCTCTAGCTACATAGTTAGTCAGTCTAGAGTCGAAATTTAATTTCTAATATGGATTTCACCTTGTGATGGGAGCAGTAAAAATTCTAGTTCCATTCCTAGGGATCAAATGAAAATCATGAATGTATATCTGACCACCTGATGGAATACCTAGAATATTCATTTATTTCATTGAGTCTTTTCTTCATAACCTGGAACCACTTCTATAATAATTTTTATTCAACTGTAGGTTAGAAAATTTCACCTAGAGTGTATTTATATCTATATAATCTAGAAATTTTATAACTATATATAGAAGAATACTATCCATTCACAGATGATGGTTTTTAACATGAGTAATGTCCCTATACATTGTTCACACCACATATCTTTTTTTATCTCCCTAAACAATATTTTTGTAATACTGAATGGATTTCATCAATGATAGAGGTCTTTACCATATTCACGTTCAATCCATCCAAAGCAAGGGGAAAACTAGGAAATACAATAGAGAAACTATCTTAGACAATTTCTAATATAGATACTCTGATAGAGTTTATGGATGGGTGTTTTGACCACACTACAACTGAGGAATCATGTTTTGATGTGGAACCCTCATATCATTCACTATAGATTTCTGAACATACATTTCTAAATTCCAATATTGAATATGGGGACACATCAAAACATATTAACGCAGAATTTAATCAATTCATTCTTTCAAATACCACAGTTTATTATTTACCTATTTTGATGGAATCATGTGATTAATTTTAGGTATTAATATTTTAGAAGTGGGAAGCATAAGAGGCGGAGGACGTACCAAATCAATCCAAGAATCACATACCCCTCTAGAATCTACTAGCCAGATAGTAGTGAATCTGCAAGCCACCTACTAGACCACATGATGGTCAAGAATCATTGATAAGATCTAAAGGCACTGGGTACATGTGGTTGTTCATGATATGTAAACCACATCCACCTTAAGATCATGGTAATGTACCCCAACTTAGGTCAAGTCAAATATCTAAAACAATGGAACATTATGGGAGGAAACTTACCCACTTTATCCTCTTAAATTTTTTATTTTTAATAATTATGTGGTCTATAATTATTCTACAAATGTCGTAAAGTTCTTCTTTATTCAGAACGACTGTTTAAATATGGCGAAAACAAGCCTAAAAACCATATACATTAGTACCTAGAATTTAATTATATTTTTAATGTATATTTAAATATAACTATTCATATAAGTATAAACTAATAAATTTAATAATCAGGGATGAGGCTTGTGATGATGGAAATGTTGTTGTATTATATCTGAGTCGTTGTTAGTTTGAAATGCTCAACACTTGCCTTCATTATAGGGTTCGTTGTTTTTTATCTCATGTTTTAATTTAATTTTGTGTGATTAGTTTGGAATAAATAACAAATTCATTTCAAAATAAAAAAACTCATGGGTGGGATGAATTCATTACTAGGTTCGTAACCCACAGAGATAAAAGGCCAATGTTTGAGCCCTATCAACCAATTCATTTCCATTATTTTTCCCATAAATAAAACCACACAAAATATATTTTAGTAGACATTATGTGTTCCATGTTTTCATTAATACCAAAAAATTATTTCAAAATTAAGTGATCACATTTGGGTGATGTGGGATTTTTGGAAGAGTTATTGTCCTAGGTTCAAAATACTTGTGTTCGAACTCCTCTAATCTATCAATTTCATCCCAATCATTCCAATACTAAACCCACACACTATGGGTTGTTCTATTCCTACTATTGTGCTGCAAATATATGTTAAATACATAAAGATAAAAAATTCATTGAGTACTATAACATTATTTCCAATGGTTTAGGACTTTTGTTTGGATCAACCAGTATCTAATTTTAATCTCACCTTATACACTAGACTAAAGGTTTCAGTTCTCTTTTTATAATTTTGGAACACATTTCATGTATGTCTCTAGTACATTACATGTATAAGATTAATTTTTTTCTATTTTAAATATTAAAGTTTTCAATTTTTTTAGTTATAAATAATTATTATTATAATGTTTATAAAATTATTTTTTTAATATTAATAAACAAATAAAAATAGATATATATGGTGTGTACACTACCACACACACTATGTATTATAGTTATAAAATCATAAAGCCCTATATTGGATGATCTCATGTGATGACCCCCTTGTTTTCTCTTTCAAAGCATACATTTTATGATACTCCACCTCCCCCACATAAATATTTGATTTCATGCGATTGAGGTCACCAAATCTTTCCAATTTCGATCCTCATGCTAGTTATGTGGTTCGACACCACATATTTCATTGTTTTAAAAGTATTTACAGTGATTTTGGTATCTCGGTTGGCATTTGGCCAAAACCCATAGCACATAGGTTTGGATGAATAAAACATGTCATGTATCATAGGTACATGAACAAACATTATCTATTGATTAATTTAAAAAATCATGGAATTAATGTTTGGTACAATCCATGTATAGTGCCTATTCCTAGCCTTTATGAGTGAACCATTTACTAGGGATACATGAACAAAAACCATGTATCCACACACTGTGTGTATGTTCGGTACATGTCATGTACTTTATTCCACATGGGTCATCCATATAACATTTATACACATATTGGAATCCATATTCTTACACATGTCATGTAAGGCCTTAATACGTTGTGTACTATATTGAATTACCCGAAGGCGGTGTTTATGTATGGGCACTTACATGAATAGAACACCATGGTATTACACACGGTGTGTATACCATATCACACACTGTGTACCAAAAAGTTTTTAAACACTTTCCCACAAATGTTTTTTTTATCCAGAGTACACTAGTTTTGAACCAGATCACACTACATGCAATGTACCAAGATCTACATTCCATGTACTTTGGTTTTTATTTTTTCTTATTTTTCTTCTTTCTTATTCATCTTCTGGTTTGTATTTGTTTTTTTTTTCAATCTCTTTAATCTATGGAATAGAGAGATTGAGCGAGTGGGAAGTTCCCAACACCTACTAATGCTAGATAGAGATCCCAACAGAATTTAATCTGGAGGCTGACACTATCAGTGACAACACCCTAGGTGCTGTAGCTTCCATCCCTGATGACGCAACCTACTCTTATACCAAAAACATGTTCTTAGACATTAGTTGTTTTTTCCTACTATTTCCATGATAGTTTTACAGGATAAGCACAAGAAATAAGGCCCAAACTAGTGCCTTTAATTTCCATGGATGCTGATCATATTCTACTAGATCCCCATACTAGAGATGATACTTCTTCTAAGGCCATAGAGTGGATACTTTTTCACCCCTATTTCATTATATATATATATATATATCCTTTTTTCTATGCATGAGATGAGATTTTTTTGTATATGAAAAATTATTTTCCCATTTATTCGGTAGTCAAATGTACTCTGTAGCTATATGGTAATCAACATTGGAATAAATTATATCTTTTTTAGCTTTCCATGAGAGGAGAATTTATTTTATAGTTTATTTTAATTTTTATTTTTTAATTACTTCTTTCCATGCTTCCCCTCATTCGAGACCACTTGTACTTTCCAATGCCCTCATTACATCATTATGTGTTTCACTTTGGGGACTATATGAAATATAATTTCTAATGTACCAAGATGACTTACATGGACATTATATTTCATTTGTGGTATAATAAATACATTACATGAATGAATTACCAATGGCTATATTAGTTTATTATATTTCGAATAAACGAACATAATTTTATAACTTGGTGAAAGATCATTCCACATCTCCCACAAAGATCTCCCCCTTCTGTTTTCCTAACTAAAAACATTCGTTATATCCCAGGGAAAATAAAAAATAAAAAGTGTGAGTTCAAATGCTTAGTAAGGGTAAATGTGGAGAACATAAAACAAACCATAAATATAAGAATATAAAAACAAGAAAATAATGTTTAAATATCAAAATACTGAGTCAGAAAATAAATCATGGCAACACGTAATCCATACATCATAAAAGAACATTAACCATGATAAAATCTCATTGCAAACAAACATGAAATTTTGGAAAACATATAATAAAAAAAATTATTTCCATAGTAGCCAAGGCATTTATTCCAAGATCATCATAGTGGAAAAATTCCATTAATGAACCGGGTTTACTTGCCACTCCAGCCATGTATTACTAAACTAGATTTACATACCTTTCCAGCACAGTATTACTGAACCAGATTTACATTCCATTCAAGTAATGTTTATCTCATGAGATATAAATCATTACCCAAGGAATTCTATGGAGATATAGTTCCCACCCATCTTACAGTGAAATAATTCTTACATGTTCTGCAAAAACATAAATCATATATCATAGCCTAACCCATAAAATAAAATGGGTTTCTTAATCATAATTCCAACATAATAAAAATAAAATAAATGGATTTCAAAAAAATTATTCCATCATAAAAAATAAAATAAAATAAATAATTGGGATATAAACATAACCCTGTGACATATTATATGAAAAATAATTTTGATAAACCACTTAACATAATTCGTGGGGAAAATATTCTTTCTTCTTCAAAAAACATTTTCTTTTCACCAAATGCCATAAAATTTTATAAAAAAATTATATAGTTGAAAATAAACATGAAATATTGTAGATAAAGCCGTATATAAATGACGAGTTATGAAGATGTAAAAATCTTTTTATGTTGTATAAGTTAGAAAATAATTTCTCTAGTACTTTTTCTAGAAAAATCTAAAAGTACATAATAAGGTAAATGAAAGAAAAATATCATCCAAACTTCATAGTAAAATTTAAAATTAGTAAAAATGACATTAAACATACATAGAATATTAGTAAAAAAATTATGTGAATAATTTTTGAATAAATGGACTTGGATGATAAATATATCCCCAATAAATACATATGAATAAACCATCTTTGATAAAAATGAGATTTGCAAAATTATCCCTTACCTTAGGTCAGATATTCTTTGTATGTATCTGGAAGACTAATATAATGGGTCTAAAAATATTATTAACTTTTAATAGAATAATTATAAAATTTATGATATCATAAATGATTCAATTTTGACTTTCTATTACCCATTCATTTTTCAAATCCATGTTAAAGTAATGTTTTGGGTAATAATCATTTTATTTATCATACATGTGTTGAATTTTTTTTCATGATATTATTACTTATATTGTTATTTAAATACATAAAAAATGTAAATAGTTATTTAAATATCATAATTATCTAGTATATAAATATATATAATAGAATGATAAATGAAATGGAATACACAATTCCTGGAGATAGTAGGTCGTACGTACGCATGAACGCGGTTTCCATTTCCATATTGAATTGAATAGAAGCAAGTAAATGAAATATATATCTAAATATACATAAATATAATAGAATTATTAGGTCATATATTTCATAATTATTTATTATTTATACGTTAAATTCATTCTAAAATGGTTAACGTGGAGAATTGATCTAATCCTGTCATGGAGACGGTATGTCATACCTATGCACGAGCAAAAATATCATTCACTTAATGGTTATTTGGTATTAAATTGGATGAAATATTAATTATACAGAGTAATTAACATTTTATATTAATTTTTTACATCCATTATACTCATTATTATACCCATCCAATTTAAGTATTGTTGAATAACAAAATACACCACAACTTGGAGATTGTAATCCATACGTACACACACAAGGTTATATTGTTATTCATAGGTTGGATAAAAGGAAGAATAAGGTTTTACTATAATAATAATAATATATATTCATTTATAATAGATTATAGTTATTATATTATTAGGTATACATTATAATAAGAAGAAGTAGAAGAAGAAATAAATTTTGAAAGTTGTGATAAAAGAATTACCTATTGTTTATGTATCTCCTTTTGATTTTCACAAAAGGTCTCCCAATGATAGATTTATGCCTATGGTGTGGCCTTTATGGGGAAGGGAGGGATGTTGAGCGATTATTTGGGTAGATTTTGGATGAGTGAAAGGGCTTTAATGATACAAGTATGTTGGTAGAGGTGGTGGCTTTTTATAAGAGGGAAGAGGGGTACTTTAGGAATGTCTTGAAATAATATTTTATTATAATTTAATTTTATATTTATAATGGTCCGAAACTCATTTATTTCGAATATAAGATGCATATGGATCCCAATAATTGAAAAAAATAATATTTAGATATTTTTTTATTTTATTTTATTCCTTATCATTTTGATTTATACTTATTTAATCTATTTAATTTTATTTATGGTATAACTATTATAAATATTAAATGGTTATAAATATTTACTAATATGTGGTAAATTTGTCTATAATTGTATACCTTATAAAATTATAGACTATATAATTTTCACTTTATAATTTTTTAAAATTTTTTCTATTTTTAAAAAATTTATTAATATAATATTTTTATAAAAGTTCAATACTGTCAATTTTTACAGGATTCATTTATTTGAATTTTAAATAAAAGTTAAAAAGAAAATAAATTGAAATAAAAATATTTAATACTCTCCTATAATCTCATTCTGACCATGAAAATTCATGGAGCACATTATTTAGTTCATATGATATTTATTTTAATATTTATAAAACCAATTATTTGATATTTCTATAAAAAAAATTATTTCTACATCACTACTGTGTCATCATTAATGGTAATTATTTAGACTCTAAAAATTATAAATTAATTTTAATGATGTAGATAATTTAATTAGATTTTTGGATACTATTTATTTTCTAATTTTTAATAAGTTTATCACTATATTAAAATTATTATACATATAATATATAAGATAGTGACATGTTGTCACTTTCTTTTGTTTTAATTATAATTACATTACTTTAAAGGAAAAAGTATATTAAATGAATCAATTATAAACCTTAGCTGATATTGGATGACAGATATTTGTCCAATAAGATTTTGGAAAGTTTTAGGGTAATTTTATTATCTTTATCATATTGTTTGATTCCTTAATTTACCCAATTTACTTTGGTCTGTGGTAAACAAATGTTTCTATAGTTATTATTCATAATATCCAAAAATAAAAGGTACCTATTTAAAAATATTTATGCTTATTATTTTAAATATGTAATATATTTTTCTAATTTCAAAACATAGATTTTTCAGAAATTAATTTAAAATTAATTCCAATTGTCAAAACTAGAGAGCGTGTTATTAAAAAGTAAAAACTATCAAAAGGTTGACATGTTTTTATATCAAATTTAAATTTAAAATTAGTTAAAATTATCAAAATTGGATGAAATGATAAAAATATATTCCAATTACATTTTAAAACAAATTGAAAAGATAATATAACTATATAAATATATAAGATGACAGTATTATTTTGAATTAAAATGTTGTATTTTTGACTATTCATTAAAAAGTAAATTTTATTAGAAAAATACCAAAAATTAATACAAGATAAATTTTGATGTCCCCTTTCAAAGAAGAAGTTTATTTTTAAAATAGAATATATAAAATTGTTAAAAACAAGATTTTAAATGTCTTCTCAATCAAAAGGCTGAAAATTACATTTTTTTAAAAATATTTCTTTTATATGAAAATTTTAATTTTCTCAAATATCATGTTCTATAAAATACTTATGATGAATTTTAATGTAATATAAAATTCAAAAAGTAGTTAATAATATTTATAATGGCTAGTTTATATCCTATTAAATAATATTATTTTAAATATATATCATTGTTTAGTGAAACTCATTATTGTATACAATGCAAGCTACTGAGGAAGGTCTCTTTTGCATGTACTTCAATCCAAGTCAGTTTTTCATTTAGTGAAAGTATCTTTTGGTTTTGAGTGTAAAATAATAGAAACACTGTTCTTTTTTTACATTGAACAAAATCTATACTTAGTGTTTCATGAAATGAATTCTATCAAAATAACATATAATTGTGTGTAACACAAGATAATTATAGTGTTTCTTATATGAAAAACTAATATGGTGTTGCATATATCACAAGATAATCTTAGTTTAGCATAAAAAACCAGACATAAAAGAAATTAAAAAGATTCTATCTCATAAAATATGAAGATATTATATTATACCCCTTTAAAATAAATTATTTCCCTCAAAATTTGCTGGTGTTGTAAAAGGTTTACTACATGAATGATTTTTTTTTCATAGAAACCCACAACATAAAATGTAATACTAAAATATAATTATAAAATGAATGTTAGAAACCTAATGGTTACCCAAGGTAACTCATAACTGGGTTTCCGCATAGAAGAAACTATGTGTTGATTGAAAACATGGATATGGAAGAAAAAACATTTAACAATTATGTTCTAATGTATAGTGATATAGAACAATGATGGAGAAAGTTAACAACCATAAATCCATAAATCTACGATGATTTATAGGACCATCAGATTAATAGGATAAGAAGGTACTAAGATAACATTTTTGGTTTTCAAAATTCTTTCCCTAAAGTTGAATAATTTTGAATAAGAATAAATACATAATCTATTTTGGTAGAATATTACCATTGTTCGTGCCTTGAACAATTTACATGTCATATCTTATTTAATGAAATGATGTTGAATTTTTCATTCTTGAAGTGTTAGCATATCATGCGATAGAATGATTGGTCATTCCATCTATCTCGACAAAAGGTTTAGCACAGGTAATCAAATATGCATAATTCCACCTATTTTGAGATAATACAATAATCTAACAAACATCAAACAGAATATAACATATACTATTAATAAATGGAAAAAAATAAAATTCATCTACAAAAAAAATATAAAACATTATAAATAGGTGAACAAAATCGATGTAACATTTATCTCCCATATCTCATAAGTTTTTTCTTGGTTATCAGTTTCAAAACATGTTAATACCTTAATCCTGTATTCTCGTGAGACATGTTAAAAACATGAATTACCAAGAACCATAGTGAAAAAATGCATTCTATCAAAATTAACTCTTTACACAATCCCAAAATAAAAAAAATTATATACTCACACAATGATATCAATTTGTACTTATATCAGTCATAAGATAATTAATACTATCAAACATCTCATTATCTCCTTATCCCTTAATATGTGCATATCATGTGCATTCTAAAAATATTTCAATCACTTTTAACAGTTAGTAGTATCATATAAATATGGAAAACCACAATGGAAAAATTCATAGATTTTCCAAAAAACCATAATACTATAAAAGAGATTCAAAAACACTATTTTGGAATTCCAATACATAAACACCTAATCATTAAACAACTTTTTTTTCATAATCAACATCACCAATAGTGATAACTTGTGATTTTCCATTTTCACTAGACTTAAGAGGTTGATGACCTCGATAATCATCATTATCTCTTAGATTTGGGAATTGGTTACCATAATGGCCCATTTCCTTGAACTTGTAGCATTGAAATGTGGGTAGTGCATTCTCTGTAGTCTTTTCTCTATTCACATTATTAGAAACCTTTTATCCATTACTTCGGCTCCCAAATTTTCAATAATCTTATTTTCCAAACTGAAAAAATTTTCTTGACCCATTAATACAATCTCTACCATGTTTCTCACAACATTTTTGAATATGGAAACATTCAACTTCTTTTAACCATTGTTTTAAGATTTTCCGTTGAACTCCATCATTTGTTTCTTGTCAAAAACCATGTTACTGATATATAACAAAAACAACCATTTCAAACTTGATAAAAAAAATGATAAATATCTTAATATCAAATTATGTATCTTTTATCTAATTACCTTAGAAGAATTGGTTTTAAGACACTTAATTATCAATCAAATTTACATTCAGGTAGGATGATAAAACCAAATCATACCTTGCAAGTCTTTGAAAATTTTCCTCTTCTATAATAATGGATTCATCATCCTTTTTCATATGCTCAAGGAACTCCTTTTCCATATTTATTAGAAAAATAAAGGGGAATTACTTATTAGAAAATATGTTCTTAGACTCATCCCATTCCATGGATTCAATTTCATATTGTTTTCTTGTATTCTTGATTAGATTCCACCACTGGTATACATCACCTTCTAAACAAAAAATAGCCAAAATTACCTTTTCATGTTATGAATAGTGAAGGATATAATATAGCTTTTCAATTTTTCTAATCCATTTTTGGGATATAAGTGGATCAGAAGACCCACTAAAACAAGGAGGGCGTTGCCTCATGAGGCACTCAATAGAATGTTGTTCTCTTATCTGCTCATTTAAAAGTCTAGTACGATTCATAGCCTGTGAATGTATGGAAATAAGATTTTTATTTCTATATCCCATAAAATTTGGTTTTTTAGGAGGAAAATGTATGCATTTCCTAGTGAATTGATCATTAACACGGTTCTTTTGACTTCATTCCATTGAATAAAACCCATATAGAATAGCATGAGAGGAAAAACTCATACTAGGAAAACAACATAATCAGGGGGTTACTTTAGATATCTAAATTAATATTTCTAATAATTCGTTATTGATAATCATTACCACAATTCCAAGACTGTAACCTATAATTATAATTACCATTATGAACATCCCAAGACATACCATAGAAATATCTTTAGGAATTTCACTAATGTTCTCACATCATAGTTTCCTATGGTTGACTAAACCATTTCTCTAATACTAACTCTAACGACCCAAGCATGTCATACATGCACATTACATTTATTTTGTGTAATACATAATACATTACACAAATGTACACCCAAATACCATAGTAGTTTAGTGTATTTGGAAATATGGAATATAATCTTCGAATTTTGTGAAATATTCTACATCTATCATAAAGATCTTACTCTTTGGTTTTTATACTTAAAACCATTCTTTATATCCTTGGGAAAAGACAACATAAAAAGGGTGAGCTAAAAAGATCAGTAAGGGTAAACATGGAGAACATAAAACAAACCATAAACATAATAATGTAAAAAACTTGGAAAAAAATGTAAAGACCCGGAATTTCTGTGGATTTTTTTTCATAAATACATGGGAATTTTACGAGCCTGTAGTTTCTGACGATGCTTGATTCTGAGGCCTGGTGTGTCCAGAATCAATTTCTAAGGTTTTTTTCAGGTACGTTCAGTAAATGTACGAGCAGTATTTTATAACTTTTGAACAGGTGCTCGGAATTGAAATATGAGGGCATCGTTGAACTCACAGCATCAGTGATTTCTTAGTGAGATCTTCACCGCAGTTTCCTTTTAACGAGATTGGAATATAGTTTTTTTAGCGATTTTAATTAAATTGAATAAAAAAAGTATTAATTTTTTTTTTCATTTTGGTGGTTGAAACCTCCAAGCGGAGGTTGGAGGTGGGGGCCACCATACCCTAACCTCCCATGGGAGCTTATGGTGGTGGGGCCCACCCAAGAATAACCTCCCTTTGGAGGATGTTATTAGATGGGGCCCACCTGAGCTCTTAAACTCTTATAACCCCCTTTAACCCCTTGGAATCCCCAATTAAGTGGGGGAGCCTCTTCACCTTCCCCCTCCAATTAATGTGCCATCTCCACCCATTTAATTAAGTGATGTAACTTAATTAATTTGAATCATTTTGAATTCTTTATGCCAACATTATAATAAGATGTTATATTTTATTATTGTGGGGTTGGCATAATTTTTATTGGGGGGATTAAGTAGAGAAAAGAACTTGGTGGAGCCATTTCTCTCCAACGAAAAACCACCGAAGAACGAAGAACACTGTATTCATCCTTCTTCAACCAGGGAAAGAAAGGGAAGCCTCACCTTTGAATGCTCGTCCTCCAACGACGAGTACCCTCTTCCTCCTCCGACATTGAAGGAACGACACCGCCTTCCCACGACTCCGTAAACATCACCGAACTCGAGGTAGGGGTATTTGAGTTAATTTATAGATCAGTATAAACCTCCGTTCTTTGTCGTTCAAATTTCTGGATTATGGTTCGCCATGAGGAGGAGGGTTCAGACCGCACGAACACGGCCCGAACCTCCCCTTTTGTTTTTTCTTATTTGATGATGACGGAGGCGGTACACGCGACGACCCACAATGATTTGACCACGAAGATGTTGGCAGCGTAAGGCCGTCGGGTCGCCACAAGGGCATGGGACCACCATTCCATGTAGAGAACCGAGTGGCGGCCAGGTGGGCTGCGGCGGTGCCGGAGGGGCGCATTGCTCTCACACTGCGCCGGGAGGAAGAGCCGCGGCCAGGAGGGCTGCGATGGTCGGACGACGAGCGTGGTGCCGTCACGCCACACAGTGGCTAATAGGACCGTGGCACCATTGCACCATGGTGGAGGAACCAGGGCGGCCGGCTGAGCCAGCCGCCGGTACGTGCTACAGGCGGGACCCCTCGGGTACCTTGGTTCACTGAACCAACACATAGCACCGGTTCCTTCGGAAACCAGGGGGTGCTGCACCCCCCGGTGTGCCCAGCCAGGCCACGCGGGCTCGCCAGCCAGGACGCCCTCAGCTGGGCCGCCCTCAGCCGGGACTCCCTCAGGTCGGTCCATCCTTTGCCGGGCCGCCCTCGGCCGGGCCCCCCTTGGACGGGGCCGTCCTCTGCTGGGCCGCTCTTGGGCTGGGATGCCTTCGAGCCGGGCCACCCCTTCGGGCCTGGCCATTTCCTCAGACCGGGTCATACCTGCAGACTAGGTCAAACCCCAGTTCGGATCTGGTTGGGTCGGGTCGTTTTGACTGGGTCGGACCGGACCTGGACCCGCTATAGCCCGATTACACCTTTTCGCCCATATCTTGGGCTACACACGTCCGTTTGATGAGCCGTCAGCGACACCAATATTCATGGATCGAAGTTGTCCCTTTGAGAATACCCCATGGGATTTTGGGGTATTTTTTAGAAATTGTCAGGTTGGTTCATACAAGAAACCAACCGGGCCCCTGTGACTAAAAGGCTAATAACTCACAGACCGGGTATCCGATTGACGTGCCGTCTATTGCGTTGAGACCCCTATGACGTGGCAGACCTTTGAGATACTTCTTTGTGGAAATTCGTGAATGTTGCAATATTTCCTAGTAGCTCATGGAGCGGATCCTTCCAGTGACGAGCAGACAGAGTGCAGATACCCAGTAGCAGATAGACCTGACGACTACTTGATTGTTTTGACTCAGAGTGATTTGACTAGCCTAGTGGGGAGCGCCTAATATTTGGCGGAAATACAATGGTGGAGGAGTTCCTGGTATTTGGTGGAAGAACCATAGAAATCAACAAGAGGAGTACCTCTGCATTATATTAGGGAGAGTGCCCGGTATTTGGCGGAAGAACCATAGTGGAGGAGCGCCTGGTATTTGGCGGCAGAACCGTGGTACTCAACAGGTGGAGTACCTCAGCAGTCCAAGGTTAGTGAGAAGCGCCTTAGTGTCGCGACATGCCCAATTTTATCGATAGAGGAGGAGTTCTCTAGCAGCCGTGGTTTTGATCATGAAAATCCTAGTTTGAGCTGAGACATGACTTTTGTGTTTTCCTCATGATTGAGATGGGTTACTAGATAACTTAGGTATATTTATGGGAATATACCTAAGTAATTATTATCTGTTGATTTTATTATTTTTGGTTAATACTTGTAGGATTTTGTGAGACCTTGAGGGTATGGGGGTCCCTATTGAGTATCTGTATACTCACCCCTGCACGGGCTATGCCAGCACCTCATTGTGTTGTATGTAGACGACAAACAACACTGACCAAGGCGGAGTGTACGAGGACTAGACTGTACCCGAAGGTGGACCTCACAACGAGTTGATACCCAAAGTAGACGGACGAACGTGGAGCACTGAGGAGGCTATCTGTACATACCCTTCAGGTAGGATCCATAGAGGAAGATCCATGAGCTTTGAGACACCTTCTTGGTGTTTGTCTTTATAGTTGTACATGTTTTTCCTTTCTTGTACTTTACTGTTAGGCTTGTATTTCCGACCCCTTTTACTTTCTAGCACATCTTTTTTATATAGTTTTACTTAGTGATTTACTTCTACTTGCATACTCTGTTGTGTGTTTTACAATTTATAAAGGAAATTCCTTCCCAGCTTAGGGATTTACGCATTTGGTGCTAGCCACTAGCCCCTAACCTATGGAATGTGGGTTTGGGGTAGTCACAACATGGGCCACAAGGACAGGTTGTGACAAATTGGTATCAGAGGAGTCGGTTCTACCACAGAACATAGGACTCTGATATTTATTTTCTGTGAAGCAATAATATTAAGGGTACCAAGTGTGGTTTTCAGTTCAGGGAGTCCAATGTTGGTGCGGCGGCCGACGTATCCGTACACCAGGACCCTGATAAATGATTTCCAACTTAGTGCATGAAAACACTGATTGCGTATGTGTTTCAAAAGATTTTCTTTAAGTCAGCTCAACCAGGTCAGCTCACCAGGTATAATCATTTGACCGTGTCGCATCTGTTCCTTTCAAGATGCCGCCCCGTATACGACCAGTTAGAGCCTTGAGAGTCATACACTCTGACAGCCCACCGAGTGACAAGGCCTCAGTGCAGGGCCCCTTTCCAGTTGAGGCACCAATGGAGGCACCAACAGTACCACTTCTCGTTGGGCCACCGATGCCACCAGCCCCAGTAGTAGACGATGCACACCGCTTGATCGCGTTGCATGTGTTAAAACACCAGAGGCCACCCAGGTTACAGGGAGAGACGAACCCACAGGCGGCTGATGATTGGCTGGAGGCTGTGTCGAGAGTCTTCAGTCTAGTAGGGAAACCAGCAGACAACATGGTGATCCTTACTGCTGGCATCCTTTAGGAAGCAGCAGGCATATGGTGGAGCCTGATAATCTAGGTGCACGATGAGGCGACCCTTCTATGGGAAGACTTTGAGAGCCCGTTTCGAGCAGAGTTTGTACCAGCCACCCTTCGAGCAGTGCAGAAACATGAGCTACTTCATCTATAGCAGGGCAGCATGACAGTAGCGCAGTACTCAGTGAGGTTCACTAACCTCTCACGCTACTCCACATATATGGTACGAGAGCCATTCTTTAGATCCCGAACCTTTGAGCAAGGGATCTGGAAAGAGATCAGAGATCCGATGATCTCACTCAACATTCCGACGTAGGAGGGGGTTCTGGAGAGAGCCCTCCTAGTAGAGAGTTTCCTTGCTGAGTAGTCTCCAGCAGCGAGAACCACCACTAGACGAAATGCAGCGAAGTATTCTTCATCTGGCAGTAGAAATATGTCGCAGAGGTCCAAGAGGACCAGAACTACATGTGGATGACCGCATGACTCAAGATTGGTTGTGTGGGGTACCTGAAGTGGAGACAGATCTAGTCATGCTAGGAGCGGGAAATGTTACTCATGTGGCGAGTTTGGTCACATGGCATGTGATTGTCCGACCCGCCATACTGAAGATCAACAGTCAGTTGAGGGACGTCCTAGACATAGGTAGAGATTCGATCGAGGTGGTCTACAGGGAGCAGGCGGAAGTGGAAGAGGAGCTGGTCGAGTAGCTGGCAGCGATCGAAGTTACGAGGTTCTACCTCCACCACCACCAGGAGGACCACCTCGACCACAGGGAGCTGGCGGATAGGGGAGAGCTCAGCTTCAAGCAGCTGAAGCATATGACCATGGAACTCCGGAGATGATTCGAGGTATGATATGTGTCTACTCCACCTTAGTCGCAGCTCTTATAGACACAAGTTCTTGTCACTCTTTCATTGCCACATCCCTTGTTAGGATCTCAGAGATTTCGACAGAGTCGTTGGCTCAATCCTTACTGATAGAGACTCCTATGGGAGAAAACTCGACGATTACGCACTGGTGATGGCAGTGTGAGCTTACTATAGGAGGCGAGATCTTGGGCTGGGATCTCCTCGTAGCAGTGTTGAGGCCTTATGACGTCATCTTGGGTATGGAATGGTTATCTAAAGTCCATGATCAGATCGACTATATTAGGCGCAAAGTGCTGTGGGTCTGCACGGATGGGACAAGGTTCACCTTCACCGGTGAGAAGGGAACCATTGAAGCACAGGAAGGACTTACTCAGAGGAGGGTGCATTCGATCACTCACCAGTTGGCTTGCCTCACCCTCAGAGCAGTTGATGTGGAGAGTCCGACTTATCCTGTAGTGGTGGAACAGTACGCAGATGTTTTCCCTGACAATGTTCCAGGACTACCTCTATGTAGAGAGGTGGACTTCTACATTGAATTGTACCCCGAGACAACACTGAAATCTACTTCAGCATATCGGATGGCTCCTGCGGAGATTCTCGAGCTGAGGAAAAAACATGAGGTCTTGCAGGGAAAGGGATTCATCCGGCCAAGTGTTTCTCCCAGGGCCTCCCCGATTCAGTTTGCCAAGAAGGTGGACGAGAGCTTGAGGCTCTGTGTAGACTACCGTCGCCTGAACTAGTTGACCGTGAAGAACAAGTACCCACTCCTAAGGATTGAAAAACTTTTTGATCAGCTCATGGGAGCACAATGGTTCTCGAAGATAGACCTCATACCAGGCTATCACCAGCTCAGAGTTTGAGATGAGTATGTACAGTAGATGACCTTCAGGTGTTGGTATGACCATTACGAGTTATTGGTTATGCCCATCGATGTAACCAACTCTTCAGTAGTGTTAATGAGTCTCATTAATAGGATCTTCCAGCCATACCTCGATCACTTTATTGTAGTCTTCATCGATGACATACTGATTTACTCGACTACTGAGGAGGAGCATGCCTACCATTTTCAGGTAGTACTGGATAAACTCTGAGAGCACCAACTTTATGGTAAGCTCTCGAAGTGCCAGTTTTGGATTCGAGAGGTTCAGTTCTTGGGACACGTCATATCAGAGGCTGGATTAGTAGTATATCCAATGAAGATTGAGACAGTAATTTCTTGGGAGCCACCTAGGAATGTGACGGAGTTACGATGTTTCCTAGGCTTGGCTGGATACTATCAGAGATTCATCCCAGAATTCTCTAGAGTCGCAAGACCACTATCATCCTTGATGAAGAAATTGAAACCCTTCATGTGGTTGGAGAGATTCCATCATGCTTTCAAGAGCTGAGGTAGAGGCTGACTAGTTCCCCCATTTTTAGGCTTCCAGAGGAGGTCGTAAGATACGTAGTCTACTGAGATACATCAGGGATCAGACTCGGGTGTGTCCTGATGCAGGAGCGAGCAGTGATTGCATACAGTTCTTAGCAGCAGAGACAACACGAGTAGAACTACGTTACCCATGACCTGGATTTAGCAGCAGTGGTATTCACCTTGAAAATGTGGCAGCACTTTATGATGGTCGAGCGTTTTACCATGTACTATGATCACAAGAGTATCAGGTATACCTTCTCTCAAAAGGACCTGAACCTGAGACAACGGTGTTGGCTTGAGTTCCTCCAGGACTATGACTTCGAGATAGTCTATACTCCTGAGAAAGGGAATGTTGTTGCTGATGATCTCAGCAGAAGATCATGCATTCAGCTTCAAGGAGAGGTGAAATATCAAGCTAGATGATTTACAGATATCCTTTGAGGATAGGGATGGAGAATCCTATCATCAGTCTCTTACAGTCACTCCTCCACTTCATCAGTGAGTCAGGGAGGTGCAGCGTGGAGACGCTGACTATGAGATGTGACGTGCTTAGATATCCACAAGGCAGTCACTTGATGGATTTTATGAAGGTGGGGGTCACATCATCCTCTTCAGAGGACGTACCTTGGTACGAGTTTCACTTCAGGAGGAGGTGTTGAGGGAGTTCCACACTTCCCCTCTAGCGGTACACCAAGGAGAGGCAAAGATGTACCAAGACCTTTGACGATGGAATTGGTGGCTAGGTATGAAGAATGTGGTAGAAGATTTTGTCTCATGATGCCTCACTTGTTAGAAAGTAAAGGTGGAGTACCAGGTACCCGCAGGCTTGGTTCAGCCCTTAGAGGTCCTAGAGTGGAAGTGGGATGGGATATCCATGGACTTCATGACGGATCTTCCACGTACATTTAAGAGTCACGATTCGATATGGGTGATCATTGAACGACTCATCAATTCGGCCCATTTCCTACCGATCAGAGAGCAGCGATCAGTTGAGAGCTTGGGATGCCTCTATGTGTATATATAGTGCATTTTCATGGAGTAACTTCTTCTATCATCTCTGATCGTGACGCACGGTTTAGTTACCAGTGATGGAAGGGGTTGCAGGAGGCTTTTGGGAAGCAGCTATGTCTGAGCACCGCCTTCCATCCTTAGAAGGATGGTCAGACTAAGAGTACCACTGAGACCCTTGAGGACATGCTCCATGCATGTGTCCTCGACTTCGGTCACATTTGGTAGGATCACTTTCCTTTGGTGGAGTATTCCAACAACAACAACTATCACTCCACCATAGGTATGTCACCTTTTGAGGCCTTGTATGGTCGGCCTTGCTGATCGCCACTGTGCTGGATATACCTAGGGGAGTTAGCACTAGTGGGACCAGATATGGTGCGGGCTACCATTGAGAGGGTACAGGTCATCCAGGAGTAGATGAACACTACATAGAGCAAAAAAAAGTCATATGCTGACAGGAGATTGAGACATCTGGAGTTTGTGGATGGAGACCACGTTTTTCTACAGGTTTCACCTCGATGAGATCTACGGAGATTTGTCCAAGGTGAAAAGTTATCTCTACAGTTCATATGACCTTACCAAGTCCTCAACAGAGTATACGAGGTGGCTTCCCACTTAGCTCTTCCACCTCAGTTGCACTGGGTTCCCGGAGTCTTCCACGTATCTCAGCTGAGGAGATACGTGCACGACCCATCCCGCATCATCGACCATGGGGTGTTGGAAATTAATGATGGGGATAGTTTTACGGAGGAACTAGTGGAGATCGAGGATCGACTGAAGCATGTCCTATGGGGATGGTCTATACTTCTGGTGTGCGTTCATTGACAGCACAGGAACCTCCAGGAGAGCACATGCTAGCGGGAGGCTCAGATGCGTGCTCAAAACCCCCATTTGTTCCCTTAGTTCTTGTTGTAGCTTATGGGGATGTAAATCCCTGAAGTGGGGAGAATATAAAGACCCATAATTTCCATGGATTTTTTTCATAAATATATGGGAATTTTATGAGTCTGCAGTTTCTGTCAGTGCTTGATTCTGAGGTCCGGTGTGTCCGGAATCAATTTATGATGTTTTGTTCAGGTACGCTCAGTAAACGTACGAGCGAGATTTTATAACTTTTGAAACGGTGCTCAGAATTGAATTCTGAGGGCACCATTGAACTCACAGCGTCTGCGATTACATAGTGATATCTTCACCGAAGTTGCATTTTAAGGAGAGTGCAAGATAGTTTTTCGAGTTTTTAATTAAATTGAATAAAAACAAAGTATTAACATTATTTTTATTTTGGTGGTTGAGACCTCCAAGGGGAGGATTGAGGTGGGGTCCACCACACCCTAACCTCCTATGGGAGGTTATAGTGGTGGGGCCCACCCAAGCATAACCTCCCTTAGAGGATGTTATTAGGTGGGGCCCACCCAAGCTCTTAAACTCTTCTAACCCCCTTTAACCCCATGGAACCCCCAATTAAGTGGGGGAGCCTCTTCACCTTCCCCCTCTAATTAATGACCCAACTCCACCGATTTAATTAAGTGATGTAACTTAATTAATTTGAATCATTTTGAATTCCTTATGCCAACATTATAATAAGATGTTATATTTTATTATTTTGGGGTTGGTATAATTTTTGTTGGGAGGATTAATGAGAGGAAAGAACTTGGTGGAGCCATTTCTCTCCAACGAAGAACCACCAAACAACAAACAACACCATCTTCTTCCTTCTTCAATCGGGGCAAGAAAGGGAAACGTCACCTTCGAATGCTCATCCACCAACAACAAGTACCCTCTTCCTCCTCCGACATTGATGGAATGGCGCCGCCTTCCCACGACTACGTCAACATCATCAAACTCGAGGTAGGGGGATTTGGGTTAATTTATATATGAGTATAAACCTCCGTTCTTCATCCTTCAAATTTCTGGATTATGGTTCGCCATGACGAGGAGGGCTCGGACCACACGAACACGGCCCGACCCTCCACATTTGTTTGTTCTTGTTTGATGATGACAGAGGTGGAACATGTAGCGAATGGCAATGAGCCGGCCGCGAAGAAGCCGGCGACACAAGGCCTTCGGGTCGCCACAAGGGAGGAGCACTGCCGTGCCATGTAGAGAACTGAGCCACGACCAGGAGGGCCACGGCGGTGCCGGACAGGCGCTGTGCTGTCGCACCGCGCTATAAGGATGAGCCGCGGCTAGAAGTGCTGCTATGGTCGGATGACGAGCGCAGCGCTATCGCATCGTAGGGAGGCCAGCAGGACCACAGTGTCGTCGCACCACGGTGGAGGAACCAGGGGGGCCTGCTGAGCCGGCCGCCAGTGCATGCTACAGGAAGGACCCCTCATGTCCCGCGGTTCACCGAACCGGTGCCTAGCGCCGGTTCCTTCGAAAAACAGGGGGAGAAGCACCCCCCCCCCCGTGTTGTGGCCAGCCGAACCATGCGGGCTAGCCAGCCGGGCCGCCCTTGGACTAGGCCGCCCTCAGCCTGGCCTCTCTCGAGCCGGTCTGCCTTTGATTCAGGATGCCCCATCGGGCATGGTCATTTCCTCATACCTAGTCAGACCCATAGAACGTGTCAGACCTCGGTTCAGACTGGGTCCGGCCAGGTCGGTCCTACTGGGTCAGACCGGACCCAGACCCGCTATAGCCTGATTACACCTTTTCACCCATATCTTGGGCTACGGGCGTTCGTTTGACGAGCCGTCAGTGGTGCCGATATTCTTGGATCGATGTATTCCCTTTGAGAATACCCCATGGGTGTTCGGGGTATAGTTGAGATATGGTCAGGTTGGTTCGTACACAAAACCAACCGGGCCCCCGAGACTAAAATGCTAATAACTCACAGACCGGACGACTAATTGACACACCATATGTTGCATTGAGACCCCTATGACGCGGCGGACCTTTGAGGTAATTCTTCATGGAACTTCGTGACAGTTGGAGTATTGCCTAGTAGCTCGTGGAACGGATCCTTCTACTGATAAACAGACAGAGTTCAGAGACCCACTAGCTCACAGACCTGACGACTGATTGACCGTTTTGACTCGGAGTGATTCGACTAGCCCAGTGGGGAGCACCTGGTATTTGGTGGAAGAGCCATGGTGAAGGAGTGCCTAGTATTTGGCCTCAGACCCTCGGTACTCGATAAAAGGAGTACCTCTGCAGTCTATTGGGGGGAGCGCTCGGTATTTGGCGGTAGACCCACAACGTAGAAGCACCTGGTATTAGGTTGAAGACCCGCGATACTCGACAGGAGGAGTACCCCAACAGTACAAGGTTAGTGAGAAGTGCCTTAGTGTCGCAACAGGACCACTGTTCTCAAAATAGGAGGAGTTATCTAGCAGTCGTGGTTTCGATAATGAAAATCCTTGTTTGAGTTGAGTCATGAATTTTGTGTTTTCCTCATGATTGAGATGGGTTTCTAGATAACTTAGGTATATGTATGGGCATATACCTAAGTAGTGGTTATCCATTGATTTCATTCTTTGTGGTTTATCCTTGTTGGATTTTGTGAGACCTTGAGGGTCGCGGGGTCCCTACTGTGTGTCTTTATACTCACCCATGCATGGGCTATGCCCGCACCTCCTTGTGTTGGATGCAGACGACAAACAAAGCTGACCGAGGCAGAGTGTACGAGGAATGGACGGTACTCAAAGGTGGACCTTACGATGAGTTGGTACCCGATGTAGACAGAAGAACATGGACCACTGAGGATGCTACCTGTATCTACCCTTCAGGTAGGATCCGTAGTGGACGATCCAAGAGCTTCTAGACACCCTCCAGCTGTTTGTCTTTTTAGTTGTACATGTTTGTCCTTTCCTTGCACTTTACTATTGGGCTTGTATTTCTAGCCCCTTTAACTTTCCAACACATCTTTTGTATATAGTTTTACTTAGTGTTTTACTTCCAGTTGTGTACTCTGTTATGTATGTTACAATTTATAAAATAAATTCCTTTCCAGCATAGGAATTTACGCCGTTGGTGCTAGTCGCCAGCCCCTGGCCTATGAAAGGCAGGCTTGGGGTAGTCACAGCAAGGGCCCCGAGGACAGGTCATGACAAAAAGTTTTAATATCAAAATCTTGAGTCATGAAATAATTCTTGGTCGTACATAAGTAAAAGATCATAAAGGAACATTAACTATTATAAAACAGCATTGGAAAGATAAGAATTTTTGGAAAAAATATAATAACATAATATGATTTTTATAGTAGCCAAGGAATTGTTTCCCAGACCATATTAATGGACCAAGTCCATTACTGAACTAGGTTTACATGTCATTCCAGCCACGTATTAATGAACTGGATTTACTTGCCGTTCATGCCCTGTATTGCAGATCCAGAATTACTTTTTTTTTCGATCATGTCTATATCATGAGATATAAATCATTACACAATGCATTGGATGATCATATAGGTCCCACCCATCTCATAGTGAAATCATTTTTCCATGTTCCATAAAAACATAAGTCATTCATCATGGGATCACCCATGAAATAAAATGGTTTTATTAAATATCATTCCATCATAATCAAAATAAAATAAATAAAATAAATATATTTAATAAATATGATTCCATCATAAATAAAATGAAATAAAATTAATCATATGGATAGAAACATAACCATATGTCATCTTAGATGGAAAATTATTTTTATAAAACACATGAACTTAATTCTGGAGGAAAATATTATTTCTTTATCAAAAAACGTTTTCTTTTCCCAAAATGATACACAATTTAAAAAAATGAATTTAGTTTAAAATAATATTAAAATAGTGTAGAAAAAGATTCATGGAGATATGGAATTATGAATATATAAAAACATGCTAATTATTTATAAGATAAAAAAACATTCTACTCGTACTTTTTCTAGAAAATTCTAAAAGTACCTCGTATTGTATGCAAAAAAAAGATTCCTTCCAAACTATATAGCGAAAGTCAAAATGGTTAAGAATGAAAATAAAAATACATTGAATAATAGTAAAAATTTTCTGTGAATATTTTTATAATACATTTACATGAATGATAAATATATCCCAAAAAATACTTACGTATAAACAATCTCGGATAAAAATGAGATTTGAAAAATTATCCCTTACCTTAGGTCTCATATTATTTGTATGTATCCAAAATTCATGCATAGTGGGTTTAGAAATTTTATTAACTTTTAACATAAACATAATAATATTTATGATATCATTTGTGGTTTACTTATGATTTTATATTACCTATTCATTTATCAATTACATGGTAAAGCAATGTTTTGGGTAACAGTCGTTTTATTTATCATACTTGTTTTGACTTGTTATTCTTGATATTATTACTTATATGGTGATTTAGATACCTAAAAAAAATAAACAATGATTTATATATAAGAAATATACAATATATAAATATATATATTGGATAGATAAATGAACTAGAATACACCGTTCATGGAGATAGTAGGTCATACATACGCTTAAACGTTTTTTCGTTTCCTTACCAGATTGAATGGAAGAATGTTAATGAAAAATATATATATAAATAAATCCTAAAGAATTACTATGCCATATATTTCATTCTTATTTATTTTATATACATTATAATCATTCTTGAAGGGTAACGTGGTGAATGAATCTCATCACGTCATGGATACGATAGGTCGTAAATACACACGAGCGACGATATCATTCACTTAATGGTTAAATGTTATGTAATTGGATGGTATATTGATTATAAAGAATAATTATCATGTTATATTCATTATTGAAATCCATTATACTCGTCATTATACCTATACAATTTAAGTATTGTTGAATAAAATATTACACCACAACGTTGAGACGGTAAGTCATACGTACACACACATGGTGATATTGTTATTTATAAGATGGTTAAAGGGAGGTATATAGTTTTACCATAATTAAAATAACATCCCGTAATGTAGATGATTCTTTATTAGTTTCTTTAGTATGGAAACAGAATAAGAAAAGGAATTAGAAGAAGAAAAGAACTATCAAAGAGGTGATAAAACAATGATCTCTTTTTTGGGTATCTCCACATGATTTGCCCAAAAGGTCTCCAAATGATGGGTTTATTCCCATGTTGTGAACTCTAAGAGGATGTTAGGGAGATATTTTTTAGACTGAGGTTGGATGTGGAAAATGGATTGAAAGGAGTCATTAAGTGGGTACAGGTGGTGGCCATTTATAAGAGGGATGAGGGGAACTATAGGAAAGTCTTGAAATATTAATTTATTATAAATTTATTTTCAGCTTATATTGGACAAAAAATCATTTATTTCGAAGATATGATGAATATCAGTCAAAATAAACTAAACCAATAAATTTTATACATGTTTTGATTGTACTTTAAAAAATATCATTTTGATTTATAGTTATTTAATTAATTTTATTTTATTTGTGGTTATAATATTCTATATATTAAATGGTTATAAATGTTTACTTATGTGTTGATAATTATACCTAATTGGATACGTACGTTATGAAATTATCTACCATATAATTTTGGCCTTGAAATTTGTAAATATTCTTGTAATTTTTAAATAATTTAATAATATATTATTTAAATAAAAGATCAATAGTGTCTATTTTGACACTATTCACTTATTTGAATTTTAAATAATTCCCATATAGAATATAAATTTTCACCACCATATTTAGTACACTAAAAAATTGTCATAGTCACCATGAAAATTCATGGAGAATATTAATTAGTTCATATGATATTTATTTTAATATTTTTTAACCATTTATTTTATATTTCTATAAATAATATAATTTCTACATCACTATTGTGAAATTAATAATGGTAATTATTTAGTATATAAAAACACTAAATAAATTCACCTGATGTAGATAATTTCATTAGATTTCTGGGGACTAATTTGTTTATATTTTTTAAGAAGTTTATCACTATATAAAACTTATTATATATATAAGATATAAGAGAGTGGCATGTTGTCAGTTTTTGTAGTTTTAATTATAATTACATCAATTTCATTGACAAAAACCCATTAAATGAATCAATTATGACCCTTAGGTGATATTTGTTGACTATAATTCATCCAATAATATGTTGGCAGGTGTCGGGTAATTTTATTATCTTTATCATATTATTAGTTTCCATAATTTATCTGATTTAACATTAAATACGGTCAATAAAATTTATCATAGTTTCTATTCATAATGAGAAAAATTAAAAGGCACCCATTAAACGATATGTCATTTCTAATTTCAAATATAAAATATATTTTTCAAAATTCAAAACATAGAATTTTCAGAAATTAATTTATAATTAATTCCTATCGTCAAAACCAAAAAGTGATTTTTTAAAAAGAAAAAACTATGAAAAGATGACACATGTTTATATTGAATTTCAATGTGAAATTACATTCGATGAATAAAATTGGATTAAATAATAAAAATATATTCCAATTTAACTCGAAAACCAATTAAAATGATAATCTATCTATATAAATAAATTAGAAGAAAATACTATTTTGAATTAAAATGCAGTATTTTTCAGTATTTTTTTAAAATATTTATTTTATCATAAAAATAACATGAATTAAACCAAAATAAATTTTGAAGTCATGATTCCAAATAAGAAGTTCATTTTTTTCAAATATAATATATAAAAGTGTTAGATATAATATTTAATGTAGGTTCCCCATCAAAAGGTGACAAAACACTATTTTATGAAAAATAATTCATTTATCTGAAAAAATAAAGATTTTAATATATCATTTACTAGAAATATTTAAGATGAATTGTAATGTTATATAAAATTCTAAATTTGGTTAATAATATTCATAAAAACTAGTTTATATCCCATTAAGTAACAATATTTTAATAATATATCATCGTTTAGTGAATCTCGGTATTGCGTACAATGCAATCTATCGAGGAAAGTCACCCTTTCTTGTATAGAAGTCGTGTTAGTATTGAGTTTAATGAAATCCTCCTTTGGTGTTACATAAAACAGAAATCAAACATAGTTATTTTATACATTGAACAAAATCTATACTCAATTTTGTGTGAAATTAATTATTTCTATATAACTTATAATTTTTTTAAAACAAGCTTTGTATAATGCAGAGTATAAAAGACGCTAATATAGTGTTGCGTATAGCGCATGAAAATGTTGGTGTAGCGCACAACACAATACAACAATGAAATTAATAAAAATATATCCCATTAAATCTCGGGGTGTTACATAAACTATGTTGAATAATTTCTAACTACAATAGTCTTTTCCCATAAATTGATTTATCATACATCATTAATAGAATAAATATTGTTAAATGTTGAAGACTTTTGATTAATTATAATTATAAAAAATAATGAAATAAATTTTAATTTTAAAAGTTATATTTTTATATAAATTTCAATGTATTTTATAATGATTGTTGATATCAATTGATTCTCTATTTAAATTCATGGACATTTACATGTATTATACTGTTCATATTTATCCATTTTTAGACAGGATTGAACCCTAATTTTCCTCATTCCTGAGATTTATTTTGATCCATTTGTCTTATTCTTTATCATACCCTATTTCTAGTGATATTCTTGTGATATTCATGAATATAGGAATATGTGATTTTTTCTCTTAAAAAATTGATATTTTGAATTAGAATAAAATGATTGATGTATTTGATTGCTTTTAGCCCTTTTTAACTTGAGACTGTTCCTACAACTGACCTTCATAAAAGCCTTAGATAAAATGAAATGACTTGATTGGAAGACTAATTTCAATATTATATTTCCATACTACCATAGTTCATTGATAATAATACGTGATTACTATTTTGATCTTTGAAGGGGAATTTTTAGAATTTCAGGGAACATTTTGGTGATCAACCATGAAATTAAGTGTAGTGAAAGTTCCATTTTTTTATTTGGGAGAAAGGGTTACAAAACAACTATTCATTATATTAATAGTGGTCCTATATTAAAAAAGTATTATTGAAAAAATTCAATATAGGAACCGGATTCATTCATTATACTTTATTGATGGTTTATTGATGCATGACGGAAAGAGGGATATCATCGAAATGATACCCTATTAGAGAAGTTTATTGAGGGATGCATCTTCAACAAGATTCCATTTTGAATACAATTCATTTTATTTATGAATTCATTCTCCATTTTTAATCCTTTGAGTTTATTTTTTACATCATTACATACCTACCTGAAGACTCTGAATAATTTGAACCTTATTGAAATCCATCATGATTTAGGTGATCATATTTCTCATGTAATTAATGAGAATACTTAAAAGTCTATTGATAGAGTTTAAAAACATGAGGTTGAGAATAACTCTAATTAAATTATCTTTAGTGATGAATGTGGTATTTTTTGATGATATAAATTATAAAGTGGTTTGTGTATTAATGGAATGTTGACTAATGTGAATAAAAAGTGTTAAAATCAATAAGTTAATTACATAGATAACATGATTAGAATGGCGTTGAAATTAAAATATTTTTTCACCATTTAAAATACTCTTTTATAGATATATTATTTATAAGAATTATTATTTGAATGATTCTATTTTTATAGTTTGAATTACACTAATTGGATGTAGAGATTTTTCTTGAGGAAAAGATGCTGACTAAGTGTGGTGGGGAGTTTGATGTGCATAATTTTTGTATACTATTTCAGGCATTTTAGAAACTTTTTTTTACCATATACCTATTTTTTTGGATAAAATGTTTTTTTGGTTTTCATGGTTATTTTACTGTATTTTCCATCCAAAGTCACAAATCAAGAATGACCAAAATAGAAGTTCACATATACATGGTGTTTACTTTATAGACACACACCATGTACCATGCCCAAACATTGATTTTATAGACCGAGTACACACCCATGTATCTAACTAGAATTTACACACCATGTACAACATGATTACATGTTTTTTCCATCCTTATAGACGTGTCTTGTATCTGAAGATGATACTACATGACATGTGCAGAGGTACTACATGTAATATACACTCCCTCTTCCCCCCTAACCACCGACGCATAGAATGTCGTTGGGTAGATAGGTGTCTCACATACTGGTGGAGGAACCTATGATAAATAAATTGACCTGAGTATACAACATTTACATTATGGTACAAGTATCACAGTTTGAAATTCTATAAATAAGAGGGAATCCCTCTATGTTTTTGGGTTGGGCATCTAGGGGAGGATTTTCCACTTTAATTTCCCCCAAGTCCATTTTTAGTTTTCTTTCCTATTATAATTTTAATATTAGTGTAATTTAATTTTTCCCCTTACATATCTACCTATCTTATTTATGGTAGGGATTGAGTTTTGTCTCAATCCTCACATAATGACCGTGGTCATAATAGTATAGTTCCCTCATGTTGGCATTGTAATAATGATTATTATTGATTTTTAATTGAATTCATGAAGTGATGGTTTTATTGAAATTATTTTTTATAACTTATTCATTGAAACTAATTCCTTATTCTACATTGGATTATTATCAGACCAAAAACTAAACCAATGGAGAAAAAGGATGAGGTTTCCTCAAGAAAATACATTACCATTTTGTTAGTAGATTGCCTATAGTTTTAGGGGTTGAGAACCAAAACAAATTTTAAGTAATTAATCCCTAGACCAAGGAGTTTTTCTATAATAATGTTATTAATTATTATAGGACTAGGAATCCAAAATTTAATTCAATCCTTGTGGAAAATAATTTCCATTAATAAATATAATGCTGAATAAATTATATTTCAAATATCATTTATCAGAATTAAAACCCCAACGCATTTGTTCTTTATTAGTTCTATAACATAATATAATATAATTAGATTTTAACAAATTATTTCACTTAGTAATTATTTCTCTTCTCTATTATATCTTGGAAACTGACTGAAACTCACCTACATTCACTGAATCCATTTCTTCTCCATTATTACCATGGGATTAACCCCGACTTCCACTAGCTACATAGTTAGTATGTTCATAAGGAAACATTAATTTCTAATTTGGAACACTCCTTATGATGGGAGTGGTACCAAATTATAACATTGTTATCGTGGATCAAACAAAAAGAATTTTTACAAGTCTGATCCCACATTTGATTACCTAAAATTTTCATTTCATTATTTGAGTCTTTTCATGGGACCATCTAACCACTTCTATATGAATTTTTATTCCATTAGAGGTTGGTAAAATCCAACTAGAGATAATTTTATCTATATGTTCCTGAAATATTGTACCAATATCATGAAGAATTATATCCATACATGGATGACGTGTTTCAACACAAGGAAAATACTTGTATATTCTTCACACCCCACATATCTTATTCTCCCCCTGAACCATCTTCTGGTAATATATAAATGTTTTTATCGATGATGGAGGAATTTACAACATTCTAGTTGGACCAAACTGAATGGTTGGGTCAACTAGAAATTATTGTAGAGTAGCTCTCCATGATAATTTCCAATTTGGATACTCCGGTAGAGCTTAAGGATGGGTGTTCTGAACCCATTTCAAGTGAGGAAACATGTTTTGATGTGGAACCCACCTGTCATTCACTAGTGATTCTTAAACATTATTTTATGAATTCGAACTTTGAATATGGGGAAACATCACAATATGTTAATGATGAACATGATTAATTATTTCTTTCTAATCCTTAATTTGAATATTTTCCATTTGAAAAGAATAATATGATTATTTTTAGGTATTTAGAACATTAAATTAGTAATATAAGGAGGTTGAGAATGTAATGAATCAATAAAAGAATCAAATACACAATCAGAATCTATAGGCCACATAGAATGGATACTGTAATTAACCACCCAAACCACCTGAAGTTCAAGAGTCAGGGATAAACGATAACAGTTTCAGACACATTGGAGGATTGCATAAAAAAACCACATCCACCTTCATATTATAGGTATGTAACATAACTGAGGTCTAACCTATGACCAAAAAAAATGTGACTGGTTAAACAAAACACATCCATTTGATTCTCTTATATTTTCTATTTCTAGTAATCATGCAATGTGTATTTATTTTACACATTCCATGACTCTCTTATTTCTTCTAAAGAATTGGTTGAATAAGAGAAAAATGATCCTACATGTCATGCATTCTTTAGTACATGGTTTTTAAAAACATTTAATAATGTAAATTTTTATATAACATTTATTATAATTACATATTATTTAATTTAATAATTAGGGATGGGGTATGTGTTGATGGAAATTTTGCTCGGGTGTATCTATGTTGTCGTTGGTTCGAATCGCTCCACACTAACCTTTTGTACAAGGTTCATTATTTTTAACACATATTCTAATTATATAACTCGTGAGGTGTTTATAAGATACAGTAAAATCATTTAAAAAAAAATAAAACCCCACAATTGGACTGAATTGGTTTGCAGGGTCGTAGCTCAGAGATCCAAAACACTTGGATTTGATCCATGTTAACTAGTTCACTTCCATCATTTTTCACATTAATAAAATGATGGTAAGATTGATCCAAGTGGCAGTTTCAAGGGAGAAAGCTGAATGGATTGACAAGAAAGATCGTATACTGGTCTGAGTCTTCAATATGGAGAATATTATCAATGCCGAATACATGTTGTATTTGGAGTATCTAGAAAGGAACCATGAAGAGAACATATGGGATGATCCAAGACACCAGGTAAATTCCCGCTGTTGGAAATTGTTTAGGTAAGGAGGCTCCAATCACCTAAGACTTGAGTTTAGTTGCTCAGTTATAACCATTAACGCTTGACATGATTCTCTATAGGGTTATAACTTCCCCCCATAAAAGTGTTAGAAAATAAAAAAGATATTGGGTTCATAAAATGGTTTCCAAAATAATAGATCATATGCATGTAAAGTGGGTAGATTGGAAGAGTCGTTGACCTTAGATCAGTATACCTGGGTTCGAACCCAAATAATATAATGATTTCATCCAAATCATTCTAAAATTAAGACCAATTTCCATTGGTTGTTCTTTTCTACATTTAGTGATTCAACTATAAGTTAAGTACATAAAGTTAATAAATCCTTTCAATAATACAAACAACAATCAAGTGGTTGAGGGATTCTATTTGGATTAGTCAGTCACTGGTTGGAATCTCCCATTAACCAGTAAACTGAAGGTTGTAATTCCCTTTTTAGAATTTTAGAACACAAAACGTGTATGTCTCTGATACATTATCTGTTTAGATTAATTTTTAATTTTTAAATATTATATTTTTTATATTTGTTTTTAAATTATAAATAATAACTATAATATAGTTATTTAAAATTATACATTTAATATTAATAAATCCAAAAAAAGAGATATATATGGCTCGTACGCTACTACACATTCAGTGTATTAGAGCTATAAAAGTTGGGATTCCTATAAGGGTAGATATTCTATAGTGACCCCCTTCACATAATTTTTCTCTTCGAATGAATACATCTTATACAGCTTAACCTCCTCCTCTCTCAAATAATAGATTTCTTGTGATTCAAGCAACAAAATAATCCTGATTTTGATCCTCTCACCATGTATGTGGTTCTATTCACTTGATATCATTGTTTTAAAATTATTTAAGTCAATATTGGTATTGGGGATGACGATCATCCGAAACCCACAACACATTGGTTTGGATGATGAACACATGCCTTGTACCATAGGTACACGGACACACACTCACTGCTTCTCAATTTAATAATACATGGCATGTATGTTTGGTACATACTGGGTATAGTTCCTTTCCCTAACCTTTAGGATCAACCCATATACTAGGAACACATGGATAGACACTGTGTATCCAAACATGATATCTATGTTTGTTACACGTTGTATACCCTAATAATTAGGGGTAGTCTGTATAGCATGTGTATATGAATTGGAAGACATGTTCTTACACACACCGTATAAGCCCTTAATATGGTGTGTACTATCTCGGATGACCCCTAGATGAGACTGTGTATGGGAACCTATATGACCAGAACCTGTGTTATTACAAATTATGTGTATAATTTATAAAATTCATGTACTGGCTATTTCCCTAACACATTCCCACATAGTATGTTTATCTAGAGTACATGGGTTTTGAACGTGATCACACTACACACATTGTAACCTATATCTAAAAAAAGTGTCCTTTTTTTTGTTATTTCACTTTATTTTTTTTGTCTTTTGTCTTTTTATGAGTTTCTTTTTTAGCTATGGAAGTTGGAAATTGAGTGAGTGGATAGTTCCCAACTCCTACTAATGATGGAGGAAGACCACATTGGATCTGACTCTAGAGGATGCCACCATTAGTGACACAAACCCTTGTGTTCTAGCTTCCATCCCTTGTGATGATTTCCTGTCTTCTATTTGAACCTTCTTCTTCGATACCAGCCTCCAAACCTACCATTTCCATGAAATTTTACCCACTGATCCCATGACACTATTAATAGAGATAGTGCCTTTTGTTTCCACCTTTTCCTATCATATTTTCCTAGATCCCCTTTTGAGGCCACATATTGATTTTTTTTGACACGTTTTCTATTATATATAAATATATATATTGTTTTTTTGTTCTTGCGATGTGATTGTTTTTCTATATTAAAAATTATTTGTCGATTTCTTTGATAATTACAGGTACTCTAGAGAGATATGGGAATATCCATTCAACAACGTTACCTCATTTTGAGCTCACCTTGAGGTGAATATTTTTATAGCATTTCTTTTATTTTTTATTTCATCTTTACTTATTTCCCTACGTTCCCTTATCATGGTCCACTTTTTCTTTACAACGTCCTCATCTCTTTGTTAAGTGTTTCACTAGGGGAACCATGTGAAATATTAATTGTGAGAGAGAGTCTCTAAATACACACATCTTTGACCTTCAACTAATATATGATAAATTGTTAATAGATGAAATATTTTAAAATGTATAATATTTTTGATTAAATATAATTATAAATAATGAAGACATAAATGGGAATTTTAAAAGTTATAAGGTTATTTTAATTTAAAGTAATTTAAAATGATTGATAAAATACACTGATTCTAGATTTAAATTATTAGACATTACACTTATTAGATTGGTCATTTTTATTCATGTCATAAATGGACTGACCCTTTATTTTCCTTATTCCCAAGGGATATTCTGATCCATTTTACACAGTCTTTCTCATACCTTATTTCTTGAGATATTATTGGTATATTCATGCCTACTATAACATATGAACTTCTCTCTCCAAAATAAGATGATTTTTAATCACATTAAAATGAATGAGGAATTTTTTTTCTAACACCATTGACCTTGGGACCTACCCTTTATCTAACCCTTTTAAAAGAATTGGAAACCATCAAATTACTTGAAATGAAGCCACATTAAAATCAATGTTTTCCTTCAAAACCTAATCCTGTTTATAACAATTCATGATTATTATTTTGAGCTTAGAAGAAGATTTTTTCTATTTATGGTTTATTATGGGGAACAACCATGAAATTAAGTATGGGGGAAGCTTCCATTTGTTCATTTGGGTGGAAGGGTTTAAAATCTACTATTCAATTTATTTTTAGTGGTCTAATTAAAACAACGTTATTGAAACATTAAAAAGAGGTACACGATTCATTCATTAAACTATATTGATGGTTTATAGACCCGTGTTACAAAGGGGAATATCATTGTAGGGATTCCATTTCCCAGATATTGATTAAGGGATGAGTCTTTATTAAGCTTCATTTGTTAACACCATGCACTGTTATTTAATATTTAAACCTCCTTTTCTAGCCTCTGGGATTATTTTTCACAACATTACCTACCAAACCGAAGGCTCAGCATCATTTGATCCTAACTAAACAACCTCATTATTTTTTGTGATTTTATTTCTATAGTTGATAATGATAATAATTTTATTCATATGGAAATATTTCATATACTTGAGATTGAGAATAACTATAATGAATTGATTTTTAGTGACAAGTGTTGTATTTTATGAGGAGGTAAACCATTTTTTGGGATGTGTATTTATGAGAAGTTCAATAATGTGAATTATTGTGGATTAAAATATTTAATTGAGTTATATAGGATGCATGTTCATAATATCTTTGAAATTAAAATCTGTTTTGAACCTTTTAAAATATTCTTCAGTCGAAATATTATTTGTAAGTATAATTAGATGAATGGTTTCTTATTTAGGGTATGAATTATACAAATCAACTGTTGATATTTTTCTTCAAGGAAATCTAATTACTATGTGTGGGGGTGTTTTATGCGTCTAAATTCTTTATACGATTTCAATCATTTTATAAGCACGTTTCAACATAATACCAAATGGTTTTTTAATAAAATTATTTATTTAGGTTTTCATGGTGATTTTCATGTATTTACTGACAAAAGTTTCAAAATTCGAATGCCCATAACAAAAGTTCACATATACACAGTGTGTACTTTATAAACACATGCCATGTACCATGCCAAGACATGGATCAGCTAGCCCAAGTACATGCCTTGGTAGATATAAATCTTTTACATTCCATGTATGACATAATTAAATTTCATTTATATACATCTAGATGTGGTTGGTTTCTTAACATGAAACTACACACCATGTTTGTGGCATTACACATCGTGTAACCCCACCAACTGACCATTAATGCATTGAAATTAATTATATCACAAGGTGTCTCACGTACATGTAGAGAAACCTAAACAATAATGGTTGAAAAGAGTACACATCATGTACTTTGTGGTTCAAACTTAGTAGATTGAAATTTCATAAATTAGATATAATCCCTCTGAGTTTGGGGGTTGGATATCTAATGGGGTTGTTGCCTCTTCGCCACTCAAATTTCCCCCAAGTCTATATTGAGTTTTATTTCCTATTTTCATTACAATATTAGTGTTATTTTGTTTTCTCCACCTCCCTATTTTTCTCTATTATCCATGTTATGGATTGATTTTCAACCTGATCCACACACTATGACCATCGTTATAAGAGGATATATCCCAGATGTTTTTTAATACTGATTGCGAGTTATTTGAAATTGAATTTATGAAGTGATGTTTTTATTATAGTTATTTTTTAAAAATTATTGATATAAACTAATGCCCCATTCACCATTTCTGTCACATCAGACCATGAACAACACCAATGGAGAAAAAATGAAGAAGTTTTAATGAGTAAATCCAAGACCATTAGTTTAGGTCGTTGTCACTTCTGTTAAGGGGTTCAGAACATAATCATGTTTTGATTAATGAATCACTAAACTAGGGGGTTTTGATTTAATCAAGTAATTTATTATTACCAGACTAAGAAATAGAAATTAGATTGAATCTCTATGGTATAAAAATTCCATTAATAAATCCAACACTAAAAAAACAATATTTCACCAACTTTTTGTAACTATTTTACCTCTCCATTCACCTAATGGGATCGACCCTGACTGTCATTAGCTACATAGTTAGTACATTTAGATGGGAACATTAATTTTTAATTTGGACCACACCATTGGATGGGATAAGAATCAATAACAGTCATATTTGAAAATGTTATTTTTAAAATTCAAACGATTTTTCTCATTAAATGTTAAAAGGGATATTTTGAAATCATTTTCTATCAATGATGCTATCCTTTGATGTTATCTATGATTTACAAGGCATATGATTTACCTATACCGTAATTAACAATTCT
Organism: Viscum album; assembly: GCA_963277665.1. Taxonomy (NCBI): domain Eukaryota; kingdom Viridiplantae; phylum Streptophyta; class Magnoliopsida; order Santalales; family Viscaceae; genus Viscum; species Viscum album. The sequence continues at coordinate 636,595,652 of OY728146.1, read as the reverse complement.
CTAGTTGATGTCATATTATGCTAAATATATGTTTATGAATCCAGTTTCCTTTCAATGGGATATATTTTTATAAATGATTTACAACTTTTTGGCACATGAATTCATAGATTATATTATGGGTGAAACCTATATCTCGTTATGTAATAATTAATGTTTTATAAGATAAATAGGTACATATGAGGTTATACTGAGCTGAAAACAATATCTTAAATTAGATGTTGTCCAAATCACAAAAAAAGAGGGTACATAGGTGGTTATCCCACTCCACTATAAGGTACATGGGTGATTAGCATAATACTACCATGTTACAGATGACTTGGAAGTTACGATTGACATAAGATTTTATTTTCCAATCTGTATTCCAAATAACAATTTCCTATATTAGTTTTATTCTCTATTGGAAATATTACATTGATTCGTATATGAATCAAATCTGGTGAACTTCCTTGATTTATGTGACAAACCATTTTATTTACAATGTTATAAAGGAATGGGTTCTCAACTGTTATCCTCATGAGCTCATAACCTTATTATAAGGTTATATTTATATATCTATCATATACCATTATATAGAATCTACGATCAGCCTTTATTATGATAAAATTTCCATAGTATTGAATACATGTGTTATATGTATTATTTTTAAGATAGTTTAACAATTTGAAGAACAAAATGGGAGATGATGTAGTTACCTTTTGATATAGTTTATTATATTTCCATGTTTTCAATGTCTCTACACCCAAAAATTATATTGGTAATAATTAGGATATGTAATGAATGTTTCATCTAATAATATTTAAAATCTTTGTATGAAATGTTTTTATCATTGCCCAGAAATCCTTCAAGTACCCAAGATCAAAATGAGAATAACCATACTCACCACATTGCTGTGGTAACCCATTGAGTAGAAAAAATACACCCCTATTCACCAAAGACCCTCAAAACTCCTTGTAACCACTAAAACATGTAAAAATGTATTGTGAGGGGCTCTAATAATCCATTTCCTAGCATCAATTACCACTCAAACTATTATCATCCTAAATAAAAAGAATTGAACTCTGAAATAAAAATGAAAATGGGAAAGGCCCTAACAACTGTACCATGAGATACCTATCATGGTTCTAATTATGGTCCAAATTCAACCATAAGTATTTCAGAGTTAGTGACAAGAATATTTAAATTCCATAATCCTACCAAAAACTAATTGTTATGTCACCAAATAAAAATAAACAAAAATCAAAAATAACTTCAAATATTGGGCATTAAAATGTGTATCATCTTGCATGTTAATGTTTTCTATGATTCGAGACCTCTATATCACATGAAAAAATTATTGACATGCCCAATGAATGATTTTCCTTGATGATATTTCACCATAATAGGTCATTCCAATGACACTACATAATATAATATATCAATCTATTCGTAGATAATTCCATCAGATTCTACATGATATTAATGATGAATCTCATATAGATTAAAGATTTCATGGATCATTCCCATTTATAAAAGATTATATAACTAATAAGACACCAAAATAATGTGACACAATTCGTCAGAATGTCTAAATATCCTTGGTGATAACTTTATTCTCTACGAAGAAATCTTCTTTTGATGATTAAGATAAATGATCTTGAACAAATGGATCTCCACATTAATCTCTAAGGGATTACTCGTTCAATAAACATATTAATTATCATGTTCATGAACAACATTTTTCCTCCCACAAACCGTCCTGATGTACTTGGTCGTAATCTACACCACATCAAGTCTATGAAAATATGACCCTCCAACATTGGTCAAGAATAGTTGGGATCAAAACGACCTCCAATAAAACACATAAAATAGTGCACATCGATGGGTGATTGTTAGAAATTTTTATAATATTACTCAAAATAGTATTTTCTTTGACTATTATATTCTAAAACCCAATATGCATGACTATAATATATCGTCTAATGTTTAGATTGTACAATCATTTGATGCGGCTCTCTAAGGGTGGGATGATGTTATTGTGTGTAAATAGGTTCCCCAAATAATGATTTAATCCTCTCTTTAATCAATAGTTAAAATTAGAGTCATGTTTATAGATGATAGATCATGGAAATATGCGCAGACACAAAACATCATCTAAATAATTTTATTCTAAAACATTCACGATTCTCAACCTCTTGATTTCTATCAAGTGATACAACTTCATCATATAATACACGATTACAAATATATCATTATAATCTTCCAAATACCTAGTAAATCCTTCAAAAAATTATTATAATTTCACCCACTTCAAATCAAGGACATTAAAGGGCCACAACTGGACACCTAAAACACGATGTTCTGTAGAAACTATTAGAAAATATAACACCACTCCATAAACTCTTCCACTGCCTATTTTATTATATAACACAACCATTATTCCATCAATACATGGTACATTTTGTAAAATACTAGGAAGAATAATAGAGAATATAAGTGAAACTCATCAAGGAAACTCTTATGTAATGTTATTTTGATGAACAACATACTTTTCAACATTAAGTGATGTTGTTAATCCATTAACCATCCTTAAAATGACTCAAACTAAACATATCAATACCACATCACATTGTTCTCTAATTATACCCACTAAGACTCTTCCACCTATTATGTCCGAGTTAGTTACACTATTATCTAGAATAAGAAATATCCACCATCCATTTACTATCCATAAATTTTAATGGTTTCCAACTCCTCCATCACCTCTATGCACGCTAAATCCTAAAAACCTATTTTCATTAAAAAAGTTCAATGAATAATCCATGACATTCAATTTTCCCATTAAGATAGATATTTGGATGCCCTAGTCTCAGAGAAGATCCATGGACATCTATTGTCATCAATTATAGTCACATAGAGTGAAAATGAACCTTAAAATCATATGATTGGTAAAACCAAACAAAAAATTCCATGATAAGGTAATACCAGCATATATTTTGGTAAATTAACACTATCTATATTTCAATATTCTGATTTTTATAGTTACACGATAGGGAGATTTACTATCTAGAAACATATGAGCTCATAGTTAACTACTATATCAATATTGAACCAAGATCTAATTGGTATGTGTCACAAAACACCTCAACCATCACCCCTAACTTTGGAAACTGAATAATGAAGGTGATGACTAAATTCCCTTCCATGTATCCAAATGTTGTCAGATAACTTTCAGTCTGAACTAAATCATGTCCCATACAAGTTAAATTTAATAATGGGGATTTAATGTTCGGAACATCTAAACAAACATACAATAATAAACACAAGGAAAAAGGAATTTTCAAACCTCCTTTATATTATATAGTTCCACCCAAGATAAAACTAAATCAACATTCAATGGATCTAATACTAATACATGTTAATAAAAAACTCATATAAAGAAATTAATCTACCACATAAAGAAAATTAACTTGAGAAATTTTTCATATATATTGTTTCATTGAAGAGTCTATAAAACCATACATAGATGCTTGAAATAATCCACCTCAAAAATCAATTTTATATAAATTTAATTTACTAAAATTTTAATAAATTGAACTAGTAATTGATGAAATACATTTCTCATGAGTCTAGTGAACACTGTCAGTGTGTTCGGGACACTAAATGGAATCACCATAAATCTTAATTACCCATATTTTCCAAACAAGGTAGTATTTTGGATAGCATAATTCATTACCATGCACTGAAGATATCCATAATCTATATGGATCATAGATAACCAAATATGATAACTTAATTGGAAAAACATGATCAATGATTCATAGAAGAGGGTGGTGATTTTTTATCATATCTTCATTTATATATCAATATATTATAAAATGACTTAGACTATCACCAAAATTATTTGAGAAAAAATTAGGATCATCCCAGTAAGACACAATATAAAATACTAGTCTATTTTATATAACTTCCTCCATAAAAACACACAACTCCCATAACTAAAAAGGTGTAATGTGATAAGGAACCTTCAAAATCATTAAGAAGTCCTGATGTAACTCTATACCAAACTAAAAGTCACATGAAGGTGTCAACATTAGAATATACAGGAAAGAAACCCAAAAATATCAAATTCAATATAGGAGATTCTACCTTCATTAATGACACACATGTCACTAACATTTTTTGATAATCAAAATAAGAACCTATACACACATATTTCACACACAACAACCTCATTATCTAATGAAAATTGTACACAGACCATCCACATCAAAATATAAAACACTACAATGAAAAAATATATAAATTAAAAATGGATTAAACAAAATTTATTACGGGGAAAACATCATATGATTTTATATACAGAAAGAAAGTAACATTCCCACTATTGATGATGCCCAATAACTAGTTTAGACCCAAGAAAAACAACAGTCAAGAAGTTAATATCTCTAAATGGGATAGTAAACACCAGGAATAAGGCAATGTTCTCCAAATCAATAAATTTAATGTAGAATAATGTAGGAGAAACCATGGATTGTGTGGAAGTCAAATCAATCGAAGAATAAAAAAATTAAAATTATAATCAACCCATACCTCTGATTATATGTGGATCCACTATTGCTGGAATCACTGTTGGATTTTATTATTAATTCCCAAATCCAATTCCTAGATACTTTCATCCGCTCATTATCCACTTATAGGTTTGTGTCCATGAAAAATAGAAGCATCCAATGTCCATCCCTGATATGTCTCATATCTTCTTGGTGTAGTGGAAGAATATTTCCAAAACTGATGGAATACCATTGGTGTCATATGCTTCTTAGACTGATATAAAACCCATTATTTGGTTTTATTATGAGACCCAGGGGCCACTGAACACTGATATTGGTGATGACCATATCCCCCAAAAATAAATGACACTCATTTAGAGCCCCTAAGAAATGAATATGAACCACTACCCAAAAATATTGTAAATGAATATTTCATGGATGACACCCCACTAGTTGAAATATCAATAGATCTAGAATACATGATTAGAAACTAATAACACAACTCCAAAAGGAAACTATTTTTATCACATCTTGTTTCTACCCTCCTTATGAGTATATTCTTCAAACCATCTCCACCTTTTTTATTCCTTGAAATATTTTGAAATCATAAATATAGTAATAACTTAATAAATGAATGTGTACCATACCTTTTATGATTTCAATCTTGAGACTACTCATTATAGATATATTGGATGCGACATGAAAATGGTACTTAAATTTAATAATAAGCTCTACTAATGTCAAACTACCCTAATTATGAGAATGAAGCTCATAGTGCTTTGATAACTTCACTGTAAATGATATTATTTCAATCCAAATCTCCTTTTATAAATATGTTTATAAATCATCATCCTATTTATACTCACCATGACACAACATCCATTAGTAATGCTCTACACCCATTATTTGACTTAATTTTAGTGGATCCTAGTACATTGATTGGGACCGAATTATATTAAATGATATCTTGAGATCCTCCAATAAGTTCTATGTATCTAGATTAGATATTATTTCCTCATAAATTATCAGATATTATCTCTAAAAGTCATAGAAGCACCTTTATCATTGCTCACCCTACTCATCCATATCAATCCTTTAGTTATCGACCAATTCAGCAATCTAGACATCACCTACCTGAACCATAAGAAGACATTTTCTAGGTTTATCAACTAATTGGGATTCAATTATTTCCTCATCCCAATGGTATAGAGAATTAAAATCTTTTAATTTAATTCATTTTAAATTACTATATTCATCCCATTAAATAAAAATTAAAAAAAAGAATTATATATTTTCCTCACCTAGGTTTATACAAAAAAAAGAAACACCACTTCTCAAGTAAATTAAATTAGCTCAGAGACCTCGTAACTGAGCAATGGGGTGTGGGAGATAAAAAAATGTTTCATAATAAGTCTCATTGGTATATATATTACAAAAATATCTACAAATAGATTTTCTCTACCAACCTATGAATTCCACACATGTGTGTAACCCCATGCTTCAAGATATCTCTTATGAAATAAATTTGATATAACTTTTTTTATTACCCCTCCCTAAAAAGGTAAAACTTCTAGTAAGGAAATTAAGAGGACATATATTGAACTTTGAGTACACCCTCTAGTATGCCTCAGGTGGGTGACTATAATTTAGGGTACAAAGAAAATTAGATTTATAGGAGGTATTACCTTTAAAAAAGTTGAATGAATGATTACGAGATATGATATAAACCACTATGAAACTCCCTGTGATAGATAAATGAAAAAACCCATAACATCTTATAAATAATGTAATCTCATATGAATGAAATTAAGTGATCTTAAAATGAATTCCAAAATATAATCCTACAGATATAACTCAATGACTCCATAATTAAATATTGAAATTTCTAAATCATTCTCTATATCCCACTCGATAACATGAAAATAGTATATATATATATATAAATACAGAATTGTTGGAAAAACATGTATACTCATTATGATCAATCCCAGGGACAATCATGAAAATTTAGTTAGAGAATATTAATTCTTCTAGGAACAAACATCAAAATCACTAAGAACCTATTAGATCAACTGGATTATGGCCTCACCAAGGAACAATAAACAAATAAATCATCCATGTTTAATAATATAAGATAATGATTATAAAAAAAAGGATACCCCATTCCACTTACCCATATAATTATTTCGTTCAGAACCAACATCATACATCATTTAACACCCATCCCTTACACTTAAATTAGAACCATTCCATCACAAATCGCATCCCAATGGGTAGGACAAAAATCTCATCCAATGTAAAAAACACATCATAAACTCATAATTAATTTATATAATCCACAACCATCAAATCCTCATCATTCAATGATAATTATCATAAAATAATATAGTAGTGTGTCATTATTTTGAAGGACATCAATAAGATCACCTCCTACATCAATACACATACTTCAATATGAGAAAAATCATAATTCCAATAAACATCACCTCTAGTTCACTATATTTGAAATCCATCATTAATCATGTTTAATTGAAGATACTATAAGGTTTAATGGTTAATACTTGGTAGAAATCCATATATAATTTACATCTTGGATATTTTAGGAAGACACTGAAATAATAAAAAACCATTGGAATCAATATAGAAACACAAATCAGTTATGGTGTATTTATAAATCACAATGAAAGTATAATATATAATATTTACATATAATACCTACCTATAATTCAACTCAAAAAAACAATCAATGTGTTGTAACCCTCCACATCAGCATGATGGCACATCAATATTAATTCCAAAACGATATCTACCTATTTATTCCAACATACCACACATAAAACCATAAATTTAATTTAATAATTCCCCTTTATCCACATCAAGAAATATCTAGTAAAATGTTATTTTTCTATTTTGAAAAATTAATGTAATATCACTATTAAACCATTTACCCTTTCATAATTCATTTATTTCCACCTTACATCATAGTATTATATTCTATGTACATTAAAAAAATTAACAATATCATGAATTCCATAAATAATGGGAAACTACCAAGATGAAACATATCACTATCAAATATTGTCATATTAACACCATTATCACACATCACACATCACCACCACATCCATATAATTTATATTCAGAAAGAAACCCTTAATTTCTAACCAACACACATCATCATTGATCAATTATCCTACAAAAAAATCATGGATACATTTTGAACACATTAAACATCACACAAAATCAGCATCATCATTGATGAATTCATACAAGGTCCCCAACATAGGCATACAAAAAATCATAAAACTCATTGACATTATAAAAAATTTCAATCATTCATGATTCTACTATTCTAGTGAACACAACCCTTATCAAATAAATTCATATGGAATTAATTCATTATCCTATTATGTCAACCCATACTACCCCCAAAAGGATACAAAATCATATAACTAAAAAAAATCCAAGAAACGAAGAATAGAATAAGGATACCCTATCTTTATTATTAATTAAAATATAATGATTGCCACAATGAATGAATCAAGGGATCAAAATAGATTAAGATAGATGTGGAAACTACTAGAAATGTGACTAAAGGGAACCGGATTATCCATGATCTATAATTTTTAAATCATAAAAAGATATGATCAAGGGTTCCTAGGTGGAATCAAGTCCACAAAATCATGGAGAATAAATATAACCATGAATGGTGAGGTTGGAGCCCAATTATTAATGTAATCTAAAGTATCCTTAACTTGACATTGACATAACCCACTATGGGAAGGTCTCCCTTTGTCAATGTAAATTTGAATCTTTCCAAAATGTTCCACAATTACTATTAATTTTTTAAAAAACTATTTTACCATCACCAAACCCACATATATGATGTGGTCAAATTTGTATTAGCTCATATAATCCCTCTACAACTAGCCAGTATGGCATAGCAGGAAAATCATGTCGATTGTCGCCTCACAAAACTAAATACCATGGCATTGTAAGATATAGCTCCCCATTATAGAATGGTGATGCCCCAAAATTCCACACTCAATGATACACCATTTACTCAGAATTTGAAACCTCGTGTGTTATACATGGTGGCCACATGAGTACCACACAAACACTAGAACTAACCAGGTCATTTAACTCATCATGATGCATCCTAGAACAATATAACTACTCACATAACCATCCTATAATAACTAGATGACAAATATTACAACACTATTCCCACTTCCATGGTGTTGTGACACATTGTAGGTCTAGAAAACATACCTAGCCCCAAAACACCTCAAATTGACTTATAAACACCACTAAACCCATTAAAAACATTAATGGGGGTCTTTATGTACTTCTATCAAACCATATTAGAATGAATTTTTTACCTCATATAATAATATGTTGTTACAAATAAATATCATCACATCTTCTAGTTATTTAGCTCCAAAATTAAATTTTATCCTAACATAATTCATATTTAGATTTTATCCATGATAATAATAAATTTACATATATACCATTCTTATTCAAAATTATTTATTTTTAAACGATATTTTTTTCATTATTTTTAATTGTTGTGGGATTATTTAAAATTATCATAACTAAAAAAAGCTATTTTTTTCCACTTCCAAATATTTTTATTCTTCCACTAAAAATATCAACTTTATAAAAGTTATTTATTTACATTTTTTCATTGTTCATAAAAATTATTATTATAATATTATAAAATTCATCCAAAAAACTATTTAAAAGGATATCTAAATTGACTTATAACATGACTTTTATTACAACATTATTAGGAACATAATAAAATTAGATTATTATTTTTCATAAAATCTATATCTATCTATAAGATATCTTTTTCCTATAGAAAAATTATTTAGGAATCAAACTCTAAATTATCTTTTCATATACTTCACTAGGGTCAGTTAATATTATGTATTATTAAATACAATTATTTATTTACTTTCACGTGACACTATTTGATAATTGTATTAATGAATTTTGGTTTCATGGTTTAATAATCATTTTATGTATGGTTGAATTATTATGTCCCGCTAATTTACGGATTTTAATTATATGATTGGTTGGCCCAAAATTAGTTAATAATATATATCTCAGGATAGATTGATGCTTAATCCACTAGGTTATATGGCCGCATTTGTTACACATTATACAATATGTTATGAGATATGGGTAGTGATTCTTGATCCACTATGATATGATCCACTTCATTGTTAATAATTACATATATTATGATTTTCTAATGTTATTTTATCCAAACACTAATATTTTTTCCCCTACATCCTGATTATTGTCAAAGGTTTCTATATAAAATTTCATTGATATTTTTTATGAATTATCTATGTTATTTAATGTTTATATGTTTTTTGGTAAGATATATGTTTTTCCATCAACAATTAGTGAACCCTTCTAAACCCATGAACATAAAATAGGAAATTCTTCAAAACTCTATGTTCTCTAAATTTTTTTATGTTCAATGATCTTTTAATATTTAATATGTATTGAAGAACCCCAAACTCATGCAAACATATATGGTGATAAAACATGTAATTTGAAAATAGTATTTAATAAAAAATGATATTATACATGATAAAAATATATTTATATTAAATAATTTTTTTAATATTAGCATTACATCTTATAAAACCATAGAATCTAGAAACCAAACATTTTTTTCATTCTAATTAGGAATTGCACATTAATATTTTACATCAATTGTGAATATTGCTTAATAATTTGACAATAAAATAGTCACTAATATACTAATCATAAGTTATAATGATCTTAAAATCATTATTAATAGAAATATAATTAATGCGGACATGATATACTATGTATGGTAAAACATATAAACATGCCATCAAGGGATAGTTTGTAATCATATGAAGATACATATGTTATGGAGAAATGGATTATTAAAAGGAAAACTAAAAAATAACATTTGATTATAAGTCATAATAAAACGACATGTAATCTCAAATAAATAAATATATAATCTATAATAAGATCATGGAAACATGAGATAATAGACATTTACTATGAAGAATAATGATAAGAATATCATATAGAACTATAACATTTACCTGAAGTATATAATAACAAATAATTCTACAATAATCATATGAACAAGGTATCATCATAATTTTTAAAAATTTATATATAATTAAATTAATACTGAAAATAACATTAAAAATCTTATTAAAACATTTTCAATTTTTTAGAAAACATGGATTTGGAAGAAAAAGGATTTCTAACCGAAGAGATAATGGAATTTTATATAACTAAAAATATTATCAACTTTTGGTAAATACATAAGATCAGAAAATTATAATATTACACGAAAACCTCATTAATAAGAAGGGGTAATAAAATACAACAGTTTTATTAGTTAATGAAAAAAATTATTTCCATAAATGGAAATCCAAGCATAATTTATCCTGATTAAATTGGGATTGAAACATAAAAGCTTACTGGTGTCATAACTTTTGAATCGTAACTTTCATGAATTATGTAAATTAATTATAAATTAAAATATCATGAATTATAGTTGATTCATGAGATAATGTGTAATATAGATGTATATGCACTTTATAAAAGAAATTAGGTCCATAAAAGGGCTTGTGTCCTAGAGAAGGATGTTTTGAGATAGAAATATAGACCTCAAGCATTAATCATCATGTGCACTGCTTATATTCCTAACTAATAAAATAATATTAATTATATACATTATTATGAAATTATTAAATATTATTATTACTATTATTTTATTTTTCACCATTATGTTTTCAATTTCATAACCAATTAATTTCTTGTCGAACATTTTAACGATAAACTCCTAATATATCCAAAATCAATTTGGTATGTTGAAGAAGGTAAAATAGATTAATATATAATCATAAAAAATTTTATTCAATAAACAATTATCATTTTCATACATAAATTATTTTTTTATCAACCACGAAATATGGTTATGAAAAATGAACTATGTTATAATCATGGAGTTGGAAGACCGTACTTATGAATGAGGAATGTTTTGAATTTTTAAATATCATGACGGAAAAACATAAGTGTTATTATAATAATTTAATATTAAAATTACATCAAAAATATAAATTTATTTCTTTAAAATTCCTTACATATACCATCCATGTGATGAATTAATAAAACCAAATCACATTGCTTTGTGTGGTGGTAGTCCACTATACAAACGAATGACAATATCATATATTTAATGGATTGTAGTGTAAGAAAGAAAATAATTTATTTAATTTAGAAAATTATTAATATAAAATTATTATCATATGTAAATATAAAATTAATCCCGGTTTCCTTCCATTTAATTTGAAAGTGAGAAATGAATCACATGATTTCAAGTGGAGGTAGTTCACTGTACCCACAAGCCATATTTTCATATTCTCTGTGGAATGGAATTTAAGAAGGATTAAGTGATATTATGTTTAAAAAATTATAATTTTGTCATAAATGTCCTATATAATCATTAATGACAATTATATCCATCCATGGTAAGTGGTGATTGTAAAAAATTAAATCGAAATGCGAGGCGGTTGTCCACCAAACACCTAATCCATGATTTTGTTTCCCATTTTATGAAAGAGGATCTATTTATAGGTAATTAAAATAACATAAAAACATATATTTTTATTTTATATAATGAGGTTATTATATCTTCTATTTTTAATTATACTTTAAGGACATGGATGAATAAATGAAATTAAGCGCTAAGTTATGGATGTTACCTCTTCTTTAGACAACTTCTTTAGGTTGGAAAAAATAGACTTTAGTGGTTGAATTTCTGATCAAAACAATGATTATAATATGATTGGAGGGAATTAATTACGTTTCTTGGGTAGTAATTTTACTAAAAATGGTGTTTTGATGTGTAATGATGATAGGAGAGAGGTGGCGTTTTATAAGTGGGGGAGACGACATATTAAGAATTTCAAAAAAGAAATAATTCGACCCATGTTTTCCTAATGATAAAAAAACAAATCATTTTATAAACTTATAAGGTATAATATCTAAATATGAACCAAAAATATTAATTAAAAAAATATTCATTTGTAATCATTATCTTTATTTATTAACCCTCAATAGACCCATTTTTACCGTAACAAGGGTAAATGAATTTTAGTATTTTCACCGTTCATTATGGTCAAAAATTAAGTTGAAATTATAAGATAATATAAGTTATTATGATTAAAAATATGTAATGAATTTATTGAAATAAAACATAATTAAGAGGAGGGATTAAATTAATAATTTAACCCCCACTCGTGTCAAAAAACAGTTTTTTCAAGAAATTAATTTTTAAGGATAAATTATATCATATTATTCATATAAAATTTCATCTTAATAAAATTAATTTATATTAATATTTAAACATATATTAAATATATTTCATTTAAATAATCCTTAATAAGTATTTATATCAATTTTTTAAAATGGAGAAACATTATGCACTTTAAAATAGTTTTATGAAAAAAGTGTTTTTAAGCCTACAAATGAACTTATACTAAAATATTGTATAAAGAATATTTATATGTAATTAATTAGATTTAATATAAATAAATAATAATTATTATTATTTTAAATAAATTTAAAAGAATAAATGTACTTAATTTTTTAAAAATAATTTAAAATTTTATAATAATCTGTATTTTCAGTATACACAAAAATTATATATTTTGTGAAAAAACATAAAATTTAACCCTAAGTTAATATTAGTATGATGCTTTAAAAATGAATTAAATTTTATCAAAAACATTTATAAAAGTGACAAAAAAATATTATCATATTTTCACAAATAATGTATAAGAAATCTTTTTTTGAAGAAAATATATTTTCGATGAATGAAATGAGTTTGCTTAAATTTGATTTATTAGTTAATAATAATTTATAAATAAATTTATATTGAGTATGAAACTTATATATATTTCATAAAACATTTATTGGTATTCATACCTATTAATTTGAAGTTATGGTTATAAAGGTCTTATTTATATTATAATGTTAATAGTATATTGTGTTTTATTAAAACTCAATGATGCAAATTACAGAAGATTTCAATTAAATTTAATTTACTTATAAGAAAATATATTTGGGTGGTTATTTATCATATAAACCTCAATTTTAATTTCATATAAGCTATCATATATAATTTTATTCTTTTAAAATCTCATGGAATTACATTTATTATGTCTTCTATTTCTATTACTATGACCACAACCCATATTGATAATACTGTTGATAATCCTCTTCCACCGACCATAACCTATACTGAGTATGATTATACTCACCCCTATCATCTTATGTCTATTTTTAGATTTTCAAGAGAATATCATGGTGGTATTAGGAAATATTGTCATGGAATTTGGATATTACATAGTGCCGGAGATGAGTAGATATATACCATTACTAGGCTATACTGGGTTGTTTGTGTTTCTTTCATTTTGTGGTTATATGTTCTAATAGATATTTTTCACCTTGTAATGTTATTATTATATTCATGTGTTATTATACAGGACATTTGTTATGGGTTTACATCATTTTTATGATTTTACCACACTATTCATTATTCAACGTTCTAGTGGTAATCTCTTACATTGAGAAACATCTGTTTTATACATCCCATTAAAATGTACATCAAGGTATTGAAAATATGTACCAAAACCACCAACAACATATCCTATGTCCATGAAGGAGGAATTATGCAGCAGTTTTTACCTTATGATGCCTCACATTTAAGTAAATTAATGGTGAGGGCCAAGTTATGGTAGGTTTAGCTCAAACCCATTATGTTATAGAGTGGAAGTGGGATGAGATAATTATAGACTTCCTCATAGGGATTACTTGGATGTCCAAAGGAAATGATTCCATATAGGTGATCATAGTTAGAATCACCCTATCATCCCACTTCTATTCTAGATGAGAGAAGGGTTTAATAACGATTTTGAGATGACTATATGTGGTTGAAATTTTCTAGATAAATAGAGCTCCCTTGATTATTGTTTAATACCATAATGATACATTCACGTCACAATTATGAGGAGGATTTTAATTGGTAATTGGAACTCTGTTATATTTGAGCACAGTATTTCACCGTTATACTGATGGCTAGAAAGACCATTCTATTCAGGTCATGGAGAACATGTACTGGTATTGGATGCTGGAGTTTGGTAATATTTATAATGATCATATTCCCTTGGTGGTGTTTCTATAACATAATTAATTACATTCTTCTATTGCTATGGCACCAGGAAAGGATTTTTATGAGAAACATGCATGTCACAACAACGTCGGATTTATCCAATGGAGTATTCATTCATTTTCCTTGAGTAGGTGCGAGGTTTGATATATAAGGTTCATGTCATCTTGGAGAATATTAAGACTAAAAACTTCCCTTAGAAGTCTTATTATGGTTTATGAAGAAGGAATTTGGGGATTGAATTTGGAGGCCAGGTTTTACCAAAAGATATCACCTAGACATTGATTGGTGATATTTTTCTAGGATAATATTATATATCCAAGATTCTGTGGGACTTTTTAGATACAATGTATGAAAATTGAGGTGGTATACTACTCAAATATATTGTCATATTTAGAACATGTACATGATGTCTTCCATGTGTAATAACTGAGGAGGTATATAAATTACCCATCACATGATATCAACTGGGGCAATCTTAATATTTTGGAGGGAGACACCATTTCAGAATACCCCATCGAGATTTAGGATTATAAAGATAATACCCTCCATGGGTGAGTGATTCTTTTATGGAATTCTCCATGGTATCATGTTAATCTTTAGATGATAATGTGGTGGAGGGTGACCCAGATGCAAACATTGTACCAACACCATTTTGAGTCTCCCATTTACATTATTAGGATGAAACTATGGTAGGATAAAAAAATGTAATGTCTCTTATTTTACCATGTAATGATTATAAATATATCTAATTATATTTTCATAGCTAAAAACATGTACTTTTTTAGATTTCAAGGACCGGTGAGCTTGAAATTAGTATCTAAAATTTTATTAAATTATTAAAATCATGTAAATATAGTTTCCCTAACATAGTGGAATAACACCCAAAAAGAGTTTTAATACATAAGTCTAAGACCTCAATTGATTCTGTAATGTGGTATTTACACTAGACATGACATAATTTTTATTTTGTCATGTGTTTGTTAAAAATTTATCGTAGGTGAAAATTATATATAGATTAATTAAATTAATAAATATATTAGGTGATGATGTAGTGAACTAGTGGATCAATATATAAACTTGGATATAACCCAAAATCAAGAAGGCCCCATTGTCTTGGAATTTTATAGAGGAACTATTGGAGATGATTTTTGGATGATCATCAATACATTATTCTTTGATGATCTACTCACCGAAAGAACATATGGATCATGTTAGTGATAATATCCCAGAACCATTCTACATCAAGAATGAAACCAATATTGAGGTTGGATGTTTAATTTATTATTATTTATCTATGATTGATATGTACTA
This sequence comes from Viscum album, assembly GCA_963277665.1. Taxonomy (NCBI): domain Eukaryota; kingdom Viridiplantae; phylum Streptophyta; class Magnoliopsida; order Santalales; family Viscaceae; genus Viscum; species Viscum album. The sequence continues at coordinate 636,579,566 of OY728146.1, read as the reverse complement.
TAAGGAATGAAAATCAATCAACTGATAAATTGATTCAATTTCCCAACATGTTATAGGTATGGGTTTTTTTCGAAGGAGATGTTGGGATTTTTTTAATAATTATATGTCTTCATTAATTATTCTAATGGAAATTAATTGAGGCTGAAAAAATAATTTTCCAATGTTTTTTCTTTATGTTTGGTTCTATTTCATTTTATTTCATGTTCTTTAGGAGTTCATCGTCACTGTTTCATTTGACTGATTCTTTAAAAAATTACCTAGTAATCAATTATCATTAACCAAATATTCAGTGAAATGGATTGATTAAATGGATATAGTTTTATAATTGAATATAGATCAAGATTTTATGGTAGTGATGAGGAATCAAGATATTATTAGAGTCCTATGTTTTGTTATTGGGTGTGCAGTAATGATAGGACTACGAGACAATTCTTAGCCTTGATGGATGTCTAGAATCATGTATCTGATGACAATGGAGTATGATTTATCATGTTCTACAATCCATGGTTAGGATTGGTGGGAAATTTTATGGTTTTTGGGGTGTACACATATGACATGTGAGGAACCTATGGGTTATATATATTTTTTCACTACCCAACATGTAATCTAATGATTCAAAATTTGTGGGCCCCAAGATATAGTTCAAGGGTTTTTATGGAAAATAAAGTATCACTTGCTTAGTGACATGTGTCATATGCCATGTTTTGTGAAATATTGACTTTTCGAGAATCCTCATGTACATTGTCACAACCATAGTACACAAGATATTCCATGTACTTAAACCCAATCAGAAAAAATTGCCTAAACTGCGCACATGGACGCGACCAAGTACTTTGTCGAGGAAAGTGGTACAATGATAAGACGAGGTGGATATAATAATGGCCTAAAGTACATGAGAATTTGTTTGAGCACACAAGAATAATAGAGGCTTAGAAGAATGGTTTTTGTACAAATACTACTGTACTTGTACCTTCCTAAGAGATGTCATAGAACCTTATTCTATTCTACGTGGGATTGTTTCATAAAGGGTGAATTATCTCTATCAATCAATCAGATAATATGGTACGAAATTAAATTTTGAACATAGGATTGTGATCTTATCAAAGGTATAAGTTTTTGATAGAGTTATTAGAATTTCCCCACGAGACTATGTTTCAATTATCCATCATATTTTTTCATGCCCTTGGTTCATTGAATTAGCATGTAAAACATTACCAAGGATTCGATATGCTAATTTATAGGTAGATGATGATTTATTTTTTGGATTCGCTATATCAATTTATTCATAATTATTGTTTATTATTTCATTTGGATAGAACTTATGAACACAAAATCTCATATAGATTCCATTAGTGTTATAAAACTCATAGAGTGAGTACTCCATGGTGGGTTTTACTATAGAATCACATGTAGAATCTTAGACCAAAAATACAGATGTGACCTTATAATGAAGATTAGTGTGTAACTTGAAAATATTTTTTTGTTTTATTGTATTTATTTATTTATGATGGACAATTAATGGGATGAGAAAACAATATCATCATGATTTATGATTAGTGATATAGGGGTATCCCATAGAGTATTATTATACTAACACCTTTATGGGATCCTCCCACTCATGTCATGCCTTATGCATAGGACTAGCCCATAAATGGGGTTTTTGGTGGATGAAGAGTAGATATAGCTCATATTGTGCTATATAGTCAGTGGATCATAATAAAAGTCATATTTGATTGTTGTTACCTATTTCATGTAGGTTATACATCTTTATAGTTTTTGGGAATATATTTAGACCATTATTCATTATATTATTATTCATCATACTCTAATTATGTAATTTTGTTGCATGAATTCCCTTGGAATCAATTATATTTTATAATTCATCATTTCTTGTGCTTGGAAAAGAGTTTGTGTATATATTTACCTTATATTAAGGAATCACATTTTAGTGTTATTCCTACTCAACACTGGTCTCCAACCCTCAACATATTGGAGGTAGGAATCGGGTAGTCACAGTCAGATTATCGCCCTCTTGGGAGCCCTAGTGGGTCAATTCATGCTAGAGTGTATTATGTAACCACAGATGGTGTTAACATTATAACATAGGATAGTGTTAATTTATAACAAAGGATGGGTGGGACCAATATCTTTATCCAATGCATCGGGTATAGACTGAATTCTCATAAAATAGAATGGATTGTAATGGGAGTAAACCTAGTTTACTAAGAGACTCTATCAACTATGATAGTCATGGGAGTGAACCTTTACTGTTGTGATTGTTTGGGGAGTGAACAGATTCATCCTTGATAGTATTGGAAAAAAGTGTGGACTACTATGAAATGATTTACTATGATTATGAGAATTCCATAAACAAATGTATTATTCCAATATTATACCCATAAGGATCAATATCTATGATTCAAATATGATTCTTTTCTAATGAACTTACATGCTTTATTTTATGACTCAGAATTATGATATATGATATGTGAGGTTTGGTTTTCAAATGTTACTCTATATTTTTATACCTTTAGGTTCATGTTATGATCAATTTATCTTTTATATATCCCTTAATTATCCTTACTATGAATAAGAGCTCTACATTTATTATGCTTTCTTTTCCCCATGACATTATGAATGTTTTATGTGTGATATGTCTATGGAGGGTTCTAGTTGTCAATGAAACAGATTGATACATTTTAGATCTTTTATGAACTACATTTGGGTATTTCTAGTATTCTAAAGGTAATATGGATATGCGACTCTGAAAAGTATCAGTATGTAATGTATTTAATATTCATTTAATAATATGTAATATCTATGTTTATCTATATATATCTTGTCCAAAAAATTATAAGAAACTAGCAGTTTTATGGGTTGGTCGTCATCATATTCCAATATAATATTAATGTATTGGTGATCAAATCGGACATATATTATATTTTATTATCAAATGTTAGTGTCACATTATTATTTTATTAAATATGCATTCATTATATATTGAAAGCTCGAGATTATTGACTCTCCATTCGTGGTATTTATATCCTAGGTGCCATGTAATCCAAAAATAAATATGAAATTAATCATGATTTAAGATATTTTTTTCATTTGGAAAGGTATATTAATAATATATTCATGTAAAATTATTCCAATGTTATGTTAACATGTTAATATTATTTTTATGTATGATCTACAAATGAATTCTAGTTCTTTAACCTCATATCTAATGTGTACGTATAAAATTTCATTTGTATCATTTTTAATATGGTTTGAAGAAAAGTATTTTGGTTGATATTTCTATAAGGTTATCATTTATGAATATTATTATTTGATATGTGTAAGTGTGTTTGTATAACAAAATTTTTATCCATCAAGTCTATAATGAAAATAATCTTTTTTGTTCTTTGGTGTTTTTTATTATTATGTTTAATGAATAATAATGTAAGATTGTTTCAAATGTATGAAATTATTGGGTATATCTATTGCAGGATCATATATCTTCTTCTAATAAACTATTATTACATACATAAACACAACAATAGTGGTTCCATTATATCAGTATAAGATCTATATAATAAAATTCCTGAAAACTGTATGGGAATTATTATGTTAAAAGTGGGAAATAAATACTCATAATACTAGTAAAATCACTTGATTGTTGTTCATGTAATATCTACTTAATTCAACTTCATCTATTTTTGTCATGATCATATGTCAATATTTTATATACATCTCACTTCAATTAGATATTCTTATAGACCATCAATATGAGGAAATAAAATGTTATTCTGGAATGTTACATGGTTTACATTTGAATAATAATTCCAAATCTAGATAATCTAATTTTCATTATTTAAATTAAGAATTAATTAATCCCATTGTAACATAAATGGATTAACAAAAATAGGTCCCTCAATATTCTATAACATAAACATAAATTCATAAAAATTTGATGTCGTAATTTAATAATAAGGTTTGTAAATTGATATACTTCTTAGGAGTAGTTTAATAATAGATTTTACCTTTGTAATTGGTTGAAACCAAGAGAAATTATCTAAAACAACCAATGGATATCAATAAATTTCTATCTTAAAATAACCCTATAATGTATAATCAATTGTATCTGAAATCAAAATTTATGTCTGAAATGAACACTATAGAATATCAGTATTAATGGGTCATGAGATACATAATCTTGGATCCCCCTCAACCAAGAAGGCATCAGTGTTTCCATCAATACAAAAAATATAATATTATAATGATATTAGTCAATAATAATTTTTTAACCAATCAGTCAATTTGAAAAATAATATTATTAATATCAATATTAAGATTTTGAAAATCCTAGAACATCTCAACATTGGAATCTATCACAAAAAAATATATTAATTTTATTCCATGATCCATCCTTATTAAAAATATAATAGAATGATGAAATACATTGGACATAGAAATATATATATAACTTGTCATACTTATCAATTTGGATTAAAAAATTTAAAGGTTTGAATCTATACCTAATAAATCCAAGGAAATATAAAAACCTAAACATTATACATCTAACTTCCATTTTTACGATATTATATTCCATAAGAACATTCTTTAAAAAATTAAATCATCAGATTTGTGCACCCCTAATGAAATTTATAGGGGATAAGAATATATATTTATCTAAAAATGGGATCATACTACCTTTAATAAATCTAACATATATTTCAAGGCTCCCATATGAAATACCAAGAAATTTTTATTTGAAAAATTTTCATCTTGAAGTACATTATTTGTCCAAATTTCTTATACTGATGGAATGTTCTGTGGGCCTATTAGATATACTATATAGTACAACCTAACTCCCATATTGAAAAAAACTCTGACCAATAACTCATGTATTTAATGGGAGTACAATTAGAAGGTAAATTCAGATTCTTACTACATATTACTAGATATTACTTACACTTACACTTCAAATCCAATGTTTAAGATTATATACCTCCTCTATTTGTGGGGGAACGACTAAAATTTATCATCCCAACCAAATATGTATAATCCATATCATAATTATAAACATCCTTAGTATATGTCAATAGAAATAAAATTAAAATAATATATGTATCCAATAGTAATGAATACATCTCAAATAGTTGAACCTTGAGATAAACATTTATGAGGTACATAGGGGAACAGTTAAATAAATCATAAAATTTAGATGCATACTTCATAACTGAATGATTACCCCACTAAAAGTATAATCTCTATATGGACTTATAGATCTTTATTTTCCATATGTAAATAATTTGGTATAATATATCTATAAATATAATCCACATATCATCCTATTTTAGAATTTATCCCATGATAGATTCCTTAGGTAAAGTGACTTCAATAATATATGTGTAGAAGATAACCATCAGACACTCGAGAATAAAAATAAAACCATATAATTGTTTTATCTTTAATATATGCTTTTTAAGTACCTAAGGCCCTTGATCACTGTTAAATACTTGTGCATTGAGCATAGTAAAATCTTGTGAATTATCCACCATCAAATTTTGTTCCCACTCACCATTCCAAAAATGTGGATAATTTTTTTTGATATTTGACTTAATAAAAATTATTTCCATATGAGTTTTTTCCTTCGAATTATTCTCCATGGATCCAACCATATAAATTACCAATTCCCTTCTCATAATTATCACATATAAATCATGAATTATATAAATATTTGAATACATTATTCATATCCAATTATCAATAATTAAATCTCAATATTGAATTAATATATCAAATTTATGATATATAATAATCAATTAAAAAATTAAATACCAATGTTGGGATATAACAAAGAAAATTTAAAAAAATCCCACTGTGCATGGTTTGGTCATATTTTTTAGGTAACCATACACCAAAAATATATATTCTCATGATGGTATTTAGATAAAAGGTTATACGGTTTCAATATGGATTTATTTGGATATCCTAACACCCACATTCAAGAATAGATATTGCTTAATTTTGAACATCTTCTTTAGGTTAATATATTTGGTTGTTTTAGGTCAGTTTTGGAATGATTTAATTATTTATGGTCTTCTGAATGGTAGGAACACAACTAGAGATAATATTGTAGGTATATCTTGGAAATAATTTACCTTATATTGAATAGAATTAGGAGGAGATATGGTTAGGTGAATAGTTATTGACCAAAATGCTCCTCCCACCAAACTATGCATCTATGGAAAATGGGGTTATGAATTAATGGTTCAAGGATGGTGCACATTTTTTCAAAACATATCCCAAACTATTAATCTCTTCCCATATATTATTTATGGGTCCAAAATTTTTTGATCATTTTAAAAACCTCACAACCAAACAATGAAATTTAAATTGTTTCCTAAATTTTTACTTTTAGACCTCAAAATCATATATTTTTTTAATTCTTATTCCAATATATATGTTTATAAAACATGGAGAATCATCATTAAAATTTAATAGATTCCATAACATACTAAATAAACCCATGTAATGATAGATTATATCATTGTTAAACTTGTTTAATTAATAAATTAAAAAGTAATACTCATTATAAATAAATTTCGTAACTTTTAAATAAAGAAATATCATTATTAAACCCTTATATAATATGTTTTTCCATAAAAGAAGAATTTTAAAAATATATAATATGAATTTAACAAAATGAATTCTATATTTTAAATTAGAATGTGAAAATTATTTTATGATTATTTTTTTGGAATGTTATATGAAATTCTTTTTTAGTCAGTGAAGAAAAATACATATTTTTATTGACAATTTCAATCCATTCGATTATTAAAAAATTAAAATTTTACTTCATTTGATTTATAATATTTATTTAGTTCATTTTAATTTAATATAATCTATTTATTCGTTCTGAAATAAAATTTATAATTGAATTTAATATAAAATAATTTTTGTATTAAAATGAAATTTTCTGAAAATGGGGTTTTCATATTGTAATTCTAGTATTGTTTTAGATTATATTAGTATATTACAGTGAATTGAATTTGAAAAAAAGAATTCAATATTTGGAATTAATGGTTCTAATTTTATTAATTATTTTGATATTATTATTGGTCAATATTAATATTAACCTTAATAATTTTTTTACCTCTATAGTGTACAAATTGGGGGTTTAATGTTAAAAATAAAACTATAAGGATTACAAAAATAACCACCGCACTTGAATAAATTTTATTTGAGGAATATATCTCATCCATAACCCAAAAAAATATATAATACCTCACCTTTTATCATTTATTATCTGGTTATGAACATTATGATATTTTATTTAAAGAAAAGTCAAAATTTTCACACTCTTGTTTTTATTAACTATAATATTTTTAACATAGTAATAACAAAAGGATGTGTTCAGTAATTAATAGTTTTTTACATCAAAATGATTTATCTCCGCAATTTTAATTTAATTTTATTTTTAATGGTTATATATTTCCCTTGAATGACTACAAAATTCTAAAAAATAAATATTCAATTAATTAGAAAAAGCAAATAAATGATATCAAAAATATTTTTAGAAGTGTAATTTGAAAGAATTAATGTAAGCCCTTAATACTATACATAAAAATTAAAATGTATTTAGTTTCGTTTGAATTTTATTCCTATTAAATTATTTTACTCATTCTATTAAATTCAATGTAAATTAACAATTCTAAAATTGACATTATTAGCATTTTATAAAAATCAATATTTTAAATAAATATATATAAATCATAAAAATAATATACTTTCCAAAATGAATGGATTATGATAGTGTCCATCAATAGGGGTCCATTTATCAGTATTATATCATTTAATAGTTACATTATTAACCCCAAAATGGTATACAAATTTAATATTATGGTAATTAACAAAAGGGTTAATGAAGAGTGAAAACTAAAAGATGATGATAAAAATGTGATCTATAATTTTCTACATAAATAATTATTTTATTTTATTTATAATAATACTCATCTTAGATTCTATTATTATCAATTTGGAGATATTTTTTAATTAACATGAATTATAATAATTTAAAATTTTCATAAATTCTAAGAGCACCCCCCTCTTTTATAAGTATCATCAAAGAACACATCCCATGTTTTAGAGGAAATATCATTAGTATAAAACAATTCTTAGAGGACATTGGTAATTATGGAAAAGATATATTATAATGTAGATGTACTATTTTGAACAACAAATTTTTATTTTATTTCTTCTCCAACATTCTTCAAATATTCTTCATCTATAAAAAATAATAAAATCAATATCTTATATATAATTATATTTTATTATTCTAATTTCATTATCTATATCATTGGTTGTATCATCCCTCGATGGTAGAGAAACCTAAGAGACTCACATGGATGTTATATGACTGAAATAAAATGTGACGACCTAGTCCATCCCATGATCATGACATTTCCCTCTTTAGGCCAAGCCCTCACGGTTTTGATTTCCATGGGTTCTAGCCCTCAGTTATCTCCTAGGAAAATTCCTTATGATGGGAGAGGTATCCACATCACTTTATAAATGGGCGCTTCATTCTCCTCCTCCTTTGATGTGGGATTTTAAATATCTTCCCCTTATAAGGGAACAATGTCCTCACTGAGACATCAAATGGACATTGGCTCTTATTCCTTTTGTAAAATATCGAAGACAATAATATTATGATCATAGGTTGGCCTGGCCCATCACAAATGATATCAGAGAAAATTCCAATTTGATGTGCTAGTGAGGATGTTTGTCCCTTTTAGGTGGAGGATTACAATAATCTCACATTGAAGGAGGAGTAGTGTAAAGAGACCCTTCATAAGGTTGTGTGGATACCACTCCCATCACGAGGAATTTTCATAGGATATGATTGATGGCCAAAGCTGAAGGAATACAAAATCATGCGGGTAAGGACCAAAGTGGACAATATCACGATTGTGGGTCGGGATGAGCCATTAAAATATTACTGAAATCCCACATCGAAGGAGTATGAGCAAAAATCACCCCTTTATAAGGTGGTGTGGATACCTATTCTATAATGAGTCCATTTCTAGGGGGATTCTTGAGGGTCATACCCGAGAGAAATAAAAACTATGTGGTCTTATCCCAAATAGGACATTATCATTTTCTTGGGATAGACCAGGCTGTTACAAATGTTATCAGAGCTAGTGTCTGTTTGTTGTACCTGTGAGGATGTTGGGTCATTCTATGTGTGGTGTGGATTATATAAATACAACATAGATAGAGGAGGAGTGTGAATTACCCCTTTATAAGGTGGTGTGGATACCTCTCCCATCATGAGTCCTTTTCCTTGGCGATGCCTCAAGGCCAAAGACTGGGGAAAGAAAAATAGTGTGGGATTGGTCCAAAGTGGACAATATTATGATTATGGGCTAGGATGGTCCATAAAAAAACTATATCTAATTCAACTGTCGATATCATGAAGCTATAACATTCCATAACTAAGGGTAAGTCATCATAACTGATGGTAGATAAATAATTATCTAAATTTATAAATTTTTTAGGAAAATGTCATAATTTTATAAAACATGGAATTCTTTAGAATCATATGAAACATGATTTCTGATCATTAAAATAAAGATATTCTCAAAATTATACCCCTTTGTTATATTTAAAAATCATGGAATTTAAAACCACTTATATAAAATGTTAATAAATAAGAAATATATATGTATGGATATTCTTCAGAAATTTAAAATTCACTATTATATTTAAAAACATATATATTAAAGACATACAAGTATTCATAAGTGAAATTATATATAATAATAATATGAAATTTAGTTCAATTATAATACCCCTTTGGGGATTTTTAAAATGATTACAAATTAAAAAAAAGATACAAACATGAATAACAAGGGTATTTTAGTGATATATATCTATGGGGAAAGAAATTGCAAAATGATATTACAATATAAATCTAAAATACCTATAAAAGGAATCAAAATTTTAGGAACCCATTACAAATTGACTAGAATCTATTCCATTGGATCCTTTCATTTTCTATCAAATAGTGGTAAAAAGGTGGAGGAGGTGAATGTGGGTCAAAGACATTAGAAGATTCTTCTTGAAAAATTTCCCTCTCATCCTCAATAGTGGTAAGTCAAAGTAGTATAAATATAATATATGTAATCTCTAATTGGACATAAATTAATTTATATATATATATATCTTGGGAGAGGAATTTAATGTTTTGGAATTTGTAGACTTATAACTGTTATCATGTTTGTGTCCAAATATTGTGTCGTAAGCTCTAAAAAATGAATGATAAATCAACCACCACTGTCTATTTTCATGAAAATATCATCTCTCTCTTCAATAAAATTATTGAGAAAAGGGAAGAAGGTATTTAGTGGATTCATATACTCCTTAATGTACAATATCATAGAAAGAATCAACTAGTATTCATCCAAGAATGTGAAATTTGAATTCAAAAAACAAATGGTATACATCCTTGAAGTATAATATATAATTTTTTTTAGTGATATACACTTTATTCTTACTTTCCTCATTTATATATTTTCTTACTAAATTATGTATATGCTCACCAGGTGAATTCCTTCAGTGAATCTCATCATTGTGAGGATAAGAAATAACATCCATTAAAAAATGAAGCTCTTTTATAACTGTATAATAAATTATGATATTTTCAATAGAATCGTGACCTGGATGAGGAGGAGGTTGAGCTGGAGAAAATGAATCTATATAATAAGAAATTGACTCCAACCAAGCCAATAGAGTGATCTACCATATAGTAATTTTTTAACTCATATCCCACAAGGTTATTTGAAAGGAATTGACCTACTATAATATCCTTTTATTCCCTATCTCAATACTTATAATCTTTAATAATGTCTAGGGATGAAAGTGTGAAATAACCAAGGTAGCTATAATCATGGTGTCCTATATACAGATATTATTCTACAAAACTAAGTATGACCTAACAATCCCACCGAGGTAAATCAACATACTTTTCATAAAGGCATACAAACCATCCTTAGTCATAAGGAGGATAAATTGGATGTTGAGGATGAGTCCTATACTATCTATGTAAAACAAAATCCTCATATATAGTATCTATAGTATGTACCTATGATACAGATTGTTTGAACTAACCTTATATATTTATATTCTCTTTCAATGATACCTTAAGATCATTCTATTAAACTAAAATTGATGTTTCTCAATGATCAAGGAGACTACTAAGATACCCACTATAATTATCAGCATAACCATCATCCCCATACTCATAATACTCTTAACCATGTTAATCATTTAAGAGGTAGTTCCACCCCTTATTAAATTCACCATCCTCATCCTTGTCTGGGAGAACTAGATCAGTATGTATTTCTAATACATGACCACATGGACATCCTCTATCAATGGAGTCCCTATTAGCTTAATTATAGAGAGATACACTCTACCAATCACCATTATAAGATATACTAGTCTCAATTATATATTAATAATAGTGAGATTAATATCCTAATATTTTCAATCAATATAAAAATATATGGAATTTAAAATCAACCACACCTCCTCTAGTTTCCCAGAAGAAGATATATCAACCTAAATTTTAGTTGAGACCTAAGTATCCTTTGACTCAACATAGTCCCTTTATAAGGACTCTTTATATAAATTAGAAATTGGTGAAATGGTATTCCCATAGTAAGAAAAAATATTTGTTCAACATTAGGGTCATTGAACTCTTTAATAGAATTAGTCATTCCACATTATTCCTTATAATTTTATTTTTCTTCTTCATCAACAAACTAATAAGAGTAATACCCTAAAAAACATCTATCTATATTAAAGGGTAAACTAATTTTCTTGGTCTAGTCAAATAATACACTTTGTTAAATATACCAACTATTTTATCCTTATTATCCATCCATAACATCAACCAAGGGTCAAAAGTAACCCTTATTTTCTTGAAAATTACATCAATTGTGCTGAATCTAAAATAGATGGTTTCTTTTTTATCATTATTCAGTATAAATCCTAAATATTATGAAAAATATTAAATAATATTGTTATAGTCAAAAGAGTATGACCTAGAATTAAGAATTCTAGACTCTATCATATGGATCGTCAAATGTCAAAAAATTATTCTTAACTTCTAACTTCATTGAAAGATAAATAAGACATCAAAATACCACAAAATGATAATGTTCCGCCTCCAAGGAAAAATAAGTTTCTATATGGATTTGAATAGAGATACTCACCCACCATCATGATCTAATGTTATAGGCCCTACCATAGTATAATTCCCAGTTAACTCTAACAATGCACCCTCAAATACAAAATTCTATCTAATAATAGGTTTTGAGTAATGATATTCATCACAAAAAACATTTTTATGTTTTCAAAAACATTTTCCAGTTATTTTAAAAAACATTTATCTCCTTCCAACCAATCAATGTCTTAATTACATATTTTTTTCCCAAATCTCATAGACAAAAAATCCATAAAACACATGAACTAGCCTTGTCAAAAATGGTAAATTTTCCCTCGAGAACCATTTATATAAACCATGTTCCTAGATTATAGTTAATACAAGTTACATTATCTAAAATAGATACGTGTAATCTATCATTTCTTAATAATTATAGTATGAGACCCCAGTTGAGAATTATTTGGTTACACACAACCTAACTCGATCACCATGAGAATTCCTTTAAGTCGGTATTAATTATGAGATGATATATTAGGGAACATTACTCACACCATTTTCCCAATGGTATGATGGAGATGGGTATATGTAGTTAAATGGTAGTGGGTTGAGAGAGAAATTAGAGGGGAAGGTTCAATTATGGAATGTGAGAGAGAGTTTATAGTTTCTGATTTTAAGCATATTATATCATTTAGGTGATTTTATTTGAAAAAATAAATATAATAAAAATAGAACTAAAAGAGTAAATTGTATCGAAATTTTAAACAATGGAAAATATTATTGGCGTGAAATAGAATGGTGATTCTTGATGGAAGATTGCAATGGATGGAACTGAAAAGTACAATGTGGTGACAATATCTTGACCGTATCTTCATAGCATTATCCCAAAATAGTCGATCACTATATTACCTTGTCCAATGGTTGATATAGTTGTATATAAACAAGGGTATATCACTAAAAATAGTTCATAAATGGTAAATATCCATTTATGTTGCCAATATTTGTTCAAGTATTGTGATTTCTATCATGAAAATAGAAATTAAATCAATAAATAAAAGGTTCAACAAAAAATTATCATTCCATGTACATGTATTATATAAATAAATATCTTAAGATTCAATGGACTCATAAATACGTTTTTATAATGATTTTTAGTACCTATGAACTCAAGAGTTATATCACCCTTTTGAAAATTTTATCTCGAAAATTGATGTATTATATCACTGTGATTGGTTCTCTCATGAGACATGTGATTTTTGGTAATGATGTAAACACATGTATTGTCAAAATTTATATGGGAACATAAAAATTGATATCTATATTCTAATAATTTGTTTTCATCCAATGAAAATATGAACCCCAACTACCTAAATCTATGAACTCAAATTCACTATTGGATAATTTTATATGGAACTATTTCTTTATATAAGAAAAAACTAAATACTATCCCAATAAATAAAATTATCCAATGGTACTTTTTTGACCCCACATACTACCATAGATGTTGGAATATAAATAACTCACAAAGTCAAATTCTTTTCCTATTTAATAGAATAGTTCTTAATTTTTTTTATTTTTTATGTATTTAAAAATTCTTTTGGTAGAATGAAAATAAGAAACATTGGATTTTTTTTATAAAATGGGAATATATATAGAAAATAAAAATCTTATCACGCCCACTAATAGTTATGTATTGTAACATTCCAATCATACTAATATAAGTGGTTTGATTAATGAGTTCCGTTGATTAATCAAGACCCATCATGGTTCTAGTACTCATATGAGTATTGATACCTTTACTGATAAAATTATGATTTTTTTAAAAATATATTAACTATATGTATTTTTATTTAAAATAATCTCATTTTTATTTTTATAAATTTGAATAACATGAATAAATTTATTTACACCACTTAAACTTTTTTCATATTCACTATTCGTAAAATTTGAAAACATATTACACAAGTCATTTTATTGTGATATAGAAATTATATCATCAACATAGATTATAACAACCAAACCATCATTATAAAAAAAATTTATAAATAAACTACAACCAGTTATTATGTTATATACTCCATTAGAAATAAAAAATAAATTGTACCTATCATTTGAAGCTCTAGGTTATTTTTTAAAACCATATAAATATTTTTTATTATTTTAACAACATGATTTGTAATGTAAGGGTTTTTAAATCTAGGACTGTACAACAGAAATGTCCCCATATATATGACCATTTAAGAATAGAAACATGACCTAAATTTTATACAATCTGAAATTAAAATTTTTTATATAGGAATGAAATTTCCTAATGTCTTCAAGTAAATATACAGGTGAAAAGTTTTCATGATGTGAAATACCTTCTTTTGTACTATAACCGTGTGAAGCCAATCTAAAACTGTTTATAACTATTGTTCCGAACTCATTAACAATGTTTTTAAATAGAAATTTATTTCCAATAGTTTGGTAATCCTTGGGTATTTCCTCTAATTCCCAAAATCTATTACCATCAACCTGATTTAATTCATCTCATATTTACATTTCCTAGAATTAATAATATTTTTCTTCATTGATGAATATTGGTTCTAGTTGTGAAAATAAAACATGATCGTAAACATGGTTCTAAGAAAATCTATAGTCTATGTAGAATTATATAGGTCACATAAAAACACATCTAATGAAATATACCTATACGTATTTACAACTCTATGGATAGATGTGTTTTACACATCATTTTATCTATAGGTTGGGTTGATGCTATTCATCATATTTGGGATGTAAATTTATAGGTGGGTTGCAAGAATTATAAATAGAATTAGAATAAATTTCAAGACTAAAATGATCATCCTCTATATTCTATGAAGGGATCTTAAGCTAATATGAATATATTTCATCAATCATGACATATACATATTTTCCCACAAACATTGATATTTTATCAAATACCCACTTTGATTTATTTGATTGATGATGTTTAAGTAAAATTATTACATCAGTTTTGGAAGAAAACATGTATATATTCTCTTTTCTGTTGGGTATAATGAAATTAAAACAAAAAAATGTAATGTAATTGTTATTTGGTTTTCTACCTTATCATTATTAAAATGGTGTCTTTATTGAAAGTTGTATATTTTAAAAAATATTAAATATATTGAAATATATGATCACATATTCTTGCAATAAATAAACTGTAAAATCATACTCATTGTGTATAGTTTGAGAAATTACCTGAAGGGATATATTATTTTCTCTTCTAAACCATTTTTCTATAGTATTATAAGAACATAAAATTCATTACAAGGAACATTTTGTGTGAAAAATGATTCAAACTATTTATTTTCACATTGATAGAAAAAATCCCTTCATATATATTAATTCAATGTACACTATGATTTTTTATAGATGTATAATATTTATAAAAATTGTAATGAGATTTATTTTTTTAAAGGAAAATCACCAATGTATATGTTGAATATAAATCCACTAAAACATATGCATAATGTTTTATTTCAAATATAGGAACTATAGAGTGTAAAAACAAGTCTATTTGAACCAACTCTAATGGAAAAAAGTAGAGACTTCTTTCCTTAGTTTGAAATATATTTTCTACTAATTTCATTTCTAAAATGGATAATAGAATTTATATATTTAGAAATATAGTTTAGGTATATCATTGACTAATCCATTCCATGTTAGTTTTAAATGTGTATATTATAGTGGCTCAATATCCTATTCCATATAAAATATTCTCTATCAAAGAAACCTAAATAAAATTCAATCTTGCAAAATATCAAATGGAAATCTTAAAAATAGACATTATAATTTCTCAAAAATATAGGAAAAAAGTATTTTTTTCATCAAAAAAATTTAATGAATTACTTTCATATATGAAATGAAAACCATCAAGTCATAATTATGAAATTATAAGAAGATTACATTCTCATATATCAAAAAAGAGAACATTATAAACCAATACTTTTCTAGAGTCTATTATTTGGGTGAGTCCAATAATTGTTTCATTTATCCTAATCACAAAAATTAACATGTCCACCATCCACCATTATTAGGTTCTTGAAACATTAGCAGTCTCTAGTCATATGTCTGGAAAATCCTCTATCTTGATACCATAATATCATAGTAGGAATTTCCAACGATGTATCTTAAAAAATAGATTTAAACGAAATGATTTTTTTACCAAAATTTTCTTGGGTCTGGATTTGTTAGAATAAAGTGAATTTGGAATCCATAATTTTTTTGGTTTCCTAAATGTATATCTTTGTCTATTATAAATAAATAAATTATTAGGTCCCATGGAATAAGAGTTATAAGTTGAAATGGAACATGGGACAAGTTTTTTCTTATATATTACCCTCTGTTGATGTACGAAAACTATTCATGTAGTATACAAAAGATTTTTCTATTTTGAAATAATTTGGTGAAGGGGTTTCTTCTAACAGTAAATATTTCAAGATCATCCATTAATTGTTCGTTATAAAATTTAAGATCATTACTTTCCCTAATTAGGAGAGTATTCTTATCGTTTCCAAAAGTTTGATCGGTATTAAACATGCAAAAAATAACATGTTTTTTCTTTAAACCATTATATTTATCCTTTAATTCATGGAATGAATCTTATATAAAATTAAATTATTCAAGTAGTTTATCACTAGAGATATTTTGATAATCATTTTAATTTTTAGAGTGACATTAATTTTGAGTAGGGGATTCTGGAAAACCTTTTAGTACATGAGATGTGCTTTTCATGAAAAAAATAATAGCCATATAATTTTATCATCAATGCTAAAATCCAATTCACTTGAAATTTCCATAGAGAAAATCCAGGTGTATTTTATAGATCGTTAATACCAATTTCCATTATCCTAAAACTTCAAATTCTATTTATTATTAGAAAAATATGTTTGATGTGAAAATTCCATTTAAACTAATATAACATTACATCATTAGAATATTCATCCCTTCATAATTATTTTATATATTTTCATTTATATTTTTTATTATTTATGTGATTTAATTTATTCTAGAAAATATTATTTATATAGATCCCCATGATACTTTTGGCTAAATTTTTCACATCATCATCACTATCAGAAGGTGATCCGTCATCACTTAAAATTTTAACATTCATTTTCTCCAATACCTTTAAAATTGAAGCCATGAAATTTACTAACATCCATCTTGATCCATATATATCATATTTGTGCACTTGTAATTGGAATTCATGCTGAATATTTATTCTTATATGTTTTAGTAATGTTACTACAAAAATTAAATAATATTCTATATGTGACACAATCATTAATATCCATCTATATAATATGAATATAAAAATTTAGAAGAATTATTCCACATCACCAATCAATTATCATAGTGAATGAATTTTTATAGTTATTTATTAATCCTTGGAAACATATTAGAAAATAATTCTTCATGATTTATTTTAAATTTGTCATATTTAATTGTACATGTGTGTAAACACATTTATTTACCGTTAGATGTTCATTAATTAGATTTGGGTGGTAATCCCATATACTAAAATTAGTAGAAAATATTGATATTCAATTAAATCCTTATGCACCTAATTTTTTTTAAATAATTCAACTCTTTGACATTACTATCATATACTACATTATTATCATCAATACAATCATATCCAGTAGTATTTTATTATTTATATTTTTCTTTAATTACATTTAAAATATAAAATCACATTCCTTCTAGATGAAATTTCATTTTAATTATCCATTGTGAATAATTATTATAATTAAAATATGATGACTAATTAGTGGTAGTTCCTTCAAGTATATTATATTCCCCAATGATATAAATATATATATAATATAATCTTAATATATATTTTTTTGAAACAAAATAATAGAGAATAAAAAATATATTGAAAATCCAAATCTGATACAAAAGGTTGTAAATTATGGAGAACTCAACTGGGGATGACTTATGTTTTCAATAAAATTTTAATTTAATAAAAAACAAAAATATAAATTCCAACTTTAATAAAATTTCCGAGATTGAAAAAATAGTACCAATGTATAATTTGACCTTTTTAAATGATTCTTTAATGCTCAATTGCATATCTCTAAAAAAATTAATACTCTATATTTTGGATCTGAATTTCTTGTATCAAACATAGTATATAAGACACAAGTTTATATTAACTGTTAGAGTTGATTCTTTTATAATTTTAGAAAATAGAAATTCGGGATTATTAAAATCAATGAAAAAAGGATAATGTAGAAAATTAGTTGCAATAAATATATCATAGTTGAATTTAACTAGGGGTTCAGTCACAAGATAAGAATCAATCCCCTGGACTTGTAAATCACTTGATTCCATGTAGGTCATAATAAAATAAACTAATCCAAAACCTAGATCAGGTTTTACAAAATAAAAAACTCATGTATTTTTGGGAAAAATCCTCTTCATAGTTATATGTCGGTCAATAATTAATCACTTTTCACAGATGAAATATTCTATAGTTTTTTGTGGTAATTTAAATGAGAAACAAATAAATAATGATTGTCAAGACTAGTCAAATTTAGCACTAGATACTATATTCTATAGATAAATAGAATAAAAAAACCTAGTTATAATGTAAATCATTAACTAAATAAGATAATATTTAGGGATGATGAAATAAATTGATACTCAAATTCAATATCTATAGTTGTTTGGGAGACAATGGATTCATATTTGGAAAGAACTCAAACATCTTGCACATAAAATGTAAAAAATAGGTAGTCCTTAATGACTGAAGAAAACTTTAAATTTCATTAATTTATTTTCTAAGAGATTAAAAACACATGTTTCTATTATTCAATTTTTTTAGTATGTGAGATCCAATGTTTATACATCTTCATCATAGATATGTGTGTTACTAGCACACATTAAATGTTATACTGAATTTATAGTTATCAAGGTTCAATTAACCATTCATGGATATTAATTTAATAAACTAAATCCTCACACATATCACTATATTTGTAAAATACTAAATTTTCATTTAATTAATCCATTGAGTTTTTTAAGAATAATCCTTCACCAATCCACATGGTTCTATACCATATTAAAATTTTAAACTAGCTATTGGAAAATTAATTTTGAAATTAAATATGTGTACCAATTATATAAATATGGTGATATATTTTATTGTTTTAGATCCTTAGTAGAAGTAGATAATTCTAATGGTAGATCATAATTTCCAGCATATCTATCTAATAGTATTTCTTTTTAATGGAATATCTATTTTGGGGTTTTCATGAATAAATTGATGGTATCATTAAATGATAATATAATTTTTTTTAATAGTTGCAGTAACAGACTAGAAGTAGACCAATCAAATGGTATATTATTCTGGAAGATGTTCTATGTGAAGGTAGCTCTTCATGGAGTTATATCCATTGAATTAACTATAGGATATATTTCTAAATGTAGCATGGAGATAATAGTGCCGGTATCTACAGTCAATGTTAGGGCACCAAGATGGTATATCATGTAAGTGTTAGGATAAAACTAGTAGAAGTGACATGAAATAACAGTACAAATTTTTTGTATAATTCCTTAATAGACGGTATCTCAATATAATAAATATAATATGAACAATTTTATATATTTTACAATTTTATAGTAAATATCTTACAATATAAATTATTTAATTCATTATAATCATATAAAAAATATAATGTTTTAATTAAAATTAAGTGGTTCTCAACACTAGATAAATTGATAAATATAGCTAAGTGTTGATCTATGTTTGGATATAATGAGGTACCCTCAGTTCAGGAATATTACTGCCCCATGATTCCGTTACTTCAAGTATCTAACACTAGTTTCATCAGACAACTATGATTAGCATCTATCAGGTTGTACAATTGTTTAGTTAATCTACTTCCACTCATAGCACAATTCCATTGATAGTATAATTTTCCTAACGATAGTTTTAAATATTTACCACTGATCATTTATAACATAACATGGTATATCAACCAGTTTAATCTACCATTAGATTGATATACAACATATCTACTACTGTGAATTTCAAACAATGTTACATTCACTCAATTATATCTTTATTTCAATGGTGCTTCAAGTAGAATGATTCTATATTTCATAAGAGTTTCCATTAGATGGATCTAAAACTAATTTAGAGATTCTTATAGATTAATCAATAACAAATAAGGATATATCTTTAGTGAAGTTGTTTCAATAGTTATACTATAGCTATCTAGAATGAATTTCAAAATTAATTCCCCAACAACATGTAAATAATTTAATGATATAAAAAATAGTAAGGATTAAAAATCATTTTTAATAAAAAATAAATTAATATCTTCAATATAACACCTTTCATTCCTAGATTATATTATTATAAAATGAATCGTGTTTATTATAATATTATCTTTTAATAGATAAATGGACATAAAGTTTTATAAATTCATTATAACCTTCATCGTGCATTGGTAACTCATGTAATAGAGAGGGACATGCATGAAAACTAAATCAAAAAAGAAAAAATTCTATATAAAATGAAATAATAGAAAAATTTATGTAGAAGATCTTAGGATGTTTCTAAACAAAAACTAAGAGATATTTTATGATATTTAAAACTCATTATTTTTCAATATTTTCAGTAAAACATTTTCAAACTCCTTCAAAAGATGATTTATATGACTGTAGAATAACTAAAACTATCTAGATAGAGAAGGAGTTCGATTCAAAATCTCCAAACACATTATATTTATTTTTATTCATTACATTTTAGATATGTTTTTACTGTATTATTTATTATTAAATTGTAGTCTTTTATTCTATACTTGAGAGTGCATGAAAATATCTATTTATTTTTTCTAATATGTATTCCCACAAAATACTATAGAAGAGATCTTTTGTAACAAGTGATTATATTTTGTGTCGTATATTACTATGGAAGAGGCTTTGTTCTAGAAAAAACATGAGAGTTGTTTGTATTACATGATCCTAGTTGTGTATCAATTGTTTTATAATAAATTTCATTTAGGAATCCAGTTTACTTGTTGGATAGATTGATTATCCGCATGAGACCAATCCTCGTATTAAATTATTCTCTGATATCTTTTCTATAATTTACTTACCACTTTATTTGTTTTATTTTCTTTTTTTTCAATAATATAAGTTGAATGTGTTCTAGACATCTAATCAAAAATCTTCTCTATGAGTTAACATAAACTATTTTTTATACTATATTTTTAAATTATTACATTAATTTAAAAATTTAGAGTACTTTCAAATTTATATTTAATTAAATGTAATTTACCTTTAGAGGTATTTTTAAAATGGTGAAATTATATTTTTTTTACTTTTTTAAATTGTGTGATTTTGATAAATTGTGGTTTTATTATTTTAAATTGTTTCTATATAGAAATATTATTAGAAACTCAATTCAAAACCTTCTTGGGGTTTTCCTCATTTACCAATATTATTCATCTTCTTCATTCATCGAATGGGAAATGAGTTGATCGTTCATTGGTTCAGAGGAATACAACCTTGAGGTCCATCGTTATTCGTCATCTATGGCCACCACTCACAGACGGTAATAATTATGGGATTAATGTTAACATATTACATTAATGATATATTTATAATTATTAAAAACTATCATTCAATTTCATACCATTCCACTCGCTAAAAAATCATAGAATCATTTATGCATACAGGTAGACAACTACCTCTATGAAGAAATGTGATTCCTTCTTTATCACCACATTATATGGACTAATATATATATATATATATATATATAATTTTAGAAGTAAATTATATTTATGAAGTTATATTAATTTTGGAAGGGGAAATTTATTATTACTTTCATCCCTTAATTTTTAATAGAAAATTGGAATATCAATCACGAGTATAAATGACACACCATTCCCATGATTGTAATGTAGTTCATTTTTAATCACCATCATTCATGACTTATTTTAAAAGTAATCATAATGTAAAAAAAATAATTATGTCATTATTATTATTTTAAATATGATATAAATATATATCCTTTGACCATAATCATCTTTACAAAGTCATTTTTGACATATGAACAAAATATCTTCAAAACATACAATGTTAGATAAAATGATTATGTACTCGATATAACACGGTAATAAGTGTGATGAAAGTAATAATAAATTTCATAAAGGTGACTAAATAACATTTGTTTTTTTATTAAGGGATATAAAGAACGTATGTGAGGAGTCTAGATCGATGTACATCAATTTCTTTTTTAAAACCCATGATTTAAAGTTTCCATTAAAACTATCTTTTTTTACATTATATTTATATTATATAAATTAAATTACTTAAATCATTATATGGGCATAAATTAATTATAAATATAATTTAACATCCCTTTTAAATTTATTATAATTTATTAAAAATGAATCTTTGTGTGGAATGTTTTGGATTTCATTACAAAAAGTTGAAGAGGACTTCTATTTTGACATATATAGTGACAATGATTTTTCCCATATCTATAATAATAATTTGATTTTTGGATAAATTTATATTTTTTATGTTTTATTCAATGAAAGTCCCTCAATACCTATGTTCTTTAAATTTTAGTTTTGAATATTGGTTTTTATATGAAATTGATTAGAAAATATTTTAAAATATCCTCCTATGGGGAAAAAGAACATTGCATGATTAAATATTTTATGTACTCTTTTATGGTTAATTGGAATTGTTTATTAAAAAGGATCGTTCCATAAAAATACATGGTCGAGTGAGAAAATTATATCTGTTTAATGTACTGTATTTTTCTATTGATCTCATTAATTAGGTTTTTCTTAAGATAATGTTATAATATAATATGGTGGTGATTCTAAATATAAGAAAGAGTTAAAAAATTATTATTCTCCCAAGACATTATACTAATTTAGTATAAAAATTATTCCATGTATAATGTTATGTTTAGTTCATGTGTACCATTTATTATTACTCCACATATAACCATGTAGTTTATTCCCCATATAACTATAATGATTACTAAATTTTTAATAGTGATATGGAAATGATTCTTATGTTTTCAACATGTTTTATCTATCCATGTTGTTATTAATAAAATCTACCATTTAGAATAATGTATTTTTATTCTTAGTTAAATAATTTATTTTATAAGGTCGATGAATGATGTTCTAAAGGTAATTATTTTATGGGTTTTATGGTTTTTCAAAAGACTAATATATTCTTTTTATTTCATGTCTCCTACTAGGTTTTTTTACTCATACCATGTATTAAAATAACTTTTATATGGTTTAAGGATGTGTAATATAATATAATAAGTTAAATTGAAATTCATGAAGATTATACCTAAAAACATGTTTCTTTCTGATGGTTTATTATGGTGGAAAAAATGAATACTGACTATAAGTGTCCATATTGAAAAATATGGGTTATTTTATGTAATATTTAAGAATGAACACATTAAATATAAAAACCTAATTGTGTTTTGGGAACAAAAGAAATTAAATATTGTAAAAATATAGAAGAAAATGTAATGTTTAATCCATTTTTGATCAGTTTTAATCAATGAATAGATTAGAAAAAATTATATGTAAGGATGATGTTAATAAAATAATATTCTAAAAGTTTAACTTATGGATAATATGAAATTATATATTATTTTGTTGCTACCATGTTTCTTTATCAATAATATGTTTATTTAGATTTGTTTTTCATAGTTAAAACTAGAATTTTGTATTATGAAGGGACTGAGATGATGATATCCATCAAAATAAGAAACTCAGTGTAGTAAAAATTATAACCGAGTTCATTTTTATTATGATTCCTCAGTTGATTCCATATACAAATAGTGGTGGAATCCATGCTAGAGGGAATCCATATCAACCATTCAATACCATGATGACAGTTGAAAAATTTATAAAAAACACCCTCTAGAGTTCAGTGGAGCTTTAGATTTAGTGGGGGTTAAAGGATGAAACAATGCACTAAAAAAGAGATTTTAATACATTGATTTTTCAAAACACTAAAGGGTAACACTATCCATTTATCATTTTAAAGGTGAATCTAATCATTGGTGTACACTAGTTATGAATACAAATAATTAAGATGGGTTTATTCCATATAATGGGAAACATTTTATAATCTCTTCCTTGTGAAATATTTCTCTAAGGATTTTTGAATCGTGATGTGGAAATAATACTTCAAATTTGGCGGAAAAGGATGAATATTATATATTTGTGTATAAATGGAATTTTACAATATTTTCCTAGTATGTTATAGAACATATTAAGGATATTTATGATAATTGTTATAATTATTACAATTGGATGAACCCATGACATATAATTGAATTATCTTCTAAAGTACTCAAAAAATGCGAGAAACATGTATAGTATATAGAGATGGTTTAAATGGAGTTCCCTGCTGATCATGTAATCCTTAAAAACAGGAAGAAAAACGAGCTTTATCAAAGCTAAAAATGGGCTTTATCAGCGCTAAAAAAGCATTGTAAAGCTCTCCGCTGATAAGGGGGGGGGGGGGGTCCGCTTTATCAGTGCTTTTTTAGCCATGATAAAGGGGTACTTTATCAGATCTAAAAAATCACTGATAAAGTAAACCTTTATCAACGCTAAAAATGCGCTGATAATGGAGGACTTTATCATCGATAAAAAGGCACTGATAAAATGACCCTTTATCAGCTCTAAAAGAGTGATGATAAATGTGTGTTTTATCAGTGCATTTTTAGCGCTGATAAAAGCTCTTTTTATCAGTGCTAAAAAAGCGATGATAAATGCCCTATCTGCTGCTAAAAAAAATCTGCAGTAGCACAACCAAACAACTGCAAACAATTATGCATCTTAGTAAGATAATTAGACCAAGTATAAACATAAAAAATTAACACATAAATCATAATCTATTTAGACCAAGTATAACCATAAAAAAACTATACCCGTACACCATTAACACATAATTCATAAGTTAATGATGTACATAAAGAATTCTATTCAGAATTCAAGGGGTTGGGGGTTGTTTAGGTGTTTGGGGTGGCTGTCCAAGGGGGGGTAGGGGGTGTCTGGGGGTAGGGGGTGTTTGGGGGGGAAGGGGTGTCCGGGGGGTGGGGGGCGGTCCATGAGGTTGTAAATTTTCGTAGGAGGGTGGGGGTGTTCAGGGGGTTGGGGGTGTCCAGGTGGTGGGGTGGTGTCTGGGGGGGGCTGTCCATGGGGGTGTCCAGGGGGGTGTGCTAGTGTCCAGGGTGTCTGGGGGGCTTTCCATGGGGTGGGAGGGTGTCCAGGGGGTGGGGGTGGTCCGGGGGGTTGGTGGGGCTGTCCAAGGGAGGTGGGGTGGTGTCCAGGAGGGTGGGATGGGGGTGTCCGGGGGGATAGGGGTGTCTAGGGGGTGGGGGTGTCCAGGGGGTGGGGACAGTCCAAGGGGTGGGGTGGTCCAGGGGGTTGGGGGGCTGTCCAAGGGGGGTGGCATGGTGTCCAAGGCGGGGGGGGGGGGGGGGTCCAGTTGGGGGGTGTCTATGGGGCATCCAAGGGGGTGACCTAGTGTCCAGGGTGTCGGGGGGCTTTCCAGGGGGTTGGGGTGTCTAGAGGGGTGGGGGTGTCCAGGGGGGTGGGGGCTGTCTAGGGGGTTGGAAGGGATGACTCATACACATAACAAATGACATGTGGATCATTCTCTTAAAGGATCAAGACAATCCGAATGTGTTTGGTCAGATTTCCATATGACAGTTGTTGTTTTCACTTAAACTTGTGTCCATTTTAGACAAAAGAGAGACCCTTTGAGTGGTACCAGCCACATCGTGCATCATATTGAGGAGGGGATGACTCGTACATGTCACAAAGGAACCATGGATCATTATTTTAAAAGATCAAGACAATCCTAATGTGTATGGTCGGATTTCTGTAGGCCAGTTGTTGTTTTCACTTAAAATTACGCCCATTTTAAACAAAAGAGAGACCCTTTGAGTGGTACTGGTCGCACCGTGACTTGGATTGAGGTAGGGTTGCCTCATACAAGTCAAAAAGGACCCATGGATCATTATTATCAAAGATCAAGACAATCCGAATGTGTTTGGTTGGATTTCCGTAGGTCAGTTGTTGTTTTCACTTAAAATTGTGTCCATTTTAAACAAAAGAGAGACCCTTTGAGTGGTACCGGCCACACCGTGCTTCAGATTGAGCCGTGGATGACTCATACATGTCACAAAGGACCCATGGATCATTATTATAATATATCAAGACAATATGAATGCATTTAGTTGGATTTTCATAGTTCAGTTGTTTTTTCAATAAAAATTGTGTCCATTTTAAACAAAAAGAGACCCTTTGAGTGGTACCGGCCACACCGTGCCTTAGATTAAGGAAGGGTTGACTCGTTCACATCACAAATGACTCTTGTATTGTTCTCTTGAAGGATAAACATAATCTGAATGTGTTTGTTTGGATTTCCATATGTCAGTTGTTGTTTTCACTCAAAATTGTGTCAATTTTAAACAAAAGAGAGACCCTTTGAGTGGTACTGACTACACTGTGCATCATATTAAGGCGAGGTTGACTCTTACACATCACCAAGGATGCGTGGATCATTCTCCTAAAGGATCAAGAAAATATTAATGCATTTGGAGGGATTTTCATAGGTCAGTTGTTGTTTTCATTCAAAAATTTGTCCATTTTAAACAAAATAGAGACCCTTTTAGTGGTACCGGCCACACCGTGCTTCAGATTGAGGTAGGGATGAATCTTAAATGTCACAAAGGACCCATGGATAGTTCTTATATAATATCAAGACAATAAGAATTCATTTGGTTGGATTTTCATAGGTCAGTTTTTGTTTTCACTTAAAATTTTGTCCATTTTAAACAAAAGAGAGACTCTTTGAGTGGTACCGGCCACACCGTGCCTCATGTTGAGGAAGGGTTGACTTTTACATTTCACCAAGGACCCATGAACCGGTCTACTAAATTATCAACACAATATGAAGGCGTTTGGTCGGATTTTCTGTCGGTCAGTTGTTGTTTTCACTCAAAATTGTGTCCATTTTAAATAAACGAGAGACCCTTTGAGTGGTAACAGCCACACCGTCCCTTGTATTGAGGCAAGGTTGACTCTTACACATCACCAAAGACGTTTGGATCGTTCTACTAAAGTATAATGACAATCCGAATGCATTTGGTTGTATTTTCATAGTTCAGTTGTTGTTTTCACTCAAAATTGTGTCCATTTTAAACAAAAGAGAGACCCTTTGAGTGGTACCGGCCACACCGTGCCTCATATTGAGGTTGGTATGAATTGTACACGTCACAATAGACCCATGGATCGTTATTAAAAAATATCAAGACAATATTAATGCATTTCGTTGGATTTTAATAGGTCAGTTATTGTTTTCACTTAAAAGTGTGTCTAGTTTAAATGAAAGAGAGACTCTTTGAGTTGTACCGGCCACACCGTGCCTTGTATTGAAGCGATGTTGACTCATACACGTCACCATAGACGCGTGGATCTCTATCCTAAATAATAAATACAATCTGAATGTGTTTGGTGGGATTTCCGTAGGTCATTTTTTTCACTAAAAATTGGGTCCATTTTAAACAAAAGAGAGACCCTTTGAGTGGTACCATCCACACCGTGACTCGGATTGAAGCAAGGATGAATTTTAAACTTCACAAAAGACCCATGGATATTTCTTCTAAAAGATCAAGACAATCTGAAGGTGTTTGGTTGGATTTCTGTAGGTCAGTTGTTGTTTTCACAAAAAATTGTGTCCTTTTTAAACAAAAGAGAGACCCTTTGAGTGGTACCGGCCACACCATGCCTCAAATTGAGGCAAGGTTGACACTTACACATCACAAAGGACCCATGTATCATTATTATAAAAGATAAATACAATACTAATGCGTTTCATTGGATTTTCATAGGTCAGTTATTATTTTCAATTAAAATTGTGTCCATTTTAAACAAAAGAGAGACCCTTTGAATGGTACTAGCCACACCATGCCTCAGATTGAGGCAAGGATGACTCGTACATGTCACAAAGGACCCATGGATCGTTCTTATAAAATATCAAGACAATCTGAATGAGTTTGTTTGGATTTTCATTTGTCATTTGTTGTTTTCAATTAAAATTGTGTCTATTTTTAAAAAAAGAGAGACCCTTTGAGTGGTTTAGCATTCTTGCATGTTGCTAGTGCATAACATCTGTTAAAATGGGAAAATTACGCATTGGATAAATGATGTTTTATTTAATAACAATTACAATTTTCCTTATAAAATTTACATACAACAATGTTTCATCTATTGATCCCCTTAACCCCTCTCAAAAAGGACCACCAATTGTATATGTCCCCAAGTCAGATCTTCATTCTATTTATGTACAATCTGCTATCTGGTATGCGACCCATTCATTTCTGAAAAAATATATATCGTCTTGTGAGTATGAGGCTTTTTGGCAGTCAGAGTAGTACTGCAAAATATAAAAATAAAGAATTAATAAATAAATTAAACGAACTAGTAGTTGTTTTTGAAAATGCCTCTTTAGGGATGCTAGTCTGTTGATGAAAAATGATCTCTTTCATAAATTTACAAACATAATAACCATAATCATTATCTTTTGTTTTTTTTGACACTACAAACAAATTGATCATTAGGAGAATATGTAACTTGTGTTGAGATGTGTTTGGATAGTGAAATTTTATTATATATACCCTGATATTTGTCCAGACATAGTACTTGCTCACCTCCTTATTCTTAGCCCCTATCCTCATTCCTTTTTTTAGACGATAATGAAACACCATGATATAATAATAGAATCCTTAGTAAAAGATAATATAAATTATATTACTTGATTTTTAGACCTAAAATGTAGGATGTAGTGTCTTAAAGATTCACAAACTCTGTCACGTGTGGATGGTTTGATGGATATCCTTGCTTTGAATCCAGAAAATAAATCTTTGGAGTATCTAAGTTCACCTCAATTAGAAACCAATGTTTCCTAAAAATAGAAAAAGAAATAAGTAATAAAAGAAGTGAAAATATAATTAATATGCTTTAATCGTAGAGTTTTACCCTTGCATGGTTGGTATTAGGAATATTCTGTCATCTGTAATCTTGCTTTCAAGTGTTTTCAGTAAGCCGTTCACAATTTCATCCTTTTTTGATGGCTCTAATTTTGTTAGGTGTGTTGATGTGGTATGAGGACTAACGAGTCCAAATCTTGGCTCATGGGAAAATTCCTTCAACTGTTTTTCATAAATGCGTCTATCAACAATATATATTGAATTTAGTCATAATTTTCACATTGGATCAGCTTTTAGAAAATAAATTCATGAAAATATACCTCATATATATATTTACAACTATGACGCCTAGGCAACCATTTTCAAGGATCTCATTTAAGTTTTCAGCAGCAATGAAATCTTGACTTTCCTCTCCGTATATATTCTTTTCGAAAACCACTATATGACTACGGGGTGTCACCCCAAACCTTGCTACAAGGTGATAGGTGGGTGTTGACAGATATAAATGACAATCATTATCACCCTCTAGATGATCAGTATATAAAAAGTATTAGTGTTTCTCTTATTCACATTTCATGTGAACAATTATTAGAATATTGATTACCATGGCTAAGATAGTTCTTTGAGGGGAATGGCTCACCTCAAAGCTGGTGGGGGGGTGGGGCAGGATGTTCACACACTGGGTGTTCCTTAGTTGTGTCTTCTCTTTGCTTCCCACCCATAAATTTTTCTAGCAACTCTCCCTACCATTGAAAAAATTCTTCAAAGGGTTTCTATTTTTTTTCTCAATTGTTCCAATTTTTCATCTTTATCATCCGTTTTTTTTCTTATGAAAATATATTCAGGGTGTCACCCCAAAACCCACACCTCTAACACAACCGTATTTTTCTAGTTGCTTCAAAGCCATTGATAGGAGGTCTACATCCGCAACAGGAGTAGCTGATTCCTGTGTATATCGGATATAGGAAATTAAGTAATTATTTTTATGTAATAGCAATTTAAAACAAATCTTTTTATCTTCGTGTCATACTTACTCATATTTCCCACAATTTTTGTGTGTTCTCATCTTCTAGCTTCCCTTCCTTATTCACATGTGCCTCCTTCCATAGCACATGACGTGGGATGGAAGTGTATTTGGTTTTAGACTCATCAATCTATATATAAAAGGAATTATTTTTTGAAATATATTTTGAAAAAGTGTTAAATATTTTATGATTTTACATGATAATAATTGATTTAAAAGGAATTATTTTTTGATGAAACACAATTGATATTGATTTTTTTAAAGAAATATAATTTTTTGGAACTTGAGCATGAGTCCAAATGAAATTATTTATGAAAACAATTTGGGATTGTTTATAATGAGTGATAGACCCTATTATGATTGATTACTTTAAAGAACATGGAATAAAGTGTATTTAGGTAGAAGAATTCAAATCCAAGGTAAAATCATATCTAGAAATGATATGATGTGGAAAATTACAACTGAACTATCTTAGGGAAGGAATTTTATTCATTTTTATTCTCCCTTATTCCCCATCAGATTGGGATCATTATAGTGTGTATATAACTAGAACATTATTTCATAGATATTTTTTGGATTCTTATTACGTGAACTAACTTAACCTAGCTGTGATAACCGGAGAATTGTGATATAAAATGATTATATAATTTATTTTTTCTCCAAATTCCCTTTCTTTTTCTATTTCTATATAAATCATTATTCAATTTTATATTGATAGTGATTCTAATACCTTCATGATTTAAAGGAAAATTAATTTCAAAACAATTTTATTTTACCTTTTGAGATATTTTGAAAATAATTTATTCATATGAAATGGGAAAATATTTATATTCCTTATTTTATCATAAATTGATCATATTTTTTACCCGATACAGATCAATTATAGAATTATTGGTGAGATATTAATAGGATTTTTTTCACACAATGAACGTTTTCATTTATGTGTCGGAATATTTTCATAATATTGGTACATAAAAAATAAAGTCATTTCTTAGAGGTGGAAATGTTAATTATATATTGTACCTTTGAAGTTGGTGGTGACTAATAGAGCATGTGATCAACTTGTTGTATAGATATTGTAATAAATTGTCTTGATGGGTTTACAAGATGATTTTTTCTAAAATACTATTTTTAGACTTGTTTATATCTATATTTAGTTCCATTACATTGAGAATAGTTTTTCAAACCCATTTTATAATGTTTTATATCTAGTTCATTCTATTGAAGTGTTTTTCCTCTCATAATGTTGTTCCCTATTGACATCCCTTGTTGATGAGGAACACCGATTAAGCCATTTCATAATTGATTTGTGAAATTTTTGGCAATTTATATTTGATGATTCATGATAAAATTATGTCAAAGGACGGACTGTTTCCAAATGTTAGAATGCAGTTTTGTAAATATTTGATCACAATATAGAAGAATATCAATAAATAAGTTGTATTTTGTGAGAATGTTATTAGATAGATCCCATTATAATGATTCTTACAATAACATTGAATAATTTTTTAATGTGTAATTCTGGAGTTTTTATGATCTAATTATATAATGTTTCTGAATATTTGGAATAAGATTGATGATACTCATTTGATTTTAGATTTATAGAGATGATATCTTATTTACTTTGGTGGTTGTTTCTCTTATTTTATATTCATCTTATGTAGTTCCACTCATCCAATACTATTTTTAAACATACCTCAGGAGTGGTCTGCTATTGAGTGATAATAAAAACACCCCTCTAATATATTATAACATTATGTATATTTTTTTGTCTGTAGTCTATGCCTTGGATATAGTAGCTGCAACTCTTTAGGGTCTGGATATATTGGTTGTACCCCAGACAGATAAATGTATAGATAATACGTAATAGTTTCGTCATATAAATCTAATATCATTATATGATATAAATTATACATTTGTGATATTGTATTGGTTGAATATTTATGAAAAACTAATTGTATTTATAGAGGAACCATATTTAGTTAAAGTTAATTTCCTCAAATTTAAACATGAAGGGACAAGTAAAAATGTTTTGGGATTGAATGGATTTGGAAGGAAAAAATGTGGGCCACCATTGGAAAGGATTCAAGGATATTTCTACCAAAATTCCTATCCAAAATTAATGGTATTAGAAAATTTTATATATTTCCATCACTATTAATAAGGTTAACATATGGTGACATTTTATGCCAAACATTTTTCAAAAATTGTTTATTTTTGAACTGTTTCAAAAATTGTTTATTTTTGAACTGTGGTTGTATCAAATGTGATGTTAAATGTATGAATAATTTAAATGTGTATTTTTGTTGATATATGATCTCAAATTATATTATTTATATATCATATTATAATAATGTTACTGATATAAGTTTTTTAGTGTAACATGATATGTAGGGTAATTTATTTTTTTACCAAAGTTCCTCAAAATCCCAGTGGAAGCATGAAAAATCCATTTAAAGGGAATATGAAGTGTTATTAGTCATGTGGTGGAAATAATAGTGGTGGATATTTTTATAAAGTTAATTCTCAATATACTTCTACATTTTTTTGAATTCCACTATACTTTTTCTCATGTCGAAACATTAGGCACTTAAATCAAGATTTCCTGATAGAACCATATAAATGTAGCTCTTATGGACTCATAGGTCACTTTTAGTGATATAGTGGTGTTTTTAAAAATATTCTTAGTTTTATGGAATCAAATATAATAGGAGGATCTTAATTTTAGGAATATAACTCTTGAATAAAGGAGTTTTAGTGACAAACATTCGGAACAAATTGTCTTCATGTAGTGGATGAGTCTCTTGGGGAATTAGTATTTCTTTTAACAATAAGAGGTATAATTAAGATTTATTAATATATTTTTTAGTTGTTTTTTGATACCAATTAACCAAATCCCTTTATATATATTATTATTGAAGAATTTTTTATTATACCTTTTAGAGCCCATTCCACGTGTAACAGAGATAATAATGTTTCTTTGAATGGAGATATATATGGTTTTATTATTCCCCCGTTTCACATTCATTTTATTTGATACCGATAATATTTGATACTTTTGGATATATATATTAATACAATGGAATTAATTCTTATTATAGAGTAGGTTATTTATCATTGAGTTCATATAAACTATCACCTTTTTATTTTCTCATTTGTTATGCCAAGAAAATGTTTCAATTATTTCATTAAAAATGTTACGTGAATTCGATTTGAGAGGGAAATACTATTTAGGATTTGGGTAAGATGATAATCATTGTTTAATAATAAACAGAAAAATAATATCAATGTAATGGACTTACTAATATAGCATCTTATTTTCCATATATGTGTCCATTACACATTTTTAGTATTTCATTGTTAAGATATATGGAGTTTTCAATAGACTTAGTAACAGTTACACCAAACTATTTCCTTTACCTATTATAAAATGAGAATTTCTGAAAATAATTAATTAAATTCACACATCTATATATATATATAACTTCATATATAATAGAAATATCAAACAACAATTTTCACATTGGAGTTTCTAGTTCTTTTCCCCAAGAAGGCTGACAGATCCTACCACCATTGTGTTTACTACTATAAAATTCAATTTGGTCATCGTCAAGAATATGTATCAATTATAACATAATGATAATCTATTTGAAAATATGGAATGTTCAAGATAGGTATCAGTAATTTATATTAAATACATTTATAAAAAAACATAATATTAGAGAGTCTGATATCCATATCACCACATTCATGTTTATGTATGGCTACAATGAGTACCTAGTTTGAAATTTATCCTAAAAAATAATTATACTCTGCTTATGGTTCTGTTGAACATTATTATAAATTAGTACCTATATTATTTATCTACGTAATTTTTGAAAGACATAATTTTTTAATATAATATAGAGGAAGATCATGTGGGTTATTTTAGATTTTTTCAGTAAATCAGGTGAATTCACTGAATCTATAACAATATTTCTATGAAAAATTTATCGATTTTGGAGGTAATATTTATTATAAATATGTATTTCTGAACAAGATATTTATGTTCATATACAAAATGTAAAACTATTTAGGCATGGGAAAAACTATGGAATGTATTTGAAATTAAAAGCTTCAAGGGCATGTTTTGGAGTTCTATATAATATGTATTGGATTTCATAATGTTCGATTCTCTATTGAATGAACTCATGAAAAAGGGAGTAAATATTAATTTGGATTTTAAATATAAGGCTTCCATTAATGGATTTACATATAATCTTTCTTCCACACCAGTATTTACACTTCTAGAGGATGTGTTAGGCTATATTATCCATTTTGTTTCATTAGGATCGGGTTTTTAATGCATTCTCTTGTTGGGTTATTATATAGAAACTTATTGTTCTTGATAGATAATTAATAATTAGAAGTTATATATGACCCATGACATCTAAATCATATTGTTTTTACAATATCTTATGAATTTAATATATTATATATTCATAGAAATATTTATTCCTTAAAATAATAATAAAATCAATTGTTATATCATATCCAAATAATATATAAACAATTAGCATAGGTTATGGGTAGAGTAAGAATAGTCTTTTGGAATTTTCAATGTGTACACCCATGGTATGGGAAATATAGATAATGAAATTATAATCATGAAATATTTAACCTATTGTAAAAACTACAGATTTGGTGAATCTATTTGTGAATTAATTTAATCTTTTCTTTATTTTTCATTTCACAAAACATAAATATATCTTTTTTTTTTAAATACAATATTTGGATTTCGTTTTATAGAATTACTTGTTAATATTGATCTAAAAAAATCCCATAGATTAGCTAGAGGTACATTGAACTCATTTTTTTTCTTGGGTTTTCAAAAATACTATGTCCCTTCGATAGCTTTCATTACATGCAAGGCTGTATTTTACCAAACAATAGTATACTATTAATATTTTTAATAAAATATTATTATAGTAGCCACCTAACAATTGGAATCGATGTTATAAATAGAATAAACTAAATTTTGGACTTATAATTTACACATGTATATAAAATAAATCCATCACATCTCAATTAGTTATAAGTGAATCTAAATGATATTAGAAAATAAGGAAAATATTTTTATAAGAAAACTATTTTTCTACGTAAAACAAAATTTTAACTCAATAAATTAAACAAACATGTTTATATGAATGTTATGAATCAAAATTATATATTATATATTAAATCAATATATTTTAAACCCATCCAATATATTTCATAGGTATTATATATGAATAAATCCAATTTTATTAATAAATGATGTATTTTTCTAAAAGGTCATCTTTCCTCCTTTTAACAAAGAACCCATTTTAGATTTAAATTTTGAAAAAATTGTATTTTCATTGACAAAATAAAAATAATTTTTGAATAAAAAATATCAAAATTTAGTTAGGGTGAATTTCTCATATTTTTCTAAGAAGATGCATTTTTAGATGAATAGGGAAAAATACTGATTTTTAATTCAAAACATATTTTTTATAATTTATTTATGTATATAAATTGTATTTTATTTTTCAATAAATTATAATTTGTACAATTATACATAAATAAATCCAATTTAGTTTATTAAAACCAATCTCACATTAAAATTATTGATAAAAAATTTTCACATTTGGATGTTTTCACTTTTAAAAACCAATTTCGTGACACATATTTAAGATTATATTAACATAAATTTTACCAACTATGTGTTTAAAAATTAGAAAAATGGTTTAAATATTTAGAATAATAAATAATTATAAAATATATTAAGGATAATTTTTTTGACAAAATACTTTAATGAATGAAATAAATTTTAATTACAATGATTATGTAAAAACAAGTTAACGTTGTGGTCAAACATTATCATATGGGTAAAAATACTCTCGCTACATGTCCAAAATCCAATGTATTTTTATATTTCTACCATATCCTCCATTCTTCAAGAAATGGAAAATTATTGGAGCCACATTATGTAAGGGATACCTCTCAATAGTGTTGGTATTTTTATATTTATAAGAATTCCCCTCATAATATACTAAAAAAGAGAAATCAACCTGTTAAATACTTACACCACTCCAACCACATTGGAAAATAAACCACCTTCCGAAACATTCTTCCAAATTACCATATTTAAACCTATAATACTATATTTTGCAATAATTAAAACAAATTTAGTCCCTTTGAACAATCCAAGAGGAATTAGTTAAAGAAGAGGTAGCATCCTTCCATAAGATCTTTTTTTATTATTCTCATTCTACACAACCACAATTTTTCTTATTCCCTGATCATATAATAACCAATTTGTCATCAATATACTAATGGGTTTTTTTTCAAATGGTTCAACCTAAAAATACTCATAAATCCATAAAATGGGTAACAAACCAACCATTATGGTGTACAGAGGACTACCATCTCATGAAATGATGTCATTTATTATTTCAATGACTATATAACATGTTTGAGAATTTTTATGGAAATAATTTTTTTATATAATATTTAAGATATTTATTATTTATTTATTATTCAATAATTATCAAACAAAATATACCTACATTCTTCCTATTTTTTATTAATATGTTTACTTTGTTTTTGGATGTGTGGGCAGCTACCTCCTTAGAGATATGTGCTTCATTCATAGTTTATATATAATGTATTAAGTATGTTTTAAGTAAAATTATATTATATATATTAATAATAATTACCCCTTAATTGTAATATATATACATATATTTCATTTACATTGTTTCTTTAAATATGATAATAAAATGGAAACTGTGTTCATTCATACGTACGACCTACTGTCTCCTTAAAAATTTTATTCTATTTCATATTTCTATATTTTATAGATTATTATAAATATTTATATACTAAATAAATATTATATTTAAAACTAGTTTAAAAATAATAAATTAATTAAATAATGATCTATTTAATGGGATTAAGAATATCAAGTAAAAAATATATAAAAAAAAACATATATTACCTAGAACATAACACTAATAAGAAATTTTTAATAAAATGGTAATATATATTCATAATGAAACCATAAATAGTATGATATATGAGAATATATTTTTTTATATTTATAATGAACTTATACATCATATACATAATGATTTAATTTCTATGATCAATGTTAGGGAATAAGCTATAGTTTTTTCTCATCTCACTTTTATTTCATTCAGATATATGAAATATTAACCAATTATTTTTATTGTGTGGTGTATATACTACCATATGAAATTTCATATCATGAATTTAATTTATTTAAAGATATTAAATGTTTCAATTCATGTTACTTTTTCATAGACCTATTTACTAAAAATGTATTCTAGTAGTATGGGGTTTTCTCGTCTCAGTTTTATTTATGCGAGATATATGCCTTATTCACCACTCAATTATTTCAAGATGTGTATATAGTGATGATGAATTTATTATATGATTATTCTGATTTATGTTATGGGAATATCTTATAAATTTTATTATATTTCATTAATTGGGTTTTTCGTTCAAAAGTCACCAAATATGTCAATTAATTTAGCATCAATTTTCCTTCTCTGAGACACATTCCATGTTATGCATCTATATTTTTTATATGAGGTGGATATACAAACATTGAATTTTTATATCATCAAAATCTTTATTTTAATGATATTTTATGACTAATTTAATTTTATTCTTTTGATATAATTATTATTAAATGTTACCATGATGGTAATTGTTTATTTCCAGAATCTCATCATTTATTAAAATTACTTATGAATATACTTCAATCGATGAAAAATTATGATCCATATTTCATTAAATCCAAAACATTTTTCTATAATTTTTTCTCCATCATATCATGATTTATTGGAATCACTTTTCCACTTTTTGGTACATAATTGATTATAAAAAGTGTTTTTATGAAAATATGACTTTATTTATCTCTTCCGTTGGAATTTAATATTATTCAGAAAACCGTGTTTTATAAAAATGTTTTCAAAAATAGTTTACAATGAAAAATTAATTTTTACCCATTTTTATCTTTTATAATAAAAAAAGTTTTAAATGTATTCGAATTTAATTTTTCTGATCAAGGAAATTTCCAAAATATTTTATAGTGAAAAGGGAATGTTCGGAGTTTACAAACTCACTAGCCATAATTTTATTAAAGTACCCCTTTATTCTTTATAAGTATTTTTTAAAAGGAATTTTTTACTAATATTATTTAAATTATTTTTAAAATTATTTTTCATGAAAAATATTATAAAAAATGTTTTATATTTTGAAAAGAGTTTAAATGGTTTCCAATTATTCTTTTATATATTTTCAATGTTATTTTCTAATGATTTTTTTTAAAATATGTTATGTTTTAAAAAAAAAATTTTGAAATGATATTTTCTTCATGAAATGTTATAATTTAATTTTCATTCAATGTTTTTATCTTTCTAACATGGTTTTGATGAAAATTATTATAAAATTTTATATGTTTTAAAAAGTGGGGTTCGATGAGAATTTATATGCCTAGTGATCTTTCAAAATCTATGTCCATAAAAGATGATATCATTTGATATAGTTTATTCTCTAATAGGGTTATTGTCTAAGAAAACCCTTCTTATCATTCATTAAATAGTTTATTAATATTATGAAAGTTTCATTATTAAACCAATTTAACATCCTTGGTATTCCATGATAAAATGTAAAAACCATTCTTCCTTTAACGAGTTATTATCTGATGAATTGGTTATGAAACCCATATTTTTATGGTCTGTGATACGAATAATGTTTTATTATCATGTGGGAAACAATTTCATTATTTTATTGTTTTATGGTTTAGACATAATTCTACCTCAAATGAATTGTGCAGTGATTTACATATCATGTGATAATGGGGGTTGATACAAGGAATAATCTCAGTTCAGAATGATAGTGATAGACCGAGGAGTGAACTCTGTTCAGTATGATAGGACTGGAAAAAGGAGTGAAATCAGTTCAGTATGATAAGGCTGGAATGGGGAGTTAAATTAATTTAGTATGGTAGGTGAGAATGGTGACTAAAGACTATTTGGTAATATAGGACTAGAATGGGAAGTGGACCTAGTTTAGTAAACATTGTTGGAATGGGGAGTGAACTCAGTTTATTAATAAACAGATAGAATAGGGAGTGAACATTGATAATTAATATAGGGGTGGAATGGGAAGTAAAACCAATTCAGTAATACATGACTATAATAGGGAGTGATCTATGTTTATCAAAGAAAATTATCTTCTAATATGGTATTGGTAGTGAATAGTGACAAATGAAATGGTCATGGGGGTGAACTAAGACAACCATGATGGTATGTGGAGTGATCCCATACTACTAATATTTCCTTGGAAGCGATGCGTTAACTAATATGGAAATTATATTATATTCTTATGTGTCTTCCATAATTCCATATTTTATTCCTATGCTATTCTTTCATGGATTAGTCTCTTGATTACATAATGATTCATGTCTTATATGTAAAGGAAAGAGATTTTCCATATATTTTTTTCATTATATGGAAATACTACGAGTCTGTGAAAATTGACGGCACATAATTTCGAGGCATGGAGTGGCCAGAATGAATTTTCTGAACTTTTTTTAGTATGGTCAGTAAACGCGTGAGTGACATTTTGTAACTTTTAAATTGGTGCATGGAATTAAAATCTGAGGACACCGTTGAACTCACAACGCCAATATTCTCTTAAGGAAGCCTTCACCTCGATCTCAGTAGGTCAATAGTGGAAGATGGATTTTTGGTTTTTTGTGGGAGAATTGAAAAATAAAATTAATAACTTTTATTTTATTTCTTGAATCTTCTCTTTAGAATTTCAGAGGTGGGGACCACCCAAAGAGTCTAGGCATTTAATGCCCTCCATTAAATGCCCAGTTATAAGAGGTGTAACAATTGAAAACCCCCCAATTAATGTTATCAATTAAATGATTAATTGATGAATTCATTAAACTTATTTAGGGTAGGGATTGGATCCTAACCTCTCATGGAGGGGAATTGTAGAAAACCAGTTTGGTGGAAGAACATCCTATAAATAAGAATGAACCACCGCATAGAAAACGAGGTACTACCGCTTGAGCTCAAATCGGAAGAGTGTTGTGGGAGTGATGAATGTCAACATCCTCATCATCTCTAATTTCTTCCTCATGCCATCTCCTATGAGTTATTGATGTATGGTTTTATCTTTGTTGTTCTTAGATAATTTTTACATTGATTAAATCTTCTTGAGCTTCATGTTCTCAAACTAATGCGGAGGGCACAAGCCAAACGAACATGACCTGATCCCTCTACTACCTCTTCGATTGATGTTTTCTTCGTGGGTGGATCTTTGGGTTGAGCAGAACCCAAAAACGTCAGGATAGATGCAAAAGGTGATGTCCCAGGACAAAATTTTATCTCTTTAGATTGATGAACGGGCCACTGGAGCTCACCTAATTACCCGTGGAAGTCTTTCGGTGACCGACGTCAGTAGGGTACAGGCGGCGGCCCATCATCCGTGGCAGAGAAGATTGGCGGCTGTCATGCTATCTGACCACGTGGAATCTAAGATTGCACGAGTCTGCACTGTCGGAGATGGAGGCTGTGGCAGTTGAGCCGCGAAGGTGCACCCGAAGGGCGGCCGACACCCGCTACGGCTGGCGTCGTCGTGCTGTTGGAAGAGGAGCCGGATGGAATTTCGGCCAACCACGTCATGCCGAGCAGGACCCACTCCGGTGGGTCCCAATTGGTCCATGGGCCGTTGTACAATTTGGCGGGGCCTCCCCGGGTGGCGGCTAGGACTGGCCCTTCCATGGTGGACCGCACCCAGCTGTGGGCCATGCCCAGCGGGTCGAGCTGCCTTCATTGCTGGTCGGGACGAACCGCATCCCAACGGGCTGACCCATCCAAGCCGGACCTAGGCCTGGTCGGGTCAACCGGGTCACACTGGACCTGGGACCAACAGGACCCAGATATGCCTTTTCACTATATCATGAGAACCAGACATTTGACGAACCGTCTACGGCACTGGAATCCTTGTATTGAGACCGTCCTTTTGGTATACTCCACATGAGTTATGGAGATAGTTGGAGTATGGCCAGGTAACATATAACTTGAATTCAACCGAGCCCTCGGAATAGAAACACTAATAACTGACAAGAACTATTTTCAGTTGTACATTTAATTTCCAGTTGGGTATGTATTCCAACCCCTTTACTTACTATACTCACCCTATTTACTATACCGTTTATGTTGTGCTTGTATCTTACAGTGTGCTTGGATTTTGTGATCTTGTAGGTTAAAAGGTAAATGCCTTCTTAGTTTCTGGGATATGCCTTTTAGGTGCTAGTCTCCAGCCCCTGACCTATGGAAGGTGGGATTGGGGTAGACAAGGAACGGGCCCCGGGGGACGGGTCATGAAAAATTGGTATTAGAGGAGTCGGTTCTACCGATGATCTTGGAATCTTATCTTTTAATCGACAATAGTGTTATGTGTTATGAGTGTAGTAATCAGTTTGGGTAATCTAGTGTTGGTGCAGTGACCGACGTATCCATACACGAGGACCCTGACTTCTGATTTCTGAATTAGTACAAGAAAACACAGATTGCATTTGTGTATTTGAAAAGTTTTCTTTGTGATCTATTTGATTCAGATTACCAAGTATAACTTATCGACTGTGGAACACATGTTTCTTTTTTGGATTCCACTACACAGATAGCCAGCCAGCATTCTGGGTAGAGTGTGTGATGACGGCCCACTGAGCGATGAGGCTTCAGTGTAGGGAAATATTATGGTAGAGGTACGAGTGGCATCACTACCTGTTGGTACACTGTTTCCACCTGCTCCAGAATTAGAGGGTTCAAGACACTTGAGCATGTTTCACAAGTTTTAGCACTAGAGGCCATCGAGGATCCGGGGAGAGATGGATCCACATGCGGGTGAGGACTGGCTGGTGGCCATGGTAAGATTTTTCCGACTAGTAGGGACAACAGCCAATCTTATGGTCATCCTTGCATCCAGTCTTCTTCCGGTAGTAGTGGAGAGATGGTGAACCTTGATGCTCAAGGTTCACGATGAGGTGAATCTCATCT
The DNA here is from genome assembly GCA_963277665.1 of Viscum album. Taxonomy (NCBI): domain Eukaryota; kingdom Viridiplantae; phylum Streptophyta; class Magnoliopsida; order Santalales; family Viscaceae; genus Viscum; species Viscum album. The sequence goes on along the minus strand of OY728146.1, from coordinate 636,537,177 downwards.
GGGAGGACATTGAGATCCTTTTTAGGGAAAATATTGACCCAGCGACCTTACGTTCAATGTGTATACATGAGATTATCCACTTGCAACAAGGCTACATAACCGTGGCTCTGTATTCTGCGAGGTTCACCGACATCTCACGCTAATCCACTGACATGGTGCGAGACCCTTTCTTCAGGGCTCAAGACTTTATGCAAGGGATTATACGGGAGAGTAAAGCTTCGATTATTTCTCTCAGCATCTCGACATAGGCGGGGGTGTTAGAGCGAGCACTTTTAGTGTAGGGCTTCCTTGCTGAGAAATCCTCGACAATGAGACCCACCACCGGACCTCACGTAGAAGAGTCATATGTAGCTGGAATTAGACAGATGACACAAGGGTCCAAGAGAACTAGATCTACAAGAGGACAACAACATGATATAAGGTTGTTTGTGTGGGGCTCTCGAGACAAAGCAGGACAGGCGAGGAGTAGGAAGTGATACTCATGTGGCGGGTAGGGTCACATGGATCGCGACTGCCCGAACCGCCATATGGATGACCAGAAGATAGTCGAAGGACCGCCTAGGCAGAGGTGAAGATTCGATCGAGGAGGTACGCAGGCAGTAGGCAGATGTGGCAGAGGAGCTGGTCGTGCATCATGTGTTTGATGGAGATTCGAGGTTCTACCACTACCACCTCCAGGTGGTCCACCCTAACCACATGGATCAGGTGGACAGGGATAGGCTCAGCTCCAGGAAGCTGTGACCTACGACCATGAAACTATGGAGATGGTTCGAGGTACGATCTGTGTCTACTCCACCTTAGCTACAATACTTATAGACAAAGATGTCAGTCACTTTTTTATTATGACAACCATCGTTCGGAGCTCGGAGATTCTAGTGAATATGTTGGCTTGAACCTTATGATAGAAACTCTTAGAGGAGAGGATTTGATGATTACACATGGGTGACGGAAGTGTGAGCTTACTCTATGAGATGAGAGATTCAGCTGGGATCTTCAAGTAGCGGCATCGAGGCCTTACAACATCATCTAGGGTATGGATTGTTAATCTGTAGTCCATGATCAGATCGACTGTATTATGCGCAAAGTGAGGTGTGTCTGTGAGGATGGGACTAGGTTTTCCTTCATCGATGATAAGGGAACCATTGAAGCACATGATAGACTTACTAGAAGGAGGGTGCAGCTGATCACACATCAGTTGCTAGCCTTACCATCGGAGCGGTTGATGTTGAGAGCCTAAGATATGTTGTAGTGGTGGACCAGTACACTGATGTTTTCCCATATGATGTCCGTGGTCTACCTCCTCATAGAGAGGAGGAATTTTATATCAACTTATACCCCACGATGACACTGATATCTACAACAGCATATTGGATGACTCCCACGGAGCTTCGAGAGCTGCGAGTACAGCTGGAGGAATTGTAGAGGAAGGGGTTTATTTGGCCCAGTGTTTCTACTTGGGCATCCTCAATTTTGTTTGCAAATAAGGAAGATAAGAGTTTGATACTCTATGTAGACAATCACTTCTTGAAATAGGTGACCAAGAATAACAAGTACACACTACCGAGGATTGATGATCTTTTTGATCAGTAGAAGGAAGCACAGTGGTTTTCGAAGATAGACCTCAGATCAGGCTATCACTAGCTTAGGGTATAAGATGAGGATATGCAGAAGACAACCTTAAAATATCGGTATGGACACAATGAGTTCTTGTTTATGCCATTGGGAATGACCAATGCCCCATCAATGTTTAATGGATTCATGAACATAATCTTCCATCCATACCGCGATCACTTTATTGTAGTATTGATTGATAATATTCTAGTATACACAGCTATAATGGAGGAGATTGTATGTCATCTTCAGATAGTTTATGAAACACTCTTAGATAACTAGATTTATGTTAATCTCACTATGTGCCAGTTCTAGATCCGAGAGGTTCACTTCCTAGGTCACGTCATCTCAGAGGCTAGAGTTACAAGGGATCCAATGAAGATTAAGGCTGTGCTTTCTTGGGAGCCTCCCAGGAGTGTGACGAAGGTGTAAAGTTTCCTGGATTTGGCTGGTTGCTACTGGAGTTTTGTGACTAACTTTTCCAGAGTAGTGGAACCCCTATCAGCATTAAGAAAGAAGGGGAAACCCTTTGTGTGGGCAGAGAGATGATAGCGGAGTTTCCAAGGGATGAGGTAGAGACTGACGAGTTCTTTCTTCTTGAGGCTACCAGAGGAGGGAATTGGGTATGTTTTCTACTGTGACACATCAGGAGCAAGGATTGGAAGTTTCCTGATGGAGGAATGATAAGTGATCACCTATGGTTCTCGATAACTGAGACAACATGAGCAGAACTCCGCTACCCATGAACTAGATATAGTAGCAGTGGTCATCACCTTGAAGATGTGGAGACATTACATAATGGGAAAATGTTTACAGTTTACTCTAATAACAAGATCCTCATATATATATATTATCTTATAAGGACCTGAACTTGAGATAGCGTCATTGTCTTGATTTCCTCTAGGAATATAGCTTTGACATAGTTTATACTCTTAGGAAGGGGAACACTGTAGCAGATGCACTCAGCAGAAGATCTGGTATACAATTACTGAGTGAGGAAATGGAGAAGCTAGCCACTTTGTGGATATCCTATGTGGATCGAGATGGAGCATCTTATCTATAGTCTCTGACAGTCACTCGCTCACTCTTTCAGCGATTCAAGGAGGCGCAGCTTGGGGACACTGACTGTGAGGCTCGACGTGCTCAGATATCCACAGGACAGGAACCCGATGGATTTTCTGAAGGTACGGAGCATGTCATCCTCTTTAGAGGATGTACTATGGTACTAGTGGTTCTATGGGAGGAGGTGTTGAGGGAGTTCCATACTTCCCCTCTAGCAGTACATCCAAGAGTGGTGAAGATGTACTAGGACCTATGGTGTCAACACTGTTGTCCAGGAATGAAGATAGTAGTATTAGAGTTTATCTAATGGTGCCTCACTTTTCCGCAAGTGAAGGCAGAGCATTTGGTTCCAGCATGATTAGTTTATCCATTAGAGGTGCCAGAGCTGAAGTGGGATAAAATTTCCATGTACTTTGTGACTTGAATCACATGCACATCCAAGGGACATGATTCTATCTGGTTGATCATTAACCGACTCACCATGTCATCCCACTTCCAACCAATCCGAGAGTAGGGATCAGTACTGGGCTTCAAACGCCCCTACGTACAAGAGATTGCGCGGATTCATGGGGTTCCATCCATGGTTGACTCTGATCGTGATGCACGTTTTACTTCCCAGCTATGGAAGGGGTTGTTGGAGGAGTTCAAGACTCAGCTTCGATTGAGAACCGCCTTTCATTATCAGACATATGGTCAGATAGAGTGAACCATTCAGACCCTCGAGGAGATGTTGTGTACTTGCGTGGTTGATTTCAGCCATAGTTGATAGGATCACTTGCCCATAGTAGAGTTCTCATAAAACAACATTTATCACTCCACTATCAGCATGGAACCATTGGAGGCATTGTACAATCGACATTACATAGCAGCTTTGTGCTGGACTGACCCAGGGGAGTTAGCACTCATGGGACCAGAGATGGTATGAGCTACCACGATGAATGTGCAAATAATTCAGGAGGAGATGAAGACTACACAGATCATGAATGAGTCTTATGCTGATAGGAGACCAAGAACCCTGGATTTCGAGGATGGTGACCATATATTTCTACGGGTCTCACCTCAATGTGGTTTGCAAATATTTGGCTAGGGTGGAAAGTTATCTATGAGGTTTATCGGGCCCTTTTAGATCCTCAGCAGAGTTGGCGAAGTGGCATACTACCTAGTCCTTCCCCCTTAGTTTCATTGGGTGCACAACATTTTCTATGTATCTCTTCCGAGGAGGTACGTTCATGATCCTTCGCACATCATTGACTATGGCGATCTAGACATTGAGGATGGGGTGACATTTTCAGAGGTTCATGTAGAGATTGAGGATTGACAGAAGTGAGTCCTTCATGGGTGATCGATACCTCTTGTTCACAAGCATTTGGATCATGGGAACCTCCATAAGAGCACATGGGAGGAGGAGGATTAAATTCATGCTTAGTAACCCCACTTGTTTTCATAGTTTGTATTGTGGATTTTGGAGACGCAAAGCCCTGAGGTGGGGAGAATGTAAAGACCCATAATTTTTCCTGAATTTTTATTTAATTAAATGGAAATACTAAGAGTTTTTGAAAATTGACGGCATGTGATTTTGATGCTCGGAGTTCCCATAATTGATTTTCTAAAATTTTTTATGTATGTTTAGTAAACACATGAGAAATATTTTGTAACTATTGAACGGGTGCTCAGAATTGAAATATGTGGACATCGTAGAACTTGCGGCGCTAATATTTTCTGAAGGGAGCCTTCACCTCGACGAATCTAGGTCAAGGTTAGATGTTGGATTTTCGGGTTTTTGTGGGAGAATTGAAAAATAAAATAAATAATTTTTATTTTATTTCTTGAAACCTCTATTTTCAATTTTGGTGGTGGGGACCACCTGAGGAGGTTGGGCATTTAATTCCATGCATTAAATGCACAGTTACAAGAGATGTAACACTGGAAAATCCCCCAATTAATAATATCAATTAAATTATTAATTGATGAAGTAATTAAACTTATTTATGGTAGGGATTGGATCCTCACCTCTCGTGGTGGGGAATTGTGGAAAACCAGTTTTGTGGAAGAACATCCTCCAACAAAGAACATCCCCCAACAATGAACGAACCTCTAGATCGAGAACAAGGAATCAACACTTGAGTTCAGATCAGAAGAGTGTTGCGGGAGAAACAAACATCGGCTCCCTCATCATCTTCATATTCTTCCCCATGCCATATCCTAAGAGAGATCGAGGTAGGGTTTTCTATTGATTGTTCTTCGTTAATTTTTATGTTGATTAAATCTTTTTGAGCCGCATGTTGTCAAACAGACATGGAGGGCGCGAGCCAGATGAACACAGCCCAATCCCTCCGCTAACTCATGGATTGATGTGTTCTTCGTGGGTGGATCGTCAGGTTCAGCGAAACCTAACAACATTGGGATAAATGAAAAGGCGACATCCCCAGACAATCTTTGATCTCTTCGGATTGAAGAATGGGCCACCAGAGCTCACTCGGTGACCCGCGGATGTCCGTAGGTGACCGACGCCAGGGGGTACAGGTGGCGGCCGACACACTGACTGGATGCGATGGTGGTGGTGGCGTTACTGCGCTGTTGAAAGAGGACACTGAAGGAGGATGCATTCCATCGACCGTGGCGTTGGAGGATAGTGGATGTCCCACTAGCCAACCTCGTGGAAGATGGGGCGACACACATCCACACCACTGGAGATGGATGCTGCGGCTGATGAGTCACAATTGGAGCATCAGTACCATCACGCCACTAGAAGAGGAGCAAGCCGAAATTCCGGCTATCTGCATCATGCCGTGAAGGACCCTCTCCAACGGGTCCCGTGTGCAAGCAGGCAGCGCCACGTGGGGCCCATGCGTTGGCCAGAACTGAACGTCCCTTAGGACATTCTAAAATTAGGGGGGGTGCCTCCCTGGATAGTGGGTAGGGCGGGCCCTGCCACGGAGGACAACCCCCATTCATGGGCCATGCCCAGTGGGCAACCCCAGTGGGCCACCCCAGGGTGTGGCGCCCAATGGGCCGTGCTGCCTTCTTTCTGGGCCAGGCCGGATAGCGGCCTAGCAGGCCAAGCCCACCGTGGTCCAACCCAACTAGGCTGGACCCTAGCTGGGTCAGACCAAACCCGGGCCCCTCTGGACCAAGATACGCATTTTTGGATACATCTTGAGAAATGTGAATCCATTAGACGAACTGTCTTTGGAGCTGGAATACATGGATCGAGACGGTCCTTTTGGTATACTCTACTTGAGTTTTGGAGATAGTTTGAGTATGGTTGGGTTGGATCGAGACTGAATCCAACCGGCCCCTTAGAACAGAAACACTAATAACTTACAGACCGGGCATCCGATAGAGACGCCGTCTATCGAGTTGGGACCCTTATGATGTGACGAACCGTCATGATCATTTTTTATGGGACTTCGTGTCAATTGAGGTATTGACAGATGGCTTGGGGAGTGGATTCTATTGGAAACAGGTGTGCTTACTTTGGTAACCCTATGGATAGCTGTACTTGAAGAATCTTTAGATCCTCTATGGGTCATCTTCAAATATTGTGTAGGTTAACATCTACGGATCCTGTGTGGGTCATCTTCAGATCCAGTGTGGGTCATCTTCAGATCTAGTGTGGGTCGTCTTCAGATCCTATGTGGGTCATCTTCTGATCTGTGTGGTTTATCTTCAATCCATTGTGCTCAAATACTCTTCAGGTAGGATCCTTGCCAGATGTTCACATGAGATGTTTTCAGTTTGACTTTTACATTATAGTTGGGCATGTATTCTAGTCCATTTACTTACTGTACTCACCCTATTTACTATATAGTTTACTTTTTGATTGTATCTTACTGTTTTCTTGGATTGTGTGAGTTTTCAGGTTAAAAGGGAAATGCCTTCCTGGTTTCAGAGATATGCCTTTCTGATGCTAGTCTCCAGCCCCTAGCCTATGGAAGGTGGGCATGGGGTAGTCATGTACCGGCCCCGAGGGACAGGTCGTGACATTATAAATTACCAATATTTATGTCTAGACTTTTTATTATGATCTTTGAATATAGGGTATGATTAGTAAATGATAACATCATGTTGTCTTATCCTTATTCTCATTTTATTCTTACATATCTCTCTTGTTAACCCTTAAAGAGTATTTGATCACACCATTTTCCTATGTTTACTTTCCTCAAGTTATGAAAAATGTTTTATGTAGGATTACTAAATGGGGAGATATTTAGTGGATATGATGATGATCTTTTACCATGTTAGAAGATTATATTTCCAATTTTTCAATGACAGTAAACTATTATAGTCCTTGGTCATGTATTTCTGGAATGTGGTGAATATTCATCTAAAATGATATCATATCAAGGAATGTTAATATTTTCTACTATAGTTGTTATCAAAGAAATGGTTTAGTCACATTTTGAAAACTAGTATGAAAAAACATTATTGAGATCACTAGGGATATTTATATGGATATGTATAGGGATATATCTTTGAATAAGCCTATGGTGTCCTTTATTTAAAATTATTTTTCATGATTTTGGAATACTGTAAGTAATTTTTCATCATTAAATGGTTCTCTTCTATGATAATAGTTTCTCACAATTTTCATTCAAGTTTTAGTCAATGGAAGGAACTATAATGAACCTGATTAACATTGAATGTTGAATATTTAGAAAGTATGGTAATTATGAAAATTTACTTTCTAATTGTAAATATCACAAAGAGAATGGGGAATGTTTTATGGTTATAATTTTAATGATAGAGGGAACAAAAATTATATGTGAATTCTATGAGATGTTATAATAGTTTTATTTATGTTAAAATTGATAGGAATGATTATATTTTCAATATGTAACCTTAATCGATGCTTGATATTTCATATTATAGGAAGGGGGTATTATGTAATATGACTTTGAAGATTGAGAAATAGTCTAAGAAAAATGTTGGATTATTGAAGTGTTATTTTCTCAATTCAATGATCAGGTTATAAAAATCATGTATTTTTTTGTATATGATTTTTCATTATTGGTTTAAAAGGATGTGGTGAATGGTGCTGATGTCATGTTAAAGTGATTTAATGGTACAATGATGTTCATGGGAAACACATGATAAAGTGAATGATAACCCTTAATTTGTTCTTTATGTTAAGATAACTTTTTTTGGATAAAGACTTGTTTCATATGAATACGTAAATAGGACAATAATAATTACCTTGTAACAAGACAATGATTTATAGTAAATTAGGATTTACCATGTTCCCAGAGAATACATTATAAATTTATTCAGATGTTAGTATGTGAAAAAAAGAGTTACTATATGATATATATTGGTCAATGCAAATATATTTTTGAGAATTTTAGTTAGTCTATTTCTAATGTTGTGTAATTACATCAGTTGGATGGGTTAAAAGCTTATCCTTTTAGGGAATGTTTTATATTAATCTTCAGATGAGGTTTTAGATTTTAATGAATTGTCTCTAAAAATAATGATTTATTAATGTTGTATAACATGTGAGAGAAATTATTTTTGGGAAAAATAATTAAAAATGGAATCACCTGTCATCATCATTATGGATCTAGAGATCTATTAAAGTTTCCAAAATGAAAAAATCACCATCATTTATTGGAATAAGAGATGAAGTGGAAATTGATTGAGGCACTAAAATGGGTGAAGTTATCTGGAAATAATGTATATATATCATCAAGTGAAAATTCTACAACATTCTGAAAAAAGGACTAGAATTAAAATTCTGTCCAATTATTATCATATTTTATGATTTCAAGGACCACTTTCACGCTTCTTCAATTTATAATTTTTTTATTGGAAAAATTATCTTGACCACCAACTTTCTTATGATTATTTATTTTTATCAATCTCTATGATTAATTTCACTTTTATTCCATGTATATGTTTTCACATTCTATTGATGTTCTTCTATGATGAAACGTTTTTAAGAGTTTCTTTGGGTAACCATTATTTTTTAACATTCCATTATTAAAGAAACTTTTAGTTTTCATTTATACAATGGGAGTTTCAATGAAAGTAACATTATTTTATTAATCCGTTAGTAATTTAGACATGATTCCAAGTTGCGATTAATATTATGGGGGGTAAAAGTAACTCCCCAATTTTTTTTAATTTTTTTCATATTAATTTAATATTTCCAATATTTCTCATTTCATACAACACATAATATAGATATTTTTTAACAAATCACTAGGCTTGGATTGCATTATAAAAAAACCATGTTAGTCAATTAAATTTTAAGGAGGGTAAAATTATCAACATAGTGTTTCAAAAAATAAATGAGAATTATGATATTTTACTTATTCCATTCGGGTTATCTAATTAACTTTTTGAAATTATTAATATTATGAATAAAGCTTCCAATAGTTTTGCGATCTGTTTATGGTTGTATTTATAGATGATATATTGGTATATTCTAATTTCCTAGAGAAATGGGAATGAAACGTTAGGGTTTTTTTAAAAGCATTAAAATAATGTAAACTATATTGATTTTTTTGTAAGAGTGAATTTTGATTGATTAAATCTCATTCCAGGAAAATATTTTTCCTAAAAAGTACATAACAATTGACAGTAATAAAATAAAAAAATTTAATAGTGTCCAATACATAATAATGAAACATAGATTCTTAGTTTTCATGTATTATTGGTTTATTAAAAATTATTTTTTGAAAACATTTCTCTATCGTCTAGTCCCATAAATATGTTACCAAAAATTGAATTTAAGATCATCGATATAGAAAAACCTAATGTGATTTTTTGAATTGAAAAGGATATTACTCAATTCTCCAGGTTTTAGCCCTTGCATCCACAAATGTTGATTTTTTATCTACAATTATGCTTTATTAAAATGAATTTGTTTTTTCTTCATAAAAAATGAAAAGGTAATATATTATTATTCAAATTAGTTTAAAACTAATTAGATATATTTTCCTAAAAATTAATTTGAAATAAAAACAGTCTTTCTTGCTTTGGAAATTTAGTGGAATTATTTTTATGGATTAAATTGTGAAATATATATTCATCAAAAAAAAGAATTATATATTTAAATATAATTAATTAAATATGATATAGCAAACGTGGATATAAATGATCAAGGAATATGATTTTGTGATTCAGTATCATCATGGAAAAGGAAAAAAGGTATCATGTGCTTTTAGTCAAAATATAATGATAACTTAATCATTTTATATTTTTAACAGAAACCTTTAGTAATTGATTTAAAATATTTTTTCCTATATTTGGTGGGTGTAGGGACATCCTCTAGTTCATTTTTTTAGTGTAGTACAATTTGTAATAAGAAATTCAAAAATATCAAATAGAGGATCAATCATTGAATGAAAATGTAAAAACATTTCAGAATGATATGTTTCAAAATTTTAATATTGATGAAGATGACATTTAATGATTTGTAAAAATGTTATATATTCCTTTGGATTCCTAATTGAGGAAATAGTTTTTATATGATTCTCATAGTTCTAAATTTTCTATTCATCTTGGAATAACTAAGAATTATAGAGAAATTTGAGAGTATAACTTCTTGGATTGGATGAAAAGGGAACCCACAGACTTCACTATTAACTATTTCATTTTTCAGTAGGTTAATAAAGAATAAAAATTACCAAAGGCGATGTATCAACCTTTTTTAGTGCTGGAGTGGAAATGAATGAATATGAAAATATCATTCATTCTTTGGATTTTCAAAGTCTTCTCAATGTAAAAATGTTATTTGTGTTAATTATGAGAGGTTACATAAATATGTATAATACATTACCATTCAAGATTCAATGTATTTAGATATAGTTAATTATCTGAATATAAAAAAATAATCAGATTACATGGAGTTACTATCTCCATTGTATAAGAAAATAACCCTAGTTTTACATATAAATTTTTGAAAGGAAATCATATATCATTGGGTACTGAATTAAATTTCAATACATCATTTCTTACTCAATCCAATAGAGAATATAATCATTATATTCATACCTGATATTATTTGATTAATTATTTTTCAATTAATTAACATAATGTTTTGGATCGATATATTTAATTAGTAATTTTTTTTATAATAAGAGTTTTCATTCTTGTAAACTGATGGAACCATTCAGGGAATTATTTGGAAAAAGGTGTTAGATACGAATTCTAGGATAATGTCAAAGAAATGATTATTATGGGACAATAGTTGGTGGATAAAATGATAAAAAAATTTCAATTGATATAGTGACACTTGAGGACCAATCATATAAGGAATAAATGTAACTTGGATAACTGAAGGAATGATATAGCTTTCAAGGAAGAAGATCACGTCTTTCAATAATTTTATCCAAGGAAAAGTGAGATGCATTTTGGTATGAATGGGAAGCAAATTCTATGGTTCATCAGTGTAACACCCGAGAATTTTATGTTATATAAATCATCAAAGGAATCTTTTTCTACACAACACTTGCTTGGCTTGCTTTACACGCAATCACGACCTTCCTCGATAGCTTGCGTTGTACGCAATACCGAGTTTCACTAAACGGCGATATGCTATTAAAATATTATTTAAAATAGCCGTTATGAATAGTAATAACCAATTTTTGAAATTTTATCTTTCAAAATGGACTTCATTCATGGATTCGGAATACCGAAATTAGCCTAGGGTGAAATTTTGGTATTTTTCTGAAAACTTTCAAATTTTGATGAATAGTGAAACCACTAAGTGGTAGGTTAAAAACTGAATTTTACATAAAACATAATTTTACCGCTTCTGTGAATGGAATTTCGAAAATCCGATAGACACGGTTGATATCAGTAAGTAAAATGTGGTTCAATGAGATAAAAATAATTTTTTGGTGAATAGTAACTTTTTACTTTTTTTACCGCGGTTAATAGTATATAGGGTAACTAAGGGTAAATATGATATTACTATTACCCTAACACATGTCCTAATTCTATTAGATAAGTGTAATTCGACCAAAAACAACCTTATGAATATAATATGACCATTTAGGTCCACTTGGATTAGATTATGACATTTAATATTATTTTATTTAATGAATAGTTAAAATAGTTAAAATCAGAGTTTAATAACTAAAACATTTTTAATATGGGTTTATACAGAAGATAAATTCTATTATAAATATTCATTATAAATATAAAAATATTTCGTACATAATGATATTTTATTTATAATTTTTATACTTTAAATAAATTAATTTATTTATGACACAACGATGATGCAGTAATTACCCTTTTAAGGAAATGTTAACATAATTGATGTTATAAATGCTCAAATAAATGTAATTTGATACTTTTTATGAATTCCACTAATTTTATAGGTTAATATGATATATTAGTGTTGATTTAATCAACTTGGTTCGAACATATAATTCTATTATGACTTTCACAAAAATCATATATCAAATAGTGTCAAAATTGACACAAAATAGTTTTTAAATAAAATATTATATTATTAATTGTTATTTTATTCCTAAAAATCTAAGGTTCGTCCAAATGACATAGATAAGGATATATATATTAATAATAAACAACTTCGGGTTCGTTTGGCATGTTATAGTAAGTGTGTTAACCATATAGTGTAAGAAAACAAAAAGTCACGGTAAAAGTTAAATTATTTAACTTAGAGTTAAATCTAATTGATAAGGTTAAAATAATAACCTAAACTTGTCTAAATCCTATTGGTTGATAGTATTTAGACCCATCCCCACTTTACCTTCGAAATAAGACCCTTTGGAACCATTATAAACCGATTTTGACTTTAATATAAAATAATATTTTGAGATATTCCTAAGGTGCCCCTCTCCTCCCTTATAAAAGGGCACCTCCTCCGCCTCCTCCTCACACCAATTTGAGAACTCAAGCTCGGCCAACCCCTGCCAAAATCCCTTCTACACTTCCCTAGAATAATCATAGAGGTCCTGGTCTTCTTCAAAGACCAATCTTAGTTCCCTAAGTGGAGGATTCAAAGAGGCGTTTCAAAGAAGAGGTAATATCCATTACCGATCTTTTCAATTTATTTCTTCTTCAACTTCTTCTTCTTTAGTTGTTTCATGATAAAGTAATAACATAAGTATTACTTACATACTGATATGTTATTATAAATATGAAACAACCCTAATTCACCTTCTATCCATCCTACGGAAAAATGAAATCACCGCGCATGCGTACGTACAGAATACCGTCTCCACGCCGTGGTGTAATCTATTTTCCACCATCACCTTACAAGGACGGGTATAATGGTGTAATGAGTAACTATATATGATTATTATAAAGTGATATTGATACTGAAATATTATAAATACACTTAAATACAATTCCACGATCATGGGAACAATATCATCGCTCGTGCGTACGTACGGAATACCGTCTCCACGATGTGATGCGACTCGTTCTACATGATCATCATTACATAGTAATTATATAAATGAATTGAATGAATAAATATGATATATGTTACACTAATACCATTATGGATATAAGTTATCTATAACCTTAAAAGAAGAATAAGAATTTATTCGGCAAAACTCGCATAAGAACAAAAGGCAATAAAGACCCGAGTAACAAGTAACAATGAAATATTACTAATAAGAAGCTAATAATATGACCATATATGATATAATATCAATATGTATGATTATGGAATAAGTCAATAACATTATTTAAACCATTATACAAGAGATTCGGACACGTACAAAGCAAATCGGATCTAAGGTAAGGGAAATCTCGCAATCTCAATTTTTATCCGAGATTGTTTATACTTCAGAATTTACTGGGGAATATTTATCATCCACATCCATGTTTCCTCAATATGTAATATTTATATCCTTCTACAGTATTTTATATCCAATTTTACCCTTCGGTTAGTTTTTAGTAAAAGATATGAAAGGAATATTTTGTCATTTTTCGTACGAGGTACTTTTTGACTTTTCCGACAAAAGTACAAGAAGAATGTTTTTTTAACTTATACGAAATGAATGGATTTTTAAAACATTATTTCCAAGAAGCTACCTTTACAAGTTTTCATGTTTATTTTTAATCAACTTCTTTAGTTTAAAGTTGTATGACATGTTAAGAAAGGAAAAATGTTTTTGAAGAAGAAAGGATATTTTCCTCAAGAATGGAGTTCAAGTGTTTTATCAAAATTATTTTCCATCTAAGATAATAAAGGGTTCTATTTTTATCCCTATTATTACATTGATTTGATTATGTTTTGAGGGAATTATTTTTATGAAGTCATTTACCTTATATGATTTGTTTTATGATGTCATGATGTTTCAAGAATCCCATTTTTGTTACATGTGTTATGCGATGATGTATGATTTATGATTATGTGGCACACATAAGAAAGGATTCATTATAAGATGGGTGGGACCTATATCTCCCTCCAATGCATTGGGTAAAGATTTATATCTCATGAGATAGACATGGCTGGAACGGAAGGTTATTTCGGTTCAGTGATACATGACTGAAACGAGGAGTGGACTCGGTTCAGAAATGGACTTTGTCCGCTAAGATAGTCTTGGAAATGAGTCATGAATAACAAGAAATGATTTTCCATGATTATGTGTGCATGCCACAAAGTTTCATATTTTATGTTATGATTATGGGGATCTCATTTTCACTTCTATGATTTATTCCATGTTAAGATATTATGATCTCTTTTGCAGGTTATGATTTTCAAAAAGATATGATATGATTTTTATTTCCTTTATTTGCCCTTGCTGAGCATTTGAGCTCACCCTTGTTTGTATGTTTTCTTTTCCCCAGGTCAGGAAGAAGGTTATTAAGTAGGATATGCCAAAAAGGGACCCTAGATATGATGAAATAAGTGGGAGGAAAAGTTGATGCTTTATGAACCATTTGTTTATGTTTCCCAGTTTCTAAAGACACTATACCTATATGGTCCTTTGTGGTTTTGTCATATGTTGTAATAAGTGTGCTTCAATTTTGAAGTATTAAAAATGTATGTAAAGTATGGGTCATTATAGTTGGTATCAGAGGAAAGGTATAGTCAACCTTTGAAAACTAGGATGTGAAAGCCTTAGTAAGAACCCTAAGGATAAGTCTAAGCATAGAACACAATCTTAGTGTTTTAGAAATGGCCATGAATAACCTAGGATAAGACCTTAAGCGTGAAAATGTTATTCTTGAATTATGTGGTTTTCCTATTATAATTAGTGTTTCTAACACTATTCTTTTGGTATTAGTCAATGGCTGGAACCCGAAGGAACCGTGTTAATGCGGAATGCGATGGGCAATGCAATGATTGTCCCCCTGAGAAACCAAACGATATGGGAGCTGGAATGAAAAATCTTGTAGCCATGCTCACACAACTTTCTCAAGCTATGAATCATGCAGGACTTCCAAACGAGCAAAGGAAGGAGAAACATTCTGTTGAATCCTTCATGAGGCAGCGTCCACCTTCTTTCAACGGGTCTACTGATCCATTAGTTTCTGAACAATGGATTAGTACTACTGAAAAGATCTTTTCAGTTCTTCAATGTTCTGAACATGATAAAGTCATCCTAGCAGTGTATCGTTTGGAAGGAGATGCTGATCAATGGTGGAATCTTATTAAGAATACGAGGCAAAGGGATGAAATTGAGTCCATGGAATGGGACGAGTTCAAGAACTTATTTTTCAATAAGTACTTCCCTCGTATTCTCCGAACAAAGATGGAGAAAGAGTTTCTTAAACTGAAGCAAAGGGATGATGAATCTGTTGGTACCTATGAAGAAAATTTTACAAGACTTGCAAGGTACGCTTCTGGTATTATTATCCAACCTGAGAGTAAGATCGATCGATTCTTTAGTGGATTAAAACCAAGTCTTCGAAGGGCGTTAGCCATAAGGGACTTCAATAGCTACGAGGAAATCGTTCGATGTTCTCTCAAACTCGAGATGGAGATTGGAGTAACCCATCAGTCATATGGGTTTGATAAGAAGAGGAAAATGGAATTCAAAGGAAAATCTAAAGAGCACACTGAAAAGAAGATGAACTTTCCCTTATGCTCAAAGTGTGGAAGGAAACATGGAGGGAGTTGTCTTAAAGGGATAAGTAAATGTTTCAAATGTGGAAAGGAAGGTCATCGGTAATTTTAATGCCGCGAGAATGGGAAGAAGATGTCTAATGATGCAAACAAAGGAAGGGATACACAGAATAAACCTACTACACTTCAATGTTTCAAGTGCAAGGAGATGGGGAATTATTCCAATCAATGCCCAAATCCAGGGGTCGATGATGATGGTCGACGTCAACAAACTCTTAAGACAAAAGACAAAGGAAATTCACATGCAATTTCTATCAGTGATGTGGAGTACGATAACGAAGTGGTGAAAGGTACACTTACCATCCACTCTAATGTAGAAAATGTTTTATTTGATTTTGGATCCACCCACTCTTTTATTTCTGAAGAATTTTCTAAGGATATCACCGTATTACCTCAACAATTAGATGTTGAGTTAGCTGTGACAACACCTAATGGCACAACAGTCGCATCAAAAGTTTATAATTCTTCTCCGATTGAAGTTTGTGGGAAAGTGCTTCCTGCAAATCTTGTGATCCTTCCTATAGTGGAATTTGATGTGATTCTTGGCATGGATTGGATTTCTTTATACGGATCTCATATCAATTGCCAAATAAGGGAAGTCACATTTCATATTCCAGATCAATCTATGATCGTCTATCAATGCAAGGATGAACATAACCTTCCAGTTGAAATTTCTTCCATTTTATGGGTATTGATTCCACTAAATGAAGGTTATTTCTCTCAAATGGTTGCTGAGAAACTCACGATTAAGAATTTTCCCATTTTACGGGAGTTTGATGATGTCTTTCCGGAGGAATTACCGGGTCTTCCACCAAATCGTGAAGTTGAGTTTTCAATAGAACTCGTACCGTGTGCTTTGCCTATTTCAAATACACCTTATAGAATGGCCTCAATTGAGTTACATGAATTGAAGAAGCAACTCCAAGAGAATCTTGACAAGGGATTCATACTCCCTAGTGCGTCACCTTGGGGAGAACCTGTTCTATTTGTTAAGAAGAAAGATGGATCAATGAGACTCTGCATTGATTATCGAGAACTTAACAAGATCACTATCAAGAACAAATATCCTCTCCCACGCATTGATGACTTATTTGACCAACTACGCGGAGCTCAATAATTTTCCAAGATTGATCTTCGTTCAGGGTATCATAAATTAAGGGTCAAAAGGGAGGATATACCAAAGACGGATTTCCGTACAAGGTATGGACACTATGAATTTATAGTGATGCCATTTGGTCTTACTAATGCCCCTACTATCTTCATGGATCTAATGAATAGAGTCTTTAGAGACTATCTTGATCAATTTGTGGTAGTCTTTATAGATGATATTCTTGTCTATTCAAAGAGAAAGGAAGAGCATGAAGATCACTTGAGAATTATATTGAAGACCCTGAGAAAGGAGAAGCTTTATGCCAAATTTACCAAGTGTGAATTTTGGCTTCAAAAAGTTGCATTTTTGGGTCACATAATCTCAAAAGAGGGGATATCTGTGGATCCATCAAAAACAGAGGTTATCAAAAGATGGTCGATCCCAACAATAGTAACTGAGATCCGAAGTTTTCTTGGTTTGGCTGGATATTATCGACGTTTTGTGAATGATTTTTCACGATTATCTAATCCACTCACCAAGTTTACTCGGAAAGGAGTTAAGTTTGTCTGGACGGAGGAATGTGAAGAGAATTTCAAGGAGTTGAAAAGAAGGGTATCCAGTGCACCTATGCTCACACTGCCTTGTAGCGGAGAAAGGTTTGTGATCTACAGTGATGCATCCAAGAAGGGATTGGGGTGTGTTCTTATGCAAAATGATATGGTGATAGCTTATTCCTCACGACATTTGAAAATCCATGATCAAAATTACCCAACACATGATTTGGAGTTAGCTGCGGTAATATTTTCATTAAATATTTGGAGGCATTACCTTTATGGTGAAAGGTGTGATATTTATACTGATCATAAAAGTTTAAAGTATATTTTCACACAAAAGGAGCTGAATATGCGTCAAAGAAGATGGTTGGATCTGATTAAGGATTATGACTGCTCAATCCATTACCACCCTGGGAAAGCAAACAAGGTGGAAGATGCATTAAGTCGACAAGACCATGCTAGTTTATCCATGATGAGGATCACAAAAGATCCAATATTTATGGATTTACAAAGGATGGATCTTGGAATTATAATGGAAGGGGAAAAATCGTATCTTTCTCAAATGAATGTTCAAACATCTATACATGTGATGATTAAAGAGGAACAGAAAGAAGATGTCGAGTTACATAAGAAGGTGAGAAATTTTCCTGAATTCAACCTTGATTGTGATGGGATAATAAAGTTCAGGAATCAGGTTTGTGTTCCTCCCATCCCCGAATTAAAGAAGGAGCTGCTGGATGAGGCTCATAGTTCTTCATTCTCTATTAATCCTGGAAGCACGAAGATGTATAGGGACCTGAAAGAGTACTTCTGGTGGGATGGCATGAAAAGAGATGTTGTTGAATATGTCTCGCGATGCTTGGTCTGTCAACAAGTTAAAGCTGAGAGACAGAAGTCTAAGGGGATGTTACAACCATTACCCATACCCTAATGGAAATGGGAAAACTTCACTATGGACTTTTTCACAGGACTTCCTAAAACATCCAAAGGCAATAATGCTATCTGGGTCATAGTTGATCGTCTTACAAAGTCTGCACACTTCATTTCTATTAGAGAGGATTTCTCTCTGGATCTTCTTGCCAGGATATATGTAAAGGAAGTGGTAAGATTTCATGGACTACCACTTTCTATTATATCTGATCGGGATCCGAGATTTACCTCGATGTTCTGGAGAAGTCTTCAGCATACTCTGGATACAGAGTTGAGTTTCAGCACTGCTTATCATCCTCAGACAGACGGTCAGTCTGAGAGAACAATTCAATCCCTAGAAGATATGTTGAGAGCTTTCTCTATGGATTTCAAAGGAGGTTGGGATCAACACCTACCTTTGGTAGAATTTTCTTATAATAATATCTTTCACTCCAGTATTCAGATGGCTTCTTTTGAAGCTCTCTATGGAAAGAAATACAGAACTCCAACATGCAGGGATGATGTTGGGGAAAGAAATCTATTAGGACCTGATCTCGTTGATGAAATGGCAGAAAAGCTCAGATCTATTCAACAACACATAAGAGTAGCTCAGAGTCGACATAAAAGTTATGCCGACAACCGAAGAAAAGACCTAGAGTTTGAAGTGGGTGATAAAGTGTTCTTACGAATATCGCCCTGGAAGAGGGTTATGAGATTTGGAAAGAAGGGGAAGTTGATCCCTAGATATATCAGTCGTTTCGAAATACTGGATCATGTTGGGAAGGTAGCTTACCGATTGGCGCTTCCACCGAATCTCTCTCAAGTTCATGATGTGTTCCATGTATCTCTCCTGAGAATGTATATACCTGATCCTTCACATGTACTCAGCTCAGAAGTTGTACCACTGGAGCAAGAGCTTTCTTATAAAGAACAGCCGATAGAGATTCTGGATCGTAGCGAAAAAGTCCTACGAAACAAGACCACTCGCTTAGTGAAAGTTTTATGGAGGAACCACCAATTAGAAGAAGCTACTTGGGAGCTTGAGGATATGATGAGGGAGAGGTATCCTCATCTGTTTGTTACAAAGTGACGAATTTCGAGGGAGAAATTCATTTTAAGGGGGGTAGAATGTAACACCTGAGACTTTTATGTCATATAAATCATCAAAGGAATCTTTTTCTACACAACACTTGCTTGGCTTTCTTTACACGCAATCACGACCTTCCTCGATAGCTTGCATTGTACGCAATACCGAGTTTCACTAAACGACGATATACTATTAAAATATTATTTAAAATAGCCGTTATGAATAGTAATAACCACCTTTTGAAATTTTATCTTTCAAAATGGACTTCATTCTTGGATTCAGAATACCGAAATTAGCCTAGGGTGAAATTTTTGTATTTTTCTGAAAACTTTCAATTTTTGATGAATAGTGAAACCACTAAGTGGTAGGTTAAAAACTGAATTTTGCATAAAAATTAATTTTACCACTTCTGTGAATGGAATTTCAAAAATCCGACAGACATGGTTGATATCAGTATGTAAAATGTGGTTAAATGAGATAAAAATAAATTTTTGGTGAATAGTAACTTTTTACTTTTTTTACCACGGTTAATAGTAAATAGGGTAACTAAGGGTAAATATGATATTACTATTACCCTAACACATGTCATAATTCTATTGGATAAGTGTAATTCGACAAAACACAACCTTATGAATATAATATGACCATTTAGGTCCACTTGGATTAGATTATGACATTTAATATTATTTTATTTAATGAATAGTTAAAATAGTTAAAATCAAAGTTTAATAACTAAAACATTTTTAATATGGGTTTATACATAAGATAAATTCGATTATAAATATTCATTAGAAATATAAAATGATTTCATACATAATGATATTTTATTTATAATTTTTAGACTTTAAATAAATTAAATTATTTATGACACAACGATGATGCAGTAATTACCCTTTTAAGGAAATGTTAACATAATTGATGTTATAAATGCTCAAATAAATGTAATTTGAGAATTTTTATTAATTCCACTAATTTTATAGGTTACTATGATATATTAGTGTTGATTTAATCAACTTGTTTCGAACATATAATTCTGTTATGACTTTCACAAAAATCATATATCAAATAGTGTCAAAATTGACACAAAATAGTTTTTAAATCAAGTATTATATTATTAATTGTTATTTTATTCATAAAAATCTAAGGTTCGGAAAAATGACTTAGATAAGGATATATATATTAATAATAAACAACTTGGGGTTCGTTTGGCATGTTATAGTAAGTGTATTAACCATATAGTGTAAGAAAACAAAAAGTCACGGTAAGAGTTAAATTATTTAACTTAGAGTTAAATCTAATTGATATGGTTAAAATAATAACCTAAACTTGTCTAAATCCTATTGGTTGATAGGATTTCGACCCATCCCCACTTTAACTTCTAAATAAGACCCTTTTGAACCATTATAAACCGATTTTGACTTTAATATAAAATAATATTTTGAGATATTCCTAAGGTGCCCCTCTTCTCCCTTATAAAAGGGCACCTCCTCCCCCTCCTCCTCACACAAATTTGAGCACTCAAGCTCGGCCAACCCCCACCAAAATCCCTTATCCACTTCCCTAGAATAATCCTAGAGGTCCTTGTCTTCTTAAAAGACCAATCTTTGTTCCCTAAGTGGAGGATTCAAAGAGGCGTTTCGAAGAAGAGGTAATATCCATTACCGATCTTTTCAATTTCTTTCTTCTTCAACTTCTTCTTCTTTAGTTGTTTCATGATAAAGTAATAAAATAAGTATTACTTACATACTGATATGTTATTATAAATATGAAACAACCCTAATTCACCTTCTATCCATCCTACGGAAAAATGAAATCACCGCGCGTGCGTACGTAGAGAATACCGTCTCCACGTCGTGGTGTAATCTATTTTCCACCATCACCTTACAAGGATGGGTATAATGGTGTAATGAGTAACTATATATGATTATTATAAAGTTATATTTATACTGAAATAGTATAAATACACTTAAATACAATTCCACGATCATGGGAACAATATCATCGCTCATGCGTACGTACGGAATACCGTCTCCACGATGTGATGCGACTCGTTCTACATGATCATCATTACATAGTAATTATATAAATGAATTGAATTAATAAATATGATATATGTTACACTAATACCATTCTGGATATAAGTTATCTATAACCTTAAAATAAGAATAAGAATTTATTCGGCAAAACTCGCATAAGAACAAAAGGCAATAAAGACCCGAGTAACAAGTAACAATGAAATATTACTAATAAGAAGCTAAGAATATGACCATATATGATATAATATCAATATGTATGATTCTGTAATAAGTCAATAACATTATTTAAACCATTATACAGGAGCTTCAGACACGTACAAAGCAAATCAGACCTAAGGTAAGGGAAATCTCGCAATCTCAATTTTTATCCGAGATTGTTTATACTTCAGAATTTACTGGGGAATATTTATCATCCACATCCATGTTTCCTCAATATGTAATATTTATATCCTTCTACAATATTTTATATCCAATTTTACCCTTTGGTGAGTTTTTAGTAAAAGATATGAAAGGAATATTTTTTCGTTTTTCGTACGAGGTACTTTTTGACATTTCCGACAAAAGTACGAGAAGAATGTTTTTTTAACTTATACGACATGAATGGATTTTTAAAACATTATTTCCAAGAAGCTTCCTTTACAAGTTTTCAAGTTTATTTTTAATCAACTTCTTTTAGTTTAAAGTTGTATGACATGTTAAGAAAGGAAAAATGTTTTTGAAGAAGAAAGGATATTTTCCTCAAGAATGGAGCTCAAGTGTTTTATCAAAATTATTTTCTATCTAAGATAATAAAGGGTTCTGTTTTTATCCCTATTATTACATTGATTTGATTATGTTTTGAGGGAATTATTTTTATGATATCATTTACCTTATATTATTTGTTTTATGATGTCATGATGTTTCAAGAATCCCATTTTTGTTACATATGTTATGCGATGATGTATGATTTATGATTATGTGGCACACATAAGAAAGGATTCATTATAAGATGGGTGGGACCTATATATCCCTCAAATTCATTGGGTAAAGATTTATATCTCATGAGATAGACATGTCTGGAAAGGAAGGTTATTTCGGTTCAGTGATACAGGACTGAAACGAGGAGTGAACTCGGTTCAGAAATGGACTTTGTCCGCTAAGATAGTCTTGGCATTGAGTCATGACTAACAAGAAATGATTTTCCATGATTATGTGTGCATGCCACAAAGTTTCAAGTTTTATGTTATGATTATGGGGATCTCATTTTCACTTCTATGATTTATTCCATGTTAAGATATTATGATCTCTTTTGCAGGTTATGATTTTCAAAAGGATATGATATGATTTTTATTTCCTTTATTTTCCCTTGCTGAGCATTTGAGCTCACCCTTGTTTGTATGTTTTCTTTTCCCCATGTCAGGAAGAAGGTTATTAAGTAGGATATGCCAAAAAGGGACCCTAGATATGATGAAATAAGTGGGAGGCAAAGTTGATTCTTTATGAACCAGTTGTTTATGTTTCCCAGTTTCTAAAGAGACTATACCTATACGGTCCTTTGTGGTTTGGTCATATGTTGTAATAAGTGTGCTTCAATTTGGAAGTATTAACAATGTATGTAAAGTATGGGTCGTTATAGTTGGTATCAGAGGAAAGGTATAGTCAACCTTTGGAAACTAGGATGTGAAAGCCTTAGTAAGAACCCTAAGGATAAGTCTAAGCATAGAACACAATCTCAGTGTTTTAGAAATGGCCATGAATAACCTAGGATAAGACCTTAAGCGTGAAAATTTTATTCTTGAATTATGTGGTTTTTATATTATAATTTGTGTTGCTCACACTATTCTTCTTGGTTTTAGTCAATGGCTGGAAACCCGAAGGAACCGTGTTAATGCGGAATGTGATGGGCAATGCAATGATTGTCCCCCTGAGCAACCAAACGATATGGGATCTGGAATGCAAAATCTTGTAGCCATGCTCACACAACTTTCTCAAGCTATGAATCATGCAGGACTTCCAAACGAGCAAAGGAAGGAGCAACATTCTGTTGAATCCTTCATGAGGCAGCATCCACCTTCTTTCAGCGGGTCTACTGATCCATTAGTTGCTGAACAATGGATTAGTACTACTGAAAAGATATTTTCAGTTCTTCAATGTTCTGAACATGATAAAGTCATCCTAGCAGTGTATCTTTTGGAAAGAGATGCTGATCAATGGTGGAATCTTATTAAGAATATGAGGCAAAGGGATGAAATTGAGTCCATGGAATGGGACGAGTTATAACTTATTTTTCAATAAGTACATCCCTCGTATTCTCCGAACAAAGATGGAGAAAGAGTTTCTTGAACTGAAGCAAAGGGATGATGAATCTTTTGGTACCTATGAAGCAAATTTTACAAGACTTGCAAGGTACGCTTCTGGTATTATTATCCAACCTGAGAGTAAGATCGATCGATTCTTTAGTGGACTAAAACAAAGTCTTTGAAGGGCGTTAGCCATAAGGGACTTCAATATCTACGAGGAAATCGTTCGATGTGCTCTCAAACTCGATATGAAGATTGGAGTAACCCATCAGTCATATGGGTTTGATAAGAAGAGGAAAATGGAATTCAAAGGAAAATCTAAAGAGCACACTGAAAAGAAGATGAGCTTTCCCTTATGCTCAAAGTGTGGAAAGAAACATGGAGGGATTTGTCTTAAAGAGACAAGTAAATGTTTCAAATGTGGAAAGGAAGGTCATCGGGCATTTAAATGCCGCGAGAATGGGAAGAAGATGTCTAATGATGAAAAGAAAGGAAGGGATACACAGAATGAACCTACTACACTTCAATGTTTCAAGAGCAAGGAGATGGGGCATTCTGCCAATCAAAGCCCAAATCCAAGGGTTGATGATGATGGTCGACGTCAACAAACTCTTAAGGCAAAAGTAAAAGGAAAGTCACATGCAATTTCTATCAGCGATGTGGAGTACGATAACGAAGTGGTGAAAGGTAAACTTACCATCCACTCTAAAGTAGAAAATGTTTTATTTGATTCTGGATCCACCCACTCTTTTATTTCTGAAGAATTTTCTAAGGATATCACCATATTACCTCAACAATTAGATGTTGAGTTAGCTGTGACAACACCTAATGTCACAACAGTCGCATCAAAAGTTTATAATTCTTCTCCGATCGAAGTTTGTGGGAAATTGCTTTCTGCAAATCTTTTGATCCTTCCTATAGTAGAATTTGATGTGATTCTTGGCATCGATTGGCTTTCTTTATACGGAGCTCATATCAATTTCCAAAGAAGGGAAGTCACGTTTCATATTCCAGATCAATCTATGATCGTCTATCAATGCAAGGATGAACATAACCTTCCAGTGGAAATTTCTTCCATTTTATGGGTATTGATTCCACTAAATGAAGGTTATTTATCTCAAATGGTTGGTGAGAAACTCACGATTAAGAATATGCCCATTGTACGGGAGTTTGATGATGTCTTTCCGGAGGAATTACCGGGTCTTCCACCAAATCGTGAAGTTGAGTTTTCAATAGAACTCGTAACGGGTGCTTTGCCTATTTCAAAGACACCTTATAGAATGGCCCCAATTGAGTTGCAGGAATTGAAGAAGCAACTCCAAGAGAATCTTGATAAGGGATTCATACGCCCAAGTGCGTCACCTTGGGGAGCACCTATTCTATTTGTTAAGAAGAAAGATGGATCAATGAGACTCTGCATTGATTATCGAGAACTTAACAAGATCACTATCAAGAACAAATATCCTCTCCCACGCATTGATGACTTATTTGACCAACTACGCGGAGCTTAATACTTTTCCAAGATTAATCTTCGTTCAGGGTATCATCAATTAAGGGTCAAAAGGGTGGATATACCAAAGACGGCTTTCCGTACAAGGTATGGACACTATGAATTTATAGTGATGCCATTTGGTCTTACTAATGCCCCTGGTATCTTCATGGATCTAATGAATAGAGTCTTTAGAGACTATCTTGATCAATTTGTGGTAGTCTTTATAGACGATATTCTTGTCTATTCAAAGAGAAAGGAAGAGCATGAAGATCACTTGAGAATTATATTGAAGACCCTGAGAAAGGAGAATCTTTATGCAAAATTTACCAAGTGTGAATTTTGGCTTCAAAAAGTTGCATTTTTGGGTCACATAATCTCAAAAGAGGGGATAACTGTGGATCCAGCAAAAACAGAGGTTATCGAAAGATGGTTGAGACCAACAACAGTAACTGAGATCCGAAATTTTCTTGGTTTGGCTGGATATTATCGACGTTTTGTGAAAGATTTTTCACGATTATCTAATCCACTCACCAAGTTGACTCGGAAAGGAGTTAAGTTTGTCTGGACGGAGGAATGTGAAGAGAATTTCAAGGAGTTGAAAAGAAGGTTATCCAGTGCACCTGTGCTCACACTACCTTGTAGTGGAGAAAGGTTTGTGATCTACAGTGATGCATCCAAGAAGGGATTGGGGTGTGTTCTTATGCAAAATGATATGGTGATAGCTTATGCCGCATGACAGTTGAAAATCCATGAGAAAAATTACCCAACACATGATTTGGAGTTAGCTGCGGTAATCTTTGCATTAAAGATTTGGAGGCATTACCTTTATGGTGAAAGGTGTGATATTTATACTGATCATAAAAGTTTAAAGTATATTTTCACACAAAAGGAGCTGAATATGCGTCAAAGAAGATGGTTGGAGCTGATTAAGGATTATGACTGCTCAATCCATTACCACCCTGGGAAAGCAAACAAGGTGGAAGATGCATTAAGTCGACAAGACCATGCTAGTTTATCCATGATGAGGATCACAAAAGATCCAATATTTATGGATTTACAAAGGATGGATCTTGGAATTATAATGGAAGTGGAAAAATCTTATCTTTCTCAAATGAATGTTCAACCATCTATACATGTGAAGATTAAAGAGGCACAAAAAGAAGATGTCGAGTTACAAAAGAAGGTGAGAAATGTTCCTGAATTCAACCTTGATTGTGATGGGATAATAAAGTTCATGAATCGGGTTTGTGTTACTCCCATACCCGAATTAAAGAAGGAGCTGCTGGATGAGGCTCATAGTTCTTCATTCTCAATTCATCCTGGAAGCACAAAGATTTATAGGGACCTGAAAGAGTACTTCTGGTGGGATGGCATGAAAAGAGATGTTGCTGAATATGTCTCTCGATGCTTGGTCTGTCAACAAGTTAAAGCTGAGAGACAGAAGTCTAAGGGGATGTTACAACCATTACCCATACCCGAATGGAAATGGGAAAACATCACTATGGACTTTGTCACAGGACTTCCTAAAACATCCAAAGGCAATAATGCTATCTGGGTCATAGTTGATCGTCTTACAAAGTCTGCACACTTCATTGATATTAGAGAGGATTTCTCTATAGATCAGCTTTCCAGGATATATGTAAAGGAATTGGTAAGATTGCATGGAGTACCACTTTCTATTATATCTGATCGGGATCCGAGATTTACCTCGAAGTTCTGGCGAAGTCTTCAACATACTCTGGATACAGAGTTGAGTTTCAGCACTGCTTATCATCCTCAGACAGACGGTCAGTCTGAGAGAACAATTCAAACCCTAGAAGATATGTTGAGAGCTTTATCTATGGATTTCAAAGGAGGTTGGGATCAACACCTACCTTTGGTAGAATTTTCTTATAATAATATCTTTCACTCCAGTATTCAGATGGCTCCTTATGAAGCTCTCTATGGAAAGAAATGCAGGACTCCAACTTGTTGGGATGAAGTTGGGGAAAGAAAGCTATTAGGACCTGATCTCGTTGATGAAATGGCATTAAAGGTCAGATCTATTCATCAACACATAAGAGCAGCTCAGAGTCGACAGAAAAGTTATGCCGACAACCGAAGAAAAGACCTAGAGTTTGAAGTGGGTGATAAAGTGTTCTTACGAATATCGCCATGGAAGAGGGTTATGAGATTTGGAAAGAAGGGGAAGTTGAGCCCAAGATATATCGGTCCTTTCGAAATACTGGATCGTGTTGGGAAGGTAGCTTACCGATTGGCGCTTCCACCGAATCTCTCTCAAGTTCACGATGTGTTCCATGTATCTCTCCTGAGAAAGTACATACCTGATCTTTCACATGTACTCAGCTCAGAAGTTCTACCGCTAGAGCAAGATCTTTCTTATGAAGAACAGTCGATAGAGATTCTGGATCGTAGAGAAAAAGTCCTACGAAACAAGACCACTCGCTTGGTGAATGTTTTATGGAGGAACCACCAATTAGAAGAAGCTACTTGGGAGCTTGAGGATATGATGAGGGAGAGGTATCCTCATCTGTTTGTTACAAAGTGACAAATTTCGAGGGCGAAATTAATTTTAAGGGGGGAAGAATGTAACACCCGAGACTTTTATGTTATATAAATCATCAAAGGAATCTTTTTCTACACAACACTTGCTTGTCTTGCTTTACACGCAATCGCGGCCTTCCTCGATAGCTTGCGTTGTACGCAATACCGAGTTTAACTAAACGGCGATATGCTATTAAAATATTATTTAAAATACCCGTTATGAATAGTAATAACCACTTTTTGAAATTTTATCTTTCAAAATGGAATTCATTCTTGGATTCGGAATACCGAAATTATCCTAGGGTGAAATTTTGGTATTTTTCTGAAAACATTCAATTTTTGATGAATAGTGAAACCACTAAGTGGTAGGTTAAAAATTGAATTTTGCATAAAACTTAATTTTACCGCTTCTGTGAATGGAATTTCGAAAATCCGACAGACACGGTTGATATAAGTAAGTAAAATGTGGTTCAGTGAGATAAAAATAATTTTTTGGTGATTAGTAACTTTTTACATTTTTTACCGCGGTTAATAGTAAATAGGGTAACTAAGGGTAAATATGATATTACTATTACCCTAACACATGTCCTAATTCTATTGGATAAGTTTAATTAGACCAAAAACAACCTTATGAATATAATATGACCATTTAGGTACACTTGGATTAGATTATGACATTTAATATTATTTTATTTAATGAATAGTTAAAATAGTTAAAATCAAAGTTTAATAACAAAAACATTTTTAATATGGGTTTATACATAAGATAAATTCGATTATAAATATTCATTAGAAATCTAAAAAGATTTCCTACATAATGATTTTTTATTTATAATTTTTAGACATTAAATAAATTAATTTATTTATGACACAACGATGATGCAGTAATTACCCTTTTAAGGAAATGCTAACATAATTGATGTTATAAATGATCAAATAAATGTAATTTGAGACTTTTTATGAATTCCACTATTTTTATAGGTTACTATGATATATTAGTGTTGATTTAATCAACTTGGTTTGAACATATAATTCTGTTATGACTTTCACAAAAATCATATATCAAATAGTGTCAAAATTGATACAAAATAGTTTTTAAATCTAATATTATATTATTAATTGTTATTTTATTCCTAAAAATCTAAGTTTCGGCCAAATGACTTAGATAAGGATATATATATTAATAATAAACAACTTGGGGTTCGTTAGGCATGTTATAGTAAGTGTATTAACCATATAGTGTAAGTAAACAAAAAGTCATGGTAAAAGTTAAATTATTTAACTTAGAGTTAAATCTAATTGATAAGGTTAAAATAATAACCTAAACTTGTCTAAATCCTATTGGTTGATAGGATTGCAACCCATACCCACTTTACCTTCGAAATAGGACCCTTTGGAACCATTATAAACCGATTTTGACATTAATATAAAATAATATTTTGAGATATTCCTAAGGTGCCCCTCTCCTCCCTTATAAAAGGGCACCTCCTCCCCCTCCTCCTCACACCAATTTGAGCACTCAAGCTCGGCCAACCCTTTCCAAAATCCATTCTCCACTTCCCTAGAATAATCCTAGAGGTCCTGGTCTTCTTCAGAGACCAATCTTAGTTCCCTAAGTGGAGGATTCAAAGAGGCGTTTCAAAGAAGAGGTAATATCCATTACCGATCTTTTCAATTTATTTCTTCTTCAACTTCTTCTTCTTTAGTTGTTTCATGATAAAGTAATAACATCATTATTACTTAAATACTGATATGTTATTATAAATATGAAACAACCCTAATTCACCTTCTATCCATCCTACGGAAAAATGAAATCACCGCGCGTGCGTACGTATGGAATACCATCTCTACACCGTGGTGTAATCTATTTTCCACCATTACCTTACAAGGATGGGTATAATGGTGTAATGAGTAACTATATATGATTATTATAAAGTGATATTTATACTGAAATAGTATAGATACACTTAAATACAATTCCACGATCATGGGAACAATATCATCGCTCGTGCGTACGTACGGAATACCGTCTCCACGATGTGATGCGACTCGTTCTACATGATCATCATTACATAGTAATTATATAAATGAATTGAATGAATAAATATGATATATGTTACACTAATACCATTCTGGATATATGGTATCTATAACATTAAAAGAAGAATAAGAATTTATTCGGCAAAACTCGCATAAGAACAAAAGGCAATAAAGACCCGAGTAACAAGTAACAATGAAATATTACTAATAAGAAGCTAAGAATATGACAATATATGATATAATATCAATATGTATGATTCTAGAATAAGTAAATTACATTATTTAAACTATTGTACAAGAGCTTCCGACACATACAAAGCAAATCGGACCTAAGGTAAGGGAAATCTCGCAATATCAATTTTTAACCGAGATTGTTTATACTTCAGAATTTACTGGGGAATATTTATCATCCACATCCATGTTTCCTCAATATGTAATATTTATATACTTCTACAATATTTTATCTCCAATTTTACCCTTCGGTGAGTTTTTAGTAAAAGATATGAAAGGAATTTTTTTGTCGTTTTTCATACGAGGTACTTTTTGACTTTTCTGACAAAAGTACGAGAAGAATGTTTTTTTTAACTTATACGGCATGAATGGATTTTTAAAACATTATTTCCAAGAAGCTTCCTTTACATGTTTTCAAGTTTATTTTTAATCAACTTCTTTAAGTTTAAAGTTTTATGACATGTTAAGAATGGAAAAATGTTTTTGAAGAAGAAAGGATATTTTCCTCAAGAATGGAGTTCAAGTGTTTTATCAAAATTATTTTCCATCTAAGATAATAAAGGGTTCTGTTTTTTTACCTATTATTACATTGATTTGATTATGTTTTGAGGGAATTATTTTTATGAAGTCATTTACCTTATATGATTTGTTTTATGATGTCATGATGTTTCAAGAATCCCATTTTTGTTACATGTGTTATGCGATGATGTATGATTTATGATTATGTGGCACACATAAGAAAGGATTCATTATAAGATGGGTGGGACCTATATATCCATCCAATGAATTGGGTAAATATTTATATCTCATGAGATAGACATGGCTGGAATGGAAGGTTATTTCGGTTCAGTGATATAGGACTAAAACGAGGAGTGAACTCGGTTCAGAAATGGACTTTGTCCGCTAAGATAGTCTTGGCATTGAGTTGTGACTAACAAGAAATGATTTTCCATGATTATGTGTGCATGCCACAAAGTTTCAAGTTTTATGTTATGATTTTGGGGATCTCATTTTCACTTCTATGATTTATTCCATGTTAAGATATTATGATCTCTTTTGCAGGTTATGATTTTCAAAAAGATATGATATGATTTTTATTTCCTTTATTTTCCCTTGCTGAGCATTTGAGCTCACCCTTGTTTGTATGTTTTCTTTTCCCCAGGTCAGGAAGAAGGTTATTAAGTAGGATATGCCAAAAAGGGACCCTAGATATGATGAAATAAGTGGGAGGCAAAGTTGATGCTTTATGAACCAGTTGTTTATGTTTCCCAGTTTCTAAAGACACTATACCTATACGGTCCTTTGTGGTTTTGTCATATGTTGTAATAAGTGTGCTTCAATTTTGAAGTATTAACAATGTTTGTAAAGTATGGGTCGTTATAATCAGACAATATAAAATGAAAGATAGTGTTATAAAACTTCCTCATTGGGTGGATTTATCTCCATTCTTATCCTAGGTACTATAATATTCCATGTTTCAATGATAAGAAATTATGTACCAGATTCATCTAATGTTTTGAGACAAAAATTAGTTCAACTTTAAGTGAACCATTATTATAAGGATATATCAGTTATGATTTTGGAAAATAAAGATAATATATTGTATAAAAATTTATATCAACAGGTTTTATTTTTTTGGTATAACCCATCTAGTTTATGATGAAAAATGGGAATGTGAAAATGATATAAGGGAATGATATCTCCAACTATTTAATAAGTGAATAAAATTATGATGACCAAATTTCTTAAAAGGGTGGAAGAATATATCATCCCAGGTAATGAAAAAATAAGATTATTTTATATTTATTGATATTTATGAAGTATTTATTAATTTTTAAAAAAAAGTATTTCCAGGTTTAATAGTGTATATGACACAAATTTTTTAGTCTCTGTGAGATCTTATGTTGCACAAAATACTAAGTCACATGACAAATAATATACTATTAATATTATTAATATTATTATCTCTTAGCCATTATATTTTTAGGTATTAATATTAATAAATATATTATGGAAAAACATATTTTACAAACACTAAATAGTTATATATTATTTGAAAATAGAAATTATTTACATTAAAAGAAAAAAAATATTATTTGGAAAAAGAAACATATTTTTATAAAAAGAGGTTTCATCAAGATTTTTCACTCCTAAATTAATTGTTTTCCTAATTTATAAAATTAATTTCATAAAATAATGTTTATTTTTAATTTGAAATATAAAAATTTACATTCATTGTGTTTCTTTGGAATTTTTCAGAGAAGTCTCATTTTTTTGATGAATAGTTAAAAATACAAAATTTTAATTGAAATTAGAATTTTCATCTATGTAATGTAAATTGATATATTATATGTTGTATTTATTTTAAAGTTTAATTAGATCAAATATAAATATTATAATCCAATTTAAATTATTTTAATATTATTTATTATTTAATTTCGAATTAAAAACATAATAAACTCTTGAGCATTTTCACATTCAAAATCAAGTTTCAGATTACTTCTATGATATTTATATCAAATTAAATTCTGAAAAATATCTGAATTTAATTTATAAATATTTATTCCATAATTTAAATCAACTGATTTTATAGTTTATATTATGGTAAAAACTAGGTAATGACCAACAATATTAATGAAATAAAATAAGTTTAATTACAGTGTTTAAAGTATAAATGACCATACATTGTGGTTAAACATTAATCTTATGGGGAAAATGACCTAGAAACATTTTAAAACCCCATTTTATGTAAACATTTATTCCATATAACATCTTTTATTGGACATTTATCATTATTGTTGCAACACAATTTTTGAGAGACTTATGAGTAGTGTATCATTTTTTGGAATTTATAAGAATGCAACACCTCCTGAATAATAAAACAGTGTTAACACAACCCCATTATACACACATATCATGAATTGTATCTCAACAACCCCTTTAAAAACCAACTCCCAACAACCCTACCTTAATCATAGATTTATTTTTTGGACATAATGGGAACAAGTTAAGGGTTTTTTTACAAATAAATGGATTTACACAAAGAAGAGGCAATGTTGATCATTGAGAAAATTTTTTATCCAGAAATTAAAATTTTATTATAACAATATTATATAATATCTTCAATATCCCAAATATATTTAAATGTTTTATGATATGGTATGAACTATAACTGAAAAAAATTCCACCAAATGGGTTACAAACCCATCATTCCAGTGTATGATGGAAAACCACCATGCGAATCAATGTTGTTTGGTTTTCATTTACCTCATATCATGGATGGAAATTATTATAGAAACACTTTTAATATATTATATATATTATATTTATGAAATAATAACACATATGGATTAATTATATCATATAAATCCATTTTAATTTTCATACTGTTGGGGTTATGATAAAATTGCTATTATGTATGTTGGAATAATGCCTCACGAAGAGATGTGAATAATCATTCACTAATATGTTACACAGATTCTAAAAAGTTTAACTATAATGAAAATATTAAATTAAAATAATATTTATTTTATTTATTACACAATAATATTTTTTAAAATATAACAAATCATTTTTTAGTACCATTTCACACACTAAGAAAATGATAACATCATTCATGCACATGTGGACAACATCCCCCACAAAGAAATGTTATTATTATTTCATCATCCCCACATGAAATTAATTATATATATTACTAATTATAATTAAATATTATGGTACTAATAATATAATTGTAATTCTCAAAAATAAATGTTATTTTCCTTTATTCTATAAAGATCATTTAGAAAATAGAAGTGTTACTCATTCGTACATATGACCTACAATATACATGAAAATAATGTTGGACAATTTTTAATAAAATAATTAAAATATTTTTTAAAAATATTATTTCTATTAAATTATTATTATAATTTCATTATTATTATTATGGATATGTTTATATAATGCACTCTTCGATAATAGTTACCCAACCAACTTCTTTTTCATATATGATGCATATAGTCAAAACATCTGATGTAAACATAATTGATTATGTAATTGTATATATCCATATAATAAGTGAAATAAAATTAATAATAAACATTAAAATGGTTTTCAATAATGTAAATAATTAAATGATTTTTATCTTTCAGGAAGAGAAATACACAAGTGGCATGTTGAACTCAAGGTAAGGGACTTAATCTCAATTCGTTTTCAGTTATGAATGTTTTTATGTTATACACCATATTTATTTTATGAGGTGTATATAAAACCACTTTTAAAAATCATATCATGAATTTATTTAATTTAATGAAACATACTTTTTTTAAATTTAATTATTTCATGGGGATTATAATTTGAATGTTTCAAAATTGTATGAGACACATTGATTTTAAAATATATTAAAAAATGTTCAATTATTTATTTTAATAATAATTTTCATGATGTAAATATTTTTTATATTATATAATATGATTATTTATATGGATATATAAGGACTATAATGTAAATTTTTCGTCAATTTTGAATTTTAATAATACAGGTTTAAAAAATAAATATATTTATGTTTTTTGTACGTAACGTTTTACTTCAATTAAAAACGACAGAAGGAATGTTATTTTTAATGTATATAGTGATAAAACAATTTCCATAACCTTGAATTTTTTTTATATTTGGAATCCTCTATATCTATTCATTTTCTTAAAAGAAACATATCTAGGCATTTCCTTTTTAGGGATTTTTTATTGAAAAATGGATTTCCAATTTTGTTGATTATTTCAATAATAAGAAATGTTTTCTTATAATGGAAAATGAACTTTTATGGGAGAAAAGTTGGAAATTGAAACATTTTATGTGTTATGATTATTTTATGGTTCTTTTACATTATGAAGGGGGTTAAAATATAAAAAATAATGGGTAGTTCTATGATAAACAAATGATAGGTAGGACTGTGACAACCATCTAATGCATTGGGTATGGAATTGGACCGTTTTGATATTCCAATTTAAAATTCTTTGTTTATTAAATTTGACTGAAGGGATATTAAATTTATAAGAATGAAAATTATTATCATTTAATGGAAACCTTATTTGTTACCTATGATTCATAATTGTATTAATGAATTTATTTTAGAAAAACTTATTTGTGTTTTTTTTCGAAAATGTTTTATTTATTTCTCTTAAAAACTTTTATGTAAAGTCAAATATTTCATTGGGTTTAATGTTTTTAATGAAATAACATTTTTCAATATTTTTATATCCATTTATGATCATTTTTTTCTCATTGTAAATAATTTAAAAAAAAATTCATAGGGTTTATGTATCGATGAGGGAAAAAAGGAAGTCAAGTTGAATATCGTGGATATTTTACATCAAAATAAACTTGGGCTTATTTTAAAAGGTTTAAATTGTGAAAAAATGTATACTAAAAATAAGTGTCGAATTTTTGTTTAGGGTTTTGTTATCTTTGACATATACCCTAATAATTTAAATATCTAAACCTGAAAAAACATCATATGGAAATAAATTAAATTATAGACTAAATCTAAATATTGTATAATGTTTTAAGGCTATTAACTTATTGAGTTATGGTAGACCTACACTATTTAAGAGCCACACAACCAATTTATTAGACATGTAATGGTATTTTCAATTATATCATATAATGTTATGTGGCCCACCCATGTATTCCTCACCTAAGGGTATCACATCCTAGATAAGAGGGTATATCATCAAATCAACCAACTATATAAATGATTCATAGTCTATTTTTAAGGATAAGATAATCCCCATGTATGGGTATCAAAACTAGCTCCCCGAAATATGTAAGGGATATCTGGTGAGTTTAATAAACTTTTAAAAAAAGTATTCTTATAGCCACCTAAATGTTGGTTAACACTATACGATTAGATCCTTTTGTATCACGGTCATATTCATCATCTTAATCCATCAAAATAAAAATAATTATATATATATAATAAGTCATTTTTATATATTATTATATGCTTCTTTTATTGACCCTGAATAATGAGATTAGTTAAACACTACATGACATTGAGAAGAAAAATTTATAAAAAAATTATCTTCACATGACCTCATAATAGTATGTAAAATGCTATATAAGCTATATGGAACTAGATGAATATGCCAGATCCATATTTTCTTTTTATAAAATTTATTATGGGAAATTGTTTAGAGTGTATGGGAAAAATATTATCCCAATCATAGGAGTTGTTTGTGTTGAATATTTATGTATTTTGAAACATTAAGATAAGATTTTCATGGTGAATCAGACTTCAAATGTAACGACATAAAATTTCCATTTCCATAATTATTTTATATATTATAAATCACAAATAATCACATAGATAATACCATAAAAAAATTATAAATAAATAAAAAATTAAATAAGTTTACTTTTTATAAATTAAGGATCATATATTGATTAAATATAAATTTGACTCGTGGAATAGTAATATGACCATTAAGAAAAGTAATCCAGCCAAACTAATAACAACATAACCTAAGAAATTTTATATAAATTTTAGTAATAATATAAATGTGAAAATGTTATAATTATATCATAGTTTATGTAAATTAATGTTTTTTAAAAGATAAAGTAAGTTAAGGTATAATCTATAAAGTGTAAATGTCTATTTAAAATATTATAATCAATATAATATGTAAAAAAAAATTTAAAAACATTTCTTAATAAATTAATATATTTTTAAATTATTATTTGATAATTTTATGAGATATTAATTTATTTTTGAATGTGATACAAAATCATTTATAATTTTATAATCGGTATTTTTCGAATAAATGATAAAGTGATTCAAAATTAAATTTCTCAAGTTAGAAAAAAAGTTAAAAAATTGAGTTCATATTTAAATTCTATATATCTTAAAATTGTTAGAGTAACTGTTTCATATTTTTATAAAATTGATTCATTTTTGTAGAATAATGAAATACTATATTTTATGGTATTTAACATTCTAGACAAATACATGAATTATTGAGTAATAGACAACGTATGGAAGAGTTAATCATTAATTGGTTAGAAAAAAAAACTTAATTAGTTACTATATATAGTTTTAAGAATATTCAATATTGATAGTCTTGATACAAAATAAAAATTAAATCATCACAATAATAAAAAATACCCCTATCCTCTTCTATAAATACCACTCAATACAACCCCTTCACCTCAAACCTTCTATGGAAAGGGGAATTTTAATATTCATCCAAATTACTCTTTTAATCCTCTTCCCCATGTCCATGAAATTTTGGTCTTAATAAAATACCTAACACAATTTCATTATTGATGTTCTCGAGGAGAAGAATTCAAGAGGTAAAACCTTTTATCTCTCTCTCTTTCAATTTCATTTATTTTATTATTATTCCATCAAATACTATAAATAAAAATTTACTATAACTATATTATATTATATATAATATAATTATAGTATGTTAATCGAATATCCATCATTAAAACTCTTTACTTATCATTGTTATTATAAAAATGAAAATATCATCCATGATGTGTCGATTTACCTCTATCGTGGACAATGCATATTCCTTTTTCATTACCTCCTTAATGGATAGTCATAAAACCATTCTAATAGTTTAACAAAGGAGTGAAATGTATTTTTTATGTTATATAGTTTTATGGAACCAATGTATATTTATACACAATATTATTTTATAAAACTAATCTTGTTCGTGATGGTCAAAAACAGAAAAATAATATAAACGACCATCATTAACATTTTATCCAATGAACCATCCTCATAAATGGTAACATAATGATATATTAACAATATATTCTAATTTAATTTCCTTGAAAAAATATATTTTGAAATATGGATATCAATTCCCATTTTACATGATCATTTAAGTAAGAATAAAAATTTACTAATCATGAAAACCAAGGAAATGAACACTCAGGGATGATGAAATTGAATCTTATAACTCAACAAAAAGGCCATAACTGAACATAATAAAATTATAATAAATTAATTAAATGTTTAATATATTCTTTATTAACTAATTAATGTATCTAATTTCATTATCAATGACAATATTGATATGTTCATAACACATTCAGACATACGGTAAGGGTTTTCTCATCTCACTTTCATTTATGTGGGATATGCCTTATTCACAATTATTTCTTGTACATGATATATTTTTACGTAACTTTTATGTATCATATCATTAATATATTTATCCTCTTTCTATCATATTATTTATTTTATTATCATTAAATTTATGGGGGCATATGGTTAAACTATTTGCAAAAGTGGTAAGGGATTCTCCCCAAACCTCCATTTTTTCTGTATAATCTTCATATAACATTATCCCAATATAATTAATAATAATAATTATTTAATCCTCATATATTATATTTGTATTTTAAAAATAAATGTACCTTGATCAATTATAATTTCTATTATGGGGAAATAATTGTTTAATAAATTTCCATTTTTAATTCCTCCTCATAAAAAAGCATTATTAATAGGAACTTCCCAATTTCTTACTCATCTTAAAGAATGATATATAATATTTTTTGAAGACAAAAATATTTTACCAAAATCAGTTACCATATCCAGAAAAACTCTATTTTTTAATTTCATGTTTTATGAAAATAATTATTTCTTTTTTCTTTTTTTAAGATTCAAATATATTTTCCCATGATATTCACTAAAGTGGCTTATTTCTAAAATTTATTAGACACTAATTGTACATATGTTATCTTCTTTTTGAAATAATTTATTAGGATCTATGAGAATTTTGTTTTTGAATATTCTTATAATATTCCTAAAATATAATTTCACTTTCCATCCCTATTGTTTTCTTAGATATACATGTTATAATACGATTTTATGAAAAATATAAATGATGTTCCAAATGTACTATTCATTCAAATTAAAAATGGAATTTCACTCATGAAATTATCAGGGATTTTATTAGATTATATTCATTTATTTGAGCACCCTCTTATGAATATTATGCTAAATATCTTATGTTAACATCAAAAATATATTACTCAAAGGTTTATGATTATTTTTACTAGGGATATTGTGTCTTGATACCATTTTTTCATATTATTATTGATAGTTATTTGATTATATAGGGAAATATAAATAAGTGTATATTTGTTTTTTAATATGTATATTTAATAAAAATGCATATTATTTATTAATTTAATCAATTATTTTATATATGACCAATTAATTGGACTTTTGTGAAACTAGTTGTGGACCAATTAATACTAGCCCTATGGACTGGGGATTAGTTAATGAAACCCCTTGGGTGGGGATCAGTTATAGATAGCCCCTTTATCCACTATCAGCCTCAGATATGAAATTATTTGGAAAAAGACCAATCATTGTTATTTTCATGGATAATTAGATGGGTTTCTACAAAAAATCATACCCTATAATGGCTGTATAATGGTTCATTTTCTCGATACAGAATATATGATAATATAGAATTTGTTTCATTTAGAAATTTATTATTATTATCTAGAGTATTTTCACTATTAAAAAAATATATATATTCATTTTCTTACTATATTTATTAATTATATGAAATTTTTTAGTTTTTCAATTTTGATTATGACTTATATATTATGATTCACTTATTGTTAATTAATATTTCTGTTATACCTAACACATACTAATAATTTGATTTCACACTTTATTTTTATCCATCCCGATGTCATGATGATGAAATTTTCAAATAAGTGAAATTGAATAAGATTTTTTTATTTTTTATGTCATATGTTTATTTAGATATGTAATAAGGGAATACTTCCAATATCTAGTTATTAAATACTACTAAACATATCGATCATGGTAATGTGATCTCATTAATCTATTCCAGTGTAATAAAATAATCACCAAGTCCTGGATACTAAGGATGTGGATGTAAGAGTTTGTATTGGATAAAAAAATTTACAAGCCTTTGGAACCCGGTTTAGGAAATCATAGATTAGATAATATAACCTTAAATTAGAATTTGATGATAACTATAAAATAATATCCTAGAAAATAATGATTTTAAAATTTGGCCACACGTAATTTTTTTAAATTTAGGTAATATAATTCAATATTTTTGGGATTATTAATTAAATTTTAAAATGACAAGAAATAATCTAGTTCATTTTTTAAATTATATATGGAGCCTCAAAAAAGGAATGGAACCTCACCCATGAACATGATCAAAATAGTATAGAGGATCAAATCTTTAGTGGTATTATGAAAATATTTCATAGGGAACAAGTCTCCCTAACATTCTCATAATATGATTACATATTATCATGTGGAAATAAGATAGAGAATAAATTATATAATTATATTTTATTTGGTGCAAAGCACGATATAAATAACACAACATGGAAAATTTTGGCAAAAGAAATAAGAGAAATATGTATTTTCCCACAAGTGATGAGGGTGGAATAAAACACCCTTTTATATTTTTAAAAAGGATAGGATTTTTTGTACAAGTATATTGATAAAGGACATTATTCATGAGATTTAAATGGTATGAAAAAAAATTCTAATTTGAAATGATTAAACTTCAAGGAGATTGGACACTTGGAA
The DNA here is from genome assembly GCA_963277665.1 of Viscum album. NCBI lineage: Eukaryota > Viridiplantae > Streptophyta > Magnoliopsida > Santalales > Viscaceae > Viscum > Viscum album. The sequence goes on along the minus strand of OY728146.1, from coordinate 636,496,591 downwards.
AACCAATTTCTTAAGCAAAAAATAAATATACCATAAAAGAGGATAATGGATTACGGTAAATTTTATGATGCTACCATAGATGAATAATAATGATCAATATTCCTTTTTAGATTAAATTATTATTTTATTTTTATATTTTATCAATAAGGCTCTTGTTATGATAATCATGAGATGTATAAGGATTGTAATGAAATACTATTTATTTAGGGAATTAGAAGCATGTGATAAACAAAACCATTAATAGGGAGATGTGATTCTACTATATGTTGATCTTTGTAAAGACACGTGAAATGGAAATATAACTACAAAAATGTGTGTGATGTTGAGATAAACATATATAGGTGTTTATGGGGTAATATTGGTGTCTATAAAGGTGGTTACTAATATGAAGATATATGTTATGAAATAATTATTATATGTTTCTATTTTTGGAATATATTAAAAAACCTAATATTTTTCTCTTGAAATTGTTCAGGTTTTCATAATGGATTAAAGTATGTTAATATATTCATATATTTGGTATGTGAAAATATTAGCTAAATTATTTAGGGAGTCTTTTGTTATGTTGATATTGTATATTTAGTGACCATAATTCTAAATTATAGATATTTAAATATGGAAGGATTGTTTTTGTATGAGTCTTAAGGTTAAGTTATTATGTAATGGATTATGGATATTATTGATTAAGATTAAAATGGGATAACATGTGCTTATCATTTTGGTTTGTGTAAACATTGAATGTCTAAAGGAATGAGTTGTGGATATTACGATTCATCAATTTGATTTAGGAAAACAAATTCCTTGAATATATTTATATACATTCAATAATTGAAGTGGATATAGATATGAGAATAACCAAAGGGTTATATAATGACAAGGATCATAATCAAGTATTTTTATTTTCTCTAGTACATATATGTATAGTAAAATAATCATTCAACTAGGAAAAGAATTTTAGAACAAAAATATTTTCCATTCACATTTCTTCTAATGAAATAAAATTTCTTTTAGTAGATCTCTAAAATATTGTTTTGTTCAGGTTTACATTTAGAGGAGAATTTTCACTATCATTAACCATCAGGACTTGATTGTTAGTTTTTATTTCATGTCTATATTTTCTCATTGCACTATTGTTATATTATTCAAATTCTTTATTTTAAAGTGAACTTATTATTTACATTTCCCTATTATTAAGAAGATGTATTATAAACTTAATTTATGATGTGGGTATCCCCCAATGTAATTTGCAACTATCAACTTATGATTTTAAAAATAGAATTTCTAAATTGTGAGGATGAAATTTATTGATGGAAGGGAGAATGTAACAACCAAAATTTCTATTTCTAATAATGATGTTATTTAATATAAATCATATAAAATAAAATATATAAAACAATAAAATAATTATAAATGATTTACTAATGGAATAATAGGTATTTATAGAAATTAAGGAACCAATTATAATGTAATAGTAATTTGACCACGGGATTTGTATTTTGACCATTATAAATTTTAATTCATCTAATATAATAGTATCCTCATGGATTAAAGTGTATATACAACCTATGAATGTAATAAATTGAAAAATGTTATAATTAAATCATTGTTTACTTAAATAAATGTTTAAAAATAATATATTACGTGATAATATTTTTTGTAAAGAGAATATATTTATTTATAATTAATATAATAATTTATAGGTAAATTTATTTTCATAAAATAAATAATAAATTAATATTTTTTATTAGATGATTTTAAGATAATTTTATGAGACTATATAATTTTAAAACATTTTAAAAAATAAGTTATAATTTTATAATCTCTATTTTTGAATAAATGTTGATTCTAATTAAAATATAAATTTCTTATATTTAGAAAATTATTTTTTACAAAATGGAGTTAATTTTTAAACTGTACACATCTAAAATTGGTTAGGGTGTGTTTTTTTATTTTTATAAAATAATTTATTTTGTGTGAATAGTGAAATTCAATAATTTAGGGTATTTAACTTTGTAACCAAATACATGAATATTGAGTCATGGATGATGTATGGATGTGGTAAACACAAAAGGTTTAGAAATAATATGATTTAATTTCTATATTTAGTCACAAGAATCATTTTTATTGATAATTTTGATTAAAAAATAAACAAATGAATAAGTTAACCAAAAAACACCCCTATCATATATTATAAATACCACCGATCACCATCCCTTCGAATAGAAACATATTAGAATTTAATCTTGATAATATTATGCAATATTCTTATCCAAGTACTCTTCCCCATGTCTATAATCTTCTTGTATAAATAATATCCCATACCCAAGTGCCAGAATGAGGTTCTCAAGGAGAAGAGTTCAAGAGGTAAAACCTTCTATCTATATCCCTATTAATTTCATTTATTTTCTTCTCATTACCTCACCACATCTATCAAATCATGCATGATAACTCAATTATATTATATATACTAGAATTTTATTATATTAATGTAATATCTACCATCAAATCTCTTCTTCTCTCCCTTTTATTCTTAAAATGAAAATATCGTTCATGATGTGTCGATATATAACCATTGTGGACAATGAAATTTCAATTTCCATTACCTCATTTAAGGCTAGTCATAAAACCATTGTAATAGTTAAAAAAATAATATAACATTTATATTAAAACGTATTCATGGTATATTAACAATTATATATATATATAATAGTAATTAATAAAATCAAACTAGTTTGTGATGATCAAAAAATTCCAAAATAATCTAAGAGAATATCATTAACATTTTATCTAATGAATCGTACTCATATATGGTAAAAAATGAAATATAATACTGTATAATATAATTGAATTTCATTAATAAAATATAATTTCAATTCTGGAAAATTATCCACATTTTACAAGAACTTTTTTACATGAATACATGTTAACCAATCATGAAAACCAATTAAAGGAACACTCCCAAATGAAAAAAGCGAAACTTCTAACTCATGAATAAGGTCATAGATGAACTTAATATAATTATAATAAATAATATTAATGTTTAATATGTTATGAATTAAATTATGAATGGATTTAATTTCATTATCAAGGAAATTTAGTATAAGTAACGAACAATTTCAGACATAAGGTAAGAGTTTTCTCACCTCACTTTCGTTTTTATGGAATATGTATTATTCACCACTATTTCTTGAGTGTGATGTATGTATAATTCCCATTGATGTACAATATCATGAGTTTATTTATCTTTATAGAATTAAGTTTCTAATTTGATGATCAGTAATTAATGGGTCATACATTTTGACTGTCCGTAAAGTGGTAAGGGGTTCTCCCCGAACCACCATTTTTTCTTTCAGGTTATGATTTCTCCCTATTTATCCCACTGTAATTATTCATTATTATTAGGTATAATTCCAAATATCTATATTTATGTACCAGTGATATGTACCTATCTCAATTATTAGTTATTTTACAGGGACATAATGGTTTTATAAGATTCCATTTTAGAATTTTTCCAATTGGAAAGCCCAATGAAAGGGAACATCCAAATTTCTTATCCATTTTCAAGTATAACACATAATCTGTTTAAGAAACCAATATATTTTTTAAAATGACTAAATTTATCATGAATTTTTTTTTAATTTCTATTTTTATGAAAATAATTATGAATTTTCCTAATTTAAATAATATTTTATAATTTCCCTTAAATAGTACTAATGTGGATCATTTATAAAATTTCATAAAACTTTTTTACATGTTTTCAATTAAATAGGTTAGAATTTTACATGGTATATGAAAAATTTAATTTTGGATATTATTTTTATATTCAAAAAATATAATATCATTTTTCATTCCATTTTATTATATATGGAACATATGTTACAATATAATTTTATGACAAATACAAATGATTTTCCCAAATAATTATTCATTCCAAAGTAAAAAAAGAGTATTTAGATTAATAATTTCTCAATTAATTTATTATTATATTTTCATCTATTTCAAAAACCTTCTCTAATCCTTATCATCAATCTATTATGTAACCATATACCATATTTTTTTGAAGGGATTGTGATTATTTTTATTAGGGATGTAATATATTATTACCATTCATTATATTACTCTTGATATTAATTTGATGATCTGGGGAAACATTGGTAAATATGAATCATTTATTCCATATGGATATTTGATGATAAGACATATTATTTATTAATTAAATAATTTATTAGATATATAAGGAATCATTTGGATTGGTATGACATGGGTTTGGGATCTGTTATTGTAATCCCTATGGGTTGGGGACAGGTTAATGCATGCCCTATTGGTGGGGCCAGATAATAGATATCTAATTGATTCATCTGTAGTCTCATGAGTGATAATATATTGGTAAAAACACTATTATAATTATTTCAAAGCATAATCAGAATGGTTTCAACCCACAAACATAAAAAATATTGATGGAATGATGGTTCATGATCCAGATAAATGAAATTAATAATTAATCATTTCTATCATGCAGTAATATATAATTAAATTCCGTCAGATTTTAACTGTGAAAAAATATATGGATGTATTTTCATACTCTTTTTATTGATTATATGGAATTTTTTAGTTATTATATATGGATTATCTTTCAGTTGTTATTGATTTATGTTTCTAAAGTATCTAACCCTTATTGGTCATTTTAGCTCACACTTTATTTGTTTTCCATCCCAGTTTTCTGAAGATAAAAATTTAAAAATTTTCATGGAATAATTTTTTTATGTTCTAGGATAAATTACCAATGTGTTCAGGGAACCAGGAATGTATCTAGTTCTTCAAGGCTACTAAACCAGTCGATTATGGTGATGTGATCTACTGTCTCTATGTAATTATAATGTAATATCCATTGAGACTATGCTATTGGGGTCGATATTATTACATCCATTCCAAAATAATGAAATTTAATGAAGATATATATTATTAATGGATTTCAATAAGGTAGATATTATTATTTGAAACTCACATAAAATTTTCATATATAAGATACACCACCTTCTTTTAGTAGGTTATGATATATCATAGTGGTAAAAGAGTATCTTCAATTGATTTATTCACATACTCCATAAATGTGACTTTTTTATGAAAGGTGTGTTATAAGAAGTATAATTTTATAATCATTTTAATTTATTAGTGGAGAAAGGAACTGCATAAGAACCATTATGGTAATTTAGGAAAAATAAAATCTCCTTATTAAATTTATAGTTTTCCAAAACCCTATTTTTTGGGGATTAATTTTATGGAATTTAATTTATTTATTTATGTAAATACTTTCATATTTGAGATGTATAATTCATAAAAAATTACATTATAAATATTATAATTCCATCCATTTAAAGGTATTTTTTTACCAATTATATTTTTGGTTTTAAGGTGATCGTATTATTATTTTATTTATGAAATTATAATATCAATCTAGGGATTCCATTTATGATTATTTTTATTATATAGAAATGAATATTACTTATAAATAATATTTTATATATTTTGTGAAGTAATTTTATTATGTCAAAACTCCTTGAATTATTTTTCTGTGAGTCCCATAAAATTTTTTATTACTTTTATTATTTATTTATGAGCATATTTTCCTTTAAGAAAATTTTTGATAAGTTTATTATATATAGAATTATATACACATTTGAAAATAAATTACATAGTTATTATGATTATAAAAGTATATTTTAATGGAATTTTACTAAAAAATTAAATCTTGGAAAACATATATATCATATAAAATTTGGAACATTGGTATTGATTATGAGAATGATGAATGGAGAGTGAAACCATGACCTTAAGGGAACATTATACAAAAATATATATTTAGCTTTTTAATATTTGAGGCTACCAAATGTTTTTTTCAATATTTTTAAAGTGAAACAAAACATAATTGGTTTGATGAAAAATATATAATATTTTCCTATGGGGTTTACTATAATTAAAAACCTATGATTACTCTATGATGTAGTGGCCTAATATAGTTTTCATTTTTAAAAAATAAAATAAGATGATTTAAATTTTCTTGACATAACAATAATAAAACAATGAAATTTAAAATTCAATATGATAAAAATGTGGTAAGTCTTATGTTATTTTATTTCATTTATTATCATAATAATTTAAAAATAAATTACTTACCCAGTTAATAGATTTATTGAACTATTTCACAATAGATTCTACTTTCCTCCCTTTATTATGTTTGACGATGGTGAGAACAGTTAATAAAATATTCCACTAGAATATTCATTAAACTATGTGTGAATGTCATAATAAAAAAATTATTATCTTTGGAAATACCCAATAACTTAATTTTATTCCCAAGTGACCATATTTGATCATTCTCTCTTTGTTACATGTTTATCGATCAAAAAACACTCTAAACATGAATCTATAACAATCAATTGATATGATGAAAAACCAATTTGAGGGATATAAGATATCCTTAATGAATGAAATAATTAATAAAATTATTTTATAAAAAATAAAATTTCAACATACTAAATTATGATTTAATGGATTAAAATCATTAATTATGAATTTAGAACCATAATGTTTAAATAATCAACATATTAGACTAAAGAATTACAAATGGGTTACCTCCCCTTCCGAAATCAGTCAAATTTTATGCCAATAAAATAAATATGTTACAATGGATATTTTAGGGGTAAAATACATATTAAAACATTATAAATTAAAAATAAAAAAATTGAAAATCCAAGGAATGTATTAGAGGACTTCTAGACCCTTCTCAATGTGAGTCTCTCACACTAGGATAATGGCATCTTAATTTATAGGCATCAGTTTTCCAATGAAATTTCATTGAATATAAGAAACTTCACATAAAATATGATAATTTTTCAAACATTAGTTTATCAATAGACTTTAATTTTAATTAAATTTTAATATTTCACATAAAAGTTCCTTTGATTATATTAGAGTGAGATAATCCAGTTTTGACTTCTCATATTTTAAAATTTTAAATTTTCACCAATACCACACTCTTAAAACGGAACATAAAAATCCTTCAATCCTAAAATAAATTTTCATGGAATTGGTATATTGATATATATTCAGGGAGTGAATTGTCTCAGCCAATGATTTCAAATAAATTCAAGCCCCATCTCACAAATACAATGGATGTGGTATATCATCCCAACTAATTCATTGTATATAAACACAATAAATGTTGACTCCAATTGTAATCCTCAAAAATACCTTCCATTATTAGTGAAAGTATTTTTTATTATTCTTCTCATTCATTCATGTAAATCAACAATAGTGATATTATAATTTCACAGACAAACCATTTCACTTAACATATGAATTATTTATAAATAAGTCTTATCAAGCTTGTCCTTAAAATCTTATTCCCATATGAGTTTTCTCACCAAGAATGATATGGAATTTATATTGGAAATATTAGATTATTATTGTATCTTAATAATTATATGTATAATCTCATTTAGATAAGCAAGATTGTGGGATGTGAGAGCCAATATCAGATTTCATGGTATTAGAATAGTCAACATTGACTGTAGAACAATCCAATAGTGGCGTGATAGTGGAATGAGGACTGATTTCAGATCAAAGAGGTTAGAATATGTTGTTACTAATATCAAATGACAACAACATATAGTACACTAACAGAAAATACTAGTGGTAGCATACAAGGATGTAGGTAGAAAGACTGATAACACAACTATGCATGTTGAAAGAAATATTGGTGATATAATACAATGATTGTTGTTGAAGTGAGGACATTGTGGTAGAAGGGGATTGTATGTATCATAGATGATTAATGATGGAATAATATGAACATTGATATATTTTTTGTTTTCTCTAAGTTACCCTTACGTGTTAGTTAGTCTTCCCTTATACAACTTGTGTTTATCATTACAAAAATCAGGTTTACCTTTATCAATATGCAAGAAAATAAATTTTACACTTATGAGTCCCATTAAAAATGTGAGGTATCATTACATAGATCCTATAAATAGAATAAAATATTTTTACAGTATGTGGTGTAACATTACATAGCACATTAATGTCTGTAATTTATCATATATAGCACATGAATTACCTTATCTAGCATTACATATAATTATGTAATTAGATGATACATTTATATATCGTCTGAAATGTTTCCTCTATAATGGTATAAATTATTACTCTATTATATATCTTCTAGGACATTTATAAACATGTAAACTTCAAAATTTTCATTTTCAAAATTAAACATACCAATTTTTTATTCTAATTTACTCAGAATTAATTATTCAAATGAGAATCAGGAATATTTTCATAAATAAATTAATTAAATGGGTAATATTATCCAACTATTAAAATTAAATTGAAAATTTAAAAAATAATGGAAAATAATTGTTTCAAATATTTAAACTCAAAATTTTCTTGTCCTCAAGAATTGATTCTAAAAAAATATCTTAGGTGGAACCAATTCTAATAATATTTAAATTTCGTAGGTATGAAAAAAAAAGTTAAATGATAAATTATACTTTACACATACAAAAGAACGAAAAAATAATTTAAATATTCTCAAATAAACCAATACCGCACAATTTTTTTAATTTTTCCAACTGATAAATTATGGGCCTTCTACTAGCATCTGTTTAAGCATCACAATTTATTAGTATTGAGAATGATATGTTTCGATCTACTTCATATTTAATATATTTCTTCTCTTATAACTCTTGCTATAGATTTCATTATAGTTATACTCATACATGAGTACATTGACATTTTCATAATCTTTCAATTCCTATGCACTCTCATAATTAAAAATAGAAAAATAAAACTAAATAATAAAGACTATGTAGTGGAGAATCATATAAGTATTAGTATTAAGTTTGGTAGTTATTTCGGTGTAACGTTTATGGGTCAAAGTGCTTATTTAATATAATGAATAATTTAGATATCCAAATAATAAAATAATATAAATATATCCTTCACAATGAGAACTCACACTCCCCAAACCAAATTTAATGGGCATGAATATAGAAAGAATTGTAAAAGAGGTGAACCTTCTTGAATTTACTCTATTTTTTCTTTTTTGAAGCTTATATTTCACATATTATAACTTTTTAATGTTATTCTTCGACTAAATCTCCCAAACGCCACTAATACCCATATGATAAAATTAATTTTTTCCATAATAGTTATTTTTATATTGTCTGCTTCCATAACCCATTTTTCCATTTTCCCCTTTTTGTTAAACATTTTAAAAATAATAAATGTGTATTGAATGATTGATTAATTAATAATAACATGAAAAATATCACCCTTTAATTTATTAAATAAAATGTAATACATTCCTTATACTATGACTTCCATCACACCGACATGTCAAATGAAAAATGTAGTCACTTCGGCACTACTGGCCAGAGGCCAGTTATATTTTATCACAATATCATAATATATAGGGAATAAAATCATGAAATTCTAAATATTTTATTATTATTGTTAAAATATATAAATACTTATATCCAATATACATTTTAAAAAAATTGCAGAAATATATTTTCTTGAGAACTCTATTTTTTTCATATCACTACATATCAATCAAAAAATAATTATTGGTATCCTATGGGAAATTAAACATAATAATGGGATGAGATCAATTTATTAGAAAGGGTATGTTTACAATATATGCTATGAATAATGAAGGAATAGTCAATATAGAAAGGTAAATAACAGAAAACGATCCATTTGACAATAATATGATCATAATGTAGCCCGAATATATGATGATAAAATAATTAATTATAAATAATCACAAGATAATGATACTTAACAATGGATTTTATATGTAATTGAATAATAATATGGTATATCAATAACTAAATTCAAAATTATGGGATGCATAATGACTGTTATATAAAACATATATCTGAGGCCTCATGTGAAGATATCTATTACTACCCTGGATTCATTTAATGATATCTAATACCATTGATGAATCATGCCAAGTCATATGTATAAATGGATAAGGCCTCATTCAAAACCATTTCTAGTTTTTCTCAAGATACCCACTGTTGTATTGAGGGAGATATAGTGAGACCCCCCCATCTATTATAAAGCCTAACGCATTCCTCAATTTAAAGGGGTGAATACCTAATGCACATAATTATTCATTTTGAAAACTAGATAACATATCAAATAATTAAAAATAAGAAAATAATTAAAAATAATCATAATCCATACCTCCTAAAATTGTGAATGGTATTAAAATCAAACATCAAAAAATTAAATAGATTGTAAATCATCCAAGAAAATAATAAGAATGGTATGAACGAGACATATCCCCAACCAATCATATGTACATTAATGTTTTAATGTAATTGATGAATATAAATAATGTAAAAATATATTTAAATGATATATTTGAGAAATAATTTTTGATTAAGAAAATAAACTTTTTAAAGCATAACATTTTTTAAAACACCTTTCTTTGAAAATCACCTAAAACAGTATTCTTAGAATGAAAGTTATAAAAATGAAATGGAATATTCATAGAAATAATGTTCATGATTATGGAATATTATATAAGGTGTGTTCAATTTAAAAAGAACATTACTTTTTCACATTAAATTTTTTAAGAAAGTACATTTTTTGGGAAGTGATAAAAAGATTCCTTTCACATTCTTGGTAAACTACAAACATGAATTGTTTTTAAAAAATCATTATATTAAATTGTATAAAATATATAAATAATAAAAAAATAAAATTAATTTTAGTAAATTAATTATAAATTTTTAATAACATTTTTTAAAACATTTCTATTGAAAATGATTTTGGGAGAAGAAATATTTCTGACTTAATTGATAAATCAAGTACGATTTTTCAAAAACTCATTAAAAATTAATTTAAGTACTAAATAATAAAAATATGGTAATATTAAATAAAAATATCAACAATAAACATAGAAGAATAAAATTATTTGGGGTTATAAAGAAACCGTCAAATAGTTTACCTCAATTAATTTTCAATAATAAAAATTCATGATTAGAATGATATAGTGAAATAACATATTACAATTACCATAAGATTAAATTGAGAATTAATCCATTAATAAATTGTGTGATTCTATGGTATGTAAAATAAAATAAGTTGAAATAAAACATAAGGTAGTAAAAAGGAATTATACACATAATATTTGATTGACAAAATCAATGATATAGATATTTAACCTATTTAAAGTAAATGTAGTTACAAAATCACTTACGTCACCATTAATTTTGGTTAAAGTGTGTTAAAATCCTATATCGAGGTTTTCAAAAAATATTAACATACAATATAACCAAATTAGAATTTATAATTTCATATATGATAATTTTTTAGTATATTATCACATTTTCATTAATTATCGTTAATTATTTTTGTTGTTTTGAGTAATACTTTTATTGTTTTCTCATGTGTGTTTTATCAATAAATATATGGTTCCGAAATATATTATACAGTTATATACTATTAATAAAAATAATTAAAATGTAATTATCATATTACTACCATAATTATAATTTTAATTCCAATCATTAATTAGGATGAAATAGTTTTTTATGTTGCGATCATGGAGACTATAGGTCATACTTACTCATGAGTAATAATTACACTTTCCAATGATCATAATACATAGGTGGTAAGTAATATTTTTTAATTAAATAAGTTTCATAATATATTATATACCATATAGTTTATTTAAATAAACTTATACATATCATCCATGTGGTGGGTGATTGAAAGAAAGACACATCGCTTGATAGAGGCTGTAGTCCCAACATATACAAAAGATGAAATAATATTTATGTGAGTTAAATATTAAGAGAGAATATTATACATTTAAAATGATAAATATTTCATGATTATAATAATTATTTAATTTTTGTTAAACATATTTCTTAACTTTTTAATTAAAAAAATTCATTTTCAATAGTTAGTGAAACATGAATAACATCACTTCGTGAGGTTGTATACTTCCCTACACAAGTACGAGATTATTGTATACTATATATAATGGAAATATATATATATATATATAATGAATATATATGGGTAAATATATTTTAAATATCATATATAAAATTTATTTTCATCACAGAATCCCTCTTTGAATGATGATAATGGAAGAATGAATGTCATCGATTCACGAGGTGGTAATACATTGTACACAGGAACAATGTTTTCATAACCCTTTTAATAGATGTGGAGTAGTTATAGGTCATGGAAATATTATAAAAACATCCCAGTATATTAAACATACTAAGGATATTATATTAACATTTTTTAATAATATAATAAATAGTTGGATAATGAAAAAATATAATCGTAGTCATTGAAGAAGATAACCTCTTCTTCAGGCATCCACATTAGGATTGCACTATGTCCTTACTAGGAAAGATTTGGGCCCAAAATAGAGACTATAGGATAAGAGGAGGTAATTTTGGAAGTTATTTTGAATACTATTTTAAAAAACAATGAGGTTTTAAAGTGTGAAGAATAGGGGAGGTGGCTGGGATTTTATACGTTGGGTGAAAAGAATACACAAATTTTTTAGAATATATTCAATCATTCCCACTTTTTTATCGTGACACATGATTAAAATATTTTAATTTTTAGAATAAATAACATATTAGGTTGATATATTTCTAGGAAATGGGTGTTTTAAAAATTTTTAGTTTTATATTATCCTTTATATTCTTAGATTAAACCCTCGCAAGTGAATTATGACTTTAATCGTGGAAATTACTTTTAACTGTATTCACTACTAAATTTTGTCAAAAATTAGGTATTCCTTATTAAATATTATATATTATCATGACTCAAATTATTTAATCCATTTTTCAAAATTATATTTACATTATTGGAAAATTTTAAATTACAATTAATACCTCTTACGTGTGGAGAATGTGAGTTTTGAAAGCTAAAATTTTGAAAACTTTACAATGTTATTATATTAAAATTAAATATAAACATGATTATAATGACCTAAATGAAATTATTTTATATTTAATTTAATTAAATTAACTTTAAAAATAATTTAATTTATAATTTAACATTACATGTAATTTAAATTAAAATGTTTTATTCAATTAAAATGTTGTATTTTCCATTATTAATATAAAATGATACATTTCAGAAAAATCCCAATGATTATCCATAACATAATATTCATAAAAATATTTAAAAATAATAATATTATTTTTTTAACAATATTTTCTAAAATATTAAAAAATTAATTTTATATTATGTGTAGAAGGAAAGACTAAATAGTCTTTTAGAAAAATATTGTTTTTTAAAAAACATGTCTTCTTTTTTTAATTTATTCATATTTTATTTTTAAATAATATATAACCATAATTTTAATAATTTAATTAGTAATATTTATAAACTCCATTCAAATGTCAATGTGATAACTATTGTATTAAATAGTATCAATTTAAGTAAATTTTACATTTTATTAAAGTCAATCATGTATGTTATAGTGGCTGATCTCAATGTTGTATGTAAAAAAATATAATATATGTTTTTAATGTAATGAAATATAATTTTTAGATAGAATTTAAATAAAAATAATTATATTTTAATGTCTTCAAGAGTTATATTTTATTTTTATTGTGGTTTCATGTGTCAAAGGCATAATCGAATACAACGTTTTTATTTTAGAATTTCTATGTGTTATATACTCAGCACATTAAATAAATTATATCATCTAAATCTAAACATTATCTTTGACATCAATTCATAAAAATTAAGAAAACCCATTATTTATAATCCCTCTTCATAAATATGGTTAATAAAATACATTATTAATAAGCGAGATATAAAAGTAGAAAGGACACATATAATAAGATATTAATTTGTTTCTATTTAAGAGAATATTGGTGTAATGTAAATCTATGAAAATTGAATAAATGTATATGTAATTTTATATAGTGTTTAAGCTTAGTTACTATATGCAATATATTGGTAACTATAATGTTAAGGGCATCAAAACCATAAATCTGTAATGATTTAAAAGACTACCTGATTCATTAGATATGAAAGTAATAAGATAACATTTTTGTTCAAGACCCCTTTTCTAATTTTGAAGAATTATTTTTATATTTAAGAATATTTGAAAATATACTTACCTGATACATTTTATATTTGGTAAACCCAATTTCATCCTTTGGTTAATCTTCGGTCAATTTCATATTCTTCCATTACTCCGGGTACTAAATATCCAAAAATGAATTTTTTATAACTAATGAATTCAAATTAACTTTTAATGGATTTTCGGATCCATAAATCAATGATAATAATTTGCTTATTATCTAGATATTATTATAACAAAAAAAAAATCACAGTTTCCCTATATTCATAAATAATAATATGTTAAAGTAATACACTAATCTCTAAAACATCATGCAAATTTCATCTTAATCAATTTCATAAATAGTTTTATTATGACCCTTCAATGATTTTTTAATATCTAAAAAATTAAAAATAATGTCATTAAATTTAAATATAACCTTATCATTAATCCCTTGAACAAAAAAAAGTGTCACCTAATCATAAAATACCAAACATTGGAATAAGAATATCAATAATTATATTGAAATATGTTAATAAACTGAATTACTATAAAAACATTTTGAAATATTAAATATTCAATCATTAATTAATTACAACAGATATTATGGGATATATCTCTTAAATCAAAAAATGTTCTTCACTCCATCCTTGATAATTAAATCCTCATTTTAAAAAAAAATCATTAATTAATTAATATTAGTAATTAATATGCAATTTACATTATCCATATCAATCATCTCATTATAAAAACATAACTATATCCACATTAACAAAATATTTATTGTTACCTTTCCCTCAAACATTTCTTTTTCAAAAAAAATAATCTATCCTCTAAATCACAATTCAATTTCAATCATACTATTCGAAAAATGATTTCATATCATTAAAGAAATAATAATGTAGTACAATTCTTATAAATTCCATTATTCTTATCTATATAGTATCATTTATTAAAATACACATATATTAAAACTCAAGAAACCAAGCATAATAACATTAATAATTCCACTTCATGTTTGGTAATAACATAATCTAAGACATGATCCAATAGCTTCATTTATTGTATATTTATTTTAAACTTGAGACATTTATTTTCATAGTTCCGCATCACCTTAAAATTGAGTCAGTGTACATTCATAAAATTTCTCTTCTCATTTTATTCACGATAATGGTTTTCTTTTCTCTCTTACCATTTTTCAAATAGTAATTATCTTTAATGAATTGATAGTGTGCTTCATTGAATAATTATAATATAAGGTATTATACTTCATTCCCTTTTATAATTTTTTCATCTATTTCCAGGTTTTCCTTTTCTTCCCCTGATTCCCTTTATATACATAATACATAAATTATTCTTTCTCGATATTGTTTTATCATGATAATATGTCATCAAATGATAATAATTTTAGGATAGTTATTACCTTTGAAATGCGGGATTAATCCTATAATATATGTTTTCCATAATATATCTTTTCTTATATCTATATCCCAATGATTAACCTAAATACCCTTTGATACCATCTATAGTAACACTGACCCTTGCAGCCGAGTCATGTAGTATGCATTATTATATTAGGAAAATATATGAGGAATCAAATCCCAATGAACTAAGTAGTTTACTACTCAAGATAAACTTGACACATTGTTGATTCACATTTTCATTAAAAACATAATATTAAATAATGTGTATTCCTTATAATTGTTTTATTCCCTTTTAAAAATACCTTTATATCAATCATAAAATATATTCTAGGATACTATGGAAGGTAAAACATAAATTAAAGGAGATCTCAATTTCTATGTAATGGAAGGAGTACAATAGAATTTATGAATAAATAATGTATAATCAATATAGAAAGGTATGTAATTGAAATACATTCTATTTAATTAATAACATCATATTAATACTGATGTAATAAATGATGGCCATATATTTCTCTATAAATATTCAAATGAACATGAAACATAACCATGTATATTCTACCATGTTAGATAATCATATGGGATATCAAAAACTAAATACACAATTATGGGATATGTAATGGTGTTATCTAGAAAATACCATTGATGCATCATGCCAATACACAAGATACAAGAAAGGATCAATTCCAAGACAACTAATACAATCAAGGAATTTATAAAACAAATCTATATAAATGGGAGTGTGGATGGCCAATCCCATATCTAATTTTTCTAATGAGACTATTTAATGCATTGAGAGGCTATATCAGGCCCCTCCCATCACATAAAAAGTCTAATTTATTCTTAATAAAAAGGGGTAAAACTAATTTAACATAAATATTAGTATTTGAATAAAAAAACTGACATATGAAATTTTAATACATACCCCATTCAACAATCATAATCCCAAACCATTCAATGTAAAATGGTGAATACTGATAAAATTTTATATCATAAACCAAACCGATAGTAAATCATTCATGAAATGAATAAGGGTGGTATAAATATAACCCATACCCATTAGATAATATGTTTATTAAATGTTTGATTGATGTTATGAAAAGAAAACTCAACAAATATCATTAAAAAAATCTTGAGTAACATATAGTTTTCATTTTGGAAATCATATTTTTCAAATAATAAAAATTTCTAGAATCTTTTTCATTTATAATCAAATAAAATCATTTTATATAAATTGATTATTATAAACATGAAAAGGATGCCTCAAATAAATGATGATGTTGATGGTGGTTAATTACATATGTATTATACAAGTTAAGTAAAAAATCAGTTTTTCACTATAAGAAGGATAAGAAAGAGCCTTGTTGGGAAAATGATAAGAAGATTCCATTCTCAAATTTGGTAAATAAAAAATGAGAATTTTTATGAAAACAACATAATATTATATTGAATTTTTTTTTAAATATTTTAATTTTTAAAAATATCCACTAATAAATCAATTTTAGAAGCTAAATAAATATGAAACTTATTTATAACACATAGTTTGGAAGATAATAGATATTATACTAAATATATAAATGATGTTATATTTTTTGAAAAAAAAAATTATGAATTAATTTAAGTACGAAAGAGTGGTAAAATGTTACTATTAAGTGTAAATATATTTAATAACCAAAATGTAATAAAATGAAATTTTTTATCATGAAATTTTAAAATAATGTACATCAAATAAAACACATAAATAAACAATTCTAGTTAGAATGAGACTATTAAATATCATTGTACAATGAGAATAACATTGAAGTGATAATTAATAAATGGATCAATTATTTTAATCAACAATAAATAAAAATAGAATTAGTGGATATAAAAAGTAATGTAATAAAAATTCATTATAAAATTATTCTTATAATGATATGATCAATGATGTATAAGTTTGTCAAATGAATAGAAAATGATTAAAGAAACCCCTTACGTCAACATTCTTTTTAGTGAAAAGTGATTTAATATTCTGTAAGGTTGTTCTAAACAGGTATTTATCTATAAAATTACCATATTAAAAGTTATAATTTCATATATAGACATTTTATAACATATTATAACCCATTGATTAATTATCTTTTATTATATTGATTTTTTGAATGGTTAATTTTCTTGTTTTCTCAATTATTTTTCATCATGAGAAATCTTTTTTTATTAATATTATATAGTTCCATATTATGAAATGATGGTATGTAATATTTTAGGAATAAATGATGATAAAAAATTTACTTATACAATATTATTAATTTAAATGTTCATATCATCCATGTGGTGTCGTGATGAAAATAATGTCACATTACATCGTGAAGGTGGTAATTCACACATACACCAACAATGTTATCACCTTTAGGAGAGTGGAAAGGTAAGATATAGTATTATAATTTTATATTGATAAATATTTCATTAATATCAATATTATTTCTTGTATATCACATATATTGAATAGAATTAAAATGATTATATTCTACATAACTCATTAGTGAATGATGAATCACATTGCTTCACAAGATGATACCCCTTTTGCACATGAGAAACGTTATCATATCTCCTATGAAATGGAATGTAATATATATATATATGATGTAATGAATCCATAGGTATAAATATTTTTTAAATATAATATATATACCAAATATTTATCATCATACCAAACTGTGAAATGTGTTAATGGAAGAATGAATGACATTGGTTCGCAAGACGGTAGTCCTCTATATACATGAATGGTGATTTCATAACCCATTTCATGAATGTGTATATGATTTATGTTAATTAACAAATTTTAACAACATCATAGTATATTTAATATATTTATGATATTATATTATAATTTGTCTTCAAAAATAATTTTAAAAAATGTCACTTCTAAACTAAAATTCTAAATTTACCACTATTCATAAAAAAATGTATAATTTTATAAAAATAAAAAAAATTACCATTTGATAATTTAAATATCATGATATCTAAAATTATGATTTATTTTCATTTAAATTTTATAAAATTTGTAAAATTATTTTTAAATTATGTGTCCGTGGTATGACTAAACCATCTTTTAAAAATTTACAGTATTTCTGAAACATTTCATTTTCTATTAACTAACTATTTATTATTTCATATCCATAGATAACACTAATTTTCGAATTTTAGTTCTTATTATTAATACCCAACATTCCTATGTTTTAGTGATAACAATTATATTAAATTGTAATATTTTAAAAAAAAATCCCATTTCATTTAAAATCAATTTTTTTGTGTAACACAATCTAAACCTTTTGTTGCATGTAATGCAAGCTAAAATCATTTTTATATGTAATGAAAAAATTTGAATGGATTTAGCTAACTTAAAAATAAATATATCATAATGTGTAAAGGTGATATATCTTTTTCTAATCATGTTGCTGCATGTCATTAATGCTATTGAATGTAATTTTATTCCATTTGAATTTTGGAGTTTCACATGAAATATCATTAAAAACCCCAAGAGGACAATAAGAATGGATATAATTATATATTAACTTATATCATTCATAATCAGTTAATTTTTAGTCTCTATTTAATATAGTCAGATCAATATTATAGGTGGTCTCAAGGATTATATCTTATCCAAAAATACCCCCAATCATATTAATTGTGATTTTTCCTAGTAATTTCATTGATGAGTTCCAATTAAAATTACAGATTTTGGAATTCCCCAATATCAATGATGAAATATTATAAATATATATATAATATATATTAATTAAGAAAATATACTCATCAATTAATATGAAATTTCTCAACTAGTGATGGTATAAAGTATTAATAACAAATCAATCGACATTAATTTATGAAATTCAAATAAATAAAAATTGTATGTTAATTTTATTTACATGAAACAAAAAAATTCATAAGATTATGATTCAATACATTAATAATTACTCTTAATTATTATCATGAAATTTTCCATCTTAATAATTTGATCACATTATGTTTGAATTATGAAAAATGAAATCATAAAATTTTTAGGAAACACATGCCTCCATGATTAGTCATGTAAAGTATGATGTTTTTGAGTGGGAATAAATATTTCCATGGTAAGATAAAAATATATTAATAAAAAAAATTAGTGAAACTAATAATATTGAAAATTTTATATTTATCACTCATTTCAACATGATTCTCTTTATTTTCATCACCTATATTTTTCATGTTATTGTATTTCTTATGTATTATTCCCTTAATTATACTAAAAAAGTTATAAATATCTATAATATGTTAGAAATATTCCATTGAAGTTCACATTGTTAAAGAGAACAAGTGACTACATCATAAAATTCAAAATCCTAATAAATCATTAAAACTCGGGTTTCCTCAGAGATGTGACCTTTTTTACCATCATTTTCGGGACTATACAACATGATTAGTGATCAAAAGATTTATTAGAGAAGTTTGATATACTATATTAGTTTGGTGGGAGTGTTTCCATCAAAAATCTTCAACTTTTTTCCTTTGAACTTTAATGGGATTCAATCTTTTTATTTATATTTAATATCTTCAATCATCTTAGTCATCTCGATCATTGTTTTCCCATTATGGATGTCTTATCATCAATATTTATCTAATATTATGACACAAGTTTACTGTCATTATATTTTGACTTAATTTTTTCCTACAAACAATTATTAATCTTGTTTATATTCATTTGAAAAAAACTAAGAAATCTATATAAAGAAATATCAGACAACTTAGAATATTTAGATGAATTATCATTGTGAAATATTTTAAACATATTACATTTTCTAGCATAGGTAACCTATCCATTGTATTTTTTCATAAATACCTCTTCTTTACAATCATTGAAGCTTAATCAATGAAAAAATTCATAAAGATTCTAAAATTTGTATTGTTTCTCTATATATGCCACAAATTTGGTAATATATTGTTATAACTATGATTTTCTGATCACATGATCGCTAAAAATGACCATTGTTTTTTTCTTATTTATTTGTAATGAAATATTGAACAAATAAATTTAAATTTGTGTCCATGATTAAAACAACACCAGAAAAATAATTGATAAATTTTTATTCTAGATTGGTTCATAGTTAATCTATAATATTTTTATTTATATTATTTTAAAAAACATACCTTATTTTTCATAGGGGTTATTTTATCCTTGTAATATTCCTCTTTTCAATAGATGTAGAAGATTTTCCATATGTCTTCATGGTTGATATATCTGTAGTTTTGGTTCTGACATCTTAAAAATTAAATTGAACACATATATTATGAAATGGATTTTGTACACATTTACCATATTAATTTGAATGTTTATTCTCATTGGTTTAAGAAGATAATCCATATACCAATAAAACAATTTATATGTATTCACTGTACTTTATTGAGAAAATGTTCTTTGTGAGTGATTTCAAATCTATATCAACTTGTTCATCTTCCATTTCGTCTTTTTTCAATTATGATATCTATGATAATTTTTTCATGTTCATTAGAAAAAATAGTGGAATTATTGATCTCATAAACAAAAGTTTCTTCCCTCTTGTATAAAAATTCCTTCTCAGAAACCAAATTTTTATTTTTTTAGAATTTTATTTCCAAATATCTAGAGTCATCTTATTAATAAATTGTTGGATTTTTTTAATCAATCCCTCCCTCTTTCACATTTCCAGTCATTTTGAATAAGAGAATCAATTTTAATGATGTATTCATTATCCACATTTTTTTATTTAGATTCATCTTCCTCCACATCATGTGGTGGATAATTAATTTATGTTTCCCACTTATAAATAATTAATAACTTATATTAATTAAATATTTTAAATTTATACTTGTAAACAATAATAGAATGATGATATTAACAATTCTTAAAACATGAGGTCATAATTTCTATATTTTTTAGCAGCTTAAATTTATCTTTTTATTCAATAGAAGGGTGATTTTATGTGGAAAATAAATCATGTATCACAACTAAATATTTTTCTTATTCAGTTCATTGTTCTTGATAAAATGAATTAATTAAAGGGTTACATGAAGGGTTATTTATAGATTCGATAATGTTTATGGCCATCATGTTGTGTCAAAGATCCTTAGAAAGGGTTACTTTATGTATATTTATTATTTCCTTTTCTGAGATTTGGAATAGTTTCCCGAAAAATATTCACGACTTTTCATATTTATTTGTTTTCCTCCAAGGTATTCATAATGAATATGAACAAAAAATAAAACCTATCACATCTACTAGAAATTATTCAACAAATCACGATAAACAAATAGGTGATCTCAGTTATAACTGGACAACCACTCTTATGGGATAAAACATCCCAATATGAACTGATAAAAAGGGAGAGTTATGTATTATAATTATAAAGTGATCATGATCATATAATGTTTATGAAAAATTTAATGAGAAGAATGTGAAAGGAATAATAATATTCCCTTTATGTTGACATTTTTAATGAATTGGTGGTGTGATCAAATCTAAGAATATAAGGACCCAGCCTTAAAGCTTACATAATCTTGAATTAAACGAATAATTCACATTGAGGATCTTTTGATGTTTATAGTTTTAGAGAATTATGACATAACTATTAAATCTCAAAAGATTACAAAGTAGACACTTCTACATAGTTTCCATTTTATTCATAAAATAAAAACTATTGAAAAAAAGGGTCATGTTTAGTTCTAGGTTTTAGACAGCATGACATTTCCTTAATCCCTTCTTTAACCCTATTCATCTTTAAGTCCTATGAAAGCATTTCAAAACATGGGATGAGCATAAAAAGATCAGTAAGGGTTATAAAACAATGAATGAAAACATTTCTTCCTAAATATATACAAAACATTAACTATTTTTCTTACCTCATGACATCATAAGATTTATGAAAGACAAATAGAAATCATATATCACAAAGGTAACTTGTGGCATCTATAACATACTTATATTGTAGCCATCACAGCTACATAGGGAGTCACTTTGGAATACCCATCACAATATATTCAGTAAATATCTGAGGAGAAATATTCATGTTTACCTCGGTCACGTTACCCAAGGAATTGGAGAGCTATATCAGGCTCCCCCATGCTAGGTTTATCACAGAACCACCCGTATACGTAAATAATTCCCAAGAACCATAACATGATCATAACACATAACATGATTATAAAGGAAAGATAAAATTTCCACATTGCAATAAAAAATATCATTTCAGGATATTGAAATAATAAATCCATTCCAAAATCATTTTCAATACCAAAATATTTAAAAAAAGTATATGGTATTTATTTATCCTTTTAAAAACATTCCTCCTCGTTAAGGAATCCAAAGATCAAATAATACTCGCGGCAGCGGAAAGGTTGTTGTCACCGCTTACGATAAAAAAACATTCCTTTTTGTCATTTAGTAAAAATCATTGGATAAAAAGATTCCCTTTGAATGAAATGAAAAGTAAAAGGTTTTTATACCTTGTATAAAAGAAATTTGTGTATTAAAACAAAATATGCCTCAATGAAAGAAGATTGAGACGAAGTCCCTTACCTCGTGTCCAACTTGACTCGATCATTCTTTAATATCCTGAATAATAAACTAAAGTTAATTTATACTTGCTTAAGAAACTTTTTAAAATTTATTTTTCTTTTTTTATCACTTATTACCATGTTATAAACATTATGTAATCATTTAAGTTAATAACGTTCAATTTGTCGATATTTGGTACTTGAGTCAAAAAAGAACACTTTATATTTACAAGATGTCCATGTGGTCAATAGTCCATTATATCCAGAATGATATTCATGATTTAGATATCATATATATCATATATATCACGTATATACACGTATTTATAATAGTACATAACATTTGTAGGTAAGAAATGAAATGCACCGTTCATGGAGACGGTAAGTCGTACGTACGCATGAACGCTACTTTCATTTCTACTACTTATTTTAATGGAATTAAAACATAACGATACATAGGTATATTATAATTCCAGTATAATTTCATATATAATATCATTAACTCCATCCTTTATACGTCACACATATGGAATTAACGAGTCATATCACTTTGAGGGGGTTGTAGTCTGCACTTCCTATAATTAGATTATCGCGTTTACCCATAATGGAAAACATAAAGGCATGAAATAAATGGAAATTAAATGAGTATAATGAAAAAAAACATAATATATATCATATATAAATACAGTTCCATCATAATGTCCACCATGAGAGGCGGTAGGAGATAATCGAACAATCATTGTTTCGTGAGGCGTTAGTTTCCTATCCACAGAAACATTATGTTCTTCATCCATTAGATAGAGGTGTGTGTAAGTGTAGTTAAAAAACTTCTCATAAATACATCCTATTATATTTATTATACTTGTGTTGTTGCAAAAGAAAGTAATAAAAAGAGTTTAGGGGTTGGAGAGTTAAAATAAAAGAAAACAATTTAAGAGAAACTGTTTCCTTTAATTTGGGTAACTTCCTTTGGTTTGAACAAAAAGGACTTCTTGAAGTGCCTTATGCCTAGGGTAAGGCTTATAGGAGGAGGATATGGATGTAGAGAGATTAATTGGGAAGAGTTTTGTCGAACTAAAAGGCTTGATAGGTGTGTGGAATTGGTTAGAAGTGGTCTCCTTTTATAAGGGAGAGGAGGGATTCTTTGGGAAAGTGTGAAAATATTATTTTATTATAAACATATCTTCGGTTTCAAAAGGTCCAAAAATAATTAAAGTAGAAGCAAAGATGAATCATATTCTAAATAAAATCATCCAATCAGAATTGGACATGTTTTGGATAATATTTTAATCATTATAATCATATTTATTTAAATCATTTATTAATGAGGTAAATACTACATCATTATTGTGTCATAAATATTTTAATTTATTTGTTGTCTAGAAATTATATAAAAAATAACATGATGTATGAAATAGCTTTATCCTTCCAATTAATATTTATAGGAAAAACGATTATTTATATAACACCATATAAAAATTTATTTAGTAAAATATTTTTGGTTATGTCATTTTTGCCTTTACATTAAATTAATTAATCTAAAGTGTCATTATCTTTCATAAGTGGCTCCATGGGGTCCCAAAATCGACCCAAATATTCCCCTGGTCGTCCATGACTCATCCAATAAGGTTCAGACAAGTTATATGTTAATTTTGAATTATTATAATATTAGTTTTTTACCTTGAATTATCTTATTTACCTTTAACCTCGGTAAAAAAAGTCAAAAGTTACTATTCACCAAAAATTATTTTCATCTTATTGAACCAAATTTTACTTGTTGATAATAACCATGTATGTCAGATTATCGAAATTTAATTCACAAAAGCGGTAAAATTTCATTTAAATGAAAAAGTCAGTTTTTTAACTACTACTAAGTTGTTTCACTATTCATTAAAAATTGATGTTTTTCAGAAAAATACCAAAAATTAAGCCTTTAGATATATTTGATTTTCCGAATTCAAAAATGATGGCTATTTTTTCAAATTCAAAAATACAAGTGGAATTAATTAATTTTAAATTAATTCCTGTTATCAAAACAAATAGGGTGTATTTAGGAAACAATAACCATCTAAAGATTGGCACTTGTTTATGTCAAATTTCAAAGTGAAATTAATTCAAATGGCCAACATTGGGTTAACTGGTAATAATATATTCTAATTACACTTCAAAACCAATTAAAAATATAATTTAACCATATAAATAAATTAGATTAAAACGCAGTTTTGAATTAAAATACAATATTTTCACTATTCATTAAAAAAATGAACTTTATTACAAAAATTGCAAAAATTTTCACAAATTAAATTTTGATGTCCTAATTAGAAAAAAGGAATTTATTTGGTCAATTATATTGTATTAATGTGAAAAAAACTATATTTTAAAATGGTTATCCATTAATAGTCGGTAAATCAACCTTTTAATGTAAATTATGCTTAAAATTAGATTCATTCACATTTTAAGCCTCTAACTTTTGTTGGATAAATGTAAATACATTTAACAAACATGTATAATCATATTGTAGTTAGTTTTGTTCATTCCCACCAATAAAATGGCTAGATGTTAACTACCATTTAAAATAATAATATTATATTATTAGTGTGCAACATAAGATTTCCAAGCAACCTGATATTGCTTATCAGGTACGCTATCGAACATAGCAACCACTTTAATGTAAAATTAATATTTATTTAACAATATTAATAAATATGAAATATGTATTATTCTTTATTTACCTGTGATGTTACATCCTTCCCCCTTTTGGGAATTGCGTCCTCACAATTTTACTTATCAAAATAAGTGGGCGTATTTATCCTTCATAGCATTTTTAGATTCCCACGTTGCCTCTTCAACCATATGGTTATTTCACAAAACCTTTACCTGGTGAAATACCTTATTCCGCAACACTTTCTCTCTACGGTCAAGAATCTGAACTGGTTGTTCATAATAATAAAGATTCTCTTCTAACTGAACTACCTCTGGGCTCAAAACATGGGATGGATATGGCATATACTTTCTTAACATCGAAACATGAAAAACATTATGTACCTGGGATAAAATTGGAGGTAAAGCCACTCTGTACGCAACTGATCCACCTTTCTCTAGAATTTCATAAGGTCCAATGAACCTCGGACTCAACATTCCCTTCTTACCAAAACGCATCACACTTTTCCTTGGAGAAACTTTGAGAAAGACATGATCACCTACCTCAAAAGAAGGATACTTCCTCTGGTTATCTGCATAACTTTTCTATCTGATCTGAGCTATTCTCGTGTGCTTCTGAATCAACTAAACTTTCTCTACCATCTCTTCTACTAATTCTGGTCCCATCAGCTTCCTTTCACCTAGTTCATCCCAAAAAGCTAGAGTTCGAAAACGCTTTCGAAATAATGCCTCAAATGGAGCCATCTATATACAGGAATGAAAACTGTTATTATATGAAAATTCAACCAAATAAAGTTGTTGGTCCCAACTTCCCTGATAATACAGTGAACAAGAACATATCATATCCTCCAAGGTCTGAATTGTTCGTTCTGAATGCCCATCTGATTGATGATGAAAAGTTGTACTAAAATTTAATTCAATACCCAATAACTTCTGAAGGCCCTACCAAAAGTTAAAATTAAACCTGGGATCATGATCAGATACAATGGAGAGTGTAACTCCATGAAATATGACTATCTCTTTAACATACAATCGAGAAAGTTGATCTGGGGACAATGTATCCCGAATAGGAAGGAAATTAGCAGATTTATTCAATCGATCAATAATAACCCAGATTGCATTATTACCTCAAGATGTATTTGGTAATCTCACAACAAAGTCCATTGATATATTTTCCCATTTCCACTCTGGCACTGTTAAAGGCTGAAGAATCCCTTTCGGTAACTGCTGCGTTGCTTTAACCTGCTGACAAGTCAAACACTTCATAGTAAAATCAGCAATACCTCTTTTCATTCCATCCCACCAGTAATACTCCCGATGATCTCTGTACATCTTAGTACTACCAGGATGAACTAAAAATAGGGAACTATAAGATTCACATAACAAATCATTCTTCAAATGTGAATCACAAGGCACACATAATCTCCTTCCAAATCTTAAAACACAATCATTATCAATGTTAAAATCAGGAAACTTACCCTTCTGAACCAACACTACCTTTTTTTGCAACTGAATATCATCTTTCTGTGCTTGCTTTATTCTGTCTAATAGAGCCGATTTCACTAACGCCTAAAACAGAACAGAAGAATTTCCTGCACCAAGAACTTCTATGCCAAAGTTTGTCAAATCAAAAACCAAAGGATCTTGATCTAAACTTAACATGGTTAATAAAGCATTACATTTTTTACTCAAAGCATCATCCACTTTATTTTCTTTTCCCTAATGTTAATGGATCGTGCAATCATAATCCTTGATTAATTCCAGCCATATCCTCTGTCTCATGTTCAATTCTTTTTTAGTGAATATATACTTTAAACTTTTGTGGTCAGTATATATTTCACATTTTACTCTATACAAATGATTCCTGTAAATTTTTAAATCAAAAAAAACAGTAGATAATTCCAAATCATGTGTAGGGTAATTTAAATCGTGATGTTTCAACTGACGTGAAGTATAAGCAATTACCTGATCATTCTGTATTAGGACACAACCCAGTCCTTTCAACGAATTATCACTGTAGATAACAAAATCACCA
The DNA here is from genome assembly GCA_963277665.1 of Viscum album. Taxonomy (NCBI): domain Eukaryota; kingdom Viridiplantae; phylum Streptophyta; class Magnoliopsida; order Santalales; family Viscaceae; genus Viscum; species Viscum album. Next base: position 636,468,801 of record OY728146.1, on the reverse strand, counting down.
TTTCTGAATGGCAGTGCCAAACCTGGATCATTCACCAATCTCATTTTCAATTCCTAAAAACAATCATCACATTCTTTTGTCCAGATGAACATAACAGATTTTCTAGTTAACATAGTCATTGGACTAGATAACTGTGAAATTTTTTCAAAAAACCTCCGGTAATAACCTTCCAAACCAAGAAAACTATGAATATCGGTTATATTTGTGGGTCTTGGCCATTCTTCAACAACTTTTGTTTTAGAAAGATCAATATTAATGCCATTTTTTGAATCAATGTGACCATGGAAAGAAATTTGTTGTTACCAAAACTCACACTTGCTAAATTTCCCAAACAGTTTCTATTCTTTTAATGTTTTCAAGACAACCCTTAAATGAATTTCAGGTTCCTTCTTACTTTTGTAATAAACCAACATATAATCAATGAACACAACCACAATCTTATCCAAGAACTCATGGAAAATTCTATTTGTAAGATCCATGAATACAGTAGGTGCATTGGTTAAACCAAAAGGAATAAATACAAATTCATAATGGCTATATCTAGTAAGAAACATGTTCTTTGGAATGTCTGCTTCCTTTACTTTCAAATGATGGTACCCCGACCTCAAGTCAATCTTCGAAAAATACTGAGCTCCATGGATCTGATTAGAAAAATTATCGGTATGAGGTAAATGATACTTATTCTTAACAGTGATTTTATTCAATGCTCTATAATAAATATAAAGTCTTATTGAACCATATTTCTTTTTAACAAACAATACTGGAGCACCCCATGGTGATGTGATAAGTTGAATGAAACCTTTATCTAATAACTCCTGCAATTTATTCTTTAACTCTAAAAGTTCAATATGAGCTATTAGATAAGGGGGTTTTGAAATTGGATTATCATTAGGAACTAAGTCAATAGTAAATTCAACTTCCCGATAAGGTATAATACCAAACAACTCATCAGGAAAAACATCAAGGTACTCATTTACCACTGGCACATCATTAATATGAACAATTCCTTTATTTTCAAAAATATATGCAAGGTAACATTAATTTCCATATTTTACTAGTTTCTTAGCATCATGATATGTTATCAAAAGAAAGGGTTCATTCTTGTACAAAAACTGAAAATCATTTTGAAAATAAACCTTTTTAGCTATGCATTCAATATTAGAATGATAAAGATAAATCCAATCCATACCCAAAATAAAATAAAACTATACTAGAGGGAAAACAATAAGGTTTGTAGGTAGATTCTTTCCACACACAAAGACATGAATGTTATTATGTTTTGTTTTTGTCTCAACATTTCTTCTATGTGTTTTTACCGTAAGTTATTTATTCATATCTTGAGATGGAATTCCCAATTTACTAGAAAAATTCACAGAAATAAAAGAGTTTGTAGACCCTGAATCAAACAACACATTGGAATAATCTAAAAAAACAAATAGTGTACCTGATACTACTTCATTTGATGGCCCAACATCTGGTAAAGTAATTTCAAAGGATTTCACCACACCTTTCTGCTTGTAGTCTGACTGCTTTCCTTCGGTTGAGTTATTTTTTGGACACTCATTTGCATAATGAACCATTTCATTGCACTTAAAACATTTTACTGACTATAAATCAGATTTTGTCTTACCATTACCATGATCTTTTTTAGTGTAATTACGAGCCTTATGTACCATTTTACCACATCGGTAGCACTTACCATAATCCAAAAGAAATTCCCCAACATGATTTTTACCACAATTTTCACAAATTTTAAACTTTTGTTTCTTACCATCAGACTTTTTTTAAGAGTTCTTCCCTTTCTCCTGCCACCTCGACCTCTTATTCTGTTGTTTTTCAAAGAATACCTGATCATCGAAAAACTCCATTTCCACATTATCCACACAATGAACAAGTTTTTCATAACTTTTGAACTTAGGAGAAGCTAAATCCCTTCGATACATTGGCTTTAATCCTGAGTAAAAATGGTTGATTTTATTATAAATATCTCATACGAAATTTGGAGCATACCTTGCCAGTAAAGTGAATTTTTCGTCATAAGTAGCCACTGAGTCATCCTCTTGCCTCAATTTGAGGAATTGTTTTTCCATCCTAAGACGAACCACCATAGGAAAAATATTTCTCAAGAAACATACCTCTGAATTAATCCCAATCAAGAGAATCAATCTTCTCACTATCTTTGATATTTTTCACCATCAACCACTACAGATTAGCTTCACCTTCAAAATGATAAACAACAAGACTAACCATTTGATGTTTTGAACAACCCATGACATTGAAAATCTTTTCCAGTGCTTTAATCCACCCTTCTAATAGCACCAGATCAAATGATCCTTTGAATGATGGGGTATTTTGCCTCATGAAATTCTAAACTACTCAAATGTTCCTCTGTGGTTGACCTGGATGATCTTGTACATGGAATACCACCACCATTTATAGCTTGAGTCAACTATGCCATCACTGCAACAAACTATTCAGTTCCGATTCCGACCATATCAGGTTGCTGATTTGGAAGGTTGTCTTCCTCCTGATGTCATCCCAACATAGTTGCCCTGTTTCCTCTATAGAAAACCATTTTGAACACATAAATATCTTAGTCAAAGCAACATGGTAATATGTAAATGCCATATGATTTCAATATTAACATAAATAAATTTATGGATATAAATTTAACAATAACCTAACTCCTAAAGTTATCTAAACAGACCTCTAATACCAACTATAAGGACCTGGCCTTAAACATTACATAATCATGAATTAAACAAATAATTCACATTGAGGATATTTTCAGGTTTAGAGTTTTAGAAAACTAGGAAATAACTATTACATCTTAAAATATTACAAAGTATACACTTCTACACAGTTTCCATTTTATTCATTAAATAAAAACTATTGAAAAAAGAGTCATGTATAGTTCTAGGTTTTGGATAGCATGACTTTTACTTGATCCCATACTTGACACTATTCATCCTTAAGTCTTGTGAAAACATTTCAAAACATGGGATAAACATAAAAAGATCAGTAAGGGTTATAAAACAAAGAATGAAAAAATCTGTTCATAAATACATACAAAACATGAACTCTTTTACTTACCTCATGAAATCATATGATTTATGAAAGGCATATAGAAATAATATATCATAAAGGTAACTTGTGGGATCCATAGCATACTTACATTATAGATATCACAGCTACATAGGGAGTTACATTGGAATACCCATCACAGTATATTCCATAAATATCTTAGGAGAAACATTCACGTCAACCTCTATCACGTTACCAAATGCACTGGAGAGTTATCTCGAGCTCACCCACCCTAGGTTTATCACAGAACCACCTTTATAAGTAAATAATTCCCATGTACCATAACATGATCATAACACATAACATAAGCTTAAAAGAACGATAACATTTCCACATTGCAATAACAAAATATCATTCCAAGATATTGAAATAATAAATCATTTATCAAAATCATTTTCAATACCAAAATACATAAAAAGATTATATGGTATTTATTTATCCTTTTAAAAACATGCTGGCTTGTTATGTAAGCCATAGATCAAATAATACTTGCAGCGGTGAAATGGTCATTGTCACTGCTTACGTTAAAAAAACATTCATTTTTTTCATTTAGTAAAATCCTTTGTATAAAAATATCCACTTTGAATGAAATGAAAAGTCAAAGGTATTTATACAGAGTATAAAAGAAAATCGTGTATTAAAACAAAATATGCCTCAATGAAAGGAGATTGAGACGAAGTCCCTTACCTTGTGTCTGACTTGACTCGATCATTATTTAATATCCTGAATAATAAACTAAAGTTAATTACTTTTTTCTTAAGAACCATTTTAAAGTTTATTATTCGTTTAACATCACTTATTATTATGTTATAAACATTATGTAATCATTTATGTTAATAACGTTCATTTGGTCGATATTTGGTACTTGAGTCAAAAATGAATATCTTATATTTTCAAGTTGTCCATGTGGTCAATAGTCCATTATATCCAAAATGGTATTAATTATTTTATATATCATATATATCATAAATATCCAATATATACATGCATTTATAATATTATATAACATTTGGAGGTAAGAAATCAAATGCACCGTTCCTGGATACGGTAAGCCGTACGTACGCATGAACGCTACTTTCATTTCTATTTCTTATTTTAATGGAATTAAAACATAATGATAAATAGGTATATTATAATTAATTTATAATTTAGTATATAATATGATATATAATATCATTAACTCCATACTTTATACGTCCCACATATGTCATTTACGACTCATATCACTTTGAGGGGGCAGTAGTCTGCACTTCCTCTAATGAGATTATCACGTTTACCCTTAATAGAAACCATAAAGGCATGCTATAAATGGAAATTACATAAGCATAAATAAAAATAAACATAATATATATCATATATAAATATAGTTCCATCATAATGTCCACCATGCGAGGAGGTAGGAGATAATTGAACAATCATCGTTTCATGAGGCGTTAGTTTTCCATCCACAGAAACATTATGTTCTTCATCCATTAGATTGAGGTGTGTGTAAGTGGGGTTTGGAAACATCTCATAAAAAAACCTAGTATATTGAGGATACTGGTGTAGTTACAAAATAAAGGGAAAAAAGAGTTTAGGGGTTGGAGAAGTAAAATAAAAGAAAACAATTTAAGAGAAACTGTAACCTTTAATTTGGGTAACTTCCTCTAGTTTAAACCAAAATGGATTATTGAAGTGACTTATGACTTAGGTAAGGCTTCTAAGAGGAGGAGTGGGATGTGGGGAGATTAATTCATCAGAGTTTGAATGAGACAAAAGTCTTGAGAGGTGTGTGGAATTGGTTATAAGTAGTCTCCTTTTATAAGGAGGAGGAGGGGCTCTTTAGGAAAGTGTCAAAACATTATTTTATTATAAACATATCTTCAGTTTCAAAAGGTCCAAAAATCATTAAATTTGAAGATAAGAAGACTCATTCTCGAAATAAAACCATAATATCAGAATTGGACATGTTTTGAATAATATTTTAATCATTATAATCTTATTTATTGAAATCATTTATTAATGAGGTAAATACTGCATCATTATTGTGTCATTAATTATTAATTTATTTGATGTCTAAAAATTATAAAAAAAACACCATGATGTAGGAAATCGTTTTATTTTTCAAATGAATATTTTTAGGCAAAATTATTACTTATATAACAGCATATAAAGATAAATTTACTAAAAGATTTTTGTTTATGTCATTTTTGCCTTTGCATTAAATTAGTTAATCTAAAGTGTCATTATCTTTTATAAGTGGCTCCATGGGGTCCCAAAATCCACGCAAATGTGAAAATGGTCGTCCATGACTCATCCAATAAGTTTCGGACAAGTGTTAAGGTAATTTGAAATTATTATAATATTCTTTTTACCTTGAATTACCTTATTTACCTTTAACCCAGGTAAAAAAAGTCAAAAGTTACTATTCACAAAAAAATAATTTTCATCTTATTTAACCACATTTTACTTGTTGATAACAAACATGTATGAACTATTTTTGAAATTAAATTCATATAAGCATTAAAATTTCATTTAAATGAAAAATTTAGTTTTTTTAACTACTACTAAGTGGTTTCACTATTCATCAAAAATTGATGTTTTTGAAAAAATACCAAAAATTCAGCCACAGCAATATTTGATATTCTGAATTACAAAATGATGTATATTTTTTCAAATTCAAAACATAGAAGTGGCATTAATTAATTGTAAAATTAATTCCCATTATCAAAACAAATAGCGTGTTTTTAAGAAATAATAACTATCTAAAGATTGACACTAGTTTATGTCAAATTTCAAAGTGAAATTAATTCCAATGAACAACATTAGGTTAAATGGTATCATTATATTCTAATTAAATGCTAAATCCAATTAAAAATATAATATAATCGTATCAATAAATTAGATTAAAACTAAGTTTTGAATTAAAATACAATATTTTCACTATTCATTAAAAAAATGAACTTTGTTGAAAAAATTCCAAAAATTTACAAAAAGTAAATTTTGATGTCCCCATTCCAAAGAATGAATCTATTTGGTCAACAATAATGTATTAAATTGAAAAAACTAAATTTAATGAGGGTTCTCAATTAATAGGCGGTAAATCGACATTTTAATGTAAATTATGCCTAAAATTAGATTCATTCAGATTTTAAGACTCTAACTTTTATTGGATAAATGTAAATAAATTTATCACACATTTATAATAATATTGTAGTTAGTTTTGTTCATTATCACCAATAAAATGGCTAGGATTCAACTACCATTTAAAATAATAATATTATATTATTAGTGTGCAACGTAAGATTTCAAAGAAACCTGCTGTTGTGTATCGGGTACGCTATCGAACATTAAAAACCACTTTAAATTAAAATTAATATTTAATTCAAAAATATTAACAAATATGAGATATTTATTATTATTTATTTACCTGGTACGTTACAAAGAATCTCTTTCATAATGTTATTTTTAATTTCCATCTTGTATCTCCTTTTTTTATGAAAATATCCTTGAGAAATGTTTTATAGAGAGGATTTTTTTGTAGATTTCATTGAAAATATAGATATTCATTTCATACATATAAAATTTTTGTTGATGATACCATTTATTTTGTTCTTTATAACAAATATATGATTGAGTATAATAGGATGGAAGTTGTGGTGAAGTCACCTTATTTTACATATTTTTATTTTTACTTTTTATCATTCCTTAAAATACATTGTCTTAAACTATTCTTTATTCTTATATCCCTATCATGGATGGATGACTTAGTCATCAATAATTGGTTATCAGTTCCCATCTTTGAATTTTTTAGGTTCATCATTAACATAATTTTTTTTCTAGGGATAAATAACCTTTAAGATCATTTTAATAACAAAGGTTACACATTAATTTTTATTTGGGGCTGTATGAGCACAATATTCCCTATTTTTTTTTCAAAATATCCAAAATACATCCTATAATTTTGGAAAAATCATTTTCAGTTTATTTCAACCCCTCAACCCCAAACTGTAGCTATTGATTCTTCACTGATGGTGTAATTGTTGAGGGAAACACATAAGATTTTTTTGGAATGTGGGTTCTTGATTATTTATCTTCTCATATAATTTTTGTTATGTTTGTTTGAATTGGGGTGGTTTTTGAAATTATTGATGGTATCGGTGCTTTGATTAGAATTTTTTATTAATGTGGGGTCTAAAAGAGTTCTTTTTTTTCAAAATAAAATCTTGGATTATGAAACTTATCTCGATTTGGCACCCATTCCTCACCCACATGATTCAAAACAACTTCTCTCACTAAAATAGTTAGTTATTTATGTTATTATTTAATTATAGGTGATGATTCAAAACGTATTACCTCAGAATAACTTTTACAATAAAACATCTTATTTCAAATTGCTGGGAATTTTGTTCTATATTATTTTATTGGAATCCATGATTTAGTTCATGACTTTTAATTAAATCCATTATATATGATCCATTATAGAGGTAAAATTGATTACCCAATAGGATTTTATATAATCACACTTTTATGAGATGTTCCTATAATACAAGAAGAGGTAAACATAAATAATTATTCTAAATACTTTCTCAGTTATTATAAAGTGTTTCTTTGAATGATTTTGGGATTAAATATACCTAATTTCACAACACTTTACAGTGGGTGCCTAGGAAAATTTTTTAATTGTGATAGTCTTAGATATTTTCATTGTGATATCTCCATGTTGTTGAAAAAATAAAAACCCAATAACAAAAAATTTAATTGAAAAGTATAATTACCTTTATTTTCATTGATCTTTAATTTTGATCTTCACTTAAAAATTGAAAAAATTCCAATTCTTGTATATATCGGTTTAGATCTCCACTTGAAAGTCAAATTATTTTTTTCACTTGAATTAGATTAGCCAATAATTAAAAACCATGTTTCAAAGTAAAAAAATCTTCCTAATTTATTGGATTAGAATATTAGGGGTTAGATATGTCCCACACTATCTAGTTTGGGTTTACATCCATGATTGATGGATCTCATTGAATAGTTTAATTTTCACTAAAGTATTGTAGATTAATTTTGATTTTTTTATTAGGGATACAATATCTAGTAAATAAACATTCTCTCTATCTCATGATTAGAATAATGTAGTTCTTAATTAAAGGACCTAGTCATAGTTTTTATTGACAAATTTGTAATCACTCTATGGAAGTTCTTATATGTTTTAATATACTACTTTCAAGGGGTGTAAAAATGATAAATTATTCCCCAGAGCAATGTAGTGGTTTTATTAACCTATTTGGTATGAAAGGCTTATTTATCTATACTAGGTGTCACATGTGCATTAAAAAATATTTATATTAGTATTTTCAGGACTACAAAACAATGAAATAATGATATCTAATATTAAATATAATTGAATAGTGGCAAGGTTCAGGTATGGATATACAAATATAACTATATCATGGTATTTTAAAAAATTATTGTCTTAGTTAATTTATATAATGAATAGATTCACAATAGCTTCAAATTTTTACCCTTGATTATGTTTGAGGATGATTGGAATAGTCTAAAAATTGCATTATTTTGGACTATTCCCCTTTCTATGTGTGAAATAAAAAATGAGACCCCTTTTTTAATTAGGGAAAAAAATTTACTTTTAATCACATGAAACAATTTTTTTATTCAATTCATGTTTCTATCGTGTTTAATAATCAATGAATACAATCCACTTGAATCTAGTCCAATCAATTGATATGATCCAAATCCAATAAGATGTGAAAAAAATATTCCAAAAAAAGTTTTAACTAATAAACTAATATAATAAAAAATACTATCACATTCCAAATAAATTCTATAATTTATTATTGGAAATCATTAACAAATAAACTGGATAAATATTTAATTTTAAAAATCCACATACTAGATTTAATAATTACAAATAGGTCACCTACCCTATCCTAATAACTCTAGGTTTTTTAAAAGGAATTTTATAAGAAATAATGTATATTTGAGAGGTAAAATATGTCAAAAAACGAAATAATGACCGTCCAAGGCGGATGACCTAGTATTCCACGATCCTCATCTTGGTTTGTCTCTCTGCATAGATGCTTGGACTCTCAATTTACATGAATCGGTATCTCAGGGTATATTGTTTTAATAATTAATACCTTCTCATAAATTATTCTAATTATTCACTATTTTAATATGGAAATGTTTTCTCATTTCAATTTCCTTATGAATATTTCTTTTAAAATTATCATATCAAAATCATTGAGAGAACTAATGTAGGTTTGTCTTCAAAGATCTATATATCATAAATATTATGCCATTTCAGTTTAATAACATGGTAATAAAAACATGTCAATACCACATGTAATCCTTCATGTCATTAACCTTTCATCCTCTTATATATTGATTGATGTTTCTAGGACCATTATGTCAGTTATATGAAAGTTATAACTCTCTTATTCAAGGGATGTGACATCTCAGCCCAACTCCTTTCCTATTTGTAAACCCTAGAAATAAAGAAATATTATATATACCTCACCCCCATTATTTATGATGAGGGAATCACTATTTAAACATTCTTCCCATGAATGCATTCATGATAACCATGGTGAAATTATAATTGAATAGCTCACCCATTTCCCTTAAAAACTAAACTCATCATGTAAATGGGTCGTCAATAATTTTCTTCATGTATTATTTATGGACATGGACTCTCAGCCCAGCATGTATAGTATTGAAAATATTGACATCATCTTATTCTGATCCTTTAATTGGTGGAAGAATATTCTCTATTAATGATCATGATTGTGGGGAATCATAAGCATAGTCGGCGGTCTTGGTGGAAGCATAGGGGGTGATGGATATAGTAAATCCTGGCGATACAATTATTATATTTGGAGGTCTGTTAAAGGAGAAATATTTAGTTTTGTAGTTTAGTGATGATAATATACAACATCTCTATGGAATTGACACATGGTTTCAAGACAATGTTAGTAAAAAAGGTTGTTGGTAGATACACATATAGCCCCACATTGATAGTAACATGAAATGGTGGATGTACTATATCACAATGATGGAAGTGACAAGGTATTGTCTATAGGTGGGTCCTAGTTAATGTATTTATTAATAGTGGAAAAGTCATACAGACCCATACATATCCCATGTATGTTATGAGTTACCCTAGCATGTGGTTGAGGAAACCCTTATGCAATGAGTATTTACCTTTTAATATCTAGGCATTACATCAATGTAACCTTTAGAAAATAAATTGTAATTTCATTAAACCCATTGAAAACCAATGGTACCTTTACATTGATCTTGGAAATAAGATACTACCTTTTCACATCTCTGGGTAAACATTTTTTAGGGAATGAAATTCCATGGTTTTCATTAAACATATCTTAAAATACCTCTACTACCCTTAGTTAGACTTATGAAATTTAATGGTACCCTAACATATATCATGAAGATTATCAAATGTATAGTTAAAGAAAAATTGGCACCCATTGATCTCAAAAGTTATGTGTAAGGGTTAACACTTTAAATTTATTATTTTAAAAATTAAAAATCCAAATTTAGAGTTTTCACCACTTTTAATGAATATTAATTATTTAAAAAATTACCAACATTTTAATAATTCGAGTAATTACATGGGAAAATGATTACAAATATAAAAATCATTATAAAAATTATAAAATGATTATGGAAAATTCCATCACTTATTAACAATATTATCCCAAATTGTGATATTATTTATAAAATGATATGTCGATTAAATGAAAATATTGGAAAATATATCTTATTATAAATTTTATATTATGAAAAAATAATGTTTTTTTTTTGGGGAAATACTTTGTGGTATTAAAATAATTATTTTTCTCAAATTATTTCATAGAGATAATTTTTTTTATAATATATTCTATTCTATATAAAAGTAAAAGGATTCATCTTCTTATTTTATAACCCCTTACTAAGAAATTATTTTATAACGAGATTATTTTAAAATGTTCTTCATAGGTATTGGTAATGATTGAAGTATTTTTTTAGATTATTTTCTAGATTAAGGGCATACCATGGCTTAGGGGAGTGATAGAAATATAAATTTGGTTTAAAAATTATATTTTTAAGTTATATTTGAACGGTTTTTTATGTTTTCATAGTTATCTAGTTTTCTAGACCCCAATGATCTTTCAGAATTAATGAATATTGATTAATTGGATACAATAATTTTTTTATTCTATATGGATGGGTACATAATATTGGTAGTAGTGGGAAGGCATTGAAAACTTGGGAGATAAGTATTATAATAATTATGCATAGTTTTTACATCATATAATTTTGACGATAATTCATCATGATATTGAGGGATTTTTTTTCCATGAGATATCTATTGATTCTAATTTTGGAAAATTTGGGATAATTATGTATAATTTCATCCAATCATTATTCTGAGACTTAAATAATATAAATCAACAATTATTTTTTCTTATTGTTATTATATAATATTAATAATGAAGATTAATATTTACAAAAAACTAAATAACAAATTTTTCATTCGTTATATAGTTTAAAAAATAAATAATGAAACATTAATAATTGGATTATGATTACCAAGTCATCACTAGTTATAATGATTAGAAGTAATAAAAATTAAGATGATGTAATTTATTTAATAGGGTTGGGGGTTATAGATAACATCCCAAAAAACTAATATATTAAATACCTTTAAATAATAAAATAATGAAACAATATTTATATAATTCAGTCATGTGGAGAAATATTCTATGATAACATGATGATAATTTTTTAATATTAACCAAATATATAATGTGAAATGACATAATAAGATAAATATATATTATTATTTATGAATTTTAATATTCATATATTTTAATGGTATTTATAAAATTATAATTCATTCTTAAAAAAAGATCATTTTTAGTGAATCATATTATAAATCACATAAAAATACATTTATTTTTCTATGAAAATTAATGATTTGATTAAAATAAATAAAATTTAATTTTTAATACAATTTCATTTGAATATATTGTTATAATTCAATATATAAAATGCATATAAGAGTATATTGAAACATAACTTCATTATGAATTTATAATTTAAGAAAAAATATTTTTATAATATATGTGAGTAATGTTTTAATATTATAATGTGGTGAATTTGAATAATTTATGAATATAAATATAAAATCATTAGATTTCAAAGGAAATTATTAGTTTGAAATATATATAATAAAAATTATGATTAAATGAGAAATGTAATCTATTAATATGTTTATAAATTGATTGGTTGTATGAGTTTAAAAATAACTATTATAAAATTATAAAATTTATTAGTTAATATAAAATTCTATATAATAATGAATTATAAGTAATGGTAGTAGTTGTACTCATGTAAGGTTTAGGTAGTGGTTTTTTTCTTTGTAATGGTTAGAGTATACTCATGTATGGGTAGGTTGATGATTATGTAAATGCAAGATGGTGATTATGTAAGGGAAATGCAGCAGATATGATCCTTGGGTATGGGTTGTACACAATTATGTCCATGAAAAAGGCCCTTATACACTCTATTAGGGTAGAAAAGTTACACATAAATGTAGCACCATCCACTTCTTAATAGTAGACTGGTTCTACATAAGGGTCACTCACAAAATTCCTCACCCATATAAAATTATTTACAAACTTCACACATAAAGGTACATGGATATCCCATGTGTTTGTTATGTCAATGTATCAAAAAACTCATGTAATAGTAAATATACCATTTGACCAACTATATAAATGTAGTGAAACCAATACATAAGTTTAAGCTACTTCTCACTGAATGTAACAATTCCACCTTCGTTTCATACATCAAGGTTATTTATTGAGTTTGGTCACCTATATAAAAATAATTTTAATTACTTATTAAGGTATGTGTACACTATCATATTTAAACCTATTTAATCAATTAATTCTTCATCATGTGCAATTTTTAGCTTAAATAAATGAATATATATTTAATAATTCATTATTATATCGATTTACATGTCATTTTCATTGAAAAATAAGAAAATAATTAGGGAAATGAGACACAAATTTGATAAAAAAATTTCAAATAACATTAGTAGATATCTCCCCATAACCTAGTAATAGTAATGGTATTTCTCTATAATACATAAAGATATCAACAAAAATCAAGGCATCATGTTTTTAGATGATATAATTTGTAATTATAAAGATAGAAGTTCGACAGGATATTATTATTTCTCATTTTTTGGATTTTTATGTGTAGAATATATAAGAATTTAAAAACATAGAGATATATTTTACATGTTTTAGCTTAATTTATTATGAAAAATATGATTTTTTTCAGAGTAAATAATTCATTAAGGGATTACTTTAGGAGAGATATTATTATATCGACCACACATAACAATTCTCACTATATGGATAAAAACATAATTTTAGTAGGTTATGGTATATTATAGTGTTATATGGTTCATTTCCTTTCATTTATGAATATATTCCATATATGTAATTTTTCTATGAATAGTAAATGATAGTTAGGAAAAGAGTATGATTGTATATTTCCATATCTAAATAAGTAAATTGCATTGAGGAATTTAAGTTATTTATTTAGGGTAATTTTTTTATTAAATTTAGAATTATCAAAAATGATATTTATATGGGAGATTAGTTTTATGATTTTATTTTATTTATTTCTTGAATTAAATTTTTACAATAGAATTATAATTCATAAAAATATCATTTTAAAATGTAAACATCATTCCTTACAATGGGGTTATGTTTACAGATTTCAATGATAGTTTATATTGGGAAAACTATTATCTAATGTAATATTTTTTTAATTAAATTGAAGTAATTATTGGTCATATTTATTTTATAACTGAAGACTATATTTCTCATTAACATTTCATATATTATATTCAAATAATTTTTTGTTTTTTAATTATAAATATTTATTTATATGTGCTTTTCATGAATTTATAGATTAATTCTTATATTTTGGAAGGTACATATATGTCATTACATAATTCTTTTAGATTATTTGGCAAGAAAATATTTTACACAATAAAAATAAATTCCATATATGTGAATCATTAGAAGTTTTTTTAATATTTTTTTAGTGACAAAGGAAATCATTAAAAAAATATTTTATTTAAAATTTGGCACTTCAGTAATTATTCTGAGGATAAAGAATAAGGAGTAAACCCAAAACCTCGTTTAAAAATTATCTTAAAAGTGATGTTTACCACTTCAGTATTCTTAGGACCTTAATATTTTACTAATATTTTCCATATAACATTAAAATATCAAATAGTTGAAATAAATTAAAAATGATATATCCTTTAAATGAAATATTTTTAAAAACAACTCTAGTTAATAATTTCGTATTATAAAAAACAAAAAGTATCATTTTGGATTGAAATGTTTTGTAATGTGATATGTTCTTTAGCTGAAAATGTTTGATATAATAAGAATTTTTTTAAAATATTATTAATTTATTTTTTATGGTAAATAATTTATACTCTTATTTTAAAACAGAAAATTATGAAATTTTGAGATATCCTCATGTTTTAAAATTTTTTATAATGGAATCAATGATGAGTATAAGTTATTTCAAATTAATCCATCAATTATGGATTTATTATGAGTGAAGATGATATAAAATCCCTAAAAATTTACCAATAATATTTTTTTTTTATTTTTATGTAACATGTTTTGATTTATGTCTTCGAAAATCTCAAAATCTCTAGAGGGAAAAGTCATCTACAAATGAGTAAAAAATGAATTACAATGCCTTATAAATTTTTTTCCTTTCTATGCCCATCTCATTTTAAAAGGCATATTATTGTGTTTATATTTTATCCTTATATTTATGTTACTATTTATATATATAATAAAGATATAAGATATAATTATCATAATTATCATTCAAGAATGTTGAATTATAAATTATTTTTCTTTCATTTGATTCATTATAAATTGACATTACCACCACTACAAAAATTTGGAACACCACCTCTCAAAATTTTGTACTTTTTACCTGGGTAATATTTTGTAGTTTATGAAAATATTCACATGGTTTGAGGATAAGGATTCTCAAATTGAAATTATCATGGAAAATTAAATTATTTTCCCTTGAATAATGATATTGTAAAGAATTATTAATGGATTTGTGTTTTCAAATAATTATGTAATGACATATAATATGATAACTAATAAAATTTGTCTATTTTAAATGTAAAATAAATAAAATTTTGTTATATTGAATATTAATAGAACATACGAAGCCTGATAAGACTTAAGTTATGTGTTTTTCATCACAATGTTTTTTTGGGGACAAGTTTCTTATCATAAAAATTATTTAATTTATAAGTTGTATATTGTGAATATTTAATTTATTTCATCATGAATAAAACAATATTAAAGTTATCTAAATTTTCATTTGGTGTTATTTATTTCATGTGTTTTATTATTCAAAAGTAACCCAAGCGGAAAGTGTTTATGATTCAATACGTTTTTTAGTCGAGATTTATTATGTTTGAATATCCATTATGAAAAATTTATGAACTTTTAACTCTCAATAAAATTATATTATCTTTTTATCTATATACATTTTTAGTGTGCATGTTTTCTCTTTATTATCCAGTATTTTGAACATAAATGATGAATAAAACGTTTTTGAATAAATTAAACCTTATTTCCTCTATTATTGGGGAAATTTTTATTCCATATTTTTAATAATATTTTTAGGAATGTTATGTTATATTATTCAAGGGAAATATAATTATATTATATGTCATAATTTATATTCCTTTCAATGGTTATAAAATAGAATTTTTAATTTTTTTTCATAAATAGGGTATTTATGACATATCACAAAATGTACGAATGAAATCTTTATTTGAACGTTTACTGAATAAATGACACTTTTGGAAATTATTACAATTTATTTATTTAATGATTCCATTATAATATTCAGTGGATATTTTGAAAGAATACAAATTTCACAATATTTTTTGGATTTTTAAAACAATTATAAAAAATGGATATTATTCTCATTTTTTTAAACAGTGGTATGGATATCCTTTTAAAGATATTTTTCATCTATGGTAACAAACTTTGATAATTCAAATTCTTTAATCAATATATAATTGAATGATACAATTCTTTTTCATTATATGGATGTCTTATGATTACATTATGTTATAGTAATTATGAAACCTATTTATTATGCAAGGATTATTCTATAATGAATCGATGAATCATTTTATGATGTATTTGTACACATATATATGGATTTCAATATGTTATTAGTCGTTCAATGAAATCCATCTATTTAATTTGATAATTATTATAATACCATGATGTAGTATTAATATAAATATGGATTAAGACCATTTAGAGAACCCAAATAGGTTGTGGGGTGTGCAAAATCTATTATGGGATTATTTCCATTTTATGATTATAGCCATTGAAGTGAACCTTGACTAAAAATGTTGTCATATATATAATATTATTTCACAATTCCATTGAAATATTCTAAATATTCTTACACATTAGATATCTTCATATTTCTCATGAATAATTAATGATTATTCCTCATTAATATGAGTCATTTCTTTTGATGTGTTAAATAATTAGTCTATGAATAATGACATCATATTTTTTATTAACACGGTATGAACTTCCTATGTAATTATCAGTCCCACATCCCTAATTATTATCTTCTTAATTAAAGGTATCACCAATTAATATCTCATATTTTTACCCTAAAATAGAATTTGTTCTCACCCTATCTAATTTTTTTCAATTCCCTAGGTTAAAAGGAATGGTAATATGTAAAATATGCCTAGAAGGGTATCCTGTGTGTTGGATTTTATGAGATATGGTAATTTTTTATCAAATAAGAAAATATGTGTATAAAGGTAAAATTGTGAATTTCATAAGAGATACTTAAGTGTTTCTATGTATTGTTGTATTTCCTAATTAGTTTATACACCAAAACTAATAGGAATTTGATATATAAGTTAATAATTGATATATATTTATGATTTAATTCACATTTAATAAACATTTTATTTTAAAATAACTTTATTTATTTAAAGAATATTATGGATTGAACAAGTTGATAAGTGTATGAAAAATGTTTTTTAATCATGTATCGATCCTATTTAATTTGTCCTAATTATATATTATTTACATAATATGGAATCCTAATGGGTTCATCAATGTTTTTTTGTTTGTATGGAAAATTCAGAGCTTAGAAACCCAATCTATGGATGGAATAGACTATCTTCTTAGTTAGTAGAAACTTTATAATCCATGAAACATGGATAATTTAAACCTTTTGAGGCTGAATAGCGGGTTATTGTAGGTTTACTGGTTTTACATTACATTTTACTAGGGGCCTAATGGCCATGAAAAAAGATGTAGACAAATTTTAGAGGTGTTTTCCATTGTCATCACACAGTTTCCATCGACGTGTATCCTAAACATGTGGAATTACCTTCCCTACATATTTTCATGCATAGTTGGTGCACAATTTAGAAATGATGCGTCCAAACCATGTGATCCCTATTTTTGGGTCATTTTATTGAAATTCCCTTATTAAAAAGTATAGAACATTTCTCATCATCATTTTCACATTTCTGAAGACAACAACCTCTTTCGTCCCACTTTGGAGCTCTGAATCCCTCTTTAGTAGACAATGACCTTGAGATCTGGTCTGGTGTCTGTTTCGATAATATATTTTCATGTTGGATGTGTATAAAAAAGACCTTAATTAATTTTTATCTATTTTCACTTTTCATTCTATCAATTATTCTATTCAGATAAAGTCTCATATTCCATATTTTTAGGGAATTGGTCCATTATTTAGATCTCTTTCAATCCAATCCAAATTAGAGGCTGGTACTAGATGAGGAGACTTGTGTCAGTCTAGGATAGGTGTTCTATAACTCACTCCCTAGTATTTATTATTTTATAAATTTCTATTATTTAGAGCATATATGTTTTATCGATCATTCCCTATTAAATTGATCTTTGGTTATTCTATTCATTATTATCATTTTCTACATCCTATTTCATAAATGTTTTCCATGTTTTTGAGGTCATAACCTCAAAGATAATAATCCCATGTAGGGTGTGCCTATATATATATGTGTGTGTGTGTGTGTGTGTATTCCTTTATCTGTTTCAAAATTCATATGTTCCACCATTAAGGTGAAAAAAGGATTGATCAATCTAAGGGTAATCCTTAATTAATTAAATTTTAATTCATATGTACTAGTTATTGACGCACGCCTGTCGTAGGGCGTGGCAAAAGTAATTTATTTTCCTAATGCTGCATAGAGGCTGACCAGGGTCGTCTCACTTGAGGAGCATTACAGTCGGTTCAATCACTTATACTAATTCACTTAATCTAATTTTTATTTCTTTTTTTATATTATTTATTAATATATATATTTTTATAGTTTTAGAAAATATTAAATTTAAATTAAGAAATGCAATATTGAAATCTAAATGCAAATTATTACAGAATGAAATTATAAAAGAAAGGTCTTGGTCCTAGGTTTGGATAACACGAGTCCATTCATTATTTGTTGATTATTTAAATTCTATTTGATAATTCATTTAGTGAAACCTCATTAATGAATTACATCCCATTGATTTATTATGTTTGTGATTTTAACATGCCTTCAGCACACCAAACCACACCTCCTCCAGTAATCCTGTAGAGTAACACCTCAACCGAGAATATTATCCCTACAAGACCCGACTCCACAGTATGCCGTTTCAAACCATATGGAAACCCCAAATCCACCGTTTGATGGTTTTTCCTAAGATTAGGGAGGGGAAATGATTAATCAATGAAAAGAAATGGAATTGAAAATAACGTCGTAGTGGACGACCGCCACACCTGTGCAATATTCTCTCCTCCACCACAAATAGATTTAAAACATTTTTTTAATTTGAAGTGAAATAATGAATAACATCATGAATCCTCCCCTATTTCCAAGCCTCAAGTTAGTCACTTTCCATGGAGAAGTGCAAAGATATCACAATGGAATGATGGAAGAGAGATAAGAAAAATTAAAGTTATAAGTGAAAAGGGGTGGAAGAAGAAATGGGAAACACTTTAATAATATGATTATGAATGAATTACATAAGAAATGAAAACTAAAATAAAAATCGAAATAAAGAAATATAAATCCTAAATGGCCCTTTTTCCTCCTCTCCTTGGTGCCCCGAATGTTGTTGGGAAGGAATTGGAATGTCTTGAGGAGGAGGAGCTCTCCTCCTTTTATAGCCAGATTTCTGTCCTCCGAATGGTGTCACGTTTTGGACCCCATAAATGACCTCTTCACGCGTTGAGCCCTTATTCAATGTTGTTCAAAATTGTCTTGGCCGTGTCCCCTAAAAATATCAGCGGATTTGGACAAGTGATGAATGAGTTATGGCCAATTTACTCGGAGAATATATTCTGTCCAGTCAGAATTATCAAACCGCAAACCACCGTTTTGTAATGAATTAATTTCCCTGAAAACGGCCATTTAAGGCGTGTCTCCCTTAATGAAACGTGTTCAAAATCTTCTTATACGTCTATAAACAAAATTTCAGCTCCATTAAAGTCGTTTTGAGCGAGTTATAGATATTTCACTGAACCTTCTTTTTTCTGGAAGAAATTTCCTGGAAGCTTCCTTGGTGTTCCTGAATAATCTTCAACTTCATTGAATTGTTTGGACCTCAAGATGGTCGAATCAGATCCTGGTCCAGAAGACAAAGTTGAATAAAATTAAATTAGGATTCTAAAAAAATTATAATCATAAAATTTGGATTTATATTTTTTGTAAATGAACAAAATAACCCTGTAGTGAAAATCTGTCCAAAATGCAGAATTTGGTCATTTTTGCATTTAAACTTAAAATACTTATTAAATCCAAAATTGTTACATATAAGCTCAAAATGGTATCTTGGGATGTTTAAAACAATAGAAATGCATTAAATAATGTGCAAATTATAAGCCCTGTCAAATCCCCCACACTTAAACTATGCTTGTCCTCAAGCATAAAATCTCAACATGGAATTCAAAGGGCACCAATGTAACCAATATTTAAATTTCAAATGGAATAAAATCAAATGATTATCAATGACCAATCAAATTTTCCAGTTCCACAAAAAATAACAATTTAATTTCCCATTTTTCAAAGAAATAATCAATTCATGCATTTTACTTTTACCCTTTGAAAAATAATGAGGTTTCTCCTTTCATTCATTCATGCTTATCAATTTATTATTATTAAAAATGCCAAATCATGATCTACCTCACTTTTGAATATTTTCTCTTATCACTCATCATACAATTATTAGTGTTGTTATGCTCATATCATGAGAACATGCTCCTTACCCATAGGCTTGTAAAGTAACTACTTTCTCCACTTTGTAAAGACAAAACACACATAAAATCATGAGGACTTGCAATAAAGGTTCAAGTGACTCTGTGGCTTAGGGTTGGTGGGTAAATGATTGAAATAATTTAAGGCCAGAAGTAGGAGGTTTTACTCTTAAGTAAAATGCATGATTAATCAAGTGAAAACACAAGATGAACCTCACTCAAATCCCCTTGAAATGTGAATCACAACACCACTCCTCTTTCAATGACATGGGTCATGAGTCAATAAATGATTATAAAGAATTATATCATCCAAGTTCTTCCTATTTTTTTGTAAAGCTCCAGAAAGGCACAACTTTATTTTCTTTTTTTGTAAAGCTCCAGAAAGGCACAACTTTATTTTGAATTTTTTTTTCTTTTTCTTTTTTTTATGGAGAACCGGATGAAATGAAAGAAGCATAATGAAATGATGACTCATGACCAATTTTCTAATAATAAATTACCCAAAATGATGATTCACACATTACAACACCCAAAAATGATACATATCCCAAGGAACGAACATGAAAGGCCCTTCCCCCACACTCAAACTTGAAATAACCATGCAAAAATATTAAAAGTGCAGGTAGGTAAGGAAAAATTGGATTGTAATGTGGTTTAAACCTATAAGGAAATTCATGGCATCTAAGGGATTACGAAGGATAAATGTAAAGGTGGGTCTTAGGATAAAATGTGGCTAGCCAAAGATATGCCTCAATCATTTTAAATTTGGTTTTGTACAGTCATATCTTTGAAAAGTTTCAATACAAGTTCTAGCAGGTGGCACATCCCAAGATTACTCAAGAAATATGCTCAAGATAAAATAGGAATCATTTGGTCTAGAAATCCTCTCAGGAATGAGAATATGATATTGGACAATCACTCATGGCATGATTAATAATGACAAATTAATTCACATGAATTTCAGAAATTCAAAGAATGAAAAATGGAAGGGAAATTTCATTTACACGAATCAATTAATTCCCTGAAATCATGAGTCCTTATTTCAATATCCTTTCTTCACTTTAATCACCCAATTATCCATTTTAATCATTCAATCTCATTAACATTGAAATTTAAAACATGGAATCACAAGATTCCTAAGAAACTCATGTCTCCTAGATAAGTTGAGTAAAACATAAATTCAAGTGTGTGTATGCAATTCTTATCATTAAAGCTTAAAACATGTTTTGGACAAAAAATTTAAGGAGTTTAAAATTTAAAATTTAAAAATGAACTCCCTTTTGAAATAAAGATTTAGTCCCCTTTAACAAATTTTTGGGGCTTCCTTCTTCCATAATGATCCTACAAAAGAAAATTTCAAAATTAAGAACAAGTATCATGTCATTAAAGCTCAAAATGATAAGGAGGAAAGGGATGAATGCTAAACTACTTCTAAGAAATGAAATTGAAATCTAAATTCCTATAAAGCAAGGGATAAGTCTTGGTACGATCCCCCAAGTGGGCCCTGAATTTTTACTGCCTCCAGTGGGCAATACCAGCTGTTATCCAAAGTCTGATGGTGGATGTAGCTTCTTTGATTTGAACCACCACATGTGGATTTTCCTAGCATGTGCTTCATTGTCCTTATTGAGGAGGACTCCATGGATAGATTACACCATATCCGCCCCCTTCGCAATATAGTACAACTTGCATGGTGGGGGTATGATGAAGTATGAAACCTCCTCCTTCTTCGTTGCTTCTTGTGCAACATCTTCTTCTATTTCCAGTGGTTGCTTCAGATGTGAAGCAGCATGTGTCTCTGGTTCATCAGGAAGAGCCACTAGAATCTCTTCATGATGGGGCTCCTCCAGTATAAGTTCAATGACTTCAGGGAGCTCTAGGTGTTCCTCAACAGGTGCATCTTCTTTTTCCACATCATCCTCCAAGGCATAATATGATTCACACAATTCTGAAAATTCAAAAACATTGGGAGTTATACTCAAATCAGATTCAATAAATTTAAAAGAGTTTGAGTTCAAGACGGTATCATCTCCCTGAGTCGGTTTGGCTTGAATATCTTCTTCAATAGAAAATTCCACTTGGAGTTGATCTTTAATAGATGAAGATATATAGTCAGACTCCTCCACCTTGAGTTTGACTTCAACATCATGGATGTCTTCAATAAAATATGGGAAGACCAGTGGAACATCCTTGTTGGCCTTGAATCTTTGAATGTCTTTTTGGAGTTCATCGGCCAAGACCATCAAATCTTCTAGTGAGATCCATGTTGATAATCCTTTTTCCTTTTGTTTGAGCCTTATCATTAGAGAATCAGCCCTTCGTTGGAGGGACTCCTCAGTGTAGTCGGTTTCTTCTTCCAGCACCTGTGAGTAATTGTTCCATGAATTTTAATTTGAGATTGAAGACATTATGGGAAATGGTTTTTTATGATTTTTTTTTAAAAAATTAAAAATATTAAAAAAAACTGTGAATTTAGAAAAAAGTGATTGAATTAACTACTTAGCTCCCCGGCAACGGCGCCAGTTTTGACGCACGCCTGTCGTAGGGCATGGCAAAAGTAATTTATTTTCCTAATGCAGCATAGAGGCTGACCAGGGTCGTCTCACTTGAGGAGCATTACAGTCGGTTCAATCACTTATACTAATTCACTTAATATAATTTTTATTTCTTTTTTTATATTATTTATTAATATATATATTTTTATAGTTTTAGAAAATATTAAATTTAAATTAAGAAATGCAATATTGAAATCTAAATGCAAATTATTACAGAATGAAATTATAAAAGAAAGGTCTTGGTCCTAGGTTTGGATAACACGAGTCCATTCATTATTTGTTGATTATTTAAATTCTATTTGATAATTCATTTAGTGAAACCTCATTAATGAATTACATCCCATTGATTTATTATGTGTGTGATTTTAACATGCCTTCGGCACACCAAACCACACCTCCTCCAGTAATCCTGTAGAGTAACACCTCAACCGAGAATATTATCCCTACAAGACCCGACTCCACAGTATGCCATTTCAAACCTTATAGAAACCCCAACTCCACCGTATGATGTTTTTTCCTAAGATAAGGGAGGGGTAATGATTAATCAATGAAAAGAAATGGAATTGAAAATAATGTCGTAGTGGACGACCGCCACACCCGTGCAATATTCTCTCCTCCACCACAAATAGATTTAAAACATTTTTTTAATTTGAAGTGAAATAATGAATAACATCATGAATCCTCCCCTATTTCCAAGCCTCAAGTTAGTCACTTTCCATGGCAAAGTGCAAAGATATCACAATGGAATGATGGAAGAGAGATAAGAAAAATTAAAGTTATATGTAAAAAGGGGTGGAAGAAGAAATGGGAAACACTTTAATAAAATGATTATGAATGAATTACATAAGAAATTAAAACTAAAATAAAAATGTAAATAAATAAATATAAATCCTAAATGGCCCTTTGGCCTCCTCTCCTTGGTGCCCCGGATGTTGTTGGGAAGGAATTGGAATGTCTTGAGGAGGAGGAGCTCTCCTCCTTTTATAGCCATATTTCTGTCCTCCGAATGTGGTCACGTTTTGGACCCCATAAATGACCTCTTCACGCGTTGATCCCTTATTCAATGTTGTTCAAATTTGTCTTGTCCGTGTCCCCTCAAAATATCAGTGGATTTGGACAAGTGATGAATGGGTTATGGCCAATTTACTCGGAGAAGTTATTCTGTCCAGTCAGAATTATCAAACCGCAAACCACCGTTTTGCAATGAATTAATGTCCCTGAAAACGGCCATTTAAGGCGTGTCTCCCTTAATGAAACGTGTTCACAATCTTCTTATCCGTCTGTAAACAAAGGTTCAGCTCCATTAAAGTAGTTTTGAGCGAGTTATGGATATTTCACTGAACCTTGTTTTTTCTGGAAGAAATTTCCTAGAAGCTTCCTTGGTGTTCCTGAATAATTTTCAACTTCATTGAATTGTTTGGACCTCAAGATGGTCGAATCAGATCTTGGTCCAGAAGACAAAGTTGAAGGAAATTAAATTAGGATTCTAAAAAAATTATAATCATAAAATTTGGATTTATATTTTTTGTAAATGACCAAAATACCCCTGTAGTGAAAATCTGTCCAAAATGCAGAATTTGGTCATTTTTGCATTTAAACTTAAAATACTTCTTAAATCCAAAATTGTTACATATAAGCTCAAAATTGTATCTTGGGATGTTTAAAACAATAGAAATGCATTAAAAAATGTGCAAATTATAAGCCCTGTCAGTTATCCTTGTAGTTTTTGCTTCAACCTTATATGGTGGGTGTTCTATATAATGGATGAATCATAAATGTAATTTGAATGTATATTAAGTATATGATTTTTTAATTATTAAATATAAATTATTATTTTATTTCATGTTAGTACCACCCCTTATGACTTATGGTAGATGTTAAAAGAGAGAACCTAATGAATTTGTAAATGAAATGTATGATTTGATTAATGGTTTCATGCTTAATTAGTCTTATCACACTAATGAAAGGTAGGGATTTTACCAAATCACTTTTTTAAATTACATAATTATTATAAGGCCTAATTAATTAATTTAATGAATCATAATATAAATTTTCTAAACTCTATTACAATAAAATAAAATTTTTGAGACTCAATTTAGATTTTTTATTCCATAGGGAATTCCATCAGCAATCGTAGACACCATTCCGATTCAAATAAATTGGTTTTCAAAAGTTATTCACACCATGGAACATGATATTTGTCTACATGGTGATGATTGGTATGAAACCATATGATCACTCTTCCATTACTATTTTATGATGCCTTAGATACACTCCTTGGATCTATCATGGATTTTAAGGACATGAGGTGACTCAAATACACCCTTGGCCCTAACAACTTCTTATCCCATTTTACTTTTTATTTTTTACAAAGACTCTATTAGATTCATTATATTAGAATTCCTTGGATTTAGATCCTTTGATTACACTATTACCCATATAATGTTTATAATTTTATTAACTATATTGACTCGACCCATGATGTCAAGGATTTTATGGTTATTACCTTGGAACTTCACCTTTATATTTAATAACATTATGGATGTGTTGTTTACTTGGATCATTCAGTATGACTACCATTTCTTGATATCAGTGATGGAATTGCCTTGTGTGGACTATTTATATAAACATGAAATAAGTAATTAATGAAAAAGTTATAAGTTCGGACACTATCCTAGGGATTAATTAGGTACTTATATATTTAATTTATTATACTGTATAATTGTTTTTCATGATTGAACAATATTTAAGTTTATATTACACTCAAAGGATGTTATAGACCCCATTTGTGATGGCCAACTAATATTTATCTCACACACAATCTATGACACCATTGGTACTAGGAAAGATTTCATGTATGCATGTGTTGAAAAGTGCAAGCATACTGCTTCAAAGACTTTATTTCCTGACTTCTTAGGATGGAGCTAGTATAAGATGGATGATTTGTAGATCTAAATGATAAATATACTATTTGGATTCATTTTTTGAACTCATTAAAGTTATATATTTTCTACTTCTGGTATACATTTGTTTCTTCTTTCTAGATACACAATATGTATCATTATATTTTTAAATGTCTATTATTACAATTTTTATGTTTTTTATTATACTTGTATTTTTATTATATCCAATTTGTATGTACATACTATATCTTCTATTTACCTTCTATTTTTTTATATGTTGTACTAACACTATTAATGAGGAATTAGTCTCCACACAGACACACCCTAGGTCCTTACTTCAATCTAGAACCCTATGGCATTCTGGGAGATGCGCATGACGCCTAGTGGCCCAACAGACTCAAGGACCCTATGAATGGAACTCAAGCCTGAGATATCACAATTTCATATCATAGAATTTCATTTCTTTATTTACTATTTTGAGAAATTATATGGGTGATTAGTAACTATTTGAAACATTGTTATAAGTTTTTCTTGGGTGTAGCTAACCCATGTTAAATGTATATGACGTGTTTCCTAGATTATGATGGTCGTTACATTTTCCCTGTTATCGTGGACATATTTTTATCATTGGGTTACCCACATGTTAGGTGTTGTTATTATTATTATTCTAATCAAGGATGTTATTTTATCCTTGGATTGAGTATATGAGGTAAAGGATTATTGTTACATGCATTATTATAGGCACCTATAATTTACATTCCATGCATATTCCCATGCCATATTAATTCCTCTTCATTTCATTCATTTATTTATATTCCTATGATTGTTAAGTGATCCTTTTTTATATGTTGGTTTTTTATTCACTTGGTTATGATTGAGTGATTTCAAGTTTTAATTCATGAGCAGTTTGAGAATTTTTCAATTGGAATGGGTAACATACCAAGTCAATCAATTATAATATAAGTAAATTATTGTCTCTTTTTGTGATAAGGTGTTCATGACCTGGCCAACTAGTAATGGCTATCCATTTTTACGGAACCCTAATCTATGAAAAAATAAAATAGAAATTGAAAAAGTGAAATCTTATTTACAAAATAAAATTGTTTCTATTAAATTATGATCCATGTTATCATTTACCATTAATATATAGCAACCAATTTAATTTAAACATCATTATATTCCAATACCTCTCATTATTCATAGTTTTAGGGTATTATAAATTCGGTGGTGATTCCATTATATTCATTCAACTTTCAATTTCATTATATATCTTATTAAATATTGTTTTAATGTGTGTTCTTGGAATATTTATAGCAATTCTTCCAAGACCACATCATGTTGGGAATGAGGAGGGTAGTGATGACCATCATCTTGACATGGTGGGACCTAAGAGGTCAGTATTAACTCTAAGAGTGAAACTTGACTCACTACTTTTAATACCATAACTGGGCACTGATTCTTAGTTTCATGATAGTTTCTTATGTCTGATGTTGTCTTTGAAAGGTGTTTCACGACCAACACAAAATACGACTAATATAACATTTGAGTTCTAGAAACATCATCCTTCTACCTTCTTAGGGGATCAAAATTCACAATTTATTTTGTATTGGGTGGATCCCAACCATTATATATTTGAAAAAATGGAGGCACATGTATTATGGAGGGGACAATCTGGCAACATACATGTTGTGGGAAATGGCTAGGTGGTGGTGGGATGTGATTACCAAGGATGGTCCCCATTAGGGAATTATATGGGATGACATAAAGACTTCATTCAATGACTATATAATTCTTCAGATATTTATAGGTTACCAAGACATAGAATTCAAGCATCTTGAGAAATGTGATATGTCTTTTTTGGAGTACTCATTGTGTATCAGTGTGTTATTGTTCATTAAACCGCTTCAAGCTGGTGACAATATTTCACATTCTAGACGCATCGAGGATGGATATATAATTCCATCTATACTAAGGTGAATTATTTTAACATACATTATTTACATGAGATAGTAAATATAGATCTTATCACATAATGTAACCAGAGGGTAGTCGGTAGTATCAGGAATTGCATACCAATGTCACAGTAGGATAGTAGTAATTCCAATAGACAAAAAGCAATCCATTGAGGATTCTTATCTGTGAATTGGATGACATAGTACACATACTGGTAGCTCTTGGGTGTGTCATCAATGTGGATGATAGGGGAACCTGATTCCAAAATGTGATCGATATCCAATAAAGTGACTTAATTGTTTAAATATAGTGAATCTGAAGAGATTTTTCTATACCATTCCATGTGTTTATAGTGGAAGAGTCTCGACACCATCTCCACATTCATTGGAAGGTTATTTTGCACCTTGTGTGATGGTGAGTATGAGTTACACAAGTAATACTAGATGAGAATTCAGTTATGCTCACCAAATCTCGAGTTCATATTACTGGAAGTGCTAGTAGAGCGGTCAAGATTTTGGTAGTCCAGTTATTGCAACAGGCCATGGATTAGGTTAGATATATACATTATAACTGATACATGAGGATCATGCTGGTAGACTATCTACATTAAAAGGTACTACTCTAGTAGCCTCCACTATAATATTTTCTTTATTTAATATAGTTGATTAACACTCCTTCATCTCATTATCTATCATGGAATGTCTAGGGTTGGAAATAAAACATTAATGTGGTGTAATGACAATGGATATTCTTCTATGAGTACTATCAGAAGGAATACACCAATTTAGGGACTATCCTAGAAAGGTAGATAGTTACCCTTTCCTGTTGGACCAATTCATACTCCTAATTAAAATTTTCTATGTAACTCTAATGAATAATTTCTTGGTCTTGTATCATATCTTTAGAGACTACTATCAATGTAGGGTAATGTTTACATCACTATATGGAATCATCTATCTATACCGAGGTTTGCGGTATGTTTAGGATATAATAGTGAGACCAGATCATCTTGGGATATATGGAGTGACCTCCCAGATAGCCATTATCTTCATGGATGATTGGGGTTTATATAAATAAAAATTCCCTTTGGTAGTAGATTGTTCTAGTGATTAATTCATAGTGATTTATATAGACTACCTCTTGAGAGAGAGGTAGAGTTTACAATTGATCTCATTCCATGAGTAGAACAAGTGTCCATTTATCTTTACCTAATAGAATCTTAAGTGTTCTCAGAGATCAAGAAGTAGTTATAGGATCTAGGGGGAAAGGATTTTATAAATCATAGCACGTTTTCTTGGGTGCACCTATGCTTTTCTCCAAGAAGTTTGGTTGGAACCATTTTATATGTGTGGAGTAAATATGGTTTCACCAGCATACATTCAAGAGTAGATATCAAATTCCTCAACATGATGATCCATTTGACAATTTTTTGAGGTTCTAGGGTGTTATAAAAGTTCAACTAGAGATCAAACCATCTTGTGGTGCAAGTCAAGATATCAGATTAACATTTTATAACATTCTCTAGTAGGTATGGTTTCTATTAATTTATTTTTATGATGTTTTATCACATGAATTTGCAAACCATTTTCATGGATATAATGAATAGAGTGTTCCACCCATATTTTTATTCCTTTTTCATGGTCTTTTGGGATGAAAAATTGGTGTATTCTCACAATTGTAGATATCATGCTAGGCTCCTTGATGTCATCATGATTACACTGAGAGAAAATCAACTTTTTGAAAATATTTCTATGTCTCAATTATGGATTGAAAATGTTCTCTACATGGTTTATATTAACTCGAAATTCCAAGTATCTATTGACCCATATAAGTTGATTTATGGGGTTTCAAAGTTGCATCCCAATAACATGTTTGAAATATAGAGTGTCTCGTAGATGTATGGATATTATAAGTTTTTCATACAAGAATTCTCATGTATTTCATCGCCTATTACTAGTATTTCATGGAATGGTTTCATGTTCATTTGGCCATAAGAGTGAGATAAATATTTTCTAGAGCTGAAAGAGAGGCATGTCATTGCTCTTATTTTTATTCTCCTAGATCCTTGAAAAAGCAATACCATGTTATGTGATGCATCAAGATTTGGCATAGAAGCAGTTCCCATATTGGGTAACATAGTAATTCCATACGAATCCCAACATTTGATCTATCATTAAAGAAATTAGACAACATATGACCCCATAATAGAGTTAGTTTTCCATGACTTGTGTTGCTGGAGACTCTATCTGATCGGTGAGCACTCTATGGTGTGCAGAGGCCAAAAGAGCCTCAAAAATATTTTTACACTATGTGACTTTAATTGCATGAAGTGGAAATGGGTTGAATATGTTTATTCATTCCATTTAAAGCTTTCTAATATGACTAGAAAAAGGAAATATAGTAGGTGACACACTAGGTCAGAAAACTATGGATCAATCCATACAGGAATCTAGTGATAAATGAAAATTAATGGGACTTTTATCAGTGATTAATAGTGAATTTAATGATACATATGAGTAGATTTATCTCTCCTTATTGATAGTTTTCTCTTCCCACCTTGGGATAGTGAGGAGAAGAAAATTTTTAGATTCTGAATTCCTTGTTCTCTATTTAGGTATCTTATGAGAGGACTCACCTCCGCATTATTCTGTGGATAGAGAAGACATCATGTTTATACATGGATGTGTGTTGGTTATAATAGATATGATATGGGAAATAATGATGGAGTCCTACCCTTTTTATTGGGTATTTCATCCTAGAATCTTCAAGATGTATCAACATATGCGATGTTAATATCAGTGCCCTTGGATGAAATATGAGACAGAAGGCTTTATTACAAGGTGTTCCAATTTTTAATAGGTGAAGGAGGATCCACAATAGGTGGTTGGCCTATTACAATAGGTTCTAACATGAACTTGAAATAAAAAGAGGCTTCTATGGACTTTTTAGTTAGTTTACTGAGGTCTCTTGGGGTTAATGATGTAGTACGGGTAGTCATTCACTGACTGTTGAATATAGACAACTTCTTTCTTTTCCAGGAGACTATCTTAGTAGATGAGCGGGGAATATTTTACATATATTATATCATCATACAATATAGGGAACCTCATAAGCTTATTTCAGATATGGAAACTCACATCACTCCATGACCATAGTTGTGTTTTCAAAAGGCTATGGGTATATAGTTGATTTAGTCCACAATATTTCACCCCCAGACTGATGGTTAGTTAGAATGGACAACATAGGTTCTAGAGGACATTATTTGATCATGTGTTTTCGAAATCAGTGGTTCCTGGGAGAGGTATATACCTCTATTCAAGTTCTCATATAATAATATATTTTAGAAGAAAATAAATATGGATCCATTTGAGGCCTTGTATGGTATGTTGTGTCGTACACCCCTATACTAGCTAGAGGCAAGTGAGGTGGTTCCTTTAGGTCCTCATCTCATGTCAGATCCATAATAAAAGGTTTATATTTTCATAATGATTATTTAAATTGTTAATCCTATACAGAAATATTTGGATAGTCATCACTAATGACCTCAAGAGTATGATATCGGGATCATTTTTTCCTATAGTAATCATCCAAGCATGGACATATACTGATGAAAAGTAAAGGGATGTAATTATCTCATTATATAGGAAAATTAGAGATTCTAGAGAGAGACATCCATGTAGAAAAATCATTGATGCTGCCTCTGGGGTAATTTTATATGGACAACATCTTCCACTTTTTATAGATTCTTCGATATCATACCTAATCGTCACATAATTTTTTTCTTGAGGAAGTTGAGATAGATGTTTATTATTCATTGTAGGAGTATCCAATATTCATTTTTCAGCAGAGTGTGAAGGATCTCATTGGTTGGTGTGTAACTCTAGTATGGGTGTTATGGAAGCACTATCATGTTCAAGAGGAGACATTTGTGAGATTGAGCGAAATATGTGTCCATTGGCCATATATATTCTCAGATAGTGTTTTTTCACCAATGTAAGGTGAATGCAGGGATGAGTTACATTAATGGGGGAAGACTGTAAGAACCCTGTTTTCCAATTTGGTATGGGTCCTTTTTTAATTTGGTATAAATCTCTATTATAGATATAATATTGATTCATAAAGAGTTTCAAATGTTTCTGTTGTTGTATGCGGTGTGTTCAGAGCTTAGTTCCCAGGTCATTGGAGAATTTTTTTTTGATGTTTAGATATATCTAACAATGTGGTACTGCGAAATGTTGTGTATTAGGGAACATGGTTTTCCATAACCATGTTCCAGGGGATACACAACTATGAAAAAAAACTACTAATAAGTTAATGTGATATTTTTCTTGATTTTTGTGTGGTTTCTATAACCGTGTGTCCTAACAGTATGGAATTCCCCTCCATAATATAGATCATTAATGGTTGGTACAACATTTACCAAACCGTGAATCCAAATCATTTGATTCCAAATTATTGGTGATTAAAAAAATAATAATAATGAAATGTTTAAACTATTTATCCTCTCCCATTTTTCATTATAGTAGACATCCACCACATTCCACACACATTGGATCTCTCTAGACCACTTTGGTAGACGTTGATCTAAAACTCTGATTCAGTGTCTATTTTGATCATCATCCATCACATTGGATGTGTGTCGATAAGACCTCAATTACAATATATACATTTATCATTATTCTTTCTATCCAAAATTCTATTTATATTGAGAATCATATGACCAATTTTTAGGGAACTGATCCATTATTTAGATATCTTATAATTCAGGTCAAACTAGAGGATGATACTTGATGAGTAGAGTTGTTCGAGTATGATGTAGACAGTCTCTAACACATTCATCCTGATTCATCATTTATAAATTTTAAAAAACGAGTGTGTGCAGATTTCATCAGGTGTGTCATGTTAAATTGATTTTTGTTTCTTATATTCATTATTATTAGGTTCTAGAGCTTATTTGATAATTTCTATTCAAGCTTTAAAATTCATTAGCTGAACTATAATCATCTCATATATGGTGTTTCTATATATAATGATTTATCGGATTGACATGTCATCTAGGCTACCGTTCGAGTGTGTTATGGAATGGACCTTCTATGGAAAATACCACTTTAATTATATGACCATTACATTGTATTATTTAGCCTTGTAAATACCATGAGACCCTTCAATAGTATGTGTTCGATATAATGGAATAATCTTGAATGCAATTGGAATATTTGTTAATTATATGACTTGGACTTATTAAATGTAAAGTAATGTTTAGTTTCATATTCATTGAAACCCATGTCACTTACAAGGGATGGTTTTGGTGTGAACCTAATGAATTGAATATGACATCTATTCCATTATTAATGGTTTCATGACTAGTTATCCTTTTCACACAAATGAAAGGAAAGGCATGAACTAAATGAATTTTTTAAACATAATCATTATTATATAGACTATTTAATTAAATGAATAAATTATATGTTGTATTTTATATAGACCATAAAATTAATATGGGATTGGTAAGACTCCATTTAGCTTTTCGATTCCCAATGGAATACCTTGAGCACTAATTGACGCAATTCTAATTCAAAGTTGTTTATTTCTAAGGGTGAGACACATCATGGAACATGATCTTTGTCTACTTTTGGATACCTAGTATGACACCTTAGGATCCCTCAATCATTAAAATTATTGGATTCCTCAGATAAATTCATTGGATCCAGCGTGACTTTTATGGACATGAGGTTACATGGATACACCCTTCGTCATAGTCACTATTTATCACATGTAACCTTGGATATTTTAATTTGACTTGTTTAGATTCAACATTGTGGAATTCCTTTGACATAGCCCATTGTATTACACATTGACCCCTATATCCAAGATATATTAGTTACCTGAGTTAGCTCAACCCATGAGTTCATTTCTTCCATGGTGATTAACTTGGATCCTATCCTTTATATTCAATAACATCATGGATGGCATGTGCACTTAGATACTTAACTGTTATTACCATGTCAAGATTTCAGTGTTGGTATTACATATCATGGATTATTTATATAAAATGTTTCTATATAAATAATGATCTAGTTTTATGTTCAGAATCCAATAAAGGGGTGCAAAAGGTATATGGTTATTTATGTTACTATACTAATTACATTTATTTATTCATGCATTCTCTTTTTTTAAATTATATTACATAGAAAAGATGTTATTGACAACATTGTTACTGAACTAATGATATTTATCTCATGCTCAATACAATCCACCATTGGAACCTAAGAATATTACATGTATAATGGTGTTGACACATAGAATCGTACAACTTTAGACACATGATTGCATAATTTCACATGCTGGAGCTAGTTGTAGATGACCGAGCTGGATATCTTGATTATAGGGATAGATTTTGATTAATTTTTACTAGTTTTTTATATAATGTATTTTCCATACCTTATGTACATGTCTTCCTACATTATTGATACATGACATGTATCATCAACTTTTGTAAATGACTTTTATTTTTAGTTATTTTGTTTTTTATTATACATGTCTTCAAGTATTGTGATATTTATCTGTACAAACTACTTCCATAATTTTAATTATATTTGTTCTATTTGTATAAAATTTATTAATAATTTCATAGACCTTCCATGGACACACCCTAGTCCCACACTAATTTTTGGAAGCCTCTGGTGTTCAAGGATATGATCTTTAGGCCTTGTAGCCCACGGGACTCGCGACACCTCTGAGTGGAACCCAAGTCCTAAACATCATATAATGCTATTCAAATATCAACTACAACCAATAATACTCAATATAACCATGTCTAATTTCTATTTTTTCTCATCAAAATACCAAATCAAATATCCTTAAAGGGGTCCTCCAAGGAGGTGATACACAATATGTAATTTTATAAAAACACCTCTCTTGTTTTCTTTTCTTCTTATACATTATCCTAATCTATTTCATAAATCAAGGAATACTAATTATATAATGATGTAAATAATATAATTTTATGTTTCCAATGTCATATCGAATAACCATCAGTTTTATTACCTCTCATTCATCAGTGAAATCAAACAAGTTTCCATGTCATGTCTATTAATTACCTCTATTGATAATGTTTCTATTAATTTTACATTACCACATTCAAGGCTAGTCAAAAACAAGTATTATAATTAAAAAATATATTAGTAAGAAATTATATCCTATTTTTTGTTATTACAATATTATATACTCAAAATAGTAAATAAAATGATACTAAATCAATGAGTTTGGAAAACGTGGAAAAATTTACTAAAGGATTAGTATAATCATTTTGTCAAATGGATAATCCTCGTGTTAGAAAACAATGATATATAAATACTTTAATAAACTAGAAAGTTAATTAATACTAGTTCATTCCACTTATAGATTTATATTTACATTTATTGGGATAATAACTAATTATACTCAAATGAACCGATCTTGAAACCCTCAAACAGACAAACTCAAAACAATGTAAATAATGGAATACTAAAAATTAATGGTTTTTAAGATGCTATAACATGACTGTATAAGGTAATATTAAAATGACTATAGTTCTAGAATGAGTTAATAACGTTAATTAAACCTTTATATAAGAGTTTAATATATTTTACACTAATATTAAGTGTGAGTTAAGGGTATTCTTGTCAGACTCTTATTTCTATTTTATATATTCCGTATTCAACACTAAATTATTGTATCTGTTGTATGTATACTTTCATGTGTTATATAATATAATTAATATCATTTTACTCATTTTATTAAAATTATAATTTTATAATAATTAATTTTATGGGGAATATGATTCGACAGATTAAAAGTGGTAAGGTATTCCGTCTGAATTTACATTACATTGAGACTTATTTGGATATTATACATGAATTCACTTCTATGTGGTGTGTGTAATTCCCATTTGATATAAAATATAATTATTTAATCATTCCTAATTGTAATTTATGATTTAACTTGAAGTATTTAAACCAAGGGTATTGGAATTGAAAATTACTAGGTGATAAAAGTCATTGCACAATATCACTTTCATTGGTGAATGTTGACTTTATCTCAAAATAACCAATTTATTATAATAATTTTACATCTGAAATTATATTTATCATAAATATCTATATTATTGTGTAATTTATTTTATTATATCCTAAATGTTATTGCAATTTTACATATGGTGTTTAATTTTAATGTTATTCGAATGATTTTGGACATAATGATAAATTCATATCTTTTATTAAATACTGGTATTTGATCGTAATGAAAACTTTTTATTAAATTCAATCATTATTTAAATATATGAGGGATGATTTGGACTTTTAGAAATGGGTAACGAATATTTATTGATCTCCCATAGATGCATCGGTAGACTCATGGGATGAATCAGTAAATCTAGCACTAATCAAGTTATTACAAATAGATTAAATTGTTTTGTGAAAGGTATTGATGACACTGGTTCCTATTTAACATACATGATGCCCAGTAATTATGAATTTATTGCATTAAAAATTCATTTAATTCTATCTTGAGGATTTTTACTATGAAAAAATAAATGGATACATTTCATTTTCATTTTATTTATTAAATTCTATGTGTTTCACCTATCAACCATTACATATTAATTATGAACATTCATTAATTATTATTTTCATTATAAATAAACCTTAATGAGAATTTTATCCAACACATTTATTATATTTTATTTTCCTATGTTTCTAAGAATTTTATATTTATTGAAATGTATGGTTACTCTAGGTGAAATAATGGAGTTCCAAAGAAAACATTTTTTTATTTTTTCTCCAAAACGTAATTGGAATTTGAAAAATGTATCTAGTTTACCAAGAATAATAAACTATTATGTCTTTTGGGATGTGATTTATTATTTCCAATTTCTATGTAATAATGTAAGTAATTTTCTCAATGATAATGGGGTTGGATTTGTTACATTATATTTTGACAATGTGGGATGAAACAGAAAAGTGAATAAGTTAGAAGAATATGATGTTTTTTTGGTAAAGATTAGGGATACAATGTAAGTAATTACCTAGGAAAAATGAAATTTTTTCTTAATGATATTGATTATATTAATAGTCCCTATACAGTATTAATGATGATTTGGTATTTTCAAGGAATAATTTATGGGAATTATGATAATCAATGTCATATAGGGACATTTCTTATTCATAATTAGCAAGGTTTTATGAGTAATAGTTATTTTTATTATGATGAAGAGGCAAAAATGACATAAAAAGAAAGAGATATTAAGGAATAAGATTATGATAAATTCTTAATTATTTAAGAATTTATTGTAATGATAATTGTGATTCTGTTTGGATTAAAGAATTATTTTATAATAGTATTATTAATTACATTCTGGTTATAATAATAACTAAATATATAAGGATTGTAATACAGTTATATTCATTATTAATTTTATAAAATATATTGAATGGTACATATGATAGTCAAAATTTAATCCGTGGAATGTTTATAGTATTTCAAAACACATGATTTTTGGAAGATAACCCTTAATATGTGTTCTATGTTGAGAAATTTTTTATAATTAAATATTTTAGGGAGATATTCGATGAACATAAAATTGTATTTTTATTTCATGTTTTATGTTATCATTATTGGAGTTTACTACATGTTTGGATTTAAGGAATATATACACTACTCAATTGTTTCATTTTGGTAATAATAATAATGTAATATTTAGGAATCATGCATGATTCCATTGTTATTTATGTAATTTTCATTTAATTTCCATGATTCCATAGAATATATGACCAAGGTGTTCACGTATGTGGTATATTACATTAAAATCTATTTTTTGGATTTATGTTAAGTTAATTTTAAAAAAATATTTACATTATTTATATTTTTTATTGAATTTGTTCATACACATTGTATTAGAGTTTTATGATTAACTACTTATGCTATGGATTAATGTAATACTTTTTTATTATTTTTGTTGTTTTAGAATCCAATGTATTTATCAATGTTAGATAACTTATGATAACTTGTTTAGAACAGGTAAATATCTAAAGATAGGGGAGTATATTATTATCCTTTTTGGATTATAGGATCTATTATAAGTTTATCATATTGATTTAGGAATGAAATATGAATCATAATCATGATTTTGAGATAAAGGTCATATTTTTTGTGGAAATTGAATAAAGAATGAAATTATACTACTCATGTAATTATATTTTCATACATAGGAAGACTCAATGGTAATGAAATAGATCAACTACAAGAAATGGATAGAAGAAAAGTAAATTTTCCCCACAACATTCAATTATTCTGAATTTATTGAACTTTCCACATCCATAGTTTACAGTTACATGATTTCTATCATTCTCATGATTATTCACTTTCTTGTGATCAATGTTGTCTGAATATGACTTATATTATATCTGCATATCTCCACATCACACTACTATTATCATATACATAAACCTAGTTTTTTGGTAACCATCATATTTCCCATTAATTCTTTTAAAAGTATTTTTATTATATTCTTATGATTTGTGTTTTCCAAAATGTTATTTTCAAATATCATCCCATTTATTTCCATTCGTAAGTTCAAATAATAACGAAAAAAAGTATTTGAGGAGGAGAAATTTAACACCCCGTGATTTTATGAAGTGGTTCATTTAAAATAAATTTAGTCACCAAGATATATATTAGTGAACACAACCATGTGATTTAAAATGAACATTCTGTTTAATAGAGTATAAAAAATGAAACATCGAGCTTCAACAAAAAATTAAATACTATTTAAATATGGCTATTATAAACTAAATGTTAAATTGGTGTTTATGAATGTTAAAAACCATATTATTAAATATACTATTTTACTACTCATTGAAACAATATTAATTAATTATTTTTGAATAGGATATTTTTTTCTATAATCAATTTATTAATCAAAAAAGGATTTTTTTTAATTTTTTTTCAAACATTTTACTATATAATATAGTACTAAATTTTGTAAAAAATATATAAATTTTAATTTATATAAATAAAATCACATTTTATATAATCATATTAAAATTATCTTACAATTAATTTTCTATATTTTTCTGAAATGTTTTACTTCATATTGAATAACGATTAATAATGATTTTTTAAAATAATAAATTTATTCATATAAAAAACAAAATTTATTATATTAATTTTATTTTCTAGTAACATAATAAATAATTTTTTAAATATAACAAATTATTTACATTTTAGTCATCCATAAAACAGTTTTTGGAATAGGTACATTTTTTTAATAGATATTCATTTTAAAGAAAAATATTTTTCATGACACATTTTTACTTTAATTTTAAATAAATTATTATTATTTTTTTAATTTCTAAAAATGGATTCCATAATTGTAATCAATTTATATAAATTTTGAATAGGTGCATTAATGTAATCAATAAGGTTTTATGATTATTCATGGTGTTGTAGTGTTTTAAAATAATACGTGATGAATGTATTGACATGTTATTTTGTGGCAAAAGGATCTTAATTGTGTTTACCTTCCTTATAAATTTTGGATTGTGAGTTTGGATAGAAGTATTTTGGATATGTCTATATGTTGGAATCTATTAATTTAGACAATGGATACTATTTTTAAGGTTAAATCATTTCTTCGGATTATTTTTTAATTGTCATAAAAGGACAACCCGGAGGTCGGGCGACAACCCATCACATTCAGCAAGGCCGCAAGACTTGAACCCGCAACCGAAGGGAGACAAGGGTACATCACCTACCACTGGACTATGTGATGTCCTGGTTTGTATATTGTAGTTTTATTAAATATTCAGAAAAATGAATATAAATTCATTTTTTAAGCCTATACGATTAGGATAAATAGAATATTTTTTAATTCTGTTATCTTTTGGAGTGAAAGATGATTTTGTGGTAGGAATTAGTTGAAGGATGAAACTCTAATTATCAAATATAAATAAATATATATATATATTCCTATAATTCTATGACTAAATTAATTCTTAAACAATAGGGAATGGATCGTAAAACAAAAATTATGTTATCCTAATACCATAAGTTTTTTTGAACCGTTGATATTTTACCTTATCTTAGATTGATGGATTTTAGGCCCTCAATTTTACATTTGTTTGTGATTGATGTCCTAAATTACTCCCTATAAATATTTATGTTTTTTCTCCAATTATGTGTATCTAATTGCCACCAATTTTCTCCTAATAGATATCATTATTTTGTGGTGAATTTTCAATTTCCATTTCCCTCTTATTAAAAATAAATTTTAATAACCCAATTTCTTATGTGGGTTTTTCCAAAAATGTATGTTTCTACCTTTTACCATTTATTTTCAAAGAATAATTTCAATTTGCGAGGATGCAATTTATTTAAGGAGGGGAGAATGTAACACCGCAAGATATTATAGTACGTTGTATCATTAAAGTAATTCAATAGTTAGCGCTACACGCAACACCGAGTCCGATCACACCAAAATTTACTAAACTAACCATTAAAAAAGTGGTTATGAATAATATTAACAAAATTTTGGGTCTTATATACTCTATACAATTTTAAAGTCCATATTATGTGTTTCTTAGACATAATATAAGAACAAATTCATTTTTCAGATAAAAGAAGTATTTTTCAAAAAATGTAATTTTACCACAGTTTAATAGATAATCCTTTTTAAAACCAATTATTGACACTTTTAAATATTTAATTTAATGAAATTAAATTCTTCTTTAGAAGTGGGACTTAAAAATTTAGTTTGGATAAATTTTTGGTACTTTTCTGATAACTTTCATATTTTGACGAATAGTGAAAAATACAATGTTTTAACTGAAAACATCTTTTTTAATCAAAACAATTTATAGTGTTAAATTATGAGATTGAAAGGTTTTGAAGTAAAATTATATTATATTTTTATGATTTAATTCAACTTAGTTCATTATAAGTAATTTAACATTGAAATTTGACATAAACTCCTGTCAATATTTTGATAGTTTTTACTTTTTTAAAAACCCACTTTTGGTTTTGACAATGGAGATTAATTATAAATTAACAAATGAAACTTTTATGTTTTGAATTGGGTAAAATAGAATTCATTTTTTAATTCAGAATATCAAAATTATCTTAGGGTAAATTTTTGGTATTTTTCTGAAAACATTCAATTTTTGATGAAGAGTGAAAAACAATCCATTATTAATTAAAACTGACATTTTTTTTAAATAATTAGTTATTTTATTTTAATTTATTTTAGGTCAAAATATATACATAATACCTATATATTTTCAATGTGATTCATTAGAGTCATTTTATAATAATATTTGATATATAAAATTTTATTGAACTTTTTACTGTCTTTTACCCACCTTCTAGGAGCATTTGAAAATTTGTATAAAATATAATTTTACTACTTCTGTGAGTTGAATTTCAGAAATATGGGAGACATGGTTAACCTTAGTAATTAAAATGTGGTTCAATAATATTAAATAATTTATGGTGAATAGTAACTTTTGAATTTTATTTATAATGGTTAAAAGTAAATAGGGTAATTAAGGTTAAAAATGATATTATAATTACCCTAACACATGTCCTAATTGTATTGTCTAAGTGTAATTCGACGAAAAAAACCATAGGAATAAAATATTATTCTTTAGGTCCACTTGTATTATATTAGGACAATTATTATAATTTAATTTAAAGAAGAGTTAAAAGTATTAAATTATTGTTTTCATAACTAAAACATTTTTAATATAGGTTTATACATAAGATAAATTCAACTATTAATATTAATTATAAAGATAAACAGATTTCCTAAATTATGGTATTTTATTTGTAATTTTTTAACATTAAATAATTCAATTTTTTTTGACATAATGACAATGCAGTAATTACCTTATTAATAAAAGATTAAAATAATTGATATTATAAATACCCAAATAAATGTAATTTGAGAATTTTGATAAATTACACTAATTTTATAGGTTAATATGACATTTTTGGGTTAATTAAATCAATGTTTTTCAAGTTAATCAAGCTGTTATGATTTTAACAATATACAAATACCAAGTTGTGTCAAATTTGACATTATATAGTTTTTAAAACATAAAAAATATTATTGGTAGATATAATATTTAGAAAAATATAGGGGCCATCCAACGGAATTAAATAATATTATATATTTCATTAATTAACCACTTGAGGTTCTCTTGAGAGTTTATATTATGTTTATTAACCATATAGTGTAAGAATACAGGAAGACATAGTAAAAGTTAACTATTTAACTAAGAGTTAAATCTAAATGATAAAGTTAAAATGGTAACCTAAACATGTTTAAATCCTATTGGTTGAGAGGATTTAGACCCATAACCACCTAAGGCTCTAATTAAATTCATTAGAAGCCATTATAAACCGAATATTATTGTATAATAAATTAATACTTTAATATATTCCTAAAGTGACCCTCACCCCTCTTAAAAAAGGGCACTTACCCTTATCTAAATTTCACACCTCCAAAGCATTTTGGATCGGCCAAACCCTACCCAAATATCCTCCCAAAATTCATACCTTCATCCTATATGCCTTAATTTGTTCAAAAATCCAACCTATGGAGCCATTTAGATCAAATCAAAAGGAATAACCCGAAGAAGAGTTAAATATTTCATCACCTCTTTCAGGTTATTTTCTTCATCCACTTCTTATTTCTTTGTTGTTTCCATTATAAAATAATAAATCCATTATATTATATATAATGTAATTTTATTTTAAAAATGGTACAAAAATATTCTTTACTCTATCCATCCTATAAATGACAAATTCAACAAACGTGTGTACGTACAGATTACTGTCTCCACGTCGTGGTGTAGTTTGTTATTCAAACACTTCATTATTTGGATGGGTATAATAATGAATATAACAAATTTTAAATAATAAATATAACATGTAAATGATTATGTAAATATTATATGACATCAAATTACATATGATTTCACCATCAATATGAAGATATTGTTGCTTGTGCATACGTACGGATTACCTTCTCCACAATGCGATGAGATTCATTTCCACATTCACCATTCAACGATAATTATAAAAATATATTTTATTAATAAGTATGTAATAAATGAAATAATAATTCTACTTATATATATATATATGTGTGTACTTACATATATCTTATTCACTTACTTCCATTCAATACGATATGAAAACGAAAACAGCGTTTATGCGTAGGTATGGCCTACAGTCTCCATAAACGGTGTTTTTCATTTCATATATCTATCTGTTAAACATGTTTACATTATAAATATATATGACAGATAAACCATGTGTTATATTATGGAATTATGTAAATCATCATCTAAGTGATACGATCAAGAATAACAAGTTAAAACATGTACGATAAAGAAAATGATTATTACCTGAAATGTTATTTTAACATGGAAATAATTATTAAATGGGTTGTATAAAGTCATAAATGAATATTGTATGATA
Source organism: Viscum album (assembly GCA_963277665.1). Classification (NCBI taxonomy): domain Eukaryota; kingdom Viridiplantae; phylum Streptophyta; class Magnoliopsida; order Santalales; family Viscaceae; genus Viscum; species Viscum album. The sequence continues at coordinate 636,425,384 of OY728146.1, read as the reverse complement.
TAATAAATATGAATATAGTTATGGTTTAATTTAATAACATACTATGGTCTTTATACCATAGTTTAATCATACCCTCGACTAATGGAGAGTTCAAGGTAAGGGTTAATTTCACAAACTCATTATTATCCAAGGTTGTTTTTACGTAATTATCTATTGGGACATATTTATTATCCATGTAAATGTTTCATAAAAGTGTATTCAAATGTATTATTTTTAAGGGTCTCTTTTAATAAAACATTATTTTAAATTTATTAATGATTTATTTTTCTAAACCTTTCTAATTAATGTCTATGTTTTTAAAATGGGTTTTAAGGATTTATTTATATGTACATTAAAGTTTTTAAAATGTTAATTACATTAAAAAGTTTCAATGTGTTATGGGACACTTCGATTAAAAAATTTCTATAAATGTATTACTTTCGAAATTGTGTGACTTGTAAATGTTTTTATGAAAAATGTATAATTCTCTCAAAGAGTTTTACAAATCATTTTCATCTATATTAACATCCTTTTATGGATTTTAAACTTGTTTAAAGTTGATAAAAATATTCCTTATTGTATTAAATTTTTTGTGATATATTTGACTATGGATGTGTTATTTTTATACCATTCATGGTTTATGGATAAAGTACTGACATTTCTTATGATAGTTTCAATATGAGTGTTTATGTTATGTTTAATCCTTTCCATATGAGGGATGCATTGGACTTAGTAAGTGATGGATGGATCCCGCTATAACTCATCTATGCATCGGTAGGTCTCATGAGACAAACTAGTGTCTTGGAACAAGGCCTTAACAAAATCTTATTTCTAGTCCTAACACAAGGCCATGTCTATGTGGTTATGAAGTCTTGAATTAGGAATTCCATCATTAGTAAAGTGGCTATTTATATTTCATGTGATTATTCGACTAGTAGAATATCCATGTGAATAAGTTAATGGAATTATTTGATTTTAACTTTTCCATATTATAATGATTTTTAAGTTTAAAAGGCTTTTGTTTTAGTCTTATAAATTTACTTAAATGTTTATTCTTATTTATGAAATTTTTTGATATATTTTTATCTTTTCTGGGCATCTGAGCTCACCCCTTTCTTATGTTTTATTTTCCTAGGATTCTAGGAAGTTTTTTATGATTTATAAGCATCGTAAAGCTGGGGGTTTAATGGAGTTCTCAAAGGGTCATTTATTTTATGTTTTATTTTATAATGTGTAATGTAATGTTCATGTATGTAATATATTTTCTAAGTCTGCTAAATGTATTTGTCTTTTTGGACTTGATTAATTATAATCATGCCAATGTAGTAAAATAATGCACTGACTCCGGGTAACTGGGATCAGGCGTTACACTTACACAAAAGTGATGTATTCTAATTTAAAAGGATGTAAAAGAGATGGAATATCGTTATACCATAATGATTAAAATGTTCAATTATACCATAATGAAGTATAAGTTCATATTAAATTGAATAAATCTCTAAAAATGTTTACATCTTCATTGGGGGGACTCCCCTAATATCTCCTCTTAAGGGTTGTAGGGTTTTTATTTTGAGAATACTAAAACCTCTAAAATGTGGATAATGAAGTTGATAAGAGAATTTTTAGGGTATGTTGGATCAATAATTCTTCAAGTGGTGTAATGACGTGAGATTTTAGGTTCCCTTTAATAATTTATGTGAGGGGATCTTTTGTAATTTACTAAAAGATTAAAATATATTAACACTATTATAGATCATACTAGATCCAAATGATATATAAATGCATCTCACATAAAATTTAAGAGTAAATATTATCAGAATGGTTCTTAATTAATATTTTAATGATATTTACATAATTCAATAAAAAACAATATTCATAAAATATCAATATTTTAAATTGTTACCATATTCATTATTTTGACATGAATAATAACAATAAAATAATTTATCCTCTAAAGTTATCATTTCACATATCTCTATAATGACAGAATAAATAGTAAAATTCATGTATTACAACAATTAATTCAAATAACAACACTTTTAATAGTCTATACCTCATTTATTTTATTTATCTATTAATTGAATAATTATGATATAAGTATTAGGTAAACATTTAAGGAAACTTTTTTCTGTAAAAATAAACAACTCGAGATGAAGGTAAATTGATCAATATTTAAAATTATATTTATATTTGAAAATATATTCATGATTTCACAATATTAAAAAAGGGTACACTTATTAAAAATAATAGTGTGAGATGTTGGACTTTTCTTGAAATTAAATAATATAAATCTCAGATGCTCATCCATGTGGCCATAAAATTATTTATAACTTAAAAAATATTATTATTGATTAAATGATATAATATAATAAAACTTAATATGGTTATAGGATCATTTTATAGTCCTTATCATTTTATTTAAAAATCTACTAGCATGATTTAGCCATTATAGTGATTAAAATATTATTAGTGTTACAATTCTTATTGACCATAAATAAAGCTGATGTGTTTAATTAATTTTAAATAAATAATCCAAATATGGAACCATTTTAAAAAATAAAAAACACATGTGTTAGAAAATTTAAATTATGTTAAACTATAAAAATGCAATGAAACTATTTCCCTAGAAAAATGGATTTTTAAGTAAAAAATTATTTTACCTCTAAATTCAAACATGAAAATGATTATAATGAACCTAATTATATTCTTTATATAATAATATAAATAATTTTACTTGTAAAAAATATTTAAAATATATTGATTATTTTCACATGGATGAAATAAAAATACATTTTTCAATAAAAAATATTATTTTTACTATTCACTAAATAATAAATATTTTATAAAAAATAGAAACATATGATCTTAATATAGTTTTTATAAAATGATTTAAAAATTCAAGTTATTTATGTCAAAAAAATTATAAAAAGGGGAAAATTATATATACTCTTATCCAAAAATGTAATAAAAAACATTTTTAAATAGAAAACATATTATTTTACTGTAAAAAATTAGTATTAATTTCCTATGAATTATTCAACGCATTTTTATTGATTAAGACCTTAATATATATTCCATAATTTTTTCCCTTTCATTAATTTTTGTTGAAATGTTTGTCTTATATTGGTCTTATTTGATTAATAATAATTTAGGGTTCTTTTAATACTAATGTTTCATGTTTTATCTTCTATCGAACAATGTTCTTATAAAATATCAGAGTGTTACAAGGAATATCAATATCCCAGGGATTATGAGTTTGAAATTCTAAAGATATATTTCTGTAGAATGTATGGGAATTATTAATATCTTTTGATTCCTTTTCATCTAATATACCCTCCTAAATATATTATGAAATTGATGATCCATATATTCAATAAGATTCTTGACACATTAACAATTTTATTATAGTTCAGTATACAAGTGTACTCAAGTTATAATCTTGAGAATGAGAATCATCTTAATTTTTTTAAAATATGGATTTTTCTTTGAAGTTATAGAGGGATTTAGACATTATTATTGTTGATCAAATAAGTTTGTTATTGGGGAAATTTACTTTTGAACATAAATTAACATTTGATCCAAAGAAGGTGATGAATGTTTTATAAAGGGAACATCCATTGATCGCCTCTGAGATATGGATATTCCAAGGATTATATTGAAATTTTTTGGGGGTATTAAATTATTTATCATTGTATACCTCTAAATTTTATTAAATCACAATGAAAGGAAGAATTTTATATGGGATGGAAAATGTGATCATTCATTTGGTGAGTTTGAAAGACATATGACATCAACCACTATTCTGGTCATACATATGATTGTTATGTTTTATGTGGAGAAATGTGGTTCTCGTGGTGCTGGTATATGTTTTGTAAATAAATAATATGAAAATTAGGTGTCCTATGTCCCTTATAAGATTTAGAGTCATGATAATAGTTATCCCACCCATGGTTTGCAGCCTTCTATAGTTATACATATACCTAAGTGTTTTCAATTGTTTCTTTTAGGGATAGGTTTATGATTTTTTAAAATCATACATGTTTTAGATATATATTTTATTTGAATGAAATTAATATTAGTAGTTTTTTATGGTTTAATACCTCCCGATGCTCGACATCAACATAACTTACTCCCCGTGGAAGTGGAATGTAATTGATGACACTATCAACAGAATTGTTTAACTATATGTTGTTTTGAAACTGGAGGATCCATGTTCCTAGATTGGACTAATATTCTATATGTTTCTGAATTATTGGAGTGATGATTAATGTATGTTTCTTATAATTTATCAATTATTTTATTCACTCTTTAAGTCTATTCTATTGGTCTAGTATAAGGATAATGAATTTAGTAGAATTTTGGAAACTTTAAATGTTAATGACACAATTTTAGGTTGGAACCCCCCTTTTAAATTTATTATCTGGCTAATGGATTAGTTTTACATACCATTACCTATGATAAATTCAGTCATTCATTATTTCAATAGTTCCCCATGGGTCTTTAACCCTTGTTTTATAATGTCATATTTTGACATCAGATATTGTTTCATATGGCTTCATATGAAGTGTGACATTACTAATTTTGTGTCATACATATTCAACTTCTAACTGATAAAGGTAAAGTACCTAATGAATTCTATTCTACAATCACATATTCTAGGGATGTACTATTATTGGGACATGGTGTCTATGGAATTTTTTTCATTTTCCTTATAATTTGTTACGGAATAATTTTATATGGGTTTTAATTTTTTGATTGAGGAAATATATTCATTACATTATGGTAATGGAAACCAGTAAACATGAATATTGTAGTAAAATATAATTTAATTTTATCACGAGTTTAAATGGGGTTACCTTTTTCATTATCTTTGATAGGGATCCCATTTTACTATAAGATTCCATAACTATCTCCGAGAAGTAGTGAGGGGTCATTTAAGGTTTAGTAAGAATTATCAACCAAAGATAGATAATAATATCTAAAAATTTATTCAGATCATACATGATATAATTTGGGACTTCATCATTGATTTTGGTATATCATGGGATATCTATCTTGGACTGGTAGACTACGGTTCATTTTTATTTTATGATTTCTAGAGTAATAGTTTTAATTATTGATACTTAAATTCTTATTAAGACAACAATATTTGAATTAATTTATTTCAAGTATAAAGTCATTGGATAGAAATATTCATGAAAAATAATAGAGTGAATACATTTTTTATAATTATTGAAAACTATATGATTTAACAGAAAGAGGATACTTTTTTACCCTAATAATAGAACTCTATGTGGAAATTTAATATTGTAGTATAAAATGATAACTTAAATTATATTCAGTGGAATATATAGGGTATAATTTCTTCATTTTGAAATTCATATTGAATTAGTAAAAAGGATAGAAGTTTCAAACATTAGTAATTCTAAAGTAATTAAGACTAAATAATCTATGCTCATAGAATATTTCCATTCATATAATTTCATACCTGATTAACATGAAACATAAATTAATCAATGTTTGATGATTAATATCAATAGTTTACAAACTCACATAGAAATATAGTCAACAAATATTAAATTTATAGAAAATTTAATCAATATACTTATGATTCAGGGGGACTAAAAAATAATAATAATCAATGATATGAATTATTTATCAGTGTTATATCTAGATGATTGAATGGGAACATTAATTCAGTATAAGAACACATTTATGTAAGCTAAATAAAATTTTAAAAAGAAAAATCAATCTTCCATTCCATTTTATAGAACATTATATAATGCATCTACTAATGATTATAAAAATAAAACTTCAAATTATAGTCACTATGACTTTTGTGAAGGAGAAATATTAGTATTTTCTAGGAGTATATACCAATATATAGGATATATGAAATAAAAACTTTATTATGGATATGATGAAGATAATTGTCTATAAAAAGGATTCTATAGAGTACGTTTTCTATAAAGTGAGAATTCTAGGTTATTTTGACAAGAATATTGTGCATTAAAATAGATACACAGAAAGCTATCTTGAATTCTTTAATTTCCAAAAAAATAAATTCTATGAAATTCATAGATATGTGAATTGAAAGTGAATGAGATAATGCATGTTGGAACAAATTTTATGTTATTGATAGTAATAAAAAAATTAATTTTTGTTATTTAAAATCTTGAAAATTTAATTTATTAAAAATTATACTATAAGAACATATAAATCATACTCATTATTGGAATTTTTTTTCTGAATAATGTTTTTTTAATGTTCAATGTGAATAGTTTATTGATGCCGCATTGTTTATTAAATGGTTTTATATGTTTCTCAATAAGAAAATGTGAAATCAGTAATGAATTTAAATATAAAAATAAAAAATTATTTTTATAAAAACACAATGAAGTACTCTGAACATGATATAATGTTTCTTCTAGAATATTATAAGATTACAATGAATTCATAAAATCATTAAAATATGGAGTAGTAGATGAATATATAACTACTTACTTGTAACAAATAATGAATATATTTTCCAAAGATTATTTTCATTGGAATGTAAAATAAAAATTTAACATTAATAATATAAATATCTTACGGTCGATGATCATAAGATAATAAATTAAAATTTTTTGTTAAATAAACTAAATTTAATTATTAATCTATAAAATTAAAATAATATATTGAATATATAATAAATATTCTAATATGAGTTACTATGGTTTTTAAATAGTATCAAATATTACATTGGAATATTAGACCATGAAAAGTAAATATTTCATGATTTGAAAATAAATAAATAGTATATTATGATTTCCTATCCACATACATCAATACAATATATATATATATAATTATGATTTGTAACAAAAGAAAAATTTTGAGGAAAATTTATTCCATAAATAGATTATTGTCCTTCATAATATCAAGGGAATTTTTCTCTAAGGAAGATGCTACCTTTGGGAATCATAATTACAATAGGTTATGGGTGAAGAATAATATTTTCGTAAAAAATTCTCCACCTAAGGATGTTCAACTCGTATAAAATTGATTCTATTAAAATGAAGACACCAAATTATGGTTGGTAATCTTATATTATCATTTTCTTATATTCTATTTTTTGGTTAAAATAACTATGTTTTCACTTTGAGTTACATATTTCTAATAATTTCATCATTTATTATGTGGGTTTTCTTCAATATATAAAGAATTATCTCAATAAATGGGATGTTTTCTTAGTTTTGGAAAAAGTTTACATAAATTAATTTATATTTCTACAAAATTTATATATTTTTTATTTTAATATATCTTTAATCATTTTAAAAAAATATCATCATAGTAATAAGGGATGATGACATCTTGATAGATATAACTATTATTTTTCTTATTCCACATCATTTTGAAAAATCAATTTTCAGATTATAAGAATATGTTTGATACATGATATTTTATTTAAAAATATAAATCATTTGTGTATAATAGTTTTGTGATGAATATGTTTCAAATGTAAAATAATTATAAAATGAAATTTCTCATTATATGATTTAGTGATATTTAGTAATAAATTTTTTATCTTTAAAATTAATTAATGATCCATGAAACCAATATAATTTTTTTGTTATAATATATATTATAAGCATTCACTACTTAAAAATAGTGATATTTTTTTCATTATTTTCTATTAGAATCACTTTTAATATTTTGATCAAATGATGAATTCATCTAAGGTTATTTTTACTAAAAACATTATCATGGAATGATTGATCGACATAGTAATCATTAATCATTAATAATTTATGCTGAAATATGTAATTTAATATTCATGTTGGATTTCAATAGTTATGTTGACCGATAATTTTTGAATTTTTTAATATAAATCAATATATATATTTTTATAGAACTAAAAGATTTCATTATTATTATTGATTAAATATGGTTAAAATTTACTTTTGGATCATATTTTTAATTTGAATATATATAACATCGTTAATATTTTGTTATGTCTCTAACAAATATTCATTATTTTATTATTAAAAATTAATGGAAACACATTGGTATTTCTCCAAATCATATTCCAAGAATGGCTTAATTGTTTTAAACTAAAGGATGAAAATGAAAATAATTGTTAAACAAAATTACTAATTGATTTCTAGTTTGTGAATTCCATTCGTTTACCAAAGAATGTATATAAATGACTCCATGTTAACCCAAGATGTATGTCTACCAGATTATTTAATAGTTTATTGAAATCATAACATTTAAATTTTTTTATTCACAGATCATTATAATATTAACTTGAATATAGAATTTCATCAATTTTTGTATATTAGGATGAAAAAATATTTTTTGTTATTTTATTATGTTAAGAATATAAAATATAATTTTAATTGACATGTTCTTAATAAAACCCCTAGTTTCATCCTCAAATTATGTGAAAAAATAGTATAGTCTATATGACTAAAATTTGTGGTGTACCAATACCTAAAGATTCCACAAAATAGCACATAAGAATATCTATAACCATTAGCTAGGATAATAACTATATAATAAACAACCCCTAAATTATATATAAGATGAAATGATGCAATGTATACATGATTATTATAGTGGTATCCTAATAGAGAAGAATATTCCACCCTGAATAAAGAATATATGGTTCTCATAATATCTTCATTTGGAATGGATATAGTAGTGGAATAAAGCCTTTGGATATGATTTTGGATGAAATTTAGAATATAGGAATAATAATAAAATTATACTTTGAATCTTTTGTAATTTAATAATGATGGAGAAATCATAACCTGAAATAAAATTTGAGATTTTTTTTGAGGAATAAGTGTAAAATAGAAGGTTTTAGTTTCCCAAAATTACGAATGGTATTATTATTGAGAATGAACAATTTCATGACCCTTTCACCAGGGCCCATGTAATAACAACCCCAAGCCCGCCTCCTGACGGCCAGGGACTAGCGACTGGCACCGAAGGCATCAACCTGCAAGTGGGAGGCATTTTACTGAGTACATGTATAGACACACACCCCCAACCACATACCAACACACTGAAGGGTAACACCATGATTACTAAAACAATACAGAGTACAAAGTACTACTAAAAGTGACTAGGCTAGAATACAAACCAAACAAAAGAACTCAAACAATAATGTACAAAAATTCTCTCTGATTGACTTATAATGAAAACCCCAGCTGATCATAAGTGTAGAGACGCTAATGGAAGCTGGTGTAGTATGTCCCGTCTGCCTATTCCTAGGCCTCCATGTGCACTATCGAAGCATCTGTTAGTCTCATACCCCAGAGAAACTCTGTCAAAATGTTGATCAACTGCAAAATACACAACATATATGGGAGAAGACCATGTTGGGGTGACTACAAAAATTCTCATTAGGGACCTCGAGGAAAAAAGGAAAGGCCACAAGATAATCCTCAAAGTGAAGCACGAAGCACAAGATAGCTCACACCATGTTTATTCTAGTGTACTAATAGTAGCGTCGTCAGTGATATCATCAAACACCACGAATACTAGATAACTCCTACTCTATAAAGTATAGTGTGCCTTTTGGGTCACATAGAGTCTCTTGACACTAACATTGGATTGCTATGGTACTAATCCTTGATGGGTATAGTGGGTATGTTGGGTCACACAAAGCTTCTCACCATCATGGGCCTTCAAGGTCACATAGAGCTACATCCCCCCGTGGCCTAACTAAGGTCCTACTCTTGTCGAGTACTATGGTTCTTTCGGGTCTCATAGAGTCCCTCCCCAATGTGGGCCTATTGTGTCACACAAATCCACTTCACACATGGTTGTCGTTGAGCAGTCTTCAGGTCTCAGCCACCCGCAGGGTTCCGTAAGTACCACACTTGGGAGAAACACTCCTTAATCCATTGGATTCCTCTTTATGACCATGAAATTCACCACAAATAATTCCAAAATATTCGCTTAATTATGAGGTTACCAACGCTACAAAAGGATATTAAATTGGATGCATGGTTTTCATGATACATGTGTTTCAGTAAATAAGTGGCTGATTGCAACGGGGCCCAGTCCGACCCAGTCAGAGCCACCTGACCAACCTGACACGGGGTCCCAAAAAACCATATTCATTTAGACTAACTCAGGCTGACCTGTTTAAGGTCTGGTTCGGTTTGTTCTGGATGGGCTAGTGTGTTAGGACCAATAAGCCTCGCTGGACTCGTCCCGGTTTTGAAAAGGGTATGACATGCTGGGTCGCCTGGTGACCCTATCTAGTCTGGCCTCCAGGTGCGGGTCTGGTACGTATGGTGTGGGTCTATCATGCTGACGTGGGTCTAACCCGCTGTGCGTGAGATAGTCCAAACTCAATGGGGGATCATCCCGCCAACTAAGGAATGGTCACTAAAGCGGCTGGTGGTGTGTCGTCTCGCCCGGACATGGCAGTTACACCGCATCCAGCCCCATCTAGCCCTACAAATGTAGGGGCCCTACAGCCTCCACTGACTGTCAAAGGATCATGTCCCACATATCCCGGGTGGCCCGAAAATGGGCCACTCTCTCCATGCGGCGCCATCCTAGTGATGCGATTCTCACCGCCGCGGCAAGTTGGTCGTAGACTCATGCCCCCTTGGTGCACTAACTGGAACGTCATAGTCCTATTACACGGCTGAGGAGTTTCAGCAACCTCTGTAGCTACTATGTCTTTATTTGGTGCTACCCCCTTCACACGTCCAGCATGGGATGGTCTTCGCTACTAATTTCGTCAAAACCGTGCCGACATCACCTTCCATTGGCCACCAGAGTTGCTCTGGTAGTCTGTTATATGACCTGTCTATAAAAAAGGGTTCGTCGAGTTGTAGTTATCCCTACTCATGACCCAGAATCAAACAACTGCCACTTTTAGAATATTACCACCAAGAATACACGAGAGGAGGTGTGTGGGCCTTGTTTGTGTCGACCCGGGCCATCCGCGTTAGAGTTTAAAATCAAGGGGGAGGTTTGGGAATGGAAGTTCAATCGTTTCATGCATGGATTGAATCCTGAATATGAAATCCCAAATAAAAGTCACCCTCCCACATAAACGCACGAATCGTGGATCAACTTGTTCGTGAGTTGGTCTGTGTTCCTCATTTCAAGAAAAAGAGGAGAGCGGGGATGAACATTGAAATAAAAATAGAACCCCTAACTCTTTGATGTTTGATGCTGAAGAATTCATCATCGAGATTTCACGGAATCGATGTCGTCACTTCAAACTCCGTTTTTCAAGGTTCGTCAAATTTGGTGTTGTCTCGCTGGATTTCACCATCATTCTTCATTGGAGAGGAATTTACATTGGAGGATTGTTAAAGTGTTTCCACGGATTAATTCTGTCATATCCAATATTCCAAATAAATAAAGGAATCATGTCCCAGCGTTTCAATTGGGCAACGACATCATGTTGCTACATTGTTCTATTTATGAAACTGCATCACTATTATTGTCCCATTATTTCATAGTTACGATTCATGAAGTGGACCATTAATGATCCACATTAATGCTCTTGATTTTCACTTCTTCACTGAACCACATCGTCATCATCCTTCATTTCACAGATGAGAAATAATATAAAATATCATTTACGTTATTTAATTATTTTTCTCAAAAAATTTGAAAATAAAGATTTCATTTCAGCCCATGCCAGCCAAATTTAAGTCTATTCTAGGGAAATCATGGCGTTATTTATTCAATGGTGTCCTCAGATTTTTGATCTGAACATTGGTTCAAATGATAGAAAACCCACTCACGTGTTTATTGAATGTACATTAAAAAATATCAAAATTCTATTTCAGCCTCTTCTGGATGTAGAATCATCTTCCATCAGAGTGAACGGTCTAAGAATAATTCTATATAAATAAAAACAATTACATAGAATTTCTAAGACCTTACATTCTCCCTGCATTTTGGATTAATGTCCCTAAAAAAAACTAATCATACATATGGGGGTATTGAGCATAAATCTAAGCCTCTCACTCCCATGTCCTCTCTTAGAAATTCTCATGCTGCCACTGAACATGCACCAGAGGAATCAACCATCCTCATAGGACTATCTCCTGTCAGTCCTCTAACTCTAACCTGAACTCTACAAACATTTCCCTATCGTCGATGTCCATCTCTCTACAGTCAATGACTAGTGATGAGTCATCCATGTACCTCCTCATATATGAAACATGGGAAACATCATGCACCTAGTGAATCTGTGGGGGAAGGTCTAGGCGGTACGCCAGCTCACCAAAAATATTAAAGATCTGAAAGGGTCTGATGAACCTCAGAGATAGCTTGCCGCCTTGACCATATCTCTATAATCCTCGTCTGGGTGAGACCCGAAAGAACACATGGTCTCTCTCCTCAAAATCCTAGGGTCTCTTTATCTTATCCACATAAGACTTTCATCATCTCTGTGAAGTAATCTCCCTCTCCTATATGATCTACACCTTCTAAATGGTAGCTCATACCAACTCTAGACCCCTTGAATGCCAACTCCCCTGGGTCTGTCCAACATAAGGGTGATCTGCAAGGCCACCCATATAAGGCCTTGAATGGTGCCATGTCATTGCTGGAGTGGTATATTTGTTTGTACAAAAACTCCACCAGTGGTAGGATTTCCTCCCAACTATGAATAAGGTCAAGTACACAAGCATGATAAATGTCCTCCGGGGTTTGTATGGTTTGCACCATCTGACCATCCATCTGAGGATGATTTGTTGTGCTCAAACACAGCGGCGTCCCGAATGCCTCTTGTATTCCCTTCCATAACTAGGATGTAAAGAAGGCATCACGATCTGAGACAATCATAAAAGGAACCCTATGAAGCCGCACAATCTCTTGGACATATAGGCATCTTAATCCCTCTACCTGTCCCTGCTCTCGAATGGGTAGGAAGTGAGCCAACTTGTGGAGTCAGTCAATGATCAACCAAATAGAATCATGGACTTTAGATGTTCTTGGTAACCCCATAATGAATTCCATCGAGATAACATCCCATTTACACTCTGGTACCTCGAGTGGTTGGGATAGGATAGGTGGAACCTGATTCTCATCCTTCACTTGATGATATGTGAGGCATTGTGAACTAAACTCTACCACCACTTTCTTTATCCCTGGACACCAGTACTGACTTCAGAGGTCCTCGTTCATTTTCACCACTCTTGGGTGTACCACCATGGGGGTTTATGGAAATCCCTCAACACCTCCTCCAAAAATGTCACTGGTACTCAGGTGTACCCTCTGAAAAGAATGGAGTGCTCCCTACGAAACAAAAATCCATCAAGAGACTATCCTAAGGATAAATGACCATGCTGGGCCTCACATGCATCATCTGTTAGCTGTGCCTCCCTGAATCACTGTACAAGTGGGAGAGTAAGAGTTATTAATCGAAGGTAAGCTCCGCCATCATCATCCACAATGGATATATACATTGTGACTAACTACTCTATCTCCTCACTCAACAGCTGCAAATGAGTCCTCCTACTAAGTGAATCTACCACCACGTTCCTCTACCCAAGAATATATACTATCTCAAAGTCATGGTCCTGGAAGAACTATATCCATCACTATTGTCTCATGATTAGGTCCTTCTAAGAGAAGATATACCTCAGACTCTTATAGTCAGAGGAAACTGTAAACCATTCACGCATCAAGTAATTCATAAATATATTCAATGAAAAGACCACATATCCTAGATCCATGTTGTGGGCATGTAGTTATGCTCACTGTAATTCAACTGGATTGATCCATAAGAGAACATTTCTTGATCCTGCACCAGAACACAACCCTGTCTGGTACCTAATGCGTCGTTGTAAACTACATAACCAACGCCCTCCTCTGGTTCTCTCAAGATGGGTCCACTAGCTAGTATTCACCTCAGGTCCTGAAAACATGGATAAATTTTTTTTTCCACATGATGTCTTTTCCATTCCATGTCAAATCTGATAAGGGTTCTACTACTTTGGGGAAGTTATGAACAATCCAATGAAAGTAACAATCCAACCCCAAGATACTTTGCACCTTAGTCACGCTCTCGGGAGGCTCCCAAGAAAGTAGAAACTCTATCTTTACTATATCCACTGCAACTCCATCCTTGGAGATGATGTGTCCTAGAGAGTGGACCTCCCAAATCCAGAAATATTAACATAAATCTGGTGCTCTTGGATTGTATCCTGGACTATCCATAGGTGGGTAACATACTCCTCCTTTGACAAGGAGTACACAAAGATGTTGTCAATAAAGACCCTGATTAACTGGTCAAGGTAAGGATGAATGATCCCATTCCTAATTCCCATGAACACTTCTAGGGTGTTGGTCATGCCAAAAGGCATCACCAGGAACTCATAGTGGCCATACCGACACTGGAAGGTTATCATCGGTATATCCTCATCCCATACCCGAAGCTTTTGATAGCCAGATCTGAGATCTATCATTGAGAACCAATTTGCTTCTTTTATCTAGTGGAAGTGGTCATCAATTCTCAGAAATGGATAGTTGTTCTTCATGGTCACCTTTTTTAGGCACTAGATTTCCAAACCCAACCTCAAAAAACCATCTACCCTCTTGAAAAAATGCACCAATATTTTCAATGGTGAAACACTAGGCCTTACGAACCCCTTATCCAAAAAGTCATCTAGTTGTACCCTCAGCTCGTGAAGCTCCAAAATATCCATCTGATATGCCTGTGTGGATATCGGTGTCATCTCAGGGTATAGGTTGATGCAAAATTCTTCCTACTTGCAAGGAGGTAGTCTCAAAACATCATCAGGAAAAACAACCTTATACTTTTCCACCACTATAGGGATGCTTGGACTACTCTTATCCACTACACCTTGGGTGAGGTTCTCCAACTGGTAAGTGATTAGCTATAGCCTCCCCCGAGATAGTTTTTCCTATGCTCCATGGGTTTCCTTCTCCCTGGTGAAGGAAAACTTGGTCCCATATCCATGGACACACCACACTGTATTCCTAAAATAGTCGATCTGATCATGGACTGTGGATAGTCAGTCCATACCCAAGATGACTTCGTAAGGCATTAATGATGCTACTATGTAATCCCTAAAAAATATATTTCCTCCAAGATTGAGCTCCCATTGTTTGAACCAGTGTCTAATCATCAAGTTATCTTCCGTAGGGGTATCTAGCAAAAAGGATTTAGTCAATATCTTCAATTCAATCTTCGAGCTCTAAAAGAGATTCATGTAAAGGAAGAAGTGACTAGCACTTGTGTCTAAAATTACAAAATATAGGGTGGTGGATACACAGTTCCTACCTAAAAACATCTCTAGAGTGATGTGTTCATAATCCCTTACTGCTTGGAGCTGAGCTTGCCCTTGTCTCCCTACTCCCTAAGGTCAGGGTGGAACACCTCTTGGTAGTGGTGGTAACACCTCAATCTATCAAACACCGCTTGTTGTTCTTCTAGATCCCATACCACATCCACCTCCCTATAGAACTCATTACTCAAACCATTGTCGCTGCCTTAGAGGCCCCTTGACAATTTTTTTGCCATTTGTACAGTGGGTCAGGAAGATACGAGCCATGTGCCCCTACCTAACGCATGTGAAAAACTGCCTGGCTCCCTACTAGATCCCCTTAGACTGGGAACCCCGCACTATTGACCCAGAGTCCTGGGGTCGGCCTTTGAAATACCTGCCCTGCATGGGCCCATAGTTCTATTATCTGGTGCTTACTGAAGACTCTGCCGCCTATGGTCCGCCGACGACTCTAGCTATCGGTGCCTAATCCGCTAAGAAGATCTCCACAAAAGGGCTTTGTCCATCACCCTGACCTAGGTAGGGATGCTAAGAGACAACATTGATGCCCTGATTTCTTGCCTGAGTCCTTGTACTAAGGCTCGAGTCCTAAGGAAATTGTCTCACACCATGTCTTCGGAGTATAAATATTTCTCAGTGAACCTTGCTGAGTACTCAGAAACTATCATAATACCTTGTTGAAGTTGAATCATCTCTCAAATGCGTACAGAGTGCATGTCTTAGGGAAAACTCCTCTCAGAAATGCTGCTTGATGTCTTACCAAGCGAGGGTCGCCTCATCGTGCATCTGGGTGGTCCTTCTCTAACCACTACCTAATGATCCCTAGAGAAGTATCAATTCAAATATCACCATCTCATTAGGTATTATCCTCACTAAGTGGATGACCCATGTCATATCCTCTAGCCAATCCTCTACAGCCTGATGATCTATCTCTCCCCTGAACTTGTGAGTTCTATGACTCTGAAATTCATGTAGAGAAGTTAGCCTACGAACATCCTCAAACAGAACTCCCAGTAGTAGATGCTGACCACTGGGTTGTGGTAGCACTAGTGCATCACCTGGTGGTCCATATCAAGCACTATTCCCTAAACAGATGCCTCGTTTCTAGGAGGGTTTTCCTCATGACCTTGTATTGAAATCCTGACTAGTTGTCCACATGGAGACATCCTGAAATAGATCACAATGTACCACAGTCGGAAGATTATAGCTGGTGAGATGACTTTTATTAAAAATAACATAAGAATACACATATGAAAAAAATGTTTTCATGTATTGATCTGAAAAGCAGAATTCAATGTCCTGGTGTATGGATATGTTGGCCACCACACCAATATTCGACTCCCTGAATATGAAAGTCAGACATGCAAAACATAACAATGTTTCTCCAAAACAAAACACAGACACTCTGTTTTGTGGCATGATTGACTGCCATTTGATACCACTTTTCACGACCCATCCCTCGGGGCCCATGTCCTGACTACCCTAAGACCACCTCCCAAAGCCAAGGTTCTAGCGACAAGCACTGAATGTATCAACCTACTAGTGGGAGGCATTTTACTGAGTTCATATATGCACACACATTCCCAACAAAATCACAAAAAACATAATGGGAACAATGTATACATTAACAAGACTGAGTATAAAGTATTTCTAATAGTGAGTGGTCCAGAATACAAACGCAACAAAACAATTGAAACAAAAATTTCAAAAAGGAGCTCTAAAGGACATCCACGAAAAACAACACATAGTCATAAGAGAAGTGATTCTACTAGAAGATGCAGAATTATGTCCAACCTGCCAGGTCCTAATGGGCCCCACCAGGTCCTAGGCCTCCAAGTCCACCATCATAGCATCTGTCCGTCCCATCCCCCTAACCTCATTTTTAAAAAATTTGATCGTCATCACCAGACACAACATGTGTGTGTGTAGCCGATACATGGGTGAGTATAATAATACTTAGTGGGGACCCTAAGACAAAAAATAAAGACCACACATCACTCTTCAATGTAAATCATGATGAACAAGAAAGATCACACCATTTATATTTCGGGGTAGTGATAGTATCATCACCTGTCATATCATCATACACCTCATATTCTAGAGAACTACTCCTCTATCGAGTATAGTGGGCCTATCTGGTCACTTAGAGACACTTCCCACAATCCCTGCACCACTATGGTAATCATCCCTGATTGGTACCTTGGGTATTTTAGGTCTCAAAGAGCTTCTCCCCACTGTGGGACTTCCGGGTCACACAGAGTTGCTTCCCACATTGGATGAACTGAGGTACTCCTCCTGTCGAGTTCCATGGGTCAACGAGGTCACACAGAGCTGCTCCCATCCATGGGCCTTCCAAGTCACAGATAGTCTCTTCCCACTACGCCATCGTCAAGAATTCTTTAAGTTTTATCAAACCGTAGGTTTCCATACGTAACACACTTAGGAGAAATGATCCTCAAGAAATTCATCACATATTGATGTCCATCAAAGTCAGCAAAAATCATTCCAAAAGATCCAACTCATAAAGAGGGTACAAAAATGCAAATGGTTCTTCAATCAGACATGTAGTTTGAATGATACATGTGTTTTGGTAAACATGGGGCTGGTTGCGAAGGGGCCTGGTCCGGCCCGGTCAGACCGACCCGACCAACCCAGCCAGGGGACCCACATACCCCGGTTCATTTCAACATAATCTAACTGAATTGTTTTGGGTCGGGGTTGTTCTCGTCTGGTCTGTACAGTGTGCCGGGCCCAATATGCCTTGCTAGACACGACCCGGTTTGGCCAAGGGTCAAGCCCAATGGGTCGCCCAACAACCCGGTCTTGTCTGGCCCAACCTGAAGGGAACAGTTCCATCCTTCTAGTTTGGGTCTGGTCGCATGGTGTGGGTCTAGCCTATTGGGCAATGGGACTGGCCCATTGGGGGCGCAGTCCGCCAGTTGAGGATCAACCGCTGGAGAAGCCCTTGGTGGGTCGTCCAGCCTGGATGCGGCAACCTGGCCACGTCCGGCCCCAGCTGGCCCGACAAACATGGGGCCCATCCATCATTAGTTAAAGGACCACCACCCGGAATTCCTGGGTGGCCCAGATGTGGACCATCCTCTCCATGCAGTACCCACTGGGCGACATGATTCCTATCATCCTGGCTAGTTTATCGTGATGTCCTATTTATGCAACACACATATGGGTGTGCCGCCATCCCCGGTTGCTGGCACCACCATGCTGATGGCACCTTCCGTGGGCTACTAGAGTTTCTTTGGTGGTCTATTCTCCAACCTGCATGTGCCAAATGGTCTCTTAGGTTGTGGCCTTCCCTACTCAGACCCGAGAATAAAACATCCGCCACATTAAGAATGCATCCACCAAGGACGCACGAGCGAAGGTGCTCGGGCCATGTTCGTGTCATCCTAGGCCCTCAGCATTAGAGGATTAAATCACATGGGTGGCTCAAGGATTTAAGTTCAATAATTTCATGAATAGTTTTAATATCAAATAATAAATCCCCAAGAAAAGTCACCCTCCCTCATCAACACACCAATTGTGGATCAACTTTTTCTTGAGTCGGTCTGTGTTCGTCATTTCTAGAAAAAGAGAAGAGCATGGAAGAACTTTGAAATAAAAATAAAGACCCTACCTATTTTATGTTTTATGTCAAAGAATTTATCCTAGATAATTCTAGGCATCGGTTTCATCACTTCCTACTCCATTCTATGAGGTTATTCAATGTTTGTGATGTCTTGCCAACATTCTCCATCGTTCCACATTGGATAGGAATTTCTATTTGAGATTTTTTAGAGAGTCACTAAGGTTTTATTCCGTCATCTCCAACGTGCCATATAATTTAAGGAAACAAGTTGTAGCATTTCAGTTATGTTGCGACTTCACATCATTATGCTGTTTCATTTTTGAAAAATCGTTGCTATTATGTTCTCTTTATTGCATCATTACATTGTGTGATATAGGCCATTTATGATGTCCATTAATATGACTTGGTAGCTACTTCCTCACCACCCCACAACATTTTTGTCCACTTCTAAATGGATGAGAAATAATATAAAGTGACTTTTTACATTATTTTATTATTTTCCCCAAATTTCAGAAAATTAAATCTATCGTTCGACCCTTGCCAGCCAAAGTTATGTCCATTCTAGGAAAATCCCCACGTTCTGAATTCAATGATGTCCTCATATTTTTGATCTGAGAATCAATTCAGTGTTTAGAAAACCCCGCTCACACGTTCACTGAACATATATTATAAAATTTCAAAATTCTATTCTGGGCTCTCCGGGCCTCGGAATTATGTTCCATCAAAACGCGTTGTGTCAGAATAATTCCCTAAAAACAAAACAATACATGGAATTTATGAGACATTAAAAAAAAATTAATTCATCCACTGATTTATCACCTCCTTTTATAGTGAGAATCATTATTAATATAATATTTAAAAAAATTACATTTGATATAAGATAAAATAAACTATATGAAATTCATCATGTTCTTAATATTGAGGAATATAATTCCTGAGAAGAAAATTATTTAGAAAATAATAATGTTAAAATAAAAAAATATGAACTTATAAAAATTAAGTCTCATTCTAAATAAATGAAATTTATCTCTCCAATATAATCTTCTTTCCATAATATGATAGCAGATAACATAACTCTATCAACATTACAACTAATGTGATGCAAATTTGTGGAAATTACATCCATTAGCTCATCAACGCCATCAATATCATCTATTTGAATAGAAATTTCATCTTCAATTGCAATTAAATTTTTATAAAAAACATTAATATTGATTAAATATTATGACCAACTCAATGATTTAAACACAACTCTATTGAAATTTTTTTTTTAGATGATCAACTCACAGATCCTAAGAGGGATCAAAAGGAATAAAAAACCACTACTTCTTCAAAATCAATCATTAGTGTATAAACTAAAAATATATATTAAAATAAGAATATATTGACTACTCTCCCCATGAATGTGAATAATGTAACATTTACACTACTACATATAAATGAAAAATTCAGTTCTATTTAATTTTATATAATATAGCTTTAAAATAAAAAATGAGAGACATTGTTTATTGAATCGCATTAAATTGTTTAATGAAAATTTAATTTTTTCAAGAAAGAATATGATCATCATAACCATATCCTTTTGGATTTAAAAACAATTATATGATGTCTCAAGACATATATAGTAATTATTTTTCCTTCTCCAAGTCATATTTTAAATCCAAATTATTATAATCATTATAACAAGATAGAAGTTATAGAATAAATCATTATAAATAATGGATATATTCCCTATATATCCGAACCACATTTATATATATTATTCATCATATATGTACTCAAAATTAGTTGATTATATAGAAAAAACAAAGAATTATATAATAAGTATTAATGCTATAGATATTTATGAAAACATAATATGATTTAGATAAACCCTATAAAATAATATAAGCTCAAGATGAGTTGTTTTATTATATTTTCAATCCTCAAGATCATATTTTTGTCGGAGCGATAAAAGTATACCAAAATGAAAAAATATTTGAAAAATATTTTTTTATATTCCATTCCCTATTATATTTTTAATCCCATATAAAAATATCTTAAAAAGCATATGAACACTCTTAATGAATTTTATTTATTCTTAAATATTTTTATTTATTATTTTATTTTCAAAAATTATCTAATTTCATTGACAAGTGAAATATTATATCTAAAAATCCAGAGCATTGTTCTTTTTTGAGAAATACACAAAAATGATAACATACACATCATAATATTAAGATTATTTATAGAGAGACGCTATTTTCCCTAAGTTTTTATCATTAAATGTTTTCTTTTTTAGAAATCCAAAAAATGTGTGAATTTTGCTGAAAAACTATTAAAATATATAGTTTTTTTATTTTTATCAACAGGGGGGATTTTTACTTACCATTTTTGTAAATAAGAATAATTATAATATTCTATGCTGGGTTAAATTTTTTAGTTTCAGAGAATTTTATGTATTCATAGACTTAATTTCAATTTATATTTCAATAGGATGAATTTTTATATTATTGTCTTTTCTAATAGTTGGAGATTACTGAGTGAAAGAAATAATTTATCCACTTATTAAAAACAAAAATAATATATTTTTTCATCTAAATCATGCATTCATATTAATTTATATATATGAAAAAAATCATAAAATGAAATACTAATATATTTTTGTTTTATGATTTACTAACAGTTTAAGGATTTGATAAAAAACTATTAACATAAATAATTTTAAATATCAATGGAATAAGGATTTACTAAAACCATATTTTCCATGATCATTAGTGATTTTTATAACATCACTAATATATATGTAGAGGCTTAGTTTATCTGAAGATGAATGAAAAACTACAACAGACACTGTTAAATCAAAAATTAATGATTATGGAATATGAAAGGGAAATATGTTTATCATGATAATGTACTTTGAATAACATATCCATGAACTAAATAAAAGTTTGATTAGTGAACACGGGTTAACTAACCATTTTTGGAGAAGGAATGTTCATCCACAGTGATTCTTCCAAGAAATCAAATGGATGTGTACCCATGAAAAATGATAATTAAATTTCATATGCATCACAATATTTATTGTCACATGAGAATAATTATATAATCCTTGATTAAGAGTTAGGTTTTGTTATTTTTTAAATATTGAATTTGAAATTGTTATATTTTTGTGTTTATGTGTTATATATATAGTACCATAATATTTATTATAAAATCCCTCAAATAGAAATGAACTTCATTCAAAGAATACAGATGGATATTTATAAGGACAACAAGTGTTTATTAATTACAACCCTATAAATATTAACAACGACACAAATGTATTATGTAGTAAATGACTTGGATTTAATTCCATGATATGATTGAAGGGGATAAATTTATTAATTAAATGGATAAGATAAATATGGTAATAATAAATAATGGGGAATCATCTCTCTTGTCATTAATGATTTAACGACCATCATTACTAGAGAAAATAAAAAAATTTCCACAATATTTTATTATGTTAAAACTTAATTTAGATTTTATAAAAAAACATAATTTTTCATTTATTATATAATGATTTATAGAAAGTAATGATTTTTTTCCATGTTATGTATCTCATTATTTGAGAGTAAATAAATAAATGATGGATGAAGTTGTTAATTATGTTTTCTAAATATTCCTCTAAATTATCATAATTTATTAAGATCTTCCTGGACATTTGTTTTGGGATGGTATTAATATGGATATATAATATTATACAGCAAGATACAAATTATTCCAAAAAGTGATGGTGGATCAATACCTTCCAATGGGAGTAATATATGCATTTCCCATGTTTGTATAGAGATAAGTCACCATACTATGTATTTTTTAGCATTATTCTGAATACATCAAATGGAAACAATTCCATTTGGTAAATAATTAAAAGATAAGTAGTGTGAACCCTTTTTATTCATATAAAAGTCGATTTATGCTTTGAAAAAAAATTATTTTCTTTTTATTAGTGAATAAATGATACATCGTTGAGTACTTCTATCATTTTTTTCTGACTGAAATTTAAAATTGTATTCTATGTTATGAGTTATCATTCAAAATGAAGTGGATATAAAAATAAACCAAAAATCAGTCTATCATTCACAATCTCATGGGTTGTTTGATTAGTCTATCTTACCTATATGATTAATGTTGATGGATATATAAAGATATTTACGTTAGATCCTGGAACAAAATATTCTACATGTTGAATTATCTTGTAATAAATATATCAACTTCAATACTCAAGCACTTACATAAGATGAAATCTATGGAGAATGTTATATAAAACTAAAACATTTTCATTATTTCTGATAAATAATTATACCGGGACCTAGAAAATTATGAAGTACTATCTTGAAAAGATACAATTTATCAATAAATATATATAGTCTAATAATAATGATTAAATGTTTTATGATTAAAATTAATGAATACATTTATAATTTCTTGTTAGGGATCACATAATACACATAAGATAACAATTTAAAGGGTTTGAGAAATTTATAAATAATAGAAATCTATTTCCACAATCCATCTGATCATTTTCGAGTAAAAAGGGTTTCTAACAATTTTATAAGGACCCAATAATTAACTTGATATACTCTAGTGTTTTTACACATGAATACAAATTATTAAATTCCCAAGATTTTTTTGGTTTATTATTTCATAGAGTCTTTCGTAATATATTCCAAATAAACACAAAAATTCCAATTGGAGATTTATACTCAATATCGTTTTCTTCTATGAAACAAAGGGATTAACATGGTTTCTTTTGATGATAAAATCTTCTCTATATTCCTACAAATATAATCCTGGATTATATTATGTCTTAAATATGATGTAAAAAATATAAAATATGGAATTATCACAAACATATTTGTATTTGACATAAAATGTATGGAACCATTTTTCAGATGAAAATCCATGAAAAAAAAATTCAAAAAGAAAACATACCTTCTTATTCCAAAATGGAATTATATTCTGAATATTAAAAATATCATACATTTTGAAAAGCAATTGATTTGCTGAAAAAAAAAACATAATTAAGAGTATAAAAACATATGTTAGTAACATGGTATATAATTTTCCTTATTATAAATTAAAATATTGTTTCTATCTCAACTACGAAGTGTGTATCGATTATATTTACACATGGGATAATCACCATCACATTATTCTAACAATCTCTTAGGAGAAATAAAACCGACTAACATGATATCATTCTCCAATGAATTTGAGAGAAATCATTGACTAACCCAACATTATTTTATAATGGAAGCACCCATGAACAGAAAAAATTTTCATGTACAATTACATAATAAAAATACATTAATCTTGAATAAAATAAACATTAATGTGGAAAATAACATTTTTATTAAATTACATTTCAATTTTTACAAACATACACACTCATATATGATAACTATTAATTTAAAAATAAAATATAAAACATGTTATGGAAGTGTCATTACATTAAATATATATGTGATAAATAAACTATTTTCATTCTATATATGTAATAAAAATATTTTTATTTTAAATGGAACATTAAAAGAGGATTTTTAAATAAAGTCCCTTATAAATAACATGTCAATGAACTGAGTGTTATTGAAATTAGTATAATATTATTATTCAATTTAAATTACCATAAAATAGGTTTAAATAAAACATAAGATATTGAAAATTCATTTGAGATAGAATATTTGCATAAAATAACCTCGAAGTAGAATTTTAACCCAAGGGAATGGAAATTGGGTTAGGAATTACCTCACCTCACGTTCGAAATCCTTAAAAAGTGTTCAGACTTCAGGTATAATGGTATAAATATTATTATTTACTCAATTTGGAACTATATTCATATTTATAATACATTGTGGAATGATTTTATAAAAACTTCAATACCATTAATTAATAATATTTCATTATTTTCATGGATTTTGAGGTGTTTTTTTCATTGTTTCATGAATGGTTTATTTGTGTATAACTATGGATGTTTTGTAAAATGATATTACAAATCCATAAGTAGAATGAAATATTATTAATGTGCATATATAATTATGAATGGTCCAATATATCATTTATATTTCTTATTTGAGGATGATTCATTAGACAATACATTAATGATAAAGGTCTAGTTTATCTTGGTGGTTCTTCCCAACACCGTGAATTAGTTTCATATAATTTAATAATATCTATTTATATTAGTTCTAGAACATGAAATATTTTATAATATAGATTTTTATTTCTCATAAAAATATAATGAAACATTTATGACCATCCATTATGATGGTAATGTAAATTAAAAATCAATATTGATGGAGATAATAGACAAACCTAATTTGAACAATATTTTCATTGCATTGAATAAGAGGAGACGAAAAAGAAATGGATATGATATATTAAGAAAAAAAAATAAAACAAATTTTGTAAATAATTCTATAGTAATAATGAAATGGTTGTTGAATTACGTGGTTGTAAAATATAATTCTAAAATAAATTAATAGAGGTATGTTTGTAAAATTACGACTTTGAATAACATCTCCTTAAGACCCTTGAGAACCATGTACCTGGTATTTTCTTAATCCCAGAATCACATGGACATTGGAGTGTAATAAGGAGAAGAATTTTTAGATATTTTATGAGATTCATGGGTTTTGAGTCTAAATTGAGTGGTGAGGGGTGGTATATATAATTGAGGAGAGGTGGGTTTAAGTGATTAAAATAATGATTATTTTGAATTTAAAGATAACCATATTGAGATTGAATTAATTTCCACAACATTAGAAGAAAATTAATATTTTATATGTTGTTTTGGGTGAATTAATAACTGAACCAAACACTAAATGTTTTATTTTTTAGTTATTTTAATCCTTTACCCTTTTAACAATAACCTTTATACCTATACCACAGTAGATATTTTTTTTTTACCATTCTCTGTTTTGTATTTATAAAAAATTAAAACGATCATACTATATAATTTGGACCTTCTTATTAAAAATATAAAATAAATTATTCTGAAATTAAATTCAAATAATTTTAAAAAATTTATTTAAATCTATCAATGTATACACAATGAAATAACATGCTTTTAAAGTGAAATGGTATTAACTTTAAATTATTTTCAAATCCAATTTCAATGATAAATTGATCCAAATTGAAAATTTGTTATTTATTTATGTATAATTTAACCAATTATAATGTAATAAAAATTTAAATTATAATTTATCAATTTAAATAATTTATATCAAAATGGAGTTTTCAACTAAAATTCATTAATTTTCACTATTCATATAAAAATGAAACTTTTTTTGAAAAATAAAAAAAATGACTGTTAGATAATTTTTATATTATTATTTTAATAATCAAGTCAACTTTTAAAATAATTTTTTTCATATTTATATTTATAATAGGTGTGCCTTCAAAATGAGACAAAAATGAATTTTAGATAAATATCACTTTTATACATAAAATTGGATTAATTCCTATCATAATCATATCAAAAAAATTTATGATATTAATACCGTATGATTTAATATA
Organism: Viscum album; assembly: GCA_963277665.1. Lineage (NCBI taxonomy): Eukaryota > Viridiplantae > Streptophyta > Magnoliopsida > Santalales > Viscaceae > Viscum > Viscum album. Next base: position 636,398,996 of record OY728146.1, on the reverse strand, counting down.
TAATATTTTTATTCCATTATTATATTTCAATAATATTGATTTTCTATAATTTAATAATACTCATGAATTTGAAAAAAAAATAATTTTAACAGTACCTTGGTTGTTATAGTGATCATATTAAGTAATAATACCTCCAATTCATCACAATGATCACAATGTATTCCACATTTCCATGTTAATAAAGTATATATATATACCATTAAATGTAAAATATATTCATCTATAATAATTATAACATGAAATATCAAATCAAGAATAAGTGATAATGATTCTAGTTAAAAGGAATCAAGGGTTTCAGAACACATTAATGAAACTCATAAACGTAATGTGGAGAAATCAACAAATTGAGGAAGTAACATCCTAAAATAAATAACTAATGGTTGTAAAATATCGTTATTTAATTTTATGTAAGAGAAAAAGTTTTAGGTGGATATTTTTAACCTGGGATGGAAGGAAACGATGATTATATTCAATTATAAGTGTATGGAATCAATTTTAAAAATGAATAGTTTATTATAAATTATAATAAATTTTAATATAATATATTTAAAATTTCAAAATAAAATTACACATAATGATATGATATTAACATTTCTAGTAAAATAAATTCAGAGAGCTAAACATTGTAAAACATTACACACACATGGTTTAACACATTATGATCGAATTATCCGTTGATGATTAATCCTATAAAAATAAATTGAGGGAAAAATTTAGGAATATGATTAACATTATAGTTGTATGTGTTGAACCATTTTATGTGAAGTAATACATTATAGTTTATGATAATGGTGAATTATTTATAAGTTTTAATTTGAAATTTTGTCTAATATTATATGATTATTTCCATATAATTAACAAACAACTTCAAAGTGACTCTTATATGATATTTGGAATAGAAAAGAAACCCAAAATAATAGTACAATACCAATTTAATAGTACACTAAAACATATAATATAAAATGATTATGTTTTAAATTATTATTATATATCTTTATACTATTTAAGATTCAATGAGAATGATGTTATAAAATTTACAATTTTATAATGTGAATTAAGATTTAATTTCTCAATATAAATAATATATTGAATAAAAAGGAAATTTTATTTTAAATAATTACATATCATAAAATGGAATCATTTTTTTCTAAAAAATGTATATATTTTTTTAAAAAATAATTAATGCGTTCTGATAATTTATTTAAAAAATTATGACACCCCCTTATTATTAGAAAAATGTAAAATTAAAAAATTATATAAAATAAATATTTTAAAATTATAACAATTTTGAGATGTTCTAATAAATATTTTAAAATATTTATTTACCCAAGAGTAATTTTCTCATCAAATTAGTCTATTTTGAATTCATATTTATAATATTCTTTGGGTATAAATAACCATCCTAAAACATAATTATATTTAAATATTTAAAAAATAATTCATTATGAATAAGAACTTATTTAACATTTAATATAATATTTTTAAATTTATTATTTTTTCAAAACTTAAAATACCAAAAACCACTACATACATTTGAAATAACCAGGGTCAGATACATATTAAAGCCAATGTTTTTATTTTCTTAATCATAATGTCCAGGTTATATGTCTAAACATTGATAAACAATACCAAATAATATATGATAAATCATCCCCATTATAACATTCATATTTACTTGAAATGCATTAACCAAAAATTACCACTCATTCCCTTCAAAAGAATATCTCTAAAGAGCTTATAATGTTCTAATGATATCTTCTCATTCATTATGAAGGCACCATAAAAATTAAGGGTTTCTTCTACTATCCTACTCACTATTTATGTACTTACATTGTAATAATTGTTTTTATTTCCAATTTATCAGATTTTAATGGTTTATTATAATTATATTTTTCAATTATTTCCCTTTAAGAATACCAATTTCCCTCGTAAGTTAAATTTTAAAATTTTTTTATGAAAATTTATCATACAAATATCATAATTTTATTTTTTATGATATAATTACATGTTCTTATTATCCATCCCATTATTCCATAAAAATTATATATATATATAATTATAATATTCAGGACATCAATGTGTTAATCACACATGTATTACCTAGGGATTATTGTGATGAGGTTTTTCTTGTTATTCGTGATATATTTTCATACATAAATTTCTGTATGTGAATGGTGTTCATTTATAATGATCTAATTTATGGGATATATAAGTAATCCCTAAAGATGATTTTTTATGGTACCTTGGAAGGATTCCATGGTAACGTTTCATAAATAATTGGTTAGAAAACCTTGAAATATTTTTGACCACACCTTGTAGATGAAATTTATTGATATACTTAATAATATAGAATTTTTATATTAAATCCACATTTCTATGATAGACCTTATATACGTAATATTATAGTTTTATGTCTTTCCTAATATTTTATCCATGAAAATCATATTCAATTTTCTTATTTTATTCCATTACAAAGTATTCTTTTAAAAATTTCCTTTCGATATTTTCTCGGATAAATCATTTAAAATTTGGTAACAAAGGATGGAATAATAAAGGATTTATTTATGAGAATTTGATAAAGTATATGATTTTTTATTAATATAATTTATTATTATATAATGATTTTACAAGAAACTAAAACCAAAAATATAATAATGAATTTACCAATATTATATTTTGTGAAGGAAATATTTTTACAATCCTGAATGATTTTGTTTCTTAATCATAGTTTCAAGCTATAAATTTTGAAAAAGAGGATTATAGGGATATTGGAAAAGAGATGTGACATATTTAGGTTTTTTAAAGGGATCAAAAGGTGCTCTGAATAATTTATATTTTCATAATGTCTTAAAAATATAAGGTTACACTGATATAATATTGATTGGAAAGCATAATGGGTTTTTAAAATTATGTTTTTAATAAGCTAACCTAGAAAGTTCCTTTATGTTGTTAGATGATACTCTTCTACAAGAGGAAATAAATAACTAGGTAAACTCATAGGTTTACAAAAGTGTTTTCTAAAATGATGTGATAAATTATTGGAATCATGAAAATTATTAAAATATAATCATTAAATAAACATACGGTTTATTTCTTGTTAGAATCCACTGAGCTGCTCATATTTGAGGTTTATTTATTTATATTTAATTTTTTTACAAATGTCACCTATAACACCCTGAATTTTCTTTAAAAAACATATTTATATATTTTCATTGGTTAAATTCATAATTTATCTAGTGAAGTATATTTTTTCCAAAATAGTTTCCACAATTATATATATATATATAATAAATAACTATAGAAAAGTATTTATGAATAAGTCTATATTGATCCATTTTAACTTAATAGTTTATAATCTAAAATGTATGTATTTCCATGTAATTTGGGATTTTATTTAAAATGTAAATATTAAAATTTCAATTTCACAAGATATAAATTTATATTGAATTATCACATCTAAATAATAATTTGGGGAATTTTTTTTATTTTATTTCTACTTGATATCGAAAATATTATTTATTAGGAATACCAAAAAATTTATGAAATAATAAATACAAAACCCTCAATTGAAAAATTAAGCATAATTTTTATATATTTTATAGTATAAGAATGATTACAAATATATAATGGTTTTGAAAATATATGATTTTTAAAACAATAAAATAGGATAATTATGAAAACTCTTACCCATTATTTTATCAAATTATTAAATATAAAAAATACATATCATAAATATGTTATAATGAAATGAACATGACTAAGAAAAAATATTAATTATTTTAAATAATAATAATCAAAAAAATATTAGCATTATTCATTTAATTTAATTTTATCATTAATAATAGGATAATTCTAATATATATATATTAAAATGAATGTAATGCCTATACATGCAATAGAAAAATAATTTTAAATGAAATCACTGATAATATATAGTTGTATTTTTGAATATTTATATTTATCATGATAAAAATGATACAAAATAAATCTTTTAAATATTGATATATGAATTCATTATTATCTGGAAAATTTTAATTGGTAATTACTAAAATAATCATAGGAAGGAAATAAAAATTTAAAAATTTAAAAACATGATTTATAAATAATTAAATAATATTGAACCACATAAATTGGAATGTTTGGTTGAGGTATTTGCTATCATATCATATCTTGTATTTTTATGAATAAATTCTTTCTAGAAAATTAAATAATGTCCATTAATAACTAACAATTTTATGGAAAACTATAATATTTTTACTGTAAAAGGTATACTTCAATTCAATTGATGTTTATTTATTGAATGAAAAAGTAAAATGACAATGAATTTAAAGGGAACTACGTCAATAAACATAGACAGAGAAGTTATGGGGGTCTAAATTTTTAGAGCCCAAGTGCATGACCTCTAATCATTTTCATCGCCTTATGAGAAAGGTTTTCCTCACTATGGTATACAATAAAATGTCTACTATTACCTCCTAAAACGCATAAACTGATAGGGTTTTCTCTTAAATTTAATCAATAAATGCACCCTTAAAAATATATTTTTATGTTCATACATGTTTTTCTCTATGATTGTCCATCCTTAGAAGTCTACAATCATAATATGGAGGAGGTGACTCAAGGATCAAGGTAATGGTTTCCAAACCACCTTTTCCTTTCCAATATATCATTATTTTTAATACAAATAATTCAAATTACAAAATATATATAAAAATTATTCCATTTTAATTTTATTCGATTTCAATTTATTCATATGTGATTCATGGATAGACATTAAACCACATCAAGAATATTTTTATAAGTAATTTTTTTCCAAAATGATGGGTTTACAAAACTGTTGAGACATTGTCCCAATTATGATATTAATATTTTTAATAAAATAAATAATATTAAAAATTAATATAAAATCATTATAGTAATTAATATATAAGTTTTTAGTGAAGTAATACATTTAATATGTTTCAATTATTTTAAATTATTATGAATAGCATTGTTGAACACATTGGTTTTACACTATCTATATCAATATTGATGTTCTCAAAAGAATATATTATTTCATCAAAAATGATTTCATGATTTAATTTGACACTAATAATAATTTTTTTCATTAATATGAATGAATATGGGTGAACGTTTGATAATAGTACAGAAAGAAAAGGTACATAATCAATGTATATTAGAATAAAGAAACGAACAATTATCTAGGAAGATTCACTAAATGTTTACTACATCATTATATAATAAAAAAAATTTCTAATTAAATAGAAAATATATAGATTTAATTGTATATATTATTGAAAAAATAGGAATTATTTCAAGTTACTCCTAAATCATTGAATTTCCATAACCATAAACCAAAAAATATAGAACGAGATGTAAGAAATGATATTAATTAAATAAAAGAAAATTATACAACAAAATTAGATTATATAAGATTAAATAAATAAGAAAATATAATATTGTATGTAAATAATATTTTTGGATCACATATTATGGTGTTTAGAGTTTATTTTATGGTATGTACATACAGAAGTTTTGTTTTTACTTATCACTTTGAAATTATGAGTATCTATGACAAAATACCTACTCAATGAAATTATTTTATATCTATATCAAAACCCCATATATTTTATTCTCATATATTTATATATTTTTTATATGTATTATCTCTATATCAGTAACCATTCATTTATAACCGAACTAAATGTTTTCCAATAAGGGGAGCTGACCATATCTCATTTCTCAATCAGGAATATTTCTACTATATATCAATATTCATTATATTATATATATTTTTAGTTATATATATATATTATTTATTGAGATTATATCGTATTTACATTGATTATCTTTATTGATGTGTGAATGGAACCACTTCATATGGTTTTATAGATATGTAATTTTTTTTCATAAAAAAGATTAAATTTAATCATTTGTATTTGTTCATTAAGCCTAATATTGAATTAAGAAATATCTATTATATTATATAGGAATCCTTCTTTCTATGTATACATGTATTTAAATTTACATTATAATTACCATTAATTTATAAATTATTTACATGGAAATTGTATTTTATAAAAATAGAATGTGTATTTTTTAAAAAAATTCAATGATATATTCATATTCTCTTATAATATGTCTCTAATAATTAATAAAATTATTTAATGATTATTACTATTCATTGGTGATACACTCTAATGATTTAATAAAAGAAATATGCTAAATCATTATGATCATATTCTTTAAAAAGCATCATGGATAGAATTTATTTTCATTGGATTATTAGTAGGTGGTGGGATATTGAGTGATTTCATATTCATAAGCAACACATATATACAGACTATGATTATGTGATGAATAGTTTTAATATAGATACACATTTTTTGGTTAATTTTTTATATCTTAAGTGATCATTTTTTATGCATAATGTTATGTATAACATTTAAATAATGTTATGTGAGAAGTTGATAAATGATTTATACATATATGTTATACATGAACATGATGCCAGAATTCTCTAAAATATATAAAACAAACATGACTACAATGTTATGATATAATGGATATGATCCTCAATGTATGCTTAGGATGAATTTTTTTATACTTGTGAAATACATTATTTACGTTTTTGATTTCCATTCTATTAAGGTTTTTCAATATTATGTCATGCTATAAAGTGATGGTTTATCATCGCTTTTACACTATTTTAATGATATGATTATTTAATATCATGATATATCATCTCAGGTTATCTTATTGTAATCTTAATTGGTGTAATTGATAACACCTTTTTATTTTGATACCCATGATGTCTCCTAAATTATTATCCGTATTGAGAGTTATAAGATACTGTATAAATATTTGAGAAAAAAACAACATTATTGTGTTATATGTCTTTGATTATTTACCTAATTCACCAAAAATTATATCACTCTTGATTTATCAGAGTTTAATATTTGTATGTATGATAAATATTATCTAATAATTTTTGTATGGTTTATGATATCTTACAGTTATTTTCAGAAAAATTAATTGTTTTTTTAAATATGTTTGAAAATCTATTTGTAAATGAACCCCAAATAACTATTATCTAACTTTAGGTAGGTAAAAGTTTTCAATAACATGTGATTTGTTCTTCCAATTCTTCCAAAAATTGAATTATATTATTAATTATTAATTATTTATCAATCCTAAGTTGTATTTTTTAAATTTTATTTAAATTAAAAAAATCACGACTTTGACTAATGTGATAGGAATCATGATGTTTCCCTAGTTAGACAGAAAATATAATAGAATATGGTGATGAAAACCCATGCTGTTTCTTTCTATATTGATTTAGGTTATGAAAAATACATTGACCATGTAGAGAACCATAAACCTCTATATAAATATGAAGTTATAGTTTAGTCCTTTATGACATAAAGTCTTTCTTCTTTTGTTTGACCTTGTGATATATTAACTGTATAGGAATAAATAAATTTTATTGGTTAAATATTTATTGTGCATCAATGTTTTGACAAAGTGATTTTCAATATTCCCAAAGACCATATGGAGGGTGATGTTGGTCAACTGTGGATAAGGATCAGGAATTCTAAACTAAATGAGGATATGAAAATATTAATGTTTTATGGACTCAATAAAATAGTATATTAATAGATATTTTTCTTCCAATATATTAACAAAAATTGTGGGTAAATTTCATATTCTGAAAAAATTAGAGGAGTATATTGGTTTGTTTGAGGAAATATTTATAAGCAATTATAGGAAAACCATTAGCTATGTCATTGACCTTGAAATCTTTATTAACCACTTCTCTAAAAAAATACCTTCATCTAAATGATATAAATTTTTTGGATATCAATCACTATAAGGAAATTGAATTATTTTGTCTTTAGGTATATAAAATGATGGGATAATCCTAGTGGTCTCCTAGGATAGGTGATAAAAAATGATAATGGTGTTAATGTAATGTTTTTAACTAGAAAAAATAATCCAATGAAAAATATATAATTTCTCAAATTTCAAATAAGTTTTATGAATAACTCTAAAACCTACAGTAATGAATGAGAATATGATACAAGAGTTAATCAAAATGAATACTGATAATGTGTATTTTTTTGACATAAAAAAACCTATGAAAATTATATATGTAATAATAGAACTATACAGTAATCACCTCAAGATATAATATATCAATAATTATGAACAATGAATTTATATAACTGAATTCTCAAATCCATGATTCATTGTTGATAACCATTGTAAAAAAACATGTAAGTACCTAGAAAAAAACCCTATAAGACTACAACCTCCATGATGATTAATGGAAATAATGTGGTGACAAGACACTTATTAATCATTTATAAATAAAAATTATATTAAATTTTCTTATTTGATGCGTTAATTTTTATCAAGTTAGTTCACTAGAAATATTCAATCATCACATTGATGCGTGGTGTATTTGTTATAATTTAAAATATGAGGTAGTTAAATAATTTTTTATTTAAAATATAATACTCTTCCCCAGTTATTTTTTGGGAATATTCTTGTAAACCTATTAATTATTACTATATTAAATATTGATGTGACATTAAAAATGGAATTGTTTTCCATGTTTAGATATAATATACTATTTCAATATTGGGGATTGAAATTTCATATCAGGATTGATTCTTCAAAATCATTTATATTTACGGATAATTGTGAAACTCCTTTGGAAACTCCATCGTATGCTTTGACATTGTTTCATTATAAAGAAACATATTTATTCCAAATGATTTATTAATTAGAGAGGGATTTATTGAATGGTATACCAATTATATGGGAATATTTTATTGTATTTATTGAAATTTTTTATATTATTCAACCTGATCAAGATTTTTCTTCGATATAGAATATATTCTTGAAGATGTATACATTAAAAATTGTATCAAAATAATATCCCCCATTTAAGAGGATTATTTGTTAAATAAATAAAAAGAATATCTCAGAAAAAAATTTATGTGCCTCCATGATTATTTATGGGGGTCCCCAATCTTTTTTGATATGATTATGTATTGATCAACACATCACTGAATTTATTTTCAGGAATATAACAAGATGTTTATAATTTAATAATATTTTACTCAATAGAATGAATAAATGTTTTTTCTACAATGTTGATCTTGGTATTATTTAAAAAACTATCTCTTGTCCCGATCTCATCACCAGAATGTGATGAAGGAGTATATTCCAATGTTAAATTTTTACATAAGATATGGAAATTTTGTGTTAATAGTAATATCTTTTTTAATTTAAAATTATCTAAAAATCATCATATACATGATTAAAAGAACCATTACATATTTCATTGAAATATTTTTGATGGTATCTATATAATATATATTTTATTATATTCCAAGATAATTAAATATATTTATGAACACATTATTATTATATTAAATAAATTTTTAAAGAAATATTCATTTGGAATGTATAATAATAGTGACTCTTGGATGGATAGATACACATTCATACGTCATTTTATCATAAAATATTTTATATGAATTGTTATATTAAAGACATAAAAATTAATTAAAAAATAATGATAATTTTGATATATATATATTTATATATATATCAATTTTTAGGACTAAATGTTCAATATCAAATTATTGTGAGAAATATACATGATTAAAAAACAAATTAACTTACATAATATAAAAAGGGTTAATTTTTATCTATAAAATGGATGTGAAGAAAATAGAAAGTTGTTAATGAAAATAAAATTCATAAATATATTACTCATAGTATAATGAAGTAGAAAATGATTTTTTATATTTATGGATTTATCTAAAATATTAATGGTTAGGGTTCATGAAAAATAATATGGTGATAGATTATGACTTATTATTGTTGATTTATAATATAACAATTACCCAACTCAGGTTTTAGAGTTTTTAGTGATTATATATAGAATGATTATTTGGAGAAACCATCTCTATAGATAAATGTGTGAAAAAAAATAATTCTATAACCATTAAAATTCTTGTAGTCTTACAAAAAGTTATCAATATGTAAAAACAAACATGGTTAGATATTATTAAATATAGTGAATACTAAATATTCTATCATCTTGGAGAAGAAAATTTCTTAAGCTCAATGGATCCTAAAACACAATCTAGCATGTGTATTCAAAATGATTTAATATTTATTGACATTTAAGGGATGAATATGTGAATAAAAATGGATGGTATGTAATCATACCTTTCTCAAATGATTTCTCAAACATCTATTAGAGAATAATATTTAAATGTGTTCTTGCAATTTTTAGAGATTCAACATAATATGGAATAAATATTGGAGTAATATATATTTTTGTTTAACATTATTAAAAAATTAGATGTAATAGAGGGGAATAATTATGTTCATAACCTATGTCTCAGATAAATAATGTGAAATTATATGATGCATAATGTTCAGTGTTTTAAATACATTAATGAAATGAAGAAGATATATAAAGATAAATTAGGGAATATTTTATGGAATAATATATAGAATATTATTTTTGATGAAATAAAAATGTTTTATATATTCAGGAATATCAATTGAAAATGATTGATGTTTCGTGGAATGAATAAATATTTCTCCAAATTAACATGGAAAGGATTGAATATCCCATTAGACATTGTCATTGGTCTTCTGAATTCATATAAGTGGACAGATTCTATATCATTTACGGTTGATAATCATACAGTTCTATTACGTCATTATTATTCTATGATATAAATAATTGATTAAAAACTCAAATATATTCGTTGTAGAAGTTTTTAAGATTCAAGGAACACTACATCATATTATATATTTTTGATTTCTAAGGATCAAGTCAATGTTTTGGGTAATCCTTTAAAATACAATAATTTAAATATCTTTATGATCCTAACATGGGTTTTACATAATGGTTTCCTGATTTGGTCAGTCACATGACCTCAAGGGTTCCTCGATAAACGCAAATGTTTTCCAACTAGAAACGAGGTTTTGATATGTCTATCGTGGAGAGAGTATAACCTTAGTTATCATAGTAATACACCAATAGAAATATTAATCTACACTAGAAGCATATATAATGATAAAAAATACTATATCTAAATAAAATTAAAGTAGGAGATGTAATATATGAACTAAAGTAAATATAATTCCATTGTAATTTATGTGTTAAGTGTATAAAATGAAAAGTGATAATAAAGATACTGATAACTCCCATGCGGTTACCAAACCACGTATGGTTCCAATATCTAGGTTTAATCCCAAAATTATCCTTCTAATCCAAGTCCTTTTCTCTTGACTACTCCAGCAACAATTGAGTCTTCTCAGGTACCAATAATGAATCCCAATAAGGGTGTGAGTATGACAGAGTAGGCCACCCCATATGCTGTCTAAAAAAAATCCAATCAAACAACGTATGTAGTTTTATAAACAATATGTACATTTCTTAAATAAACACTTACCACATTATATAGTTAATCATTATTTAATTGCATAAAATCAATGTTTCTGGATAACACCCATTTCTCAATACTTGGTGGAGCTCATGATGTAGAAATAATTGTTTCTAAGTAATATGATATCTTAATTCATGATGTGATTCATACCAGATTTAGATGTATTCAGAGGTGATATCATATCTCAATACCTTGTTTGGCGCAAGTAAGAGCCTAAAGTATTCCTATGTGATGTCAAATATCATAGTTCCTTTGTTACCATTATAAAATTCACAATTATTTCCCACATTGGCAATATTAAATTTACACTTAGAATGACCATGTTACCATTATTACTTCTTAATAGATTGACCATGTTTCCATTCCATAACAATCAATTAAAATGACCATGTTAAAATTTATACTTCTCAATTAAATGACCATGTTCCCATTCCTCTATTCTCAAGTACAATGACTATGTGACCATTTATACTTCTCAATTTTGAAAGACCATGTTCCCATTATTTAGACATAATTAATTCATCAATTAATTACTAAACATAAATTTCCTTACTAATTAAAAAATAAGTTTATCACATACATACCCTTAAATAATTCACCAATTAATTAAGTCTTTCAAGAAATTAATTAAATCATCAATAATTATCTCATGTCAAACATATCTGTATCACATAATTAATTCTAAAATAAATTATCTTAATGAAACCTCTTTAATATCACCTAATTAATTATACAATTAATTATTTCAATGAAATAATCCCAATATTTCATAATTAATTCTAAAATTAATTATTTCAATCCATGAAATAAAAATCATATAGTTTATTCTATAATTAGTTATTTAATCATAATCCATAAATCTTATATTTAATTTCTAAGTTAATTATCTATTTTAGAAATTCTTCATTTAATAAATTTTCCACATCAAATATCCCCCTTTATGAATTTAAATTTCTAAAAAACACTGAAAATTATACTATTAAATACATTTAATATGAAGCAATACTATGATAACTAAAGATTAGATCACCTATATTGATTCATTGATGAACAATCACCCAGTGGAAATCACTAAAAATTGATCGACACAACTGCCTACATCTAGATCCAAATCACTAAACCCTCATTCAAGATATAAAAATAAAGATATTTTTAATTCTAAATATATATCCAAAATACAATATCTATATACAAAAAATATAGATCAGAATCTAGAAAAAAATTGATTAATTCCCACTAAAATAATGAGAGAAAGAAGGAGGAAAATGGGAAAGCAAGGGGATGTGATCCACATATTAGGAGAGAAGAATATTATTTATTTGGGAAAAGATTCATGAATAAAAAAGGTCATAATGTCATGAAATTATTCTGGAGGGATCCAAAATCACGACAGCTCACATTTGGTCAAATGGGGTTTGATTTTATGTCAATTTGGGGTCTGACATTTTTTGAAATTAATTTTGGGGGGATATTAATTCCCTTGAACGGTTAGCTAGGCTGCAGTACACAGTTTTCCCTAACTATGGGCCAATTGTTCATATGTTATTTTAGGGGTGCATGATATCTTCTTTTAGGGAACATGATTTTTCAAACCATGCATCAGCCATTAAAACCCCCTTTGTCAATGGTTTTATGGTTTTCTAGGTTGGGGAACACAATTTTCCTTAACCATGCACCAACCATGCACAAAAAAGTTTCATTCAGTTTTAAAAAACATCCAACTAGACACTCCCAATGATATAACCCAAAAAAAAGTACTCATATAAGGACGAATGAGTACCCAAAATGAAGCCCATGTGAAATAAAAAAATGGTTGGCTTCTTAAAATCTCCCCACCTTATAACAACTCATCCTCAAGATATACTCCCAAGCTTCTTTAAGATTCTATGTAACAAATATCAATCCACTAAGCCCTATTATATGCTCCCATTTCACATGTTTTCTTCAGAAAATTACCATGTTTCCATAATAAATTAAATTTCATCATTGTCTCTCCCCATGTCACATTATCACTATGATCCAACACATGTATTAGACGCTCCTCAAAGGAAGAATCTATCTCAAGATTAACACCATCCACATCAATCAAATGAATTTTATTTGGGTGATATTGTTTACTTGTCATACAAGGAATAAATCATGTATAAAATTGTATATTTTTGGTAGATCTAGTTTGTATTCCACCTACCTAATTCTCTTCACAATCTCAAAAGATTGAAAAAAACTCAGAATTATCTTACCCTTCTTCAGTATCCTTCGGTGACCCATCCTAGGAGACACCTAAAAGAATTCACGATCACCCTTGATAAATTCTAGGGGTCACTAAAATTTTTCAACATACAACTTTTTCATACTCTGAGTTGTCACCATACGTTTCTTAATCAGTTGTACCTTCTCAATTTTCTCTTTCATGAGACTCAATCCTAAGAACTCTGACCCACCTACCTCTATCCATCATAGTGGTGATCTTCATGTCCTAACATAAAGGGCTTTAAATAGTGCCATATGTATTGTTTAATGATTACATTTTCTATAAGAAAACACTTCTAAACCCATATTTTTTCCCCAAGACCCATAAATTACAAGAACACACACTCTTAACATATCCTCAAGTACTTATGTAGTATGCACCAACTACCCATATATCTTTGTCTATAATGTCATACTTGATAATATATGTGTACGCTAGACATTCTACAAGACCTTCCTTGATCGGTATGTTATACAAGGGTCTCAATATGAAATTATATTCTATAGAACCTAGTCCTAATGTACTATCTCCTAAACATACAAATATCTCTTCTACTCTACTAATAATGTTTCTTATATATGCAATAAATGCGTCTATTTTGTCAGTCGATCCACAATAAACGAGATTGCATCAGTCATCCTTACTTTCTTTAGTAGAACCAATACAAAATCCATTGTCACATCATCCCACTTTATGGATAGAATAGACAAAAAAGTGTAGAAATATATAAGAATATTGATACTCCATCATGACATGCTGATAGGTAAGCATCATTTCGTGAACCCCGATATCTCATGTTTCATTCATGGCCACCAAAACTGTCATTGTAGGTCATAGTACATTTTTTCAACAACTAGATGTAACTCCCACTTTGAGTATTGAAATTACTACATCAAATACCCATGCATAGGCATAGGCACCACAACCTTATTCCTGACATATATGACCTATTCCTCATCTGTGATCCAATTGAAAGGTAATTCCCCACCATTAAGGAACTCCCTCAAGGTAAAACACTCTAGATACTCATTATTTTTATCTCAAGTCAGTCTCAAATATGTTTGATTCATTTAAACTAATATTATAGTCATGTATTCTTGGTTATCCTAAACAACCAATTGCATCTCTACCATAAACGTCATCAATTTACAATAAGTGCTAGACTCCTGATCCTCCTGAGTCTGGGTATTCTAGTTCAAAGCATCAGACACACTTTTTACATTACCAGGATTATATGCTTGCTCAAAATCAAATATCTATGTATACTCTACTAATCTCTACTTCCATATATTCAAATATTTTTGTGAAAAAGATTTATTTTATGATATTTTGATCTATATAAACGATATACTTCTCACCCAACATGTAATTTCACCAAAACATAATAGAATAAAACACTACTGATATCTCGAGTTCATGAGTAGGGAAACTCCATTCATGTGTCCTCCACTACTGAGAACTATCCAATACTACTTGATCTCATTGCATCTACACAACTCTGAGTCTTGTCTCAGAAGAATATAAATACACTATGGACTCCACACCTGGCTCGAGTAGGATCAAAATTTGTGCTGAAGTCAAATGATACTTTAACTCCTTGGAATACTTAACAAATTCTTATGATCAATAAAACATTTCCCATTGTTGGTTTATCCCAAAGGTGACACTTATAAAAGTGAAAATTCTGGAATGAATCTCCAATAATATCCATCTAACCCCAAAAAATTATAGACATCAAAAACATTCTTTGGATGATGCCAAGATACCAGTGCATGTTCTTTATATGGATCCACTGACACACCATCCACTAAGATTATGTGTCCTAATAAGTGTACCTAATTGATCAAAAATTTATACATAGATAGTTTCTCATATAGAAAATTCTCTCACATTATACTTATGATGATTTCAAGATGTTCATCATTTTTTAAATGAGTCTTGGAGTACACCAAGATGTCATTCACAAACACTAACAAAAATTATCCATGAATGGATGAATGATTTTTTTCATCAAGGAAGTAAACATTAATGGTGTGTATATCAATCCAAATGGGATTATGAAAAACTAACATAATATATACCTACATCAGAATGTATTCCGTAGTATATCAGTTGTCCAAACTCGGGGGTGATGACAAAAGGATCTCATATAGTCATTGGGAACTCATAATATCCTATCAAAAACTCAAAAGAATCACTGATATATGAAAGAGGATAGCAGTTATTCGATGTCAGTTGGTTAAACTTCTGATAATCATCACATAAGAGGAAACTCACCTCATCCTTATTTTTAAACAACACTTGAGATCTCCAAGGAGACATACTCGGATGGATAGGTCCTTTATTCTCCATCTATTCCAGCTAAGCATTGAGCTCTTGAAGCTCTATTAGATCCTTTTTGTATAGTGGAATAGGTACTGGATCAGCACCTGAAATTATCTTAGTATTGAATTATGCATCTCTCTTAGTTGAAACCCTAGATAAATCATCAGAAAACACATCCTAAAGTAGTTCCAATACTAGTGTAAAAAACATTTGGTTTCACACCTCTATCATCCTGAAAAAGACTAGGAACGTCTATTATCTCTCCTAGTTTATAAGTAATTATCCCCACTCAGCCTACCTAGATATCCCACTCTCCCTGAGGAATGTAATGGTCACCCTTATGAGATGTAAACATGACCCTCCAATGGTGACATTCAATATGGGATTTCATTTTGACTAGACATTCTATACCCATAACTATTTCAAAGCATGAAATTTCAATGATATTGAGATACCACAAAAAACAATACTCCCCAATTTTTATAGAACATCCCTTGCACAAAATAATGTTTCTAGACCGCACTACTGAGGGTGTATCTATAGTCATTACCCATTTATGAAAATCCTCCACCAAGCTCAAACCATTAACAATTTTCTTAGAAATAAAGGAATAAAATAAACAGGTATGAAATAAGAAACTATTTAATATATATTATATAGGAATATTATATATCACAATCAAATGTCTAGTCTCTAGATCAAGAAGTTTTGGATTCACTACATTTCGTGATCTTGTCCTTCTTCCTTGTGATGTTGTCTGACTCCCCAGAGTTACACCAATACGATGATTTGGGAATTCTTTTCCAGAAGAACCATGTCAACTTCCTATACCATATCTACTATTATAGTTCTCTCTACAAGTCTAGTATGTTGTGGAAGATCCCATTCCCACAGTCTGACTTGGTCTAGCTACACCCTCCCTTACCGTTTGTTGATTTTTTCCTACATAACATCAGTAGATGTACCATATTTCAACAAGATATGCACTCCACTAGTGGCTATGGTCAATGTCATCAATAGTGATATGTCCCAACAAACTAATGGATGATCACTGTAGTAAGGTCATGTCCAACCAAATCTATTGTTTTTCCACCCAATATTCTGTTTCATTGACCAATATTCTCAAAACAACACTTCATGCTCTTGGAAGTCACACCATTTAATCATCTAGAAAATACTATATGTGTAGCATTGTAATAATTATTTAGTGTACCATTAGCTATGAGATCCTGGTCCTCCACCTCAGTTATCTATCAAAAGATGCTAACTTGAGACTTAAATCCACAATTAAGTTATTACTAAAAATTATATTCAATAGCAGTCTCATCTCCTATCAATGATATATGAAAACACTATAGGTCTATAAAGAATCCATCATATTTCATCCCATACATGCTCCCCTAAGTGAGCCGTATGAACAACACTTCTTTATCCAGCCTAATCGAATTTTCATAGATGTGCTCCAAGATCCTCTCTAAGAATTCATTCGAAGACATTCTATCATTTTGTCTCATCCGCACTTGAACATCCCACCTGCAATTCAATGATCCTCATAGCATATAATCATCCAACATGAACTTCCTCTCAATATGAGTCTCCATATGGTAATGTCTAATCTTGATGAAATAAACCCTGAACTAATCTCTCTTAGGTCCACCATCTCCAATAAAATTCATATTGTGATATATTTGAAACTCTCTCATCAGGTTATACATTATCTTCTCAATGTGCCCAGATTCTCCTCCCATAATCAACATGAAGTATGGAATGTTCTCTCAGAACCTCTCCCCATATGAGTCATTGGGCATAATCAGTTCCTCTATTTCCATCATTAGAAAATCATTCCTACTATTTTCACCATCTATCCTCTCAATAACCATCATAATGGAGGCATACTATCTACAATTACATACTGATATCTTGGGAATCATAAGAAAACCTTAAAAAATTTACATAAAAGTAATATAATAACAAGTCACAATATGTCTTCTCTCTAAATATCCCCATACGGTCAAACCTGAGGGGATATATATACCCATAACCATACTACACCATGGTCTTCATTATCAATGGGTATTATAATTCTCCATGTTCATGCTTACACATTAGATACCCATTTATTTCTTTCATTAATCGTTTAAAATATTCATTTTCAATTTATGCACCATTCTCAATTCCATTTAACAATAAGGAAAAATCACTTTATACACAACACTATAACTAAAACCCATTTTCATCTGTGTGCCTAAAAATATTCAAGTCACAAAATCATATTGTGTTTATATAATGATTCTTGAAGACTCAAATCTAAGGCCATCCGGGGATACTAGTCAATTCATAATTTTTTTTTAAAAAACATCCACATTACACAACATGTGTGTCACCCTAGGTGAAAAAATAATCTACTGTAAGATCAAATTACAATAGAAACAATCCCACCTTGGGTAATTTGGTTTTCCCTTATACAATGGTTTTCAAAAACCATGGATGAGCTCATAACCATGCCCCAACACTTTCTTGTCTCCTATCTACCTTTCACCAAATAGTAAGACAAAATAAAAAGAAAATAAAAATCCTCAATACCACATTGTAATGACATTACTCGGGTGACACACATCGGTATGTAGAGCCAGTTAGTCACATAACCTCAAGTGATCCTCATAGTAGTTAATATGCTACAAAATAGCAGCGAGGGTTTGATTAGCCAATCATGGGGAGAATATACTCTCTTTTATCGTAGTAATACACCAATGGAAATAATAAACAATATAGGAAGCATATGTAACCATAAAAAATACCATATCATCAGATAATTAATCTAGAAAATACAATATTTAAACTAACGAAAAAAATTTCCATGATAATGTACATTTCAAGTGTCTAAAATGAAACATAAAAATAAAGACACCAACAACTCCCAAGCAGGCCCCAAACCATGTCTGGTTCTCTCATCGATTTTGCATCAAAAAATTATCCATCTAACCCCATTCTCTTTCCATTAACCTATATTATAACAATATATTTTATTTGGGTACTGATTAAGAAGCTCTAGTAGGGTGTGGGTACAACATAGTAGGCCACAACTAACAATGTATATTTCAAACCCAATAAAATAGTGATTGTATTTGTAAAATTAAATAAGTATGATGAATAAATATATAGTTATTACATTATAAAATTAATCAATATTTAACCACATAAACTCTAGGGTTATTGAGGACACTTGTACCTCAATTCCAGCGTTGGGTCATGCCATAGCCCGATGTTTTTCAGGGTAATATTATATATTAATACCTTCTATATCTCATCCCAAAGCCTGGCATATTCAAAGGTGATATCATATCTCAATACCTGCTTCAAATAAGTCTAGATCCTAAGGTATTCCCAAATAAAGTCGTATATCAGAGTTCATTTGTTATCTTTCTATATTTTATACTTTAATAGCAATGATAGAATTATTAAAATCACACTTATTAACCATGTTACTGATATTCAATTCACATGTAAGATGGACATCTGAACATTCATAATTATCAATAGAATGACCTTGTTCTCATTCATTTACTCACATGTACAATTACCAAGTTCCCATTTATACTTCTCTATTGAATGAGAATGTTCCCATTCCATTACTCACAAGTATAATAACCATGATCAATTTATACTTCTCGATTTAGAATGACCATGTTCCCATTTATTAATAGATAATTAATTCATAAATTAATTATCTAACCTCCATTTCATTACTAATTCAACTATTTAATTGTAACATAAGTACCCTTAATTAATTAATAGACTTATTTATTACTTCAACCCATTAAGTAATTAATAAATAAATTATATCAAGTGATCCAATTCAATATACCATAATTAATTCTACAATTATATATCTCAATGAAAAAACCCAAGTATCTCATAATTAATTAAATAATAAATCATTTCATGTCATTAACCCCAATATCTCATAAATAATTATATTATTAATTATTTCATGCCATGAAATTAGAATCCCATATTTATTTATATACTAAATTATCTAAACAAAAATCCTTAAATATTATAATTAATTCCAGAATTGTTTACCTATTCTTATGATAAATAAATTAATCAACATGACACATTAATTAACCAAATTTGATAATTTTGATTTCAATAGAACACTATTAATTATATAATTTCATGAACTTAATAAAAATAAAAATGTGGTAATTTAATATTATCCCATTTACCTCAATTCGTTGATGAATGATTGCCTAATAGAAATCATGGAAAATTTAGTAGTATAATGAAGCATATCTAGATCCAAATCTAAAAAACCTATATAAATATATATAAAAATATATCTTTAAATATAAACCAGGATTAACAATCCTATATATAGATTTAACATATCTAGATCTACATCTATAAAACAGAATATTACTTTACACCAAATGAAAAAGATAAGGAATGAGGAGGTATTGGAAATAAATGGGATGTGATACAATTACTATAAGAAGATAATATCATTGATATGGGATTTAAATTTTGATGAGAGGATGTAATAATGGATTGGAATTCGTCTGGAGGTATCCAAAATCATGAATGACCACCTTAGTTTGAATGGGAGTCGATTTGGAATTAATTAGATGGTCCTTGAATTTTTAAAATTAAATTTTAGGGGAATTTAATTCCCACTCATGGTTAGATGGGATAGGGCGCACAATTATCTCTAAATGTGCTCTTGTTATTTTTAGGGTTTCATAGTATCACCTTTTTGGGTGTATGATTTGATAACAACATGCCATCTATGTGAACCCCCACTACACTGAGTTTCACTATTTGTTGGGCTACGGTGCACAACTTTCCCTAATAGTACTACAACCTTATGAAAATCAGTTTCTTTTATTTTTCTAAAAATTTCACCCCAAACAACTCAAAATAATTAACCCAAAATATTACTCAAATAGAACCAAATAGTACCTATAATCAAGCCCAGAGTCAATTGTAGAAAATGTTCGGATCTTACAATGTCTATCCTCAATAAAATATAAAATCCTTAAATAATTATTTATGTAAATTAAATATTCAAAAAATATTCTATATAATTAAAATATTATCTATAAAACATAATTATTGTTTTTATCAAGGCCATAATATAGTTTTGTACACATGATACAATAACATCAAACAATGTATTCAGGTGGGTTTATATAAATCCATATATGGGAATAGATTTTAAATTCCATATATTTTGGCTAAGAATAGGGAATGGAAGATATTAAGTAGATAATATGTATATCCAATGATGTAAAATGATAAAAAAATTAAAAAAATTAGATCTACTTATTGTATATAGGGGAATAATGATTAAAAATGTAAGTGTGACCGTATAATTTTGAATGGAGAAAATCTATTCCAAATTAAATCTCTATATAAGGGACTTATGAGCTTATGGAAAAAGTTAATGTTATTCAATAAGTTTATAGGTCACTTTAATATTCATTATCTTATTATATAATTGGATTATATACTATAAAAACATAAAAACCATCCTTATGTACATGATGTGTATTATGTATCTCTGTTGAGGATGTATATAAATGATCCCTCACATCTACGTAACTGAGAAGTGGATCTATTAGACAATGATCACTAATACAGAGAGTATCTATTTATAATATTTTACAATAATACATTGTTTAAAAAAATGTAACACCATTATTTTAATTTTTCCAAAAATATAATTTTGATGGTGTATTAGAGATTGAAGACTGTGATTTAATGAACCTCAATACATTACTAATATTTATTTTGAACATTATCATTATAATAAAGCTGTTAAATTTTTTGGTATAAATATAAATTACTACAACATGAATATTAATAATTTTAACACCCCAAAATTTCATAGTATGTTATCTCTTTAATGTAATTAAATAGCTTGCGCTACACGCAACACCGAGTTCGAGTGCACCACAACTAACCAAACAAGCCGTTCAAAAAGTGGTTATAAATAAAATTAACAACATTTTGAATTTTATTTACTCCATATGATTTTAACATCCATATTGTGTGTTTCATAGACATAATATAAGAACAAATTTAATTTTGCAGATAAAAGAATTATTTTTCAAAAAAAATGATATTTTACCACCTTTTAATGGAGAACCCTTTTTAAATCTAATATTTGACACTTTTTATATTAAATTTGACAAAATAAACTTATTCTTTAGAATAGGTACAAAAAAATTTAGTATGGAAATTTTGTGGTTTTTTTCTGATAAATTTTAAACTTTGATGAATAGTAAAAAATACTAAATTTTAATTGAAAACTAAATTTTTATTCAAAATAATTTATGTTGTTAAATTACAAATTTTTATAATTTTAAATTATAATTAGATTATATTTTTAACATTTAATCCAATTTTGGTCATTGGAAGTAATTTGACATTTAAATTAGACATAAACACATATCGACCTTTTGCTAGTTTTTAATTCTCAAAAACCCACTTTCTGGTTTGGAAAACAGGAATTAATTTTAAATTAATTATTGAAACTCATTAATTTTGAATTTGGTAAAATATAAATCATTTTTGGATCTGAATATCAATATTATCTTAGGGTGAATTTTTGTTATTTTTCTGAAAACCTTCAATTTTTGATTAATAGTGAAAAATACTCCGTTATTGTTCAAAACCGACTTTTATTTGAATAATTAATATTTTCATTTATTTTTTATTTAACATTAAAAATTGATACATAGTACCTATATTAGTTCAATGTAATTAATTGGAGTTATTTTATAATAATATTATATGTATAAAATTTTATTTAATTTTTTAACGTTTTTACCAACATTCTAGACACATTTGCAAATTCGCAAAAAACAAAATTTTACCACTTATGTGAATTGAATTTCCAAAATCCGAGAGACATGTTTGAAATTAGTAAGTAAAACTTGGTTCAATAGGATGAAAATAATTTTTGGTGAATAGTGACTTTTGAATTTTATTTACCATGGTTAAATGTAAATATGATAATTAAGGATAAAAATGATATTACAATTACCCTAACACCTGTCCTAATTATATTGGATAAGTTCATTTCGACCAAAATAAAAATTCAGAATAAAATATGATCCTTTTGGCCAAATTGGATTAGATTATGAAATTTATTATTATTTTATTTAAAGAAGAGTTGAAAGTGTTAAATTCAAATTTTCAAAAAAATCTATTTTTAATATTGGGTTATACAAAGGATAAATTCAAATAAAAATTTTCATTATAAATATAAAACTAATTCCTACATAATGGTATTTTATTTATATTTTTTAGACATTAAATAAGTAAATTTTCTTGCGACACAATGATGATGTAGTAATAACCTAATTAATGAAAGATTAAAATAATTTCTATTATAAATATCCAAATAAATGTAAATTGAGAGTTTTGATGCATTACCAAATTTTTCTAGGATAATATTACATGTTAGTATTGATTTAATTTATTTGGTTCGATGTAATCAAGTTTCGTTGACTTTTACAAAAACCAAATACTAAATATTGTCAAAATTGACATAAATGAGTTTTTAAAATAAATACTATATTATTAAATGATATAATATTCCTAAGAATCTAAGGTTATGAAAAAGGACTCATATAATGATAGATATGTCATTAATTAACCACCTGGGGTCCTATTGACTTTTTATAGTATGTTTATCAACCACTTATTATAAAAATACAAGAATACATGGTAATGGTTAATCTATTTAACTAAAAGTTAAATATAATAGATAAGGCTAATATGGTGTCCTAAACGTGTCTGAAACCGATTGGTTTGAGATATTTTTGACTCATCTGCATATTGGACTCAAAATAAATACTTTTGGATCAATTATAAATAGAATATTATTGTATAATAAAAAATATTTCAAACTTTTCCTAAAGTGACCCACACCTCTTTAATGAAACGATACTTCCCCTTATCTAAAAATCACAACTCAAATGCCATTTGTCTCGGCCAAACCATGCTCAAATATCCTCCCAACTACCCTCATTTTAACCAAAAGGCCTTACTTTGATTACAAAGCCAACTAAAGACCCCTTTTGATCAAATCAAAAGGAAGCACTTGAATAAGAGGTAATAATTTCACCACCTCTTTCAAAGTTCTTTTCTACTTCCCCATCCTTTTTCTTTGTGGTTTCCATACCAAAATAATAAATCCAGTACCTTCTACATACATTGATATTATTATAAATTTGTTATAACCTTATACATTATTCTATCCATCCTATTAATTACAAATTCACCAAACGTGCATACATACAGCTTACCATATCAATGTTGTGGTGAAGTTTGTTTTTCAACGCATCATTATTTTAATGGGTATAATAATGATATATTATTGAAGTAAATAATAAATATAACATGTCAATGAAACTTTATATATAATATACCATCCAAATATATATGATTTCACCTTCAAAAGAACGATACTTTTGCTCATGCATATGTACGGCTTACCGTCTATACGATGCAATGAGATTTTGTTCCCCATCGTAATCGTTCAAGAGTAATTTTCATTTGATTTTTAAAAATAATTTTTAAGAACATAATATCATTTTTTATATGAATCAAATACATCATATATATAACAAACATGACTTATAAAAAAACATATAAAGGAAAAAGAATCAGTTAACAACAGAAACAATGATACTGCAGAAATATCATTAACAAAGAAATATTAGAAGATCATATAAAATATCATATTTATGTATGTGGTTCTTGTATAATTTAATAAAAAATATTTCAAAATTATTCAAGAGGTTAACGTACCCTCAAATAAGGAAAAGTTCAAGGTAATGGTTAATTTTACAATCTCTTTATTATCCAAGGTTATTTATACTTGAGTATCTACTAGGACTACTATATCATCCACATCAGTGTTTCTTAAAAATGCATTTCAAAACATTTTTAATATTTTCTATAATATGGGTAAATGAAATTTATACCCTTGTATAAATTTTTATAAAATATTTTGAAAGAATTATTCGATCATTTTCCAAACAAGTTACTTTATGACCTTTTGATAAATTAAGGTAAGATGGTTTTTTTAATTATATGTTGGGTGTGACTATTTTCCACCATTATAACACCTTTGAATCTTACCTTACATGATTATAAGATTTTTATCAAAATAAATGATTTCTTTTATAATTATGTGAATTTTAAACCATTTCAAAATAGAAAGTGATATTTCTTCCTAATAGTTTTGATTCATCTATACCAACATCCTTTGATGGATTTTATACAAGTTTGATGTTGATTTATTATGATCCAATCATCCATATTGTATTGAAGGATTTGTGATTTTTTTGCTATGGGTGTGTTATTTTTATACCATTTCTGGTTTATGGTTAAAGTATTAACTTTTCGTATGCTAATTTTAATAGGAATGTTTATGTTATGTCTCAACCTTTTCATACGTGGAATGTATTTGACGTAGTAAGTGACGAGTGGATCCCGCTATAGCTCCTTGATGCATCTGTAGGTCTCACAAGACAAAATAGTGTCTTCGCATAAGGTGTTGACAAAGTATTATTTTTATTCATGGAACGAGGCCTTGATTATGTGGTTATGATGTCTGGAATTATGCATTCCATCATTATAAAATTGGAAACTGATATTACATATGATTATTTGACAAGTAAAATATCAATGTGAAGAAGTAAATGGAATTATTTGATTTACATTTTTAATATTATGATAAATATGATTTTTAAAAGGCTTTGTTTTAGTCTTATACATTTTCTTAACTATTTATGCTTATTTATGAAAGTTTCCACTATATTTTTATCCTTACCGAGCACCTGATCTTACCCCTTTCTATGTTTTATTTTTTCCAGGTGGTGAATAAATATATTATGACTGAACTATAGGGATATTCTAATGGAGATGAATGTGTTAAAAGGGGGAATTTTTTTTTTCATTTCATAATGTAATGTAAATCTTATGTTTGTATCTAGTACTTCCAGGGATACTAAATTGATCAGTATTTAAGGATTTGATCGCTTGTGATCATGCCATTGTTATGTAATAACGTAATGGCTTTGAGTAACTAGGGTCTGTGAAATATAGTTTGTATCAGAGAATTTTTAGTAAAATCTTTTGAAACTATATTTAGAAAATCTCTGATTTGACAACATTACCATAAGATAGACATTAAGGATTAGTATAAAATAACATCCTTGAATTTTGGTAATATAGGTATTTTGTGAATTTTCTAAGTAATATAGCCCTGCCTGGATACGAGCAGGTAGATGTGGCTCTAGAAAAGATTTACCTAGGAGTGAAAGCTCCATCAATGAGTTTTATGCTTGACCTAGGGTTTCCAGTTATATGATAACGGGCCTTGCTGCACTATTGGTTAAGACACTCCCAGGGGATATGCATATGATATTTCATATTTTATTTACAAACCATTATGATGGATTTATGAGTAAATACATCCTCAAAGAAAAAACTTTTATTATTATGGATTATATATATAAAATATTCAATTTATTTTAAGTGATTTAAACGTTTGGAATTTTGTAATGTGATTCATAATCTAATATAGTCTATGCCGTTGTTTAGAAATGTCGCCTAGTGTAAGGAATGGAAACTGTATCAACGCACGTAATCCTTATAGGGATTTCCATCATACTCATGATAATTTTAGTGGATCATGTAATGAAACTGGTGCTAATTATCTTATCCCCATACCGGGACAACACACTCAGGTTATGAATAATAACCTTACTGTTATGGAAAACCCTAATCTATAAAGTGGATGATCAATGTTAGACTGCTTCATAAGGAAACAACCACCAACATTCAGTGGGACTAAAAATCCCTTTGTATCTTAGCAATGGATAAGTTCCTTAGAGAAAATATTTCAATATTTGGGGAGTAGTGAAAGGGAAAAGTTTTCATGGCTGTTTATCACCTCATAGGAGATGAAGATCAATGGTGGTCATTAATT
The DNA here is from genome assembly GCA_963277665.1 of Viscum album. Classification (NCBI taxonomy): domain Eukaryota; kingdom Viridiplantae; phylum Streptophyta; class Magnoliopsida; order Santalales; family Viscaceae; genus Viscum; species Viscum album. Next base: position 636,371,926 of record OY728146.1, on the reverse strand, counting down.
AAAATCACAAAGGATGGTGAATAAGTATAAAATATGGAATGGAGGGAGTTTAAAAAGATTTTGTTAGAATAATATTTTCCTTGTGACCATTGTGTAGATATGGAAAGGCAATTTCTAAGTCTAAAGAAAAAGGAGGATAAGAATATCACAAAGTATGAGGGTATCTTTACAAGGCTAGTAAAGAATGTTTCAGATTATATATGTTACCCAAGGAGTAATATTTGTTGATTCTTTGAGGGGTTAAAACCATTTATCCATAAGGAATTAGTCTCATAGTTCCTCTTGATGTATGAAGACAGAGTCTCAAGTGCTATCAAGACAGAAAATGAATTCTCTATGTCTTATGAAATTAAAGTAATGCAAGAGAACAAGAGAGCGGTGGAATAAGAGACAGATAAAGGGGAATGGGAAAGGAATTATTTTCCATTATATGATAATTGTGGAAGGAAACACCCCAGTACTTTCCTAAACAGAATGGTAGATTTGTATAAATGTTGAGAAAAAGGTATCCAGGCTCGTGATTTCCAGGGAGAGAAAGTGGTTTTTAATGTTGAATGCTACAATTGTAGATAAATGGGGAATTATACAAATGAATTTCCTAAGCACCAAAGAAAAATACCTTAGAAAAGGCCAAGAAAGAAAGGCCATGATTATTCCTTTAATACAGTAGATGTGGAATAATTGATTTATTTGGGTTTTTGGATTCAAGAATTATATTCTGGTTATAAGAAAATTGTGATATATATAAGGATTGTACTGCAGTACTATTTTTTTGAGGATTTGAGATTATATGGTACTAGGAAAAGTGACTCAACAAAAATTTAAACATTTCAGAAAATAATGGTTGAAAGAAAGATAAACCTTAATATGGTCCTGATACTGACGTAGTAATTTTGGAATAAGAGATGGCAGATTTGGATAAATTATATTGGATCTTCTTGACTAACTTGAAACTGATTAATGGTTTGTTTATTCCTTCATTGTTGGAGTATTCAAAATTTTCAGATATAAATAATATATCTAGAATTATATGGAATTAGGGAACTTGAATGTAATCAATAAGGTTTTATGGTAATTCAGTGTGTTACCATGTTAGAAGAGAATACATTATGAAGGTACACAAATGTTATTTAGTGGGAAAAAGGGATCTTCATTATGTTATGTTGACCTTCCTTATTAATTTTGGGACTAAGTGCTTGGACACAAGTTTTTTGGATAAGTCTAAAGGTTGAAATGGATTTTGTTTGAAGTTGGATACAATGGTTTAAGGTTAAAACATTTCTAATTATTATTTTTTGATTTGTTTTATAAAAAGGACAACCCAAAGGTCAGACGACAACCCATCGCGTCTGGCAGGGCCACGAGACATAAACCTACAACCGAAGCGTGAAAAGGGTGCATAACCTTCCACTAGACTACATGATGTCTTGGTTTGTATATTTTACTTTTTTTAAAATGGCATGATAGATGAATTATATATTCATTTTTTTGAAACCCTATACGTTTTGATTTAAAATAATATATTTGAATTCTATTATCTTTTGGAGAGAAAGATGAGTTTGTTGTAGAATTTAGTTAACATATGGAACTATACTTTTCAATTATTCTTTTTTTATTATTCTATGAAGAACTTAATTCTTAAACATTTGGGAAATGTTCTCAAAACCAAAAATGGGTTGTCATAATACCTTAGGTTTTGTTAAACTAATGATATTTTTATTGCTTTGAGGCCCTCAATTTTCCATTTATTGTTCACTTGTTTGTGATTGATGAACCTAATCACTACCTAAAAATATTTACATTTTCCCTTCAATTATGTGTCTATAATTTTCACCAATGTTTTCTTATTTCAAACCCTAATTTTTTTGGGACTTTTTAATTTCCCTTTCCCTCTTATTAAGACTAAATTTTAGTAACCCTATTTTTGATTTGGTTATCCACAAAGGTATTTTCTATTTTCAAACATTTATTTTCTAAGAACAATTTGAAATTTCGAGGATACAATTTAATGAAGGATGGGAGAATGTAACACCCCAAGATTTCATATTACACCATCTCTTTAATTTAATTCAATAGCTTGTGCAACACACAACACCGAGTTCGAGCACACTACAGCTTACCAAACTAGCCGTTCAAAAGGCAGTTATGAATAGTACTAACTATGTTTTGAATTTTATATACTCCATTTAATTTTAACATCCATATTATGTGTTTTTTATACATAATATAGGAAAAAAATCAATTTTTTAGAAAGAAGAATTATTTTTTCAAAAAATGAAATTTTACCGCCTTTTAATGCCGAAGAATTTTTAAATATAATATTTGACACTTCTATATATTAAATTTGACATAAAATAGTATTCATTAGAATAGGTACATAAAAATTTAGTTTCAATGAATTTTTGGTGTTTTTCTCATAAATATCATATTTTGATAAATAGTGAAAAAATACTATATTTTAATTGAAAACAATTTTTTTAATCAAAAAAATTTTAGTGTTATATTATACATTTTAATTATTTTGTTGTATATTTAGATTATATTTTTACTATTTAATCCAATGTTTGTCATTTGAAGTAATTTTACATTTAAATTGGACATAAACACATATAAATCTATTTATAGTTTTTACTTCACAAAAACTCGCTTTCTTGTTTTGACAACAGAAATTAATTTAAAATTAATTAATGAATCTCAAATATTTTTAATTTGGTAAAATAGAAATCATTTTTTGATTTAGAATATCAAAATTATCTTTGGTTGAATTTTTGGTATTTTTTTAAAAACCTTCGATTTTTGATAAATAGTAAAAAACACTACGTTGTTGTTTAAAATCAACTTTTATTTAAATAATTATTATTTTAATCTAAATTTATTTTATATTAAAAATAGATATATAATACCTATATTAGTTCAATTTAATTTATGGGAGTTATTTTATAATTATATTAGATGTATAAAATTATGTTGAATTTTTTAACATCCATTACCCACTTTATTGGCACATTTGCATATTTGTATAAAACATAATTTTAATGCTTCTGTGAATTGAATTTCCAAAATCTGAGAGACATTTTTGAAATTAGTAAGTAAAATTTGGTTCAATAGGATGAAAAAAACTTTTGGGTAATAGTAACTTTTGAATTTTATTTACAACGGTTAAAAGTAAATTGGATAATTAATGGTAGAAATGATATTATAATTACCGTAAGACATGTATTGATTATATAGGAAAAGTTTTTTTAGACCAAAATATACCTTTAAAATAAAATATGATCCTTTTGGCCCACTCGGATTTGATAAGGACATTTATTATCTTTTTATTTAATGAAGAGTTAAAAGTGTTAAATTCAAATTTTCATAACTAAAACATTTTTAATATAGGATTATACATAATATAAATTAGACTATAAATATTCATTAGAATTATAATAATATTTCCTATATAATTGTATTTTATTTATAAATTTTAGTCATAAAATATATAAATTTATTTATTACACAATGATGACACAAAAATTATCTTATTAAAAAAATAAAAAAAATTGATATTATAAATATCCAAATAAATGTAAATTGAGACTTTTGATGAATTAAAATAATTTTATAGGTTAATATTACATGTTATGATTGATTTAATTTATTTTTTTGAAGTAATCAAATATTTTTGAGTTTCAAAAAACCATATACTAAATATTTTGAAAACTGACATAAATGAGTTTTTAAAAAAAATACCATATTATAAAATGATATAATATTTATAAAAATATAAGGTTTGGTAAAATGACTCATATAATGATATATTTGTAATTAATGAAACACTTTGGGTTCTATTGTCTTTTTATAAATACATTTTTAACCATTTATAATAATAATATAAGAATACATAGTAAAGGTTAATTTAATTAACTAAGAGTTAAATCAAAACAATAATGTTAATATGGTGACCTAAACCTCTCTAAAACCAATTAGTTGAGGGGTGTTCGACCCAGAACCACATTATCCTCGAAATAAATCCTTTTTAAGCCATTATAAGCCAAATATTATTTTATAATAAAATAATATCTGAAGCTTTTCCTAAAGTGATCCTTACCTCTCTTATAAAAGGGTTCTTCCCCTTCTCTCAAAATCACACTTCCAAAGCCATTTTTTCCAGCCAAAACCTGCTCAAATATCCTAAAAACTATCCTCACTTCAGTCAAGTGGTCTTACATTGATCAGAAAGTCGAACTTAGGATCCCATTTGATCAAATCAAAAGGAAGCACCAGAACAAGAGCTAACAATTTCACCACCTCTTTCAAAGATCTTTTCATCTTCCACAACCTTTTTTGTTGTTATTTCCATAACAAAATAATAGCTCTAGTGTAACACCCGAAACTTTTATGAGAAATATTTTGTTTTTATGTTATATACATCATCAATTGAATCTTTCATGACACACAACACTAGATTGGCTTTCATTACATGCAATCGCGACCTTCTTCGATAGGTTGTGTCGTAAGAAATACCGAGTTTCACTAAACAACGATATGCTATTAAAATACTATTAAAACTAGCCATTATGAATATTATTACCCACTTTTTGAAATTTTTTAAATTTTATTTTTCAAAATGGACTTAATTTTTGGATTCGGAATACCGAAATTACCCTAGGGTGAAATTTTTGTATTTTTCTGAAAACATTCAATTTTTGATGAATAGTGAAAACACTTGGTTACTATTTAAAAACCGAATTTTTATTTAAATAATGATTTTTATTATTTAAATTTATTTTAGATAAAAAATTATACATAATACCTTTATAAGTTCAAAGTAATTCATTGGAGTCATTTTATAATAATTTTAGATTTATAAAAAGTTTATTGAACTTTTCACCGTCTTTTACCCACCACCTAGGAGAATTTTGAAATTCACATAAAACTTAATTATACCACTTCTGTGAGTGGAATTTTTAAAATCCAAGAGACATGGTTAATATCAAGTACTAAAATGTGGTTCAATGAGATGAAAATAATTTTTGGTGATTAGTAACTTTTTACTTTTTTACCACTGTTAAAAGTAAATAGGGTAATTAAGGGTAAAAGTGTTATTATTATTACCCTAACACATGTCCTAATTCTATTGGATAAGTGTTATTGGACCAAAAACAACATTAGGAATAAAATATGACCATTTAGGCCCACTTGGATTAGATTAGGACATTTATTATTAATTTATTTAAAGAAGGGTTAAAATAGTCAACATCAAAGTTTAATAACTAAATCATTTTTAATATAGGGTTATAAATAAGATAAATTATACTCTAAATATTCATTAAAAAGATAAAACTATTTCATACATAATTGTATTTTATTTGTAATTTTTAGACTTAAAATAATTTAATTTATTTATGACACAATGATGATGTAGTAATTATCTTATTAATGAAATATTGACATAATTGATGTTATAAATACCCAAATAAATGTAATTTGAGAATTTTTATGAATTCCAATAATTTTATATGTTAATATGACATGTTATTATTGATTTAATTAACTTTTTTCGAACTAATAATTCTGTTATAATTTTCACAAAAATCAATTACCAAATAGTGTCAAAATTGACATAAAATAGTTTTTAAAACAAATATTATATTATTAATTGTTATTATATTCATAAAAATCTAAGGTTCTTCCAAGATACTTATATCATGATAAGTGTATCATTAATGGACCACTTTGGGGTATCTTGGATGTATATGGTAATTTTATTAACTATATAATATAAAAATACAAAGTGACATGGTAAATGTCAATCTAATTAATTAAGAGTTAAAACTAAAATATAAGGTTAATATAATGACATAAACTTGTATAAATTCTATTGGATGAGAGGATTTAGACCCATCCCCACCTTATATTCTAAATATATCAATTTTGAGCTATTAAAAACCTAATATGATTTTATAATATAATAATATATTTAGTTTTTCCAAAGGTGCCCCTCTCCTCCCTTATAAAAGGGCACCTCCTCCCTCTCTTCCTCACACCACTTTGAGCCTTCAAGTTTGACCAACCCCTGAAAAATTCTCTTCTACACTTCCCTAGAAACATCCTAGAGGTCTTGTTCTTCTTTAAAGGAAAATTTTAGTGCCCTAAGAGGAGGTCTCAAAGGGGTGCTTCAAAGAAGAGGTAATGTCTGTTACCGATTATTTAAACTTTATTTATTCTTCCACTTCTTATTCTTTAGTTGTTTCATTATGAAGTAATAACATCAGTATCACTCATATACTGATATATTATTATAAGTATGAAACAACCATATTTCACCATCTATCCAACCTATGGAAAATGAAATCACAGTGCGTGCGTACGTACGGAATATCGTCTCCACACCATGGTGTAATCTATTTTCCAGCACCACCATACATGGATGGGTATAATGGTGTAAATAATAACTATATATGATTATTGGAAAGTGATATTGTTTCTGAAATAGTATACATACACTCCAATACAATTCCATGATCATTGGGACGATATTATCGATCGTGCGTACGTAGGGAATACCGTCTCCACGATGTGATGCGACTCATTCTACATGATCTTCATTACTTAATAATTATATAAATTAATTGAATGAATGAATATGATATATATTACACTACTACCATTCTGTAAATGAAGTATCTATAACCTAAAAAGAATAATAAGAATTTATTCGACAAAACACGCATAAGAACAAAAAGCAATGAACACCCGAATAACAAGTAACAATGAAATATTACTAATAAGAAGCTAAGAATATGACCATATATGAAATCATAAAAATATGTATAATTATCGAATAAGTAAATTACATTATTTAAAACATTAAACAGGAGGTTCGTACACTAATGAAGCAAATCAGACCTAAGGTAAAAGAAAATATCGCAAATCTCATTTTTTTTATCCGAGATTGTTTATACTTCAGAATTTATTGGGGAATATTTATCATCCACATCCATGTTTCCTCAATATTTAATATTTATATCCTTATAAAATTGTTGAAATTCAATTTTACCCTTTGGTGAGTTTTTAGTAAAATATATGAAAGGAATCTTTTGTCGTTTTTCGTACGAGGTACTTTTTCACTTTTCGGACATAAGTACGAGAAGGATGTTTTTTTAACTTATACGGCATGAATGGGTTTCTAAAACATTATTTCCGAGAAGCTCCCTTTACAAGTTTTAAAGTTTATTTTTAATCAACTTCTTTTAGTTTAAAATTTTATGACATGTTAAGAAAGTAAAAAAGTTTTTGAAGTAGAAAGGATATTTTCCTCAAGAATGGAGTTCAAATGTTTTATCAAAATTATTTTCCATCTAAGATAATATAGGGTTCTATTTCTATCCATATTATTACATTGATTTAATTATGTTGTGATGGAATTATTTTAATGAATTCCTTTTTCTTATATTAATTGTTTTATGATGTCACGATGTTTAAGAATCCCATTTTTATTACATGGGTTATGCAATGACGTATGATTTATGATTTTTTGGAACACATAAGAATGGTATCATTATGAGATGGGTGGGACCTATATCTCCCTCCAATGCATTGGGTAAAGATTTATATCTCAGGAGATAGACCTGACTGGAACGGACGGTTAAACCGGTTCAGTGAAATAGGACTGAAACGAGGAGTGAACTCAGTTCAGAAATGGACTTTGTCCGCTAAGATAGTCATGGCTATGAGTCTTGACTACTAAGAAATGATTCTCTATGATTATGTGTGTATTCCACAAAGCTTCATGTTTTAATTTATGATTATTGGGATTATATTTCACTACTCTGATTTATACCATGTTATGAAATTATGATCTCCTTTGCAGGTTAAGATTTCCAAAATGTTATATTCTTATGAATATGATGTGATTGATATTTATTTTGTTAACCATTATTGAGAATTTGAGCTCACCCTTTTGTATGTTTCCTTTCCCCAGTTTAAGAAGAAGGTTATTAAGTAATATATGCCAAAAAGGGAATCTAGATATGATGAAATTAGTGGGAGAAAATGTAGATGATTTATGAACCAGTTGTTTATGCTTCCCAGTTTCTAAAGACACTATACATATACGGTCCTTTCATGGTTTTCTTATATGTTGTAATAAGTGTACTTCAATTTTGAAGTATTAACAATGTATGTAATGTATGGGTCACTATAGTTGGTATCAGAGGAAAGGTATAGTCAACATTTGGAAACTAGGATGTTAAAGCCTTAGTATGAACCTTAAGGATAAGTCAAAGAATAGAACACGATATTAGTGTTTTAAAAATTTCCATGAACAACCTATGATAAGACCTTAAGTGTAAGATTTTATTCTTGATTATGTGTTTTTTCTATTATAATTAGTGTTGCTCACACTATTCTTCTTGGTTTTAGTCAATGGATGGAACCCGAAGGAACCGTGTTAATGCGGAATGTGACGGGCAATGCAATGATTGTCCCCCTGAGCAATCAAACATTTTGGGAGTTGGAATGAAAAATCTTGTAGCCATGCTCACACAACATTCTCAAGCTATAAATCATGCATAACTTCCAAACGAGCAAAGGAAGGAGAAACATTCTGTTGAATCCTTCATGAGGTAGCGTCCACCATCATTCAACGGGTCTTCTGATCCATTAGTGGCTGAAAAATTGATCAGTACCACTGAAAATATATTTTTAGTTCTTCAATGTTCTGAACATGATAAGGTCATCTTAGAATTCTATCATTTAGAAGGAGATTCTGATCAATGGTGGAATCTTATCAAGAATACAATGCAAAGAGATGAAATTGAATCCATGGAATGGGATGAGTTCAAGAACTTATTTTTCAATAAGTACTTCCCTCGTATTCTCTGAAAAAGGATGGAGAAGGAGTTTCTTGACCTAAAACACAAGGATGATTAATCTTTTGGTACCTACGAAGAAAATTTTACAAGACTTTCAAGGTACGCTTATCGTATTATTATCCAACCTGAGAGTAAGATCGATCGATTCTTTAGTGGCTGAAAACAAAGTATTAGAAGGGTGTTATCCATAATGGACTTCAATAGCTACGAGGAAGTTGTTCGATGTACTCTCAAGGTTGAGATGGAGATTAGAGTAACCCATCTGTCATATGGGTTTGATAAGAAGAGGAAAATGGAATTCAAAGGAAAATCTAAAGACTACGCTGAAAAGAAGATGATTTTCCCCTATGCTCAAAGTGTGGAAAGAAACATGGAGGGAGTTGTCTTAAAGGGACAAGTAAATGTTTCAAATGTGGAAAGGAAGGTCATCGGGCATTTGAATGCTGCAATGATGCGAAGAAGATGTCTAGTGATGCGAACAATGAAATGGCTACACATAGTGCACCTCCTACACTTCAATGTTACAAGTGAAAGGAAATGGGGAATTATTCCAATTAATGAACTAATCCAAGGGTTTTTGATGATGATTGACGTCAACAAACTCTTAAGGCTAAAGACAAAGGAAAGTCACATGCAATTTCTATCAGCAATGTGGAGTATGATAACGAAGTGGTGAAAGGTACACTTACCATCCACTCTAAAGTAGAAAATGTTTTATTTGATTCTGGATCCACCCACTCTTTTATTTCTAAAGAATTTTCTAAGGGTATCTCCTTATTACCTCAACAATTAGATGTTGAGTTAGCTGTGACAACCCCTAATGGCACAATAGTCGCATCAAAAGTTTATAATTCTTCTCTTATTGAAGTATGTGGGAAAGTGCTTCCTGCTAAACTTGTGATTCTTCCTATAGTGGAATTTGATGTGATTCTTGGCATGGATTGGATCTCTCTATATGGATATCATATCAATTGTCAAAGAAGGGAAGTCACATTTCATATTCCAGATCAATCTATGATCATCTATCGATGCAAGGATGAACATAACCTTCCAGTGGAAATTTCTTCCATCTTATGGGTTTTGATTCCACTAAATGAAGGTTATTTATCTCAAATGTTTGGTGAGAAACTCACAATTAAGAATATTTCCATTATATGGGAGTTTGATGATGTCTTTCCAGAGGAATTGTCGGGTCTTCCACCAAATCGTGAAGTTGAGTTTTCAATAGAACTCATACCGGGTGCTTTGCCTATTTCAAAGACACCTTATAGAATGGACCCAATTGAGTTGTAGGAATTGAAGAAGAAACTCCAAGAGAATCTTGATAAGGGATTCATACACCCTAGTGCGTCACCTTGGGGAGCACCTGTTCAGTTTGTTAAGAAGAATGATGGATCAATGAGACTTTGAATTGATTATAGAGAACTTAACAAGATCACTATCAAGAACAAATATCCTCTCCCGCGCATTGATGACTTATTTGATCAACTACGCAGAGCTCAATACTTTTCCAAGATTGATCTTCGTTCAGGGTATCATCAAATAAGGTTCAAAAAGGAGGATATACCAAAGACAACTTTTTGTACAAGGTATGGATACTATGAATTTATAGTGATGCCATTTGGTATTACTAATGCCCCTGCTATCTTCATGGATCTAATGAATAATGTCTTTAGAGACTATATTGATATGTTTTTGGTAGTCTTTATAGACGATATTCATGTCTATTCAAAGAGCAAGGAAGAACATGAAGATCACTTGAGAATTATACTGATGACCCTGAGAAAGGAGAATCTTTATGCCAAATTTACCATGTGTGAATTTTGGCTTCCAAAAGTTGCATTTTCGGGTCACATAATCTCAAAAGAAGGGATATCTATGGATCCAGCAAAAAAAGAGGTTATAAAAAGATGGTCGAGACCAACAACAGTAACCGAAAAACGAAGTTTTCTTGGTTTGGATGGTTATTATCGACGTTTTGTGAAAGATTTTTCATGATTATCTAATCCACTCACCAGGTTGACTCGAAAAGGAGATAAGTTCGTATGGATGGAGGAATGTGAAGAGAATTTCATGGAGTTGAAAATAAGGTTATCCAGTGCAACTGTGATCACACTACCTTTTAGTGGAGAATGGTTTGTGATCTACAGTGATGCATCCAAGAAGGGGTAGGGGTGTGTTCTTATGCAAAATGATATGGTGATAGCTTATTCCACACGACAGTTGAAAATCCATGAGAAAAATTACCCATCTAATGATTTGGAGTTAGCTGTGGTAATCTTTGCATTAAAGATTTGGAGGCATTATCATTATGGAGAAAGGTGTGATATTTATACTGATCATAAATGTTTAATGTATATTTTCACACAAAAGGAGCTGAATATGCGCCAACGAAGATGGTTGGAGCTGATTAAGGATTACGACTGCTCAATTCATTACCACCCTGGGAAAGAAAACAAGGTGGCAGATGCATTAAGTCGACAAGACCATGCCAGTTTATCCATGATGAGGATCACAAAAGATCCAATATTTGTGGATTTACAAAGGATGGATCTTGGAATTATAATGGAAGGGGAAAATCTTATCTTTCTCAAATGAATGTTCAACCATCTATACATGTGAAGATTAAAGAGGCACAAACAGAAGATGTAGAGTTACAAAAGAAGGTGAGAAATGTTCCTGAATTCAACCTTGATTGTGATGGGATAATAAAGTTCAGGAATCGGGTTTGTGTTCCTACCATCCAAGAATTAAAGAAGGAGCTGCTGGATGAGGCTCATAGTTCTTCATTCTCTATTCATCCTGGAAGCACGAAGATGTATAGGGACCTGAAAGATTACTTCTGGTGGGATGGCATGAAAAGAGATGTTGCTGAATATGTCTCTCGATGCTTGGTTTGTCAGCAAGTTAAAGCTGAGAGACAGAAGTCTAAGGGGATGTTACAACCATTACCCATACCCGAATGGTAATGGGAAAACATCACTATGGACTTTGTCACCAGACTTCCTAAAACATCCAAAGGCAATAATGCTATCTGGGTCATAGTTGATCGTCTTACGATGTCGGCACACTTCATTGCTATTAGAGAGGATTTATCTCTAGATCAGCTTTCCAGAATATATGTGAAGGAAGTGGTAAGATTACATGGAGTACTACTTCCTATTATATCTAATCGGGATCCAAGGTTTACCTCAAAGTTTTGGCGAAGTCTTCAGCATAATCTTGATACAGAGTTGAGTTTCAGTACTGTTTATCATCCTCAGACAAATAGTCATTCTGAGAGGACAATTCAAACTCTAGAAGATATGTTGAGAGCTTGCTCTATGGATTTTAAATGTGGTTGGGATGAACACCTACCTTTGGTGGAATTTTCTTATAATACTTGCTTTCACTCCATTATTCAGATGGCTTTATTATAAAGCTCTCTATGGAAATAAATTCAGGACTCCAACTTGCTGGGATGAAGTTGGGGAAAGAATGCTATTATGACCAGATCTTGTTGATGAGATGGAAGAAAAGGTCGGATCTATTAAAAAACACATTAGAGTAGCTGAGAGTCGAAAAAAAGTTATGCCGACAACCGAAGAAAAGACCTAGAGTTTGAAGTGTGGGTGATAAAGTGTTCTTACGAATATCTCCTTGGAAGAGAGTAATGACATTTGGAATGAAGGGAAAGCTTAGCCCTAGGTATATTGGTCCTTTCGAAATACTGGATCGTGTTGGGAAGGTAGCTTACCGATTGACACTTCCACTAAATATATCACAAGTTCACGATGTGTTCCATATATCTCTCCTTAGATAGTAAATACCTGATCCTTCACATGTACTCAGCTCAAAAGTTGTACCGCTAGAGAAAGATCTTTCTTATGAAGAAAAGCCGATAGAGATTCTGGATCATAGAGAAAAAGTTCTACGGAACAAGACCACTCGCTTGGTGAAAGTTTTATGGAGGAACCACCAATTAGAAGAAGCTACATGGTAGCTTGAGGATATGATGAGGGAGAGGTATCCTCATCTATTTGTTACAAGGTGACAAATTTCGAGGGGGAAATTCATTTTAAGGGGTGTAGAATGTAACACCTGAGACTTTTATGAGGAATATTTTTTTTATGTTATATAAATCATCAAATGAATCTTTCACGACACACAACACTAGCTTGGCTTGCTTTACACGCAATCGCGACCTTCCTCGATAGCATGCGTTGTACGCAATACCGAGTTTCACTAAAAAACAATATGCTATTAAAATATTATTAAAACTAGCCGTTATGAATAGTAAAACCCACTTTTTGAAATTTTTTAAATTTTATTTTTCAAAATGGACTTCATTTTTGGATTCGGAATATAGAAATTAGCATAGGGTGAAATTTTATTATTTTTCTGAAAACATTTAATTTTTGATGAATAGTGAAAACACTGGGTTACTATTTAAAAACCGACTTTTTATATAAATAATTATTTTTTTTATTTAAATTTATTTTAGGTCAAAATTTATACATAATACCTTTATAAGTTCAAATTAATTCATTGGATTCATTTTATAATAATTTTAGATATATAAAAAGTTTATTGAACTTTTCACCATTTTTTACCCACCTCCTAGGAGAATTTTCAAATTCACATAAAACATAATTTTACCACTTCTGTGAGTGTAATTTAGAAAATCCAAGAGACACGGTTAATATCAAGTACTAAAATGTGGTTCAATGAGATTAAAATAATTTTTGGTGAATAGTAACTTTTTACTTTTTTTACCACGGTTAAAAGTAAATAGGGTAATTAAGGGTAAAAGTGTTATTATTATGACCCTAACACATGTTTTAATTCTATTGGATAAGTGTAATTCGACCAAAAACAACCTCAGGAATAAAATATGACCATTTAGGCCCACTTGGATTAGATTAGGACATTTATTATTAATTTATTTATAGAATGGTTAAAATAGTTAAAATCAAAGTTTAATAAGTAAATAATTTTTAATATACGGTTATACATAAGATAAATTCTACTATAATTATTCACTAGAAAGCTAAAAATATTTCCTACATAATGGTATTTTATTTTAAATTTTAGACTTAAAATATTTTAATTTATTTATGACACCATGATGGTGCAGTAATTATCTTATTAATGAAATATTGACATAATTGATGTTATAAATACCCAAATAAATGTAATTTGAGACTTTTTATGAATTAAAATAATTTTCTTTGTTAATATGACATGTTAGTATTGATTTAATTAACTTTTTTATAACTAATAATTCTCTTATTATTTTCAGAAAAAATCAATTACCAAATAGTGTCAAAATTGACATAAAATAGTTTTTAAAACAAATATTATATTATTAATTGATATTATATTCCTAAAAATCTAAGGTTTGTCCAGGATACTTATATCATGATAGGTGTATCATTAATGGACCACTTGGGGGTCTCTTGGATGTATATTGTACGTTTATTACCTATATAATATAAAAATACAAAGTGACATGGTAAATGTCAATCTAATTAACTAAGAGTTAAAAATAAAAGATAAGGTTAATACAATGACCTAAACTTGTCAAAATTCTACTTGATGAGAGGATTTAGACCCATACCCACCTTTTCTTTGAAATATATCAATTTTTAGCTATTAAAAACTGAATATGACTTTATAATAAAATAATATTTTTAGTTTTTCCTAAGGTGCCCCTCTCCTCCCTTATAAAAGGGCACCTCCTCCCTCTCTTCCTCACACAACTTTGAGCCTTCAAGCTCGTCAAAACCCTGCACAATTCTCTTATCCACTTCCCTATAAACATCCTAGAGGTTCTGGTCTTCCTAAAAGACCAATTTTAGTGCCCTAAGAGGAGGTCTCAAAGAGGCGCTTCAAAGAAGAGGTAATGTCCGTTACCAATTCTTTCAACTTCATTTCTTCTTCCACTTCTTCTTATTTAGTTGTTTCATTATGAAGTAATAACATCAGTATCAGTCATATACTGATATGTTATAATAAGTCTGAAACAACCCTATTTCACCATCTATCCATCCTACGTAAAATGGAATCATTGTGCGTGCGTACGTACGGAATACCGTCTCCACGCCGTGGTGTAATCTATTTTCCACCACCACCTTACTTGGATGGGTACAATGGTGTAAAGAATAACTATATGTGATTATTGTAAAGTTATATTTTTTATGAAATATTATACATACACTCCAATACAATTCCATGATCATGGGAACGATATCATCGCTCATGCGTACGTACGGAATACCATCTCCACGATGTGATGCGACTCATTCTACATGATCTTCATTGCATAATAATTATATAAATGAATTTAATGAATGAATATGATATATATTACACTAATACCATTATGTTAATGAGGTATCTATAACCTAAAAAGAATAATAATAATTTATTCTACAAAACACGCATAAAAACAAAAAGTAATAAACACCCGAATAACAAGTAACAATGAAATATTACTAATAAGAAGCAAATAATATGACCATATATGATATCATAAAAATAAGTATGATTATGTAATAAGTCAATGACATTATTTATATCATTATATAAAAGTTTTGAACACTTACGAAGCAAATCAGACCTAAGGTAAGGGAAAATCTCGCAAATCTAATTTTTTTATCCGAGAGTGTTTATACTTCAGAATTTACGGGGGAATATTTATCATCCACATCCATGTTTCATCAATATGTAATATTTATATCCTTATACAATTGTTTAAATCCATTTTTCCCCTTCAGTGAGTTTTTAGTAAAATATATGAAAGGAATCTTCTGTCGTTTTTCGTACGAGGTACTTTTTGACTTTTCCGACATAAGTACGAGAAAGATGTTTTTTTAACTTATACGGCATGAATGGGGTTTTAAAACATTATTTCCATGAAGCTTAATTTTCAAGTTTTAATGTTTATTTTTAAACAAATTCTTTTAGTTTAAAATTCTATGACATGTTAAGAAAGGAAAAAAAATTTGAAGTAGAAAGGATATTTTCCTCAAGAATGGAGTTCAAGTGTTTTATCAAAATTATTTTCCATCTAAGATTATATAGGGTTCTGTTTCTATCCCTATTAATACATTTATTTGATTATGTGATGATGGAATTATTTTTATTAATTCATTTTCCTTATATTAATTGTTTTATGATGTCATGATGTTTAAGAATCCCATTTTTATTAAATGGGTTATGCAATGATGTATGATTTATGATTTTGTGGAACACATAAGAATGATATCATTATGAGATGGGTGGGACCTATATCTCGCTCCAATTAATTGGGTAAATATTTATATCTCATGAGATAGACATGACTGGAATGGAAGGTTAAACTGATTTAGTGAAACAGGACTGAAACGAGGAGTGATCTCAGTTCAAAAATGGACTTTGTCCGCTAAGACAATCTTGGATATGAGTCTTGAATACTAAGAAATGATTCTCTATGATTATGTGTGTATGACAAAAAGCATCATGTTTTATGTTATGATTATTGGGATTAAATTTCACTACTATGATTTATCCCATGTTATGAAATTATGATCTCTTTTGCAGGTTAAGATTTCCAAAATTTAATATTCTTATGAATAAGATGTGATTGATATTTCTTTTGTTTACCCTTACTGAGAATTTCAGCACACCCTTTTGTATGTTTCCTTTCCCTAGGTCAGGAAGAAGGTTATTAAGTAAGATATTCCAAAAAGGGAATCTATATATGATGAAATAAATGGGAGACAATGTAGATGATTTATGAACCAGTTGTTTATGATTCCAGTTTCTGAAGACAATATACCTATACGGTCCTTTCATAGTTTTGTTATATGTTGTAATAAGTGTACTTCAATTTTGAAGTATTAACAATGTATGTAATGTATGTCTTGCTATATCTAGTACCTTCTACTTACTTTTATGTTATTATAAATATGGTAAAACCATATTAATTACTCTATCCATCTTATGATTAACAAAGTCACCATACATGCGTATGTAAGACTTACTATCTCCACGTCGTGGTGTAGTTTGTTATTCAACACATAATTATTTTGATGGTATAATAATGATGTATAATTGATTTAAATAATAAATATAACATGATAATTATTCTTTATATATTTTATACCATCCAATGACATATGATTCCGCCATCAATAAAAATGATATTATTGCTCCTGTGTACGTACGACTTACTGTCTCCAGGACACGATGCGATATCATTCCCCATCCTAACCATTCAAAAATAATTTTCATTTGATAATTAAAAATAATTTTTACAAACATAATATCATTATATATATGAATAAAATACATCATATCCATAAAAAACATGACTTACATAACAGAACATAAAAAGGATAACAAATCAGTTAACACCCAAAATAACGATACTATTGAAATATCATTAACAAAGAAATATTAGAAGTCTGTATATGATATCATATTTATGAATGTGGTTCTTTAAAATTTAATAACAATTATTTCGCTATTATACTGGAGGTTAACATACCATTGAATAAGGAAAAGTACGAGGTAAGTGCTTATTTTACAATCTCTTTATTATCCATGGTTGTTCATACGTGAGTATCTACTTAGACTTAATTATCATCCACATCTATGTTTCAGAAAAATTTATTTCAAAACATTTTTACAATTTCAAATAAAATAGGTTAATTTCATCTATACCCTTGTTTAAATTTTTATAAAATGTTTTCAATGAAATCTTTCTATCGTTTTCTAAACAAGGTACTTTATGAACTTTTCAACAAATTAAGGTAAGAATGTTTTTTTAACTTATACATAAGGTGCGACTATTTTCGGCCTTTATAACACCTTTGATGCTTCACTTACAAGATTATAAAAATATTTTCAAAATAAATGTTTTCTTTTATAATCATGTAAAATTTAAATAATTTCCAAATAGGGAGAGATATTTCTCTCAAATAGTTTTGATTTCATCTATGTAAACCTTTTATGAGGGATTTGACACTTATTTGAAGTTGATTTATTATGCTACAATCATCCATATTGTATTGAATGTTTTGTGATATGTGGATTTTAGATGTGTTATTTTTATACAATTCATGGTTTATGGTTAAAGTATTAACATTTCATATGCAAGTTTTAATACGAATGTTTATGTTATGTCTCAACCTTTTCATATGAGGAATGCATTAGACATAGTAAGTGACGGGTGGGGCCCACTATAGCTCCTTGATGAATTGGTAAGTCTCATGGAAAAAACTATTGTCTTTACACAAGGCCTTGAAAAAATCTTATTTGTCATCTTGGCACGAGGCCTTGACTATGTGGTTATGATGTCCAAAATTATGCAATCAATCATTATTAAATTGGCTATTTATATTACATGTGAATATTAGAGTAGTAGAATAACTTTTTGAATAAGTAAATGGAATTATTTTATTTATCTTTTACACATTATTCTGAATTTTATGTTTAAAATGATTGTGTTTTAGTCTTATACTTTTCCTTAACTATTTATTTTTATTTATGAAAGTTTATGATATATTGTTTTCTTTACTAAGAACTTGAGATCTACCTTTTCTGTGTTTTATTTTTCCCTGGTTGTGAAGAAATATATTATGAATGACCTGTAGGGATATTCTAAGAGAGATGAATGTGTTTATAGAAGACACAATGTTGTTGTTTTTCATTTCATAATGTAATGTAAAACAAATGTTTGTATCTATTACTTCTAAGGATACTAAACTGGTCGGTCTGTCGAGATTTGATCCCTTATGATCATGCCAATGTTATGTAATAATGCACTGACACTGGGGTAACGAGGGTTAGAGTGTTACAAGTATAATCTATAAATAAAATTTATTTTTAAACAGGTACTTAATTTTTAATAATGTCTTTACATGATTCAAAAATATATTTTTTTAAAATATATTTGTTATTTATTTTTTTCATAAAATATTATAATTGAATTCCTAAAAATTTAAAAATTATATATGAATAAATAGTATAAATTTTTTGATTCATCATGTTAATAAAATATTTGGGTGAATATTTTAGTTTTTCCAAGAAAGGTACTTTTTAATTAATAGTGAAAATACTACTTTTTATGGAAAAAAACATATCATTTTAATCATATAGAGAGTAATATATTGAATTAAAATGGTTTAAATGAAACCTGAATTCATTTATAAGATTTTATGTACTATTTAATTCAATTGAATGAATTTATTATTTAATTTTGATAAATACCATTTGAAATATATTAAATTTTTTCATTATAAAAGTATTATTAATTATTTATATAGTCTTAACATTATATAAAATTATATAGATTATGTGTTTTAAATTTGAAAAAATGTATTCAATTATTTGGAATAGAAATAAATACTATTATATAATAAGTTTAAATACTTTTTCTGACATAATTAATAGAAAAATAAATCATATTAATGTCAATAATTATGGATTAAACTGTTTATATGATGCTTAAACTAACATGAGAAGAGTTAAAATGGACCCAAAACATATATAAATCCTATATCATGAATATATTTCAACCATAAATCATTATATTTTTGAGTATGATTTATTTTTAACCCTTTTAAAATATTTATAATTTGGATATATAATTTTATTTTGAAACATTCCACGTGTGTTCTCTCCCACAATTATAAAAGGAACCCATTATTCTAGATTATTTACAAATAAAAATCCTCATTTTTATTAAAATAAAAAACCAAATACCTTCATTAATTCTATACTAAAATCATAGAGGCGTTGATTTGATAGAAAATTTAATTTTTGATGGTATTAGTTATAATCCTTAAGAAGTGGTCCGAATAAGAGGTGTCATCGTTAACCAAGAATATTTACATAATTTATTCTTTCAACACTATAAAATATTACTCAATCATGATTATATGATAAAATAAGTATCTAACATATAATTATAAATTATTATTTTTATGTAATATCTCAAATACATCTCCTCTTCAATCAAATATGAATGGAAACCATCTTCTATGTGCATGATGGACAACCCCCTTATGAACCAATGCAATTAGTTTTACAATGTTTCCCCTCATAAAATTTTAGGATGATCGACCTAATTTTTATATATGAAATTCTTGATGTATTAATAAATATTGAAATGTAATATTCCATATACATTCTTACAGTAATAAGAATTAAAGAATTAGAACATTGTTCGTGTGTACGGAATACTACCACTTAATGAAGTGATGTGATACGTTTTCCCTTACAAGGCCACATGGATGGTATTTTTTAGGGAATTTTAAAAATATGATTATATTTATGATGTAGTTATCATTCAAATAAGATAAAATTACAGTATCATTATTTCCTATATGATCATTGAAACATGGAAACATTACACTTGGGTATGTAAGGCCACCATTCTCCATGATTATATAATAGTTAATTTTTAATAACAATAACACATGGTTATTATTAAATTATAATTTATGTATTAGAATGATAATTACATAATTATTATCATTTATATTATAAAATAATAATAAATTAAAACATAGATAACATTGTAAGGTAATTTTTGACACATATAGAAAATAACTTCAATCATTTAATATAATCATAAATGATTGAGTAATTTAATGTAACATGATAATTAATAAGATAAAATAAATAGTAAAAAATAAAAAATTTCTTAAGAATGTAAATAAATAATATAACTTTAAAATTTTGGAAGATAATGAACGCATGTGATAAATCAGTCTCATGGTATGGTATCTCTCTAAAATATTTTTCCTTTGTGTTATAAAATATATATCTAAATAAAATTTTATATATCTTTCAAGTTATGAATTTAATACATTTTCAATATATATATATATATCTTACTTCTATACCTAAATCAACCTACTATCTATTTAATGGGTAATACATTCCTTATGATCATTTCAAAAATTACTTATTTAAAAAACATCTTCTGATAATTATTTGAAGAAATTATATGTGAAAAAATGTTATTCCAAGCGTAATTATATTTTTATGCCATATGATTGACTTCATTACATGGAACACATATGAATGAATGTTCAATGAATGTAACTAATAGAACTGAATATATATATATATATCCCTCTATTTCATTTTATAATTATTTTGTCTCATCAGACTTCATGTATTGTATTTGGGATTGAACCTAATCAATTAAGGGAATATTTTAACCAAGTGAAGTTGTCTCAATTGTTATCCTTAAATTATGTTTATTTTATCATTTATATTTTTGAATAATTTTCTCTATTTCTATGGTCTTATGATACAATGTTAATTTTATACTCCCATATAGTTATTCAGGAACATTCCCTTTTATGATACCATTTTATGACATTTTTTAACATGTTATTTTACCTTAACTTGTTTATGACATTAATATAATTTTTATATCACCCTTTTCTTTTATGCATTTCCTAGGTTATCATGTATACTTTTAGTATCACAAAACGATTGTTAATCTCATTTATGGGAATAAAATTAAAATGTCTAGTTTTAGTTTTCCATTTAAATATCATGAATATAGTCTTACTAAGACTGTAGGCCTTATGATCATTAGGATGTACTTATTGTATGTTTATGTTAAAAAATTAGATATTAATATTTTAAAATTCATGGGACATTATAGAATATATTAATGACATGCATAGTTTTCTTCTGACTAGAAATAGAATAATTTAGTTATAACCCTTTAGATACATATATGTATATTACTATATAAAAGAAAACAAAATGGATTTTTTATTCAGAAAGTGGTTTCTAAAAAAATACACCCCTCTATAGATTCTACAATTAGATGTGAAATTGGAATTATAGTATATAGGGTTAATAACCCCAAAATGGAAACATTGGGATGGAATCAGTTATTACCTGGTGTTTAAAAACATTCCATTCTACATACATTTTTGAAACTATCAAGAGATATGTTTTAGAAATTAATAAAATCAATACAAACCCATATAAATGAAATTAAAAAATTATTATGAAAGAAAAATAGATATTTAAATTACTATGGATATCTTATAATGAAACCTATATCATCATGAGTTTTAAAATACTTATGAATTGTAATTTATTCCTCTAATGTTTTTAAGTTTTCATTTGGTACATTTATTAGTTATTATATTCTAATTTTTCTTTTCATAATTTAGTTAATAGTGGGAAATTGGAGAATCTTTAAAAAAACCAACATGATTAGATATGTGAATATTTCCCATATTATATGAATAATATTATATGAGAGGGTGATTAGAAAAATAGGGTTTTACTAGGTCAAGTTTCACAAGATATGAATAATAACATGAATAATGTGGTATTCTGTACTTAGTATATGAAAAAAATTGAAATTTATTTCATTATACGAAAAGACCTAAAATTATCTATAGAGAATTTTATCATTCAACTGTGGAATAATAAATCAACTCCAATGAAAATATATTCTTCATTCTAAACTAATCTAAGAAAGAAAAAATATATTTCTATTCATCATATGAGGTATATAGGCAATCAATGGTGGACATTGATAAAAATATATAAAGTCTAAGGATGATATAAAAGTGGTGGAGTGGACGGAATACTGGAAAACGTCTTTTGAAATATATATTACTCACAAACTCATATATAAAATAAAGCAACATTTAAATATCTTCATGAAAATTGACAACGAACAAATGGGATGTTTGGATAAAACATTACAATACATGCACTATATGCCTATAAATTTTTCAATTCCCCCAAAAGAAAATTTGGATACTTCTTTAATAGGATAAATATGATTCTATGAATAAAATTTTCAATTTTTTATTTGACAACTTGAGTAAATTTTATGTGTTGACCTATAAGTCAAAACGATGACATGTGAATTTCAAGGGTCTTATAGGGACAATAAGCATAAAAATGATGTTAATTATTGTGGTACAACATAATTTATAATAGTGTGAAGACATTCCAACATCCCACTTTTCAAAAGTGTGGGATAATGAATCCTCTAAATTTACTAAATGTGGAAAGGAAGAATATTATGTTCAGGATGGAATGTCCCCTATCTAGTGATGCTATTGAGAGAAACCCACCAATGTATTTAATAATGGAATTCTATATCAAACCCCTCAATTATTTTATTATATTTCAACGACAAGGAATAAAGACACTATATGACCCAATGCACTAAGGTAAGAGCTGTCTATGAAAATCTATGCTAACAACCAACATTTTTGAGAGAGAAAGTGTGAGTTTTTGATCTCACTAAAAATGAGGAGCATCATGATAATTATGAAGTGACTGATATTATAGTTATTCATTCATGAGTAGACAATATAATATTTTATTCTAGTTATTTTCCTTATTGGTAACCTTCATGTCCAGTAGAAATATCAATAAAACACCTCGAAACATGGCTGTTGTGTTAAAAGTGAGAATAGAAAATAGACACATGGTTTTATCCTAAGAATAAAACTCCTTCCCAATCAATATGTGTGGAATATTTATTATATAAAATACCATTTCACATCCTTCTTATTAGTTCGATACCATTATTGGAATTAATTTCATTTCAATATATATATATATATATATCCATTATAAATTTTTTTACGATGGAAATCAATATCTATATCACAAAGTGCCCCTGATACTGCATATGTTAATGGTGTGTGATAAATCTTCTTTGGTATCATCCTCTAAATAAATTATTTTTTCCATTATCAGTAATAATATCATTATAAATTGATTGAATCTGTTGAAGTGATCTTGCTTTTTGACAATAGAAAAAAGTCGGATTATACCGATATATTCCTTTTATAGTTTCATGGAATTTCTCCTATCCAAGTGGTTGAATTTTTAGTTGATCATTTTCCATGATCTATTCCATTATCCACTAATACACAGAATATAGTTAGTGTTGAACATAAAGGGTAGATGCACATAGTATAGATAAATATGGATTAATGTCTTATATAACCATGTGCTTTACCTTATGGTGTGTTGATCTTATTTCTATTTAATAATGATGGGTAAATTATCTACAACATTTATTATCATGAATTAATCACAATTATGATAAATAAAAATTACCCCCTTCTAGAGATAAATGACATGTTTTATCGACTTCATAGATCCCATTATTTACCTAAGGTGGTTTTACAGTCTATATACCATCAATTAAACATAAATAAGGATGATATTCCAAAAATAATCATTAAAATAAAGAAAGGCATCTAAGAGTTCAAAATGATTCCTTTTGGACTCAATAAAACTCATTAAATAATTTTAAAATTAAAGAATATAATTATTCTATATTACCTCAATATATTTTTGGTAATATTTATAGACGAAACTATGATTTACCCAAAATACATGGAGGTGAATTTGGAGATTTTGAATATTATTTTAGATTATATGAGAAAGAATAGGATAAATGAATATTATAGTAAATTTTTTTCTCAATGAAGGAAGAATCATTAATGGGAAGTATTATCAGTTGAAAAGGAATATGCTTGGACCCTTCTATGATTGATGTATTTTAGTACTGATATAGGTAACTATCTATAATGAATATTCCTAGTTTTCATCAATTATCTGATTCTTAACAATGATCTTTTAGAAAATTAATATGATTTTGAAATCCACTAATAAATAAATCATAGAAGGTATTAATTTTTTGGACTAGTTAGTGTTAAAAGATTAATAAAGATGTTAAAAATAGGCTTATAACTTCACCGGTACTCATGCAATACACATATATAGAATTTTTTATGGTGTAAAATGATTCATAAATAATTTTATAAGGAATTGTAAAAATCAAAATGAAAATGTAATAGAATGTCCTTAAAGATAGTTGAATGTTCCTGATATGAACAATCATACACATGATCTAGAGTTGGATTCAATGTTCTTTTCATTGGATTCATTATCACTATGGTGAGAAGTGTAAAATATATACATAACTCAAGTGTATCAAATATATATTCAAATATTATGATATTAATATACAATATAATGAAGTTATAGCTAATCAAGGATTCTCAATTATTAATCCATTCCCACCATAGGAATGAAATGTAACACCCCTAGATTTTATGAAAAATATTCTTTTAATTTCATCAATGTCTTATGTTCTATTCTACACCAAGATTACCTTGTGCTATACGCAACACCATATTATCTTGCAGTATACGCAACACTATTCTTGGACCGTGTTACACACAATTTTGATAATAGTTATTCTATGCAACATTGAGTATATATATATATATATATTCAATGTATAAATGAAATATGGTTGGATTCTGTTATACGAAACAATGAAGGATTCTTTCACAATACGCAACCTTGACTTGGCTTGCATTACACGCAATCGCGACCTTCCTCGATAGCGTGTGTTGTACGCAATACTGGGTTTTAATAAACAATGATATATTATTATAATATTGTCATGAACTATCCGTTATGAATAGTGTTAACTAAATTTTGAATTTTATAACATTATTATTCATCTTACACATTTTCTAGAACATGGTATAAGAACAAAATAAATTTTTCGAGTAAAATAAGTATTTTTCAAAAAATGCAGTTTTGCTGCCTTTTGATTGAGCACCCACTTTAAATCTAGTTTTTGACATGTTTATATGTTCAATTTGACAAAATAAAATTCTTCTTCTGAATCAGGATATAAAAATTTACATTAGATAAAGTTTTGATATTTTTCTGATAACTTTCATATTTTAATGAATAGTAAAAACACGCTATATTTTAATTAAAAACAACTTTTTTCATAATAATATCTTATGTGGATAAATTATAATATTGAATGGTTTTAAAGTATAAATAGAATATATTTTTTCCATTTAATATAATGTATGTCATTAGCATTGATTTTACCTTGAATTCGTAGGTTAAAACAATTCAATCTTTTGCAATGTTTTAAAGAAAAACCCGTTTTCTTTCGACAACGGGATTAATTTTAATTTAATTTCTGCAAATTTTGTGTATTGAATTTGTAATAATGGATTCCATATTTGGAATAAGTGAATCCAAATTATGTTAATAAGCTACTTTTTATTTTTTGGAATTATGAATAGTAACTACGGTAAATTTTATTTACCATAGTTAAAGGTAAATCGGGTAATTAAGGGTAAATATAATATTTTAAAATTACCCTAACAAATGTCAAAATCTTATTGGATGACTAAAAGTTGACCCATATCACCTAAGGGTCGGATTATATTCATTTAATTAAATTTTGTCAATGAAAATAATTTAATTATTATTAAAACCAAAGAATGTGACAACATGTCACTTTCTTAAATCTTATAAGTATAATAATTTTAATCTAGTGATAAACTTCATGAAACTTCGAACATGAATAGTATCAAGAAATCTAATACAATTATCTACATCGTAGGAATTTATTTTGAATTTTTAGGGATTAAATAATTATCATTTATTATGACACAAAGATGATGCAGTAATTGTGTTATTAATGAAATATTGATGTTATAAATGCCCAAATAAATGTAATTTGAGACTTTTTATGACTTACACTAATTTTTTAGGTTAATATGACATTTTAGTTTTGATTTAAGTAACTTTTTTAGAACTTATCATTCTGTTATGAATTTCATAAAAATCATGTACCAAATAGTGTCAAAATTGACATAAAATAGTTTTTAAAACAAATATTATATTATTAATTGTTATTTTATTCCTAAAAATCTAATGTTCGGCCAAATGACATAGATAAGATTATATATATTAATAATAAACAACTTGGGGTTCTTTTGGCTTGATATAGTAAGTTTATTAACCATATAGTGTAAGAAAACAAAAAGACACAGTAAAAGTTAAATTATTTAACTTAGAGTTAAATATAATTGATAAGGTTAAAATTATAACCTAAACTTGTCTAAATCCTTTTGTATGAGAGGATTTCGACCCATCCCCACTTTAGCTTCGAAATAAGACCCTTTGGAACCATTATAAACCGAATTTTACCTTAATATAAAATAATATTTTGAGATTTTCCTAAGGTGCCCCTCTCCTCCCTTATAAAATGGCACCTCCTCCCTCTCTTCCTCACACAACTTTGATCCTTCAAGCTCGGCCAAACCCTGCCCAATTCTCTTCTCCACTTCCCTAGAAACATCCTATAGGTTCTTGTCTTCCTAAAAGACCAATTTTAGTGCCCTAAGAGGAGGTCTCAAAGAGGCGCTTCAAAGAAGAGGTAATTTCCGTTACCGATTCTTTCACCTTTATTTATTCTTCCACTTCTTCTTCTTAGGTTGTTTCATTATGAAGTAATAACATCAGTATCACTCATATACTGATATGTTATTATAAGTATGAAACAATCCAATTTCACCATCTATCCATCCTACAGAAAACGAAATCACCGCTCGTGCGTACGTACGGAATACCGTCTCCACGCCGTGGTGAAATCTATTTTCCACCACCACCTTACATGGATGGGTATAATGGTGTAAATAATAACTATATATTATTATTTTAAAGTGATATTGATTCTAAAATATTATACATACACTCCAATATAATCCCATGATCATGAGAATGATATCATCGCTCGTGCGTACGTACGGACTACCGTCTCCACGACACGATGAGATTCATTCTCCACTTTAACCCTTCATGAATGATTATAAAGTATATATAATAAGTAATCATGAAATATATGACATAATAATTATACTAGATTTATGTGTATATATATGTATGTCATCCACTTAATTCTGCTCAACTCAATAAGGAAACGAAAACAGCGTTCATGCGTACGTACAGCCTACCGTCTCCATGAACGGTGTATTTCTTTCCATTTACTAATTTATTATATATATGTATATTCTGAATATATATATATATAAATCATGTTTTATATTCTGTAATTATGTAATCATGATCTAAGTAATCATATGAATAATTACAGGTCAAAACACGGACGACAAATGAAACAATTTTACCCAAAACGCTCTTTAACATAAAATTTACAAAAGAATGGATAATATAAAGTCATAAGTGAACCATATATGATATCATAACAATGAATATGATTCTTTAATAAGTAAATGACATTATTTAAATCATTATAAAGGAGTTTCGGACACTTACGAAGAAAATCGGACCTAAGGTAAGGGAAAATATCACAATCTCATTTTTATCCGAGATTGTTTATACTTTGGTATTTGCTGGGTTATATTTTATCATCCACATCCATGTTTCCTCAATATGTAATATTATTTCCATCCACCTAAAATTGTTTAAATCCAATTTTACCCTTCGGTGAGTTTTTAGTAAAAGATATGAAAGGAATCTTTTGTCGTTTTTCGTACGAGGTACTTTTTGACTTTTCCGACAAAAGTACGAGAAGAATGTTTTTTAACTTATACGGCATGAATGGATTTTTAAAACATTATTTAAAAGAAGCATACTTTACAAGTTTTCATGTTTATTTTTAATCAACTTCTTTTAGTTTG
The DNA here is from genome assembly GCA_963277665.1 of Viscum album. Taxonomy (NCBI): domain Eukaryota; kingdom Viridiplantae; phylum Streptophyta; class Magnoliopsida; order Santalales; family Viscaceae; genus Viscum; species Viscum album. Next base: position 636,343,557 of record OY728146.1, on the reverse strand, counting down.
TAATTGTAAGGCATGTTAAGAAAGGAAAAGTGTTTTTGAAGCAGAAAGGATATTTTCCTCAAGAATGGAGTTCAAGTGTTTTATCAAAATTATTTTCCATCTAAGATAATAAAGGGTTCTGTTTTTATCCCTATTATTACATTTATTTGATTATGATGTGATGGAATTATATTTTTATGAATTCCTTTATCTTATATGAATTTGTTTATGATGTCACGATGTTTAAGATTCCCATTTTTATTACATGGGTTATGAAATGATGTATGATTTATGATTTTGTGGCACACATAAGAATGGTATCATTATGAGATGGGTGGGACCTATATCTCCCTCCAATTCATTGGTTAAAGTTTTATATCTCATGAGATAGACATGACTGGAATGGTAGGTTATACCGGTTTAGTGAAACAGGACTGAAACGAGGGTGACTCGGTTCAGAAAGGGACTTTGTCCACTAAGATAGTCTTGGAAATGAGACTTGACTAACAAGAAATGATTCTCTATTATTATGTGTGTATGCCACAAAGTTTCATGTTTTAAGTTATGATTATTGTGATTACATTTCACTGTCATGATTTATCCCATGTTATGAAATTATGATCTCTTTTGCAGGTTAATATTTCCAAAAGTTATGTGCTTATGTATATGATGTGATTGATATTTATTTTGTTTACCCTTACTGAGAATTTGAGCTCACCCTTTTATGTTTTCTTTTCCCCAGGATATTAAGAAAGGTTTTAGGTATAAAAAAAAGGAAGATCTTTATGGGATATGTTGAAGATCTTTCACCAGGATTAAAAGATTATATTCCGAGTTTCCAAAGACACTAAACTATTACGATCCTTGTGTGTGTGTTTTTGTTATTTACAAAGTATTCTGCAAATGTAATGTAATGTCAATGTACGTCAATTTTTGGGTCTCTACAGTTGGTATCAAAGGAAAGGTTTAGTCAACCTTTGGAAACTAGGATGTGAGAACGTTAGTGAGATCCCTAGAGATATTTCTAAGGTATGTCTAGGGATGTCCCTAAGGATAAGTATAGGTATAGGATATAGTCCTAGAAATACGGTAACGATCTTAGAATTTAACCTAAGATGTTAGATATTGAGGGTACTCCTCCTTTACTATGTTTTTTTCTCTAGCATGATTTTTGCCTCTCACAAGATTCTTTTTGTGTTTTAGTTAATGGAGGGAACCAGAAGAAATTCGGTTAACATTGAATCCAATGGACAAATTGGTGACTATGAGAAACAAAATTTTGTAATTCCTAGAGAGAAAGATATTGTGATTATGCCGAATTAGTCATCGCGACATATGATTAACAAGGTGAAATTTAGTGGTATGCCTAATTCATCAAAGAAGAGGAAGATAAACTATTATTGATGTTCGCATGTTGAGGAGCATAAAGAAAGGAAGATTGAGATTTCTAAAGAAGGGAAGAAGAACCTTGAGGAATACCTCAAATGGAGGGATTGATGTTATCTGTGTGGAGAAAAGGGTCATTGAGTGACAGACTGTTATGGAGTTCAATGTCTTATTTGCGGAGAACATGGGCATTACCCAACTCAATGCCCTGACCTAAAAAGTTACTTCTAAATCAAGGAAGGACTTATTTCAGGACAATCATTGAAGTGGATGGACTGAAGTGTTTATGTATTGGTATTCAAGAATAATTTTTTTGAGGAACTTTTATGGTGTATTGAAATATTTATGTATTGGTATATTGTGGTTTTGAATAATTTTAAGGTACCGGTAACCATGAAAAGTGATTCAAATATTTTGGAAAGTAGATGATATGCGCATAATGAAGGGATAAGGAGAAAATGAAATGTTTGACAGTATTCATGAGCTCATGATTGATATAAGGACTAAGTGATATCATGGTTTGAGTATATAGAATTTTTGGATTTTGGTATGTTAAAAGAGTTAACTTCTGACAGCATTTATGTTTTCACTAAGGTTCAATGGGTATTCATTCTTCAAGAGAATACATGATTAAGGTATTCACATGTTTTTCATTTGACCAACAAGATATATATTATTATATATGGGGGATAAATGATGGAATTCACGTGATTGTTCTGTGACATTTCAAGTAATCATTTTCTTTATACTATGAGCTTGGACCGAAGTATTTTAGATAAGACTAAAGATTAGAATGGATTATGTTGGACATAAGTTAGGACAAAACGTTTTTCGATATTATTGATGGGATGTTATAGTAATATAGCTTTAGAAAAAGGAAAAACTGCAGGACGGGCAACAGCCCATCGCGTCGGACAAGGCTGTGGGAATCGAACCCACCACCGAAGTGCGACAGGCCTTTATCGCCTACCACTAGCCTATAGGAAGTCCCTGTTTAGTAGAAACTAGTTTTATTATATTAAGCAGTATGATATATGAAGTATAAGTCCATTTTAGGAACCATATATGATTAATCTCACTATAGAATGACTTATGTATATTTAATAACTTTTGCTAACCTTTTGTTTGAGACAGATGGAATCACCCGTCATTCTATCACATGATCTGCTAACACTTCACGAATAACAAATTCAGCTTCATTTATTTAAGAGATGAAGTAGAAATTGTTCAAGGCACGAACAACAGTGAGATTGTACCAAAATAAAGTAAGTATTTATTCTAATTCAAATTCTTTAACTTTAGGGAAAGGATCTTGAAAACCAAAAATGTTGTCCTAGTGCTCTTATATCTGATTAATCAGATGGTACCTTAGATCATCACAAATTTATGGATTTGTGATTTTTGGTTTTTCTATAGCCATGTTCTCTACCACTCTCTATCAGAACATGATGGTTAGATTTTTCTTCCATATCCATATTTTCACCTATGTGGAAACCCAGTGATTAGTTTATTTGGGTAACCATTACGTTTCATAATTTTGTTTTTAAAGATTGGTTTTGGTATTCCTTTTTACGATGTGGGTTTCTATTAAAGAAACTTTCGAATAGTAAACCATTTATAACCCCGACGAATTTCGAGGACGAAATTCATTTTAAGGGGGGTAGAATGTAACACCCCTAGATTTTATGAAAAATATTCATTTAATTTCATTAATGTATTGTGTTGTATTCTACACCAAGATTACATTACGCTATACGCAACACCGTATTATCTTGCAGTATACGCAACACTATTCTTGGACCGTGTTACACACAATTTTGATAATAGTTATTCTACAAAACATTGAGTATATATATATATATATATTCAATGTATAAATGAAATATGGTTGGATTCTGTTATACGAAACAACGAAGGATTCTTTTACAACACGCAACCCTGACTTGGCTTGCATTACATGCAATCGCGACCTTCCTCGATAGCGTGTGTTGTACGCAATACCGGGTTTTAATAAACAATGATATATTATTATAATATTGTCATGAACTAGCCGTTATGAATAGTGTTAACTAAATTTTGAATTTTATAAGATTATTATTCATCTTACACATTTTCTAGAACTTGTTATAAGAACAAAATAAATTTTTCGGGTAAAATAAGTATTTTTCAAAAAAATGCAGTTTTGCCGCCTTTTGATGGCGCGCCCACTTTAAATCTAGTTTTTGACATGTTTATATGTTCAATTTGACAAAATAAAATTCTTCTTTTGAATCAGGATATAAAAATTTATATTAGATAAAGTTTTGATATTTTTCCGATAACTTTCATATTTTAATGAATAGTAAAAACACGCTATATTTTAATTAAAAACAACTTTTTTCATCATAATATATTATGTGGTTAAATTATAATATTGAATGGTTTTAAAGTATAAATAGAATATATTTTTACCAGTTAATATAATGTATGTCATTAGCATTGATTTTACCTTGAATTCGTAGGTTAAAACAATTCAATCTTTTGCAATGTTTTAAAGAAAAACCCGTTTTCTTTCGACAACGGGATTAATTTTAATTTAATTTCTGCAACTTTTGTGTATTGAATTTGTAAAAATGGATTCCATATTTGGAATAAGTGGATCAAAATTATGTTAATAAGCTACTTTTTATTTTTGGGAATTATGAATAGTAACTACGGTAAATTTTATTTACCATAGTTAAAGGTAAATCGGGTAATTAAGGGTAAATATAATATTTTAAAATTACCCTAAAAATGTCAAAATCCTATTGGATGACTACATGTTGACCCATATCACCTAAGGGTCGGATTATATTCATTTAATTAAATTTTTTCAATGAAAATAATTTGATTATTATTAAAACCAAAGAATGTGACAACATGTCACTTTCTTAAATCTTATAAGTATAATAATTTTAATCTAGTGATAAACTTCATGAAACTTCGAACATGAATAGTCTACAGAAAGATAATACAATTATCTACATCATAGAAATTTATTTAGAATTTTTCGGGATTAAATAATTATCATTTATTATGACACAAAGATGATGCAGTAATTGTCTTATTAATGAAATATTGATGTTATAAATGCCCAAATAAATGTAATTTGAGACTTTTTATGACTTACACTAATTTTCTAGGTTAATATGACATGTTATTGTTGATTTAAGTAACTTTTTTCGAACTTATCATTCTGTTATGAATTTCATAAAAATCATGTACCAAATAGTGTCAAAATTGACATAAAATAGTTTTTAAAACAAATATTATATTATTAATTGTTATTTTATTCCTAAAAATCTAAGGTTCGGCCATATGACTTATATAAGATTATATATATTAATAATAAAAAACTTGGGGTTCTTTTGGCTTGATATAGTAAGTTTATTAACCATATAGTGTAAGAAAACAAAAAGACACGGTAAAAGTTAAATTATTTAACTTAGAGTTAAATCTAATTGATAAGGTGAAAATAATAACCTAAACATGTCTAAATCATATTGGATGAGATGCGTTCGACCCATCCCCACTTTATCTTCGAAATAAGACCCTTTGGAACCATTATAAACCGAATTTTACCTTAATATAAAATAATATTTTGAGATTTTCCTAAGGTGCCCCTCTCATCCCTTATAAAAGGGCACCTCCTCCCTCTCTTCCTCACACAACTTTGAGCCTTCAAGCTCGTCCGAACCCTGACCAATTCTCTTCTCCACTTCCATAGAAACATCCTAGAGGTTCTGGTCTTCCTAAAAGACCAATATTAGTGCCCTAAGAGGAGGTCTCAAAGAGGCGCTTCAAAGAAGAGGTAATTTCCGTTACCGATTCTTCCACCTTTATTTCTTCTTCCACTTCTTCTTCTTAGGCTGTTTCATTATTAAGTAATAACATCAGTATCACTAATATACTGATTTGTTATTATAAGTATGAAACAATCCTATTTCACCATCTATCCATCCTATGGAAAATGAAATCACCGCGCGTGCGTACGTACGGAATACCGTCTCCACGCCGTGGTGAAATCTATTTTCCACCACCACCTTACTTGGATGGGTATAATGGTGTAAATAATAACTATATATTATTATTTTAATGTGATATTGATTCTGAAATAGTATACATACACTCCAATACAGTCCCACGATCATGAGAACGATATCATCGCTCGTGCGTACGTACGGACTACCATCTCCACGACGCGATGAGATTCATTATCCACATTAACCATTCATGAATGATTATAAATTATATATAATAAGTAATCATGAAATATATGACATAATAATGATACTATATTTATGTGTATATATATGTATGTCATCCACTTAGTTCTGCTCAACTCAATAAGGAAACGAAAACAGCGTTCATGCGTACGTACGGCCTACCGTCTCCATGAACGGTGTATTTCTTTCCATTTACTAATTTATTATATATATATATATTGTGAATATATATATATAAATCATGTTTTATATTCTGGAATTAATTAATCATGATCTAAGTAATCATACGAATAATTACAAGTCAAAACACGGACGACAAATGAAACAATTTTACCCAAAACGCTCTTTAACATGGAATTTACAAAAGAAAGGGTAATATAAAGTCATAAGTGAATCATATATGATATCATAACAATGAATATGATTCTTTAATAAGTCAATGACATTATTTAAATCATTATACAGGAGGTTCGGACACTTACGAAGCAAATCGGACCTAAGGTAAGGGAAAATATCACAATCTCATTTTTATCCGAGATTGTTTATACTTTGGTATTTGATGGGATATATTTTATCATCCACATCCATGTTTACTCAATATGTAATATTATTTCCATCCACCTAAAATTGTTTAAATCCAATTTTACCCTTCGGTGAGTTTTTAGTAAAAGATATGAAAGGAATCTTTTGTCGTTTTTCGTACGAGGTACTTTTTGACTTTTCCGACAAAAGTACGAGAAGAATGTTTTTTTAACTTATACGGCATGAATGGATTATTAAAACATTATTTAAAAGAATCTTCCTTTACAAGTTTTCAAGTTTATTTTTTATCAAATTCTTTTAGTTTTTAATTGTATGCCATGTTAAGAAAGGAAAAGTGTTTTTGAAGCAGAAAGGATATTTTCCTCAAGAATGGAGTTCAAGTGTTTTATCAAAATTATTTTCCATCTAAGATAATAAAGGGTTCTGTTTTTATCCCTATTATTACATTGATTTGATTATGTTGTGATGGAATTATATTTTTATGAATTCCTTTATCTTATATGAATTGTTTTATGATGTCACGATGTTTAAGATTCTCATTTTTATTACATGGGTTATGAAATGATCTATGATTTATGATTTTGTGGCACACATAAGAATGGTATCATTATGAGATGGGTGGGACCTATATCTCCCTCCAATGCATTGGGTAATGATTTTATATCTCATGAGATAGACATGGCTGGAATGGTAGGTTATACCGGTTCAGTGAAACAGGACTGAAACGAGGGTGACTCGGTTCAGAAAGGGACTTTGTCCACTAAGATAGTCTTGGAAATGAGTCTTGACTAACAAGAAATGATTCTCTATGATTATGTGTGCATGCCACAAAGTTTCATGTTTTAAGTTATGATTATTGTGATTACATTTCACTGCCATGATTTATCCCATGTTATGAAATTATGATCTCTTTTGCAGGTTAAGATTTCCAAAAGTTATGTGATTATGTATATGATGTGATTGATATTTCTTTTTTTTACCCTTATTGAGCATTTGAGCTCACCCTTTTATGTTTTATTTTCCCCAGGATATAAAGAATGGTTTTAGGTATAAAAAAAAGGAATATCTTGATGGGATATGTTGAAGATCTTTCACCAGGATTAGAAGATTATATTCCGAGTTTCCAAAGACACTAAACTATTACGATCCTTGTGTGTGTGTTTTTGTTATGTACAAATTTTTCCGCAAATGTAAGGTAATGTCAATGTACATCAAGCTTCGGGTCTCTACATGAAAATAGAAGAAAAATGTTATATATTGAAAGGATCCATTAATATTACCAATAATGCAAACTGAGAAGGAACAAATATTTATATATTTTAAAAGGATTGAAATTGGAGTCATAAAGGACAGAATGCCACAATTCCCTTCACAAATAATTTAGCAACCATACCATTTGGGGGAGTTAATGGATGGCCATTAAAAATGTGGGAAAATATAGAAGAATATGGAATCCATTAGTAAATGGAAATTGTCAAAAATAAAAATTGATGTAAAAATATATGTAATATTTTTTTATAACTATGTGTACCATAATGTCCACTGATATATAAAGAATTATTGAATGATGAACAGAGCTCGATATTTCCCATCCACCAAGAGGTCAAACAGATGAATAAAAATATTTGATATCACTATTGGTTGGAAAATATGAATAAAGAGATTAGGGACTATATGTAAATTTCTCTTGTGTGACTGCATGTGATGGATTAAAGGGAAAATCTTTAGGGTTGGATGAAACTATTACCCTTCCTACAAGAAAATTGGAAATTATCACCATGGAATTTTTTATTAGTCTTCCCATGGAATGATGTTAAAATAATGGGCTATAGTGGTTTATCATACAATTAATTATCACTACATTTCTATTAGATAATATATATAACAAAAAACATACAATTATATAAATAATTGATATGGATAGTCTATATGGAACACCAATGTTGATTATATTTGTATAATATTATTGATATTCTATTAAATTATTGAAGTGAATCCAATAATATCAAAATTCAATGTTGAATATAAATATGGATTATCACCCTAAATTTAATTTCCAATGTGAGTGGACTATATTGACATTGGAAGAAAAGTAATGATAATGGTTTTTAGAATTCAAAAGAAAATGAGAACAGAAAATATCTGTTATATATTCCATATATAATAATATATTTTACTAAACTATACAAGTTAACCCATATGAATCCCATTACAAGAATACATATAAGACAAATTTTTATGGGGTGATGTGGGTCAATTAATGTTTTTGGGACCAAAAATGGTTGATGAAACTATCAAAAACCTCAAGACCATTAAACATCCCATTATGGCTACTAAGAGTAAGAAAACTGATCTGTTGGAAATCAATGATTAGACCTCGATTTTGATGTTATAGATAAAGTGTTTCCCCACATATATCCATATAATAGTGTCATATGATTTTTAAAAATGGTAATCATAATCCAAGGTAGATCGTCCCCTTTTAGATTATCAAATTCATTACATTTATGTCATATCCACTAACACTCCAACCAACCCACTCTCATATAAAAACATATTACATGTGTTCCATATGATGAACTAAATATTGTATCTCTTATATTTTATGAATTTATAGATAATAAAAAATAAAAATGATCACTCTTATGATGATCAACATGGATAGATCATGGAAAATACATAATGTTCAATGCAATAAGACGACTCAGTAGGACAAAGTTCTATAGAGGAACTATAAATATAAAGCGTCATCCTGGGAACTGAATGAAGAAATGACTCATAAGTACCATCACCTATTTTGAAATTTATATGTTATATAAAATATCTTTGGAGAAATTAATTATGGGGGTAATAATTTAACTCATCGAGTATTTTTTTAAATAGAAAGCTATGTTTCATAATGTATTCGACAAACAACATTGAGTTTTAAACAACCTCAATATACTATAAATATTATTATATAAACATGTCCATCATAACATACCATTTAAATATAGTGGTATGAGTAGAAATAAAACCTTTTTGAAAATTATTTATGAAATATAATTAAAATTTATGGCTAAATATGAATTTAACTTTTGGTAAAAACATTTATGCATAAATATTTTATCAAAAGATACATTATTTTTATTTGAATTTGGGAAAGATTAATAAATTAACTTTTTTAAACATAAATTATATTTATTTATGAAAATTATCTTTATTTTTTATTTAATATATCAAATTTATCCATGGGTGGGTTCTTCGTAATTTTCTAAAAAGTTCAATTTGTTAATAAATTGTGAAAAATAATCATTTTTATCAAAAACAAAATTTTCATTTAAATAATTTATAATTTTATATTATTATTTAAAAGTTTTTTAAACATAATAATAGTTCTATTTTTTTATTATTAATCCAATTTAGGTATCTGGAATCAATTTAATGTTGAATTTTGATATATAAATATTTTGTACTTATCAAAACATTTTCTTTGAAATCATTTTTTCCTTGCACCTATGTGTTTAATAATAAATTAATTTTACAACATGTATGAATTATATTCATAAACTGAATTTCATTTTTTGAATCATCATAATTAATATAATATAATTATTTTAACTTGATATATGTGCATAATAAATAGTAATAATAGAAAAAATTATATTGCCTTGGTTATGGTTAAAACATATTTAGCAGGGTTTAAACGATAATGAAAACGGTTAAAATAACAGAAAAACTTTCCAACTCTAATTTACATGAAACATATTATCCTTATATCATATATGGTTCATAAATGATTCATTTCAATTCCATTTTCGATTTTTAAAATCTATGTATACTTTTTTCGATTAAAAATTCCCATGAGTGTCATATCCCCCACTTCTAAAAGGACACCCCTATCATCTCCTCTTAACACATGAAAAAATATTGGATCCACTGAGACATTAATAAATACCTTCCAATCATATATCCTTATGTCTTGGAGACCTTTTTTCTCACAAATCTATTTTGGGAAGGATTTAGGTATATTATCTAAGAGGTAGTCTAAAGAATAGGTATCATCCTCAACTGATAATCTTGTATTATTTCTTCTTCTAGCTCCTTAAAAGAATAAAAAATCATGATGATATAATATCAAAAGTAATGAAAATATAATAATATGTTATTATACAAATGTAATATCAAAAATGAATATTTATCTCTATCAAATTGGAAATGAAACCATTGAACGTGTGTGTGGTAGACTATAGTATCGCAAACCATTATCATTATTTTCAATCATAAATTCTCAAGAATATTCATGATGTGGGATTTAATGATATTATATATATTTATGACATATTAATAATTCTATAAAAAAATATATCATATAACATCTTTCATTACCATTAATTAATATATGATATCATTGTTCCCCTGTATGATGGACTACCAACTCACAGAGAGATGTCATTGGTTTTTTCCACCAACAAGTCACATGGATGGTATATGTATGTAAATTAAAATAAGTAATTTTATATTAATTATATAATGAAATTTTATAATCATTACATAGTAATTATTTAATTTAAATTAGGATTATTTAAAAATGTAAATGATACACATGCATACTCATGCCCTACAATCGCCATGATTGCAATGTAATTCATTCTTCAAAAAAACAAGTCACTGTAATTAAAAAAATTATAATTTATGAATAAAAATAAAAATAATGTCACAATTATTATTTAGTATATGGTTAAATATTTATATATTTTTCCTTACACAATAGTCCATGGTGGTTATAATGATATCATATGAACATCATAAAAATATCCATCTTAAACCCAAATGATTATAAAATTTAATATAATATGATAAAGAATAAAATAAAAGGAATAGTAATATTTGACAAGGTTAAAACAAATTAAATAATTAACTTATGTTTTTTTGTAAGATTAACGAATTCATGTAATGATTCTATATTGATATGAGTAATCTTTTTAGGCCTCCCTTTCCATTAGGATACAAACACTATCTCTATAACCCACTTTCTTTATCTCTCCCTATTTAATTTAATGGAATGATTATTTATTTTGTATATTTTTATACTACATATATTCATCTATAATTATTACCACATTTTATGTCTTCATACATATCATATTATCCTTTCTCAAATTATTTATTAAATTAATATATATTTATTACAATATGAGTCCCTATTATACAAAAAAAATTCCTTCCAAGATTATTCTTTTGTTTATATATTATTATTTATTTCCTTAAGAAAAAACATATGTAAAATATGATATGAATTTTATGGTTTATCCAATAATTATATACTGATCTCGTGGATTGGGTAATGTTATATTATCATGACATAACATTTTTGGTATTAGTGAGTGGACTTAATCTATTATAAGGCTCTACTTGACTTGTAATCTTGTCTTAGTTTCTATAATTTAATTGTGTTTCTGTCATATTTTATATTTCATCTACATTTTTTATGTTTCCATGATCATAGTATTATATGTTTTTCATGTTTTAATACCACGTTTTAACTCCTTGCTCCTTCCTTTTTCCAATGGATTGGGTCAGAAGGGCCGAAAGGGTCTCCCCCTATGATATCTCTGCTCATCTGAAACGCACGTGGTATAAGGGCATAGGCCAAATGTGCCTTTATCGCCAATGAGTCGAGGAACAATCATGCAGCTCTTACGGTCATCCTGGAACCTAAACTAGATCATTCCAAGCCCTCGAACACGGTGATGAGAATGGGTTATCCCCTAGCCATGCATTGGTTTCTAGAGAATTCACATATATAGATTTGTTGGAGGAACCATATCACACTGGGGAAGATGAGTCTTTCCTCCCAATGCATTGATGTCAAAGTGTCCCGTAATGGTTTGGAGGTTCTGTTCTCTTTTTTCTATGAAATTACTGATGCCGAAGAGCGTAAGAAGCTGTGGAGCCATTTGGAGTCTCTGCAGGTCGCTTCCCACCCATGGGTGGTGTGTGGGGATTTCAACTCTATCTTGCATGGTTCAGAAAAGAAAGGGGGCTCGGTCGTGGCTACAAGAAGAATGCAGGATTTCAACATCTTCATTACAGTAGTAGGGTTATTTGACCTGGGTTTCTCTGGTCCCAAATTTACCTGGTGAAACAATAGGAATGGTCAACAGTGGATATGGAGCCGTCTGGATAGGTGCCTCACCAACATACAGGGTCTGGATGCCTTCTCGAAAACAAAGGTGATGGATATTCTGTGAGCTCTTTCCGACCATGACACCTTGCTCGTGGAGATTAGAAAGGAGGCCCTGCGCCCCCGAGGCTTCATGTACCGCAATGCATGGCATCTAGAGAAGAGATTCTTGGAAAAGGTTGAAGGCTCTTGGAATCGTAGAGGAGTTGGCAGTGTATGGCGTGGTTTAGCTAACCACTTGAAGCGTCTCAGGGAGGAACTTATGCTCTGGTCGGCGGAGAAGGGTAGAGACAATCTCGGGGTGGATTGGCTTCACAAGAATATTCTGGCCTTGGAACAGGGCCTCCAGTAATGGTGGGACAAGGATGCTTTCCTTATTTTATGTGACATGCATGTGCTGCTGGCAGAGAAAATTGTGGAGCTTGAAAAGGATTACAGACAACGAGAAAGGGTTAGATGACTACGAGAGGGAGACCGGAATGACAGCTACTTTCATGCATGCTTAAAGGAGAGGAGGAGCTCTAAAATCAATATCAGTCTGGGAAATGGTCTCTTTACCTCAGACTTGGAGGTGTTGGGGAAAATGGCGTATGATAATTTTAAAGGCATTTTAGCTGGGACACTGTCACCTAGGAGTGGAGGTGGTTTGGGGGGCACTGAAGAGGAGGATTTTCTAGAATTCATGCCTCATCTTGTGGAGAGCTCGGACAACCATAGGTTATCATCTATCTTGATAGAAGAGGATATTAAGGAGGTTATGCTTCAACTCCCTCACAATAGCGCACCAGGATCGGATGGTTTCCCGGGGGCCTTATTTGTGGAGGCATGGGAGATCGTCGGTCCATAAGTTGTAGAAGCGATCAAGGACTACTTCGCTGGGGGCCCCTTGAATAGAATGGCATGTTCCTCTAGAATTGTGCTTATCCCCAAAAAGAATGATTCCACGGACATTGGGAACTGTCGGCCTATTTATCTGTGCAATGTATCATACAAGATATTTTCATCACTCACTGCATCCCGGTTGACTAGAGTTATTCCAGGACTGGTTTCGAAGGAGCAGCACAGTTTTATCAGAGGTCAAAGTATCCAAGGGGTGGTCGGAATCGATATCGAGCTTGTTAATGATATCAATAGTAGGTCAATCATATCCAACATGATTTTTCAAGTCGACATGGAAAATGCCTATGGAAAAATGGAATGGAGCTTCATTGTTCGGGCGCTGCGTAGGTACAGTTTTCAGGAGTGGTTTTCTGATTTGTGTTTCAGATGCTTCTCCTCACCTTGGACTATTATCTCCTTGATGGGGAGGTGCTTAGTATTCTTCAAGTCGGTTCGTGGGGTGCGGCAGGGGGATCCCTTATCACCAAGCCTCTTCATCATGGCACAAGAGGCTTTATCTTGCAACCTTCACAAGGGAGGTAGGACTGGTACGCTGGGGATGTACTATAACAAGGGCAGAATGGAGAGTTTGTCCCATCTAATGATTTTGGATGACCTCCTTATTTTCACCAATGGAATGCGGAGGTCATTGAATAATTTTATGGGTATCCTCAATACTTATGGATGGTTGAGTGGGAAGTAGGTGAATTTATCAAAAAGCCATGTCTTCATCTCAAATAGATGTACTCGGGGGTGTTACAGGGGAATTCAATAAATTCTGGGGTGCCGTAAAAAACTGATGTTGGTTCTGTATCTAGGTGTCCCACTCTCTCCAAGACACATTCAAGTGTTTCAATTTGAGGATATTATCAACCGGGTGGTGGGGAGGATCAACAACTAGAAGATCAAGTTCCTATCATTCTATGGGAGAATACCATTGGTTAATAGTATCTTAATGTCCATCCTGATGCACATTTTTTCGCTGCTCAACCCGCCCAAAGGGGTTATCAGGAACATTGAAAACATCACCACCGCCTTGTTTGGGATTCCAACCAAGGGGGTTGCTGCACTGGGCCTCCTGGCAGCGAATGGCCAAACCGGTTTCGGAGGGAGGGGTGGGCCTTCGGAACATCGAAGATGCTATTCACAGTTTGCAGAGATGCCTGTCTTGGGATATCATCATGGGGAAGTCCCTATGGGAAGATTTTTTTAGGAAGTGTTACAGGATGAGAGGGGGAAGCCTCAATGGGAAAGGATTCCATGGTTGAAAATTGGCAAAGTGTATGGCTTCCCATATTGAGGCACTCTCCGGTTCAGTCAGGTGGATCATCGGTAGAGGGGATGTGCGATTATGGAAGGACAACTAGGTCGGGACGGAGTTAGATTATCCCAGCTGTCCTCTCTCAGAGATCTCCTTCAAGGAAGCCAGTGGGATTCTTGGCTTCGCCCAGTCGGTTCTCACTTCTGAACAGGTGATTCAATTTGAGGAGGTTGTGATGAATGAGGAAGTCGACAGATGCTTTTTCACAGGATCCTCATCCGGTAACTTCAATATGAAAGTCTACAAGAGTCTTGTGCAGGAGGAAATATTTCAGGATGAGTGGGCGGACAAGGTGTGGTGTATGGGAATCCCCACGAATATGAACTTTCTCATGTGGCGCATTAGGAACAGAGCCCTACCGACGAATGATAACATGTAGCGGAGGGGAATTTCCATCGCGTGGCGGTGTTTTTTCTGTGAGAATCCTTATATGGAGACTATCACTCATATCTTCTTCCAAAGCAGATGGGCGGATTTCCTCTGGTCACTATTTTCTCCTCGCCCCAACTTTGATAATTTCCTGGCCTCGCTTCAGGGGTTCTTGGGCATATGGTTCCATGGGACAAATGGGAGGGCCACAGAATGTAGGGTGCATACAATCATACTCATTTCTCTGTGCTGGATGCTATGGGAGTCCCAAAACCATGTTAGGCATGGCAGAAAAAGACCACTTTTGTTCCTTCAAATGAGGGTAAAGTCTCTTATCTTCAAACTCGGGTCACCACTCAAGGAGGTCAAGATTTCAGATATGGAATACAGCCTACCCACTCTCCCTCCCTCTTCGTCAAGGAAGAAGGGGCATTGGATCGAATGGACTCCACCCATGGTTAGACTGAAGCATAACTTTGATTTCTCCCTCATGGAGGGTATGATGAGGGGCGGTACAGTTCTCCGTGACTCCCAAGGCTCGGTTCTTCTGGGGTTCAGCACCTTTTACGGTTCGGGCTCTTCATTCGGTGCGTAGGTTAGGGCCCTTATTTCCGGTATCAGCCTTTGCAGGGACTATGGTTTTGTGGTGACGGCTTTCGAGTTGGACTATGAGGTTTTGGTTAGGTCTATTTAGGGATGGAAGGAGGTGCCTTGGCGTTCTGTGTACTTGGTTAGATGGTGTTTCAAGGGGACTCTCTCTGGGTAACAAGTGCATCATATCTGTATAGAGTCCATCTTTGTGGCCGACTCACTTGCCAAGATGGGGTGTGCGGACTCCCCGATGATTTTTTACGACAACTTAGTCTCACTTCCACCAGATTGTAGGAGGGTGATCCAAGAGGATTCCCTCAGTTTACATCATTTCTGACCCCCTCAAGTAATGATGTTGTGTTTCTGGTTTTATTAATAAAAAAGGAATTTTCAGCAGAGGTTATCCAATGAATTTCTTGATCTAATATGGATTTTTAATCACATTACTGGGGAAAAAATATTTAGTTCAGGTTGTGGGTTCCTTTTGATGTATCGTAAACCATGTTTTTCAAAGACAACAGGGACCACACTCGATGGGATGAACTTACTGAATTTATATGCTAAATAATTATTAATATTATATGTAAAATCAATGGGTTGTTATAAAAAAAATTCACTCTTATAATCAATGTAATAAATTATTGTTATATGTATAAAATATGATCCCTTCTAATGTAGATATATAATAAAATAATAGTCCCCACGTCTATTTATTTTGAGGATTTTTGTCACAACCCCTCCCTTCAAAGATACCACAATGAGGGGAGACAGATAATGACCCCTTATTCCTGCCTCCAGTAGGCCCCATATTGGATACTAGAACCAAGGTTTTACATATATTTCAACAAGGGAGACATTAACCTGTATAATGAAACAATATCAAGAAATATTATAAATCATCCATAATAAATTCCATGAAAGAATATAATGAAATTGAAAACCATCCCACATGAATGTGTAAATTTTAATGAAACAAATAAAAAATTATCCAATGTAAATACCAAAAAGTGACACTATGTACTAACACAACTACTATCAAGATCATTGATATTGAGGTCCAGCATGGAGTGATAAATCCTCATAGAAACATAAAACTAGTTTTATATTTGTTGGGTGAGCATACATGTATACTCAATATGAAAACTAAAGTATCTCTTGTACATGTAAAAAAAATCATACTAATTACACAGTGAGAAAATAGTAGAACCATTAATCCCCTAAAAATATATACTAACTAAACTCAACCACACCAAGTCACACTCACCATGTAATTAAAGTCATGTAGTATAATATAAAGCACATGAATGATAGGGTTCCCTACACCACTTTCTCCTAATTAGCCTCTCTTAAACCCCAATGGAAATCATATTAAAGATCCCACCTCTACTGAATATACCACATCACATCTCACATGCACACACATGGGCCTAAAAAAATCCTACACATACACACCTTGACATAAAAAACAAATCTTGTTTACACATAACTGGGCCTCATAGCACATCACATATCATCTCAAAGAAACTTGGGAATGCACTTCATAAATCATCCTGAAGATACTAAGGAAATAGACCACCTCACCCACAAACACATAGGATACCACATCTGACTACTTCCTACCCATAGAATCTTGGGTTATCATCACTTGGAAGGGGGAAGATGGAAGAGTGGGTGTCCATCCATCCATAATCCCACTAGGATGTTGGAAAAGACACCCTCCCCCATAAAAATGGGGGTGTTCAGCACATAGTTCTCAACTACAGTGGAGTGAGTATAGAAATCATGAAGATAGAATAAAATTATATAGATATATGATATTAAACAATCATACCAACCTATGGGTTCTCATACAAACCACCAACTCACAACAATTCCCCCATTTCTTCTACCTCTAAATGCACAACACCACACAACATGTCATCAAACCCATTTATCATTCGTAACAAATATATTTATCCATGTCCATTCCATTAACCAAACCAACCCAGGACATTCCATAAATTATTGAACAATTAATTATTAATTCCATCACCACTGAGGGAACTACTTAATACAACACACAATGGGAAACATAGTATATGCCATTTCATAAGCTGAGTATCCTGATAAATTAATGTGGATAATCCTTAAATAGACATTATTCCACAACCTCCGTGTTTTACACCCAATCATGATAAATCATATTTCGATCACTGTATATGAGGTTAAGCATTAAACTTGATATTAATGAAGAAGAACCCATACTATTCACTATAGTCCATCTTCAATGCCAGCCTGGCCAGACCACCATATTATCCAAACTAACCCCAACTCACAAATGAATCATGCAACATAATAGAGCACAACTAGTTCAGCAGCCCAACTGTATAATTATACCACACCAATCACAAAACCAATATACAACTGCATTCTTTCCACTTCCCCTAATGTAATGAATACACCAAATCATTTTATAGGTTTAGAAGAAAAATTTGAACATTATGTTACTTTTTGTTGGGGAGTTATCACACAAACCAATTTCTTGGGGAAACGAAATCATTATTAATGTATTCTTGGTAATCCTAATTTTTATTTTAGGTAGATAAAAAATAAAAATCATAAATTTAATAGCCAAAATAGATGTATCTACAAAACAAATTCCACAGTGGACCAAAATTTTCAGTGGGTCATCAAGCTCTAACAATCATAATATGACAATAAATATCAATGAAATAAAGAGTATGTGAATAAAACCCCATTTTCACCTTAATTACAATTAATCTATTTCATATCTTTAATTTGGATGTATAAACCATGATTCATAGATAAATATATTTAAAACCCCTCCAGCATGATGCACAATAGAGAAAAATGAAATGAATTCTACCTCTAGGGAGATTTCCAATTATTGTGCACTATAAGGTGAAGATGAATGCTCATGAATAGAAACCACACCATAGTAAAATATGGATCAACCAATACCACACCAATGATCTTTAAAAAATCCACCTAACTCATACAGAAACCAAATAAACAATGAAATAGTGGATCCATAAGAGAATAATAGAAGAAAATGGATGATAAAGAGAAGATAAATCACAATGGATCGACCATTGATTTCCAATGAACATCCACTAGGATCAACATATCTCAGAGGGAGGTAAAGGGATTGAAGAACACATTAGGGAACCTAGGGTTTCCCAAAAATGTTATAAAAAATGAAACCAAAGATGAATGAAGAAAGGATTACTATAATTTTTTTTAAAACAAAACTAGATCGGGTTATTATAGGGTGTGTAATACCATTTCATGTCGTGAACACACAATATTCAGTTTCTTATGAAAAATGAGTTAACTCTTAATTTTATTACTTATTTTTAACCACGAAATATTAAACATCATGAATCTCATCTTCACATCATCTAAAATGCCTGCATGTCCTGAAACCTCAAAGGAAAGTTGTGAAATCAAATTTTATGTCATGTAATCAAGTTAAACAACGTGTAATCCTCTTTCTACTAGCCTTAAGAAACCAAACATCTCCAAAATCCCTTTGAGCCTCCTGAGAACACTTCAAATTACCAAAACCCATATTGTAATATGCTAGGAAGGCACAAATTATTACACCAAATACCTCTCAAATTATTCTCTCCCTCAAGAATCCAAAAATGAGTCTAAAAGTGAATTGATCTGAACAACCACCATGCAATGTACCTTCCCTGGATCACGTCATATCTCAGATGTTTCCAAGAACCAAACACGATAAACCAAATGAACAAAAACAAACTAGAAAACATCTCAACCTCTATGTATCCCAAGAAAAAAAACTACTACCATCAAACTAAACCCCTATACAACCCAAAAATCACATTATCCAAAACAAACGAATAAAGGAATTATTATGTTTTGATTATGAAACAGTTCCTCCCCTTCCCTCCAAATCATTTTTTTCATTTTAAAAATGGTTCTTTGAGGATTTAATGGAAACCATATATTTCAAAATAATTGATTTACCCGAGTCCAAAAAATTACAATCCTAATTAAATCTTTCATAAAACATCATCACCCATCTCGGTTCCCATGATTCTCAAGTCACACTCCTACCTTATGTCGCACACCTATCATGTGGATAATCTTGTACTTTGGATCCCCATCATCACCATACTATTGAGTCCCACAAGAATTACCATCGCCATCATCATCATCTTCATAATTGTCTTATGGATTTCAGAATAATCATTTTTTCTATCATCGACATCAATCCAATTCCACTATCGTCGTTATAGTTGAAACACCGCACCAGTCCACTGTAGAATGTCAGAGTTCATCGAGAAATCATGAAAAAAATAGATTTTATTGCATCTATCATCCTTGAATCACACAATGAATTAGTTTGAAACCATCGTGAACAATACCAAAAGTCCCCCAAAAAAACCAAATCCATCATCGAATGGGAAATCCAAAGAACATTTTAACTAGAAAAATCCACCACCTGACATTACAACCATTAACTCTTACCATTCCTCAAAAATATCCCAAACTCCATTCGTATCTGATGCACCCAACTAACCTAGAAGGTAGAGAGTTACCAAGGAGCTATAATAGTGAGGATTGGTAGAGAAGGATAAAGTGAAAACATAAATCATTGAGTAACATGAGATAGAAACACCGGGATTGAATCCATTAAGGATAAAATTGATACCCATACTAGGGAGAAACAATATCGAATAAAATTGAACTATAATTGAAACCGTAAAATGATATTTGGACTGAAAATATAATGAGAAACAACAAATTGATTGAGAGAAACCAAGGGAATATGTCATCTAAGTGGATATTACGGCATTTCCCTTACTACCACTGCCATAGTTGCAAACTGATTTGAAAAAACCAACACATCCAACCAAGATGGGGTTGTGTGTGCGGGGATAGATTGGCAGAGCATGGGTGGAAGAGGGGTAAATGAGATAGCATAATGTTACTCGAAGAGAATGAACCTTATAAGATAAAACCAAAAGAATTCAGAGAAAGAAAAAGTACATGTCACTACTTAAAGGATAGATGAAAGATGAAGAATCCTACCATCGATGCAGGGTGACCTAGGACCCTAGGTTGAAGAGAATGATGTCGAGAGGTTAAGATGGAGATGAGAGTGTGAGGTTCCACCAATATCTGTAAGAAAAATTATCAGTTCTACCTCACTCCACAAGTTAGGAATTTATCACAAAACACGCCTCACATCTTAATAAACCATGATATAACAACTCATATCATAAAAAAGTGATAAAAAACACATTTCAACTTAAAATAGAGAAAAAACTCAAAATAAACTCTATGTACAAGAAACACAAATATGATTCTCAATCCCATGTACTCTAATCTTGAACACCACACCTCCCCAATAGATGAACTAATAGAATGGTCTATCCATGCAGTGCCTTCACTTGATCAACTTGGATCTCCACTATCCCCACCAAAAACATCATGTCATCCTCGATATACAACTCTCAACAATAAATGGAATGTGATTCATCATGTAGATACCGAAGAATCTTAGAGACATTGAAGACATCGTGGATCCTCTCCAACCATGGTGGAAATTCCAAATGATACCCCACCTCAGCAGCTCTCCCCAACAACTCAAAGGGTACAAAAAACCATGGAGAAAAAAATACTCCACCTACCAAACAACTTATCCCCACATAATGAGGAATCCTTAATGAACACGTTTTCCAAATCCTCAAACTCCTAAGGCCTCCTTTTGTGATCATCATATGTCTTATGCCAGTCTTATGATACTTTCATCCTCTCATGAACAAGCTGAAAATTATCTAGCATGATTTACACCACATTGGGAATAAGAAAAGCTATCTCCCAAACCTATGTCTAGCAAATAATATAATGGCATGATATTTTATAAAATTCCTCTAGAGGATCCATGACAATGTAAGGTTGTCTATTTTTATAACAGAATACCTATAAGGGTATGTGTTGTACCAAAGATCGTCAAAATTCCATGATGAAAACCCCCAACATATCCTAAATTTTTTTGATAATCCACTCTATATTCCCATATGTATTCAGTTTTGAATTAGTGTTGAGGCGTAACTGGGTTCCAAAAGCATGCTAAAATCCCCTCCAGACTTGTGAGGTAAACAACACATCCCAATTTGGGACAATGGACCTTAGACCACAATGAAACATCACAACCTCATCCATGTAACTCTTGTCCAAGGTGTCCACTAAACTCAATCCATAATCACCAATAAGTGGGAATATTTCATCTATTGATACACTATCACCCAGAGATCATCATAAAATCCTTGATATCTAGGTAACCCAGTGAAAAAATCCATCAGGATGTCATTCCATTTCCACTCAAGAACATCGAAGGGATATATAAAACCACCATAAACATGATTATAGTCCTTTCCCCACTAAAAATCATTCACATTACTACAAACTCTACCACTACACATTTCATACTAGTCCACAAAAATGCATCTTTATGCCATAATACATTTTGTAAAAATATCACAGTACCACCAAGGGTGATCCATGAAACTAATTAAGGGATGCACTATGCATTTCCACTAGAAAAAAAAACTATCCATGAAACAACATTCAGTTCAAACCATCATCCGACCACCCCTCTAGAGAATTACTATGTCCAACGAGATTGTGAAACACCTTTTCCTATGATCCTCCCCACTAAGACTCCTCGACCTACTTACTTATAGAAGTATCCATCATCATTTGATTCAAATATCCTTTACCACCATCCACCCTCAAATTTATGTGAAATGCTGAAAAGTCCTCAATTGCTTTCCATGCATCCATAGATTCTCAAACAACCTCCTTTCAAGACATTCTCCAAAAAGGTTCAACCATGTCATTTACCATTCCTAATGTGTAAGAGATCTTAATGTAATAGTCATAACGAATCTCTATTTACTTATATTACCATGGATTCAGGTCATGATGGGAAATGACATACCTGAAACTTTTTTTGTCCATGAACACCAAACTTTTCTCCCCAATGACGTAATTCCACCACAAAATTTTCGTGAAAACCACTACAACCAACTCCAGATCATGGGTGGAATAGTTACTATCATGAGGAAGTAATTTTTTAAACCCATAAGAGATCACTAATCACTAATGGATCATCACATATCCCAAACCCTGATGGTAAGCACCCCAAAAAACTTCAATCATCCCCCTTCCTCAGGAAACTAGATATAACTAACCAAAATTCCCCTCAGGTAACCGAACACTGCCTGTAACTGAACACTCCCCACAAAACCTTGTTTATTTCTTGTAAAAGGTATCAAATGGTCTAAAACTTGATAGAAATCAGGTAAAATTCTCAGATAATACGTTGTAACACCAAGGAAACTATTATCATATATAATGTTGTTTAGTTCTTCACAAGAAACAATTGATTCCCCATTCAGCAGGTCTACTACCACACCATTCTGAGACACCACATTCCTATGAAAATATACCTCTTGTTTAAAACACATTCACTTGGACAATGTTCCAAAAAGCTGGTGTCATCAAAGAACATGCAAGTTATTTTGGATATTTTTATCATTATCCTCCTCTGATGTCGAGTAGATAAATATTTCATTGATGGAAACGATGATGAACATGTTTGGGATCTCACAGAAGACATATTTAATAATCCTTATGAACATGGATAGAGAATTAATTACACTGAATGAAATGAATAAAAATTTTATATTCCCATACCCGCATAAGAAGGTAGTCTTTTCGATATCTCTCTCTTTCACCCTAAACTAGTGATATCCAGACTACATAACAATCTTGGAGAACTAGTTCTCCCACATCATCTAGTAAAAATGATTGTTTATCATTGAAATAGGGTAAGAGTTCTTGTCCATCACCAGATTTAACCTCTATTAGTCTATGCTAAACCTCATTACACTATCAGCCTTCTTATTGAACAACCAATGAGAAACCCATAGTGAAACATTGGATAGGATAAAACCCTTTTTCATCAGATCATCAACCAGACACTACTAGAAAATGACCTTGTACCCACGGTATACCAAAACATTGGGTATCGAGTTCAATTCAAGACCTATACACATGGTTCTAAAAATAACAATTTGTATAGGTCAAACCTATCCCCATGGATTTCCCAAATCCATGCAGATAGGTCATGGCTAAAAATCTATACAGACAGTTCTGAAAAACCATGGCTATAGCTTTCCCGCATGAACACGATGAATGAAATTCTCTAAGAATGAGTTTTTTTTCGCAGAAAAACCCATACCCACTATTTTTCTCTCTATATCCATGGTTTTTATAAATATATTTTTGTAAATATATTTATATATTCATAGAAGAAATGTATGGTAGTGGTTATGTTTGGATATTATGATCAACAGGTCATGGGATAAAAACCCATGATCACCTATTTTTTAAAACCTATACCAACTGTTTTAAAACCTTTGGTATAAGGTTGTCAAATGGTGGAAAATACATATAACAAAAATTTCCAAATAATGGGTATAGAATTTTCAAACTATTAGTATTTATTAGATCTATTTTGTTGGCTCATTTTCCCACGCTTCCCAAAACCATGGGCATTGCCTATACCCACAGTTTTGGGGGATATACCTAGGATTTTGAACTGTGGGTATAAGGACATTTTTTAGTAGTTTGAATCCTCAACTCCCATAGCATAGATGGTTCCATATGATAACGATTAATTGAAATAATAGAATCACCGAGATGAAATTTTATCCCAAACTCAAAATCACATAATGGAGGTAGCGTCACAGCCTCCTTGGGGAAAACATATAGGATCTCCCAAAATCCCTAGGGAACTTATACCATTTCAGAATTCACTAATTCCTTTAATATATCATCCAATAATGAATGAAGGGGATTTAAATGAAGAATTTATACCAGAAAACCCTTCTCACAAACAAAAACCACATGTTGACAAAACAAATCTAAAAACAAGAATATCCTCTAGATGTAGTTGATAACAGAATGTATGGAATACAACAAATTTGTGCCAAGGATGATGTTATATGGTTCCATATATAGTAAGATAATATCCACATGGGACCAATGTGGTCCCATAAATAGTATAATCCCTTGTAACACAATAAAAAATATAGTTCAACCTCTAACTATCATACTCAACAGTAGGGGCACGAAAACCTTGAGAATGGGCTAGAGCAGTTTCAACAAATAAGTGAAAGTATCTTGAGTCAAACAAAGAACGACAAGTGGTACTAAAAAACTGATCATACCTCTAACAATCATAGACCCTCATAAAACTGCTACCTCCACTATGCACAACTGAACATGCCAAGATCCTCTTCCTCCGTAATGATAACCACCTCTATGACCACATTCGGGTAGTTGTCCCTGAGCATGGGGGACATCCTCTAGATGGGATCTACCTAATCTATCTCCCCTCAGTGGGTGGAAATTATATTATCCCTTCAACTAAAACTATCTCACTGACAACTACTATAGATAATGATGTTGAAAATATAAACCTCTAGTAAACTAAGCTTAGGTAGCCACTAGGAATTGATTCTGAAGATGGTCGTGAATGCCACCGAAGAAACAAATATGCCCCAAGCACAGAGGAATGGCATAGAGACTGCTAGCACTAGAAGGAAAGAAAGAAAGCTCTTGAGGTCCTCCCTGGAAGTCAAAACCTTAAAGTTCCTAAAACCTAAGATCTTCCATTGATTACTATGACTATAGAAGAAAACCTCAGGCTCCCATATCATGGTATACCTCCTCACATTTGAATCTTCTCGAAAACCACTTCTTTATTTTTTACATCTAAATATGTTGACCATGTAAAAGGAATAATTTCTTAGTAGATAGATGGTTGGAGTGACTCCTGGAGACATATCACATGAGACTCATTATCTAAAAAAATGATTCTTCAAAAAAAGAAGGCCCTTAAACATGATCCAATTATATCACAGCAACATACAACACTATTAAAGGGTTAATAGCTCCTTCCTCTTCTCATGCATTAGGTTCAATGAAATGAACACTGCCCAAAAATCCTTCTCAAAGTCAACCCACAAAACATCTTCCACATTCTACTCTCCCAGATACAGTGTCCATAATTGGCAAATAGCACCCTGCATCTCACTAACTCGCAAAGGGAACCTGTATTATGTCAGGTCCTTGATTAAACGGAACGTGATCTTGAAGATCCTCTATTCATCCTTATATCTCCACATCATAAAAACATTAATCTTACATTCCCAATGGCTGCCACTGGAAATAATAGAATTTCATCTTCCACTAATTATCCTCATCAACTAGACCAACCCTACGATGATCAACCTGGTCAACCTGTTGATCCACTACAACCAGAGCCACATGTGGATGATGACCAACAGCCATACCTAAATGAAAAAAATGGTTTCCTAAGATCAAGTAGTATTGATTTTCATTGAATCTTATTTTCATTCTTTTTTTTATTTTATCCATTTTGAACTTCCCAAAACAATCCAATTAAAACCATAAAAAAGTAATTATGATTCATGTACCACTCATTGGTCTCTACTCTGTAAGAAGTTCTGTATTAATTGGACATTCAATAAGCTCATAGTTAGTGCACTAGATCGTGGGGGTCCTTAAAATCCCATGTCTTGGTCAGTATCCCTGTCCTATGTCACTTACCAAGCTCAAAAAGAACCATTACCATACCACCCAATATAATACTTAGTGTTCCTAAATTCGAACTGCCTAATATCTATCAATAATCACCTTTTATACCACTCCTTCGATCCTCGTCCCTCCAAATATTCCACAATAAAGGGAGAGAGATAATGACCCCTGATCCCCGCCTCTAGGTGGCCTCGGGTTGGGGACTAAAACTAAGGGTGTAAAAATCTCACAATATGGGAGGAATTATCCATTATAAGGAAACAAGATCTGGAGATATGGTGGATCACCCCCAAGAAACTAAAATACATAATATAAATAAATCCAGAACCATCCCACATGCATGTATGAAATAAAAGTGATACAAAATAGAAACTCTCCAAAGTAAATAACAAAGAGTAATGCTGTGAAATTACATAACAACTTTCTAGATCCGAGCTAGTAAGGTCCATCAGGGTATTTGAAATCCGCTATGAAACCAAGAAATAGTTTTATCTATGAAGTGTGACCATACAATATACACAGCAGGAAAAAATGGCTCCCATTCCCATTTGAAATAAATACAATAATACCCCTATGAGAAAACAACAGAACCAAGAAGAATCAAAATAGGTATACCATGTAAACTCCATCTCTCCAAGGAAATCTCACCATGTATTGAAATCCATGTAGATTAATATAAAACACTTTGATGATTGTGTACCCCGCACCACATTCCCACTGATTATCCACTCTCACACCCCAATAGAAAATGTCATGGTGATGCCACCTCTTCTGAATATACCACATCCCATCCTACCCGCACAACCATAGTCCTCACAAGACTTCACATCTTATCCTGAAGGAACATGGGGAAGAACATCAGAACTCACCCTGAAGTCAACTGGGAAAGAGGCCACATTTCCCACTTACACATGGGCTTCTACATCTCACCACAACTTTCCCAAAGAAATATGGTTTGTATCTCTTGGAAGATGGATCCCGGAAGATAGGGTAGACTGCCATCAATCCTCCCACCAACATGCAGGGAATGAAACCCTCCCCTGTAACAATGGGGGTGTTTGTCGCATTGTTCTCAACTAGGGTGGGGTGTATATAAAATCACAAGAAAAAATACATGTATATGTATATTTTCTATCGAACACTCATTCCGAAACTATATTTTCTCAAACAAACAAACAACTCATAACACTACCACATTTTCTGCTACCACTAAATGAACAATAAAACACAACAAGTCTTAAGCATGTTTCAAATTACCAAACAATTTATTTAACAATTTCTATTCCATTAAAGAAACCAAACCAACCCATTCCAATATTTATTGAATAATTATTTATTCATTCTATAAACACCTAGTCAACCACTTATCACAACACACAATAACAAACATAGTAAAATTCATTTCAAAAGGAAAGGATCTTGATAAAGTAAGGTGGATCCACATTAAGGATGAATCATTCCACGACCTCTATATTTAACACCCATTCATGATATATCATATATTGATCTCTAGATACGGGGTGAAGCTAACCTCATTTTATTAATGGTGAATCACCCATACCAATCACTACTCTCCTACATAAATGTCATCCATCCTAAACCACAATACTAACCAAAACAAACCCCCAACTCACAACCACATCCTATAACATAACATAGTATAACTAGTTCTAAAGAACTGATCCCAAAAAATATGATGCCCATCAGTGCCCCACCATAATTCCACATTCCATCCACATATCCCAAATTC
Source organism: Viscum album (assembly GCA_963277665.1). Classification (NCBI taxonomy): domain Eukaryota; kingdom Viridiplantae; phylum Streptophyta; class Magnoliopsida; order Santalales; family Viscaceae; genus Viscum; species Viscum album. The sequence continues at coordinate 636,315,664 of OY728146.1, read as the reverse complement.
AAAAAATATAACAAATCATTTTTCAACTTCACAGGAACATTTACCATATTGCACTACTTTTCTTTGTGTAATTATCACACAAACTGAAATATTTGGAGAACCAATTAATTATCCAAGTATATTAGGATAGAAAAAATTTCATTTTAGGGTGATACCAATCAAAACAAAAAAAACAAAAACAAAACAAAATAGATGTATCCAAAGTAAACAAATCCACCAAAGACCACAATATTCAAGGGGGAACCAATCCTGAACATTGAAAATATCAAAATCAATATCTAAGATGTAAAGATCATGAAAAAAAACCCATTTTCCCTAAATTTCAATTAACAGTATATTTATATTATTTCAGGCCGAAATAACCAAGATTCACATATTAAAAAAGTAAAACTCCACCCACATGATGTGTAACATAGAGAAACAAAAGGAATTCAATCAAAAGGGAGATTTCAAATAACTGTGCACTAAAGGGTGAATAAGAAATCTTGAGAATTATAACCACACCATAAAAAATTTGGATCAACCTATACTACACCAAGGATCCATAAAAACACAACCCAATGCACCCAAAAATCCAAATAAACACATCCAAAACAGATCACTGGGATAATAATAGAAGAATATAGATGATAAAGATAAGATAACATACCATGGACTGACCATGGATCACCAACGAACATCCACGAGGATCAAAGAATCATAGAGGGAAGTAAATGTCTGAAATAAGACTTTGGGTAACCTGTGGTTTTCCCAAAACAAGGGGAAAAGGAAAGAATATCCAGATGAATAAAAGTTTGTCTGAAGAAAAATATTAAAACTAAATTGGATCATGTTATTAAACGAAGTGTAGTTACATTTCACGATGTGTAACACCCAGGGTTTGATATTCTCTTAGAAAAACATCACCTCTTCAAAATATTATTTATTTTTATGCATGAAATATTAGACATAGTAAAATCCTTCTTCATGTGATGTAAAATTTCTACACATCTTGAAACCTCTAAAATAATACATTTAATATAATTTCACATCATTTCATTAAGTTACAAGATTTTTAGTAAACCTTATTCTATCTTTTATCAACCAAACTTCTCCCAACTCCATCTGAGCCTCCTCTAACCACTTCCAATGACAAAAACCTATAATGTAACGGTTTAAGAAGGCTGAAACCATGTAACACCCTGAGAATTTATAATATTTAAATATTTGAATAAATTTAATTTTGTTCCTTGCTTTATTTTTATGAAACACTATGTTACACATATACTACACACAATAATGATTTGTCTTGAGTTACATGCAACTCCTAGTTTTACCAAAAAAGAATATATTAATAAAATATTTTTATTTAACTTGATATATAAAATTGTAGTTAAATTTAATGTTATGAATATTATTAAATATATTTTGAATTTTATATAATCCATATATTTTTAACATTTATATTATGTGTTTCTTAGATATAATATAAGAACAATTTCTAATTTTTGGGTAAAATAAGTATTTTTCAAAAAAAAACTATTTTACCGCCTTTTGATGGTGTACAGATTTTAAATCCAATATTTGAAACTTTTATATATTAAATTTGACAAAATAAACATTTTATTAAGAAGCGACACCTCAAATTTTAGTTTGGATAAATTTTTTGTTTTTTTTATAACTTTCATATTTTGTTGAATTGGGAAAATAAAAAATTTTATTAGAAAACAAAATTTTTAATCAAACTAATTTATACTGTAAACTATTCATTTGAATGGTTTTAAAGAAAAATTATATTTTATATAATTTATTATAATATAGGTCATAGGAATTATTTTAAAATTCAAATTGTATATAAACACATGTCAATTTTTTATGGTCTTTACTTTTGAAAAACTCAATTTTTTTCATTTTGACTACGGAGATTAATTTTAAATTAATTACTCAAACTAATGTGTTTTAAATTTTGAAAAATGGATTCCACAATTTTAATCAGTGGGTCTAAATTATGTTAATAAGATAATTTCAATTTTTTGCATTTTTAATAGTAAATTTAGTTAAAAACTACCACAGTTAAGGGTAAATCAGGTAATTAAAGGTAAAAGTAATATTATACGTTATCTTATCTATAAGAAACTAGTATTAAAACATTAAATATTCGTATGTTTTAAATGAGAACATAAATGTTTACACATTGAGGATTTTTTTAGGTATATATTTTTAGAGAATTAGAAAATAAAACAAAAAAAACATCCCCTCATCATACACGTGGATACTCCAAAAATAGTAACCATTTTTCCAAAATATTAAACATTTAAAATAAAAAATAAATTCTTTGAAAAATATTAATAACATTAAATTTTATTTCATCTTTTTATTAATCATCATTATAACCTATGGAACACATTAAAAAACATGGGATGCGCACAAAAAGCTTAGTAATGGATATAAAGAGAGAAATCGTTAGTCAATTGATAACAAAAAAACCAATAAAACAAATACCATAAACACATAGTAGAATGAATAGAAATATCATGTATTTAACATGGAATATATTTACCATATCACTCTTACAATAAACCTTAAAAATGGAATAACCATTCCATTAACTTCCATCTCTGGAGTACCCAATGCACTAGAGAGCTATAATGGGGCTCACCTGTCCTCATCCAATGGCCTGAAGGCCTTCATTTTTTATTGATTTTTGATAATCCAAATTTCAAGGGATGAGGTGGTACCCTTATAAGGCCTGTAGGTGTAAGTATTACATGGACCATAGGCCTTAGAAGAATTCATTGCCCGTAGGCTTCAAACATTACATACAACCCATACTAATGGGGCTCACCTGTCATATCGTGAGCAATAATTGGATAAACCAAACATATATTGAGAGATAATGGGCTCAACACAACATAAATGTGTCCAAGGAACATTTAATAGTAATAAAGAATCATAAAATTGGTATAAACAACTCATTCCATATATATATATATAAACTTTTTGAATTTCATTAAAGAGGCACTTAAAAGGATTTTGAAATGAAAGTACCGTGCAAATATAATTGGAGTGAAAATTAATAGAATTGAATGGATATGTGTATAAAATATAAATATACATAATTCAACATAATATTAAAAAAATAATCATAGAAAATATCTTAAATCCACATAATAAATAATGTATAAGGTTAACCCAATGAATGAAATTTGGGTTACGAATTCCCTTACCTCGGGATTGTCTTACTTCCAATGTATTTAAAACACACGTATAATTGTAAAAAAAGTGTTATTAATACTTAAAAAATCATAATACTTATTATAAAGCCTTATATGATCATTTTAAAACATCATTACACTCATTAATTTATAATATTTTGTTCACTCCATTGGTTTGGGGGCGTTCTTTACATGATTTAAGTGGTCAGTTCGTAAAGGATAACCCTGTCGAATAGAAGAAAAACTATAGAACTGAAAAGAGATTTCACTAATGTGTTTATATAATATTAAAAGATCCCATTAATAATTTTGGTTTTATGGTATGAGGATTTAACATTAGATAAATCATTAGTGATAATCCTTAGTTTATTTTTGTGACGTTTGATCATTATGAACCACTTCTATTTTATGAATTATTAGTATGATTAAACACTGGTTACAGAGCCTAATATATCTTATAATATGTATAATAAAATATTATTTAACCATATTGATAGTTTTATAACCGTATTGGAAGGATGTAAATGAAATAGAATACACATCGTCACTGATTTCAATAAATCGACACATCACAGATGGTATTTTTGTTTTTACAATAAGTGGGATAAGAGAAGAAGTAGGTTGATTAATTGGTCCATAAACCTAATAAAAATCCATTATATATAGGATAATTTATCTTTAATTTATCTTTGATAATTTTAGGAGAAGATAGTATAATAATAATAAATAATTGAAAAGAAAACCCAAGAAATTGATAGAGGATTTTTAACTTTTGATATCTTCTCTTTTAGATCCTCCTTAAAGCCGTTGGTATTGACCTTTTGGGAAAACCAGTAGGTCCTGGACTAGGGTAAGAGAATTGGAAAGGTTATTGGGTAGAATATAGAAAATTATCAATGCTTGAGAGGTCTGAGAAGAAGAGTGGGCGAGGGTGGTATTTATAGTAAAAGAGAGGAGGGGTTTTCCATTATTTTATTATTTTGCCACAAGAAAAAAAATAGTGATGATTCCATGAATGAATACAATAATATGTGCATTTGAGATTGATATAATTTCAATTTAAATAAACTATGACCCATGCATGATGCATAAATTAATTTATTTTTCACATTTCATAAATTATTGCATTTCACTATTCACCAAATATTCAAGTAATTAAGAAAAATACCAAAAATTTATCTCACCCATTTTTTGACTGGTAAAATTCAATGTTGAACCCAATTTTATCAAAATAATTTTATGAAATTGAGATATTTAATTTTAAATTAAAATCATAATTTATTTCTAAATTAATAATTTCAAAACAATTAATAATTTTATAACACCAATAAAAATCAATCAGGGTCTCAAAATTTGTCTTATGACCAAAAGGAAAAAAAATTAAAATTTATGGTGACATCTTATGAAAATAAATTTTCATTTAAATTATTTAGTTTATCATAAATATTAGTAAAATATTTATGAATTAAAAAATACCAACACATATATAATGATCATATTATAAATTATAAGATTACTTTTATAATACATTCATGGGTACGGTTACTATATATTTAGCCAATTTACTATTCATAAGGTTCATATTACTATTCATAAGGGTGTTTTACAATTAAATTTTTTTCCTATCAGTCTCTAAAAAACATACTGATCAAAACCATAAATGTCCATTTTTTGAAATTCAAAACACAATAACAGAAAAATTATGTTTAACAGAAATTTTATAACTATATACATAAATCAAAGTGTCATTATGTGGTGACTCAATGTTTCATTCATTAAATAATAATTATTTGTAAAACCTTGGGGTGTTTCATTCTTCCATCCTTCTAGATATTTTGTTGGCGCAATTATTATTTACTTATTAAACAAGTGAGGGTACCTTTTACTCATAGCATTTTCAGATTCTCGTGCTTCTTCTTTAACCATGGGGTCTCTTCACAAAGTCTTTTCCTAGAAGATTACCTTATTCAACAATATATTTTCCCAATGATCAATATTTTGAACTAGTCTCTTTTCATAAAAATGGTTCTCTTCTAGATGAATTATTTTTGGGCTCAAAACATTAGAAGAGTTAAGAACATACTTTCCCCACATCGAAACACGAAAAACATTACATACCTAAGATTAACTAGGAGGAAAATCTACTCAATATGTGAAAAAAAATACTTTCTCTAAGGTTTCATAAGCTCTAATGAACCACAGACTCGATTTTCCTTTCTTACCAAAACACATAACAATTTTCCATGTAGAGATTTTGATGATAACATTATTGCCTACCATAAATGAAATGAATTTCTTCATATTATCTGCAAGAACTTTTCTCCTACTCTAAGTTGCCTTCATGTGTCTCTTAATAATATGAATTGTTTCTACCTCATCCGCTACTAATTATTGTCTCATCAACATCCTTTCCCTGAATTCATCACAAAATGATGGTGGTCGACACCGCTTTCCATATAATTCCTCAAAAGGTTCAATCTATATACTATAAAGAAAACTTTTATTATAAGAAAACTCAACTGGAGAAAGATGGTCATCCCAACTTCCTCGGTTCTCCATTGAACATTCAATAAGCACTACTGAAAAAACGGCCTATACCCATGGTTCAAAACTGTGGGTATAGCCCCCAAAACTGTGGGTATAGCCTATACCCCTGATTTTGGGAACCGTGGGATGGAACAGCGTTGGTATAGGGGTCTCAGCCTATACCCAAAACCGTGGGTATAGCTTATACCCACGGTTTTGGGAAACATGGGCCGGAACGGCGTCGGTATAGGGGTCTCAGCCTATACCCATGGTTGGGTTCTCCTAAACCGTGGGTATAAGAGAGTCCATGTGTGGAAAACTTGTTCCAGCGTGGCACACAGCACACCCGCGGTTTTGAAACTGTGGGATATTTTTTAAATTCAAAAATATCTCTATGGGGGTATTTGAACCCACGCTTCAAGCAGAACTTCACCGGCACGCTACACTGAGGGACCAAATGACCTGGGATTTTATATTGTTATATAAACATATATCACTTTATATATATTAATATCATTTACGTGCGAAAGTAAAATTCAAAAAACACATCTAGAAGGATTCGAACCCGCCCTTCAGGCAATAGATCAAGAGCGCGCCGCACCAAGGGACCAACTGGGCGGCTATTTTTTATTTTTATATACTCATATATCACCATATATATATTCATATGATTTATGAGGGAAATTAAAAGACAGACAATGGGATTTGAACTCGCTCTTCACGAAGAAGCTAAGGGGCGCGCCGGAGAAAGTGACCAACTGACATGGGAATTTTAATTGCTATGAATACATATATCACTCTAAATATATTAATATGATTTCTGTCGGAAACTAAAATTAAAAAAAGTGGGCAACGAGATTTCAACCCGCGACCTACAAATCTAGGAGAAACATGTTTACCAACCGCGCTAATCAATTTCTCATTATAAATATTTATATTTATTTAAATATATTAATATAAATCATGAAAAAATGCCTCCCCGCCAAATTTTCCTCGTGTCCCGCCTAATTTTATCACCCCGCCATAATGTGAGAAAGATATACCCACGGTTCTGGAGAACCGTGGGTATAGGTCTTCAAAAAAAAATCCCAATACCCATGGTTTTGATAAACCGTCAGTATAGGTCTTCCGAAAATACCCTATACCCACGGTTTTCTATAAAACCATGGGTATATGTCTTGAAAGACAACTATACCCACAGTTTTTGGCACAACTGTGGGTATAAGTGTCCTATACCCAATGTTTTTGAATGTCGTGGGTATAGGATCACATATTATTCATATACCCACGGTTATGGAAAATTGTGGGTATAGGGGTACCCAATACCCACGGTTTTTTGAAAAACCATGGGTATAGAGCTATTTTCTAGTAGTGAAGCATATAATAAAATGTTTGACTTTTTCTATCATTATGTCCATCAGATTAAGGATAAGAAAGTGGTGTTGATGTTTAATTCTATTCTTAATGAATTTTGAAGGCCATTCCAAAAGAAAAAATTGAACATGGGATCACTGTTAGATACAATGGAAGGAGGAACTCTATATAAAATAAAAAAATATTTGGGGATTAGTTGAGAATTCTGTTTCAAATACTTATTTTCTAAAATAGAATGGAAATGTGCAGATTTAGTGAGATGATCAATAATAACCCAGATTTTATTGTAACCTTGATATGTCTTCGGTAGACCCACAACTAAGTCCATGGATATATTTTCCAATTTACTCTCTGTAAATGATAAGGGTTGAAGCTTCCCCTTTGTAATATTCCTCTCTTCTTTAACCTATTATCATGTCAATCATTTCACAAAAAAATCAACAATATCTATTTTCATTCCACCCCCCCCTCCCCAATAATACTTCTAATGATCTTTGTAAATCATTGTGCTTCCTGGATGAACTGATAATAGAGACCTATGAGCTTCAAATAACAATTATTTCTTCAATAGAGAATATTAAATAACACATAATCTCTTCCCAAACCTCAAAACACAATCTGTTTGAAGGATAAATTCGGGAAACTTTCCCATTTCAACAAATTATACATTTTTCTATAACTCACTGTGTCCATTCTGAATATTCTTAATTATATCTGATAGAGGTGACTATATTGAAATGTGAAACAAAATAGATGAATTTACCACCCCAAAAACATCCAAGACAAATTTTATCAAATCATTCACCAAAGATTCACCTTCTAAACGTATCATAGTTAACGTGGCATTACTTTTTTGACTCAATGAATCTACCACTCTATTTTATTTTCCCGGATGGTAATGAATGCTGAAATAAAAATCCTAGATTACCTCCATCCATCTTCTCTGTGTCATTTTTAATTCTATATTATTCAATATATACTTCAATAATTTATCATATGTATATATTTCACATTTTACTCCATATATATTATGCCTCAAAATTTTTAATTAAAAAACAATAGAAGCTACTTCAAAATCATGTGTTATGTAATTTAACTAAATATGTTTTAATTGGCATGATGTATAAGAAAATACCTGATAATTATACATCAAAACACAACCATTTCCCTTCAATGAAGAACCACTATAGATGAAAAATTCACTACTACGATAAGTTTGGGTCAGAACCAGAGCATTCTCCAATGTTCTTTTCAATTTCTGAAAACAATTGTCATATTCTTTTGTCCAAATTAATTTAATTCTATTTTGAGTTTTATTAATAAGTAGGCTAGATAACCATGTAAATTTTTCAAAAAATCTCTTGTAATAGCCTTACAAACCAAAAAAAATATGAATCTTATATATATTTGTGGGTTTGTACCTTCTTTAACAACTTGGGTTGTAGAAGGATCAATTATTATGCCATCATTAGAAATAATGTGACCAATGAATAAAATTTGATGTAGCCAAAATTCAAACATGCTGAATTTTACATATAGTTTCTTTTCATTATGGGTTTTCAAAACAACCCTTATATTTTTTTTCATTATCCTATTTAATTTTTGAATATATCATAATCTCATCAATGAACACAACCACAAATTTTTCCAATAACTCATGATATATTCTATTCACATGATCCATGAATATAGTATGTTCATTATTAATCCCAAATAGAATAAAGAAAAATTAAGAATGACCATATCTAGTACTGAACATATTCTTCAGGATATCTGCATCCTTTACATTCAACTAATGGTACCCCAACCTCAAGTGAACTGTCGAAAAATATTATGCACTAAAGAGTTAGTCAATAAAATCATTAATATGTGGTAAACGATACTTGTTTTTAACTGTGACCTTATTCAAGGATCTAAAATCAATGAAAAGTATCATTGAACTATCATTATTTTTAGCAAACTAGATAGGAGCAACCCATGGTGAATTGATGGGTCGAATGAATCCTTTATCTAATAATTCTTGAAACATAATTTTTAATTCTGTATGTTCTATTTGAGCCATTTGATAAGGGGGTTACAAAATTAGATCAGTTTAGGAACTAATTAAATATCAAACTCAAACTATCGATCATGAATAACACCATGAAAATCATTTGGAAAAATATCCAGTTATTCATTTAATATTGACATATCATTAATCTGGATAGTTCCCTTATCTTAAAAAATATGATCAAGATATATTTCATTTACATCTTTTATTAGTTTATTAGCATCACGGTATGTTATATATGGTATGTGATCATTTTACTAGAGGCAATACAACATGTTTTTTTATGTAAAATTATTACATAGAAAAATATATGTCGATTCTTATAATTTCTTTTTACCATAATATTTCAACCATGTTTTTTACTATGAGTTCTGGTTTCATTTCATGGGGTGGAATTCCCAGTTTTGTAGAAAATTTCTCAGAAATGAAGGAAGTGTTGTCCCCAAATCAATAAATACATTTGAAAAACATATAAAAACATGAAATATACCTGATAACAACTCGTTTTATGGATCAACATGTAATGAAGTTGTTGAAAAGGATTCATCACACCCTTCATCTTCCAATCATGTTGATTTCCTACCTGAGTGACTAGCACCAGACAGACATTATCAAAATGACCCAATTAAATATAGTTAATGCACCTCACCATTGGCTTATCATTAATTTTCAGATATTTTTCTTTATTATCAAGAAAAATGTCTACAAACATTTCATATTAGTAGTATTTCCCAGAATTAACAAGACATTCAATAGGATGATTTTTACCACACTCTTCACAACAAGGGATATTGATTTTCTTACTTCCAAATTTCAAAGATGAATTCTTCCCCAATGCCTACCAACATAACCACTTATTTTTCTTGTCATAATGAGGCAGATACATGTTAGATAACTCTATATCAACTTTTTTCAGCAAAACTAACAAGTTTCTCACAGATTTTAGACTCTCATGCTTCCATAGTTCTTCATAAAAATAGCTTCAAGTTAAAGAAAAATCTATTAATATTACTATCAAAATCTCGATTAAAATCTGGTATATACTAGGATCGTCATGTAAAATTAATTTAATATGATGCCATAATATACTCATCTTTCTGGTTCTATTCTATGAATTGTTTCTCTATTCTGAGTCAAACAGTTTTTGGAAAATATTTTTCTAGAAAAAGACTCTTAAAATCATCCCATTCCATACTATCAAGATCATATCTTGCTGTCGTATTCATATAAAGAGACCACCATTGATCATATTCACCTTCCAAGTGATAAATATCTAGTATTAAATGTTGGTGTTCTAAAAAACTCATGACATAAAATATAATTTCTATAGAATTGATCCATCCTTTGGCTATCACTGGATCTATGGTTCCACTAAATGCTGGAGGACGTTTCCTCATAAAATGATCCACAAAATTGATGTTTCGTAATTATAGGTTAGGTTACTCTCTATCATGTATACCACCACTATTTATCACCTAATTCAAATTATCCATTTTGTCTCAAACTACTCGGTTCCGATTCCCACCATTCCAAGCTGTATATTCAGACAAATTTCAGCCTCTTTGTGCCTTCCTACATCAGCATCACTATTTCTTTTGTAAAAAACCCATTCATAATAGACATATCTTAAATGAATAAACATGGCAATATTTAAATACTATATCATTTAAAATCATACATAATTTAAAATAATTATGGTTTTCAATTAACATCATCCTACCCTCTAATGTTATCTAAACCATCTTTTGATACCAACTATAAGGAACTATCCTTAAAACATTACATTTTCTTGGATTTTAAAAAAGAAAATATATTTTTACATAGTGGGGATATTTTTAAGATTTATAGGATTATAGAATTAGGAAATTAAACATACATAACATCCCATAATCATACATGTGGATACTCCAAAAACAGCATCCACTTTTTTAAAAATATTAATCTTTTCAAATAAAACATAATTTCTTGGAAAAATCATCATAACATTTAAATATTCTTCCTTAATTATCATACACATACTTATAACCTATGATAAACATTTAAATACATGGGATGAGAATAGAAAATTTCAGTATGGGATAAAAATAGAGAAACTATTAGTCAAGTGATAACTTAAAAACAAATATAACCCATTTCATAATAACACATTATCATGCATAAAAACTTCATGTAGTTTTCTCGGTACATATTTAACATATAAAACATAGAATAACCCTTAAACATGGAATAAAAATTCATTAAAATTCCATTTCTATAGTCACTAATTCATTGGGGAGACACAATGGGGCTCACCCGTCATATCTTGAGCTATATTGAGCTCAACCCAACAAATCTGGAGCTATAATGGGCTCAACCCAACCTATCTTGAGCTATAATGGGATCAACCAAATATATCATAATCTATAATGGGATCAAACCAACATAACTATGTCCATAAAATATATGATAGAAATAAGGAATCATGATATTATGATAAATTACTCATTCTATATATAAAAATATCCCTTTTGAATTTAATTAAAGAGTCATTTAAAAGGATTTTAAAACGAAAGTCCCTTACAAATATAATTGGGGTGAAAAATAATACAATTGAATGGATATGTGTATAAATTATAAATAAACATATGTAAACATACTATAAAAAAAATTAATCATAAAAATATTTTTAATACCACATAATAAATAAAGATGAAGGTTAACCCAAAGAATAGAAATTGGGTTAATAATTCAAATACCTCGGGTTTTTCATAGTTAAAATGTATTTAATCCTCCAATATAATTGATAAAAAAGTGTTATTATTATTTATATAATAATAATAATTTTTATAACTTTTTATATGACAATTTTTTTATATCATTCCATTTATTAATTTATAACAATTTTTTCTTTCAGTTGGTTTGGGTGCGTTCTTTAAATGATTTCCATGGTCGGTTCATAAAGGATTTCCCTATCTGATGAAAATTCAACTCCATAAATGAAATGAGATTTTATTAAAATGTTTAAATAATATAAAATTATTCATTTACTCCTTTTGGTTATATGGTTTGATGATGAATCATTAGATAAATCATTACTGATAATCATTAGGTTATTTTGGTGAATTTTGATCCTTGTAAACCACTTTTGTTTTTTAAAATATTAGTATGCCTGAACACTATTTAAAAAACATAATATATCAAATAATATGTATAGTAAAATATTATTTAACAATATTTATAGTTTTATGACTATATTTGGAGTATGTAAAGAAAATTTAAGGCATAGTGTCCATGATGTTGGTAAATCGACACATCAAGAACAATAATTGTTTTAGAATAAGTGGGCTAGAAGAAGTGTGATGATGAATGTATCTATAAACATGAAAAAACTACATTATATATAATTTATTTTAGCTTTAATTACTCTTGGATAAAGATAAAAGAAGAGAGTAAAACAAAAGAATAGAATTGGAAATTAAACACAAGTAAATAAAGCAGGATTTTTACCTCCTGCTCTCTACTCTTGAAGATCCTACTTAAGGCCTTTGGCATTGGCTTTTTGGGGATACCAATAGGTCATGGATGTGGGGAAGATCATCATGGAGGGGATTGGTAAGACTTTAGTAAATTATCCAAGCTTGAGTGGTGTGATAGGAATAGGGGGTGACAGTGGTATTTAGAGTGGAGTAGAGGAGGGGTTTTCCATTATTTTATTCATTATTTCATTATTTTTCAACAAGACAATCAATAGTGATGATTAAATGACTAAATATAGTAATACATTCAAGTGAGCTAATGATAATTCCAATTCACATCATAAATTACTCAATAATGAAGTGAAAATTAATTCATTTTTCACATTTCATAAATTATCAAATTTTACTATTCACTAAAAGTTCAAGTATTTCAGAAAAATACCAAAAATTCACCACAACCATTTTTTGACATGGAGAATTGAATAATGAACCCCATATTATCAATATAATTTCCCAAATATGAGAAATTTATTTTTTTTTCTTTTGAGTCATAATTTATTCAAATAATAATACTTTTAAAACTATAACTCATTTTATAACACCTTGAAAATTTAATTAGGCTCCAATAAAATTATCTTATAGCCATAATAAAATAAAATAATAATTTACGATTACATTTTAGGAAAATAATTTTTCAATGAAATTGTTTAATTAATCATATTTTTTAATAAAATATTTATAACTTACAAAAATACTGACACCTATATAGTGATCATATTATCACTTATAATATTCATTTTTATTATACATTCATGGGTGAGGTTACTATACATTTATCTAGATTACTATTCATAAGAGTTATATTACTATTCATAAGGGTACGTTACTATTTGTAAGGGTGTGATAACATTTTCCAAATATTATGTTAGTCCTATCAGACTCAAAATAAATTATTGATAACAACCATGTATGTATATTTTTTTAATTATAAACACATTAATGTCAAAATTATTTTTAACATCTAGTTTATAATTGTCTACCTAAAACAATGTATAATTATTTAGAGACTCGATGTTTCATGCATTAAATTAAATTAATTTGTAAAAACTTTCATGGGGTGTTGCATTAACACCTATCAAAATCATATTAAATGACTAAATTTGACCATTATCATCTATGGTTCAAAATGAAATCACATAATGGACACTTTCCCATTAATATGACATTAATATTATTAAAATCAATGAATGTGACAAAATGTCACACTATCATTTTATATATGTATATTAATTTTAATATTAGGATAGATAATAGATAACATCGACTATATCTAGTGTTTGGAAAACTAATAGATTTACCTACATCAAGTAAATTTATTTATATTTTTAAAGATTAAATAATTACCATTACGGATGAAAGAAAAGTGGCACAGAAATTATTTTATTAATGGAAATATCAAATAAATCATTTAAAAATATTTAAACAAATTTAATTTGACATAATTGTGGTGGTACACGAATTTTATAGTTTAATATGACATGTTATAGGTATTCTAAAATAATTTTATATAAGTTATATTACTTTAGGTATTTTATTAATGTCAATGTCATTAGTTGTGTCAAAATTGACACATGTGATATTTTATGGAAATAATTTTTAATTAAATTATTTAAAAATAATAATAATTTTAAATAAGGAAAAAGGGAAGATATATTTTCAAAAATAACATTAATTCTCTATTTTTTACCAATTTACACTTAATAAGTAAAAATTACATCCACATAGTAAAGAAACATTTCTAACCATATTTAAATTTAAAATGGGTTAGTTAAGGGTTAATCAAAATGATAATGATTAAAAAAACAAAAAAACATGTCTAAAGTATTTTTTTTAATTGTAAAACATTATTTTATCTTATCAAGGAAATAATACACTATGGAGGAATTTTAATTTAAAAAATAATTTATATTAATTTAACAGTTTTGTTATTTGTAAAGGTTCTTATCCCCCCACTATTAAAATGAAACCTCTCCTCCTATTTTAATCACATATATAAGGACCTTTGGAATATCCAAAAACATCCCATTTCCTCTCCCTATATCCCCTAATTCATTCTAAAGCCAACACTTTTGGAAGAAAGATATCCTAAGATGTACTTTTGTGCATACCAAAAGGAGTTACCTGAAAAAGATGTAATTGTTTTACCACATATTTCAATGTTATTTCTTCTTATACTTCCTCTTTCTATGTTGTTTCCAAATAAAAGTAATAAATAAATTATAATACACATAATTATATGTTATTATAATCCTGTAATAAACATATCCCTTATTTTATCCATAAGACGAATAATAATATAACCATGTGTGTGCACATACGAGTTTCCATCTCCATTTTGTGGTGTAATTTGTTATTCCACGATACATTAATTGGATGTTTATAATGATGAGTATAATGGATATATATAATTAATATTAAATTATAATGATTTTCCAAAACTAATAAACCATCCAATTTTATACCATTTAACTATCAAGGGAATGATTCTGTCACTCGTGCGTACGTACAACCTACCATCTCCACGACGTGGTGAGATTCATTCTCCACGTTAACAATTCAAGAATTATTATAAAATTTATATGATTAGTGAAATTAATAATTATAAAATTAATTTCAATCTAGGAATGATTAAAATAAATAATATTCATAATAAACATGAATTACACATCCAAACATGAATGGGGAAATTAAGTAGTTAACACCCGAAATAATGGTAATATTGAAACACTATTAACAAAATGATATAATATGATCATATATGATATCATAAAAATGTATTTGGTTCTGTTATAATTTAATATCATTATTTAACCATTATACAGGATGTTAAATAACCCTCAACTAAGGGAAATTACCAGTTGAGGGTTAATTTATCAATCACTAAATTATCCGAGATTATTTATACATAAGTATCTACTGTGATATTTTTATCACCCCCATCTATGTTTCATAAAATGTATTTTAAAACACTATAAACAATTTTTTAATGACATTTTTACTCATGTTTGACTTTTTATATAAAATGTTTTGAAATTATTCTTTTTTCATTTTCCAAACGAGGTACTTTATGGTCTTTTTAACAAGTTAGGGAAAGAATGTTTTTTAACTTATGTGGTGCAATTGCCCATTTTTTATTGTTATGATGCATTAACATTTGGATGATTCCCTTACATGAGTATACGTTTATTTTGGAATGAAATTTTTTCTTTTATAATTTTGCATCTTTTAAGTGATTTAAATGTAAAAAAGTGATATCTCTCTTAAATAGTTTTAGTAAATTAATTAAAGAAATTTTATCTATATCGACATCCTTTGATGAATTTTATGCTAGAGTATGGTTTATTTATTATGATACAATAATCCATACTTTATTTTTATACCATTCATGGTTTATGGTGAAGGTATTAACATTGTTATGGTAGTTTTAGTATGAATTTTTATGCTATGTTTCACCCTTTTAATATAAGGAATGCATTAGACTTAGTAAGTGATGGGCATGGCCCATTATAGCCCCTTGATGTATCGGTAGGTCTTAAGAGACAAACTAGATATGGAATTGGCTGAGTCCTTTCCCATTTATTAACAAATATTTAATTTTCCAAGGCCTTATCAATTAATTTTTAAAAGTCTTGCATGAGGTCTAAAAAGTATGTTTCAGATGTTCAGAATTATAAATTCACTCATTATGAGATTAGTTATTGATATTACATGTGATTATTCGACTAGTATAATATCCATGTGAATGTTTAAGTAGAAATTTTTTGATATATTATTTACTTATTAAGTTAATGTTTATGTTTAAAAGTATTTTATTTAGTTTTATAATTTCCTTAATGTTTATGGTTATTTAGGATAGATTCCTCTACATTGATTAACCTTAATGAGCCTCTGAGCTCTACCATTTTGAATGATTTATTTTCCAGGGATTCCATTAATTGTTTTATGGTTGATATTCTAGGTTAAGATTAAATAATAACATCATTATCAAAGAAGGGACTATCTTGAATATTATATTTTGAATTGTAATGAATGGTTCATGTATGAAATCTATTTTCAATGACGGCTAAACTGGTTGGTCCATCAGGATATGATTCCTTATAATCAAACCAATGTAAAATAATAATACAAAAGTTATGGAATTTTGGGTTCGGTGTGTTATAGTTAGTATCAGAGGAATCTTAGAAATAACCATTGATATTATATTTAGAAAACATTTATTAGAAAACATAACCCTATTAATGAATTTTAGGATACTTCTAAGTAAAATATATCATCCTTTTGATTTGGTAATGTATAACATAGATTAATCCTATAGAAATATTAATTTAGAAGAAGATTACATCATTTATAGATCATTGAAATTATTCTTCATGATCATATCACTAGTATTAGTGTTTCTCCTTTTGTACATTGAGTTTTGTTCAATGATTAGGATCAACAAGGTTAAAAAAGTAATGGTTACACTACTGATAATGAAGAAGCTACAAAAGAAAATTTATATGGTTATTGTATTAGGGAATAATATATTGAAGCATAAATAAACGTTTAATAGTGAAGTGGAATGATTAGGGTTATTTTTAATTGATTCAAGAATTATCACATCAATGGTTCTATGGTTATATGATTTCTGATATATATAAGGATTGTACTACTGTACTTCTTATTTAAGGATTTGAAAGAATGAATTATTTCATGTAAGGATTTTGAGGTAATAAAGGTGTTTTTTAATAAGAGATACATTACCTTGTTTGGGGAATCTTAAGTTATAATTGATTTTGGAAATTTTGATATCCCATTAAACTTTATTTTGGGTGGAACTGTTTTGGAAAAGTCATAATGTTAGAATGTATTAATTTTTGCATTTAAAGTATTTTTTAAGGTTAAAAATTTTATTAAGGTAATTTTGTAATGTTATAATGATATATTATTTGAAAAAGGATAATTCAAACGTCAGTTGACAACCTTTCATGACTATAAAGGCCGCAAGACATGAACTCACTACGGAAGGGGCATAAGGGGTCATCGCCTACCAATGGCCTACATGATGTAATGGCCAGTATAAGATAGTTTTCTTTATTTAAAACATATGATAAATGAAGTATTGGTTTAACTTTGGAACCATTTATGAATATTAAAAATAGAATATTTTAAATTTTATTACCTATTAAAGAGAAAGATGTGTTTCTGGTAGAAATTATTTAAAGGATGAAACTCTACTTGTCACGTAAGTATGTTTCATTATATTATTACTCTATGAAGTAAACAAATTCTTAAAATATAGTTAAAGGATCATGAAATAGAAATTATTTTCCTATTACGTTCTTTGGAGATGAATCAAATGTCACCTTGGGTCATTGTAGATTTATATCTTTGTGGTTGTAAACATTATTATAACCATGTTCTCTGTCACTCTCCATAAAAACATGATGGTTATATTTTATTTCATATAAATATTTTATTACATGGAATCCTAGAATGTGTTATCTTTGGTTACCTTTTTACCTCCCTTTCTTTATTTTTAAATAGAGTTCTCATTAATCCATTTTCTGATTTGAGATTTACATAATGATATTGATAAGTGAAAGACGCTTATTTTTCAATCCCTTGATTAAATTTCAAGGATGCAATTTATTGAAGAATGGGAGAATGTAACACCCCGAGACATTATAATATTTTTATATCTAAATAATTATAATTTTTTTCTTTTTTCTTTTTATGAAACAAAACTTTAATCTCATGTTACCCACAAAATTTACTTGGATTACATTATAGGAAAGGCCTAGTATTTCCAAACCATGGTTTATTAATAAAATATTATTATTTAATATGATATATAATATAGATGATAAATTAGTGGATATGAATAGTATTAACCATATTTTTATTTTATATATTTTTTAAAATTTGGAAATTCATCTTATGTGTTTCTTAGACATAATATAAGAAGAAATTAAAATTTAAGGATAAAATAAGTATTTTTCAAAAAAAAATACAGTTTTACTACCTTTTGATGACGCAACCATTTTAAATACAATATTTAAAATTTTCATATATTCCATTTTAAAAATTGATTTTCTTTTTGGAATTATGAGAAAAATATTTAGTTTGATAAATATTTGGTCTTTTTCTGATAACATTCAAATATTGATTAATAGTGAAAAATACTTAATTTTAATTGAAAAAAACATTTGTAATTGAAACAATTTATAGTGTTAAATTATACATTTGAATTTTTTTAATGTATAATGAGATTATATTTTTATCATTTAATATTATTTACATCATTGGAATTATTTTCACATTAAAATTAGATATAAACACAAGTAAATATTTTTATGGTCATTACTTTTGAAAAATTCATTTTCTCATTTTAACAACGGAGATTAAAATTAAATTAATTACAATGAGTTCTGTGTTTTAAATTTTAAAAAATGGATTTCATATTTCAAATTAGTGGTTCCAAATTATTTTAATAGGCTTATTTTATTTTTTGGCATTATGAATAGTAACAGTAGAAATTTTTTATTATAGTGATTAAGGGTGAATCGGGTAATTAAAGGTAACATTAATATTATAAATTACCATAACACCAATACAAATCCTTTTTGATGACCAGAATCAACCCTTATCATATATGGTTTATATTTAATCACTTAATTTCTACTTTCTCTTGAATATGACATTAATATTGTTAAAATTAATGAATGTTACAAAATGTCACACTCTCATTTATATAAGTAAATTAATTTTAAAATATATATTAACAAGATATAACATCTATTATATGTAGTATTTTGAAATATAAAATAATTTTGTACATCATATTAATTTATTTATAAATTTTAGAGATTAAAAAAATTCCATTAAGGTTGACACAATAGTGACCCACATATTATTTTATTAATAGAAATATCAAATAAATGATTTAGAAATATTAAAATAAATTTTATTTTACATAATTGAAGTCATCCAATTATTTTATAGTTTAATAGTAAATGTTAGGAGAATGCTAAATTAATTGTTTAGATGTTATCTTGAATTATTTATTTTATTAAATTCAACATTATGAATGGTGTCAAAATTGATACTTATGATATTTTATGATAATAATATATAATTAAATTATTAAAAAATAATAAAATTATTAACTTATTATAAGGGGATATATGTGGTCTAAAATATCATTAATTTTCCATTTATGGTCCAATTGACACTTCATATGTAAAAATTACATCAACTTATTAAATAAAAATTGGATAACACAGTTAACATTAAAACGTGTTAATTAAGGGTTCATCAAAATGATAAGGATTAAAATAAAAAAATACATGAATAAAATCTTTTGTTTTGTAATATTACAACCTTATCGTATCTTATGACATTGGATTTTCTTTAACATAAAAAATGATTTACAAATTAATATAAAATAGGATACCTCTTCATGATTCAATGAGTAATGTTCACTGTTTTATAATACAATAAATAATAAAATTATGGTCCAATATCCACATAATAATTACATTAAACATGGTAAGAGATATAATATTCAAGAAATGACATCAAATTTTATATATAAAAGGGGACACATTATAACTTTTCGATAATAAATCTGATGTTTTTTTATATCTATATTATATAAAAAATTCCATACATATCTATTTTCATTTTCATAATGATATTATCTATCAAAAACTATTTCCTATGAAGGCGTTAAACTCAAAATAAAGATAGTGACTTGACGATAATAATAATGGATTACAAGAAGAATTCTAATTTCTCTTTTGGGATTGATTTATATAAAAATAATTTAGTACTCCACTTGTTTTTCATACATGATTATATTATCAATATTATTGGATCCCTTTTCTCTGTTAATTTTTAATTTTCATCTGTCACCTACCAATAAACAACTTTTTATATTATCAACTACGTCTAAGTATGTTCCTTTCAAACACTATTTTTTAATATCAATTATCATCTTAATCATTAATTGAATTTAATATTTATTTAAAATAAAAAATTCATAATTATGTTATATATAATTTTTTCTTAATGAAACTAATATTTTTTCTCATTTCACTTCCTTTAAAATATTTTAAAATTCATGTCCCACCGTGGTTGTTTCACAAAAAAAAATTAATGATTATGCTATTATATACACTAATATATTGATTAAAATTTATTTAGTTATAAAATACATCATATATAATAATATAATTAAATTATTTATTTTGTAAAAAGGTACAATAAACATTATAATTTATAAAAATAATTTTCAATATAATATTCCATTAATTCAACATAAAACAAGGTGACTGAAGAAGAATATATTAATTGATACTAATGTGTGACCTATTGAACAATTTTGAAAATTGAGAGACGTTGAATATATTCCCTAAAAACACTTGGGATTTTGATTATTTTTTAATAATAACATTTTTATGATACCAATTTTTCAATGTAGTTTTGAAAAAAATGTTATAGAAATAGTTTTTTAAAATTATATTAATTTTCAAAATGAATCAAACATAACAATGGAGATTAATTGATAAAATAAATATTAAAATTTTGTGAACTACAAAATTAATTATAGTAGATTGAATTTTCATTAGTTGGATTGTTCTTTCTTGAAAATTACGGACTCAAGGTAAGGGTTTCTTTTTTGATACCTTTATTAAATCAATGTATTATCTTTCTATATTTCATGTTATAGAAATTTCAGGATTTATTATTTTAAAATATAAAAAAATTAATTCCTATATATTTAATTCATTTTTCACATGTCAACATAACATTTAATTTATTCTGGATGAACACTCTACTTAGTCGTTACATATAAGTGGACTCAACCATTTCATTACATTTAATTTACGAATCATTCCCCATATTCCCATATTCATTATATTGTCTTATATATTTCGTAATCTAGAACAATATGAATTCATATATACACTTTATATTAAATTTAAATATCATTTAAAAAGTGTGAAATTAATTGATTTTAGAATGATTTCCATAATAGAAATTTTATATTGACATTGAATTTTATAAAAAATGTGTTATGGGATTATTTTCTTTAACCTTTACAAATGATACAATTTTTCAACAGTTTTATTTTATTTTCACTATTGTGATTTCTATCCATGTTTTTTTGGTTTCCAAGGGAAATTTATATTCTCAATATTTTTTAAATTGTTTTCACTGAAATAAATTCTTTTAGAAACATAAATGTTGTAATTTTGTATTTTTCAGCTAATTTATTGTGTTATTATAAATTTTTTAACATCTATGTCAATATCCTGTAATTTTTCTTATACTTTACTTTGGATACTTCCTATTGATTCCATCCACTTTCTTCCTATGGATGACATGTGATTGTGTTTTTTGAAAATTATCATTGAATAAAAAAAATAGCCTTTAATTATCATTTTATGCCATTATGAATACATTCATGTTCTTGTCATACAAATATATATTTAGGATTATTACAAAAAAAATTACTCTAGTAAATACCACTAATTCATTAGGTATTATCTAATATATCATGAGTTGACTATGAGTTTTTAAGGTGATTTATTCATTGTATATACTTTAATGAAATATCATGAGGTAATCTTTTTTTAAAACCACTTATATAATAACATTGAACTAATAAAATCTATTAAAATGGTTTTACAATGGTTTTCAATTTATCTATTCTATTTTAAAAAATATATATAATTTTATAATAGCAATCCTTCACCTATGTTTGAAATGAAATTTGTTATTATTTTTACACACATTATGTTATGTCATAATTACAATATATATGTTATATCTAACCTTTATTTTATGTTTATATATGATGTTTTATAGTAATTTTATTATTATTTCAATGTTATGGTTACTAAATTTAATTATATAACATCCTATGATTCTTAATATCGGATTATAGGGGTCTGTGGCTTAGTCATTCTATAAATTCTCAATGTTTTAATATAAATTTTTCATATAAATGATTATTAGGTTTTATTTTATGTGATAGTGAAAATAATAAACAAAAATAAACCCTTGTTATTTAATTGAGAAAAAATATTGCATTTGTAGATAAAATAAAATACATTATGATTTTGAATTTGAAACCACATGATGAAATTTAATTGTGGTGTAAATAAACATATATATATTAAAATAACACAAATATAAAATCTATATCCTCATGGTTTGCCATGATTATTGGGTTAAAAAATTAAACTATAGTATGAAGGAAAATTATTAGGAATAAAAATAACATGATGAGAGATTTTTAATTGAATAATTTTTAGTAAAGCCTATAATGTTATATAATGTAATTTAATATGACCATTATATATATATATATATATCAATTTTTATTCATATCCATAATATATATAAATCCATTAGTTGAGTAAACATTTGCATTATTTTTAAAAAAATTATAATATTTTGAATAAAAAGTAAAAAACATATAATTCACAAAGCCAATATAAATATTATTTTATGTGAAATATATTATAAGAACTTATTTTTTGTATCAGTTTTTTTCCTTGAGAAGTATTTTTTCTATATGATTAACAAATATCCTATATTTTTATTCTTAAAAATTTACTATAACTAAATATATATATTTTGGATTTTTATCATATAAAATATTTTCTCAGTTGAATAATTTTCATTTTTGTCAAATGTTTGAATTTTGTGGGAAATTTGAAAATATAATATTTTCCAAAAAGTGTTATTTCATGTAATTTAATTGATACATTGTATTTTTTATTTTGTTTTAACCTAAGAAAATATCATCATTATATTTAATAATCAAAATAATTCAATAATCATCAGAAATAAATTTGTTTTTTATATTATTAAAATTTGATAGTTAAAAAATTAAAAAAAATAAAATCACATTGAAATTTTTTCACTTATATTAACATTATTTTTTGATAATACTAAATATTGACTTTTAAAAATTGTAATTAACATTTTTAATAAGGAGTTTCAAATTTATTAATGAGTTTAATTTTTTTTTTCTATTATGAATAATATCATTCATTAAAATTATGTCAACACTAATATGATAAAATAAGGAAAATGAGATATAATTAAGAAATAATGTCAAACGTATCCTATAACCATTTAACTATTCTATACGATAGGTGTTTTAGGGAAATAACACTCAATGATTTTGATATTTTTAAATTTTTGGACAGTTTTTTATTACTAGGACAATTATATTATTTTATGTAAATGATAATTGAAAAAATGACACTCTCTTCCTCTTAATATATATAATATATTATCAAGCAGATAAAAACAATTTATTAGTGACAATAAATTAAAATTTCTAATATAAATAATTTTTTTTCATTATATTAATTTTTTTTTAATTATTAGTGCTGGTATATTTACCTTTTACACTTTTCAATGATAATATAGTGGTTGTGAAAGTAGTAGAAAATTCAATGAAAATAATTTTGAAAAACTAAATATATTTTTATTTAGATTAATTGTGGTATAAATAATTTCTATATGTAATTATGATATATAATTAATTTTAAATGTTTATATATTTAAAACCCATGGATTTCATTGTGTCATTGGGTAAAATTAAAAAGATATCCAAAAAACTACATTAATAATATATTAAGATAAAAAATATTTTATTTCATTATTTAAATATGATATTATAGGTTTAAAATGGTTGAAAATTTAATACATGTACAATTTTTGAGACACATTCTACATTCTGAGTAGATTTATAATGTTTAGGTAGTAAAAAAAGTATTAACATTCTACATGTTAAAAAGTTTTATGTTGAGGGTAAATCAAAAAATAAGTTTTGAAGTATAATAAAAACATGTAAAAATTTTATTTATAGAATGTATTTTTAGAAGATAATGTGATAACATCAAAATCATTGATCTTTTGGGACACATGAATTATTCTATTATTTATTATTCTTTTTTTCATAATATTTACAATTATTCCACTCCTCTCAATTATAAAATAGAACACAATCTCTTATATTCCATACAACATTTGAGCACCCAACATCAATAAATACCTTCCTAGATATCTATAAAATATCACTACCCACATCCTATAGGTCCTAGTTTTACCCAAAGGCCAACCTAATTTAACATCCCAACCTGGGAACCATGTGATAGTGTCCCAAGATAATTTTCTACGTCACATCAAGCACACATCCCCTTATTCTAGAGGCTTCCAACTAGTAGTGAGGTTCTAGTAAGTCATTCATAGGGAGAAAATACCCCCATTTATCAGTGTAATATGCCAGCATAAATATATAAACAATAAAAGAATCATATATAACAAGATAAAGACTTAGGTCACAACATAACGAAACAGAAAATACATTACTCAACTAAAATGGTGAACCTTTTATGCATGTATAAGTGTCAAGTGTCTATAATCCAACTAAAAATAAAGACAATACGACTCCACCAGGAGGGTTTAAAACCACTTCTGGTTCCCTTCTCCAAATTCCACCCCCAATGTCCCACCTATCCCAGGGCCTTTTCTATTATCCAATCCTGCAGTAATATAATATATTCTTATATCGATCAGGCCACCCAAATATGGTGTGAGTACAACTTAGTAGATCACCACCAACGAAGGCTATAATAAGTGCAGTAAAAAGATAGTTCTTGCAGTTCTATAAGGAAATATGCACAATGAAATAATACAATGTTTATTACATTTTCATTTATTTATAAATAACTATATTAACTCTCGGGTTCCCAAGGATACTCATACCTTAATACTAACTTCATCTCATTCCGAAGCCTGAAGTGTTCCCTAGGAAATTTCATATCTTAATACCAAATTCAAGCCAATGCTCAAAGTATCCAAAGACTATACGATACCTCAATACCTGATTCGACTTAGGATAGAGTCGAATGTTCTCGTTAGAGGCCATGAATCAGAGTGATGTAATTTACATTGGTTAATTCCACATTTAAAAGTCACCCAGTAAAAGTTACCAATATCTCAAACATAAGTAAGATGATTGTGTTACCATGCTTACACCTCAATAGAATAACCATGTTCCCATTCACTTTACTTATAATCATAATGACCATGTTACCATGTATACTTCACATTAAAATGACCATGTTCCATTTCCCTTACACATAAATATGTTGACCATGTCACCATTTTTAATTCTCAATTTAGATTGAACGTGTTCCCATTATTTATCACATAAATTATTTAACAATTAATTATCCATCCCACTCCCATTACTAACTCTACACTTAGTTAACACATCAATTCCATTAGTCAACATAATAATTAACTATGTTCATAAAATGATTAATTAATTATTCAATTAATTAACATAACTAACAATTCATATTCCATAATTTATTTTTTTAGAATTAATTATCTCATTCTAAATTTCAACTCTTTATAATTAATCCCATAATAATTTACCTAGATCAAAATCTCAATGGAAATAATTAATACGTAATTAATTATATCAACATAGCCAATTTGAAATATCATAATTAATTTCCAAATCAATTACCTAGATTATAACTGCTATATCTTGTAATGAATTCCCCAAAATTAATTATCTAATAGGGAATCCCCTTAGTCTCATGATTAATTCCCTAATTAATCACCTATTTCAAAAAAACATAAATAAATCAAGTGTTAAATCTTATTAACCCAATTCTATGAAAACAATAGTTAAAGGATTCTATAAATTATATAATATTTCATATATGTATCAAGTCCATGACTATGGGAATTGTATTTAGACCACCCACCTTGATTCATTGATAGATGTTTTCCCAACAGAGATCCCCAAAATCCAAGTAGTGTAATGATGTTGATAAGAGGCTTAGATCTAAATACCTAAACCAAAATCATGATTAAAGACATCAATATCTCATAAATCCAGATCTAGATCCACAATCCTAGATCTATATCTCACTAAATAGGTTTATAACCAATCAAACAGAGGAGATCATCCATGGAAAGATCAAGGGAAGATAGAAGAAATAATGGGAGAAATATCAAAATAAAATCCACTTACCTGGACAAGATATGATCTTCAATTAGGGATTTCAATATCAATGAATGGTGTTTTAATGGCATTGGAATCCCTCTAGGTTTATGGGAGAACCTTTCTTTTCCATTAGGATGTAAAAGTTCTAAGTTAGGGCCACATAGGAGGTGAAACGAGACATTATTGGATGAAAATGAGTGACATCCACAATTTTAGGATCTCATTGTAATCCCTCACATAGTTTTGTGATGCGGTTTGACAAACCATGAACTAACCATGTGTTAAAGTCTACTTCAGAGGGGAACTACACATATACTCTAAACCCATGTTTTAACCATGACGAAGCAACTTCTTTAAATAGAAGAGATCAAACAGTTTCCCCTTAGCAGGCACACAGTTTGTACAAATCGTGCACCTACCGTGCAAATCATCATTTCTCCAAAATATTCATAGTCTTCAACCAAATACACTCCATGCCATAAATCTCATCAAAGGTACTTAACTGAAAACATAAACTACCTGAAATCATGCTCAAGATAACTCCATAAATGTTGGGACCTAACAATCTACCCACCTTAGAACAACTCATTCTCCAACTCCCCTTTCAAGCCATTCTATGATTCCATGCCAAAAATATTAGTCCATTGATCCCTAATATCTCTTTCTCATTCCCATGTTTCCTCTTGTACATGTCAGTTTTTCAATATTAAATGAACTATCGGTATGGTCATTCCCCACAACAATTTCTTACTGCGACCTAACCAAAATATCAGATGCTCTTCAATAGATGCATCTATCTCATGGTCAACCTAATCCACATTGATCAAACGAGAATGGTCAGGATGATATCATCATAGTTGTGTTATATTAAAAACACAACTACGGTAGATCCAATCTGTACACCACCAGAACTATTCTCTCCACTGTCTCAAAAGGTCCAACAAACTAGGGTGCCAACTTTCCCTACCTCCATATCCTATGGTGACCCAACCTATGTGACACATGAAGAAACACATGATCTCACTCTATTAACTCTAGGGGTCATATCCATCTGTCATCAACTGACTTATTTCTAATATGATCATTAGACATACATTTTTTAATCAATTGTACATGTTTAGATATCTCCTACATGAGACTTAGTCCCAATAACTATGACTCACCATCCTCTATCCAGCATATCAATGATATATATAGCATTCTGTAAAGAGCCACATATGGTGCCATGTTTATAGTAACCTAATAACAATTTCTATAGATTAACTCCCCTAAATCAATGTGCTCTTCCAAAGATCCACTGAAGTAATGAAAACATTCCCATAATATATACTCAAGCACCAATATAGTATGTTATGACTACCCATTTGTCTATGGGTCAAAATACATACTCAATAATACCTATGTTTCTATATCTCTCTGAAATCTCGTCTTGAAGCATGAAGTAAATCACGAATCATGATATGAAACAATAGGTTGTGGCACTCTATGTAGATGGACTATCTCTCAAATGTACTATTCTACCAATTGTTCTATTGTAATGATTCCTCTTATAGGTAAGAAATGTGCTACCTTTTTAAGTTGATCCATAATGAACCAAATAGATTCATTCTTCCTAATCGTATTTGGAAGACCCATCACAAATTCAAAGGTCAATTTTTCCACTTTTATTCTAGAATAGGTAGTAGTTGTAGCAATCATACATGTCGTTGATGCTCCTCCTTCACTTGCTGATAGGTGAAGCATCTATTCAAAAACCCTTCTATCTTCTTTTTCATGTCTATACACCAAAAATATCACTATAGAGCATTGTATATTTTGGTTACAGCTAGATGCACAACCCACTTAAAGGAGTAAAATACCTGTATGAGCTCCTCTCACACGCTCATAGGTACCACTACTTGATTCATCATATAGATAATCTCATCATCATCTATCAACGTGTCTGAAGATGTCTCCCCACCTTCCAAGATTTATCTCAAGGATATGAACTTCGTATCCTCATATTCTTTGTCCTTGATCCAAAACAAAAGCATAGAATCCACTACAATTGAAACCAAAGTAATCTTCTCTTGACTCTATTGAACTACCACATGCATTTTATCCATCATGTTCATCATCATCCACTCTATAGACGATTCCTGAACCATCTAAGTTTGTGTTTTCCTTCTCAAGGCACCATTCAAACTATTTCCCTTCCCAATAATATATGGCAGTACATAATCAAAAGATTTTATATACTCTACCTTTCTCCTCTACCAAATAATCAAATCATAATGTGAAAATAAATACATCCTGATCTTGTGATCTATATAGATTGTAATATTTTCTCCCCAAATATTGTGTCTCTAATACTTAATAGAATAAACTATTGCTACCAACTCGAGGTCATGTGTAGGGTAATTCCATTCAAGATGCCTCAACTTCCATGACTCATATACCACAACTCAATCTACCTGCATCAGCATAGCTCATAGTCTAATACCGGAAGCGTTATAAAAAAATATATACTCATCACCTAACTCAGGTTGGATCAATATTGGTCGTGATGTCAAGAAGTTATTCAAATCCTAAAAAAGCTCTGTGAAAAGTCGGTAACCATTCAAACATAACACCTTTTTTGGACATTCTCGAAAGTGATGCTTCTAATGAGAAATGTCATGGATCAACCTACTATAATATTCAATTAATACCAGGATGCTTCATATGTAAAAAATTTCCTGTTATGATCCTACTAAACAATTTATAGAACATTATTTAGGTCCACTAATACACCTTCCCCCGATATAATGTTCTCCAAGACGTGTACCTGGTCAATCTAAAATTGACAGCTAGATAGATTTTCATATAACTGATGCAATATCAGTGTACCCGGTACGATGTAAATATGTAGGAAATGATCATCATGAGTATTAGGGTACTCTAATACATCATCCACAAACACCACCACAAACTGATCCAGATATGTGTGAATGATCCTATTCCTCAATGAAATAAATAGTACTGTTGCATTTTTTAACCCAAAGGGAATTAAGACAAACTGAAAAAGTACATACATGATTTTGAACATTGTCTTCTATATATCTCATGTCCATACTCTCAAATGATGATAACCTATTCTCAAATTGATATTTAAGAGCACACAAGATCCCTTCAATTGGTCATATAAATCATCGATATTTGGAAGTGGATATCATTTCTTCAGAGTCATTTTGTTCAAAATTAGATAATCGGCACATAAGTGTATTCACCTATAATACATATCTAAAGAAAACTGGTGGTCCCCACTAAGGAATACTTGGATGGATAAATCCATAATCCTTTAATTCCTCCAAATGATTCTTGAGCTCATAAAGCTCTATTAGTTCCATTCTTTACTTTGGAATTGATACTCACTCAGCCCCTAGCATGTTCTCAATAGTGAATTCCATATCTCACTGAAGTGGTATCCTTGATAATTCTTATGGAAATACCTATTGAAATAGTTCCACTACTAGTGGGAGGACATCATTCTGAAGACCTTGGTCATACAATAAAAGACTAGAAACATGGGATATGAGCTCTCCTATTTTCTGAGTAAATGGTCTTTCTCAGACATCCAGGATATCCCACTCTCAATAATGAATATATTGGTGACCCTTACGAGGTGTGAATGTTACCCTACAATGGTAATAGTCGATGTGGGATCGGTATGAAACTATCCAATCCATAACCATAATTAGGTATAAGTCTGTCATATATAGAACATAAATATCACCTAGGAAACGATATTTCTCGATCACTAGTGTGAATCCCTTGTATAGATAGATATTTATATATTGTACTCCCAATTATGTATCTATAGTCATAACCCTTCTCACAAACTCCACCACTAGGTTCAAACCTTTATCAGGTTTTGAAAATGTAAAGGAATGAGAGGAACCAATATCAAACAAGGAACAAGCTAAATTGGAAGCAACTAGAATAGTACCTCTCACTACCGATTGTCTTGCCTCACTATCCACAAGTATAGGCTTTACTGCATGTAACTGTGTTTCCCCTCTTCCCTCGGATAGAGTCTAACTCCCCTAAGCAGCACCACTCTACTAATTTGGGTGCTACTTCCCAGAAACAACACACCCACAACCTATACTACCCCTGTAAGTATAACTACTACTTCCATATTGATATGGATGATAATATCCTCTTCCAACACTCTAAATATTCTCAGCTACTCCTTTAGCACCAATCTATCGGTTTGACCAGAATAATTATTATACATGTCCCGTCATTTCACAAGATCGACACACTATAGTTAGTTAGGAACAATGTTGATGATAGTGTCCCAGCCTACCACACTAATGAAAGATCACCCTAGTAAGGTCCAATCAAACCGACCCTCCTATCTACACACTTTACTTCCCAATACATTGGGTAAAGTTATCATAAATATGCTTACGCCTCTTGTAATTTTCACCTCCAAGTCATCTAGTAACAAATTCCTATCCAGCACCGGAAGCATCCATTAGGTTCCCTTAAACTATGAGAGATTGATCCACCACATATGTAAACTTATTATGGCCAAAGATAATCACCTAGGACATAATATCACAATTAATTCCATCCCAAAAATGTGTTGTTTGAGCGTCCAAATCTCTTGCTAAATATAGGGTAAATAATTGAAGATCTGTGTATCATCCATCATAGTCCATCACTAACATTCATTCATGTTTTAGATGCATAAATATAGCATCATTCTCTTGTCTTGATGTCTCTCTATAAATGTATTCAAAGAACCACTCTATGAAGTCATTCCATAATATACGTTCTATCTATCTATTTCACACCTAAATGTCCCACCAGTGATTCTATGATCGCCATAGTATATAATTATCCAACATGACCCTCCACTCATATGGAGTCTCTAAATGGTCAACTATTGTCTCTATGGACTCAACCATGAATTCAGCTCCATCTAGTCCACCCTCTGTAGTAAAAGTCATTGGGTTCTTTTATTGAAACCCCCTTGTCAAGTTGCACATACCTTTCACAACTCAACCTGGGTCTCTTTCCATGAATTTCATGAAGTGATCGAAGTTCTCTCAAAACTTCTCCCATTTATCATTAGCTGGAATGATTAGTGCCACAAGTTTCCTCACTGGAAAATCATTTCTTGGCATGACCCTTAGTCATCCCCTCAACAAGAATCATGGGGGCATAATCTCTCAATGAGAAACACACATATCATGTCTAAGAACACAACCTTATAACATTTACATTGGAGGAAATAATCACAATAGTTCACAAAATGTATTTTCCCCCAAATATCACAAAACAGTCAAACTGAGGATCTATCACTACCCTAATCCATCATACTCCCAGATTTTGGATAACAAGGGTAAACACACTCTCATAATCAATTTTCTCATTTAGAAACCCAATTATTCTCATCTGGAATCATTTTTTACAATCTTTTTCAATTCTTGTTTTGCACTATTTTTTATTTTAATATCAAAAACAAGGAAAATAGTTCACGTTTAACAATTTACCCATATCCTGTTTTCTAGTTCGCGGCTAAAATGATGCATCTCACCATAACCCTGATTTCATTGAATGATGCATGAAGACATAACACTAACGCCATTCTAGGCCATAAATTAGTACTAAATTTTTTTAAAAAAAAATATTAAAATATCTGCACAAGTGTATCGCCCAAGGTGAAATAATATTCAACTATAAGTGAAAACAATAATAACAACAATCCCAAACTGGGTACTTTGGTTTTCCCCCACGCATGGGTTTTCCAATCCCATGCAAGATCCCATTTCCAAGCCCATAATCTTTTTAGTCTAATGTCTACCTTTCACAAAACTACTATACAAAAGAATACCAAAGAAAATCATAGCTCTGATACCACATTGTAATTTCTTGACCCGAGAACCATGGGATGGTGTCCCAAGATAGTTTTCTATGTGACATCAAGTGCACCTCACCATACGCTAGAGGTAGCTAACTAGCAATGAGGGTCTAGTAAGTCATTCATGGGGAGACTATACCCTCATTTATTAGAGTAATATATGTTCTAAAATAAATAAACAATAGTTAAATAATATATAAACATAACAATTATCAGGACAAAAGATAACCAAATATGAAATAAAATACTCAAATGGAAGGGAAAAAATTCTATTATAATATAATTGTCAATTGTTTATAATGGTACTGAAAATAAAGACATTGTGACTCCCCCAAGTGGGTTCTAAACCATGTTGGGTTCTCTCCTCCAAGATCTATCCCTAGTAACCACCTATCCTAAGGAATTTTCCCTTATCTAATCCTTCAAAAAAATCTATCCAGGTTTTGATATCACAGGAAGAATAAAGAGTTAGTAAAACTCAGTAGGCCACCAACAACCGTATCTAAAACAAGTCTAGTTAAAAGGAAGTGCATGTAGTTCTATATGTAAATCAGTAAAATTTAATAATAAATAGTTTATCACATTTTCATGAATTATTATCTATTTAAATTAACTCATTGGTTTCCAAGGATACCTGTACCTCAATACAAATTTCATCTTGTACCAGAGCCAAAATAGCTTTCTAGGTAACATTGTATATTAATACCTACTTCATTCTGAAGCTCCAATTATGCAAGGATTCTATGATATCTCCATAGATGATTCGACTCATGTTGGTGTCGAATATTCTTGTGATAGGCTGTATCTCAGAGTGCATTTATTTTCATTATTTAATTCATCATTTAAACGTCCCCTTTTCAAAGTTTCCAATATCAAAAATGTAACTAACATGACTATATTACCTTAATTACTCCTCAATAGAATTAAAATGTTCCCGTTATCCTTACTCATAAGCACAATGATCATGTTACCATGTATACATTACATTAGAATGACCATGTTCCCCTTCTCTTTCTTATAAGAATGATGACGATGTTACCATTTGTACTTCCCAATTTAGAATGACAATGTTCTAATTCATTATCACACAATAAATTATCCAATTAATTATCCACTCTAATCCCATTAATAATTCCACAATTACCTAATACACCAATTCCTTTAGTCAGCTTAAAAATTTACTAATTGCATCAAACCATTAATTAATTTCTCATTTTATTAACCAAAATTGTCATGACCCGACCCTACCCAGGCCTGAGCCGCAACTACCCCAAGCCCACCTCCATAGGCCAGGGGCTGGAGACCAGTGTCGAAGGCATAACAACTCAGGGAGACCTTGGCATATGTACCTGTACACACACACACGCAGCACACTCAATGAAA
This sequence comes from Viscum album, assembly GCA_963277665.1. Classification (NCBI taxonomy): domain Eukaryota; kingdom Viridiplantae; phylum Streptophyta; class Magnoliopsida; order Santalales; family Viscaceae; genus Viscum; species Viscum album. The sequence goes on along the minus strand of OY728146.1, from coordinate 636,281,697 downwards.
AAGTACAGAGTAAAAAGAAAATCAAAGTACCAACTGCTATAAATAAACCACAATGTGCATCAACCTATAAAAGTACAAAGTAAAAGATGAATGTAAACTGAAAAGGAAATGAGAAAAACACACGCCCAACCAGAAAAGTACCACAACCCGGAAACATGTAAACAAAAGAAAAATAGCTGGAAGGGTCCTCCACATAGAACCCGACTCCGACCACCGCACGCGGTCTAAGCTCCAATACTCCTAAGCTCCGCTGAAGTCACGACCAACCTACTCGTCGTCTGCAAGGGCACACTATGTGAGGGAAAATCCCAAGTAGCGGTGAGTAAAAATACTCAGTAGGATACCTCGAAGGCTCGAGGGAGAAAAAAAAGAGGTACCGAAGGGTGAGAAGTAGATCGAACAAGGAATATTAAGGGAGTACAACAGAGAGATTGTAAAAGAGTAATAGTATAGAGTCTAACTCACCAAACAAGAGAAATGAGATAGACTCATCCAGACACAAGGAGCTGGAAACGATGAGAAGATGAACTTCTCATCGAGTCTTCGATACCTATAGCAGGAGAGTAGACTTGTCCAACCACGAGAATCTTGACACGGAAAGCATGTGGCATACCTCGTGCGTCTTCACCCCTCCTGGAAGGAGAGTAACCAAAACCCAAGGAGTGGGTACTGGAACAAGGTATACATATATATATATATAAGCTCAAACAAGAAGACTGAGCGTGATCGTAAGGGGATCTCCATCTCATAGATCAGCCCAAGAAAGTGATTCGTCATCAGTCTCAGAAGTAAACACCATCAATGCCTAACATCCCACACGCCCACCCTGAACTGCAATCCTGGGGGCTCAAATCACCACACCTTGACACTATCCACTTTGGGCGGCACTGACTCGCCCACATGGTTTTTGGTCACGTCACAAGGATGCATCTCAATGGGGAAAGCGCCCCTCGTCCATGAGAGTTCCAGGTTAAGTCAAGCCAAACCTCGTCACTATCACACAGTCGAGAGGTCAGCTCAAAGTAAAAGTTGTCCCATCACTGACCCGTACAAAAAAGGGTCTCGCTCCGGTAGTCACGGAGTAAAGCCAAAGAATATCCTAGTATAAAGAACGGAGTCTGAAATACCAACGGGTGACCCACTGCCCATCGCTTCTAGATGGTAAACCCTAATACATCGTCAGGTGACCCACTGCCCTGCCCTGCTGAAGGGTAGACCTAGAACAAGATGATAGGTGACCCATCGCCCATCCCTGCTGGAGGGTAGACCCTCAAGAGTCATCGGGTGACCCACTGCCCAGTCTCTGCTGGAGGGTAAACCTTGAGAAGTAAATGAGCAACCCACTGCCCAGCCTCGCTGGAGGGTAAACCTGAAGAAGCCGATGAGTAACCCACTGCCCAGCCCCGTTGGAGGGTAAAACTGGATCTGCTTTGGCCATCTCTAATAAACAGTACAACACTGTCCAACAGAACTCGGAGTGGGTATCGTGCAATCACCCAACTCCAGAACAAAACCAGGGGAAACCACTCAACCCTTCTGGTCTAAACCATCGTGAACAGGAGGATCCTCTATGTCATGAGAAGTCGAAGGTACCTAAAGTGGAACACAACACACACATGGGGACCACATGATGTGTGGCCCCATCTCATCTCCAAAGCAATCACAAACGTTCTTAGGCACATACTACATCATATACCTCCAAGAAATCCTATATACTCCCAGAGTATACCAGATCTCTAGCCCAAAGGCCATCATGCACACGACAACTAGCATCCACGCATAGGGTGAAAATTTAAATTTCCAACTTGCTTAATCCACGGCTCCAACATGTCAAACCACATCTCCTCAAACATCAACTCCACTCACACGGGAGTGACGCGATCACACTCCAAGGGTTCGATTCCGAACACAGCAAGAAGAACCGTCATCGGAGCACCTTTCATGCTTCCACATTATATGAAAACTCGAAAGAGACTCTGCACATCCAAAAGGATTGAACCCCTATAATCCTCATGAAAAAACACGTGAGATAGACTGCTTACTCGCTCGAAACGGTCAACCAGTGAATATGGTACTATTCACCGTAGCCAGACCATGTGGGGCCCACACCATCATACCGAACCTGAACAAACAGATCACACCACTACGATCCCCTCAAAAAAACACACGGGATTGGCTACTCAATCACCCCAAACGGACACCCGGTGAAAAATTACTATTCACCATAGCTAACCCGGGTGGGACCCACACCACAATTCTGGAACAGGTCGGGCGAACTATGCCATCACGACGCTCTTGAAAAAACAACATGTCAGATCGACTATTCATTCGCCCTGAACGGACGCCCGATGAAAAAGTCGAAAAATGCTACTCACAGCTTAAAAGACGGCCCGTGTGACCCACACCTCAACCCCAGCTTCAACTCCTGAAACCACCCCAGTAAAATTCGCCTCGATGCCAGGGTTACAACGCCACTGACAGTGCCTAAAATAGGCTCTGGATGCAGAAGCTGCAACTCCTCGCGTTATACGCGAACGAGGCCCTGTGGGGCCCACACCTCGAGCTTGAATTTAGGCGGGTGGATTGCGTCGTCGCAATCCCCTCGGAAAAACACTCAGAAACGAGTGCTCATTCACCCTAAACGAACTTCAGGTGTAAAAGTGATGTTTCACCGCAAAATCTGCAAACTGGGGCCTATGGGACCCACACCTTGTCTCCAACCCAAGCGCTTCAAAATGCATCTCAAAACGCCCCCACGAGGACTGGGGTCACGCTGCCGCTGACGGCGCGTCAATCTGACATCCAAGACATGAGTTAGGTCTGAGGCAACAATTAATTAATTAATTAATTAATTAATTAATTGTTCGTAAAAAGCGTTTTGTGCCACCGAGCAACGAAACCAAACCTCAAGGGCTCCAAACCAACTTTGGAAGGACCACCTCAGCATCAGGGACACCGTGCCTCTAATGGTGCGTCAAACAAACATCCGGCTGGCGAGCCATGTCCGTCACAAAATTAATAATAAATTTATTATTATTAAAATAACGTGTTTCTGTCACCCACCTTTGGGAAAGAAACTCAAAAACCCCTGGAACCCCCCTTCAAATAGACCGTCTTGGTGATATGAACTCACGGCCGCAGACGGCGCGTCAAACGGACGCACCGTTTGGAAGTTACGGCCCCCCGAATGCAAGGGGGCCCAAAATGGGTCAGTCCAGACCGGCGGTCCGGACTAACCCACCGCGGCCCGCTGGCCGCGGCCCGCACCAAAGCCACCAGACCCTACCTTGGGTCCGGTTTTTAAAATGGACCGGCCACCCTGGCCGGTCCCCCCTCGCTCGTGTCGCGTCAAACAAAGACCCACAGAGCGCCGGTCTTGCTCCCCCGGGGTCGCCGCCTGCGCCGAAGACCCGCCGCGCGCCGCTTTTGCTCGCCAGCTCACCGTCCCTATCCAGCGCCTCTGTTCACCAAGCCACCGAGCCCGCAGCCGCCTCCACTGGAAGAAGCCCGCGTTGCCTCCTGCTGCTCCGAGCCGCCGCTGGATCCGGCTCAAATCGACGGAAAACACCCAAAACACCACAAAACCCGCAACCTTCGACGGATGCCCCCAGACTCGTCGGAAGTTGTATTTTCAAACTAAAACATGCGTCGGGAATCATAGAAATAGTAATACACATACATGGGATTTTATAGAATAAATAGAAACAATTATACACTAAAATTATGATTCAAATGAGGTGCAGGAATTAAAAACGAAAACAACAACCGCCTACCTCTTGGGCGTAGCCCGGAGCTTCGCCGCACGTCGAGCCTCACCGTCGCCGCAAGCACCTTGATTGGGAGGGAGGGGGAGGAGGAGAGCTTGAGGGAGAGGAGTTTCCTCCAGAGGATGCACAAGGGAGGGGGGAAAGGCGAGGTGTTTAGGTTTAAAAAGAAAAAAATTAATTATTTTTTAATTATTTTTTTTAAAAATACATCCACCAGTAGGCTCGTACCCGGACTCCTAGTGGGGTCGAGATTAAGCCTCCCCTAGGGTTAACACCACCTCCCGAGCACAACGGAGGTCTCAGAATTTTAATCCTAGACCCCGTTCAAAATTTATAAAATTTAACGTCCGGAGATGCTAAATTACGAAAACACCCCTGGGGCCATTTTTCACAGACGGGCCGCGCCCGCGAAAGTTACACCCCTCATAGGGTAAATGGCACGTTCCGGACTCAACGGAGCCCTCAGTTTTCCAATCCGAGCCACCGTTTAAGAGACACGTGAGTTTAACCATTAAATGAATAAATTAATTATTTAATTTAACCGTTTAACATTCCAGAAGCGAGCGAGGGGTCCAAACGCCCCGCAACGACATGTTTTATGTCGTTCATTGGGTAAACACCCCATTTCAGACTCATCCACGCACTCCGATATCTGATCCGGATCACCGTTTAGGATTTATCCTATTTATTTGTCATGTCTAGTGTGAACACATTGAAAATTTAGTTCCGGCCACACCGAGGCTCGGAATCGCATGTCATCTGAAGACGCTTCTCTGGAATAATATCAAGAATATTCCAAAGTCTTTCAAAGAAAAAACCGGGTTCATACATAATTCCCTCATTCATGCTTTTATTCCCCGAAAAGAAAAACCATGGAACAAATCAGGGTACTAATCCCACACCTGGCTCTCATGTACCTAGAAGAACTCTTTCACAGTCCCACGTCACCGCACATAGACCAAAGGATTTGATCTGTTCACGCGAGGTCTGCCCTTGCCGATGACGTGTATAGGATCATGCACACATCTTGTCAGGTGAGTCACGCAGGAGGCTCTATGCACCCAAACCAGCCTTTGGGGTTAGGGAAAGGCGGTAGGGAGCCTCACCATACCTTTGCACGGTCTCAAACGGCCTGAAGGCTCTCGGGGGTAGCTCATCTCCCCGACCGAACCCTTACGTCGCACGCCGTGACAAGAATCACCGCCCGAACTAGGAAGAAGTCCTGGTGATTCCCTCTTTCAGAATATCCATATGGTGGAACACCCAAGGATATCTAGTCACACAAGCTTTCACAGTCGATGTATCTCATCAAAGACTCTCTTACACGCTCGGAGAGCGACGGTGTCGACGCCATCAATTAAAGAGGAAGGTTACACACCTTCTAATCTACCAACATAGGGTTACACCTGACACCCCGCATCACCCTGGTAACACCTCAAACAAGGAGCATGGAGAAAATCATTTCACACACAGGTTCTAACAATTTTACTGCAAAAAGTAGAAGAGCTATAGAGCATACCTCCTACCACTTCATGATCTGCAGGATCATAGACATCCAAAGCTCGCTGATGTCGGCGGTCCCAACTGTCAGCTCCTGGAGCCTGACGTGGACTGCCTAGTGGTGATGGCAAGACCTCGTAAGGTCTTCCTCCACTTCCAGCTCCTTCAGCTCCTCTGCTAGCACCACCTCTCTAGGTACTACTCCAATAATGGTGCTGCCTCCGTCGCGGTGGTGCACTTGCTACTTGCCCAAAGCTCCCTGCATGCCTGGTCGGGCAGTCCCATGCCAAGTGACCTTGACCATCACAAGCATTGCATCGGCGCTCTCCAGGCATCCCTGGTGACCTTCGGAGCCACTATGGTGTACGAACACGCCCCTGAGTACGGTTGTCAGAAAGCCACCAGCGTCGAGGTCCTACATGCCAATGCCCGCTAGCTGTGACAGACGTCTCGGCTCCAACGTGCCTGCTGCCACCACCAACTCTATAATGTGACAGGAAGCTCTCGGTCACCAGTGCCTGCTCTAGAACCCCGACATATGTGGAGATTCCAAAGGATACTATGAACGAACTAATCTCTCAGCGGAGACCCTACTCACACTTCTGTGCTCGGACGTTGTCGTCATGGACCACGTCCGAGTAAAAGCGTGCATGGTCTACCAAACTAGCTGCATACTCAGCCACCGTCATCCATCCCTACTGAAACTACAGGAGCCCCTGAATCTGTATGGAGTGTAAGTAGGGGAAAAACTCCTCACTAAACAACAACTGAAAGTCTCCCCATGAATGCGACGACTCGTCAAGAAACTGAGTCACCAGACTCCACTAATGCCAAGCTGCTCCGCGGAAAAGGTTGGCGACCAAAGCCACCATAAGATCTGTCGGCGTCTACACAAGCCCGAAGAGGTGAACCACCATCCTGAGTCAAACCTCTGCTGCCCGAGGGTCTGGCTCACCACCAAACCTCGGCGATCTCTGTCACTGGAACTCACTGTGCTCGATCAACCTATGCTCATTCCCCGTCTACTCTGTTGAAGTTTTCTGCTGCTCAACAGGTGGGGGTGCTGCTATCGGCCCACCCGGAGAAAGGGGCTCGCATGATGGGTCCTGGACTGTGGCCTTGTAGCTCAGAGGGTCGTCATCATGAACTAAAGCTGGTATCTTGGCTGGCTGTCTTCACGGAGACATCCTAAATATTATCAAGGAGTTCTACGATCAGATGAGCATATATGTATATACCAATTACAACAAGGGGGAGCTGACTCAAGAAGGACAGTCAAAGACTCAATCCTATGTGATTCACAAACCAATTTTTCCTACAACAAGTGTCTCAGCATGCCGAGATGTCAAGCTGGTTATCAAGGTCCTATTGAATGGATACGTCAGCCGCCACACTATCATTGGACTCCATGGCCTGAGTGCCACTCTCGAGACACGTTAACACGGTTACCCTAAATCCCAAACAATTCTTTTTATTTTAGGGATGTCCGAATAGCATCCCAAGGAACGAACCACCTTTGATACAACTTTGTCACGACTCAAACCTACCCGGGCTCGAGACGCAACTACCCCAAGCATGCCTTCATAGGACAAGGGCAGGCGACCAGCGCCGAAGGCACAACAACTCGGGGAGGCCTTTTCCTAAGTACCTGTACACACACACACATCACACCAAATGCAAAAGTGAAGAGTAAAAATAAAATCCAAGTACCAACTGCTATAAATAAACCACAATGTGCATCGAACTCTAAAAGTAAAAAGTAAAATCTGATGTTAAACTGAAAAGGAAAGGGGCAAGACATGCACCCAACCAGAATAGTTCCACAACCCGGCAACTGGTAAACAAAAGAAAAATAGATTGAGGGGTCCTCCACCTAGAACCCAACTCCAACCACCGCACGTGGTCTAAGCTCCCAAACTCCTAAGCTCCGCTGAAGTCACGACCAACCTATTCGTCGCCTACAAGGGCACACCAAGTGTGGGCAAAGCCCAAGTAGCGGTGACTAAAAATACTCAGTAAGATACCCCGAAGGCTTGAGGGAGCAATAATGGAGGTACTGAAGGGTGAGAAGAAGATCGAACAGGGAATAATAAGGGAGTTCAACAGAGAGAGTGAAGAAGAGTAACATTAGAGAGTCAAGATCAACCCAACAAGAGAAAGGAGATAGACTCGTCCAGACACAAGGAGATGGAAATGGTGAGAAGATGAACTTCCCGTCGAGTCTTAGCTACCTATAGAAGGAGAGTAGACTCATCCAACCACAAGAAGCTTGACACGGAATGCACATGGCATACCCCGCACGTCTTCACCCCTCCAGGAAGGAGAGTAACCAAAACCTAAGGAGTGGGTACTGAAACAAGGTATATATATATATATGCTCAAATAGGAATCCCAAACGATATCGTAAGGGGATCTCCATCTCACAGCTCAGCCCAAGAAAGTGAGTCGCCATCAGTCTCAGATGTAATCACCATCGATGCCCAGCATCACACACGTCCACCCCGAACTGGAAGCCAAGGGGCTCAAATCACCGCACCTCGACACTATCTGCTTTAGGCGGCACTGACTCACCCGCACGGTTTTAGGTTGCGTCACAAGGACGCGTCTTGGTGGGGAAATCACCCCTCTTACTTGAGAGTTCCAGGTTAAGTCAAGCCACACCTCGTCACTATCACACAGTTGAGAGGTCTGGTCAAAGTTAAAGTTGTCACATCACTAACCCGCACAAACAAGGGTCCCACTCCAACAGTCATGAAGTAAAGCCACAGTCTATCCTAGTATAAAGGACAGAGTCTGAAATACCAATGGGTGACCCACTGCCCAGCCCTGTTGGAGGGTAAACCCTAATACATCATCAGGTGACACACTGCCCAGCCCAGCTGGAGGGTAGACCATGAATAAGTCGACAGGTGACCCACTACCCAGCCCTGCTGAAGGGTAGACCTGGAACAAGATGATAGGTGACCCACTACCCATCCCTGTTGGATGGAAGACCCTCAAGAGTCATTGGGTGACCCACTGCCCAGTCTCTGCTGGAGGGTAATCCATGAAAAGTAAATGAGCACCCCACTACCCAGCCTCGCTGGAGGGTAAACCAGAAGAAGCCAATGAGTAACCCACTTCCCAGCCCTGCTGGAGGGTAAACCTGGATCTGCTCTGGCCATCTCTACTGGATGGTACAACACTGGGCAACTGAACTCGAAGTGGGTATCATGCAATCACCCAACTCCAGAACAAAACCAGGGGAAACCACTCAACCCTACTAGTCTAAACCATTGTGAATAGGAGGACCCTCTATGTCACGAGAAGTCAAAGGTACGTAAAGTGGAAAACGACACACACATGGGGCCCACGCGACGTGTGGCCCCATCTCATCTGCCAACCAAGCACAAATGTTCTTAGGAACATACTACATCATGTACCTCCAATAATTCATGTATACTCCCAGAGTATACCACATCTCTAGCCCAAAGGATATCATGCACACGACACCCAGTGTCCACGCGAATTGAGAAAACGTAATTTTCCAACTTGCTTCCTCCACGGCTCCAGCACGGCCAACCACATCTCTTCAAACATCAACTCTACTCTAAAGGGAGTGAACGCGATCACACGCCAATGGTTCGCTTCCAAGAACAACAAGAAGAACTGCCACAAGAGAACCTTTCATGATTCCACATTAAATGAGACCTCGAAAGAAACTCCAAACATCCAAACAGATCGCAACGTCATAATCCTCACCGAAAAACACGCGAGATAGACTGATTACTCACCCGAAACGGTCAACCTGTGAATATGGTACTATTCACCATAGCCAGCTCATGTGGGGCCCACACCATGATCCCAAACCTGAACAAAAGGATCACACCACTACGATCCCCTCGAAAAAACATGTGGGATTGGCTACTCAATCACCCCAAATGGACACTTGGTGAAAAAGGTATTATTCACCATAGCCAACCTAGGTGGGACCCACACCATGATTCCGAAAAAGGTCGGGCGAACTACGCCATCACGACGCTCTTGGAAAAAAACCACGTCAAATCAACTATTCATTCATCCCGAATGGACTCCTGATGAAAAAGTCGCAAAACGCTGCTCACAGCTTAAAAGACGGCCCGTGAGGCCCACGCATCCACCCCAGCTTCAACTCCCGAAACCACCCCGGTCAAATTTTCCTATATGCCAGGGTTACAACGCCACGGACAGCGCCAAAAATAGGATCTAGATGTAGAAGCTGTAACTCCCTATGTTATACATGAACGAGGCCATGTGAGGCCCACACCTCGAGCCCGAATTTAGGCAGGCGGATTGCGTTGTCGCAATCCCCTTGGAAAAAACACTCAGAAACAAGTGCTCATTCACCCTAAATGAACATCGGGTGAAAAAGTGGCGTTTCATTGTAAAACGTGCAAACTGGGCCCTGTGGGGACCATACCTTTTCTCTAACCCGAGCACTTCGAAAAGCATCTCAAAAAGTCCCCACGAGGACTGGGGTCGTGCTGCCGCTGATGGCGCGTCAATAGGACATCCCAGACATGAGTTAGGTTTGAGGCAACAATTAATTAATTAATTGATTAATTAATTAAATGTTCGTAAAAAGTGTTTCATGCCACTGAGCAACAAAACGAAACCGCAAGGGCTCCAAACCAACTTTAGAAGGACCAGCTCGGCATCGGGGCCACCGCGCCTCTGACGGCGCGTCAAACGGACGTCCGTCTTGCGAGCCACGTCCGTCACAACATTAATAATAAATTTATTATTATTAAATTAATGTGTTTCGGTCACCCGACTTCAGGCATGAAACCCAAAAAACCCTGGAACCTCCCTTCAAACCGACCGCCTCGCCGGTAAAAACTTACGGCCGCAGACGGCGCGTCAAACGGATACGCTGTTTGGATGTTACGACCCCCGAATGCAAGGGGCCCAAAATGGGCCGGTTCGGACTAACCCTCCGGGGCCCGCTGGCCGTAGCCCGCCCCAAATCCACCAAACCCTACCTCGAGTACTATTTTTGAAACGGACCGTCCACCCTGGCGGGTCCCCCCTCACTCGTGCCACGTCAAACAAAGACCCACGGAGCACGGGTCTTGCTCCCCGGGGGTCGCCGCCTGCCGCAGAAGACCCGCAGCGCACCGCCTCCGCTCGCTAGCTCACCATCCCCAGCTGGTGTTGTAACATCCCAGTTCCAGAAGCTACCCAGAGGCACCCCGTACCTAGTTGGTCACATGGCCTCAAGTGCATTTCTCTAAACGCCAAAGGCTGCCAACTATCATCGAGGGCCTTGGGTGTGATAGTGGGGAAACTATACCCTCATCGAAAGAGTACACAGTGGAAATAGAAAACTTGTAATAGCGGAAGAAGTGAATAACCAACAATAATAAATAGTTGAGAACAAAATCTATAAGTGGAGAACATATTTATATATAAATTATGAAAGACACAACTCTAGGAAAACAGCCAAACAAGTCACAATGCTGGAAACACCACAGTACCAAAACAAGTACAAAATAAAAGTAAACAGCTCCTAAGCATCGCAAGCCAAAGGTCAGTCCCATGCTCTCCTGCTCCAAGCAATCTAGTGCCGGATGTCGAAGGGCAGTTTCCCTTGTCTATGCCAGCAAAAACATATTTTTCTTGGGCCCAAAAGCATGGCTCAAATAGAGTGTGAGATAAAATCCTAGTAGGCAACCACCCGAAGATATGTGCCTAACAGTCAGTGAGTATATAACAGGTAAAGGTACAGTAAGAAGTAAAAAACAACAGCAAAGCGACAAGTAGTAAACCGGATGATACACAACAGTAATCAACGACAATAACATCAGTAGTTAAACAAACAGCTAACAAGTAGGAAACCCTCTGGGACGTACTCACACCCATCCCTACTGGTCCTATCCCAGAAGTACCACAACCCTCTGGGTAGTGCACTCAGCCTAACAACTCTTGTTGGTCATATGAAATTATGTGACTCTCTGGGGAAGCACACTCAGTCAATTCCCCTCATAGTGAAGGGTAGTCAGGGACTCTCTGAGGAAGATCACGCAGTCTAACCCTCTTATCCCCAAGGTCTAGAGACTCTCTGAGGAAGCTCTCTCGGTCAATTCCTCATATAGTCTCAGGTATACCACAGACTATCTGAGGAAGCTCACTTGGTCAATTCCTCCTCTAGCTTGGGAATGTTCTTAAAGAGATTCAAACAAGGTAAGACTCTCTGAGGAAGCTCACTCAGTCTACCCTCTTGTAGTATATAATATCCAAGACTCTCTAGGAGCTCACGCGGTCCATCCCCTGTAGTCTATAATGTCTAAGACTCTATGGGAAGCTCACTCGGTCTATCCCTTATAGTCTGTGGCATAAGGTTCTCTCAGCCCCGCCCCAGTTAGTGCATAATAATGCTATAAGTCCAAGGTACACCTATAGAGCTACTTGGCTAACCAAAGTACACCTATAGAGCTACATGACTAAACAGCCTACAAGGAAACTTTTATGTCATAATTTTCACTTCAACCTATAACCACAAGGCATGGAAACAGGTGTGACAGCCAAAGGCAAATGAGACCCAAAGGTCGTAAATAGAACAAAGAAAGGGCAATAATATCCAAGCACAACAAAATTATCCTCTACCATGGTCAATTTACCTCTACACAAGCATACAATAAAGGAAGGAAAACAACAAGGGCAAAAAGGAAAACTCGCAATACCCCATCCACGGGTATCGGTGGAAATCGCACATAAAACTCAGATACATTGAACGGTAAAGCACAAACCACCTACCTTGATCCTATAATATTGATATACTCGAACCACGATGACTGATTCTCCCTAGAACATCGTAGATTTGAGAAAACTCAAAAAAAATGATCAACCTTAGACAACTTGAGAAGGAGAAATAATTGGAAAACAAGGCTCAAGAAGAAGGGAGAACTCACCGTTTTGCTTCCAATGCGATCGACAGAGCTCGAATCGGAGAACAGATAGAGGGTCTGGAATCCGAAGAAGTTTCATGGTCGTACGGTGTCTCTCGGTCGATCCAGACCTAGAAGAAGAAGATTATGGCGATTATGCGCGACCCCGGCCCGTTTAATGGAAAAAAAGTGTACACGGTGTGTACTTTTAGAGTACATGTCGTGTAGTGGGTTTTTCCATACTCCACCAAAAACGACCTCTATGTCACCCCCACACATCGTGTGTGTGGCTCGGACACGACCAACACACAGCTTCGAGCTGGAAAAGGGTACACGGCGTGTACTCAGAAAGTACATGGCGTGTACATCAAAAATTTTCAGAAACCTTATTTTTCCCAAAAACTCCAGGAAAAGGAAAACATACCTAAAATGAATATCCAAGTTCTTACAAACTTCCCCCCTTAAAGAAATTTTTCCCCGAATTTCCCTTGAGGGGCGTAGAAGAAGAATCCTCGAACAGCTCCAGCCCCTGTGATCGAACCTCGGACTCCCTCTCCCATGTCTCGTCCTGTACTTGCCTGTGCTGCCATAACACTCGTACTAGAGGAACAGATCGTCTTTAGAGAACCTTCGTACTGTGATTGAAAATCTGGATAGGATGCTCCTCAAATGACACATCTGATTCGAGCTCAACCTCTTCGGGTTGGAAAACATGAGACAGGTCTAAAAATTAACGTCGGAGCTGAGAGATATGGAAGACGTCGTGCATAGCCTGGTATCTCTGAGGTAGCTGCAACCGATAGGCAACCAGCCCATCTCTCTCCAAAACATCAAATGGCCCGACGTACCATGGTGAAAGCTTCCATTGTCTCTGAATCCTCTTGTGTCCCAACCTCGGTGTGACATGCAGGGAAACCTGATCTCCGACCTCAAATTATAGAGGTCGCCTCCTCTGATCAGCATAAGACCTCTGTCGAGACTGTGCTGTAGTCATCCTCTTCTGAATCAACTCTATCTGCTCTGAGGACTCCTAGACAAGGCGAGGTCCCAGCAGAGCTGCCTCACCTGCCTCCAGCCAGCATAAGGGTGATCGGCATGGCCTTCCATACAAAGCCTTGTATGGTGCCATCTGAATGGTCGCCTAAAAATTGTTTTCGTAGCAGAACTCCACAAGAGTTATATTCTTCTACCAAGAACCACAGAAGTCTATAATGCAAGCTCGGAGCATATCCTCAAGCACCTGGATCGTGCACTCGGACTGGCCATTAGTCTGGGGATGGTATGCTGTAATCAAAAGTATATGTGTACCCAAAGCCTTCTGAAATCCATACCAGAACCGAGAGGTAAAGCGCACATCCATGTCTGAAACAATGGAGCGTGGAACTCTATGTAGACGTAAAATCTCTCAGATGTACAGTCATCCCAGATCATCAACACTGAAGGTCTCCTTGATTGGAAATAAGCATGCAACCTTCGTAGGCCTGTCAATGACAACCCAAACAACATCACTTCCCCGAGGTTACCTTAGAAACCCAGTCATGAAGTCCATCGTGACATCATTCCACTTCCACTCCGGAATAGGTAACAGCTGTAAAAGGCATGCTGGTCGCTGATGCTCTGCCATCACCTGCTGACAAGTAGAGAATCTCATGACAAAACCATCAACATCCTTCTTCATACCTGGACACCAGTACTGTCGATGAAGATCCCAATACATATTTGTGACGCTCGGATGAACTTCCCAAGTTGAGGAAAGAAAATCCCACATCATCTCTTCACGTATGTCTGCTAAAACCCATACGCGTCCCTGGAAACGCAAGATCTCATCCTCACCTATTGTCCATCCAGGAAAGGGTTTCCTCTTGACACACTCTCCTGCAAGAACAATTCCTCTGAATCTGATAGCTACCTCATCCGCACCCGATCAAGAACTGTAGAGGTAACAGCTACAGAAGATAGGACAATCTGTCCCTCCCTATCGTGCACTTCTAAGTGCATCTCAAAGAACAACACCATAAGCTGCCACTCACTTCTGGCCTCCTTAACTGCCTGAATCTGAGTTCTCCTACTCAACGCATTCGCCACTGCGTTGCCCTTTCCTGACGTATAGGTGAGCTCGAAATCAAAGTACTGAAGACACTCGACCCACCTACACTGTCTCAGATTCAGATCACACTGAGTGAATATATACTTGAGACTCTTGTGGTTGGTGAAAACCACAAAGTGTTATCCTAGAAGATAGTGTCTCCAATAGCATAAGGCTTGAACAACTACTGCCAACTCTAGATCGTGCGTAGGGTAATTCCTCTCATGTGGCCTTAACCAGTGAGACCCATATGCAACGACTCCATCTCCCTACATAATCACAACTCCCAGCCCGATACCTAAAGAATCATAGTAAACAGTGTAGCCCTTGCTCGGCTCTGGAATGACTAGTATCGGTGCTGATGTCAACCTCCCCTTCAGCTCTTGAAAGCCTGAATCAGAAGAATCTGGCCATAAAAACAAAGCCCCATTCTTGGTCAGACCTGTCAACATTGCTTCTAGGCATAAGAAGTCCTGAATGAAGAGTCTGTAGTATCCATCCAGCCCTAGGAAACCTTATACCTCAAAGATGTTCTTCGGCTGCTCCCAGGAAACTACAGCTCTCACTTTCTCTGGGTCCACTGAAACTCTTGTCTCTGAGATAACGTGACCCAAGAAGTGAATCTGATCCATTAAAAAGTGGCACTTCGAGAGTTTTTCATATAGCTGATGCTCTTTTAGTGTACTCAGAATGATCTCAAGATGTGAGGCATGGTCGTGTCGAGTGTGAGAGTACACCAAGATGTTGTCCATGAAGACCACGACGAAGGAGTCTAAGTACGGATGAAACACTCGGTTCATCAATTCCATGAACACCACAGGTGCATTCATGAGACCGAACGACATGAAGTTATACTCGAAAAGACCATACCTTCTCCTGAAAGCTGTCAGAGGTATATCTGATGGTCTAATGAAAAACTCATGATAACCAGACCTCAAGTCGATTTTCGAGAACACCCGGGCTCCTCGAAGATAGTCATAGAGGTCTTAGATCCTCTGTAAGGGATATTGGTTCTTGACCGTCAACTGGATCAGCTTCCGATAATCCACACAAAGCCGAAGGGTACCATCTGCATTCTTCGCGAACAGGACAGGCAAACCCCAAGGAGAAATACTGGGTTTGATGAAACCCTTTGACTGCAACTCCTCCAACTACTTATTGATCTCTTACAATTCAGGTGTAGCCATCCTATGAGGAGTAATGGACACCGGTGTCACTCTTGGAACGAGCTCAATCGAGAAGTCTACCTCACGCTCCGGAGGCAAACCTGAAAATTCCTCTCGAAAGACATCCCTGAAATAATCCACCACTGGGGGAAAGTCTAACTGTGAAGTCCATTGGTCATCTAGATAAAGACTATAAATCTGGGATATAACACCCCCTAGCCCATGATGCTCAAGTCTGGATTTACCTGCCTGGACATCCCACTCGCCTCTATGAAGGAAAGATCCACCCTATAGTGATATGAAACTCACCCTGCAGCGATAACAATCAACGAATGCCTGGAAGGGAACCAACCAGTCCATCCCGAGAATGATGTCATAACCCATCATCTCTAGAACATAGAGGTCCCATAAGAAATGACACCCCACAACCTCGAGAGGGCACTCTCTGCACTGTCGTACGCTAGATATCCCTGTACCCAACCGCATGTTAAGAGTCAACAAGTCCGTAGACGAAAAGATATAGAGCCCAAGGCTCTCCAAAACCGCAACATAGATAAAGCTATGGGAAGCACCAGTATCGAAAAGGGCTGAAGATAAAACTGAGGCGACTAGGATCGTACCTCGAACTGTAGAAGGGTCGGTATCCTTCTCATGATAGGTATGCTCCATGGCGAAATACTGGCCTTCACCATGAACCTGCGCCCCTGGCTGACCACTCTAAGCTGATCCACTGTGATGTCGCTGATGACCTGATGATTGACCACCACAACCGCGACCTCCACCTCGGCCTAAACGGCCAGAAGAACTCTAGTTCCTAGACTAGTGGGAAACTGGCGAAGCATATCCAGAACACGGGGTCATAGAAGAACCCCTACCACCAGCTGAAGGTGATAAGATGTGACAGAAGCGTTGAAGATGTCCCATCTTGCCACAAGATCAGCACTCCATCGGATCTCTCTGGCACTGAGGCCTAGTATGCCCACTCTTACCGCACTGGTAGCATACAACCTGGCTGCCAGAAGATATATCTCACGAAACCCGATCTCCTCGAGAAGACTCTATGCGACGCTTCCTACTATCCGTAGGAGGAACACCAACTCTAGATGAGGAACCTCCCTGGCTTAATGCTCAAGAATCCCTCAGATTGTGCTCAGTAATCAGCGCCTGGTTGACGATGGATGATATCGAAGTCAACTGGAATATATTCACCTGGGAACAGATCTTCTGCTTGAGACCGTCCTTGAACTTCCTAGCAAGGAACAACTCATCACCTGCTGGGATCGGTGTGAAATGCTGCAGTTCTGTGAAACGAGACATGTACTCCATAATAGAAAGAGTACCCTACTTCAGACTCGTAAAATCCTGAGCTTTATCGGCCCTCAGGATCTCCGGATAGAAGTAGTCATAGAAGGTGTGTTCAAATTCATCCCAAGACACATCCTGCTAACACCCTGACCGTGAGATCACCTCCCAAAACCTCTTGGAGGTGTCCTGCAGCATATAAGTAGCCAACTTTACCCTCTTCTCCGGAGGGATCTCTAGGTGGTCAATGATGGTCAGGGTGGCCTCTATCCACGAATCTGCAGCATGGGGTCCTCCATACCCTGAAAAAGTAGGAGGATGCTGCTGCTGGAAGACCCACGTCAACTCCTCCATCGACGGGGCAGGAGGTGGCACTCCCTGAAAAGTATGCATCATCCTCAGGAAATACTCCTTGAACTGAGCATCAATGCCTGCGACAGGTATGACTGCTGGTGCCAAGGTAGGCACAGCAGGAGGTCCCTGATCGGCCATATCTGGTGTCTGGTCACCATCTTCCAACTGAAATACGACCAGAGGACGTCTCAGAGCCATAGCTCTGAAAGATCAAAAGCACACCTTATATCAAGATTAACAAGGACTGAAAACAAGAGAATAAAAAATGGGAACTGGGAAAAGAAACTATCATGCATTACAAAACCCGACTACACGGCATGTATAAAAACTACACGGCGTGTCTTCTTAAGACATTAACATAGGCGTGTACTCCTGCCACTACTGATCGTGTAACACCCCAACTACATGGTGTGTGGTTCCCACACACGGCGTGTACTTGAACTCTAAACCCCTGACTGAGTCTCCTTACATGGCTAAACCACACGGTCCAACTAACCCGAGAATAAATGGCATGTTCCATAGGGACACAACATGTACTAAACACAGGTTCGATGGCCCATGTTGTTGGTTACACAGCCGTCTACACGGCTGTCCTCACACGACATGTTCTGAAAAAACACGATGTGTGTAGGAGTAGAGAACACTGATCCGTGTTGTTCGTGACACGGCCAGGCACCTGGGGCAAAACTACACGGTGTGTTCATCACCCACATGGTGTGTTCTACTTGGGCTACCCCGTCCCATGTTGTTAGTGACACAGTCGGGTACACGGATCGAAACTACATGGCGTGTACCTACCGTACATGGCGTGTTCCTGAAGGTATTTCTATAACATTGTGTCCCTTCTGACACGGTCAGTGACAAGTTCTAAAAACTACACGGCGTGTAGTCAAAAATTACACGTCGTGTATTCTGGGTTTTTCTGGGCAGTAGCTCAGAAACTGCACAGAAGCCCAGCAAACACAGAAACCAGGAAAAGAGGTGCCAAATTCCAATCTGTGAGGGCCCATACTCCCCGTGAATCAAAGCTTGGCATCTCCTACAATCAGAGACAAGAGAAAATAGGGTCATGATCCACCAATTTCCTGTTCAAGAGGTCCCATAACACTTCAAGAATAAAAATTTGGCGTTCATTTAAGCAAAGTACAATATAAACAATCTTCTAACAAATAAGCATAGATTCTATCAAGAATCTATCACAATAGCATGCATAATCTACACGAGGTCTATCACAACAGCATGAAATATCTAATGCACCCTAGATGGCATGGTAAGAATGCATGGTATGTGATCTCTACAAGTTCCTATATAATGCATGAGATGGAATACCCTCATCTCTTCGGGTTGCAATAGAAATAGAACCGCAATAGTCAAAACAATAATAGTAAAAAGCATGTGAATCACTCTAGGTGAAATCATTTCAACCGTAAAATCTCAAAACTAGAAAACTACAATAAACAAGGTAGTATGGCTTTTCCATGTACATGGGTTAGCTACTCTCAGGCACAGCTTATTACTAAGTACCAAATCCATCCTATCCCTGGATAAAGTCTCCAAATAGTAATGCAAGAGCAAATAATACTTTGATACCACTTTGTAACGTCCCTATTCTGGAAGCCACCCAGAGGCACCCCGTACCCGGTTGGTCACATGGCCTCAAGCGCATTTCCCCAAATGCTAGAGGTTGCCGACTAGCAGCGAGGGCCTTGGGTGTGATAGTGGGGAAACTATGCCTTCATCAGCAGAGTACACAGTGGAAATAGAAAACATGAAATATCAGAAGTAGTGAATAACCAAAATAATAAATAGTGGAGAACTAAATCAACAACTGAAGCACATATGAGTATATGAAATGATACAAGACACAACTCTAGGAAAATAGCCAAACAAGTCACAATGCTGGAAACACCACAGTTCCAAAACAAGTACAAAAGAAAAGTATACAGTTCCTCAACATCTCAAGCCAAATCTCGGTCCCATGATCTCCTTCTCCAAGAAATCAAGTGTCGGAAGTCAAAGGGTGCTTTCCCTTGTCTATGCCAGCAACAACATAGTCTGCTTAAGCCCAAAAGCACGGCCCAAACAGGGTGTGAGATAAAATCCCAGTAGAAAACCACCCAAAGATCTGTGCCTAACAGTCAGTGAGTATATGGCAGGTAAAGGTACAGTAAGCAGTAAACAACAAAAACAAAGCAACAGGTAGTAAACCAGATAATACACAACAACAATCAACCACAAAAATAGTAGTAGTGAAACAAACAACTAATAAGAAGAAAACCCTCTCGAAATTACTCACATCCATTCCTACTGGTCCTATCCCAGAAGTACCACAACCCTCTAGGTAGTGCACTCAGCCTAACCCCTCTGGTTGGTCGTACGAAATTATAAGACTCTCTGGGGAAGAACACTCGGTCAATTCCCTTTATAGTCAAGGGTAGTCAGGGACTCTATAAGGAAGATCACACGGTATAACCCTCTTAGCCACAAGGTCTAGAGACTCTCTAAGGAATCTCTCTTGGTCAATTCCTCCTATAGCCTCAGGTATACCATAGTCTCTCTGAGGGAGCTCATTCGGTCAATTCCTCCTCCAGCCTGGGAAGGTTCTTAAAGAGATTCAAACAAGGTAAGACTATATGTGGAAGCTCACTCAGTCTACCCTCATATAGTCTATAATATCCAAGACTCTCTGGGAGCTCACTCAGTCCATCCCCTTTCGTCTATAATGTATAAGACTCTCTAGGAAACTTACTCTGTCTATCCCTTATAGTCTATGGCACCAGTTTCTCTCAAACCTGCGTCAGTCAGTGCATAATAATGATATAAGGCCAAGGTACACCTATAGAGATACTTGGCTAACCAAAGTACACCTATAGAGCTACTTAGCTAAACAACCTACAAGGAAACTTGT
This sequence comes from Viscum album, assembly GCA_963277665.1. Classification (NCBI taxonomy): domain Eukaryota; kingdom Viridiplantae; phylum Streptophyta; class Magnoliopsida; order Santalales; family Viscaceae; genus Viscum; species Viscum album. The sequence continues at coordinate 636,261,709 of OY728146.1, read as the reverse complement.
ACATCATAATTTTCATTTCAACCTATAACCGCAAGGCAAGGAAACTGGTGTGATAGCAAAAGGAAAACGAGACCCAAAGGTTGTAAACAGAACAAATCAAGGGAAATAATATCCAGAAACAACAAAATTATCCTCTAACATGGTCAATTTACCTCTACACAAGCATACAAGTAAGGAAGGAAAACAACAAGGGAAAAAAAGGCAAACACGAAATACCCCGTTCACAAGTATCGGTGGAAATTCTCACATAAAACTTAGAGACTTTGAATGGTATGGCACAAACAACCTACTTCGATCCTAGGAGATCGATATACTCAAACCACAATGACTTATTCTCCCTAGAACTTCATAGATCTGAGAAAACGCACAAAACGTTCAACCTTAGATAACTTGAGAAGGAAGAAGAATGGGAAAACAAGGCTCAACCAGAAGGGAGAACTCACCTCTGCGCTTTCAACACAATCGACAGAGCTCTAATCGGAGAATGGATGGAGGCTCAGGAATCCAGAGAAGTTTTGTGGCCGTACAAAGTCTCTCAGTTGAATCGGACCTAGAAAAAGATGATTATGGCGATTAGGAATGACCCTGGTCTGTTTAATGAAAAAAAAGAAAAGTACACGGCGTGTGGTGGGTTTTTCCGTACTCTGCCAAAAACGGCCTCCACGTCACCCCCACACACCGTGTGTGTGGCCCAGACATGGACAGCACACGGCTTCGAGCCAGAAAAGATTACACGATGTGTACTCAGAAAGTACACGGCGTGTACTTCAAAAATTTCCAGAAACCATATTTTTTCCCAAAAACACTAGGAAAAGGAAATCATACCTAAAACGAAGATCCGGGTTCATAAAGTCGCCCCTGCTCACCAAGCCGTAGAGATCATAGCCACCTACACTAGAAGAATCTCGTGTCATCACCTACTGCTCTGAGCCACCTCCGGATCTGGCTGAAATCGCTGGAAAACACCCAAAACACCCCAAAACCCGCAACCTTTGACAGACGCCCCCGGACTCGTCGAAGCTCGGATTTTCAAACCGAAATGTGCATCGGGAAGCTTAGAAAGAGGAATACGCATAAATGGGATTTTCTAGAAGAAATATAAACAATTTGACACTAAAATTAGGATTCAAAGGAGGTGCGGGAATTCAAAATGAAAACAATAACCACCTACCTCTTGGGCTTAGCCCGGAGCTTCGCCGCACGTCAAGCCTCGCCGTCACCGCAAGCACCTCGATTAGGAGGGAGGAGGAGGAGGAGAGCTTGAGGGAGAGGAGGTTACGCCAGAGGATGCACAAGGGATGGTGGAAGGGGAGGTGTTTAGGTTTAAAAAGAAAAAAAATTAATTAAGTTTTAATTAAGTTTTTTTAAAACATACAACAGTAGGCTCATACCCGGACTCCCAGAGGGGTCGAGGTTAAGCCTCCCCTAGGGAAAAAACCGCTTCCCGAGCACCACAGTGGCCTCTGAATTTTAATCTGATACCCTGTTCAAAAGTTATATAATTTAACGGCTGAAGCCGCTAAATTACAAAAATTCCCCTGGGGCCATTTTTCACAGACGGGTCGCGCCCACGAAAGTTACACCCCTCCTAGGGTAAACGGCACGTTCTGGACTCAACGGTTCCCTTGGTTTTACAATCCGAGCCACCGTTTATGATATACTTGTGTTTAACCATTAAACGAATAAATTAATTATTTAATTTATCTATTTAACGTTCTGGAAGTGAGCGAGGGGTTCGAACACCCCGCACTGATATGTTTTATGTCATTCCTAGGGTAAACACCCCATTCCGGACCCATCCACGCACTCTGATATCTAATCTGGATCACTGTTTGGGAGTTATCCTATTTATTTGGTGTGTCTAGTGTGAACACAGTAAAAGTTTAATTCTAGCCACACTGGGGCTCGGAATCGCACGCCGTCTGAAGGCACTGCTTTGGAATAATATCAAGAATATTCAAAAGTCTTTCACAGAAAAAACCAGGTTCTTACAAACATCATAATTTATATTCATCATTTAATTTTTTGGAATTATTTATCCCATTATCCATATCATCTTTTCATAATTAATCACAAAATTAATTATCTAGATCAAAATCTCAAAGCACAAAATTAATTCACAATTAATTATATCAAATAATCCTATTTGATATCTCACAATTAATCTCCCAATTAATTACCTATATTACAAACCCTATCTCTTATAACCCAATTCCCCATTTTAATTACCTAATAGGTAAAACCTTTAGTCTCATTATTAATCCCCCATTTAGTCACATATTTCAACAAAACATCATCAACTCAAAATGGTGAATCTAATAAACGCCATTCAAGGAAAATAATTTCTAAAGGATGCTTGAAATTCTACTGCCTTTCATATACAAATCAAATTCAGAACTATGAGAATTATATTTATACCACCCACCTCGATTCATTGATGGGTGTTTTCCCAATGGAAATCCCCAAAATACGAGCAGTACAATTTTTTTGATAAAAGTTCTAGATCTATATTCCTACACCAAAATCAATATTAAAGACAATCGGGTCTCATTAATCTAGATCTAGATCCCCCATCCACTATATAAATCTAAATGCTTAGGTTTATATCTTAGGAAAAAAGTGAAAATTTCCATTAAATTATCAATGGATGGTAGAATAAATAATGCAAGAAATAACATAATGAAGTCCACTTACTTAGAGAATAGAGGATCTTTAATTATGGATTTCAATCCCAATGAACGATGTTTGTAATGCCTTAGAATCCCCCTGAGTAGATGGGAGAACCTTACATTACCCATGGGAAAGTAAAAAATCTGAGTTAGGGACTCATAGGAGGTGAAACATGTCATTAAATGTTGAAAACAAGTGAGATCCACAATTTTAGGATCTCATTGTTGGCCCTCTCATGGTTAAGTCGCACGGTTAGACAAACCAGGCCCTAACCTGCCGATAGCTAGTAATTTAAGGGTAACATCATATGGCCATCTCACACAGCCTATCAAATAATGCTTTAATCAGGCCAAATATACATCCTTAATGTCTAGATATTGCTTGGTTTTTTCAGGCAGCCTCCTGGTTTGAAAAAACCTTACACCAGCCGACCGTAACCTCTTTTTCGCCAATATATTCTTAAACTTCACCCAAACACATCCGAATCCATAAATACCATAAAAGGTAATTATGTGAAAACAAAAATAATCTGGAATTTATATTGAGATAACTCCAAAAAATTTGGTGAACTTTCCGCAAATAAGGCTTAATGGGTATGCCAACTGAGGTTTTACAAAAAAGAGATATAATTCATGGACAAGGGTATTAGGTTTATTTAAACTAATACATTAATAACACTATCAATAATAATTCCTCAGTAATAACATAAATATCGATGAGATACTATAATATTGTTTTTATTTTTTTACATTTCTTTTTTCATTTTTTATCCATCAAATGGTATATGAAAATATTTTGCGTACCTACACGTGGACTACCTCATCAACAAAATGATATGTTTCATTTTTCATCCCTAGATCATTGACATGTCAAAATTGTGGAAAAATTTGTATAATTAATGTATATTAAAAAAGTGGGTTTTTTAATATGTAATATATTACTTACCATCTTACCCATTTCGTTCATTTTTTATTGATTATGTCATGCATCTTTATGTATTTTTTACCACCTCTATGAATTCATGTGATTAAGTTTTCATGTCCACGATACATGGAAAATCATATGGATGGATAGAATGTATAAATATTAAATGAATAAAATATTTATTACTAAATAAATTTAATATATTATATAATTTTTCAAATTTTATAATAAATATTAAAATTTCATTCTGGTATATGTTTGAATTACATTCTCCATGAAGTAATTTTTTTCATTTTTCATGATTGTCGTACATGGTTGGTTAAAAAAATATTATAACATATAAATATTATAATTTTATGACTTTAATGATTCTGTAGATAATTTAACAATATACCCTTCTACCTTTTCAATGAAATAACATTATATTGATGTTATAAACTAGACAACCTTAAAACATCCAACATGATCAAAACCATTTTGACAGTAAAATAAAAGATCATTAAAAGTTAAATAAATTAAATAGTGATAAATTAATGAAAATGAGAATAGTTCATAATAAGGTATAAAATATTATAATTTTATTTCATAGGAGGGTAGACATATTATGGAATGTATCCAAGACTTGAAAAAATATACTTTCATTAAAATAATTATTTAATTATTTTAAACTCATTTTATTCTATATGCATATTCCAATTAATGATTCAAGAATATTCTAATTTATGACATAGTGTCTTCTAATGTTTATTTTTTCTATATTCACCATTGTTTTTATTGGCTAAAAATGATTTTATTCAAATTTGTTCTAATGCATCATTTTATCCATTTAAAAAAATTTTAATATAATGTTTTGTATCACACATGTATTGATATCTAGATTATTTTACTAGATAAATTATTCATTATAATGAATAATCTAAAATCAAACATGGTATATCAATGAATATTATACCATTAATTAAAATTAATATTTACTTTTAATATTTTTAAATGAAAAAGTGTATTTCTCATTTTTTTAAGAAAAAAATAATAAGATAATTGATTATGGGTTTAAAATATTTATTAAAGGGATATTTGAAAAGATAATCATTAAATGAAAATTTATTATATGTTATACTATATCTATGAATTATATATATTGATGAGTGATCTTTATTTATCTCATAATGATGGGTGGGTTTTATATAGATCTTCATCGCATTGGGTATAGATTTGGTATTTGAACAGAGATCTAAATAAGATTATAGGGATTGTTACTCCATTGAAATTATCTAGGAATCAATTTTTTATGACATGGATAAAACATTAGTGGATATTGGTTATTAATTTGATGATCTAAGATACCAATATTATACATGAAAAGGTTTTTATCAAGATCATTTTATTTCATATGGTAAGAAATTATTCAAAACATTTATTGGAAAATATTATATTTGGTCAATAAATAATTTCATAATAGATTCATGGGGTTTTTTGATATAATTTTATTAAATGGGTTTCAATCTGAAAAAGATCATTTTATCATGTGTATGATTTATTTGTTTTCCCAATTTTTTATTGAGTTAAAGATGTTAATTATCATGGGTTTTAATGGTTTTCACTAGACTATTGGGATTGATTAATTTTTATATATCTTAATGATATTTTTTGCGTATTACACAAATTAATATAGTATTCTCAAGACATAAGGTGGTATAAAATCATTTTAAAGGTCATTATTTTTGATGTAGTTATTCATCATAAATTATGAAGAAGTGTTCTGAATAAAACAAGGGTAATTTTAATAAATTTTTCTAATGAGGCATAATATTTGGTGTGGTATACGCTATTACCATATAACTATATATGATAAAAATAACTTTAACTAGTTTAAAAAATATTTTTAGATTTATCACAAATCCCAACTATATGAAAATGTAATAATAGGTGGGTGGAATTACCTTTTCATTAATTCATTACAATTTTCATCATATTCATCTATTAAATGGAATATAGATCCATTATATGTTTACACGTGATTGGATAATATATTTCTGAAACATTATTCACAATGTATCATTCATATCATACCATAAAATTAAAACTATGGATTTTAGTCACATATATTGGTCATGTCCACAAATCAATGTCCTTTAACGTATATGGATATAATGATCTACCCTATCAATAGGTAATGTGACTGAAAAATGAAAATTATTTTGGAAAATATTTAATCAAGGTAAATTTTAATTATAGCTTATATTTCCTTAGTGTCTTTATTATTATCATTATTTTCTATTATACCACATCGTTTCTCTTTTAATATATCAAAATGTAACCTATTATGACATTCGTCGAATAATAAGTGTAATACAAATATACTATACTCAATATGTACATTAAGATGGTAGGGAAATTAGTAAGAACAAATGTCATCACTCTAAATTCATATTGTCCATAATAAAAATATAATAATTTATTTGGTATATCTTTCTTATATACACTCAATTTATTATTATTATCAAGTAAATATTAATCATGGAAAACTATTGAGCACCATGAAATTGATTAAAAAAGTCACCAACACATGGTAGAGGATAATTATTCCATATTTTGATCTTATTAAGAACCTGATAACTTATAAATAGATTCATTTGTCCATCATTTTTTATAATAAAAACAATAGATTCTCCCCAATGTTAGACACATGGATAAAAATACACATAGACAATATCATCCTATATTTTCTTCTTCAATTTTAGTAAATAGATCAGGGTAATTATATATACAGTATTTAGAATAACATATTAATATTTTTGTGTTCTATTTGGAAAAACATCATAGTTCTATGATATATAAATAATATCCTCTATAAAGACTTTAACATACTCCCACACAATATCCATGTTAATAATGATGATTTTTTCACTATCCATATAATATAAACCCCACATTTAAATATTAATCAAGAGATATAAAGTATATACAATTTCAATTTTATTTTCACTTTAATCGTCACACTAACATACGTTTATAGTGTGGTTTGGATTATCAACTGGGACATTCCTTTATCAGAAAGAATGCACACATTTTGTAATGAAAAAAAATATTTAACATAAAAAGTTTATATGATTTATTTGTTTATATAAATTAATTTAATTGATGTATTTAATGTCATTATACACAAAATAACGATTTGAATAAATGAAACAGTATGTAAATAATACAGTATATACAATACCTTGTTCCTTCGATAGTATTTTTTACATCTAAGACAATGTTCTACATAACTACAATATAATATGGGAATTATTAATAATATATAATTATAGTTATAACCTAACCATGGGAATAGAATGTCTGAAAATGAATAAATGAATTAAGAATTTTTTTTAATAATGATAATAAATTCAATTATTTGGCAAAAAATTAATCAGAAATGAATGTAATAACTATTTGAAAATAAACATATTACATTTCTGAAAACTATTTATCTATGCACAAACATGTTTTATCTCGATAAATTAAACCAATATTAGTTTATTAATTATAATAATTATATATATATATATATATTATGTAGTAAACTAGTAATTTATCATTCATCTTATTTATTTTATGGATAATGTATAAAAAAAATTCTAATTTTAAGCATAAAATGTTTTTTTTTTCGAAAATGCAGTTTTACTACCTTTTAAAGGAACAATTATTTTAAAACTATATGTTAAAGCTTTTAATAATCTTATTAAGAAAAATAATGTTCATCTTTGAAATAGTAGATTAGATGTTCTCTTAGAGTGATTTATTGGGGTTTTTTTATGAAAAGATTCATTTTTATGAATAGTGAAAATACTTAATTTTAATTGAAAACTACCTTATCGCTTAGTTTTTTATTTAGATAAATTATATTTTAAAATAATTTTAAAAAATTAAATAATATAGAATACATAAAATAATCCAATTTAAGTCATTGTAATCATTTTCACATTGATATTGGTTATGAAAAATATTTATAACTTTTGTATAATTGAACATTAAAAACCTTATTTATCGTCACTACCGTGTCGATAATATTATATTAATTTTTTCCTATTATGTGAATTTAATTTATTAAAATGGATTAAATATTATGAATAATCATTATTTTTATTTTCTAATGATTCCAAATTTATTTTTTACCAATGTGATTAGTGAAGGTAATTAATCATAATTATAGTAATTATGTTAAAATCAATATTACTTATTGGTTCAACTAATAATATAAGGAGTAAGAATGTAACAACACTTGTAAAAATTTAATTGAATGGAAATATATCAAATCATGAGACCTTAAAATCATATTATAATACTTTGTGGGACACGTCTATAAATGCAACTGATATAATAAGTTATGTAATGAAAAAGACAAAAATAGTACCTTTATTCCTTTTAATTTACCAAAATCATTGGAATAATGAAAACAATATATTTATAATGATAAATTTAATTATTAAAGAAAATGTGTTTTTTTTTCTGATTTTTTATATAATATAATTACAGAAAATTATTAAGAAACTCTAACACATGTATAAATTAATTTGTAATTAAATAAATAAAATTATAAAAGAAACATTTAAAGTGAGGTAAATTTAAGGAATTGATATGTAAATTTATTTTAATTTATAAAATACCTTTGACAATAATATATTCAAATTTTATTATTATCTTGTAAATTATAAATTAAAATTAAAAATATATTGGCAAAATTGACATTAATGTCAATTTATATAAAATGATAATTTATTAAATGATAAAAATATAAATAACCTAGTTTACAACAAGATATTTTTATTTGTGAATTAATATAATCCATTTTAATTATGTGATCTAATTTATCTTTTATAATGAACATGTTAACACCTTAATACTAAAAAGCATAGTTATCACGGTTAAGGAAAATTGTAGTGTTTTCGCACATTACAGGCGCTTCTGATAAAATAAATTTCTAACACATATATAATTTTAATTTTATAAATTAGTAGTAATATTTTTGATTTATTGGGTTTATTTTTTTTTTAAATTCTCACTTTATTTTGGTTATAATGGATAGAATAAATAATTTAGAAAACAATGTTCCTTAAAAAAGCTAATTTGCAAAAATAAGGGAAAATAGATGCAAAAGATGATCATTAAAAAATTTATTTTTTGTGTTGTATGTATTATTTAACTATAGTAACTGTAAATTGAATTATTTTATTATATTATATTCACATTATGTATCAGATACCTCCCTGTATTGAATGGTTTTGATTATTTACAAGAGTGTCACTCATCCTTGTCTATAAAAGGGAATTAAATCCTTCCCATTTTTCACACATATAAAGCCATTTTGATCAACCAAGATCATATAAAATCACCTAAAGACATAACAACTATAAAACACTAATCCTTAATATATACTTAAATCCAATAATGTACTTCTTTTGGATCAAACCGATAAGAGATACCTGAAGAAGAGTTATAGTTTATAAACAAACATTTTTTTTCATTCTAAAATCCATTAAATTACTTATATTTCCTAAATACATAATAACCTTAGTATCATGATCATTATTATATGTTATTATGTTTTGGTAATTATAGATAACCACACCCATTTCCAACAAATGGGTTAAGAAAAGATCGTTCTAGTGTACGGTGGAATACTACCACGCTAACTGATATCGTTTATCCATTATAACCTATTAAGGTTGAGAATAATGGTGTAAATCTTATTTAAATATAAAATATATTATATTTATTTTCTTTTATGATCCATTAATAATTACATAATAAATACTGTCATGATTAACATTTTTGATGATATGATAACATCGTTCGTCTGTAAGAACGAATACCGGATCCAGATCTGATGTAATTTGTTCACGAATTATATGGAATTTTTTAATGATATGTTTAATATATATGAATTATATATTGGAAATAATAATTATACTATAATTATTATATATATATTAATTTAATTTTTGTTAAATCAATAAAAAATGGTAAAAGGATTAATGCATACGTACAACCTACCATCTCCATGAACGATGTATTTAACTTCAACTTTATATATTTTATATATAATTAAAAATTAATATACCATAAATATATATTATATTAATTTTTTTTAAATTATAAAAATGATTATATCATTATCTAAGTATGAGTAATAAGAATAACATGTGAAACAATTTACAAAAAGAAAAGAAAACTTTTAAACTCGAAACAAAACGCAAACATAGAAACTTCAATAAATGTATATCGTAAAGCCATAAATAAATTATATATCATTATATAAATATATTAATAAATATATTTTAAATTGTAATCATAAACATATAATTATTATATATGATGTTTCAATGAGTACTATTGATGTCAAAAATTATGATATGAGATTTCCATCTCACTTTTCTTTTCCATGAGACACAGGCCATGTTCCCCACATATTTCATGTATGTGGTGGGTATAATACCTCTGGATATATTTTATTATTTTTATAATAAAAATATTGGTATTTATATAACCATTTGATGATATAACATTAACAGAGTTTATGGTTTAAAAGTAACCAAATCAGTAAAGGGGTTTCTCTCAATTTTCCTTCTTTCGGAAATATGTTATGATATGAACCAATTCGTTCTTGATATATATATATATTAATTATAATTAGTTTATCTCTCCTTAAGATATTTTAGTTTATTATTTCATGAATTTTATGATTCAATGTTATGAATGTTGTAATAATTTTATATTACATTCTCATCATTTATCAGGGTGGTTTTTTATTATACATCCATAGGTGAAATATCATGATCCATATCTCTAAAATTCTCATGATATTTATTCACCTATGTTTATTAATGATATTTTAATTTAATTTTACCATTTTTCAGTACTTCATAATTATGATAATTAAGAATTAATTTAATATATTCAGACATTATTTCACTCTTTTGTCAGAAAAAATATTTTATTCAAAAAATATGTCTTCTAAAAAGGTTTTTAAAAAGGTTTAAAAAGATATTATAATCTCATTTTGAAGGAAAAATAATTTTATTGCTTTGATTTTAAAAGGTTATTAAAATTATTTTAAATGACTCATGTATATGTTTTCATGGATATTTTCAATGAAATATGGTTTTAAAAATTCTTTTTTCTTTAAAATTGTTTTCAAACATTAATGACATTTTCATCAATAAATATTTTAAATAAATTTTGAATAAAAGTTTACAATTTTTAATGGGTTTTTAAAAGAAATTTATTTTGGAAATATTTTATGGTTTATAATGTGATTTTCAAGGAAAGGTTATTTTCTTTAATAAATGATCATTTTCATCTTAAAGGAACCTCCTCGATCTATGTTGAAATACTTTGATATTGTTTATTATTTTGGATGAATATGATCCAAGTAATACATTCTTATTTTTTTCTGAATGGTTTATCTTAATATGAAAAGTTGTTTATGGGACATGTTTCTCTTCCACTTGTTATATAATGATAAAATTCCTATGAAAAGAACATCTTTTGAAAAGTTATTCAATGAATAAATTTTTTTGAAACCTCTCTACTTTGTAGAAAATATCATGTGATGTAATCTTTATTATATGTGTATAATTACATGAGTTATGTTATGATTAGTTATTATGATTTTTTGGAAACCATATTTTTTATTTAATTTGGTTTTAGGTGAGGCATATATCTTCCTCTAATGAATTGTGTAACGATAATTGTTCAATGAGCTCAAAGGGTACATAAGTGGTCAGACCAATCCCAAAATAAGAGGTCACATGGGATGTCAACCCATGATCATAATAAGAGAGTACATGGGAGGTAATACCATGACCAAAACAAGAGTGCACATGGAAGGTCATCCCAATCCCAAATAAGGTACATTAGTAATTAGCCCAAACCTAACATGTTGTAAATGTCTTGGTAGGTAGCTTTGAAATATGATGTTATATAATTATGGGTATGTCTAAAATTCTTTAAATATCCCAATGTTATGCTCTCATGGGTCTGAATCACTAATTCCCTTATGATTCATGTCTTATGAACATCTAATCATTTTTTCATGACTTGTGATTTCAATCATTGATATGCAGTGTATGTGTTTAAAATTTCATGTCTATGTTCTCATAACTTTATGCTAATTATTTTTCTTACATATATAAATTATTTACCACTAATGAGAATTTTACTTCACCCATTATTATTTTTCATTTATCCATGTTATATATAATTTTATTATGTATGAGGAAGAAATGGGAATATAATTCTGGGAAACAATAATGATATTTCACCAGAGTAGATGATTATGTTCATGATTATAAAGGTAGTAAAATATTAAAGTCCTTTGGAATGTTTTTATTTAATACAATGAATAATCATCTAAAATAATTTATTATCCATGTATGTCAATAGTGGGTCAATGTATTTGGTACCAAATGAATATTTTATTCCATCATTGGATTGTGGGAAGAGAAAACAATTTTGAGATCACTATAGATATTTCTAATGAAATTTATAGTGATATATATAAGGATGATTTAATGTATATTAAAATTTCATGGAGATTTTTTAAAGGATAGATTGAGTTATTTCCAAGAAACATTTCTTTGTTTGGATAATACAAGTGGATTTGGATCGACCATAGATGTACTTAAATAAAAAACTACAAAAATACTATATTAATATAGACATTATCAGGAACGGGTTCACGACAACAGTCCTTGTTACACACCTAGTTTGACACTCCTTTGGATCATACATTATAACATCACAACCTCTTGATAAACTATAATGATTGATTTAAATATATTATGACAATGATTAACAAAGGATGAAACCAAATATTCACAAATGAAAGAGATGCTGCAACGATTTAGACATCGAATATTATATTTTTCATGATTCTGTGGGTTTTCTCTATGATTAATTTTTCTCACACAATGTTTTTTTTATACATTGGATAAAATCCAAGGAACCATGTTAATTAGGAATTCAATGCAAAATCCAAAGATTATACTCATAATAAATTGAATGTTATGTGATATGAAATGAAAAACCATGTTCTAATAAACACTCATAATTCTCAATACATTAGCATAACGATATTAAAAATGATAAAACGAGGGAATAAAATTGTCTTTAATACTTCATAAGAAAAAATCTATATTCATTTACAATAACTATATATCCCCTAGTTTCTATAAAAGGGATCTATACCAAAGAAAAAATATTTTTTGTTCTACATTTTTCATAAATATAAAAGATATTTTCGGTACCTATTGCTTGGTAGCTGAAGTGAGCCAGTGGTAGACCATTTCTAGGAATACAATGTAATATTATAAAATTGAATCCATGGATTGGGATGAGTTAAAGATCATGTTTTTCAAAAATTACACTTCAATTATTCTTTATATGAAATTGGATAATGTAGTTTACCATCAGTACCATTGTTATGATATGAAAACATGGGTACATTTCAAATGAAATAATAAAAACTATAATGATAAGATGATAAGAATACCATTATAAATAGTTTTTGGGATGAAATATATAGGGAATTGTATTATGTAGAATATAAAATGTTTAAAGTGTAGAAGTTAATGTCATTTAGAAGCTAAATGAAAATTTAATGAGAATAAATATAAATCTAAATAGAATGCACCTATCAAAATTTAGTGATTCAAATGTATTTTGTTATAGGATTATTTGGATCGATATACTAGGGGAAAATATCATGAATAGAATCTGATTGGTGGTATGAATAATTGTTATACTGTTGATAATGAAGAGACCTCAAAAGACATATGATGAGAATTAAGTATTTGAAAATAATATTAAGAATCCTAATTAATGTTTTAAAGTTTAGGTGAAATAATTTAAGTAATTATGTTGTTTGATTGAAGTATTATGTTATATGGATTTTGAAAAATTGAATTATTTTTTAGTGTTTGTAATTAATAATGGATTGAATTAATACGTAAAATGATTTTTATCAAATTGAAAATTGATTTAATGGAAAGGTTTTATTTTGTTGAGAACACATTATTATGTGAAGGTAACCCTTAATATGATCCAGATTATTAGAAAATGATATTTAGTTTTGATGATGAGATGTTGGATAATAATATTGGAAATTGTACAATAAAACTTAACATTGAATAGATTAAAGATTTTTTGAAATTGTGGTTTATGCAATCTTTTATAGAGTTTATAATAATTATTAATGATTGAATATATCCAATATTATAAATTTTATGAACTAAATGAAGAATTATATATGGTTCAAAGGTAATTCATGTTTTTACCGTGTTTCAAGAGAATTCATGAGGATGTTATTCACATGTTTGTTATGTGACCACCATGAGCTACTTTATGATACATATGCGATAAATGTTATATTAATTTTATGAAATTTAGTGACCATCTTTCCAAATATTTTTATTTTCATCTTCTATAGGGGTTACATGGTATAATATTTATGGAATTCTTAAAGATAAAATTTGAAATAATTTTCAAGCATTAATATATTATATCTCCATTTAGGATTTCTGAATATTGGAAAACCCTTTCTAGCAATCTTTCTATGATGATAACTAATGAAAGATGAAATTGTAAACCATCCAATTTATAGATTACATGAACTATTAGTGCTCCTGAAATGAAAAAATCACCTTAATTTCTTTTATTAAAAGATGGAGGAAAATTTGATAAAGGAAAAACCAAAGTGTGTTACTGTGCATATGAAATGGAATGAAATCAATTAAGTATATCTTCTTATTAAAAACTTTTAACTTTCAGGAAATTGGTCTAGAAATAATTTTTTTGTATTATCTACATTATATATGATATTAATGATCATTTTTAGGAATCATTGGTTTCTGTATTTTGTATCTTTAAATTCCTACTATCCATGTTCTCTATCACTATCCATCATTATGTGGGTGTTATAATTCTAATATATTTACTTGTTTTCACTTCCCACATATGTTCTTATATGTGTAAAACTATTTATTATTGACTTTCGGAAACCATTATTCTTCTAACATTCTATTCAAAAGGAATATTTATTTTTCATTATTATGTTCATATTTATATGAAGGTAGCTCTAATATATTAAATACATGATGATTAATAATAAGTTTAGTGAAGGAACTCATTTTAACGAGGGTAGAATGTAACCCCCTCATGTTTTCATTAATTATATTGTTTTTTGACTCAATTAAAATTAGTTGATGGAATTCTTTGAATAGTACACCCCAAAAATATTGACGTATATGTAAAACTAATATTATATTATGGTGTATACAATACTAAGATCATTTGATAGCTTGAGTTTCACAGAAGACCAAGTTTTACCAATGACAATAAAGTATTGATAATATTGTTAAAATATTATTATAGTTATCACATTACTATAGGAATTATGATATTGAAATAAATTAACAAAATTATGAAAATATTTTCTATACATGTTTTAAAATTAATTCTTTGGGAATAAATTAATTTTAAACGAATGTAAGAACTATTCGAATATATAGAAATTTATTTTCCATAGAACTATTTCTCATTTCCCAAACTTATTTTATCTCAATAAGTTAATCCAGGGAAATTTGATGAATTATTTTAATGAATTTTATGTGTTATAAATTAAATCAACTACTTAGATATCATATTATGTGTTTTCTAGACCAGATATGAGAATATTTCCAATTTTACGTAATTAATGTTGTATTTTTTAGAATGAATTTTTAACACATTTTATTGAATCACTTATATTAAAACTAAATATTCACAATTTTATAAATAAATTTTGACTAAATAAATAATTTTCTAAACTAATATATCAATATTATATTATGGTTAATTCTTTTCCTTTTTCCATAGAAAATCATTTTTGAGGAATATTGGAAAATAATGAATTTTAATTGAAATTTTAATTATCATTTAATCTATTTATATAGTGTAATTATAATTAAAAATTGGTTTTAAAGTATAATTATATCAATTGTACATATATTAATCAATTTTAGGTCTTTTGAATCAATTTCACATTGAAAATGGATATAAAAACGTTTCATGCTTTTGAACATTTTCACTAAAAAACCTGTTTTCTCACCACGACTACAATATTAATTATAAATTAATTTCTACCACATATATGAATTGGATATGGAAACATAGATTAAATATTGAGAATAAATATGATTTATTATTTCTATGAATGAAAAAATAATTTCCTATCAATGTGTTTTTTGAAATAAATTAATCTCAATTACATTGATTAAGGTAAAAATAATATTACATTGTGGTTAGTCACAAAATATAAGGTTTAAGAATTACATATTTTTTTAAAAACCACTATAAAGACATATGTCAACCATTTTTACCCTAGGGATGAATTCTATGTGTTTCTAGGACACTTATCCTAGAAACCGACCCATATAATATGTTATGTAATGAAAAAGGGAAAAGTAGATTTGTAAATTTTAATTTCTATAAATATTTATAAAAGGGAAAATTACATAGGTTTTATTATAATTTTTGTGGAAAATAATAGGGTTATTTTTTTTGTAATAATATATTTTAATTATTTGTATATTATATAATTGCATTATATTATTAAGAAACATTGACACCTGAGTTATTTAGTTAATAATTTAATAAATCAAATGATACTAAAAAACTAAAAGTGAAGTAAATTTAATGAATTATTATGATTAATTATTTTTTAGTATTAAAATATCATGTTTCATAGATGTGATATTATTATATTTATATTACATTATTTTTTTGATATTTTTAAATTCAAATGAAATTAATATTACAGAAATTGAAATTAATGTAATTATTTAATATATGATATTTCATTAAATTATATAAAATTAAAAAAAAAATATATCACATAAAAAGTTATTTATAAAAGTAAATAAATAAAATATATTGTAATGACCCAGAAATTTCAATGAATTTTTTTTAAATATTGTGGAATTTTACAGGTCTGTGGCTTCTGACGACACTTGATTCTGAGGCCCGGTGTGTCTGGAATCAATTTCCAAAGTTCAGCTCGAGTAAGTCCAGTGAATGAATGAGCGGGTTTTTCTATCTTGTGAACTGGTGCTTGGAATTGAAATCTTAGGGCACCGATGAACTCCCAACGCTGGTAATTGCTTAATGGGATCCTTACCATAGTTGCGTTCGCGCCGGAGGAGAAGTTATTTTTTGGGGTTTATTTTTGAAGTAAATAATGTTGTTGTACAATTTTATTTAAAATCTAGGGAGGTTAATTCATCCCATGGGTAGTTAAGGGTGGGACCCATAGCCACCTAACTACCCAAGGGTGGATGTTAGAGAGGTGGGGCCCACACGATCCCAACCATTCAATTTCTATCTAACTCATAAAAACCCCTCATTAAATTGGCAAACCCCCCCATTAAATTCCAATCTCTCCACCTCACACTTTTAACTCATGTCAACCCACATTTTAATGGGGATCTTTCCTCTTTCCCCCCTATTTATTTAATTTCCATTGCGTTTAATAAATGGGGTCATTCCCTCTCCCTTCCTTAATTGATCGTCAACACGTTTTATTTAATGTGGTGATTTAATTTTGGGAGAGTTGCTTGGCGTGTGTAATAAAATAATAGGAAGAGCCTATTATTTTATTAAGGGGCAGAGCTTTCATTGTGCGAGGAAGATCGAAAGAACTCTTGAGGTTTTAGAAGAACACCGGCCTCAGACAAAGAACGATGAAGAACTCCGGTTCCTCGAAGGACAATGAAACTCCACCAATCCTCTTCTCCACAACAAGAGAGGAGACGCCACCTCTTCCTTGGCACACTCCGACGATGCCTACGAACCCTTTCCCCGCGACTCCAACTACTGCGACACCGACTTTCATCATAAATTGTTGAGGTAGGGGAATTTTTATATTTCATTATGTGATCTATACCCTCGGAATGGCATGTAATTGTTGTGTGATTTTTTTTTGAACCACCAACGCGGTGGGTACAGACTAACGAACAAGTCCGAACCCACTGCTATTTTGTTCTTGATGCACGGAATATTTGGCGACAAAGAAGCGGGACCGCAATGGAGATTGGAGGCCTTCGTAGTGATGTACGGGTCCCAAGACGATTGCAGGCATAGACGAGAGTAAAATCGGACAACCGGAATGACTCCGGTGGCCCGCGGAAGCCCCCGGCAGCGCGGGTCGCCGGCGCGGCGACGCCCTGGCTTTCCACTGACAGAAGTCCGCTGCGGCAGTGAGGGTGGGATCCCTCGGCTGCGCAGGATCCAAGGGAGAGGCGACACTAGCCTGGCGATGCGTCCGCAGAACAGAACCCCCCCCCCCGCTCGACTCGCTGGTCGAGCCAGTGTACCCCCCAGCCGGGCCGGGGCGGGTCACACGGACCGGGCTACTCTGCGCCCAACTGGGCCGGGCAGCACCCTTCTGGGCCGGACCCAGACCCTAGTCTGGTCGACCCGGTTCGGGCCAACCCAGGTGGGGGGGGGGGGTGGGGGGGGGGGGTCGGACCAGGCCCAGACCCCACTTCGGACCGTTTTCAGTCATTTTTCCAGAACGTGAGCTACATACCTCCAATAGATGCACAATCAGTTTTTTAGTAATCCTTGTTTGAGACGATCGTTTCGGAATATTACACTTGAGGTTTTAGAAATGTTTGGGTATGTCTGGATTGGTTCGATCTCAAAACAAACAGGGCCCTTGCAGCGGAAACGCTTATAACTTAAGGACAGAATGTCCGTTTTATGTGACGTCAAATGCGTTGAATTAATCCTGATGAGACGGTCCTTTTGGCTTACTCCACTTGAGGTTTGGACACAGCTGGAGTATGGTCAGGTTGGTTTTAGCTTAAAAATGAACCAGGCCCCTGGAACGTAAAAGACAATAACTCTCAGACCGAACATCCGATTGACGCACCTTCTGTCACGTTGGGTTTATTTTGACGAGACAGAACTTCAGGATACATCTACTCTGGACTTCGTGACAGTTAATGTATCGACCCCCTTGGCTCGAGGAGAGGACCCTCCTGGAATCAAGTGTTTCGTGTGTGGGAACCCTAGAGCTGGATGCGACTGGTACGATGACGACTGTACTTGGATCCTCCTTGGGTTCGGCAGCGAGGACGACTGTACTTGGATCCTCCATGGGTTCGGCAGCGAGGATGACTATACATTGATCCTCCTTGGGTTTGGCAGTGAGGATGACTATACATGGATCCTATGTGGGTTCGGCAGTGAGGATGACTATACTTGGATCCTCCATGGGTTCTGCAGCGATGATGACTGTACTGGGATCCTATATAGGGTCCGACAGTGATGACTACTATTCTTGTATCATACCTGGGTCCGACAGTATGACCTCTGTACTTGTATCCTGAGTGGGACCGACAGAGTAGCTGGTCTTGTATCGTATGTGGGTCCGACATCTTAGCTAGTCGTGTCTCCTATGTGGGTCTGAAAACTTAGATGAATCAGTGACTACATATGATCATCTCTATTGCTACACGAAAGATGTATACTTGTGTGGGATGAGTCTTTACTTCAATCATTACCAACAATGTGTTTAAATTTCTTTCCTGTGTGGAATGGGTTGTGCATTCTTTTGTGGACTAGGTTAAGTTTTTTTGTGTGCACTGGGTTGTGTTTTCCTATGTGGACTGGTTGTGCTTGGGCTCGAGAGTTGGAGATGAACTGTAATTGATGACTTAGGTATATGTATGGGAATATACCAAAGTAGAGTCGGTTGATACTTTGTGATTGTATCTTTCCTTGTGGTTTATCCTTCATGGATTCTCAGAGACCATGGGGGTCTCGGGGTCCCTAATTAGTATCGTATACTCACCCCTGCACAGGCTATGCCCGCACTACGTTGTGGTTGATGCAGACGACATACATCACTGATCGAGGTGGAGGCTTGTGGATCTGGATGGTACCCAGAGGTGGACCACTTGGAAGTACGTGCACGGAGCAGACAACCGGACCCGAGGAGCTGAGGAGAATATATGTACCCTCACTTCAGGTGGGACTTCCGGAGGACGAATCGGTGTTGCTGTCTCACTTTACTATTATTGTACTTTCTTTCAATTGTACTGTAATTTCAGTTGGGTTTGTATACTGACCAATTTACTTTTCAGTACTAACTTTTTTACATAATTTTACTTATTTCTTACTTCACATGCGTACTCTGTTGTGTATGTTTACTTTTATAAAGGCAATGCCTTCCCTTTTTCCGGTATTTATGCCTTTGGTGATAGTCTCCAGCCCCTAGCCTATGGAAGGAAGGCTTGGGGTTGTCACGGAATGCGCCTAGAGGATGGGTCATGATCTCCACGCATTATCAGACCATTACAGGTCCTCAGCAGGGTAGGCGAGGTGGCTTACGGCCTGGCCCTTCCACCACAGTTGCATCGGGTGCACGAAGTCTTCCACATACGTCAGTTGAGGAGATACGTGCATGACCCAACGTATATAGTCGACCATGGGGAGCTGGGCATCGATTATGGGGAGACATCTGTAGAGGTCTTGGTGGAGATCGAGGATCGACAAGAGCGGTTCCTACGTGGACGATCGATTCCTCTGGTGCGCATTCGTTGGCAGCACGAGAATCTAATGGAGAGCACATGGGAGCGGGAGGCTCAGATGCATGCTTAATACCCTCTTTTGTTTCCCTAGTTTATGTTGTATCTTTACAGGGACATAAATCCCTGAGGTGGGAGTAATGTAAAGACTTGTAAATTTCAAGGAAATTTTTTTTCTTAAATACTTTGGAATTTTACGGGTATGTGCCTTCTGACAGCACTTGATTTCGAGGCCCGGTGTGTCCTGAATCAATTTCTGAAGTTTAGCTTGGGTACATTCAATGAATTAATGAGAAAGTTTTTCTATCTTGTGAACCGATGCTCGGAATTGAAATCTGAGGGCACCGATGAACTCAAAACACTGGTAATTGCCTTACGGGATCCTTACCGTAGTTGCGTTCGTGTGGGTGGAGAATTTATTTTTTGGGGTAGTCACGGCATGGGCCCTGAGGACAGGTCGTGACAAATATGTTCATTAAATAAACAAATTTATGTTTTCTAATGAACATATTCACCCCTAAATACTAAAAATATTGATAGTTTGGATTGGGTTAAAGTATTGGTTTTCCAAAGTATGCACACTTCGATTAAAATTACATTCGAACATATATTGGATTATTATATTAAAAACAAGATATCATATTTCAGAATAGATGGGTCAATTTCTTTTAATAATTTTCACTTTTATTTATTTATAATAGAAAAATTAACAAGGTTGGAAAATTAGATACCTCAATAAAAACAAAAATAAAAAATACAGGGATACTTATATGTTAAGGAATATCATTATAAAAATGTATTAGTTTGCCTACGTTGGAGGTATTTATAAACCAAAGTAACACTATAATCCATTTTAATCGAATTTTTTATCCAGATGATATAATAGATACCAACAATTAGTAAATACTTTTGACTATTTATATGAGTGTCTCCCTTCCCCATCTATAAAAGGGACTCACACTCCCCCTTTTATCTCAAATCTCATGCCATTTTTTCATGAAAAATAAAAATTTAAGTAAACATAAAACATCTCTAATATAATCATATAATCCTTACATTGTAAAAAAAATTAACCAAGGAATTCCTTCTCTGAAAAACAAAATAATATACACGGAGAAGATGTACCATTCGTCTATGATTTTATTTATTTCTTTACTAAAACCATAAAATTATTCTAATATTAGGACTATATAATATCATCAATATCTTTCATAAATTGTGATGTTTTTATGTTATTTTTATGCATGAAAACCCCACATATTTCCATAAAATGTGTTATTAAATAATTATTTTGGAGTACAAAAGACTACCAAATCATGAACCAAAATCAATATTTTTTTAACTACCACCAATTAAGGTTTGTAATAATGAAAGGAATTATATTTATATATGATATACATGATATTTATGATATCTCTATCCTTATGGAATTACATTACTACACATTTATTAATAATTTCCATTTCTTTGAAAATATGATAATATTGTTTATCTGTATGTTGGACTACAGCCTCACGAGGCAATGTGATTCATTCACATTTTACATGGAATGTATTATAGATGTATATATTGAAAATATTTGAGATATATGAAATACTGATTCTACCAGAATGATAATATATATATATATCATTTAATTTTCTTTCATTTTATACTCCATGGAAATGGAAATATCATTAATGTGTACTTACGTCCTACCTTATTTATAAACCAAGCATTTAATTTCCTATTAATATATTTTATAAATTATTATAAAATAATATACAGTGAATTTATATGTTAATTATATCATATTTAACATTTAGGTAATTTATAAATAATGATATATGTAAGAGGACCATTAATAAGAATTCAAAACATATACACAAATTTAAGCGATTATTACCTAAAACCAAACATAAACATGGAATTGTTAATAAATAGGTATAATAAATTCATATAAAAACAATATATAATATTATTTATATTAATATGGTTATATGATTGTTGTGTAACAAACATAAATTTATTATACATGAAGAATGAATGTGTAATACATATTTTAGGACTAAAGGTAAAGGGTTTCATTCTCACTTTTATTTTCAATGAGACACAATCCATATTAACCAAATATTTATTGTATGTTGTGTGTATACAACCAATGGATTTAGTTTTAATTTGTATACTAAGAATTATTTATATTTAAATATACATTTTATTATATATATTTCATGGGGATTACAGTTAAAAGTATAACAAATCCATATGGAAATTTGTCTAAATTTTATTTTCATTGAGACATATGTTATTATACGCACATATATTATTTAATGAATTTCATTTATACGACCATTTACCTGTAATGTCATGAAATTTCTTGTCTTCCTTATATTGTATGTTCTTTTTAATTTTATTCCTTCATAGAGCATACAATTCTAGGTTACTCATGTGGGAAAAAATTATTCTACAATCTCATACTTTATTAGGGTTGTTTATGATTATGCTTCAATTGATATAATATTATGATTCATATACCATGAATTATCAGGAAATTTAAACACATTTTTATTCTTTATATCATTAATTAATGTTGACAAATTCAATATTTGGTATTAAAGATTATTATGTATATGTTTTGGAAAGAGATCCAACATCATTTTCCTCTTCAGTCAGAAATAAATTATATTCAATAAAATATTTCCTTTAATTTTGTTCCAAAGTTTATTAAAGGTTCCCTTCATCTAATTTTTAACAAAAATTATTATAAAATTATGTTCTGTTTTTGAATATAATAAAAATGGATTTCAAAGCATACATTATAATTTGTCAAGTCTGTTTTCAAAAAAGGCGTTCAAACAGGTTTTATGTTTTAAAAATAATTTTCAAAGGGGGAATTATATTTTCCTAATGAAATGATTTAAATTAATTTAAAATGTTAATTTATATGTTTTCAATGTTGTTTATAATGAAATGAAATTTGACATTTTTTGTATTATTAATTTATTTTCAAAGAATAGTCTTTATAAATAAATGATCCATATAATCATTCAAAATCATCCTATATATAAGATGAAATGTTTTGATATAGTTTATGATTTACTAAGGATATTATCTAAAGAACCCATTATTTTTATTTATGTTAATATTTTATGATATGCTGAAAATTTATTTATGAATCTTTTTTGTCTTCTATGGTTTATACAAAGACAAAGTTCTTGTTAAATGAACTTCTTTTTACAAGTTATTATATGATAGAATGATTATAAAACCTGTAGTTTTTCTAAAAGTTATGATACGTAGATTTTTTAATGATACCCATTTCGTTTTAGGTTTTATGATATGATGAATATTTGTGATCTTCTTGAAAACATATTTATTATATCATTTTGTGATGGGTGGAACCTATATCTACCTCCAATGCATTGGGAAATTAGAAATTTTCTATTATCCCAAAGTGTGTATGGGTTACCATCTTAATCCCAAAACAAATTTGTATGTGATATTCCTCCCCAAGAAATCTATATGAGGGTACATGGGAGGTCGCTCAATACACTAAACAAGAGGGTACATGATATTTCACCCAATTCACAAAGTAGTTACATATGTGATTACTCAAATCCTAACTTGTTTTAAATTCCTTGGTAGGAAGCCTTGACATATAATTTTGTATGTTTATGTGTATAAAACAAATTTATGTCTTATTCCAATTGTATGTTGTCATGGATCATGTTATCTGATTCCTTTAAGATTTTTGTATTATGAACTACTGTTATTTATTCAATGACTCATGATTATGATCATTGATATGCATATTATTGTTTTTATATGTTATGAACACATTCTCATACCGTTATGCTAATAATTTTTGTTACATGTCTCCATTATTTACCGTTACTAAACTTATAAGATCACATATTCATATTTTTTTTATTTCCCTTTGTTATGAATAATGATTTAACGTATGAGTACAAAAGGTGAAGATCATTGTGGGAAATTTTGGTGATCTTTAACAAGATAATAATATTTTCTTCCATGTTTCCAAAAGTACCCAAACTATTATGGTCCTTGTGCATGTTTTTGTGTAATGAAATTAATATTATTAAAAAATGATGTAATATCCATGTATCTTAATCAGAGGTCTCTATAAAATCCATGAACAAATATCACCATATACAACTAGTTATATAATATAATTATTTTAAAGAATCATATTCCCATGAAATTTAATTGGAGGAGAATCATAGTGAATAGATGTAATCATCACACTTTTATAGTTTTTCACTTCTAATTAAATATCATACCATTTAAGATATCAATTAGTATTCTTTAATACATTTCTTGAATTTAAAAAATTAATATAATTAATCACAAATAGGTAACTTTAATATGAAACCATACCTGTTACCACCTCAATTACATCATTATATCTTTAATCCCATACTAAAACCAGAATGATTTTCATAATCATCACACATTTCTAATCATTGTTAAAAATCATGAAACATCATGCATACGATATCTAAATCATTACACATTATTTTCAATCTATGAAACCATATGTTTGTGATAGATCAGTATGGTTATTATATATTAAAAATATTTATTATTTTTAGTAATGAAAATGTGAACTAGCCAGATTATATCACCTGGAGTGTCAGACCATGTGAGCAATTTTGCACAATCAATGTGCATCAAAATTATGGATGGTAAATACAAAAAATAATTCCGGGATTTTATTCATATATGAATAGATACAAGAAATTTTTTGACATAATTAATCCATAAAAATGTATTTATAAGAATACCACAATAAATTATTTTCCATAACTTGTGATGTTATCTTATACATAATATTATCTAGAGGGTTTTCATTAAATTTTTAACATCTACATTTTCCATTTTCAATTATACATTTCTATTAGGATTATATAGTGTCCCATAATTTATTAAAAAATTAAAATTTTTTTATAATTATATTCATAAAATAACATTATTATCCACATTATAATCATGTAAGTATATTAATTTTCGATACATAAAATAATTAATAAGAGATCTAAATCATATCCAACTAGGCTCATAATAACTAGAACCTAAGATAGACACATTATTCCCAATAACTTTTTCATAAAATGGGGAAAGGAAACATATAAATGGGTGATAACAAATGCTACATAATTATACTCATGGGATATAACTATGATCACATAAACATGATGGTAATGGATTGATAAAAAGAACATAATATTTTGAAAACATACACTATATATTGTAGATCATAATATTTTTTAATGGCATAAAACATAGATATTAATGAGACATGAATCATAATGGTATCAAAGAACATGATCCATTATAGATTAACATGGAAACAAAATATTATTTTTTTCATAAAAAAATTATTAAACATAATTTAATTATTTTCAATAGGAAATTTCAATGATTATAATAATGGATCCATTTTACACTCTAACCTATCTTATTATACATGGTTCACTACAAATACTAATAAATATGATTGATTCCATTTCCAAACTATGGTCACTCCCCAATCGAGTCATATTTATCTCATGACATATCCCTATTTACCCAATGCATTAAAGGAATATAAAATTATAGTCTGACCCATAAAATAATAAAAATTATACATATTGGGTCTGTAATATTATAAAACATTTATTATATTATAACTCATGAAAAAATAAACCAGTTTCATAAACATTTCATCATTTCAAAACTCATAAAAAAGGTGTGGGTTTCATTAATATCATTTCATCATTAAAAAAATCTCTAAAAAATAGGATGGACATATTGTATCAAACACCTAGAATAATTGTAATTAACATTAGATTATCTTAATATTGATGATAGATACACTAAAGAATAACATAGAACATTTATTGAGCAAAATATCTTCTCACAATTAAAATAGATATTTAAAATATAAAAAACTCCAAAATGTTAGGGAAATATTTTTATTTTTTATTAAACTTGTGTTATTTCAAATGATCATTTATCGATATATATGTAATTATTCTTTAAAATATCATGGAAATTAATAGATGAAAATATTTCTTTAATAATTATATAAAAAAATAAAATTCACAACATTGGGAAAATAAAAATAATATTCCATCTAAACCATTTTTCTCATTATCCAATATTGAATATAAATGACTCTTAATAGTCATAATATTATTCTAAAAATATTATACAAATATTTTTTAGAAAAAAATGATATGGGATAAAATTAATTTTTAGTCAATGATATAAATAATGTCATTTTCCTAAAAGAAGAATATTTTTATGTCTAAATATCAAAAAAGTGGAAAATTGAATGAAAAAAAATTCAAATATTAGAATAACTAGAGGAGAATAAAATTAATTAGATTATTAATATTAATTTCATCAAAAATTTAATTGGAATTTCAATCATATTAATTAATATTAAACAATGAAATTCTAATATTAAACCCTTACATGAAGCTATGATTCATATTAATGTTATCTTTAATATTGTATAATAAATTACATTTGTTATAGACATATAACAGGGACATGAACATTTATATAATTTAATATATTATCTAAATTTATCAATTAAAAAATCAATTCAATAATTATTCCATATTAAAATTGGTGTTTCATGGTGTTCAATGTCGCATTCTCCATGGGAATTTTAGTTCTGATGTTCATATACATGTAGTTTGATCTCAAATGTCCCTTTCCAATCCATGTGATCTTGGTTTCATCATCACCAAAATATTATTTTTGATATTAATATAATATATATTCATTATATAAAAAATTAGTTCCACACACAATTTTAATAGATATAGATATGAAATTGATCATTCACTGAGATGCTAGGTCATACATATGCATGAATAATGTTTTTATTTTTCCATAGAAATAATGAATAATAGTAATATAACAATTCACCATTAAAAAATCATTATAATATAATATATATAAATATATATAATATAGTTATTAAATTTATTCTTATTTATAATGACTTGATCTTTTATAATTGAAAATCCATTTTTTGAAAAAATATATAGATTATTAAGTAATAGAGTTATAGAAAACACATGTAATAAATTTTTTATTTAAACCATTATATGTTATATTATATAATATTTATATTACCATTATACATTAAAACCATTTATACTATATTATTTATATAGTTATAATGTTATTAGTATATATTTTGGAATTTGATAGAGTCTAATTAATATTGATGGAATAAGAGATGACCTTAGCTACTTAGATCATACCCATTGGATCCCATTTATCATAGCATCTAATGGAGATATAAAAACGATGATTTTTCATTTACCAAGGCCATTTCAATTTTCAACAACTATTGTAAAAGAGAACCCATATAAGAAAAAAGATCATGTTCATCGAGATCACGACTCAAACCATGATTCAAGAACCACTCCAAGAAAATATCACTCTCACATATCTTACCTATAGATTATTAACTGGTATAATAAAAGGATATGTATTTATAATTAAAGTATAATAATTATGTATTTTTATTCCAAATAGTATTATTATTTTAATTTTTTTAATATGTAAATAATTTTTAGATAATAATTTTGATATCAATATGATGAAACAATAATAATATATTTAGAAAGAAATAGTTTTAATCAAGATACATTATTTTATGAATACAATAAATTTTTAATTAAATTATGTTGTAATAATATAATATTATTCAATAATATTTATTAAACATAAATTATAACATATGTTAATGAATTTAAATATAATTTTTAAGAGTATTGCAAAAAAAACTTATTTTCAAAAACGTATTTCACCAATAAATGAATATTTTGATTTAAAATAGTAAATTATCATACTTCAAAAATTATTTTTCAAAAATAAATATTATTTTTGAAATCAGAATGTCAAAATTATCCAATGATTCTTTTTTCCTTAAATTTTGAGGAAAATTTAATTTTCTAGGTTAAAATAAAATAAGAAATAAAAATATGGTATATATCATGGCATCATACGGAACCAAATTTTAATGTAATATATTTAAGAAAATTTATCCATGGCTAATTTTTTTTCTCAATAACATAATGTATTTGATTTTATAGGAATAATTTTATAAATCCATAATAAATCCACAAAAACCTATATTATATTTCAAATTTTTGAAATAATTTTTTATAAACATGACTCACATAACATCACAATGGTTGTTATTTTACAAGGTTATGCTATGTTCTATATAAAATAATTTAATCCACTTCGATTTGAAAAACAAAACATGGTCAGAAACCATTGGTTTGATTGTACTTTTTATCACTTTACCTTATAAATCCAAAAACCAATATTTGGATGTTTTTAAATAATTACCCTCACATTTGGAAAATTTCCCATCAAAACCCCATCATTATTCTGTAAAAACTCATAGAGAATGAATTTTCTCTTTCCTTAACTCTCTAGAGAACCCTACTAATGGTCCCCCTAATCACTTTTGAAGTAACCCAAAATATTTAAGTAGGGGATTGTTTAGGAATGTGATCCACTCCATAAGTACATTATTCAAGTGCCTTCATCATATAATGACTACTTATATCCAATTATTAATATTGGGATACATTATAAAAAAATCCAAATTACATCCCATATTAATGTTAATTTCATATTTTTTATCCCTTCAATTAACCCTTATTTACACCTTTTATTATTTTAAAATTATCCTATGATTCTATATTTCCAAAACTTTTATTATTGACTACCCATCATCATTTACACTCAACTTTATTCTTCTAGTTGTAAATAATAATACATTATAGTTTATATACCTTTATGTACCCCAAAATTAATAATCATAAGGTTAAACTTGATGAATTTCAACCTTAAGTTGTATGATATTTGAGAAACACTTACACATGTACATGATATGAATATGATAGGTAGGACATGAATTATATTCCCCTCCAGTGCATTATGGTATTTTTTATCACATTATATTCCATGTATGTTTCATGAGATGATATAATATAAAAACTATGTTATGTTATCATGATGGTTAACATTGTTTTCTGATTATAATGATATGTTTTTTTTGTTACAACAATTATATATTTATTTGGTGTCATCATATTATATTTTACCTCTCTATTCATGGTTGTAATTATCACCCATTTTATGATACCTTGATTTGAATCTTACATCAAATTTAGATAATGTAATTATACAAGGATCTCTTTATTACTTTACTGAGATTTATAGATCACCAATTTCTTTTATATCTCCCCAACTTATTATGTGTAGTTCTAGGAGAATCATGGTATATAAGAACATTTTTTGGAGTATTTAAATGTTTTTATTTTGTTTATATAACATGTTTATATTATATATACCTAATTACTTAATTAAACTAGTTTTCATTATCTTTTATGTTGGTATTCAGAGTATATGTATATAACAATTATGATATATGTTGTTATAAAATATGGATTTTCATAGATGGTATCTGAGAAAAGTATAGTTTTTTATTGTGATTTAGATTTTATCACCCTATTGGAATACTTACAAATAATTCTAATCATATCAAATTATACATAAATTTTATTAAACTATAGAGTAAGTGGTTATCAAGAAAATCCATCCCTATCTGAATACTATAAGAGGATGTGGATATAGCATATTCGTACCTTGGGACAATAAACCCAAAAGGGATAGTTGTACTAAACTCAATAATCACTTAGTTTATGACTATGAAACATTCTTCACACCATGTTTCACACTCCCACGGGATAGGATAAGGTAAATCAAAATACTCTTTATGAACCATTTTTAAGGTAATAAATCCCACTATATTTTATTGTAGGAAATAAATCATGGATAATTTTTATTGAATCATAGAAATTAATAGGTTCATGAACATATGCAATTTTTTAGTTTTCACTTCAATTACCTTAGATTCGAATTTATGTATTTAATAGTTTAAAAACTCTCATCCCGAATACTATTTTAGACGGATAAAATTATTTGAACAAAAATGAAATTGTGAAAGGTTGTCCTATCATCCCTCCATAATCAATTTTTTTGTCAGTATAGAATGATGAACTCATTTGTATCATGAATTTTTTGTAAAACTATTTAAACAAAATAGAAAACTAAGGAATTAATTATTATGATGAAAACAAAAAATTTTGAAATTATGAAATTTTGATGTATATAACTTATCCCCTATTAAAAATTTTGAACCAAAATACCAATAAAACCTTGTAATAGACTCTTGAGAATAAATCTATTATATTATAATAATGGTTTACGATTCATCATTTCGAGCCAAAATAAACATTTAGGGGAACGAAATTGAAATATCTATCATGAATCATCTAATGATTACATAATTTTCTATGGAGAAGGATGAATCTCTATAGGTATCATCATGTCAAGGATTTATTTTAATTCTCTTTGAGAAGTTATTGTTTTCTCAAATTATTAAGATGAATGAAAAAACCCAAAAATTAATTCCCATTATAATTTAATTCACTAGTGTTTCTTGAAGAATTTACTCCTCTTACTCTTAACTAGAAGGTTGATTTATCAGTCAGTTATCTTCCTGCATAATTTCCCATATCCATGACTTTGTATAGAGTATAACTCACTAAACATAATGATCCATATATTAAAAATGAATGATAATTTGGTAGATTTTCTATACACCCAACTAATTCTCTACGGGGTGAACTATCTCTCTTCATCAAGATGAATGTTGGTTCAATGGTTTCATTCATTGATTATCATAAAAAACATGATCATTATATAAACATAGACCTTATATCAGAGAATGATGAATTTCCTGATCTTAAATAAGTATCCCAATACATATCTATAATGTAAATCCAATCACAATATTATGAAATATAGGTGTATAAGGTGGATGTCGAGAAGACTACATTTCACCCCTGGTATATGAACTATATGTTCATAGTAATGTCATTTTGACTCAATCACAATCCATAAATCATTATAGACATAAAAAATAATGTCCTTAAAGATGACAAAAATGATTTATGGTACTATAAATAGAACAAATTCTTATGTACTCTATGAGTTGGGAGAAACATGAGGATATATATCAGTTTGTTTTAATGAAATTGTGGATGAAAAAGTTTTGGGAAAGGTAATGTAAATTTACAATTTTTATGGTGTAAGTATCATTATTATGTCTTTTAATGACCACTAAAGTTATATAAATGGATCCCATGAAAATGGAGTTGATTAAATTATGGAACAAACCAAACAACATGATGTAAATTAGAAGATTCATTGAATCATGATGGAAATATCAAAGATATTTGAAAAAATCTCAGAAAATGAAAATCACACTAACTACATTAACTCAGAAGGCGGTGAAGTATTTCTAGAATTAATAATATAATGAAATTATAAAACATGGGAAAATAGGGTAATAAATACACCTATTATAAAAGTACCCACTGCTATGGAAGGTATTTTTACCGATAGTTTGGTGATCCAATACGATTCAGGTTTTTTACTCATGAAAGATGAAAAATTGTTATCATATTCCTCCTAGAAGTCAGAGATTCATGATAATAACAACCAAATTATTGATCGTTAATTAGAATCACAAATATTGGAATCAATGATCTTGTAGAAATTATCTCTATAGATAAAAGAGTGTCCAAAATAAGGATCATAATGTTTGAAATATTTTTTTAAAAAAATAGGTGATAAATATGTTCTAATGAAAATGGTAAGATATGAACAATAAATATAATTATTTAATGAATTACCATCATGTAAAAAAAAGAAAATTTTTATATTCTATTAGTAGTAAAGATCATACAATCCATTTTATAATATTAAATCCAAGGTTTGGATAATTCATATACATGAAAATGATGTAAATTAGAATAATAAAATTTTCAACCTTATACCATGTTCAAATAATTTCTCAACAATTGACTCATGGGATGGTGAAAGAGGAAAAAATAATATATAAAATGATACATAATATTGTTGAAATTAAACTCTATTTTAACCATTCTAAATATTTTGTCACATGTTTTGGAACAAAGTTATGTGTCCCATCAGAACCAAAACTAATGTGGGATCTTTGGATGAATCAGATAAAACATTATTCTATATTCAACCATGAATAACTCTGTTGTATATATATTTAAACAAAATATGGTTAGATTATATAAAGTGTTATATTTTAAAGTTTATATCTCAATGATTGGTATGAGAAAAATTCAATGAATTGAAAATGAAGTCTCATTATAACTTAAAAAATTCATACCATTATGGAAATCTAAAAGAAAAAAGTGGGACTTCATTATTGGACTCCCTATGAAACCTAATGTTAATAATTCCTTCTAAGTGGATGATTTTATCTGAATAAATTTGGAATGATTTATTGTCATAATGGAATATTTAATAGTTTACCAACTCATGAATATATACATAATATATGTTTTAAGAATGAATATAATTATAGTCCCTTTTTTATCTAGTTGAGATCAATTTATTTAATAATGGTTTTGGAGAGGCCTTAAACAGGTTTTGGACACAAAATTTAATTTCAGCATTATATATCACCCTCTGAAGAATGTTGTGTCTAAAAATAAAATTAAAACTCTAGAGGATATGCTTGAATATTTTTAAATAGATTTCAATGACTATTATGACTGGAACAATGCTCTAGTGATTTTGTTATATAATTATATTTTCCATTCAATAAATCAAATGGAGTAGTACTAAGATTTTTATAAGGAGTGTTTCTAGAATGATATGTCTAGGATAATTTCTGGGTGAAGAATATGATGGGACCTAACCATGTCTTATATATCGTTGAGATGACCAAAGCTAGTAATACAAATCTGATATCCATAAAAACTTTTATAATGGTTTTTTATACAATATTCGTTGATACTATAATTTTGAGGTCATTGATAAATTGCTCTTTTATATGTCATTATGAAATAAATTAATGATATTTGAAATAAATTGATATTTTATTAAAAAATTCAAAACATTACAAGATCCTTAATATTAACATAGTTTTTTCCTATCAACATTCACTCCCACCTACCCTAAAAAAATAACAAGATGTGTTCTTTTAATCACTCTTAAAGAATTAAATACAAGACCCCTCATGTATACTGATATCATATGTGGTACCATTAATGAATGATTATTTTAAAATGGAGAAGTTGATGGATATCATAGATCATAGAGAAAAAGTTCAATGAAAGAAGAAAACTCACCTGGAACATGATATGTGATCGAACAACATTATTGTGGGAAATATTTGGGAAATAGAAGTTGCGTTAAAACTGAAGTACCCAAAAATTATTCGGTGTTAAATGAATAGTTAGTGAAATTTATTATGTGGAGAAGATTAGGAAAATGTAATCATTTAAAAATGATTATCCCTTTTTAAATAATAAATTAATTAATTTGTAATTCAGTTATAGAAAACACATGAACTACATTGGTAAAATATGACTATTTTATGTAAGATAATTTTGGACATTAAATGATTTTATGAAGAATAATCATTTATAATATATAATTATATATTTATTGTATGATTTTTAGATATTAAGGGTTATTTTAAAGTCTAATTGACATAGGAGGAAAGAATAATGACCTCATATAGTATAATTGTACCCTATGAAGCCCATTTATCAGAGCTTAGAAGGGGGATATCATCATTGGGAATTACCCTTGGCCAATAGAATTTTGACATTCAACCAGTAATGAATTAGATAAAAATTTATGGTATATTTCCGTGCTCATTAATATCATACCTTAATCCATGTTAACTGAACCACCCCTAAGAAAATATTATCATCACACACCATCCCCTTATGGAAGTTTATTGATTAATTAAATTGATATTTATCAAGAACCTAAATGTAAGAATTAATGTATATTATTTTTTATTAATATAATTATTATATTTATATTTTATTTTCATATAATGATTAAATAAGATTATTGACAAAAATTATGGTTTCAATTTGATGAATCAAAATTACATTTTCTTGAAATCTACTTTTTAATGAAGACATCACTGTGATGATTTCATGAATTTTTGAACCAAAATTAATATTGATGAAATATTCATACATAATTATATTTTATCAAAATTAATATTATATAATATTTAATAAGTTTATATGATAATATTATTTTGAAAATTCAAATGATATTTTTATGGAAGTCAGTAAAAAAATTTCCCTAAAAACACGTATTTTTTAATAAATGGCGATTTTTATTTAAAAGAGTAAATTATAATATTTAGAAAAAAATATAGTTAAATAAATATTATTTTTGATGTAATAATTTCTAAAGTACCGAAAATTTTTAGTATTATTTTGAGATAGCTAAAAATTTGGTAATAAAATTAAATACTGTAAAAATATTAAATATGTATTATCAAAATAATAATCATAATAGACATATTTAATGCATAACATAAAATATATACATTAAAAAACATATGTTTCAAATTTGAAATAATTTCTACTTGATGTTTTTGAATAATTTTTTAAATCCTTATGAATCCTCTAAAACTTATATTATGTTTTATTTTTTTAAAAACATTTCTATTTAATAACGACTCACTTCCACATCACCAATTGTAATAATTTATGGATTATGGTTTAAAAACAAATAAAATAATGTAATAAAATTTTCTTTGGTGTAAACAATTTTAAAAAAAATGGGGAATGGCTTCCTTTTTTGATTATGTTTCTTTATAGTGTCCAAACCCTATGTTTGGGAATTAATGAATAATTCCCATATCTTTTAAAATAGAAACCAATACAAAAACCCATTACTCATCACTCATAATTCAAGTATAATTAATTTAAGGATCCATTACATCTTTTAAATATAATATTTTACCCCATGATCTTAATATTATCCTCCTAATATTTAAGAAGAACCTTATTATAGTAAGAGATCTTCATTTTCCTCTATTTTTTAAAGAACCATTATTATATTATGTATTTTTATTTCTAATTGATACAATTTTTATATACTTTTACACATGATTATTATTTACCTTGTGTTTTACATATAATTATAGACACACATAAATCTAATTAAACCCTACCATGAACCTTTATGTACACCCATTAAGATGCAAAAATTATCACATGATTTACAAAGAATTGTTTTAGTGAATAACCATATTCATTGCCACTCAATAGTATTTAACTATTTATACCTAACCATAATTTCTTGGTTATTTACATGAAAGAAAAATACACTTCATTATTTTTGGGTCTAAATTAATGATATACATAATTTTCTTATGATCTATATGGAACCCAAATTCACACACATGATATGAATGTGATAGGTGGACATAAAATTAGGTATTATTCTAATACAAGGGTTTAATTTTTCTATAACATGATATTCCATGTATAAGGAATAAGAGGAAATGTTAATAACACTATGTTATTCTTTCTTAGGGTTTATCCACAATATATTCTTATAATTTAATGTTTTATTAGGTTTACACATTCCTATTTTTCATTTAAGTTATCATGTTATGTCATGACTCATTGCTGAAGATTTTTCTTATCACACCTCTTATTTAATATTTAAATACCTATTATATTACATTTATTAAATTAATTTATTAGATTATTTTTTATATCCTTGATGAGATTTTTATATCACCACATTCTTATATATATCCCAAGTTTATCCCATGTAGTTTTAGATAATCCATGGAAAATAAGTACATTATATGAAATATTTAAAAAATGTTCTTCTGTTTATTTTTCAAATATATATTTTATGTACCTAATTACCAAAATACATTGTTACTCATGATTTTATATGTTTTTATTAAGAGTTACATTAATCCAAAAATATTTAATTATGATGTAATAAATTATGTCTTCTCATATCATTATCATCCATGTAAAATGTAACATTAAAATCAAGTCACATTACTTCGTAGAGGTGGTAGTAATCATGCAAAAATGAGCAATGTTATCATGTTTAAAAAATTTGGAAGTTAATATATCGGTATGATATTATAATTATAGAATAATAATAAAGTAAAATATCTAATATATAAAACTTAAATACATCATACTACCCATACATAGTGTATGTTGATTATAGAAGAATTGTATCGCTGCGTGGAGACAATAATCTATTTCTATACAAAAAATGATAATTTTTTAACAATTTGACTGTAAATAGGGTGGATAATGGTGCTTTCATAAATATAATAACATTTTAGTTTATTTATAATATTTATTTTAATTGTTTATGATAATCTATATTTATTTAGTTGAGTAAAAAGATAAATTAAATAGGAATTGGATGATTAAATGGATAACCTATTCTCGAAATGAACTCATTTTTATATCACTTCAGGGACCCTATGTATGGAATTCTGTGGATTTCATGACCCGTAAAATTTTTTATTTTGATGTTTATAAGATAATTGAATATGTTTTGGTCAATAATGAAGGCTCAGTGTTATCTAGCGAAGAGAAAGATGGGGGTCCCAATATTATGGATAGAGAGGACACACATGGAATTTAATAATGTAATAAAATATAGTAATTTCATTCTCTTGAAAAATGATTCCAAATGATGATAAATTATAAAAAAACCATATAGGGTATAATTATCATCACAAAATGATATTGAGAAATATTATATTTTGATTTTAAACTTTAAATTTTAATTAACCCTATCATTTTTGATTTATGACTCTAACCATGGTAATAAATATTTTAATATGAAAGGGTTATAAATTTTCCTATTAATGGAAAAATTACTCATAAGTGATCCAATAATTGATATTTTCAACAACATTTTATTCACTTTATTGATGATTTTATGTTTATGAATTTCAAATCATCTAATAAAATATAATTTAATATTACATATCATTAATGTCAATTTTAGACCTTTCCATTTAATTTTACATTATATACACAACTAAATAGTTATAATCTGAATATAATATTATCACACAAACCTAATATGTCATGTATATATATAAAAATCAGGGAAACAAAACAAATTCATTGAAATCGTATTCATTTGAATAAATTTAATATTATTTATTTTATTTTTCTAATTATTGAATAAATATTGTGCCAACACAAAATAAGAGTTTAATGTAATTATTCTATACCAATTTTTTATAAAATTAATATAATAAAAATATGTAATTTATAATTTATATAAATATTTAGAACCAAACATATAATCTTTCTATTATTATATAAACATTTTTTAAACAATAAATTCAACAGAGTGATATTTTGTATTTATTCATTTCATATATTTAATTAACTTTATTTTTCAATGAAATATTTAACCATGTGGGTATATAATAATGGAATATATAAAAATTTAAAAGATACACAGATAAAATATGATAATGGAATGTATTTTTAATGTTTTAATTCCTTATCTCTAATATATTTCTTTATTGTTATTGTTTTAACTATGCCCAGGAAACCTTAATATATTATTTCAATAATTATTTTTGACCCTAAAAATGTATATATATTAATCAATGTTTTCATAATCTTTCAAAATTTGGTAATTATTTTACTATTTAATTTCTATATGTGGTAGAAATTAAATTTTTATATAAAGTTTCAAAATATTACAAAAACATTTGTGGTAAAATATTTTTTTAGGCATAAAACTGGATATATATTTTGATCTCACTCATATAGAAAAAATTCTATAAATACAAAATATTTTTATTTAATACAAAATATATAAATTTCCTTATTAATTATTAACCTACACTCATTAAATTAATTAACTAAAATTAGAATAATATGGTATAAATTTTTTTTTATAAAATTCCACTTTTTCATGTAAGTTTTTTTATTATCATTTATAATCAATTGAAAAACGAATTTACAAATTATATATTATTATAATCAACAAATTATTAATACCATAAAATTTAACTATTAATTCATAGTGGTATACAACATTGCTGTTATTTTAGACTCAATAATTCAGGTATATGAAAAATATTTACAACTTTTGTATAATTGAACATTAAAAACCTTCTTTATCATCACTATTGTGTCATAAATATTAAAATTAATTTTTTCCAATTATTTGATTTTTATTTTTTAAGATGGATTAAATATTATGAATAATTATTATTTATATTTTTTAATGATTCCAAATTTATTTTTTACCAATTTGATTGGTGAAGGTAATTAAACATAATTATATCAATTATGTTAAAATCAATATTACTTAGTGGTTCAACTAATAATATAAGGTGTAAGAAAGTAACAACACTTGTAAAAATCTAATTAAATGAAAATATATCAAATCATGAGACCTTAATATAATATTATATTACTTTGTGGGACACATCTATAAAAGAAACTAATATAATATGTTATGTAATGAAAAAGACAAAAATATTACCTTTATTACTTTTAATTTACCAAAAGCATTGGAATAGGAAAAAAATAAAGTTACAATGATAAATTTAACTATTGATGAAAATGTGTTTTCTATCCATATTTTCTTTATATTATATAATTAAAGAAAATTATTATGAAAATCTAACACATGTATAAATTAATGTATAATTAAATAAATAAAATGATAACATAACATTAAAAGTGAGGTAAATTTAAGGAATTGATATTTAAATTTATTTTTTTTGATTTATAAAATAATTTTGAGAATAATATACTCAAATTATATTATTATCTAGTAAATTATAAGTTCAAATTAAAAATATATTATCAAAATTGACATTAATGTTAATTAATATAAAATAATAATTTATTAAATGGTTTTAATATAAAAACCGATTTTACACCAAGTTATTTTTATAGGTGAATAAATATAATCCATTTTACTTATGTGATCCAATTTATCTATTATAATGAAAAATTTAACACCATAATAGTAAAAATCATAGTTAGCACGGTTAAGGATATTGTAGTGTTTTTGTGCATTACGTGCGCTTCGGATAAAATAAATTTCCAACACGTATAGAATTTTTATTTTATAATTTTGTTGTAATATTATTTATTTAGTGGGTTTATATTTTTTTTGGTAATTCACACTTTAATTTTGGTTATAATGGATAGATTAAATACTTTAGAAAATAATGTTCCTTAAAAAAAGCTAATTTGTAAAAAAAAAAAATAGATGCAAAATATGATCATTAAAAAATGTATTTTTGTGTTGTATGTATTAATTGACTATTGTAACCATAAATTGAATTATGTTATTATATTTCATTCATATTATGTATCAAATACCTCCCTTTATTAAATGGTTTTGATTATTTACAAGAGTGTCACTCGTCCCTATCTTAAAAATGGAACTAAATATTCCCGAATTTTCACACCTCTCAAGCCATTTTGATCAACTGAGATCATATAAAATCACCTAAAAACATAACTACTATAAAAAATTAATCCTTAATATATACTTAAATCCAATAAAGTACTTCCTTTGGATCAAACCGATAAGAGATACCCGAAGAAGAGTTAAAGTTCATCAACAGACATTTTTTTCTTTCTAAAATCCATTAAATTATTTATATTTCTTGAATATATAATAACATTAGTATCATGATCATAATTATATGTTATTATGTTATGGTAATTATAGATAACCACACCCATTTCCAACAAATGGGTAATGAAATGATCATTCTGGTGTACAGTGGACTACTGCCTCGCTAACTGATATCGTTAATCCATTATAACCTATTAAGGTTGAGAATAATGATGTAAATTCTATTTACATATAAAATATATTATATTTAGTATGTTTTATGATCCATTAATAATTATATAATAAATACCATCAGGATTAACATTTTTTATGATACGATAACATCGTTTGTCTGTAAGAAAGAATACCGCCTCCAGATCTGATATGATTTGTTCACGAATTATATAGAATGTTTTAATGATATGTTTAAAACATATATATGATATATATGACATAATAATTATACTTCAATGATTATATATATATATTAATTTAATTTCAGTAAAATCAATAAGAAAATGGAAAAGGCATTAATGTGTACGTACAACCTACCATCTCTATGAACGATGTATATAATTTCAACTTTATATATTTTAGATATAATTAAAAATTAATATAAAATAAATAAATATTATATTAATATCTTTTTTTAAATTATATAAATTATTATATCATTATCTATGTATGAGGAATAAGAATAACATGTGAAACCATTTATAAAAAAAGAAAACAATTATTAACCGAAACAAAACGGAAACATGGAAATTTCAAAAAATGTATATTGAAAATTTATAAGTAAATTTTATATCATTATATATATATATATATTAATAAATATATTTTAAATTATTATAATAAAAATATAATTATTATATATGATTTTTTAATTAGTACTACTGATGTCAAGAATTATGATAAGGGATTTCCATCTCACTTTTTTTCCATGAGGCACAGGCCATGTTCACCACATATTTCATGTATGTGGTGTGTATACTACCTCTAGATATATTTTATGATTTTTATAATAAAGAAATTTTTAATTTAAATGACCAATTAATGGTATAAAAATAACGGAGTTTATGGTTCAAATATAACTAAATCAGTAAAGGAATTTCTCTCAATTTTCCTTCTTTTGGATGTATGTTATGATATGAAACAATTCATTAATGATATATATATATATATATAATTTAATATAATGAAATTAGCTATCCTTAATATATTTTATTATATTATTTCATAGATTTTAAGATTAAATGTTATGATTGTTGTAATAATTTTATATTATAGTCTCATCATCAATCAGGGTTATTTTTTATTATACATCCATAGGTGAAATATCATGATCCATATCTCTGAAATTATCATGATATTTATTCACCTATGTTTATTCATGATATTTTAATTTAATTTTACCCTTTTCCCTATTTCTTAATTATGATCATTAAGATTTAATTTAACAAATTCAGACATTATTTAACTCTTTTGTCTGAAAAATATTTTATTTAAAAAATATGTCTTCTAAAAATGTTTCTAAAAATGGTTTAAATGATATTATAATATCATTTTGAAGGATAACTAATTTTAATTTTTTTAAAAGGTTAATAAGATTAATTTAAATGATTCATGTATATGTTTTTAGGGTTATTTTCAAGGAAATAGGGTTTTAAAAATTCTTTTTTCTTTAAAATAATTTTCAAACATTAATGAAATTATTCATCAATAAATATTTTAAATAAATTTTGAATAAATTTTATAATTTTTCAATGGGTTTTTGAAAGAAATTTATTTTGAAAATATTTTATGTTTTATAATTTGATTTTCAAGGAAAGGTTAATTTATTTAATAAATAATCCTTTTAATCTTAAAGGAGCCTCCTTGATCTAAGTTGAAATACTTTGATATTGTTTATTATTTATGAGGAATATTATAGAAGTAATAAATTCTTATTTTGTCATGAATGGTTTATCTTAATATGAAAATTTATTTATGAATTATATTTCTCCTCCACTTATTAAATAATGATACTATTCTTAGGAAAAGAACATCTTTTGAAAAGTTATTCAATGAATAAATTATTAAGAAACCTCTCTACTTTGTAGATAATATGACATGATGAAATCTTTATTATACATGAATAATTACATGGGTTATGTTATGATTAATTATTATGATTTTTTGGAAACCATATTTTTGATTTCATTAGGTTTCAATTGAGGCACATATCTTCCTCTAATGAATTGGGTAATGATAATTGTACAATGAGATAAAAGGGTATATAGGTGGTTAGACCAATCCCAAAATAAGAGGTCACATGTGATGTCAACCCATGATCATAATTACAGAATACATGGGTGGTTATACCATACCCAAAACAAGAGTGTACATGGTAGGTCATCCCAATCCAAAAGAAGGTACATTAGTAATTAACCCAAACCTAACATGTTATAAATGTATTGGTAGATAGCCTTGAAATATGATTTTATATCATTATGGGTATGCATATAATTCTTGATATATCCCAATGTTATGATCTCATGGGTCATGATCACTAATTCCCTTATGATTCATGTCTTATGAACAACAAATCATTTTCCATGACTCGTGATTTTGATCTTTGATATGCAGGGTATGTGTTTAAAATGTCATGTCTATGTTCTCAAAATTTTGTGCTAATTATTATTCTTACATATATAAATTATTTACCACTAATGAGAATTTGACATCACCCCTTATTATTTTTCATTTATCCATGTTATATATAATGTTTTTAAGTATGAGGAAGAAAGGGGAATATAATCTTGGGAAATAATAATGATATTTCACCAGAGTAGATGATTATGTCCCATGATTCTAAAGGTAGTAAAACATTAAAGTCCTTTGGAATGTTTTTCTTTAGTACAATGAATATTCATCTAATATAATTTATTATCCATGTATGTCAATACTATTTCAATTTAGTTGGTATCAAAGGAATGTTTTAGTCCATCATTGGATTGTGGGAAGAGAAAACATTTTTGAGATCACTATAGATATTTCTAATGAAATTTATAGTGAAATATATAATGATGAGTTAATGTATAGTAAAATTTCATGTACATTTTTTAAAATATAGACTGAGTTATTTCCAAGAAACATTTCTTTTTTTGGATAATACAAGTGTATGTGGATCTACCATAGATGTACCTAAATAAAAAACTAAGAAAACAATGTATTAATATAGATATGATCAAGAACGGGTTCATGACAATGGTCCTTGTTACACACCTAGTTTGAAACTCCTTTGGATCATACATTATAACATCACAACCTCTTTATAAAATATAATGATTTATTTAAATAAATTATTACTATGATTAACAAAGGATGAAACCAAATATTCATAAATTAAAGGGCTGGTGACACAGTTTAGACATCGAATAA
The DNA here is from genome assembly GCA_963277665.1 of Viscum album. NCBI lineage: Eukaryota > Viridiplantae > Streptophyta > Magnoliopsida > Santalales > Viscaceae > Viscum > Viscum album. The sequence goes on along the minus strand of OY728146.1, from coordinate 636,218,537 downwards.
TACACTTTTCCGGATTGTGTGGGTTTCCTCTATGATTATTTTTTCACACAAAACGTTTTTTATACATTGGATAGAATCCAAGGAACTAAGTTAATTAGAAATTCAATGAAAAATCCAATGATTATACTCCTGATAAATTGAATGTTACATGATATTAAATGAAAAACCATGTTCCAATGACCACTCATAATTCTCAATACAATAGCATGATGATATTAAAAATGATAAAAGGTGGGAACAATATTGTCTTAAAAACTTCATAAGAAAAAATCCATATTCATTTACTATAACTATATATCCCATAGTTTCTTTAAAATGGATCTATACAAAAGGAAAAATATTTTCCATTCTACATTTTTCAAAAATTTAAAAAGATATCTTCACTACTTATTATTTGGTAGCTGAAGTGAGTCAGTGGTAGACCATTTCTAGGAATTCAAGGTAATATGATAAAATTGACTCCATGGATTGGTATAATTTCAAAATCATGTTTTTCAAAAAATAAAATTCTCTTATTCTTTATATGAAATTGGATAGTGCAGTTTACCATTAATACCATTGTTATGATAAGAAAACATGGGTATATTTACAAGGAAACAATAAAAACTATAAAGATAATATGATAGGAATACCACTATAAACAATGATTGGGATGAAATATATAGGTAATTTTATTATGTAGAATACAAAATGTTTAAAGTGTAGAAGTTAATGTCATTTAGAAGTTGAATGAATATTTAATGGGAATAAATATAAATCTCAATAGAATGAACCTCTAAAAATTCAGTGTTTCAAATGTATTTTGTTACAGGATTATTTGGATCGATATACTAGGGGAAAATATCATGAATAGAATCTGATTGGTGGTATGAATAATTTTAAAGCTTTTGACAATGAAGTTACCTCAAAATAAAGATGATGATAATTAGGTCTTAGATAATAATATTTAGAATCCTAATTAATGTTTTAAAGTTTAGTTAAAATAATTTAAGTAATTATGTCGTTTTAATGAAGGATTATGTTATTTGGATTTTGAAATATTGAATTATTTTTCTGTGTATGTCATTAATAATGGATTGAATGAATATGTGAAATGATTTTTATTACATTGAAAATTGATTTAATGGAATGGTTATATTTTATTGAAAACACATTATTAAGTGAAGGTAACCCTTAATATGTTTCTGATTATTAGAAAATGATATTTAGTTTTGATGATGAGACGTTGGATAATAATATTGGAAACTTTATAATACAAATTAACTTTGAATAGATTAAATATTTATTGAAATTATGGTTTATGCAATCTTGGATAGAGTTTATAATAATTTGTACTTTATTAATATATCCAATATTATATATTTTATGATTGAAACGAAGAATTATATATGATTCAGTGGTAATTCAAGTTATTACCATGTTTCAAGAAAATTCATGAGAATGTGATTAACATGTTCATTATGTGACCACCATGAGTCACTTTATGATATATATGCGATAAATGTTATATTAATTTTAAGAAATTTAGTGACCGTCTTTCAAAAGATTTTAATTTTAATCTTCTATAGGGGTTACATGGTATAATATTTATGGAATGGTTAATGTTAAAATTTGAAATATTTTTCAAGAATTAATATATTATATCACCATTTAGGATTTATGAATATTGGAAGACACTTGCTAGCAATTTTTCAATGATGATACCTAATGAAAGAGGAAATTGTTAACCATCCAGTTTATAGATAACATGAACTATTAGTGCTCCTGAAATGAAAAAATCCCCTTAATTTCTTGGATTAAGAGATGGAGGAAAATTTGATAAAGGTAAAACCAAATTGTGTTATTGTGCATATGAAATGTAATGAAATCAAGTAAGTATATGTTCTTATGAAAAACTTTTAACTTTTTGTAAATGAGTCTAGAAAAAAAAATTATTATCTACATTTTTTATGATATTAATGATCATTTTTAGGAATCATTGGTTTCTTTATTTTGTATATTTAACATCATAATATCCATGTTATTTATCACTCTCTAACATTATGTGGGTGTTATAATTCTCATATATTTCCCTGTTTTCACTTCCCAAATATGTTCTTATATATGGAAAACTATTTATGAGTAACTTTGGGTAACCATTAATCTTCCAAAATTATATTCAAAGGGAATATGAATTTTTCATTTTTATGTTCATGTTTCTAGGAATATAGCTCTAATATATTAAATCCTTGATGATTATTAAGAAGTTTAGTGGAGGAACTCATTTTAATGGGGGTAGAATGTAATCCACCTGAGTTTTTATTAATTATATTTTTTGACCGAATTAAAATTTGTTGATGGAATGCATTGAATGTTAAACCTAAAAAATATTGACCTATATGAATATCTGAGATTATATTGTGGTTTATGCAATACTAAGATCATTTGATAGATTGAGTTACACACAAGATCGTGTTTTAAAAACTACAATAAAGTATTTATAATATTATTAAAATATTATTATAGTTATCACATTATCATAAGAATTAGGATATTGAATTGGATTAACTAAATTATGAAAATATTTTTTAAACATTTTTTTAAAATTATTTCTTTGGGAATCAGTTAATTAGAAATGAATGTAAGGACTATTTGAAAATAAATAAATTCTTTTTCTATAGAACTATTTGTCATTTCCCAAACATGTTTAATCTCAATAAGTAAACCAAGGAAATTTGATAAATTATTTTAATGAAATTTATGTGTTATAAATTAAATCAACTACTTGAATATCATATTATGTGTTTTCTAGGAAAGAGATGAGAATATTTCCAATTTTACTTAATAAATGTCGTATTTTTTAGAATGAAATTTTAACACATTTTATTGAAGCACTTATATTAAAACTAAATATTCAATATTTTATAAATAAATTTTGACTAAATAAATATTTTTTGAAATTATAATATCACTATTACATTGCGATCATTTTTTTGTTTTTTTTCAAAGAAAATCATTTTTTAGGAATGGTGAAAAATAATGATTTCTAATTTAAATTTTAATTATAATTTAATTTATTTATAATGTGTAATTATATTTTGAAATTTGTTTGAATGTATAATTTTATCAACTGTACATAAATTAAGCAATTTTAGTTCTTCTAAATCAATTTCACATTGAAATTGGATATAAAAACATTTCGTGTTTTTCACCATTTCACTAAAAAACATGTTTTCTCACCACAAATATGATATTAATTATAAATTTAAATCCACCACATATAGGAATTGGATTTGGAAATATAGATTAAATATTGGGAATAAATATTATTTATTATTTCGATGAAGGAAAAAATAATTTTTGAACAATGTGTTTTGTGAAATAAACTAGTCTCAATTACATTGATTAAGGTAAAAATAATATTACATTGTGGTTAGCCACAAAATATAAGGTGTAATAATTACCAAAAAATTTTAAAAAACCACTATAAATACATATTTCAACCATTGTTACCATAGGGTTGAATTATACGTGTTTCTAAGACACTTATCCTAGAAACCGACCCGTATAATATGTTAAGTAATGAAAAAGGAAAAAAGGAACTTTGTTACTTGTAATTTCAATAATTATTTATAATAGGGAAAATTATATAAGTTTTATTATAATTTTTGTGGAAAATAATAGGGTTATTGTTTTGTAATAATATATTTTAATTTTTTTATATTATATATTTACATTACATTATTAAGAAACATTGACACCAAAGTTAGTTAGTTAATAATTTAATAAATCAAATGATACTAGAAAACTAAGAGTGAAGTAAATTTAATGAATTATTATGATTAATTAATTTTTAATATTAAAATATCATGTTTCATACACGTGATCTTATTATATTAATATTACATTATTTTCATGATATTTTTAAATTCAAATGAAAATAATAATGCATAAATTGAAATTAATGTCAGTATTTAAAATATTATATTTCATTAAATTATATAAAATTACAAAAAAATTATATCACCTAACACTACTAAATATTTGGGCTATAGCTATGGACCTATAGCCACGGTTTTATAGGTCCGTGGAAATAGCTTTTTTTATTACCACGGTTAAATTCCATCTCCGTTGCTAAATCAATAATACTCCACGAGCGTCGTTTTTTCCCAAGCTGTATCGGGCTCCTCCTCCTCCCCCGATCTGCAGCCCTCCTCCTCCTCCCCCGATTTGCACCCCTATCACTACACAGCCCTCCTCCCCGCAGCCCTCCTCTCCTCCCCCGATTCGCATCCCTATCACTGCCCAGCCCTCCTCCCCGACGACGTCTCCTCCTCCCCGCAACCCTCCTCCACCTCCCCCGGTTCACAGCCCTATCACCGCGCAACCCTCCTCCTCGATGACGTATCCTCCTCCTGACGATCTCCCTGATGATCTCACCGTGCATCCCTCTCTCACAGCGGCGCCCTCCTCCCTGACAAACTCTCCCACAAAAACTCCCTCCTCCCCGACGACCTATGCTTCGCGGTCTCACCATTTGCAGGTAGAAGCATATCGATCTTCATGCAATTGAGTTCAGGTGTTAGGGTGGAGTTTAGAGTATGATGGATATGTATTGGGTATGGTTTGGATTTGTCTTTGGGGGGGTTTGGGTTGGTGGTAATACCTCAATTTGGTGGTTCTTATTGGGGGTTTTCTTGATGTTTTGATGTCAAACTCTCGATATAGGGATTTTTGGTGATTTCTGGGTGATTTGATTATGTATTTTTATTAGGAAGTTTCTTATTAGATCAGTTAAGGGGGTGGAGGGTTTCTTATTATCAAGGTTGAATGTGTGGGGTTTGGTTGTTATGCTTGGTGTGTAAGAGAGTAACCCTTAGATTATTATGATACACCTTAGCGTTTGGTGTTTTCGAAATGATATTTTTTTATAAAGTAAGGATTAAAGGTAGTTTCATGATTTTTTGGTAATAATGCATGCTTAGGATTGTGGCGCGATGGGTTTCTAATTAGTAATGTTGTTATTACGAGATGATGTTGAGTCAAAATTCATTAACAAAGAATCTAATTAGGATTACATTGTGTTCTCATGGGAAATATGCTCAAGTGGTTGTTTCCCTCATATTATGTTACAACTACTTTGATCCATTGACCAAGGCCTTCGAAAAGGAAAAGCAATGGTTTTCTAAGTTATCCATGAGTTCTAGGAGTAACAGTATCTAATTTTCAATAGTGACATGGCATCGTAGGATGTTTAGAATATGTTTAAGAAAGTATTGTTCCTATTTGAAAGGATTGGAAATCTAGAGGATATATGGGTGAAACTAGAAGTTTCTAAATTCAAAGAAGATGAATTAGAATGGATAAATACATTTGATCATAAAAGAAGGAATGATGAGGTTTTATGGATCGAGTTCCATTCCCTCTTCTATGACAGGCTATGGTAGATTTACAGAATAATAGAATGTTTTGGGGATTCATGGAGCTATATCATTATGGGAATCAGTAATGGAGTATGCCACTAAATTTGAAAGGTTTATTCATTTCACACCATCCTTAAAATGAAATTTCTTCATAAAGGAAAGTTAGTTTTTAAATGGTCTTATGTACTCATTATGGGCATGAGTAGCATCCTTTTATCTGGACACCTGCTAGGATATATTCAAGAAAGGTTGAGCTATCAATGTAGATAAATCCATTGCATAGGAAGGTGCACGGAGAAGGATGGAAACTGGGTAGGAATGAATGTTGGTTGTTGAGCCTCAGTATGAGGGTGACAAATTAAATTGAATGAGTAATATCTCAGCTCAATATTAGAAAAATAAATGAATCGTGGTCTATTTCTCATGTATCAAGAATGTGTGTGCATTCCATTAGTATTGGGATGGGAAAATAGGTTTCATGTATCTATCAAGATGTGGGTTTATATATTATTTTATTGTGATAAGCCATCCTAGGTGAAGCGACTTTTAGTACCATACTTAATGAGGTATTCCTAAAGTTATTATTTTTTTCTATAATTTGGATTTCTCTATTTAATATCTTTTAATGTATTATTTTTGTTGGATATAATGTGTGTTTGAAAGATAATTGTTTTTAAATGAAGAAATTTTGTTGAGATTATTGGGCTAGGATCTTCTATAGTGATCAGAATTTGATATGAGGCACTAGACATGTGTATGTAGGATTGATAATGGTATCGATAATATTATAGTGGGGAGATTCATACTTGTCCTTTTTAGTGAAATCCATATCAAGGGATGGTCATCATTATCAAGGTTGTGAAATGTATGAACATAGACAGTAAATTGATGAATTTAGTGTCTGGAGATGGATGTTGGATGAACCATATTTGGTTTCAAGACCACACCAAAATTAATGATTTACCTATAGTGGTTGGTATAGTCAGTGTGTTCAGTTAATTATGAGGAGTTTATATCGGTAAATATACTATTTAGAGCTTCTATATTTCTAATATGTCATTTAGATCAGTGTGTTGGGTTAAGTATCAATATTTGATATTGTAGTGGGCTAGTGCTTGACAATTCTAGTGTGGATTTTGAAAGGGAGCCTAAAAAAGGGTATTCTAAAGGCTGTTGAAAGTGTTTGTGGAAGGGAAACCAAGTATTCCAAATTGTTAAGAATTTATGACCTAGATTCCATAACAATAATAATTTTTGAAAGATAAAAGGAAAAAACCTATTATCTCATGATCGGAAATAGTTTCTACAAAGAAGGAATATACAATCAAGAAGAATGAAGATCATGCACCAAAATATTGTCTAATCATATTAGAAAACTGGTTTAAAAAATCCAAGAGGATTGAGTAAGAATAAAAGAAGGAAAATTCTCTACTTTATAAAAATGATAAACCTATATAAACTAAGAATAAAGGTGAATTCCAGAAGAACAACATGCTAATAAATGAGGTTTCAATCTATAAAATTAATAACGATATTGGCATGAGGAGTTTTATGTATTTTTAAAATTCAAGGAAGGGATTTTCTAGGTTAATAACAATTTCTAATCCCTATTTCTCGCTTTTAACTGATGATGGAGGTTTACTTCATTCTCATATTTTGGTGATTTTTGATTTTTGAATAGGCAATTGAAGGTGATGTTTGAAAAATAAAGAGCTCTATTAATGATCATGTTATTTAGTATTGGGATGTACATATCAATTTGAATATTAATTTTTCATTGTTGGTTATGGATTCATGTATCATTTATCATGTACAGTTGACACATTGATCACATATATATAAGAAGTTGTTATATCTCATTTCTTTTCCCACTATTTTCATATAGGTGGTTTCTTTTAATAAGACCAGTTCTATCCACCACCATCAATGACAATGAGTTCAATATTTGGGTGAGGTTTATTCCATTTTTATTCTTTGGCCCAATCTTAATTAAGGATTTTTTGATTTTTAGGATCCTTATATTTTTGTTGTGTGTTTTGGATTTCATTGAGGTGGATTCGAGTCGCCGTTGACAAAGTCTTACATGTGTATGCATAGGTAGGCATATGCATATATAATTTCCCCTTTTATATATATTCACTCATTACAGTATCAATATATATATTGGGGCTAGGTGTGCTTATATATAGATATGAAAAATGTATAGATGTGTAAGTGTAAAGGGGTATATTCAAGTATAAACATATATCTAAGGACCCCCTTGTGCATATTTGGCCATGAAAATATGTACATAGGGTCTAGGTGTCCTTATATATATATGTTAAGTTGCATATGTTTGCAATCAGAAAAAAGGAAGATTTGAGTTGTCGGCGTCAAAAGAAAATGTGCCTCGAGGTTGAGGTAAGGTCCCTCTCCTAGCCTATTTAATTCAAGAATATTTTAAATTGCATTTAGTTGCCTTCTTAATTTTGCATGTTTATATTAAATCTCAATTCTTGAATAAGTGTTAGTTAATATAATTGTTTCATTTGATAAATAAGTCATGGTATTATAATAAAACCCCTCCAACAGAGGTGCGCTGTCTACGAAAACTCACAGTGGTATACCTTGCATAAAATTATTGCATTGATGTTTTCCATATACATGATGTCATTGTTAGTCATAAAGCACACATCGTACTTGACCCTTTTTATATCCCTGTAGGGGGTTTCCCTCTTTTTATTAAAACAGTTGTTTGAACCAAGACACTCTTTAAGTGTCATTGGACTTTTAAGATGGGTCCCATGTTGTGTGACCATGTCACATGGAATTTGATATTTAAATCCAACCAAAATCTCAGTTCCATAGCTCAGGGGTCCCGCAGTACTAGTAATGTCATATTACATGTTATGTAACCTGTGATTTTTCTGATCCCATGGGGTATTCCTATAGGTATTCCTACACATTGCTAGATCTATAAAACTCACCAAATTAGGTGTATCAGGGGTCATCCAATCCTCTAGTCATCACAGATTAGCATTCATTTCTTTAAATCTTCTGAGAAAACATCCTCTCTGCCATCCATATCATCCTATTTGAAACTAAGGGGAAGATGCTGCCCCGCAGATGTCGCTGGACTGGGCTAACACATTGCAGTCACACCGCGGTCACGCCGCGGTCACAATATGATTTGGCCCTGCTGTAGGACGACTCCCTGCGGCGATTTGCAATGATAGTATTCCATGAGTCTTGTAATCAATGTTGAGATGGACTAATCAAAATTTCTGTCGGTGGGGAGATGACATGAATGTTGCCCCGCCTCCTCTCGCACCCTTCGCTTATGGCTGGAAGATGCTGCCCCGCGGATGTCGTTGGACCAAGCCAACACGCCGTGGTCATGTGGAGATCACGCTGCGGTCACACTGCAGTCACGTAGCGGTCACACCGTGGTCACGTCGTGATTTGTCCCTCCTCTCTGACGAACTCTCTCACCACGACGCCCTCCTCCCAACGACCTCTCTCACAGCGGCACCCTCCTCCCCGGAGACCTCTCTCACCGCGGCACCCTCCTGCTGGCTTCCAATCCACACATGTATTTTATACCATACTATTTCATCATGTTCTGATTTTAAGTTTATACTGTGATTTTAATTTCATGTGATGGTTATTTAGATCTCCCTTCCTCTTGTATTTATTGAAGACATGGGTAGAGTATGAGTAGAAATTGAAGGCATATTGGTGTGATGATGTTGAACATATAAGGGAACCATACACAATGATGGTGATATAAGAATTATTGATAATAAAATATATGTGTTTCTTGTGTTCATATAGGAGGATTCCAGTTCATAGAAATCTTCCAACGTAACCACACATAGTAATATGATTACTGGGAATCAAATTTCAACCCTCATTATGATGTGTTCTCTACCAACAAGGATTTTAAATGGATTATAACTCATGAAATTAAGAGATATCGCCTATTACACTGAATTTATTTGAATGGATTCGGTATACTGGATGATGTTTACACTCTTTCACATGGTTATAATCTTTCATCTTACTGACTATCAGATCCCCTTGATTTTATTCAAACAATGATTTCTAAAGACACTCAATTTTTTGTACCACTCATCCATGGGTTATCCTACATGTTGGTTAAATCCCCTGGAGATCCAGAAGGTTTGAATATTTTCCACCAACCAATTGATCAAATTTATTTTAGCACACTCATCTCCTCCTTGAATTCTCTTACAAGTGGTTGGATCTCTAAGTGGGACTTATGACCTAGAGGTAACTTCTGCGATGAATGTGCATGATCTTTTTAGGTTAGGAAGAGATGATCATAATTCTCTGACCAGTTACTTGTTATCTATCTTTATGAGGTAGTATGGAATTCTCATTTCATCATGTATCATCAATAAAAACTTAAAGAGATAATTATCAATTGGTTTCCTAGAACTAATTGCTTCCTTTTATCCCATGGAAAAGTAGGGATTGATGTTTTCCATTTTTATTGATTGGGTAGAATACCTCCTCTTTGGGAGATGTATGAAAAAAATCTTCCAGTTAAAGATGTTTGGGATGACACCTCACGAGATTTGATATTGGAAAGGGATGTTCTCACCATTGATAAGTATAAGTTAAGGAAGTATCTGAACCTACAATCACTTGTTTCTTTTAAGGACTAGATTAATATATTTCTCTACAACAACAGGTCTCAACCAACTACTATACACCCTCATCGATGATCTTCATAATTGGTTCACTCTAGGACATGATTTTATTTGGTCATCCATGAAGCTAGGGAGTATACCACATGGGGCCAATGACTGAGACTAGAGGTATCCCCAAGCCATCCGCTGGAGGGGTTTATAACCATGTTTTTTAATAGATGGATTTTCCTACATGGGCACACATTATTGGGAATTAAAGTAAACATATTCAATTAATTTTGAATTAATTTAAATAGTTTAAATTCAGTATAAATGATCAAGAAGACTCCATTTGTAGTTGGTTCTCTTCTTTAAAACAGCCAAGTTAGAAACCCTTCTGAAAAATTTTCTTCTTGGCCTATCCATTAACACGGGTGAAAAATATTAAAATTTAATCCAACCAATGAAAGTCAAAAAAATAAATAAATCAAAGTTAAAATGTGAGAAGATATAGCAGTGAATCCAAGTCATTGATGAACGAAATGGGAGAACAGGGAGAGAATATCAATAAAATAGGGAAGGATTTTTACTTGAATGAAAAGAAACAAACAAAATAAGAATAATAAAGTATGAGTTAACTCTCATGCAATGATAGGTTTAAAGTCCCCAACTGGACACCACTAAAAGCTATCCAAAGTCACTTGGGGGTGTAGTTTTTTACCTATAAACCACCATATAGATATCGTCATCATCCTATGAGAGCAATACTCTCCTCCAAAACAAAAATTCGGAAAACCCTGTTTATCTCCCCTTGTTTTTTCAATGGAAATATTGAGCTCTGCACTCACTATTTTTTTCCATCCCAAAAAAAAATTCGGGCAGACACCTGGGTGTGCGCACCCCATCTAATGAGCTGTGTCAAAGTGTTTTGTTGTTGAACACGAGGCGTCTGATGCAAATAAACCTCAGTAGCATGATCATCCGATGAAGGGAACCAATAGCACATTGTGGATAAGTATAGAAATAGATAATAAGAATGTATATTTAGTAATAACCAAGAAGGAGCATATCAATAGGATCATCAAAAGGTTGGGCATGAATAGATGAGAAATTGTGACTACCCATCTTGCATGCCACTTCAACTTGACCAAGTCATAAGAACTCATAATGGAAAAAGAGTTTCAATACATGGAGAAAGTTCCATATTCCTCAGGTGTTGTAATTTTAATGTATAAAATTTTATTTACTCAATAATTTATTATTCTTATACTGGTATTTTTTATAATATTCATGTAAAAGCATGTAAAGGGACATTGGGATGCCATTATATAGAAAACCAACCTATTTGTACATGTCTATTGTAGAATGTTTAAGATAAATAACATAATAATACATTCAAGGATCTAAATGTTTAGAATCATAGGAAAAGTAGGTTCATAAAACACTTGTACATAATACAAAAACATTATTTAGCAATTGGGAATGGATGGAGGTGGGGGGTGCAGGGGGGGGCTGTGCAGGCTAGGGGCTAGGGGGATGGGTCGAGGGGGGAAGGGTGGAGGGGGGCAGGGGGGAGGGGGAAGGGGAAGGGGGTAGGGTGCAGGGTGCAGGGGGTACAAGGGGGATGTGCAGGCTAGGGGGCTGGGTGAAGGGGGGCAGGGGGTAGGGGCAGGGTGCAGGGTGCAGGGGTGCAGGGGGGCAGCGTGGAGGGGGGCAGGGGGAAGGGGGTGCAGGGGGTGCAGGGGGGTTGTGCAGGCAAGGGGGCTGGGTGGAGGGGGGCTGGGGGCTGGGGACAGGGTGTATGATGGAGGATGGAGGGGGGAAGGGGGGCAGGGTGGAGGGGGGAGGGGGGCAGGGGGCAGGGGGGAGGGGGGAGGGTGGAGGGGTGCAGCTGTGGACAGGTTAAGAACAGTCCCTGTTCGGGGTTTGAAACCTAAAAATTCTATTCCCTTTTATTTTATTTTATTTCCTTTAGTTATTTTAATATTTAATATCATTTTTCTTGTGTTTTCTGGGAATGAAAAAATATGGACATCACCCCATGCACCTGTTGAAGATCGAATCATACTGTTTTTGGAAGCATAAACAAACATCCAGGTTCGTGTTTTTAAATTGTTTTCAATGTTTTTTATGATAATTGTTCATTATATATTTTCCCAATTGCTTGTCGGTCATTTTGATTTTTATATAGGTAATGAAAAACAGCTGCCAATTCAGTAGAATATTTTTGACAGCAATGGTCTGTGAGCTTTACAAAATAAGAATGGGGGAGAATACAATCGAAAAGGTGAAGTTGTTGGACTTGAAAAGTTTGGTTGATAAATATTTACATAATTAATTATGATATGAATTTTGGAAAATTTTTGTTTTTGAATAAAATGTCTCACTAACAAGCATGTTGTGATTTTTGTTAATTTCATGCAGTTAGTGGTGAGCATCTCATGCATGTGTGCAAGCAATGGAGAAGCGTTTCTGGGGTGGGATGCACCCTTGATAATTGGGTGAGTAATTGTATTTTTAATTTTGTATTGAAATTATTTTCAAAAAAAGTATTAAAAGGGGTGATTGGTGCATATGTAAGCTTGGTGAATGCAAGGAGCTTCCTTGGTTGGCCAAGTATTTATGAGAGCGTGTATTTTATGTCAGCTATAGGACATTGTAATGACAATGGATTTTGATGAAAACAGAAGACCTATTTTTTATTTATAAAAAATTCGGAGTTAAATAATTGAATCATTCCGCTGTTATCACCAGAGGATTACCATGTTTCTCATTTCCCAATACTATCACTCTAGGGGATTATAATAGCCATAAATATACGATTATTTTAAGCTACCTTTTTATTAAACGTTCTTTTGTAACAATGATATTGTGAAATAAATATACAAAAGGTTTATTGTGTTATTATTGAGAAGCAAAACATAGAACTCGTATTGAAGGAATGTATTTTCTAGGTTAAGAAAAATGTCTAATATCTATTTTTCGCATTTATGTGCTGAGGGAAGTTTACTTTATTCCCATTATTTGGTTATTTTTTATTTTTGAATAGGAAATTGAAGGTTATGTTTGAAAAATAAAGAGGTTTATTCATGATCATGTTATTTAGTATTGGGATATACATATCAATCTGGATATTATTTGTTCATTTTTGTTTATGGATTCATGTATCATTCATCAGGTACAGTTGACACACTGATCACATATATATAAGAAGTCATTATATCTCATTTTTCCCACTATTTTCATATAGGTGGTTTCTTATGATGAGGTCGATTATATCCACCACCATCGATGATAATGAGTTAAACATCGGATTTGGGTAAGGTTTTTTCTGTTTTTATTCTTTAGCCCAATTTTAATTAGGGCATTTCTGATTTTTGGGTTCCTTATATTTTTGCAGTGCGTTTTGGATTTCGTTGAGGTGGATTTGGGTCGCCGTTGATGAATGATTACATGTGTATGAATAGGTAGAAATATACATATATAAGTTACCCCTTTATATATATTCACTCATGGAGGTATGAATATATATATTGGGTCAAGGTGTGCTTATATATGGATATGAAAAATACATACATGTGTAAGTGTAAAGGCGTATATGAAAGTATAAATATATATCTAAGGACCCCCTTGTGTGTATTTGGCCATGAAAATATGTACATAGGTTCTAGGTGTCGTTATATATATGTGAAGTTGCATATGCGTGCAAGCGGAAAAAAGGAAGATTCAAGTTTTCATCATCAAAAGAAAACACGCCTTGAGGTTGAGGTAAGGTCCCTCTCCTATCCTCTTTAATTCAAGAATGATTTAAATTGGTTTTAGTTGCCTTCTTAATTCTGTATGTTTATATTAAATTTCAATTCTTGAATAAGTGTTAGTTACGATAATTGTTTCATTTGATAAATAAGTCATGGTTTTGTAATTAAACCCCTCCAACGGAGGTCCGCTGTCTATTAAAACTCACAGTGCCATACCTTTCTTAACATTATTGCATTGATGTTTTCTTTATACTTGATGTTGTTGTTATTCATAAAGCACACATCATACTTGACCCTTTTTATATCCCTGTAGGGGGTTTTCCTCTTTTTATTAAAACGGTTGTTTGAACCAAGACACTCTTTAAGCGCCGTTAGACTTTTAAGATGGGTCCCATGTTGTGTGACCATGTCACATGGCATGTGGTATTTAAATCCAACCAAAGGCCCAGTTCCACAGCCCAGGGGTCCCACAGTACCAGTAATTTCAGATTACATGTTACGTAACCTGTGATTTTCTTGATCCAATGGGCTATTCCTCTAGGTACTCTTACACATTATCTATTATTCGGTACCTTGAAGTCTCATTTACCTTCTTCTTCTACGTCTTTTTTCCTAGGGTTTGACATGCATCAATTTTTAAATCACTAATTTCAGGATCGATCACTAGTATTCAGGTTAACCAGAATGTTTCAGTATTTTTCAAATGTTTTCCCTCAATGAGTTCTCATTGATTCTTTCTCGGGTTGCATGAAGTGGGGGATCTGGATTTGTGTTTGTCTAAATATTCATGTTATTTCAACTGTTAACCATGTTTCCTCTATTAGTGGAACTTAATTGTTCACTCTAAGAGAGACTCTAGGTTTTCATCCCAATGGATTTAGATTATCAGATTGCATATGCCTTTTTAAAATCCTTCTTTTCTTACTATTTCCAGCAACATTCTTGGAAATATTTTAGGGTGATCAGAAGATTCTTAAAGGGAAACATCTCATTTATTATTTTTGGTTTATAGAGCATGAACTGTCTAAGAAACATCTAGAGTTTATTTGCCCCACCTCCTCCCGCTCCCTTCACTCCTGGCTGAAAGATGTTGCCCCGCAGATGTACCTGGACCAGGCCAACACACCATGGTCACGCCGCGGTCAGGCCGTGATTTGGCCCTACTCCAGGATGACACCCTGCGGCGGTTCTAAGTGATAGTATTCCATGAGTCTTGTGATCAATGTTGAGACTGACTAATCATAATTTCTACTGGTGGGGCGACGACCGGAATGTTGCCCCGCCTCCCCCCGCTCCTGGCTGGAATATGCTGCCCCGCAGATGTCACTACACCGGGCCAACAAACCGTGGTCACGCTGCGGTCACGCCGCAGTCCTGTCGCGGTCACACCGCGATCATGTCAGAATTTAGCCCTGCTCTAGGAAGACACCCCACGATAGATCACAGTGATAATATTCCATTAGTTTTGTGATCAATGTTGAGACTGACTAATCACAATTTCTGTCAGCGGGGTGACGACCGTAATGTTTCCCCTACTCCTCCCGCTCCCTTCGCTCCTGGCTGGAAGATGTTGCCCTGCGGATGTCGCTGGACCGGGCCAACACGCCACGGTCATGCTGCGGTCACGCCACGGTCACGCCGCGATCACACTGTGATTTGGACCTGCTCCAAGACGACACCCTGAAGCGGTTCGCAATGATAGTATTCCATTATTTGTAACACCCTAAGCTTCGACGATACGCTTCTCTTTCAATAATGTAGTAGCTTGCATTGTACGCAAGTTCGAGATTCTAACACACTACGACTAATCAAAATAGCCATTATGAATAGTAATACCCACTTTTTGAAATTATATATATTTTATATTTCAAAATGGACTTCATTTTTGTATTTGGAATGTCGAAATTAGCCTATGTTGAATTTTTTGTAATTTTCTGAGAACTTCCAAATTTTTATGAATAGTGAAAAATACTTAAAACAACTTTTTTAATCAAAATAATTTATAGTGATAATTTATACTATTTAGTGGTTTTAAATTATAATTATAATATATTTTTACCATTTTATCCAGTGGTGTTCATTAGAATTAATTTCACTTTGAAATCGTACATAAACAATTGTCAATCTTTTGATATATATTGTTTCTTAAAAACACGTTATTTGTTGTGACAGTGGGAATTAATTATAAAATTAATTAATGCAACTTATATGTTTTTAATTTCATAAAATAGGAATCATTTTTGAATTCAGAATATCAATTATATCTTAGGGTGAAATTTTGGCATTGTTATGAAAAACTTCAATTTTTGATGAATAGTGAAACCACTAAGTGGTAGTTAAATAACTGATTTTTCGTTTAAATGAAATATTACCACTTCTGTTATTTGATTTTAAAAAATTCGACATACATGGTTGTCATTAGGAAGTAAAATGTTGTTCAATGGGATTAGAATAATTTTTTGGTGAATAGTAACTTTTAAGTTTAATTAATCGCGATTAAAGGTAATTAGTGAAATTTAAGGTAAAGATAGTGTTATAATAATATGAAATGTCCTTGAAACTTGTCCTACCCCTATTGGATGAGTCATAGACGACTAAGAAAATCCATGGGTCAACTTGGGGACCCCAGGGAGCCACTTTGGTTGGCAAATGACATTAAAAACTCTTATTTAATGTTAAAATAAAAATGTCACAAACATGAGTTTTTTTTCTAAAACAATTTTTAAATGAGGTTATACAAGTCATATTTTCAACTATAAATATTCATTAGAAAGATAAAAAGATTTCATACATCATGATATTTTTTTTATAATTTTTAGACATTAAATATATTAAACATTTTATGACACAATGATGATGTAGTGATTACCTCATTAATTAACGATTTAAATAAAATGAAAAGATAATGTAAAAACTAAGGCATACACTTGTCACAAACCTATTGTATGAGTATATTTCGAACCCTTATCCCATTATCCTCTAAATAAATCAATTTTGGACCTTTAGAATTCGAAAAGCATTTCATAATAAAGTAATAGTTCAATCTTTCCAAGAGTGCCCCTCCTCTCCTCTTATAAAAGGCCCCCACCACTCCCACCTTATTCACACCTTCAAGCCTTTCGGATCATCCAAACTCTGCACAAATACTCTCCCAACTTCCCTCCCTTACTCCTAGAAGACTAACTTTGGGCAGAAGTCTTCCAATGGAAGCCTTTGGTTCAAATCAAAAAGAGTTACCCGATTTTAAGGTAATGTCTTCTCGAATGTTGTTTTGTTTTATTTAGCCTCTCCAACCCCTTAAACTCTTTTTATTCCTTTATTTTGTAACAAAACCAGTATCTAAAATATAATAGGATGTTGTTATGATAAGTATTTGGTTTACACATACACACATCTTCGTCTAATGGTTAAATAACACACTGTTTCTGTGGGTGGCGAAATACTGCCTCACGAAACGATGATTGTTCAATATTCTTTTAACACCTCTAATGGTGGACATTTTGATGACACTATTTTCATATATGACATATATATTATGTTTATGTTTTAATTATGCTTCTTTATTTCTCATTTATGGCATACTTTATGATTTCCATTATGGGTAAACGCGATAATCTCATTTTAGGAAGTGCGGACTACCGCCCCTCAAAGTGATTTGAATCGTTAATGCCATATGTGGGATGTATAAAGGATGGAGTAAATGGTATTATACATTATATTATACTGGAATTATATTATACCTTTATATAATTATAACTTCATTCCATTAAATAAGAAATAGAAATGAAAGTAGCGTTCATGCGTACGTACGGCTTACAGTCTCCATGAACGGTGCATTTCATTTCTTACCTCTAAATGTTATGTAATATTATAAATGAATGTATATACTGGATATATATGATTTATATGATATATACATCATTAATATAATTATTTATATAATGGATATATTACCACATGAACAAAGTGTACTTATAAGAAGTTTATTTTTGACTCAAGTACCTAAGATCGATAAAACGACCGTTATAAACTTAAATAATTATATAATGTTCATGACATGGTAATAAGTGATATAAAAGGAATAATGAACTTGAAAAAGGTTCTTAAAGAAGGTAGATATTAACTCTGGCTTATTATTCAGGAGGTTAAAGAGTGGTCGAGTCAAGTCGGACACGAGGTAAGGGAATTTCTTAACCCAATTTCCATTCTTTGGGTTAATCTCCTACTTTTAAATTATGTCATGATATTATTATGTACTATCTTGTATTTGTGCTTTCTTTATGTGTACTTATAGTGAATTCACATAATAGATCTATTTTATTTTAAAAATGATCTTTGTAAGGACTTCGTCTCAATCTCCTTTCATTGAGGCATATTTGGTTTTATACACACCATTCATTTATACGGTGTATAAACTCCTTTGACTTTTACTTTTATTCAAAGGAATATTTTTATACGAAGCACTTTTACTAAACAAAAAAAGGAATTTTTTTTCTTACATATGCGGCAAAAACGACTTCTCTGCCGCCGTGACTATTATTTGGGTTTCGACTTCCTCTATAAGCCATAACTTTTTTTAAATGAAAAATAAATACCATGTTTTAAATCTCTTTTATTATCGTATTGAAAATGGTTTTGATAATGTTTTTATTATATCAATGTGTTGTATTGATATCTTTTGATTGAAATGTGGAAATGTTATGTTCCCTTTATACATGTTTTGTGTGATACGATTATGTTATGGTTTATGATATGTTTAAACCTACTCATATGAGGAATGCATTGGACTTAATAAGTGACGGGTGGAGCCCGTTATAGCTTCTCGATGCATCGGTAGGTCTCATTAGACAAACTAGTGTCTTGGCACAAGGCCTTGACAAAATCTTATTTGTAGTCTTGGCACGAGGCCTTGCTACGTGGTTATGATAATCTGGCATTATGCATTCCATCATTATGAAAGTGGTTATTGATATTTCATGTGATTATTCGACTAGTAGAATATCCATGTGAATATGTAAATGGCATTATCTCATTTTAATTTTTCCATATTATATTGAAGTTCAAGTTTAAAATGCTTTTGTTTTAGTCATAAATTGCCTTAAATGTTTATGTTTATTTATGAAAGCTTCCGCTATATTGTTATCTTTACTGAGCATCTGAGCTCACCCCTTCCAATGTTTTAATTTTTTCCAGGATGTGAAGAAGTATTTTATGAATGACCTGCAGGGATAGTCAGAAGAGGATATGAGTGTGAACTGTGGAGACTTTCTTATTTTAGTTTTTCACTTTATGATGTAATGTAACATTTATGAATGTATCTAGTGTTTCCAAGGCTACTAAACAAATCAGTCTTTCGAGACATGATCTTTTGTGATCATGCCAATGTTACGCAGTAATGAACCGACTCTGGGTAACTGGGGTTGGGGCGTTACAGTTGGAATCAGAGGCAGTTTAGTACTAACCTTGGAAGCTAGATTTAGATAAGCTCTGATTAGAGCAAACAGCCCGAAGATAGACTTTGAGGATTAGTATAGAAGAACTTCCTAGAATTTTGGTATTATAGAGATTTTGTGAGTTTTCCAAGAAATGCATCCATGTCTGGATATGAGCAGGTAGAGGCAGCTCTGGCACAAATGTACGTAGGGGAAAAACCCGAAAACACCGCTATGAGCTAGACTTGAACGGGAACTGGTGCACGACAACGTGCCTTGCTACACTCTTGGTTACGACACTCCCGGGGGATATGCTTAGGATAATTCTCGTTTTCTTTACAAACCACTATGAAGGGTTATGAGTATATATTTCCTCAATGAAAACATTTAATGATTATGGATTATATCCATAAACCGTTAAATTTACATTAAGTATTTTAAAATTTTGGAATTATTCATTTCAATTCATAAACTAACCTAGTTTATGCCATTGTATAGAAATAGTGCCCAGTGGAAAGAATGTGAACTCCAGTAATACGTATGATTTAAAGCGTAAGAAGGATCATATCTTTCACGGTATTAAGCCAACATATAGAAGGGAAATAATCTCCCATGTGTTCTCAACATATGAAGAAATAGTATCATGTGTTAATAAGATAATTAAATAATTCTCTGAGTCTTATGGCTTTGAATGGAATAAAGAGAAGAAAACGATGGAAGAGAGAATGATGGAAAAAGGGATGTGGGAAAAGAAGAATTTTCCAATATGTGATAACTGTGGGAAGAAACGCCTTGTAACTTCCCTGAAGGGAATGGGAGTTTGTTATAAGTGTGGAGAAAAATGACACCAAGTGCGTGACTACAAGGGTAAGAAAAAGGTTTCAAATGTACAATGCTTCATTTGCAAGGAGTGGGGACAGTACGCAAACCAATGTCCAAATCATCAGAGTGTACCCCAAATGATGTTATTGGATAATAATCAAGTTATGATACTACCACAGATGAGGAGGAATGATTATAGTTCTTATGTTGTTATTAAAGAATTTTTTAATTTGAGTGTTGTTTCAATGATGTACTGGTTATAATAATTATGGTGTATATAAGGATTGTACTGCAGTACTATTTCATCAAGGACTTGAGAATGTGTGGAACCAAGAAAAGTGACTCCACAATAGGTTAAATTTTTGGAAAATATATGGTTGAGAGAAAGATAAACCATAATATGGTTCTGATACCGAGATAGTGATTTTGGATTAAGACATGATTGATTTGGATAAATTATATTGGATATTCTTAACTTCCTCGAAACTGATTGATGATTTGTATACATTTTTTGATAGAAGGAGTATATCTAGTATTCTATAAGGAATAAGGGATCATGGTAATTCAGGATGTTGCAGTGTTTTAAAAGAATACATGATGAAGGTGTTCACATTTGTTACACATAAAAAAAGGGGATCTTAATTATGTTTACCTTCCTCATAAAATTTGGACTGTGAGTTGGATAGAAGTATTTTGGATTACTATAATGGTTGGAATGGATTAAGTTGAACCTTGGATAGTAATGTTTAAGGTTAAAACATTTCTGAATATTATTTTTGTAATATTATAATAGTTTTAGAAAAAGTACAACCTTCAGGTTGGGCGATAACCCATCGCTTCAGACAAAGCTGCAGGAATCAAACCCACAACCATATTGCAACAGGCCTTTATGACCTACCACTAGCCTACAGGAAGTCCCTGGTTATTAGAAAATAGTTTTTGTAATCTAAATGCTATTTGTTAATATTTTGAACCTTGTACGATTAGGATAAATATAATATTTTTTAGTTCTATTATCTTTTTGAGTGAAAGATAAGTTTGTGGTAGAAATTAGTTGAAGGTTGAAACTCTAATTGTCAAGCATAACTATATATATATACCTATATATTATTATATAAATAAATTAATTCTTAAACTTTAGTAAAGGGATATTAAAACAAAAAAATGTGTTATCCTAATACCTTATGTCTTGTTGAACTGATGATATTTTAAATCAACATAGATTGAAGGCTTTGAGGCCCTCAATTTGACACTTGTTTGTAATTGATGACCTCAATCACTCCCTACAAATATTTATGTTTTTCCTCCAATTATTTGTCTATAATTTCCACCAATGTTCTCCTAATCGAGATCATAATTGGGTGGTGACTTTTTCATTTCCCTTTCCCTCTTATTAAGGCTAAATTTTATTAACCTTGTTTCCGATGTGGGTTTTCCACAAAGGTATTTTCTATTTTCAACCTTTTATTTTCAAAGAAAAATTTCAAATTGCGAGGATGCAATTTATTGAAGGAGGGGAGAATGTAACACCCCGAGCTTCCACGATACGCTTCTCTTTCAATAATGTAATAGCTTGCATTGTACGCAAGTTCGAGATTCTAACACACCGCGACTAATAAAAATAGCCATTATGAATAGTAATACCCAAATTTTGAAATTATATATATTTTATATTTCAAAATTGACTTCATTTTTGGATTCGGAATGTTGAAATTAGCCTATGTTGAATTTTTTGTAATTTTCTGAGAACATCCAAATTTTTATGAATAGTGAAAAATACTTAAAACAGTTTTTTTAATCAAAATAATTTATAGTGATAAGTTATACTATTGAGTGGTTTTAAAGTATAATTAGAATATATTTTTACCATTTTATCCAATGGTGTTCATTAGAATTAATTTCACTTTGAAATTGGACATAAACAGTTGTCAATCTTTTGATATATATTGTTTCTTAAAAACACGCTATTTGTTATGACAGCGGGAATTAATTATAAAATTAATTAATGCAACTTATATGTTTGTAATTTCATAAAATAGACATCATTTTTGAATTCAGAATATCAATTATAGCTTAGGGTGAAATTTTGGCATTGTTCTGAAAAACATCAATTTTTGATGAATAGTGAAACCACTAAGTGGTAGTTAAATAACTTTTTTTCGTTTAAATGAAATATTACCACTTTTGGGATTTGATTTTCAAAAATCCAACATACATGGTTGTCATTAGGAAGTAAAATGTGGTTCAATGGGATTAAAATAATTTTTTGGTGAATAGTAACTTTTAAGTTTAATTAATCACGATTAAAGGTAATTAGTGAAATTTAAGGTAAAGATAGTGTTATCATAATATGAAATGACCTTGACACTTGTACTACCCCTATTGGATGAGTCATGGACGACCAATAAAATCCATGGGACAACTTGGGGACCCCAGGGAGCCACTTTGGTTGGAAAATGACATTAAAAACTTTTATTTAATGTTAAAATAAAAATGTCACAAACATTAGTTGTTTTATAAAACAATTTTTAAATGGGGTTATACAAGTCATATTTTCGACTATAAATATTCATTAGAAAGATAAAACGATTTCCTACATCATGATGATTTTTTTATAATTTTTATACATTAAATAAATTAAAAGTTTTATGACACAATGATGATTCAGTGATTACCTCATTAATTAACGATTTAAATAAAATGAAAAGATAATGTAAAATCTAAGGAATACACTTGTCAAAAACCTATTTTATGAGTATATGTCGAACCCTTATCACATTAGCCTCGAAATAAATCATTTTGGGGCCTTTAAAATCCGAAAATCATTTCATAATAAAGTAACAGTTCAATCTTTCCAAGAGTGCCCTTCTCTCCTCTTATAAAAGGCCCCCACCACTCCCACCTTATTCACACCTTCAAGCCTTTTGGTTTCGGAAAACTCTGCCCAAATACTCTCAAAACTTCCCTCCCTTACTCCTAGAAGCCTCACTTTGGGCAGAAGTATTCCAAAGGAAGCCTTTGGTTCAAATAAAAAAGAGTTACCTGATTTTAAGGTAATGTCTTCTCTAATGTTGTTTTGTTTTATTTAGCTTCTCCAACCCCTTAAACTCTTTTTATTCCTTTATTTTGTAACAAAAACAGTATCTAAAATATACTAGAATGTTTTTATGATAAGTATTTGGTTTACACATACACACACGCTCATCTAATGGTTAAAGAACATACTATTTCTGTGGGTGGTGAAATACTGCCTCACGAAATGATGATTGTTCAATATTCTTTTAGCACCTCTAATGGTGGCCATTTTGATGACACTATTTTCATATATTATATATATATTATGTTTATGTTTTCATTATTCTTCTGTATTTCTCATTTATGGCATACTTTATGATTTCCATTATGGGTAAACGCGATAATCTCATTTTAGGAAGTGCGGACTACCGCCCCTCAAAGTGATTTGAATCGTTAATGCCATATGTGGGATGTATAAAGGATGGAGTAAATGGTATTATAAATTATATTATACTGTAATTATATTATAAATTTATATAATTATAACTTCATTCCATTAAATACGAAATAAAAATGAAAGTAGCGTTCATGCGTACGTACGGCTAACCGTCTCCATGAACGGTGCATTTCATTTCATACCTCTAAATGTTATGTAATATTATAAATGAATGTATATACTGGATATATATGATGTATATGGTATATAAATCATTAATATAATTATGGATATAATGGATATATTACCACATGAACAAAGTGTAATTATGAGAAGTTTATTTTTGACTCAAGTACCTAAGATCGACAAAACGACCGTTATAAACTTAAATAATTACATAATGTTCATGACACGGTAATAAGAGATATAAAAGGAATAATGGACTTGAAAAAGGTTCTTAAGAAGGTAGAGATTAACTTTGGTTTATTATTCATGAGGTTAAAGAGCGGTCGAGTCAAGTCGGACACGAGGTAAGGGAATTTCTTAACCCAATTTCCATTCTTTGGGTTAATCTCCTACTTTTAAATTATGTCATGATATTATTATGTACTATCTTGTACTTGTAATTTCTTTATGTGTAATTATAGTGAATTCACATAATAGATCTATTTTATATTAAAAATTATCTTTGTAAGGACTTCGTCTCAATATCCTTTCATTGAGGCATATTTGGTTTTATACACACCATTCATTTATACGGTGTATAAACCCCTTTTACTTTTACTTTTATTCAAAAGAAATATTTTTATACGAAGCACTTTTACTAAATGACAAAAGTAATATTTGTTCTTATGTATGCGTTGACAAAGACTTCTCCGCCGCCGTGACTATTATTTGAGTTTCGGCTTCCTCTATAAGCCATAACTTTTTTTAAAATGAAAAATAAATACCAAGTTTTAAATCTCTTTTATTATGGTATTGAAAATAGTTTTCATAATGTTTTTATTATATCAATGTTTTGTATTGATATCTTGTGATTGAAATGTGGAAATGTTATGTTGCCTTTATGCATGTTTTGTGTGATACGATTATGTTATGGTTTATGATATGTTTAAACCTACTCATATGAGGAATGCATTGGACTTAATAAGTGACGGGTGGAGCCCGCTATAGCTCCTCGATGCATCGGTAGGTCTCATGAGACAAACTAGGGTCTTGGCATGAGGCCTTGACAAAATCTTATTTGTAGTCGTGGAATGAGGCATTGCTACGTGGTTATGATAGTCTGGAATTATGCATTCCATCATTATGAAAGTGGTTATTGATATTGCATGTGATTATTCGACTAGTAGAATATCCATGTGAATAAGTAAATGGAATTATTTCATTTTACTTTTTCCATATTATGTTGAAGTTCAAGTTTAAAAGGCTTTTGTTTTAGTCATACATTTCCTTAAATGTTTATGTTTTTTTAAGAAAGCTTCCGCTATATTGTTATCCTTACTGATCATCTGAGCTCACCCCTTCCAATGTATTAATATTTTCCAGGATGTGAAGAAGTATTTTATGAATGACCTGCAGGGATAGTCAGAAGAGGATATGAGTGTGAACTGTGGAGACTTTCTTATTGTAGTTTTTCACTTTATGATGTAATGTAACATTTATGAATGTATCTAGTGTTTCCAAGGCTACTAAACTAATTGGTCTTTAAAGACTTTATCTTTTGTGATCATGCCAATGTTACGCAATAATGCACCAACTCTGGGTAACTGGGGTCAGGGCGTTACATTAGTCTTGTGATCAATGTTGAGACTGACTAATCACAATTTCTACAAGTGGGGCGATAACCGGAATGTTTCCCCGCCTCCTCTTGCTCCCTTCTCTCCTGTCCGGAAGATGCTACCCCACATATGTCGCTGGACTAGGCCAACACGCTGCGGTCATGCCGCGGTCACGCCGCGGTCATGCTACGGTCACGCTGCAGTCATGCTGCGGTCACGCCGTGATTTAGCCCTGCTCTATCCCCCTTGCACCTGCATTCGAGCCCGCACCAGCCCCCATCCACCTGCAATCCAGCCCGCACCAGCCACCATCCCCCAGCATCCGGCAAAACACTCATGCAAGACCACTACCACTTGCAAAACATCCCCATCCACCAGTTCCAGCTCTCTACCACCTTCAAAATAGCCCCACCTGCAATAATTTTTCTAATGATTTTTGGAAAGGTATTCCCAATAGAAATAGGTCTGAAATTTTTTACATCCACAACATTTTCCTTCTTTGGGATCACGGCAGTAAAATTGGAGTTGATTACATATGGCATTGAGGAATGGTTAAAGAACTCCCTCATAGCGTGAAGGAGATCATCATGAACTATGTCCTAGTAGAACATAATGAATTAATTTTTGATCTCATCAGGACCAGCCAAACTGTCAATATTTAGAGAAAAAATGGAACTCTTAACCTCTTTCTAAAGAATGTACATTCGTGAAGCCTCTATCTAATTTGGAAGTGACCACTCTATTATAATGTTTTCTATACCAAGTGTATTTCGCACCAATGAGATTAATTTCAATGAGATTGTTGTCTTCAATCGAGGCATTAAATTCTCTCGTGGAAATAGAGGCATGAGAAGGTCCAATGTTCTCACTTGAGTTGAGAATGGCATTCAAGACTTCAAGAATAAACCAAGGGTCATTAATATTAGTGCTTAGGTAAGAAAGATCATTCCAAAGAGTTCTCTGTCACGACCCGTCCTCGGGGCCCGTGCCGTGACTACCCCAAGCCCGCCTTCCATAGGCCAGGGGTTGGCGACTAGCACCAAAGGCGTAAAATCCCGATAACTGGGAAGGCATTGCCTTTAAAAAGAAAACAAGCACCACAGAGTACAAGCGGAAGTAAAACACTAAGTACAAAAAGAAGAGCTGAAAAGTAAAAGGGGCCGGAAATACAAGCCCAACTGTAAAGTACAACTCGAAAGGGAAAACAACGACTGAAAAGTAAAGCTGCTACGCTGAGATGTCCACTGGAAATCCCACCTGAAGGGTGGGTACAGATAGCTCTTCTGCTCCTCGGGTCCCGCCGTCTGCTCCAAGTATGACCCGCCCAGTGGTCTGCCTATGGGTACCGCCTCGTCGTATAGTCCACCTCTAGGTACCGTCCAGTCCTCGAACACTCGGCCTCTGCCAGTACTGGCCGTCGTCTGCAACCAACACAACGAGGTGCGGGCATAGCCCGTGTAGGGGTGAGTATAACGATACTCAGTAGGGA
Organism: Viscum album; assembly: GCA_963277665.1. Lineage (NCBI taxonomy): Eukaryota > Viridiplantae > Streptophyta > Magnoliopsida > Santalales > Viscaceae > Viscum > Viscum album. The sequence continues at coordinate 636,191,768 of OY728146.1, read as the reverse complement.
CCCCGAGACCCTCAAGGTCTCACTAAAACCAACAAGGATAAACACAAGAAGATCTCAACAGATAAACCCTACTTAGGTATATGCCCATACATATACCTAAGTTATCAAGTAACCCATCTCAATCATGAGGAAACACAAGGATTGTGAAATCGACGGATAACCACTACCCGGGTATATGCCTATACATATACCAAAGTTAGCAAGTGACCCATCTCAATCATGAAGTAAACACAGGGTCAAAAGTCTCAGCTCAAACCAGGATTTTCATTATCGAAACCGTAACTGCTGAAGAGCTCCGTCTCTAGAGTGTACAGTGGTCCTGTCACGACTCCGAGGCTGCCGCTCACTAACCTAGGACTGCTGAGGTACTCCTCCTGTCGAGTACTGCGGGTTTGCGGCCAACTACCGGGCGCTCCGTCCGCTGAGGGTCTGTCGCCAAATACCGGGCGCTACCCAGATAGCCTACTGAGGTACTCCTCCTGTCGAGTACCGCGGGTCTGCTGCCAACTACCAGGCGCTCCGTCCGCCGTGGGTCTGCCGCCAAGTACCGGGCGCTCCGTCCACTGGGCTAGTCGACTCACTCCAAGTCGAGTCGGTCAAGCAGTCGTCAGGTCTCAGCCGGCTACACGGTCTCCGTACTCTGCACGCTCGTCTCCGGGAGGGTCCGCTCCACGAGCTACTGGTCGATACTCCAAGTATCTCAAAGTCCCACGAAGAAGTGTCTCAAAGGTCCGTCTCGTCACAGGGGTCTCAACGCAACAGACGGCGCGTCGATCGGACGCCCGGTCTGTGAGTTATTAGCCTTTTCGTCCCAGGGGCCCGGTTGGTTTCGAGAGCGAAACCAATCCCGGCCGTATCTCAACTGTACCCCGAACTCCCATAGGGTAAACTCAAAGGGACCGTTACTCAACGTAACCACCAACGCTGCTGACGGCTCGTCAAGCGGACGTCCTGTCTGAAAGATATCAGCTTTCCCGTTCCAGGGGCCCGGTTGGATTTCGGGTACAATCCAACCCGGCCATACTCCGACTGTATCCAAAACTCGGGCGGAGTATGTCAAAAGTTCCGTCTCATCAAGAGGAAGTCAACGAAACAGACGGCGCGTCAATCGGACGCCCGGTCTGTGAGTTATTGGCATTTTCGTCTCCGGGGCCCGGTTGGTTTTTAAGGAAAAACCAACCCGACCGTACTCCACCTGCGTCCAAACCTCGGGCGGAGTATGCCAAAAGATCCGATTCACTAAGAGGAACACAACGCGACTGACGGCGCGTCAATCGGACGTTCGTGGCTCAAGATATGAGCGTTTCCGCTCCGAAGGCCCGGTTGGTTTCGTGAACGAACCAACCCGGCCGAACTCAAAGTAACCCGAAACCTTGAGTGCGATATACCGAAACGACCGTCTCGATCCAAGGATCGCGTTGCCGCAGACGGTTCGTCATTCGGAGGTCCGAGGCTCAAGTTATGAGCCAAAAACCAAAACTGGTTCGAAACGGGGGGGTCCGGGTCCGGGCCGACCCGGCCCGACCCCCCCCCCTGGGCGGCGCGGTGGCCGGCGGCGGCGGGCCGCGCTGGCGGCGGCAGCGGGCCGCGCTGGCGGCGGGGTGCGCCGCACGGGCTGGCAGCACGCGGGGCTCAGCCCCGCGGTTCCTTCACAAAAAAACGGCGCGGCCTTTGTGCCGCGCCAGCTCCTTTAAAACCGCCCCCCCCCCCTCACGTGGGGGGGCCTGCTGGCGCCGAACCAAGGGGGCAGGATGCCCCCTTCCCTCAAGAACCACCCCCTCTCATAAAGAGGGGGTTTTAATAACACAGCCGGGGAATTTATTTCCCCGGTTTTAAAGACTTCCGGCCGGCCAGCTGGCCGGCCGGTTTTCTCCAACGGGACCGGAAAAATCCGGTCCCCTCTTCGGCTTCCGACGCCGGCGGCCCGGCCGCCGGTCTTATCTTCCGCCGCGGCCCGGAACCGGCCGCGGTCTCTTCGTCCCGCCGCGGCCCGGAACCGGCCGCGGTCTCTTCGTCCCGCCGCGGCCCGGAACCGGCCGCGGCGTTCGTCGTCCGGCGCGGTGCGACGGCACCGCGCCCCTTTGCCGTGCTTGAATCCTTCCAACGCGGCGCGACGGCGTCGCGTTCTTGAAGACTCTCCTCGGCGTAGCGCGACGGCGTTGCGTAAATTAAACGCACGGTAAACCGCGTGGTGCGACGGCACCACGCCACTTTGCTTCCATCGAAAGAATTAAACAAGAACGTTGGAGGGGGGGGGGGTTCGGCCGTGTTCGTGCGGTCCGGCCCCCCTCGCGTTAATAATAATAACGCAACTAAAGAAAAATCACGTCACACGTTAATCTTGCTAAAAGCACGATCAAGAATAAAAAGAGGAAACCAAAAGAAATTCGACAACCCCTACCTTGGGTACAAGATCGAGGATTCGACTATGTCCGCGGAAGACGGCGTCGCGGAAGTCGGGCGTCGCGGTCGTCGTTCGTCAAATCCGTTGACGAAGAGGCGCGTCCGAAGAAGCACGTCGTTGGCGAATCCTTGTACGCCGACGAAGGTTTTTCCGAGGAAGGTGCGGTGTTCTCTCTCGTTGACACCGAAGACGAAGAAGAGCGCAGCGGCGTTCTTCGTCGGAAAAAGAGCGTTCCTCGTCAAGTCTTGAGGAAAGTCAAATAATAAAGAGAACAACAAACTCAAGAATCTCTACCTCGATAGTAGCACGGTGACGGAGTCGTGGAGTATCGGTGTCGATTCCTTTGACGTCGGAGGAAGAGTCGTTATCGAAGGCGTTCGTCGCGGAAAACCGTCGCGGAAGGGAAGACGCGGAAGAAGTACGTCGCGTCGCGGATACGGCGTCGCGGATGGATCGTGTTCTTCGGCGGAGAAGTTCTTCGTTGAAGAACGTCGTTCTTCGCGTTCTTCGTTGAGTTGAAGAAGAAGAAGAAGAAAAGCTTCCAAAGCTCTCAAGAAATCCTCCCAAGGGTAAAAGAAACTCAAAGAATAATATAAGCTTTAACTTATATTATTTCATAACTTAACCACAAGAATTTCAAAGGTTTGAAATTCAAAATGGTTAACTCCAAAATTAACTCACTTATTTAATATACATGAATTGTATAATTAAATATAAGTTAACTTGTCAAGCCATTAAGAGGGAGAGTGGGGAGTTGAAAAGGTGGGGGTTCGTGTGGGCCCCACCACACTTAATCCTCCCAAGGGAGGTTAAGTGGGTGTGGGTCCCACTTCCAACCTCCTTTGAGAGGTTTTAAGAAGTTAAAATAAAATTTGTTCTACACAAATTTTATTTAACTCAACCTAAACCCTCAAAAAATTAACTTTCAACCCGCAATAAACGCAACTCCCGAAAAGGTCTCTTTAAGCGAAAAACGGCGTTGCGAGTTCATCGGTGCCCTCGGATTTCAATTCCGAGCACCGTATCAAAAGTTAGGAATTCCCGCTCGTTCGTTCACTGAACGTACCCGAGCCAAACTTCGTAATTTAATTCCGGGCACTCCGGGCCTCGGAATCAGGTGCCGTCTGAAACCGCGCTCTTGTAAAATTCTAAAGAAAATTAAGAAAAAATTTTCCTTGAATTTTACGGGTCTTTACATTACTCCCACCTCAGGGCTTTACGTCCCCGTAAAGCTACATCAAAAACTAGGGAAACAAAAGAGAGTACTGAGCACGCATCTGAGCCTCCCGCTCCCATGTGCTCTCCTGGAGATTCCCGTGCCGCCATCTGTTGCGCACAAGAGGAATCGATCGCCCATGTAGGACCCGCTCCTGGATGACATGGACCTCCTCTGACGTGGCCCGGACCATCTCTGGTCCCACATGAGCTGCAAGATTTCTTCTTTGCCGATAAGAGAAACCTGGTCTCATCCCCTGGATGAACCACATTCTTTGCCTAAAACAGTCAATCCTGACATGGATGATACTAATCCATACCAAGGATGACGTCGTAAGGCCTCGACGCTACTACTAAGAGATCCAACCGTTACTCTCGCCTCCAAGGGTTGAGTCACACTGTCGGCATCAGTGTGTGGTAACTGGGTCTCCTCCAGTAGATGTCTCACAAGTGAGGGTCAAGTCAACAGTCAACTGGAACCTCTTAGTAACATCACAAAAGAGGATAGGAATGAAAACATCACAAACGATGCGTCTTTTATTATTGCAGCTCATAATACAAGACGCTACACAAAAGCAACATCAACATGGAACTAGAAGTACAAAAGACGTATCCACTAGTTCCGCTCCTGTCCACCTGCTTTACTGCTCAAGCATTTGTCGCTGCCTCAACCTCGGTGGCTCCCCCCCAAGCCTGCTGATCGAGGAGTCGGACAGTCACGTGCCAGGTGACCCTTTCCGCGGCATGAGTAACACAACCTGCTCCTTACACGGCTAGTTCTGTTCCCACTCCGGGTGCCCTGCACCACTGGTCCTAAAACCCGAGATCGCCCATCTGCTGGTTTGGTCCTCCTGGACCTCTGCATCATCTGTCTACTGCCCACAGATGACTCGGCTTCTGATCGAAAAACACGCGGCAAAGGCAGAATCTCCTGTACACGCTCGGGGTGTAGAGATACTGGCACAAACTCCACCCTGAAGAAGGTCTCGAAGTCTTCCCATGCGAAGTTCATCTCATCGCAAAACTGAAACAAGTGGCTCCACCACCTACCTGCTGCTGCGTGTAGTAGGCTCGCAGCGAGGATCACCATGAGGTCTGCTGGTGTCCTCACTAGCCTAAACACTCGTACCACTGCCTCTAGCCAGTCCTCTGCTGCCTGGGGATCCGTCTCCCCGCGAAACCTGGGCGGTCGCTGGCGCTGAAACTCATGCAGTGCGCTGAGGCGACGTGCATCGTCAGCGGCTGCTGCTGGAAGCATCGGGGGCTCGGCGGGTAGAGCTACCGCCGGTGCCACTGCTAACAAAGGGCCCTGCACCGAGGCCTCGTCGCTCGGTGGGCTGTCGTCACGTTCGATTCTCGGAACCCTAGCTGGCTGCCGTCGTGGGGCCATCCTGAAAGAAACAACGTAACACGATCAAACGATTATACCTGGTGAGCTGACCTGGTTGAGCTGTTTTAAGGGGAAAAACCTTTGAAAACACACACGCAATCAGTGTTTTCGTGCACAAAGTCGGAAATCAGTTGTCAGGGTCCTGGTGTATGGATACGTCGGCCGCCCGCACCAACACTGGACTCCCTGAACTGAAAACCACACTCGGTACTCTTAACACTATCGCTTCACAGAAAGAAAGATCAGAGTTATAAGTTCTGCGGTAGAACTGAACTCCTCTGATACCAATTTGTCACGACCCGTCCTCGGGGCCCGTGTCGTGACTACCCCAAGCCCGCCTTCCATAGGCCAGGGGTTGGCGACTAGCACCAAAGGCGTAAAATCCCGATAACTGGGAAGGCATTGCCTTTAAAAAGAAAACAAGCACCACAGAGTACAAGCGGAAGTAAAACACTAAGTACAAAAAGAAGAGCTGAAAAGTAAAAGGGGCCGGAAATACAAGCCCAACTGTAAAGTACAACTCGAAAGGGAAAACAGCGACTGAAAAGTAAAGCTGCTACGCTGAGATGTCCACTGGAAATCCCACTTGAAGGGTGGGTACAGATAGCTCTTCTGCTCCTCGGGTCCCGCCGTCTGCTCCAAGTATGACCCGCCCAGTGGTCTGCCTCTGGGTACCGCCTCGTCGTATAGTCCACCTCTAGGTACCGTCCAGTCCTCGAACACTCGGCCTCTTCCAGTACTGGCCGTCGTCTGCAACCAACACAACGAGGTGCGGGCATAGCCCGTGCAGGGGTGAGTATAACGATACTCAGTAGGGACCCCGAGACCCTCAAGGTCTCACTAAAACCAACAAGGATAAACACAAGAAGATCTCAACAGATAAACCCTACTTAGGTATATGCCCATACATATACCTAAGTTATCAAGTAACCCATCTCAATCATGAGGAAACACAAGGATTGTGAAATCGACGGATAACCACTACCCGGGTATATGCCTATACATATACCAAAGTTAGCAAGTGACCCATCTCAATCATGAAGTAAACACAAGGTCAAAAGTCTCAGCTCAAACCAGGATTTTCATTATCGAAACCGTAACTGCTGAAGAGCTCCGTCTCTAGAGTGTACAGTGGTCCTGTCACGACTCCGAGGCTGCCGCTCACTAACCTAGGACTGCTGAGGTACTCCTCCTGTCGAGTACTGCGGGTTTGCGGCCAACTACCGGGCGCTCCGTCCGCTGAGGGTCTGTCGCCAAATACCGGGCGCTACCCAGATAGCCTACTGAGGTACTCCTCCTGTCGAGTACCGCGGGTCTGCTGCCAACTACCAGGCGCTCCGTCCGCCGTGGGTCTGCCGCCAAGTACCGGGCGCTCCGTCCACTGGGCTAGTCGACTCACTCCAAGTCGAGTCGGTCAAGCAGTCGTCAGGTCTCAGCCGGCTACACGGTCTCCGTACTCTGCACGCTCGTCTCCGGGAGGGTCCGCTCCACGAGCTACTGGTCGATACTCCAAGTATCTCAAAGTCCCACGAAGAAGTGTCTCAAAGGTCCGTCTCGTCACAGGGGTCTCAACGCAACAGACGGCGCGTCGATCGGACGCCCGGTCTGTGAGTTATTAGCCTTTTCGTCCCAGGGGCCCGGTTGGTTTCGAGAGCGAAACCAATCCCGGCCGTATCTCAACTGTACCCCGAACTCCCATAGGGTAAACTCAAAGGGACCGTTACTCAACGTAACCACCAACGCTGCTGACGGCTCGTCAAGCGGACGTCATGTCTGAAAGATATCAGCTTTCCCGTTCCAGGGGCCCGGTTGGATTTCGGGTACAATCCAACCCGGCCATACTCCGACTGTATCCAAAACTCGGGCGGAGTATGTCAAAAGTTCCGTCTCATCAAGAGGAAGTCAACGAAACAGACGGCGCGTCAATCGGACGCCCGGTCTGTGAGTTATTGGCATTTTCGTCTCCGGGGCCCGGTTGGTTTTTAAGGAAAAACCAACCCGACCGTACTCCACCTGCGTCCAAACCTCGGGCGGAGTATGCCAAAAGATCCGATTCACTAAGAGGAACACAACGCGACTGACGGCGCGTCAATCGGACGTTCGTGGCTCAAGATATGAGCGTTTCCGCTCCGAAGGCCCGGTTGGTTTCGTGAACGAACCAACCCGGCCGAACTCAAAGTAACCCGAAACCTTGAGTGCGATATACCGAAACGACCGTCTCGATCCAAGGATCGCGTTGCCGCAGACGGTTCGTCATTCGGAGGTCCGAGGCTCAAGTTATGAGCCAAAAACCAAAACTGGTTCGAAACGGGGGGGTCCGGGTCCGGGCCGACCCGGCCCGACCCCCCCCTGGGCGGTGCGGTGGCCGGCGGCGGCGGGCCGCGCTGGCGGCGGCAGCGGGCCGCGCTGGCGGCGGGGTGCGCCGCACGGGCTGGCAGCACGCGGGGCTCAGCCCCGCGGTTCCTTCACAAAAAAAACGGCGCGGCCTTTGTGCCGCGCCAGCTCCTTTAAAACCGCCCCCCCCCCCCCTCACGTGGGGGGGCCTGCTGGCGCCGAACCAAGGGGGCAGGATGCCCCCTTCCCTCAAGAACCACCCCCTCTCTTAAAGAGGGGGTTTTAATAACACAGCCGGGGAATTTATTTCCCCGGTTTTAAAGACTTCCGGCCGGCCAGCTGGCCGGCCGGTTTTCTCCAACGGGACCGGAAAAATCCGGTCCCCTCTTCGGCTTCCGACGCCGGCGGCCCGGCCGCCGGTCTTATCTTCCGCCGCGGCCCGGAACCGGCCGCGGTCTCTTCGTCCCTCCGCGGCCCGGAACCGGCCGCGGCGTTCGTCGTCCGGCGCGGTGCGACGGCACCGCGCCCCTTTGCCGTGCTTGAATCCTTCCAACGCGGCGCGACGGCGTCGCGTTCTTGAAGACTCTCCTCGGCGTAGCGCGACGGCGTTGCGTAAATTAAACGCACGGTAAACCGCGTGGTGCGACGGCACCACGCCACTTTGCTTCCATCGAAAGAATTAAACAAGAACGTTGGAGGGGGGGGTTCGGCCGTGTTCGTGCGGTCCGGCCCCCCTCGCGTTAATAATAATAACGCAACTAAAGAAAAATCACGTCACACGTTAATCTTGCTAAAAGCACGATCAAGAATAAAAAGAGGAAACCAAAAGAAATTCGACAACCCCTACCTTGGGTACAAGATCGAGGATTCGACTATGTCTGCGGAAGACGGCGTCGCGGAAGTCGGGCGTCGCGGTCGTCGTTCGTCAAATCCGTTGACGAAGAGGGGCGTCCGAAGAAGCACGTCGTTGGCGAATCCTTGTACGCCGACGAAGGTTTTTCCGAGGAAGGTGCGGTGTTCTCTCTCGTTGACACCGAAGACGAAGAAGAGCGGAGCGGCGTTCTTCGTCGGAAAAAGAGCGTTCCTCGTCAAGTCTTGAGGAAAGTAAAATAATAAAGAGAACAACAAACTCAAGAATCTCTACCTCGATAGTAGCACGGTGACGGAGTCGTGGAGTATCGGTGTCGATTCCTTTGACGTCGGAGGAAGAGTCGTTATCGAAGGCGTTCGTCGCGGAAAACCGTCGCGGAAGGGAAGACGCGGAAGAAGTACGTCGCGTCGCGGATACGGCGTCGCGGATGGATCGTGTTCTTCGGCGGAGAAGTTCTTCGTTGAAGAACGTCGTTCTTCGCGTTCTTCGTTGAGTTGAAGAAGAAGAAGAAGAAAAGCTTCCAAAGCTCTCAAGAAATCCTCCCAAGGGTAAAAGAAACTCAAAGAATAATATAAGCTTTAACTTATATTATTTCATAACTTAACCACAAGAATTTCAAAGGTTTGAAATTCAAAATGGTTAACTCCAAAATTAACTCACTTATTTAATATACATGAATTGTATAATTAAATATAAGTTAACTTGTCAAGCCATTAAGAGGGAGAGTGGGGAGTTGAAAAGGTGGGGGTTCGTGTGGGCCCCACCACACTTAATCCTCCCAAGGGAGGTTAAGTGGGTGTGGGTCCCACTTCCAACCTCCTTTGAGAGGTTTTAAGAAGTTAAAATAAAATTTGTTCTACACAAATTTTATTTAACTCAACCTAAACCCTCAAAAAATTAACTTTCAACCCGCAATAAACGCAACTCCCGAAAAGGTCTCTTTAAGCGAAAAACGGCGTTGCGAGTTCATCGGTGCCCTCGGATTTCAATTCCGAGCACCGTATCAAAAGTTAGGAATTCCCGCTCGTTCGTTCACTGAACGTACCCGAGCCAAACTTCGTAATTTAATTCCGGGCACTCCGGGCCTCGGAATCAGGTGCCGTCTGAAACCGCTCTCTTGTAAAATTCTAAAGAAAATTAAGAAAAAATTTTCCTTGAATTTTACGGGTCTTTACATTACTCCCACCTCAGGGCTTTACGTCCCCGTAAAGCTACATCAAAAACTAGGGAAACAAAAGAGAGTACTGAGCACGCATCTGAGCCTCCCGCTCCCATGTGCTCTCCTGGAGATTCCCGTGCCGCCATCTGTTGCGCACAAGAGGAATCGATCGCCCATGTAGGACCCGCTCCTGGATGACATGGACCTCCTCTGACGTGGCCCGGACCATCTCTGGTCCCACATGAGCTGCAAGATTTCTTCTTTGCCGATAAGAGAAACCTGGTCTCATCCCCTGGATGAACCACATTCTTTGCCTAAAACAGTCAATCCTGACATGGATGATACTAATCCATACCAAGGATGACGTCGTAAGGCCTCGACGCTACTACTAAGAGATCCAACCGTTACTCTCGCCTCCAAGGGTTGAGTCACACTGTCGGCATCAGTGTGTGGTAACTGGGTCTCCTCCAGTAGATGTCTCACAAGTGAGGGTCAAGTCAACAGTCAACTGGAACCTCTTAGTAACATCACAAAAGAGGATAGGAATGAAAACATCACAAACGATGCGTCTTTTATTATTGCAGCTCATAATACAAGACGCTACACAAAAGCAACATCAACATGGAACTAGAAGTACAAAAGACGTATCCACTAGTTCCGCTCCTGTCCACCTGCTTTACTGCTCAAGCATTTGTCGCTGCCTCAACCTCGGTGGCTCCCCCCCAAGCCTGCTGATTGAGGAGTCGGACAGTCACGTGCCAGGTGACCCTTTCCGCGGCATGAGTAACACAACCTGCTCCTTACACGGCTAGTTCTGTTCCCACTCCGGGTGCCCTGCACCACTGGTCCTAAAACCCGAGATCGCCCATCTGCTGGTTTGGTCCTCCTGGACCTCTGCATCATCTGTCTACTGCCCACAGATGACTCGGCTTCTGATCGAAAAACACGTGGCAAAGGCAGAATCTCCTGTACACGCTCGGGGTGTAGAGATACTGGCACAAACTCCACCCTGAAGAAGGTCTCGAAGTCTTCCCATGCGAAGTTCATCTCATCGCAAAACTGAAACAAGTGGCTCCACCACCTACCTGCTGCTGCGTGTAGTAGGCTCGCAGCGAGGATCACCATGAGGTCTGCTGGTGTCCTCACTAGCCTAAACACTCGTACCACTGCCTCTAGCCAGTCCTCTGCTGCCTGGGGATCCGTCTCCCCGCGAAACCTGGGCGGTCGCTGGCGCTGAAACTCATGCAGTGCGCTGAGGCGACGTGCATCGTCAGCGGCTGCTGCTGGAAGCATCGGGGGCTCGGCGGGTAGAGCTACCGCCGGTGCCACTGCTAACAAAGGGCCCTGCACCGAGGCCTCGTCGCTCGGTGGGCTGTCGTCACGTTCGATTCTCGGAACCCTAGCTGGCTGCCGTCGTGGGGCCATCCTGAAAGAAACAACGTAACACGATCAAACGATTATACCTGGTGAGCTGACCTGGTTGAGCTGTTTTAAGGGGAAAAACCTTTGAAAACACACACGCAATCAGTGTTTTCGTGCACAAAGTCGGAAATCAGTTGTCAGGGTCCTGGTGTATGGATACGTCGGCCGCCCGCACCAACACTGGACTCCCTGAACTGAAAACCATACTCGGTACTCTTAACACTATCGCTTCACAGAAAGAAAGATCAGAGTTATAAGTTCTGCGGTAGAACCGAACTCCTCTGATACCAATTTGTCACGACCCGTCCTCGGGGCCCGTGCCGTGACTACCCCAAGCCCGCCTTCCATAGGCCAGGGGTTGGCGACTAGCACCAAAGGCGTAAAATCCCGATAACTGGGAAGGCATTGCCTTTAAAAAGAAAACAAGCACCACAGAGTACAAGCGGAAGTAAAACACTAAGTACAAAAAGAAGAGCTGAAAAGTAAAAGGGGCCGGAAATACAAGCCCAACTGTAAAGTACAACTCGAAAGGGAAAACAGCGACTGAAAAGTAAAGCTGCTACGCTGAGATGTCCACTGGAAATCCCACCTGAAGGGTGGGTACAGATAGCTCTTCTGCTCCTCGGGTCCCGCCGTCTGCTCCAAGTATGACCCGCCCAGTGGTCTGCCTCTGGGTACCGCCTCGTCGTATAGTCCACCTCTAGGTACCGTCCAGTCCTCGAACACTCGGCCTCTGCCAGTACTGGCCGTCGTCTGCAACCAACACAACGAGGTGCGGGCATAGCCCGTGCAGGGGTGAGTATAACGATACTCAGTAGGGACCCCGAGACCCTCAAGGTCTCACTAAAACCAACAAGGATAAACACAAGAAGATCTCAACAGATAAACCCTACTTAGGTATATGCCCATACATATACCTAAGTTATCAAGTAACCCATCTCAATCATGAGGAAACACAAGGATTGTGAAATCGACGGATAACCACTACCCGGGTATATGCCCATACATATACCAAAGTTAGCAAGTGACCCATCTCAATCATGAAGTAAACACAAGGTCAAAAGTCTCAGCTCAAACCAGGATTTTCATTATCGAAACCGTAACTGCTGAAGAGCTCCGTCTCTAGAGTGTACAGTGGTCCTGTCACGACTCCGAGGCTGCCGCTCACTAACCTAGGACTGCTGAGGTACTCCTCCTGTCGAGTACTGCGGGTTTGCGGCCAACTACCGGGCGCTCCGTCCGCTGAGGGTCTGTCGCCAAATACCGGGCGCTACCCAGATAGCCTACTGAGGTACTCCTCCTGTCGAGTACCGCGGGTCTGCTGCCAACTACCAGGCGCTCCGTCCGCCGTGGGTCTGCCGCCAAGTACCGGGCGCTCCGTCCACTGGGCTAGTCGACTCACTCCAAGTCGAGTCGGTCAAGCAGTCGTCAGGTCTCAGCCGGCTACACGGTCTCCGTACTCTGCACGCTCGTCTCCGGGAGGGTCCGCTCCACGAGCTACTGGTCGATACTCCAAGTATCTCAAAGTCCCACGAAGAAGTGTCTCAAAGGTCCGTCTCGTCACAGGGGTCTCAACGCAACAGACGGCGCGTCGATCGGACGCCCGGTCTGTGAGTTATTAGCCTTTTCGTCCCAGGGGCCCGGTTGGTTTCGAGAGCGAAACCAATACCGGCCGTATCTCAACTGTACCCCGAACTCCCATAGGGTAAACTCAAAGGGACCGTTACTCAACGTAACCACCAACGCTGCTGACGGCTCGTCAAGCGGACGTCATGTCTGAAAGATATCAGCTTTCCCGTTCCAGGGGCCCGGTTGGATTTCGGGTACAATCCAACCCGGCCATACTCCGACTGTATCCAAAACTCGGGCGGAGTATGTCAAAAGTTCCGTCTCATCAAGAGGAAGTCAACGAAACAGACGGCGCGTCAATCGGATGCCCGGTCTGTGAGTTATTGGCATTTTCGTCTCCGGGGCCCGGTTGGTTTTTAAGGAAAAACCAACCCGACCGTACTCCACCTGCGTCCAAACCTCGGGCGGAGTATGCCAAAAGATCCGATTCACTAAGAGGAACACAACGCGACTGACGGCGCGTCAATCGGACGTTTGTGGCTCAAGATATGAGCGTTTCCACTCCGAAGGCCCGGTTGGTTTCGTGAACGAACCAACCCGGCCGAACTCAAAGTAACCCGAAACCTTGAGTGCGATATACCGAAACGACCGTCTCGATCCAAGGATCGCGTTGCCGCAGACGGTTCGTCATTCGGAGGTCCGAGGCTCAAGTTATGAGCCAAAAACCAAAACTGGTTCGAAACGGGGGGGTCCGGGTCCGGGCCGACCCGGCCCGACCCCCCCCTGGGCGGCGCGGTGGCCGGCGGCGGCGCGCGGCGGCGGCGGCGGGCCGCGCTGGCGGCGGCGGCGGGCCGCGCCGGCGGCGGCAGCGGGCCGCGCTGGCAGCGGGGCGCGCCGCACGGGCTGGCAGCACGCGGGGCTCAGCCCCGCGGTTCCTTCACAAAAAAACGGCGCGGCCTTTGTGCCGCGCCAGCTCCTTTAAAACCGCCCCCCCCTCACATGGGGGGGCCTGCTGGCGCCGAACCAAGGGGGCAGGATGCCCCCTTCCCTCAAGAACCACCCCCTCTCTTAAAGAGGGGGTTTTAATAACACAGCCGGGGAATTTATTTCCCCGGTTTTAAAGACTTCCGGCCGGCCAGCTGGCCGGCCGGTTTTCTCCAACGGGACCGGAAAAATCCGGTCCCCTCTTCGGCTTCCGACGCCGGCGGCCCGGCCGCCGGTCTTATCTTCCGCCGCGGCCCGGAACCGGCCGCGGTCTCTTCGTCCCGCCGCGGCCCGGAACCGGCCGCGGCGTTCGTCGTCCGGCGCGGTGCGACGGCACCGCGCCCCTTTGCCGTGCTTGAATCCTTCCAACGCGGCGCGACGGCGTCGCGTTCTTGAAGACTCTCCTCGGCGTAGCGCGACGGCGTTGCGTAAATTAAACGCACGGTAAACCGCGTGGTGCGACGGCACCACGCCACTTTGCTTCCATCGAAAGAATTAAACAAGAACGTTGGAGGGGGGGGGGGGGTTCGGCCGTGTTCGTGCGGTCCGGCCCCCCTCGCGTTAATAATAATAACGCAACTAAAGAAAAATCACGTCACATGTTAATCTTGCTAAAAGCACGATCAAGAATAAAAAGAGGAAACCAAAAGAAATTCGACAACCCCTACCTTGGGTACAAGATCGAGGATTCGACTATGTCCGCGGAAGACGGCGTCGCGGAAGTCGGGCGTCGCGGTCGTCGTTCGTCAAATCCGTTGACGAAGAGGCGCGTCCGAAGAAGCACGTCGTTGGCGAATCCTTGTACGCCGACGAAGGTTTTTCCGAGGAAGGTGCGGTGTTCTCTCTCGTTGACACCGAAGACGAAGAAGAGCGGAGCGGCGTTCTTCGTCGGAAAAAGAGCGTTCCTCGTCAAGTCTTGAGGAAAGTCAAATAATAAAGAGAACAACAAACTCAAGAATCTCTACCTCGAAAGTCGCACGGTGACGGAGTCGTGGAGTATCGGTGTCGATTCCTTTGACGTCGGAGGAAGAGTCGTTATCGAAGGCGTTCGTCGCGGAAAACCGTCGCGGAAGGGAAGACGCGGAAGAAGTACGTCGCGTCGCGGATACGGCGTCGCGGATGGATCGTGTTCTTCGGCGGAGAAGTTCTTCGTTGAAGAACGTCGTTCTTCGCGTTCTTCGTTGAGTTGAAGAAGAAGAAGAAGAAAAGCTTCCAAAGCTCTCAAGAAATCCTCCCAAGGGTAAAAGAAACTCAAAGAATAATATAAGCTTTAACTTATATTATTTCATAACTTAACCACAAGAATTTCAAAGGTTTGAAATTCAAAATGGTTAACTCCAAAATTAACTCACTTATTTAATATACATGAATTGTATAATTAAATATAAGTTAACTTGTCAAGCCATTAAGAGGGAGAGTGGGGAGTTGAAAAGGTGGGGGTTCGTGTGGGCCCCACCACACTTAATCCTCCCAAGGGAGGTTAAGTGGGTGTGGGTCCCACTTCCAACCTCCTTTGAGAGGTTTTAAGAAGTTAAAATAAAATTTGTTCTACACAAATTTTATTTAACTCAACCTAAACCCTCAAAAAATTAACTTTCAACCCGCAATAAACGCAACTCCCGAAAAGGTCTCTTTAAGCGAAAAACGGCGTTGCGAGTTCATCGGTGCCCTCGGATTTCAATTCCGAGCACCGTATCAAAAGTTAGGAATTCCCGCTCGTTCGTTCACTGAACGTACCCGAGCCAAACTTCGGAATTTAATTCCGGGCACTCCGGGCCTCGGAATCAGGTGCCGTCTGAAACCGCGCTCTTGTAAAATTCTAAAGAAAATTAAGAAAAAATTTTCCTTGAATTTTACGGGTCTTTACATTCTCCTTTCATGGTAACTATTTTTTTAGGAGAATAATCAATTTTTGTTTCAGAAATAGAAAATTACATGGAATGGTGAGTGTTAAAAATTCTTTTTAGAACATTGAACATGTAAGAGTTGGAAATACGTTGACAATTCCAAAAAAGAATCTTCATTTAAACCTGTTTTTGGAGTTAGAACTCCCTTTTTCTTCTTTCTAGAGCCTTTATTTCTAGAAGACTTTATAATGTTTTGAGCATTGGTATTTTTAGTGGTCTTTTCCTGTTCGTTGTTTGTAGTGATAGGGTTCTTCTTTGCAGTTTCATTTCTTGAAGCATTCATAATTTAGTCTGTTCTGTTTGTATTACATAGCATCAATGAAGTGGTGTTTTGTTTATTTAACAGAATACCATGCTGTTCAGAATAGTTCTTATTATCTACATATTAAACAACATCAAAAGGAAAATTAATATAATGAGGAGTAGGAGTACCTGGGTCCTTTGATGCATCTATATCCTACTATTTGACATCGTCCAGAACTGATGTAAGGTGCCTCTACCCAGTGGATTCCGGAAGTTCCTGCATAAGCCAAGGGCCCTGTACCGAGGGAGTGATTTTGTATGTTTTACATGTTCTGGTGTTATGTAATCTTGTTTATTAGTGTTAGTATGTTTGGTTTGTGTCTTTTCCTGAATAGACTTTGGACTAATATTAGGACTCTCGGAATTTATAGGACAACCAGTGGTCTCCATCTCATTAGGACAGTTGACAGATTTAATGTGATTAGTGTGAGAAGTATTTAGAGTTGATTCCATAGATGTCAAATTACATGGAATCAAGGTATCAATATAGTCTTTTCCTACATCTTGAGTAGCTGAATGAGGAAAAGTGGGAAGCAGCGTACCTTTAATCACTTCCAAAGTAGAAGAAGATGTTACATAGGGTGCCTGGACAGTGTCCAAAGCATATTTAGGACACTGTTTCTGATCACTAGAGTCACTGTTATTCTGAATTTGTAGAGTAACTTCCATTGCAGGTGTGTTCTCATTTAGAGGTTTAAAATATTATAAGGCTTTAGTACTAGAATTAACCTTGGCGATATTTGATTGTGTCATTGTTTGAACAGAGGGAAGGGAACCCAAGCAATTTTTCTGATTTCTGGTCACATTTATTATCTCTTAAGTAGCAGTACAAGTCAGTAGGGAGGGTTTTTGGTTCTGTCCAGAAATCATATCTGAGCAGTTGGGTTCAACCATAGCTTTTAGAAAATGATCAACATTGTTCTTAGTTGCAGTGCTTAAGCTGTAATCATTGCCTGTTATGTCAACGTGTTGAGATATTGTGTCCCTCTTACCCAATGTGGGTTCATCATTTTTGGTGAGGTTAGAGTTGGGTACCTTCTTGGATGGACAAGTAAAGATGCAAGTACAAAATTTCACACACCTAGAATCTATTAGATGAATTATCTGTTGTATTCTCTTTCAATAGTCTTTTAGGTACAGTAAAAAAATCAATGTTTAGAAAACCAGACACATAATGATGTATTTATATCAGAAGTAAAAACAACCAGAAAATGAATAGATCAGAGAAACAATAAAAACCATAACAACAACCCAAGCACAACACAAGCACCAAAATCACCACCAAATCACTAAACAAGGCCCCACAAAGCTAGGAAAAACTTACAACTGAAAATTTCTTCTTTTTGTACATTATTTTGTCCAATGAAGAAGACTATCAACAAAACCAATTCAACTTCCCCCAATTATTCATGCTAAGGCTGCATTTCTAATCTGCAACAGGCCCATGGCATCACCCTTCCTGTCAACACTACAAGGAGATGAACAGTTAAGTGGACCAGTAAAAGACCAGGTAAGAATACATTTGGAGCCAATAATTGGAAGTAGTGTGGGCCCACATTAACAGAATGGGTTAGGATTAGAAAAAGTATTATTTCCAAATGAGAAAGAATAGACAAACCCAAAAAAGCTTCCGGGCTAAGTGGACCAGTCGGCTAGGCCGGTCCACATGCAAACCAGACCAGGCACAATTTTTTTATCCCAGGCCCATTCTATGTCAGGTTTCACCCAACCCGTTAAACAACCATACTTATCACCACATAAGGACTAGTACCTATTAGCAGCTATGTCTTTAAATAGATTATGTCTTGCATCTTCACCTTGTTTTTTCTTCTTCTTATTCACCAACCACTTGGAATGAGAATCAACACCTTTGCTGGAAAAGGTGACCTTAGCTCTCTTTCTCTTGTCTACATAAAACCCTGGCTCAGAATGTGAATGGGAAGAACCTTCACTTTTATCAGCCTTAATTCCCTAGTTCAAATTCAAAAATTCTTTAACAGTAGAAGGAACATCAGGTATTACTTTCGGGTCATTCACCCACTCCTTCACTTCACCATTGCCTTCCTCCCCATTTTCATCCAACTTTTGTTCTTCAAATCCATTAGATTGATTCAAATGTTCCGATGTGGCACATAATTCATCTTTATATTCAAATATAGAAGGCATTACATCATTTCTCTGTGCAAGCTTCTCATGAGAATTCTTAAATATCAAATCAGCACACCGCTTGACCCATCCAAAATGAGTCACACTAGTAGGAGACTCACCATCGATTTTAAGTTATGAAGGCACACATGCTGGTGAATCCACATTAGGATTCTGATTTAGTAATTGTTTTGCATATACTCTCAGTCGGCTACCACCCAAACCATAATTATCCATCTCCACTACAACTAAACTCTCTGAAACCAGTTTCACATTCTCCAGTTTTTTCCAGACACTCAAACTGAGCAAGAATCTTTTCATGGTCAGCATGCAATGATTCTCTCTACTCCTCTAATTTCCCATGCTGCTGTTTAAGTTCCTCAATCGAGTTACTCAAATATAACCATTCTACTATTAATAGAGTTTCTATTTTCCTTGATGTCATCAAGGGATGCTGTTGGTTTTTCAATGCATAAATCTGCTTTTCTGTTGGGTTGGTCTCTCGAAGGACTCGCAGGGGGTGGGGGTAACTGGAAGGGGGGTGCAAGGGGTGGGTGTCCAGGTTCTGGGGGGGGGTGTCCAGGGTCTGGGGGGGGTATGTCCTGGGGGGTATGTCCAGGGTGTATCTGGGGGTGGTTTTTCCAGGGGGGTCTGTGGGGTGTCTAGGTTGGGGGGGGGGGTCAGGACTGGTAGGGGAATTAGCAGGGGGAGGGGGGAAACTAGAAGGGGGGAGGGGACTGGTAGGGGAGGGGGGTAACTGGAAAGGGGGTGCAAGGGGTGGGGTGTCCAGGTTTTGGGGGGGGGGGGACTGGCAGGGGGAGGGGGGAACTGGAAGGGGGAGGTGGGTAGTTAGCAGGGGGAGGGGACTGGTAGGGGGATTGGCAGGGAGAGGGGGGTAATTGGCAGGGGGTGCAAGGGGTGGGGTGTCCAGGTTCTGGGGGGTGTCCAGGGTCTGTGGGGTCTGTCCAGGTTCAATCTTGTGGGGGTTTGTCCTGGGGGTCTGGGGGGTATCTATGTTTGGGGGGGGGGGGTGGCAGGACTGACAGGGGTGAACTAGCAGGGGAGGGGGAAAACTAGCAGGGGGAGGGGGGTAATTGGAAAGGGGGTGCAAGGGGTGGGGTGTCCAGGTTCTGGGGGGGAAGGACTGGCAGGGGGAGGGGGGTAACTGGCCAGGGGGTGCATGGGGTGGGGTGTCCAGGTTCTGGGGGGTGTTTAGGGGGATCTGTCCAGGGTCTTGGGGGGTGTGTAGGTTTGGGGAAGTCAGGGTCTATCCAGAAGGGTGGGAGGGGGTCTGTCCAGGGGAGTGGGGGGGGGGGGGGGTCTGGGGGGTGTCCAGGTTCATGGGGGGGGGGGGGGTTCCAGGGTCTGTCCTGGAGGGTGGGGGGGGGGGCTGTCCAGGGGAGTGGAGGTCTGTCCTATCCAAGGGATCTGTCTAGGTTCTGGGGGGTCCAGGGTCTGGGGGGTGTCCTGGGTCTATCTAGGGGGTGTCCAGGGTCTGTCTGGGGGGTGTCCAGGGTCTGTCCAGGGGGTGTCCAGGGTGTGTCTGGGGGGGGGGGTGTCCAGGGTCTGGGGGGTGTCCTGGGTCTCTTTGGGGGGGGGGGGTGTCCAGTGTCTTTCCGGGGGCGTCCAAGGTGTGTCTGGGGGGTGTCCAGGGTCTGTCCGGGGGGTGTCCAGGGTGTGTCTGGGGGGGGGTGTCCAGGGTCTGTCAGGGGGGTGTCCAGGGTCTGTCTGGGGGGTGTCCAGGGTCTATCCAGGGTTTGTTTGGGGGGTGTCCACGGTTTCTAACTATGAAAATTAACTCTATACATCATCTAGTGTAGCCATGGTTCTAAACCGTGGATATAATGATATTACCACGGTTTGAACCATGGTTATATACCTAGAGCCATGGTTTGAACTGTGGCTGTAGACCTAAAGACACGGTTTGGAACTATGGCAATATGTCTTGGCTTATATCCATGCCAAACCTTGCCATGGTTTCTCAAACCATGGCTATTACTTATAACTACGGTTTGAGGACCTATAGCCACGGTTTTAAACCGTGGCTATAGCCTGAATTTCTAGTAGTGTAAAAAGTAATTTATAAAAGTCAATAAATAAAATATATGTTCATTAAATAAACCAATTTATGTCTTCTAATGAACATATTCACCCCTAAATACTAAAAATATTGTTAGTTTGGATTGGGTTAAAATATTTGTTTTCCACAGCATGCACGCTTCAATTAAAATTACATTCGAACGCATATGGGATTGTTATATTAAAAACAAGATATCATATTTCAGAATAAATGGGTCAATTTAATTATAATTTTTAATTTATTTATTTATAAAGGGAAAATTAACATGTTTGGAAAATTAGATACCTCAATAAAAACAAAAATGAAAAATACAGGGATACTTATATGTTAAGGAATATCATTATAAAAATGTATTAGTTTGTCTATGTTGGAGGTATTTATAAACCAAAGTAACACAACAATCCATTTTTATCCAATTTTTTATCCACATGATATAATAGATACCTAGAAATAGTAAATACTTTTGAGTATTTACATGAGTGTCTCCCCTCCCAATCTATAAAAGGGACTCACAATCCTCCATTTATCTCAAATTTCAAGCCATTATTTCATGAAAAATAAAAATTCAAGTAATATTAAAACATCCATAATCTAATCATATAATCCTTACATTGTTAATAAATTTATCCATGGAATTCCTTCTCTGGAAAACAAAATGATATACATGGAGAAGATGTACCATTCATTAATGATTTTATTTATTTCTTTACTAAAACCATAAAATTATTCTAATATTAGGATTATATAATATCATTAATATCTTTCATAAATTGTGATGTTTTTATGTTATTGTTATGTATTAAAACCCCACATATTTCCATAAAATGGGTTATTAAATAATGATTTTTGTGTACGAAAGACTACCAACTCGCGAACCAAAATAAAATGTTTTTTAACTACCACCAATTATGGTTGGTAATAATGATATGAATTATATTTATATATGATATACATGATATTTATGACATCTCTATCCTTATGGATTTATTTTACAACACGTATATTAATAATTTCCATTTTTTGAAAATATAATAATGTTGTTTATGTGTACGTCGAACAACAGCCTCACGAGGCAATGTGATTCATGCACATTTTACATGGAATGTATTATAGATGTATATATTGAAATTTTTTTAAATATATGAAATAATAATTCTACCAGAATGATCATATATATATATATACATATCATTTAATTTTCTTTAATTTCATATGACATGGAAATGGAAATATCATTAATGTGTACTTACGTATTACCTTATTTATGAACCAAGTATTTAATTTCCTATTAATATATTATATAGATTATTATAAATGAATATATATTGAATATATTTATATTAATTGTATCATATTTAACATTTATGGAATTTATAAATAATGATATATGTAAGAGGACCAAGAATCAAGAATTCAAAACATGTACGCAAATTGAAGCGATTATTACCTAAAACCAAACATAAATATAGAATTGTTAATAAATAGGTATGATAAATTCATATAAAAACAATATATGATATTATTTATATTAATATGGTAATATGATTGTTGTGTAAAAACTTAAATTTATTATACATAATGAATGAATGTGTAATACATATTTCAGGACTTAAGGTAAAGGGTTTCCTTCTCACTTTTTTTTCACTGAGACACAATCCATGTTAACCACATATTTATTGTATGTGGTGTGTATACAACCAATGGATTTATTTTTAATTTTTATACTAATAATTATTTATATTTAAATATTCATTTTATTATTTCACTTTCATGGGGATTATAGTTAAAAGTATACCAAATCTATATGGACATTTGTCTAAATTTTATTTCATTGAGAAATATGTTATTGTATGAACATATATTCTTTAATTAAGTTCATTTATACAGACATTGATATTTAATGTATTGAAATTTTTTATCTTCTTTATATTTTATGTTCTCTTAAATTTGATTCCTTCATAGAGCATTCAATTCAAGGTTAACCATGTGGAAAAAAAATTATTCTACAATCTCATTCTCTATTGGGGTTGTTTATGATTATGCTTCCATTGATAAAATATTATGATCCATCTATCATGAATTATATGGAAATTTAAACACTTTTTTATTATTTATATCATTAATTAATGTAAAAAAATCAATATTTGTTAGTAAAGATTATTATGTATATGTCTTGGAAAAAAATCCAACATCATTTTCCTCTTAAGTCAGAAATCTATTATATTCAATAAAATATTTTCTTTAATTTTGTTAAAAAAGTTTATTAAATGTTACCTTCATCTAAATTTTAACAAAAAGTATTATAAAATTATGTTCTGTTTTAGAATATAATAAAAATGTCTTTCAAAGCATCTATTATAATTTTTCAAGAATATTAAAAAAAAAGGTTTTCAAACAAGATTTATGTTTTAAAAATAATTTTCAAAGGGGAAATGATATTTTACTCAAGAAACGATTTAAATTATTTTAAAATGTTAAATTATATGTTATGAATGTTGTTTTTAATGAAATGAAATTTGAATTTTTTTTGTTTTCAAAATTGAATTTGAAATAATAGTTTTAATAAATAAATGATCCATATAATCATTACGAAACATCCTCTATATAAGATGAATTTTTTTGATATAGTTTATGATTTACTAAGCATATTATCTAAAGAAACCATTATTATTATTTATGTTAATGATTTATGATATGATGGAAATTTATTTATGAATCTTTTTTCTCTTCTATGGTTTATACAAAGACAAACTTCTTGTTAAATGCATTTCTTTGTACAAGTTATTATATGATAGAATGATTATTAAACTTGTAGCTTTTCCAAAAGTTATGATATTTAGATTTTTTATGATACCCATTTCGTATTAGGTTTTATGATATGATGAATATTTTTGATATTCGTGAAAATATATTTATTATATCATTTTTGATGGGTGGGACATATATCTACCTCCAACTCATTGGGAAATTATAAATTTTCTATTAGCCCAATGTGTGTATGGGTGCCCATAATATAACATTATTCATGCATATGTATGACCTACCATCTCAATGAGTGATGAATTTTATATATATTCATTATAAAAAAATCACTTTCCTACAGAATTGTAATAGATATAGATATAAATTTCATCACTCATTGAGATGGTAGGTCATACATATGCATGAATAATGTTCTTATTTTTCCATATAAATAAGTAATATAATAATATAATAATTCACCTTTAAAAAATAATTATAATATAATATATATATAATATATATAGTAATTAAATTTATCCTTATTTTTAATTAATTGATCTTTTATAATTGAAAATCAATTTTTTGAATAAATATATGGATTATTAAGTAATGTAGTTATGGAAAACACATGAAATAAATTTTTTATTTAAACCATTATATGTTATATTATATAATATTTATATTACTATTATACATTAAAACCATTTATATTATATTAGTTATATAGTTCTAATGTTATTAGTATATATTTTGGGATTTGATATAGTCTAATTAATATAGATGGAATGAGAGATGACCTTAGCTACTTGGATCATACCCATTGGATCACATTTATCATAGCATCTAATGGAGATATAAAAACTATGATTTTTCATTTACCAAGGCCATTACAATTTTCAACAACTATTGTAAAAGATAACCCATATACGAGAAAAGTTCATGATCATCGAGATCATCACTCAAACAATGTTTCACGTACCACTCCAAGAAAATATCACTATCACGTAGCTTACCTATAGATAATAAACTGGTATAAAAATAGGATATGTATTTATAATGAAAGTATAATAATTTTATATTTTTAATCCAAATAATATTATTATTTTATTTTTATTTTTTTAATATGTAAATAATTTTTAGATAATAATTATGTTATCGATATGATGAAACAATAATAATATATTTAAGAAGAAATAGTTTTAATCAAGATACATTATTTTATGAATAAAATAGATTTTTAATTATATGATGTTGTAATAATATAATATTATTCAATAATATATATTAAACATAAATTATAACATATGTTAATGAATTCAAATATAATTTTTAAGAGTTTTGATAAAAAAATATTTTCAAAAACGTATTTCATCAATAAATGAATATTTTGATTTAAAATAGTAAATTATCATATTTCAAAAATTAATTTGGAAAAATAAATATTATTTTTGAAATCAAAATGTCAAAATTATCCAATGATAATTTTTTCCCTAAATTTCAAGGAAAACATAATTTTTTAGGTTAAAATAAAATAATAAATAAAAACATGCTATATATAATGGCATCATAAGGAACCTAATTTTAATAAAATATATGTAAGAAATTTAATCAATGGATAATTTTTTTTCTCAATAACAATTTTTTTTTGAAGTTATAGGACTAATTTTATAGATCCATAATGAATCACCAAAAACCTATATTATATTTCAAAATTTCAGAATCAATTTTTTATATACATGACTCACTTTTCATCACAATGGTTGTTATTTTACTATGTTATGCTATTTTATATATAAAATAATTTAATCCACGCTTATTTAGAAAACCAAACATGGGAAGAAACCGTTGGTTTGATTGTGCTTTTTATCACTTTATCTTATAAATCCAAAAACCAATATTTGGAAGTTTTTAAATAATTACCCTCACATTTGAAAAATTTCCCAACGAAACCCCCATTATTCTTCTCTAAAAACTCATAGAGAATGAGTTTCCTCTTTCCTTACCTCTCTAGATCACCCTACTGATGGTACCACTAATCTCTTTTGAAGTACCCCAAAATATTTAAGTAGGGGATTGTTAAGGTATATGATCAAATCCATCAGTACATTATTCAAGTGACTTCATCATATAATGACTACTTATTTCCAATTATTAATATTGGGATACATTATAAAAAATCCAAATTACATCCCATATTACTTATAATTTCTAATTGTATATCCCTTCAATTAACCCTTATTTACACCTGTTATTATTTCAAAATTATCCTACGATTCTCTATGTCCAGAATTTTTTTTATTGACTACCCATCATCATTTCCACTCAACTATATTCTTCAAGTTGTAGATAATAATAAATTATAGTTTATATACCTCTATGTACCCCACAATTAATAATCATAAGTTTAAATTTGATTAATTTATACCATAATTTGTATGATCTTGAGAAACACTTATACATGTACATGATATGAATGTGATATATAGGACATGAAGTGTATTCCCCTCCAGTGCATTATGGTATTTTTTACTTCATTATATTCCATGTATGTTTCATGAGAGGTTATAATATACGAACTAAGTTACGTTATCATGATGGTTAACATTGTCTTCTGATTATGATGATATGTTTTATGTTGTTACAACATTAATATATTGCTATGATGTCATCATATTATATCTTACCTCTTGATTCATGATTATAATTATAACCCATTTTATGATACC
Source organism: Viscum album (assembly GCA_963277665.1). NCBI lineage: Eukaryota > Viridiplantae > Streptophyta > Magnoliopsida > Santalales > Viscaceae > Viscum > Viscum album. The sequence continues at coordinate 636,166,517 of OY728146.1, read as the reverse complement.
TTGACTTGAATCTGACATTAAATTTAGATAATAAAATTAAACTAGGATCTCTTTATTCCCTTACTGAGATTTATAGATCATCAATTTCTTTTATATATCCCCATCTTATTATGTGTAGTTCTATAAGATCCATCGTATATAAGAAATTTTCTTGGAGTATTTAAATGTTTATATTGTGTTTATATTACATGTTGATATTATATATACCTAATTACTTAATAAAACTAGTCTTCATGATATTTTGTATTTGTATTCAGAGTATATGTATATAAAAATCATGATATATGATGTAATAAAATATGGATTTTTTTAGATGGTATATATGAAAAGTATAATTTTTTATTGGGATTTGGATTTTATCACCCTAGTGGAATACTTACAAATAAGTCAAATCCTATGAAATTATCCATAAATTTTATTAAAATGTAGAGTAAGTGGTTATCAAAAAAATTCATCCCAGTGAAAATACTATAAGAGGATCTGGATCTTTTATAGTTGTACCTAGGGATAATAAACCCAAAAACAGATAGTTTTACTAAACTAAATATTCACATAGTTTATGACTATGAAACGTTCCTCACACCATGTTTGACACTCCCAAGGAATATGATAAGGTAAATAAAAATGCTCTTTATGAACCATTATTAAGGAAACAAATTCCACTATATTTTATTATAGAAAATAAATCATGGATAAGTTTTATTGAATCATAGAAATTAATAAGTTAATGAACACATGCGATTTTTTATCTTTCCTTTAAATGACCTTATATTCCAATTTATGTATTTAATATTTTAAAAACAATAATCCCAAATACTATTTTAGACAAATAAAATTTTTTGAACGAAAATGAAATTATGAAATGTTGGCCTATCATCCCTCCATAATCAAATTTTTTTGTGTTACTATAGAATGATGAACTCATTTATATTATAAATGTTTTGTAAAACTATTAAAACAAAATATAAAAAGAAGTATTTAGGGATTATGATGGAAACAAAAAATGTGGAAATTATTACATTTCATGTATATAACTCATCCCCTATTAAAATTGTTGAACCAAAATACCAATAAAACCTTGTAATACACTCTTGATAATAAATCTATTATATTATAATAATGGATTAGTATTCATCATTTGTATCCAAAATAAACATTTAGGGGAACAAAATGGAATTATATATCATTAATCATCTAATGATTACATAATTTTCTATGGATGAGGATGAATATCTTTGGGTATCATCAGGTCAAGGATTGATTTAATTTCCCTTTGAGAAGTTATAGTTTTCTCAAATTATTAAGTTGAATGAAAAAAAACATAAAAATTCATTCACATTGTAATTGAATTAACTAAAGGGTTTCCTGAAGAATTTTCTTCTCTTACTCCTAACTGGAAGGTTGATTTATTTGTCAGTTATCTTCCCTCATAACTTCCCATATCCATGACTTTTTATAGAGTATAACTCATTAAACATAATGATCTATATATGAAAAATGAAAGATAATTTGGTAGATTTTCTATACACCCAACTAATTCTCCATAGGGTGAACTATCTCTCCTCATCATGATGAATGTTGGTTCAATGTTTTCCTCCATTGATTATAATAAAAAAAACATGATCATTTTAAATAACACAGACCCTATATTGGTGAATGATGAATTTCTTGATCTTACATAAGTATCCCAATACATATCTATGAAGGATATTTTGTCACAATATAATGAAATATTGGTGTATAACGTGGATATCTAGAAGGCTATATTTCACCCATGGTATATGAACTATATATTCATAGTTATGTAATATTAACTCAATCACAATCCATCAATCTTTATAGACATAAAAAATAATGTCCTTAAAGATGACCACAAATGATTTATGGTAGTATAAATAGATCAAATTATTATGTACTCTATGACTTGGGATAAGCATGAGGATATATATCAGTTTGTTTTAATGAAATTGTGGATGAAATTTTTTTGGGAAAGGTAATGTAAATTTACATTTTTATTATGTATATATCATCATTAAGTCTTATAATGACCACTAAAGTTATATATATGGTTTCCATGAAAATAGTGTTGATTAAATGATAGAACAAACTAAACAACATGATGTAAATCAGAAGCTTCATTGAATCATGTTGGATATATCAAATATATTTGAAAAATTCTAAAAAAAATGAAAATCATGCTAACCACTTTAACTCAGAAGGTGGTGAGGTATTTCTAGAATTGAAAATATAATGAAATTTTAAAACATGGGAAAATAGGGTAATAAATACACCTATTATAAAATTTCTCCCAGCTATAGAAGGTATTTCTACCAATTGTTTGGTGATCCAATATGATTTAGGTTTTTTACTCATGAAAGAAGAAACATTGTTAACATATTCCTCCTAGAAGTCAATTATTTATAATAATAACAACCCAGTTCATGATCTTTAATTAGAATCACTGATATTGGAATCGATGATCTATAGATATTATCTCCATAGAGAAAAGAGCTTCCTAAATAAGGATTACAATGTTTGAAATGTTTTTTCAAAAAAAAAAATAGGTTGTAAATATGTTATAATGACAATGGTAATAGATGAACAAGGATTATCATTGTTTAATACATTACCATCATGTAACAAAAATAAAATATTTTTATTCTATTATTAGTAAAGGTCATACAATCCTTTTTATAATATTAAATCCAATGGTTGAAAAATTCATATACATAAAAAGGATGAAAATTAGAATAATAAAAGTTTCAACATTATACCATGTTCAAATAATTTCTTAACAATTGAATCAAGGGATGGTGAAGGAAGGAAAAATAATATATAAGAAGATACATAGTATGGTTGAAATTAAACTCTATTTCAAGCATTGTAAATATTTTGTAACATTTTTTGGAACCAAGATATGTATCCTAAGAGAAGAAAAACTAAATTGGGGATATTTCGATGAATCAGATAAAACATTATTCTATATTCAACCATGAATAACTATATTGTATATATATTTAAAAAAATACAGTGGGATTACATTATGTGTTATATTTTAAAGTTTATATCTCAATTATTGGTATGAAAAAAATTCAATAAATAGAAAATGAAGTCTCATAATAACTTAAAAAAATTCATACCAGTATGTAAATCTAATAGAAAAACATGGTATTTCATCATTGGACTCCCAATGAAATCGAATGTTAATAATTCCTTCTAAGTGGTACTTTTTATCTTAATAAATTTGGAATGATTTATTGACATAATGGAATATTTCTTAGTTAAACAACTCATGAATATATACATAATATATGATGTAAGAATTAATATAATTATAGTCTCTTTTGTATCTAGTTGAGATCAATTTATTTAATCCTGGGTTTGGAGAAGCCTTAAACAAGTTTTGGACACAAAATTTAATTTCAGAATTATATATCAACCTCTGAAGAATGTTCTGTGTAAAAAGAAATTTCAAACTCTGGGGGATATGCTTGAATATTTTTAAATAGATTTTAATGACTGTTAATACTGGAACAATCCTCTAGTAATTTTTTAATATAATTATATTTTCCATTCAATAAATCAAATTGAGCAGTACTAGGCTTTATATATTGAGTGTTTTTAGACTCATATGTCGGGGATAATTCTTGAATGAAGAATATGATAGGACCTAACCATGTCTTATATATCGTTTAGATGTCCCAAGCCATTCATCCAAATATGATATCCATAAAAATTGATATAATGGTTTTTATTCAATAGTTGATGATACCATGAGTTTGAGGTCATTGATAAACTACGCTTTTGTATTTCATTGCGGAATAAATTCATTATATTTGGAATAAATTGATATTTTATTAAAAAATTCAAAACATTACGAGATCCTTAATCTTATAATAGTTGTTTCCTATCAACTTTCACTCACACCTACCGTAAAAAATAACAAGATGTGTTCTTTTAATCCAACTTGAGGAATTAAATACAAGACCCCTCACATATACTGATATCATATGTGGTACCATTAATGTATGATTATTTAAAAATGGAGAAGTCAATGGGTATCATTAATCATAGAGAAAAATTTCAACAAAATAAGAAAAATCACCTAGAATATGATATCTGATTGAACAACATTATTGTGGGAATGATTAGTAAAATAGAAGTTGCATTGAAACTGAAGTACCCAAAAAATCTTCACATTGTTAAATGAATAGTTAGTAAAATTTCTAATGTGAGGAAGATGATGAAAATGTGATCATTTAAAAATGAATATCTTATTTTAAATAATAAATGAATTAATAAGTAATTTAGTTATAGAAAACACATGAACTACATTGGTAAATTTTGACTATTTTATGTTATATAATGTCGGACATAAAATGATTTCATGAAGAGTAATAATTTATATTATCTAATTATATATTGATTGTATGATTTTTATATGTTAAGGGTTATTTTAACGTTTAATTGACATTGGAGGAAAGAATGATGACCTCATATAGTACAATTGTACCCTATGATGCCCATTTATTAGAGCTTAGAAGGGGGATATCATCATTGGGAATTACGCTTCGCCAATACCATTTTGACATTCAAATAAAAATTTATGGTAGAATTTTGTGCCCATTAATATCCTACCCCAATCCATGTTAATTGAATCACCCCTAAGAAAATATTATCATCACACACCATCCCCTTGTGGAATTTTCTATATTACTAAAATTGATATTTATCAAGACCCTAAAAGTATGAATTAGTGTATATTTATTTTTAATAATATAATTATTGCATTTTTATTTTATTTAATATAATGATTAAATAATAATTTTGATAAAAATTATGGTTTCATTTTGATGAATAAAAAATACATTTTGTTGAAATATACTTTTTAATGAAGACATTACTGTGATGATTTCAAGAATTTTTTAACCAAAATTAATATTGATTAAATATTCATACATAATAATATTTTTCAATGTTAATATTATATAATATTTAATAAGTATATATGATAATATAATTTGTAAAATTCAAATGTTATTTTTATGGGATTCAGTAAAATATTTGTCCTAAAAACAAGTATTTTTTAATAAATGGGGTTTTTTATTTAAAATAGTAAATTATAATATTTAGAAAAAAATATAGTTAAATAAATATAATTTTTGATGTAATAATTTCTAAATTACCTAAAGTTGTTATTATTATTTTGAGACAGCTGAAATTTGGGAATAAAATTAAATATTGTATAAATATTAAATATGTATTATCAAAATAATAATAATAATAGACATATTTAATTCATAACATAAAATTTATACATTAAAAAACATATGTTTCACATTTAAAATAATTTCTACTTGATGTTTTTGATTAATTTTATAAATCCTTATGAATCCTGCAAAACATAAATTATGTTTTATTATTTTAAAAACTTTTCTATTTAATAATGACTCACTTCCACATCACCAATGGTAATAATTTACGAATTATGGTTCACAAACACATAAAATAATCTAATAAAATTATCTTTAGAATAATCCATTTTAAAAAAATTGAGGAATGGTTTCCTTTTTTGATTATGTTACTTTATAGTGTCCAAAACCTATTCTTGGAAATTAATGAACAATTCCCATATCATTTAAAATAAAAACCAATACAACAACCCATTACACATCACTCATAATTCAAGGATAATGAATTTAAGGATCCATTACCTCTTTTACATCTAATATTTCCCCCCACGATCCTAATATTATCCACCTATTATTTAAGAAGAACCTTCTTATGGTAAGGGATGTTCATTTTCCTCTCTCTTTTAAAGATATTTTTATTATATTATGTATTTTTATTTCTAATTGAACGTATTTGTATATATTTTTACACATTATTATTATTTTCATTGTGATTTACATATAATGATAGACACACATAAATATCATTAAACCCTACCATGACCCTTTACGTACACCCATTAATATGAAGAAATTATCATATGATTTACAATGAATTTATTTTATTGAATAACCATCTTCATTTCCACTCAATAGTATTTAACTAGTTCTACCTAACCATAATTTCTTGGTTATTTACATGTACGAAAAATACACTTTATTATTTTTGGGTCTAAATTAATGATATTCATAATTTTCTTATGATCTATATGGAACCCATATTCACGTACATGATATGAATGTGATGGGTGGACCCAAAATTAGATAGTATTCTAATGCAAGGGATTAATTTTTCTATAACATGATTTTCCGTCTATAAGGAATAAGAGGATATGTTAATAACACTATGTTATTCTTTCATAGGGTTTATCCACAACATATTCTTATAATTTAATGTTTTATTAGGTTTACACATTTATATTTTTTATTTAAGTTATCATGTTATGTCATGAATCATTGTTGAAGATTTTTATTATCACCCCTCTTATTTTACATTGAAATACCTATTATATTACATTTATTACTTTACCTTATAATATTATTTTTTATATCCTTAATGATATTTTTATCTCACCACATTCTTATTTATATCCCAAGTTTATCCCATGTAGTTTTAGATAATCCAAGGAAAATAAGTACATGATATGAAATATTTAAATAATGTTATTGTATTTATTTTTCAAATATATATTTTATGTACCTAATTACCCAAATACATTGGTCATTATGATTTTCTATGTTTTTATTAAGAGTTACATTAATCAAAAAATATTTAATTATGATGTAATAAAATATGGATCCTTATATCATTAAAATCCATGTAAAATGTAACATTAAAATCAAGTCACATCACTTCATAGAGGTGGTAGTAATCATGCACAAATGAGCAATGTTATCATGTTTAAAAATTTTGGAAGATAATAGATTGGTATGATATTATAATTAAAGAATAATAATAATTTCAAATATCTAATATAAAAAACTTTAATACATCATACTACCCATATATAGTGTATATTGATTATAGATTAATTGTATTATTGTGTGGAGACAATAACTTGTTTCAATACAAAAAAATGATAATTTTTATCATAATTTGATGGTAAATAGGGTGGATAATGGTGTTTTCATAAATATAAAAACATTTTAGTTTATTTAAAATATTTATTTTAATAGTTAATGATAAACTATATTTATTTAGTTGAGTAATAATGATAAACTAAATAAGAATTGGATGATTAAACTGACAACCAATTCTCGAAACGAACTCATTTTTATATCACTTAAAGGACCCTATGTATTGAATTATGTGGATTTCATGACCTGTAAAATTTGTATTGTGATGTTTATAAGATAATTTAATATGTTTTGGTCAATACTGAAGGATCAATGTTATCTAGAGAAGAGAAAGATGTGGGGTCCCTATATTATGGATGGAGAGGACACACATGAAATTTAATAATGTATTAAAATATAGTAATTTAATTCTCCTGAAAAATGATTCAAAATGATGATAAATTAAACAAAAAAGAGTATAGGGTATAATTATCATCACAAAATTATATTTAGAAACATTATATTGTGATTTTAAACATTATAATTTTAATTAACCCTTTCATATTTATTTATGACTCTAACCATGGTAATAAATATTTTAATATGAAAGGGTTAAAAATTTTACAATTAATTGAAAATTTACTCATAATTGAGCCACTGATTGATATTTTCAACAACATTTTATTCACTTGATTGAAGATTTTATGTTTATGAATTGCAAATCATCTAATAAAATATAATTTAATATTTTATATAAATAATGTAAATTTTGGACCTTTCCATTTAATTTTACATTATAGACAAAACTAAAGAGTTGTAATTTGAATATAATATTATCACACAAAAATAATATGTCATATATATCTATAAATATCAGGGAAACATAACAAATTCCTTATAATTGTATTAATTTGAATAATTTTAATGTTCTTTATTTTATTTTTTTAATTATTGAATAAATATTGTGTCAACACTAAATAAGAGTTTAATGTAATTATTCAGTCCCAATTTTTTTTTATAAATTAATATGATAAAAATATGTAATATATATTTTATATAAATTTTTAGAAACAAACATATACACTTTCTTATATTCTATAAAAATTTACAAATAATAAATTCAACAGTGTGAGATTTTGTATTTATTTATTTTAGATATTTAAATAAATTTATTATTTAATGAAATATTTAACCATGTGGGTATATACTAATGGAATATATAAAAATTTATGAGATACATAGATAAAATATGATAATGGAATGTATTTTAAATGTTTTAATTCCTTATCTCAAATATATTTCTATATTGTTATTGTTTTAACTGTACCTAGGAAACATTAATATATTATTCCAATTATTATTATTGACCCCAAAAAAAGAATATATATTAACCAATGTTTTCATCATGTTTCTAGATATTGTAATTATTTTACGTTTTAATTGATATATGTGGTAGAAATTCAATTTTTAAATAAATTTTCACAATGTGAAAAAAATATTTTTGGTAAAATATATTTTTATGCATAAAATTGGATATATATTCTGATCTCCCTCATATAGAAAAAATTGGATAAATAATAAATATTTTTATTTAATACAAAATATATAAATTTCATTATAAATTATTAACCAACACTCATTAAATTAATTAACAAAAATTAGAACCATCTGGTATAAAAATATTTTTTTTATAAAATTCCACTTTTACATGTATATTTTTATTATTATAATTTATGATCAATTGAAAAATGAATGTACAAATTGTATATTATTATAAACAATAAATTATTAATAATTTAGTTATTGTTATTAATACTATAAAATTGAACCATTAAGTCATAGTGTTATCCTAAATTACTTTTCTTTTAGACTAAATAATTAATGTATTAAAATATATCAAATAAATTAAATTTACTTGAAAATAAACATATCCCAAACTATAGGGGTGTAACACATCACATTCCTTTATGTAATTTTTTTTCCAGGACTACCAAATTCACTATTATGTAATGGTAATAAAAAATTATCACTGATGAGGAATAAATTAAAATATAACAGATATTGTGTTGTGTAAATATTTTGGGTATTTTGAATGTCATGATTATATATAGGTTTTGTGCTACCCACTGACATTTCCATCACTTGATACCCTTGATTCCATTTGAAATTTCATGAATTATTTATTATCTTAACTCTATTTTGAACCTGACGTTTCTTGGACTATTACAACTAAAGTAAAAAATTCACAATTGGAGGGAGATAATAAAATCCCACGCAATGTAATTAAATAGTTACTTGGGATATATATTCCTAACTTTGAAATGTTATCCTCTTACTCTAGTTTATTCTCTTATAGTTAACCACCCAGTCTCAAATAGATGAAGGGATTTTGATATTATTCATCAACGCTACATGTTCCATTTAGATTTAATTCATTCATTGTAATCACCACATTACCCTAATGATAGTAAGAATTCTCTAGTCGATGGCTCAAATCATCAACTCCCTATTACTCAATAACATCTACATTGAACAATTTTATGATTGGGATTAATAAAAAATCACTAAAATATTATATTAATTCATATAATCATATTGATAAATGAAAATGTTGAAAAAATTGGACAAGGTGTTTTAAAACTAACATTGTATAATAGAACAAGGTATATTATTTTTAGTTAGATTTTGGATTTATATATTCTACCATTTCTAGGAAAATATTTTGGATAAAATAATATTGTTTAAGAGACTTATTGGGGAAAATATTAGAGGGAATTCCAAAAAAACTAACATATTCTTTGATTTTTATGGAACACATGTTGGAATTGATTTATATTTATGGTTTGTAATTAAAATTTGATATGTAATGTGATTATAGACTACGTTTTACCCAACTATCTAATTCATCCACCAGATATGTAGGAGAATAAAAAATTGTAATCATGTAATTTTATTTTCCTTCTCTCAACTAATGATGAACCATTTTTTATATGTTAATGATTGATTTAATAAATACATATTACAATAATTAATTAGGGAATAATATTTTTAATATTTCATGAATAATGTGACCTAAAGAGGATGTTATAAATGATAATTCCAATTATTTCCCATATCAACAATATTTATGATATATGATCAATGATGGATTAATATATAAAGATTGTCATCAAAATGTGATTTATGCATTCTTGATAGGGTTATTGATTCTAATATCTAATTTGATTGGTATGTCAGTCATTATCTCTCTGATAAGAATTAATAATACCTACAAAATTAATTTTGGTTCGATTTTCCAGATTACACAATGATAAATTGTATGCCACATATTTATGCTACATGAAACTAAAAAAATATCATATAGTTTTTTCTTTATGATGTCAAAAACACAAAATAAGACCTTTTAATGAGACCATATTATATATGATCTGAAGTATATAAAATTTTATGTCATGTAATGTGGAATATTACACTATTATAATACACTTGCATTTTTTGTACGAATATTAACACCATGGATTAACTTCATAGTCATAATAGTATAATAAACATGAAATGAGATCATTAGTAACATACCTCAACTATTTTGTACATAGTACATCTTATATAACCTAAAATGGTTAAATGGATCCAACAAATGCATGAATACCCCTTTTCCCCCATCCATCATGAAATGTACTCTTCCTTATAAGCCCCTCCATTTTTACATGGAGTAAAAATCCAATTTGAAATTGAGTCTTTATAATAAAAATTTCTGGGCTTATATAAAATATGATAATTATATCCTCTAACATCATGTTTCCCCAGTTAATTTATTATGATTTTCAATATAACCTCCTCTTTCAATAGTGGTTATTCAATTTCCCCTAAAAATGCGTTTTGAACATGATTATATTATGGTAGAGTGGTCTAAATCTAATTAAATATCCTTTATTATTCCCATCATACACCATACCAATTATTTATAAATTAAAATTACCACAAAAATCTTTTAATAATTATTCTTCTCCAGATATAGTTAAAATCATTATGTCAATATTGACTTCCATGAAATTTGAAACCATTAGTTGAGATTCCCTTTTTACCAGCTCAAAAAATGTGGTTATCCTCTTGGTTTCATATATTATTTAAATTTTTAATAGGTTACCCTCAAGTCATTTGAAGGGAAAACTTTTGAATATATTCTTAATAACATAGATTCCTTTTATATACTTTATTAACCCTACTAATAATTATTGTTCCTTAAAGGTGTAATCAAAATTCAATTTACTACTTTTTAATGTAGAAGTGTTAGTTTCTCTATTATAAATTTTCAGCATATTCATATTTGTTATAATTAAAATATAAATTTTTGAAACATTTTAAGAAATTGTTTACATAATATCTATTATTATTATATAAATAAATTATAAACTTAATTTTTTATTATTTCTATCTAGAATAAGGAAAGAATTTAGGAGGATTTATGTCACTTGATCATAAACTTTTTGATCCTTTTGTTTATTCTTTACAATTATAAACAATAGGAATCAAAAGTATGTAACCATTAATAATATTTTATGTAGTCCATCATTATATGAAATTAATTTTTTTGAAGGAGTCTATCCTTCAAGACCATAAAATGTATTGAGGGGTGTTTTCCATTATAACACCTTGAGAATTTATGATATGGATTCTTTTTAATTTCATCGATGTCTTATGTTGTATTGTACACCAAGATTATCTTGTGCTATACACAACACTGTATTATCTTGCATCATAAGTAACACTATTCATGGCTTGGGTTGCAAACAATTTCATGTTTTTTGATAGAATTCATTTCAAGCATCACTGAGTATAGATTTTGTTAATTGTATAAATGAACTATGTTTGAATTATTTCATAAGAAACACCAAAGGATGCATTCATTACACGCAACACTGGTTTGACTTGTGTTACACGCAAGAGTGATGTTCCTCGATAGCTTGCATTGTACGTGATACCATGTTTCACTAGACAATGATATATTATTAAAATATTATTATTTAATGTGATATAAAATAGTAGTTATGAATAGTATTAACCACATTTTGAATTGTATATAACATTAACATTAATATTTAATATTTTCTAGAACATGATATTAGAGAAAAATAATTTGTTTGGATAAAAGAACTATTTTTCAAAAAAAATGCAGTTTTACCAACTTTTGATGGCGCACACATTTTAAATTTATTTTTTGACAATTTATTAAGTTAAATTTGATGAAATAAATTTCTTATTTGGAAGAGGTATATAATTGTTTTTTTTAATTTTTGGTATTTTTTCTGATTAAATTCAAATTTTAATGAATAGTGAAAAATGTTGCATTTTAATTCAAAAATACTTTTTCATATAATTTATTTTTATAATAAGATTATATTTTTAAATAATTTTAATTTTTAATTGGATTATATTTTTATAATTTATTTTATTTTTTTCATTGAAATTAATTTCAATTTGAAATTGGACATAAACACGTGTTAATATTTTGATAGTAATAACTTCTTAAAAACCCTCTTTTTAGTTTTGACAATGGGAATTAATTTTAAATAAACTAAAGCAACTTCTGTGTTTTGAATTTGAAAAAATTTATTCCATATTTGTAATTATAAGGTTCAAATTTAGTAAATAGTTACATTTTATTTTTTATCATTATGAATGGTATCTTTAGTAATTATTTTACGTACCATGGTAAAAGGGTAAATTTGGTAAATAAGGGTATAAAAATAATATTATAATAATATTAGACTACTCTAACTGTAACATCCCAGGTAAATAAATAACATGGAATATTTATTATTTAATAATTTTTTCGAATTAAATATTAATTTTAATTTAAAGGGGATGCTTTTTTCGATGGCGTACCTGATACAGAACAATGGGTTTCTTTGAAATCCTACGTCGAACACTAATAATATTATATTATTATTTTAAATGGTAGTTGACGCCTAGCCATTATATTGGTGGGAATTAACATAACTAACTAAAATATGATTATAAATGTTTGTTAAATGTTTTTAAATTTATCCAATAAAATTTAGAGGCATAAAATAAGAAAATAATTTGATTTTAAGAATAAATACTCTAATATTTTCTAAAAGGTAGATTTTCCGCCTTTTGATAGAGAACCCTCATTAAATCTAGTTTTGGACACTTTTATACATTCTATTTGACCATATAAAAATTCTATTTTAGAATTGGGACACAAAAATTTACTTTGGGTAATTTTTTGGTATTTTTCAAAAAAATTCATTTTTTAATGAATAGTGAAAAATATTGTATTTTAATTCTAATATTATTTTTTATCTAATTTATTTATGTGGGTAAATTGCATTTTTAATTGGTTTTAATGTTTAATTATATTATATTTTTACCATTTAATCCAATGGTGGTCATTAGAATTAATTTCACTGTGAAATTGTATATAAACAAGCGTTAATCTTTTGATAGATATTTTTTCATAAAAACACCCGATTTTTTTTGTCAACGAGAATTAATAATAATTTGATTAATGAAAATTCTATGTTTTTAATTTTTTAAAATATAAATCATTTTTTAATTCATAATATCAAATATATCTTAGGCTTAATTTTTAGTATTTTTCTAAAAAACACCAATTTTTGATGAATAGTGAGACAACTAAGTAGTAGATAAAAACTGACTTTTTCATTTTAATGAAATTTTACCACATCTGTGAATTGAGTTTCAAAAATCTGACATACATTTTTGTTTTTAGTAAGTAAAATGTTGTTCAATAAGATGAAAATAATTTTTTGTGATTAGTAATTTTGGCTTATTTACCGCGGTTAAAGGAAAATAGGATAATTCAAGGTACAAAAGAATATTATAATAAAATAAAATTACCATAAAACTTGTCTTAAACATATTTAATGAGTCATGGACGACCATGTATGTCCTTGTGTCGATTTGGGGACCCCTTGGAGTCACTTAAGAGTGATAATGACACTTTTGATTAATTAAAATAATGTAAAGACAAAAATGACATAAACAAATATCTTTTAGTAAATTAATTTTTACATAAGTTTATATAACTTATCATTTTGACTATAAATATTTTTTTTGAAATCTAAAAAGATTTCTTACATCATGGTGTTATTTTCTGATTTTTAGAAATCAAATAAATAAAATTACTTATGAAACAAAAATGATGCAGTATATACCTCATTAATAAATAATTTAAATAAATAAGATTATAAATAAAAAACCAATATCCAAAACCAGTCCTATTATTATTGGATGATTTTATTTTGAACATGAGTCATCTTATTTTCTTCATTAATGAGTTTTGGACCTTTAGAAACTGAAAATCATTATATAATAAAATAATTGTTTCAAACTTTCCTAAAGAGCCCCTCCTCTCCCTTATAAAAGGGAACCACCTCTAACGCATTCCTCACACCTCTCAAACACCTTGTATCGTCCAACCCCTTCCCAAATGATCTATCAAGATAACTTTATTCCACCTATAAGCCTTACCTTAGGCAGAAGTCACTTTGAGAAGTCATTTTGGTTCAAACCAAAGGAAGTTACCCGAATTAAAAGTAATGGTTTATCTTAAGTTCTTTTGTTTTATTTTAATTATCCAACCCCATAAACTCTTTTTATTCTTTTCTTTTATAACAAAACCAGTATCCTAAATATACTAGAATGTTTTTATTAGAATTATTCTTACTACACTTACACATACCTCAATCTAATGGGTAAATAACCTACAGTTTCTGTGGATGGAAAACTAACGCCTCATGAAACGATGGTTATTAAATTATCTCCTACTACCTCTCATGGTGGATATTATGATTGAACTTTATTTATATATGATATATATTATGTTTATGTTTTCTTTATGCTCCTGTATTTTCCTTTTATATAACACCTTTTTGTTTTCCATTATGTTTAATTGCGATAATTTCATTTGAAGAAGTGGAGATTACCCCCCACTCAAAGTGATATGACTCATTAATGACACATGTGGGACTTATAAAGGATGGAGTTAATGATATTATATATGATATTATACTGTAATTATAATATAATTATGTATCATCATGTTTTTATTCCATTAAAATGCGAAATAGAATTGAATGTAGCATTCATGAGTACGTATGACTCACCATCTCCATGAACGGTGCATTTCATTTCTTACTTCTAAATGTTATGTAATATTATAAATACTTTTATATACTGGATATATATGATATATATGATATCTAAATCATGAGTATAATTATAGAGATAATGGACTATTGACCATAAGGACATCTTGTAATTATAAGAAGTCTATTTTAGACCCAAGTACCCAATATCAACCAAACGACCATTATTAACATAAATGATTGCATAATGTTTATAACACGGTAATAAGTGATATAAAAAGAATAATAAAATTTAAAAAGGTTCTTATGAAAGTTGAAATTAACTTTATTTTATTATTCACGAAGAATAAGGAACAAACAAGTCGTGTTGGATACAAGGTGAGGGGTTTCTTTTCTCACTTTTAATTCCGTGAGATTTCCATTGTTCGCCACTTATTTATTGCATGTGGTGTCTTTTGTACTGCCATTATATATATATTATCATTATCTTCATTATATTCATGGTATTATGTGATTTAATTTGTTTTTATTAAATTTGGATCATACGACTCAATGGATTACAATGTGGTAATGGGTTTTCATCTCAACTTTTATTCCTATGAGATTCATGCTATATTTTCCACTATTTACTTTTTTGTAGGGTATTTACAGACCATGATTGTATTATTTGTGTAATATACTTTTATTTATGTGTATTTACATATTAATTGAATTATCTTTCTTTCATGGGGTGTATGTTTTGTATGTTACCAAATCGGTAAGGGAACCTTTCACCCTCCTCTTTTAAAAGATTTATTTTCATTATGACTTTTAATATACATATTATTATGTTATAATATGTTCTCTTATATCCTTATTATGATAAATTTTATTACCAAGTGATGAGATACCATTTTTTCTCTCATCAACTCATTTAATGAATTTTAATGTGACGTTGTTAGGCTGTCAAATTTCTGTAAGAGAAATTTTTAACCCAATTTCCATTCCTAGGGTTAATCTTCCCATTCTTAATTATATCATTCTATGATTATGTGTGTAATAATTGTTTATTTATTTATGTTTTAATTTCCAATCCCCTTTATGTGTATATACTTTTGATACACATAATCATTCCATTGATAAATTCTAAAGTCATCGATATGAACTTGATAAGGGTAATTTTAACTCAATATATATTCCTTTAGTTAAACATCCAAGTCATTGGATTTGTCTTAAAATGAAAATGTGTTAATGTACTATGATTTATTTATACTATATATCCAATCATATTTAGGGTGTTTATATTTTTCACACATTATTATGTAATTTATTTATCCTTAATCTAAGGATATAGTTTTTATAAGGGAATTCATGTCAATTTACATTCCATTGAGAATTTATTGTTGTTATGAACTAATTCACTCTTATATGGTGTATATACTATCCTTTGTCATATTATATCACGATTCCCCTTATTCTCATGATATTATAATGTTCATATTAAATGTTATTCATCAATTATTTGTATTCATGCATCTCTCATTTTTTTAAATACTCTTTAAATAAAATATAATTTTAAATGTTTTAAAGATTTATTCATCTAAATATTTCTCATTAATGTCCATGTTTTCAAAATTGGTTTTAGGATTTATTTATATGGACATTAATGTTTTCAAATGATAATTAATTTAAATGTTTCAAAGTGGTATGGACACTTTGATTCTAAAATCTCTTTATTAAATGGTTTAAATGGTATTGAAAATGGTTTGATAAAGAATTGTTTATTTCAACATCTTGAAATGATATATTGTGATTAGAATGTGGAAATGTCATATTTCCCTTATTCTTGTGTTTTGTGTTATGAATATGTTATGGTTCTTGGGATTTTTATATGTATACGGGTGGTTCTATGATAAACCTTGATCAGGTGGGCCTGAGATAGATCTCCAATGCATTGGGTAACGTGATGAAGGTAAACATTAATGTTTCTCCTAAGATATTTAGGGAATATACTATTGGAACCATGGTCTTCTATGAATGATTTTGTGTATGGTTTTTGTTTGTTGTCAATACTCAGTGGAAGTTCAGAATGTGTACCAGCAAAGAGATCATATAGTTCAAGCAGACAACAGTATTGAAGGTGGCGCCGTTTCCCAGTGTTTGCTAAATTTATGGTCCTGAAAATCGTCAAATGGAGAAAATTGTTTTTGGAAAAGAGGCTTCCGTGTCGTGTACTTGGAGGAGAGGAAACTTGCGTGCCATATGTTTTTCAAGATCAGAACATGGGAAAATGGCAAAGGGATAAGGGCCGTGCAAGTTTTGGGCTGGTCGCGCAAGTGACCTGCGTGCCGTGAAGAGACTTGCGCGCTGATGCCTAGGAGGATTGGAAACTTGCGCATATATTGTTTTTCAAGATTATAACTTCAAAATATGGAAACGTAAAGAAGTTCGCACATGTATTTGTGTGGTCGCCCAAGTGAGTAGCGTGATAGAGGCTAGGGAGTATGAGCTGCGCGCCAGAACCTATACACCGAGGGAAGACTTGCGCGCCACCATTCAGGGGGTCCATTTTGCCTATAAATAAAGGAGCCCCCTCCTCATTTGTATAAAATTTCAAGACTTAGAGATTTTTCGATCTCTCATCGCGCAATTGGTTGAGTTGTGCAATTGTTTGTTGGGTCGCGCAAGTAGAGGTTGTGCGACGGTTGTTGGTTGCACGTCCAAAGTGGTTTGGGATTTAGAGGTGCTGAGTTGCGCAAGTTTGGAGTTCAAAGAGGTAGTGCCGCGCAAGTGGTTTTCAGTCACCTGCACGCCGATTTGTACCGTGCAAGTGACTTGTGCACCATTCTTGAAACTTGCGCGTCGGGCTTGGAGAAGCGCGTCGGGGTTGATAAAGTACATATGTCCTTTTGAAGCTGCACGAAAGCTGGAGGATCACCCGGTACCCTCAGCGCAAAGTGAGATTCGTCTTCTAGTGAGAGTTGTACTTCAACAGAGCATCTTCATACAACATAGGATTCATTATTATGTAATTATGAAGAGAATTTCACATCTATAAATTGAGTGTGACTTCACTAAGGGCAGTGAGCCAGGGGGAGTCAATGGGAGTGACTCGAGGGAAGTAGTGAGCTATCCATGAACCTTTATAAAGGATGTGAGCCTGGGACAGAGTGGTTGTGCCCGAACCTTTGTAATCCACAGGTAGTGAAGATTAGTGGAATTGTTTAGGACCGACAACTTGTCGGCGTATGCTCCTTGGATGTAGCCCTTAGTGGTGAACCAAGTAAAAAGTGTTGTGTCTTCTCTGTGCATGTGAATGTTAGCTTCCTGATCATATTCATCATACAGGTTCATCAGGTTCCTACCAACATGGGAACAATATCCATCACATTAAAAGAAAAAAATTTCACCCTGATTCACCCCTCCCCTCTCAGGGTGTCCCGGGGTCCTTCAAGTGGTATCAGAAGGTAAAGGTTGCTGGTGTTGAATCTGTACTTTATCGTCATGGAGAATGAAATCAATGTCAGGGGATTCCCTCACTTCGATTGAAGTAATTTCTAGATCTGGAAGAATATAATGAGATCTCATCTAAGATCACTTAGAATGGAAGTTCTCTTTTCTACTGTGCAAGGAATACAAGTCACTAATCCAACAGGCCTGGATATGACTGAAACAGACATGATAATTATTGATGTAGATTCTAAAGCACAAAATGCACTCACTACATCCCTTTATGATCAGATCTACCTAAAGGTGTTGAATTTCACCTCATTAAAATCAATTTGGGAGAAACTCAATAATATTTATGAAGGAGATAGCAATGTGAAGGAGGTGAAACTGCAAGTGCTGGAAAATCGGTTTGATGATCTGAAGATGAATCCAGACAAGAAAGCAGACTAATTCTTCAATTGAATTACTGAAGTGGTTGGAGCAATTCAGGGTCTAGGCAAAGAAATCAAGGACATTGATATTTTGAAGAAAATATTAAGAAGACTTCCACCTCTGTACAATGCAAATGTTTCAGCCCTTGAGGAAACAGATCTTTCTAAACTTTATCTGGATGATCTACTGAGCAGCTTGGTAGCATATGAAATGAGAGTCAAACCAGAAGATTCTATGACTTGTGTGGACAAGGAAATGGCATTCAAGGCCATGGATAAACTGAAAATCTCACAAGATAGTAGTGGTAAAGATGATGAAGAAAAAGAAATTCTTTCTCTCATTGCAAAGTAGTTCCATAAGGGAAAAGGGAAATTCAAAGGTAAGTTACCTCTCACATGTTTTCGTTGTGGAAAAGTAGGGCACATTGCCACTCAGTGATTAAGAAAGATCAATGATGACGATAGTGAAGATGAAAGCTTCGAGAAGCCTCAGAGATGGTTCTTCAAAAAGGGAGACTTAAAATCGGGAAAGAAAATGCAATGGAAGAGTTCTGTCTCTGAAGAGGAAGAAGATGATAATGAATTCTATGATGAAGAAGAACCAGAATTCAGAACTGGGAACCATGCTTCCATGATGGCCACTATTGAAAAGTTAGAAGATACTATTGGAGAAAAACAACTAAGAACTTGTGTTGATCCCGAGATGTAACTTAAGGATGTGGTTATTAAGCTTAAGATTAAATGTAAGAGTTGTAATAAGTGGAAATCAATTGTAGAGGAATCAGCTGAATACGTTTATCAATTCGAAGCTAAAATTGAACAATTGGAAGAATTTTTGAAGGTACAGTCTAAAATAATCGAAATCAATGATGATGTAGTGGATATGAAGTTGAGAATTGAAGAGCAGGCAAAGGTCATCAATGACCACACCTCCAGACTAGATGAAAAATCCAAGACTGATGAGGTTCTTGAGGAGGAAGTTGTTACTCCAAGGAGTAAACTTGAGACTGAATCAATTCCAAAAAAATTGAGGAAGAAAATACAGTTTGGAAGATTCTCATATGCAGAATTACTAGAAAGAGCCAAGTGTGGTTTATATGGGGTTGGAAAAATCATGAGTGATCAAAGACCTGCTTGCATGGGAAAGAGTGGAATTGTCTGTGAGGCTGAGACATCATCTTCTGGAATTGAAAATATCCAAAAGAAAGATAAGATGAAATTTGAACATGTTGAAACATTTCCTAAAGTGCTGAAAAAGGAACCCTCAATCCAAACTAAAAGGAGAACTGAAAATTATCCTCAAACATTCAGAAATGACAGACAGTATAACTATTCTCCCAAGGAAGAAGGTATGAGGAGAAATTCAAGTGAGGACACATTTCCTCTCATGAAGTGTCAGTTCTGTGGCTATCTGGGTCATACCATGTCTTATTGCGAAGAGGCAAGAAGCTATCTGAATGGAGAAGATATAGAATTTCAACAAAGGGGAAAAAATTCATATCCTAATTTTTATAGATGAAACAATTTCTATGGATATTGTTATCGTTGTTCTAACTTTGGTCATAAGGCTGGTAATTGCAGGCAGGGAAAGGACATGGACACCTCATACCAATGTTCAAGACAAGTCAAGTCTCGTCAACAAGACAATGTTGCTCTTTCAAATAGGTTTTCTCCTCTCAAAGAAGATTTCGACTATGAAGAACCTGGGTATGCAGAAGAGATAATTGAAAGGCCATCAGTACTATATACTCAATCCAATGTATTAGGGAAGGAAAGGAAGAAGATTGAGAAATCCAACCTTGCAGAGGTGGCCCTCAAAGCTACAAAGAACAATAGTACCTGGATTCTAGATAGTGGTTTTTCATCTCATATGACAGGTAATTCCGGCCTGATAACGGATATCAAAAGTAAGGTTGATGGTACAGTACGATTTGGTAATGATGGATCTCTAAAAATCAAAGGGAGTGGAAGTAATGAATTAGATAATGGAGAACTAAAGAAGACTAAAGTTCTTTATGTAGATGGCCTACATCATAATTTCCTCAGCCTGAGTCAACTCTATGAATCAGGACTTATAGTTACTTTTAAACAGAAAGGCTGAAGTATCAAGGGAAAGATAGACAGTTCACTTATGAAGGGATGCAGAATAGAAGGAAACTTATATCAGGTAGATAGTGAAGAAAATATCTGTTACATGACTGTTTAAGAAGAAAACAATTTTTGGCATCGAATACTAGGACACATCAATCAACAAGACCTGGAGAAAATATAAAAATTTATATTTTTCGTTTTCATTCCCAACCTGAAGCGTGAATGTGAAAAATCTTGTGATGCTTGCATTCGTGGGAAGCAAGTCTACAGTTCATACCGTCCAAAGAAGAAAATGGCATCTCACCTTCTTGATCTGATTCATACAGATGTATGTGGGCCGATAAATGTTTTTGGAACTCATGGAGAAAGGTACGTTGTCCTTTTAATATATGATTACAGTAGAATGGCATGTGTGATGGTCATTCAAAGGAAACGACAAGTCCTTGACTGATTGAAAATATATCGGTGAATCGCCAAAAATGATACTGGACAAACAATCAAAGTGTTGAGATCTGACAATAGAAGAGAATACATGTCCATTGAATTTGAAAATTATCTAGAGAAGCATGGGATACAACATGAGGTAGATGCGGTGAGAACTCCACAACAAAATGGAGTTGTTGAACATAGGAATTGACAGGTGAACAACATGGCACAAACTATGCTGATTGAGAGTCATATTCCACGACATTACTGGAAAGAGGCTGTTCAAGATGCAGTGTACATTCATAATCGAACATGACTTTATATGGGTGAGATGAAGACACCATATGAATTATGGCATGGACGGAAGCCCTATTTAAAATACCTTTGTGTCTTTGGAAGTCAATGCTTCATCATGAACAAAGAAAAAAATCAAGGTAAGTATGATGACAATGCAGATGAAGGAATTTTCCTTGGTTACTCAATAAACAGCAAAGCCTACAAGTGTTTCAATAAGTGTTTTGGAAGGATTGTTGAATGAAGTGATGTTAATATAATTGAAGAGAAAACCACAAATGCATCAAGGAAATCATATGCTGATGTGATATAAAGTCAGGAAGAAAGTGAACGTGAATAAAATACAAATGAAAAAATAAAGGAATCTGTACAAAACACTCAGCAGTCACATCATGATGTTGACTCAGAAGAAGAATCTGAAGTAGAAAATGTGGCTGAAGAGAATGCAACTGAACATCACAGGAGAAATCGAAGAGCTGAGATTGATCCATCCAACATAATTGGGGACAGAAGTGCACCCACTCAAACAAGAAGGATGAGGAATAATACGCAATCTAAAATTCTATCATTTGAAGAACTATCCTCATTCGAAGAAGCTACAAATGATGAATCTTGGGTGAAAGATGTGAATGATGAATTAGATCAGATTGACAAGAATTAGACTTGAGATCTTTTCCAGATACCCAAAGGTCACAATGTTATTGGTACCAAATGGATCTTCAAAAATATGTTTGATGAGCGTGGAAGTGTCATCAGAAACAAGACACGAATGGTATGTAACGGATACTCCCTGATTGAAGGCATTGATGTTAAAGAAACCTTTGCTCCAGTGGCTAGACTGGAGTCAATAGGGATTTTCCTTTCCATGGAACTCCAAAAAGGATATAAATTATTTCAAATGGATGTCAAGACAGCATTCTTGAATGGTGTACTCGAAGAAGAAGTCTACATTGAACAACCAGTGGGCTTTGTTTTGGGTACTGATGAAACAAAGGACTGCAAACTAAAGAAAGATCTATATGGTTTGAAGCAGGCACCACGGGCGTGGTACTCGTGGATGGATTCATATCTCAAGAAGCTAGAATTCAAAAGAGGAGGAGTAGATCACAATCTCTGGGTGAAGAATTCTCCAAAAGATCAATTCATGGTTTTAGTCTACGTTGATGATATCATATTTGGTGACAGCAGGCATAAATCAGTGGACGAATTTGCCAACCACATCAAATCAGAATTTTAAATGTCTATGATTGGGGAGCTCACATATTTCATGGGGCTGCAGGTGATTCAAAAGAAGGAATACACTTTCATTTCTCAGGAAAATTATGCAAGAGAGCTACTGAAGAAGTTTAATATTCAAGACTCCAAACCAATTTCAACTCCAATTGTTGTTGGAACTAAACTTGGAAAGCATGAGGATGGGGCCTCTGTTGATCCCACCTTGTATATGAGGATCATTGGGAGCCTACTGTACCTGACAATGACACGACCAGATATTTTCTTTGCCACATGCCTTGCAGCCCTCTTTTAGAGTAATCCAAAGGAAGAACATATGGCGGAAGTAAAAAAGAATCATGAGGTACAATCAAGGTACACATACCTTTGGGTTTTTTTCTACAGGAAGGGACAATGAATTATCAGCCTTGTTTATGTTGACTGGGCTGGTTATGTAGTATATAGAATGTACACTAGTGGTGGAGCCTTCTATATTGGGCAGAAATGTGTTGGCTGGTTGAGCAAGAAAAAAGAAAGTACTTCTCTTGGTACTGCTGAAGCTGAGTATATCTCTTCCACAAAGGCATGCACTCAACTACTATGGATGAATCAATAATTAATAGATATTGGTGATGAGGTAAAGAAACCAATGGTGATTTACTGTGATAACAATAGCGCAATTGATCTTATGAAGAATCATGTTCAGCATTCCTGTATGAAACATATTGAAATAAGGTATCACTTTATCAAAGAAAAGGTTGAACAAGGGGTGATTAGATCATGTGGGAACTGATGAGAAAGTGGATGATATCCTGACCAAGCCACTATCAGCGGCTGTGTTTGAGAAGCATCGGATGAACCTCGGTGTTCAGCCACCTCCCAGTGCATAAGGAGGTTACGCAATACCCCTCTCCCCGATTATGATAACTGTTTTTAACTATTTATGGATGTGATGCAGGTTTGTGAGGTAGATACTATCCAGGGGGAGTATGGTTTGAGCTGAACATTTATCAAATTACAAGGCTTTGGGTTTATTGTCAATGGGGGAGAAAGGAATAAATTCAGGCATGTCTGAACACAATGTGAGTTCAGTGTTAGTGATAGGATGAGAAGGATAAGAAGGAATTCATCAGTAATGTAATGATTCTTGGGCATAATTGATAATTCCAAAACACTAGAACCCAATTCCATCTTCATATCTTGTTTTCTACACTGAGCATTTCTCACGTAGACATAGAGTGTTGGCTGGGTTGATTCTTGCGTTTTTGGTTTTCACAGGGATGGAGATCTATTGAATTTATTTTCTGATTGCCAACAAACCCAAAGGGGGAGATTTTTGGAACCATGGTCATCTATGAATGATTTGGAGTATGGTTTGTGTTTTTTTCAATCCTCAGTGGAATTTCAGAATGTGTACCAGCAAAGAGATCATACAGTTCAAGCAGACAACAGTATTGAAGGTGGCGCCGTTTCCCAGTGTTTGCTAAATTTTTGGGCCTGAAAATCGACAAATGGATAAAATTGTTTTTGGAAAAGAGGCTATCGTGCCATGTACTTTTAGGAGAGGAAACGTGCATGCCATATTTTTTTCAAGATCAGAACATAGGAAAATGGCAAAGGGATAAGGGTCGTGCAAGTTTTGGGCTGGTCGCGCAAGTGACATGCGCGCTGTGAAGAGACTTGCGCGCTGATGCCTAGGAGGATTGGAAACTTCCGCATCGATTGTTTTTCAAGATTATAACTTCAAAATATGGAAAGGTAAATAAGGTCACACATGTATTTTTGTGGTCACGCAAGTGAGTAGCGTGATAGAGGCTAGGGAGGATGAGCTGCGCGCCGGAACCTACGCGCCGAGGGAAGACTTGCGCGCCACCGTGCAGGGGGTCCATTTTGCCTATAAATAGATGACGCCCCCTCCTCATTTGTATAAAATCTCAAGACTTAGAGATTTTTCAAGCTCCCATCGCGCAATTGGTTGAGTCGTGCAATTTTATGTTGGGTCATTCAAGTAGAGGTTGTGCGCCGGTTGTTGGCTATGCGTCCAAAGTGGTTTTGGATTTAGAGGTGCTGAGTCGCACAAGTTTGGAGTTCAAAGAGGTAGTGTCGCGCAAGTGGTTTGCAGTCACCTTCCTACCGATTTGTACCGTGCAAGTGACTTGCGCGCCATTCTTTAATCTTTCACATCAGGCTTGGAGAAGCACGTCGGGGTTGTTAAAGTACATCTGTCCTTTTGAAGCTGCACGAAAGCCGGAGGATCACCTGGTACCCTCAATGCAATGTGAGATTCGTCTTCTGGTGAGAGTTGTACTTCAACAGAGCATCTACATAAGACATAGAATGCATTCTTATGCAATTATGAAGAGACCTTCACATCTATAAACTGAGTGTGACTTCACCAAGGGCAGTGAGCTAGGGGGGGTCAATGGGAGTGACCCGCGGGAAGCAGTGAGCTATCCCTGAACCTTTGTAAAGGCAGTGAGCCTGGGACAGAGTGATTGTACCCGAACCATTGTAATCCACAGCTACTGAAGATTAGTGGAATTTGGTACGACCGAAAACTTGTCAACATATGCTCCTCTGACGTAGCCCTTAGTGGTGAACCAAGTAACAAGTGATGCGTCTTCTCTATGCATGTGAATGTTTGCTTTATGATCATATTCATCATATAGGTTCATCAAGTTCCTACCAACTTGGGAACAAGATCCATCACATTAAAAGAAAATTTTTTCACCCTGATTCACCCCTCCCCTCTCAGGGTGTCCCGAGGTCCTTCATATACTGTGATCTGTATTCCAATTTAACTCCCTACGTATCTATGATCGCTATTATGTAATTATTTTATGTATTCTATAAGATACATTTATGATTTTGGATTTCTATGATTTATTCATAAATCTTAAGATTTCATGAGGTATGTTTTCATTGAAAAGTATGGTTTCGTTTCTTTGTATTTATTGATGGGTTAATGTTTCTTTTCTTTATTTTATAACCCTTACTAATCTTTTAATGCTCATACCATGTTTTTGAAAAGTTTTTTTGCAGGTTATAAGAAAGGGTAAAAGAAATGAAGTATTCACGAAGATTTATATCAAGAAAAGAACTCTAGTTTAATTTATGGGGTTTTAATGTTGTGAAAATCTCTTATAGTAGAAGTGTATACTTTGTAATATTCAAGTTGATATGTAATAGTTATGACCTAAATATCTAAAACTCTAAACTGGAAAAGATCCTCAATGTGAATTCTTGATTTAACTCAATATTGATTAATGTTTAAGGCCGAGTACTTATAGTTGGTATTAGAGGTTTGTTTAGACAGCTTTAGGGATTATGAGTTTTCATTAGACACATGGTTAGTCCCTATGTCTATTATTTCATTTAAATACTTGTTTTATAACTTTTTCAAATTAAGGAAATTCAATTAAAAATGGGAGGAGGAGGATCTCAAACAACATTCCTATCTCTTATTGATGACTTTCTTCCAATAATTATTGCAATGTAATATTTGGATGATTGTGAAGCTTTTTCTAGCGTACAACTCACATGAATGTAGTTGTTTGAGATATCAAACACCTACACAATACCTCTTTTTCATTGTGGATCATGGGTTGTATTTAGAAAAATCCTATTTTCATAATATTCTCATATTTTCAAGAAAAGTTAATATTATCAAGGAATTTTCAAATACTTTACCTTATCACAAGATTTTGAACCATATTATGATTTTTGAAAAGGTGCTAAAGAAGGATACACTTACACAACCTATTTATATTTTCTTTTGTAATATACTCTCTCAAAACAAACCAATAGTATTTTAAAAGGGTCATTAATTGAATGTTTTTACTCAAATTTGGTCTGAATGTTTTATACAAATAATATTTTATCAGATGTTTTGAAATTATATGTCATACATGATTATTTTCTAGAACTGTTTTTCTATTAACACCGATATGACCCATGTTGTGTAAGGTGTATTTCGATGAAGGAAGAATATGATTTTGAAGGATCTCTAGATCATTTTTGTAATGCATGTACCTTCTACCTACGTAAACAAGATGAAGATGAAACCAAGTGGGCACCATGACCAAGGTATGATGTTCTTTATTTTGGGGATCGTTTAATTTTATCATATGGTGGTGAAATAATAAATAATGAAAATATATATAAGACTTCATGAATTATGATTTTGAGATCATAATGAATTATGATGAAAATGAGAGGTATAAGGGAACCATTGAGGTTAAAACATGTTTGGGTTATTTTTGAGTTTTATAAAATTGAAAACATGCAGACCATGTGACAACCTGTCACGTCAGACAAATCTATGAGAATCAAACCCACAACCAAAGCGCAATTGGGATTTATCACCTACCACTGGACTACGTGAACTCCCTTTTAGTATGGCTTATTATTTTTTAGTAAAATGATTTTATTGATCAAGAATAAGTTTATTTAAGATCTTATGTTTTATAAAATATATATCATTAGTATAAGAAATTAATGTTGTGATTAAGTGATACATGTTATTTTGGAATATGTTATCTCTTTTGGTAACACCGTATGATTTAGAAAAATAGATTACCATGGGATTACATTTTTGGAGTAATTGTTGAAATTTTATTTTGGAATAATATCTGTTTTTATTGTGGACATATAGAAATTTGGGTTATTTATGGAAATGATTAACCAATCATATGGAATATGTGATTTGGTTAATTATGATTCAGTATGAGACATTAAAAGTAGTCTATGTTTTCGAAGTTAAATGTTATGATTTACTATGGAATACTATGTGATTATATCCTTCTAAGTTTATGGTTCCAATATTATATTGGATTATTTTGGTGAATTTTAAGGACATTGTGTATTGAGTTGTCTTTCTTGACCTTTATGAACTATTTGTTGAATTTTGGAGATTAATAGTAGTATTTCTTTTTATAATGGATTATCATTTTGCGGGATTATATGATCTCGTACTAGCCCGTTTTGCTTTAGATGATGTCTGAAGACAAGGAAAATATATAGTTATTCTTTTGTGGTTCATGTGATTCTCTAGAAGATTATTCTTGTACTTTTGATGTGACGAAGTCTTTTTTAATTCTCTTTGTTTGGAGAAAAGATTAGTTTTTGGTAGAAACTTATTAAAGGATGAAACACTACTTGACGGTATGTATATTTCCTTAATTTTTTATTAAATTTAGTAAATGAATTCCTAAAAATTATGAAAATGAACGCAGAACAAAAATGTTTTTGGTTTATGTTTCCTACTAGGTAATAAAAGAGCGTTTAATACATCATAAGTTTGTTATTTTCTGGTGGTTATCTTTCTCCTAATCATGTTTTCTATCACCCTCCATCAGAACTTGATGGTTTTTCCCTTCCACATCCATTTTTTCCAACATGGAATCCTAGTAATTGTTATCTCATGTGACCTTTGTACTTCTATTTATTTCTTTTAAAGTGATAGTATTATTGACTCTTTTCCGATGTAGGACCTTCAAAGAAGTTTCAAAGTCCAATTTTGAAATTGAGATGACGCAATTTTAAAAAGCGGGAAGGATGTTATATCCCAAGTAAATAATGAACACGATATGTCATGACCAATCCTCAGGGTCCTTGCCATGACTACCCCAAGCCTGCCTTCCATAGGCCAGGGGCTGGCGACTAGCACTAAGGCGTAATTCCCGATAAAAAAGGGAAGGCATTGCCTTTGTAAAGTAACCAAACACCACAGAGCAAGCAAGAAGAAGAAGTAAACACTAAATAAAAACTAGGTACAATAGAAAGTGTCGTAAAGTATGTGGGCCAGAATACAAACCCAAACTGAAAGCAAAGTACAACTAAAAAGAGAGTACAACAACTAAAAAGTAAAGTCGCAGCCTCGAGCCATCCACTGGAAGTCCCACATGAAGGGTGGGTATAGATAGCCTCCACAGCTCCTTGGGTCCAGTCGCCTGCTTCAAGTATGCCCCACCAAGTGGTCCACCTCCGGGTATAGACCTACTCCTCGTACCTCGACCACGATCAGCGTTGTCCGTCATCTGCAACCAACACAATGTAGTGCGGGCATAGCCCGTGCAGGGGAGAGTATAAGCTACTCAGTAGGGACCCCGAGACCCCCGAAGGTCTCCCAGAATCCACAGAGGATAATCCAAAAAGGAAAGATACAATCATGAAGTAACATCCGACTCCACGTAGGTATATGACCATACATATACCTATGTCATCAATTCCAGTTCGCTCCAACATCCGAGCCCAAGTTCGATCACATCCACACAGGAAATCACAACCCGATCCACAAAGGAAAGCATAATGTAATCCACATAGGAAAGCAAGTAATGATTCAGGTCACACAGGTATACTCCTTCGTATGACGATAGTGATGGTCAGATATAGCCACTGATTCATCTAAGCCGTCGGACCCACACAGGATCGATAGGTACTAACCCCCGCAGTGACCCACCCAGGATCTGACCCACGCAGGATCGATAGGTAACTAAACCCTGCAATGACCCACACAAGATCGGACCCACACAGGATCTGTAGGCGCTGGCCCACACAGGACCGTTGAGCGCTGACCCACACAGGATCGGTAGCACTGATCCACGTAGGATCACTGAGTGATGTAGTCATCGCCGTCGAATCCATGGAGGATTTCTGTATAGTCATCATCGTCGTCGCAGTCACAGCCAGCTCTAGGGTTCCCGCAGACAGAAAGATCATTCGGGAGGGTCCAACTCACGAGCCGAGGGGCTGATACATCAACTGACACATAGTTCAAAGTTGATGTATCCAAAAGTTCCGTATCGTCAACAGGAACTCAACGTGATAGACGGCGCGTCGATCGGACGCCCAGTTTGAGAGTTATTGACCTTTTCATTCCAGGGGCCCGGTTGGTTTTTAATTCAAAACCAACCCGACTGTACTACAACTGTATCCAAACCTCGATCAGAGTATGCCAAAAGTTCCTTCTCACTTAGAGGAATCCAACAAAGTCAACGACACTTCAATCGGACATCCGGAACTCAAGTTATGAGCGTTTTCGCTCCGAGGGCCAGGTTGTTTTCGTGTACGAACCAACCCAGCCGAACCCAAAGTACTCTGAAACCTTGAGTGTAATATATTAAAACTACCGCCTCGATCCAAGAATCGCATTGCCACTGACGGTGCGTCGATCGGAGGTCCGCAGCCCAAGTTATGGGAAAAAGACCGTGAGAGGTCCGGAAGTGGGGGTTTTGGGCCCGGACCGACCCGGCCCGAGACCCCCTGGGTCGGCCCGAACTAGGTCGACCCGACCTGGGTCGAAGTCCGGCCCGCTTCGGCACGGCCCGGACCGGCTGGCGCCGCCCCGCCCGGCCTGGCGGTCCGGTCGGGCGGCTCGGCCGTTTCGGCCGAGCGGTGCGGGGTGGCACGCTGCCCCTGCCAGCAGGTAACCGCGGCCCCATGGGGGCCGCTCCTTGTCAATGGACGCGGTCGGGTGTTGCGTCCCACCTCCTTCGGTCTCGCGCGGTCGCGGGACCAGCGGCCTGTCGTCGGGGCTTCAGCCGCGGCGACCCATCCCGAGGGTGCGCCGGGAGCCGCCGCCTCCTGGCGGCCAGCTGGTGCCGGCCGCCGCCTCCTGCCACCGTACCGGTGAGGCGCGCCGGAGGATTGCTCCGCGGACCACCAGATGAGCTTCGGTGGTTGGATTTGCCTGCCGTCTTTTCCAATGGCCCTCTCAGGACCGGTTCATCACTGCGAAGACCTCACAATGCCAGTGCGGCCTGCTTCATCATTGCTCGCCGATCCGCACACCAAGAACGAAGAGATGGTGGGTTCAGACTTGTTCGTTGGTCCGCACCCACCGTGTTAGCTGTTTAAAAAGGCTTTCGACAAATTTTAAACATATACCGAGGGGATAAATCAAAAATATTTAATTGAATCAAAACCCATACCTCGTCGAATTCGTTGAGCGAGGGTTCGTCGCGGAAAAGCACGTCGCGGAAGAAGCGTCGCGGAAGAATTGTCATGGAAGAAGAGTCGCGGAAGAAGCGTCACCGAAGAAGCGTCGTGGAAGAAGCATCGTGGAAGAAGCGTCACAGGATAAGTGTCACTGATTTCCGAGGATCCGATGTTCTTCACGTTCTTCACGTTTTTCGCGAGGAAGAGAAGATCTTCAAGAGCCTGAGTGAAATCTCCCTAGCCTCTCAACACCACCAGCCTAATTCAAATAAGAGTTGTCTTATTTTTATTTCACAAGCCTTGCATTTTAAAATTCAAAAAAGAATGAAATAATTAAGTGAATTAATTGCAACGCTTAAACCGCCACATTAATGAGGCGTTTCTTAACCAGAATAAACGCAAGGGTTGACTTCATTAAAAAGGGGGGGTGCGTTACTTAAGAAGAAAAGAAACGGTGGGGCTCATGTGGGTCCCACCTCACAAATATCTTGCCAAGTGGGTAGGATATTGTGGGTCACACATAATCCACTTAACATAGGTTAAGCGACTTAAAATAAAATAAATTGGTCGCACCATTTTATTTTATTCATTTACTTAACCCGAAAATTTAAAAACCACACCCGAGCAAACGCAATTCTGGAAAAGGTGTTTCTAAGAAAATATCAGTGCGGCCATTCCATCGCTGCCCTTGGAATTCGATTCTGAGCACCGGTTCAAAAGTTAGAAAAACCCGCTCGTTCGTTCACTGAACGCACCCAAGCTAAACTTTGTAAAAAGATTCCGGGCACACCGGGCCTCAGAATTAGGTGATGTCAGAAACTGTGTTCTTGTAAAATTCCCAAGAAATTAAAGGAAAAAAAATTTCTTGAATTTTTTAGGTCTTTACATCACTCCCACCTCAGGGCTTTACGTCCCCGTAAATATACATCAAAAACTAGGGAAAAAAGTGGGTACTGAGCACGCATATGAGCCTCCCGCTCCCAAGTGCTCTCCTGGAGGTTCCCGTGCTGCCATCTGATGCGCACTAGAGGAATCGACCGTCCACATAGGACCCACTCCTATCGATCCTCAATCTCCACCGGGACCTCTGCAGAAGTTGCCCCATCATCAACGTCCAGCTCCCTATGGTCAATGATATGCGTCGGGTCGTGCACGTATCTCCTCAGCTGAGATACGTGGAAGACGTCGTGCACCCGGTGCAACTGAGGTGGTAGAGCCAGGTGATAAGCCACCTCACCATTCCTGCTGAGGACCTGGAATAGTCTGATGAAGTGTGGAGACAACTTGCCGCCTCAGCAAAATCTCCGCAATCCACATCGAGGTGAGACCTGCAAGAAGACATGGTCGCCACCCTCGAACTCCAGTGGCCTCTGCCTCCTGTTAGCATAAGAATTCTGCCGGTTCTGAGCTGTCCTCATCCGCTCCTGGATGACCAGGACCTTCTCTGTCATGGCCTGGACCATCTCCGGTCCCACAAGTGCTGACTCCTCAGGGTCTGTCCAGTACAATGGTGATTTGCAAGGTCGGTCGTACAATGCCTCATATGGTGTCATCCCGATGGTGGAGTGGTAGCTGTTGTTGTACGAAAACTCCACCAAGGGTAGGTGGTCCTTCCAGCTACGACCAAAGTCGAGGACACATGTGTGGAGCATGTCCTCAAGCGTCTGAATGGTCCTCTCCGTCTGACCCTCCGTCTGAGGGTGAAAGGCAGTGCTCAGACGTAGCTGCGTCCCGAACGCCTCCTGCAACCCCTTCCAAAGCCGGGAAGTAAAGCGAGCATCTCGATCGGAGATGATAGATGATGGCACAACGTGAAGCCGTACAATCTCCTGAATTTAGAGACGTTCTAATCTCTCCACTGAGACCTGCTCTCTGATGGGTAATAAGTGAGCCGACTTGGTGAGTCGGTCGACAATCACCCAAATGGAGTCGTGACCCTTGGAAGTGCGTGCAAGTCTAGTCACGAATTCCATATTTATCTAGTCCCACTTCCACTCCGGGACCTCCAAGGGTTGTACCAATCCTGCTGGTACCTGGTGCTCTGCCTTCACCTGCCTAGACCCATGAGTCATCCGTCGACTGCCT
Source organism: Viscum album (assembly GCA_963277665.1). Taxonomy (NCBI): domain Eukaryota; kingdom Viridiplantae; phylum Streptophyta; class Magnoliopsida; order Santalales; family Viscaceae; genus Viscum; species Viscum album. Next base: position 636,133,469 of record OY728146.1, on the reverse strand, counting down.
CCTGCAGAAGACTCTGCTACGTGCCGCCCCGCGGTAGGTCTCGATTCTGATGAAGGCTCAGCAAGGAAGCTCTCGATCAAATGGGCTCTCTCCAGTACCCCTTCTTAAGTCGGAATGCTGAGGGAGATCAGTGATGCCTTGATCTCATGCCTCAATCCCTGCTCAAAGGTCCGGGCCCGGAAGAATGGGTCATGTACCATGTCTATTGAGTAGCACAAGAGATCGGTAAATCTCCCTGAGTACTGGGCGACCGTCATGCTGCCCTTCCGCAGCTGTAGAAGCTCCTGGATGCGCACCGCATGGAGGGTGGCTGGGACGAACTCCGAGCAGAAGAGGCCCTCAAAGTCTGTCCAGAGGATAGATGTATCCTCGTGCACCAAGAGCATCAAGCTCCCCCATATTCCTGCTTCCGCATGCAGTTGGCTCGCTGCGAGGATCACCATGTGGTATGATGGTGTCCTCGCTAACCTGAAAACCCATACAACTACCTCCAGCCAATCCTCGGCTGCCTAGGGGTCCGTCTCCCCACGGAACCTGGGCGGTCGCTGGCGCTGAAACTCGTGCAGTGCACTAAGACGATGTGCATCGTCAGCGGCTGGGTCTGGTAGCATCGGTGGCTCGGTGAGTAGAGGTTCCACCGGTGCCTCTGCTGTCAAAGGGCCCTGTACTGAGGCCTCATCGCTCAGTGGGCTATCGTCACGTACAACGCTCGGAACCCTGGCTGACTGCCATCGTGGGGCCATCCTGAAAAGAAAACAGGTGCACCACGGTCAAACAGTATACCTGGTGAGATGACACTAATTAATAACAAAGAAAACTTGTAACACACATGAAATAAATGTTTTCGTGCATTAAGTCAGAAATCAGAAGTCAGGGTTCTGGTGTATGGATACGTCGGCCGCCGCACCAACACTGGACTCCCTGGACTGATAACCACACTCAATACTCTTAACACTATTGCTTCACATAGAAAACGATCAGAGTCCTGAGTTCTGCGGTAGTACCGAACTCCTATGATACCAATTTGTCACGACCCGTCCTCGGGGCTCATGCCGTGACTACCCCAAGCCCGCCTTCTATAGGCCAGGGGCTGGAGACTAGCACAAAGGCATAATTACCGATAAAAATGGGAAGGCATTGCCTTCGTAAAGTAAACAAACACCACATAGCAAGGAAGCAGAAGAAGTAAACACTAAGTAAAAACTGGGTACAATAGAAAGTGCAGTAAAGTAAGTGGGTCAAAATACAGACCCAAACTGAAAGAAAAGTACAACTGAAAAGAGAGTACATCAACTAAAAAGTAAAGCTGCAGCCTCGAACCATCCACTGGAAGTCCCACATGAAGGGTGGGTACAGATTGCCTCCACAGCTCCTCGGGTCCAGTCGTCTGCTCCGAGTACGCCCCGCCTAGTGGTCCACCTCCAGGTACCGACCTGATCATCATACCTTGACCACGATCAGCGTTTTCCGTCATCTGCAACAAACACAACATAGTTCGGGCATAGCCCGTGCAGGGATGAGTATAAGATACTCAGTAGGGACCCCGAGACCCCCGAAGGTCTCCCAGAATCCACAGAGGATAAACCAAAAAGGAAAGATACAATCAAAAAGTAACATCTGACTCCACTTAGGTATATGCCCATACAAATACCTAAGTCATCAATTCCAGTTCGCTCCAACATCCGAGCCCAAGTTCGATCACATCCACACCGGAAATCACAACCCGATCAACACAAGAAAGCATAATGTAATCCACATAGGAAAGCAAGTAAAGATTCAGCTCATACAGGTATACTCTTTCGTATGATGATAGAGTTGATCAGATATAGACACTGATTCATCTAAGCCGTCGGACCCACACCGGATCGATAGGTACTAACCCCCGCAATGACCCACACAGGATCTGACCCACACAGGATCGATAGGTAACTAACCCCTACAATGACCCACACAGGATCGGACCCACACAGGATCTGTAGGCGCTGGCCCACACATGACCACTGAGCGCTAACCCACATAGGATCGGTAGCACTGATCCACGTTGGATCGCTGAGTTTTGTAGCCGTCGCCATCGAATCCACGGAGGATTACTGTACAATCGTCATCGTCGTCGCATTCGTAGCTAGCTCTAGGGTTCCCGCACACAGCAAGCTCGTTCGGGAGGTTCCGCTCCATGAGCGGAGGGGATGATACATCAACTGACACATAGCCCGAATTTGATGTATCCAAAAGTTCTGTATCATCAACAGGAACTCAATGCGACAGACAGCGCGTTGATCGGACGCCCGGTCTGAGCTTTTTCGTCCCAAGGGCCCGGTTGGTTTTTAAGTCAAATCCAACCAGACCATACTCCAACTGCATCCAAACCTCGAGAAGAGTAAGACAATAGGTCCGTCTCACTTAGAGTAATCCAACAAAGTCAACGGCACGTCAATCGGATGTCCGGAGCTCAAGTTATGAGCGTTTCCGCTACGAGGGCCCGGTTGGTTTCGTGTACAAACCAACCCAGCATATCCCAAAGTACTCCAAAAACTTGAGTGTAACATATTGAAACGACCGCCTTGATCCAAGAATCACATCGCCTTTAACGGTGCCTCGATTGGAGGTCCGCAGTCCACGTTATGGGCAAAAGACCGTGAGAGATCGAGAAGTGGGGGTTTCGGGCCCGGACCGACCCGGCCCGAGACCCCCTAGGTCGGCCCGAACCGGGTCGACCCGATCCGGGTCCGGGTCCAGCCCGCTTGGGCACGGTCCGGCCCGGCTGGCGCGGCTCGGCCCGGTCAGGGCGCGGCCCGGCCTGGTGGTCCGGTCGGGCGGCTAGGTCGTTTCGGCCGAGCGGTGTGGGGTGGCACGCTGCCCCCCGCCAGCAGGTAACCGCGGCCCCATGGGGGGCCTCTCTTTGTCAACGGACGTGGCTGAGTGCTGCATCCCGCCTCCTTCGGTCCTGCATGGTGGAAGCCCGTCTTGGCGGCGTGCCGGGCGTCGCCGCCTCCTGGCGGCCAACCGGTGCCGGTCGCCGCCTCCTTCCGCCGGCGCCGCCGGGCCGGTGAGGCACGCCGGCGGATTGCTCCGCGGACCACTGGACGAGCTCCGGTGGTCGGATTTGCCTTCCGTTATTGCCAATGGCCCTCCCGGGACTGGTTCTTCACTGCGAAGACCTCACAACACCCGTGCGGCCTGCTTCATCATCGCCCGCCAATCTGCACACCAATAACGAAGATACGGTGGGTTCGGACTTTTCCGTTGGTCCGCACCCACCGCGTTAGCGATTTAAAAAGGCTTCCAAAAAATATTAAACATATGTCGAGGGGATAAATAAAAAATATTTAATTTAATCAAAACCTGTACCTCGTCGAATTCGTTGAGCGAGGGTTCATCGAGGAAAATTACGTCACGGAAGAAGCGTCGCGGAAGAAGCGTCGCGGAAGAAGGGTCGCGGAAGAAGCGTCGCGGAAGAAGCGTCGCGGAAGAAGCGTCACGGAATAAGCATCGCAGAAGAAGAATCGTGGAAGAAGCATCGCAGATGAAGCGTCGCGGAAGAAGTTTCGCGGGAGAAGCGTCGCTAATTTTCGAGGATCTGGCGTTCTTCGCGTTCTACATGTTCTTCGCGTTCTTCGCGAGGAAGAGAAGATATTCAAGAGCTCGAGTGAAATCTCCCAAGCCTCTCAACACCACCAGCCTAATAAAAATAAAATTTTTCTTATTTTTATTTCACAAGCCATGCGTTTTAAAATTCAAAAACGAATGAAACAATTAAGTGAATTTATTGCAACGCTTAAACCGCCACATTAATGAGGCGTTTCTTAACCAGAATAAATGCAAGGGTTGACTTCATTAAAAAGGGGGGGGGGGTGCGTTACTTAAGAAGAAAAGAAACGGTGGGGCTCGTCTGGGTCCCACCTCACGAATATCCTTCCAAGTGGGTAGGATATTGTGGGTACCACATCATCCACTTAACATAGGTTAAGCGACTTAAAATAAAATAAATTGGTTGCACCATTTTATTTTATTCATTTACTTAACACGAAAATTTAAAAACCACACCCGAGCAAACACAACTCCGAAAAAAGTGTTTCCAAGAAAATACCGGCGCTGCGATTCTATCGGTGCCCTCAGAATTTGATTCCGAGCACCGGTTCAAAAGTAATAAAAACCCGCATGTTCGTTCACTGAACGTACCCGAGCTAAACTTCGGAAAAAGATTCTGGGCACATCGGGCCTCAGAACTAGGTGCTGTCAGAAACTGTGTTCTTGTAAATTTTCCATGAAAATTAAGAAAAAAAATTCCCTTGAATGTTTTTGGTCTTTACACGATGTTTTTCATATTTATTAATATTTTTATATTAAATATTAATTTTACATTAAAGGGGACTCTATGTTCGATGGTGTACCTGATATGCAACAATGGGTTTCTTTGAAATCTTACGTTGCACACTAATAATATAATATTAATATTTTAAATGGTAGTTAATGCCTAGTAGTTGTATTGGAGGGAATGTACATAACTAACTAAAATATTACTATACATTTTTTAAAATGTTTTTACATTTATCCATAAAATTTAGAGGCTTAAAATAAGAAAAGAATTCGATTTTAAGCATAAATACTCTAATATTCACTTAAAGGTCGATTTACTGCCTTTTGATGGCAAAACCTCATTAAATATAGTTTTGGTAACTTTTATACATTCTTATTTGACCATATATAGATTATTATTTAGAATAGGGACACAAAAAATTACATTGTGTCATTTTTTGGTATTTTTCTGATAAAATTCATTTTTTAATGAATAGTGAAAAATAATGTATTTTAATTCAAATATGATTTTTAATATAATTTATTTATATGGTTAGATTATCTTTTTAATTGTTTTTAAAGTGTAGTTAAATTATATTTTTACCATTTAATCCAATGTTTTTCATTGAAATTAATTTCGCTCTGAAATTGGACATAAACTAGTGTCAATCTTTTAATAGATATCGTTTCTTAAAAACACGCTATTTGTTTTGACAACAAGAATTAATTTTATATTAATTAATTAAACTTCTATGTTTTGAATTTTTTTAAAATAGACATAATTTTTGAATTCAGAATATCAAATATAGCTTAGGGTGAATTTTTGGTATTTTTCTGAAAAACTTCAATTTTTGATTAATAGTGAAACCACTAAGTAGTAGTTAAAAACTGAATTTTTCATTTAAATAAAATTTTACCACTTCTGTGAATTTAATTTCAAAAATTAGATATAAATGGTTATTATTAGTATGTAAAATTTGGTTCAATAAGATGAAAATATTTTTTGGTGAACAGTATTTTTGACTTTTATTTACTGCGGTTAAAGCTAAATAGGATAATTCAAGGTAAAAAAATATTATAATAATACAAAATTTCCTTAAAACTTGTTTTATGTTTATTGGATGAGTCATGGACAACCATGGGAATCCTTGGGTCGATTTTTGATCTCCGTGGAGCCACTTATGAGTGATTATGTCACTTTAGATTAATTAATTTAAAGTACATACCAAAATGACCAAAACAAATATCTTTTAGTAAATTAATTTTTACATATGGTTATATAAGTTATTGTTTCTAATATAAATATTATTCAGAAACATAAAAACATTTCCAACATCATGGTATTTTTTTATAATTTTAAGTCATAAAATATATAAAATTATTTGTGACACATAAATGAAGAAGTATTTACATCATTAATAAATGATTTAAATAAATAAGATTATAAATACTAAAACAATATCCAAAACCTATCTAATTTTTATTGGATGATTTTATTTCGAAGATGACTCATTTTATCGTTGACTTTAATGAGTTTTGGTCATTTAGAAACCAAAAATCTTTATGTAATAAAGTAATTGTTTCAATCTTTCCTAAAGTGCCCCTCCTCTCCCTTATAAAAGGAAACCACTTTTAACCCATTACTCACACATCTCAATCCCCTGGGATTATCCAATCCCTGACCAAATAATCTCTCAAGATCCCTCTATTCCACCTAGAATCATTTCCTTAGGCAGAAGGAACTTCAATAAGTCCTATTGGTTCAATCCAAAGGGAGTTACCCGAATTAAAGGTAACTGTTTCTCTTAAGTTATTTTGTTTTATTTTAGTTCTCCAACCCCATAAAAACTTTTTATACATTTCTTTTATAAAAACACCATAATAATCAATATATTTGTATGTTTTTATGAGAAGTATTAGAACTACACTTACACACACCTCTATCTAATGGGTAAAGAACATATTGTTTCTCTGGATGGAAAATTAACGCCTCACGAAATGATGATTGTTCAATTATCTTTTACCACCTCTCATGGTGGCCATTATGATGGAAGTGTATTTTTATATGATATATATTATGTTTTTATTTTCAATATATTCTTCTGAATTTTTCTTTTATATAATACATTTATGGTTTCCATTATGGTTCAACGTGATAATTTCATTTGAGAAAGTGCGGACTACCACCCCCTCAAAGTGATATGACTCGTTAATGCCATATATGGGACGTATAAAGGATGAAGTTAGTGATATTATATATGATATTATATGAGAATTATATTATAATTATTTACCATTATGTTTTAATTCCATTAAAATATGAAAGTGAAATGAAAGTAGCATTCATGCGTACGTACGACTTACCATCTCCATTAACGGTGCATTTCATTTCTTATGTCTAAATGTTATGTAATTTTATATATACATATATATACTGGATATATATGATATATATGATATCTAAATCATGAATATAATTCTGGAGATAATGGACTATTGACCACATGGACAACTTGTAATTATATGAAGTCTATTTCTGACTCAAGTACCAAATATCGACAAAATGGCCATTATTAACATAAATGATTGCATAATGTTTATAACATAGTAATAAGTGATATAAAAAGAATAATAAAAATTAAAAGGTTATTAAGAAATTATATATTAGATTTAGTTTATTATTCATGAAGAACAAGGAACCAATAAGTCATGTTGTACACGAGGAAAGGGGTTTCTTATCTCACTTTTAATTCCATGAGATTTTCATTATTCTCCACTTATTTATTGCACGTGGTGTATTTTGTACTGTAATTTGATATATGTTATCCTGATTCTAATAATATTAGTGGTATTATTTTATTCATTTGGTGGTTATTATCTTTTGTTCATACGACTCCATTAATTACAACGCGGTAAGTGGTTTTCATCTAACTTTTTATTCCTGTGAGATTCCTGCTATATTTTCCACTATTCACTTTTGTGTGGTGTATGTACTACCCATGGTTTTATTATTTTTGTAATTTACTCAAATTTATGAATATTTACATATTCATTTAATTATAGTTATTTCATGGGGTGTATGTTTCGCATGTTACCAAATCGGTAAGGGAATCTTTCACCCTCTTTTAAAATATTTCTTTTCATTATGTATTTTAATTTAAATCTTATTATGTTTGGATATGTTATTCTATAATTTAATTTCTATAAATTTCAAGTCCAAGTTATGAGATACCATTTTTTCTCTCATCAACTCATTTTCTAAATTTTAATGTGACGTTGTATGGATGTCAAATTTCTATAAGAGAACTTTTTTATCCTAATTTCCATTCCTTGAGTTAATCTTCTAATTATTAATTATTTAATGCTATGATTATATGTGGAATCGTTGTTTTTTTATTTATGTTTTACATTCCACTCCCCTTTGGGTGGATTTAATTTTTATACACATAATAACTCAATTGATAAATTCTCAAGTCATCGATAAGAACTTGATAAGAGTAATTTTAACTCAATTTCCATTCATTGAGTTATACATCCAAGACATTGGTTTTTTATTAAAAAGAATGTGTGTGAATATACTCTGATTGATTTAAACTGAATATCCAATCATATTTATTGTATTTAAATTTGTCACACATTATTATGTAATTTATTTGCCGTAATTTGAGGATATAGTTTTTATAATGGATTTCGTCTCAATTTACATTCCACTGAGGCTTCATTATTGTTATACACCAATTAAATATTATATGGTGTATATACTATCCTTTGGCATATTATATCATGAATCCCCTTATTCTCATGAAATTATAAAGATCCGATTAAATGTTATTCATCAATTATTTGTATTCAAGCATCTCTCATTTTGTTAAAAACTCTTTAACTAAAATATCGTTTTAATTTTTTTAAAGAATTGTTCATGTAAATATTTCTCAATAATGTAAATGATTTAAAAATGGTTTTTAGAATTTAATTATATGGACATTAATGGTTTGAAATGATAATTCATTTAAAAGTTTCAAAGTGTTATGCGACACTTTGATTCTAAAATCTCTTTATTAAATGTTTTAAATGGTTTTGAAAATGGTTTGATAAAGCATTGTTTTTTTTGAATAGATTTAATTGAAATATTTTGATTGGAATGTGGAAATTTAATCATTCCTTTATTCTTGTGTTAAGTGTTATGAATATGTTAGGTTCCTGGGAATTTGTTACATAAACAGCTGGTTTCGTGATAAACCTAGGGCGGGTGAGCCAGAGATAGCTCTCCAATGCATTGGGTAACATGTCGGAGGTAGCAGTTAATGTTTTTCATAAGAGATTTAGAGAATATACTATGATGGGTATTCCAACATTACTTCCTACCTAGCTGTGATAACTATAATGTAATTATTTTATGTATGCCATAAGTTACATTTATGATTTATGATTTTTATCTGTTATTCATAAATCTTTTGATTTCATGAGGTATGTTATGATCGAAAATTATAGTTTCATTTATTTGTATTTATTTATGGGTTATTGTTTCTTTCTTATATTTTATAACCCTTACTATTCTTTTTATGTTAATCCCAAGTTTTTGAAATGTTTTTCACAGGTTCTAAGGAAGGGAAAGAGAAAGGAATTATTCAAGAAGATTTATTTCAAAAAAATATCTCTTTCTTTATTTTAGAAGTTTTATTTTTGTGAAAATTGGTTATAGTAGAAGTGTCTAATTTTTTATATTCAAGTTGATATGTAATAGTTGTGGCCTAATTTTCTAAAACTCTAAACCGGAAAAGATCCTCAATGTGAATTCTGGATTTAACTCAAGATTAAGTAATGTTTAAAGTTGGGTCCTTATACTAACACATGTACTAATCATATTGAATGAGATAATTATGACCATGGGCATCCTTGGGTATATTTTGGGACCCCATGGATTTGATTGGTTGTAAAAATGACATTTTATAATAATTAATTTAATGTAAAGATAATTGTTACCAAAATGTATATCTTTTACAAAATTGATTATAATATAGGGTTATATAACTGATATCTATTTATATAAATAGGCATTAGAAATCTAAAATGCTTTTATACATCATGTTACTTTATTTATAATTTTTAGATATTATATAAATATATTTATATAAGACAAAATTACAATGTAGTGATTACCTTATTAATGAATGATTCAAATAAATGAATTTATAACTATTGTAATAAATTTAATATTAACATTTTGATGCCATAAAAAAAATTTATAGATGAAATTGTAACATTATAGATATACCAATGCCTTTGGTTCAATGTAATAAAGTTTTTATGAAATTTTAAAAAGGTCAAGTATGAATAGTGTCCAAAATTGACATAATTCATAACTGAAAAAATAAAATAGATTATTAAATCGTATTAAATTCATAAAAATATAATATTCTGAAAACTGGTTTAAATAAGTCCAAATTTGTCATAAATAAATTTTTAGGGGTCGTTTTACAAGATATGGTAATTAAATTAACCCAAAATATGTAAATAACATGATATCACAGTAAGATTAAAAACGGTAAAATAAGGGTTAAACCAAAAAGATAGGATAAAACAAATATTCCAAATGTGTCTAAAAATTATTTTATAATGGTTATTTGAACCAAAATAATCTTATATTATAATTAAATATGATTTTTACCATTTCTAATCAATATTTAATTTATAATAAATTAATATTTTTGGAGTTTCCTAAAGTGACCCTTCACTCTATTATAAAAAGGAACACACTATGTCTCCTCTTCCCTCAATTTTAAGCCTTCATGCTCTACCAACCCCTAAAAATTTATCTTCCCAACATATCTAGTAACATTATACAGGTTATTTTCTTCTAATAAGACCAACTCAAGTGCCCTAATAAGAAATTTAAAGGAGGCATGTCGATGAAGAGGTAATCTCTTCTACTAATTCATTCAAATTTCTTTGTTCTTATAATTCCTTTTATTTAGTTGTTTCATTATAAAGTAAAAAACATTAGTACCAATAATATAATTATATTTTATTATAATTATTAAACAACCCCATTTCACCTTCTACCCATCCTACTAAATTAAAATCATTGTGCGTGCGTACGTACGACTTACCATCTCCACATCGTGGTGTAATCTGTTTTTCACCACCGCCTTACTTGGATAGGTATAATGGTGGAAATAATGACTATAAATTATTATTATAGAATGGTACTAATTATTAGATATTATACACTATCCTCTTCAATATTATTAAAAAATTATGAGAACGATATCATCACTCGTGCATACGTACGACTTACCGTGTCCACGACGTGATGATATTCATTCTCCACGTTAACTATTCAAGAATAATTATAAAGTATATATAAAAAATAATAATGAAATATATCGAAGAATAATAATTTATGATATATATATTTCATTTACTTACTTCCATTAAATTTAATAAGTAAACAAAAAACAGCGTTCATGCGTACGTACAGCCTGCGGTCTCCATGAATAGTGCATTCTATTTCGTTCAACTATCTATCATATATATATTTATATAATAAATATATATAATATATAAATAATATTTTACACATTTATTTATGTAAATCATTATATAAGTAATTATACAAAAAATAAAAATTCAAAACACATATGATAAATAAAACGATTATTACCCAAAACACTGCTTTAACATGGAATTGAGAAACAAAACAGGTTATATAAAGTCATAAGTGAATCATATATGATATAATAAATATTATCATGGTTCAATTACATGTTAATAATATTTTTAAACCCACTATATAGATGTTTTGGACACATATGAAAGAAATCAGACCTAAGGTATGGGATAATTTTGCAATCTAATTTTTATTCGAGATTGCTTATACGTAAGTATTAACTAGGGTTATATTTATCATCCATGTCCTTGTTTTATAAAAATGTTTTCATAAAATGTTTAATATTATTGCATGTCTGTTTAAAGTAATTTTTACTCATTTTTGACTTCATCTACATGTTATGGAAGGAATCATTATTTTTATTACCACACAAGGTACTTTTTGACTTTTCCAGCAAAAGTACAAGGAGAATGCTTTTTTTAACTTTATATGGACTAAACCGGTTTTTACATATTCATGAAGCCTTATTTCCATGAATCTTCCTCTACATTGTTTCATGTTTTTTCAAATAAATAATTTTTTTAAATTGTGTGGAATTTTGAGTAAAGAAAACTTTTTTTAAGAAGAAAAGATATTTTCCTCTAGAACAGACTTCAAGGGTTTTATAAAAATTATTTTCCATATAAGACGATGCATTTATATAGATTTATGTTTCTATCTTTATTATTACTATGATTTTATTGTGTTAATGATGGAATGGTATTTTATATTGATTATTTTATGATTGAATGATATTTAAGAATCCCATTTAATTTCTTGGGATATGTTATGATGAATGATTTATTTTTTGGGGCACATGTAAGAATATTTTCATTATGAGATGGGTGGGACCTATATCTCCCTCTAATTAATTGGTTAATGATTTATATCCCATTATATATACATGGATGTAATGAAAAGAAAATATAGTTTAGTAATGTAGGGATGGAAAGTCATTTAAACTCAATCTAGCTATTGACTTCATCTACTATGATAGTCTTGCAATCAATGCCTTGGCTAGTATGGTAATCGAATTATGTTCAAATTTTTTTTTACCAAAATTCAATGTTTTATGACAATTATATTTTACCATGTTTGATGTTCTATTATGATATATTCCTTACATACTTCTATGATTTATTTCATGACTCAATATTTATATGTTTAAACATTAAGTTCAAGTTTTTATGTTCAAATGTATATTGTTTGTTTTATTTTCTCCATGTTTACCCTTACTGGTCATTTTTTCTCACCCTTTTTATGTTTTCTTTCCCCCAATATATAAATAAATTTTTTAGGTAGGAAAAATAGGGAATATCTTTTTCGTAGCTGTTGAATTTCATTAACCATGATTATAAGATTATGTTCTGAGTTTCCAAAGAAACTACACTAATATGGTCTTTAGGCATTCAGTTGTCTCGTGTATTAAGAATTCCTCAAAAGAAATGTAATTTCCATGTATGTCATGTTTGTGTCTCTATAGTGGGTATCAGAGAAAATGTTTTGTTATCCTTTGGAAACTAGGATGCAAAAACTTTAGTAAGATTCCAAGAGATATTTCTAAGGTATGTCTAGGGATTACCCTAAGGTTAAGTATAAGTAGATGTTACAATCCTAAAATTATGATAACGATCATGATTTACCTATGATTAAACCTAATATGTTTGAGATTGAATTTAATCCCCTTTATTATGTTATTTTCCTAGTATGAGTTTTACCTCTCACAATATTTTTTTAGGTTTCAGAAAATGTTTGGAAACATGATGACTCTTGTTAATGGAGAATATGGTGGACAATGGAATGATATTCTCCATGAAAAACCAAATGAAATGGGAGTTGGAAGGATAGATTTCATTGTAATGGCTAGTAATGAATCTCATAATATGATCAATAATCTCAATATTGGGGAGTTTCCTAAAGTAGCTAATAAGAGAAATATAGAGTTTCATGGTGATTATAGATGAAAGAAAGTTCAATTTTCATTGTGTAAATAATGTGGGAAGAGTAATCAAGATTAATGTTTCAATAGAACTAGAAGATTCTCTAGGTTTGTAATAGAGGGACACATAGCAAGTAATTGAAACGGAAAAGGATTCATTAACACAATAGATAAGGTTAACGGTATTACTATGACATCAATATCTGTTAAAAGTTTTAAATGTGGAATCTACCAGAATTATGAAAATCGATACCCTAAGGGAGAATCTCATGAAGATAATCAGAATGTTCGTATGGGTAATATTTATGTTAATTATGATGAAGATACTACAAATGATATATGAAATGAATGAAATGCTGAGGAAGAAAATCATGATGCTCGGTCCATTGTTTAAGAAGGTAGTAAAACGATTACATGTTTTTCAAGATTATAGTTGTATAAATAATTTAATGGTACTATGGAATAAAGAAACATATAAGGATTGTTACACTATATTTTTTTCTTATGCATTGGAATGTATATATTGAATGTTACTGGTAACCAAGAAAGGTTTTGGGAAGCACAATGTATGCGCATAATGAAGGGATAATTAGATAATGATTTGTTTGATTTTATTAATGAGCTCATGACTTATATAAGGAAAAAGTGATATCATGGTTTGAGTATAAATTTTTTTTGGGATTTTGGTGTGTTGAAAGAGTTAATTTTGATTGAATTCATCATTGTTTAAAGAGAATCAATGATTAAGGCATTCACATGTTTGGATTGCGATAACTAAGAACTGCTAAATGATTTATCGGAGATAAATGTTATGTCGATTTAGTTCACCACTTTCTAAAATTTTATATTTTTTAGATTTTGGAAGGATTTTAATTTTATCCATTTGTGTATAGTATAAGTTATTTTCTATTTTATGTTTATTAGATTAATGTATTATCTACCTATAGGTAAACTTATGCATATTTGATTACCTGTGCTAAAAGTTTTGTTGACATAAATGGAATGACCTATCATTATATCGAATTATCTGCTAACACTTTACGATTGAAAAAAAATCAACTATATTTAATTAAATTATTTATAATGTGGAAATTTTCAAGGCATGACCAATGATTATATTGTACTAAAATAAAGTAAGTATTTCCTCTCATGTTATTTATCTTTAGGAAAAGGATCTTGAAAACAAAAAAATATTATCCTAGTAATTTCTTATTCGATGAATCAGATGGTCCCTTAAATCATAATAGATTTATGTCTTCCTGATAGTTAACTTTATCCAAACCTTATTCTCTATCATAATCCATTAGAATGTGATGGTTATATTTCTCTTCCATATCCATGTTTTCCCATCCCACCCATATTCTCCTATGTGGAAACCCAGTTATGAGCTACTTTGGGTAACTGTTATGTTTTTAAGGTTATTTTTTAAAATTAAGTTTTAGTATTCCTTTTAAAGATGTGGGTTTCAATGAAAGATACTTTCATGTAGGAATCCATTTATAACCCTGAATAATTTCAAAGGCGAAATTCATTTTAAGGGGGGTATTATGTATCACATCGTGAATTTATGATATGGATTATGTTTGATTTTTTCGATGTCTTATGTTGTATGCTATACCAAGATTATCATGCTCTATACACAACATTGTATTAGCTTGCAGTATATGCAATACTATTCTTTGCTTTTGTTGCACACAATTTGAAGTTTTATTGATAGAAGTCATTTCATACAACACTGTATAGATTGTTTTCAATGTATAAATGAAGTAAGTTTAGATTATTTTATTAGAAACACAAAAGGTTTATTTTACTACACGTAACACTGACTTGGCTTTAATTTCACATAGGACCAACCTTCTTTGATAGCTTGTATTGTATGCGATAAAAAGTTTCACTAAACAACTATATATTATTAAAATATTATTATGAAATCAGATATAAACTAGCCATTATGAATAGTATTAACAAAATTTTTTATTTTATATAACATTTTCATTAATATTATATATTTTCTTGATCATGATTTGAGGAAAAAATAAATTTTTCAGATAAAAAAATTATTTTTCAAAAAAATTCAGTTTTATCACCATTCGATGGTGCACCCATTTTAAATATAGTTTTTTACAATTTTATAATTTAAATTTTACAAATATAAAATTCTTTTTTAGAAGAGGGACATAAAAAATTACTTTTTCTAAATTGTTTTTATTTATTTTTTTATAAAATCCACATTTTAATGAGTTGTGAAAAAATACTATATTTTAATTCAAAATGGCCTTTCCAACTAATTTATTTATATAATATGATTATATTTTTAATTAACTTTAAGGCTTAATTATATTATATTTTTATCATTTAATACATGTAGTTCATTTAAATTAATTACAATTTAATGTTGTACAAAACACATGTAAATCGTTTGATTGTAATTACTTCTTAAAAAACTGCTTTTTGGTTTTGACAATAGAAATTAATTTAAATTAATTAATACAACTTCTGTGTTTTGAATTTGGAAAAATAGATTCAATATTTGGGATTATGAGGTTCAAATTGTGTAAAAATTAACAATTTATTTTTGGTAATTATAAATAGTAACATTAGTAATTATTATTTTTACCATGGTTAAAGGGTAAATTTGGTAAATAAAGGTAAGAAAATAATATTATAATAACATTAAACTACCCTAACACATATCTAATTAATATTTTATGAGATATTTTCCACCATTTTCATACTTTGGTAGATTTTGGGACCCCATGTATTCACATGGATGTGTAAATGACGTTTTATAATAATTAATTTAAAGTAATGATAATTATAACCAAAACATATATCTTTTACTAAATCAATTATAATATAGGGTAATATAACTGATATCTATTTCTATAAATGGGAATTAGAAATAAAAAATTATTTCATACATCATGGTATTTAATTTACAATTTTTAGATGTTAGATAAATATATTTATTTATGACAAAATTATGATGTAGTGATTACCTTATTTATGAAAGATTCAAATAAATAAAGTTATAAATATTATAATAAATTTATTTTAAATTTTGATATCATACATGAATTTTATGGATGGAATTGACATAATAAGGATGAGTTAATTCCTTTGTTTCAAAGGAATCAGGTTGTTATGAATATTTAAAAAGGTCAAGTATGAATAAGGTCCAAAATTGACATAATTCATAACTTAAAACATAAAATAGTTTATTAAGAGATATTAAATTCCTAAAAATATAATATTATACGAAATGGATAATATAAGTCCAAATGGGCCATAAATAACTTTTTTGGGTCGTTTTACATGATATGGTAATTACATTAACCCACAATATGTAAATAACAAGATATCATGGTAAGATTAAAAAGGGTAAAATAAGGGTTAAACCAAAAAGATAAGGATATAAAAAATAATCAAAACATATCTAAAAATTATTGTATGATGGTTATTCAAACCAAAATCATATTATATTAGAATTAAATAATTTTTGGACCATTTTAAATCTAAATTTAATTGATAAAAAATTAATATTTTGAGAGTTTCCGAAAGTGTACCCTCCTTTCATATAAAGGTCAGCTACTCCCTCTCTTCTTATCTCCATTTTGAGCCTTCAATCTTGGAAAAACCCTAAATAATTAACTTCCAAACTTCCCTAGTAACATTATATAGGTGATTGTCTTCATAAAATACCAACTCTAGTGCCCAAATAGAAAATTTAATGGAGGCACATCGTGGTAGAGATAATCTCTTCTAATTATCCTTTCAAATTTATCTCTTCTTATACATCCTATTCGTTAATATTTTCATTATAAAGTAATAAAATTAGTGTCAAAAATATACTGATATGTTTTTATAAATATGAGACAACCATATGTCACCTTTTATCCGTCCTACGAAAATTGAAATCACTACGTGTGCATACGTATGACTTACCGTCTCCACAACGTGATGTAATCTGTTTTTCACCACCTCCTTTCATTGATAGGTATAATGGTGGGAAAAATAACTATATACTATTATAATAACATGATAATAATTATGATATATTATACACCATCAACATCAATACCAGTTGGCAATTATGGGAATGATATTGTCGCTCGTGCGTACGTACGGCTTACCGTCTCCACGACGCGATGAGATTCATTCTCCACGTTAACCTTTCATGAATGATTATAAATTATATATAATAAATATTCATAAAATATATGAAACAATAATACTATGGGATTTATGTATATATATATATATATCTATTTCATCTACTTACTTCCATTCAATTTAATAATGAAACGAAAACACCGTTCATGCGTACGTACACCCAACCATCTCCATGAATAGTGTATTCCATTTCATTTATATATCAATCATGTATATATTTATATAATAAATATAAATAATATATAAATCATTTTTAAATTATTTTATTATTCAAATCATGATATAATTAATAATATCAAGAATAAAAATTCAAAACACGTATGATATATAAAAGAATTATTACCTAAAATGTTGCTTTAACACGAAATTGGCAAATGAACGGGTAATATAAAGTTGTAAGTGAATAATATATGATATCATAAATATTATTATGGTTATGTTACATGATAATAATATGTTTAAATCCAATATATAGGAAATTCAGTCACATATAGAATAAATCAGACCTAAGGTAAGGGATAATTTTGCATTCTCATTTTTATCCGATATTGCTTATATGTAAGTATTTATAGGGGTTATATTTATCATCCATTTCCATGTTTTCTAAAAAAATTCATAAAATTTTTACTATTCTTCCAAGTATTTTAATGTAATTTTTACCCATTTTTTACATTAACTACATGGTATGGAAAGAATCTTTCATTTTTTTACCATACGAGGTACTTTTTTGACTTTTCCAGCAAAAGTATAATGAGAATTCTTTTTTTAACATATACAACCTGAATAGGTTGTTACATCTTCATGAAACCATATTTCCATGATTCTTCGTCTAAACTATTTCACATTAATTTTCAACAAAATTCTTTTCTTTTAAAATTGTGTTACACCTTGAGAAAAGAAAATGTTTTTGGAGAAGAAAGGATATTTTCTTTAAGAACTAAGTTCCATTGTTTTATCAAGATTATATTCCATATATGATAAGGATTTTAAATAGGGTTATGTTTCTCTCCCTATTATAACTATGATTTTATTGTTTTAATGATGTAATGATCTTTTATATGGATTTTGTTATGATGGAATGATATTTAATAACCACGTTTTATTACATGGGTTATGTTATAATGTTTGATTTATGTTTTGTGGTACATATATAATGATTTCATTAAATGGTAGGTGGGACCTATATCTCCCTCCAATAGATTGGGTAAATATTTATATCTCATGAGATAGAAATTGATGGAATGACCAGTAAATATAGTTCAGTAATATAGGGTTGGAACAACATGTAAACATGGATCAGTAATGGGCTTCATCCACTATGATAGTATTGGGAGCAATGCCTTGTCCACTATGGAAATCATATGATGTGCTTAATAGTATTCCAAAATTACATGTCTAATGAAAATGCTATTTAATCATGGTCGATGTTCCTTTATGATCTGTGCCTTATGTACTACCAAGATTTATTTCATAACCCAAGATTTTGATGTTTAAACATTTTGTTCATGTTTGTACGTTCAAATGTATATGGTTTGTTATACTTTATCCATGTTTACCCTTACTGAGAATTAGATATAAAACATTTTATGTTTTCTTTTCCCCAGGATAAAAAGAATGGATTTAGATAAAAAACAAAAAGGTAAGATCTTTTTGGGAGATGTTGAAGATCTTCCACCATGATTATAATATTAGGTTCTGAGTTTCCAATCAAATTAAACTAATAAGGACATTGAGCGTTTATTTGTGTCGTGTATTAAGTATTACTCAAAAGAAATGTAATGGACATGGACATCTTGTATTAGTCACAACATCCACACTCCCTCAAATTTTAAAATAAACATTATATATGAGATTAATCTACATAATTTTCATCGTTAATTTTAGCATTGATATCATTGGCTACATCTTATTTCCTAGACTTCCTATCTCACCAATATTATGATAAATATTCATCCTTTTCAAGAAAAAACATGTATTGATTGATTTTAGATTACGATATGTAGTGACATTTGAATATCTCATTAAATTATATTAAATAGATTACAATTCAAAGACTAATTCTATGATGATGGAGAGAGAAGAAGAACATTTCTCTCAAATCTACAATGGCGTTCTCATTCAATATATGATCTTTAACAGATTATCATCATGGATTTGTTCAATCTTGATTAGGAATTTTCTTTCAATAATGATCATCCCTTAATCATGGGTAATGGTTCATTATATCCTATAGACCCCCCTGTTTTGAGATAGAAGGGGTTTCTTTTGACGAAGCTCTTTCTGGATCCTCTGATCTAAGAAAAGGAGGTATATCTCAATCATCTAATATTAGTAGACTTGAAAATGGTGGTTTCTCTATTGTTATGGATATGGATTATTTGAAATAACATATTGATATTTTTATGTTTTCAATTATTGGCCATGCTATTTATTTTAAGGGGGATAAACCCTGGACTTACATTGATCTTGAAATTAGGATCTCTCATTGTTGGAGATTTATTAATTCAAAGTTAATTCCTATTGGGAGGGGTTTCTTTCATATAATCCTTTAATGTAGGGATGATTTTAGAAGTGATTGGGACTTTAGTATTCTACAACTTAAACCCAAACATTGAGAATATCTTAATGGGATGTTAATTTCATTCCCTTCATTCATAAGAAAATCAATGCTAATATTTGGATTAAACAACATGGTTTGAATTGGATGTTTTGGCATCCTAAGATCGTTAATGACTTTGCCTCATGCATTTTCAATCCTATTTTTATGGATCAGAAAACATTGGAGGGGGGTCTATATTATTTTTCAAGAATCCTTGTTTATGTTAATTTGAAAATCAAAAGATTAGATAGTATCACCATTATTGATAATGCTAATAATATTGATGTTAATGTGGAGTACGAATGAGTTCCAAATTTTTGTTATGTCTACAATATTGTTCGCCACTTTGTTGTTAATTATTTAATGATTAAAAAAAAACTAAATGAGGTACCCTATGAAAAGGATTGGAAAGAGGATAACCAATATAAAAATAACCAGAAGGACTTTGTTGATGAGGAGGGTACTACAAAGGATTTACCTATATCTTCTGAAGATACAGTTCCAAATAAGAAATCCTGGGAAAATATCACTAAATATGTTGAACAGGGTAAGATTATTGATCTTCCTAGTCCTCCTGCTCATATTTTTCATGAATCCTTGTAAAATTAGTTAGATAAAAATTTTCTGATGCATGTTATGGAGGATAATATTTATGAGCTTTTGGATTCTATAAAGGAAAACAAACATAATATCCCAACTAAAAATACTCCAATCATTACAGATTTGGTTTTGATTTCCATTGCACCTATCAGTACTCTTGCTTAGGTTGTAGGGGATTCATCTAGGGGTATCACTCTGGTACATGAGATTTTGAGGCTCCTGCTTCATCCAATGTAGGCTCTGCGTTACGGGAAGTGGGTATTGGTGATCCTTCTTCATACAATACATTTTATGCAATGCAGGAAGTGATGATTGAGGATCATGTCTCAACTATTGATAATGTTAAAGTAGAATCTACTGAGACTAAGGCTCTTGATTCAGCCAATATAGGCTCCACATTACAGGAAGTATGGATTAATGATCTTGCTTCATCCCAAATAGTTTCTTTAATATAGGAAGTGATGATTGAGGGTCATGTTTCAACAGTTGATACTATGGAAGTACAAGCTGCTGAGATTATACCACCTGATTCATCGAGGGGTGATGCTAATTTATGGAATATGGGGGATCCTGATTTATCCAGTAGTCCGGTTGAAATTATTATTGTTGGTCCCATGAATTCAATTGGAAAAGGAAACATAATCCCCTCTTATATTAACGATCTCTTATAAGGGGTATCCACCCATGAGAGAAAGGTTAGAAGGCCTCCTTTATCTGGAAAACAAAAAAACTGTAGGGGTCAAATAAGGAGGACTTTGTCCTGGTCATAGATTTAAATTAAGCTTTTGTTCTGGAATTGCTTTGGACTAGAAATTCATGAAACTATAAGGTCACTTATTATCTTCAATAAAAACATAGCCTCTTCTTATTGGTATGTCTGATCCTAAATGTTTTTTTTTCTCCATGTATTTCAAATTTTAAAACTATGGGATTTCATCTTGTGGATTTTAATGGAGGTCAATTGTAGATTAGGAGATTATGGTTTTTGGATCATTTCTCCTTAACTGATATTTCTATTCTTGATATTAGCGAATAGTTGTCACTTGTTCTTTCAATTTTCTGGGTCTTCAGCATCTATACTCTTTTATTTATGCCCATAATCAATATCAGGATCGAAGGAACATATGGATGGACATTGGATCTCTTAAAACTGTCATCTCTAGGCCATAGACCATTCTTGTAGACTTCAATTCTATCAGGTAATCTGATGAGAAAATAGGATCCATGAATAACTTTATCTCTTCAAGAGACGTCAAATCATGCATTTATGATAATGGTTTGATTGAAGATTACCAGGTCAAGGATAAGTACACATGGTACAAGAATGTTTTGGATCGAGTTGTTACCAGAAGAATTGAAAGGGCCTCTAATAATGAATCACGTATTGGTTTTTAGGGATCCATTTCCCATGTGACTCTCTCTATAATTAATTTTGATCATCATCCCATTTTGGTTGATCTTGTGGGCAAGGATCCCAAGCCCTAACTACCTTTTATATTTAATAATATTTGGTTCAATCATCATGAATTTAGGTCAATTGTTGAGTAGATATGGAATTCTTGGAATGGTAAAGATAATGACTTGTCTTGTGTTACCAAACTCAAAATTTGTAAAAGAGCTCCGAAGTTATGGAGTAATTTTTTTTCAGTTCTATTAACTCTGGATTTTTTTTCCATGTTGAATATCTTCAACACATGTAGGAGTAGAACACTTCTAAAGATTTCTCCTCTTATGTTATGGGGGAGACTCATCTTGTTTTCAAGATAAATAACTTGTTGAATTTCAATGATTCTTTTCAATGAGGAATGTTTAGGGTGAATTGGCTAAGATATGGTGATATATATTCAAATTTTTTTTAATATTTGTAGAAAATTAGGAATGTTTTTTTGGACTCTCTCTTTAATCAGAAATGGAAATACTATTTTTGACAATAGGAATGGTCATTCTGAGCATGTTGTTACTTAGTTTAAGGATATCTTCAATGGTCAAGTCCCTCATGCTGATCTAGTGGAGAGTATTATTTAGAATCTCGTTAACCAAGTGGATACTTGAATCATTACATATATTTGGAAGGACATTAAAATATAGAAAGTGGTATTTAGTCTAAATCTTAATAGCTCTCCTAGTCCTGACGGATTAGAAAAATTTTTCATCCAAAAATATTGGGATATTATTAATGTTGTTGTTTTCCAGTTGGTTTCTCAGTTTTTAAAGGAGGGTCTTTTACTTATGGGTTGAATGCTCAGTTCATTTCTCTTCTTACAATGGTGTAAAATTCCAATGAGATTCAATTGTTCTATCTAGTTTCCATGGCCAACACAATTTTTAAACTTATTTGCAAAATCTTTTCCATGAGGTTATCTTCTGTTTCTAGTAAGATTGTTTATCCAAATCAGTTTGGCTTCATAAAATATAGGTCTATTCAGGATTTTCTCATTACAAATTTTGACTGTTTCGATATTCTTATAAAATCCACAAGGGGTGGTATTATTGCACTCAAAATTGATTTCAAGAAAGCTTTTGATTCTATAAACTAGAATTTCATTTTTATGGTTCTTCATTCATTTGTTTTTAATGGTGTTTTCATTAATTGGGTCAAAATATCTTTAGAGTCTTCTTGAATCTCTATTTTTATTAACTATTTTCTTGAAGAATTTTTGTTTTTCTAGAGGGTTTTGGCAAGGGGAACCTCTTTTTGCAATCATTTTTTCTATGTCCGAAGAATTTTATTAGAATATTACTTTCTATTAATTATGGAAATGGAAAATTAAAGTCTATCTATTTAGGTAGAGGTTTGGTTGCTTATAATCATTTATTGTATGCTGATGATATCATTCTATTCACTAAAGTGGAAAAGGGAAATATTCAGAACCTCAAATGGGCCATTTTACATTATGAAAATATTTTAGGACAAGAAATCAGTGGGAATAATTCTTTCGTCTACTTTTGTTGAAATTTCTCCACCTCTAGGATGATGGAAATTGTTAGAGAATTAGTAATTGATGAGGGATCATTACCCTTTACATATTAGGGTATTCCAACATTTTGGGGGAGGTAAAAGCATGTTATTTTTTGGCTATTCTTAGTAATACAAGAAGGCATCTTTCATCTTTCAATGAAAAATCTCCCTCCTTGGAGGGTCGTGTATGCTTGGTCTGGGGTGTGATTATTTCTATGTATGTATATTCCTTAGTGTCTTATAAGTGGATGGTATATCTCATCAAGAGTATTAATTTTTATTTAAAAATTTTCATTTGAAGTGGTAACATTCTATAGAGGAAATTAGCCATGGTTTCATGGAACAATTGTTGTAAACCTTATGATGCAGGGGTCTTGGTATAATGAAACTTTCTCTGTTAAATGATTCCTTGTAGGCATCATTGATTTGGAGGATGTTAAATAGTAATTTATTGTTTCTTGATTTCCTTAGAAATAAATTCAAGGATATACCCAAAAATGGTGCTTTTAATCACACGGATTCATCTGTTTGGACTACTTCTAAATCCACTTTCTCTTTTATTGATTCTCATACTAGGTGTCTTGTTTCAAAGAACACATCTTTATCCTTTTGGAATGACAACTGGACTATTTTTTCACTTTTAGATGATAATATGATGGATGATCTTAATGTGGACTTGGATGCCATGATTAAGGACCAACTCGATACTATAGGGAATCACGCAAATCATATTATCAATACTGTACGAGACTATTAATTTTCTAACAGAGTGGATTTTAGGGCCTAGAAACCTGATTTCAATGGTTGTTTATCTTCTAAAAAAATTACATACATTCATTATCATGCAACACAGATTTTATTTGGATGAGTGAGTTTTACATCAACATTATAATTCCCTCTAAGACTCTTTTGGCATGGGGACTGGATCACAGGAAGATTCCTATGGATTGATTCCTTCAAGAATGTGGTATTTATTTTTGTTATTTGTGTGTTCTTTGACATCAGGATAGGGAAGATATTGACCATTTTTTATTTGTTGCGTTACTTATTCATCCATATGGAAGGCTCTTATTGATATCATTGAAATCCCACTTCCTTGTATTTCTTCTATCCAGGAATTCCTCCAAGGTTGGAACTAAATTGTGATTTCTCCACAACTACTGAATCTATTTTGGGTGGCTTCTATGGTGATTTTTTTATATTATTTGGTCTACTCGAAAAATGTTAATTCATGACATATACTATTTTTCTATCTGTGGTTCCATTTCCTCTAGACTCATTGTTGTTCAGTAGAAAAGAACATCAAAGAAGCATTATTGATTTATCTTGGTGTGTGACTTGCTCATTTATAACCAGATCACTGTCAATGGGACATTTCATCCTCTGCATATAACTTTTGAAGTGTTATAGAAGGATCAATTTTTCTTGTGGATAAAAGTCAATTCTGATGGATCTTCTTGTGGTAATCTAGGGCCTTTGGGATATGGTGTTTTTTTTCCGGAATCATAAAGGGGATGTTCTTTGATGTTTTCATGGTTCTTGTGGTATTTCATATTCTCTTGATGCTGAAATTCTTAGTATAATTGTTGTGGTAGAGAAATCCAATGATCACGGTTGGAATAATTTTGGATTCGAGAGTGATTATATCGGGTTCATCTCTACCATTAGGATGGATTACTCTCACTTGGTTTGGAAGCTCACAAATCATTGGTGAAAATGCTTGGATACTCTTTTCTCCCTGAATCATATCATCGCTCCCATTTATAGGGAATCTAGTTCAGTTGATGATTGTCTTTAAAATAAGGGAATCAATGGAATTTACTTTTCTAGGTTTGATCAGGCTCCTTACGATTTTAATCCATTTAATAAAAGGGGTCATGAGAAATATCCAATTTTTAGACTTGTGTAAGTTGTTTTTGACAAGGTTGGAGGCACGGTATCTCATTCATGGTAAATTTTTCTTGATCTTTAGTCATGTTAAATGAGGATATCTCTAGATATTCTCTCATCAGGAAGACTACTTATGGTGGTTTCTCAGTTGTGGAGGTTCAAGAGCTTTCTTGTTCTTCTTTGATGTGTTGTACTTATCCTATTGTGCTGCTTGTACTTCTATGATGGGTGTTTAAGTGTATTGAAAGAATGGTGATTCTTTTTTGTATGAAGGAAAGTGTTTTATTCTTCCATACATTGTTGTGCCTTGACATGCATGGGGATGGTATTGCATCATAAAATCTTGTCCTACTATGTTTGGTCTGTATCGAGGGCATGACTAGATGTCCGGCTTGAGAGGTGAACTGGCTTTTTTTTTGTTCCTGGACACGCATCGGGCTGCATAGATTTGTTTCTAATAAAGGAAATGCTATTCTTAGACATGCATGGGGCTACGCAGTCTATTTTTTACTATTGGTTTCCTGTAATTTTTTCTTTTCATTAATATATTTTCGGTCTGTGTTCACACGTGTCCTATATCTCTATAATGACTTATTATATCATGGGTGTGATACTATTACCTTCTCATATTGGGTTTCCAACCAAATTCTATCACAAGTGTAATAATTAATTTCTACCCGTCTCTTATATACTTTAGATACATCAATACTGAGGATTCAATTACCAATTAAATGTATGTCCTGGTTCTTCTTATTAGTAGATTTGTATCAATATAAATATAAATGTTCTCTAGCTTATTAAAAACTCACCTTCATCAATTAATCTCTACAATACCTTATTGTTTAGGTTTACCAATTCATATCCTTTTTCATATAATATCCCTACACTATGATAAAAAAATATGACTTCAATATATATATATATGGTAAGATTTCATTTAGTATATTATATATTATAATCCATTAATTTTCCATTCTAGGGTAAACATAAAGTTCAACATAACAAAACCTACCACTATCCTATACCTTAAATATTCATGTTTTATTTTTATATAGTATTAATTATATAGGGATACCATGTTTTTGATATAAAATATATATTGAGAGATTCTAGTAACCATAATATAGATAATAATTCACAGATATCCAATCATTTTTCTAAGAACAAATTTACATCCCATTCAGCCAAAATTACATCTATAGTTTTTTTAAATTCATGTCAAATCTAAATTTTTATACTCATTCCAGGGTGGTTCCCTCTTTTTATTCCATTATCTCTTATATATGAGCATGATCTATATAGAGGGCCTTGAGGAACCTATCATGATATGAGATTTATAAATAAAAATTATGTCCAATAACATCTTTAAAAGATTATATCTCTAAAAATCAGTAACTATTTACCAAAAAATAATATCTAGTACTCATTATATAATCCTCATTCACATAAGGTCAATTATACCATTACCAGTATTCTTATAGCCCCACATAGTTTTCTTTTGTTCAAAAGAATAATCCTCACATATAAAACATATTTAGAACTATTTAACGAATTATTCATGTTATTATTATATATATAGTAATATATATATTAAAAGTTATTTCTATATTAATAAATATGACATTCATTCCATCATCCATGGAAACAAAGTTATAAACCTACCAATTCTTATAGTTTTTTCATAATTAACACTAAACTAGGATATCAAAATCAATGTGTTGGGTGTTCCTCTTAATGAAATTAAAATTTTCATTTTTATTATTACACATTGAAAATCAAAATCAATATATTGGGTATTCCTCTTAGGATATATTTTTATTTTAGTTGTTTATTTCCTTTGGATACATTAAATTCCATCAATTATTTATTATAAATATTTCATCAAAATACTAGGGTTGAGTTTTCTTATGGGAAAATAAAATATAACATGTCATGTATTCCTTAGAGTTGAGTCCCCAATTTAGTTATTCCCATAGATAAAAAAAAATTCCATGTGTATATAATTTTTTATAGTACAAAAATTGACACATTAGAAATTTTTATTTTCAGAAAAAAAAATATTTTGTAAACTTATTCGAAATTTATAATCTATAAATATTTTGTTGGGTATTCATTATATAACCTTGATTACATTGAATCATTATTCTCATCTTGGTATGAATAAATCATTTATTTGATATCCTAATCCTAGATACCATTATTTTGATGATCATCCTCAAGGAACCTACCTAATTTCTAAATAATATGATAAATACCTTTATTATACCTCAGAATTAAATTATATTTATTTTAAACGATTCCAATTATGAGGATGAATTTATTGGTATCCAAAAAATAGAAATATAAATTTTTTACAATATAATATTGAATAATATGAACCTAGAGAAATAATATAGGATGGATATTCATGCTAAATTAAGAGAACATAAATAATATCTCCATTCTCTTTATAATTATCACATACTGAAGGATAAAGATCGTTGAAAACATTTCCATATTTTTTCACAACTTTTATAGAAATTCCCACTTGGGTTATGAAATTTATTGTATCTATTATGGATGAATATGTTATAGAGACAATAAAAAAATTGGGGTATTATAAAATATTTTTATCCTTAGAAAGTATGTAATATTGATAGACCCCACATCTCATGGAATAATACATTTCATAAGAATAAGTTTTATAGTCCATGGAGCTAGAATGGGGACCTAGATAAAAAATATGTCTATTTCATGTTATAAAATTATTATAGATTTTTTTTTATACTCAACTCAAATGACGATTTGTTTGTCCGGATCATAAAATCATTTCCAAGTGATCATATAGCCCCATTCCATACATCATGCTTCGAGAACAACATATGGACACCTTAAGTTGTTATAGGTCATTACCACCCATATATGTCTTAGATGTATTGAGTTGTCAATTAATGGTACCTGTGATATTTAGATTTATATATAAAGTGACTCTCGAAGTAGATTTTAGTGTTGAGACTCATGAGTGCATGTAACCCACCATAAGGTGGTTTTTCAATCAAAACCTATAAATATTTTTTTTAAATTCTCTTTATAGGAACTCCCAAATGGATTAATTCATGGGGAAATAAAAAAGCCTTCCCACTGACCACTTGGAAACCAGAACACTTGAACTACCATCTAATAAGGATCGGATGTCCATAGTGAGAACTGCCTTCGCATAAAACCACTTGAACTCCGGACAACGGATGCTCTGACACCCTATATAACAAAAAAATCATTGAATTTATATTCTATTTTTATTCATTTGTATTAATAAATAAATTATTTCAATTTTAACATTAATTTATAGAATTTTATTTTATATATAGAAATTGATAAATGAATTAATATAATTTATAAAAAATGATTTCATTATTTTTTAATTGAAAATAAATGAAAATAATATACTCATAATATATTATGTAAATGATAAAATAGGAAATTAGTATAATATCAAATTTATCTAAAATAACAATGATTATTATAATGATATGAATAATGAAAACTAATAACCAGAAAATACACATATAATCAATAATGATGATAAATATTTGGTTAAAGGACCCGACTTTAAACATTACGTAATCTGGAATTATGTTAATAATTCACATTGATGATATTTTCATGTTTATATTTTTAGATAATTAGTCCATAAAAATTAAATAACAACTTGAATATTACATGTAGACACTTCTACTCAGTATCCATTTTTTTATAAAATAAAAAAACATAAAAGAAAACAAGCATTTTTTTCTTGATATAAATCTTCTTGAATTATTCATTTTTCTTAGCCATCCTTATATCCTCTAAAAAACATTTCAAAAACATGGGATGATAATAAAAAGATAAGTAAGTGTTATAAAACAAGTAATGAAAACATTAGTCTATGAATACATATAAATCAATGAAATCATATTTTTTAATCATTAACATAACACACAAAATCATAAGATTTATGAATAACAAATGGAAATAAAAAATCATATTGGTATCTTGTGGAATGCATATCGTACATACATTGTGTCATTCATACCTATGTAGGGAGTTATATTTTGAATACCCATAATATTATATTTCATAAATCTTTTAGGAGAAACATTAACATTTACCTTTTTCACGTTACCCAATGCATTGGAGTGATATATCGGGATCACCTTCCCAAGGTTCATTATGGAACCACCCTTATACTTAAACAATGCCCAATAACCATAACATGTTAATAACACATAAAACAACAATGAAGTAATGAAAACATTTCCACATTTCAATCCCAATATATCATTTCATGATATTAACATAATAAATGTTTTATCAACCCATTTTCAAAATAATTTAAAACATTTAATAAATAGATTTTTTAAATAATATTTTAGAAGAATAAATCATTAAAACATTTAAAACAATATTTAAATTTTAGAGTTCCAAACCAAATGAGAGACGCTTGAATACAAAGATTTGAGGAATTAAATTATTCAAAAAATTTTAATATCATGAAAATAAAGGGATTCAAGATAAAATATGCCATAGGATAGTATTAATACCATATAAATGTGAATTGGTGCATAACGACAATGAAAACTCAATAGAATGAAAATTGAGACGAAATCCCTTATAGATACTATATCCTTAGAGTATGCATAATAAATTACATTATAATGTGTGAAAAATATAAATACACTCAATATGATTGGATATTATGTGTAAATCAATTAGATGACATTCAAACATGTTCTTTTTACAACAAAACCAATGGCTTGGATGTTTTACTCAATGAATGGAAATTTAGTTAAGATTACCCTTATCAAGTTCATATCAATTACAAGAGCATTTATCAATTAAATTATTATGTGTAACAAATGTATACACACACAAAGTGGAGTGGAAATTAAAATATAAATAAATAAATAGTGATTCCACATATAATGATAGCATGAAATAATTAAGAATTAGAATATTAACCCAAGGAATGGAAATTGGGTTAAAAAGTTCACTTACCGATTTGGGAACTTACGAAGCATAAACCACATGAAAGAAGGATCATACAATGAAGATAAAAATGACCATAAATTAATTTATATTAAGAAAGGAATAAAATCTTGGGTAGTATATACACCACACAAAATGAAATAGTGGCAAACATTGCATGAATCTCACGGGAATAAAAAGTGAGATGAAAACACCTTACCACATTGTAATCAATCGAGTCGTATGACTAAAAGTTAATAACAACCAAATTAATCATAGAATACAATGAATATAAATAGAATCATGATAATATATGACGAATGGAAGTACAAAATACACCACATGCAATAAATAAGTGGTGATTGGTGTTTGTCTTTCAAAATAAAAAGTGAGATAATAAAACCCTTACCGCGTTGTAATCAATTGAGTCGTAAGAAAAAAAAGTTAATAAACACAAAATTAATCACATAATAACATTAATATAAATAGAATCATAATAATATATATCAAAAGTCAGTACACAATACACCACATGCAATAAATAAATGGTGAATAATGGAAATCTGATGAAATAAAAAGTGAGATAAGAAACCACTTACCTCGTGTCCGACTTTACTCGTTAGTTCATTTTTCTTCCATGATAATGAACATAAGTTAATTTATACTTGCTCTAGAAAACTTTTAAATTTTATTATTCCTTTTATATCACTTATTACCTGGTTATAATAATTATTTAATTATTTGAGTTCATATCGCACATTTTGTCGATGTTGGATACTTAAGTCAAAAATGAACTTGTTAAAATTAAAAATTGTCCATGTGGTCAAGAGCATATTATCACTTGAATCATATTAATTATTTTAATGTCATATATATCATACACATACAGTAAATATATATTTTTTATAATAGTACATAAAATTTGGAGATATTAAATGAAATGCATTGTTCTTGGAGACGGTAAGATGCACGTACGCATGAACAATACTTTCATTTCTATTTCAAATTTTAATGAATTGAATAATTAATTTTACATAGGTATATTAAATTTATATTATGATAAAATATATAATTTAATTAACTTCATCCTTTAATGTAAAAGGTATGGAATAAACAAGTCATATCACTTTGAGAGGGTGGTAGTCCTCACTTCCTCAAATGAAATTATCATGCTTACACATATTAGAAAACATAAAATAATTTTTGTAAATAAAAATTACAGAATCATATAGAAAACATAAAAATAATATATATCATATATAATTATTTTTCCATCATAATATCCACCATTATAGGTGGTATAAGAAGATTGAACAATCATCATTTCGTGGGGCAGTAGTTCATCGTCCACAGAAACAATATATTCTTTACCCATTAGATGGAGGTGTGTGGAAGTGTAGTTAGAATACTAATCATAAAAACATCCTAGTATATTATATATACTTGTTTTTTTATAAATATAATGAAATAAATAGATTTTAGGTAGTTGGTGAAGGAAAATAAAAAAAAAGAACTTAAGAGAAGATGTTACCATTAAATTGGGAAACTGTCTGTGGTTTGAACAAAAAGGATTTATTGAGGTGCCTTATGCCTAAGGGAAGGATTATAGGAGGAATAGAGGGATGTAGGGAGATTAATTGTGTATATTTTGGATAATACAAGGGGCTTGAGAGGTGTAAGTAATGAGTCAGAGTTGGAGGATTTTTATAAGGGGGTAGGGGCTCTTTAAAAAAGTATGAAAGTATTATTTTATTATAAACTTATCTTCGGTTTATAAAGATCCAAAACTCATTAAAGTATAAGATAAGATGCCTATTATTTGAAATTAAATCATAAAAATAGAATTTTACTGGTTTTGGATATTGTTTTAATTCTTATAATCTTATTTATTTAAATCATTCATTAAGAAGGTAAACACTGCATCATTATTCTGTCATAAGTAATTTTATTTATTTGATGTCTAAAAATTATAAAACAAAAACCATGATGTTGGAAATATTTTAAGATTTCAAATGAATATTTATAGTCGAAGATATAACTTATTTAACCACATATAGAAATTTATTTACTATAAAATATATTTTAATAAGTCATTTTTGTCTTTAATTTAAATCAATTAATATAAAGTGTCATTATCACACCCAAGTGGCTCCAAGGGTTCCCAAGACCGACCCAGGGATGCCCATGTTCGGAAATGTATCAAAAAATAGGATTATTACACATGTTATGGCAATTTATAATTATTATAATAATATTTTTTACCCTTATTTAACAAATTTACCCTTTAACCATGGTAAAAAAGATATTTACCGGAGTAAATTTTCATAATTTCTAAAATTAAAATTTAAATATTTACATAATTTAGAACTCATGATTAAAAATATGGAATCCATTTTTTCAAATTAAAAATACATAAGTGGAAAAAATTAATTTAAAATTAGTTCTCGTTGTCAAATCAAAAAGCCTGTTTTTATGAAATAAAAACTATCAAAAGATTCACACTTTTTTGTCCAATCTAAAAGTGAAATTACATCAAATGATGATAATTGGATTAATTGGTTAAAATATAATATAATTAAACTTTAAAACCAATTAAATAGGTAATCTAAAAATATAAATAAATAAGATGAAAAGGCAGTTTTGAATTAAAATGTAGTATTTTTCACTATTCATTAAAAAAATTAACATTATCAAAAAAATAACAAAATTTCATCCAAAATAAATTTTTATATCTCGATTATAAAGAAGAATTTTATTATGTAAAATAGAAAATATAAAAGGGAAAAAATATATTTAATAAGGATTCTTCATCAAATGGTAGAAAATAGACTTTTTAAAGAATATTAGAGTATTTATGATTAAAATTAGATTCATTCTCATTTTAAGCCTCTAAATTTTTTTGGGTAAAAGTAAAAAACATTTAAAATACACGTGTATTCGTAGTTTAGTTATTTATATTCATTCCCCCCAATAAAACAGCTATGTGTTAACTATCATTTAAAATAATAATATTATATTATTATTATTTTTTCAGTATGACTCCAAATTGTGTGCAACATAAGACTTCAGAGAAACCCATTTTTGAGTGTTGTTTATGACATTAAACATAGAATCCACTTTAAAGTAAAAAAATAATATTTAGTTCAAAAATATTAATAAATATTAAAATGTCTTATTTTTTGTTTACCTGAGATGTTACATCATTCCCCCCTTTTGGGAATTTCATCCTCGTAATTTCAAAATTGGGCTCATAAACTTCATTGAAACTACCATGTACAAAAATTAATCAATAAAACGTTCACTTAAACTGATAGACAGAAAAGAAAAAATGTCACCCAATACAACTCATACTAGGATTCCCTGTATGAAAACATGGATATGGAAGAGAAAATAACTCTCATAGTTTAATAGAGAGTGATAGAGAACATGATCATGGAAAGATAACCACCACAATACCATAAATTTTTGATTGGGTAAAAGTCTGATGATAAAAGAAACTGTATAGATTTTTTTATTCATGATCCTTTTAAAAGAGTTGGAAAATTTTATTACTACCTATACTAAGATCATAAGGAAATATACTAACTTGAAATGATGTGTTTCATCCTTTAATAAAAATTCAAACATAAACTCATCCTTTCTCCAAACGATGAGTATTAAAGACGGATTGGGCACACCTTATGTAATGCCCCAACCCCAGTTACCTAGAGTTAGTGCATTATTACATAACATTGGAATGATATAAAGAATCATGTCCTAAAAAACCGATCAGTTTATTAGCCTTGGAAGTACTAGATACATTCATAAGTTTTATATTACATCATGAAATAAAAAAATCAACAACATTTTTTCCCCATTTGAACACAATTATATCCTTAGCCTATCCATGTAGGTCAACCATAAAATACTTCTTCATCTCCTTGGAAAAATAAAACATATAAAGGGGTGACCTCAGATGCTCAGTAAGGATAACAATATAGTGGAATCTTTCATAAATAAGAATAAACATTTAAAGGAATTTATAAGACTGAAAAAAAATCCTTTTAAACTTAAAATTAATCATAATATGGAAAAGATAAAATCAAATAATATCATTTAATTATTCACATGGATATTATACTAGTCGTATAAAAACATGAAATATCCATAGACACTTTTATAATGATGGAATGCATAATGCCAGACTTCCTAACCACATACTAAAGGCTTTGTGCCAAGACTACAAATAAGATTTAATCAAGGCCTTGTGCCAAGACACTAGTTTGTCTCATGAGACCTACCGATGCATCTAGAATCTATAGTGGTCTACACCCGTCACTTACTAATTCCAATGAATTCCTCATATTAAAAGGTTTAAACATAACATAAACATTCATATATAAACTATAAAATAAAATGTCAAAACTTTATCCATAAACCTTGAATGGTGTAAAAATAAAACATCCATAGTCAAACATTACAAAAAACCATCAACACAATATGGAAGTTTTGTATCATAATAAATAAACTTCGAACAAGCTTAAAATCCATCAATGGATGTTGACATAGATGAAATCAAAACCTTTTTAGAGAAATATCTCATTCAATTTTAAAATCATTTAAAATTAGTATAATTATAAATGAAAAATTTTATTTTTAAAATACTCTTATAATCGTGTATGGGAAGCTTCAAAAATGTCATAATAATGGAAAATAGCCACACCATCCGTATAAGTTAAAAAAAAGACATTATTACCTTAAATTTCTTGAAAAGGTCATAAGGTACCATGTTTGAAAAACGACAGAAAGATTCATTTCAAAACATATATGGTAAAATAAGGATATAAATGACATTAAACCATATTCTAGTAAATAGAAAAAATGTTTCGAATTATATTTTTACGAAAAACATGCATGTGGATGATAAAGGGGTCCCATTACATACTTACATAAAAACAACCTCGGATAATAAAGAGATTATAAAATTAACCCGTACCTTGTAATTTTCCACGGTTGAGGGTGCATTAAAAACCTTTATAATAGTTAAATAATTGTCATTAAATTATACAACAACTATATACATAAATATGATATCATATATGACCCAATAATATTGCTTTGTTAATAATATTTCAGTAGTATCATTGTTTCGGGTTTAACTGATTCGTTCTCATTTATATACATGGTTACATAAGGCATGTTTGTTATGGATATGATGTATTTGATTCATATACAGAATTATATTATGTTCATAAAAATTATTTTTAATCAGAAAATAAAAATTATTCTTGAATTATTACGTTGGGGAATGAATCTTATCACATTTGTGGAGATGGTAATCCATACGTACGCACGAACGACTATATAATTATATTGATGGAGAAATAATATGTTATTGGATGATATATCATATATAAAGAATCATTAACATGATATATTTATTATTCAAATCATTTATATTCATTATTATACCCATCCAAAATAATTAAGTGTTTGAATAACAAACTACACTATGATGTGGAGATGGTACGTCGTACGTACGCACATATGGTGACTTTGTCATTTATAGGATGGATAGAATAACAAATATAGTTGTACCATGTTTATAATAATATCACAATATATAGAATATACTGGATTTATTATTTTATAATTGAAACAACAAAAAAGAGGAAGTGGTAGAAGAAAAAAAATGGAAAGAGGTGCTGAAATATTTACCTCTTCTTCGGGTTCTTCCTTTTGATTTGAATAAAAGGGCTCTTTAGGTTGGCTTTCTGGCCAAAGGATCATGGAGTTTTGGATATTTACAATATTATTTATTTTAATTTGTAAAATGTCATATTATCTTATAAATTTATCGGAATTCATAAAAAGTCTCAAATTACATTTATTTGGATATTTATTATATAAATTATTTTAATCTTTCATTAATAAGGTAATTACTGCATCATCATTGTGTAATAAATAAATTAAATTATTTAATGTCTAAAAATTATAATTAAAATACCATTTTGTAGGAAGTTTTTTTATCCTTTCTGTTGAATATTTATAGTCGAATTTATATTATGTGTAACCCTATATTAAAAATGGTTTAGTTATTAATGTCTAAATTAAACTCTTTTAACTCTTCTTTAAATAAAATAATAATAAATGTCTTAATCTAATCCATTTGGACCAAATGGGATATTATTTTATTCCAAATACTGTTTTTGGTCAAATTACACTTATCCAATAGAATTAAGACATGTGTTAGGTTAATTATGATATAATTTTTACCCTTAATTATCCTATTTACTTTTAACTGTGGTAAATAAAATTCAAAACTTACTATTCATCAAAAATTATTTTCATCTTATTGAACCAAATTTACATAATGATATCAAAAATGTCTCTTAGATTTTTAAATTCAACTCAGAGAAGTGGTAAAATTAATTTTTAGGAAAATTTGCAAATGCTCCTGAGAGGTGGGTAAAAGATGGTAAAAAGTTCAATAAAATTTTATATATCTAAAATTATTATAAAATGACTCCAATAAATTACATTGAACACATATAGGTATTATGTATCTATTTATACCTAAAATAAATTTATATAAAATAAATAATTATTTAAATAAAAAATTCATTTTTAACCAGTAATGTAGTGTTTTTTACTATTCATCAAAAATTGAAAGTTTTCAGAAAAATACCAAAAAATCATCATAAACTAATTTTGATATTCCAAATTGAAAAATGAAATCAATTTTAAAAAATAAAAAAAAATTAAAATTAAAAAAATTTGGTATTATTATTTATAATGGCATGTTTTATTGGTCGTAGTGTGTTAGAATATCGAAGTTACGTACAATGAAAGCTATTAAATTATTCAAAGGGAAACATATCGTGGATGCTTGGGGTGTTACATTATCCCCTCCTTAAAATAATTTCATCCTTGAAATTTCTAGAATATTTTTGCATAAAAAATCATGTGGTTCTTTATCATAAGTTCCTCGGGTTCCCAAGTTGCCTCTTCCATCATCTGATTTCTCTGTAGACCTTTTACTATACGATTCATTCAGTTCCTCAGCACTAGTTCTCTGTTATCAAGAATTTTGATAGGCTCTTCACAATAAGATAAATCAGGTTCCTGTTCAAATTCCTCATAGGTGAGTACATGTATTGGGCCAGGCATTTACTTTCTCAATAGTGATACGTGGAACACATCATGAACTTTGGAGAAACTTGGAGGCATTGGAAAATGATAAGCTACAACTTCAATTTGTTATAGAATTTCGAATTGTCTGATATACCTGGGACTCAATTTACCCTTCTTACCGAAACATATAACACCCTTCCATGGAGATACCTTCATGAAAACATGAAAGCCTACATGAAATTCCAATTAATTATTTCAGTTATCGGCATAACTATTTTACCTACTTTGGGATACTTTGATTTGGGATTGGATAATATTCACTTTTTCCATTGTTTCCTCAAAACGTTCTGGGCCAACAAGTTTTATTTCAATAACATCATCCCAACAAGTGGATGTGTGACATATCATTCCATCTAACTCTTCATTTGGTGCCATCTGAATACTTTAATGGAAGCTATTATTATAGGAAAATTATACCAGAGGAAAAAACTAGTCCTACATACCTTGAAAGTCAAGTGAGAAAGATCTCAACATGTCTTCTAAGGTTTGAATAGTCCATTCTGATTATCCATTGGTTTGAGGGTGGTGGGCAGTGCTCAAACGAAGTTCAGTATCTTGAGCCTTCTAAAGACTTTACCAAAATCTTGATTTAAAACAGGGATCATGATCAGAAACAGTCAATAGGGGTACTCCATGAATTATTACAACTTCATTAATATATAGTCTTGCCATACGTTCAAGTGGTAAATCTTATCTTATAGAAATACAATGTGTTGACTTGTTAAGATGATCAAAAATTACCCATATTGCATCATTCCTTCTAGGAGTCTTTTGTATCCCCATGGAAAAGTCCATCATAATATTATCCCATTTCCACTCAGGTATGGGAAGAGTTTTCATGACTCATCCAGGTTGTTACCTTCCATCTTTCACTTGTTGACAAACCATACATCTTGACACAAAATCAGCAATCACTCTCTTCATGTTGTCCCAACAAAATGGTTATTTCAAATCTCTATACATCTTTGTGCTACCAGGGTGTATAGAGAAATTGGATCTATGAGAATCAACCAACAATTCCCTTTTTAGATTTGGTACATCGGGAACACAAAGTCTTTTCCCAAATTTCAAAGTTCCATCTTTATATACGAAGTCAATCAAACTCCCATCGTTCATAGCTTTAATTTTCTTTTGAAATTCCTCATCATTAGTTTGAGAAATTTTTATCCTTTCAAGTAAAGATTGTTTGGAAACCATTTGAAAATGTATTAATGTATCATCTTCCATGGTTATTCCAATATCCATCTTTACTTGATCCATGAAAATATGATACTTTTCAAATATCATCTTCTTCAAAAACAACATGATCATTTCTTTTCAAAGCATATGCCACATTATTTTCCTTCCTCAGGTGGTAGTGTATAGTGAAATAATAATCCTTGAGTAGTTCAAGACATCACCTTTTCCTCGTGTTGTGTTCTTTTTATGAGAAAATATACTTTAAACTCTAGTGATCAGTATAAATATCACTTTTCCACCATAGAGACAGTGTCTTCATATTTTCATAGAAAAAATTATAGATGCTAACTCAAGATCATGAGTAGGATAGTTTTGCTCATTAATTTTTAGATGTCATGATGTATATGCAATAACTCTATCATTCAGCATAAAGACACAACCAAGTCTTTTCTTTGAAGCATCATTATAAATAAAAAAATCATCGTTACCTGATAGTTGAGTCAAGATAGGAGCATTGACTAATCTTCCCTTCAGTTCTTCAAAACATTCTTCACATTATTTTGTCCAAATAAATTTAAACCCTTTATGTGTGATCTTGGTTAATGGATTAGCCAACCAAGAAAATTTTTGGATGAAACATCGATAATAACCTACAAAACCAACAAAACTATGTACCTCAGTTATACTCATCGGTGCTGGCCATTCTTGGATTGGCCTAGTCTTTGAAGGATCAACAAGGATTCCATCTTTAGAGAAAATATGTTCAAGAAAAAAAAATCTATTGAATCGTGAATTCCCACTTGCTAAACTTCCCATATAATTCATTTATTCATAGAGACTTTATAATATTGTGAAAGTTATTTTCATGATCTTTGTATCTTTTGTAGTATACCAAGATATCATCAATAAATACTAGTAAAAAATCATCAAGATATACCATGAAAACACTATTCATTAGATCCATGAATAAATAGGGTGCATTATTCAATCCAAAAGGCATTACTGTAAACTCGTAATGCTCATACCCTATTTGAAATGTTATTTTAGGAATGTATTCCTTCTTCACACACAACTAATGATATCTAGATTGAAGGTCAATCTTTGAAAAATATTTAAATCCATGAATTTGTTCAAATAAATCATCAATGCAAGGTAGGGGATACTTGTTCTTTATTTTTATAGCATTTATCTCCCTGTAGTCAATGCACAACCACAAAGATTCATCTTTATTCATAACAAAAAGGATAGGGGGTCTGCATGGAGAAACACTAGGGTGAATAAATCCCTTGTTACTCAATTCCTCTAGTTGTTTATTTAGTTCTACCAATTCCACAGTGGCCATTATATAAAGGGTCTTCGATATGGGCCTTGTACAAGGAATTAAATCAATGGAAAACATAATTTCTCATCTAGAGAATGTCTAGGTAAATTCTCTAGAAACACATCATCATATTCTTGCACAATAGGTACATCCTATATTATAACATTCTTTTCCTCTCCCATATTTATTTCATTCTCTTCTTCCCAAATAATTTAATTTAGTAGATCTACTGGGGGTGGATCTATATAAGAATCTGGTGATGACATTTCTGCTCTAAAGATAATGTACTCCTTATCATCATCGACAATTGTAAGCTCCTTCTTATTTCAATAAATTATCGCATCATGGTATGAATTCCAATATATTCTGAGGAGTATATCAAATTTAATCATGGGTATGATGGTGAGATCAGTATATAGAGAACATTTATATGCCCTAATGGGAACTGATTCAGAAAACATAGTGGCGAAGATACGGTGTTTTGACTGACAACTCCCTTGTTAAGTCAAATAGAAAATATCTAATTTTCTTAGAAAACTGGGATGATATGAATCAATGTGATGATCCTGAATCAAAAAATGCATTGGAAAAAGTTGAGGAAACCATTAAATTACTTTCCACCACATCTTTCGGAGCTTCAACCTCAGCAGTTATAATCGCATAAGCTTTTCCTTGCTCCCCTGGCCTTTTTTGAGGTACGTTCCCTTGGCACATAGGACATTAATTTGCATAATGCCCATTTTCTCTACAATTGTAGAATTCAACATTTACAGCCTCTTTCTTCCCCTTGCAATCATGAGCATGGTGGCCTTTTTCACCACACTTGTAACAGTCTCCCATTCCCTTCTGGAAAGTACTAAGGTGTTTCTTCCAACATTTACCAGAGGATAGATATTCAATTTTTCTCTTCTTACCATTATTTCTATTTCCATAGTGTTCAACAGATATATTTTTATATTTCCTTGCATTAAAGTCATAAGACTTAGAGAATTCCTTTTCTATCTTGATAGTGCATGAGTCAATATCTTCTTATGATGATATTATTGTGAGGCTAATGCTCGACGGGGAAAATTGGTTTAACCCATCAAATAATCGATCAATATTTCTCCTTGGGTTACATAT
The DNA here is from genome assembly GCA_963277665.1 of Viscum album. Classification (NCBI taxonomy): domain Eukaryota; kingdom Viridiplantae; phylum Streptophyta; class Magnoliopsida; order Santalales; family Viscaceae; genus Viscum; species Viscum album. The sequence continues at coordinate 636,092,586 of OY728146.1, read as the reverse complement.
ATAATCTCATGCATGCCTTGCTAACCTTTCAAAGCTAGCATCATACTTTGTGACATTCTCATCCTCTTTTTTCCTCAGACTTAGAAATTGTCTTTCCATATCCCCTCGATGGTCACAAAGAAAGTATTTTTCCAAGAAAATATCTTTAAACTCCCTCCATTCCATGTTTGAAAATTATTTATCTTCCTTTGTGTTTTGGATTAATGAACACTTTTGATTTGCATCTCCTGTGAGGTGATACTCTTCCATGAAAACGCTTTATATTTTGCTACTCTACAAAGCATGAAATAAATTCTATAAGGAATTTATCCATTTCTCAGCTACTAATGTATTTTTACTCCCATTTAATGTTGGTGGTTTTTGAATCATGAAGCGGTCTAACATTGATCCTCCGCATTGTGGATCAAAGTGATCCATACGGGTAAGGTTATTATTCATAACCTGAGTGAGTTGTCCCAGTATGGTGATAAGTTGATCAACACCAGTTGCTTCAACAGATCCACTATAATTATCTTGAGTAGGAGGAAAATCCCAAAATGGATTACGTGCGTTGATAAGGTTTCCATTTCTTCTAATAGGATCCATTTCGAAACAATGGCATACACTAGATTAGTTTATGAATCACAATACATAATTTCAAACTCGTAAACCAATTAACACATATTGAATAGTTTATGGAAAAAAATCCATAATAATAATATTGTTTTCGTTGAGGAAGTATATAATCATAAACCCATCATAATGGTTCGTAATGAAATCGATAATTATCCAAATCATATCCCTTGGGAGTGTCATAAACAAGAGTGAAGTAAGGCCCGTTGTCGTGTGCCACTTCCCATTCAAGTCTAGCTCAAAGTGGTGTTTTTGGGTTTTACCCCAAGGTACATCTATTCCAGAGTCGTCTCTTCCTGCTCATATCCAGACAGGGATTTATTGCTTGGAAAAATCACAAAATATGCACAATACCAAAATTCTATGAAGATCTTCTATACTAATCCTCAAAGTCTATCTCAGGGTAATGTTATATAATCAAAGACTTTCTAAATCTCACTTCCAAGGTTTGTACTAAACTTTCTATGATACCAAATTTAATACCCCGACCCCAGTTTCCCAAAGTCGGTGCATTATTATATAACATTTTCATAATAAAAAGAATCATGTCCCAAAAGACCGATCAGTTTAGTTGCATTGGAAGTACTTGATACATTAATTAGTTTTACATTACATCATGAAATAAAAACTTCAACAACATTTTTCCCCATTTTGAACACACTTATATCCTCATCTTATCCCTACAGGTCAACCATAAAATACTTCTTCACATACTGGGAAAAAACATAGATATGGGTGAGCTCAGATGCTCAGTAATGATAACAACATAACAGAAACTTTCATAAATAAGCATAAACATTTAAGGGAATGTAAAAGGCTAAAACAAAATCCTTTTAAACATAATCTTCAGAATAATATGGAAAATATATAATCAAATAATTTCATTTACTTATTCACATGGATATTATACTAGTCTAATAGTTACATAAAATATCAATTGCCACTTTCATAATAACGGAATGCATAATGCCAGACTTTATAACCAAATAGTCAAGGCCTAGTGCCAAGAATATAAATAAGATTTTGTCAAGGACCTGGTCCAAGACACTAGTTTATCTCATGAGACATATCTATGCATTGAGAAACTATAACAGGCTCCACCCGTCACTTACTAAGTCCAATGCATTTCTCATATGAAAAGGTTTAAACATAACATAAACATTCATATTAAAACCAGCATACGAAATGCCAATACTTTATCCATAAACCATGAATGGTGTAACAAAAACTTCCATAGACAAACACATCACAAAACCTTCAATACAATAAATAAGTTTTGTATCATAACAAATCAACTTCAAACAAGCCTAAAATCCATCAAAGGATGTTGATGAAGAAGAAATCAGAACATTTTTAGAGAATTTTTTTTCTATTTTGAAATCATTTAAAATTCATATAATTATTAAAGAAAATAATTATTTGGAAAAAATTCTTAAAAACTTGTATGGGAAGTGTCAAAAATTTTATAGTGGTGGAAAATAGTCACACCCGCCGTATAAGTTAAAAAAGACATTTTTACCTTACTTTTGTCGAAAAGGTTATAAAGTACCTTGTTTGAAAAACGACAAAATTATAACTTTAAAAAAAAATATTGTCAAATAAGGGTATAAATGGATTTAACCTATAGTCTAGTAAATAGTATAAATGTTTCGAATTATATTTTTAAGAAAACACTGATGTGGATTATAAAGGGGTCCCACTAGATACTAACGTAAAAACAACCTCGGATAATAAAGAGATTGAGAAATTAAACCTTACCTTGTACTTTTTCTTGGTTGAGGGTACATTAAACTCCTATATAATAGTTAAATCATTGTTATAAAATTATAAAACAACTATATACATAAATATGATATCCTATATTATCCTCAAATATTTCTTTGTTAAAAATATTTCAGTAGTATCATCGTTTCAGGTGTTAACTGATTCGTTTTCCTTTATATGCTTGGTTACGTAAGCCATTTTTGTTATGGATAGGATGTATTTGATTCATATACAGAATGATATTATGTTTATAAAAGTTATTTTTATCATAAAATGAAAATTATTCTTCAATGATTACGATGGTAAATGAATCTCATCGCGTTTGTGGAGATGGTAATCCGTACGCACGCACGAGCGACAATATCATTATATTGACGGTGAAATCCTATGTAATTGGAGGTTATATCATATATATAGAATAATTAAAATGTTATATTTATTATTTATATAATTTATATTCATTATTATACCCATCAAAAATAATGAAGTGTTTGAATAATAAACTACACCACGATGAAGAGACTGTAAGTTGTACATACGCACGTATGGTGACTTTGTCATTTATAGGATGGATAGAATACCGAAAATTGATGTACCATATTTATAATAACATAAAATTTTATAGAATATACTGGGGTTATTGTTTTATAATTGAAACAAAAAATAAAAATGATGTGGAATAAGAAAAGAACTTGAAAGCAGTGATAAAATATTTACCCCTTCTTCGGGTTCTTCCTTTTGATTTGATCAAAAGGGATCTCTATGTTGGCTTTCTAACCAAAGGATCGCGGAGTTTTTTATATTTATAATATTAATTATTTTAATTTATAACATTTCATATTAACCTATAAAATAAGTGGAATTCATCAAAAGTCAAAAATTACATTTATTTGGATATTTATAATATCAATTATTTTAATCATTAATTAATAAGGTAATTACTACATCATCATTGTGAAATAAATAAATTTAATTATTTAATGTATAAATTTTATAAATAAAGTATCATTTTGTAGGAAATCTTTTTATATTTATAATGAATATTTATAGTTTAATTTATATTGTGTGTAACCTTATATTAAAAATGGTTTAGTTATTAAACTTTGAATTTAACTCTTTTAACTCTTCTTTAAATAAAATAATAATAAATATCCTAATCTAATCCAAGTGGTCCAAAGGGGGTCATATTTTATTCCTAAGGATCTTTTGGTATAATTACACTTATTCAATGGAATTAGTACATGTGTAAGGGTAATTATGATATCATTTTTACCCTTAAATACCCTATTTACTTTTAACCATGGTAATTAAAATTCAAAAGTTACTATTCAACAAAAATTATTTTCATCTTATTGAACCACATTTTACTTAATGATATCAACCCTGTATCTTGGATTTTTTAAATTTAACTCACAGAAGTAGTAGAATTATGTTTTATGCAAATTTGAAAATTCTCCTAAGAGGTGGGTAAAAGACGGTAAAATGTTCAATAACATTTTATATATTTAAACTTATTATAAAATGACTCCAATGAATTACATTGAACATATATAGGTATTATGTATCTATTTTAACCTAAAATAATTTTTAGTAAAATAAATAATTATTTAAATAAAAAATTTGGTTTTTACTAGTAACACAACGTTTTTCACTATTCATAAAAATTTAATGTTTTCATAAAAATACCAAAAATTCACTCTAAGATAATTTTGATATTCTGAATTAAAAAATGAAGTCTATTTTGAAAAATAAAAATAATTAAATTTCAAAAAGTGGGTATTACTATTCATAATGGCCAGTTTGATTGGTCACGGTGTATTAGAATCTCGAAGCTGCATACAATGCAAGCTATTGCATTATTCAAAGGGTAACGTACCGTGGAAGCATTGGGGGTTACACCTGAAGTTATAGAATCAACTTCTAGATAATCAAATAATCCAAAAATGATGAACAATATATTTACTCTGTCATTATACATTAACCAAAACCAAAAAGGTTAGTACAAGATTAGATAATCCCCAAAAATTAGAATCATTTACAAAAATAAAAACTACTCTTATTCCCCAAAATTTTTCAAACAATAAACAAAGTTAAACAAAGACCATTAAATAAACAATTGTTAATAAAATTCATCAATGTAATCCAAACTATGATAGAAACCAAAATATGAGAAGGAATTAATCACATATTCTTCCAAGATAAATCTTAACATTTATCTTTAAATAGCATTAGTTACTCTTAAAGTCTCATACTAAAATGTAATTAACCTAGTCACATATTCTCCATGATAGGTTAATAATTTCTGTAGATAACCTAAATCATTATAATCCCACTATAAAAACATTTATTCTTCCAAAATAAATTTCTACCATTTACTCCTCAAAATATATCCCATAGTATTATATTTCCCTTAAGAAAATAGTGTTCCAAAAGAGAAAACACCATTATCACATAATCACCAAATCATTTTCCTATACTAAGGATATCCATTTGATACAACATACATTCCAAAAATCAACTTATTCTTCATTTATAAAATCATATAACTAAAATGAATTAGTTATACTAACCAAGGACATCACATTGTCCAGTGGTAGGCGATAAATCCCAATCGCACTTGGGTTATGGGTTCGATTCCCGTAGTTTTGTCTGACAGAATGGGTTTTCACATGGTCTACGTGTTTCCCATTTTCAAAAACTATAAAATTTGAAAAAAAATCACAAGTAGAGATAAATTCCTAAAAAATTAATTTAATATATTGTGACCACAACTGTTATCTCATACTTTGCATTTTCATCCCAGATAGTAATAACCTGTAATTGCCTCATATTCAAGGATCATATAAGCCCAAATGGTTCTTTATAACAATATCCACAAAATAAGAGTTATTTCTTCATTGAATAACATTTTTATATATAAAACGTCAGGGTTATACATACTAGAAAAAGTCTTCCAATGTAATCCCATTATTAATAAATTTAATCATATCATCATCCATAGCTCTTCAATTCCTAAAATGTAGACATCTTAATCATCGAACATTCTTTTAGATCCTTTATCCATGTTTTTTAATATTATTTTTTTATACTTCTTTCCTACAAACACATTCATGCATAATGTTCTAAGATTACAGTAATTTTTAAACATGATCTAATAAATAATCTATACCTTTCATAGGTCATATTTAGTTTCCTCATCTTCAGTTGGAATGGAATTAGGAATTGGTAAACATACATTTGTTTGATCTTAGTGATCCCTTTCCTGAAAACTCATCGTAGGACATATATTTTCATAATGACCATGAAATCCACATTTAAAACATTCAATTAACCCCTCATAAAGAACTTTTTCCCCTTTCCTGGTGTCAACATGATGCTTCATTTTTTCATGGAAGGTTCTTCCTTCATGACCCTCATTACAACATGTGAAACATCTTCCCATACCTTTGAAGCAATTTTCTAAGTGTTTCATTCCACATCCTTGACACATGAGTTTTGGAATATACTTCACTTTATGATTATTACATTAACTTCCATTGGGATTTTTTTCCCGTATATATGATGCCATAGAAAAATCACCAAGGTTAAAGTGGTCAGTCATGACTCCATATAGTTAGGCATGAATAACCACAAGAGTTCTCATTGCAACTCTCATTTCATTTGGTTTCTCATTCCGAAAACCACCATAGATTCCATCACATCCATTGCTAGTTTTGTTCCTGCTAGATCGAATCATTTACTAAAACCAAAAATATCACTGTGAGTATATCTGTAAAATTAACATATAATATCTTATGAGGAGGGTAAATAGTAATATATACTATTTGTTGTTATCTTGAAAACATTCACTTTATATAAAATTACAATGACTCTTTCTAAAATCCTAACCATTTTGGTTGTGTCCCTTATTCTTAAAGAACACCTTAACCTCTAAAGTGATCTAAACCGGACTTTGATACCAACTATGAGGACCTGGCCTTAAACATTATATAATATTCAATTAAGTTAATAATTCACATTGAGGATATTTTCACGTTTAGAGTTTTATAGAATTAGGCCATAAATATTACATAACAACTTGAATATTACATATAGACACTTCTACTCAGTATCCATTTTTTTCATAAAATATAAAAACATAACAGAAAACAAGAGTTCTTTTCTTGAAACAAATCTTCTTGAATTATTCCTTTCACATACCCTTCCTTATATCCTGTGAAAAACATTTCAGAAACTTGGGATGAGCAAAAAAAATATCAGTAAGGGTTATAAAACAAAGAAAAAAAACATTAGTCCATCAATACATACAAATAAATGAAATTGTATTTTTTAATCGTTAACATACCACACAAAATCCTATGATTTATGAATAAATAATGAAAATCATAAATCATAAAGGTAACGTGAGGCATCCATATCAAATGTAGATTGTAGCTTTCACAACTACATATGGAGTTACCTTTGGTATACCCATTATATTATATTCCCCAAATCTCTTTGGAGAAACATTAACGTTAACCTTCGTCGTGTTACCCAATGCATTAGAGAGCTATCTTCGGCTCACCTACCCTAGATTTATCACAGAACCACTTGTATAAGTAAACAATTCCCAATAAACATACCCTATTCATAACACATAAAATAAGCATAAATAAAAGATTGCATTTCCTCATTGCAATCCCAATATACCATTTCAATATATTTACATAATAAATGTTTTATCAAACCATTTTCAAAATCATTTTAAACATTTAATAACGAGATTTTTGAATCAAAGTTTACCATATCAATTTGAATATTCTGAAAGAAATATTAATTTCAAAAAAATAGTTTTCAGAAAAATAAATCCTTAAAACCATTTTTAAAACATGTATATTAATGATAAATATTTAGAAGAATAAATATTTAAAACATTTAAAAAAATATTTAATTTAAAGAGTTATTAACCAAATTAAAGACGCTTGAATTTTTTTTTTGAGGAATAACATTAATAAAAACATTATAATATCATGAAAATAAAGGTATTCGTGATAAAATATGCCAAAGGACATTATTAACACCATATAAAATCGAATTGGTGCATAACAATAATTAAGTATCAATGGAATTAAAATTGAGACGAAATCCCTTATAAAAACTATATCCTTGGATGAAGAATAAATCAATTACATTATATTATGTAAAAAATATAAATACACTCAATATTATTGGATATTAAGGGTAAATAAATTAGATGAAATTCACTCATGTTATTTTTAAAAAAATCAATGACTTGGATGTTTAACTCAATCAGTGGAAATTGTGTTACGATTACTCTTATCGTGTTCCTAACAATGACATGAGAATTTATAAATGGAGCTATGATGTGTATCAAAAGTGTTTCCACACAAAGGGGAGTGGAAATTACAACATAAATAAATAGTCATTTATTCAACATATAATCATATCATGACATAATTATGAATTAGAATATTAACCCAAGGAATCGAAATTGGGTTAAAAAGTTCCCTTACTGATTTGGTAACTTATGAAACACACACCGCATTAAAGAATGATCATAAAATGAAGATGTAAATAACCATAAATTAAATTATATTACACAAATAATACAATCATGTTCAATAAATACACCACACGGAAGGAAATGTTGGCAAACATGGCATGAATCTCATGAGAATAAAATGTGAGATGAAAACACCTTACCACGTTGTTATCAATCGAGTCGTATGACCAAAAGTTAATAACCACCAAATGAGTCACATAACACCATTACTATAAATTGAATCATGATAATATATATCTAATGGAAGTACACAATACACCACATGCAATAAATAAGTGGTGAACAATTGAAATCTTATGGAATTAAATGTGAGATAAGAAACACCTTACCACATTGTAATCAATCGAGTCGTAAGACAAAAAGTTAATAACCAAAAAATGAATCAGAAAATACCATGAATAAAAATAGAATAATTAAAATATATATTAATTTTTAGTGATAAATACACCACATGCAATAAATAATTGGTGAACAATGGAAATCTCAGGAAATTAAAATTGAGATATGAAACCCCTTACCTTGTGTCTGACTTGAATCATTTGTTCCTTGTTCTTCGTGAATAATAAACTTAAGTTAACTTATACATGCTTAATAACCTTTTTCAGGTTTATTATTCCTTTTATATCACTTATTACCTTTCTATAAAAATTTGTTAATTATTTGATTTCATTTGGGCATTTTGTCGATGTTTGGAACTTGAGTCAAAAATGAACTTGTTAAAATTACAAATTGTCCATGTGGTTAAAATACTATTATCTATAGAATCATATTCATGATTTCAATATAATATATATCTTATATATCCAGTATATATATGTATTTGTAATAGTACATAACATTTTGAGATAAGAAATGAAATGCACTTTTCATGGAGACGGTAAGACATACGTACGCATGAACTCTACTTTCATTTCTCATTCGTATTTTAACAGAGTGAAAAATTATTGATTCATAGGTATATTATAATTATAGTATATTATAATATATAATTTCATTAATTAAATCTTTTATATGTCTCATGTATGTAATTAATGAGTCATATCACTTTGAGAAGGCGGTAGTCCACACTTCCTCAAATGAAATTATCGTGGTTACAGATATTGGAATGCATAAAGGTATGTTTGTGAATAAAAAATACACAAGAATATAGAAAACATAAAAATAATATATATCATTTATAAATACAATTCTATCATAATGGACGCTATTATAGGTGGTAGGAGAAGATTGACCAATCATCCTTTCGTGAAGCAACAGTTCACCATCCACAGAAATAGTATGTTCTTTACCCATTAGATGGAGGTGTGTGGAAATGTAGTTAAAATCCTTCTCATAAATAAATCCTAGTATATTAAAGATAATAGTTTTTTTATAAAAATTAAAAAATAAATATATTTTAGGGGGTTTGAGAAGGAAAAATAAATAAAATAACTTAAGGGAAGACGTTACCATTAAATCAGAGAACTCCCATTGGTTTGAACCAAAAGGATTTATTGAAGTGTATTCTGCCTAAGGTATGGCTTCGAGGAGGAAGATATGGATGTAGGAAGATTAATTGGGAAGAGTATGGATGAGAAAATTGTCTTGATATGTGTGAGTTATGGGTTATAGGTGAGATGTTTTTATAAGGGGGGTGATGGGATCTTTAGGAAATTTGCAAAGTATTATTTTATTATAAACTTATTTTTTGTTTCAAAAGGTCCAAAACTTGTTAAAGTCTAAGATAAGATGACTATTGTTAGAAATAAAATCATCCAATATGAATTCGATAGCTTTAGAATATTTTTTTAATTTTTATAATCTTATTTATTTAAATCATTCATTAATGAGGTAAACATTGCATCATTATTGTGTCATAAATAATATCATTTATTTGATTTCTAAAAATTAAAAAAATAACATGATGTAAGAAATAATTAATTATTTCAATTGAATATTTATAGTCAAAGAGATAACTTATATAACTCCATGTAAAAACTGATTTACTAAATGTTATATGTTTAAGTCATTATTGTCGAAACTTTAAATCAATTTATATAAAGTGTAATTATCACTCCCAAGTGGCTACATGGGGTCCCAAAATCAACCCAAGGACGACCATGGTCAGAAATTTCTAAAAAAAATGTAATAGGTAACATGTTAGAGAAATGTAATATTATTATAATAATATTTGTTTACCCTTATTTACTAGATTTACCCTTTAACCACGGTAAATAAAATCTTTAACGAAGTAAATATTAATAATGTCTAAAAATAAAAGAAACATATTTACACAATTTGGACCTCCTGATTCCAAATATGGAATCCATTTTTCCCAATTCAAAACCCAAAAGTGTCATAAATTAATTCTAAATTAATTCCCCTTGTGAAAACAAAAAAGTGAGTTTTTAAGAAATAATAACTCTCAAAAGATTGACACTTGTTATGTCCAATGTCAAATTGAAATTACATCAAATGACTAAAATTGGATAAATTGGTAAAAATATAATCTAATTACACTTTAAAACTTATTAAAAAGATAATTTTACCATATAAATAAATTAAATGAAAATATAGTTTTGAATTATTATGCGGTATTTTTCACTATTAATTAAAAATTTAACTTTATCAGAAAAATAACCAAATTTCATCCAAACTAATTTTTTATGTCCCGATTATAAATAAAAATTTTATTTTTTGAAATAGAATATATAAAATATAAAAAAAGTATATTTAAAGAGGGTTCTCCATCAAAAGCTGGTAAATCGACGTTTTTAAAGAATATTACAGTATTTTTTCTTAAAATTAGATTCATTCACATTTTAAGATTCTAACATTATTGGGTAAAAGGAAAAACATTTCAAAAACATGTGAAATCATGTTGTAGTAAGTTCTATTCATTCCCACCAATACAATGGCTGTGTGTTAACTACAAATAAAAATTGTTAATATAATATTATTATTATTATTTTCAGTATGACACAAAATTGTGTGCAACATACGACTTCAGAAAACCCATTATTGCATGTCAGGTAACTAATCGAACATAGCATACCCTTTAATGTTTAATTAATATTTAATTCGCAAATATTAATACATATTAAAATGTCATATTCTTTATTTAATTGGGTTGTTATATTATGTATAGAAGTGATAATGAAAATTGATTTAAATATTTGGATGAATACGAAAACTATTAAAAGAGAGAAGTAGTTTAAATTTAGAAAACCATTTTTTTATAATAATTGTGATTTATTTTAACACAAAACATCAATATATATTTTTTATTAAATTTTTTATAATTATATTATTTCCAGTAGTAAATATGAGATATTATATATTTTCAAAAAACTTGTATGATTTTAATTATATGAAATTATTATTTCAGTAACAGAATTTATACTTATAGCCACTCCTATAAAAGAAATATTTTTTATCATTCTAAATATAATTTTTCATGTATTTTTATATAATTATTTTAATTAAAAATATTAATAAAATTGAATAATTATTTAATTAAATATTTCTTAATAAATTTTAATATTTTTTAGTAGAAAAATAAAATAACATACATTATAAATAAATTGATTTATATAGAATAATAATTGAAATAATATTTTTCAATGAAATATGTTTTATTTTGAATGTATTATTTTTATTGAATATTCAATGATTTTATTTAGAATTTATTTTTTTGACATTGGATTATTATTTTTATTAAAATTAATATATATATATCTGTGGAAATCCATTACTTTTTTTATTATAAATTTTTTAGAAATAATAATACAACTTTTTTATAATAAACAATTGATTTTTTAAAATTATTTAAATTTTTTGAGTTGAGTTGATATTAAAATAAAAATAATTCTGTTAAATTATAATTTTAATAAAATGTAGTGTATATATATTAATGAAATAATTTTCATTTTAGATTAAATAATAAGAAATAACTTTAATTATAGGAAATGGTTAAAATGTAAATTTCTAAAAAATAATGGTTGACAAATATCCCTTAATTTTAGTTGAAAGATGAATTTCGTGTATACGGGAATTGATTTATATTAAATAAATTCATAATTTATAATCATAATAATGAAAATAGGTAAGAGATATAATCATATAATTTTATTAAAAATAAATAATTTGAGAAATATTTAAAAATAAATAATGGGGTAAATAATATAAATTAAAATGGACAATTTTTTTTTGTAACTAAAATAATTCATACACAATAGAGGGATCCTATATAATGTTTTAGATCTATTCGTAAATGTATCAAATATAATTTATACCTAACCAATCTAACATCAATATTATTTTATTTTATAGTTCACCTAACATATGTTTCTAGTCAAATGTACATTATTTTTACCAATAAAAGTATCTCCCCACCATCTATTCCAATCCAATTATATCCTTCATTTTCTTTGGAATCCATACCCATTTTAAAATTTTTAATGAACTCTCTAACATTTTATGTGTTTTTTAAAATTAAAAATGAAAATTTGATTCATCTTGAAGGAACATGTTCAATAATGAGGAATTTAATTAAATTACAGAGTTATTATACATTAAATTAATTTAGTTTCCCATATCTTTTATTTAAGAATCTCATAATCGACTTAATATTTTTTTATCAATATAATTAAAACATTTTACAACAAAATTAATTATCAAATTTAATTTAAACAATAAATAATGAATGAATAAACTCGTGTTATCCAACCTTGGGACCAAGTTATTTCTTCCCAAATTTCATTCTATTAGCAACTGTATCTAAATTTATATTTAATGTTTTCATTTCATTATTCAAATATCACTATTTTCCAAAACCCTTAAAATCATCATTTTCATAAATAATTTAAAAACACATAAAAAAATTAAAATAGTTTAACTAGAATATTTTATTGAACTGATTGGAAGGCTTCTCAAGTGAGACAACCATGGTCAACCATTGCACTACATTAGAAAAATAAATTTTATTCTTCCATGAACCATGATAGGCATGCATAAAAACATATATTTTCATAACATTACTTGTTGTTTAAATTTCATCCTTACATAAAACACACTTATTTTTATTGTTTTTAACCTAAATGTAAAATGTGATTATGTTTAAATAATTAGTTAACATGATAACTAAAATTCCTGTTATAATATATAATAATTTTTAAATTAATGTGATTTCATATTTTTCAATTTATATATAGGTATTTATATTCATAAAATAAATTACTTCTTCATATTGATTTGATATTCTAAAGAATTATGTTTTAACCTTCCTCGATGATCAAGCTCCATAACTTAGCTAAAATAAAAATTAGATTCGACAAAATGTAAAAAAATTACAAATCTTTTTCCTTTATTTCCTCTATAAGGGAGATGAAAAAAATTACATACATCAATGAAAACAACCTCTATACCTATGTTAGCATAGAATCTATGGTATAATTAACATAGGAATGTAAATTTTATAAATAATTTAAAAATAAATGGGAAATTTAAACTTGTAAATCAATGGTATAAATTAAAAATAATAATTCTTATATAGAATAAAATTAAATATATATTTTTTATACAATAGTTTTAATCATGATGATCCAAGATGAAATCCATGTTAATGGTTTTTATTTCAATTTCCAATCATATAGTAATGGTTCATATTAATCTCTAAGTTTTATTTTAAATATTGTAATTAATGTAACCCCATGAGATTTTAAAATTAAAACATTATGATTGATAAAATATGTGACATGAAACAGTGTGCATAAATTAATTTAAAAAATCATTTCTTTATATAGTTACTTTTTAATAGTTCTTCTTCCATAAAACCAGTAGTCTAAAAGAACCATAAAATATTTTTCCAATATAACCTATAAATTCAATTGTCAACAATAAAAAGGGATGAATAAATTTCATAAAGTATAAGGATTTCAAATTTTTAATGATAATTAATTATATATATATATTTTATAAATAAAATAATATTCAATTTAATGGAAAATAAATGTTTTCTAAAAACCAATATTATTTGTAAGGTAGTTTCATCGATCTTTGTAAACATACATTAATTGTAATTTTTACAACATTTATAAAATAAATATTAAATAATTAAAACAATTTTTCAAATAATCAATTAAAAATTTTATTATATTTATTTCTATAGTATTTTCTAAAAATATTAATATCTCGATGAATAGTGAAAAATACTTGTTTTTCTTGAAAACTACTATTTAATTTGAGGCATTTTATAGTTCTCATTATTATTTAAAGTTGTCCAAAAATTAAAATTATTTTAATTAAATAAAAATAAATACATTTCATTTCATTTTAATTAAATAAATATGGTTTTATGAGAATAAATCATTCTATACTTAGGATACTTTCCTCTTGGTAAAACCACTTTTTTCACTAATATGAGTTAATTGTTAAATTAAATATTTTCATTTATTTGAACAGGATCATGAAAATTGAAGAATCCATTTTTAATCAACTTAATTAATAATATATATTAGGGTGAGCACAATTCATAGTCTTAATGAAAAGTAAAATGGTAAAAATTTATTTCCACAATTAATGATAAAACGAATTTATTATTGGGGTTATTATAAAATGATAATGGATAAATGACCACAAAAAATTTCTATTTTATTTCTTTATTTATAAACTTATATCCTTAGTAAAAAAATTGTAAGTTTTAGGGACACATTTCCATGAATGTGACCTATATAATAAAACATGTAATGACGTAAACAAAATTTTGCCATCGTTCCTTTAGATTTCAGCTATAATTTCTCATACAGAAAAATATAGTTTTCAATTAATATTTATTGTCATTTTGAGAGTAATAATATTATTTATACAAGAATAATTTATTAATAAATTTTAATAATAATTTACTAACCATACATGCATATGAAATGCTTACAATGTAATTATTTATTTAGTAAAAAAATAACATAAATGATACTAAAAATAATAAAACAGATATAAATTAAACAAATTATTATTTTACCTGAATTTTTTAGATCAATGTACAATGTTATACAAACTTTTTATAGTATATTACAAACACATCATTTGATTGATATTTTTACTTTTAAATTAAATAAATATAGTAAAAACATACGTTACAGTAATTTTGTAATAAATAATATTTTAATAAATGATTTAAAAATTTTAAAAAACCTTTCCCCACCAAGAAATTTGTATATTATTATAAATTAAAACAATATTTCATTTAAATACATACTATCCTTTCATAATAATTATATTGAACCCTAAATAGTTAAACAATTATTACCTTGGTAAATGGTAAAATCAAGTTTCGTGTGTTACATTAACTTATGATAAAAATATTTCACCTCATCATTTCTAAAAGGGAATGTAATCCTCTCAATTGGTCACACATAATAATCCAATTTACATGACCAAAACCTACAAAATTCCATCCCTTACATCTGTATCAACATTATAAAGAAACTGGACTTCCCAAAAGTGAAAATATCAAGTCTTTAATAAATATATTTTGTAGGGACTATTTTTTCTTAACCAATTATCAATTTTATAATTGATGTATATACAATATTCCAAATCATATTTTTTATATTAATTTACAGAAATGATTCTGAAATTAATTAAATTATTATTTAATTTCTATGTGTTTACCATGTAATTTTTATTAAGGAAATTATGTATACATCCATAACGAACCACATGAAATGGTTATAAAATTAGTTTCACCCCCTTATCTAAATATTATATATTCACTAAAACCATGAGGCACACATATTTCTAATTTTTATAGTGTGACAAGAGGGCCTCAAATTATATATACTTAAATTGATTAGGTAATGGTCAATCTCCATAGATATCATTGTATACGCATAATGATCCTCTCCAACTATGGTCCATGAGTAGTCAAGCTAGATAATAATGTTATATTGATGATATTGTGATCCTTGACCTATTTTTCAGATTTCATTCTTATTTTTTTAAATCCAATGATTACATATTCTTATGTTATGATGAGTTATTAACCTAGGCTCATATTATGTCATCTAATTATCCCATTCTTCAATTCTCATGATCATTCCCATCGTGATATTATATTTTCCCCACAAAACACATGTTATGATTTTATAACACTTACATACCCATTTATTAATTTTACCATTAAAATTTTATGATAATAATTATTTATTATAGTAATAATATAATGATATATATTATGGAAGATATACGGGTGATTATGAGTAATCATTATGGATTAATTTTTTGTCTTATATAGTTTGAATGTTTCTATTGGTACTGAATACTGGAGATTTTGTAGATTCTGATTTTTCATAACTCTATAAAACTATAAATATAATGTTCCATGGGTTTTAAACATGATAAGAAATTTTCAATTATACATTTATTTGAAATAAAATTTTGTATGTTATATATTTTTTGGAATTGGATCCAATAACGAGAGTTACATTGGCATTATACCAATGATAATTAATCTATTTCTTAGATTAAATTATTTGAATGTGTGATGATTTAATTCATATTTCTATCAAACATTGTATTTCATTAATTTTCTCTTGAAACATAAATTTAGTCCATCTAATACCACAAAAAATATATCATTTTGAACTGGGTAAGAATTCACTAAATACTTAATCAGTTTTGTCAGACTATGCATATTTGTTCATCAAAGAACTATATAATGTTCTTCACAACATTTAACAAGATTAATTCTAAATAATTTGTAATTTGATATTATGAATAAACAATACATATGAATTTAATCCAATAATCATCCTCATTGTAATAAAATACAAAATAATGAAAACCCTTTTCCCATTATAAATTAATTGGATATAGTGATCATAACCAATCCTGCAAAAGAATATGGATGGTTAAACAATATTAATTAATAAATTCAATATAAATCTATATTATAGTAAAAATACATAAAATATTTAAATATTACCCCAATTATAGAATTAGGAATACCTTTTCATAAACCATACAAGGAAATACAATGCATGTTTGAGAATAATATTCATAAATATACAATAATAATCTGTATAGTAAAAAAAAAATCAAATATATATAACAAAGACATAAAGAGGGTAAGATGATCATAAACCATTTATTGGAATAGATGATATGGTTAGATAATACTTAGTCACCCGCCCTAAGTAATCAACAAACATATGTATCATAATAACAAATATATGAATTTTTAATAGCTTCCAAACAAATAAATAGACAATCATTATATTTACGATTATCTCATTCCAACAACAAAAAATGTAAGAGGTATAAATTTAAATCAATAATATATATAATAAATAATCATATGGAATCTAATTCATGAATCTTCTATCAATGAAATTTAAAATTACGTATTCATAGAGTGGGGGAATTGGAGAAAGGGTGAGAATATTAATGATGGATGGTGTGGAAACATAATAGAAATGATGATTCAAATAACTTATAGAGAAGAAAATTTCTTATTACATATTAAAAAAAAGTTTTCATATGAAATTTTTTGAATATTTGAAATCCAAAATTTAAAATTTTAAAAAAATATGACTTTAATGATGAACATGTTTTAATAGTTTTAGACAATTAATTTTATAAATTCGAAGTAACATTGATTTAATAAATCCATTTATATTATATATATATTAGTGTAATAATTTCTATGAGGAACCATGATGACAATGATAGGATACTTCAATGTGAATAATATGATAGTTAAATTAACTATTAAAATTTTATAAAACATAAAATATTATTTTGAAATAATTTATAATATTATCATAGAGTAAGAAGTTGTTTATCACATTTTAATGTTATTTTCAAAATGAAAATGAATAACATTGAAAATAATTACAATTCAAATCGAAACCTAAATAATTTATCTTGTAATGTATTTAAATGTTTTGAAAATAAGTTTTTATGGGAGATAGAAAATATAATTTTCAATGTTTAGGAAACTGTTTATATTATTTTAAAATGCCATTATTTAAAGAACCACATTATAATCAGTGTATTACAATTTATTTTTGAAAATCATTGAAGAGTTCTATGTGAACCATATAAATTAATCTAAATATTCACTCACAAGAAGAGATTAAAAGAAAGGTTGTTTAGAAATCATTGACATGGTAAAAAAATATTCATTGGTTGGAATGTGAGTTATTCTTATCATCATTATTGTATTATTTTGGAAGGAATTAAATCAAGGAATCCATAATTGATAATAAAAATTAATTTACCAATATAAAATAATTATATAGTGTAATAAATATGATAATTTAATAATCAAATAATAAATGGAATGTATACATAGTTATGAATTATTATCCTTGTACATTTTTATTATATGGGTCTAGCTCACTCTAAAATATCGTCTTGGTATTTTAGACCTTTTATTGAAGATAACAGTTCATTTGAGATAAAACTTTTTAGTGCCAAATATAGTTCATACAAAAAGGTATTATAATTGGGTAGTTTAAAGTGAATTAGATAGATATTTCACAAACGATCAATCCCTGGATAAATGCGACAATATTTTCAAAATTACCCTCCCAATATTAAATTCCAACCCCAATTTGATCATAGTATGTCTAAATAATAGAATATACAAGACTATCCTTCTCTATATATTTAATAATTCCTAGATGTTATTTATTGATTGTGAAAATATTTTCAAAGGAACAAGTAACTGCATTTTTTATATTATTGTTTCTTTCAATTGTATCTTGAAATTAAATTTCATAAAAAACATAAGGGATGGTGAAATGAAAAAATAATCAAACTGATAATTACATTACCTCCCTAGAATAAAAACTCAATCAAATTCTGGTTTCCTATACTAGTACTGAATTTTATAATGATAAAAATAAGAAATTGGTCTCAGTAAAAAAATTATCTTCTCAACACAAAATATGTTCTTATAAAATATAATTTCAAAATAAGTTTTCTTATAAATGGTGATATAGGTGAAAAATTATATAATCTTATTCAACTAACTAGAAAAACCTATAGACCCCCCAACATTCTTAAAGATAGAGATAATATAAATGCTAATGATGAGGGTCTAACCAGTCATATTGTTTTCTATTTTAACAGTATTTATAGTGGTATTATTCCTAATTTGAACAAATTTATTGATGTCAGTCATAACAATGGGAGAAACAATGGAAAAAACATCCCAAATACTATCCCCCTTGATCATGAAATAAATTATGATATCTTTATTCATAAACATGATAATTCTTAAAGGCCTGATGGTTTCCATAACTCTTTCCTTCTAACACTATTGGTATATATTTCAAACTAATATTTTCAATATGGTTAAATCTATTTTTTTCAATAGTTACCTTCTACATTATCTTAATACTCAATTCCTGTCCCTATTTCCCAAATAGTAATATGATTATAAAATTCACCTTTTTATATCCCTTTACATTATTTTAACACTCTATAAAAGCATCTCCAATCTCTTAGAAAATAGCCTTTCTCCTATTTCCAATAAAATGGTTTCTTGGAATTTATTTGGTTTCCTCAATAAAAGAATAATTCAATATTTAATTTTCTTATCATTAGAATATATAAATATTTTAAGGAACCCTAATTGGTGAAAACATTACTATTAAACTATAATGTTTGAAGGCCCTTGATAATATGGATTTGAGTTTCATTTATAAGGCCCTTAATAATTTTTTTTAATGATGGTATTTTCAAAAAAAATCAAAACCCTTTTTTGATTTTCTTATATTTCACTTTGAATTAATAAATCCTCAAAAGGTTTTTTCTAATGCTCTAAATGTGTCATAAAATGTTTCCAAATATATTAAATCCTATTTGCTACTATTGGAGATTTTTTATGTAGACTTCTTACTAATCTTGTTATCTATGTAAAATACATCCCATTATTGCCTCTACAAGCATTCTAGTTCCCTCTCATCTCTTGTATATGGATGAAATAATTTAAACATGCAAGGAGACAAAACAAATCCAAAACCATTAGATCTCCCTCTCACATAAAATAGATGTGTCTGGTCAATCCATAACCTGGAACAAATCATTCATTTTCATGGTTAAGAACTTGGATCTTAATTTCAAGTATGGATCATTATTCTTGATTGTTTTTGAAGAAAAAGGAAAAAATATAAAATTATCTAAGTACATGCCATGTAATTTGGAGTAAATGATTTGTACTCGGGTTCCATGTCTAGTCATGTACTGGTCGTGTAGGTTACCTTACAAACCGCCTAAAGCGGGGGTCAGTTGATGCTAGTACATGTAATATACATTAAATGAACATACTATGCACTTTTCTATTTTATCAATGAGTCAGAACAGGGTCTCATATCATCTCCAGAAAACGCTTTTTCTCCCTTCGGTTAGTATAGGATAGAGACAAACGATCGATGATCACTGAGCTCCTCCTGGTTCTCTATCCAAGCTCCAATTGAGATGTCCTCAGTTGTGTTGGATTCCCACCTATGAGTTATCTCATTCCCTAGTGCCCTTTTTCTTAATTCATCCTCTGTCATGAGTTAACGAGGGTTGATTTTTTTACCCTTTTCCTAGATCTATGTCGTTCTTTTCCAATTTAAGGGCCGATGTTCAAGAGTGTTCATAATACAACATCAAGTTCAATGTTTTTTTTTGTTTTTTTGTTCTTCCTTGCATTATATAAGATAAATGTTCATCATAACCACATTTGGGGTATTTCATGATTGAGGATTAAACCCTATTATTTTTATAATATGGTTAATTGAAGGAAAAGGGATTATTGCATATGTGTAAGGTTAGATAAATTATTTATGGGACACCACTTGGGTGTGTTTTTCAAGTTTGAATGTTTATGGTCATTTTACATAGGATTACTATGAGGCGTTCTTTATTCCTATGAGTTGAATTGTTTATGATGGAGTTGGATTTATTATGTTAGATTCATTTGTAATTCTTTTGAATGTTTTCAATGTGGTAGTTATAGATTACATGTGATTCCATGTTATTGTAGGCGCATTGATCTTACCATGGACCATAGAGCCTTATCCTAGAAAAACTATGGGTGTTTCCATGTTTATTAACATAGGATAGTGATAGCATTGGTGTAGAATTTTACTAAGGGGTGCTGACAATGATAGCTACCCAAGAGGTCATTTATTATTATTTATACTATGTGGACCCAGGGGTATTAACCATGAGAGCTACTTGGAGGTCGTTTGTAATTTATTGATTCCATGTTGACCTAGGGGTATTGACCATGAGGGATTCCATGGTGGTCATTTTTACTTGTTTTGTGCTATGTTAAACCAAAGGGGTTAGACCTTGAGAGCTATTCCAGAGGGTTTTGTTGAATAATTGAATGATTGTGGTTAGTTGCAAAGCCAAAGTACATGCTTGGACTCAGTCTTACATGGTTGTCAAGATGGTCCTCTAAGACATCTCTTATTACAATTACATGGGGAGATACAGATCTTAGGATAGATCAAATGATTCCTTATATAATGGATTGAATAATAAATATAAATTAATATAATTGGAAACTGTATGATTGTTAAATTTATTGTACTTTCTATTTTATTTTTTCATTTCATCATATTCCCTATTATATATATTCACTGATAGTTAGGTACAGATCATTTGGTGGATGCTTCTGGGATTCATCTCACACTCTATTTGGGTCATGATTTTGGACCCAATCAGTTTATATAGTTGTAGGTATATATAATGGAAAGTGACCTTTTACATCAGGTACTTGATTATTGTTATAGCTGGAGAGGATGTGACTATGATGATGCTTGAAATGTTTTTAGTGTTTACTAGTTTTCTATAATCTTGTTTAGTATTGTATTTATAGAATTGTGACTAGTTTGGCTGCTTCCGTAGACACATGTGACATATATAATTTATATATATATATGCTCTTTTTGTTTTATTATAATGAGTCTTCTACTTTTTTACTTCTGTTGTATGGTATTACAACTTCTACTATTGGTTACTTTTTGTTATTTCGCTGTGTATAATCTAATAATGAGGGAATAATATCCCTATTTTCAGAACATGCCCCTCATTGCTATTGGGCAGCCTCTGGAATTTTGGGAAATGCGCTTGAGGTCATTTGACCATCCTGGTATGAGGCACATTTGAGAGGCTCCCAGATCAGGGACATTACAAATTGGTATCAGATGGGATTGTTTTCTGCTTTATCTTACTGTTTGGAGCATAGAGACCAGGATAGAAAGGAATTGGTAGTTATTAATATGAGGTTTCTAGGATTAGCTAACCCGTGTATAGGTAAAATCCAAGTAACCCTGTATATTACAATTTTTTTCTAGTTTTTCAATTATTAAAGTTGAATTGATTTCACAATTGGGATATACACAAGATTCTTGATTTTACGATTTATATCAATGTGGATCTATTTCTATTGAAACTCGATGATATGAGAGTATGATGTTTCATGCATCATACAAGATCTTGATAATTATCACATATCATGAATTTTCTTCATGCCATTCAGGATGAATTACTTATTTCATGCGGTTGTGATAGATGTTATGCAAGATATGCAAGTCATTGTGATAGATGTTGTTATATAATTCCTATTATTATTATTTGGTATTGGTATAAGTAATTTTTTATGTGGATGTACACCATGATTTTCTCTCTGATGCGTTATGAACCCTCTGGGATCGGAATTTGGTGGATCATGTTTGAACTTTAATTTAATTTTGTCATGTTATGGTATGAATAAGGATGCCAATATTTGATTCGCAATAATATGGGATCTCATGGGTCAGAATGTTTCATAACATAGACTAATATTATGTTCCTAAGGGTTATGGAGATGTTTTGGAGGATTAATCTCTGGGAACCCATACAACACAGAGTGTGGTGTTATAAACACATACCACGTGTTCTTCTATTCTAGAAGAAACAACTTTTCTTAAGTACATGCCATGTACCATATATTCACACCGTGTACTCCATGACCGTTTGAATGACTGTGTGAGTAGAGACATGTGGTTGATAAATGTTTGGAAGAACATGACGGGTAATATAAGATCACACCATGTTGTAAAGAATAGTGTATTCAGCCGTGTGACCAATGACATGGGTGGATGAATCATGAGTTGTACATGCCGTGTAGTTATCAACAATGTATTCGGCTGTGTTATCAATGACATCAGTGGATGTGAATTAAATGGTACACACCATGTCTAGGGTGAAGATGTTGTGTAGTGTTATACCAGGAGATGTTCATGTAGTTCTAGATGTGCTGAAGAACGTGGGCTAGGGGAAAAAATTCCACTACATGTTGTGTCATTGGAGGGACACACCGTGTGTAAGTGTGTTACACCACTAGTATTGACATTAAAACACATCATGTCAAATGATTAAGGGTACATAAAATGTAGAGTATATACACATCGTGTAACACTGTTTTGTACAACTTGAATTCTCTCTTTATTTTGTTCTATTCTTGAACTTCTAAGTTGTTGTCTTTGATAATCATAAATTGAGGTGTGCGCTTGACCTTGCTGATTCATGCTACCGAGAAGTCCTCTAGTTGTACACCAAATACTAGGAAATGATCAGACGCTAGAATTGTTAGGTTAGGGACTACCAGCAGATCCACTAGTCATGCTCATCTTGGAACCAACTGTTACACCAGATATACGTGCTGATGCACAGTTCCGTGAAGACTTTATGAGGATGATGCAGACTTTTCAAAGAGCACCATATCCTACCCCAACTATGACAGAGTTGACGTGAGTGTTCCAGAAGTATCATCCTCCCACATTTTTAGGGGACATATGACCACATTCTATATAGTCATAGATGGAGTCCATGCATTCCATCTTCATGCATCTAGAGATGCCTCCTCATGGATGGATTAATCACATGAGGTACATGTTGCGTGATTTGTTCAAGAGATGGAGGGATTTTGTTTCACATGTCGGATTACATCAGGATATGGATTGGGAATAGTTTCAATTGAACTTCTATAAATACTTCTATGCCGAGACGTTGAGGGCCGATCGAGCCCGATAGTTCATGCATTTGGAGTAGGGTGCTCTTTCAGTGATTGACTACTCATCTCGCTTTACCAAGCTATATCTCTTCAAACCTATTATGGATGGTGAAGACATATCTTTGGATAGTCAATTTGAGGATGGTCTTAGATTTTACATCTGATTGCGGTTGAATGTTTTTAGGCTGACTTTGGTGAGGGATATAGTGAACTAGACACTGATTACCATGTTCAATCTGAGAGATTTTGGATCTATGAGGTATGGCAGTTCAACATCTAGGGTTGGTAATCCTTAGACTAACAATAGGAAACGTTGTAAGGAGCCTTCATGTGGTGATTCTAGTAGTCAAGATGTATGTATAGGTAGCCAGGTTAGGTGATACCAGTGAGGGAAGAGTGGGCACACAAGACCACAGTTCATGAGAGACCCAGTTAAGGGTTGATCATGCAGAAAGATTAGAAATATTCAGTGTTTATTCTAATTTTTCTCACAATAATCTAGTGATAGGGGTTCTGTTATGACTCCATGATCAAGAGAAGGATTACCCAATTTCTCCTCAGTTAGGGAACTGGATTTCATCAGGCCGTTCAGATCGAGGAGGTGGTTGTGGCCACTGTATCCAGACGACAAACTGTTGGTGACAACAGGTTTGATCGGCTCAGGGTAGTCAGGTAGGGTCGCATGGTCGTGGTATAAGTCATGCTTTTGTAGTGGAGTATTCCTAATAGGAATAGGATCCTAAACCCTCTACGATTAGAGGCATGGTTCTAGTTTCCATGGTTTTAGATTCTTCTCTTTCTAATACAGGTGACTCCCATATTATTATATAGGTTGACATTATTAAGATACATGAGCTATGAATCCTTACTTTTGATAAATTAAGACTCTAGACACTCTATTAGGGCTTAATATGGCTATTTTACATCAGTTCCAGGAGTTCCCTATTGAGGTTGGTGAGTGTCAGGCTTCGACGTCATTCTCACAATGGACTAGTTGGTCTCATTTCAGACCTTTGTTGACTTCTATCACCGTAGGGTGAGTTTCATGTCACCAAAGGGCATGTATTTTCTACACAAGGACGAATGGGATGTCTAGGAGAGTAGAGTTGGACCTGAGCATCAAGGGATGGGAGGAATTACAGACCATATTTCTTGTTTATATTTGGATGACCAAGGGATATCACAGCTGGACTTTCCTTCAATGGTGGATCGTTTTAGGGATGTATTTCCTGATGATGTTTCATGTTTATCTCCAAAGTGAGAGGTAGATTTCCCAATTGAGATTGTTCCAGGAGCGGAATTGGTGTTCATTTCACTGTATATTATGGCTACACTAGATTTATAGGAGCTCATGAAGTAGTTAGTGGAGTTTCAGGAAAAGGGTTTCATCTAACCCAATACTTATCGTTTGGTTTCGCATATCCTTCTATCAA
This sequence comes from Viscum album, assembly GCA_963277665.1. Lineage (NCBI taxonomy): Eukaryota > Viridiplantae > Streptophyta > Magnoliopsida > Santalales > Viscaceae > Viscum > Viscum album. Next base: position 636,067,175 of record OY728146.1, on the reverse strand, counting down.
AAAAGGCAGACGACACCCTCAAAATTCTTGTGGATCATCGAAAGAAAAACCAGTTGATGTTCAAGAACAAATTTCCCATACCGAGGATTTATGATCTCTTCTATCAAATTCGATGAGGCCAACTATTCTGAAATTTTGACTTTAGATCCCTGTATCAATAGTTGTGCGCTAGACCATCATATGCACCTCTTATAGCCTTTTGGAGTTGGTTTGGTCTATATGAGTGTTTGGTTATTTTGTTCGGTCTCACTAATGTACTGGTAGTTTTCATGGATCTGATGAACTGAGTGTTCCATCCATACTTAGATTATTTTTGGGTTGTCTTCATGGATGTTAGCGTGGTTCACTCTCACACTCGACATGACCATGCCACCCATCTTGATATCATATTGAGTATAGAGAAAGAGCATCTGTTATATGCCAATATCTCAAAATGTGACTTTTGTATGGACCAGATTCACTTATTGGGTCTTGTTATCTTAGAGACAGGATTTTCAATAGACCCAGAGAATGTGAGATCAGTAGTTTACTAGGAGCATCCAAAAAACATCTTTGATGTACAGAGTTTTCTGGGGTAGTTGGGATACTACAGTGGAATTACACACGACTTTTCATGCTTGGAAGCGCCCTTGAAGGTCTTGGATAAGAAGGGTGTGATGTTCTTATTGATAGATTCCTATGATTCATCAATTAAGGAAATGAAAGTGATGTTGACTTCAGCACTGATACAGATTTTTTCTACGCTAAGAAAGAGCTACAATATTTATTATGATGCATCGGGTATAGGGCTGGGTGTAGTTCTTATGAAAGGGGAAGGAGTCATTATGTATGGGTCTTGATAGTTTAGTCTATGTTTGAGGAACTAGAATATGCACGATATAGAGTTATCTGCAGTTGGGCATGGTTTTCAGTGTTGGATAAATTATATTTTGGGAGAGCACTTTGTGGTATACAATAACAAAAAACCTCAAGTATATCTTTACTCAGCGTGATCTGAATTTGAGATAGGGATGTTGGGCTGAGTACCTTCAGTCTTTTGACGTTGAGTTTTTGTACATGTCTGGGAAAGGCAACGCAATGGAAAATGCATTATGCAGGATGACTCAGATATGCATAGTTCAGGAGGGTAGTAGTGATTGGTGGATAATGGCTCTATTATCTGATATTCACTTAGAGGTGCATGATAGACAGGGGCATATGTTTCTTTCTTTTGTAGATATTACCTATACTCTACTGGAATGAGTCCAAATGAGGCATCTACCAGATTCAGAAGGCTTAGTCCTATAGGAGAGTGTGTCAAGATATGACCCTACTCTTGGGTGGACTGTATGAGATGATGAGGTCTTTCATTTTCATGGATGGGTATGAGTGTCCATAGACAAATTTGTGGAGTTGTTGCAAGATTCTCATTCCTCAGTTTGGGCAGTTCATCCTCGAGTCACCATGATGTATCGAGATCTACATCATCAGTATTGGTGGAAATGTATTAAGAGGTTTGTAGCAAGTTTCTTTTCATGAGTTTTTCCACCTCTCAGCAGGTTTAGGAATAATATCATCCACCAATAGGGCTGTTACAGAAGTTACCCATTCCCGAGATGAAATGGAATGATGTCGTGATGGATTTTGTAAAGTGTCTACTGAGGTCTCCTTAAGTTAATGATGTTGTTTGGGATGTTTTTTACATACTCATGAAAGTTTCACACATCTTACTAGTGAAGTAAACCTTCAGTTTTGATGATCTTTAATGTTTTTAAATCAAATAGGTTGTGCATTTTCATGGGGTTCTGCACTTTATCATTTCATAGAGTGATGTCATGTTTACTTCTTGTGTCTAGTAGGGACTACAAAGTTATTTGGGTACATATGTACTTCTGATTATAGCATACCATCTCAAGATAGATGGCTAGTCCAAGAACATGATTCAGGTTCTGGAGGACATTCGTCGAGCATGCATCCTAGATTTCGCGGGATCCTAGTAGAGACGCATGCCCCGAGTGGAGTTGGGATACAATAACAATTTTTAGGAAGAGATTTAGATGGACCCTTATGAGGCTTTATATGGTAGGCCATTCCAATCACCCCTATGTTTGATGGAGGCATTAGAGTGAAATATGCTAGGACCTAGTCTATTTTAGGAGACCACTGTCCAGGTGTAGTTGATTCGGAAGAGGTTGGATACTTCACAGTCTTAACAGAAATATTATGCTAAATGACAGAGATGGCCTCTAGAGTTCATGGTCAGAGATTAGGTTTTCTTATGTGTCACACCACGGTTGGGACACTGGAGGATTAGGAGACATAGTAATCATTCACCAAGATACTTGGTGACATTTTAGGTTATAGAGATAGTTGGTACGATATCAGATCAGTTACAGTTACCTTAGAGGCACTGAGCTATGAACGATATTGTTCGTGTTTCTAAGTTATAACATTAGTTTTCAGACATGTCTCATGTTTTCCATCCTGAGGTGGTTGATTTGAAGGTGGATGCATCCTCCGAGGAGCACCCTTTTCAGATTGTGGATCATAGAAAGAAGGAACTCTATGGTAGGTATATTCCTATGATATGAGTGCTATGGCCACACAGGCGAGTACAAGATGAGACTTGGGAGAGGGAGGCCAACGTACGATCATAGTTGATAGAGTTGTTTGAAGTTTCTTCTTCTCCACACATATATGGGAAATTTGTGGAAAAATTTCATTAAGGGGTAAGTTTATAAGAACCCAGATCTTTATTTCTGGTATGGATAATTATTCTGGTAGTTTTTTAGGAAAAATGATGAAATGGGAAATTTTCTAAGTACACGCTGTGTACTTTTGAGTACACAATATAAACCCAGTTGTCTCGTGTTGCTATGTATTGGCCATGTAATGGGCGAGTACATGGCCATATATTTTACCTAGTAGACAACCAAAATATGGGGTTGGTTGAGGCTAGTACATGTCATGTACAAAACATTAACATGTTGTGTACTTTTCTTTTAAATTTATGGGCCGGATCGGGGTTGCATATCATCTCCAAAAAAACTTATTTTACCCCCGGTTCATACATGAGACTAAAGAATAGCTGAAGAACTTTTCTATCCTCCTGATTCTCCATCCAAGCACTGATTGAGACACCTCTAGGTGTGTTGGATTCCCACTAGTGAGTTATCTCTTTCCTAATAGCCCTTTTTCCTAATTCATACCCTCTTGTGAGTTATTGAGGGTTGATCGTATTTACCATTTTTGTAGATCTACGTTGTTCTAGGCCTTTTTAAGGGATGAAATTAAAGAGTGTTAATCGTAAAACATCAAGGTAGGTGGTTTTTTTCCTTATGTTGTTTGTATTCGGATTATATATGCTAAAAGTGATGCATACCCACATTTGGGGAATTTCTTGATTGATTATTTAACCCTATTATTTTCCTACTACGGTTAATTGATTGAAAATGGATTTTTTATATGATTAAGGTTAGATACCTAGTTTACAGGACACCTCATGGGTGTGTTTCCCTAGTTTTAATTTTTATAGCCATTTGGCCTAGGTTTCTTATGATGCATTCTTTATTCCCATGCCATGAATTGTCTAGGATGGATTTGTATTGATTATATGAAATTCATGGTTAATGATTGTGAATTTTATCCATGTGGTATTTATTAATAACATGTGAAACCCTATTATGATATGTCTGCTAATCTTCCAATAGACTGTGAGAGTCTTGGACAAGTAAAACTGTGGTGGTTTCCATGTTTATTTACATAGGACCGAGACAACATTTTTTTATTCTTTTACCCTGTGGTATTGACCATTACAGCTACCCATGATGTCATTTATTATTATTTATGCTATGTGGTCCCATGGGGTATATATCATGACAGTTACCCAGAGGTTATATATAATTTACTGATTCCATGTTGACCTAGGGGTATTGACCAAGATATCTTCCTAGGTGGTCGTTTGTACTTGTTTTGTGATATGTTAAACCAAATGTTTTAGACTGTGATAGCTCTCCCAGAGGGGTTTTGTGAATAATTAAATGATTGTGGCGAGTCTCCAAACCAAAGCACAAGCTAGGACTTGGTCTTACTTGGCCGTTTAGATGGTCTTCTTAGACGTCTGTTATTACTATTACACAGAGGGATATAGAGATTAGGATATATCCTTGGATTCATTATTCAACGGGTTGAATAATAAATATAAATTAATGTAATTGGAAACTATACGATTTTTTACTTTTGATTACCTTCTAGTTTATTGATTCATTTCTGCATATTTCAAGTTATATAAATTCACTAATAGTTAGGCACATATATTTTGGTGGTTGCCTACATGGATTCATCTCACACCCTATTTGGGTCAGGATTTTGGACCCAAATAGGTTATATGGTTACAGGTACAGATAAGTGAAATCACTCTTATTCATCAGGTACGTGATTGATGTTGGAGATAGAGATCATGGGACAAAGATAAGGCTTGCAATGCTATTGGAGTTTACTGATTTTCAGTACTTTCATTTAGTATTGTATATCCATCATTGTGACTTGTTTGGATGCTTTCTTAGATACATGTGACATGTATCATTTATATGTATGTGCTCTAATTGTTTTATTACTATCAGTCTTCCACTATTTACTTCTATTGTATGGTATTACATCTATTGTTATTGGTTACTATTTGTTTTTCTATTGTGTATACCTTTGAAATGGGGGAATAGTTTACCCATTTTTAGGAACTGTCCCTCGCAAATTTTCAGAAACCTCTGGCATTTTGGGAAATTCACATGAGGTCATGTGTCCAATCGGGTACATGGAACCTTTGGGCAGCACTTGGATCTAGGACTTTACAAAGTTGTATTAGATGTGATTTTTTACAGCTTTAACTTACTATTTGGAGCATATAGGCCATGATAGAAATGAATAGGTAGTTAGAAATAAGTTATTTATGGGAGTAGTTAACCCGTGTACTGGGAAAATGAAATTTACCCTGTATATTAATTTTTTTTATATTTTCAATTATTATAGTTGAATTGATTACACAATTGGGTGATACACATGTTTCTTGATTTTATGATTTATATCATTGTGGTTTTGTTTCTGTTGTAACTTGATGAGATGAGGGTATGAAATCTCATGCATCAAACAGGTTCTTGATAATGATCACATATCATGCATTCTTTTCATTCCATTAAGGATGTATTACTGATTTCATGCTGTTGTGATAGATGTTGTACAAGATATGTTTGGTGTTGTGACAGATGTTGTACTAGATTACCTACTATTTTGATTGGGTATTGGAATATGTAATGATTCATTTAAATGTAAGCCATGATTTAGTCCCTGATGTGTTATGGTCCCTCTTGGATCAGAATTTGGTGGATCTGGTTTGAACCTTAATGTAATTTTATCATGTTATGATATGAATATGGATGCCAATATTTGATTCACGGGAGTATGAGCTCTCACTGGTCGGAATTTTTTATGCCTTGGACCAATATTAAGTTCTTAAGGTTTCAAGGGAATTTTTAGTGGCTGACTCTGGGGGAACCCAGATAACACAACATGTGGGGTTATGAGCACACACCATGTGTTCTTCTGTTCTAGAAGAAACAAAATTTCTTACGTACACGCCGTGAACCGTAGGTACACACCGTGTAGTCCTCGACCATGTGAATGAATGTGTGAGTAGAGACACTTGGTTGATAAATGTTTGGTAGAACACACTGTGTACTGTAAGTACAAACCATGTTGTAAAGAACCGTGTATCCAGTCATGCGGCCAATGACAAGGGTGGATAAACCATAGGTTGTACACGCCATTTCTATCTTGTACACATCATGTAGTTATCAACCATGTATCTAGCCATGTTATCAATGACATGGGTAGATGGGAAATAAATGGTACACACATTGTCTTGGGTGAACACGCCGTGTAGTGTTATACCAGGAGAGAACCATGTAGTTCTAACTGTGTAGAAGAACCCAAGAAAGGGGGGAAATTCAAGTATATGTTGTGTCATAGGAGGGACACACAGTGTGTAAGGGAGTTACACCACTAGGATTGGAATTGGAACACGCCATGTTAAATGATTAAGGGGACCTGACATGTAGAGTATATACACGTCGTGAAACCCTATTCTATAAAACATTAATACTCCCTTTATTTTGTCCCATTAATGCACTTATATGTTTTTGTTCTTGATAATCTTAAAATGAGGTGCGCGCTTGACCTTGTAGAGTCATGCCACCGAGATATCCTCCAGTTGTACATCAGATACTATGGAATGATCAGACAACCAAAATTGTAGCTTAGGTACTACCAGAAGATCCTCAAGTCATGCCCTTATTGGAACCAGCTATTATACTAGATATAAGTACTGATGCACAGTTCCGTGAAGGCTCTAGGAGTATGATGTGGACTTTTCAGGGAGCACCGCATTTTGCCCTTATTATGACAGAGATGACGCGAGTGTCCCAGCAGTAGCATCCTCCAACATTTTTAGGGTATGGTGGAGCACAGGCTGTATAGTCATGGTCGGAGTCTATGTATTCCATCTTCAAGCATCTGGAGATGCCTCCAGATAGGAGGCTGAAGCACGTCATGTACACGCTACGAGATTCTTCCAAGAGATGGATGGATTTTGTCTCACATGTGGGATTTCATTGGGATATGGATTCCAAAGATTTTTAATAGAACTTCTATAAATACTTCTACCCTGAGAAGTTGAGGGACGATCGAGCCAGAGAGTTCATGAAATTGGAGTAGGGAGCTCTTTTAGTGATGGACTACTCATCCCGCTTTATAATTCTACATCACATCACACCTGTTTTGGGAGGTGAATAGTTATCATTTTCTAGGAAATTTGAGGATGGTCTCAGGTTTTACATCTAATCATGGTTGAATATATATATATTGATTTCAGTGAGGGCTATAGTGAACCAGACACTGATTACTGAGTTCAATCTGATGGATTTTGGAACTACGAGGCAGGGTGGTTCATTATCTAGGGTTGTTAATCCTTCAAATAACAGTAGTAAACGATTCAGGGAGCCTTTATGTGGTGATTCTAGTAGTAGGTAAGTATATACAGGTTGCCAGGTTAGGTGATAACAGGGAGGGAAAATTGGGCACACAATACCATAGTGCCTGAGAGACCTAGTTGAGTTCCTGTAAAATGGAAAGATGAGTAATATTCTGCACTTTTTCATTTTTTTATCACTAGATGCTAGTGAGAGGGGATCTGTTATGAATCCATGATCTGAAGGACCCCTAGTTTTTCCTCATTAAGGGAACTGGAGTTCATTAGGCCATGCAAAGAAAGGTGGTGGTTATAGCCATTGTATCCAGATGGAAAGCTATTAGAGAAAAAAGGGATTACCATCTCAGGGTAGTTAGGAAGGGTCATAGGGCCATGGTACAAGTCAAACTTTTGCAGTGGAGTAGTCCTAATAAGAGCTAGACCTAAACCCTCTACAGTTAGAGGTAAGATTCTAGTTTCCTGGGTTTTAACTTCAACTCTTTCTGATATAGGGGATATCAATATTTTTATATAAGTTGATTTTATAGAGAGCCTTGGGCTATTAATATTTACTTTGGATAATTTTAGAACTCTAGACACTCCATTGGAGCTTAGTATGGCTACTTTACATTAGTTCCAAGAGTTCCCTCTTGAGGTTTGTGGGTGTCAGGCTTTAATTTCATTCACTTAATGGACTGGTTGGTCTCTTTTCAATCCTTTGTTGACTACTATCATCACAGGGTGAGTTTCACATCACTAGAGGTCATGTATTTTCTTCACAATGATGAATGGGATGTCTATGATAATAGATTTGGACCCAAGCATCATGGGATGGGCGGAATTACATCCCATATTGGTAGTTTTTATATGAATGACCAAGGGACATCATAGATGGACTTTCCTCTAGTGGTGAATAATTTCAAGGATGTCTTTCTAGATGACTTTTCAGGTTTATCTTCGAAGAGAGAGGTTAATTTAACTATTGAGATTGTTCCTGGAGCAGCACTGGTGTATATTCCTCTGTGTAGTATGGCTACACCAGAGTTTCAGTACATCAAGAAGTAGTTAGAGGATTTTTAGGAAAAGGGTTTCATCCGACCCAATACTTCTCCTTTGGGTTTTCATATCCTTTTTTCAAAAAAGGCAGATAAAACCCTTATAATTTGTGTGGATTATCAGAAGTTGAACCAGCTGATAGTCCATAATTGATATCCCATACCGAGGATTTATGATCTCTTCGATAAAATTTTAGGAGCCCAACTATTCATGAAGATTTACTTGAGATCTGGTTATCATTAGTTGTGTGTTAGACCATCATATGCACCTCTTACAGCCTTTCAGAGTTGGTTTGGTCTATACGAGTATTTGGTTATGCCATTCGGTCTCACAAATGTGCCAGTAGATTTCATAGAACTGATGAACTGAGTATTCCATCCATACTTGCATTCTTTTGTGGTAGTATTCATGGATGATATCTTGGTGTACTCACACACTCGACCTAACCATGCCACCTATCTTGAGATCGTATTGAGTATAGTGATATAGAAACAATTATATACCGAGCTCTCAAAATGTAATTGTTTGTGGACCTAATTAACAAATTTGGTCTTGTTTTCCCAGAGACAAGAGTTTCCGTAGACCCAAAGAAAGTGACAGAATTAGTTTACTTGGAGCATCCTATGATATTTTTTGAGGTACATAGTTTTTTGGGGCTGGCGGGTTACTACAGATGCTTTATATAGAACTTTTCATACATAGAAGCACCCCTGACAGGCCTGGCTAAGAAGGGTGTGAAGTTCTTGTGGATGGATTCTTACGATTCAGCCTTTCAGGTGCTGAAAGTGATGTAGCCTTCAGCACCGATACTAATTTTTCTTGATCCGAGAAAGAGCTACACTTTTTACTACAATGAATTAGTTATCGGGCTGGGTGTATTGCTTTTTCAAGGGGAAAAAGTCATTGCATATGAGTCTCGATAGTTGAGGCCACATTAAGGGAACTACCCGATGAACGACATCAAGTAAGCTATAGTTGGGAATGGTTTTCACTATTGGATACATTATCTTTTTGGGGAGTACATTATCATATACATTAACCAAAATTATGAAGTATATATTTAGTCAGCCTGATCTGATTTTGATATAGCAAAGATGGGTTGAGTACCTTACGTCTTTTGACATTGAGTTTTCCTACATTCCTGTGAAAGGAAACACAGTGGTGGATGCATTAAGTAGGATGAATTAGATATATACAGTTTTAGAGGCAACTAGTAAGTGGAAGATTATGGATCTATTTTCTAAGATGCATTTAGAGCTTCATGGTAGATAGGGGAAGAAACTTCTTTATTCTCTAGTTCGTACCTGTACTCTAATGGATTGAGTGCGAATGAGGCTGCTACCAGATTCAGAAGGCATATTCTTATGGGAGAGTGTGTTAGGAGTGGACCCTAATTTTGGGTAGACTATAGGAGACGATGATGTATTTTGTTTTCATGGACATATATGGGTGTCCATAGAAAAATGTGTGGATTTGTTTCGAGAATCTCATTCCTCAGTTTCGGTAGTTTATCCTAGAGTCACCAATATGTATCGAGATCTACACTGTCAGTATTTGTTTCCAATTATGAAGAGGTATGTAGATAGTTTTTTCATGAGTTGTTCCACCTATCTACAGGTATAAGAGAAGCATCAACAACAAATAGGGCTTTTACAGTAGTTACCAATTCCTATGTAGAAATGGAATGACGTCGCGATGGATTTAGTTTAGTGTTTACTGAGGTACCCTTGATGGAATGATTTTTTTTGATGGTTTTGACAAACTCAAGAATCTTTCACACTTCATACTGATTAATGAAACCTTTAGTGTTATGATATTTTAAGGTTTTACATCCTTGTCGTTGTGCATTTCCATTGTGTTCCGCATAATATCATTTCATATTGGGACGATTGTTTTAATTATTGTGTTTAGTAGGGACTACAGAGGGATTTGGGAACAAAGGTACCTCTGAGTACAACTTACCATTGCAAGATAGATGTCCATTACGAGTGCACAATTCAGGTTCTGGAGGACATTCTTTGAGCACGCGTCGTAGATTTCATGGGATCTTGGGAGAGACACATGCCCCTAGTGGAGTTGGCCTATAATAACACTTTTTAGAAAATGATTCTGATGGAACCTTATGAGGATTTGTATGATAGGACATCCCGATCACCCCTATGCTGGATGGAGGCATGATAGGTAGCTATGATGGGACCTGGTCTTGTCAGGGAGACCACTGACTAGGTGGAGTTGATTCGAAAAAGGATGGATCATTCATTTTCTCGACAGCAATATTATGCTAATTGACAGAGATGACCTATATAGTTGGAGGTTAGAGATCAGGTTTTCATATGTGTCACACCAAGGTTGGGACATATGAGGATTAGAAGACATGGTGATAATTCACCGAGATACATGGGGTAGTTTGAGGTTTCGAAGAGAGTCGGTATTGTTCCCTATTAGTTACAGTTACCTCAGAGCTACTGAGTTATGCACGCCGTCTTTCACATTTCTTATTTACAATGTTACATTTTAGACATGTCCCATGTTTTCCATCTTGAGGTGGTTGAGTTGGAGGTGGATGAAACCTTAAAGTAGCACCCTATTCTGATGTTAGATCATAGCATGAAGGAACATTATCGTTGGTCTATTCCTCTAGTACAGGTGCTATGGTAGCACGGGAGAGTAAATGATGAGACATGGGAGAGAGAGGCTGTCGTACGATCAGAGTGTACAGAGTCATTTGAAGTTTCTTCGTCAACCCCCATATAATAAAAATTTGGGGATAGATTTCTTTAAGGGGGATGTTTGTAAGAACCAAGATCATCATTTCAGGTATGGATAATTATTTCGGGTTGTTTTTAGGAAAATGGATGTAATGGGAAATTTTCTATGTACACTCCGAGTACTTTTGAGTACACACAGTGTACCTGGTTATCACATGTAGTTGTGTACTGGCCCTTTAACGGCTGACTACTTGGCTATGTAGGTGACCTGGTAGGCCACCTAATGCGGGGTCTTGATGAGGTTAGTACACGATGCATACATTAAATGAACATGCAATGTACATTTTCTAATTGATGAGTCGGAGCGGAGTCACATCTCATCTCCATAAAACACTTTTTATCCCCTCGGTTCATATAGGAGAGTGAAGAATAGCCGAATAACTTTTATTTCCTCCCAATTCTCCATCTGATCTCCTATTGAGACACCTCTAGGTGTGTTGGATATCCAAAGGTGTTTTATCTCTTTCTCGAGATCCCTTTTTCCTCATTCCTTCTCTCTTGTGAGTTGTCGAGGGATGATCATTTTTAACTTTTATGTATGTCTACGTTGTTCTATTCCTTTTTATGGGACAATGTTCAAGAGACTTTATCATACAACATCAAGGTTGGTGGATTGTACCTTCAGTTGTTTGTATTTGGATTATATATACTAAAAGTATGGCATACCATGTTTGGGGTATTGCTTTATTGAGTATTTAACCCTATTATTTTCATGTTGTGGTTAATTTAATTAAAAGGGATTGTTGAATAAGATTTATGTTAGATACCTTGTTTACTAGACACCCCGTGAGTGTGTTTCCCAAGCTTGAATGTTTATTGATCCTTGGCCTAGGTTCACATATGAGGCGTGCCTTGTTCACATGCTTGGAATTGTTTGGATGGAGATGGACTGATTATATGAAATGCATGTGTAATGCTTGTTAAAGTTATCCATGTGGTAGTTATAGATTACATGTGAGGCCCTGTTATGATATGTGCACCAATCTTCCAATGGACCGTGAGAGTCTTGGACCAGGAAAACTGTGGGAATTTCCATGTTTATTTACATAGGATAGAGAGAGCCATGTTGTAGACTTTTACCCAGTGGTATTGACTATGAGAGATACCCAGGATGACATTTATGATTATTTATGATAGGTGGACCCATGGGGTATTTACAGTGAGAGCTACCCAAAGTTCCTATATAATTTACAGATTCTATGTTTACCAAGGTGTATTGACCATGAGATCTTCCTTGGTGGCCATGTGTACTTTGTTTTGTGATATGTTAAACCAGATGGGTTAGACAGTGAGAGATTTCCCCGAGGGTTTTTTCAAATAATTTAATGATTGTGATGAGTCTCCAAGCCAATGCAGAAGCTAAGGCTCGGTCTTACATTGTAATTTAGATGGTATTCTTAGATGTCTATTGTTATTATTACACGGAGGGATACAGAACATAGGATCGATACATGGATTCATTATTCAACAGGTTGAATAATATATATAAATGAATGAAATTGGAAACTATTGGACTTTTTACTTGTGAGTACATCATAGTTTATTGTTTCATTTCTGCATATTTCTAGTTATATATGTTCACTAACAGTTATGCACAGATCTTTTGGTGGTTTCCTACTTGGATACATATCACACCCTATTTGGGTCATGATTTTGGACCCAAAAAGATTATATGGTTGTAGGTATAGATAAGGGAAATCTCCCTTCTTCATCAAGTACTTTATTGATGTTGGAGCTTGAGAGTATGGGACAAAGATGAGGCATGTGATGATTTTGGACTTTACTTCTTTTCTGTACTTTTATTTAGTATTGTATTTCCAGCATTGTGACTTGTTTGGATTATTTCCTTGATACATGTGACATGAATCATTTATATATATGTGTCCAACTGGGTACATGGAAATGCACTATAGGTTATTTGTCCAACCGGGTACAGGGAACCATTGGGTGACACCTGGATCTGGGACACGACATCATGGGAGAATATATCCTTTATCTAGATAATATAGTATTTTATACGGGCATGGTATTAAAAATCTTTCCCTATCCTTCAATTATATTGGGGTCCCTATATTTTGGGGAATGACTAAAAATAACTACATTTTCAAAACAATTAACCAAATTAAAAAACAAGTCTCTACTTGTAAATTTAAATACATATCTTCAGATGGTATAATTTTTCTAGTTAAATACATTCTTGTTTCTAAAATAGTTTATTCTACAATTGTTTATAAATGACATGCTCTCTTAATTAAATAAATAATTATTTTATAAAAACTATTATTTTGAGAGGAAGCACAATTAAGATAAATATGGTAATTGTTCTATGGATTAATTTTTATAAGCCCCTAGATAATGGAGAGATTAGTATCAAGATTATTAACCTTTTTAATTAATCCTTTTAAGGCTGACTCACTTAGATCCTTATAAATTACAGTTCAATGTGTTTTAATTACCATAGAGGTAGGTTCGATAACAAAATGAAATAAGGAAATATTCACTACATGAATTCCTCAATATATTATTCCACCAAACATTCTTTCAGTAAAATCATTTCTCATTATATATGGAAAGTTATTATAAAAATTCCATAATGTTTTGGTTGATAACTAGAATAGGCTGACTCTTATATTTATGGTTGATCCTTTGCTCTATCTTCTTGGGACTAATAATTCTATATATGAAATTTGTCACGACCAGTCCTCAGGGCCCGTTCCGTGACTACCCCAAGCCTACCTTCCATAGGCCAGGGGCTGGCGACTAGCACCAAAGGCGTAAATCCCGATAATTGGGAAGGCATTGCCTTTATAAAAGTAATCAAAACACCACAGAGTATAAGCGGAAGTAATACACTAAGTACAAAAGAAAGTGCTGAAAAGTTAGTGGGCCAAAATACAAACCCAACTGAAAGTACAGCTACAACTGAACAAAAGTACAATAGAAAAGACAAACAGCTGGAAGAATAGAAGCAGCTCCTGGGTCATCCACCTCGGATCCTACCTAAAGGGTAGGTATAGATAGTGTAGCTCCTGGATCATCCACCACAGATCCTACCGGAAGGGTAGGTACAGATAGCCTCCACAACGCTCTCGCCCGTCTACCTCCTTCGATTATCGTCTCATCGTGAATTCCACCTCCGGATACTGACTCGTCGTGAGGTCCACCGCCGGGTACCGTCCAGTCCTCGAACACTTGGCCTCTGTCAGTGCTGCCCATCGTCTGCAACCAACACAACGAGGTGCGGGCATTGCCCGTGCAGGGGTGAGTATACGATACTTAGTAGGGACCCCGAGACCCTCAAGTTCTCACTAAATCCAACAAGAATAACCACAAAGAAGGATCTCAACAGATACCCCTTACTTAGGTATAAGCCCATAATTATGCCTAAGTTATCAAATAACCCATATCAATTATGAGGAAACACAAAGGTTATGAAATCAACGGATAAACACTACCTAGCTATATGCCCATACATATACCTAAGTTATCAAGTGACCCATCTCAATCATGAGGTAAACACAAAGGTCATAGACTCAGCTCAAACCAGGATTTTCATTATCGAAACTGTAACTGCTGAAGAGCTCCGTCTCTGATGTGTGTAGTGATCCTGTCATGCCTCTGAGGTACTGCTAACTAACATAAGACTGTTGAGGTACTCCTCCGGTCGAGTACCGTGGGTCTGTCACCTCACAAAGTAGTGCTCCTCCTCCATGGGTCTGCCACCTCACACAGTAGTGCTCCCCCTCATAGCCTACAGAGGTACTCCTCCTATCAAGTACCGCGGGTCTGCCACCTCACAAAGTATTGCTCCTCCTCCATGGTTCTGCCACCTCACAAAGTAGTGCTCCGCACTAGGCTATGCAAGTCACTCCGAATCAATCGGACAAGCAGTCTTCAGGTCTCAACCAGCTACACGGTCTCCGTACTCCGTACGCTCGTCTCCAGGAGGGTCCGCTCCATGAGATACTGGTCGATACTACAAGTATCTCAAAGTCCGACGAAGAAGTATCTCAAAGGACCGCCTCATCATATGGGTCTCAACACAATAGAAGGCACGTCAATCGGACGCCCAGTCTGTGAGTTATTAGCCTTTTCCTCCCAGGGGCTCGGTTGGTTTCGTGTACGAACCAACCCGACCTTATCTCAACTGTACCCCGAACTCACATAGGGTATACTCATAGGGACTGTTTCTCGACGTGATCACCAATGCCGCTGACGGTTCGTCAAACGGACGTCCGGTCTAAATGTAATTGGCTTTTACGTTCCAGGGGCCCGGTTGGATTTCGGGTACAATCCAACCTGTCCATACTCCAACTGCGTCCAAACCTCATGTGAAGTATGCCAAAAGATCCGTCTCATTAAGAGGAATCCAGCAAAGTCGATGGCATGTCAATCGGATGTCCGGAGCTCAAGTTATAAGCGTTTCTGCTCCGAGGGCCTGGTTGGTTTCGTGTTCGAACCAACCCGGTCGTACTCAAAGTTCACCAAAACCTTGAGTGTAATATACCAAAACGACCGTCTCGATCCATGGATCGCTACTCAACTAATTACTCGTTGATCGGAGGTACGTATCCCATGATATGCGCAAAAGACCAGAAGTGATTCGAAAATGGGGGGTTTGGGCCCGGTCCGACTCGGCCCAACCCCCCCAGGGTCGGCCCGAACCAGGTCGACCCGACCTAGGTTCGGGTCCGACCCGGTCGGGTGCCGCCCGACCCGGCCTGGTAGGGTGGCATGCTGGCTCGGCCAGCGAGCTGAGCGGGGGACCCGGTCCCCCACGGCCTTTGCGCTCCGCGGACGCGGCGAGCACCGCGTCCTGCTCCCCTGGATCATGCGCGGCTGCGGGTTCCGGCTGCCTACCGCCGCGACTGAATCCGCGGTGGTTCCTCCTGCCGTCTCGCCGGGGCGCCACCGCCTTCGGGCGACCGTCTGGTGCCGGCCGCCGGTGATGTCCGTGTGCCACCAGAGTTTCTCCGGTGGTCCGTTTTCAATTCTGTCTGCACCGGGAATCTTTACGAGACCCGAACTTCACTGCGGGATCATCAAATCGCCTCTGCGGCCCGTTTCATCATTTCCTGTCGATCCACATGTCAAATAAACAAACTGCGGAGTCTTTGATTTGCCTTTACTGCCCCAACTCCGACCATAGTTTCGTTCGGCCTCAACGGCGCGGCGTGACGGTGCCGCGCTTCTTCATCGTGTTCCTCCTTGTTTCCGCGCGGTGTCGTGGCACCGTGATACCTTTGTTCATGCCGCGACAAACACAACATAAAGGTGGAGGATATTCGACCGTGTTCGTGCGGTCTGAACCCCCTCTCGTTAATCCGATATCAAGCGGCTAAGAAAATTACGTTGGATGGAAAAGAACATTTATGAACAAAACAAACCCCTACCTCGATGAAGTCGTCGAACGAGGTTCGTTGCGGAAAAAGGGTTGTCGCGGAAGACAGCGTCGCGGAACAATGCTTTGTAAGCGCCGTCAGCGTCGCGGTACATGGTGTCGCGGAGAAGAGGATCTTTGGCCTCA
This sequence comes from Viscum album, assembly GCA_963277665.1. NCBI lineage: Eukaryota > Viridiplantae > Streptophyta > Magnoliopsida > Santalales > Viscaceae > Viscum > Viscum album. The sequence continues at coordinate 636,050,827 of OY728146.1, read as the reverse complement.
TTGTACACAGCATCACAGAGATGTGGATCGTCGGCGTCGCGGTACACGACATCGTGGAGAAGAGGATCATCGGCGTCGCAAAACACGGCGTCGCATCGCCGATCTCCGAGGAATCAGCATTCTTCCTCGTCCTTCGTCGGAGGCCAGCGTTATTCGTCGTTCTTCGCGTTCTTCAACAAGGAAGAACATTCTTAAAGACTAGAGGTCTCTTCTTTATTCCACACAACAAAACAACAATAATAAAATAAGGTTTCTCTTATTTTATTCCTCATGTCAACCCTTTCAAAATTCAAAAAGATTCCACGAATTAATTAACGTGTGTTGACCAATTAATAATGCATTTAATAAACCAAACAAATTCAAGATTTGACTTGGCATTAAGTGGGGGTGCAGGTGCGTTACTCAATTAAAGATGAGTTTACAAAATTAAAGAGGGAGGTGAGGAGTTTTGGAAAAATTGAAGCGGTGGGGCTCGTGTGGGCCCTACCTCTCATTTATTCTATTAAGGGAAGTTAGCAACCAAACAGGTCCCACTCCAACTCCCACACCTAGGAGTTAAACCACATAAGAGAGGGAAAAAGTGTTGTGACACAACACTTAAACCACTTTGCAAGAAATAAAAATAAAATTGTAAAACAATTATATTTTTATTCCTCACTCTTTTTTTAACAACTCCTCCTGAGAAAACGCAACTCCAGAAAGGGTCTTCTTAAGCAATTACCAGCGCTGCAGTTTCATCAGTGCCCTCAGATTTCGATTCCGAGCATCGGTTAAAAAGTTAGAAAAACCCGCTCATTCGTTCACTGAACGTACCTGAGCTAAACTTCGGAAATTGATTCCCGGCACACCGGGCCTCGGAATTAGGTGCCGTCAAAAACCACATACTTGTAAAATTCAAATGAAATTAAGAAAAAAAATTCCTTGAAATTCCCAGGTCTTTACAAATTTTTCCATCTAATGAATTGGATTTACCCAATGATATCAATTTTATTATTAACAATTATCCATTTCTTAATACTGATGACATGTTATTTTGGGAACCTTAAAAATGGAATCTTGGACTCTAAACAATAATACAAACCTAATTTAATTAATTAAAATATATATTTTTCTTTGATAATTAACTTTTATATGTCGTTTGATAGACCCTCTAGGGTCACCCTAATCTGGAGAATAAATCACACTATATTTCCCACGGATAGTGTTCATAAAATATTTGATATTCATCTATGCTCTAATTAGATTTTTGGGAAATCCCCAAAGAAAGGATGTTGACCATATGTTCTTATCTTATTCTTATACTTTTACTTTTTTGTAATTAAATTAAAAAAAATTTATATCTAAGATGAAAATTATTAGACTCTATTTAGATACATCTATAATTATGTACCGGTGTAGATGCTTCACATAAAATAGAATATATCGTTATAGCTATTCTAGACGAGCTGATTCATGTCATCTAGTTTGACATAAATATGACAATTCAATATTTTAATACATTAAATTTTCATGCTCTTCAAGTGAAGATATTCACTGAGATCAAATATGTGGGTATGATGAAAACTTCTAATTGCAATAAAATTTCAAATATTTTATTTTTCTTCATCATATTAGATTATATGGGAGGTTTAACCAGCTGAAATGATTGCTTGAATATTTTTGAAATGCCACATTTCCTGGCTAGATAAAGATAAATGTAGATGATGCCTCTAGTGGAAACCCAAGGCCCTTAAGTTTGGGAGTGGTTATCAAAGATCACAATAGAAAATCCCTGGATTATTATAAGGTTTAGGTGTATTTTCTACCTTCTTAGAAGCTGGGATATATAGATTTATTATTGGGGTTTATTTTATCAATAAAATGGATTGAAATAACATGTTGATGGAAAGTGACTGCCCCACCATTATGAAATCCCACAATAATGGAGTGGTTAATATTTTATGTACCCTCACAACTACATGAATATACTTCCATAAACTACTTTTAATGATCCATCATATTATAATCCACGCTTATTATGAGGGGAATGCAATGAAAGAGAGACATGCAAACAAAGGAGTTCACAATGTTATCACATGGTTGGAAAACCTTGCAATTCATCTTATTCCTTTGGAAGGAAAATATTTTTAAAAAACTACCACATTCATATTTTTATAACATGTCATTTTTTTATATATTTTTGGGATTCTTTGTCTTTACAAATGCATAACTGTTTCAAAAAATATGAAATAATAATAACACAGAATTTTAATCGAAAATTGTTCTTTTATCTAAATAATTTATAATGTTAATATATATTTTTAATTGGTTTAAAAATATAAATTTATAAATTTTATATCATATAAACCAACTAGTTCATTTTTCGAAATTTCACATTCAAATTTTATATTAAGAAATTCAATCATATGAGCATTTCTCTTGAAAAACCTGGTTTCTTATCCCATCTGCAAGATTGATTTTAAATTATCTTCTACCCCTTATTTGACTTGAATTTAATGAAAATTGATTCTAGATATGTAATTAGTATAATTAATTATTTATATTAATATAAAATTTGTTTTTTATGAAAAATAGTAGCAAAATCCATTAAAATTATTTAATTCTTTTCAGGTAAAAATGTGTCTACTTAGTGGTTAATATTTACTCTTATGTGGTCAAATGACATATAAAACTGTCCAAAATACATTTTATTTTCGTTATTAGAACATATACAAACTTTTATAAAAAAATATTTATTTTGGGAACATTATGTAAAGGCGGCCTCTCAGTATTGGTTACTATTTTATATTTACAAGAATGTCACTCACCCACCATTATAAAAAGGTACTGACCATACCCAATTGATCACACCTCTCAATCTACATTTCACATCCCAAAAATACTGAAATAAACTCACAAAATCCATTTACTAATATTATAATCCTCACAATAGGAATAAATCCATCCATGATATATTTTTGGTATAATCTAAATGGAGTTACTCGAAGATTGGGTAACATTTTTCAATGAGAACTTTTCTTTATTTCGATATCTACTCATTAAATTATTCATTTATATTGTTTATATAACTACTTGAGTTTTCTAAATATATTTATATTTTGTTATCATAAGTTAAAAATATACACCTACACACACTTCCATCAAATAGGATACACAATCATTGTTCATGTGTACAATAACAAACTTTTTCATGCACTGATGTCGTTTGTTCTTCCATTACTACTTTTCATGGTTGGTAATAATGTTTAATTTACTGTTTATATATTATATATATAATTTATATAATATATATATTATTCTTTAATAATTTTATTACTCATTAATTCATGATTTTCATTTTTTTATAATATGATAACATCGTCTATGGACCTGTGGACTGGTGCCTCCTCAAAGCGATGTTATACATTCATACCTTACATGGAATATATAATGGATGGGTATGGAAAAAGTATTATATACATTAAAATTTTATGATATCAATGAAATTAATATATATATATATATATATATCAAATAATTTTCATCATTCCATCTCAGACATATAAAACATGATAGTGTCATTTGTGGATGTGTAGACTACCCCCTCCAGGAAATGATGTTATTCTACATTTTTCATAACCAAATCAGAAGAATAATGTATATTAGTTTATATAATTAAATAAAATATTATTTATTATATAATTTTCTTTATTTGAATTTAAATATTACTTACCTTATTTATATAATGATCTTTGAAAAACGATAATTTTACTCATGCATACATACATCCAACCATCTTGATGATTGTAACATCTGTACATTTTTAATAACCTTATTTCTTATTTAATTTAAAAATATAATTTGTGTAAAATGTGATAATCATTTCATTATTATTATTCTTTTTATATTTAAATAAAAACATTTTTTCCATAGTTGACTTATCAATGTAAATTTTTACATGTAAGACGAATATGGTCAAAGTATATGACTTAAGCATTATTGATTAAGTAATTGTATATAGAAGATTATAAGGTCAATAAATATAATAATACAATAGAAAAAAATTTAAGAATCTAAATAATTAACAAAATTTTATAATTAATGAAGTTAGTTTAAAAGATTGACGAATCAAACTTATGGTAAGGGATTTTTAAATTGAATTTTCCATCATTTAGTTAAACTACTTTGTTAATGGTTATGTTAAGCCATGTAAATGTGTGAAATTTCTTCTAATTTTTGTATAATTTATTTCAACGTTAATTTCATGGATATAAATTTTTTTTCATACATAATTATATCATTTTTGATTCTCATTATAATGATACGATCATTATAAGGGGTTTTATAATTTCACATTTATTTCAATGAGATGTATTCAATATTCACCACGTATTTTTATAGTGTGGTTTATGTACATTACATAAATATGTTTTAGTATTCTTATACATATATTTAGGTTGTTTTATATATCATTTTTTGATCTATTTTTCATAGATTTTACAAAATAAATATTACCAAATAGGTAATGTATTTTTATCATAACATTCTTTCTTTGAGAAATTTTTTATGTTATAAACCTATAATATTTTTTAAGGTTCATATAATTATCATTTTACACCATATTTCATGAATATTATCATTCTGATGATATTATATATTTCATTATACACTATTTCACCATGAGGATTAGGTTTCAAATGTCTCAAGGTTGTATGGGACACATTTGAATGTTAAAAAAATATGTTGTTCATGAATGTTTTTGATGATATTATAATGGAATTTCAATTCATCAACCTAAAAAATAATTATATTTTACAATCCTACACTTGGATTATAATTTTTTGATACCATAGACTTTATTTGGTGAATATATCATGATTTATTAAAATATATTCTTATGGAATCCATTTATTTTCCACTGGATAACCCATTTTCAAAGGGATTGTTATAGAGCACATTCCTTTTGCATGGGTTAATAATTTCTCAATGATAATGTTTTGGAACCCATTTTTTCCATGTATTAAAAAATATATAAGGATATTGTTATGGAACCCATTTATTTTCCATCGGTTTATCACATTTCAAAGAGATTGTTATCGATCCCATTTCTTTTCCATGGGTTAATAATGTATCAAGGAGACTGTTATTGAACATAATTCTTTTCAATGTGTTAAACATTTGTTTAATATATTGATATTAAATCCAATTAATATAAATGTTTTTATCATATTTTTATGATTTTTATCTTGATGGATTTTTATTCATGTTACTTGAAAATTATATGAAATGTATGTTTTTTATATAATGTATACGAAGGGTTAATCCCTATTAAAGATCACCGAGGATCCTGATATAACCTATACAAAAGGTTGAACCCCACTAGAGATCATAGAAAATATGTAAGCTGGATAAAACTTATAAGAATGGAGATCCCCATTATAGTTCATTGATGCATTGGGTAATGATAATGTTGGGGTTCTTCCTTATAGTTAATTCAATTAAAAAGGGTTTGAATGGGTTCAGAAAGGGTTTTTAGGAAAGTGATTAACAAAGTTAGCAAAAAGGTTTTCAATTTATTATTATAAGTTTATAATTATTTTAATAATCAATATTTTAATCATATAGATATTGATAATATATTTTTATTACTCCTAGTTTCATGTTTTTATATTATTTGTTCTATGTATTGATGGGTTTGAGTTATTTTATGATTCACGCATGCACATGGATTATGTCATCATACCGATATTCAGTCTAATTCTCATTGTTTAATTCATTTGTTAATTCTTAAATTTTTTCTTATAGAGTTTTCAAGCTCAAACTTTTTATTTTTTTTAATTAGGATCTAAAAAATGACATGGATTGATTTATTTCTACAATGTATTTCACAAGGATTAGGTTGACAACATATTGTGAAATAAGAATAGCTGGGTTAAATGGGAGAAAATTCCGTTTGATGAATTTTGAATTATTTATGTATATGTTTTTTATAATTCTATAAAACACTAAAAATGAAGGGTCCTCCGGTATGTGAGTGATCCTTGTTATCCTTTTGATGTTTTATGTTTTTGATGAATTTGTTTTACAATTATCTACATAATTTCCGAAAATGTAATGTTATGGATATTCAACACATGATCTGAGAGTGCATGTTTTGGGAGGTTATAGTAGGTATTAATGTTTATTTTATATAACTTTTGAGATTAAGATGTTTTCATGTGAAAACAAATTATAGTTATAGATACCATCATAGGACTTTCAGATTATAATTGATTAAGTATAATATCATAAGACACCACAATGAGGTTTTTAAAATTTAAATTATTTGAGGTTATTAGAGATGTGTTTGGAGACATTTGTTTGTGTTGAAGAATTTTTAAACCCTAAAATCAAAATAATGTGTTTTTTGGAGTAATTTTTGTGTTGAAAAAATAGGGTACAACACATATTTTCTTGGATAGCACATCTCATCCAGTTTTGAGGTGTGGCTTGAACCCATGATATAAGGAAGATAAAAATTTCTTACCTAAATCTGGACCACGTGACATCCTTTTTAATACAAAATTAATAAATGTTAATTTTATGTTTATTTCATAAAAAATAGTATTTTTATTTGAATAACTATTGATCTATCTTGGAAGAATATATATTCAAATCCTTCTAATCTTTAGGTTTCAAAATTAGTCATGAAATGTTTAATAAATTTTATGTGTAGTTATATATGGAGTAATTTAATTTTAAATTAGGGTTTAATAATTGAATTCTAGATATTAGAGTATCTTTTTATAGGTTAAACATTTATTTCATTATTTCACAATGTTCTTACCATTTTTTTGGTTAATTTATAATGGATGGTGAAATGTAATTATTTAAACTTTTATTATTATATAGAATTAAAATTTTATTTTACCACTTCATAAATTTACAATTCATCATAAATTCTCATCAATTAAAATAATAACGATGAGATTTTGTTAGAAATTTTTAATGGATGAAATTCTACTCATAGAGTAAGTATACTTATATATGTTTTATTTCCTAATGATGAATGAAATTATACAACATTAGGAAAATGATCTTGAAATATAATTTTATCATATTACCATATTTTCTAATGATATCAATCGACTTTTAAACAAGTATTTTTATTCTAGTTTTATTATCATTAACTTTTTATTGACAAGGTTCCCTATCACTCTATATTAGTCCCAATTATACATAATTTCAAGTGACATTTATGTTTTCCACAATCCATTTTAATGGATGTATTATTATTTTTTATTTTTAATGGTGTGGGTTATAATAGATTAATTTTAAAAACGATAATCCTTTGTTAAGAAAAGAAAAATTTTGAGGGAGAAAGTCATTTTTAACGGGGGTATGATGTAACATCCATATATTTTATTAAATATATACATTAAAATTATTTTAAATTCATTGATATATTAGGTTACAAGAATTTAGTGATTTTTTGTTATGTAAAAAAACATTTATTGTCTTTTATTTCATGTAACATTGTGTTTCATGGATAACTATTATTACACTTAAGGATAACTGATACCGGACAAAAATATACTATCAATATTATTTTTTAACATTTTATTTATCACCTAGCCCTTATAATAGCATGAATAAATATTTTTAAATATATTATGATTATATAGTTTATAAATGATAATATAATGAATCCTTTGATGAAACATTAATTTAAATTGAACATAAAAACTAATTGAATATAATGGAGTGTTTATATGGGAAACTATTTTTATGCCCACAAATGTGTTTTATCATGATTAATTAAATTAATCGATATTAGTGAATTCTATCAATGAAACATATATATTATATATCTAAAAAAATTAAATACATCTGGTTTTTTTATATTCTTAATGTAATAACAAATACAATATTTATGAATAAAAAGGATAATTTTTCTAAGATGCAATTTTCCACCTTGTAATGGTGGATTTATATTAAAAATTAATTTTTTCACTTTCATATATTATATTTGAAAAAATAAACCACTTTTTGGAATGATAAATATCAAAATTTACTTTTTCTTTATTCATTTTATTTTCCTAAGAACTCAATGTTTTTTTTGAATAATGAATGACAACAAATTTTGAATGAAAACTACATTTTCATGAAAATATTCTATAGTGTTAAATTATGTTATTAAATGATTTCAATGTATAATTATAAAAAAATTCTATTATTTAACAAACTTTAGGTTATTGGAATCCATTTCACCATGAAATGAAATGAGATATAAAAACATTTCAAACTTTTGATCCATTATCTTGAAAAACATATTGAATATTCCCATATGCGGGATTAAATTAAAATTAGTTTCCACCCCTTATGTGATTATAATTTTGAAAAATGGATTCCTTATTTTGAAATATAAAAATTTTAATTTTTAAAATTTTGAAAATTGTTTTTTAGCAAAAAAAATATTGAAATCAAATAAAATTATTTAAAACAATTAAGGTGTAAATTTTGTTTACTGAGTTGTTAAACATTATTCTTAAGTGGCCAAATGACCTAGAAACATGTAAAAAACCTAGTTTTAATATATTATTAGACAATATCCATACTTTTCTCAATTGTTTTATATTATTGGATGATCGTGATATAAGGGACACTTCCCATTAGTGTCTGTCATTTTATTTTTACAAGAATGACATTCCCCCACTAGTATAAAATGGAACTCACCCATCAAAAATCATCACACAAATCATGAACTTAGTATCAATCAATTAGGAGATAAAAATCCCCAAAATCACTCTCCCAATCCACTAAATTATGACATAAATCCATCCAAGGAAGAATTTTCATATCAACCAAAGGTATTTACTCAAAGAAGAGGTAACGTTTGTGAATGGAATACTTTTCAATATTTCTTTCTATACTCATTAAAATATGAATATATCTTGTTTATATAATAAACTAATTATACTAATGTTTATGACATGTATGGATGAAAAATTTTTTAAATGTGGAGATTGAGGATGTTTTTTAACATCAGAAACTGCGTGGTTTTAATAAACTAATTATACTAAAGTTTATGACATGGATGGAAGACAAATTTTTTAATGGGGAGATTGAGGATGTTATTTAACATCAGAAACTGTGTGGATTTTTACTTGATAATGGTGGAATCAAGTTATATATGTTGAACAAGGTTTTGTATGGGAAGAAATAAGTTCAAAGACCCTCATACCTCAAACATTATTGTTTCAAGAAAAATATAATTTTTTTTGAAGTTAAATATGATATTATATTTAATTTTAAGGATAATAAATCAGCTATAATGATTGTTATGATTTTTATTGATGAAATATTATTTTGGTGCGGATAGAGAAAAGGCATCTAAATAGTTTTCTAAGGAAATGAAGAAACATTTTTTAATTTATATCATTATATAATTAATAGTAATTCATTGTTTGATAATCCAAGATGGGGGAAAATGATATTTTATATCATATGATAATCTTTCTATAAATTTTTTAAAAAACATTTAGATCACCTTTCAAATACATTTCTACCTTAGGGATGAAAATTATTAAATATAAACCATGGAAAAGTGTTAATTATAAATTTTTTTGAAATTTATATTATTTTTACACTATCTTACAGCTTCATGTCAAGAAATTGTTTTCAGCCATATTAATGTAATGAAAACATAGTTTTCCAAAATAATCAGATATTGTGACTTCAAAAATAAATCTCATATTTTTCAAAGTTACATCTTCTTATAGGATGTTGTGTAAATGGAGAACTTATTTATGTATTCATGTGTTCAAATTTTATGATTGGAAAAAATATTTAAATGGGGGAATTTGTTTTGGAAATAATGTTTTTATTTAGATAATATAGTATGGTTATACCTGGTAAGATACCATGATTAGTTACCATGAGAACAATAGAATAATACTATGTTTCTACCACATACTCTTGTATGTGAATGGTCGTTATTAATGTAAAGTTGTAACATTTGAGCCTGAATTTTATTACATAATTGAAGATATATTATGATAATAATAGTGTAATTAATATATCAAAAAACCTTTTAAAACACTAAAAATTTATTCTAATTAATAATATATATCATTCCAAAAAATTGAGTGTTTCTTGTTGGAAATACATACTTTAGTACATTTCTAAAAAAATTAAATTTCTAATGTTTACTATTAATATATAACAAAACTGAGATATTTGGAATTATGGATACTACATCATGTTTAACATCCACTAAATATATCCTAATTTTTTAGGGAAACCCACCACTATGATCTAAGTTAGTTTGAAAATGTATGAGAATATGTATAAATGTTTTCAGAGTGGGGGGGTAATTTTTTTCATAAAAGGAGAGTGTAAGTATCTATTTACAAATATGATTCTTCTTTTATCATTATTATAAAATTCAAGAGAATATAATTTTATAGAAATAAATTAGGTGGATTATATCTAAACATGGAAATAAAATTTTCACATATTGATAAAATTTATTCAAATAATTTAAATTACCTTGTAATGGGGTTTCAAGACCTTTACTATGAGAAATGTATTGTTAGGAAAAAATGTTGTAAAAAGGTCTATTTATAAAAGGTGGTCAAAATTTATTATGATAAATAATAATGATATATAAAATTTGTTGAAGAATAATTTCATGAAATCCAATTTTTGTTAGAACATCCTTTGTGATAGTTTCCAAAAAAAATAGTTGATGAAAACTCACTATTGTTATGAATTTTTATGTTAAGATGTTAAGGATATTATAAAAAAATTAAAAAAACATTGATAAGAATGTATGGTAAAAATTTAATGTTCATAAGAAATTTAATTATATTTTGGATGTCTCATTGTCATTTATTTGACATATTATTTTATAGTCAGATGATGGTTATTTGTTTTTCAAATAATCCTCTCATCATAGAAAACCCCATGATAAAAGGTTTTGAAAAATAGGGGAGTCGATAAATTCCTAGAACCATTTTCTATAAGATATATAAAGGATATAAAAATAATTGTCAATATAATAAAATTCAAAAAAAAAATTACTTCCGAAAACATTTATGATGCATCACCCAAAAGAGAAGTTGAGGGAAAAGAAAAACAAAATACATTGAATTCCATAAATTTCTCACTAAAATATATTCATGATATTTCATGTTGATATAATTGTATAATGTTATTATATGATATTTTTAATGAAAAATATATTGTTGAAAAACTATTTTTTGGAGTTTTAAGAACAGAAGTTTTAAAAAACTCACTTGAAAAATTAAGTCATCAGATTAACTAGATCTTATTGAATGTAAGAAGTTATTATACCTAAGATTATAAACATTTTAAAAATGATAAAACATTTATATAGTCACAATAAATGTATAAACATTTAGAAACCCTCAGAATTACATAATTCCTAATGTATAATTATAACCAAATTCATGTGTCTAATATAATAAGATTGATTAATTATCATAATATCTTTCAAGGATACAAAAATGTAATAAAAAAATGGCATGTAATCACGAGAAACAGACTAAGGAAGATGAGTATCTAGTTATATTTAAGGTATAATGTTCATATTCTGAAAGATTCTAGATAAATGTTAAAGTTAAATGGTTCAGATGTTTTGAAATTAACTTCAATAGAAAATCCATAAGACAATCTATTATAATGCAGATCATTGGATCAGATTTTTCTAAGGAATTACATCTTATTGAAATTTCATATAAATTTTTAAATAAAAAATTATATGAATAAAATTGAACAAATTGAAATAAAATTTTAGGTGATTAACCATTCATATAGTTAAAAATTTATTCGATATTTATTGAGATAACTAGTCAAAGGAAGGATGAAGAAAGTCATCTGAAAATCATTTCACTAGATTGTGTTCTCACCAAGATATATTAAACATGATTGTATATTCCTCAACAATGATGATTTTGTCCATGTTTTTAAATTAGTTTCTTATCAAAATGATATAGTGGAGTTTTAATAAGTTCCAAAGCATTATATGATAATTAAGTTTGATGTAAGTCTCAATTTTTAGAGAATTGAAAATATTCAAAAGATTTTATATGAGTCTATAAGCATCTAATGAAATTTATTTGAGTGGGAAATGAATTTTTTTCCCTCTCATTTAAATTATGGGATGACATATATAATGTTTTGAGGAGTGTTATATTTATAACACTTTCAATACATAAAAATCTATGGAAACACATTATTTTTTTTATGAAGTGTGTTTGCAATGGAGTATCAGATAGGGTTTCCAAACATGGATTTTGGGCAATGAATTACATACTATATAAATATGAATGTTTTTTCATATTGAATATAAATGTTCATTTTTTTAGTTTTATTGAACATTGGTCATATAGAGAGTCACATATTGTGTGAGGTGCACCAGATGGAGAATACATGATAAAGAAAAGTACACAAATAGACATCTATCAGACATAAATTCTGGATATTCCATGTGGGATAAAAACTCAAAATGTTTAATCTTTTTTAGATATTTTATATGATAATAAAAATGTAAAATTATGGTATTTACAATTATCATACCTATCCAAATTTTGAGGAGTATAATATGATTCAAATCAATATTTTATTCATTTTTTTAAAAGTAAATTTCTATGGAACCACATGTGTGTCCATTGAAAAGATGAAGTTTCTCACACTAATGAAGAAATTAGTAAAAAATTTATTAATTTTTTAGATTATTAAATTTTGATAATTTTACGTTTTATATAATCATTGATAAGTAAAATATCATTAATATATTTTAAGTGTCGAATTTCTTATTTTTTGAAATTGTTAAAATGAAAAAATATATTCACCCAGAATACCTTCTCAGTTTTTGAACAATCATAAGTAAAATTATGTACATTTCATGGGTATGGTATATAATTATTCAATATAGAAACATAGAGCACATCATGTACATGATATAGGTTATATGGGAGTGATAATTAACAGGCTATATAAGTTGTACGACCGGTGATCTCCATGGATATGATGTATAACAACAAAGAATAACATTATTTACAAGAAAAATATCATTATTAAAAGGATATATCTAATGACTAACTTTATATTTAACCTAATACCATAGGTATTGTTGTTTATTAATTTTGTATTATTTTTATCGACATTACATAGATTTCATATAAAAATATATAATTTTCACTTACTCTATCATCACATTGTGAAAATAATGTCTTATTATCTTTTTGTCTCAAAATTCATGATAGCATAATGGAGTTATACACCTAATCATAAAATTATCTTCATAATGTTTCATTTTACTTCTATTATTGACTCATTTTAAATATAATAACTCTAAAATAGAATGGTGTTAATCCAAACTACTTTAGAAATATATTTAAGATGATCTCAACATATCATAAATATTTTTAAGGGTTCTCAAAGGCTGACTATCATTATAAGGGAGATATGTGGCTCTAAAAAACGTCCCTATATCCATTGGATAAAAAATATTTCTATAGAATCTAGATCTAATTATCATATCTCTACTAGATAAAACTGAGGGTGGTACTCCATGATTTTTTACCAATTAAATTACATATATCTTAACTAATTGATCAAGATAAAAATATTCCTTGATTACAAGGAATGTTTTTTTAAATTTTTAAGTATATTTAATAATTTTCAAATGAAGTTATGGTCCTTATATCTACTGTGGTGTCATATGAATAAATCTACCGTTATTTTTCCTAATTTTATATAGTAATAGAATAGAGATTCTAGTTTTTATGTGTAATAATTTTAAATAGTTATCAAAATATTTTTGTAGAGAGGTGTTGATATGACACTCGATTCCATGGCCTGACGATCCCAAAAATTATTTTATAAAAATATTAAATATATTTTTATTACTTGAGAGTAGTTTTCCCAAAAAAAAGTGCAATATCTCCTAAATGATGTATAATATCAAAAAAATGAGAACACGATTGTTTTCAGAATGTTGTGTTTACCATAAAGAAGAAATAAAATGGGTTGGCGCAGGACGTTCGGGCCCCATGCTCATTGGTGGTACATTAAGTTAATTAATTAATTAATAATAAACAGAAAAATTTATAAATATAATTCCATGGATGATTATGTGGGGTAAGACTCATAATTTAGGAAATCATCGAAGAATCATTCCTCCCTCATCCATTGGACAATCGAGGGTAGAAGAAAAAAACTATTGGATCAAGGTGAATCCAAATATGAAAAATGAAATATATATTCATTATTCATTGAAGAGTGAATTATTCATCATATAAAAATAAAATCATGAGTTTCGTATTTTTAGTCCATGGTTTTTCTTCCCAGTTGATTTATATTAACTAACATGGAATTTTTTTCAATTAATTCCTTTTGGAAAATTGGATTTAAAAATAATTGTGTTCATTCAATAACTCATCTTGTAATCAAACCCCATCAACGATGTACAAATGAACATGACCATCGATCGATACGTACAAAATGGTTTGTGATTTCCATTCCCAAAATCTTCATGCATTTATGTCTAGTTTCTCATTGTACTGAATGTTGGAAAAATAAATTATAATAAATCATTGATCTATTGATCCATGAAGTAAATGAATGATTCTGTGAAAAACTGATTCTAGATCAAAATCACAACCTGGATGCGATAAAACATTGTGGGAGATCCTAACTTATCAAAATTCAGATCAATTATTTTTATAGAGAGTTACAAAGTTGGAGGTGTAATACATAGGGTTTTACACAAAGAGAAGTCAGGATCTTCTACTAGCTTTGGATTGAGTGGAAACCAACGTATCGAGCACAGTGAAGGTGAGGATCATCATCTATCTTTATGGGTTAGGTGGTTTCTGGTGGACCTCATGAGAAATGACTTCCATTTTAAAAGGCAATGGATTCTAGAGGTCCAATTCTATGGCATGTGGCACCCCATGCATTGGAATTTATTGGTTCTGTCTGGATAAAGTTAAGGATTCAATGACATACAATGTGATGATCATAAAGTAGATAATAGTGGAGGATATAAATGAGAGTTATGTGGATTAAAAAAATAATAAAGGGAGATAGTGGGAATATCGTTCACTATACTGGAGGTAGGGGTAGAGACCATCGTGGAATCTTCTCTTAAAATAAATGTTAAAAACAAATTAAATAATTTTTATATTATTATTATTATTATCATCAAATGAATTTTTAGACATATCTCATCACTATGAAGACTGATTGATTAACCATCAGTAGTTGTGATACCCCGGAATTTAGATGATTATTTTATGTTTGAAGTTGAATACCATTTAAAAACAACCACTTTGGGTCTACAAAACACCCAATAATAATAATTTTTATTATTATTATAGGATCTTATATCTGATATATATCCCTCATATAGTGTTGAAATGATGAATCGATTAAAATATTATGACCCTGAAATTTAGGCAGTTGTTTAAAGACCAATATCATGAATTTAATTTGGACTCATATATTAGACCCATGAGAATCCATTCGAGCATGATGCGGTGAATGGTGACTTTTTTCACAGGGAATATGATTAAGCCAAGTTAATAGTATATATCAAGAATTTTTCCATGAGAATCTCAACTATGTGAACTTTTTTTTCATCCAGGGTCATTTTATGATGTATATTAATGAAATGGATTTTTTACCCTTCATATCGATGACAAGCCTCATGCGCTCATCAAGAATTTGGCATAAAAATGTCATGTAGTTCTTCTACACGCCATGCATTACTACCTAGCCAGAAAACCATGTGTTGGAGAGGACATGTCCAGGTAGCAGAGTGGGACCACACAACTTGTGGGTCCCTAACATGTCGTGTACCTATTTTTGAAAAAACTTCAAGGTTCTTTATCTCCTTCTTTTGAATGTGGATCTTGGCCCGAATATATTCTATCTCTATTATTTTTTCACATAGAAAAAGGTAGTTCCCTATATTCTGGACTTTGGGAAATGATGTGAGATTTTATGATCATGACAAAATGAGGCAACAGCTGATGATGGAATTCACCATACAAGATAATAGTAGATATTTAGGCTCATCCTCTAGTAGTTATGGGAAGTGGATTTCCCCGGTGATCTTTCAGAGTTTCCCTCGAGTAGGTTTGGGTAGTGAAGTTCCTCAATGTTTTGAGTATACCCAAAACCAGTGTTAGATAGTGGCATACACTGATGATCATTTTGAGTTACCATCCAATAGTTCTAGGCAGTAGAGTTCATCGACGTTTTGGTTTTACCCTCTAGAAGCACTGGGTAGTGGAGTTCTATGAAAACCATACCATGCTTTCCCTCTAATAGGATTGGGAATTGGAGTTCCTTGATATACATTTCGAGTGGTATCCTCTAGTAGGATTGGGTAGTTGAGTTCCTCAGTTACTATCAAATTAGGACCCCCTGTCATGCAATTTCTTGAGATCCTTATCTATAATTTGTGGCCCTCGGCTATATGGTAGAGTGATGAGATAAGGTTTGACAAGGCTTTGGACACACAAATATGAGGGACACATTCCCTAGTAAAAGACAGTCATGTGATGATACATAAAACCATGTGGGAGATTCCCTATTCCCCAAAGCGTATAATATCAAGGTGTGGTAATTGGGTCCCTTTGACATGTATCTTTGGGGTAAACGCATGAGATGTTTTACATCATTGATGGAATTATTTTGGAAATGTTGGGAACACATCGTCTTAGGATGAGATTTGAGAAGGATATCACATTTCTCTCACATTTGGGTTTCCTTGACTCATCATATATATATATATATATCTATATGTGTGTGTGTGTCATTATTAGGTAGCAACTTGTTGGGTTTGCTTACTCTTCTTCCAAGAAGGAGAAGACCGAAAACAGATGATTCTTTCATTCCATGTCTAACTTCTCTTGGATAGATGAGTATGATATCTCCCTATATGTTATGAAGGATATATGGGTAGTTCATCTACTACCATGTTTATCCCTATGTTTTTAATGATATTACATTCACTCTTGCTGGGTTGATAATTAATAATTCACTATAACTTGTGTATCTGTTATCTTCCTCTTATTTTTTATCCCTTACTACTTCTCCTTTAGCTTTCCTAGAGTCCTAAAGGGTATGATTATACTCACCCTAGCATGGAAATTTACCACACATGTTTTGTCATATGCAGACAAAAGACAGAGTGACCATGAATTTTGAGGATCTTAGGGATATGGGATCCTTGGACCAAGTATGGTGGTCGTAGCTTGGGATCCAAGAGATGGGATCTCTCAGCTATTTTATAGTTCATGTTTTTTGGATGGGTATGTATTTTTCCCATTCTCATTTTAGATTACAAGATCATTCTTTTATACTTTCTATAGGTTCATGCTTGTTTGTTTTACATTATATAAGTGATTGATTTTTTATTCTTTACCAATGAACTTTTTCATTGATTTGATGTGTGTGTGTGTGTATAAATTTATAGTCAAAGGCCTCTAATAGTTATTTATTCCTTCAATAATTATTTCCACCCCTAGGCTTTGTAGCCTAGATTGGGTGAGTTACAGCTTGATCCCCATCAGGGGTCGGTTGGTGAGAGATTGGTATCAGAGATAGTTCGTTACATTGACCAGGGAGTCTAATGATGGTACAAATGGTCGACACAATGATTCACTAGTACCTTGACTACTTTCTTATCATCTTGGCATGTCAATACATTTGATGCAGTGATAAAATGGTAGATTCATCATATAATATTGAGTCTTTGGCTATCCTTATTAATTCACCAACCCATTTTTGTTAAAATATATTAATTTGTATATATATATATATATTCTATTCTAACAATCGAACTCCTTCCTTACTTTTAGGATGCCTCCATCTTGAAGTCCCACCAGGATACCATCTCTTGTTCATGACGACAGCCTGATAAGCGACAATGCCTCAGTTCAGGGTCCATCTTGTGATCTCCTTCATCTCTTTGGGTAGGTAGTAGTACCTCCACCTATTTAATAATAGATCATCCCAATAAAGATTTATTGGGATGTGTGAAGTCTGAGCACACTCCATGAATTCCATCTTTAGATACTACTAAGGTTCCATGGCTTGCCAGATCCTATGGAACTGGAGGAATGGCTGGAGTCAGTGGCTTAGATCTTTATACTTATCCAAACACCAATTGATCAGATGGTGTCACTAGATACAAATATTTTCCACAAATTATATTTGAATTGGTGGATCCTTGTTTCACAAATTCATAATGATTTGACACCCTCCTAGGACATCATCTGATAGAAGTTTTATGGGGAGGACTTCTTTTCCTGCTTATGTTCAGTCCGGATTCAAGAGATTCTAGAGCTCTAGTATGAAGGGATTATAGTGGATGAGTACATATCTAGATTCATGGACCATAAAAGATATTCTGTTGACATAATTGGGCATGGATACTTCTTAGACCATATGTTTTCGCATAGACTCTATAAAGATATCTAGGATAGTGTTGTTCCCTTTTGTGTCCCCAACTATTTCAGGGTGATGGAGCAGACACTAGTGAAAGAGAGATTTATTTTATAGGGATACCATAAAGGTTGATCTGGAAGTGGGAATCCTAGAATTTAGTCATATACCATACCTAGTAGACATTGGGTGGTAGGATCTCTAAATTGGTGACCCTTTCACGAGTATGCTCAGGAACATGGTCATGTGAGATGATGCTTAATAGAGGACCAGAGCACCCAATAATGGTGTCGTTCTTTTCTTGTGATGGGAAAGGTCACATGGGGTGTGACATCTCGACTAGATGTGAAAATATTCCCTGGAAGATAGTTGATCGGTAACCATAGAAAAGGAAAATCCAAGATCAATGTTCTCTGAGGTGAGGTCGGGGTAGTCCCCAATGTGGTAGAGCTAGAAAAGGATAATGAGGAGATATGGGTGGTGGACACCATCAAGATATCATGTGTGACTAGATATCCATAGGAGATTCACCAAATGAATTTTTTTCAGAATGAAATCACATTATCTTTTTTAGGTAGGAATGGTTATTCTAGACACATTATAAGAGGATGGGTTGACAGAGTTTCAAACATCACCAGTGTCTATACATCTTTTTATAGATAATGTTTAGAGAATACCTGTATAAGGGCTTAGTATCCCCATATTTATACATATTTGGGCTTTTCTAGGATGAAAATATTAGAAGAAAGGAATAATGTATAGACCCTAGTTTTTTCATGTAATTATTTTAAATATTTAATATAATAATTTCAGATTCAGGCGTTGAGACAACATGTGATTTGGATTCCTAGTGAGCTGGGAAATAATTTTTTTAAAATATTAAATATATTTTTATTAATAATGTGATGTTTCCATGAAAATGTGGAATATCACGTTACTAGAGTCTGAAATTGGAAATTCGAGACCATAGTTGGTTCTATAATGAACACTTTACCCTAACTGCAACATAAAATCGGTTGGTGTGGGATGTTTGGGCCTCTCGCTCATTGGTAGTTCATTATGTTAAATGATTAATTAATTCATTAATTTAACCTAAACTACAAAATTCATTAATATACAACCATGGAAGATTATATATGGTTATTTCCATAATCAGAGAAATCACTGGAATATCTCACTTCCCTCGTCCATTGGTTAATTGAGGCAAGACGACAATAAACGATTGAATTGAGGTGAATAGAATCATCTCAAAAGAAACAGATCTTCCTTATTCTTTGACAATCTCATTTTTCATAAATGAGTGATCCAATATTGAGTATTGTTTTATTATTCCATGTTTTCCTCCCTATTTATTTATTAGGAATACCAATAATGTATATCCATTTTTCTGTCTCTAAAAATTGGATCTAGAAATAATTTTTTTGGATTCAATAACTCATTTAATTATTGGACCTCATCGATGATGGCCAAATGGACAAGGCCATCGACAGATACTTATATCATGTTTTTAATTTTTTCTTCCCAAATTGTTTGATTTTTTATTATCAGCTTCTCATTTGACCAATTATTGAAAAAATCCATGATAATAAATCATTGAATAATAGATACGTAATGTAACATAATGATTCTACTGACATGAACCAAGAATAAAAATCATGGATGGGATGTGATACAACTTTGTGGGAGATCAGAACAGATTGAACTCTATATTGAGAGATTCAATAGTTTTTTTCTACTGGGTAGGTGTGATGTTTGTAACGTTTCATGTGTAGAGAGGTCAGTATCTGCTAGTGGCTTTAGATCATGTAGGATCCGATGTGTCTTGCATGGTGAATGCGAGTGTAGATTATTTTGGTCCATGTCAATTTGTTTTTGGTATACCATGTAAGAAGTAACATTTTCTTTCCATGGAGGTGGAATTATATGATTAAAGGTAGTGGTGTGCGGTGACCAAGGAGGTTAAGTGTGGTAGTTATGGTGCGAGAAGGATAGCATTGTTGGGACATACGGCTTGAAGATCATAGAGGAGATAATAATCGAGGATAAAAAGGAGATATTTGAGGAATAAAATAATAATAATAAATGGATATGGGGGGTCCTCGCACACTATACTGGTGGCCAGTGGCGAGAGCCCAGAATGGCCTCATCTCTTAAAATCAAAGATAATTATAAGTAAATTATTATTATTATTGTTATTATTATTATTATTGTCATCAAACACTTATTTGAACAAATATCCTCGGTACGATGTCTTATTTATGAACAATTAGTAGTAGTGTGACCCTATAATTGAGTTGTTCATTTTAATAAAGGTGTTAGAAACACTTTCATCAAAATAATGCCTTTAGACAATGAATCACCTAAAAATAATAAAATTGTTATTATTGTTGGATATTAGATCTCACATCTCTCCTTCAAATGGTGTCAGAATAACAACCCATCTGCAAAGTTGAGACTCTAAAATTAATTCGGATTTTTCAATAATAATATCATGATTTTAATTTGTACTCATTTTTTCATCCCAAAAAATTTCAATCGAGCATGATGCATTGAAATGTGAATTTTCCAATGGGCCCTTGGTTGAGTCATGTGGAGTTCCCCGATGACCTTTCTAAGTGGTACCCTCAAGTAGGACAGTACAGTGGAGTTCCTTGGTAACTATCAGAGTAGGTTCGTTCTATCATTTTGGTGTGTGGGATCATTACCTAGAATTTGTTTCCCCTTGACTGTGTGGTGGAATGATGATATGTGGTTTTCCATGGCTTTGGACTCACAAAGGTGAGGGACTATTTCCCCACTCGGATGTGTTCTTGTGATGTGGCCTAAAACTGTATGGTAGATTTAGTGCTTCCCAAAGTAGTTAGTATCATCGTGAGATGATCGATTATCTTACACTTGAGTGTTCGAGGAAGACACATGAAATTTTATGCATCACTAATATACTTATTTTAGAAATGTGGGTGACACTTCTTCTTGTACTGAGCTGTGAGATTGAGATCCCATTATAGTATTTTTTTTGGATTCTTTTACTGAGCATATATATATATATATATATATTATTTGGTACCCAAATCTAGAGTTTGGTTAATCTCCTTCCATGAGAGACAATGAAGTTCGAGGTATTCAATGTGCTTTATATGTCTAGTTTGTCCTGGTTGGATGATTCTTCTCTCTTGTTATAGGTGGAGAAGGATTTATGGGTAGTTCATATACTCACTATGTTTTTCCTTTATGCATGGATGAGACTACATTCACTCCTATTAGGTTGATCTATACTCTTTCACTATACCTTGTGTATCTGATTTCTTCGTCTTCATTTGTATATCTTATTACTCCCCCTTTAGCTTTTGGGGCATCCTTCTAGGTATGTTTATACTCACCCCTTCAGGGGGTTTTCATGAATGTGTTATGTATAATGAAGATAATGGATAGTTAGATCTTTATTTTTTGGGATATTTGGGATATGGGGTGTTTGGACCATGTATTTGCGTGGTATCATGGGTTCCTAGAGCTAGTCCCACTAAACTATTTTATTTTCCTAGTTTTCTAATCATTTGGGTCATTTTTCTAGTTGGGTGTGTATTTTACCTTTATCCCTTTCAGTTTATAACTTTTGTACTTTCTAAAGGTACATGCATGATAGTTTTACTTTACAATAGTTTTTCTTCTCTTTTTCATTCCATCTGTACTTTTTATTGAGTTTTTCTATGCATGTATACATTATTATTTGGAAAAGCCTCCCGAATATAGTTATACCTTCAGTGTTAACTGCCACCCCATGACTTATAGAGGTTTTATTGTGGTAGTTGCAGCTCGAGCCTCATATTGGGTCAGGTTTTGACCTATTGTCCATGGAATAATTATACCATTACACTTTTGTTGAATGGAATTGATTTTTTTATTACAAGGAATCATGTTTCAAAATCTATATTCTCCTATTTCATGTTATAAGAAATGTTTATATCCAGTTCTTAATGTAACTTAGTTTTACTTTTATGAATAGTGCATTATGTGTTATACAAATCGTCTAGAAATTCCTGCATCTATTTTTGTTTTTATGGGAAGCATATTTGGGATCATTAATATATAATTGATCCATTAGAAAATTGGATCTTTGATAAATTCACTCCTTATCTATATAACTTCTCATTGTGTTTTTAGGGATCCCTAAAAATCCTAATAATAGATTGTTCAATATTTATTTGAAAAAAGTGGGATGAAATTTCTTTTAATATTCACTTATAAATTATTTTAATGTCTATAATGATTGGATCTGTCAAATAATCATTATTAATATGACAATAAAAAATTATACATTGATCATAGGAAACATTATTTTTATTCCCTAGAATGTAATGAAATAAATAGTCATAACCATTGATCATCTATAATTGCCTTCATCATCAAATATTGAGATACCTTAATGTGAATATATACCTGAGGCATTTATGAATAATTTATATGTTACCCATATCACTATAGAGATGATGTTTCCAAATAATTAATTTTAAAACCACTAAAATTAATTCTAGATCATTCATCATGTAGTTATTTGCAATAAAAATAAATTTCATGAAGTCACATGCTGTCAATTTCAAATTTTTCATGAGTAACCCATCCAATACCTTTTTATGAAATTCCCTATATATCAAAAAAACTCCCCAATAAGTTTTAATCTATGAAAATGAGAATGAATTTTCCTATAATATTAGTCATTAATGATCTCCTCATATTAAGTCATCGCCATAATATTTACCCCTTCTTAGTTATCACGATCAGTGAAATTTTCGATTCTGATACATTTCAAAAAATTATAAAAATTAGTTGTTATTAGAAATATATAGATCTATATCACCTATGTTGGTGTTGTATATCTTTCAATTTCCCATATTTTATAAGGATATAGAGATATAACATTTTTTTGATAACATTCCCCATGGATATTACCTGCTCCATAAAATATTTTAATTTACTATACATCACATATAAATTATCTATCCAATATAAATTTTTGAATGTACAAAAATACACAACATTTTCTTCCTCTTTGATGAAGTATATAGGGATAT
Source organism: Viscum album (assembly GCA_963277665.1). Taxonomy (NCBI): domain Eukaryota; kingdom Viridiplantae; phylum Streptophyta; class Magnoliopsida; order Santalales; family Viscaceae; genus Viscum; species Viscum album. Next base: position 636,027,314 of record OY728146.1, on the reverse strand, counting down.
CATATATTAAAACTAAAAAACAATGGATGAGTTAATCGAAAAATTATCAAGTCCTTATTTCAATAATTATATATGGATAATTTCTAGGTCCAAATGGAATCAATATGAAATCATATGGTCTATAAATTTTATGAAAATAAATTTTTAGGAGGCCATCATTCATCACTCTAAAATAAAAATGTATTTATTAAATATCTACCTTTATGTTTTTGTGGGCTTCGTATAGCTGATAGAAAAGTAAACATTCTATGTTAGAGGATAAATGTTTTTTTATCACGTTCTTTTCTAGCTCAGGATAATCAATTCTTTGGAACATTGATAGGTCATTTGTGGTGAAAATGTTTAGAATAACCATTAGTGAGTCACTAAGGTATATATTCCCTTTATTTGGACTCTCTTGTAGTTACATCATTATATATTCATGTTCAAAAGAGACCATTTAGTATTGATTATTGAAAATGGGAAAATATACCTCTATCAGTTTGATTAAATACATAACCTTTCAATTAAGAGGAAGACAAGGAAATTATGTCTCAAACATATCAATATAACAAGTTTAAATAATTATATCTTCAAAGATGATATTATTCATAGTATCAATAATTTGACCATGACCCACGTTCTCATAAAGTAAAATTGTTCATCACTGAGATGATTATTCTAAATGGGCTCCAGCCACCTCCATACAGTTGTATAGAATCAATGGGTGATTCAAAATTCAAAATTTGATTTATTTCTATGAGTTATTTTTTATGGATATATTCACGGAAATCCCATAATTTAGTATAATATCATTTATTTCTTGTAAATGGTTTATAAAAAATTTCGACAGTAAATTCATTTCATAAATATTATTTCAGGATATGTTATCTAGTTAAGATGTAATAATTTACTAATTTACAAATTTCACCAATTACATGACATCCATATACATATGAGGTATTTTAATAGTTCTAATAACATTTTTTGAAATGAATAAATACATAAAACCATCATAAAATATGTCATTTTATGTTCTTATATGTATATCATATGTCCCTTTTAGTATTTTATTCACGTTATAATAAGTTAATTCATTAATAATAGACTATGAGATGTGAATTTTTATAAATATTAATCAAATGAAGAAAAACTATAACAATTTAATGGATATCAAATAAATCAAATGTATTAATTGATATATTAGTTTAATAATTTCAATCACTATTAATGATATCTTATTTACTACAATTAAATACTAAATTGTGTTTTTTTTCTCTTTATAGTGTTTTGTAAATAACATTTGAGTAACCAATTGAAATCCCAATTGAGTGTATATCCAGTTTTGTACTCGTAAAATTATTTGATATGAAACATTTAAAAGTTTTGTTAGTAAAAAAATCAATTATGGATTAATTACCAATTGGTAAATATTTTCAATAGGTTAATCCACAATCCATTGTCTTGATAGGGATTTATTTTCTAAAAATTTAATAGCGTTCTACAATCTTTTGATATTATAATGTTTTATGGGAAAACCTAGTGATGTACATATGATATTTTTAAATACCAACCCCTATAATCCCCAAGTTATTGGTTACTTCTTTAAATTTGTATATGATACAAGGAATCACATCATGAGTGACATAAAAGTTATGTTTTCTTTGTATACTAGATACATAATAGACTCTTGTATTAAAATTGAATACTAAAATTACAATATATTTTTCCCAAAAGTATCAGTACTCCCTTGACCATATCCACTCATATAATTCATAATAAAATTTATTTATTCTTGGTTTATAAAACAAAATAGGTTAATATCAAATTCTAAATAATGGTTACATACAATAGAATCTATCTTTAATTAATAATAATAGTCAATATAGAAATGTAAATTATTTAATTAACATGTCATATAAATAAAATAAATATCATTAATTGTTAATAATTAATCAATATAGAAATATAAAAAACAAAATAAACATTCCATTTCATAAATAAATTGTAAATTATTTCATCCTATGATAAAACTAAATCGAAAATATTATGTATAAACATAATAACAGAACTATGATTGCAGGAAACATTTAATTATTTAACACCATTATTTCTTGAATCATGATACCTCTAATTTTAAGACATTTCAATAGAAAATTTAAAAATATGGGTAGTTATACAACAAAAAAACCAATTAAATAAGACTATCCAAATGATTTGACTCGTGATATTATCAATACTTTGAGCGGTAGTACTATTCCGAACTTCACCTATAAATAAATTTCCAAGTCATTCATCACATATTGATTAATCGATTTTATATATGAATAATACAAATTTCAATTACAATTAAACATTGCATAAAGAATATAAAATATCACTATATCCACATACAATAAATTTACATTCAGTGTAAAACATTATATGTAAAAATGGTATATTTTTTAGGAAATAATAAAATTGATGAAAAATATTATGGGTACTTTGGGAAAATTAAATTACACTAATCAATAAAAATTAAATATTTTATGGGTAAGTTAATTATTATTAATATTAATAAATGAATATAATATCAATAATTTCCCTATTCAAGATAACCACAAACATTCTTAAAATGAATTTTTATGGTGTTATTAAAAATAATCCCTAATGGATTCATTGGGAAACAACGGGTTGATGTCATTGAAGAATAAAATTACCAAAAATATATCATTGAAAACTTTCCTCAAGAAAATAACCTTTTTAAATATTAATTTTTTAAACTAATTGTTAAAAAATGTTTTTCAATTAATTTCAATTGAAAATAATATTTCCCATTTATATATTTTGATTTAAAACATTGAGTAGTCCTAATGGTGGGAAATTCCTTAAATTTCATACACATTAAATTAAAATTTTCTTTTACATTTTCTATAAAAGCCAAACAAACCTTTTAGGAGAAAATCAAGAATATACCTTTCAAAAAATTATGTAAAAATTGCATCACGGTTAAATGTTTTTTAATAAATAATTTGTAAAAATTCATGTGACATTTTGTAGAACTTTTTTTGAAAACATTTATTGGATGAAAATTTATTTTTGACCGAAGTGATAATTAAATTTCAATTTTATGAAAAATATATTTAAAATAATTTTATGTATCAAAAAGATAAAAACGATTGAAATATTTAAAAATATAATTAATAGATAAATTATTAGAAAATTTATGTTTTTCATGAGTGATATATCATCATAATTAAAACATTAAAATTTTCTCAATAACAATTTATATAAATGATTAGATTGTAAAATAAACCATTTCCATTTTGGTAAATCTTTAGTGGTAATCCCAATTAAATAATTAATATCAAATTAAGGATGAATTAAAATTAATATAAAGGTATTAATGATTTATAGTCTCAAAATTGATTTATATACACTAACAAATTGACTATGTTGTGAATATGGGATACATATCATGGTAGTAAAAGTGAGATGAGAAACACTAACCTATTGTTTGAAAACCATTATATATATCATAACCTAATAAATAATAAATATTTATTATTATAAATAAATTAATGAACCATTAAAATATAACTTTTACTATATATTATTTAATTTTAGGCTTTCATGACAAATTGTTTAACAATTTATTTTAAATGTCACTGTCTCTCATGATAATTGCTTTATTTTTCATTTTTAATTTTGTATGATAATTTCAGTATTTTAAAATTTATCATGGTTAAATAATTACCATAATTATATCCATGAAATTATTTTTATATATATTCATTATATATGTATACTTACTAGTCTATAAATTTTAGATATATAAAATTTGTTGCAATGATCATGGAGATTGTAGGTCATACGTTGTCAAGATTGTTGTTTCTATTTTTTCAACTGATAGAATAAAATGAAAGTAAATATTAATTAACAAAAATTGAATCATTATTACTTAAAATATATATTTTATTTAAGTCTAATACTTCTTTATGACAATCCATGTATAAATATATTGAAAAAAAATTCACATTGCTATGTGGATGCAATAGTCCACACGTATGCATGAGAAACATCGTTGTCTTACAATGGAAGTTAATGTTGGAAGATTCGTGATATATTACATTTAATTAATTTTATTATTTATAAAATATCACATATAATAATTAACATTATAATTAGTACATTCCATATAAAGTTTAAGCGAAAAATGAATCACATCACTTCGTAATGTAGTAGTCTACTGTATACATGATAAACATTGTCGTATCCCCCCATAAAATAGTAATTAAGAAGGCATTTGGGACATAAAATTATATAAGTAAAATATTTTAATGAATATAATATACATTTATTAAATCCATCATTATATCTTTACACTAATATTTTGAGATGGAAAATAAATTACATTGGTTCACGATGTAGTAGTCTCCCATACACACAATTGATAGTTTCATTTCCTATTTTATGGAATTAGAGTTGGATGGGGATAAATATATTAATATAATAAAATCACGGTCAATTAGGATTATGTTTTTATAATATTATCATATTTTAAGATGATTTAATGGATGCGAGGGATGAAATAATGCAAATACGCTTATTTAAGAATATTACCTCTTCATTGAAGTTCCTCATTGTTTTCATACCAAATTCATAATTAGGAGTTCTTAATAATGATGAAAATATAGAAATTATTTTTTAAGGTGGAAAGGAAGATATTTTTTCTAGCAATGGCCAAAAAAATTGTAATGGATGTGAGGATAGGGGAGGAGAAGGGGAATCGTTTTATAACTGGGGGAGTGGAGACACGTGAAATATTTTAGAATATAATGTGATACACTAGTTTTCTCAGTCAAAAAGCATAAAAACTATGTTATAAACGAAAATTGGAGATTACAATGTCAATATATGTCTATAATATTAGTTTTTGGAATGTTATATGACATTTATGACACATATCATCTTAGTTTAACCACCTAGTAAACAAACTTTTACCTAATCTACATTAATTTATTTTTACTGTTTTCTATAATAATTATGTCCTAAATAAATTTTAACATATTATTTTATAAAAATTATTCTGATTTTAATTATGGACTCCATTTTTCAAAAATTCAATCTACAAATGTTGAAGAATTAAAAAAAAGAAACCCACAGATGCGTTGAAAAATTTTAAAATATAAAATTTAAAATGTCCAAAAATTATTATTTTTTAGAATTTCATTTTAAATCAATAAATTTATATAAATTATTTAAATAGTTATTTAAAATGAAATTTTTTACATTATAACTAATTTAAAATATAATTTAAACTTGAATACTGTTTTAATGAAAATGAAATTTCAGGAGAAAGAAGTATTTTTACTATCCATTAAAAAATATTCTTATAAAAATCTCACTATGTATCACCAGTGGATATTTTTAACATTATGGTTTAAAAAATTATGAATATTTTGTAAAATGTATTTTCTAAAATTAAAAAAAATTAAATTATTTTTAGAAAAAATGTAGAAATAGTATTTTAGAGAAATCCAATTTTTCAGATTGCATTTGTTTTTCAATCAAATGATTGTTATTTTATTTTTTTTTAATAACAAATATCAAATGAATTCATTTTTTACATGTTTAAATGATGTAATTTTAATAATTTATGTTTTAATATTTACATTTTCCAATTTAATGTTTATGTTATAATGATAATGTTTAAATAGTAATATTTTGATAGGGTATCACATTTACTTTAAACTGATAGTACATTCCTCACAGTTTCCAAAAGATATTAAATTTATTTAAAAAATATATATACCAATTTAAATATATGTAAAATTATCTTCTATGATTGTTTTTCTATGTCATATATGTTATCAATAATGATTATCCTCTTTCAACATCATGGGTGATACATTCCCCAAACATTAAATAAATCATTTCAATATAATTTAAACATGATCTAACTAATAAAGGGTATGAAATTTATAAATTTCAATTTTTGAATAAAAAACTTCATAAAATTATTAATAAAACATCATATTTATAAGTAAGATGAAAAATATATTTCCCAACGTGAAAAAACACATAACTAGTTTTCAAGTAAGAGAACGTTGGTGGGACGTGAAGATATAGACATTAATGAAAATTATAAATAAGTGTTGAATGTGATTGAGATCATTTGATCAGAAAAATTTTAATAATACAAATAAGGTTTATTTACAAACAACCATAAGTCTTTAAATGGTAAAATGATCATCATTTCACTAGAAATTATTGTATTAGGAAAAATTGTTTTGACATCCTTTTCCTATAGTTGAGGTATTATTTTATTTTCTATTAGTATAAGGGAATATACATACATGATATTTTTATATATCATAAGAATATTTAATATTTTGGTTTTTCATTGATAAATTTTAACATCTTATCTTACTCTTCGAAATAATAATCCAAACTGAATTTCCATAACCTAAAGCACTAAAATTAACATTTAATGGATCGTACGATCAACAAATAAGTTATCTCTCTAATATGTACATATCGTCTAAAATAAAATTGATTATAATGATTTATCCAGTAATAAATTAATTTATAAAGACTCAATAATAGTCCCAATGTTAATCATAAATTATTTTTTACAAATAGTTAACCTTATAACTCATTTACAACATATCTCACCCAATTTAACCCCAAAAAAATTATAAGTACGATCAGTAAATTTATTCCATCATGTTAACATTATAATTCCCAAACAAAATAATGCATATCTTAATGTCACAAAAAATATATTTTAATGACATATTCACCAATAAAAAATAAGGAATAAATTAATTATTATGAAATTAAATTCATAGTTTTTTAAATAAATTTCATAAATCCACAAATGTAGTAAACAACAGTAAAATTAACCTAAAAAATAAATCACAAAAAATTTCATGGTGTCCAATAATATCCCATAAATATATCATTACCATTATTTTATCAAAATTGATCACATATTAATGTTTATCTGACATCAATCATCTAATTAATAGAAATATTTATTTTCTACTAAATCAGTTTTCAACATCATCAATAGAATTCATCATATGCTTTCAAATACTAAAAAATGTATTTTAGTAAAAAAGTTACTCATATATGAAGTCATATAATTAAAACATAACTGATAAAATATTTATTCAAAAAAATTAATGATTCAAAATAATGAATATGTTTTACTAATTAGGTCGTAGTAATTCCATTATATTGACTTTGAAACTATAACTTATTCAAGGGTATTTTCTTTAAATATCGGGGCACTAATTTCTATAAATCTCTACCCCATTAAGGTTTTAGAATTTAACAATGGTAAATTTTTTCATTCCCATTAAATCAAGATCATGGGGGCCTTTCTCTCCACACTAGAAGAAAATTCTAATTTTCTTCTAGATTGTACAAGGTAATTTAATTCCACAATTATCATGTGAGGAAAATCATTCATTGCCTTCATCAAATTATAACCATTTCAAATTAAATACTCATCTTATCATTCATCCCATAAAAACCATAATTATAATATAATTATTTCTCTTTATTTATAACAAATAGTAAAATTTCCTCTTAAGATGAGATTTTTTGGGAGGCTAGTTCCTATCAAAATTATATCTTATTATTATCAACAGAACGATCATTCTTGCTCATTAAATTTTGGGAATTGATTCTTTTCTAATTACTTCCACTAAGTTCCATTTATAAATAATTTAATACAAAATATTATATCGCAAAATTATAAAACATAATTTATAATCAAAAAACTAGTGAAACAATGGAAATAAATTTAAAAATTTATGCATATATTATCTCATAATCATATAAATGATTTTTCCCATAATGATTTAAAATTAAAAAAATATGATCCAAATACTTCATAGTGACATGTAAAGAAAATTTTAACTATCGTAGATATATACATTGGTTGTGTCAAACATGGTGAGAAGGAATACCCATTTTCATGTACAATGTAACTTTCGAGTAAAGACTGAAATTCTTTTTCTGGTGTTATTAACCCTTGGTACATATACTCCAGAGCCATCTCCACTTATAGAATCTATACAGGGATGTACTAATATGAAAAATCCACATAATTTATACCATACCAAAGCATTATTATGTTTTTATATACTTTTCTTCAATATCTACAATAAGGTTTTGTTCTTTAATCTATGTTTTCCAAAATCTAGTTCCCAACGATTCTATTAAACATATAATTATACCATCTATAAAGACCATGACCCCATCATACCAAATTCAATGGTTAATTTATTAAGATTTCATAAAATACGTGGACATGCATGTTAAATTACTAAATACTTAAACATTCTTCATAAACTAGACACATAAATAATACCCATATTATATTTGATTACAAAAAATAATATATTTAGAGAATATAAATATTCCATAGAGTATATCCTTTCATATATTTTCTAATACACATCCTAGATTTCTAGAAAACGAATAAAAAAAGGGTAAAATAATATTCTCATTAAGGATTACATAACATTTAATCTATCTTGAATATATAGGCATAATCACCATGTAATAGTAATTTACTAAACACACATTCCATTTAAATAACATTACCCTTATTAGTAGATAAGGTTTAACAAATAATGAATTCTAATTAACTGAATAAAAATTCTATTATATCAATAAAAATAGAATTAAACGAATCTACAGATAATATCAATGTAAAAATATAATTTACAACAATAATAACTAAATTCTAAATAAAATAAATTATTAACTATTGGATATTAAGATCATTGATATAATGAATCAGCTTCTTGTAAGTCATTTTATAAGATTGTTTTATACTACGGGTAGGTATAATCCAAAAACCCAATAGATAAGGATATATAACTTATTCAATACATTATAGTATATAGGCCTTAAGGGGATATATAATTCTACACCCCACATTTTACATCTTTTCCAAATAACTCATCATATATTGAATAATAAAAAAAATACATGAATAACATAACTTGTCAATAAATGTATAATTGAATAATAAATAATATATATATATATATATTTCAATAGTAAAAAAATTAAAATTTAAAACACCATGAATATAATGGTTTAAAAAAATTAATAAATAATTATATCCATGATAAATAATATGGGAACTATGGAGATATTTATTTGCAACAATCACTTGGAAGTTATAATTTCGATGGAAAATTAATGATTTAAAAACTATAAACTAAAAAAAAATGTCAACACATTCCATGGTCAAATTGATTATAAAATATCTTGAGAAATAATAAAGGAGATATAATTATAATGTATCACTGGTGGAGTAAGTGTAAAACAACAAGGAGATGAAATAAGAAAATTGAAATACTATAAAAATATAATTTTTAAAATTTTATGGAAAATATCCCTTTGAATTTCAATATAGTATTAATTGAATACATTCAAAAGAAAATTTTGAAAAAAAAGTTCATTGAACATATTATTTAAAAAATATTCTAGATTATTGAATGGATTTAGTGGTCAAGATGGTGGTAAATTCATTACATTATATTTATGTTAAAAAATATATTTCATTCAAATTTCAAGTGAAATCCAATGGTTGATTATTTTAGAAAATATAATGTTGATTGATTTCAAAAAATTATATATAAATTGAAAAATTTTATAAAAATTATCATTAATAATGAATTTGCATAATTTAGAAAAATTTAAACTTTTTTACAAAAAACATGGTTTGGAAGGAAATTTATTTTCAACCAAATAGTTAAAAGAAGGCCAATTTTCTTAAAATATACCACAAAGTTATTTTAAATAAAAATGAGATATAAATTTTAATAATACATTAAAATTTCATTGATAACCAATGGGTAATAAAATTAATGGGATTCTTGTGTAATGGATCATAATTTTTCATCATTAGATATTTAATAGTAAATAATACTAGTAAAGGAATAGATTTTAAGATAAAAAAATTCCACATTGCTGACATTTGAATCATTATCCCAATAAAATAAATAACTTCAAATGAAATGTAAAATAACATGGAGATAAAGGTATTGAATATATTATATATCAAATTGGTATTATATACACCAACTAGGGAACTAAGTGGTGAATTTGGAATACATCTCATGGATGTAAAAGTGAGATGAGAAAACCATACATTATATTTGAATTACTTTTTATGTGTCTGAACCTCCTCTATTAATTATATAAATTTATTTTGAATATTTTAAATAACTGTAATAATAAAAATCAAACCATATATTATTTTCATATAGTCTATTATGACCTGATTAATCACAATTATTTGTTTAAACAACTCCTCTAGTTTATAATTTATTCATTTTTCATATTTGTTTTGGTTATGTAATTTTGATATATTCATATTGAACATGGTTAAATATTCTCAAAAAAATTTACCACGGTATAAATATAATATTAATAATTATATATATATATATATATAATTATGGTAAAATATAAAATTTATTGGTAGAAAATTGATTACATCAATCATAGAGATAGTAGGTCGTATGTATGCAAGGTCATTGTTTTCATTTTTATCTAATAATTGAATGAAATGAAAATAAATTCAAACTGAACATTAAATAATAATATTTATTATTTCATATATATAATTTATGTTAATCAAATACATTCTTGTTACAATAAATTAAAAATATGATGAAAAACCATTTGCATCACTATATGGTGGTGGTAGTCAACACGTACACATGATTTACTTTATTGTTTTCCAATGAATGGGAATTTATGTAGTTATATGTGAGATTATATTTTATGAAGAATTATTTTTTTGTAAATACCAAAAAAAATCATTGTCTTTATTATTAATTCATTCCATGTGAACCATAACTAAAAAAATTCACACTACTTCGTGATGTTGTAGTTATCCTCACACACAAGTGACGATATCATATCCCCCAAAAAAATGGACTGTGAGAAGGTGTATGTGATATAATAATTCAATAACATTGATAAATTTAATTTATATAAAATAAATTTTTTATGTATATCATTAAATCTACCATTCAAATTTTTTGATGGAAAATGAATAACATCTTTTTGCAAGATGATAGTCCACCATACACGTTATCGACAGTTTCATTTTTCGTTTGATTGAATTGAATATAGATTAGGGAGAATATATTATATTAATAAAATATTACTATATATGTGATATATGTGTAATTATATTTTCATAGTTGAATATGATTTTGAGGTTGTGGAAGAAAATTAAAACAAATATTCATGTTTCGTAATTTTTCCCATTTACAGAGTCCCTATTTATGTTTATAATTAAACCATTCATTGGATCACATTGTAATAAAACAATATCTTGGATTTCTGAAGGTATTTATGATAGATATTTTTTTAGTTATTTCAAGACCCAATATGGTTTTTTATTTTGAATAGGGACACATAGGGGGTTTCCTTTTCAGAGTGGGGGAGAGGAGATATATAGTGTTTTTTGAAATAAAAAGTTGTGAACAAAACATTCTCATTACAGGAGCCTCCAAAATAAGTTTTTCAATACAATTAATTGTTATAATATAGATATAATTCTATAAATTGTGATTAGGACTTGATTTATATCATATTAAAATCTTATCTTTTGTGTTCAACCCCGTGGTAAAACCATTTTTTTTGATAATTGTGGTAACTAATTTTTAAATTTTTCTCTATTTGTAGTGGTAAAAAATTAATTTTAAATTATTAGATAATATATATAATTATGAATTGAAATATTAAATCATTTTATCCAAATTCAATAGAAATATTTTATAAAAAACAATTTAAAATTACACCCACAAACAGGGTAAAAAATGGTTTTCTAATGAAAAATGTTCAGATATATAATTTTTTTTAAAATAAACAGTTCAAATTAAAATCATTAAAATGAAATAAATTTATTAATTTTGATTATAATTTAATTAATTTCACATCAAAAAGTATTTAAAATATAATTTATTCTTGTAAAAAATTTAATCTAAAATGATGTTTTCAACAAAAATGATATTTTCTCTAATCAAAAAAATAATCATTTCAAAAATTTCTCAAAATTTCTCCCATGTACAATTTTCACATGTATATTTTGAAAAGATAATTTTTTAAAACATATTTTATAAATGTGTTAACAATAAATATTTAATCGAATTTTATTTTCACGAATAAAATATATTTTAAAAGAAGAAATTATTTCATAAAACATTTATTTTTTATTTAATGTGATTATAATATAATTTAAAATAATTATGTATCCATTTAATTTATTTTATACATGTTTAATACATCTAATGTTCATTATTTACAAATAAAAATTAATATATACCTATATAAAGGATATGTTATAACTGTCGTGTTTAATTAATTATATTTTAATTATGTTTCGTTTTTCATTTATAATTGGCATTTTGTTCATAACACGCTATCAAACTAATTAAATTTATTTCAAATGGAATATATAACATAGTATTTGTGTGTTACATTCAATTATATGATTTTCATTATGTATCATAAAAAATTTTAAATATTTTTTTCCACTTATAAAATTGCAAGGCATTACAAAATTTGTTTTCTAGAAAACCTAGTAAAGGAATAATCATAGAGTATAATGAAATATAGTTTTACGTGAGATTTAACATCACAAAATTTTGTTATAAATTTGTAATATTCATAATGGGAACCATCAAATCATGTTATAAATTTTAATTTCATTGTTTAAAAGATGTTTTTAAAAAATATAAAACATGACATCAAAAGAATATGTCACGGATATTAGCATATTCATTATTAAATAGTGTAAATAGTCAAACTATCTTTTTTAAATACATTATTTATCATGAGATAAACAAATTAAATAGTTAATTGGAGGGATATATAAATATAGTGTTTCTTGTTATATTCATATCATGTACATTAATTACCTTTCCCCATCTAGTATATAGCTTAAGAATATCATTTATAACTTTTAATCCCATGATTAATGAGTATGGGATGCATACATAGACTTCCTAAATCAATTTATGTTGTGTATAATATAGTGAATACCCATGTTTTGGAATATGAATAGTTATTAAATATCCAAAATATAATTCATGGAAAATCATGGAATAATTTGGGCAATATAACATATATATATATATATAATAGTTCATGAAAGGGGTTAATGAGAGTGAATAGTTGACACTAATTAAGTTGGAATTATAAGTAAAATAAAGGTATGAATAAAAAATTCATAAAGGTAAATTGAAAATTTAAATTCCTACTAAAATAAATATAATGACAAACTAATATTGTGAAAAGAATCCCTTACCATGGGGGTGCTTATAAATGCTTTAGAGGAGTGTATAATATTCATGGGAACTCCATTGAGATAGATTTATGTAGGGGGTGAGAGTGTAAATTACTTATCATTCTATTTTATATGGAGAGGAATTAAATTTTGGATGGTTATTTTTTTTAGAATGAGAGGACAAATAATTATTAATTTCTACATATAGTTTCTTTAATCTAAGAAAAAATTAATGAAAAAAAATTTATACCATGGCCTCATCCCATGTTTTTACCAATGATGAGTTGAATCTAATAGACTATAATTGTATGAATTGAATTAAATAAAATAATACCATTCATTGGGACGAAAGTAGCCTTGTTTATAATAAATAATTTTTCAAATAAAATATAATATATATTTTGGGGGATTTTTTATAAAATTGTAAAAATAATAAAATAACAAAAATAATATATTAATTTATAGGGAATACCAAATTATTGTGACATGGATGTGAAAACCCAAAAATTGTAGTATATTTATTTTAAAATAATTTAGTGTCTTTGATTTATAATGGTATATATGACCCTGCTATTATAAATGTAGAACATTTTTTTGATATCGTATATGAGCATATGAGCCTCAATCTAATTAGAGAGGACTCCCTAAGTGAATCCAGGTGACCGGGGATCTAATCCAGGAGGAGGCATAATTTCTGGGGCTAAAGTAGCAGGAACTGTAGAAGTACTGTAGAAGTAATTGTATCATGTATTGTTTGGCACTGTAGTAGCCTTGACTATTTCCCCGTTTGGGCCTTCAGGCCACCGATTTGGTCCTTAAGTCCTTTAAGGCCTTCTCCCCTCCCAGGACATCGGGTCAGTAAGGACATTGGGCCACCTCAATGACATCAGACCACCTTATGGCCATCAGCCCACCATATGTGCAGGTTCAAACTAGAAAACTTATTTGGAAGAAGCTCCAGAAGGTGGATGAGCAAGGAGCTTTCTCATAGAAAAAAGCTAAACTGATTCCAAGAATGGAAGGGAATGGAACCATCCCTCAGGAAAAGCCTGTTCATGCATGGGAAATCCTAGCCAACCATCCATGTAGAGGTGGAGAGATGATTTCACGATTAACATGTTGTGGAGGAGTAGTTCCAAGTAGTTAGTCTGGGTTGTATGTAATGTTTGAAGCCGACGGGGAATGAATTCTTCTAAGGCCCACGAGCCATGTAATACTTATGTATATAGGCATTATTAAGGTTCCACTTCACCCCTTGATAGGTGGATTATCCAAATCAATAAAAAATGAATACCTTCATTCCATTGAAGATATGATATACGACACAGTACACTGAGCTTAAACGACCAACGAAATTTATTATTTATTTTTAACCCCTAAAACCTAGTCGTTGAATTGGTGGGTATTAATTCTATTAATTATATTATGAAATATTAATATATTTCCCACAAAAATTAAATTTATTTATAACATTTCATTAAATTTTTATTCAACTTTTAGTTGTGATATTTATTTATATAAAAAACAAGTTACTATTAAAAAATATATTATATTCATTTTGAGAGAAAATATTTTAAATAAAATATTGATAGTATATAAATTTTAATTTGTAAAATTAAAATTATTTTTAAATAATAATATAAATATTAACTTGAGGTTTAATTTTGGTTTTTTTAGAAAATTGGTATTTTCAATTAATAGTGAAAATAACTATTTTTTGTAAAACTGTCAATTATTTCTGACAAATTAAGTAATATCAAAAAACCAATACTATTTTAATATCATGTAAAATTGAAATAATTAATATTTAGTTCTATATAGTCCAATTAATTTAATTTTAATAATATTTATAATGCATTATAATATAGATTTATTTTTATTCCTGAAAACACATTTTTCGGAAAATTGATATAATCTGCAAAATGATTCATTATTTTTACTAATTAGAGTTAACAATAATTATGGATGACTTAACTTAAATTTATATATTATGTATCTATAATATTAATTTAACTTAATTTAATTATTATAAATTTTTATATAGTTATTATAAGTTCAACTTATGATTGAAAATATCACTTCTTGAAAAACAAATTATGAAACATCTGTGTGTTTCATTTTAAATTAAATTAAAGTTTTTTGTTATTTCTAAATTTTAAAAATGGATTCATTATTTTTAATAATAATAATTACAATTATTAAATAATTTTACCTTTTATTTTCACCATAATGAATAGTTAAAGGAGTAAAAATTAATTGTCATAGTAAAGGTGATTGTGGGCTTACCCGTTAGTCAAACATAGAAGAAAGAATTTCAAAATTACCTAAAAATATCTATTTAATATTTTATGTCCCTTTTAGAACATTATCCTATCCATTAATATATAATAAAATATTTTTTAATCCCTTTTTCAAATGAATTTTTTTGTGTAATTGATTATTTTAAAAAATTCTAAGTGAGTTCTCTCCCCAACTCATAAAATTCCAACCTCAATTTTATACTCTTCACAAATAAAAATATATTTTTATATATAAATAAATACACAAATAAATTAAATAATCCCGTTTATAAAACTTATAGGGATTTTTTTATCATAAATCCATCATGGAAAAGATTTTTGTGCAAATCCATTGATATTTTATGAAGAAGATAAAACTTTCTTACACTAGAGTTTTTATTTTTTTTCCTTACTCCCCCTAATTAAATTAATATTTAATAATAATGGCATAAAAACAAGTACTTAACATGCAATAATATTTTTCTATAAATTTCATAATAAAGATCAATCGTCTCATTCTTCAAATTAGAAATGAAATTTTCTCCTCTGTTTAAGGTGGACTATTGCCTCACAACGTAATATAACTTGTTATCCCTCAAAAAATTTCACAGATTCCAATAATGATGCATTAAATTCACATATATTTTTTCAATATATAATTATAATCATTAAAGTATAAAATCTTGTATAACATCTTCTGTTACATTTCTTTTTAAATACTATAACATTACTTTTATATATGACTGGAAGCCTCGACAAGAATTGGTAGGATTAATTTTTCACCTACATTTCACATGAAATGTAATAAGGATATATTTAATAAATATACGTGATATAAATGAAATAATATTTCGTTTTTTTAGGATTAATATATCATCAACTTACTCACCCACTCACCCTTCATGAAATCATATTGATAGTTGTGTGTACGTAAGACCAACTATCTCCAGACAGAAATGGAAATAGTTTTCCACATCATACCTTCAATAATAATTTTAATAATTAATAGAATGAGTAAATATATTCATTATGAAATTATTAAAATTTTGGATATGATGGATTTAAAGGATCTGTATCGAAACCAGATCTTTGATGAAAGACACATTGACAATTATATAGAAATTAATTCATGAAATAATAAAATAATGAAATATAGTTGTTGAGAGTGTTTTAAAATGTAATAATTGGATAATATATGTTGTTATAAATATGAATATTTTTTGTTATATATTAGTAACATTTAGAAAACCTCCATACATGAGATTAAATAATGTGCAAACAATGATATTTTAAGGCAAGATATTTCATCCCAATTTCAACTATATTGGGACTAATTTGAAATTATAAACCTATCTATTTTTATATGGTTTTAATAATATTCAGTTTATATATTTTACATGAATATGTACTTGTTCATGATTATTTTTGATTAATTTTAATTTATTCATTCAATATTAATGTTAAAATTAAAATTTATTCTTTTTTCTCATTCGATCTGTTATATTTTGATACATTTTACAAAATACATGATTTTACATCATAATATTTTTTTATCAATTAAAAGTCATATATAATATATTTTGTTGACATATAATGTTTTCTAAAATATTCACTATAATTTATTTATGGAAAATTAATTTCCCTTAAATATTCAATATTTTTCATATACATGTTTATTTAATATACTATATATCATTTCAATTTATGGTGCTTACATTGATTTATATTTTATTAACTTATGAAGAATAGATAAACACATTATATTAGTTCAATAAAAATATTTTTTAATAATGAATAGTGTTCATGAACTGATTTGATAATTTGTATTATGAGGAATTATTTTGACATGTAGTGATGGGTGGGGAGCATAATTTTATATCCTCTCAAGTCATCAATAAGTCCCATGAGATAAATAAATTTTCCTAACAACATTGGTTTTTACCCATAGATTTAAACGGTATTATGAATGGTGTTAAAAAAAGTGGAATCATGATACCTAATGACATGAAATAAATTAAGAAACATTTTCCTTCATTGATAATATCTTTATTTTTATTATCCATCATATTTTCACATTATTATTATCATTGGATAAATACCGTTCGAATATTTTTTATTAAATGGAATGTTTTTTAATTTAATTATATTTCTATAAATATAAGGAATTATCTAATTATTATTTTTATGTTATTTACTAAATGACATGGTTTTATAGTTTTTACCTTAATGTTCATATTTTTTTATTGATTCAAAAGTAAAAATTAGTTATATATATCCATTTTTGAGAATTTGAGCTCACCGTGGTTTTATTGTTTTATATTATTATATATTATGTTCATTTTATATCAACAATAAAAAATGGTTATCATGTATGTAATTGGTTATCCTAAACAACTAAACTAATAAGTCCTTTTGGATTTCCCTCTTTTATCTATAATAATGTAATATTGTGGACACAAGCTTAGTATTAGTGTAGTTTTGGTCATTACAGATTGAATAAGTTACTTTATAATAGACCCCCTTAAACAATATTAAAGAAAATATTTATTTGGAAACATAACCCTATGATATACTTTTATTATAATAATAAATGAACGTATTAATGATTTTTTGGTGAAGATATTAAATGGTCTTAAAAATAAATACATCAATGTCTGAAAAATAAATGTGGAAATGGATCTAGAATAGATGTATCTCTGGTTGAGAAATCTAAAACATGTGCATCATCCATGACTCGATCATTACCTAACACACAACATTGGGCTTTACTATATATATTGATTGACAATCTGAAGGGACATGCTTATGATATTTCATATATTCTTTATAAACCATCCGAAGGGATTTAAATATATTATTAAAGTGAATGGACATAATTATATATAATTTTTATAAAATTGAAAATTAGATTTTATGGGTTAGGAAATATAATAATGATTATATGTTATTCAAATAGTGATTATTATTTCTCCCTATATGTTTTTTTAGTTTTTTTCAATGGTCGGAGCTAAACATAATTATTTTATCATTTAATATGATGGTAAATGTTGTGTTTTTGTAAACCCAAATGGTATAATTACTGGAGTTAAGGATATCATGATTAAGCCTAATAGGTTATTAGGATATATTTTTAACAACCTACAGGTTAAAAAATAATATATTTACAAAAAAAGAAAATGTTATAGTCCTCTAAGAGCTCATGTGATGGAGACCATGGGGGAAAGAAGGTTCAATTTTGTTCATGTATAAAATTTTGAAAGAGACACCCATCATTATGTCTTAAAAGGGAAAAAATTATATTTTCAAATGATGGACATATACAATCAAATTTGTGGGGGAATGTGAGTAGTTCCATATATATAATTAAAATTCATCACATGGATCTATTTATAGTGAGATATTATGGATTTTAGGAACCAAAGAATTGTTTGAGTCTTTTCCACTTTTAGAGTTTATTTCCTTGGACACAAAATAATATATGTGGAAGTAAAATGGAAGAATATTTTATGTGTTGGGTTTCGGGAATAAAATGGTGTAAGTGATTTTATCAATTGTAATTTTTTTATATGAATCATGAAACTTCTAAATATTTTTAAAATTTATGGAACCCTATATTTCACTATATAAAATTAGTTATAAAGTTATGGATTCCATCATGGGTTTATGATTTTATGCTTTATAATGTTTTCAATGTTTAATTTTTCAGGTTTTACCCATTGTTTTAATATTTGAAAATTTTATTCAAGGAATAATTCCAATACATTTTTGGAAATCAGATCCATTTTATTGGTTACCTATAAGTTTCTTCTTATCATTGATGTTATAGTAACTATGGGTCTTGTACATTTTTTAATTTTCACGACCGGTCCCTCAGGGCCCATGTTGTGACAACCCCAAGACCGCCTCTCGAAGGAAAGGGGCTGGCGACTAGAGTCGAAGGTGTCAACCTTCATGTGGGAGGCATTTTCCTACATTCCGATACGCACACACCCACCCTGAAAAGTCCGAAACACTAAAAAGGAAACATGTATCACTAAAACAAATATGAGTATATGTAAATCTAATATTTGGGTTCCATAATTAAAACCCAACAATATTATATAAAATAGAAATGTACTAAAAAGGAATCTCTGATGGCCATCCACGGAAAACCCCACCTGACTTTGAGGGTAATGTATCTACTTGAAGTTGATGTATAAAATCTTACCAACCCAATCCTATTCGGAGCCTCCTAGTCCTAGGGCCCCATGTCCACTGTCATAACGTATGTCAGTCTAGTGTCCCTGAGCACCTATGATTCCCAGTCAACAAAAGTCTATGTCGAAACTTTGATTGCCTGCACGGGACATGACACGAGTGGGTGGAGCTCTTGCAGGTGTGAGAAACTTGATACTCAATAGGGACCCCATAAAAAAAATTAAAGACCACATGGAAATATTCAAAGTAAATAATAAATCAAACGATAGTTCACAATAGGTATACATTTAGGATAGTGATAGAAGAGAAATTAGTCACATTATCGAACTCATCATCTTATAAATAACACCTCTTCTATCTAGTACAGTGGGAATGTCGAGTCACACAAAAGTAATTTATGATTATCCTTTGAATAATATGATGTTAATCCCTTATGAGTATCGTGGGTATTTTGGGTCACCCAAAGCCACTCCCCACCGTGGGCCTGTTAGGTCACACAGAGTTGCTTCCCACACTGGACATACTATGATACTCCTCCTATCGAGTATCATGGGGCTTCCAGGTCACACAGAGCTTCTCACCACTATGGGACTTCTAAGTCACAATGATTTAGGCCATCATTAAGTCTTATAGAGTTGAAAGTCAGCAGTCTTCAGTTCTCAACCAACCATAGGATTTTGTACATAGCGAGCTTGGGAGAGGTTCTCCTCAATTCATTTGTGACATATCAACATCAATGAACGCCTACTTATGGAATTACAAAATATCAGTGTCGTCTATATGGTCCCAACACCAAAAATATCTCTCCAATCAGATGATCAGTTTTCAAGATATGGGTGTTTTAGTAAATAGGGGTCGATTGTGTCTGGGCTAGGTCCAACCTGACCAAACCAGCCCGGGGGACCCACATACCCTGGTTGAATTTGACTGAATCGACCTAAACGGGTTCGGGTCTGGGTAGGTCCGGTACTACCTGGCCCGAAGGGTGTTGGTCCCACATACCGGCATTGGTCTGGCCCACTGGTTGTGGGTCCAGCCTGTCGGTGTGAGTCCGGCCTACAAGGCCGCAGGTTCAGCCAACTGTTTTGGGTCCAGCCCACTGGCTGGGGGCATGGCCTGCCAGCCCGAAGCCAGGCCGCATTGGTGGCCGGTGGTGCGCTGTCCACCCCAGACATGGCCGAATAACTTGCCCGACAGTAGCTGCCCCATGGACGTGTGGTCCCTCTATCCGTGGTTGAAGGACCGTAACTCGCCAATGGCCTGGATGCGGGTTTTCCCACCACGTGACACCAAGAGGGTGTCGTTTCGCCTAACTCCATCCACAGCCTGCCGGTCATGGCCTCCTTCTATCGCAACACAGAGTCCCCTCCACTGGTGGCTCCCGTAACCTTTGCATGCGGCCACCACCAAGGGCCTCTGCCACCAGCACTGGTGTCATCTTGCTAGTATATTGTTCGGCAGACCACCGGACACACTCTAGGGGACCGTTCTTCGCTTTGTCTGTGCATTTGCTCTCCGGGGAACGTCCTCTTCACAGAAAAGGCCCTGGAATCATCTTACCGCCACATTGAGGGTACAACCACAAAGAATGCTTTGGGTGGAGGTGCTCGGGCCTTATTTGTATTGTCCCATACACTCCGTGTTAGGGGATTCATGTAGGGAAAGTTCTTGGGGTTTAATTCAATTAAGAAATGATAATTTCAATCCCGAATATTGAAAAACCCCAAAAAACGTTACCCTCTTACATAAACACATGATTCATGGATAAACATGTTCGTGGGATGATCTTCATTTTTAGTTTCTAGAAAATAATGGGGAATAACTTTAAAATAATCAAACCCTACATCTTGGATGTTTCTTTCGTAGTGTAACGTCCTCGAGGATTGAAGAAGTCAACATTGTTTGTTGCTTCTGACTCCGTTCTTTGAGGTGCGTCGAATATGTTTTATGTTCATCAGCATTTTAGATTATTCATTAGAGTGGAATATTGTTTGAGGTTCGTTAGAGAATCCTCATAGTTTAATTCTCCATTCCACAAACCCATCAACCAAAAAAATAATAAAACATGTCGCAACATTTCTGTTACACATCGAAGTCGTGTCGTTAAATTGTTTCATTTATGAAACAACATCATTTTTATGCATCATTAAATTGTCGTTTCACTTCACGTTAATAATCCATTAATGAGCCTCATAAATTTTCCTCGTCGTTGCACTGTATCATCACATTTTTCTGCTCAATGGATGAAAAAATAAATTAAAATAACTTTTTAAAGATATTTTTTTATTTTTCAAAAATTTCAAAATTTTACTTTTCTGTTTCACCCTTTCCAGCTGAAGTAAAGTCCTTTTTATAAGAATCTAGGAATTATGAATTCA
Organism: Viscum album; assembly: GCA_963277665.1. NCBI lineage: Eukaryota > Viridiplantae > Streptophyta > Magnoliopsida > Santalales > Viscaceae > Viscum > Viscum album. Next base: position 636,005,166 of record OY728146.1, on the reverse strand, counting down.
ACGTTTCCCTCATATTTTCAGTCCAAAAATCAGATAAAAAGTTATAAAAACCCACTCACATGTTTATTTAAGTGAACTATAAAAATTTCAAATTTCTGTTCTAGGCTCAACAGGCCTCGGAATCATGTGTCGTATTAGCATGTGGTCTTAGAATAATTCCTTGTAATTTAAAATATAAATACATATAATTTTTAAGACATTACGCTCTAGAAACCTTATGGATTTACATCCTTGAAGTCCAATACAATAACTAGTCAAATAGATATGGGTACTAAGCACAAATATGAGCCACCCACTCACATGTGCTCTCCTGGAGATTCATGTGCTATAACTGAACACCCTCCAAAGGAATCAACTGACCATATAGGACCTGCTCCTATGAGTCCTTTATCTCCATATGGAACACCTCAAACGTCACCCAATCAACAATTTCTTTCTTTCCCAATCAATGGTGTGAAATGGATCATGCATGTACCTCCTTAGCTGCAACACATGGAAAAAATTTTGCACTAGGTGCATCTGTAGGGGAAGATTTAAGCGATACACCACCTCACCAACTCTGCTTTAGATCAAAAAATGACTGATGAACCTCAGAAATATCTTTTTGCCACAACCAAATATCTATAATAATCATCATGGTGAGACATGGAAGAATATGTGATCACCCTCCTCAAACTACAAGGGTCTCTATCTCTTATCAGCATAAGACTTATACATGTTTTGTGTAATCATTATACACTCATGGATGATCTTCACCTTCTCGGTGGTATCCTTTACTAACTCCAGACCCATGAGTGCCAACTCCCCTGGGACATTCCAACTTAGGGGAGATCTGCATATCCGCCAGTACAAGGCCTCAAATGGTGCCATGCGAATGTTGGAGTGATAGCTATTATTGTATGAAAACTCCACCCGTGACAAGTGGTCCTCCTAAATACGATCAAAATACTAGATTCAAGCACAAGGCATGTCATCCAAGAACTTTATAGTTCGCTCCTTCTGACCATCTTTTTGGGGAGGAAAAGTTGTGCTCAAGGGCATTTGCATCCCGAACGCCTCCTGTAATCCCCTCCACGGTTGGGATGTAAAGCTAGATTCACAATATGATATGATCATCATGTTCACCCCATAAAGCCTCACTATATCATGGATATAGTGGAATCCCAATCCCTCTACCATTACATGCTCTCAAATGTGTAGGAAGTGAGCTGACATGGTGGATCAGTTAATGATCACCCAAATAGAGTCATGGCCTCTAGATGTATGTGGTAACCCCATCACAATTTCCATCAATATACCATCCCATTTAAACTTAGGGGCCTTGAGATGTTGGTCCAAGCCTACTAGAACCAGATGCCTAGCCTCCACTTGCAGATAAGTGAAGCATCATAAAACAAAATCGGCCACCGCGTTCTTCATCCCTAACCACAAGTACTAACATTGAAGGTCCAGTTACATCATCTCCACTCCAAGATTTATCACCTAAGGGGGTGTATCAATCTCCATCAACACATCCTCTTGCAATTCCCCTGGCACTATGGTGTGCCCTCTTAAAAGGATGATGTCATCCCCACCTATCAAAAATCCATCAGGATCCAATCTTGAGGACAACTGAGCACGTTGGGAAATCTAGTCAACATTCACCAGCTATGCCTCTGTAACTCATTGTAATATTGGGTAGTAGAAGTCATCTACTAAATTGAATAAGCTCCACAATCATCCAAGAGGGATATCTACATCGTAGCTAACTGCTCTATCACCTCACTCAGCAGCTACGAACTGGTCCTCCTTCTGAGTTTGTCTGCCACCATGTTCCCCTTACCAGGAGTATAGACTATATCAAAGTCATATTCCTGGAGGAACTCTTTCCATCACAACTATTTCAGGTTCAATTCAATCATAGAGAACATATACCTAAGTCTATTGTGGTCGGAGTAACCCATAAATTGTTCCCCCATCAAGTTGTGTCACCACATCTTCAAGGCAAAGACCACAACTACAAACTCCATGTTGTATGTCCCATAGTTTTTCTCATGTAGCCTTAACTATCGTGAGACGTAGGCTATCACTACTTTCTCCTACTTCAAGAAACAACCCAGTTTGATCCCTGTTGTGTCGCAGTAAAGTATAAACTCAATTCTCTCTTTTGGTAGTCTTAATATGGGTTATACTAGTTTGTTTCTTCCTCAGCTTATGGAAATTCATCTTACGTTTCTTTGTACAGAGGAAGGGTTTTACATTATATGTCAAATCTAATATGGGTGATTCTACTCTAGAAAAATCAGGCATGAAACTCCAACATTATCTATCCACCCCTATGAACCTCTACACCTCAGTCACACTCTCGGGTGGCTCCCAAGCAAGCATCGCCTCTATTATCTCCAGATCTACTACAACTCCAGCCTCTTAGATGATGTGTCATAGACAGTGGACCTCCCATATCCAAAATTTTCACTTCTAAAGCTTACCATAAATATGGTTCTCTCGATGTGTTTCCAATATTATCCACAGGTGTGTAGTGTGCTCCTCCTCTAACACCGAGTACACCATGATGTCTTCAATGAAGACCACGACGAAATGATTGAGGTAAGGCTGGAAAATCTTATTTATGAAGCCCATTAAAACTACCGGGGTGTTGGTCACACCTAAATCCATCATTTTGAACTCATTTTGTCCAAATTGGCACCTGAAGGTTGTCTTAGGTGCATCCTCATCTTCTACCCTGAGCTGTTGATAGCGCAATCTGAGGTATATCTTCGAGAACCACTTTTCCCCCTTTAGCTGGTCGAATAGATCATGGATTCTTGGCAGTTGATACATTTTCATCATGGTCACTTGGTTCAGGCACTTGAAGTCAACACAAAACCTCAAAATCTCGTCTTCTTACTTGGAAGAATGCATTGAGGCTTCCCATGGTGAAATTTTGGGCCTTACGAACCCCTTCTCTTATAAGTCCTCCAGCTTTACCCTCAGCTTTGGAAGCTCCATGGGAGCTATCCGATATGTCAGCATGGATATCAGTGTTATCCCAGGGTACAAGTCGATGCCAAATTCTACCTCCCTATAAAGAGGGGGTATTGGATCATCCATATGAAAAACATACGCGTACTAATCCACCACTACCGGAAATCTTGGACTCATCTCATCCACTCCATCAAGGGTGAGCCTATCCAACTAGTGAGTGATCAGCTTCACCCTCCCTCGAGAAGGTATGTCATGTGTTTCATGAGTTTCCCTCTCTCAAATTAAGGAAAACCTAGTCCCATCTACGTAGACCCACTAGACTATACAACAAAAATAGACAATCTAAGCATGGTCTGTGGATAACAAGTCCATACCCTAGATGGCGTCACAAGGCCTCGACTCAATTACTAATAGATCCCAGCCGAAGATCTCCCCTCCAAGAGTGAGCTCACACTGTCAGAACTAGTGTGTAATCATCGAATCCCCTCCCTTATAATTCTCTAGCCTTATGGATCGAGCCAACTTCTCCACCTAAATCGCCGAGATCCAAATTAGATCCCTGAAAATGTTGCAGTGACTAGAACCTATGTCTATAAGAACTGCAACTATGGTGGAGAAGACACAAATCATACCTCAGATCATCTCTGGTGTGTTGTGGTCATAACCTACCACTTTTTGAAGCTATAATTTCTCCTATCTACCTACTCATTGAGGTTAGGGTGGACCACTCGGGGGTGGTGGTGGTAACACCTCAAACGGTCACCCACCACCTGCTTCTCTGTCTTCTCCCTTTCCATGTATGCTTCCATGCAGACCTCCTCTCTTGAACTGTATCCTCTACCTACTAAAGACTCTACCACCTGGGATCTACTGGCAACTCTAGCAGTCAGCAACTGCTCCGCCAAGAATCTCTCAACCACAGGGGATCACTCTAGCACCCCGTCCTGGGTGGGGATACTGATTGACAACAGCAATTCCATGATATCCCATTCTATTCCCTTCTCAAAGGCTTGTGCCCTGAAGATAGAGTTTTACACCATATATATCAGGTAGAGAGATAGCTTGGTGAAACTCACTGAGTACTCTTCCACCATCATCCCGCCCTACTATACGTGAAGAAGAACCTGAATGTGCACAGAGTGCATGTTTGTGGGAAAATTCTCATCCCATAAAAGTCAGTAGATGACTTCCTAGGTGAGGTTCACATTATCGTGCATCTAGGTGGTCAAGATCCACTAGCTCCCAACTGAGTCCTGCATAAGGATATCTTATAAGATCTCTATCTAGTCATGTGGTTCCATTACTAAGAGGAAGACCCATTTCACTACCTCCAGAAAGTCCTCAGCGACCTGAGGATCTATCTCTTCCTTGAACATGGGAAATATCTATCTCTAAAACCAGTGAAAGGCACTGAGTCTGCGCATGTCCTCTTCCAGAACTATCGGTAGTATATGCTGAACATTGGGTGGTGGCAACACTGGTGCCCCACCCAGTGGATCATTTTCTAGAACTGGTCCCTAAACGGATGCCTCATCGCTAGGAAGGCTATCCCCATGACCTCGTATAGAGATCCTGGCTGGTTGTCCAAATGGAGGCATCCTGGGATAGATCTATATGTACCACTATTATAAGGTTGTGCCTGGTGAGCTAAATTTTATGTAATATAACATAAAGAGAGACCTATGAAACTAGTTTTTTCTGGTATTGATCCGAAAATTAGATTTGAAGGTCCCGGTGTATGGATACATTGATCACTGGACCATAACTGGATTCCCCAAATCTGGATGTCGGACTCGAAACACTTAACACTACTGCCCCAAAAAAAATAGAGACTCCTAATCTTTGTGGTAGGACTTACTGCCCTCTGATTAAACTTTTTCATGACTTTTCTTTCAGGCCCCATTCCATGACAACCTCAAACCCACTTTTGAAGGCCATGGGCTAGCGACTTGCACCAAAGGTGTTAACCGAAAAGTGGGAGGCATTTTCTTGAGTACTTATGCACACACACACACCCAACCAAGTCCCACACACTAAAAAGGTAACAATTATCACTAAAAAAATATGAGTAAAAGTACAACTAATACAAGTGGTCCAGAATACAAACCCAAACAAAAAACTAAAAAAAGAAAGCACAAAAAAGGAATCAATGATGTCCATCTGCGGAAAACCCCACCTGATCATAAGAGTAGTGTGGCTAATGGAAGCTTAATTAGAAAATCCTTTAAATCTGTTCCTAATGGGGATATTCCTAGTCCTGGGCCACCATGTCCACATTTATATATTCTATTGGTCCTATCTCTATGATCACCAATGTCTCCCAGTCCACCGAAGTCTCAATTGAAATGTTGATCACCTATATGGGACGTAACACGAGGGGGAAGATCCTGTGTAGTAGTGAATAACATTATACTCAGTAGGGAATCCAAAACAAAAAGGAAAATCCAAGCAACAGTCCTCAAATAAATTCACAAAGCACAAGACAACTCACACAATGTATTCATTTAGGGCAGTGATAGAAGAAAAATCAATCACATTATCAAACTCTTTGGCGAAAGGAGAACTCCTCCTCTATTAAGTACAGTGGGACTGCTGGTTCACACAAAATCCACTTCCCGGTAACCTTGAATGTTGTGATACTCATCCCTAATGAGTACCATGGGTATGCTGGGTTACATAGACTCGCTCCCCCCAGGGGGCCTACCAGGTTGCACAGAGCCGCTTCCCACCATGGCCATAATGAGATACTACTCATGTCCATTATCATGGGTATTATGGGTCACACAGAGATGCTCCCCAATGTGGTTATGTCGGGTTCCAGATATTATCTTCCCTCTCAAACTTCATCGAGTCACACAGAGTTCGTAGGCAACAATCTTCAGGTCTCAGCGCACCATAGGGATCCGTACGTGATGCACTTGGGAGAACCACTCCTCTAGACATTAATCACATCTCAACATAAATGAAATCCTCCATAGAGAATCATAAAAGATTCAACTCATTGAGAGGGTTTTAATGCCTTAACGGCTCATCAATTGGACACTTAGTTTGCACGATATGGGCATTTTAGTAAAATGGGGCTGGTTGCGTCTGGAATAATTCTGACTTGATCGGACTGACCGGACCATCCAGGCCTAGGGGTCCCACTTACCCTAGTTTATTTCAATAGAATCTACCTAGCTTAGTTCTATTCTAGGTCATTCCGGTCTGACATGGCCAGTGGGCTAGGCCTCGTGGGCCTCAATGGACCCGACTCAGTTTCCCAAATGGTTCAGTTCACCAGGTCACTCGGCAACCCAGTCTAGTCTAGCCTGGCTCGAATGGCATGGGTCTGGCCTGCCTGCGCTAGTCTGGCCTGATGGGTTCATGTTTGTACCACCGGTGATGGTCTGGCCCACTTTCTTGGGGGCAGACCACTAGACCGTTTCCCGGCCACATGGGTGTCCTGTGGCGCGATGTTCAGATGGGACGTCGTCGCCTGCCGCATCTGGCCTTAGATGCCACGCAAACGTGTGGGGCCCTGCAGTTGTGGTCGAAGGACCATGGCTCTCCATCTACCCTGAAACTGGTCATACCACAATGTGACGCCAGTCAGGCACCGTGTCTATCTACTGCCGCCAAGGCCAGTCGGGCATGACCTCTTGCCACCACGGTGCACCGACGAGTGCCCCGCCACCTCTACCCGCAGCCACTGCCACATGCCATCAATTCCACCAATGGAGCACTGGGCGATTATTTAGCAGTCTATGGGATGTGATCCAATGGTATGTTCATCATTCCTCCAGTTCCTGCGCACTCTGGGGAACATCCTATTCACCGCACAGGTCCCGGAAATATCTTACCTCTACATTGAGGGTGCGACCACATAGAATTCACATAAAGGAGGTGCTCTGGCATTTTTTGTTTCAGCCTTCACCCTCCGTGTTAGAGGTTTAAAGCAGGGAATAGTCCAAGTGGTTTATGTTCAATCAACAAATGATAATTTAAATCCAGGAAAACAAAAAATCCCAATAAAAGTTACCCTCCCACATAAACACAGAATTCACGGATCAATCTATTTTTTGGGTTGATCTGCATTCATTGTTTCTAGAAATGAACGGGGAATATACATAAAATAAACTAACCCATACCTATTTTAAATTCGTTTTTGTAGCGTTACACCCTTGAGGTTTCAAGATGTCGATGTCGTTTGTCGCTTCCCACTTCGTTTTTCGAGGTGCGTCGAAGATGTTTGACATTCTTCGGTATTTTTCATTATCTTTTGGAGGAGAAGGTCATCAAAGGATCTTCAAAGAATCATCATAGTTTAATTCTTTATTCCACCAATGCATCAGCCAAAATAAAATGAGAACACATCATAACATTTTTATTATGCTGCGACATCATGTCGTTATGTTGTTCCATTTATGAAACAGAATTGTTATTATATGTCCTTAAGAAGTCATTACATTGAGAGTTAACGAGCCATTAATGATCCTCGTCAATGATTCTCGTCATGTAACTGTAGTGTCATCGTCCTCCACTCAACGGGTGAGAAAAAATAAAATAACTCTTAAATGTTATTTAATTATTTTTCGATAGGTCTGAAAATTAACATTTCTGTTCGGCCCTTACTAGCTGAAATTAGGTACTTTCAAAATGAATCCTAGCATTATGAATTCAACGATGCACTTAGATGTTTCATCCAAGCCCTGGTTCAAAAAATAGAAAAACCTACTCTCACATTTACTTAAGTGAACTACAAAAAGTTCAACATTCCATTTTGGGCCCACTAGGCCTCAAAATCATGTGTTTTCAAGCATGTGGTACCAGAATAATTTCATTTGAATTTAATAAATACATGTAATTTCTGAGACATTACATGAATGTAATATTAATTAAATTAACGTAGTTATCAAAAAAAGACATCATGAATGGTTGGTTAAAACCCGTCGAATCAATATAGGCTCTGAGGATTGATCCCATAACCGATGGCTGATAAGTGTGTTTCACCTTCCACTAGTTAATGCGTTTTTTAAAGATAATATTCCACTATTTTTACTTACATGGTCTATTGGATTAATATTAATGTTAAACCAGAGGTGTTTCTATTTTGGTTTATATATTAATTTATTTTATTAGATAGTATGTTATTAATATATCAGTTTTGGGGAATATTAATTGGAAATGGAAATAAATTTCAGTATAATATGGATATTATGATCCATTAAAAAATAATTTTATTTATTCAGGCATAAAAAAATATTTTTTTGATATTTTACTTCTGGATATAGAAGACATAGTGGGAAATGATCTAAAAATATCCAAAGGGTGAAATTGTGAATATGAAATAAAAAACTACCTAGTACACATATGTTGTTAATATCCTAAATGGTAAAAGAATTCATCAAAACTATGAAAGTGATGTTGGAACTAAAATTCAACCATATTTCTAACATATCTGATGAGTGAAAATTTATTTTAAATCATTACAAAATAATGATTTTGTAGTGTTTAATATTTTATGGATTATTATTTATAGACATAAAAATATAATTACCACTTATATTAGGATTTTATTAAAAAAACATTACATTCATGGTTTTCAGTAAAAGAATATTCACGTGTAAAACCCATGATTTTCGAGTGAAACTTCAAATTGGGACATCACAAAGTATATAAGGTGTGAAAATTGTGACACAAAATGATTTTATTGAATATTTATTTTAAATAAATTTAAACTTTTTTAAAATCATTGACCATTAAATAAAAATAATTTAAATGATGAAAAATGTGTTCTATAACAAATATGACATGCCACACAGAGGTCAAACGACCAACAAAATATATTATTTATTATTACTATTATAACCTAGCCATTGAATTGTCTCTTATAAATAATATTTAATACTATTTGAAATATTTTTCAATGAAATTATGATTATAAATTTAGAAAAAAATTAATAACAAATATGAACTCATCTGTTAATAATTATATTTTATATTAAAAAATAATTTTTCTTCAAAAAATGACTTGTGTTCATTTTTTTGACAAAATATTACAATTAATTTTTGTATAATTTAGGAAGTATAAATTATAAAAATAATTTCATATTTTAAATTAGAATATCAAAGTTAATATATATTGAAAAGATTTTTTCTCTATAAAATACTTAATTTTTTATGACAAGTGGAAAATAACAATTTTTGGTAAAATTGTTTTTTCATTTTAGTAAACTATATACACTCAATGTCCCATGATTACTAAAATATTATTTAAAATTTTTATTATCATTCATGGGTTATATCAAATTAAATTAAAAACTAATATATCACATTTATATTATATTATAATATAAATATATATTCATGATATAAAAACAACTTTTTTTCTAATTTTTTTAAAGTGGATAATATTTATCTATTTTGACATATTTAAATAACCCTAAATTTTGAAGGATTTAAATTAAACTGATAGTTTTTATTTCAACAAATATTAATTATATTTCATTTAATTATAATTACTTTTCATATATTTATTATAATATCATCATATGCTTGAAAAATGCATATCCTGAATTTTTTTTTACAAAATCAGTAGTGCATTAACTTTTAAATTTATTTATTCTACTTATTTTTGTTGAACTCAATAAAATGGATTCCATTTTTTAAATTATCATAATTAAAATTACAAAATAATGTTTACATAATTTGTTTTCATAAATAATTGTGAAAAAAGTAAATATTTGTTACTATAGTTATGGTGAAAATGGGTTTAAAAATGGGTTATACGAAGAATATAAGGGTTATAAATGACCAACTGTGTAATTGTACTAAACACTCACTCCAAGATCTAGTGCTGAAATAATAAACATTACAACTTCCTATTTTATATGGATAAATTTGATGTAATTTTTTCCATCCAAACATTAAAAAATAAAAAATTGAAATATTGAATCAAAAACACTCTTAATGAACATTAAGGATTATAATTTTAGAGAATCAGGGAAAACATATATGAATAAAATTGATGATTTTAAATGAGAATTTATACCTCTAAAATTATCTTTTAATATACCACATCAACACATCGTCATCATCCATATGAAATCCCTTCTGAACCTATTTTTTTCATCCCCATTCCTTATAAAATAAGGAAAATGAAATAGATGATGCGTGAGCTGAAATTATCATTATATATAAAAATAAGCAATAAACATTGAATTACATCTATGGTATAATAAGATCATATAGTTATGATGACATTATAAAATTGTATGATAAAATAATTTTATAAATCACACACATAATTACCTAAATCACTAATCATTAAATATAGATTAATTCTTTAACAAAATAAATATTCAGAATATTCTATAATCACAAAACATGTGATATCAATCATGAATATATGACTCATTTTTATCCCATATAAATAATCAATAAAACATATTAGTATCTTGAAAAAATATCATCATATCAATCTTACATAACCATTAAAATTGGAATAACCATATGTCTAACATCTAATATAATTATTCACTGTACCTAATCATTATCAAATTCATTATTGGGAAATATTTGTACACACATCATATAAGATATATCAAGTTCACCATGTGTTATCTAGACACACCCGTCATATTTTCTATATCAAGCTCACCTAGTTCTATCTAGGTGAACCCATCATATATGCTATAACATGCTCACTCTAAGATATAGGTTTCTCTCAAGATCATATATAATATCCAAGAACCATTTATAAATAGTGTATTCATTTCATCATAAACACTTCGAAACTACTTTTATTTTTTTTAGAACATTATTATTATTGGAAATCTAATGGGGTACATTTCAATTACATTGAAATAGGATCAACTTATTAAAATAAATGGGCTTTATAAGAAACTATTTGAAACAATAATAACCAATGGAAAAGTTATATGTTTAATAAAAATATAATTGATAATTAATTAACCCATGGAAAATAAATAGCTTTAAAAATAATCTCATTGAAAATTTAATAAATTTTAGAAAATAAACGATTCATATAACAATTTTTTGAAACATGATTAAACCATGGGATAGAAATATGTTCCATGTTAATCACAAAGTCCATAAAAATAAATAATAATGATAGAATAAATATATAATTTCTTTATTGGTACGTATATAACATCATGGTTTTATACCATTGATGCATGGAAATTATATAAAAAGTAAAAGAAAATTTATTGTGAAAAAAAACATTTTCACATTGAAAATAAAATTTTAAAACACAAAAAAATCATTTTTTTAATATCATATTCTTTGAAAAAATACATGGAATAATATAATGGAACCCTCATGAAAAATATACAATACTGTAGTGTGAAAATTAGTTCATGTAATAAATGATTAAAATATTAGTTATTTTCAAAACATTTATAAAAAGAGAGACAAAATCATTCCATTTGGAAAACAATATAAATATTTCATTTTAAAACCATTTAAAATAATTTATAAGAAATTTTTAAATGGATTTACGAAATATTTTATTTGGAAAAATTTTACGAAAAAAAATTATAAAAAATTTAGAAATCAGGGATTTGTAAGAGAATACTCTCTAATTTAAAAGGATATACATGATCAATACCACTTACAAACAATATTATTGATGTATCTTTTATAAATTTTCTAGGAAAAATTAAAAATAAGTGTTAAAAATCCATAACTTATGGAAATGAAATTGATTTCGTTCATAAAAATAATATTATATTATTTCTAATAAAATATTAGTGAACATAAAGAATCCTATAAAAAAGGATATTATATCATTAATATATTTCTACATTGGTACTCATTAATCATTATACTCATGAAAAAATAACATAAAAATATATAATAAATCACACAAACAAATTTTTTTACATTAAATGACTTGTGATTGGGTATTATACCCACCTCACAAATGAATATAGCTTAATATCATAAACATATGTCTTAATGAAATATAATTTGAGATGAATAACCCTTACAAAAACCATAACATTGATTTTGAGAATAATAAGATGAATTTTCTATGTTTATAAAATGTAAAACCGCATAAATTTTTTCAAATAGAACAAAATATAATAACAATATATCATACACATAATGAAGGCATAATATTGTCAACAGAAAAGTATAGTAACCCAATGAAAAGAAATTGTGCTATGAAAATATTTACCAATTTTTATATTTTCTGTTAATTTTGATTCAATGGAATAATTCAAATAGAAACATAAAATAAAATAGTAAAGGAATTATTAATGTTATTAAATAAAAATTTACCAATATTTACACCACATAATAAAAAAATTTGATTATGGAATATGTCTCCCAAAAATAAAAAGTGAGAAAAGAGAACCTTTACCTTAAGCCAAGATATTAAATGTGTGTACTTTAACTCATGTATCATAATATTATATCAATTATTTAATATTTTAATAAAACATTTCAGGGTTAATACCTTATACATATACCATTAATTTATTCCATTTTAATAACATATTAAAGCACTAAATCAATTAGGTCTACATCAGGTAATTTGAGGATGTTTAGTTCATTATTTCAAACTGGATTCAGTGCCTTAACCTTAGTCAAAGTGGTTTTTATTTTAACATTCGTAGAAATATAATAATGATATATTTATAATATTTTTAAATTTATTATACTTTAAAACCTAATTATAAATTATTATTTTGAATAAATAATAATATTAGAGTCATTGGTATGGTAGGCCGCACATATGCATGAGTAATGTTTCCATTTTTCAAAAATCATTATAGAGAGATGTTTAGAGATATTTTATTAATTATGAACTATAATAATATATTAAATATCATATTATTTATTTTAATTTATTTATATTTATCATCCATATGTTTTGGTGAAGAAAAAATAAATTTATTACATTGTGGATGTGGAAGTCCACACGTACACATGAATGATAAGATCATTTTTTACAGTATGATTGAAAGTGATATATTATATTTCCAAATGATATATATTTTATTATTATCATAATAATTTAATTTATATCACATATATTCATTAAATTTATTCTTATCTACTTTAATGTAGTGTGTTAGTGAAAAAAATGACACATGTCACGAGGCGGTAGTCTTTTGAACACATGAGAGACGTTATTGTATCCCCCACATAAGGGAATGTAAAAAATGTATTTTTGATATCATAATTAAATAAGTATATAAATGATCAAAATAACATTTCAAACATTTAATCCCATATTATATCAATTCGTGAGAGGTGATGATGGAAAATGAAAGACAACTGCTCGTGAGGCAGTAGACAATTGGACACTGGAATGATGATTTTGTATCAAATTTGATGGAAGAGGATAAAGAATGATGTAATTAAATGAAAAAATAGAATCTAATTATATTTTAGATAATGGTTTTGTTATATAATATTAATTTATGATTATTTCACTTCAATGGAAGTAGAAATAAAATAATTATTATCGGTAAAGAATTATACATATTCAAGAGATAAAATCATTAAATAAGTAGAAAAATGATTCATTATATTTATTTAGTATTTTAATAATGAATCTATGATCTGGGGAGGGATGTAAATAAGATATATGGGATTCTATTGGCCGATAATAAGTTCTTTTGATGTCTTCATAATAGAGTATATGGGGCGGCCTTTTATAAGTGGGGTGGGATTCACATGTGTAATTTTTTCAAATACAACGTTTTATCGATGTTTTTGTCATGAAAAAATGATCCAAAATCGAAAATTATTGAGTCACAAAAAAAAGAAAAATTTAATAATTTCATATAGTAGTTTTTAAGATATTTTATATTTTATTTTTACCCTTATATTTTTTTAACACTTCAGTAAACTATTCTCAACTTAACTATAGTGATTAATTTTGATAGGTTTCATATTTTTATCCGAAACATTATGATTATATTATCATATAAAATAAAATAATATTATTAAAAATATGTAATAAATTTTACCAAATATTAATCATATAATTGGCCTAATTTATTTTTAAATTAAACTCATAGACATGATGAAAACATGGGTTCTTAAGAAGTCTAATTTTAATAAAAAGGATGATTTTATATCAACTATATGATTAATAATAGTAATTGAATTAATCTAAATTAATATTTATAAAAATATAACATAAAAATATAATTCTAAAATTATAAATTATTTTTTTAGTAAATAACTTAAAAAATATTATTCACTTCAATTTTTTTAAAAAAAACTCATTTTAAACAAAAATAAATTACTTATACAAAAAATAGTACAAATATGATTCAAATTTAATTATATAGATTAATTATATAAATAAAAAACACTATTGACTTGAAATATTATTCAAAACATAGTGTTATATTTAATTTTATTAATTTATTGAATGTAAATGAAATTATTAGAAAAATCGTTGTTTATCACTATTCATCAAAAAATAAAAAAAATGCCAAAAATAACCATTGAATGTGAAATTTGATATTAATATTTTCAAAATTACTTTAATTTTATCAAATAAGTTTCCAAAAATTTCTAGGAATTAATTATAGTAATTGTAAATGAAAATAATAAAAAATAAATTTCTAAAGAAAAGATATTTTTAATGATTATAATTGTATACAAAAAAATTGATTGAAAATTTTAAAGAAAAATATAATTTATATTTATTAATATATATATATGTTAATTAATTTATTTATTTTATTCTATTCATATTCACCAATTTATTGATCATTTTCTATTCGTTATATAATTCAAGGTACATTTAATCTCAGTATTGGATATAAAACACACTACAAAACATATTTTTAATTTCTAAAACCTCAGGGTGTTATAACCTACCACATCAACATAGTAAACTATATCCTCATAACATGAATATGAACATGGTAATTAATGGTATATCACTTGAATAAAAAATACCTCTTTTGGGAATACACATCCTAAAAGTGTTAATAAAACATCATCTTGGTAAGATAAAAACCAAAGTATGTGGGTCATTTGGAATAAAACTTTATAGATTTCCAAATAATATAACATAGGAAAAAGTTCAATAATTTTATATGCAAGAATTGTATATTTCCCAAAATAATGATATTGAGTTCCATATATAATAGATCATAATAAATGTAATGATATATATAATGACAAAAACCATATAACTATAAACTAATAGGGTGTGAAAGGGGAAATTAATATCATAAAAAATTATGTTTATATGAAAAATATTTGTATCATTATCTTTTTTATGTGTTTATGGAATTTCGTTTTCTATATTGAATTGGGTAATTCAAAAATATTCTTACATGATAAGTTTCCTTTTTTAATTTAATCAATTTCACAAAAATATAATTTTTTGTATCTATATGATTATTATTCAAGATGAATTCTTTTCATTCCAAATATACTAAATCATCTTTTCAAGGAACACATAACCATAAAAGGGTTTATAAATATATTTCACCTATCGTTAGATATTATAAAAACCAATATTTTTATAACATGGAAATATTTTTAACAAAATGGGTAAACCATCATATGATGAAATAACACATTAATATCTAATATTTTATATTAATATCCAAGTTAAAACTAAATACATTCAAATATAAATGAAACTCGATTTCAAATTACCATAATTACTACTATATTAACGAGGTTTTTAAACTCAAATGTTATATCATACCTTTCATTTAACAATCCAAAAAGCATAGTGATATTCTTCTAAAATAATATTCATTTCTTAGTCAACATATGGAATTGTAAGGGCCTGGTAATCTATATGATAAAACTTATGTTCCAATAATTACCTCAACATAGATGATCATATAATCAATAAAGTTTTTAAATACCTTAAAAATTATGT
The DNA here is from genome assembly GCA_963277665.1 of Viscum album. Classification (NCBI taxonomy): domain Eukaryota; kingdom Viridiplantae; phylum Streptophyta; class Magnoliopsida; order Santalales; family Viscaceae; genus Viscum; species Viscum album. The sequence continues at coordinate 635,989,322 of OY728146.1, read as the reverse complement.
CTAAAACATTTTATTTAATACATCACATTAAACTAATTCATTTTATATAATTTGGAAAAATAAATTATATCCTAAAGTGTGAGTAATTACATTAAGATGTCATACCATAAAATTGAAATGTGGGTGTTGATAAAATTGAACATATGATAAACATAAATATTGTAGACCTATAGTGGAATCCAAAAATATAATGATAAATAGATTTGAAAAATATTAATCTACAATATAATCTAGATGCTCCTCTGACGCCAACAATAATATCCCCGAGCCCACACTCCAAAATCGGCTATTGAAATCATAAAAATCACATTTATGGTATTTATTCTGATAAATGTGACCATATTTATTCCATAAAATCTTTAAAATTCAAAAAATGAAATATTAGATATCTGACATTCTCACTGACTTTTTATCTTTAGATGTTTATGTAAATAAGGAAAACCTTCACATAAAAAATACTTCTGTCATTAAATGAACATTTCTATCACTTAAATCACAATTCCATATTACACATTAAGTCATCATCATCATCAATATGGAATCCATTATAGATATATTTAATTGAATGTCATTTTTTATAACCTGTTTAGAAAAAAGAAACATACGGAGGGTGTGATCAAATTGTCAGTATAGATAAACATAAGAATTTACAACATAATTTCATCAGTGAGTATTATAGGATCATAATGGTATGATTATTTAATCATATTTTATGAGAAAGTCATTAAATTACTCATGCCCATAAATAAATGAGTTCATATATCATGAAATAATGGAAAATTTAAAAAAAATATGTCTAAAATAAATAAATAATAATGATCTAATTTAAATAAATCTTGGTCAATGGAAAAAATATAAACTAATAGAAATAATACATACAACATATTGGTACCATGGAAAATTATCATTATTTCACACATATAAAACCGATATTATTAGAAGAACCATATGTCTAACGTCCATTATCATTTTTAGAATCATTTTTTAAGAAACAATGCATGCAATTTGTATCTATATGCAATAATAAAATAACGTATATCAGGATCACTCGGTCCTAACTATGTGAAACCATCTTATAAGCTATATCATGCCATCCTAGAGCTGTCTAGGTACACCCATTATAAATTCTATAATAGAATAACCTAGAACTATCTATACATACCCATGATCATAAATAATATCTATTTTCCATTCATTAATAGAATATTAATTTCATTAAAATCTCATATAAAAAACCATTATTCTTATAGAACATGATTAGCCCCAAGAGAAAATGGGTCCTATGTAAATTTATTTGAAACATGATTACCCAATGTAATTGAAATGGGTTCTATAAAAATCACATTGGAACATGATTAAACCATGTAAATGAAACAAGTTCAATTACAATAACATTAAAACATTAATAAAATGTGTAATGGAGAAAAGACGCACCAAAAAACCTTGGAAAAATTTTACTTCATTGAAAACAAGGGGGTTCCATAAAAATATCATTGAAACCTAATTGAATAGTGAAAAGAAATGGGATTAATCTGAATATAATAATCCATACGAAGAATGAATAATGATGGTAGTAACACCAAAAATTTCCTAGTAGAGTGTATGTAACATTAACTTATTTATTCATTTATTAATGTAAATAACTTTAACATATAATTAAAAACATTCTTGACTAAAATAAACATTTCTCTTTGAAAATCACATTTATAAATGAAAAATTCAAAAAACATTGTGAAAACTAATTTCATTGAAAACAAATATAGAATAATATAATTAATACTTCTTGAAATATAATGTACATAGTGGTATGAAAATCAATTCATGTAATAAATGTTAAAAATAAACATTATATTCAAAACCTTTTGAAAATTAGAATCAAAAGTGACCCATTTGGAAAACATTAAAAAAATTTCGTTATAATGACCTTTAAAAGAACATAAAATATTAGGTAACATGTCAGTATGAAATAATTCATTTTTCTAAAAAAAATAATTCAAAAAAATATAATACAAAATAGGAAACATGGATATTGAAGAGAAATATACCCAATGTGAAATAAAATATTGGAATTTTATCCCATAGAAACGTTTTCCTAGATGTTTTTTTATTATTTATATATTAAAATGAAGCAAAATACGTTAAAACATTCATAAATAATGGATGATAAAGATATTTATTTTAGGAAAAATATCATATTATTTCTTCTAAAGGAACCTTGAACATTTTCAATCCCAAAATAAAATAGTTTTTATCATTTACCAATTTCCACTAAAGTAAATCTTGAGTCATAAACACCATTAATGAATAAATATAAATTATACTTTACATAGTATAAAAATAATTCATTTATTAATATATAATTTAAATGGGTCGTACATGAATGTACCATATGAATATAGGTTCTTATTATAAACATATTTCTCAAAGAGTGGGAATTTGAGATGAATAACAATTCCAAGAAGCATACCATTGGATTTGGGAATTAATAAAATAATCTATTGTGTGTGTAAAATTTAAAACCAAATAAAATAATTTTAATGATAATACACATAGAATCATAATATAATAATATCAATGAAGATTTATTTTAACCAAATGGAATGAAATTGAGTATAGAAATTATTTAGCACTTAGTAAAATTAAACTTAATTCACATTGAATGAAATAATTCAAATAGAAATATAAAATACAATATTTTTAATAATTGATGTTATTAAATGTAAAGTGGAAATTATGTACACCAAAAAATAAAAACACAATGTTAATATGTTATATATCTCACCATAATAAAATGTGAGATGGTAAAACCACTACCTCGAGTATAGACATTCCATATGTGTCTATTAACACCATTATAAAATGAAAAAATTAATTATTATATATCATACAAATAATTTTCAGGAATAATAAATTATACAAAATAATTTAATTTTCTTATTTTTTGTAACATATTTATATACTTAATTAGTTAATCTTGTGTTAGGTGTTTTGGTAATATTAGATCCATTGTTTCAAACAGATTTGGTGTGTTGAAAATGGTTAAGGTGTTCATTATTTCAACATATCAAAAATAATTATCATGAACTATAAGACCTGGAATTCCGGTGATTCTTTTTTGAAATACATGGGAATTTTACGAGTTCGTAGTTTCAGACAGAACTTGATTCTGAGGCCTGGTGTGCCTGGAATCAATTTCTGAATTTTTTCAGGTACGTTCAGTGAACATATGTGCGGGTTTTTATAAATTTTGAACCGGTGCTTGTAATTGAAATCTGAGGCCACTGTTGAACTCGCAGTGCAATTTTTTGCTTAAGAAGACTTTCACTTTGACGATAGTGAGTCGAGAACAAAAGTTAGTTTTTGGCTTTTTATAAAAAAATAATAAAATAATGTACAACACTTTATTTTATTTTTATGATTCCATGTGGGAGTGTGGGTAGTTAGAACCTCCACTTGGGAGTTGGAAATGGGGTCCACCACACCTTAAGCTCCCATGAGAGGTTATGATGGTGGGGCCAACCCGAATTCAACAACCCTTGGTAGAATAAATAAGGTAGGGACCACACAGGGCCTAACCCCCCAAATAATGGGAGGAGTGGAAAACTTCCCCAACTCCCCTCATTAATGATGGGGGAACCCTATTTATTTCTTCAACTCCCCATTAAATGGGGAGAAACACCCTGATCACTTTCCCCGCCATAATGTGCCACCCCCCCCACCTAATTAATTATTGCGCCAACTCTTGTGTTTTATTAAGGAAGCCTCTTGGCATCCTCCTAAATTTAATATGATACCTCTCATGTTTTAATTAGGGTTGTCGGGTTATTAATTATTCGTTTTGAATTACATTCCAATGTAATAATAGACAAACCCACCTATTATTTTATTTGGCCTAATTCACTTTTTGGTGGAGGCTCTGAGAGAAAAGCTTGGGATAAAAGCTCCCAATGAAGAACGCGAAGTACGCCGACGATGTCTTCCTCCTTCGACTTCATCACTCGGATCCTACCGACGTGGAGCATCTTCCCTCCTCATCATCATTATCGAACTGACGCACTAGCTTGGATTGGAAGTGTACGGTGGATGCAACGAACGATGGACTTCTTCGTCTCCTTCCGTGATGCCGTCAATGAACATCGAACGACGCCCAACAATCAAAAGGTAGGGGGTTTAATTTTTGTGTTGATATTGTACCCCTTTTCTAACCTTCTATAAAGGATATAAAGGGATTGATGAGAATGTTTTTGATGACTATCTTCTACTTATGTTGAGCCTTTTGTAATCCTCCTAAATACGGAGGGTTTAGGCCGACCTCACACAGCCCGACACCCTCTGTCGATTTTTCTTTGGGATGTTCATCGAAGTGGAAACATGGCATGGAAAAGAGGCGACAGTGATGAAGACGGCGAACAAGGGCAGTGCTACCTGCGTCCTCTGTCAACTGCAGCACCCCGTCGTGCTTCCCGCACCCTAGTGCGCTGCCCCAACGCGCTACCCGGCACCCCCGCACCCCGCCGGCGTGCTGCCCACCACCCTCGCGCACCAACGACACGCTGTTCGGTGCCCCCTCTCCACTGGCACTCTGCCCGGCACCCCCTATCCCCGCCGACAGCCTGACCGACGCCTCTACGCCCAGCCGGTGGCCTGCCCGGCACCGCGACACTCTGCTCGATGCCCCTGCGGCCTGCCGGTGACTAGCCGGCCAGCCCACTCCCCGCGTGACCTTCCAGTTGGCATCCAGGCCACCTGCCTCCCGAGCTGACTCACGGCTCCCCCGCAGTGTAACTGGCCAAACATACCTAGTCTCACGGGCTGAGTTACCGAGCCGCCTACGTGGCGACTATCGGGCTGAACCTCCCTCGCGGTCCATTAGGCCAGGCCTAGCGGGCTTGGTTAAAACATAGCGGGATGACCCGCCCAAATGGTCGGGTCAGAACCAACGAGTCTGACCGGGTTGACCCAGACCGGGTCGGCCCAGGCTAGGTTGGGACGAGTCGGTCTGACAGGGTCGGACTGGACCCGGGTCCATTACTGACCCATTACCTTCTTGGGCCATATCTTTGGTACTGAACGTTCGTTTGATGAAACATCAATGGCACCAGTATTCATGGAGCATAGTCGTCCCTTTGAGTATACACCACTGGAGTTCAAGGTATAGTTGAGTTGTGGTCAGGTTGGTTTGTACACGAATCCAACCGGGCCCCCGGGACTAAAATGTTAAATAAATCACAGACAGAGCATCTGATTGATGCACAGTCTATTGATTTGAGACTCCTATGACATCGCGGTCCTTTGAATTACTTCTTCATGATACTTCGGGACACTTGGAGTGTCTAATAGTAGCTCTTGGAGTGGATCCTTTTGGTGACGAGCAGACAGAGTGTGGAGACCTAGTGGATGTAGACCTGATGACTACTTAACTGATTTGAGTTGGAGTTACTCGACTAGTCCAGTGGGGAGCGCCCGATATTTGGTGGCAGACCCATGGCGGATGGAGCACCTGATAGTTGGCAGATGACCTACGGTACTTGATAGGAGGATTACCTCTGTAGGCTATTAGGGGGAGAACCAGGTATTTGGCGGCAGACCCACAGAGGACGGAGCACCTGGTAGTTGGATGCAGACCTGCGGTACTCGATAGGATGAGTACCTCACCAGTCTATGGTTAGTGAGATGCACATTGGAGTCATGACAAGCCCACTGTACTCGACAGAGGAAGAGTTCTCCAGTAGCCGTGGTTTCGATAATGAAAATGTTGGTTTGAGCTGAGTCAATGACCTTTGTGTTTTCCTCATGATTGACATGGGTTACTTGATAACTTAGGTATATGTATGAGCATATACCTACGTAATGGTTATCCGTTGAAAGCATACTTTTTGGTTTATCCTTGTTGGATTTTGCGAGACCTTGAGGGTCTCGGGGTCCCTACTAAGTATCGTTATACTCACCCCTGCACGGGGTATGCCCGCAACTTGTTGTGTTGGTTGTAGGTGATGGACATCACTGACCGAGGCGGAGTGTACGAGGACTGGATGGTACCCGAATGTAGACCTCACGACGAGTCGGTACCCGTAGGAGACAGACGTACGTGGAGCACTGAGGAGGCTATCTGTACCTACCCAATAGGTAGGATCTGTGGCGGACGATCTAGGAGCTTCTAGACACCTTCTTTCTATTTGTCTTTTTAATTGTACATATTTGTTCGTTCCTTGTACTTTAATATTAGGCTTGTGTTTTTGGCCCCTTTACTTTTAGCATAATTGTTATACAGTTTTTAATCTGTGTTTTTTTTTTCTCTTTTACTCTGGATGTTTTTGTTTACAGTTTTAAAGGTAATGCCTTCCCAGTTTTAGGGATTTACGCCTTTGGTGATAGTCTCCATCCCCTGGCCTATGGAAGGCGGGCTTGGGGTAGTCTCGGCATAGGTCCCGAGGATTGGTCGTGTCAAATTGGTATCAGAGGAGTCGGTTTTAGCACATAACTTAGGACTCTGATATTTCTTTTTGTGAAGTAATAGTGTTAAGAGTACATAGTGTGGTTTTCAGTTCATGGAGTCCAGTGTTGGTGTGGCAGCTGACGTATCCATACACCAGGACCCTCACTACTGATTTCTGACTCAGTGCACAAAAACACTGATTGCATGTGTGTTTTCAAAAGTTTACTTCATGTCATCGCAAACGAGGTCAGCTCACCAGGTATAGTCTTTTGACCATGTCACATCTTTTTCATTTAGGATGCCTCCCCACGGACGACCAGATAGAGCCCTGAGAGTTGTACGTACTAAAAGCATTCCGAGTGACGAGGCCTCAGTATAGGGCCCTCTTCGAGTTGAGGCACCAGTGGTACTACTTTCCATTGGGACCCTGATGCCACCAACTCGAGTAGTAGAGAGTGCATGACGCTTGTGCACACTGCACGAGTTTTAGTTCCAGAGGCCACCCAGGTTCCGGGGATCGATGGACCCGCAGGCGGCAAAGGATTGGTTGGAGGTTGTGGTGAGTCTTCAGACTGGTAGGGACACCAACCGACTTCACGTTGATCCTTGCTGCCATACTCCTTCATGAAGCAACAGGAAGATGGTGCAGCCTAATGCTCTAGATGCGTGATGAGACATCACTTCAATGGGTAGACATCTACAACCTGTTCTGGGAGGAGTTTGTATCAGCCTCCCTTCAAGCGGTGCGAATATAGAAGCTACTTCATCTATAGCAGGGCAGCATTAGTGTAGCCCAGTACTCAGCGAGGTTCAAATACCTCTCACGCTACTCCACAGATATGGTGCGATACCTATTCTTCTAGGCCCGGACCATCGAGCATGGGCTTAGTATAAGGCATCGGCCTTAAAACTTACTTAATATTGAATTAAATGAGTAATTCACATTGAGGATCTTTTCAAGTTTAGAGTTTTAGATAATTAGGACATAACTATTACATCTCAAAAGATTACAAAGTAGAAACTTCTACTAAGTTTCCATAAAATAAAAACACTTAAAAAGAAACATGTCTAGTTCCATGTTTTAGGTAGCATGACATTCCTTTGATCCCATCCTTGACCCTATTCCACGTTAAGTCCTGTGAAAAACATTTCAAAAACTTGGGATGATCATAAAAATATCAGTAAGGGATACACAAAGAATTAAAACTGTTAGATTTTCAAAACAACATGTAAACCATGTATACTTTATCAAAGTAATACTTTACACATTTTCGAAGTAGTAAAAACTCTTCGCTGAATAAAAGTTCATTACTTACCCTTCTGTAACAAAAAGATTACCATAAAACCCATATAAAGATCACATAACATATAAAGGTAACTTGGGACATAAACATACTTAAGTGGAATAACCATAAGGTAGACTTCCACACATATCACTTAATGGAATAGCCATTCGGCCAACTTCCATACATACTTAATGGAATAGCCATACGGACGACTTCCATACCCAATGCATTGGAGGTCATAACGTAACCACCCGTCCTGGTATTCACAGCACCACCCGTCATATGGTTTATCACGTAACCACCCGTAAAATGTCCAAGTACCATTATAAAATTATAACACATAAAACCAATATAAAGGAATGATAACATTTCCACATTTCAATCACAATATATCATTTAAATATATTGACAAAATAGAATCCTTTATCAAAAACATTTTCAATACCAAAATACATAAAAGAGTATATGGTATTTATTTTATTTTAAAAACATTACGGCTTGTTGAGGAATCCAAAGATCAAATAATACTCGCGGTGGCAGAAAAGGTCTTTGTCACCGCGTACATTAAAAGAAACATTCCTTTTTTTCGTTTTGTAAAACGCTTCGTAGAAAGAGATTCCTTTTGAATAAAAGTAAAAGTCAAAGGGTTTTATACACTGTATAAAAGAAAGTTGTGTATAAAACGAAATATACCTCAATGAAAGGAGATTGAGACGAAGTCCCTTACAAAGACGGTATCCTTGGTTTAAGGATAAATCAATTACATAATTATGTGTGACAAATGAATACACCAAATATAAGTGGATATTAAGTTTAAAACAATCATAGGTTATTCACACATATTCATAGAACGACATATTCAAGGAGTAGAAGTTTATCCCAAAGAATCAAATTTGGGTTAAGAAGTTCCCTTGCAAAGATTTGACAGCCTAATGGCGTCACTACAAAATTCAGAAAATGAGTTGATGAGAGATAAAAAAGGTATATCATCACATGGAAATAAAATTTAAATCAATAAGGATATAGATGAACATATCCCAACATAATAGTATGTGAATTAAAATACATCACAAAAGAAGTCTTTTAAAAAGAGGAGGGTGAAAGGTTCCCTTACCGACATGGGTATCTTTCGGAACATACACCCCGTGAAAGAAGGACAATACAACATTGATGTAAATACTCATAAATGAAAGTATATTACACAATGAGTAAAATAATGGGCAGTACATACACCACTCAAAGGAAATTGTTGAAAATGTAGCATAAATCTCACGGGAATAAAAGTGAGATGAAAAATCCCTTACGAAAACTCGACAGCCTAACGACGCCACATAAAACATACAAAAATGGATTGATGAGATCAAATAGGGTATCTCATCAAATTAACATAATGCATATAGAAATAGGAATATAAAAGAACATCCCCCAACATAACAAAGATGATCTTAAAAGAAGTGACATAAAGGAGAGTACTTAAAAATAAAGAGAGAGGTTAGATCTCTTGTGAAAATTCGGCAGCTTAACGGCGCCACTCAAAACTTCCTAAATGGATTGATGAAAGAGAATAGGGTCACTCATCATATGAACATAAAAATTAATGTAATTGTAATATAAAATAACCTCCCAATAACAAGAAAGATGATCTTTAAAAGGAATGACATAAAAGAGCGTACTTAAAAATAAAGAGAGGAGTAGGATCCCTTACCTCGGGTCCGACTTGACTCAATCGTTCTTTAACGTCCTGAATAATAAACTTGAGTTAATTTCTATTTGCTTAAGAACCTTTTTCAAGTTAATTATTCTTTTTATATCACATATATCCATGTTATAAACATTATGTAATCATTTAAGTTAATAATGTTTGTTTTGTCGATATTTGGTTCTTAAGTCGAAAGTGGACTTCTTACAATTACATGTTTTTCGTGTGGTCAAAGGTTCTTTATATCCAGAATGAAATTACTCATTTAGATATCATATATATCATATATATATAGAATATACATGTATTTATAATATCACATAATCATTTAGAGGTAAGAAATGAAATGCACCGTTCATGGAGACGGTAAGCCGTATGTACGCATGAACGCTACTTTCATTTCTTTGTCATATTAATGGAATTAAAACTAAATGAGAGATATGTATATTTTAATTCCAGAATTATATTCATCATTTAGATGTATCATTCATCACATATATCCATTATATACATGTACTTATAATAGTACATTACATTTGGGGATAAGAAATGAAATGCACCGTTCATGGAGACGGTAAGCCGTACGTACGCATGAACGCTACATTCATTTTTATCTCATACTTTAATGGAAAGAAATAATAATTATATAGAGGTATATTATAATTCCAGTATAACATCATATATAATAACATTAAATTCATCCTTTATACATCCTGCGTATGGCATTAACGAATCACATCACTTTGAGGGGGCGGTAGTCCGTACTTCCTAAAATGAAGATATCGTGTATACCCATAATGGAAGACATAAAGGTAAGCCACAAATGAAAAATACTGAAGCTTAAGTAAAACATAAACATATTATATATCATATATAAATATAGTGACATCTTAATGGTAACCTTTGAAGGTGTTATATGAGTGTTGAACAATCATTGTTTCGTGAGGCAGAAATTCACCATCCACGGAAACAGTATGTTCTTTAACCATTATATGTAGGTGTGTGTAAGTGTATCTAGAATCATTATTATAAAAACATATTATTATATTGAATATACTAGATTTGTTACAAAATAAATGAATGAAAAGAGTTTAGGGGGTTGGAGAGGCAAAATAAAACAAAAGGACTCAAGTGAAGACATTACCTTAAAATCAGGTAACTCCCTTTGGTTTGAGCTCAAAGGCTTCCTTGGGAAGACTTCTGCCCAAAGTGAGGCTTCAAGGAGTAATAAAGGGAATTGTATTGACAAAATGGGTAGGGTTTGGCCGAGCCAAAGGCTTTGGGAGTGTGGGTAAGGAGGTAGAGGTGGGGGCCTTTTATAAGAGGAGAGGAGGGGCACTCTTGGAAAGTAATGAAAAGTCACTTTATTTTAAAATGATATTCGGATTTAAGAGGTCCCACATTGATATAATTTGAGTATAAGGTGAAAAGGGTTTTAAATCCACTCATACAATAAGTTTTGGACATGTGTAGGTCTTAGATATTACATTATCTTTCCATTTTATTTAAATCGTTAAATAATGAGGTCATCGATGCATCATCATGATGTCATAAATAAGTTAATTTATATAATGTCTAAAAATTATAAAAAAAATACTATTGTGTAGGAAATCTTTTTATATTTCTAATGAATATTTATAGTCAAAAATCGGACTTGTATAACCCCATGTAAAAATTGCTTTAGTAAAACATCTCATGTTTGTGACATTTTTACTTTAACATTAAATAAAAAGGTATTTATGTCATTTTCCAACCAAAGTGGATCCATGGGGTCCCCAAGATGACACATGGATTGTCTTAGTCGGACATGACACATCCAATGAGGGTAGGACATGTTTATAGGTCATTTCAGTTTATTAAAACATTATTCTTACCTTAAACTACACTAATTACCTCTAATCGCAATTAAAAACTTAATAAGTTACTATTCACCAAAAAATTATTTTTATCCCATTGAACCACATTTTACATCTTAATGACAACCATGTATGTTGGATTTTTGAAATTAAAAACACAGAGATGGCAAAATTTCATTTAAATGGAAAAATCAGTTTTTATAAGTACGACTTAGTGGTTTCACTATTCATCAAAAAATGAGGTTTTTTAGAAAATTACCAAAAATTCACCCTAAGCTATATTTGATATTCCGAATTCAAAAATGATGTCTATTTTACAAAATTCAAAACACTTAAGTTGAATTAATTAATTTAATAATTAATTCCCGCTGTCAAAACAAATAGCGTGTTTTTATGAACCAAAATGTATCAAAAGATTGACACTAGTTTAAGTCTGATTTCAAAGTGAAATTATTTCCAACGACCACTATTGGATATAATGGTAAATATATATTCTATTTTCACTTTAAACCCAATTCAAAAGATAATCTAATCATATAAATAAATTAGATTAAAAAGTGGTTTTGAATTAAAATATAACATTTTACACTATTCATTAAAAATGAACTTTATCGGAAAGATACCAAAAATTTACACAAAGTAAATTTTGATGTCCCGATTCTACAGAAGAGTTTTATTTGGTCCAATAGAATTTATAAGAGTGAACAAAACTATATTTAATGACGGTTCGCCATCAAAAGGCGATAAGTGAACCTTTAGTTAAAACTAGAGCATATACGCCTAAAATTGAATTCTTTCCGTATTTTAAGCCTTTATCTTTTATTGGATAAATGTAAAAACATTTAAAAACATATATAATCATATTTTAGTTATTTATATCCTTTGCCACCAATACAATGGCCTTGTGTTAACTACCATTTAAAATAATATTATTTTATTATTAGAGTGCTACGTAAGATTCCCAAGAAACTCGTTGTTGCGTGTTGGGTACGCCATCGAGCATAGAGTCCCATTTAAACTCATATTAATATTTTATTCACAAATATGGATAAATATGAAAATTTCATATTCTTTATTTACCTGGGGTGTTACATCCTTCCCCCCTTTTGGGAATTGCGTCCTCGCAATTTTTAAAATTGAGCTTGGAAACATCCTTGAAAGTCCCACATCAGAAGAAGAGTCGGTAAAACAATCACTTTAAAATAAAGAAAGATAAATACAGAGGTCACCCCAGTTAACCCATAATAGAATTTCGTGTAGGAAAACATGGACATGGAAAAAAAATCAAAGGGTCATGTTCTTGAGGGAGAGTGATAGTAAACATGTCTAGGAGAAAGTTAACCATAAGAAAATCACAAACTTGTGATGGGTTAAACGGTATTCGATTCCCCAGTAGAAAAAGATAATAGACAACATTTTTGTTTTAAGTTACTTTTTATTGAGGAATTTATTCATAAGGAAACATAATCACTTATCATGTTGACTTTCAACTTTTATTAGATTCCTTATGCAAACTCATATTTTCTCCAAAAGACGAGTATTTAGGAAGACTTTTTCATATTAAGAGTACTATAACCAACTTCTAGAGAATTACCTAATCCACCAAAGAGAACTATATACGTCCCATGCCTTTAGTCTTTAACCAAAACCAAAACCAAAAAGGTCAGTACAAGATCAGATAATCCAGAAAAGGATAACCCTTTAAAAAGAAAATCTATGCTTAATCTCCAAAATTTGTCCAACAAAACCCAAAGTTCAACGTGGACCATACGATAAACAATTTTTCCATAAAATTATTCAAAGTAAACCAATCTAAGATTGAAACCCAAATATTTGAAGGATTTAGTCACATAGTCTTCCAAGTTAAATCGTAACATTAATCTCCAAACAACATCAGTTGATCCTAAAGTCTCGTATTGAACAGTAATTAACCTAATCACATATCCTCCATGATAGGTTAATCATTTTCATAAATAACCCAAAATAAACTTACTCTTAATTCATAAAGTCATATAACTATAAAGAATCAGTCAAACTAACCAGGGACTTCACGTAGTCTAGTGGTAGGTGATAAATACCAGTCGCACTTTGGTTGTGGGTTTGATTCCCACAGCTTTGTCCGACACGATGGGTAGTCACACGGTCTGTGTGTTGTCCTTTTTCCAAAACTATATAACTCTTAAAACATTCCCCAAAATGAGATAAAATCTTCAAAAAAAATCATAACATATTTTAACCTCAAGTTTATCTCATGCCTTTCATTTTCCATCATATCATAGAGTAACCCATAATTATCTCAAAAGTAAGGATCATATAAACTCTAATGGTTACCTTTATAATTATTACCTGAACTTCCACATCGATTGGTCATCTCGTACATGATGCATTACAGAACGTACCAAGGTTCAAGTGGTTGATCATGACTCCTTGATAGATGGTTTAGAACAACCACGAGTTTCCTCATTGAATCCTCCATTTTATCTAGTATCTTAATCAGAGAACCACCATAGTTTCCTTCAAACCTGTTGTCTCTTTGGTGCCTGCTAGATCCATCCATTCACTAAAAACAGAAATCTTAGTGTGAGTATATCAACAGAACCATCATCTACTAATGAGGATGATATACTTACTCATTCACATTATCTAAAAACTATGACTCTTTCTGAAATCCTAACCATTATGGTAATGTCACTTATGCTTAAAGAATACCCTAACCTCTAAAGTTATCTAAACAGACCTCAGATACCAACTATAAGGCCCCGGCCTTAAACCTTACTTAATATTGAATTAAATGAGTAATTCACATTGAGGATCTTTTCAGGTTTAGAGTTTTAGAGAATTAGGACATAACTATTACATCTCAAAAGATTACAAAGTAGAAACTTCTACTAAGTTTCCATAAAATAAAAACTCTTAAAAAGAAACATGTCTAGTTCCATGTTTTAGGTAGCATGACTTTCCCTTGATCCCATCCTTGACCCTATTCCACGTTAAGTCCTGTGAAAAAAATTTCAAAAACTTGGGATGAGCATAAAAATCTCAGTAAGGGATACACAATAAATGAAAACTGTTAGTTTTTAAAAACAACAAGTAAACCATGTATACTTTATCAAAGTAATACTTTTCACCTTTTCGAAGTAGTAAAAACTCTTCGCTGAATAAAAGTTCATTACTTACCCTTATGTAACCAAAAGATTACCATAAAACCCATATAAAGATCACATAACATATAAAGGTAACTTGGGACATAAACATACTTAAGTGGAATAACCATAAGGTCGACTTCCACACATATCACTTAATGGAATAGCCATTCGGCCAACTTCCATACATACTTAATGGAATAGCCATACGGCCGACTTCCATACCCAATGCATTGGAGGTTACAACGTAACCACCCGTCCTGGTATTCATGGCGCCACCCGTTATATGGTTTATCACGTAACCACCCGTAAAATTTCCAAGTACCATTATAAAATTATAACACATAAAACCAATATAAAGGAATGATAACATTTCCACATTTCATTCACAATATATCATTTAAATATATTGATAAAATAGAATCCTTTATCAAAAAAAATTTCAATACCAAAACACATAAAAGAGTATATGGTATTTATTTTATTTTAAAAACATTACGGCTTGTTGAGGAAGCCAAAGATCAAATAATACTCGCGGTGGCGGAAAAGGTCATTGTCACCGCGTACATTAAAAGAAACATTCCTTGTTGTTGTTTTGTAAAATGCTTCATAGAAAAAGATTCCTTTTGTATAAAAGTAAAAGTAAAAGGGTTTTATACACCGTATAAAAGAAAGTTGTGTATAAAACGAAATATGCCTCAATGAAAGGAGATTGAGATGAAGTCCCTTACAAAGACGGTATCCTTGGTTTAAGGATAAATCAATTACATAATTATGTGTGACAAACAAATACACCAAATATAAGTGGATATTAAGTGTAAAACAATCAGAGGTTATTCACACATATTCATATAATGACATATTCAAGGAGTATAAGTTTATCCCAAAGAATCAAATTTGGGTTAAGAAGTTCCCTTGCAAAAATTTAACAGCCTAATGGCGTCACTACAAAATTCAGAAAATGAGTTGATGAGAGATAAAAAAGGCATATAATCACATGGAAATCAAATTTAAATCAATAAGGATATAGATGAACATATCCCAACATAATAGTATGTGAATTAAAAGACATAACAAAAGAAGTCTTTTAAAAAGATGAGGTTGAAAGGTTCCCTTACCGACATGGGTATCTTTCGAAACATACACCCCGTGAAGGAAGGACAATACAACATTGATGTAAATACTCATAAATGAAATTATATTACACAATGAGTAAAATAATGGTCAGTACATAAACCACTCAAAGGAAATTGTGGCAAATGTATCATAAATCTCACGAGAATAAAAGTGAGATGAAAAATCCCTTACGAAAACTCGACAGCCTAACGACGCCACATAAAACTTACAAAAATGGATTGATGAGATCAAATAGGGTATCTCATAAAATTAACATAAAGTTTATTTAAATAGGAATATAAAAGAACATCCCCCAACATAACAAATAGGATCTTAAAAGAAGTGACATAAAGGAGAGTACTTAAAAAGAAAGAGAGAGGTTAGATCTCTTGCGAAAATTCGGCAGACTAACGGCGCCAGTCAAAACTTCCAAAATGGATTGATGAGAGTGAATAGGGTCTCTCATCATATGAACATAAAAATTACAGTAAGATTAATATAAAATAACATCCCAATAACAAGAAATATGATCTTTAAAAGGAATGACATAAAAGACCGTACTTAAAAAGAAAGAGAGGTGTAGGATCCCTTACCTCGGGTCCGACTTGACTCGATCGTTATTTAACATCCTGAATAATAAACTTGAGTTAATTTATATTTGCTTAAGAACCTTTTTCAAGTTCATTATTCCTTTTATATCACTTATTGCCATGTTATAAACATTATGTAATCATTTAAGTTAATAATGTTTGTTTTGTCGATATTTGGTTCTTATATCGAAAGTGGACTTCTTACAATTACATGTTGTTCGTGTGGTCAAAGGTTCTTTATATCCGGAATGACATTCCTGATTTGTATATCATATATATCATATATATCTAGAATATAAATGTATTTATAATATCACATAATCATTTAGAGGTAAGAAATGAAATGCACTGTTCATGGAGACGGCAAGCCGTACGTACGCATGAACGCTACTTTTATTTCTTTGTTATATTAATGGAATTAAAACTAAATGAGAGGTATGTATATTTTAATTCCAGAATTATATTAATCATTTATATGTATCATTCATCATATATATCCATTATATACATGTACTTATAATACTACATTACATTTGGGGATAACAAATGAAATGCACAGTTCATGGAGACGGTAAGTCGTACGTACACATGAACACTACTTTCATTTCTATTTCATAATTTAATGGAAAAAATAATAATTATATAGAGGTATATTATAATTCCAGTATAACATCATATATAATAACATTAAATCCATCCTTTATACGTCCCACGTATGGCATTAACGAATCACATCACTTTGAGGGGGCGGTAGTCTGCACTTCCTTAAATGAAGATATCGTGTATACCCATAATGGAAGCCATAAAGGTAAGCCAAATATGAGAAATACAGAAGCTTAAGTAAAACATAAACATATTATATATCATATATAAATATAGTGACATCTTAATGGCCACCTTTGAAGGTGTTATATGAGTGTTGAACAATCATCGTTTCGTGAGATAGAAATTCGCCATCCACGGAAACAGTATTTTCTTTAACCATTATATGTAGGTGTGTGTAAGTGTAGCTCGAATACTTCATATAAAAACATCCTAGTATATTGAAGATACTTGATTTGTTACAAAATAAATGAATAAAAATAGTTTATGGGGTTGGAGAGGCAAAATGAAACAAAAGGACTCAAGTGAAGACATTACCTTAAAATCAGGTAACTCCCTTTGGTTTGAGATCAAAAGCTTCCTTGGGAAGCCTTCTGCCCAAAGTGAGGCTTCAAGGAGTAAGAGAGAGAAGTGGAGAGACAAAATGGGCAGGGTTTGGCCGAGCCAAAGGCTTTGGGAGTGTGGGTAAGGAGGTAGAGGTGGGGGACTTTTATAAGAGGAGAGGAGGGTCACTCTTGGAATGTAAAGAAAAGTCACTTTATTTTTAAATTATATTCGGATTTAAGAGGTCCCAAATTGATATAATTAGAGTATAATGTGATAAGGGTTCGAAATAAACTCATCCAATAAGTTTTGGACATGTGTAGGTCTTAGATATTACAATATCTTTCCATTTTACTTAAATCGTTAAATAATGAGGTCATCACTTCATCATCATGATGTCATAACTAATTTAATTTATTTAATGTCTAAAAATTATAAAAAAAATACTGTGATGTAGGAAATCTTTTTATCTTTCCAATTAATATTTATAGTAAAAAATATGACTTGTATAACCCCATGTAAAAATTGTTTTAGTAAAACATCTTATGTTTGTGTCATTTTTACTTTAACATTAAATAAAAAGGTATTTATGTCATATTCCAACCAAAGTGGATCCATGGGGTCCCCAAGTTGACCCATGGATTGTCTTGGTCAGACATGACACATCCAATGAGGGTAGGACATGTTTCTAGGTCATCTAAATTTATTAAAACATTATTCTTACCTTAAACTACACTAATTAACTCTAATCGCGATTAAAAACATAATAAGTTACTATTCACCAAAAAATTATTTTTATCCCATTGAACCACATTTTACTTCTTAATGACAACCATGTATGTCGGATTTTTGAAATTCAAAACTCAAATATTTCAAAATTTCATTTAAACGGAAAAATCAATTTTTATAAGTACCACTTAGTGGTTTCACTATTCATCAAAAATTGAGGTTTTTCAGAAAATTATCAAAAATTCACCCTAAGCTATATTTGATATTCTGAATTCAAAAATGATGAATATTTTAAAAAATTCAAAACAAATAAGTTGTATTAATTAATTTAATAATTAATTCCCGCAGTCAAAACAAATAGCATGTTTTTATGAAACAAAATGTATCAAAAGATTGACACTAGTTTAAGTCTGATTTCAAAGGGAAATTAATTTCAACGTCCACTACTGGATTTAATGGTAAAAATATATTCTAATTTCACTTTAAAACCAATTCAAAAGATAATCTAATCATATAAATAAATTAGATTAAAAAGAGGTTTTGAATTAAAATACAATATTTTACACTATTCATTAAAAAATGAACTTTATCGGAAAGATACCAAAAATTTACACAAAGTAAATTTTGATGTCCCAATTCTACAGAAGGCTTCTATTTGGTCCAATAGAATGAATAAGAGTGAACAAAACTATATTTAATGACGGTTCTCCATCAAAAGGTGATAAGTGAACTTTTAGTGAAAACTAGGGCATATACTCCTAAAATTGAATTCTTTCCGTATATTAAGCCTTTATCATTTATTGGATAAATGTAAAAACATTTAAAAACATATATAATAATATTTTAGTTATTTCTATCCATTCCCTCCAATACAAAGGCTACATGTTAATTACCATTTAAAATAATATTATTTTACTATTAGAGTGCAACGTAAGATTCCCAAGAAACTCGTTGTTGCGTGTTGGGTACGCCATCGAGCATATCGCCCCCTTTAAAGTCATATTAATATTTTATTCACAAATATGGATAAATATGAAAATGTCATATTCTTTATTTACCTGGGGTGTTACACTTAGGCAAGAGATTAGAGCATTAGTTGTCTCCCACAGCATCTCGACGCATACGAGGGTGTTAGAGAGAGCCCTCATAGTGGAGAGTTTCTTTGCTGAGCAGTCGTCAGAAGTGAGACCCACCACTAGCCGACATATAGCGGAGTCTTCTGACGTTGGCAGTATACAGATGACGCATAGGTCCAAGAGGACCAGACTCATAGGTGGTCGACTGCAAGACTTAGGATCGGTTGTGCGGGAAACCCAGAGTGGAGTTAGAGCTAGTCATACCAGGAGCGTACTGTGTTACTCCTGCGGTGGGCTTTGTCACATTGCTCGTGACTATCCGACCCGTCGTTCTGACGATCAGCAGACAGTTGAGGGACCTCCGAGGAAGAGGCAGAGGTTCGATCAAGGTGGTTTGCAGGGTGCAGACGAACGTGGAAGAGGATCTGTTTGTATAGCTGGTGGTGGAGGAAGTTAGGAGGTGCTATCGCCACAACTACCATGAGGTCCTCCATGACCACAGGGAGCGGGTGGACGGGGTAGAGCACAGCTTCAGGCAACTGAGTCCTACGATCACGGTGCTCTGGAGATGATTCGAGGTACGATCTATGTTTACTCCAACTTAGCTGCAGTTCTTATAGACACAGCTGTCAGTCACTCTTTCATAGACACTACCCTTGTTCGGATCTCGGAGATTCTAACGGAGCCGTTGGATTGATCCTTACGGCTAGAGAATCCTATGGGAGAAGAATCCACAATTACGCACTGGTGCCGGTAGTGTGAGCTTACTCTAGGAGGAGAGAGCTTTAGATGGGATCTCCTCGTAGCAGTGTCGAGGTCTTACGACGTCATCTTGGGTATGGACTGGTTATCTACAGTCCATGGTCATATTGACTGTATTAAGAGAAAAATGCGGTGTGTCCGCACAGATGGGACCAGGTTCACCTTCACATGCAAGAAGGGAACCTTTGCAGCATAGGAAGGACTTACTCGGAGGAGGGTCCAGCCGATCACTCACCAGTTGGCTTGCCTTACCATCAGAGTAGTTGATGTGGAGAGTCTGACATATCCTGTAGTGGTAGACCATTACGCGGATTATTTACCTGACGATGTTCCAGGACTACCTTCTCGTAGATAGGTGGACTTCTATATTGACCTGTACCCCGAGACAACACCGATATCTACTCCAGCATATCGGATGGCTGTCGTTGAGCTTCGCGAGCTGACGGAGCAGTTGGAGGACTTGCAGGGGTAGGGATTCATTCGGCCTAGTGTTTCTCCTAGGGTAGCCCCGATTCTATTTTCCAAGAAGTTGGATGGGAGCTTGAGGCTCTGTGTCAACTACCATCACCTGAACCAGGTGACCGTGTAGAATAAGTACCCACATCAGAGGATTGACGACCTCTTTGATCAGCTCAAGGGAACATGATGGTTCTCGAAGACAGACCTCAGATTAGGCTATCATCAGCTCAGAGTTTGATACGAGGATGTGTAGAAGACAACCTTCAGGTGTCGTTACGGCCACTACAAGTTCTTGGTTATGCCCTTCGGTGTAACCAACTCTCTAGCTGTGTTCATTAGTCTAATGAACAGGATCCTCCATCCTTACCATGATCTCTTTGTCATAGTCTTTATCGACGAAATTCTGATCTACTCGACTACTAAGGAGGAGCATGCCTACCATTTGAAGGTAGTACTGGAACCACTCCGAGAGAATCAGATTTATGGTATGATCTCAAAGTGCCAGTTCTGGATTCAAGAGGTTCACTCCTTGTGACACGTTATCTCGGAGGCTGTATTAGTAGTCGATCCAGCGAAGATTGAGGAAGTTCTTTCTTGGGAGCCACCCAAGAGTGTGATAGAGGTTCGGAGTTTTTTGGGCTTGGCTAGGTACTACCAGATATTCTTTCTAGACTTCTCCAGAGTTGTAGCTGCATTATCATCCTTGACGAAGAGGGGGAAACCCTTCGTTTGGTCGGAGAGATGCCAGCAGAACATTAAAGAGCTGAGGCCGAGGCTAACTAGTGCCCCCATCTTGAGGCTACCTGAGGAGGGAGTAGGCTATGTAGTTTACTGCGATGCATTAGGGATCGGACATGGGTGTGTCCTAATGTTGGAGCGATCTGTGATTGCCTATGGTTCCCGGTAGCTGAGACGGTATGAGAAGAACTACTCTACTCATGACCTGGAGATAGCAGTAGTGGTCTTCGCCTTAAAGATGTGGTGGCACTATCTTATGGGCGAACGTTTTACCGTGTAATCTGATCACAAGAGTCTCAGGTATATCTTATCTCAGAAGGACCTGAACCTAAGACAGCGACGATGGATTGAGTTCCTCCAGAACTATGACTTTGAGATAGTCTATACTCCTGGGAAGAGGAATGTTGTTGTTGATGCGCTCAGCAGGAGGACTGGTATTCAGCAGCCAGGAGAGGCGACAGAGCAACTAGCTGCCTTATAGATATCCTTTTTGGATAGAGATAGAGAAGCCTATCTATAGTCTCTTACAGTCACTCCCCCACTTCTTCAATGATTCAGGGAGGAACAGCTTGGGGACGTTGACTGCGAGACGCGACATGCTCAAATATCAACAGGGCATGAACCTGATGGATATTCTAGAGGTGGGGAGCACGTCAACCTCTTTAGAGAATATACCATGGTACCAGTTACACTTCAGAAGGAAGTGTTGAGGGAGTTCCACACTTCCCCTCTAGCGGTACATCTAGGAGGGGTGAAGATGTACCAAGACCTATGACGACAGCACTGGTGGCCAGGTATGAAGAAGGAAGTAGCAGAGTTTGTCTCACGATGCCTCACTTGTCAGCAAGTGAAGGCGGAGAAATAGGTACCAGCAGGATTAGTTCAGCCGTTAGTGGTCCCAGAGTGGATGTGGGATGGGTTATCCATGGACTTCATGATGGATCTTCCACGTAAATATAGGAGTCACAATTCAATATGGGTGATCATTGACCGACTCACCAAGTCATCCCACTTTCTACTGATGAGAGAGCAAGGCTCGGTAGAGAGCTTGGGATGCCTCTATGTGCAGAAGATTGTGCATTTTCATGGAGTACCTAATTCTATTGTCTCCGACCATGACGCACGGTTTACTTTCCAGCTATGGAAGGGGTTACCAGAAGCTTTCGAGACACAACTTCTCTTGAGCACCGCCTTCCATCCTCAGACTGATGGTAAAACTTAGAGGACCGTCCAGACCCTGAAGGACATGCTTCGGGCTTGTGGCCTCGACTTCGGTCGCAGCTGGAAGGATCACCTACCTTTGGTGGAGTTTTCCTACAGAAACAACTATCACTCCACCATTTGTATGGCACCTTTTGAGGCCTTGTATGGCTGACCTTACAGATCCCCACAATGGTGGACAGACCTAGGGGAATCAGCACTAGTGGGACCAGATATGGTACGAGCTACCATAGAGAAGGTATAGATCATCGAGGAGCGGATGAAGACTACACAGAGTAGGCATAAGTCTAATGTTGACAGGAGATGGAGGCCTCTGGAGTTTGAGGGTGGCGACCATGTCTTCTTACAGGTCTCACCTTGATGAGGTCTATGGAGATTTTTCCAAGGTGGCAAGCTATCTCCAATGTTCATCGGACCATTCCAGGTCATTAGCAGAGTTGGCGAGGGGGCTTACCGCTTGGCTCTTCCACCTCAGCTGCATCGGGTGCACAACGTCTTCCACGTATCTCAGCTATAGAGACCCGAAGCTTGACGTACATTGACATTACATTACATTTGCGGAATACATAGTACATAACAAAAACACACACACAAGGATCGTAATAGTTTAGTGTCTTTGGAAACTCGGAATATAATCTCCTAATCCTGGTGAAAGATCTTCAACATCTCCCATAAAGATCTTCTTTTTTTATACCTAAAACCTTTCTTTATATCCTGGGAAAAATAAAACATAAAAGGGTGAGCTCAAATGCTCAGTAAGGGTAAACAAAAGAAATATCAATCACATCATATACATAAGCACATAACTTTTGGAAATCTTAACCTGTAAAAGAGATCATAATTTCATAACATGCGATAACTCATGGCAGTGAAATGTAATCACAATAATCATAACTTAAAACATTAAACTTTGTGGCATACACACATAATCATAGAGAATTATTTCTTGTTATTCAAGACTCATTGCCAAGACTATCTTATTGGACAAAGTCCATTTCTGAACCGAGTCACCCTCGTTTCAGTCCTGTTTCACTGAACCGGTATAACCTACCATTCCAGCCATGTCTATCTCATGAGATATAAAATCTTTACCCAATGCATTGGAGGGAGATATAGGTCCCACCCATCTCATAATGATACCATTCTTATGTGTGCCACAAAATCATAAACCATACATCATAGCATAACCCATGTAATAAAAATGGAATTCTTAAACAACATGACATCATAAAACATTTCATATAAGATAAAGGAATTCATAAAAATATTTCCATCACAACATAATCAAATCCATGTAATAATTGGGATAGAAACAAAACCCTTTATTATCTTAGATGGAAAATAGTTTTGATAAAACACTTGAACTCCATTCTTGAGGAAAATATCCTTTCTGCTTCAAAAACACTTTTCCTTTCTTAACAAGTCATACAATTATAAACTAAAAGAAGTTGATTAAAATAAACTTGAAAACTTGTAAAGGAATATTCTTGGAAATAATGTTTTAAAAATCCATTCATGCCGTATAAGTTAAAAAAAACATTCTTCGTACTTTTGTCGGAAAAGTCAAAAAGTACCTCGTACGAAAAACGACAAAATATTCCTTTCATGTCTTTTACTAAAAACTCACCGAAGGGTAAAGTTGGATTTAAAAAATTTTAGGTGGATGGAAATAATATTACATATTGAAGAATTATGGATTTGGATGATAAAATACACCCCAGTAAATACCAAAGTATAAACAATCTCGGATAAAAATGAGATTGTGATATTTCCCTTACCTTAGGTCTGATATGCTTCGTAAGTGTCCGAAACTCCTGTATAATGATTTAAATAATGTCATTTAATTATTCTATAATCATACTCATTGTTATGATATCATATATGGTTCACATATGACTTTATATTACCCTTTCTTTTGTAAATTCTATGTTAAAGAGCATTTTTGGTAAAATTGTTTCATTTGCCGTCCGTGTTTTGACTTGTAATTATTCATATGATTGCTTAGATCATAATTACTTAATTCCAGAATATAAAACATGATTTATATATAATATATATTCAGAATATACATATATATAATAAATTAGTAATTGGAAAGAAATACACCGTTCATGGAGACGGTAGGCCATACGTACGCATGAACGCTGTTTTCGTTTCCTTATTGAGTTGAATGGAATTAAGTAGATGACATACATATATACATAAATCCAGTAGCTTTATAATGTCATATATTTCATTATTATTTCTTATATATACTTTATAATCATTCTTAAATGGTTAACATGGAGAAAGAATCTCATCGCGTCGTGCGGACGGTAGTCCGTACGTACGCACGAGCGATGATATCGTTTCCATAATTATTGAATTGAATTGGAGTGGATGATAAAATATATAAGAATCAATATGATGTTATAATAACTATGTATAGTTATTCTTTACACCATTATACCCATCCATGTAAGGTGGTGGTGGAAAATAAATTACACCACGGCGTGGAGACGGTATTCCGTACGTACGCACGCGCGGTGATTTATTTTTCCGTAGGATGGATAGATGATGAAATAGGGTTGTTTCATACATATAATAACATATCCGTATATGAGTGATACTGATGTTATTACTTCATAATGAAACCACCTAAGAAGAAGAAGTGGAAGAAGAAATAAAGTTGAAAGAATCGGTAACGGAAATTACCTCTTCTTTGAAGCGCCTCTTTGAGACCTCCTCTTAGGGCACTAAAAGTTTTCGTTGAGGAATACCAGAACCTCTAGGATGTTTCTAGGGAAGTGGAGAGGATAATTAGGTAGGGGTTGTCCGAGCTTGAAGGCTCAAAGTTGTGTGAGGAAGAGAGGGAGGAGGTGCCCTTTTATAAGGGAGGAGAGGAGTACCTTTGGAATAACTAAAACTATTATTTTATTATAAAGTCAAATTCGGTTTTAAATAGCTCCAAATTGATTTATTTCGAAGCTAAGGTGGGGATGGGTCAAAATCCTCTCATCCAATAGAATTTAGAGAAGTTTAGGTTCCTATTCTAACCTTTTCATTTAGATTTAACATTAAGTTAAATAATTTTACTTTTACCGTGTTTTCTTCTGTTCTTACAATATAAGGTTAATAAACTTACTATAAGAAGCCAAACTAACCCCAAATTGTTTTTTATTAATATATATAACCTTATCTAAGTCATTAGGACGAACTGTATATTTTTAGGAACAAAATAACAATTAATAATATAATATTTGTTTAAAAAACTATTTTATGTCATTTTTGACACTATTTAGTAATTGATTTTTGTGAAAATTATAACAGAATGATAAGTTCGAAAAAGGTTAATTAAATCAATACTAACATGTAATATTAATCTAGTAAATTAGTGTAATTCATAAAAAGTCTCAAATTATATTTATTTGGGTATTTATAACATCAATTATGTCAATATTTGATTAATAAGATAATTACTGCATCATTGTTGTGTCATAAATAAATTAAATTATTTAATGTCTAAAAATTACAAATAAAATACCATTATGTAGGAAATCTTTTTATATTTCTAATGAATATTTATAGTCGAATTTATCTTATGTATAACCCCATATTAAAAATGTTTTAGTAAATAAACTTTGATTTTAACTCTTTTAACCGTTCTTTAAATAAATTAAAAATAAATGTCCTAATCTAATCCAAGTTGGCCTAAATGGTCATATTTTATTCCTAAGTTTGTTTTTGGTCGAATTATACTTTTCCAATAGAATTAGGACATGTGTTAGGGTAATAATAATATCATTTGTACCCTTAATTACCCTATTTACTTTTAACCGTGGTAAATAAAAGTAAAAAGTTACTATTTACCAAAAATTATTTTCATCTCATTGAACCACATTTTACTTACTGACATCAACCGTGTCTCTCGGATTTTTGAAATTCCACTCACAGAAGCGGTTAAATTAAGTTTTATGAAAAATTCAGTTTTTTTTAACTACCACTTAATGGTTTCAGTATTCATCAAAAATTGAATGTTTTCAGAAAAATACCAAAAATTAGGCATAAGATATATTTGATATTATGAACTCAAAAATGATTTCTATTTTACCAAATTCAAAACATATCAGTTGCATTAATTAATTTAAAAATTAATTCTCGTCGTCAAAACAAAAGGCGTGTTTTTAAGAGATAATAACTATCAAAAGATTGACACTTGTTTATAACTGGTTTAAATGTGAAATTACATCCAATGACCAACATTGTATTAAATTGTAAAAATATATTCTAAATATACTTTAAAACCACTCAAATTAAAAAATTATCACTATTAATTATTTCAATTAAAAAGTTGTTTTTAATTAAAATTTAGTAATTTTCACTATTCATCAGAATATGAAAGTTACTCAAAAATTACCAAAATATCACCCTAAGATAATTTCGATATTCTGAATCCAAAAATGAAGTCAATTTTGAAAAATAAAATTTACAAAATTTCAAAAAGTGGTTATTACTATTCATACCGGCTACTTTTAATAATATTTTAATAGCATATCGTTGTTTAGTGAAACTCGGTATTGCGTACTACACACGCTATCAAGGAAGGTCGCGATTGCATGTAATGAAAGGCAAGTCAAGGATACGTGTTGTGCAAGATCGTTTTGGTGTAGCGTACAACACAAGACATTAATGAAATTAAAAAGAATATTTTTCATAAAATCTCGGGGTGTTACATTCTACCCCCCTTAAAATGAATTTCACCCTCAAAATTCGTCGGGGTTATAAATGGTTTACTATTCGAAAGTTTCTTTAATAGAAACCCACATCGTAAAAAGGAATACCAAAACCAATCTTTAAAAACAAAAGTATGAAATGTAACGGTTACCCAAATAAAATAATCACTGGGTTTCCACATAGGTGAAAATATGGATATGGAAGAGAAATAGAACCATCATGTTCTGATGGAGAGTGGTAGAGAACATGGATATGGAAAAGCTAGAAATCACAAAGCCATAAATTTGTGATGATCTAAGGTACCATCTGATTAATCAGATATAAGAGCACTAGGACAACATTTTTGGTTTTCAAGATCGTTTCCCTAAAGTTGAAGAATTTGAATTAGAATAAATACTTACTTTATTTTGGTACAATCTCACTATTGTTCGTGCCTTGAACAATTTCCACTTCATCTCTTAAATAAATGAATTTGAATTTGTTATTCGTGAAGTGTTATCAGATCATGTGATAGAATGACGGGTCATTCCATCTGTCTCAAACAAAAGGTTAGAAAAAGTAATTAAATATACATAAGTCATTCTATAGTGAGATTAATCATATATGGTTCCTAAAATGGACATATACTTCATATATCATACTACTTAATATAATAAAACTAGTTTCTACTAACCAGGGACTTCCTTTAGGCCAGTGGTAGGTGATAAAGGCCAGTCGCACTTCGGTTGTGGGTTCGATTCCCATAGCCTTGTCCGACGCGATGGGTTGTCGCCCGTCCTGCAGGTTGTCATTTTTCTAAAACTACATTACTATATCATCCCATCAATAATATCAAAAAAAAAGTTCTATACTTAAACAATACTAACTTATGTCCAACATAATCCATTCCAATCTTTAGGCTTATCTAAAATACTTCAGTCCACTCTCATAACATAGTGAAAACGATTACCAGAGATTTAATACCATCATTGATCCCCATATATCGTAATACTACATTCCTATCTTGTTGGTCACATTCCAATCATTCTAAGGCCTTAATCATGTATTCCATTGAACCTTAGTGAAAACATGAATGCAGTTAAAAGTTAACACTTTCCACAAACCAAAATCCTCAAAATTCTTTATAATCAAACCATGATATCACTTAGTCCTTATATCAATCATGAGCTCATGAATACTGTTAAACATTTCATTTTCTCGTTTTCCCTTCATTATGCGCATATCATCTTATTTCCCAAAATATCTCAATCACTTTGAATACCAGATTAGACCAATACATAAATATTCCAATACTCCATGATACAACATTATTTTGGAATCCCATTATATAAACACTTAATCATTCCACCAGATCGTTGTCATATTCAACATCGCCAATAGTGATCGCATGTGACTTCCCTTTGTCCTTTGCCTTAAGCGGTTTCTCATGTCGATCATCAATAACCCTTGGATTAGGGAATTTATTAGCATAATACCCCATTTCCTTTCACTTGAAGCATTGAAGTGTTGGTGGTGCATTCTCTGCAGTGTTTTCTTTGTTCACATCATTAGAAACCCTTTTTCCATTACTTCGACACTCAGCTGCTCGATGACCTTCTTTTCCACACTTAAAACATTTTCTAGTCCCTTTAAGACAATCTCCACCATGCCTCTTGCCACACTTTGTGCATAAGGAAACATTCATCTTCTTTTCACCATTATTCTGAGATTTCTCCTTGAACTCCATCTTTCTTTTCTTGTCAAAACCATGAGATGGATATGTAACACCAACTTCCATTTCTACCTTGATAGCACAACGCACAATTTCTTCATAGCTACTGAAGTCTCTTTATAGCTAATGTCCTTCGAAGACTTGGTTTTAAGCCACTGAAAAATCGATCAACTTTACTTTCAGGTTGGATGATAATGTCAGATGCATACCTTGCAAGTCTTGTAAAATTTTCTTCATAGGTACCAACAGATTCATCATCCCTTTGCTTCAGTTAAAGAAACTCTTTCTCCATCTTTGTTCAGAGAACACGAGGGAAGTACATATTGAAAAATAAGTTCTTGAACTCGTCCCATTCCATGGACTCAATTTCATCTCTTGGCCTCGTATTCTTGATAAGATTCCACCATTGATCAGCTTCACCTTCCAAACAATATACTGCTAAGATGACTTTATCATGCTCAGAACATTGAAGAACTGAAAATATCTTTTTAGTGGTAGTGATCCATTGTTCAGCAACAAGTGGATCAGAAGACCCACTGAAAGAAGGTGGACGTTGCCTCATGAAGGACTCAATGGAATATTGTTCCCTTCTCTGCTCATTTAGAAGTCCAGAATGATTCATAGCTTGTGTAAGTATAGCAATAAGATTTTGCACTCCATCTCCCAGAACATTTGTTTGTTCAGGAGGGCAATCATTGCATTGTCCATTGCATTGATCAACACGGTTCCTTCGGGTTCAAGCCATCGTCTAAAACCCAAAAAGAATAGTGTGAGAGGAAAAAATAATGCTAGGGAAAACAATATAATAAAGGGAGAGTACCTTCAATATCTAACATCTTAGGTTTAATTCTATGATTGTTAGCGTAATTCTAGTACTATAACCTATACGTATACTTAACCTTAGGGACATCCCTAGACATAACTTAGAAATATCTATAGGGATCTCACTAAAGTTCTCGCATCCTAGTTTCCAAAGGTTGACTAAACCTTTCCTCTGATACCAACTGTAGAGACCCGAAGATTGACGTACATTGAAATTACATTACATTTTCGGAATACTTAGTACATAACAAAAACACACACACAAGGATCGTAATAGTTTAGTGTCTTTGGAAACTCGGAATATAATCTTCTAATCCTGGTGAAAGATCTTCAACATCTCCCATAAAGATCTTCTTTTTTATACCTAAAACCTTTCTTTATATCCTGGGGAAAAGAAAACATAAAAGGGTGAGCTCAAATGCTCAGTAAGGGTAAACAAAAGAAATATCAATCACATCATATACATAAGCACATAACTTTTGGAAATCATAACCTGTAAAAGTGATCATAATTTCATAACCTGGGATAACTCATGGTAGTGAAATATAATCACAATAATCATAACTTAAAACATTAAACTTTGTGGCATACACACATAATCACAGAGAATCATTTCTTTTTAGTCAAGACTCATTTCCAAGACTATCTTAGTGGACAAAGTCCATTTCTGAACGGAGTCACCCTCGTTTCAGTCCTGTTTCACAGAACTGGTATAACCTACCATTCCAGCCATGTCTATCTCATGAGATATAAAATCTTTACCCAATGCATTGGAGGGAGATATAGGTCCCACCCATCTCATAATGATACCATTCTTATGTGTGCCACAAAATCATAAACCATACATCATAGCATAACCCATGTAATAAAAATGGGATTCTTAAACAACATGACATCATAAAACATTTCATATAAGATATAAGAATTCATAAAAATATTTCCATCACAACATAATCAAATCCATTAATAATTTGGATAGAAACATAACCCTTTATTATCTTAGATGGAAAATAGTTTTGATAAAACACTTGAACTCCGTTCTTGAGGAAAATATCCTTTCTGCTTCAAAAACACTTTTCCTTTCTTAACATGTCGTACAATTATAAACTAAAAAAAGTTGATTAAAATAAACTTGAAAACTTGTAAAGGAAGATTCTTGGAAATAATGTTTTAAAAATCCATTCATGCCGTATAAGTTAAAAAACATTCTTCGTACTTTTGTCGGAAAAGTCAAAAAGTACCTCGTACGAAAAACGACAAAAGATTCCTTTCATATCTTTTACTAAAAACTCACTGAAGGGTAAAATTCGATTTAAACAATTGTAGGTGGATGGAAATAATATTACATATTGAGGAATCATGGATTTGGATGATAAAATACACACCAGTAAATACCAAAGTATAAACAATCTCGGATAAAAATGAGATTGTGATATTTCCCTTACCTTAGGTCCGATATGCTTTGTATGTGTCCGAAACTCCTGTATAATGATTTAAATAATGTCATTGACTTATTATAGAATCATACTCATTGTTATGATATCATATATGGTTCACTTATGACTTTATATTACCCTTTCTTTTGTAAATTCTATGTTAAAGAGCATTTTGGGTAAAATTGTTTCATTTGTCGTCCGTGTTTTGACTTGTAATTATTCATATGATTTCTTAGATCATAATTACATAATTCCAGAATATAAAACATGATTTATATATAATATATATTCAGAATATACATATATATAATAAATTAGTAAATGGAAAGAAATACACCGTTCATGGAGACGGTAGGCCGTACGTACGCATGAACGCTGTTTTCGTTTCCTTATTGAGTTGAATGGAATTAAGTAGATGACATACATATATACATAAACCCAGTAGATTTATAATGTCATATATTTCATTATTATTTCTTATATATACTTTATAATCGTTCTTAAATGGTTAACATGGAGAAAGAATCTCATCGCGTAGTGGAGATGGTAGTCCGTACGTACGCACGAGCGGTGATATCGTTTCCATAATTATTGAATTAGAGTGGAGTGGATGATACAATATATAAGAATCAATATGATGTTCTAATAACTATGTATAGTTATTCTTTACACCATTATACCCATCCATGTTAGGTGGTGGTGGAAAATAAATTACACCACGACGGAGAGACGGTATTCCGTACGTACGCATGCGCGGTGATTTCTTTTTCCGTAGGATGGATAGATGGTGTAATAGGGTTGTTTCATACTTATAATAACATATCAGTATATTAGTGATACTTATGTTATTACTTCATAATGAAACCACCTAAGAAGAAGAAGTGGAAGAAGAAATAAAGTTGAAAGAATCGGTAACGGAAATTACCTCTTCTTTGAAGCGCCTCTTTGATACCTCCTCTTAGGGAACTAAAATTGGTCTTTGAGGAAGACCAGAAAATCTAGGATGTTTCTAGGAAAGTGGAGAGGAGAATTTTGCAGGGGTTGTCCGATCTTGAAGGCTCAATGTTGTGTGAGGAAGAGAGGGAGGAGGTTCCCTTTTATATGGGAGGAGAGGGGTACCTTTGGAATAAGTAAAACTATTATTTTATTATAAAGTCAAATTCGGTTTTAAATAGCTCCAAATTGATTTATTTCGAATATAAGGTGGTGATGGGTCGAAATCCTCTCATCCAATAGAATTTAGACAAGTTTAGGTTCCTATTCTAACCTTATCATTTAGATTTAACATTAAGTTAAATAATTGTACTTTTACCGTGTCTTCTTGTGTTCTTACACTATAAGGTTAATAAACTTACTATAAGAAGCCAAACGAACCCCAAATTGTTTATTATTAATATATATAACCTTATCTAAGTCATTTGGACGAACCTTATATTTTTAGGAACAAAATAACAATTAATAATATAATATTCGTTTTAAAAACTATTTTATGTCAATTTTGACACTATTTAGTAATTGATTTTTGTGAAAATAATAACAGAATTATAAGTTCAAATAAAGTTAATTAAATCAATTCTAACATGTAATATTAACCTAGAAAATTAGTGGAATTGATAAAAAGTCTCAAATTAAATTTATTTGGGTATTTATAACATCAATTATATCAAGATTTCATTAATAAGATAATTACCGCATCATCGTTGTGTCATAAATAAATTAAATTATTTAATGTCTAAAAATTACAAATAAAATACCATTATGTAGGAAATAGTTTTATATTTCTAATGAATATTTATAGTCGAATTTATCTTATGTATAACCCCATATTCGAAATGTTTTAGTAAATAAACTTTGATTTTAACTCTTTTAACCCTTCTTTAAATAAATTAAAAATAAATGTCCTAATCTAATCCAAGTGGGCCTAAATGGTCATATTTTATTACTAAGTTTGTTTTTGGTAGAATTACACTTTTCCAATAGAATTAGGACATGTGTTATGGTAATAATAATATCATTTTTACCCTTAATTACCATATTTACTTTTAACCGTGGCAAATAAAAGTAAAAAGTTACTACTCACCAAAAATTATTTTCTTCTCATTGAACCACATTTTACTTACTGACATCAACCGTGTCTCTTGGATGTTTGAAATTCCACTCACATAAGCGGTAAAATTAAGTTTTATGAAAAATTCAGTTTTTTTTAACTACCACTTAGTGGTTTCACTATTCATCAAAAATTGAAAGTTTTCAGAAAAATACCAAAAATTAGGCCTAAGCTATATTTGATATTATGAACTCAAAAATGATTTCTATTTTAGAAAATTCAAAACATATCAGATGCATTAATTAATTTAAAAATTAATTCCCGTCGTCAAAACAAAAGGCGTGTTTTTAAGAGATAATAACTATCAAAAGATTGACACTTGTTTATAACTGGTTTAAATGTGAAATTACATCCAATGACCAACATTGTATTAAATTGTAAAAATATATTCTAAATATACTTTAAAACCACTCAAATTAAAAATTTATCACTATTAATTATTTAAATTAAAAAAGTTGTTTTTAATTAAAATTTAGTAATTTTCACTATTCATCAGAATATGAAAGTTACCCAAAAATTACCAAAATTTCACCCTAAGCTAATTTTGATATTCCGAATCCAAAAATGAAGTCCATTTTGAAAAATAAAATTTACAAAATTTCGAAAAGTGGTTATTACTATTCATAATGGCTAGTTTTAATAATATTTTAATAGCATATCGTTGTTTAGTGAAACTCGGTATTGCGTACTCCACACGCTATCAAGGAAGGTCGTGATTGCGTGTAATGAAAGGCAAGTCAAGGATACGTGTTGTGCAAGCTCCTTTTGGTGTAGCGTACAACACAAGACATTAATGAAATTAAAAAGAATATTTTTCATAAAATCTCGGGGTGTTACATCAGTGGAGGAGATATGTGCACGACTCGTCCCACATTATCGACCACGGGGAGCTGGACATCAATGATTGGGAAACATTCATGAAGGTTCCAATGGATATTTAGGATCGACGGGAGTGGGTACTTCGTGGACCGTCAATACCTTTCGTGCACGTTCGTTGGCAGTATGGACACTTCCAGGAGAGCACATGGGAGCAGGAGGTTCAGATGCATGCTCAATACCCCCATTCGTTCCCTTAGTTCAAGTTGTATCTTACGAGGACGTAAATCCTTGAAGTGAAGAGGATGTAAAGACCTGGAATTCCAGTGATTTTTTTAAAATACATGAGAATTTTACGAGTCTGCGGTTTCTGACAGCGCTTGATTCCGAGGCCCGGTGTGCCCAGAATCTATTTTTGAATTTTTTTTGGGTACGTTCAGTAAACGTACTTGCGGATTTTTATAACTTTTTAACTGGTGCTCGGAATTGAAATCTGAGGGCACTGTTGAACTCGTTGTGCCGGTTTTCTCTTAAGAATACTTTCACTTCGACGTCAATGAGTCGAGAATGAAAGTTAGTTTTTGGATTTTTATAAAAAAATTATAAAATAAAGTACAACACTTTATTTTATTTTTCAGCTGTCATGTGTGAGTGCGGGTAGTTAGAACCACCACTTGGGAGTTGGAGGTGGGGGTCACCACACGTTAACCTCCCATTAGGGTTTATGATGGTGGGTCCCACCCTAATTCAACCACCCATGGGAGAATAATTAAGGTAGGGACCACACGGGGTCTAACCCCCCTAATAATGGGAGGAGAGGAAAACTTCCCCAACTCCCCTCATTAATGAGGGGGAGCCCTCATGATTTATTCAACTCCCCATTAAATGGGGAGAAACACCCTGACCACTTTCCCCCCTTAATGTACCACCCCCCCCCCTAATCAATTGTTGCGCCAACTCTTGTGTTTTATTAGGGAAGCCTCTTGGCATCCTTCTAAATTTAATATGACACCTCTCATGTTTTAATTAGGGGTGTCGGGTTATTAATTCTTCTTTTTGAATTATGTGACAACGTAATAATAGACAAAAACATATATTATTTTTGTTGGAATAATTCACTTTTTGGTGGAGGCTTTGAGAGAAAATCTAGGGAGAAAAGCTCCCAATGAAGAATGTGAATAATACCGGCGACATCTTCCTCCTACGACTTCCTCAATCGGATCTTAACGACGTGGATCATCTTCCCTCCTCATCTTCATCGTCAAACCGATGCACGACCTTGGATTGGAAGTGTGCGGCGGAAGAAACGAATGATGGACTTCTTCGTCTTCTTCCACGACGCTGTCAAAAAACATTGAACGTCGCCCGATAATCTAAAGGTAGGGGGTTTAATTTTTGTGATGATATTGTACCCATTTTTTTACCTTCTCCAAAGGATATAAAGAGATTGATGTGGACGTTTTTGATGATCATCTTCTAATTATGTTGAGCCTTTTGTTATCCCCCTAAACACGGAGGGTTCGGGCTAACCTCACACAGCCCGACATCCTCTGTCGATTTTTCTTTGTGATGTTCATCGAAGCGGCAACACAGAATTGAAAAGAGGCGACAACAATGAAGACGAAGAACAAGGGATGCGCTATCTGCGGCCTTCTTGAGCCACGCTGCCCCCCACGACACCCTGGCGCGCTTCCTGCGCCCTAGAGAGAATCCCTGGCGCACTGCCCGTGGGCCCCGAGCTTTTCCATGTTCCGCCAGGGCCCCGCCGGCGCGCCATCCGGTGCCCCCACGCCTCGCCGGCGTGCTGCCCGGCACCCCCGCACCCCGCCAGAGCGATGCCCAGTGCCCCCGCCCACCGGCGGAACGCTGCCCAGCTCCCCCGCGCCCCACTGGCAGCCTGCCCAGCGCCCTCACACCCCACCACCGGCCCGCCCTGCTGCTGCCAGCATCCTGCCCGGCACCCCAGCGCCCAGCCCGGTGCACCCACGGCCTGCCGGTGACCAGTCGGCCTGTACGCGCCCCACGCGGCCTGCCTGCTGGCCTCTCTGCCACAAGCCTCCCGAGCTGACCCACAGTGCCCCCCGTGGTGTCACTGGCCGAACCGTCTTGGTCTCTCGGTCCGAGTTACCAGGTCGCCTATGTTTCGAATATCGAGTCAAACCGCCCACGCAGTCCGCTGGGTCGGGCCTAGCGGGCCGGGGTAAAATATAGCGGGCTGACATTCCAAAATGGCCAGGTCAGACCTAGAGAGTCTGACCGTGTCGACCCATATTAGGTTGGGCCAGACTGGGTTGGGCCGAGTCGGTCTGACCGGGTCGGACCAGACCTGGGTCCATTACTGACCCATTACCTTCTAGGGCCATATCCTTGGCACCAGACGTCTGTTTGACAA
The DNA here is from genome assembly GCA_963277665.1 of Viscum album. Taxonomy (NCBI): domain Eukaryota; kingdom Viridiplantae; phylum Streptophyta; class Magnoliopsida; order Santalales; family Viscaceae; genus Viscum; species Viscum album. Next base: position 635,953,068 of record OY728146.1, on the reverse strand, counting down.
ACCGTCAATGGTGCCAGTATTCTTGGATCATAGTCATCCCTTTGAGTATACCCCACTAGAGTTTGGGATATAATTGAGTCATGGTCATGTTGGATTGTTCACGAATCCAACCGAGCCCCGGGGACTAAAATGCTAATAACTCACAGAACAGGCTTCTGATTGACACGTTGTCTGTTGCGTTGAGACCCCTATGAATTGGAGGTCCTTTGAGATAATTTTCGTTAGACTTATTGACACTTGGAGTATTGACCAGTAGCTCATGGAGTGGATCCTTCCGGTTATGACCAGATAGAGTGCGGAGACCTAGTAGCTGTAGAACTGACGAGTGCTTGACCGATTCGACTCAGAGTGGATCAACTAGCCCAGTGGGGAGCGCATGGTATTTGGTGACAGAACCATGAAGGATGGAGTTCCTGGTCGTTAGCAGCAAACCCATGGTACTCGATAGGAGAAGTACCTCTGTAGGCTATTAGGGGGAGCGCCCGATATTTGGTTACTGGCCCACATCGGATGGAGTGTATGGTAGTTGGCTGCAGACCCACTGTACTCGACAGGAGAAGTGCCTCAGCAGTCCAAGGATAGTGAAATGCATCTTGGTGTCACAATAGGCCCACTATACCTGACAGAGGAGGAGTTCTCCAGCATCCATGGTTTTGATAATGAAAATCCTGGTTTGAGCTGAGTTAATTACCATTGTGTTTTCCTCATGATTGAGATGGTTTACTTGATAACTTAGGTATATATATGGGCATATGCCTAAGTAATGGTTATCCGTTGAAATAAAACTTTGTGGTTTATCCTTGTTGTATTTTTTGAGACCTTGAGGGTCTCGGGGTCCCTATTGAGTATCGTTATACTCACCCCTGCACGAGCTATGCCCACAAATCATTGTGTTGGATACAGACGATGGACAACAATGACCGAGGTGGAGTGTACGAGGACTGGACAGTACACAGAGGTGGACCTCACAAAGATTCAATACCTGGAAGAGACAGACAGACATGGAGCACTGAGGAGGCTATCTGTACCTACCCTTCAGGTAGGATCTATGGCGGACGATCCAGGAGCTGCTAGACACATTCTTGTTGTTTGTCTTTTTAGTTGTACATGTTTTTCCTTTCCTCGTACTTTATTATTGGGATCGTATTTCCATCCCCTTTACTTTCAGCATACTTGTTATACAGTTTTTACTTATTGTTTTCTTCCGCTTTTACTCTGGATGTGTTTGTTTACAGTTTTGAAGGAAATGCCTTCCCAGTTTTAGGGATTTACGCCTTTGGTGCTAGTTGTCAGGCCCAGGCCTATGGGAGGCGGGCTTGGGGTAGTCACGGCATAGGTACTGAGGACAGGTCATGACAAGAACTATTTATCATATGTTTACATTGAATGTTCTTTTATTTCAATCCATTAATGATGGATATGAAAAATTAATAGTGTCACAGTCTTGCAGATGATATTCCATACATATACTTATATGACGATTCCATTTTTGATGCATCTTTAGGGAAAGTATGAAACTAATATTTTATAGTTATATAATTATAATAATATGATAAAAACATATTATTTATTTGAATATACATATTAATATCTCTAATATTTTTTTGATGAAAAAATGGCAGCACTTCGTGGAGGAGTTAGTCTACATGTGCACACGAATGACGTTAACATTTTTTTAAAAAAAGGAATAAAATGATATATAATCTTCTAAAAATGAGAAATATGTAATCAATTTCAAAATTATTTCATTTATATAACATATATTATTTAACATTATACTTGTTACCATTTATGTAAATCATTAGTAAAAAATGAATCGCATCACATTATGATGTCATAGTCCACCATACACTTGATCAATGTTATTATATCACAAAAAAATAAATTTAAAAAGGTATATTTGATACCATATTTAACCATTTATAAATATTTCACTAATATCATATATGTATTTTGAGTATGAAATTTTATATCAATGTGATATATGATTATGGAAAATGAATGACATCCGTTCAGGAAGAGGCAATCCACTGTAAATAAAAATGATTATGTTCTCTCCCATTTTATTAAAGTGGAAACTGATTTAGATTATTAAATTATCATAATAAAATCTATGTATTTTTATTATAGTTTTTTATTATATATATAAAATTTAATATCATTTATATGTGGTGTGATAAAAAATAAAATAAAGTCTATTGATTAATCATGATAACCCTTCTTTATACAACCTCCTTATAAAATCCCCAAAAGGGTTATTAACATGGATTTCTAATAAAAATATGGGATATTGGATGTTTTTTATTTATTAAAGACATTTGGGTAGGGAATAATGTATCCAAATTGCATTGAATTTTTGGAGAATAGAGGAGCTTTTGATGCCTTTAATAAGTGAGTTGAGTTGCGTTGTTATAATGTTTTAAAACATAAAAGTTAAACCCACGTTTTTCACATGATAAATGTTTAACATTTAGACCAATATCAATATTTAGACATCATTTGGTTGATATATTTTCAATAAATTGTTCTTAGACTAGTTTTAGGTAATTATTACCCTTATCATTTTAGTTTAACCACTGGTAAAAACATTCTCACATCAACAACTATAATGAAATTATACATTTTTACTATTCATTTTTGAATAATATTAATTTAACATTATTAAATAATTGAAATTATTCTGATATAAATTAATGATTTTATTACCAAATTTAATTCAAATACTTGTAATGTTATAATTTAAAATTAAACCTTTAGAAAGGATGAAAAATTAGTTTTTCCATGAAGTATATTTTTATAGAAAATGATCATATAACGTTGAATATTAGAATAATTTAAATTATTTCGTGAATATAAAATAATATTTACTAATATATAATCTATAAATTTCATTTAAATAATTTCCTTTAAGTTTTTTATTTAATTAATTAAAAATGATAATCATTAGGCACTCTAAGACATTTTTCAAGAAAAAACCATTTTATAAACCCAAAACATATCTTATTATAATATAAAAAAAATTATATTCAAATTTAAATATGTGGATTAAAAATATATAAATAATACTTTTTACATTACCTAATTTTCATAACATAATGGGACATTTCAATTGAATAATTTATTAAAAAAAATGACATTTTTTGTAATAATCACAATTTTCCACAAGTCACTGGGAAATTAATTTTCTTTACAAAATTCCTAAAATTTCTTCCAAAGTAAATTTTTTTATTAAAATTTTACCAAAAATTTTTTTTATGTAAAATAAATATTATGAAATCTCTAAAAACAATTTTTAATATTTTTTAGATAATATAAATAAAAATGATTTACAAGGAAAACCTATTTTTAAGGAATTAAATTATGTTAAACAATCATTCATTATTTATACAAAATATCTCAATAATTTATATTGAGTCGGAAATATATATATATATTATAATTTTGTTAATATTATTCATTTCCTACAATTTTCCAACAAGGTTATAATGGTTACATGTTTCATTGGTTGTTTATGTTCAGTGTAGCATATTGAATATGCTATCAAACATAATTTTCATACCTTAAATATCTGGGGTTACATTGAACGATAAAAATTACTATTAGATAGTAATATGTGTATCTTATATCATCAAGGGTTTGATAATGGAAAATTTTATACTCTCAATTAATTTGAGAAACATGGGATAAATTCATTCTTTTAAAAAATTCTAATTGTTCCCTCTCCGCCATTTATAAAAGGCCACTACTCTTCTCTTCACATCACACATCCAAATATATTTTATTCAAAAAAATTATTATACTTATAAAATAATTAATTCCATCCCAACATCTTATATTAATTTTTTATCATAAATCCATTTTATGTATGATTTTGGGAAAACCTATGGAATATTTCTGAAAAATAAGTAACATTTTTAAAGATGAATTTTTTATTTCATTCCTCATACATATCCACAAAATAAAATAAGATAGTGATGATATATAAACAATAAGATATCCCATATACTTTTATTATATTTTATTAATGGAAGAACAGGTATCCACCTCCTCTTCCTTCAAATGGGAAATATAATTGTCGATCATGCATATATCAAACTAACGTATCGTGAATCGAGGTATTAAATTATCAATGAACAATTCTCATGATGGGATAAAATTATATATTTAATTAATATTTATATATTATTTATTATATAATTATAATTTTTTAATTTTATTAATTAATTTATATTTCTATATTACATTTTCTTTTAAACATAATACAGTCACTCATCTGTACGATGAACTACCACCTCAAGAAGCGATGTGAATTTTTTTTCACATAAACCTTAAATGTATGATAATAAGTTTACTTTAATGAATACATGTGATATATATGAAATCATATTGATTGTATAAAATAAATAAATAACAAAATATTTTAAACATTCATCCATTAATAAATGATATCATTGCTCGTACAAACATACTATCTAACATCTCCCCAGAGAAATGTGATTCATTTTCAATGTACAAATTTAAAAAATTATTAGAAAATTGAATATAGTGTGATAGGTAGGTTATAAAATAATATAATATATTTTTATGGTGGATATATATCCTTTTCATACGAAATTGGATATTCCTGACAAAATATGCATTAGAAAACAATGAAAATAAAACTCAAAAAATGAAAATAATGAAATATAATAAAAATGGTTCTGAAAAATGTTTTAATAGAATTATATATGAAACAAAATAATTGAATATGGTTCTATTTAAAATTAATAAAATTCTTATCAACATTATAAAATAATTATAATAATTCTCAATAATTGTAATGTGGGATGTAATATAAGTCATAGATTTAAAACATTACACAATCTAGTAAATTACTTTAGAATTCAATTCTTTACATTCCCAAAGATATTTATGATTTAGAGTTTTATAAAGTCGGACATAATTCAAACATATCATCCAACATGAATAAAAAGTGGGAACTACTAAAACAATATCCATTTTTTCACAATACAAATTATTTTAATAAAAAACATGAAATCTATTTATGAAAAGTATTCTCGACATTTATCATGGATTATCCATTTCTCTTTCCCATCTTTAATCTCTGTGATTTTTTTAATAAATAGGATGAATGAAAAAATAATATTAATGGATATAAAAAGAATAATATAATCCATTAGTGCATGACTACTTATAAACATATGAAATCAATTTCACAAATACATAATTCTCCCTGAATAAGTATTATATAGTGACATTGTGGAAACATGATATTTATATAAAAAAAATAATAAAAAAAATAATAACATAATGGTAACATGTTACATTACTTACGTATGACTGTAACCATCATGATTACCATATATTTTTTATCCCTCACAGCTACCTTATAATGTAATCGTGGTAGTTTCCTTACAAATGTAACCCTCACAGATACCTTATGGTGTAATCATATCAGTTACACATGGAATAACTATATGTTTAAATATAAAATAAACATACTAAATTTATTGGAGGGATATATGGTCCCCACCATTCATCAAAAACATATTTAAAGAACTATAACATAATCACAAAAAAAGAATACCTACATCATATGAATCCTAATTTAACCTATTGAAATTAAAATTTATTTTTATGAAATAACCCTAAAAAATATTATATATTCAAAGTGAGTGTTGATAAAATGACTATAATGTGTGTATAAACTATAAATTATCATTATAAAACATAATATAATCAAAATTAAGTTTTCAAATAATCTTAGTACCACATAGTTATTGAATTAGAAGGTTAACCTAAAGAATGAAAATTGGGTTAAAAATTCCTTTGCCTCAAGTTTGTTTTGCATAAAATGTTCATAAAACTCCTATATAGTATTTTTATAGTGTTATTAAAATATTAAAGAACCATAATAATATGTATTATTACTTATATGATATTTTAATAACAAGTTTCTAGCCATTTATTTATAACATTCTGTTATTTTTATTGTTTCAGGTTCATTTATTTCTTTGTTTCCATGGTTGGTTTATTATAAAATTTTATTTTGGAAGGGATACAAATGACTGAATTGAAATTACATGTGATTAATTAACATAAATAAAATTAAATAGTTTTATATAACATTTATTATATATTATTTGGATGAATCATTAGATAAAATATTTGTGATAAACGTTAATTTATTTTATAGAATTTTGATCATTACAATCCAATTTTTTTTATAAATTAATATTATGTATAAACAATGGTTACAGAACATAATATGGAATATAATATGTATAATAAAATATTATTTATTCATAATAATAGTTTTATGACCAGCCCAAAAGGAAATAATGGAAATTGAAAACACATCATCCATGAGGTTGTTACACCAACACATCAAAGATGATGTATTTATTTTTCGTATAAAGGGGAAAGGAAAATAAGTATGAGGATGAATTTTACCATAAACACACTAAAATTACAATATATATATGATAATATAGTTTTCATTCCTCTTATATAAGGGTTTGTGAAGATGTTATAACAAAATAAAAATAATTGAAAAGAAAATAAATGAAAATCAAAGAGGATGTTTACCTCTTCAATTATCTTTCTTGATATCACCATTAAGTCTAATGGTTTTAGAATTTTGGTGGGACCAGAAGGTCTTCGACATTATTAATAGGATTGGTAATTGAATTTTTAATAAATTTATCATGCTACCTTGATTTGACATATGAGGGGAAGAGGTGGTGGGGGTATATTCATAGTGGAGGAGATATGTGTTTTCTCATTATTATATTCAATAGTTTATTAGTTATTCATAATAATATGAATATTTTGAGAATTATAATAAAATATATTGAAATAATCAAGAATTCATCTAGATTTTAGGTTTAAATTAGTATTACATCATCTATGACTCAATAAATCATGTATTTTGATGATATTGTAAATTATCTTATTTCATTATTTAGTAAGAATTCAATTATTCCAAAAAAATCCCAAAAAATCAACTAACCATTTTTTATACTTATAATGCAAAAATAAACTCCATTTTTAGAAAATAATTTTATTAATATGTGGAATATAAATTTTAATCAAAATTGTAATTTATTTGAGAAATGCCTCTTTAAAATTATAACTTATTTTATAACACATCAAAAATTTAATTAAAGTATCCTAATGTTATTTAAAAATAATAAAAACCATAAATAATAATTTAAGAATATATTTTATAAAAATATATAATTTTTAAATCATTTTCTTAAATATAATATTATAATTAAATATTTATGAGTAAAAGAAAAAACAACACATAATTTATCATTTCTAAAAAAAATTATTTTCAATGATATAAATATATCCTGATTGCATTTTTAGGATACATAAATTTTATTTATACGCTCATAGTTAAGGTTACATTTATATTGGCAACATTACTATTTTTAAGGTCAATTAACCTTTACATCCATATAAATTCTTTAATTTCTATAAATACCACTTATTTCATTATAAATTTATATATAATTTGACTATTTAATTCTATAATGAGATGAATTTATTTTATAGGTACCTTGGTAGTTAAATTATCCTCAGCTTCTGTAAATTGTATCCACCTAATTTTTATTTTCTTATTAAACAAGTACGGGTATTGTTCCCTCATATAATTATCATATTCTCATGTTGCTTCTTCAAATATGTGGTTTCTCAAAAAAAACATAAAATGTTGAATTAACTTATTACACAATACGTTCTCTTAGAAATCAGGAATCTGAATATGTTTCTATTCATAATAATGATTCTATTCCATCCGAACTACATCTTTTCTCATAACATTAGTCAAATCTGGAACATACTTTCTCAATATCAAAACATAAAAAAACATTGTGTACCTTAGATAAAGTCAGAGGAATAGATATTTGATAAGAAAATTATATAGCTTTATCCATGATTTCATAAGGTAAAATGAACCATGGACTGAACAAACCTTTCTTACTGAAATGAATAACACTTTTCCATGGTGAGATTCTATGAAAAACAAGATCATATACCTCAAAATAAAATTTGTTCTTACTTCTACCTTCATAACATTTATACCTATTCTAATCTATCCTCGTGTTTTTTTGGATCATATTCACTTCCTTAGATACTCAATCTACTAATTATGGTGCCATTAACCTCATTTCCCTAACTATATCCGAAAATTATGGAGTTTGGCACCGCTTCCCATATAATTTTTCAAAAGGTTCCATTTGTATATTGAAATGAAAAGCATTATTATAAGAAAAAAAACTAAATAATTATGTTGATATAAAAATCTTCATAACCCATTGAACATGATCTAAGCATGTCCTCCATATTTTAAATTATTTTCTCAGTTAGTCCATTATATTGGAGGTGAAAATCATATCTGAAATTTAATTCATTTCGCAATGACTTCTGATGGACTTTCCAAAATTTATAAGTGGAATTATGATATATATCAGATACAATGGATAGATAAACTCCAGGTAACCAAAACATATATTTGAGTTATAATTGAGAAAGATGGTTAAATGACCTAGTATCTCAAATAGAAATGAAATTTTAATATTTAGTCACCAAATCAACAATAACCCAAATCACATTGTTACCTCAAGAAGTCTTTTTTAGTCCCACTAGGTAGACCATAGATATATTTTACCATTTCAATTTTGGAATTAAAAAATGTTATTTCATCCCATTTTGTCATTTCCCTCTTCATTAACTACTTTTCATGTCATACTTTTCATGGTAAAATCTACAATATTTATTTTCACTCAATCCCATCAGTAATACTCTTGAAGGATTATGGGATTTTTAGTACTGCCATGATGAACTAAAAAAGGAGAACTATAAGCTTCAGATAATAGTTCTTTCATTATATGAGAATAAATAGGCACATATAATCTCTTTCCAATTTTTTTAAAACAATATTCATCAAATCATTAATCATGAATAGATGTTACAAATTTAACATGGTTAATATAGGATGATTTTTTTGAACCAAGGAATATACCACATTGTTTGATTTTCTATGATGGAAATGGATCATGAAATCATAATATTTTATCCATTATAGACACATTATCTTTCTTATTATTAATTACTCTTAGTGAATTTGTACTTCAGACTTTTATGGTCAAAATATCTTTCACATTTGGCTCTGTTTAAAGGATAAATTCAAAATTTCAAACATAAAACCATAGCGGCTAATTCCAAAAAAAATTGGGATAATTTAACTCATGAGATTTTAGTTTTTTTGATGCATATGTAATTACATAATCATTTAGCATCATAACACAACTATGTGCCTTTAATGAAGAATTACTGTAGATAAAAAATTCACTTTTTTTGGAAGGCATGGAAAAACTAGATCAGTAACAAATATCTTCTTAACTTGCTGAAAAAATTACATTTTTATATCAAAATAAAGTTAACCCCTTTTCATGCTAACTTAGTCAATAGACAAAATAAATGTGAATTTTTTTTAAAAACCCATCGGTAATAGCCTAATAATCTAGGAAAAATATAAATGACATTATCATATATAGGTATTTTCCATTAATCAACCACTTTTGTTTTGGTAGGATCAATAATTATTCTTTCCTTATTTACATTGTTCCCATAAAAATATGTACATTGAAACCAAAACCCAATTTTATAAATTTTCTACATAAATTTATTACATTGGGAGTTTCCAATACAATCCATGAATGTTTTTCATGATCCTCATAAATTTTTCAGGAGACCAAAATTTTGTCTTTAAAAACAACCACACACTTGTCCAAATATTCAAATAATAATATTTTAAAAATATCCCTGAATATTGTAGGGTAATTTTTCAAACAAATGGTCAAAAAAACTATTAATGCCAATATCTAGTACGAAAATTTGTTTTTGGGATGTCATAATCCTTCAACATCAACTGATAGTACGCAGACCACATGACAATCTTGTAAAAAAACTCATATGCTTGGATATGATCCAAAATGTACTGGATATAAAGAAGTGGTTAATTATTCATAGTAGTAATGTTATTCAAATCTCTATGATCAATTCTATGTCTCATTGAAACATAATATTTTATAATGAACAAAACAAAAGTATGCCATGGGGAAGTTCTAGGATGGTTGAATCCTTTGTCAAGAAACTCCTAAAACTGAATTTTCAATTCAAGAAGTTATACTTGAGCCATTTTGTAAGGGGGTTATAAAATTGGATTAGTATTACGAACCACGTCAACAGAAAATTCAACATCCATATCAGGTATAAAACTAATATACTCATCTAAAAAATATCCAAGTATTCATTTACCAATGACACATCATTAATCTAAGTAGTTCCATTGTTTTTAACAATATGATAAATATAACATTCTTTTCTATATAATATTAGTTTCTCAAAATCTGAATATGTTTCAATGGTATTGGTTATTTCATGTATACAAACATAACATCTTTAAAAAAATCTTATTTCACTCTATCATCAATCCTAACATTATAAAACACAACCCTATCCATACCTATAATAACATCAAACTCTAATAAAGGAAATAAAATAAATATTACAAGTAATGTCTTTCCACAAAAAAAACAGGAATATTCTTATAATGCCTTTTTCAATAATACATCCCCCTTTTGTTTAAAACATTCATTTTTTTCATTTATTGAGGTGAAATTTTGAATTTATTGTAAAATTTATCACAAATTAAAGAATGTGTAGACCCCATATCAAAATAAATATCATAATCAAAGTAAAAGATACAAATTAATTAATAAGACTTCATGGGATGGATCTACGTCTAATGATGTAGTCACAAAGGATCTCACTGCACCATTCTTCATATAATCTGGTTGTTTTCTATCATTCAGATCTTTTTTGGGAAGGTATTTGCATAATAACCCCTCTCACCACACTTAAAACATAATATATTTTTCTTATTAGAAATAATCTAAGGATCATTTTCATTAAAATATTGGTCCATATTCCCAAATATAAAACATCAAAAACACTTCCCCGTATTGTTAATACATTCCCAATTGTGCTTTTTACCACACATTTCACAAACATGAAACCGGAATTTCCTATTAAAAGATTTATTACCTTGATTATTACCCATTTTTTCCATCTATAACTCTTTCTCTACTTTTTCTCTATGTACACATTGTCATTAGTAAAATTTTATTCTACCCTCTCATCACAATAACAAATTTTCTCATATCTTTTGAACCCATATGAGGAAAATTCCCTTTATTATTTTGGATTCAATCCAGAGTAAAAAGTGATGGATATTTCTATCCAAATATTAAATAAGAATTAGAGTTCACCAATAAAAATGGGTGAATTTTACTTCATAATTTTCCAATGAATCCTCCTCCTTTTGTTTCAATTCAAGTAATTTAGTTTCCATCATTTTTTGAACCACCATAGGAAATCAAAATTGCAAGGAATTTATTTTTAAAAATCATCCCATTCCAAGGAATATATCTAATCACAATCCCTAAAATTCATGACCATTAACTACTAATGGTCAATATACCCTTCCAAAAGATAAATTTAAAGACTAAACATTTGATTATCTAAACACCCCATAACACAGAATATCATTTCAATTGATTTAATCTATCATTTATCCAACACTATTTCTAAATATCCACTAAAATTAAGAGAACATTCCACATAAAATTATCCACTATCATCATGTTTCTTTTTGATAGTTATAGATGTTCTCTTGAATGGGTTCCAACCTTATTTATATCTTCAGTTGACTGATCCATTACTCTTAAAAACTATTCAGTTCTAATTCCCATAATTCCAGGTTGCGAATTCATTAATATATCATCCTCACATTGTCTTCATAATTTAGCTTCCCCATTTCTTATGTGGAAACCCATTCTCAATAGACATATATTAGATTAAGGAACATGGTAAAAATAAAATTATTTATCATTTAAAATAAAAATATTATAAAAAATATTTATGGTATTCTATTAAAATAATCCAAACCCCTAATATTTTTCAAACCATGCTCTGATGCCAAATTTAAGAACCTAGCCTTAAAATATTACATAATCAAGTAAAATACATGATAATTAAATACTTTAAATTCCCAATAAAATTTTTTTGTATTGAGTTTTATAAATATAGGACATAATTTATATATATCAATCCACAAGGATAAAAATTGGTTACTACTAAAACAATATCTAATTTTTTATATGACAAATAATTTTAAAATACACCTTGAAATCTATTACTGAAAAGTCTTCACAACTTTCATCATAGATTCTCCCTTTCTCGTAAATAGCCTCAAACCATTACAAGAACATTTTAAAACATTGAGGGGCATAGAAATACTATTAAGGTATATAAAAATAAGGAGACAAACCGTTTGTAAACAAATAGCTATAAAAATATGAAATCATTTTCACAAATACATATTTCTCACCAGATAATTATCATATAGTTACTTTGTGAAAACATGTGATTTCCATAAAAATATGAAATACAAATAATAACATAAATGTAACTTGGTAAATTTCATACATAAGATGGTAACCATCCTGGATACCATATGATTTGTAACCCTCATATCTACCTTACAATGTAACACTCATGTCTACCTTACGCTCTAATCCTGACGGCTACCGTATGGTGTAACCATCACATTTATAGTTAGAGTAACCATGCAATCGACCTACAACATATAAATACAAAATGAATTTTTGGGGGATATAGGTACCACCTATATTCATAAATATATCACATGAACCAGAACATAATCATAAAAAAGGAATACTTACATCATATAAATCATTAATTCATGGTTTTTGAGGTAAAAATTCATGGTACTATTACTTTAGATGCTTTGATAACCAAATGTTACCCAAAGGTGTCCGAATTGTTTAGTAGGATTAATCAGGACTTGGTGGAACTTTAGAATTGTGCGGAAAATTAGTTGGAACATCATCGGAATGGAGCTGTGGAGGTGAGGGTGCAACTGGCAGAAGGAGAGGGGGTCAATTTTGCCTTAGATGTGTCCTGCCCAGTCAGAAATAGGGAAGTTGGTGGTCCTACCCACCCGGACAGGCCTTTTCTTCAACTGAGCAACCGGTTTGATGGCCTCTCAAAAGAAGGATTGATCACCGATCTTGTGGAATTCAGAGATGTTGATGGGGGCTACCAGGAGAACCACATAGATGAAGGTTGGGGACACAAGGAGGTCTCTATGTCTGGGGAGGATATTCCTAGCCTGGACACCAAAAATCTTCAAGGAAAAGAAGATAAACAAAGGACAAATGTTGAGGGTGAGGGGAAGGAAACTTCTAAAGACAATGGAGCTACGGTTCAGTGTCTTTCGGTGATCGAATGAAAAATGCCTGACCCGAAGAGGGGAAATGAAAAGGGGTTAAAGGAACCTATTTTAGATAATCACTTTGACATGATGGAGTATATTTCCAGGGGTGATAAAAAAAATATGAGTCGTTTGGCCACCCGGTCCTTTAGTGATATTGTACAAGGTAGAGAAAAGAGGATGACTGAGAATGAAGGAATGTTGTGTTCTAACCCAAGAAGAAAAAAATAGGGATTATTCCTACTTTCCTTGTCTGGTAAATACTTCATCTTCATCTAAGAGGGAGCGCGGGTCGATCCTTGCTTTCAAAAAAGATAGTATGTCCAAGCAGTCTTGTCCAAGGAAGCCCTCTCTGGATTAAATACAGATTCATAACCAAGGTGAAAATCTCTAGAGGTAGTATTAACCAGCTCCTGAATGGGAATCATCCACTGCGGAGGAGGACTCCTATGTCAGATGTGGTGATGAGTATGGATATTATGATTGGTAGTAGAAATGCAGTTATTTCATTGTCGTTTGATTTTGTGCTCTTCACTTAAGGTTGGTGTCAGTTCTGATCTTTTTTGGTTTATCACTTTCCCTCAAAGTGACTCATGGTTTCTCACTTTTCATAAAAGTGATTGAAAAAAAAATTTATTTCTAGTTAGTTTATAAAAAAATGATAATACAAGATTATTTTTTAGAAATATCCCTTACAAATACCATATATTCAAAGTGAATGTTGATAAAAATAATTAAATATATGAACAAATTATAAATAAACATAATAAAACATTATTTAATAAAAAAATTATTTAACTAATAATCTTAGTACAACATAATTAATGAAGTATATGGTTTATTGAAAGAATGGAAATTGTGTTAAGAATTCCTTTACCTCCATTTTCTCTTACGTCTAACATGATCAAACCGTAGCCATAATTGTTTATCTAGTGATACTAATTTATTTAATAACAAAAATAATATATATAATTACTTATATGATATTATCATCACATATTTCCACCCATTTATTTATAATATTTTGTTATGTTTATTGTTTTGCGTGTCTTTATGTCATTCCATCCATTGTTGGTTTATTATGTACTTTTTTTAGGAATGGAGAAAACTCCAATAATAAAACTACATGTTATTAATGAAATTAAATAATTCCAAATTACCTTATATAAATTTTCTGTAATTTTTTATGAAGATGAATAATTAGATAAAACATTAGTGATGAATGTTAGATTATTTTTTCGAATTTTTATCATTACGAACAACTTTTGTTTTATTAATTAATATTATTTATAAATACTAGTTTCAGAATGTAATATCCCATATAAAATGTATAATGTATTATTAGTTAAAATAAATTAACAGTTTTATTTCCAGACCTGAAGGCAGTAGTTGAAATTGAAAACACATCGTCCAAGATGTATGTAGATCGACACATCACAGACAATGTTTTTATTTTTATAATAAAAGGGAGATGAGAATAATTATGAAGATTAATTTTTTCATAAACATGGTAAGATTATAGTATTTATATGATACTGTATTTTTCATTCATCTTGGATAAGTTTATGTGAAGAGAGTATATGAAAATAAAAGGAATTGAAAATAAAATATAATAAAATAAAAGTATATATTTACCTCTTGAATTATCATCATTGAGAACCTCCTTAAGGCCCATGGTTTGAGTATTTTGGTGAATCCAATCGATATTGGACGTGGGGAACAGTCATGGGATGTTATTTTGGCATAAATTTTGAAAACTACAAGGTTTTGATGTGTGAGGGGAAGAGGTGGTGAGGGGATGTAATTATAGTGGAGGAGAGGGGTGCTTTCTCATTATTATATTCATTAGTTTATTAACCAAGATCATGATAAAGAATAGATTGAGAATTATCCCAAATTATATTTAAATAATGAATGATATTTCTATATTTTGGTCTTACATTAGGATGATAACATCTATGAATTAATAAATCATGTATTTAGCATATATCATAAATCACGGTATTTCACTTTTCACCAAAAATCCATATATTTCAGAAAAAAACCATAAATACACCCTAACTTTTTTTAATGTGTAGAATTAAAAACTAAACAATATTTTTTGAATATAATTTTATAAATATGATAAATATAATTTATAATTAAAAACAAATTATTCCAAAATACCGGTTTTAAAAGTATAACCAATTTTATGACACATTGAAAAATTTATTAAAGTTTCATAAAATTATCTTCTAATCAAAAGAAAAAAATATTAATATATAAATCTATTTTAGGAAAATATATTTTCTGTTAAATATTTATATTAATTATAGTATTGATATTAAATATTTATGACTTATGAAATTACCAACCCTTAATTTATAATTTCCAAAAAAATTAATTACTTATTTGATGATATTAATATATCATGATTAAAATTATTGGATACAAAAATTGTATTTAAACTCTCATAGGTGTGGTTATTATTCTATTGGCTAGGTTACTATTCCTAAGTTCATGTTACTATTCCATCAGTATAAATTCCTTAATTAGTTTTAGTATAACTTATTTAATTATATATTTATAAATAATTTGACTATTTAATTCCAGAATGAATAGAAATTATTTTATAAGTGCCTGGATGTTACTGGGAATGGATTTCATCTCATTTTTTAATCCATTAGGAATTACTTGAAATTATAAACCTATTTATTTTTATGTAGTCTATATACTACCTATTTGAGGTATTTATTAGGACTATATACTTATTCATTATGAATTATTGTTCAATTAATATTATTTTTAATGTGAATTATTCAAAATAATATCCATTGTTATTTCTCTTTTCATCAGTTGTATTTTATTCCTACTTGAAAAAACATGATTTCACCAAAAAAAAATAAAATTATAATGAATTTAAATTCATATTTAAATTTTTAGGTCATTTTATTTATATAGAAACATTCTCATTAATGTTAACATTGGACAATAAATTTCCCTTAAATATATATATTATGTCATGGACATTCTAATTGTATAAACCCTATTTAATTCCAAAGTAATATGTTTAAATTGGAAGTTATTTTCTTAACTGAGGAAATATTAAAAATATATATTCTTTAATCTATATTAATATTATTCGATAATGTATATTTTTTATGAATTAAATTTTTCATTAATTATAAAGGATGTTATTTGGACATGAAGTGATGGGAAAATAACATAATTATATTTCCCGTCAATGCATCGATATGTCTCTTTACAAATATCAATTTGTAAAACTAAATGGTTTTTTACTAAATGTTTTGATATTTAATGTAAAATGACTTTACGATAAGGTTTTAATGATTCCGTAGATGATTATATATAAAATTTAAGCATTTCATTCCGTGATAATTATGTATTTATTATTAAGCATGATATTTTATCCTTGATATTATCTAAGGATGCATTTCATTATCAGTTTATTGATATAATTGAAAATGCTTTCTATTATTTATCTTACCATATTTATTATTACTTATCTAATCAAGATAGTTAAGTAAATAATTAAATTTAATTTTTCATACATTATTTATCATTCCATACTTTTTATGCCTTATTGATTCATGATAACATCCTCTATAATTAATGAAAACATAAAATTTGAGATATCCTTTACTTTTTTCTTTCCATAGGATATGAATAAGAAATTTTTGAATCAGTTTCGTGGATATAGATTATTTTCATTTTATATGTATTTTGTAATATTATTTATTACCAATTTAAAATGGGTATCATGTATGTATCTAGTTTAAAAAAAATTAATAGATCCATCCATTGGGATTTGAAACCTTATATGAATTCCAAAATAATAATATAGAAAATGGCTCTATGTTAATAGTTCCATGGAAATTATAGTGGTTTCATTTAATAGTATATATTATATCATTTTTTTTATATCATAATACATAATGATTATTTATACCATATTTAATTTTAAACCAAATATTCTATTGTGATATATTTTTTGAAAAAATCACCATTTTCTAAGTTCAAAAAGTTTATTTCAATAAAGATAATTAATTTACCCAATGTTTTTTTGAAATATTCTAATTTAATTATATTAATATGAATCATTATTTATAGAAATTTACAAGTTTGTTACAACACAAAAAAATTCTAACCATTAGAAAAAGTAAATGTGGCTTGGTTAATTTATATTACTATTTTCATTAAAATATATAATATTCAGTAAGACTATTTTATTAAAATAAAATTTATTCCAAAACTATTGGAAATAATTAAACGTTTTTTTAAATAAAAATATTAAATATTTTAATAGAATAATTTTTTCATTCATTTCATAATCTAATTTTTTATCAAACTCATTTTATAATCATAGATATATGGGCTAATAATGAAAATCAATGAATATAATGACTATGTTATTAAGTGAAAATATATAAATTCATATTACCATATTCTTGATACAAACCCCTATATTGTCCTAGAATACAACTAATAGTTAATTTTTATTGTGATTTTACTTCTTTAATGTGTTTCAATGAATTTGATTTGGGTTGTAGTCGCAATAAGCCTACAATTATTCCATAAATAATATAATTTGAGATTTTATTATTAAATAACTATATGGTCTCAATTTATATAAAAGTACTATGATTTTATATGCACAATTAGATATAATAAATTTGATCCATAGTGTATGATCCTACCGGTTGAGGTCATCTATTCTTACTTCTATGTTAATTAAACTATATCATAACCCATAATATATATCAATCCTAATAGTCATAATAAAACATTTTTACTAATAATGGTAATGTTTCATAATGTTATTATAATCCTAAAATAAATATTATAACCAAAATTAATGACCCACATAAATAATGAACTAAATATAGTGAATTATTTTTTTATTTAACAACATTACATACTACAAGACTAATTCACATGGAAGAGAATTTAAATAATAAAATAAAGATATGTGGCAATTGTAAATAATTAAGTTCACATGTATGGGTGTGACCAATATTACAATTATATATGACCATACTTTTATCTCTTTAAAATATAAGGAATATATATTTTCAAATGGTTTTACATTGGATGTATTGTATATTGGTAGATACAAATATTATTCCAACTGGGGGTCCTATGTTATTAAAATTTGGTCTTAAATTATATGTTTTGATTTCCTACTGTATTTTAGGAGTTATGTGTCTTGAATGTTGTGTTTTGGGATAAATAAGAATATATAAATGTTTTTTATTGTTAGTTTTAATTATTTGGTGAAAATGTGAAATATCTGTGTTAGTTCCCAATATTATTCTCAATGTTTTAGTATAGTTTGTTTAATAGTTCATGTTTCCATAAAAACTATGTAGATCAAATGGTTTGTATATATAGTATGTCACATTACATGTAAATTTTTTTAATAACCATGACACTATTACTATGTACATTTGTTCTTCATTTTTGCAGGACATTAGATACCAAATAGTTAGAACAATGTTGTTTAAATAGTGTGGCTTAACCATGAAAAATGTACAACATTCCTAAAAATAATATTTTAACTTGATACCCTTCATCATTTTTATAGATTATCGCATATTGAATCTTCATTATATTATCATAAACTCCATAAAACTCTCTAATAGGCTATCCCATTGATTTTATTGAGGTACTCAATCAATTTGGGTGGATCTTTTCAGTGAATTAACAAATATCCTCTCATTACTCCCTCTTATCTTTAGATTATAACTTGATCAATATTCCAATTGTTTTACTCCACCCAAAATGAGATTTGATTTTTTTAATAGTGGTTTTGATGGGGAATTGGGTATATTTAATTAGATCAATGAATGTTATTAAAATTGCACTTCATTTACAACCACTATTTCAAATACAAACTAGGTTTCCCCTTTAGATTCCCATGTGCCTCTATAATATGGTTAATTATTATTCATGACCTATTTGATAATGTATTTTAATTTTTTGTTTCTTATAAATATAATGGATTTGAAATATATAATGGTTATATTATATATTTTCATCATCTTTTTCAAATAAAATTTGTTTTAAAAGAGAAAATTTTATTAAAATTAGTATTACGAACAACAGGTTATTGATGAAATTCTTAAATGATGGTTTTGACACTAAAATGGGGTTCAAGCATGGGAGTGGTAAGGTTATTATTATGGGATTTTTTTCAATAAATTTCTATTATGGTTTAGTTGGATCGTTATGTGAAAACCTGGAATCATAGATCCACTGGTGAATCTAGTTGCATGCATATCAATAACATACCACATATGGGACCACTAAGGATTATTATTGGATGTAAATTATGATATGAGAGCTAATTAATATCTATATACATGAATACTATGTGAGGATTCACTATAATAGGAATCTCATTAATCCAACATAGTATTCTATGTGAATCCTGGTTTTATATTCCTGTAGGCCGAAGCCCCTTTCAGATTGGTTTTACCAGACATTGATGTTTTAATGCATCGATTTATAACAAAACTATCTTGATAGATATTACTATTATTGACTACTTACATCTATTTAAACATGGATTTTTATGTCTATATACTAGTGTCTTAGTATTTTAAGTGTTTTGAAAGGAATACTTAAAGAACGTTTTATGATGATTTCATCAAATTAAAATGTGATAATTTTTCTTGTTTTTAATCTTAATGTTTTTGGGGTGGGTATTATATAGATTTATCACTGTATCATAATTTTAATCTTCCTCATAAACTTCATAAGAAATTGGAAATATTTTGATTTGGTATTTTATGATACATTTAAAGGGAAGGAAATCATGTAGTTCATGGTCTTATCTTTGTAGATGTTACCTACATAGTCAGTTGGGATGGGGGTGATGAATCATCATATGGAGGATTGGATTTTGATTTAATTTGTATTAATGATTGCCCCAAAATCATTGTTGTATATGTATCATAGATATGTACATCCTTTTTTTAAAAATTTATATTTTTTTTATTTCTATTTTATTATTCATAAGATATGTTGTGTGTGGATTCAGGTTAAAATCATTCTCATGGGTTGCATTGTTATATCAATGACTTTTTTTATCCTCTAGGGAATGGGAATGTGATAAATTCCATGTTGAAGACCATATTGGGTGAATATTTGGATCATATTGGTTTAGTTAATTTAAAAATTAATCTTATATTCATACCAATCAAAATGTATGATGAAACTTCCAATCTTTCACGAGTATATTATGGAAGAATGGAGTAGGGATATTAGAACATGGGTGTTAATAGTAGAATTAAGCTTAGATATCTCACTTTTTTATATGACATCATGTTACAAAGGGTGGTATATAATTTTATATCAAAAATTCTCTTTGATTTGGGTATTCTTAAATTAATTAGATTTGGGGTTTATATTGAGGAACAATTTCTCATCTTTTTTTATTTAAAAATCTGAAACTCGCATTGTTTTGAACCCAACATTTCATTAAATTAATTTTTATTATGGTATTTTATACACAGTTATTGATATTTAGGTTTTAATCAAGGATATTTTTTCATTGTAAATCATGTGGTATATATTGTGTTTAACATATAATTCCCCATAAAAACATCTATTTCAATAAGATGGTTTGGTATATGTGCCAGGATTTAGTTAACCATCTTGAGAGCCATGATTTGGTGTAAATAGTGATCTTAAATATTATATCCATTGGTAATGGAAGTGGTGGAAGAATAGAATTATTGTTGGATCATGCTATATATTTTACCATTAAAATCCACCAATAATCCTATACCAAAACGTAACTAATAACAAATATATTGTATTTAATGGTTAAATTGGATTTTAAAGTTTATGACGGCTCCATAAGAATCTGTAAAAGGATTCCCCACATATATTCATGAAGGATCTTGATGGAAACAGTGTTATTCGATTATAAAAGCTATGTTACAAGGGAATTTCACTTTGAAAAAAATTTAGAATTTTTTCAATAAGTAGTTCAATGAAAATACATTTTGTGTGGTGATTTATAGGTTGGTTGTTACCTTGGATCACAGAGATGATTCTATAATGGATTATGATACTCTTTTCATATTTTTTTAATATTTCTCTCCAAATCATATGTATAATTAATACCATAAGGATGTGATATTTTAAATGTATCTTATAATCATGAATTGAACTATGTATATTCTCAACTGAATCCTTACCTTTATTATGGTAGTGTACAAAAAGACTATGAGTGAAGAATATCTAGCTAGGAAGAAATTTTTGAGTTGAGTAATATTTCATTATGTGGTGTCTAGTGTGTGTCATATATCTAGAAAAGTGAGCACAATAAGTGTGTTTGGTTTATGTTTGGACCTGGTTCAGGGGATTTTCTTGTCAACTATAGTTGGGCTGTTAGAAGGGATGAATACCTAATTTTATGGTATCGTAGAAGATTATACATAGTTTTGGTCAATGAATTCAACTTAAGTTTTTGTGTGGAGTAATATCATAGGGAAGTATATAATAATACACTATTGCCAGTGCTTCATGATCGTTATTTCATGTAGAAAAGGGTGGTTGATGTTATTGTCATACAAAGGGGGATACTCATTTAGTGAGGAAATAACATGGATTATCTAAGGTTTAACATCATTATGTAGTGGTGTATGTATATGATGAATCTAATGGGGGGATATATAATGTTAGATTTATGATTTTTATTTCTCTATATATATTCCTATTATTATATGATACAATGTGATATCCTACATTTATATCGTCTTAGTTAATCTAGAAGTTGGTCTTATGCTTGGAACATATTATATTAATGGTGGATCCTTCCATATAACAATGAATGCTGATATAAGATGTATTTATTCATTAAAAAATATTTATTATGATCATTTACCCACAGTTCATATGTGATTTCTAATTATTGATCAGGATATCTCATAACTCATCATTGAAATAGAGGTGAGGTTAATTTAAACCCCAGATATATTTTTATCATCGCTATGATTATTTTATCTCTTTTAAAATGTGAATAATTTTTTTTCATACTGAGTGGGATCACAGATTTTAGATGGAGGGGGAATGTTTTTTTTGTGGTGAGAATTATCTCACTCTAATTTTTATATATGTTTCTTGACTTAGTCTATATGAATTTATTTGGATTTCTCCCTACTGTAGTGTATGAGTACCATGAGGTTATTCATGACGATTTTTTAGATTTCTACCTAGAGAGAGCATTGAATTTATACTGAACTAAATTTTGGAATGAGTTCCATATCTTATAAATATTATTAATTTTTTTCCCACTTAGTTGATGTAATATAGTTTTTTTATAATTTTCTTAAGTATGAGATATTTATTTATTCATGAATGTCACTAAAAACCTCATAAAAATGTTCCAAATTATGAAATATTCATTTTTATGAATTTTATTGCTATGGAATAGTTAATTATGTTACTGTTAAGGAAACAATATCTCTATATTTGGATTTTTGACCTATTTTATCGTCATGGGGGAGCCTCATGGTGTACTCTGACTGATACATGTTTAGGGTAACAATATTTAATAGTATGAGGGAAGGATTTAAACAACCGAAATTCAATATATTTTATTGGAATTTTGAATAATTGGATTTTCGATTTTATGGTACTAACGATTATGTAATGTTTATAGAATTGATGTATCAAATCATTTCCCTGTTATTGGATTTATTCCTGGTAATTTATGTGGATACAATTTTGAGGTGTTACATTATACTAGAAAAAAACATAGATATTTTTTTTATATTTATCTCAAATATATAAGTATTTATTTTCAATATGGGAAGATAACACCTAATATATATTGGATCCATGATGTGATGTATCTATACCACATTAAGTCTAAGGGGTAAATCTTTGTTGATCATGAAATGATTCAGTTGTTTATTTCATTAATGTAACCGAGAAATATGGTTTTGTTTTGAAGGTTCCTCATCTTGGTTTGTTTTTAATGAATGTTTATTCAGAATGCCTCCATGATAAAATATCATTTTTTAGATTTGAACCATAATGATATTATTATTGGGGGAAATGATAGGGGTCAAACATCATTTGAGTAATTTAAGATGATATTGAATTTGACTTTAGTTTTAATTCATCTTGAACCAGGTGTATGCTATGGGGTTTTATTAAATTCCATGGGAATGGGATCATGAATTGTTCTGATAAAGATGGATCTTTTGATGGAATATGGTCTCACTTGAAGAAACATAGTGGTAATAATTTTCCTACATATGGTTTTGATTTGGGGATAGGGATTCATGTTCTATTCACTTAACACTATAATCTAATCAGTGCATATTATACAATGTTTCCAGATCAGAGGTTCATAAATTATATTTTTACCTAATGTAACTAGAACATATGGAATATATGATGTGTTTATTATTGTAAAATATTTGAATTTATGTCTTGTGTGTACATATTGAAAAGTAATTTTATTCATTAATTCATTGAGAAAAGTGGTTCCATGTCATGCCTCTATGAAATTAATGGATAGGCAGTCTTCGAAGTCTTTTTACACATTGACGTTCATTGATATAGAAGAGGTTTATGTGAAAATTTTCATATATTTTTTACAGATATTAAACATTTGGAGAATTAATATTCTATTGAAATAAAAATATTCCATTAGAAATAAATTTTGTAAAATATTTACTGGTGTTGAGATCAGTGGTGTGTTGTTATGGTCTCTTGTTAGAAATTTGTGTTTCCAATTTTTATTTTTTTATAACTTTAACACAAGAGTTTATGGATATTGGACATCATTCCATTTGTCCATTGAACGATTTTAAAACATTTATGTACAATAATTTGAGATGTATGTACTGAAGACTTTTTTTGAGGCATTTTATTACATAACATTTTTCATGAATCCATATCATCATGATGACTAAGTCTTGTCAATAGGGAAATTTTGGTTTATTGAAGCCCTTACCCATTCCATTGTGGATGTAGGATGAAATATATATGGTTTTCAATTTTGTTTTAACATGAAATCTTATAGGGATGGATTAAAGTTGTGTTATCAATTATCAATATACAAATAATTATAATTATCCTCCAATTGAATGGATAAATTGTTTTATAATATTAGACACATGTAAATTTTAGATATTCTGATTCTCCATAGAGTGACTTATATAGATGTTTATACTAGTTATTTTTTTGTTTATTCATGTGCTTTATAATGTTTTTCTAGTGTTTATGGGGACCCGTATTAAATTAAAAATAATATATCACTAAAAATGGTTGGGCTGACAAAGTGATAAATTCAAATTGATAAGGATATGTTTTTGAAACACAAGCATGATTTCAGTGGTTCATGGAAAATGAATTTGTTCTTGGTTTATTGAACCTATAAAAATACATATAAAAATTGGATTAAAATGGATCCCCTATAATCTTTCTATGGGAGGCCATTTATATCCCATTTATGTTTGGTTCATTTGGGAGAATTGTATTTGGTGGGACCGATTCTATTCATGACACAACAAAAATGGTACGAGTGATCTTGAAGAGGTTAAGGATATCTCAAAGATGGAAAAAATATTTTTTGGGTGGTCATCATCACTTATTGGAGTTATGGTAGAGAGGTTATGTTATTATTTTGGGTTTACCAAGTATTAGTCCTCGTTTCTTTTGTATGAATTTAAAATTTATCGTATGGTTTATTAGCCCATTCAATTTCATCTAATCAATTTTAATGGTTTCTTGTTTGGTAAAAATTATATTTTTATTTATTTTGATTCATGATGTTTTCAGGTATCTCAATATTGAGTGTATCATCAAAGCCATTCTCATGTGATATAATGGGTGGATGTTGATTATTTTTAACATGAAACTTAGTGGTTGAGCCTTCAGGCCACCAGTTTGGGCCTACGGGTCTCCAAGGCCTTCGGGTCATCAAAGGGCTTTGGGCCACAGGGCCTTCGGGTCACGTAGACCATGGAGTAGCCCAGTTCATATAGAACAAGCCCCAGAAGAGTATTAGAGCAATAGTAGTAGCATCCACCAGATGCAGAGCTAACAGGATTGAAAGAATGAGAGGGTATGACAGCCGCCATCGAGACCAGGCACCATGCGGCTTTGTACGGGTCAATGCTAGCCGATCAGCAATGCAAGGTGGGGAGATAAGGAGATCAATTATGCAAGATGTTGGGGAGGGGAAGTTCTAGTGGGATGGACCTACGGGTCATGTAATGGGCACGGTATGCCTCTGGGCCTTCAGGTCATGTATTGCGGGTCAAGTCGGGCCTTGTGCCTTGGGCCTACGGGTCATGTACGGGTTCCCCTTCAACCCGTAAAAGGGGGATTATCTATAATAAAAATAAAAAATAAGGCCTTCGGGCCATTTGGGGAACGGAGAAATAATTCCTTTTATAATTTTATATTTGTAGTGTAGATGGTATAAATATGATATGTAGTAAAGGAACTTGTCAATGTTGTAGTACTAGCCTTCTCATTTTTTCACTTCAAAATCGAGAGTAATTTTTATTAGATGAAAATATCAATTTCGGGATAATTGGGACACCCTTTTTGTCAGTTTTTAAGTAATTTATTATATATATATATATTATAAATTCTTTCATAAGACATTAATCATGAATTTATAGTTTTGGGAGATACATGTGTGTCCCCGAGTCTGTTGAAGGTCCGTAGTAACCATGAGGTAACTATATGACATAGGATAGATAATTCTAGAGGTGAATTTCATGGTTTGATTACAATTTTCAAAATAATGTTAGTATCCATGGAATTCATGTTTGGGAGAGGGTATTTCTCAAGTGATTTTTAAATTGCTTGTAATGTGTATATTACTATGTTGTTATCCAAAAATATTGTTTGATATAGTATTCGTTGGAATGTATTAACCACATAGTTAATTCATATTTTTCCAAACCACTCATCCTATCTTGAGACCCATATAACTGTTAATAAAATAAAAATTTACACCATAACCATTACTAATTTTTAAATTTTCTCCCTTTATAATTACTCATTACCGTTACCTTGATTATCCGAGATTAGAGGTTCATCCATTTGTCTCTTGTTGATTGTCAATTTATTTGGGTGATCTCTTTATGATGTTTATGAATCTCTTGATATTTTATACTCTTCACACAACATATTCTCTTCATATCTCTTCACCTTAATTAATTAAAACCCTAATGGGATATTATTTTAATATTTAGAGGGTTTTATATGAGAGTTTATAATGTTTTATTGGATCTCGATATCTAATGGACATTTCATTTTATTTTCAATCACCATTTTAATCGATGGCTATGCGTCATCCAATGGAGGGATAAATTTCTAAATACAATAGTTAGTTTTCAGTTAATACATTGTTTTATTTCATTTTACTTTATTATTATTATTATTATTATTATTGATTTTTCATATATTATTGATCACTAATGTGATTATATCATTTTCATAAAGTATAATTGTATTTAATCTTTGTTTTCAATAAAATATTTTTACGTTCATCATGTGTTGAATGAAATACCTCAAGGATGATATTTACTAAAATATGGATTTTCATTAATGGGGGGAATAATAAATTATATGAATAAATAATTTATAATTAATTTCATTATTTACTTGAATGTTTATAGAAAATATTTGAATTTGGAACCTACAGATTATTGGTTTGAAGATATAACCAATCCTTAGTGAGTGTATTCCCACTATGTATTATGGATATGTGTTCATAATTTTTTAGAAGATTAAGGGTATGATGTTCTTAATTAACATTGGTATGAAAAAAATTTATTAGGACTCACATTATATGATATTTCTATTCACTATGTGACCTAGTTTCATATTAATATTTTCTTGAGAATAATTTTCCTTATACGACTCTATGAAAATCAGCATTCAGGGATTGATCACATGATTACCTTTTTATATATGATTCATATTTTAAATTTTCCTTTATTTTATAATTTATGGTTATATATATAATTAGTTTCCTTTGCATATGGATTATAATGAAATTTAAAAATAATTTCTGTTTTATAAAAAACATTAAAATGAAATACTATTACGAAAATAGTATTTTTTAAGTTATAAATAACAATTCATTCTAACATACATTATAATGATACATTATGGTGTCATACTATGTTTTTTCCACACACCACTCACATGCCTTTTGGAATATATTAATATTTTTTTTTCTAGACATAGTTTAAGGGAAGTGAGTCATGTAGTTCATCAACTAATCTTGGTTGATGTATCATATTTTTTTGGTTGGGATGGTTATGATGGAACACTGACTAAATTAATTGATTTTGTTTTTAATTTTTTTCATTGATTTTCCTTCTATAATTATTAGGAAATGTTCTGTGGTTATACATTTCTTCACTCTAGATATATTTAGGTAATTTATTTTATTACATTTATTCAAGAGACATGTTATGTTTGGTTTCAAAAGTAATTTATTACCATGGTTTTATATAAACACCATGGTTCTTATCTATAGAAAATAGTGATTGGGAAAGTTCTTAGAGCCTTGTGGTGGGTTGGGCTATTTGATTAATAATGTTATCCCAATTTGGCTATTTCTATAAGATTCCTTTGAGTAGATATGAATTTATTTTTCTATTTATAAAATATTGTTCTTAGACATGATTGATGATTAATATATTAAAATTTTTGTGCATATACATGAAAATATATATTAATTTTCACAACATTATGGTTTAAAATGATTACCATTTCCTATGATAAGACATCTATTAATGGAAATGATTTTCGTTAGCTATTATCACAATTTTTGAATTTACTCTGTCAATTCTTAATCCACATGCCTATGCTAGGAAATAAAAATAATGATTATTTTCCCATGTTTCTATATTCATATATCATGATATAAGTTATGATTTTATGGCAATAATTTTGTGTTTATATATCATTTTACCATTCTTTATCGATAACTCATATTATTCCATATTCATGTATTCAAAAAAAATTAACTTTTTATTGTTTCTCCAATGATAAATATCATAACCATTATAACACATTAATATATTTCGCATTACTTGGAAATGGAGTTTATATCTTCTTATAAGTTTTACTCCATAATTTTTATGATGTTTATGGTATGTCTAAATGGTGTTTTTCATTGTTGTGGAAATATAAAAATGTTCATAATTTTTTGTGTATCAATTCATCATAGGTACAAAACCTATAATTTTATGGTCCAAGTTTATTATGAGTTTAAATTAATGATTTTTTAAATGTTGTAAAATATATTATTTTTATACTAGTTCCATAATAGTGGGAATAAAAATATATAAAAAATATTTTATCAACCCTATATATTGGAGGGTGTGTCTTAGTCATATCAAACTAGGTTCTAGATAACACAGTTTTTGACCATCTTATAACCTAATTAAAAGGTTACTAGATCACCTAGGGATCAATATCCTTGATTGATATTCACATGGTGGATCATTACATTGGGAGATAAAAAAATTCCCATTTTTATATTGGATGTGACCACTACCCCAAGGCCATCCAAATATGTTCTTATTACCCCTTTCCATCTACCCGAGTTTCACTTTTCTAAGAACTCCAACATGTAAACCCACTCTATCTAGGTCACTTACTATAGTTATAAGATCCCCCAACCCTCATCATACTATAAAGAAACTAATAAAAAATCAAGAACTAAATAATGATGTTTATTTCTTGTAAAAATAAAATTTTGGAAGTGGTACCTAAACCCCCAACCATTATCCCCGTAAAAAAACATGTGTTTCAATTATTCCAATGGTTGTATCATAAAACATAAGTGAATATTCTACTTTATTAAGAAAATTAAATTTATTTATGATTCCAATATTTCTTTCTAAAATATCTTATTTGATCATATTAGACATATCAGAATCCAACTGAATATTTGCAGTGTGTGTTGATATATTTCTTATTAATAATAGTATAGTAAAGAATTTTTTTAGATAACTAGTTAGGCTTTGTTTTTTTGTTAGAGTTATTATTAATCAATGTTGTTAGATTTAGTTTTGGAATGTGTAAGTTAAAATGCATTTGGAAATATTTTATTGGAGTTTTTATATATAGAAAATAAAGATGGTGGTACAAAAATTAAATAAGTGTATGATATGGGATGAATAATATTTATTAATGGTATGTATTGAATTTGAATATTTTTAGAAAAAAAACTGGAACATGATTATATACATATTCAATTACTCTAGAATAATTTTATAATGTCTGGTTTTGAGTATGTTTACTGAATTATGATGAGTCCTTGTGTGTGTACAATTTTTAATTAAGGTTAATGCCTATTGGTTGTAATAACCTATGATACAATTATTTATTCCCATTATAAATAATATATTTTGAAATATAATATATTTAGTTCATAAAATTATACATTAGTTATGCAAGAAATATATTTCCAAATATGTATATATTAATGACTTGGAGTTCTTTGAAAACATTAAAATGAATAATATTTTTTATATTTACAATATATATGTTATTGTTGAATGGGATACTAAAACTTATTAATAGGATATATAGTATTTCAAATATAATATATTATCTACAATTCAAAGAAAAGTTTTTAATTATAAGAGCTTCAGGTTGATATATGGTATTATTTTGGTTGTGTATATTTTTATAATACAAATCATTTTACACATGAGAAGTATTTTCATGAATTTTTTTAAATATGTGTACCTTTTTTAATAATATTGAAAATGGAAAACTATAAAAAGTATTTAATCTGGTTTATATTTATATACATGAATTTTTGGGGCTTCCAATTATTTTTCAAAACCTCTGGATGGTGTTTGTTTTTTTCTAATAAGGATTATTATTGAATTATAACTAATAATTTGTGTCTCTTAAATCCAAAAACATTGAATAATATATTTTTCATCAATGATGATATTATATATTTTATCACTCAAAAATAATAATTAATGTTAACAATATTAAATATAAATGATTTAGTTTTTGATAAATAATATGTATTTTTTATTCAATATGATGGGGAAATCAACATAGATACATTCGATGTGTAGAGTGGATCTAGATAAGGTTTATGATTTTGAGATATATTATCACAATTTAGAATGATCAATGCATCGATGATATATTGATTGAAATTATAATCATTAATTATAAAATTTTATAAATATTTTAGTGAAACTCATCTAAGGAAACCCATAGATTCTAGAGATAAATAAGGGCCATGAGTTTATTAAATGAGAATACAGATATTTTTTTGGTAAAAAAAGAATATATTTTTCTATTTCTTTATTCGAGAATATTTTAAATATATCATAATGATTTATCAAATTATAATCTAATAGAATAATGTAATTTTAAGTAATAATTATTATGAGATTAATAATATATGTTTATTTCTATAGGAATAATATGAAATTATGTCTCTTGGTGGATATTCCTTTTATTTTAAAAAATTATTTCAATTATTTTGGGTGGCAGAATATATTTGATTTCTATAATAAACCTAAATGAATTTTAAAGGATTTGGTGGAAGAATTTATTTATTTTAGTAAAGTATAAGGGTATTTTTAATATTTTTTAAATAAATAATTGAAGAAAATATACGAATATTGTGAATATTATTCTTTAGGATTACTAGAAAAAGATTCAATGAACACATAAAGAAATATAATTTAAAATTAATATATTTTAGTTGTGTTCTTATAAAGTATAACCATTGAGATTAATGTTATCTATACTAAACAAATTAATGTAAAATACCTATTTAACATATTCCCCTACATGTGTAACACCATAATATTTCATGCATTTTTTATGATTAAATTAAATTTATTCAAGAGTTCTTGTTACATGAAACACCAAATTTTATGGAACCATGATAAAATAATAATATTATTATTTATACAAGACTGGTGTAACCTAGACAATAATTTTCATGATATTAGTATAAATAAACACATTTTTAAAATTATCAATTATAGTTTTAGATAAGTATAATATAAATATATATTGTACTTAATTTTTTATAAAATAATTATATATTTCAAAAATACTTTTTTAAAAAATAATTTTGGGTAAAACATTTTGTGAAAAAAACAAAATTAGTTAATTTCTTATATTTTAAGAAATATATTTATCAAAATTAAATTAGTTTTTGGAATAATCATGTTGAAACTATCTTACCTTTATTTTTCAAAAAAAATCTTAAATTATTATTTTCTTATTAAAAAGTGATAAATACTAATTTCTATTAACAAAATATTATTCATTTTATGTTTTTATGAAGTTATATATTGTATAAAAATGATTTAAATAAAAACAATATTCAATTACTTTATTACGAATATAATTTATATTATTTTAATAAATTTCATTTTCCCTTTTTATATTATAACTTTCTATAGTAATGAATCATTTTTCATTGGGGACCAACTATATATTGCTAATGTGGGTTTATTTATAAATTAAAAATTTTCAACATCTATTATAAGAATTTGAATAACAGCTTCTATATTTTTAAGTATAATTATTAATATTATTTATTATGGTCAACAATTTTTTTGGGTCAAAATAAAAGTGAATATTAGTTAAATAATGTAATACCCTGGTTCGGGATAAAACCCATTTAATAGTGACTAAAATAAAAAATTATGTGGTAAAATAACCTAAAAACATTTCAATAACAGTTTTATCGAAATATTTAAAACTCATCTAATCTATGGTTCAATAATTAAACATTTTTTATTCATTTTTATCTTCATAATGTGGGAACATATTAGTCTTTTTAAAAATTCCTTCTGTGTCCTCTCCCCAACTTGTAAAAGGGAGAAACCTCACATCACCACATCAAAGATCTAAAATTATTATGTTCATATATGAACCGTAAAAATAATTTTCCAAATTATCTCCTCACATCCTAGTGTCCTTGTTTTGATTAATAATCCAACCTAGGAAGGCTTTTGATATAAACCTATGGAAGTTATCCGATGGGTAGATATCATTATCAACGGAGCGATTCAATTATATTTCTTCTTCACATACATAAAATATTAGAGAATTTTAATTATATGGTAACAAAAGAATATATAATTTATATAATTATTATTATTTTAATTTAGTTATATATTTTTACCGTCTCTTCAGACAATTATGAAATGAAATCATTGATTGGGTGTAAACTGGACTGCCCCTTGTGAACTAATGAAATTCATTTTCCATCATCACGTCCCAGGGTTTTATATAATGATTTATTTATAAAATTAATTTATATTTGTGTGATAAATATAATTCTAAATTATAATATCAAATATACATTATTTTATTCAATTTCATGGGAATATTATATCATCCCTTTTGTGTATAGAGGATAGCTGTATCACCAAGTGATGTGATTCATTTTTCAATTATGAAATACCTAGAATATATTATTGGTGAATTTTCCTAATATATACTCCATATATTACATAATAAGTATTATTAAAATGGGACTTATTTATTACATTTACATCTTTCAAAACATAATGATTATAGACACATCATTCATACATACTTATGGTCTACAATCTCATTGAACGGGTTAATTGATCTTCTATCTATACACTTATGGATGAAAGGAAATATGCATATAATGAATTAAAATGATATTTATATCATTATAAATATCATTAAAAAACATAATGATAATAATTTTATAAGGTAAAAAACTATTGTGCCTAAACCTACATGAATATTTAAGAAGTTATCATAGTGATTTGTGATTTTATTACATAATTTTTAATAAACAGGCGATGCATTATTTTAACTCAATATCATATGGTATAGTATATATGATAATTGTTTTAATATATATATATAAATATATTATATATGGTGTCCCAATATGTATGAATGATGTCAAAACATGTGGTAAGGTATTTTCATCACACTTTTCTTTCTATGGGAGACATGCTTTATAAACTACATATTTCATATATGTGGTGTATATACTACACATGAATTCCATTAATGATTATTTTCAATAAAATATGTTATATACCTATATATATAATATTTATCCTTTATTTTTTTATTATGAATCAGAATGTTTCAATGTGGTAAAATATTTCTTGGTACAAACTCATTATTTGTCGCTATTTTTTATGATTATGTTTACAATAATTAACTACTATAATATTATTCTCAATAATATCATAAAATTTATTATACTATTTTCTTTTAGTTAAAAAAATGGTTTACCTTACTTTCCTCTTCTTTATGATGTAATGATTTGAAAAGTATTCTTTTATATAATAACTGAATTTATTTTTCCCTTCCGTAAAAACATATTTTATTTTATATCATTGTTTTATAAAATGGTTTAAATGAACTTTATAACATTATCTAATGATTTTTTAAATAAACTATACCAATTTTTTATTTTTCGTAAAATGAATTAAAATTATTCCTCTTATCATTTTCCATATGAGTTAATTTTGATCTTTTAACTAAATTATGAAAGGCATCGATATTTTAATGGATATAAAATGAATAAAAATTTCCAATGTCACAACCACTAAATTATTTTATGCATACATACAATTCCTTATTTATATTTCCATTTAAATTTATTTCATTAATATTTGAGAAACTTTTCATGCTAAATAAATAATTTCAAATGAAAAGTGTAATTTAATGTATAATTTCTTAATGAAATTTTAGGGAATTTATATTCATCAATGAAAAAACCACAATTGTGTTTATTATGATTGATCTAATTATAACATACTTATTATTTATTTGTAAAGTTTATGTTTATGGTAATATGAATTGATTTCTATGAATGAAATTACTTCCCCATGGGTAATGATTTTTTATTGGGTGAAATAATTATGAAACTAATATTTTTTATTACATTATGAAATAATGAAATGTTTAAATGTACCATTTCTTTTTTAATGGTTTATGATATGTTAAATTATTTATTATCATGTGGAATATAATTTTTTTGATTTTTTCCTCGTGGGACCTATGTATCACTCCAATTAATTAGGTGATGACTTCTATCTCATGATATAATGAGCAGAAACAATTAATTTTTCATGATCCACTGTTGGAAACAAGTAAATTTTCTTTCTCTACAATAGGAAACATGTGATGATTATAGAACCATTATGAAATAGTAAAAAATATTATTTTTTTATCTGTTATGATTTTATAATTGTGTATTTTTACATTGAAAATTTAAAAGTTTTCTTAACATATGATGGCTTCAAACTAATAGGTTCCAAAATTGTTTTTAATTATTGATTTATGATATTGTAATGATTTTATTTATATTTTTATTCAAATAATTTATTACATTATAATTTTATTTATCTAAGAAATATTGGCCCTGAACATTTCATGTTATATTAAGAATCTCATACACTGATTCTTATATTATTATTTATTATTGAACATTAGTTAATATCTTCCATATTTACCATTACCTAGAATCTAATCCCAATATTTTCGTATGTTTACATTCCCTAGGGTATGAAGAATGTTTTGTTTAGGGTATTTCATCTAATTGTACTAAATCAGATAATATTTATTGTATTTGGTTAATTTCTTTCATGAAATAAGAATACTGTTTTTCTAGTGTCCCAATACATAAATCTTTTAGGGTCCTCCTGAATGTATTATTCATATTTATTGAATATTCATCTATAATGATTTAATATCCATGTATAATAATATCAAGTTGTTATAATTTTTATCAAAGAAATAGTTATTTAACCTTTGGAAACATTCATAGGAAAACAGTAGTGATAACCATAATGATAAATCTAGGTATTTGAAAATATCTGAGAATATTGTTGAATTATATACAATGTTTTTTCGAACAAATAATATATATATATATATATATCTAGATATTTCAAGATTATGTTTCTCTATTTCCATTTTCTTCTGGGAATAGCTGTGAAATGGGAACACTGGACATTGACTCAATCGTACCATAGTTCATGACAACATGCCTTATTTTTCACCAAATTTGAAAATCCTAGGGGGTATTCAATGTAATTTAAATCCATCTTTATAAACAATCATGAAATATTTTAATATAT
This sequence comes from Viscum album, assembly GCA_963277665.1. Classification (NCBI taxonomy): domain Eukaryota; kingdom Viridiplantae; phylum Streptophyta; class Magnoliopsida; order Santalales; family Viscaceae; genus Viscum; species Viscum album. The sequence goes on along the minus strand of OY728146.1, from coordinate 635,917,560 downwards.
GGTGTCCATGAGTGATCATGGATAAAACTGTGTTTTCATAGAATAAAACATATGTGTCATGTATTAGAAATCATATGAATTATTTTTCATGATTAATCGCTCTAATTAATGATTTGCGATGTTTATTATTACCATTTTTTAGAAATGGATTAAATATATAACAATTATGTCTAGTTAGTGGTGGGTATACTCAATTTTTTATGAATCATATTTGATTTTATTTAAAAAATCCCTTATATCATTAAAATTATCAATGAATATTAATTCCTATCCTGATTGATTAGTTGCTGAAAGAGTAATAAAAATCCATAATGGAATGATTATCACATCTAATGTTTATGATTCCCCTACTCTTCAATTTCATGAGAATGTGCTTCTAGAAACTATTTTTATTCCCTATATAATTTAATTTAATATTATAATTTGAATAGATTTCATTTCTTTATATAAATCCCACATCAATTTACCAGAAAGAGATGTCACATTTTAAATTACAATCTAAATAATGATCTTCTCTAAGTGTGATGGTAAATATAAACATCCAAAAAAATAACATATAGTGTATGGTTTATAATTCCTATTTAAAATGGTTTTTATTTTATATGCTTTTTGAGAATCTAAATAAGAATGATATTCATATTTTATTGGAGTTTATTGATGTCTTTCTATAATATTTTCATAGCCTTAAAAATAATGAATTTTTATTCTCAATAGAACTCATACATTGTACCTCACCTATTTCTATGGCCACCTATATAATTACCCGGATTGAGATTCATGAACATAAGATGAAACTCCCAGAGAACCATAAAAACTGATTCATTCAACCAATTTCTTCACCATGGGGTGAATATATTCATTTTGTTAAAAGGAAATATGGATCAATGTGATTCTGTATTGATTATAGGGAAGTGTATAAGATCACAGTCAACAATAAGTATAATTTACCCCATATTTATGAATTGTTTGATTAACATTGTAGAGATAAATATTTTTCCATGATTGACATTAATTATGGTTATAATTGATTTATGGTCATGAAGGACTTTATACGAAATTCATAATTATGTGAAGGTTATATACACTATGGATATATATTGATTTCATTTGGTCATATTTATTCCATCTATATATGTATGGATTTAATGAATACACAATTTATAGATTACCTTGATTAGTATATGGATGTCTTTATAGATGATATTATTAATTTATTAAATTTCACCAAGGATACTTAAGATCAATTGAGAGTTTTAATAATGTATATAAAGGATATAATATATATGAAAATATTTCAATTTTTTTTCTTAGGTATTTAATGTTCAAATTTTCTTTCATATAATCTCATGTGATGGTATATTGGTTCATCCATCAATGATTGAGGTAGTTAAAAGATGGCTAAGAACAACCATGATAACTGAGATCAAATTATTTCTTGGTTTTTCTATATATTAAAAGTGGTTTTTGGAGAATTTATCCTCAATATATAATCCACTCGCTACGTTAACCCTGAAGGGAGACAAGTTTCTCTGTTCAAATGAATTTTTGATAATTTCAAGGAATTTTGGGAAATATTAGTCATCATTCATGTGATTATAGTACCCTATATATGAAAATTGTTATTAATAAATATTGACTCGTCATCTTTATGGGGTAATTATTTATATATATATATATATATATTGATAATAAAATATTAAATTTATATTTACATATAAGGAGTCAAAAATGTGCCATAAATTGATGTTATATAATATTGATAATAATTATTACTAAATACGTTACCATGTAGGGATGGATAATAAGGTATAAAATGTTGTGAATCAATAGGACCATGGATATATATCCATGTTTAGTATAAAAAATATTTATAATTTTTTTTATTTTAAAAAGATGGATCTAATTATCCTGTTGCGGTAAAAGAATCCTGTCTATCCCAAATGAGTTTTTAACCATCTAAAAAGTGATTATTAAAGTGGTATACAAGGGTGATGTAGAGCTATAAATGTTTGTGAAACATTATATGGAATTTATTATTGATTTTAATATAATTATGAGGTTAAATTATTTTTATATGTTCCATCTGTAGTTGATTTGATGGAAGGGAGATTAAAAGAGGCCCAAATTTCAACATTCTTTTTTCATCTGGAATGTATAAATATGTATATGGATATTATTGAGTATTTATAGTGTGATGGATTGAAAATGGATATCATATAATTTTTATCTCATTTATTGGTATATATGTAGGTTCATGTTGAGAAAAAAAAGTATATAGTGATGTTACCTCCACTACCCATAATAGACCGAAAATGGGAAAAATCACTATGGATATTGTTGTTGGAATCCAAAAAAAATCTAAAAGAAATATTTTTTTGTTGTATTTGATCTCCTTATAAAGGAAACACACTTCATCATGTTCACATTGAATTTATCTATGGATTATCTTTTTTTGTATGTACATTGAGAATGTTTTGTGGTTTTAGGGATTAACACATTCTATTGTATCTATTTGGGATTCAAGGTTCACCTAAATATTCTAGAAATGTCATCATTGATCCCTGAATATGGAGATATGTTTCAGTACAATGTATCCCCCTTATAATGATGGTCACTTTTAGGAAACAATTTTTATCCCATTGAAAATTTTGAGATCTGGTTCTTTATATTTCAAATATTTTTGGGATCAATAACTTCATATAGATGAGTTTTGAATTAATATTACCCGTCACACAAGCATTCATATGGATCCTTAGGAAGACCTATATAGATAAAAGTTTATAATTGAAACAAATAGAGTTTATGTTGTAGAAATTAATTTATTAGGACATTAAATAGTTGATGAAATGACATAAAATGTTAGATTCATTCAATAACATGTAAGGGACACATAAATTCTGAAAAAATAATATGTTCAAAATCACATGTGTGATCTCAAATTTAGATCTTCTAACATGGTTTTTCTATAAATATATTTTTGGAAGAAGGTAACCAGATTTTAAAATAAGGGAAAACTAAGTATTAAGTATATCATTACTTTCAAATAATGGATTATATTGGTAATGTATCTTCTTATATATAATTTCCTTTAAACCTCTCTTATGTTCACACAGTGGTCTAGGAATAAATAATGAGGATGTGGGTACCTAATATTTTATCTATACATAACATAGAGTTCATACTAGTGAATAAATATCCTATATAAAAGAAAAAACTGATGGATAATATGGATTATAAAAAGAATGTTCTATGAAAATAGACCACTCACCGAGTAAATGTTTTAAAAAAACCACCAATTTTAGGATTCTACATTGGAATCATAAGATACGATGAGGTAGAAGTATGAACATTTATTTTTATAAAAGTGATGAATTTTTTTGTCGAAACTCATTTTAATGGATGTATAATATTAAACCCCATTTTTATGTGTTATTTTTGGAAAAATATTAATTTCTACTATCATTTTTTTTACATATAAAACATTGTTTTTGAAAAATATGATATACTATTAATATTATATTCAAACATGTTAGATAAAACCTAGAATTGACATTTTTATATAAAAATATGAATGAAAACATTATTAAAATAAAATATAATGGTTTTAGTTAAGGAGAATTTTTTTATAAAAAAGAAAAATCATTATTTTAATGACAATATATGATTCATAAATAATTAATTATAAAAAATATATTTATATATTTTTTTAAGAAATAATAAAAATAACTTTTGAAACATTCATAAAATTAAAATATCCAAATTAAAATCATTTTTGGAATTAAAATATCAAAATTATCTTAGGGGATCATTTGATAAATTTCTGAAATGTTTAATTTTTCATTGAATAGTGAAATTAAGAATATCTCTTTAAAACTACATTTTCAATTAATTTTTTTACAAAGAAATTTTTTTACACAAATAATTTAAAATTAAAATTAGATAATAAATTATATTATTAATTCAATTTATTTTATTGTAATCCAATTTATACTTATGTTTCATATTAGATATTTCAATACAAATAAGAATTATCATATTAGAGAACTATTTTTTCATCAGGTCTCTGATTATAATTTTTAATAATATTTATATATATAAGTGAGTAGCCTTTTTTAAAATGAACACTAAATTTTTAATAAGATTAAATAATAATATATAATAAGTTAACTTTAATTTTTGGTCAAATAGAATAATTAGAATATTAAAAAATAATTACCATGATTAAGGTTAAAACCACCCTACGGTGAAGAAATATGAAAATATAAGGGGGTAAAATGGCTTAATTTTGTTTTAAAATCCATTTTTTGGACATATATAAACATTATATAATATAATGTTTTATTATTATCCATTTTTTAGTCTTTTTTAATGTAAAAAATGTTCATACACTTTATTCATTACAAAAATACCATTTATATCATTTCCCCCACTTATAAAAGGGAATATAATGTTCTCTCCACTTAGAACTTATAATACATTTTGATTCTGATAAGACCTAGAAAAATTATTTCTTTATTACCCTTATCACATCCTATATTCTTCATATTTATCATTAATCCATCCTTGGATAGCATTTTTTGTAAACCTAAAGAGGTTATTCGATGAATAGGTATTGTTCCCAATCGAGCATTCCTATTTTTCTTCTTCTATTAACTCACTAAGATAATCCTCCATTATGATGATTTAATAAAACTAATATATCACTATACATTGTTTTTAATATTTTAATTTAATAACTAATATTTACATCCCCTTCCATCAAACGGGAGACGAAACATGTTGATTGGGTGTACATCAGACCACTGTCTCACGAACAGATGAAATTTATTTTCATTTATTAGAAAAGAAATTGGATATAATGGTGGATTTATTATATTTATATGAAATTTATAAAATAAATATACATATGGAGCTATAATATCACATATAACTTCTTATTTTCTATTTTTTTGGAATATGATAATGACTCCTATATGTACGAAAAAATATTGCATCTCAAACCGATGTGATTCTTATTTAAATTATGAATCACATGGAATGTAGTATAGAAAAATGTAAAGAATATATGTGATATATATTAAACAATAAAAAATATATAATGTTGAATTATTATTTTCCATTCCTTCATTCTATTCATTGAGAATATGGAATAAATATTTATGTGAATGTATTCCATACCATCTGCATAAAAATGTTTATTCATTTATCTATATATTATTTTTTGGATGAAAATAATTATGTATATAATGAATCTATAATATATTTATTTCCTTCCAAATTTTTTTGGTTCATTTAGCAATAATCATATTAATTTTTAATAACTACTAAACAAAAACATACATGAAAAATGAAGTAGTTATCACCCAAAATAGTGAATTTAATAACGAATTTTTAATTAAATTGTGATACAAAGATATAATTAATTCATTTATGTTATGATATATATGATATGGGTTTTATAATATATATATATAATAAATTTATTTTTATTATATGGAATTTTAGAATTCGTATGATGGACATCAATACCTGAGATATGGTATTTTATTCTTGCCTTTATTTTTTTTGGGAAAATAAGACTTATAAACCACTACATTATTTTATGTGTCATATGTAGTACCCACAAAATATATTTACTATTATTATCATGAAATTATGGGATATACATTTCTATCTAACATTCCTTCATGCATGGATATTATTTATCTAATGATGCTAATGTGGTAAAATGTTTTTTTGCAACAATCTCATTGTTTTTCATTATTGTTTTTCATTAATTTTCAAAATATGAAATATTACCATCTATCTCCCATGAAACTCATGAATTTATTTATCCTATGGATGTTTAATTAATAAAATAGTTATTTTAATATTCCCCTTTTTATTTATTCCTAATTCCAAAAAAATGAATGAAAAACACAATATATATCTCCCATCATCAGTGAACCATTTTTATTAAAAGATCATGTTTTCAAAAAAATAATTTTTTGAATGGTTTATCATTAAGAAATGATGATTAAATAAATTATACCCGTTATTTAATTTTTACTAAATTTTTTCAGTGGAGCCATGTTTTAGTTTTTCAAATATTGTAGGTTTGAATTTTTTCCAAATATTTGAAAGAAATAATTGTTTGAAAAATCACAATAAGAATAGAATTTTACAATGTCGTGACTAAACAATTTTTTGTATCATAAATTAATTTTTTTTATTTTTTAATTTGAAATAATGATCATTAATTAATATGGGGTATGTTCTATATTATAAATAATTTATTTTAATTGAAATAGATATTCTCGTCGTGAATTATTTAATAATATTTCCTATAGTTTCTATTCATCAATGACAACATCATTAGGAAATTCTTATGATATATTGTGTATATGATCCAATGGTTCTATAAAAATTATTTCAATTTTTTTTATTTGATTAGAATAAAAATAGTTTTTATGAAACCCATTCATTTTATATGGGTTTTCATATGAATAATTGAATAGATTTTTATGAAAATCATTTCTTTTCCTTGAGATTTCCTATAAATAATTTTTTATGAAACCCATTACCTTTATCATATTTTATATTATGATGAACATTTAATGATCTTGTGGAAGAAAATAATATGGATTATGTTCTACGTGGGACGCAAATTTCCCTCTAATATATTGTAGGTTTATTTATATCTTAGGGGATATTTATTTGAAGCAATATGATGTACATGATCCACTATGGTCCAATATTCTTGAACTTCTAGGGTAAATTAATAGTGCTTCTTGATATTTTTTGAAATGGGAAACATTTTTTATTCGGGATCTATTGTGATGTGATAGTCTCAGTTTATCCATAACATATAAAATTTATTATATAGTTATCGTGGTGATACACTAATATAACATGAACCTATGGTTCGTGATAAGTTTATGATCATTTTTTAACATTATGATTCCTATATTTTTATGTGATAATATTTATTACATGGATCTTCATTATGGTAAATTATTGATTGGTATTAAATTGTGTCTACAATATTTATAATATCATGCCCTATTGATTATATTATACATTAAAATTATCATCATTTTATATCATTCTTGTTTACCCTTAATAGTCGAATCGGGACACGTTTTCTTATGTTTCATTTCCCTATGTTTTGAATAAATTCCATGTAGGGTATTTCTATAAACTGTGTAAGTAGGATCATCTTTATGGGGGTTATTAATGATATTTTATGAAATAATATGACCGTGTATCTAGTCTCCATAGCCACTAATATATTTCAGACCATGGGAATGTATTTTTAAAATGTATTTAATAACCATCTTGTATTATTTTATTTCATTATATGAAAACCTAGGGCCATTATAATTTTTCAACATGGAATTATTGATGAATTAATGGGCAATGGAGAGGGATGTGGAAGATACTATCTCAAGGACATAGTGATATTTCTATAATCACAATAATTAACCCAGGGATATAGAGTGACTCATCCCAAACCCATAATTATTCATTGAGAATAATATATATTTATACATTGAAACATTTTTAATGGATACTATATAAAAACTACCTTATAAGTTTACATAATATGGAATTAAATGAATAACTCACATTGAGGATATTTTTAGGTTTAGAGTTTTAGTGAATTAGGCCATAACTATTACATAAAAACTTGAATATTACAAGTAGACACTACTACTCAATATCCATTTTTTCATAAGATAAAAACTCTTGAAAAAAAAGAGTCATGTCTATTTCCATGATTTAGAAACATGACTTTTCCTTGATCCCATCCTTGACCCTATTCATCTTTAAGTCATTTGGAAAACATTTCAAAAAAATAGTATGATAATAAAAATCTCAGTAAGGGTTATAAAATAAGGAAGGAAAACATTATCCCATCAATAAATACAAATCAATGAAACCATACTTTTCAATCATAACATACCTTATGGAATCATAAGATTTATGAATAACACACACAAATCATAAATCGTAAAGTTTACTTATAGAATCCATATCAAACTTACATTGTAGAAATAATAGATACATATGGAGTTACACTTGGAATACCCATCACGGTATATTCCCTAAATCAGGAGAAACATCACATTTACCTCGGTCACGTTACCCAATGCATTGGAGAGCTATCTCGGGCTCACCCACCCTAGGTTTATCATGGAACCACCCATATACGTAAAAAATCCCCAATAACCATAACATAATCCTAACATATGAAACATGTATAAAGGAAAGATATCATTTCCACATTACAATATATCAAATAAAAATATTAAAATAAATCATGTTTTATCAAATCATTTTCAAAACCATTTAAAAAGAGATTTTGGAATCAATGTATCCCATACCACTTTGAATATTTTAAATGAATTATCATTTGAAAACATTAATGTTCATATAAATAAATCCTAAAACCAATTTTGAGAACATGGACATTAATTAGAAATATTTATAAGAATAAATCATTAAAACATTTAAAACGATATTTTAGTTAATGAGTTTTTAACAAAAAGAGAGACGCTAGAATACAAATAATTGAAGAATAAATATTAATCAGAAAATTATAATATCATGAAAATAAATGAATTAATGATATAATATTTCAAAGGACTGTATATACACCATATAAGAGTGAATTAGTGAATAACAACAATTAAGTCTCAATGGAAATGTAACATGGGATGAAATCTCTTATAAAGATGGTATCCTTAAATTAAGGATAAATCAATCACATAATTATGTGTGAAAAATATAAATACACCCAATATAATTGGATATTATCTGAATAACAATCATAGGTCATTCACACATATTCATTGGGTGACATATTCAATGAGTATAAGTTGAACTCAAAGAATTGAAATTGGGTTAAGAAGTTCCCTTGTAAAAATTAGACAGCCTAACAGCGTCACATTAAAATTCATAAAATGATTTGATGAGATAAAAAAGGGAATATAATCACTTGGATATAAAGTTTAAATAAATAAGGATATATAATAACATATCCCAACATAATAATATGTAAATTAAAAGACATAACAAAAAGAAGTCTTTTATAAACAGGAGGGTGAATGGTTCCCTTACGGATTTGTTAATTTACAAAAAATACGCCACAAGAAAGAAGGATCATAAAACTAATATGTAAATACTCATAAATGAAATTATATTACATAAATAGTACAATCATGGGAAGTACATACACCACACAAAAGGAAATAGTGTCAAAGATAGCATGAATCTCACGAGAATAAAAAGTGAGAGCAAACCCTTTACCACATTGTAATCAAATGAGTCGTATGACCAAAAGATAATAAACACCAAATGAATCACATAATACCATGAATTTAATGAGAATCATGATAATATACATCAATTTTCAGTACACAATACACCATATGCAATGAATAATTGGTGAAGAATGGAAATCTCACGAAATTAAAAGTAAGATAAGAAAGTCCCTTACCTCATGTCCGACTTGACTCGATCATTAATTAATCTCTTTAATAATAAACTAAAGTTAATTTTTACTTTCTTAAGAACCTTTTTAAAGTTTATTATTATTTTTATATAACTTATTACTATGTTATAAACATTATGTAGTCATTTAAGTTAATAACGTTCATTTTGTCGATATTTGGTACTTGAGTTAAAAATGAACACCTTATATTTACAACATGTCCATGTGGTCAATATTCCATTATATCCAGAATGATAATAATTATTTAGATATCTTATATATCATATATATCCAATATATACATGTATTTATAATAATAAATAACATTTGGAGGCGAGAAATGAAATACACCGTTCGTAGAGACTGTAAGATGTACGAACGCATGAACGCTACTTTCATTTATATTTCTTATTATAATGTAATTAAAACATAATGATACATAGTTATAATATAGTTACACTATAATATCATATATAATATCATTAAATCTATCCTTTATACATCCCACATAAGGCATTAACGAGTCACATCACTTTAAGATGGAGGTAGTCCACACTTCCTCAATTGAAATTATCATATTTACCCACAATGGAAACAATAAAGGCTTGATATAATTGGGAAGTAAAAAAGTATAAGGAAATAATAAACATAATATATATCATATATAAATATGGTTCCATCATAATGGCCACCATGAGAGGCTGTAAGATGTAATTGACCAATCATCGTTTCATGAGGCGTTAGTTTTCCATCCACAGAATCATTATGTTTTTCATCCATTAGATACAGGTCTGTGTTAGTGTAGTTCGAATATTTCTCATAAAAACATACTATTATATTGAGGATACTGGTTTTGTTACAAATTAATGGAATAAAAAGAGGTTAGGTGTTGGATAAGTAAAATAAAAGAAAACAATGTAAGAGAAAATGTTACCTTTAATTTGGGTAAATCCCTTTTGTTTGAACCAAAGGACTTATTGAAGTGCCTTATGCCTAAGTTAAGTCTTCTAGGAGGAGTAGGGGGGTGTAGGTAGATTAATTGGGTAGATTTTGTATGAGTAAAAATGCTTGAGAGATGTGTGGTATTGGTTAGAAGTGGTCTCATTTTATAAGGGAGAGGAGGGGCTCTTTAGGAAAGTGTGAAAACATTATTTTATTATAAACTTATATTCGGTTTCAAAAGATCCAAAAAAAATTAAACTCATAGATAAGATGACTCATATTTGAAATAAAATCATCCAATAGGAATTGGACAGGGTTTGGATATTATTTTAGTCTTTATAATCTTATTTATTTAAATCATTTATTAATGAGGTAAACACTGCATCATTATTGTGTCATAAATAATATAATTCATTTGATGTCTAAAAATTATATAAAAAATACCATGATTTAGGAAATATTTTTATCTTTCCAATGAATATTTATAGTTGAAAATATAATTTATATAATACCATGTAAAAATTAATTACTAAAATATTGTTGTTAATGGAAATTTTGTCTTTACATTAAATTAATTAATCTAAAGTGTCATTATCATTCATAAGTGGCTCCATGGGGTCCCAAAATCGACCCAAGTATTCCAATGGTCGGTCCCTACCCATCTAATAAGGTTAGGAAAATTTTTAAGGTAATTTTGAATTATTATAATATTCTTTTAACCTTGAATTACCCTATTTACCTTTAACTGCGGTAAATAAAAGTCAAATGTTACTATTCACCAAAAATTATTTTCATCTTAGTGAACCAAATTTTACTTCTTGATAACAACCATATATGTTGGATTTTTGAAATTCAATTCACAGAAGTGGTAAAATTTCATTTAAATGAAAAGGTCAGTTTTTTTAACTACCACTAAGTGGTTTCACTAATCATAAAAAATTGTAGTTTTTCAGAAAAATAACAAAAAATCAGCATAAGGTATATTTGATATTCAGAATTCAAAAATAATATATATTCTTACAAATTCAAAACATGGAAGTGTAATTAAAAAAAATTAAAATCAATTTCCGTTATCAAAACAAATAGCGTGTTTTTAAAAAACAATAACTATCAAAAGATTGATACTTGTTTATATCCAATTTCAAAGTGAAATTAATTCTAATTACCAACATTGGATTAAATGGTAAAAATATATTTTGGTTTCACTTTAAACCCAATTAAAAATATAATCTAGCAATATAAATAAATTAGATTAAAAGGAACTTTTGAATTAAAATATAATATTTTTCACTATTCATTAAAAAATGAACTTTATCGGAAAAATTCCAAAATATTTCACAAAGTAAATTTTGATGTCCCAATTCTAAAGATGGATTTTATTTGGTCATATATAATTTATTAAAGTGACCAAAACTATATTTAAAAAGGGTTCTCCATTAAAAGGCGATAAATCAGCCTTTTAATGTAAAAGTTGATGGGCGTGTGACTCAAGGAAGGTGTTGTGTGCGAGGCAGGTGCTCGACTCGAGGTTGGTGGGAACCATGATGGTCATTAGGTTTTATAATGTGGTAATTTTAATTGAATGTTCACCCCATTTGAGTTGTATGGTTTCCCGCTTCCCTTAAAGTGGCTTTTTGAAAATTGGAAAAAATGGTTTGCAGGCTTAATGTAAATACATTTAACAATATTGTATAACTATATTGTAGTTTGTTTTTTTCATTCCCACCAATACAATGGCTAGGAGTTAACTACCATTTAAAATAAAAATATTATATTTTTAGTGTGCCATGTAAGATTTCAATGAAACCCATTGTTGCGTATTGGGTACTCTATCGAACATTGAAACCCTTTTAAAGTAAAAATAATATTTAATTCAAAAATATTAATAAATATGAAATATATCTTATTATTCATTTAACTAGGATGTTACATCCTTCCCCCCTTTTGGGAATTGCATCCTGAAAATTTTAAAATTGTGCTCAAGAGCTTCATTGAAATCCCCACATCGAAAAAAGATTCAATAAAACTATAACTTTAAAATAAAGGAAAAGAAGTACAAAGGTTAACCGAGACAATAGATACTAAGATTCCATGAAAACATGGATATTGAGGAGAAAAAATCCATCACGTTCTGATGGAGAGTTATAGAAAACATGTTTAGGAGAAATTTAACCACCAGAAAATCACAAACTTGTGATGGGTTAAACAGTCTTTGATTCCCCAATAGGAAAAGTTAACAAACAAGGTTTTTGTTTAAACTTAATTTTCTTTGAAGAATTTACTTATGAGTTTAACCAAAAACATAAGGAAATATAATTACTTTTTATGTAGACATTCATATTTTACAGGATTTATAACCAAAAACTCATATTTCTTCCTAACCATGAGTATTCAGGATGACTTTTTTCACATTAAGAGCGCTATAATCAACTTCGAGAGAATCACATAATCCAAAAAATATGAACTATATATTTCCAATGTAATTAGATATTAACTAAAACCAAAATTTTTAGTATAATATCAGATAATCCCCCAAAAGGATAAACTTTTACATAAAGAAAAACTACTCTTAATCTACAAAATTTGTCTAACAAAACACAAAGTTCAACAAAGACCATTCAATAAACAATTTTCCCTAAAATTCTTCAAAAGTCATACAAACTATGATTTTAACCCAAATATCATGAGGATTAATTAAATATAATTCCAAGATACATCTTAACATTTATCTCCAAGTAACACCAGTTACTCATAAAGTCTCATATTAAAATTTAATTAACCTAATCCCATAGTCTCCATGATAGGTTAATCATTTTCATAAATAAATGAAATCATCAAGTGTCCATAATAAAAACATAGATTCTTCCAAAATGAAATTTCAACCACTATTCCACTGTTGAAATCCCTTAGTATTCTATCCTCATTAGGAATACATTGATTCCTCAAAAGAGAGAATGTCTTCCTCCACATCCTTTATCACTTAATCACTAAATCATTTTTCTATACAAAGTATATCCATTTGATAAAACATAAGTTCCAAAAATCAACTTATTCTTATTCTATAAAATCATTTTACTAAAATAATAAGTCATACTAACCAGGGAATTCAAGTAGGCTAGTTGTAGGCGATGCGCCCTTATCGCCCTTCGGTTGTGGGTTCAATTTCGGCAGCCTTGTCGAATGTGACGGGTTATCACCCATCCTACAGGTTGTCCTATTTATAAAACTAAAAAATAACCCTAACATGTTTTAACCTCAAATGTTTCCTTATACCTCTCATTTTCATCCAAATTAATTATGATCTCAACATCTTAATTCTTGAAGTCTTATTTCACCACCATATAATAAAATAAAACAATTCCCAAAATGAAGAACATCATACCTTGATCATGGTGTCCATTTGGTTTCATCATCATCTTGTTCACGTAGGTAGAAGGTCCATGTATTACAAAATTGATTTAGAGATCCATAAAAATAATTTTCTTCTTCCATCCAAATACACCTTGTACAACATGGGTCATATGGGTGTTCATAGAAAAATAGTTTTGGAAAATAATCATGTGTGACATATAATTTCAAAACATCTGATAAAACATGACTTCTATAAAACATTCGAACTGAATTTGAGTTGAAACATTCAATTAACGGTCCTTTTAAAATAACATAAGTATGTGTTGAGAGACTATATTTTAAAATCAAATATCAATATGTTGCGCAAGGGTCTCCTTCTTCAGCACCTTTTTTAAAATCATAATATTCTTCAAAATCATGTTATAAGGTAAAATATTTGAAAATTCCTTGATAATATTTCACTTTATTGAAAATATGAGAATAATTTGAAAATAGGATTTTTCTAAATACAACCCATGATGCACGATGATAACGAGGTATAATGGAGGTGTTTGATATCTCAAAAAACTTCTTGCAAGTGATTTTTATTATAAAAAACGTTTCACAATCATCTAAACATGACTTTGCAATAATTATTGCAAGAATGCTATCAGGAAGAGATAGGAATGTCGTTTGAGATCCTCCTCCATCCATTTGTAACTGAATTTCCTTGATATGAAAAAGTTATAAAACAATGATTTAATAGAAATAATATATTGGGACTAACCATATGTCTAACGAAAATTCCTAATCCCTAAAGTTGTCTAAACTAACCTCTGATACCAACTATAAGGACCCGACCATATAACATTACATAATATTGAATTAAATGAATAACTCACATTGAGGATCTTTTCTGGTTTAGAGTTTTAGATTATTAGGCCATAACTATTACATAACAACTTTAATATTACAAGTATACACTACTAATCAGTATCCATTTTTTCATAAGATAAAAACTCTTGAAAAAAAGAGTCATGTCTAGTTCCATGTTTTAGACAGCATGATTTTTCATAGATCCCATCCTTGACCCTATTCATCATTAAGCCCAGTGGAAAACATTTCAAAAAATTGATATGAGCATAAAAAGCTTAGTAAGGGTTATAAAATAAGCAAGAAAAACATTAGCCCATCAATAAATACAAATCAATGAAACCGTACTTTTCAATCGTAACATACCTTATGAAATCATAAGATTTATGAATAACACACACAAATCATAAATCAAAACAGTTACTTATGGAATCCATATCAAACATACATTGTAGCTATCATAGATACATAGTGAGTTACACTTGAAATACCCATCATGGTATATTCCTTAAATCAATTATGAGAAACATCACATTTACCTCTATCATGTTACCCAATGCATTGGAGAGCTATCTCGGGCTCACCCACCCTAGGATTATCTCGGAACCACCTGTATACGTAAAAAATTCCCAATAACCATAACATAATCATAACATATGAAACATTTATAATGTGAAGATATCATTTATATATTCCAATATATCAAATAAAAATATTGAAATAAACAATGTTTTATCATATCATTTTCAAAATTATTTAAAAAGATATTTTTGAATCAAAGTGTCATATACCACATTGAAGCTTTTAAATGAATTATCATTTGAAAAAATTAATGTACATATAAATAAATCCTAAAACCCATTTTGAAAACCTGGACATTAATGAGAAATATTTAGAAGATTAAATCATTAAAACATTTAAAACGATATTTTAGTTAACGAATTTTTAACAAAATGAGAGACGCTTGAATAAAAATTAATGAAGAATAAATTTCAATCATAAAATTATAATATCATTAGAATAAAGGAATTCATGAAATAATATTTCAAAGGAAATTATATACACCATATAAGAGTGAATTGGTGCATAACAACAATGAAGTCTCAATGGAAATGTAAATTGGGAGGAAATCTCTTATAAAGATGGTATACTTAAATTAAGGATAAATCAATCACATAATTATGTGCGAAAAATATAAATGCATCCAATATAATTGGATTTTAAGTGTAAAACAATCATAGGTCATTCACACATATTCATTGGATGACATATTTAATGAGTACAAGTTGAACCCAAAGAATTGAAATTGGGTTAAGAAGTTCCCTTTTAAAAATTTGATAGCCTAACATCATCACTTTAAAATTCAGAAAATGAGTTGTTTAGATAAAAAAGAGAATCTAATCACTTTTATATAAAGTTTATATCAATATGGATGTATAAGAACATATCCCAACATAATAATATGTAAATTAAAAGACATAAAAAAAAGTCTTTTATAAAGAGGAGGGGGAATGGTTCCCTTACCGATTTGGTAATTTGTAAAACATACGCCACATGAAAGAAGGATCATAAAATGAAGATTTAAATACTCATAAATTAAAGTGTATTACATATAGAGTACAATCATGGGAAGTACATACACCACACAAAAGGAAATAGTGGCAAATATAGCATGAATCTCCCGAGAATAAAATGTGAGACGAAACTCTTTACCACGTTGTAATCAACTGGGTCGTATGACCAAAAGTTAATAACCACCAAATGAGTCACAAAATACCACGAATATAATGAGAATCATTAATATATATATCAAACGTCATTACACAATACACCACATGCAATGAATAAGTGGTTAACAATGGGTATCTCACAGAATTAAAAGTGAGATAAGAAAATCTCTTACCTCATGTACGACTTGACTCGACTGTTCTTTAATCTCCCGAAAAATAAACTAAATTTAATTTATACTTTCTTAAGAACCTTTTTCATGTTTATTATTCCTTTTATATAACTTATTACCATTTTATAAACATTATGTAGTCATTGAAGTTAATAACATTCATTTTGTCGATAGTTGGTACTTGAGTCAAAAATGAACAACTTATATTTACAAGTTGTCCATGTGGTTAATATTCCATTATATCTAGAATGATATTCATTATTTAGATATCATATATATCATATATATCCAGTATATAAATGTATTTATAATAGTACATAACATTTGGAGGTAAGAAATGAAATGCACCGTTCATGGAGACTGTAAGTCGTACGTAGGCATGAACGCTACTTTCCTTTGTATTTATTATTTTAATGAAATTAAAACATAATGATACACAGGTATATTATAATTAAAGTATAATATCATATATAATATCATTAAATCTATCCTTTATACATCCCACATAAGGCATTAACGAGTCACATCACTTTAAGGGGGTGGTAGGTTCACTTCCTCAAATGAGATTGTCGTATTTACCCACTATGGAAACCAAAAAGGAATGAAATAATTGGGAAGTACAAAATCATAAAAAAATAACAAACATAATATATATCATATATAAATACAGTTCCATCATAATGGCCACCATGAGAGGTGGTAATATGTAATTGAGCAATCATTGTTTCATGAGGCGTTAGTTTACCATCCACAGAAACATTATGTTCTTCATCCATTAGATGGAGGTGTGTTTTAGTGTAGTTAGAATATTTCTCATAAAAAAATCCTATAATATTTAGGATAATGTTGTTGTTTCAATGAAAAGAATAAAAAGAGTTTAGGGGTTGGAGAAGTAAAATAAAATAAAACAATTTAAGAGAAGTTGTTACCTTTAATTTGGGTAACTCCCTTTCGTTTGAACCAAGGGACTTCTTGAAGTGACTTATGCATAAGTTAAGGCTTCTAAGAGGAGGAGGGGGATGTATGAAGATTAATTGGTCAGAGTTTGGATGATCGAAAAGGCTTGAGAGGTGTGTTTAATTGGTTATAAGTGGTCACCTTTTATAAGGGAGAGGAGGGACTCTTTAGGAAAGTGTGAAAACATTTTTTTATTATAAACTTATCTTAGGTTTAAAAAGGTACAAAACAAATTAAAGTCACATATAAGATGACTCATATTCGAAATAAAATCATGCAATAGCAATTGGACAGGTTCTTAATAATATTTTAGTCTTTATAATCTTATTTATTTAAATCATTTATTAATGAGGTAAACACTGCATCATTATTCTGTCATAAATAATTTAATTCATTTGATGTCTAAAAATTATATAAAAAATACGATTATGTAGGAAATAATTTTAGATTTCAAATTAATATTTATAGTCTAAAATTTAATTTATATAAAACCATATAAAAATTAATTACTAAAAGATTTTTGTTAATGTCAATTTTGTCTTTACATTAAATTAATTAATCAAAAGTGTCATTTTCTTTCATAAGTGGCTCTATGGGGTCCCAAAATAATCCCAAGGATGCCCATGGTCGGTCAATACTCATTAAATAATTTTAGGAAAAGTTTCAAGGTTATTTTGAATTACTATAATATTCATTTAACCTTGAATTACCCTATTTACATTTAACCGCGGTAAATAAAAGTCAAAAGTTACTATTCACCAAAAAATATTTTCATCCTGATGAACCACATTTTACTTATTGATAAAAAACATGTATGTTGGATTTTTTAAATTCATTTCACAGAAGTGGTAAAATTTCATTTAAATGAAAAAGTGAGTTTTTTTAACTACCACTAAGTGGTTTCACTATTCATCAAAAATTGAAGTTTTTCAGAAAAATACCAAAGAGTCACCCTAAGATATATTTGATATTCAGAATTCAAAAATTATGTCTATTCTTCCAAATTTAAAACATATAAGTGGAATTAATTAATTTTAAAATTAATTTCTGGTATCAAAACAAATAGAATTTTTTAAGAAACATTAACTATCAAAAGATTGATACTTGTTTTTGTCCAATTTCAAAGTGAAAATAATTCCAATGACCAACATTGGATTAAATGGTAAAAATATATTTTAATCTCACTTTAAAACCAATTAAAAAGATAATATAACCATATAAATAAATTATATTAAAAGGAACTTTTGAATTAAAATACAATATTTTTCACTATTCATTAAAAATGAACTTTATCGTAAAAATTCCAAAACATTACACAAAGTTAATTTTGATGTCCTCAATCGAATGAAGGATTTTATTTGGTCATATAGAATGTATTTATGTGACCAAAACTAGATTTAAAAAGGGTTTGCCAATAAAAGGCGATAAATCAGCCTTTTAATGTAAATTATGCTTAAAATTAGATTCATTCACATTTTAAGCATCCAACTTTTTATTGGATTATGTAAATACATTTAAAAATATTGTATAATCATATTTTATTTAGTTTTTTCATTCCCTCCAATACAACGGCTAGGATCTAACTATCATTTAAAATAATAATATTATATTATTAGTGTGGCACGTAAGATTTCAAAGAAACTCATTGTTTCGTATCGGGTATGTGATCGAACATAGCAACCCTTTTAAAGTAAAATTATTATTTAATTCAAAAATATTAATAAATATGAAATATGTATTATTCTTAATTTACCTGGGACGTTACAGATACTTCTTACTTTATCCAGGTTTTGTTGAAACAATTAAATTTTGGTATCTCCATTACCTGATTTCTTTTATTTTTTCAAACATAATTGGTGAGTGTGAGTTATAAAATAGATGATAAATATGGTTAAATTATAAATAAAAGAGGGATACTAATTTTATTAATATCTAATAAATATAAAAAAGTGACCCAACCAAATATCAGGGAAATTTTTTTAGGTGAAATGAGGTTTTAATATAACATATTTGATTAACTAGAACGTTTTTTCATACCAATATTCACCCCACCGCTCTTATATTATCTATCACTTCATTACACTATGGGTATAACAATTGATATCAATGTGTATGTTTATATCCCTAAAATTATTTTAATATGAATCAATCAAATTAGTTCATAGTGTCTAATTTTAAAGTTTAGTTATATTCTATCAATGAAATGGAAAATTGATAACATAATAATAACACTAATGTGATTATTTACCATGGAAAATCATATGGGATTACTATGATTCAAATAGAAGTTATTAAGATTTCACATAAGGAAGTTTTGGATGTTTATAATTCTATATTTTTTTATTTCATACAATTATTTCAGATGATTTTCTTAATATCCAAGCATTCATTTTATTGATTAGTTTATCGATGATGATAAGATCTTAATGAATATAAATGATTTTATTATCAACCTATTATAACAGATATACCGGTAGCTTAAAGAAGAAAAGATAATGTTATAAGATAAAAATAACTTCATGTGAACCATTAATATTATATAAATATTGATATACACAAACTGAAAAGATTCAATACCAGACTAGTTGATATTGAAATTGATCAAAGGGAAACAAGTAATTCAGTTCTTAATGATATGGAGTAAATGTAAATAATGGGATAAGAATAATGGTAAATCAAAATAGAAAATCTATAAATAATAATTCATTCAAGATATGAAGAAAAAGAAGGATTTAATTACAACACACACGATATAACAACTCAAGGGGGAAAAATACTCAACAAGATAATGAAATAGTTAAGTATTGTATTGACTATATGAACTAAAAAAATATTATAGTATTGTGAAATCATAAATAAACATTACCATGTATTAGTGGATACCATTCATTGTAAGAAGACATTATAGGATGATATGAATACTCTGCTTTAGAAGAAAATAAAATTTCACTAAAAATTAGAGGAGGAGTTCATTTTTAGTTAGGTTGCAATTGTAATAAACAAAATTACAATATTAAATTTATTCTTAAAATTTATTTTATATCCTTATTTTTAAATAGTTGATATTTCTATAAATAATTAGTATATTATTATTGAGGAAACGTGTGAATAATTGTTTTCAAAGAACCTACATTCTATTTGATGACCCGACCTTGTCTACGAATGAACCCCAACAAATAATAAATAATCAATGCGATATAACATGATAAATAAATAAGTATATGTGTTTCTAACATAATTAGAAAGGTCATCTCATTGAGTGAGAAAAATATGATTATTTTTATTAAATGTTAATTAGGCATTATTTTTTCAAGGAATGCACATATAATTTTTTTTGATATATAAATTGGAATATATTAACTCCTACAAATTTGATTGAAAATAAATAAAATAGATCTACCATATGAAATAATGGATTTATGGCTGTTTCTAAAATAATTATTAACATGAGAATCATTTATCAATTTCATATAATAGGAGGTGTTAAAATGGGATAAATGGAGGAAATCAATATGAATTTATTGGTAAATCATTTCATTTGATAAAAAATATTATGGGAAGGTGATGAAAAATATGCATCAAAATTTTTCAAGAAATAGTGTTATAAATATAATTCATAATAATTAATTTCATGGGAAAATAAAAACATTATTTTGAAATAAAAAATCAGCATACAGGTTTATATAAAATTAAATTTTATATGTAATAGATGTATTTCACATAAACATATAGGTTAAATAGATAAAATATTTTCATAGTGAAAAACATTATAAGAATAATGTTTTGCAATGACACTATAAATTGTGAGGTGTTAATAGATGATTGATAGTTTAAGAGCCCAAGGATGGTTAGTTTTTGATTTGGGTAATTATTAAAGTAAAAATACTTATGATTTTGAATAGAACAATGATTATATAACAACTAATAGATATATAACAATACAATAAAAATTAATGAATAAATTAAAAATTTGGGTATTTAGAGACTCACTATATTATTCTATATATGGATCGTTAGAACACCCACTCCCAATATATTTAAATGATTTAACTATTTTAAATTTCTATTAAAATTTTGGGGATAAATAAACCATGAGTAGTTTTCCTCAATAAAGATAAGTGGTTTTTACAATTAATAATACTTTATAAATTTTTTTTAAGTAACATAGGTGTTGTCTAGTGAAAATTTTAATTTAAATACACGAGTATAATAAGAATATTCATAGTGGTCTTTATTTTTTTAACCATATATTTCATTAATGGGGTCTCACAATTAGTATCAAGACATGATTATGGAAGGGGGAACCCTGAAAGTGGAGAATAAACACAAATTATTACATAATTCATTTGTCTAACTATAAAAAAATAGATTAATACTATATATTATCAGACTATATTAGTATATCAAAAACTACTAGGAGGGTAACATTTATGAAAAATAAAAATAATAAATTAATTTATTAATGTGAGGATGTTCAAGGGATAATAGAAAACAAGATCCATTTGTTTATCCCCATTGACCATAGAATGTCATCCAATTAAGAATATAAGAAAATTTAGACCCAAAAATTTACATCCAATGTGTATTTAATAAATGGTTGGGTAATTAGTGTTTAGTAAAAGTATAAAAATTTAAATAATATGAAAATAATAATATATAATTCATGTTTATTAATTAATTGTTTTGTAAATGTTTGGTTGAGATCACAGGACATGTTCCATGACAAAGACTATAAATGTTTATATTAAGAAAACAACTAAATTAGGTCAATGTTATAAGAAAAAATATTTTTATTAGTTAATCAACTTTTTCATACACTATGATTCGAATTAGTATAGTTATCATTTTTCTTAATTTTTATTTCAAATTATGAAGGCCACTCACCGATGTGATTTTGTATGCAGCTATAGGTGACTAAATTTCATAGTAATAATTATCATCTCTATAATTATAGTTAAATATATGGTCAATGATTTAATAATGAGTAATAATTTGTAGGATTTTTCTAATAAATTTCAATATGGGTAAACATGTTTCCATATAAATGATTAAATGGTTGTTGATACGAAGTAATGGAAGATCTTATGTAAAAAAATCATTGATGAAAAAGAGATTATGTTGTTGAAACTATTTCATTAAATTACTATATGTTTTCAAAAAAGGAAATAAAGAGGCGGAGATTGTTTTTTTACTTCATGATGACAACAAGATAAGGAGAATTAATTTTAATGGAAATAACCTTTTCCAAAAATATATAAAATGAAACAATTATATATTATTTACTTATGTTAGAAGGTTTTTCTTTCGATTTATTGTGAATAAGAGATAACTAGAATAATTATTTTATAGAGAGGAATAATAAATCCGTAATAGAAGAGAAGAATATTCATGAGTTGAGAAATTTAATAATCTAACCATTGTTTCCTTGAAAGAATCAAACTAACCTGATAAATTTTAATATTCAGGATATAAGTACAACAAAATCATAAGGGATTATTTCTAAAATATAATTGAGGGTTGGTATTGTAAATTGTTGTATTTTTTCTAATAATTTAACAATAAATCAATGGTCAATTAGATTACCAATGAGAATTTTTTTTGACCTCATATTTTTTATTAGAAAAACGTATTTTTTTACCTATTGAAAATAATAGAGAAAAATAATTAGATTGATTACATAGAGTTAAAAGGTATGGAAGTGTTGATTACATAGAATTAAAAGGTATGAACAATACAATTACTAGTTTTTTTGCCACAGATAGTAGGTTGGGGTTGATTAGTGGTATAATCATTTTACAAATTCTCATTTAATTTTAAATCATGAACGTGATAATATTCATGATATAATCAATATTATATATAAATATTATCTTGTGGGTAGTTGTAATGATATAGTGAGAAGGACGAGGTATTTGAAAATTTTTACTGAAAGGCTTACTCCTTTCAATTCATATTGTACAAACCAAAAAAGGATTTTCCACTATCATCAAGATAAATTCTATAACAAAGAATCTACTATTCATTATCATTTTCCAAATTCCATTTTAAGAATCTACAACACCAAAAGAATACAAATTCAACAACTAAAAGCCTTTATAATCCTTCTCTATGAGAATATGGTCTGGATATCTTCATGGGTATACCTACCTTGAAATATTCAATAACTTCTGTATTTTCTGAATCCCTCACCAAATCATTTGAGATTTGGTCTTTTGTTATTTGAAAACTTAATAACTCATGTTACTTATTCTTCAATGGCTCTTATATTAAAAAAAATTCTTTCATCAATACAATTATGTATCAAGAACACAAAAAATCTCAATCATAGTGGGTAAAAGTAATGCCAATTTTTTCTGTATGTGTTCATCATAGAGAGAAAAAACACATTTATCCTAAATAAGGTACAGTATTGTGCACGTGTATCTCATTTATTGAATAATTTAATAATTTTTTATATAACAAATTTATATTCCTCATTAAAATACCCATAATGAATCAGATATATTAATACCACTTCAAAATTGTTTAAATATTTCATTTAAATATATTCTGAATAATGTATCTATTTTTCCTAAATGTTATATATTAATATGCATAACGTTTTTTTATAGTATTTACAACTTTTAAATACACAATAATCATGTGGGTATTCTAAATATTCAATAATTTCATTTAAAATATAAAAATTTTAAGTGTTTTTTCACATTTTCAATAAGACATCTGATCATGATGGAAGTTTGGAATTCATCATTAAATACATTAAGGAGTCATTTTTTTCATTCCTCAAATATATTAATATAGTGAATCATCTCCTAGTAATGTAGTGGAATATAATATGTTTCTTTCATTAATGTATAAATTTTTAATAACTAGGAAATGAAAAATCCTCACATGAAATCATTATCGCTAGAAATATGGTTGACTAAAAATATGTAATATCAAATTCATGAATATTCCATGAACTGGATTCATGGACGTTATCCTTTCATAATATTATTATTCAGTGAAAATATATTAATATGAAACTATATTAATATCACAATATTTCAAAAATACCACGACATTAATCCAATCATTATAACTAGAGATGTTCTTAGTTTGAGACTCTATAATCCATCCATAGTTGTTTTCATAGTCATATATATCCAACACACCTCAATGCATGATTCACAATATGGAAGTGTTCTCATGTCATAATAATTGATTGAGTATGAATTTCTATTTATGTTTGTATCATTGATAATTTCTTTGAATGAACATGTTTGATCCTAAGTAGAATATATTCATGTACAATTGATCAAAAAAAGGTTGTATAAAAGTTATAACACTTGAATATATTAGGAATCATGGATAGGATAGCTCATATGGATCATGATATAGTCATATATTTTTTAAATGGATTAACAATACTCACATGTTTTATGTCACACACTGATGTCTCAACCAGTTTGGTGCTGCTATGTAAGAAAATTTATTCTATATAATTGACTTATATGAGTATCCATATGGTTTTCAACAGGATTCACACATCTCAAACATCTAATATACCACCATTATACCCCACACTAAGGCTATCCCAACTCCAAGGACACATCTGTATATCCATATGTACACCAATGTGCAGACGTATCTTCGTATACATGTGCCCACCCATGCCGCCATGCAAGCTACTCATGTTTCCACTCTATTCTGGTTATAGATGCAACCAAATTGAGTTTTATTAAAAATAAAGCTTTTGAATTTTTTTGTCCATATTATATTTTAATAATTAAACACATTTTTTAGAGAAATCTTTCCCAAATAATTAAATTCCTTACAATTTGTTTTGAAAAGGGTATCCATTTAAAAAACCTCATGAAATAATTGTATTTCATGGTCTTATAAAATATATCTCCAATGCTCTATTTTTAATTCCTCTCCTTTGATTTATTACAATAAAATATTATTCATATTTGCTTATGAAATAATAATAATATTGCATTATATTATTTAAAATCACTCATCACCCAATTTAGTAATGGAATAACATGTCACAATCATTTTTAACTTCTTTAAATTACTTTTAATCATGTAATTGGATATATGAAACGTTCAACAATCATAATAATTATTAGTGAAAATTTCTTATGCATTACATTTAATGCCACTAAAAAAAATCATAATAATTCTCCTAGAATAATCACTTCACTAAACATGTCTATACTAATTTAAAACAAAAGAATAAATAATATAAATTTTCTCCCCCTTTTTATTTTTTCTCAATATCACATAAAATTTTAATTATCAATTTCAATTATCAAATATTTTCTCCCCATTAATGGAAATAAAATGTAAAGGATAAGTGGGGACAAAGGAATTTTTATATAAAATTTTATCCTCCCAAATATGATTTTTTATTTTAAACACTAATAAGAGAGGGATTATATAACATGGTTCTATTAGAAACAAGACTTATATAATCAAAACTATTTATTCATGGGATAATCTGGTGTAAATAACAAGATATATATTTCCAATATTGTCTATATTGTTTTTAAACAACCATTCATGTTAAACCATGCTCATAAATTTTTAGTAATAATGATAGGTGATGATATTACATGAAATATATGGTCCTTTACTTTATCAAAAACATTTGATTATTCATGTATATAATATTAACTCCCCCTTTTCATAATACTTCAATTAACAAATATTAGATTTAAATAAAAAATATTAACATAATTTAGAATTATTGATAATGGTGTGTTTGGTATTCTGAAAATTCAATCATTAACATGTTGTTATAAAATTCAAGATTTATATGAAATTTTTATGCATCCTCCTTTCACAATATTTTACCCCTCAATAGATGCACTAATGTTCTTTATCTTGATGAGTTTCTTACTCTGAAAATCCATGAAATAAATCATCAATTTTTTACTCCATATATGACAGGTCCAGTTATCTCTTTCAATTATATTAATGTTATCTAGAAAAGACATAGTATAAAAATGAATAGGGATAAACCTCTATATTTCTCAAAAGAAACCCTAATTCTGAGATCTTCTTATCATCCAAAGCCACTAATTTCTTATAATCATAATATATAAAAATTTATTAAATATCTTATTTATCTTCTTATTATCATATGTTTTACTATTTATTTATTTCCCTTGATCAAATTCATTAAGTGTAAAAAAATAACATTTTATAATCATTTTTCAGAGATTATCATATCTATTTTTTCTTTCAAATTTATGATATTTTCTTATAAGACAGTTATTATGAGTTTATAAATTTTGGTACTTAAAACACACTTATATGAAACTAAATTCCCTAATCGAGGATAATAATCTACTTTTCCATCATAATATTCATTTATTCTGAATATTTAATCTCTTTATTTTTCATAGGATTGAAGTCCCTATATAGGGATTATTTTCACTTCCAAGAATTCCTAAAATTTCAAGTCTATTACATAATAATGAGGTTAGATCAAATGAAAAAATTGATATAAGAGTAAACCCATATTTCTTCTCTCCTTGATTGATATACCATAACTAGTGGAGCTCTTTTAATATGATTGGGCTTGATAGATTTGAAACACCTAATCATTATATATCTAATTCCCCCACAATAATATCACTTAGGTTCCTCCATATTTTATACAACCACTATTCCATATTTTCTTAGGAATAAAAAATTAAAACCTGATTTCATATTTAGAATCATCTTTTATGTTATAAATGATGAGTTATATTTTAGAGGGATATTAAACATATTTTTATAGTTGTTAATACTCTTCTCATGGAATCATATATTCATACATTTCTATTAGAATTTAGCATCCATTATATTCATATTTGATGAATTATACATACCATATATTCTAATTTCTTCATAATGTGTTTTGAGAGGTATGATGCTAGTGTTCAACTCATTATCAATGGGAATTTTCATAAAAATATATTGTGACTTATCATCATTCACATCTCAAATCGCCTTCATCAAGGTTACCATTATTGTGATATTAAGATTCATGGACACTTTTTATCAATGATTATTTTCCCATTTACTAATTATTTACTATCAAATAGTAACCATCATTCCTGATTCTCTATTTTTCTTCTTTGTCATTTCTCACGTATTTCTCAAAGATGAATCTTGATGTTATTATCACCTCATTACTATAATCCCTTCACTTTTCTTAATCCATGATACAAAATAATATTTAAAATAATTTCCCAATTCCATGATTATTTTTTAGAGAAAAATACACTTATATTTTTATCATATGGTGAAAACACAATTTCTTAGATCACATATTCTTCTTCATCTTATCATAAAATGTAAGGATATTGATTTTAGCTCTAATTCCTTACTTATTCATTTTAAAATTTTCAACATTTCTAAAATAAGGGAATTGATCCAATTCAAATCATTATCATATTTAATCTTTAAGACATCCTAGGACATCAGTGGTAACCTTAATTAATACCAGTTGTAGATTCCGAGTATCATTTTTGTTCCATTGAGTGGGTGGGGGTGATTCATTGATACCCACATTTTATAAAAAAAATTAATAAACCTATTGATATTATTAAGGTTATATAGACACTTAATATTATCTCTCATTCCGACTTTTTTTAGTTTTAATAATTGAGATAGAATTAAAAAATATATATATGGTTCCTATGAAAGGCCTATTGCATTCAATATTAGTTATACCCCCACCATGGATTTTCAAATACCTATAAAAAATTATTCAAAAAAGAATCCATTTTTCTAATTATTCTTAAATATTATAATGTAAAAAACTACAACAATTTAATGATAATGATCTAAGAAAGAAACAATTCTAGAATCTGAGCAGGTAGTTCAATAGGTCTTTTTCTGTACACCTTCAACAAGATCATCGAAATATTATTATTTTTCTCCAAAGTCTCAGGAAATAATTAGTGATTTTATCCTTTTACATTTCAATACTTAGGTACACATGCATCTTTTATTTAATATGATCAAAAAATATATCTATTTATTTAATTGATAGAAATATGTATTTGGATTCTCAAAATTATATATCCCAATAAATGTATATTTTCTCACAATATTATACACAGAAACTACATAAACTATATGCACACTTTTATCCACAATATTAAAGAATATTGTTCATGTGATGCCACATTTTTCCATTATTTAAATATTTTATAAATAGAACATTTATTTTTTTCAATTTAAATACCCATTAAAAGGATAATACTTTAATTTAATCTCATAATCATTTAAATCCATTAATTAAATGTTTCTATAATAATAATGTATTCTCATCATTGATAATTCTAATACCTAAAATGTGTTGGGTGTCATATTTACTTATTTCCAATACCCAATAATATTATGTTTTTTTTAATTTTCATGTAGCCCATATGATATACCCAAAGAATTTAATTTTTCCTACATTTGTTCATGTAATATGAAATCATGCATGTAGTGTGTCTATTAACATTAAACACATAAAATAGTAATTTTATCAATATTAATTGTTCCAAAAAATACCTCAATTAATATCTGTGTAAATAAGTATAAAATATATATCTTATTATGGAATATTGATTTTTGAGTAGATAGATATTTTAATTTCCTCATATAAATACATTATCATGGGTAGTATACATAACATATAATTTCTAAAATCATAGGAACTATATTAATGGATTTGTATTATCTTTAATTTCTCAATTGATGATTAAATATGAATGTGAAAGTATTATCATTTCACATTATTTCAAATATACCAGTGGATTAATCTAGGTTGTATTGCTTGGTGTTTTTTTGGTTCAAGAATAATTAATTCATCAATAGAGTTTTTCATATGCATTAATTTTGTTAATGAATAATTTTCATGACCGTGAAATATATTTTTTTCTCCTCTTGGAATAATTCACGTTTGACACATCTTTGATCGTGTTTCGATCAATGCTTCTGGTTGGGCCTAATCAGTATGTCTCAAAAAATAGAAACATAACCATTGATTGTTGAATCCTAAAATGATGGATAATGATGATGATGTTATAAATGAAAATATGTATCATATTAGAGTGATTAGGTGGATTGTGATCTTACTACATGTTTTTATGTTGGTATGTAGTACTAGAATTTTTGGTGTCACATAATTATTCTTTAATCATACCATCAAAACAATATGAACAAGTTCATCCCATCAACTACACATATGTGAGTATCATGTGGTCCTCTCCGTAAAATAGAACTCAAACATTATGAACATGTCTTTGTGTATCCCCATAAGGTGTCTCTATGAAACTACATGGAAACACATGTGCACAATTGTGCGCCTCTATGTTCACATTATCCTTCCTATGTAGGTGCTCATCTGTGATTCCAGGCATTCCGTCATGGCTGGATCCTCCTATTAGTTGATATTGATTCAAAAATAAATCCATTTTGAATTTTACCTCATGGCATCTAGGGTTGGAATGATATTATGAAACTTTATAATATATTCATTTAAAAATTAAAAATATATATTCCCTCTAGAAAATTATGTAAAAGGGTTTCTCAATCCAAAACATATCATGAAAAATAATAAATATTATATTGAGGCCTTCAAAAATATATCTCGAATTCCCAATTTAAAACTATTATTTTAGAAACCAATAATCTCAAAAAATCATTATATATAATAATGAAATAATAATAATATTTTAATCCCTTATTTAAAATTATTCTTCACTCAATTAACTGATGGACATACCATTTGAAAATACTATAAAGATCTTTAAATTCCAATTTCACATGTCTATAAAACTAGAGTAGTTAAAAAATACTCTAAACTAACAAGGATAATTTCATAAGCATGAAACCCAATGCATTTATATGATTCCAAAAAATTTCTTCAAGAATAATATCTATCATGACTCAACCCATGTCAGAGCGTGAGCCGCAACTACCCCAAGCATGCCTCCATAGGCCAATCTCTCATGATACAACCTATTATGGGGATCCAGCCAAAACTACCCAAATCTAGCATCCATATAATAGGGGTGGAGATAAGGAAATAATAAATAAGTAACTTAGGGAAGGATTTGGGTATATACTTGTATTAAAACACACATCCATATCAATTCAAAACTGAAGAGGGAATGATTAAAGGATGAAACACTTCTATAATGTTAACCAAACATGATTGAAACTCTAGAGAGTAAAAAATACGGAACTATAAAATGAAAAGTAAAAGGGAAAAAATAAACACCAGATACAAAATAGGTCCCAAA
The DNA here is from genome assembly GCA_963277665.1 of Viscum album. Taxonomy (NCBI): domain Eukaryota; kingdom Viridiplantae; phylum Streptophyta; class Magnoliopsida; order Santalales; family Viscaceae; genus Viscum; species Viscum album. The sequence continues at coordinate 635,886,806 of OY728146.1, read as the reverse complement.
TTGAAAAAAATAGAATAATAAATAATTGAAAGACATCCATGCTTCTGAATCTCAAGATATAATCACCATATACGGTCTAAGAACCCTGTTTCCTTAATCTTATCTGTAGTAATCGTCATCCGTTATATTGTATACATAAGAAATTAAATGTGTGGGAAAATCCTATGTACTGTTGATTATAGACATATATATAAGGACACCACAAAAGCTTATAGTGGAGCAGTAAGAGGTTGAAAATAAAGATAATTATATTATATGCAAGGAACAGTCAATGAGAATAGATTAACCTAATAAAATAGTGAATTTAAACTAATAAAAGACCAAGGGGATAAACCAGGTGAGTAGATGAACTACCCTTCAAGTATTCAAACCTATAGAAAGAGAGTAGACTCATACTACCATGAGAATATAAACATAGAAAGAACATTTCACACCCTTCAGGTCGTTACCTCTACTAGAAATAGAGGAATCAAATAAAGAAATGGATATAGAAGGAATAATATAAATATATTCTATGTCAAAGAATCTACAATTATAGTGTATAGGGATCTCTATCTCAGGTATTATCCTAAGAATAAGAGTAGCCAATTGTTCCAAAATACCTTTAATGATTCCCAAAATCTCACACACATCCATAATGTAATCATACAAGTCAAACTGTGTCTCATCACTATGTCACACAGTCAAGGGGGTACGATCTAGAAGTAGAGGTCACACGCCCTAGTGTTTTAGGTGGGTTCCACTCACATAATCAAGGACCCATGACTTGATACTATAGGTGGGTTCCACTTAGAAGTTCATGGACCCATGGTCTGCATGACTACTACTTTCCACACTAATCCTCAAGGACACGTAACCTAATACCACAAGAGGGTTCCACTAGAAAGGTTGAGGACCCATGCCCAGCTCAATGGGAGGTTCCCACTCTAAGTCATAGGGGACACATGCCCTTCCCTATAGAAGGTTGACACTGAGAAGGTCTCTGGTGATCCAATGTGATCACTAACTTCATTGAGAATCACCTCATATAACCATGACTATAAAACTAAACAGTATATCATGATAGACACAATGGAGGGAACCATCACGCTCTATAAATAAAAATCCCACGATAGGCTACTCGAGGGAAAAAATTTGAGTTCAATTGAAGGATATACAGATCATTGAATTTTCATTAAAAGGAACCAAGGTATACACGGAGGGTGAGGGGACCTTCATGATGTGTGGTCTATCTCCATATTCTAGTTGTGTACATGGATAGTACGTGGCTAACTATCCATGTAGAAACACATGACATATATGTGGACAACACATCATTACAAATCTAACCAGAATTGGGACTATGTACCATTGGCTGTGTCTATATATGAGACCTTGTGTCTGCGTACATTAGTACACGACGTTTTGATCTACTTGGGGTATAATCCATGTGATCTATCCATGTCTGTGTACCCGTCCCATGGAATGTAAATATCCATGTGACCTACCCCAATAATCACATACATAGAAAATGTGGTACATAGTGTGTTGGTAATGGACACATCATTCCATCATTATAGGAGTCCAAAACCCTATACATTTTCATTATGGGGGATACAAGTAGTGTGTTCGTCCATTAATACAACATTTAGTAAGGTTTTCACTAGAAAACTAGTATTTGTGATCCAAACATGAATCTTCTCAATCCTCTTTAGATCCTACCTTGAATTGGTCTGAAACTCAAAAATCTGGCCGTCGATTTCAGATCTCAGTTGTTACTCACTGGAAAAAAACAATTGTTCATCAGGGGGTTTCACTATTAATTATACATGCGTCTAAAGAATCTACGATCAATTTCATTTCCATTAATTTCCAAAAACCAATCCACAACTTGGAACGATCATAGATCTATGAGGGGTTCAATGATCTTCTCCTTGTTTTAAAAATGACTATGATTCTTGTTGTGTGACTGGGCTCGATACCACCCGAAAACTGTCAAAGCAAGACCTAGAGGTCCAATCAGTGATGAATGAAAACAAACATATGGATAAAGAAAAATAAAAATATTTAAATTATTTATGTTAATAACTGTTGGACAATTAATCAAGAATGGGGACCCCAATGATATAAAATAATTGAAAATAATTTAATTTCCGTACATAGGGGCACAAAATTGTCCAATAATTGGTGAAGATCCAAGAATATGGATGGATATGATCAATAGATTAATTAATGGGCATAAAAACCCCAAATGAAGAGTCAAAACATGATTTTGGATCATTATTTTATGAATAATGATTCAAAAAAATCAAGAGAATCATTCACCTTCGCGACATGCTAATCTAATCATATCTGGAGTTTCATTGTCGTCTGAGTTCATCTACCAATGGGGGTGAGAGGAGAGCATCAACAGTGAATTTCATGATTATGAGGATAACCTAGGTAATTTATCATGAAAATAAAATTATAGGAATAGATTAGTTTAAATGATATTATGTAATTTATTTAAGAAATTACTTAACCTCAATGAGTGTGCCTCTAATGAGTAAGGGATGTGAAAACCCCTCTCTGCCCTATTTTAGGTAAATCTTAATTAAAACGCCACATTCTAAACCCAACCATGGCCTCATATTTTGCATCCAAGATTACATTTAATATTTTTAATGTGTCCAATGATGTATTGTCTTTGTTCAATGTAAAATATATCTAATTTTTTTATAAAATTAATTCCAGGCACATCGGGCCTCAGAAATTCACTTTTTCACAGCACCTTGCTCTGGAAATATATATACAAATAGTTAAATATTTTACATGGAAAAACATGGGTCTCTTCATCAATCACACAATTATGATTTTCAATGTTAAAAATATAACTAATTAAACAACTTAGGATACAGAGGCCACACAAAACTCGCCCACTCGCATGAACTATCTTGTAAGTTCCCATGATTCCACAACATGCGGACTGAAGGGGTGATCCATCCACACATAGTCCTCTTCTTTTGATCCCCAATCTCTACTAAGTTATACACATAGGTGCATAAATCCCTGATGTAATTCTTAAATAAGTAAATTATGTTCATGGGTTCATACATGTATCGCCTCAGCTATGAAACATGAAAGACATCATTCTCCCACTCTAGTTATGGTAGTAGGATGATGTTGAATGAAACCATGGAAACCATTTGTATGATCTTTAAAGTCCTGATGAACCTCAGGGATATCTTTCCACCAGGTAAGAAACTCTACATTAATCATTGTACAGATACTCTAATAAAAATGTGGTCACCCTTATCGAACTCAAAATTTTTATTATTGATATTTGCGTAATATTTCTATTTCCTCTAGGTCGTCCTCATCTGTACACAGATGACATGGATTAATCCATTATCACCTGCACAATTTGTGGTCCCACTAGTGATGCCACCCAAATATATATATATATATATATATATATATCAAACATAAGGGTTACCTTCAGGGTCCCCCATTTAGTCCATCAAAATATTCCATGTCGATTATAGAGTTATATCTATTATTGTACGAAAAATCTACCAAAGGTAGGTGATCCTCACATCTCCATCCCAAGTTTAAAATGAAATAATTCAGAATATTCTCAAACAAAAGTATTATTTTCTTGGTCTTCCCATTTTTATGGGGGTGTTAGTCTATAATAAACTATATATGGGTCCCTAATAACTCAAGAATGCATCTCAAAATCATCACATAAACCAAACAGCATGTTAAGAGACAATTTTCCAGGGAATCCCATGAAGGAGAACAATCTGATGTACAAATAATTTCCCCAAAATCTTCCCCAAACATTGTTCCCTAATAAAATGTATTTTTGAATAATTTTTGAGTCAATTAAATATCACCTAGATTATTTCAAGGAACTTTGTTGTACGTAGAATACTTATTAAAATTCCATGGATATCTCATCCCACATCCACTCCAAGATCTCAAGGGGATACAAAAAACCTATCAGAACATGGTGCTCAACATCAACCTATATACAGGTAAAGAAGAAAGAGAAGAACATAGCAACACATCATCTCATTCTAATCCACCAAAACATACACTTAAGGTCACTACACATCTTCCCTATACAAGCTTGTACAGTTAGAGGACAAGTGTGGAACTCTCACATAACATCCTCCTAAATCATGATTGGAATAATTATCCACCCATGGAACTAGATAAAGTGATTCCATCATTTAGAATATAAATTTAGTGATTCCCCTATTAATAACTAATAATTAAATACCCCATAGTTGATTTCCCCCAATTGGGACTCTCTAACATGTTCAATAAACGAAGGAGTCCACCCCATTTATTGAATAGATGTTGTACTGTCCTAATCCACCAAGGTTGGTTTTAGGGAACATAACTGCTCCTAGGACTCTTACGCAAATCGATTTTATAAAATAATACTATTAGAACATGATACAATATTTCCATCCCTTAATGTATAGACTATATTAATGTTATAGTCCTACAGGAACTCTAACCAGTGTTGTTGAATTAGGTTCATGTCTCTTTGTCTAAAGAAGTACCTGAGACTCTAGTGGTTTGAATAAACCACAATGATCTCCACCAAATGTTAGTGTCTCTATATCCTTAGAAACAGGTCCATATCTTCCTTCTCTTGGTCATGAATTTTATAATTCTTATCATGGGGTATTAATGTCCTCAACCCATATGTGTTAACTACCTTTTGTTGTATCAACATGCAACCGATCTCATCTCATGAGGAATCCCAATACACTATGAACTCCATGCCTTCCTATGAAAGACTCAATTATGTATCACTCTTCTTCCTAAGCCTCAACTCATGAGTGTCCCTCTTGCACTAATCTAATCAGGTAAACAACCTCCCTTTCAATTTCTGGGCTTTTAAAGTGGATATGATTTTGGATAAATCTACCAAAACCTCCAATATTACCCAATCATCCCTAAACATCTTCTCACCTATCACTTTCACGAACCAAACTTGGTCTCCATCTGACCCAGTGTCCGACTCGGTCTGTGGCATGTCACGAGGGGCATTCCCGATCCCCAGGTTCTAGAGACTAGTGCCTCTAATGTCTCGAAAATTTCATGTAATTTTTTCAAAATTTATGGAGTTATTATGAGACCACGTCCTCTAACAACACGTGATTTTGATCCCTAGTGAGCCTGAAACAGAATTTGGAACATTTATTAAGGTACATTCAATAAACGTACAGGTGGTTTTTCCTATATTTTAAAACAGTGCTCAGATCAAAAATTATAGGGCACCGTTGAACTCATAACACTGCGATTCGCCTAGAAATGACTTAACTTCGGCCGGGAAGGGCTGATCAGAAAAGTTATTTTTTGGACTTTTCAAGAAAAATAATAAATTAATTTAAATGAATTATTTTATTTCTTTTCTAATAGTTGAGTGGAGGATGGAGAAGATGTGGTGCAGTGATGAGGTTCATTAATGGAGGATCAATAATTGGTCGTTTGAAACCATGACACTATTATCTTAATGGATTAATAATTGTGTCTCATTTAATGAGAATCATTAATTGGTGCAACATCACTATGATTTTTTTTAAATAAGAAAATGTGTTATTGTTTTGGGATTAAAAAATATAGGTAATATCTGATGAATAGATGACAGAATCCCTCTCCAACAAAGAAATAAAAACGAGGTGTTAAACATTGGAGGATCGGATCCAGAGGTCAACCAGCGGTGACGAATGCCAATGATCACAAAGTGACGATGATGCAAAGCTCTTCCTTTGTCCTTGTAAGATCCAACGTATCCAGTAATGGGGTCATGCGTTCTAATTGTTTGATTATTTCTTCCTCTTTCTAGAAAATTTATGGCAAATATGGATCAAAAAACTAATAGGTTGATCCATGAATCAATCATTCTTGCAGGTGGTTTATGTTCGGGGGTTTGATTTGGGGTTTTTCAAGTTGAAGTGGTTATCTACATGTTTATCCCCATGATTAAACTCTAATGTGGAGGGAACATGCCAACACAAACAAATCTGATTCCATCTTCCATAGTTTTTCTTATTTCATTCAGCGAAGTTGACTGGTAAACTTATAAGTAAGGTGAATTTAAAGGATTCGTGGTGATGGGGGCGCCCTATGGAATCCGTAGGTTCCAATGACTACAAAGATTGACCAACAGAGCGACTATGGGGGCCAATCAAATGAACTGCCAGTGCACCAGTGGCTGGAGGAGGCCCGTGGTAGCTGCCGCGATTTGAGGGAGGTGGAACGCCTATCGACATTCTGTGGCCGGACGGGCATTATTCCCATCGGCGTGATGTGGAGGAGCGGCCCTCTTGAGCTGCTCAGGTGAGCTGGAGCATGCAAACGACCTAGGTGCCTAACGACAGGCATGCATCCGTCCATGCTGGATGGAGGGTCGGCACCAACTTGCCCCATCGGGTTGAAACGGATGCACCTACATCTGTACTAGAGAATTGGCTAGCACCATGTGGTTTGGGCTTCTTCTAGTGGGTCTCACTCCACTAGGTAGGCAGGGCCACCCACGGGTCGGACCCACGACTCAGCGGTCCAGACCTGCACCGTCGGGACAGACCCCCCCCCCCCCCCACTATGTTGAACCTGCCCTACTAAGCCTAACCCATATGCTCAATGGTTCGGCTATGCCAGAACCATGCCAGACCCCCAGACATGATCAGTTATGGTCGGTCCGACTAGGTCGGACATGACATGGACCTGACCGGCCCCGCTTCACTGAAACAATCATAACATCCAGACCTGGCATTCAATTGATGCATCATCTGTGGATCGAGGACCCTTTCAATGAGGTGTTCCATTTTAGATACTCCATTTTATTTTTTGTAGAATCTGGTGTAAGGTCATGTTTGATTGGTATCAAATACAACCAGGTCCTTTTTTCTAAAAATCTATATCTTACAGACCGGGCATCCCATCCATGCACCATCTATTGCATTGAAACCCTTACAATAATACAGTAATTTGTGTTAACTCTAAGTGAGACTTTGTGGTGGTTGAAATACAATTGGAGGCCTAATGAGAAGGAATTTCAGAAATCATATGTACAAGGTGTGGGAATCGAGTTGCTCGCTATCAAGTGAAGAGAAACCCTATGTGGATCATCATGAGAGCGACCCTCCACGGATCAGTAATGGCACGAACCTATATGTATTATCATTAGAGAGACCCTCTATAGATTGGAAAGAGAGTGACCATCCATGGATCAGTAATAGTGCGACCCTCCATGGATCGTCATGAGAGAGACCCTCGGTTGATCAGTAGTAACGCGACATGTCGTGGACTATCCATAGAGAGACCCATCATGGAAAAGCATAATAGTGACCCTTTGTGGATTGGTAATAGAGAAACCCTTCTCAAATTAGCATTCAATCATCTCAACAAAATAAAATTATCTTTCTTACAACTAATCATATTTATTCGTTTTCTTTAAGTTGTATACCTGGTTTGAGTTTTTTCTTTTACATTAGGTTATGTGTTTGATATCTTTCTTGTTGGTATTAATTATATTTTATTTCCTTTTGGGTGTTTTACATTGTGTATTACTGAGTGACATTTAGAAGCCTCGGAGTCCTTACTGTGTATTTTCATTATCACCCCCACACATGATTTTCCTGCGCCTGTTCTGTTATGTGCAGATGATGGGAATCTTTGACTGGGAAATTGGGGAGCCAGGACTAGACATTGCTCTGAGGTAGATCGATATATGTGTTGTGTTGTAGTGACATCAGACAGATTTTTCTACCTACCATTTAGGTAGGACCCATGGTGGAAGACCTCTGGAGCTTGTACTTCTTTTTTAGTACATTCCTCTTAGTTGGGCTTGTATTCTGGACCCTTTAATTTTAGTTTACACACTTCAATATCCATGGTGGTACATTTTTGTGGTTTTATTACTTTTCTTTCCTTCGTGATTAGATTTTTGCAGTTTTCTCTTTTTGTGTGTGTACATGATTTAAGGAAATGCCTTCCCTGGTTTGGATATGCCTTTCCGGTACTAGTCTCTATCCCCTAGCCTATGGAAGTAGGGCATGGGGTAGTCATGGCTCAGGCCCCAGAGGATGGGGAGTGACAACGTGGTATCAGAGGGCAGTCGGTTCTACCAAAATAACAATTAGTCTGTAATTTTCAATTGGGGAAATACTGTTAAGTTTCTTGAGATCTAAATTCAGTCCAGGGAGTCCAGTGTCGGTGTGGAAGCTGACGAATCCATAAAACAGAATGATTAATCCTGTTTTCCAACTCGGTACATGAAAACACTAGATTAATTTTTTTGGAAATGAATTTTTCATGACATCTTTTGAGTTAGCTCACCAGGTATAACTTATTGACCATGGTCAATCTCTTTCCATATAAGATTCCTCCCCGATGACAACCAGCCAGGATTCCTGTGATATATAAGGAAGATGGTCCACCGAGTAATGAGGTGTCGATGATGGGAAAACTTATGATGGTAAAAACTACAGGTGGTGTACCAGGAGCACCACCACCTATACAGTAGCAGTTACTACCAGCCCCACCAGTGGATAGTGCATGCTAACTAAGTGTGCTTCACAAGTTCCCAAGACATAGGACTTCAAGGTTTCGAGGTGAGAAAGATCCTCAAGCAGCTGAGGACTGGCTGGTGGTTGTGGCATTAGTCTTTCACTTGGTAGAGACACCAAAATATCATATGGTGTTTCTAGTCACTAGCCTTTTATAGGGTATAGTAGGAAAATGGTGGATATTGATGCTCCAGACACATGAGGAGGTAACCCCTGTCTATTTAGACTTTGATAACCTCTTTATATCAGAGTTGGTACCAGCAACACTATGCTCAATGCGTATTCAATAGTTACTCCACCTACAGTAGGGCAGCCTGACTATGCCCCAGTACATAGTGAGGTTTACAGACATCTCCTTCCAATCCAAAGACATGGTATGGGACCCATTATTTAGGTCCTAAACCATTGAGCAGGGACTCCAATAAGAGATTAGGGCATAGATGATTTTTCTCACCATCCTAATGTTGGATGGAGTGCTAGAATGAGCCCTACTGGTGGAGAGATTCCTGGCCGAGCATGCACTAATGGTGAGAGCCACCACCCAATGATAGGAGGATGATTCATCTGAAGAAGGTAGTAGGTCGATGATGTAGAGGCCCAAATGGTCCATAAATTCTAGAGAAAAACCCCAGGATTTTGGTTCGGAAGAGTAGAGCTCATAAGGTAGAAGAGGTAATATAAGGGCTAGAGTTTGTTACTCTTATGGTGGACAGGGGCACAAGGCGGGTGACTGTCCGAATCCCATCATCAATGACTAGTAGGTTGTCAAGGGACTCCTCATATAGTGACAGAGCTTCGAGTGAGGAGGTCCATAGGGCGGTAGACGTGGTAGGGGAGGAGGATGAGGGGTGGGAGGTGGATGATGGTTCGAGGTACTACCACCACCACCCCCAGGAGGTCCACCAAGAGAATTGGGAGCTAGTGGACAAGGGCAGGGCCAATGTCAAGTGATGGAGGCCTATGACCAGGGAACTCTATATATGATTAGAGGTGTAATCTTTTCCTACTCCACTATAGATTTTGTTCTTATAGACACATGTTTCAGTCACTCTTTCCTTACCACGGACCTTGTTCAAGGCTCAAAGATTCTAGGGGAGCCATTGGCTCAATCCTTACAATTAGAGACTTCTAGGTGTGGGAATTAAATGATTAAAAATTGGTTTTAGTAGTGTGGGATTACTCTAGGAGGTGAGAGCTTCAACTAAGATCTCCTAGTAGTATCATCGAGGCCTTACGACATCATTTTTGGTATGTATTGGTTATTTACAGTCCATACTCAGATCGACTATTTTAGGTGTACAGTGCGGTGTGTCCACCAGGATGGGACCAGGTTTCCCTTCACTGGAGATAAGGAAATCCTTGAAGCACATGATATACATTCTCATAGATGGGTGTCACTGATAACTCACCAGTTAGCTAGCCTCAGCCTCAGTGTAGTGGATTAGAGGTGTCCAAGCCTTCCTATAATGCTGGACGAGTATGGGGATGTTTTTCAAGAGGATGTTCCGGGACTACCACCTTGTAGGTAGGTTAACTTCTATATCGACCCGTACCCCTGGATGGCACTAATATTCACACCTACATATTGGATGGCTCATTCAATGCTTTAAAAGATGATGGAACATATAGAGGAATTGCAGGAGAAGGGGTTCGTAAGGCCCATCATTTCACCATGGGCATCCCCAGTACTTTTTTCCAAGAAGGAAGATGGTAGTTTAAGGTTGTGTATGGACTATCGGCACTTGAACCAGGCAATTGTGAAGAACAAGTATTCACTGCCAAGGAACTATGACCTCTTCAACTACCTTAAGGGAGCATGGTGGTTCTCAAAGATAGACCCCAGACTGGGCTATCACAATCTTTTGGTACGGGATGTGGACGTGCTGAAGACAACCTATAGGTGCTGATACGACCACTACGAGTTCATGGTGATGCCATTCGGTATGACCAATGTGATAGCAGTGTTAATGGGAATCATGAACTAGATCTTCTAGCCTTACCTTGACCATTTTTTGTGGTCTTCATTGATGAAATCTTGGTGTAGTCGGCGTCAATGGAGGAGCACACAACACAACTGCGGATAGTCCTAGATACACTCCAATAGAACCAAATTTATAGAATGATCTCAAAATGTATGTTTTTTATTCAAGAATTCCACTTTTTGGGGAACATTATCTCAAATGATAAAGTTGTAGTGGATCCGACAATGATAGAGGCACATCTTACTTGAGATCCACCCAGGAGCATGAATCATGAGCATAGCTTCTTCAGTTCATCTAGTTTTTATTGGAGGTTTGTGCCAAACTTCTCTAGAGTATCCACACCCTTATCATCTTTGAAATGGATGGGACAACCATTCATGTGGATAAGGAAATGTCTGTAGAGTTTCCAGGAGTTAAGGTGGAGACTGACTAGTGCCCCCATATTGAGACTACTAGAGGAGGGTGTTGGGTATGTAGTTTACTACGATGCATCAGGGACCAGACTGGGTTGTGTTCTGATATAGGAGTTAGCAGTGATCACCTATGGTGAATGATAGTTGAGGCAGCATGAGAAGAACTACTAGACCCATGACCTTGAGTTAGCATCATTGGAAATTTCCATTTATATATAGCGGCACTACTGGATGGATGAACTATTTACGGTTTACTATGACCATAAGAGTATCATGTATATCTTATCCCCAAGGGACCTGAACCAGAGACAGAGGTGATGGATATATTTTATCTAGTACTACGACTTTGAGATAGTCTACACTCCTAGAAAGGGGAATATGGTAAAAGATATGCTTAGCTGGAGGATCAGTTTGTAGCTGTTGAGTGATGCGATAGAGTAGCTAGCCGCGATGTAAATGTCCTTCATGGATATTGATGTAGAAACATACCTCCAGTCTATGACTATCACTCCCCCACTTCTTCTGTGAGTTAGGGTGGCACAACATGTGGATGTTGACTACAAGGCCTGACGTGCTATGTTATCATCTGGATCGACTCCTGATGTATTTTAGAAAGGTGGGGAGCATGTTATCCTTTTCATAGGGTCCACCATAGTTCCAGTGATGTTGCAGGAGGAGGTGTTGAGGGATTTCCATAAATCCCCTTTGGCGTTACATCCTAGAGTGGTGAAGATGTACCAAGACCTTTGATGTCAGTACTAGTGGCCTGGGGTGAAGAATTTTTTGGTAGAGTTCGTTTCACGATGCCTCACTTTTTGACAAGTTAAGGTCGAGCATCAGGTTCCAGCAATGATAGCCTAGCCACTCAAGGTACCAGAGTGGAAATGGGATGGTATCTCGATGGTCTTTTTGATGGGATTACCATGTACATCCAGGGGACATGACTTAATCTGGGTGATCATTGACCGACTCACCATCTCTTCTCACTTCTTACCCATCCAAGAGAAGTGACTAGTATAGTGCTTGGGACACCTATACATTCATGAGATAGTGTGGCTTCATGGGGTACCTTCAATGATCTTCTTAGTTCGTGATGCTCTCTTTACATCCTAGTCATGGAATGGATTATTGGAGGTGTTTGGGACTCAGATGTTCTTGAGAAAATCTTTTCACCCCAAGAAGAATGGTTAGATGAAGCGGACCATATAGACAATGGAGGACATGCTTCATGCTTCTGTCCAAGATTTTGGTCGCAGTTGGGAGGACTACTTTCCAATGGTAGATTTTGCATACATAAACATCTATCACTACACCATTGGAATGGAAACATGTTAGGCCTTGTACGGGAGGCCTTGCAGATCATCCCTATACTAGACAGACCTAGGGGAGTCGGCACTCATGGGTCTGGAGCTGGTATGGGCTTCCACCGAGAAGGTGCAGATCATTTAAGAGAGGATGAGGAATCCATAGAGTATGAATAAGTCTTATCCTGATAATAAATGGAAGCCCTTGGAGTTTGAGGAGGGAAATCAAGTATTCCTTTGGGTTTCACCTCGATGATGATTGCAAAGATATGGTTGGGGTGACAAGCTATCTCGAAGGATTATCATACCATTTCATATCCTAATCAAATTTGGCGAGGTGGAGTACCACCTAGATCTTCCCCCATAGATGCAACATGTTCATGATGTTTTCCATGTGTCACAGTTGAGGAGGTACGTGCATGATCCATCATATGTCATTGACTAGGGTGAGAAAGACATTGATGATGGGGAAACATTTACAGAATTCCCAGTGGAGATAGAGGATCAGCAGGAGCAAGTCCTATGTGGGCGGTTGGTTCCTCTGGTGTGAGTCTAGTGACAAAAAATGAATCTCCAAGAGATCACATGGGAACGCGAGGTTTAGACTCATGATCAGTACCCCCATCTATTTGATTAGTTTTTTTTGGATTTTAAGGGCGTAGATCCCTAATGTGGGGATAATGTAATGTCTCAGAAATTCCATGTATTTTTTTTTAATTTTAAGGAATTATTCTGAGATCAAACGCTCTAACATCATGTGATTATGAGGATCAATGAGCATAAATGGAATTTTGAATGTTTTTTATAGTACGTTTAATAAACGTGAAGATGGGTTTTTTCTAAATTTTGACCTAGTGGTCGGATTGAAAATCTGAGGGCACCATTGAACTCAGAAAGCCAATATTCTCTAAGAAATGACTTAACTCTAGCCAGGAATGGTAGAGAAGAAAATCTATTTTTCAAACATCTTGAGAAAAATAATAAAATAATTTAAAAGAATCATTTTATTTATCTTCTCACCATTGAGTGGAGGATGGTGATGTCATGGTAAAGTGATGAGGTCGTGACAAGGAGCATTAATAGAAATTCAATAATTTCACATTTGAAACCACAAAATTGTTATCATAATGAATCATTAAATTTTTCTTCATTTAATTATCATAATTAATGGGTGCAACATCGTTAAGCATTTTATTTTCATTTAATATGAAAACATGTAGGAGTTTAGGGATTAACAACTATGGGGAATATCTGACGAACCACCAGTGAAAGCCCTCTCTAATAAAGAATTAATAACGAGGAATGGAAAGTTGGAGGATCAGATCTGGATGTTAGTGAGTGGTGAAGAATGCTAATGATCACTGATCAATGGCGATGGGGAACTCTTCCTTCATCCTCAGCTGATCCAACATATATAGGTAGGGGTTCATTTATTCTATGTATATGATTATTTATTCCTCGTTCTTGAAAATTTATGTTGAAAGTGGATCAACTTACTAACGGTTTGATCCAAAAATTTCTCATTTTAGAGGGTTGATATTGTGTGGGGGTTCTATTTTTTTCATGTTGTGTGGTTATCATAATTTTTATCCCTATGATTAAACTCTAACACAGAGGGCACTGGCTGACCTAAACGAAGCTCGATCCCTCCATCATAGTTGTTCATGTAAAGTTTTAAAATTCAACTAGTCAACATGTCAGCAAGGATAATTTTAAGGATTCACGGTAATGGAGGTGCCCTATGGAACTCATGGGCATCAACAGGTCCAAAAATAGACCACCAGAACGACTTCGGTGGCCCATTGAAGGCACTATTGATGCACCTATGGCCAGTGGTAGCTGCAAGTAGAAGGGGACAGCACGCCCGTTATCACATAGTAGGGGGTGGTGCAGTGCCTGTCAGTGAGGTGGAACAATGCCCATTAGTTCCATGTTGAAGATCATCCCACTCAGGCAGCTCGGGTGAGAAGGATCATGCAGATGACCAACGTGCGTAATGGCCGACAGACAGCCGACCGTGCTGGATAGGTGGGGAATGCCAACTGGTGCCGCTGTATGAAACTGGATGCACTGGTGTTCGGTCTGGAAAATGGGCCTGCACAATGTGGTCCAGGATTCTTTTTGTGGGTCGTGCCCTACCATGTGGGTCGAGCCACCCGCGGGCCAGACCCGCGTCACATTGGGGTGGACTTGCACTGACGGGCCAAACCTGCGATGTCGGGCTGGACCCTCCAATGGGATGAACCAATCCTACCGAGTTGTAAATATGGACCCAATGGGCCAACTAGGCCATATCCATGCCATACCCACGCCAGACCCCTCGAAGAGGGTTAGTTCGGGTCAATCCGACATGTTTGGATCGAACCGAGACCCAACCGATCCAACTTCAATGAAACGGTCATAATTTGCGGACTGAGCATCAGATTGATGCACTTTCTATGTAACAAGGACCCTCTAAATGAGTTGGTCATTTTTTGATACTCCACATTAGTTTTGTTAGAAGTTGGAGTACAACCGGGTTTGATCGGACACAAATCTATCCTGGCCCTTTTTAAAAAAATTCCTATAACTTACAGATTGGGCGTCCAATCGGTGCGCCTTCTTTTGCATTGAAACCCTTACAAAAATAAAGTCCTATGGGTTACCTCTAAGTGAAACTTTGTGGTGGTTGAGATACAAATGATGGCATAAAGAGAAAAAACATCATAACACATATGTATATGGTGATGGAATCCAGTGGCTGGTTGTCTAGTGAAGAGCGACCCTCCGTGGATCGGCAAGAGAGAAACCCTCCATGGATCGGCATTGGTGAAACCCTCTAAGTATCTGCAAGAGAGAGACCCTTCATAGATTTGAAATAGTGATTCCTTCCATGGATTGACATGAGAGTGATCCTATGTGGATCAGCATTAGCATGACCCATCGTGGACTAGCCATAGAGCGACCCTTCATGGATCAATGGCAGAGAAAAACTTTATGGATCGGTAGTGGAGAAACCCTTATCAAATTAGCAGCGGAGACTCCCAAAAAAATTAGATGATCCATCTTATGAATAATCATCTTTATTCATGTTTTTTATGTTTTATATTTGGTGTGAAATTTGTATTTTACTTTGTGATATGTGTTTGAGATATTAATTGGTGGTATTAACTATGTGGTATTTCATTAATGATGTTTTATTCTATGGAATACTGAGAGACCTTTGGGGGTCTCGGGGTCCCTAATATGTATTTTTATACTCACCCATGCAAGGGCTTTACCCACACCTATTGTGTGTTGTGCAGAATATGGGAAACTTTGTCCAGGACTTTTGGTACCCAAGACTAGATAGTGCTATGAGGTGGATTGATCGACGTTGTGTGATGTAGTGACATTTGACAGAGAGTTGTACCTACCCATGAGGTAGGACCTTTTTCGGGTGACCTAGGGAGCTTGTACATAATTTTTTGTACTTTCATTTTAGTTGGACATGTATTCTAGCCCCTTTACATTTAGTTTACACACTTTACTCTCAGTGGTGGTAATTTGTGGGGGTTGTAATACGTTTCTTTCCTTCAGGGTTAGATTTGTGCAGTTTTCCCTAACTATTTGTGTACAGGTTTAAAGTTAATGTCTTCCCTTTTAGGGATATGCCCTTCTGGTTCTATTCACCAGCCACTAGCCTATGGAAGGCAGGCTTTGGGTAGTCATGGCCTGGGCCCTAGAGGGCTAGTTGTGACATGGCTGGTTATCAATAACATTATTTTGGAATGATTTTACCCAATTTCATACATATAAACAAAAACAATTTTAAATATTCCAAATCTAAAATTACACAACCAAACCAGCCCTTAACAATTTTTTGAATTTATATTTACACTTTCAACAAAAACCCCCAAAAGGACTACAACAAAATAAAATAGAAAAATCAAACCCAAACCATAATGCTTCAAAAGGGAAAACACCCTCATGTTATCGCCACCAAACCCACAAGAGAATACAACTAGCAACCCACACCATGATCATTGAATATCTTGGATTTACCTAGAATAAACACATAATAAGGTCTACACACACCCAAGGATATGTGTAGGGTGTGAGAAAAAGCCCAATAAGATTCCACCCAAGAAAAAGGTTCCATGAAATGTACATAGAAGATAATCTAACATTCTCATCTAAATTCGAGCTTTAAAAAATAAATTCTAGGAAAAAAAATTATTATGTAAAAAATTAACAAGTTACACTTTGAAGAAGGACCATTTCACAAACACTAGCTTAAATGAGAATGTAATTTTACTAATAGCACACACACTCACGTGGTCCTCCATATGCTGAAGGATGGAACCAAATCATATATAATATAGTATTGTGGGTGGATCTCATCGGGATGATCTAACTAAAGTGGGTCCCTGAAACCTCGTACCTCGGTGAAAGGTGCTATAGTAACCCCAACTGTTAGCGTCCTCATGAACGAGCTAATATATTGGATAAACATCCAAATTTTTAGTGGCGATCAATCATCAACATAATTTAGTTAGTTTTGTATGCATCAATACAGCTATGTGAAACCAGAAGAATCCACGTCTATATCAATAGCATACTAGACCTAGTCTGTCCACCTAGATACATGGGATTCCTTTCTGATCGAGTTAATGTTCACATCTCACACATACCACCACAATCACTAACAAGGCGAAACATTTCATGGGAATCATCCTTATTTATAAAACAACTCATTTACCATTTTAATCCAACTAAAGAAAACCCAATTTTCAATACATTTACCATCACTTACATAATTTTCAAATTCCCATTTTATAACAAAACAAAAACACACAATTAAAACCAACCAAGTCAATGGTTCATACCCCTCCATAGCCCCATCCATATTCTAAAATAATTTTTAAAAAAATATTTTTATAATTCACACATTTTAAAATTTATACTCAAGGTAAATAACAAGGATAACATTCTCAAAAAGATACATTTTCCATTGAAAATCCCCATTTAAACATACATGTACCTCAAATGCCTTTAAGAATACATTTCTCACCATCCAATCAACCCCTAAAATCCTTTTTAGAAACATTACATTATAAATCACACTAAACATGTCAATTTACATTTTTATAGTTCCTTTCTAACCCATAAAAACACTAATCACTTCAAAAAAACAATTTAAACCACATAATCAAACCACAGAATACATTTTTAAACTCAGACAAACATATTATATCCATCTATTAATTTTAGGGCATGGAACCACATACCTCTCATGAAGAACCTCCCATAAAATGGTGTGAAATCCCATCTACACCACAACTGTAACATGAGGATGCAAGGAGAAACCCTAATCAAGATGTTAAATCCCAAAAAACCCAGATAAAAACCTTAAATCAAACCCCATACTCACTGGAAAACCAAAACCCATATAAAATAATAGGGGAACCACTAAAAGAAGTGGAAAATAAGAGATAATACAACTTACACGAGAGATAATGAATGATATGAACAAAAAACACCCCAAAATCGAAGCCTAACTAGACAAGGAGCTGGATGGAGGTGTGCTTAGGGATGGGTAGTCAAGTGGGTCAAGAAAGGGTCCATAGGGGTTAAAATCGGGGGGAGTGAAAAAGTGAGAAAACATTTATAATGTGCTAGAATGGCTGAATGGTTAGTCTACACAGTTTTTCAAACCATGCAGAGACTGTGAACCCACCTCAACCAAAGGATACCTAGCCACAAGCTTACGTAATCTGCGGTGCATGGCCATGCAGAGGCTGTGTGGAAGCTTATTTCTCCTACCACACAGTTTCATGGGTTGGGCACATGGTTACTACTAATCATGCACCAACTGTGGGTCGAGACTATCCAACACAAAAACTCCCATTTTTTTAAAATACTCAAAGTAAACATGAGAGGGAAAGCTAGAACAATTATAAAAAATGAGAATACTCGAAAAATATAAACCTGCCACACCCGGTTCCTGGGAGACTTCCCTACAACCAATCCTGAACTGGAAAAAAAGAATTCAAAAATCCTGGTGTGACAATTTTCCCCACCAAAATGCTTTCCACCACCAAAAATCCATCCCAAATTTGATACTAAATAGATACTAGATACTCCTTTTCACCCCAAGGATATTCCCAATGAAAGAAAAATGATAATATGAATAAATGCTACCAGATGGAAAGAAAGTTTAACATGTCGAACTCGAGAGACCAAAATGGAATTTCTACTAAGTGTCACCTTCCCCCAGAAGCTAATAAACCTCCAATTGATCGATCAAATGAATGTAAACTTTCACCATAATTAATCCAACCCCTTGAGTCAAAAAACCCAGACCTCACCAATAAAAACATACCTGATATGAATAATGAATTCAAACACCACCAAATGATGCTCATACGATTTACTTGAGATAGACAATGAATTCGAATGTGGAAACCAGAACCTTACATCAAAAAACCCATTGTCCACGCTCCAATTCCAATGTTTACTCATGAAATAAGATGAGTTTTTGATTACACTAAATGAGTTTCACACCCTGACTTTTAAATTTATTTTTATTTTATTACTCCAGGGATTGGGTTACTTGCGTCCAGGTTCAGGTTGGGACCCAATCTAAAGTTTTTAGGATGTTTATTAATTTTAGTTGGTTTCAGACCCCTACGCGGTCACCGCACTGTGGGCGGTATCCGGGAGGTCAGCCAGGGTGCACGTGCATATTGCTAACATTTAAATTAAATAATTTTTTTACGTAAATAAAGTGATTTAAATGTTTATATTGTAATAATAATAATGTTATTATGTAATTAATAATAATATTATTAATAAGGTGCTATATTTATTACTATTTTTAAGGATGTTTTTGGAATCAACAGATTTTTATTACCATTAAGGAAATTAAAGATGTCGTTATGATTATATAACTATTACTATTAGTATAAATGTCGTCTTTAAAAGTTTATTATTATTGATATTATTATTATTATTATTATTATTATTATAACATTTATTTTTATTGTTTTTATTATTATTGTTTTTTTTCTTATTCTTATTATAATCACTTTTTGTGTCATTTTTTGTAATTTTATTATTATTAATAATATATTTTGTTTTATTATTATTAATATTAATAGTATTAAAATTATTATTTATTTATTTTTAGTATTATTATTATTATTATTATATTATTATTATTATTATTATGAAGGAAATGAATGAAGAAAAAGAAAAGTAAACCCCTATTCTACCGAACACCCCTCCCTTACCCCCTAACTTGCTGCACATAGTATTCGCCACTCCATGTCCCTCTCATTCACCCTGCGGCGTGCGGTACTCCCGACCCACATGCATTCAACAGCAAACTACCAGCCTCACCCTCACACCTCCCTCAAGCTCACCAGCATCTCCCCTTACCATTTCTCGTTGCCCTCACCTCACACCCCAACCACTCTAGCTGGTACCTGTCCACCCTATAGGTCCCTACTACAATTGTCGCGCACCCTAGCCACTTTGGGTGGCTCCCAACCATCACCCTTCGTGCTTGACCTCTCCCACTCTAGCTGATCATAGCCCTCAATCCCTAGTTCCCACCATTTCAAATCACACCCCTCCCCAAGTTCTCACCCATTTGCGCCCTCGCCACACTCCAAACTAGTCCTCATCCATTCACCATCCAACCATCCCCTTTTCTTCAGCTAGTGATGCACCCAAACCCCCTGCTCTCTCTTATGATTTTCACCGGCGAACCTGCCCTAGTCTGCATCTGACCTCCCTTTTTCTCTCCGAACCAACCCCCTTCAATAGTATATTTATTTTTTTCCTTTCAATTCATATTTGGTGTTTTTATTTATTTTGGCTAAATCCTAATACTGCGGGTTGTGCGTCACGCTTTTTTCTCCTTGTTTAGGTTGTGCGGTCAGTACGCGTGGTGTGGTTCTAATTTCATAATGTTTCATCACTTTCACACATGTTTTAGGTAGGTTAATTCACGTGTATTTCCTTTTTGAAGCATTCCATTAATACATGCTTCCTTTCAATAACTTTTTTTAATGTTTTTCGCACATTAATTGTGCATGCATCTAGTTTTGGGGTAGTGTATTCTTGTGGGTGAAATTTGTTAGAATTATTTTTTATATAATGCTTGTGGGTTGGTACTTTTAATGTGGTTGATCAAGTTTCATTTTATAATTTGGAAGATAGAAACCTGGTGATTTGTATAGTACATTCAAATTTAAATTTTTTAGTAAACTGGTTGAGCCATTTTTCACTATTTCAATAATTGTGTGGGAGATGAGAAACTTATTTTGTAATGGAATTTGTGGGAATTTGAATTCAAATGAGTATTTTGAGTGTGAATTTGGTGGTAATCCTTATTTATCTACTTAAAAGTTTTTTTAAACGATTTATTAAAATTTTTAAATGATTGAAAATCATGTTTTGAAATAATTTTTGTGTGTGTTTGGTTGGGTAATTTTATCGATTTTTGGTCATAAGTAAAATGTTTTAAAAACAGTTCAATGGTGGAATTGGGATTTTTTTTATGTTTTCTAAATGAGGTCGATGGTAGAACATGTTTTTAAGATAATTTAGGGGTTTTACAGAAATGGTTTTCAAATGTTCTCTTTGGATGTTATTATCCCATTAGATGTCGAAACATCCATGAGTGCCCTAGGTTCACACATGGAAGTCCCCACAAACAAAATATGGAACATATAAATGATATTTCTCAACAAACCATAGTTTCATAAATGGATTTTAGTCATTAAATAATGTTTGTCTCCTTGGGTGGTTTCTAAGGAGGGATTTAAATGAGGTTTTATAGAGTGTTTGTTCAAGTGTTTTGGAAAATATGGTTTTTAATGGGTTCTTTATGGTCTAGCCAATTGGTTTGAATCACGTTTTGGTGTGTGTAGAAAAATACAGATGGAATGTTTGGTAACTGGGGAGTGATCGAATGTGTGTTTGGGACGTAAAGGACCTTTTGGATCTTCTAAATCATGGGTGATGTTGTGTTAACTTTTATAATTATTTTTTTTCGAAATTGTGTGTGCCTGGTTGAAGTTTTAAATGTTTTTAGAAAAATGGTTTCGACATGGATGGGGCATGATAGCCCAATTAGTACTTTGATTAATGTGAAATGATTGAATGTGTATTTGGGGGATCACCTATCTAGGGTAACCCTTTATGGGTCAATACATAAGAAGCATCCATGTTTGGGGCAGGCATGTGTGATGAGATGAGTCACGCATGTGAGGGAATCCTACATGCACTATATTATTATAAACACCATGAGTTCCTAGGAATCTTTTAGATGATTGGGTAATGGTTTCTCGTCAACCCTGATTAGATGGGTTAGAACCCCATGAATTGGTTGTTAGGATAGGTGGGATTTTCCACTATATTTGGTCAGTTTTAGGGTGGCAAGGTGGTCATAGACTTAGAAGATTCCCCACACATCGGCAGGTAGTTATGAACTGAGTACGTCCAGGGGTATACTAAGTATGTTTTGGATCGCCCACATTTAATTATTTTCATTTCATTTTTACTTTTGTTTGTACTGGTTTTTTATAGATTGTATTTTATCCATGTTTTACATTAGCTCATCTTTGGTATAATTTATTTTGGGTTATGTTTCTAAAATGACAAATGGTCTTGGAAATGGTAGGTAGTGAATATGTTATTTTCTTTTAAATGATAAAAACATGTTGGTTATTTTAAAATATAAAAACCTTAATTTTATATGTGTATTCAAACATGTGTTAATGTTTGGTTTTGGAAAAGGATACATTGGATTATGTGGTTTATCTGGGAAACCAAATTGTGAATTTTAATGCACACACATATTCTATCTTTAAGTTATAGTTTTCCTTTCCTTATGTTCTCTTGGATGTGTTTCCCATTATTGGAGCAAGGTTGGCCTTTGGTTGTGTGGTGACATGGATGGTCACATGGAGGTATGTTCAGCTTTACTTTCTTTCCACTGTTGGTTTTATTTTTATCAACAATTTTTATTTTTTATTTATCTTTTGTACATTAGTAAAATATTTCATAATGGTTAAATTCTGATTCCCAGTACTATTTTTCAACCTATGGAGATTGGGAAGACCCCTCGGTCCATGTTGCGGACTAGCTCGGGTGGCCAGTTCAGGGTCGACCTGGGATGGTTCATTAAAAAATGGTATCATATGGAGATTCTTATTAGTTGGGATGTCTGGTAGATGGAGATTAGGAATATTTGGACTCGGGAGGTATGTACCGTAAGTGTGTGATGAACCCTCACTCATTCTGAACCTCGAGTCACCAAGGGAGGTCTAAAGTAGATTCCTTGTCTCATTCTGGTTTTTTTTATATTGAGGTATGACAATAGAGGAAAGCCGATGTTACGTCATGATATCCCATAGAATAGTGACCCATGTGGATTCTGAGTACACGGTTTATTTTCCTCCTAGTTGTTGATTATTACTTTGTGCATGTCCCACTTCAATTTCTTCAGGTTAAGCATGACTATTAGTTCTTCACTCTAGTGGTATGATGCAGGTTGAGTGTTATCTTGGTTCTAGTTATTGTAAGTGTACTTTAGAAAATGAAAAGGGGTTTTGAAATGAGAATGATTTCTTTTAAATGGATTTAAATTAGTGAAATGGGTTTTAAAACTAAAAACTCATGGTCTAAAAATCTGGTGTTTTCGTGGAATTGGAAGAGAGATGGTTTTGGTGAAAAATTGGATACTCTTTATGATTTTTTTTCAAATGTGGGGGAATGCATGGAATGTGTGTGTTGGTTCGCATGGATTAAAGAGAATGAATACAAGTGCAATGGTTCATGGGAATGCATGGGTGTGTACTTGGAATTAAAGGCTTGACCTTGTTTTTATAATGGGATTTTAAAACAGGAAATGATTTTTGAAATTGAATTTGGTTCGAAATGTGGGTTTTGTATTTGGAAAGTTTCCCTGAAAGAAGGTGGTTTTGAAATCTAAAATGAAAGGGGATTTTGAAATGAGAATTTTGGATTTTGTTTGTTTTTTTGGTTTTTGAGTTGGTCATTTTGTCTCTGAAAGTTACTGTTAATAACACATTGATTTGTTATAAGTTTTTTATTCGGTTTTGATATGTGGTCTAGAAAATTCCACTCGAAAAGGTTCCCAAGGTTTCTAATAAGTCATGCCATGTTTTGGGTCATTCTCAGACATTTCCTACCCTTTATGGTGATCAGGGTCCATTAAAGGCACTTGAGTGGCCTGAAGAGGTCTAATGCTTCTATAGGGTATTAGGAAATCTCGAAGAAGTCAGAGTGTGTAAGATTTTGGGTCTCTTTGCTGGTCCGGCTTTGGAAGAATGAGGGTTGTTCTCCCCACCATCAATGCAAGTTGGGATGATGTGGGATGTCTTTAAATCTATCTTCATCTGATGGTTTATACCAGAAGAGTTAAAGACAAATAAAGGGTAATATATCATTCATTTTCAACAAGGCCAACACATGGTGAAAGCATATATTGACCATTACAAGTAACTTGTGTCCTTTTCTTCAGAGGTAGCATCGTAGGATTTGATGAAGACATCTCTTAATCGGGGGTCTTTTTATAGAGATCATGGAGAGAGTCCATCCTTTTAGTGACAATCATTTTGAGAAGATGGTGGACAATCCATTCTTACCTGACTTGGTCTCCAGAGCACAGATGGATGGAAATCCAACGTATCCAGTTCCTCATGAAGGTTCCCCATCTAGAGAATAGTTCATGTGAGATGAACATGTTTCTAAAGAGTCCTCTCTAGTGGTTATATCTTTCACTTCATCAGACCATTCATTGTTGTTCCAGTAGTGTGGATGTTTAGGGAACATTAAGCTGTCATGTCGCATCCCTCCAAATATGTTCCATCGTTCTGGGTGACTGTGTCATCAAGAGAACTTCTATAGGAAGATTCACCGGAAGAAGACACTGTGACTGGATGATTCTAATGCCTGAATGTGATTCAGGAGATGATTCATCCCTTAGAGACCCGTCCATAGGTCTTGGGGTGATGATCGTGTGTAGTCAGGAGTTGATGGGAGTGTTAATCCTCAGTCTAGGTTTTGTGTTTCGTGTTGGCAGTGGATAATTTAAATTCCTTTCATTATTTTTTTTTCTATTTTTAAGGTTTTGACGTTGTTTTAAGTTCATTATTTTGTCATGAAGTCATGATGGACTCATTCTATTATAATCCAAGATGTCCTATTTGTGTGGATGTTGTTTTCTGAATCTTTTTTTTCATAGAAGTGTGTTTGGACCTTAAATGGAGTATTCTAATTTTGGATGTCTTCTCTTGGAGGTGTAAGTGCCTGTGGAAGAATTGTTGTTTTTAGTTATGCTCAGGTTCACTGCTTGCATTACGTTCTTCTTGGAGGTTTTTCTCTAGGGTTGTGGGTTTTTGATCTGGTTCGAGAGTGCCAAGTTTTAGTAGATTTGTTGGTTTTCTTGTACCATTGAAGTTAGATTGGATTGGTTAGGAGTTCCTGCGTTGGTCCCCTTTCTCAGGGTGGTGTGTCTGGGAATTAAATTTCTAAACTAGTTGAGTTTATATGGTGGGGAGAACACTCTTTTTGTTCTACCATTCTCTCATGTTACGGTTTCTTTCGGTTTCAATCGAGCATGGATTTTTTCTTTGGATCCGGAGCCAGTTTTTTTTATCTTTAATAATTTTAGTGCGTTTTGGAGCCATGTGTAGTCACTGCACAGTAGGTGGTAGCCGCACGGTCAGCCTATGTGCACACAAAAATGTCTAACATTTAAAATAAAAACATTTAGGTAAATATAGTGAGTTAAATGTTTAAATTTTAATAATAATAATGTTATTATATAATTAAAAATAATATTATTAATAAAGTGTTATTATTTTTATTTTTAAGGCTGTTTTTGGAATCAATTTACTGTTATTTTCATTAATGAAATTAAGGATGTTATTATGATTATTTAACTATTTCTTTGAATTGATATTTTTTCATTA
The DNA here is from genome assembly GCA_963277665.1 of Viscum album. NCBI lineage: Eukaryota > Viridiplantae > Streptophyta > Magnoliopsida > Santalales > Viscaceae > Viscum > Viscum album. The sequence goes on along the minus strand of OY728146.1, from coordinate 635,861,584 downwards.
AAATTTCATTATTTATTATTATTATTATTATTATTATTATTATTATTATTGTTATTAATTTAATTTTTATTATTTTTATTATTATTATATTTTTTGTTGTTATTTTTGTTATAATCATTTTTGGTGTAATTGTTATTATTATTATTATTATCTTTGGTTTTATTATTATTATTATTATTATAAAAAAATATTATTTATCTATTTTTGTTATTGTTATTATTATTATTATTATTATAAGAAAAAAATGAAATGAACGAAAAAAACCAAAAAAATATTCTACCCAGTGCCCCTCCCTTCCCCCCTAACTCACAGCGCACATCAACAGCCCTACCTATCCCCCATCATATCTTCATGGTGTGTGGTGCTCCCAACCCATATTCCCCCAATAACCGACTCTCGACCTCGACCTCATGACACACTCATGATCCCCAGTCTCACCCCTGGTAGGTCACCTCTGCCCTCACCTCGCACCCCAGCCGCTTTGGCAGGTGCCCAACCATCGCCCTCCACACTCGCACTCTCCCACTCCAGCTGACTGTTTCCCTTGACCCCCAGAACAGACCTCACCCTAGAACTCTTGTACTGGACTCTCCTCCTTCTAGAACTCTCCAGGCGTCGACCTTCATGTTATGCCACCCCCCCCCCCCCCACACGGTTACCCCTATGTGACCACATCCCCACTCTTCCACTTCTCATGCGCGTTGCACACCATCCCCCGTCGTCGACCTGTTACACGCCAGAAAACAAAGTTTTCCCCTCCACTACACACCCCCTCCTCCAGTTCCCAGCCCTACATGCCCTCACCGCACTCTTGGACAACCCTCGTCCCTCTTCCAGCCAACCAACCCCTTTGCTCCAGCCAGCGAAGCACCCAAACCCCCTGCTCTATCTTCTAATTCACACCAATGATCCTTATATGGTTAGAAACCGACCACCCTTTTTCATGCTGACCAAACCCCTGCTCTGGTATATTTATTTTTTCTCCTCAATTTCATCTTTGGGGTTTTTATTTAATTTGGATAAATCCTAATACAGTGGGATGTGTTTCGTGTGTTTTTCTCATTTTTTGGGTGCACAGTGAGTCCGCAAGGTGTGGTTCTACCTTTCTTATAGATTCATTACTTTCACACATGTTTGAGGTTGGTGAATTCACATGTTTTTCCTTTCCTAATAATTCCATTAATACTTTATTCCTTTCGATTAATTTTTATTTTAATGTGTTTTGCAGCTTAATTATGCTTGCGACTAGTTTTTGGATAGTGTATTCTATTTGGTGAAATTTTTTATAACTAGTATTTAAATCATTATTGTGGGTTCGTACATTTAATTTTGATGATAAAATTTTATTTTAGCATTCATAAGATAGAAATATTGTTATTTTTATGGTACTTTCACATTTAAAATGTTTAGTAAACTGGTTGAGCCATTTGGCAGCATTTCATGAATTGTATGGGAGTTAAGAAACTTATTTTGGAATGGCCTCGGTATTCATTTGAATTCAAAGGAGGATTTTGAGTGTGTATTTTTTGTAAATCCTTATTGTGCTCTATAGATGTTTTTATTGGTTTTAACGATTTATTAAAATGTTTATGTGATTGAAAATCGTGTTTGGAAATAATTTTGGGGTGTGTTTGATTGGTCATGCTATGGTGTGGTGGTCATAAATAAAATGGTTTTAAAGAGTTATATGGTGGAGTTGGGGTTGTTTTATGTTTTCTAAATGAGGTGGATGGTAGAACATGGTTTAATGATAAATGGTGGGTTTTAAATAAATGGTTTTCAAATGTTATCTTTATATTTTAGTGTGCAGTTGGATGTCAAAATATCCATGAGTGCACTAGGTGCACACATGGAAGTTCTCTCAAATTGATATGGTTCATGTAAATGATATTTCTCTATAAACCTCAGCTTCTTAAATGGATTTTAGTCTTTAAATAAAGTTGGTCCTCTTGTGTGGTTTGAAAACAGGGTTTTAAATGAGGTTTTATATAGTGTTTCTTCAAATGTTTTGGAAGACATGTTTTTAATGGGTTATTTGAGGTCTATCTATTTGGTTCGATACATGTTTTGGTGTGGGTTGAAAAGGAGTGAAGGAGTATTTAGTAACTACGGAGTGTTTTAATGTCCGTTTGGGACTTAAAGGCATGTTTTTCTCATCTAACTCATGAGTGACATTGTGTTAACTTTTAGAATGGTTTGTTTTTGGAAATTGTGTGTCCTTGGTCAGAGTTTTAAATGTTTTTAGAAAAATGGTTTTGACGTGGATGTGACATGACGGCCCGAGTGGAACATTTGATAAGGTTAAATGATTTAATGTCTATTTAGTGGTTTTGATGTGGATGTGACATGACGGCCCGAGTGGAACATTTTATAAGGTGAAATGATTTAATGTCTATTTAGTGGTGCTCTAATCTTTGGTAACCCTTTATAGGTGAATGCATAGGAAGCATCCGTGTTTGGGGTAGGAAAGTGCAATGAGATGATTCACATGTGCAAGGGACTCCAACATTCAAAATATTATTATAACCACCTTGGGTTTCTAGGTGTCTTTTAGATGATTGGTTGATGGTTGTAGATCAACCCTGATTAGACAGGTTGGTACCCCCTGGATTGGTTGTTATGCCAGACAGGCTTTTCCACTAGATTTGGTTAGTTTTAGGGTGGCCAGTTGGTTATAGACTTAGGAGATTCACCATATTCTAGTTGGTGGTTTTGAAAAGATTACATTCATGGGTCTTCTAGGGATGTTTAGGATCACCCATTGTTAATTATTTTCATTGATTATTTACTTTCCTTTGTTCTAGTTTATTTCCAGCTTGCAATGTATACCTATTTAACAATAGCTTAGCTATAGTAACATTTTTTTGGGGTTTTGTTTCAAAAATTAAAAATGGGGATGGAAATGGTAGGTAGTGTGTGTGGTATTTTCATTTAAATGGGAAAAACATGTTGTGTATTTTAAAATGTTAAAACCATACCATTATATGTATATTTCAATCATTTTTAATGGATGGTTTCAAAAAAGAAGACATTGGATTATGTGGTCCATCTTGGAAACCCTAATGATAATTTTAATGCCCACATCTATTATTTCTTTTTAGTTGCAGGTTCCATTTACTCAGGTTATCTTGGCTGAGTTTCTCATTATTGGAGCAAGGTTGGCCTTTGGTTGGGTGGTGACATGGAAGGTCAAGGGGATGTATGAGGCTTTACATTCTTTCTGCTACTAGATTTATTTTTATCTTTAGTTCTTATTTATTTGTTTATCTTTTTTCTATGGGAAAAATCATTCACTATGGTTAAATTATGATTTCTAACACTGGTTTGTAGTGCATGGGAATCGGGAATTCCCCTCAGGACATGTCGTGGACCAGCACTAGTGACCATTTTAGGTTCGACCCAGGCTGATTCATTACAATGAGGATATCTACCACCAAGCCTAAATGGGGAACAAAACCGAACTATTTCCATGGGGAGGCTTGAACAAATTCATCACCATAAGAAACAAACTAAAACTCTAGAAGGATCTAGTAAACCAAAATGGGGTTACCTGAATAGACTCCCCATCATTAGGATTAGGATAAAATCGATTTAATCCAAATAAATTTCAGTGATCCCAAAAATTTGTCTCCCTAAATAAGAACTAGCTATCTACCTTTCCCAATTAGCATAGTCTAATGAAAGAAACCTGAAATGGGCTAACACAAAAGCTTCCTCCAAAACGTTATCTCCCACCAAAAGAAACACAAATAATGAGACTCCAAACCAAACATATAAAAATGTTCATTTCACACCTCCCATGGGAAACACTTCCTCGAATGTACCCCACCAAAAACATGATCGAAGCGGACCTGATAGGACACATATACAAGAACAAATGTACACGTATTTAGACCCACAAGGTATGATAACTAAGGGCCATGAAAAAAAACACCCCCTATCTCTTTATAACTAAGGAGAGTATCTCCCACCTTTATAAATACCAACATTGAGGAACAGAGTCCCCAAGCCCCTTTTCCCCCCATGGGGACACATGAGATGAAATCACTACAGGAGGATATTTGAACTACCTCCATTTTCAATACCAACAACAGGTATTATATTGGGATCCCTTACCCTCCCCGGGTTCCTGACTATGTGCCATCTTTACTCTAGGACCTATGGTTGGAGATCTAATGGTTGAAGCATCTTCTACCTCACAGTTAGGTGTTGAAACCCTCAAACAAAACTTATTTTTTGGTGCTATAAGAAACTATACTACCACCCATACAACACCATCAGAAAAAACACACCTCGACATCCACTTACACCCACACGACACATTCACTAAGACAATGGCTTAGATGGTGTACATGCATCACTGTTTGTCACTTTGAATGAGAACCACTGATAAGAAAGTTATAGAGAAGACATCATCCACTAAAAATGAGGAATTTTATATTTCCCAATGTAATCTAAATTATTTCAAAATAGAGGATTTAAAAAGAAATGAACAACCCAACCCCTGGATTGGAGCGAGAACACAACATCTCAGGGTACCAACGAACATGTCCATTTTGACTAATAAAAACATTATAAGGAGTGGGATCGTAAACCAATTCCCAATCACTACACGATTCTCGCAGACAACCCTACTAACCTCTTATAATCGGTTCTTACACACTGGTGGCCTAACATGAAACCTTGATTAGGAGAAACTGACGAAATGTCCAAATATAATTTCAAGATCACGGTCAACACCAACAACTCATAATGTTTTTCTTTCCCCACTATAATTCACTTCTCCCCTTCCAAGCAAGATCTTCTGGCATAATGATGTCAAACATTACGTTTGACCAACAAACAACTCAAGAAAACCAATGCTTCATTCAAAAACTCTCGCATCTACTCTCCCACTGTGAGAGGATCTTCTTACCCAAGAAAAAAAAGGGATAGACTCCGCACTAGAACTCAAAAAGAAATTTCCATTCATTGAAAAACTAGAGGGATATCCATTGGTGAATTTTCCCTATCCACACTTTAATCTTGTTTTAAATCATTATGGGGGTGTACACTAACCATAGTGAAAGACCAGAGACCAATTTAAACTGGTATTTTTTCCAACACATGACACAAACTAGAACTAAACACATGTGGGGAACCACCACAAGGGATTCTTGAAACACTCCTAAAAATAAACCACTTACCATCATCCCAAACTGATTCACTACCAAAACAAAACCTAGAACATCTTCTAGAAAAGAATATTTTTCAAACACAAAACAACCATCTAGGGAAAATCTGAAATCATAAAAAAATACACCACACAACAACAGATTATCAAACATAAAATCCTTTATTTTTAAAAACACCATTGAAAGTAAAACAAAATATTAGGGTTGGGCATTCACCAATGATACCTCATGAAGTCGCACACATGCATTTCCTTATGCTAAATTGAGAACCAATCCACTTTCAACAAATATACCAGGTATGTGGTCATTCATGAAAATAAAAAATGTTAAAACAAAAAAATCAACCCACACCCTTAAACCACTAGCCACAAAACTATACCCATTCCAAATTTGACAAACACGTAGTTTGAAAAAACATCAAACCTTCTAGTAAAACACATTTCCAAATTTCAAAAAGATTTACAAAATTCACTACCTACTAGATCAAAAACCATTTTAAATAAAACGTTCTTTCAAAATCCACACATCCATTCTAAATAATTTAACCAAAGTCCACTTTTCCAATGATTTATTAAAACAACCTGAAGACCCATTTTCAAACTTTTTGAAAATCAAACCATTTTCAATTAAAAATAAAGTTTCACATTTGTTTAAATTAGGTTTTTCAAATGATTTTACCTAAAATCAAAGGGAAACAAGGCAATGAAAGAGAAGATTAGTGTCGGTGGGTGACATGGACCTATGGTTGGTGTCCATTCACCAAACACTCCATGGTCATGGAGAGAATTATAGGGAAATGTCCCCAACTCAACATGGATTTACATGACCTATGTTCTCACCAATACCATTGAACCTACTCCCTTTTCATTTCCCCTAACAGATAATGACCACAAGACCCAAAGGATATAGATAAAACGTAACTTCCCTTGGTAACTCAAGTCCCACCATGAGGTGTGATGGACAAGAACCTTACTTTTAACAAGAACATAGAGTTAAAGAAACCTTTTCTCTAGTCTACCTTCACCCTTTCCTAAGGAACTTGACACAAAAAAATTACATACTCTAATAAAATTATTCCATGAACAAAACCAGGAGGTCATCTGACCTGATGCCCGACTCGTCTATGTCATGACCTGGGGGCATTCCAGATCCCCATGGGTTGGAAACTAGTACCTAGGTATCAGTAACATGCTTTTGGAATTATTTTACCATATTTCATATATATAAACAACAAAAAATTTCAAATATTCTAAAACTGAAATTACACATCCAAATAATACATTAACAATTTTTAGAATTGAAGTTTACACTTTAAACAAATACCAAAAAAGGACTATAACAATGAAAATAAAAAAACTCCAACCCAAACCTTCATTCCAGATGAGGGACCATGACCTCAAGCCAACACCACAAAACCCACAAGAAAATACTAATAACAACTCAGACCATGATCATCAAATATCAAATATTTTCTTGGAATAAACACACAACAAGTTCTAAAAACACCAAAGGGTGAATGTAGGTTGTAATCCAAAGCATAGTAGGATTTTACTAAAGATAGTGGTTCCATGATATAGCTTTTGAAGATAATATAACGTGATTTTATAAATTCAAGCATTAAAAAACACTTCTAAGAAAAACATTTATATGGTGAAAATTTAAAAAGGAATGCTTTTAAGTGAAATAGTATCATAAACACTAGCTTAAATGAGAAAAGAATTTTATAAATTTCACACACACTCAAGTATTTTTCCATATTCTGATGGATGGAACCACATAATATATAGTATAGGACAATGGGTGAATCCCCTAAGGTTGACCTAACTCTTGTGGGACCCTAGAAGCTCCTAAAATAGTAAAAGATGGTATAATAACTACAATCGTCAGCATCCTCGTGCACACACCATAAGAGAGGAGAAACATCTCTAGTTATAGTATCAATCAATCATCATAATAATTTTTGTGAGAATCAATCCAACCATGTGAAACTGGGATAAGAAACTTCTGTTTCACTAGTGTAGCAGATCTAGTCCCCAAACCTAAATACCGAGGATTCCCTTATTCTTTAGTTAATGATCACATGTCACACATACCACTATGTTCACAACAATGGCCTAACAGTTCATGGGAATCTCCCTTCATCATAAAACTAAACATTTATCATTTTAATCACACCAATGAAAATCCCTTTTTCTATACCTTTACCATTACTTATATAATTTCCAAATTTCCCTTTTATAACAATAGAAAGACAAACAATTAAAACCAACCATGTAAATGGGTTAAGAAACTTCATAAACTCACTCATACATTAAAACCAATTTTAAAATGTATTTTCATCATTCATAAATTTAAAAATTTATAGTAAAATGCATTACAAGTCTAGAATACCCAAAAATATCTATTTTCCATTGAAAATCCCCATTTAAACATACCTTCACCTATTTTGCCTTTATAAATACATTTCTCACATTCCAAACATCCTTGAAAACCCTTTCTAAGAACATTAAATTATTATACCCACAAAAAATATCAATTTTTTTTAGAGTTCATTTATAACACATAAACATACCAAGCACTTTAAAACACCATTCTCACCACATAATCAAACCAATGAACACATTTATTAACTCAAAAAAACATATTAAATCCATATAATAATGTTATTTCATGGAACCACCTACCTCTCATGAATAAAACCATGGAAATTGGTAAAAAGTCACATCCTCTTATCAACCACACAAAAAGGAGGCAAGGATAAACCCTAATCAAGAAGATATGTCCCAAAAACCAAAGATTAAAACCCAAAACCGAACCCCACACCCACTGGAAAACCAGAAACCCCTCAAAAGAAAGAGGTTAAACCCTAAAAGAATATGAAAACATGAGTGAAGAGGACTTACATGATATATTTTGAAGGATCCAAAAAAACTCCCTTTAATGGATGGATCCTCACAAAAAACCCTCATAGAAACTTCATACCATTTCCATTCTAGGACTGGAAGTGGTTGTAGAAAGCCTTCAGGTCTCTGGTGTTTTGCCATCTCGTATTGATAGGTGGAACACCTATTGATAAAGCCTAGAATTTGACATGTCATCCCAGGACACTAGTACATGTGTCACCTGTCTCCATACATCTTCAAGATGCCTGGATCAACTTCCCACTGAGTAGAATGTGACACTTTCATAAACTCCTCCCTCATATCTATAGGAAACCAGATACATCTACATAGACACAATATGTCATCTCTATCTACAGACTAATCCAGAGGTGGGTTATCTTCTGATATACTCTCAAAGAGAACCAAGCCTTTAGGATCTGAAAATTGTATACACTTTACCTTATCAAGGAGGGAAGAGGTAACAATCAAGGATGATAGATGAGACTACAAGTGATTATCATTAAACTCTAGGTTAAGTTCAAAGTATAGGGACATTAACTTCCATTCATCCCTGGCTTCTCGTACTTCTTGTGCTCAAGTTTTCTGACTTAGGGAATTTGAAACCATATTTCCATTCCAAGGTGTAAAGGTAAGAACAAAATTAAAGGATTATTGATATTTAACCCATATCAACTATTTAAGGTTCATGGTATGCTGATAAAAGATATATTTGAGGCTATTGTGGTCCAGGTATACAAAAATCACGCACCCAAAAGATAGTGTCTCCAACAATGTAGGGCGTAGAAAACTGGTGAAATCTCACAGTCTTACGTCTGGTAATTTTCATCATGAGGCCTCAACTAATGATATCCATAAAAATGACTATGTCTTCCTACATCATCACTGCTCATAGGTGGATTCCTAATTCATCAAAGAAGGCGGTATAACATATCCATGGATCTTGAAGAGTTATAATAGTTGTCGATAAAATTCTACCTTTTATCTCCTAAAAGGATTTCTTGCATGCTTCTGACCGAAGGAACTTCACACCATTATTTGCGATAAATATATGAGGTGAAGAAAGACATGATAAGTCTTCTATGAAACATCTGTAATATCCAAGCATCCACAAGAAACTCTGTATATCAAACACATTATTGGTCTACTACTAGGAAACTACAACACTAACCTTTCTTAGGTCAACAAATACACCTGAATCTTAGATAATAAGACCCAATAACTTAATTGTGTCAATCTAGAAGTGTCACTTAGTAATATTGGCATAAATCTAATTAGCTCTTAGTGTACTCAGAATGATCTCAAGATGTTTTTCATGGTAACTATGAGTGTGATAATACACAAAGATTTCAACCACAAAGTCCATGAAAAAAGAATCCAAATAGGGGTATAAGACCCTATTCATCAAAACATTAAAAATGCAGGGTGTTTTCATAACACTAAATAGTATAAAAAGGTACTCATATAGAAGATACCTTCTATGAAAAGATGTATGAAGTATGTCTGATTGTCTAACTCATACCGTATGATAAACTGATCTTATATCGATCTTAAAGAAAACCCTAGATCCCCAAATATAGTAAAAGAGATCAATTATTTTAAGAAGTGGATATTGGTTCTTAACCGTAATTTGGTTCATCCTTCTGTAATCTACACATAGGAGTATGGATCCATCTTCCTACTTGAAAAAAAGTACGGAGAACCCCTAAGATAATTTTATTTTTCGTATAAATCCATTAGCCTATAAATCCTCCAATCTCGCTTGAGATCTTGATGCTCTGTAGGTGCCATAATCTATAGAGGAATGGACACCAAAGATTCTGCTAGAATATGCTTGATCATAAACACTACCACTATCTTAGGCGGTAACACAAAAAAAATATAGGAAAGATGTCCCCAAAATGATCTACTATATGAGTGAAAACATATTGATGTAAACCCTAATCCTCTATGAAAATATTTTCAATATGGGATGTCACTCCACCTAGCCCATGATGCTCTAGTCTTTCTCTACTAGCCTAGACATCCCACTCACCCTTTTGTAGATAACGCCTTTTCTTTGGTGATGTAAACTATACCCTACTAAGATAGTACTCTACAAATTCATGATACTGAACAAACCAATCCATCCTAAGTATGAAATTTAAGCCAGTCATCTAATTAAAAAATAGGTTACATAAGAAAGGGTAACTTCCAACCTCAAAGGACATTCCCTACATTGGCGTATTCCCTCTGTTCATACCCCTAACTTCATATATAGGGTCATTACACTATAGTGATATGGTATCTCTAGTCTGAGACTCTCCATGATAGATATAGATATACAATATGTCAAAGAACCTATATCAAATAAAGAATAAATATAGTAGATTCCACAAGAATAGTACCTTATACAATAAATGGCCTTGAGGCCTAATCCACTGGTATTGGATACAGTGCATGAAAATGTCCTAATACATGTCCATGTGCAATAGATAGACTACCAAAATAAACACTATTTTGTTGGAACTTCTGGTGATTAAGTGTCCAGCTACAATGGCCAATACCTCCTCCTCGGCCAAACCTACTAGTGCTAATTCAACTGTACACCTACTGCGGTGTAAAAGAACATGCTACAAAAGTTGGAGCTAGTGCGTATCCTTTCCACTTGAAACATGTGTAAAGGTCCTATATAAACACTAAATAATCCCTATAGTGACGCAATCCAAACACTCTAGTGGGTATCTATCACACTAAGGCATCGAAAACCCCCATCGTTCACACTGATGACACAGTTTAGAGCTACCAAAATCGACATTCTGGTTGTCAATACCCTAACAAGAATCCTAGAGGTATTGTTTATTACCACTAAAACAACTACTAAACTATTTCAAAAATAATATTGTATACCTAGTACTATTTCCATACCTCATGTTGTTCTCAATGATAGGTTGCTGATTTACTATTTCAGAGAAGTTTGGAAGGGGAAAGACATTGTCTTGTGTAAATATGGTGTACTAGATCCCATCCTCAAAGCCTCTTCCATGAGAAATATCCTCACATAGTATAAGTGGTTCAAATCACTTCAACTCTATGTAATGTGTTGAATATTCCATAACTAATATAGATCCATTATCAAGATTCATGAACTCTCTATCTCTATTAGCTCTCAACATATATGGAAAGAACTGAACCTAGAAGGTAGTCTGGAAATCAACCATGACATGCTCTTATAACGAACCACCTAGGAAGTCACATCCAACTAATTTTTGGAAGAATCCTAAGAATGTAGGTAGAAAACAACACCCTATTATTTGAGTCATCTCCAAATACTAAAAAATTGATAGGGTGGCCTCTAGCCAATACTCATCAACCAGTGGACTATCATCCCCTAAAAATGTAGGAGGATATTGTTGTTGGAACTCATGAGTCAGACCATCCTTAATAGGTTCTAGCCATGGAGCACCATGCATAGACTATACTTGAAGTATGAATCTATCATGAACTTGGGAATCAGTTCCCAGATTATGTAAAATAGGCAGTACCTCGAGTGGACCTCCTGGAGGTAAGAGTGGTGTCTCAGGGGCCACCACGTCGGGAGCATGGTTGTCACCACCATCCTAGCATACAATATGAGGACATCATGGAAGCATTGGTATAAAATTACTAATAACATTCCTTAGAACAAGAATAAGTATAATATTAGCATCACTAGAGGAAGTTAAACATAAGAAAAATCACTACCATATGTATACTACCCAAACAAACCATTTAGACGATCAGGGATCGGTAAGTGCTCAAGTTTAAGTTTCATTTAATTACTAGGTTCACTCATTTATATTTCATAAAAATGTCAATCTAGAATAAATATGTGAAACCAATTCATTTTAGAAGTCATGATTCACTTAATAATAGAGATCCATTTTTGTTGAATCAGTTCCCAAACACTTATCAATAGAAACGACCACCATTTATTTATTGTATAATTGTATGACTTGGTAAAATACTCATCCAAAGCCATGAGGGAACATACACATCATGAATTGAGACAAAAAATCACCCAATCTCAACCAAGATTAATACAATCATTGTCTAACTATTATACAATCACTTAACAATCACATGAATATCAAGCAATTCTAAACAGTGAAATACACCAATATGGCATGGAAATATGCATGACATGAAATTTCTAGGTACCTATAATAATTCAAGTAGAAATGTTCCTTTCCCTCATATCATCAGGCCAAGGATGAAATAAAATACGCAAAAAGAGTAACAATAAACAATACCACACAACATTTGAGTCACCCAATGGTGAAATAATATCAACTATAATAGACAGAACCTATTAATAATTATAATTTAGGTAACTTGTTTTTTACCCGGAACATGGGTTCACGACGCCCCAGAATGACTTATGATCGAGTCACAAGTGTTCTAAATCTCTAATATATAGTATCCAAATAGTGAAGTAAGAAATGAAACCCCCTTTGACACTACACTATGACATCTCGGACGCATATGACACCTAACGGGTTCCTTGATCTTGGTGGGCCACATGGACTCAATCGCATCACCCCAAATTCCAGAGGTTGTTGACTAGCAGTGAGGGCCTAGGGTGTGTTTCTAGGGAGACTATTCTCTCATTACAAAATTATTGCATAGCGGATAAATTTAAACATAGGTAAATATCATAATCAATATAAGTAAACATAAAGCACATCAGAAAATAGAAACAATAGTAACAGTAAATGAAACTCATATCGTAGAATTCAACGCCATATGATATGTCATGTCAATAGAAAATTGGAAAATATGGATACAAAAAAGTATAAAGAAAATTAAATGATTATCCCAAGCATCCCAAGGTCTGGCTCACTCATCTGATGTCAATATCTATCCTAAATAGAAATTAATTTTAGTCTTTGAAGTTGTATGCTTCCCTTTATTAACTAATGTATTCATGTAATCTATGTCAAGTACCAAATGGTGCTCCAAGAGGGTGTAAGATAAATCTCAGTGGCCCGCCACCAATGGTGTCTATAACATCCTTCCAAGGTTATTAAAATGTAAAAGTGTGAAATCATGCATTTATAATGTAATGTAATACAATGTAATGAAATAACCAAGTACCTGCTTCAGCCCTTCACTGATGTCTGAGCATGTAAATAATTCATTATTTTATTATTACATGTATATAAATAAGTCACATGTTCGCAATTAAAAATGTTCTAAATTGTAACAAGGAATCCTATAATGATATTTAATAGTGAAGTCCCAAGATAATAACCATGGAGACGTACACCTCAAGGGTCCTTAATTCAGTAATAACTATAGCCTAGAATTGGGTAAGAATGTAATACAAAGAAAGTAGTCCATGCAATTATACAACGAGATACCTACCGAGTCCATGGAGTTCATCCAATTATAAATTGTGCTAAATACTAAATAGAATCGACGGGCATTAAACATGGAACCTACATGTCAATGATGGATCCAATGAGTGTGTCCAATACATCCTGTAATGATATTGAAGGTATCATAAGGTTTCATTCTTGGTATCAAAATAATAGAAAATTATTGAGATCTTAGTGTGTCTCAACCTAAGTATGTTGTGTTCTTGAATTGGAATGGGGTTCCAGAGTGCTCTTGGAATTCTTTGATTAGAATCCAAGGTGAGATTGAGTCTGGTGATTCTTATCTAATTAGGAATTCAAGTAATATTTGATGTGGTTAATTCCTTCTCTTTCATTACTAAGATAAGGTCATGTATCACTCATCATTTTAATCAAGTCATTTTTTTCAATCCTTTCTTTTCATTAGTGTGACAAGTCCATGTAGCTTGCACATTTTAATCAAGTCATTTGGTTCAAGCTATGCCTTTCATTAGTCTGAAAAGGCCATATAGCATCATACCATTAATTTAATCCATTTAAATCATATTCTAAAATTACGGTTCATTCTGATACCTTCCATTAATATGGTATGGGGTTCTATAGATATGCATCCTACCATTCATTTATGTTTATGGACATGTCAATTACTTTGTATACATTTCAATTCACATTTTACAATTTATTATCAATTTGAAGAACTTAGCTTATAGATATCATGTGGGGAGTATACATGTTACTTTCCACTGTGCAATTATCATTATAAAAATAGATTTAATATAGAAACTCTTAGCCTTAGGAAGGTCATGCCATTGAATGCTCGAATAATTGCTCAAAACTTGTCAAAACACTAAAACGAAAATTATGGCATTACATCATACATGGGATGAGTATATTTCTAGGAACAACCACTAATAAAAAATAACAAAATATGTAAATATCATATCCATATTTTTCAAATGATTAAAAGCTGGGAATATTAATTCGACAAATGAAAACGGTTGAATCATTGGTCCCCACATGACAAATCCAAAATAAATGAGCCTGAGAGATGAGTTATATAATAAAAAAATTAGTCTTGTATGACTCTCCTCTTCTAGTATCAGCCTATTTTTTTCTTGAATCTAATTAGAACTAATAAAAATAGAAAATTAACTCATACCCTGATAAGTAGGTTGAGAGAAAGAGAGAAGATGAAATGATTAAACATGTCTGAGTACTTATTATTGCACATCCAATATGATGAACTGAAGCTCCCATAGATCTTGGAAGAAGGAGATCTCTGGATACCTACCTTAATAATTCAAAATGATCCAAAATTAAAACCATGGAGGTAAATCAAATTGGAAATTGTATTAAGGAAGAAGAGGTGGCGTAATAGATCATTATGGGAAAATTTATAAAAATACCTATGGAATGTGAAAAAATTTTCCACGTGGTTTGAAAAACCATGAACAATCCATGTTCAGTTTCTTAGGAGGAAGGTGAACTTTTAGGGTTAGGTTGCACAGTCATGCACCAACCATGTGAGGTGGCTAGGTCCAAAAAAACACTTTAAGCATGATTAGACAAATTGTGCACCAACCGTATGCTAACCATGTGACATGTCTATTTTTCCAAAAAAGACTGGTTTTGATCTCCAAAACTATCTTCAAACACCCTATGGGCATTTTATAACTCTTCTGTAATCTATATTTGGTCAATTATAAGGAATTTTATGGATATTTAAATGATCCCTACATGAGTGAAAAATATGTTTCTTACATTTGAAAGAATTATTATTCTTATAGTGGCAGATAATATATTTTTCCCATATGATAAACACACCTATAGATGTATACATGAAATCATCTATAACTCATTCCTAACAAGAATAAAAATAATCATATAAATGAATTTTTTTCATTTCTTTCGACAATATAAAACAGTTACTCTAATTGTTATGGAATGTGATCTATCATATATATCAATTATATGACTATATTGAATATTTATAAATTTGAAAGAAATAAATTTAACATATGATATAAGTTCTATATTCTACAAAACATATACTACTAATTAAAATTTTGATATCTATTTTATCAACACTACTTTTGACTTTAACAGTGGAAAACATAGTCTCATGTGAAATATATGTAATTTTCCCTATTGATTAATAAATATTATATTTCACTAATAAAAAATGATAAAATATATATTTATAGATAGATATAGAAACAAATAAATTTTTTACTAGAAATCTTCTAAAGGATATCATATCACTGGTCATTTATATATTGAAGTGTTTTTATGTTTGGATAAAATATATCTTAAATGTTTCCAAATTAGATCTTGTAAAAAAAAAATTCATCAACAGTCAAAATAAATTTAATTTAATTTTGAACCTTTCCCATGAAATATATATTACAATACAAATTTGAATTATTGACTTCTAAAACTATTGGTAACTATAAAATTTGGAATAAAATTCCTTGGGAACATATTATAGAAAATATTATGACTGTTATATTAGAATACTCAATATTCATACCAATAAACAATAATCTATTTTTTCATTAAATATTTTCCACATTCTCATGTAAACCAATAAAATGTGACTTCAAAATCTGGGTTCCGTTCAAGGGTTCCCCAGACCAAATTAACCATATAGACACAAGTGTACATCCCCTTAAACTGGAGGATATTGACTAGCAATGAGGTCCTAGGGTGGGTTCCTGATAGTAATATTCCATTAATTCAGATTAGAACACAGTAGTGATATAACAAGATTAAATATAGGAAGTAATAAAATTTAAATGGAAGCAGAAGTAGTCAAAAACATCCAAATACAATAATAGCCTGAATATCTAAAAGATTTATCACAGAAAAAATGAAGTTGTAATGTAATGTCTCTATAAAAGGGAAATCTTATATATATATAACCTTTCAAATAGAACAATACATTTTATAAAAAGGATTTAAATGTGGTAAAAATAATCCCGACATCTCAAGCACTATCCTTATAGTCTTCTACCAAGTTCTCATCCTAAAAGAGGAAAGTCATGTGTCCAAAGTGGGACACTTCATAATATCCACACAAATGGTTGTATAATCATCCAAGGTACCAATAGTGGCATAGATAGGGTGTCAGATAACTATTAGTATTTCACCACCATTGTCATTGAAATAATACATTCTGTAAATATTAATTGTATAGTTTTTTTGTATATATAATAGTAAAGTAGTACTAATAAAAAACCAATACTTTCTTTAACCTTAGTTGGTAATACCATTGAGCATGCCATTATGTAATTATTCAATTGATTATAATTTAAATGATAATAATCAGATCATTTATATATAAAGGGATAAGTATTTCTATACCATAACGTAATTATAACAAAGTATCTCAGGTGTAACCAAATAATCCTTGACCTTGGGGATCATGAAAACTCAGAATAGTATCATAAGTAGCCTCATTATTAGGGCATGAATATCATATAAGGGGAACTCCCAAGGAATTACACTACAATATAGTTTAACTTAGTCCATGTTCCTCATCTATAGTAATCTTAGGCTAATCATGAATAGGTACAATGAGGTTAATCTATAGCATCATGGGATCGATGTCATCAAGATCAACCCAAGGAGTGTATATAGGGAAACACAATATCTAGAAAATATGTCAAGTGAATCATCAATACATCACAAATTAATTAATTTAATATAAAATATACCTAATTTTATGGTGGGTATTTTCCACAAAAATAATCTCAATAAATCAGAATGGCATCCTCTTAGTGTGTATGGAATTCTTCCAGGAATCCAAGACTCCCTTATGTCAGAACAATCTTATAAATATAAAAAAGTTACAAAGAAGGTATAAACCCTAAAATAATTTCATTTATATCAAATATGATTATATTTCATGTAATTATCATTTATTTTAATCGTTTAATATATTCATTCTCTTACCTTTCATTAAACAGACCAATGTAATGAAGGACAGGAAACCAAAATATATTCAATTACATATTCATTTTTCAGATTTGGTCCAATTCCTCTCATTAAGAATATCATGGTGAAAAATGTATATAAAATCAATACCAATTTAATTTAATATAAATTAATTAGGATATGTGATAATAATAAATATAACTTTCTATAATATGCTTTAAAATATTTATTCATGTGGGGGGGGACTCTTACCTAATCAAATGTCATGTCAAATGAACTCGAAAAGTTCCCTAGATACACCCAACATGGGTCACCAAGACATAAATGAAGAATAAACCATAATCATGTGGTCTACAATGAGGTATCATGATTCATAAGAATTAAGTGATTTTACGAGAATTAAGAAAATTTAAATCAACAAAGAATAATTTTAGGAGAAATTCCATGGTAAATCGACATTTTCACAGTGAAAATAATTTTTAGAAAATGAGAAATTAAGGTATGATTCACAGGACACCTAAATTATGCATATAATGATATCCCCATCTTGTATTGGCCCTTAGTGTGGCCTGGATAGGATAAAAATAGAAGAATATATGAACTCCGTGAGAATGAGGAATATGATCACACATTTAAATAACACACCAGAGGAGAATGAAAATAAAGACCAGGGCCCAAAAATTATATATTTCCTAGAGGAATAAAAAAATATGAACTGATGTTGAATCAGAAAATAGATATGAAATGTGAGAGATTCCCATTCAAAGAAGTCCTAGGAGCTCATACAGGATGAAATAGTGACCCATTGTTTGCACAAATACAAGGAAAAGTGTGGGTGTTAAAATTGTAAACTATGATGGAATAAATGTTAATTTAACTTCTTTAAATATGGATTCACTTTTTGACTTCACATTTGAAATAACATTTTACCAACCGTGCACCATGAACTCTCCCATGAGATGACCCGTATGGTTCATTTTCACAGTTTGGGAATCCATGCGTGAACCCTATATTTTTCCTCAACTAATAATTAAAATGCATCCTCTTGGATATGCATCCTAGATTTCATGGTATGTAATAAGTATTATTTACTAATGATTCAATCTAAAATTTCATGCTCAGTTATGAGAAACCATAGGGACTGGGTTACACTATTTCTACTAAATGACCAGCCATCTATATCTTCAGTCGGTAGATAACCTGGGATCCAAATAATCCCCGAACAAACTATTTCCCCCATAAATTCCATGGGAATCGATAATAGGTAATGAAAAGGAAATTATTCCACAAATTAATGGATATATATATATCCTAGTAAAGAATGGTTATTTATTTCTTCCCCATTTAAAGGAACTCATCCCTCGGTTGTCATTCCAATGGTGGTAGAATGTTTTCTGAGAATAATTTTGGCTTCTGTGTACCTATTTTTTCCTCCCTCTCTCATGTATTTTCTAGTACACAACCATTCATCCATATAAATCTTACTAAAGGTATATACTACACTTTGAAATCCTTCATTCTATAGTCAATATTGTATTTCAAATAATCCTCAAAATAAAAAACATAGTAGAACTCAACATCCTCTTGATCAAAAGCATGTGATTTTTCAGCATGGTAAGGTAGCGGTTGTGAAATATAGAAGATTTCCTTCATGGAATGGTTACTCCAAGGTATTAGAAACAAATATTTTAAAATATGGACTCTATCTGTGGTCTCATAATTCAGAATTATGATGTGTAAGAATCTGTTTCATCTATTGCTAAATATTTATAATTATAGGTGATACCCACAGGAAAGTATGATCCCCAACCTTGAACTCCAAAGATCATTGATGGTGATCAGAATAAGATTTCTATCTAGAATGAACCATATAAAAAAATTATTATTAATCTATCCTTCGTTGATGTCTCTAGAATTATACTAGGACATAGTAGCATTACCTCTCCTTTCTCTAACTAGCATTGGGGTGAATGACAAGGACAACTATAAAAGGACAATAATAGATCCATTTAAATCCTCACCTGATAGTTGTAATTGTAATTGAACTAAAATATAAAGATATTATTATCCTAAGGAACACTAAAATTATGGTCACGTTCCAAAAGAATGTCCTATAAATTCTATATAGTTATTTCTAACTTGTTATCGGTTTGAAGGTGCGAATTATGCTCAGAAGAACACTTGTAAACAATTATTTCATTAACATATATAAGAAGCTATATTTGAATGGAAAATCGCTATATAAAATGATAGTAAGGGTGAACCCTTCTATATTTATTATGTCACAGTCATGTAGTTTTCTTATCTCATTAACTAGAAATGTCTCTTGGATAGGAAGGATGTTTGTAACTTTTTTTGTCTCTCCAGGACTATCCAAAATGTGTCACTACATTGATTCAGCCTCTATAATACAACTAAAAGTAAATAAAAAAGACTTAAAATATCTATTATAGGTTTGGAAATAGTTTAAAAAAATATTTCATTCCTTTTTGCTTCACCTTCGGTAGCTAACAGCTGGAACCCCTTGGGGTAAAACCTGGAATCTATCATTTCATACCATGACACCCATACTAGTGACAAAAATATTGATACATATTAAATATTACTAGATGAAATTCCTTATAATAATCATGGGACTCTTATAATGGATCTTATCTCTTATCTATAAGGACCCACATATTCCCATGTATGCATTGGATATCACCTCCATCGAAAGAGAAATCTAGAGGTAGGTCCTCATAAAAAATAACCTCTTGTATGACCTAGACATTAAGGTTTGAGAACTACCTTATCTTCAAATATCCAATAATGAAGAGGTAACATATAAGTAATTATGAACTATCCACTTGTAACTATAATTATACTCCATATTCATATTATAAAGAAGGGCAATCAATTTACATTCATCACTGGCTTCTAGAATGGCCTGTTCTAGAGTCATATAGCTCCACTCATCAGCTATCACATTGACTTTTACACGGTTTTTTTCATGATCAAATCCAGTGGAGTGAATGTATTCAACCCATATCCTCCTTTATAGATTAATGTCACTCTAAATAATGATATATTTGAGGCACTTGTTGTCTGTATACACCACAATATAGTCACCCATTAGCTAATTTATTTAGTATCCAATGGCATGAATGACTTATACAAGACTAGGGTCATGTGTTAGGTAATTACGATCATTAGGAATTAAATTGAGAGATTCATACAAAATTACATGATTCTTCTCCATAAATACTGGACACATCCCATTACCTGATTCATCAAGTAAAATGGTATAGCCAATAATATGATCTCATAGAATCATAAATGACGCTAGATAAGGAATTCATTTCATATATTAAAAGGACTTATCTCATTATTCAGAACACATGAACATAACACTCTTCATAGTACGTCTAAAAACAAGGTGAAAAATAGTTTTTAAGTTCTTTATAAAAATCATATAATATCTAGATCTCCACATGGAGCTTTGTATATCAAATATGTTCTTGGGATTCTCCCAAAAAAATCTATTAACTTATATGGGTCAACAGATACATCTCATTCTGATATAATATGACCCAATAAGTGTAAATTGTTAATCCATAAGTGGCATATAGTGATATTATATTATAAATTATGTTCTCTCATTGTACTCATAATTATCTCAATGTGTTTATCATGGTCTCTCGGAGTATGAGAATACAATAACATGAGGACCATAAAAAAAATGATAAAGTAATCCAGGTAGGGTTGGAATACAATATACGTAAATTCCAGAAAAATATACTCTACATTCCTATGACCAAATGGAACAACCAGATGCTCATATAATCTATACTGAATTTTGAATTCCTTATTTGGTATATCTAAAGTCGTACCTATCACCTGATGATATGATGGTCTCAAGTAGATATTTGAAAATATTTTCCTCCTAGAATTTTGTCTAAATGATCATCTATTAAAGGAAATTTATTCTATTTAATAATAATATGTTTATTCAACCCATAGTAATCAACACATATATTATGTTTCTTATATGCCTTTTGGGTGAAACTCATGGGTGAAGCACAATATGAAGAGATTTTTTGAATAAATCCCAACAATTCTAAATCCACCAACTCTATCTTGAGATCCTATAAATCTATTGGTTCTATAACATACATAGTAATAGATACTTGAGCTACTTTTAGAATGATCTAAATTTCATAATCTACCTCAATTTGAGGTGGTAATCTAAAAAATTCACCTAGAATGATAACACTAAAACAATATACAACATGAGTAAAATCTGTAAGTTACATTATCTAAACATCATAGAAAAGTTTGGAAATATATGTGGTCACTTCACCAATCCCATGATGATTTGGTCCAATCCTTCTATCATGGACATTCCACTCATAATTTTGTAGATTACCACCACCTTCTTATGATATAAATGATAGACATTGATGATAGTATCCCACATAGCATTGATAAGGATTTAAAAATTCCATCCTAAGAATGAAATCAAACCTGAACAACTCAAGGATAATAGAGTCCCATATTAAATGAAAACTAACTTCCTCAAGGGGAAAATCCTTTCCTTAGTGTATAGCCTTTAACCCCACACTTAGAGATGTGTATTGATTTATCACCAAAGAAATATAATGATTTTATGTCCCATGAATATCATAAATTGATATAGAGATAATAGACTAAGATTATCCCCTATCAAATAAATAATATACAATTGTAGAGGATATGATAACAGTACATCATACAGTTTACAATCATTCACTATGATCCTTGGGTATCGGCTGTAATGCCAACAACTAGATGGATCTACATCCCTGACCTATAGTTATAATTCCATTAGAAAGTCCTCCCTTCTAGAGTTGATAATTATAAGTATTTCTACCATGACCATGAACTCCTCCTATGTTATCATGGTCAGTACAACTCTAACATCCATCTTAATTGTACTAACTATTCCTGCACCTGATGGTGAAGCTAGAACCTACCCTCTTCTAGTCGAATTAGTGCGGATGGTCAAGTAGTGTCATTGAATATGTCCCATACACTCTCAAGCATGAAAATCAATAGAGTCCCAATACTAATGATTCTCCACACGACCCTTCCTTCCACTATGATGGTATACAGTAGTTCATCCCATGCAGATTCTCTTTCATCTATTACATTGAAAAAAATCTTTAAGGATTTTCTTCTTTCTACCATAGAAACTATTACCCTACCTTAAAAATGAACAAATAAGCCCAGTACTATCATCATCTATGATGTTATTCTCATACTTAATATCTTAATTCATGATCTCTAAAAAGGTATATAGGAGACTAACAATTACTAAGGATAAGACACTATTCTTGATCCTATCCTTGAAACATCATGCTTTTGATAGCTTATCATAAGTGAGAAGTGGAGAAAATCATTGTAACTCATGGAAATATGTTTAATAGTCTATGAAGTAAATAAAAAATATTTATGTAAATTAAATATCTATCTTTGTTAGATCTTGGTATATGAATGAATCTTTAATCATAGATGAATGTATGGATGTTAACCCAGGCCATTACCTGATGAAGTCCATCCTAATTAATTACAACCCAATAGTGTTTGGATATATCATGCATAATGTAGGTGGTGACATTGACCCTACCATATGGAGGCATCACTATATTATTTATGATTGGAATTATTTCATCTAGCTAATAAAAAATAATCATTGGACTAAAATACTATAAAAATATGGGAGGATACAGCTGTTATAACTAACGAGTCAGATAAGAAAATGTAGGTGATGTACATGGAGAGTCCTGAATAGAATGTGCCAGACATAGAAAGGAATATTGTTGATGGGTGTCTAGACCCTTTTTAGTAATCTGGGATAGATCATCACGAAGAACTACTATTTGTATCAATGGTGGTTTTTTATCTCCATCTTTTTATGAGGTTCATCACCACCCTCATGGAGAATGAGAGAAGGATGTTATGGTGGAATCCATATAAAAATTACAAGGACCTAACATAGATTAATATTTGAAAATAGATAGAAACACTAATCAAATATTATAAAAATAATAATGGCTTTTAACCAATTTACTACCCACAAATGCCAACTTATAAGGCCATTATATTGGTATGTTTTCATGTTTAGTTTATATGGCCTCCATTATATGGATGGGTTAATTTCAATTTATGGTTGAAAATAATATTTAAATTATAGTTGGCCTCTCCATTTACAAGAAACCATTTTATTTATATGTCATAATTTTTATTTCTAGTTTGTATGTTCTTATATATATATAATAATGTGCCATTAAATTTTTAATTATTCTCATTTATTAAACGCGCATACAATTTATGACTAAAATAGACACCCATTTAATGACAACAAAAAACTTACATTTGACCATTTAATGTAACAAGTAAAATACACTGGATTTTCTCACTGAATTACCCATAACAATTCATAAGGGATCATACACATTATAACTGAAATTGTTAATCATATAATCATATCCCAATCACAACTCATGTAACCATAAATACTAAGTGTATATGAGTCGAAATAGGTTATATAAGATTCATATATAAATATATATATGAAAATAGAATTTTGGATGGCGAAATTATTTTAAATGACCACTTTCCCACCATACATAAAACACTAGTTAAACATGCATATATAAAAACCATGGCTCACTCAACAATCATTGGAAACATAATAAATGAAAGAAATGTAATCAACCATTAGAAAATAACATATTTATGACATGTCCATTATTTTTTCCTATAATGGACTATGTGGTAATGATCCATGTTATACCAAGATAAAGAAAAAAATGACCATAAAGACTAAAAAAATGAAATAATTAATGTACATCACCCAATGGTGAATGTATATATACTATAATAAGAGAAAGATATAAAAACAATTAACCATTAATTGGATACATGGAATTCATCGAGAATGTGGGTTAAATACTCCCTAGAATGATATATAACCATAATCCATCACTTTCCTAGTCTCCTCTATAAATTCACATATAGTAAAAACGGAAAATAAAAACACTCTAATAACATTTTTTGACATCACCAACCTGGTTCCACTCAAAGGTTCCCTATAGCTAGTTATCCACATGGCCTCATGTGCACATCTTGGTACACTATTAGCTACTGAATAGTAGTAGGTACCTAGTGTGTGTCCATGGAGATACTATTACCTCTTCTCGTAGTTGAGAAAATTGGTTACATAACATAATAAAATTGAAGAAGCAATATAATAGATATTTTATATGAAATAATAATAATAAAACATCAATAATAATCATCCCAATATCAATAAAATGTTTCATATTATTTATAATGATTAAATATCGTGTCTATAAAAAATGAGAAATCATTAATACATGGTAATAGGGATAAAATATAGTATATTAACTAAAATATAATAAAAAATAAGTTAATATTAATCAAGAATCCAAATAACTCGTTTGATAATCTATTACATTGATCTCATCCTATAGAAATTAATGTAGGTGTCCAGATCGGGATTCATCCCTTTGTCCATATATGTCATCATATAATTTTCCCTGGTACTAATGTTGGCCTAAAAAGGGTTGAGATAAATATTAGTAGGTCACCACTAATATATTGTATACAACAAATTATGTGAATATAAAATATACAATGTGCAGGTATATATAGAAATAAATCTTTACATCTAAACTTGTCATAACTACTTTATCCTCCCTTGGTAATACCTCTGAACATGACATCATTTTAATTATCCAATTGATTACACATAATTTTTTAATAATGAGGATATTTATACATAAATGTATCATTAGTACTATAATATGGTTTAATGATAACATAAGATCTATGGTGTAACCAAGGAACTCTTAACTTAATTGGTCGAGGCAAATCATAATAGTATAACATTCAATTTGGATATAAGGAGTCTTAGTGCAATAAAAGTGTCATGACAAAGCCATTCCACTATAAAAGTTTCTTATTGAGTGAATTTCCCTATTCCATAGTAAACATTGGATAACCATGACTGGGACCGATGAGGTCAATCCATGGCTTCACTAGTTTTAATAAATTATGATTAATCCAAGAAGTTTATCCAAGAAATCCTAATATCTGGGAAAAATTTCATGTGAATATTTATTACATCACTGATGAATTTATGTAAGAATACATGGACCATATTATATGATGGGATTTACCATGGTAACCCTCTTAAAGAAGCTCAATGGTATCCTTCGATTGATCAAGGAATCCCTCTCAGAATACAAGTACGGATTAAGTATAATAATCTATATAATGATGAAAAAGGTTCCAATAAGGTAGTCACCTTACATGAATTCCATTTATATAATATATAATCATAACCCACTCATTAATCATTAATTTTTATCATTTAATAGTTTAATTATATTTTGAAAAATTAATCTGAACATGATAATTATAGAAAATTAAATATAATAAATTCAACTACATATTCATTTATTTGGTTCATTCTAATACAATTCAATAAGAATAAAATGGTGAAATAGGTTCATGAAACCAATATAATATAATTTATTATAAATTAACAAGGAAAATTTATAACTATAATATAAATTTTCATAACATATTTAAAAATATTTATTAATTATGGAGGAACACTTTCCAAATCAATTTTCATGTGAGATGCACCTGAATAGTGCATTAAATAGACCTGAAATGGGTCACCAAGACATAAAAAAAGAACACACCCTAGTAGAGTGGTCTATGTTTATGTATCCATATAAAATGGTATGGTGTGATATTAAACTTTATATATAATACAATTTATTCTAATTAAATCAAGTATGATTAATTTTAGGGGAAACACCGTTGTAAACAAGAATGCATAAAATAAAAAAAATTTATAAATGATAATACTTGAATGGATGAGTCTTTGAACACATAAATAATCCATGTACCACTCTCCACATCCATTATATTCCATTGGGTTTTCTAGCGTTTTAGGAATAAGAAACAACAAAAAAACTTGGTAAAAATAAAGAATTTGAGTCTACTTCAAATTAATTACATTGAGAGACTGGAAAATGTTGAAATGGTCCTATGAAAATTAGAACATACCTCGACTAATCAAAAGTGATGATTAGAATTAAAATCAGATAACAAATGGAGAAACTAGGGAAAATCCTTTGTCCAAAAAACTTGGGAGCGCAAATGAAAAGAAGTTGAGACCCCATCTCGGATGGAATCGAACAAGGAAAAGTTGTGTAACAATTATAATTGAAAATTAAAAATAGTAAATTAACCCATTTGAAACTAGGTCACATGTTTTTTCCACACAGTTGGCCAAACTATGCACCAACCATGAACCATACACTATCAAATGATATGACCCACATGGTTCATGAACACAAATTATGAAAGTGTTTACAGAACTTGATTTTTTTTACTTTGTAAAAATTATGGATCCTATTTATGGGCCTGAAACCTATGTTTTATGATTAGTATATAAAATGTTTCCTACAAATTCAAACTAAACTTCTATTAATGGTCATTAAACCCATTGTAAACTGGGTCACATTGTATCTACTAATCATTTTTCCATGTTGTCTCTTCCACCGGCTAGGGTTCTGGGCTCCGAACTAGCCATAGGAACCCTTTTTTCCACTATAACCTCACTATAAATCTGTAATAGGAAACAACCAGGGAATTAGACTTAATATTAAAGGATTTTTACCTCATAGTAAAAACAATATTCTTACATTTGAAATTATGAATTCATGATCATTTAAGAAATTTATATGTTTTTTAAAAAGATATCAAAAGAGAGGTTGATGTAATTCAAATTCTAACAATTAGATAAAAAGTCTTCTAAAAATAACTAAAATTTGATATAACCATATACTAAAATTATTATTTTATCATGTTACTTCTCCATTTATATTTAGTTTTTCTTGAGACCCACATCATATAAGTGAAATTTTTATCTTTTAGATATTAAAGAAATTCCCAAGTATAGTACTTTGTAATTAAATAATTTTATTATTCAGTTTTTGTTATCCAATCCTCATGTTACAAAGAATCATAAATCTATATTTTTAAAAAATTAAAAAAGGGGGTAAGATTTTAATTAATCATAATCCATTAATATTTATCAACATTATTACAATCCCCTAGGATTTTCTTAACATTTATATGCTTCATAATTAATGAATGTGTATTTTCACATTTCCCTTGGATTTATACATCATATGATATTTCAAAATAATTATATGAGTTCTAATAATATTCTTGTTCAACATGAATAATCACTTGTTTTTCTAACATGCTCAATGTGCAATTCATTAATTATAATAATAAATTTTCTCATATTATTTTTATAACACTTCAAAATTCATCCATTGAGTGTGGGTCAAAAAATATTCCTTCATTACCTCTTTAATCAAATATGATCTAATATTTACCATTAATTTTAAAATAAAAGACGCTCTCAAATATCATTATTACTTTGAAGCATGTATTCATTCTCAACCAAAACTCTTAATAAATAATTTTTTCATCCCATAAAAATATTTTTCATTTAGGAGATTTCATATCTACTATATTGGATTATGTCCAAAACAATCATATTAAACTATGTTCTAATATCATTGTTCTCACTAATCCACCATACAATGGTTGTTTTTCTCTATTATAAAATTGTGTTAAAAAATATATGGAGAACAATATTCATTATATTTTCTATATATTTATTTATATGTTTTATAATATCTATTCATGTATTCATATAACATTTCTATAAAAAATTGATAATTTATTCAATTTTATACACCACATTCAACCAAAAATTCTCAAATTTTTTAAGATGGTGTGATTTACTATATATAAAAATACACATTATTCATATGTGCGAAATCATCTAAAAATAGTAAATAACATTCTCAATTGGTTTATATAATGCTCATTGTTCCACACATAATATTTTTCAGCAAAATAATATGTATATTCAAATTTTTCTCCATCATTATGTGTCCCTTAATCAAATTTTCAACTTTTTAAAATGTGTGGAATGTTTTATTAATTCAAATTTTTTTCATTTATATATTATTCAATTTATTGTATATTAATAAAAAACCCATTTTATTTTTTGGTATTTTTTATTTTCTCATTTGATGAATCTTATTTTCCACACTCATGATCATGAATCTGTATTCATAATCATTAGGAACAAAATATAGTTTTTAACTTTTTTCACTACTGAAAATCTGACCTTTTCCAACGCTTATATACCAACGGTTCGTAAAACCTGTCGGTATAGGTTCCCTTTCCCAATGGTTTGGCTAAACCATTTTGAAATCCCACTTTGAGGCCACCTTTCCCAACGGTTTCTCCAAACTGTTGGGAAAGCGCACATTGTGGCCACCTTTCCCAACGGTTTTGGCAAACCCTTGGGAAAGGTCCCCCACAAATCAACCATGCCCCAGAATCAAAATCCAGGATCAAAATCTATACCAACGGTTTTGAAAACCGTTGGTATAGATCCTTTGATTTTTTATCATTTCTTCTTACCCAGAACATTATATAAATCAAAATTTAAAATCATTATGAGAATACATATATATATTTATGTAATTATATTCACAAAAGTCATGTTAGGTTAGTGGTTAAGTCGTTGAATAATAAACTAGGGGTCCTGGGATCAAATCCCAACAAATTTTTTTTTGAAATACATATACCAACAGTTCCATAACCATTAGTATAGATTTTCATATTAATTATACTAACGGTTTCCAAAACCTTTGGGATAGGTATATACCAATGATTTTGGGAAAACCGTTGGTATAGACCTATCCCAACAGCTTACTTGGAAACGGTTCTCCAAACCGTTAGTATAGGCTATAACAACGGTTTGGAGGCCTATACCAACAGTTCCAAACCGTTGGTATAGGTTAGTTTTCTAGTAGTGTATATTATAACATTATCAATATCGTTCCATCCTTGAAATTAAATAGTAAAGAACTATCACTATAAAACAACACCACATTCCCATTATTAGAAATCTGGGAAACAACCTTATGAATATAATTCTTCATATTTTTAAAGAAAAAATCAATGACTTTCATCTCATTATACTCAGTAAATACAATAATATTTACATTCATTGATCTATTATTTTCAGATGTTAAAAAATAAATACCAAATCCTTTAATTTCAATGAATATTTTTTTTATTTTTGATCATATATTGCAATAAACCAATATCAACTATCCAAGTATTATATCATTTTATAGTTTTTTATGCAACCATAACAACCAATTCTTACTCATAATTATTCCACCTCTAGAAATATATGGAAATTTCATTTCAACTTCCATAATGTGGTAGAATTTTGTGAATTTTTTTAGTGTGTTTGGGTTTATCACACCACTCATAATGATCCGCATAATAATTAATTAAATATTTCAACTGAACACTACTTTTGGTGTTATCTCAATTGGCCCCTAGAATCATCTGGTTGAACCCACATGATTCATAGTCTCTATTTAGTTTTGAAATTTAATAATTTAACTAGGAAAAATATTAACTATATATATGTAATCCATAAAAACAAAAACATATATTAAAAGTCCTTATATATTAAATATATAATTAATATTATTCAAATTATTTTATTCTTCGGTTCAAAAAACTACTTCTCCAACACCTTGTCATGCATATTTTATTTCTCCATCACCATAACTATTAACAACATCTTAGCTACTATATTATTCTTTTCACACACAAAAATTAATTTTGGAGTTGTAAGAACTACCTCAAACATTAGTAATGGGTTCATTCACCTTTTTTGATGACTCATCCTTGGAATAATTATTATAATGGTTTCCACTATTTTATTATAAATTAGAGTCGAGGAACTCACTTTTTTATTGTTATATTTTATATTTAAACCCCATATGAAACTCTTTTTATTGGGTTAGGTGATACCAAACACAATTCCCATGTATATAGGGAAGTGAGACACCCACAAAATTTATCATGCCTTGCTACTTGACAAAACTATTGTGTGATGTTTGGCCCACCACTTGTTAGGGTGTTGATGTTTCGTCTAATGCATAACTAAAAATTATTTTCACATCATAGAGTTTTTACAACATAAAATTACTATCCTATTTGTATCATATGTGTACACCCCATGCCTCATCCTTAATACAAGATTCCAAACCAAGACACCACCATCCAACTGATGTGCACCACTACCCCTGGTATAAAAACCCAGTTGAAGACATGGAAAAATAAAGATGGGTGTTAAATTATAGTATTTTAGATTAAATGATCGTTAACTATATACCATTTACATAATAATTAATCGTAATTATATTCCATATAGTAATATCAAAAATCATCTTCCTATCATTAAGTATTTCATTTAGAATTCTAATTTTCCACATGATTTTTTATTTCCATCCCGGATACTCCTCTAAAAAACATTAATTTTTTTATTCACTTGTATTTTATTTAAATTTTTCTAATGATTACATAATTGATTTTATTTAATTGATTCTTACTTATATATTTATTTTTCCCTTATTTTGTGTTCATTTTTAATTATTATATAAATAATGTAAAATATGGTGCATCATCAATGGAATTAGTTTATTCCATATGATAAATTTTATACTAAGCTATTCAGAATATTTTTCTGCTTTAAATGTTGTCTCTTTATCACGATTTAATTTTCTTAACAATTTAATAAATATTAAAATAATTTCTGTAATTAAAATATTAATTATATTATTAATGAAAGCCTCATTAATTACTTTGTTTTAATGGGTATAAATTTTTATATCGTATTATTCCATGAAAATTTATAAAAACATCTAACCCATGGTATCCTCATTATAAATAACTTCATATATTTAAACCAATCATAAATTTTTTTTACCAACATAAATAACCCTACCACCATTTCACCTCCCCCTGATATAATATCCTAAAATATAGAAGAATGTGTTTTTAATAGGGAAAATTTATAATTGAATCATCTTCATGGATATATTAATTCTCCCTCTATATTCGACTTTATATTTTTAACACCATGATTCATGTCAAATACTTCTCTAACAGGTATGAAAGTAGTTTATTGTGAACTCTCCCATTATATTTCATATTCTAAATGTCATATATTACATTATCTATCAATAATTTTTTATGATGTACAATATTAATGGTAATTTCATAAACACCCACGTCATGAATTTAATGATTTGGAACAACACATTATCGCCAAAGATTTAATCCCTTTCCATTGAATATATGATTAAAATTTTTACGAAAATTTTCTAGTGAATATACATATCTAATCTGTTTAGAAGATAAATAATTAAAAATAATATCTTTTTGAATACAAATAACTGTTTGAAAAAACATCTAAAATTAACAGATTATCCAAAGGAAGAGAAACCCACCTCTTGGTGTGGTGTGATTTCACGGCAGGATAAAACATTTATACAATAAAAAATTGTATTATCATTTATTTTAAGATAAAATGGATCTCAATAGTAATGATATAAGGAAATGTGATACATTGATAAGGAAAAATAATAAAACAAGGGTAAATACCAGTTTTTTAAACTTTTTTTCACAATTAAAATCCTCATCGTGAAACTACAACACAAAAATATTTTATATTTATCCATTGAAATTAAATTGATGTATTTGATAGATTCCATTTCATTCATCCCGAATTCTGAATGACAAATAATAACAAAATAATTAATAAAATATCAGTTAAACTAGTATATATGAATTGTAAGAAATGTATAATGAAACATGTTTATAAATATTTAGGAAATTAAAATCCAATAATTAGTTCATAAAAATTAATAAGTAATTTTCATGTTTTTCATTTTATGATTAGAATATAAGTCTTGTTAAAATTGGAATTTATTACATATTTCACAGAGTAACATTAAAAATTATTTAAACCATTTTTTAAATTATAATTTTAGGAAATTAATATCATTATCCAAGTGATCATGTTCATATTCACTTAGGTGGATTTAAATAGTCGTTTTCAAATGATTTCTGTTTACTGAATAGTGAAAATTCAATTTTTCTGAAAAATATCCATTTATCATCAAGTAAATGTCCCATTAAATGACGATATTGATGATAAATTAAAATAAATTACCTTTATTTATAAATTCTAATTTTTATTGGTAATGATTTCCTCTAAGGCATGCGCAAAACCTTCTCTTTGCAGTCTCGGATCTCCATATGCTGCTTCTCAAAGGTCGCATCATCATCAACATCGATCTATCCTCAATTGATGATGTGAGAGTCCTCATGAAGATAACGATGGAGATTTGATACCTAAAAAACATCATGTATTTGACTCATATGCGGGGGAAGTGTTACTCGATATGCCACAGCTCCAATATGATATAACACCTCGAAAGGCCCAACAAACCGGGGAGAAAGCTTACTCCCATGACCAAACCTTCGCTGTCCATGATGGGGAGTCCCCATAAAAAACACATGATCCCTAAAATCAGTCTCTAAGGGTCTCCTCCATTGATCCGCATATGATTTCTGACAATCTTGAGCTATCTTCATCCTCTCACGAATCCCCTGAACCGTCTCTATTATATTATGCACTAGATCTGGTCTGAGAAATGCTGACTCTCGGACCCTAGTCCAGTACAATAGAGAATGGAAAGGTCAGCTATATAAAGCATCAAATGGTGTCATACCAATGGTGGAGTGAAAATTATTAATATAAGAAAACTCCAACAAGGGTAAGTTCCTCATCCATGAAACTCTAAAATCTGGGACACAAGAGTGTAACATGTCTTCAAGAGTCTGAATGGTTCGCTATTTCAGACCATCCGTTTGAGGATAAAAAGCAGTGATAAGGCATAGCTGACAACCTAAAGCTTTCTTGAGAACTCTCCACACCCTAAAGGTAAAATGTGAATCATCATCAGAAATGATCATCCTTGGGAATCCATGAAGTCTCACCACCTCCTCCAGATACTGCCTTGACAAAACCTTCACTGAGCTTGACTCCTTGATTGCTATGAAGTGTACAGATTTTGTTAAAAGATACACTACCACCCAAATTGCATCATGTCCTCCCTGAGCTCGAAATAAACCAGAAACAATGTCCATTGATATGTCCTCTCACATCCACTAAGGAACATCTTACAGCTATAGCAGACCACAAGGAACATGGTGTTATGTCTTCACCTTCTGGTAGACCAAACATCGAGACCCAAACTCTGCAACTGCATGCTTCATCCCAAGCCACCAAAACTGGCTCCTCGAGGCTCGGTACATCTATTTTATGCCAAGATGCACCGATAAAGGATAATTAACAAACACTCTGATAACCATATCATGCATCGTCAAAGGAACAAAAATCCTTCCATGATACAACACTCTATGTTGTTCATCCTTAGACCAACCATCAGGGGTCTCACCACAAACAACTCGGTCTCTCCATACATCCACCTCTAGACCCCCCAACTAGGACTCTTTCACCATCTACACTAGAGATGAATGCACCTTCATCTGAAAAAAGACAACCTATGCCCCCAGCTTCTCCCATATCCAGATATAAAGCTGAAAGTTCTTCCATTACTCTCTAAGAGTCACTAGATTCATGTGATGTATAGCTTTGTGACTTATGACTCAGTGCATTAGCTACAAAATTCCACTTACCAGATGTATATGATATTTCTAAAGTCATATTCCTGTAAGAACTCCATCCACCAACACTGTCATAAGTTCATGTAACTCTGGGAGAATACAAAACTCTGGTTCTATGATTGGTGAAAACCACAAAGTGCTCACCAAGGAGGTAATGTCTTCACAACATAGAAGAAAACACCATGCCTGCCAACTCAAGATCATGGGTGTCATAGTTACATTCATGAGGATGCAACTACCGAGACCCATAATAAACAACTGATCTCTACTGCATCAAGGCACAACCTAACCCCAGATGTGAAGAATCATTGAAAACATCATACTAAACTTTATCTGCTAGAAGACAAAGAACTGGAGCACTTAATCACTTCTACTTTAGATAATCGAAAGCTTCCTGTCACTGATCAGTCCATATGAATGTCTGATCCATCCTGTTCAAAGTTGTCAATGGAGTCGAATCTTGATAGAAATCGTCTAAGAACCTTCTGTAGTATCCTACGAGACCATGGAAACTTTGCACCTCTAACACAGTCTTGGGGTCTCCCCAAGACACAACCACTTTTATCTTCAATGGATCTATAGGTAATCTCTACTAGGAGACTACATACCCCATGAAAAAGACTTCTCGTGCCCAAAACTCACATTTAGACAACTTCCCAAACAACTAATGTTGACGAAGAACTCTCAAAATGGTGTGTAGATTCTCTACATGATCTTCTTCAGACATAAAGTACACAAGGATGTCGTCGATGATAACTACAAAACAATTGTCCAGGAACTCATAGAACACATTGTTCATCAATCCCATGAACACAGCTGGAGTATTTTTCATGCTGAACGGCATTACAATGAACTCATATTGTCCATGAAGATAGTGGAAAGTAGTCTTCGAGATATACTCATCCTTCAAACTCATATGATGATATCCTAACTACAAGTCAATCATTGAGAACTAACTTGCACCCTTTTGTAGATCGAATAAATCATCACTATGTGGAAGAGGATAGTGAATATTCACTATCACTTTTTAAGTGATGATAATCAACACAAAACTGCAAAGATTCGTCAACATTATTCACGAAAAAAATAGGTGCACCCCATGGTGACACACTAGGCTGAAGAAAACCACACTATAAAAGACCATCAAGTAGTATACATAGCTCTTGTAACTCAAAAGGGTCCATCCTACAAAGATACATAGAGATAATAGATTCTCCTAGTTTTAGCTTGATCCCAAACTCGATCTCTCATCGAGGGGGTAATGCGACCACCTCTTATAGAAAGACTTCATGGTACTCTTCTACGACCTAAGGAAATACCAACTTCTGAACCTCTGAAGAACTCAGCATCTGATCATCCATCATGGATGATAAGGATATAAAATGCCTACAACCCATATGAGGGTCTCGCTCGCAAACGAACACCATTGGATCTCCATCCGCCTCGAAGAACCCAACCTGCCTCCTGAAGCAATCCACGATATCCTGCACTGAATACAACCAATACATGCCGAGGATGACATCATATGGTTGTACTTGTAAACATATGAAATCTATATAAGAGTAGTGCTTCCCCAACACTTTCTCATAGTCTCTACATACTTCAAACAAGTGAGCTCGACCCCCAACTAGTGTAGTCAACACTAAGGGCACTGGAAGCCTCTCTAACTCAAGTCTAAAAGCATGGAAAAGGGTAGGTGATATAAAGGTGTGTATCACTCCTGAATCAAAAAAGGCATATACTAGGGTAGAAAACAAGCAAGGGGTACCACGAATGATGTATGGATCTCTTGGTGATTGAAACGCTAAAGCATGAATCTAACCATGACCTCCTCCACGATGTCTCTGACCCTGATGAAGAACACCACCAATGTCGAAATCCACTCTCTGAGGACGGGGAGCGTCATGGGGTTGTCCTCTGCCTGCCCCATCTACCCTCTGCTGATATAAAGCTAGTGCAACCTGTTGTTGCTACCTCAGCTGGAACTTCTTCAATACAGGA
The DNA here is from genome assembly GCA_963277665.1 of Viscum album. Classification (NCBI taxonomy): domain Eukaryota; kingdom Viridiplantae; phylum Streptophyta; class Magnoliopsida; order Santalales; family Viscaceae; genus Viscum; species Viscum album. The sequence goes on along the minus strand of OY728146.1, from coordinate 635,825,482 downwards.
ACCTTGAGCATAATCCCTGGTGCACGATGACTGCTCTCAAAGGTCGGGAACTCTCACTACTGATGACCTCAACCGCCACAATAAAAACAAGTGCCTGATTTCTTGGAATAGGTATGAGATCTGTTGCCTCTGAAGAAACGAGATGTGGAGGGCTGGGACCTACCCCCAACTGAATGAAAACTCTTCTGCCTTGAAAATTATGAACCCTGGACCAAAGCTCTACTTCATGAGGAATCATAATGACTCTCGTCTCGTGATGATCCAGTTCTGGCCAAATTCCTCTCGATAACCTCTGCCCTTTCCATCACCTCATGATATTTCGTTATCATAAATGGGGTTAACTGGCACTATATCTTTGTATGCAATGACTCCTTGAAATGTATTGCCTTGCCCTCCTCATCTAGAAATTGGTCTGTAGCATATCATAAAAGATTCCTAAAATGGATTCCAAACCCTCTGACACTAGAAATCCCCAATTGAAGGGTAAGAACCTCCAGGAGACTAGACGCCTTCGCGGTCGAGGAAAGAAACTCGACTCTAAATTTGTCTTAGAACTCCTCCCATAAGATCGACGACTCCTCATGATCCCCAAGGAATAAAAACCACCACTTCCCTAATGCTCCATGAAACATTGTCACAACCAAGGACACCCAGTGATCCTTCTAAGAAAGGATTGAACTGAAGCCTATCTGAACCTCATCCAACCAATCTTTTGTGACTACATATAAAATTAAGCACTCTTATTTCGGCAGACTCTTGTGTTGAAACACTCAGAGTGTCCCCCTCTAAGTGTCTTCATCATCAACCTCTACCCGGTAGTGATCTGCTGGCAAAGCCTGCTGGATGTTTTCTATGAAATCCTGACGAGGACATCTAACTGGAGCCATACCTACAAAATATCAAATAGTTAGAGCTCTTAAACCTAGAATATGGAATAATCATCATTAATTAATTAATTTTTTTCTTTTATTCATTTTAGGTTAACCTATCCCAAGGTCTACCGATTCAAACATAGGCACAAAGAAGAATGGTGCATGATCCTTTCCTAGGTCTCTACCATGCAACTAGTATCACCTCGTTTAGTAGACATTTTATACATAAAGGTATATACATCAGATCATAGGGGGGCCTAAATTTCTATGTCTCAGCCGGTCTCTAGTGTTTACATCACTTGCTAAACTTGACTGACACTGTTTCCCTACCACCCCATGCAACCTCACATTTTCCTAACTCTAAACTTCATCGTATCCCTCATCCTCCCTCTGGTGCCACTCTATCAGGACCCAATCCCCACAATGTGTACCCATCCAAGGTCGGCAATGTGATAAGGGAGATAAAGACCTCCCCCCCCCGAGTCCTTCCTCTAGTAGGCCCTAGGTTGGTGACTAGCACTGATGGTATAATAAACACATAGATATGAGGTATTACCCTATAAGAGAACACATGCGGAAGAGAGAGATAAGATAAACTCCAACCAACTCCAACTCAGACTGAAATATAAATAAATACCGTGTACGTATATGTAATTTCATGCATCCCACAATAACTGAAACGGGAAAAATTAAAAATACCCAAAAGAAAGTAAAAACAGCAGCAACCACAAGCCTAAATTTCTCATGAAATTCCAAGCTAGTAGAAATCAGATTTACCTCCAACCTGCTCCAAGTGACCTGAAAATAGTATCTATATACTTAGGGTGAGTAAAATAGTATACTCAGTTGGATCTTCCCCGAAGCCTCTCGTGCAAATTTAAAGAAATGATGCTAAAGCACAATGAACAACAAGTGAAACTAACTCATCACCTAAATAGGTATACTAAGTTCCCATCATCACCAAGGATACTCTCGCAAAGTAAAGCATACAAGAGTATATAAAATAATAAAGAATATCAAATATACCTGATACTACTTCCCCATAGGTTTGCTGCTTTACCCCAATGTCACACGTTCTAAGCATCTCTCTCCAAAAAGGATTGCCCGCAGACACCTGGGTGAAGCACCAAAATATGAACCTCATGCAACAAAACCACCATGTCCACAAAAGAAAGTAACCAGGTAGTTTCCAAGAGCCACCACAACTCATATAACGTGTATCATATGTCAGGTATTATACCTCAAGCCATTACAGCTCATACACTGAGTAAGGATCCTCAAGCCATCACAGCCTATACATGTTACACCTATAGTAGTCCATAGGATACTATATCCAGAATATATGTCTGTGAATAACCATAAGCCATTACAGCCCTCTATACACATATATGGGGAAAACTAACCATTATGCCTACCATCACAAGTAAGTAAAAAGAGAAGAGAGCGGGGCCAAAGGGGGTATTCAGCCATCTATCCTCCCACCAAAATGTTGGGGAAAACACCCCCCCCCCCCCGGGTTCAGAATCCCCGGGGTGTTAGTTTCCCTAACTAACTAGGTGGAGTAGCGTATAGATACACAAAAAGTAAAAAATATAGTATATCTCACAACCGCACTGTGGGAATAACTAATTCATAGACTCAACTGAAGATAACATCTCTCAAACTCCCGACTACCACTTCTAAGACTAGGTATCCTATAAGCACACAACCATTTAAAGAGCTTTATTTCCTTACTTCATTCACTTTTTTTAGTTCCACTTTATGTTAATTAATTCTTCAAACATTAAATAACCATTAACAATTCCACCATTATCATATCACCAAAAGTCTATTGTCCCATTGAAAATTGTTCCTCAACCTTTTATTCCAGTAAGATCCAACCCCATGGGTTAACATCATTTATTCAATTATTTATTTACAGAATTACATTCTCATATTACCTAGCATTCTAGAAAATAACATTCTATGATACTAAACACAAGGGGGATCAACACGGTGAGTAGATTACTACCCATCGAGTCTTCTCCGCCTATAGAAAGAGTGTATTCCCATCCTCCCTTGAGAGGCTAGACATGGAAAGAACATGTCATACCATACGCATCTTTTCCCCTTTCAGAAGAATGGTAAGAAAGACCAGCTACCTTGAGCAGTGGGTAAAGGGGGAATGATTATGTTTTAAGGAGGTCCCCATAAAAATCAATTTTCTTATGTGGAGGGCTCGACACCAATCCATTCCCATAGAGGATAATATATAGAATAAAGGTATTCAGCTAGCCTCTCGATGCTACTGCTATTTTAATCCACAAGCAGAGATGGTGGTATATATTTTTATTAGGAGTGAATGGGCTGACTGTCTAAGGTCTAGCATCGACAGTTGGGGGAGTTACATTGGAGATTTCTCCTTTATGTAGAGGTTTCTTGAGAACTATATTATGGGATTGGATCAGGAGGGAATGGAAAATAAAATCCGAAGCATTATGGTTACTGCAATTTTCATGATGTTGTGGAAGGCCTAGAATAAGGAACAAATAGAGGTGCACCTGAGGTTCTTTCTGCTACAGGTCCATATGAAGTATCTATTACATGAATTGGGTTAACTTATAAAGGGGAGTCCACAATACCTCATGTTTAAAAATTTCATGAACAACCAAGTTACCCAGCCGGTATCTCAGGGTTTTTTGGTTTGATGGAACCCTCCAATGGAAGGTTTGAAACTCAATGTTGCTGGATAATTATTGGGTGGTCATATGCATGAGGTAATTCTGGATTGGGAAAATAATGGTTCAATTTTATTGGCTTTCAAAAGATTCCATGGGTCAGGGAGTTCTCCAGATGTGGAAGTAAAAGCCCTACACATGGGTGTAATTTTGTGCAAAAGGTTTTCATTGGGCTTATCAGAATTGGAAACAGACTCTGAGGTATTGATAAGGGCCTTACAGGGGGAGTTTGAGCCATCGTGGAGTGTGATGTACCTCATTCATAGCTGCACCTTGTAGGTTGTAGGGGATGCTCAGTTCAGCATATTCATAGAGAGGGTAATTTTGCGGTCGACCCTCTGTCTAGGGGGGGAATTCTTGGGAACTCCTACTGATTTATTCTAATTTGGGGTTGCTACTCCAGGAATGTAATGGTTTTGTTCTTGGGGATTCTCTTGGGCATCATCACTGTCGTCCTCCTCGAGTGTATGTATTCGGGGAAGGGGGAATCCTCACTATTCAGATAATAAAATAAAAACCAATTATCCTCATCCTCCGTGACACCCACATGCATAAACTGTTGCATCTCACCACTCTAGGAATCAACTGCTTCCACAACCAATAGGCCTCCCTGCCCCCACATATCACACAATCCATCTAGGCTCACATCACAATACTAGCACCAGGAAAAACAAACTTCTTATCAATTGGGATTTTGACCCTCAAAAAAGCAAAAGGGTAACTCAGAACCCTACACGTATTATTTGTTATCAAACAACCAATTATTTTATCCATCGTGGATTAATCGATTTATTATTCATAGGTTCTAAGATTGGTAAGCCTAAATAGTAATCTATCACAAATAATTGAACATGTTTACTATACCAATTTGATTAACAAAAAATTTCAACAAAATCAATCGGATTCATTCACATGCCTCATTATTTTTAGCCAATAGATTGTCAATTAATTCCGGATTTATGTTCTTTACCAATTTCCATCAATAATGGAACAATAAACTAGAAAGATTTGATATCAAACTATCTAGAAAAACAAAAGGCGATATCATATAATCGATATCAATTTACTTATCAGGTTTAAATATTTATTATGTCAATTCCATTGTGATCCAGTGGGATAAAACAAGCTAACAATACAGTTGCACGCAAAATAATATATAATCAACAAATCATATACCTCAAATAGTTATTGACGTTCTTTATACGAGGATGAGCCACACAATGGGTGTTGATCTCCTCCCCTTTGAAAATTGTATCCACCCGAGCATATAGAGACACCCCCACATCAGATAACAACCATGAAAATACCATTAGGAATAGGGGTAAAAAAATTTAATAAAAGGGCAAGGATAAAGAAGGATATGAACTGGAAATAATGAAGACAAATCATACCTCATATTGAATACTGGTCAATATTGCTTGGTCGCATCGAAATAGAGTGTAACAAATCCAAGGAGGAAAGTTTGATAGCACAACTCTTATGAGAAGGAATGGTATGTTCGAGCATCTCACACCCAAGAAGAAGGAGGAAGAACTATAGAGGAGGCATCTCGTCCCTTTAGAATATTTAACGTATTAGTGTTTAATGATATGATGGGTTTTCTATTAAAAGTGGATCCCATTAAACCACACGGTTTGAACAAGTAAAAACATGCCAAGCCTTAGGATAAATTAATATAGGAGTTATAGCCTTTGAATCATCCTTAGAGTCTTTATAACAAGGCATTAAAAGCATTTTACATCAAAGGAAATGTTAAAGGGGTGAAACTGTAGGAAGCTGGAAACACTGTTCACGAACTAGAAATTTGGAAAAAGAAAAATATTGTTCACGAACCACGCCATTGGAACCTCACCATTCTGGAAGCACTATTCATGAATCTCACAGTTGGAACCTCACCATTAGAACCACACCGTTCTGGAAACACTGATCATGGAGTAAAAATTTGGCAAAGGAAAAATGGTCACCTTTGGAACCTCACCGTTCTGGAAACACTGTTCATGAACTCAAAATTTGGCAAAGGGAAAAGGTCACCATTGGAACCTCACTGTTCTATAAACATTGTTCATGAACTCCAAATTTGTAAAAGAAAAAAGGTCACCATTGTAACCTCACCATTTTGGAAACACCATTCATGAACTCAAAAATTTGTAAAGGAAAAAGGTCATCGTTGAAACCTCACCATTCTAGAAACACTATTCATGAATTCAAAATTTGGCAAAGGAAAGAGGTCACCATTCGAACCTCACCATTCACATAAGGTTACTGAGGGAACTGTTCGTAGAAGATCACCGATGACACTGTTCATATAAGGTCACCGATGTCACTATTCACATAAGGTCACCATTGCACAGTTCACATAAAGTTACCGATGACACTATTCACAGAAGGTCACCAATGTCACTGTTCACCCAAGGTCACCATTGTACATTTCACAAATGGTTACCCATGACACTATTCATATAAGGTCACTGATGGCACTGTTCATAGAAGGTTACCTAAGCACTGTTCACTACTGTCTACTGTTGGAACTGTTCACCAATGGAACTGTTTATAGGAATGGAAAATTGGAAAATTGTTGGGGATAAGTCACCTGGACCTCCTGAAACACCTCATACTCCTACTTTTTGCAAATGAATGGACTATAGAGGTCCGGTCCATTACATTCTTTCATTGATTATGTTAAATAGTGTTTATTTACATGATGTAGTTTAATAATTTCTGATGGAACCATAGTAATTATAGGAGTGTAATGATTACTAAGATAGAACCAATAAAAATTATGTTGGCATGTTTAAATGATTCAGAAATGAATTAAAAAGTAAATGGGCATAGTTGATGAGATAGAATAAGGGGTGTTGAAAATTATGTGAAATGTGTTAACTAGGTTTCATTTGAATGTTCCCAATGGATTGTTATTTGTACATGAAATTAATATGTGGTAAATACATGGGAAATGATGAGTCGTATAAGTGGGTTAACATGGAGAGATTTTTTAATGTGTTAAATGGGTTAATGTATGTGGTTTAGTGAATATGGATAATTAATGTAGGCATAATAAATGGGAATTGTTCTAAACAGCTATGTAATATAAATGGATCGTGTGTAAATGGGTTGAGGAAGAGTATTAAATCAAATGATGATCTTCATGGATTATTATAGTATTATATTTTATGTTTTTGGTTTGGATATGGTATGTGTGTGGTGAATTCATAAATAATAATGTATACATGGGATGGTAATGTGGGGTATTTAATTGAGGTTCTATGCCCATGGGTTGATCTAGGCTAAGTCTCGAGAATCCACCCAATGTTGTACGAGTCAGGGAAGTGGATGGAGGATCTATTCCCCAAACAGTTTCATTTGATGAGACCCCATAGACCAAGGCTCCATGGTGATTGTGAGGTGTTTGTTGTGATGTGTTTACCCCTAGTGAGATAGAGAAACTGACTTACCCCTTATTCATGGTAATTTCCTAACTTAGGACCTTGTGTAAATGATGTAAATGCCTAACCCATGGGGGCTATGAGATGAATATGAATTTTTTAATGAAGATACAATAAGTGATAAATGTAAATAATGATGAAAATGGATTAAATTAATAATGTAGCTAATGGGTATGTGATGAGTTGTAATTAGTGAAATCCCTTATGGTTAGATGTGTGTTTCACCCTTGTTGTTTGGAATAGTCTCACAATGTGACCTGAATTAGTTTTATTGATTTTTTGATTCTAGAGAACTTAATGGGGAAATGGATACTATATAATTACATACATTTTTCCTTATTAATTTTTTATTTATTTCACTTGTTCCTAGAATATACCTTTTTACAGATGGGATATTTCTTTAGACACCGTTTGTAGTGGCCTACTGAGTTGTAATCACACCCTTATTACGCCTCCATGTCACTTGTGCACCCACATATGATACATATTTTTGGGTAAAAGATAAGGATAGGGACCTTATGTTGATTGTTCATGGGATGATGGGTTGGGGCAGGGGAGTTTAGGACCGGGTAGGGACTCAGGTCTGGGTTTGGATTCTATTGGGTTTTTTATCTTGGTTTATTTTGTGTGACTTCTTAGCATTTAGTCTTTCACTAGATTTTAAAATATCATGGTTACTTGGTAACTTATTGGTTATTGTTTCACATTTCCTAATTATTCATAATTTTTGTTATTTTATCTACCAGGGATCATTCTATAGTAGTTTAACAGTTATAAGTGGGTATAGACCCCCCATGTTCCTCCAAATAACTACGCTTCTAGTTGTAGCCTCTAGATTATGGGGATGCCCACCTGAGGTATTATGACGACAAATCTTGGGGAACTTGTTATAATTTATTTCAGGAAGGAGAAGATGCATTGAACAAAATTTTTACTAAAAATATAGTGAAAATGTAAAAGGTAATTTCCACATTTTAGGTAAAAATTGATTTACCAAGGGATTAAACTATGATGATAAGGATTAAAAATTACCATCAAGAATTTAAAAAATAAATTTTTCGCACATATTTCAACCTTATCTCTTCTAGAATCAATAATTTACCAATTTAGAGGCTTTTAGAATTTTTAAAACGTGGGTGGAATTGAAATTGTTTTAAATCAAATACTAGTATACAACTCAACATACTTATAAAAGGCCACCACCTCCCCTCTAATTTTTAAACCATCAAATAACATTAGTTCAGAAAGGAAAAAGCCCAAATAACTTCTCAAATATATTCCCATATCTTTATAATCCTTATTTTGGTAGTAAATGCATCCTAAGATAGATTTAGAGAAAACCAAACTAGGATACCAGAATAAAAGGTAACAGACTTCAATAATTGTTTTTATTTATTTATTCATCCATAAATTTTTATTAAAACATAAATATATAATATCCTCGGTATCTTCCATATAATATTATTTTTAAATTAAAATCATATTATTGATACCCACCTCCACATCCATTGAATAGGTTATGAAATCAAAGTTCAAGTGTACGGAAGACTATCTCCTTGTGAACCGATGTTATTCGTTCTTCCATAATCCCCATTCACGGTTGGGTATGAATATGGATCTAAAGTTTATATATGATATGTTAAATATAATTAAAAAAATTTACAACTTATATCATATATTTATATTTACATTCCATTCCATAGGTGATAAGGTAACGTCACTTTTCTGTATAGCAGACTTCCGCCTCGTGAAGCGATGTGATTTGTCTTTTACTAACACACTACATGTATTGAAATAAACTTAATGTTATTAAATATATGTTATATAAATTAAATTACAATAATATTCATCAAATATTAATAATTATATAATGATAATATATATATATATCATTTAATTTATATCATTTTTACTCAATTAAATATGATTACATCATTTGAGATTATGAAGATTACCGACTTCAGGAAACGATGTGACTCTATTTTCATCCCTACACCATATGTATGGTATATTAATATATATATATGTGTGTAAATTTAAATAATTAATAGTTTATCTATTATATTATTATAATTCTATAAGGATTAAATATTTTACAACCATTTTCTATAATGGTCGTCAAAATATGAAAATGTTACTCATACATAGGTACTGTCTACCATCTTTATGATTGTAACATAATTAATTTATCAAAACCATATTTCAAATTGGTATTTAAATTATAATATATAAAATAATAATTTCATGATTTCTATACTAGATATGATATAACCATATAATATGAGCATGAACTGGAACATTCAGAACAAAACATGCATGAGAAAACATGGAAATTAACAGGCCAAAAATGAATATAATGAATCATTATTAATGAATGGGTGATGAGATGTCTTAAAATGATAATATATTATATTATAAATGTTAATATGGAGTTAGTATATGTTAATAACATGTTTTCAATCAATATAAATGATCATAAATCATGTTCAACCAAAATGAGGAATAAGGGATGGGATTTCTTTTGAGTTTCATTTCATTGAGGCATATTATTATATTATGTAGCTAGATTCATTAATTCGGTGTAAATAAAAACACCTTGTAATAAAATATAATGAATAAATTATTTTTTAGGGTATTTAATGTTTCAATTTGAATTTTATAATCCAAATGGATTTAACATAAAAATTACCAAGACGTAATAAAATTTATTACTCATTTTCTTTTTGTTGGGTTTTATTACATATTAGTTATCCCTAATGTTCTATGATTTTAAATATATTTAATTTTTACTATATTAAAATTATATCCTATTATTTTATTTTTATTTATGTTTTTTACACATAATCGATTCATTTATTAACATTCACTTCAATGTTAATATCATTGTAAGTGTTTATTTCATAATATCTATATAGTCAAGTTTGATAATTGTTGAATTACAGTTGAAGGAAATTATTTGATAAATATATAAATGAATAATTTGTAAATTTCTTATCCTATAGTTACTCATGATATTTACATGTAAAATTACCACTTTTCAACTATTTGCTATTTCAAATAAAGTATAAAATGTTTTTAATAAAATGTGATTGTTTTCTATCTTTGGATGCAAATATTGTTTTATCCAAAACCATTCGTTATAAAAAAATTGAAAAATGTATTGAACATTTAAAAATGATTTATGAAATTAATTTCAATAATTGTTTTATTTTTTTATGAAAAAAATAAAAAAAATTATTCTTTTCACTTTCCAAACAAGACACTTTTCTATCATTTTTACAATACTAAAAGAGTATTTCTTGACCTTGTATGGCATGTACGAAATTACATTACAACATTTTTATATGAATCCATTTCAATTATACAGTGTTCCTAAGAAAAAAAATATTTTCTTAATATTATGGAAATTATTTATTTATAAAATTTATTTTAAAGGACATGGATTTTTAAAAAAATTAATGTTTAAAAAAGTGATTTTCAAAACGATAAGTATATTTTCATCAATAATGTTTTTAAATAAATTTTTATGATATTTATTTTCATAAAAGACAACAAAAATTCTTTTTACATAAACTCAATTGGGTTTTTTTATTTATATCATCTTTATTATTTATCTAGATTGTTTATAGTAATTTTTAGAAAGGATAATATTGAAATTAACTTCCTTGGTTAATTTTTTATTGATATTATGTTCCCTCTAAATTATTCAATTTTTGGTTATCATGGGTCATTTAATTATCCCTAAATATTGATATTATATTTAAAAGGATGTTTTTAAATATATCATTTCAATTTATGATTTTCTAAAATAAATGTCATTAGTTTATATGGGGAAATATGGATAAATATATATTCATTACAAATTTATGATGTTTTATTTTAAATATCATTTTTATATTAATTAAATCGATTATGAAATATATGAGTAATTATTTTGAAATTATTGACATAGGTTGTGGAACATTTATTGAATACCCCTCATTTCGTCAACAATTCCTAATGATAAATCTATTTATTACCTTTATATAAATGGTATTCCACCTAGTATGTTCTTAACCATACTCTAAAAGGCCTTGATTATATGTATATCATGTTCATGGGAAATATGACATCCAATATTTTTGAATTTTGTTCATTAAAATTAAATTCATATTATCTATGAGATTCAGATTGTGATACTATCTATGAATTCATTTTATTCTGAACTTATTGATTAAATTGAATGTGCTATCATTTTTTTACCATGAAATATTTATTCTTCCATATATTATCAAGACTGTAAAGTTATTAAAACAGAAGGAGTTGTTAGTTATTTACCATTCCATTTTATTATTATTAATTCATGATATCTTCTAATGTAATTAAACACTAATGAACATTTCATATTTCCCTTATTTTGTTTCCTATAACAATCACTTCATGAAGTTTACTATGATTGATACATAGAGTTACTTTAAATTAAATAATTTTATTCTAAAAAACAATTTTTTAATTTATGTATTCCATTATAATGTGAGACTGATTCTTTTATCTAGTTTTCCAATACTACTACAATGTTTGGTCCTTCAAGAAAAAATTTCTTATATTTTATTCAAATGTAATATACGAAGCACAAAATTTGGGCTACTGGGGTTGGGGTTTCAACATTTAGTTTGTCTAACCATCCATAAATTACTAAGTAGTGGATCAGTACCAATAAAATAATATTTTCCATTCCAAAATTCTCGAAAAATGGAAATGTTATCATATTTGAGTATCATTTACATTGATAATGGGATAACATTTGGTCTCATATTTAAAATATAAGTAAATAATAATAAGTTTACTCTATGTGGTTGGATTGTAATAGGAGGAATGTTTATAAAAATAACATCTTGTGTGTTTTTTGTAGAAATATAGAGAAGGAATTATTTGATCTTAATATTCATAATGATGAATCATTTTTCACCTATGAGAAAATGTTTACAATAATTTTGAGGGAAACTTATGGTGTTATCATTGAAATGAAATATAATATTCAGTAATTATTAAATTACATAAAACTAGTTCACTAAAGAGTCTTACCACAAGATAAATCTTCAACTATGATGAAATCATTTCATGTTCTATTAAGGAGAAAATTGATATTAGGGTAACCCATCAGTTTCATGAATTTCATGATAAAACAATAATATATATCAAATAGAATTAAAAAAACAAAAACTATAGAGGACTGAATATTATTTTACCATTATGATAGATATGTGGAAAAAATAAAAGATGAACTAATCTTAAGGAGACCAGTAAATTTTATCTATGGGTAAGAGAATTCAATTATTCAATTAAATATTGATGTAATAGGTGGAATACAGATAATGATATTAATAGATACAAATCTTAGTATAATTTACTAGACACACTCAAATTCTAAATTGCATGGAGTATAGTCATTAAATGCACAAATCCTTAAAAGTTATTGTTATTCATGATGATCTTTGTGGAATTCATCTTAATCATATCATTAAAGGAAAATATCATGGGATCTTTATTATCAATGTTGGGTATGATAAAAATGTGTTAAATTATACACTTATAATTTAATCATGAACTAAAAATGTTAGATATTATTCTATTTAATCCTTTATTTTATATCTATATCATTTTATATAGGTATAAAATTAACAACTCGTTGATCAGATATGGATAAGGTAGTTTAAAATCTTAATGGAATGATGGTATAATAGAAAGTATATGAATATTCTCAAAATGATTTTTGTGGGAATTTTCATCATTTAAATCCTTTTATTATCTTTTTAGTTTAATTTTATATTCTCTTTTATAGGGATTGGATTTCATTATTTTAAACCAATATTAACTTATGATAAAGGGATATCAAATTTGATATCGTAATCTAGCCTTTTATTTTCTACTAGTGTGGGGATAGATATGAACATCTAAAGGAAATTATTCCCATTTCATGGGTGTCAATTACAATTTAATGTATTAATTAATCTAAAATTGTTGGTAGGAAACTCAAAATCAATGATTAACATTGCATACATGAGTTATCAAGATGTTATTATGTTGTAGTTTCCCAAACATACTCAATATTGTAAAGTTGTGTATATAATTGAACTCATACATATTTCTATAACTATTTAATTTACTCTATAATGAGTTTCCTTGATTTAGTTATATACATTGAATAAAAAACATCAAAAACTTCATGGAAAAGGATCCATTAATCCATTTTAATCACCATTGGGTGAAAATACACTATTTATCAAAAGGCATGATTAATCAATGAAAAAATTCCTTAATTATATAGAACTTCACAGGATCATTATCATCGATAACTATCTTCATCTCAATATTGATTATTTTATTAAACAATTATAATTAGGCCTATCATATTAAAATAATGATCTTTGGTGTTGATACTATTAGATTAGTGTAATAAATGAAGACATACCAAAGAGGGATTTATGTATGAGGTATAGACACTGTAAATTTATAGGGATGGGATTTGTTTTTAATATTTCCCCATTATATTCAGAGATTTAATTGATATTGTATTTAAATATAAACCTTTTTAGTTTGTTGTAGTATTTATTTGTAGTATTTTCCAAATTCACATAATAATGTGAAAATATCATGTTGTGTGTTCTGTAGACCCAATAAAATAAGATATTGTATGAAAAAAATGTTAATTGTGAATTTATGAAATAGAAATTTTTTTAATGGTTATATAATCCCATGAGAGTTTTTATAATTGGATCCAAGAATGACCGATGTTTTTAAACATTTTCATCAAAACATATGGTGGGTGAGAGCCATATCTTTATTGATTTGATAGAAATTATCAGTACATTGTGAAAGATTTATCGTGGAACTAAAATTTATCTATAATATAAACTCAAAAGTGATTTAAGTTTATATTAAATGATAAATATTTTGTTTTCCTCATAGAGTTGATGATGGACTTGGTCAGTGGAACTATTCTCAAAGTACATTGAAGTGAAGAAAATATTTTTAATTATATTTATGAATAAAATTAGGGGTTTCAATGTGATCTTATATAGCATGATATAATGATGTCCTATGTGTTATTGTAATTTATAGTTCATGTGAAGAATTGCCTGAAATGTGATTTAGAGTTAGAAGTGGTAATAATTTCATTAATTATACAGTAGTGTTATCATTATTGATAAAGATGATATATATGTGTCATAATATTATAAATAATAAATTCACCTCAAAATAGTTTAATATGCATCAGAAATGAGTTTGGAGTTAATTAATGATAATTACAAAATAATAAATTTTCACCCATGGAATGAAAAAATGGTAAATGGTTTTTGATTTGAATAGATCATTCTTACTTATCAATGTTCTAGATTTGAAAAGAATAAATATTTATGTTTTTGTAAATTATGGACCATTGGATATATAATATAAGGTAGAAATATTACCTTTCCTAAATTAATAGTCTATTATATATAAATGTTAGTATTAAAGAGGCACAAAAGGGGGATGTGAATCTACAAAATAAGGTGAAACATTATCCTTAGTTAAATCATCACTAAAATGGAATGATATAGTTTGGGAACTGAGTATGCATCCCATAAATAACAGAATTCATGAAGGAAGAACTTTATGAAACATGTAGATCATCATTATTCTTTCTTATATGATGTCTCATTATATATAGTGATGAAAAAGTTTAATTCTTGTATGATAATATAATGAGAGATATTTTAGAGAATTTATCATGATGCTTGGTATGTTTGATGTTAAAGGATGATACATAGAAGTGTAGTTTGACATTTTGAGGATTTCAAATGAAATAATCGAAATGGTAATACATACATATTTATTTCATAATATGACACCCCAAAATACCAAAATTATATAATTCTATATGTGTTGTATTTCATCGTCATGTGATTTCAGAAAACATCATTTCTACCAAAGAATATTTCAATCTTAATCAATTTTCTAGTATAGATATTTTCGATGTTGTCAAAATTAATGGAGTACCACATTCTATTGTATCTGATTGAGAACTGTGGATTATAATGATGTTATGGATATGTATGTAACAAACATTGGATAATGAGTTGTGCTTTAGTACCCCTTATCACCATATATGAGATAGTCAATTTGGAAGGACTAATAAACCCCTATAGGTTATGTTGAGATATAGTTATCTATATATTAATGTTGTTTGGGATCAATAGTATTCTCTAGAAGATTTATCTTATAAAAATAGTTTATACTCAATCATTTGGACCTCCCTTTATCAATCCTACTTTAGAAAGAAGTGATGAACTTCGACATGCGAGGATGAAGTTGGATAAAGAATTCTATTTGGCGTCGACTAGCTTAATAAAAGGTAAATAATGTTATATCCATTTAGCCTCACATCAACGAAGCTCTTAGTAGACAGGGGAGTTATTCTAGAAATCATATGCTATCTTTGAAATTTATTGTTGGTGATATGGTTTTTCTGATAATTCCACCATGTAATAATTTTATAAGATTTTGAAAGAAGGGAAAGCAGCACCCTTGGTATATTGGTCTCTCAGAGAATCATGATCATATAGTGATTATAGAAAGACACTTGTTACTCCCGTCAAACCTCTCCCATGTTCACATTATGATCCATATATCTCTCATATGGTAGTGTATACCTGATCTTTTCCATGTACTAAACTGAGTAGTTTTAGCACCAGATCATTTTTATTTAAATGAATAACAAGTGATATAGATCACCGATTTCATATATATTGATATGTTTAATAACAGTACTCATCTAGTTTATGTTCAATGAATGAATCACATATTGAAAAAGTAATATCGGAACCCAAGGATATGATGATGTTGATATGTAATCATTTTATTGTATTTGAGTGGAGAAATATCATAGACTAAATTAATATAGTGGGACAAAAAATGTATCAAATTCCCATTTTATATGTTTATCCTTTGAAGCAAACTAGATGTATTTCATTGCTTACCCTAAATGAAAACCCATTTAAAGATGAACCCTAACTAATAAATCCTTTATATCCAACAATTCAAATTGATAGGTATAAATACTAATTACAAATTTAT
Source organism: Viscum album (assembly GCA_963277665.1). Classification (NCBI taxonomy): domain Eukaryota; kingdom Viridiplantae; phylum Streptophyta; class Magnoliopsida; order Santalales; family Viscaceae; genus Viscum; species Viscum album. The sequence continues at coordinate 635,809,354 of OY728146.1, read as the reverse complement.
GAAAACACTACTGGAAAGGGGATCTTTCCTCATGCATCTATCCCCAAGGTTTAGAAAAACCATGGGGATATATCTTTTTTTATTAACTATTCCCATGGGTTTAATAAAACCATGGTAAACCTGTACCCAATTCACTAGATGCCATTGGGATCCACCTCCCCCTTACCCTCACTTCCATCGCCCTCTTCTTCTTCCTCACTTCCCCGAATATTGGCCCTCTTCTTCTTCCTTGCTTCCCCGACTCAAGAACCTCTCCTCCCCTCCCAGACCAGTGCCTCCTGGCCATCCAACCTCCACCACTCGGCCCTCTCCTCCCCTCACCGACCTCCACCTCCCGACCATCTAACCATCGAGTCCTGGCCATCTCCTCCCCTCCTCGGCCTTTGCCTCCACTCCGGACCTCCCTCTCGGCATTCACATCAGCGTCAATGTCTCGGCCTCCGCCTCCTAGCCCCCAGCTCCCGCAACATCCACCATCTTAGCTACCTCTCCTCCCGGCCTTTGCCTCCACCTCAACTTCCCCCAGCTCTGGCAACATCTCTTCCCGGCCTCCGCCTCCATGCCCCCAGCTCTGACATCTTGGTATGAAATTTATTCTCCTTGTTTTTCCAGAGGTTTAGATCTCTTCCGTTGAGTTGGTTTTTTGAGATATCATCTCTGAAACTTGTCTTTATTTCAATATAAATCTTATGACAGACTTCAACATATGTGTTTGATCAATAAGTGAAACTAGTGTTAGGTTTGGAGTAAAAAGGTGATGCAAGGGAGCATTATGACCCACTCTTTTTCTATTAGATGACTGGATGAAGAGGAATTTGTTGTTTTTTTGTCTCATATCTTTCATGATTTTCAGCCTCTATATTATTTCCAAATGTGTTTGAATCTAGTGATTCATGCATTGAAATATATTCCTTTTGATTTTTTGTTATTTAGATCCCTATATTTCAGCTCTATTTCAAGAATTTTAGAGTTCTTAAGCATTTTGGAGATGCATTCAATGTATTCTTATTGGCTGATTAGTTGGAAATGATGAGGAAGAAACCCATTCATGCTAGATTATGTATTTAAATAAGACAATATCAAACTCTCTAAGATTTCATTTATTTTTTTATGGAACTAGTCTTGTCCCTAATATTGTTTATGAAGATAATACTATGTATTTTCATCACTTTTACCTTTTAGAGAATCACATGGATTGATGTTTCAAAATTCATATAGTTGTTTGATATATACTTCCTTTCCATTTTTCAATGAATGTTGATAGTCCTATAGAGTTTATTATTAACTTTATGGTTGAATTAGAATTATCTGTTGTTGTTCTGGATCTAAGGATGGAGGCTCCTCCACAGCTTCGCGAGTTGGGTGGTGTCTTTGGCAGGAGAGAAAGGGGTGGAAAGGAGCCTCCTTGAATCTGTTTACTGGTGTTGTAGTGAATTCACCAACTAATTATGGTTTAGTGAGTCTAGGATTCTCATTTGGGATAGGGGTTCTATTAATCCTCATTTAGATATATTGTAAGAGTTAATATAGAAAAGAAATTCGTTATTTGTTTTGAATCCCATGATGGCAAAGAGTAATGTAGGATCCATTAGGAAATCCTTGGTTAAATTTTTCCTCACTCAGGGGGAAGGATCTTTTGGTAGTAGTTCTCCCTCATGGGGTGGGGTGAGGGGAGAGAGAATCTCACTAGCTTCCTTTGTAATGATTTTTTTCTAGTATTAATGATACCACTCTTTTTAGTGGGAGGGGTTCTACATGTAATTCACAAAATAGTGTAGGAATTTGTTAACGGGTTTCTATAATTACTGTTACAGAGTGACCCATATCTTTATAATAAAACATTATAATAAACTCTAAGATAGTGGGTAGTTAAGCAAGTAGTGGAAACTAGTAAGCATGGAGTATGAAACTTTACAAATTCATTTTGATGGTTTCTTTGGTTCCATATAGTGATGTTTACCCCAAGACTACTTTTTTATAAAAAATAGAGTGTCAAGGATCTTCATAAATAATATAAAAATATACTATATTATTTTTATTCAATGCATTGTATGTTTTTAAAGTTTATTATATATCTTAAATAGAGTCTCATATTGAGAAACCAAGATAGAGATCGAATATGAAATGTGAATTTTACAAAATTCATGGCTTAAGATTCATTTTAATTGGGGATCCTAGGTGTTTTTGGTCATGAGATGATTAATTAAATAATATAATTATTTATTTAATTGGTTATTATACTGAGAAACAATTGAATTTCCTTATTTAATCCATATTATGAAATCTCTGTATGGTTAGTTGTTCTATGACCACATGAACCTTTGAGGGAAAGGAAGAAGAAGATATAGTGAGGGCTTGGTGGTGATGAGAAATCAGGGAAGAAATATCAGTTTTTTAGTGATGTCAATAAAAAGTACATTGGTTGTGAAGTAGAATCAAATCAACAGCATTTCACCATCATGGTATGGAATTTATATATATGGATTTATCCCCATTTTCTTCTTGATTTGAACGTGGAAAAATTTTCATAAATTGAATCAATATTCAGGTAGCAGATGGCGTTTTAAACTTATAATATTTGGTTGAAATTATGATATTGGGATAACTAATATTGGGACTAGAAATTACTTCTTTGTTTATTTATTGTACGCGAACATAGATGATTCCTGATCATATAGGATCATCATTTCCATTCTTGCAGTTTCATCTACTTCTCCCACCATTCTTTAAATGTTCATTAGTAACTTTAGATTTAAACTGATGATTCAACTAATATCATATATTGATTTTATTTCACAATTAAAATAGGTTCCATATATTTACATTTTGTGTTCTCTATGTAGGATACCATGAGGATGGATTATAAGATAAGATAAAATGGGATAGGGGAGTCTAGATTTATGGTTTCTTCATGAATAAATATATGTGAATCGACAAGATTGTGATATGAATCATCAATCCAGGTACCAAAGTATAGAAACCACTTTACATAGGTGGAATTATCATGTTTACCATGGCCAAAGTCAATTCAAGTGATATATGAAGAAAAATAAGAGGGATTAAAAATGAATCGAGGACTAGAGTAATGTTTATATCATAGAACCCAACTACATGGCGTATAGTTCGAAATCACACACATCATGTAATATAGTAGGTACAATAGCTAGGGATTCTAGGATATGTTAAATACCACATATTTTGAGGTTAAATCATACAATATGTTACCCTTATCAAGATATTTTTTTGTCTATTGGGAATATACACCCAGGAAGCCTGAGTAGCCTCACAAACCATGAGGTTTAATACCAAATTCAATTTTTCCTTTATAAAACATGACCTATGAAGATGGAGAACCTACCAACTATCCCTATGGATCCTACACACCATGTTCACATCTCTACACATATTATAGTCATATTTCTACTTCCCCTTTATGGGTATTGTACATGGGTTGTCAATTTCCTAAGGGAAATATGATTTTTACCTTGGGAACACATTGTATACCTATACTAAGACTATATAGTGACCTAAAATATTCATTCAGGATTATATTTTTACATTTAACCAATACCATAAAAGTGACCTTACATATTGGACATGATGGTGGAACTACTTCTGAAGATAGATATGTGGCATGTGCTGAATCTGGCATGATCGATCATTTCTGCATTATAGTAAACATGCTTATCAATTAATAATTCTTTGTAAATATAATCCCTCCTTAGTGATAAATTTACACTAGGGAATAATTTCATCTCACCATTCCTAGGAATGGCTAGAAATTTACCCCATGGGGTTGGGGCATAAGATCCTCTACCTATAGATCAGATAGGGTTGGTATTCCTGCCACCATTATGGGTTGTGATATCCAAAATATATGTATTTTGTATTACCGTTGTCTGGAGAAGAAATGTAATTTGAATTAAAAAACCATCAAATGATAAAAAATCTATAAATAAGGTATGAAGTTATGAAGGTTTAAGGATTATTATCTTTTCCAAAACCTATAGTAATAATATAAATGGGAACATTTACAATCTTTAAGGGGATGGAGAAATAATTCCTTGGGCCTAGACACTCTATTCTAAGTGGAATTCCTAAGGAAGATTCAGTGGCCTTAGAAGATCAAATCCAAACTGAGAATGAAGATAGAATATGTAGGTAAGATAATATATAAGTTTACTTAACTCCAATTGTCGAAGACCATAACATACAAAGAACGTAAACCTAAAATATTTTCTATGGTAAAGAATTCTACTACAGTAAACACATTTAAGGGTTTTTAGTTAGACCATAGATGAAAAGATGGAATTGATCCAAAATTTAATTTGGACCTTATTATAAACTCTAAGGAATAGATAGAGACATTGGCATTTATATGAATGATAGTATTATAACCCCAATCTTATGATGGAGGTATTCTAACCAAATAGATCAAGTCTAATCTAGTTAACTCAATATCCAAAATTAAATTAGGGTATTCCATAAGAATCCAAAACAGTAATTGATGACATTTGATACAGAAGACATTACCTAAATCCCAAGGGAGATTCCCCTGGTCTTTTCAATTCAATTTCCCTCATTTTCATATCTTATGAGAACCCTAATCATGGTGTGTGTAAAATTTACTGTTTGATATTAATCTAATAACGTGCATTTGATTTTACAGTTGATTTTAAATTCATTTATTTTACCAAAATGACCTTTTCCTTTTTAAGAGTCTTGTTGTGACTTATTCCACTTTGTATGTAGTAGGTGTTTCTAGGTAATTATTTTATTAAAAAATTACATGAAATGATTTAATTTATTAAATTAATCTTTTAGTATATAGATAAAAATATTTGATACCCATTATTGTTTTATATATATTATCTAAATGATTTTAATTAATACTTGGAGATGAAGTGGTTTTCTTTAAAAAAAATTCCCCCTTTGAATTAAAATTTTACCCATAGTAAATATTAAATTACATGGATATGGAAATCGTTTAAAATATTTTTTATTATGGCTGTATATTTTTATCTCTCCCTTGCTTTTTAAATGAAATAACCCATGTTTAAGGGTTAGTTTTAATGTTAAAAGTTGATTTGTTTATGTTACACCTAAGAGAGGAAAAACTTTTTTTTCTCTCCCTCAGTTAAACTATAATGACACATACCACTCTATCATAGACATGAAACCTTTCTTGGACCATTATGGTTTACCTTGTTGATCATCCCTTTATTGGATAATGGTAAGAATTTTATCTGTGGTACTGAAGGGGTTGAAATTGGTTATAAAAATAAAGGCACATGCAATACAAATGTGAATTAACTATTACGTTTTTATGTTAAAATAGTTTTATTCTCTATAGTACATAACCCTTTTTTAATTATGGCATAAATTATTGATTGGAAGATAACTTTTAATTTTCTTGTTATAGAATTTATAGAAGGTGGATGCATCGTACCGATAGGATTTCAACCTCGTTTTAAAATAATTTGGAGAATTTTTTATATTTTTCATTTGATAATGCTTCAGATGGAGGATGTATACAATGTCCATAATATAAATGTGTTGGAAAAACATGGTTAAGCTGGGAAGAAGTTAGATACCATATAAAGAAATTTAGATTTCAAAAAAACTATTATGTTTAGTATCACCATGGAGAGACGAGTCAATATTCCACTGGTCATGAACAAAATGAAAGAAGTGGCATGGAGAATTTGATATTCAATCAGTTTCCATTTGTCCATCACCCTGAGAGAGATAGTATGCTAGTGCAAGAAGACAATGATATCAATACACATGAGGAATATACTAAAGATGGTGATGAGAGAGTGAAAAATTTATTTGATGATGCCAGAACTCTAGTATATCAGGAATGTACTAAAATGACAAAGTTGTAATTTTTAATGCGGTTATATCATGGGAAAACCATGTATGGAATTTCTAATACCACTATTGATTAAATTATTAAATTCTTAAAGGACTTTTCTCCTAATGGTGCAGATATTCCCTCAAATCATTACAAGGCATGGAAGTTAATTATGCATATCAAGTTTGATACTAATAAATTTCAAGCATGACTGAAAGATTGACGTTTATTTTGGGAGGAAATATCAGACCATATTGACTATAAAGAATGTGGTACATCTCGATGGAAGAAAAATGTAGATGGAACACCATCTCGTGTTTTACAGAAAGTCATGTGGAACCTTCCATTGATTCCCAGACATCAAAATCTATTCATGTCTACAGAAATATCAGCCAATATGTGATGGCATGATGTAGAGATAATTAAAGGTAATGATGAGTTGGTTCATCCTGAAAATGGATTAGCATGGTGGAAATTTGAAGCACAACATCCAGATTTTTTAGCTTAGGTGCATAATTTCAGATTGGGTCTATCATGTGATGGTTTAAATCTGTTTGGTCATATGCTTACTTCTCACAGCACGTGGCCAATTTTTATTTATATTTATAATATTATTTAGTGGATGTGTATGAAAAAACCATTCACTTTCTTGAGTATACTGATATCTGGAAATTCTGATCCCTATAATGATATATATGTCTACTTTTAGCCTTTAATAAGAGTGTTGAAACAACTTTGGTATTTTGGTGTGCGGACATTTGATGCTTCTTCAGTAAATAATTTTCATATGTGTGCTACCCTTATATGGACCATAAATGATTTCCCTGCTTATGTAATGATGTTTAGGTGGAGAACAAAGGGAAAACTATCTTGTCCTATTTTTATGAAGAATACACGATTGAGAAGGCTTAAATATCATTGTTGTTTTAGTTCCATGGGGCATCAACGATTTTTGCCAATGGATCATAAATACAGGACAAATCGTCGGAGGTTTGATAATACAGTTGAGACTGAACAACCACCTCAACATATGTCAGGAAGCTATGTGATTAATGAATTTAAATATTTCAGTTTTTCATTACGTAAAGGTTAGTTGAAATCAAAAAAGAGGAAGAATATTTACACTGAAACCTCTTAAAATTGGAAAAAGAGAATTATTTTTTTGAATTACCATATTGGTCTACCATTTTGTTACATAATTGTTTACACATAATGAATATTGAGAAAAATATATGTGAAATGTTGCTTACAATTATTCTAAACATCAAGGGGAAGACCATATACGACTTTGGATCTCGTCGAGACTTGTTGGATTGGGGTATTCGACCAGAACTGCATCCTGTGTGTATCGGTGAAAACAAATGCAAAGTTCCTTATGATTCTTATGTGATGACACCATCAGAGAAAGATCAATTTATAGCAGTATTGGAGAATATCAAGGTTCCCCATGGCTATTCCAGCAACATATCTAAACGAGTCAACAGAAGATATGTGAATCTAAAATCTCTGAAAACTCATGATTATCACATCCTTCTTCATGAGTTGATTCCAATAGAAATTTGGCATTTGTAGTCCAATATTTTAAGGGTGATAGTGATTCTATTGTGCCATTTTTTTAGAGACCATTGTGCTAAAATTTTATCCAAGTCATTCTTGATAAAAAATCAGTAGGAGGTGCCATTAATTTTATGTGGGGTGGAAAATATTTTTCCTCCATCATTTTTCACTTTCATGTTGCATTTAACGGTTCCTCTTCCAACTAAAACACTTCTTGGGGTACCACTTAGTTTTTTGTGGATGTATCCTACTAAAAGAAATATGTGCACAATGAAATCATATGTTCGAAATAATAATTATCCTGAAGGTTCGATTGTGAGGGGTTATCTGGATCAAGAATGTATGGATTTTTGTTCAATGTATTTGTCTGATGTCACCACAAGACATAATCGGCCAATGAGAAATGAATATGACCATTATGGGGAAATTGGGCCCTCATTTCTAACTCTTCCCCAAATAGGAGGAATTGTTGGGTCTTATACATTGGCTACATCGAGCCTTGAAGAGCAAGAGATGGCACATCACACAGTCTTGTTTAAATGTGGTTTGTTCAATGACTATATCAAGTAATTAATTTGGATATTTATATGTTATCTCATATTATGAAATTTCACATATACCTTACACTTTTATTATCATTTTATGTAGGGAATATAAACAAATTATAAGAAGAGTTCATCGATCTTTGTATTTGATAAGGAGAGAGGCTTTGCATAGCCTAGAGTTTCCGATTGGTTGAAATCAAAGGTATTACCTTTAATTTAATTAGTTTTAAAAATAGATATCAATTTAATTTTATTATTCATATATATTTCATGTGTTGAGTGTTCCTATTGACTCTGTTTCTCAAGAATTTAGAGCTTTGGATTTTGGTCCTAATTCTTTCATTTGTGAATGTAAATATTTAATAATCAATGGGTATACATTTGTTACAACGGATCGAGCGGTGAAAATGTGAACCTAACATGAAGGAATTATGTTAACTGCTACAACGGATTGTTATACCAGTGTATCAGATAGTCATCCTCGATATGAAGAAGTGTATTATTATGGGCTAGTTGATAAAATATTTTTATTGGATTACTACTCACATGGTAGATTCACTATGATGAAACGTAAATGATTTGATTCGATGAGGCGTCATGATACATTTATTGATGACTGCAGATTTAGAGTTATTGATATTAGTCGATGCCTACATACCAATGAACCATACATTTTGGCATCAATGGCTAAACAAGTTTTTTATGTGAAAGATCATATAAGACCCGATTATGGTGTCATTAATGACGCAATCCTCAGATATATTTTTCATGATACTGGTGATGAAATTTCAACCATTGACGTCCCCGTTGGTGTTGGCCAGAATATTTCATTTGATGAATCAAATTTCCCCATTGTGACAGTTTATGTTGAACCTGAAGTAGTGGTCGGTAATATATAGAATCAACCATATATGTTCACTATTCATTCAGTTTATATTGACATGATTTTCTCAGGTTAGTATTACTATAATTACATTAATTATGTTTTATTTTGAAATGAAATGTTTGTTTTTTGTTTTTTTGGTGTCATTTACTTAAATCATATTTTCCTATGTAGATTATGACAAATACTACAGAAGGTTGAAGGAAGTGACTATTTGATCCCGATCGATCGGGGCTTAAGTGTGCGTTGCCTTCGCTTCCACCAGTGAGTATTATAATTGTAATGTTTTTTCTGCATTACATATAATTTCATGTTAATATTATTTATCAATTTTTTAGGGACATTCAGTTCCACTGGATTTGACTCATAATCTGGTTAGCATGGGTATGAGTGGGGATGCTCCTAGACCTAGACGGAGCACCTGTCATACCCGTTTCCACACTGACCTACCATCGGACACTCATTCCACCGCACCTTTGCATACTATTGAATCTTCAAGGATGTTTTTATCCATGCCTACATCATCATATAATCTACCCTCTTATTCAAAAGACATGACTACACCGCCTCCCCAGATGTTTCCACCTTTACTATATCCATATCCGATGATGTATCCCCCATCCTACTACCAATATGTTGTCGTGTCTACACCACCTCAGATTCTTACCGTCCAGCTAGCATCTGATGATTCTGTTCCATTAGCTTCTACTCTAGTGCATGAAGGTCACCCGGACCATGCACTGGAACAGACACTTCCTACAGAGGTTGCTGAGTCCGGACAACCCACAGATCCATCACAGTCTATTGAGTAATATTCAGACGGTTTTTTGATTATAAGTGTTTCAAATTATATCACCTTATTTTTTGTTGTGTTGTACTGTGACATGATTCTTCTTTTCCCACCTCTTTTTATTATTCAGTGGGATCTTATTATAGGAGACGTGAGAACACTCAGATGACGGAAGTTTGGAATCACCAGAAACAGCTAATGGTGGATTACAATCAATAAAATCAGATGGTAGGTCCAAATGTAACACAATGTAGAAGTTTCATGGGCACTTTGGAAACGTATGATGATATCATTCCGGTGGAACTGGTGTCATGGAGACGTATCAGTAAAGAGATTAAGGAAAAATCATGGGATAAATTATGGGTAAGAAAATTATATAAAGTCATATTCAAATTATTAGTGTATTTAAATGAAATAACATGTTCATTGCAGATTTGAATTAACTTTCCCAATGAAGAAGCTGCTAATACAGTAAGGTTTATGGATGTTGGGGAGTTATAGTACTCATAAAATCATGATTTGAATGTTGTTTGGAAGATCGGGGTTGGTACTGACTAAGAGGGGGTACCCATATTCCCCGACTGTCCAAAAAGTCAATATGAAAAAATGATTGCACATTAAAAGACTGCTAAGTTTAAGGTAATCTCAATCTTTAATGGTTGAAATATAAACTTTAACTATTATTACTTTTATTTGAATCTTTTTAGGAAGTGTCATAGAAAAACATAAAGAATAAGGATACAATGACATATTTTAACACATTGGGGCGCACTACAATGCCCGATCATGAAAAGAACCAGGTACTTTAATTGGGTATTGTGATTTATACAAGTTATTCTACTAAAAATATTATTGAATAGACATAGGTGAGTTTTTGAATTTCTCCTAGATGGTACTAATCAAGATTTGTGCATTTCTCATTTTCAGTAAGCTAAATTGGGCATCGAAGGTATTCTACCTTCAGAAAAATTATTTTTCTCCAATAGAAAGAAAACGGATGAAATTGCAGTAAATGCACAGGAAAAAGATAAAATTTTAAGGTTTTTTATTTATATTGTAAATATTTGTACTAAATTCATAATTTAATATGTTTATAATTTCAATAGTCTGCCTTGGAGGCCCACGATGGTAAGGAAGATGACAATTTCATTCCACAATATCATTTAAGTCAGGTATTAGGTGAGGGGAACCCGGGTAGAGTATGATGTTGACCAGGGAAAAACATCATCCCCTCTAAGTATTGGTCATCATCGGGCTCCTCTCAAGCCTCCCAGACCTCTGATCTGGGAATATCTCTTTCTGAAGTAGCTAAGGCAATGAAATTAGTTTTAGAGGAGCGTGAAAGAAGTAAGCTGATGACAGAACATTTCATGAATGCTATGGAAATTTTGAGTCAGTAGCTTCTGTCAAAGGTTGTTGTGAATTTTGAATCATATATGGCATCAATTTTCTCTTTAAATGATGTATTGTGTGATGCCAATGAGGGTAGTAGTGGAAACGAAGGTGGTGGCGATAGAGTTGTTGATGGTGAGGATGTTGTTGATGCTGTTGTTGGTGATGAGGTTGCTGACGATGTTGCTGATGATGATGATGTGGATGATGATTGGCATGGACATGGGGATGGGGATGTTTCTGATGGGGGGGATATTAATCCCCTCCATTTTTGAATTAGTAGGGAGACTTATTTATGTACTTTAAGTACTTGAATTGAATTTTGGTATGGATGAGAATGGTTAATTTGTTTTCTTCTGAAAAGTTCTACATAAATTTTCACATGTATTTACATAAAGATAACATTATAATCCTTAGTAATGCATATGGGTAAGAATTTCCCTTAATACCATATAATACTTATCTCTAAATGATATCCCATATAGTGATATTGGATTCCATTTATTATCAATTTATTTTTCATAAATTATTTAATTGACAAGTCTAAATTAATGTAGGTAAAAAGTAATATATTCCACAGTTGTTATTTACAAAATTTTAATTTTTTAAAATCTGAAGTTGTTCTATTGATTGAACTGGTTGGGTTTTTTGAGATCCTAAATCCCTGAATGATTGGTAAAAGCTAGAGATTTTTTTTGGGTTTATAATTATCTTAGTAAGAAGGGTGCAGGGCGGATGGGGCTGGGTTCACGGGGTGGGGAAGGGTTGAGGGGGGTGGGGATGGGTGCAGAGGGAGGGTGGGGAGGGGGTGCTTGGGGTGGGGTTGGGTGCAGGGGGGCTGGGTGTTAGGGAGGGTGATGGGGTGCAGGGGGTGGGTGCTTGCGAGTGGGGCTGGGTGCAGGGGGTGGGCTAGGTGTTGGGGGGTGCAGGGGGAGGGGTGCTGGGTGGAGGGGTGGGGCTGGATGCAGGGGGGTGGGTGCATGGGGGTGGGGCTGGGTGCAGGGGGGTTGGATGGGTGTAGGGAGGAGGGGGCTGGGTGCTGAGGGTGGGGCTGGGTGTAGGGGGGAGGGGCTGGGTGTAGGCGGTGGGGATGGGTGGTGGGGGGCTGGGTGCTGGGGGTGGGGGTGGGGCTGGGGCTGGGTGCCGGGGGAGGGGGGAGGAGGGGCTAGGTGATGGGTGTTGGGGGGGGGGGCGCTTAGTGTTTTTTGGCTACACAAATCAGTGTTCATGGAAATGTAATAAGCTCATGTATAACTGGAGCTTTGAATGTGTTTGGTTTCATGACGTAATTTGCATCTGGGTTGCAGGTATAGGATTCCATGGATCTTGTCTTTCCAGAAGGTAAGTTTCACTTATGTGTATTTTTTACATGTGTTTTCAAAGAATTATCATGGTTTTTTTCTGTCTATTAATGTATTTAGTAAGCTATGTTTATATATTTTTTAAAATAAAATGATTGTTACATTCAAACTTCTCATAGCACAATAAAAGAAATACTTTTCAATTTTCATTGAAATGAACGTGTATGCATAATAGACTCTACAACCAGTTTAAACTATGGAAATGAATAATTCATTTAGTTTAGAAACCTTTAAATTTGTATTCAAGTCATATTAATTATATTCTATACATGTGCAGAGAAACAAGAAGACAAGGGTGTGCTGGTATTAACATATATAACTATGTCATTAAAGATTTTCTTAGAAAAAGAAAAGAATACCATGACATTAATTTCCACAGAATTATGACTAAAAGTGGATTTACCCTAGGTAGTATTACTTGTAATAATATTATAACATGTCTCAAAAAACTGAATCAAATTGTAGTGGTGTCATAGTTCCTTCCACTGCTTCTTTATGTGGGTCCAAAAACTAAATTTTCTATCGTTTACTCTATTGATTGCTACATACTACAATAGTGGAAGGCTGGATGAGGCTCTCATTTATTAATTGACCTTGAATTCATTTCAATAGAATAATATTTTCAAGCCTGTAATTTCATCTAAGTCATCCCACAATGGTGCTAGAAACATCATTGTTTCTTCTGATAAGAAAGTGAAGCCCAAAAGCATCTCTGATTTGTCAAGCTCTTTTGAAAGTTATTCGGAAGGAGTGAGAATTTATCAACTATGAATAGGCGTGGTCTATGGTTCTCATTTCTTGGTATGATTCTAAAAAATCAATACAAATCATCATTTTTTTGTTTCATTATTTTTTAATTATTATTAAACTATGTTCTATTTTTGGAGCCTCCTGCTAAAGCTTCTCCAACATTTAATGGGCAGTCTACGCTCAAAAAAAGTTATTTTTTCTGCTGCCAAGGATTCTAAGAGTGATTTTTCTGGTTAATATAAAGTGATTATGATGAAGTGTGAGGGTTCTTATTAATTATTTCAAATTATATAAATAGTTTCAGTGGTTTTTAGTTTGATATATTTTATATAATCTTGAAAATTCTGGTCACTAATTTTACATTTGAAGTTTTTGTGTAGGAAAATTTACCTAAGAAATCACTTGAAACTATGATAAAAAGTAAACCATCAATTCTTCTTGAAACAAAAGAGGGGTCCATGTAGAGACCCTCAGCTTGACATGCATGGACATTACATTACTTTTGAGGAATACTTAGTACATAACAAAAACACACACACAAGGACCGTAATAGTTTAGTGTCTTTGGAAACTCGGAATATAATCTTCTAATCATGGTGGAAGATCTTCAATATCTCCCATAAAGATCTTATTTTTTTTAAACCTAAATCCTTTATTTATGTCCTGAGGAAAAGAAAACATAAAAGGGTGAGCTCAAATTCTCAGTAAGGGTAAACAAAAGAAATATCAATCACGTCATATTCATAAGAACATATCTTTTGGAAATCTTAACCTCCAAAAGAGATCATAATTTCATAACATGGGATAAATCATAGTAGTAAACTGTAATCCCAATAATCATAACTTAAAACATGAAACTTTGTGGCATACACACATAATCATAGAGAATCATTTCTTATTAGTCAAGACTCATTGCCAAGACTATCTTAGTGGACAAAGTCCCTTTCTGAACTGGGTTCACTCCTCGTTTCAGTCCTGTTTCACAGAACCGGTATAACCTACCGTTCCAGCCATGTCTATCTCATGAGATATAAAATCTTTACCCAATTCATTTTAGGGAGATATAGGTCCCACCAATCTCATAATGATACCATTCTTATGTGTGCCACAAAATCATAAATCATACATCATTGCATAACCCATGTAATAAAAATGGGAATCTTAAACATCAGGACATCATAAAACAATTCATATAAGATAAAGGAATTCATAAAAATAATTCCATCACAACATAATCAAATCAATGTAACAATATGGAGAGAAACAGAACCCTTTATTATCTTAGATGGAAAATAATTTTGATAAAACACTTGAACTCCATTCTTGAGGAAAATATCCTTTCTACTTCAAAAACACTTTTCCTTTCTTAACATATCATAAAATTCTAAACTAAAAGAAGTTGATTAAAAATAAACATGAAAACTTGTAAAGGAAGCTTCTTGTAAATAATTTTTTAAAAATCCATTCATGTCGTATAAGTTAAAAGAAAACATTCTTCTCGTACTTTTGTCGGAAAAGTCAAAAAGTGCCTCATACGAAAAACGACAAAAGATTCCATTTGATATCTTTTACTAAAAACTCACCAAAGGATAAAATTGAATATAAACTATTGTAGAAGGATATAAATATTACATATTGAGGAAATATTTATGTGGATGATAAAATACACCCCCATAAATTCCAAAGTATAAACAATCTCGGATAAAAATGAGATTGTGATATTTCCCTTACCTTAGGTCCGATTTGCCTTGTAAGTGTCCGAACCTCCTATATAATGATTTAAATAATGTTATTGACTTATTCCAGAATCATAATTATTGTTATGATATCATATATGGTCATATTATTAGCTTCTTAGTAGTAATATTTCATTGCTACTTGTTATTCGTGTGTTTATAACTTTTGGTTCTTATGCGTGTTTTGTCGAATAAATTCTTATTATTCTCTTTAGGTTATAGATACATCATTTCCAGAATGTTATTAATGTACTATATATATTTTTATTCATTCAATTCATTTATATAATCATTATTCAATGAAGATCATGTAGACGAATCACATCAGATCGTGGAGACGGTATTCCGTACGTACGCACGAGCGATGATATCGTTCCCATGATCGTGGAATTGTATTGGAGTGCATGTATACTATTTCAGAATCAATATCACTTTATAATAATCATATATAGTAATTATTTACACCATTATACCCATCCATGTAAGGTGGTGGTGGAAAATAGATTACACCACGGCGTGGAGACGGTATTCCGTACGTACGCACGCGCGGTGATTTCATTTTCCGTAGGATGGATATATGTTGAAATAGGGTTGTTTCATACTTATAATAACATATCAGTATATTATTGATACTGATGTTATTACTTCATAATGAAACAACTAAATAAGAAGAAGTTTAAGAAGAAAGAATTTGGAAAGGATCGGTAATGGATATTACCTCTTTTTGACACGCCTCTTCTTAACCTCCTCTTAGGGCACTAGGGTTGGTCTTTGAAGAAGACCAGAACCTCTAGGATGATTCTAGGGAAGTAGAGAGGAGATATTGTCAGGGGTTGTCCGAGCTTGAAGGCTCAAATTGGTGTGAGGAAGAGAGGGAGGAGGTGCCCTTTTATAAGGGAGGAGAGGGGCACCTTTGGAAATCTTAAAAATATTAATTTATAATAAATCTAAACCCACGTAAAAACCTCCAAAAAATGACTCATATTCGAATATAAGATGAGATAGGGTTGTAAGCTCATCAACCAATAAAATTTAGACATGTTAGGAAATTATTTTAAAGATTATCAACTTGATTTATCCTTACTTAATCAATTTAATTTTATTTATGGTAATAACATTCTAAATTTTAAATTATAACAGAAAATTACTTATTTGTTTTGAATTGTCCATAATTGTATACTTTACACCATATTTTACCATATAAATTTAAATTTATAATTGTTAAATATTTTTGTGATTTTTAACCAATTTTATAATATGTTATGTTTATAAAATAACAATAGTGTCAATTTTGACACTATTCATTTATTGGAATTTAAATAAAATATATACGGAAGATATGTTCGAACTAAAATCTTTAATAGATTCATAAATGGTCATATGTATCTATAAAATTAGTGGATCACATTAAATAGTTCATATAATAGTTATTTTATTATTTTTAAAATCCATTTATTTGGTTTATCTCTTAATAAATTAATTACTACAACATTTTTGTATAATTATTTAATATACTTATTTGTTGCATAAAAATTAAAAATAAAATACTATGATGAAGATAAATCTATTAAATTTCATAATAATACTTTTACTCGAATTTATCATCTTAAAATCACAATATTTATATTGTTATATGTATTAACTTATGAAGGTGACAACTTTGGCATCATTTACAATAAAATAATATAAGTGTCATAATTGCCTTAATAAGGATCCAAATGGTCCAAAGTTCGGCCAGTGGATGATTAGGGTTTATCTATACACTAATAATAAGTTTTTTTCAGATTTTTGGGCCTTTGTATATGTATTAATATTTCAATAAAAACTATATTATTGATTTTTCACTAAATAAATAATTTCTGTATCATTAATGTATCATTATTAATGACAATTATTTAATCCCAAAAAATAATAAATAAATTATCATGATGTATATACTTTTATTATATTTCTGGAGACTATTCATGTTCAAACTTTTATGATTTTTATCACTAAATTAAAATTATTATACTTATAAGATTTAGGAGAGTGACATGTTGTCACTTTCATTGGTTTTAATAATAATTAAATTATTTTCATGGTCAAAAGTCCATAAAATGAATATAATCCAACCCTTAGGTGATATGGGTCAACTTTTAGTCATCCAATAGGATTTTTCCAAGTGTTAGGGTAATTTTATAATCTTATATTTACCCTTAATTACCCGATTTACCTTTAACTATGGTAAATAAAATTTACCGTAGTTACTATTCACAATGCCCAAAAATAAACGGTAGCTTATTAACATAATTTGGACCCACTGATTCGAAATATGGAATCCATTTTTCCAAATTCAATACACAAAAGTTGCATAAATTAAATTAAAATTAATCCCGTTGTCGAAAGAAAACGGGTTTTTCTTTAAAACATTGCAAAAGATTGAATTGATTAATCCTATGAATTCAAGGTAGAATCAATGCTAATGACATAAATTATATTAAATGGTAAAAATATATTCTATTTATACATTAAAATCATTCAATATTATAATTTAACCATATAAATTATTGCGATGAAAAAAGTTGTTTTTAATTAAAATATAGCGTGTTTTTGCTATTCATCCAAATATGAAAGTTACTAGAATGATATGAAAATTTATCCAAAGTAAATTTTTATTTCATGATTATAAAGAAGAATTTTATTTTTTCAAATTTAACTTATAAACATGTCAAAAACTATATTTAAAGTGGGTGCGCCATCAAGAGGCGCCAAAACTGCATTTTTTGAAAAATATTATTTTACCCGAAAAATTTATTTTGTTCTTATACCATGTTTTAGAAAATGTGCAAGATGAATAATAATGTTATAAGATTCAAAATTTAGTTAATACTATTCATAACGGCTAGTTCATAATAATATTATAATAATATATCATTGTTTAGTAAAACACGTTTTTTCGTACAACACACGCTATCGAGGAAGGTCACGATTATGTGTAATGCAAGCCAATTCAGGGTTGCGTGATGGGCAAGAATCCTTCGTTGTTTCGTATAACATAATCCAACCATATTTCATTTATACATTGAATATATATATATATATATACTCAATGTTGCGTAGAATAACTATTATCAAAATTGTGTGTATCACGATCCAAGAATAGTGTTGCGTATACTGCAAGCTAATACAGTGTTGCATATAGTGAAAGGTAATCTTGGTGTAGAATACAACACAAGACTTTAATTAAAAGAATATTTTTCCTAAAATCTCGGGGTGTTACATTCTACCCCCCTTAAAATGAATTTCTCCCTTGAAATTCGTCGGGGTTATAAATGGTTTACTATTCGAAAGTTTCTTTAATAGAAACCCACATCGTAAAAAGGAATACCAAAACCAATCTTTAAAAACAAAAGTATGAAACGTAACGGTTACCCAAATAAACTAATCACTGGGTTTCCACATAGGTGAAAATATTGATATGGAAGAGAAATCTAACCATCATGTTCTGATGGAGAGTGGTAGAGAACATGGCTATGGAAAAGCCAGTAATCACAAAGCCATAAATTTGTGATGATCTAAGGTACCATCTGATTTATTAGATATAAGATCACTAGGACAACTTTTTGGGTTTTCAAGATCATTTCCCTAAAGTTGATGAAATTGGAATTAGAATAAATACTTTCGTGATTTCGGTATAGTCCCACCGTTGGTCGTTCTTTGGACAATTTCCACTTCATCTCTTAAAGAAATGAAGTTGAATTTGTCATTCGTGATGTGTTAGCAGATCATGTGATAGAATGATGGTTCATTCCATCTCTCTCAAACAAAAGGTTAGAAAAATTATCAAAAAATACATAAGTCCATCTATAGTGAGATTAATCATATATGGTTCCTAAAATGGACTTATACTTCATATATCATACTGCTTAATATAATAAAACTA
Source organism: Viscum album (assembly GCA_963277665.1). Lineage (NCBI taxonomy): Eukaryota > Viridiplantae > Streptophyta > Magnoliopsida > Santalales > Viscaceae > Viscum > Viscum album. Next base: position 635,790,562 of record OY728146.1, on the reverse strand, counting down.
GTTTCTACTAAACAGGGACTTGTTGTAGGCCAGTGGTAGGCGATAAAGGCCAGTCACACTTCGGTTGTGGGTTCGATCCCCACAGCCTTGTCCGACGCGATGGGTTGTTGCCCATCCTGCAGGTTGTCCTTTTTCTAAAGCTATATTACTATAAAATCCCATAAAAAATATCAAAAAAGTTTTATCCTTAAACAATACTAACTTATGTCCAACATAATCCATTCCAATCTTTAGGATTATCTAAAATACTTCGGTCCAAGCTCATAGTATAAAGAAAATGATCACGTGAATTCCATCATTTATCCCCCATATATCATAAGATATATCTTGTTGGTCAAATTCGAAACATTAAAAGGACTTAATGATGTATTCTCTTGAATACCCATTGAACCTAAGTGAAAACATGAATGCAGTTAAAAGTTAACACTTTCCACATACCAAAATCCAAAAATTCTATATACTCAATCCATTACATAACCTTCTCCTTATATCAGTCATGAGCTCATGAATACTATCAAACATTTAATTTTCTCCTTATCCCTTCTATATTCCAAAAATATCTGAATATACTTTAATGGATACTGGTTCCATTAATCATACACTTTCAAAACTCAAGGAATGACAACAGTGTAACAATCCTTAGATGTCTCTTTATTCCATAGTACCATGAGATTACTTATACAACATTACACTTGATAAACATGTAACAATTCTTTCAACTCACATATCATTTGTAGTCTTTTCATCATCATCAACATAAATACTACTCATATGGCCATACTGATTCTCCTCATGAGATTTTCCCTTAGGGCATTTGTTTGCATAATGCTCGTACATTCCACATTTAAAACATTTAACCGTTGTTGATGTCGTAGCAATACCATTATCCTCATCCATAGTGTTAACTGAACCTTTTCATTTGCACTTACTGTCTTTGTGTCCTTCTTTTCCACACCTAAAGCATCTTCCAGTTCCCTTTAAACATTCCCCTCGATGCCTCTACCCACATGATTTACATAAGGGAAATTGAACTTTCTTTCCTCTATGATCATCAAGAAACTCCATCTTTCTCTTATTAGCCGAGTTAGGAAACTTACCAAATTTGAGTTTATTGATCATATTATGAGATTGTTGATTCGACATAATAATGATGGTTGGACTTCCAAATCCCATTTCATTTGGTTTCTCATGAAGAATATCATTCCATTGTCCATAATATCCTCCATTATCGTGAATCATCTTGTTTCCAGCCATTTTCTAAAACCCAAAAAGAATAGTGTTAGAGACAAAAATCATAATAAAGGGGGAGTAACTTCAATATCTAACATCTTAGGTTAAATTTTAAGATTGTCACCATTGTTCTAGGACTATATCCTATACGTATACTTATCCTTAGGGGCATCCCTAGACATACCTTATAAATATCTATAGGGATCTCACTAATGTTTTCGCATCCTAGTTTCCAAAGGTTGACTAAACCTTTCCTCTGATACCAATTGTAGAGACCCGCAGCTTGACATACATGGACATTACATTACTTTTGCGGAATACTTAGTACATAACAAAAACACACACACAAGGACCGTAATAGTTTAGTGTCTTTGGAAACTCGGAATATAATCTTCTAATCGTGGTGGAAGATCTTCAATATCTCCCATAAAGATCTTATTTTTTTTAAACCTAAATCATTTATTTATGTCCTGGGGAAAAGAAAACATAAAAGGGTGAGCTCAAATACATATTCAGGGTAAAAAAAAGAAATATCAATCACGTCATATTCATAAGAACATGTCATTTGGAAATCTTAACCTCCAAAAGAGATCATAATTTCATAACATGGGATAAATCATAGTAGTAAACTGTAATCCCAATAATCATAACTTAAAACATGAAACTTTGTGGAATACACACATAATCATAGAGAATCATTTCTTATTAGTCAAGACTCATTGCCAAGACTATCTTAGTGGACAAAGTCCCTTTCTGAACCCAGTTCACTCCTCATTTCAGTCCTGTTTCACTGAACCGGTATAACCTACCGTTCTATACATGTCTATCTCATGAGATATAAAATCTTTACCCAATGCATTTGAGGGAGATATAGGTCCCACCCATCTCATAATGATACCATTCTTATGTGTGCCACAAAATCATAAATCATACATCATTGCATAACCCATGTAAAAAAAATGGGAATCTTAAACATCGGGACATCATAAAACAATTCATATAAGATAAAGGAATTCATAAAAATAATTCCATCACAACATAATCAAATAAATGTAATAATAGGGATAGAAACAAAACTTTTTATTATCTTATATGGAAAATAATTTTGATAAAACACTTGAACTCCATTCTTGAGAAAAATATCCTTTCTACTTCAAAAACCCTTTTCCTTTCTTAACATGTCATAAAATTCTAAACTAAAAGAAGTTGATTAAAAATAAACTTGAAAACTTGTAAAGGAAGCTTCTTGGAAATAATTTTCTAAAAATCTATTCATGTCGTATAAGTTAAAAGAAAACATTCTTCTCGTACTTTTGTCGGAAAAGTCAAAAAGTACCTCGTACGAAAAACGACAAAAGATTCCTTTCATATCTTTTAATAATAACTCATCGAAGGGTAAAATTGAATATAATCTATTGTAGAAGGATATAAATATTATATATTGAGGAAATATTGATGTGGATGATAAAATACACCCCAGTAAATTCCAAAGTATAAACAATCTCGGATAAAAATGAGATTGTGATATTTCCCTTACCTTAGGTCCGATTTGACTCGTAAGTGTCCGAACCTCCTGTATAATGATTTAAATAATGTTATTGACTTATTTCAGAATCATAATTATTGTTATGCTATCATATATGGTCATATTATTAGCTTCTTAGTAGTAATATTTCATTGCTAATTGTTATTCGGGTGTTTATAACTTTTTGTTCTTATGCATGTTTTGTCGAATAAATTCTTATTCTTCTCTTTAGGTAATAGATAAATCATTTCCAGAATGGTATTAATGTTCTATATATCATATTTATTCATTCAATTCATTTATATAATCATTATGCAATGAAGATCATGTAGAACGAATCACATCACATCGTGGAGACGGTATTCCGTACGTACGTACGAGCGATGATATCGTTCCCATGATCGTGGAATTGTATTGGAGTGTATGTATACTATTTAAGAATCAATATCACTTTATAATAATCATATATAGTAATTATTTACACAATTATACCCATCCAAGTAAGGTGGTGGTGGAAAATAGATTACACCACGGCATGGAGACGGTATTCCATACGTACGCACGCGTGGTGATTTCATTTTCCGTAGGATGGATATATGTTGAAATAGGGTTTTTTCATACTTATAATAACATATCAGTATATGAGTGATACTGATGTTATTAATTTATAATGAAACAACTAAAGAAGAAGAAGTTGAAGAAGAAAGAATTTGGAAAGGATCGGTAATGGATATTACCTCTTTTTGACGCGCCTCTTCTTAACCTCCTCTTAGGGCACTAGGGTTGGTCTTTGAAGAAGACCAGAACCTCTAGGACGATTCTAGGGAAGCGGAGAGGAGATATTGGTATGGGTTGGCCGAGTTTGAAGGCTAAAATTTGTGTGAGGAAGAGAGGGAGGAGGTGCCCTTTTATAAGGGAGGAGAGGGGCACCTTTGGAAATCCTAAAAATATTAATTTATAATAAATCTAACCCCACTTAAAAACCTCCAAAAATGACTCATATTCAAATATAAGATGATATAGGTTTGTAATCTCATCAACCAATAAAATTTAGACATGTTAGGAAATTATTTTAAACATTATCAACTTGATTTATCCTTACTTAATCAATTTAATTTTATTTATGGTAATAACATTCTAAATTTTAAATTATAACAAAAAATTACTTATTTGTTGTGAATTTTCCATAATTGTATACTTTACAACATTTTCTACCATATAAATTTTAATTTGTAATTTTTAAATATTTTTGTGATTTTTAAACAATTTTATAATATGTTATTTTTATAAAATAACAATAGTGTCAATTTTGACACTATTCATTTATTTGAATTTAAATAAAATATATACAGAAGATATGTTCGAAATAAAATCTTTAATAGATTCATAAAAGGTCATATGTATCTATAAAATTAGTGGAGGACATTAAATAGCTCATATAATAGTTATTTTATTATTTTTTAAAACCATTTATTTGGTTTATCTCTTAATAAAATAATTACTACAACATTTCTGTATAATTATTTAATATACTTATTTGTTGCATAAAAATTAAAAATAAAATACTATGATGAATATAAATCTACTAAATTTCACAATAATACTTTTAATCTAATTTATCATCTTAAAATAACAATATTTATATTGTTATATTTATTAAATTATGAAGGTGACAACTTTGGCATCATTTAAAATAAAATAATATAACTGTCATAATTGCCATAATAAGGGTCCAAATGATCGAAAATTCGGCCAGTGGATGATTAGGGTTTATCTGTACACTAATAATAAGTTTTTTGTAGATTTTTCGGCCTTTTGATATGTATTAAGATTTCAATATAACCTATATTATTGATTTTTCACTAAATAAATAATTTCTGCATCATTAATGTATCACTATTAATGACTATTATTTAATCCCAAAAAATTCTAAATAAATTATAATGATGTATATAATTTTATTATATTTCTGGAGACTAATCATGTTCGAACTTTTATGATGTTTATCACTAAATTAAAATTATTATACTTATAAGATTTAAGAGAGTGACATGTTGTCACTTTCTTTGGTTTTAATAATAATTAAATTATTTTCATGGTAAAAATTCCATAAAATGAATCTAATCCGACCCTTAGGTTATATGGGTCAAATTTTAGTCATCTAATAGGATTTTTCCAAGTGTTAGGGTAATTTTATAATCTTATATTTACCCTTAATTACCTGATTTACCTTTAACTATGGTAAATAAAATTTACCGTAGTTAATATTCACAATGCCCAAAAATAAAAGGTAGCTTATTAATATAATTTGGACCCACTGATTCCAAATATGGAATCCATTTTTTCAAATTCAATACACAAATGTTGCAGAAATTAAATTAAAATTAATCCCGTTGTCGAAAGAAAACAGGTTTTTCTTTAAAACATTGCAAAAGATTGAATTGATTTATCCTACGAATTCAAAGTCGAATCAATGCTAATGACATACATTATATTAAATGGTAAAAATATATTCTATTTATACTTTAAAACCATTCAATATTATAATTTAACCATATAAATTATTGCGATGAAGAATGTTGTTTTTAATTAAAATATAGCGTGTTTTTACTATTCATCAAAATATGAAAGTTACTAGAATGATATGAAAATTTATCCAAAGTAAATTTTTATTTCATAATTCCAAAGAAGAATTTTATTTTGTCAAATTGAACTTATAAACATGTCAAAAACTATATTTAAAGTGGGTGCGCCATCAAAAGGTGGCAAAACTGCATTTTTTTGAAAAATACTTATTTTACCCGAAAATTTTATTTTGTTCTTATACCATGTTTTAGAAAATGTGAAAGACGAATAATAATGTTATAAGATTCAAAATTTAGTTAATACTATTCATAACAGCTAGTTCATAATAATATTATAATAATATATCATTGTTTAGTAAAACCCGGTATTGCGTACAACACACGCTATCGAGGAAGGTCGCGATTGCGTGTAATGCAAGCCAAGTCAGGGTTGCGTGCTGTGCAAGAATCCTTTATTGTTTCGTATAACATAATCCAACCATATTTCACTTATACATTGAATATATATATATATATACTCAATGTTGCGTAGAATAACTATTATCAAAATTGTGTGTATCACGATCCAAGAATAGTGTTGTGTATACTGCAAGCTAATACGATGTTGTGTATAGTTCAAGGTAATCTTGGTGTAGCATACAATAGAAGACTTTAATTAAAAGAATATTTTTCATAAAATCTCGGGGTGTTACAGTCCAGTAATGAAGCAGATACATATAGCTTTGATGATACTACTTATAAGCTAGTGAGTACGAATGATTTTATCTTTATCTCCACTAATATTTCATTTAAAGAAATCATTCTCAAAATTATTGTTCTTGTATGACATGGACGTTTATAGTGCATTTTTTATGAGATCATAAACATTAGTTAGTTATTACCCCTATATTATTTAATATTTTAATTTCTATAACATAAAACATCTAATAAACTTTCCAATCCTATTATCCAGGTTTTGTTATTTTTGGTAGCAGCATTAAACGCAAGGAAATTGATGATCAATCCCAATATTCCAATATTTGACACCATCAAAAATAGGTTCGAATATATATTTGTATTTTCATCACTAGAATAAGACTAGCAGTGGTTAAGTATCATTTCTTACAATATAACGGCTTCTACTGTAACCTTTATATTAGGAGTGCTTACACTAGTTTCCCATACTAACAACAATGTTTACATTGGAAAGGTTTACATATTTACACATTTGGATTTATTAGTATCGACATTACACTAGAATTTCTTATAGGAGTAGTATTCACACTATCAAATTTTATACTAAAATCATTACAGTAGACATTCTTACATTATTAGTTCTTAGAATAGAAATGCTTACACTGGAACTGTTCGTAGCAACATTACCTGTACAAACACCTTTTCATAATTCATATGTTCTAGGAAATATGAGGGTGACAAATCTGGGAAACATGGGAAGAATCCTGCTGAAGCTCTGTCTGCAATGGCACGATCATCCCACTCATTGGTTCTGGGGAAGAGGAGACAGGTATGTTGTAGTTGAGTTTTTATTTTATTTTCTTTATCGCATTGGCCACTTTGGCCTTCTACCGCTTTCTATATATGAAGGGTACTTATATTCTGTGAAGGGGTCTAGAAGGGTACTGGAGGCGGCTACATGGTTTTCTTTGCAGGGGAGGGAGATCGTGGTAGTTGAGGGATTGATAGTGTGTTTCATTTTTTTTTGCTTTTACTGTGTTTCTTCTGTTTATTTTCATTTCCTTTGGTAGGGATGTCCGACATACAGATGGGTCATGCCAAAATTTTATTTATTTTCTGCTATTGTTTTAATTAATTTTTTGTGGAGGTGATTAATCCCTTGTTTGAGATACCAAACACATATCAATATCTCCAAATCATGAATGTCATTTCATTGTGAAATTCTTCCATGCATACCTTCACCCTCGGTCCTCTTCCAAGCCTTCGTCTTTATGTTAACACATCAAATGCACTCTTCATATATAAATTTTCAACACATCTTCATGCAATAGATCTTTTTTCCATTATTCTTGACAAATACCATGCCTGTTTAATCAAACATGCCTGATTTTATAATAAAAACCCTCCAACAGAGGGGCGATGTCTTCTAAACCAGAGAATAGTGATGATCAGCTCTATGATAGTATTCCATGAGTCTTGTGATCAATATTGTGACTGACTAATCAAAAATTCTGTCAGCGGGGTGACGGCCAGAATGTTGCCCTGCCTCCTCTGTCTCCTTTCGCTCCCGGCCGGAAGTTACTGCCCCACTAATGTCGCAGGACCGGTCCAACACACCGTGACCATGCTGCGGTCACGCCACGGTAATGTCGTGATTTGGCCCTGCTCCAGGACGACACCCTACGGTGGTTCTCAGTCCTGTATGAATTCTATGTATGATACCTAGATAGAGTTTTAGATACATTACCCACTCATAGTTAATGTGGAGGGAGGCCCTCGGGTAGCAAATATCTTGATTGAGTCTCTCATGAAAATATTTAGTCACCTGTAGACAACATTGGAGATGAGGGTGAAGCTTGCTACTTGTATTATACAAGGACCATCTAAGTGATCAAGGGGAATCATAGTAAATGTTGGACAATAAGAATAATTGAGAAAACTATTATAATGATATTTGAATTTGGAAAAGTGTCCTTCAGATATTGATATTTTAATGATCCTGATGATCGGATGAGTATTTTGACCCTTGTAGAGAAAATGATTCTACATTATCTTTTTTTTTATTTTTGAGAATATTAAACCTCACACACATCATATAGTGTAGTTGGATAATTCTACAAAAATGGGAAATATTATGGATGGTCATCTCTGTGATAGTATTCCATTAGTCTTGTGATCAATTTTGAGACTGACTAATCAAAATTTCTACGGGCAGGGCGACGATTGGAATATTTCCCCACCTCCTCCCACTCCCTTCGCTCCTAGATGGAAGATGATACCCCACGGATATCTCTAGACAGGGCCAAATGACCGCGGTCATGCCATGTTCACTCCGCAGTCATGCTGCGGTCACGCCGCAGTCACACCGCGGTCACACCGCCGTAATGCCGTGATTTGGCCCTCCTCTAGGATGACACCTTGCGGCGATTCACAGTCCTCTCAGAATTCGATCTATGATACCTAGATAAAGTTTTAGATACATTACCAACTCATAGTTAATGGGTAGGTAGGCCCTCAGGTAGAAAATATCTTGATTGAGTCTCTCATTAAAATATTTAGTCACATGTAGACAACATTAGAGATGAGGGTGAAGCTTGTTACTTGTATTCTACAAGGACCATCTAAGTGCTCGAGGGACATCATAGTAATATTTGGACAATAATAATACTTGAGAATACTTTTATAATGATATTTTTATTTAGAAAATTTTCCTTCAAAGTTTGATATTTTTATGATTCTGAAGATCGGATGAGTGTTTTGACCCTTGTTGAGAAAATGCTTCTACATTATCTTTTTTTCTATGTGAGAACAGTAAAAAACACACACGTCATATAGTATAGTTGGAACTTTCTACAAAAATGGGGAATCTAACGGATGATTAGATCTGTGATAGTATTCCATGATTCTTGGGATCAATGTTGAGACTGACTAATCACAATTTCTCTCGGCGGGGTGATGACCGGAATGTTGCCTTGCCTCCTCCCGCTCCCTTCGCTCCTGGCTGAAAGATGCTACCATGTGGATGTCTATAGACGGGGCCAACACTCCACGGTCACACCGTGGTCATGCCTTGGTCACACTGCGGTCATGCCGCTGTCACTCCACGACCACCTGCAATCCAACCCACACTAGACACCACACTAGCCACCACACCAGCCCCCACACCCAACCTCCTGAAAAACAGTCATGCCAGCCCTGCACCACCTACAAAACAGCCCCAACAACTAGTTTCAGCCCACACGAGCCCCCTTCCACCCCCCTGCTGCCTGCCTTTCCTCCTGCACCAACCACTCCATCCTACACCAACCACCGCACCAACCCCCAGAACCACTTTTTATCCTTTGGTGGAAGAATTACGATAGTTAATTTCATTCTTAGCTCCATTACAATTCATGTGTTATTGTTCCTAATGGATTCAAATGTTGTGTTGGGGAATATTGAAAATACAATGACTTGATTCATATTGTATTTTCATTGGGATGGAAGATTTTACTAGGGCTATGTGGATGAGGATGGCCAGACTAGTGGTGGATGATGGTATCAACTTATGCAGTGTCGAGGGATCAATGGACATTCTGCAAGATAAGATTTCTTGGGGGGTTTTTGACTGTCGTCCTCTATGGGGAAATTTCATATCTGTCATAGTATTGAGCTGACCTTGGGGATCCATGGGGGAAAGTCTCATGGATATAGAGGAGTTTCAGGGGAACATTCTGGTTCTCAAGAAGTAGTCTCGGTGGATTGAGGAATGAGGAAACATAAACATCTTGGGGTGTTCAAGGGGGTGAAAGGGAGGATATCTAGGGGTAATGGGGGTTTTCAAGGGGGCTGTCCAGGGGGGGCATGGGGGTGTAGGGGGGAGTCTATACCTTCTGATAATTTCCAAAATTCAACTCCACTTTATTGTATCAAATTCATTTGAGATATCAAGCTTTAAAGAAAAGTTCCCATGATTAACCTTTAGTTTCATGATGTTAACACATTCAGAGGCAGTTCTGAATATTCCTAAAAGGGATAAAGCCAAACTGATTTGAAGAGATCAACCCATGAGCAATGGGACCTAACCTCATAGAAATAATTTTTCTAATGATTTTTGGAAAGGTATTCCGAATAAAAATTTGTCTAAAATCCATTAAATCCACATCATTTTCCTTCTTTGTGATAAGGTCAATAAAATTGGAGTTGATTCTATAGGGTATTGAGGTATGGTTAAAGAACTCCCTCACAGCGTTAAGGAGCTCATCATGAACTATGTCCTAGTAGAACATAAAGAATATCGCAACACTGTATTCTTCATTTAAGACTCCGAATACTATGGAATCTAAATTACCAAAAATCATCGTTCAAAACATCACTGGCATGAGACCTGAAAAGTTGATTCATGAAACCATCTAAACCATGAAAGAGTTGAATTCACATGCTGCATGTTTTTCCTCATGAAAACTGCATGTTAGCCTGCTTGTGCACACCTACAGCCGTATTTCCCATTCTATAACAGCTTCATGGAAGCTTCTAACTCCCTGTCCAACAATATTAATGCAATCCATTGAAATGTTTTGTAACCTCATCCTACTAAACCAGTTAAAAATTGATCAATCATTCATATATTTTAAATCAGTTCCATATTTCAGATATTAAGATTAATTCTATATTTAATATATCAGCCACCTCTTTAATTCAAATAGTGAACATGATCCACGTCCAATTTCTAACCTGTGTCAGCTTTCATCCATGCTCCAAACACATATCAATATCTCCAAATCATGAATGCAATTTCATTATGAAATTATTCCATGCAGACCTTCACCCTCGGTCCTCTTCCAAAACATCTTCTTTATCTTAACACATCAAATGAACTCTTTATATATATATTTTCAACACATCTTCAACAAATCTTAATGAAATAGATCTTCATGCCATTATTCTTCACAAGGGGGAGGGGGATTGTTTAGGGGGGAAGGGAGGGGTTGTGGGGGGAGTGGGGAGGGGTGTCCAGGGGGTGTCCAGGGGGTTTGTACAGTGGTGAAGGGAGGGGCTATTAGGGGAGTGGGGAGGGGTGTCTAGGGGGGTGTCCATGGGCTGTCTACGAGGTGTCCAAGGGGTGTCCAATGTAACTAGACATTCCTTTCACACTGATCTAAACCTTGAAAGAATGATCAACTACCTAACTGTAAGCTTTTGCCTTGAAACAAATACCTGAGAACAAATTTCTATCTATAGTCCCATCTCAAAATTCTGAGATTTCATCTACTAATTTAAAATGATCTAGGGCGTGTAATGCACTAGTTCATCAAAACGATTGGAATACTCTGTCACTAATCATCCACCTTTGGAAAGATAAATATACTCTCAGGATATGGAATAATCTAGGGCCTTAGGACACTTATGCTCATTTAAAATGATCTTGAAATTTTTTAACATATCTCTATGGTCATCTTAGTTTGAACGACTGAGTCCCAACGTCTTCGATTAGGACCCTCTAAGAAGAACAAAACACATTTTACTCACACAGCCTCAAGATTTTCATCAAATTCAAACATTATCACTATCTTTCCAAGACACTCCTATTCTTTATAGGGTTCAACATTACCTCAGAAGGTGTGATTTATTCTATAGAGAAACTCCAAAGATTTATTCTTTACAAGAACTAGTTCCGCTTCCGTAACCATAGTAGGACCGAAACCTGCTGCCTATCCAAAATCTTGAATAGAATGGACTAGAACATACACTAATCTCTGATCAATTGTTGAGGTAGAACAATCTCTGTCATCTTCCCAAAATTTCACAATATGTCTCATGGGTTTCAGGGGGAGGGGCTGTCCAGGAGGGGGGCTATCTAGGGGGGTCCAGTGGGAGTGTCCAGGGTTCTAGGGGGTCCAATGGGGGTGTCTGTGGGGGGATCTAGTGGTGGTGTCCAGGGTCCAGGGGGTTCGGGGGGTTCTAATGGCGGGGGGGGGGGGGGGGGTGGAAGTTGGGGTGTCTAGGGTCATGGGGGGTCCAGTGGGGGGGGGGGGGGGTCCAAGGGGAGAGGGATGTTGGTCCGGGGGGGTCTGTCCAGGGGTAAGGGAGGGGCTGGGGATGTGGGTCCAGTGTGTGTGTGGGGGGGGGGGGGGGTCTGTCCAGGGGGTTGTAGGTCTAGTGGGGGGCTGCAGCGGGGGGTCTGTCTTGGGGGAGGGGGTTCAGGTCCAGGGGGAGGGGGATGCAGGTCTAGGGGAGGTTCTTCAGATCCAAGGGGAGGGGCTATAGGTCCAGGGGGTCTGTCCAGTGGTAAGGGAGGGGCTGCATTCCAGTGGGGGATGTAGGGAGGGGGGGTCTGTCCAGGGGGTTGCAGGTCTAGTGGGGGGCTGCAGGGGGGTATATCCAGGAGGGGCTGCGGGTCCAGGGGGTCTATCCAAGGAGAAGGGAGGGGCTGTAGGGGCAGCGTCTATCTAGGGGGAAGGGAGGTGATGCAGGTCCAGTGGGGGTGTCCTGTGGGGGGCTGTAGGGGGTATCAATCTATACCCATGGTTTGTTGAACTGTGGGTATGTTTGCTGTGAAAAAACTATGTATACCCATGGTTTACTTAACCATGGTTTTATAATTTGGGATGTAAAAATGTATACCCATGGTTATGTAAATCGAGGCTATATATGTATACCTACGGTTCACTAGAACCGTGGGTAATATGAGATTTCAGTGGGATATACCCACAGTTTTTATATAACCGTGGGTATAGGGCTATTCTGATGCCTCATGAGCCCACATTTCATGAAGCTGTGGGTATGGCCTATACCCACGGTTTCGTGGACTATACCCACGATTTGAAACCTTAGGTATAGGGTAATTTTCTAGTAGTTAAAAAAATTATAATGGTTTTAATTAATAAGGATTTATTGGGTAAATAATATTACGGAAATACTAAATTTATATTAATTTCATTTGATGAATTTAAAATAATTTTTCTTCAAAAAAATTATTGAATTTTTTATGCACAATTATATCATAATTAATATCTCAACTTTATTTATTTTTATAAATGAAATGAATAACATTTTCATAATCATTATTTCAATATTATCAAGGGGTTAATTTTCATAATTTTTCTGTAAATATTTATTTTTTAATGCATAGTGATGATACCATTTTGAAAAAATGACCATTTAATTCCAAATAATAGATCCATTACAGTTTAAATATTAGATATATTTTAAATTAAACTATTTTATTTTTATATAATATAATCAATACATGGATATCATCATTATAATTTTTTATAACTTTATTTTTATATTTAAAGAGAATTATTCTAAAATTATTTAATGCTTGAAATTTTGTTTTATCATAATAAACTAAAAAATCTATATTTGGTATTGAATTTTTTTTGAATTTATATATAACATATTCAATAATTTATTAAAAAAAATTATATATATTACAATTAAATAAATTGATGTGTACAAAATTTTATCCGTAAATGTTGATTTTTAGAATATATGTTTTGGTTGTTGTTTCAACATTTATTTATAATTAAATATATTAACATATTTAAATTAAATAATTTTAAAAGGGATTAAATATTTTGAAATATAATTATTAATATTAATTAATATTTAAAAATTAATTTTCCCCCATGTCATTATAAAAATAATTAAATTTTTTATCACGATCTACGTTAAAATATGTTTATCAAGGTGTCCAACCAAGAGATAATTTAACAGTTTCCATAAATAATATAATAGTAAATTTTGGGTTATAATATATCAATATTATGATATCCTTACTTCAAATACATGTCTATTAAATGAAACATTCCAATGAATTTGACATTATATCAAGAAAATATTTTTTTGATTTTACATGTTTGTCCATCACCTCATGTATATATAGGAACATATTATCCTCCATTATTCAAACAGTTTGAGCATTATATCATAAGAAATACCAAAATTAATTAAATACTAAATTATAAAAATTATAATATATTTTTCTCCTCAATTTTGACTAACCCTTCATGTCTTATTATTTATGCCTCAGGAAGTCTCTCAAATAAGAGGTTGAAATCATAAACTACATCTTTTACTTTTATTTATTGATAAAAATTACATAATATTTTTGTATACAAAAGACATGATCAATCCATTATCATCAATATAAATAGATTTTATTATGATTATTGAACAACCATTTTACACATCCCTTCCATCACATGGTAGATAAAGGCATCTCTTGTGTGCGTGTGTGGACTATCACCTATATATATCGATATGATTCATTTTCCATCCAAATAATTCAGGTTTTTATTATTTTAAATTAATATATATATATATATATATTGGATAATTATTATATTAAAAAATTTCAATAAAAATTATTTATTATTTATATATTTCTTGTTTCCATCTATGAGAAATTGATGCATCACTCTCACATTTTTACAGAATACCATCTCCAAGTTGGGATGTAATTAATTTTTCATAACTCAATTATATGAATTATAATAAATATAAATATAATTTATATATATGAAATTTATATATTTTTTGAAATTTTATAGATGAAGTAACCATGATCCTATTGAATGGAACAAAACTCATGAACTAAAAAGTACTTGTAGCCCTAAATGGCCCGAAGTCCTTCTTTTAATTTTAATATAGATAATCCTCCTTTTAAGGGTTGAAGGGGAACCCATACATGATCCGTAGGCCCAAGTGACAAGGCTTGACATGACCCGTAATACATGACCCGAAGGCCCAGAGGTATACCATGCCCAATACATGACACGTAGGCCCAGCCCACTAGAACTGCCCCTCCCCAGCTTCTGCATCATTGATTTCCTTTAGCTCCCCACCTGCATTGTTGATTGGCTAGCATTTCCCCATACAAAGTGGCACGGTGCCTGGTCCCAATGGCGGTTTCTATACCCTCTCATTTTTCCAATCTGGTTAGCTCTGCTTCTGGTGACTACTAATGGTGCTCTGATCCTCATCTGGGGCCTGCTCTATGTGAACTAGTTTACTTCATGGTCTTCAATGCCCCAAAGGCCATGTGGCCCGAAGGCCTTTGATGGCCCGAAGGCCCTGAGACCCATAGGCCCAAATCGGTGGCCCGAAATCCCAAATCAAGTGAATAGTTCGGCTACTACTGTACCAAACATTTCATGCTACAGTACTGCTATAGTACCCGATAAATTCTCCTCCACCCAGTTTTGAACCTGGGTCTCTTGGATGCCAATATGGAGCCCTTGCCACTTGGGTATGGGCTCCTTGGCCCAAAAGTACTTGTAATATGATGCAATTATCTGATAAAATGACATTGATAAAGAAAGGATGAAAATAATTGAGTGATAAGATATTATTGGTAAACCATATATAATATTGTACATATTGTTATGATTCTATTATAAATTAGTAAAAAAGTTTATTCTTTTATATAGGCTATTAGAGTGATTATGATTTAAGACAAACTTGATGTATCGGTTTTATGTTATCATCTACCTTTTTGGGATTATTTATAATTAAATATAAAATGATTAAATTCTATTTTCTATCTCTCAAAAATAATATTTATTTTAATATAAATTTGAATTTACTTGATTTAAAAAAAATAATTTAATTTTAATATCTTTATTTAATTGTGAGACTAAAATAGCGTTTTTGAGGAAAATGAAAATTATTAATCTCTTTAGTATAGAATCATTTATTCCATGTGAAAACTTTTATTAATATGTTTTAGAAATTTTTTTATAATAATTAAAGCTTACTAAAATTCATTTTAAACCATTTTCTACACTCAACAATTTTTTAAATAGATCCTTATTGTCATTTTCTAAATGATGTAATTTTTTCTTATTAATATAAACATTAATAGATTTTTTGTTCTAACATACACTAAATTTATCACTTTCATAGCCATCATGAAAAATAATTTTCATGAATCATCCATTATAAATTACATTTATATATTAAATTAGAGAGTTTTCATTTATATTTTTTCAATTTATAGGTTTTTAATGAGTGATTTCAAATTGAAAAGTGAATTTTCGTCATGAAATTAACTAGTGATCTCATAATGGAATTTTCATCAATAATAAAATATTTTTATGTAATTTATGATTTATTATGGATATGATACATTATTAAAATCATTATTATTATTTTGGATATTTTATTATTTTAATTTAGATACTTTTTTAATATTTATCATTTCCAATGGTTATAATATGATAATATGGTGAATTGTTTATGATCCTCTACTAAAAATACATATGGTTTTCATTTTATGATATGTAGGACAAAAATTATGTAACCCTTCATTGAATTTCATGAAGTATGATATGTCATGAAATAATCAATACTAAAATGGGTTGTAAACGTAGTTTAGTAGGGGACATTTTCTGATAAGAGAGTATTTACAAGTAACCATGACAATGGAATACTGGAATTTCAATAGATGACATTCCACTATGATAGATTCTCTAGTGATCCTTGATTAAGGAAATAAATTTCGTTGAATATTTTTATAAGAAAAATTATTTCTTTATTAATATGTTATGTTCCAATGGATCATGATTAGATATTGATAATTCTAGACTCTTATGTCTTCTGTATTTTTTTAACAAAACCCAACATAATGTTTCATTATTAATGATCATTGAAAAACTAGATATATTTATTTTATAACATGAGTATGTTATCATACAATTATTGATAAATTATTCCTAATCACGATCAAAGTTTGATACCTCATATTATTAACATTCTTTGGTATCTGATTTAACCCTTTATTATTTTTCACTTTCCGAGGATACAAAGAATATTTTTATTTATGAATTGCATAAGAAGGGATATATTTATAAATATGTTAATGGTAAATCATATAGATCATTTTTTTAAACCAAATGTTTTATAAATCTTATCTAATGACAAGAAATGATTACTATTTGGGTGTGAATCATATTGATATGTAATAAATATTCATCTATTAAGATGACAAAAATATATTTTTCACAAAAGTAATAGATTTCATCCTACCACCATTAAAAATATTTTGTTATCAATAAGATAAAAAACAATAGAAATAATACCATTATCCTTGTCAATGTATTGTTGTGAAACCACTAATTTGATGAATATATATGGGAACCAAAGGATGTGATGAGTAAAAAGTATCATCATCCTTCTATATCAGAGTAATGAATGGTATGGTAGAAATTTTTTTATGGGTTTTATAAACTTACACCCTATTAGTTTAATGAAATATTTCCCTTTAAATAATGCACTTTATTCAACATCATGTGTTACATGAAACAACGAGTTTAAATGAACATTAACATAAAATTAAAATGTTATTTGTTAAATTAAATACTATCGATAAGTTATTGGAATTGAGGGTAATAATAGGACTAAATTCATTATGAAATCTTTCTAGTTATATTTTTATAAAATTAAGTAATTGGTTATCAATTGGATATAAATGAATGTAAAAAGCATTTGAATGAAAAAAATATTTTTCTAAAAAATATTTTTTATGAATTTATTATAATAAATTAAAATAACACATATTAGTGAAAAAATATTATTGATATTTATAGATTATTTACTTGATGATTTTTTTTAAAAAAATCAATTAAAAATTTTATAGCTATAACATAATAATTAACGAATTTTATTCATAAAAATGTATTTTTTTTATAAGTTGTTTTTTTCACATTTTACGAAATTAAATTCAAATTAATGTCTACAATTTTTATGTATTTAATTATATATAATTAATTCAATATTTTTATTTTTTAGGTTCATATTTGGTAAGTATTTCCATTTTATTTTTTTTGTTAATATAGATATTTAGCATGGTAAAAATTATCACCCTATTAAAGGTTAAATCTGTGTATTCTAGATTAAAAAAATTATTAAGGAAAAAATTATTAATACAAATTATTATTTCATGATGTTAACTTTACCAATAACACCTTAGTTTGGATTTTTTTAAGTACATTTTTTTTGAAAATGGATTCTATATTATTAAATAAAATAAAGCTACAAAACATCACTCTCATGTTTTAAATATCCTTTGTGATTCCACATAGGTAAAACAGTTTTCTATGAACAAATTTAAGTGTTTGTATTTAGATTAAATAAATTTTGTTTGTGATGAAATATTATTAGTAGTTTTTTTAATTATATAATTATCTTAATTTCTTATGAAAAATTCATACATTGTGTCTCCATTTAATAAAAATGATAATAATATATTTTTAAAGATGAATAAAGTGAAACAATTTAAAATAATTAATATGAACCAAAATTATTTAGATATATATGAAGTTTTAAAGAGGAGATAAATAATAATACTCCAATTCCCCTTTTTTCTAGAAGTATTAAATGTAAATATTATTGAATTATTTCAAAATTTAAAATAATAATGTTTCGGGAAATTAATATATTATTAAAATATTTTTCATTCACAAAAATCATGAAATAATACAAGTTTAAAAAATATGGTCTAAATTGTACTAATGTTTAAATTTATAGTCCGATTTTCTCTTAATAAGTAAAAATAAAAACTCTATTATATTGAGAAATTTGATGTCGTAGTTAAAATTAATATTTGTTAACAAAGGTTTACTCAAAATGAAAAATGTTAAAAATTAAAATTAAATGTTTATAAATTATATTGGTTAATGGTATTAAAACCATTACATTTATTTTATTATATTCCACATAAATTTTGATAAATATATCTTTTTAATGAATTCATTATAATTAAATCTTTTAAGAAATTCAATCTATTCCACTCACCTAAATTAAAAAAGGGAACCTTTTCCCTTACTTTATCACACCACATTTATGCTTATAAATTGAAAAAAATGAAAAAAAATTCCATCTAAAATTACCTATAAGTATTATTGAGGGTTTGGTTTTCCCAGAAGTCCTACACTACAACCATTTAAAGGTAATCTAGAAGAGTTATTTCATATAAGAGCTAATTTACATACACGATTACTCTCTTTTCTACTATTTTTTTCCTCATCTAAATATTGGTTACATGTAATTAAATAATAACATCACTATCCTAAATATTCCTAAATTTTATTATGATTATGTAATTTCCATTAAACCTTATATTTTGCTAACAAATATTTTATTTATAGTATTTATCATGTGTATGTATAGCTTAAAATCTCTACATAGCAAAGTATTGAATTTTTCATCACTATGTTTTATGGATGGGTATTATCATTGGATTTATAAATATAAATATATATTTATATTTATATATATGTATATATGAAATTAATGAAATAATTTTAAATATAGAATTCTAATATCAAATATACTAACATTCAATCCTATCACTTGGGAAATGATAACTTCTTTTATGAGTACCTGAGGACTAAAACCTTCATGAAGTGATGTTAATCCCTTTTTACATATATTTTTAAATAATTTTAATGAGGGATACTTTCTGAATTATATATGATATATATTTCATAGTAATTATCATAATAAATTTAATTAATAATATCTTATCATTCTTTTAATCTATTAAAAACAAAAATATTGTTCATCACTATTTATGTCATGTTATCTCCATGCATATTGTTATTAAATTTTCTATCTATAAAATTAATGGATTAATAAAAATATTTTTTAATGATTATATAAAATAGTTATATCACAATAAATAATTGAGATAAGATGTATCCTTGATAAATATAAGAGGACCAGAACTGTTGATCATATATATAAATGTTCAATGAAATAGTTAACACAAAAAAAATATAAATAAGGAATTATCGATAAATAGGGTTGTTGAAATGAAATAAATATATCATATATGATATTATAATTATGTACATGACTCTAGTATAGAATTATAATAAATATAAATTTAGTATACAAATATTTATTATGCTTTCAATGTAAGTAAAACAAAAAATAATGGTAATTTTTACAATTTCATCAATATTAAGAGTTGTATATGTTTATGTATTCCCTAGGGAATACTTTTTCACTATATTTATGTCTTCTATAAATGTTTTAAAAATTTTCACACTCGTAAACTATGTTTTTTAATATCATCATCACACATGTTTTAATTTTTATAAAATGGCATGAATGGAATCTATTTTCATTATCCAAATTAGGTACATTATGACATTATTGAAAAAAAATGTATAAGAAATTTTGTTTTAAATTTATACAAAATGATGAAATTTTCCAATTTACATGAATAAATTTTAATTTCAACCTTTCTTTAAAATTTTACAATGTTCATTTTAAATAAAAATGTCATCGTTATCATTTCACATCATTTTAAAAAAATGATTTCAAAATAGAACTATTAATATCTTCAAGAATTATTATAATTGGCATTTAAAAATAATTCTCAAACTAAAATAACATTCATCAATGTTACTTGTGTTTTACTATTTTTATTATCTATCGATACCTTCTTTATTATTTCTATGAATGGTTTATTTTTACAATGAATAGTATATATGCTTATGAAATCCATTTTATTTCTATGGTTTAGGATATGATTAAATGTTAATGAAATCTAGTTCCTTTCATGGTTTCTAATATAATGTATGCTTTATGATCATGTGGAAATTATATATAGATTTTATTATGTGATTATTGGGTCATATATATCTCTCCAATGAATTGGGTAATATTTTGATATATCATGAGATAAATAAAAATATAATATTTATTAAACCCATTTTAGGAAGGGAATATATTCACTATGATAGTATTCAGAGTTAACCAATATTGATACATTTTTTTTGGGGAGTGAACTCATTCAACTATGATGGCCTTATCAATGATCCTTGATAATTATTGGAATTATTTTCTATGTGTATTTGTATGACATAATTTCATATTTGATGCATATATAATGATGTCATGGTTTATGTTCCATGATTCTTTTATGATTCATGTATTTTTAAATACCTTGATTAATGTCATTCAATAATATTATAATATTTTATATATATTTCCAAGTTATCAACCATTATTATCATTTTATTATAACCATATAAACTTTTAATTCTTATGTGGTAATTCTATATCCCTTGATTACTCTTAATAAGAACCTGATATCACTATTTTCATATGTTTCCATTCCCCATGTAATAAATAATGAATTAATTCTAACATGTATAAGAATGGGATTGTTTATAAAGAAATAATTTGGAGATGATGTAGAATTTTTATGAACTAGTTGTTTATGTTTCTATGTTTCAAATGATACTATACCTAAAAAATTCTGGCATGGATAAAATTGTTATATAATTAAAATTTAACAATTATATGCATTATTTGTGTGTGGAATGTATGGTTTTCTATACACACTCATTAATTTTTTCGTATATCAATTCCCTAATGAACCGATGGACTCAAAATATCCATGATTTTAAAAAACATTCATGTAAAACATCATCATCATTTAATAAAACAATTCCATAAGAAATCCATTATAGTACACGTTCATAAAAATCCATTTTAGATTCAAAACTATCATTCTGAAATTTCATCAAGCACATGATAACCAAAAAACTATTTTTAATGAAAACATCTATAAAAACCATTTTACATGTAATCAAAGATGCATTTATTCCCAATAGAAAAAAATGATTGGAAGTAATGTTTATGCTTCCTCATAAGACAACATCCATAATAAACATCATCAATTACACATTAAACCATCTAGACCAAGAAATCATAACCCATTCATGTTCCAATGTTATATGTGGTAGAGATATTGATAAATGAACTAGATAGTGTAGGAGATATAAATAGGGGATCCAAATAGTTCCTAGATATATCCCACCAAATTGATTGACAATATCCATGATTCTATGGGAGATCATTAGAGTGGATCAAGGAAATGATAGATTGAGAAAATAAAATATAACATTTAGATTAGTGGATAGAATAGTAATAGTTATAGGTAAATTTTTATTTTAAATAAACATTAATAGGTAACATTGTAATGATGTATAGATATTTATTCCTTGTTTTAACTTCATGGTATATGTTATCCCATGAAAAATAAAGCACACAATTATAAATAAATGGACACATAGTTAGGCAAACCGTGTATAATCCATGTTTTAGCCTCTAGACCCAAAATGTTTTGTTTTAATGTTTTTCAATTTGAAAAATATGTCTTGGAAAACTATGTTCTATCCATAAAAAATCAATAAAATCAATATAGTCATATAACAAAGTTACCATATTGTTACTACTAACCATTTACAGACCATGTTCCAATCCAATCTTCCCCAAAACTTCAAAATATTGACCCATAACACTCATAAGACATAAAATTATAATAAAGAAAAACTAAGATGTTTATGAAACATACATATGGTACAATGGGATTAATGAACCGTTGTGAAGAACCATTCTACACCACTATGTTCTAATCCAATGATGGGACAATGTCCATAAGTATTATTACTAGTATATGAAATAAATCACTCTGAGGATCATCCCAAGAGAATTAACTTCAATATTCCCTTGGGATATTTCATTATGGATTAATCAAAAATAAAATGAAACATGAAATCAAGTAATCAATGTATCATAAACTAATTAAAATAATCACAATATAAACAAAGGGTTTTTTCCAAAAAGCATTATTCACTAAAGCAATAAACACTTCATAAATTCCCATCATTTTTATATAATATAAAAATTATGAAGATTCTATAAAATAATTTTAGGTTTTTAAACCACCATAATAATACATTTCTAAATTATTTAGAAAACTATGAAAAATATAATGTTTAAATAACACCATCAATCTTATCTCCCAATTATGGTATTTAAACTATCGACATAATATCCGTTTTTTAAACACTACCAGAATGTTAGGATTTTAAAAAAAATAAGCCATAAAATTTATTTTTGAATTTTTATAATTTTATGAAATGAAATTCTCATTAAGAAGAAAATTTCATAACATAAAACCAAATAACACCAATAATTTATAAAGAAACTCATTGGGTTATCTAAAATTCATAATAAACCTATTTGGTATAATTTTAGTACTCAATGGGGTCAATCTAAAAATTATTATTAGAATAATGGTTCTCAATGGTTTTGAATAAATGTTTAATAGACTATGGGAGAACAATGTGATAATGAATTTACGGTGACTAGACCCATCCATAGTATTTTAAATATTTCTCAATATTATGTGAAAAATTATATTACATTGTTTCATCCTCCAAATCTATAATAAAATTGTTTGAAACAATAAAATCAATCATAAAATTACAATAAGGATAAAAAATTAAAAAAAAAATTAAAATTAATAATATGTAAAAAACTACTCTAAATTTATGCCATAATCCTATAATCATATCCCAAATATGGATGGAAACTGATGTTTCATCTTAGAAAATGTGAGATGTCATTTCATGTATTAGGTAGTCCACACATATGAAATATAAAAATCATTTATTTTTTATAGAAAATGTAAATTACTAAAAAATGTTATTTTTCTTATAATAAAAAAATTATGGTATATTAAATTTATTTATTTCAATATATTATTATGGTTATAAATCATTATTAAGGGTATGGCTATGTAGAATTCATTATGAAGGGTGAAACACTTTCATCATGAGATTGAGTTTTCAATATGATATTTCCTAGTAAAAGGATGTTTTAGGTTGAATAATAATGAACCAATTCTTAAGGGAGAGGGAGAGGGATTAATTATGGAAAATATTGACGAGTTGTTGAAAATAATTCAATGGTATTATGGTAACACGATGTAGAAGAATTAACCAATCTTACATTTGAAGAGGAGTAATATTTTTGATCCACCCTATAATTCCCCTGTAATTTAATATCATTATTTATTTGCAAAATATTTTAAAGAAAAAAGGGCGAATTTGAGTTGAGTTTTTATCAATTAGAACCTTATATATACATTTGGAAACATGAATCAATGTTTCTAGTGTTATTGTTTACTAGTAAATATATATTCCCATTTTTTACATTAAAGGAAGACATTAATTTTTTAACTTTGTAATTAATTTTAATAACAAAAATTAATATTTGAAATTTATTTCAATATGATACATAATTTTTAAAATATGAAAATTATTTTATCAAATAAACTATGTAAGAGTATGGAATATTAATTATAAAATAAAGGCACAAAAAACATAAAATAGTTTTTGGGGGATACGATGCAGGTGCGGGTGGGATCTTATGACGGTGCCACCACTAGCTAGGGTTCTAATTCCCCATGATTGTTTCCCACTTCTATGGTGATAAGCTTGTTTTAAAGTCAAAAAATGGCACTTTGGCAGAGAAGCATTCATCGGATTCTTCGAATTCATTGGAAAGCTAGGCGGTCTCATCCAAGAATGTTTCATCGAAGATTCTTGAGTCTCAGTGAATCGGGTAGGAATTTCCTTGATCTGATTCAAGGGATTTTGAGTAGGTTGTTGAGGTTCATAATGTGAAGGAATTTATTAATTTTCATTTTCTCGTGACACTAGATTTTATGTCGATGGTGGACTTGGGGGGACACAGCGGGTGGAAGTCATGGTTTTGTTGCATTTGAGCATCATACCCAGGCGAGTTAGGGTGTTCCTGAGATTGAGGGATCCATTCTGAATCAATCATTTTCTTTCTTCCAAAGGAGTTATTGATTCATCCATTTTAGGAAAAGGATGCATTGCGCACATCAAATCTTAACACAATGTTATTTCAGAGCGGCTCAAAATGGGTGTTTACTCGTTCATAACTATATTATTTATTCCTAAAGGATCTCGACCACTGAAAATAGATGAAATCAAGGAGTGTATTTTGTCGAATTGGGTATTTTATTCCTATAAATTCCTCTTTCTAGGATGGGGATACTTCTGTATTGTATTCCCCATGGAACAATTAATGGTCAAAGACTAGGGCTTCGGTTCCACTTTTCTCAAATAATAGATTATAAACCTTCAGGAATAAGATAAAAATTTCAACCCATTTGAGGTTGGTAACACTAATAATAAAATATGGGTAAGGTTTTTTGGATTAAATTGGATACTCAGGAACCCAAAAAAATTATGATATTTCACTATCTATTGTAATCTTGGTTAAAACTGATAAGGAAACAAAAGTATCTTTATTTGGCCACTTCTCTAGGTTCTTGGTAGAGGTTGGAATGGGATCATCTCTAGTTGATAAGGTAATGGCTACAAATAATGATAATATTATTGATTTGTTTGTAACTTTTAATAATTGTCAAAATAATTCAAGGTTTTTAATGTTATTGTTCTTAAGTTATCTACCTATGGACACTCTATAGTAAGAATATTTTGTTCTTATCATGGACATGATTTGAGAAATATTAATAAGAATAGAAAAAATACATATTCTCAAAAGGGTGATGTTCTTCCTCAACTGCAAGAGTATGAGGATGACAAATATTCATATAAGAGTGATGATAGAATTTTAATTTCTACTAATAATTTCAAACAGAAGACAGAAGTGTGGGGAGTTGTTCCTGGGGATGCAGTCAACCATAGGGTTGATGAGTATGGTGGTAGGATTTTTTCCTCTAATTTTTAGAATAAGATATATTCTTGGCCTTCATCTTCTCTAAAGAGGATAATGTCCATAATATTGATAATTATTAAAAAGGGAAAAAAATTCTTGTCGAATACTCATATTCCGGGCAGCGATAATGAATTAATGGTTAAACAACTAATTGAAGAAGAAATAAAAAACAAGTTGATCATCATCTCTCACATGAAAGGTCAGTTGCTTCAGTTAACAAGGTTAAGAAATTTCAAGAATCAGACTCACCAGTAAGTTCTAAAATTTTGTAGGCTTCTTGAAAACTTGTTGTGCATAATGAGGGATTTTAACTTGTTTTATACAAAAATATAAAGTCTCTGGTTGTGCCTCTGGTGGTGGTAGATAAACTGCTTGATGGTACCCCTAATCGTTTCTCTGATCAAAATATTGATGGTTCCATTAAGATGAACGATACAATCTTGGTATCTCCTATGAAAAAGTACCAATATATTCTTTTTGCGACTGAAGAAATAGAGGTTGAGGGGATGATGACTCCAATGACAAGAGACACCTCTTTTAAAAAATATAATGAGTGGCAGGAGGATATCTCCTGCTCTAAAATAATTTAAGCGAGGCACTACATGATAGGCCTAAATCAATCACTTCAAGTAGGGGGAGATCAATAGGTCAGGGCATGGTCGCATAAGGTTGATTGATATGTAATTTGAGAAGAAGAAAGAAATCAAATTGAATGAGTAAGGAAAAAAATAGGTAGCTATATTTGTTTGGGTATTTTCCCTTTTTTTCTTGTACTCTCTTTGGTTTCTATTTTTGTTTTTTATAATAAAATAGGCCCACCCTCCATATTTCTCAAAAAAAATATAAAATGGTTTTCAAGAATTGCTAATATTTCTAAGCCATATTTATCAAAAATATGAGTTTAAATTTATAAAATTCATTTATTTGAAAGAAAATTGAACATTATAACAAAACAACAAACTTTTACAATTAAAATATTTTATATGAAGAAAATATAAAAAATCTATTTTTTTTATTCAAAATATCACTTCTCTTTTATGAGGATATTTTATTAAAAAAAATTTAAAGATATTTTTAAAATAATTAACATTATTCCATCAAGGAATATTTTATTTTTTTTTAATTTTTATTAAATTCATGGTCTATCTTATGTACTGAAAAATAAAAAATTGTAATTAATTTATAAAAAAATTATTATTAACAATTCATATTAAAAAAATTATGCAAATTCCCAGAGTAAATAATACTTAGATTTTTATTAGAAATTAAAAAATGTACTTTATTTTATCTTCTATTAATATTAGGTTTCTTAAAAAAAATTGGAAAATATAATGATATATTTTTTTGAAACATGACATTATTATATAGTTGGCATCATTAATATTATTTCATTTAAAATCATATTTCATAGAATTCCAATATATTAAAAATCATTATTTTATATTTTATATTTTATTATAAAATTTATCTATTTAATTTTTAGGTTTGAAATATAAAATCAATTTAGAAAATGTTTAGTTATAAGAAATAAATAATGTTCATTATTTTTACTTCATACAATTTTTTAGTTGAAAAATAACTTCTTTTTTAATAGATGTTTTATTATTCTTACACTTACCATGATAATATTTTGCTATTAGTTCATAAATCACTTATTACATTATGTGTGTATAAACGAATTAACATAATTAATGCTTATTTGAGGGTAATAGATTATTTTCTAAAATCATGGGTTTTTATAGTTCTTGTGATCAAATTAATGTGCATGAAAATAGTATCATAGGGTGAAATTTGGTGATTAGAGAAATTTATCTGCATATAATCATAGAAACGTATAATATGCAGTAAAAACCAATGTTCATGATGTTAGTCAATACAAGCATACTAAAAATTCAGAACGGTAGTACCCAACTCAGAGTAGTACCAATCATCACGTGAATTACAACCTACATACCACCATTACTCAATGTGATATACTACACATTTATCATCTCCTTTAGAATAACCATCATTTTTTTCAACTATATTATCCAAAAAACATATTATTTTACAACCATTCCCATTGGTCAACTCGTTTCCAATCGATAAAAAAATCCAAAATATATATTTATAAAAATAATTTAAAAATGTGTAATTGAATATGGTCTAACCATTAACCACAATTCAAAAAAATAATCCATAAATGTGAAGTAAATGTGAGATAAAATTAATAAAATCATATATAAACAATAGTCCCTTGTTAATACAAATGTTAAACTCAGGAGTAGTTCCAAACGGCATGAAATAATTTTCCAAGAACTCATGCACTGCCCCATCATATCTCATGAATCCTAACTATATATATCATCCACACCACTCATAAATAACCAATTTCTTTAACCCATTAAAATATTATTATTGAAGACATGAGATACCACTATATAATGGTATAAATATTAAATCACACCTTGGTAACATATATTTCACATAAAAACTAATATCAATAATACTAAATTTGTTCAAATGACATGGTCTTACTGTATTTGGGTTTGTGGAATGATTTTTGTCAGTTATATTTCATTCTATTGACCATAGACTCTAATGGGAGGCTACTGTCCTTGTTGAGTCTTATTAACAATATCCCCATGTTTATAACTGGTATAAAAAAATTTCATATATTGAAAGCCATATTTCGATATAAAAAAAATTAATCAACAAAAATATAATAAAAATATTCAACATTATAAAAATTAATGATTGAATTAATCCAATAAATGTCATCTGAAATACATCGAAATTTCATTAAGAGTTCCATAGTAAATAATTAGACTAATTCTCATGCTATGTTTCCAGACATAATGTCCCATAAAAAGTCATACCCCATATCAATTAATAGTAAAAATACCATAATTTTATAAAACTAAAGGAGGAATCACAAATATCTTACACTACATCATGGGTTTTTACACCATAGGGTCCCAATCTCATGAAACTAACATACACCCAAATTCATGAACACTATGAATAACTCCCACCTCAACCCTGAGGATAATCATGAGGCTCATCACTATGAACTAAGTATTATACACAACTATATTGAGAAAAAATAACAAAACAATGTTCGATAATGAATATATCACCACTTAATATTTAAGAAAAATTACCCACATCCATCTTATGTTAATCCCATCGATCAAAGGGGCATTGTAACTCCCCAAGCTTCTACGGTACGATTCTCTTTGAATAATGAAATAGCGTGTGTTGTACGCAACATCGAGTTCTAACACACCACAACCAATCAAACTAGTCGTTATGAATAGTAATACCCTATTTTTAAAATTTATAAATTTTATTTTTTAAAATTGACTTCATTTTTGGATTCGGAATATCGAAATTAGCCTAGGGTGATTTTTTGGTATTTTTCTGAAAAACATAATTTTTTTATGAATACTGAAACCACTAAGTTGTAGTTAAAAAAACCGAGTTTTTCATAAATCTTAATTTTACCACTTTTGTGAGTGGAATTTCGAAAATCCAAGAGACAAGGTTAATATCAAGTTGTAAAATGTGGTTCAATAAGATGAAAATAATTTTTGGTGAATAGTAACTTTTTGCTTTTATTTACCACGATTAAAAGTAAATAGGGTAATTAAGGGTAAAAATGATATTAATATTACCCTAAAACATGTCCTAATTATATTGGACAAGTTTATCTCGACCAAAAACAACCTTAGGAATAAAATATTATCATTTATGTCCACTTGGATTAGATTAGGACATTTATTATTATTTAATTCAAAGAAGAGTTAAAAGAGTTAAAATCAAAGAATATTTACTAAAAAAAATTTAATATAGAGTTATACATAAGATAAATTAGATTGTAAATATTAACTAGAAAGATAAAAAGATTTTCTACATAATGGTATTTTCTTTATAATATTTAGACATTAAATAATTTAATTTATTTATGACACAATGGTGATGCAGTAATTACCTAATTAATGAAATATTAAAATAATTGATATTATAAACATCAAAGTATATGTAATTTGAGAATTTTTATTAATTACACTAATTTTCTAGGTTAATATGACATATTAGGATTGATTATATAAATTTTTTTCGATGTAATAATGCTGTTATGAATGTACCAAAAACAAAATACCCAATAGTGTCAAAATTGACACAAAAGAGTTTTTAAAACAAATATTATATTATTAATTTATATTCAATTACTAAACATCTAGGTTTCTGAAAAAAGACTTATATCATGATATTTGTATCATTAATGAACCACTTGGGGTCTATTGGATTTATATAGTAAGTTTATTAACCATATAATATAAAAATACAAAGAGACATTGTAAAAGGGAAACTAATTAACTAAGAGTTAATACTTAAAGATAAGGTTAATATAGTAACCCAAACCTGTCTAAATCCTATTTTTAGTGGTTTTCAACATATACCCACCATAAAATTTACATAATCCACTTTGGATCCATTAGAAACCGAATATGAATTTATTATAAAATAATATTTCTAGCTTTTCCAAAGGTGCCCCTCACCCCTCTTATAAAAGGAAACTCCCCCTTCTCACTAATTCACACATTAAAAGCCTTTTGGCTCGGACAAAAACTACCCAAATACTCACTAAACTTCCCTCAATTCATCCTAGACGCCTTAGTTTGATCAGAAAGCCAGCCGAAGGATCCCTTTTGATCAAATCAAAAGGAAGAACCCGAAGAAAAGGTAATGTTTTCACCACCCTTTTTCAAGTTCATTTCTTCTACAACTTCTTCTTTATTTGTTATTCCCATTCTAAAATAATAAATCCAGTATCTCCTATATACTGTGATATCATTATAAATATGGTACAACCATATTCAGTATTCTATCCATCCTTTGAATGACATGTTACCATACGTGTGTACGTACGGCTTACCGTCTCCACGTCGTGGTGTAATTGTTGTTCAATATATTTTTATTTGGATGGGTATAATAATTATGTGTAATTCATGTAAATAATAAATATTACATTATAATTATTCTTTATATATGTTAAAACATCCAATTATATATTATTTTAATATCAAAAAATGATATTGTCGCTCGTGCATACGTACGGACTACCGTCTCCACGAACGCGATGAGATTCATTCTCCATCGTATCCATTCAAGTCTAATTATCATTTAATGATTAAAAATAATGTTTAAGGACTTGATATAATTATTTATATGAATAATATACAACCTATCCATAACAAACACAGCTTATGTAACAAAACATATAAAAGAAAACGAGTAAGTTAACACCCGAAACGACGATAATTCTAAGATATTATTAATAAAGCAATGTCAGAAGATCATATATGATAACATATTAATGTATATGATTCTTTTATAATTTAATAACAATTATTTAACCATTATACAGGAGGTTAACCTACCCTCAACCAAGGAAAATTACAAGTTAAGGGTTTATTTTGCAATCTCTTCATTATCCGAGGTTGTTTATACATAAAAATCTACTGGGACTTCTTTATCATCCACATCCATGTTTCTTAAAAATGTATTTGAAAACATTTTTACTATTTACTAGAATATTGGTTAAATTCATTTATACCCTTGTTTGACTTTTTATAAGAGGTTTATAAAGGAATATTTCCGTCGTTTTCCAAATAAGGTCCTTTTTAACCTTTTCGATAGAATTATGGTAAGAATGTTTTTTTAACTTATACGGTGGGTGCGGCTATTTTCCGCCATTATAAAATTTTTGAAGCTTCCCTTACAAGCTTATAAGAAAATTTTCAAAGTAAATTTTTTATTTTATAATTATGTGACTCTTAAATGATTTCAAAATAGGAAGAGATATTTCTCTAAAAAGAGTTTTGATTTCATCTATGTCAACATCCTTTGATGGATTTTAAGTTTATTTGGAGTTGATTTATTATGATACAAAACTTTCATATTGTATTGATGGTTTTGTGATATGTTTGACTATGGATGTGTTATTTTTATAACATTCATGGTTTATGAAGAAAGTATTGACATTTTGTATGCTAGTTTTAATACGAATGTTTATGTTATGTTTAAACATGTTCATATGAGGAATGAATTGGAATTAATAAGTGACGGGTGGAGCACGCTATAGCTCCTAGATGCATCAGTAGGTCTCATGAGACAAACTAGTGTCTTGTCATAAGGCCCTGAAAAAATATTATTTGTAGTCTTGGCACGAGGCCTTGTCTATGTGGTTATGATAGCTTGTCATTATGCATTCCATCATTATGAAAGTGGTTATTGATATTGCATGTGATTATTTGATTAATAGAATATCCATGTGAATAACTAAATCGAATTATTTCATTTTATTTTTGTCATACTATATTGAAGTTCAAGTTTAAAAGGCTTTTGTTTTAGTTATTCATTGCCTTAAATGTTTATTCTTATTTATGAATTTTTCTGCTATATTGTTATCCTTATGGGGCATTTGAGCTCACCCCTTTTCTATGTTTTATTTTTCCCAGGATGTGAATAAGTAATTTATGAATGACCTGCAGGGATAGTATGAGGGGATAAGAGTGTGGACTATGGAGACTATATTGTTTTAGTTTTCATTTTATGATGTAATGTAAATTTTATTAATGTATCTAGTTATTCCAAGGCTAGTAAACTAATCGGTCTTTCGAGACTCGATCTTTCTTGTGATCATTCCAATGTTATGTAATAATGCACCGACTCTGGGTAACTGGGTTTGGGGGATTATAGTTGGTATCAGAGGAAGTTTAGTACAAACCTTGGAAGCAAGATTTAGATAAACTCTGATTAGAGAACATAGATTTAAGATGGACTTTGAGGATTAGTATAGAATAACTTCCTAGAATTTTTGTATTGTAGAGATTTTGTGAGTTTTCCAAGCAATACATCCCTGTCTGGATACGAGCAGGTAGAGGCGGCTCTGGCACAGATGTACCTAGGGGTAAAATCTGAAAACAATGCTTTGAGCTAGACTCGAACGGAAACTGGTGCATGACAACGGGCATTGCTGCACTCTTGGTTACGATACTCCTAGGGGATATTCTTAGGATAACTCTCATTTTCTTTACAAATAATTATGAAGGGTTTATGAGTATATAATTCCTCAAAGAAATTTTTTTATGATTATGGATTATATCCATAAATAGTTCAATTTATGTTAAGTGTTTTATAAGTATGGAATAATGTATTTTGATTCATAAACTGATCTAGTTTATTCCATTGTTTAGAAATAACACCTAGTGGAAGAAATGGAAACCATATCAATGCACACACTCCATGTATGGATTTCCCTCCTGCTCAAGATAATTATAGTAGAGCTGGTGATGCAACTGGGGCTGATCAACTAATCACCATACTGGGACAACTCAATCTGGTTATGAATAATAACCTTACCCGTATGGAGCACCCTGATCCACAGCGTGGAGGATCAATCTTAGATCGCTTCATGAGTAAACAACCACCAACATTCAGTGGGAGTAAAAATCCATTGGTAGCTAAGCAATGGATAAGTTCCCTAGAGAAAATATTTCAGGCTTTGGGGAAAAGGAAAAACGTTATCATGGCAGTTTACCACCTCACTGGAGATGCTGGTCAATGGTGGTCATTGATTCAAAACACGAAGGAAGATTATGAAGTACCAAATATGGAATGGAGGGAGTTCAAAGATCTTTTTTTAGAAAAATACATTCCTCGCGACCATCGAGCAGATATGGAAAGGCAATTTCTGAGTTTGAGACAAAAGGAGGATGAGAATGTCGCAATGTATGAGGATAAATTTACAAGGTTAGAAAGGTATGCTAGATATTAAATACTTAACCCAAGAAGTAATATTTATTGTTTCTTTGATGGGTTAAAACCATTTCTCCGTCGAGCATTATTCTCACAATCCTTCTCGTCATACGAAGACATTGTCTCATGTGTTATCAAGACAGAAAAAGAATTCTCTAAGTTTTATGACTTTAAAGAAAAGAAAGGGAATAAGATATCTTCTAATCAATCTTGGAATGGAAGTAAGGGGAATAAGGGAAAAGTTGAATATCCATCATGCAGTAAATATGGGAAGAAACACCCTGGTACTTGCTTAAAAGGAATGGGAGTCTGTTACAAGTGTGGTGAAAAAGGCCACCAAACTCGTGATTGCAACGGGAAGAAGGAAGCTACTAATGTCCAATTATACAATTACAGGGATATGGGACATTATGAAAATTAATTTCCTAAGCGTTAGGGGAACTTACCTCAGAAAAGTCCAAGGGATCAAGGCCAAACTTATGCTATCACTACTACTAAGTTAGAAGCTCCGAGAGACGTGGTGGCAGGTAATTTAATGGTTTCCTCAAGTTTAGAAAATGCTTTATTTGATTCTGGATCATCGCATTGTTTCATATCTTCCCAGTTTGCTAAGAAAATTAGATATTTCCAATTAGATTTAACAAGGTAGTTGTCAGTTAAAACTCTTAAGGGAAGTATCATTGCAACAAAGTTTTCTGAATCAGTCTTCATTAGAGCATATAAATGTTCTTTATCTACTGATCTCATCTTCATACCTATGATTTAGTTTGATATAATCCTTGGTATGGATTGTCTTTTGGACCTTGATGCGAATATTTATTGTAAGAAGAAAGAGGTTAAAATTTTTGATGATGATGATAAGGAACACCTTATCTTTAGAGTAGAATCGTCACCACCTAATTCTTATCTAGATACACCCCCAGTAGCTCACCTAAATTCAATTATTGGGGAGGAAGACAATGAAATTATAGTGGGTGAAGAAAGGAATGTTCAAATAGAGGATGTACCTATAATGAAAGAATATGTAGATGTGTTTGCAGAAGATTTACCTGGAAATCCTGTAGAACAAGAAGTTGAGTTTTCCGTTGATTTAATTCCTAGATCAAGGTCTATACCAAAGACCCCTTGTAGAATGGCCACTGTGGAATTAGTCGAACTAAAGAATCAACTACAGGAATTGAGTAATAAGGGATTTATTCAACCAAGTTTTTCTCCATGGGGATCCCCTGTCCTTTTTGTTAAGCAGAAAGATGGATCTATGAGGTTTTGCATTGAATACAGGGAGATCAATGCTATAACAATAAAGAACAAGTATTCCCTACCTCGAATTGATGATTTATTTGACCAACTGCATGGAGATCAATACTTTTAAAAGATTGACCTTCAATATGGATACCATCAGTTGTGTGTGAAGAAAGAAGACATTCTAAAGACAGCATTTCGAACCAGGTATGGGCATTACGAGTTTACAGTAATGCCTTTTGGATTGAATAATGGACCCTCTGTATTCATGGATCTAATGAATAGAGTTTTCAAGGAATATATCAATGAATTTGTGGTGGTATTTATTGATGATATCTTGGTATACTCAAAAAGCAACTAAGATCATGAAAATCACTTGCGCATTATCCTGAAGAATCTGAGAAGACATGAATTATATGGGATGTTTAGCAAGTGTGAATTCTGGCTTCAGAAGATTTCTTTTCTTGGCCATATTTTCTCTAAAGATGGAATCTCTGTTGATCCTTATAAGACCAAGGCAATCCAAGAATGGCCTGCACCAACGAGTATAACTGAGGTACGTAGTTTTATTGGTTTAGCAGGTTATTATCGACGTTTCATCCAGAATTTCGCCCGATTGGCTAACCCATTAACAAAGCTCACATGTAAAGGGGTTAAATTTGTTTGGACAATAGATTGTGAAGAATGTTTCAAATAACTGAAGAGAATATTATTAAATCCTCCTATATTGAATCTACCATCGGGGAATGATGGGTTCGTTATTTATAGTGATGCATCGAAGAAAGGACTTTGTTGTGTCCTTATGCAGAATGATAGAGTTATTGCCTATGCATCATGACAGTTGAAAATTAATGAAAAAAACAATCCTACTCATGATCTTGAGTTTTCAGTTGTGTTCGTTTCTTTGAAGATATGGAGGCACTACCTCTATGGTGAAAAATGTGAGATTTATACTGATCACAAGAGTTTGAGGTATATTTTCTCACAAAAAGAACTCAACATGAGGCAAAGGAGATGTCTTGAAATACTCAAGTATTATGATTGCACGATACACTACCACACGGGGAAAGTAAACAAGGTGGCAGATGCTTTGAGCAGAAAATATCATGGAGTTTTGAACAATATGTGAATTGAAAGGGATCCAATTTTCATGGATCTTGTGAAGATAGACATGGGATTAACCAGGGATGGTGAAACATCAATGGTTTTTCAAATGGTTTCCAAACCATCTTTACTAGAAAGGATTAAGAGTTCTCAGGCTGATGATGAAGAATTTCAAAAGGATATTAAAGCTGTTAATGATGGGAGATTGAGAGACTTTGTGTATGAAGATGGAATTATGAAATATGGGAAGAGGTTTTGTGTTACCGATATACCTGATCTAAAAAGGGAATTGTTGGATGATGCTCATAGTTCCAATTTCTCTATACACCATGGGAGCACCAAAATGTATAGAGATTTGAAGGAACATTTTTGGTGGGACAACATAAAGAGGGAGATTGCTGATTTTGTGTCAAGATGTATGGTTTGTCAACAAGTGAAATCTGGAAGGCAATAGCCTGGTGGAGTATTGCGACCTCTTCCTATACCAGAGTGGAAATGGGATAATGTCACGATGGACTTTTTCATGGTACTACTAAAGAATCCTAGAAAAAACGATGCAATATGGGTCATTGTTGATCGTCTTACCAAGTCAGCACATTTCCATGATATAAGGGAGGATTTACCACTTGAACGTCTAGAAAGACTATATATTGATGATGTTGTGAGACTTCATGGAGTACCCCTATCGATTGTTTCTGATCGTGATCGTCGTTTTACTTCAAGATTCTGGAAAAGTCTTCAGAAATACATAGATACTGAACTTCATTTGAGCACTGCCTACCACCCTCAAATAGATGGAAAATCAGAATGAACTATTCAAACCTTAGAAGACATGTTGAGATCCTTCTCACTTGAATTTCAGGGTAAGTGGGATCAATATTTACCTCTGGTACAATTTTCTTATAAAAATAGCTTCCATTTGAGTATTCAGATGGCACCATATGAAGCATTATACAGAAATAGATGTCGCACACCAACCTGTTGGGATGACATTGGTGAAAGAAAACTTGTAGGCCCAGAACTGGTGGAGGAAACGATGGAAAAGGTGAAGTAATCCAAAACCATATCAAAGCATCTCAAAGTATGTAGAAGAGCTATGCCGATAACCGAAGGAATGATTTGGAATTTCAGGTATGAGATCTTGTTTTCTTGAAGGTATCTCCATGGAAGAGAGTTATAAATTTCGGTAAGAAGGGTAAATTGAGTCCTAGGTACATCGGACCTTTCGAAATTCTAGAACAAATTGGGGTTGTAGCTTACCGATTGGCAATGCCACCAAGTCTCTCCAAAGTTCATGATGTGTTCCACGTATCTTTGTTAAGGAAATACATGCCTGACCCAACGCATGTACTCACCTATGAGGAATTAAAACTGGAACCCGATCTGTCTCATTGCGAAGAGCCCGTCAAGATTCTTGATATGAGAGAACAAGTACTGAGAAACCGAACGACTCATCTGGTAAAAGTCTTGTATAGAAACCATCAGATGGAAGAGGCAACGTGGGAACCCGAGGAACTTATGATGAAGAACCACCCGAGTCTTTTCATGAAGTAGTATTCTAGAAATTTCGAGGGCGAAATTATTTGAAGGAGGGGAGAATGTAACACCCCAAGCTTCTACGGTACGCTTCTCTTTGAATAATTCAATAGCGTGTGTTGTATGCAACATCGAGTTCTAACACACCACAACCAATCAAACTAGCCATTATGAATAGTAATACCCACTTTTTTAAATTTATAAATTTTATTTTTTAAAATTGACATCATTTTTGGATTCGGAATATCGAAATTATCCTAGGGTTATTTTTTGGTATTTTTCAGAAAAACATCATTTTATGATGAATAGTGAAACCACTAAGTGGTAGTTAAAAAAACTGAGTTTTTCATAAAACATAATTTTACCACTTCTGGGAGTGGAATTTCAAAAATCCAAGAGACACGGTTAATATCAAGGAGTAAAATGTGGTTTAATGAGATGAAAATAATTTTTGTGAATAGTAACTTTTTACTTTTATTTACCACGGTTAAAAGTAAATAGGGTAATTAAGGGTAAAAATGATATTAATATTACACTAAAACATGTCCTAATTATATTGGAAAAGTGTATCTCGACCAAAAACAAACTTAGGAAAAAACTATTATCATTTAGATCCACTTGGATTAGATTAGGACATTTATTATTATTTAATTCAATGAAGAGTTAAAAGAGTTAAAATCAAATTTATTTACTAAAACATTTTTAATATAGGGTTATACATAAGATAAATTCAATTTTAAATATTAATTAGAAAGCTAAAAATATTTCCTACATAATGGTATTTTATTTATAATTTTTAGACATTAAATAAGTTAATTTATCTATGACACAATGGTGATGCAGTAATTACCTAATTAATGAAATATTAAAATAATTGATATTATAAATATCAAAGTAAATGTAATTTGAGACTTTTTATGAATTACACTAATTTTATAGGTTAATATGACATATTATGACTGATTATTTAAATTTTAATAAAATTAATAATTCTGTTATGAATTAATAAAAAACAAAATACCCAATAGATTCAAAATTGACATAAAAGAGTTTTTAAAACAAATATTTTATTATTAATTTATATTCAATTCCTAAAAATCTATGGTTCGGCAAAGAGT
Organism: Viscum album; assembly: GCA_963277665.1. NCBI lineage: Eukaryota > Viridiplantae > Streptophyta > Magnoliopsida > Santalales > Viscaceae > Viscum > Viscum album. The sequence continues at coordinate 635,752,181 of OY728146.1, read as the reverse complement.
CTTATATCATTATACGTGTATCATTAATGGACCACTTGGGGGTCTCTTGGATGTATATAGTATGTTTATTAACCATATAATATAAAAATACAAAGAGACGTTGTAAAAGTGAAACTAATTAACTAAGAGTTAATACTTAAAGATAAGGTTAACATAGTAACCCAAACTTGTCTAAATCCTATTGGTTGACATGTTTTCAACCTATAACCACATTAACATTTAAATAATACACTTTGGAGCCATTAGAAACCGAATATGAATTTATTATAAAATAATATTTCTAGCTTTTCCAAAGGTGCCCCTGACCCCTCTTATAAAAGGGCACCCCCCTTCTCACTAATTAACACATTAAAAGCCGTTTGGATCGTCCAAACCCTGCCCAAATACTCTCTCAACTTCTCTCACTTCAACCTAGAGGCCTTAGTTTGATCTGAAAGCCAACCTAAGGAACCCTTTTGATCAAATCAAAAGGAAGAACCTGAAGAAGAGGTAATGTTTTCACCACCCTTTTTCAAGTCCATTTCTTCTTCAACTTCTTCTTTATTTATTATTCCCATTCTAAAATAATAAATCCAATATCTCCTATATACTGTGATATAATTATAAATATGGTACAACCATATTCATTATTATATCCATCCTTTGAATTACATGTCACCATACGTGTGTACGTACGGCTTACCGTCTCAACGTCGTGGTGTAATTGTTATTCAATATATTATTATTTGGATGGGTATAATAATGATTTTTAATTAATTTAAATTATAAATATAAAATGATAATTATTCTGTATATATGTTATACCATCCAATTATATATTATTTTAATATCAAAAAAATGATATTGTCGCTCATGCGTACGTATGGACTACCGTCTCCACGAACGCGATGAGATTCATTCTCCATCGTATCCATTCAAGTCTAATTCTCATTTAATTTTTAAAAATAATGTTTAAGGAATTGATATAATTCTGTATATGAATAAGATACAACCTATCCATAACAAACACGGCTTATGTAACAAAACATATAAAAGAAAACGAGTAAGTTAACACCCGAAATGACGATAATTCTAAGATATTATTAACAAAGCAATGTTAAAAGATCATATATCATATCATATTAATGTATATGATTATTTTATAATTTAATAACAATTATTTCACCATTATAAATGAGTTTAACCTACCCTGAAACAAGAAAAAGTACAAGGTAAGGGTTTATTTTGCAATCTCTTCATTATCTGAGGTTGTTTATACGTAAAAATCTACTGGGACTTCTTTATCATCCACATCCATGTTTCTTAAAAATGTATTTCAAAACATTTTTACTATTTACTAGAATAATGGTTAAAGTCATTTATACCCTTGTTTGAATTTTTATAAGAGTTTTATAAAGGTATCTTTCCGTTGTTTTCCAAACAAGGTCCTTTTTAACCTTTTCGACAGAATTAAGTTAAGAATGTTTTTTTAACTTATACGGAGGGTGCGGATATTTTCCGCCGTTAGAAAATATTCGAAGCTTCCCTTACAATATTATAAGAAAATTTTCCATGTAAACGTTTTATTTTATAATTATGTGACTCTTAAATGATTTCAAAATAGAAAGTGATATTTCTCTAAAAAGAGTTTTGATTTCATCTATGTCAACATCCTTTGATGGATTTTATGTTTATTTGGAGTTGATTTATTATGATACAAAACTTCCATATTGTATTGGTGGTTTTGTGATATGTTTGACTTTGGATATGTTATTTTTAAACCATTCATTGTTTATGAAGGAAGTATTGACATTTCATATGCTAGTTCTAATACGAATGTTTATGTTATGTTTAAACCTGTTCATATGAGGAATGAATTGGACTTAATAAGTGACAGGTGGAGCCCACTATAGCTCTTAGATGCATCTATAGACCTTATGAGACAAACTAGTGTCTTGTCACAAGGCCTTGAAAAAATCTTATTTGTAGTCTTGGAACGAGGCCTTGGCTATGTGTTTATGATAGTCTGGCATTATGCATTCCATCATTATGAAAGTGGTTATTGATATTGCATGTGATTATTAGATTAGTAGAATATCCATGTGAATAAGTAAATGGAATTATTTCATTTTATTTTTTCCATACTATGTTGAAGTTCAAGTTTAAAATGCTTTTGTTTTAGTTATACATTGCCTTAAATGTTTATTCTTATTTATGAAAGTTTCCGCTATATTGGTATCCTTACTGGGCATTTGAGGTCACCGCTTTTCTATGTTTTATTTTTCTCAGGATGTGAAGAAGTAATTTATGAATGACCTGCAGGGATAGTATGAGGGGATAAGAGTGTAGACTATGGAGACTATATTGTTTTAGTTTTCATTTTATGATGTAATGTAAACTTTATTAATGTATCTATTTATTCCAAGGCTACTAAACTAATCGGTCTTTCGAGACTTGATCTTTCTTGGGATCATGCCAATGTTATGTAATAATGCACTGACTCAGGGTAACTTGGGTCGGGGAGTTACAGGAATATTATATGGGAAACCAAAATAATATAACATGTAAATATAACTAACTCATCACATAATAAACATATACACTTATGGATCCCTTTATATAATTCATGAAAATGTAATAATATATGAAAAATATGAAATAAAATACATTAAGAATATTTAAATGAATACTAGATTAAAAATACTTGTGCCACCCACAAAATGATGAAGATATGAAAAAAATTTCACAACTAATACACTATGGATTTTTATTAAATTTAATATCAAACTTACTATTTTAAATGATTTTTTAAAGAATCAATTTGTTTTATTTACTAATAATAGGATATTAGAACTATTTGTGAATTAAAGTTATTATATATTACCCCAAAATTTTTATGAAATTATATTTTTAAACCATTTCATAAATATACGAATTTATATAAAAATTACACTGAGAGAAAAACCCCACATTAAATAAATATTTATAAAGAAAAATTAAATTATATTTTAAAATGTTTTTCATTCCAGAAAATAAAAATTAAAATAGGTCACTAATGATTGTTGGAAAAAGAAATCACCATTGAACCATATTTTAAAATGTTACATTCTTATCAACTAATTGGATCATATAAATGTATCCAATAATATGGTGTCATTTCACATGATATCTGAAAACACAAAAAAAATACAATATGAATTATATCCAAACATAAAACCATCATAAAACAGAGTGAAAAAATATTTAATTTAAGGGATAACTACATTAGTTGGAGATCCACTATCAACCTCATCCTCAATTCATTCACTAATGGGCCGAAAAAAAAATCTCTAATATATTTAAAAAGACACATCAATTAATAACTTTTTTTCAATAATATTATAAAAAATGTAATAATTGATCCTAAAATAACTCAGTGACATAAATATATCGAAATAATGTTAAAATTATTACACTACACTCTTAGAATGTTGTTGGACATAAGCCATGAAAAACATCTAATTATAAAATATAGATTCATATAATTTTCCCAATTTTAAAATAATTAAATATTTAAAACCATTAAGACATATACATAAAACACCAATTTTATACACATGTTTTATATATATAAATGAAACACTTTTGATAAAAATGAATAATTCATGAATGATTATTTAATATATTTGATTATATTTGAAAGGATGGTACAATTGTTTATAAATGATAGAAGATGATCATGATATCCACTAATGTAAGGGTTCATATGATGAAGAAATCATATGGAACAATATCAAATATAAAAACTATAGAAGCAATAAAAAAGTGCTTCCAGATGTTGAAATACCTGATTCATGTCCTGAATCATATTTAGGATTTGTACTGTATACAATACATGAAGAGAATACTGGATGTTAATCCTTCTGGAGGATAATATGAATTTTCCTACTATTATATAACATTGAATTCTATGAAACATGTTGGATATATTTAGAATGGATCATTTTTATATGAAATTTCAACAATATAGTAAAATAATGACCCATAAAGACATTAAATGGTGTAGCAAACCCAAAAAATGTTATTGGAAAAAATGAATATTAATTAAATGAAACACATTCCCCTAGAAGTCTATAAATATAGTGTTTTGTTTTTTCTACCCAAAATGGACTCCAAAGACCTGTGTATGGGGAAAAAAGATATAATATATATTGTCATTACACATCTTTATATCTGGTTTCTTTATGTTTTATATTTATTTCTTCCATCATCATACTACATCATCACAAGGATGAGGGGGAAAATCCCACCTTGGGCTATGTTAATGTAACTAATTGGCTAAGGTGTCATATGTTTTTATTTCATTACCTGCACCCATATCATAGTGTTTCAAAAATTTTGAATAAAAATCCTACATCTATAGTTTCCATTAATCATGAAAAATTAGAATTTAATCTGAATGAAATTTGAAACTACCCAATAGATTACCCTAATTGACAAATGAACATTTTTTAATACAATGTAATATTGTTTAAAATTGGCATCGTGAAAAACTCATTTTGGTGATGAAATAAATTGATAGACCCTGAGAAAAGTTGAGTTGATGCATTTGGAGATGATTTCAGGATCATTGATTCTACATTATCTAGAATATGACCACAACACTGAATAATAATTTAATTGGTTATTTTAATTACACTAGAAACCTAAAAGTATATCCTTGACATTATTTCCAACTAATATACAAACTTTTCCATTTGATTATCTAAATTTTTTTAAAGGTTTTAAATAAACAATATTTTCAAAACATTTCTACTCTATTTATTAAAATCAATTAAAATAATTCTTTTCAAAACCTAAAATTGATTACAATGTTATCATTTGGGATTTAGATCAATATTTGAACTACTTATATTTTATTTTTTTGTGTTATATAAATTTTTTTATTTATTATCTAATTTGGAAAATAAAGATGTCCCTGTGGGATTGTCTAAACAGTTGAAATTAATAGGGATTATTGTAAATAAATTTTTAGGTTTTTTATTTTATTTTATTTTATTTTATTTTATTTTATTTTCAATTTGTCATTTTATATTGGTTGTTTAATTCTAAATGTTTTAAAAAAATTAATTCATAATGAATGAGTATCAAACATGTTAAAAAGTAAAACAATACTATGAGTTAAATCATAGACATGATAAATGATTGATAAGTACAAATTAATTTCCATGCCTGGAGTAAAACAAAATAAAAAATTAGATATAAGAGGTGTTCTACCATTAAATCCAAGATTGTATATTCTTTATAAATATGGATGGACATAAAATACAATACTCACATCGTGAATCCTGGTACCATCCATTTCATTAAATCACATTGATATTAAATAATCCATCATTCCTTTGATTTCATATATGGTACGTTTTCTAGCATACCTCATGAATACTGGAACTCACATCAAGGAAAAGTCTTCAGCTCTACGACAAATTTTAATTTTAGAATGTATTAAATGATACAATAATTCTTTACCTCTTTAAATTTTCACTATGAGAGTGAGATTCAGAGGGGACTCAATATTTGATCACTCATTATTTCACTACATGTGATGATTTAGATATACATTTTTCATGATACTTCTTTCATCTATATAAATTTACGGATATTCGAGTAATATATATATATATATCAATATAAGAATTAAACATTTTATGATTCATGAATCTATTTTTTGGATTTTATTAGGAAATGCCTAAATCAAGGAATAAAAACCAAAATAGTAGTAAAATAATTTTTTAAATGTCGTCTGCAGGAAAAAAGGTCAATTTTTGACGTCATAGAAATAAGTTCACTGATTAAGAAATCACCATATAAGGGATATTGTCTATTTAATGATATTAAAATTAATATATTCTAATAGAATACTAGTGTAAAAAAATTATGAGGCATTTACTTAGATGATAATAATAATTGGATGATAGTGAAAATGGAATCTCTAACAATGAATACGGACATGATGATGGGAAAAAATAACAAACCCAATATACATATATAGAATATGTAAACTATGACTATTTTAATTGTAGTAATAATTATTAAGTATGGGGTACACAATAATAATCTAATGAATACTAGTCAAGACAATATGTATTTCAAGCATAGAAGGTACCATCACTACAGATTCAACCCCACACACTAGAGGAGACTTAGGAAACATTTATGGATTCAACTATATATTCAAATAAATAATTCTTAGTCTATTAAAATTATAAATGTCAATTTATAAAACATATAAATGAAAAAATCTATGGATCATAGGGATTCGCTGAGTTTCTTCAAATTCCATACTTTTCACATAACAAAATAGTTAATGAATGTCCAAGAGAAACATTTCTAGGATCTCATAATGTGCACCCACATAATGATTTAAATGAAATGAAGAGTTTATAAGTTACTCTAGATAAACATAAGAATAAAAATAAAAATAATAAAATATATTATATTTGGAATATCATGAAGATTAAAGTGGTTATTAAGAAGTAAATTAATAACAGCTATAGTGTAAGAAGAGTATGCATATTCATAATACACTAGAACATACAATGATCAACGAAAAAATGTAAATTATTATATGAAATTAATAACTTTTATATTAATAATAATTTTTCAAAATCCATCCTAATAATTCCAACCTATTAAAAATATTGGAAATAGGTAATTAATAATAGAAAAATAGAGGATAATGAATCCATTATAATCACATTATAGTTTGTATAGATAATGTTAAAGGACGTACCTATGAAGAAAAATGATCCATGTATTTTAAAAAATTCCTTATTTATTACAGTAAATAAATTTAAAAAACATTATCTAACATAGTATTGAGTTTCAACATAATTTAATTCTCCAAATTCATGTTTTTGTAACTATATTTAATGAATCTCACAAGTTTTTCACATTAATTAGAATATTCATTGGTGAAGTGACCATGGGGGGTCACCGATGATATTATAAACCAAAGTAAAAAATTATACAGCCCCATAAATTTCAGTTCATTAGATATAGTGGAAGAGACAATGCCTTTAGTTCTGGTAAGATTATTTTTAGCTTCTAGGCATGCTCTTTGTGATTTACAATGTTGAGAACTGTATCTGATAGTTTATAGGTAAAAGATGGTTTCAATATCCACTCTCTAATGAAGGAATGTTAATTTATTGAATAATATGATTTTTAGAAGAAAAATTACTTGAGGTAGAATATATTGAAGAATATTAATAAGTATATGATGTGGTAGTTTTTTCATGATGATATTCTAATTAATTGATTTAGAATATGAAAGGAAAATTAATGAATACGATAACTTTCCATAGGGAAGTGACTGACTCAACACATTTTGAAAAAATTAAAGAGGAATGGATGGTACATGATCTGATATTTAATTCATGAGTATGAAATAATAAGTAGTGGATTGTCCATATAGGAATAAATCAAGTGTAACCATCTAAAAGGTATAATCTTTTTAGATATAGATGTTGTGGACTGACCAATTTGTACAGGTTAAATAATAGACCATTTATGGATCCCATCAAGGTAAAACAAAATATTCATCTATCACCTAAGCTGAAGTTGAAAGAGTTAAGGTTGATCCTATGGTGTAAAATAAAAATAAATTTCATTATTTAATATGAGTTTTATAGTTTTTATTTATTTATATTCAGTTCTTATAAGTATAAAATAACACAGACAAAAAAAATAAAATTTCATTGATTATGGACCATTCTTAAATTATTTATTTTAATTATTCACAAAAAGTATGATAGTAAAATACAATGTGATAAGAAACCATAAGTCTAATACAAAACATGAACCTTATTAACATTATGAATTAGGTGTAGGCAGAACATGTAAATCTATGTTCAAACCAACATTCAAAGGAGAGTGATATTTTAAAATATGAATTTTTCTAATTTATTAAACACATTTAATATTTCTAAAATATTTTAAATTCCTATTAAATTACATTATTTCATTATATTTTTAATGAAATTAAATATGAAACATGAACTAGACATTATGTATGCAATAAAATAATTTTTAAATTTAGTTGTAAAATAATTTTAATGAGAAAAATGAGGAAAATAATTATTTTAGATAACATGTGATTTTTGGATTTTTCTATCATAATATAACAATAATTATATTTATTATAAATGAAGTAATTATATAATTTTTCCTATATTTAATTTATTATATTTTCACTATGTATTTTAAATATTCATATTCCTTCCCATGATTTATTATCTCAACCCTTTGATCTCATTCCCAAGACATGATCTGATCCAAATATTTCATAATAATTCTTATAGTATAGTTATTTTGAGCCTAATGAATGTTCCCTATATGACCATGTTTGGAATATTATCCATGATTTGACCAGAAAATATCACAAGTAATTTTAATGAGGAAACTTCTTGTTATAGATTTATCCTTCGATCAACCTTACATTAATATTTTTCTAATACCATAGATTCCATAACTAGTATTGATAGAAAATAAGTTGAATTAAAAGTCTATTTTATCTATTTCTACCTTCCTCTATATATATTTCATTATAATTTAAATAATTTGTTTGTGTGGTAGATTTCCCACAATGGGTAATAGTGTATTTCAATGAGAAGTTTTTGATCCAGGCAGAGGGATTCTTGTAATTTGGAGAGCGGAAAATAAAATTTTCATTATTCATTATCAAAATTCACCTATATTGATAATATTTATATATATATAATGAGAAACTAGGTTGTGTATTTAGAGGATAAAAAATAACTATATTCTAACTAATTTTTATTTGATCATATATGTTTAGGTGGTTGATGTGAGATTTATCTTAAGAATAACTTTCAAAAATAAATAAATAAAATAACAATAATTATAGGTAACAGTGGAATATTTATTCATTTTTTACATTTCTCAAAATCGTACTATATTTTTTTCAGGGGTAAGAGAGAGATGAAATATGTAATTGGAGATTTCAAACAAAATTGATATCATCCACTATAATTTAAAGATAAACATTATTTTTTTTATTTAATTTTACATCATTTTTCTATATTCCATAATCCATAGAGATATTTAATAAAAAATAGTTATTACCTGATGATTAATTGTGTTTTTCATATTTACATGTTTGATAATATATATGTCTTTTAGGCCAATTGTATGTTACACGTTCATGAGGTTTGTGCAGAACTCTATTCAAAAAAATTCCCTTATGATGTGAAGAAAAATTCCAATAAATATAAATTGGAAATGGAATTATTATTAATATTGAATTGAAAATTGAAAATAGATGACTAAAAATAAATGTATATTTCAAAAGATAATTATTAAAAAAACACGACTGATTTTTTTCGTTGTGAAATTAGGAATTGATTAATTTTGCTATGTAATTATTGAATATTTAATTTCACATTTTATAAAAAAAATTATTTATATCGAGTTAAAATAATTGTTGGGTTAGTGTCCTCTATAGTATGTTGAAATTCCATCCTTGAGGATTAGTATTTATTAATTTATTTTGGATTTGATATGTCCAATTCTAGAACAAATTTTTGATATATAAATATATCACTTTTTATTTATAAATGATTAATTCCTTCCTGTTTTTCTAAAATATTTGTTCATATTTGGAATTATAGTGAATTAGGTTTAACATACGTGGATATTATAACATTTTATATGAATATTCAATGCATTAAACAAATACATTCTTGAGTATGGTAATAGTATATTGTGTTTGGAAACATGAAATCAAAAGCTTGTAACATGGTGAAAGATCATCAACATCTCCCTCAAATATCATCCCCTTTAGTACTCCTACTTAAAACTATTCTTAATAACCTAGGGAATGGGAACCAAAGAAATAGGTGAGATGGGATTCTCAGTAAGGGGTAATAGGGGAGATATGTAAGCACAATACAATAATAAGGGTATGAGAATATGATCATGACATTTTAAGATCATACCATGCATATCAAATAGCATAAACATGAATCATTGTATTATGATTCTAAGTTCATAAAACATTAATCATAAAGGAATAAAGAAAATAAAACATAAAATAATAATATATGAGTAAGGCATGGAATTTTTTTATACAAATTATAATAAAAAATTGTATATTAAGGGTACCTACTTTGCCCATCATAATATGTTAGTATTGGGATAAACACCTATTTACCAACATTAAGATTTAGATTCCCTATCATATACCATATTATTTGGTGAATGTGATTCACTCTCATATACCCTCTTATTTTGGGTTTGGTATACCATCTATGTACCCTCTTGTTTTGAGGGTGGGATTACATCCCTAGTGACCTCTTATTTCAGGATGGGGATTCCCTCCCATGTACCCTATTGTTTCGAGATTGGTATTTCCTCCATTGTACCCTCTTGTTTCAATCATGGGAATCCTTCTAGTGTACCCTATAGATTCTTTCTTGGTATGACTTATATTGTATGCTCTTGTTTCACTCTTAGAATTACCTCATGTGTTCCCTCTTATTTTGGGCTTTGTATACCATCCCATGTACCCTCTTCTTTTGGTCATGGGATTCCCTCATATGTACCCCCTTGTTTTGGGCTTGGGATTACCTCCCATGTACCCTATGAGATCATAAAACATTTATCATTTCCCAATTAACTAGAGGTAGATATAAGTCCCACCACTCACATAATAAAATCATACGTACATGTGATGCAAGATAATAAAACTTTAATCATATCATGACCCATAAAAATATATGGGTTTCATGAACATCATATCATAACACATGAAATGAAATATTTATTATAACTTTTCATCATATAATTTACTATGGAAATGATATAGGATTCAAAATCATTTCATCAAATCATAACCCGTGAAATGAAGTTGGTTTCAAAATAATCTAATTTGCAATAGAGAAATGGGTTCTATAAACATCATTCCATAAAAACATAAACCAATAAAGAAATAATATGAATGGTAGTCTTGGATCATATCCTAAGATAATAATAAAGTATTTTAATGGATGTCAACTTAGATAGGAAGGGTATTTTCAATATTTCATGAATAATTTCTAACGGAAAATTAACTCCCTTCAAAAATCACATATTAATACGTAAAACATTTTCAAAATAATTTTCATTAAAAAAAATCAATAAAATATAACAGAATATTTTAAAAACCATTTAATAAATTTCTTTATAATAAATCATTTCCCCATTGAATAATGTTTTTAAAATCAAAAACCAATTTGAAAAAAAAAATTACTTGAAAAAAAATTAAAATAATGAATTTCAAAAATATTAGGAAAATAATATTATTTATAAATAAACTTGTACATATTCAATGTAATATTCATGGGAATGATGGTAGTTATGGTAGGTATATCCATACATTCTGAACATTCCTTTTTTGTCATAAAAATATTACAAAAGTTCCATGATTATAAATCAAAAAAGAGATTCCATTTGACAACCTATTTTATTAAAAAGTAAAAACATGTATACAAATTTATTTTAAACATCATAGAAAAACATAAAATATTTTTAGAAAATATGGTTTTGTGGATAAATTTTTTTCTTAAAATCGATAAAAATAAAATTAGATCTTTTTAGAAAAATATTATTAATTATATTAAGTACCAAAGACTGAAAAAATTGCACCACAACATGGATATATCAAATATAAAAAAAGTATAATAAAATTAATTATATTTCATGATATGTGATTTTTAATATTTCATCAATTCAATCATAATCCTAAAAAATATTGATAAATGATGAGATTTAGCAATAAATTGTAACTACTTTTGTAAAATTTAATCATTAAAATATGGGATGATTAACATTATATGAAGAATAAAATATCATGAACAAGGAGATTCATGATTTAACATGTTAAATTAAAGTAGGTACACATAATAGAAAAACATTTGAGCATAACATGAAATGTTTCTCAACGAATAAAGTTTTTATGGAAATTATGTAACGGATTATGTAACTTTTGGAAAATAAAGTCCATGAAAAATAATAATAATATGTAAATGTAAATACCCATAAATTTAATTATAATAATCATATAATTCATTATTAGGAAGTATAAACACCACACAAAACAAATTATTTATGAATAAGGCATAAATCTCTGATAAATAAAAGTGCAATGAGAAAGCCCATGCCTGAAGTATTAACATTATTCAAACACATTAAAACCCTATATATAATAAGTATATGTTTATTATAAATATACCATAGAACCAAACTATTATTAATCATACCAAATATTATTTGATAAGAAAAATAAATTACCCATTTAATAATAGTTTAATGATACTGTTGCATTTTGGGTAATATCTGCTTTATTATTCATTTATGTTAGGACTTCTTATTCTTGATACCCTTATATAAATCATGATTTAAATATTTAAGGAATATAAAACATGATTTCAATATTATATATATTAATTATATAAATATTTATAATAATCCATAATGTATATTAATATTAAATGGAATACACCATTCTTTGAGACAGTAGGTCGTACGTATGCATGAACATAGTTTCCATTTTATTGTCACGTTGAAAGAAAGAAAGTAAATTAAATGTGTATATATAAATATTATAATTAATGTAAATTTATTATTTCATATATATAATATATATTTATTAAACCGATCATTAATATAATCCTTGTAATGTGTGAATGAAACACATCACTTTGAGAGGGCGATAGTCCACATGTCCCCAAAAGAAGCAATCCTATTTACAAAAAATGGATTTCCTGAATGTATATGTTATATAATAATAAAATAAGAATAAATTAATTTCAAATATCAAATATGTCATATAAAAACATATTTTACATCATATTTCCCATCTATGGGTGTTGGTAAAGTAAAAATAGACAGGATCATTTCATGAGGTTGTATTTCTCTGTTCAAAATAATGATAAGTTTGTTCTAATTTTTTTGGATGTTTCAATGTGTAGGTTTAACCCTTATAATAAAATAATATAAGTATATTTATGTTACTGTTCTTATTATATATTAATTTAATAATAATATTTTAGTGAGTTTAGAATGAAAATAATACAAAAAGATCTTGGGGAAGTAAGTTACCTCTTCTCTGGTTAACTCTTCTCGGTTTTCACCAAAGATATTACTTGGTTAGATTTATTCCCAAATGGAGGATTATAAGATAAAAGGAGGTAATTTGGATGATATTTTTTCTATGGATTTTCCAATATAATATGGAATAACAACTGTAAAATAGGTGGAGTATAGGAGTCCATCTATAAGAAGGGAAATGACACATTGATATCCTTGAAATGATTGGAGTTATCTTCATATTTTACATGTCCTAGTAGGATAAGAATTGATCTATATATATACTTATAGGTTTAGTCACTGAACTATTTCCATAAAATAATTTATATTCAGGTTTACGGTCATTTTTACACCTTACTTTCTAATTTTATTCATTAATTAAGCTCGTCTTTACCTTTATTGTGACAATTAATATAAATTATATTAACTAATATTTTTGGTAAATAAATATGTTGACCTTACTAGAAATTATGAATTATGTTTATTCCAAATATGGAATCCATTTTTCTAAATATCAATCACATAATTGAAAAAAAATATTTTAAAATTAATCCCACTGATATGATGAGATAATGAGTTTTTAAAGTGAAATAGTCCAAAAAATTCAATGGTTTTTATTTCTTATGTTAATTTTTAATTGGTTCTAATAAAGAACATTTTATTAATTGTTTTATGATTTATCTAATTTTTCATTAAAACTAAATTAAAATATAATTTATCTTTTTAAATTAATTATACAGAAAAAATAAATTTTGATTTAAAATTCAATTTTTTTCACTATTAATCAAAATGTGAAACATCCCATAAAACACCAAAAATTATACAAAAGTAAATATTTATATAACTAATTAATAAATATAGTTGATTTTTTCATATAAAAATTATAAATCTGTAAACAATTATATTTCAAATTGGTATTCAATTAAAGGAAAATGAAATTACCTTTTATAAAAAATTTAGTTTTTATTCATATAATGGGATTTAATTTCTTATCATATGTCTAAAAACATTATTGGATGATTATAAAAAGTATTTATTGAATATATAATACAAATATTTTAATGGAAACATATATAATTTGTTTTTAAGTATTGAAATAAAATTGTTCTTATAAATTGAAAAATATTCTCTTAGAAAAGTATTTATTTATTCTAAATTTGTTACTACTTTCATTTCTAACTTATTGATAAAAAATTATTAATTTTATATACATAGTTAAACCATAGTATCAAATTTGAGTCAGCATCATTCATATATTCCATTCTAATAGCTAAGTGATAATTATAATAATATTCTTATAATAGTAAATTGTAGTTCGGTAAAACTCATTCTTGCATATAACAAAAGCTATGAAAGGGAATATGTATTATGTGTAAAAAATCCAAACATAGTTTTTAATTTACCTTAAGCTACTCTATAAGATGTGTGTAGTGCAACACCACCTTGTTTTTTCATACAAAGAAATAATAACGTGGGAATTTAATATAACAAAGGATAAATTTTGTGTTTCTTGAAATGGAAAATACCAAAATGATAAAATTAATTAAAAACAATATTTCATGAAATGTAATTGTGCTACATTCTTCCCCCTTTAAAATTAATTTCTCTTGCTAAATTGTTTTAGTTTGTCAATTATTTAATAGTTTAATGTTCCTTTCATAGAAAACTACATCGTAAAAATGAGTACTAAAATATCCTTTAAAAGGGAAAGACATAACTATAATGGTTACCAAAAGTAACACATAAAATGGTCTCCATATAATAGAACATTTGTGGAAATTGAAAACGTGGAAATGGAACAAAAGTGTAAATAGTTATAGGGATTGATAAAGATCACTCATCTTAAGAATTTTTGTGATCCATAGAAAGTTAAAGATCAAAAAACTATAAAATAAGGAATTATAAAAGAGTTATTTGATATCATAAAAATAATGATAATAGGAAAATATATTTTTTTAACAACATTTTCCCATGGGAGATATAATTTCTTGATTTTAGTCCATTATATGTGCACAATATGATTCATTAGTTGTTTTTTGATAAATTCCTACTTCATCTCTTACTGCATGGATTTAAGGTGAATTTTTCATTCGTGAAGAACTAAAGGATCATGATATCCATAAGTAGAATGATAATTCATTCCATCTTTCTTTTTTCACATCATTGTAAAATGGTTATCATTTGTAATTAAACATGAAAAATTCACCAATTTGTGTGACTATACATGAATATTTAAAACCTCATCTGAATTTTAACTAAAACCATTACAAAAATGGTAAACCTTATAACCCTTCTAAATGATTAATGTCCAAAACATTAGAAATTGGGTCAAAAAATATATATTAGCATTTTCCCCCATATATCATGATGTATCCCATTTTTATTACATACCAAACATGTAAATACCATCATCATGAATTTTATTAAATTTCTATAATAACCGGAATTCCCATACATCCTTATTGAAACATTCAATCTTTAATATTACAATGATTAATGGATATATTCCTTAAATCCAACAAGTTGTAAACTTCATCCATAATAACATAGACCACTTTTTCAAAACATCCTTTATCAGTTCTGAGGTTATAAATACAATTAAAATTACTTTATCCATATCATATCTTTATTTATACAAAATATCATTTTCTCATCCTTAAGAACATGTTAATGGTTACCCTCCCTAAATGTAAAAAATCTATTAAATAAATTTTCTAGGTCATTGGTATCATTTAACATATTATTGAAAATACATAAATAAAAACATATACGAACAACCCATATATACTTCATGATGAAAATGAAGAAATATTTTAATTACAAAAAATATACACTTCAATCATTCAACTTATTCTTAAACCATTACTTAGGATTAATCAACTTATTCCTTAATACACCTTTCCTGGAATATAAATTATGAATCATTTATATTGGTTCTTTAACCTTAATCTAATCATTATCCCTATTTTTAATATAAACAATACTTGAAGAACATCATATACCTTTCACGTGTCATTCCCAATCCCAATATCTTCAGTAGTATTACCTATACTCATACCATCTTCCTAATTCTATTCAAGGGTTTTCCACTCAAAAAATTTATTTTCAAAAATACCATACCGTTTATCTCTAAACTATTCAATGTTAACCAAGTTTCTCCTAGTCCATGTGATTTTATATAAATAGAAAGAATAGCCATATGTTCATATGTTATAGAAAGGTTATTTTCATTCACCATTTCCTAAACAATATGCCTCATCATTGTGAAACCATATATATAGAAAGGTTATTTTCATTCACCATTTCCTAATCAAGTCTATCTCAATATGGTGAATTTTGGATTAATAACCATATGTTCATATGTTATAGAGCCACATACACTTGTAGTATCTATAAAATGATTTAATATAATGGAATACTATCTCTCAATCCATTATAATTATTCTATGATTTTTCTCTTTACTATAACTCATCCTTATACTTATCCTTAGAGACATGATGAGATATATCCTTAGAAATATCCCAAGTGGTCTCACCTATGTTTAATAATATTAGTTTCCAAAGGATAACTAAACTATTCATTTGATACCATCTATAGAGACCTTGGATTAATGTATATGGATATTAAATCATCTTAGATGAATACTCATCACATCACAAAAATTCTTCCCTGAGGACCGTAATAGTTTAGTGTATTTGGAAACATTGAAATATAATCTTCAAACATTGTGAGAGATCTTCAAAATATCCCTGAAAGATCTTCCCCATCAGTACTCCTACTTAAAACCTTTCTACATAACCTATTAAAAGGAAACAGAAGAATAAGAAATCGTTTATTTCATATTCTTAGTAAAGGTAAAAAGGGAAATATGTAAGAAAAACATAATCATAAGGGTATGATAAGATGATAAAAACATTAGAAAATCATACCCTGTAAATAAAAGACCATAATCATGAATCATGGCATAATTATTGGATGTCTATATGACATGAATAATCAGGTAATCAAGAGAATAATATATAAACTAATAAAATAGGATCAAGACATATATTTGTGGCATACACATAATATTATAAAATCCTATGTAAAGGGTACCCACCAAGACCATAAAACAGGTTTGGCTTGGGATAATCACCCATGTATCTGCTTCAAGATTAGGATTCCCTCTTTTGTACCCTATTGTTTCAAGCCTGGGATTCCATTATATGTACCATCTTGTTTTTGGGTTGGGAGGCCCTCCTATATACCCTCTTGTTTTGGGATGGGGTTCCCTCTAATGTACCCTCTTATTAAGGGCTTGGGATGCCTTCCCTTGTACACTCATGTTTTGGAAATATGATTCCCTCTTGCATACCCTCTTTTTTTGTTCTATGGATTCCCTCCCATGTACACCATGTTTTGTTTTTCGGATTCCCTCTCATGTTCCCTCTTGTTTTGGGCTTGTGATTCCCCCTTCATGTACCCTTTTATTTCATGTTTGGGATTCCCTTCCATTGACCATATTGTAGTGATATTGGGATTCCCTCCCATGTACCCTATTATTTTATGCTTGTGATACCCTCCCATGTACCCTATTATTTCAGGCTTGTGATACCCTCCCATATACCCTTTTATCCCATATGAACATTATCATTAACCTATGTTTTGGAGGGAGATATATGTCCCATCCATCACATAATAAATTTATAAATAAATATTCTAGAAGATAATAAAACATGAATTATATCCTGAGAAATAAAAATATTTGGGTTTCATAAACCAGAGAACATAACTAATGAAATGAAATGGGAATCATAATCATTTAATCATACCATTAACTAGGTAATATTTATAGGTATCATAATAATATCACCAAAGAATAACCCTTGAAAAGAATAAGGTTTTAAAATAATATAACCCATGGGAGAGAAACAGATTTCACTCACATCATTCCATCAAGTCATATACAATTCATGAATGAATACTAATGGTATTCTCAGATTGTAATGTCACTACCCCTCCTCAGGTCCCATGCCGTGACTACCCCAATCCCGCCTTCCATAGGTCAGGGGCTGGTGACTAGCACCAAAGGTGAATCCTTGATAAAAAGGGAAGGCATTCCCTTTTAACCTGTAACACGCACACACAGTCTGAACACAAGCAGTAGAGACAACAAGTACTTAAATCAAAAAGTAAGGTGTAATGAAAGTAAGTGGGCCAGTATACAAACCCAACTGAACAAAAAGTACAAGTAAAAAGAGAAAAGAGCTCCTGGATCATCCACCTGGGAATCCTACCTAAAGGGTAGGTACCAAACTCGATCAGCTCATCCCTACGGTATGTCCCGTCTAGTCCAGCTCCGAGCAGCCTCAGTTAGTCACCCTCAGCCTCGATCATTGATGTTCATCGTCTTCACAGAACACAACAAGGTACGGGCGAAGCCCATGCAGGGGTGAGTATAACAATACTTAGTAGGGAACCGCGAGACCCCCGAAGGTCTCCCAGAATCCACAAAGAATAAACCACATTAGAAAGATACAATCACGAAGTATCAACCAACCCTACATAGGTATATGCCCATACATATTCCTAAGTTACCAGTCATAGTCCGACTCCCACTCACAATCCCTAGTACAACTCAGTCCACACAGAAATTAAATTCAGTCACATCGATGGTAATGATTGGAAGTCAAGACTCAACCCACACATGTAAACATCTTTTGTAGAGTGATAGAGATGGTCAGATATATTCACTGATTCATCTCAGCTGTCGGACAAAAACAGGATACATGACCATCTTACCTATCTAACCCACACAGAATATAAGACCAGCTACTCTGTCAAACACACACAGGATACAGGAATAGAAGTCAGAACTGTCAGACCCACAGAGGATCCCAGAAAAATAGTCGTTGTTGTCGAACCCACGAAGGATTCAAATACAGTAGTAATTGCATCCAGCTCTAGTGTTCCCTCACATAGCACACTCAATTATGTGAGGGTACACTTATTTAGTCAAGTGTCGATACATCAACTATCACGATGTCCTGAGTTGATGTATCCAATAGTTCCTTCTCATTATAAGAAACCCAACGCGATAGACGGCGAGTCAATCGGACGCCTGATCTGAGAGTTATTGGCATTTTTGTTCCAGGGGCTCGGTTGGATTTACCCACATTCCAAACCCATATGTTTTCCAAAGTTGTCCAAAACTCACTTAGAATATCACAATAGGACCACCTCGTCGTGAGGGTCCTAGTGCCGTAGACGGCGCATCGATCAGACGTGCGGTCTAGGAGATATTCGAATTTAAGCGAAGTCAGGCCCGGCCCGTCAAGCCCAGTAGGCTGGCGGGTTAGCCCAACCTGACTTGACGGGTCCAACATAGCTGGGGGGATCGGCCCGACACTTTTTTTAGGGTCCGACCCGGCTGGGGGATCCGCCCGACCCTGTTTGGCTAGTCCGACCCGGCTGGGGGATCGGCCCGACCCGATGGGGCGCGGCCCACCTACAGACCCAGCCCATGGAGCGGGCCGGTCTGGTTCACCTAGTGGCGCCGCCTCTCCCTACCAGGCCCACCGAAATTGGCCGATTCTACCCAGTGCACGCGTTCCACAGAGCGGGCTGCTGTTCTCCCCACGCGGAACTAGCAAGTGACGCGGTCTTCCAGCCCGGCCGTCAGGCGGCCGGCCGGTTCACCCAGCAGAGCGACCCGCAGTTGCGAGCCGTATTCCTCCTCCACGCTGTGCCTTCAGGCGCCGCGGTTCATCAGCCCGGCCAGAAGACGTCCATCTGGTTTGGTTCTGTCGAGTGTCCCGTGGATGCGGCCCGCATCCTCCACCTCCACGCGGCCGACACAACGATGCCAGTCCTCCACCGCCGCGGCCCGACCTGGCTGTGGCCTTCGCCTCCACAATGCAGCGTGACGGCGCCACCCCTCTTCATCCGCCATGGTTTTCCTAGCCGTGGATATTCTCCGGTGCGGTGTGACGGCACCACGCCCTTTCGGCTCCACCTCCAACGTCATCAAACGAGACTCAATGGAGGGACGTCAGGCCGTATTTGTTTGGTCCCCTCCCTCCTCGTTATGCGATATAATTTGTTCACTGTCGATGAATGAGTATATAAATCATATGTATAAATAATCCAAAATTCCATTTCCTCATATTTTGACGTTGAACATTGTTGAGTCACGGAAAACGGACGTCGCGGAAGACAAATGTCTATATGTCTACGTCGGAAGGAGTAGAGCCTGGTGTAGTCGAGTCAAGTCGACACCTTAGGTGTACTTCGTGGGTGGAAGTTCTTCCCTTCCTTACTCTAGTTGAAGAAGGTAGAAGGTTTTGATTCACGTTCTTCAAGACTTGGAGCATTCTTCGCTGAAGAAATGGCGTTCTTCATCGAGAGAATATTATTTCTCCAAGAGTTCCTCCCAATTCATCTCAAAGTTGCACACCCAAACTAAAATAATAGGCTCCCCTATTATTTTATTATTGACAAGCCTTTCAAAGGATTCCAAAATCTATAATTAATTAAATTGAATAAGTTCAATTCATAAATTAGAGTGTTGGAACACTTAATGAGAGGAGGAAGGTGGAGGGTTCACCCAAAATAAATGGAGAGTGGTGGCTTTAATAAATTCAGGGGATTTAAAGGGGTTCAAGGGGAGTTGAGGGGTTAGGTGCTCGTGTGGGCCCCACCAAATAATATCCTCCCATGGGAGGTTATGTGGGGGTGGGCCCTTCCTCCAACTTCCATTTTGATAAAATAACCACCACACATTTAAACAAAATATGCTACACATGTTTTTTATTAAACGTAGAAATCCCCCAAAAATTAACTTCCACTCCCGATAAAACGCAACTGCGGTGATGGTCTCCTTGAGTGAATACCAGCGCTGTGAGTTCATCAGTGTCCTCAGATTTCAATTCCGAACACCAGTTCAAAAGATATAAAATTCTGCAAGTACGTTTACGGAACGTACCCAAACAAAACTTCAGAAAATTATTCCAGACACACCGGGCCTCGGAATCAAGCTCCATCAGAAACTGCGGACTCGTAAAATTCCCATGTATTTAAGAAATAAAAATTCCATAGGATTTCTATGTCTTTGAATTCTCACCACCTCAGGGATTTACGTCCTTGAAAGATACATCACATACTAGGGGAACAAATGGGAGTACTGAGCACGCATCTGAGCCTTCTACTCCCTTGTGCTCTCCTGGAGGTTCATGTGCTACCAGCGAATGCGCACCAGAGGAATTGACCATCCATGTAGGACCCGCTCATGTCGATCATCAATCATTACTAGAACCTCTGTGAATGTCACCCCGTCATCGATGTCCAGCTCCCCATGGTCGATGATGTGGGATGGGTCGTGCACATATCTTCTCAGCTGAGATACGTGGAAGACATTATGCACCCGGTGCAACTGAGGTGGAAGATCCAGGTGATAAGCCACCTCGCCTACTCTGGTAAGAACCTGGAATGGTCTAATAAATCACGGAGATAACTTGCTTCCTCGGCCAAATATCTGTAGACCTTGTCGAGGTGAGACCCGTAGGATGACATGGTCACTATCCTCAAACTCTAGTGGTGTCCATCTCCTATGAGCATCGGATTTCTATCTGCTCTGTGTAGTCTTCATCTGCTCATGGCTGATCTGCACCTTCTCCGTCGTAGCCTGCACCATCTCTGGTCTTACAAGTGCTGACTCCCCTGGGTCAGTCCAACACAGAGGCGATCTTCATGGTCGGTCGTACAGTGCCACGTAAGGTTCCATACCGATGGTGGAGTGGTAGTTGTTGATGTACGAAAACTCCACTAAGGGTAAGTGATCCTCCCAACTGCGACCAATATCGAGGACGCATGCACGGAGAATGTCCTCAAGAGTCTGAATGGTCTTCTCGGTCTGGTCATCCGTCTGGGGATGGATGGCAGTGCTCAAGAAAAGATACATCTTGAAATCCTCCTGAAACCCCTTCCATAGCTGGGAAGTGAATTGGGAATCTGGATCGGAGACGATCATCGATGGCACACCATGAAGTCATATGGTATTTTATACATAGAGGCATCCCAAGTTCTCTACTGAGCCCTACTCTCTGATCGATAGGAAGTGGGCCGACTTGGTGAGGCGGTTGACAATAACCCAGATAAATTTGTGTACTCTGGATGTACGTGGGAGTCTCATCAAGAAATCCATGGATATCCCATCTCACTTCCACTCTAGGGCCACTAAGGGCTGAACCAAGCCTGCAGGAACCTGGTACTCCGCCTTCACTTGCTGACAAATGAGGCATCGCGGGACAAACTATGCTATTGCCTTCTTCATACCTAGAAACCAGTACTATTGTCTGAGGTCCTGATACATCTTTGCCACTCCTGGATGTACCTCTAGAGGGGAAGTGTGGAACTCCCTCAATACCTCCTATTGTAGTGCAACTGGTACCATAGTATGTCTTCTGAAGATAATGACGTGCTCCCTACCTTCCAAAAACCCATCAGCTTCCTGCCCTGAGGATATCTGACCTCGTCGCATCTCATAGTCAACGTCCCCACATTGTGCCTCTATAAATCACTGAATAAGTGGAGGAGAGACTGTGAGAGACTGAAGAAAAGCTACTCCATCTCTATCCACAAAGGATATCTGCAACGCAGCCAGCTGCTCTGTCACCTCTCCTAGCAGCTGAATGCCTGACCTCCTGCTGAGAGCATCTGCTAAAATGTTCCCCTTCCTTGGAGTATAGACTATCTCGAAGTCATAGTCCTGGAAGAACTTGAGCCATCACCGCTGTCTCAAGTTCAGGTACTTTTGCGAGAAGATATACCTGAGACTATGGTGGTCATAGTAGACCGTAAAACGCTCTCCCATCAGATAGTGTCGCCACATCTTCAAGGCGAAGACCAATGATGCTAACTCCAGGTCGTTGATAGCATAGTTCTGCTCATGATATCTCAGGTACTGTGAACCATATGCGATCATTTCTCTCTCCTACATTAGGACACACCCAAGTATGATCCATGATTCATCATAGTAAACTATGTACCCTACGCCCTCCTCTGGTAGCTTCAAGATGGGCACATTGGTCAACCTATGCCTCAGCTTCTGAAAGCTCTGATGGCATCTCCTTGACCACACGAAGGGTTTCCCCTTCTTCTTCAATGATAAAAGCGGCGCTGAAACTCTAGAGAAGTCTGAAAAAAGTCTCCAATAGTACCCATCCAGTCCCAAGAAACATCGTACCTCCGTCACACTTTTGGGTGGCTCCCAAGCAAGTACTGCCTTGATCTTAGCTGGATCCACTTCAACACCAGCCTCCGATATGACATGTCCCAAGAAGTGAACCTCTCGAATCCAGAACTGGCACTTTGAGAGCTTACCATAAAGGTGGTTCTCTCGGAGTGTGTCCAGTACTACCCGCAAATGGTAGGCGTGCTCCTCCTCAATTGTCGAGTAAATCAGTATGTCTTCAATATAGACTATGACAAAGAGATCGAGGTAAGGATGTAATATCCTATTCATGAGACTCATTAACATTTCTAGAGAATTCGTTATGCTGAAGGGAATAACCAAGAACTCGTGGTGGCCATACCGACACCTAAAGGCCGTCTTCTTCACATCCTCGTCTCGAACTCTGAGTTGGTTATAGCCTGACCTGAGGTCTATCTTTGAGAATCATCATTCTCCCTTCATCTAATCAAAGAGGTTGTCAATCCTAGAGAGTGGGTACTTGTTCTTCATATTCACCTAATTCAGGCGACGGTAGTTGACACACAATTTCAGGCTCCCATCCGCCTTCTTGGTGAACAAAATCGGAGATGCCCATGGTGAAGCACTGGGTCGAATAAATCTCTTCCCTTGAAAGTCCTACAACTATACCTGCAGCTCACAAAGCTCAGCGGGAGCCATATGATATGTTGGAGTAGATATCAGTGTTTTTCTAGGGTAGAGGTCAATGTAGAAGTCTACCTCTCTGTGAGGAGGTAGTCTTGGAACTTCTTCAGGAAAAACATCCGCGTACTGATCCCCCAAAATAGAAAAACATAGACTCTTCACATCAACCGCACTGAGGATGAGACTAGCCAACTAATTTGTGATAGGCCTCCCCCTCCACTGCATAAGTACATCCTATGCTTCCAAGGCTCCCTTCTTGCTGGTGAAGGTCAACCTGGTCCCATCTGTGTGGATACACTGCACTTTTCTCCTAATACAGTCAATCTGTGCATGAATTATGGATATCCAGTCCATACCCAAGATGTCGTCGTAAGGCCTCGACACCACTACAAGAAGATCCCATCCAAAGTTGTCGCATCCTAGAGTAAGCTCACACTACCAGCACCAGTGCTTAATCGTCGAGTCTGCACCCGTAGGAGTCTCTAGACGTAAGGATCGAGCCAATGACTCTGTCAGAATCACCGAGCTCCGAACGAGGGAAGTGGAAATAAAAGAATGACTTGCACCAATGTTTATAAGTACTACACAAAGTGTGTAGTATACACAGATAGTACCTTGAATCATATCAGGTGCGCCGTGGTCATATTCCTTGACTACCTGAAGCTGAGCCCACCTCTATCCGCCAGCTCCCTGTGGTCGGGGTGGTCCTACTGGTGGTGGTGGTGGTAGAGCCTCGAAACATCATCCACCACTCGCTGCTCGGCCAACTCCTCTACCACGTCCGTCTGCTCTCGACGGACCACCACGGTCGAACCTCTACCTCTTCCTGGGAGGTCCCCCTACTGTCTGATACTCATCTGCAAGGCGGGTCAGGAAGTCACGAGCCATGTGGCCCTACCCGACGCATGCATAGCACTGCCTGCTCCTCGTATAGATGGCTCTGTCTTGTGTGCCCCGCACAACCGAACCTGTATCCTGGGGTCACCCACCTGATGGCCTGGTCCGCTTAGACCTTTTCATAGTCTGTCTACTTCCGGCTGTAGAAGACTCCGCTACGTGTCACCTTGTGGTGGGTCTCACTGTTGGTGACTGCTTAGTGAGAAAACTCTCCACCAAAAGGGATCCCTCCAGCACCCCCGCCTGCATCAGAATGCTGAGGGGAATCGTCGAAGGTCTGATCTCATGCCTGAGTCCCTTCTTGAAGTTTCGAGCCCTAAAGAATGGGTCCTGTTCCATATTCATGCAATGGAATGAGATGTCAGTGAACCTCGCTGAGTACAAAGCTACTGTTATGATGCCCTGCTGTAGATGAAGTAACTCCTGAATCTGCACCGCATGAATGGTGGCTGGAACAACCATCGAGTGGAAGAGACTCTTGAAGTCTGTCCAAATTAATGATGTCTTGTCATGCACCTGGAGCATCAGGCTCCACCATCTGCCTGCTGCTGCAAGCAGGAGACTCACAGCAATGATCACCATAAGGTCGGCTGGTGTCCCTACCAATCTGAAAACACTCACGACAGCCTCCAGCCAATCCTCTACTTCCCGTGGGTCCATCTCTCCCCGTAACCTAGGCGGCCTCTGGTGCTAGAATTCGTGCAATGAACTCAGGCGGCGTGCACTCTCTACTGTTGGAGCTGGTGGTATCGGTGGCCCAGCGGGTAGTGGTACTGCTGGTACCTTCGCTGTGATGGGGCCCTGCACCGAGGCCTCGTCACTCGGTGTGCTACCATCTCATATGAAACTCGGAACCCTAGATGGCTTCATTCGTGGGGCCATCCTAAAAAGAAACAGGTGTACCATGGTTAAAATAATATACCTTGGAGCTGACACAAAGTAATCACGAAGAAAACTTTTTCAAAGGAAACACACATGCAATCTGTGTTTTCGTGCACTGAGTGGAAAATCAGAAGTCAAAGTCCTAGTGTATGGATACGTCGGCCACCGCACCACCACCAGTTTCCCTAAACTGATAACCACATCAAAGCACTTAACACTATTTACTTTAGAATAATCAGAGTCTAAGTTCAGTGGTAGAATCGACTCCTCTGATACCAATTTGTCACGACCCATCCTCGGGGCCCGTGCCGTGACTACCCCAAACCCGCCTTTTATAGGCCAGGGGCTGGCGACTAGCACCAAAGGCGAATCCCTGATAAAAATGTAAGGCATTGCCTTTTCACCTATAACACACACACATAGTCTGAACACAAGCAGTAGAGGCAACAAGTACTAAAATAGAATAGTAAGGTGTGCTAAATGTTAGTGGGCCAATATAAAAACCCAAATGAACAATAGTTACAAGTAAAAAGAGAAAACAGCTCTTGGATTGTCTGCCCGGGAATCTTAACTGAAGTTTAGGTACAAAAATCGATCAACTCGTCCCTGCTGTACATCCCGTCTAGTCTAGCTCCGAGCAGCCTCCGTCTGTCACCCTCAGCTTCGATCACTGTTGTCCGTCATCTGCACAGAACACAACAAGGTGCAGCTGAATCCCTTGCAGGGGTGAGTATAACAATACTTAGTAGGGGACCCCAAGACCCCCGAAGGTCTCCCAAAATCCAAAAAGGATAAACCACAGTAGATAGATACAATCATGAAGTATCAAACAACCCTACTTAGCTATATTCCCATACATATACATAAGTTACCAATCACAGTCTGGCTCCTACTCACGAGCCCTAGCACTACCCATTCCACACAGGAAGTGAAGTCCATCACATCGATGGTAATTATTGGAAAACAAGAATTAGCTCACATAGGTATACATCTTACGTAGAGTGATAGAGATGATCAGATGTAGTAACTGATTTATCTAAGCTGTTGGACCCACACAGGATACAGGACCAGCTAAGTTGTCGGACTCGCACAGGATAGAGGACCAGCTACTCTGTCGGACCCACATAGGATATAGGAACATAAGTCAGAATTTTCAGACCCATAGAGGATCTCGAAACAATATTTTCTGGCGTCGAACCCATGTAGGATTCTGGTATAGTATTTGTCACTATCGAACCCACGTAGGAATCTGGTACAGTAGTCGCCGCAATCGAACCCATGTAGGATTCCGATACAGTAGTCATCGCAACCAGCTCTAGGGTTCCCGCAAACAATATGCTCGATTCCGGGAGGGTCCACTCCTCGAGACAAGTGTCGATAAATCAAGTATCATTATGTCCTGATTTGATGTTTCCATTAGTTTTGTCTCATCATAAGGAACCCAACGCGACAGACGGTGCGTCAATCGGACGCCCAGTCTGAGAGTTATTGGCATTTCTGTTCCAGGGGCCCGGTTGGATTTTTGCTCGTTCCAAACCTAGTTGTTTTCCAAATTTTTCAAAAACTCACTTAATTTATCACAAAAGGTCCACCTCGTCACAAGGGTCCCAGTGCCGCAGATGACACATCGATCGGACGTGCGGTCCAGAAGATATTCGAATTTAAGTGAGGTCGGGCCCAGCCCATCATGCCCAGTAGGCTGGCGGGTCGGCCCGTCCCTGCTCGACGAGTCCTACCCAGATGGGGGGATCAGCCCAGACTTGTTTGGCGGGTCCGACCTGGCTGAGGGGTCTACCTTGTTTGGCTGGTCCGACCTAGCTGGGGGGTGGCCCGGCCAGCGGAGCGGTCCGGTTCGCCCGGCGGCCCCGAGCGGCGCCGCCTCTCCCTGCCCAGCCGGCCAAAGCCGGCCGGTTCTGCATGGCGCACGCATCCCACACAATGGCCCGCTGTTCTTCCCATGCGGCGCCAGTGGGCGCCGCGGTCTGCTAGACCAGCCAGAAGGCGTCTGGTTGGTTCTTCCATCAGAGCGGCCCGCATTTGCGGGCTGCGGTCCTCCTCCGCGCGGCGCCTTTGGGCGTCGCGGTTCTTCAACCCGACTGGCAGGCGGCCGACCAGTTTTGTTCGGTTGAGAATCTCGTGAACGCGGGCCGCATCCTCCACCTCCACGTGGTCAGCGAGACGGCGCTGGTCCTCCAACATCGCGGCCCGACCTGGCCACGGCCTTCGGCTCCGCAGCGCGGTGCGACGACGCCACACCTCTTCATCCGTCGTGGTTTTCCTGGCTGTGGATATTCTACAGTGCAGTGCGACGACACTGTGCCCTTTTGGCTCCACCTCCAACATTATCCAACAAGAATCAATGGAGGGACATTGAGCCTTGTTTGTTCGGCCCACACCCTCCGTGTTAGGCGATATCATTTGGCCACCGTCGAAGAATGAGGATATAAATCATACGTTGAAATAATCCAAAATTTCTACTACATCTTATTTTTACGTTGAACATTGTCGAGTTGTGGAAAATGGACGTTGCGGAAGATGGACGTTTTTCCATCTACATTGGAAGTAGTAGAGCCCAGTGTAGTCGAGTTGATTCGACACCGTCGGTGTACTTTGTGGGCAGCGGTGCTTCCTCTCCTTGCTCTGGTTGAAGAAGGTAAAAGGTGTTACTTCACATTCTTCGAGACTTTGAGCATTCTTCGTTGAATAAATGGCATTCTTCATCGAGAGAATGTTTTTTCTCCAAGAGTTCCTCCCAATTATTCTCAATGTTCCATACCCAAACTAAAATAATAGGCTCCCCTATTATTTTATTGTTGACAAGCTTTTCAAAAGATTTCAAAAGCTAGAATTAATTAAATTGAATAAGTTAAATTCATTAATAAGATGGTTGACACTCTTAATGAGGGGAGGAAAGTGGAGGGTTCACCCAAAATAAATGAAGAGTGGTGGATTTAATAAATTCAAGGGGAGTTAAAGCGGTTCAAGGGGAGTTGAGGGGTTACGTGCTCGTGTGGGCTCCACCACATAATATCCTCACATGGGAGGTTATGTGGGGGTGAGCCCCTCCTCTAACATCCCTTTGGAGAAAATAACCACCACACATTTAAAAAAAATATGGTACACATATTTTTTATTAAACATAGAAATCCCCCAAAAATTAACTTCCACTCCCGATAAAACTCAGCTGCGGTGAAGGTCTCCTTAAGTGAATACCGGTGCTGCGAGTTCATCGATGTCTTTGGATTTCAATTCCGAGCACCAGTTCAAAAGATATAAAATCCCAGACATATGTTTACTGAATGTTCCCAAACAAAACATCATAAATTGATTCTGTGCACACTGAGCCTCAGAATCAAGCACCGTTAGAAACCGCAGACTCGTAAAATTCCCATGTATTTAAGAAAAACAATTTCCACAGGATTTCTGGGTCTTTATATGTAAACCTGGTAAATCATAAAATATATAAAACGATGTCGACTTATATAGGAAAGAATTTTAAAAGATCACTTGATTGATTTCTTAATGAAAATATCCAATCTTTTCGAATCACTTTTTAAAACATAAAACATTTTCAACATCATTTTTATTTAAAAATATTTTCAAAAACCTACAAAGAAATATTTTTAAAAATTTTTAAAATTTATTATGGAAAAATATCCATTCCACAATGAAAAAGTATTTTCATATCATAAATCATTATGAAAACCTATTTCTTTGAAGACAACATTATGAAAAAAATTATATAAAGATATTAAAATAACATACTTTAAAAATAACATTTTGATATTTTCATTTAATCATTAATATTTTGATGGTCAAAACGGTTGGTAGATCTATAAATATAGAACATTCCATTCGCACTGTAAATACAAAAGGATGTTTCCTTGACCAGAAAACTACTAAGAGATTTTTCTTATAATCCTTTTTTATTAAAAAGTGTAAAATGGGTAAAAATTTCTTTTAAAAACATTATTAAATAATTTTTAAAACATATTTATAAACCATGGTTTCATAAATAAAAAACATTCTGATCAAAGAGATAAAAAATTTAGATATTTTTTAAAACACTTTCTTAATTATCTTAAGTACCAAAGAGTGGAAAAAATGTTACCCAAACAAGGATATATCATAGATAAAATTAAAAGATAAAACATAATGGTTTTTTTATATGTATGATAATATTTCATCAATTGAATAATAGTCATAAATAATCTCAATAAATGATGATATTCTTTCAATAAACCCATACTAGTTTGGTAACATTGAATAATAATCCTATGGAAGGAATGAAATTACATTAATATTAATATATCATGGAAATAATTATATTAATGATATAATATATAAATTTGATGTATACACACCTCCTAGAAAAATATAAGTGAATAACCTAGCAATTATCTCAAAGAATGAAATTTGAGACAAATTTACTTTACTGATTTGGTAACTTTTAAACCATAAATATCCTGAAATAAATATCATAAAATATATATTTAAATACCAATAAATTTAATGATTTGTAACGCCCCGACCCCAGTTACCCTAAGTCGGTGCATTAATTTAATACATTAGCATGATACAATGAAATCATGTCCTAAAATACCGATCAGTTTAGCAGTCTTGGAAATAGATTACATACATCAACTTCACATTACAATTTCAAACATAAAATACACCATAGATAGCTCTTTGATAATTCCATTATTCCCTTTTATCTTAACCCTATATATCAATCATAATAAACTTCATGGAACTCCTAGGAAAATAAAACAAAAGAAAGGGGTGAGAACAGATGCTCAGTGAGGGTAATCAATTTAGCGGAAGATAACATAATCAATAGGCATGGTGAATAATTGAAAACACATTCCTTTACAAATTATAAACATGAACACTTTATGGAAGAAATATGAGCTGAGTAAATAATGAAATAATAAACCATATTCATAGTATTCTACTAGTCGAATAACCACATGAACCATAAATATTATTTTCATAACGAGGGAATGTATAATGTCATCCATTCTAAATAATTTGTTCAAGGCCTCAGCCAAGACGTCTAAAAATGATTAAGGCCTCAGCCAAAACCATATATCAAATTGGGAAAGGCCTAAGCCAATTCCTTGTATAATTGTCTGATGAGACCTACTGATGCACCAAGGAGCTATTGCGAGCTCCACCCATCACTTACTAATTCCAATACATTCCTCATATGAAAAGGTTGAAACATAACATAAACATTCATATTAAAACTACCACCAAAATTGTCAATATTTAAACCCTAAACGATGAATGGTATAAAAATAACACATCCACAGTCAAATATATCACAAAACCCTCAATAAAATATGGAATATTTTTATCATAATAAGTCAACCTCGATCAATAATAATATCCCTTAAAGGATGTTGACATAGTTGAAAATGATCCGTAAAACTCTTTGAGAGAAATATCCTTTTTTCATGAAATCATTTAAAAGTCACATAATTTATAAAGGAAGAAATTTAATGAAATTTTGAATCAAAGTTTCCCATACCACTTTGAAACTTTTTAATGGAATTAACATTTTAAGAACATTCATGTCCATATAAATAAATCATTAAGAAACCATTTTGAAAACAGGGGCATTAAAGAGAATGATTTAGAAGAATGAATATTTAAGACATTTAAAATGATGTTTTAGTAAAGGAGTCCATTAAAAATAATCCCTTTGAAAACTCTATTATGAAACATGAACATGGATAATAAATATTTCCCAGTAAAAACATACCCATAAACAATCTCAAATAATAATTAGGTTGAAGAATTTACCCTTACCTTGACCTTTCCTTGGGTCGAGGGTACATTTAACCTCCTGTATAATGACCATAGTATGTTATTAAATTATAAAAGAACCATATTAATATTTATTATATCATTAATGATTCATTTAAGACATTATAATGCCCATTTAATAATTATTTCCATGTTAAATTAACATTTTGGGTAATAATCACTTTCTTTATCGTATGTGTTTTAACTTGTTATTGTTGACCGTATCATATAGACATTAATTTAAATACTTCAAGAATCTAAACCATTATTTATATATCATATATATTTGGAATATAAATATTTATAATTGATAGATATATAAAATGGAAGGCACCGTTTATGGATACGGTAGGCCGTACATATGGATAAATGCTATTTTCATTTTCATATCGTATTAAATGGAAGTAGGTGAATAAGATATACGTAAAGATACACACACACACAAATATATATATATATATCCTGTATAATTATTATTTCATGTATTACATACTTATTAATAATATATATTTTTATAATCATCATTGAATGGTGAACATGGGAATAAATCTAATTACATCGTGGAGATGGTAATCCGTACATACAAACTAGCGAAAACATCAATATATTGAGGGTAAAATTGTATATAATTGGATGTTAAATCATATATACAGAATAATTAACATGTTATATTTATTATTTACATAAGTTATAATCATTATTATACCCATCCAAATAATGAAGTTTTTGAATAACAAACTACACAATGACGTGGAGTCGGTAAGCCGTACGTACGCACCTTTGGTGACATTTTAATTCATATGATGTATAGAATAATGAATATGGTTGTAAAATTTTTATAATAACATCACAATATATATAATATATTGGAGTTATTATTTTATAATGGAAACAAAAAATAAGGGGAAGTGGAAGAAGAAAAGAACTTGAAAGAGGTGATCAAATATTTACCTCTTCTTCGGGTTTTTCATTTTCATTTGATCAAAAGGGATACATAAGATGGATTTATGACCAATACAAGGACTCTAGGATGAATGGAGGATAGTTATGAGGATATTTGGGCAGAGTTTATCCAATCCAAATGGCTTTGGAGGTGTGAAATTAAGAGAAGGGTAAGTTCCATTTTATAAGAGAGGTGAGGGTCACTTTAGTAAAAGGTTGAAATATTATTTTATAATAAAATAAATTTCTATTTTTAAAGGCTCCAAAATAAATTATTTGGAGTCTAAGGTGGTGATGGGTTGAAAACATCTCAACCAATAGGTTTTAGATAGGTTTAGGTCATCATATTACCCTTATATTTTAGATTTAACTCTTAGTTAAATAGTTTGACATTTATCATGTCTCTTTGTATTTTTATATTATATGTTTAATAAAGATACTATAACAAGACAAGTGAACCCCATATGGTTCATTATTAATATATATAACCTTATATGAGTCTTTTGACCTATACTTATATTTTTAGGAATTTTATATCAATTAATAATATAGTATTTGTTTTAAAAACTCAATTATGTCAATTTTCACACTATTTAGTATTTGGTTTTTGTGAAAGTCATTACAACTTGATTACATCGAACAAAATTCATTGAATCAATCCTAATATTTCATTTTAACCTATAAAATCCTTGTATATCATCAAAACATTGAAATATATTTATTTTAATATTTAAAATACCATTTATGCGATTCTTTCATTAATAAGGTAATTACTCCATCATCATTGTGACATAACTAAATTTGATTATTTAATGTCTAAAAATTATAAATAAAATAAAATTATATAGTAAATATTTTTATATTTCTAATGAATATTTATAGTCGAAGAGATCAATTTTATAACCCCACATAAAAACATTTTACTAAAAGATACATGCTTTTGTTATTTTTGTCGTTACTTTAGGTTAATCAATGTAAAATGTCATTATCACTCCCAAGTGGATCCATGGGGTCCCAAAATCCACCCAAGGATGACCATGGTCAGAAATGTATTATCTAATAGTAATAGGACACATGTTATGGTAATTTAATATTATTATAATATTATTTTTTACCCTTATTTACCGGATTTACCCTTTAACCATGGTAAATAAAATATTTATCGAAGTAATTATTCATAATGTAAAAAAATAAAAGTTACCTATTTACAAAATTTGGACCTACAGATTCAAAATTTGGAATACATTTTTCCAAATTCAAAGCACATAAGTGGCTAAAATTAATTTAAAATTAATTCTTGTTATCATAACAAAAAGCGTGTTTTTAAGAAATAATAACTATCAAAAGATCGACATTTGCTTATGTTTATTTTAAATGTAAAATTACACAAAATGACATAAATTATATTAAATGATAAAAATATAATCTAATGATACTTTAAAACCGCTCAAATTTATAATTTAACACTATAAATTATTTCGATTAAAATAGTTTTTTTAATTAAAATTTTGTATTGTTCATCAAGAATTGAAAGTTTTCAGAAAAGTACCAAAAATTCACCCTAAGATAATTTCGATATTATGAAATCCAAAATTAAGTCCATTTTAAAAAATAAAATTTATAAATTTTCAAAAGGTGGGTATTACTATTTATAACGGCTAGTTTGATTGGTCGCGGTTTGTTAGAATCTCGAAGTTGCGTACAATGCAAGATATTGACTTATTTAAAGGGAAACGTACATTGGAAGCTTAGGGTGTTACATTATCCCCTCCTTCAATAAATTTCTTTCTCTCAATTTGAAAATTTTATTTGAAAATAAATGGTTAAAAATAGAAAAATACATTTGTGGAAAACCCACATCGCAATTTGGGATAAAAAAATAGTCTTAAAAAGAGGGAAAGGGAAATGAAAAAGTCACCACCAAATTATGATATCGATTAGCAGAACATTATAAGAAATTAGAGACACATAATTGGAGGGAAAATGTAAATATTTATAGGGAGTGATTGAGGTCATCAATCAAAAACAAGTGCAAAATTGAGGGCCTCAAAGCCATCAATCTAAGATGATGTAAAATATCATCAGTTAAACAAAACTTATGGTATTAGGGTAATAATTTTTTTTAAGATCCCTTCCTGGATGTTTAAGAATTAATTTATTCATATAATAAGATGAAAAATAATATATATATATATATATACTTGAAAATTATAGATTTATCCTTCAACTAATTTCTACCACAAATACATCTTTCACTCTATAAAGATAACATAATTCAAAAATATTCTATTTATCCTAATCGTATAGGGTTTCATAAAAATGAGTTATAATTTATCTGTCATATAATTAAAAAAACTACACTATACAAACCAGGACATCACATAGGCCGGTGGTAGGTGATTCACCCTTGTCACTCTTCGGTTGTCGATTCAAGTCTCACGCCCTTGCCGGATGAGACGGGTTGTCACCTATCCTTCGAGTTTTTATTTTTATAACAATCCAAAAATAATATTAAGAAATTCTTTAACCTCAATAATAGTATCAAATAACAAACTTAATCCAGTCCAACATTTATACTTATCCAAAATACTTCTGTCCAAACTCACAGTCTGTATTTTATAAGGAAGGTAAACAAAATGAAGATCTCTTTTTCCATGTAATAACATATGAATACCTTCATCATGTATTCTTTTAAAACATGGTAACACCCTGAATTACCATAAAACCTTATTTATTACCTTCATTATTCCTTATTCCTTATAGAATACTATATATATTCCTTATATCCAAAAAATTTAAATATTCCAACAATAATGGAATAAAAAAACAATTAATTTGTTCCAAGGTAGTCAAGAGTGTCCAATATAATTTATCCAAATCAACCATATCTAATTCCAAAATAACTACCTCAATATCAAGACCATATTATGGCTTACCTTTCCTTCAACCCTGTATTTTCCAAAGATATTTAACTTGAAACTCTGTCACTTTACTTGGTACCATACAATCTCAAATACTTAATGAAATAGTACAACAATACAATACTTATTTCTTTCTATAATTCATAAAACCAGAACAACATTGATACAAAATTCAAATGAAATAATTCTTTAATAACAACATAACAACACTAGTCATTACTCTTCATTTTTGGTAGTATCATAACTTGATTATTATCCAATAACATCATTTGAAGCATAATCTGATGATTTGGACATTGATTCGCATAGTGTCTCAACTCCTTGTATATGAATCATTGTAAATTTGAAACCTTTTTTTACCCTTGAAATCACATATTTGGTGTCCTTCTTCTCTATACTTATAAAAAACTCTCATTCCCTTCAAGAATTTACCAAGGTGATTCTTTCCATAGTTATCATATATGGGAGAATCCTTCTTTCCCCTCTTCCCTTTATCCATCTTTCCCAATACCATCATTTTCTACTCTTTCTTCCCTTAAAATCCATAGGACATAGATAATTCTTCACATATCTTATTAACACCTGATATTATTTCTTCATATGATGTGAATATACAGGAGGTTATTTCCCTTCTAAATGATGTCTTAAGACTATGAAAGATGTTCTCTTTTTTACCCATTGGATCATGCATATTGTTATAGTTCATATTCCTTCTACTGGGCGCCATTTCTAAATGACAACACACACTAGGTTAGGTCATATCATACTGTATAATCCAAAAACTAGAAAAATTATCAATATTGATTGAATATTTTCACACATCTAGTCTCATAATCATAAAAATTGTTTCTTTGATGTAATATTTACTCATATATCCTTCGTAATAGTTTGTAAATAAATTGTAATTTATCTTAAGCATATCCCCCAGGAGTGTCATAAACAAAAGTGCATCAAGGTCCATTGTCATGTACCAGGATACCTCGGGTCAATACTGAAACTCCTTTTCGGAGTTTTCACTCCTAGGTACATCTGTGCCAGATCCACTTCTACCTGCTCATATCCAGATAGGGATTTATCTCTTGAAAAATACCCAAAATATCTATAATGCCTAAATTCTAGGAAGTTATTATATAAAAATCCCCAAATTATATATTAGGGTAATGTTCCTTAATCAGACATTATCTAAATCTATTTAAAAGGTTATTTTTAAACTTCCTATGATACCAACTATAATCCCCAAAACCAGTTACCCAGATTTGGTGCATTATTTTAATATAGTGGCATTATACAAGGAAATCATGTCTTGAATGACCGATCAGTTTAACAGTCTTGGAAATAGATTACATACATCAACATCACACTACAATTTCAGACATAAAATACATCATAGATAGCTCTTTGATAATTCCATTATTCCGTTTTGTCTTAACCTTGAATATCAATAATAATAAACATCTTGGAAATGATGAAAAAATAAAACATATGAAAGGGGTGATCTCAGATGCTCAGTAAGGGTAAACAATTTAATGGAAGATAACATAACCAATAGGCATGATGAATAATTTAAAACACATTCCTCTACAAATAATAAACATGAACACTTTACGGAAGAAATATGATTTGAGTAAATAATTACATAATAAAACCTTTTCATGGGTATTATACTAGTCTAATAACCACATCAACCATAAATATTACCTTCATAATTAGGGAA
Organism: Viscum album; assembly: GCA_963277665.1. NCBI lineage: Eukaryota > Viridiplantae > Streptophyta > Magnoliopsida > Santalales > Viscaceae > Viscum > Viscum album. The sequence goes on along the minus strand of OY728146.1, from coordinate 635,715,033 downwards.
TGTATAATACCTGACATTCTGAATAATTTTATCAAGGCCTCGGCCAAGACATCTAAAAATGATTAAGGCCTCATCCAGAACAATATATCCAATTGGGAAAGGCCTCCCCCAATTCCACATCTAATTGTCTCATGAGACCTACCGATGCAACTAGGAGCTATAGTAGGCTCCACCTATCACTTACTAAGTACAATACATTCCTCATATGAAATGGTTTAAACATAACATAAACATTCGTATTAAAACTTTCATATGAAATGTCAATACTTTTACCCTAAACAATGATTGGTATAAAAATATCACATTCACAGTCAAATATATCAAAAAACCTTCAATACAATATGGAATATATGTATCATAATAAATCAACCCCGGTCAAGAATAATATCTCATAAAAGCTATTGACAGAGTTGAAAATGATCAGTAAAAATCTTTGAGTGAAATATCCATTTTTTATGAAATCATTTAAAAGTCACAGAATTTATAAAGGAATTCATTTAAAGACATTTTTGAATCAAAGTGTCCCATACTAATTTGAAACTTTTGATTGTAATTAACATTTTAAAAACATTCATTTCCATATAAATAAATCCTTAAGAAACCATTTTTTAACATGCACATTAATGAGAATGATTTAGAAGAATAAATATTTAAAACATTCAAAATAATTTTTTAATAAACAATTACCTTAAAAAGAATCCCTTTGGAAACTATTTTATGAAACATGGACATGGATAATAAATATGTCCCAGAAAAAACTTACCCTTAAACAATCTCGAATAATAATGAGATTGAGGAATTAACCATTACCTTGCACTTTCCTTCGGTTGAGGGTACGTTTAACCTCTTGTATAATGACCATAGTATGTTATTAAATTATACCAGAACCATATTAATATATATTATATCTTTCATTATTCATTTATGACTTTATACTAACCATTTAATAATTAAGTCCATGTTAAATTAACATTTTGGGTAAAAATCGCTTTCTTTATCGTACGTGTTTTAACTTGTTAATCTTGATCATATCATATAGATCATGATTTAAATACTTCCAGAATATAAAACTTGATTTATCTATCATATATATTTATAATATAAATATTTATAATTTATAGATATATGAAATGGAAGCCACCATTTATGGAGACGGTAGGCCGTACGTACACATAAACACTGTTTCCGTTTTCATATCATACTGAACAGAAGTATGTGAATAAGATATATATAAGTACACACACACACAAATATATATATATATAGTAGTAGTATTATTATTATTTTATATATTACCTACTTATTAATAATATATATTTTTATATTCATTGGTGAATGGCGAACATGGGAATGAATATCATCCCATCATGGAGACGGTAATCCGTACGTACACACGAGCGATAATATCATTATATTGATGGTGAAATCATATTTAATTTGATGGTATATCATATATACAGAATAATTAACATTTTATATTAATTATTTAAATTATTTATACTCATTATTATATCCATCCAAATAAATAAGTGTTTGAATAGGAAACTACACCATGACGTGGAGATGGTAAGTCGTCCGTACGCACGAATGGATACTCTTTCATTCATATGATGGATTGAATAATGAATATGGTTGTACCATTTTTATAATAACATCACAGTATATAGAATATACTAGAGTTATTATTTAAGAATAGAAACAACAAAGAAATAATAAGTGGAATAAGAAAAGAATTTGAAAGAGGTGATGAAATATTTAACCATTCTTCGAGTTCTTCCTTTTGATTTGTTCAAAAGGGATCCTTATGATGGATTTATGAACAAAGGAAGGCCTCTAGGATTAAGGGAGGGAATATGGGAGGATATTTGGTCATAGGTTGGCTGAGCCAAAAGGCTTTGGAGGTGTGAAATTTAGAGAAGAGGAAGTTCCCTTTTAAAAGAGTGGTGAGGGTCACTTTAGGAAAATCTTGAAATATTATTTTATAATAAAATCATTTTCGTTTTATAATGGCTCCAAAATGAATTATTTAGATTCTATGGTGGGGATGGGTGTAAAATGTCTCAAAAAATAGTTTGTAGACAGGTTTAGGACATCATATTACGCTTATTTTTAGATTTAACTCATAGTTATATAGTTTGACATTTACGATGTCTCTTTGTATTTTTATATTTTATGGTCAATAAACATACTATAACAAGCCAATAGAACCCCATGTTGTTCATTATTAATATATATATAACCTTATCTAAGACTTTTTGCAGAACCTTAGATTTTTAGGATTATTATATCAATTAATAATATAGTATTTGTTGTAAGAACTCAATTATGTCAATTTTGACACTATTTAGTATTTGGTTTTTGTGAAAGTAATCACAACGTGATTACTTTGAACCAAATACATTGAATCAATCATAAAATTTCATATTCAAATATAAAATTAGTGGATGGCATCAAAACCTTAAATTATATATATTTTAATATTTACAATACTATTTATTTGATTCTTTCATTAATAAGGTAATTACTGTATCATCATTGTGTCATAAATAAATTTGATTATTTTATGTCTAAAAATTATAAATAAAATAAAATTATGTATAAAATATTTATATTTTTCTAATAAATATGTATACTCAAATATATCAATTATATAACCCCATATAATTTTTTTTTACTAAAAGATACATCTTATTTTGGTCTTTACTTTAGATTAATTAATGTAAAATTTCATTATCACTCCCAAGTGACTTCATGGGGTCGCAAAATAGACCCAAGGATTCCCATGGTCATAAATGTATCAACTAATTGGAATAGTAAACATGTTAGGGTAATTTAATATTATTATAATATTATTTTTTACCCTTATTATCCGGATTTACCCTTTAACCATGGTAAATAAAATATTTACCGAAGAAATTATTCATAATGTCTAAAAATAAAATTTACCTAGTTACACATTTTGGACTTCCTGATTCCAAATATGGAATCCATTTTTCCTAATTCAAAATACAGAAATGGCAAGAATTAATTTAAAATTAATTCTCGTGGTCAAATCAAAAAGCGTGTTTTTAAGAAATAATAACTATCAAAAAATCGACACTTGTTTATGTTCATTTTAAATGTAAAATTACCCACAATGACCTAAATTATATTAAATGATAAAAATATAGTCTAATGATACTTTAAAACCACTAAAATATATAATTTAACACTATAAATTATTTTGATTAAAAAAAGATGTTTTTAATTAAAATCTAGTACTATTCATAAAAAATTGAACGTTTTCAGAAAAGTAACAAAAATTCACCCTAAGATAATTTTAATATTCAAAATTCAAAAATGAAGTCTATTTTGATGAATAAAATTTGTAAAATTTCTAAAAGTGGGCATTACTATTCATAACGGCTAGTTTGATTGGTCGCGGTGTGTTAGAATTTCGAAGTTGCGTACAATACAAGTTATTGTATTATTCCAAGGGAAACGTACTATGGAAGATTGAGGTGTTACATGATAATAATAGTATAATACATTAATGTGAATTTTATAAACCACACAAATTAATTGAGTGGGGAATAATACATAAATCTTACAGAAATAAAAGTGAGACGAGAAAACCCTTACATTAAGTATTGAAGTTCTTCATATAGGTTCAAATATCATGTAAAAATTAGTATAATTTTATTATAAATATACACTATAACCATATTCTTATATATAATTTCATATATTTTTATATTATACATTTATATTATATTTTAAATAACAATTTCAGGTTAATGTTTGGTTTTAGGTAATATTTGTATTTCTTTTCTGTTTTGACTTGTTTTTATTGTTTTTATTACATAGATAATGATATACATATTTACATATTTTAAAATATGATTTAAATATAATATAAATTCTATATATAAATATTTATAATAAAACAAAAATTATTGTAATATTAAATGGAATACACCGTTGATGGAGACGGTAGGTCGTACATATGTATGAACATTTTTTCGTTTTATTGTCATATTGAAAGAAAGTAAGTAAATTTAAAATATATATATATATATAATTAATTTAGAATTATTATGAAAGATATATATATATATATATATCATACTTTTTTATTGAGCCCATATTTAATACATTCCACATAAAGTTTGAACGAATCACATCACTTTGAGGAGGCGGTAGTCGACACATCCACAAACGAAGATATCATACTCACAAAAAGAAAAATAAATGAAGTTAAGTGTTATATAATAATTAAATAAGCATAAATATATCATATATATCATATATATAATTTAAAAATAGTGTTTTATTCATAATTCAACACAATGTGTGGTGGTAAATGAAAAACAAATGACATTATTTCATGAGGCAGTTGTTCATTGTACACAAGAACGGTAAGTTCATTACCCATTTAATGAAAGTGTGTGTGGTTTTAGGTTTGACACATATAATAAAAATTTAACTTTATATTTAGGTTACTACATTTATTATATAATCATCGAATAATAAGATTTTATAAGGTTGAGAATAGAACTAAAATAAAAGATCTTTTGGAATGATGATACCTCTTTTTTGTGTAACTACTACTGCTTTTCATCAAATGGATTCATTCATTGGATTTATTCCAAAATTTGGGAGTATATAAGGAATGGAGGTATATTGGGAGGATATTTTGGAAGTTATTTGCTGATCCAAAATGTATTTATAGGTGTAAAGAGGTGGGGGAGAGGATGTCTTTTATCAAAGGGAAACTGACACATTGTGTACTCATGAAAATATTTCAGTACTCCCCACAATTTTCCAATCCCCCAAGGGTACCATATGGATCATTATAGATACTCAAAGATTTAATTTTCTATATATTTCCTTTAAATAAATCTTATATTTTTTTAGGGTTACTATTACACATTATTTTCTATGTTTAGTCACTAATTAAACTTGTTTTTACTTTAATCACTATAAATAATTTTAAATACTTTCACTACACTTTTGGTAAAAAAATAATTAGGAAAAAATAGTAATAAAATATTATATTTATTTCAAATAATTAATTGATTTTTCTAAATTTAAAAATTTTTAGTGATATAATTTAATTTAAAATTAATCCTGCAAATGAGATCAGACAATGTGTTTTTGATGTGAGAAAGTACAACAGTTTAAAAGATTTTTATATACAACTTAAATGTGACATTAGTTAAAATGAAATAAATTCTATTAGTTTATTTATAACTGATATAATTAAAAGTTAATACCAAATTAAAATACAATTTAACTATATAAATAAATTAGATGATAAAGAAGATTTCAATTATATTTCAATGTTTTTGATTATTCATCAAAACATGAAATTTCTCATAGAAAATATCAACAATTCCCCAAAATTAGATTTTGATATTTAAATTTAGAAAATTAAGTTTATTTTTAAATATAATTATTATAAATGGGTTGAAAATTATATTTAAAAACTGTTATCTATTAAAAGGTGTTAGAATTAATTTCTATAAAAATACATCTTTTTATTCATATAATTTTATTTTTCTATCTTATGTCTATATAATTTATTATATGTGTTTCAAAAATATTTATGGATTATAATATATGTAAATATTATTGAAAAAATTTATAAAAAATGTTTTCATTGGTTTATTGAGATAAAATGGTGTTTATACATAGAAAAAAAAGTTTTCATAGAAAAAAAGTTTCTTTATTCTCAAATAGTTATTACATTAATTTATAACTAATTTATAATCAAATGATCCATTTATTATAAAAATTTTACCTATATTTTCAAAGTTTGTTTAATCCCATTCATATCATCCATTATAATGATTATGTGAGATTTATAATAATATTTTAATACTAATGTATTGTAGTTTAGTAAAACACGTTCTTATGTGTAACACAAGTTATCAAAATGACTTTGGATTGTGTGTAAGAGAAGCCAAGAACAATGGTCCATGTACAAAAATATACTCTATGTGATGTGTGTAGTGACATCCTAAATTATTGTTGCATACAATGCATGAATAACATGATGATTTCATATAATGTAAGATAAATTTAGTGTTTCATAAAATGAAAAATATGATAAAGAATAAACTAATTTAAAAAATATTTCAAAATAACTCAGTGTGTTACAGGTACGATAATACTATTTATGTAAAATGAGTATATATAGTGAAAATGAAAATTTTATCAACTAAATAAAGGCTTCACATGATATTGAAGTCTATGGAAAACTCACGTGGATTGAAATTAAAGAATCAAAGAGAAACAAATATTCTGAATGTAGAAGTACATGATTGAAGCCATGAGTTATATTCCAGTAGTCTACTGGATATATTTCATTACTATAATAGAGGAAATGAACCATTTTTTAGGATAAAATTAATTTTCATAGTGTGGAATAGTTTTTCATGCAATGAAGCATGCCAGAAAGATCTATTAAAGAATGTTTCAGTCATAAATTTCAATAGAAAAATCATATAATTATCTGGATGACCATTAAATAGGAAATATTAACTAAAATATAGTATAGGAGACAATTATAAGGAATTAAATTCCACACTAGCCCCATGTAATTATATAAATATATTAAAGTATTGATGATTCTATGAATGTACTTTAAATACAAAATCATGGGCCGAGAAGCTGCATTTTGTAGGTTCCTCACCAGTCTTCATCTCCTCTTTATTCATGTTTATTTTTAATTATTTATTGATCCTTAATTCCTCATCACATTGTTTCTTGGGTAAATCCCACATTGTGATACTAAAGTTTATTCAAAGTGGGATGGTATCATAGGATTTTATTTATTTATTTCTGTTCATATATTTTGTGTGTCCCTTGGAATAATGGTGTTAAAATCTTATAATCATAGATATGTTGTAGTGTGGGAAATAACCCATTTTACAATAGTGTATCCTATATTAATACCCAAAAATCATGGCCAACCATTATGTTTTCAATATATTCTTAATTTGTGAAACCCAACTTTTCATGACATAATTTTATCCAAAGAAACAATGTTACTCTAGGTTTATAGATTCATTTCAAAACACACTTCATTAAGAAATGAAATTTCCCTAAGCTATAAAATTTATTCATTTATATGGTGGGTCATAATAACTCAAAAGTTTCTTCTTCATTAAAAAAACACAACAAAAATTACTATTTTTAAAATAAATCACAATTAAATAACCCAATATAATCCAAAACACATCTCTATCTATATGACTCAAAAGTAACATTTTTATTGATTTCAAAAATTCCCCGTACAAACAAACCCCAAAAAATAAACCTCATGGGGGTCGAAAATAATGTAAACCGAGAGCATAATTAACTACAAACTTCATCCCATCCTTTGGAAAAGACCCCAAGGAAAATAAAGAAAACATATCTTGGTTCGATGATGACATATAAGCCAGAAAATCTGCAACCATATTCCCCTCCCTCCAAGTATGGGTATCCTTTACATAACTGTCCGTTAGAGCTATGCATCTGTTGATAATATAAGCAATTTTCAAGGAATATTTCCATTTCCTATCAAATCATTACACAAGACCAAAGATTCAGTCTCTGCAATCCACAGCTTGATATTCTGCTGATTACAGATCTCCAAACCAGAATCCATTGCCCTAGTCTATGCATGCAACGCATCGCCTTCTCCATATTCAGCTGTAAAACTAGTTATGACCGAACCCAACATATCTCGCATGACCCCACCCCCTCGCATCACTCCATGTGAATACACCCGTCAGTATTAAGATATAATCCCAGCCTTGGAGCCTTCCATCTAACTCACGTTCACTGCTTTGGAAAACCATCTGATTGGTCACGTACAAGATGCGGAAAAATTAGACTCACTGAAGGTGCTGCTTTGGATTCCGGACACAGATGAAGAAAATCCAAAATAGTATTCTTCATTCTGAAAAAAATACTTACCTGAGAATCCCTAGTTCGATTATGGCGCATCGCATTCTGAGCCTGCCAAATAATCCATCAAGCAGCCACCAGGAAAACCGTCATGGCCTTCCTCTCATTTCCAAGAGTGTCGGTGCCCCTGAACTAGGAATTAAAGAATTCATCTCTATCTATATAAAAATTCCATATCTGACAAAAATATTTCTCTCATGTTATAAAAATTAAAATTAATTCTTATATTACTGTGATTGTGTTTTGAACCTTCACTTTCTTCAGGTAAAATAATTCATTTATCATTTGAAACTCCCAACCAGTATAATTTTAGACTTTGAGAATATATAATGATTATTTAAAAAAACCAGAACTGATTCGTCCCATTTTAAATCATGAACATGCTATTTTATTTTTCAAAAAAAAGTCATCATGTGTTTAAAAACACTAATAACCTAATTAAATATAAAAAAATGAAAAATTAACCAACCCTCGAGTCATTAACTATACAATGAATGATCTGCATCATGTCATTATAGTCATTTTGTAATGTGTTTTCTAGAAATTCATAATAAATTCATTGTTCCTAATAGGACCAATATAATAATACTCATAACGATGAAATCATAAGTTAACAAAATAAAAATTTTTGTTTTAAAACACCAAAACAACATCATCAAATATATATTCACTCATAAAGAGAACCCCAACATATTTTTCAAAAAAATGTAAATTGCAAAATGAAAAAAATAAATAGGCCCAAATTAAATATACATTGAAAATCATATATAACCATTAAATACTATCATGGAACATACATTTACCAATATTGAAAAAAATTAATAAATTAATATTGTCTTCTTTCAAACTCAATAGTCATAACATAAGTCTCATGGGTCTCTCCTGGTCCAACCATTAAAATACATGCATCATGCTTTACATATATATAATTTTATTATTTCAAAACAAAATCAATCCAATATACAAACTCCAAATATAAAATAATTTTGTAAAACACCACATGTAATATAAGGGGTTTAACTAGTGAATGAAATCCAAAAATACATGGGATATGAAGTATTAATTACACTAAAAAATAATTCAATTATCAAAATCCTCTTTAAAACCCATATTTAAAAATATTATCCTTTAATTTCTCAAAACCTATAATTCACAATTCATTTTACTCATATCTCTTACCACCATATGTCTTTTTAATAAATTATTTTTTATTGATAATCCATACCATCTTAAACCATTACATATTGGTTTCCAAAAAAACACAATTAACACCAATATACAGTCCCCATGTATAAAAAATAGTATAATCATCCCATATAAAGTATTTGAGACATTCTATATTATATTATAAGTGGATTTACCAAAGATTCAATATTGGAAACAACACCACTTGTAGGTGGGTGAACTACAACCTAATTTTTTTATCATGATATAGGATAAATATCCAAATCCAAACTTTATCCTATGAAATAATCATAATTCACCTCCTTCCAGATCAAGTATTTAATAGAAAAATCCACACTCATCATAGTGTTTCTAAACATAACACTATGAATCCTTTATTATCTTGGGATTTAATTAAAGACACCCTAGACATGAATGATACAGATTTACCCCATGACCCTATAGAATTTTTCAAAACTATAACTGATATAGTTCCTTCTCAAAAACATGCCCTAATACTAAATAATAAATCCTCAACTTGAATATCAAGGAGGATCTATATGTCCCTAGGTGTTACTGCACCTATACTAATTGCTACTAACTATCATTGAGGTACAGACATTATCAAGAGTATTATATGAATTTGAAATTAATAAGGATGTTTCCAAATATACCAAAAAATCTATATAAACTTTTATTATAAAATAAAATATATATTCAATAGATATATAAAAAATATTCAAGTTGTACATCATTGTATAACATAATAAAGTATCAGAAAGTATATATTATTGTTATTTCATAAATCGATCATCAAAAGATAATATTTAAAATTTTTATTATTTACTAAATAAATTTAAGGCGCACTATTTGATTCAAAATCAAGATAATAACAAAAAAAAAGCCTCTCCCACAACTCATATGACCATCTCTATTCAAATCCTGAGCTTCTACACCCTTTTATACCTGAACCACATTTCTAAATAGAAGTGATCTGTATTAATGAAATGAATCAATAAGATATTCTTATGTGCATAAAATCGTATTTCACGTACTTGGGTATGTAGTGATTCTAATTGATAAGTAGGATTTCTCACTCACTGAAACACACTACCTTGTGAAATTATCAAATAGATATTCATGAAAATTTTAGATGGAAGGCTATGTTAGTGATTACGATATTAAGTGTCATTCCAAATAAAATAACTCTATAATATCCAAGATGAAGAACTATAAGACCTCAAGAATGTCTACCCATATATCAAAGTATTTCAACTAGCATGGAGGTCCTAAATAATATATTGGGGGAATATTTCTTCAATATCGTAATAGATAATAAAAAAATAACAATAAAACAGTGAATAGTTATACAATGAATATAAAAATAAAAAAACATGATTTAACAAATAAAAAATTATAAAAAGTAATGCATCGCAAATTATTTCCCACCTGGGTAATCACAATTAAAACATTTATCATAAATAAGTATACAAGATGTATATAACATAGTATAAAACACTTCATATAGTAAATACTGGCAAAAATGTAAAGAATATTGGTATGATTATATATCATGTCATGGTCTATACCTGATTATAATGGTCAGATATCATATTGACTTCCAACCACTGCAACTTTAATAGGGTATCTACCATACCTAACCAATAATATAAAAAACTATGATTAGATCTCTCTCAACTCACTAGGGGAAGAGTAGCACAACTATATCCATCATTTAGAATCCCATCGATTATTTTAATGACATCAAGTGCCATATGTTAATGGGTAGTGTTCTACAAAAAATCCAAATCTATACCCTCTAACTCAGAGTCTAGTATATCATCCCAAGTGGTGAGACCACACATTTCCATCTTTAGTATATCCCATCGACCATACTCCTCAATCTCATGTGAGTCACACAACATGAAACAATTAATAAATAGGAATTGTACCTAATCATTCAAGGTATACCATAAAGATGATTCTCAATAAAGGTGAGGACATGTATCAAGTACCATGCCATGTCTCATCATCCACTCCCCTCTCAGTAATGGTGTGACTCAAAATGAAAATTGTACGTCTATATTTTTACTAAAGGTATGTTCATAAAAAAATCCTTCTCTTTCAATTATAGTGAATCCATACACCCACATAAAAAAGACATATAATAACATAACCACTAAAATCTTACTAAATATAGTTATTTACAATAACGTCTCCCTTAAAGGTATACCATAAATATAGTATTCATATCCATCATAGAAAAAACTATGAACATACATGAAATAAGTAATATGGAATCATATCCCATCACAAATTATCACTAACTCCCCACACTGTGTCAGTTTGAAAACACCTAGATCCACATATCATAACACATGTCATAATCTATTGATAATGAAAAACTATTCTCCTGAAGATGAAATTAGTCAAAAAAATCAACACTATTATTACATCATTATCATATAAACTATGAGGGTTTCTAATGGGTTCTTTACCCCATACCCAATCACTACTTATCAATGCTAATACACACTCTTCTCCCATTGATGTCTTATTAAAATGTATTCTTTACCAAACCCTAGGTTCATAAATTTGATCCAATCTTGTTCTTATTTTCTATCAAAACACCATTCTACTAATAAAATACAATATTTAGAAAACTCATATGGTTAACCATGGATACCATATTCTAATTATTTAAGAAAACTCCCATGAACCATTCATGGTTTCTAAATCTCATCTATTATAAGAGGTCAGTAAATCCCATAATTCATTGGAAGAGTCCTGCATCATAAGAATTACATAATGAGAGGACATATAAACTCTTGATATACCCCAATACTTCAATCCATTATATGGGGGCGTTCATCTCGATGTGTGAGATCTACAACAATATTACATGCCACCATGTCACCTAATCATTTCATGAATAACCATGTATCCCAAATAATATATAATGTATTTAATTTTTTTCATCTCAATCCCATGACCTATATCAACCACATCATAGACACATCCTTTATTGATTATACATGGAGAAATAGTCATTGTCTCTCACAAATATACACATCATTACGTGGATCCCTCAATACATCGTTATGAATACCCATTTCCACAACTTATATAAGAAGGAAACTCATTATTACTATTCATTTTACCAAATTTTAAGATTTATCAAAAATATAGTAACAATTAATCATCAAAATCATATAGATTAGTGTTAAATTTTCTTCCAATATAAAAAATTAATTTATTATCATTTTCAAGTTCATCCATTTCATTTCCAGTATCATAAAAATTCCTAACATAGTATTTGAAACCAAAACACCAAAATAATTATTTATAAAAATTTCTAATTAGTTATTAAATTTAAGAGAAGATAAATAATGGGTGAAACTCACTATGTTTTATACATTTCATAAATTCAGATGCAATGAAAAGTCAATAACTCAAGGTATACTTTTGCGTACACGCATAATGAAACCCCCACTTTCATATCTTAATTCTGAAATGATCATTTGGAATCATTATTAAAACCTAGAAAAAATTATAGATATGAAATTGAATTTAATTTGAATAAAAATTATTTAAATAGGATTATAATATACTTTAAACCATCATTATAACACCCTATAATCACCCCTCAACAATGAGACCTAATAGATAAAGATAAGGTGAAGTGAAAATCAATATGGCCCTACACATACCAATGTTCCCTTTAATCATAATGTGGATTTCAGAGAACTGATGGTTCTACTTCTGAAATAGAAAAAAATTATAATAGGGCTTAGTCATAACCTATCCCATATGGCTCATATTATGTGGCCCCAAACAAACACCCAAATATCATGGAACCCTGGATTGTAGAGTAGATGTCACACCCCATAGTTTTAAAAATAAATTTAAATGAATGAAACATTGTTTTAATTATATAGTTATAACTAGCCTTTAAACATAATTTTTTCACTTCTATAATTTGAAATTAAAAAAGAGGCCATCTACGGTTGTGATTAGTAAGTTATTTGGGGTCTGATAGAACCAATTTTTTTGTCAATAGTAACATACCCTTTTAAAAATTAATATGAATATTTATATGACCCTTATGAATATTAAATCATATTATTATTTTAGTTTCTTAAGGGTATGAGATAATGAGATCTTGATTAATTTTTCATGTTGTTTAAAAATGTGTTATAGTTTTAAAATTGTTATTTTTGAATAAATCATAATTTTATTTATAAAATAAAATAATAAAATTTAGAAAATTAATTTCAAAAAAATTGAGTTCATTTTTGAATTTTACATATAAAAAATGGTTAGAGTTAATTTTTGTTGATTTTTTGAAATTAGTGAATTTTTTAGGAATAGTAAAATTTGATAAATTATGATAAATGATCAATACTTTTTTTAATACATCATATGTGATGCAATGATGTCATAAAAACACATGTTTAAACTCACATGTAGTTATTACTTTTTGGAATCCCATGAATCAAGACTATTCATAGTCCTGAGAAAAAATATTAAACAAATGATAAAAAAAATGTAAAACCCCTCCCCTCATCCATTGTAAATACCACCCACATTCCCCTCTTCCTATCACACCTCTCATGCTTTGATAATTGTATATGTTTTCCCCAATATCCTTACCAATTCTCTTCCCCACATCCAATACCTACTGGTCTCACCAAAAGACCAGAATCAAAGGCCTTATGGAGGATCTCAAGGAGAAGAGATCAAGATGTTAAAATCCTCTTTCAGTTTCTTGTGTTATCTTTTCAATTCATTTCTTTTATTATACTCTCGTAACCTCCCCTTATACAAGAGGCATGAATTCTATAGTATGATATATACTCTGAATTTTTATCTTGTTTATGTAAAGATTCATCATAATTCTTCTAATCCTCTTCCTCTTATTCTAAAAATAAAAACATCATCCATAATGTGCAAATTTACCAAAATCATGGATGATGTGTTTACAATTTTTACTACTTTCTTCAAAACTAGTAATAAAACAATTTTAATGGTTGAAATATAATTTAAATTGTAAGATATGTGTTATTTCTTATTCTATAGTTAACATATATACATAGTATTGGGATGTATAATTAAACTAGTTCGTGATTATCAATAAACCACAAAAAATATCTAAATGAATATCATTGAAGACTTATATAATGATTCATCCTCATAACATATAAACAAAATGAGTTTTAACAATATTCAATATTTTGTTAAAATATTAATACCATTTAATTTAACTTTTGTAATTTCATTTCCATATGATTAGAAAATCAAATACAAACCATCCATGGAAATCATGTAAAGAACGCACCAGAAACAATGGAAAGGAAAAAAAATATGAATAATTGAAGGTGAAATGATGTAATTAAATGATCATATAAGGTGTTAAAAACATGAATATTTTTCTATAACATATTAATAACAATCTTTTAACCATTATAATGGAGGCTTAAACACATTTAAAGTAAGATAAACCTGAGTTAAGGGAATTCTTAACCCAATTTCCAATATTTGGGTTAACCTTATACTTTATTCATTATATGGTATTAATATTATTTATGTGATGAATTATTATTTATATTATATTATATTAATTGTTTTTACAATGAATACACATATCTATTCCTTTTCATTAATTCTCACTCCAATTATATTTGTAAGGTACTTTCCTTTCAAAATATTTTTAAAAGTCTCTTTAAAATTTCCAGAAAGATTATTTATTTATATATATATATGGAATGAACGGATTCTCTTGATTTCACGATACGTTATTTCCATGATATTTTCCTTGAACATTGTTATGTTGGTTTGATCCTATTATAGCTCAAGATTTGTTTTTTGAGCCCGTTATAGATCAAGATACATCGTTTGATCCCATTATATCTCATGATATGTGTGGTTGGGCCCATTATAGCTCAAGATATGATGGGTGTGCCCCATTATATCTCCTCAATGCATTGGGTACTCCGAAAATGGAATTTTTACAAATTGTTATTCCATGTGTAAGGGTGATTGTAATAGTGATATGGTAAATATGTCCCATGTCAATTACATGATGTTTCTATATATGTTAACGTGTTTTTATATAATGGGTTTTATTGGATTTTATGTTAGAACATGACTAAAAATTTATTTCCTTATATCACTTACTAATATTTTGATGTTCATCCCATGTTTTTAAATATTTTTCATAGGTTATAAGTATGTGTAAGAGAAATAGGGAAGACAATTTAAATGTTATAAGGATTTTCAATGAAATTATGTTTTTATTTACATTTTATATTTTTTAAAAAGTTGATACTATTTTAGAAGTATCATCATGTATGGTTATGAGATGATATATATGTATTATGACCTGATTTATCTAAATCTCATAACCTAAAAATATTCTCAATGTGTAAGAATGTATTTTATTGTATTAAACTCAATATTATGTAATGTTTTAAGGCTGATTCCTTATAGTTGGTATCAGGGGATAGTTTAGATAAATTTTAGTCTTATAAAGGTGTTAAAAGAATACCATAAATGATTTTTAATCCATGGTAATTTTGAATGTTATATCATTTAAATATTACTATGTTTCTTTATCTAAGATATTTCTATTTTGAATGGTTTTCCATAGAATAAATAGGGAAGGTGAAGTAACAATGAACCTCCATGTTGATGTTTGTCTGAATCTACAACCTGAAATGGTAGGAATCAGAATTGAGCAGTTTTTGAAATCAATGAATTATTTAACTCAAGAAATACATTTTTATGGTATCTGTGATAGAGAGGAACATGATATACCATGAAGAAATTGCACTTTTTTGGATAATTTTATGAGGAAAAATCACCCATCATTTGGTAAAACCATACATCCAGTGATATTTGAAAGATAGATCAATGCTCTTGAAATGATATTTGATTTCACGGGATGCTCAGAAAGAAAAAAGGTATTACTATACATTTATTGATTGGACATTTAAGCTGATAAATTTTGTTTTATGGTTACAAATACAAGAAAAATAGTTAATCTTGATAGTTTAGAATGGGATTATTTAAAGAGAATTTTTCTGGGAAAATATTTTCCTAAAACAATTCAAGTCAGAAATGAGAAACTATTTATAGAACTGAAGTAGAAAGATGAAGATTCTATTGTAACATATGATACCAATTTTATAAGACTCTCCAAGTATGTACTGGATTTTACTTGGGATTTTGATAGTAAAAATAATAGATTTTACTCTGGTTTGAAACCATATTTATAAATAGAATTGGATTCATGAGAGTTTAAAAGCAACGAGAAACTTGTTCATTGTGTTGAAAAGGTTGAGATAGAGTTTTTTGAGGTATTTGTGCTTCATGAAGAAAAGAATAAGAATCAATAAGTTTTTTAGGATTTGGGGAGGAATTTATCAAATAAATCTTGAGGTAAGAAAATCAATTTCCCTTCTAGTGAAATGTGTGGTAAATAGCATCCCAGTGAATGGCGTTTAAATTTTGGGAAATAATACCATTGTGGATTTTTTGGACACATGTATTGTGGATGCTAGGTAAATGATCAAAAAATTAATGAGACACCAAGGATGATATGATTTAATAGTAAGGAATTGGGAGATTTGGCTAATGTTTGTCTGAAGCTAGTTACTCAGGCAGGGAATCAACAAGATTGGAAACAGAACGGTGTAGTAAAATAATAAGCAACCACTTTAGTAAATTTTAATCTATAAAATTTGGTGGTATCATGTACATTTCCTATTTTTAAAGATTTAACAATTGTGAAATTTTATTTGGGGTCAACACATTCTTTCACTTAAGATTTTTTTTAAAAAAAATTACGAATTCCACCACATGAACTAAAAACAAAACTCAGAGTAAAAACACCTGGAAGAAATATTGGAAAAAATAATAAATTATAAGAATCTACCTATCTTTTTATGTGTATGGATTTTACCTGAAAACCCCACTATATTAACTCTACTATAGTTTCATGTTATTTTGGGAATGGATTGTCTTTATTTTTTTCATGATAAGATAGATTGTAGTGAAAAAGGAGTTTTCTTAGAAAGTGTTTCAGTTTGTGTACACGAATGAACCCATACCATTGATAACTATCAGGAATCTATGAAACTATTAATAGATGGAAATGAAATTTATCTTTCTCATATTTTTGTATATGAAGGAACTATACATATTAATGTTGTAGTAGTGGTAAATGAATACCTAGATGTTTTTAATGATGATTTGGCTGGTGTTATTCCTAATCAAGAGCTTGAGTTTATTGTTGACTTAGTTCCGGATGCTAGGAAAATTTCTAAACCCCCTTATTTAATGGATCAAATGTAACTTCTAGAATTAAAAAAAATAAGTTGTAGGAATTATTAGATAAAGTATTCATCTGACCTAGCATTACACCATGTGGTGCTCTTGTCTTGTTTGTAAAAAAGAAAGATATTTCAAGGAAACATTTCATAGATTATAAATTCTTGAATAACAATACATTTAAAAACAATTATCTTTTGCCTCATATTAATGAGTTTTTAGATCATCTATAGGGAGGATAATATTTTTTAAAGGTTAACTGGAGTTTGGGGTACCATAAGTTGAAATTAAAGGAAGAATACATCCCAAAGACTACATTCTGTACTATGTATAGTCATTAGGAATATTTAGTCATGCCTTTTGGTTAACTGATGGAAATATTGTATTCCTGGATATTATGAATATAATATTTAATGAGTTCTTGGATAATTTTGTGGTTGTTTTTATTGATGAATTTTTGGTATATTCTAGAATTAAATAAGAGCATAAAAAAATTCTATAGTTTTTTTTTCAACCATTAAAAGAAAATAAATTGTATGAAAATTCAGAAAGTGTGAATTTTTGTTTGAAACACATTTTTTCCTTGGTCACATTATTTATAAAGATGGTATAACTATTTATCCTACTAAAATTATGGTTGATGATGAATGATCAAGACCCATATATATAACCGAGATTCATAGTTTTCTTGGTTTGACATGCCATTACTGGAGGATTGTTGAAAACATTGCAAGGTTGTCAAGTCTAATGACAAAGTTAACACGAAAAGGAGAAAAATTCATCTAGAAGAATTAATGTGGCGTTTGTTTTCAGGAATTGAAATGAATATTGGTGCGTGCTCCAATCCTGGCCCTACCTCCCAAAAGTGATGATTTTTTCATCTACAATGACACATCATTGAAGGGACTTAGTTGTGTTCTAATGCAGAATGATCAGTTAATTACTTATGTTTTAAGACAACTAAAACCTCATGAGTTAAATTATCCAAAAAATGATTTGGAATTGTCTTCTGTGGTTTTTTATTTTAAAATTTTGAGGCATCATTTATACCAATCCAAATGTCAAATATATACTGACCATAAAATTTTGAAGTATATATTCACTCATAAGAAATTAAACATGAGGCAATGAATATGGATTGAATTGATAAAATATTATGATTACAAAATCAGTTACCATCTTGGAAAAACAAAAAAAAGTGGTGGATTCATTGATTAAAAAACATTATGCATCATTAACCATGTTATATTTAGAACATGACCCCTTGATTAATGATTTGATGAATTTTGTCTTAGAAGTTTTTGGTGTAGGAAATTGATCTATATTGTTTTTAGGTTTCAGGGCAGTCATCTCTATCATAAATAATTAAGCAAGTGCAGAAAGAAAATGGTGAATTAATGAAAAAGGTAGAATTAGTTAAATTGGGTAAGTTACTAGAATTTAAAATTGATAAAGATTTTATTTTGAGGTTTGGGAAGAGATTATGTGTTCCAGGAGATTCTTAGTTGAAAAAATAATTGTTTTGTGAAGATCAAAGTTCTCTATTTTCAGTTGATCCTAGTATCCCAATGATATAAAGAGATCTTTTAGAGTATTACTAGTGTGATGGAATGAAAAGATACATTGTAGATTTTACCGTGAAATGTTTGGCAGGTCATTAGGTTAAAGAAGAGAGGCAGTGACTAAAGGGAATAGTTCTTCCTTTTCCAATGCCAACGTGGAAATGGGAAAATGTATCCATGTAAATTATTGTGGAAATACCAAAGACGTATCGATGTAATAATTCTATATGGGTTATTGTTGATCGACTAACTAAATCTACTCATTTCCATCCTATTCGAGATTCCATGTGTTTTGATCAACTTTCTCGACTATACCTCAAAGAGATTTTCAGGTTACATGGTGTTCCTCTTTCAATTGTATTTGACCGTGACCCCATGTTCATTTCTAACTTTTGGAAAGGCTTTCAAAAGTCATTGGGAAGAGAATTAAATTTCAGTGCATATTTTCACCCTCAATCATATTGGCGGTCAGAATGGATGATTCGGACATTGAATAACATGATTTGAGCTTGTTAAATGGATTACCAAGGATTTTTAGATTAAAATCTATTATTTTTTGAGTTTTCATATAATGAAAGCTTTCATTCCAGTATATAGATGATACCTTTTGAGTCATTATATGGGAACGGGTGTGGACCTCCAACTTTTTGCGATGAATTCAGGGAAATAAATTTGATGGGACCAGAATTAATAGAGGAAGTGGTTGAGAAATTATTGATGATCCAGCAATTCATGAAGAAAAATCAGAGTCGGCAGAAAAGTTATGAAGATACTAGGAGGAAAGAAATATCGTTCATGGTAGGTGAGCATGTTTTTCTTAGAATCTCATCATGGAAAAGTGTTATGCGTTTTTTGTAAGAAAGGGAAGTTGAGTTCATAGTTAATTAGATCTTATTAAATCCTAGAGAAAGTTGGATCAGTTACCTATTGAGTAGCATTGTGTTTGATTTTATCACAGTTACACAATGTTTTTTATTTTTCAATGTTGAGAAATTTTTCCATAGGTTCATCTCATGATATGATCCTAGAAGTAGTTCAACCGGAAGAGAACCTTACTTAGGAAGAGAGACCAGTTCAGATTATTAAGCATAGAGAGAGAGTATTGTGGAATAATTTAATACCATAAGTAAATGTATTGTGGAGAAACCACATGTTATAAGAAGAAAATGGGAATCTAAAAATGCTATGGGGGAAAAATACACTTACTTGTTTAATAAGTAAATAAAATTGCGAGGACGCAATTTCTAGAAGGTGGAAAGAATGTAACACCCTAAGGTTCCAAAAATATATTGAAATTCTTGACAAAAAAATTATGTCGTCAGATATAACTATATTATAAACATAATTTTCCCCCTTCTATGTTTTGAATTTCAAAAAACAGTTATCTACGGTTGTGATTAGTATGTTATTTGGGGTCTGATAGAACCAACTTGTTTTTGGTGAATATTAATATACACTTATTAATTGTAATATGAATAGTAATATAACACTTATGAATAGTAAATCATATTGTTATTTTTTTCTTATGGTTATAAGATATTGAGATCTTGATTAATTTTTTAAGGTGTTAAAAAATTTGTTATAGTTTTAAAATTTTTATTTTTGAATAAATTATGATTTCTTTTAAAAACTAAATTAATAATATTTAAGAAATTATTTTCATAAATGGAGATCATTTTAGAATTATAAACATCCAAAATTTATTAGGGGGAATATCTGGGTTTTTCTAAAATTCTTGAATTTTTTATGAATAGTAAAATATGATTAATTACAATAAATGCTTAATACTTGTTTTACTACACCATAAGTGATGTAAGGATGAGGTAATAACACTTTGTTAGAAATAAAATTCAGTTATTTCTATTTTGGTCACATGAATTAAAACAATTCATAGTCTTAAGAAAAAATATTATATTAATGATTAAAATAATGTAAAACCCCACCTCTCCTCCAATATAAATACCACCCTCAATCCCCTCTTCCTCTTACACATATCATGCCTTGAGTTTTATCTATGTTCATCCCAATATTCTTCCCAATGATCTCCCCGACTTCCAAGATCTTTGGGTCTCACTAATATTACAAAACCAAATGCCTTAAGGAGGATCTCAAGGAGAAGTGATCTATAAGTAAGAATCCTCTTTCATTTTCTTCTATTTTCATTTAAATTCTTTTCTATTCTTATAATATATTCACCTCCCCTAATCCAAGAGGTATGAAAGATCTAGTATTACATATATTTTAGGAAATTATTATGTTTATGGAAATATTCATCATCATTATTCTTCTCCTCTTTCTCTTATTCTATAAATTAAACCACCATTTATGATGTGTTGATTTACTATAATCGAGGATGATGTGCTTACAATTTCCTTTTCTTCCTTCAAAAAAAGTTATAAAACCTTTTTAATGGTTCAAACTAAATTTAAATTTTATGATATATCTTCTTCCATGTTTTTAACTTAACATATATACATAATATTATGTTATATAACGAATCTAGTTTGTTATTAAGAAAGTATCACCAAAATGATCAAAACAAATATCACTAATGATTCATCTATTAATTCATAATCATAATATATAACCAAAAAGTGTTTTGAAATAATTTAATATTCTAGAAACATATTAATACCATTTAATTTCACTACTGTAATTTTATTTCCATACGAAAAGAAAATCAAATAAAAAATGGCCTTGGAAATCTTGTAAAGAATGCACCAGAAACAATAAAAGGAACAAAATACTAATAATTTAAGGGAAAAATGATGTTTTTAAATGAGAATATAAGGTGTAATAATAATGAATATGTTTCAATAAGATATTAATAAAACTATTTTAACCATTATATAAGAGTTTTAAACATGTTATAAGTAAGAAGAACCTGAGGTAAGGGAATTATTTACCCAATTTACAATCTTTAGGTTAACCTTATACTTTATTCATTATGTTGTATTATGATTATTTTTGTTATTAATTTTATTATATTATGTTTTATTATGTTTATTTACAGTGCATACACATATCCAATCCATTCCATTATTTCTCACTTCAATTGTATTTTTATGGGACTTTCCTTGTAAAAATATTTTTAAAAGTATCTTTAATAAAATTCAGAAAGATTTTTTATATATATATATAAGGCATGAGTGGATTCTCCTGATTTCATGATACTTCATTACCAAGATATGTTCCATAGACATATTTATATTTAGATGATCCCATTATAACTCAATATATGTTGGGTTGAGACCATTATAGCACAAGATATGTTGGGTTGAGCCCATTATATCTCAAGATATGATGGGTGAGACCCAATATAGCTCTCAATGAATTGTGTACTCTGAAGATGAAATTTGACCAACTGGTTATTCCATGTGCAATGGTGATTTTATGAGTGATATGGTAAAAAATTTCAAATTAAAATACATGATGTTTCAATGCATGTTGACTAGTTTTTATGAAATGGGTTTTGTTGGTTTTTATGTTATCACTTGACTAATGATTTCTTTCCTTATATACCTTACTAACATTTTTTTTCTCATCCTAACTTTTTAAAAAAATCAGTTATAAGGATGTGTAAGATAATTACAGAAGACAATTTAAATTTTATGTTGATTTTTCAAATAAATAATGTTTTTATTTAATTTTTGTATTTTAGAAAATGTGGATACTATTTTAGTAATATCCCCATGTATGGATATGTGATGTTATGTATGTTTTATGTACTAATTTCCCTAAAACAATAAACCTAAAAAGATATTCAATGTGTAATAATATAATTTTTTGTATAAAACTCAATATTTTGAAAAATTTTAAGGCTAGGTCCTTATAGTAGAACACCACTCAAAAATTAACAATGAAACCCATGGCCCAGGAATTTATAGTGTAACCTCCTCCCATTATATTGTTTCCTTCACCATGATCTCCTTCCCATTATGAAGCTCTAATACTCCACATCATTGATCCTATATATTATAATTTCATCATAGTTTTTCATATATTTTATGGTGCGGTCAACCAACATATTTATAACTTGAAGTGTAAAATATATAATGGTTGTTGAACCTATTCATACATGTCATATCATCTTCCACATTCCTAATCATATATAAATTTTTACAGTCTTGTTCCCTATCTATAGTGTGATCCCAACGACCTAAATAGATATTATAATATTTTAGTCTTATCCTCATGGAAAGACACCATAATACATGACATGAAATAATACATGAGGTTAATATAATATTTTATTTCCAATATATAGGGTTCATCACAATTTATTTGTTAAATATCTATGAAAATACCATCATATAAAATTAAATTTAAAAAGTGAAAAACTCCACATGTACCACCACATTGTGACACACACTATACGAAACATGAGCTACTACCTCTAATCATTCACACCATGGTTCACCTCATAAGATATGGAAGGATCCTTGAACTACCACTCATTATGATATGATGATCAATTTCAATGGCATGAATATCAATTTATAGGAAATATTTCAGCAATCAGGTCACACTAATGGGGATATAATAAAAATCATTTATTCTACAAATTTTAAAATTGATATTGAAATGAATCATTAATAATTTATGACCATAATTCATATAATGACTATGAGGAACAAGGAAAATTTTCAAACACCCTAAAAATGCTCCAAACATAATACTAATCCTCATTCATGATTCCAAATTTATCAAGACACATTTCCATATTCCATATAGTAACATGAAATTAAGTAACTATTATAAGAAAATAATTCACTTTTCATAAAAATAAAATCTTATTACCTAATATAATGCACCATATATGATTCCACATCAACCAAACCAATCATTACAAAATTAAAATTATTCCCTTTACTAGATGACTAGGCATAAGAATTATTTCCTCACTTGTCAATGCATCATCACACCACCAGATATTGAAAAAATAATTCCAAATGGAATCAAGAGATCATACAAATAACCATAATGAATTCCTAGACCAAAACTGAATGTACTTCAATTTTTAGAGCCTCATAAAAATAAATCTATTATAATATACCTCCAAAAAGTATAAATTCATCTCTTATTTGACTCACAATCATGATAAAACTAATTTTATCCTAAGGTGGATGTTTAACCATGAATACCATATAATTGTATATCTATATATTAAATAGAATATTTGTTATTAACAAATAATATTGAATCTCTCACTTTTATATGGATTAAATCTCATCCTTCCTTCATCTAGTTTCGCCTCATTCAATCCACTTCAAATATAAAAGTCTTATATATAAAATTTATTCTATGGCATCCATCATGAATAGTGTAATTATCATTTATCTAAAAAATAAAATTACCAAATCAGTAATCCCCATGGTCTACCCATTTTTTAATATAAAGTTGATACATTACCATACCACTCCTCCCTTTTCACCAACCTAAAACACTAATCATAACCAATTAGAATCTTAATTGGAAAATCTTCCTCTAAGATCCACTATATTTGTACCTAATTTAGGTCAAACCCTATAAAATACAATATTTTAATACTCATAATATTTCTCCCCTTAGACTCCTCCTTAAGTGAAATTCAGGATAGGTTTTACCATAACTTATTTGTCACTAATCCTAATTCATGTCCATAATATTATCAAATTCCCCTATCAAGGCCTATAGATGGACATACTATACTATGGTTCACCAAATAATTTCTATTGTTACACCTTTACATAATAGGTAACCTTCTAATATAATCAAAACCATATGAAACCATTCATATGGGAATACTATTGATAAAAAATGTCACCAAACTACATAGGATGACCTATTGACTAAAAGTGTCTAAATTACATTGTATATCCTCTAAGAAATTTTTACTATTGGTATTTATTGACACACCATAGATTATAATTCTATTTGGAACCCACGTAATTATTAAAATTCACAATGTGCATCAAATGACACATCATAATTCAAAAACCATAAAAAGAGTATTGTGTAACCATAAAAAAATCCCAACATGAATCAAATACTTAAATAAAAACCCATTAAAATACTCACTCTATTTTTTATGTACTATGATCCTCTTTAAACCACCTCCCATTTATTCTCACCCACTACCCATATTCATCCAATTTTATCCCTATAAGTTTCCACTCATATACTTCCTATACAAAAAAATGGACTCCTACATGAATTAGTTACACTCCATCAAACCTATTATTATAATCATAAAAATTTACAATTTTCACTATATTTAAACCCCATTTAGCTAAAATTACCATTACATCTTCTCTTACATCACTCATGAAGAATCTATCTCACACGATGGATTACCAATCGCCTATTTTGTCATTTAAAAAACAATCAATCATCAACTCATTATATTCCCATCCATGATCCAAACATCTATTGTAATGATCAATTTTTATTCTAAAATAGAAATAAAAATCAATAGATAAAATAATCTTGTAGATTATTCTCTCTAAACATGAATTTAATAGCTAAATTAGGTGATTCAATTTACATCATGAAAGCATGTGTAATTAAAAATTCATTTTCTATATACCCTCACAAGTATGTTGAGTTGAATAGAGAATCTTATGCCCAATGTGAAACATGTTTCATAGGAATACCTCCCAAAAAACTAACCACTAATGTGGAATTAAATTCGCTGACTATCACACTAATGGTTACTACACATCCTTCCACATAGCATGTCTATATATTTGTTGATAGAAAATCCACACTACTAAGATTCAAATTGTTTTTAATAAAAACCATAGATAATTAGTCAAAACAGTGGTCTATATAAGTATAATGGCATCAAAATGTTATATAGGAACACGTTATATATGTTTTTGTTAAAACAAATATTTTACTGGACTATATGTAATTAGAAAAATCAATCACATATAAGCTCAACCGTTTTATGGAAATCATGAATTCTAAAAATATTTTATATATCAGTACCTCATATTGTCACCATATATATGATAATAACACAAATATATATCCCATTAATTTTTATAATACTTTAATCTATGTCTCATTATTAACTATAAAATTAAAATAATTATAAACCTATAACTAAGGAATCCCAAAAATTTCATAAATAAATGAGGCAAGTTTTTATATAAATATTTA
The DNA here is from genome assembly GCA_963277665.1 of Viscum album. Taxonomy (NCBI): domain Eukaryota; kingdom Viridiplantae; phylum Streptophyta; class Magnoliopsida; order Santalales; family Viscaceae; genus Viscum; species Viscum album. The sequence continues at coordinate 635,688,892 of OY728146.1, read as the reverse complement.
TTTCATATCATTAAAATATATTCAAGAACCATAAAATTTTATTGTCTTTAGAAACAAGGATGCACTAACAACTTGTAAATTACAATATCACCTCCCATATAGTTTTCATAACTGTTGCCCTTTAACGACATATCATACATAAAGAAACTTTTCATAACATGGGGAAAAGGAAAAATAATAATTCATGATCTCAGATACTCAATAAGGGTAAACATGTTTCATATTACTACTCATTTATGAATTAGAAAATAATAAGTATACGAGTACATGAACAGATAATTTTTAAACCATACTCATATATTCATATAAAAAATCTACATTCCTCACATATAGATTGGTTATTCTTAATACATGAATCACATCAGTTTGAAAGAACATGAGTCATCAAAGAATAGAATTGGAACCTGATAATTTCATAATATAGTGGAATGAAGAGTGTCAAAAATATAATAATAGAAGTTTTATATCAAATAAACCCACCAATACATTCATTTCATGTTAATCTTGGGATAGTCAACTGTCTACCTACAATGAGAATATAATAACCACTAGTGTACCCACTTTTGGGCTCCAGATAACCTTTAGAATAATATTTAACATCACAAAATATTTATCATAACCCAATGAATTTTAATTATATAATAGACCTATCCATTTCATAATCATATTGCAATCATATGTATGCTACATAATCAATATTTCATCTATTATTCCAACATAACATAACTAATGGAAAAGTGATACTTCAATATTTCACTATCATATCCATAAAATAATCCAATGAAATAATAGTGATTATATTATATAATAATATTCCAAGTGAATAATAAATATAACTAATGATGTTCTCATAGGTGAAAAATATTTTTTAATGACAAAGGAATCATTTCTTAATTAACATAAAATTTTAATTTTTAAATCACCTAATTAAAGTATAAAAACATAAAAATATTAAAGAAAATATTTAAATTAAAATGAAAAACTGTATTTTTTAAAATATTCCTTAATCATTGAGTGTTCATTATTTTTGGAAATTCTATTTATTTCTTATAAATTAAAATTATGTTTCATATCACATTTCTGATAGAAATAAAAAGTTACATCCTTTGGAAAATGAAAATAATATTTCTTTTAATTATTTTTATAAAAATTTTAACATTAGTTATGTTTAATTTAAAAATATTAATGGATTACTAAAATAATTGTTTCAATTATTTTAATGAAAAAATGGAATTGGATTTAAAATATTCCTGACCAAATAGTAAATGAAATCCAGTCATCCTTAATAAAATTATTTTAGTATATTGATTATTCAAAGAGGTTAATAAGAAAGTAAAACATTATATATAAATATATAAAATATAGGGGATAAGAGACCAATTATTTAGGTGATAGGGACCATATAATTTAATAATAAAAATTTATGTATAAACAATCCTCGTAAAAAATAGGATGTAACTCAAAATTCCTAGCTTAGGTCTATATTGATAAGTAAAAGAAGTAAAATAATCTATAAGAAAATTATATTATTAGACCATATAAATACCAATTATAATGTATATAGTTCATTCATAAAATTTAAACATCATATTATAAAAAAATTATTAAAATGGTCATTTTCAAGTGTTAAAAATTTAATTTTTCAAGAATGTTTCAGTTCTGAAGATCCATTATATGTACATTTATCATGGTTCAAATATCTCCATATTGTTAAAAATGATATTAATATCATATATATTCATTATAAACATATAAATAGTTATCAATGAAAGGTAAATATATAAAAATTAATTACCCCAATCATTCTGATTATTGTCATTACATATGGATAAAGACTATTTTAGTTATCTAATAAAATGTAAAAATAAAGATAAATAATATTTTATCATAAAAACCAAATATTAATATAATAAATATAATATATATTTATTAAATCCATCCTTATAAACATATATTTATATTCATGATGGAAAATAAATCATATCATTATATGGTGGCAGTAGTCTACACTTACACATGAGTGAGAATTTTGTTTCCCATTTGATGGAAAGTGGTGGAAAAAAGACGTGGAATCCTTATAATAGAATATTATTATATTTAGGAAAATATAATAATAATTTTTTTATCTATACAAATTTATTTAAAGGTGGAATAATAAATAATATTAAATTTACTCTTTTAAGAGTTATATCTCTTCATTAAGAAGAATCATTTATATTACAAAATATGACATGAAATGATGATATTCTGGTCAAACCACAATTTTATAAATTAGTATGTGATGATAGTATTATAAAATTATGGGAATTAGTAAATTTAGAAAGTTAAATAATTGTAAATTAGGGAGAAGGGGTGGTTTTATTTTAAAGGTGAGCAGAGGTGTACCTTTCAAATTACATAAAGTATTAAATTAATATAAATTATTTTTTGATTTAAAGAAAATATGAATTTAATTATTTCAAATATAATACCTTTATGAATACATAAAATATTATCTAGTCATATTTATTCATGTTGTGGTGATGGTGGAATACTTATCTTTTAGTTTTAACAGGTGATATCCATTTTCGCGAATACCATGATAACAAAAAAATTATTATTTAGTGGTCGTGAATGAAATATTTAATAAAATATTGACAAATAATAGGAAAATGAATTAAATATAATAAAAAATTTACAAGTTCAAATATTTGAATTTTAGGAATATTAAATAATTTAATAAAATAATTTTTAATATAAGATAGAATTATAGAAAATTTAGTGATAATTCAAATTGTTTGACATAAATGACATAAATATAAAATTGAATTTAGATGAAAACTTTTAAAACATAAATAATATGTAATATTTTTTAAAAAAATCTTTATACACAATTATTCATCCAAATTGAGTAACTATTAATATTTTTAAATTATATATTTTATTTTTGAAAACATGATAATGTATCTTGTATGTCTTTCGTAAGAATATAAGGTAATAATTATACATAAAAAATATATAATAAATGTAGATAATAAAAATAAATCACTGATAATGTTAATCAATATTTAAAACTGAAAATGAAATCCTTTTATCTGTAATAAAAAAATTGTTGTTATTAAAACAAAGTTAGTAATATAATTTTTCATTTATAAATATAATTATAAGTTTGTTATCAATTAAATAATGCATGACCATTTCATATCATCGATTATTGAATGTGAATGGTTAATATATAATCAAAAAAATGATGTAATTTAGGTTTCATGTATATTTTTTATAACCTTATGATGTTATTTTTTACAACAATTTCACTATTTACTCTAATCAAGGATTAAAATATTTACCATGGTTGTTATTCATAATGACCCAGAATAATGTTGACTTATTATCAAAATTTAAATATGGAAATTTAAAATATTCGATATATTTTTCCTGATTTTATTTATATAGTTAGAATAAATATATATTAAAATAATACCATAACATAAAACCAGAACATTTATTTAGAAAAATCCATTTTCCAATATAGTTTTTTTTTCTTTTACCATTCCATCAAAATAAAATTATATAAATATTAAAACATTTGATTTAATGTATAATCAAATTAAATTATTCATCAATTATGATTTATTAAATATTTTAAATTATAAAATATATGAGTCATTCCTTTCATATATAATTATATTCCATCATAAGAAATTAATGTTTAATGTGTTTTAAAAAAAACATACCAGAAGACCTTGTAGGTTTAGTGTATTCACATACGAGATAAAAAAATATTCTTATTTGTTGATTGATATTAAATATCTCTAGAAATTTACTTCTAAAATTGTTCTCTAATTTTACATACCCTAAATAAAACCATTATTTAATACTTTGTGAATGAAAACATTATAAATGGTGAGATCAGATGCACAGTGAGGGAAAAATAGAGACTTCAATGATTAGTTAAGAATAAATGATCATTAGGGTATGACAAAATTAGATAAATTTTGAATAATAAATTACTATTATATCACATATCATACTCTTGATTCATGGAATGAATCATGGTATTTTATAAGACATGATTTATAATGGAATTAGTGAACATGATCTATGAGATCATGACATTTCCATAAGACATAATTTTATAGAATAATGACAAAAATAGAATAAAATTTCCATACTGAACAAAAGTTTATAAATAAATAAAAGATAATATGGTTTAATCCCTTTTACATTAAATCCATGGGAAATGTTTACATCAAAGACCATCTTAATAGATAGATTCACTTATGAAACTTGGTTCACTCCCAATTCTTGTCTTTATTATCACATGTTATATCCATCATAAACCAATGCATTTGAGGGATATATAATTCCAATCCTCTCCAAAAAAAATTATAATCTATTCATATATGTTCCATGAGATCAAAAATCATTCAACATATATCATTACTCATGAAAAAGAAATGATTTTCATAAACATTTCAATAATTAATCATTGTATAACCAATGGAAAATAAAAAACCTTCATAAATATATTATCATCCTAATAAAAAAACTATAAATGGAAATAATAAGGTTGGATTACTTCTATCATAACTCTAGTAAAAAATAATAAAAGATGATGTAATAACAATTGAATAATACATTAAAGGATTATATATAATATTTTAAGAGGGAAATACATTTTTAATATAAGAATTAATTCACTAAAAAATGAAAATATCCAAAATATTGTTTAAAAAAATGCATTGAAAATATATATGGAAACCTTTAAAGGATGATTCAAATATTTGACCTATCAAGATAGATGGGAATTCCATTAATGTTGTGTGTGTTAAAAAAATTATTCTATTCATATTTTTGGAAAAATCACAAAAGTAACTCATTTATAAATTTACATGAATATTATAATTATAACATTATATAAAAACTACAACATGGGTAAAAATTAAATTAAACAATTATAGGAGCAAATATGGAAATAGATGAAAATGATTCCGAACTAGAGAGAAAATTAATCATGTTTTTCATAAAAATAATTTCTCATTAATTTTAAGTATCAAATAGAGGAATTTTTTATTATAATTTGAAATTAATATTTAAAAAAATAAGTATATATTTAAGGTTATTCTAGATAGGTAGATCACAAAATTTTACCATCAAAAACATAATCATGAAATTCCTAATAAATAATAAAATTGGAACAGAAAATTATTACCCCATGTTCAACATTTTATGAATGTTCTAAAACCTCCTATATAAAAATTTTCAATTTATTATAATTTTATAATAAAATTATTTATAAACTTATAATATAATATAATGTCCACTTATAATATTTCAATACATAATTGTCAATAATTTATAATTTAAATTATCATTTTTTGTGTTGAAATTTTAATATTTCATGATAAATTCATTATGGTTATCATAGTACTTATATGTTGATAATAGTTCCATAATATAAAAAATATTAATCATGATATTAATATAATATATTTAAAATGTATTTACATATTTAGATTCATAAATTAAATTTAGACACTATTCATGGTAATGGTAGGTTGTGTGTATGCATGAACAATGTTTCCACTATTCAATGGATGGAAAATGGATGTTAAATAATAATTCACCATTCAAAAATTATGATTAAATAATATATATATAATATATATTAATTAAATATATCCACATTTCCATCTATGTATGTTGGAATGGAAAATTTAATCAAATCGCACTATGGTGGTCGTAGTCCACACATATGACCAAGCAATGATATTATTTTCAAGAAAATTAGAATGTAAAAAAGTTATAAATAATATTTTTTATAGAAGAATAATTATGTTTTTAATATAATTTATATAAAAACCCATCACATTACCTATCCGTAAAAAAACCTGTTGAAAAATCATTCTATCGCCCCATTTATGTGTTGGTCAAACATACACACGAGCAATATTTTCACTTCAATTTGATATTAAATAAGGTGAATAATGGTTCATATATAATATAAGTAACATTATCATATATAATTTATATGGAATTTATTATTATATGATGAATATTAAAAATTCAGAAGAGGTAAAATAATAAATAATACAAAATTGGTTGGGTTGGATGAATATCTCTCCATCGGTGGGCCTCTATTTCATCCATTATTAATGATAATTTCAATTGTATTTGTAGAATAAAAACATCGATAAATCATAGATATGGATGTTTATAATATTATTTTTTTGTTTTACTTGAGATAAATTGATCAATATTGTAGGGAGGAAATAAAGGATGGGTGTCCTTTTATAATTACGGGGTATGATACACATGGATATTTTTGAAAGATTGATATATAATAATTTAATACTAAATAAAAATTGTTCCAAATTTATAATAGATTCATTGGTGAAATTTTATGAGGGTTTCATATTTCTATAAAACAGTATTTCAATATTTTTAATCTCTAATCATACCATTATATCACGGTTTAACCCTTAATAAAATTGTTTTCATCTTAAAAAATGATAAATGTTTTTACTATTTTTTATTTCATTATGATAAAAAATTAATTAGAACATATTAATAAATAAAAATTATTCTATATCCAACAAATAAGTCTATTTTATAAAATACTATTCATTTAATTGAAAAAATATATTTTAAAATAAACCCGTAAAATGCAATGAATAGTTGTCTTCCTAAAAAAATATTTTCCTAAGACTAAATTTCTTTTTACCAAATAGAAAAATAAAATTCATTACAAAGACGTAAATAATATTAATAATAAAAAAACAATATTAACTTTAAAAAAAATTAAATATAATAAAACGTTTTAAATTCATTAATTGAAAACAAATTTTTTTTAATTACTATAATTATTACTCATATTGCTTGAAAAAATCAATATTTTCATTGAATTATAAAAAATTACTTATTCATTAATGTTGAAAATATGATTTAAAAAATAATGTACATTATTTAAAATATATATTCAATGGTTTAAGAAATCAATTATATTTTTTTCTCATAAAAACAATAAAATTAATTTCTATATAAAAATATATTTATACAGATTGTAAGGATATTAATACAAATTGAGAACTTAATTATCATTACATATGATTTATCTAAAAACATTAAACATATTTTTCAAAATATAGTCATTCCAATTAAATATACACATTTACATTATATTTTATAATGTTATACTTTATTATAGTTAAATTAATCATGGTGTTTCATTTATGGAAATCTATTAAAAAATTATACTTATTTGAAGAGAATTGAATCATAATGTCACATAGTGTTACATTATTACCCAATTAAAATGAATTTTTACCATGAAGTTAAAAAAATCGTAATACAAAAAAATAAGGATATCTTTATTTCCTTGCATCCCTAATTTCCAATTTAGCATATTCAAATTTATAATTCCACCAGATAACATTAACCTAGTGAGTTTGCTTGTTTTTTAAAAAATTGTCTCTATTATCCATGAATTCTATCAGTTTTTAGTCATATGAATTATTCTTATTTAGTCTTATAAACTCTATGATCAATAAATTCAATTGAATAGGCAGGTTAATCCCCATGAGATATACATGGAATACATCATGAATAAGATATATGTTTTTTGGAAGTTATAAGCCATAAGTTATTGACCCTAATAAATCAATAATCTCTAGTGAGTAAAAATACATTGGGATTTTCATTCTATTTTTTCTGAATATCAACACTATATTTAATGTAGAAATTCTTAATAATTCCTTCTAGACATATTAAATTTCTAGATTTCATGGAATATATTTAGAACCACATTTATATCAACCATGAGGTACCTTAATATAAGGACCCGGCCATAAACATTACATAATCCTAAATTAAATGAATAATTCAAATTGAGGATCTTTTTAGGTTTAGAGTTCTATAGAATTAGGCCATAACTATTACATAAAAACTTGAATATTACATGTAGACACTACTACTCAATATACATTTTTTCATAAAATAAAAACTCTTAAAAAGAATCATGTCTAGTTCCATGTTTTTGATAGAATGGCTTTTCCTGGATCCCATCCTTGACCTTATTCATCTTTAAGTGCTGTGGAAAAAATCTCAAAAACATGGGATGAGAATAAAAAGCTTAGTTAGGGTTATAAAATATGGAAGGAAAACATTATCCCATCATTAAATACAAATCAATGGAACAATACTTTTCAATCATAACATACCTTACGAAATCATTAGATTTATGAATAACACGCACAAATCATAAATCATAAAGGTAACTTATGGATTTCATAACATAATTACATTGTAGATATCACAAATACATAGGGAGTCACATTTGGAATACCCATCACACTATATTCCCTAAATCTATTAGGATAAATAGTAACGTTTTCCTCCATCACATTACCAAATGCATTGGAGAGCTATCTCGGGCTCACTAGCCCTAGGTTTTTCATGGAACCACCCATATACGTAAACAATGCCCAATAACCATAACATATTCATAACAAATAACACAAGAATCAAGGAAAGATAACATTTCCACATTCTAATAATAATATATCAAATCAAGATATTGAAGTAAACAATGATTTATCAAAACATTTTCAAAACCATTTAAAACAATTAATAATGATATTTTTGAATCAAAGTGTCCCATAACACCTTGAATCTTTTAGATGAATTATCATTATAAAACATTAATGTCCATATAAATAAATAAATCCTAAAAAATATTTTTAGAACATGGAAATTAATGAGAAATATTTAGAAGAATAAATCTTTAAAACATTTAAAATGATATTTTAGTTATAGAGTTTTTAACAAAATGAGAGAAGCTTGAATAAAAATAATTGAGGAAGAACATTTAATCAGAACTTTATAATATCATGATAATAAATGTATTCATGATATAATATGAAAAAAGATATTATATACACCATATAAGAGTGAATTGGTGCATAACAACAATGAAGTCTCAGTGGAATGTAAATTGAGATGAAATTCTTTATAAAAATGGTATCCTTATATTAAGGATAAATAAATTACAGAATAATGTGTGAAAAATATAAATACACTCAATATGATTATATATTAAGTGTAAATCAATCATAGGACATTCACATATGTACTTTTATAAGACGAAACAAATGACTTATAAGTTTAACTCAATGAATGAAAATAGAGTTAAAATTACTCTTATCAAGTTCATATCGATGACTTGAAAATTTATCAATGGAGTGACTATGTGTAATAAAAAAATATCCACACAAAGGGGAGTGGAAATTACAACATAAATAAATAAATAGTGATTCCAAACATAATCATACCATGACATAATTAACAATTAGAAGATTAACCCAAGGAATGGAAATTGGGTTAAAAGGTTCTCTTACTGATTTTGGTAACTTACGAAACATACAACCCATGAAAGAAGAATCATAAAATTAAGATGTAAATACCCATAAATTTAATTATATTACACAATGAATACAATCATGTGCAGTACATACACCACAAAAAAGTAAATAGTGGCAAATATAGCATAAATCTCACGGGAATAAAAAGTGAGATGAAAATCCCATGCCACGTTGCAATCAATTGAGTCCTATGACCAAAAGTTAATAACCTACAAATTATTAACATATTAAAATTAATATAAATATAATAATAATAATAATATATCAAATGGAAGTACACAATATACCTCATGCAATAAATAAGGGGCGAACAAAGGAAGTCTCATGGAATTAAAAGTGAGATAAGAAACCCCTTGCCTCGTGTCCAACTTGACACATTTGTTCCTTGTCCATCCTGAATAATAAACATAAGTTAGTTACCAATTTCTTAAAAACATTTTTCATGTTTATTTTTTCTTTTATATCACGTATTACCATGTTATAAACACTATGTAATCATTTAATTTAATAACGGTCATTTTGTCGATATTTGGTACTTGAGTAAAAAATGACCTTCTTATAATTACCAGTTGATAATGTGGTCAGATATCCACTGTCTCCAGAATTATATTAATAATTTAGATATCATATATATCTTATATATCTAGTATATATATGTATTTATAATAGTACATAACATTTGGAGGTAAAAATTGAAATGCACCGTTCCTGGAGTTGGTAAGTCGTACGTACGCATGAACGCTACATTCATTTATATTTCATATTTAATGGAATTAAAAAATAAGGATACATAGGTATATTATAATTATATTATAATATTATATATAATTTCAATAACAACATTATTTATATGTCCCACGTATGGTATGAACGAGTCATATCACTCTGAGGGGGCGGTAGTCTGCACTTACTCAAATGAAATTATCGCATTTAGTCATAATGGAAACCATAAAGGAATGATATAAACTAAAAATAAAGAACCATAAAAAAACATAAACATAATATATATCATATATAAATACATTTCCATAATAATGTCCACCATAAGAGGCGGTAGGAGATAATTGAACAATCATCATTTCATGAGGCATTAGTTTTCCATCTATAGAAATAATATGCCCTTTACCCATTAGATGGAGGTGTATATAAGTGTAGTTAGAATACTTCTAATAAAAAAATATTATATTGAGGATACATGTGTTTTTATAAAAGAAAAAAAGTAAAAGAGTTTAGGGGTTGGAGAAGTAAAATAATAGAAATGAATTTAAGAGAAATTGTTACCTTTAATTCGGGTAACTCCCTTTGGTTTGAACCAAAAGGACTTCTTGAAGTGACTTATGCCTAAGTTAAGGCTTCTAGGAAGAAGATAGAGATCTTGATAGATTATTTGGGTAGGGTTTGGATGAGTCAAGTGGCTGGAGATTTGTGAGGAATGGGTTATAAGTGAGGGATTTTTATAAGGGGGAGGATGGGCTCTTTAGGAAAGTGTGAAACTATTATTTTATTATATAATGATTTTATGTTTAAAATGTCCAAATATTATTAATGTTAACGATAAAAGGACCAATTGTCGAAATAAAGTCATCCAATAAGAATTGGACAGGTTTTGGACATTATTTAAATCTTTATAATCTTATTTATTTAAATCTTTTATTAATGAGGTAAACACTATATCATTATTCTGTCTTGAATAATTTTATTTATTTGATTATAAAATATATAAAAAAAATTACCATGATGTGGGAAATCTCTTTATCTTTCCAAATAATATTTATAGTCAAAATGATAACTTATTTAAGGCTATGTAAAAATTAATTTTCTAAAATATATTTTTTATGTCATTTTTGTCTTTACTTTAAATTATTAAAATAAAGTGTCATTATCACTCCCATGTGGCTCCATTGGGTCCCCAAATCGACCCAAAGATGCCCATGGTAGAATATGTATCATACAACAGGATTAAGACACATGTTAGGGTAATTTCATATTATTATAAAAATATTTGTTTACACTTATTTACCAGATTTACGCTTTAACCATGGTAAATAAAATTTTTACTGAAGTAAATATTCATAATTTATAAAAATAAAAGTTACCTATTTACACAATTTTGACCTCCTGATTTTATATATTAAATACATTTTTTAAAATTCAAAACACATAAGTGGCAGAAATTAATTTAAAATTAATTCCCACTGTCAAAACGAAAAGCATTTTTTTTGGAAATATTAACTATCAAAAGATTGACACTTGTTTATATGCAATTTCATTGTAAAATTAATTCCAATGACAAAAATTGGATTAAAAGGTAAAAATATAATCTAATTTACACTTTAAAACTAATTAAAAATATAATAAAACCGTACAAATAAATTAGATATAAATGAAGTTCTGAATTAAAATACAGTATTTTTCACTTTTTATTAAAAATTTAATTTTTTCGGAGAAATACCAAAAATTTACCCAAAGTAAATTTTGTTTTCCGTATTCTAAAGAATAATTTTATTTTCTCAAATAGGATATATAAAAGTGACAGAAACTATATTTAATGAGGGTTCTCTATCAAAAGGCGGTAAATCAACCTTTTAAAGTAAATTATGCTTAAAATAAGATTATTTCTTAATTTAGCCTCTAAAATTTATTGGGTAAATGTAAAAACATTTCAAAAACATGTATAATCATATTTTTGTTAGTTATATTCATTCCCTCCAATACAATGGCTAGGATTTAACTACCATTTGAAATTATAATATTATATTATTATAATGCAATGTAAGATTTCAAGGAAACCCATTGTTGTGTATCGGTTACGCCATCAAACATAGAAACCCCTTTAAAGTAAAATTAAAATTTAGTTCAAAAAATATTAATTAAAATGAAAATTTATTATTTCTTTATTTACCTGGGATGTTACCCATAATGTGATACTTAATGCCTCCAATTTATCTTTTATTTCTTTAGTTATCTCATGTCCTAATACCACATTTTCTCAAATTCATAAACCAATGGATTTCCATGCTTATTTCCAAAAATGGTTCCATAAATACAAATTTTAATTCATGAGTGAATGTAATTTCTAAATTAAAACATGAATAGTGAATAGTGTTGATCCCAACCAATATTTATATCCAAATAAAATGATCTTAGTTTATTCGATAGGGTTTTAATGGTTTTATATGGAGGAATATTTTTCTGAGGACGATCTGAAGTAGTGAACCACAAATTTGAATCAAGTTCCTACTAACTCTTTTTCCATATCATTTATGTAATATTCTAATATTGGTCGAATTCAATAGAATATGTTACTCTAATAAACCATACAATATTCTTAATATATATTCTATAAATTTTATCAAAATTTATATATTCTATAATAAAAATGATTTCTTCTTAATTCGTAATGTGGTTAAATAAAATCCCAATAGTAATATGGCATTAAAATAATCTTATGCATTTTATGAAAAATTTTATATTATCCCTAAATTTTTAAACATATTATTAAGCATTTATTAAAATAAAAAACAAATAATTACTCCCCAAAATCATGAGACTATGAGACATTGTAATAATAGGTTTATAATATACCATAGTGAGACTAAAATAAAATTTCACTATTTTAGTCTCCATAATAATCTCCAAAATCCATTTGATCTACCAAAAATATGTGATATTTCTGAGGGAATACATAGACAAAAGGTTTAATCTAAAAAACCAATTAAGTGTATATCATGATATGGATTTCTAACTTTTGATTAAATGTTATAACATTATAACATAAAATATAATTATCAAGAGTAAACATATGAGAACATAAAATAGAAAACACAGTATCATAAGATCATGGAATCTTAAGATTTATGAAAGTAACATAAATCCTGATATAAATGTTATTTAGGGCTAATATCCAAGACAATATCACATCGTCTACAAATACCATTAATGGAATTTTTTTATACCATAATTCTATAAATGACTCCTCAGGCGACTAAAGATTAACCCAATGAATTGAAGTGATATATAGGCACACCCATTATAAAATAGTCTAGATTATGTGTTTCACAAATGAAAATAATTAATAAGGTTGAAATATAATAATTACTAGTTGAAGGAAACAAGTTATGAAATTGTGTTACATATCATAATTAATGGAAATTTTATAATAATGAAATCTGAGATATGAACATTATGAATTAGTTACCCTATAAAAGTAAGGTAGAATTAGTTTGGTATATATGTTACCAAAACATATATATAATTTATAAGTAATTAATAGCATGTAAGGTTTTTTTCCATTTATGAATATGTTTTAAGATATTACATGGAATACTTTAGGAGGAAAATATCCTTCAAACATTGAAATCACATCCCTGATTTTTTAAAAGAAATCCAAATTATTATAGAAAAAATTTCATTATAAAATACCATGAAAACATATAATGGAATATTAAAATAATCTATTGGTCATGATAGATAGTATTTTTATACATTCATTATATGTTAAAAACATTTCATTCACACTAGTGTAAACATTTTAAAAATCTCTTAAAATAAAAAATGATAAAAATATTATGTTAAAATAGTTCTATGAAAATTCATAAATTGGTAAATACTTGTTTAATAGATAATTTGGATAATGATGGATACATTGTTGATAATATTTATTAAAAACAATGATATGGGAGAAAACATATTTTTAATAGAAGAGTGAAAAAAAGATATAATATATTGAAAATAGTTTCTCAATAATTTTGCGTTCCAAAGAGAGGGAAATTTTATAATTAGGGGATAATTTCATAACATTCCCTTGGATAAGATAATATATTTATTTAGGATAAAAATAAAAAACAATTCCAAAAAGGGGTACATAAACATTATCAATCATGAATAATAACTACATTATCAAATAAACCATTACCGCTTTAGTAAAATCTAAGTCATAACCCTCAAAAAAGAATTAAAATAAAATGAATAATTAAATAAAAAAATATGATTGTATTTGAGATATAATCATTAATTGGTAATTATATGCACCACTTAAAGAAATAAGTGTTGAATAGGGAAAGTATCTCATAATAGTAAAAGTTAGATGAGAAATCCCTTATCATGAGTTCATACTTGTCATGTATGTCAATTATCTCCTATAAAATAAAAATATATAATTTTTTTTAATTATGAAAAATATCCATGTTTAATATCATATACTTAAAACATTTACTTCATTAAATTTAATTTTATATTCAATTATGTATTTACTTTTTTCTATGTCATTTTTTTGGGTATTCTCTATTCATAATCTTCAAACGACCTCAGTGAGTTGAATGTGGTCAAAGGGGTCATTATTCCATTATCATCGGAATAATAATCATGAATATATATAATTTTTATACATCAAATACACTTTTTAAATCAACTATTAAGTAATTTTATAAAAATAATTAACTACATTACAATCATGAATATGGTAGGTCATTTGTACACATGAGTATGATATACCATCTATGTGACTCGGTAATAAAAAATATGTTCAAATCACTTGACAACGTGGTAGTTCACTGTATACATGAAAGTCATTTTATTTTTTCAATTTTTTGAAATTAATGAAGGAATATGATATAAAATATTTCCATAGTTATTCATATTTCATTAATATATAATTGTAACATTAAATATATCATTATGAACAATCGTTTGATGTGATTTTGGAATATGAATGATTTCGATTTGTGAGGTTGTAGTCTACCATACAAACGAACGACGGACTCATTTTCCATTTGATGGAAGTGTATATTGATTTAAGTTATTCTCTTAAGATAATATCTTCATAGACTCTGGTACATAATGATGTTAATTAATAATAATTTTTTATAAATATTTGAAGGAGGTTGAATATGAAATATTAAAAATGTACTTTTTTATGAATGATAATTATTCTTCAGATCACCTCATTATGATTATACCTAAACCATAACTATATTTACTTTATGGTCATAACATGGATTCTAGGACATTACTATTAATATAAAAAAATTTATTTTTGAATATATTGGAAAAACAATATGTAATTATTATTGTTATGTTGAGAGAAAATTGGGTTCCCTATTATAAGTGGGGGGGATATGCAATGAATGATTGAAATGAAAATATTATAACAAAATTTTAAATATGCCTCAAGGATAAAAACTGAATCATTATCAACCAATAAATTATATATTGTAGAAATTATTCACTAAATAGTTTTTGGATAGGTTTTCATGTCATTTTGATCCTCAAATTTTTTATTTAACATAAAAAAATACCATTTTAACCTTAAACACGGTAATTAATATGTACTATTTTTAATATTTTGTTTGAAATATTTTTTAATTATAATAAAATATTACTTATGATGACCAAAAATATAGAATCTATTTTTTCAAATTACTCTTCATATGATTGGAAGGATTTATTTTAAACCTCCGCCCAAAGAATTGAATAAAAACAATTTACCAATGAAAATGTTTTCATAACAACATGAAGTATTTATATTAATATTTGACATGAAAATTATTCCAATGGATTAAATTCAAATTATAATAAAACAATTAACTAATTTTACATTTGAACCATTTAAAAAAAATATTGTTGTAAATGATTTAAACAAAAATATATTTTTCAATAAATATTATATTTTTTCATACCCAATAAAAGAGTAAATATTTTATAAAAATTCCAAAATCTTTTATAAACTAATATTGATATTTTTATTCCAAAAATTATTTGCATTTAATAATTTAAAAATTATGCAAGTTCTATAAAATAATGCAATTTTATTGTAAAAAGTAAAAAAAATAATTTTTGATTTAATATACTATTTTAGAATAATGTAAAATGCATAAGTTGAGTTCTTATTTACTATTAATTTTATATAAATTTATATTTATTTGGTACTTTATATATATTTCATATTTTATTTATTACTATTCATAAATGAAAATTTAATATCATTTCTTTAATTGTATTATATTCCACGTGTTTTCTAGGATTAGTGTTGGGTGTCGTATATAATATCGAACATTATGTTCTTCTTTTTAAATATTTTGGTGCTAAATTATAACCCCTTAAATAAATATTATCTTTGAACCATGAACTTTTGATTAGTAGTCAAGGTTTTTACACTTCAAAATACTATTATGTAAAAGGTACATCGTAAAATGGTTTAATAAAACTACCTCTAAAAAAGATGGAATGAGAAAAATGAAGGTCATCTATAATAAAAAATTAACTGGTTTCCAATTATGTGGAAAATGTGTGGGAAGTTAAAATATGTACATTGAAGGAAAATAGAAATTATTATAGAAAGTGGTAAAGGTAGTTGATCAAAAAAAATTAATGATCAAGATAAAGTTCAGTACTATAGGACCATAAATTCATGATGAGTTAAAAGTTTTTTTATTAAGGTAATAGGATAAGATTTATGTTTAAATATATTTTCTAGAGAGTTAATAGATTCATTTACTCTTAATATTGAGAAAAAAATAAAATATACTTGATTTATATATATTTATTTTAAAAAATAATAATTTCATCCATTCATTGTGATTCAATCACTTTACGCCTCACCAATCTTTATAAGGACTGAATATTAAATATAAATTTTTTATTTATAATGAGAATAATTAACTTTTAATTGATCATAAGATTCATAAAATAATAACATGATATTCCTCATGTTATTTTTGAAACCAAAATCATTATGACATAATCAGATAATACACAAAATGAATATGAATATATAAATAACCAAAAATCAACAATAAATCTTATGTTTTAACTCAGAACATTCCTTAAATAAATAACACTATATCCCAATAAACCTGAAAAAACCACAAAAGAAATTATTTTTTTAACCACAAGTTTTATTTTAGACCCTTCATGATACATATCCCAAATGAATAACAACATTTTTCTAAATAATTCTTTATATTTTAACAAAAGTTTATTTATATCTCAACCAAATAAAATATTTCCCAAAATATCATTCCACATAAAAAATTCCTTAAAATTATTAAAAAAATTAAACCTATAATATGCCTCCTAAATTAAACTTAATATTTATCCACAAAATTATTTATGAAAAAATAATTTTATAATAAACAATACATCACGTAGACTAGTGGTAGGTGTTACCCCCTTATTTATCTTTAGTAGTAGGTTCAAGACCTGTGGCCTTATAGAATACAATTATTTGTCACACAACTTGTAGAACATACATTTTCTAAACAATAGACGAAAATTAATATCATAGTCATAATTCTCCAAGTGCATTTAATATTATTAGAAATATGATGAAAGACATCATAAACAATATTAGTTACTATATCACATTTTTTTTACTATGTCACTTTCTATAAAGCTCATTTATTTCCCCAAAAGTAAATAATTTTAGTTGAATATAAATAATTTATCATGACAAATATATCTAATATTATCATTTCCTAAATCATTTTTTAATATAGAATATAACATTTCTATTAAATCTTATTTATATTTCATTAGTACCTATTAAAATTTTCTTTATAATCCTTAAAAAATTTCTTAAAAACATCCTTAAACATTCCATGGTTTCTATAACCATAATACCATTTTAAAAATACTTCAATAACATGAAACCCAGGTTAGAAAACCTAAACACATCAATAAATCCACTTAAATTGTTTTAATAAGATATGATATTTGATTTATTCCAGGGATTAGATAATTGAAACAAAAAATGACCTACTTACCCAGGTCTATGACATTGACTTATTAGTGGTTCCTTATGTTATATATTGTTTATCTATGTCTTGTTAACTAAACTCTTTATTCTTGTTCATAATTTAGCTACTTTGTGCCTTACTTTTCTATATTTAACACATATTTTAGTTCTGTTATGGTAGTTTCCATGGTTTATCTTCCCACATTTTTAACATATATGAAATTGAATATTATTTTCTATATCATCATTAATACATGAACATCAATTATATGAAATCCTACTCCCCATTGGTGTGTTTGTACATTCAACTATTTTTGAATTTTTAATCGTAATTCAAGATATATAATTTTTCATTATCAAAATTTTTCTAACTTATATTCCTATCATATTAGTCATATTTATTTGGATATAGTTTCATTTCCAATCAAATTGGTTTTAGAATTATTTCTCCTATTTCCCATCATTTTCTAAAAATAATTAAAGAAACATGTTCAGAATGAATTTACATAAAAACAAGGAAACATTTGAACTTAAGAGGGAAAATTATTAATAATAAGTAGATTCTTATGTATGAGTCTCTAAGATTCAATATTTATTTTCTATTGTGATGTTTCCAATTATATTTTCTAATCTAGAAACTTTTTAAGTCATTTATAATTGTCTATAAGAAGTTTTCAGAATATCCAAAACATATACCTATATGTGCTAAAATTGGTGTAAATAACGGATCATTTTCATGCACTAGGTGATGATAATTTTAATACTAATGCACAATTTTCATGGTTAATACCCTTATGTACAATTATGCTCATGAAACATAAATTTTTAATATCCATATAGGGATGTAACTTCTTGGATCCCAATAAATTAATACACAAGTAATATTAAATGACAATTTTTTATATATAGTCGTTCCATTATACATATATCTATTGTTATAAATAAATTATTCTCTTC
Organism: Viscum album; assembly: GCA_963277665.1. Taxonomy (NCBI): domain Eukaryota; kingdom Viridiplantae; phylum Streptophyta; class Magnoliopsida; order Santalales; family Viscaceae; genus Viscum; species Viscum album. The sequence goes on along the minus strand of OY728146.1, from coordinate 635,669,803 downwards.
ATAATCTCCATAAATAATAAGGAATTCGTTTAATACAAACTAAAGATACACAAGCCTCATACACATATTATTCCATGACTTATAACATCATCATCCAAGAATTAAAAACCAAATATCATGAGCCAAAATGTTTTTGGAAGACTGTTTTCATCATACATCAATGTAGGAATAAATTATACATTATTTTTTGCTATAAATAATAGAAAAATATTTCATTTTGATCATCTAAAATTCATTGGATAACATGAAGAATATGTAGATAGAATTTTTTAACTAAAAATATTAGTATGGAAATAAATGTGATAAGGAAGAAGATGTTGTGAGTCAATTGTATAACTTGATATCATAGAAAATAAGGCATTATATTAATCTCATGGGAGAAAACATAAATAACATGGTGGTAAAATATCATGGAATCATAGTATGGGTTTAAAAACATATAACATTACATTAATATTAGTCAAAAATAACATTCTAGTCAATATCACAAGGTCTAAACATTAAGACAATAGATTAGGTTTTCTCTCGACTCTTATACATGAATGCACATGAGACTAAGTGTTTAACTAGTACATTGTACTTTTTTATGGGTTCATCGATCATAAAATTTTCCGGATTATGTATTCCAAAAAAAATAAACCAATAATATGTAACAAGCATAAGAATTACACATGTAATGAAATGGGTTTCATAATCTCTTATCAAATAATAAAAAATAGAAATTTCATAATGATGGAATTTTAAAGATGGATGTTTGAAATGTATTATGTTATAAATTTAAGGGAGAATAAGAAAGAATATATATGTGATAGATTTATATAATTAATATAGAATCAGTCCATAGAATTAATGTTTTTATTCATTGATCATTTTTTATATATATTACATAAAATATATCATGAGAAAAACGTGGTTATCAAATTAAAGTCACATATCAAAAGTCTAAAAAAATGAAAAAACAAATTATATAAAATATTTTATTTAAAATGGTTAAAGTAAAATATAATTTATTATTCATATACTTTATTTTTAATGAAATTGGTTAATTATATATATTCTGTTTAATATGAAAAATTATCCATACTTTTGTAAAAAGGAAAAAAAGTACTTCATTCAAAAAGTAAAATTATTATTCCTATCAAAATATTTTTTTAAAAAGTTAAAAATGCGTGAAAATTTAATAAATAAATAAATTTTAGAGACATTACTTAAAATATTTTTATAAGACATTTATATAGAGGGAAAAAAATTTGACCGAAGAGAGAAATAAAGTCAACAATTAAAAAGAAAATTCTCAATTATTTTAAGTATCCAAGAGGGGGAAATGGTACTATTATAAAAAAAATATTGATAATAAATAGATTATATGAAAATAAATTGGGTTTAATAAAGAAATATCAATAAATTCCCTCAAATTATAACTACTAATAATTAATACTAAATAATTATGAAATTATGAAATAAATCGTACCACATTTTGTAAATTTTCAATTCTAACCCTCATAAAAGAAGTATCTTCAAATAATAAATTAAACACTATAAATTTAAATTGACTCAATATATAAATTTCATAGGGGAAATTTGAAAACCACAATATCACATAAGAGGTGAATATGATATATGTATCATGGAAGTAAAATCTTGATGAGAAATTCCTTACCTCGAGTCCAAACTAGTCGTGTATGTCCATTATCCCCTATATAATAAACTCATATCAGTTGTTTTCTGTCAAATTAAAAAACCATTTAAAAATTTAATTCATTTAACTTAAATCAATTAATACATTAAATTTAAGGTCAAATTTAATTGCATATTTAGTTATTTCCAAGAATGCTGTTTTTAGGATGATGAGTTCATAATCTCAGTATGAAATCAATACATTGACCATGGTAAATGGGTAAATTATTCAATCATGTCCAATATAATAATCATGAAATATTTATTATTTTTATACATCAACTATACTTTCAAACCCAATCATGAAATATGGTTATGTAAAATGATCTACAATACAATCAAAGAGACAATAGACCATATGTGTTCACGAGATGCGTTTCAATTTTTAATGATCATGATGGAAATAATTTAATTTTTTTCATTACATAATGATAATTATATCATATATTTTATTTTATTTTATTATATAAAATTGCATATTCCATCCATGTGACTTGGTAAGAAAAAATGAATGACCTCTCTTTGTTTGGCGGTAGTCTACCAAATAGAAGAACATTATTTATAAAATGGATGGTAAGGTCAAAAGGTATATGATATTGGAATTATAAATAATTATTAATATTCGATTAATATATTATATAAAAATTAAATCCATCATCATTGGAATCCTTTATTGGTGATTATGGAAAATGAATTACATCTGTTCGTGAGATAGTAGTCCACCGTACACATGAACAATAGTTTCATATCCCATTTGATGTAAGTAGAGATGGTTTTAAGTTATTACATTAACAGAATTACATATTATTATTTTATTGATTATGTTTTTATTATATAACCATGATAAATAATTATGTTAATGAGGTGTAATAATACATAAAACAAATATACAATGTTTAGAATGATATATATTCCTTAGACAACTAATTTATGATTATAACTAAAGCCTCTGTATATTGTATTTCAGATCATACAATGGAATCTAAGATAAGATGAGGCAAGTAAAGAATATATATTTTTTGGTATTTTCTAATACATGTGGTTTTATATTAGTAAATTTGATAGAATAGTGGGTGTTATATTATAGGTGTGGGAGAGGATACCCGTGGAATTTTTGAAAAGAAAATGTTATACCCACGTTTAACATAAGAAGAAAGGAACCAAAAGGGATAATTCTCGAAAATAGGTGATATAATATCTATATATATCGAAAAAACTAGTATTTGGATTTAGTTTTGAGTTCATTTTGAAAAAAAATTATTTTAGTTTAACCCCAGTTAAACTCGACTTAACCTTTAACATGGTAATTAATTTATATTGTTGTATTTATTCATTATGAACAAAAAATAATATAGAATAATTATATAATATAAATTATTGTTATTAAAAATATAGACTTCATTTTTACAGCATTATTTAGTATATTTTTTATAATTTCATTTAAAATTATACTAAAGATGTGATGAAAATATAGTTTTCCATAGAAAATGAATTCATAAGTATGAAATGTTTTCATATAATAATTAAACATTAAATTGATTAATATAACCTAAAATAGATTAATAATATTATAATTGAATTAACTTTACTTTTAATCCTTCTATAAAAATTATATGATTTTAAAAAAATGAATGTTTTTAATAAAATCTTGTATCTTTCACTATTAATATAAAAAATATAACATTTTAAAAACTTTAAAAAATCTATCCTATGATAATTATGAAATTTTTATTAGAAATATGAATTTAATTTTATAAATTATAATTACAAACAATTAATAACATAAAAACTCTTCCGATCAAAAGGAAATAATATCATAAATTAAGGAAGCAAATTTTTTATAGAAGAAAATATGTTTTTTAAATAATGAGTACTTATTTAATTTGAATTTATCAGAAAAATTATCTTGAGTAATACCTTTATATAATATTCAAGAACCTATTTTATACTTTTAATATTCACAAATTTAAAGGCTATTATATAATTTTAATAAATTTAACGGGTCATTTAAGATTGTTGTTTCATGTCCTATACACCGTCTAACATTATGTTTTTCATTTAAAATATTTGGGTGTTACAAAATCCATGGTGTGTTTTTAATTTTTCCGTTATATTATAGGCAATGGTTATATAATACCATTTGACTTATGTCTCTTATCCTTAACGTAATGGTCAACTATGAACCATGATAAAAACTCAATAATACCTCTCTTCATGTTATCTAATCATAAATTATCTTTTAAATCACTATACATATTAACACTTCAATGAATAATTGAGAATAATAGATTATGAGATTCATTAAAAATGTCATTCTTTAGATTTTATATGGATAGGACAAATATATTATTCCTAAACCATATCATTCCATCATAATAATGGATAACTCAACAACATTTCTCACCTTTTTTATAGAATTATATAATCCTTTTGTTCCTCTTTGATATTAAATTTGATAAATGGTTGAACACTCATTAGAGAAAGGTAAGATGTCTTTCCATAATTTATTATTTCAATGACCATATTTTTTAAATCCAAATATACTGTATTTTTATGATACTAACCATAGATAATGTTTCTTGACACTTCAAAATCAGATTATCTCCCACCTTATTCACCTTTATGTGGTGGTAATGAGTTGATCAATCATAGTACATAATAAAATCCAACAATCATCTCCAGAAAATATTCAAATATTTTTATGAAAATATATACATTAATATTTTATGATCATTATATACATCTCACCATTATCTATAAATATATTTCCCACATATCATTATTTTTGAAAATTTCCAAATCTACCAATAAATCATGGGATGGGTAATGTTTCTCAAGATACTGCAATTTTGTGGGGCATAAGCATTATTGATATCATTATTCATGAAAAATCATCCCAATAAATTCTTATATTCATTGCAACAGACAATATATCCTTCTTCCATATATGGGTAGTATAAGCCCATGTGAACATACTAACCTTTTTGGTACCTTAAAATTTTATTCATATTTATATTTCAAAGGAATATGGCTCCCTTTAAATGAAAATTTTGAGTGAATTTATCAACCATTATAAATTCTCCATAATGAATTGATAATGTAATTATCACCCTTAGAGACTATATATCATTGTCATAGTGGTTTTTATAACCTAATTGTACATAAGACATATCCATCAAAACACCCCCTCTTGAGATTATATTATTATTAAAAGGTGGTAATTTTTTATTCAATTTACCATTTTATGGGGTATTCAATAAAATTACTATATTATAATCATATTATTCATTGAAATTATAATATATAACAAATTATCTTTTAATTTTACACCAAAAAAAGATAATGGAAATATCTAACGAATTTATTTATTAAATCCATGATGATATTGGGTGCATTTATAAGACCAAATGAAATCATAAAAAATGTAGTGTATATACATTAAATAAAATTTCATTTTTGGTATGTCATTACTTTTAACACATAACTAATAGTATCCAGATCAATGATCATTCATGGAAGAATATTGGGCTCTATGTAATTGGTAAGAAAATACTAAACACAATACAATGGATAATTATACTTGATTTTGGTCTTATATTGGTCCAAATAATAAATTCATATTCTATTTAATCCATTATTATTTTTATTAGAAGGAAACGGTTCATCCCAATGTGACACACACGGCTAAATTAAAATATTACCAAGATTCTCCTAGATGTTGTTCTTTAAATCTTGTAAATCAATTGTATCCATTCAATGCAGATTCATTGAAATAGGTATAGTACCGGGTAAGTGTTCTATTACAAATCTACTTCATGATTCATAGGAATAATATTAATTCCTTCTACGAATATATCAATGAATTATCTTACAATAACAATATAATTTATTTTTAGTTTCTTACCATTAATATGAGATAAACATTCTATTTTAAAAGGAATCAAGACATATCAAATTCGTGTAATTTCCACTAAAAATCATATTTTTTGTACCAATTATATATGATCATAGGTTGGTTTAGAATATCAAATTTGACTTCTCTTAAATAGATATTTATCTAGTATTTATAAAAACAAATCTTATACATTCTTAAAATAACATTAAATTCAACTAGAATAAGAATATTATTATTTAATGGAAGTGCATTCCCACAACCATGAATCCAATAATAATCATAAACATGAGATAATATCATTTCAAAATTTAATGTTTTCAATGATAATTCATCATCTAATCATTATGGTAATATTATTATACACATAAAAAATTATTCATATACAAATATTTGGGTAGGACTACAATCAGAAAATACATTAACATTTTCTTACGGATGTTATGTGTAAAATCAATACATTATTATCATACCCCATATATGAAATAGTGATCACAAGATATTTTCCATTATCTATGATATTTATATAGTTATGGAATCAATCATCATAATTAATCTTATTATTTTATTATTGGTTATCATAAACCCCAAATTTCATATCTTTGAATCACTAGAGTGTGGGTGGTTCATAATTTTGTTATTTTTTCCCATAATCATATTCCATATTCTTCCTATAACTTTATAATTATATATAATGATCTCCATCCTTTCATATATAAAATTATTATCATTACCTATAAGATAATTTCCACAATAATTCCATCGACACTTCACGCATAAATAAAATATCATTGTCTTCTCTCTATGGTTTTTATTATTTTAATTTACTCTGAATTTCAAAATATTTTCTATATCAAAACCGTGAGATTGATGGGTAACTCCATTATCAATTTCCAAATTGATAGACCATTTAATGATTTTTTTTATATCTAGTGATGTCCCTTATAGATAATTCCATTTAGATACATTCTTTTATGCCACTTAAAATTAATACAATCTTTCATTCTCGATTAATTATAGGAAAAAACATACCTCACATTTCTTATAAAATTTTCCTCATAGCTACTGATGGATTCATCATACTTATACATAAGATCATGGAATTACATCCCTATTTTCATATAAATAATAAAAGTAATTTATATAGTGAAAATTAATAACCTAAAATAAATATTTAATTCTTGAGAAAAAAATCATAGAAATACTCCATGCATGGAAGTTAAACATACCATTCATGTAAATTGTTATTTTTATGAAAACAGTTAATTTTAAATGAATTTTTATAATTTTTATAAAATTATAATGGATGATAATCTCATGGAAATTAATATTATATTTAAGATAAAATATTTCATTAATAAAATATGATAATTAATTGATTAAAGATTGATTAATATTAAATAATAAATATTAATAATTGAATTTGAGATTTATTAAATGAATAATTTGTTGCGTGAATGTGAATGATCATGCGCTAGACCAAAACTTTTGTATGTGATTATTTAATTTAATTTATTATTAAATTAAATTTTTTCTCTATGTTCCTTCTCTCCCTTCTTCATGTAGGGCAAGTGTTCCCATGGTTTCTTTTATGTAAACCCCTTTTTTCTTCACATGGGTGTGAGTAAAAGGCCTATGTAATCGATGGAGATCCCATGCTAGTGGAGACAGATCAAGTTTGGATCTGAGTGAAAATAAATCCAATAATATGCATAAATGGATAAGGGGAAATCTACAACATGAATATTAATTGGTTCAAGATGTTTTCCCCTGAAGTAAACCGTTATTTTATCAACCGCTAGATAAACTATCCACTAGTAAGATTTCATGATAATACACGTTTATTTTTTTTATTTCTATTAGTTTCGAGGTTATTTCATTATGGCTGACTTTTTGGGATCAAAAAATTAATGAATTAACAAGTATACTAGATATAACTAAAATAAACCATCTTATGCGTAAATATTATCTAATGACTGGTTAATCACTGAGTTAATCCCACTTTATTTTAATAAGAATATATTAATATAATAATTTAAAATTTATTCATAAATGGATAAAATACCTCAATAAAATATTAATTCATTACATACTTTCATTACTTCGGTTAAAATCGAACTATAGTTCAAAGTGCTTAAATAGCCAACGTTTTTATGCTTTCAATTATTGGGGTATTCTAACATGATTTTTTGGGTTGACTTAACTTGGATCACAATAAAGGTTAACTAACAAAGTAGGACATTATCTAACTAATATGAAAAGGTTGAGTAAATCCAATTTAAGTATTTTGGTTTTGGAGAGTACACTTAGTGGATCAAGGAAGTATAAGTTATTGTAGTTGAAATTTGGAATGCCTACCTAAAATAATTTAAGTTTCTGGACAAACCAGTATTGGGGAAAATATAATGGGAATATAGATCATATCCACTTGGATTTACAAAAAATAGGGTATTCCTAATCCAATGGTGAGGGATATTAGGTTTTGATAAAAAATTTGGAGATAAAAAATATAATATTTATTTGTTTATCTAATTATTTTCAGATGAAGTACTAATATTATTATTATTTTATTTTGAAGAAACATAGTTAACATTACTTCAAACATGTTATTGTATTAAATACTTTAGAATTAAAACCTTCTAACTAGAAACAATTTCCAAGAATAAAAAAGGAACCTGCATGTCATCTTTACCCATGAAAGGAAATTGAATGTGTTGGAAGAAATTTTACCACTTTCCCCTATAAATGAGGAAAGGTATGTAGGTAAATCTCTCTATGATAAAATCTGAATGATCCTATAGATGTTCAATGCTTAAGGCTATCAGGCATGCCCAATGATATTTTGAAGAAACTTGATGATATAGATGCCTATAGAATTATGCATCACCTTTTGGATCTCTACCAAGAGAATGAGAGACACGAGAGGTATGATATTTCTAATGATAAGTTCACAACTACTCTTGGAGATTTATCACCATGTGATCCTCGTGTATTAAAGAATATCAATTACGTTGAATGCATGTACATCATAGGGAATAAATTCCATGAGGATTTGCATACAGATCTCTTACTTTCAACACTACCCAAGACCTTATACACAGTTATTGTGAACTATAATATGAGAAATAAAGATAAATCTCTTTCCAATCCTCAGCCCTTGATTCACCAAATGGATAAGGAAATGGGGCATGATAAATTCGTTATCCTTATGGTAAACAAGAAAAGGAAGGGAAAGGAAAATGATCCCAAGACAAATAAATAGTCTAAATATCCCAATCATCATCCTTACGTAGGGGGAAGACATGAAGCCAAGGTTAGGAAAAGGAGGTAGTAGGTTTTACATGTTCCAATCTAGGCCACTGGAATAGGAGTCACACCCCAAATCAATGGAATGTTAATGGTTCATTCATTAACGAGTTCAATCATTCAATGCCTACACATTGGGTATTTTATATATATATATAATGAGTATCATATCTATATCCAAATATAGAAACTAAGTAGATTCCTAAAGGTTTATATAGGATAGGTGGATCTGAGAGATGTTAATGGTGTGAGGCTAGCTACTCTGTCCATTGGTGACTACCACCTCTCAATTCCAATAGCAATGATTTGGGTTTTGAAATACTATTATTATGTACCTATAGATACCTAAAACATATTTTTTTAACATGAATTTATACTGATGGGTTTATTTTCAAATTTCAAATTTAAATTTACTTCTTTTAAAAGGAAAACATATGTTACAATATGGAGCATTTAAATAATGGACTTTATTTATTAAATTATTAAAACCGAGTGATGGAAATTGATAATGAATCTTGTTCAAACAACTCATATAACACCCATCTTTGGAATCATTATCTTGGTCATATAAAAATGAGCATTTAAAAAATATCTTAAGATGGTGACTTAGACTCTTTTGAGCTAAAACAGCATGAATGATTTCATGATTTTTTTAATGAAAAATGAAAAACTCAGAATTTGATGTATAGGGTAAGAAGGGGAATAGATCTTCTAGAATTGGTACACCTAGTTGTGTGTGGGCCATTTCTAGTAGTAACTAAAGGTGGATATTCTTAATTCATATATTTTAATGATGATTTCAGTAGATATGGATATATCAAATTGATGAGGTATAAGTCAGAGTCCATTTATAAATTCAAGGAATTCATGAATGAAGTTTTGAAACAACTTGGTAAGAAGGTAAATAATATTTAATCAGATCGAGGTGGTAAAAATCATAACCAATAGTTCATCAACTATTTATTAGAGTTTGGGATTTTATCCCAGCTCATTCCACCTTATACACCATAGTGTAATGGTGTTAGTGAAAGTAGGAACTGTACCTTGTAATACATATTAAGGTCAATGATGAGTCATGAAGATCTTACATTATCCTTTTATATATATGAATTAAAAATTTCAGAATAAACATTAAACTAAATTCCAGCTAATGTGGAAAATGTAATTCCCTTTGAGATATGGTGTTGAAAGAAACCCATTTCTTTCTCACATGTGTAATGGGTTCTGAGACATTTGTTAAGTACTTCTTAAAAAACATGCACACCAGGGCACGAAGTGTATCTTTATATGATATCCTAAGGAAAAAAGAGTATACTATATATATAACCCCTCAAATAAGAATGTGATTGTCTCCAAAAAACCCATATTTCATGAGAGGGGTAACATCCTAAAAAATAATAGTGGTAGAAAGATTGACTTTGATTAGGTTGTTGCTAAAGAAACAAAGAGTTGGAACAATAATAGAGTCCATAGGTCCCCATGGATGAATTAGTTTCTGAAACACAAGTACTATATAGAATAATAATAGAGGTAATAGATCTAGGGACATATGGTTCACCAGTCACCGAGTATGATGACTAATTATTGGTTGAAAATTATGAACCTATCTCATATAAAGAGTCAGTGGAGAGCTCATAATCTGCATGATGGTAAGAATACATGAATTATGGAATTAGTTCCATGTATCATAACCAATTTTGGGTTTATGTCAATGTGTGAGTTGATGTAAAGCTTATTGGATGGAAATTGTTATTCAAGAGGAAACTATAAATGGACGTTATATTAAGTAAGTAAAAAAAATTCTATTAGATTAACGGTTTAAAAATTATCAAGGAATTTACTACGATGAAATCTTTTCACCATTTTCCATGTTTAAATCTAGTATAATTTTACTTTCCATATAATCTTACCATGACTATGATATTTGGATGATGGATGTTGTAGAGACCCGAAGCTTGACATACATGGATATTACATTACTTCTGCGGAATACTTAATACATAACAAATACAGACACACAAGGATCGTAATAGTTTTGTGTCTTTGGAAACTTGGAATGTAATCTTCTAATCGTGGTGAAAGATCTTCATCATCTCCCATAAAGATATTCCACTTTTGTTTCCTTACCTAAAAATGTTCTATTAATCCTGGGGGAAAATAAAACATAAAAAGGGTGAGCGCAAATGCTCAGTAAGGGTAAGCATGGATAAAATAAAACATACCATATACATTTGAACTTAAAAACATGAACATAATGCTTAAACATAAAAATCTTGAGCAACGACATAAAACATGGAAGTACATAAGGCATAGATCATAATGGAACATAAATCATGATAAAATATCATGGGAATAAAACATGTAATTGTGGAAACAATTCAGCCATTGTTATGATTTCCATAGTAGCCAAGGTAATTCTTCCAAGACCATCTTAGTGGAAAAACTCCCTTTCGGAATCGAGTTCACTCCTCATTTCAGTCCTGTAACACTGAACTGGATTAACTTACCGTTCCAGCCATGTCTATCTCATGAGATATAAATCTTTACCCAATACATTGGAGGGAGATATAGGTCCCACCCATCTCATAATGAAATCATTCTTACTTGCGCCACAAAATAAAATTACATCATTCATAAAAACCCAATAAATAAAATGGGTTTCATAAACATCATCCCATCATCACATAATCCATATAAAAGAAATGGATATCATTTCATAATAATAAAAGTGAAACCATGTAAATCATAGAGACATTATAATTGAAACATACACATATGAAATTATGTCATCTTATATGAAAAATGGTTTTGATAAAACACTTGAAATGAATTATTGAGGAAAATATCCTTTTTCTTCAAAATAATTTTCTTTTCACAAAATGTCGTGCAATTTTAAAAGAAAGGGATCTTTTTGAAAATATTCGTGAAATCTTTTGGAGGAAGCATCATGAAAATAAGGCTTTATAAAACCATAAAAATCCTTTCATGCCATATAAGTTAAAAAAACATTCTCCTCATACTTCTATCGGAAAAGTAAAAAGTGCCTCATACGTAAACAAAAGAAATATTCCTTACATACCATGTAGTAAAATTCAAAATGGGTCACTACAAAAAAAACTGGGTTTAGCGGCGGTTTTGTGGTGGCGGTTCACAAAACCGCCGCTAAACATTTTCGGTGAAGGTTTTGCGGTGGTTTTTAATAAACCGCCGCAAAACACAAATTTTTTTAAAACACCGCGACCCTTTTCCCCACCCCGACCGTGTTCCTCAAACCCTCGTCTTCCCCGATCCCCCCAGCCTCAGCGGCCGCTGCGCCCCCCGCACCCTCCGGCGACCCCCGCACCCGCCGCACTCCTCGTGCCCTCCGGCGAAACCTGCACCCCCCTGACGCCCCCCTCGACCATCGGCGACCCCCGCTCCCCCCGCACCCCCTGTGCCATCTGGCGACCCCGACACCCCCCACGCCCCCCCGTGGCCTCCGGCGACCCCCGCACCCCCCGCGACCCCTTTCGACTTTGGTAATTTTTAGTTCTTCCTTGATTCTTTGATTGCTTCTCATAAACGACGGATAAGTCATGCATAGTAATTGTGGATTATTTATTTTTGTGGTTTATATATTTCTCTTACATTTATTCATGTATTCATTACTAAAATTCATGCATAGTAATTGATACCTCAACCTTGTTCAGTGTGTTATTTGATTATAGTTATTCTAATTATTTATGTCTTCTTGCTTGGTATCAAACATAGGTTTGATTGTTGAATTTTTATTTAAAGTTTTCTCTCTAAATAATTTATTGGGAAAAAGAGAGGAGCCCATTAGAAGTTCCTAAATTATGTAGCTGATATTTTTGGATATGTATATCTTTGTAAATTGGTCATTATAGTGATGAAATATTTCATTGTAATTTTTAGTATAGACTAGTTATCACATTTTAAAGTATATATTTATTGTTATTAGAAAAGAGAGAAATTCTCTCCATCTTATGATAAATCATATGTTATTCTAGGTGAATAAGATTATAATTCCAATTGATCAAGATATGATTATTGGAAAATGGGGATTACTATATCTCTAGTGGTATGGATGGATCTCAGGTTAGCTAATGGTGTTTCAAGTGTTGTTTTCCTCCTGCAATTAATAAGTATTAGGATGTTTTTTTTGAGGACTTTATAAGGTTACCTCTAGATATGGAGGTGGAGTTTATGATTGAATTAGTACAAGGTATCGAGACTATCACAATATCCCATTACTATATATCTCTATGGGATATTAGATAGATAAATATTTAGTTGGGAGATCTTTAATATAATGGATTTATTAATCTGAGTGTGTCTACATAGGGTTATCCATTTCTTTTTACCAATATTGCAAGATTGAGTTATTGATTTTATATTATCTATTATAAATTAAATCATGTTACTCTTAATAATTGGTATCCTTTTCTATGAATTTATGATTTATTCAATCAGTTTAGAGGTTCTTTATGGATTTTGAAGATTGTTCATCGATTAGGTTATCAGCGGTTAAAGGTTTGTGCTAAAGGTGTGTCCAAGATAGAATTTCAAACACTATATAGTAATTTTGTGTTTTTGGTAATTCTATTTAGGGTAATGGAGAAACCATATGTATTTATAACTTTGATAAACCATTTTTTATCCTTTTTTTCATTCGGGACTATATTTATCAATGATATATCGGTATGATCATGATCCTATGAGGAGCATGAAGAATAGTTGGTTATGTTCTTAGACACATTGAGATATCATCATTTATATGCCAATATATTGAAATGTTATTTCTATAATCAATAGGTGACATTTTTTGGTCGTGAGTTCTCTAAATCTAGGATATTATGGGATATTGAGAAAGTAGAATCTATAATTTCTTAATAGATTCATACTAATATTGTTGAGATTCATATTTTCATTGGTCATGTGGTTTCTTATTCTTGCATTATCTTGGAGTTTTCTCACATATTCATTAAAAATATAGTATTGACTTGGAATGGAGTGAATTTTTAGTGGGATGATAAATAAAAAGATTCATTTTATGAGATAAAAAATATATTGACATCTACACCTATTCTTATTTGACCAAAGCCAAGGATGCATTATAAGGTCAATAATGAGGCCTCCAATGTGATGTTAAGATTTATGTTGATATGGAGGAATGAGTTTTAGTAAATGGGTCTTGAAACTTATAATAAATGATAACAATTATCCAACTCATGATATTGAGTTAGTCATGGTTATGCATGCCCTCCAATGTTTATGAAATTAGTTATTCAATGAGAATTTTGTGGCATTTACAAATAAAAAAACATGTAGTAAATATTTTATCATAGGGATAAAAATTTATGATAGAGGATATGGGATGAATATATTTAGTCATTTTATTTGGATTTTAATTATACTCCAAGAAAGTGAAATTTCATTACTGATGCTCTAAGTATAAATTATCAAGTGCATGTAGTTTGTACGTCGAAAGATGAATGTAAATTTATATTACTTTTCTCAGAGATTCATCATGATGTAGTTAATTATAAAGTTCATGTCATTATAGAAACCTTGACCATCACTTTATCTTATTTTTTTATTTAAAGAAGGTATGATTTTATATTATGTGTATTGGGTTTTCCATGAATGGTTTTATAGTATGGATTTCATACCTAGGTATATACTTAGTGATAATTCTCTATTGTATTTTCATGGGTGTAATTTTTTTATTGACCCCGACACCCCCCACGCCCCCCGTGGCCTCCGGCGACCCCCGCACCCCTGGCGCCCCCCGCGACCCCTTTCGACTTTGGTAATTTTTAGTTCTTCCTTGATTCATTGATTGCTTCTCATAAACGACGGATAAGTCATGCATAATAATTGTGGATTATTTATTTTTTTGGTTTATATATTTCTCCTACATTTATTCATGTATTCATTACTAAAAGTGAGAATATCCATCCACAATTTGAGTAATTTCTTAGAATTTATATTGAGCAGTTGGTTCCTTTGGGATATCACTTAATATTATTTACACCTCAACTCTTTCCAAGAATATAGATATGTTCAATAGATTAAATCCCATTTTATAGACCAATTTCAATTCCAATGGTTTATTTTACAAAAATCCATGTGACTTCTCTCCCTTGTAAATTTGGTCCATAACGACATGTCTTATCATGGATAATGAATTAATTAGGTGCTTCATGTTCTGTAAACATATCCCATTGGAAACCATAAAAAATAGTTGGGTAGATAGTGTTATGATAAGTGTGTAACCCGATATTCTTATTTCTCCTCAATGAGGTGTTGACGATGTCTCTTATGGACCAGACTTGTTCGGTTGGTCTGAAGTGGTAAATGTGATCAATGAACCATCTTTATTATATTATGCATACTTTATGATAAATGGTTCATCTTTATTATATTATGTTTCTGTAATCTTACACTATCGTATATTTTGTGTAGGCACATTGTGATATACATGGATAAAAGCTGGATCACATTACCGAGGAACACACCTCAATATGTTAAGGGTTTGAATGAGTTTTTAGATTTTGCAATTTCTAATCGATCCGTTGAAAGGATAATAAGATGTCCATGTCCTAAATATAAATTTAGAACATGGTTGAAGAGAGATGAAGTTTATGAACATTTAATACTAAAGCAATTCCCTAATCAATATTTGTGTTGGATTTGGCATGGAGAATCAAACAATAAAGAAAGATTGAGGACTGATGTTAATCCACATAATGAGGTCCCAAGTTTGTTGCCAATGGAAAATGAAATGCAAAACCTCATAAATGATGCATTTGGCACTGCAAGACACCACTATGAGCATCAAAACATATCAGAACAACCATAAGAGGGTGCTACAAATTGCAACGTGACAAGTGATGTTTTTGAGACTGTAACACAAGCAGATCAAGATTGTAACATATCATTGGATCCTCCTCTTTATTCTGTGGAGCCAAATGTAAGGGAAAACTTCAGTGAGGAAAATGCGTTTCATGATTTATTTGACGATGGAAATCAAGAGTTGTATAGTGGGTGTTTGAAATATTCAAATCTTTCATTTCTGTTGAAGTTGTACCATATCAAATGTCTATGTGGAATTAAAAATAAGGCAATGTCCATGTTATTTGAATTGATTCGTAATGCATTTCCTGAAGCAAAAATCCCAGAATCCTTTTATGAGATGAAAAAAGTTGTAAACAAGCTTGGTCTGAATTATACAAAAATACATGTGTGTCCCAATGATTGTATGCTTTACTGGGGAGAGGATTCAAGTAGACAAAATTGTAAGAAATGTTCATCTTCTAGATGGCAGTAAAAAGGTGATCTTGGAAGTATGATTGAACATAATTTCATGGAGAAGAAGAAAAGGAACAAACCTGCAAAAGTTTTGCGTTACGTTCCTTTAAATCCTCGATTGCAAAGATTATTCAGGTCATCAAAAACCGCCGAACACATGAAGTGGCATTCTGTAGATAATAACAATGACGGGTTAATGAGACATCCACGAGATTCCCAATCGTGGAAGACATTTGATTCATTACATCCAGATTTCTCAGCTGATCCTAGGAATGTTCAATTGGGATTGGCTGCCGATGGATTCAACCCATTTGGGACTTTGAGTACGAGTTATAGCATTTGGCCAGTTATTTTGATCCCTTATAATCTGCCTCCATGAATGTGTATTCAACAAACATCTTTTATCATTTCGATGATTATTCCTGGAAAACAAATGCCTGGAAATGATATTGATGTATACCTGCAGCCTTTGACTGATGAATTGCAGGAGTTATGGAGAAACGGTGTTGAGACATTTGATGTTTCTTCTAAAACAATGTTCAAAATGCATGCTGTTTAATGTGGACCATTAGTGACTTCCCTGGGCTTGGGAATTTATCTGGTTGGAACACATATACGGGTTTGGCTTGTCCCGTTTGTAACTTTGATTTCGAGCCCAAACGGCTACCTCACAGTAGAAAATAGTGCTTCTTGTGCCATCGAATATTTCTTGATGCATCTCAGAGATTTCGGCTGAACAAATCAAAATTTAATGGTTCCATTGATCTTAGACCACCTCCAAAGTTGTTAACCGGTTCTGAAATATTGAAACAGCTTGAAAATGTTAAAACATAATTTGGGAAGGTTCATCATTTGACTGATAGCGGAAAACGAGTGCGAAGTGCATCGTCAAGTGAAATCAGAACGCAACAATGGAAGAAAAAAAGTATATTCTTCAAACTTCCGTATTGGGAATTTAATTCTTTGCGCCACAATCTTGATGTGATGCATATTGAGAAGAATGTATGTGATAATTTTATTTTCACATTACTTAATGAGCATGGAAAGTCGAAGGATCATCTCAATGCTCGCAAAGACTTACAAGTAATGAACATAAAACATGATCTCTGGCCAGATGAGAATGAAAAGTTTGCTTCGTCCATTTTTTCAATGAAAAATAGGGATAAAGATGCGTTCCTTCGAATTTTAAAGAATGTGAAGGTATCTGATGGGTATTTGAGTAACATCTCGAGTTGTGTTGATTTGAAGAATCGTAAGTTATATGGATTGAAAAGTCACGATTCACATGTTTTGTTACAACAGTTACTACCATTGGCATTGCGTACATTATTACCTGAAAAAGTTACTGCTGTTGTACTGCAATTCTGCACATTTTTCAGGCAATTATGTGAGAAAAATCTACATCCTTTATAGCTTGACAACCTACAGGAGAGGTTTGTATTGACCCTTTGTGCAATGGAGATGATCTTTCCTCCATCGTTTTTTTACTTTCATGATGCATTTAACTGTGCATTTGGTTGACGAAGCTAAATTAGGAGGCCCCGTTCATTATCGATGGATGTATCCAATTGAGAGGTATTTTATTTATATGTTTCCAGTTAAGTAAACAATATTTGGAATTAAAATAAATTCATAATATTATTATTATTTTTCACAGATATCTTGGGCATTTGAAAGCATACGTGAGAAATAAAGCTCAACCAGAAGGCTCTATTGCTGAAGTCTATTTGGCCGAGGAGTGTCTCACCTTTTGTTCCAGATATTTGGATGATATTGAGACAAGATTTAATCGAGTTGGACGTCTTGACGACACATCAACTCAATCTCAAATGCATCATAAATCAAAAATATTTCCTGCTACTGGCCGATCAGTTGGGAGGACCTCATACGCGACACTGACAGAATTGGAGTTATTACAGGCACATAGATATGTGATACTGAATAGTGAAATTGCAGATCCATTTATTAAAGAGTTTTGGATACAAACAAAGAGACGAATGAGAGGCCGAACATGAAATGAAAAAGATATAACAAAAGCTGTGAATAAAGAGCTGGTAGAATGGTTTGCACGACGTGTAAGTTTATAAATATTGCAATAAATACAAATATTAGTTTGACACATACAATTTGCAAATCTATTAAATTATATTTTAATTCTTTAGATCATGAATACTGATACTCGAGCAGACTTGTCAGAAGATTTGAAGTTTCTTGCTAGAGGTCCTATAAAACAAGTTAGAAAGTTCGACGCTTATAATGTGAATGGTTTTAGATTTCGTACAGTCGATCGAGAAATGGGTTTGAAAACACAAAATAGTGGTATATTTACATTTTCTGAAGTGGAATACTATGGACAGTTGCATGATATTATTGAATTAAACTACCACGGGCATTTTTCTGTTGTTTTATTCAAATGAAAATGGGTCGATATTATCAGAGGTGTTAAAAGGGATTCCTTGCAATTTACTTCTGTAAACTTCTCTCGCTTGATGGATGTTGGTGATCGTGAACTGCATGATCCATATATCTTAGCATCGCAGACAAAAATGGTATATTATGTGAATGATGTTGTGGATGAATGGTGGAGTGTAGTTACTCACGTAATACAAATAGATTTGTATGATATGGGTGATGAAGTGGAATATTTGACCTCTGCAATTGAATTTCATCAACAACAGGAAGCAGAATTATTTGTCCATCATGATATTGAAAATATTAGTCTAGCAAGGATGAATGAAGTGGATGAAGCAATGGAGCAGGAAACCGACACGATTGAAGGGGAAAATGATTGTATTTACAATTATTTATTCATTCAGCAACCACTTGTTTCATTTCTGTAGTCATTCATTATCATTGTTATATATATTTTGTTTGTTAGTACTGGGCATCTATTATCATTTTTAATATTTTTTCAGCAGAAATTTTTTGAAATATATATTCTGAACTTAATTTTATTTGATTAAATGACAGGAATGTCAAGGAAGAAGTGGTACACCATTTCATCTACTTCTGCGACAGATGACGATCCGTCTGTCCCCACGGCATCTGAGGCAGCAGCTGCCTACATCCCTACATCATCTCCCCCTGCACCATCTCTGACACCGTCAGTGGATGTCTCATTAGAGGATGAGTCATTGCCTCCCCCTACAGGAGCCTCAGCAGTGGGTCAGTGACACGCCCCTTCCAGTTCATCATGGACATTCTGGAGGGTCACAGTCATAGGTACAAATTTTAATTAAATTAATTTATTTCATTTTGTTTATAGTAATTGTTTGCTAATTGCAGATGAAAAAAAATGCAACCGTGGAAAAACAATTAAAAATTTCTAATGTTTGGAACATGAATGGTGAGAAGATAGTGGTGCCATTTGATTCTTATGGGGTCCCGACGGATGACGCTGCAGGTTTACTTGGTCAGATTATAGGTCAGCTGGCAGCGGAGCCCATTTCCCTGCCTATTTCATATGATGATTGGAGGAATATGCCTCCAAACTAGAAAAATGATGTTTTTGATTCTCAGATAAAGGTAATTTTATTACTTTATGGTTTAATTGAATGTCATGTTACTAATATATTCAAAATGAATTTCTGTATACAGATGTTCTTCCACTTTACCGTTACTGATATGATAGCACGGAAGTGGACATTGAAAAATCTTGGAAAAAAATCCTGTGGTGTGATGTCAATGATACTTCGTTGACCGTGCAGCAGATGTATGAGAAGCTTCCCAGTGGGGTATCGAAAGAACAGTGGAAAGTTTTTGTCGATAGCCATCGTGATGAGAAGCGGATGGTATTGAAATATATATTATTATATTATCCTCATTTTACATTTATACATGTACATGAAGAGGATATGGACATTGAATACATTATTGTTAAATTGAATTTTATTTATTTCATGATCTCTCAAGACATAATGCATCAAACTGGGAAAAACAAGTCATCCCGCACACTGCGGGCTCAAAAATCTTTGCTAGAAGCCGAATCTCATTGATAATCTTTTAATTAGTTTAAATATTTATAAGACAATATTATCTATTTAACATATTTAATTGTTGATTTAACTTTTTTTAATGCAGTCACAAAGTTTAGGGCATGAAGCATCCCGAACAGAACTGTGGATGGATGTTCATAAAAAAACAGATGGAAGTTTTGTTAATGAACCTACCAGAGAAGTTGGGGTATGAATTTAATTATTTATTATAATAACTTATTATCAGTTTTTACTGAGTTAATATATATTGATATTTGATTTATAGGTAAAAATTAAAGAAATATGGGATGTCAATCCTGAGCAATCCTACTCAGTCTCCCAGGATGACCCGGTTGGTAAAGTCCTTGGGAAGGAGAATCCTGGTAGAGTCAGCGGGATGGGTTTTAGACCCGTACCATCTGAGGTCTTGGATAGGCCATCAGGGATTTCGGCTACATCTACTCCTGGTTATAGTCATTTCATACCTGAAGATACTCAGAGGGAGATGTCTTCTCTACGAAACACAGTTCACCAGCAGGGGGATCAGATATCTGCTTTGCAGAAAGAGTTGCTTGAAATACATCAGCATATGAGCAGATATGCCCCTGGTGGTAGTGCATCGGCTAGTGGTGAGCAGGTAAATCACAAAAAAAAATCAAAATCACTTAGTTTGCACACTTTTTTTGGTTTTAAGATTAATTATAAATATGCAACAATATTTAATTTTCAATATAATGTTCTTATAGGTGGTAGCAGGTAGTGGAGATGAAGGTGGAGAGGGTGACGATGCAGCATCAGATGATGAATAGTAGTGTTGTTGATGTGTTGAACAAGTATGAGAACGGTTGGTTTGTATATGTAACATGTATATGGAACATAGTTTCCACCAAACATTTCCATGTCCTAACATTTTTTTGATTTCTCATGTTTCCTTCTATGCATTTTATTTATTTATGATGTTTCATTTTATGTCTTGATTTCTCAAGTGTGGTATACATCATTCCATTTAGGCCTGTGTTTGAATTGGTACCACATCCAATGAGAATACCATATATGTAACCCATATTCATATCATTTCTACTATATAGCAGCATTCGGGTAGCCCCATTGTGTAAGCTCGATTCATACCATAACTTATTCATAGAAGTACCTAGGCAGTCCAACTGTGTAAGTCCCATTCATATCACTGTTGCTCCATAGCAGCACCTAGGTATCCTAGCTGTGTAAGCCCAATTCATACCATCACTATCAAGGCCTAATGAGCCACAAAACATTACACAGGCATTAAGAAATTCCCACCTGACAGGCTAATCTTAGACTATACAACCAACATACCAATTATGCTGATAAAAAACTCACGCTCTTACTGACATGGAAAGAGTGTATCTTGGAAGCCTCCCACAATACCTAAATTTAACCGTTATCAGTATAACATGAATCAAAGCATGTATACACTCTATTAAAACACCTAATATGCATCATTACAATAACATCCAAATAATTATAGTTTAACTTAACTTATCCCCCAAATAACCATGTCAATTATTCATGTTAGACTTAACAAAACACAAGCACTACCCATGCTTTTACATTCACAATACCAAATACAATGATATAACAAACTGAATACCAAACCACAATCCACCTATATACCATCACTATAGAACAAAGTGTCTAAACTTACTTTCATTTTTTTAATGAACTCATAGACCTAGGATAAGTCCTCTCTTGGATTACATACATACAAGAAAACACTCATCAGGTGGAAATGAGAATCGCTATTTCACTTGATTAGAACACTCCAATCACCAATATCCCAAGATACATCTCAATATTACTAGTCTCTCTCAACCCTAGTTCACATGTCACATCCTATATAGGATAAATCTCATGGAGAAGCATCTATGAACCCATCTCAAATATCACGAGGAAAATCATAGGCCAATATACCCACTCGAGGGTTCTCATGCATATCACAAATCCCATACCCAATCCAACTATGAAATCTAGGTTACTAATCCAAACTAGAAATCGACACACCATACTTCCCCTGAAGGATAAAGATCACATACATGCACATATATATTAATGACATTATCTTATGATAATAACTATTGTGAAAAATCAATATCATTTGGTTTGGTTTAGTATAATTCCACAAATAAGGTATTTAGGAAAACATTAGATAAGTTGTTGAAATTTTAAAAAACTCAGACCTATTTTCTTTAACGAAGTCAATAACAACTATATCATGATGCATCCCATCCAACCTGCAACATGATGACCATCTTGGGATGTATACATGAAACTCTTATCTCGTATCCAATGACATAACTCAAATCCTCAATAGGAATCATGTATAACCTACATGATCATAAACCACACTCTCTCAAGCACCATGCACGGTTATCGTGTTGTCCAACCTAAAACACATGCCAATTCACAAGTTACCCATTTTCTATAGTAGGCATTAACAACCAACCCAAAACACACAACAAACCATACCATAACATACATTCTATAACTACTCAAACTTCCATCTTTGGAAAAAATTCTATACCCATATAAACACAATTTGTTCTATCCCATAACACAAATCCATTGTTAAAAAAACCCAACCCATATCAAAATCCACCCATGGATGTTATATCGGCCAACATAGAGCATAACCAATTACATATCATTACACATCACCATGGTTAGCATGATCACATAAATTGTATCAAAATTCATAACCATTTATTATATATAGTATTAGTATCCATATAATATAAATCAACCCTTCTTAAAACACATAAGAAATTAAAGAAGCTAAAAACACATATACATCTTGGGGGTCACATGGATTGGTTACTCACCAAATTGTGATACATACCTTTCCTTAGGTTGGACTCCATAACATAGAACATTTTCTCATATCATATTTTTCAATGAATACTACCATGTTATTTTTTTGTATGGTGTCTCCTGTTCAATATTCTGGTTTGATTTGTTTTTTAGGGCAGTGGTGTGGTAGGAGCAGAATTATTTTTTTTTCCAGGTCAACATTTCGCGGCGGTTTTAACCGTCGCTAATGCCTTACTAGTCAGCATTTAGCGGCGGTTATAACCGCCGCTAATGCCTTACTAGTCAGAATTTAGCAGCGGTTATAACCGCCGCTAATGCCTTATTGGTCAGTATTTAGCGGCGGTTATAACCTCCGCTAAATGTATTATTTTTAAATTTAGCGGCAGTTTTCACCGCAGCGACATAGGCGCATCAAACGCCAGAATATAGCGGCGGTTAAAACCACCGTGAAAAAAAAGTATCATCTACGCATAAAACCGCCGCGAAATGGACAAAAACAGTCATGAAAAGAGGCATCTATGACGCTTTTCTTAATCCGCCACGAAATATTAAAAACCGCCGCTAATAGATTGCCGACGCCCAATTTCGCGGCGGTTTTTGTAAACCGCCACCAAACCCTATAGCGGCGGTTTAAACCGCCGCTAGGGGCCGGTTTTGTTGTAGTGGGTAAAAAGGACATTAAACATATATAAAAACACTTTTAGAAAACATGTACATGGATGATAACAATAACCCCAGTAAATACTTATGAATAAGCAATCTTGGATAAAAATGAAATTTGCAAAATTATCCCTTACCTTAGGTCCGATATGCTTTGTATGGATCCAAACCTCCTCTATAATGATTTAAATAATGTCATTGACTTATTACATAATCATATTCATTGTTATGATATCATATATGTTTCACTTGTGACTTTATATTACCCGTTCTTTTGTAAATTCCATGTTAAAGTAGCGTTTTGGGTAAAATAATTTCATTTATCGTATGTGTTTCGACTTGTCGTTCTTGATATTTTTATTTATATACTGATTTACATAATTACATAGTGTAAAACATGATTTATATATAATATAAATTCATCATATACATATATATTATAGATCTATAAAAAGAAAGGAAATACACTGTTCATAGAGACGGTAGGTCGTACGTACGCATGAACGATGTTTTCGTTTCCTTATTGAATTGAATGAAATTAAATAGATGACATACATATATATACATAAATACAGTAGAATTATTATGTCATATATTTCATTATTATTCCTTATATATACTTTATAATCATTTTTGAATGGTTAATCATGGAAAATGAATCTCATCGCGTTCGTGGAGACAGTAGTCCGTACGTACGCACGAGCGATGATATCATTCCCATGATTGTGGAATTGTATTAAAGTGTATGTATAATATCACAGAATCAATATCACTTTAAAATAATCATATATATTCATTACTTTCACCATTATACTCATCCAAGTAAGGTGGTGGTGGAAAATAGATTACACCACGGCGTGGAGACGGTATTCCGTATGTACGCACGCGCGGTGATTTCATTTTCCGTAGGATGGAAAGATGGTTAAATATGGATGTTTCATACTTATAATAAAATATACTTATATGATTGATTCTGTTGTTATTACATCATAATGAAACAACTAAAGAATAAGAAGTGGAAGAAGAAATAAAGTTGAAAGAATCGGTAACGGACAATACCTCTTCTTTGAAGCGCCATTTTGAGACCTCCACTTAGGGAACTAAAATTGATCTTTGAAAAATACCAGGACCTCTAGGATGTTTATAGGGAAGTGGAGAAGAGAATTTGGTAGGTTTTGGATGAGCATGAAGGCTCAAAGTGGTGTGAGTAAGAGAGGGAGGAGGTGCCCTTTTTTAAGGGAGGAGAGGGGCACCTTTGGAAAAACTAAATATATTATTTTATTATAAAGCCATATTCTGTTTTAAATAGCTCCAAATTGATTTATTTCGAAGCTAAGGTGGGTATGGGTCTAAATAATCTCATACAATAGAATTTGGGCATGTTTAGTTTACTATTTTAATCTTATCATTTAGATTTAACTTTAAGTTAGATAATTTTACTTTTACCGTGTCTTTTTGTGTTCTTACACTATAGGGTTAATAAACTTACTATAACAAGACAATCAAACACCAAGTTGTTTATTATTAATATATATAACCTTATATAAGTCATTTGGTCTATCCTTAGATTTTTAGGAATAAAATAACGATTAATAATATAATATTTGTTTTAAAAACTTTTCTATGTCAATTTTAACACTATTTGGTAATTGATTTTTTTGAAACTCATAACAGAATTATTAGTTCTAAAAAGGTTAACTAAAAAAATAATAACATGTCATATTAACCTAGAAAATTAGTGTAATTTATAATAAGACTCAAATTACATTTATTTGGGTACTTATAACATCAATTATGTCAATATTTCATTAATAAGATAATTACTACATCATCATTGTGTCAAAAATAAATTACATTATTTAAGGTTTAAAAATTATTAATAAAATACTATTATAGAGTAAATCTTTTTATCTTTTTAAGGAATATTTATAGTCGAATTTATCTTATTTATAACCCTATATTAAAAATGATTTACTTATTAAACTATTATTTTAACTATTTTAACCCTTCTTTAAATAAATTAATATTAAATGTCAAAATCTA
Source organism: Viscum album (assembly GCA_963277665.1). Taxonomy (NCBI): domain Eukaryota; kingdom Viridiplantae; phylum Streptophyta; class Magnoliopsida; order Santalales; family Viscaceae; genus Viscum; species Viscum album. Next base: position 635,644,090 of record OY728146.1, on the reverse strand, counting down.
ATCCAAGTGGGCCTAAATGGTCATATTTTATTCCTAAGGTTGTTTTTTTTCGAATTACACTTATCCAATAGAATTAGGGCATGTGTTAGGGTAATAATAATATCATTTTTACCCTTAATTACCTTATTTACTTTTAACCGTGGTAAATAAAAGTAAAAAGTTACTATTCCCCAAAAATTATTTTCATCTCATTGAACCACATTTTACATACTGACATAAACTGTGTCTCTCGGATTTTTGAAATTCTATTCAGAAAGTGGTAAAATTATGTTTTATGTAAATTTGCAAATTCTCCTAGGAGGTGGGTAAAAGACGGTCAAAAGTTCAATAAAATTTTTATATGTCTAAAATTATTATAAAATGACTCCAATGAATTACATTGAACATATATAGGTATTATGTGTCAATTTAGACCTAAAATAAATTTAAATAATATAAGTAATTATTTAAATAAAAAATCTGTTTTTAAATAGTAACCCAGTGTTTTCACTATTCATCAAAAATTGAATGTTTTCCGAAAAATACCAAAATTTCACCCTAGGATAATTTCGATATTCCGAATCCAAAAAAGAAGTCCATTTTGAAAGATGAAATTTACAAAATTTCAAAAAGTGGTTACTACTATTCATAATGGCTAGTTTTAATAATATTTTAATAGCATATCGTTGTTTAGTTAAACTCAGTATTGCGTACAACACACGCTATTGAGGAAGGTCGCGATTGCGTGTAATGCAGCCCAGTTAGGGTTGGATGTTGTGCACGACTCCTTTTTTGTAACGTACAACACAAGACATCAATAAAATTAAAAAGAATATTTTTCATAAAATCTTGGGGTGTTACATTCTACCCCCCTTAAAATGAATTTCACCCTCGAAATTTATCGTGGTTATAAATGGTTTACTACTCAAAAGTTTCTTTAATAGAAACCCACATCGTAAAAAGGAATACCAAAACCAATATTTAAAAACTAAAGTATGAAACATAATGGTTACCCAAATTAACTAATCACTGGTTTTCCATAAAGGAGAACATAGGTGAAAATATGGATATGGAAGAGAAACCTAACCATCATGTTCTGATGGAGAGTGGTAGAGAACATGGCTATGAAAAAGCCAAAAATCACAAAGATATAGATTTGTGATGATCTAAGGTACCATATGATTCATCAGATATAAGGGAACTAGGACTACATTTTTGGTTTTCAAGATCATTTCCCTAAAGTTGATGAATTAAAATAAATAATTACATGATTTTGGTACAATCTCACTATTGTTCATGAATTGAACAATTTCCACTTCATCCCTTAAAGAACTTAAGTTGAATTTTTTATTTGTGATGTGTTAGCAGATCCTGTGATAGAATGATGGGTCATTCCATTTGTTTCAAACAAAAGGTTAGAAAAAGTTATAAGTCCATCTTATGGTTAGATTAATCGTATATGGTTCCAAAAATGAACTTATACTTCATATATCATACCTGTTAATAAAATAAAACTAGTTTCTACTAACCAGGGACTTTCTGTAGGCCAGTGGTAGGCGATAATGGCCAGTCGCATTTCGGTTATGGGTTCGATTCCCACAGCCTTGTCTGACATGATGGGCTGTCGCCTATCCTGCAGGTTGTCATTTTTCTAAAACTACATTACTATAACATCCCATCAATAATATCGATATAACTTATGTCCATCATAATCCATTCCAATCTTTTGGCTTATCTAAAATAATTCGGTCCAAGCTCATAGTATAAAGAAAATGATTACTTGAAATGTCACATAACAATCACGTGAATTCCATCATTTATCCCCCATATATCATAAGATATATCTTTTTGGTCAAATTAAAAATATGTGAATACCTTAATAATGTATTATATTGAATAATGAATACCCATTGAACCTTAGTGAAAACATGAATGTTGTTAAATTTTAACACTTTCCACACACCAAAATCCCAAAAATTCTATATACTCAAACCATAATATCACTTAGTCCTTGTATCAGTCATGAGCTCATGATTATTATCATATTATTTTCTCTTTATCCCTTCATTATGAGCATTTCATCTACTTTATAAAAATATTTCAATCACCTTTTCATGGTTACCAGTACCATATAATTATTGAAAACCAATACATAGATATTACAAAATTCCACAATACCATAAATGAGATTCCATGATACTATTTTGAAATCCCATTACATAAACACTTAATCATTACACAACATCATTTTCATACTCAACATCACAAATAGTGATCACATGAGACTTCCCTTTATCATTTTCTTTAAGAGGTTGCTCATGTTGATCATCATTAACCCATGGATTAGGGCATTTATTAACATAATGCCCCCATTTCCTCGACCTTGAAGCATTGAAGTGTTGGTGGAGAGTTCTCTGTAGTCTTTTCTCTATTCACATCATTAGCATCCTTTTTTCCATTACTTCGACAATCAACTACTCGATGACCTTCTTTTCCACACTAAAAACATTTTCTAGTACCTTTTATGAAATCTCCACCATGCTTATTTCCACACTTTGAGCATAAAGAAACATTCATCTTCTTTTCACCATTGTTCTGAGATTTCTCATTGAACTCAATCTTTCATTTCTTTTCAAAACCATGAGATGGATATGTTACACCAACTTCCATTTCTACCTTAATACCACAACGCACAATTCCTTCATACTACTGAAGTCTCTTATAGCTAATGCCCTTCGAAGACTTCGTTTTAAGCCACTGAAAAATTTATCAACTTTACTTTCAGGTTTGCTGATAAAGCCAGATGCATACCTTGCAAGTCTTGTAAAATAATCTTCGTATATACCAACAGATTCATCATCCTTCTGCTTAAGCTCAAGAAACTCCTTTTCCATCTTTGTTCAAAGAATACGAGGGAAGTACTTACTGAAAAATATGTTCTTGAACTCATCCCATTTCATGGACTCAATTTCATCTCTTTTCCTCGTATTCTTGATAAGATTCCACCATTGATCAGCATCACCTTCCAAATGATATACTACTTAGATGACTTTATCATGCCCAGAACATTGTAGAACTGAAAATATCTTTTCAGTAGTACTGATCCATTATTCAGCCACTAGGGGATCAGAAGACCCGCTGAATGAAGGTGGACGCTGCCTCATGAAGGATTCAACAGAATGTTGCTCCTTTCTCTGCTCATTTTGAAATCCAGAATGATTCATAGCTTGTGTAAGTATAGAAATAATATTGTGCATTCCATCTCCCATTACATTGGTTTGGTCAGGAGTAAAATCATTGCATTGTCCATTACATTGATCAACACGGTTCCTTCGGGTTCCAGCTATCATCTTAAAACCCAAAAAAATAGTGTGAGAGGAAAATACTATTCTAGGGAAAACAACATAATAAAGGGGGATTACCTTCAATATCTAACATCTTAGGTTTAATTCTAATATCGTTAGCGCAATTCTAGGACTATATCCTATACGTATACTTAACCTTAGAGACATCCCTAGACATACCTTAGAAATATCTCTAGGGATCTCACTAATGTTTTCGCATCCTAGTTTCCAAAGGTTGACTAAACCTTTCCTCTGATACCAATTCTAGAGACCCAAAGCTTTACATACATGGATATTACATTACTTCTACGGAATACTTAATACAAAACAATTATAGACACACAAGTACTGTAATACTTTAGTGTCTTTGGAAACATGGAACGTAATCTTCTAATCGTGGTGAAATATCTTCAACATCTCCCATAAAGGTCTTCCACTTTTGTTTCCTTACCTAAAACCCTTCTTTTAATCCTAGGGGAAAATAAAACATAAAAAGGGTGAGCTCAAATGCTCAGTAAGGGTATGAATGGATAAAATAAAACATACCATATATATTTGAACTTAAAAACATGAACATAATGTTTAAACATCAAAATATTGAGCAACGACATAAAACATGGAAGTACATAAGGCATAGATCATAATGGAACATATATCATGATAAAATAGCATGGGAATAAAACATGTAATTGTGGAAACCATTCAGAACTTGTTATGATTTCCATAGTATCCAAGGTATTGCTTCCAAGACCATCTTAGTGGACAAAGTCCCTTTCTGAATCGAGTTTACTCCTCGTTTCAGTCCTATAACACTGAACCGGATTACCTTACCGTTCCAGCCATGTCTATCTCATGAGATATAAATCTTTACCCAATTCATTGGACGGAGATATAGGTCCCACCAATCTCATAATAAAATCATTCTTACTTGTGCCACAAAAAAATATACATCATTCATAAAAACCCATTAAATAAAATGGGTTTCATAAACATCATCCCATCATCATATAATTCATATAAAAGAAATGGATATCATTTCATAATAATAAAAGTGAAACCATGTAAACCATAGATACATTATACTTGAAACATACACATATGAAATAATGTCATCTTAGATGAAAAATGGTTTTGATAAAACACTTGAAATGAATTCTTGAGGAAAATATCCTTTTTCTTCAAAATCATTTTATTTTCAAAAAATGTTGTGCAATTTTAAAAGAAATTGATTTTTTTGAAAATAGTCATGAAATATTTTGGAGGAAGCTTCATGAAAATAAGGCTTTATAAAACCGTAAAAACCGTTTCATGCCATATAAGTTAAAAAAACATTCTCCTCGTACTTCTGTCGGAAAAGTCAAAAAGCGCCTCGTACGTAAAAAAAAGAAAGATTCCTTACATACAATGTAGTAAAATTTAAAATGGGTAAAAAGGACATTAAGAATACATAAAAAAAACTTTTAGAAAACATGGACATGGATTATAACAATAACCCCAGTAAATACTTACGAATAAGCAATCTCGGATAAAAATGAGATTTGTAAAATTATCCATTACCATAGGTCTGATATGATTCGTATGGATCCTAACCTCATGTATAATGATTTAAATAATTTCATTTAATTATTAAATAATTATATTAATTGTTATGATATCATATATGTTTCACTTATGACTTTATATTACTCGTTCTTTTGTAAATTCCATGTTAAAGTAGCGTTTTGGGTAAAATCATTTCATTTATCGTATGTGTTTCGACTTTTCGTTCTTGATATTATTACTTATATCATTATTTACATAATTCCAGATTGTAAAACATGATTTATATATAATATATATTCATCATATACATATATATTATAGATCTATAAAAAGAAAGGAAATACATCGTTCATGGAGACGGTAGGCCATACGTACGCATGAACGATGTTTTCGTTTCCTTATTGAATTGAATGAAATTAGATAGATGACATACATATATATACATAAATCCAGTAGCATTATTATGTCATATATTTCATTATTATTCATTATATATACTTTATAATCGTTTTTGAATGGTTAATCATGGAAAATGAATCTCATCGCGTTCATGGAGACTGTAGTCCGTACATACGCACGAGCGATGAATTCATTCTCATGATCGTGGAATTGTATTAAAATGTATGTATAATATTACAGAATCAATATCACTTTACGATAATCATATATATTCATTACTTTCACCATTATACTCATCCAAGTAAGGTGGTGGTGGAAAATAGATTACACCACGGCGTGTAGACGGTATTCTGTATGTACGCACACGCGGTGATTTCATTTTCCATAGAATGGATAGATGGTGAAATGTGTTTGTTTAATACAAATAATAACATATCAGTATATGAGTGATACTTATTTTATTACTTAATAATGAAACAACTAAAGAAGAAGAAGTGGAAGAAGAAATAAAGTTGAAAGAATCGGTAATGGACATTACCTCTTCTTTGAAGCGCCTCTTTGAGACCTCCTCTTAGGGTACTAAAATTTCTCTTTGAAGAAGACCAGGACCTCTAGGATGTTTATAGGGAAGTTTAGAAGAGAATTTTTCAGGTTTTGGACGAGCTTGACGGCTCAAAGTGGTGTGAGGAAGAGGGGAAGGAGGTGCCCTTTTATAAGGGAGGAGAGGGGCACCTTTGGAAAAACTAAAAATATTATTTTCTTATAAAGCCATATTCGGTTTTAAATATCTAAAAATTTATTTATTTCGAAGCTAAAGTTGTTATTGGTTTAAATCCTCTCATATAATAGAATTTGGACAAGTTTAGCTTACTATTTTAATCTTATCATTTATATTTAACTTTAAGTTAGATAATTTTACTTTTACCATGTCTTTTTTTGTTCTTACAGTATAAGGTTAATAAACTTACTATAACAAGACAAAAGAACCCCAAGTTGTTGATTATTAATATATATAACCTTATCTAAGTCATGTGGTAGATCCTTAAATTTTTAGGAATAAAATAACCATTAATAATATAATATTTTTTTTAAAAACTATTTTATGTCAATTTTGACACTATTTGGTAATTGATTTTTGTGAAACTCATAAAAGAATGATTAGTTCAAAAAAAGTTCCCTAAATCAATATTAACATGTCATATTAACCTAGAAAATTATTGGAATTCATAAAAAGCCTCAAATTACATTTATTTGGGTATTTATAACATCAATTATGTCAATATTTAATTAATAAGATAATCACTACATCATCATTGTGTCAAAATTAAATTAAATTATTTAATGTCTAAAAATTATAAATAAAATACCATTATATAGGAAATCGTTTTATATTTTTAATGAATATTTATAGTTGAATTTATCTTATGTATAACCCTTTATTAAAAATGATTTACTTATTAAACTTTGATTTTATCTATTTTAACCCTTCTTTAAATAAATTAATATTGATTGTCCTAATCTAATCCAAGTGGGCCTAAATGGCCATATTTTATTCCTAAGGTTGTTTTTTCCGGAATTAAACTTATCCAATATAATTAGGACATGTGTTAGGGTAATAATAATATCATTTTTACCCTTAATAAACCTATTTACTTTTAACCGTGGTAAAAAATAGTAAAAAGTTACTATTCGCAAAAAATTATTTTCATCTCATTGAACCACATTTTAATTACTGACATCAACAATGTGTCTCAGATTTTTTAAATTCCATTCACAAAAGTGGTAAAATTATGTTTTTTGTAATTTTTCAAATTCTCCTAAGAGGTGGGTAAAAGGCGGTCAAAAGTTCAATAAAGTTTTTATATATCTAAAATTATTATAAAATGACTCCAATGAATTACATTGGACTTATATAGGTATTATGTGTCAATTTTGACCTAAAATAAATTTAAATAAAATAAATAATTATTTAACTAAGAAGTCGGTTTTTAAATAGTAACCCAGTGTTTTCACTATTCATCAAAAATTGAATGTTTTCAGAAAAATACCAAAATTTCACCCTAGGCTAATTTCGATATTCCGAATCCAAAAATGAAGTCCATTTTGAATGATGAAATTTAAAAAATTTCAAAAAGTGGTTATTACTATTCATAACGGCTAGTTTTAATAATATTTTAATAGCATATCGTTGTTTAGTGAAACTCGGTATTCACACTACTAGAAAAGGGGGCATTGAAGCCCCCCAGACTCGGGCGACCGCCATTGGCAGTCGCTATAGCTAACCAATAGCGGCCGCCAATGGCGGTCGCTGACCTACATAAAAAAAACGGGGGGCTTCTGCGCCCCCCCCCCCCCCCCCCCCGCGCCCCCTCGACCTCGATCTCCCTCGCCGCCCTAACCCCCTCCCTCCCTCGCCGCCCTCCCCCGCCGCCCTCCCCTCCCCCGCCGCCCGGCCTCCCCCGCCGCCCGCCCTCCCCCGCCGCCCGCCCTCCGGCCTCCGGCCGCCGACCTCCGCCCTCTCGGCCCTCCCCCCCCCCCCCCCCACGCGCACTCCGGGCCGCCCCCCGCACCCCGGACGCCTCCCCGCACCCCGGACAGCCCCCCCCCCCCCCCCCCCGCGCACTCCGGACCGCCCCCCGCACCCCGGACACATCCCTGCACACCGGACAGCCCCCCCCCCCCCCCCCGCGCACTCCGGACCGCCCCCCCGCACCCCGGACGCCTCCCCCCGCACCCCGGACAGCCCCCCCTGCACTCGGAAACCCCCCTCTGAACCCGGACAGCCCCCCCCCCCCCACCCCGGACAGCCCCCCCCCCCCCCCCCCCCCCCCGCACTCGGACACCCCCCCCCCCCTCCAAACCCGGACAGCCCCCCGCACCCCGGACAGGCCCCCCGCACCCCTGAAACCCCACCCCGCACCCCCGACAGCCCCCCTGCACCCCAGACAGCCCCCCCCCCCCCCCCCCGCACCCCGAACACCCCTGCCCGCACCCCTGACAGGCCCCCGACACCCCGGACACCCCTCCCCGCACCTCAGACAGCCCCCCCCCCCCCCCCCCCCGACCCCGGACACCCCCCCCCCCCCCTCGCTGCCCGTCCCCCGTCCCCTCACCGCCTCCTCTCCTCCAGCTCCCCGCCGCCGCCGCCGCCCGTCCCCTCCCTTGCCGCACCGCCTTTGGCTCCGGCTCCCCTTCGCTGCCTCCTCTCCCTCGCAGCACCGCCTTCGGCTCCCCTCCCTTTCAAGTTTGTAGCTCAATCAGGTAACATGAGCTTTCAGTTACATTATTATTTTATCAATGGTTCATAAACAAATGGTTAATATTTATTTTGAATATAGTTGATTTGAAAAATGTAAATGTAATAAGTATTGTGTAAATGTTTGTTATACAGATATTATTACGGATAATAGTTGGATTGATCTTCCAAATCGAACGTCTAGAGAATATTTCAATGGCATTATGCAGTTTATTGACTTCACGAGAGGATTTGAAAGTGACTATATTAGTTTTCCATGTAGAAAATGTGCTAACAGATATCAATTCACACGAGATATTGTGAGGGAGCACCTTTTCTTTAATGGATTTCTGAAAAATTATAAGAGTTGGACTCGTCATGGAGAAGAATATGTTCGTTGTCAAAATACAGATGCAGCTCAGATGGATGTTGATGCAAGGATGACTGATCCAATGCATGAAATGCTTACTGAAATGGTACGTGGGTTTGATCCTGAAGGCATTGACATCCAGAATCTTGAGACCGGTGAGATAAATCTTCGCTCTGGTGCAGATCGTGATTCGAGGAGGTTTTATGAAGTACTTGATGATGCGAAAATAGAATTATATCCTGTATGTACTTCTTACAATAAACTGTCGTTTATCGTGGAGTTGTTGCATTTGAAGACTTTGAATAATTGGTCAGACACATCATTCGACATGCTTCTGGTTTTATTGAAAAAAGTTCTTCCTGTCGACGCTAAGATTCCTGAGTCGTATTACTATGCTCGTAAGTTGACAGAGAACTTAGGTTTTACATATGAGACTATAGATGCATGTGAAAACAACTGTATGTTGTTTAGAAATGAAACTACTCATTTGGATATTTGTACGGTTTGTGGCACTTCCAGGTGGAAAGAGAACAGGGGAAATAAGACTCATCAAAGTCAGATTGCGATACGGGGGAAACCGATTGCCGTAAAGCAAATGCGTTACTTTCCCCTTAAACCGAGGTTGAAAAGATTTTTAATGTCATCTAAAGTTTCTAATTTAATGAGATGGAATGCAGAAAGAGTTCGTGAAAGTGACATGTTAACCCACCCGGTAGACTCTCATGCATGGATGGATTTTGATAAGAGACATCCCGACTTTGCTAAAGATGTTCGTAATGTCCGATTGGGATTGGCAGCAGATGGTTTCAATCCATTCAAGTCTATGGTTGGTGCAACTCATAGCACATGGCCCGTGGTGTTGGTTCCATATAATCTTCCTCCGTGGCTTTGTATGAAGCAACAATTTATATTACTTTCCACTGTTATTGATGGACATAAAAGTCTGGGGGACAAGATTGATGTTTACCTTCAGCCATTGATTGATGAGTTGAATGAATTTTGGGGCAATGGTGTGACGACTTATGACTACGAAACGAATGAAATGTTCAAACTGCATGCTGCTTTATTGTGGACAATCAATGACTTCCCAGCTTATGCAAATTTATCAGGCTGGAGTACGAAAGGGGAATTTGCTTTCCCTTGTTGCAATAAAAGTAAAAAATCTGTATGGCTTAAACATTCCAAAAAATGGTCATACATGGGTCACAGGAGTTTTCTCCCTCCTCAGCACAGGTTCAGAAAGGACAGAGTGGCATTTGATGGTTCTAGAGAGTTCAGCCCAGCACCAAAGATCATGACAGGAGTCGAAATGTTATCGCAGGTTGAGGAAGAAAACATACGCACGGTATATGAAATTCAGGTTTTGGTGGCTCCTCCAGTACGTAATATTCGTGCTTCGGGTAGGCAGCGCAGTCACAATTGGAAAAAACAAAAGTATTTTTTATAGTCTTTCGTATTGGAAAACTAACATGTTGAGGCATAATTTGGATTTCATGCACATTGAAAAAAATGTTTGTGATAACATATTGTGGACCATTTTAGGTGTCAGTGGAAAGTCAAAGGACCATGTTAATGCACGCCGTGATTTGGAAGAAATGGGTTTAAGGAAACAGTTGCATTTACAGTTAGCTGAGGGAAACAAGACATATATGCCTGCTGCACAGTATTTGATGACTACAGAGGAGAAAGAGACATTTCTTTCCATTTTGAAGATGGTCAAGGTGCCTGATGGTTACTCTTCTAATATTTCAAAGTGTGTGAATCTGACGAACAAGACATTGCAAGGGTTGAAAAGTCATGACAATCACATATTACTTCAGTAGTTGATTCCAATCGCAATTTGTGATTGTTTATCCCCCAATGTTGTTCATCCCTTGATTGAGATGAGTAATTTTTTTAGATAGCTTTGTTTAAGAAATCAACGAATGAGTGATTTAAAAAGTTTGCAGGACCGAATTGTACTTACGCTTTGTCACTTTGAGAAACTTTCCCCCCCTCATTTTTCGATGTTATGGTCCACTTGACAGTGCACCTAACTGATGAAGTAATGGCTGCTGGTCCAGTGCAATTCAGGTGGATATATCCTATTGAACGGTATTTGAGTACATTGGAAAGATTTGTACGCAACAGAGCTCGTCCAGAGGCATCAATAGCCAATGGTTATTTGATGGATGAGTGTACTACCTTTTGTGCAGAATATCTTACGGATGTTGAAACAAAATTAGATAAGCCCTCTCGGATTCATGATGGTCTAGTTGGAGAAGGAACCACATTTGATATGGAAAACATCGAGTGGATACAAGCACATCGATATATCTTGTTCAATACTCCATCAGTTGCACCATTAATGCAGTAAGTATCTTATCAATGTGCTTGAATAACTTCTACATGTTTTGTTTGCATAAGTTGATCTTTTAAACATCGCGTAATCATTTGCAGGAAACACATTAATGAGATAAAAGAAGAGATGCATCGTGTGACTGAGTTGCAAATTCAACAATCTCATTATGCGGCATTTCATGATTGGTTCAAGGATTATGTATGTATAAATTGATTTTCATTATGAGTGAAGTATTAAACTAATTCTTTCTGCATATATCAGTATTGATTTTTATAAATTATGTAGGTTCGTAAGCTGAGGGAGTTAGGGGACCCCACGCTACCTGAAGTATTTATCCAACTGGGTGAGGGTCCATCTATAACGGATCGTCGTTATAAAGCTATTGATGCTAATGGTTTTCGATTTCGCATTAAAGATGTTGACGACAAACGAGCAACACAAAACCGTGGAATCGGTTGTCCCTTTGTCGATTCTGGTTATTACTATAGTCAATTGATAGACATCATTGAAGTTGTATACACACACGGTTTGAAGTAAATATTGTTAAAGTGTAATTGGGTTGATCCAGTGCGTGGATGTAAAGTCGATCAATATCAGTTTTCATTGGTGAATTTTAACTATATGTTATACAGAAATAATGAACGAGTTGAGAATGAACCTTTCATTTTGACATCACAAGCGGAACAAGTATTCTTCGTTACTTTGCCTTCGGATCCACGTTGGCAAGTTGTTGTCAAAATGTCTCGGCGAGGAGTGTTTTTATTTGAAGAAGATAAACCCGAGACTGTTCCGTTTGTTTACCAACAACTTGATCAACATACCGTAGTTCAACGTGAAGAAGATATTTATTGGGTCAGAGCAGCTGTTGAAGGAGAAACGGTCGATTTGCATGCTTAATGAAAGGTATAATTGTTTTCCCGCTATTCAGTAGAATGTCCAAGGATATCATAAATTATCTAATCATTTTATAAATCCTTATAAGTTTTAATCCTCACTTTTGTAAGTTAATTCAGTCATAAATATTTAGGTTGATTAACATTATGATTTTTTAAAATTCATTGACAACTAATTATTCAATCCATTTTTTGTTTGATTAACAGTTGTACAAGTTTGATTTATTAAGAACAATCCAATTTATCTTTAAAACACTTTGGACTCATTACTGATATTTTCTATGACTGCAGACATGTCAGGGGAAGAGGCAGAAGATCCACATCATCCATCTGAGGCATCTACGTCTCAGGGTCGAGGTATGTTTGAATGTCATTGTCTATATTTTTTATGTAATTGACATATATATATATATATATATATATATATATATAACATTTGTCAATTTATATATAAAATTGTTTTCAACAGGATCAGACTCGGCTGCTTCTTCCTCTCGCAGGAGAGGCCCTGGTCGGGGCATATTATCATGGAATTCCGACACGACGATAGATGTTTCATTTGATGAGGTATTTCATCCCGTGGGACCGAATGCCCCGGCATTTATTCGTCAGCTGGGTCATATCATACGTGACCCACATCGATTTCCATTGACCACGCGTGATTGGGCTTCTATCTCTCAGGACACATTAGATCGTCTATGGAGGGAGGTTCAGGTAAGAAAATAATTTTACTTTATTTTCTATTTATAAAGAATACTAATATGTTTGATTATTTTCTTTATAGAAAAATTTGAAAGTATGCCCTGAAGAGTTTCGGCCCGTGTGTATGAGCAAATGCCGTAAGATGTGGAAAGATTATAAAGGCAAAGTGAAGAGGGACCACTGGGTACCAAATGTGGGTGCCCTTGACATTTTGGAAAAAGTCCCGAGAGGTGTCCTCCCGGCTCAGTGGCGTGACTTGGTTTCATATTGGTCTATTGAGGGTGTTTTGGTTTGTATATTAATTATTTTGCTGTATATATATTTTCAAGAATATGTGATTTGTTTGAAATTTGAATGAATTGAATGTAGGAGGTGTCAACACGCCATTCGGATAATCGAGCGTTGCAGGGACCAGCTCACAGGCTCGGGACTCGTCACGTGTCTCAGATCCGACATGAGGTATATATTATTCATTTTTTAATTTATTAATTAATATGGTTTTGTGTTTATATTCTTTTAATATACAGTTGCGAGGGCAAGGTGCAGCAACTGATAAAATGTCGGTGTGGATAAGGACTCGTGATCGCAATGATCCAGAGGTTGCAGCATTGATAGTAAGTGTCTGTACTTACCAATAATTACATAAATCTATATATTAACATATATATTTATATATATTTAAATATTTCACAGGCTCAATTTGAAGCTGAGTTAGAACATCTGCCAGAGGACCAGCGACAGCTTCCCATGTGACGGGATGAGATCTTTCATCGCATTATTGGTCGGGACAAGCATGGCTATAGTTTGACCTATGGAGCACGGATTCCTCGTTCTGTAGTGTCACGCGCTGCGGTTGTCGTTCCTGTTGTTGCTCATATGACACAGTAGATGTCAGATTTTGAGGCATGGCTGCGCGCTTCCGAGGAGACAAATGCGCAATTGACAGCTGAAGTTAGAGCACTGCGAGAATATGTGCATCGAGCTGATGGTACAGGGGGATCATACGACGCAGGTATATACTGTATTTATTTATTTAATTTAAATTATTTTTGTTATTAAAATATTTATAATGTTTATTTGTTGTAGGAACCTGGTCCACCAGAAGGAGGTAGCAGTGATGAAAACGCGTGACGCACCATATATTCACGAGATATGTTTTTTATTTTTACTGGTAGGGTTGACATTGATGTACTGTATTTATTCATTTAAGTAATGCATTATTACCATCCATGGTGGTCTTTTAAATATTTTATACACATATTGAGTTTTTGATCAGATAATCTTGAATGATTCTACATTTGAAAAAGTCGAACTAATTCCAACAGATCAATAAATCTGATATTATAGATTATGTATTATCCAATATATTTTTTATAAATTTCTGTATGGTATCGATAAAAGAAATATGTATTAATAAGATGTTATCACTTTTATTTTTCACTTTTGTAATCAATGGGATGACCTTTGCTCCCCCGGAGAGCCCCCCGCACCCCCGTACAGCCCCCCGCACCCCCGTACAGCCCCCCCCCCCCCCCCCCGCACCCCCGTACACCCCCCGCACCCCCGTACAGCCCCCCGCATCCCCGTACAGCCCCCCCCCCCCCCCCCCCCGCACCCCCGTACACCCCCCCCCCACCCCGTACACCCCCCCCCCCCCCCGCACCCCCGTACAGCCCCCCCGCACCCCCGTACATCCCCCCGCACCCCCGTACTGCCCCCCGCACCCCCCGTACTGCCCCCCGCCACCCCCGTACAGCCCCCGCCACCCCCGTACAGCCCCCCGCACCTCCGTACAGCCCCCCCCCCCCCTCCCCCTCACCCCCGTACACCCCCCCCCCCCCGCAACCCCGTACAGCCCCCCCGCCACCCCCGTACAGCCCCCGCACCCCCGTACAGCCCCCCGCACCCCCGTACAGCCCCCCCGCACCCCCGTACAGCCCCCCCCCCCCTCCCCCCGCACCCCCGTACAGCCCCCCGCACCCCCGTACTGCCCCCCCTCCACCCCCGTACAGCCCCCCCCCCCCCCCCCCCCCGCACCCCCCCTACACCCCCCGCACCCCCGTACTGCCCCCCGCCACCCCCCGCACCCCCGTACTGCCCCCCGCCACCCCCCGCACCCCCGTACAGCCCCCCCGCACCCCCGTACATCCCCCCCCCCCCCCCCGCACCCCCACACAGCCCCCCGCACCCCCGTACAGCCCCCCACACCCCCGTACAGCCCCCCCCCCCCCCCCCCCCCCCGCACCCCCGTACAGCCCCCCGCACCCCCGTACTGCCCCCCGCCACCCCCGTACAGCCCCCCGACACCACCGTACATCCCCCCCCCCCACACCCCCGTACATCCCCCCGCACCCCCGTACACCCACCCCCCCCCCCCCGTACAGCCCCCACACCCCCGTACAGCCCCCCGCACTCTCGTACAGCCCACCCCCCCCCCCCACCCCCCGCACCCCCGTACAGCACCCCGCACCCCCGTACACCCCCCCGCACCCCCGTACACCCCCCCACACCACCGTACTGCCCCCCGCCACCCCCGTACAGCCCCCCGCAGCGCGGCACGTCCGATTGTATCCTTTTCAGTAGCGCGGCGCGCGCTGAAATGGCGCGTTGGGGGGTCAAACCCACCCGAACGACCTTCGAATGCCACGAAACCGTACGACAACATCCAGGGCGTGAATTTTTAAATGGTCGGCTAGACAGCACCTCATTCGGAGGTCTCGTGTGACCGCGGCGGCCGGAAACGCGTTTCCGGCGCCCTAAAACACCAAAACGGCGTGCAGCGGTCCCATTCGAAGCAAACGTGCTCCGAAAGACCTGAAATCGCACGGTAATGATAGAAATATTATTCCTGAGATGCAGGAGGAGGCCGCACGTCCATCGGACGTGCGGTGCGCGCGGTACGTCCGATTGTGTCCTATTTAGAAGCGCGGCGCGCGCTGAAATGGCGCATTGGGGGGGGGGGGTCAAAACCACCCGAACGACCTCCGAATGCCACGAAACAGTACGACAACATCTGGGGCGTGAATTGTGAAATGGTCGGCCAGACGGAACCTCATTCGGAGGTGCCGTGTGACCGCGGTGGCCGGAAACGCGTTTCCGGTGCCATAAAACACCAAAACGGCGTGCGGTGGTCCAATTCGGAAAAAAACGTTCTCCGAAAGACCTGAAATCGCACGAAAACGATAGAAATATAATTCCTGAGATGCTGGAGGAGGTAGCACGTCCAGAGGACGTGCGGTGCGCGCGACACATCCGATTGTGTCCTTTTCAGCAGCGCGGCGCGCGCTGAAATGGCGCGTTGGGGGGTCAAAACCACCCGAACGACCTCCAAATGCCACGAAACCGTACGACAATATCCGGCGCGTGAATTGTGAAATGTTCAGCCAGACGGCACCTCATTCGGAGGTGCCGTGTGACCGCGGCAGCTGGAAATGCGTTTCCGGCGCCAAAAAACACCAAAACAGCGTGCGGCGGTCCAATTCAGAGAAAACGTGCTCCGAACGACCTGAAACCGCACGGGAACGATAGAAATATTATTCCTGAGATGCAGGTGGAGGCCGCACGTCCATCGGACGTGCGGTGCACGCGACACGTCCGATTGTGTCCTTTTCAGCAGCACGGCGCGCGCTGAAATGACACGTTGGGGGGTCAAAAACACTCGAACGACCTCCGAATGCCACGAAACCGTACGACAACATCCGGGGCGTGAATTGTGAAATGGTCGGCCAGACGACACCTCATTCGGAGGTGCCGTGTGACCGCGGCGGCCGGAAACACGTTTCGGGCGCCATTAAACACCAAAACGGCGTGCGGCGGTCCCATTTGGAGCAAACCTGCTCCGAAAGACCTGAAACCGCACAGGAATGATAGAAATATTATTCCTGAGATGCAGGAGGAGGCAACACGTCCAGCGGACGTGCGGTGCGCGGGGCACGTCCGATTGTGTCCTTTTCAGCAGCGCGGCGCGCGCTAAAATGGCGCGTTGGGGGGTCAAAACCACCCGAACGACCTCCGAATGCCACAAAACCGTACGAAAATATTCGGGGCGTGAATTGTGAAATGGTCAGCTAGACGGGACCACATTCGGAGGTACCGTTTGAACGCGGCGGCCGGAAACGCGTTTCGGGCGCCATTGAACACCAAAACGGCGTGCGGCGGTCCCATTCGGAGCAAACGTGCTCCGAAAGAAATGAAACCGCACGGGAACGATAGAAATATTATTCCTGAGATGCAGGAGGAGGCCGCACGTCCATCGGACGTGCGGTGCGCGCGGCACGTCCGATTGTGTCCTTTTCAGCAGCGCGGCGCGCGCTGAAATGGCGCGTTGGGGGGTCAAAACCACCCGAACGACCTCCGAATGCTACGAAACCGTACGTCAACATCTGGGACGTGAATTTTGAAATGGTCGGTCAGACGGAACCTCATTCGGAGGTGTCGTGTGACCGCAGCGGCCGGAAACGCGTTTCTGGCGCCCTAAAACACCAAAACGGCGTGCGGCGGTCCCATTCGGAGAAAACGTGCTCCGAAAGACCTGAAACCGCACAGGAATGATAGAAATATTATTCCTGAGATGCAGGAGGAGGACGCACGTCCATCGGACGTGCGGTGCGCGCGGCACGTCCGATTGTGTCCTTTTCAGCAGCGCGGCGCGCGCTGAAATGGCGCGTTCGGGGGTCAAAACCACCCGAACGACCTCCGAATGCCACGAAACTGTACGACAGCATCCGGGGCGTGAATTGTGAAATGGTCGGCCAGACGACACCTCATTCGGAGGTGCCGTGTGACCGCGGCGGCCGGAAACGCGTTTCCGGCGCCATAAAACACCAAAACGGCGTGCGGCGGTCCCATTCAGAGCAAACTTGCTCCGAAAGACCTGAAACTGCACGGGAACGATAGAAATATAATTCCTGAGATGTAGGAGGAGGCAGCACGTCCAGAGGACGTGCGGTGCGCGCGGCACGTCCGATTGTGTCCTTTTCAGCAGCGCAGCGCGCGCTGAAATGACGCGTTGGGGGGTCAAAACCACCCGAACGACCTCCGAATGCCACGAAACCGTACAAAAACATCCGGGGCATGAATTGTGAAATGGTCGGACAGACGGAACCTCATTCGAAGGTTCCGTGTGACCGCGGCGGCCGGAAACGCGTTTCCGGTGCCATAAAACACCAAAACGGCATGCGGCAGTCCCATTCGAAGAAAACGTGCTCCGAAAGACCTGAAACCGCACGGGAACGATAGAAATATAATTCCTGAGATGTAGGAGGAGGCAGCACGTCCAGCAGACATGCGGTGCGCGCGGCACGTCCGATTGTGTCCTTTTCAGCAGCGCGGCGCGCGCTGAAATGGGACATTCGGGGGTCAAAACCACCCGAATGACCTCCGAATGCCACAAAACCGTACGACAACATCCGGGGCGTGAACTGTGAAATGGTCGGCTAGACGGAACCTCATTCGGAGGTGCCGTGTGACCGCGGCGGCCGGAAACGCCTTTCCGGCGCCATAAAACACCAAAACGGCGTGCGGCGGTCCAATTCGGAGAAAACGTGCTCCGAACGACCTGAAACCGCCCAGTAACGATAGAAATATTATTCCTGAGATGCAGGAGAAGGCCGCACGTCCATCGGACGTGCGGTGCGCGCGGCACGTCCGATTGTGTCCTTTTCAGCAGCGCGGCGCGCGCTGAAATGGCGCGTTGGGGGGTCAAAACCACCCAAACGACCTCCGAATGCCGCAAAACCGTACGAAAATATCCGGGGCGTGAATTGTGAAATGGTCGGCCAGACGGCACCTCCTTCGGAGGTTCCGTGTGACCGCGGCGGCCGGAAACGCGTTTCTGGCGCCATAAAACACCAAAACGGCGTGCGGCGGTCCCATTCGGAGCAAACATGCTCCGAACAACCTGAAACCGCACGGGAATGATAGAAATATTATTCCTGAGATGCAGGAGGAGGCCACACGTCCATCGGACGTGTGGTGCGCGCGACACGTCCGATTGTGTCTTTTTCAGCAGCGCGGCGCGCGCTGAAATGGCGCGTTGGGGGGTCAAAACCACCTGAACGACCTCCGAATTCCACGAAACCGTACGAAAACATCCGGGGCGTGAATTTTGAAATGGTCGGCCAGACGGCACCTCATTCGGAGGTGCCGTGTGACCACGGCGGCCGGAAACGCGTTTCTGGCGCCCTAAAACACCAAAACGGCGTGCGGCGGTCCCATTCGGAGCAAACGTGCTCCGAAAGACCTGAAACCGCACGGGAACGATAGAAATATTATTCCTGAGATGCAGGAGGAGGCCGCACGTCCATCGGACGTGCGGTGCGCGCGGCACGTCCGATTGTGTCCTTTTCAGCAGCGCGGCGCGCGCTGAAATGGCGCGTTGGGGGGTCAAAACCACCCGAACCACCTCCAAATGCCGCGAAACCGTACGACAACATCCGGGGCGTGAATTGTGAAATGGTCAGACAGACGGCACCTCATTCGGAGGTGCCGTGTGACCGCGGCGGCCGGAAACGCGTTTCCGGTGCCATAAAACACCAAAACGGCGTGCGGCGGTCCCATTCGGAGCAAACGTGCTCCGAAAGACCTGAAACCGCACGGTAACGATAGAAATATAATCCCTGAGATGCAGGAGGAGGCAGCACATCCAGCGGACGTGCGGTACCCGCGGCACGTCCGATTGTGTCCTTTTCAGCAGCGCGACGCGCGCTGAAATGGCGCGTTGGGGGGTCAAAACCACTCGAACGACCTCCGAATGCCACTAAACCGTACGAAAATATCCGGGGCGTGAATTGTGAAATGGTTGGCCAGACGGCACCTCATTTGGAGGTGCCGTGTGACCGCGGCGGCCGGAAACGCGTTTCCGGCGCCATAAAACACCAAAACGGTGTGTGGCGGACCAATTTGGAGCAAACGTGCTCCGAACGACCTGAAACCGCACGGGAACGATAGAAATACTATTCCTGAGATGCAGGAGGAGGCCGCACGTCCATCGGACATGCATTGCGCGCGGCACGTCCGATTGTGTCCTTTTCAGCAGCGCGGCGCGCGCTGAAATGGAGCGTTGGGGGGTCAAAACCACCCGAACGACCTCCGAATTCCACGAAACCATACGACAACATCTGGGGCGTGAATTGTGAAATGGTCGGCTAGACGGCACCTCATTCGGAGGTGCCGTGTGACCGCGGCGGCCGGAAACGCGTTTCGGGCGCCATTAAACACCAAAACGGCGTGCGGCGGTCCCATTCGGAGGAAACGTGCTCCGAAAGACCTGAAACCGCACGGGAATGATAGAAATATTATTCCTGAGATGCAGGAGGAGGCATCACGTCCAGCGGACGTGCGGTACGCGGGGCACGTCCGATTGTGTCCTTTTCAGCAGCGCGGCGCGCGCTGAAATGGCGCGTTGGGGGGTCAAAACCACCCGAACGATCTCCGAATGCCACGAAACTGTACGAAAACATCCGGGGCGTGAATTGTGAAATGGGCGGCAGACGGAACCTCATTCGGAGGTACCGTTTGAACGCGGCGGCCGGAAACGCGTTTCCGGTGCCCTAAAACACCAAAACAGCGTGCGACGGTCCAATTCGGGGCAAATGTGCTCCGAACGACCTGAAACCGCACGGGAACGATAGAAATATTATTCCTGAGATGCAGGAGGAGGCCGCACGTCCATCGGAAGTCCGGTGCGCGTGGCACGTCCGATTGTGTCCTTTTCAGCAGCGCGGCGCACGCTGAAATGGCGCGTTGGGGGTTCAAAACCACCCGAACGACCTACGAATGCCACGAAACCATACGACAACATCCGGGGCGTGAATTGTGAAATGTTCGGCCAGAAGGCACCTCATTCGGAGGTTCCGTTTGACCGCGGCGGCCGGAAACGCGTTTCCGGCGCCATAAAACACCAAAACGGCGTGCGGCGGTCCCATTCGGAGCAAACGTGCTCCGAAAGACCTGAAATGAGATTATTTCTTGAATCGAAGTTTTTAAATTATTATAGCACAATGATTTGATATTATATATATATTATATATATATTAAAACATTTAAAATATATTATATATATATATATATATTTAAAATATTGTATTTAATAGTATATATATGAATATATATATATATATATATATTTATATTTATATATTCAATTCAATAAAAAAATTTAAAAAAATTTTTTTTTTTGACTAGCGACCGCCATAGGCGGTCGCTATAGGCTGCCCGGCAGAGGCCTTCAGCGACCGCTTGGCGGTCGCTGAGCGGTCGCTAAAGGCCTTTAGCGACCTCCAATGGAGGTCGCTAATGGCCGGATTTTCAGTAGTGTCAGTACAACACACGCTATCGAGGAAGGTCGCGATTGCATGTAATGCAGTCAAGTTAGGGTTGCGTGCTGTGCAAGACTCCTTTTTTGTAACGTACAACACAAGACATCAATAAAATTAAAAATAATATTTTTCATAAAATCTCGTGGTGTTACAGATGTAAAAACTGCATTCTTTAATCAGACCCTTTGGGAAGATTTTTACATGACACTGCTAGAAGAGTTTGTGACTCCATTTTTTACCAAAAATACTTTCAAGTTGCATAGATTCATTTATGTATTGAAGCAATAATCCATGTCATGGAACATTCGATTTGGTGAATCCATAAAAAAAATTCAATAAGAATGAATGTGATTTGTGTGTTTACAATAGGTATAGTGGGAATTATATCATTATCATATTAGTATATGTTGAAGAAATATTACCTATTGGAAAATACATACAAGTCTTATAATCTATTATGGACTTGTTAAACAAGTGTTTATCCATGAAGGAATTTTGACAAGAATACTAAATACTAGGGGTAAATATCATTTTTGATAGATTCAAGAGGCTTCTGGGAATATGTGAAAGTACATATATTGACGATATACTAAAGAGATTTCATATGGAACAATCCAAGAGGGTATTAGTTATAGTTTCACATGGTTTATATCTTTCAAAGAAAATGTATCAACAGAAAAAATATAAGAAATATATAATTAGTAAGATTCCATAATATTCTATGATATGATCTTTCATTTATGCCATGTTAGGTACTATAGTTAATGTTTCTTATTAATAGATCATGGTTGGTAAATATCAAAAATATCTTGGAGAAAAACATTGAACTTAGGTTAAGTATATCATTAATTATCTGATAATAAATAAGAATATATTCCTTGTGTATGGAGGAGATGAGGAGATGTTCATTAGGGGTTCTATTGATGCTAGCTTTTAGACGTATCAGACTGATCTGATGTCACAACCAGGATATGTTTTCTTTCTCAACAGATGAGTTTTGATCTGGAAGAGTTCAAAGTATCCAATTTTCATTGATTCTACAGTTCATTCTAAGAATATATTGCCTTTTTATACCTCTAAGGAATCCATTTGGATTCATAGCGTCTTCCAAGAGCAGGATGTGGTGCCTAGAAGTAAATACCCTATTATGTTTTCATGTAAATGTTTCTCAAAACTATATGTTGTGAATAAACAAAAAAAATTCACCTGGTATCTATTTTAAATAAATGAATATATTATCCTAATTATTGTTACATTTATATTTTTATGGTTCCATCCATTAGACTATTTGAGGTCATTTAAATTTTATGATAGTTGAATTATGATTTTAACTATGTATGTCTAAATTTAGAGTTAATGATTGTACTCAATATTTCTCACTCTATAGCAGTGTTTTATGAAGGGACTTGTGGATGGGTATGGAACTTAGAGAAATTACATGCATCCAATGTAACCCATATTTAATTCTAATTTATGTTGTTTGAATTAGAATATAGTAATGCTGATTTTCAATCCAATATCATATTAGCCTAGTGGTCTATTTCTAATGTAGACATTGGATGTGTTCTCCCTCCCAAGTCCACTTTGGACTATAGCCCCGGGAGGCGGGAAGTGGTGGTTATAGTTATTACATGATGGTTCCTCTTGATAGACCCTTGGGTTTCCATTATTATGAGATGAGAATAATTTGGTTTTTGGAATTTGATACTCATCTTAGTTGTTCTTAGACCCTAGTCTAACATGAATACCTATGAGTGATGCTATAAAACTTTATGATTGTAATGGTTGATGAGAATTATGAATCACCCCCCTACACACACACTATTGAAAGAAGTGTGGGTTACTGATTTTTATTTTTGGTAGATCTATAGGTTCATATCATATGATAATATATGGATTTCATTCTTTGATAATAACCCATTAGGGGTCTTGAATTTTTAATGTTTACATGGGCCCCTGGGGCATGATACATGGTTCTAGAAATACATATTTTCTAGTTTTTTGGGTGTTCACCCAACATGGTGGGAAGGTGGTGATGGTTATTCATGTTTGGAATCTCTTGGTCGATAAACCCTTTTGTATTGGATATTTCCAATAAGACCCCGTGGTTCTGACCAGGATGTTTGGGTTATGGTTTCCCCCAATAAATTATACATGGTCTAAACACCTCTAAGATGGAATGTGCATGGAGGTGTATTCCACTAAGGGTTACTTTTAGGGAGGTGTGTTCCCCAGAGATATGTGTTTATTCATGGAGAATTCATCCTACAAATGTTGTGGATATTTGTGTAATTACTTTTTATTCTTATTAGTGTAAGGTTTTATTTATGGGGCCAACATCTTACGGACTAGTTGGACTGTTTGAGAATTTTTTTTCTATATGATACACGGGTTGATTTTATCTAAAAGAAAAAATAGATATTATTCAATTTTTTTAGTTCTCCCTTTTTTATTTTAGTTGGGTAGCAATAAATTTTTTACCTCAGTTGTGTGTTGTCATACAATATGATTCCCTTTATATTTTTTTGTGAATCCTACATGATATGTTTTTACTCATCCATGTACGAGTTTTATGCCCAATTTGTTAGTGCCTTTATAGATAGTGTGCATGTTTATGGTGATATGGATGGGTGTGAAGCTTGTGGAGTAGGAGCATAGATAGATCTAGTGGGATTTGTATCTAGTAGTTCTTCACCTAGAGTTAGAATTACTTGGTAACTCTTTTTCTTCCAAATTGTTGGAGGATACTACGACATCTAGGGGTTTTGGGCCTTTTATTTTTCCCCATTTTGAACTGAAATTATATTTTACACTACGGGATGATTTTTAGATGGCTGCATGTGTATTTTCTTTACAGTTTGATATGCTTTCTTATATAGTTATATATATATATATTACTAAATGTTGATGTATTTATTTTATATGGTATATAGTATAATGACTCCCAGTGTAAGATATTTCTTCCTAGTGATAGTCACCCCTTTCTTAATGGTTGTTTCCTTGATGTGGAAGAAATAGATCACTATTGGGTTAGGTGGGGAATCATTAAGTTGAGTCAGATTAGATTTGTATTATAGTGAAGCTGGTTCTTGGGACAATGTTTTGGGATAATTGTATCATGAACATAGTTTGGGGAATTTGGGGTGAAAATTTTGGATGGTTATTCAGATTGTTTGGTAAACCAGATAACCCTGCTCGATTATAGAAGATGGAACATTAATATGAAAATACTCTAATAATCAATTGAGTTACATGAGTGCCTAGGGAATTGTTTTTAAGGTATATTCGGTATCTTCCTGTGTCATATATTGGAAGGTGAATTTTTTATATCAAAAACTTATAGCATACAATCTAAGATGATTCCATGTAATGAGTATGTTTATTTACCTCATTAAAATACTTTTGTTTGATTTGGGAAATGGAAATTTTGTAGATTTTGACGGCAATGGGACTACAAATAGACTTGTGAGCTTCCCCTGTAATGTTCTCCTAATATTCATCTTGTTTTTTTCTAAATGATTTATATTTGTAGAGATGATAATGTGGTTGCGGAGTGTTTATCAAAGCAAACTCTTCCTACAAGTGGGGCTGGTGTTCCCCCCATTTACTAACGTAAAGATATCCTCTATCTATGAATCTGTTTATAGA
The DNA here is from genome assembly GCA_963277665.1 of Viscum album. Lineage (NCBI taxonomy): Eukaryota > Viridiplantae > Streptophyta > Magnoliopsida > Santalales > Viscaceae > Viscum > Viscum album. The sequence continues at coordinate 635,619,319 of OY728146.1, read as the reverse complement.
TAGGTTCAATATTCACACTCTATACCTGGGATGTGGGATCCTTTATACCATGATATATTTCATTTTAATATTACTCCTCATTAATTGGGGTTTGATATCCACTATTTTTTGGTCATTTTATATATAAGTTTATCACCCCTTACTTACATGTGGCACAAGATCTTGTATCTATGAAGTCAATATTCCCCTCATCTAAGATAATTTTTGGGGCATGGGATCATCTAATTTAGTCACTATTTCCAATAAATATATGGGGTGTGGGATCCTACACTATAGTTCAATAGGTATTCTTGGTTTAGATAAGTTTATTAAGCCCCATTCTACCCCACCCCACCACAACCCCATATCCCAAGGTGTAAATTCCTTGATCTCATCCCTCATGTATGATCAAGTAACCCCCCCACCACTCACAAATACCAAAGGAAAGATATCACATATCAATGGGTTGGTTTATAGATAGATTCATTATCCCCCATATATCAAGGCAAGATATACACTATCTTATCAATCAAAATATTTAGTCCCCCCTTTAATTCAGGGCATGGATCATCCTTTTATATATAATGATGTGGTATGTTTTCACCACTAGTGTGGTTAGTCACCCCTTTATAGGTTCATAGACACTCATTTTTGTGTTGGACCCTCACCATAGTTAATTGAATGGTATGATTTTATACAATGTTTTAATTCTATTTGTAATCTAGTAGTTTAGAGAGAAGATCAAGGACGATCCTCTCATTAGGGGACTAGTTTAGCATATTAGAGCCTTTTTATTCTAGGGATGTTGAATATAATGAGATGAATTCCATGGTTGGGAGCCATATATAGATGTTATATTCCTCCTCATATGTGTAGGAAATCCATGGGGTAGAGATCTTATCTCAAATGTCGTATAAAAATTATGAATTATAATTATTCTGACAATTTTCTACTAATGTCAGTTATGGAGGTATTTTATTGGGTATTTACTTATACATTTAAGATGTGATTTGTTGTATTTTGTCATCATGCTCATATTTTCTTACACCATATTGTGTAATTCGTTGAATTATTCTTTGTAATATGAAGCTCCGTATATTATAGTGTAGAATTTAGACCAACATAGTATGACTGGAGACTCTTACTATAGGTGATTATATTCTTTCATTTTTTCCATCTTTTTTATACAGTTTTAACTAAGTGGTTTTACATAAGATTCCACTATATCTAGGTCATACCCAGTGATGATATTATTTGTAATGGATAATCACTCGAATCATTTATTTGTGTGGATGTATATATTTGTGTTTTTACAGTCAAGTGGATGAATCATAGTTTACATTCATAAGAAATTTATATTTTGGTGATGCATATTAGTAACCCCTCAAGAAGCTGCAAATGGTTCTCTCACTAGTCAGTGAATTTTAATTTTTTCATGACTATTTTTTGGAGTTATAGGTATGCATTTTAAGAGAAGTTATGTTTTTATTTTTTATGTATGGTGATGGTTGAGGTTAAGGAGCATAATACTAAGCTTTTGGGTGTGTCTAACATCATGTGTTTCTATATGGATTATTTAGAGGGTGATTTATACACAGAACTTGTGTTTTCTAGAGGATAGAATATTATTTTTAGTGCTTCTTCATTCCATTGGTGTTGTTATTGAATATGTATTGAGGAAGAGATCATAAATACATCGTGAGTTCATCAATCATGATTATATGACTGATCGACAGTCGGACACCTAGATATGTGGCCACCTAGGTGGTTTATTGGGAGTCTTAGTGAGAGATATCTTGTGGTATATTGGGTTGGGATATGAGGTATAAATTTCTTCATATAATGATTATATACATTTAGCATTCATGAAGATGTTGACCTTGAGTTTTGGAGTATAATAATCAGTTCATCTATGGTTGATGAAAACAATAGTGTGGTTAGTAGTGTAGGGGTATTTCCATAGTGGTTTTTCTGAAAAACTAGAATGAATTGCATGATATTATAATTATACCCTGAGATAGAAGATATCAATTTGAATGTTATTTAATGAATAAATTGTAACTAAAGTGTGGAAATATCTTGTGTTTTTTTGTGGTGGCCTTTTTTGTCACTCAATGTTGAAGTTTAACTTAGATATATTTTCATGGTGGGAAAATATATGTTGTTTCCCTTTTTGAACTGTGCATGATAATTTCCTTATGGTAAATTCCATGGAATATATACCATATTGAAGAAATGTCAATGGTCGAGGGAAATTATTCCTACTAACATTGATGGTAATCCCATGATTATAGAGAAAATAAATTTTAGGTGTAAATTCTACATTAGATTCATGAATGTAAACTTTTTATGGTTTCAAGAGCTTCCCCCAAGGTGGGTTGAGGTAGTTTAGCATTCATAGATAAGGGATAATCTCAAATGTGGTATATCTGATCTATGTAATGGAAAAGGGGTGTGTTCCGGAGTGGGTTTAATTAAAATTATTTATAGTTTTATAAACCCTTAGGATCCAAAAAATACCATGTGGGGGTTTTCAAAATTCTGAGATGCAGGGTTTTTATGGGATTTTTGGAGTCTTTTAGGCTATTAACTTTTTAAGTGTGAAAAGTCTCAAATGTGGGGTTGATGTAGTGATTAAGATTTTCCTATATAGAGTACATAACAAGTTATTGGGTGTTATATCCTAGATCCCATAAAAAGTTAAAATGGTAATTTTCTATTATTATATGACATAAAATAATTATCTAATTATCCTATTGATTCTAGGTTTTGGGGTTAGGACCTAGGTTAATCCATTGGGAAATGGTAATCATGATGAAGCCTCTAAAAAATGTATTTAGTATAAAAATGAAATTTTTTTGTTGTGTGAACATGTATTGTGAATTATAATAATCCTCATAATGGGGTCCCAAATGAGAAATATATGGCCATCATTGATTCGGTATTGGTGGGTTTACCCTATGAGTAACATTTTCTGAGTTTTTATTATGATCCCCAAAGGGGGTTCATCCCAGATGAATCAATTAATTAATTAAAAACCCTAATCAATCCACAATTTAAGCTTCCTTATGGATTATAATTTAGGATTCCCATATAACATAACTAATGGTGGGAGAGTAGAGGTAGAAGATCTCTGTTGAAGGTGGTCGATTTGATCTAGTTTTAGTGTTTATGATTGAACCATTCAAATAATAATGAATTAATGATACAATATTCCACAATTAAAGTAATAATTAATATTTATATTGTATCAGTGTTCTTGATTTTTAATAATATAGTGATATAGTTCACTCAAAGTTAATTAATTACTCAAGTTCATCACCATTTAGTTTTATTGGAAATTGATGCAATGAAATTATTAGTATTGAAGGAGTTTTCATAAAAATTTATAGTGGTCACCCATGTGGGTTCACATGCACCAAGGGAAGGGTGGGATTGGTCATAGAAAAAATTGGTGTATCATCTATGTGGATTTGGTTTTAAGGGGGTATTACGGATCTCAATTAGAGGCTCAAGATGGAATTGGAATCCAGTTTTTGAATTGAATCAAACTATATAAAAAATTGATCATAGGAGGTATCATGGTGGGGAGTAGCCATGGTGTCGGTTGGGGTTGACTATTATGAAATATACCTCAAGGAGGTAGTGTTCAATGAATGTATGAGTTAGGTGTATCTAAGATATACGAAAAACCTATAAATAGTATTAGTCATGTAATGTAACAAATTTTTAAAAATGATGGAGAAGATAATAATTATATAAAATAATAAAATAGGAGAAATGGAAGCATAATTTTACCAATAAAGGGGATGGGATTATGCCAATCCACACCACCACCAGTATTATATTTCAAAAATATTTTTATTTTTATTTTTGTTGTTATTTTTGTTTTTTCAATTTTTTCTATTTTTTTGGACATTTTTTTATTGTTGTTTTTGTTTTTTTTCATTTTTATTATTATTGTTATAAAACTTATTTTTAATCATAAAATATTTATTTAACATTAGATTTATGATCCATATATGGTATCATGATCATTGAATATAGGCATTTGATTCAAGAACAATTTTTGATATAATATTCAGACACATATCATAAAACCCGTTTTATTTCATGAATCACCTTTCATGTGTGACATAATTTTCTCTAGGAATCTATTAGAGATAAATAAATAAAGTATCATGTAGATCATGATGGTGTAGTCTTTCGGATCATTCGATGAAATTTACCTGGTGGTATGGATAAATTTTGAATTTAAACATGTATGTCTACGGTCGAATTTTGGGATAATCCTAGGTAATTATCTCTACGATAAAAGGTTTTTTAAAAGGACTATTGGATGAGTTTGTGACTTATAGAATTACCATTATTATGATGAACCACTCAGTTTTGACCAGTGTAGGAGGATTGTATTTGAGGATTGAAAGTTAATTAATCAATCTATTCTCATGTTAGGATTGGGTCTTGTTTCCAATAAAGATAGTGGGTGTCTCCAGCCTCTTATATTCACTCTGGGATACAACCATAGGATGCATGAAGTGGTATTTTTGGTACTTCCTCAATTTATCCTCTCAAAATATCCTCAGGTTCATGTGATTATAATATGAGTGAGATTTTGATATGATATGAAAGGTACCCCCACCCCCCACCACCTCCACCCCCAACAGTACTACTATAATGAACTCATTGTATCTTACCCATATGTTGCATCAGTAACCCTTGACTTTTTTATCATATGATGAGGTGTGGATTTTCTACTTTTATTAGACCTCCTATTTAGGATCCTTGATATTATGTGTTTAACTGGTCCCTTTTGGCATGAGTTTTCCTTTTTTAAATAATAATTCACTGGTGAGTTTCATCATTCACCATGTATAAAAGGAAAGTGGTGACATTGGTGGTTATTTGGTGATTAATTGTTGACGATACCCATGGATTGGGATCATCTAGATGAGATCCACTACATATGAATTAGTAGTTTTGGTTATGATATCCCTCAGATATTCATTGTCTGATCACCTCTGAGGATGATTCTATAAGGATGTATTTTACCTTGAGGATAAAGAGTAGAGAGTTTCCTTCCTATTTATGGTAGTATTTTTCATGATGTCTGTTCTCTATAGATTGAGTGGACATTTGGATAATTTCTATATTTGAGGATTTTGTATGTGTTAATTTATGGGGTACTATTCCTATTATTTATTTAGAGCATTAGTAAATAATTATTTTCCCCAATGAGACATAGGATAAAGCTATGGGGAAGGAAATCCATAAATTATTATCCATTTCGAGTTATCCCTTTTTTTTATTTGATATGAAATGTAATATAGTTATTACCACTAATATGTTTCATCCTATACCCTAATCCACTTTATGTTTTCAATTCATCTTATTTGGTATGTTTATAGTCACCCTTTTATATACTTTATGCACACACCTTTTTTATGGTGTACAGGTCAGTGGAGAAATTGTATATTTGGATAGAATAGAGTTGGTGGAGTAAAAAATTCAATGTATTTATAAAATTCATATTTAGTAGTTATTGGGACAACATTGGTGTGACGTGGTGACTTCTTTTATACCTAATCACTTGAGTTTAGTGTGGAATTTGAGGTTTTGGGCCCTATATTTTTTTCTTTTTTATAATAGAATTGTATTTTATTCCCTCGTATTTTAATCAAACATATACATGTTTTTTAGCAAGATATTTTATCTTTTGTGTTTTTAGATATTTTTTTGGATAGTAAGGTATATATTCTTTAGTTTGTATATGATAATTACTTTCATTGTGCGGTATGATTACTTGGTACTAGTCACCAACCCCTAGTTTATTTGACACCAGCATGGGGTATCACACACAACTCACCACCAGCCATGTTGGGTACTCTGTGGGTTTGGTTGTGTCAACTATTCTCTAAGGATTCCATTAAAATTATTTATTTAGATGGATTATGGTCATATCTTATGAAAATTTTCCTGAAACCCATTACTTTTACATGTGGTAATTAATATATGATGGAGTTGTGATTTTATTAATTTTGATATGGTAAATATATATAAGTATTTTCTTTAGAGGATGGGTGGGGACATAACTATATAGTCCTCAAATAAATTAATTAAATTATAATATCTCATTAGATTTCATGTGAGGGACTGGGGGTGAAGCCAATCATCTTTGTTTATTATAATTATTAGTAAACACAATACACTATGTTATGGGACTCTTTCAACTATTTTATTATAGCCTTTGTAGTGATCCTTGATAAGAAATCTGATTTTATATTTTTATGTATGTTCTACATGCTTATAGAATATTCCTATGTTGCGTTTCTATGTATTGTGATAATATTTTTATGATTTCACATTATTATATCCCATTTCACATTTTATGATGAAATAATTAGGTCATGATTCATGATTTGTGTTTCATTTGTTATTAGGTATGATTTTATTATATCATGTTGATACGCCTTGATTATGTTTTCCTAGAAAATTTTCCATATTATTCTTAATTATGATCATTAGTGGATATCTTTTTTCACTGTGTACTAATAATATAAACATTCCCATTCTTATGTTTCCATTCCTTGTGTAATAAAGAAGAGTATTATGTATTATATGTCTAAAAGGGTATCATGTGTGAAGATTTTTTTTTTAAAAAAATTAATGAATAATTTATAAAAAAAATTAGTTGTGTATATATTCTCCAAATACACTAAACCACTAGGTATGGGGTGTGGGTTTTAATATTTTTATGGAATTTAAATGGATGTATATGGTTTTTTATCATATAAAATTTTATTAAAGTATTTAAAGTTTGTATTTTTTTAATAGATGTTGGAGTGAATGTCTATAGTGATTAAATTTGTATCATAGTGGGGTTTAGTTAAATGTTGGGATTAGTTAAATAAGAATTAGTTTATAAACATAAAATAAACCTAGTTTTCACCAAAAGTAATGAAGGGTTAAATAAGAGTGACTATCAAACATGATATAGGATGAATCTAAATTTTCATGAATTTAAATGTAGGTTTCATATGTAAAGACATATTAAGATTTTTTTTATATTTATAAGATTGTTTACTCTAATTTTATTAATATATTATTATTTATTTATAATATTAACCATTTTACATTTAGTAAGGGGATGAATATAGGATCTTGAAAATGGGATAGTGACAAGTATGGTCAATATTGAAATAATCTTATTTGGTTAAAGTATTATGAATTATTTCATATATTTAAATGTTTCTAACTATATTACTCCATATCCCTAATTATTTTATATTAAACTTTATTTGAAAACATGAAGTGGTAAGATAAATTCACCCCAATTCTGTAAATCATCTCTGATAGAACTTATATTGGAATGCACATCATAAAAATTTGATTAATCTACCTCTAGTCAAATAATATGTTATTTTTTGCATGTATTTTCTCTCTCTATATAAAACCCATATTAATTTTTAGAATATGGAAATCACAATTCCAATCACAAATAAAAAGATGAACATCATTCAGTAAAAGGATAACTATGAAATCCCTATAGAAATTAATTCCATTATATGGTTATTAATACACATTTATAGAGGGTATTTAGATCAAATGATTTTGGAGAAATTCAATATTTAAGTTTTTTATATTATTTAGGAATTTTTTTAGGTATTATCACATGGTTTACTTCATCTTCCCCCAAATCATGAGGTTATTTTTTAAATAAAACTCAAATATAGTTTTATAAAAATATAAAATACTCGTTATAGTATATTCCTAATTTAATTAGTGGAATTAAATAAGCAACTCCAATATAATATGGATAAGGGTTTTATATTCCCATGTGCTTCACCATTGGGTGCACCGGTCCTATTTTTTAGAATAATGATTGATCAATGTATCACAGTAATGATTATAAAGAACATCATAAGATATTGTTCTACAACAGGTGTCTTGTACCCTGTATTAATGAATTATTCAATCAACTGTAAAGGGATAAATACTACCCAATGATAGACCTTTAGTATGGATTCGAAAATTTTAGGGTGAAAATATAGGATATGACTAAGAAACCCCTTTATATAATATATATACATAATAAATACATTTTGATTCCTTTCCAACCAAAACCCCATACCACATTAATGAATATGATGGATGGATTCTTTAGAAATTACCATAAACATATTTTAGTTGTCTTTATAAATGATATTACAATATATACAAAGTGTAACAAGAATCATGATGATGTTTTTAGGATTTGGCTGAATACCATGGGAAAAGACAATCTATATGCCAAATTTACCAAATGAGAATTATAGAAATATAATATATATTTCTTGTGATATGTAATAACAAGAGAGTGTACATCATAAGATCATTCAATTATGGAGATGATTTAATAATGGTCTAGAACAACTACTGTATTCATCTAGTGAATTGATACTTTCAATGAGTTATGAGAAATTACTCATGAATATAGAATCTACATAATAAGTTAACTCTAATGCGAGTCAAGTTTCTTTTGATAGGTGAATGTGAATAAAATTTCATAGAGCTTAATAGAAGTATGGTCACTAAACCTTCACTCAAACTAACTTATATATATTCATTATTGAACATATTATTGTCTGTGCTTATTAAATATTACATTTTCGTATCTTATTTGTCACTTTAAATACAGTCCCATTATAAAAATTATTCAATGAATGATTTGGATCTTTTAGTGTTAATGTTTTTATTGAAAATGTGAAGGAATTATCTATAGGTTCAATAGTTTTAAATATGTACTAATCATAAGAGATTTATGTAATATTAAAATAGAAACCAGTGAATATGGCCCAAATTTGATGGTTTTAGTGCATCAAGGACAATTAATTATCAATACATTGCAACTATATGATGGTGAACAAAAGGGAGGATGCATAGAGTATGAATTATTATGATACCATATCCATGATTCGGATTAAAAGTGACTAATCCATCATATATTTTTAAATTATTGACAATGAGATCATTTGGGATGGGAAAAATCCACTCATTCCCAAGAGAATTCTCAACGATCTATCTATGTAAATATCAAGCATGCACAAAATAAGGGTATGGATTTGTATAATATGGTGAGGAATATTTGATAATTTCACATTGATAATGATGTAGTTATAAAATTTATGAAATGGATATAAATCCCTTAAATAATATTATTGATTAATGGTATTTTATATTATGAACATAGTTTATCTTATAATATCTATCCAGGAAGAAAAAATATGTATAGTGATCATATGAACCATTTCTAATGAGATGACATGAATATGGTGATTGGGGGGTATATATCTTGATTCTTAGTATGCTAGTAAGTCAATTATAAATAGAATAAATTATAGGGGATGATGTAACCATTAACCATGCCCTTATGAAATGGGATAATATCACTATGTATTTCATTTTAGGTCTTCCAAAGTCCTCTAAAGTCTATATGGACATTTGGTTTTTGGGTTTATTATCTTATGAAGTCATCATATTTCATCTTTATTCAATAAAATTTATTGATCAACCAACTTTAAAAAATATAAAAAAGTAAGTGGTAATACTATGTGGAGTATGTAATAACCCAACACATTTATTTATATATTCTCTTGTTTAGAAATCTTTGTTCAATAGAATACCCCATACAGATCCCTGAACGTAAATGAGCTACGAAGTAATATTAATTAAATATAACTATTAAAAACTTCATGTTGAGGTTTTTAGGTATTAATAGGAATATCTGAAATCTAAAATATATATATAAAAGGTTTAAATTATTAAAATAATGAATTAAATTAGTAAATTTAACATTAATCAATTTTTACTAGGAAAATAATAATAATAAATTTATTTCATTCTTTAAGGTTACAGTTTCCAAAAATGGATTTTACTGATTTTTGTGGGGGAATATTATAAATAAATTTTTGACCTATATTAAATATTTTTTAAAAAAATTATTACAATTTTTTAAATTATTATTTAAATAATATCGTAGGGTTACTTATTTGGAGTATTCTAAATATATATATTTCAATGAACGATGAACTATACTAATTGTATTAAAACAGTCATTTCTTTTCTTTAAATCAAGAAATTAAAAAATCCTATTCGATTTTGTACATGGTTTCAAATTTAAAAATGATAAATTTTCCATAACATAATATAAATAGTACCATAGTAATCAATAGTGTATTTTATTTTGGTATAATTTTTTTTATGATTAAAAATTCATTTTTTATAAAATTGTTATTAATTTCATGGTGTTTTTCTATTTTAATTATTTAAAATAATCCATAATGATGAATGATATAAATGAACTATATTGATTATATATTAGTATAGAGGAATATAAATTCATATAATGAATACTACTAGTCATGGAGTTAATGTAAGATCATCTTATACTTGAAAAATTCATTTTCCTGAAAACCTATTTTTAATCACTTTTTTGGGTTTATGCATAAATTATTTTGTGCCACGTATATATATTAAGTTGGTTAAAATTGATTCCATATTTTAAATTTCAAGTTTCAAATTTTCAAAATATTAACTATGGTAAAATTTATCACCTTGGTAACTGGTAAAATGATACAAAAATGTAAAAACTATTGATAAAGGCATAAAAAATATTCAATAAACTTGCTTATATTTCATTGAATCAGTATAATTTTACCACCCATTAATATATATGAACATATAGAATATTGGTTTCATTCGCATTTTATAATAAAAATTTTAATATTTTGTATAAAAGAAAATTCAAACATGTCACTATCTTGCTTCTAATTTATCATACATATACAGATAGGGATAATAAAATGTTATAAATGAATATAAATGTTAATTTTAAAAGTAAATAATTTATGGTTTTAAATTTAATTTTTTTTTATTTTTATGTATGGTATAATTACCTTAAATTCTTAAATATTGCTGACATGGTGATTTTGGAAGTAGTAGAAAAAACAAAGTAAATGATTCTAAAAAATGTAAAAGTAATATTGTTGGAATAAATGTTAGTTTATATTAGAACTCTCTTTTTGATGTATGAAATTAATCAAGAGTAAAAACATATAGAAATTGAAAAGTTGTGAAATATGAGAAGCACCCCACTCTGACACCAAGGAGTTTTCTTAGGTGAAGGTAGTGTGGCACACCTGTGCGACCAATTATAGGGCAAGTTTGACTTGAGCTACCAACTAGTGTAGATGACATGTGTAACCAACATGTTTAAGTAACATTTTTCACCCAAGTTCCTAAGTTTTCATATTAATAGGACCCTTGGGATTCCCATTTTACACTCTCAGAATACCTAGAGACATCTTGAAGCTCTTTACACCCAAGTCTCTCCCCTAAGCCCCCAGACCCTTAGGTAGATTTCTACAATTAAAAAGTAAGAAAATATGAGAATGATATAATATTTACACGAATGTTTAAACACTGTGGACATAATATAATAACAAATTCCACCTTTTTTTAAAAAAATAGGGTGAAGTGCCCTTCCAAACTCAGAACTTATGTGTTATAATTCCAAGAGAACCTAAAGAAACCCTTGTCCACATAGAAAAGGTCTATAACAATTGTTTTTACCCAAGATATTCTTTTACCAATAGGTACCTCCCAGTTTACCCAAGTATCACTTGGGTGAGGTACCTCCAAGTTATCCCAAGTATAACTTTGGAGTGGTACCTCCCAGTTTACCCAAGTATCACTTTGGTGATATACCTACCAATTCATCCATGTATCACTTGGGAGAGGTACCATGTTCTCCCAAGTATCACCTATGTAAATGATCCCTTGAGCCCTAGATTATTTCCATACCACAGATGATTGTGAACCTCTTTACCCAGGCCTCTTATATGATGGGGAATAAGTCAATACCCCCTCCTTGGAATCCAGATATATTTGATTAGTATATAGTTCACACCAATATTTCCTCTTCATCATGTATTCTCATGGTAGAGGATTTCCCTCATTTATCCTAACTACTAGGTAGGATCCTCAAAATCGTTCATAATCATGCATTTATGTAGTTACAATGATCCTTACCTTAATGGTGATTGTGAGAAATTTATCAGTTTGGGAAGTGGCATCTGCTGCATGAAATGTGTAGAAAATCGAGCTGTATCTACACATTTTGGTGGATGAATATGACCCAATGTGTTTTTTAGAAAGAGTGAAGAACACTTTAAAGGTTAAATCCCAATATTTTATCCTGATTACCTCACCATATCCTCACCCTCATCCATAATGGTATCTCACCTAGAGTAATCCCCTAGCCATTCTTTCTGGATGTCATATCCCTCCATCCATCCATATTTCCTTCATCATACACCAAAAAATGATGAAAAAATTTCAAATTGGTATTCTGATTCATGTATATATCCCTCCCATTTATGATTTGTGTGATTTGGAGATCTTATACTATCTCTTGTTTTTCACATTGAGCATTCCTCTTTTCAGATTATAGATCATTAGTCATCATGACACTGCCATGATAAAAACTCACCATAGGCCTCCACATTAGGTGTATTCCCCAATACTTACAAACCATATAGGATTTGATTACCATTCTAATATGATATGTAGGAATTCTCCCCAAGTATCAAACCCAACACCATCAATCCACCATCAACCACACTGGTCCATATTTCAAGTAAGATCAAATCCCTTCCTAGAGGTCTATATTCTATCTAGGACCAATCATTTCATCTTCATCTGTGCACATTCCCAATGAGAGATGTCTTCATAGGGAAACATTCTTTATAAGATTAATCCATTCATTTATGGACATATTCCTAATGGGTTCACCCATCAAGGGATGCTCATGTATAAGTCCCACACCAACTCTCACTAGGAACCATTCATCTATACTTTCTTACCACATGATGTTAATGATTAATGGTCGGATCCTAGTCACCTAACACTAAAATGTATGATGTTCCCCAATTAAGTGGAATCGAACTAAGTGGGTTCATATTCATTTTATAATGTTATGTAGGAAGACCCTCTCAGGATAATTTTTCTAAAATCAAAACTCCAACCAACTCCCTAGATGGAAAAAAAATCTAGAGTGCCCTACTATTAGGCATTAAATCATGATTATTTAAAATAAAACTTGAAAAGGTAAACAATAAGGAAAGATATTTATACTCTAGCACACACACACACAAATATATATATATTTATATATATATTTATATATATATTTGTGTGTGTGTGTGGATCTCTTTATGGAGAACTATGGATGCATACAGATGGCTCCATTTATGGAAAACATTTGATACATAAAGATGGATACTCCCACATATATATGTGATTTATTGAAGATGGTAAGATTGAAAATCCTCATATTGTGTTTTATAAAGGATTCATGAATATGACTTAAATATATAAGAGTTTCCCATAGTAGGAAATAATTCCCCATAAAAGGGTGTGATGATCTTGACCTTCTGTCCCATTGACAAATTTGAGTCCCTCCTCATCATTGTAAAAATTTTCATTGTTCGCATACCATTGTAATGTAGATCCTCAACATGGATATGGGGACCCTTGTGTGTTTTCACCTCCATGAATAAACCACATTGGAAAATAAGTACAAAAATGGATGGAAAAAATGGTGAGCTCGATAAGAATCCTTCCATTAACCAAAATAACTATGTTTCCCCCATGTTAGACCCTTTAGTTATCTTATAATTAAATATGGACAAACATAGATAATTTAAAGAAAACAATTGAACATGTGTTTGTTTATTTTTGATGATACCCTCATACATTTTATTTATCATTTCTATTATGAAACTCTTAGGTTTTTTACTTGAAAAAAATTTAATAAAAAATGATATCTTTCCTTAAAAAATAAGCATACACATTAGATAACATATATGATAAATCCTAGTCTAGCTAGAGGATACATCCACTTACCCATCATCTCTAATACCCAGTATCAAATACATTGATATGGAAGATCCACCGTAATAATAAAATAATATCATTAGAGGCCTCATATGATTTCCTCTTGGATGGGAATCCCTCTTAACCATCCCCCCAATGATGGCTTGTTAAAATTTATCAAAAAAAAACCTCTTTCTATTTCGAACCATTTAAAGAGCCTCTCTCCAGAAAGAGACAAAACATTCCTCCCTTATTTGAGGGTGGTGGATAAAGAGGTTAAAAAATATTTCATTCTGACAACTCAAGGGTCTCTCTAAATGGATCCTGCCATCAGTTTCCTCTACCGACATCGTGCGAGATCAAAACCTTTTCCTGTTGAGGATTCCATCCTATGGGCCCTTTAATAGGTCACCCAAACCCAAGAATCTTGGGAATCCCACCATGAGAGGAAAAACATCGGCCAATATTGGGACTATATACAATTTATCTTAAAAGAATCATGAAAAAAATATGATTTCAAGCTGAAATAAAACACATATTCTTTCCAATATTAATCAATTCCCCCATCATATTTAGGATGAATCTAGAGAATTATTCCAAAAAAATTCATTCATAAATAAGTACAAACCCATATATTTTCCACTACACAACAAGCCTATCAATATATTATTGAAATTAAGAGAGGATATAATATGGGATATATCCTTTTCATAACCACAAAATGATAATATATTGGTTTATCAACCATAGAAGTCTCCCATTACATCCAATAATAAATGGAAGGTCAATAGTCTATCACTAACTACATGTTACAATCCTTCCCGGTTATAATTATTACATTGGTAGTCGTTATTATTTTGGATTGAAACCCCTCCTCCAAAATTGGAGTGGCTCATCAACACAATATGAAAGTCACCTAGGAGTAGAAACATATTCCTCCCAATATCTAGGAGGTTCGTTGGAAAAATCCCAAGATAAATGGACAATTAGATCAGAAATATACCCTTGTTCCAGGTGGATATCATTGGTCAATTCTATTGGATACTCTATGGAAGGAATATATCCCTTTCAAAATCCTAAAAAATTATCTTCAAATCTTTGAAATTAAATAGGATTCACTCATTTGAGATTCATTATATGGATTTATTTATTCAAACAACATGACTAAAACTGCCTATAAGAGAGAATCTAAAAATAATTCTCACCAAAAAAATTAAAAATTAAAGTGAAACCCTGTGATCTTTCTCTACACAAGGATGCTTTTATTGTGGTCCTAAAACATCTATTAATGGTTTTCCAAAATATGGGTGATTCATTAATATATTAAGGAAGCATTAGTTTCTGTTATGAAATTCAACCTTGCGACATACTATAGAAAACTATGGAGGCCCTCCCTAGAATTTTACCAAGAATAAATATTCCATGGTCATAAGGTGATCAATCACAAGAACCCATATCTTGGTTTTTGTAGTGAAACCCATCTACATGGTAGTAAGATCAAATAAAAAGTATTTCTTACCCTTGATATAATCCACTATGAAGGTCCTCACTAGGGTAAAGGCTATAGGAATCCTCCATATGGTTGGATATTAATCCTTGAAGATAGTCCACCCCTTAAAGTTGTGCATTATAAATGTCCTCCCTAGAGAAATGTTTCGTTTTGATGAGAAGGTACCCTATTTTCATATCAATTATAATAAACCCTTTCTATTGTGAGGTGTTTGGAAGATAAGGACAATCAAATTTTACACCTTATCATTAAAAAGTGATATTCATTCTCATCTAGAAGAAAACATGAGAAAGCGGTCAATATCCAAACCATCCTTGGATTATCTACCTTCGAGCTCAATAAAAGAGATCCCAAATTATCTCACTATCTATAATAATGTAGATGGAAGGATCCTACTCAATTTAGACCATTTGGAGGAATATATCATAGAACATGAAGAGACAATACTACTCATATGGAAGAAATATTCCAAATACAACAAACCGGTAATGTTTTAATGTGTTTATACTTCTTAATATGATATCCCTAGAACATTTTCAAAAGAATGAATAAATTATATTCATTAGAATTATTGAAAAAATATTCAGCACTTGAAAACTAAATTCATAATTTATAATTGATATGAATGTCACATTAATGTAATATAATAACTTTTCCATCATATCAATGTAGATTCCCCTTCAGTTATACAACACTCGAAATTGGGTAAACAACTAAAGAAATTTCAGTGCACTTGTCTTAAAAATTTTCAAAATCCATTGATATTTATCTCAAATGACCCATATTGAATCTATATAATGGGATAAGGAAAACACAAAGCATTTAATTTCACTCCACTCCCAGATCAAAAAATACCATAATTGGTGACATCGTGTAATGTCATCTTTTCTAGATAGATATTATAATATATTTATTCCCTCAATAAAAGGTACACTCATTAAGAACTATCCCTGATAAATCCTTAGAAACATTTGGCATGAAGTGTGTAAGTTATTGAAAGAAACTTTCATCAAGTGTTTGAAAACATTGAGCAAGATTATCACTTTGTGGAAGATAATCTTCGAATACTACTGATTCCTTTAAAATAAATTATAACATGTATAGACCTTAAATTTTACCCATATAATTCTGGAAAAAATGTGAAAAATATTATGAGAGTTTTCTTAGAATTTTTTTTCATAGAGATACAAAAGCATCACCATCTATTAAGAATGGGATATTTTTACAACAAAAACCACCTTTAAGATCACCAAATCTAGTTTTAAGTAATCTAGAAGTAGACTGGTGGAAACCCCAGCCTATAGTGCTGGGGGAATATTTTTCTTAAACTCCTCACCAATGGAAATCCATATTATTCCATTTAGAAGTAGTTCCATGAATTGAATCAGCCTAGTTCATCCAATTTCAATACCCAACTTCCTCATTGGGAACGTGAACAATAATTTTTTATAGAGATTTCCTTCAAATAACCTATCATCAAGTGGCTCCAAGAGAATCCTTAAAAGGATGGATGAGGACTGGTAGTGTTCACAATAAAAAGAGATCTCTCAAGGCAACAACCAATTATAAAAATACTAGTTATTTTTGTCGATTCCCCTAGGCCAATTTTCCCTCCAATCATTCCATTTCATGAATGGCCCGAAGGCCATACTTTTTTCATTTTTTATGATAATACCCCTTTAATGGGATGAGGTGGAACCCTTACCAGGGAAAAATTCTTAAGTGACACAATACATGACATGTATGTCTTATAGGAAATCATCCCAAATAAGAAAATATGTAATTTCTCTTCCCCATAAAATATCATGATATAATCTCCCCACCTTTGTATGCCTAGTTAGCTAGAAATCCTATTCCAAGCACCATAGGCCTAGTACTGATAGAAATTCCACACACTCTCAATCTTCTATGTTTGGTTAGTTGTTCTCTAGTGAATACACCATCCCTAAATCCTCATATGGATCCTTGATCCTTATAATCTGATAGGTTGCATCTATATTTTTCATGTGGCATGAACACCTTGAGGTGTCTCATGGCTTTGAGGTGGCCCAAATCCCTTGAGTTTTTGCAAAATTCATACTTTCCCGAAGGACATTGTTGGCCCAGAGGCCTTGAAGAACTCAAGGAACAAACAGGTGGCCTAAAAGCCTAAAAAAAGGAATAGTTCCAGCTTCTATAGTACCAAACTATACCTACAAAAATATCTACTATAGTACTTTCTATAGTACCTGCTACAGTAACCTAGAAATATGCCTCCACTCGGATTTCATCTCGCGTCACTTGGATGTACTTGTTGAGTCCTCTCAAACTGAGCTAAAGCTCATATACTCCTATAATTCCATTGATAATAAGACACCTATACTGAATTATGTTTAAAGAACATCATTAGTACAACCCACAAAAACATCCTAGCATATGAAGTTAATATAGAAGAATAGGATGAGGATATTTCCATTAAAAACATAGTTCCACACTGATGTAATTGAATAAATTGTGTGGACTAGAAATCAAAAGCTCACAATAAATTTGGGGGTTCTAATTAATGTTTAACTACCTCTCCCTCAGCGAGCATAAATGATGGAAAAGGGTAAAGGTCTGGCCGAATCTCATCCTTTACTCGAAATAGTTGAATCACTTAAACTAAATGATAAACTCTCTTAATATGATATGAAAATTATTCAATTTAATAAATTAAATAAAAACTACTCAAGGGTAATATCCCTGCTTGATATGTTTTTCATGCAGAACCTCATCTCACTCTCTTATCATATGTACAGAAATATGAGGGGATCATCATATCAATGTGGCTAAATACATAACATACCCTCAACATGGGGTCAAAAAAATAATTTATTTTGATACAATGGATGTGGGATTTTTTTTTAGTTTTCTCCATTATATAAACAACTAGAACCAACTCAAAAAAATCCTTAATGACCATCTCGTGTTGGTTATTGACCACAAGGACAGGTAGATCTGCTACAATTGGCCAAACGTGTTGTCCCCCTTATTCAAATCCTACTCAGATGGCCATCCCCTCAGAGCTCAATGACACCATTGAGTCATTAGAATCCAAATTATAATCCATAAAAGGTTGGTATGCACCCAAACAACCATAGAGAAAGTTTTACCAATAATTGGTAGATAGATCTCTCCCCCAACAAAACATCAAGAATCCTATCTTCCTAAAATTTAATGGTTATTGGGATATAAAATAGTGATCAATACACTTCATGTCCTAGTTTGGTCCCATGATGGGAACTCTTGAGAAATAAAAATACTTTAATCTTAAATTCATTGTATAGAAGTTAGATGGAAACCCCTTTGTCTCGTATGCCAGTCTATCAGCTTGATCAATCAAATTATGGGAATACCTCTACTGACAATTTCTTCATAAATTTAGATTTTTGTTTTGGAAGGATAAAATACATGAACTCTCAAATTGAAAATATAAATATAATGATAGACTCTCATATTTAATTTCTCGGTGGAAGGGTTTGGATTGATATCTAAACATGAATCTTCATTAAGAAGATTTTTGGGCCTTTTAAAAAGAATCATTGTAATGAGATGTGAACACCTCTCTACATGTTAACATATTTAGGAAGATTTAGGTATCTTATCATAGATTCAAAGAGGTTATTTGATTTTATTTTGGGATCCAATTCCAAGTATCAACTAGTATCGACATCTTAATTATGGATAACATATAGAGTGGAACCTATAATGGTTACCTTAAAACTAAGTCCAACAAGGTCTCCAACTCCAAATACATCACCTTCTCATGTGGAACCACCTCTTGAATGGTAGTATAAGCTGCAATATCACCATAGAGATGAGATAATGGTGTATAAATTCTCCAAATTTGAAGATCAGAAGAATAAATTTTATTCTGTTGGGGATGAACAAGTTCGTTAATATTTTTTTAAGCTATGGAAAATAACTTTCTAAAATTTATAGAACATAAACAACCCCTTCATTTTACACATGAAAACTGCTATAATTATTTCCCCTTTCCCTAAACATTGGGCCACACCATTTAGTTCTTTTTTTTATATATTATATTGATGATGATTTATTTTTGGCATTTGTAACTAGGTAAACTACCAACATAAGTTACATGGGTTTCCACTAAAAATTTAGAGGAAGTAGAATAATGGTATGAGGATACAAGGAAGGGTGAAAAACATTAATGATTATATCATTAGAGGGATGATAAATAAGACACATGCTATCCATATGGAATTATTAAAACAATAAACTATATCCAACATCCCTTATCCCATGGAACAATCGACTTTGTTGGAACCACAATCTTCTAAGATCTGATCTTCCAAGAAATGGCATAACTAAAGAATAAAAAACTAAACACAAGATGATGAGACTGTGTAGAGGGAAATAAAATCTTGAATATTTATAATATCATGCTCCCAATCCTAAGATTATGTTCATCATCCAACCAAAGGGTACCATGAGCACCATTCCACTAAATGGTACCACAGACACCATCCCACCAAATGGTACCACGAGAATTGTCTTTCCAATAAAAATAATCATAAAATAAAGAATTAATATTTGGTTATATTCATTTCATTCAATTAATGTATCCCTTATCTAATTATGGGTACACATATGAACTAGGGTTCCCTATGTTGGATGGGTGAACCACTAGTAGAGGCCCCAATATCTGATGAATTAAAGGAAGAAACGGTATTAGAAGAAATCAATATATTGTCCACATCTCAACTATATATATTAATAATATCAAAAATCATAGTAAATACATTCAACGAGTCCTATATGAGTGTGAAAATACACCGATATTTAATAAAATATATCTAGATCTAGTTTTTTTAGGACTGATTGATGGGTCTATAGAAGTCGAGTCAACTCTGGAAAGCAGGAAGACCAATTTGACCTGATCTATCTATAGAGACACCTCCAATACTAGCTCAACTTCCTTAACTATATACTTAAAGTGAATTAGTCAGTAAATAACCTGCTAGAGAAAATCCCCCCATGGAAAATAGAATATCTTTAACTCAAAAATATGACATCCAGAAATAGTTGGTTGCGGTCCTTATGAGACTTTCAATTCTGGATGCTCTAAACTTATCAAAGGATCTCTAAAATGAACTTTTGGATTCTCTATTAAACCATTAAGAGTCAAATTTTATTTCAAAAATGTTGAAGTGTATCATGCAAAGATCGCCCCCATGTAATTTCATGCGTTTAACTTTTTAAAATAGAAGGACATGGAATCTTTCATATAGGGCCACATCTAACCCATGTACATGTATAGAATATTTGATAACATTGACATTCTATGGTATTTCGTTGATAATGGATTAGAGATGAATCTAATTATAGTCAGAAGACTTCTTGGATTGTATAATATTAAATATTATTTTTTCCCTTACACTCTAATTCTTTAGGCTTATCATAAAAACTACCAAAATCCACTCGACCGAATTAAGCTCAGAGATCAATTTGGTGACCCTATATCCAATTAAAAATTCATTATTACTTGAAGGTATAAATAATTAAATTGTATATTGGGGGGTCCCTGGTTGTGTCAACATGTGTTAGTCACTTTTTAATACCATCAACTTCTCAAATACTCTATTAATTTGTAGACAAAGATATTATATGGTGATAAAGCTCCATTTGAGTTTTTTGAGTCCCAATACATCAAAATTGTGTTTTTATGGATGAAAGAGAAACAACACATGGAAAATGTTATTGCTCAGAGTACAAATCCATGTGGTTTGAAAATCACTCTACCTAACCCATTCAAAGGATTTAATGAAAAATATGTGTTTCCCATCAGTTGGGTTAAACCATGACTGCATATGAGCCTCAACCAAGTTGGTGAGGTCTCTCTAAGTGCATCCACAAGGAGAAGGCATATTTCTAGGGGTACTATAGTAGTATTGTATCATGAACTGTAGTAGTACTGTGCATGTACTGTAGAAGGTACTATAGCAGTTACTGTAGTAGCTATTGTTCGGTATTGTAGTAGTAGGAACTATTGACCTTGGGCCACCAGTTTGGGCTTGGAGTCCTTAAGGCCTTCAGTCTACCCAGTCCTTCTGGTCAGTAAGGATTTCAGACCACATTTAAAGGCCTTTGGTCTACCTCAAGACCATCGGTCCACCTTAGGGCCTTCGGGCCACCTGATGGGAAGATGCCCAAACTAATTCTATAAGGAACCGTCACCAGAGGAGGATTCAAGTGTAGGGTGCATTCACTAGATTAGGGCTAAGGGATTTGGAAGAAATAGAGGGTATGACATTTCCATTGGTACCAGGCCTGTGTATATCTGCACATGACAACTAGCCAAATTGCAATGAAAAGGTGGAGAGCTGATCAGGATGCAGATGTTGGGGAGGGTCAGTTTCAAATAGTCATATTCTGTATGATTTCCTTAATAACTACAGGTCATGTAATGTCTCCAAACCTATAGGAAAGGTAATTTTAGTGTTCTCATTCAACCCTTAAAAGGGGGATTATCAAAACTAAATAAAAAATGAAGGCCTTAGGTCCATTCAGTCAGGAAAGGTTAAAATATGAGATCAGATTTGAGCATGTACTCATCAACCCTCATGATATCATTCACGATGATGGAACCCGTTGATGATGAATAGTCCGTTGATACACAAATAGTCAAAAACGTGTTAGGTGAAAATTCAATTATTATTCCTCCAGATCATCAGTGGACACTCTTGTCATTGGCTGAATCAAATGTGTCCCTTATGGGGTAGATGGAGATTAGTGATGCCTCTACTTCATCTTTTAGATGTCAGAATGCTGAAGTATCGCATAAAATTAAATATTTCTCTTTGTCACGCATCAATCCTAATAGGGGTATAGAAGAGTAATATGTAGTGAAAGACAAAGAGGAAGACCTCAAATATTACCCTACAACATTCAAGAAAGGTCTGTCAGCCAATATAAACAATTGGGAAAGATAAATCTTGGTAAAGAAAAATATCTATGACTCACATTAATCATTACATATATTTAAACCGAAGAAAAATAATTATATACTTATTTTATAAAATTTCATTGAGATGTGTTTTTCTTTAATTACCTAGAAATTATAGGTCTTGACCCTGATGTGGCTAGCCAGAACATAGGTCTATCAGAAGATCACTATGGTTACAAAAAAGAGGCCAGAAGGATGCATCCAACTCATGTTACAAAAGTTGAATCCAATTTTGATAAAATCTTCAAGGAAAACATTATTTGGAAATTAAAATACTACAATTGTATCAACATTATTTTCCCAATCAAGAAGAATAATGGGATTATTATAGTTTTTATCGGTATAATATATCTCAACCATCATTGTCCAAAATATTGATTCTCAGTTCCAATTACAAACCATCTGACCAATGAGATGAATGAATATCATGATATCTCATTTATATATGGTTACATTGGATACAATAAAATTGGGGTGGAACATAAGGTTAAATACCCCTATATATTCATTGAACGCCAAGGGTTATACTGTAATTAGGTAATTCTGTTTGGTTTGAATAATTTTTGTCCTCCATATCAATGTGCCATGAATCGCATCATCAGACCCACATTGGGAAATTCTGTTGAGTGCTACATCAATGATATAGTGGTGAAATATAGGAAACATTATGATCATCTATAGGATCTGAAGATCATTTTCATCAAGGAATGATAAAATATTATAAAAATGAACCACTTATAGTGTGCTTTTAGTGTTACCCTAGGGAGGTTTTTGAATTAGTGGTATGCCATCGACGAATCAAATTTTATCATAAGCAAAAGAAGGAAATATTTAATTTATCACCTAGTAAAAACCTAAAGGAGTTTATAGGTCTATAAGGAATCCCCACCAATGTTTGACTCTTAATTGTTAATAATGTGTGAAATTGATTTCCATTCACCAAGTTAATCAAAAAGGGGGTCACATAGCCATGGAATGATGAATTCCATGAATAATTTAGTAGTCTCAAGAAATATCTTTTGATTCCCCTAATTTGAATTCCTCTTATTTAAGGAAATCCAATCATATTATATGTGAAAACATTAGAGTGGTCATTGGGTTATTTACTCATATAAAAAATGATGCAATGAATGAAAAAAAACCATTATTTTCTCATTCATACCATGTTTGATACTTATCACATTATTTGGATATCAAGATGAACTATCTAGAATTAAAAATTTTAGTTTATAAACTGAACCAAATCCTACAATACCATCAGGTCTATTTGGTCTCTCATGATGACCTGCTCAAATAAATCCTCAATGATACCAGCATGAATATGTATTTATCATAGCAGGAATTAATATTTCAGTTATTCGACATTTAATTCGTACCTCTAAAATCAATAAAAAACAAGGAAATGTCATATTTTCTTTGTAGAACATCCCTTTGAATAAATAATGTTTCTAAATACAAAATTGTCTAATTAAGAGGATTTCTATATTCAAAGTGGCCCCCAAACATGGGAGATTTATTTTTATGAAATATTCCAAATACAAATAGGAAATAGAATTGAAGACCCCAATATCAATAACATTGTGTGGAAAGTCATATTTATCTCTCCAACAAAGGATGATTAAACTAAATCATTCTCACTGTCAGCAAGCTACTCCAATAACAAAGAAAGACACTAGGCCATCATTACTGGCTTAGAACTAGAATTATAAATACTAGTTCCCTACCTAAATGTTAAAGTTGATTCATAGTTCATAATCAAGTGGATAAATTTTGAATACGCCATTAGAAAAGAATAAATGATCCCCCTAATAAATAATGTTTGAGGGTTAATGGAAGAATTCGCCTCATAACCAATGTTAACCCATATCCTTCACCCACAAAATTCGAGGGTTGATGCCCTATAAAATATGTCTATAGATTTGAAAGATCCATATCTAGATGAAGTAGTCATTAGCATTGTGCACCCTAAAATGGTATCGTCGGTTTTTTGTAACAATATAGAAAAACTTAATGGGGATAATTCCATCCCTAAACTAGATGATCATATAAGTTGTTGGATGATACCCATTTTGGACTATCTACCAAACAAAGTTCTCTCATCGGATGGATCTAGAAATGATAAAATCCAATGATGAGAAGTAAACATCATGCCTTATGACAAACGATCTATCCAAATGGCCCCCTCTAAATGGGGATTTGATTTATTTCTTCTGATGTGTAATGAAGGAGAAGAGATGGTTGTTGATCTGGAAGAATTATACATTGGTCCTTATTGTTCCCATTAGTCAAGAATGGTGAATTCTCTCAAAATTACAAGGATTTGGTATTTTTGGTCTACAATGATGCAAGATTTTATATAATTCACTAAAAAATATCATTCCAATCTTGTACATTCCAACTATTTTCATCAAACCTTGGAGTATTTTTATATTTCCAAATACTCCTTGTAATTTTATATATGTGGGAGGAAGTTTTTGTGGTAATTTCCTCCCATCATAGTTTATCAGTTAAAATACAACCTTACTAAAATTGTATGAAATTCTAGATAGGTAGGGGATATCCAAAAATTAATTCAGCACAAAGAACACCATCAATTTCATGAATTTCATAATAATTGCAAGATTTGGTGTCCCCCATTTTATACTAATGGGTATAGGCACCAATTATTTCTCTTTCGGATTGAAGAGGTTGTACCAAGATTATAAACTTGATTCAAAACATTCATCATTAATTTCTGAAATAGAAAAATGATATATATTGGTTTTTAATAAAATTCTATCCAATATACTATAAAAAATAGTGCATAAATATTGGAAATATTTCCCCTATAAACTTTTATATTTCTTATGGGATTATAGAACTATAACTAGTACTCCCATGAAGTTGACCCCATATTCACTGGTATACAATATAGAATATGTCCTACCCATAGAGGTCTAATTTCCTTTACTTTGAATTTTCCATTGTGGTCAACTATCTAATGATGGGTAATCTCAAAAGTTAATGGAAAAGATAGAGTGTCTTGATGGGAAAAGACTACATACCTTGCACCATTTTGAGTTTCTTAAAAACATGATAACGTGATATTTTAATAAGAAATATCACCTCCGATCATTCCTCTAAGAAGAATTATTTTTCCCTCTTAGGGAACTGATGATACCTATAAAGAGAAATATGAATCTAAAACCAAAATGAGAGGTGCTTTATGTGATCCATATGTTTTACTCAAATCATTCATATTTTCTTTATCACTATGGATGGTGAGAATATCATTCCCCCCACTAATGAAATTTTTATCAAGAAATATTTCATGTGACCAATGAAAAAAATTCTGTGTCCTGTGAATTTAAACTGCATATAGGTCCTTATAACATGAGGTTAAAAGGAATGACCATGGGTCCTTATCACAAAACCTTAAAAGGAAAGACCATGGGTCATTGTCACATGATAGTAAAATGTAAACCATGGGTTCATTCACAATACAATAAAAGTCACAACCAGTAGTCTAAGATGAAATACCCTAAAAGGAACATTGTATATCCTCACTATAAGATGATAAACTAAAAGGTTGGGGTCCTCTTCCTCAATAGGTAAAATTTTTCATTAATCTAACCCTTCATATAGTGGATCTTTGATCCTAATCTTGGTCTCTCACCACACTATTTTTATTTTACTCACATCCATGTGATGTAGTGAACACTCACTATTCCTTCATTATATGAAAGATAATTGATCACAAAATCATAGTATTCTAGGTAGGGGCCTCCCTACATGGTCGAGAAACCTCAGTTTAATGCATGGTGTAAGAACATTGACCTTAAACTATGTTTATATCTTTCTTAATACATTTGTGTGTCGTTAGATGTTATGCCTTCTATCCAAGCAAGTTACTCTAGTATTCTCTATATGACAATAAACTATATGGTTGATATCCCTTTTATATGATGTTAAACTATGCATTTTGGTGGCCCTCGCCAGGTTGGACCATCATTCCTAGTGTCAGCCACCTATCACACTATTACATTATATCTATGTGGGTCTTGATTTGATATTTTATTATATACATAGTGAATCCAATATTCATTAACTCACGCCTTGTCATTAAAAAACACTATTATCATGTGTATGAGACAGATACATACAAAAGAGTCCAACCTAGGTTTTCCTTCCACTCATAAAATCATGTTCAAAAAAACGCTACTCTCCCTGCATTAGAAGACGATAATTTTGGGGAACATTATTCTATAAAAAACTATATTAGGATTTATTATCACTCTAATGAGATACATGTTGATGAGAATATCTCTAATCATGGTCCCAACCACAACATTATAAAAAAATACCCCCCCTCTATGTATGGGGAATACCAATGTAGGGAATATTCTATAAAATAACTACATATGGATTAATTCCTGCTACTATAGGACATGTAATCACACCTGGATCTCAAATCCAAATACCAAACACCGCCTGATAATAACATTCCCCCTCTCCCTCCGACATACAACCTTGATCCATGTAGAGGATTATAACATAGGTTACCTTTTTCATAAACTCTTTTTTGAGAAATTTGTTCCCTTGTTTACAATCAAGCTAGGTCTATACATGTAACATTCCACTTGTTCTTGGTCAATTCTATTCTAAATTCTCTTTTCATACTTAGGAACCCTCCACCCATAAATCACACTCTATGACTTAGAGAATTTGGATCTCCATAAAAATTTCTTATATATTGGTGATAAATGTATTCAACTATAAAGGGGACCTCTCTTTTGAATCTAAATAATATACCTAACATATATTTTCATAATGTGTTCCCCTAGTTTATACTGTCAACTATAGACAATTTCATTATCAAGAGAAGATCATTTTATATTTGTACACCATGATAACATCATAGTGGAAACCAGTTTTTGAACATGGTCTATGTTTATTGCCTATATACTCGTCCCATATCATTTATTCATTTCATAGATCCCCAAGATGATGGCATAAAAATTTCCCCCTTCATTCCTAGATAATTGTAAAGAATAATTTTCTAGATAAACATTAAATGGAAAACCAATTAGTACCCACTGAAAACAACACTTGATTAGTATTTATGGAATAATTTATCTAAATCCATGAATTTTAATTTTCTCGCATTGAGAATGGATCATGTGGGATTGTAGATTTTTATTGATTATTCTAATATTCATATTTATGTCATGACACAACTAGAATCAACTACTATTTCTTATCACATGTCCTTAAAGAGCTAGCTAGTATGGGATGCAACACCATAAAAGGAACACCATTAGTCAAAGTTTCATGGTCCTAAAATCTATAAACACATTTTTTAGAGCTAGTCCATTAAAATAAGTGTACATATCCATGGGACATTCTATACTGACATATGGGACCTCTAATGATTTCAATTTTTTCCCTTTACCTTACTATTAAGTCTACCCCACCAAACAATTTCTATCAAATATATACAAACCTATATTAAGAAAATATTATATTCTAATCGCATGATGTTAAACTATAGGAAAAAACCTATATCATAATATTTTAAACCATATGAAACCTCATATTAACCATAAGATGTTAAATTTTGTGTCCAACATCATCATCATAAGACATTTAATGACATTTTTCATATCTCTATTGCACATAAAAAATGTGTGATCCTTTAGCCCTTGATATAAAGAACCCATATTTTCGATACAAGTCTCCTACCACACTACTAAATTATTTTTTAAAAATAATGAATGTTACTTGATTCTTATCTATACAAGATACGCAGTGATTTTTAGACCTTATATCTTAAACCAAGATATAAATTCTAAAATAATGTGTTCTTTCCTTCACTATCATTTGACCCCTACATCATTCATTCACATTGAGCTCCTCCTCATACACTAAGGAATCCACTCCATCCCTACCTTATAATCCTATAATAAGAACCTTAAATGGTTCATCATATTATCCTTTTCATGCGACTACAAAAGGCATGAATGGTCATAGTTTTAAAACATTAAAATTCACAATATACATCCATCTCGTATATTGTTAAATTATTGGGACACATCCATGATATAATGTTTTAAACAATAATGTTTATCTCCCTGATATATTATATAAAATTTCACATTTTTGTGGACCTTGTTTGAGAGGACCATGATTTCTAGTGTCGATCATTTATCGTACCTTTTCATCAGAACTATGTGAGTCTTGATTCTCATTTTGTGTTGATATTTATTAACACTTGGGTAAATCATTATATTTCCGTCCATGAAACAAAAAAAAATTGTATACCTACTATCCTGCATAGGGACTTATCACATACAAGAAGTCCAACATTGGTTGCCTCATTTATATATTCAAGATTGGAAAAAAATGCATCCTTCCTCATATATGATCCAAATATTCTTGAGGAATTTTCTATCCAACAATGTCCATTTATGATCTAAAAATCTCCCAATAATACTTCTTAGATACATACTCTCTTTCAAAAACAACTCCATTTTCATTCGAAACTCAGATCCCCATAAAACATTATCTGCTATTTGTGAAAAATAATTCAACTCCAAAAAAAAACCTTTTTTTACTAAACATAATACTCAAAAACATATATCTACATAATACACCTCCAAATAGGGTATTTTCAACAAAAGTAATGTTCATCCTTGATAGAAAGATATTTTATTTTCATACACCTTCACAACATTATAATGGAATTCGCCTTTCAAACATGGTATACATCATTTTCATACACACTTGTCCCATTCCATTACCTTAGATTCGAGAGACCCAATATTATGACATAAAATCCTCCCTCCACACATATAAATTATTTTGGATAAATCATATCCTACAATCATTTATTGGGTAGTTATTCTCAAAACTCATGGTCAAATCATTTTAACCTAAAACATGAATTGAATTTTTCCCACTTGAAATAAATTAAATTACCAATGAGAAGAGTTGTAAGAATTTCCAGGTTCAAAACCTTTGAATGGGGGCCCTAAGAAAAATTCAAGTCTTAACTCACTAAACAAGAACTCAATGTGATCTATGAAAAATAAATTATATGAAAATGAAAAGGTGTAAAACTCATTAGGTTTAAATCCCATAAAAGGTGGACTAAGAAAATCCAAGACTTTCCCACTATTTCTTCTTTAGATTAGACATAGGCCATGGAAATTATATCGGTGACACAAAATAAACAAAAAATAAAAATGAATAAATATATATATGATAAATAATAATGTTCCTCTCATTTATATGATAAATATTTTATATAAGTATCCACAATTTGGATTATCAATGTTATGATTTAAGTGAGGATGTCGATATAACTCTTTTGTAATTGGTTCTATGTATGAACATCATTAATGATTTTATAAAGTTTGGTCACCTCTGTAGATTCATCCACATAAATAATAAAAAGTTTTTCTCATACCATAGTGAAAAACCATTACACCAATTTTTGAATGTCCTTTAGTGATTGGTGAAGAAATAAAATTTCCCTCATGGAAGTATCTATCTCTTTTAAGAGGTGTATCATTTCATGATCCTTCTCTTCAATTTGATGTTCAGAAATTTTAACACGTATTTAATATTCATCTCCACCAAAGATATTTTTCTCAAATGTCATTGGATTTAATAATTAATCATTCCCTATCTAAAAGTTCTTTAAAACTATGACATTTCTCTCATCTTCAAATGATCTTCTTTTTAATACAATCAAATATGTTGTAGTCATACCCCCCATAACCCAATGTGGTAAAAATACCTTAGGAGTCATTAAAGTGGAGACAAAATATCTTCAAGATGTGTATACAATACTTACATTGATATATATTTACAAATAATTTGGAAATATACTCAAAAATAATTCATGGACTCTTCATTTTCCTCAGAACTAGACATGGGAAGAGACACATACCATGGAACTAACTTGATTAATGATTTATCGTGATTCATTAATTTTAGTATAAATATATCCTCACTTTGGGACTTGTTTTGAATCAATGCAGTGGATTCCACTTCAGGATCAGTTGTCGAGGATAGTGGTACTAATAGACAAATGGGTTTTCTCATCAACCTTTATAGACAATAAAGGAAAAAAGTATAATCACAATTGAAATAGCTGATAATAATCAACCATTGTTGGATAAATAACTCAGGTTGAGCCTCCCCCAACATCAATGGCCTTGCCAATATGAACGTGGATCTCTTGAGGATGAGTTCCTTATTGGGTTTTCCCTGTACCAAGGGAATAGAGCTTATGGGAATCTCCTCCTCTATGATCCTGAAATGATGTTTATTTGATTACAGGATCACAGGGATCCTTGATTCTATATTTTCATACATCCTTGGAAATATTTTCTATATATAAATTATCATAATTCAGGGGTCTTGATCAGTATATAATACATAATAATGTTTCACATGTGTGAAAAAAAGAATCTTTCATCCATATAATTCCTTATTTATGTCCTTTTACTCTTCCAGATAGTTGGGGATATCAATATGTTGCAAAATATTTCTCCTTACCAGTGTTTCATTTTATAATGCCTAAATTATCATATCATCCATAGTAGTTGGGAAATTTGATACATCTATTTCAGGAACCAAAGTCATATCATCCATTCCACCCACCATTTATTGGAAGGAATAACCTTTTTAGGCTATGTCAAATCAAGATCACCATTGATGTCGTCATTAGATGGTTGAGGATTCTAATCAACCCATTCTAGGATGGAAACAGCACTAAAAGTGGTTGTTGTTGGGTCCTCTAATATATGAATAGGATCTGAAATTTCATTATGGGGAAATTATTTTAGTGATATATAACATATTTTTATGAATAGAAAAAATTACTGGGGTAATTATCTCCCTCTATGGTAATAGGATCTAATATTCCCTCTGTCCCTTGATGCTTCTCCATTCAATGAAATGGAATTTCTAGTGGGGGAAATTTTTTTATCTATAGTATCCTCCTAAATTCATAAATGATTAGTACTAAATACTTTTAGAGATGAAAGTGAATCAAACCCTACAATATTTTAAAGAAGTTAGATTCATATATATCAGGAAGATCAAAATTAAATGGTCTTGATAAAACTCACCCAATTTGATGTTGCACTTGGAAAATTCCTTTTATCTCTGTTAGTGTTTCACTTATGATACTATAATTCCAATACTTTCCTTCAAAAATATAGGTACTATATGATGAAATTGAGAATGTTATATTTCTATCTCTTCCTTATTAAGTCTTTATAATTTGAATAATTCTCCCGCCTTTGAAGGTTTTCATCCCTCTACCCTGATGAAGATATCAGTCAACGTTTATCCAAGTGATTCCTTCCCCAATTTCTCATCTTATTCCTTCTGAAAATCTAGGTCATGAGTTTTAATAGTAATAATACATTATTAAAAAAATGGAGAGGTGGGTAAATAATGAAATACTTATATAATTGGTATTGAAAACATCATCCCATTAATTTGTGGTTTGATCACCCTCCCCTTCAATGGTTCCTTGATCTATCATGTCAGTCACTCATTTTTTGTAATAAATCAAAATATTAGTGGAAGAGATGATAATCTCTAAATTTAGGATATATTTTCCCACCTCAGCAGTATTTTTATTACAATTAAAGTCGGAGGATAATTGAATATCTCCATGTTTTCCAACATGAATGAATGATTTTGGAAAGTTCTATAGATCCTTGATGTTAGAAATCATATCTTTCTTGAATTGAACTGTCTCAAGTCATACATAATATAAAGTTCCTTTATAAAATTGTGAAGATGTCACAAAGATCCATTACATTATTAGCTTCATGATCATCTATATTTTGTTATCATTTTAGGAAACTATAGCTTGAGACTCCTCCTAATGATGGTGATAGGATCTTATTGGCTCATCCACACCTGGTTCATCCCTTTTATTCCTATGATTCTTATAGTCCCATGGTTAAGGTAATTTGAAAAATCTCATCACATTATCACTATCAATTAATTGGTCACCATTCCTTCCCCATCCATTAATCATGCCAGCTTTAACTCGGGGGGGGGGGGGATGCCCTTCTCCAACACCCCTTGAGGATATAAAGAGATCGGGGTATTAGCATACCTAGATGTCAACCCAATGGATGAAACCAGTGGAGGAAGAATGATTATCACATGAGATAACATTAAATTCATAAGAACCCATAACTTTTAGGGTAACATTATGTTCATCTCTAATAAAACCTTTATGGGTGGTGATATGGTTAGTTCTAATAGGTATTTTATCTGATGCATAAATCTATAGGTTGTGTAGGCTTCATAGATAATATCACCATTGATTTGTGTTTCCAATATTCAATCCCTAAAATCCATTATATACGAATTTAGCTCATCATCACTAAGGCCATTGTCGATGAATTTTCTTATGGTAATATCACCTTATGGAAAAATGTTAAATTATCTAGTTTGATTTAGATTATTTTGAGTTACATTTATTTCATGGAAAATTTCTAAAGGCTTGATAAAGAGATAAAAAATGTTCAAAATCATAATCTAGAAATTTTAACCTCACTCAACATGGTATAAGTACTAAAATTTATAGCACTCCATCCTCATAGCACTTGGAATGGCCCTAAAATTTCAAAGAGATCGTTTCTAGTGTAAACATGCAGTATGCATCTGCAGATATTTTCTAAGGTATTAGATTCAAAAAATATTTTCCCCCATTTTTTAACTGTGTTATCATGATTAATGTCCCCATCCTCACATCAAAAATGGATTCATGAACTGGAAATCATGAAGGTACTCAATAACATAACTAAAATGCTAACGAGGTGTGTTTTAGATAGGATGTTGGGCTTGATCTTATAGACCTACTTCTTATAATGGTGTTTTTCCAATACAAGATTATATTTTCACAGTATTAACCATGTTTCTGGTGAAGGATACCCTATTTCACACTTTTATCTTTTCTCATTCCCTTAGTGCTCCAAGAAAACATCCATCCATTCTTTTGTATGAACATATCCCATTGGTAAAGGGTCTTTCCCTTTGACCTTCTGAGTTATTTTTAACAACTCTTGAGCAGAGGTGGGATTTCATCCAACATCCCCCCATGTTTCATTTGGTTATATGAACTCATCATACATATCCCTAAGAATAGGACATCCTAGGATCTTTAAAACATCTCATAAACTAATAGAGAATTCTCTATGTGTCTTTTGGAAAGTATTATCCCACATGATACATAGGATAAGTAGCATTGGGATTACATTAGGATGTTTATAGATATACATTTCACAACCCAAATATCTTAATAAATAAAAAATATATATCATATGGACTTTAAACTCTAAAAAAGTATTACACACCCAATAGGCCTATATCCAATCTAGTTTTTTTCACCATCCAATGTAAAGGTCCCAATATTCCTTCCAACCCTTCGATTGATCTATTGTAGAAGCATAGAAGATAGAGGAGTAATAATGCAGTTTTGGATCTTGATTATTGGGATTAAAATCTATGGATTTTATACTATAGTGAATTATATGCATATAGGGTTTCATTACTGCATTAATGAATGAAAACTTGGAGGATATGTTGGTAGTAGTGAGTTTTATATATTCCTTGAACCAGTAGTATGGTATGTAAATATTCAACATCGATATAAGTACATCCTTTAATAGTATACGGTCATAGAAAAGTAATCTATTTCTCTTAGGATACATGAGATGATACTTATTCAATTAAATTTTCATATACATAAGGGTAGAGTCATATATTCTATGATAATTTCACCTAATGATTTTCAAAATATTCTTGATTGTGTAGTAGCTTTTTCTTTGCGGAAAATAATTGTTTTTCCATCCATTAAAAATTTAAACATAAACATGATGGCCTTTATTAGGGATAAAATATTAATATGGAGTATTATGGAAGAAAATCTATAAATGTAATGGAACCATGTATGTGTATTTCCAAGGAATCCTCATGAAGGACTCTCTCCCAGGCAGCCTCACGTGGGACTCCCCCCAAAGAAACCTCACGTAGGCCTCTCTCCTCGGCATCCTCATGTAAATTTCTCATGAAAGTTGCCTCGTACTAGACTCTCACTAAGGTAGCCTCGCTAAAACATCCCTCCCAAGCCACCTCAGGCAAGCCTCTCAACTAGGTGGCCTCGTACAAGCCACTCACTTAGGAATCGTATGTAGGCCTCTCACTTAAGTGACCTCATATAGGTGTCTCATAGAGTGGACCTCACAAAAGACAATTCATAGGAAAATCCACACACAAGTGAATTATTATTGATGGTAATAATGGAAGATATACACGGAAGACTTGTTAGATGATATCACACATGAGTAAAATGTTTTAAAATAATGAGGGGATAAACTGACATGACAAAACTATTTATAGTTACAGAATCCCTACATGAACCACCCTACACGAAAGACCTTTGTGATCCACCATACATAAAAAATATACATGAAACACCCTAATAAATATTATTGTAGGTCTTAACAGAATGATCTACGAATACACTCCCATTTAATGAGAAAAAATAAGGGAAAAGATATGTCACTTTCATAATATGAATAGTGAGGAAAAACACATTATTCCCAACAAATCAAGGATCTATACAAAATTTATTTTCAACCTCATGATTAAAGCCTCTTATTACAATTAGATATACTATTTAGGGGGGGGGGTTGGAACTCCATTTTTGAAACATAGAATTACTCAAGTGTAAATATATATAGAGAAGTAACATGTATGAAAAATTAGAAACACCCCTTACAATCGCCAATGAGTTCACCGAGGGGAAATTTCTATGGCACACTAGTATGACTATCTATGGAATAAATTAGA
Organism: Viscum album; assembly: GCA_963277665.1. Taxonomy (NCBI): domain Eukaryota; kingdom Viridiplantae; phylum Streptophyta; class Magnoliopsida; order Santalales; family Viscaceae; genus Viscum; species Viscum album. Next base: position 635,584,058 of record OY728146.1, on the reverse strand, counting down.
CCTATGAAACCAATTAGTATAGATGGTATGGATGAAAAATTTATATGATAATCATCCTTCACCTAGGTTCCCATGTTTTATTATAAGTAGGACCGTTGGTATCAACATTTTAAACTCTTGGATGACATAGAGATACCTTGAATCTCTGCACATCAAAGTCTCTCTCCAAATTCTATAGACCCCTATATAGCTTTCTAGACTTATCAAATAAGATATAATTCATAAAAAGAACAAGATAATATAGGTGTTTAACATTTTAAACACCAAGTAAATACATTAAGAATAAATGAAACCTTTTTTCAAAAACAACTACGGTGAAGTAGCCCTACATAACTCATAAATTGTGCACTATCCTTCTAAGGGAACCTAAGGAGACCCTGGATCACCTTGAAAATTTATCACCCAAGTATTGTCACCTGCATACCTATTTTCCCAATTGGTACCTCATAGATCACCTATGTATCACTTCAATGACGTACCTCTTTGCCTTCCCATATATAACATTGATGAGGCACCTCTTAGTTATCCTATGTATCTCTTGGAAATGTTAACTCCCAATTATACCATGTTTTACTTGGGTGAGGTACCTATAAGTTCCCCCAAATTTCACTTGGGTGAGGTACCTAGTTAACCCAAGTATTAACTAGGTTAGTCATCCACTATGTCCCAAATCATCCTCTTACCACATATTATAGAAAACCAATTATTTTAGGCCTTCTAACTAATGGAGATAATGAAAATACCCTTCCAATAAATCCATATGTGTATGACTAGGACATATGAGACACAAAAATTTCCTCTTGATCATGAATTTTTATTGTAAAGTATGTCTCAAATTTATCTTACTTTGTAGGAAGTATCCTAAAAATGTTCAAAATCATTCACTCTTCTAGTAAAGAGTATCCCATCCTCAAAGGTGGTGGTGGGAAATTTCATTGTTTAGGCATTGACATATTTTTCTTTAAATGTGAAGTGAATTGTGTAGTATCCGCACATTTTAGTGGATATGTAAGTCCCAATTTTGGGTTTAGAAATAGAAAATAATATTAGAATAGGTAAATACTCATATTTCATCGAAATTACCCCTACTTTAGCCTCTCCTAAACCCCCATAGGATGGGGAGTTAAATGGGAATCCTTCTTGGATTAAGCATCTATCCTTTCTGAAAGGATATCATATCCCTACTTTCTTCCATATCTCCACCCTCATCCACAAGAATATGAGAAAGAAAGTTAAATACAGGCTTTCTATATTGGTGTAAGTCCCTCCCAAGCATGATTGTGAAATGTGTTGATCTCATAATATCTCTTGTTCCTCCCAAAAAGTACTAATCATGTGGTCTTATATATCTATATTTATCATTCCATTAATACAATAAAAACTCATCATGCACCTCCCTAGTAGTTGTAATACCTAATACTTCAAAAGAATGTGGGATTTAATTCACATACTAATGGGTTAAATATGATGACTCCTTGAAGTAAAAACCCAACACCTTCAACCCACTATTATCCTCACAAGTCCATACTCCTAGTAGGATAAAATCCTCACCTATAGGGATATATTCCTTCTATGACCTATCATCTCAAACTCATCAATGTAGATTCCTAGTGAGATATGTCTTCACATGGCCACATTCTTTGTAATATTATTACATTCTATTCAATCTATATTCTATATAGGGTCAAACATCAATGGTTGGTCATGAATAAGTCTGATAACAACACTTTCTAGGATCTTTTCTCTTAGATTTCCTTATTTCATGATGTTAAACTATATGTTATTGTCCTTATCACATGACCACAAAACTTATGAAGTTTTCTATAAAATGAAATTGAATTATATGGGTTTTCAGCCTTTTCAAAAGGATACATAGTAATCCCTTCTCGTGGGATTGACCCCAACATCAAAACTTCCACCACCTCCCTAGATAGAAATAATCTTCAAATCATCCATTTATGTGTCTTTAAATATTGATTATTAAACATAAACACGAATAAGTAAATAAAAGCAATATAGATAACCTCTTATATATATATATGGATCATTCAATAGAGAACCTAATATTTATATAAATTATTCCACTGATGAAAAACCATTGATATATACAGTTGTTTTCTCCCACATGTATATGTGATAGATGTTAAATGTAAAGGGTGGCCATCCTTATATTTGGTTTTTTAAAGGATTTTTAAATATTATTTAAATCTATAAGAGAACCCCCCCCCCCCCCCAAGTAAGAAGTAATTACCCCCAAAAGGTTGTGATGATAACGAACTCCCATCCACTAGGAAAACTTGAGTCCCTAGGATTCATTGGGAAATATACTAGTGATTTATTGAATTTGTAAAGAAAGTATTTATTATGGCTATAGGATTTATTGTGTGTTTCTAGATCTATGGATAAACCACATTTGAAACAAAGTCCTGAAAGGGGTGAGAAACACTTTCATAAAAATATTATAGATAATAATAGTTTATAATTTATGGGGGAGGATTTAATATTTTAATTCATATCTATTATTAGTTTCCTTAAATTAAAAATATGTGAATCATTCTAAAAATGATTTTAATTGTATTTTATGTGAAATAATAGCTTATTAAATGATTTAAAATTAATTAAAAAATATATATATATATATAAATTAATTGAATATGGTTTATAATTTCAACCATTTTCCACTTATGGTTCTCTTTTTATTTTATAGTTATTTTATTGAACCCTAAAGAGTAAAATACATTGATATCATATTAATCTTGAAAACGGTAAATGAGGGATTCAAAACGTAGAGATAAGGTTTAAAAAATAACCTAAAGATTTAAAAAATTATTAGATGAAATTATTTTGACTTATATTCATCATATATTATAATTATATCATTTTTGGGGAACTTGAACATAAAATTAAATTATATTAATTTAGTACTTTATGTAATTCATAGGGTTCCCCTCCCCTCACTTATAAAAGGAAACCTCTTCTCATCACTAAATCACACAATTTAAGAATAAGAGATCAGAAAAATCCTAAGAAAACCTCTTAATAAATTCTATATCTATATTTTAATGGTTTTGGGATTCCCAAAATACGAACCCATGGGTCCTTGATAAGAGTTATAAAGGACCTATTCTAAAGTAGTGGTCATCATCTTAATCGATCACCTTATTTTTAATTTTATTTTACCACCTTATATTATGTCCTAACCATTCGAATATAGTAATAACAATATATCCCATTTATTAAGATGTTATTTTTTTATTGTATAATATTTTTCTATCTACATCTCCACCAATTATCAAACTGAGCTAGTGCTCATGTCTGTTGTGGACTACCGCCTCAGGAACTGGTGTCATTTTTTTCCATCACCACCTCACATGGACAATCATAGTGATGAAACTATTTAATATATATGATAATCTTCACATAATTATGATTTATTAAATTTACTAAATCATCTAATTCATTACCCTTCCTCATATTACGAAAATGATAATTTCACTTGTGGGTATGTGTGTACTACCACCTCCATGAAGTGACGTGATTCATTTTTTTCATTATATATTTTCAAGGAAGATTCTAAATATGTATATAATAAATATTTATCGTTTTAATATAATTATTGAAATTATATTGATGATATAACCATGATCATGATAAAAATTTCTTAACTTATAAATCAAAACATACATGAAAAACAAATTTGGTAACACTTGAAACAATGATAATAAGGAATGGTTGTTAACAAATGTGTGATAAGATGTTATAAGATGATCATATATGGTATTATAAATATGTATATGTATCTAGTATAAATTGATATAAAGTTTAAAACTGTTATATAGTATGTTAAATCATGTTCAACTACGTATAAGTGTGAGTAATAGGTTTCTTAAATCAATCTTTAGTTGATTCATACCAATACCTAATTGATTAAGTTATTCCAAGACTAGCTGTGAAATAACATTTTTTTTGTATTTATACTTTTTTTGGAAATAAATTTTTTACATATGTTCCCTTAATGGGTTAATTATTACTCCATTTATATGATCTTTATCAAATATTTTGTCTCAATATCAACTCCATTGAGATATATTTGGTATTATGTAACTGTTTTATTTTTTATGTATGTTCATAAAATTTTATTTATTTAATATGAACATATATTTATTGATGGTGATTAATTTTTCAATTCATGTTCACTCTTTTAAGGGTTTCTAATTTAATAACTACTAAATAGCTAATAATTTAATTTACAATCACTTTTTTGGGGAAAACATATATTTCCCATTAAAGGAATCTTATAATATATCCTTCATAAACGACATCTATTTTCTTATCATATTGATCTTTAATGAGTTTCCTTATTTTATTCCAACTTTTACTTTATTTTACACTAAAATTAGGAGATAGAATTTCTAAAATAAGATATGGTCTTAATTCTATTTTTTATTAAGTATATTTTTAATCCATATCTATATTTTTCAAATTTGTTTTACAAATGTCCTTTTATCTACTCAAATTATTTATTAAGTAAATATTTTTCTTATAATTTCCTTTTCAAATGGATTTAAATGATTCTTTATTTATTTTTTCAAATGCATGTTTTCTAATTTCTTTATAAAAAGGATAAAAGTTATGTCTATTTTTACGATATATAAAATTAATATATTTTCCCACCATAATAAATGTTTTACTTTATTAACATTATTCTAAAATATTTAAATGGTTTTAAAAAGAAAGATAATTTTTTAAATTTTAGTTTATATGAATCTCTTTAATTTTTTTTCTCTAAAAACATGATTAAACTGAAAAACTAATTATTTGATGAAGTCATGGTCATCTTTCATCAATTTATTAATTTTTTAGTTATTAACTTCATCTGGAAACATTAAATTTCATGTGATCATAATTCTTTAGACATATCCATTTTATTTTTATCATGGATATTTTTATTGCATAAACCAAATATCAATTTTATATAAGATTTTATGCTCTAAATTTTAACTTATCAATGGGGAAAATATTGATATTCCATATTATTTACTAAATATAGATATTTTCTATTAAGGAATATTTATTATGACATTAATTTATCATTCAATATATGAGGAATTCAATGGACATGTAGTGACGGGTGGGCTCAAAATTTTATATCCCCTCGATAAATCGATAGGTCTAGTGAGATAATCTAGTTGACAAGTCTTATTAAATGGGGTTTGGGTATACCTTCCCATATTTTAAAATTTCAAAGAACAAATCCTTGATAAATATTTCCAACACAATGCATTTACATCATTAGTAATTAAGTTTTTATAATCCAAAATATTATTACATTAATATTACCCAGGGATAAATTTCATTCAATACTTGTTGATTAAATGGAATGAATTTTTTGTTATTTACATTTCGATATTGATTATTCCATATTTACTCATGACATATTTCAATGTACAAGACAGTTAATGTGTTTTTGAGATAATAATTTTTTTTACCTTCCCCAATTTATGAAAACAAAATATTTTAATGAGTTTCAAGGATGAAGACTATTTTCTTTTTTTTTATGTCTTAAATTTTATTTTCAATGTAAAATGGGAATCATGTATATATGTGGTTTTTAGACTACTAAAATAGTAATTCCTTTGTGATTTTATCACATGTATATTATAAAAATGTAATAAATTAGACATTTGATTTAGGATACTACAGTTTAGTTTTCTATAGTTCATATTAGTGATAGTTAAATAGAAACCTTACGAACTATGTTTTAGAAAACATTTATTGGAGAAAATGATCCTATTAAAAAATCTAAGGATAATTTTATATGTAGGATAATATCACAAGTTTTTTTAATGTATAGATTTTGTTTTTTTTCTAAAACATATATCCATATAGGGATAATAACGTGTGGATAAAGTTGTGGCACAAAATAACCTATAGGTAACCACTCTTAATGGGGTGGATTTGGTATTATCCAAATTGTAACCAGTGCACAATTAGTGCACCTATGATTGAATAACTATCTAGACACTCCCTAGGGATACTCTTGGGTTAAATCATATTTTATATATGAAAAATTATGATGGGTGATTTGATATAAGCATTAAGAAATTTTGATATTCCATGGTAATATTTGATAAAACCAAAAGTGCCATGGGTTGATAAGTATAAGGTTTCGATATGTTTAAAGGATTAGCTATCGATATTGAAGTTTTAGGTAATTGGAGTTTAGGATGACTTAAGATATTTTCCCAAACATTTATGGGAATATAAACATTTGGGTTAGTATGTGTTTTGGAGAAAATGTTATTTAGGAAAGAAATATTTTATATTTTTTAGACAAAAGTTGAAAGGTATTGATAAAATTTAGGTTTAATATTATCTTTTATTTTAATTTTGTTTTTTAGATAAAAGTGTAATTACATTTTGGTAATATATGAAATATCATATAGATAACCATGTGATTGAAATTGATTTGGTAACTAAGGGATAAATTTTATTTTTGAAGAAGTTAAATATATTTGAAACATTATTTGATTAAGTTTGATGGAATATTTTTAACTAATATGGAATTTTTTTAAAGGAAAAAGGTTTGATTTATCTATTTGAAGAATATGTGATTTTATTATGGATCTAAGATGGTTTAGGTTATTTATTGTAATGAATATAATTTTTTTGAAATTATATGATAGGTAATATACATTTTTAGTACATGAATTTATGATTGTTTATTTTTTCCTATATATAAATGTTAAATTGTTATTGGATGTATATGTAATAAAATATTATTGGTTTTTTGGTTTTCACCTTGGTCAAGAATATTTTTAAGAATATTAATGTAACATTCTTAACCCACTTACCACTGAATAATTCCCAAATCTCATTTGGCTACATGTACTCAATTGTATCTCAAGGAATTATAGAGGCCTCCAAATAGAATTGAGGGACAATAGTGTGTCTATAGGGAGACTATACCCTCATTTACGGAGTGGAGAACATTGGATAAACATAATAACAGGTAACTAGTGGAAGCATGTATAAACAGATGGAACATCAGAAACAGACACTATAAATAGTGTACTAGTATCCCCTTAGAGTATAGGAAAATATAAATATTCTGAAAATGAAAATAATAATAATAATTTGCATTAAATTGATCATATACAAATTGAGGATAATGTATGTCATGTATCTACAAAGTTTAAAAACAAGGATATAAGTAGCAGGAAGCAGTACTATACAAAAAGGTACAAAAAGGAAAAAATATATCCCAACATCCTAATCTCCATACCAGCAATCTTCTACCAACATTCATCCTAAAACAATCCATAATTTCAGGTATCCAAAAGAGGATGATCCCCCATATCTAAACCTACTAGTATAAAGTCTTATCAAGTACTATGGGTTTCCTAAATATGGTGTCACATAAACTGTATAGGACACCACCAACATCATCTATAAATATCGAGTCTGCGTGTATAAAAATTCACTGTGCATATATAATAAAGTAATAAAGAATAATAATAGTAAATGGGTCGTCTCTAGTTCCTAAAGGATCCCAAGATAACACTACATTCTTCATCCCATGCTGGAATATCTTTGAACAAGTGTCATGGAATGCAATGACTAGTACAAAAGTTCATGGACATCATACCCAATATCATGAATGATGGGGACACCATTCCTAGTATCACATTTATAATAGATTCTTTTTTTGGTATCTTGTTAAGGGATTCCATGCTTGTATAGTATCACAGTAAGGTATTCCATGCATGTATATTATCACAGTAAGGGTTTCCATACCTATATTGTAATACAAGGGACATGATGCTTGTATAGTATAATAAGGGACATCATGCCCATATATTTTCACATGGGTCATCATACCCACCTACTATCATATTTATATAAGTATAATAATGTATTTATTGGTATAACATGTTCATGTGTTGTCTTTCCCATTTATATAAATTATTCATAAGGGTCACTATTCCTTTTTACTATATCCATGAAGGGTCTTCATTCCCATTCATTCATAGTAATAATAATCCATTATCATAAATAGAACTATATAAATATTCATATTTCATTTTCATTTAATAATGAAAGGGGTATAAATATTTTCCAATTAATTAAATTATGTGGTCTTACCATCACCTAAAATTAGTTGAATTTATTAAAAATAATTTTCAAGGGAACTAGTATTGTTATCCCACTACTTTCATTACATATTAATTTTATATTATCATGTATGAGAATATAAAAATACTTCATTAGTTGTTTTGGGTGTTAAATTTTGAAATCCAATTATAAAAAAGGAGGGCACACTGAAAGGGATGGCTCACTCTAAGGCTGTAAACGTTGATATGATTTGGGTTATTTCAAGTCAACCAACTCAAGGAAGATATAATTTAAGGAAAAAAACAATGAACTGGAATGAGGTACAAAAGAAAATTTTATAAAATATAAAAGATTGTCCACTGATTTGGTCCTTATTGGAAGAAAATGGAAAAATAGATGAACACCCTCAAATTAGGGCATATGAACCTCCACCTCGATAAATCCATCGAGATGATTAAAAATAGAGAATGGTGAAAAAGGAAATAATATCTTATTGGTAGATAACCAATGAGATTTATTGATGATTAATCATATACCAGATCAAATATTTTTCACAAAGCTTAGCTTTTGGTGTAAGAGAGCTCTAAAAGGGAGAATAACCCACTGCACACTAGAAAACATGAGGAAAGAGATGAAGGGGTAATCTTATACATCATTAAGTTTAATTTTTATAGTTCACCAAAAATATATGGGTTGAACATTTTGGATTCTTGGTTGGAAAAAATTTCCACCAAACATGTGCCTTACCCACTTCAAGTGGCACAATGCACGGTTTCTGGGAACAATTTGACTAACTATGTGAAAACCATGTGATAATCCTTTACTAAAATCTATTGATTTTATAATGAGATATATGCCGACCTAAAATGGTTAGAAAAAATTTACACCCCAGTTTCTCTATTATTTAGTCCTACATGGTTAGGAGAGACAGTGTGGACTGGGTCCTATGGTTTCTACTAACTGTGTGGGATAGTGCATTCATTCACCCATCAGGGTTCCAAGTTCCAAACAAGCCCCAGACACCTCAAAAAAAAATTATAACTTCCTATTTCATCTATATTATGTCCAAAATAATAAATTGGAATAAATTCAAAAGGATCCATACCATAGAAACAAATTGGGTTCTTACAGCCTTCCCCCTAAAGAAACTCATCTTTGAGTTCACCATCCAAGGGTAGAAATACTTCATTTGAGAATAATTTCAACCACTAAGAATGTATAATGGCCTCCTGCTCCCATAATTTTTCCTATACCCAGTCGTTATACCATTTCACTCTTACTAAATGGAATGATCAACCTTGAATAAACTTCATTCTTTGATCAACAATGCATATAGGATACTCCACAAAAGAAGCATCTACACCAAGCTCAATATCCTCAGGATATAATATATCAGATGGTTCGACATGATAATGGTGAAGAAATGAAACATACAAGATGTCATGCATGGAATGGTACCTATAAGGTAATAAAACCCAATTGGATACCATCCTAACTCTCTCTATAAACTTAAAAATTCTGACAGATCATGGCAGGAAATTCTCTTTCCTACGAATTCATATATACCCAAATCTAGGTGATGCCCGAAAGAACACGTGATACCCAACCTTGAACTCCATTGGTCATCAATGAAATTTGACAAAATATTTTTGTCTAGACTGATTGGTATAAATCCTTCTTCTAATAATCTAATCCTACTCTGAATTATCATGAACAACACGATGACCCATTAGAACATCTTATCCTACCTCTAACCAACACATGGGTGAGAAGCACGACCTACCATATAGGGCCTCATAAAGATCCATCTAAATCATCGCCTAATAACTATAATTTTTGCTGAAATCAATTAGAAGGATATGATTTTACCATGAACCATAAAAATCAATGAATCTTTCTTAGATAATTTCCTCTATAACCTTTACAGTTTGTTCATCCTGATGATCATTCTAAGGGTTAGAGGTTTTTCTAATAAGCACATGTGTACCCATGTCCTTCTGTAACCCTTTCCAAAACCTCTATATAAAGCAATAATCACTTTCTAAAATGATATAATGAGGTTCCCCATATAGTTGGATAATCTCATGGACATATAGTCTTTCCATATCATCAATTTAGAATGTATCCTAGATATGAAGGAAATGGGATAATTTTTCTAGTGGATCCATGACTACCCTAAACTATGTTGCTACCCCAAAATGATATTATTAATCTAAAAAACTCTATAGAAACATCCTCTCATTTCCATTATGGGAATGGTAAATGTTGTAACATAGTAGTAGGTCACTGGTGCTCTGCTTTCATCTAATGGAAAGTGAAACACTTAGTGATAAATCCATCTATCTGACATTTCATCCCTAGACACCAATATTATTGATGCATATCCTATTAAATCATAGAAAAAATCACATGTACCACCCATTATAAATCATGAAACTAATATATAAATTCCTCTCTCACATATGTGGGATACCTGATTCTCCCTTGTATATGAAATATGTCATAATTGTCAAAAGTCTAATCCGGAGGTAGGACCACACCACTGACACTCCCTTTGAGGACTAAACCCACAAGATATAAAAACAGCCTCATCTTCACCTTCTGTAGAAGTGATTAGGTCACTGATAACGATTTAAGTCTAGAATATACTTGATGGTCCTGAACTTCTATATGCATATCATACAACAAATCCATAATCTTAAATTTTCTATTATCCTTTTGAACCATTGGTGTCTGATTTCCCTTACATACAGTGTATGCAATGACATTTCCTTTCCCAGTCATATATGCTAGATCAAAGTCAAATAACTATATATATTCAACCCATATTCACTAAAAAAGGTTTGAGTGTCACTGTGTAAAAATATAGATACGGATCTTATGGTCTATAAACACCAAAAATGCTCTTCCATTTGGTAATGCCTCCAACCACACAAGGTGTGCACAACAACTTCCGACACAAAGCGTAATTTCAAAAATTCCACTCCAGTGACTACCTAAAGAAGTTATTCTCTTTTGGAACTGTGTATCATAATCTTTTCTACCATGTAAATGACCTCCTACTCTTCCTGTATGGCCAGTAGTGCGCATCTACGTTCAAGGTGAGGTTCTGTTGAACCTTCTTCTGAAGGTGTCGTTATCATGGATCATCTCCCCCTCAGAACAGATGGGAAGGTCTCGTAGAATCATAGAATATTCCCCAATAATCCACATACTTGACACTAAATGGGGTATCTAGAACACTGAGCCATATTATTCCTAGTATTTTCACATTGGTGAGATACATCATAATATTTGTGGGTTTCATCTCACTGTTGTTGCAGACACATATAGTCTCAAATCATCATGTTCGACTACTAGTAGAACCATTACTCTATCTGGGTTCTGAATATTCCAATCTCACACCATCTATTTCCATTAGTTTTTTATTGATGATAAGGTCTTGTTTCACTATTTCATATACAGTGTTCTATCTAAAAATATTTACCTGATAATGAATATGATTCTTAAGACAATCATCAAATAATCTCACTTTCTCTAGCTCATCCACTGTATAAATAGTTGAAAAGCACTGAATCTCTATAAAGAAAGATAAGTATTACATAACTATCATTGAACCCAACTACGGGTGTATGGACTCCCCATCATGATCGTCTCTAAGGGTGTTAGTGAATAAATAATAAAATAATCTCAACTATAAATCCCTCCAAGTCACTTATCGATACTGACAATCCTAATTTAAAATATCCCTCTAGTATTTGGATGATCCTCACTGAATATAAGTAGTACATTTCAATATCATATTAATAGGTTTATCTAGATGCCCAAATATAAAAGAAAACAATATTGATACATTACTTTATATCTTTTGTTTATCCATCCATTGAAAATATGGTTGGATACTAATGCTGAAACTACCAAGTGAAGTCTCCCATAATGGGGGAAGAGAACGGAGCTCCATATAATGTCTGCATAAGATGTAGGAAATATTCTCAAAACTATGAATCATCAACCACTTTGTGAATATTATGATATGATTTAGGTGGAATTACTGGAGGTATAAATGGTGGTTTATGGCCCCCTATCTATGGGGCATGATCATCACTACCCTCTTAGTATACTACTAGAAGATTCCATGCTAGCATTAGCCTAGAACTTCCAAATGTTCACCTCATACATGATTTAATAAATACATAATCCATAGATATATAACTATAATAGGTACAAATACTTTCTATGTAATAGCTTCACCCCTCTACCAGCTCAAAGATTCAAGTCTGGTGATAAAAAATATATATTATAATAGATATGCTTCCTACATTTCACTAATAAGGACAGGTCTAGGTTAAGATATGTGTTTTCCAATTTGAAAATAATTTTAAATTCATATTTACCTTAATATTTAAATGGTTGAACCAAATGGTTCACCAATTCTGATATATAAGGTAAAATACACCTTATAAATAGAGATGTGGAATCCATCCAATTATACCATAACACATTCCAGCCCATGTGACTAGTGGTCCCCAACTCAACATGTAATATATGGTTGCTAAGGGTTTCTTTTATAGCCTATGTAGAAAAAACTTTCAGTTTTGTAAAGCACTCTAAGTACCAAATATATTTTTCTTAATTTTATGCAAGAATCGCTAGACAATAAAAATTCTATTTATATAAATAAGAGAAATTATGGAAATAAATTATAATACAAACAACATAATACTCATATATGGAATGGCATATGCATGGAATTTGAATTTCCTACAAGGTGCCTAATATGAAGCATGCTCAATTTTTCCTTTCCCCGATCTCATTAGGCCAATGATAAATGATAAAACTAAATTATATATATATTAACATAAAAATTCATGTGCATCTCCCACTGGTTTAATCAAATCAATTTTAATAACTAAAAATAATTAAATAACAATTTTCATGTGAGGAAATAAGTCTTTTATCTATATATGGTTTAGCTTATCCAAGGTACAACTCATTAAAAACCCTATATTGTTCCTAATATTTTATCTATTGTCTCAAAATAGTTAACCAAGAAAATAAAAGCCATGATACCACATTGTGATGTCCCAGGAATGGTTTACTTGAAACATTTCCCTTAAATAGGTTGGCCACATGGATTCAAGCGTGTCTCCTCAAACACAAAAGTCTTATGACTATTACTGAGGGCCTAGGGTGTGTCTGTGGGGATATTATGCCCCCATTAGATTAGTGAGGCACAAAAGATAAATATAATAATAGGTAAGTAGCTAAACCATATCTAAACAGATGAAATAGTATAATCATAGACTATAAACCCTTGACCATAATCCCCCATAGTAGAAGAAAATATAAAAAATCATTTAATAAAAATTATTAAGATAATAAGAATAAAACTAATCATATAAAAAATGACAATAATGTATGTCATGTATCTACAAAGTAAGAAAATAAGAATATAAGCGAAAGACATGAGTACTATAAAAAATTTATAAAAGGGTAAAATATATCCTAGCATGATGACCTCCATCCTGGTCATCTTCTACCAAGATCTATAATATGACATTCCAAAATTACATGCATCCATAATATGATGATATCCCTTATCTATTCCTCAAAGCATATTGTCTTCTTGGGTACCATTGGTGGTCCAAATAAGGTGTGATAAAAACTCAATAGGCCAACACCAATAGAAACTATAAATATTTAGTCTGTATGTATAACATGGATGTTTTCATATATAATAATGTAAGGTATGAAAAATATTTATAAATGGGTCTACTCTAGTTCTTGAAGGAAAATAGGATGACACTACCTGCATCAGACCATGTCAGAATATCTTTGAACAAGTGTCAAGGTATAGAATGTCTAGTATCACAATATAGGGATGGCATGCCTAGTATCACGCTAGTTGGGGCTGTCATGCCAAATATTACATTTATAAGGGACACCATTCCAAGAATCACCCTAAGTAATTTTATTCCTATATATTATCATAGTAAGGGATTCCATGCCTGTATAGTATCACATTAATGGACTTCATGCCTTTATAGTATCACAAGGGACGTCATGCCCATATAATATAACAAGGGGAATCATGCATGTATTGTATCACAAGGGATTTCATGCCAATATATTATCATATTTATATAAGGTTCACCATGACTATATGCATATAAAAACTTCAATGGTTTTCTTTATAGTTTATAAAAATTATGCAAAATGGTCACCATTTCCATTTACTAAATTTATCAAGTTTCAACATTCCCACACCTTATTAGTAATAAAAAGGAATTGTCTTTAGTATAACTAAGGAAATATTCGTATTTCATTTTTTATTTAATTATTATATAGGTTTCACCATTTTCTATTAAACGAGGTGACATGGAATTAGTACTCAACTAAAATAAAATGAATTTATTAATAATAATTATCAAGGGAACTAGTTTTTCTATGCCACTGCATTAATTTAATATCAATATGATATTATCATTTACAAGAATAACCAAATATGCTATTAGTTGTTTTGGGTGTAAAATATTAAAATCCAATTAGGCATAAGAGGGAATACCCAAAGGGATGGCTCGCCCAAAATTTGTAAACAATGATATCATTTGGGTTCTAATATGTCAACCAACTTTAGGAAGATATAATTTACTATAACACATAGTGAAACCAAAATGCGGTATAATGGAATATATTATAAATAAACATGACGTATAATTAATAGACCATCTACCTCATGCTCATACAACTATCCACGTCCAGTATCTCCCATTGATTTAGTCTAGATTTTAAGATAATAACAAAATAGATGAGCTACTTAGAATCATGGAATATGATCCTAAACCTAAAAAACTAAACAAATGGGATTAAAAAATAAGAATTTTAAAACTGAAATAATATCTTATCGGTGGATATCAAATGAGACCAAAAGAATATGAAATAGACACTAAATCAAAGGTTTATACCAAAGCGTAAATTTAGGCAGAGGAGAGCTCAATAAAGAAGAAGAACCCACTAAATGTTGGAAAATATTTGGGAAGAGAGGGAGGGGAAACTATATATTTTATTAAGTGAAGTTTTGGAAATTCACCCAAAATATCATGGTCACGCGGTTTGGTTGCATGGTTGTCCATGTTTTTCCCCAACCTTGCACCTCTACCTGCTTTAAGGGGCTCCTCACATAGTTCATGTGCACGATTTGACTAACAGTTTGAAAACTATATGAGATTCCTTTGTTAAAAATTGTATAAGATTTTTATAGGCTAATGTCCCATGGTAAATGGTTAGGGAAAACCAAGCACCCTAATTTTCCCTTTTCATCCTCGCACAATTAAGAAAGATCATACGGGTTGGATTACGCAGTTTTTACTAACTGTGCAGGCCATTGCTATTCTTCAACGGCCAGGGTTCTAATATCCGAAAAATCCCCACACCCCCCCAAACCATAACAGCCTCTTATAGAATCAATATAATGTCCCAAATAAATAATTGGAACAAATTTAAAAAGATCCATATGTGAGAGAAAATTAGGGTTCTTACATTTAAGGTTAGTTACTTATAGAATAATTAAAGATAAAATTTTGGTGTCATTTTGTAGTATTTGGAGATTAATGTAGTATTTCCTCATATGATGGTTTATTAAAATTTATTATTATATTTTATTTTTCAAACCATTTCGATTATATATTTGAGGGATAAATTTTTATCATTTTTTTTATCTTATAGTTTATTAGAATTGGGTTTTTTCTTCAGTAATGAAAAATACATCATGATCATGATGATTTATATCAAAGGATAAAATTATTCTTATAGAATGAGAAAAATTCATGTAAGTAAATTTTATAATATTTTATAGTCCAAAGGTAATGGAATTTTCCCAACTCAATAAAAATTTAGGTAAATCTATCAATTCTTACGTGGAAAATATCACTCATAAACCTAAGGTATTTTTTTATAAACTAATTTTATGTATGATAAGGATTGGAGTATATTCATATAAAGTTTCCAGGTTATAAACTAAAAATTAAAATTCATGATTACCTTTATATCTAATTGTATTTATATAATATGATATATAAAATTTATAAATAAAGATTTAAAAATATGTGGATGCTATTTTTTTAATAAGGGAGAATTTAATACCCCGTGATTTAAGTTTATATATTATTTTGGAAAGAAAATTGTGTAATATATTTTACACCACATGAAACCCATAGCTTCAATGAACCACAAAATAATTTTAATTAAATATTAAAATTAAAACATATTCATTGGGTTAGTGAGTATGGCTAGAAATAATCTAATTATAATAAATATATATATAAATTATTTACATAAAAAATAATGAATTCTACAAATAAATTTAAAATTCATCTAATTTTTTATGGGGAAATGAATAATAGTTAATTAATTTTATGATTTAAAGTTATTTTTCTTAAAATATGGGTTTTAGTTATTTTTTAGTGAATTTTAATTTATTATTTTCAACTTTTATAAATAGTTTTTGTATATAACTGTATTTTTATTCTTAAAACACATTTTTCATAAAAGTGTTTCTAAGTGAAAAATGTTTTTATACATTTATTAATTTTATTAATACCTAATGATAACTGGTTCTAATTAAATTTATATTTTATATATCAATATATATGAATAAAAATTCATATAGTCATGACAACTAGTCATGTAGTTAATGTAAGATCGTTTTAGGCTTGAAAAATGCATTCTCCTAGAAAAAAAATTATTTCATTATGTTATGTGGGGTTATTATTAAATTAATTTATACCGATAATATAAATTGAATTTCATAAAATGGATTCAAAATTTGGAATTTGTAATTGAAAATTTGTAAAATGTTACATTTTTATTTTTAGGCATTACGAAACATAACAGTCGTAAAATCTATGACCTCAGTAAAGGGTAAAATGTTTGAAACATGATCAAAATGACAGATTAAGGAATAAAAATATTCCACATACATTCCTATATTTTATAGGATGAGTGTAATTATAAAACCCCATTCATATAATCAAAAATATGAAATCTTGTTTCAATTTTATTATGATTACCTTTATACTATTTTAAGTAAAGGAAAATTATAAAATATATCTCTCTTTCTTCTAATTTCTCATATATATTCACATTGGGTTAAAAATAAGTAATTAATTAATTGAAAAGTATTATTTTAAAATAATGGATTTTTTATGATATTTATTTATTTTTAATTTTTATTGATGATGTAATTACATTAAATGCATACACGACACTGACCCAGTGCGTGTGAAAATAGTAAAAAAATAAAAATAAATGATTTTAAAAATATAAAAAGTTATATTTTATAGATTAATTATAATTTAATATGAATTTTAGGGTTAATAAGAATTCATTACTTATTTTTAAATAGTTTATATTTTATTTCCAATCCTTCGATGATATAGTTTAATTCAAAATATGTGTGTAGTTCAAACAATGACTCTAATGGTATTTTTTTTGAATAATATTATAATAAATGATTTAAAATTTTTAAAAAATTATACTTGGATAATTTAAGGTTAGTTGACTATAATTTCATCCATTTTCCCCTTATAGATAACATTTTCATTTATATTAACTATCTTGACCCCTAAATCGAAAAAAACCTTGATAAAACGATAATCGTCAAAAGGGTTAATGAGGCATTAAAACTAAGTGATAAAGGTTTAAACATCACCTAAACATGTCTAAAATTTATTTAGTGGGGTTATTTAGACTAATATTCATTATATAGTGTATATATATCTATTTTTATCCACTTTAAGTTGAAAATTGATTAAAATTAATTTAATAGTTTAAGTAATTACATGGGTGTCCCTCTCCTAACTTATAAATGGGAGCCGCTTATCGAGCCATCCTAACAAATCTTTAGAAAAATACTTAACAAACCACTAAAAAAACCTCTAACTTAAATACATTTATATTTATATTTTTTTATTTTTTCCCATAATAACAATCTTAGGGTCTTTTAGATGATATCTAAAGGAGCTATTTCAAAGATGTGGTAATCATCTTAGCCAAACACTTCCTTTTTATTCTTCTTTTATCATCTTCAATTAGGAAGCAAAAATTATGATATAATAAAACAAGTATCTACCATATACACAGATGTTATTATGTAAAATGAATAATATTTATCTATCTCAATCTCTATAAAATTGAAAAAAACCATCACCTGTGTGCACGGAGGACTACTGCCTGATGGACCGGTGTAATTTGTTTTTCATCACCACCATACATGGATAGTCAGAGTTATGGGACTAATTAATATATATGATAATTTTGAAATAATTATTATTATTAAAATATAATATATCATCTAATTTTTTACCCTTATAGTAATTAATAAATGATAATGTCTCTCATGCATACATGTTGACTACCACTTTCACGAAGTGAGGTCATTCACTTTTTTCATGTATAGTGTTTGAGGATGATTATATATATATATATAATTAATTTTTATTTTGATTATTTAATTATTAAAACAAATTATATTATATAACTATGATCAATAAAAAATGACAATAACTACTGAATCCAAACATACATAAAAATGAAGAACTTAACACCTAAAACAATGATAAAAAATATTGATTGTTACCAAACAGGTGATAAATTATTATATGTTTACCATATGTAATATTGTAAAAATTAATATGGATCTACTTTTAATTAATAAAAAAATATATTTTCTAGGATCTTAAATCATGTACAACTAAGTGGAAGCATGAAGTCAGAGGTTTCCTAACTCAATTTCTATTCAATGAGTTATACCACTACATCATTGATTATATTATTCCAATGTTATGTGAAAAATAAAATTTGATAATTTTAATATTTAGTTCCATATTTTTATACATTTTTTATATACAATCACTTCATGGACTAATTCTCAATCAAATGATACTATCTTTATACATGATTTGGTCTCAATTATTACACCATTAAGACATATTTTGTATTATGCACCTATTTTTTAATGTAAAGAATACAGTTCACCTTTTATATATTATAATTGAATATATATATATATATATATATATCAATTGTGATTAAATTTATAAATAATGTTTACTCTTGAAATAAGATACAACTTAATAGTTATCAAATAGGAAATATTTTATTTTACAATCTCATTTTGTTAGGATTTCTTATATTTTTTGTAGATAAAATATTATAATATATACTTCATAAAATCTGGTTATTTTCTTATATTAAATATATTAAATAAGTATCTATGGTTTATTTTATATTTTACACTATTTTTCACTTTAATAATGTAACCAAATTTTAAAAATAAATACTGGTCTTAATTATATTTTTGATTGAGTATATTTTTCGTCCATGCCCATATTTTTTTAAAATTATTTTAAAAAGGTCCTTCTTATTTACTAAAATTATTTTTAAGGATATTTTATTATATAATTTACTATTTAAAAGTTTTTATAGTCATATTTATAACGTTTTCGGATAGTTTCATTTTTAATATTCTTTATAAACTAGTCCAAAGGAATGTCTCTTTTAAACTTATACAATGTTAAGAGATTTTTAGACCACCATAACAATTTTTTCTGTTTAGATTATTCTAAATGTTTTAATTGGTTTTAAATATAAAATTATTAATGAAAATTTATTTTAAATGTTTCAATTTATTTTTCTCATATTCACTAAAAGACTTGATTTTACTATAAAATCAACATTTCTGATAAATTGATTGTCATCTCTCATCTATTGATTAATTTTTTGATCTTTGACATGATCATGAAATATTAACTTTATTTGGTACATATTCATTAGATATATGCATGTTATTTTTATCATGAATGTTCTTATTTCCAAAACCACATACCAGTTCTTCATATAGTGTTTTACTATGAATGTTTTTTGATTGACTATGGAAATCTTGATATAATTTTTTTTCTTTACTCAATACTGACATTTATTGATAAGGAATATTGTTAGGGTATTAAATTTATCATTTAATATATGAGGAATTAATTGTAACTATAATGATATATGGTGTATAAATTAAATATCCCCTCGATGCATTGATAGGTCTCATAGGACAAACTAATTTTCTATCCTTATTAACTAGTTTTTTGGTGTATACATTCTAATATTTGAAAATATATTCCAACAAGGCCTTGATCAAGATAGTATAATTTTTTAATTTCCAACATTTGGAATTTAATTATTATAATCCATGAGATTGTATCATTGATATTATCCATGGATTCATTTTATGCGCATACCAATGATAAAATGGTATGTGTTTTTAGATATTTACCATAGCGTAATAATCCTTCATTATTTAGTCATGATAGATTATACTCTATGAAACCCTTAATGATTGTTTGAGCTCACCCTTATATTTTTTACTTTCCTTGGGATTTGAAGAATGATTCTTTTAATTAGCATCAAGGATATAGAAATTTTACATCTATTAATTTTTACATTTTATTTTCGATGTAAAATGGGAATCAGGTATGAATATATTTCTTCATGATTACTAAAATAATTAGTCCTTGATAATTTGATTCCTTGTATCTTATAACTATGTAATAAAGTAGACATCAGATCTAGGTTACAAGAGATTGGGTTTCTATAGTGTACCACTCTCAATTTTATCTATCCGTGATCTAAGATTTTCTATGATTTTCTGGTGGATTCTTGAACAATAATTTGAAGTATAGCTATGATTCAACAATACTTTGGGTATATAAACATATATTCAATATTAAAGGCGAATTCATACCATAAAATATATGTTGATATCTTACTCTAAATTTTTTAAGGGGGTTGGGATCAACCTATTCCACAAGTAGAGTTATCAAATAATAATGGTTTCCATTATATCATTCAAATTGAACCACACAAAACTTATTATGGGAAGAGGTGTAAAACTCCAAACTAATGAATTTGTAACAATTAAACTTTTTGTAGTATCACATTATAAATATATTTTATAGAAGATTAAATTAAATTATTAGTACATTAAATATACACAAATATTATATAATAAAAATGAAATTAATCAACAGTGATATTTGAAGTGTAAAGTCAAATACATGGTATTCATTCTAATATCACCATGGAAGAGGGTTATGATATTTGGGAAGAATGAAAATTTGATCTCTAGATTTATTTTCCACTTCAAAATATTTGACCATAAATGTATAGTAGATTATCAACTTTCACATCCATGAAACATGTCCCATGTGCATGATTTGTTCCATGTACCACTTTTGAGGAAGTATATACTTGGCCCTTCATGTATATTATACACAATGATAGTAAAAAAGTAAAATGATCACTTATACCTGGAATAACCAATGGAAACTTGAATAATATATGTAAATTGTTAGGAAACAATACCACTCGTTAGGTTAGAATTATCTGGATGAATCATATGTTTCATGATGCAATTTTGGAACCTAAAGATATAATAAGAAAAAAGTACCCTTATTTCTTTTTATTATAAGAATTAAATAAAAAGGGATAAATTATTTTAATATGGGTATAATGTAACATCATTTGATTTTAGTATATATTTTCCCTTAAAAAAATCATTTGTATTTGATTTTTTATTAGACGCAAAACACCAAACTAAAATGAATAATTACTTATTTCATTTTGGTAGAATACTACAAAACAAAATGAAATAAATTACATGATAAATAAATGAATAAAAATAGTAAAACTTCTAAAGTTATGAAACAAAAAATAATTAAAAATGCTACATGGTGGAAATTCTCATCATAATAATCATCCATGAAGATAATATAACGACCCATACTTTACATACATTGTTAATACTTCAAAATTGAAGCACACTTATTACAACATATGACAAAACCAAAAAGGACCGTATAGGTATAGTGTCTTTAGAAACTGGGAAACATAAACAACTGGTTCATAAAGCATCAACTTTTCCTCCCACTTATTTCATCATATCTAGGGTCCCTTTTTGGCATATCCTACTTAATAACCTTCTTCCTGACCTGGGGAAAAGAAAACATACAAATAAGGGTGAGCTCAAATGCTCAGCAAGGGAAAATAAAGAAAATAAAAATCATATGATATCTTTTTGAAAATCATAACCTGCAAAAGAGATCATAATATCTTAAAATGGAATAAATCATAGAAGTGAAAATGAGATCCCCATAATAATAACATAAAACTTGAAACTTTGTGGCATGCACACATAATCATGGAAAATCATTTCTTGTTAGTCATGACTCATTTCCAAGACTATCTTAGCAGACAAAGTCCATTTCTGAACCGAGTTCACTCCTCGTTTCAGTCCTGTATCACTAAACCAAAATAACCTTCTGTTCCAGCCATGTCTATCTCATGAGATATAAATCTTTACCCAATGCATTGGAGGGAGATATAGGTCCCACCCATCTTATAATGATTCATTTCTTATGTGTGCCACATAATCATAAATCATACATCATCGCATAACACATGTAACAAAAATGGGATTCTTGAAACATCATGACATCATAAAACAAATCATATAAGGTAAATGACTTCATAAAAATAATTCCCTCAAAACATAATCAAATCCATGTAATAATAGGGATAAAAACAGAACCCTTTATTATCTTAGATGGAAAATAATTTTGATAAAACACTTGAACTCCATTCTTGAGGAAAATATCCTTTCTTCTTCAAAATTTTTTTCCCTTTCTTAACATGTCATACAACTTTAAAATAAAAGAAGTTTATTAAAAATAAACTTGAAAACTTGTAAAGGAATATTCTTGGAAATAATTTTTTAAAAATCCATTCATGCCGTATAAGTTAAAAAAAACATTCTTCTTACTTTTGTCGGAAAAGTCAAAAAAGTACCTCGTACGAAAAAAACGACAAAAGATTCCTTTCATATTCTTTACTAAAAACTCACCAAAGGGTAAAATTGGATTTAAAATATTGTAAGTGGATGGAAACAATATTTCATATTGAGGGAACATGGATGTGGATGATAAAATACACCCCAGTAAATACCAAAGTATAAACAATCTCAGATAAAAATGAGATTGTGATATTTTCCATTACCTTAGGTCCGATTTGCTTTTTACGTGTCCGAAGCTCCTGTATAATGGTTTAAATAATGTTATTGCCTTATTCCAGAATCATACATATTGATATGATATCATATATGTTCATATTCTTAGCTTCTTATTAGTAATATTTCATTGCTACTTGTTACTCGGGTATTTATTGCCTTTTGTTCTTATGCGTGTTTTTCCAAATAAATTCTTATTATTATTTTAAGGTTATAGATACCTTATATCCATAATGGTATTAGTGTAACATATATCATATTTATTCGTTCAATTCATTTATATAATTACTATGTAATGATGATCATGTAGAACAAGTCGCATCACATCGTGGAGACGGTATTCCGTACGTACGTACGAGTGATGATATTGTTCCCATGATCATGGAATTGTATTTATTAAGTGTATTTATACTATTTCAGTATCAATAATAATCATATATAGTTACTCATTACACCATTATACCCATCCTTTTAAGGGTGATGGTGGAAAATAGATTACACCACAGCGTGGAGACGGTATTCTGTACGTACGCACGCGCGGTGATTTCATTTTTCCGTAGGATGGATAGAAGGTGAGTTAGGGTTGTTTCATATTTATAATAACATATCAGTATGTAAGTAATACTGATGTTATTACTTTATCATGAAACAACTAAAGAAGAAGAAGTTGAAGAAGAAAGAAATTGAAAAGATCGGTAATGGATATTACCTCTTCTTTGAAACGCCTCTTTGAATCCTCCACTTAGGGAACTAAGATTGGTCTTTGAAGAAGACCAGGACCTCTAGGATTATTCTAGGGAAGTGGAGAAGGGATTTTGGAAGGGTTTGGCCGAGCTTGAGTGCTCAAATTGGTGTGAGGAGGAGGGGGAGGAGGTTCCCTTTTATAAGGGAGGAGAGGGGCACCTTAGGAATATCTCAAAATATTATTTTATATTAAAGTCAAAATCGGTTTATAATGGTTCCAAAGGGTCTTATTTAGAAGGTAAAGTGGGGATGGGTCGAACTACTATCAACCAATAGGATTTAAACAAGTTTAGGTTATTATTTTAACCTTATCAATTAGATTTAACTCAAAGTTAAATAATTTAACTTTTACCGTGACTTTTTGTTTTCTTACACTATATGGTTAATACACTTACTATAACATGCCAAACGAACCCCAAGTTGTTTATTATTAATATATATATCCTTATCTAACTCATCTGGCCGAACCTTAGATTTTTAGGAATAAAATAACAATTAATAATATAACATTTGATTTAAAAACTATTTTGTGTCAATTTTGACACTATTTGATATATGATTTTTGTGAAAGTCATAACAGAATTATATGTTCGAACCAAGTTTATTAAATCAACACTAATATATCATAGTAACCTAGAAAATTAGTGAAATTCATAAAAAGTCTCAAATTACATTTATTTGAGCATTTATAACATCAATTATTTTAACATTTCCTTAAA
Source organism: Viscum album (assembly GCA_963277665.1). NCBI lineage: Eukaryota > Viridiplantae > Streptophyta > Magnoliopsida > Santalales > Viscaceae > Viscum > Viscum album. The sequence continues at coordinate 635,559,371 of OY728146.1, read as the reverse complement.
AGGGTAATTACTTCATTATCGTTGTGTCATAAATAAATTAATTTATTTAAAGTCTAAAAATTATAAATAAAATATCATTATGTAGGAAATCTTTTTAGATTTCTAATGAATATTTATAATCGAATTTATCTTCTGTATAAATCCATATTAAAAATGTTTTAGTTATTAAACTTTGATTTTAACTATTTTAACTATTCATTAAATAAAATAATATTAAATGTCATAATCTAATCCAAGTGGACCTAAATGGTCATATTATATTCATAAGGTTGTTTTTGGTCTAATTACACTTATCCAATAGAATTGGGACATGTTTTTGGGTAATAGTAATATCATATTTACCCTTAGTTACCCTATTTACTATTAACCGCGGTAAAAAAAAGTAAAAAGTTACTATTCACCAAAAAATTATTTTTATCTCATTGAACCACATTTTACTTACTGATATCAACCGTGTCTGTTAGATTTTTCAAATTCCATTCACAGAAGCGGTAAAATTAAGTTTTATGCAAAATTCAGTTTTTAACCTACCACTTAGTGGTTTCACTATTCAACAAAAATTGAAAGTTTTCAGAAAAATACCAAAATTTCACCCTAGGCTAATTTCGGTATTCTGAATCCAATAATGAAGTCCATTTTGAAAGATAAAATTTCAAAAAGTGGTTATTACTATTCATAACGGCTATTTTAAATAATATTTTAATAGCATATCGCCGTTTAGTGAAACTCGGTATTGCGTACAACGCAAGCTATCGAGGAAGGTCGCGATTGTGTGTAAAGAAAGCCAAGCAAGTGTTGTGTAGAAAAAGATTCCTTTGATGATTTATATAACATAAAAGTCTCGGGTGTTACATTCTACCCCCCTTAAAAAGAATTTCACCCTCGAAATTCGTCACTTTGTAACAAACAGATGAGGATACTTCTCCCTCATCATATCCTCAAGCTCCCATGTAGCTTCTTCAAGTTGGTGGTTCCTCCATAAAACTTTCTCCAATCGAGTGGTCTTGTTTCGTAGGACTTTTTCGCTACGATCCAGAATCTCTATCGGTTGTTCTTCATAAGAAAGATCTTGCTCCCGCGGTACAACTTCTGAGCTGAGTACATGTGAAGGATCAGGTATGTACTTTCTCAGGAGAGATACATGGAACACATCGTGAACTTGAGAGAGATTCGGTGGAAGCGTCAATCGGTAAGCTAACTTCCCAACACGATCCAGTATTTCTAAAAGACCGATATATCTAGGGCTCAACTTCCCCTTCTTTCCAAAACTCATAACCCTCTTCCAGGGCGATATTCGTAAGAACACTTTATCACCCACTTCAAACTCTAGGTCTTTTCTTCGGTTGTCGGCATAACTTTTCTGTTGACTCTGAGCTGCTCTTATGTGTTGTTGAATAGATCTGACCTTTTCTGCCATTTCATCAACGAGATCAGGTCCTAATAGCTTTCTTTCCCCAACTTCATCCCAGCAAGTTGGAGTCCTGCATTTCTTTCCATAGAGAGCTTCATAAGGAGCCATCTGAATACTGGAGTGAAAGCTATTATTATAAGAAAATTCTACCAAAGGTAGGTGTTGATCCCAACCTCCTTTGAAATCCATAGAGCAAGCTCTCAACATATCTTCTACGGTTTGAATTGTTCTCTCAGACTGACTGTCTGTCTGAGGATGATAAGCAGTGCTGAAACTCAACTCTGTATCCAGAGTATGCTGAAGACTTCGCCAGAACTTTGAGGTAAATCTTGGATCCCAATCAAATATAATAGAAAGTGGTACTCCATGAAATCTTACAACTTCCTTTACATATATCCTGGCAAGCTGATCCAGAGAGAAATCCTCTCTAATAGCAATGAAGTGTGCATACCTTGTAAGACGATCAACTATGACCCAGATAGCATTATTTCCTTTGGATGTTTTAGGAAGTCCTATGACAAAGTCTATAGTGATGTTTTCCCATTTCCATTTGGGTATGGGTAATGGTTGTAACATCCCCTTAGACTTCTGTCTCTCAGCTTTAACTTGTTGACAGACCAAGCATCGAGAGACATATTCAGCAACATTTCTTTTCATGCCATCCCACCAGAAGTACTCTTTCAGGTCCCTATACATCTTCGTGCTTCCAGGATGAATAGAGAATGAAGAACTATGAGCCTCATCCAGCAGATCCTTCTTTAATTCGGGGATGGGAGGAACAAAAACCCGATTCCTGAACTTTATTATCCCATCATAATCAAGGTTGAATTTAGGAAAATTTCTCACCTTCTTTTGTAACTCGACATCTTCTTTCTGTGCCTCTTTAATCTTCACATGTATAGATGGTTGAACATTCATTTGAGAAAGATAAGATTTTTCCCCTTCCATTATAATTCCAAGATTCATACATTGTAAATCCATAAATATTGGATCTTTTGTGATCCTCATCATGGATAAACTAGCATGGTCTTGTCGACTTAATGCATATTCCACCTTGTTTTCTTTCCCAGGGTGGTAATGGATTGAGCAGTCATAATCCTTAATCAGCTCTAGCCATCTTCTTTGATGCATATTCAGCTCCTTTTGTGTGAAAATATACTTTAAACTTTTATGATCAGTATAAATATCACACCTTTCACCATAAAGGTAATGCCTCCAAATATTTAATGCAAAGATTACCGCAGCTAACTCCAAATCATGTGTTCGGTAATTTTGCTCATGGATTTTCAACTGTCATGAGACATAAGCTATCACCATATCATTTTGCATAAGAACACACCCCAATCCCTTTTTGGATGCATCACTGTAGATCAGAAACCTTTCTCCACTACACATAAGTGTGAGCACAGGTGCACTGGATAACCTTCTTTTCAACTCCTTGAAATTCTCTTCACATTCCTCTGTCCAAACAAACTTAACTCCTTTCCAAGTCAACTTGGTGAGTGGATTAGATAATCGTGAAAAATCTTTTAAAAAACATCTATAATATCCAGCCAAACCAAGAAAACATCGGATCTCAGTTACTGTTGTTGGTCTCGACCATCTTTCGATAACCTCTGTTTTTGTTGGATCCACAGATATCCCCTCTTTTGATATTATGTGACCCAAAAATGCAACTTTTTGAAGCCAAAATTCACACTTGGTAAATTTGGCATAAAGCTTCTCCTTTCTCAGGGTCTTCAATATAATTCCCAAGTGATCTTCATGCTCTTCCTTGCTCTTTGAATAGACAAGAATATCGTCTATAAAGACTACCACAAATTGATCAAGATAATCTCTAAAGACTCTATTCATTAGATCCATGAAGATAGCAGGGGCATTAGTAAGACCAAATGGAATCACTATAAATTCATAGTGTCCATACCTTGTACGGAAAGCCGTCTTTGGTATATCCTCCCTTTTGACCCTTAATTGATGATACCCTGAACGAAGATCAATCTTGGAAAAGTATTGAGCTCCGCGTAGTTGGTCAAATAAGTCATCAATGCGTGGGAGAGGATATTTGTTCTTGATAGTGATCTTGTTAAGTTCTCGATAATCAATGCAGAGTCTCATTGATCCATCTTTCTTCTTAACAAATAGAACAGGTGCTCCCCAAGGTGACGCACTAGGGCGTATGAATCCCTTATCAAGATTCTCTTGGAGTTGCTTCTTCAATTCCTGCAACTCAATTGGGGCCATTCTATAAGGTGTCTTTGAAATAGGCAAAGCACCCGGTACGAGTTCTATTGAAAACTCAACTTCACGATTTGGTGGAAGACCCGGTAATTCCTCCAGAAAGACATCATCAAACTCCCATACAATGGGAATATTCTTAATCGTGAGTTTCTCACCAACCATTTGAGATAAATAACCTTCATTTAGTGGAATCAATACCCATAAAATGGAAGAAATTTCCACTGGAAGGTTATGTTCATCCTTGCATTGATAGACAATCATAGATTGATCTGGAATATGAAATGTGACTTCCCTTCTTTGGCAATTGATATGTGCTCCGTATAAAGAAAGCCAATACTTGCCAATAATCACATCAAATTCCACTATAGGAAGGATCACAAGATTTGCAGGAAGCACTTTCCCACAAACTTCGATCGGAGAAGAATTATAAACTTTTGATGCGACTGTTGTGCCATTAGGTGTTGTCACAGCTAACTCAACATCTAATTGTTGAGGTAATATGGTGATACCCTTAGAAAATTCTTCAGAAATAAAAGAGTGGGTGGATCCAGAATCAAATAAAACATTTTCTAATTTAGAGTGGATGGTAAGTGTACCTTTCACCACTTCGTTATCGTACTCCACATCGCTGATAGAAATTGCAAGTGACTTTCCTTTGTCTTTAGCCTTAAGAGTTTGTTGACATCGACCATCATCATCGACCCTTGGATTTGGGCATTGATTGGCATAATTCCCCATCTCCTTGCACTTGAAACATTGAAGTGTAGTAGGTTCATTCTGTGTATCCATTCCTTTGTTTCCATAATTAGACATCTTCTTCCCATTATAGCGGCATTCAAATGCCCGATGACCTTCCTTTACACATTTGAAACATTTACGTGTCCCTTTAAGACAACTCCCTCCATGTTTCTTTCCACACTTTGAGCGTAAGGGAAAGCTCATCTTCTTTTCAGTGTGCTCTTTAGATTTTCCTTTGAATTCCATTTTCCTCTTCTTATCAAACCCATATGACTGATGGGTTACTCCAATCTCTATCTCGACTTTGAGAGCACATCGAACGATTTCCTCGTAGCTATTGAAGTCCCTTATGGCTAACGCCCTTCGAAGACTTGGTTTTAATCCACTAAAGAATCGATCGATCTTACTCTCAGGTTGGATAATAATACCAGAAGCGTACCTTGCAAGTCTTGTAAAATTTGCTTCATAGGTACCAACAGATTCATCATCCCTTTGCTTCAGTTCAAGAAACTCTTTCTCCATCTTTGTTCGGAGAATACGAGGGAAGTACTTATTGAAAAATAAGTTCTTGAACTCATCCCATTCCATGGACTCAATTTCATCCCTTTGCCTCATATTCTTAATAAGATTCCACCATTGATCAGCATCTCCTTCCAAACGATACACTGCTAGGATGACTTTATCATGTTCAGAACATTGAAGAACTGAAAATATCTTTTCAGTAGTACTAATCCATTGTTCAGCAACTAATGGATCAGTAGACCCGCTGAAAGAAGGTGGATGCTGCCTCATGAAGGATTCAACAGAATGTTGCTCCTTCCTTTGCTTGTTTGGAAGTCCTGCATGATTCATAGATTGAGAAAGTTGTGTGAGCATGGCTACAAGATTTTTCATTCCAGCTCCTATATCGTTTGGTTGCTCAGGGGGACAATCATTGCATTCCCCATCGCATTCTGCATTAACACGGTTCCTTCGGGTTCCAGCCATTGACTAAAACCAAGAAGAATAGTGTGAGCAACACTAATTATAATAGGAAAACCACATAATTAAAGAATAAAATTTTCACACTTAATATCTTATCCTAGGTTATTCATGGCCATTTCTAAAACACTAAGATTGTGTTCTATGCTTAGACTTATCCTTAGGGTTCTTACTAAGGCTTTCACATCCTAGTTTCCAAAGGTTGACTATACCTTTCCTCTGATACCAACTATAACGACCCATACTTTACATACATTGTTAATAATTCAAAATTGAAGCACACTTATTACAACATATGACAAAACCACAAAGGACCGTATAGGTATAGTGTCTTTAGAAACTGGGAAACATAAACAACTGGTTCATAAAGCATCAACTTTGCCTCCCACTTATTTCATCATATCTAGGGTCCCTTTTTGGAATATCCTACTTAATAACCTTCTGCCTGACCTGGGGAAAAGAAAACATACAAACAAGGGTGAGCTCAAATGCTCAGCAAGGGCAAATAAATGAAATAAAAATCATATCAGGTCTTTTTGAAAATCATAACCCGCAAAAGAGATCATAATATCATAACATGGAATAAATCATAGAAGTGAAAATGAGATCCCCATAATCATAACATAAAACTTGAAACTTTTTGGCATGCACACATAATCATGGAAAATCATTCCTTGTTAGTCATGACTCATTTCCAAGACTATCTTAGCGGACAAAGTCCATTTCTGAACCAAGTTCACTCCTCGTTTCAGTCCTGTATCACTGAACCGAAATAACCTTCCGTTCCAGCCATGTCTATCTCCTAAGATATAAATCTTTACCCAATGCATTGGAGGGAGATATAGGTCCCACCCATCTTATAATGAATCCTTTATTATGTGTGCCACATAATCATAAATCATACATCATCGCATAACACATGTAACAAAAATGGGATTCTTGAAACATCATGACATCATAAAACAAATCATATAAGGTAAATGACTTCATAAAAATAATTCCCTCAAAACATAATCAAATAAATGTAATAATAGGGATAAAAACAGAACCCTTTATTATCTTAGATGGAAAATAATTTTGATAAAACACTTGAACTCCATTCTTGAGGAAAATATCCTTTCTTCTTCAAAAACATTTTTCCTTTATTAACATGTCATACAACTTTAAACTAAAAGAAGTTGATTAAAAATAAACATTAAAACATGTAAAGGAAGCTTCTTGGAAATAATGTTTTAAAAATCCATTCATTACGTATAAGTTAAAAAAACATTCTTCTTACTTTTTTCGGAAAAGTCAAAAAAGTACCTCGTACGAAAAAAACGACAAAAGATTCCATTCATATTCTTTACTAAAAACTCACCGAAGGGTAAAATTGGATTTAAACTATTGTAAGTGGATGGAAACAATATTACATATTGAGGGAACATGGATGTGGATGATAAAATACACCCTAGTAAATACCAAAGTATAAACAATCTCGGATAAAAATGAGATTGTGATATTTTCCCTTACCTTAGGTCCGATTTGCTTTGTACATGTCCGAAGCTCCTGTATAATGGTTTAAATAATGTTATTGACTTATTCCAGAATCATAAATATTGATATGATATCATATATGGTCATATTCTTAGCTTCTTATTAGTAATATTTCATTGTTACTTGTTACTCAGGTCTTTATTGCCTTTTGTTCTTATGCGTGTTTTGCTGAATAAATTCTTATTCTTATTTTAAGGTTATAGATAACTTATATCCAGAATGGTATTACTGTAACATATATCATATTTATTCATTCAATTCATTTATATAATTACTATGTAATGATGATCATGTAGAACAAGTCGCATCACATCGTGGAGACGGTATTCCGTACGTACGCACGAGTGATGATATTGTTCCCATGATCGTGGAATTGTATTTAAGTGTATGTATACTATTTAAGTATAAATAATAATCATATATAGTTACTCATTACACCATTATACCCATCCTTGTAAGGTGATGGTGGAAAATAGATTACACCACGGCGTGGAGACGGTATTCCGTACGTACGCACGCGCGGTGATTTCATTTTTCTATAGGATGGATAGAAGGTGAATTAGGGTTGTTTCATATTTATAATAACATATCAGTATGTAAGTAATACTGATGTTATTACTTTATCATGACACAACTAAAGAAGAAGAAGTTGAAGAAGAAAGAAATTGAAAAGATCGGTAATGGATATTACCTCTTCTTTGAAACGCCTCTTTTAATCCTCCACTTAGGGAACTAAGATTGGTCTTTGAAGAAGACCAGGACCTCTAGGATTATTCTAGGGAAGTGGATAAGGGATTTTATCAGGGTTTGGCCGAGCTTGAGTTCTCAAATTGGTGTGAGGAGGAGGGGGAGGAGGTGCCCTTTTATAAGGTAGGAGAGGGGCACCTTAGGAATATCTCAAAATATTATTTTATATTAAAGTCAAAATCTGTTTATAATGGTTCCAAAGGGTATTATTTCGAAGTTAAAGTGGGGATGGGTCTAAATACTATCAACCAATAGGATTTAGACAAGTTTAGGTTATTATTTTAACCTTATCAATTAGATTTAACTCTAAGTTAAATAATTTAACTTTTACCGTGACTTTTTGTTTTCTTACACTATATGGTTAATACACTTACTATAACATGCCAAACGAACCCCAAGATGTTTATTATTAATATATATATCCTTATCTAAGTCATTTTGCCTAACCTTATATTTTTAGGAATAAAATAACAATTAATAATATAATATTTGATTTAAAAACTATTTTGTGTCAATTTTGACACTATTTGATATATGATTTTTGTGAAAGTCATAACAGAATTATATGTTCGAACCAAGTTGATTAAATCAACACTAATATATCATAGTAACCTATAAAATTAGTGGAATTCATAAAAAGTCTCAAATTACATTTATTTGATCATTTATAACATCAATTATGTTAACATTTCCTTAAAAGGGTAATTACTGCATCATCGTTGTGTCATAAATAAATTAATTTATTTAAAGTCTAAAAATTATAAATAAAATATAATTATGTAGGAAAGATTTTTAGATTTCTAATGAATATTTATAATCAAATTTATCTTATGTATAAACCCATATTAAAAATGTTTTAGTTATTAAACTTTGATTTTAACTATTTTAACTATTCATTAAATAAAATAATATTAAATGTCATAATCTAATCCAAGTGGACCTAAATGGTAATATTATATTCATGAGGTTGTTTTTGGTCGAATTAAACTTATCCAAAAGAATTAGGACATGTGTTAGGGTAATAGTAATATCATATTTACCGTTAGTAACCTATTTACTATTAACCGCGGTAAAAAAAGTAAAAAGTTACTATTCACCAAAAAATTATTTTTATCTCATTGAACCACATTTTACTTACTGATATCAACTGTGTCTGTCGGATTTTCGAAATTCCATTCATAGAAGCGGTAAAATTAAGTTTTATGCAAAATTCAGTTTTTAACCTACCACTTAGTGGTTTCACTATTCCTCAAAAATTGAAAGTTTTCAGAAAAATACCAAAATTTCACCCCAGGATAATTTCGGTATTCCGAATCCAAGAATGAAGTGCATTTTGAAAGATAAAATTTCAAAAAGTGGTTATTACTATTCATAACGGCTATTTTAAATAATATTTTAATAGCATATCACCGTTTAGTGAAACTCGGTATTGCGTACAACGCAAGCTATCGAGGAAGGTCACGATTGCGTGTAAAGCTAGCCAAGCAAGTGTTGTGTAGAAAAATATTCCTTTGATGATTTATATAACATAAAAGTCTCTTGTGTTACAGATAATTCCATAGATAATAACTATAGAAAGAATACAAATTTTTTTAAAATTGATAAACATAATATAAATGGAATTAGAGAATATGAAGAGTTTTTAGGGATATATGTATTGATATATATGACAACCCTAACTTTATTGCAAACTTAAACATGATTTATTAAATAAACTATTCTCTTGATACAACATGGAGGATTGAGAGTTATAGTGTCTTTGGGTCTTAGGATCATTAAATAACAAATTAAAACATGAAATACAACATCTTTATTGAAACTTCCTTTACATGACCACTACATTCCCTCGTACTTAGCATTGCATGGGACAACCTGAGGACATGCATAAGAAAAGGGTGAGCTATAAAGCCTACTAAGGGAATAAACTTGGAATACATGAGGAGTACAATAAATTTTAGACAATAGGAATATCAATAGAGAACAAGAGAAACATGAACATAAAGGCATGATAAAACATGATAATCATAACATGGAAATGTGGCAACAACACTTAACATGGAATTAGTATGAGCCAGGCTCATTGCACATGGAGCATGAGTAAATTATCATTGCACATGAAGCACTAGTAAACCCTTTTTTCACTTTAATTAGCATGAGTCAACACTCATTGCACATGATGTATCATGATACTATACTTTATACAATTCGTTGGAGCGCTATAAGGGCGCACCCTTCTTAAACATTTCATTTCATGCACAAGTGTGCCACATGGATCATAAAACATGGATTCATTAAACATGATGATTTATTCCATTATAAATGAATGTGGAATTCATACATGAAACTTTATAATCAATAAGTAAATGTGAATAAAGTTGAATACCCTTTATGGAGAAATGGGCATGGTATTCACTAGACAAAGGCATTGGCTTAGAAAATCAGTGCAATTTCGGCAGAGTAACGGTGTGACATAAGAATTCATAAAAATGGTTGATGAGAGATTAAGGGGTGTCTTTTCATATTTACATGAAATGTATAGTAAGGGGGTTATATAGATATGTGTCCAAAAAATTGTAATTGAATTTAGATTCATGATACAAACGTATTGCTTGAATGTAAATGAAGAGAGAGAAGTTCCTTTCGGAATTTTGGCATAGTAACGGGTGTACATGGGAGGCATTTAATGAGAGAGAAAGGGGTATACCATAATTCAAACAATAAGAGGGAATTATGGGAGAGGTTCAAGACCATACCCCAGCATTTATAATTGAAATTAAAAGGGGATAACAATATTAAGAAAATTGGACAAAAAAAGGGAAAGGAAGAAAAACCCTTACTTGGAAGTGTGCTTCCAAGGCTTGAGAGAGGCTTGAAAGAGGATTATTGGGAGCTTGGGGAACCTTTTGAGGATTATAGAGAGAGCAAGGCAGAGGTTGGATGAACTCAAAAGTCTTTGAGTGAGGAGTAAGTGGGAGCTTGGGTGGGTTTATATAGGAAAGGTGAGTGAATTATTTATTATTTAGGTTTGGGACCCCTTACATTAAACTAATCCAAACCACAAATCATATCATGGTTTTTTCCCATGGTTTTTGGAAAAGGGAAGATGAAAACAATATTTTACAAGGCCAAAGTCCTAGCTTCTTAAAATAATGGGGTTGCTTATGTGGAGGTGAGTCACACTTCCATGGAAAATAATTTAAAAAGACAAGATGTTTAATAAGTCTTGAGGGGTCCATTAATGCTTTAAAAAAAAGTAAAACAAACCCAAAATTACATTATTTTAATGGTAAAACATATATTGTCCGAACATAAAGCTTATAGTATTTTATTACAACTCTATTGGGTCATTATGATGTCATAAAACACATTATATCTTTAAACTGTATTTAATTTTTACCCAAAAATTTGATTGTCTCGGAAAATTATGAAAAATTCACTGTTGGATAATTTTGACGTACTGATTCCAGAAATATCATTTAATTTATTTAAATAATTTTCTAAATATGTTAATTTTCACCTTTAAAATAAAAACCGACATTTATCGGAAATTCACGGGTTTTGACTGAAATGGATTACTAACCTTAATAAAAATTATAATTACATTCATAAAATTATATGATAATTTATATATAATAAAAATAATTTAATAATAATAATAATATTTTATTAAAATTTTATTTAATTCAAAAATCCATTAATTTAATAAAATAGATTTATTAATTAAATAATAACTAAAAACACTACTTGTACTTTAAAAACAATTTACAATGTATCAATAATGATAAGAAAGTATATTCATTATTATATAAAAAAGTAATGTACATGAACATAGTAATAGTGATTTGTTACATAACCCCTTAAAACAGCCGTATAAGACCTAAGGGTAAGGTGTGTGATGGTGACAGACTCTTGGGGTGGCTCAGCTAACATTGATCGAGTGGTAATCTCTATCAACTTCCACTTTTCCCATAGATGGTCTCATTTGAGCTTGACATGATGAAGCCCAGCTTGGGCGTGGTCAAGAGTGAAGGCCAAAGATGCCACCTCTTTTCCGAGCTCCAAAAAATGGGCTTCGTATGGAGAAATTCTACTGGATGAGGACATCGCTTCCTTTGTCTGAATAAATTGGATTTTTTAAAGCCCCTTATTTATACTAAACATGTGATCACTGTTCAATGGCTATAAAAGAAACGATCATAATTATTAACATAAAACCAAAGAAGTTGACTTTTTATATAAACATTTTACATAAAGATAAATTTAATTAGATCAAGAGGGATTTCCATTAATGAAACTTTTGGTCGTTACAATATTCCCCCCTTAAGAAATTTCTCCCTCGAAATTTCCTTTTCCCACACTAAAATTGATTTGGGTAACTCAGCTTCATCATTTCCTTCGATTCCCAAGTCGCTTCTTCAAACTTGTGGTTTCACCACAACACCTTGACGAGGGGAATTGTATTGTTTCATAGAACTTTTTCTCTATGATCTAATATCTTCACTAGTTGCTCCTCGTAAGAAAGATCATCCTCCAACTGTACCACCTCGGATGAGAGTACATGTGAAGGGTCCGGTATGTACTTCCTTAAGAGGGATACATGAATAACATCATGTACTTTGGCCATAGTATGTGGAAGTGCTAGTCGATAGTCCACAACCCTGACAAGATCATGAATCTCGAAGGGGCCGATGTACCTTGGACTTAACTTACCTTTCTTTCCAAACCTCATGACCTTATTCCATGGAGATATGCGTAGAAAAACCATGTCTCTATCTTTAAACCCAAGGTCTCGTTGACGATTATCTGCATAACTCCTATGTCGACTCTGGGCTACCTTGATATGTTGCTGAATGGTTTCCACCTTCTCCACCATTTCCCCGACCAATTCCGGTCCAAGAAGCTTATGTTCACTAACCTCATCCCCACACTCCGGTGTTCTGCACCTTTTCCCATAAAGGGATTCATATGGTGCCATTTGGATGCTCGAGTGGAAACTATTATTATAAGATAACTCAACCATAGGAATATGTTGATCCCATCCTCATTTAAATTCCATTGAGCATGATCTCATCATGTCCTCAAGTGTTTGGATAGTCCGCTCGGATTGGCCATCAGTATGAGGATGATAGGCTGTAATAAAGTTCAGTTAATTTTCCAGAGCATGTTGAAGACTCTTACAAAACATAGAGGTAAATCTTGGATCTCGGTCAGACACAATAGATAGTGGTACTCCATGCAGCCTTACGACTTCCCTGATATATATCCGCGCCAGTTGATCTAATGAGAAATCTTCCCAAATAGCAATGAAGTGTGAAATCTTTGTAAGATGATCCACCACAACCCAGATTGCATTGTTGCCTTTGAATTTCCTCGGAAGTCCAGTGACAAAGTCCATGGTGATGTTCTCCAATTTCCATTCTGGTATGGGCAATGATTGCATCATCCCCTTATACTTCTACCTATCTACCATCACTTTCTAGCACACCAGACACTTTGATGTATATACATCGATATCCTTATACATATTATCCCTCCAAAAAATTTCTTGGAGATCTCAATACATCTTTGTGCTCCCTGGGTGAATAGAGAAATTTGAACTATGTGCATCATCCAAAAGTTCCTTCTTCAGCTCTATACTTGAAGAAACACATAGTCTTTTCCCAAATCTCACAATTCCGTCTTCATTAACATTAAACTCCAAGGATTCCCCTTTTTTGATAGCTTCCACTTTTTCATGAATTCCCACATCATTGTTTTGAGCATCCTTTAACCATTCAAAAAGAGACAGTTAAGTAATAATTTGTGAAAGGATTGATGATGTTCCCTTCTTTATGATTCCCATGTCCATCTTCATCAAGCCTAAGAAGATTGGATCCTTCTCAATTCTCATCATTGATAGAATTGATGGGTCCTTTCTACTTAGGGAATCTTCCACCTTGTTCTCTTTCCCAGGGTGGTAATGTATTGAACAGTCATAATCCTTGATGAGCTCTATCTATATTATATGGCGTATATTAATCTCTTTCTATGTGAATATATATTTAAGACTCTTGTGGTCAGTATATATATCACATTTCTCCCCATAGAGATAATGCCACCAGATTTTCATGGCAAAGATCACCGCCTCCAACTCCAGATCATGCATTGGATAGTTTCGCTCATGGATTTTCAACTGTCTTGAGGCATAGGATATCACTTTATCATTCTACATCAGCACACAGCCTAAGCCCTTCATCGAAGCATCACTAAATATCACAAAAGGTTCCCCACTTGTGGGTAAAGTGAGAACGGGTGCAGTGATAAGCCTCCTTTTCAACTCCTTGAATATTTATTCACATTCATCACTCTAAGAAAACTTTACTCCCTTTTGAGTTATCTTGGAAATAGGGTTGTACAATCATGAGAAATTTCTCACAAATCGTCGATAATATCCAGCTAACCCCATGAATCTACGGATATTCGTTACCGATGTTGGCCTCGTACATCCCTCAATTTCATTTGTTTTGGAGGGATCCATAGATATCCCATTGTTTGTGATGATATGGCCCAATAATAAGACCTCCTTCAACCAGAACTCACACTTGCTATAATTTTCATAGAGCTTCTCCTTGCGCAAAGTCTCTAGTACAGTTATTAAATTCTCCTCATGATCCTCCTTGGTTTTGGAGTATATTAGAATATCATCTATAAAGACTACCACAAATTTTTAAAGGTAAGTTATAAAGACTCTATTCATCAAGTCCATCAATATTTTTGGACCATTAGTGAGTCCGAAAGGCATTACTATGAATTCATAGTGCCCGTATCTTGTACGAAAAGCAGTCTTGGGGACATCTTCCTTCTTCACCCTTACTTGATAATATCCTGACCTCAAATCTACCTTGGTGAAGTATTGTGCTCCACGGAGCTGATCAATCAAGTCATCGATCTGTGGCAGAGGATACTTGTTCTTTATCGTGATTTTGTTAAGTTCATGATAATCGATGCAAAGCCACATTTACCCATCCTTCTTCTTGACGAAGAGGACTGGTGCACCCCATGGTGAATCACTTGGGCGTATAAACCCTTTATCCAGATTCTCCTGTAGTTATTTCTTCAGCTCTTCAATCTCCACAACATCCATTCTATATAGCGTCTTGGATATTGGTAGCGCCCCTGGTATAAGTTCAATTGAGAATTCAACGTCTCTTTTAGGAGGAAGACTGGGAAGTTCGTCGGGAAACACTTCAGCAAATTCCCTCACAATAGGCATTTCTTCAAGGATGTTTTCTTCCTTGGACTCAATCATCTGAGCTAGATACGCGTGCTCATAGGGCAGTAATATACATGCTTGAGATGATGGAGCTAAAGGAGATTCATCTTCCTCCTTACACTTGTAAATAATCGGGGGTCGATTCTCCAAATGGAGTGTGATTTCCCTCTCCCGACAATTTATTTTGGCTCTATATAAGGAAACCCAATCCATGCCAAGAATTGCATCAAATTCCACTAGAGGGATTATGACGAGGTTCTCCAGGAAATTCTATCCACATATTATGACAGTGGAGGAGTTATATTCAAGGGATGCAATGATTTTCCCATTTCCCGTACTCACCGACATCTTCACTTCCACGATTGTTGGTGGTGCTGGGATTGTTCTACTAAACTTTTGAGATATAAAGGAATGCGTAGAACATGAATTAAAAAGTATATTCGTTATTCCTGAATGAATAACTAGAATACCTGTCACCACTTCATTTTCAGGGTTCACTTCGGCAGAAGTGATGGAAAAAGATCTTCCTTGCTACCTTGGAGGTTGTTGGTTGCCTCTGAAAACCCATGGATTAGGGAATTGATTTGAAAAATTCCCGAATTCTTTGTAGTTGTAGCAATGAAAAATGTGTTGAGGTTCGAATGGAGCGTTCCTCTCCTCTGTCGCAGCCGCGGGTCTTTCTTGATGATAGTTAACAGCTAGGTGCCCTTCTCTTCCACACCTAAATCATTTCATTGTCCCCTTGATGCAATTTCCAGGGTGCTTCTTTCCGCACTTTCGGAAAGTGGGGTGCTGGATCTTCTTAGAACCATTGGATTTATCCATCGGACCTCCAACATTGAAGTCCACCTTACGCTTCTTGTCCCCATGATACCCTTGTGATTCCCCGATCTCCATTTCTACCTTGATGGCACATCAGACAATTTACTCATAGCTGTCAAAGTCACAGATCGCTAATGCCTTCCGTAGGCTAGGCTTCAGCCCACCAAAGAAGCATTGAACCTTCCATTCGGGGGTAAAGACAAATCTGGAAGCGTATTATGCAATCCTTGTGAAGTTTTCCTCGTATGCTCCAACAGATTCTTCGTCTTTCTGCTTGAGAGAAAGGAAGTCCCTTTCCATCTTAAACCGGAGGGTGCGTGGAAAAATATTTATCGAAAAACATCATCTGGAAATCCATCCATTCCAACGCCTCGATCTCCTCCTCAGGCTTCATATTTTTGATCAACTTCCACCATTGATCAGCTTCACCCTCCATACGATAAGCTGCCAGGAGAACCTTCTCTTGTTTATAACATTGAAGAATGGAGAAGATCTTTTCAATGGATTTGATCCATTGTTCAGCGATCATGGGATCGGATGATCCACTAAAAGTAGGAGGCCTTTGTCTTATAAATCTCTCGATAGTGAATTTTTCCTTCTTTGGGGGGTTTGGAAATTCCTCTTGACCCATGTTTCTATTCAAATATTGATTTAGCTGAGAGAGAAGCGTGACAAAGTTCGTGATTCCTATTCCCATTGGATTGGGCATCTCATTAGTACAGTCATCACACTGATCTTCACATTGGTTGTTAGCCCGAGTCCTCCTATTACAAGCCATTGGTTGGAATAAAAGAAAATTTATGGGGTAATAAATAAAGGTTAATCCAATGATAAAAGTTGATGACTTATAAATAAATATCTATTTCTATAACTCATGAGTCTATAGGTTTTAATCTATGCTTTTCATGATCTCCTTTCTAACATATATTCTCAGGGGAATTTTTTTAATTCCCTTAATAAGGGTTCATAATAATCTTGTGAATTTATAAAATAATATCCCCCAGGAGTGTCGTAACCAAGAGTGCAACGAGGCCCATTTTCATGCACCATTTCCCATTTGAGTCTAGCTCAAACTGGTGTTTTTGGGTTTACCCCTAGGATACATCTGTGCCAGAGTCGCCTCTACCTGCTCGTATCCAGACAGGGATGTATTTTCTTGATAAACCACTCACTCAGTACTTACCCAAACTTAGGGATGTTTTTATTATACTTAGTCTTGTCTCTAAGGCTTTACTGGGGTTTTCTAATCCTAATCCCAAAAATAACTAAACCTATCCTCTAATACCAACTATGACAACCCTGCTTTTATTACAAACTTAAACATGATTTATTACATAAACTATTCACTTGATACAACATGGAAGACCAAGAGGTCTAGTGTCTTTGGGTCTTAGGATCATTAAATAGCAACTTAAAACATGAAATACAACATCTTTATTTAAATCATCCTTTACATGACCACTACATTCCCTCGTACTTAGTATTGCATGGGATAACCTGAACACATGCATAAGAAAAGGGTGAGATATAAAGCCTAGTAAGGGAATAAACATGGAATACATGAGTAGTACAATACATTTTACACAATAGGAATATCAATAGAGAAAAAGAGAAACATGAACATAAAGGCACGATAAAGAAAGATAATCATAACATGGAAATGTGGCAACAACACTTAACATGGAATTAGCCTGAGCCAAGGCTCATTGCACATGGAGAATGAGTAAATTCTCATTGCACATAAAGCACGAGTAAACCCTCATTTCACTTGAATTAGAATGCGTCAACACTCATTTCACATGATTTATCAAGATACTATACTTTACCCAATTCATTGGAGCGCTATAAGGGTACACCCTTCTTAAACATTTCATTTCATGCATAAGTGTGCCACATGGATCATAAAACATGGATTCATTAAACATAATAATTTATTCCATGATAAAGTAATGTGGAATTCATAGATGAAACTTTATAATCAATAAGTAAATGTTCATAAAGGTGATTACCCTTGATAGTTTAATGGGCATGGTATTCACTACACAAAGGCATTGGCTTAGAAAATCGGTGCAATTTCAGCAGCGTAACTGTGTGACATAAAAATTCATAAAATTGTTGATGAGAGATAAAGGGTTGTATATTCATATTTAAATGAAATGGACAGTAAGTGGGTCATATAGATACATATACAAACAATTGTAATGGAATTTAGATTCATGATACAAAATTATTTCTTGAATGTAAAAGAAGAGAGAGAAGTTCCTTTCAGAATTTCGCCATAGAAACTGGTGTACATGGGAGGCATTTAATGAGAGAGAAATGGGTATCCCACCATTAAAACAATAAAATGGTAGTATGGGGGAGGTGAGAAACCATACCCCAGCATTTATAATTGAAATTAAAATGGAATAACAATATTAAGAATATTGGACAAAAAAAGTGAAAGGAAGAAAAACCCTTACTTGGAAATGTGCTTCCAAGGCTTGAGAGAGGCTTTAGAGAGGCTTCTTGGGAGCTTGGGGCACCTTTGGAGGATTATAGATAGATTAGGGCAGAGGTTGGACGAACTCCAAAGGCTTTGAGTGAGGAGGAAGTGGGATCTTGGGTGGGTTTATATAGGAAAGGTGAGTGAATTCTTTATTATTTAGGTTTGGGACCCCTTACATTAAACTAATCCAAACTAGAAATCAGATCATGGTTTTTGCCCATGGTTTTTGGAAAAGGGAAGAGGAAAACAATATTTTACAAGTCCAAAGTCCTAACTTCTTAAAATAATGGGGTTGTTTATGTGGAGGTGAGTCACACTCCCATGGAAAATAATTTAAAAAGACAAAATGTTTAATAAGTCTTGAGGGGTCCATTAATGCTTTGAAAAGTAAGTCAAACAACCCAAAATCACATTATTTTAATGGTAAAACACATATTGGCCGAACATAAAGCTTATATTATTTTATTACATCACTTTTGGGTCATTACGAGGTCATAAAACACATTATATCTTTAAATGGTATTTAATTTTTACCCAAAAATTTGATTGTCTCAGAAAATTATGAAAAATTCACCATTGGATAATTTCGACGTCCTGATTCGAGAAATATCATTTATTTTATTTAAATATTTTTTTAAATATTTTAATTTTCACTTTTAAAATAAAAACCGACATTTATCGAAAATTCACGGGTTTTGACAGAAATGGCTTTCAAACCGTAATAAAAATCATAATTGCATTCATAAAATTATATGATCATTTATATATAATAAAATTAATTTAAAAATAATAATATTTTATTAAAATATTTTTTAATTCAAAAATCCAATAATTTAATAAAATAGATTTTTTAATTAAATAATAACTAAAAACACTACTTGTACTTTAAAAACTGTTTACAATGTATCAATAATGACGAGAAAGTATATTCATTATTATATACAAAAATAATGTACATGAAAATAGTACTAGAGATTTGTTACATAACCCCTTAAAACAGCCACATAAGACTTAAGGGTAAGGTGTGCGATGTTGACAGACTCTTGAGGTGGCTCAGATAACATTGCTCGAGTGTTAATCTCTATCAACTTCCACTTTTCTCATAGATGGTCTTGTTCAAGCTTGACATGATGAAGCTCAGATTGGGCTTGGTCAAGAGAGAATCCCAAAGATTCCACCTCTTTTCAGATCTCCAAAAAATGGGCTTTGTATGGAGCAATTCTACTGGATGAGGCCATTGCTTCCTTTGTCTGAGTAAATTGGATTTGTTAAAGCCCTATATTTATACTAATCATGTGATCACTATTCAACAGCTATAAAAGCAATGGTCACAATTCTTAACATAAAACCAAAGAAGTTGACTTTTTATATAAACATTTTATATAAATACACATTTAATTAGATCAAGATGGATTTCCATTAATGAAACTTTGGTTCATTACAATATATATATAGAAATGATATATGAATGTTGTATATATGGTCATTGGTTATATGATTGTCAGAAATATGGTTGTGGGATATATAAGTGTTTTTTATATGGTCGTTGGATATACTTGGATCCAATAGGTACATTGATGTTTTTTAATAGTAATCAAATATTGGAAAAATAATAATTCCCATAAAATAATAAAAATAAATTAATTAAATAGATAATAATTTATTAAAATTCGTGGTTATAAAAAAATATTTTTATTCATTTTATATTATAATAGATATTATTATTTTAAAATAATGATTTAATTTACTTATAATATTTAAAATAAAGATTCCAATAAAATTTGATTGATAAAATTGAATATTTAAAATATAAATAATTAATTTTAATATGGTGCGATTAAAATCATTTAATGTTAAAGAGTGATATTCTTCAAATAATGTTTTTTTCTAATTATTGTATATTTTTTCCTTAATAAATTAAATTCTTACTTTTAATTGATGGTTATATTAAAATGTAATGGTTTTATTCAAAATAATATATATTAGCATTCATTTTATTAGTAATTGATATAATATAATATTTATAACACTTAATTCTTAGACAAATAAAAATTCTATAACAAAAATTGTAAGTCCTTATAAAGGGTCTTAGTGTGAGTTTACCTTGATAGGGGATGAATCAAGGTACATAATGATTATCCAATTAAAAAACTTTTTCCTTTAAATTGAACTTCCCTAAAATAATATATACCTCTGTGCCTTTAGGATCACATGTTATATGCTTTTTCTTAGTTTTTGATCTAATTCAATTCACTTAACCAGACCTTTTATAGGATATAATTTGTTTATCTTCTTACTCTATTTTGGTGTGCATGAACAAAGTAATTAGGGATGTGAGAATTTACTTGGTTCACCATCACTTGATTACTCAAAGGAGACTGAAATCAACATCATGTTAATATACTGAAATACAAAAATCTCAATGACCTTTACTTGGTTTGGGTTCGGTCACTCCTTTCTTTGGCTCACTGCCTTTCAAATTTAGGGATACATCAATAATTCTAATGGTTCACACCCTCAAACATCCCATCCTTTTCCAACTATAGTGTAAAGGATAATATTCACATATTTTTTGTACATAAAGGTCCCTTCACCAGCTAACTTGATTGGCATACATCCACATGAATGGATAGACTGTTATAGTCCCTTTAGGATACTCCATTATTATTTGTGAATACTTCCTCATTGTAGAATTTTTATTTTCCATTATCCAACTGGATCTCATTTTCTATTTTCTTTTAATAGTAGTTCCTTCACCACTTTAGAATAGTTTTAATAGGTTCCACCACCTTCTTCATTCTTCCATCCCCTTACCATGAACAAATCTATCTTTTTATATTTCATATATGAAATATACTCTATCCAAAATTACCTCTATCCTACTTCCAATTAATCATATATAAAATAATGGGTCATTCTGAAACAAATATGGCACCTCTCAACTTCATTAGTGGTTATAAAACCCTCTTGTAACTCCTCCATAATTTTGTTACTAACTTCCACTACAATCTCTATAACTATTTTCCACCATTACTACAATGTGGTTAAACTTCCTATTCTGCAACATGGATTAATTCTCCATTTAATCCAATTGGGAAACTCTACAATCACCTTTAAATAAATCATGGATAATTGTCTAAATCTGATATAGTAGATTTATGAAACAATAATGATCTGTTAAAGTCTCTCAATAATTAAAAACATTACATTTTTTGTTTATTCAACTGACACACCCACTAACATGACATTCCTTTGAACAATATTGCATAGTTTGTGTATTTTTAGGCTAACATATCCTTATACATTCCCATCTATTTTTCCTCTAGGACATGTTTCCTTATCCTATAAAAATACAAACTACCACTTCTATCATCTAGGAAAATCATATCATCATGTTCTTCACCAAAAGAGTAACATAACTTTTTATAGATCAAATGTAGACTCTCAGGACACCATTCCTAAAACCATTGTTTGGTTCATGCCCCTTAAAATTTTGATCACATCGAGAATCAGATTTGCAAGGTATCAATAAACTCTCAACCATAGAGATTTCTCTTTATCATGGTACAATAACTTTACCTAATTAACTCACCTAACCTTATGTCATATATTAGTCACACTTCACCTAATGGTTTTTCTATACTATATGTTCTATGAATTCCATGACTACTAAAATTACTTTCCACCTAGTTTTCTATAATTCATAGGTGCTCAAGAATTTCACCACGAGGCCACAAATGAATGGTTCATTCCATCATGTATGTATTTGGAATATCCTTCTCAACCAAATCCATAAGTTATGGCATGGTCACAAATTCCTTATACATTATCTTCACCATGCCCATCAACTATGACACAATATTGATCATATTGGGAAACATAAATACAGAGGACCACTTTTAAAAATTACGTATATAATAATCCAATCATTATAGAAACAAATATATCTTCCATCCACTATTTCTTCTTACCAATAAACATTTTTTTCATTCTCCCATTATGATCAGAAAAAATTAACAAAACTCATTAAGGTTCTAAAAAACAAACCCTTTGTTTTTTTAAAAGACGTGAAAACATAATTTTCAATTTAGTTTTTATCCCCATTATGTCAATGAAATTGGAAGGGAAAACTCTAAATATATTGGATTACTATTTTTATCCCCCATTAGGTGAACATGTAAACACTCACCCTTAAGAAAAAATGATCTTCCTATTTAGATCATATGACCTTTTTTTAATGGGATCATCTACATTCATTATTAACCATTTCTACCACTTGATTTATGGGAGGAAACTGAAATAAATACCAGGACCCCATTTTCTTCAAAATAAAATTGGGTTTCATCATGGGCATTAACTTCCCTATCTAGGATAGGTTTTAATTACTCATCTTATGTAATCATCCATTATTTAAACAAACCTTCTTTCTTTAGAATCATCCTGATGTTGATTATCTTAATTATCTTAAACTAATTGAAAAGAAAATATGATTGGAATGCCCGAATATAGAAAAATCCAATATATCAATCCCTACAATAGGAAAAATCATTATAAAATATATAATGAGTGATACTTCTACATATAATTTAGGTCATAAATACTTCCTCTAATCCTACTAATATCAGGATTATGGTATGAAATAAGATCCTTTGATTATTTCCTTGACGAAATATATTAATTTTTTTAAAATTAATAAAAACCCTTAGAATAAATGGATTTTCTATTAGTTAATGCACAACATATAATCTCTATCACACATTCACACCAAATAATTAGTGTAAAAATACTAAAAAAAATTGTGATGATCATACCACATAATGAATCAATTGATAACATTTATTAAAATATTTAACAAATGATAAAACTTATACTCCACGACTTTTATTTCCTCAAAAGAATAAAACAACTTCATATAAGTCTTAACAACTATTTAATTTTATTAAAAATACATCTAACATGTTTTCCTATTGACATTACCATGTTATTTATCAAATTAAAAGTTCTACTTATGAGCATATCTCTTCTATCATAGAATTTTTTTGATATCCTAAAATTAATCATATTATAAAAAATACTAAAACACTTGGTAGATAAAAATGAATATATGAATATAAAATTCATGGAAATTTTTATGAATTGGTCTTCTTATTTATTGGTTTGATACCAATTGGTCAGTAAATTTATCAGAACTTCTATTAGATCCATAACATGTTCCATTCTTGAAAATTCACCCCATGGATAATATCTCCACCTTAACTCTACAACACCTAAAAATAGATCGAAAAACTAAAACATTTGGGTAGATTGGTAGCTCTGTATTCCACAATATGATGAATGTGACTAGCCATATTGGTCCAACCATTCAACATCCTTCATTCATTTTACATTTTTCAACTTTTTTAAAAAATAAATACATCATCTCTTCAACCACCACTTCATCATTTATATCCAACCATCTCAACATATTTCAAACGGATAATTTTTATATTAAATCACTTACGCATGTATTTTAATATACATGAGTATTATTTTCCTTCCTTGTCTCGGTATTTTCCCCAATTGTGGAATTTATCACACTAGATCAAGTATCTTCTTGAGTTTAACTATTAGAAGTTATCACCTACAGAATTTTCCTCCATTGAATCTTATTTTTTTCAATTTAGTGGTTTCTATGTTACCAAATATATAGATATTTTTCTTGATGGATATGAGACACATTATTGATCATTATTACTAGGACGGTTCTGCTTTACTTTCACATTTTTCACAATTAGAAAAACTCTTTTCTTTTTCCTAGAGATTTTTCTTCGTTATTTATGAGATATTTAGGGTGAGAATCTGAATCTTGGTGAATGATACATGATTTTGTTGACCCTTTATTATACTAAAAAATATTGGACATGTTTTCCATCATGAAAATAATTTTTCCTAGATAAACTCATTTTCCATATGTCACTAAGAGTAGATTGTATCCTTATTTCATCTTTACCCTACCATGTATTATTCTAATTATCATACATTTCCATGGGACCTAGATTAGAAAAATTATAAAATTTACTATAATAATCGTAACTATTATGGTCTCTCCTTTATTATGATATTGGCATTATTGGATTTCTTCTCTCATCCTTTGGCTTTTGATCTTAAAAGATCATCCTCTTAATGTGGCCAATCCTTCCATAATAGTAGAACTTTAGTGCCTCTTTATTTTATGAATCATATCCTTAATATTAATCATAAAACTTATATGTTATTCAATATTTTAGAGTTTTAATATTTCTTCATATTAAGGCTACTATTGGAAGGATTTTCATCTTCTCATTTGAGGTGTTTATCCTCTCCTCAAGTTCTATAACCTTCTTACATTATTCTTACAACTATTTATACGTTACATTTATATTTGTAGCATAATCCATATCAATATTTATTTCATTCTTCTCATTGAGTATTGAGTGGAGTGATTATTTCCTTCAATACCTTCTATGATTAAATTTTCTTCAAAATATCTTGTTAAATCTCTATAGTATTTTTTCTTTATTCTTTCATTTTTTTTGTTTTAAATTTATTTATTTTCAAATTAAAATAAACTTATTTTATATTTTACCTCTTATTTTATCACTCCAACTATTTAATAATTGAAAATTTAAAT
Source organism: Viscum album (assembly GCA_963277665.1). Classification (NCBI taxonomy): domain Eukaryota; kingdom Viridiplantae; phylum Streptophyta; class Magnoliopsida; order Santalales; family Viscaceae; genus Viscum; species Viscum album. Next base: position 635,534,509 of record OY728146.1, on the reverse strand, counting down.
TAAATCATTAATTACTGGTGTTCAGCCTTATACTATAGATTTGGGATCTTCATTTAAACATTTCATGAATATATTCTTGATTAGAAACAAGACATTGTTTCCACTTCTTTATCACATATTCTTTTCAGCAACAAAATATGGTCTAAAATATGACCTCCTTTTTAATAATTAGTGTTAGAATCAAATATCACATTAAAATTACAATTTTTTTCATTGGATGGAGAACACTATATTTTGGCATCCTTATTCTTCTTATTTCCTTTGGGCATAAATCACTCTTCATCATATTTTCCATGGACTTCTTCAAATTTCAACCAAATACCATTGCATAAATTACCATGTGATACCTCACTATATATTTATTATCTAAAATAAACATTTAATTAATTTTTGACTAAGGAATAAATATCAATGTTTATTTGAGCTATTTCAAAGACTAATTTGTTTCAGATGATCAAAATATCTCCTTTGACCAAAAATTCTTGCGGAACTCTAATTGAATATTACATGTAGTAAATAAACTCCATTTTTTATTCCATGACATTATTCTCATGAAACATTGTATCCTTCACTAGAGATTACATTTCTATTTAAAAAACATCATATCAACATGAATTAATAACAAATCGAAGATAAATCAATCACCCTATAATACCACTTGTTAGTCCCTCAAAAGGGCCTTAGTGGGAGATTACCCTGGGTGGTGGTGTGAATAAGGGTATGGAATGCCTATCACATTAAAGCATGTTTTTATTTAACACTAACTAACCTAAAAGGATATATACCACTCACACTTTTGGGTCACATTTGTGATACTTTTCTTTGATATTGATTATATTCAAATCAATTTACTAACCATTTTATTGGATATAAAATGTTTATATTTTTACCATCATTTTTTATCTATAAAGAAATTAAATATGGACAAAAGAATTTACATGGTTCTCCCACAGTAGAATAATCCTTAGAGAAACTAATTGGAATTTTTTTATTTTCCAAATCACTAAAATATCACTAATTATCAATGGGTTTGGGCAAGGTCACTCCTTTCCCATGCTCTCTACCTTGCTAATTTTGGGACCACCCACTTCTTCCTAAAGTTCACTCCCTCTAAAATTTATTCCTACACCCAATGTGGTGTAAAGGATGACCTTCACATAGTTCAGGAATATAAAATTACCTTCACCAACTTTACTTTCTTGACATTCATCTTCAAGTACAAATATATGCTCTATTTTCGTCACACTAGGTTTCTCCTTCACAATCTATGAATACCTCATGTTTCACAAATTTTTATTCCCAAAATGAAAATGGAACTCATTTTCCCTTTATGTTACACAATAATTTCATCTACTTATTTGACAGTTTCTTCAATAAGTTCATACTCCTTTTTTCTTCAAACCCCTCTTTTGGAACACCTCTCTCTTCTTCAAGTTTAGATATTTAGTATGCTCATTCCGTAGTTTCCTCTATCATGTTACTATTAATTATCTTATATAACTATAAATTATTCCAAAATAAATAAAAAACATTTTAGAATAATTATGGTTTATATATACCTCCCATAAATCACCCAATATTTCCTTTAAAACATCCTCCGCGATCTCTATAATTGCAGTCCATCGTAACTATATCATGGTAAAATTTTGTATTTTGTAATGTGGATTAAATGTTTATTTAATCTATTTAAGAAATGATAAAATAACCTTATAATTTGGAATATATCATGATATAAAACTGAGAAACATGATATATCAAACATTAATGAAATGTTCCAACATTGTTATAATGAAACCGTCCAAATTTGGTGAATCATCAACCGATAATCCCACCAACACAAACTGTATATGTACAATATAGTGTGTTAAATGTATTTTGTAGGCTAATATTACGTTTAACACACTTGGATCCATTAAATATTATATATTTTACATTATTTTATAGATATAAAACCCTACACTTCAAAAATTTGAGAAAACCATGCCACTATGATTGTAATGGTCTATCCCAGGGCTCAAAGGTAGACTATCATGACACCACACCAATCACCATAGTGTAGTCTGTCTACCATAAACATATGGATCAATTAGAGAATAAGTTATTCAATGTAAAAAAATATCAATAATGGATACTAAACTTTGGATTCTCACAATAAAATTTCCAATTTTTTATTCAACATAGCATGTTCTATGGTGTAGTCAACCTCTAGGTGACTGTGTTTCTCCACCATAACTTTTATGAAATCCAATACCAGTGAAATAACCTCTCACCATATTCTCCATATAACATATTTTCAGTATAACTCCACTATATTTTGGATCATTCAATCTTTCCCATTTTGGGAATCTTCTTTTGTACCAAACCCAAAAGGTATGGTTTGGTCTCACCACCATTCTACTTCTTATTCACTATACACATCAGCTACGACATCATATTTCCTATATTGGAAAACTTCAACATAAATAACCACTGTTAATAATTCCTATAGAACAATACACTTTTTTGAAAAAAAACCAACTTTATTCCATCACTGCTTCCTGTCAAAATTCCTTCTTTTCAACAATTCAATTCATGTTAATAAGTCTAACATAAATAATTGGGGCTCCATCAACAATTTTCTATATATATATATATATATTATATTTTAATTTATGGGTTATAAATTTCATATATAGAAATTTAATATAAATAAATTGAGTTTGAAATTATAATTAGTAAATAAAAATTTGAAAAAAAGGATTGATTTAATTTTTTTATAAATAAATAAGGACTAAATTAAAAAAAATTGATCTTCCACGTTAACAGTAAGATGAGGAAAAAAGTTATATTATGGGGTAAACTACCAAAAAATCACAAAAATTATCTCTAAATTGTTTCTATGAGGATATCATTATCTAATACAATTATTTTTTCTCTTTATCCCACTTTCCATTTAAAAGGTCATTCCATGTACAATATGAAATAAGTATCTACAAAAATCTTCGTTAAAAATCCCCTATAAAATTAACCCTCATATACCCCCCCATACAAATATTTTATATTATTTAAAACTTTAATATATATATAAATTCGCTATCATAAAACCTTATATTGTTTTTATAGCCTCTATTCCAAGAAATAAACTTATGTCTTTCATACTAAAGTAAGTCATTTTTTGTGGAAATAAATTCATCAAAGTAAGTATCTTGTACATCGCCATCAATTTTGATTACATTACCACGTCCACACTTTTTAAATCCCTTACAACATTGTAATGATATTATATTAACCTAATTTTGATTCTATAAAAAAATTATTTGTGTAACATAACTTTACCCTATTACTTATTCAATGGTAAATCATATTTATGTTAGGGTCGATTAAACTACTTTCATGAATGATGTTATACTGTATTCATTGTTTTCAATGTTATAGAGAATAATGGAATTAAAACTGGTAATATAAAATATTAATGAGTAATTCAGGAAATTAATAAGATTTTCTACGATTGACAAAAAAATTAATGGTCTTCATAATGTAACTTATCGTTATAAGTAATCACTTGAAACATACTAGCCATAAATTATATTGTCATTAACCATAAGCATAATTTCTATAAATGGAAATGGTACTGCATGAATCATTAAAAAAATCGTTTCACTTCCTATGATAATCTAGTTTTAATTATCTTTTTAAAAAATAATGAATATTGGCATCACCATTACAAAACATGTATAAAATAATAGAAATTACTAACATTTGACGATAAAAATAAACTATAAAAAAGAAATTTATATGTAATAATTGATTATAAAATTAGAATAAAAATATAACTGATATAAATAAGGTTTTAAATAAGGTTATAAATATGGTTATAATTATTATACAATCATCAATATGATTTTTGGAAATAGCAGAAAGAGTTTTTTTTCTAATAACGCTTTGTAAAACAATATTTTCTATGTATAAATACACATTATCAAAAATTTAACATAATTTATCCCTCTAACTAAAATTATTTTCTTCTACTCATGTTATTATTTTGGTTTACATTTCTTATTATTGTTTACTCTCCCTTTGGATAATAATTCAACCAAATCGATGCTTATATGTTGAACTGAACATATCTATTCAATTTAGTCTAGAATATTTCTCCATAATGTACATATTATTCATATCATTTTATGGATGTCTTTATATATACATATGTTATTTCATAATTTTTATTTTTCAATTATTTTTAATTATTATAAAATGTGTAAAAAGAATATGTTTGCATTCCTTCCATTATGTTTCTCACTTATTCACATTCTACCATCATTTTCCTTTGGTTTTTTATAAATCATAATTTGAAAGTTATCATGGTTCTTAAATGTAATTTATAATTAATTTTAAAATTATTTTCCCAAAATCATGTATTTATAAGTAATTTTATTTTAAAATAATTTTTATTTAAAATGTAATCGGTATTTTCTATTATTTTTTGAATAGTTTTATATCATTCTTCTAAAATAATTTTTCATATATAAAAAAATCACTAAATGTTTCTTATGAATCACGGGGTATAAGATCAAATGATAACATTCACATTTTTTCTAGATTAATTTTGATCATTTATTTTGTAAATTTTTACAAAAATTATTTCATTCTCATGTGTTAATTAAGCTATTATGTAATTATGAATGGTTTCATGTGAATCTATCACATATATGTATGGTGTTTCATTATTTTATGGGTTGGACTGAAATTATATATTCGTCTAATATATTAGGTAAAGGATTAAATATCATAATATCACAGGTAAGGTATATGGTAGTAAACCCAATACACTATTTTCATGGGAATTGGGAAAGAAAACAGTGCAATTTTTGATCGGACTCTGTCCATTATGTGATAATGGTCTCAGTGGTGAGCCTTGATATAATACATGATGTTCAATGCTTTTGTATATACCAAATTTATATTCTGTATTTTTCTATTATGTCATATTCATGTGTTATGTTTTCATATATTATTATAATGGTATCCTTATTCCATATTATTATACCCCACATAACATGTTATTTTGAAATCCTAACATCATGATTCACTATTTGTTATCTATGTTGTATTGGGAATGATTTCCTTATGTTATGTTCAGATTCCTTGATTATGTCATCATATCTCTTATGTTTTCACCTAAATAAGTGTCTGAGATCACCCATTCTTATAAATCTATTCACTATGTAATGAAGATGTTAATTTTTATGATAATTATATAAGGATATCATGTTTAAAGATTATTTGTTAAAGATGTAGAAGAATGGTTTCAAAATAAGTTGGTTATATATCTAATCTCCAAAGATATTAATCAATTCTGTCATAGGTGGGTTTCTTAATATTGAGATGATATGAAAAAGGGTATATGTATTTTGGGTTAATCTCAAATGTTATTATAGTAATTTTTTAAATTATGTATTTTTACCCTTAAACCATGGAGTTCGAGTCTAGAGTGCTTTATAGGGGTCTTTCACCATAGCCTCAATGAAGGATTAGTATAAGTGGACTTTCATGAGGTTATTGGGTGTAAAAAATATAAAATCACACAAACACCATTATTTTCCATTACATCACCTTTATTTTGATCCAAAGTTAACATAAGGTGTAATTTTAGAAGGCTTAGGAATTTATCCATGCCCTCATATACTTGAGATGAATATTGGTCATAATTGTCATGGCCTCTTTTGAAATTATAGACTATGGGTCTATTCATAGGATATCTTCTTGGAAGATATATTATTTTGATAATAATTATATTTTATTATATTAAATTCAATATTCATATAATAGTTAAAATTTCCAAACTTATATAATTGGGTATGGTCATGTGCATGGGACTTCACTAATGCCTGCACACAATCTTTAATAGGGCTTATGCACAACCTTAATTTTACCAAACATAGAAAAGAATCTAGTGGATATTATTTATATAATTTCCAACTAATGAGTCCATTATTTTTAATATTGGGGGTCTATTTTTAATCCATGGTATTTAAAATCAAAGTTAACTAAATATTTTACTCCCTAACTATTAGGTATAACTATAACCTAAATTTTTCAACCAATGACGACCATAATGACCATTATTGATTCATAACTATATAATTAGACAATAAATATCCCATTAAATTGAAAAACTTGATATAAAACCTTAACTTGGATTTCCTTGTATTAATTATATATGGAAAAAAAGGGAAACATACACTTTAATTTCACTTATGGTAAGAAATTAAGAGGTAATGTGAGTGTGTTTGTTACATGTAATGTAACTGAATAATAAAAAATTAATAAGGATATATTTAATGGGTACAATAATAAAATAAATTAAATAGGTTTTATTAAATAAATTTATGAACATTAGAGGTATTGTGTTGAGTTTCACTATATTTTTTTATCTGTGCTCATATTCATTTGACCCTTAACTATCAAAATCACTCATTATTCTTATAACATTATCAATACAATCTTCACCTAAATTGTATATCCAATTATCCCCCTAAAGTTTCCTATGATATCTATACTAAAAGGATTTATTTTTAATGATTCTTTGATTATGAGTTCCTTGTCCACTTTGAAGGCTCACATACTTTAGATAATAATGCTCTTTTTTGTGTGAAAGGGATGGACTTCCACTCTCACTTCATCTACCAGGCCCTAAAGAACAAAAAACCATGTGAAAATGATATTATTTCATTAAGAATATATTAATAATAAAGAAAGTAATAAAATCATTCAATCTTTTTCTATTAATATAAATATTCACCTCACTCAACCCTAATACAACTTTTTCTACTCATGATCCTGATAAACAAATAATTGAAATAATGAAAGGAAATATTATCTAAAAAGATCTTCCAATGTATATTCACTCCCAATATCAAAATATCCAATATTACTAGGTATTTTTGAGTTCAGGGTTCTTCTTAAGGGTTTACAAATTAATTTTATCACTATAACTGACACTGGGTACTTCATTGAAATCCATAAGGAACCTATTGGATATGGAACTGGCTTAGGGTTCTACTAAGTACCTGGTGGAACTTAATTCAGTACCCAATGGGTACCTATGAGATTTTTGTTAGTGAGGGTGTTTTAGTCTATTCACCTTCACCCCTTATTTCTCTTATCACATTTCTACCTCAACCTCACTCATCTCTAACCACATGGGAGGCCCCCTTTAGAGATCTCTTGGTCCTCTCATCCACTGTCTTCTTATTAAATATTTTATAGTGAATACGTGGAAGATATCCATGATAAAACCTAAGATAACACTTCTAGTAATTATCCTTTTTCTCATTCTTCTCTATTCATCTAATTTATTTCTAATTGTAAGGGATTATAAGGTGAACTCTACTAGAGCATGGTGTAATTCATCTTAAACTATTAGGATTCAAATGTTTTTGGTTTCTTAGAGGCTCGTTTGGGTTGATTTTTTACTGTTATTAATTAATTTGAATCAAGATGGATGGGTTGTGATTTATATTAGAGATTCATGGATTTTAGGATGATATTTTTAAATGGTATCATAGAATTTATTTTAAATTTATTCTAATAAATTTTTGGATTAATTTTTTTACTCGATCACTCTTGTTTTATCTTGGTATTTTTTTGAATGATTTATTATAGAGGTTTTGTAGTCAAATTTTCTAAATATATAATTGTCATTTAATGGTTTTAGGGGGTATCTAGTGGTCATTTACAAACTGTTTAATCTCACCTAAATTTATAATAGGTTGTCTCAACTCATAAATGTATTCCTAGGATATTCATGTATCATGACTATCTTCCATTTTATAAATTGTTATTAAATAAGATATTATATTTTTTAAAAATATAAATTCATGGTTTATAGTGATATTTTTGGTTTTTATAATTCATTTTTTTCTAATGTATTAGTTTTGCACTATGTAATGGAAACCGATTTTATCCTGATTACATTATAAACATTATATAATTGATTTATTACCCCTTTATTATTTATGAGACATGAATTTAATCATTTTATTTTCATTTATATGTGATCTAGACAAGTCATTATTAATTTATATCACTAAACCCAAATGTAATAATGTGTTGGGTAATTTATATTTGATATTAATCTTGAGATGAAATAGGACACTTGGAGTGAATTAAGTATTAATCCATCTTGGGGAAAAATTATATTGAAAGTGTCTACTTATAATATACCACCTTTATTTTCTAAATATATAACTCAAGTTAACTTACATGATTCTTTCATAAGATATATAATGGAAATCAATTATTTCTACTTAAAACTGAATTGGATATAAGTTAATGCACCATGATTAACTAAGGTCTAAGAGGTTTATTTGTTTGTGAAGTGGTGGTTGGATTTATGAGGAGGGAATAAGTGAGTCATCCAGATGATCATAATGGTTATAACATTCATGATTACTAGACGCTTGATTATAATTGTAGTATTTGTAAGAGTTTAATTTATGGAATGTTTTATGGAAAATAGTATTTTTAAAATACCATTTTTATTGGATTCATATTTTCCTTTATCTATATAAATATTTAATATAATTACCAAAAAATGTGATTATAAGGTAACTTACCATCACCTCTATTGAAACCTATTTTCTTAAATAAAAATTAACACACATCATGTATCAGTTTTTACTATTTTAGAGTGGGATTCATAACCAACAGTGGTAATAAGTAATATTTTACAAATAAATGTCCCCTTTATAATTTATTCCATTCCCATAGGTTTCCAAGGACCACTATTAGTATTCCTTCATTTAATACAATCTTCAGGTTGAGTACACCTAAAAATAATTTCTAAAATGAATTATCAACCACCATTATTTGAATATCCTATGGATTGCATCCAAATTGATTATGTTATACCCATGTGTTTCCATTAATTTGACACAAGTATGTTTTTATTTCCATACCTATTATAAAACAATCTTAAGATAGTCTACTACTTTCTGAATTCTTATAAACCATGTTGGTTACTTTTATACTTATACAATCTAGTTATTAGGCATGTTCAGTGTCGATATAATTTAAATCATATTGTTGCTTCATTAAATCAATAATTTTTTTCTTTATTGAAATATGCATGTTGATTGATATAGTTTATAAAATTTATTTAGTTTTATCTACTTATTCATGTTTAGAATGTTTATTTCTATTATTGTGGGCTTATGTTTATTTTATAGAAATTCTATATTTTTCTTATAAACTACTCAATTAATTCCTTCTTCTCAACAAATTGGTTAAATACCGAGGAAGTTTTTTAAATACTTGACCACGTATAACTTATTTAGGATGGTCTTTATGATTTTATCTAAATCATTATACTCATTCCACTATTCCTTATAATAGGATTTAAAATTTCATAAATAGGATGTGTCTAGTTATATTTCTACTTGATGGGTATCTATGTATCTCACATCATTTCACACATAATCTCATAAGTATAATTTCATATGTGTACATCTGTGATTTATTCACAGGTACTAGTTTTATTTCCCATGGGGTGGCCCAAATTCATTATCTTATATTTTGAGTTGTGGCATGAACTGGGTACTGATGGTATGTCCCCTCCTAATATAGGGATTTCTCAAAATTAATTAATTTCGTTTTATGTGTAGATTCATTATGGATTTGTTAACGTACCTTATTACTGAATTCTTAAGATAGTTTATAATATATGTTTAAAAATGTATATACATGATTATATATAAACCATTAATATCTATGTTGTGAATATACATTTTTGGTGGTTCCTTACTAAGTATTTTTTGTTTACACCTATCATAGAAACCTCAATGTCCATTTGGCCTCTCAATAGTTGTTTACCATGTACTTATAAGAAAACTGATAATGGTTGGATCATATTGGATTGTTGAAGATGTTAGACATAGAAGTTGTTTTATTCCCACATTATACTTAGAGCTCTTAGAGGTTTCCATATATCTTATTAATCTCATCACATAATCTTACATTATTTTCCCACACCTTATTTCATGTATGTATTTCACTATTATTATATACTAGTTCTTTGGAGATAGTCTATATGTGTATGGGTCATTAATGGAGACATTTAGTGATCCATGAGCATTTTATATTCATAATTTTTTTAACAATTTTTTTATTTATATATTATTTTTGGGATGTCCAACTCTTGGATGAGTTATCTTATTTTTTCAATAGAGTCCTTTCATGGATTATATTTATAAAAAAGAAGGTAAATAATTTTTAATTTTTTTATTCAAACCCATAGTTGTATTAACCATGCCTTAGGGGTCAAGGATCCCTCTTATGGTTGTAGAACACATGAACTGGGTAGTGTATGTGTGTTTCGGGCCATGGATGTTAAAATGTGTTATCATATCAATGTTAGGATTTTAGGGATTTAGTTTTTATAACACTAGAGTTAAGATTATCTGGACATGAGAAGTGACCAAAAATTTTGAATTATGAACCTCTTTATAGTGGAATATCATGTTACCATAGGATATCTGAGCACTAGGCATGCACTATAGATTTGAATGAGGATTTCCTTTATTTTTCGTAAGAGTGATGGAATAGAACATGATTTCTTAATAAAGGAATTGTCCATAAGTAATTGATTATTTTTGGTTCATGCATCATGTTAGGAAATGATTGGTAGGAACCTAGGATGCCATTCCATATTGTATGTGTAACTTCCCGTCTTATATTTCCCAAACAACACCTAAATAGAAACTATACAATACCTTATGCACGCCTCCCCAATGCAAGAGGTAGTTAACTAGAAACAAGCATATAATTGTGTAGTAGGAAGACTATACCCTTGGTAATCATGTCCATACACCATAAACATAAGATAATATAACAAAAAATAAAAATTCAGTAATATATAGGGAAAACATAATGTAGTAACAAATTTCAACAATGACATATATATTAATATACTAGCCACCCAAAGTGTAAATCTAATCTCGATCACATAAAGTGTACCCACAAAATAAAGAAAATATTGTGGAAATAATCTAGAGTCTATCCTGGTAATGATACTAATTACTTACACTTCATATCAATTACCTTTTGTGGGTATATTTCCCTTACATAAATCCCACATCATGAAGTCTTCATGCATCATGAAATACCATTTTAGGGAGAAAGTTATAAAACCTTGAAGGACACCACCAATAAATACTCAAAATTAGTTTACATGTGTATTAGGTGTATTCTGTGATAACTGTAATTGTTTAAGAAATAACTAACAAAGATATGTAGGCCATTCATGTGTTAACCATGCTTCTATGTCCCCCTTCCATTCGTGATTCATATATATGATATAAGGATAGTTATAACGGATAGAAGGAGTGATAAATAGGTGGCTATAAGGAAATTGAACATGTCTATCACTATTCATAAGGTACTTAGTTGGATTAGTCCACAAGATCATCGCATCCCACCCCTAATAAAGTCAAATTTCAAGACTATCAAATCACATCTCGGTCATAGGTTAAGCCTCTAGGACATTGTATCCTGTCAATTATTTGGGATGGGACACAAGGCTATCATACCCCAATAGTTTCTACTACATGTATAGCCTCAAGGCCTCCATACCCCTACCCTATATTCTGATCTAATGGTGTCATTGTCTCATTCTATATAAACTTACCCTCTACGGGATAAGGATATTGTGAAGGCCCACTATTTCTGAAAAATAGTAGCAATACCTCTGAAGGTATGGTAGTCATGTATAATAAGGTAGTGCATATATAGGTGGAACATATTTTTTCATCATGATAATCGGTATCAATGTGAAATTACATGTTATCAATGTCAAACATTTTATAATAAGATATATAGGAATACCCATAGAGTCCAACATCATACATGGGTCTAACGGGGTATACATGCACACACATGTGATCACTATCAAGTAATACCAAACAAGTTATCCAATGAGATTATTATATCATGGAAACAAGGTTATAAAATTTACAAAATTTTAAATAAGATCACACCTTGATCCTTATGATAATAATCTCTCATAGCCATTGAGGGATGATACTCGAGTGATGCATGTGCACTGAGTGGATCGAGCTCACATGCCAAGACCCCCTAGTACCAATAAAAATTCAATTGAATTTAGTGTTTGGGAATAAATTTCATTTATATTTTATTCCTAAGGTGTTGGAACTACACAAACATACCTATAGGGTTCTGCAAACATAACTACATACGGGATTCATCAAATAAAGGATTCCAACACACTACATCCATCATCGATCTATCAGTGATAAATAATTCATCATTATATGGAATCAAAATACAAAAAACACACTATGATATATTGGATATGTGATTAATTTCAATGAAAGAGTTGTAAATGTAGTAGAAACTTAAATAACAGAGGTTCATTGATCACATACCTTAATTCCATGATGACCAACATACATGTATCCACCAAAATTGACCTTATAAGGGAAATAAATCAGTAAGGAGAGGCATTAGAGTCTCTATGTTTGACAGGGATAAAATGGGAAGAATGATGAGTCAATTAATATGCTTTATATCCATTTAATATTATTTAAGATGATTAAATCACAAACACATGGTTTGGTTTCATTGTTTTCTAAACCATGTGCCAATAATGTGAGGCTTTCTGCCTCTCTCAAGAACCCTCATAGTTTTGTTACACGGATTGGTAAACCATGTTCCAATATTGATTTTCTAGTTTATCCAAATATGTATGGTATTTGGGGAATTTCTCATATTTGTCTCTAAATATTCACCAACAACTATCCTTTTCCAAACAAGACACAAAATATAATAGGAAGAACCGAATGGTTTTACCTAACTATGCACCCCTTTAAAGGCCCCTAAAATTCTATAAAACCCAAAAGAAACCCCTAAAACTTATCCCAAACAATTCATAGTTAAAGAACACATGAATAAAGGATAATTTTAACCCATAAGGTGCCCAATAATATGAGGATGTTATATTCTCCCCTATAAATACTACTCATACATGGGAAGTGTCTCTAAGAATCTTATTTCAACTAATTGGGACGTGTATCTGGAAAATATGACTCTCTCTCTCTAAATATCCCACTTGGATATGATTGTAAATCCATTGGATTTGAAAAATTGGTACCATTTTCCCCTAAAAAACTTTATCCTCACAGTATTTTATCTTTACTAGGTTCTCCATAAATGATACATTAGGCTCTAATTCAATGTCCTCATAGTTGATCCCATCCGCAGAATTAAGAAATTACCATTGAAGTTGAGAAACATAGAACTAAAAATGAATACCATTTTACCATGGAGGAACATCAAAGTGGTAGGAAATTGTCTTGTCTCACTAAATAAACTTTAATAGTCAAATAAATTTTTGGGCTAACATTCCTTACTTCTACAGACTTCAATTCCCTAGTCGAGTAGTCACCCACAAAAAAACATTGACACTAATAGTGAACTCCAATGGTCACCTCCTCTTGTCGGTATAGGATTGTTTCCCTCGATTAGTAGTGACTATATTATTTTTGATCATCTTCACTCGTTCATAGTATTCCTATAGTGTAATTATCTCTACAATAGTTTTCTCACCTGATTCATGCCAACTTAGTGGTTAATGACATGGTCAACCATAGAGAGACTCAAAAGGTTACATATGAATTGAATCTTTAAAGATGTTTTTTTGTAAATCAATTCAAAAAATCATAGGTGATCTTCCTATGATATACTTAAATAATGTACACATTATGATAAAATATCTTCCAAAATATAGATTGTCCAATTTGATTAAACATCTATTTGTTGATGACATATTGTAAACAATTATTTCAGAGTTCCCAAAGCATTCAATAAGTCCTTCCAAAACCACAATGTGAAACACACATCTCTTTTTAATAAAATTATTTAGGTAACTCAATGAAAGAATATAATATACTATATGTATAACTATTAAAATATGTCAATGGAATGGGTCTCACTAATAGGAAACAAATGTAAAACATTTATTAGTCAATTAGCTATCACCAAAACCATGTCACAACTCCTCAGGGTTCAAGGTTACCCCATTGTGAAGTTTGTCATCATGTCATCCCACTTTCACATCGACATTGAATGTGAAAAAATGAAACAACTGTGAATATGATTTATATCATCTACCCTATGGTAGCTAAGGCATCTTAAAAAAACATATATATCACTCCTCATACTTGGCCTCAAGAACTGACATTGGATTTCATGATAAATCTATATTGAACCCATATACACTATTCATTTTAAATCTTGAGACTCTACCATAAGGTCCTCTCTCATGGAATTAGGGATAATAATCTTCACATACACACTAATCATGTCTTCATCATCTATATATTATCCTAGGAATTTATTAATACTTTCTAATCATCTTTTCATCACCATAAAATCAGGATCTGACTCATGTTCATTCTTCATGTAAGACCTTATTTTCCATATGTTTATAAAAAATACCTAGGGTTTTTGAATCTTGGAGTTTATTAGGAAGGTCATTTTTTTTTGAAATTAAGAATATATTTATGAGTCATGAATTCCCTTAAACTAAGTTCTGTAGGCATTGAAATGGGTTTATAATATGAAGTTAGGGCTTGGGAGATCCCCAGATGGGTCTGGGGTGGCTGTTGTGGCCATGGGTGTAGCATAACACTAAATCACTAGTTCCCTTTAAAGAGGTAAAATTTAAATTCCCCCCCCCTACTTTTTATATATGGAAAACCATTATTACCCTCGCTTGTTCAATATGACACCTGGGATGATTCTCCATATTCTTCACTTATTAAAGCCCCTGAATAGGGTGTTTTATTGGTGTTTCATGGTAATTGGAGGTAAAAATCTCTCTCATATGATCTTTACTATCATACTATCTCTCTAAGATATAATTTTTAGATCCTTGATTATGGATTTTGATTCTGATTTCATGGGGTAAAAATGTAACCTTATATTGGTTATGGGGATTACTTTTCGATTGGTAAGAGGGGGACAAGAAACGTTGTTTTCATGTGGTGGCTCATAGTTTTGGTCGAGGTACATTGCACCATTAAATTGTTTTTGGTTTTTCATAAAATTGAAATTAAATTACTTTTGATTTGGTGTCTCTTATAAGAAAATTTTCTCATCATAGGGGCATGGATATAAGATAGACAATTGGGGTACCATTGGGTGTAGTTATAGTGTTTCATAGTGAAATAATGAGTTAATCATCTTAATTATAATTTGGTTTTGAATTAATTAATTAAAAATTATAATTAATTAATTATATATGTTTGAATTTAGTTATGGATTTGAGTCATTAATGTGATCTTTTTTGATTGACTAAGAATTTGGAAGTTATGGTATGGGCCTTCATAACTACTATCAACCAATGGAATTTGATATAAATGTATCAAAATATTATGTGGTACTTATTAATCTTCCATTTCATTTAATTAAATTATTGATATGAATGTTTTATGTCTTTACTGACCATTTTGGGTGGTGGTCCTAATTAAATTATTTAAGATGTTTAATAAAAACTGAATACGATGAATGAATTAGAGAAGGTGTAGAGGCCCCTGGTGGACCCTCATGTACCAGTGATAAATCTCAACCACTGATGGATGAGGATATAAATTTTAATGAATATAGGGTATCGAGCCAGTTATAAGTGACCTAGTCACCCATGGGAAGATACGAGTGATACCATGGGATGTATAGACAAGGGGTTATCCATTAGAGATGCCATGGAGCCATTAGACTCATTGATATGAATATAGGGAGATTTTTACTCTCCTTTTTGGATGTGTTCACTAGATTTTCTAGACCCTGAAATACTGGAGGATGGGTTGGGTTTTTTGTCCAACTCATGACACCTAAAATGGGGGATTAGATTAATTCTATCTCTCTAGTGTGCCTTAGCTTGGAGGCCATATAGTCTATGATGAGAACCAAGGAGACCATAGTAGGTCCCTCTGTGACTTCTACAAATACCAAGGGGACATACTCAGGAATAAGAAGAGATGATACTTAGTTTTCATTAAAAAACATACATATTATGTGTGTGGGAGGGTATGTGGAAAAATGTTCTGGGTTTTGGATTTTATACAACCAATACCTTATTCTTAGGATTACACTTATTTATTCAAGATATAGCTATAAATGACCATTTTTTCTCCCTATATCCTAACATATGGGCCTGAGGAGGTGTGATGGTGATATTGGGTATTCCCAAAGGTGATTCCTAGTATATAACGTTTATGAATTATATGATACCCGTGTGATAAGAATGGGAAGAGGAAATTTTTTTGGATGACCATTTGTGTTTCTTGGATATTTTTGTTGAGATATGTTTGAATTCATCGAGTTCAAAAAATCTACATTATGTCTATCTAGTATTCCCATGATTCTACGATCAACTAGGATTTTTATTATGTATATGATTCATCCATTTAGTATTATGTATTTTATTGAGAACATCATTATTATACAGACAAGCCTTTGTCACCCCTAGGATCTAGAGAGTTATTCATTGTGATATTACGTGTTCCTGATTGGGATACCCATGATGCCTAGGACCCAGCTAATTAGCATAGTTAAATGGAGGATGGAATTAAGGTTATTGTCTTCCCAAGATGCTCGTCTATTGGATATGATCTACTTAAGATATGATATTTTTTATGGATGTTAGGGATCTAGATGTTTATCCGTTTATAAAAATATGTTTGAATATTTGATCGTGGGATTTAGGGATTCCTATGTTGCATTATTGGATTTAGTTTTTATATGGTTTTCAAAATATGATTATGTTCTTAGAGACACCCCATCACTTTCCAATGTAGTTATGGTTGATTACGGTCACATGCATGTGGTTTGATAATGGTTAATGGTACCTGGTTAGGAATTACATCAATTGATAGGGTATAATTGGCATGGTCATCATTAAATGTTGAAAGACACTTCGTCACTAGTCAAAGATGTTAGTGTGGTGTTCTTTTATCATTCATAGTTTAATTATTTATTCTAGTAGATCATGTCATATGAACATACACTATATATATTAGTTATTCATGGGACCACTTTTGTGGTTAATTACGGAGTTATGTACTCACACCCTACTCATGCGGCCATTGAACATGGTTACCTAAGCATACCTCTCACTTTTTATTGGTTAAAGTTTGGGAGATTCCTTGTACAATGTTGATGATCAAGCTAATATGATTTAGTAGGACAAATGACTAGATTTGAGAAGATTCTTGGGGGTGTAGTGGAGCCATAGTTAACTTTATTTTATTATTTTATTTTATATTTACCATATATTTGATTTTATTCATGGGATATCATCCTTATATTACTCTACTTCTTTCGGATTTCATATTTTTACTGTTTGGGTTGTTTTATTTATCATGTGAAATTTTATGTTTGTTTGTGATATATAATACTTGATTATTTTATCCATTATTGGGAACTCTAAGCAGGGGTTATTATCTCCCTATGTTACTACATTATTCCCCCACTTCTATTTGGAAGCCTCTAGCATTTGGGGATGCACTTAAGGTCTTGTGGTGAACTTCATTGTGGTGAAAGTCAAATGGACTTTGGACAACGATGCTAAAGATTGGTATTAGATCATTTCCATTTATTTTTAATTAAAATTTAGTGCATGGTATTTATGAGACATATGAATTTGATAGATTATGTGATAGATATAAAATTGTTGTGATGAGAAAACTTTTTTTTGATAGGAAGGCCAAAATACCAAGTATATGGGATTACTATTTTGCATTTTGATGTTATAGTTGTATATTAGTTTTTATATGAGTGTAACACATGTATGATCAAGGTTATTTTTATATTGTTGGTTTTTGGATATCAGCCTACTGATAATAGATTAATGATAATGCATAATATTTGTAAAATAGGGATTACATTACATATAGGACTTCTACTATGATTATTTTCACTAAAAACTAAATCTCAGTTATTTAAAGTGTCAGTAGTTGCACATACAACATTCTCCCATATAATTACTTAGTGGAATTATTCTCAGTTGGAAAAAATTTTATATCTATTTTATTCTAATAAAATTTCATTTGGATATAAGTAGTGATGTACCTTGATGCTGATGATAAGATCCCTTTACCCAAGGTATCTATGATGACCCTAGCAGAATAACATAGACATGTGGGGAAATAGAGGTAAACACTGGAGGGTAATTATAATGATATGTAAAGGGTCAGTAAAAACTTATATGGTGTTTTTATACATAAACTGTAATGACACTCTACTAAACCAAATTGTGTGATAGGTTTCACTTGGCACAGACCATAAAAAATGTTGTTATGTTTATAAATGTTGATTTATGATGTCATGATTCTCAAGGAGGAAATCTCATATAGAGATACTCAGGGATGATAAGTTCATGGATAGGTTTATGGATCAGTATAATGTTCATGATAAATGATTACAAGGGACCCCATAGTAGACATTTTTATGTTGATGTAATGGTTTTTCAAGAAGGGAATATGAGGTTTCCCAGTTTTTAAGACCTTGTGAGTTTTTCCTTGGGCTAGGTGGGTGGACTAATAGACCTTAGTTTACAACATAGGGTTTAGTAAGATAGTTTTGGTTTCTATTCTTGGGAATCTTGGAGGGAGTTTAACTCAATCTTGAGAGATCCATGGGAATTGAATTCCATGGGTATATTCCTTTAGTTGATACTAATTCATGGTGGTGATATCGAGTTATAGAAAAGGCAAGGTTATACCTTTTTATTTCATGAGTTGGAGCACCATGAGTGATTGTTCTTTTGTTTTGAGGTAGGTTTTGAGGGTATGACTATTCTAGGGACTAAAACTATTGAATTTGGGTGCTCTTTTCTAATATGGTGAGAGTGTGGTTGGATTCTGATGACTAGAACAGTGTCGGGTGGCAGTTAAGCATGTGTTTGGCTTAACAAACTAACATTTCATGGATCATGGTCAGTGATTATAGTGTAAAATCCTTTTTTATGGTGTCTAACTAATAAAATCATGATTTGGGTGATGTAATTGGTTGCTAAGGTATTTATCAACCACTATGTTGTATGAAGAATATATGGAACATTCTTGTTTCATGAGATACCCATAAAAATTGGGAATCAATGAGCAGACAAGTGTATGTCGAGAATCAGTGGAATGTGAATAAAACTGTGATGGTTTTGTGGATGATGGTTTTAATGTAATTAGAGATGTTCCTCCAATTTAGAGGATAAATACGAAAAAATTGGTTGTGGTAACATGATTGATCTGGGAGAAACTTGGCTAGGCATGAGTGATAATAATGGATAAAACATGAGGCATGACATCATAACATAACTATAATTACATGATATATATCATGTAAATTTGGATATGAAATAAAAATGAGACATTTATAAGCATGTCACCATGCTTTATAACCAAGGTGTCAAAAAAATATGACCATGGTTATTCACCAACGTATCATAAACATTTCATATCAAGATATTAATTATTTATCCAATTCATTTGAGTGTTATAATAGAACAACCAAAATATGTCTTAATTCATGTGTCAAAAATATATCATAGTAAATTATTTCATCTATAACCCATGTGGGATAAATAATGGGTTTCATATAAGATTTTTGAGTACATAAGAGTTTAAATACATAAACATTTCATCGTTTTTAACCCATGGGTAGAGAATGGGGGTTTTATGCATGGAAATACCCAATCCCTAAATTAAAATTACTTATATATGAATAAACATGATTATAAATAGTGTTAGGTATTCACTATATAAATACACAGGGTTGGAAAATCAAATAATTTTTTCTTTAGCATAAAAGGTATAAAAATTAGTTTTTGGAATAGGCTTAATAAAAGAAAATGGAAGTATATTATTAATATAAAAACATTTTAAAAAATAATAAAATTATCATTACTGCATCAAAACATAATGAAATTTATATTATAAGACTAACACTAAATGAAGTACTTGGATAAAAATAAAAGGTATAGAATCCCTTAACTTGTTTTTTGGTTTTCAAATTTATTTTAATCCACTAGAGTAAAATATAATTACATAAAATTACTGTGTATTTTTTTTATTAATTATTACCTCATTATTACATATTTTTTATGTCATAATATATACCAAAAACACAAAAATTGTATTTTTTTCACTGAAAAATAAAGTATTTCATACAATTTTTAAAATCCCATTCTAACCTAATTTCAATATTACCATTTCAAATATAATTTTCATTTTATTATAATATTTCTATAAATATGTAAATTTTTCTGATAAATAAAAAGCTATTTTTTAAACAATATTTTTTATGACATAATCAACTTTCTTAAATAGATTAAAATTACTTGGGAAATTATAATATTATATTATATTTTATATTAAAGTAAATATTATTCTATAAGACTATTTCTTGAATATAAATTTTATTTAGAATACCTAAATTTATCATAAATTTTATATATTTTACTAAAATAGAATTATGTTTTATTTCTATCCAAAAATAAATTTATCATATTCATAATAATTTTATATGTATTTTATTTAATAATAATAATAATAATAAAGGATTTAAGAAACCACAATTTAATTAACAAAAATAAAATAACACATTTATAATTCTATTGATTAGATACATAACCCTTTATTACACTAGTAAACGCCCTAAGCATAATGTGTGCAATGGTAGTACATTCATGGAATTGATTGACTATCATTTACCTAGTTTTGATCTCCACTAACTTTAACATCTTCTATAATTGATTCAACTCAATCCTTAAATGTTAAATAGTGGATTGGTCTTTGCTAAGGTTTAACCCCAGTGATGATACCTCCCCAAAAAGTTCTGATAAATGTCATTCAAAGGGCATTATCTTACTAGTTGAGTCCAGTGTTTCTTCCTTATTAAATAATTAACCATTTCAATTACCATTTATATACTAATTCAAATGGTAACATTAAAACTAAAATACATAATTTTAAATGTTCAAATTTACCAATGGTAATATCAGTCAATGATTACGTTACTACGTTAAATAGTCAGGTCACTATTTAAATTGTCATGTTACTATTATATAAGTTATATAACTATTTTAATGGTCATATTTCCCCTTATAAATATCTCTTAATTACTTCATTACTCATTCACCTAAATACCCCTATTGGTAATGCATTTCTAAAATTCTGATTCCATTTCTAATTTTGGGACTTCACGTTACGGTTTTTTCATGGTTATGATAACTCTAGGGGATTGATATTATCCTAATTTTCATATTATCCTAATTTTATTTATTATTTATATTTATTTACCTCTTTTAATATTTTCAAATATCATACTGAATTTTGTTCTGTAAATTTTATGTTCCAAATTAATTAATTAAATCAATGATGTTTTTTTCATTTTTTGTTACATGCATATGCCACACTTATATATAACAAAAATAAATTTCATTTAATGAATTTTGGTTTTTTTACATTCTCTCCATTAAGAAATTACATCCTTGATATTTTTTCCATCTTCTAAACAAAAGGTGGTATTTCTCCTTCATCACTTATTTAGGATACCATGTTTCCCTTTAATCTTATGATTTCTCCACAATATTTTCACTAATCAGGTTGTCTTATTCCTTAACATGTGTTCCCTTTAATCAAGAATCTAGATCAGTTATTCTACATTTGATAGGTATAGTTCATATTCTATACCACTTCAATGTAGTATATGTGTTGTGTATGACATATACGTTCTTAAGAGGGACACATGGAAGATGTCATAGATATTTGAGATATTTGTATGTAGTGTTACCTAATAAGAAATTTCTCAAACACACACTAGAATCTAAAATGGTACAATATACCTTGTACTTAGCTTACCCTTCATTGTGACATTCATGGAACCTTAACAAGATACTATATTTACAAATACATGATCCTTCACATGAATCTCTATGTTTATCCTTCGATTTTAAGCATGACTCTTTTTGCGACTCTGGGTATCCTTGATATGTTTTTGGGTCACCTGTATATTCTCCATAGTGATAATAAAAACGTTTTAACCTAAATTTTTTATTTCTCAATCTTCATACTATTATATTTTAGTTCCACACCTCTTCCTTCATAAGGATCCATTTGAATGCTTGAGTGAAAATTTTTGTGATAGGATGATTCAATAGGTGGAATATTTCGATTCCATATCCCATGAAAATCATGTGATATATCCCATAACATGTCCTCCATTGTTTGAATATTCATCATATACTACTAATAAAATGACGATGATAGTTTTCACTATGGTTTACTTCAATATTAATATATTTTTTAAATTTTATCCATATGATAAAAGCAAATATTGTATCAAAATTTGACAATATTGATAGTGTCACCCCCTGAAGTATCACAACTAATGTCATATAAAGAATAGAAAGTTCATAAAGGATTAAATCATTGGATATGGTGATAAAATGGGAATAAATTCTTAATATATCAATAATTGCACATATAGAAGTTTTCCCTTGGATTCCTTTATAGGGATAGTAACAAATTCCACAGTGATGGTGTTTCACTTCTATATAGGTATGGGTAGTGGTTACAGCACTTCTTTGTGTAGTTATCACTCCACCAAATGCTAAAAACAAAAAAAGATTGTAGTTTTGTTAGAAATCCCCCCTTTCATCTTATCTACACCATAATGATCTCATAGATCAAAATAAATTTTAGTGCTTCTAAGATGTATAGAGAATATAGAGCCCTGACATCCAACCATAATTTTGTTCATTGACTCTATATCATATGGGATACATAGGTTTTTATTAATCCTCAGTACTCTATCTTGATCAATATTTAACATACAAAGCTTCCCATTTTTTATAGAATCTATTTTATTTTGTAACATTAGATAATCTAATTTATATTTATTTATCTTATCCATAAATTATGGCAGTAAAATAATATAGTAGAGGATTTATGGGGTCTCTTCCTTTGTTACATCCATGTCCAACCTTAGAAGATCCTTGATTAAGGGGTCTCCTTTAATCCTCGTCATTTAATGAACTTCTTGTTCTTTTCTACTCAATGCATCAGGGGATTTGTTTTCTTTTACATGGTGATAATGGATAGAAAAATAAAAGTACATAAGAATTATTTACCATATCCCTTTTCTCATATTTAGTTCCTCTTGTGGGAATATATACATCAGGATCTGGTGGTCGGTGTATATATCACACGTATCCCCAAAAAAGATAGTGTGTCCATATTTTTAATTCAAAGATAATTTTGACTAACTCAAAATCGCTTATAGGATAATTATATTCATGAGGCTTTAACTATTGTAATGTATATCCAATCAGTATCCATTTTTCTTGAGTACAATTCCAAGTCCCTATAAGAATGCATCTCTAAATATAACAAATCATTCCCTATTAGAGGGAAATTTTGGCATAGGTTCACTAACAAACATTTTATTCAGTTGATAAAAAATTTATACCAAATCCTTTATCTATAAAAACATAAATCCATTTTAGAATAACTTTATTAATTGAATATAAATACCTGAAATGTTTTCTCAAATATTCTATTATATCACACAAGAGAATGGAAACTATGAATCTCGGTTATTATTGTACGATATGGCCACTTCTCTATGGAATTTTTCTTTTCTAAATACACTTAGATTTATTCATTAGTAAAAATGTGTCCAAATAATTCAACTTTTTGAAAGCACATATCACATTTTATTAATTTACCAAAAAAAAAATTCAATCCTTATTGTTTTGAAAATGACCTTTATTTGATCTATGGTCACTTCATGAATTTTTTAACTTATCATAATATCATCAATAAATACCACAAAAAAATTATTTAGGTACTCCTTAAAGACTCTATTCATCAAATACATAAATCTGAATGAGAAATTAGTCAAGATGAAGGGAATAAAAACTCATAACAACCATATCCTATTATGAATGCGGTTATTAGGATATCTTCTATCTTTATCATACACTGATGATAACACGATCAGTGATCAATCTTGGACAAGAATTGATCCCTATGAATCTAGTTGTCCAAATCACCAATACTTAGAAATGGGTATTTATACTTCCTTATAATCACATTATGTTCTCTATAATCAATTCATATCCACATTGATCTATCCACCTTCATTATAAAGACAACAGGTGATCCCAAAGTAGACACACTCAGATGAATAAAACCCTTCTACAAAAGATATTGAAGTTTATTCTTTAATTTCTCTAACTCCACATATTCCTTCATATATGGGTTAATTGATATAGGATTAGATAAATTAATGGGTTTAATTTTTAATTATAACTCTTTTACTGGGGGTCCTTGAAACTATTTGGAAAATACATCATTATACTCCTTAATAATGGGTACATCTCATATTTTATACATTATCTCTCTTCTTTTTATTCACTAATAATTTACATAAATTATAAAATATGATGTGCATATTTTAATGAATTGGGTAGGGATATCAATCATTTAATGATAATTATTTTTTTCCTTCAAAATAACTTAAATTACCTTTCTTTTACAATTGATCTTGGCATTATAATTCGACAAAATATATATCCCATGTATTATGTCCAATTCCACCATTAAATGAACACTAGGATTATAGAAAGATTTTAATCACCAAATTTAATAAAAGAATACTTATTTATATTTGATTCCTGAATGGTTCATGTAGGACTATTAACATAAAACTCTAGCACTGGAATTTAAAGGTTTTACATGATGTTCTTCAAAAACATGAATGAAATAAAAGAATGTATATAACCAGAATCAAATAAAATCACCTACTAGCTTTGACTGTGCGATGAGTATAGTGGCCACAACATTATTCGGATCTGGAGAATTATTTATTGTGATTTAAAGATTCTGACCGTTCTCCCTTGGAATCTATTTTTTTGTCAGTTTCCTTTCATTATCATTTGATTTAGCTATTAGTTAGACAAAATGATCATACCCCCCACAAATGACTCACTACACTTGTACAATATTCCCTCTTTCATTGGCATTTATATGTTGAGGCTTTATATATACATGATATTTTCAAGCTATATTGACATCTCTTCCATAATTTTATCACCTTAAAATTCCATGTAGTCAGTTCCCCAAATGCTTCTTCAATAATTTTTTTTACATTAGAGTTTTACTTTCTTTCCATCAAAATTATTTTCAAAATTTCGGTCCATTCATGTCCTTGAATAATTTTTTTGAAGAGTCTATTGGGAATCTAAAAACTGGATTTCAACTTTTAGAGTGCATCAAACTATCTCTTTGTAACTCACAAAGTCCCAAATTTCTAATTATTTCTAAAGATGGGATCTTATTCTACTAGAGAAACAATCATTATTCCTATAAAAATTGATACCAAATCATGAATAATAACATTAATTATTTTTTAATTTCATCTAATAATTCCCAACCAATTCATTTTCCATTTATTTCAACTCAAGGAATTACCTCTCTATATTGGTTTGGAAGGTATGAGTAAAATAAATTTTGAAAAATAAAATTTTTATGGTCATTCCTTTACATGGATTCTACATCATCCCTTAACTTTATATTCATGATTAGTTTCCACCATTGATCAGCTTCTCCCTAAAACTGAAATACTATTAATGTAACTTTCTCTTAACTTCTATTTGTTCCATCCTATTTAAATTCATGCACTTTATATGGTTTAGGTTATTATTAATGGCTTGATATAGTTGATTCAGCATCATCATGATATTTTCAACTCTATATCACCCCACATTTAAAACTTCTTAATCACATTATATTTCTCTCTGTTATTTTTGTGGGTACTTTTATTTACTGTTGTTTTTTTAGAAGAATGAATCCTAAGTGAGAAATCTATTACTATTTAAGACATAAAAATTATAATTATAAAGGAAATATTAATCATAAAAAAATTTCTAGTAACTTTTTTCAAAGATGAAATAAATAAATCTTCAAAAAAATAGCATATATATATATATCCTTCATAATGGTTTGTAAAAAAAATACGAGAAAGTAATTTTTTACCATGTTATTTTAAATTTAGTTGTATTGTAAGGACACTTTTTCATGCACTAGGTGATAATTATGTTAACAGAAATTCCACCATTTTTTGTTTTATTACCCCTAGGTACAACTGTGTCATATCCACATCCACTTGTAAATATTTTAATAAGAATTTCATTTCTTTTAAACAACTATATTTTTACATTAACAAAATTTCATGTTGTTTCCTAATATTTAGATTTATACCTATGGTTACTACATATATTTTCTTTTTAAAATTTCTATTAATAACTAAACCATCCCTTTTACCCAGACTAAGAAAACCATACATTTTAATACGTTATTTTTTACAATATTCATTAATGAAATATTACATTAATAACTTTGATAGACCATTTGAGGTTTAATATCTTCAAAACAAGGTAAATAATATATTAACTACATAATAAGAATATAAAAATAAACTTTATGTAATCCAATTTAAAGACTCCTTTATTATTTCGTCCTATTTCACCTCACCATAAATGATTTACATGGACCATACATCAATATAAATGGGTGATCATATAGGCCAACAAGTGATAAATAAGGAAAATAGAACAGGAGTAATTGTCATGGATAAAAATTTAGGCAAAACATTAGAGAATAATCATAATTTCTTGATAACAAAAATGGAAAATTTTGCTATAAAATTTAAATTAGGAATTTATAAATATATCACTAGGGATCATCGACAAGGTGTTTTATAAGATATGACCAAGGTTATTCACCAAGGTATCATAAACATGTCATATATAGATATTATTTATTTACCCAAATCATTGTACCATTATCATGGAACTCCAATTATAAGAATTTATTCATTTGTTCTATATATATTATAATAAATAATTTCATCAATAACCCATAGTGGATAATGAACAGGTTTTATATAAGATCCTTTAAAACATAAGTGTTCAAATACATGAACATTTCATCATTTTTAACCCATGGGAAGAGACTGTGGGTATTATACATGTAAATCCCAAATAAATGAAGTATAATTACAACAATATGAATACCATTTAATAAAAATAGTTTTTGGTATTCACAAAAAAAAGGTATGAATGGAAAATAAAAGTTTGATTTCGACAGCATAAAAAGTATACAAATTGGTTTATGGAATAATATTAATAAGAGAGAATGGAAGTCTCCATTTGATAGAACAAAAGTTAGATAAAAATAGATTAATAATGATTTAATTAGAACATAATAACATTGAAATTATAATATTAACTATAAAGGAATTACTTGGATAAAAATAAGAGGATGTTATTTCCTTACACTGTGAGATAACATCTTAAAGATTTATGAGATTTCCATAGAACCAAAAAAAACTCCTTGTAAATTCTCTTGAGAGGGAAAATGAGGGGAAATATTTACCAAATGTCTTGGTAGTGAATTAAATTCGGTAGGGACATGAGTATTTATAAAAAATGGGAGGATTTAGAATTAAGTTTTAATTATTGACCTTTGAAATCTATGTTGTGGAAAATTGAAAACCATTGGCTGACACATGGTTTTGGCTCATGGTTTATGATAGAAATTAGGTTTTTTAGTAAATATTTGATTATCAAAACCTAAATTTAATATTTTGTATTTCTATTAGTATGGTAAAATAATTTTTCCATAATTTTTTTTAAACTTTAATTTTCAATTTAGACTTTGGAATGTTATTTATAGGTTTTGAAATTCATTGTCTTCATTAAAATACAGTGAATTAAAAAATAATTTTTTGCTCATGGATTCGTTTTCATTAATTTTTATTTCAATATTATATATTTATTAAGTCATAAAATATACCAAAAACAAAAAATAATATTTTTACTTTTTATTGAGAATGAATGTATTTTATAAAATTTTCAAATTTTCACCCTAACCAAATTATGATATGGTAATTTCAAATATATTTTTTAGTTTATTATAATATTTCTCAAAACATGATAATTTTTTCTTTTCAATAAAAATCCTCATTTATTGAATAACTGTTTTATGATATAATGAACATTATCACTCCTATAAATTTAATTTGGGACAATATAAATTATTTTATTGTTTATATTTAAATAAAAAGGGTTTAATAACGTTATTTCATGAAAAATAAATTTTATTTATAATACTTTAATTTAACATAAAAGAGTACATATTTTCTAAAAATACAATTATTTTTTATTTTCATCCAAAAGAATATTTTTCAAACTCATATTATATACATGTGTATTTTATAAAATAATAATAAATAAAATGATACAAGAAATAACTATTTCATTTCTAAATTTAAAATTAAACATTTATAATACAAAGATGTTGATTTATAACCCCTTATTACACTAGATTATGACTTAAGTGAGGTGTATTATTGTGGTATGTTCATGGGGTGGCTCAGATAACATTGATATATTTGTGATCTCTACTAACATAAACTTATCTCATAGTTGATTCTACTTGATAATTGCCGATTGAATATTTTCTTGGGATTAATCAAGGTTGAAACACAGTGACATTAGATCTCTCTTATGTTATCATAAATTGGATTCAAAGGGCATGATCTTACTCATTGAGGCCATAAATTCTCCCTTTTTCAAAATTTATCTTTTTTTCATTATAATTTATATTCCAATTCTAATGGTATAATTATTACCAAAGATCTTCATTCCCAACAGTTATATTGACCAACAGTCAGGTTATTATAACTAACATTTATGACACTATTTAAAAATTATAGGTTATTATTAAAATGGTCATATCACTATAGAAATTCACTTATTACCTAGTATAAATACCTCCCAATTCATTCATTCAGCATTCACCTCAATTCCTCTAATGGTTTCACTTTTCTAAAATCTTGATTGGAATACTACTGTTTTATATTATTTTTTAATATTTATTCATTATTATGATTATTATAAAGATAAATATGATTCTAATTTTCTAATCTTGTAATTTTATTTTTTATAATTATTTACACATTATTTTATATTCAATTCCCATAGATATTTTTATTCTATAAATGAAATGGTTTTAATTAGAGAAATAAATCCTAGTTGTTATCATCATTTTTTGGGTTTAATGAATATAAACACTTATATATAATAAGAATAATTTTTATTTATATAATATGGGGATTTTATAATATACCCTTGAGTCCCTCCCAATTTTCTTTATAAATCATAAATCACAAAAAAATAAAGGCCAAATTTATCAATCAACCAAAAAACAAGATTGTTCTTAAGGAAAATCCGTCCCAGATAACCTGAAAACTCCATACTTATCAAGAAAAAGTGATGATCAATTACTTAATTTTTATCTACCTCTTATGTTATGATAATCATAGTTATTTACTACCAAACATACCCAAGTAATAAGACAAATGTTTCCCTTTGTTACTAATTTTTCACAAAATAACCTTATTCATATCTTTACCTAGAACCCAATCTAGACTTTGGTAAGTTCTGAATAGAATTCCCAATCCACATGGGTTAGAAAAAAGTAACTAGGAATAAAAAATAATTCCTTAGAAATGAGTTTTCTCAAAAAAATATGCATCAATAAATAATAAGCATAATGAAAATAATTAAAGGGGAATAAACTAGGAATCCCCGTATAATAAATAAACTAACATGATATGAGATCTTGAAATACAAGTTCAATGGTTGATATAGCTAAAATGTAGGAAATAAAATACAAAAAAGTTACGAGAAACAATTCTCCATATGTATGAAGGGAGAAAAACATTCACCTCTATCAAACCTGAACCAATAGATACACGAATTATTATTATATCTGAGTATCCTAGTAACCTATAAAATTTAGGCATGAACTGAAAAATGAGTGTATTACCACCTCACAACTCAAAACATAACCTTTAAAAGTAAATCCATTTTATGCTAGTTTAAAAATAGGGATAAAAAATATTTTTCACAAATTTTCTCATTTAAAAAATTATTGAATTTCCCTTTGAAAAAATTCCTTGTTTCAAAATTTAGATATTATTTCTAAATAGAACCTTAATTAGTTTTCCATTAAGTAAATCCTTCATAAATTAATTTTAAAATATTTTAATAGAATTCCAAAATTTTAATGTCACATTCTTTCTTTATTTATACATATTAAAATATAGGAAAGATTTCAATAACCATTAGACTAAGGTAACCATAATTTGGAGAACATATCATTATGATGGAATCCTTGATACTCATATGGAATAATATAGAACATAGCTAACATGGTAATCAATAAATAAATATCCGCACATTGGATAATAATTAGCACATTATTCATCCCACCCAAACACCTATTCTGACACTTCCTAGCCTAAGTGATAGAAACCATCTTAGCGGTTTTCTGATGCCCCTACATAGGATAACTAACCAAATAATAATTCTAAACTAGTGTGTATGTGCACTTATAATTACCACATATCCAACCTAATATTTCTATGACATATAAAAGGAGTTTAAAACTTCAAAGTTATAATCGTACCATATAGTAATATCACATAATAGTTATTTATATCAAAAATACCTCTGAACACCTATAAAGTAACATCCCCTTTATCTAGGAATAGTAATAAAATTAAATTTCCTTCTACAAGGATACTTATTAGAAGGAATTCAATAACTATTAATTTTAATTAGGGGTATGTTCAATGGGATTATATTTAAAATGAAGCCATTAAAAGTGTAAAATGGGCCTTGTGATCATTATTTATGGACAAAATGAAAGAATATCACTTTTAAAACTAAAAATAATAATTCATAATTTTATTATTTCTATAAATAATTTTTTTAAGAATTTATAAAAATGGGGAGAAAATAATTTCTCTTAGAAATAAACACATTTCCCATCATTTTGGAAATAATTATTTCATATAATTCCAAATTAAAACTATAATAGAGACAACCATCCATTTAAATTCCAAAAATATGGCTTAAACCTTTAAAACTGATCTAAATATCAATTCATAGAAAATAATCCCTTTTTATTATTTGTTAAATACTCTAGAAAACCGATATCATTTTACTTATAAACTTTAATATAAGTAATAACATTGAATACATTGAAATCCCATTTTAAAAAGGCAAAATAATAATCACAATATTAAAGAGAGATTCATGGGACACCTACCTCAAATATCATCACTTTCAATAACCATAGTGGAAATCCATAACAAAAAATACCAAATTTTTTTAAAAACTAATAGATATCAAAGGAAACCCAAAAACATAAAAATCTCCCATTTGAGAACAACCCTGGATATTATATTCATCCTTTATAGATTCTAGGGTCTTTGAGGATAGAAGTTAAAGAGAGAACATAATTGGATGTCTTACCTTGAATAAACTAACTCAAGTCCTTAAAAACATAAAGGATCCACCATAGAGGAATATAGAAACCAATAAAACACTTATAGTAGTTGTGGGTGTTGAATATTAAGTAAAAGGAAACCCAAATGGGATAATCTCAATGAAATGGCATAAAATTGTATAAATAGAGTTTTTTATTTTATATAAGGGTATTATATGCACGAAACACAAAAAAAAATAACATAATCATTGAACTATTTTGTTAATTGAGAACATTACATTTATAGAATAAAATTTTCTATGAAAATGGGAAATATTACAATGTCTAAATAAATATAAAAATATAAAATTAGAAGAATTGTAAAATCAGGATCTTATTGATCTCCTAGAATCATCAGAGCTATGAATAATACTGTAAAAAGAATATATTATATTAGTAATAAAAAAGAAATTTTATAATGGAATTTATTTTAAGGATTAATAGAGGAATTAAGAGTTATTTTTGGGAGGTAAAATGACTATTATAATAGTGATATGACCATTGAAATAGTAACATGGATATTAAGAATAATGAACTGACCATTAAGAATAGTAACTTGATAGTTGTTCAATATGACCATTGGGAATTATGAACATTGGTAATAATGTTACCATTATAATTTATATATAAATTATTATTAAAAAATAACGTTTCTAGTAACGAAGAAACGATGAGCTCAACTAGTATGATCATGCCCTTTCAAGTCAATATATTAGAACGTGGGAAAGAGATAGTGTCATTGGGGTTCACCCTTAACCAAGCCCAAAAAGATCTTTAACAAGTAAGGCTCAAGTAAAATCGACTATTGGAAAAGTTAAGTTATTGGAGATCACCAAAAGGATATTATTTTCAAATCCACCCAATAAATGTACCACTATTTCACATGTTTCCTTTAAGGAATACATCGGTGTAATAAGGGGTTTTTTTCTACATCATAGTATTCTAAAGGTGTAATTATATTTCTCAAAATGAAATAATGGTCTCTTCAATAATTTCATCAATATTTTATAAAATACAAATTTATATGATAAATAGATTTTTTGGTTCAAATAACACATAATTGTATTTTAAAAAATGTATATACTTTTATGATAAATTCTGGTGTTCAAAATAAATTTTATTTAACTAAAAATTTCTTATAAAAAACTATTTATTTAAATATAATAAATAATATATTTTTATAATGTCCTAGTTTATTTTTATAAATGTGATAAATCTCATTATGTCTTAAAAACGATTGTTTTTAATAAATAATGATTTTAATTTAAGAGTTAAAATTATTATATTTAGAGAATTTTTCAGATCAATATAATTTATTTTAAATTTTCATGTCAAAATTAGGTTTGGGTGAAATTTTGAAAATTTTCAAAAATACTTTGTTTTTTAGTGAATAGTAAAACTAATTTTTTTTGTTTTCGATATATTTTATGAATTTATAAATATAAAATAATTATTTAATAATTAATAAAATAAAATATATGAGAAAAAAATAAGATAGTTTTTAATAAATTGTATTTTAATGAATTATGATGAATTATAAAAACAATAAATAACTTTCCAAAGTCTAAAATGTAAATTAAGATTATTAAAAAATATTATGTAAAAAATATATTTTCTTATTCCAAAAGTAATATAAAGTATAGAAATTTGAGTCTAGAACTCAAATTTCTCAAAACATACCTCCTTTTGGTCATAAACCCTTATCCAAAACAATGGGTAAGTTGATGGTTTCCATATTCCACAACCTAGATTTCCAAGGATAGTATTTAAAAATTAATAGTCAATCCTCCTATATTTTCTATAAATAACCACCTCTCCACCTGATTCTTTTCACCCCCAAGCCAGTAAACACAAATTTACCCAAATCTTCCATCTCTAGAGTATTTGTAAGGATTTTATAAGGTTCCGTGTAAATTTATTCAATCTTTATGAAGTTATCTTGAAAGTTAAGGTATTATCTTCCTCTTTTTATCCAAGTACATCCTTTTTAGTTAGTCTTATAGTTTCCAAGTTATTTTATTCCTGTGAACTTCTGATCATTCCATTACTATATAAAATTTTTTCTATCAATGAGAGACTTCCTTTCTCTCTTGTTAAGCTGGTTTCATGAAAAAAAATCATAACTATTCTGTTTCCATAATCATTCCTTAGTTTTTCATATTACCATATTTATATTTTGAATATTCAACATAATTTTCTTCAAGGGTATTCATATAAATTTAATTACACTTTATTGATTGGGTATTTATATGTATAAAATCCATATTCTCTTCTCATGGGTTAAAAATGATGAAATGGTCAAGTTATTAAACACTTATTTGATTAGTGATCTTATATAAAACTCATACTTTTTATTATATAGGTTATTGATGAAAGGATTTATTATAATCTATGTGGTGAACACGAATTAAACCATAAGAATATTTTACCCTAATTAAACTCCAATGAATTGGATCAAGAATTAATCTATATTGATGACATGTTTATGAAAACCTTGGTGAATAACATTAGTCATATGTTTTATGAATCTTTAGTGATGAACCATAGTGATATTCTTATGATTTTATCATTTTTATATTATAGCCACATTTCCATGTTATGTATCATGTACTTATGATTATGATCACTTTTTATGCTTAATTTTTATGAATTATGATCTTTCAGTCTCCATTTCCTTTTTCTATCCATTACTCGGTGTTATGCACACCCCTTTGTATTGACTTATGTTCCCAGGAAATCACTTGAAGTTAGGTGAACTATGATGGATTAATGAAGGATTATTTAAAGGGTATTACATACAAATGATGTTCCAATTTTCATAATGTATGTCATGTATTATGTAGCTAGTTTCCAAGACACAATACGTCAAATGGTCCTTAAAATTTTTTAATGTTATATTTTTTAACAAACTAGGTGAAAATTCATGAGTTTGAAATTTAGATCCCCATAGTTTGTATCTAACACTAGGTTTACATTTTTTTGGAAATTTGGACTATAAAACATTAGTAATAACACTATGGATAATTTTAAATATATAAAAACACCCTGATATTTTTTAAAGTATAAAGTGAGTGGTTTCCATGAATGAAATATCTATCTAGATACTACAAGTGGACGTGGATCTGGTATAGTTATACCTATGGGTAATAACATCAAAAAAAGGAAAGATTGGGTATTAA
This sequence comes from Viscum album, assembly GCA_963277665.1. NCBI lineage: Eukaryota > Viridiplantae > Streptophyta > Magnoliopsida > Santalales > Viscaceae > Viscum > Viscum album. The sequence goes on along the minus strand of OY728146.1, from coordinate 635,499,876 downwards.
CTCAATTTTCACCTAGTGCATGAAAACATTCTTTTTTTACACATGTTTGAAACTCCCAGGGGATATTCTTTGGTTTATCATAGAAATTTGAGAAAAAAATTAATCAGGATATATAGATAAGGTAATTTTTTAAGAATAATGTATATTATTTTAGAAGAAAGATATTAGATAATTTTTGGATAAATATTTCCTTTATAATTATTATTAAATTATTTCCAACTGTAAAAAATTTATCACTTAGGTTTTCTACTTCTAGATAAATGGATGGAAATAGAAGGACTCATGTATATATTGGATGAAATGAAAAATGTGATGCTGACCATTCCAATATGGGGGGATCTGAAGTTTAAAACTTCATGATGATAATTAATCAGTTTTATTTAGTCATAAATAAAATCCTAAACTATGTAGATCTTATATCTTTTTCAAGGATGAAACAACTAGTTATTTAATCCTTAATGACTCAATGGAAAAATATTTTTAGTTGAAATTTTAATCCACTAATCAATGAAAAATGGATAAATACAGTAGAAAACATATTATTGTACCCCCATTATTATAAGAAATATAATGTTACATTTCCAAAATGTCTCTTAAATAGACAATCTGATCATTGGTGGACACTAATCAATAAAATGAATCTAAGGGATGGGGTGGAATTTATGGAATGGTAACACTTCAAAAAATCCTTTTCCATCAATAATTTCCCTCATAACCTTTGAATAATGATGGAGAGGGAACACATTTTGTTCGAACAATGGGAAAATGAATTGGTGGGGGAGTTATGATATAAACCTTAAAATTCCTTCATGTTATGATTAAATCATTATCATCGATTCTTATGGGAAGATCAATCGATTATTCAGGGCACTTAGACCTTATCTAAATTAAGAATTTGAAATATGATACTTTGGGAGATACAAAGAGATAGTATGACATGATCTGAAACATAAAATTGAGTTCAGAGATGCCCAGTGGACTCAATGATAAAATAAAAAGAAGAAAATTATGTATAAAAATTTAATAAAGAATCAAGATGGTAAGAAAAAACCAAATCCCATGTACAAAAAATATGAGAAGAATCATTTTGGGGGAAATTTATGTAAGGAAGTGAAAAGTAATAAAAGTGGGGAAGAGATGTCAATATTTCTCAAACTTTTTATGGAGATATAAAGGCTCAACATCTTAATGCCAATGAAAATAGTAATATGGTGCAGTTACAATTCTTCATGTGTGGGGAGAATGGACAGTTAACTAATCATTGTCTAAATTAAAAGATAGCAGTGGGAAAACACTATCCACCCAATAGAGCCTAAGGGACAAGGGTCATACTTTCTCAATCACTAGGATTAATTAAATGGTCCAAGTGATGTGGTGGCATGAACACTCATCATACACTAAAACTGAGAATGTACATTGTTTGATTTTGGTTATACGCATTATTTTCTTGTGGCAGTATTCAAGGAACATCAAGTTAAACCAATAAGATATAATGGTAGAGTACTAGATTAAAACTCCTATATGAAACATTTATTCATCTAATTTATATAAGGATTCCCAAATTAAATTTGGTTAGTATAATACCACTCCAATCCTATTGTATATTTCAATACTGGAATTTGATATAATAATTGGGATGGTTTTTCGTCAATTTATAATTAATATATCAACTATAAAAGTAAGAAAATTGAAGTTCTACTGATAGGATAGCCTATAATTAACTTTAGAGGGGAGTTATCCTAGCCTAATGCTTTCTAATAACTATATACTGTAACCTTAATTAAAAAAATGATTGGTAAAAAATAATAAATTAAAAGTATAAAAATAGGGTATGTACTCATTATTCAGGAGTAAATTAATGTATATCTCAAAGACTTATCGGGACCTCCCTTGAAAAGAAAGGTATAGTTCTAAATCGAACTCATACCTAGATCTAATCTAATATCAAATACCACATGTATAATAGAATATGTTGAGATAAAGTAATTAAAAAATAATCTTAAATATATTTTGGGTAAGGGTTTTATTAATTTGAGTGTATCTCATATAGGCTAACCTACTCAATTTATAAACTATAATTATGGATTAATGTGCCTATGAATTTATAGTTAACTTAGTGGGAATACAGTGAAGAATAAACACCCTCTTACAATGATTGATGATTTTATTGATTGAATTCAATGGGTTTTATTCTTCTCCAAGATTAAACTATGATCAGGGTATCATTAGTTGAGGTTGAAGAATTAATATATCCCAAATAATATCTTTCAAAAAATATATGGAAATTATGATTTTGTTTCTATACCCTTCAACTTGACTAATGGTCCTATCAAAATATTGGATTTGATGAATAGATTCATTAGGGACAACATAGAAAAATGTGTTGTGGTATCTATCTTCTAATGATTTATTTCTTGTTTTTAGGATTTTTTTAATACATCAATGTAAACTTAGGGTAAAATTTTGAAATGTTTTTGAAATGACTATTTTTTAGTTAATAGTAAACATATAACTATTTTTCAAATACTATTATTTCTTTTCATTGAAAAAATCTCATAATGTTTTAAAGTTGATAAAAATTAATTTAAATATCATTTAGTTATAAATAATCTAATCTATTACATATTAATCAACATTATACTTAATCTCAATATAAAAATACTTTTAGACATAAAAATTCATTTTTTAGAAAACAAATCCCATCTCACTATTGAGGATAATTATAAAATTAATCTATACCAGTCATAGAGATTGAATTTTGTAAAATGGATTCCATATTTTGAATCATCATAATTTATAATATTTAACAATATCAACATATCCTTTTGTTATAATGAATAGTAAAACAATAAAAATGTGTCACTAAAGTAAGAAAGGTATATTGGATTAACCTTGGTTATAACTAAGTGGTAATCCCATCATTTTTAATGTTAATTCTTATTATATGAAGTTATTTAGACACTTACCACATTATTCTCAAAATATAATTTTTTATGAGACATTTTTCCATGAAAATGACCTATATAATATTTTACAGAATGAAAATGAAACAATTTCACACTCCAGAATTTATAAATATCTTATGTGTTCACAAAGGGATAAAATAATGTTTTAGTGAATATTAATAGTTATTTTGATCATAATAAAATTATTTCCATAATTTTTATTTTTATTTTATTTTTTATATTATTACCATAAATTCTTTAGCTATGCTAACATAATATTTCTTCTTTTAATATAAAAATAAAATTAATGGTTATTAATATATTAAAAGTAATATAATTTGAGTAAGATATGGGGTTATAAAAACATTATATATGAATATAAAATATTAGGTTTGTGTTAAAGTATTATAATCATGCTTCATCATTGCCTTGATTTTTTCAAGGTCAAATTAAATGAATATTTCTAAAATTCAAATAAATGATATTTTATATTAAATTATATTTTATCAAATGGTTTAAAATTACTAAAAATATATATTTCAAAAAAAGATTAATTTAATCCTTTAAAATATCAACTATTTTCCATTTAGGGTCCAGTTTTCCTTTTATAGTAATTATTGTGACACCTTAATTGTAAAATCATTGATATCACCATAATTGTAAAAAGGCTTCATGGGGAGTTAAAAAGGTTAAGGGTAAAAACCTTGTCTAAAATTTACCAAATTTTATGTCATTCAATTATTTTGTAACAGAACTATACTCTCTTCTAAATATATCAGTATGAATCTTTCTTTCCATGAAAATTAATTTATATTAATTAATTTTTTTAGGAAATTACAAAAATTCCCCTCCCCTCAATTATGAAATTTCTCTTCCTATCTTATTTTATTAAAAAATTAAAATATATTTTTCTAATACCTAACCAAATACAATCTTTTATTCTGATAACATTCCATAGAGTCTTTATTTTCATTATAAAACTCTCCTAGGATGTATTTTGGTGTAAACCTAATGATTTTGTCCAAAGAAGGGGTATTGTTTTTTTACCGAGCCTTAATGTTTTATTTCATCTTCCAAATACTTAAAATATTATTTAACCAATAATATAAAATAACAATAGTACTTAAAATGTATTTATTTTTTATTATTCTATTGTTAGAACCACTTTTCATATCCTATTTCATAAAATGGGAAATGAAACCATCATTCATGTCTGAGGAAGACTGATACCTTGTGAACTGATGTAATTATTTTACCATAAACACCACAAATTTTTGGTGTTAATGATAGATATACTGTATATATATATATATATATTATTTATCATATATTTATAATTTTATAAATATAATATATTATATAATTTCTAACATTTCTTTTCAATTAAAAATTATAATTTTATTAGTTTGTACGTGTGGATTACCACCTCCAGAAAGAGATGTGATTTATTATTTATAATCAAATAACATTACTTATATATATATTTATATTTAAATAATTAATATTATATTAATTTTTTATGATAATTATGGAATGATAAAATAATACTTATGTTCTTTCCATCGTGCTCATTGAAAAATGGGAATGTTACTCATGTGAATGAATGACTCACCATCTCCATGATGGTAATATTGTTAATTTTTCATAACCAAATTTCATGATGGGTTTAAAAATTATAATTTATTTCTAATAATGATAATTATTTCTTTATTATTATTATATATACTATAGAATAATGACCACTTTTACCATAGTCAAACTACCAAAGCCATTTTGGACATATGAACTAAATATTGTCCAAGCATACAATATAAATTTAATTGGTTTAGTAATTAAATATAACATGGTATTAAATAAAATAATAATTTTAATTATAATTTAAATTTTATTAAGAAAATTAAGAAGTTAACATTATTTTATAATCGAGTAAGATAAAGGATGTATGTGTTGAATCTCACCTGAGGAAAGGGGTTTCATAACTCAATTTATTTTCATTGAGTTATATTAATTCTTTATTTTCATTGATATTATAAGATTATGTGTGTAAGGATTTTTTATTATTTTATATTTTATATCCACTTGTTTCATTTTTATTTAAATCTGATATAAACAACCAATTCATTGATTAATTCTCACTTCAACGATATGATCATTGTAAGGGATTTTATCTCGATTTCCTTTCATTGATGAATATTTTAATGTTATGCACCTAATTTATTTTATATAGTGTATCTAGTTACCCTTTTATATAAAGTTTCATAAATACTTTATAATTCATTGTTTTTTAAGTTAAAATTCATTTTATTTCATACAATGGAATTTGATTTGAAAGTTACCAAGTGGTAAGGTGTTTCTTATGTCAATTTCCATTCAATGGGTTATACTTATACATCTGTGTATTGGTTATGAAATTATTATGTGTGAATATATATATATATATATATGTGTGTGTGTGTGTGTTATATAATTCCACTTTTATTTATTTACATAACTTCACATAATCACATCATGGATTAATTATCACATCAAAAGTTATGATCTTTCCATGTGTTTTTTTATCTCAATCTCATTCTCTTGAGACATGTTTCATTTAATGCACCATGGTTTTCTTTATATGGTGTACATAATACCTCATGGATGAATTTTTACATATTAAAACATTTAATTCATGGGTTATAGATTTAAATATCATACTTTTTCTTCCGTTGAATTTTTATTTTAATGTTATGAAAATGGTAAAGGCTTTATGTTACAATCTCCTTTCACTTTCAAGATTTTTTATGTTCAAGGATACATTGGGGGAAATCATATACAATTACTTTATTAAAAAATTAATTTATTATCCTATAGTCATTAATTTGGTTTCCATTTTTGGTTTCCATTTTCTCCCTTATTTAAAAACAAAACATCAAGGATGTTATTTGTAATTAATATTGATCTTGTATTTTATTTTATATATAGAATCTTCCTCTTCTATTTATATATTTTTCTTTAAAATGTTTTGAATTATGTTTTTAATATTCTCTAATTATTTATTAAATAAATTTTTACCCATGTTTTAATTTTTTCAAAATTTTATTAAAAATAATCTTTCTTTCATTTTTTAAGCAAGGTAATTTTTAATATTTTTAAATTTTTTAAAAATAATGGTTTTTACATTATAAAACTTGAAGGGACATTAATTCATTCATGACCACCCAATGTTTAAAATAATACTTTTTATTTTTTTATGATAATTTTCAATGAAAATTATTTTCTTAATGATCTGAATTTTTTTATTTTTTGAATGTTATTTTCAAAGTGTAAAGGGATTTTTCCTTAAGAATATTTCTAATGACTATTTTATAGTGTTTATCTTAATAAAATAAAATAACACTTTATAATACATATACTCTATTGGGAATATGTTATAATTATACCATGATTATTATTTATTTGGATAGATTATGATCATTTTTACTTAGTAATGCATTTTACAATGCATATTATAGTTCTTCTTATAGAGATAGCTATTGATTATCAGGATTGTTGATTAAGTTGAATTTTTAATTCATGTGATGAATTAATTACACATATTAATTAAAATTTGGGTTCTAGAATTATATATCCACTCAATCCATTGGTAGGTCTCATGAGATTAACTAGTTTGGGTATTTCGATGAGGCCTGCCCATTAATGTTAAACATCTTGGAAAAAGGCCATAACAGTATATTTATGATGATCAGTATTATGAATTCCATCATTATGAAACTAGTTATTAATGTCCATGTTATTAATTTAATAATTATTATATCAATGTATAAGTTTCAAGTTCACATGAATAGTTATATGGAATATTGTGATCATCATTTATTATTTCCAAATTATTATTGAAGCTCAAGTTATTGATTATATGGAGTTTTTTTTTGTTATTTACCATTAAATATTTATTATAACTTATTTAATCAGGATAAAAATTCACAGTACATAACCCTTACAGTGCATCTAAGATCACATTTATTTTTGAATCCTTTACCCAAAATATGTGGAAGGAATCGTTGAATGAGTTCAAGGGTGGAGAATATTTATTTTCATTATGTTATGTATTTTGTGTTTTTAATGATAATATGAGATTAAGGTACATATTTATTTTACCAGTACTTCAAAAATACTTTCTGTTGAGATGTGATATCTTTTATCTTGTGTCAATGTAATAATATAACAACCAGCACTAGATCACTGTATTTGGGGTCTTTGTATTTGATATTAGACCAAGTTTTTTTGAAACCTTAGGAACTAGATTTAGGAAAATAAAGATTGTGTAAAATAAACCTATCATTGAATTTGAGGATATGTATAAGTATATGATATGATCAAAAAAATTAATCTAGAGATTATTTTTTTCCTAAAAATAAATCATTTTCTGGGTAATATAAGTGGACATAGTTTTGGAATAGATTCATATAGTGGTAATAACAATGAAAAGATTTTGTAAAATATATTTCAACCACCGTTCTAGAGCATGGTTAATTTATACTTACTTTTCATCTTGTTCGAAACTCTTAGGGTATTTGGTTAGGTTAATTATAATTTTTAATACAATCCATTAGGAAACATTTGAAAAAATGATTACCATTATTAAGATAGGTAAAAAAATGGTCTTAGATTGAAAATATTTATTCATTATTTACATTTCCTATAAATGATTTTAATGATTATTTGGTTTCACACTATGATTATCATTGCTCATACTATGTTTTTTATTTTCGGTCAATGGCTGGAACAAAAAGAAGCCTTGTTAGTATTTAATGTGATAGAAAATATTGTGATTATATGAAACCAAATGGGATTATGACTACAGTAAAATATATTGTTATTATTCATAATTATTTATCAAAATATAATATTATAAAAAATTAACAATTAACAAAATATCATACTCACCAAATAAGATATGCATATAGTTTTATAACACTTTGAGTAGTGGAGGCCATGAAGAAATGATGCATCAATTTCCATCATGTGATAACTGTGGAAAGATATTCCTTGGAATAAATCTCCAAGTAAGTGGAAGATGTTTTCTATGTAGAAATAATGGATATCGCACAATGAATTTTTGATGAGTTCAATGTCTTATGTGTGGGTAACATGAGAATTATTTGATTCAATTCCCTAATCCAAATGGTTAACTCCTAGACTAAGGAGGGGTCTATGCCATGTAAACTATTGAAGTGGAAGTATTTAAGTTTTTATATATTGGATTTGAGAATTATGTTCTATAAGTGTTATATCAATGATGTTTTGGTAATAAAAAATATAAACCGTATAAGTTTTTTTCTGGATTAATTTTCTATCAAATAATTTTAAACATATTTTGAATGGTTAAAATATCAAAAATATGAATTTAAGTTATATAACCTTTAATATGTTCCTAATTTTGCAGTAATAATTTTTAGTTGAGAGAAAGATATTATTGAAATTCATATTGTAAATCAGATAGTATAAGTGACCTCTAAAATGAGTAGTGTTTTGGTGATAAAGTAATTTATGGTGAACATTACTAATTTTTTAGATTCATAAAATATACCTTATAATCTATCTTTTTATTTAAGTGATAATGATATTGATAATTTCCAAAATAGATTATAATTTCATTGAGGTTTTATGGTAATCAAGGTATTAAAATATTTGGTATATAAATTAACAGATACTTTATGATATTTGGGGGATTGATTATATGTTTCTTGAAATTGATAAATATTGTTTCTAAATTTTTTAATTTTAAATTCTGTCAACCATATTTTTGAAGGTTTTAAAGGAAAAATACTAATGGAATGGATTAAGTTGAATAATGGGTGTTACTATTAAGTCTTCAGAGAATAATGTATTATATTATATTGTTGAGTCAAAAGATCTATTTTGACTTTTATATCTTGTTTTGGAAATCAAAAATGTCATTTTCCATGCTGATCGTACTGACTATGCTGATCATACTAACTATACTGATCATACTGACTATGCTGATCCTTCTGACTAGGCTTATTATACTGACTATGCTTATCGTACTGACTCTGTCAATCGTACTGACTCTATCAATCGTACTGACATTATCAATCGTACTGACTTTGTCAATCGTAATGACTCTGTCAATCGTACTGACTCTATCACTCATACTGAATCTATCAATCATAATGACTATGTCAATCGTACTGACTCTATCAATCGTACTGACTCTGTCAATTGTACTGACTCTGTTAATCGTACTGAGTTTTATGAATCATACTCAGTTTGTATCGTATCAATACATTACAATAAGTAATACTTATAGTACTCATTCTTTGTTTCATTACTTGCTTGTTTTGGTCCTTTATCAAAAACCCATGTTTCATATTAATCGTACTCATGTTTATCATTTTCATATATTTTTTGTTTTAACCAAAATGATGTCGTGGAGTTAGTTATAAACTAATCAAAACGATGTTGTGTTTTCTGTTTCAATATGACCATTATAATTCTAGGTGTCCAAGTCCCTCTGAGTTTTCCGGAGAAATATGACTGTTGGAGGAAATATGACCATTGGAACTTGAGGCCTATAAATAGGATTTCATTTGAAGCCAAGAAGAAACATGTGTGTGAGAAATTTCTTATATCAAGTTCTAGAGAGAGATACTGTGAACTCTCTCTTGCTTCGTGCGAAATCCTTGAGATAAAAAAATGTGAATGGTTCGTTCTTAGTTATTGTATTTCTTTAAGTGCTTTGTTTTTTGTTGTGCATCCGATCAGGTGATATCAATCGAGGGCGGTCGGGGATAGGCAGACGGCACTACCGATCATTGTATCGAGGGCTTTCAAGTGATTGAAAGATAGAGGTGTTTATTACCAACAAAATTGAGGGCTTGTGGGGATAGCAAGACAGACGTACCGATCATCGTATCGAGGGCTTGTGGGGATAGCAAGATAGATGTATCGATCATCGTATCGAGGGCTTACCAAGGTGATAGTAAGACAGACCTCTTATCCTAGGTGAAAGGATACCCTTCCCTTTGGGTCAAAATAATTGTAATACTTTTACATTTCCGCTTCTATTTGTTTTAAGAAATGGAATTGTATTGTTTTCCATTCTTCATTGAATATTCATTTGTAATTGTATCAATTACATTCATACGGTTACATATAGTATCGATTGATTCTATACACTTTATGGTTGAATCTTTCACTATTGTATTACTCTGATTATTTTATTCATCTTGAATAAAATTTCTTTAGTTTTCTTATAATATTACATCATAGCATACCTTTATATTCAATTCAATTGTGGTTGTTAGTTTTTGTTGTGAATTGTATTAGTTTAAGATCATTTAAACTAATTTCTTATGTTTAAATACAAAGTTTTTAAAACTAAAATTCACTACCCCCCACCCCTCTTGTATTGTTCCATCTAATATACATATACATATACATATTCAATCCTACAATTGGTATTAGAGGATTTTTCCACTGATTTATACTATTAGCTCTTATTCCTTTAAATTACTATTTCAATTATTTATTACACTAACGTGTGGAGTGGAAAAGGTTTTATTAGATGCCAGGAATAGATATTGGGTCAATTGACAATCTAAATCCTTCTAGACCACCTATCTTTTATGGTAAGGATTATGAGTACTGGAGAGATCGAATGAAGACATTATTTATCAATACTGGTGTAGACAGTTTTATTAAGCTTACTAGAGGTAAAAAAATTCCTGACAAAGAAGTCAGTAATTTCACTAATCAAGAGAAGCAACAATATCAACTGAATTACAAGGTATGCAATACTTTGCTATGTTCTATGACCAGGAATATATACAGCCAGATATCTTCTTGTGAAGCAGCCAACTGTATTTGGAAGAAATTGGAAGTCACAGATTTTGGTACATCCAAGTTTATAGAAACAAGAGGAGCAATGCTTCGATCAGAGTATCATGGATTTCTTTTTTCATTATGGAGCACCGGTATGTAAAGTGCAACAATGATTTATGGAAATTGTCAACAGCTTAAAATCTATGGGATAAAAATTTCTTGATGATGAAGCTCTTTTTGAAAAAATTATTGATATAATGCCGAATGAATGGGAGTTAAAAAGGACAACTATTGATGAAAACAAAAAAGTTTCCCAGATTACTCTTGATGAACTCTTTAGAACTCTTCTACAAAATGAGACATGAATGAAGAGAGATTCTGATTTCAACAAGAAGAAAAATGGAAATGGAAGTGTACCTTTTACTAAAACATCTAAAGCTAAAACACATGAAAGGATAACAAGATCTGAAGCTAAGAAAGTTGTAATATCTGATTCAAGTGATTGTGATCTTTCAGATAATGAGTTAGCCAATCTTTCTTGAAGGGTGAATAATATTGTGTTAAATAAAGACTTCCAATACATATTCAAAAAAGAAATATAGGAAGGATAATAAAGATTCAGAGGTAACTAGTTATCAATGTAAGAAAGTAGGACATATAAGTACTGATTGTCCTTTACTGAAGAGAAAAGACAGAAATGAGAAACATTCTGAAAGAAATAAGAAAAAGTATTACAATACAAAGACAAATAAATTCTTGAAGGCAAATGATACTTGGAGTGAAAGTGGTAGCGATTCATTAGACAATTCTTCCGAATATGAATCCTCAGGACATAGAAATATTGGAATTATAGCCAGACTACCAATTGAAGATCATTGTTTCATGGAAAAGGTACACAATGCTGAAGCCATTACAAATGTTTCCTTGAATGAAAATTATACTGATAATAAATATTATGAATCTTCAAATGATGAGTCTTTGTCAGCATAATATAATACTTTACCTTCTTTTAAATAAGTGTCCGGGTTTGTTAAATTACTTGAGAATGAAAATTCTAAACTCAAGAAAAATCTTGATAAAGAAAATTCTATAATTTTGATTTTAACTAAAGAAGTATCAGATCTTTCTAATGATCTTGATATGAAAAATTTTGATTTTGAAAGTATTTTAAAAACCCTTGAGAAAGTCAAATCTGAAAAGGATAAACTTTCTAAGGATCTTGAAAATGTAATTTCTAAGAAAAAAATTTTCGAGCCTAACTCTAGTTAAAAATCAAATGTTTTGGAAGATAAACACATGGTTTTAAAACTAAAATCAGAAATTTTTTCCTTGAAAAAATGTTTTTCAAACTTTACTTATGGCAAGGAAAACTTTGATAAAATGTATTCTCAAATTAGACCTTTGAGGAATCATACTGGTATTGTTTATACTTATTCTAAACCAGTGTTTAGTAATAATTATTTTGTTCCTGAAAATACTCTTTTTTGCTCTAAGTGTCAATATGGAGGACACTGGAAAAGTGGTTGTTCTCTTAATAGAACCCAGTCTTTAGGATTTCATAAATCCCATTTTGAAAAACAAATGTGGATTCCTAAAATTATTTTATCTAACCATTCTAGATCCAAACAAGTTTGGATTCCAAAAAACTAATTGTTTCTTTTTCAGGAAAATAAGAAGTGTACTGATAAGAAAATTTGGTACATGGATAGTGGTTGTTCTCGTCACATGATAAGAAACAAAGATTTCTTTGAAAAGATCATCAAAACAAAAGGTGGAAAGGTTACCTTCGGAGATAATTCTCAAGGAAAAATTGTTGGAATAGTTAATATTGTTTTTCTTGGAAAAGTTCTTATTTAAAATGTTTGGTTTGTTAAAGGTCTTAAGCACAACCTCATCAGCATAAGTCAAATATGTGATGAAGGTTACCTTGTGAATTTTAGAAATGATAAGTTCTTAGTTCACAATTCCAAGGATAAGTTCATTCTATCTGCCCATATCCAAGAGAATGTATACACTATTAACTTAGAAGACCTTTGGAGAAAAAATTTACCCTGCTTAAGTGAAAAAGAAGACCAATCATGGCTATGGAATAGAAGACTAACACAATGCAACCTGAGAAACCTTTGTAAACTTTCAAAGAAAAGACTTGTTGAAAGTGCGGTTGATTGTCTCCTATCGACCGTTCAAGGTTCCGGTGCTCTGCTAATGTGTATAGCAGCACTCGGGTCGAATCCTCGGCGATGACACTTTGTAATAGTCGTTTGTTTTTAGTTGATTGTATTTTGATTAGGGGGGTTTGTTTGTAGAGCTTAATTGAAATGATTTATGGATGATTTTTGATTTACCAAATTGATAAATATTGTGGTGAGTTCATTATTGGGGAGTTAATCATGTGATATCCTTGAGCCTTACTTTGTATTTCATTAAATTAACACCCATGTCATAAGTTGACGTTGATTGGAATTCCTAAGTGTGAAGGCTTTAATCCAAGCCTTAACTTAACTTAGGGTTCTAATCTCAATCAAAACTTATTTATGGTAGTGTATTTATGGTTCCAATAATCCATGTAAACCACTCGTTAAACAAAACATATCATTAATCCATGACATATTAAGTTTAACATACACAATATTAATTTAAAGAATACTCATCGAGCAAAACTCTCAATCACTTAACATCCCCGAATCACAACTCACCCCAATGAGATATTTACTCAGCCATTTGGATGTTTAATATTCTGGTTAAAATAATTATGATGATAAATTAAGAATAGAATAAAAAGAAAGGGATTAGAAAAGAGTGGTACGTTGACACACACACACGAACGATGATGACAATTAAAAACGGATTTTCGATTGAATGAGGAAGAAAAAGAAGGGAAGGGGATTCAACTGAATTTAAACTATTTTAAGAACATAAATATTAAACTAGAGAAGGTGGATGAGAATAAGAGATATTGAAGAAGTAACTTTCATTAAAACAGAATTACAAAGAAAGGACTTACAAAATTACAAAAACGAAGAACACAAAAGTAAGTGAAAACAAAGAGAGGAGGAAAGGTCTCTCAAGTAAAAACTTGAGTATGGAAGGTCCTCCAAAGCCTTTGGAAAAGCTTTGTTCGTGCCAATATGATCTCCTCTCTTCTGAAATTCCAACCCCTCTCAAGGAGAGAAGGGGAGAGTATTTATAGCCCAAGGAGTGGACTGTTTGCATTCCTAATCTGTCCCTCCACTTGCATCGCCAATTTGGCTATTCAGACAGCCGAATATCCAAATATCTCCTTATTCAAAGTTGTATATAATAAAGTTGTCCGACTACTTTCAACATATGGAGGCATTTGGACACATGGAGCCAAAGTTATGGCGGTTTTATTAAACAAAGGTAAACTGTCCATTTCTATCCATGCTTTTTCGATGGCCAAAATGCGAATGGATTGTTGAACAAGAATATGCCTTCAAATCCGAATGACTTCTTCAAAAAAGTCGGCCAAATATAGCTCCTCTTTCCCACTGCAAAATCTCAACTCGATGTGATGCTTACATCATGAGATATGTCATGAATAGTATACTGATTTTAATTCTCGGACAGAATGGTGGGCTGGACTTCAAAGATTCATTTGGGCCCCTTGTACTTGGATTTGGGCCATGAAATTTTTATCCAAGATGACATGTAGTGTCCCTAGAATTATGGTGGAGAGTTAATGTTTTTTTACTTCTGTATTGAGCCCAGTAAATCAATATTCAAGGCTGGTCCAGTTTGTTCACAGATTCTTTGGTCTTGTCTGTGAGGACCATATGACCATTCAAATGGCAGAATTGGATCATGGTTCCTTCTAATGAAATGTTGTATATTGAAAGGAGAATCCTAAAAAACAAGAACCACACAATTTGGATCAGTATAGTGACAGTTATAATTAAAAAATTAAACTGACTCAATTGGACTACTTCTAAAAATGCTCAAATATTATACTTAATATTAAAACATTAATATTTCACACAAATTATGCACATTTCATATAAAATAAGTAAAGGGGGAATATAATAAGTCATGAAAATATTAATAACATCAACTCCCCCACACTTAGATTTGCACGTGTCCTCATGTGCAACAAATATAAAAACATGACAAAATCATTTTCACTCACCAACAAATATTAAAATTTTGTTTTCACCAATCAGGGGAGGTTTAGGCTATTTCACTCATCCATATTGAATTACATCACAAATTTGGTTCACAATAATGCATCAGAAACAATTCATTTTTTCATGTTCAAGGTTTGAATTGGAAAATGTAGGCACTCAAAACTTACTCCTCTCAAGATGATAAAAATGTATTTTAGGAGGTTCACTCATTCACCAACAAAAAGTGAAAATCAAGAGTTTGTAAGAGCTCTCAGCTTCCATTCCCAAATCTAATGTTTACAAGAATCAAGATGTCTTTTAAGTGGTTTTTCAGTGGCTATGGGACGGTAGGTATATAATGTCCAAAGTAAAAGAGGGGTTAAAAACACCAACATGGAAAAATCAATGCACATTTTTTTGAAATTTGATTTGAAAGGAAATAGAAACACATATTTACAAGGGCATGAATGTGTGATGAATGAAAAGTGAGGGAGATAGAAAATGGAATAGGGTGAGATGATGGAATATGTACAACATGGAAGACTTCCAATAATGACACAATACAAGATGATTCAAGTGTTCTTTTTTTCTCTTTTTGCTTTTTTTTCGAAAGTTGTGATTGAAACAAGTCTCACAGTCATCTCCCAACCCATGCTTGATCTTCTCATGGAACTAATTTTAGTAGTTATAACACGATCAAAGGTTGATGATGAATGATTTTTGAGCCACCCAAGACACAACCCATTCCCTTTTTTTCATTTTTTTTAATATAATTTTTTTTCATTTTTTTGAACACTTTTCAATGTCTTTTGTAAAAATGAAAATTACACATATACACCCCAAAGCTCACAGAATTAAAACCTCTCCCCCACACTTGAATGGATGCTTGCCCTCAAGCATATGATGACACATTGGAAATCAATGAAAGTACGCCCAAAAATAAAGTACATTCCCCCCACACTTAAATTTCAATAAATTGTAAAATGAAAATCCATGAAGATGTTGGGTGGGACAAGGTATTAGGCTTGTAATGTGGCTATCAAAAGAAAGGTTTTCATAGGCTCAAAGGGGATTTCAAAAGTAGGATCAACGTAAGGGTAACGGGAGGCTATTTGGCTATTCTGATTCTCATGTGGCTTAGAAAATGCCTCTATCATATTAATCCACAAAAAAGATGGAAATTCAGCTCGAAGGTCCACAAACTCAAGACTCACAATTAGTGGTGAAGACACACAATGAAAAAGATGGCCATAGATGACCTTGGCATGAAGGCTAATGTTATTCCTCACGGTAGGGGAAAAGCATTTTCCAAATCAAAAATTGAGCATTCAAAATGTGTTGGTTTTGACACAAAAATTCTTTATCCAAAGTCATGATGAAAATACAAAATTTTTGAGATGAAAATATGTCTGTTAACACCCCAAAATGGTTGGGCAAAATTTCAAAACTCGATGGTGAGTAAGCATGACTCTTTTTTTGTAATTTTTTAAGTAATTGTGTTTTTTTGGTTTTTTTTTAGTTTTTAAGGTTTTTTTTAAAATACACACCCACACAAGAAAGATAAAAAGAAAGGGTTTTATGAATAAAGTGGTAAAAAATGAAAGAGAGGGGAAGAAGAAGAAAGAGGTAGAGAGAGGAAGAGATAGAGAGAGAGTTAAAGGGAAAGAGGTTCCCCCTGGTTTGGATTTGGTGGGTCTCCATCCAGTGGTGGTTCTATTGAAGTGGATGGGGTTTCGATGGAAGTCGACGTGGTTCGTGGATTGTGAGACCTCTCATGGTGATGCTTTAACCGATGTTTGTTAACTGTGAATGTCCTTTTGGAAGAGGGGTCTTGGACTTGCACTACACCAAATGGGTAAATGTTAGTAATAACAAAAGGACCTTCCCAACGAGAATTAAGCTTACCTGGGTGAAGTCGAAATCGAGAATTGAAGAGAATTACCTTTTCAACTTCATGAAATACCTTTCGAAGAATGTGGTTGTCATGGAGTGACTTTTCCTTTTCTCTGTAGAGAATGGAGTTCTCATACGAATCGAGTCGAAGCTCCTCCAATTCAGTCAACAGAAACAATCTTTCTTCACCAGATTTTTCACAATCAAAATTACAAGTTTTGACAGCCCAAAATGACTTATGTTGGATTTCAACTGGTAAATGACAGGCTTTACCAAAAACTAGCCTAAATGGAGACATCCCAATGGGTGTCTTATAGGCTGTTCGATAGGCCCAAAGTGCTTCACCAAGTCTATCGGGCCAGTCTTTTCTTGTGGGCTTAACAATTCTTTCAAGCACTCTTTTCACTTTTCTGTTAGAAAGTTTAGCCATTCCATTTGTTTGAGGGTGATATGCAGTGGATGTTTTATGTACAACCCCATTCTTTTTCAAAAGTGACTCCATGGTTCAATTACAGAAATGAGTTCCTAAGTCACTTATCAAAGCACGTGGTGTTCCGAATCGATGGAAGATATGGGTTTTAAGGAACTCACTCACAGTTTGAGCATCATCTTTCCTAGTGGGTTTGGCCTCGACCCACCTAGAAACATAGTCAACAGCAAGGAGAATGTAGGATAATCCATTGGAAGGGGGAAAAGGTCCCATGAAATCGATGCCCCAAACATCGAAAAGCTCAGAGAATATTAATGGCTTTTGAGGCATTTCGTTTATTTTGGAAATTGTGCCAAACTTTTGGTAAGTGAGGCATGATTGACAGAACTCGTGTGATTCCTTGAAGAGTGAAGGCCAAAAGAATCCAGAATCTAGTACCTTTCAAGAAGTCCTTTGTGGTCCAAAGTGGCCACCTCCAGACATTGAGTGGCAGAATTCCAAGATGGAGGATTGTTCAGTTTCATCAACACATCTCCTAATTACCATGTCAGCCCCAGTTTTACAAAGTTTATTATCTTCCCAAAAATAATGCTTTGAATCACTTTTCATATTTTCTTTTTGTTCTTTTGAAAAATATTCAGGTAAAACACCAGAAACCAAGTAATTTACAATTGGGGCATACCATGGTAACTTTGGAGTGAGAGATGAGAGGTGTTCAGTTGGAAATTCAGGATCAATTATTTCAGAATGAGAAGAATTAGAAATTCTACTCAGGTGGTCAGCCACAGGGTTTTCTTTTCCAGGTTTATCTTTTATCACAAGGTCAAACTCTTGGAGCATTAAAATCCATCTTCTTATCCTTGGTTTGGAATCACTTTTCTTAAGTAAGAACTTTAATATTGAGTGGTCCGTGAAGATGATGATTTTGGCACCTAAGAGATAGGGCCAGAATTTATCCAAGGCAAAAACCACAGCTAAAAGTTCTTTTTCAGTCACAGTGTAGTGTGATTGAGTTTCATCCAATGTTTTTTAGGCATAAAAGATGACATGAGGAATGTTTTATCTTCTTTGACCAAGAACATCCCCAATGGCCCTATCAGAAGCATCACACATCAATTCAAATGGTAAGGACCAATCTGGGGGTTGTATTATTGGAGCAGATGTGAGAGAATATTTGAGTTCAATGAAGGCTCTCTTGCAAGCCTCATCAAAATTGAATGTGACATCATTTTGAAGTAAATGAGTGAGTGGGAGGGAAATCTTGCTGAAGTTCTGAATGAATCGCCGATAGAAACCGACATGAACAAGGAAGGACCGAATGTATCGAACTGATTTGGGTTCAGGAAGTGATTGGATCACCTCAATTTTGGCTGGATTAACTTGGATACCCTCTTGAGAAATTATGTGCCCTAGAACAATCCCATTTTAAACCATGAAGTGACATTTTTCAAAATTCAGCACAAGGTTGCACTTGACACACTTTTGAAGGACGAAAGAGAGTGAATGTAAGCAAGATTCAAATGACTCGCCATAAATGGTAAAGTCATCCATGAAGACCTCCATGAAATTCTCAATGAATTCAGAAAAGATACTCATCATACACCGCTGGAATGTTGCAGGAGCATTACAAAGTCCAAAAGGCATTCACCTATAGGCATAGGTTCCAAAGGGGCAAGTGAATGTGGTCTTTTCTTGGTCTTGAGGTGCGATTGGAATTTGGAAGTAGCCGGTGTAACCATCAAGAAAGCAATAGTGTGACTTTCCGGCCAAACTCTCAAGCATTTGGTCAAGGAAAGGAAGTGGGTAGTGATCTTTTCGTGTTTCAGCATTCAATTTGCGATAATCGATGCACACACGCCATTTGTTTTTCACTCGAGTTGTGACCACTTCTCCATGTTCATTTGTGACAACTGTTATCCCGCCCTTATTAGGAATGACTTGAATTGGACTAACCCATTCACTATCAGAAATTGGGTAGATAATACCAGCTTGAAGAAGCTTGGTAATCTCTTCCCTAACTACCTCAAGTATGAGTGGATTGAGTCTTCTTTGAGGTTGCCTAATTGGTTCGGATGATTCCTCTAGATGGATGTGATGCATGAAAAGGGCAGGGTTGATTCCTGGAATATCCTCTAGGGTCCAAAATAAGGCATTTTTGTTTTCCTCTAACACTTGAACAAGTTGGGACTCCTCAGTTTCAGAAAGTGAAGCAGAGATAATGACAGGGTAGGAGGGATCATGGAAAAGGAATGCGTACTTGAGGTGTAAAGGAAGTGGTTTTAGATCAGTTTCAGACTTGATTTGAGAGCTAGATAAGTTAGGAGTAGGAGAAGGGATTCCAGATGGGTTTGGATCATTTTCCTCAACACTGTCCAAGGTGGAGCAGCAGAGATCAGAGTTGATGTGGGATTCAAGAGAGTTTTCAAGTTCCTCTATATTGATGGAGTCTATGAATGAGAGGTCCACATCAACATCACCATTTATGACTTTGTTAATCATGGTGCAGATTTCAAAAGATCCTTTATCATTAGAACATGAAGAACATGGTGGATTGGGGTTCGATTGAATCTTAGAAGTGTCCTCAAAATCATGGATTGAGAATGCAGAGTGATCCTCAGATGGGTATCGCATGGCTTGGAAAATGTTGAACTTGACCAGTTGGTCACCAAATTCCATGGATAAGATGCCTGAATGGACATCAATCTTGGTTCTCGCAGTCATGAGGAATGGCCTTCCTAGAATTAGGGGAGATCGAGAATAGGTCGTCTCACCTTTCATGTCAAGGACATAGAAATCAGCTGGGAAGATAAGATCATTGACCCGAACAAGGACATCCTCAATTATTCCCTCAGGACTGGTTGTTCTTCGATTGGCTAACTGAATGAAAACACCCGTTGGGTGCAAGGGACCTAGACCAAGGTTGGAGAAAATGGATTTGGGCATGACATTTATTGAGGCTCCAAGGTCTATGAGTGCATCATGAAAGTTGGAACTCCCTATTTGACATGGAACCGTGAAGGTCCCTAGATCTTTTCACTTCATGGGAATGGACTGTTGGGTTGAAACATTTTCAATGTTCCTAAGTTGCCTCTTATGGGTGCACAATTCCTTAAGAAACTTGGCATACTTAGGGATTTGTTTGATGGCATCTAAGAGGGGGATGTTCACTTCAACACGTCTAAACATGTCAAGCATTTCAGGATTAGGTTCAAAGGACTTCTTAGGCTTGGAGATGGATTGAGGAAAAGGACTTGGGTTCCTTAGAGGAATGGAAGGAGGTGAAGGATTGGATTCAAGTTCCTTTTCCAGCTTTCTGTTCTTTTCATTTTCTAGATCAACATCGAAAGGGGAGGTAGATCAATCATCATGGGGCATAGCAAATTGCTTTCCCGATCTAAGTGAAATTGCACTTACATTACCCTTAGGGTTGGGTAATGGTTGATCTAGGAGTTGGGATGAATTGGATGGTTGTTGCTGGCTAAGGTGGGATGCAAGTTGACCTATTTGGGTTTCAATTTTCTTGAGGCTAGAATGGGTGAAGGAAGCAAGATCCTCTACAGCACTTTTCCATGGTTGTTTAGAAGAAGAGGCTTGTCCCAAATTGGGTTGGCCATGATTTTGGTTCTTGGGAAAGCGATTGTATTGGGTGGGGAATTGGGAAGGATCGTTAGGATAGTGGAATCCAGGATGAGGATTGTTCCTTTGGGGTTGAGGAACAAAAGGATAAGGTTGATGGATGTTACCACCACTTTGACCATATTGGAACTGGTTTGGATTTTGATGAGGGAACTGAGGAGGATGAGAAATGGGATTACCATACCTTAGAGGTGGGTTAAAGGTAGAAGAGAAGGGATTAGAGTGGGGTTGGTTGAAGTTTCTAACAGACTGACCTGATTGTTGAGGGTTGAAGTTTCGCTGAGCATATGCCGCATTGAGCTCCATTGGACTAGATGAATCAGATGGATCATCTTGAAGTTGTGGACATGTGTCAGTCGGATGAGATGGAGAGTTGAAGATTCCACAATTCTTGATAGGTCCAGGGAATAGTGACAGTGGAGAAGATGAGGTTGGGGATTTGGTAGCCACCACTAGTTGACGCACAAGACCTGTAAGTTCACTCATCCACTCAGTCATCTTGTTGGGCTCTATGGATTGATTCTCTTGGGCTTGTTTCACTTGAGCATGTGCTCGAGTATGGAATTGTTGCGTGTTTGCAGCCATGTTGCTTATAGTTCTCGTGCAGCTGTAGGAGTTTTGTCAACAAGAGCACCGCCACTTGCGGCATCAATGAGAAATCTCTCCATAGCCAATAACCCCTCATAGAAGTATCGGATCAGGAGTTGGTCAGGGATTTCATGGTGTGGACAAGTTGCCACAAGCTTTTTGAACCTCTCCCAATACTCATGGGGTGATTCATTAGGGAATTGACGGATGCCGCTTATTTCCTTTCGGATATAAGCTGTTCGGGAAGCGGGAAAGAACTTCTCAAGGAAAAGTCTCTTCATGTCAACCCATGAGTTTATGGAACCAGGTGAGAGGTAGTAGATCCAAGACTTGGCAGAATATACTAGGGAAAAGGGGAAAGCTCTAAGCTTGATTTGTTCTTCAGAAACCCCTTGAGGCTACATGGTAGAGCATACGACTTGGAACTCTTTAAGGTGAAGATGTGGATCCTCACCGGCTAGCCCGTGAAAATGAGGGAGAAGATGAATCAAACCCGATTTGAGTTTGAAGTCAGCTTCAATGTTTGGATATTGAATACCAAGAGGTTGGTAATTCATATCAGGGGCAGCAAGTTCTTTCAATGTTTGTTCCCTATGATTGGCCATATCTAATTCAATTGGTAGGGCAATGATTGGTTCTTGGTTGATTTGGTTATCCCTAATGGTCCTCCTAAGTCGACGAAGAGTTTTATCAATTTCAGGGTCAAACAAATCCGAGGGATTGTTTGGGAGGCTGCGGGGCATTCAGAGAGATTTAGAAAGGATGAGGAAGACGGGTTTTCCTTTGTATTATTTCATTTTATGACTTTTAAGAGGAAGACGGGTTTTTCTTTGTGTTTTTTTTTCAATTTTTTTTCAGAAATTTTGATTTTTTTTTGTTTTTTTTTACAATAACCAGAAACTAATGAGTACTTAAATCACCATCCCCGGCAACAGAGCCATTTGAAAGTGCGTCCTATTGTCGCATATCGACCGTTCAAGGTTCCGGTGCTCTGCTAATGTGTATAGCAGCACTCGGGTCGAATCCTCGGTGATGACACTTTGTAATAGTCGTTTGTTTTTAGTTGATTGTATTTTGATTAGGGGGGTTTGTTTGCAGAGCTTAATTGAAATGATTTATGTATGATGTTTGATTTACCAAATTGATAAAGATTGGGGTGAGTTCATTATTGGGGAGTTAAGCATGTGATATCCTTGAGCCTTACTTTGTATTGCATTAAATTAACACCCATGTCATAAGTTGACGTTGATTGGAATTCCTAAGTGTGAAGGCTTTAATCCAAGCCTTAACTTAACTTAGGGTTCTAATATAAATCAAAACTTATTTATGGTAGTGTATTTATGGTTCCAATAATCCATTTAAACCACTCTTTAAACAAAACATATCATTAATCCATGACATATTAAGTTTACCATACACAATATTAATTTAAAGAATACTCATCGAGCAAAACTCTCAATCACTTAACATCCCCAAATTATAACTCACCCCAATGAGATATTTACTCAGCCATTTGGATGTTTAATATTCTGGTTAAAATAATTATGATGATAAATTAAGAATAGAATAAAAAGAAAGGGATTAGAAAAGAGTGGTACGTTGACACACACACACGAATGATGATGACAATTAAAAACGGATTTTCGATTGAATGAGGAAGCAAAAGAAGGGAAGGGGATTCAACTGAATTTAAACTAATTTAAGAACATAAATATTAAACTACATAAGGTGGATGAGAATAAGAGATATTGAAGAAGTAACTTGCATTAAAACAGAATTACAAAGTAAGGACTTACAAAATTACAAAAATGAAGAACACAAAAGTAAGTGAAAACAAAGAGAGGAGGAAAGGTCTCTCAAGTAAAAACTTGAGTATGGAAGGTCCTCCCAAGACTTTGGAAAAGCTTTGGTCGTTCCAATATGATATCCTCTCTTCTGAAATGCCAACCCCTCTCAAGGAGAGAAGGGGAGAGTATTTATAGCCCAAGGAGTGGACTGCTTGCATTCCTAATCTGTCCCTCCACTTGCATCGCCAATTTGGCTATTCAGACAGCCGAATCTCCAAATATCTCCTTATTCAAAGTTGTAGATAATAAAGTTTTCCGACTACTGTCAACATATGGAGGCATTTGGACACGTGGAGCCCAAGTTATGGTGGTTTTATTAAGCAAAGGTAAACTGTCCATTTCTATCCATGCTTTTTTGATGGCCAAAATGTGAATGGATTGTTGAACAGTAAGATGCCTTCAAATACGAATTAATTCTTAAAAAAAGTCGGCCACATATATCTCCTCTTTCCCACTGCAAAATCTCAGCTCGATGTGATGCTTACATCATGAGATATGTCATGAATAGTATACTGATTTTAATTCTCAGACAGAATGGTGGGCTGGACTTCAAAGATTCATTCGGGCCCCTTGTACTTGGATTTGGGCCATGAAATTTTTATCCAAGATGACATGTAGTGTCCCTAGAATTATGGTGGAGAGTTAATGTTTTTTTACTCTGTATTGAGCCCAGTAAATCAAACTTCAAGGCTGGTCCAGTTTGTTTACAGATTCTTTGGTCTTGTTTGTGAGGACCATATGACCATTCAAATGGAAAAATTGGATCATGGTTCCTTCTAATGAAATGTTGTATATTGAAAGGAGAATCCTGAAAAACAAGAACCACACAATTTGGATCAGTATAGTGACAGTTATAATTAAAAAATTAAACTGACTCAATTGGACTACTTCTAAAAATGCTCAAATATTATACTTAATATTAAAACATTAATATTTCACACAAATTATGCACATTTCATATAAAATAAGTAAAGGGTGAATATAATAAGTCATGAATATATTAATAACATAAACTCCCCCACACTTAGATTTGCACGTGTCCTCATGTGCAACAAATATAAAAACATGACAAAATCATTTTCACTCACCAACAAATATTAAAATTTTGTTTTCACCAATCAGGGGAGGTTTAGACTATTTCACTCATCCATATTGAATTCCATCACAAATTTGGTTCACAATAATGCATCAGAAACAGTTCATTTTTTCATGTTCAAGGTTTGAATTGGAAAATGTAGGCACTCAAAACTTACTCCTCTCAAGATGATAAAAATGTATTTTATGAGGTTCACTCATTCACCAACAAAAAATGAAAATCAAGAGTTTGTAAGAGCTCTCATCTTCCATTCCCAAATCTAATGTGTACAAGAATCAAGAGGTATTTTAAGTGGTGTTTCAGTGGCTATGGGACGGTAGGTATATAATGTCCAAAGTAAAAGAGGGGTTAAAAACACCAACATGGAAAAATCAATGCACATTTTTTTGAAATTTGATTTGAAAGGAAATAGAAACACATATTCACAAGGGCATGAATGTGTGATGAATGAAAAGTGAGGGAGATAGAAAATGGAATAGGGTGAGATTATGGAATATGTACAACATGGAATACTTCCAATAATGACACAATACAAGATGATTCAAGTGTTCTTTTTTTCTCTTTTTGCTTTTTTTTCGAAAGTTGTTCTTGAAACAAGTCTCACAGTCATCTCCCAACCCATGCTTAATCTTCTCATGGAACTAATTTTAGTAGTTATAACATGATCAAAGGTTGATGATGAATGATTTTTGACCCACCCAAGACACAACCCATTCCCTTTTTTTCATTTTTTTTAATATAATTTTTTTTTCATTTTTTTGAACACTTTTCAATGTCTTTTGTAAAAATCAAAATTACACATATACACCCCAAAGCTCACAGAATTACAACCTCTCCCCCACACTTGAATGGATGCTTGCCCTCAAACATATGATGACACATTTGAAATCAATGAAAGTACGCCCAAAAATGAAGTCCATTCCCCCCACACTTAAATTTCAATAAATTGTACAATGAAAATCCATGAAGATGTTGGGTGGGACAAGGTATTAGGCTTGTAATGTGGCTATCAAAAGAAAGGTTTTCATAGGCTCAAAGGGGATTTCAAAAGTAGGATCAACGTAAGGGTAATGGGAGGCTATTTGGCTATTCTGATTCTCATGTGGCTTAGAAAATGCCTCTATCATATTAATGCACACAAAAGATGGAAATTCAGATCGAAGGTCCACAAACTCAAGACTCACAATCCGTGGTGAAGACACACAATGAAAAAGATGGCCATAGATTACCTTGGCATGAAGGCTAATGTTATTCCTCACGGTAGGGGAAAAGCATTTTCCAAATCCAAAATTGAGCATTCAAAATGTGTTGGTTTTGACACAAAATTCTTTATCCAAAGTCATGATGAAAATACAAAATTTTTGAGATGAAAATATGTCTGTTAACTCCCCAAAATGGTTGGATAAAATTTCAAAACTCGATGGTGAGTAAGCATGACTCTTTTTTTGTAATTTTTTAAGTAATTGTGTTTTTTTGGTTTTTTTTTAGTTTTTAAGGTTTTTTTTAAAATACACACCCACACAAGAAAGATAAAAAGAAAGGGTTTGATGAATAAAGTGGTAAAAAATGAAAGAGGGAGGAAGAAGAAGAAAGAGGTAGAGAGAGAGTTAAAGGGAAAGAGGTTCCCCCTGGTTTGGATTTGGTGGGTCTCCATCCAGTGGTGGTTCTATTGAAGTGGATGGGGTTTTGATGGAAGTCGACGTGGTTCCAGGATTGTGAGACCTCTCATGGTGATGCTTTAACCGATGTTTGTTAACTGTGAATGTCCTTTTGGAAGAGGGGTCTTGGACTTGCACTGCACCAAATGGGTAAACGTTAGTAATAACAAAATGCCCTTCCCAACGAGAATTAAGCTTACCTGGGTGAAGTCGAAATCGAGAATTGAAGAGAATTACCTTTTCACCTTCATGAAATACCTTTCGAAGAATGTGATTGTCATGGAGTGACTTTTCCTTTTCTTTGTAGAGAATGGAGTTCTCATACGAATCGAGTCGAAGATCCTCCAATTCAGTCAACAACAACAATCTTTCTTCACCAGATTTTTCACAATCAAAATTACAAGTTTTGACAGCCCAAAATGACTTATGTTGGATTTCAACTGGTAAATGACAGGCTTTGCCAAAAACTATCCTAAATGGAGAACACTGGAAAAGTGGTTGTTCTCTTAATAGAACCCAGTCTTCAGAATTTCATAAATCCCATTTTGAAAAACAAATGTGGATTCCTAAAATTATTTTATCTATCCATTCTAGATCCAAACAAGTTTGGATTCCAAAAAACTAATTGTTTCTTTTTCAGGAAAATAAGAAGTGTACTGATAAGAAAATTTTGTACATGGATAGTGGTTGTTCTCGTCACATGATAAGAAACAAAGATTTCTTTGAAAAGTTCATCAAAACAAAAGGTGGAAAGTTTACCTTCGGAGATAATTCTCAAGGAAAATTGTTGGAATAGTTAATATTGTTTTTCTTGGAAAAGTTCTTATTTAAAATGTTTAGTTTGTTAAAGGTCTTAAGCACAACCTCATCAGCATATGTCAAATATGTGATGAAGGTTACCTTGTAAATTTTAGAAATGATAAGTTCTTAGTTCACAATTCCAAGGATAAGTTCATTCTATCTGCCCATATCCAAGAGAATGTATACACTATTAACTTAGAAGACCTTAGGAGAAAAAATTTACCCTGCTTAAGTGAAAAATAAGACCAATCATTGCTATGGCATAGAAGACTAACACATTGCAACCTGAGAAACCTTTGTAAACTTTCAAAGAAAAGTCTTGTTGAAAGTGCGGTTGATTGTCGCCTATCGACCGTTAAAGGTTTCAGTGCTCTGCTAATGTGTATAGCAGCACTCGGGTCGAATCCTCGGTGATGACACTTTGTAATAGTCGTTTGTTTTTAGTTGATTGTATTTTGATTAGGGGGGTTTGTTTGCATAGCTTAATTGAAATGATTTATGGATGATGTTTGATTTACTAAATTGATAAAGATTGGGGTGAGTTCATTATTGGGGAGTTAAGCATGTGATATCCTTGAGCCTTACTTTGTATTGCATTAAATTAACACCCATGTCATAAGTTGACGTTGATTGGAATTCCTAAGTGTGAAGGCTTTAATCCAAGCCTTAACTTAACTTAGGGTTCTAATCTCAATCAAAACTTATTTATGGTAGTGTATTTATGGTTCCAATAATCCATGTAAATTACTCGTTAAACAAAACATATCATTAATCCATGACATATTAAGTTTAACATACACAATATTAATTTAAAGAATACTCATCGAGGAATACTCTCAATCACTTAACATCCCTGAATTATAACTCACCCCAATGAGAGATTTACTCAGCCATTTGGATGTTTAATATTCTGGTTAAAATAATTATGATGATAAATTAAGAATAGAATAAAAAGAATGGGATTAGAAAAGATTGGTACGTTGACACACACACACGAACGATGATGATAATTAAAAACAGATTTTCGATTGAATGATGAAGAAAAAGAAGGGAAGGAGATTCAACTGAATTTAAACTATTTTAAGAACATAAATATTAAACTACATAAGTTGTATGAGAATAAGAGATATTGAAGAAGTAACTTTCATTAAAACAGAATTACAAAGAAAGGACTTACAAAATTACAAAAACGAAGAACACAAAAGTAAGTGAAAACAAAGAGAGGAGGAAAGGTCTATCAAGTAAAAACTTGAGTATGGAAGGTCCTCCCAAGCCTTTGGAAAATCTTTGGTCGTGCCAATATGATCTCCTCTCTTCTGAAATGCCAACCCCTCTCAAGGAGAGGAGGGGAGAGTATTTATAGCCCAAGGAGTGGACTGTTTGCATTCCTAATCTATCCCTCCACTTTCATCGCCAATTTGGATATTCATACAGCCGAATATCCAATTATCTCCTTCTTCAAAGTTGTAGATAATAAAGTTTTACGACTACTTCCAAAATATTGAGGCATTTGGACAAGTGGATCCAAAGTTATGGCGGTTTTATTAAACAAAGGTAAATTGTCCATTTCCATCCATGCTTTTTCGATGGCCAACATGTGACTGGATTTTTGAACACGAAGATGCCTTCAAATCCGAATGACTTCTTCAACAAAGTCGGAAAACTATATCTCCTCTTTCCCACCGAAACATCTCAGATCGAGTTGATGCTTACATCATGAGATATGTCATGAATAATATACTGATTTTAATTCTCGGACAGAATGGTGGGCTGGACTTCATAGCTTCATTTGGGCCCCTTGTACTTGGATTTGGGCCATGAAAGTTTTATCCAAGATGACATGTAGTGTCCCCCGAATTATGGTGGAGAGTTAATGTTTTTGGACTTCTGTATTGAGCCCAGTAAATCAATCTTCAAGGTTGGTCCAGTTTGTTCACAGATTCTTTGGTCTTGTTTGTGAGGAACATATGACCCTTCAAATGGCAGAATTGGATCATGGTTCCTTCTAATGAAATGTTGTATATTGAAAGGAGAATCATAAAAAATAATAACCGCACAATTTAGATCTGTATAGTGACAGTTATAATTAAATCATTAAACTGACTCAATTGGACTACTTCTAAAAATGCTCAAATATTATACTTAATATTAAAACATTAATATTTCAAACAAATTATGAACATTTCATATAAAATAAGTAAAGGGGGAATATAATTATTCATGAAAATATTAATAAAATCACTTGTAAAGGGACTAACAGATCATAGATATGATTCTTCAAAAGTCTGTGATCCTTGTCAATTTGGTAAGCAACATAAAACTAGCTTTAGATCAATTAATGAAGTTTCAACTTCTAATGCATTACAGATAGTGCATATGGGTCTTTTTGGTCCTTTAAAAACTGGAATTATTGGAGGAAAATACAATGTATTTGTTTTATTTGATGACTTTACTAGATTTACATGGGTCTATTTTCTAATGAAGAAATATGAAGCCTTTTCCTATTTCAAAACCTTTAGAGACCAAGTTAAAATGAGAAAAACCTACCATTGATAACTATTCATAGTGATCATGGTGGTGAATTTCAAAATTCGGATTTTGAAACTTTTTGTAGTAAGAAAGGTATTACTCACAATTTCTCAGTTCCAAGAACTCCTCAGAAAAATGGTGTTTTTGAGAGAAGAAATCATATTCTTCAGGAAATGACAAGAACCATGTTGAGTGAATACTCAATTGCTAAGCACTTTTGGGAAGAAGCTGTGATTACTTCATGTTATATTATAAATCGTGTTTTAACTAGAACTTTTCTTAATAAAATACCATATGAATTATGGACTAGCCGAAAACCTAAAGTTTCATACTTCAATGTTTTTGGGTGAAAAGTATTCATTCTGAATACAAAAGATAATCTACACAAATTCTCACCAAAATCTGATTAAGGAATCTATCTAGGCTATTCTAAAACTTCTAAGGCATATAGAGTTTTCAATAAAAACACTTGTACTATTGAAAAAACTGTGCATGTTAAATTTGATGAAACTAATCCTTTTGTTTTCAACCAACCCCAACCTACATCCTCGGATGTGATTTCTAAAAATTTTTATCAACCCCTATTTGATGATTCTTCTGATAAGGAAAATGCTCAAGAAAGTATTCCTGAAACTTTTACCCTAGAAGAATTTCTACCATATGTTGATGAACAGGTTTTAAAAAACCCAAATCAATTGTTTCTTAGGAGTCATCCCAGTGATAATATCATTGGTGATGTAAATCAACCTGAAAGGACCAGAAATTCATTAAGAAATGAAATAGAACATCTTTCTTTTCTTTCCCAATGAGAACCTAAAAGTCTATGTGAGGCCTTAGGTGATGTAGATTGGATTAAATCAATACAAGATGAACTAAATGAATTTGAAAGGAATCAAGTCTGGAATTTAGTTGAAAGACCTAAAGAAACAACTATAATTAGTGTAAAATGGGTTTTCAGAAACAAATGTGATGAAAATGGAATCATTGTAAAAAATAAAGCAAGACTTGTTGCTAAGGGCTATAATCAACAAGAGGGAATAGACAATGAAGAAACATATGCTTCTATAGCTAGACTTGAATCTATTCGTATTCTATTAGCCTTTGCAGCGTACTTTAATTTCAAACTATTTCAAATGGATGTTAAATGTTCTTTTCTAAATGGTTTTTTTCAAGAAGAAGTGGTTGTTGAACAACCCCCTAGTTTTCTTGACTCAAAACTTCCTAATCATGTTTTTAAACATACCAAAGCTCTATATGGCCTTAAACAAGCCCCTAGAGCATGGTATGATAGGCTTACAAGATTTATTTTACTAAACAATTATGAAAAAGGTATAGCAGATCCAACCCTTTTTATAAAACTGGAAAATAAAAATGTTTTGATTTTCCAAATTTATGTTGATGGCATCATATTTGGATCAACTCAGCAGTCTTTAACTGATTTTTTTCCATCTTAATGAAATCTGAGTTTGAAATGAGTATGATGGGTGAGTTAACATTCTTTTTAGGTTTTCAAATATCACAAATACCAGAAGGGACATATATATCTCAACATAATTATATAAAATATTTACTCAAAAAGTATGGATACGACAAAAATAAAAGTATTATCACTCTAATTGGGACCTCAAATATACTTGATCTTGATGAAACTGGGAAACCAGTATACCAGACAACATTTAAAGGTATGATAGGAAGTTTGTTATACTTGACAGCTAGTCAACCAGACTTAATATTTTCTGTATACTTATGTTCAAGATACCAATCTAATCCAAAAGATTCTCATTTAAAATTCGTGAAGAGAATCTTTCCATATTTAAAAGGCACTATGAATCTAGGTCTTTTTTACTCTTCTTGAAATGATTTTGTTTTAATAAGTTTTTCAGATACTGACTTTGGTGGTTGTAGAATGGATAGAAAGAGTACATCTGGAACATGTCATTTCTTAGGAGATTCCCTGGTTTCCTGGTCCTGCAAGAGACAACACTCTGTATCACTTTACACTGCTGAAGCTAAATATGTAGTAGTTAGAAGTTGTTGTGATCAAGTGTTGTGGATGCAACAGACACTCACTGACTATGGTTTGAGTTTTTCCAAAACTCAAATTCTTTGTGATAATACTAGTGCTATAGTTCTAAGTTATAACCCAGCACATCACTCTCGTGCAAAACACATAGATGTTAGGCATCACGTTCTTAGGGATCACAAACAAAAAGGAGATATTATTTTACAATTCATCATAATTAAAGAACAACTTATTGACATTTTTACACAACCATTACCTTTCGATAGATTTGAGTTTATAAAACAGAAGCTAGGAATGATTACATTAAAGTAATCATTCATGTCTACTTCATGTTTTTCACTTCTCCTTACATTAAGAAACTCCTCTTAGAAAGGGGGAGAATGTCTTACTTAATATTCTTTTTATTTATCGGTTTATTCTCCTGGATTAAGTTTTTGTCTTTTTGTATATCGTATTGATTGTTTAGTTATTGCTTTTATCTTTTGTTTGTCGTATTTACTACCTAGTTATCATACTGTTTTTCTGTCCATCGGCATGTCAGTTCATGGTAAAGAGTTTGTTTTCCATCAGCACATCACCCCATGGTAACAAGTTTTGTTTTCCATCAGCACGTCAGTTCATGGTAACAAGTTTGTTTTCCTTCGGCACGTCAGTTCATGGTAACAAGTTTTTTTTCCATCATCACGTCATTTCATGGTAGCAAGTTTGTTTTCCATCGGCACGTCACCCCATGGTAAAAAGTTTTTTTCCATCGGCACTTCAGTTCATGGTAACAAGTTTGTTTTCCATCGGCATGTCAGTTCATGGTAACAAGTTTTTTTTACATCGGCATGTCACCCCATGGTAACAAGTTTGTTTCTCATCGGCACGTCAGTTCATGGTAACAAGTTTGTTTTCCATAGGCACATCAGTTCTTGGTAACGACTTTATTTTTCATCGGCACAGCAGTCTATGGTAACGACTTTGTTTTTCATCTTCACGTCAGTCTATGGTAACGATTTTTTTTCCATCAGCATGTCAGTCAATGGTAACAACTTTTTTTTCCATCTGCACATCAGTCCATGTTAACGAATTTGTTTTCCATCGGCACGTCAGTCTATGGTAATGACTTTGTCTTCCATCAGCATGTTATTATATGGTAATGACTTTGTTTTCCATCGGCATGACAACCGATCATATTCCTTCTCTTTGTATGCTGTTGTTTTTCTTTTAAACCAATAGTTTCCTTACATTCTTCGGTAGGTACATTCTTTCCTTACATTGTATTTCTTTTACTTTTTATTGTTTCTCATTTTTTTACAAAAAACTTTTAATCTCATCCATCAGATTCTTTTTCTTCTAATCTCAACCGTAGAAGTTCAACCATCACCCATTTTTTGACTATAAATAGACCCCTCCCCTTCCCAAATCCACATCGGTTTTTCAAATTTTGTAGAGAAACGTTTCCCCTGTTTTAAGAATCCGTACGATCTTTCTTCGGCTTCACATTTACGTCTCAGTCTTATGCCAACACTCCTACCAAAATGTCTTTAAAGACTTTTTCAGAGAAATACTTTTTCAGAGAAAGGTTAGTTTCTCAGGACTTCTTTGATTTATACAATTCTAAAATCAGAAGAATTATTTTTTTTCAAGGATGGGAGCATCTATGTGTTGAAAACCCATTATCTTAAGATCTTGTTCTTATTGAAGATGTTAGTCAATTCTACAAAACCATGTCTTTTGACAAAAACATGACTATCAACTTTTCTGTGTACAATAGAAAGTTATCAATTTCTAAAAAAAAGTATCCCACTTTCGGAATGTTCCAACAGAAGGCGATTCTTTCGGTCCATCTCATAAACTACCAGAGGAGGTTGGTACATTTAATAAAGAAAGTGCTGAAAAGTTTTTGTTTTTGATAAATTAAGAGAAGAGTAAAGTGGCTCGTCTTTCTCCAAACAATAGATTCATGACTCTTTGGATGCAAGGTTTTCTTATCACAAGAAAAGGGGATAGAGAAACTCTGAATGTTTCTGATATCTTCATGCTTGACTATCTTGTCAATATGAGAAAGGTAAATCTCATGGGATACATCTCTGAAACAGTCAATAATGTCAAGTTAGGAGCGATAAAATATCATTTGATCATGTATCCCTCTATCCTTACAAAGTTCATTCTCGAGAGCATGAAATTTTGTAATATTCCTTTGAAAGAGAAATTGAAAGAGCTGAAGCCTTCATGGATAAGTAAGGGTATGTTGAAGAAGTTGAATGTTTTTTTGATCAGAATTGAAATCTTTTCATCATAGATATAGAAGCTGAATCGGCACAGAATCAATTGACACCAAATCAATCGGCACCTATACCAGCAAAAGAAAACCCAACTGATCTTGCTCCTCAAAAGTCAGATCCTCAAACCAGTTCAAAACCAAAGAAGAAACCTATTTACAGTAAGGAGGTTGTGGCTAGGTGGAGAAAAGAAAGAGAACATAGAAAGGAAGGTGATCCGAAGTTTGGTCTTGACCTAGCTGAAGATTTTGTTGAGAGGTTAAGGGTCGAGGATACCCTCCAGGCTAAAAAGAAAAAGAAGACTCTTTTATAAAGGAAATCTCATGACTTTTATGTCTCTAAAATCATAAAATTGGTTGACGTGGATAGTGCTCAAATAACAGAAGAAGTATATCAAGAACCTATTGTACAGAGTCTTCCAGAGAAAGATAAAGGGAAAAAATGTTGGAATAAATATATAAAGTCGAATAAGAGGAAGGATATTTTCTTTTGGATTTCCTTCAGAGTTCAAAGAAAATATAGAGGAATATTTTCAAAAGATAAGTGAAGGTATTCAACAAACTCCTCATGCCGATCAAACTCTAGCTCAATATTTTGAAACTCCAGATAAAATTTCTTCTTAAGAAAAGCAAGGTGCTCAATACTCTCAGAATGAAAAAGTAATTATCATCAGTGACAAAGTAGAAGAAGAAAGAAGGGAGAAAGAAAAGTCAAAAGGAAACCAGCCAGTTGAGGACTCAAGCCGATCAAATGAACTGGATTTTTATGATGAAGATACTGATTCAGAATAAACAATATCTCTCAAGAGGAGTGATTACATAATTTATGTTTTGAGAAGGATTGAAAATACCATACCTTATTTCCATAAACATGAACGTAAAATTGATTTCATCACTGAAAATCAAAGAAAAATGTTTTGTTCTGTAAGTGAACTTAGAAAGAAAGTTTTGTCAATTGAAGCCGATATGAAAGTTCTATCTAAA
Source organism: Viscum album (assembly GCA_963277665.1). Taxonomy (NCBI): domain Eukaryota; kingdom Viridiplantae; phylum Streptophyta; class Magnoliopsida; order Santalales; family Viscaceae; genus Viscum; species Viscum album. Next base: position 635,465,238 of record OY728146.1, on the reverse strand, counting down.
AGTTTGGACACTCATAATAAATCTTGAAATAGAATGACTAAGTGGTCATACAAAATAGAAAGCTCAGTGAATGATCATGAGATGTCAATTATATGACCTATGGAGTCTGCCGAATGATCTTGTTATTGCTTTCAATAATCTTGATAAAGAAACTGTTGAAAGGATGAATCTTTTGTCAAATACTCATGGAGCCGATATTCCTTCAATAAAACAGCTACAAGAGAGATTGAATGCTTTTCAATCAGAGTTTTCTAAGGTTTCATATTTCACAGAAGATATAGTTTTGTTGAAGAAGAAAAATTCTGAGTTTTCCAAATACAACAAGAATATGCAACATAGAATTGATACTCATGAAGAAGTAATCAGAGTTCAAGAAGAGACCATCAAGAATCAAGATCAGCTTTTTGCCGACTAACAAGAGCTTATCAGATATCAGGGTGATTCTATATCTCAAGACAAGAAGGAAATCAAAAAGATGAAATACATTCTTCATGAGTTGATAAAGAAGGAAAAGGAAAGAGAAAACAAATGACTATTGTATTTGTTTTCTTTTCTTGAACTCTATAAACTTTTGTTATCGTATTGAGATTTGGCTTACCATTTGACCTGCATTTATTTTCTCTAACTCTTTCAGGAAACTCAAGATTACCCCATTATTTTTGTAAATCCCAAAGGGGGATAATGTTTTATAGAGGGAGAACATTTTAATCAAATACTTCTAAATCAAGGAAAATCTATAAATACTATCATTAGGAAAATACATACCTAAGTGGGAGTTAGTTTTATTCAATTTCATATTCTGAAGATTTTCCAATAACTCAGGGGGAGATAAATATTTTTTTTACTTTGTGTTTTGTGCTTTCCAAAAAGGGGGAGACTGTTGTGTCAAAAGTTCTATTTTGACTTTTATATCTTGTTTTGGAAATCACAAATGTCTTTTTCCATGCTGATCATTCTGACTATGCTGATCATACTGACTATGCTGATCGTACTGACTATGCTAATCATACTGACTATGCTTATCATACTGACTATGTTTATCGTACTGACTATCCTTATCGTACTGACTCTGTCAATCGTATTGACTCTGTCAATCATACTAACTCTATCAATCATACTGACTTTGTCAATCATAATGACTCTGTCAATCGTACTGACTCTGTCAATCGTACTGACTCTGTCAATCATACTGACTCTATCAATCATACTAACTCTATCAATCGTACTGACTCTATCAATCGTACTGACTCTGTTAATCATACTGAGTTTTATGAATCATAATCATTTTGTATTCTATCAATACATTACACTAAGTAATACTTATAGTACTCACACTTTTATTTCATTACTTTCTTGTTTTGGTCCTTTATCCAAAACACATGTTTCATATTAATCATACTCATGTTTATCATTTTCATATATCATTTTTTAACCAAAACGATTTCATGGATTAAGTTATAAACTAATCAAAATGATATCGTGTTTTCTATTTCAATATGACTGTTATAATGCTAGGTGTCCAAGTCCCTCCGAATTTTCCTGAGAAATATGACCGTTGGAGGAAATATGACCATTGGAACCTGAGGCCTATAAATAGGAGGTCATTTGAAGACAAGAAGACACATTTGTGTGAGACTTTGCTTATATCAATTTCTAGAGAGAGATACTGTGACTTCTCTCTTGATTCGTGCGAAAGTCTTGAGAATGAAAAACGTGAATGACTCGTTATTAGTTTTTTTATTTCTTTAAGTGATTTGATTTGATTTGTGCGTCCGATCAGGTGATAACGATCGAGGGCTGTTGGGGATAGTAAGATGGTGCTACCGATCATCGTATCGAGGGATTTTAAGTGATTGAAAGACAGAGGTGTTGATTACCTACAAAATCAAGGGCTTGCGGGGATAACAAGACAGACGTACCGATCATCATATCGAGGGATTGCGGGGATACAAGACAGACGTACCGATCATCGTATAGAGGGCTTACCAAGGTGGTAGTAAGACAAACCTCTTATCCTAGGTGAAAGGATAACCCTTCTCTTTGGGTCAAAATAATTGTAATACTTTTACATTTCTGCTGCTGTTTGTTTTAAGAAAGGGAATTGTATTGTTTTCCTTTATTCATTCAATATTCATTTGTAATTGTATCAATTACATTCATACTGTTACATATTGTATCGATTGATTCTATACACTATATGGAAGAATCCTTCACTATTGTATTACTCTAATTATTGTATTCATCTTGAATACAATTTCTTTACTTTTCTTATAGTATTACATCATATCATACATTTATATTAATGTCAATTGTGGTTGTTAGTTTTTGTTGTGAAGTATATTAGTTTAAGATCATTTAAACAAATTTCTTGTGTTTAAATACAAATTTTTTAAACCTACAATTCACCCCCCCTCTTGTATTGTTCCATCTAATATACATTTACATATACATATTCAATTCAACATGTATAACATGTGCTAACAATTTTTGGTTTTGGTAAATATTTAGATATGGATGGAAATACTTATCACTATTTGATAGAAATTATAATCTATTAAAATTTGATTTTATTTATTCATATATAAAATAATTCGGCATGGATATTCATTTCTTGGAGTAATAAATTAAGTTAAATTTTATCAAATCCAAATCAAAGGATGAAATTTTTCTTATGAAATAAAAATAAATCAATAAGTTTATTTTTGGTGTTCTCTATCATGATAGTAAAATAATCCCCCAACATTTGGTAAAGGATCTATGAATAAATTTGGTTTGTATTTACCATCATTTTATTGAATCAGTGGTCTTTTCACCCATCATTTATTTATGGATTTATGGCCTCTTAATTACTCATGGACATGTTCTATAACACTCTGTATATTATTTAGGGGGTGTTATTTTTCCCCTCCATGTACCTATTTTCACTTCCCATTCATGTTCGCCTATTTGGAAAAATAATTTTGTGTTATTCTAGATGACCTTCATATTTTACTTTCCCTCTTTCTAAGAGTAAGTTTTATTAACACAATTACGATGTCAGTTTTCCATAAAAGATTTTTCAAATATAAAACACTTGATTACTGATATTGGTTTAAAATTTCTAGGATATAATTTATTTAATGGGGATAATTTAAAACCGTAATATTTTAAAATTAACACTATGTTTGGAATCCAATAGAAAACACACAACCAAATAGAAATGAACCAGTACATATTTTTATTTAAACATGGATGTTATAACCTATCCATTTAATTGGGTATTATGAATAGGGTTAACCAAATTATTAAAATATTGATAAAGTTTTAATAAAATTTAATTATTAATAATTAATAACCACTTTATTTTCATTAAAATCATTTTAAACTTCAAAAATACATTTTCTTTAAAATTGTTTTATTTATCATTTTGTGTATGGGAATTATAATAATTTTTTGAAACATTTATAAACTATATATCATATAAATTATATAATTTTTTAACTCAGAATATCAATGTTAACTTGGGTTCAAATTTTGGGAGTGTTTTGAAAAGATTTATTTTTGAGTGAATAGAAAAAAAATACCAATTTTTCAAATACCATCATTTACGTTCATTGAAAGATCCACACAATGTTTTGAATTTGGGTATAAATTAATATAACTCACTTTTATTTATAATTAATATAATTAATTTCATATTAATTAATATTGCAAATAATATTATAATAAAAATACATTTAGACATTAAATTGTTTTTCAGAATAAGAGTTTTTTCATCACGTTTGTGAGATAATTATAAAATGAATTTTATCCCATTATAGAGATACAACTTGGTAAAATGAATTCCATATTTTTAATTATATTACTTATTAATTTTTAATAATTTCAACTTAATCTCTGGTCATAATGAACAGTAAAAACATAAAAAAGTAATTACTACGGTAAAAAGGTAAATCGTGTTAACCTAGGTTGAAACAAAGTAATAAGACCACTATATTTCATATTAATTTTTATTTAACGAATTTATATATACTATAACACCTAAGTATTTATATTTAATTGTTTATGGTACACTTTTCCAAGTAAAGGGCCTATATAATATTTTAAATAAAGAAAAAGAAAAAATGTCACTCTCTTGGATTTAAATATATATTATGTTTTCACATAAGGATAAATGAAATTTGTTGATGAATATTAATAGTTATTTGTAAAATAATAAAACTATTTTCATATTGATAATTTATTTCTAGTTTTTAGTGATTATATAACTACCTTAAATGCTTACACTATGAAGATGTTGTATTTCTACAATTAATATAAAATAAAATAAAATATTTCTAAAAATAATAAAAATAAGATAATTTTAGTATTGTATGGTGTTATAGGAATTTAATATATTAATATAAAATATTTTGGATTTATTAAATGACTGTAATAGAATTCTATATTTTTATTGATATTTTCAATTTCAAATTAAATTACTATTTCCAAAAAATGTTATTAATTATATTTTATAAAAAAATATATTTTCTTAAATAAATTAAAATTTCTGAAAAATACTAACTTTAACAAGGTTAGTTGTATATGGTTTAACATTTCAACCATTTTCCATTTATGGTCAAATTTTCCATTTATAGTAACTATTTTAACCCCCTATATAATAAAAACATTGATATCACCCTAACTATAAAAAGGGTTAATGTGGATTAAAACAGAAACGATAAAGGTAAAATACTAATATAAACATGTCAAAAAAAATATGTGATACTATTTTAACACATAAACGTCTGTTATTCCAATTATATCTGTTTTAGACTCTTTTCCAGGAAAATTAATTTATATTAATTTAATATTTTAAGAAATTCCAAAAGTTCATGTGCCCTCACTTATAAAAGGGAACCTATACTCCTCTTTTACTCACACATAAAAATCATTTTTATCTCAAATAATCCTATCCCAAATCCTATACTTACTTTAATTATAAATTCTTATAGTCCTTTTTTTATTAAAAATCCATCCATGTAAGGTTTTTGATGTAAACGTATAAAGGTTCTCTGAAGATAAGGTATCGTTCTTAACTATGTGTTTTTTTTTCTACTTACACATCCATAAAATATTATTCAACTATTATGATATAATAACCTTGTTATCTCCCATATACAAATATTTTATTATGTTAATGGAATAACCTACATCGATCTCCCCTTATATTAAATGGGAAATAAAAATGTCATTCATGTGTATAGTGGACTACCACACCATGAATCGGTATAATTTTTTTTCCATAACCACCAATCATAGATTGTTTAAATGATGGATTTACTATATATATATATATATATTTATTCATAAAAGATATATATTTCTATAAAATATAATATATTACATATTTTTTTACCTTTCCATTCATTTATAAATGATATATCCTTTGTGTGTATATGTGGATTACCACATCCATGAAGTGATGTGAATCACTTTTTGTAACCTAGTCACATGAATTATATATATAAGTGTATTTAAATAAATAATATTATATTTATTTTATAATTATAATTCTTTATAGGTAAAATAATTCCCATGTTATTTCCATTATGATGATTGAAAAATTGAAATGTGTCTCTTGCGTACGTATGGTATATTATCTCCATTATTGTAATGTAGTTCACTTTTCATAAAAAATCATGGCTGGTTTTAAAATTATAAATAACGTATAAAAATGATAATTAAGTCATTATTATTATTCTAGTTATTATGTAATAATTTTCCCTTTTACCATAGTGAAACTACCAAAGTCATTTTGGACATATAAGTTGAATATTTTCCTAATGTCCAACGTGAAGTTAATTCATTATGTAATTAAATATATAATGGTATTAAATAATATAAAATTAATAATAAAAATGAAAAATATTCTTAATTAGGTAAATAATTTACATAATTTTATTATTCGGGAAGATAAATAGCATGTGTGATTAGTGGGACCTTATATAAGGGGTTTAATGACTCAATTTATTTTCATTAGGATATATTACTTTTTTATTTTCTCTGATATTAAAAGATTATGTGTGGGATGATTTTTTATTTTTTTATTTTTTTATTTCCCCTGTTTTTATTTGAATTTAAATTTGATTCACATAATTCATTCATTTATTAACTCTATCTTCAATGGTATGAGCTTTATAAGGGATTTCATCACAATTTTAATTCATAGAGGAATGTTTTAATGTTATAAACCTAATTTGTTTTATATGGCTTATATGATACCCATTTCAAAAATTATATCATGAATAATTAATAATTCATGGTATTTTATGATTCAATTCATTTTACTTGATCCAATATTTATTTTTTTTAAAATTTATCAAGAATAAATGTGTTTATTATCCCAATTTACATTCATTAGGTTATAATTATACTTCCTTTTATTTGTTATAAAATATAGTGAGTGAATGGATCTCTAATTTTTCTTAGTATATATTTCTACAACTTTTTTGTTTGTATTTACATATTTTCTCAATATCACTTCATGAATTAATTATTATTAAACAAATTATAATTTTTAGAGGTGTTTTATTTATCTCAATATATTTCTTTTGAGAAATGTTTCCCATCATGAACCAAGATTTCGTTATATTGTTCACATAGTACCACATGATTTAATTTTTACATATTACCAAATTTAATTCATTGAACTTATATATCTATACTATACTCTTTCTTCCAATGAATTTAAATTAGAATGTTACCAAAGTTATAAAGGATTTATGTTACAATCTCCTTTATTTTTTATATTATTTATTTTCAAGGTTCCTTTTTGTAATATCATATAAAATTTTCTTCAAGAAACACATCCCTTTTATTCTCACATGTTCTTGAATGTGGTTTACAAGTTTGGTTTCTAATTCCTCCCTTATTGGATAGATAAACATCAAAAAAGTTTTTTATAAGTAAGATTAATCATGTATCCTCTTGTATATCTACAATATTTCTCTTACATGTCTATATTTTTATTAAAATGGTTTAATAATTTTTTAAACACTATTAAATGATTTATTGAACTCATTTGACCCATGTTTTATTATTTTTTTAATGGATTAAAAATGAATCTTTCTGTTGTTTTCTGAATGAGTTACTTTTTAACTTTTTTACCAAACTGTGAAGGGAATGTTTTTTAAATTATATGGTATGAGTGGAATTTCCCACCATCATTATTAATTAATGTTTTAAATATACATTTATATATTTTCATTAAACTTTTTAAAGAAAATTTTTTCCCTGTTTTTAAAAAAATTAATAGTTTTTAAATTTTATTCTCAAAGTGAAAAGGGTATTTTCTTCAATAATATTTTAATAAAATTCTTATAGTTTTTATATTCATTAATGAAAAAAATTGAAATTTTCAACTATTACAAATTCCGTGGAGATCAATGGTTTCCTTATTAGGTAATGGGTCAGGTGCTATACTCGTTGACGTTTGTCCATCCTGGTCTGTGGCATCAGTTCCATTAGACCCTGAAAATACAACATATATTTTAAAGAAAATAAATGATTATAGTTATGATTCAGTAGGGATTTGATTTAATGATTCCATCCTTACTATTCATTCGGAAGTTTTGCAATCAGTGTGACTGAGGAATGTATTGTACATTTTGTATGCTAGTTCATCCTATACAAATAGTTATTAATTATAAGGAATATTTATTATGTTGTATTGTTTATTAATATAATGAATTAATTGGACTTATTATGTGATGGGTGGGTATTAGGATTACATATCCCCTTAATGCATCAGTTGGACTCATGAGACAAACTAGTTTTGGTATTTCAATGAGGCCTTACCTATCTATATAAGATTTCTTGTCATGAGGTCTTGATGGTAGGTTTATGATTTCCAATATTATATGTTACAAAATTTTGAAACTAGTTATTAATGTCCATGTTATTATTTTAATAGTGATGACATCCATAGATACATTTAAAATTTATATAATTAGTTAAATGGAATTATTTTACAATTATTTTTTTGTAATATTATTCTTTGTGATGATGTTATTGATCAAATGGAATGTGTTTTTAGTTATTTATCTTTACATATTAATTATTACTTATTTACTCATGGTAGATTCCATTTTATATAATAGTTAATGATTATCTAATCTCACCTAAATTTTGTTTCCTTTCCCCAATATATGAAAAAGGAATCATTGAATGAGTTCAAAGATATAAAATATTTACTTTCACTATATTTTGTATTTTATGTTTTAAAATTTAATGTTATATTCAATTGTTTATCTATTTTACAAATCTTAATAAGTTATTGGGTCCTTTGGGATGTGATATCTTGTATCTAGTACCAATGTAACAAAGTGACAACCGCATCTGGTTTACTAGAGTTGGTGTATTTAAAAAGACCCTTGGATCAAGAACCTAGTAAAGATGGAAAAGGAATTCATAATGGAATGGACATCATCAATCATATCCTAAATTATTTCCTAATAGTTATTACTATATATCATAATAATTAACAAAGAGATGGTCCCAAGTTTCAAAAGAATATTGAAGATGTGAAAAAATGGGAATCTTTTTGAGTTCAATTTTGATCTAAAGGGAGTAATGATATTCTATACAAGGATATATATCCCAATTGATAAAGAGTTAAATAAAGAACTAATGGATGAATATCAAATCTCTCTATCCTCTATACATCCTAAAATCACCAAAATTAATAGAGATATGTGAGATTAGGATTTGTATGATAACATTAAAAGAGATTTGTTTAACTATACTGAAAAATATTCGGTATGTGGACAGGTAAAGGAAAAATGAAAACTATCCAGAGAAGTGTTTCATCCACTACCCATACATTTATGGTCGTAGGACAACATCACTATTGAATTTGTTACTATACCTCTACTAATATCTATAGGAAATGATTATATATTGGTAATCATTGATAAATTAAAAAATTCTACCCATTTTATAATTATAGAAGAATATTTCCCCCTTGAGGGACTTAGTCCTCTAAATGTTCAAGAATTTGTGAGACTTCATGGGGTGCCAATATGAATGTTTTCTGACCATGATCCAATATTTACTTCTAATTTTTGAACGATCCTTCAAAATAATATGAATATTGAAGTAAAAAATAGCACATTCTATTATCGTCAAACTGATGGGAAATCATATAGGACTATTCAAACATTTTGTTACATATTAGGGGGTACCTTGATTTTTTTCAAGAGATTTGGGATAAACATATTACATTTGTTGAATTATCATATTAGAACACTTTAACTCAAGAATTCAAATGTATCTTCATGAATCACTCTATGAAAAGTGTTTTATTACCCCAACATGCTCGAATGAAGTTAGCTTAGGAAAACATTTGGGACCAAAAATTGTGAATGACACTAAGGAGAAGATATAAGTGATCTAAAAACATATCAAGGATTCTCAGAGTCGACAAAAACTTATTCTAATAATTGAAGAATAGAATTGGAGTTTCTTGTATGGGATCATCTATTCCAAAAAATACCACCAAAAAAATGGATCATTAGGTTTAAAAATATGGTAAAATAGCGTTCAATTTAAATTTCATCATTTAAGATTCTAGATCACGTTAGAGTGGTTCCCTATTGGGATGCATAACCTCTAAAATTTTTAAATATTAATGATATCTTCCATGTGTCCCTCTTAAGAAAGTATACACTAGAAAAACCACATATACTATACACAAATAATAAGGAATTAGTATATAAACTATCATATAAATAATAATTAATTTAGATTCATGATGAATGGTAATAATTGTTGAAGAACAAGATAACCTAAACTATGAAATTCTTGTCGATAAATATTATGTTTGATGAAAAAACATGGGATCATGAAGACGTGATTAAAGAGAAATGCCCCCATTTGTTTTGAGGTTGGAGAAAAAATTAAAGTATAAATGTTTTTAATAATTGTATAATGTAATGGTCCAAATTTATATAAATGGAATTTATTTAAATTTTATATAAATGTGTCATGATCATGCGATACAAAAAAATGATGAAAACAGAAATGATTTGTTTCATTAATATAGAATATTTTATTTAAATAATAAAAAAATCAGGAAAATTTAAAATATTTCAATGGGTAGATAAATATAAAAAAATACAATAATAGGAAAATTAGGATCATCTTGATACCCTATAATCATAAAAACCAAGAAAAAAATATAAAAATGACAAAAAAAACATTTCTAATCTAATCAAAATTTTAAAAATATAGAATCTATAAGGGAATTGATGTGAATAATGAATTATGGAATAAATATGGATTTACATGATGTAATATGACTATTTTAATAGTGATATGTCTATTTGAATATGAACCTGACCATTAGAAATAGTGACCTGACCATTAGGAATAGTGACCTAATCATAAGGAAAAGTAACATAACTGATGGGTAGTATGACCATTGATAATTATGATATTCAAAAATAAGGACATTATTAGAAGTAGTATATAAAAAGTAATTAAAAAATATGATTTATGTAGAAGGGTTATACGATGGCCTCAAATAGTAGGATCATTACATTTGAATCCAATTTATTGGAAATTTTGAGTAAGGTATCATCACTTGGGTTCGCCCTTTGACAATCCCAAGAATAGCTTCAAGATTTAAGGATCAGTTGGAATCGTCTACAAGATAATTGAATGTTAGTGGATATCAAGACTATGTCAATTTTAGCTTATCCAACCCATTTATATGAATCCATTTGACACCTTACCCTTAGGGAATATTCTAGTGTGATAATGGGTTATGTATCTAGTCTTAAGTATTAAAAAAGTGGACTATTAGTTTTAGAAATGAAATAATGGATTCTAAAATCCTTTTTATTATTATTTTATAAAATACACAAGAATGTAATATGAATATGATTAATAGATTTTTGGAAATAAATATAACATAATTGTATTTTTTTCATATATGTTCACTTTTATGGAAAATTGAATTTTTTTAAATAAAATTTAGTATCATTAATTATTCTTATAAATACTATTTATTTTAATATAAATTATTATATAATTTTATAAAGTCTTGATTAATTTTAATAGGTGTTAGAAAGTTTGTTACGTCAAAAAAATATAATTTTTTAATAAATATAGAATTCAATTTAAATGGCCATATTCTCATATTTATATATTTATTCAAATAAAATAAACATTATATTTGAAATCAACATATAAAAATTATGTGAGGGTGAAATTTTGAGAGTTTTCTAAAATGAATATTTTTTTAGTGATTTGTAAAAATATTGTTTTGTGATTCTTAGATATTTTATGAATTGATAAATATGTAGTAAATATTTAATTATTAATAAAAAATACATGATAAAAATTAAACTATTTTATTAATATATTTTATTTCAATTAATTGATAAAAAATTAATGACCTATAAATGACTTCCTAAAGTGTAAACTGGAAATTAAGGTCTTAAAACCATTATTTTGTGGAAAAATTATTTCCCCATGCTAAAAAAATATTTAATATTGACGTTCGGTTCTAAAACGGAAAATTGTAAAAATAAAACATCTTTATGTCTTAAAACATTAACCAAAACCATGGATAATCTAATGGTTTTCCAGTTTCCATATCCTATATCTTAAAGGACTATATTTAAAAATTAATAATCAATCCTTCAACATTTTCTACAAATAAACACTTATCCATCCCATTTCATTTACACCTAATATATTAATCACTGATTTCCCCTCATTTTTCATCAATATATCATTTACAATTAGTTTATAAGGTACCAAGGAACTCTCCTCAAGAATTGAGAAGCTATCTTGAAAGGTAAGGGATCCTCTTCCTATTCTTTTAGTCTAAGTACATCCTTTATAGTTAGTTTTATAATTTCAATTTTATTATATTCTCATTGTGAAATCTTGGATCCTAGTTCCACTCAGAGGTGCCTCATGTCTGGTTGATATATGGCATCCAGCATGCCTCCCCGTACGCTGGAGGCTATCGACTAGCAGTGAGGGCCTAGGGTGTGTTACTCAAGAGAATATTCCCTTTTTACCATAGTGGACCACAATGTATAAGTAACAATAGATACATATATAATGAATAATATAAACTAATGGAACAAATGAACATGCACTGTAACAACATGACTAGTAACCTGCCATAGTGGATGTTTTACATCACTGAATAATAACTCAAGAAATAGATAATAATACTAAAATATTGGAACTAAATCATATATAAAAGGTGATAATTTATGTCAAGTCTCTAAAAACTAGAAAAAAGGTATACATGGAAGTAGTCAATACATGTTATACAGAGAAGTAAAAATTATTCAAAAAACAATCTAGTATCTTGTGCGTGGGATTGGTCATCTACTATCAAAATCCATCCTAAAGAAAGAAAAAATTATCGACTATCCAAATAATGATGCTTCCCCTTGTCAACACCTATATACATATAATCTTATTTGGTACCATCTGGTACCCAGATAGGGGTGTAATAAATTTCAGAAGTCCACCAACAACGGTGTCAAAACAATCCATTCTACACATTATAAACTGAAATAGTGTTCCAAAATTAATATATTAATGTAAATAAGTATAGTAATGTGAATACCCTAGTACCTACTTCATCCATATATTGTTTCTGAACATGTAATCATTTAATTAATTTTTTTTCTTTTTATATAAGTATGTCACATGAGGTATAACCATCACTAACGTCGTGTTATGATAATAATATTTAAGAATCTATGGTATTATAAGGATTCCTATGATGATAATCATAGTAAGAGGTTATAATGTATCCAAGGAGTCCTTGACCTCAAGGTTCAATCCAACTTAGTAATAACAAGTATCCTAGCTACAAGGGGTCTTAGTGTAATCCCAGGTGCATCACCAAAGGCATTCTATTGTAATATAATTATAACGGAGTCCAAGGATCTTGTCTAAGGTAAAATTTGATAAGCATGACTGGGCTCGATGGGGTGTATCTATAGCGTCGTGTGTCCAAAGAAATCATACTAGATCCAAGGAGTGTAATCAAGGAATACTATTATCTGGCATATATTGAAGGGATCCTATACCGTTATATCTGGAATCCTCTAGTAGACAAGGACTATGTTCCAATGTGGGTATCTCCCTTGGAAACTACCTCCATGAATTATAATGACATCTTCAGAGTGCTCATACCATTCCCTAAATAATCCAAGGTTGGATCAAGTCTAAACACTCTTATAAATATAAAAAGTTTCATATAAAAGAGTTACCTTATATTTATATCATATAATTAAGTCTATTTAGTTATCATGCCTTCAATAATTCAATTTGATCATTCTATCACCTTTCATATTATGTGACTAGGATAATTATGTGAAACCATTTCGTACTTTACTTATAATATATTAGGTTCACTAAGTTTCTATTCCTTATGAAACCAAGTCATTCAATTTCATTAAATTAGTCCATGTAATATATATATATATATATATATATATATTAAACTTTCTAGTTACACTAGAGATTCATTTATTTCATTAAAACACTTACCTTAGATTGATCAAGTGGAAACTACTCATTCTAGTCATTAGAAATTCAGGATTTATTTAATTTAATAGGGCTTACCATTAGCAGGGTCAATCCTCACACTTGAATGGTGTCATAGGTAAACCTGCATGGTTAACCAAGGCATAATTGAGGGAAATCCCATCTAAGGGTCAAAAGAGTTGAGGTATAAACATCCAATTGTCGGATGATACTATATATCAGGGGATCTAGAATATAATCATCATATATATGATAAAGGTATATGAATTAATTTGGAAATTCCTAATGAAATCAGCGTGTACATGAAAATGGAAGTTTATAAAATAGTTATACTTGAGAGATGATTCATAGATTACCTACCATATCCTTGTAACCCTATCATCATCCTCTATAATCCTTTTGTCTATTCGTGATTAGAAGAAAATTAATGGTTGTATCAACACCATAAAAACATTCCATATTATCCAGCATGATAAAAGAATCGTCGAGATGAAGATAGATTAATAACTGAGATAAAATATCTAAGATCTTACTTGGAATAATCTAATGAGACCAACAGATCTTTTATCAGAAAACAAACAAAGGAATGGGATCAAAAACTAGAAGAGGGGAGTTTGCGATATTCAATGTGAAGAAGAGAGACCCCCTACTGCTATGAAAAAAGAAAACAAATAGGTGCAATATTTTAAATAATTAAGGTAAAAGGATTATTTTACACAAAATTTTATAGGTTCAATGTTTGTCCACACGTTTGGCCAAATCATGCACCAACCATGCTTAGTTCACCACCTAAATAGGAGACACACATAGTTAGGCCACATAGGTTTGAAGATTGTGTCCCAACATATGAAATGGCTCTTTAAAAAACAATAGACCATATGCATGGTCATGTGGTCCAATGTTCATGGTTTCCCCAAACTTTGTAGCCTCATACTGGTCACTTTCAAGCCACATATGGTTAGGGGTAACTATGTGGTCTTTTTTACATGATCTTTCTTATCCATTCTACTAGTCTATTTTTTCCACAAATAGAGGTTTCGAGCTCCAATGAATCCCTGTACACCCCCCATCCCCCACCCCCCGCAATAAAAACTATAATTATATCACTAAGAATTCATATAAGTCCCAGAATAAAGAATTAGATAAAATTTACATGGATCCATACCTGAGAGAAAAAAGGCTTTCTTATATTCATCCCCCTTTAAAGGAACTTATCCCATAGTTCATCTTCCAAAGGAGGAAAAACTTTATCTGAGAAGAACTCCAGCCACTGAGCACATATGTCAGTCTCTTATTCCAAATTCTATCATGTACACGACCATTTTTTCATATAACTCATACTAAATGGATATAACAGCCTGAATGATCCTCTATGCTTTGGTCAATAATGTGTATAGTATACTCCTCAAATGAAGCATGAACATCTAACTCAACATCCCTATGATCTAAATTATAATATGGTTCGACTTGATAATGGAGAATCTTTAAAACGTGGAAGATTTCATGAATGGTACAAAACCTCTAACATAATAGAAATCAGGTAGGCTACTATCACTCCTCTCACCAATATCACATATTGTATGAAAAATAAGCGGGATAGTTTTTGTTTCATTTGTATTTGTCTATTCCCAAGATCAGGTGATACCCGCATGAAGGTATGATCCATGATCTTTAACTCTAGAGGTTGTCGGTGGCGATAAGCATAAGATTATAGTCTAGATTGGGAATTATGCTTATGATTTATGATCATTTGCATCTACTCTGAAATATACGGAACTACATGAGGACCTAGTAGTGCTGCCTCTCCTACCTCTAACCATACCAGGGTTGTATATAATGGCCTACCGTATAGGGCCCCATAAGGGCCCATCTGAATCATTTCCTAAATGATATTGGTATAGGTGTACTTGATGAGAGTTATATTATTCTTCCAAGAACAACCAAGATCAAGGACTCATGCCTGAAGCATGTCCTCTAAAATCCATATCGTATATTCCTACTGGACATTGGTCTAAGGTTGAATGGTTGTGTTCAAAATCACTAGTGTGCTCTTGGCTCTCTATAACACCTTCCAGAACCGTTATTTGAAATGATCATCCACATATAGAATGTTATTAAGATGGACTTTATGTGGTTAGATAATATCATTGAAATAAAATTTTACCATCCCATCAACTAAGAAATTCATTCGAATAGGACGGAAGTGGATTACTTTTTTCAATTTATCCAAGACTACCCAAATTACATCGTAAACACAAGGTAACCTTAATAATTTGACTAAAAATCATGTAAACATACTCTCACTTACATTCCAGGACTAGAATAGTATATAAGAATATTTTAGGTCACTGGTTCCCCACCTTCACTGATTAATCGGTGTAAACCCTACTAATAAAACATATTATATGATGTTTCATCTCAAGACACCAATAATGGAATTTAATATCATGATACATCTTGGATATTCCTGAATGTACTTCCCACTAGGAAGAATGGGACTCGTGCATCAATTCATATCTCATATATATAGGAACCAAGAAATTACTATGTATATTTAGGATATTTTCTCCATCCATAAACCAATCTGGAGGTGGTTCATTACTAGAAATACACTCCTGTAGAACCAAAAACTACAGGATCAGAGAGTTTCTTACTCTTCACCCTATCAATGAAATAAAAGGTAACTATCGAGGCTGAAATATAATATTTCTCATGAATCTCCTATAAATACATATATAGCTCATAGAAGAAGTCCATTAATTTCAATTCATCACTCGCTCCCTATATAGCATATGCCAGAGTTTTTTGACTCAGTGTATCTGCTACCACATTTCCCTCTCCATACATATTGGAAAGCTAAAAATCTAAGTACTGAAGATATTCAACCCACAATACATGTATAATATTCAAATCACACTATATAAATATATATTTAAGTCTCTTTTGGTCCATATACACCACAATGTGTTCACCCCTCCAATAGTGTCTCCAGCATAGTAAGGTATGGATAACAGTTGCAAGATTGAGGTCGTGTGTTGGGTAATGTATCTCATTAGGCCTCAAATTCCAAGAAATATACGTAATTACCCGATTTTAAAACATCAAAAATACCCCAAGTTGATTCTTGAGACATCACAGTACACTTTATAGCTTCTTCTAGGCTCTATCAGAATCAGAATGACTCTCAAAACATAACTTCCCTTCCACTCCTAAAATGTTTTTTTGCATTCTTCTGAACACATGAACTTGACACCCTTATTTGTAAGAATAGTAAGATGTTAATAAAGTCATGAGAAGTTCTATATGAAACACATATATTATTCACCCATCCACTAGAAATTATTTATATCAAACAATTTCTTGTCCTTCTCCCAAAAAACCATAGCACTCACCTTCTCTGGGTCAACTGATACTCTTGATTTTGAGATAATGTGACCCAAGAAGTGATATTTTTTGATACATAAGTGGAACATAGAAATATTATCATAAATATGATGTTTTATCATTGTATTCAGAATTATCTCAATATATCAAGCATGGTCGCTACGATTTTGATAATACACCAAGATGTAATCCATAAAAACCACGACAAAAGAATCAATATAGGTGTGAAAAACCCTATTCATAAAGTCCATGAAAATGGTAGTAATGTTTGTAAGACTAAAAGGAATGAAAATATAATCATACAGATTATACCTACTATAACAATATGTATGAGGTATGTTTCAAGGCCTGAATCGCACCTAATAATAGACTGATCTCAGGTCGATCGTATAAAACAACCTATCTCTTCATATGTGATCAAAGATATCATCTATCTGAGGAAGGGGATAATAGTTTCTAACTATAAGATAGTTCAAACCACAATAATCCACACATAAAAAAAGGGTCTAATCTATATAATTTTTGAAAAACATTGGTGTACCCATAGAAAAAGTACTAGTCCATATAAAACCTATGGTCCTCAAGTCCTAAAACTTTCTCTCAATCTCTTATAGCTCAATAGGTTCCATCCTGTATGGAGGAATGGACAATGGTGAATCTCCCCTATACCTACCTCTTAGGAGGTAAGCTAAAAAATATTTTGGGAAAGACATCCCTGAAAAGATCTAGTACCAAATGATAATCTACTATGTGTACTCCTTCATCCCCTATGATGAGACTAGAAATATGGGTGGTAACTCAAACTATCCTATGATTTTATAGTCTAGGTCTACCAGCCTAGACATCCCACTCACCCTTGAGGAGATAACTACTACCCTATGGTGATGTAAAATACACCTTATGACGATAGAAATCCACAAGGGTGTGGTATGGAACCTTCCAATCCATCCTAAGAATCATATAATAGTCCTTCATCTAATGGATTTTGAGGTCCCATTAGAAGTAACAACTTCCTACATAAAGGGAAAGTCCATGAAATGTAATATTCCATTAGACCATACATCTAGTGGTTTTTCTAGAGTCCTAACACTATAGTAATACTAAATTTAAATCTTGATACTTTCCTTGGATGTTAAAGATAAAGAATGTTAAGAAGAACCTGTTTAAAATAAAGAAGATTCAATAGTAGATGATACTAGAATAGCTCCTCATCTAGTATGTGGTTTTACACTCTAATCATTGGGTATCAGCTGTATTGCATGCATCTAGCCTGATCCATGACCCTATAATATAGATATACTACCCAAAGTATCACCACTTTACTAGAGATACAAATCAAGGGCATGGATACCATTTCCATGACCTCTTCCTCGACTAGTCTTTCCATCGATTCTTCAACTTCCCACCAGATGTGGCATAAAATATCTTTCCTCTGAAGGTGGATCTTGTACAAATCCTCCCCCACTACAATAATATGTAGAGTTCTGACAACCTCTCTGAAGATTCTCTATATGGTTGCAATAATGGCACTCCAAGTGGTATCTATCACACTAAGACATCATATTCCCATATCGTCCACATTGATGGCATATAATAGAGCTTCCAGTATAGTTACTCTGATTGTCATTTCTCTGACAAGAGACCTGAATGGAACTCTTTTGGATACCAGAATAAATATTTCCCTAACTCAACACTAAACCTCTATTCCAGAGCTATTTCCTTCCCTCAGGTTGTGTTTTTTTATAAGGTCCTAATATAAAATATTAAAAAAAAATTAGGTAATAGAAATACATTCACCTGAGTTTGTATAGAATACCCAATCCCATCCATGAAACGTCTAAAATTTTATGGCTCATCACCGGCTAGAAGCATTGAAAAGTGTTGTAACTTAGTAAATATCACTAAATAATGCATAAATAAAATATCACCCTTCTTTAGGTTCATAATATCTCTGTCTTGTCCATACCTTAGTGTTTGAGGAAATAAGAGATCATATAAGGCCATCTGGAAGTCATTCTTTCCATTCCCAAATGATGACCAGCCTAGGTAATCAGATCCCACCCACCCTTGCTTAAATCAGGAAGAATATAGGTGGAAATATTGGCATTCCACTCTATAATAATCTATATATAATCAATTATAGAAATACTTTACTCTATCCAATAATCAGTATCCAGAGGGAATCCATCCCCTGAAAATTTTGGAGGATTCTGTTGATGGAACTCATTAGTCAGGTCAACCATAGTAGGTGTTGGTTTTGGAGAACCCTAAATAGACTAAATAATACATAGAAAACCCTCTTGAAACTGAGAATCAATTCCCAATTTAGGTATAGAAAGTAGTTCCTCAACTGGTACTCCAAGCAGTAAGAATAAGGGATTATGGCCCATCACATCTTGAGCATGGTCATCACCACCCTCTTGGTGAATGATATAAGGATGTCGTGGTGGTATAACTCTATAAATTCAAAGGAAATTTTTCAGATCATGATTTAAGATCTAATAGAAGCACTAGAAGAAGAAAAACATACAAATAGGGGCTCAGTGCCCAAGGAACTACCCCAACTACCCACTTAGAAGGATATGGTATTGGTAAGTGTTTTTTATTTTATTAAAGGGGGTCTAGTAGGTAAAAGGTTAATAGGAATTTTTCCTTTTTTTTACTAGAAACCATATAATTTCCTAATTCAGTATTTAAATTTTTAAAATTACATTTTCTTGTATACACATATCAACTATTTATTTAAAATGGATACCCATTCCTAGTGAATAAGGAACCATATAAATTATCAATAAAATCAACACACATTTTATTTCTATTTAACCTTTTATAAATTCAATTTCAGAATTTAATGGGTAATATAGGATGATATGACTCATTAAATTACCCATTCCAATCCATGAGGGCTCATACACCTCGTGAATTGATACTAGAAGTCACTCAATGGTAGCCAAAAAAATCTATTGTAACCATAGGTACATAGATGACATGGGTAGAAACTAGCTATTTAAAAATCCACTATCAACCAATAGATGAAAACATTATTTATATTGATGGTGGCACTTTAAATAACAAATCCCCTACCCTATAATAAAATTTTGGCAACATAATAATAAATATAAAGCATGGATCACTCAACAATTATAGGTAATAAAGGTAAATGTGATCAATGAAATGCACCTATATGGAAGGAAATATGGATGGAAAGTGTATTATATGTGCCTATAATGATTCATGTGACAATTTTCCTTGCCCACATCTCATCAATCTAGGGTAAAATGAAATCCTCAACGAGACAAATAATAATAACCATTACTTAGAATGTGTGTCACCTAATAGTGAAAGTATATCAACTGTAATTGAAAAATTATATAACAAAAATTCTTATTTCAAGAAACTCAACATTTACCCCAAATATAGATTATCTTCACACAAGAACAACTGATAACCAAGTTTCATAGTGTTCCAAATATCTTTTATATTCTCTAAAAATAGTAAATAATGAAAGGAAGTGTTATGATACCACATTGTGACATCCCAATCCCGGTTTTCTCTTAGAGTTTTTCCAAGATTGGTTGGTCACATGGCCTCAAGAATGCCTCCCCATATGCTAGAGGCTACCTACAAGTAGTGAGGGATTTGCATGTGTCAATGGGAGACTATTCCCTCATAACCATAATAGATCATAGTGGATAAGTAATGATATATAAATATCAGAAGAATTATATTATTAGTTGGAATAGCTGAATAGAAACTATAACAACTAGACTAGTAAACCTTCATTGCATAAGTAATGTAAAAATTAATAATAACTCAATAAACATAAAATAATAGTCAAATAGGGGAACCGAATCATATATAAAATAAGATAATGTATGTTATATATCTAAAAAACTATAAAATATGTTTACATGGAAGTAAGAAATACATGTTATACAAAGATGAAAAAATATGCCAAAAACTTTCCATTATCATAATTGTTTTCTCTATCATTTACTACCAAGATCTATACTAAATTGAGGAAGTAGTTTCAAGTGTCCAAGGTGGGATGATTCCCCTTTTCAACACCTACACACATATAGTCTTCCTAGGTACAATCGACTGCTCAGATAGGGTGTGAGATAAATATTATTAGGCCACCACCAACTGCATCTATACCATTCAGTATATAAAATATAAACTGAAATAGTGTGGAGGTATGTATATATAAATGTAAATCAATACACTAATGTAAATATCCTAGTACCTACTTCAAACTCACATGGTGTCTGAACATATAATAATTTCATTAATTATTTATTTTCTAGTTTATATAACAAAGTCTTGTAAGGTATAACCATCACTGATATCATGTCATGATAATAATATCTAAGGATCAAAGGTATTACAAGGCATCCTATGATGATGATAACATTAAGAGGATCCATGGTAATAATTGTGGAATCCTTAACTTCAATAGTTGAGATAACTCAGTATTAACAAGTAGCCTTAGTTTAATCCAAGGGGAATCAACCAAGTTATTCCAATGTAATATAATTCTAACTGATTCCAAGGATCTCATCCAAGGTAAAATATGATAAGCATGACTTGGCCCAATTGGGTGTATCCATGGTGACACATGTTTGAATAAATCACACTAGATCCAAGGAGTGTATCCAAGGAATCCTAATATTAGGAAGATAGTGAAGATATCTTACAGTATCAATTTCGGCATCCAATAGTAGGCATACACCATGTTCTAATGTGGGAATCTCCCTTGTAAAACATCTCCTTGAATTATAACGGATTCCTCTATGTTCTTGAGTCATTCCTTTGGGAATCCAAGGCTGACTGAAGACTTTCTACTCCTATAAAGATAAAATGGTCCATATACAATAGGCACCTTATACTTATATCATATAATTAAGTCTTTGTAATACTCATGCCTTTAATAATTCAATTGGTCCATTCCATCACCTTTCATACAATGTGAAAAATCTATGAATGGCATGAAACTATTTGGTACTTTGATTACTTAATCATTATTTAGGTTCAATCAACTACATTCCATTAATCATAGAAAGGTGTGTTATATTTGTGAAACCAATTCAATCAATTCCATTCAATTAGTCCATGTACTAAAAATATTATACATTACAATTATAATATAGATTCATTTATTACATTGATGAAATTAATATAGAATGTTCTTGTAGAAACTACATGTGATAGCCATTAGAAATTAGTAATTCATTTAAATTAACAGGATTTACCATTATCAAGGTCACTCCACACACCCTAATATTTTCATATATAAACCAATGTGGGCCACCAAGGAATAACTACTGAAACACCCTTTATGGGGTAGAAAACATTGAGGTCTCAACCTCTAATGGTGTGATGATACTATATATCAATGGCTCTAGAATAAGAGAATGATGAATATAAACAAGGAATATAAATTAAATAGTAATATCATAATAAAATAATGATGCACATAATCATAGTAGTTTATAAAATGGAAATACTTGAAGGATGAGTCCAAGACCACATATCTTAGCCCGGTAACACTCTCCCCATCCAATATCAACCTTTAGGGGTGAAATATAAATAATGGATCAATGTCCGGGGAAAATGGAATATGATCCTACATAAAAAATGTATCTTTGATAGGAAGACAAATAATGAAATGATATAAAGGATTTAAGATCTTACTTAGAGGAATCTAATGAGACCAACAATTATTTGATCAGACACAATATGAAGGAAAATGATCAAAAACTAGAAAATGGGAGTTTGGGAGCTCTAACATGAAGAAGATAAACCCCCTTCTGCTAGAAATAAAAAAAATGAGGAGGAGTAATCTTATACATCATTAATGTAAAATGATGATTTTAATATAAAATTTAGTGGAATGTGGTTGGGTCACACAATTGGCCAAACTATGTGGCAACTGTGCTTGGATCACTACCTCAAATGGGGATGCTCACTACTAGGCCACACATTTCAGGAAACCGTAACCCAACTATGTAAAATTGATCTACTAAAAACTACAGACTATCTACATGGGTGTGTGGTCCAATATGCATTACTTCCCTAAACCATAAAGCTTTATACCACTCGTTTTCGATCCATGTGCTCTTAGGGGTAACTGTACAACATGTACCACACAATTTCTCTTAATAGTGAAACCAATTATTTTTTTCCTACCAGTTGGTGTTCCAAGCTCTAAAAAAGCCCCATACACACCCAAAAAATAATTAACTCCCTAGGAATCTATATTAGGTCCAATATAAAGAATTAAAATTAATTTAAAAGTATCCATATCTGAGATAAAAATGGGGTTCTTATACTTATGCACTTATTATCATTCCATTATTATCCAAATTTTTTCAATCAATGAGATACATAAATTTTCTATCCTTACAATCATTCCATAGACAACTTTATATAACTATTATTTTGGGGAAATAATTCTTTTATTTTCTATACCTACCTATTTTTTATGAATACCCAACATTATTTTCATTCAAGTGTTTTTATATAAATGTAATTATACTTCATTTATTGGGTATTTACATGTATGAAAACAACACTCCCTTCCCATGTGTTTTAAATGATTAAATGTTCATGTCAGTAAACACTTATGTACTCAATTATATATATGAAACATATTCTCTATCCTCCAAAAGTTATTACAAAAATTCATTATTATGATCTTTATGGCACACATGATTTAATACATATGAAAGGTGAACCCTAACATCACTCTAATGAATTAGGTAAATAATTAATCTCTTGAGTTGACTTATTTATGATACCTTGGTGAATAACTTTAGTCATTTATTTTATGACACCTTGGTGATGAACCCTAATGATATTCATCTGAATACATTATTTTTATATTATATAAATTTTTTCATATTATTATCATGTACTTATGATTATTCTCTTATGTTATGTGTCATGTCTTATCCTTTATGATCACTCGTATTCCATTTCCATTATGTATCCCTTATTGGGATCTATACTCACCCATTTATATTAATGTAAGACCCTAGGAAATCACTCACAGTGAGGTTAAAAAGGATAGAATAAAATAAAAGGCTTTCTAGTGGATTAAATAATTCTCAGGTTTTCCCTTTCCATATATACATCATGTATTATGTACCTAAGACACTAAACCTAAAAATAGTATTATTATGTTATTAATGTTATTTGTTTTCAAGTAATTGTGTTAAAAACATGTAATATAAAGGTGGGTCACCATACACGAGTAGGATAAAGTGATAAAGATAAACTGTTAAAACTAGGTTGACTACATACAACATAAATCACACATTCATGGCATGAATGGGTTACTCCTAAAATTATAACAGCCTCACACCCCCCTTCACATGGAATGAATAACCTCATGATAGAATCAAAAAGAGATATAAGAAGGAATTTCATTGTGTGAATTAATATATTATATATTTTTTAGCATTAAACCCTCTCCCATTCCCACCAAAGCTCCCAAAAACCAAAGAATAAAAACAAACCAAGGTAAAAATCCAAACAAAAAAAATAAATATAGGTTGGGTTTATATTATCTATATAAATTATATAACTTTTATAGTTATGAATATAGAATGTAGTTTTTCTTTTGATAATTCAGACAATATTTGGGAGCATGAATTAGAATTGTGAAATATTATTCTATTTTTTTGTATTATGTATATGTGATATAATCATGGTTTGGTGATTTGGGGGTAAACATTGATTCTCCTGGGTGAATAGTGGTGGATTTGGAAGATATGAATTGTGGATTTAATAGATTCAACAATGTGTGAAGTCTAGATTTATAGATAGTGATTTATTAAGTGATAATCACCAAAGACATCTTAGGTATGAGTGGTCATATGGTGGGGAGGTTTTAACAACAAATTTCTTGACAACAGTGATCAAAGTTCCTAGGTTTAAATTTTAGAGAGTTAATGTATGGGTATATTTGAGCTTCGGGAAGTAGTTCATGGGTAGTTTTTCATTAATGGATTTATATTTTTTCTCAAGTCTTTAATTATGAATTATGAGGTATTTTTTAATGTGTTTTAATGGTTTTTAGGGGTTTTGAAGTTATAGATACCTAAAAATGGGTTCCATTAACAGTTTAAAAGTATAAGATCTATCAGGTACCCTATAACCCTATAAATATCCTTAGTTGTATGGGGATGACACTTGGTTCACAGTGGTACTAGGAGAAATACATGATGGGTTTTGTAAGAGTTTCTTCAATGATGGTGTTTTGGTCTTTTCACCCTCAACCCATATTACTTTTATCTCTTTTCCCCATATATCTCATTCTCCTCAAGTTGCATGGGAGGGCCCCATTAGAGATCCCTTGGTCCTCACTTGCTCTATATTATTTTCCCTTGTTTCAAGGTGAATCGATATAAGTTATTCAGACCAAATACTAACATAATCCATCCCTTTATTTTCCTCATTAATCTTCTCCCATTTTCGTCTGACATCTTAGGATGGTTGGGGATTATAAGGTTAATTATAATGGATTGTAGTGGAATTCATCCTAACCCTTGTGGAATACACTTATTTCATTTATAATAGCCTCTTTTTGGTCGATATATTCCCATTCATCACCATTTTGAATGAATCCTGATGTCTTATGATTTAAATTTTTTATTCTAAAATTTTTTCTTGTATTGTCAAAATGATTTGTTGGAATTGATTGATACTTTAATTCATTATATATTTTTGGTCATTTTTTGCAGTCAACAGGTTTAGTTTTCTCTTTTTATTTTTCACTTAATTTATTATATTAGTTATACAGTTGTATTTCTATCTTATTGAATTATGATTTAATTATTTTATTGAATACTAATGATCATTAATGGTTGTCATATATTGATAAAATTTATGTTAAGTGGTGCTGACTCACTGATTCATTCTAGAGTTATTCCCAAAATATTATTTTGATCCAATTTAAAAAATTATTAGTAAATATAATTTTATTTTTTAGGATATATAAATATATAGTTTATTGATGATATTTTACTATAAGTAATTTAAAGTTTTCTAAGGGGTTTGTTTAGAAATATGTAATAGAATCTTATTTTTTCTTTATAATGGTTTAAAATTTAACTAACATGTTTTTCCCTTATAGATACTTTATGAGTCTTCAATCTCATAATTGGTTCTTCCTTGATTTGTGATTGAGGAAACCCATTATTAAGTTATATCACTTACCCTAAATGTCAAACTTTATTAGACACTCACTCTTTGATATCAATACTAAGATTAAATAAAACCCTTGAGATTTTTTTTCTAGAACCAACATGAGTAAATCATGTATATTAAATTTATACCCACGAACAAACATATTTGGTTTATTGAATATATAAATAAAGTGTACTCCAATTAATCTTCCCTAAAATATATAATGGTAATCACTTATTTCCACTTAAACCTCAATAAGATTCAAATCATAAAATATTTCGTAACCCAAGGATAAGATGGTTATTCAGTGAAAATGTGGTGCATTGTTTTATGAGGTTGGAACAAGTTATTAAACATGAAGATATTAATGATTTTAAAATTCACTAAGATCTGAAATATGATAATGAAAATTGTTTTCATAAAAGTTTAAATTATGGAAATATTTTTGGAATTATATATTTTTAAAATAATTTTTATTTTATTATTCACTTCATTAATCTCACTAAATATTTTAAATTTTTCACAAAATATATTTTCACATTGGAACTCACCATTCAATAATTTGAAACTTGGTGTCTGAAATAAATGTTTTGTCACATAATGTTTTGTTTTTAAATCATTTATTGTGGGACTAGAAAACTAAAAAGGTAAAATGAAATCTTTCTCAAACATATTCTTCTAGAGTAATTTCTGTATTTACTATATAGTCTTGAGAACTAACACTAGTATTCACTATTATAATACCATGTTCATTTTTTGTACAATTTTTTGGATGTTTTAAAATAAATTATCAATTGGCTTCATTGGTGTATTCTTAGGATGTAATGGGAATTGAGTATGTTATACCCTAGTGTTTTCATTAGTCTTACACCAGCTTGTTTTATCATTATAACTTATTATACCAAATTCTTAGGATATTTTACTAATTTCTAAATGCTTGTAAACTATGTTTTTTACTTTCATGTTTATTGGAGTTGATTATTGGTTGTGTTTATCATGCATATAATTTAATGTATATTGTTTCTTTAT
Source organism: Viscum album (assembly GCA_963277665.1). Classification (NCBI taxonomy): domain Eukaryota; kingdom Viridiplantae; phylum Streptophyta; class Magnoliopsida; order Santalales; family Viscaceae; genus Viscum; species Viscum album. The sequence continues at coordinate 635,438,088 of OY728146.1, read as the reverse complement.
TAAATCTAGGAAACTATTTAATCCTTTTAATGAACATTTTTATTGATATAGTTCACAAAATTTCGTTAAGAAATTATATTTTTTATTATATATAATGGTTTTTTATTTGATTAAGGGAATGTTTATATTTCTTAGATATTTTATATTATTGTTATAAACTATTTGATAAAATTCAATAAAATAAAAAATAGTTAGAAAGTGTGGAATAGGTTATAAATCTGTAAAAATGTTGAAATTATTTGTGATTGCTGACAATAATGGACTTACTCATTATAATCATTCCACCATTCCATAATATGGTCATAATGATTTACTATCATATATTGGCCTAATTATATTTCTATGTGATGGGTAATTATGTCCATAACTTATTTTCACACATCTACTCATATGTATGGGTTAATATATGTATGTGTAGATCTATTCAAATGCATAGATTTTTACTCTCATAAGGTATATCCTTAAATTATCATCTCTAATATTTATCTAATTACAAAAGTATGTAGAGTGAGTATAAACTCTCTAGGTATACAATGTTATTTTTTGTATTTTATACTAACCAATGTATAGATTCATCAGTAAAATTCTTCTCTACTTTATTATTAGATGGTCAAAATCTTTTATAATATATGTTTGTAAATGTGTATTCATGTTTATATATGTGTGTGTTATATGACTATAGTGTTGACACACTATTGGAGGTTTCCTTCTAATAATATTTTTATCACTCCCTATGTGGACACCTAAGTGGACATGAAACTACTCAGTTTATGAATCTCATGTACATACTTGTACTCTAGTAAGAACTGGATCACACTTGATTGTTTAATGCATTATAAATGGAAGTGTAGTTGTTTCCTAATTTAGAGTTGAAGCATATTATAGGTGTTCAAAGGCCCCATTTGGCACGCCACCTATTATTCCTTTCAGGCCACCTTCATTATTCCATGTTTTTCTAACAGAATTATTATAGAATTTTTTGTATGACATGGGATGCATATGGATGGGTCATGAATAAATTTATTTAGAGAATTATGCATTTTTTTATTCATTCGTTATTTCTTATCAATACCTATTTGGTTAAAAAAGTCAAGGTTGTCCAACTTACATAAAATACATTCCCAATTTCTAATATAGACTATCCATTAAATATATTTATAAAAAATAGGAAAATCTTTCCCCAATATTACATAAAAACCCATGATACTAGTCTCCATACCATGGGGATTAAATATTTTTACTAGGGTAGTAGTGAAAATGATTCAATTGTTTTGTAGGTATTCAAGTCATTTATGTTACATTAAAAAGGACAATATCACCACTCTATTAATGGAATCATCATAGTTTACTTGTTCTTTATTCTCCATGATCAATATATATAGGAATCAAAGTGTTTAGATCATTCCACATGGCTAAAAAATTGGAATATCTGGATTAAGCTCCATTATCCTTTCCCATGTGGGTAGCTTCTCCTTCATTTAGATTTAATTCCAATTTTCTATGTTGTTAATCCATTACCAAATTAGTCAGGCATGGATATAAAATTATTCCTTTGATCCCCACAATCCATTGAGGTTCTTCATGTGTCATAGAGACTGATTATCACCTCCAAAATTTTTTATCTCACTTCATTCCTTCTATATTCATCATTTATAATCACTCTCTAATTTTTTAGTTATATAATAATACTATTAAATCATTTTTAGTGCCTCTCCATTGGGAAAATAATTTCAAAAATATTGATCCTTAAGGCTACATTAATGATAATGGATCTTATACTAGAACATTTGGTTGGGTTGGAAAAATCTTGAATCAAAATTATGATTCCCAATAAACTACATTAGAGTTATAATGTATCCTTTTTTGATTTCCTCAAATTATGTTGGGTGGAAATATATTCTTGCGATCGAACACATATACATTTTGAGATAATGATTCCTTATGTTTTTGTTGCTTCCAAATTGGTTGAGAAGAATATTATTGAGTTTCTTATTTTTTGAATTCCATGAAAATTGGGTGTTATAACACCCATTTAATTCTATTTATAATATAGTATACTATTTGAGGATAATCAATCATTGATAGAATAATGTAATCTTTGGAAGTAGTTTACCCTCTATTATGCCAAGTATATAATAAACCGACCATAATCATTACATAATCCAATGTTTTTAGTCAAGGATTCATTTTCTTTCATTCATGGAGATCTTTTAGGTTTATAGTTTTATAGAATTAGGTCCTAATCCTTACAAAAATAATTATTACATCACAAAGTTTAATCCAACACTATGTATCCATTTATCCTATAAAATAAAGAATTTACGATATTATGGGTTTTCGTTTCATGTCATATCATCAAAATTTTGGTATTGACCTCATCCCTATGCCCAATACTCCTTAAAACCCTATTAAAATCATTTCAAAACATGGGATAATTAAAAAAAATCTCATTAAGGTACAAAAATAAAAACAAAATCCATTACTACATGAATAATTATAAAAAGTTTTCTTTTACAAAATGAAATTTCAGTTCAAAGTAAAAAAATTATTTCCTAAGAAATCAACTACTCTACCCAAATATTTTCATAAAACATGTCATATTAAATCATAAAGGAAAAATAAAACACATAAATAAATCTATTAAATAATGAAAAACTCATTCAATATTTACCAAAGTAATAATTTTCACCCTTAATAAGTAGAATATAATTTCCATTTTTAAAAATAATCTTATTGAATAAATTTTTTAAATCATAATATTTTCATAAAACCCCATTGAAATCATAGATAAATGACTTAGTTAACTTGAGGCATCATTTTCATATCACTCTTAAATATGGATTAACCTTCATGGTTATAAATAGAATAAACATCGAGGTTAAACATAGAATAATTATCATAGTTACCTTTGGAATAACCATTATGGTTACACTTGGAATGAAAATCATGGTTACACATAGAATATCCATCTTGGTTACACTTGTAATAACCCTCACTATCAACTTCGAAACATAAATCCTACCCAATGCATTGGAGGGACACCACGGACCCAGTTTTTTGGTTTATAATGGAAACAGTAGTCATCAAAAATAATTCCCATGAATGGTAACATCTTCATGACACTTAAACTATTTCATAAAAATATTCTTTGAACACATAATAAAACATTATTTTATCTTGATATATCCCTTTCAATTAAAACCCAACATTAAAAAAATAAAATTCCCAGAACAAAGGGAAGGATAGTTCTTCTTTAAATAATACATGGAATATTATAAAGGGGTCCAAAAATAAAATAATGGTTACAACAATGTAAAATGTAAATGAATCCATATACGTTTAAATAGAACATTAATTTGGTCTTTTTCTCAAAACATTTAGTATAAAACTTGTAAAATGATTTATTTTAAAACCCTTGGAAAGAAAAAAAAGTGACATAAATGTACATTATAATTTATTTATTCTCATATAAATGCATCTGTTATATAATTTTATGAATATGGACATGGAAGAGAAATATTCAAAAAATACTTCTTTAAAACAATTAAAAAAAATTAAGGAAAATTTTACCTTATGTAAAACCTTAAAGAGATTCATTTTTTAAAACATTATAACAAATGTAAAATATTTCCAAAATTGACCATTATTTTCTATTTAATCAAAAATAAGAATTTTTATGGAAAATTTAGAATAACATGGATATGGATGTAAAATGGTTTAAAGGGAAACATTAAAAGATTATTTTTAAAATAATTTCTCTAACCTAGAGTCTGACTTTTCACATATGTTTATAATCTAGCTCTTCTTTCGAAAACCACTTAATGTTTACACCAAAATATTTATTAAGATGGTTTTATAATAAAAAAAGGAATATAATACTTGGGTATGGATTTATAGAATTTATTTTTTTATGTATTGTCTAAAAAAATTCTTTTTAAATTTTAATATAAGAGGATAGGATGTGATTTTTATAGGTGAGAGGAGGGAAAATCCTGGAATTTCTTAAAGTATTCAATTAATATAAATATATTTTCATATTAAAATATCTCCAAATTTATAATATAATAATATAAGAATATTTTACATCATAATCATCTCATAAAACAAATATTGGAAAATATTAGGTGATGATTCCACCATTAACTTTTTGTTTTAACTAATTTAATTCATTTTTTACAATTATTAAGGTATTTAATTTTTTACCATTTTGGGGTCAAGAAAGATAATATTAAAGGAAAAATGATAAATAATTGTAACATTGTTGATATTATCATCCATTTACCATTCACTTGGATAAATATAATATTTTTTATGAATTTTAAATAATTTAATAAAACATTATTTTTTATAAAATATCATTAATGTTAATTTCGACACTATTCATTTCATTTGAATTTGAAAACATAAAGGAATATATGGAACAAGAATATAAACTATTAAAACACCCCAAAAATTTTATAATTGTCTATAAAATTTGTGGAACACAATAATTCATTCATATTATATTACTTTTAATTTTTTTAAATCATTTATTATATTTTGCATTTAATCAAATAAATATCATGTCGGTGTTCTGTATGCATTTGAGATAGTTAAAAAATTTATAAATATTATAAATAAATAAAAAACATGAAAATAATTTAATTATTGGAAAAATAACTATTAATATTTATTCAAAACTTTCTTTTTTCTGTTTTTGAACACATAAGAGATATTTAAAACAAAGTATTACATTTTGTATTTTTCTTTCCATAAAGCTTTATAAAGGTCACAAGAATTTCCATTTGACAAAAAAGGACATATATTCAAATAATAAATGATTATGGATGAAATATATTAATCCAAAAAAATAATTCATTTTTTAGAGTTACTTTTTAGTCCTTATCATATTATTTTTACCCTTAATTATCCATTTTGACATTAACCATTGTGATATATTTTTAGTATTTTTACTATTAATTGTCACCAAAAATTTATCTATCCTTATTATGTAATATTAATTATACTAATTCTAAATATCTAATGAATTTTACTAAATTATATTCAAAGAAGTAGATGAATTATTTAAAATTTGAATTGTAAAAAGGAGAAGAAAAATAGTTTTTTGAGAAAATGCATTTCAAAGTATAAAAATATTTTTAAAAAAACTCAAGTATAAAATTAATTTAAAATAATATAATAATGTTATTTTTTAAAAAAATTAAATAATTATATTTTAAAACTAATTAAAAATATAATTTTACATCGTAAATACTTGAAAAGAAAATTTAATTTTAAACAAAAATATATATTTTTCACTATTAATTGAAAAATAAATCTTTTCTGATTATTCTAAGAAAATAATATTTGGATAATTTTTAAATACTTATTTAATAATTAAAATACATTTTTTTGAAATTAAATTCAATAATTTTAAAATTAAACTCGTAAATAAACATTATATGAAAATCTTTTAATAAATCTACTTCCTTTTTTATTTAAAAATAATAATATGTTTTTATTACCAATATAAATATATAATTAATGAATACTAATAAAAATGAAAATGACTTATTGTATAATTAAATGGTTCTTTACATTCTGACCCCTATTGGAAATTATGGGCTCACTATTTTATTCACTTATTAAACAAGTGGAGATATATTTCCCTCATAGCATTTTCATATTCCAATGTTGTTTATTCAACCATATGGTTTTTCCGGAAAACCATAGTCAAGTGAATCACCTTATTCCACAACACTTTTTATATGTGGTTAATAAACAATAATTTTTTCCCTCAGAAGAAATTTTATATTATAATTTAACGACCTTGAGGCCCAAAACATGAGATTAACTCAGCACATATTTTCTTAACCTTGAAATAAGAAACAAATTTGTACCTAAGAAAAACATGGAGACAAGGCCACATGGTAAGAAACTGATCCATATTTATATATTATTTCATATGGTCTAATGAACCTTGGATAAGTATTTCACTTTTTACCAAAACAATATAACACTTTTATATTTAGATATTTTATGAAAAACAAGATCACTTACCTCAAAAGAAATATATTTCCTCTGGTTATATTCATATATTTCTTGAATACACCAATTAATCCTCATATGTTGTTGAATAATATTTACCTTATTAACCATTTCATCAACCAAAACTATCCCAAATACCTTTCTTTCCCTAACTGCATCCCAGAAAATTGGATCCCAACACCTATTTCCATATAATTCCCAAAAAGGCTCATATCTATATGATGGAATGAAAACTTTTATTATAAAAAAAATAGACTAATTAATGGTTTTGATCCCAAATTCTATGGTGATCAATTGAAAAAACGTAAAGAATTTATTTTAAAATCTAAATTATTTTCTTGGATTTTCTGTAGGATTAATGATTAAAAGTTTTACTGGAATTTTATTTTATACCCAATGACTTGTGAAGTACTTTACAAAAAAATAAAAGTGAACCTGGGATTATGGTCAAATAAAATATAAAAATTAACTCTATATAACCTAACTATCTTCATTATGTAAAAATGAGAAATTTTATTTAAATACATAGTATCTTGAATAGAAATAAAATGTACAGATTTAGTTTATTGAACAAGAATAACCCAACTTAATTATTTCCTCATGATGTTCTTGGTAATCCCATCATAAAATCCATGGATATATTTTTACAATTCAACTCTTCCATTGGAAAATATTAAAGAATCATCATTAGTAATTTTTATTATATTTTATCCTATTTAAAAGTCAAACATTTCATGAAAAATATATAAAAATATCTTTTCATTCTATCTCACAAGTAATACTCTCGAAGGTCTCTATACATCTTAGTGCCACCAGGATGAACGGAAAATAGGGAACTATGAGCTTCACTCAACAATTCCCTCTTTATATAAGAATCACAATGCACAAATATTAATTTTCTTAATCTAATAACACCTCCTTAATTGACATTAAACTCTAGAAACTAATCCTTCTTAACATACTCTGTATTTTCCTATAAATCATGACCCTCCTTCTCAGATTACATAATTCTTTATGGCAGTTATAATTGTACTGAATCCTAAAACAAAATAGGAGAAGTTCCTATATTCATAATTTATAAGAAAGAAATCATCAAATCACTAACCAAGGGGTCATGTTCCAAATTTAACGTGGTTTGTGTAGAATTATTTTTCAATTCATGGAATCTTTTCTTTTATTTTAATTACCATGATGTTAATGAATTGTGATGTTATAATCCTTTATCAATTTCTCCCATATCCTCTATCACATTTTCAACTATTTCATAGTGAATATATACCTAAAACTTTTATTATCAGTATATATTTCAAAATTGGCTCTATATAAATGATGGATTCAAATTTTTAAAGAAAAAAACAACATCTTATAATTACATATCATGTGTAGAAAAATTTAACTAATGAAGTTTAAATTATCATGAAACATAATAAATTACATAATCATTATGAATTAGTACATAACCAAGAAATTTTAAAGAAAAATCACTATAGTTAAAAAATCCCAATTTATGGATTGTAGATCCCAAATTAAAGCATTAAATAATATTTTTTTCAATTCATAGAAACATTCATCACATTATATCATCCAGGTAAACTAGAATCCTTTCATTTTAACTTATTTAGTGGTCCATATAATCATATAAAATCAAAAAACTATTGGTAATATCTTTCTAATCTAATAAATCTATGAATCTCAGTAACATTTTTAGATCTTATCCATTCATCAATCAATTTAGTCTTAATGGGATCAACTGTTATTCCATATTTATTTCTGATGTGTCCTATGAATCAAATTTATTATATCCAAAAATCACATATTCAAGATATTCCTTATAAATTTATTTTTTTGGGTTTGTATAACAATCCTTTGATTAATTTCCTAATTCCCCTGATTTATTTCAAAAAATTAAGATATCATCAACAAAAGAAACCCCAAACATATCTAATTATTCAGTTAAAACTCTATTCATAAGATGTATAAATATATTTGGGCCATTTATAACCCCAAATGGTATAACAAAAAACTTTTATTGATTTTTTCTATCCCAAAATGGTGTTTTTGGAATGTTATCCTCCTATGCCTTTAGTTGATAGTACCTGGACCTTAGGTCAACCTTTAAAAATATTGAGCTCCCTTGAGAAGATCAAATAAGTCATCAGTATGAGTTAACATATACTTATTCTTTATAGTAATATTATTAAAATCATTGTAATCAATGGAAACCCTTATGGAACCATCTTTCTTTTCAACAAATAATAGGAACACGCCATGGGGAAGTTCTTGGATGAATGAAACAATTATCAAGAAAATTATACAACTAGTTTTTTGATTCTATATGTCTAATTGAGTCATTCGATAGGAAGGTTTTGAAATGTGTTTAGCATCATGAACTAATCAATAGTAAATTAAACTTATTCATTATATATAACACCAGTAAACTCATAAATAAAAACATCCATGTATTATTTTAGGACTGTTACATCGTTAATCTATAAATTTCTCTTATTTTCAACAACATGTGAAATAAACATTTCATTTACATATTTTAATAGTTTCTCAGCTTCTTTATTTGTTATAAAAGATATATATTCGTTTTTGTATATAAACTAAAACACTTTATAAAGAAAAACTTTTTTATCGCTACAATATATCATATCATGGTAAACTAAGAGCCAATGCATACACATAATAACATCAAACTCTACTAGGAAGAATACAATAAGTTTTCTTGGTAAAATCATTCCACATACATTAAGAATAATATTATTATATTTTCTTTTTTCCTTAATACATCCCCGGGGTTTTTACACTAAATCTTAGATTCATTTCGTCAGGTGAAAATTTTAAATTACCAAAAAAATCTCATAAATGAACAAATTTGTAGGCCCAGAATCAAACAAGACTTTATCATAATATGAATAATCTAAAAATGTTTCAATTGCCTCTTATCTTAATGGACCAATATCCAATAAAGTTATTACAATGGATTTCAATATACCCTTAAACATATAGTTTGGCTTCTACCCATCATTTGTTATATTCTTTAGATACTCATATGCATAATGACATATATCACTATATTTAAAACAAATTATTACCTTCTTATTTAAATTGGCCTTACCACTACCAAGATATTTTTCATTGCAATCACATGCCATATTCTCAGACTTAACACATCAGAGGCACTTCCTATGTTTCATAAGTTTTTCTCCATGGTGTTTTTACCACACATTTCACAATCTATAAGCTTGATTTTATTTCCATTATATTTATTTGATAGGCTCTTTCCCATTACTCTCCACCTAGACCACATTTTAATCTTATTATCATAGAACACCTGATCATCTACAAATTTAATTTCCACCTTCTCAACACATTGAAAAATTTTCTCATAACTTTTAAATTCATAGGAATATACTTCCCTATGATATTTTGAATTTAATTTTGAGTAAAATTGATTTATTTTAATATAAAGATACAAGTTAAAATATAGTGTATTCGTTTCCAAATAAGTGATGTTTTATTCATATGTGTCTACTAAATCTTCCTCCTTTTATTTCAATTCCATAAATTGTTTTCCATACTAATTTGAACCACATTAGTAAAACATTTCTCAATGAAAATATTATTAAATTCATCCCATTAAAAGGAATAAATATGTTATTTCCATGATATTCTTAACAATTGACCAACACTAGTAGGATTCACCATTAAAATAATAAATAGAAATAATTTTATTTTGATGAGTTTAATAATCCATGACATTGAATATATTTTATAAGGATTTAATCTATCCATCTTCTATCACTGGGTCAAAAATAAACTGAATTCAAGAGGGTGTTTCCTTATAAAATGCTCCATTGTCGATATATTCCTCTATGGTAGATTTATCTTCTCCCTAACATGGATACCACCACTATTTAAACCTTTTCCAATTTATCCATCATAGTGAAAATATTATCAGTTCCAATTCCAACTATTCCATGTTTTTAATCTGCAAGGATATAATCCTCTTGGTTTATTTTTACTATAACTTCAATATTTTCTCGATGGAAAACCATTCTTAACAAATACATGTTAGATGATTCAATATTAAAATATTAAAATATTAAAATAATATATCAGGATAACTCTAAATTAAAATATACTAAGGGTATTTATAAGAATTATCCTAAACTATAAATTTCTCTAAACCATTTCTCGAATACCAACTATAAGAACCCGACCTTAAACATTACATGATCTTGAGTGTTTAGTCACAGATTTATATTCCTGCATTCCTAATATCTTTTAGGCTTATTTTTTTATAGAATTCATTCATTACCCTTAAAAATAAATATTATACCACAAAGTGTATTATTGCACATAATATCCATTTTTTACACTAAATAAAACATTTAAGATAATATAAGTATTCTTTTCCTGAAATATCATCAAAATTATGATCTTAACCTCATCTTTTTTCGATGTTATCCATAAAAAGCTATGAAAACCATTTTAAAAAGTAGTATTAGAACAAAAAACTCAATAAGGGGGATAAAATGAAAAAAAAACTTATTCTTACATGAATATTTATGAAATTTTAGTTTGTTAAAAATAAAATTTGGGTTAATAATAAAAACATTCTTACCCAATATATCAACTAATTTTCAAAAATATTTTTATAAAAAATTTCATAACAAATACTAAAGGAAAAAAATCATAAAGGAATATCTTAAATCATGAAAAAACAAGTGAAAAACTTTGACAAATTTATAATTTTCACCCATAAGAAGAAAAATATACTTTCAATTTTTTAAAATAATCTTTTTGGTTACCTTTTTAAATAATAATGTTATCATAAAAATCCCATAAAAATATATAAATCATATAGGTAACTTGAGGAATTATTTATTTTTCACTATTAAATATGGAATAACTATCATGGAAATAAATGTAATAACCATCAAAGTTGCACAAGGAATAACCATCAATATTACACTTGAAATAACTATCACGATTACACTTGTAATAACCATAATTGTTACACTTTGAATAACCATCATGGTCAAATTCCAAACATAAGTATTACCCAATGAATCAAAAAGATATCAAGGACCCACCTTTCCTTTTTCTATAATAGACCACTCATCATCATAAATAATGCCTCAAAACCATAACATAATAATAACACATAAAATAATGCATAAAATATTCTAATCACTCGTAAAAAAATATTCCTAGAACTTTATATATCCATTTCCATTAAAACCCAAATTTCAAAAACAAAAATTCCCATAACAAATGTAATGACTATTTTTCTTTGAAGAAAAAATGGAGGCTTATAAAGGAATACACAAATAAAATAATTTTTGTGGTGGAGGGAAAAAAATTTAAACCGTATACATTAAAATTATAAAAAATGGTTATTATGAAAAAAACAATCTACATATAACATTAAATAATATTTATTATTAAATCCTTTTAAGGAAATTCAAAGGTGACATAAAATATAATGTATTATTAATTTATGTCCAAAAAAATACATACATAAAATAATTTTAAGAATATGGAAATGAAATAGAATAGTTTTGAAAAACATGCACTTGTAAGAAAAATACTTTTAAGGAAAATATTAAAAAGAGTATTTTTAAAACATAGTCTCTTACCTTGAGTCTGAATCGTTACATACATTATTTATTTTCCTCTTCATTATCCAACCACATAAGGTTCACATAATAATCCTTCCTAGGTGGAATTTATAATTATACCAAGGCCTCTAACACATGGGTAGGGATTTAAGTAAAGGATTTGGGTGGGTTATTGTTGAACCCAAATTCAATTAAGGTGTGAATAAAATAAAAATAGGTGATTCCCTTTTATAAGTGAGGGGGTGGGAACTCTTGGAATTTCATAAATTAATAAATTAATATAAATATATTTTGAAATTAACATAGATCAAAATTGATTATATTCATATATAATATGAATTTGGGTTAAACTCCTCTCATAAAATATAAATTGTAAACTTTTAGGTGATTTTTTCACAGTTTCATTGTTTTTTAACCAATTTTAACCTTTTTGAAAATTACCACAATATTAAGGTTTTTACTCTTTATGGATAAGAAAATTATAATAAAATATAAAATGGTTCATAAATTGACCATGTATGATATTATCTACCATTTACCATTATTTTTTCCAAATATATGATTTTTAGTAACATTAAAATATTTAATAAAATCTTATTTATTATCAAATATCATTAATTTCAATTTTTATACTATTTATTTAATTTGAATTTAAAAACATCGATACAAATATGGAATTAGAATATAACCTTTCAGTCAACATAAAAAATATATAATTATGTTCAAAATATGTGGAAAATAATAATTCATTAATATTATATTACTCTTTTGTGTTTTTAAAATCATTTATTTTATTTTCCTTTTAATTAAATAAATACTACATAAGTGTTGTGTAAAAAATTAAGTTAATTATATAATTACTAAAAACTATAAATAAATTACAATCCTGAAAATAATTTCATTATTCTCAAAATATCCATTAATATTCATTCAAAACATTCTTTTTCCCTTTGTGAATTTATAATAGGAATTTAAATTAAGATAGTGATATTTTGTCATTTTCATTACAGAATGTATTATAAAGGTATCAAACATGGACATATGTAAAAAAAGGTCATATATTCAAATAGTGTATTATTATGGGAGAAATATATTTATCCAATAAAATTAAGGGAAGTATTAGAGTTACTTTATATCCCTTGTCACATTTTTGTCCCTTAATTAACTTATTTTACTTTTATCATGGGAAAATATTTTTACGGTTCTTGCAATTAATTATGATAAAAAATTAAGCCAAATTTATTACAGAATATTAATTATTATAATTAAAAATATTTAATAAATTTTACCTAATTCAACTCACATAATTTTTATAATTAAATTTAAAATTAAATTTGAAAAACATGATGAAAAACATTTTTTCAGAAAAATTCCCCTTTAAGTATAAAAATATGTCTATGTAATATTAAATTTCAAAATTAATTTATAAGACTATAATTGAGATGTTTTAAATAAAAAGTAACATCTTTAGTTTTAAAAAAATCCAAATAAAATTTTTACTTTTTTAATACTTTAAAGTAAAAAAATCAATAAAACTATATTTTTTATTCTTCATTTTAAAATCAATATTTCAAGAAAATTATCAAAACTCAATCTTATGATAATTTTTACAAGTTGAATTCAAAAATTAAATTAATTTTTTCTAGTTAAAATACAAAAAATTTATAATTAAATATTTACATAAAACCTTATAAGAAAATATTTAAATAAAATTATTTCCTTTTTGATACTTAATATTTTTTATAATAAATATAACTATATAATTCATGAATACTAATAAATCGGAAAATGATTTATTCTATCATTAATAGGTTCATTAAAAAGTATAATCTAAAGTTCCTCCCCCTATTCTATGTTGGGGTTGATGTTTCCTTGAAATCTTACTGCAAGCTCTATTGGACAACTAATGTACACTTAGGGATGTGATTATTAGATAGCATTTAGAAGGTCTAGTATTATCATGTTTGAATAAAATTATTAAAATACTCTATTATTTATTACATATTCTTAGGGTGAAATCCCATTCTACTTTGGTATAACAATTCCCTCTCTATTGAGAGAATCATGAAATATTTTCTATGGTATATACAATTATTCTTCCATCGCGGATTATGGTATATCCCAAAACTTCTTATCCCTCCAATATTAATCTTACACAACTGTTTCAGTCTCATTTTTATTCCTACATAGTTTATTTCCTTTCATATAAAAACATTATAACATTAATTAATGTTTTTTTTAAATTATGTATTTGATGAATGAAAATAAAAACATGAATACCTTCAATTTAATTCTCATTTTCATGAAACCCAAAATTCAGTAAACTATTGTAAAAATTACTATAAATATACAAAAAATAATTCAAATGTGGTTGAAAAATACCATAAAACAAGGATAGATTTTTCAATGGACATTCCCCTATATTTTAGTTATTACTTTTCCACAAGTAATTTCTCTCAAAATGTTTCTTTAGGATCCCATTTTATCTCAATTTCAATTCATTGGTAAGTGAATAAGTATATAAACGTGCATCGCCTTTCTAGATTCGTTTTTTAGGTTTATCAAGAATTATTTAATTCCACACTTCTTTATACAATAAATAAAAAAATAATATAAGTAAATTTTCCCTTCTATATTTGAGTTTAGTACAGCCCTAACTATCCATTTTTTTGAATAGGAACATTCACTATTTTTTTAATACATGGCTTGTGTATTGCACTTATTTATTATGTATTATTAATCTAGAACTATTTCATCCCAAAACAATAGGCCCCATTAGGCTAATTGCAATATTCAAGGCATGGAAGTAGAACTTTGGAAACCATCTCTCATATTATATTTTTACTATTTATACATGGATTTATTTTTTTACTCACAAACAAAATGTGTACTCATATTATAAAACCTCAAGTGGGTTCCCAACTACTCATTTTACTCAAATTCAAATGACTTATTTGATTGTTTTTTAATTTATATACCCATGGTTTCATCTTAATATAGTAAATAATTCACTCAAATTCATGTTTAAAAATATTATATGTGAATGTTATAATAAAATTCACCTAACACCTATTATTTTAAACTTCACTAACCATATTCATAATAAGAGACACTATGTTCCCAAATTAATTTTTCTGATGGGTTTATTAGAAACAATTAACACATAATAAATGAAACAAAAATAATTAGAAACCCATATTAACAAAATCATCCATGATTAAAAGAAAAATAATTCTATATAAAAGATTATGTACACATTTTTAACAATTAACCATTGATCAACACTTCTTTAGACATACATTACATGATTTATAGAGAACACTGATAGGTATTTGAAGGAATTACTCCTCCCTGTTGCATCCATAGGTTTCATTTAATCTCCCATTTCATGGGAAGGACCCTCCTTTAAGCCATGGTATACTAGTATCTCATATAACCTTTGTAAGTATAAGGAAGATAGAATAGATAGAAATTGACATAATCTTGTGAAATGTTTAATTGCCTATTTCAGTGGCTATATCCTCCTTTTATATTCCATTTGAACACTCTTGTGTTATTTATGAATCCACTCATTTGTTTCAAAACATGTGACTGAATTCCTTCAGTTACAAATATTGTAGCCCTAGAAAACCCATTTATCTCATGTGCTTTATTAAATGGATCCTTTATAATTATTAAATCCAACATGGAATAATTATAATTGATATTGGAATTCATTCATCTACCCAAAAAATCATAGAATGTAATGTGAATCATACATTATGATTTTTGAATATTATTTTTCCCAGTTATTCAATATAACTAGAGTAAGGTAATGGAATATTATCATATAACAATCATTATGATATCTATTATACATGGATATGATATTTATAGACTTCTATGCATGTAATACTCCACTGTATATACATATATTATATAGTATGATATATCCCAATTCATATCAAACATTCATTGATTTATTTCATATCTCTTTTAATCTCCCACTTGCACTAAATGCTAATAGACTCTTTCACTTTACCTTCTATTATATCATATGTTATAACTTTTGAAACCATATCCCAAACACCTTTTATATATCTCATAAAAAAAATTCAAATTTTATCATCAGTTTCACCTTATATCACCTCATAGGTATTACACAGTGAATGCCCATCCAAAACCATTTTTGAATAAACTCTAATGTATATTTATATTACATCTCTAAGTGAAACTCAATCCCCATCTAGTTGGAAACAATTTTTAATGCCATGGGACTATGTAGAATTAAAAAAATAGAATTCAAAAATTAATTAATATATATGTATATAAACAAATAGTGCCCTATAGAAAAGAATTAGTTCTCTATAATCTCTAAAGTGATCCAATGTGAACTCCATCAAACACATGTACCATTATATTTATACCCAGTGGATAACTTTTATGAAATCATGAATTTTAATATGATCCCTTTATCCAAGAAATAGAGAAAAAATATGACATAGATTAAGTAAATATTTTATATCTTACTCATATTTTATTGATTCTTTATGTATAGGCTAACCAGTTCAATGAATACATCACATGTCATTCTGCCTTATAAAATATAAAATCACATGTCCCTCACTCGGTATATATTCATATCACAATTCTTATCTTGTTATGGTCTTAAACTTTATTATTCTATCTAAATTAAGGTACCAGATGTCATACTCAACATATAATTGAAACAATCCCATCTTGGTTAAGGTCTAACTGAAAACATAATTAGAAACATACTCAATCACCTCTGATTATCTAATCCTTAATAATAGTATAATAAATTAATCATAGTATTAAGGTTCTCATTTTCGGTATCTGACAAACATCTTATATTGGGTAAATCCAAATAAAAAACATTTTCCATGTGTATACCAATGTCGTTATGTATGACACACTATGTGGAATACTTGAGGGTAATACAACACACAATGATAGTTGTGTGACTCAATAGGATATTTCACATATCTATTAAAATCCTACTCATGATAACCTTAAAATTTCATAATATCATATAATACTCCATGATGATGTTTTTTTATGGATAAATGAATATTGTATTTTAAGATATTAATTCATGTAATATATACAACAATTATTAAAAAGTTAATTCTACATGTTATAATAACATGATATATTTTATATTCTTAAACTTTTTAACTAAAATTAACAATTCCATACATAAGCTCCCATATAATTATATCTCATATGATTGAACACTAAAGAAGACTTATATCTGCTATACTTTTAGGGATATTTTAAACTCAATACATCTCTTTATAATTCTTAAAATATCTCTACATGATTGTATGATAAAATTTTAATGGTATATTCCTTTATAGTCTATTAATTTTTGTTATTTGTATTTTTGAGGTAATGGGGAGATATTGTAACAATAGTAGAAGAATGGTATTTGTAGGTTTCTACTGAAGGTGGTCATTCATGGTGTGTAAATATGTGTTGTGTGGTGAGAGGTTAGTTTGAAGGTTATTACATGGTATGATAGAATGATTTATTATTGGTTCATAATACACAAGAGTTAAGGATTTTTTTTCTATTTCACTATAGGAAGTGTGGTCATGGAGTAGAATTGATTTCCAAGATGTGTAGCATTTTGTGGTGGATTTTGGTTATGTGTGTAACATTATACTTGAAATATTCATCTAATAAAATAGATTAAACATATAACATGACAATCTTGTCTATTATATAGTTTTGGAATTAAAGTTTTAATTTTTTCATGAAGGTTATTAGTTATTTAATGATATTTTTCATGAATGGTATTTTTGGTGTAACTTTACTCATCATGGTATAGAGATCAAGTGTCCAATTCATGGGGTTTTGTGCTGGGTGACATCACATTATAGTCCCTTGAACATGGTGATACACTTTTTCATTTTTATTTTATTTATGAAGTTAGTAAATATTAATAGGGTTGATATTTGGGGGATTTATGACATGATTTAAATAGGGATGTTTGATACCATCCTTTTGTGGCATGATGATGGTTTATAGAAACATTTTAAATTATTTTTCTATCTTAGTATAAAATTGTATGTCCATCTGAATTCTTTCAGATATATTTATTTTTTCTAGAACTCCAAGTAATTAGTGGTACCTATTTTTATTTATGTGAGACTTATTTGATATATATTATTCCTTGTATTTATAATATTATTATCCTTCTTTATAGGGTTAGATTTTTATTTTCTCCTTCTCTCTTAAATTATTATTCTTTGGAGTTTTTTCAGTAGTGTTCTATCTATTTTTTTTCTAATGGGTTGTGTAATTTATGAAGGTTTATTTATTTTAGGTTAATAAATGATTCCATCGGGTTTTCTTAGTAGTGTAATTATATCCTTCCCTTTGTTATTATATAGTGGTTATGAAGCATCTTTTGAGGTAGGTTATTACTAAACACTTCTTCTGTCTTCTATAATAATATACTTTATTGGATTATTGTGGATTATTTCAATACCCTTCCACTTATTATTTATTATTTGATGTTTGGTTACATTTTTTTGAGTTCTCATGGTTTTTAACATAGGTAAACTTATGTGAAAACACAATTATGAATGAATGAAGATAAATAGCAATGATAAACTATGTATGAATAATTTGGAAAGGGGGAAATGAAGTGAACATGATTTATGGGAAATCTTGTTTCCTCTGATTTACCTGATGTTTTCTGCTAAGGTTCACCTAAATATTCAAATTATGAAAGAACATTTTCACCTTCATAAATGAATAATTATTTAAATAATGTAATAATACAGATATTTTTTAAAATTAGAGTATGGAAAATATTTTTTGTTGTTGATTGTCAGTGTATGATGTTGTGCTTACTATTAATTTTGTTGATCTTATAGCGGAGTGATATGATTTGTTATTGTATATGTCTTCATAAACATAGTTCAACTAGTTTATGGGGATGATATTTGAAGGTAATGGGATAAAAAGGGGAATGATAGAAACTGAATGCAATTATTATTAATAAAATGTATAATGGTGTGTGTAATCAAACCTAAAATAAATTAATGGGGTAGTCAATTTGAATATGATGATGGTCTTTTATGGGTTTTTAATTATAGAAATTAAATAATAATTAGGATATCAATAAATTATAATGATTTAATTTTATGAACATAGCTATAATAAATATGTCAAATAATTATTTAACATCTTAAAATAGAAATTTTATTGATGAATGGGTTTAAAAATGGAATAGAAAACATAATGAATTTAAAACTTATTATAAATTGTAAATAGTGTAATTAGAATAATATAGTATCATTATGTTTTTAATTATGTGTTCTTATTTTCTATGGTTTTTGTTATTATTTTGTTTATGAATTTTTGTGGAAATTTTATATTTCAGTGTGTGATTACAATGTTAATGTTTGAAATAGGAAAGTGGTGATTGGTGTGTGGTTTTTTTTATATAATGGTTGTGTTTGAGAGAGTGTAATGTGGTAAATGGGGAAGGTATGTGGATTAATATGGGTTGTGATGGATTGAGGTATCTATAATCATACTAGTTTTAATTTCTTAATGTGGTGTATGTGCTGTTCTAGAAGTCCCCATAGGGTATTGATGTAAATATATATATTGTGGGTCATGTGTTCTAGGAGGAGGTTATCAGGTTTATTTCATTCATGTTCAAAATATCATATTATATTAGATATCATAAGATAATGATATAGATATTCATTCATGGGTGGGGGACATAAAAGGACTGGGGATGTCATGAGATCCATTCTCTCTATGTTTACATTATCCTTCTGATGTTGGGACATAGATGTAGAAATTTGGTTGTGTGGATATGGATCTGTGGTGATGTGGTTGTGGATATGTGATGATGTGGTATTTGGGGGTGGAATGGTGGTCGGGGATGAGATATTTTGGTATGAAGTTCTTTATTATGGTGGTTATTTTTAGAATGGAGTGATGATTGATATATATAGTTTATTGTGTTCCATTACAATATATCTGGTCAGTTAGAGAGGGGTTGTCTCATTATCTTATTATAGGTTTGAGTCGGTATAGTCTCTAAGATGAATGTTGAGGGTGATGGGAAATTTTATAGTCTTTATTTTTATAATTATTATGGAGTTATTGATATTTATTGATTTTTTTATAGGTGATTTTTTGGAATTAAAGTTTGGGAGAATGGATTAGGATATTGTAGGTTACGATGGTGGTTGTGTGGAATGATGCATATTTTGGGGTATACTATTTATTTATTTTTTTAAATTTTATGTTTATATATATAGTTTTTCTTTTTTGATTGATATCACTCTTTCTTACCCTTACATATTTATTTCACATAGATATTGATTTTTTTTAAGAATATGATCCTACTAGGTACTCCCAATTTATCATTTCTAAATATCTTACTAAGTGTTTTGTACAATGGTCATGGGAGGATGAGGATACTTTTTGGGTAGCTCATATGGAGTTTAGTTGATTATTCGGGGTCTTAAGTGCATGTTTTTTATATTCATTCTAGATGTTGTATATGTGGCATAAAAAGAGATGTATCAGTTGTAGTAATATATTTATAGAGAGGTATTTATTTAGGGTTTACTAGTGTTTTATTCTAATCATTCCTCTAATTTTTATAAGGATAATTCCTCCAATACATATATTTTATAACCTTGGTTCTATTATCTAACCAAATCTCTAATAGAGGTGGGATTTTTGGGTCACTCTCACCTTTGTTACAGGAAAAAGATGGGTTCATATGGGGGGGTTCATAAAAAAGAGGTATCGAATATTATTTTTGATATTTAAGGTATATTTTACATGGGATTGGTAGGGAATTGGTGAAACTTGAACCTAGCATGTGATATATTCTAAAGAGGCAAGTTCGGATATAGATATTCAGGTAGCCCATTGATTTGATTCCAGGACATTGGAAACATACTGAAAATGTAAATGTTATAATGTTATAATTTCAAAGTATAGGTCATAAGAAGGTACATGCATTATGATAATTAACTATAATAGAGAGTATATTCTTAGGTATATTTATGTTTCCCTGGTCTTATTTATATGATGCAGTTTCTTATGATTTATAGTTTTATTTTTAAAATTGTTACATTGTCTTAGGGTGTGGTAATGTGACAATAAATTTGATTTCATGGTTTAAAAAATCTTACATAACCCTGGATGTTTCATTATCATGATTTCTATAACATTTTTCATTTTAAGTTGGTTCAACTTCTTATTATTGAGATATGTAGCATGTTGATCTTCTTCTATGATATTTAGAACTATTAGTAAAAAAGTTCTAAATAATTATTATTATATATAAATTATAATTGTGAAGATCCATTATTAAAATAAGTTTCCCCTAATAAATTTCATGTCGTTATAGTGAATTTATTGTTTTGAATCCATGCATAGATGTATTTTAATTACCATAACATTTTTTACAAAATGTTTCCTTCCACTCAAGATAGATTATATGAATGTTTTAATAATTTGTTATAGAAAATTATTTTTATCATTGAATTCTATATTTGATGGAATGTGACTAGCAATATTAATAATAACCCATCAAATTCAGGGAAATTTTTCATAAATAAACTTGTTTCTTATTTTTTGGAATAATTAATGTTTTGAAATTATGGAATATTTATGGGTTATTTATTGAGAAATAAATACCATGACATGTTTTGTTTTTTGAAATATTAATATTCATGTTTAAAGGTATGTTTTCTATTATAATAATTTATCATATTACATAAAGTGTTAAAATGAACAACATTATATGGAAATAATATCTATAAGTTAAAATAATGTTTTCATGAATATCTATAGAACCATATTAGAATGTTATTCACTAATTATTTTAGTTCTCTTTATGTTGAATAATTAATCAATATTTTATTAGGAAGGTTTTTTATTGGGATTGATGCACATGAATATGAAAAAAGTAGTATGTTGCCCTTATATAATATGAAATTATATATTTAACATCTTGTAACAATTTTTATTTACTCATAAACACCTATTCTAAACATGATTTGGTAGGGTCTCTTTTAGGGATGCTTCGGGTGAAATTTTGAAAATTTGGAAGGGATCATGGGCAATGAACAGTTAGTGCACGCTTTTCTGAAACTGTGCACTCTACCAGTGCAAGCCATGAAAACCCAAGAAGGGAGGATTTTCAGGGATGGAACACACTTTGAAAAATTGTTCCCCATCAAGGAGAAACTATGAAACCCAACTAGAAAAGGGCCCATGGTTAGGGCACATGGTTTGAAAACCATACAGCCCTACCCAGCAACTGATGCACACATGATTCATTTAATCCAAAAATTATTTTACAAAATACTGAACCCCTATTCGGACCCCCCCTCTCATGCCTAACTTGACCTAAAATTATTTCTTAGGTATTATAGGCTCTCAAGGACCCATTTTGGATCTTCCAAACACATTATGATGTGAATAAAAGAGTGAATATCTTAATTCAATCATTTCATGGTAAGTGTTATTATCTCATTCCCTATATCCCACTCACTCATCTCTCCTCACTAGGTTTTATTATATCTCCTTTATTTTTGGTGGATCTAATCCTTATTGTTTTAGATCTTTAATCTTGGTTTAATTCTCAGATCTCCTTTGATCATGTTCTTCATTGGAGTTTCCCATTGCAGGCGTTGTGTTTCATGATCCCATGATCCTAAGGTATATGGATATGTTTCAGATTTTCTAATTTATTTAACCCTAAATTGGTTGATTTAAATTAAATTGCTTGACCTGAATTTAATTTCTTTCAATTTTTTATTAAAAACCCAATTCTACTGAATTGGGGATTTGAATTTTATTTGGCATGAAATTTGGGGAAACCCCCAATTACATTGAATTGGGCATGTTAGTAGAATTTGATGAGAATTTGTGAGTATTAAATTTTTGAATTAAAATTGTGGAATTTAATATGTGAAATTGAATTGTGAAATAGATTTTAAATTTGATTTTAATAAAGATTGCACAAATTGTTTTTATATAAATCCATTGGTTTAATCTTGTAAAAAGGCATGATTTGATTAAAAACCCATTATTGTTTTTAAATGAGATTAGTCATATTGAAATGGGATATGAGTTAAATTTTATTTTAAATAGTTTTTAAATAAATTTTCAGTATTTCATTGTTATTTCACCACATGCAATCCTAGGTAGTTAGTGATTTATTTGGGAAAACACGCTAAGATAAGAATTCCCAAGTAGCGGATTGACACTTTTCATCTCTAACATAAACTTATTGGCAGATATTATCCCTAGTGAGATGTTGGTTAGTATTCTTTGTACAAAGTTAGCAAGACGCATGTGCACATTTTTGTTATCATCATATGAGTGTGTGAGGATCTAATAACCTGGAACTATCATACCTCTGGGTAGATAACCATATTTCTCATTTGGGATTATTTTTATATATATTACCTTATTTTTAAACTAATTTACACATTTCGTTGGAATTTATAAGAACTATTTCATATAAAAATGTTTATTAAGTCATTGTTTCAAATATTTCCATCAATTTAAATGTAAATTGTGATTTTATTTTAAATATTTGTTTGTAATTCCATACCTATTTTTTAAAATTGAAATCCTTATTTGGTTAATTAATTGTGGCATATTCTTATGGAATCATTGGTGAGACCCATCTAGGATTTTATATCATACCACACATATACCTTTGGGATTTTTTATATTTCTTCCTCCTAGTTTTGAGTAATGGAGAAACACTACTTTGAGGTGGTAGTTGTTTTTAATCATTGGTCTTGATTTTCTTTGTTCACTAGGACTTGGGTTATTTATCCTATTTTATGGTACTCTATGTTTGTACGTTGGGTTGTTTATACTTATTTTAATTCTTATATAGTTCTCCCTATAGAATTTTATTTTGTGTATACCGACTTGTATCACATTCTTCCATTGTGTTTCTAGAAAATGTTTTCCAATTATCATTTTTTGTGATGCCAAGTGCTTATCGCAAACTCATGGGGATTGGAAACATCTTTTGATCTATGTCAGGACTAGATCTGTTATCAAGGTACCACGGTGTATGGGATGGTTCATGAAAATGTGGAATAATATGTGAGATTTAAGACACTTTTGTTGTTCTTAGTATGAAATTTCATTAATTTTTTTTCGGAATTAAGATGTAGTTGTGACTGATTGTATGACCAGATCTCAATGCAATGAGCCTTAAGTCACTGTAGTGGTTTGGGAGAAACGTCTTGAGGATTATTTTTAGTCTTTTACCTTGTTTTTATTTTGATAGGATAAAATCCAAATCTATTTTTCATATCTGACAAGATTAATTTCTATTATTTATCTTTTTTTTAGTGTTAATGTGATGTCTTCAATGTTTTCTGTTGATGTTGTGTAGCATCATAGATCTGAGAAGACATGAAAACTAGATCCATGAGGAATATACTAATGAATATTCGTGAGAAAATACTCCAGTGGACTATAATCTGGTTATGTTTTTGTGTATATTATCTAGCCTCTAGAGTAGGTACCTGCACCAATTCCCATTCAGGATCAAGCTATGGAACCTCAAAGGGATGTTTTACAGAATCATGTTCAAGATTTTCTTCACCAAAATACACCAGCATTAAAAGTCTCTAATAATCATAAATTTGAATAGTAATTTTGATGATATATTGAGCTTCTATTTGAGTTCTTGGAAAAGACTAATGAAATCGTGGTGAAATGTGCTACCCTCAATCTAGAGGGGCCTAGCCAGAGATAGTGGGACACAATGGTGATAGAAAAGAATCATTATATATTAGAGTGTGAATACTTTAAATATATTTTCACTGATCATTTATATCCAAAGAATATGGTGTTGGCCAAGTATTTAGAGCTTTCCAAACTTGAGAAAGCTAACAGAATCATGACAGAATATAAACATCTCTTTAATAATATTTTGTAGTTTTCACCTAAAATTATAATTAATGAGAAGATTATTACTCTAAGTCTTGATATGGGACTTTGATTTAAAATTAATTCATGGTTTTTCTCATTCAATATTTCTTCTTATGCTGATGTGTTGGATAGAGCACTGATGGTTAAAATAGACCTGGCTAGAATGTTAGGGTTAATGGAAGTTCCTTTTACTCCTAGTGGATGTTCTATGAATTCATCTAAATGGGAGTGGAAGAATGATTATTATCATGGTGGTTATCAATAGTAGTTTTTCTCTATACCTCATTCAATTTCTGGAAAAGGCCCTTTTATTTGTTACTATTGTGGTAAACCTATGCACTCGATACGGGTTTTCACTTAGGAACCCAAAATATGTTTTTACAATGGATGATAAAGCAACATTAAAACGTCATTTCATGACTATTATACTTTTTATAGAGTAATAGTATCATAAAAACCTAATAAAACTACATTGAAATTATATTCTTCAAGTTAAAATGGGTTCCAACCAATGGTATCTAAAATTATGTTTCTTCACACAATGGAATAGTCTCTATAGGAAGCAGATATGGGTCCAGTGACTGTGAGAGGTAACATCACTATATATTCTTCATTAGTGACTTATTTATTTCATACTAGTGCATATCATTCATTAATTTAACCCTATATTATGAATTTTTTTAATCTTCTTACGGATCTTTTATCTTATGTGGTGGATATTACTATAGCCCTCAGAATGAAGAGAGATAAGGGTCTCTATATTTCCACTTTATTTTTCTCTCAATCATATGTTGATAATGCATGAGATTTTATGGTTCTTAACATGAAGCCTCTTGAAATAGTTTTTGGGATGGATTGGATCATTTTCAATAAATCTTGTATTGATATTTATCTTTGACAATTCTCCTTCACTAAACCTGATGGGGTGGGGCGTATCTTTCACAGAAAATGGGACATAAGGTCTAGTACAGATAAAAATTAATATATAGAGTTGGGGAAATAGATATTTTCTCCCTAATTAGTTATGAGGCGAGAATATTTGAGTAGTGATATCCCTCTAGTTGTTGTTGGGCTTCCCATTGTGTTCTCTTCTAACATCTCTAGAATCACACCGTTAAGGGAGGTAGATTTTTCTATTGACTTAAGGATAGGTACCCAACCAATATCAATTTCTTCATATAGCATGAAACTAGATAAAATGAAAGATCTAAAGACTCATTAGAAATATCTTTTAGAAAAAGTCTTTATACACTTGAGTGTGTCACCTTGAGTGGCACATGTTCTATTTGATGTGATGGGTCACTTCACCTTTGTGTTGATTACTAGAAAATCAATCAAGTTATGGAAATGAAAAAGTATTTGTTTCCCTAGATTGATGATCTTTTTTACTAAATGAAAGTGGGAAAGTGGTTTTCAAAGATATGTCTTTGATTTTTTTACCATCAGTTGTGAATTAAATAATATGACATTAAAAAACCCACCATTCGGGGAAGGTATGGCTATTAAGAGTACCTTTTTATTCTATTTTTTCTAACCAATGATCATATTATCTTAATAAATTTAATAAAAAGGATTTTTAATGAGTATCTTGATACTTATATGGTATTCTTTATGGATGACATCCTGTTTTAGTCAATATCCAGAGAGGATCATGTGTGTCATTTGAGATCAATTATAGAGTTGTTGATAAGTCATCGTCTTTATGCACAGATATTGAAATGTGATTTCTACATTTGAGAAGTGATTCTATTAGGGAATGTGGTGTCAGAATATGATATTTTTGTTGATCTTGAAATGGTAAGAGATGTTATGAAATGGTAATAACCACGAAATGTTTTTTATATTTGGAGCTTCTTGGGTTTAGGTGGCTACTATCTCCAGTTTGTAAAGGACATGTCAACGTTGGTTTATCCCATGACTACACTAACTCGAAAGTGATTAAAGTTTGATTTGAATGAAAAATTTTAAGAATTATTTGGTGTATATGGAACACCTTTTGAATATTTTTTTGGTGTTAACTCTTCCATAGATAGGTCAGGGCTATGTGGTCTTCCATAATGCATCAGGTTCAGGTTTGGGTTGTGTTATCATGAAATGTGATCATGTCACTACTTATGGATCTCATCATATTACTCCACATGAGAATAATTATAGAACCAGTGAATTTGAACTCGAAGTTGTAATTCATGAACATAAGAGTTGGTGGCATTACCTTTTTAGATAAAAGTTTACCATTTATTCCAATCACAATAGCTTGAGTTATATCTTCTCTAAAAAATATTTGAATATATTCCAGAGGTGTTTCATGGAGTACCTAAAATATTTTGACTTCGACATCACCTATACCCTAGGGAAAGATAATTTATTCATAGATGTTTTCATCAAGAAAATTTTAACCTAGGCTGTGAAAGAATCATCAGAAGATTGGAACTTGAAGTCTATATTTTTATAGTTCCATATTGGAGTCTGGAAATCAAGGAATGGGACTATAATGGCCCATGTTTAGTTGACATACACTCTTTTTGAGATAATTCTTCTCGAAAAAACTCTTTATAAAGAATTTTGTAGCGTTAAAAACTCTATTTCTGGTAGGGAGACCATTTTTGAGTGATCGTTATCTATTAATGGAATTCTATGTTATAAAAAAATCTATTTTCATTAAGGAAAGCTATGATAGGGGATTTCCATAATTCCTAGTGGCCAGTGTACCCAAGAACCATGAAGAAGTACTATGACACGCAGCAAAAAATCTGGTGGATAAGTACGATTTGAATCATTACGGATTGTATACCTCAGTATTCTACATGTCAATAGGTCAAGGATGATAAACAAAGACCTTCAGGTATTCATTAGTCGCATCCAGTGCCGAATTAGAAGTGGGAAGATATATCTATGAAATTGTAGTTGGGTTTCTATATAACCATATAATGAAGAATATGATACATATCTTTATCAATACACTAACCAAATTATCTCACTTTATACCCATTCTTGGTACAACCAATGCTTTGTAGTTGGGAAATATCAATGGGAAAAAGATTTTTCATTTTCACAGAATTCGATCTACTATAGTCTTGTATAGAGATCCTAAATATACTTCTCATTTTTTTGAGAGGACTTTAAGGGGTAGTGGTTTCTCACATTATTTTGAGAATATCATATCATCCTCAATCAGATGGAAAAATATAAATAGAAATACAGATTATGGATGATATTATTTGTCCTTGTGTTATCAAATTTGGTGGATATTTGGATGATCATTAGGGTTTTTTTATTTTCTTATAACAATCATTACCAACCCACGATTAGAATGGATCATTTTGAGGGCTTGTATGGATGGCCTTTCAAATCTCCATTTTGTTAGTTAGAGATCGGTGAAAGTTTTTGGGTTGGACCAAACTTGGTTCAAGAGATGAAAATAAAAAAAATTGATTCATAATAGAATGGTGATGGCATAGATATTGTTTATGTTTTATGTTAATCATCATCTTATACCATTGGAATTATTATTTGGTGATTGAATGTTCTTGAATGTTCCACCTTTTTTGGGTCATTGTTGGCTTGGGTGGCAAGGGAAACTTACTTCTCATTTTTCGGGGCCTTTTGAGGTTTTTGAGCAAGTAGGGAGATTGGATTACCATTTAGAACATCTTCCACAGCTAACATCAATACATAATATGTTTCATGTATCGCAGCTATGAAAATATATTTATGGCCCATCTAATGTATTGAGATATATTTATCTTGATGTTGAAATCGATAAATCCATGACTGATATCTTGAAAAGATAGTTGATTTTTAAACCAAGGTACTTTAGGTATGATAATACCTTTGGTTTGAGTACAATGGTAGAACAGTTCTGATTCTCATAAGACATGGGAGAGGTATTTACTAATGAGAGAGTAGTGGCCTCTTATTTTTGACACAGAAACTTCTTAATAGAATTTCTAGGGACAAAATGCTTATTTGGTGGGGAGGTTGTAACATTCATTTACTTTTTTTAGGTACTCCTCAGCATCCCTTTTGATCATGATTTTTTTGGGTCTCATTTAGGGATTTATTGTGAGAAATTTCCAAAATATTGAAGGGATTTAGGGTTGTGCAGGTTTGGCACATAGTTTTCCCAAACTGTGTGACCTGCTGGTGAAATGTGTGAAAACCATGGTAGTTAGGGTTTCCATGGTTCATGCATGGTTTTATAAACCATGTGTTTAACAAGTATAAACTATGTGATCCCACTACTAGGGGTGTATAGTTACGGTGCATGGTTTGACAAACCATATAGCCCTGGATAGATTATTTTGCATATGGATTTATTTTATTCTAAAAAAATTGTAAAACTCCTTAACCCCTATTTACACACCTTTTGGCCCTAACTCATCCTAAAATGATATTCTAGGTATTGGAGGATATCAAATACCCATTTTCCTCCTCCAAACCCGTTCAAAAGAACATCAAATCATGGTGATCATTATTCAATCCTTTCCCTATAAGATTTTCCCTCACATTACATATCTCCATCAATCTACTATATCCTCCATAGGGTTTATTAGATCTATATGTTGTTATAGGATCTAATCCTCATTGTTTCAAATACTTAATATAGGTTTGATTCTCATATCTCATTTACTAATGTTCTTTTTTAGAGTTTCCCATTATGGGTGTTTTGTTTTGTAATCTCATGATCCCGAGGTTGGTAGTTCAATTTAATATTTTCGAATTAATTTATCCCTAAATTTCTTGATTTAAATTAAATTTCATGAATTTATTTTAAATTATTTCAATTGGTTTGTTAAAAACCAAATTATAGTGAATTAGGTATTTGAATTTGATTTGTAATTAAAATTGGGACCCCCCCCCCCACATTCAATCGGGGTGTGTTTGTGAAATATGAATGAAAATTTTGAAAATTTAACTGTAGAATACAAATTGTGATATAGAATCGTGAGATTGATTACAAATTTTTATTTGAGAAAGATGACATAATTTTTTTGATGGAAACCCATTGGATTTATCCTAGAATAAAGTATGATTTGACTAAAAATATTTTTTGGTTTTGAAATGAAAATTGGCATATTGAAATGGGAAATGGGTTAAATTGTATTTTAATGTTTTTTGAAATAAATATATCATTATTGATTATTGTTTGAGAATATGAAATCCAAGGTTGTGAGGGAGTTATTAGGGACAAACAAACTAGGATGGTAATTACCAAGAAATTTATTTATGCTTTACAACTCTAACATTAATTTTTTAGAAGATCTTATCCCCATTGTGATGTTGTTTAGTCTTCTTTGGCCAGTTTTAAAGAGACATGTGTACAAATTTATGTTATCATCATATGAGTGTGTGAGGATCCCATAACATGGAACTATCTTACCTCTTGGAAGATGACCATTTTCTCCTTTGTGATTATATGTTTGTTTGTTTCTGTGCGTGTGCCATTGTTTTTAAACTACTTTACACATGTCTTGTGAATTTATATAAAATTTTTAATAAAAAAATGTTTAATAATAAATCTTTTGAAATATTTCAATCAATTGAAATGTAAAGCTTGATTTATTTTAAATATTATTTTGTACTACCATGCCTATTTTTTAAAATTTGAAATATCTGTTTTTTAATTAATATTGGATACTTATTATGGAATCTATGGAGAGACACTTCTGGGATTTTATCTCAACCCCTACCTGTGTATTTGGGATTTCTATATTTTTTCTTATTAGGTTTGAGAAAGGAGAAAGTATGACTTGGATATGGTAGTTACTATTTATCTTTGGGATTGGGTTGCTAGTTATGTTGGGACTTAGGCTTTTTATCTGATTTTTTTGGTGATTTATGGTTATACTTTGTTTTGTTTATACCTATTTTACTTCCAAGACATATCTCCCTATAGAGTTTTCTTTTTTGAATACTAATTTGTATTTATTTCTTCCATTTTTTTTGTCTAATTCTTTCCAACTATCATGTTGGGTGATATTAGGTGCTTTTTTCCAACCTATGGGTTTTGAGAATTCCCTTCAGGCTATGTCAATACCAACTTAGTTTTCAGGGTACAAGGGTATCAAGGATGGTTCGTGAGAATATATCTATAGTAGAATATTTTTTAAATAATTTTAGATTAATTATTTCAAGGATGATACATTGTATAATAGAATATATTATTCTCATTCACAATCTTAAACATGTTAAATTTATTTGGTTGAAAAGCATGATGATTTCTCTAAAATATAGTTTGATGAAAATAGATTGTGGTTTATGATGTTCTATTTGAAGATTGTTTCTTTAAGGTTCTGATGTGTTAATATAAAAACTACCTTATAAACTATAAATAGATAAATGAGAGATTTTTAAAACATTAATTATTCCCAAAAATAAAATTTATATTTAGAAATTATATGTTTTATTTGTTTAAATATTTCTACAGTGATTATTTATTGTGATGTTTCTTATTTTGGTGATTATGTGTTAATGTTTTGGTTAATTTATTATTATCATAATTCATAATATGATAATCATTTAAATTTTGTAGTAGAACGGTTTTTTTGGAAATTTTAAATTTGGTGATGATGTTTAAGCTAGTTTAGCTTAATTATTATGAAAATAATGATGAAATGGTGATTGAGTGCTATATTTGGTTATTGGATTTCTTATATATTGATGTTTCACCATTGTCGTGGGTTATTTTCCCCTTGTTAATAATTATTGTGGCTTCTTTGGATATTGGAATGTATTGTGTAGTAGGTTTCATGAGAAGTTTCTTAGCCATGGTATGTTAGGATAGTTGATGTGGGACTAGTGAATAGTTATTTTTGTGGTTGGGGTGATATATGAATTGTTGTATGGGTAAGATTAGGATTTTTTGGTTTGATGTGAGGGAAAGAAATTGTTTTGTTGCTATTGTGTGGGATATTTATTTGGTGTTTGTTGTTAGATATTATGGTTTGTATTCCATGGTTGGAATGAGGGAATGTGACTGATGTGATAAAGGATATTTGATATTAGGCTTGATATCATATAGTAATATGGTTATGTAGATTTTTGTGTGGATGAGTTTATTGGAAAGAGTAGAATACAAATTTTTTAATTTTCAATGAATGTTTATAGTAATATGTGATGATTTATGTGCCTTATGTGGTTTATATTAACATTTTTTCCTTGTTATATAAATATATTCCATCAATATCCCATTAATATGTCAGGTATGGAAATGAGAAAGGTGGATCTTGGGATAGATAGATCCAAATATTTTAGTGATAAGAGGTGGAAATGCTCTTCAACAGAGCCTAAAGTCCTGATACTAAGTATTGGTTGGAAGAAATTCAGATTTCCTTTGGGTAGGTGAAGACTCTAGTTTGGTACCAAGTTGTATTGGTAGTAATCCTTTTTTGGAAAGTGATTATAATATGGTGGAAATGAGGTTTAGAAACCCAAAAGATATGTCATGGAAGAAATTTCATAAATTATTCAAGAAGGATTTATTTTCTTCAGTGTATATGGGTGATAAAATAATAGATATTCTAAATAATTAGTGATCTTTGAGAGTCTTTTAAACTTTAAGATGAATTTTATGGATCTAATTAATTGGTTTTCATGTTTTTTAGCCAATGATAGAGGGTATACATAGCATTTCAAGTATTCCTTGAGGTTTGAGAATCATAAATTTATCATACCTTTTTAGTTAAAGTATTGGGTATTAGTGTGGGATCAATTATAGAATATGGATAGTGTTCTCTCTGTGATGAAGGATCCCAGTGAAAACCACTGTCATATGGTTTAAAATATTGATATAAATTCTTTGAGTTTTTGGTATCAGGATTTATGAAGTAAGAGAGTGAGGAAACCTTCTAGAGCTAGAGTGTAGAATTTTTCCTTTGGGTTCATTATATTAAGATATCCTAATAATGGTATGTTGATTTATTTTTAATGTTATGTTGTGAAAAAATTTAATATATCTATCCAAGGATTTAGGATGTTTTTCAGTCGTTGATGTATATTTAGCTATAGATGTTTCCTAGGGTGTACCTTCTCCTTTCACTAAATCCTTATGAACAATTTTAAAACTACTTCTCTTAAAATTATGTTTTGATGGAGATTTAAAATTTATGTAATTAAGTTTTCTTTTAAGAAATTCAAATTTCCTTTAAAACATTTTAAACTATCTATGGGTTATTTTAAGGTTTACAACATTAAAACATGATTGAGATGATAGGATAAGATAATGTGGAGTATGTTTTTAGATGGTGTGGTTGGTTCTTTCTTTGGGTTCTAATGATAGTGAGGTTTCTATTTGAGAAGTATCTCTTACGGGTGTTGGGTTGAAAGATATTGTTTTCCATCTAATTTTGGTTCTAATTTTTTAATATTATAGTCCTTTCATATGTACATAATGTAATGGATCTGACCCTTATGACATGTTATTTTTCATGATTTGGATATTAGAGGTATTGGGGAGATACTGGAGTTTCATTTTTCTACTAGTGGAGCTGGTCATGGAATGTTGGTGTGTGTCACTCCAAGAGATGTTTGTTGGAAATATGAGTTGTGGTGAAAATTACTTCCAAATTATTCATTTATGATCGATTAGAGTTGATAATTTCTCTATTTCATGGGAGCAAGTGTAGTTGTGATATGACATCGATAGTCATAGCATGTAGTATTTTATAGAGGGTTTTGTGTAATTATATGATCTTATTACTATATTATTCATCTAACATAAGGATTAAACATATTATGTATTACCTTTATTGATTTTATGGTCATATATGGAAGGTTTGGTTATATTGAAAAGGTGTTAGGGTTGTTAGTGATATTTTCTGTCAAACGGATTCATAGTCTGACACTAGCTATTGTGGTACAAAGATCAGGTGGTCAATTCTAGGGGATATATGATGGGTGATGTGACACCATCATTATTTGTCCATAGTATTAACCTTCCACATTTGAATTGAATTTGGAATGTTTTCCAAGTTTGAAAGGGGAGTGTTATGTAGAATATATGACGTTATTTTCCATAGATCAGTTCAAGATAGCCTTATTTCTTCATGATATTGGATTTTCATGTCACGACACGGTATTTTTATAGTCTATTATGAATTTAGAATTACCTTTAAATTACTTCTAATTTCATCTTTATCAATAAAACTCTTGGTGATCATTGGCTACTATTTTTAGATCATGAATCTAACCTTGATATATTTTTTTCTTGGATTTATGAGATTAATATCCTTCCATATAGGGTGATATTTTCCATATTCTACTTCTCTCTCTTACATTAATCTTATTGGGTGTTTGTAATAATATTTTTAGTATATTTCGGATTATCATGGGTTGATTGATTTATATAGACTGATTTTTTTATAGTTTTTTTTTGGAGATTCCCTTGGGTTATCTCAGTGGTTTGACCATCTCTTTCTCTAGTTTCTTTACTAATTGATATGAATCATCAATTGAGGTAGGGGATTTATAAATTTTTCTTCTAGAATATAAAATATTATTTTTTATTGGATTAATGTAGATTATTTAAAACCCCCTCCTCTTATTTTCTATACAATGATGTTTTTTATGGTTCTTTGAGTGATCATTGTTATGAGGAGGGGAATTTTTTTTAGAAAAGCTCCTTTAATAAAGAATAAAATTAATTATGGATGATAAATCGGGTATGATGAATTTTAAAAAGGGAGAAGATATGTGCATGCGATTTATGGGTAATCCTATTACATATGTGTTTTCTGATATTTTAAAACTATG
The DNA here is from genome assembly GCA_963277665.1 of Viscum album. Classification (NCBI taxonomy): domain Eukaryota; kingdom Viridiplantae; phylum Streptophyta; class Magnoliopsida; order Santalales; family Viscaceae; genus Viscum; species Viscum album. The sequence goes on along the minus strand of OY728146.1, from coordinate 635,403,721 downwards.
GTTTATCTGGTTGTTCAAATTAAATAAGACACTTTTCACTATTATAAATGAATAACTATTTAATGATGGTGATAACAGAGAAACTTCTAATAACTATTGTATGAAAACTATTATTACAGTTGATTATTGATGCTCAGTTACATGATTACAATTATTTTATCTTATCATAGAAAGGAGGGTTAAGATTTTTCAATTTTAAATTTCATCATAAATATGTTTAAAATTGTTTATATGGATGATATATGAAGGTGAGGGTTATACAGATGTAATATATAATCCAAACCAATCTATTGTTAATAAATTGAATGATGGTTTGTGAAATTGAAAATTTAATAAAGGAATGGGTATATCAATATGGATATATTGAAGGGATTTTTATGGGTTGGTAATGGATTTAATTAAATAATAAATGGGATTCCAAAAACTATTATGATTGAAATATATGAACTTAGTGGGACTATATATTTTAAATAATGAATGAATGGATATAAATAAGAAGTGTATTGATTAAAGGGATAACATGGGGAATAGATATCATAATGAATTTAATAAGGATGGTGACTGGTAAATGGTGGTATTGAAATAATATATAAAGGTGATGTTTATGTTTACTTATTTCCTATAGTTATAGTTTTTCTTTGGGTAATGACTATTTATGGGAATCCATGTTTTGGTGTGTAATTTCTATGTTGATGTTTGAAATTGGTAAGTTGTGTTTGGTGTGAGGTAGTTTAATTATTATTTTGATATGATGGATGTGGTTGAAGGAGTTTTGAGTTTTCAAGGGGTAAAGAAGGTGAATTTTTATATAAATAATTACCTTAATTTAAATGTATTGATTATTGCCTAATAAATAATCATTTAATTTTTCATTAAATCATGTCAATATTAAAAGAATTGTATTTTGAATAATTATATTTTTTATACATATAATGTTTTTTATATATTTTATAATTATTTAAACATTATTTTAATGGAATATATTAATAACATAAGAATAATAGTTCATACATTAGTTTTATAATGGTTAGTAATGGAGATACAATAATTTTAAGGTAATGACATAGTTATTTTTTATAAAACTGTCTGTGTGTGCATAATGTGTTTTTATCTTAATAAATTAAATAATTCCAAAAAAAATATTGATCTTAATGAAAATTTTAAAATATATTTTCAATAAAAAATTATAAAATCTATCTAATTGTTTTTACTAGTCATGAAACAAAAGTAAACAGAATTGTATTCTTAAAATTTCATATTTCTAAAAAATAGTTTTAATTATGTTTTGTGTATTTATTTAAAAATTAATTTTTACCAATAATAGAATTTTAATTTATTTAATGGATTTGATATATGAAATCATAATTTATTTATTTTTTAATGGATCCACTTTTATTTTTTTATAATTAATTTTAGAATTAGTTAAAATTTGTAATCATAGTTATGATTAAACTAGGTTTATGAGGAGATTGACTGAGAGATAAGAGTTAAAATGTCACTTAAGATTTTATAAATCATATTGGTTGTGTATATTTCAACCTATTATTATATTTATTTTTATTTCTTTTCTATTTTATACCCATTTCAATATAAAGTGACTTTATACTATTTAAATTTTTCAAGTATATTCATCGGTGTCCCTCCCCTCACTTATAAAATGGAACCTTTTCTCCTCCCTTAATTACAATCATTGAGAACTCTATCTTATATGATACCTATCCAAAATCCTTATTAGAATAATTAAATTCATTCTTTTTATCTTTCTTTCTTACCATATGACCATCCTAAAATAGATTAAGGTGTAAGTTATTGAAGGACTCTCAAAGATGAGGTTATTGTCTTGTCTGACTCTTTCAAAGTCTATATCATCTTATAATTGACCTAAATATATTTTATTTATTTTTTTTAAAAACGTATCCAATATCATAAATATACTGATATTTTATTATAATTATGGTATTTCAAATTTCAACAGCCTTTCTATCAAATGGAAAATTAAAGTGTCACTTGTACGTTCTTGGGGACTACCGCCTCAACATGGCGATGTGATTCATTTTTTCATTACCTCCTAACATTAATGGATATAAAGATTTAATTAATAAATATATATTTTATTTATGATTTAATTGTGATTCTATAATGAAAATATATTTTTTATCTTTCATTCTTTCATTTCAGAAGAAAATAAAAATAGTGTTTAGGCGTATATACGGATTATCATCTCCCAAAGCGGTATAATTAATTTTTTTGTCTCTGAATTTTATAGGGAGTTATAATGTTGTATATGATGAATTTATATGATATTTATATCATTATTAAAAAGTTTTATATTATCTTACAATGTTCAATATGAAAGGAACATAACTAGTTAATCAAAACATACATGATAAACTAATTAGTTAACACCTAAAGTGGTGATTAAAATAAAATATTTTTAGTGAATAGGTGAAAAATTGTCATAAGTAAAAAATATATGGTATTTTAAGTATGAATATGATTATGTTATATAATTTAAATAAATTTAAATTTATTATAAAAGAGGTTAAAATCACTTATAAATTAATTCAGACTTTGGGTTAGGGTTTCTCGTCTCACTTTTGTTTCTATGAGATATATTATATATTCACCTCATGTTTCTTTTATGTGGTGTATATATATTACCTATGATATTTTATATAATTAATATATTTATATTCATGGTATTTAAATATTAATTTGAGGATATCTCTTAAATGGGCATTATGATTGAAAAGTTACTACAATAGTAAGGGTTTAATAATACAATTTGAATTTTTAATGGGATTGTTTCTGCTTAAATTTATGATAATTAAATTATATGATTAATATATCAAAATTCATATTTATTATCTTATACTATTTAAATTTATTAAATTTTCATTTTTTTCCTTTCATTTTCCTCTATCTAAGTAATTAAAAGTTTGAAAGAACATTTTTAAGAAAAACTAACACTATTTTCCTATTTGGGGGGAATATTTTTCTTCCATATCTATATTTTCAATTAAAAAAATCAATAATGTTTTTAAAATTCTCTAATTATTTATTAAATTCATTATTAACCATATGTTTATTTCTTTTAAATGTCTTCAAATTAATCTTCTTATCATTTTCTAAATAAGGTAGTTTTTCCAAAGGTATGAATGGAGTAATTATTTAAACATATACAAAAAAATAGGAATTTCCCACCATTATGAATAATATTTTATTTGAATATTCATTTATAATATTATTTGGTTTTTTCAAAGAGAATTATTTTTCTAAATATCTTTAATTTTTTAAATTTTCAATAACTAATTTCAATTTGAAAGGTCATTTTCCTCAAGAAATTTCATAGTGATATTTTAAAGGTATTTTCATCTGTAAAAAATAATTTGATATTTATTTTACTTTAATGGGGATTTGATTCAATTTTAACTTATTATTATTTGTATGGTTATATATTATTATGATGAAATCTTATTGATCCCTATTTTCTTTTTCGTGGGTTATGTGAAGACCCTGGCACTAGTAGCTCAAAGCATGTGTCTTACTTTGTTACATTTGTACTATGAATAAGTAATATCACCCCAGAGGACGGAATAGTTTATTATACTTGGAAAACCAAATACAAAAAAATGTTTTACATTATAATTTTAAATTAAAAACAACATAGAAACTCCTTTGTAAATATCCATATTATTCTAGATTACCCCTTCATGTCAATCCTAATATATATCTTGATATCCTGTGGAAAAATAAAACAAGAGAAAGAGATGAGTTCAAATGATCAATAAGGGTAATAAATATAGTGGAAGCTATTATAAATAAATAATAATAATAAATTTAGGTGGATAAATAAAAACACAGGCCATTAAAACTAAATTTTGATCAAGATATGGAAGGGAAAATGATCAAATAATTCCATATAAATAATCACATTAGAATGAAACATAAAAATGGATATTCTACTAGTCGAATAATCACATGGATTATCAATAAATATTCTCAAAAATAGTTAATTAATAATTAGGGACATCATAATCATACAATCAAGGAATCAAAAAATATTTCTACAAAAATGGATATGGATTTGGCCAAAACCCTATCTAGTTTGTCTCATTAGACCTACCGATGCATCAAGGGGAAATTATGGGCTTCAACCAAAACATAATAAGTCAAATTTATTCCTCATATGATAGGGGTAAAACATAATCAACATATACATTCATAGTGAATCTATAATATTAGTTTCAAATAATTTCCCTAATAAGTAAACATAATTATAAACTATTCCGAGTAATATGGGAAATGGTTTCCAGATAGTACATACCCAATCAAAATAATCATAAACCATTAAATAAAATATTGTAAATAGTAAAATAAGTGGTCAATCTCAAATAATAATGATATTTAAATAGTGGGTATTGAAATATATGAAAATATTCTAATTAAAATCCTTAATAAATTCTTGAGAAAAATACCCTTTTTACTTTGGAAAGAATTGTTATTTTAAAAAAATCATATCTATTAATAATAAAATTATATTATAAACATGTATATCCCAGAAAAGAAAAGGTAAGTAAAATTAAATTATATTTTAATAATATTATAAAATATAAAAACTTAAATTTGGTGGTTGAAGTGAAAACATGTCAAAAAATTGTTTAAGAAACTATAGAAATGAGCCACTTCAGTGCGGTTTAAGAGAGAATATAAAAGAGTCATTAAAGAAGAAAAAATAATAATTATTTTCATAAAAATAGAAATAAACTAAGATAGTTTTTAATTTTAAAAAAGATTTATTTAATAACTAATATTTTTTGGATTAAAAATTATTATGGAGTATACTTGAAAATGGGTAAGAAATTGGGAAGTTCCCTTTAATCAGGCTTGCTTACCATGAGGAATTGAAAAGAAACCATATAAAATATGTATTTTCCAAAGATAAATGAATAATTGAGATAGTTACATATTTTTGGAACATAAAAATATAATTTTTTATGATTAGATAATAATAATTAATAATTACATTGGGGAAAAGAGAGATAGAGAATGTAACAGGTAGGAAAAATAGAGTTTTTAGAAGAAACTCTTACCACTTTACAAACAATCGAACCATATACCCCATGAAATTAATGATCATCAAATGAAACATTTAATACCATGAATATAAATATATTAATGATATTATACAACAAAGTTCATTTTATATACACCACACATAATAAATATTAGTGGATAAGGCATATCATATAGAAATAAATGTGAGATGAGAAAACTCTTACCATATATCTGAAAGTGTTCTTCACTTGTACTTAATGTCCAATATATTGAAATTATATTTTTTATAAATTTAATTAAGAACCCACTAAACATTTTTTTGATTTATTATAATTTTATTATGTTCATTTATGTACTTTTTATTAGTTATAAGATTCAATTTCGTTGTTCGGGAGTGTTCGTTTCCATGGTTTTCATGATTAGTTCACCTGTATACATGTATGAAAGATCATGTAAAGTGGTAATAGTTATCCAAAATTTAAATTATATGTTAATAATATAATTATATAGGAGTAAATGGTCTCATATTTCATTTTTTTCAAATATGAGGATGATTCATAAAATAAAACGTTAATGATAACCGTTTGGATTATATTGGCTTTTTTTGATCATCACGCACTAGTTTATTTTTATCAGTTAATATTATATATATATACTAGTTCCAAGAAACTAAATAAGTTTTATTATACATTTTATAATCTTTATTAACCATTATAATTGTTTTATTACCAGTCTTTATAGTCGTATTAGAAAACAAACAATCATCATCCATGAAGGTGGTGAATCGACACCTCAGGGATGATATTGTCATTTTTAGAAAACAAATCCAAAGCATAATAGGTTTGTTGACATATCATCCATTACCACATTGAAATTGTATTATATATAATATATTATATTTATCATTTCACTTGGACAAGGGGAGGTGATAATATGATAATAAATTAAATTAAATTAAATTAAATTAAAAGGAAAGTTGATTTTACCTCTTGAACTTATTCTCTATGAAAACCTCCTTAATGAAATTAGATCTGTTATTTTTTTGACTCCAAATGATCCTAGATGTGGGGGATATACTTTTTAAGAGTATTGAATTTAAATTAAAAAATATTCAAGGCCTAAAATGTGTAAGGAGAAGAGGGGGTTAGGGGTGGTATTTATAGTGAATGAGATGAGTTTTTTTCATTATTTTATTCATTTGATTACTATTTTCGCTCAATACTATAAATAGTGATGATTACCATGACTAAATAAAATAAATAGATAAGTATAGTTTTAGATAATTGTTCTTACATCATCTATACAGCAACAATGACTCAAAAATTAATTAATTTACTTATAATGTCAAATAACGTAAATTATCATATTTCACTATTCACCAAACATTCCACTATTTTAGAAAAAACAAAAAATTAGTCCTAAAATTTTATTGATGTTTAGAATTAAAAAATAGAATCTATTTTATGAAAATAATTTTTAAAATATGATAAATTTAATTTTTAGTTAAAATCATCATTTATTTAAAAATTACTAATTTGGAAATTATAACTAATTTTATGACACTTTGAAAATTTAGTTAAAGTCTCATAAAATTATCTAATAATAAAAATAAAACAATGCATTAGTTTATGAATCTGTTTTTTGAAAATAAATTTTCTTTTATTTCATTATATTGATGATCAAACTATAAAAAAACATTTACATTTCATAGAAATACAAATAATTAATTTATCATTTTTAATACATTTATTTACTTATTCTATAATATAAATATATCATTTTTAATTTATGGGATACCTATTTTTTTTTAAACTTTCATAGTTGAGATTAAATTTAAATCATATATAGACTTTTAATATAACAAAATTGACAGTTTTATAAAAAATGAAAATTTTCACAATTCATTGAAAAATAAATATTTTCATAAAAATACCAAAATTTCACCATAAACTAATTTTGAAATTATTATTTTAAAAATGTTTTTTATTTTATTCAATATAATTTATAAAATTTTCAAAATTTTATTTTAAAACAAGTGCTTCATTAAAAGGTTGTAAAACTGCCTTTAGAAAAATATAGTCTTTTATGCATAAAATTTGATTTAATATTATCTTATGCCTATAAAAATAATTTGGATGAATTTAAAAATATAAAATTAATAGTGTATTTAATATTACCAATTTAATTTTTAGGTTATAATGGTTAAATTTTAAATAGTATATCATGGTTTTAAACTCAATGTTGTGTGAAACATAAGCTACTGAAGTTGTTAAAATTAAAAGAGACATACTATAAATATTGGGGTGTCACATTATTCCCAACTTTCATAAATTGTTTCAACGCAATTAAAACTTATTATTGGTAATCCTGAATTTTTAAATTTAGAATATCCTTATGGAAATCCCACATCATAAAAAGGCTTAATAAAACTTCTTCTCAAAAAATATAGAAAGGAAAATGTGATGGTCACCACAGAATTAGGATTTCATATAAGTAAACATTAATGGAAAGTGAAAACATTTGAATAAAAAAAATCCAACTCTCAATTTTTGATGTAGTGTGATAGAGTACATGGTCATCAGAAAGTTAACCACCACAATATCATAAATCTATGATCGGTTAGAAGACAGGTGATTTCTTAGAAAGAAAAGTAAACAGATAACATTTTTGTTCCAAAATCCTTTTCCTAATGTTGAGGGATTCTTTTACTGTACAGATAGTGTTTCAGACGCTTTCATCGGGTTGTGCGCCCATCTGTCACGTAGGGGAGGACACGCGGCTTGTTGCCCCCACATTCCTGCTTTCTAAAGGCGGGCGGCATCTGTTCCTTGTGTAGGGACGTTAGCTCCTTGATCGAAATTGGGATGATTGGATGTCGGTTCTTCCTTCTGTGGATTCCTCCTCGAATCTCGTCACCTAGTCCGGGTCTCCCTCATAGATTTAACACGTATTCATGAATCTCGTTCCCGGTGCCATATCTTCATGGACACCAGTTAATTACGCTGCTTCCGTCAAGATGCTCCAAGGGGTCTGGTCGGGGCAGCAACCTTCGATGAGGATAATGGTCACGCTGGGGCGTTTTTCGCGTGTCTTGATGCTGGGGGATTGGTATGTCTGTCTTCTGTCCCTTATTATAGGGCTTCTCGAGGGCGCGGAAGCCCGAGGAATCCCACATCGAATGTGGGGAATTGGCATTCCATAGGCATGTATCTGAGGTTTTCCTCAGCTTCCCATGTTTAACATGAGGTATGTCGCGAGTTTAACATCCAGTGGGGACGGATCGGACTAATCGGAACACTGAGAGTGGATCAGATAAAAGAACCCCCTGAAGGGAACTCCGATGTTGGGGCCAGCACATGGGCGGATTCCCGGATACTATGGAGTGGAATGAGGTGGCATGATCCCACTAGGATGTTGTGGCCCAGGTAAAAATCATGATGCATGATGAAGTGAAGTGGCTTGAACCTCGTGGAGGCTTCCTACGTACAATGCCTTGACATGTATCAAATTCCTCGTAGTTCAGGGGCAGACAGTTTAACGTCATTTGAGACGTGGGCATTTGGGGCTTACACTCTGAGGCGGCCCACAATGGTGGATATGGGGCTTACGCTCTGAGGTAGCCCATAATGGATGGATATGGGGCTTACGCTCTGAGGCAGCCCATAAAGTTGGTGAAGCGATGCGAAGGGGTCGGAACGACTGAGTGGTGGGCTTGAACTTCGTGGAGGCTTCCTACGTACCATTCCTTATCAAAGATCAAAGTCGATGTAGTTTGGGTGGTGCAGTTTAACGTCATGCAGGACAAGGCAGATAGTTTAACGTCATGTTGGACGGCATACAGTTTAACGTCATCTGGGATGAGGGCATACAGTTTAACGTCATGCGGGATGAGGGTATACAGTTTAACGTTATGTGGGAAGAGGGAATACAGTTTAACATCATGCGGGACGAGGTAATATAGTTTAACGTCATGCAGGGTGAGGTTTGTGGATTATGCTCGGAGGAGGCCCATAGAGTTGGTGAACCGATGTGACGAGGGTCGGAACAACTAGGTGGTGGGATTGAACCTCGTGGATTCTTCCTACGTACCATGCCTTGACAGGGATCAAAGTCCTCATAGTTCACCGGGATGGGGATTACTCTCTGAGGTGGCCCACAGTGGGATGACATGGTTGATGCTCTCTCTAAGCCAATGTGAGTCATGCTCGGTGTGAGAAACAAGAGGAAGCAGGGACTAGACGATCACGTCGTGAAGGGTGCGTCTATGAGAAGTGGAGAGGGGATTACGCGTTGAGCGGCCCTTAGTGTCGGGACTTACTCCAGGAATGAGTCCCAATGTGCGATAAGGCGTAGAGGGAGAGGGATTTGGGACCGAGAAAAAGAGATGCCTCATTCCCTATCACGCCCTCCACTGGCCATGGCAGTGGGGAAGTGCGGAGGTGCATGGGTGCTACCTTCCGCAAGAGAGGCTAGGGGATTCCGCTCTGGGGCAGCCCTTCCCCCATGAACAAACGCCACTCCGAGAGTGAGGATATCATTCCATGTGAGGAAGATTCCATTCCCGTGGAGACGAGCGGCGTAAAGAATTTCCAAACTGAGGGGACCCTGCGTGTGTGGCATGGGGTCGGATCACAGTTTAATGTCATGTGTTGAGGACGAGGTGCTTGGCAGTTTAACGTCCTGCTACTCGGACAAGGTGGATTCGCTCCACACCCCTAGGGCTTACATGACCGGCACCCTCTACCCCTTGTGGGAGGGAAGGCATCGGCAAGGCCTTAGTGAAGGGGGGCCATAGGGAAAACCATCGAGGGGTCCACGTTAGCGTGGCTATGGTGGATGGGGCTTACGCATGGAAGATGCCCAGGTGCCACTAAGGAGTGGCAACGATGGATGGGGCTTACGCATGGAAGCAGCCTGTAATGACTTCCTCATGTCTGGCCATGAGGGCATCACAACTCACTGGTGGGTTGAGGCATGTGATTGAGGTCTACACCAATGTGCTAGTGCACAAGCGGGATAATGCCAAGGGCGTTGGAATCATCCCGAACAAAGGGATATGAAAAGTGTGAATTGCATGCCCAGTATTCGGAATTCAATGAGAGTGGAATGGGAATAGAGGATAACTGTTGACCATGTTCTCAACACAGTATCCTGTCACGTTAGCCTAAAATGGGGACAAACAAATGAGGGTCTACTACTGACCGTGTTCTAAACACAGGACCTGACTCAAAGTGTCTCCCAAAGTCTTCCGGGGCATTGGCCCAGGACGGTAGGCGGACCATAGGTCAGTCACCCATACTGTTATAGGAGGCAAACCAAGGTTCTACCATCCATATTGATACAGCAGGCGGACCGTAGGTCAATCATCCGTACCATTAGGGGGTCCCTTCGGACATTGAAGTGGATACAGATCCGAATGAAGGACACGCAAAGCATGAGGTGGAGTGATGGAATGTTTGAACGGATTCCAATTCTCTTGAAACTGTTCCACTATAATCATGGCATTAGGCATCTTATTCTTATCACATAAGGCATCTCTTATTGGGAACAAGATTCATCCTATTATCGAATGATAGGACATTCTACTCAGGGAATTGATGATGAGAATCTCAACTCACGACATAGGAAACAAACCAAGAGGAATATGGCAACTCAAGGTGTTTCATGGTGTGTAGAGGGGTATCTCAAATCATGTAATTCCATAGGTGGAAAGAGGCTACGCATAAGGGCACAATGGAAAATCCCAATGTCCCAGCTCGAAAATTTCGCGGGGCGACTCTACATTTTTCGTGGGGGTCAGTGATGGTAGCGAAGGGACCGGGCAAGGGCCTGTATACTGTTGAGCGTAATAGGAGCAACACATAGGACAGGATGCATGCAATAAGGAATGCATGTGCGCAAAAGGGCAGTCATGCGCACAATTGAGGCTGCTGCGTGGAAAACACCAGGTCGGCGCGCAATTCAGGGATGCATGCGAAAAAGACCACATCGGTGTACAAAGGAAGGGATTGTGCGCAAAAGAAGGAATTTCACGCAATGGAAGGGATTGCGCACAATGGAAGGGGTCTGTCTGCAAAGGAAGTATTGTGTGCAACTTGGCCGGCCTCCACGTAAAATAAGGAATTGGGCGCAAGGGGCGGACCCCAAAGGGATTGGAGTTCAGTCTAAGCCAAAGGGGATCTCGCGCAAAGGCATACCCTGGGGCGACTGGGCGCGAAAATAACTGGACCCAAAGGCCATACTGCGCGCGCATAAATCCTATTTCGCACACGGGAGCCGGTTGAAATTCCGTGACCCAGAAATGTAAGGGGTATCCTTCTATTTATAGGCTCTCGGCGTTGAGGAATCCAGGTGGTGCACGAAATATTGTGCGCTAGAGACAGCAGCGCGGAAACGAGCACCTCGCGGGTGCGGGCACGCAAAATTGCGTGTCGTAGCCGGGGTCCTTTCACGAATCCCAGAATCATTTTGTGCGGCCAATAGTTTTTCTCACAAAGCATCCTTAATTTCACGCAACACTTCTGGACCCTCCGGACCAAGCCTCTGGGTCCAAATATGACTTCACTTTGTCATTTCAAAACTTCCTTTAAGAGTTACGGACTTTTTCGGCGTCTACAGATAGGCACTTGAAAAAATAAAGTTACTTGATTTCCTACTATTTCATAAGCATAATCTCATCCTTTGGTTGTGATTTGATCTATTTCCAATTCATTTATTTCCCCAGGATATGGATATTGAAGATTATTTTTTATATCGGAAGTACTTTTAACGAATCATATAGTCCATATTTCATTCCTTAGACCTTTAAATTTTTATTATAACCAATATGGTTAGCATTAGTTATCAATGAAAAATAATTTCCAAATTTAAAATTCATCCATTCAATAAGTAGTTAAACTTAAGAGTCATCCAAAACATGTTTATTCAAATTCAATGGAAAAAAATTTAGAAGGAATGTCACTAAATTTACAAAATAAAATTAATATAATATTTCCCCAAATAATGTACCTCTTATTGTCACTTACCAAATATATGAATACCTTGATCATGTTAAAACCATAATGTAAACATTTTTCCTTCAAAATCAATAAAGAAGTATTGTAGTACAATCCTTATATATCTCAAGATTATTATAACCAGAATATTATAACATAATTCTTGAATCCAAAAACAAAAACAATATAATCATTCCACTTTGAATGTAATAATAGAATAATCTTGACCTTGATCCCTTTTATTATTCTAATCTATATTCCATTGATTCTTGAAACATTCATTTTCATAGTTTACCATCTCCTTACAAATGAATTATTTCACATTACAAACTCCATTCTTTCCTTTTAAATCTCGAGCCTAGTTTCCTTTCACTCCATGATTTTAGAAAACTTTTATCCCCTACAAGAAAGCACCAGGGTGTTTCCATCCATAATTATCACATCTAAGAAAATCCTACTTCAACTTCTTCCATTTATCTATGTCTTCCTCTTCTTATATTACTTTATTTCTGAGTCATAAGACTTAGATAATTCTTTCTCTATCTTGGTAGCACATGATACTACATCTTTATATAATGAGATAGTTTGGAATATTGGTGCTCTTTAAATAATTGGATTAATCCCATTGAAAAAAATTTCAATATTACTCTTTGTGTTATGTATGTAGTCTGCAGTATGCATTGCTAATACTGCATTGTTAGATTCATGATTATGAAAATCTTCTTCTTCCTTTTTTCTCAGACTCAATAATTTTCTCTCAGTATCAACTCTTTGTTCTTTAGGAAAATATTTTTCCAATAAAATTTACTTAAAATCATCCCTTTATATATTTTAAATTTCTTCCTCCTCCTTTTTCTTGAATTAATTACCACCATTTAAATGAAACTTCTAAGATAAAATAGACATCCATGATATCTCTATCCCTTTCGTTACTTCCCAAAGTGAGAAATATCATATCTAAGAAACTTATACATTCCTAAGATACAAATGGGATTTTAGACCCATTGAATAATATAGTTTGTTATTACATAAAACAGTCTAACATTGTAACATTGTGTTGTGGATCAGTCTTCTCCATGAGAGTAATGTTATTTCTCTTAACCTGTGTCAATTTTACCAGTATAGTAATAAGTTGTTCAGATCCATCACCAACATCATTATCATTTATAAGAGGAAAATCCCTACATGGAATACATGCATTGATATGGTTTCCATTCCTTCCACTATGTTACATTTCTAAACAATGACATACCCTAAATTAGATCATAACATTATGAAAATATAATCTATAATCTAAAAATACAGAAACACTTAATGTAAATTGAAAATTTTGGTATAACTAATCTCTAAATAAAAATCATGGTTACTTTAGAAATATTCTCAAAATCATTTATAGTGTTATATTTCCCTAATATATGTTTTCCTAAATCTAGTTTCCAAATTTTATACTGAACTTTGTTTGATACATATTGTAAAGACACCAACCTCAGAAGCCTAGAGCCAGTGCCTTAATTTATTACATTTGTCCAATGAACAAGTGATCGTATCATAGAGAACCAAATAGTTTTTTTCTTTGTAGAACCAAATAGAAGAATAAGTTTTACATTACAGTTCTAAATGAAAAACAACATAGAAACTCTTTTGGAAACATATCTAATATTCTAGGTTATCCCTCAATGTCAATCATAATATACATCTTGTCATCCTAGGGGGAAATAAAAATAGTAAGGGGGTGAGATTGGATGCTCGGTAAGGGTAGTAAATAACAAAAAATCTATCATAAATAAACATAAACAGAAAATAAAGGTGTATAAATAAAAAATATTCCATTATAATAAAATCATGATCATAATATGGTAGGAATAAAATCTGATCAAATAATTCAATATAAATAATCACATTAGAATAAAATTTAACCTTGGATATTCTACTAACTGAATAATCACAAGGATTATCAATAGATATTCTCATAATGAAGGAATTTGTAATGTAGGCCGTCCTAAACGTACCATCAAGGCCTCATCCAAGAATTCTATATAAATGGGTAAGGCCTTGTCCAAAACTTGGTCTAGCGTTTCTCATGAGACCTATCGATGCATCGAGGGGCTATATCTGGCCTTGAACAACATTTAATAATTATAATTAATTCTAAATATGAGAGGACTTAATCATAATCAACATACACATTCATATTGTAACTAGAATATTAATTGTAAATAATTTCCCCAACTAGTAAAAATAATCCTAAACAATCCATAGTAATATGGAAAATGGTATCAAGATAGTACATCCCCAGTCAAAATAATCATAAAACATTTAATAAAACATAGTAAATAGTAACATAAGATATCAATATTAATTATTCATAATATTGAAATATAGTTTGTTAAAATAGACTAAAATAATCTAATTAAAATCAATTAAAATTTCATGAGAAAAATACAATTTTACTTGGGAAATAATAGTTCTTTTGGGAAAATCATTTCTATTTCTCATAAAATCATATTATAAACAGGAATATCCATGAAAAGAAAATGTAATGATAATGAAATTATAATTTGATAATATTAAAAGAATATCCATACTAAAATTTGGAAACTCAAGTGAAAACATGTAAAAAATTTAATGAAATGTTAAAAATGAGCCACTTCAGTGGGGTTTAAGGGAAAATATAAAAGAGTATTTAGAGAAGACAAAGGAGTAATTGTTTTTAATGAAACAATAAATGAGTTTAGATATTGTTTCATGATAAAAATATTTATTTTTAAAAAAAAATATTTTTGTTTTAAAATAGATTATGGAGTGTACTTGAAAATGTTTAATAAATTAGGATGTTCATTTTAATCGGGTTTTCTTATCAGGGGGAATTGAAAAAGGAAACTTATAAAACATATATTTTCTAATAAAATAAAGGATAATTAAGCTAGAATATATTTTTTGAACATAAAAACAGAATATATATGGATTAAATAAGATGAATTAATAATTACATTAAGGTAAAGAGAGAGAAATCGCAACCCGATGGAAAAAATGGATGTTCGGGAAGAAACCCATACCACTTAGAAAATTGTCCAACTGGATACCCCATAAAAATAATGATCATTAAATGAAATACTTAATATCATGAAGATAAATAGATTCATGATATTATATATAAAAGGGTAGTATACACGCTCCTCACACAATAAATAATAGTGAATAAGGCATATCTCACATAAATAAATGTGTGATGAGAAAAATCTTACCTTATGTCCGAAGGTGTTCTTTAGTTGTACTTAATGTACAAGATAAGTAAAATAGATTCAATAATAATTTAATTCAGAACATCTTCAACTTTTATTTGATTTATTATAATTTTATTATGTAATACCCTGAGTTTTTATGAAATATTTTTTTTTGAATTAAATTAATCTTTTTAATATTTTCCATTTCACAAAACATTTGATATAGATTTTATTATATTAAAGAACCATTTTATTATTTCCTTTTATGTTACAGCATACTAATATTTCATTATATGATACCCCAAGATAGGTTTTCATTATGAGCAACATCAATTTGGCTTGTGCTACCCACTACAGCGTCTTAGCTTGCTCTACATGCAACACCAACTTGGTTTTCATTACATGAAACACGAACTTGTCTTGGAATACATGCATCATCGACTTGGATTTATATACACAAAACATTAAATTCGATTATGTTACATGAAACACTGATTTTCTGTGAAACACCACTTTGTTATTATAATTATTTAAACGGTGTAATTATAATATAGTTGTTAAACTTGGTAATTTGAATAGAAATAATTAATTTTTAAATTTTATTTATAATGGTTTAATATAAATAAAAAATATTTATAATGGAATATAATTTTTTGTTAAAGTATATATATGTTTAAAAATACTATTTTCTTAAAAGTAGTGCTTTTTATTTCCTTTTGTGAAAAATAATAAAATTAATTTATACACTTTTATAAATTTAATATGGTAAAATAAAATTCATTTTTTAATTCATAATTTCAAAATTATCTTAGGTTTAATTTTTGATATTTTTTTTGAGCAGCTCCATTTTTTGTTGAATAGTGAAAAATATTGAATTTTAATTAAAAACTTCTTTTTGTATAATTTATTTATATAATTAAATTATATTTTTAGTTGGTTTTAAAGTAAAAATATATCAATTATGAATCTATTAATATAATTAATGTCATTGGATTTATTTTTATATTTAATTTATTATAAAAGCTTAATGAACATTTGAACATTCTCCCATTAAAAACCCGCTTTCTCTCCATGTCTATTAGATTAGCATTAAACATAATTTTTTCAATTATGTGAATGTAATTTTAAAAAACAGACATACATGGTTTTAAAAAGTAATATATTTATAGTCCAATAATATCTACTTATTTTTGTCCAAAAATATTAATAGAAGCGAGTAAAATGAATTACAATGATTAACATATAATTAAGTTTAACAAGAGACTGAACCATAATATTAAGGTGAAAAATGACATATGCACTTTTTAAAAACATATTTTATGGACATATTATAGAAACTTCCCCTCTATGGTTCCATAATTCTACATTTTTATACTTTAGGAACAAGTAAAACATAGGGAACAAATAATTCTTTTCAATAAATAGCAAGTGTGTCCTTTCCCTCCCCTATAAAAGTCTACCAGATCTCTCTCTTATTCACACCTCTTAGGACACTTAATTTCATCCAATATCTAGCCAATTAAATTCCCAATATCCCTATCTGATTCCTTGAGTCGTCTCTTTTGGTATAAATCCAACCAAGGAATGCCTTTAAACAAAACCAAAAGAAGTAACTCAAAGAAGAGGTAACATCCTTCCTCAAGATTCATTCCTTGATTTTATTTCTCCACCAAATAAATTATTATTTTGTACATGATCATATAATAAAACAAGTAACCTAAATATACTATGTTGTTTTTAAACTATGTTTTTGACCTACACTTACACACACTTCCATATAATGGGTAATGAACTTACTATTCTTGTGTACGGTGAACTGCCGCCTCACGAAATGATGTTGTTCATTTTACCTTTACCACCTCTCCTGGTTAGGAATTATGATAGAAACTATATTTTTATTTTATATATATGATATTTATTATGTATTTATACTTCTATATTTATTATATAAATCATACCTTCATTCTTCACATTTTTTTTAAATATAAAAATTTCCATTGGGGAAATGTGGACTATCGCCCCCTCAAAGCGATGTGATTCATTCACACACTACATGGAATATATTAAGGATGGTTTTAGGGAGATTATATGATAAATATTACATAATAATGAAAATTCAAATATTTTATATATTTATAAATATATTTCATTTACTTTCTTTCCATCAATATTACAATGAAAAACAGAAACATTGTTCATGTGTAAGTATAGCCTACCGTCTCCATAAATAGTGCATTCCATTTCATATTTCTATATTCAATATATTGTTATAAATAAATATAAACTGATTATTCATGGTATTTTTATCATGTTTTAAAATCATTAAATCATGATATAATTATAAGGACCAAAAATATAACAAATTAAGACACATGAAAAAAATAAAGCAGATATTACCCGAAGCGAAACCTTAAATTGTAATTGTTAATAAGAGGGTAATATAACGTCATAATAAAACCCTATATGGTATTAAATATAAGAATATTTTTCTATATAATATGTATAATAAACTTATATTTATTCTACAATAGGTTTTTTCTAATGATAAGAGAGTCAATGCAGAAGGTATGGGAATTTAATCTTACTTTTTATTTTCATGAGATTCATGCCTTATTCACCACTCATTTGTTTTTGTGTGCTATTTATAATTCCCATAGATGTGTTTTATGGTTATTATAATTAAATTTATCTTTATTTACTTAACCATTTTATTATCTTCCTTTCATGAGATTTAGGTTTCAAAAGATACCAAATTGGAAATGAAATTTTATCCCAATTTTCCTTCTTTGAGGTACATGACATGTTATGCACCTATATTTTTATATGAGGTGTATATACTATCTTTGACATGTTATATCATTAGTATAATTATTTTCATGATATTTTAATCTTTAATTAGTGTTATTATTTCCATCTTGATATGATTCAATGTTACCAAATTGGTAACGGTTTATAAATACAATCACATTATTTATTGAGATTGTTTATGATTATGATCTCATAGATGAAATATTATGATCCATCTGTCAAAAACTCTTATTTTTTTCTTAAACTATGTTTATTAATGAAATATTACGAATCACAATTTTTCTCTCCCATGGGTAATATTATTTTGAAACCCACTTCTTTTCACAGGTTATTATTTAATGAAATGATTAGGAAACCTATCAATTTTTCGTAGGTTATTATTTCATGAAATTTTAATATTAACCATTTCATTAAATACCTTATGATTTTCTGTTTATAAATCCCATTTTTTATCATGGGTCATAATATGATGAATGTTTTGTTATCTTGTGGCACATGTATGTATGATTTTATCATGTGAAGTGTAGGACCTTTATCTTCCTCTAATGCATTGGGTAACGATTATTGTTTAATGATCTCAATGGGGTACACTGGATGGAATTACAAGTGTGAAACAAGAGGGAATGTTAATCCTGAAATAATAGGGTACAAGGGAGGGAATCCCAATACCAAAATAAGAGGGTGAACAAGAGGGAATCCTATGGTTGAAATAATAGGTTTCATGGGAGGTAATCCCATGTATGAAGTAAGAGGGTGTATAGGAGGGCATCCCAATCCCGAGACAAAAGGGTATACATAAGGGAATCCCATTCCCAAAGAAGATACATACATTATTATCCTAAGCTTAACATGTCATTATGGTCTTGATAGGTAACCTTGACATAGTATTTTCTATTTTTATGTGTGTGCCATGAGTTCCATTTCATATTCCTTCATAGATCGTGATCGTGTATACCTTATGATTCATGGATTATGAATTTCTAATATTTATTTCATGATTCATGTTTATGATCTTTGATATGTAGGTAATGATCATATAATGTTATGTTCTTGTTCTCATACCCTTATGATCATGTTTATCTTACATATCTCTTTTACTTACCCTTACTGAGAATCTAGGATCACCCCTTTTTTATGTTTCCTTCCCCATGTAATGAAGATATTTTTTATGTATGATATGTCTAAGAAGTATTATATTCATGGAGAACCTAGTGGTATATAATGTAGCTCACTCATGTAAAAATGTTTATGATTCTATATTTCCAAAGGCACTAAACTAATATGGTCATTGGGTGTCTATTTGTGTAATGTTTTAAGCATTTTGAAAAAATGATGTACTATCATTATATTTTAAGACTGGGTCATTGAAGTTCGTATCAGAGTGAAGGTTTAGTCAACCTTTGGAAACTAGTGTGAGAAAACTTTAGTGATATCCCTATGAGTATTTCTAAGGATATGTCTAGGGACGTCTCTAAGGATAAGTTTAAGGATGAGAAAAAGTATAGGAAAATGTCCTAGAATTTTGGTAAAGGATAGAGTGAGTGGTTTCATAGCAATAAATCCCTATCTAGATACTAAAATTGGACACTCTTCTAGAATATATGTACCTAAGAGTAACAATTCTGACAAGTTGTGCCTGACCTCACTCAAGAGTAACCAAGTACACGACAATGGTCATTATTGTGCACCTGGTTTGACACTCTGAGGGGATACTATTTGGGAATTCACAAACACTTCATGAACCATCATTAAGGATTTAAAAATAATATTAATATGAATAACCTAGAATAAAATTAAGTTTTCATGGATTAAACAAGTAGGTTTCATGATTTATATATTATATAAGAGCGTTTTTATGATTATGAGGTTTTCTTCTATGATAAATTTTTCTCACACAAGGATTTGTTGTGTTGTCCAATAGATGTAACTATACGGAACTAGGTTAACATTGAATGTTTAAGATATGTATAGTATGGGAATTATACAAATCAATGTTCTGAGTGGAATCCTATTGAAGATAATTAGTAAGGTGGTACAGTTATTCAATATAATTTTGAAGATAAGGAGGCTGCAAACAACATGTGAAAGGTATAGAATGTTCTTCTAATTTTATTTCCATTAAACTCAGAAAGAATGGTTAGAATAAGGTTGAGGAATATTAAGACATGATTCATGTATCATTATATAGTAAAGAGGTATTAAGGAATAATTTGATGAATCCAGAGTAATGGTTTAAGAAAAAATTTGTACGATTGAAGTGTATATGTTTTGGAATTCAAATATTATTTTAAATGAATCGTGAAGTATATAATGATTGTGTATAGAAGTTTATCTTTATGTATTTTCAAGAATGTGATAAATAATAATGATGACCTAGAAAATGGATTTCATGGAAATGTTTCATTAAGGGAAGGTAGCCCTTAACATGTTACTATGGATGAAAAAATGGTATTTTATATTGATAAAAAGGTAATGATCTGGATAAAGTAAAATGGATAATATTTGTGACATTAGAACCGATAAAGGATTAGTTGTTAAAGTGGTCTATGTTATCATGGATTATGTTTACAACTTATTAGATTCTTGTAATGTATCCAATAATCTTGAGAATAAGGAAGCATTCATGTTTTCCAAAATGATTTATGGTAATTCATGTTATTACAAAGTTTCAGGATACTATACGATGATGGTATTGATGTGTTTTGAATGGTACAACCAAGAGATACTTTGTGATTTATGGAGGATCAATGTTACGATGATTTCATGATATTATTTTAAAATTTTTATTTTCATCCTTTGTAAGGGATATAAGGTTAACCATTTATGGAAAGTTAAACATCGGATAATGTTTTTGAGATTAAAGTATTATCTCACCACATGAGGATCTATGCATATTGGATAACTTGTTAAAAAAACTTTGTGTTGATGGTACCAGATGACAAATGGGATGGATTATCATGGATCTCATGACCTATTAGTGCTTCAAGAAAATAAAAAAATCTCCTTCCTCTTTGTAGGAAGTGGTGAGGTGTAAATTGATCGAGGAACAATAAAGGGAGATATTGTATTGAATCAAGTAAGTATATCATCTCATGAAAATTCTTCAACTCTAGGTAAAAGTTATTGAAACTGAAAAGGTTATCCTTTTAAGTTATTTTCTAATGAAAGTAATGGCCCCTTAGATCATCACATATTTATGGCTTTGTGATTGTTAACTTTCTTATATCCACGTTCTCTTCCACTCTCCTTCAAAACTTGATACTTATATTTCTCTTATGTCCATGTTTTCACTTCCCAACTATATTCTCTATGTTGGAAACTAGCTATGAGTTACTTTGGGTGACCGTTATAGTTCTTAATTTACTTTTTAAAATGAATTTTTAGAAATCATTTTTACGATGTGGGTTTTAATTAAAGGAACTAAATAATATTAAACCATTGATAACCTAGATAAATTTCAAGGGAAAAATTCATTTTTAAGGGAGGTATAATGTAACAACCTGAGTTTTTATGAATTTTTTTTTTCTAATTAATTTAATCGTTTTAAAAAATTCATTTAGTGTAAAAATTATTATAGCTTATGTTGTATTAAATCACTATGTTATTTTTTCCATGTTTTCTATGCCATGTTAATATTTCATTATTTGATACCCCAAGATAAGTTTTTGTTACACGCAACATCGACTTGGTTTGTGATGTATGCAACATTGACTTGTCTTACACTACACAAAAAACCAAATTAGATTGTGTTACATGAAAACCTAAATTTTATTGAACTAAATGCAACACCAAATTTTATTAAGCTACATGAAACATCATCTTGTCATGCATTACATGAAACATTGATTTTCTATGAAACATGACTATATTATTATAATTATTAAAGAGAGGTATTTACAACCTAGCGGTTAAACCTGGTAATATAAATAGTAATAACTAATTTTAAAAATTTAATTATAATTTTTTAATAAAAATAAAACATATTTATGGTGAAATATATAATTTTTTGTGAAGTCTTTGTATGTTTAAGAATATTATTTTCTTAAAAAATGTTTTTTATGTCCTTCAGTGAAAAAAAATAAAATTCGCTTTTAGAAATATAATTTTATATAATAAAATTCATTTTTTAATTAATAATGTAAAAATTATCTTAGGGATATTTTTTCATATTTTTTTGAGAAACCTTATTTTTCAAAGAATAGTGATAAATAATGAATTTAAATTAAAATCTTCTTTTTCATATAATTTGTTTATATAGTTAAATTATATATTAAGTTGGTTTTAAATTCCATATATTTCAATTATAAATCTATTAATTCAATTCATGACAATTTAATCATTTTTATATTGAATTTAGATATAAAATCTTAGTGAATATTTGAACATTCTCACTTTTAAAATCCAGTTTTCTGGCCACGTCTGTGAGATTAGAATTAAACATAATTTTTTCACTTCTGTGAATTTAACTTTGAAAAATTAATATAAAAGGATGTAATAAGTATGATATTTATATTCTAATAAGATAAAATTAATTTTTGACCAAAAATATTAGTCAAAGTGATTAAAATTAATTATAGCGATTAAGAAATAATTAAGCTTAACAAGAGACTAAACCTCAATATTAAAGGTAAAATGACCTATACACTTGTCCAAAACCGATTTTATGGCCATAGTTCATCCAATACACCTATAATGTTCCATAAGGATCTATTGTTACACTTTCATAACAAGTAATACTTAGGGAACATGTAATTATTTTGAAAAAATATCAAGTGTATCATTTCCCTCCCCTATAAAAGGCCACCACCTCTCCCCCTTCTTCACAACTCCAAATACACTTATGTTTTGGAAAGTATATTCTCAATTAACTTCTAAAAATCCGTCAATTATTTTTTTAATCCTCCCTTTGTGCATAAATATAACCAAGGAATCCCTTTTATGCAAACCAAAAAGAGTTACTAAAAGTAGAGGTAACATCTTTCCTCAATCTCCTTTCCATTATTTTATCTCCCCATCACCTAAATTATTCTAATTCTATGATCATATAATAATAAACATTATACTAAATATAGTAATTTTTTAATTCAAATGTTTATACCTACACTTACACACACATCCATATAATGGGTAACGAACATACCATTGTTGTGTATGGAAAACTACTGACTCACGAAACGATGTTTTTAATTATACCTTTACTACCTATCATGGTTGATAATTAAAATATAAAATAGGTTTTTATATGATATATATCATATTTATTATGTATTTATACTTAATTATTTATTATATAAATTTTACCTATTCCATTGTTTGTAAATATGATAATTTCGTTTGGGGAAGTGTGGACTACTACCCCCTCAAATCGATGTGATTAATTAACACACAACATGTAATGTATTAAGGATGGTTTTAATTAAATTACATGAAAAATATGAAATAATTATTCTATATTAAATATTATATATAAATATATATTTCACTCACATTATTTTATTCAATATTACAATGGAAAAATAGAAACATCGTTCATGCATACCTATGGACTACCATCTCCATAAACAGTGTATTTTATTTAATATTTATATATTATATATATTATTATAAATAAATATATAATATTTCTAAATTATATTTATATAATTTTTTAAATTCTAGAAATCATGATATAAGTATGATGACCTAAAATATAAGAAATTAAGACACCTGAAAAACAAAAAGAATATATTACCCAAACTGAAACCTAAACATGTAATTGTTAATAAGTAGATAATTATATGTAATAATAAAACCATATATGGTATTAGATATAATAATATGGTTGTATAAAATATTTATAATAAACATATATTTATTATACATGAGTTTTGTGTGAATTCGAATAGATTCAACGTATAAGGTAAGGGAATTTCATCTCACTTTTTATTTCCATGATATTCATGCCTCATTCACCACTCATTTATTTTATGTGATGTGTATACTACATATGGATGTATTTTTTTATTATTATAATTAAATTTATGGGTATTTAAATATCAATTCTATGAACATCATTTCATCAGTATTATGTTTCAAAAGTTACCAAATCGGTAATGTAACGTTGTCTTAATTTTCCTTCTTTGAGACATGTTCCATATTCAGTACCTATATTTATCTATGTGGTGTATATAATACCTTTGAAATGTTGTTCCATAAATATTATTCTTCTAATTATATTTTAATCTTCCGGTAATTTTATTCTTTCCATCATGTTATGATTGAAAGTTACCAAATTGGTAAGGTTTTATAGATATAATCTCACCATTTATGAAGATTGTTTAAGAAAATGATCCCACTAATGAAATATTATAATCCTCCTATCAAGAACTCTCATGAGTTGTATTAAACTCTATTTATTCATGTTATATCAAAGTAATGGTAACATGTTTCTACTATTTTTTACACATTATGATTAAGAATGAGACTTTAAGAAACAATGACTTTACCACTCTCTTCAGTCAGAAATTCTTGTTACTTCAAAATAATGTTTTACAAAAGAGTTTCCAAAAATATTCTATTATTATACTATAATATTTAAAATACATTTTTACCCATGTTTTAACTTTATAATTAAAAACTTTTAAAAAAGGAATCTTATTATCATTTTCCAGTTGAGGCACTTTTCTAAACATTTTACAGAGAAAAAGGAACGTTTGTCATATACAGATTTACCAGCTTTGTGATCTTCATTACCTTGAAGCTTCTTTTAAAAGATTAAAATGTTAGTTTGTTTTTAAAAAAATATATATTTTCCTAATATTCTATAAATTTATCAATTTTAAAGTGGGTTTCAATGAAAAATGTTTTCAAAAATATTTTACGTTTAAAAATTATTTTAAATGATTTTTAAAACCTTATTTATAAGTTTCTAAAATGTTGTTTTAAAATAAAATGGTTTCAATGATTTTGGATATTCTTTTATAATTTTTCAAAATATTTTCAAAGAAATGTTTTTTCAAAATTTGTTCATGATTATTTTATATTTTTTCATGTAAAAAGGTTTTCAAAAGGAATCTAAGCTTTATTTGTAAGTTTTCAAAGTATTGTCTGTGAAAATGGTTTTCAAAATGTTTTTTTTAATATAATTTTCCAAATAACAAAAGTTATTTTCCTCAATAAATGTTTTTCAAAGATATTTCAAAATTATTTTCCATCTATGATAACGTCCATTGATGTTACTCATTACCTTCTAAGAAATTATCCAAAGGTTCCATTCATATTTTTTCATTAATGGTTTATGTTTTGATGGACTAATTCTTATGAAAACATTTTCTCTTCCATGGGTTATATAATTTTAAAACTAACACCTTTTAATGGGTTATTATTTAATTAAATGATTAGTAAATATATCTATTTTCCATAGATTATTATGTGATGAATTTCAATGATACCCATTTATTTTCATGGGTAATTATTTGATGTTTATAAAACCCATATTTTTTTCAAGGGTCATGATATGATGAATGATTTATTATCACGTGGAACATGTATGTATGATTTTATTATGTGATTGATGAGACCTATATCTCCCAAAAATACATTAGGTAAATATTAATTTCTTATGAGCTCAAGAGGGTACATGGGAGGGAATCCCAAGCCCGAAACAAGAAGGTAAATGGGAGGGCATACGAAGACTGAAATAAGAGGGTATACTAGAGGTCATCCCATGCTTAAAAAAAGAGTGTACACGAGTGGGAATCTAAATCCCAAACCAAGTACATGGGTTATTTGACCATGCCTAACATGTTATAAAGGTCTTGGTAGGTATCCTTGATATAGGATTCTCTATGTTTATGTGTATTCCTCATGTTCTATGTCTTATTAATTCATGGATCATGTTCATGTATCCCTTATGATTCATGCTTTATGAACTACTAATATTTATTCCATGATTCATGTTTATGGTATTTGATATGCTGGTATGATAATATAACGTTATGATCATGTTCGTATATTTTTATGCTCAGGTTTATGCTTACATATATCCCTTACTTACCCTTACTGGTCATATGAGTTCACCCCTTGGTATATTTCCTTCCCCAGGTTATGTAGATATATTTTATTTGTGTTATTTTTAATAAGGTTGTTGATCTTGGAGAACCTAGTGGGAGATAATATAGTTCACTCATGTACCAGTGTTTATGCTTCCTTGTTTCTAAAGGCACTAAACTAATATATTCATTGGCCATATGTTTGTGTAATGTTTTAAGTAATCCACAAAATTGATTTAATATCCTTGTATGTTAAGACTGGTTTTTTATATATTATGTTCATTTATGGAATTTTTTATGAGTTATAAGAATTAATTTAGTTGTTTGGAGTGTTTGATTCCTTGGTTTTTAGGATTGGTTCACTTATATACATGTATGAAAGAACATGGAATATGGTAATAGTTATCCAGAATTTAAATTATATTCTATTAATGCACATAAAGAATATTAAATGGTAATATATATCATTTCATTCATATATTATGATGATTCATAGATAAAACATTAATGTTAACCGTTTGGATTATTTTGGTATTTTTTAATAACTACACACTACTTTTGTTTTATTAATTAGTATTATGTATATATAGTGGTTATAGGACACAAAATAAGTTTTAATATAATTTTTAAAATCTGTATTAACCATTATAATTTTTTTATGTCTATCCTTAAAGGTGTTATTAGAAAACTAATAGTCATCCTTCAGGAGGGTGGTGAACTGAAACCTCACAGAATATGTTTTGATTTTTAGATCAAAAGGGAGAGGTGAAGAGGATTGATGTCATATATTCCATTAAAAAATAAAATTCTAGAATATATAATATATTATAGTTATCATGTCACTTGGATAAGGGGATGTGTGGAGATTACAAGAAAATAAAATAAAGGAAATGAAAAGAAAACGAAAGAGTATTTTACCTCTAGAACATATTATACTTGAGAACATCCTTAGGGAAATTTTGTTTGGAATTATATTGAGACAAAAGGATATTAAACATGGGGTATAAGCTTGGGAAAAGAATTTGGAAGAAAGTGGACAAGAATAAAGTTTGTAAATGTGTGAGGAGAAGAGGTGGTGAGGGGTTGTATTTATAGTGGAGGAGAGGGAGTTTTTTAATATTCTATTCATTTGTTTATTGTTTGGGCTCAACATTATTAATAGTGATGATTATAATGACTAAATATAGTGAATATAGTATGATAGTTCCAAAAAATGGTTAGTACATTATCCACACATCCACAATGACTCAAAAATTTATTTATTTATTTACAATGTTAAATATCATAAATTGTTGTATTTCATTATTCACAAAAAATTCAACTTTTTTAGAAAAATACTAAAAATAAACCCTAACCAATTTTTTACATTTAGAATTCAAAAATGAACACAATTTTATTAAAATAATTTTGAAAATGTGAAAATTTTAATTTTTAATTAAAATCATCATTTATTCTAAAAATACTGATTTTTAGATTTTTACTGATTTTATGACACTTTGAAAAATTAATTAAGGTATCATAAATTTTTCATATAATCACAATACAAAAAAATATTAATTTATGAATATATGTTTTAAAAATAAGTTTTTTTTAAAACATTATATTAATTATAATTCTGTAAATAAACATTTACGTTTCACATAAAAACCAATACTTAATTTATCATTTTCAATACATTTATTTTCTTATTCCATGATATAAATATATCTTATTTTCATTTATGAGATAAATAAATTTTATTTTTAAATTCATAGGTAAGATCAAATTCAAATCATAAATATACTTTTAATATAATGAAATTTATGGTTTTATAAAAAATGGTATTTTCACTATTCGTTGGAAAATAAATATTTTCAGAAAACTACAAAAATTTCACCCTAAGATAATTTTTACATTATTATTTTAAAAATGAAGTTTTTTTGTTCAATATTTTTTATAAAATTGTAAAAATTTTATTCTAAAATAAGTGTGCACTAAATGGTGGTAAAACTGACTATAAAAAATACATTCTTTTATGCATAAAATTTGATTTAATCTTATCTTATGCCTATAACAATTATTTGGATGAATTTGAAAATATAAAATTCATAATGTGGATAATAATACCAATTTAATGACTAGGTTATAATTGTTACATTTTAATTATATTGTGGTTTTAAACATGGTGTAGTGTGCAACATAAGCTATCGATGTTTTTAAATTTAAGAGAGACATACTATAAAATCTTTTGGTGTTTCCAGTTAAATTATAAAGAAAAAATAAATATTTTCAGGATCTAGTGGAATAAATATGAATGTATTATGATTTTGTGATGGGATGGACAATTATATCCCTCCATTTCATTGTTTAATGATAAATATTTTATAAGCTAAAGGGGTAAATGGTATGTTATCCTAAGCCCAAAAGAGGGTTCACGAGTGGTTAGCCCAATCCCAATAATTGTACACGTGAGGTATCCCAAGCCCAAATCTGGTAAATGGTTGGTTATACCAAGCCTAAAATATTATATATAACTTGGTGGGTAACCTGGACATATTATTTATAGGATTAAGATTATGAAACACTTTTTTGTGGATCTCTATAGCATGTTCTTATGATTATGATATAATCTCATGTCTCGTGATATTTGATTATTCTATGAATTGTGTATTTTGAAATACTAAAGAATTATGCCATGATTATGATATATGAATTTTTAGGTATGATTTTAAAATTATAATATCATATTCTCAATCTCTCATTCTTGTGTTATGATTATATGAGATCATTTACGGATATCTTTCATGTCAACCATTACTGGGCATCTAAGATCACCCTTTATTATGTTTCATTCCATGAATTATAATGAAAGTTATATAGTAGGGTATTTCTATGAAATATATAATGTGATAATTACTTTTTGGGATATTTTAATTATCACTCATAAAATAATATTTTTATATATCTAGTCTTCAGAGAAAATAAACTATTACGGTTCTGATGTGTGTTTTTATGTGATGTATTGAATATTAATCTGAAATGATGTAACATTTATATATGTAATGTTTGGATTGACTCAGTTTTTACCAAATTAGTGTTTTTTAATTTTTGGAGATTAGGATTAGAAAACATTTATTATAACCCTTAAGATATGCCTTAGTATAGGAGAACATCCTGAAACTTTTTTAAACCATAGATTGTGTGGTTTTCCTTAAAATAAATCTATCAATAGATTATAGAAAGTGAATTAAACTATGAAATATATACACCTAGGGGTAATAACACCAAAAATAGTGCATTGAATATTACCATAATCATTATCAGTGCATAATTAGGGGGCTTGATACTACTCAACTCTCGAGACACACTCGGGAGATATTCGTGGGTTACTTCATGATTGTTTATGAACTATTATGAATATTTTGAATATATAATTACCATTTATGGATTAAATTAAATATGAGGTATCATATATTAAAAACAAGGTGTTATTATTTGGAAATCCTGTAGATTATTTTCATAGTTATATAATTTCTTGTTATGATGTTTGATGGTCACGCTGAAGATTTTGGTTTTAGTAAGGCTATGGAGATAGAAATATAATTTTGAGGTGGTGATAGTAATCCTAAAATATTGATGTATATTATTTAACCATATAAATATGAATTCATTTATATCATGAAAAGTCTCTAGGAATGTAAATCCATGTCCTTAATGATTATATACTGAATTAGCTATGAAAACTCTTAATGGTATGATGATCGCATCACAAGTATTTAATTCTGATTAGGTTAATGTTTGTGAGAATATAATTTCTGAAAATATTTTTATTCTCCCTCTAGTTCATTTTTTTTATTATATTAATGTATAGACTCTATATATATAGAGAGATTATATCAATTGACCAGGATGAGAAATCACATTTCATATTCTGAATGAACTTCTGATCATTTATCTGTGTGAGGATGAATATGATATTCCAATATAAATTAATTATATATTTTGGGTATTGATTCCAATTCCTAGAGAGTATTTATCTATAATTTTTAAATATAAATTCAACATCAAATAAATTCTTACTTTAATATAGTTTGATGATGTATTTTCTAAATAGTTTCCTAGTCTTCCTCTAAATAGTGATGTTGAATTTTCAATAGAACTCATTCCTGGTGCTACACCAATTTTAATTACTCCATATAGAAAATAATTAACTGAGTTGAATGAATTATATAAGCAAATAAAATAGAATTTTGATAAAATGTTCATTCATCCAAGTGCATTTCCATGGGGTGAATCTGTTATTTTTGTTAATAAGAAAGATGGATCCATGTGACATTATATTGATTATCAAGAACACAACCAGATCATTCTCAATAATAACTATCCTCTACCCTCTTATGATAATTTTCTTAATAAACTATGAGGATCTCAATACTTCTTAAAGATTCACCTTCTTTCAAGATACTATCAAATTAGGTTCAAAAGTGAAGACATACTTAAGACAACCATACATACAAGGAATGGAGAATATGAATTCATAGTAATGCAATTTTAAATTACTAATTCCCCCTATCTTTATAGTTTTAATTAATATATTATTTATAGATTACCTTACCCAATTTTTGGTATTCTTTATAGATGGTATTATTATATATTCTAAAAGTAATTAAGATTGTAAAGATCACTAGATAATTGTGTTGAAGACCCTGATAAAGGATAAACTATATACCATATTTAGAAAGTATGCAATCTAGCTACAAAAAGTATAAATCTTGTGAAACGAGAACATAATCAAGAGTATAACAAAAGGTCCTCATAGTATAGAAGTCATTGAACATTGTCCCAGACCAACCATGGTGGCTAAGATCCATATCTCTATGGATAATGACCTAAATAAATATTCCCCATATTATTATCCAAGAAGTAAAAAATATGGATAATGACCTAAAGAAATATTATGGTAGGATATAATGATGAGGGATATTAAAAATTACATATATCAATACTTGGTATAATATAAAGTTAAGTATAAAAAACTAAATTCTAAATTTATATTGCAACCATTTCTAATACCATAATGGAAATGTGAAAACATCATCATGGATTTCATTATAGGACTCCCCAATATATCTAAAGGGAATGGTGCTATTTTAGTTATAGTTAATCACGTTAAAAAATCAACACATTTCATTTTTTTCAGGGATGATTTATATCCTGATCAACATTATTATATATACATTAAGGATGTGGTAAGGATACAAGTAATACCACATTTTATTAAATCTAGTAATGATTCATGGTTTACCTCAATGTTCTGGATAATTCTTTAGTAATATAGAGATAGAGATTTCAGTTCCATTACAAAAAAACTATCTATATATATACGGTTTTTTGAGAGTAATATTTAAACCCTCAAAGATATTCTAAGATCTTATTCTATATATTTCAATGTTGGTTGGGATCAACACCTTCCTCTTGTAAAATTTTCTTATAATGATAGCTTTAATTCGATTATTAATATGTATCATTATGAATCCCTCTATGGAAAGAGGTTCAGAACACCAACATGTTTGAATGAATTTATAGAACCAAATATATTAATGCATACTCTAGCTAAAGAAGTGATAGAGAATTTTAGAACTATTTTACAACACATCCACTAGCTCATAGTCAAAAAACAGTTATGGTGATAATTTTCCATGATATCTAGAATTTTATCTTGGTGAGAAGTTATTAATGTGGACATTTACAATTAAAATTGTTTTAATATTTATATTTAAGGTATATTTAATCACTAGGTATATTGGACCCTTAGGGATTCTTGATAAAGTAGGGATGGAAGCATATCTCTTAGTGCTTCCCCCAAACCACTTTTAAGTTAATGATGTGATACATGTATATCTTTGGAAGAATTACATAAATAAACCTTCAAATATACTAAAATATGTGGTTTTACCACTATACGATGATATTTTATAAGAAAAAACTCATAGAAATCTTGGATTGGAGAGATAATGTTCTATGTAATAAGACTACTCATCCTGTTAAAGTTCTTTAGAGGAATCCAAAATTCGATGAAGATTCATGGGAATCTGAGGATGTGATGAATAAAATGTATTCTCATTATTATTTCATCAGATTTATGTAATTTTTAGGGTAAAATTAATTTTCAAGGGGTATAATGGAACCCCTGTAGAATTTTATATGTATTCCTTCCGTATAAATTTGATCTATTTGATAACTTGATTTACACACAAACTCATATATAAATGAACCATGATATATTATAACATTTTTAACAGTCATTAGATTGATGGGTATAGATCGGATAAACCAAATGATGAAGTATATATTTAAATTTTTTCCTAAAATCAAACTTATTGATTAATTCTTAAGAAAAAAATCATTAAATTTTTAATAAAATCATTTCATGATTAAAAACCCTATTTTTTATAAATTGATTATTTTCTATATATCATGTATTTTTATAAATTAATCACAATTTCAGAATTATTTTAATGAAATTTATTTATAATTTTTGAAAAATCATTCATGCATTAGTTTTCTAGTGGTTAGGATTGATGCTAAACCAATTTGAATATAAAAAGGTGTTATTTTTCAAAATAAATTGTGGGTAATGCGTTTTTATATTATTAAATTATTTAAATAATTATTTATTAATGATATTAATTAAATTTTTAGAATATATATTCAATAAAATATTTTATCATTCATGTAATATTTTTTACTTGGAACGGTATGAAAGTAAGCTCATTTTTATACTTAAAAATAAATTTTTAAAAAAATTATTTTTATTACAAACTATATGTTTATTTTAAAGTTAATTTCTTCCACCTAGAGAAGTTTAATTTTATAAAATGGATTATATAATTGTAATACTCATGTCCAAATTTTTTAATGAGTATACATTACTTTTTTTTCTAATGAATAATAAAAATAATAAAAATTAGTTACCACAGTTAGCATTTAAAGGAGTTTATGAGGATTAAACTAAGAGATAAGGGTAAAAATTCCTCCATAAACTTGAATAAATATTATTGTTTTGGGATATTTAGAACATATGTTATATTAACATCTATTTAATGGATTTATTACTCCACATTCATGTGAAACTGAATTTATATTATTCATATATTTTAAGTAATTTCAAGAGTGTCTATCCCCTTACATATAAAAGGGATCCTCTTATCCTATATAATTTAGTATATTTGAGTACTATAGATCAACCATTACCAAAATCACAAATTTATATATTGTTTACACAAATTCTTGTTCTTCTCTTCTTACCCTATGATCATTCTAATAGGTTTTAACTTTTATGTCGAAGGAGGTCTCTCAAATAAGAGGTAATCTTCGTACCCGAATCATTAAAAGTTTATTTATTATTTTAATATCTATAAATATGTTTTATACATCCTAAAATATAAATATAGTATAATAAATATATTTATAGTTTATTATTATTATGTTAAAACAAATTTCCACCTCTTTTCCATCAAATAGGAAATGAAAGTATCGCTCGTATGTACTTGTAGACTACCACCTACACGTGGTGTTGTAATTCGTTTTCCGTCACCACATCACACTGATAGATATAAATATTAATTAAAAAATATATATGATATAGTTATGATTATATAATTATTAATTATTATTTCTCTATCTTTCATTCTTTTCATTGGTAAATGAAACCTGTATTCATACATATATATAGATCACTATCTTAATAAATAGTGTTATTCATTTTTCTATCTATGAATATTATGGAATGTTATAAATATGTACATGATAAATATATATGAAATTTATATTATGATTAAAATTCAATATAATATGGAACAATGATCAAAATTTAAGAACCATAACTTCTAAATCAAAACATATAAGATAATTGAAGTATTTAACGCCCTAAATGATAATAATGAACAGGTGATAAGATGTTATAATTAAAAAACTTATGCTATTTTAAATATGAATATTATTTTGGAATTGAACTAAAATAAATTTAAATTTACTATATAAGAGTTTTAAATAACTTATGAAGAAATTCAGACATGAGGTAAGGGTTTATCATATCACTTTTGTTTCTATGTGACATATGTTGTATTAACCACTTGTTTCTTTCAAGTGGTGTATATTATACCCCTATGATATGTTATATCTGGAATATATTTATTTTATTGGAATTTAAAATTTCATTTTAAGTTATTTCTTTCATATGGGTTATGATTCAAAATTTAATAATGTAGTATCAGTTTTATTTATAATATCACTATTTATTGGGATTGTTTTTGCGTAAATTTAAAATGATGAAATTATATGATCTATCAATAAAAAATATTATTTATTTTATTTTCCTGTGGTTTCTTTCCTAAATTTCATGTTTTCATTTTTTTTTCCTATCTCTAGGTACTCAAAATTCTTAAAGATCGTTTTAATGGAAAACTGAATTTATTTATTCGGTCAAAAATATTTTTATTCCATGTATATATTTTCTATAAAATGTTTTTGGTAAAATTTTTAATATTATATAATTATTAAATAAATACATTTTTAACAATATCCTTTTATATTTATTATAATTTTCTCAGTATATGATCCAATTTTACCATATTTAATATTTCTTTATATAGTTAATGATTATGATGATGAAATATTTATGAGACTAGTCTTCTTTTTCCCAAGTTAAGATAGATTAAATAAAAAATATTTTCATGATCATGCAGAATATGTATGAATATATTATGATTATATGATGGGTGGTAATGTTATATATATATATATATATATATATATATATCCAATGCATTGGGTAATTATTAATGTTTTATGAGCTCAAAGGGTATATGGGAGGTTGAAAAATCCCAAAAAAGGGTACACTAATGGTTAGACCAAGACCAATAAGGGTACACATGAGGTTATTCCAATCTCAAAGCAAGTACATGGGTGGTTATCCCATGATTAACATGTGATGAATGTATTTGTGGGTATTCTTGACATATGATTTCAAGTATTATGATTATTCTAGGCATGTTATGTCACACTCTATGACATGTTCTTATGTTTAGGATATAATCTCATGGATCAAGATCTTCTATTCTTTTATGATTCATGTCTTATGAAATACGAAATACATATTCTATGATTGTGATCTATTAATTACTATATATGATTATTAAATATTAATTTCATTTTTACATACACTTATGCACATGATATACTTGAATATGATCATTGACTGATATCTTCTATGTTTACCCTTACTGGGCATCTGAGCTCACCCTTATGTTTCTTTTCCACTGATCATGATGAAAGGTTTTATGTAGGTTATGTATATAAAGTGTATAATGTGGGTGTAAATTTTTGGGATATGTAGAATATCATTTTTGAAATAATATGTTAATGTACCTAGTCTCTAAAGATGTTAAACCATTAGAGTTTTTTTGTGTTCATTGACATTATATGCATTGATTATTTATCTAAAATGATGCGTTATTTAACTATGTAATGTTTGGGCCACCACACATATATTATGTAGAAATTATTAGACCATGTTAGGTATTTATGTGAAGATATATGTCGAGTGGAGTATGGTTGGATGAGAGCATGTGGTTAATGACATATATGTTCATGATATTTTACATCACAACATATTTAATGAGGAATATTAAAAAACGTGATTATGGGTGGGGGAGATACACACAATGGTGAGGGAATGATATTTATACACCATATGTTTATTTTATCCTACCAATGTGTGGTTGTAGTTGTAAATAAGTAGTCATGCAGATGTGGATATGTGGTGATGTGGTTTTGGATATGTGATGTTGCAGTGCATGGGAGTGAAGTGGTGGTTGTGGATGTGATGTTGTGGTGTATAGATTTAGGTTATGGTGGTTAGTTATGGAATGTAATGATGTTTTATGATATGTTTTTTATGTAATATAATTCTTGAATCCTTGATCAATTAGTTATGCTACATTCTATTGCCTCACTACAGATTTGAGTAGGGGTAGTCTTAGAGATTATATGTGAGAGTAGTGAGAAATTTCTAGTCCCTTTTAATTTTTTATGATGTTTTTATATTAAATAATATTTCTCAATTGGTTTTTTTTATTTTTTTAGAATCCTTATTTAGGGAAATGGTTAAGGATGTTTCAGGTGAAGGTGGTGGTTGATATTTAAATATCATATATATATTTCATGGTGTTTTATTACATTTATTATGGTATTTAATGGATTAATATTTCCAATGTTGGATACATTGTATTGTTGTGTATTTTATGGAAGGATATAACTAATTATCTAAAAATGAATTAAAATAAGTGAATTTTAGAACTAAAAGACACTTTGCACCATGAGATTCACTTATAGCCTAACACCAGATTTTTGATGATGTTGTGGAGCATCAAAACTAGAGAAAAGAATTTACATGTTGTTTATTTAATTTAAATTATTTGATTTTTTTGGGATATGTTTTTAGAATATTTATGTTGAAATTCATGAAAAATTCTCACATATAGAAAATTAAAGCATTATACGATGTGTAAAATTTACACACTATGACACTGTCAAAAATCTGAAAATAGATATGCATTTATGAGGGGTTTGATGAAATTTTTTATAAATCTCAAACCTAATCCACCACTTTGGGGAGATCTGGAGATGGAGGATCGCCTTAGGTGACTTATGAGGAATGCACACCCACTATGGAGCCCTGTTGGTGCCGCTTTTTATATGATTTTTCCTTATTATTTTTTTCACCCACTCATGGCTAGCATGATGTGGTTTTTTTTCATGTTGTGCATGATGAACGGGGATTTATTTTATGAGGTATTGTATTTTCTATTTCTATTTATGTTGGGATTTCACAGTTTTTCTTTTTTTCAATATCTTTCCTGATTCTTCTTGCATTACCATTGTTAGGGGGGTTAGGAATTGGGTTTAATATTTTTATTTATTTGAGCATGAAAATTAACTGAGTTGAAAAAATACTATTTTTTAATGTGGGTTCTAAGGATTAAACTACTTCTATAACCATTGAGTTTGTCTATGCCCTATATTTAAATTATGTTTTAGGTTACCCATCACTTTCAATCTAAAGTACCCAGCCATGTGAAAAAGATATTTTTAATAGACATCATTTACCATGATCATTGGATTTGTTTTGACCCAATTCTGATTAATTTATAATTATTAATTAACTATTTCATACATTTTCATCCAATAAAATGGAATTCATTTATTCCACGCAATATTTTTATATTTTTCTTTTACCACATTCACCACCTATCAAATGCTTAGTGGTTTAGTTTTAATTTTTCAAAATCAAAAATAGTTTAGATTTATATTATTAAATTAATATTCTCTCTAACCTTGTCTATGTGGGTTCATCCTCAAACTTGAATTTCCTATACTACCTTGTAGTTTAGTGGTTTATTTATCTCATGTTTATAAATAATCATGAGGGTTTCTCAATTTTAGTATCAAAAGACTCTAAAGCTTTAGTCTAGGTTGTTAAATGATATGAAAAGTACCTCTCAAAAAAGAGTATTTACTCTACATAATTTTACATGATTTTAAAATATAAGTTCAATAAAAATATCTCTCTAAAGATTTTATATCTCTCTTCCCCAAAAAAATATCAAAAGTAGGATCATTTTACATGTAAAATCAATGATATAATCAACATATCTTTCTTTTTTTCTTTTTTCTTTTTTCGAAGTCTATGCTTAATACAAATCTCACATCAACTACCTAACGAGATACAATAAAAAGAACATCATTCTGGAAAGTGGTAATTTTTTTATTCCCAACATAAAACCATTTTTTATATTTTTTTTTAATATTTTTTTATCAAGATATGTGAGTAATAAAATACAACTAACAATACATGGCCTCTACCTACATCACAATGGATAATATCCTATAAAAATATGCTCAATGAATTATATCCTAGTACACCTAAAAAAATACATCCCCAACACTTATTAATTTAAATATCATGAAAAACATTTAGAGGTGGGTAAGAATGGAAAAAATAGTCTTATAACACAACTCATTTCTTAACAAGTTTGTTCATGGATTATATAGGTTTAAAATAGATTTAGGTTATGTGGGACAAATTATTAATGGTTAACAAAAGGTTCCGTAATCATATTAAAAGTTATTATCTTAATTCATAGATTTAATAAGATGAAAAGAAAGTTCAAGAAGAAAACATACCCAATTTTCTCAAGATTTATAATATAGAAAGAATGGAAAATATTTTCGTAGTATATTTCTTAGGAATGAGATGATTTTTCAGGAAATCTACTCATGTAAATTCATTCAAATAATTAAATCAATTACAGAATATATCATAAATTCAAAATGTGGACAAATATCATTAAAATTTCATTTACAATGATTAATATACTCTTTAAATCTTGATTATTCAAATCCTAATCAACAATATTATCCTAAATAATATCTCCCCATTTATGTCATTCAAATTTATTGAAAAATAAATTTATATTCATGTAATGGAATTTATCCAAGGCGGTTTTAATTTCATAAAAAATAATTAAATGTGGGGCATGAAATTTGTAGTTAAAAAATTAAAATAATTAAACTTTTGGGAATATAATAGAAAATAATATAATTGAAACACTTACACCCCTTCAAATTTGATGCTTTAAAGTTGACTGTGCAGGTACTTCTGGTACCAATTTCATGACATGTAATGGTTTCATGATG
The DNA here is from genome assembly GCA_963277665.1 of Viscum album. Taxonomy (NCBI): domain Eukaryota; kingdom Viridiplantae; phylum Streptophyta; class Magnoliopsida; order Santalales; family Viscaceae; genus Viscum; species Viscum album. The sequence goes on along the minus strand of OY728146.1, from coordinate 635,364,868 downwards.
TGTAGTTTTTTATTTCATGATGTGTAATGTTGTTAAAAATGAGTAATGGTCCTATATAATCTTTATTATTTTCCCTATAGTTACTGAAAGTATCTTTGATGGACTTGGAAATTAAATAAAAACAAGCCAAATTATAGGCCCATGTAATAAACCTCAAAAATAAAATAGGAATTTAAATTTAATTCTACCATAAAATTAAATTTAAGAAATTAATAAATATAAATTCCTATAAAGGAATAAAAATCAGGTTTTATTATAGAGTATTCTCTTTCTTAATGGCCATTTAGCTCAACCATACCTGTATTAGTTTACTGGAGTGAGTTATAGGGCAAACTGCCACATGTTTACCCAATTATGGCTTTGAAATCTACCTAGCTCAGCTTCAATTCTCCTCATTTAAATTGGAATGGAACTAAGAAGTGGTGACCAGATTCTGAATAGCATTATTATCACTAAAAATATTACACAATTTTTCTAAACTAGGTAAAAACTTTCTTTTTTTGCTGGGTTTTTTTTTCTCCCACTATGCAGTTACTGCAGGTTGAAGCTAGTTCTTCCTCTTACTACAGTGCATATATATTTTCTAAAAATTATAAATGTGGAAGTCATATCTTTCTCTTCCTCTTCATCTTCCTTCAGCTATTGTTCGAGTTTTGTAATAAACATTTATAGCATCTCAATGGATAATGTCTCCTCTTCTTCTTCTTCTTACTTTTGTTTACTAAATTGTGCTTCATCCCACTCAAGTTCTATATCATGTTCCCCATATCCCTTTTAACCATAAAATTCAAGGTCATCGTGGTTATAATAAATATTATCATTGGAAGTGGCACTTACCTTTTCTTCTTTTTAAATGTTTCTTTTCTTGGGATACACCTTATAGAATTTTGGCATTAGGCAATGGGTGTTGTGTACTCAAATATTGGGAATAGTTGTGCGCACCCATTGGATTGAATATTAATCATTATAACATTGTTGACTATATTCTCCATATAATCTATCTAGAAATAAAATATATCCTTTGTGGTCATTTCATTCCATAACTCTACAATATCAACCAAATGTTCCTCATACGGTAAAAATTATACAAAAAAATGAACAAAAATCCAATTCTAAAGTAATAATAATAAAAATATGAGAATGAAATTTGTCAATATTATTAAATTATAAAGTTTATACTCCTACCCCTGGTAATACCACCAAATGCTTATTCATTAATACCCTCACACATGAATTCATACTTGTCTAAAATTTTGTAATCTCAATAAACTAAAAAGGACGATTACCATACCATATTTTAAATTCAATTTCAATAAAAGAAATTGATCAAATATAAAATTCATTTTTTCATCATAACATGTAGAAAATTCATCGATGCCACATTTTTTCAAAGAAAAAAATCAATCAAGTATTTGAATTTTCACCTTTGAAATATCCAAGCATTTTCAGTCATCCATTTTCATTTTTTTAATTCATTATTAATATGTATTACATTTTTAATTTACCTCAAATTCATTTTTCTACTCATTATCAAGGTAAAAATGTAAATAGAGTTCAATGTAGACCTCAAGAACATGTCACTTACTATAGGATTTCCTAATATCTAACATATACACCATGTAAATATATAGATCGCAAATAATCATTAGGGATTCACCATTTTTGGATTACTGGTTACGGGGTTGATGGAAAGAATGGAGTTCAATGTTTATATTTCTAAATCATATTTTAGTGTTATATCTATGGTTATGTTTTTCATAGTTAACATGAATAATTTTAAATTTTATATCTTTATTTGACAATGATACTTATTTGTTTATGAGGATGATTCTATTGAGAACTCTCTATTTCTCACCCCTCTATAGTTTGATAATTGTATTTTTTGGATGCCCTGAGGAAGTTTAAGGCTATTATTGGAGTAGATTGCATGGATTTTGATGGATTATTCATGGTCTATGGAAATTTATTTACACATTAATTCATGGTTTTTATATATTATATATAAGTGACATATAGTTTGTGGGAATTTATTTATGGAATAGAATTTATTTAGAGTTTATTGGTGATTTTTTCTTATCATTCCTATCATTTTCAAGAGGTTAATTCCTCCTATACATGCTCTTTATACCCTCAATGCTTGTCTTTAACCAAGGTTCTACTGGAGGCAATATTTAAGGATCACTCTCAGCTTTTTTATTAGAAAATTAGAATTTCAAGTCAAGTAAATTCATAAAAACCATCCCACTAAACTCTTTTATGGGTAGAATATATCAAGTAATCTAGTTTGAATAATGCTGAGACATAGGAATCATAATCCTAAAATTAATTTTTTTTTACATTTCATTAAAACTTCTTGACATTAAAACATCCTATCGTACAATGTTAATAACTTATTTTTTCTATATAAAACTATTTCAAATTTTATCAGTAAAATTCATAAAACCCTTTCTATCAAACATTTTCCATGAAGTCTTTTGGGAACTGATATAACCCTTTATAATAATATTTTATTTATATATTCAAATAATCTTTAGGATATGGAGTGATATTCACTTCATTGAATAAAAAAAATACAAAACTTTAAATCTATCTTTACTAACATACAATAAACTATTTTATGATATTAAATTACGTTCAACTTTAATTTTGATTGGTATAATTATTATTTTTTACACTTTGAACTTCTCAAAGTCCAAACATTCTCCCACTTTCCACTTAGACATGAATTATTTACATAATATCATGTTGATATACGCAAAATAATTTTGGTTTAGTAAAAAAATAGTATCAACTTTAGTAGTAATATTTAACAAATAAAATATTATATCCATATCTTTTTTGGTATTCTATGTGTTTGGATAATTATTTCTAAAATAAGATTTTATTATTTAAAAAATTCTACTTATAGGTGTGGGAGATCTTTCCCTCATATTTTATGTAACACCCTAAAATTTTAATATATGATTATCATTATGAAATTCAATTTATCTGATAGATTCTTTCCACACCCAATATAGAACAAAAATGAAACTGTGATATGTTCAGCCCATTAAAAACTAGTTGTTGAATTAGTAAGAATAAATAGGAGTTACAGATTTATGAAATATTTATAAAAATTCAATAAAGGCTACATCTACTATGAATGAAATTAAATTGGAGTACCTTAAATGACTAATATGATCATTTTATGCATAGAAAAGTATTCTTCATAGCAATTTCTATTTTATACGATATGAATGTCAATTTCAAAAAAAATATGACTAATAATGAAAAAATATATCTGATATAGATAATTTTATGATAAAATTTTATTAAAAACTAGAAATTGAATAATAATAGTTTTTATTCTAAAAAATATATTTTTCTATAAATAATATTTTCATTATATTTGACTTTTAAATTAAAAGAAAAATTTATAAAATTCAAAATTTAAATTGGAAAAAAAGAACAATGTTTTTGGATTAAACATAGTAATATTTTATTAAGATTAATTTTTTTATTTTTCTTAGAAGAATAATTTTTAGGTGAATGGTGAAAAATATCATTTTTAAATAAAATGGCATTAATTAATTTATTAGTATATATTTATAAATTATAAATTCATGAATCATTTTTCTAATACAATGTATGTATTTTGTAAGTCACTTTATAATTTTAAAAAATGTGTTTTTAATTTACAAACTCATATTTAACATTTTATAAGTCATGAATGGTTCCAGACTTCTAACCAACCTGACACCAATCCCGCTCCAAGATATGGAATGAGGGGCATTCTTGACCCCCCATGGGTTGGAAACCCGAACTAGTTTGTGACATCATAACATAAGTGATATTTTTCAAAAAAATGATTTCGATACATTATACATTTAGTATTTAATAATTTTTTATCGCTTAAATAAAATGAATAAAATAAAATAGTTTTCAAATTTTTCATTACTAGGTCATAATTATTTAATAATTACCATTTTATTTTTTTAGTCATAAAGATAAGTTAGCTCAGGTAAAAACTAGTTATCTTGGTATAAGATAAAATGGAAAATGTAATAATTCAGGGGGTAAAAGAATTGAAACATGATAAAAAAAAGAATAAAATTGACTTTTTGAGAGATAATCAACCTTATTTCACCATCCAATAAATTATTTTCTATTCTTGGATCTACATGTAATATTTAACATGTGATCCCTTTATATTAAGTTAAAATATTTAAAAAATTTCATTCTCACCACTTTTAAAAGGGTCCTCCCACCACACCATCAATACCACTCTAAAAGTTAGTTTTTACCCTAAAAATATATGTTATTTAATTTCCATAGAATCCTATTTTACTCTCATAAACTTTTGGTCACAAGATATTAGCCTATGTCCTTCTTTTCTAAGTAATCCTCCAAGAGAAACCCAATATTCTCAACATAAGTTTAATATTTTCACTAACGTTATTTTTTTTATCTTTCCATTTAAAATTTATTTTACCCAATCATATATTATAACATCATAATTTATAGTATACATCACATTTTTATATTTTGGTAACAAACACTAACCACCACTACCCTGGAAAAAATCATCATTCAAGAAATGTGTGGACTACCACTTCAACAACAAAATATGTTTTTCTTTCCTTCACCACATTATAAAGAAAATATATAATTGTGAATTTAATATATAATTATAATGTTTATTAATTATTTTATATTATTAAATTATAAACCATATTACACTTACCCATTTTATCAAAAAAATAAATCATCATTCATCTATAGGTGTATACTACCTTCGTTATGGAACAATTGATTTCTAATTTTTTTTATTTTTATCACTGACTTACATAGATGAAAATCACAATGGGTTCAGTAGAAAAATATTATTTTTGGTGGTATAATTTATTTTATTTTATGAAAAATTGGATAACCTATTAATTATATTTTTTAAAAAACAACCATCGTTAATTGAATCATTTAAATTGAGTGTACTGTAGGAAAATTATATCTTATTTCTATGTATTTACTTTATATAAATTATATATTATTTATAATTAATTAAAATTATGATATACCACACTAATAAAAACAAAATAACAATTTAATATTCTGGTATAATGATATTATATTTTAACCTGCTCATAATCATCAATTAATCATGGCAGGTTCATGTTTGGGTCAATTTTACCACTTACTAGAACAATACTATACATTTATATCATGAATGACAATGAGAACTTAATTTATAGTTTAAAATGATATAAATATGTATATAATTATTTTATTTTATTTTTGGTAATGTTATATGAATATTTCACTCATTTATTAAGAAATCACCCTTCATTCAATAAGAATCATTGAAACATGCTGGTCACTGATTTCAACCGCATGGATCGTAAAAAAAATTAAATGAAATGAGATATAGATTTAGAAAATATATTAGAAAATATATTATACTACCTTATATTATCTTATAATGATGTAATTTTTGAAGATAATAGATATTGGCACACTTTTATGAAACTAGTTCAAATTGATATAAATTACTTACACCAAATGTAGAAAATAGATAAAAACTAACTAATATATATATATAATGATTATTAATGAGAAGTATTAATGGTTTTGTTAGGTAATATGTATATTGGGTATGTTTTTAATTAAATTAGTCAAATTATTTGGGTTGTTTTGGTGATATTACAAAATTAATCCAAACCAAGGTAAGGGTTTTTGTCTCAAATTCTTCTCTTTGAGATATGTATGGTATTATCTTCCAAATTAAATTTATATAGTGTTTATATTTCTGATTTGAGATATGATATCATGAATTATATTTTCATAATTGTATTTTAGGTTGAATTACAATCTCTTCCTTTTAAGGGGTTTTGATTAAAATGATACTCTATGCATAAAGGTTCTTTTTCTCAAACATTAATTCCTTGATGTATATTTATGTTATGCACCATTTTTTAATTTTAATTATGTATTAACTACCTATGGATGAATATTTAATATATTTTTTTTAATTAGGCTAAATAAAAAATCTAAATTATTTCCTTTTCATAAAATAGATTTTGGCTTAGTTGTTACCCTAGTTATAAATCTTTTTAGTAACTCAATTTTCTTTCATCGAGTAATAATCATTGCTTCTATAATTATTTCATAAAATTTGGATAAATTATACCCTTTAATTATATAATAGTTTTTTTTCTTTATTTGAATTTATACCCCATAAATCCACTTCTTAAAATATTTCTTAATTCAATTAGTTGGTTGCTTGTAAGGGATATTGATTACTCAAGTCTCATTTCCTTGAGTTATTTTGTTCCATCATGAACTTATTCCTTCCATACAGGGGTTCTTCCTCCATAATATTTCATTATATAGTAATATATCCACTAATATGGATAAGGAAGTTATTTTGATACAAATTAATTCTTTGTTTCTCTTCTAACAATGTGATTTTTGAACAAAGTTATTTTAAAAATAATAAAATGTTATTTTCATTTCACTTTTATATGATTTGTCTTACTCTTCCTAGTCATGTAAGATAAAAATTATTCCTTTTAAAATATCCATTATAAAATATTATTTTAAAAAATTAATGTTTTTCAAAATCGTTTACTTCTCCTTTTAAATATTTACCTTTGGAAATGAAATGTAAATTTTTATTTTATTCCAATATTAAAAAAATTCTAAGATATTTTTTATGTTTTTGATTATATTATTCTTATAATATAAAAATTGTTTTACCCAAATGGGATTTTTATTTCATCATTTATTATCTAATACAAATATTTATAATTTTTTGGATTGTACTTGTGGTATCAAAAAATTCAATTCTTGATCCCTTATCTTGTGTTGTCATGTGAAGCATTTTTTTGTGAGGGTTTATTTAATTTATGTCTACACACTTCTATGATTCATTTTTCCCACTGGGAATATTTTGGTTTGTAACCATCCACCTTCGTTATTTTTATGGATCATGATCATGTTATTCCAAAATTTCCTTAACCATATACTCAAAACCCTATAAGGTATGGACATATCATTTCTCAAAATTCAGATTTATGAATATTCACCTAGAAAGAAATTTTATTTATTGGTAGGAGAAGTATTAATATTCTTAATGATTATTTAATTTTAACACATGTTGATTATATATTTACATTACATTTTTTTTATTATATGGATATCTATGTTTTATTAAGAAATAGGTTCCTTATGGAGTGGTATAAAATGTCTTAATGACCCTTATAGTGAATTCATTGTAAAAAATTAAGCAATATGTGGGGGTCGGTATTATATATCCCTTTGATTCATAAAAAGGTATCATAGGAAAAAAATGTGTTTTTTGGTTATATCGATCCCCATATGAGTATAATTTCTTGGCACAGGGCCTTTACAGCATGCTTTTGATTCCTAGTATTAAGTATTCCATCGGTATGATATCAGTTTTACTAATATACTTATATTAATTTATTATCATGGATATTATGTGATCACAGATTTAGATGATTATGGAAATATTCAAGTTTTTTATTATATACACATTATGTATACTATACACATGTTTTTAGATATATTCACTTATATATTTCCCTTTATGAATATTTGAGCTCACCCCTTTCTTATTTTTTTGTTCCCAAGGTTATGAAAAAAATAGTACAGGTGACATGTTTAGAAGGATATAATGTGTGAATGAAATTATAAGAGATTTTTAAAACTCATAATGGATTAATTAGTTTTATATATAATCCTAAAAATATCAATTTTATATTAAAAACATGTGATTTGTTATTTATTGTTTGGTTTTAATTATCTAAATCACTAATCATATAGGGTTATAGGAATATATGTAATTTAATGTTTTCTTTATGTAATGTAATTACCATAGGGTTTGGTCTGAGAATCTAGAGCATGTAATAGATACAGCATGTAAATTATGATTTTATGGAATAATATCCATGAATGTGGATGCAAGTCATAATATTTGGTATCAAAGAAGGTTTTAAATAACTCTATAGATTATAATATTTGTAGAGGATAATTTATGGTTTCATAATTTGAGGTGTATCATAAGTTGAATGATACATATAACCCTTTGTGAAACTATAAGATTTAATCTTAATTTGATGTTGAACATTTTATCCTGGGGGTTTAAAATAAAATAAATTTAGTGATAACTCTATGGAAATTCTAAGAGACAATTGTAATTATATAATAACATCCTGATGTTTTGGTAATGTAGAGATTGTATGGTTCTCCTTAAAATCACATCCATTTCAAGATACTACAAGTGGATATAGGATCTTTTACATATTAACTTAGGGTTAATAACCCTAAAATAGTTGGATTATGTACTAACTTGATCTTCACTTGGTGTTTGACAATAAGGAATGACTTTACAACTATTTTGAAACTCCTAGACTATATTATTAAGTTAATTCATATTCAATTTATAAACTATTATGAGGTATTTGAATATTCTTTATTCAGGTAACCTATAATGAAAGTGAACATGGATAACATAGATTGAAATATAAAGATTCATAAGTTAAAGTACATATTAACTGATATCTGTTTTCTTGGATAGGGGATAAGTTGGATTTTGGGAGTAAATAAATCAATAATTTTTTAGTTCAAAATATTTTGTTAGGGTACAGGTTAATTTGGGATCTCTATTTTGAGGATTTGGTTAATATATATGAGATAACTGATCTAAAAGTCATGAAGATTTAACAAAAAATGATATAGGTTAAACTAAGAGTGATAAAGATTTATTCGGGTCTGATACAAGTTGAGTTATAAGAAATATAGGCTATCATGGATGTGTTTTAAAGTGATATATCTTGAGGTTAAATTTTCCCATGTTTATGTATAATAATTATCTTTTAATGGTCATTTCTCTTGTTAACTTCTTTGTTTTATTAATATCTATAGATAGAAGGAAAAAAGATGACAAAGGATTCTATGGACAATAAAGAAATTGAACCAATGAAAAACCTAATGGGATAATGGATAGAGTGAGAAATATTAGGATTATACTAAACTGATTATTAGTAATTCTAATTAACAACATGAACCCAGTTCAAATCCCAAACACACCAATGAAGAAAAGTATTGGAATATTATAAAAATTTAGGTGACCAAGATAATGTAGGAAAGAAGTTCCAATTTCTGATATGTTCAAAATACTGGAATAAGAATTATGGAAATTTCTTTAAAGTGATTGGTAGATGATCAAAATGTGGAGATTAAGTTCATTAGACTCAAAAGTGTAAGGTAAATAGAAAAGTTTCGAAAATATATTTCTTATATTACAAGACAGTTGGGAATTATGTGACTCATTGTCATAATTCAAGGTACAATAAGGTAAATAGTCACTAAAAACCAAGAGAACAAGGAAAACCCTATGAAACTACTACTAATGTAGTGGATTCTGATTTTTTACTCAACATATTCTAGTGTCCTGTGTCATTAATATTTTCACCAGCTAATATATATCGAGTTATAAATAAAAACTCCCAATGGTATAATTCTCATATAAATAATTTTCAAGGTTTTTGGAACATATTTTTTAATAATTTAGATATTCTTCCCTTAGAATAATTATATGTGAGATTATAAATGGGTTAGATCTATTTATAAAGTGCATATAATATTTTTCTCTAAAGAAAAATCCCATTACATATCCTAAATAAACCCATGATCATATAGAAGTGTATGGTTAATTAAGAGTTATATATAGAAATTACTTTGATATTATGAGTCAAAAATAGAAGGATACAATTTATTTAAATGGTCAAATGTAAAACCTTAAAGTTTTAAAGTATGATTTCCTTTAAATAAATAATTTTTTTCGAAAGCTTACCCCACACACAACATTGAACTAAAATGAAACGGTTATATGTTTATAGTATTAAAACCTATCCATTAAATTAACTATAATTAATTAGAATAACCACTTTATGAAATATTAATAAAATGGAAATAAATTCTATTTAAATATGAATCAAATTTAATTTCTATATCTAAAATCACTAATATGATAATTTTATACATAAAATGTTTTTTAATAAATATTTTTTTTATGCGATATAAATTTATATTTAAGAAAAAATTTATTATTTCTGAAAAAATATATTTTATATTAATAATTTTTTAATACTAATTTAATTAATAAATAATAATAAATATGAATAAGAATGGTTACTATACTAAAAAATTTATTTTCCTATAAAAAAATGTTTTTCATTATATTTAAAATTTTTATTTAAAAGTTAAATTTCTAAAATATTGAATTTGAGTTTGAAAAAATGATTTTTTTTTTGGATTTATCATATTAATATTTTTTTAATATTAATTATTTGGACCTTTCTAAAAATAATTATATTTAGGTGAGTAGTGAAAATGTTTTTTACAAATAACAAGAATTTTATGATATTATTAGTATATAAGTATGAGTGTAAAATTCATGAAACCTTTTTATAAGATCATATATGTGTTTTAAAATTGGATTTATAATATTATAATTTTTTTTAATTTACAGACCCATATTTGAAATTTTAGAACTTAAGTTGTATTTTTAAAAAAAATGTTTTTAATACATTATATATTTAATATTTTAAAATTAATTATTTCCAATTTTATAAATTGAATCAAATAAAATTGATTTCAAATTTGGAAACATTAGGTCCAAATTATGTAATAAAGATATTTTTTAGGTATAAAGATACATTACTATAGATGAAAACTAGTTACAAATGGAAAATAAAAAATAGTAAAATTAATAATTTATAGGGTAAAGGGATGAAAACATGATAAAATGATTTCTAGAAATTATTTTTGAGATATTATCAACCTTATCTCACCCTACACTCAATCATTTTCAATTTTTGAAGAAATATGTCTTGTTTAATATGTTATCCCTTTATATTAAGCTAAAATATTTAAAAAATGACATTCTCACAACTTATAAAAGGGACCTCTTTCCACCCCTTCATTAACACTCCAAAAATTATGTTTCCACTTATCAATATTCAATCTTTTTTAAACTATAATCCTATGTCACTCACATAATATTATGTTCAAAACATATTATCTTAATCCCTTACTTTCCAAATAATCTTCTAAGTGAGTCTCAAAGTTCTCAACATAAGTTCAATCTTTTCACTAACATATTTTCCTTTTATATTTACTCTTTAAAAGAATTCCCAATATTATATTAATAATTAATTATTTATAGTATACTAATTGTTTTTGTATTTCTATAATAAACCCTAACCATGTATCCTCTTCCCATTAAGAAAAATGAAACCATCATTCGTGTAATGTGTGGAATACCGCCTCTATGACGCAATGTGTTTTTCTTTCATTACTCAGCTTAAAAGGATAGTACTAATAAGGGATTTTATATATATTTAATATATTTAAATCATAATTCATATTCATAGATGATAATCCATATTTCTCATTTACTCTTTCAATGGAAATTGAAAACATCATTTATGTACATGTATTGACTTCTTCTTCCATGGAATGATTGATTTTCATTTTTTCATTTTTATCACTATTTTAAATGGATGGACGTGAGAATAGGTTTAATGTATATATAAGATGTTTACTATATCATTTTATTTTTTCTATAAAAACTTGTATAACATGTTAATTATATGACTAACAAATTATCATCGTTAATTTAGTCACTTAAAACAAGTGTATTAAGAGGAAAATGTTCTTTTTTATAAGTAATGACATTATATAAATTATATCATATTTATAAATAATTAAAATTATGATATATCACACTAATAAGAACCAAATAAAATCATTATACCCTTGGTATAATTATATTACTACTAAACTACCTCATAATCATCTATTAATTATGATAGGTTCATGTTTGGGTAGCTTTAACCAGTTTCTTGAACAATACTATGAAATTTTATCACGGATAACTATGAGAATTTAATTAATAGTATAATATGATATAAATATGTACATAATGGTTTGTTTTTGGTATGTATATCTAAATATTTAACTCATCAATAAGAAATCACCCTTTGTTCATTTTTTCCTACTAAAAAATGATCATCATCGATTTAAACCTCATGGATTGTAACTAATACTACCATAAAATGAGATTTTAGATATATTTCCTTGTATTCATATCGAAATTAAAAATACAAGGGGAAATTGAGTTTTAAAATTAATCATCATGTCGTTTTGAGAACCGAGCTTTTGAATCGAGTTTTGCAGCTAGCAAGACCTCAATATAGGTGTTTTATAAATATCTGGGTGCTTGAGGGATGTACCATGGGCTAAGGAGGGTACAGGGATCCTTTGAGTGGTTATTGAACCCTTATCTATAGCATGCCACCATCTATTTGGTGGCTTCAGACAGTAGTCGAGTAGGCTGTTGTAACCACCAGCTCACGAGTGGGGGTAGTAAAGGGTCAAAATGACCATTATTACTACATAAAGTTTTAGGTGGGTAGTCCCTATCATTTCGTATTCTTGGGGAAATAAGGTAGGGGTATTATCCTACTCCCTTCCCCCATTAAAGAACCATCAATGTACTAGTTTTGGGAGGCTTCCTAGGTTGATTTCAAATACATATTGATGTCCATTATTCTTTATTGGTTCTCTCCTCCCACCAGCTCTAAATTTAATTTTTACCAGTTAAAGATTTGGTTTTAAATCCACGATATGAGGGTTGAATCATTTTATAACGATGGTAATTTCACTTTAACTAGGAAGAGGGTGACTTGGGTCACTGTATTCATGCGGTACCTCATTGTTTTGGTTGATGTACATTGTACCATCCAATTTTCTTGGGTTTTGGCCTAATTTAATTTATATTTCCAATTTATTTGGATTTTTTTATGGATTACACTTGACGTAGGAATTCGGAATTGTGACTAACACTTGCGGTGCCATTGGATGTGGTTCTAACATGGAAGCGGCTTTTGATGAGTTATTCATCTTTATTCCATGTTGGAATTTAGTTAATTGATTAATTATAAATGTTATAATTAATTAATTATGGATTTTTTCCATGAGTTAGGGTATTGGTACATTGAGACGGGCCTAGTTGATCGAGTATGTGGTTTGACAAGCCTTTTCTGGTTTTGATGGCCCTTGGCGATAAATTTGAAATGCCTTGATATAAAGTATGTCGTCATTATGTACCTTCTATTTAGTGGAATTAATTTTTTTATTCATGTGGTATGTGTGGACTCACCACATTAGTCAGTGTTTCTCCTAAAATTATAAAAAAATATATAAAAACTAAATATTTCACTTTAAATTAAAAAAATTTCCAAGGACCCTAATATACCCTCAAGTACCAACTGAAACTATTGGCCATAATGGTTGAGGATATAAATTGTAATGGATTTAGGTGTACTGGACCAATTAAATGTGATCTATATAGATCTAGGAGATATGATAGACGAATTAAGACGCACAAAAAAGGGTTTTTCCATGATAGATACCTTGAATCAGATGGCTCGTGGAATTGACAACGGGGGAGAGTATTCCTCCCCCACTAGGACATCACAACTTGGGTGATTATAATTTTTAGAGACTAGAGAACCATATTAGGTTCACCTGTGACTTATACCTCTATTGAGATGATGTACATGGGAATGGGTTCAGATGGTAACAAGTTTAATCTTTGATATTATATCAACGAAGAAATCTCGAGGGGTTGTGCATCATGAGGATTGGGATTGGGAATTTAGTCAGCCCTCATTATATTTTTTCAGTATGTATGTTATTAACCAGGATACCTTGGAATTTTCCATTCATCCTGGAAATAATTTGATTAACTAGGATGCCTATGAATCACCTTTTGACATGGATGGGACCCTAGTATTACTAATATGGTTATGATCTCGTTTTACGGTATATTGGGGGTTGATTCCAATCTCAGTTATCATACAGTGATATAGATGATGTAGGATTGGATTCCTAGAGATGATACCTTGGATCTTCCATTAGAGATCAGTGATTGAATGTGTAATGGAATTCCTGATATGGTATTGGTTCCTTTTATTTTTGAATACCAGTGAAAATAATAGGGTTCTATTATTTGAATGAAAATACCAATAGACCATTATGGATTCCCATGATGCTCTGGATTTGAATGGTTGAATGAGGTTTTGGGTGGGAATATATCACTACGAATGAATTTTTCACATCCATAAGGTGGTTTTCGTATCCCATTGGTTGATGACGATGATACCCCCTAGGATATGGTGGAGGCACCATTGATTTTTATATTTAGGAGCTATGATTTATTGGATTCTAAGGAGAAGGATATTGGGATATAAGGTAGGTATTTTTCTTAATTTCATGGTTCTCTGAGGAATAAATCAGGAAAAAAAGTATAGGATTTCATTTTCATTTACCATATTGGGAATAAATATTTGACCTAACATTTTTAAATTCCCATGTACCTTTGTGGGGTTCATATTAAGGTATTAATGATGAGGGATTCATTATGATTCCACAGGTTCTATTACACATTATGATGGACATGTGGGCATAAGATCCCTAGTGAATGGGAAGAATTTTCCCTAAGGAGATGCTCGGGCTCATAGACACTCTAGCATCTGCTGAGGTAGGTACAATAGATCAAGGTCAGGGGGTTAATGACTGATATTGTTTTTTGTTCAAGTATTGGGATATATGTATTCTCCCTAGGGTGATTGGATTACTGGTCAGTAGAATCAATGTGATGTGCTCAGGGACATTCTAGAATTAGACCAAAGTATTTATATTGGTATAATTTTATTTATTATTCAAAACATTAATTATTTTCAATAGATAATATCACATGCGCATACACATTATATAATGTTTATGTGTGGTAACTCAATGGTGGTAACCTGTTGATTTTTTAATCACAACCTAATTGAGTGGTTGTAGCACTAGGGTAGCCAAGTAGACTTTTCAATGTTTATATGCACTGGTTGGGAAGAGGTCAGGTATTTCATGATCAAGAAGGATAGATCATATGGTACTGTTGACTAGGATGAAGTGAATCTCAAGGATTATATTAGGGCCTTCAGTGTATTTAATTTTAGTATTTTATTTTTATATGTGATTCGCCCAGTGGATGATCATCCTTGTATGAAAATACCGGTTCTGCATTAAATTTATTTTTGGTTGTTGTTTATTGCTTCGGAAAACTATGATTATTTATATTTTTGGCTGATGTTTGGTTATTTTATATTTTATTTTGCACTCTGATATAGGAGGTATATCCTCCCTAGGGTACCTCCTTAGATCATCGCTGCTATTTGGAAGCCTTTGGTTTTTAAGGAGGTGCTCCTAAGGTCATGTGGTGGATTGATCAGGTTATTGTTCATAGATTGAGTTGGGTAGAGTACTTATAAGGTGGTATCATAGCTATTTTATTTTATTTTTTACTATTTGGGACATGTTGGACATAATATATAGGAATGTGTTGGATCCTATGATCAATATTATACTGATGAATCGAGAACTCCTAATTTGATTGGAATTCCAAGTTTTTTGGGATAGGATTGTTATTTTGTATTTAGAAGTTATGGTTGGATATTATTTTTTCATTTATCAACACACTTTTGGTTTGGATTTTATGATTTATTATGTATTTTAGGATATTTTACTATTGTAAATAATCCATTGGTCAAATTTTAGGATCTTAGATAATTGGGAAGAGATTGGTTATTGGATTTGACTCTTGTACAGTAAAGGAAAGATCCACCTCATACATCATATAAATTATATATTATTTACTTGGTGTATACTTCTTCCAATGTGTGTTTTTTCTGATTATAGAGGCTCAATTGTTTAAAGTATCAATTAATTCTCATAGGGTGTTTTCTCATATAAGTATATGGTGGAATTATACTTAACTATGAAGATTTTTATATGGATTTCCTTTTGATGGAAGGTCATGATGGTCTATGGTGAGACACTTGATAATGAAGAATATGTAGTCCCTCAGTGTAATGGATATATAATGACCCTATTATGTTTGTATGAACATGATGTCTTAGTGATGAAACCTCGGTGGGAGAATTAATTTTAGGCATTGGATCTAAAAAGGGTAAAATGGAATCTCTTATTTAAAATGCTAGTAACAACTTATATAGTGTTTTACTGTATATCTTGGAATGGTATTCAAAATAAATGAACCATGTGACTATGGTTACATAGCGTGGATCGTAGGATGGTGATGCTGTTATGTGTTTCATGGTAAAAGGAAATGTGATCCTCGAGGGGTTGAATCCTATATTTAGATACATAGTGAGGATTGGTCTAAGATTATGATTTTTTTAGGGGGTGGTCCAATGTGCGGATACCTGGTGGGGATCGGTGCCCTTATAAGAAAATATTTGGCACTAATTTCTTATATTGTAACCCATGTGGGTTATTTTTGCTTAGGGTTAGTTATTTAATGTGACGAATAACAACCTATATGGTTTTTTACTTTATATATTTAAATTTCTCTCTATATAACAAAACCATGTGATAGTAGTTTACTAGTTATAGGTCACTATAGGGTGATATAAATTGAACATAGCCTTTATGTAAGGTTTTTTAAAGTTACTAATAACATCCAATATTTTTTCTCTAGTATATCTTGGAATTTCATTCCATCTAGTCAAAATTTGTTTTTATGGTACCTCGACATAGATTATGTAAAGCTATTTTGTTGTGTTCTTATGTCCCTTTGTGAGACCCAAGTGTTCACTTCAGTGTACGAATTACACGGTTTATAGAGAGGATGACATGAGGTTTCCAGTGAGTTATGACCATGTGAGAATTTACATTGGGCTAAGTGGGAGGACCTAGAGACCCTTGGATGAGATTCAGGTATTAGTGAGTTAGTTTCTTTTTTATATGAGGGTTATCTGTGAGCAGGTTAGTGGAAACCTTCAATATAGTAGCATAGTTTGGTGCTTCAGGCATAAGGTTAGTGAAAGTAGGGTTATACCTTGTATGATACATAGGAAATTTAGTGCCTTGGGGTTTTTTATTAACGAGAACCTTGAGTACTGATGCTTTTGGTTTGAAGTTGTCTTGGAAGGGAAGGAGTTTTTGGCTGCCTGACCATGCTTTTTTTAGTGTGGTTGGTATGTGGTGAGAGTGAGGGTATATGATTTTGGTTTTTGTATGGATCTAGTTAGTGGATGAATGTTTGGTTGTCTTAACGAATTCAAATTCCTTGGATCATGGATGAAACCTATAGTGCTAGAATAATGATTTTTAGTAGGTGGTCGTGTGAGTAGACATGGAATATGTTATTTTCCTGATATTGAAGAGGATTTATAAGGTAGATCCTAGTTTTTTAATACCAGAATGATTTCAAGGATGATTATCCTAGTCTTGATTATGCGCAACACATAGGATCATGATTCAGGTGGTGGATTGAGTGGTATAGGGTTGTGTTTCCATTTTATATGATGTATCTAAAATTTTTTATTTCATTTTGGAATGGTACCCATCCTAAATTGTGAATTAATCATAGTCATTAGAGGTATGAGAATTAATGGGTTTTATTGAATTTATCAATGGTATGTGTAACTTGATATTTGATAATCATAGTTCAAGAGGAGAAGTATGCATGTTTTCCAGTGGAACTCATTTAGGTGGTGCTTGAGAATGAGTAAGTTTGGTTGTCTCCATTCATCATATCCAGGCATGACATTATGTTCATGGTTTGAGAAAACGAAGAAACAACACATATTATCCTATGGTGGGTATAGTGATTTTGATTGTGAGTGACATTACCTTCGTGCTTAAGGGTAATCGGTATATGGGATCGACCATTTGATGATAATTTTGTCCTTTTCTAGTGTAAAATAGTCAATAGTTCATCTAGATTTCCTAATGAATGAAAATTTTGAATTCTTGTGGGTTATCAGATGGATATAGTGCATTGTAATAGAGATCAATATGGTTTAATGGGATATACGTGGGTTTCAAATTGAAGGTGCATCAACGCATGTGGTAAGACACAATGAAGTTATTTTAAAGTTAAGGACCCAATTATAGAGAAACACCAAATGTTACGAGTGGACTTTGGTTGTTATTTTTGACTTACGTATGGGTGTATCTTGGAGCAGGGTCACATGGATCAATTGTTGGGGTATGTCAATGGTCATAGATGAGTATTTTCAGGACAATTCATTCAAAGAATGTCCAATCTTCATTCCCATATATAATTGGATATAGTTAGTTAGATATTGCATTGAGCATGTAATTTTGGATATGCCATAATAATTATGAGGAATAAAGTGGGATAATCAAAGAAAATTCAACATAGTTTGTTTATTTCTTAGTCAATTTTAATTCAATTGATTTGGGTTTGAATCGATGATAGAGAGTGGTTCTCTCATGTATATTTGGAAACATGGTTGGGATCCATTATAGGATCATCATTAGGATACTAGAGGTGTGTTTCAAAAGGTAATTATGACATTTAAGGAACCAAGGCTTAGAATTTTCCAATTTAATTTGATTTTTATGGTTGGGTTGTTATACACCTGAGGGATGTGTACAGAGGTAGATTTTTGGTATTTTGTTGATGGGCGTATGTTCTGAATTGTCTTCAATGAGTTTTATGAGCACATGAGTGTGTCTTGAGACCAATGGGCCCTAATAAGTTTCATCTCGGTGATTATATGGTGGTTACAAGTATTGGGTCATGTTTTATTCGTTTAATCTAGGTATACTCAAATGGCTCTCTAGAAGCACATTGGAAATTCAAGGATGGAACAAGGACATTTTAGTGGTTATTTGTTACCAATTTATGTCTAGATATTCTATTTTATGATGACTACGAATTATCAGGGAATAGAAATGTTATGGTGTGGAGTTTTTGAGTTTGTGTGTCCATATGGGAATTTGAAATTCAA
This sequence comes from Viscum album, assembly GCA_963277665.1. Classification (NCBI taxonomy): domain Eukaryota; kingdom Viridiplantae; phylum Streptophyta; class Magnoliopsida; order Santalales; family Viscaceae; genus Viscum; species Viscum album. The sequence goes on along the minus strand of OY728146.1, from coordinate 635,345,969 downwards.
GAGGGATTTGAATTTTCAAATTAATAGGCCAATAATTTTGAGAACTAGGATTCATAATAGAAGTTAAAGGATTCTAAAAACTCAAGGTAGGTGTTTATACATGTTAATGGGGGCTCAAGGGATGTTTTAGGTGCTTGAGAGGGTCTTAGTAGTGGTGGGGGTGGCTATTGTAGCCATAACTATAATATGCCACCTTCCAGACGATGATTTCTGTACCAACCAGCTAGCTAGTTGGATTCATAAAAGGTCAAAATATCCCTTCTTCTCCCTTGGGTTTTATTGGAAATACCCCAAACATTATCATCCTTGGGATCACATGATAGGATTTATCCCCCCCCCCCCTTCTCTATCCCTTCAATATCCTTCAAGGGCGGAGTATTTTAGGATTCCAACATCGATTCCAAATAAGTACCAGCCACCATATTTCTATATTACTTCTATTATCCCTTTTTAATTAATTATGATTTATCTTGGTAAGAAATTTGGTTCTAATTCCACTGGATCAAGGTGAAATTGACTGAGTAAGATGGAACTTTCACTCTACCTAGGAAGAGGATGACCTGAGATGGACCCTTGGGGTGTCGTTGTATATGGTTTTTTCATGGCAGCAGATACTGATGAGATGTTAATCATTATTCAAAGCTACCAATTAATTGATTAATGAATTATAAATGTTGTAATTAATTGATTGTGGATATTTGGCATGGGTTTGGGGCTTGGGACATTGATATATGCATGATTAATCAAAGAATTGGTTCAACAATCCTTGGGTGATGTTGTCGTACCATGATGATAAATTGGAGAATATTTCATAAAATTTATTTGGTATTTATGCATCTACCATTTGGTATTATGAATTTATGTTTATTCATGTGGTATTAATACCCCCACCACATTAGATGATGGGACACTTAAAATTTTATTGTTTTTTAATAAAAAATAAATCCAACGTTTGAATTTACATAAGGTTTCAAGGCCCCTGATGGACTCTCTAGTGCTAGATAGACCTCCCCATCACTAATATCTAAGGATACAATTTGGAATTGATTATGATGTATTAAACCAATTTTAGGTGGTCTATAAACCTCTAGGAGAGAGGATTAATGACTCAAGATGCATGGCCAAGGGGTTATCCATGAGATATGTCTGTAGATGATGGATCATTGAGTTAAACATAGGGAAATAATTCCTCCCCCACTAGGAGAGGACTACTTGGGTGGTTATATGTAATAGAGACTGAAGAATGGGTTAGGTGTTTGGATCAACTTAGGATTCCTGAGAAAAGTAATGGTCTTAAGTCCATCTCCTTGGTGTGACAATCCATATAGGACCAAGAGGCCTTGATGAGATCAATGGGACCCGAGTAGGTTCCTCTATGATTTATAACCCTATAAAGAGGTTGCACATAGTAATAGGTATATATTCAAGAAGTTATCACCATAGAACCTATCTTGATGATCGAATCATTAGGATTTATGGATAATGAGGATTGGTATTGGGTGTTCGAATTGCCCTCATAATATTTATTTTATTTTAATGTGTTTGTGATTTCATAGGACACCTATGAATCGTTTGTTGATCCTATCACTAATTTGATTTCCAAGGATGCCCATGAATCATCTATTGACATAGATAAGACATTGGGATGCCTAATATGGTTGGGATAAAATCTCATGGTATATTAGGGGAAAATTCCTAGCTCAGCTGGAATCCACTGATATAGATAATGGAGAATTAAATTCATAGTGATGGTACCTAGGATATAGTATTAGAGCTGAGGTATTGATCATATACATAAATTCCCAAGATGGTAGGGGACCCTTTGATTTTTTGGTTTCATTGGGAAAGCTCATGTTTTAGGATCTGAATGATAATACCATTACACTGTTGTGAATGCTTGTGATGTCTAAGATTTGAATGGTGTTATGAGTTTTTCGGTTGGTTTATATCCCCATGCATGGATGTTTTACATCAAAAATGGGATAGTTGTATCCCCTAGATTAATGAATATGATACCCCCTAGTATTTGGTGGGAACATCCCTTATGATTCGACTAAAGAGTTGCGAGTTATTGAATGGCCTATAGATTGACCATGGGATCTAGGGAGGGTATTATCCTTGATTTTAAAGGTCTACTATGAATCATTCACACCTAGATGTATACGTTTTTCTGGGGATTCTCCCTCTTATGAATAAATTGTCAATATTGCATTGATGAACGAACTTGTTCCACCATGGGTTTCTTCCTGAGGGCTTATGGATGAGGGATTACTAGTTACAACATGGGGTTTGGTAATCATTATAATGGAGGTGTGGGCATGGGATCTCCAGTGAAGGTATAGAAGTTCCCCTAAGGGGATTCTTATAGTAAAATACACCCACACATTGTTCAAGGTAGTTATGGTTTATAGGGGCCATAATAACTAAGGATTGAAAGTGGTTATTATGAAATTACCAGGGTATATGTATGTGTTATGGGGGAAGTTGGATTACTTGTTGTCATAGTCATCGTGATGATCTTAGAGATATTCTAACTTCAGGATGAAGAGGGTATGGTTGGTTTATTTTATTTATTGTTTATTAGTTTATTTATATTTAGAAGAGCATATCATATGAATATAAACTACATATATTGGTTATTTATGGAACTATATTGGTGGTTCCCTACACAGTTTTGTACTCACACAATTCTCAGGCGTCCATGGTACTGGGATAACCGAGAAGACCTCTCATTGTTTTCAGGTACTTATTGGGCATACATTAGGTATTTAATGATCAAAAAGGATAGCTCATATGGGATTGGATGATGGGATAATATTAGTTTTAGGTATTTTATTAGGTCTTATAGTATATTTTATTTTAGTCTTTTATTTGTATATGTGATCATATTAGTTGGTGATCATCCTTGTATAGATGTACTAGTTCTACATTACAATAATTATTGATTGAAGTTTATTGCTTCTAGGAACTCTAATTATTTACTTCTATGAATTATATTTTTTTATTTTATATATTATTTTTCAAAGTGATACTAGGGTTATAGCCTCCTCATGATTCCTCCATATACCCTCACTTCTATTTTATATCCTCCTGTGTCAGGGTGGTGCACCTGAGGTCATGTAGCGGACTGGTATGGTTACTGTTCATAGAGTGAGACAATATGAGGTGTTTTAATAGCTTTATAAACTATCTTGGAACAAATATTATAGTTAGTTAGATAATATAAGTATGATGTAATTTGGGGAAATAATAGATACCAACACCACTTTTACAAAAGTAGTCCATGTAAAAATGATTACTTACACCTTGTGTTGAAAATAGGTAAAAACTAACTAATATTTTAATATATATAATGATTATAAATGAGGAGTATAAATTTTTGTAGTTATAAATAAGGTTTTAGGTATATATTTAATGAAAATAATTTAATTATTCAATATGTTTGGTGTTAGTGAAGAACAAATTAGGACCAAGTAAAAGGTTTTCATAACAAATTCCTATCTTTGATAGATTTTTGGTATTATTATTATAATTTGATTTATATGGAGTATATATTTTCTATTTTAGATATAATATCGTGAATTATATTTTAATCATGGTTTTTTAATTCTAATTAATACTTTCTCCTTCAGTGGGTTTTGATTAAAATCTTACTCAACTCACAAGGGTTCTTTTTTCTCAAAATTTAATTCCTTGAGATGTCTCCTTGTTATGCAGCATGATTTCATTTGAATGGTTTATTCACTAACCATTGATGTATCTTTATAATATATTTATTATTAATGGGAAATAAAAATCCAAATTAGTTCCTTTTTATTAAATATCTTTTTCCTCAGTTGTTACCCTAGTTGTAAATATTTTTGGTGTCTCGTGTTTTAATCCTTGAGTTATGATCATTTCACCTATACTTATTTCATATAATTTGGTTACATTATAAAATTTTATTTTATTGTGTTTTATTTTATTTATTTAAATTTTTAAAAAATAAAACCCTTCTGGAAATATTTCTTACTTCAAGGAACTTGTTACTCATAAGGGATATTAATAACTCAAGTATTGTTTCCTTGAGTTACATTTTTTCATCATGAACATCACTCTTCCATGGATGGGATCTTTCACCCTAATATTTTATTATATGTTAATTTATCTACCACTTTGGGGAAATAAGATATTTATATACAAATTAATTCTTTTTTACTCTTTTACAATGTGAGTTTTTAATAAATGTATTTTTAAAATAATAAAATATGGTTTCCTTTCACTTTTATATGTTTTATCTTCCTCTACCCATTTCATCAAGATGAACATTATATATTTTCAATGATACATTATTGGATATTCTTTTAATAAATTAAATATTTTAAAAATATTTCACATTGCCATTACAAAAGTAACCATTAAAAGAAACATGAATTTTTTTATTTAACTTCAATGTTAATTTTTTTTCTAAAAGCTATTTTATTTTTCACTTACACTTCCCTTATAATTTTCAAAAGTATCTACCTTAATAGGGTTTATGTTTCATGATTTATTCTTTAATATATAAATATGTATCATTTGGGGATTTTACTCTTGGTATCAAATAATTCAATTCTTTATCCCTTCGTTTGTGATGTCATTTGAAGAATTATTTTTTATTTAGGGTGTATTTAATTTTTATATACACCCTTTTATGTTTCCTTTATCACACTGGGTATATTTTATTCTATTTCATTCCAATTTATTCCTCTAGATGGATTTTGATCATCTTATTATTTCCTTTACTTAATTGTATGTGCATTACCTTATAAGGTGTGACCATATCATTTTCCAAAATTAAAATTATGGTATATTCCTCAAAAAAGATATTTTATTTATTAACTGGGTAAGTATTTAAATTTTTTATAATTATTAGCTACTATTATGGGATAATTATTTATGAAATTTTTATATATTTCATTATATTGACATCCATGTTTTATTCATCCATAGGTTCCTTAGGGAATGGTATCAAATGTATTGTTGACACTTATAGTGTATGCATTAGACTTAATCAAGTGATGGGTGGGGACCATAACTATATAGACCCTTGATGCATTGATAGGTATCATGATAGAAAACGGCTTTGGTTTTGGTGTATACCTCTCCCCATATCAAAACAATTTCATGTCACAAGGCCTTGATAGCATGTTTTTTAAGTCTGAAATTATGTATTTCATCGGTATAAGATCAGTATTATTGACATAAATGTCTTAATTTATTATCCTTGATATATAATTATGTTAGTTAGAGATTATTAGGGAATTATTCAGATTATTTATCTGAACCATATTATATATACCATTCTTATTTTTTTGATATATTTAGTTATATGTTTCACTTACTGTGCATTTTAGACCACCCCTTTCTTATGTTTTCATTCACCAAGTTTTGAAGAAAAATAGTGCACATCACATGTTTAAAATGATATAACCTATGAAGGAATTTATTATAGATATTAAATACACATTACTAATTAATTAGTTTTGTATATAGTGGAAAAAATACTCATTTTTTACAGAGAACATGGAATTTTTTAGTTATTTTTTTATACTAATTCTCTAAATATATAAACATAAAAGGCCTTGGTAATGTATGTAATGAAATATTTTATTTAATTAATGTATTTATCAAATTTTTGGGTCTAAGAATCTAAAATATTTATTGAATACAATATGAAAATTATGATTTGATGGCACTGGATCCATGAGTGTGAGCTCGAGGTATCACAATTTCACTAAAATATAGAAAAATATTTTATCCTATAAAAACTTATTATATTATTGTATTTTTAACAAACACATTATTGATTTTAATGAATCATAAACCATTTGTAACATATCATATTACACATAAAACCCCTTTGTTAATAAAAAATTCTCTCATTATAAAAGAGAAATGAATTTTCTATATCTATCCTGTATGAATATCTATCTGATCTTAATATATTCCTTTACATCCATTCTATGATTAAGAAAGTATTATCTTTATCATTTGAATGAAAAATAAAATATATATCAAATCTTTCCTTCTTTTTTAATTCTAGTATATTTAAAACACATGTAAAATATAAATTTAGTATCATAAACCTGTCAAAATTGAAGAATGTGTTACTATAACATCAATAACTAAAATGGATATTCTATATAACTCCCGTACTCCTTCATGTACTCTAGAAAATCCTGTAAAATAAAAACAATTTCCTTCCTTCTTGGATTTACATTTAGGTTTTAATGTACATTACTAGATATTCTAAGTAACATTGTTGGACTTTTCAACTAATTCTTATTCTTTCTATTTAAAATTTTAACCATTTTAATACAACACCATAACCTATATATTACAATCATAGTTAATCTATTTTCAAAACATTGAGGAAACAAGATAAACATTTTTAGAATCATTCATATTTTCAAATATTTTAAAATAATGATTCTGGAATGAATTCAATAGCCACACAAGCCTTAATTGAAACCTCCAGCCTCTCCAATTCAATGGTACACTTAATCATATTGTGTAATTTAGTAGAGACTAAATATCCTTATGTTATTTTTTATTATTTAATTTAAAACCATAAGTGAATAATTTTATACTTCTCATAATCATTTACATCCACTTTTTGAATAAGTTTAAAATGTTTTTTTCTCAATAAGGTATTTCTCTAATACAAAAACTTTTTTTCTAAAAAACATTTGTAAATTTTCTATACCAGTCTAAGAAATTGTTTGTATTAATATTTTAATTTCTATATGATTTATCTCAAATTAATATTGGATGTTGATGATTCCATTTATCTACAATATAATCATTTATTAGATGAGAATTATGTTTCAAATTTATTTAATAGGGACTTTTATTAAATGTTATGCAACTAAAATGATGACCCATTTTAGATTTCATAATATTCCATGGGTTGGAAAAGATCAATATTTTACTAAGTAATCGGTTTTATTTTATGTTCCTCTCTCCACTTATCTATTTATATAGTTCGTTATGTTAATCATATAATATATAAATCTTGGATGGTTGAACGGAAATCACTTTGTGTAATCCATCATATGGATAAACTCAACACTATTACTTCAATATTTTTCCTAAGGGTTTCCCTAATTAGTGTAACCCATATATCATAACTATATTTAGATACATAACTCTTATGGTAATCTATTTCCTCTATGCCTTGTACAATATAATCCATGTGTACCCTACTTTGGTTGAACATGTCTGGTTGATTGATCAAGGTCTACACATGTGTTTTATTTGAAAGTAATGCAATACTGAGTATTTTTAAATGGGATTTAATATCACTATATTATCTCTTGTATTCTCTCAACATGTATGTTTTCTTCTAATTATTTAATTTTGAATCTTATTCCTTCAACCAAAATAATGTATTCAAACCATATTAATTTGTACCACTTTACACAAATCATATCTTCTATTACCATAAAAAATTAAAAATCAACTATGTTAATAAATATCTAAATGAATAACATATTTAAGGTATATGAAACCTTTTAGGTAAAGTAAGTAACAGATATAAAACCCACACTATTCTAGTCAAAGAAAATACCTTCAGGCTAGTGAGTAGACTAACATAAATTTTATCTACCAAAGTATACATTACTCAATATATACATCAATTCCATATTAATTTGAACACATAATATGTTAAAATCACAATTAACTTCTTAATTAGATCTCATAACTAAGTATAAGCCCAAGAAAATGTAGTATAAAACCAAATCAATTATCATACCTAGCATGTAACTTCTTAAATTCATGTATGAGAACATATTAAAGAATTATAAAACATTAAACTAAATCTTACATTGATTTATTATATAAAAGTTATATTCCAAAATAAAATAGGGAATTGACTAAATAAATGAACAATTTATATATCTAAACCTGATATAAACTATTTATAAACTATTAATATATAAATAAATTATAAATAGTTTATAAATTAGCAGTGTGTTATGGTTATTCCATTATTAGATAAATATAAACACTTTATATTTACCTATAATATGAAAAGATTCATATTATTAATTATATATAATTTATTTTAAATATCTAATATTAAATGAAGTGTAAAAATACATTATGTGAATAATTTATATAATATAAATATCTTATATTTAATAATACTTAAACCTCTATCAAATAAATTATTAAAACTTATTTTAATTTGGTAAAAATAATTTCTCAAATAAGGGACTTTTAATTTGATAATTTCAACTTAAATAATAATGAAAATTTCATAATTTTAAATATAAACTCTTTTATATTCTTTCATATTTTTTAATTTATAATTACTTTATAAATTACACTTATAATTTCATTATAAACATTCACAATATATATTATAATTTATTAAATATATTTGAAAGAGGTATTTCACGACCCATTCCCCAAAGAGTGTCCCCCTTATGGGTCAGCAATGTGAGAAGAGAGATAATGACCCATGAATCCCACCTCCAGTAGGACCTTGGAATGAGACTAGCACTGAGGGTATAGTAAACACACAAATGGGAAGCAATACCCTTTAAGACAACACTTGTGAAAGAGAGAGATAAGAAAGAAACCAACCAACCCCTACTCAGACTACAATATAAAAGAAATCCCAAGTACACATATGTAATTTCATAAAAGAACTAATACAACTAAAAGGAAAAACTACAAGTACCAAAAGAACGTAAAATGGAAACAACCAAAAAGATCAAACAACTCCTATAACCCCAAGCTAGTAGTAACCAGTCTGATATCCAACCTAATCCAAGTGACAAAAAACAGTTTATATAACATAGGGTGAGTATAGCAGTATACTCAGTGGGATCATACCTAGAGACTCTCATGCAAAAGTAAAGAAAACATGCTAAATCATATGAACAAAAAGTGAAACTAACCCATCCCCTAAACTGTTATACTATGTTACTAGCCTCACCATGGATACTCTCACCAAGTATCACATATAAGAGTATATAATATAATAAATAATATTAAGCGTACCTTCATACCACTTCCCCACTGTTTTTCACTTTTCCCCAACATCGCACGTCCTAAGCGTCTCTATATAAAAAGATTGGCCCATAGACACTTGGGTAAAGCACCAGAACATGCACATCATGAAACACAACCACCACATCCACGTAACCAAACTAACCAGGTAGTTTCTAGGAGCCACCATAGCCCGTATAACCTGTATCAAACATTGGGTATTATACGTCAAGCCACAACAACCTATAAAATGAGTAAGGATCCTCAAGACATCATATCCTATACACGTTATACCTATAGTATCACCTAGGAAACTATATCCAGAATATATGTGTGTGTGATAACCACAATCCATTAAATCCCTCTATACACATATATGGGGAAAACTATCCATCATGAATACCAGCACTAGTAACAACCAAGATAAGAGATTGGGACCAAAAGGGGGTAGTCAGCCAATCATCATCCAACCGGGATATTGGGAAAAACACCCCCCCAGGGCTCAAAATACCATGGGTGTTAGTTCCCCAAACTGATAGGGTGGAGTAGCCTATAGAAACACAATAAGTATAGAGTATAATATATCTCACAACCACACTATGGATATAACCTAATCTTTGAATCAACTACATCTAACGTCTCTCGGACTCCCAGCTTCCACTACTAATACTATGTATCCTATAAGAACACAACCATTAAAAGAGATACATTAGATTAATTTATCCATTTTTTTAGTTTAACTTTAGTTTAATTAATTATTCAACCATTAATTAACCATTATCATTTCCACATTACATTTTATTATCATCACAATAAAGTTCCATGTCGTCCAGGAATAACAAAACCAATTCCACAGTTCCTTTAAAATTGTAACCTCAGCATTGTATCCTAGCAAGCTTCAACCCCATGGGTTAACACCATTTATTCAATAATTTATTAACAATATAATCACTTTTCCATATTCCTAGGAATTCTATAAAATAATTCTAACCTACCAACAACAAGGGGATCAACATAGTCAGTAGGTGAACTACTCATCGAGTCATTTCCATCTATAGAAAAGTGTAGACACATCCATCCTTGAGAATATAAACACAGAAATCATGTGGCATACCCTACACGTCTTCACCTCTTTTTGAAGGAGAGTAAGAAAAACTATCTGCCTCATGTTATGGGGAAAGTAAAGCAGATAAAGAACAATAGATTCAATAGAAACCACTTTCATATCAATGATAAACCCATCTTCAACCCGTTCCATCATCCCCAGTGTCTTCCCCAACACCCACATGAATAAGCCGATGCATATTTCCACTCTATGTGTCAACTACAACCACCAAAATTGGGCCTCTCCATCCCCACATACCACAATAGCCCTCTAGTCCTAGCCATCCTAGGCTCACACAAAAACACAATCAGCAGGAAACAAATAACATAGAAACTAGTCTCTTGGCCCTAACTAAGGCATTCATCCTTCACACACAACGATCACTAACAACACCATAACATTAGGTTCTTGTCCTTTAAAATAAATATGGTAACTTAGAACCCATTAAGGAATTATCTTTATCACACAACTGTTCCTTTATTTTATATTGAATTAACCAATTCAATTTAAACATGCATAACTTCGTCCATTTGATTTGTCACTAAGTACAAGAACAATAACCAGATTCATTAAACATGCCTATTTAAATTTAGAAAATTAATTTATAATTAATCACATTTATGTTCTTTACCAATTTCCATCAAGAACAACATGCTAAAAATCAAATTATAGATATAAAATGATCTATAAAATAAATATGAAATAACATTGCTAAGTAATTGATACCAATTATTTAATTTATTATGTTAATTTCATTGTGATCTAGTGACTAAAACATGCTAAATCTATGACTACGGGTAAAATAATAGAGAATTCATGAATCCCCTACCTTAAAATTTTTTTGATATTTTTTGCATGAGAATGACCAACACAATAGATCATTATCACCACTCCTGCAATGACTACATCAACCTGAGGAAGATGCCACACAACCGCATAAACTAACACCCGAGAAAGGTCCATTAGAAACACGGATATCACATGACGTAACATGGTAAGGAGAATGGGAGTAAATAGATTGAGTAACCTAGAAGAACAGAGGTAAAACATACCGTATATTAAAAATGAATCGACACTTCCTGATTGCAGAAAGATAGGCGTGTGCAAGCTGTAGGAAGAACACATAGGAAAACACGATCCAAGGTCCACACTATAATCGCATAATGGTATCATTTCTGCTGAAGTGTTACTTTAGACAATCCAAATTAAATTACCAAAAAATAATACTAGTATAGTGAATGTATGGGGTCGATCCATAGGGAAAGGAGTCACTATATTTTTTTTATTCTCATTTGTAATTAATTAGGTGAAGTTTTCTAAATATTTTAGTCGATGTTTTTATATTTTAGTGATAGAGTAATTAAACATTCAGTTTCTTAATAAATTTCTTTAAATATAATTAAAAAGAATGAAATTTTATTCTTGATGAAAAATGGTTAGAATGTGTTGGGGATTTTGATTTTTATTGATAATTAATTAATCAATTTTCTTATGTGGTTGTTTTTTTCATGATAACTCACATCTTAGGGTTTTAGATATAACAAAACCCCCTTGGTCAAGTGAATTTCATTTGAATCAGTAGACACCAATTCTTTTTTCTAAAATTTGGTTTCTATTAATTTTGTTAATTGTAACCCCTTTTGAGAAAATAATTAAATCTGATGATCATGGATGTTCTTAATTGTAATTCCTCATAGGATCCCTAGAAATCATGTTCTTGGTTTGATTCGGGGTTTCCAGTTATATTTAGAAATATTTTTTGAGGGATTGTGAGAGAAGTATAAATAAAACAATTACAATCTAATAATTGATAAACAACAACCCATAATCATCCACATCCCAACACATAGAGGATTTTTCTACTCATGGATTAGCGTATGACTAACAAACTTGTGTTACCTGAGTGAAACGTCGCACAAACATTGGATTAAAGATTGTGGGGAAGGTAGCAGTGACACCTCCTCTCTTATCTTTTATCCTTCTTCTCCCATTTGGAATCTCTATAATTGGAAGCTTTTAGTATCTAAGTATGACTTGTGAATTAGGAAGGCATTCCCTCCTATTTTTAACTTTTGGAAATACACGATGTGTACTCACAAGTACACAGAGTGTACTCAAGTCAACTTGACTTGGTCCATTTTTTTCTTTCGATGGGTGAGCTACCACACCACCATTGACTTTGAACATAGTTCCTCTAGGTTGGTGGGGGAATAGGGTGTGTAACACCACACCACATTGCATTTAATGTCAATCTTCGGACACCAACCGCTTCTAAAAGGGTGTACACTGTGTGTTCAGGGTAATCACATGGCATGTAATCTCTATCCGGCTACATGGGTGTGTATTTGGTCCCGTCGTTCTATGTCCATGGCAATAGTACACAGTGTGTGTAATAAGTACACACCGTGTATATTTAAATTTTTGTTCTGGACTTTCCTAATTTGTGTCTTAGGTTAGAAAATACATGAAAATCATCATGATCACCGAATTATAGAATTTTATCTTGAAATAAACACATATATCTAATGAAAACATGTTTTTATATTCAATATAATGAATGAAAAGGTATAAATAATTTGAGCACATCAAACTCCCACGCACTTAGTCATTTTCTTGTCCTTGAGAAAATTATCAACATCAAATCAATAGAATCCATACTAAAAAATTTGAAGCATTAAACTAATTATAATTATAAATACTATATCCACAATAGAGGATTTTAAAATGCACAAAACATATTTCAATTCCAAATATATTCAAATCATTCCTCACATATAATTCAATTAAAAAATTTCATCCTCTTTCATCCAAGTTTTTTAACTTTTCATAAATAAACATACCATGTGATGAATTACCTCACCAAAAAGTACAACACTCCACACTCAAGATTATTTAATCAGAGTTATAATCAATATTAATTATATGCACTCTATCTATAGGCTTTTTAGTGTTCTCATTCTCTACTTTAGAACTCCAACAACAAAAATAATGATTGCTTTTAATAAGGTTCAATTTTTTCTAGGGCTAAGGGTTGGTTGGTAATGATGAAAATTAATCTCATAGGCTTGAAAAAAAGGCTGAATTATTCAAAAATAATGCATGATATTCAAAATAAAGATTACTAAAAATGTACCCCTAATCAATATCACTCAAAGGGATCATCAATGTGAAATTCCCTTGTCAATATGGGCCCGTATACCATCATTAAATTGTAAATAATGATTATGGTCCCTATTTTTCATTTTTTAATATTTTTTTGTTTATTTTTCTTTACAAACAGGGACCACTGAAAATAAAATGAATAGTGGTTATAGAACCCTTCTTCCCAAATTAATAAGTGGCACTCTCCCCCACACATAAATGCATGGTTTGTGAAAAATATACCATAAATGGCCAAAAACCCCTCTCTAAATCCCAAATGAATAATCATGAAAAATTATGAAATAGTTGGGGTAGGAAGGGAAAATAGGATTGTAATGTGTCTTCCTATCAACTTCATGGTTTCTAAAGATTTTAAGAAGATCAGATATAGGTTAGGTCTCAAGGTCAAAGGGGATAAAAACAATCAAATGCCTTAATCATTTTAATGTGATTCAAAAATCATCATGTTTTTAAGGGAAAAAACTATCAAGTTATGGTAGTTATGCATATCCCAAGAACCACTCAAGAAAGAGGGTATAAGAAATAATATGTCAAAAAGGCTTAGAATACCACTCGAAAATGAGTAAAAATAAATGGTTAATCAAGTCAAGACATGAGTACAAATGATCAGTATAATAAATGTAAATGTCCATGACTTTAAATCCTAAATTAAAATATATAAGAAATCATTTAAAAATACTTTGAAATTTTAAATAAGCATGTAAATTTTAAAATTATGTTTTATTTATTTATAATTTATAATTATAATTAATCAAAAAAATCTATATTTTAAAATATGTCAACTATTAATGATGTCTCCTAGATCAGTTCAAGGAAAATACAAGTGTATCAAGAGACCCTCACCCACACTTAAAACAGTACAGGGTTCCCCAATTGTAATAATAAGGAAGAGTAGAAGATGTGGGGATTCAATAAGGGTAATATGATGGAAAAAATGGAAGAAGTAGATCCAAATTAAAATGAAAAAGAAACACTGAAAAATACTCCCCTTGTGGTGAATCAATAAATAGGGTAAGTGGTCGAAATAGAGAATCCTAAGTCACTCCAGAGTACATGTGACTATAGAGGTAATGGAAAAAGAAATCTTTATATACATACAACATCACATACCAATAATACAACAAAATAGATATATATAAGGGAAATAAATGTGTCAAAAACCAGTCATTGGGTGGCCTTAAAAGAGGATTCATCAGAAATGATGAAATATGCCAAAGGAGAAGTAGATGCAGTGGAATCCAAAAGCATGGTCTTGACACTCTAAGTTGTAGGCACAGTAGGCACCATAGGAAGGATGGCTAGGGAGGTAGCAGCGGGGCCAGTAGTAGAGAGAAATGTTAAATCTGTGGCCAGAGCTGTCAGTGGGGTCTGGGTGGTAGAAGGATGAGGAGTTGATGAAGGAATGGTCGTAGGTGATGTCACTGGTAGTGAAAGTCCAAAGTGATTAAGGATATGTAGCAACATACCCTCCATCTGTTTCTTTGTCTGATTAAGGTAAACCTTATGGATCTGAACAAGGTATAGATGTCAGTCTATCTCGGTCAGGTGGAGGGTGGTGGTGAGATCAGCTGAGGGTGCAAGTGGAGGTGGGGAGGTGGAAGGAATAGAAGAAGAGGGGATGGTGGAAGAATAAGGAAGGCTAAAGGGGGTGGGTGGTGAGGGAAAATCTGATGGTGGATGAGGAAGGTCGGGATTAGAAACACCAATAGGGGAAATTGGGTCAGCTCTCACCCCTGTAGGAGTTGGGGAGTCCTACACGAGCACGTAGACATCACCAAGATGCTCAGCCATATTCATGTAGATGAGAATGAGGAAGTCGATACAATCAGGTGAGCCTAATGGTTTGTGAGAGAGGGCTTACAAAATACCAGATGGTGGGCCAACCGAGTTGCATAAAAACCATTTTTCAAGTTTCTATGATGGCCATAGATCATATAGTGGAAGTAAGAGGTAGTGAGACAAGGGAAGTCAGGGTAGTCATGCCTAACAATACAAGTCAGAAGTTCCATTTCATATCCAAACATGACTCCAATATCCTTGTGGAGAGGAAAAGGATAGATCTGAAGCACCGGTGAATGAAATTAAAGGGAGGTTCAATGATGAGCGTTTTCTTATACAGGGTGGGGGTTTACCTGTGGCCAGGCCTAGAAATCCCCCTCCACATTGCAATGAAGTCAGATCACTTAGGGAGGGTAAGGGGGGAGACAAAAGGTGGGTTGGTAGGATGGGGGTAGAATCTACACCCTCTACAAAAATCTTCCACGGTAAGGGGAAAAGGGAATCCACCAAGACAAAAGAAAACAGGGGTATAGGTATCGATGGGAGTCTGGTGGTAGGTTGGCCCATCGAATTAAAAGGTTGCAATGAACTCCAAAAATAAATCTTTGTAAGTAGGAGTGATGACTTGGAGTGTCTCGAGGAGATGATTATGTCCAAGTAGCTCCTCAATTTCCTCCTAGATGCAAAGGTGTTGGGTAATTCTGATGTATAGATAGAGGATGCTCAACTAGATAGTGCAGCGGGAGACTTGCCATAGTTTTTCCCCTAGGATGACCCTCAGGAAAGATCGAGAATAGATACGGTTGAGGGCAGGGAATTGGTGATACTAAATGAGGTGGATCCACTAGTGCTGAGGTAGAATGACCAATTGTACTATTAGTAGGTGGAGTAGTGGATACCTGATCTTCCTCAAATGATGGGCTAGTAGAGAGTGGAGGGACTAGCATAGGATGGTCCACTACTATAGTAGAGGGTGGTGCCAAAGGGGTGTATACCGAAGAGGGAACTGCACCATCAGATCTCTCAACCACAGTGGAAGGTGTGGAAGCAATGGGGACAGAAAGGGGTTCTACTATAGTGACCCAACCTTTTCTTATATTACTATTACATCATTTTAAAGATAAACAACATAATAGTATTACACATGGAGGATCTAAAGGTTTAGTGTCTTGGGCAAACTAGGACCACACATAACAAATACAACATCAACCATAAACATTTAATTTCATCTTCTCTAGCTTCTTATTGGCACTTGTCCTCTCCTTAGTACATGTAGCCACCTGAGGATATACATAAAAAGGGGTGATCTAAAAGCCCAGTAAGAGGATAGATAAGAACAATACATCATGGGGTGAGCATAATCATGACATAGGCAAAAGATCATGAACATGAGAGGAGCATAAACAATAAACTTGAAATGTGGCAATGCATAAAAATGAAACATCATGTCTTAGTGGTTAACTGCCACACATACTTGTGAACAAAGATAGCATCATGTTAACACATCATTTCACATTTACTCATGAGATTCATCACTTTACCCAATGCATTGGAGCGATGTATAATTCCGGGCACACCCGTCACATTTAAACATTCATATTGCGCTATATAATTCCGGGCGCACCCGTCACATCATAACATTATAATTATCATGCTTGCCACATAGAACACATATAAAACATGTACATAAATAACCCATGGAATGGAATGGTTTTCATCTCATAATAACACACTCATAAGCTTTGGGTTCCCAAAAGAAATAGGGAACAACGTACTTGATACAAGAACCATCATCCTTGAATGAGAGGTAAAAGGTGAAATCTTGAAAGGAGAGTTCTTTTGGAAAACATTTTGATGGACATAAAAACTAGTGAAAAACATGTATATCCCAGAAAAGTAAAGGAAATGATGAAAAAATGATCTTTGAGGAGTAACCATATAAAAAATGGAGTGAAAGAGGGAGAACCCAAAGGAAGAAAATTGGGTTCGAGATTTCCCCTTACCTTGTACTCGAATGCCTCCCTCTCTTTAATGTCCTGTATAATGACATTATATTAATTAATTAGAAATTAAAGAACCTTTTATACATTAATAGGGTTCATTATGGTTTCATTATTTCATATTATGTTCCTTTGGATGACTTATAGAGTTTAAAAACATTGATCCAGAATGTTCGTTTTCATGGTTTTCTTGAGCGGTCCACTTGTATTCTTAATTTGATGTTTGTGTAGATCATGGGTAAACATCAAGAACTGATATTACATGTTATTAATGATATTACAGAAGCTTGAATTATTTTATAATTAGTTATATTATATCCATGTGGACGAATCATTAGATAAGAATTAAATGAAGATTATTTGGGTTTATTTGAGCGGTTTTTGGATCACAACGAACTCGTTTTAACTTTTCACTTAGTAATATGGCCATAGGTTATTTCCAGAACATAAAATAGAACATAATACATATAAAATATTCTGTTTCAACCATAAAATGGTTTCATGACCAGATTGAAGGTAGAAATGGAAGAAGATAACATGTCGTTTTTGAAGGTGATAAATTTAACACCTCATGAACAATGTTCTCTTTAATAAAATAAATGGAAGAGGGAAAGGGTGTGGGGTGATATAATATAACATTAGAATCATAATATTAAATTATATATATAATACTAGATTTACAGAACAATTTTGATGAATATAGGTAGGGAGAGATCAAGAAATGAACTTGAACTTGAAAGGAAATTAAAGGAGAAGAGAGAGAGAAATTACCTTTAGAATCCTCCTCTTGAGATCCTCTTTAAGGAAGCTAGGATTGGTCTTTTGATGAGACCAGGAGATCTTGGAAATGGGGGAGATGCTAGGGAAGGTTTTTGGGCAGATTTTAGAGAAGTCTTGGAGCTTGAGAGGTGTGAGGAAAAGAGGGAGTGAAGGGTGGCTTTTATAGTGGAGGGGAGAGGGGTTTCCTTAATATAAAATTGATTAGTTTATTAATTTAACCAAAGACAAGGAATAGTGAGTATTGGAAGACCAATAATAGTAATTTTATAATGTAATCCCGAACCAAGTGGGCTTACATCAGCATAACATCATTGATGACTCAATTAATACATTATTTAGCTTTTATTGTGAATTATCGGATTCCATTATTCATCAAAAATTCTAGTATCTCAGAAAAATCCCAAAAATTTACCCCAACCATTTTTCGACGTTTAGAATCCAGAAATGAAGTCCATTTTTCAAAAATAATTTTCTAAATATTATTAATTTGATATATAATTAAAATCATAATTTACTTAAAAAACAGTTTTTAAAATTAAAACTGATTTTACAGTTCTTTCAAAAATTACATAGGGTCTTATAAAATAATCTAAATACTATTAGACATTGATTCAATAATTTATGAATATATTTCAGGAAAATAAATATTCATTTAAATTAATTAATTAATTATAATTAATTATTTATGACTTATAAAATAGAAAAAACGTTTACTAAGGTCAAATTGTCACTTTCTAAGATGTCTAAATTTTATTTTATTATTCATATGTAATGTTACTCTTATTTAATATTCATAAGGGTCATATTACGATTCATAAGGGTAGGTTACTATTCACCAAAAATTATTTTTGTTTCATTAGACTCCAAAAATTGTCTTAAACACAACCGTGTATGTCGGATTTTTAGAATTCCAAACATAGGGGTGACAAAATTATGTTTAAAGGTCACTTATCACTTAGTAGTTCATTATTTTGTGTTTTTATGACATAAATATAAGAAGGGAATTTTCCATTGAAAAACTTTAGGTCATTACATTCTTCCCCCCTTAAGAAATTTCGCCCCCGAAATTTTACTTTACACAAACAGGTGAGGGTACTTCTCCTTCATTGCCTCTTCTGGTTCCCAAGTTGCTTCCTCAAACTTATGGTTCCTCCACAACACTTTGACAAGGCGGGTTGTCTTGTTGCATAGAACCTTATCACTTTGGTCCGGAATTTTTACTTATTGCTCCTCATAGGAGAGATCATCATCCAGTTGTACCACCTCTGAGTTTAGTACATGTGAGGGGTCTGGTATGTACTTCCTCAGTAGTGATACATGAAACACATCATGAACTTGAGCCATATTCGGTGGAAGCCCCAGACGATAGGCCACGGCTCCTATATGATCAAGGATCTCAAAGGGGCCAATATACCTTGGGCTTAGCTTCCCTTTATTCCCAAATCTAATGACTCTCTTCCATGGAGATATTTGAAGGAAGACTTTATCTCCAACGTCGAACTCCAAGTCCCTTCGACGATTGTCAGCATAGCTCTTTTGCCGACTTTGAGCATCTTTAATGTGTTTCTAGATGACTTGAACCTTCTCGGTCATCTCCTCCACAAGATGAGTTCCCAGTAGCTTTCTTTCTCCAACTTCATCCCAACAGGTTGGAGTTCTACATCGCTTCCCATAAAGAGCTTCATACGGAGCTATCTGAATAATCGAGTGGAAGCTATTGGTGTATGAGAACTCAACCAATGGGAGGTGCTGATCCCATCCACCTTTGAATTCTAGAGAGCATGCTCTTAGCATATCTTCGAGCTTCTGAATAGTATTTTCAGACTGGCCATCGGTTTGGGGGTGATAGGTCGTGCTGAAATTTAATTCAGTACTCAAAGCATGTTGAAGGATCCTCCAGAATTTAGATATGAACCTTGGATCACGGTCAGAGACAATCGAGAGTGGAACACCATGCAATCTCACTACTTCCTTCACATATATCCTTGCAAGTTGTTCAAGTGAGAGGTCTTCCCGAATAGCGATAAAATGGGCAGTCTTGGTGAGTCGATCAACCACAACCCATATCGCATTATTTCCTCTTGACGTTTTCAGGAGACCCGTGACAAAGTCCATAGTAACATTTTCCCATTTCCACATGGGTATAGGCAATTTCTGCATCATACCTTTGGACTTTTTCCACTCAGCTTTAACTTGCTAACATACCAAGCACCTTGATATATATTCTGCAATCTCCTTCTTCATGTTATCCCACCAGAAGAGTTCTCAGAGATCACGATACATCTTGGTACTTCCAGGATGAATAGAGAAAGTTGAGCTATGTGCATTATCCAATAGCTCCTTCTTTATCCTGGGTGATGAAGGCACACAAAGCCGCGTTCCAAACAGAATCACATCATCATCGTCGATATGGAACTCTTGCAGCTTCCCTTCCTCTACTGCATTCACCCTCTTTTGTATCTCCACATCATCCCTTTGTGCTTCCTTAATCTTCTATTGGATGGATGGTTGCGCAATCATTTGGGCAAGGTAGGATGTATCCCCTTCCCTTACGATTCCCAAATACATCCTTTGCATATCCAAGAAGATAGGGTCTTTCTCAATCCTCAACATGGATAGAGTAGAAGGTTCTTTCCTGCTTAGAGCATCAGCTACCTTGTTCGCCTTTCCTGGATGATAGTGAATAGAGAAATCGTAATCCTTGATTAGCTCTAACCATCTCCTTTGATGCATGTTGAGATCCTTTTGTGTGAATATATACTTTAGGCTCTTGTGGTCGGTGTATATGTCACACTTCTCGCCATAAAGGTAGTGCCACCAGATTTTCAAGGCAAAAATCACGGCTTCCAGCTCTAGATCATGAGTCGGGTAGTTCTGCTCATGGATCTTCAACTGTCGTGAGGTGTAGGCAATCACATTATCATTTTTCATGAGTACACAACCCAATACTTTCTTTGAATCATCGATGTATATCACAAAACTTTCTCCACTTTTCGGCAGTGTGATCACAGGTGCAGTGATCTGCCTTCTCTTTAGCTCCTTGAAGCTTCCCTCACATTCTTCCATCC
Source organism: Viscum album (assembly GCA_963277665.1). Classification (NCBI taxonomy): domain Eukaryota; kingdom Viridiplantae; phylum Streptophyta; class Magnoliopsida; order Santalales; family Viscaceae; genus Viscum; species Viscum album. The sequence continues at coordinate 635,325,054 of OY728146.1, read as the reverse complement.
ATACATACTTTACCCCTTTCCTTGTTAACTTAGTTAGCGGGCTTGACAATCGTGAGAAGTTTCATACAAAACGTCGATAGTACCCAGCTAATCCAAGAAAACTACAGATTTCTGTGACACTAGAGGGCATGGGCCATTCTTCAATCACCTTTGTATTTGAAGGGTCCATAGAAATTCCCTCGCTTGTGATCACATGTCCCAAGAACATGACTTGATTCATCCAAAAGTCACACTTGCTGAACTTGGCGTACAACTTCTCCTTTCTCAATGTCGCCAACACAAGTCTTAAATGTTCTTCATGTTCCTCCTTGCTCTTGGAGTAGATGAGAATATCATCGATAAACACTACCACAAATTTGTCAAGGTAATGTCAAAAGACTCTATTCATCAAATCCATGAAGATTGCAGGGGCATTAGTAAGTCCTAAGGACATCACCAAAAACTCATAGTGCCCATACCTTGTACGGAAGGCAGTCTTATGAATATCTTCCTTATTCACCTTTACTTGATGATATCCATAATGAAGATCCACCTTTGAGAAATATTGAGCTCCTCTTAACTGGTTGAACAAGTCATCAATCCTTGGGAGAGGATACTTGTTCTTTATGGTGATCTTGTTGAGTTCCCGATAATCGATACACAACCGCATGGTACCATCCTTCTTCTTCACAAAGAACACTGGCGCACCCCAAGGTGATGCACTAGGGTGTATGAACCCTTTGTCCAGATGCTCTTGCAGCTACTTCTTTAACTCCTCCAGTTCGATAGGAGCCATCCTATAGGGGCACTTCGAGATAGGAGTAGCTCCGGGTATGAGTTCAATTGATAACTCTACCTCATGATCCGGGGGAATTCCAGGTAACTCTTTGGGAAATACATCGTCGTATTCCCTTACGATGGGCATTTCCTCAAGGATGGAACTTTCCTTTGACTCAAACATTTGGGCGAGGTATGCTTCTTCGTAGGGAATCAACACCCACACCATTGAAGGATTTTTCAAAGGATATTCATGATCTTCCTTGCATTTGTAGAGGAGCATGGGATGGTTCGGAATATGAAAATATATATCCTTTTCCCGACAGTTGATATGAGCTCTATATAAAGAGAGCCAATCCATTCCCATTATAGTGTCGAATTCCACCAAGGGAAGTATTACAAGATTTGCAGGAAGAATCTTCCCACATACGTCAACAGGAGAAGAATCAAACACTTGGGTTGCAATGATTGCACCACTTGGTGTTTTTACAGATATCTCTACTTCAAGGTTTCGGGGCTTCGATTCTATAGTTCTAGCAAACTTGCAAGATATAAAGGAATGCGTAGAACCAGAATCAAATAAGACTTTTTCCATTCTTGGGTGAATAGGAAGTGTACCTTGTACGACTTCATTATCATGTTCCACCTCCACAGTAGTGATGGCATAAGCCTTCCCTTGTTCCTTTGGCTTTGGTGGTTGTTGGTGCTAATTACCCTCGAGAGCTCGAGGTTTAGTGCACTGGTTTGAATAGTGCCCTAGATCCCTACAGTTGTAGCATTGAACTACGAGTGGTTCTCTCCTTTCATCAGCTACATTATCCTTCTTTTTCATGTCTTTTCGACACTCGTGAGCTTGGTGTCCTTCCTTCCCACACTTAAATCATTTTGCCATACCTTTGAGGTAGTTCCCATGGTGCAACTTCCCCCATTTTTGGCATGTGGGTCATTGTGTTTTCTTCCCATCTTTATCACTAGATCCACCGGCTTGAAACTCCATCTTTCTTTTCTTATCACCATAGCCATGGGACCATTCTCCAAACTCCATATCCACTTTGAGAGCACACTGAACAACTTCTTCATAACTCCCAAAGTCTAGAATTGTAAGATCCTTTCGAAGATGTGGTTTTAATCCACTAAATAATCTATCTATTTTGTTATCATTATTGATAACAAAACCCAAAGCATACCTTGCGAGCCTTGTGAAATTTGATTCATAGGTTGTGACAGATTCTCCTTCTTTTTTCTTGAGCTCTATGAATTCTCTCTCCATCTTCGTGCGAAGAGTTCTTGGGAAGTACTTATTAAGAAACATTATCTTAAAGTCTTCCCATTCCATCTCTTCAATTTACTCCCTTGGCTTGGTGTTCTTAATCAAATCCCACCATTGATCGGCTTCTCCATCTAGACGATAAATGGATAGAGTCACCTTCTCCATCTCGAAATAGTGAAGAACAGAAAATATCTTCTCCATGTATTTGACCCATTGTTCCGCAACTAGTGGATCAGAAGATCCACAAAACGTCGGTGGTCGTTGCCGCATAAAACATTCGATAGCTAGTTGCTCCCTCTTTGGTGAAGGAGGATGTTCCCCATTATTATGGTTATTATTCATAACCCAAGATATTTGGGTAAGCATCGCCATGAAGTTTTGAACTCCACCTCCCAAATCATTGGGGATATTGTTCAGGCAATCGTTGCATTGGTCCTCGCAAGAGTTTTTGGCCTGATTTCTCCTGGTTCCCACCATTTTCTATAATAGAAAAGGTTAGAACAAAACATAAGTAAAAAAGTCATGAATAACTTATTAATTTAAACAATTATACCAAAAACATAACATTTGGGATCCCTAGGTAAATATCATTGTGTGCATATTTGTACTTATTCTTATACTAGATGTTTTCTCTAGGGTTTACTAATCCTAATTCCCAAATTAAATAAACATTTCCTCTGATACCAACTATAGTGACCCAGCCTTTTCTTATATTACTATTACATCATTTTAAAGATAAACAACATAATAGTATTACACATGGAGGATCCAAAGGTTTAGTGTCTTGGGAAAACTAGGACCACACATAACAAATACAACATCAACCATAAACATTTAATTTCATCTTCTCTAGCTTCTTATTGGCACGTGTCCTATCCTTAGTACATGTAGCCACCTGAGGATATACATAAAAAGGGGTGATCTAAAAGCCCAATAAGAGGATATATAAGAACAATACATCATGGGGTGAGCATAATCATGACATAGGCAAAAGACCATGAACATGAGAGGAGCATAAACAATAAACTTGAAATGTGGCAATGCATAAAAATGAAACATCATGTCTTAGTGGTTAACTACCACACATACTTGTGAAAAAAGCTAGCATCATGTTCACAAATCATTTCACATTTACTCATGAGATTCATCACTTTACCCAATTCATTGGAGTGCTGTATAATTCCAGGCGCACCTGTCACATTTAAACATTCATATTGCGCTATATAATTCCGGGCGCACCCGTCACATCATAACATTATCATTATCATGATTTCCACATAGAACACATATCAAACATGTACATAAATAACCCATGGAATGTAATGGGTTTCATCTCATAATAACACATTCATAAGCTTTGGGTTCCCAAAAGAAATAGGGAACAACATACTTGATACAAGAACCATCATCCTTGAATGAGAGGTAAAAGGTGAGATCTTGAAAGAAGAGTTCTTTTGGAAAACATTTTGATGGACATAAAAACCAGTGACAAACATGTATATCCCAGAAAAGTAAAGGAAATGATGAAAAAATGATCTTTGAGGAGTAACCATATAAAAAATGGAGTGAAAGAGGGAGAACCCGAAGGAAGAAAATTGGGTTCGAGATTTCCCCTTACCTTGTACTCGAATGCCTCCTTCTATTTAATGTCCTGTATAATGACATTATATTCATTAATTAGAAATTCCAGAACCTTTTATACATTAATAGGGTTCATTATGGTTTCATTATTTCATATTATGTTCCTTTGGATGACTTATAGAGTTTAAAAACATTGATCGGGGATGTTTGTTTTCATGGTTTTCTTGAGCGGTCCACTTGTATTCTTAATTTGATGTTTGGGTAGATCATGGGTAAACATCCAGAACTGATATTACATTTTATTAATTATATTAAATAATCTTGAATGATTTTATAATGAGTTATATTAGATCCATGTGGACGAATCATTAGATAATAATTAAATGAAGATTATTTGGGTTTATTTGAGCGGTTTTTGGATCACAACGAACTCATTTTAACTTTTCACTTAGTAATATGGCCATAGGTTATTTACGGAACTTAAAATAGAACATAATACATATAAAATATTCTGGTTCAACCATAAAATGGTTTCATGTCCAGATTGAAGGTAGAAATGGAAGAAGAGAACATGTCGTTTTTAAAGGTGATAAATTTAACACCTCATGAACAACGTTCTCTTTAATAAAATAAATGGAAGAGGGAAAGGGTGTGGGGTGATATAATATAACATTAGAATCATAATATTATAGTATATATATAATACTGGATTTACAGAACAATTTGGATGAAGATAGGTAGGGAGAGATCATGAAAGGAACTTGAACTTGAAAGGAAATTAAAGGAGAAGAGAGAGAGAAATTACCTTTAGAATCCTCCTCTTGAGATCCTCTTTAAGGAAGCTAGGATTGGTCTTTTGATGAGACAAGGAGCTCTTGGACGTGGGGGAGATATTATGGAAGGTGTTTGGGCAGAGTTTAGAGAAGGCTTGGAGCTTGAGAGGTGTGAGGAAAAGAGGGAGTGAAGGGTGGCTTTTATAGTGGAGGGGATATGGGTTTCCTTAATATAAAATTGATTAGTTTATTAATTTCACCAAAGACTAGGAATAGTGAGTCTTGGATGACCAATAATAGTAATTTTATAATATAATTCCTAACCAAGTGGGCTTACATCATCAAAACATCATCGATGACTCAATTAATACATTATTTAGCTTTTATTGTGAATTATCGGATTCCACTATTCATCAAAAATTCAAGTATCTCAGAAAAATCCCAAAAATTTACCCCAACCATTTTTCGACGTTTAGAATCCAGAAATGAAGTCTATTTTTCAAAAATAATTTTCTAAATATTATTAATTTGATATATAATTAAAATCATAATTTAATTAAAAAAACAGTTTTTAAAATTAAAACTGATTTTGCAGTTCTTTCAAAAATTACGTAGGGTCTTATAAAATTATCTAAAAACTATTAGACATTGATTCAATAATTTATGAATATATTTCAGGAAAATAAATATTCATTTAAATTAATTAATTAATTATAATTAATTATTTATGACTTATAAAATACCAAAAACGTTTACTAAGGTCAAATTGTCACTTTATAAGATGTCTAAATTTTATTTTATTATTCATATGTAATGTTACTCTTATTTACTATTCATAAGGGTCATATTACTATTCATAAGGGTAGGTTACTATTCACCAAAAATTATTTTTGTTTCATTAGACTCCAAAAATTGTCTTGAACACAACCGTGTATGTCGGATTTTTAAAATTCCAAACATAGGGGTGAAAAAAATATGTTTAAAGGTCACTTATCACTTAGTAGTTCATTATTTTGTGTTTTTATGACATAAATATAAGAAGGGAATTTTCCATTGAAATACATTGGGTCGTTACATCTACAGTAGTGACTGAATAAACGGATGTCAAAGAGGGAGGAACCATAAGATGGGGAGGCAGATCAGCAAACAATAGGTGCTATAAAACTAGGAAATCTAATACGGGCCACTCGTAATGTCGAAGATGAATCTAATGGTGAGGGGGAACTCACCCTATTCAATGTAAGCGGTTCGCTTCCTAGTCATGGGATCTTCACCTTTCATACATGAAAGAAAAGAAACCAAAAGAAAAGAAAAGAAGAAAAAAAAAGAAAGAAATAAAATGTTAGAAATAGAAAACAAAGGAGAAAATGGTGTGTAGATTCATTGGAAACAATATGTAGTATGACCTGTTCAAGAGCCTATGTACCCTGGATCTACACGCTGAGAGGACATGTGGTTGGGAAAAAACCATTACATAGCATGTAACAAGGTGTACATGGCGTGTAGTGTATCATAGAGTGGTGCCCATGTAAGTGGCTTGGCATGGCTCGACTATGGCAGGGGAGATGAAATAATACACATTTTGTGGAAGGGTTACCCACTATGTTGATCAATAAGGTGTGAAAATAATGTATGCTATCCACACGGATTCCTCCAAGGGGATAGAGGATAGGGCGTGTACTGAACATACACATTGTGTGTGTCGATAGGGGAAGGAGTCGTGTCCTAGAGGACATAGGTAGGGACAGAATGCCATGGAAGGCATGGTACATGGATTGTACAGAACATACATGACATGTATATGTAAAATGTAGAAAAATTTCCATGTGTATCCATGTACAAGATATACACAACATGTATTCTTCATGCACCTCGTGTACTGTGCAGGAGACCCGAATGGTCGCCCAATCCTAAATCACCCTAAAAACCATTGAAATATTGAAATAGAGGGAGGAGAATGACATACATGGAGAAAAGATTAAAATGTTAATGAAATTAGGACCAAAAACCTAGAAAATTGAGGGATTGGTATGGGGGAGGTGGAAGGCTTCTGGGAGAATAAAAATGGAAGGTGGGGGGTCGCACGACATGGGATGAGGCTGAGTAGGGTCCCAGCCATTATACCCAAACTACACAATGTGTCTTAAAGTACACATGCCATGAATGAGTTGTAGTTTTAGTTTTTGATTTTTTAATAATACATATATAAAATTATGTAATAATTTACAATAAAACAAAACTAAAATATTTACAAGAAAAATTAAACCTATACGCATTGTGTATCAGAGAAATACACAGTGTGTGTGGGGTCCTGAAAATTCCTCCAAGGGATGAAAATACTCCCACAATCACTTGGAAGAAGGAAGAAAGTACTAGTACAAGTCAAGAAAGTTGAATAGACTCAAATTGAGTTAAAAATTTTAGAAGAAACTTGAAGGAATTCATGTTTTCAAAGTATTTCAAGTGGCCAATGTATCATCACCAGGAAGAGTTCACGGACCGCCTAGATCACGAACCACTGGTATGCAGAATGATCCATGAGGCACTGGCATGCGGAGCGATGGCCAGTGAACACAATGGAACGTGAACCACATCGCTGAAGGAAGCATGCACATGAAGTCCATCCGCGTACTATCTCATGAACTTAATGGTTCACAAACAAAGAACATCGACAAGGTTTTGAGAACCACGATCATAAACCATAGACTCCGCAAACCCCACCTGAATGAGTCTTTTGTGGGTCAGGATATCTCTTCATGGGCCTATTCAAATGGTTTTTCATTCCCATAGATACAATTTCCCTAATGATCTATAAAATGAAAAAAGAAGGAATTGAGAAAGGACAGACAATGAAATATTGAAGGGGACCCAGAGGTTGGAAGAACTCAGGGAAGATTGCGACTTCAGTCTTGAATCATCGGCAAAGCCCGAATTACAAACCAGGCTTTCCGCAGGTATATCCAGCCATGAACCATGAAATAGGGGAACTGAATAATAATAATAGAACATCGAACCTAATTGGTTAACCACAAACCACTTAATTCTCATAGATGAACTCCCCACGAATGATAATATTCCAGAACCTCCTTCAAAATGGTGTTCCGCGTAGTGTATCACTACGCAAATTTTACCCAACACCGCATACTGCATAAGTACGTGGATGGAACCCCAAGTGGTGTGATGGACCACATACCATTGTGGTTCACAATGTTATATACACATGCATGTGTACCGCATCAGTATGTAGACAACCCATGTTCCCGTATACCACTACGGTATGTGGAGCTTCCCCCATCCTGCAAAAGAAATCAATAGGCATAATGGGGTGTTTAAGGGTGTTATTTCCTCCATTTCCAACCTCACCCCTTTGATATCATCCTGTCCTCCATAATCCCTCCATGAACCTGTCCCCCAGCATCAGGCCAAAACCTCCTCAAAATCCATCATACCCATATGATCAGACTATTGGGTGCATCAGCGTGTCCCTTTGAGTCTACATTCCAATAGTTAGTGGAGTCACGAAGGCTCTCCAAACAATGGTTTAGGATTTTGGAATATTTTTGGTTTTAAATTCCTATGGTTACTCAGAGTCCAACCATGGGATGCCAATATGAACCTCCCTATTCTAAGGATTAAAGGTGATCATTTTTTTCATTTTAATGAGGAATAGTTATCAGTCGAAAGAGTTATGTTTTCTTATCCATTGTCGAGGACAAAACTCCTCCCCTTCCCCAAACGCATTCTGGGGCACTCCTACTGAGGTAAGTCCCCAATCATTTGAAGGTTGAGTTATATGACCTTTAATGCCATTTCACATTAAAAGGTTCATCTCTCCTCTCCCTCGTCGATGGTTACCCCAACCTCTTCCACCGTAGGCTCACCCACTCCCACCAGTAGGAGAGGAAGCATGTGGTTGGTTGTATCTCTCACATCCTCTTGTTTCTCACACCAAACATGATTCACGTGGGCTTAGAGGTTTGTGATGTTTACAACAGCCACACAATCTAAACTATGAGAACTCTGATTCTTGATCAAACTAGGATATGTTGGATGCCTACTCGAAGTCACGAGCTCAAAATTGTTCTCTTCCAAAAGGGTTTCAGCCAATCATTTATTCTCAAATGGGAAGCTTCTACACGTAAGCCCCTCACAAATGTGAAATATGTGGGTTCTGATTCATCACTTAAGGATACATAGGATACACATATTATGGGTCCCATCACAACATCAAGTCACCTTCTGTCCCCCATGGATGACGATAAACTCCAGAGCACTTTATTGTATGGCTCATGTCAGCATTACCTCCGTAGCATTAAATATATGTATGCATAGGACAATCTTGAAAACTGGGGGTAGACTTTGGACACACTCTTTGGGAATGAACCAAGGATTCACAAACATATGAACATGACTTAAATCTATAAGAGAGTCCCAGAATATGAAATAATCCTCCCCCAAAAGGGTGGGTGAGCATGAATTCCCATCCTCTTGACCAATGGAGTCCTTAAGTTTTGTTGGCCAAACCATTATTCAACAAGCACCTAACTTTGGAAAGTAAGTCCCTGAATCATGGATACCCGGGTCATTGGGTGTTTCTGGTTCCACAAATAAACCCATTAGAGACAATTTGAGGAAGATATATCTGAGGAGGACCGCTTTCACAAGTACTTTACCCCATGAAATACCCTACTGGGACTATCTGACTGTATAATTTCATTCACAATACCAAAAGGATAAGCTACCCAGTCCCCATGGGGTTAATTCAACCTTTTTTTAAAGGATAATGATGTAGAACGGGTTGAAACTAAAGCAATTGTGAACTTGACAAGAAATTTTCTCTGGAAAAAGAGATGGGTGATGATTCTTGTTGGGAAAATTCCTCACCACCCGAAACATACCACCTTAGAGGCAGAACAAAAATGGTGAACCTGATGTGAATCCTTAACCAAGTTGGTGGTTCTACCCCAATGATAAAAAACAAAATGATATTTCATTTTAGATTATTTTTTTCTCCCCTGTACACGCGAAACATACTGCCTCGAAGGTGGAAAAAATGGTCGAAGTGAATCCTTAACTAAGGTGGCGGTCTTACCTCATTGAATCCCCTTTTCCCCACAACTAAAAAAAAGAGGGTAAGGGGGGACAAGCTGAATTTTTAGATATTCATATGTTTAAAAGAATGCTACTTTGATAAGGATTTGTAGTATGTATGTCATATATGTATATCGTAGGGTCTTTCAGAGAAACCTTCGATCCAAATGTCATCCCGATGACCAATGTAGACACATATACCAGTGATCTCATAGGTGTTTGGGGCCCCAACTAAGAGTAGGACCCCCTCGCCTACCCAGCATATTCAACACTGGGAATCCAACACACTGATCAAAGAGTACCACTAAAATGTTACTCTCCCATCATTAGAGGTCGTGATAGAGGCCCTCTAATATGCGAATATGTGCCAGCCGCCTCCTCAGCTACGACTGACACCTTAGCACATGGAGTCCCCAATGTTCATCTCAAACTGTTTCAGGAGCCTGTCCCTAGAACATGACAATGAGTACCTCCCTTATCTTATGGAGGCAGATGAAGTAGATATTGACAGATTCATCTCAACTGCATAGGGGTCCTACTCATGGGCCCCCTTAATATAATATCACTGCCGACATCAGATGACCAATCCTTCTTACATTGAAGAGGACCTTATTCCAAGGGAACCTACTAAATTCTAGAAGACCTGGGCCCCTTGGGCTGCCCACCAAGGGTGGAAAATATATAAGCAGGAACTCTCTATTACCCGGGTTCCTGAGGACCAACTCTGTCATACAAATGTGATGGCATCCAATGGGTAGACATACGACTCTGCCCCCTCCACTCAAGCCCACCACATAAATAGGTTGGCACAATAAGAGCACATGCACATTCCCGCTAGTGATCACCAGTCTCACTGTGCAGACAGAGCAGAAAACTACAGGAAGATGCAGAAATCTGCCGATGGAAAACAATCTCATCATCCAAATAGGATAGAAACCATCTATATGTAGGCACAAATACCTGCTGATTCATTTCAATACCATCAACCAAATATGGCGGAAACTAGATATGAGCAGAGTCAAATTCATGCGGATGCATATAGAGCCTGTCAAACAAATAGGGCAGTAACCAGCTATTCGCAAGCACAAATATCTGCTAACAAATTTCAAGTTCGCCAACCAAATAGGGCGGAAAAAAATATGAGTAGTGTCAAATACCTAAAGATGCATACAAATTCCACCAACCAAATATGGTAGGAACCAGCTACTCACAGGCAGAAATACCTACTGATACATTTCAAGCCCGCCATCTAAATAGTGCAGCAAAAAAATATGAACATATTCAAATTCATATGGATGCATACAAATCCCATCAACAAAATAGGTCCACAACCAGCTATAGGTAAGCACAAATACCTGTTGAAAAATTTCAAGCTCGTCAACCAAATAGGGCAGAAACCAGATATGAGCAATGTAAAATTCCAACAAATGCATACAAATCTCATGATACAAATACAATGGCAAGTGAGTATATGAAAATCCCCACTCATGAATATAAATACCACTAGTTAAATATGATGGAAACCGGAGAAGAAAATCGGTGGAAGACTCGTTCCTATATCCCAGAATAGGAGAACCCCTAGTATCTAATGGAAACTCATGGAGGACAGGAGTAGGCAAAAACCCCTACTCCAATATCAGAATGGGACTTTATTCCTATTCGAGCCAAAGATGTATCCTAGCACATCTTGGAAATAATGGAAGATCATATGTTGATCCCAGACCATATCATCCAAACATTCCAAGACATTATTGTGTCAGCGGAAAAAGTGAGAAATTGGGCCCACAACCTGGTTTCCTCGAACAAAAAGACTCACTAGAAAAATGACCCAATCACTTCAGATTAGTTATGCATCCCTACTTCATTCCAGGAGGGTTGATGGAAATATCTCTCGATACATGGATAACTGGATTGGGAATAAATACTCAGTCCAACTTGGGGACTCCAGTCCAACGTGGTGGCCACTCAAGGGCAGGCATATATCCCTTCCAAAACTCAAGATGTCTGTCAGCATATCCCAGTAGCATAATGGGACCCAACAAGATAGGGATCCATAAATGAAGGTTGTTACCAATAGCATGTGGCAACGGTTAACCGCAAGTGAGCGCTCAAAAATGAAATGCACCAAAGGAAACTGAAAAATGAAGAGCACATACATGATCCTGCTCTGCTTGAAGCTGGGGTTCTTGACACCCTCAAACATATATCAATAAATCCTTGAGACCCTGTTAGTATATTACCAAATTTTGGATGTGACTATTTCAGTTGTGAAGTCCCTCCTAGCAATTTCACTACTAGCAGCTCTGAAGGTCCTCCCCAGAGCACCCACAAGGGCTTACACCCTGGGCCAAGAATGATCGATCACGAGAGCCTAGCACATGATGTGTGTCAGGGTATCCCTACCATCAAACTGAATATCAGATAGGATGAAGGTCCTCCCCATGCTTTATTCTACCTTGATCATCCTCCCTAGGGTATACAGTGTAGATATGCGTCTCCATGCAGTTAGATGTCGATTCATAATGGTAGTCCTCACCATGATGAAATTCATTGAGAAGGCCCTCCCGACAAAGGTAGTTTTTTTCAAGGTCCACCTCATAGTAACATCAAGCAATGATAAGGTCCTCTACTCATTTCAGTACATCCTGAAGGCCCTCCCCAAGATGTACACTACAGAAACTCTCCTTGCATCCAAGTATCAATTCGTGATAGTACTCCTCTCCCTAATTATGGTCATTGCAAAGTCCCTTCCCACAATGTTATTTGTTGTGAAGGACATCCCCATAGTAACATCAAGAAACGAGAAGGTCCTCCCCTCACTATAGCCTACCCTGATGGTCCTCCCTAGTGTATATTTCATAAAGGAAATTTCTTGTGGTCGGACATCAAGCTGCAATAGTATCCCTTTCCATTACAACAACAATTGAGAAGGTCCTACCCACAACTATAATTCATACTTTCAATAAGGTCCTCCCTTTACTGGAGAAAATATGAGAAATCTCTCATATGATGAGGTTCTCAGAAAGATGGAGTTTGACACATCGGGCACTCCATCTATAACAAGTGATATTCTTCCTCAATGAGAGAATGGCCTGGGGCCATACTTATCTTCTTTGCCACCCTCATGATATCTGTAAATTATTAAGGCTCCCACTAGCCTAGTTGCGTGGAATGAAATTATTAAGAATCAATCAAAGCTGGGCATATCAAGTAGAGGAGCCTCTTGAAGAACAATAGCAGGATATGTTGCTTGTGAGAAGACAACTAGCTAAGGATAATATACCATTGATGTATTGGCCTATAGCCACTTCTCAATTAGACATACCAGGAGAGTTGTCTAGAAAATGTATGCATGACATTTTCCTCAATATATGGAAGAATCTTCATCGGTTGAAAGAAAAATTCCTACCCTATGAAGGGTACATAGATCACGTCAACACATTAGGGGAGCTTTGTTGTCTAATCGATTGGGAAGCTCTCCTGTTTGCATGGTATCCACAATTAGAAAATAGAAAGAAAAACCTTCAACTAGCTTTCCTCTATGAACTGCATAAGTTCTGTCACCTCATTGGTGATGCCCCAACTAGATTTCACATTTGAGGATGGGGAGAACATTTAGCTCTACACTTGACCCCTCATCCCGTCCAGCAAACCCCATCGTAAATGACATATTTCAATTTCATCACACAAAGTAAGCAATCAAGTAAAACCCCTACTCAATAAATATGGATTACTCATAAAAAACTAGCCCAGAGTAAGTCTCAAAATCATCAGGACTGAAGAGATCAAGCCATCGAAAAGATTCTAGTTCAGGAAACCAAGAACATCTAGCGGGATTCCCACCGAAGGGAATCCAACCAGAAAGAAGTTATCATATCTTTAAAAACCCATAGAATTTGTGTAGTCCCAGTGCCATACTCGTCTCATACTCACACGGAGTACGTGAAATTGAAAAGGTGGTAACAGTAGTGTTTAGCGTTGTTAAGCGGGAATGACTCTGATCCATAGGGCTGGGGGTAATTTTTAAATCAAAATTACCATGTAAGACCAACAAATCTAGGTTGTAGTGCATCAATGGAAGAATGGGAACAACCCTAGCCCACATGGCTAGGTGTATTTTGACCTCAAGTCCCTGCACATCGGATGTCTGTCTTCTTCCATCTAGGAAGAACATTGGACAGAGGAGTAACCCATTCCACCCCTTCTCATGGCTCGCACCCTTCGAGACAAAGGCACATTATGAGGTCAGACCAGGGCCCCTTTGTGTCAATAATTTCCAATAAACCTGAAGAATATCACAGAATGGAAGGATAAAATCCAAAAAAAGACACTGAAAGACTTCCAATTATTCGACACTAGGTACACCTCCCCCAATGTAGTATGCCACAATGAGTGGTAAACATAAACCCCACAGATCTTATAGCAAATATAACAGAGGGAGAGAAATCAAGGAAATATGGTTCCCTCCCAGACACATTCCACGTCAATCCTGATGGTGTGCATAACTGGAACCAGCGAACAGTCCTAAAATTGGGTGCTCCCTCAGTTAATCTAACACTACTCCCACGTGAAACCCCCAATAAGTAGAAGAATAAATCCATGGTCTTCTATGTCCCACCATCACCTCCCCTGGAAATGTGTCCCCCACTATCGAGTAAAGGTTCTCCAAGAAGGGGGATGAAATGAAAGAGATTAGGAAAATTAATTGTGAGCTACACCGAGGGAGCTACCTCACCGGATGTGTTTCCCCTGAAGAACAACAGTAGGTGCTCCTAGAACAGGTGCCCTTTCCATAGGAACTCATCCCAATGAATGAATCTAAGCTTGGAGTCTTGTTCAATTTGACATAGGGACCATCAAATTACTTAACCCTAGACCTATAAGGACATCAAGACTTCCCCCCTCTTGGAAGGTAGCCAGAATATATTCAGGTAAACCCAAAAATGATACCTCTGGTTGGGTATCAACCCAAAATTCCAGCAGCACCAGCAAACCTATTTTTGGACACTGTCACACCATCTCAAGATCAAGATCATCAGGATATTCATCAAGGACTCTTGAACATCATTGAGTAATTAACAGTTGGACTAGAATCCATGGAGGTGTAGTGCACTTTGATACAGCTAGAGCTCAAACCCTACCCTAAGTGGGTGAGCAATGTTCTGCCACTGCCCAATTTTGGAAACCCTGTATTCCCAGTATTCATTGTCTCAAGGGACCTAGAACTGAATTTAATGCACAATGATTCTTATTGAGACCCCATGATGGGCACTATAGAGCAGCAAGATGAAGTAAAACATAGGTTCTTCATACGAACCCTATAGGGATCAACTTTTTTATGGTATAATAGCCTTCCAGGTAACTCAATCACAGGCTGAAAGGACCTCCAGTGACAGTTTCTTTTCTAGTTCAATTTAACGTTGCCTAAAATTATGGTCAATGGTCTCATGAACTACAAGAAGTGAAAGAACGAAAGATTCTCAATCTTCATTTCCATATGGAAAGGCCTAACTTATTCCCTGAAAAAACTGCTCCCCCCCAAGATGAAATTCTCTCCATGTTGATTGATAACCTTCAGGATAAATTGTGAGCATTTCTCATCCCAGTGAAGTATACAAGTGGGCTTATAGATTTTTCTACCACTTCCAAAAATATAGAAGACTCATTTCAATGAACTAATATCATGTCCTGAGTGGCCCCATCAGCCCCAGGAAAATGAGGGTGAAAGGATGAAGCATCTTCTGTCATACTTAAGCTACCCCCGACACCAGCTCTTGTTGTGAGGCCCCCACTGAACCGTGCAGGACCCCCTGGATGCCAACAACCACCCCCACTTCAGCAATATTAGTGATGGGGTGAAAAAATAAATCAGTTCAAAGAATGAAAGAATAATGTTTACTCATTCCGAGATGACCAATTCCACAAATATTTCATAGCCACCATGAATTGCAATTTTCTCCAGCTAACAAATCCAATGTGAGCCGATGAAGTGGGTATCTATTACCATCCAAATTATTTTCCCTATCACCAGATACTGGGACACACCATCCATGAATGCTTCATTTTCAAGGTTCTCCTACAAAAGATGGTGGATTCCAGGAAATTCAATTTGGTCCCACCACCAGCATAAGTGGCATATGTTTCTACCTTAGACTCAAGAGAGTAAGAGTAATGGAAAACAATCTCTAGTAAGAAGGATCAAAAGATTGATAATTGGATAACCTGTAAGACTATCAACCGAGTCCATGGAAACCTCCAAGAACATTTGAAACATCCATTTTCCCCCCCAAAATTTCCCAATACAATATAGTTATCCCCCTCATGTAAAGACCCAGAATATCCATGTAATTTTTTTTTAAATTAAATGGGAATTTTACCAGTCCGTGAAAATTGACGGCGCATGATTTCGAGGCCCAGAGTGTCCGGAATGAATTTATGAAGTTTTGTCCGGATACGTTCAGTAAACGTACAAGCAGGTTTTTTTAACCTCTTAACTTGTGCTCGTAATTGAAACCTGAGGGAACCATTGAACTCACAATGCCAGTTTTCTCTTAAAGATACTTTCACCTCGACGGTAGTTGGTCGAGGGTAAAAGTGAGTTTTTGGGTTCTTCATGGAAATAATAAAATAAAATAAATACATGATTTATTTTATTTTATCTATTATAACCACCCATGTGGAGGTTGGAAGTGGGGACCACCACACCTTAACCTCTCATGAGAGGTTTTGGTGGTGGGTACCACCCGGGTTTAAACCCCCTTGAAACCCCCATTAATTGGGAGAAACCCCCCAAATCCCTAATAATGTGGTTGGAGCCTCTTCAACTCCTCCGCGTTAAATTATTCCAACTCTCACAATTTAATTTTTCCAACCCACCCCCTTTAATTAATTGAGCCAACACATCAATTAATTAATTAAAATACTTTGAAATTTGTTTCAAAAATTAAATAATAGAAAAATTAATCTATTATTTTGGCTTGGCATTTTTATTTTTGTGGAACTTAGGAGAAATATTGGGAGAGGAGAGATCTTGGGGGAAATAAAGTTCTCCAATGAAGAACTTCATCTCCCAACGAAGAACGCTCTCCCGAAGAAGAACAACCTCGACTTTGACTTTCTTCCTCAGAACCTCCTTCGACGTAGTACTTGTTTGTCTACAACAAATCGACGTCTTCTTTCTCGTGCCAACGTCGACGAACAACGAACAAGGTAGGGTTTTTCATTAAGTATGACTTTATTCCCTTGATTCTTTCCTTATAAAAACAAATAATGCGGATCAACTTATCATCATGTTGACCCACGGATGTTTTCCTTGCGGGATGGGAATATTTTCTTCCGGGAAGTTGTAGGAGTTTAATACTATTTGATTATCACTTCAAAAGTACACCCCTTATCTTCTTTTGCAGGTTGGAAAGAATCTTTACAAGAGGGTTTGATGTTCTTTGTTCTTGTGAACCACTTGCTATTTCTCTAATGCGGAGGGTGCGGGCCAAACAAACATGGCTTGACCACTCTACAAACCCTTGTGTTTTTGTTGAAATCTTTGCGATGGAGGAAGACGACAACCGGAGGCCGGCCGCATGATGAGAGCGGTAGCGTACGTCCATACCCCTCGTCGAACAAGGAGCCACAGCTTGTTCCGTGGTGACAAATGGAAGACGGCTGGCCATCCGGCAAGCCGTGGCGGCACCCCGCCGCACTACAGCCCTCGTGCCAAAAGAAGGACTTACCCGAGGAGAACCGCCTTCAATCCACCAAGAAACCCCTTCTATATGTCTCTAAATAAAGCTAAGGAGTTTCCCAAACCTCTGAAAACTAGAACTCCTACGTGAGCCTGTGTGAGAGGAAGTATGGGGAAAATAGGAAATCTTGAGTGACTCGGGACTTAAAACCCTAACTTTAAGTGGTCTCACGGCTTACCCGCACGGTTTGGAAAACCGTGCGGTTTCTACGATCTCACCCAGGGACTTCACACGACTTGCACACACAGTTTGACAAACTATTTGCTGCCCATGCGGAGCCCACTGTTAAGGCTAATAACTTACAAGACTGGGTCCCCAGGACCCAAAGGCTAAAAACTCACAGACTGGACGTCTGATTGATGATCTGTCTGTTGATTTGAGACCCCTATGACATGGAGGAATTATGGGATACTTCTTCGTGGGACTTCTTGGAAGTTGGAGCATTGTCCATTAGCTTATGGAGCGGATCTTCCAGAGATGAGCGACCATTTGTGCGGGAAACTATTAGCTGGCTGAGACTTGATGATTGTGACTGTTTGACTCGGAGTGACTCAACTAGCCCTGTGGGGAGCGCCTAGTTGTGGTGGAAAACCCACGGTGGAGGAGTTCCTGGTTGTGGCGGCAGACCCATGATACTCGATAGGAGGAGTACCTCTACAGGCTATGAGGGGGAGCGCTAGGTTGTGGCGGCAGACCCACGGTGGGGATCGCCTCTGTGTGAGGCAGCAAACCCACGGTACTCGAAAGGAGGAGTACCTCAGCAGTCCAAGTTTAGTGTAAATCACCTCTATGTGATGTGGCAGACCCATTATACTTGATAGAGGAAGTATTCTCCAACATCCGGGGGTTCAGAATGTTTTTACCCCTAGAATAATTCCCGGTTTGAGCTGAGTTAGTAGCTTTTGTGTTTTCCTCATGATTGAGATGGATTACTTTATAACTTAGGTATTTGTATGGGCATATACCAAAGTGGGGTTATCTATTGATTTTATAATTTTTGGTTTATCGTTGTTGGATTTTGGGAGACCATGAGGGTCTTAGGGTCCCTACTGAGTATCGTTATACTCACCCCTACACGGGCTATTCCCACACCTCGTTTTTTTGGATGCAGATGACGGACAACGCTAACTGAGGCTAAGAGTACCAGGACTGGACGGTAAACATAGGTGGACCTTACAACGATTCGGTAGATGGAGGAGATTGATAGACGTGGAGTGTTGAGTCAGAGATTTTTACCTACCCTTCAGGGAGGACCCTCGGAGGATGACCAGCGATAGTTTTTCTTTTCTTCTATTGTACTTGTACTTTTTGGTTTTCTTGTACATTATAGTTGGGCTTGTATTTCCGACCCCTTTTACTTTCAACTCCCTTTTGTTATACAGTTCTACTTAGTGTTTCGTATCCAGATGTATGCTTTGTTGTGTGTTTATAGGTTTTAAATGCAATGTCTTCCCAGTTTTCAGGGAATTGCGCCTTTGGTGATAGTCGTCAGCCCCTGGCCTATGGAAGGTGGGCTTGGGGTAGTCACAGCACGGGCCCTGGGGGATGGGTCCTGAAAAATTGGTATCAGAGGAGTCGGTTCTACCATAGAACTTAGGACTCTGATCTTTCTTTTCTATAAAGCAATATTTTTATGGGTAACGAGTGTGGTTCTCAATTTAGGGAGTCCAGTGTTAGTGTGGCGACCGACATATCCATACACCAGGACCTTGACTTTTGATTTCTGACTAAGTGCAGAAAACACTGATTGCGTGTGTGTTTTCAAAAGTTTTCTTTAATTCATCTCAACTAGGTCAGCTCACCAGGTATACTTTTTAACTTTAACACACATGTTTCTTTCCAGGATTCCTCCATACAGACAGCCTGCTAGAGTTCTGAGAGTTATACGCACTGATATCCCACTGAGCGACGAGGCCTTGGTGCATGGCCCTTTTCCAGCGGAGGTACCAGTGGTACCACTCCCCAATGGGCCACTTATGCCACCAGCCCCAACAGTAGATGGTTCACGCTGCTTGAGCGTGTTGCACGAGTTCCAGCACCAGAGGCCACCTAGGTTGAGGGTAGAGACAGACCCACAGGCGGTTGAGGATTGACTGAAGGCTGTGGTGAGAGTTTTTTGAATAGTAGGGACACCAGTAGACCTCATAGTGATTCTTGCTTCCAGACTTCTATAGGACACAGCGAGCTGATGGTGGAGCTTGATGCTCCAGGTTCATGATGAGATGAAACTTCTCTGGGCAGACTTTGAGAGCCTATTTCGGGCAGAGTTTGTCTCAGTGACTCTCTGTGTAGTTCGCATATAGAAGCTACTTCATCAGCAGCAGGGTAGCATGACTATAGATCAGTACTCAGCGAGGTTCACTGAACTCTCACGTTACTCCACCGATATGTTGCGAAACCCATTATTCAGGGCTCGGACCATTGAGAAAGGAATCAGGAAAGATATCAGGGCTTCAGTGATCTCACTTAGCATCCCGACGCAGGCGGGGGTGTTAGAGAGAGCCCTTCTAGTGGAGAGTTTCTTTGTTGAGCAGTCTCTAGTAGTGAGGTCCACCACCAGTCAACACGTAGCAGAGTCTTCTACAGCTGGAAGCAGACAGATGTCACAGAGGTCCAAGAGGACCAGGCCTACAGGTGGACGAATGCATGACCCATGATCGGTTTTGAATGGCACCCAAAGCAGAGGCAGACATTCCAGGAGTGGGCAGTGTTACTCATGCGGCAGGCAGGGTCACATGGCTCGTGACGGTCCAACCCGTCGTACGGATGATTAGCAGACGGTCGAAGGACCGCCCAAGTAGAGACAGAGATTCGATCAAGGCGGTCTGCAGGGCGCAGGCAGACGTGGAAGAGGAGCTGGTCGAGCAGCAGGCAGTGGGCGATGATTCGAGGTATTACCTCCAACACCAAGAGGTCCACCCTGACCATAGGGAGTGGGTGGACAGAGGAGATCTCAGCTCTAATAAGTTGAGGCCTTTGATCACGGCGCTCTAGATATGATATGAGGTATGATATGTGTCTACTCCACCATTGTTGCAGAACTTATAGACACAGTTTCCAGTCATTTTTTCATTTCCACCACCCTCGTTCAGAGCTCGGAGATTTTGACGAAGCCGTTGGCTCGATCCTTATAGCTAGATACTCCTACAGGAGAGGGTTCGATGATTACGCACTAGTGCCGACAGTTTTAGCTTACTCTAGGAGGCGAGATCTTCGGCTGGGATCTCCTAGTAGCGGCGTTGAGGCCTTACAATGTCATCTTGGTTATAGACTGGTTATCTACAGTCCATGTTCTGATTGACTATATTAGCCTCAAAGTGTGGTGTGTCCACATGGATGGGACCAGGTTTACCTTCACCGGTTAGAAGGGAGCCTTTGTAGCACATGATGGACTTACCCAGAGGAGGGTACAGCCGATTACTCATCGCATGACTTACCCTCAGAGCAAGAGAGGTGGAGAGTCCGAGCTATCCTGTAGTGGTGGACCAGTACGTGGATGTTTTCCCTGATGATGTCTCGGGCCTATCTCCTCACAGAGATGTTGACTTTTACATTGACTTTTACCCTGGGTCGGCACTGATATCTACACCAGCATATCAAAAGGCTCCCATAGATCTTCGTGAGCTACGGGTACAACTAGAGGACTTGCAGGGGAAGGGATTCATCCGGCCCCGTGTTTCTCACTAGGCAACCATGATTCTGTTCGCCAAGAAGGTGGATGGGAGCTTGAGGCTTTGTGTTGACTATCGGTGCCTGAATCAGGTGACCGTGAAGAACAAGTACCCACTATAGAGGATTGACGACCTCTTCGATTAGTTTAAGAGAGAACGGTGGTTCTCAAAGATAGACCTCAGATCAGGCTATCACCATCTCAGAGTTTGAGACGAGGATGTGCAGAAGACGGCCTTCATATGTCGGTACGACCACTACAAGTTCTTGGTTATGACATTTGGTGAAACCAATGATCCAGAAGTGTTCATGGGACTCATGAATAGGATCTTTCATCCATACCTCTATCGCTTTGTTGTAATCTTCATCGATGACATTCTGATCTACTCGACTACTGAGGAGGAGCATGCCTATCATTTGTAGGTAGTACTAGACACACTCTGAGATCACCAGCATTATGGTAGGTTCTCAAAGTGCCAATTCTAGATCCAAGAGGTTCGCTTTTTGGGACATGTCATATCGGAGGCTGGAGTTGCAGTAGATCCAGTAAAGATTGAGGCGGTACTTGCTTGGGAGCCACCCAGGAGTGTGACGGAGGTACGGAGTTTCCTGGGTTTAGCTGGATACTACCAGAGATTTGTGCTAGACTTCTATAGAGTTGTTTCACAGCTATCAACCTTGATGAAGAAGGGACAACCCTTTGTGTGTTCAGAGAGATGCCAACAGAGATTTCAAAAGTTGAGGTAGAGGCTAACTAGTGCCACCATCTTGAAGCTCCCAGAGGAAGGCGTAGGGTACGTAGTCTACTGCGATGCATCAGGGACTGGACTCGAATGTTTCCTGATGCAGGAGCGATCAGTGATCACTTATGGCTCTCGACAGCTGAGACAGCATGAGCAGAACTATACTACCCATGACCTGGAGTTAGCAGTAGTGGTCTTCGCCTTGAAGATGTGGCGACACTATCTGATGGGTGAGTGTTTTATGGTGTACTCTGATCACAAGAGTCTCAGTTATATCTTCTCTTAGAAGGACCTGAACTTGAGACATCAATGTTGGCTTGAGTTCCTCCAGGACTATGACTTTGAGATAGTCTATACTCCTGGGAAGGGGAACGTTGTTACAGATGCACTCAGCAAGAGATCTGGTATACAGCTACTAGGAGAGGTGACAGAGCAGCTGGCTACTTCATAGTTATCCTTTGTGGATAGATATGGAGCATCCTTCCTTTAGTCTCTTATAGTCATTCCCCCACTTATTCAGCAATTTAGGGAGGCACAGCGTGGAGACACTGACTGCGAGACACGACGTGCTCAGATATCCACAGGGCAGACACCTGATGGATTTTCTGAAGGTAGGGAGCATTTCATCCTCTTCAAAGGACGTACTATGGTACCAGTGTCACTTCAGGAGGAAGTGTTGAGGGAGTTCCATACATCTCCTCTAGCACTACTTCCAGGAGTGGCGAAGATGTACCAGGATCTCCGACGATGGCCCTGGTGGTCAGGAATGAAGAAGGCAGTATAAGAGTTTGTCTCTTGGTGCCTCACTTTCCAGCAAGTGAAGGCGGAGCATCAGGTACCAGCAGGCTTGGTTCAGCCTTTAGAGGTTCCAGAGTGGAAGTGTGATGGGATATCCATGGACTTCGTGATAGGACTTCCATGTACATCCAGGGGACATGACTCGATCTGGGTGATCATCGACCGACTCACCAAGTCGGCCCACTTCCTACTGATTAGAGAGAAGGGTTCCGTAGATATCTTGGGATGCCTCTATGTGTAGAATATTTTATGGCTACATGGATTACCGTCGAAAATTGTCTCCGATCGTGATGCACGTTTTACTTCCCAGCTATATAAGGGGTTGCAGGAGGCTTTCGGGATGCAACTTCATTTGAGCATCACCTTCCATCCTTAGACAGATGGCCAGACTAAGCGGACCATTTAGACCCTCATGGAAATGCTTCGCGCTTGTTTCCTTGACTTCGGTTGCAGTTGGGAGGATCACTTACCTTTGGTTGAGTTTGCATATGACAACAGCTATCACTCCACCATAGGGATTGCACCTTTTGAGCCCTTATACAGGTGACCCTACAGATCACCCTTATGCTGGACTGACCTAGGGGAGTTAGCACTAATGGGACTAGAGATGGTATGAGCTACCATAGAGAAGGTGCAGATCATCCAGGAGCAAATGAAGACTGCACAGAGCAGACAGAAGTCGTATGCTGACAGGAGACAGAGACCTCTGGATTTCGAGGATGGCAACCATTTCTTCCTACAGGTTTCACCCCGACGAGGTCTATGGACATTTGGATGAGGCGTCAATTTATCTCCAAGGTTCATAGGACCTTTTTAGGTCCTCAACAGAGTTGGCAAGGTGGCATACTGCTTAGCTCTTCCACCTCAGTTGCAGTGGGTGCACGACGTCTTCCACGTATCCCAACTGAAGAGATACATGCACAACCCTTCTCACATCATCGACCATGGAAATATGGATGTTGATGATGGGTCAACTTTTATGGAGGATCCAGTGGAGATTGAGGATCAACAGGAGCGGGTCCTTCGTGGATGGCCGATACCTCTGGTGCACGTTCACTGGTAGCATTGGAACCTCCAAGAGAGAACATGGGAGTGGTAGGCTGAGATGCATGCTCAATACCCCCCACTTGTTCTCTTAGATATGAGTTGTGGCTTACGGGGACGTAGAACCCTGTATTGGGGAGAATGTAAAGACCCAGAATTTCCATGTAATTTTTTTAAATTAAATGGTAATTTTACGAGTCAGCGAAAATTAACGGCATGTGATTCCAAGTCCTGGAGTGCCCGGAATGAATTTCTGAAGTTTTTTTTTGGTATGTTCAGTAAGAATAAGATCGGGTTTTTATAACCTTTGAATTGGTGCTCATAATTGAAATCTGAGGGCACCGTTGAACTCACAGCGCCGGTTTTCACTTAAGAAGACTTTCACCTCGACAGCTTTTGGTTGAGGGTGAAAGTTAGTTTTTGGGTTCTTTGTTGAAATAATAAAATAAAATAAACACATGATTTATTTTATTTTATCTATTATAACCACCCATGTGGAGGTTGGAAGTGGGGACCACCACACCTTAACCTCCCATGAGAGGTTATGGTGGTGGGGACCACCTGGGTTTAAACCCCCTTGAACCCCCCCCCACCCATTATTTGGGTGAAACCCGCTACTCCCTAATTATGTGGGGGGAGACTCTTCAACTCCTCCACATTAAATTGTGCCAAATCTCACAATTTAATTGTGCCAAACCACCCCCTCTAATTAATTGAGCCAACACATAAATTAATTAATTATAATATTTTGAAATTTGTGTCAAAAATTAAATAATAGATAACTTAATCTATTATTTTGTCTTGGAATTTTCATTTTGGTGGAACTTGGGAGAATTATTGGGAGATGAGAGAGCTTGGGAGAAATAAAGTTCTCCAACAAAGAACTTCATCTCCCAATGAAGAACAGTATCCTAACGAAGAAGGACCTCAACTTCGACTTTCTTCCTTAGAACCTCCTTCAACTTAGGACGTGTTCGTCTACAAAGAATCAATGTCCGCCCTCTCGCACCAACGTTGATGAACAATAAACAAGGTAGGGTTTTTAATTAAGTATGATTTTATTCCCTTGATTCCTTCCTTCTAATGACAGAGAACGCGGATCAACTTATTATCAAGTTGATCTGCGGATGTTTTCCTTGCGGGATGCGAATATTTTGTTGCGGGTATTTGTAGGGGTTTAATGTCGTTTGATTTTCACTTCACAAGTAAACCCCTTCTTTTCTTTTTTGGGTTGTGAAGAATATTTGCGGGACGGTTTAATGTGATTTCTTCTTGTGAACCACT
Source organism: Viscum album (assembly GCA_963277665.1). Classification (NCBI taxonomy): domain Eukaryota; kingdom Viridiplantae; phylum Streptophyta; class Magnoliopsida; order Santalales; family Viscaceae; genus Viscum; species Viscum album. Next base: position 635,300,303 of record OY728146.1, on the reverse strand, counting down.
TGCTAACGCTCTAACACGGAGGGTGCTGGCTAAACAAAGATGGCCTGACCTCTCTGCAAATCCTTGTGTTTTTGTTGAAATATTTGTGATGGAAGAAGATGAAAACCAGAGGCCAGCCTCACAACAAAAGTGGTGGCATACATCTACACCACTCGGTGAACAAGGAGCCACAACTTGTGTCGTGAAAAAAAATGGAAGATGGCTGGCCGCCGCACCGCGGCCCTCGTTCCAAAAGAGGGACTTACCCGAGGAGAACCGCCTTCAATCCACCAAGAAACCCCTTCGATTTGCCTCCAAATCAAGCTAAGGAGTTTCCCAAACATCTGAAAACTGGAACTCCCACGTGATCCATGAGTGGGAGGAAGTACGAGGTAAAAAATGGGAAATCCCAAGTGGCCTAGAACTTAAAACACTAACTTTAAGTGGTCGCATGGCTTACCCGTAGGGTTTGGAAAACCGTGTGCCAACCATGTGGTTTCTACTATCTCACTCAGGGACTTCTCATGGCTTGCACGCATGGTCTAGAAAACCGTGTGATGCTCGTGCGGATCCCACTGTCAAGGCTAATAACTTACAAGGCCAGGTCCCTAGGAAAACAAGGCTAAAAACTCACAGACTAGAAGTCCGATTGACAAGCCGTTTGTTGTGTTGAGACCCCTATGTTGTGGTAGACCATTGGGATACATCTTTGTGGGACTTAGTGGAAGTTGGAGCATCTACCAGTAGCTTTTGGAGTGGTTCTTCCGGAGATGAGAAAGCATTTTTGGGGGAACCTAGTATCTGGATCAGACTTGACGACTGCTAACTGTTTGACTTGGAGTGACTTGACTAGCCCAGTGAAGAGCGCCTGGTTGTGGCGGTAGATCCATGGGGGAGGAGAGATTGGTTGTGGCTATAGACTCACTGTACTTTACTAGAGGAGTACCTCTATAGGCTATTAAGGGAAGCGCCTAGTTGTGGTGGAAGACCCATGGTGGGGAGCGCCTCTGTGTGACACAACAGACCGACGGTACTCGACAGGAGGAGTACCTCAGTAGTCCAAGGTTAGTGGGAATCACCTCTGTGTGACACGGTAGGCCCACTGTACTCGATAGAGGAGGAGTTCTCCTACAGCCAAGGGTTCGGAATGTTTTAACCCCTAGAATAAATTCTGGTTTGAGCTGAGTCAGTAACTTTTGTGTTTTCCTCATGATTGAGATAGATTACTTGATAACTTAGATATATGTATGGGAATATACCTAATTGGGGTTATATATTGATTTTATACTTTGTGGTTTATCCTTGTTGGATTTTGGGAGACCTTGAGGGTCTTGGGGTCCCTACCGAGTAGCGTTATACTCACCCATGCACGGGCTATGCTCGCACCTCATTGTGTTGGATGCAGATGATGGACAGTGCTGACTGAGGCTGAGAGTACCGGGACTGGACGGTACCCAGAGGTGGACCTTTTGACAAGTCGGTACATGGAGGAGACTGACGGATGTGGAGTGTTGAGGAGGCGATCTGTACCTACCCTTCAGGTAGGACCCTCAGAGGATGACCAGTAGCTGTTTTTCTTTTCTTCTATTGTACTTTTACTTTTCATTTTTCTTGTACTTTACAGTTGGGATTGTATTTCCAGCCCCTTTAACTTTAAGAACTCTTTTTTTATACAGTTCTACTTAGTGTTTCATATCCATATGTGTGCTTTGTTATGTGTTTATAGGTTTTAAATGTAATTCCTTCCCAGTTTTTAGGGAATGACACCTTTGGTGCTAATCGCCAGCCCCTGGCCTATAGAAGGCGGGCTTGGGGTCATCATGACATGGGCCCCGGGGGACGGGACCTGACACCTCACCATCGCATCCCTCTAAAAGCTAGAAGGGCATAAATCAGAAGTAAAAAAAGATGGTTTGACATGAAATCTAATGTCATTGTTGACACTTTCAGACTTCATACCAATGGACTTGCTACAACAAGCACTTCCCTTCCAAATTGTACAATGGTTACCGCCTCACCAAATGGTACAATGGGCACTGCCCCGCCAAATGGTACAACGGGCACTGCCCCACCGAACGGTACAACAGGCACCGCCCCGCCAAACAACACCATCAAAAGGAGAGATTCAAACATAAATAGTGTTGGATCAAGAACTGATTTTTGGATCCATTAATACCATTCACTTGATTGACCCATTCTCAGATGGAGACTATGAACTTGAACCCGCATTCCCCATGACCAACTAGAGAGCTGAAGGAAGATGGCGAAGAAGCTGGAGGTTTCCTGGAAGGCATTATCGTGGCAGGTGTCAAATTCTTGGGCACACTATAAGTCAATTCGTTAACATCATGGAAAATCATGGAGATACCCTCGTGTAGACACAAAAATAATAGGATTTATTCTATTCCCTTATGAGAAGAAATTCATGCCCAATTATCATGGAATATCCATTAGGGGAAGAATGAATATCAAATCACCCAAGGTATGTGGGTGGTCTAGTTCAGCCTAACCCAGAAAGCACTGCAGCACCGCCAGACCTTATCACAGAGGCCAAACCCTCTACATTCAAATCCCAAGACCCTAAAGTGTCCGTGAAAGAGAAACCCCAAGCTAGGAATATCTGACCTTTAGAGAATAAATATGATATTCCAAAGTAGTTGTCTTTAGTACCAGCAAAACATTCAATATTTGATTCGTTAATCATGTCCAAAAATCTTAAAGAGGCACTCATCGAAACCTTACTAAGTCCCCAAGTGTTCGAGGCCAAAGTATCTGCATTCGAAGTCTATCGAATGGAGACCAATCCCAAATAATGGCATGTAGTTATCTCCTTCACAGATAGGGATGATGATTCCATCATTCAAGGGAACATAAAACCCTTATATGTGTCCAAAAAGATAAACGGAATTTATTTCTGGAGGACCTTCATTGACAATGACTATGGAGTCAGCCTCCTCTCACTACAAACACTTCATCGACTGGGCTATGATGAAGACAGCTTGACACACTACACCACAACTCTACGGGATATAAAAAAAGCGAGTAGAATCCACTGGGACAAATCAAGCTTAAAATTTGGTTTGTAGACCTCATGTAGGATTCCAAGTTCCTAGTAGCATAGATAAGTATGGCCTCCAACGTCTTGTTAGGGAGGCCTTGGTTGCATCATCACATTGTAATTTTGTCATCATACCATCAGTGCGTCAAATATTGCACTAATGGAAAAAATGGGATATTTCATGCTGATAAATCCTCGTTTGAGTCCTCTAAGTCTCATTATATCGATACAGGGTTCTATGTGTCGTAAGGAAAACATACATTGACTGATGACGTTAATTGGGTTACTACCCCGAATGGATAGGATATGGCTCCCGTTGACCCCCCTCCAATAACTTGGGGAAGAGTACATATTATCCATCAACAAAGTTGAATTCATAAGTAAAAGTTTGGATGCAGACTCAATTTTTTGCATGAACTCTATTTCCACCACTATGTCTACATATACGGGAGAATGGGTTATCTTCTGGGATGAAAGGAAAGTCCCTAAAAAAGATACTTCTGACCCATCTGTGGGACCCCAAACTGCACCCACCTTACTCACTAAGGAAAAAGACGATTTCTCTCCCAACATTAAGGATTTGTTCTCAAGAATCCTCTCTCTATAAGAAGAGGAAGAAGACGAAGATGATGAAGATGATGAAAGAAAAGAATAAGAAGAAGAATACCTCAATGATTCCCCTCCTGCATTCAAGGAAGGAGTCTCCACCACAATTAATGAACTTAAGGAGATAAACCTTGGCACCAAAAACAACCCACATCCCACTATGATTAGTGTGGTTATGATTTTAGAGAATTAAGAGGCATATACCTCCTTCCTAAATAAAAATTGAGATGTGTTTTCTTGGAATTACACAAAAATTCTAGGCCTTGATTTTGAGGTTTCCACTCATCATCTGGGCTCACTAGAAAATCACTTGGGCAATAAGTTTCCAGCTAGAAGGACCCACTCAATGAATGCTATCAAAATAGTGGCTGAAGGTGGTAATATAATCAGATCCAACTTCATATGGGAAGTCTAGTATCTGATTTGGCTGGTGAATATATTCCCAGACAAAAAGAAGAACAGATATATTAGAATATGCACTGACTTCAGGGACCTTAATCGACATTACCAAAAAGAAAATTTCTCGTTCTCGGACAATTAATTTTTGATCAATGCAACCACTGGATACGAATCCCTCTCTTTCATAGATGGATATTCTGGATTCAATCAAATCTGAATGGCCCAAGGGTTTGAATAAGACACTACATTTAGGTCTTCTTAGGGAGTGTTATGTTATAAGGTGATTCCCTTTGTTCTAAAAAATGTTAGTGCCACATATCAGTGTGCCTTGCATCGCATCTTCAAGCCCTTCTTGGAAAATTTCTTTGAGTTTTAGGTCAATGATTTGGTGGTTAAATCACGAAAGCGCTCAAACCACCTGGTCGATCTCGAAATAGTGTTCAACAAACTATGATACCATAGTTTAATGATGAATCCCCTAAAGTGAACCTTTGGCTTTACCTCTAGAAAATTCCTTAGCTTCATTGTACACCATCGTGGCATTGAAGTCGACCCTGAGAAGAAAAAAATCATCCTTGAAATGTCCCCACCTCAAAACCTCACTGAGTTGAGAGGTCTCCAAGGACACATGGCCTATATTCGGTGCTTCATATCTAACTTGGAAGGTAAATTTTTACCGTTCACCAGGATGATGAAGAAATGAGTTACATATGAGTGGGGTAATGATTTTTAAGAAGCATTCGATAGTCTCAAAAGATATCTCCTAAGACTGTCAGTGTTGATGCCGCCAGTTGAGGGGAGACCACTCATTTTGTATGTAACCACCCTAGAACGTTCATCAGGAACCTTCCTCATATAGAATAATGATGTTGGCAACAAGAACAAAATCTATTACCTTAGATGAACAATGATTGATACTGAAACTCAGTATTCAATAATTTAAAAGAACTACCTAGCCCTAATCTTCATGGTTTAGAAACTCAGAAATTACCTATAGGACCATGAGGTCCACATGGTCTCCCACTAAAACCCGCTCAAATATATCCTAAATCGTCCCTTGATAAATGGAAGCCTTTCACGGTAGGAGGTTATCCTACAAAAGTTTTACATATGATATGTTCCCCAAAAGTCCATCAAAGGCTAGGTATTATCAAACTTCCTGGCAGAGCATCCCTCGAAAAAAAAACAACATAGTTGGATGTCAAACTTCCAGGTGAAGATGTGTTTTTTGTCCATGAGGACCCCTAGACATGGAAAATGTACTTTGATGGTGGTTCCAGAAGATCTATAGGAAAAGTGATGGAGGATACAAATCTCAACAAAGTGGGGATATGAATTATACTTGTATCCCCCAAAAAGGTTGACCTGCCTTGCTCTTTCCTTCTTTTAGAGGTGTGTACAAACAATGAAGTCGAATATCAGGCCCTCATTGTAGGCTTGGTACTAGCACTTCATTTTCAATCCAAAAATCAAAAAAAATAAAGGGTGATTCAGAGCTAGTCATAAAATAGGTTAATGGTGACTATGACATTAAGAAAGAAGTATTGGTCCCCTTGATGAACCATGTTTGAGAACTGATGGTCGAATTCCCATCAGAACCAATGTTCACTTATGTCCCCCGGTCAAACAAATTCTCAAGATGACACTTTGGAAATTGCATCCATGGAATTGGCTGATCTAAACTGAGATAGAACAGTCATTAGCATTACCCACTGTTGGATGGTCTTGACATTTATCCAGAGTAGTACAGAGGAAATCAATGAAATTATCCCCATTTCTAAGCCTTATGGTCACACTACCGACTGGGTTACACCCATTGAAATTTAACTTTGGAAGGGGAAGTCCCACCAGATATGGGATGGAAGAGATCAAGTCCGAAGACAGGTAGTCAATTTTACCTTGTACAATGGGTAAAACAGAGAAAAGGTTCTCTATAAACAAGGCATTGACGGATTCCTTCTCAGGTGCATTGATGGAGAAGAGACTATTGTCGTCATAAAGGAAGTTCACATTAGAGCTTGTGGATCTCACCAATCAGCAACCAAGTTCTCTCACCAATTCCTAAGGTTTGGGTATTACTAGCCCAATATGATGCAGGATTGTACCATATTCACCAAGAAGTGCTATTCCAGCCAAGTTCATTTGAATTTCATACCCCAACCTCCGAAGATACTTCATACAGCTATGTACTTCAATCCATTCTCCATCTATGGAATGGATATTGTGGGACCATCTCCTCCCACCATAGCCATAAAATTTAAGTTCATACTCATAATGACTGACTTCTTTTCCTAATGGGCTGAATCCATACCCCTTAAAGAAGTCAGGGTGAAAAACATCGTTATCTTTTTGAAGGCCAACATCATCACCAGATTTGGTGTCCCTCATACAATGTTAATGGACAATGACACCAAATTCTACTCTTCTGGGTTTGACAAGTTGTACAAGGTGTATGGAATCAAATCCAATCGTTCATCCTACTACCATGCGGTGGAAAACAGGTAGATCAAGGCTTTCTACAAGACTCTATCCAACATAATCTAGAAGATGGTTGATAAGGATAAGAAACCATGGCTAGAAAAGATCCTTCATGATTTGTGGGATTACTAGACCACGACCCTCACTACCACCTAGGAAACCCCATACTCACTAGTATATGGGGAATAGGTGGTTTTACCTATCAAATTATAAGTTCCACAACAGAGTGTTTCCATTTGCGATCAATTATCCATGGATGTGCAATCCCAGAGAAGGTTTGATGAGTTGGACCATCTATATGAAATAAAGGTTTCACACTTTACACCATTTAGAAATCTATCAAAATCATATCGCACAAGCCTTCAACAAAAAGTTTCATATTTGATCTTTCCTTGAAAAAGAAATTATTTTAGTCCTTAGAACCCCGATGATACTCCAGAAGAAGACTCCATATCTTGAACCAAAGTGGGAAGGACCATATTTCATACATAGGGTCTATTCTAATGGATCATACACCTAGATATCGATGGATGGACAACTCATCATGGCTCCCACAAATGAAAAGTTTATGAAGAAGTATTTTGCGTAATAACAATGCTCCCACAGTCCAAACTCTAAGACCTTAAACAATGAGTAATAATACCATGAACCCATGGACAAAACTCTAAGACCTTAAACTATGAGTAGTAATACCCAGAAACCCATGGTCCAAACTCTAATACCATAAATTATTAGTAGTAATACCGTGAACCCATGGTCCAAGCTCTAAGACCTTAAACTGTGAGTAGGAATACCGTGAACCCGTGGTCCAAACTCTAAGTCCTTAAACTATGAGTAGTAATACTGTGAACCCATAGTCCAAACTCTAAGACCGTAATCTATGAGTAGTAATACCAAAAAAACCATGGTCCAAACTCTAAGACCTTAAACTATGAGTAGTAATACCATGAACCCATGGTCCAATCTCTAAGATCTTAAACTATGAGTAGTAATACCCTGAAGCCATGGTCTAAATTCTATGACCCTAAACTATGAGTCATAGTTATTTCCACATGATGTTAAACTGTAAAGAAACATTCCTTACCACATGACTCTAAACAGCATTTCCTTAGGTCGTCACTGCAATATGTTAAACTAAACAGCACACAAAGCATCCTAATCCCATGATGATAAACTGCATAATCCCTTTCAAAACTACATACAACTTGATTCATGTCCTCGCAGGATACGTAGCGACACCTCAATACTCGATCTTGGCCCAGCCCCCAAAAAATGACTCTATCATATCCTAGATTTCCACACACTAGTGCATGAAACCCTTTTCACTCCTTGTTTATCACTTTGAGTATAACTCACATGATCTTAAGATCAGTGGTAAGTATTTCTTTATGAAAAAATTTTATGGAGAAGTATGGTAGACCCAACACCAATAGAGAATGAAACAAAAATGTTCCTACACATAGAACAATCCATATTGGTATGGGGAACATTCAAAACTATGTGTGTCTTTATTCCTGCTCTTTCTGGATATGTAGTGACTCCCAAATTTGGAATTGTGGCCCTGCCTTCATCAAAAAAAATTCCCTAAATTATTCCTACACATAGACTGAGCCAGATCGGTATGTGGAACATTCATAAATATGTGTGGCTTGATTCCTACTCTTGAATAATATATAGTGATGCCTAGATTTGGCATCTCAACCCATCCATCATAAAAAAAATCCCTCAAATGTCCTTACACATGGACCGAGCTAGATCAGTATGAAAAAAAATTAGAACTATGTGTGGCTTGATTCTTATTCTTATAGGATACATGGTGATGCCCGGATTTGGCATCCCAACCTAGGCACCATAAAAAATTCCCATTTCACCATGCATAGGTCAGACTTGTAAGACGATCCCATGAATTTTCTTAAACATAAGACAATAAAATGAAAAATTATTTAAGAGTTATGTGTGGCCCAATTCTCAGTGTTAATGGATTCCTCATGTTCCCCTAATTTATAAGAAGCCTAAAGATCATACTTCCCCCATTACATATGAGTTAGACCTATGTTGAAGCTCTATTAGTTCACATATAATCAAGGTCTGGGTATTCTTTATGTTCCTAGGAACACTTTTCCCATTTGTTAAATTCCATATTTAGGGAAAACTTGGATCCCAATAATCCTTCTAGGCCATATGAGATGTAAGTCCAGTGTCCTTCAAACACCTTTGTTTGAATACGCACATCGCGCCTCGATGGATCTGCATATGTTTCCCATAAAAAATGGTTATCAATAAAAGGAAATTTTTTCCCCAGAAGAGTCCTTTCTGACCTCAGTATTCCCAAAAGGCTTCCAAGCATTGTACCATCCCTTCTGATCCAAGTTTCCCCCCAAGACTGTAGTTTACACATTCTATCATCACTCATGTATTAGGAATTCCAGAACATCCTGATTTCGATTAACTCAAATATATTAAAGATCTTCATCATAAAAAAATCATTCTCATTGCATGAATCTAAATTTCACATCATCATGTCCTCACCACACTACAGTAAACTGGAAGGCCAAATTCTTCCTTTTTGTATGACATTAAACAGCATAGCCTTGGATTTATCCTAAATGTACCCTCTAATAAGGACTTTTCTATTCTTAGATAGTGACCTGGAATCCTCTTAATCCCTTATTTATTACACTGATCATAGCTCATGTGAGATTTGGGGTCTTAGTGAGAGATCCACCATGACATTATGGGAAAATAATCTTGGAATTTGATCATGTTACCTTCCCCAAGAGGAACCCCATGTCCTATCCATGTGACGTTAAATGATCAGGCACCCCAAAGATGGGATGAATGCTTCACCTTGCATGTGAGCTAGATCTAAGTAATGGATACCTAATTCTAGGAGTAAAATGCATACCAAATGTCCCCAATATGTACAGATACACTCCTTCCATACCCCAAACTCTATGATCTGATCGATCTTGAATCCCCATAATCATTCATGGCCATCTGAGATGGAAGGCATGTGTACTGCAGACACCTTTTTTTTTACTTTGCACATCATGCCCCGGTGGATCTTCATATGTTTCCCACAAAATGATGATCAATGAAAGAAAAATGCATCCCTAGTAGTGTATTATCCCATCTCAATATGCCCAATGGATTCCAACTCGTACCATCCCTCCTAATTCAAGGTCCCTCAAAGTCATGGTTTACATTTTCCTTCCTACACACATCCTAGATATATCAGAACATACGTTCCTGATTCATCTATGGTCCCTTTTGAGGTTTCTGAAGATACCCTATCCATATGTGTGAAGTTGATCTGCATATAAAGAAGAGTGCCCCCACTCATTTCTGAGAGATTTTTTTCGAAAATGCCCTTTTTGTGTTCAGGTTCAACCCTTGTCGATGGTCACATACCGTATTCAAAAATTTACCAATATCCATAGTCCTTTATAGCCATCAGAGATGGAAGGGAAATGTACTACAAAAACCTTTTTTTGACTATTCACACCATGCCCTAGAGGCTATTCATATGTCTCCTACATAATTGCTTCAATCAATGGAAAATTTATTCTCAGGAGAGTCCTTTACAGTTTTTGCATGCTCAAATGACATTCATGTCCTGTCACACTCTTAGATATGGAAAACCCCTAGATAACGGATTACATACCTTCCTCTTTCCAAATGTCCCTAATAAAAAATGTATTTCTAAATGAACTAACTATTCACTAGCTCTCCCTTATGAAAATAAGAACTGTATGGGAATAGTTTCTTAATCAAATCCAATATGAATTCCCAAATATTTTCAAACACCACTACTTAGTCCAGCCACCCATTGTGGCTCCCAATATCTAAATAAATTTAGAGTTTTTCTTAACCCTTCCAAGTCATTGAAGATGGAATTCAAGTGTCTTACATACACCTTTGTTTGGCTATGCACATCATCCCCTGGTGGCTCTGCATATGGAGCCTATAGAAGAACCATCAATCAAAGGAAAATTCATCCCCTGGAGACTCATTTCCTACCTCTATACACCTAAAATGGATCCCGAGCCTCATGCATGTCAAAAATTCATAAATTTAGGATCAATAAAAATCCTTAAAATATGTCTAAAGGATATTAGAACATTCTCGATGGACGATTCGGAATTGGGTCCCCTTCCCTGTTAACTTTTATCAAAACTGTTCGACCTAAAACATCATTAATGGGTTTTATTGGCTAGACTATGAACTACCAGCAAAAAATACACCATACATTCCAGAGGTAAAATCCGAAGAAAGAACCTCTGGGTAAAAATCGAGTATCGGTTCATTAAAAATGTTTAGCTATCAAAAGATATGTAAAGATTGTTAGGTCAAAAACTCGAGAAGGGAGGCCTAAGAAAAAGTCAGGTTATGCCCGCTAAGCCCGTGTCAAGCAGGCTTAGGAAACAATTAGGGTAATAATGAAAAAAGACATGAAAGTTTGTGAGTTGTTCCATAAAACCTCAGTAATAGTCAAACTACACTCAATGTGTCCCGCGGCTTAGGAAAAAATTAGAGCTCGAGTCGATTATTTCAATTTACTGGTCATGGTTTAATATTAATACCTGGTTAAAATGATGTTTATATGATTAATTTTGATCAGTTGACATAACAGGAAAAGGAAAAGAAGAATAATTCAAAGGAAAATTGGTTCCATCATATTTCATAAAAATATATGTTGGGTATCCATATCCTGGAGCCTCTCCTTATAAGAAAGACATGATCTTTACAAGATACATTCAGAAGAGTCACATAGTTCCATAAATGATTGGTAGCACTCCTCAATGGCTTGGAAAAGATTCAGTAAATTTTTAGTCTTGGCCTTCACACTCTCCTGTAGTGCCTCCATGTCCCTCATGGCTTGGAGGCTAGTCCTTTCTCCTTCTTGCATTTGTCGTTGCCCCTCCTCAATGGAGACTGCAACCTGGGCCTGATCCTGTTTAAGCCACTCCAGTTTCTGGATTTATTGCTCCACTTCCTGGTTGAGTTGTTCTATCAAATACTATTGCTTTATGAGTTAATTTTTCAACCCTGCAACCATTCCAACATGATTGGCAGCTTCGTCAATGAGAATTTTCTATGTAGAAGCAAGATAAGTCGTTGAATCTACCGTGTAAAGTTGAGACTCAAGAATACCAGCTACTTCATTAGTGGTGACCACCTGCCTTACTATATAATAAATACCATGATAGTAAAATCCATTGAAACCCAAGACCAAAAACTAGAGGTGTAACTTTGGAAATTTCACTGGAATATCAGCCAAGGGAGTCTGAGAAATTAATTTCTAAATATTCCTCCATGTCTTTTTCAAAATGGGATGAAGATCAACCTAGATTTCTTGATTAGTCTTGGAGTAACTCTCTGATGATGAAATGTAGTCGGGAATGAATGTCACAAGATAGGTACTAGATCCAGCGGCTGCAATGCGGCTCGGCCCTACAACGGTTTCATCTCTGGTAATTGTAATGGAAGACAAAATGGGAGTATCTTCCGCTATTTACAAGGATTTTGGTTGATATTATGAGGATGGGTAGGAAACAACTTCGGTACCTACCACCCCCACAATAGTACCTCTATCTAAAATAGGTGGTGTTGCATCTTCAATCATTGGTTGTGATCTGTGGATACACATGAATACAGAAGACCCAAGGCCATCCTCGGCCAAAATAGTATCCATCCAGGCAGTCCTCAAAAGTTTTCTGATTAATATAAGTCATGTAGGGATAGTTGGTCTTGATGAAGGTACAAGTATTAGTATCCTGGGGATATAAAACATATCCCCTTTCAAAACTGGAAAAAGGGCACAATAGCCCGCTCAAAAATTTCAAGGGTTAGAACATGGGCCTCCTCGATTGTGGCTTCCCTAGAGCCACCATGAGAAGGTGGAGTATAAATATTTGGATTGAATCCCTCTATAGGGGAAATGGTATTTTGATCGAGACTAGTTGGTTCCCTAATATTTGAAGCCCCTCCAAGATCTATCAAGGCTTGGGGCTCACCCCTGGAGTTGGACCCTGCTATAAAGACCACCATGTCTCTCTCTATGAGAGTCAGCTCAGCACGGTTATGTGATCCCTAGACTTCTATATTTCCTTCTATTATTGAGGTATTGATTTTTTGAGCAGGAGCAGGCACACCTGAAAGGTAAATAGTACCCTATGTCTCTTCAAATGGACTTATTTCCCTATTTCGGTTAGCTGCAAATGATGGAAACCCTTCCTCTACCCTAAAAGGGACAGAAGCTATTGATTCCTGAGCAGTCATCATCTGGTCACCAATAGGCCATACATCAAAGTACATACATGTACCAGTGACTCTATAAGATAAGGGTACTTGGATCAATCACCAGGTAAATAGAAAACTACTTGTGATTCCCCTCCGAATATGCTTTGATAGCTGGGAGGCTTGCTTGCGCTTCTTTGATTGTCGTGGGGATGACTCCTGAATAATAGAACCAAGAGGTTCTAGAGGGGGAAAAACCATGGAAGGTTCTACAATAACCACTTCCATATGCTCTTGGGACCCAAGTTATCCTTCCACAATACACCCTACTATTTAAAGGGAACACTCCCCTACCATAGTACCTCCAGGAGAATAAATCAAGGAAAAATCCATTTCCCAATATCCTTCAGGACCCTATAAATTAAAAAGGGGAGGGGGAACCTTTAGAATCTCTACATCAAAAGAACTTAAGATCCGAGGTTGAAAATAAAATGACCTCTCCCGTCATCCATGAGAGTACTTCCATCAACACCACATGATCCGACTAGTAATGCCTATCTGTAAGAGCATTGAGACACTTTTCCATCTCATTCAAATATGCAGCCACATCCTCAGGATCTTTGTCGGCTAAAACACTGGTAGTAAAAATGTCTCCCACAAATCCTGAAAGTTTGAAGAATCCATCCTAAAAAAGCCTCCATATGACTTCATTTGAGGTGTTCTACCTCAATTCATCCCAAACTCTCTAGGCATCTATAAATGCTATTGTAATTGGGATGGCCAGCGTTGGAGGATTGGTTCAATGGAGCGGAGCAGGTTTCAACAACCAAAAATTTTTCTCGGGTGTCCTTACAAACTCAGGACCTTGAGAAGAGGAACATTTATGAGACGATGGGAGAAAGTAAGAATATTTTTCTATGGAAGTTGCAATACATGATACAATGATTTCGTTATCCTTATCAATGGTTTTTGGTTGCATCATGGAAAGTACCTGATGAGAGTACTTGTGGAGACCACTTGGGGAGTGGATATGGTTCTTGGGGTCCTTAAGGTAGAAACTCACCCAATCTGGATCCTCATTAAAACAAATGTTAGTAGGTACTGACACGTAGCCAATGCTAGTAAGAGAAACCTCCCTAGTTCATAGGAGTTGTCATAAATCATGATGGGATCAGTCACAGGTAGATGGATTTCCTTTCAAAATGTCCCACCACCACTAGTCCACTGGAAAATCGGCCTCAGGGGGATGGATGGTGAGCTCTTGAAAGTGGCTTCTGTAGCTTGTTCAGCATCCCGTGAGGTCACGACCCCATCTTTCACAACTTTCCTCATGGGAGAGACAAGAGGCCTTTAGAGGACTTTTCTAGGTTGACTGTGATCAAAATATACATTTTGTTTCTCCTTTCCCTTAACCTTGGATTCCTTGGGATTTTTCATGATAGGAACGAGGTCGGATAATTGGCCATCAGTATATGATTTTACCCAGGCCTCAACATAGTTTTTGGTAAAGAAGAGCACAGAATCCCTAGGATCCAGAAGTATCTCTTGGAACTAGGTGTCCTCCGGGGTAAAAATTATCCATAGTTGACGGGCTATCATCAGATGCTTCTCCTGAAGAGTTTTGGACATAGTTGAATTGACAACTAAATCGGTAGGGTGCATATCCCACACAAATAATCTCCCCTCTGATATGGGAAACCATGATGCCTTCTATCAAAGAAAATAAGTAACCTCAGTTGACAAAGTCTTCAGATGAACTATTTTTAATAATTCCAGTAGCGGAATCATAAGGGTGATAAGAGAAACATTCGTAAACGTTGAGATAAGCCATTATGTTTTTCTCATTATTTTTGGTTTGCTCCTATTTCTTATCCTATGAATCCCAAGCTACCAGAATGAATCTGTTGATTCTTTGTAGATACGTTTGGAGGGTGTAATGTGGAATTGGTAAGGAATTAATAAAGGAATAGCCTCCTATGTGGGCTCACTTATAGCCCCAAATAATTTGGAAGGTCCCAGTCATCCGATAAGGTGGACCCCTCATTGATGTGACCCACTAGGTGATAGATCTTTGACAACACTAGGATAGAAAAATTAATACATCTATCGGTGGACAACTTAGTGTCCATGATAAAAGTTGAGGATCTTACACCACCAGATTCCTAACCTTGTAAGAGCCACCTGCTCAGAAACATGGTCAAGAAAGACACTAGTTGAAATAATCGATCAACGTCAGGGATGATCCCCTATACCCATTTCTGAAAATTCCCCTCTTCCATGGTGGGATAGTAAGTACCTACTCACCTATAGGTGGTTTTGGTAAGAAAGGCCCTGGGTCTCCATAGATTGGTCCCTAGACGAGTATGATTAACAAAAGAGCCAAACCAGTCATCAAAAGAAATGTATTTCTTCAAAACAGGGATAGATCTTTATCAAAAGAATATTCTCTTTAACGATGAGTTTCGTGGATAAAGGGGGGGTTCATTCCTCATCATCCCAAACAGAGGGGGGAGGAAGGAATTCATCATAAATTTCCCTGACGATAAGGACTCCCGAAATTAGCCGGATGTCCCAAAGACTAATGTCGACCTATCCATGGGTCAAATAGAAGGTATTGGTGTCTATACTCCACCTACTTAGGAGCTGATAAATAAGGGATGTTGGACAATGGGTGTATGTCTAAGAAATCCAAGAAGCCTTGTACAATCCCACAGTCTATAGCTCAATTTTGAATTCTTTGAGAACTCTAAAAAACCCAAAAGTCTCATCCCCAGTCCAAGCCAAACTAGCCTCCCGAGTGCAGATCCCACTAGGATGACCAACCATGCTGCTCATTAGCTATAGCATTCCGCGTGATGCTTTGGTATCATTGGGCCATCTGGTCGGGCTTCCGCTGCACCTCCTCTAAAGTTCAAGGTGCATAGTTCCGCAAAGTCCTGAAGGTAGTATCTCTCTAAAGGTACCGACCGCTGGAAAAAATCAATGCATTTGGAATAGAGGTATTAATTATCCAAGCGGTAGGCTGATCGGTTGGATTTGGCGCTAGGATCGCTATGTCAGACAACAGACCAAACCCAAAAGAAGAAAGCCTCTCTGAATTCGAGCACTCCCTTTGTCTCTATGTAAATAGATTCTCCAAAGATTGGTGAAATGAAATGAACAATGTTTTTTCATTCACCAAATATATCATGTTCCTAGATCTTTCATCAACAGTAGAAAGAGGGACAGTGATAGTAGCCTCAGAATATGTAGAGATGTCAGAAGCAACCTGTGAAGCAGCTATTTTAGATTGTAGTCTACACGGGAAGATCCAAAAGCTGATAAAAAGTAAATCCAATAAATTTTTTTGGATGAAAGGTCATAAAGGAATGGATAAAATTACTTAAAATATGTCCACATAGGGCTCTACGTACTATTCTTGGAAATGGTACATGGTAGGAACATTCCACGTACTGCATGATGAGTGGAAGAAACTGCCGCATATGGATACAGTACACTGAAATGTTTCACTATGTACAGCCTTGGTATGTGAACTAACCATGAGGCACTGGCCCACAGAACATGGATATCCCAAACCAAGGACTTTGTGAGATTATTTTAAAAGGTTGTGGATTAAAAGTTTATGTTTGGATTATTAATTCTTAAAGTTTGGTTCGTCGGACCATGTTTGGTAAGCTGACACACAATCAGTGTAGCGTTCTCCTATGCGAAATCTAGATTTTAACTATAAAATTCCAAAATTACATTCACGAAGTCCAAAATTTGGTACGTGGACAGAGAAATGGAGAAAAGATCGGTTCGCAACACGTACGAAGAATTTTTCAAATAGTATTTTTGCAAGAGTCATGGTACGCAAATGAAGTGGAAGTAGGGGGGTTGGAGTGCACTTTTTTCCATGTGAAATGATAAAATAAAAATTAAATGGTCCCTTATATATAGTTTTGATACCCTCCTTCTAGGACTATTTGTTCTACTGCGAACCATTTTTGTTTAGGAAAGGTTCTACATCAGAATAGTCTGATTTTCATTCTGAAAAAACACCCATTCCAATGGGGGAAATTTGTAGGGTCTTGAAAATTCCACCAAGGGAAGAAAATACTCTCACAATCACTTTCCAGAAGGAAGGAAGTACATATAAAATTCTAGCTAGTTGAATGGACTCAAATTGAGTTACATATTTTAGAAGAGACTTGAAGGAATTCCAGTTTTCAAAGGATTTCAAGTGGCCCACGTACCATCACTGGGAAGGGTTCGTGGATTTCCTAGATCACAAACCACTGGTATGCAGAATGATCTGTGAGGTTCTAGCCCACCGAACGATCTGTGAGGTGCTGGACTACAGATCGATGGCTAATGAACACGGTGGACCATGAACAACATCACTAAAAGAATCACGTGCGTGAATTCCATCCACATACTATCTTGTGAACTTAATAGTTCATGAAAAAAAGCACACCGGAAGGGTTCTTCAATCCATGATCGCAAACCATAGCCTC
Organism: Viscum album; assembly: GCA_963277665.1. Classification (NCBI taxonomy): domain Eukaryota; kingdom Viridiplantae; phylum Streptophyta; class Magnoliopsida; order Santalales; family Viscaceae; genus Viscum; species Viscum album. Next base: position 635,283,047 of record OY728146.1, on the reverse strand, counting down.
TGCAAACCCCGGTTGACCAATTCTTCCATGGGTTAGGATATATCTTCATGGGCCTCTGAAAATGGTGTTGCATGCCCATAGATACAATTTCCCCAATGATCTATAAAATTACCATAGAATGAATTGAGAAAGGAACGAAGAAGAAATCTTGAAGGGGACTCAGAGGCTAGAATAACTTGGGAAAGATTCCAGCTTCAGTCTTGAATCATCGATGAAGCCCGAATTGCGAACCACACTCTTCACAGGTACATCTAGTCGTGAACCATGAAACGAGGGAACTAAATAATAATAATAGAACTAGAGACCTAATTCATGAACTGATAACCATTTAATTCTCATGGATGAACTCCCCATGAATGATTATCCTCCAAAACCTCCTTCAAAATGGTGTTTTTCATAGTGTATTTCTACACGGATTTAACCCAACAATGTGTAATGCATTAGTATGTGGATGGAACCCAAAGTAGTGTGATAGACCACATACCACTGTGGTGTGCGGTGGTCTATACTCATGCCCACTTACCGCATCAGTACGCGGATGACCCCTCTGCCTACATACCACTACAGTATGCAGAGCTATCCCTATCCAACAAAAGAAATCAGTATGTGTAATAGGGTGTTTTCGGGTATTATTTCCTCCGGTTCCAACCTCACCCCTTATATATCATCCATTCCTCCATAATCCCTCTGAAAACTAGTCCCCTGGCATCAGGACAAAGCCTCCTCCAAATCCATCAGACCTATATGATTAGACAATTGGGTGCATCAGTGCACCCTTTTGAGTATACATAACCATGGTAATTGGAGTCACTAAGGCTCTCCCCACAATGGTTTGATCTTCGAGAATGTCTGTGGGTCTACATTGCTATGGTAAACCAAAGTCCAACCTTGGGATTCCAAAGTGAACCTCCTCATTATAGGTATTAAGGGTTATCACATTCTTTTCCATTCAATAAGTAATAGTGATTAGTTGAAGCAGTTTTTTTTATTCTCCTTTGACAAGGGAGAACCCACCCCCCCCCCTCCCAGAATGTGTTCTGGGGAACACCCATTGAGTTAAGTCCCCAATCTTTAGAAGGTTGAGTTGTATGACCTTTAATGTCATTTAACATTAAAAGGTTCATCGCTCCATGCCCTCTCCCATGGTCCCCCCTAACCTCTTCCATTGTAGGATCTCCCTCTCCCACCAGCAGAAGAGGAAACTTGTGGTTGGTTGGATATCTCACATCCTCTTGTTTCTCACACCGAGCATGACTCACGTGGTCTTAGATTTTTGTGACGATTACAACACCCACAAAATCCTAACTACAGGAACTCAGATTCCTGATAAAACCAAGATATGTAGGATTCCTACTCAAAGTCCTGAGCTTGAAATGGATCCCTTCTAAAAGGGGTTCACCCAATCACATCTTCTCAAATGGGTAGCTTATATGCGTAAGCCCCACACAAATCCAAACTACATGGTTTCAAATTCCTCTCTTGAGGATACATAGAAAACCCATATTATGGGTTCGATCCCAACATCAAGTCACCTTTCATCCCCCCTAGATGATGATAAACTCCATAGAACATTATTGTATGTCTCAAGTCAGCATCACCTTCATATCATTAAATATATGTATGCTTACGATGATCTTACAAACTAGGGGTAGCCCATGGACACACTCTTCAGGAATGAACCAAGGATCCAATAAAATATGAACATGACTTAAATCTATAAGAGTGTCCCAGAATAGGAAATAATCCTCCCCCGAAATGGTCTGGTGATCCTGACTTCCCATCCTCTCGACCAATGGAGTCCTTAAGTGTATTTGACCAAACCATAGTTCAACGAGAACCTTCCTTTGGAAAGGAGGTCCATTAATCATGGATACTAGGGCCATTGGGTGTTTCTAGCTCTATAAAGAAACTCGTTGGAGACCATTCAAGGAAGTAATATCTGAGGAGGACTGATTTCACAAGTACATGACCCCCTGAAATTGCTCATTGAGACCATTTGAAAGTGGCATTTTTTTACAATATAGAAAGGATAAATTACCCATCCCCCGCGAGGTTAATCCAACCTTCCTTTAATGGATAATGACATAGAACAGGTTGAAAAAAAAAGAAATGGTGAAATTGAAAAGAAACCATATCTAGGAAAAGATATGGGTGATGATTCTCGTCAGTCCATTTCCTCACCAACAGAAATGTGCCACCTCAAAGGTGGAACAGTGTTTTATAAAATTTTAAAACGAGAACTACAGCCCTCATTCGGGTGCTAGGGGCATGATATGAACTAGTGACCGGCCTTTCCTAACACAATACCTCAACCACTAGAGAAAATGATGTAGTGATTCCCATTTTTAGTTACTTTTAATATTTAAATTAGAGGTACAATTATACATAGGATGAATATAATTCATGGTGTGTGGTTTGAATTTGAATAAAAGGGATGAAGCAGGGAGATTAGGTGAGTTCAAACCTGGGTATTTTGAATCTAGCGTTGAGACTCTTCCAATCTTCTAAATTCACCCACATGTATTTTCTTATTTCAAAAACTATTTAAATTATCATTGAAAATATGGCACAGATGATGTATATCAAAATGCACATCATTTGGTTTTAGTAATATGAAAAATGATGGAAATTTTCCGGTTGTCAGGATTCGAACCTAGGTCTGTTGGAGCTGATTTACGAACCTAGCTAGCCGGTCTATCCCCATCATGGGTTATCTTTTAGATATAAAAACTTATATTTTATTTTTAAAAGTACCACACACACTGTTTAATTAAACACAGGTTTAAAAACGACGATCCCCCGAAGGTAGGTATGGAGGGATTCGAACCGGCGATGGATGAGATATATTCTAGTGACCTTACCATCGACACCAGCATCATCCATGTTTATTAAATTATTTAATATATACTTATACTACTAGTAATACTATAATATACATTAAAAAAGCAATTACACACCTTGTGAAAAGGTGATACACGATGTGTATTCTATGGTTTGCCTCCCAGAATGAGCCTTTGTTTTATGTCAAGGGCTCAAACATACCTGAGTGTCTGGAATATTGGATAGTAATAATATAATAATTTACATTATTATAATACTTTTTTTAATAGGTTTGATTCCAAGTACTGAAACAAATCGTTGCATTTATCTTCTTCTTAGCTGTCACAGAAGCTGGAATGTACTTGGTCTTCATAAGTATATCTACCACTATCTTATATGAGCTTGACTCGCTCATCACCTTTAGCCTAATATCAATAGTTGATCTATAGATCTATGGAATACTAGTTTTTATCCCACAAAACTAGTATCATTTCTTATCCACTTACCAGGTATATATCTTTTGTACTTGCTGATGTAAACTTATAAAGTTTTGATTGCATCCCTTGCAGTGCTCCTGGATATAACTGATATTTACCTACTATAAAATATACCTTGGAAATATTAGTACTTGTACAAATTATGGAATGCGTGATTGATCCATCGCTTCGATGTATGGATTGTAACTTAGCACTTTTATCTCTTCCCATGTCACGGACAGGTCAACATGGGGAGATTATGCCCTGTGACAGGCAAAAATCCATCTCTTGAATTGTTCCAACTTGAATTTTTCAATACAATGTCACTATATGTATGATTTACTAGGACTAAGAAACCTATAGATATACCTCATTAGATCCTATTCCCTATAACTTGGGTTTCTACTTTAAGTCAATCATTGGAGAATAAATTTCTTTTTGGTATTAACTAACTGTAAGACCAATGTTTGTTTTCCATATGTTGCCAAATATATTTTTCTTGGAAAACTTTGACGCTGCCACTAACCTTTCATAGAAACATGGAAATCATTTTTTTCAAATGTACATTCTATGATCGTGTTTCTTACTTTAATCCTAAACCATATTTCAGTAACTTTCAACCTTTATTAGCATTTTGTGACGTGATCATCCCTTTCTGGATGCGTCGTATAGACATCATCCATGATTGGTGGTCATTAAATCCAATGATAAATAATTTTATCATATATATTAGATATGATAAGTAAAATTATAATGGTTTCAGTCATAAAAACTTGGTTAAACCAATCAAGTCTTATTGGAACCAATCTTGTACCATCCATGTATCAACTTACTTGAATACCCACCACAGTATTCAAAATAATAATCCCCTTTTCACTTTGATGCATGGAATCCATTAATTGAATTATAGTTAGTCTTGTCAATTTTAGCTAATTTCCACACACTGCTTACTTGTAGGAAATATTATTCGCATTGAATAATCGATCACCGACCGCAGTGAATATAAAAACCATCACCATGGTTTTATCCTTTCTATTCATTATGTGTATCTTGAGTATACTATGTTCCACATGCTCTTGTGGAACTAGTTCCTATTCCAACTACTTGTGCATTTTGAGCATTGACTAAACACAAGTCAATATAGCTCCCACTGTCTCTAATAGAGATGTGAACACTTATATAGATATGTATTCCATCACTTGAATACAACTTTTATATCTTAAGGATTTGTATAATATCCTAACCAATCATTAGGATAAGTACATTAGATGAACATGTTGAGTCAATAAGGTTTTCCTTATGACTTTTCCATTCCTTCTTGTTTTGAAAATCACAAACACCTTATCTTTAAGAAAATCATTGTTATAAGAAAAATTACTTTTATAAGGAAAATCATTTTTCTAAGAAAAATTATCCTTATAATATTTTCATTCATATTTTTCCTAAGTATGAGATTCGGATTCATTTCTATTTTCTCGAAATTGTTTTAAACTTTGATATGAAGTATTCTGTTTTTTATCTGAATTCTGGACAAGAACTGTAATAATGTTTCACTCCGAAATCCAGATGAGAACTGTAATAAAGTTTCATTCCGAACTCTGGATATGAACTCTAATTAAGTTCTACATCAGATTTAGGATGCAAATCCTTATGAAGTTTGACAATGAATTCTCATTACGAATACTGATGATGAATTCTCATTACGAAACCTGATGATGAATTCTCATTACGAAACCAGATGATGAATTCTCATTACGAATTCTGACGACAAATTCTCATTCCGAATTCTCATTCTGAATTCATCTATTAAACAGAATCTGATCATCTTTGTTGTATACACTCTGAATTTATTCAGACTCCTAATCTTTCCTTCCGAACTTTCATTTTGCTTATGACTTTATATTTTGTCTACTCTTTATTATCTTCCTTACACTCCGAACTTTCACTCCGAACCTTCACTCCGAATCTTTTGAGTTAGATTTTAAATGGTGTCGTACATTCTATTACACTTGTTTTGTTATAAAACTATGTCTTTTTTTTTTGTTATAAACTAACCATTGACTAAGTGACACATGTACAGGTCCCTCTGATTTTTAAGGAAAATATGACCGTTGGGAAGGAGGCCAACCTTACCTATAAATAAGAGCTCATTTGAAAGAGCTCACAACTAATGGATGAACAACTTGGTTATTGTGCATACATTCTATTGAAGTGATTTATAGAGAGAGAGGCTCTTATTAACTCTCAAAGCTTCGTGCGAATCCGAATGTTGGTCATTACATTCGAGGACTTCCGGGGATAGGAAGACAGAGGTTTCCAACACCTTGAAGTTGAGGGCTTCCTTGCTGAGGAAGAAAGAGGTTGCAAACTACCTTGAAGTTGAGGGCTTGCGTGGATAGCAAGACAGAGACTCTGATCTTCGTATCGAGGGCTTACCCTGGTGTGGGTAAGATAGACTTGCTTGAAAGTATAAATCAAGGGACCTTTATCCAAGGTTGTTGGATACCCTTCTCTTTGGGTTAAAAGACTTATATCTTGTTACTTGTAGTTTTACTACTTGTTTATTTCCGCTGCATTTTGTATTATAAGGAAAGTATAACTTTCTTATACTTCCTTACTTGTACTCTGTTTCATTTAGATTCTATATGCTTTAAGGTAGAATCTCATATTGTAATCTTTTGTTAAGTTTCAATTTCTGGAACCATATTTCCGGAACCTACTTTCGGAATCTCTTTCAAAGTTTTCATTTGATATTAAAGGTGTTGTGAATTTTCTTAAGTTTAACTTTGTTAAACATAGCCCTTTCCTTTACTTAAGGAAAACATAGTTAATCGTAACTAACTTTAAAGGTTCCAAAGGAATTTTTAAAGTTTACAATTCACCCCCCCTCTTGTAAATTGAGCATCTACATCATTATTTCGATCCTATAATTGGTATCATAGCAGGTCTCTGAAATACTTGTACTTACGAATAAGTTTTTCTTGCTCACTTTATCATTCCGAACTTTCCCATTCCGAAAGTTTCCATTCCGAACTTTCTCATTCCGAACTTTGTTACTATGAATCTTTTATACTAACAATTTTGTGTGCCGAAGGTTATTTTAAGTATGGCAGGAATTAATGTTGGTTCTATCGATAATCTAAATCCTACAAGACCACCAATCTTTGATGGTAATTATTATGAGTACTGGAGAGATTGAATGAAGACTTTCGTTATCAATACTGGAGTAGACAATTTTGTTATGCTTACTGGTGATTATAAAATTCTTGACAAGGAAGTTAGAACTTTTACTAACCAGGAAAAGCAAGAATATCAACTCAACTATAAGGTACGCAATACTCTACTTTGTTCAATGACCAGAAATATATATAGCCAAATTTCTTCTTGTGAAGAAGGTAATTGTATCTTGAAGAAGTTAGAGGTTACACACTTTGGAACTTCTAAGGTGATTGAGACTAGGAGAGCTATGCTTAGAGCTGAATATCATGGCTTCAATTTTCTTTATGGAGAACCAGTCTGTAAAGTACAACAGAGATTTATGACTATCGTCCACAGCCTACAGTATATGGGAGAGAAAGGTTTATATGATGAACCTCTTGTGGATAAGATAATTGATATCATTCCCAATGAGTGGGAATCCAACAGAACAGCTATAGATGAGAATAGGAAGGTCACTCAAATTTCTCTTGATGAGCTTTTTGGAACTCTTCTCCAACATGAAACCAGAATGAAGATAGATGCTGACAACATCAAGAAGAAGAATGGAAATGGTACTGTTGCTTTTACAACAACATCAAATCATATGAAAGCTTAAACTCCTGAGAGATTAACCAGATCCAAGTCTAAGAAGATGATAGTTCAATCAGATTCTAGTGAGAGTGAAATCTCTGAAAATGAATTAGCAAATCTTGCTCAAAGTATGAACAAGATAGCTGGCCAGAGAAATTACCAATACAAGTATAAGAAAAAGGAAAGGAAAGATAGGAAAGATGGAGAAGTTACTTGTTATGAATGCAAGAGAGCTCGACATATAAGACCAGATTTCCCTATGCTCAAAAAGAAATAAAGGAAAGAAAGACATTCAGACAGGAACAGAAAGAAGTATTATAAAGCCAAAGCTAAGAAATTTCTGAAAGCTAATGACACCTGGAGTGCCAATGGTGGTGACTCTTAAGATGAATCTTTTTATTATGAATCTTCAGGACAGAAGAATCTCGGTCTTATAGCCAGATTACCTATTGATAATCAATGTTTTATGGCTAAGGTATGAAATGCTGAATCATTGACCAATGTTTCTTTAAATTCTAATAATAGTAAGTATTATAACTCTTCTGATGAAGAATCTTCTTCTGATGAAGAAAATACTTTACCTACTTATGAAGAAGTCTCTAGGTTTTCTGAACTTCTTGAAATTGAGAATTCTAAACTCAATAAAATACTTGATAAGGCAAACTCTAGGAATTCTATTCTTTCAAAAGAGATGTCAGATCTTTCTAAAGATCTTGATAGGAAAAATGCTGATTTTGAAAGTATTTCAAAAAATCTTGAGGAAGTAAGTTCTGAGAAGAACAAACTTTCTAAAGAATTAGAAAAAGTAATTTCTAATAAAAATGTTTTCGAGCCTAGCTCTAGTTCTAAAACTAATGATTTTGAGGATAAAAACTTGGTTGTAAAACTCAAGTCCGAAATTTTTTCCTTAAAGAAGTGTTTATCAAACTTTACCCATGGGAAAGAAAATTTTGATAAAATGTATTCCCAAATACAACCTTTAAGAAATAAATCCGTATTTGGTTATACCCATGAAAAGCCAATTTTCAGTAACAATTATTTTGTTCCTCAAAGTGCCCCATTTTGTACTAAGTGTCAATGTGGTGGTCACTGGGCAAAGGATTGTTCCTTAAACAAAACACAATCTCTAGGATTTCACAAAGCTTATTTCTCTATGAAGATGTGGGTACCTAAAATTTTGTTATCTAGAAATCTCGGATCCAAACAAGTTTGGATTCCGAAAGTCTAATTTTCTTCTTGATTTCAGGAAAATAAAGAGAGTACCAGCAACAATACATGGTACATGGATAGTGGATGTTCCCGGCACATGACTGGTAACAAAAGTTATTTTGAAAAGATTATCAAAACAAAAGGAGGAAAAGTAACTTTCAGAGATAATGCTAAGGGTGAGATTGTTGGTATTGGTAATATTGTTTTTCTTGGTGAAACTTTGATTTCAAATGTTCTTTTTGTTAAGGGTCTTAAGAACAACCTCATTAGCATAAGTCGGTTATGTGATGAAGGTTACCTTGTGAATTTTAGGAATGATAAGTGCTTAGTTCACAATTCCAAGGAGATATTATTCTTCAATTTATCGGATCACAAGATCAACTTGCTGATATTTTCACAAAATATTTGCCTTCTAATAGATTTGAATATATTAAATAGAAGTTAGGAATGATAACCGTAAGGTAATCCTTCTTAACTAACTTTCTGTTAAAAAATTCTCCTTACAGCAATAAACTCCTTTTCATAGGGGGAGTACATTTGATTGTTAGATTAACAAAGTTTTTCAAAATTTGTTTTCAAACTTTTCGGAACTAAAATTCCGGAATGGAATTTCCGGAACCAAAATTCTCCAGAATGGATATTTTCATATAGAAAACTTCTGGAATGGAAATGTTCGTATTGAAAACATCCGAAATGGAAACTTTCGTACTGGTATTTTCATAACGGGATTTTCATACCGAATCTTTCATAATGAGTTTTTTTAAAATTCTGGAATGAAATTTTCGTACAAAGTTTTTCCTTACTAAGTTTGTTTTTCGTACTGAGTTTTCCATACTGAGTTTTTTTTTCATAGTGAGTTTTCCAAACTGTGACTTTTTGTAATAAAGTTTTTTTTTGTTTTGGTTTTTGTAAGAATGTTACCAATTACAAATAATATTCATAAGACAATACGAAATGTATGATTTCCTTACTCAAGCTTTCGTAGTCATATTTTAACTTGCTGGCATTTTCTTATATTTTTTTCGGATTATAGTTTTCTTAATTCTTTGTTTTAATAAAAACTTCAAAATATCGGATTCAAGAAAATTGGTTTTCGACCGTCAGATCTGGTCTCAGCTTATCACAACTGTTCGATCAACCGTGGAAGTTGAACCGTTTTCCCGTTTCCTATATAAAGGGAACCCCAAATGGTTGTCCCACATCGGTTTTCAAGCACCAGCGTCTCGAAGTTCTGCCTCTCTGTTTTAAGACCGTTTCGAACCTCATCCTTTTCAGTTACGAACTTCTCAGAGGTCTTCAGATCTGAATGTCTGTGGAAGCAGCTTCTCAAGACATGTCTTCTTCTAAGCCGATTTCAAAGTGGATAGTATATAGAGAGAGGCTGGTTCATCCGGATTTCTTCAACAAGTATGATTCTCTTATTTCCAAGAATATCAAGCTTAATGGTTGGGAAGATGTTGCGGTGTCAAAACCCGAGAATCACAATGAAGTGTATTCAGATTTGCTTATAGAGTTTTATGAGACACTCTCCTTTATTAAGGAAGATGGAAGGGAGAAGTTGTCTTTTAAGTCTTATGGTAAGACTTATAAGCTTTCATATGCCAAGGCAGCCATCTTGGTAGGGATGAATAATGAAGGTGAAGCTAAATTCATATCTCATGTGTTTCCGGATTCAAAAGGTAGCTTCGACAAGGAAACAGCTTTAGAAACTCTCAGACTTGCAGATGAAAAGGCTCCGAAGATTGTTTCTCTATCTACAAATTTCCAGATTCTAGAGTTATGGGTACAGGGTCTTATCGTACCGAGGAAAGGTGACAAAGATAGCTTAAAGAAGAGTGAGATCTACATCCTAGATTTTCTGATAAATCTGAGGAATTTTAATTTGATGAAGAACATTCTCATTACTCATGTGAATTTGAAGAAAGGAAATCTGAGAGCTCAAATTATTATGTATCCAGAAATCCTCTCGAAGTTGATAGTTCGGTGCCTTGAGTCATTCAAGGAGGCTTGCAAGTCTAAGACAAGAGTTTTCAAGATTATGCTGGTGAGTGATGGTACTCTTAAGAGGATGGATGTATCTTTTGACAAGAAGACTGGTCAGTTTGTTGATTCACCTGCTCAAGAAGAAACAGTTCCGAAAGTTGCTGATCCGGAATCCTCTAAGCCGATAAAGAAGAGAAAGTTAAAGGAAGTGGAAGTAGAAGCAGAGAATCCCAAGTCTAAGGAAGTCCATTCCGCACCTCCAAAACCAAAGAAGAAGAAAGCTTACCCAGATGAGGTTGTTGCTAAATGGAGAGAGATGAAAGAGAAGAGAGTGCAAGGGGAGCCTCAGTTTATCTTGGACCCTGCGGAGGCTAAGGCCTTGAAGGAAAGAACTACGGATGAGCTCGAAAAACAAGCAAAAGAAACGAAGATCAAGAAGAAGATGTCTAAGGCTGAGGTAGCTCAGGCTTTGTTGAAATTCAATGAGATGGTTTCAGCAAATATTTCTGTTCCGAGGTCTTTTTCATTGGAATCTCTACCTGAGACTCCAGGAATAAATTTCGTTGCTCTGGAAGAAGCTGTTGCTAAGACTGCTGAGGAAGTAGAGCAAGTTGAGCAAGTGGAAGAAGAAGAAGATGTTTCTGAATGAAGTGGTGAAACCGGAGATGTGTTGAAACAAGTAGATGATTATAAGGGGACACCTTCAGAACACTTATCGCTCCAAACATCAGAAGCTGAATCTTCGAAGCTAATCACTCCAGTAATAGAAGAAGAGAAAGGAGAAGAAGAAGTAGCTTATCATGCAGAGGAAGAACAACTTCTCCAAGATATTTCTCAGATGGAAAACGTAGAGGTTGCTGCTTAGAAATTTGATGATGAGGAAGACAATGTTGTCCAAGTTTCTGATAGTGAAAAGAGAACTCCGGAACAGGATTCTATTCCGAAAAAAGACAACGGAAAGCAAATTCTTGCTGATACTCCGAGCTCAGTAGTGGTGAAGAGAAAGGAAGTTGGTAGTTCTTCAAAGAGAAAGCTTGACCTTATTGAAGAAGAAAATTCTCCAAGCAGAGTCCCGGATTCAGAGTCATATTCGTTAGGGAATGACTTTGTTGTTCAGTCTTTAAAGAAGTTGGTGGGAACTATTCCAACTTTCTAAAGTATTGATTCAAGATGCCAAATGCTTCAACATGATTTAAATCAGAAATCAGACTCTGTATCTATGGTTATGGACAAGTGTGTTGAAATAGAGGCTCTGTTCAAAATGTTCTTTGTTGGATACGAATCCCATAGAAAATCATGCAAGAGGAAGAAAAACTGGTCGAGGAAGACTGTAGAATAAATGAGGTTATTTGATGAATTTCAAGACAATGTTAAAGATGCTTTTGAGACTGAGGACAGGAAGATAAATGAGCTGACTTCTTCTTTTGAAGAGAAGCTGACAGATGAAAAGAACTTTCGGATTTAAGAAGTCAGAGATCTGAATGGGAAGCTCAATTCCGTTTCTCAAAATTGGAAGTTTGAAAGGGATCATCAGATTGAGTTTGAAGAGAAATTGAAGGCTCAGGAAGAAAAATCAAAGCTCAGGAAGAAAATCTTCAAGTCCAGGAAGAAAATATTGAAGCTCAATCTGCAAGAATAGTGGTCTTAGAGAAGCAAGATTAAGAAGATCATAAAGACTTAAAGAACATAAAGACTATTCTAAAGGGTCTTATGACGAAGGAGAAAGATCCCAAATAGACAGATCCGATCTTTTGTTATACCTTAACTCTTTTGTCGTTGAAATTTTCAAACTTAATGAAAAAATTGTGCTTGCTCGTTTCTTTTTTTTGTTACTACTAATCTTTCAGGTACTTTGTTAAATTTTCCATTCCCTTGTATTCTTTTTGAAAATCACAAAGGGGGAGAAGGAAAAGAACTCTAATGAAAGGGAAAAAGAATCCTAACAAAGGTTGAGAAAGAAAACAAACTCTAATAAGAGTTTATCTAAGGGGGGGGGGTTCATTAAAAAAGACTTTTCTATTCGTAATGAAGTGTCACTCTAGAAATCTAGAATACAATCCTTAGAGTTTCAAAGCCTAAGGGGGAGTTATTTGTATTCATCTATATCATTAAAGCAAAGGGAGATAAGCCTTAATGTTTTTCTTTCTTCCTTCTTAGAATTTCTTTTTCAAGGATGTTTGTGCTTTCCAAAAAGGGGGATATTGTTGAGTCAATAAGGTTTTCCTTATGACTTTTCCATTCCTTCTTGTTTTGAAAATCACAAACACCTTATCTTTAAGAAAATCTCTTTTATAAGAAAAATTAATTTTATAAGGAAAATCGTTTTTGTAAGAAAAATTATACTTATCATATTTTCATTCATATTTTTCCTAAGTATGAGATTCGGATTCATTTCTATTTTCTTGGAATTGTTTTAAACTTTGATATGAAGTATTCTGTTTTAGGATCCAAATTCTAGACAAGAACTGTAATAAAGTTTCACTCTGAAATCCAGATGAGAACTGTAATAAAGTTTCATTCCGAACTCCGGATACAAACTCTAATTAAGTTCTACATTAGATTCAGGATGCGAATCCTTATGAAGTTCGACAACGAATTCTCATTACGAATACTGATGATGAATTCTCATTACGAAACCTGATGATGAATTCTCATTACGAAACCAGATGATGAATTCTCATTACGAATTCTGACGAAGAATTCTCATTCTGAATTCTCAATCCGAATTCATCTATTAAACAGAATCTGATCATCTTTGTTGTATACACTCTGAATTTATTCAGACTCCGAATATTTCATTCCGAACATTCATTTTGGTTATGCCTTTATATTTTGTCTACTCTTTATTATCTTCCTTACACTCCGAACTTTCACTCCGAACCTTCACTCCGAATCTTTTGAGTTATATTTTAAACGGTGTCGTACATTCTGTTACACTTGTTTTGTTATAAAACGATGTTGTTTTTTTTGTTATAAACTAACCGTTGACAAAGTGACATGTGTACAGGTCCCTCTGGTTTTTAAGGAAAATATGACCGTTGGGAAGGAGACCAACCTTACCTATAAATAGGAGCTCATTTGAAAGAGCTCACAACTGATGGATGAACAACTTGGTTATTGTGCATACATTCTATTGAAGTGATTTCTAGAGAGAGAGGCTCTTATTAACTCTCAAAGCTTCGTGCGACTCTGAATGTTGGTGATTACATTCAAGGACTTCCGGGGATAAGAAGACAGAGGTTTCCAACACCTTGAAGTTGAGGGCTTCCTTGCTGAGGAAGACAGAGGTTTCCAACTACCTTGAAGTTGAGGGCTTGCAGGGATAGCAAGACAGAGACTCCGATCTTCGTATCGAGGGTTTACCCTGGTGTGGGTAAGACAGACTTTCTTGAAAGTATAAATCAATGGACCTTTATCCAAGGTTGTTGGATACCCTTCTCTTTGGGTTAAAAGACTTATATCTTGTTACTTGTAGTTTTACTACTTGTTTATTTCCACTGTATTTTGTATTATAAGGAAAGTATAACTTTCTTATACTTCCTTACTTGTACACTGTTTCATTTAGATTCTATATGCTTTAAGGTAGAATCTCATATTGTAATCTTTTGTTAAGTTTCAATTTCCAGAACCATATTTTCGGAACCTACTTTCGGAATCTCTTTCAAAGTTTTCATTTGATATTAAAGGTGTTGTGAATTTGCTTAAGTTTAACTTTGTTAAACTTAGCCCTTTACTTTACTTAAGGAAAACATAGTTAATCGTAACGAACTTTAAAGGTTCCAAAGGAATTTTTAAAGTTTACAATTCACCCCCTCTTGTAAATTGAGCATCTACATCATTATTTCGATCCTACAGCACAATGTGTTTATCTTGATGCATGTCTGTTTGTATCTGAACAAACTATTTACATCCAATCACATGTCCTTATGACATAATGGATTTACATCATAATATGACTTTTATGATATCCATTTTTCATTACAGTTGTAATATGGTTGTGGGATATCTCTATTATTTGAAAATAATTTCATAAAATATAATGGAAGTTTCTGCTAATTGCAACATTGATATTACTTACATCAAATTTTGGATGTATAACATATGCGTTCAGGAATTTCTCCATGATACATGTTTGTTGATCAATGTTGATATGTAAGACTTCATCATCAATCATCCTCATTAACATTAATGTCATTATATTGATAAGGTAATGTGAATTTAGGAATTAATCCACGCTACATTATAATGATTGATGAATGCTTGGTCGAGATATTCTTCGGTGTCCCAACCCAAAGAAACTCATATCACCTGACCATGAATACAATTCACTTTATTATTCCTTAATTACTTAAAGGAATGTTGCGAAGTATATATAAATCTATCTTATACTTGGAATAGTTCACGTTTACTTGTTGAACTATTTCCAAAATCTTTGGGACATACCTTTATTTATAAAGGATCCTTTGTCCAAACTAAAGACGTCAATAATACCAAAAGTGTTTAGTTGTGCCAATACTAAATTCCATACTTTGTATATTCATGGTGTCCACTTTTAGTATTACCTGAAAACGAATTATATTGTAACAACTGGTTATAAGTCTTACATTTATATTCTTCACTAATTACATATGATTCATGTATTATTGAACTAGTGACTGATTTTACCAAAAACTAAATTCATTCTAGAACCTGAAGGAACACCTCCTTGCATCAAAGGACAGATGAGATTAATGCTTGGGGTTATACTCAATAATAGTTCAACACGAATCATTCATTTGAAATTAATAATTCGTGTACTTCTCACCACTGGCATAGGTATCACCCTTTCACAGTCACTTAGAGAATACACCTAACTTCTAATAATGTTTCTATAATTACTTGGAAACTATATTTAAATACACATATGTAAAAGGAATATAGTATTAAATACCCAAGTAGTAAAAATAAAACATTACATTGATGAATATTCCTGATATAGAAGCGGAAACTTTCTTATTTAAATTAGTTTATTTCTTTTAAACTTTCAATGTTTTATTTTATAATATGAAATGAAAATAACTTTTTTGATACCTCATTAATTGAAGGATGTCGTGAATGTGTCATTGGAATTAAATGCCTTTGACCTTTTCACATTGTCTTTCAAATTATTCTCCATGAGAATTAAAACTTAATAGTATTTTATTCTTATTTACTTGGAAAACCATACCTAGATAGGTAATGAAGCATTTTCTCAATAATTGATCATTTTATAAATTAAAACAAGACTTGAGTAATGTGGGTAAAATGATATGATAAAGGGATCCATTTAAAGATCATGATGAATATTTCAATTTACACATACCGGTGTAACCATCACCTTATTCATATCATTTCTTTGATTTCTCCTTACGAACATCTCAGAGATGATACTTCATGTTTATATCATCCATGTATTGGTTTAGCGACTGCAAATGACACCAGACATTGATGAAAGCATAATGATATTACTCTCTTATGCTTTGTACATTAGTCTCTTGTAAGAAATTTTCACCTTCGCTTCTTGAGGTAGTTTAGTAGTGTTGGAGGCACTGGCACCTTGAGTTTCCTATATTGTATTACTAAGCGCACGGGCATGTACTAATCATGGATACTCATGTTAGTGTGAACATTTAATTTGTCCAATATTTATTGTAGTTTAAACTTGTGGTATAATTTTTCATTTTTCTACAAAAAAAAATAGTAGATGAGTGCCTTTTATCTGGATTACTGATTTAAAATTTTGATTAATTACTTAAATCATTTAATCTCTCCCACTATTTTAGTGCATTCTAGGAACCCTCTATGCTAGAATCAGAATACTCTCAAGCTCGAGTATTTTAGTGGCAAGGATATCGAAACCACCCCTCATAGTCTACAAGCTATGGCTACGCCACTACTTGGAGGGTTCTAGAGAGGCTTTTGGCTGGCTGGCCGCTTTAACTTTTGGTTCCATGAACTGTTGAGTGAAGTCCCATCTTCTAAAATCAGAACTTGATAATCTTAATGCTTTCCTCTAAAATTACAACAAGCTAGTTATAGCAATTTATTTGTTGTAATTTTAGTTAAGTCGACCCATCACTCTTATAAAGATTCCCCAGTAGTAAGAGGAACCCTTATCTATGGCATGATTTTCACCACAAACAACTAGTTCTATCCAAATTTAAATGACAGAAGGTTGTTTAGACTTAATATATTATTGAGGGTTTTATTATTTTTAATGTGATGAAAGAAATCATTTTCTATTTTATAATCACGTACTATGTGATCGCACTCACAACTGACCATGCATGAAATAAAAATATATATCAAGTCACATGTTCATTTAAACTTGAATGCTTGTTTATTATTATTCTATGTGATCACGTTGTAACTACACATTCACAAAATAATAAACCTTGCAGAGAAAAAATGAAAAACATGATCATGATCCGATTCTAATGGTTGATCCGTTGAGTGAATAAAGGACCAACCAAAACCCTAGGGTAAGTACCTTTAGTCACGTGGCTTGCAACTTTAATAGTAATTTCTTCTCATCCAAGGTATCCAACTTCTATCTGGTGTGTCACCGTCACTTGGCGCGAAGTGCGTCATACCTCGTCTCATCCTTATACAAAAGTACTCACGTGCAAATGAGGGTATCTCAGAGTATAAAATTACAACTCTGAGAATGGGCGCGTAGGCCCTTATATATATAATTCCACTTGAGATGACATGCAGATCATCTTTTATTTGAATAAAATAATTATTTCAAACCGAAAAGCAATAATTAAATAAATTAATTAAATAAAAGGCAACGGACATACATCAGTCCGTCTCCAGCTCATGATCAGTTTATGCATTAACTCACGTACATAAAATAAATGCAGAATAAAATTAAACTTGCATTAAAATAATACTTGAGGTAATTTGATTGAATTAAAAATTTCGCTCTTATTTTTAATTCAATAGTTACGTCGTTCGGTTTAAATTTATTAATTTAACTTTAAAACTAAAATTAAATTAATGAATTCATTTAATTAATCGCACAATTAAATTATTTATGCCACATTAATTTTAATAACCAAAAATAAATATTTAATTAATTTAATAATCATATGTAATTTAATTAATTATTTTAATTAACTTTTGACTAAATTAAAACAAATGGGCCCATAAAAAACCAGGCAAGGCCTATGCCGGTCAGGGTGAACCTGCACAGGCCCAGTCCGGGCTATTCTGACCCCGTGCAGAGGCATTCTGGGTCAACTGGGTCTGCTCGAGCCTGTTCCAAGCTGGACCAACCATCATGGACCTATTTTGGGGCATACCCATGCGGTGTAGATAGTTACCTCACACCGGAATGTGATCATGGAGTCAACAGGTTCAGCAGGTGGCCGCAGTCAGGTTCGCCAAGCAAGGCAAGCCCCGGGTCCACGGAGCAGGTGGAGGAGAATGCAGCACAGTGATTTGCAGCTACTGCAGCCCGGTGAAGGGTAGGTTGATAGCCACCGGGGCACTGGCTGGGTGCACTCCAAGGAGAAGGGAAGTGGGAGGCCGTTTATTGGTTCAACCGGCCTGGAGAAGAGGAGAGGCGGTAGGAGGGGCGACCATCATCACCCCTGGTGGTGGCATGTGCACCTCGCGACACGGGGCAAGAGTGGAAAAACGGGGGCCTCTCAGCCCCCCGAAAACACTTTTTTTATCATGACCTACACATGCAGATCATCACCCCCCCCCCCCCTCATTTTTTTTTATTTTTTTAACTGTGACCTGCTTTGCAGGTCACCTTTGCACTCCTTTTTTATTGACTTGTAAAAGCAGGTCTTCTCCCTTTTTTTATATAAACTTGACCCACTTGGGTCCTCTCCCCTTTTTAAATTTTTTTTCCTAAACCTATATAGGTTTTGGAAAATAATAAGATTAATATAATATTAAAATATTAATATAATAAAATTATTACAATAATAAAATTATTATTATAATAGAACTATTATTATTACAGTGAAATTATTATAATAATAATTTTTATGAAAACTCACCGAAAAACACTATTCTAGTGGAAATAAGGGATTTGGATAAATGAAATTGAGGATCATAGATCTAAAACCTCGTATATATTAACCATTGTTAAATCTAAACTAAATTCTCCGGATGACCACAGAATGGTCATCTGATGTCAGATTTACACATAGTCTACGGCTTTGGGACTATATTGATGACCTCTTCATAAATTAATGAAAATTTCATTTTTCTTAGATTAAAATTGACACGTATCTCTCTAATATGACTTTATGGAACTAGGCATCCAACGGAAGCCCCAAATAGGTGGTTTTTTAAAAAAAATCACTGAATATTGACGTAAACTTGTCGACATCTATGAACAGCAACTCAGTCTTAGTCGAGGACCACATGTGAAGGATTTTAAGAACAAAAATAAAATTTAAAGTACCTGGTTTAATTCTAAATCCACACACAACGTCTTCTCATCGTTGTAGATTATTTCTTGAAGAATTTGAATTCAAATTCCTCTAGATCATCCACTCAAACTTCAAGGAATCTGTGGGAGTGTCATTCACCGTAATCCTGGTGCTAGCGTAGAATACCGATGACTCCTTCGATGCTCTAACGATCACTACATCGCTTCGCTAGTGATGCCCAAGAGAGAGCTCCTTATGAGCTCCTTCGATCCAGAGAATCTCTCCCTAGATCATTGGAGAGAGAAGTGGAGAGAGAATCCCTGAGAATAGTACTTGGAAAAAGCCCCTCCTCTTCTGTATATAGTGCTTAATTAAAATACCCAGTATAGCCTCACTGGCCCCAGATACTTAACACACTATCAACGACATTTTATGACAACTAATCTGAGTCAAAAATATTATTATCATTCACTTATAATATATTAAAATATATTATGTGATAATAATTGAGTCATTAACACAACTCGTCGCTCCCATAAATATTAATTGAATCTTGAATAATTTAATATTCGTGAATTAATATTTTTCATCTATTTACATAAAATTTTCAAATACATTTAATAAATAAATTCAATACTTGTTATTATAAACTCAAATAATATTAATTCATTTATTTATTTGGTGATCATTTTACCTTGCACAAATCCCAAACCCCAGGGGCGTGGCCCACCATGTCCAAAACTCTTATTCAATTGAATAGGGAAAATTCTTGAATACTTTATTGTGTGCGACCCTCTAGGACCTTATCTCAACAGTAGTGAATAGTATTCACAGACTAAGAGTGAGATATGGAAACCTGTTATGGCCCCTGAAGAGATAAGGATTTTCACAGTAGCGACAACCAACCTACGAACATGCACTGTGTCATATAATCTCTTTGTCTTTAATATCTCATAAAGGAGGATGCACTCATGTGTCATCACCCTTATCTTTCTTTATTGTTTGTGCTTATAACTGGATGGATTTACCCTCAACTATCATGGCCACGGTCTTATAAAGGTACCTCCATACATATCAACATGGCCTGAGATTTATTACTTCCATAACCCAGAAGCGACAAATCCTTTCTTGACCATTCAACAAATGCCATACCCCCAACTACGTACCCAACACAAACTACCTTGCCATGACTTTATTGCCATGTTTTTCTTCTTGAATCAAAGTACACAATCAAATGACATACATTGGTAATGATCTCAAGTCAGGAGACCATTATACATGATCGTAGATAGGAACATACAATGACACTTGAAACATGTGGTGTTCCTATTGACAGGTCTATCCTCATGATCTCACTACTATAGATCACCAAGTGCGAAGTTCATGAGAAGAAGTCTCGATTCTTATGATCCCCCAGCACCTGATAGTTAAACATATACTATGTCCAATCAGTAAGATGTATCTAGACTATATAACATATATTTAAGATTAATTTCATAGTATCTATAGGTTCTCATTATAGCCTAGGAGCTACTATAACCTTTCAATACGACAATTAATATTTGAACATTACCATTTCAATAGTGGATGCAGAGAAGTGTACACTATAATGGTAAGATGACATCATGTATAGCTAACTTTATACCTAATATGGTAATCAAAAGTACTGAATAGTTGCGTCTAGGGAACCCACTATTTCAACATTCAGATTCTTTCCATTTACTTTAAATGTTTGACTGTTGGTTCTAGAAACTTCCACCGTACCATGGTTGTAACACCCCAAGATTTTATGAAAAATATTATTTTTAATGTCTTGTGTTGTACGCTACACCAAAATTAGCTTGTGATATATGCAACACCGTATTTTCTTGCAGTATACGCAACACTATTCTTGGCTCGCGTTAAACACAATTTCAAGTTTGTTTTGTAGAAAATATTATACGCAACATTATGTATAGATTTTGTTTAATGTATAAATGAAATAAGTTTTGATTTTTTTATATGCAACACCAAACAGAAATTTCACTACACGCAGCCCTGACTTGGCTTCTATTACACGCAATAAAGACCTTCCTCGATAGTGTGTGTAGTACGCAATACCGAGTTTCACTAAATGAGATATTATTATAATATTATTATGAACTAGCCGTTATGAATAGTAATACCCACTTTTTGAAATTTAATAAATTTTATATTTCAAAATGGACTTCATTTTTGGATTCGGAATATTGAAATTATCTTAGGGTGAAATTTTGGTACTTTTCAGATAACTTTCATATTCTGATGAATAGTGAAAATTACAAAATTTTAATTAAAAACAACTTTTTTAATCGAAATAATTAATAGTGATAAATTATAAATTTGAGTGCTTTTAAAGTATATTTAGAATATATTTTTACCATTTAATACAATATTGGTCATTGGATGTAATTTCATATTTAAACCATACATAAACAAGTTTCAATCTTTTGATAGTTATTATCTCTTAAAAAAACGCGATTTGTTTTGACGACGGGAATTAATTTTTAAATTAATTAATGCAACTGATATGTTTTGAATTTGGTAAAATAGACATAATTTTTGAATTCATAATTTCAAATATAGCTTAGGCCTAATTTTTGGTATTTTTCTGGAAACTTTCATTTTTTGATGAATAGTGAAACCACTAAGTGGTAGTTAAAAAACTATATTTTTAATAAAACATAATTTTACCGCTTCTGTGAGTGGAATTTCGAAACCCCGAGAGACATGGTTAATATCAAGGACTAAAATGTGGTTAAATGAGATGAAAATATTTTTTTGGTGAATAGTAACTTTTTACTTTTATTTACCACAGTTAAAAGTAAATAGGATAATTAAGGGTAAAAATGATATTATTATTAACCTAACACATGTCTTAATTCTATTGGATAAATTTAATTAGACAAAAAACAACCTAAGGAATAAAATATGACCATTTAGGCCCACTTGGATTAGATTAGGACATTTAATATTAATTTATTTAAAGAAGGGTTAAAATAGTTAAAATCAAAGCTTAATAAGTAAATCATTTTTAATATAGGGTTATAAATAATATATATTCGTCTATAAATATTCATTATAAAGATAAAATTATTTCCTAAATAATTGTATTTTATTTATAATTTTTAGACATTAAATAATTTAATTTATCTATGAGACAAAGATGATGCAGTAATTATCTTATTAATGGAATATTGACATAATTGATGTTATAAATACCCAAATAAATGTAATTTGAGACTTTTTATGAATTAAACTAATTTTATAGGTTAATAGGACATGTTAGTATTGATTTAGTTAACCTTTTTTGAACTAATCATTCTGTTATGAGTTTCACAAAAATAAATTACCAAATAGTGTCAAAATTGACGTAAAATAGTTTTTAAAACAAATATATATATTATTAATTGTTATTTTATTCATAAAAATTTAAGGATTGGCCAAATGACTTAGATAAGGTTATATATACTAATAATAAACAACTTGGGGTTCGTTTGGCTTGTTATAGTAAATTTATTAACCTTATAGTGTAAGAAAACAAGAAGACACGGTAAAAGTTAAATTATCTAACTTAAAGTTAAATCTAAATGATAAGGTTAAAATAGAAACCTAAACTTGTCTAAATTATATTGGATTAGAGGATTTCTACCCATCCCCACCTTTTATTCTAAATAGCTCAATTTGGAGCTATTAAAAACTGAATATGACTATATAATAAAATAATATATTTAGTTATTCCAAAGGTGCCCCTCTCCTCCCTTATAAAAGGGCACCTCCTCCCTATCTTCCTCACACCACTTTGAGCCTTCAAGCTCGGACAACCCCTAAAAACTTCCCTTATAAACTTCCCTATAAACATCCTAGAGGTCCTAGTATTCTTCAAAGACCAATTTTAGTGCCCTAAGAGGAGGTCTCAATGAGGTGCTTCAAAGAAGAGGTAATGTCTGTTACCGATTCTTTCAACTTTATTTCTTCTTCCACTTCTTCTTATTTAGTTGTTTAATTATTAAGTAATAACATCAGTATCAATAATATACTGATATTATATTATAATTATGAAACAACCATAGTTCACCATCTATCCGTCCTACGGAAAACGAAATCGCCGCGCATGAGTACGTACGGAATACCGTCTCCACACCGTGGTGTAATCTATTTTCCACCACCACCTTACTTGGATGGGTATAATGGTGAAAGTAATGAATATATATGATTATTGTAAAGTGATATTGATTCTGTAATATTATACATACACTTTAATACAATTCCATGATCATGGGAATGATATCATCGCTCGTGCGTACGTACGGACTACCGTCTCCACGAACGCGATGAGATTCATTTTCCATGATTAACCATTAAAGAATGATTATAAAGTATATATAATGTATAATAATGAAATATATGACATAATAATTCTACTGTATTTATGTATATATATGTGTATGTCATATTTTTAATTTCATTCAATTCAATAAGGAAACGAAAACAGCGTTCATGCATACGTACGGCCTACCGTCTCCATGGACGGTGTATTTCCTTTCTTTTTATAGATCTATAATATATATGTATATGATGAATATATATTATATATAAATAATGTTTTACACTCTGTAATTATGTAAATCAGGATATAAGTAATAATATCATGAATGACAAGTCGAAACACATACGATAAATGAAATGATTTTACCCAAAATGCTACTTTAACATGGAATTTACAAAAGAACGGGTAATATAAAGTCATAAGTGAAACATATATGATATCATAACAATGAATATAATTATGTAATAATTCAATGATATTATTTAAATCATTATACAGGAGGTTCGGATCCATATGAAGCATATCAGACCTAAGGTAAGGGATAACTTTTCCAATCTCGTTTTTTATCTGAAATTGTTTATTCGTAAGTACTTACTGGGGTTATATTTATCATACATGTCCCTATTTTCTAAAAATGGTTCCATATATGTTTAAATTCCATTTTTACCCATTTTGACTTTTACTACATGGTATGTATGGAATCTTTCTTTTACGAGGCACTTTTTGACTTTTCCAGCAAAAGTACGAGAAGAATGTTTTTTTAACTTATACGGCATGAACTGATTTTTACAGTTTCATAAAGCCTAATTTTCATAAATCTTACTCTACAATATTTCAAGACTATTTTCAAAAAAATACTTTTCTTTTAAAATTGCATGGCATTTTGTGAAAAGAAAATTGATTTTGAAGAAAAAAAGGATATTTTCTTCAAGAATTCTTTTCAAGTATTTTATCAAAACCATTTTCCATATAAGATGACATTATTTCATATGTTTATGTTTCAAGTATAATGTCTCTATGATTTACATGGTTTCACTTTTCTTATGATGAAATTATATCCATTTGTTTTATATAGATTATGTGATGATGGGATGATTTTTATGAAACCCATTTTATTCGTTGGGTTATTATGAATGATGTATGTTTATTTTGTGGCACAAGTAAGAATGATTTCATTATGAGATGGGTGGGACCTATATCTCCCTCCAATTCATTGGGTAATGGTTTATATCTCATGAGATTGACATGGATGGAATGGTAAGTTAATCCGGTTCAGAATTACAGGACTAGAACAAGGAGTGAACTCGATTCAGAAAGGGACTTTGTCCAATAAGATGGTCTTGGCAGCAATGCCTTGGCTACTATGGAAATCATTACATGTGCTTAATGGATGCCACAATTACATGTTTTATTCCCATGATATTTTATCATGATTTATGTTCCATTATGATATATGCCTTATGTACTTCCATGTTTTATGTCGTTGCTCAAGATTTTGATGTTTAAACATTATGTTCATGTTTTTAAGTTCAAATGTATATGGTATGTATTATTTTATCCATGCTTACCCTTACTGAGCATTTGAGCTCACCCTTTTTATGTTTTATTTTCCCCCATGATTAAAAGAAAGGTTTTAGGTAAGGAAACAAAAATTGCAAGATCTTTATGGGAGATGTTGAAGATCTTTCACCACGATTAGAAGATTACGTTCCAAGTTTCCAAAGACACTAAACTATTACGGTCCTTGTGTGTCTGTTTTTGTTATGTATTAAGTATTTCTCAAAAGTATTGAAATATCTATGTGCGTCAAGATTTGGGTCTCTACAATTGGTATAAGAGTAATGGTTTAGTTAACCTTTGGAAACTAGGATGCGAAAACTTTAGTGAGATCCCTAGAAATATTTCTAATGTATGTCTAGGGATGTCCCTATGGTTAAGTATAAGTATAGGTTATAGTCCTAGAATTACGGTAATGATATTAGAATTAAACCTAAGATGTTAGATGTCGAAGGTACTCCCCCTTGATTTTGTTATTTTCCTTATATGATTTTTTCCTCTCACAGAATTCTTTTTGTGTTTTAGTCAATGGAGGGAACCAGAAGGAATTTAGTTAACATTGAATCCAATAGAAAAATTGGTGACTATGAGAAACGAAATTTCGCAATGCCTAGAGAGAAAGATATTGTGATTATGCCGAATCAGTCATCACGATATATGATTAACAAGGTGAAATTTTGTGGTATTCCTAATTCATCAAATAAGAGGAAGATAGACTTTTATGCATGTTCACATGTTGAGGTGCATAAACAAGGGAAGATTGAGATTTCTAAAGAAGGGAAGAAGAACCTTGATGAATACATCAAATGGAGGGAAAGATGTTACCTGTGTGGAGAGAAGGGTCATAAAGTGACCGATTGTTATGGAGTTCAATGTCTTATCTATGGAGAACATGGGAATTACCCAACTCAATGCCCTGACCTAAGAGGTTACTTCTAAATCAAGGATGGACTTATTCCATGACAATCATTGAAGAGGATGTATTGAAGTGTTTATGTATTGGTGTTAAATAATAATGTTGTTGAGGTACTTTTATGGTATATTGGAATATCTATGTATTGGTCAATTGTGGTTTTCAATAAGAATATGGTACTGGTAACCATGAAAAGTGACTAAAATACTTTTGGAAAGCAGATGATATGCGCATAATGAATGGATAAGGAGAAAATAATATGTTTGATAGTATTCATGAGCTCATGACTGATTTAAGGACAAAGTGATACCATGGTTTGAGTATATCGAAATTTTGGGATTTTGGTATATGGAAAGAGATAAGTTTTGACAGCATCCATGTTTTCAGTAAGGTTCAATGGGTATTCATTTTTTCCGAGAATACAAGATTAAGGTATTCACATGTTTGGAATGCGATCAAAAAGATATATCTTGTGATATATGAGGGATAAATGATGGTATTCACATGCTTGTTATATGACCTTTTTAGTAATCATTCTCTTTATACTATAAGATTAGACAGAAGTATTTTAGAAAAGCCTAAATGTTGGAATGGATTAAGTTGGAAATCAGATAGTATTGTTTAAGGATAGAGCTTTTTGATATTATAGTATAGTTTTAGAAAAAAATACAACCTTCAGGACGGGCGACAACCCATCGCGTCGGACAAGGCTGTGGAAATCGAACCCACAACCGAAGTACGACAGGCCTTTATCGCCTACCACTGGCCTACAGGAAGTCCCTGGTTAGTAGAAACTAGTTTTATTTTATTAAGCGGTATGATATATGAAGTATAAGTTCATTTTTGGAATCGTATATGATTAACCTCACCATAGATGGACTTATGTATATTTGATAACATTTTCTAACCTTTTGTTTGAAACAGATGGAATGACCAATCATTCTATCACATGATCTGTTAACACTTCACTAATAACAAATTCAACTTCATTTCTTTAAGAGATGAAGTGGAAATTGTTCAAAGCACAAACAATAGTGAGATTGTACCAAAATCAAGCAAGTATTTCTTCTAATTCAAAATTTTCAACTTTAGGGAAATGATACTGAAAACCAACCATGTTTTCCTAGTGCTCTTATATTCGATTAATCATATGGTACCTTAGATCATCACAAATTTATGGCTTTGTGATTTATGGCTTTTTCATAGCCATGTTCTCTACCACTCTCCATCAGAACATGATGGTTAGATTTTTCCTCCATATCCATATTTTCACCTATGTTCTCCTATGTAAAACCCAGTGATGAGTTATTTGGGTATCCGTTATGTTTCTAACATTCCTTTTTTAAATGAAGTTTTAGTATTCCTTTTTACGATGTGGGTTTCTATGAAAGAAACTCTTGTGTAATAAACCATTTATAACCCCGACGAATTTTGAAGGAGAAATTCATTTTAAGGGGGGTAGAATGTAACACCCTGATATTTTATGAAAAATATTCCTTTTAATGTCTTGTGTTGTCTGCTACACCAAAATTATCTTGTGATATACGCAACACCATATTTTCTTGCATTATACGCAACACTATTCTTGGCTTGCGTTATACACAATTTCATTTTTGTTTTGTAGAAACTATTCTACGCAACATTATGTATAGATTTTGTTTAATGTATAAATGAAATAAGTTTTGATTATTTTATACGCAACACCAAACAGAGATTTCACTACACGCAGTCCTTACTTTTCTTGCATTGCATGCAATAAAGTCCTTCCTCGATAGCGTGTGTAGTACGTAATACCGAGTTTCACTAAACGAGATATTATTATAATATTATTATGAACTAGCCATTATGAATAGTAATACCCACTTTTTGAAATTTTATAAATTTTATCTTTCAAAATGGACTTCATTTTTGGATTTGGAATATCGAAATTAGCTTAGGGTGAAATTTTGGTACTTTTCAGATAACTTTCATATTCTGATGAATAGTGAAAATTACTAAATCTTAATTAAAAACAACTTTTTTAATCGAAATAATTAATAGTGATAAATTATTAATTTGAGTGATTTTAAAGTATATTTAGAATATATTTTTACCATTTAATACAATGTTGGTCATTGGATGTAATTTCACATTTAAACCAGACATAAACAAGTGTCAATCTTTTGATAGTTATTATCTCTTAAAAACACGCTATTTATTTTGACAATGGAAATTAATTTTTAAATTAATTAATTCAACTGATATGTTTTGAATTTGTTAAAATATACATCATTTTTTAATTCATAATTTCAAATATATCTTAGGCCTATTTTTGGTATTTTTCTGGAAACTTTCATTTTTTGATGAATAGTGAAACCACTAAGTGGTAGTTAAAAAACTGAATTTTTAATAAAACTTATTTTTACCGCTTCTGTGAGTGGAATTTCGAATGTTCGAGAGACACGGTTAATATCAAGGACTAAAATGTGGTTAAATGAGATGAAAATATTTTTTTGGGGAATAGTAACTTTTTACTTTTATTTTCCACAGTTAAAAGTAAATATGATAATTAAGGGTAAAAATGATATTATTATTACCCTAACACATGTACTAATTCTATTGGATAAGTTTAATTCGACCAAAAACAACCTTAGTAATAAAATATGACCATTTAGGCCCACTTGGATTAGATTAGGACATTTAATATTAATTTATTTAAAGATGTGTTAAAATAGTTAAAATCAAAGTTTAATAAGTAAATCATTTTTAATATAGGGTTATACATAAGATAAATTCGACTATAAATATTAATTGTAAATCTAAAATGATTTCCTACATAATGGTATTTTATTTATAATTTTTCAACATTAAATAATTTAATTTATCTATGAGACAAAGATGATGCAGTAATTATCTTATTAATGAAATATTGACATAATTGATGTTATAAATATTCAAATAAGTGTAATTTGAGACTTTTTATGAATTACACTAATTTTATAGGTTAATATGACATGTTATTAGTGATTTAGTTAACTTATTTTGAACTAATAATTTTTTTATGATTTTCACAAAAATCAATTACCAAATAGTGTCAAAATTGACATAAAATAGTTTTTAAAAACATATTATATTATTAATTGTTATTTTATTCCTAAAAATATAAGGCTCGGCCAAATGACTTAGATACGGTTATATATATTAATAATAACCAACATGGGGTTCTTTTGTCTTGTTATAGTAAGTTTATTAACCTTATAGTGTAAGAAAACAAGAAGACACTGTAAAAGTTAAATTATCTTACTTAAAGTTAAATCTAAATGATAATGTTAAAATAGAAACCTAAACTTGTCTAAATTCTATTGGATTAGAGGATTTCGACCCATTCCCACCTTATCTTTTAAATAAATCAATTTTGAGCTATTAAAAACCGAATATGACTTTATAATAAAATAATATTTTTAGTTATTCCAAAGGTGCCCCTCTCCTCCCTTATAAAAGGGCACCTCCTCCCTCTCTTCCTCACACCACTTTGAGCCTTAAAGATCGGCCAAACCCTGAAAAATTATCTTCTCCACTTCCCTAGAAACATCCTAGAGGTCATGGTCTTCTTCAAAGACCAATTTTAGTTCCCTAATAGAAGGTCTCAAAGAGGCACTTCAAAGAAGAAGTAATGTCCGCTACCGATTCTTTCAACTTTATTTCTTCTTCCACTTATTCTTCTTTAGTTTCTTCATTATGAAGTAATAACATCAGTATCAATAATATACTGATATGCTATTATAAGTATGAAACAACCATATTTTTCCATCTATCCATCCTACGGAAAACGAAATCACCACACGTGCGTACGTACAGAATACCGTCTCCACGTCGTGGTGTAATCTATTTTCCACCACCACCTTACTTGGATGGGTATAATGGTGAAAGTAATGAATATATATGATTATTGTAAAGTGATATTTATTATTTAATATTATACATACACTTTAATACAATTCCAAGATCATGGGAATGATATCATCGCTCGTGCGTACATACGGACTACCGTCTCCACGAACGCGATGAGATTCATTTTCCATGATTAACCATTCAAGATTGATTATAAAGTATATATAATGAATAATAATGAAATATATGACATAATAATGCTACTGGAGTTATGTATATATATATTTATGTCATATTTTTAATTTCATTCAATTCAATAAGGAAATGAAAACAACATTCATGCATACGTACGGCCTACCGTCTCCATGAATGGTGTATTTCCTTTCTTTTTATAGATCTATAATATATATGTATATGATGAATATATATTATATATAAATAATTTTTTACACTCTAGAATTATGTAAATCAGGATATAAGTAATAATATCAAGAACGACAAGTTGAAACACATACGATAAATGAAATGATTTTACCCAAAACGCTACTTTAACATGGAATTTACAAAAGAACGGGTAATATAAAGTCATAAGTGAAACATATATGATATCATAACAATGAATATGATTATTTAATAAGTAAATGACATTATTTAAATCATTATACAGGAGTTTCAGATCCATACGAAGCATATCGGACCTAAGGTAAGGGATAACTTTTCCAATCTCGTTTTTTATCCGAGATTTTTTATTCGAAAGTATTTACTGGGGTTATATTTATCATCCATGTCCCTATTTTCTAAAAATGGTTTCATGTATGTTTAAAGTCCCTTTTACCCATTTTGAATTTTACTACATGGTATGTATGGAATCTTTCTTTTACAAGGTACTTTTTGACTTTTCTGGCAAAAGTACGAGAAGAATGTTTTTTTAACTTATGCGGCATGAATGGATTTTTACAGTTTCATAAAACATAATTTTCATAAAGCTTACTCTAAAATATTTCAAGACTATTTTCAACAAAATACTTTTCTTTTAAAATTGTATGGAATTTTGTGAAAAGAAAATTTATTTTGAAGAAAAAAGGATATTTTCTTCAAGAATTATTTTCAAGTGTTTTATCAAAACCATTTTCCATCTAAGATGACATTATTTCATATGTGTATGTTCAAAGTATAATATATCTATGATTTACATGGTTTCACTTTTCTAATGATGAAATGATATCCATTTGTTTTATATGGATTATGTGATGATGGGATGATTTTTATGAAACCCATTTTATTCGTTGGGTTATTATGAATGATGTATGTTTATTTTGTGGCACAAGTAAGAATTATTTAATTATGAGATGGGTGGGACCTATTTATCCCTCCAATGAATTGGGTAATGATTTATATATCATGAGATAGACATGGATGGAATGGTAATTTAATCTGGTTCAGTATTATAGGACTGGAACGAGGAGTGAACTCGATTCAGAAAGGGACTTTGTCCAACAAGATGGTATTGGCAGCAATGCCTTGGCTACTATGGAAATCATTACATGTGCTTAATGGATTCCACAATTACATGTTTTATTCCCATGATATTTTATATTGATTTATGTTCCATTATGATCTATGCCTTATGTACTTCCATGTTTTATGTCGTTGCTCAAGATTTTGATGTTTAAACATTATGTTCATGTTTTTAAGTTCAAATGTATATGGTATGTTTTATTTTATCCATGCTTACCCTTACTGAGCATTTGAGCTCACCCTTTTTATGTTTTATTTTCCCCCAGGATTAAAAGAAAGGTTTTAGGTAAGGAAACAAAAAGTGGAAGATCTTTATGGGAGATTTTGAAGATCTTTCACCACGATTAGAAGATTATGTTCCAAGTTTCCAAAGACACTAAACTATTAAGGTCCTTGTGTGTCTGTTTTTGTTATGTATTAAGTATTCCACAAAATTAATGCAATATCTATGTATGTCAAGCTTTGGGTCCCTTCAATTGGTATCAGAGGAAAGTTTTAGTTAACCTTTGGAAACTAGGATGTGAAAACTTTAGTGAGATCCCTAGAAATATTTCTATGTTATGTCTAGGGATGTCCCTAAGGTTAAGTATAAGTATAGGTTATAGTCATAGAATTACGGTAATGATATTAGAATTAAACCTAATATGTTAGATGTCGAAGGTACTCCCCCTTGATTATGTTATTTTCCTTGTATGATTTTTTCCTCTCACAGAATTCTTTTTCTGTTTTAGTCAATGGAGGGAACCAGAAGGAATTCAGTTAACATTGAATCCAATGGACAAATTGGTGACTATGAGCAACGAAATTGCGTAATGCCTAGATAGAAAGATATTGTGATTATGCCGAATCAGTAATCACGATATATGATTAACAAGGTGAAATTTAGTGGTATTCCTAATTCATCAAATAAGAGGAAGATAGACTTTTATGCATGTTCGCATGTTGAGGAGCATAAAGAAATGAAGATTGAGATTTCTAAAGAAGCTAAGAAGAACCTTGATGAATACATCAAATGGAGGGAAAGATTTTATCTGTGTGGAGAGAAGGGTCATAAAGTGACCGATTGTTATGGAGTTTAATGTCTTATCTGTGGAGAACATGGGCATTACCCAACTCAATGCCCTGACCTAAGAGGTTACTTCTAAATCAAGGATGGACTTATTCCATGACAATCATTGAAGAGGATGGATTGAAGTGTTTATGTATTGGTGTTAAATAATAATGTTGTTGAGGTACTTTTATGGTATATTGTAATATCTATGTATTGGTCAATTGTGGTTTTCAATAAGAATATGGTACTGGTAACCATGAAAAGTGACTGAAATATTTTTGGAAAGCAGATGATATGCACATAATGAATGGATAAGGAGAAAATAATGTGTTTGATAGTATTCATGAGCTCATGACTGATTTAAGGACAAAGTAATACAATGGTTTGAGTATATCGAAATTTTGGGATTTTGGTATACGGAAAGAGATAACTTTTGACAGCATCCATTTTTTCAGTAAGGTTCAATGGGTATTCATTTTTCCCGAGAATACAATATTAAGGTATTCACATGTTTGGAATGCGATCAAAAAGATATATCTTGTGATTTATGAGGGATAAATGATGGTATTCACGTGCTTGTTATATGACCTTTTTAGTAATCATTCTCTTTATACTATAAGATTAGACAGAAGTATTTTCGAAAATCCTAAATGTTGGAATGGATTAAGTTGGACATCAGATATTATTGTTTAAGGATAGAGATTTTTGATATTATAGTATAGTTTTAGAAAAAAAGACAACCTTCAGTATGGGCGATAGCCCATCGCGTCAGACAAGCCTGTGGAAATCGAACCCACAACCGAAGTGCGACAGGCCTTTATTGCCTACCACTGGACTATAGAAAGTCCTTGGTTAGTAGAAACTAGTTTTATTTTATTAATCGGTATGATATATGAAGTATAAGTTCATTTTTTGAATCGTATATGATTAACATCACCATAGATGGACTTATGTATATTTGAAAACTTTTTCTAACCTTTTGTTTGAAATAGATGGAATGACACATCATTCTATCACATGATCTGTTAACACTTCACGAATAACAAATTCAACTTCATTTCTTTAAGAGATGAAGTGGAAATTGTTCAAAGCACCAACAATAGTGAGATTGTACCAAAATCAATCAAGTATTTCTTCTAATTCAAAATTTTCAACTTTAGGGAAATGATATTGAAAACCAAAAATGTTGTCCTAGTGCTCTTATATCTGATGAATCAGATGGTAACTTAGATCATCACAAATTTATGGCTTTGTGATTGATGGCTTTTTCATATCCATGTTCTCTACCACTCTCCATCAGAACATGACGGTTAGATTTTTCCTCTATATCCATATTTTCACCTATGTTCTCCTATGTGGAAACCCAGTGATGAGTTATTTGGGTATTCGTTATGTTTCTAACTTTCCTTTTTTAAATGAAGTTTTAGTATTCCTTTTTACGATGTGTCTTTCTATGAAAGAAACTCTCGTGTAATAAACCATTTATAACCCCAACGAATTTCGAGGGAGAAATTCATTTTAAGGGGGGTAGAATGTAACACCCTGAGATTTTATGAAAAATATTCTTTTTAATGTCTTGTGTTATATGATACACCAAAATTAGCTTGTGATATACGCAACACCGTATTTTCTTGCAGTATATGCAACACTATTCTTGGCTCGCATTACACACAATTTCAAGTTTGTTTTGTAGAAACTATTCTACGCAACATTATGTATATATTTTGTTTAATGTATAAATGAAATAAGTTTTGATTATGTTATACGCAACACCAAACAGAGATTTCACTACATGCAGCCCTGACTTGGCTTGCATTACACGCAATAAAGACCTTCCTCGATAGCGTGTGTAGTACGCAATACCGAGTTTCACTAAACGATATATTATTATAATATTATTATGAACTAGTCGTTATGACTAGTAATACCCACTTTTTGAAATTTTATAAATTTTATATTTCAAAATGGACTTCATTTTTGGATTCGGAATATCGAAATTTGCTTAGGGTGAAATTTTGGTACTTTTCAGATAACTTTCATATTCTGATGAATAGTGAAAATTACTAAATTTCAATTAAAAACACATTTTTAATAGAAATAATTAATAGTGATAAATTATTAATTTGAGTGCTTTTAAAGTATATTTAGTATATATTTTTACTATTTAATACAATTTTGGTCATTGGATGTAATTTCACATTTAAACCAAACATAAGCAAGTGTCAATCTTTTGATAGTTATTATCTCTTAAAAACAAGCTATTTGTTTTGACGAAGAAAATTAATTTTTAAATTAATTAATATAAATGATATGTTTTGAATTTTTTAAAATAGACATCATTTTTGAATTCATAATTTCAAATATATCTTAGGCCTCATTTTTGGTATTTTTCTAGAAACTTTCATTTTTTGATGAATAGTGAAACCACTAAGTGGTAGTTAAAAAACTGAATTTTTTAATAAAACTTAATTTTACCGCTTCTGTGAGTGGAATTTCGAAAATCCGAGAGACACAGTTAATATCAAGGGCTAAAATGTGGTTAAATGGGATGAAAATGTTTTTTTTGTGAATAGTAACTTTTTACTTTAATTTACCACGGTTAAAAGTAAATAGGATAATTAAGGGTAAAAATGATATTATTATTACCCTAAAACATGTCCTAATTCTATTGGATAAGTGTAATTCGACCAAAAACAACCTTAGGAATAAAATATGACCATTTAGGCCCACTTGGATTAGATTAGGACATTTAATATTAATTTATTTAAAGAAGGGTTAAAATAGTTAAAATCAAAGTTTAATAAGTAAATAATTTTTAATATGGGGTTATACATAATATAAAATAGACTATAAATATTAATTAGAAATATAAAATGATTTCCTACATAATGGTATTTTATTTATAATTTTTAGACATTAAATAATTTAATTTATCTTTGAGACAAAGATGATGTCGTAATTATCTTATTAATGAAATATTGAAATAATTGATGTTATAAATACCCAAATAAATGTAATTTGAGACTTTTTATGAATTAGACTAATTTTATAGGTTAATATGACATGTTAGTATTGATTTAGTTAACTGTTTTCGAACTAATCATTCTTTTATGATTTTCACAAAAATCAATTACCAAATAGTGTCAAAATTGACGTAAAATAGTTTTTAGAACAAATATTATATTATTAATTGTTATTTTATTCCTAAAAATATAAGTTTCGGACAAATTAATTAGATAAGGTTATATATATTAATAATAAACATCTTGGGGTTCGTTTGGATTGTTATAGAAAGTTTATTAACCTTATATTGTAAGAAAACAAGAAGACACGGTAAAAGTTAAATTATCTAACTTAAAGTTAAATCTAAATGATAAGGTTAAAATAGAAACCTAAACTTGTCTAAATTATATTTGATTAGATTATTTCGACCCATACCCACCTTAGATTCTAAATAACTCAATTTGGAGCTATTAAAAACCGAATATGACTTTATAATAAAATAATATTTTTAGTTATTCCAAAGGTGCCCCTCTCCTCCCTTATAAAAGGGCACCTCCTCCCTCTCTTCCTCACACCACTTTGAGACTTCAAGCTCGTCCAAACCCTAAAAAATTATCTTCTCCACTTCCCTAGAAACATCCTAGAGGTCCTGGTCTTCTTCAAAGACCAATTTTAGTTCCCTAATAGGAGGTCTCAAAGTGGCGCTTCAAAGAAGAGGTAATGTCTATTACCGATTCTTTCAACTTTATTTCTTCTTCCACTTCTTCTTATTTAGTTGTTTAATTATGAAGTAATAACATCAGTATCACTAATATACTTATATGCTATTATAATTATGAAACAACCATATTTCACCATCTATCCGTCCTACGAAAAACGAAATCATCGCGCGTGCATATGTACGGAATACCGTCTCCACGCCGTGGTGTAATCTATTTTCTACTACCACCTTACTTGGATGGGTATAATGGTAAAATTAATGAATATATATATGTTTATTTTAAAGTAATATTGATTATTTAATATTATACATACACTTTAATACAATTCCACTATCATGGGAATGATATCATCGCTCGTGCATACGTACGGACTACCGTCTCCACGAACGCGATGAGATTCATTTTCCATGATTAACCATTCAAGAATGATTATAAAGTATATATAATGAATAATAATGAAATATATGACATAATAATGATACTTTATTTATGTATATATATATGTATGTCACCTTTTTAATTTCATTCAATTCAATAATGAAACGAAAACAGTGTTCATGTGTACGTACGGCCTACCGTCTCCATAAACAGTGTATTTCCTTTATTTTTATAGATCTATAATATATATGTATATGATGAATATATATTATATATAAATCATTTTTTAAACTCTGTAATTATTTAAATCAGGATATAAGTAATAATATCAAGAACAACAAGTCAAAACACATACGATAAATGAAATGATTTTACCCAAAACGCTACTTTAACATGGAATTTACAAAAGAACGGGTAATATAAAGTCATAAGTGAAAAATATATGATATAATAACAATTAATATGATTATTTAATAATTCAATGAATTTATTTAAATCATTATACAGGAGTTTTGGATCCATATGAATCATATCAGACCTAAGGTAAGGGATAACTTTTCCAATCTCGTTTTTTATCAGAGATTGTTTATTCGTAAGTATTTACTGGGGTTATATTTATCATCCATGTACCTATTTTCTAAAAATTGTTTCATGTATGTTTAAATTCCCTTTTTACCCATTTTTACTTTTACTACATAGTATGTATGGAATCTTTCTTTTATGAGGTACTTTTTGACTTTTCTGGGAAAAGTACGATAAGAATGTTTTTTTAAGTTATACCGCATGAACGGATTTTTACAGTTTTATAAAGCCTAATTTTCATACAGATTACTCTACAATATTTCAATACTATTTTCAACAAAATACTTTTCTTTTAAAATTGCATGGCATTTTGTAAAAATAAAATTGATTTTGAAGAAAAAAGGATATTTTCTTCAAGAATTCTTTTCAAGTGTTTTATCAAAATCATTTTCCATCTAAGATGACATTATTTCATATGTGTATGTTTCAAGTATAATGTATCTATGATTTACATGGTTTCACTTTTCTTATGATGAAATGATATCCATTTGTTTTATATGGATTATGTGATGATGGGACGATTTTTATGAAACCCATTTTATTCGTTGGGTTATTATGAATGATGTATGTTTAATTTGTGGCACAAGTAAGAATGATTTCATTATGAGATGGGTGGGAACTATATATCCCTCCAATGCATTGGGTAATGATTTATATCTCATGAGATAGACATGGCTGGAACGGTAAGTTAATCCAATTCAGAATTACAGGACTGGAACGAGGAGTGAACTCGATTCAGAAAGGGACTTTGTCCAATAATATGGGCTTGGCAGCAATGCCTTGGCTACTATGGAAATCATTACATGTTCTTAATGGATTCCACAATTACATGTTTTATTCCCATGATATTTTATCATGATTTGTGTTCCATTATGATTTATGCCTTATGTACTTCCATGTTTTATGTCATTTCTCAAGATTTTGATGTTTAAACATTATGTTCATGTTTTTAAGTTCAAATGTATATGGTATGTTTTATTTTATCCATGCTTACCCTTACTAAGCATTTCAGCTCACCCTTTTTATGTTTTATTTTCCCCCAGGATTAAAAGAAAGGTTTTAGGTAAGGAAACAAAAAGTGGAAGATCTTTATGGGAGATGTTGAAGATCTTTCACAATGATTAGAAGATTACGTTCCCAGTTTCCAAAGACACTAAACTATTACGGTCCTTTTTTGTCTGTTTTTGTTATGTATTAAGTATTCCGCAAAAGTAATGAAATATCTATGTACTTCAAGATTTGGGTCTCTACAATGGTGGAAAATCTTGATCACTTGGAAAGGTCCTGACCACCGAGACTTTAATTTATAAAGAAAAAATCTCAAATAGAAGTTAAATAATAGTACCTAATCATGGTACTGGAATGATTTCTGAGATATCATGTAGTCATTTATTGCTTATGGATTCTCTTTATATATCCTGACATTATCATATGCCTCCTGCTGAATCTCATCAAGTTCTGTCAGTTGAAACTTACACTTTTCTTCTATAGCTTCTAGATCGTGGTTGAGGTCCTTTACAGCCCAATAGGCTTTATGCTCAAGTTCCATTGGTAAATGACTAGGCTTCCCATAAATCAAATGGAATGGGGACATACCCATAGGTGTTTTGAAGGCAGTATTATATTCCCACAAGGTATCATCAAGTGTCTTGGACTAGTCCTTCCTTGAGGCTCCCACTATCTTCTCCAAGATCAGCTTTAATTAATTGTTTGAGACTTACACCTTTACACTGTATTGGGGATGATAAGGTGTTTGTGATTTATACCTCACACCGTACTTCATAAGCACATTCCGCATTAAAGCATT
The DNA here is from genome assembly GCA_963277665.1 of Viscum album. Lineage (NCBI taxonomy): Eukaryota > Viridiplantae > Streptophyta > Magnoliopsida > Santalales > Viscaceae > Viscum > Viscum album. Next base: position 635,244,607 of record OY728146.1, on the reverse strand, counting down.
GTTGAAATATGTCTCTCTATCACTGATCAAAGCCCATGGAACACTGAGCCTACTAAAAGTACTTCTCTTCAAAAAGTCCATGACAACCTTTGTTGTGTTGTGTGTTGTGGCTGTGACTTCCACCCATTTTGAGACATAATCCATACAAAATAGTATGTAAAAGTTTCCAAATTATAGGGTAAAGGGTCCCCAGAAATCAATACCTTATAAGTATAAGACTTCAACCTCAAGTATAGGGTTTTGAGGCATTTCCACTCAGCGCCCCTTGTTACCTATTCGCTGGCACCTATCATAGCGTGTCACAAAATACGGGGAATCCTTGTGCATGGTAGGCCAAAAAACCATATTGGAGAATTTTAGCTATCGTTTTGTCTGGCCCGTGATTTCCCCCTGGTGGAGAGGAATAGAGTAACTCCAAAATTCATTGAATCTCTATTTTCTGGATACAATGATGAATCGCCCCATTTCTGCATGAGCGGAAGAGCAACAGGACTTCCCATAAATATCTTTTCACAATAGACAAAAAAAAATCTTTTGTTTGAATGAAAGACTAGGGTGAATGACTCTTGTAGCTAAGTAATTGGCTATATCGTCATACCATGGATGAGGTGTCATTCCAACTGAGAAAAGATGCTCATCTGGGAAGTCCTTCTTGATTTCTCTATCATATTCTCTTTTCAAATTAGGCAATTCCATTCTATATAGATGATCGACAACAATGTTCTCACTTCCCTTCTTATCATGTATCTGTATGTAAAATTCTTAGAGGATAATCACCCAATGGATGATTCCTAGTTTTGCATACTTTTGATTCAGAAAATATTTTATTGCTACATGTTCAGTGTAAACAAAAAAATTTGGAGAGTACTAAATAAGAGCGGAACCTGTTGAATGAAAAAAACCCACTACTAGAATTTCCTTCTCCATGGTAGTATAGTTAATTTTTACTTCATTGAGGGCTCTGCTGGCATAGTAGATTGGTCTGAAGATTCGATTTAGATTCTTCCCAAGAAATGATCCCATGGAATAATCACTTTCATTACACATTATCTCAAATTTTTCTTCCCAATTTGGGGTAATCATGATAGGGGATTCTATTATTTTTTCTTCATAAGCTGGAAGGTTACAGTGCAAGTTTCATCAAATTCAAAGATAGAATCTTTTGATTGAAGATTGGTTAGAGGTTGTGATGACTTTGAAAAGTCACGAATGAATATTTTATAAAAACCTTCATTCCCTAGAAAGCTCCAAGTGGCCCGAATAGAAGTTGGGATAGGTAGTTGTGATATTACACCAATTTTGGATGGGTCAACTTCAATTACATTCATATAAATTGGGTGGCCTAAGACAATACAATTTTATACCATAAAGTGGCACTTCTCCCAGTTTAAACCTAGATTGGTGTGCTCACACCATTCCAGGACCAATTCTATATTTCTTAAGAGAAGTGTTGAATGATTTTTCCATAGACCAAAAAATCATCCATAAAGACTTCTAGAATATATTTGACCATATCATGGAATATCTCTAACATACATCTCTAAAAGGTGGATGTAGTGTTTCACAAGACAAACGACATCCTTTGATAGGAAAAATTTCCATAAGGGAATTTGTAGGTGATTTTCTATTGGTCTTCAGGAGAAATTGAAATTTTTTTATCCAGAATAACCATAAAAAAAGCAATAAAATTCATGCCCAGCTAATCGCTCCAGCATTTGATCCTTAAAAGGGAGTGGGAAGTGATCTTTTCATGTGGAATCATATTGTTTTCTATAATCCAAACATACTCTCCATCCTATTATTGTTCTTGTTTGGATAATTTCATTTTTATCATTAGTGATCATGGTGATACCCCCCTTCTTGGGTACCACTTACAAAGGACTTACCCATGGGAAATCAGAGATCGGGTAGATGATTGTCACATCCAAAAGCTTGATCAAATATTTCTTCACTACCTCATTTATGGGAGGATTTATCCATCTATGTGGTTTTTTATAGGGCTTGTATCCTTATACAAGTAACACCATTTGGGTGAAAATGGTTTGGATGACCCCTTTAAGATCATTTACTATCCACCCAATAGCTTATTTTCATTGTTTAAGGACATAGAGAAATTCATGCTCTTGCTCTTATAAGAAAGAGGTGTTGAGTATTATGGAAGTGTGTTCTTATCACACAAGTAACCATATTTAAAAGATGATGGGAGAGGTTTGAGTTCAATTGGTTGTGCTTTTAGAACTGAAGGCACAATTGGTTCTACCTCATACCATTTGAGAATATCTGGAACAATTACATGTTTCCAATAATGACTATCTCAGACAATGATTAATTTCAACTCTTCTGGTTCATATTTAGGCTAGACACTATTGATGAATGGTTCATCAGTGATAGAACAACATTCCAGGTCATCTTCCATGTGGACCAAGTGATCATTCACCATGGTCAATGCATGATAGTCCTCATGTTCCATTAGTGATACCTGCTTAACTGCTTTAAGGGAATTGTAAGATACCTTTTCATCTCCCACTCAGAAGATAAATTCACCTTGATGAACATAGATAAACACCTTCCCAGTATCCAAGAAGGGTCTTCCCAAAATGAGAGGTGCCTCTTGATCTTCCTCCATGTTAAGGATGATAAAATTAGCAGGAAAAATCAATCTTTATACTTTCACAATCACATCCTCAAGTATCCCTTTGGGATATTTAATGGATCGATTCACGAGATATAGTGCCACTTAGGTAGGTTTTAAATTGTTCATACCAAGACTCTTAAAGACTCTATAGGGAATAATATTGACACTATCCCCCAAGTAACAAAGGGCTTTCCCAAACTCACACGATCCAATTATGCAAGGAATTGAAAAACTACCTGGATCTTGGAGTTTTGGAGGAAGAGAGTATTGGACCACTGCTAAACATTACCTAGTGAGAAGAATTATTCCCAAATCCTCTATATTCTTATTATTTGAGAGTATTTCCTTTATAAACTCTGTATATATTTTCATTTGATTTAATGCCTCTATGAAAGGAATTTTGATATGATGTTTCCATAATACCTCCATGAATTTTCTGAATTATTGATCAAGCTTCCTTTTCTTCATTAATGTAGGAAATGGTAAGGAGTTTCATAAGGTGTGACCACTTTTTTTTACTTACCATATTCAGCCTATTTCTCTTTTGATAGATCCTATCTTGAGGGGGAATCCTGGATCTAGGCTTCATGATTCGAAGAGGGTGTAGGTGGAGCTAGATTTTAACCTTGATTTTCAATATTTTCCTGGGGTAATTTCATCCAACTTCGTAAAGTGATAGCATTGGCCTCCTCTTGTGGGTTGTTCTTGGTGTTACCCATTATTGTACCTATTTTCCTCAAAGATATTTGATTATAAGGTTTCCCAATTTGATTCTCATGGATTCTAATAGATGCCTCTTGATTATGAAATCATGTCTCAATAGTTGTTATAAATTTTGATATCATCTCATCTAGATTTGATGGGGGTTCTTGAGGAGGATTTTGTGTTTCCGAATGAGGTTTTGGATTCTTCAGTTGTTACGTTGGATGAGGTTTTTCATACCCTTATTTTTTGAAGGATCCCTAGTGCTGCTGTCTGGGATATGGATTCTCGTATTGTTGTTAACCATAACTGGTTGGCCTTTGGGTGTGGGGTTGATAATTTTTTTTTGTTTCCCCAAGACCGTATTCGAGTTATCTTTCCATGGAGGGTTTGGGTATTGAGGTTACATGTTTGTACCTCTATTTTGAGATACATTGTTTACCTTTATTTTTTAATGACTGACACTTGTCCCCTAGCAGTCACCCATTGTGTGGTTTTCACCACATTCACTACATGTTGGGCGATTTACCTCTTGAACATGAGATGTGTTTTTCAGATTCAATGCATCGATCTTCTTGGACACCGCATTGAGTTGGGCTACAAGAATCATAGAAGAATCAATGTTATGCATTATCCTCTTTTCATTAACCCATTATGAGTCCCATTGGAAGTTTTTTTATAACATATCTTTGAGAAAATCATTGAGTTCCTCCATGGATTTCTACATAATTGTTCCTCCTTCAACTCCATCCACCACGTATTTGGTATTTATCATGATACCTCCAATGAAAGAAAGTACTTTCATCCACAATGAAAATCCATGATGAGGGAACTTCCTTAAAAATTATTTAAAATGATCCCAGGATTCGTACAAAGACTCTGAATCATGTTGATGGAAATTGTGAATTTCATTCCAAAACGTCATCGTCTTGGAGGGTGGGAAATATTTTGATAAGAATGCTTAGGCCAACGCCTCCTAGGTGAGGATGGATTCTTGAGAAATTTCTTTGATCTAGGCCTTTGCTTTATCCCTTAATAAAAAGGAGAATAAATTAAGGTGAATGGAATCCTAGGACACCCCATAGTATTGAAAGGTGTTACAAATCTCCAGAAAATAGGATAGATGAGTGTTGGGGTCTTCACTAGGTAATACTCCAAATTTCACCATGTTTTGGATGAGTTACCTGATGGAAGGTTTGATCTCCAAATACAGGGTTTTCATTGGTGTTCTGACAATTCCAGTATTTGCCCCTTGGATAGAAGGAAGATTGTACTTCATAAGGGTACAACATGGGGGATGTTTCTCTCGAGGAGGTGGGGGAATAAATTGTTGCTCAGTAGAAAAATAAGTCCCCTCACCTAGATGCAGGTTTGAAAACTGCTCTAGTGGGAACTTCTAGGTTTACTGCAGACCATACCATAGAACAAATAGATATGGTGGTCTTTGTTGGTTCTGTGGGATGAATTCCATCATGTTTTCCGATAGATGTTGGATCTGTTAATTCTAAGAAGCTAATTGTTGGTTTTGGTTGTCATCTGGCACAAATGGTTTTCCAAATCCTTGGACAATAGTTGGATAACCCTCTTCGATGTTCTCCATGGGGGTGTTCTGGTTGTGCTTGTCCATAAGTGTTTTTCATCGCTGCAAGATTGTTCGTTCGATCTTCAGATCAAGCCGAAATATGTCGGATGATACGGCGCTCTTGGAATGCGTGATTTGGCCACTCATGCACTTTAGATCTTACACAGTACAAAACAAAAAACCAAGAATAAAAGGGGAAAATAAAATAATAAAAAATAGAAATGAGATTAAAAACATAATTTTTTATTTTTTTTATTTTTTATTTTCACTTTAATTAATAAAAACTAATTAATAAAAACATCGTTAACTTTAAAATCCTCGGAAAAGGAACCATAATTAGGTATCGTTTCTATCTAAGTGTTACTTTTAAAAATCCAAATTGAATTACCCCAACATAATACTAATATAGTGCAAGTATGGGGTCAATCCATAGGGAGAGAAAGTTACTGTATTTTGTTTCTTGCATTTGTAATTAATTAGGATAAGTATTCTGAAATTTGGAGCTGATGTTTTTAATTTTTAGTGACAGAGTAATTAAAATTTCAATTTCTTGATAAATTAATTTTAAGATAAAGAAAAACACAGAAATTTGATTCTTGATGAAAAATGGGAAGAATGCATTGGGTCTGTGGATTTTTAAGGATAATTAATTAATCAATTTTATTATGAGGTTGTGTTGTTCATGATAGCTCACATCTTAGGGTTTTGGATATAACTAACCCCTTTGGTCTGTTGCATTTATTTTGAATCAGCAGAAACCAATTATTTGGTCCAGAATTTGGTTTTTATTAATTTTGTTAATTGTAACCCCTTTTGAGATAATAAGTACATCCAATGATCATGGATGTTCTTAATTTTAATTCCTTGGAGGATCCATGTAAATCCCGTTCTTGGTCTAATACGGGTTTTACAATGATATTTAGAAAGAGTTTTTGAGGGATTATGAGAGAAATACAAATAAAACGATTACAATATATAAATTGATAAAAAAAATAACCCATAATCATCCACAACCCCAACATATAGGGGGTTTAGCTACTCATGGACTAGATAACGACTAAAAAACTTACGATGCCTAAGTGAAACATCGCACAAACTTTTGATTGAATATTGTTGGGAAGGTAGTGGTAACACCTCCTCTCTTCTCTTCTCTCTTTCTTCTCCCATTGGGCATCTATGGAATTGTCCCCTTTTGGTATCTGAGTATAAATTCTGAATTAGGAGGGCCTTCCCTCCTATTTATAACTTTTGGAAACACACGGCGTGTACTCACAAGTACATGGTGTGCACTCAAGTCAACCTAACTTGGGCCATTTTTATCCACCGGTGGGTGAGCTATTGCACTGCCCTTAACTTCAAACATGGTGCTTCCTAGTTTGTGGGGGTACACGGCATGTAACACTACCCCACATGGTGTGTAATGTCAAATCTCATCCACCAACCGCTTCTAGAAGGGGGTACGCGAAATGTTTAGGGTAATGACACGGTGTGTAATCTCTAGCTGGAAACATGGGCATGTATTTGGCATGCCGATCTGTGTCCAGGGCAATAGTACATGGACTTTGTAAGAAGTACACACCATATATGTTTGAATTTTTATTCTAATCTTTCCTAATTTGTGTCTTAGGTGGGAAAATACATGAAAATCATCATGATTACCGAATTAAAGCATTTTATCTTTAAATCAACACATATATCTGATGAAAACATGTTTTATATTAAATAGAATGTATTAAAAGGTATAAATAATGCAGTCACATCACACAACTCCTCAGGAAATAAAATTCGGGGGCATCCTGTACGAAGGAAATCAATAAAGCGGAATAAGGCAGAATGTATCTCGGCCTTTTGAAAATATAAACAGAGTAGCAGTTTAGATACGGTTAAGATTTTCCATTAAACTCGCATCTCATCAAGACTACACATTTTGACTGAGTAAAGTTACCCAAACCCTTAGGAAAATTATAGTATAAGTTATGGGCCTTGAATCGGCCTTAAATACCTTAAATTAGGGCTTTGAAAGCATTTTACATCAAAGAAAACATCAAAATAGAGAAACTATAGGAAGCTGGAAACATTGTTCACCGAATGATATGAAAACACTATAGCACATATCGATAGATGACCTATAGACAAAACCAAACAACAGGACCTATTGATAGATGACCTATTTATAAGACCTATCGATAGGACCTACTGACAGATGAACTACTGACAAGACCTGCCGACAGAAGACCTACCGAAAAATGACCTATTGATAGGACCTGCCGCCAGATGACCTACTGAAAGAAAATGCTAACATGACCTACTAATAGACAGCCTATTGACTGTACCTACTGACAAGACCAACTGAAAGATGACCTACCGATAGGACCTACTGATAGACGACCCACTGATGACACGGTTCACAAAGCTGGAAACACAGTTCACATAAATGGAAATTTGAAAAGGTGTTGGGAATATGTCACCTTGACCTCCCAAAACACCTCAAACACCATTATTTTACAAAGTAATGGACTGGAGAGGTCCATAACATTACATCATATACCTCTCAAAACATTCTCATCCTAAAGAATCCAAAACCGATCGAGAGAGGAAACTGAAAAAAGGTCCAAACAACCACCCTTTGAGATACCTCTCAAGGCTCTCGCCACCAAAGGAGCTCAACCACTTCATAAAAATAAAAATGTGAAACCATTTAAAAACTACAACCATCTTATAACTACTCTCCCAGGGGAGATACCTATTAAAATAGAAAAATCCAAATAATACAATAAGATAAATCCATATCATAAATAAGAATGGTCTACAACTGTAAAATGAACATAGTTACTAGAAAATAACTAAACATCAAATAGCTCAGGGTACTGAGTGCGTATATGGGACTCACATTCTGAAATACTCTCCTTCTCGCCACTGTACTACCATAATAAATGAACCATGGAATATAATTTCCTCATAACACCTTCTCCTTGTGGTCCTGGATCTCTACAGGTCGCTTCGCAAAGGTCACAACATTTTCAACATCGATCTTACCCCAATATATGATATGAGAGTCACCAAAAAGATAAATATGGGGCTGTGACACACAAAAACATCATCTTTACATCTCATCTATGGGGTAATTTCTACCTAATACACCATGATTCGAACATGAGCCAACACCTCGAAAGGCCTGACAAATCGGGGAGAAATCTTACTCCCACAACCAAACCTTTGCTTCCCATGATGGGGAGTCACCTTCAGAAACATATGATCCCCAAAGTCAAACTCCAAAGGTCGCCTCCTATGATTGACATAGGAATTATGATGATCATGTGCTACCTTTATACTCTCTTGAATCACCTGAACCATCTTTGTCATGTTTTATATCAGTTCCAGCCTGATAATTACTGACTCTCTAACCTTAGTCCAACACAATGGAAAATGGAAAGGCCATCCATACAAGGCTTAAAATAGAGCCATACCAATGGTGGAGGGGAAACTATTTTTGTTGGTGAACTCTACCAAGGGTTAGTTCCTTATCCAAAAACCACCAAAATCCAATACATAAGAGCACAACAGGTTTTCAAGAGTATGGATGGTCTCCTCTATCTTACCATATGTTTATGTATGAAAAGAAGTGTTAAGGCATAGCTAAGAACAAAAATGATTTTAGAGACATCTCCACACCCTAGAGGTAAAAAAAAGGATCTCTATCATAGATGATTTTCTTTGGGACCCTGTTGAGTCTCACCACATACTCCAGATATTGGCTCGACAAAACCTCCATTGATCTCAACTACTTGATTGCTATAAAGTGGGATGATTTTGACAAATGATCCACAACTACCCATATATCATCATATCCTTCCTAATCTTGAGGTAAACTGGTATCAAATTCCATAAATATGTTCTCCCAATTCCACTGAGTAATATCTTAAGGCTATAGAAACCCATCAGGAACACGGTTCTTGGCCTTCACCTTCTGGTAGACCAAACATTAAGACACAGACTCTATAACTAAACTCTTTAACCCAGTCCACCAAAATTATCTCCTCAATACTCGTTACATATTCTTCATGCCAAGATGCACTACTAAAGGAGAACTATGGAACTATTTGAGAACCATATCATTTATTTTCAAAGGAATTAAAATCTTCCCTGAAATAATCCTTGATTTTGTTCATCCTCAGACCAGCCATCAGGGGAATCTCAACAAAAAAACTCATTCTCTCCAGACCTCCACCTCAAGATCCACCAATTGGGACTCTTCCACTAGTTGCACCAAATATGACTGCACTGTAATCTGAAAAAGACAATTTATGCCCCCAACTTCACCCATATCTCTATATAATGCTGAATGTTCTTCCAGTACCCTTCAGGAATAACTTGATTCGCACACCGCATCACTACATGAATTTCTACTAATCGCATTGGCTACAACATTCCACTTACCAGATGTATATGATATTTTGAAGTCATAATCCTATAAGAACTCCATCCACTAATGTTGTCTCAAGTTCAAGTCACACTGGAAGAAAACATACCTTAGGATTTTATGAACGGTAAAGACCACAATGTGTTCTCTAATGAGGTAATGTATCCACAAATTTAGGGCAAACACCAATGATTCCAACAAAAGATCATGGGTGGAATATTTTTTCTCATGGTGACATAACTGCTGAGAACCATAAGAAATGACTGATCTCTACTACATTAGAATGAAGATTAACCACAGACATGAAGCATCACAGAAAAACTAAAACTAAACTCTTTCATATGGTAGACAAAAAATTAGATCACTTGAAAACTTTTTCTTTAGATACTTGAAATTTTTTGGACACTAATCAGTCTATATGAATGCATGATCCATTCTGGTTAATGATGTTAGAGGAGTCACAGTCTAGGAGAAATTGGCTACGAACCTCCTGCAATAGCATGCAATACCATGGAAACTTCACACCTCCTCCACTATATTGGGGGATTCCCAAGAAATAACTACTTCTATATTCGATGGATCCACAACTACTCCCTTATGGGATACAACATACCGCAAGAAATAGACTTCTCAATCCCAACACTCAAACTTCAACAACTTCCCAAATAGATGTTGTCGATAAAGAACACCCAAAATGGCATGCATATGCTCTGCATTCTCCTCCTTAAACACAAATTACACAAGGATGTCTTCAAGGAATACCACCAAGAACTTATCCAAGAACTCACAGAACACTACGTTCATCAACCCCATGAAATCGGCTAGAGAATTCATCACACCGAACATCATCACAAGAAACACGTAATACCCATGATAGAAACATAAGGCAATCTTCGGAATATCATCATCCTTCGCATGCATCTGATGATATCCTAACTGCAAGTTGATCTTTGAGAACCAAATTTTACCCTTCAGTTGATCGAATAAATCATAAATCCATGGAAGAGGATATTGATTCATCACTTTCAGTTGGTTCAAGCAACGATAATCAATACAAAAACACAAACTTTCATCATCCTTCTTCATGAAAAAAAAACCAGTCCACCCCACGGTGACTCACTCGGCTGAAAGAAAAACTACTATTTAACAGAATATCAAGGTGTATATGTAGTTCTCGTAACTCATAAAGTGTCATCCTATATGAATACATCGAGATAGAAGATGCACCTGGCTATATCTTGATCTCAAACTCGATCTATCATTGAGGGGGAAACACTACAACCTCTTTTGGAAAGACATCAGGGTACACTTCTATGACCCTATGAAATGCTAACTGTAAAAAATCTGATGAAATTAGCATTAGATCATCCATCAAGGATGACAATGATAGAATATGCCTCTAGCCCATCTGAGGGTATTTCTCTTCAACAAACATCGTTGGCTCTCCATCCGCATCAAATAACACCACCTTCCTCATATAGTAATCCATGATATCCTGTATCAAATACAACCAATCCATACAAAGGATGGCATTATATGGTTTTATCCATAGATATAGGAAATATCCACAAGAGAGGCGTTTCCACAACACTAGCTCACAATCTTTATATACTTCAAACAAGTCAGTTCAGCCCCCAACTAGTGTAGTCAACGCAAAGGGAAATGGAAGCCTCTCTAACTCAAGTCCCAAAGCATGAAAAAGGTTTGTGATATGAAGGAGTGTATTTATCATGAATCAAACAAGGAATAAAACCAATTTTAAAATAATAAAAGGGTACCTTAAATGATGTCTTTCTCGCTAAACACTAGCAACACTAAAGCATGAAGCTGACCACGAACAGCTCTATAGCCTCTCTAAACCTTCTGACGACCACCACCACAGACACACTCTTCTCTATAAGGAATGAGAGAATCCTGAGGCTACCCTCTACCTACCCCATCTTCTCTTCGCTGATCTAAAGCTGGTTCAATACCCTATTGCTAACTCGACTGAAATAGCCTCAATGTAGGAACATAAAGCAGAACACCCTGTGCACGCTGACCACTCTGAATGGTGAGGCACTCTCACTACTAATGACCTTGTTCTCTACATAGAAAACAAATGCCTGATCACTTTACATAGGTCTGAGATCCACTAACCCTGGAGAAACAAGACACTGAGTGTTGGGACCTACCCCTGGTTGAACAGAAACTCTTCTTCCCTAAAAACTAGGAACCCCTGTACCACATATCTACTTTGTGAGGAATCCTGATGACTCCCCTCTCATGATGATTTGGTTCTGTATAACATTATCTCAATGACCTCTTCACTTGCTAGCACCTCAAGATATGTCTTCAGCGTAAACAGGGTGACCTGGAGTTGGATATCTGGATGAAAAGACACCTCAAAATGCATCACCCTTGCATCCTCATTTGGTAGCAGGTCCAAATCATATCACAAAAGTTTCCTGAAATAGATTCAAAACTCTCGTGCACTAGAGCTACCCTGTCAAAGGGTAAGTAGTGACTGGCCACTGGACACCTTCGTTATCAAAGAAATAAACTCTACTCTAAATTGGTTTCGAAACTCCTCCCATGAGACTGTAGACTCCTCATGATCTCCAAGGCATAAGAACCACAACTGCCTCAATTCTCCATGCAACATCGTCACAACCAATGACACCCAGTGCTCCTTCAGAGCATAGATAAAACTGAAATCTATCTCAACCTCCTCCAACTAGTATTTCATGACTGCATCTGAAATGGATCCATCATACTTCTTCATACTCTATTGCTAAAACTCTTAGAGTGTCCTCCTCAAAGTGTCTTCGTTGTTGACCTCTACTCTATGGATATCTACTAGCACAGCCTGCTAAACATATTCTGCGTGAACTTGATGAGGACATCAACCTATATCTATACCTGAAAAATAAAAAATAGTTAGAGCTCCTAAACCTGGGATATGGAAGACTCAACATTAATTAATTATTTTCTTTTATTCATTTTTGGTAACCTATCGCAAGGTCTACTCATTCAAAAATATGCACAAAGACCAATGATTCATGATCCTTTCCTAGGCCTCTACCCTGCAAAAAGTACTAGCTCGTTTAGTAACCTTGGTAAACTTAAAGTTCTACGAATCAGATCAAAAGGGGACTTAAATACCCATGTCTGAGTCAGACTCCTATGTTTATAGTTCTTTCTAACTTACATAACACAGTTTCACTACCAACCCATGAAACCTTACAAGTACCTAACTCCAAACTCTATCCTATCCATAAACCAGAACTCTGATACCACTTTTTCATGACCCCTCCACAAAAAGTGTACCCATCTTGTCCTGGAAATGTGATAAGGGAGATAATGACCCCTGAGGCCCACCTGCAATAGGACCTGGGTTGGTGACTAGCACCAAGGGTATAGTAAACACACAAATGGGAGGAATTACCCGCTAAGGTAACACATGTAAAAGAGAGTGATAAAACAAAAACCAACCAACTTTTTCTCAGACAACAATATAAAATAAATCCTAAGTACACATATGTAATTTCATGTAAGAACTATAACAACTTAAAGGGAAAACTAAATGTTCCAAAAGAAAGTAAAATTCCAGTGACTACGAAGCCTGAATAGCTCATACAACCCCAAGCTAGTAGTAACCATCCTGATCTCCAACCTTCTCAAAGCGACCTGAAAATCAGTTTATATAATGTAGGGTGAGTATAACAGTATACTCAATAGGATCCTCCTCATATACTCTTGTGAAAAAATTAATAAAGAATGATAAATAATAGTGAACAACAAGTGAAACTAACTCATCACCTAAATAGGTATGTTATGTTCACAGCCTCACCATGGATACACACACCAAGTATCGTATATAAGAGTATATAATATTATAAAGAATATCAAGGGTACCCCACTACTACTTCCCCACTGGTTTTCCGCTTTTCCCCAACATCGCGCGTCTAGAGAATCTCTCTCCAAAAAGGAATACCCATGGACACCTGGGCAAAGCACCACAACATGCACCTCATGCAACACAACCACCACATCCACATAACCAAAGAAACCAGGTAGTTTCCATGTTCCACCACATCCCGCATAACATGTATCAAATTCCATGTATTATACCCGATGCCATTACATCCCATACACCGAGTAAGGATACTCAATCCATCATAGCATATCCACATTATACCTATAATAGCACATAGAAAACTATATCCGGAATATGTGTGTGTGAAATAACCACAATCCATTACAGCCCTCTCCACACATATTGTGAGAAAACTAACCATTGTGCATACCAGTGCTAGTAATGACCAAGAGAAGAGAGTGAGGCCAAAAGGGGATAGTCAACCATCCATCCTCCCAAACACCCCCCCCCCCCCCTCAAGGATTATAATCCTCAAGGGGTCAGTTTCCCTAACCGATATGGTGGAGTATCATATAGAAACATAAAAATTATAGAATATAATATAGCTCATAACCACACTATGACCATAACCTAGTCTTAGAATCAACTGTAGTTAATGTCTCTTGGACTCCTAGTTACCACTACTAAGACTAGGTATCCTATAAGTACACAACCATTTAAATATCTACATTAGATTAATGTATCCCTTTTTATCAGTCATACTTTATTTGAATTAATTATTTAACCATTGATTAACCATTATTTTTTCCACATTACATTTCATTAACATCACAACAAAGTTCCATGCCCTCCATGCATATCTGAACCAAGTCCACAATTCCTTTAAAATTGTGAAGTCAGCATTGTATCGAAGCAAGATCCAACCCCATTGGTTAACACACCTTATTCAATCATTTATTAATAGAATTATCACTTTTACATATCCCCATGCATTCTAGAAAATCATTCTAATCTACCAAACATAAGGGGATCAACACGGTGAGTAAGTGAACTACTCATCGAGTCTTTTCCACCTATATTAGAGCCTATACTCATCCATCCTCTTGAATCTAAACATGGAAAGCATGTGGCATACCCTATGCATATTTGCCTATTTTGGATGGAGAGTAAGGAAAACCATCTACATAAAGCAGTGGGGTAATTAAAGCAGATAAAAAACAATAGATTCTATATCAACCACTTTTATATCAATGGTAATCCCATCTTCAACCAATTCCATCATCCTGGGTGTCCTCCCCAACACCCACATGTGTAAATTGATGCATCTCGCCACTCTAAGAATCAACTGATGCCACCACCAAAAGGCCTCTCTACCCTCACATACCACAACATCCCTCTAGGGTCAGCCATCCTAGGCTCACACCACAATATAAGAAGCAGGAAACAAACAGAACAGCAATTGGGCTCTTTGTCCTAAACAAGGAATTTTTCCTTCACACAACATAAGCACTCACAAATCCAAATCATAAGGCCCTTGGCCTTTAAAATTAGTAGGGTAACTCAGAACCCTTCAAGGAATTATATTTATCACATAATTAGTCCTTTATTTTATATTGAATTAACTGACTCAATTTAAACATTCATAACTTCATCTATTTTATTGATCACCAAGCACAACAACAACAACCATATTCATTAAACATTCCTCTTTATAATTAGACAATTAATTTATAATTAATATCAACATTAAATTCTTTAACAATTTCCATCAATAATGACATGATAAACAATAAAATCAAGGACATCACATGATCTAGTAAATTAAGAGTCAATGACATCACTAAGCAATTGATACCAATTCTTTAATCCAGTTCAAGTACTTATTACGTAAATTTCATTCTGATCTAGTGTCTAAAACATGATAACTCTATGACTGCATATAAAATAATATATAATTCATGAATCCCCTACCTCAAAATGTTTTTGACATTCTTTGCATGAGAACGACCAACAAAATGGATCACAATCAACTCTCCTGCAATGACTCTATCCACCCAAGGATGATGCAGCACAACTACATCAACCAACACCTATGAAAGGTCCATTAGAAATTTAGAGATCACATGCCATAACGTGGCAAGGAGAATGGGAGGAAACATATCGAGGAACCAAGAAGGATGGAGGTATAATATACCTTATATCGAATATAGATCGACACTTCATGGATGCACCAAGACAAGGGGTGCGCATTATGTAGCAAGAATTCCAAGGAAAACACGATCCAAGGTCCACACCACAATCACACAAATCCTTTGGAATGAAAATTTGGGGGCATCCCCTTCTAAGGAAAATAAGAAGTAATAAAAAGATGGAATGTATCTCGACCTTTTGAAAATCTAAACCGAGCAGCGGTTTATATATGGTTTATATTTTCCATTAAAGGAAGATCTCATCAAGACTACGTGGTTTGACTGAGTAAAGTCACCCAGAACCTTAGGAAAATTAAGATAGGAGTTATGGGATTTGAATATATCTTAAATACCTTGTAATAAGTCTTTGAATGAATTTAGTGTCAAAGAAAACATCAAACAAGTGAAACTGTAGGAAGCTAGAAACATTGTAGCACCTACCAACAAATGACCTACCGAAAAGACCTGCCGATAGATGACCTACCGATAGAACCTACCGACAGAACCTACCAATAAGACCTATCTATAGATGAACTACCTATAGGACCTACCAACATGACCTACTAATGGATGACCTACCGATAGGACCTAACGACAGACGGCCTACCAACAGAAGACCTACCGACGGGACCTACCAATAGATGACCTACCGATATATGACCTATCGATAGGACATACCGATAGATGACCTATCGACAGGACCTATCAACATTTTACCTACAAATAGGACCTACCGACAAATGACCTACCCATGAAACTATTCACAAAACTGGAAACATTGTTCACAAAACTAAAAATATGGATAAGTGTTGGGAATAAGTCCCCTTGACCTCCCAAAACACCTCCAAAGCCATATTTTCACAAAGGAATGGACCTAAGTGGTCCAAAACATTAAATTTGTTATTATTAATAATTAATACAATGGAATATTTATTTAATAATTATTTCATAAACTTTTAATAAATTAATTATAAAACTTTATAGTTAATTAATTTATAAAAACCTTTATAAATTAAATAAATATCAAAAAATAAATTTTCCAAGATTTATAAATTATTTTATTCAATTAATAATTTAAAATTGAAAAAAATCCTATTTAACTATATAATATTAAATTATATATGAAATGTATTTATTTACCTTTGATAACTTGTGGCATGCGAACCCTCTATAATTTTTAATCAAAAATTGTAATTTTTTTATATTGTTAATGTAACTTATAATTAGTGATGGGTGATGTATAATAATTATCACATAGAAAAAATCAATTGTGACTTATGATAAAGGAAAATTGTGATTTGTGTACGAATAATGTAGTACTGCAATGTCTTATATTAGAATAACCCATGAGATGTGTCATATTATAGTCTATAAAAAATAATGTGTGAGATTAACCATCCCCATAGGTTATTTATCAGACTTATTTTATTATTTGAATCAGTATCTCTTAAGAAATATGATGCACAATTTTTCAGCACAAAAATAATGCAATAATAGATTTAAACTAGATATATCATACATTAAAATAAAAAAAAAGTATTCCCACTGGATAATATAATTAAATATCCTATATCATATGTAAAAACCCTGTCACAACATAAAATATTATATATCTCATGAAAAAACATAGTTTAAATCCAAAATTGTTTTTAATGACATTGAATGAAACATGAAATAGAATTTTAAAGTTATTCACTTTTCAACATTATTTTAGGAATCAAATCAAAAGGTGATACTCTGATGAAACTATTAGTGGTGGAATCTATATTCCACATATGAACACACTAATAATTAAATCCATATCGGACTATGAAAGAAATTCATTTCCCAATCTCTTTGGGTTATGAAATTTATTTCATCAAAAATGCATCTCCTGAGTAGATATCCATGCTTCATCACTATTCAAGTATGATAATTCCCAAGAATTGGTTAACTATTTAACATTTCCTCTAATATGAATGATGGGTTTCTTATGGTTTATTAACACTTGATCAAACTATCAAGAACAAAAAGATACCCAAATTCCTAGGATCTACCTTTCTTGAAACTATAATCATGATATATATAAAATAAAGAACACATTGTGTACCTTTCACTATTGATCATCACTTTCACTATCTTCCTTCACATTCTTGATAAATAGTACAAAGGGGTAGCCAAAGGACTCTCTCTTTCATGGTGTACCAATGGGTTTCACTGAATCATCCAACAATTCATGGACCCTATTGGGAGGTATCTCTACTGGGTGAGTGGGGAGAAAATCCTCTACCCATTATAAAATAGGGATATCTTCAACCTTTGGTGTGGAAGAAAAATCATCCACCTTCTAAGAAGAGGATGGTTCTAGTTGAGAAGGTTGATCAAAACCATAAAATGTAATTGTTACATGTGTTCTATCATTATAGGCTACCTAGTTTCTGAGGTGAACGTGGTCCATTGGTTGTCAAGAACTAGCTAGAGGTAATGAACTAGGTTTTTAGCTTAGTTTGAATTCCTACTGATAAGATGATGACTTTGGAATAAATAATCATTTATGGTGTAGTGATCTGTTTATGGGATGTGTCTATGAAAAAAAAATTATGAGGCCATCCTAATGTTTCCATAGTCTGAGTTTATATTCAAGGAGTATTGTCATATGAATTTATGGATGGATTGAGCACAAAAGTAATTGGATATTCATCAGGGTTGTATGATCATATTTTTTTATGCATCAAGGTTCACAAACCTCATGAGGTTCTCTATAGGCATGGTGTACAATGGGTATTTGTGAGAAAGTAATTTTGAGTGGACCTTTGTTGAGATATTTGATCTTGAATTATGCATTCTATATAGGTATTCGACCATCTCACCAAAAATATGGTTTAAGTTACAATATGTGTTTTTTTCACATTATCTACCATACTTATTGACACTAGTTATTGCTCTATTTTATCATGGTGTCTACAGTATAAGAGATAGATATTCCAATGGATCCCTAACCGGAACTATTCAACTGGATACTTCTTTTAGTCTGTCCACTTACTCAACCACATTTTTTAGGGGTGTGAGATTTCTCTTGATGGAGAAAGGTTTTCATTGGACCTCATTGTGCTAATAATTAATCCATATTATTTCATCCATGGTATAGACTGATTGTCTTCAATAAACTCCTTGGTAAATGTCCATCATCATAGATTTTTTTTAAATTTTAAGTTAATGGATCGAGGTCCACTTTCACAGGTGAGTGGGATCTTCAAGAGAGACATGTTGGGAAAAATTTAGGAATTTATAGTCGATTACCCATTGGTTAGTTGTTAAATTTGGTTCCCTATAACCAACTGACAATTTACTTTTTATTATTAGTGTATTTAAGTTCATAGATATTAATAAATATCTAATCATGTGGTGAGTGTTCTTCAACATCACGTCAAAGTGATAACATACTTGGAGTATTATTTAAATTGAAAATTCATATACGTTCCCCTCCATAATGAGATCCTTGAAGTTATATGGTGATGTTCTTAAATATGTGTTCTATGGACAGATGAAATCTATCATACGAGAGATAAATGATTCAATCTATTAAGTTTAGGATGCTGATGATACATTAATAATTCTTGTCATTACTTTCTCATTTAGTAATATCTCAGATATGAAGTTATGAGAACAAGGGTTCCCATAGTAATTCCATTTTCTATATGTTTCATTGGATATTCCTATATAGGGATGTTTGTAATAGTCCATAGACTAAAGATTATTATTAACGATTATCATGAGTCATGTAATTTAATATATTAACAAAAATAATGATTCCATATGTTCACAAGGATGTAAGACATGGTTGGTGCATCATGAGTAATATTGAATTAACCAATAAGCAAAGAAATAATTTGTCCATTCCATTTTGTGGAAGTTGATATATTTGACCCATTGATTGAAATGGAACTGTATAATAAATTTGTGGCCATCGTAGCATATCAATGTGTTTATTTTATAATACAAAGAACGATAAATCAAGCTTATGGGTTTTTAAAAAAAGTATGAAACCTTATTTAAAATGTATCTAGAAAAAATGATTATTTTACATAGTGATAATTCATATAAGGTTGTTATCATTACAACATTAATGTATCTATTTATGGTTTCATTGATGCATTCCTAGATGATAATCATTGGATTCAGTCTAGTTTTTCTTAATTATACTATGAAATAAGCCTAGAGGGTCACACACTACATGTATCCAAAATCTCTATTAAATTATTTTTTATGTTAGTAGTTTGAATAAAAAATATTCCTAGCTTGTGGTTTCATAATTATTCAACAAGCCTTGATAATGTAAATCCAATAATAGTTTGTTAAAAATAATATATATTTTAGTTGAATATTAAATAAATATTTATCCACAAGTATATTAATAATTACATAAATATATAATATTTATTTATATCTTTTTTATTCAATATGGGGTTTACTTATAATTAAAATATCAGTTAAGGGCCATTGTGAAACAACAGATTCTCTAACCTAAGTATATAAATCTTTATATCAATTAACATGATGTATAAAATTGTAAACATAATAAATACCATATATAATTATATTTAATCCTATTCTAAAGAACACTCTTGGTAATGGAGAGTGATGATCCTCTTCCTCCCTCTAAAGAGGCGAATAGAGAAAATAGAATGAATTTTATCACCATGAGAATTATTATTTTTATCAATAATATATTGACCCTTGTTAGAGATTTTTTGGGATTGTTTAGAGGTATTATTTTTTCTTTGTATTGAGTATAACTTGTTTGGGTCTTAATTTGGGTGCATTTTAAAGAAAATTTTAGAACTTTGGAAGGAAATATGTAAGTGTGTGGTTGGTGCATGATTTTTCCAAATTGTCCGAACCCAAGCAAAGGGGATTCACACGGCTGGTGCACGATTTAAAAAATTGTGTGCCCTAATAGAAGAAACCATGCATCCCGTAGAAGAGGAATATAGTTAAGGTGCACAGTTAGGGGAAATTGTGCACCCCTTTCCCGCAAACCATGTGCATGAATTTAATTTAACATAAAATTAGAATTTTATTTCTTGAACCCACTATTTTAACCCATATTCGACCCCAAATTGACCCAAATAAGTTTTTAACATTTTTTAAGCTCTTTGATGAATTTTTAATTCTCCCAACCTCCGTTATTAGTAATTTTAAGCCTGTATTATATATTTTCACCTCTCCTAGTAAGAGATTCCGATCCCGATTGTTTTAACCTTCTTCTTTCATTCTTGTCTCATTCCTTAAGGTAATTTATCATTTATTTTATTAGATCTATATCTATATTTGGGGGAAATTGCTATTGGGTTATCAATATAGATCTAGGATTTTGGATCTAGATCTATGATTTTTTTTTCATGATTTGTTTAATTTTGGATCTAGGTTTCAGATCTAGATCATATTCTTCACCGTGATTTTTTTTGTTCCACAGAAATTGGGGTTATCTGTTGGCATTCATTCATCGCCATTCTTTAGAAATGTGGTATAAAATTCAAATCCCATGGTCTTGATTATAATTACATGCATATAATTGTATAATTACTATTAGATGTTTAGAAATAGCATTTATCATTAAATTAATTAATTTGGTGAATTAATTAATTAAGGGAAAATGTGAAATTGGAATATTGGGATTTTACATCTGGAATAATTATTTTTTAAATTAATTATGAGATATTGGGATTGAAATAGATAATTAATTGTTAAATTATTTATATGATATTGATTTTGTGGTTGCCGATTAATTAATTGGAGAATTAATTAATGGGTTTGTGTGTTTAATTAATTAGGGAATTAATTAAGGAGATTGATGTGATATACTAATTGTTAAATTATTAATGAGATTGAGTTGGCACAATTAATTGATGAATTAATTGGGGATATCAAATTGATTAAGTGAGAATAATAAATTTATGAATTAACTGGGGATATTGAATTAAATGATAAAGAATAATTAATTGAGGAATTAATTTGGGTTATTGAATTATTTAAGTTGTGATTAATTAATTGGTGAATTAATTAATGGAGAAATATGATTATTTAATAGACTAATTAAAAAATAGGATTTATGGGATTAATTAATTGATGAATTAATTAATGGAAGTAATGTAATTATATAATTATTGAATTAAATAATGGTATTAATTAATTGAATTAATTAATATGATTGAAATGGACAATTAATTAATTGATTAATTGAAGAGATTAAATGTGATCAATTAATTGTGAAATTAATTAATGGAAATTAATGTGAATAATTAATTGATTAATTAATTGAGGGAATACAATGTGATTAATTAATTATGAAATTAATTAATGGAATGGGTGTGAACAATTAATTGGTGAATTAATTGAAGAGATTGAGTTCGATTAATTAATTGTGGGATTAATTAATGAAATGGACATGAATAATTAATTAGTGAATTAATAGAAGGGATTGAATGTGATTATTTAATTGTGGAATTGATTAATGGAAGTTATTTGGAGTAATTAATTAGTGTATTAATTAATGTATGTAATGTTATGTTTTTTTGAGTTGGATTAATTAATTTGTGAATTAATTAATGGGGATTGTTGTGTTAATTCAATTGAACATGTTATATTAATTAATTGGAGAATTCATTTATGGGGATTGTTCTGATGGTGAAATTGAATGAATTGGATTAATTAATTGGAAAATTAATTAATGTGGACTGTTGGAAAATTGAATTGGTAAAATTGGAATAATTAACTATTGAATTAATTATCATGATATTTTGATTGTGAAATGAGAATAATTAGATGTTGAATTAATTAAGGGATCACTGAAATCATTTGTTGTTATTAATTAATTATTGAATTAATTAATGGGATAAATGTAATTAAGTAATTATTGAATTAATTAAGGTTATCAACATGACTAATTAAGTATTTAGTTAATTAATGTTATTAATTTGATTAGTTAATTTCTGAATTAACTAAAGGAATTGACCAGATCAATTAATTATTAAATTAATTAATGTTATTGATGTGGTTAGTTAATTGTTGAGTTAACTAATGGAAGTGGTGTGATTAGTTAGTTTTTGGATTAACTAATTCTCTTTATGTCATTAATTAATTTTTGAATTAATCAATGAAATTGTTTTTATTAATTGATTGTTGAATTAATTAATAATATTAACATGATTAATTAATTTTAAAATTAATTAATGGATTTATTTAGAATAATTAATTGTAAAATTGATTTATGAGTTTTATGTGATTAACTAATTGTGGAATTATTAATGGAAATTATGTTGTTAAGTAATTGTTGAATTAATTATGAAATGGTGAATGGTAACATGCCCATTCACTTACGAGGTTATGAATGGTAAAATATACATTCAAATTTAAAAACATGTGATAATGAGATACATGGGATAATGTGATATGTTAGGATATATATGTATTATTGAGAAATGGTGTGTTAGACATGATGTTCTATGCTTGTGACACATATGTATAATTGAGAAATGGGGTGCTAGACATGACATTCAATACCAATGATATATATGCATGATTGAAAAACCGGGTTCTAGATATGGAATTCTACACCCAAGCACACTAAATGGTGTGAGATTGGGATTGATGCTCCAAATACCTGCATGGATCTAGAAATGGAAATCTAGACCCAAAACATACGAATTGGACTATGGTTCGATGTGGCTATAATAATGTACTAAAGTAATATGGATAATATAATCCCATGTGTTATAATGAAATTTGAATTATATATGTGACATGATTCAGACTCCGATGTGAGCTGAACTTGGTATTGAGGATCGAGTTTCCTTAGAAACCTAGGGGTTATATGGTTAAATAAATATTAATTGATAATGTGATAACTATTTACTTATACATTGTAATTATTTCCTTATATGGTAACATAAAATTTATGTGGAATAGATATTATTTTAGACACCATTGGTGGTGGACACTAAGTTTTACTCACACCCTACTCAGTCTGCCTGATCGGTACCTAAATAGATTTTATGATTGCAGGATAGGATATGGGAAACAACCCTATGCTAGGTGGTTGAGTTGGGATAGAGCATAGATGAGGGAACCAAATATGGTTTGGGACCCGCTTGAGAGTTTTCAATGTATTTACTTTTTGGGTTTTCATTTTGAATCTTGTCATGTATTTAGCATGTAATATCTATTGTTCAGTTTTGACAGTAAATTTTTAGTTTTCTTCATCTTGTGATTCAGTATTAATCAAGTTATGTTATATCATTTCTGTTATTGATTTATTATTTTTTCTAGTGTATTAATATGATAAAAATAGAGGGTATAGTCTCTCCAGTATCTATATTAGAACCTCATTGCTAGTCGAAAATATCTTGCATATGGGGAGGTGAGCTTGAGGTTATGTGACCAACCAACTCGGGGCACCAGTGTGTGGCACCCCATTCGGGACATTACAAAGTGGTATCAAAGCCATGTTTTCTTTTATTTTTTATTTTTTATTATTATTTTGAAAATTTATAAAGGATAATAGGAATAGTTGGGTCTTTGTTATGATATCTTTCATGGGAAGAGATAACCCATGTATGGGGGAGAACCCAAGTACCAAGGGTGGGATTATTGTTATTGTTGTTTGCTGGTATAGTTGAATATTATTTCACCTTGAGTAACACATTTTTTGTGTGATGTGATTATTTTTTCTGTGATTTTCTAGTAATTGGTTTACGGACTCATATGGCATGATATTTGAGTTCTAATGTATCATTCTAGGAAATCAAGATTTTATTGTGATATGCATAAATTTAGGCACACACAGAAAGTGGGTTTGGGGTAAATTGTTGAACTTGATCTATTTTTCCTATCTTGTGAAATTGAATTGAAAAAGGTTTCTAATGTTTAATTAAGAAAAATTGTAAAATGATTCAAGAAAAGAATAAATGGGTGTCTAATGAGAAGATTTAATAATGAGAATTATTATACCCTTGTTAAACATGACCTAGATGTTGGATGGTTAAGGTTAGTGATAGTGCCTTAGTTTTGATTGTGTGGTGGGAAAATGGGGAAATATTTGTTATGGTTTTGTGTAAATACCTATTATTAACTATGTTAATGTTTTAAAATGAGAATCCCTTGTTTTTTTTATTTTAGCTTGATGTGGGTGGTTTGGGTAGTGAGAATTCCCTAGTTTGAGAACACAGTTCTTGGTTTTTTTAGGGACCATCTGGTTTTGGATTGTATGATGCGATGTTGGTCAGTAGGTAAGCCTAATACATTCCGTAGTTTAAGGTGTTCTCATAGTGTAGGGTAACATTATTGATGGATTAGTTGTGGTGGGGTTCACCGATGACTTCTTAGTGTACTTTTAATTAGTGAAGATCATGTCTCATACCTTGATAACATCTTGGGTTTGCTGAGAAAGACCTGACTTTTCACCTAGCTACCTAAATGTGTTTTGGTTGGATATGCGGCCCCTTGGAGGTTGTGCTTTTTAAACAGTATATGTGGATATGGATAGTGGAAGGTATTCCATCGATAGTTCATAGATGATGTTATCAGGATATAATAAAGGTCGATGAATACTATGGTCGCTGAGTTTCTTGGAAAAGTTGTGTTAACAAAACTCCCAAGGTGGGGAGTGATATATTAGAAGTAGGTGTGTGGATAAATACGATGGGTTGGAAGTGGTGGAATCAAAATTCCCATGAGGAACATGTAGGGTCATGTTTAATCACCTTGAGGAAAGGCCAATTGGACCTTAGAGGTGTTTGATGTACATCCTTTCCAAGTGTTTTTTATCGCAAGGCTGGGTGAAAATTTTGGATGGTGTTCTAGTGGTTTTTGGGCTTAGTGAGTTGGGAAACGCACTGAGTATATTGTGGAAGTTAAGCTTTAGACCAATACTTACTTTAAAAAACATCTGACATATCTTTTATATCACAGTGAGAATTCTTTTTTAGAAAATAATGTGCCGATATTTTTTGTATTTTGGAAACATAGACGGTTTCAGGAGGAAACTTTGGAGATATAAGCGGATAAGAGGGAATAGTGGCCTAATATTTTTGACTCAGAATCTTAGGGATTCATGCAAGTATAGCTTGAGAATGAGCTGTTATAAGGTGGTAAGATTGTAAAATCCTAACCTTTTCTATAGATTTCTTGATATTTTTTACATGTATTCTTTTTCCTTGTTTTGAGTACAACTTGTTTGGGTCTTAATTTGGGAGTGTTTAGGGGAATATTTTATAACTTTGGAAGGAAATGGGAAAGTGAACAGTTGGCGTATGGTTTTCC
Source organism: Viscum album (assembly GCA_963277665.1). Classification (NCBI taxonomy): domain Eukaryota; kingdom Viridiplantae; phylum Streptophyta; class Magnoliopsida; order Santalales; family Viscaceae; genus Viscum; species Viscum album. Next base: position 635,218,921 of record OY728146.1, on the reverse strand, counting down.
CAAACTGAGTACCCTATCCCAATTAACTATACAAACCTGGGAATAGTGGGTTCACATAGTTGGAGAATGGTTTGGAAAACTGTGCACCTTAAGAGGAATAAAATATGGACCCCCTAGAAGAGGCACATGGCTAAGTCTCACGGTTAGGGGAAACTGTTCATCCCTTCCCAGCAAACTATGTTCTAGAATTTAATTAGCATGAAAATTAGATTCTAATTTCCCAAACCCCCTATTTTAACCCCTATTCGACCCCAACTCACCCCAAATCAATTTCTATATTTTTTTAGGCTCCTTGACGAATTCTTAAAGTTCCTGACCTCATTTATTTTTGATTTGAATCCCTAATTATAGATCTACACCTCTCCTGGTAAGAGATTTTATTCCCAATTGTTTCCCCATTTTTCTGTCATTCTTCTCTAATTCATTAAGGGAAGTTATCCTCTACTTTATTAGATCTAGATTTATATTTCGGGGATCTAGATCTAGGATTGTGGATCTAGATCTTGGATTGTTGGTCTAGATCTTGGATTATGAGTCTAGATCTAGGATTTTTAAATCTTGATTTGTTTTATTTTGGATCTTGGTTTCGGATCTAGATAATGTTTTTCATCATGATTTTAGTTGTGCTGTTGAAATGGGGGTAATACATTGGTGAGTTTTCGTTAATGTACTTGTTGTAGGTGGTCTAAAATTAAAATCCCAGAGTCTTTATTACAATCATGTGTATATAATTATAGAATTAAGATTAGATGTTTATTGATTGAGTTTTTGATTAAATTAATTAATTTGGGGGATTAATTAATTAAGGGAAATGTTAAATTGGGATATTGGGATTTAGATCATGAATAATTAATTTTCAAATTAATTATGAGATATTGGGATTGAATTAGATAATTATTTATTGAATTAATTATAGGATATTAAAATTGTGATTACATATTAATTAATTTGTGAATTAATTAATGGGTTTGTAGTGCTTATTTAATTGGGGAATTAATTAATAAGATTAATGTGATAAAATAATTGTTAAATTAGTAATTATATTGAGTCATAAAAATTAATTAATAAATTAGCTAGGGATGTCTAATTGATTCAGTGGGAACAATTAATTGAGGAATTAATTAGCGATTTTGAATTGATTGAAATAGAATAATTATTTGGGATATTAATTAGGATCATTAAATTATCTAAGTTGGGATTAATTAATTGATGAATTAATTAATGGAGTAATTTGATTATTTAATTGATGAGTTAAATAATGGGATTGATGGGATTAATTAATTTTTGAATTAATTGATGGGAGTTGTGATAATTTAATTGTTGAATTAAATAATGGGATTAATGAGATTAATTAATTTAATTACATAATGGGATTTGCATGGAATATTAGTTAGTGAATTTATTACTGGGATTGAATGTGATTAATTAATTTTGAAATTAATTAATGGAAATTTATGTGAACAATTAATTGGTGAATTAATTGAGGGAACTAAATGTGAAAAAATAGTTGTGGAATTAATTAATGGAATTAATGTGAACAATTAATTAGTGAATTAATTGAAGGGATTGAGTTAGATTAATTAATTATTGAATTAATTAATGAAATTTATGTGAACAATTAATTAGTTAATAAATTTAAGGGATTGAATATTATTAATTAATTATGTAATTAATTGATGGAAATGATTTGGATTAATTAATTAGTTAATAAATTAATGCATGTAATGTTATGATTTTTGAGTTGGATTAATTAATTAGTGAATTAATTAATGGGTATTAATGTGTTAATGCAACTGAATGAGTTAGATTAATTAATTGGATAATTAATTAATGGGGATTGTTGTGATGGTGAAATTGAATGAATTGGATTTATTAATTAGTAAATTAAATTAATGTGAATTGTTGGGAAATTGAATTTATAAAATTGGAATAATTAATTGTCAAATTAATTATTTTGATATTTTGATTGTGAAGTTGGAATAATTAATTATTGAATTAATTAAGGGAGTGTTGAAATAATTTGTTGTGATTAATTAATTATTTAATTAATTAATGGGATAAATGTGATTAATTAATTTTTGAATTAATTAATGTTATGGATGTGATTAATGAATTATTTAATTAATTAATCTTATTAATGTGATTATTTAACTGATAAATTAACTAAAGGAATTGACATGATTAATTAATTGTTAAATTAATAAATGTTATTGATGTGGTTAATTATTTATCAGAATAATTAAGGTTATTAATGTGATTAGTTAATTTTAGAGTTAGCTAATGGATTTGATGTGATTAGTTAAATTTTGTATTACTAATAGAATTAGCATGATTAATTAATTATATAATTAATCAATGAATTTGTTGTGATTAATTAATTGTTGACTTAATTACTAAGATTGACATGATTAATTAATGGAATTTTTGTGGTCAATTAATTGTAGAATTAATTGATGATTTTTTCAGGATTAACTAGTTTTGGGATTTAGTGATGGAAATTATGTGGTTAATTAATTGTTGAATTTGTTTTGAAATGGTGATTGGTAACATGATCATTCACTTATAAGATTATGAATGGTAACATGGACATTAAAATATGAAACATGTGATAATGAGATACATGTGATAATGTGATATGTTATGATAAATATATATTATCTAGAAATGGGGTTATAGACAAAACATTCAATGACCATGACACATATATATCATTGAAGAATGGGGTTCTAGACATGACGTTCAATTCCCATGACACATATGTATGATTGAGAAATTGGGTTCTATAAAATATGTTCTATACCCATGATATATATATATATATATATCTATGTGCATGATTGATAAACAGGATTCTAGACATGGAGTTCCACACCAAAGGATGCTAAATGGTGTGAGATAGGGACTAATGCTTCAAATATTCATAGGGAGATAGAAATTGAGTTCTATATCAAAAACATTGGCATTGAACTATGGTTCCAAGTGGCCATAATAATGAACTAACACTACTACAAAACTTAATTTTAACAGTGCTAGAAATGGCCATTATTAGTGCTAGAAAAGCACTGAAAACTTGAGTGATGTTAAAATCCCAAGACTTTTATCAACACTGAAAAAGTGCTAATAATGGTTCCATTTATCAACACTAAAAATATGATGATAAATAGGACATTTATCATCACTTTGAAAAGCACTGATAAAGATCTCATTCATCAGTGATTTAATTTAGCACCGCTAAATGATTCCTTTATCAGTGCTTACAAAAGTTCTGATAAATGCCTTTTATCAATGCTGATAAAAGTGTTGATAATGTTTTTCTTTATCAATTCTTGTAAAAGTGTTGATAAAGGTACATACTACAGTGTGCCATTACATCACACTGCATCACCAAAAACACATATAATATCAACAAAAACAAGTCCCAATATAAAATTTAAATGAAATGGAATTTACAACACAAATACCAGGAAAAAAACACTATATTATAGACATTTCAAACATTGGTTTATACAATTACATAAATACAAATTATTACATACATTTAAAAACATCAATGTTACTTTTTCTTTTAATCTTGACCTAACTCATGCTATTACTGAACAAACCACCCCCTGCTCGAGAAAAATAACAAGCCTATATATGAAAAATATTCTTAAGTTAGTAATAATATAAATGAAATTTTCAAGGAATAATGAAAATGAATTAAACGTTCCATTATATAATTTTTCAGTAAAATAGAGAAATTATATCGTAACATTACCTTTACATCTTTCCAAAGGTTTTCCTTCATTAAAGTTTTTTCTTATAAGGGATTGGTAACATCATTATGTGCAGAAGACATTGTCTACATTAGTCAAACATTTAATTTAGATTTTGTTAATTTAGTAGAGAACATATAATATTATGAGGAAAATATAATATATTAAAAGACACTTACCTTCTAATTGAACTAAATTTATTTTTTTAAATATTTTAAGGATTTGGTTCCTCTTTTGATAATCCAAATCCTTACTTTGTGGTCCCCACTAACGTATAAGAAATTTTCCACATTGGGACCGGCATGAAACGATTGTGAATTCCAGATGAAAGGGTCATCCTCAATTTAATTTTCATCTAACTCAACATTTATTTTAGTCGTCAGTAGGACAATCGACCAATTCTTATTTGTTGGATCATAGATATAAAATACTTGCACTACTTGTGATTCCATTATTAACAACTTATCTTTTTCCACTTCTACATTGAAATTCACCTTCTTAAAGCCCACTTCATCAACTTTCACTTTATTGATATTGTAAACCCATTTGAAATGAAAAATAAGAACTTGAAATTTTGTATAATTCGACTCATATATCTATTCGATAATACCAAAAAATAAAATATTTTCATAAATTGGATTTCTATACTCATAACCAGATATGTGAATCGCTTTAGTCACAAGCGTAACAACACTATTTTTCATTGTACTGAAGTCTTCATATTATTTTTTATAGAATGTATAACCATGGATTACAAACCCAGTGTAAGATATAACATTTGAATTCATTCCTCTGAATAGCCATTGAAGTCATTCGACAATTAAATTCATATTTTCAAATAACTCCTTATAAATTTTATCTCTGAACCATCCTATAAATTTTTGATTATGTGTATCAGATACCCATATTTCATCTCTTGATGGATTAAAATATCTAAGAATTCATTTTTGGTATTCAATGTATGGATCAACATCTTCACAATTATGTAATATGTAAAGATGTGTTTTCTCCTGCTATATCAAGGTAATTGTAACAACATCTCTTCTGAAAATCCATTCGCCCATAAGGCGTTTGTTGTGATGAGGCTTTGGGAGACCAATGATTTCAACTTTTGATAGGTAATTAGTACATAATTCAATAGCTTCTTCAACAATATATCATTCTTCATTAAAACCTTCTGGCCAACTTCAATTCTTGACATACCCTTTCAAAATCATCATATACCATTCAATGGGGTACATCCATCTATAATGGATAGGACCATATTTTTTAACCTTTATACCCTATTGAACCATTAGTTATCCCATTATATTAAATAATTATGTTGGGAAGAACATTTCAAATTTACATAATAGGATTTAAATCTCTTTATTCATGATGGGAAACTTCACCGGGTCTATAACATTACTGCATATGGTTTTAAAAAATAAGTAGTGTTTGGTTAATGTATGTCATATATTTTGAAGTAGAATCCAACATTAGGAAATACGAATTAAATATTTCAACTTAACATGAATTCATGTCATTTTGGTCCTTGTAAATTCAAATTAGTCATTAACATGACATTCTTGATATTTTATGAATACCCCTATGAAACTTCTAAACTCATAAGGAAAAGTCAAAATTGTAATTTTTCCTATATGGATAGAGTGTAATATATTAGAGGAAGAAAATTCTACCTTTTACCCTTCACCGGTGCCAACTCTTCCCTTTTTCCCATTTCAATCAAGTCCAACTTAGCCTTGATTCCATATTACATTTTTTCTGGAACATTTAGTTACATGCCAATAATAATATAAAATAAATTTTTTTCTATATGCATGACATGAAAAAATTTATAACATACAAACATTTCCAATACAGTAATTCAAAGAAAATTGATCTCTTCTTCCAAACCAGATTTTGTAAGGTTTTTTTAAAATGGTTTACAAAAAATACTGTCAATATTTTTTACTTTTTTGTACATTTGATCCCCAATTGACGGAGACAGTATTTTACCTAGTTTAATATTCCCATCGAATGTTGTCATCTAAGATCAATATTTATGTTGTCGAGGTAAAAAATTTCAATTTCCTAAAAACCCAGTCTTTGAGGAATGTTTCAACCGAACTGAGTATGTGTGTTTTTCAAAAATGGGACAACCCAAAATGACTTTAATGCTATAAAATAATAAATTTCCATAAGTGGGGAATTCATTTATCATTTTTTACAACATGTCCCTCAATGTGAAATATTCACTTCTCTAAGCACCATACATTATAACACCTATATCCCACATCAATTTCATATATTAAATCAATAGATCCAAATAGACATCAATATCATTACTGGGTTTCTTCGGTCCAGATATATAAGAGAAAAAATAATGTATTTGTGATTCATGTATAACCATGGAATTAAGTTATAATTTACCAACATGATGGTCTATATACTATGATTACTACTCTATACACTAAAATTATTTATTCTATCTATAGATAATACAAGATGACTGTTTCTCAACTGATCTCCAAGTTTAGGAAACTCATAATCAATTTTCTTCCACTAAGGAGAATCTTCTTGATGGAATAGCTTCCCATATTTAATTATTATATCATCATTACATGTTAATTGTATTTCGGTTTCCTGAAATCTATATAGTATTCTAAACTTTGGAATGATAGGAAAGTACCATTCAAATTCTGAAGGACTTGATTCATTTTTCTTGTATCGATCTGTGATACACTTATGGAATTTCATGTGTGATTCATGGTTCTTTTGAAATAATATGCAATCATTTAGAAAAGCATGTATTTGTAGAGATCATACCCATTTAACATAACATTCATTTAGCTTCATATGTTTGGCATGGTATTTCATTTTCTTCTGGTAGAATATCTTTCAGAAGACCATGTAGTTCTGTAAAGTTGGTGTCACTTCATTTGTTTCTAGCTTTCACATTATATAACTTAAATACAGAGGACAATGTTTTGTATTTAGTAAAACTGATATATAATGGTTTCTTAGAACAACAATTTAACTCCTCAAACAACTTTGGATAATCAAAAAGGTCATATCCAATTACCATTGTCATTTCTTTTTTGTGATCTCGATCATCTTTTAAAAAGGTATTCATATCAAATGATTCATAAATCGTAGTATCATCCTAATCGATGTCCACATATATTTTTTACCCATGTTTAGTCTAAAATTTATATCATTGATCTATTTCGTGACATATCAAACATTCTTCCAACTCTTTCGGACAAATTTTTCTTGAATAAAAACAACGTAAACACAGACATAGGATTTCAGAAGGGTTGGTTGCATGCTCTTTTGAAAAATTGATGAACTCTTTAACTCTATCTTCATATTCTATTTTCAAACGATTAGCACACATCAATTTTTGGTTCATATCCATCATATTAGGTTCATAAATAGAGATTTGTAAGTTCTCAATAAAAGTTAAAATAGAGGATATGTTTTAAATACACTCAAGATGACCCGTATGAAAAGTAAGGATGACCAGATGAGCTATATAGTAAGGAAAAAATACTTATGATTTTATTTTGGATTTCAGGGGTATTTTTCTAGTCTAAAATTAATTATTTGGAATATATTAACTACTGTGAAGTTAAAGGAATATTTATAAAATAAAGTTACCAATTATACTAATGAAGTTATGGATATTATTCAAATAATTATTTCCATGTTGACCGTGTCTCTAGTGGATGTCTCGAGTGATATTTAACTAGAATGGAAGCAGGGACCAAATTTGAACTCAATGAAAAGTATATACCTTTGAGAAATATATTTTATGGGATTGTTAGAGAAGATCACTAGGCTGAAATAGGTTTCAAGAAGAGGTGAATTAAAATATGAAAATTGCATCAAAAGATGAAAATTCTTGTTAAGTCATACTTTGAAGTTATAAATGATGATTGAAAGTAGTGAATTTTTTAAGAAAGATTAAGAACGAGTTGGTTTCCCAGCCCAAAACCCCTAAAATTATTAAATAAGATTATAAATAGGATGCATAAGGTGAAATTGTCTTGCACCAGCAATGACTTTAAATAAAAAATATGATAAGATCACAATTGTAGGAAGAATAAAAAGAGGAGAACAAGACATCATGATGAAAAAAAATTAATGAAAATATTGATCCTTACATTCGCACATATATACACATAAGACCTGCAGCAGGTGCACACAGAAAAATATCCCTTTATCTATCCTCCACCCTGATCAACAAACGAGCAGTCTCATTCGATATAGGTATCATTGGAACAATTCCAAGGAATAAAACTACCAATGGATTATATGATATGGACAGATATATTAAACCCTCCATCTTATTTCTTAGTAGTAGAACACTAATTTAAAGTAGTGAATGATATGTGTTTTTATATACAAAATTTCATGTGCATGAGTGAAACAAGAGACATTATAATAACAAAAAGTTATTTCTTATTTTTTATCAAGATCCAATTGATTAGTTAGTATAAATAATCAATCATACATTGGTAATTAGTACAAAAACTATACCACAAATTGTTCCCTAAATAATGAATCACAAAAAAAATAATAAATAATGGATAATAAACAAATCGTAGAAGAAGAAATCAAAAACAAAAAAGATACACAGAGAAAATTGTAAGGCCTGCCTCGCTAGGTTGAAGAAAATCTAAGACCCTATTCAAATGTCAGACGAGATGTTTGGAGGCATTTTAGTGGTGTTATTCAACCTTTGATTCATCGAAGAGGATCACCGAAAATCGTTGGCTTCCATAGAAAGCTCTATATCATGACAGTTTTGCAAATGGTTAGGGTTTTTAAATAGATTGGGACACTTTTATCAGCACTTAAAAATAAGCGTTGATAAAACCAATATTTATCAGCGCTAAATTTAGGGTGCTGATAAATATTTATTTTATCAGATCTTTATTTAGCACTGATAAATCCTCATATTTATCAGTGTGGAAAAAGCGCTAATAAAGATTCTTTTATCAGCGCTTATTACTGAAGCACTGTTAAAGGGTTTATAATTATAAATATAAATATAAAAATTTTAAAAATTTATAAATACTTAATAAATATATATAAATATCAATATAGTAAATATATTTCATTTTAAATATATTTATTATAATTTTATAATTATTTATTTCTAATTAAAGAAATATTTTAAAAAAATTACTTATATCATTATATATATTTATATAAGTATACATATATATTTAATAAACATATATAAATATAAATATAGTAAACATATTCATTATTTAATTAAATTTACTCTAAATTTAATATTTATTTAAATATACATAATTATTTATTTATAATTATATAAATAATTTTAAAAAAATATACATTTATTTATAATTATAAATATATAAGTGTATAAATACAGTGACAGTACATTTATAAATATTTTTATTTATAAATATTTTTTTACTAATATATTTTTAACATTATTAATGAATATCTAATTTGGAGTGCATGCATATATGTTAAAAATCAGTGAAATTGAATAAATCAAGAATATAGGTACACTTTATCAATTTTAAAAAAATGGATAAGTTCTATGTGTGAACATATTTTATATAAAAATACATTAATTACATGTATGTGAAATCAATATAACACACATTTGATCTATATTAAACTGAAAAATAAAATGATGTTCAATTATATGTCGAGTACTATGCAGTTAGTCAATATTTTTAATTCATATTAATTTTTAATTATATACCATTATTCAATAAATATATGACTATTTAATGTAAATCACATTAATATTTTTTAATATATAAACCATATTTATATACATTAATATATATCTATATTTTCAATATATACAATTTATTAACATTAATTATCCTAATTATCTAATTAATAAAATGTTTGATATTTAATAATGTATAATCAATCAATTCATTTTTACCAAAAATTTAATTAATAAAATTTGTAACAAACAAATTTTTTTAATTTTTATTTATTTAATTATTTCATTTTAAAAGTGTTGAAAATGCATTGATAAAAGAACTATTTATCAACTCTAAGCATAAAACACTGAATAAGTGTACCCTTTATAATTGCTGAAACTTAAGAAAAGATAAAATATACCCTTTATCAATACAAAAAATAAATCACTAATAAAGGATATCCTTTATCAGTGCTTAAAATAAATCACTGATAAAGTTTTCCTTTATCAGGGCTAAAATAAATGCACTGATAAAAGGTTAAATGTATCGATTCTTTCTTTAGTGCTGATATATATGTCATTTATCAGCGTTTTCTTCTAATGCTGATAAATAACAGTGTTGTTAAATGCCATATTTTTTTGTGTAAAATGACATGGATAATGTAATCCCATGTGTTATAATGAAATGTGAATTGAATATGTTCCATTATTCAAACTCTGGTGTGGGAAAAAGCAGGTATTGAGGTTCGTGTGTCCTCGGGAACCTGGGGATTTATGTGTTTAAATAAAGATTAATTGATAATGTGATAATTGTTTACTTTTACATTATAATTATTTACTTATATAACTACATACAATTTTTGTTGACTGTATATTTTTCAAAACACCATTGGTGGTGGCCTACTAAGTTGTGATCACAAGCTACTCAAGATGCCTAATCAGTACACGAAAATATTTCGTGGTTGTAGAATAAGATAAGGGAAAAGGCCCTGTGTTAGGTAGGTGGTTCAGGATGGAGCATGGATGAGGGAACCAGATGTGGTTTTCTTCCCTCTTCAGAGTTTCAATTGTCTTTACTTTTGGGTTTTATTGTGACAGTTGTCATATACTTTAGCATGGAATATCCACTATTTAGTATTAATAGTGTATTTCCAGTTTTGGTCATCTTGTGACTCAGTATTAATCTGGTTATGTTATATCATTTTTGTTATTTCTTTATTATTTACACTAGTGTATTACTCTTTTAAAGAAAAAAAGAGGGTATAGTCTCCCCATTATCAATATTATACCCTCGCAGTTAGTTGGAAGCCTTTGGCATACAGGGAAATGTGCTTAAGGTCATGTGATCGACTAGATCGGGGCAACAGTATGTGGCACCCAATAGGGGACGTTACAACGTGGTATCGGAGACCAGTTTTCATTTCTTTTTCTTTTGTCTTATAGTTTGGTAAAGGTATATAAGAGACTAGGAAGAGTTTGAAACATGTTATGAGAAGGTTCATGGGATTAACTAACACATGTATGGGGGAGAACCCAAGTACTGAGGGTGGGATTGTTGTTATTAATGTTTGTTATTACAATTGAATATTATTTCAACCCGGGCGACACACTTGTTTTGTGATGTGATTTTAGTTTCTGATAATTTATGAGAATTGAATTGTGACCTAGTATGTCATGATATTTGAGTTTCCATGCATCATTCTAGGCACTAAAGATTATATTGTGATGTGCACCATTTTAGGAATGCATGGAAAATGGGTTTTGGGAAAGTTATTGTACTTGAAATTTTTTTCCTTGCTTGTGAAATTGAATTGAAAAAGGTCCCTAATGTGTAATTGAGAAAGATTTTAAAATGATGCTAGATGGAAATAAATGGGTGTCTAATGAGAATATTGAATAATGAAAATTAATTTACCCTTATTAACTAGGATCTAGGTGTAGGATGGTTAAGGGTAGTGATAGTGCCTCAGTTTTGACCATGTGGTAGGAAAAAGGGGGAAAGTATTATTATGGTTGTGTATAAATACCTCTTGTTAACTGTGTCCATCTTTTCAAATGAGAATACTTTATTTTGTTTAATTGTACCTTGATTTGGGTGGTTTGGGTAGTGATAATTCCATATTTTGATAACTTGGTTGTAGTTTGTATCAAGGGCCTTCTAGTTTGGGATTGTATAGTGACATGTTGGTGGGTATAGAAGCTCGAGACATTCAGTAGGTTAAGGTGTTCCCATAGTGGGAGGTAACATTGATGATGGAGGAGTTGTGGTGGTGTTCATTGATGAATTATCATCATACTTTTAATTAGTAAAGATCATGTCCCATATGTTGACATCGTCCCAGGTATGCTGAGAATGCTCTGACTTCACACCTACCGACCTGAATGTGTTTTGGTTGGATATAAGTCCCCATAGTGGTTTCCCTTTTGAAACAGTATATGTGGATTTTTATGGTGGAAGGTACTCCATCAAAAATTTATGGATTACTTTATCAAGATGGACCAAAGGTCGATGAATACTGTGGTGGCCAGGTTTCTTAGAAAAGTGGTGTTAAAAATACTCCAATGGTGTGAAGCGATGTGCCCGAAGTAGGTGCACAGAGAAAGACCATGGGTTGGAAGTGGTGTCATTGAAATTCCAATGAGGAACCTATAGGGTTCATATTTAATATCTACAAATAATGGCCAAGTGGGCATTGAAGGTGGTGGATGAACTCCCTCTCTAGGTGTTTTTTATGGAAATTCTAACTGTAAATGTCAGATGTTGTTCTAGTGGTTTTTGGGTTCTGTGAGTTGGGAAACGAATCGAGTATGTCGTGGATGTTAAACTTGAGACTAATTCCTCATTTAAAGAGCATTTGAAACGTGTATTATACCAGGAAGGTTTAGGTATCAATAAAAATCAACCCTAATAATTTATTAATGAAAATAAAATGCAAACACAAACCATAAAACAAGCGGCACATAAAGAACCACCAAATCATGAATGCGAAAAATATCACAACCCAAATTCCCACACAAAACCCACAAAAATCCTAAAAGCCCAAAATCCACATAAAACAGCCCATATGAATGGCCTAATGCATGTCCCTACTGATAGATTCCCCATGGAATATACAAAAACCTAGAAACTTCTACAATCAAGTCCACACCTTCAAAACAAAATAGCCCCAAAATCCAAGGCCAGCTAATACTTGTAGCCTAAGATTCCATCTCATGAGGTCACACCCATCTCACTCCCCATTGTCAATCATTCCCCCTTCATTGGGCCTCCACCAACTCATCTCCATCCATAGATCCATTGTATTTATCCTGTGGCAAGATGGTAACTGACCAGATGGTCTATCATTATTCAGGGGACCAGTCGTCGGCCAAATACATGATTGTCTCCAACCTCACAAGATCTCCTGACCACCACCCCACCAAGTGACCAGCCTATATCATCATCATCTCGAAGAGACGCTTCGCCTACCCACAGGGATCCCAGATCCCCCATCCCTCATGGTCATTGGTTACCTCCCAACCATCATCCAATCCACCAAAAGGGGTTATCGTCATCGCCAACCGGCACCCAAAGGAGTTCCATACCAGAACCTATAAAAACATAAGACCTGAAATAGTACCACATGAGGTCTTCACCAAGGCCATCACATAACGTCATCTAGAACACGAATGACTACAAGTCACTGATTCCCAAATGAACTTCATCCCTACTGGTGGGACGGTCTCAAAAGGTATTTTCATTGGCCAACGCCCATTAATAGCCTCACAAGTCATAGTTCCTCTGAATCCTTCTATGAATCAAAGAGGATTTCATCACATCCATCCCTAATTACACTGCTAAAATCAATCTGAGCACATTATTTTTCACATGATGCAGGCATTAGAGATCATAGTGGATAAGGGGGCCCAATGGCCCAATCTTTTTGACTCAGAATCTTAGTGACGCTTAGAGGTATATCTTGAGGACGATCTATTATATGGTGGGAATATTGTAATATCCTAACCTTTTCTGGAGATTTATCAGGCTCGTTTAAAGTTTTTCTTTTTCCTTGTTTTGAGTATAAATTTGTTGGATCTTAATTTGGGTTTGTTTGGGAGAAACATGGAGAATTTTTTAAGGAAATCGGAAAGTGTATGGTTGGCAAAAAGTTTTCCCAAAATGTGTGCCTCATCCCAAATAACTATATGAACCCATGTAGAGGGTATTAGCACGGCTGGTGCAAGGTTTGGAAAATAATGTACTCAAATAGGAGAAACTATGAACCCCCTAGATTAGGTGCACAGTTAAGGTTCATAGTTTGGGGAAACTGCATTCCCCTGACCAACAAACTATGTGTAGGGATTTAATATGCCCGAATATTATATTCTAATTTTGAAAAACCCCTATTTTAACCCCTACTCAACCCCAACTCACCCTAAATTAATTTATCTCATTTCTTGAGGCACAAAAATGAATTTATAAAGCTAAAAACCTCCATTTTGGTGATTTGAAGCATGTATTTTTGATCTACACCACTCTGAGTAAAAGATTCCAATACCTATATTTTCATGTTCTTCTCTTATTCTTCTCTCATTATTTAAGGTAATTTATCCTCTTTTTTTATTAGATTGAGATCCATATTTGGGGTATTTAGAGCTAAGATTTTATATCTATATCTAGTATTTTGGATCTAGATCTAGGATTATTAGATCTTTATTTGATTTATTTTGGATCTAGATTATGTTCTTCATCATGATTTTAGGTTTTCTACTAAAATTGGGGTTATCTGTTGGAGCGCGTTCATCACAGATCTTTTGGTAGGTTGTATAAAATTCAAATATCAAATTTTGGTTTACAATTATGTGGTTTTAATTTTAGAATTTATACTATATTTTTAGTAATTGTGTTCTTCATTAAATTAATTAATTTGGTGAATTAATTAATTAATGTAAATTTAAAATTGGGATATTGGGATTTCAGATCATGAATAGTTAATTGTTAAATAAAATATGAGATATTGGGATTTAATTAATTATTAAAAAAATTATAGGATATTGATTTTGGTGTTTCTGATTAATTAATTAGGGAATTAATTAATGGGTTTGGTGTGCTTAATTAAATGGGGAATTAATTAAGAAGATTGATGTGATAAACTAATTATTAAATTAGTAATGAGATTACGTTATAACAATTAATTGATGAATTAATTGGGGATATTGAACTGATTAACTGGGCACAATTAATTGATGAATTGCTTGAGGATATTAAATTAATTGAGATAGTCCAATTAATTAAGGAATTAATTGGGGTTATTGAATTGTTTAAGTTGGGATTAATTAAATAATGAATTAATTAACTAAGTAATGTAGATATTTAATTAATGACCTAAATAATGGGATTGATGGGATTAGTTAATTGATTAATTAATTAATGGGAGTAATGTGATTATCTAATTATTGAATTAAATAATTTTATTAATGAGATTAATTAATTGAATTAGTTAATATGATTGAGATGGAAAATTAATTGGGGAATTAATTGAAGGGATTAAATGTGATTAATTAATTATAAAATTAATTAATAGTAATTGATGTGAACAATTAATTAGTGAATTAATTGAGGGAATTTAATGTGATTACTTAATTATTAAATTAATTAATAGAATGTATGTGAATAATTAATTTGTGATTTAATTTATGGTATTGAGTTATATTAATTAATTTAGGAATTAATTAATGAAATTAACATCAATAATTATTTGGTGAATTAATTTAAAGGGTTTAATATGATTAATTAATTGTGGAATAAATTAATGGAAATTATTTGGATTAATTGTTTGGTGAATTAATTAATGGATGTAATGTTATTATTTTTGAGTTATATTAGTTAATTAGTGAATTAATTACTAAGGATTTATGTGTTAATGAAATTGAATGAGTTAGATTAAGTAATTGGTGGATTAATTAATGGTGATTTTTGTGATGTTGTAATTGAATGAATTGTATTAATTAATTGGTAAGATAATTAATGTTGATTGTTGGTAAATTGATTTGGTAATATTGGAATAATTAATTTTTGAATAATTTATCATGATATTGTGATTGTGAATTGGGAATAACTAATTATTAAATTAATTAAGGGAGTATTTAAATAATTTATTTTGATTAATTAATTTTTGAATTAATTAATGGGTTAAATGTGAATAATTAATTATTTAACTAATTATTGAATTAATTAATGTTATTGATGCAATTAATTTATTATTGAATTAATTAATATTATTGATGTGATTAGTTAATTTCTAAATTAACTACAGGAATTGACCTGATTTTTTTTAAAGGTTGGGGCCGGAGTCTCATTTATTAATTAAGTAAAGCAAAGACCTATTTTAATTGGGTAGAGGGATACCCATTACATATCCCGAAGGCCTAGTGGGAATTTATCCCATTACATGGCCCGTAGGCCCAATTTTGGGCGCAAGGCCCATTTTGTGAATAATGGAATTGACATGATTAGTTAATTTTTGTATTAAATAATGGAATTGACACGATTGATTATTTGTTCAATTAATCAATGAAATTTTTGTGATTAATTAATTTTTGAATTAATTAATGAGATTTACATGATTAATTAATTGTTGAATTAATTGATGGAACTATTGTGATCAATTATTTATAGAATCAATTGATGAATTTTATGTGAGTAACTAATTATGTAATTAGTAATGGAAATTATGTGGCTAATTAATTATTGAATTAATTATGAAATGTTTAATGGTAATATGGTCATTTACTTACAAGATTATGAATAGTAACAAGAACATTAAAATGTAAAAACATATGATAATGAGATACATGTGATAATGGGACATGATATGATATATATATATATGTGTGTGTGTGTGTGTGTGTGTGTCTGTGTGTGTGTGATTGAGAAGTGGGATACTATACATGACGTTCTGTGACCATGAAAAATATGTATGATTAAGAACTAGGGTGTGAGACATGGCATACTATGCCTGTGAAACATATGTATGATGGATAAATGGGGTGCTAGACATGACGTTCTATGCCCATGATATATATATATACATGATTGATAAATGGGTTTCTATACATGGAGTTTTACACCCAAGCATGCTAAATGGTGTGATATAAGGACTGATGCTCCAAATACTTATGGGGATCTAAACATGGTGTTCTACACCCAAAATATTGGCATTGGGATATGGTTCAGAGTGGTCATAATAATGAACTAAAATTACATGGATAATGTAATCCCATGTGTTATAATGAAATGTGAATTGAATATGTGACATGATTCAGACTCTGACGCACGTCGAAGTAGGTATTGAGGTTTCAGTGTCATTGAGAACCTGGGGGTTTATGTGGTTAAATAAATATTAATTGATAATGTGATAATTATTTACTTTTACATTGTAATTGTTTATTTATATAACTCTATACACTTGTTTTTGACAGGATATTTTTTTAGAAACTATTGGTGTTGGCCTACTGAGTTGTACTCACACTCTACTTGGGCTACCTGATCAGTACCCGAATATATTTTATAGTTTTAGGATAGGAAGAGTGTAAAGGACCTATGTTAGGTGGATGAGTTGAGATAGAGCATGGATGAGAGAATAGAACGTGGTTTGGCACCCACTTTTGAGTTTTTAGTGTGTTTTGACAGTTCGCATATACTTTAGCATGGCATGTCTACTATTCAGTTTTGATAGTGTATTTTCAGTTTTGGTCATCTTTTGATATAGTATTAATCTAGTAATGTTATATCATTTTTGTTATTTCTTTATTATTTTTTATAGTGTATTACTATGATAAAGAATAAAAGAGGTTATAGTCTCCCCATGATCGATATTATACTCTCGCTGCTAGTCGTCGGCTTCTGGAATATGGAGAGGCGTTCCTGATGTCATGTGACCAACCATCTTGGGGCAATGGTGTGTGTCACTCAGGTCGGGACATTAAATGATCAATGGAAAAGGATGAAATTGGTTTTGATCCTTCATGATAGCACCTGACATTTTAAAAGTGACATTCTAATATTCATGTAGCACATGTTGATGCAACAAGAAGGATATTACTTTGTATCATTCAATACAGTGATGGTATGATAAGAAAAAAAATGAAATAATTCCATGTTAATTTTATTCTTATATATAAACTCATTATAAATTATTTGTGAAATGATCCTCTATTTAATTCTTGTATTGAATATATCGCTCTTTTTTGAGGGTTTTATCTAATGATACTGATGAAATACCTTACTAATAATGAGCCAGAATTCTTCTGTTATAACCTGGAACTATAATGTGGAATTATAGTGGTAACATATTAGTTTATAAATATTTATTAATTATTTATCAAATTAAAAATTTATTTTTTAGTTTTTAATTTCTTGTTTTTCATTAATTAATATACATTCTATATAATTTTTCTGTTCACTTCATATATCCTAGAACAGGACATGAACAAATGAATGTCCACTAGGGATACCATATGGTGGTTCTGGAGATTCTATAAAGAGTAATTTATTACATAGTGTGTAATTGGAAAGTACATGTCATGTAATCTGATCAACCGCACCAAGACAGATTCACATTAATCACAACTTTTCATGTGGTAAAATAGTAAGTGATGTTAATATATATCATATGGTGACCAACTATATGTAATAAAGATTAATGGATTAAGTGGTGTGTAACTAGTGTAAACACCATGTAAATATACTATTTTCCCCCTAAGAGAATTAGGAAATCATGTGGTCGAAATTTATAGTTTGTGTTAATTACATGTCATGTATTAACTGATAGCCAACAAATATAGTACAATTCTGACTACACAGTGTGTAGCTGGTGTACACATCATGTGACACAAAAATTTCTATGTGGAATACACACTAATTCCTTATGCATGTGATGAAAATTGATAGAGAATAAAGTAAATGTCTTGTAACAGGATTTACATACTATGAAACTCGTACCTATTTTCTTGGAGTATAGGATAAACTTGGTTCTACACCGCATAAATTAAATATAAAAAATATAAATAAATTATGACATTAAAACAATTTATATAGAATCTAATTTTTGTACACAATGTGTGATTGGATTTTTCAGAAGTGATAAATTCATGATTAATTTTTTTTTTATTTTGGTAACTACAAGCCTTATAATTCACATAAATTTTTAACCGTACGTGCTATATATATTAAAATCATATCATTTATCATAAATTCCAATCTGATTATATGGATGAACTAACATAACTACATGAAATGGAATGTTGAAACATGTTTTGTATGATACATGTTGTGTAATTATATAGTACACAATAAGGACAATATGGGGTGATGCATAGTTCATAGGGATATACATCATGTTGCCTCCAGTACATTTCATGTACTTAACTAATTTTAATTTATATTATTTTATTTAATATATTTAATATAACAAAATATGGGTATCTATTGGAATATTTGGATGGATAATTAATATAAATGAATTAATTAATTTATTAGTTTATTCATGAAATTTATATTAATAAACAATGAATATAAATGAATGGTAATTAGGTTATTAATTTCATATTTATTTCATGTGAGGATGATTATGAGCTTAACCGACCAAATGTATGTGTTTATTTTATATTTTATTTAATATTTATTTCATGGGTTTTATATATGATAAATGTTTTATTAAATTAAATATGATCTCCTATATATCATCCCTCCTAAATTTATTATATAAGACTCATGTGTCCAAGAATTATTTTATGTAACTACATACCCATGGTTCCTCCCACCTACATGTGATTAAATCCAAGTAAAGGATGGATCTTCAAGGAAATGAGGCAGTTCATAACCTGAGATAAGGTGAAACCAACCAAGGATATGCATTGGATCTAGGAGGGAATATTATAACTTGAACCAATCCTGGTTCCAAAAAATTTTCCCTAAATACAAGGATTATTTTATCATCTTCTAAGTAAAAAATCCATTAGAAAATCTCATTATCATTCTATATGTATTCATTTATTATATTTCTAGTGCATGGTTATTTATTTATGTTTTTTGGATACTTAAATGTGATCACTTAAAATAAATAAATAAATGAGCATGCAAGTTGGAATAAAATAAATGGATTGTGCATAAATTATTTTATCATGGCATGGTTAATTAATTCTATAAAATAAACATAATATGAGAATGCATGTAAAAAAATAAAATAAAAAAATTAATCTTAATATAAAATCCCTTAATGAAAATATTAAGTTAGTAAATATTTTTATTACTTGAGTTAAAATAAAACCACAGTAAAAAGTAATTTTTTAGACACTATTAGTGTTATTTAAATTATTGGGGAGTTTTAACAAATTTTTTGATTTGACTTATCCCGGATCACATTTGGAGTTGATCACCATCATAAGACTGGATGAAACTAAGAGTAAATTGTTGGGGAAATATGTGTCTAGGATTTTAGTATTGGGGAGTCCACTCAATAGATCAAGGAACTGTTAGTTAATGTGTCCAGATAGACCACCTACCAAAATAACATATATTAACTTTTCAATCCCCTATTTGGGTTGTAAGATGATAAATACATATCCTTTACACTAGAATATCTATGGGATATGTTATTAAAAGTTTAATTTTGAGGGATATTTGGACTAAATAAAATAGCAGGATAGTGATAAAATAAATAAAATTTATTTTTTTACATTTTGAAAATAAAGATAAAGTTATAATAATATACTTTAATTATTTTAGAGAACTGGAAAATGAAACCATGAGAACATTATGATAATTTTTGAACATAAACCATTTCCTCTCCATTAAAAATTTCTTGAGTGCAATAGTATTCTATACACTAAAATAATTTAGGGAAAAAAATTATTTACCATAGTTTCTTATGTCGATTTAGCCATCTCACTATGAAAGTGGAGATGAAAACAAAGCCTATTGGATAATCATGAAGGATTATTCTTATATATATTAAATTATTTTATTATCTATGTCCATAGATCTAGTGAGGCAGCATAAGAAAATGGATTCTTACACAATAAAAACTCATCTCCTTGATCTTGAAAAAAATAGAGAGGCTTAAGATAAACAAGAATTCTACTAAAATATACTAGTGTAAATAAGAAGGCATAAAACTAAATAGTGACCATGTATTCAAAATGGTAGAGTATTTGATCAGTTAGTGAAGTTAAGATTTTATATGGGTAAAAATTATCTATTAATCTCATATTATCATCCATACCTCCCAGATTCTCCATATTAATCATGAATTATTAATTAAAAATACATATGATCTGTGTGAGGGTATCTTGACTATGATTAATCAAGAATATAGGGATAGGAAAGAACATGGTCCCTCACCCCTTATGGTGAAAAAATTGAAGGATTGGGTTATAAATCACATGAATTGATCAAGGTTAATGATTCCTTTATAATTTCCTCTAGTGAGACAATTTATTCAAGGTGGGGGAAATAAATAAGAGGCTACTTGCTTTTTATTTGACTATAAAGGTTATTAGAAGAAGAACTATAATGAATTGGAGAAGAATCTAGAAGTATCATATTCTTTGGGTTTATTCATCATTGTATTTAATATTTTTGTGTCACTTATTTATTATTAAATAAAATATTAAATTCGCATACTCATACTCAAATTTAGAAACCAAGGAAGATTAAAAATATTACAAGAAGTGGGGTGAATTTTCAAATTATTTAAGAAAGAGTGATTCCTATATCAATAGAGAGAATAACATTACTTCTGATTTTCTAAAATATTGATTCATGTTAAAATATTATTTTATATTTACTGCTACCAAAACATTTATCTCAACGTCTCATTAGACACTCTAAGGAATTATTTCATTTTTGAAAAAAAAAATGTTATGATATTTCATACTTAATTTATAGTCCAATGATTCTTGAATAATATGAAATATAATTAATGAATTATGAATATAAAATATAAGACTCATACCTAATTATGGAAAGATAATTCCTAGTTATATAAAAATGAGAAAAAAATTTAATTATATATCCATAAATATGTTTTTTCTCACATGATAAAATACACTAGGTATGCTAACAAACTAACTTATGAAGTTTTAAACAAATAATATTTTGAAAATAAAGGTATGCCACAAAGATCCAAGACTCTGTTCAAAAATATTTTGTAAACTATTCTCAAGAGAAGCTAGATGTAAATTCAAATACATCAATTAATTCCTTTATAATATTTTAGAAGTAATTAGTGAAAAAATACATGCATTTGGTTAAAAATATTAGATCCATTTGTAAATATTGTTGGACTATGTATTGACCACATACTCATCGAACATTTTTATATATAGTGATGGTATTCCAAAACTCACATTACCCTATAAACATAAAAATAGTTATTATAGTAAAAGGAGGATTGATGATGAGTATTTTATAGTTTGTAAGTCATCCATATTTTATTTCGAGACAAATTTTAAAATAAAAGCACAATAGTTGATCATATTCCATTTAATTTGACTAATGGATATCATCTAAGTTACTATATTATAGGATTCTATTATTTCATAGATTTAGGTGTTCTATGGGAACCATTTTTTTAAGTTTAATATATAAAAACAATATATTGAATGAAACATAAGGCTTATCTAACTTCATTATCTTATATACACTCAAGATAATAACATCCCAAACATAGAATGAAATTATTTATAACTGACTATATTTCTATAAGGGAAGAGATTCCCTTTTTTTATAGTGGTAGCAAGATAATATTCAATGAACTCTCATTTTTTGAAGCACATATGTTGGTAAAGAAACACTAAACCCTGCTAATCTTAGTGATAATAATTTTTCTAGAGCCACATCCTATGCTAGAAAGATAAAACCTTATAGTTGGTTTTATATTCACTAAAATATGTGATATATTATTTGAAAAGAATAATTATTCCTATAAGAAGTTGTAAAAGGAAACAACCACTAATTATAAATTTCATATGAATTCATAGATGGATTCCATGTACCAAAATCCAATTCTATATTTTGATAGTTTATCTAGTTTATGTAATGTTATTAGTGGGAATTCAAGAGAAGCTAAATATGAGAGGTATAATATGATACCAATAAATCTCGAGTAGTTAATAAAGGTTCAAGTAATTTCTAGGATTAGTCTATGATAAAAACATTATACCAAGTTGTCATGAAAAATTTTATTAGAATTATACATCTAATCATTTATTTCTATGATCATTAAATTGGGAATTTGATTTCAATTCCACCTTAGTTTCAGGAAACCTTTTGGAATATATATATATATATATATATATATATATATGTGAAATTTCTAGAAGGTATTGTGACACCAAAAAACACTAATAAGGTATGCAAGTTGAAAATATTCATTAATTAAATCAATCAATCATAAAGATTATAGAATATTCATTTGAAATGAATGTTTTCTTGGTTTATATAAGAGGATAGTGGGAGAACTATGGTTTTACAAGATAGATATGTTTATAACATATGGAAAATGGGTGATTGGTATTATAATTGATTATGAAAAAAAATCTATCCAAGATTGAATTAATTATAAATCCTATTTCTAGGGTAGAGGAACTTTATATATAGATATATGGGGTTTCTTATATGATTTTATAGTACATGAAATGAAAATGTATCAATACTTGGGTCACATTGAATGAAATATCTCATGTATAAAGTGTGAAAGAACAAGAAAATATTCTTATGATTAATAGACTATATATTCGTAAAATTTACTTTTAAAATCTATCATATATTCTATGATATGTACTAGAGATTTAAATTACTCATATAAAGTTAATATCAAACAAAAAAGAAGAGTTACAAAGGCTAGTAGTTAGAACTATCTAATATTTCTTGAGAAAGTAAAACTATATGAGTTCTTATTCGTTAGATAAATGGTAATACTTATTGTCGATGGGGTGAAAATTATTCCTCTTTAGATAAATTTGATCTAGAATAATTGTTAGGAATATATGACATGAAATAGAAATCTTATTTCAGTTAGTGGTTTCCATATCTATATTGACGGATCCTATTGTAGGTTCTGATATAGATTAGTAAGTGATTTTAGTAATGATTTGGTTTAATCTATAGTGTTTAGATAATATGTCAAATTTTGAATAAGGAGAAATAGTTAATACTCAAGGATATACCCTATTAATATATTTTATAAGAAACATGAAATTTAAGTAATTATAAAATCCATTGAGGCATGGTAACCTAAAATATTTATAGTCTTATCCCAGTAGAAGAATTAATACCATGTGATAACTTGTGGAATGAAAATTTATTAGTAGTTAACTCTATTTTATATGGGAGCCTTTTTAATTTTATTCCCTAGAATCAATGGACTATGTGATTTTAATTATTGGTAAATTATAAGAGTTGAACATTAATAAATATCTTATCACATTATGAGTGTTCTTTTACATAAAAGAAATGTTATAATGTCACTAGAGTATTTTTTGCATTTAAATATCATAGTAGTTCTCTTTTATGATGTGAACCTTGAATTTTTATGTTGATTTTATTAAATATATGTTATATGATTGGAAAATATCTATCTAATGTGATAGATAAGACTCAATCTATCATATGTAAGTGTCTCATAATGAATTAATACTTCTTCTTATGAATTTCACACTTACTAATCTCCAAGAGTATGGGAATATACCCACCAATAGTAATTATGAATTTTATACATATCATTGGATATTTATATACATATACATATGTATTGGTACTTAGATTTGATTTCATTATTAATGTATATTAAATTTTATGTACTTTAATACAATGATTAAAACTATGATTTCATATTTTTTTAAATAAGTTGGATATGTTTAGGGTGTCATGAGTGATATATAATTAATGAATATGTTAAGAAAGTATTTATACCTTCCATTTTACAGAAGTTTATATTTATATAACATGTATTGAAATGGAACTATTTAATAAATCTATGGACATGGTAGGATATTGATGTGTTCATTTATTTAATTCAAAGAAAGATAAATCAATTATATAGGTTGACGACTGTAACAACCCGATATTTTATGATAAGTATTCTTTTTAATTTATTTTATGTCATGTGTTTTATGATAAAACAAGATTATCTTGTGCTATACGCCACACTGTATTAGCTTGAAGTATACACAACACTATTCTTAGATTGTGTTACACACAATTTCAAGTTCGTTTTATAATAGTCATTCTACACAACATTGAGTGTGTATATATATATATATTCAATGTATAAATGAAATATGGTTGGATTCTTTTATACGAAATAATAAAGGATTCTTGCACAACACACAACCCTGACTTGGCTTTCATTACACGCAATCACGACCTTCCTCGATAGCGTGTGTAGTACGCAATACAGGGTTTCACAAAACAACGATATATTGTTATAATATTATTACGGACTAACCGTTATGAATAGTATTAACTACATTTTGAATTTTATAACATTATTATTCATCTTACATATTTTCTAGAACATGGCATGAGAACAAAATCAATTTTTCGAGTAAAATAAGTATTTTTCAAAAAATGTAGTCTTCCCGCCTTTTGATGGCGCACCCACCTTAAATATTGTTTTTGAAATGTCTATAAGTTCAATTTGAAAAAAATAAAATTATTATTTGGAATCAGGATATAAAAATTTACTTTGGATAAATTTTTCATATTATTCTGATAACTTTCATTTTTTAATGAATAGTAAAAACACTCTATATTTTCATTAAAAACAACTTTTTTCATCGCAATAATTTATATGGTTAGATTATCTTTTTAATTGTTTTTAAAGTATAAATAGAATATATTTTTACCATTTAATATAATTTATGTCATTATCCTTGATTTTACATTGAATTCGTAGGTTAAATAAATTCAATCTTTTGCAATGTTTTAAACAAAAACCCATTTTCTTTCGACAACGGGATTAATTTTAACTTAATTTTTGAAACTTCTGTGTATTGAATTTGGAAAAATGGATTCTATATTTGGAATCAGTGGGTCCAAATTATATTAATAGACTACTTTTTATTTTTGGGCTTTATGAATAGTAACAACGGTAAATTTTATTTACCATAGTAAAAGGTAAATTGGGTAATTATGGGTAAATATAATATTATAAAATTTCCGAATACTTGTATTAATACAATTGTATGATTATAATTTTTCCTAAGTCATATTTGGGTCTAAATGGAATCCATTAAAACCCACTTGGAGGTGATTAAGACCTTTAGTTTATTTTATTTAAAGGAAAGTGAAATATGTCTCACTCAACTTTAATAATTAAAGTATTTTTAATATAAGTTTATACAGAATATAAATTCTTTTATAAATACTCATTTGAAAGATAAAATGTTTTACTTTGTCATGGTAATTTATTTGTAATTTTTAAGAGTTATTTAATTACCTTATTATCTTATACATTAATGATGCAGAAATTATTTATTTAGTGAAAAATCAATAATATAGTTTTTATTGAAATAGTAATACATATCAAAAGGCCCAAAAATCTGCAAAAAACTTATTATTAGTGTATATATAAACCCTAATCATCCATTGGACGAATTGTTAACAATTTAAATATTGTGATTTTAATATGATAAATTCGAGTAAAAGTATTATTGTAAAAGGTAATATATTTATATACATCATAGGATTTTATTTTTAATTTTTATGCAACAAATAAGTATATTAAATAATTATACAAAAATGTTTTAGTAATTATTTTATTAAGAGATAAACCAAATAAATGGTTTTAAAAATAATAAAATAAATATTATATGAACTATTTAATGTTCTCCACTACTTTTCTAGATACATATTACTTTTTATGAATCTATTAAAGCTTTTAGTTCGAACATATCTTCTGTATATATTTTATTTAAATACAAATAAATAAATAGTGTCAAAATTGACACTATTGTTATTTTATAAAAATAACATATTATAAATTTGTTTAAAAATCACAAAAATATTTAAAAATTATAAATTTAAATTTATATGGTCTAAAATTTTATAAAGTATGCAATTATGTACAATTCACAACAAATAAGTAATTATTTGTTATAATTTAAAATTTAGAATGTTATTACCACAAATAAAATTAAATTGATTAAATAAGGATAAATCAAGTTGATAATGTTTAAAATAAATTCATAACATGTATAAATTTTATTAGTTGATGATATTACAACCCTATCTCGTCTAATATTTGGATATGAGTCATTTTGGAAGTTTTTATGTGGGTTTGGGATTTAATATAAACTAATATTTCTTATATTTCCAAAGGTGCCCCTCTCCTCCCTTATAAAAGGGCATCTCCTCCTTCTCCTCCTCACACCAATTTGAGCCTTAAAGCTCGGCCAACCACTGACCATTTAACTTCCCCACTTCCCTAGAAACATCCTAGAGGTCCTGGTCTTCTTCAAAGACCAATTTTAGTGCCCTAAGAGGAGGTCTCAAAGAGGCGCTTCAAAGAAGAGGTAATGTCCGTTACCGATTCTTTCAACTTTATTTCTTATTCTACTTATTATTATTTAGTTGTTTCATTATGAAGTAATAACATCAGTATCACTCATATAATGATATGTTATTATAAGTATGAAACAACCCTATTTCACCATCTATCCATCCTACGAAAAACGAAATCACTGCGCGTGCGTACGTATGGAATATCGTCTCCACGCCGTGGTGTAATCTATTTTCCACCACCACCTTACTTGGATGGGTATAACAGTGTAAATAATGACTATATATGATTATTTTAAATTTATATTGATTCTGAAATAGTATACATACACTCCAATACAATTCCATGGGAACGATATCAACGCTCGTGTGTACGTACGGATTACCGTCTTCACGACGCGATGAGATTCATTTTCCATGTTAAAAATTCAATAATGATTATAAAGTATATATAATAAGTAATAATGAAATATATGAAATAATAATTCTACTGTATTTATGTATATATATATGTATTTCATATACTTAATTCCATTTAATTCAATAAGGAAACGAAAACAGCATCCATGCGTACGTACGACCTACCATCTTCATGAACGGTGTATTTCTTTCCATTTATCGATCTATTATATATATGTATATTCTGAATATATGTTATATATAAATAATGATTTACATTCTGGATGTAAGTAATCATGATCTAAGTAATCATATGAATAATTACAAGTTAAAACACGAACGAAAAATGAAACGATTTTACCCAAAACGCTACTTTAACATGAATTTACAAAAGAACGGGTAATAAAAAGTCATAAGTGAACCATATATGATATAATAACAATGAATATGATTCTATAATAAGTCAATGACGTTATTTAAATCATTATACAGGAGGCTTGGATACTTACGAAGCATATCGGACCTAAGGTAAGGGATAACTTTTCCAATCTTGTTCTTATCCAAGATTGTTTATTCATAAGTATTTACTCGGGTTATTGTTCTCATCCATGTCCATGTTTCCTAAAAATGGTTCATGTATGTTTAGTGTCATTTTTATCCATTTATTACTTTTACTACATGGTATGTATGGAATCGTTCTTTTACGAGGTACTTTTTGACTTTTCCGGCAAAAGTACGAGAAGAATGGTTTTTTTAACTTATACGGCACGAACGGATTTTTACAGTTTTATACAGCCTTATTTTCATGAAGCTTCCTCCAAATGATTTCATGACTATTTTCAACAAAATCCTTTTCTTTTAAAATTACATGACATTTTGTGAAAAGAGAATGATTTTGAAGAAGAAAGGATATTTTCCTCAAAAATTCATTTCAAGTATTTTATCAAAACCATTTTTCCATCAAATATGACATCATTTCATATGTGTATGTTTAAAGTATAATGTCTCTATGATTTACATGGTTTAACTTTTCTTATTATGAAATGATATCCATTTATTTTATATGGATTATGTGATGATGGGATGATGTTTTTGAAACCCATTTCATTCGTTGGGTTATTATGAATGATGTATGTTTATTTTGTGGCACAAGTAAGAATGATTTCATTATGAGATGGGTGGGACCTATATCTCCCTCCAATGCATTGGGTAAAGATTTATATCTCATGATATAGACATGGATGGAATGGTAGGTTAAACCGGTTCAGTAATACAGGACTGGAACGAGTAGTGAACTCGATTCAGAAAGGGACTTTTTCCACTAAGATGGTCTTGGCAGCAATGCCTTGGCTACTATGGAAATCATATCATGTGCTTAATGTTTTGCCACAATTAAAATTTTTATTTACAAGCTATTTTATCATGATTGATTTTCTATTTTGATCTATTCCTTACTTACTTCCATGTTTTGTGTCATTGCACAAGATTTCTATGTTTAAACATTATGTACATGTTTTTATGTTCAAATGTATATGGTTTGTTTTATTTTCTCTATGCTTACCCTTACTGAGCATTTGAGCTCACCCTTTTTATGTTTTCTTTTCCCCATGATATAAAGAAAATTTTTAGGTAAGAAAAAAAATGAGAAGATCTTTATGGGAGATGTTGAAGATCTTTTACCATGATTAGAAGATTACGTTCCAAGTTTCCAAAGACACTAAACTATTACGGTCCTTGTGTGTCTGTTTTTTTATGTACTAAGTATTCCACAAAAGTAATTTAATGTCCAGGTACATCCAGATTTGGGTCTCTACAATTGGTATCAGATGAAAGGTTTAGTTAACCTTTGTAAATTAGGTTGTGAAAATGTTAGTGAGATCCCTAGAGATATTTCTAATGTATGTCTAGGGATGTCCCTAAGGATAAGTATACGTATAGGATATAGTCATAGAACTACAGCAACGATCTTATAATTTAACCTAAGATGTTAGATATTGAGGGTACTCCCCCTTTACTATGTTGTTTTCCCTAGCATGATTTTTGGCTCTCACACTATTCTTTTTGGGTTTTAGAAAATGGTTGGAAACAGGAAGATTCACGATAATGGAGGATATGACGGACAATGGAATGATATTCTTCATGAGCAACCAAATGAAACGGGATTTGGAAGTACAAAAATTGTTATTATTCCTAATCATAAATCTCATAATATGATCAATAATCTCAACTTTGGTAAGTTTCCGGGCTCAGTTAATAAGAGAAAGATGGAGTTTCATGATGATCATAGAGGAAAGAAAGTTCAATTTCCCTCATGTAAGTCATGTGGGAAGAGGAATCAAGGGGAATGTTTCAAAGGAACTGTAAGATGCTTTGGGTGTGGGAAATAAGGACACAAATCCAGTAAGTGTAAAGGAAAAGGTTCAGCTAACACCATGGACAAGGATAATGGTATTGCTACGACATCAACAATGATTAGATGTTTTAAATGTGGAATGTATGGGCATTATGAAAACCAATTCCCTAAGGGAAAATTTCATGAAGAGAATCATCATGGTCATATAAGTAGTATTTATGTGGATGATGATGAAGAGACTACAAATGAAATATGAGATGAAAGAAATGATGAAGCTCAGTCAGTGGTTTAAGAAGTTAGTGTAATGATTGTTTGTTTATAAAGAATAATGTATGGTACTATGGAATAAATAATCATCTAAGGATTGTTACACTATTGTTTTTCCTAAAGTATTTGAAAGTATATGTTGAATGGTACCGGTGACCATGGAAGGTTATTCAGATATTTTTGGAAAGTAGATGATATGCGCATAATGAAGGGATAAGAAGATAATGAGATGTTTGATTGTATTCATGAGATCATGACTGGTATAAGAACTAAGTGATATTGTGGTTTGATTATATAGATTTTTTTTTGGGATTTTGGTATGTGGAAAGAGTTACCTTTTAATAGTATTCATGTTTTCACTAAGGTTCTATGGTAATTTATGTTTCAAGAGAATATATGACTAAGTTATTCATGTGTTTGGAATGAAACCAACCAGATATATCTTATGATATATGTGGGATAAATGCTTGTATTCGCATTCTTGGTAGATAACCTCTCTAGTAATTCTTTTCTTTATACTATGAGCTTGGACCAAAGTATTTTAGATAAGCCTAAAGATTGGAATGGATTATGTTGGACATAAGTTAGTATTGTTTAAGGATAGAACTTTTTTCGATATTATTGATGGGATGTTATAGTAATGTAGTTTTAGAAAAAGGAAAACCTACAGGACGGGCGACAGGCCATCGCATCGGACAAGGCTGTGGGAATCGAACCCACAACTAAAGTACGACTGGACTTTATCGCATACCACTGGCCTACAGGAAGTCCCTGGTTAGTAGAAACTAGTTTTATTTTATTAAGTGGTATGATATATAAAGTATAAGTTCATTTTTGGAATCGTATATGATTAACCTCACCATAGATGGACTTATGTATATTTGATAAATTTTGCTAACCTTTTGTTTGAAATATATGGAATGACCCATCATTCTATCACGTGACTTTTTAACACTTCACAAATAACAAATTCAACTTCATTTCTTTAAGAGATGAAGTGGAAAATGTTCAAAGCATGAACAACAGTGAGATTGTACCAAAATCAAGTAAGTATTTCCTCTAATTCAAAATTTTCAACTTTAGGGAAATGATATTGAAAACCAAAAATGTTGTCCTAGTGCTCTTATATCCGATTAATCAGATGGTACCTTAGATCATCACAAATTTATGGCTTTGTGATTGATGGATTTTTCATAGCCATGTTCTCTACCACTCTCCATCATAACTTGATGGTTAGATTTTTCTTCCATATCCATATTTTCACCTATGTTCTCCTACGTGGAAACCCAGTGATGAGTTAATTTCGGTAACCATTACATTTCATAATTTAGTTTTTAAAGCCAAGTTTTGGTATTCCTTTTTATGATGTGGGTTTCTATTAAAGAAACTTTCGAGTAGTAAACCAATTATAACCCCGACGAATTTCGAGGGCGAAATTCATTTTAAGAGGGGTAGAATGTAACAACCCGATATTTTATGATAAGTATTCTTTTTAATTTATTTGATGTCATGTGTTTTATGCTACAATAAGATTATATTGTGTTATACGCCACATTTTATTAGCTTGAAGTATACACAACACTATTATTAGATTGTGTTACACACAATTTCAAGTTCGTTTTATAATAGTCATTCTACGCAACATTGAGTGTATATATATATATATATTCAATGTATAAATGAAATATGGTTGGATTCTGTTATATGAAATAATAAAGGATTCTTTCACAACACGCAACCCTGACTTGTCTTTCATTACACGCAATCACGACCTTCCTCGATAGCGTGTGTAGTACGCAATATCGGGTTTCACAAAACAACGATATATTATTATAATATTATTATGGACTAACCATTATGAATATTATTAACTACATTTTGAATTTTATAATATTATAATTCATCTTACATATTTTCTAGAACATGGTATGAGAACAAAATCAATTTTTCGAGTAAAATAAGTATTTTTTAAAAAATGTAGTTTTCCCGCCTTTTGATGGCGCGCCCACCTTAAATCTTGTTTTTGACATGTCTATAAGTTCAATTTGAAAAAAATAAAATTCTTCTTTGGAATCAGGATATAAAAATTTACTTTGGATAAATTTTTCATATAATTCTGATAACTTTCATTTTTTAATGAATAGTAAAAACACGCTATATTTTCATTAAAAACAACTTTTTTCATCACAATAATTTATATGGTTAGATTATCTTTTTAATTGATTTTAAAGTATAAATAGAATATATATTTACCATTTAATATAATTTATGTCATTAGCCTTGATTTTACATTGAATTCGTAGGTTAAATAAATTCAATCTTTTGTAATGTTTTAAACAAAAACCCGTTTTCTTTCGACAACGGGATTAATTTTAATTTAATTTCTGAAACTTCTGTGTATTGAATTTGGAAAAATGGATTCTATATTTTCAATTAGTGGGTCCAAATTATATTAATAGACTAATTTTTATTTTTGGGCTTTATGAATAGTAACAACGGTAAATTTTATTTACCATAGTAAAAGGTAAATTGGGTAATTAAGGGTAAATATAATATTATAAAATTATCCTAATACTTGTCTTAATACAATTTGATGATAATAATTTTTCCTAAGTCATATTTGGGTCTAAATGTAATCCATTAGAACCAACTTGGAGGTTATTAAGACCTTTAGTTTATTTTATTTAAAGGAAAGTGAAATATGTCTCACTCAACTTTAATAATTAAAGTATTTTTAATATACGTTTATAAAGAATATAAATTCTGTTATAAATACTCATTTGAAAGATAAAATGTTTTTATTTGTCATGGTAATTTATTTGTAATTTTTAAGAGTTATTTAATTACCTTATTATCTTATACATTAAGGATGCAGAAATTATTTATTTAGTGAAAAATCAATAATATAGTTTTTATTGAAATAGTAATACATATCAAAAGGCCCAAAAATCTGAAAAAAAAACTTATTATTAGTGTATATATAAACCCTAATCATCCACTGTCCTAATTTTGGACCATTTGGATCCTTATTAAGTTGATTATGACACTTATATTATTTTATTTTAAATGACGTCAAAGTTGTCACCTTCATAATTTAATAAATATAACAATTTAAATATTGTGATTTTAAGATGATACATTCAAGTAAAAGTATTATTGTGAAATTTAATAGATTTATATTCATCATAGGATTTTATTTATAATTTTTATGCAACAAATAAGTATATTAAATAATTATACAAAAATGTTGTAGTAATTATTTTATTAAGAGATAAACCAAATAAATGGTTTTAAAAATAATAAACTAAATATTATATGAACTATTTAATGTTATCCACTAAGTTTTTAGATACATATGACCTTTTATGAATCTATTAAGGCTTTTATATCGAACATATCTTCTGTATATATTTTATTTAAATTCAAATAAATGAATAGTGTCAAAATTGACACTATTGTTATTTTATAAAAATAACATATTATAAAATTGTTTAAAAATCAAAAAAATATATAAAAATTATAAATTTAAATTTATATGGTCTAAAATGTTATAAAGTATGTAATTATGTACAATTCACAACAAATAAGTAATTATTTGTTATAATTTAAAATTTAGAATGTTATTACGACAAATAAAATTAAATTGATTAAATAAGGATAAATCAAGTTGATAATGTTTAAAATAAATTCCTAACATATCTAAATTTTATTTTTTGATGATATTACAACCCTATCTCATATAATATTCGAATATGAGTCATTTTTTAAGTTTTTAAGTGGGGTTGGGATTTAATATAAACTAATATTTCTTATATTTCCAAAGGTGCCCCTCTCCTCCCTTATAAAAGGGCACCTCCTCCCTCTCCTCCTCACACCAATTTGAGACTTCAATATCATCCAGACCCTGACCATTTCACTTCCCCACTTACCTAGAAACATTCTAGAGGTCCTGGTCTTCTTCAAAGACCAATTTTAGTGCCCTAAGAGGAGGTCTCAAAGAGGCGCTTCAAAGAAGAGGTAATGTCCATTACCGATTCTTTCAACTTTATTTCTTCTTCTACTTATTCTTATTTAGTTGTTTCATTATGAAGTAATAACATCAGTATCACTCATATAATTATATGTTATTATAAGTGTGAAACAAACCTATTTCACGATCTATCCATCCTACGGAAAATGAAATCACTGTGCGTGCATACGTACGGAATACCGTCTCCACGTCATGGTGTAATCTATTTTCCACCACCACCTTACTTGGATGGGTATAATGGTGTAAATAATGAATATATATGATTATTTTAAAGTTATATTGATTCTGAAATATTATATATACAATTCCATGGGAACGATATCATCGCTCGTGCGTACGTACGGATTACCGTCTCCACGACGAGATGAGATTCATTTTCCATGTTAAAAATTCAAGAATGATTATAAACTATATATAATAAGTAATAATGAAATATATGAAATAATAATGCTACTAGATTTATGTACATATATATGTATTTCATATACTTAATTCCATTCAATTCAATAAGGAAATGAAAACAACGTCCATGCGTACGTACGGCCTACCGTCTCCATGAACGGTGTATTTCTTTCCATTTATCGATCTATTATATATATGTATATTATGAATATATATTATATATAAATCATTTTTTACATTATATATGTAAGTAATCATGATATAAGTAATCATATGAATAATTACAAGTTAAAACACAAACGACAAATGAAACGATTTTACCCAAAATGCTACTTTAACATGAATTTACAAAAGAACTGGTAATATAAAGTCATAAGTGAATCATATATGATATAATAACAATGAATATGATTCTATAATAAGTAAATGACATTATTTAAATCATTATACAGGAGTCTTGGATACGTACGAATCATATCGGACCTAAGGTAAGGGATAACTTTTCCAATCTCGTTCTTATCTGAGATTGTTTATTCGTAAGTATTTACTGGGGTTATTGTTCTCATCCATGTCCATGTATCCTAAAAATGGTTTCATATATGTTTAAGGTCATTTTTACCCATTTATGACTTTTACTACATGGTATGTATGGAATATTTCTTTTACGAGGTACTTTTTTACTTTTCCGGCAAAAGTACGAGAAGAATGTTTTTTTAACTTATACGGAACGAACGGATTTTTACTGTTTTATAAAGCATTATTTTCATGAAGATTCCTCCAAAATATTTCATGACTATTTTCAAAAAAATACTTTTCTTTTAAAATTGCATGACATTTTGTGAAAAGAGAATGATTTTGAAGAAGAAAGGATATTTTCCTCAATAATTCATTTCAAGTATTTTATCAAAACCATTTTTTAATCTAAGATGACATTATTTAATATGTATATATTTCAAGTATAATGTCTCTATGATTTACATGGTTTCACTTTTCTTATTATTAAATGATATCCATTTATTTTATATGGATTATGTGATGATGGGATGATGTTTTTGAAACCCATTTCATTCGTTGGGTTATTATGAATGATGTATATTTATTTTGTGG
The DNA here is from genome assembly GCA_963277665.1 of Viscum album. Taxonomy (NCBI): domain Eukaryota; kingdom Viridiplantae; phylum Streptophyta; class Magnoliopsida; order Santalales; family Viscaceae; genus Viscum; species Viscum album. The sequence continues at coordinate 635,183,380 of OY728146.1, read as the reverse complement.
CACAAGTAAGAATGATTTCATTATGAGATGGGTGGGACATATATCTCCCTCCAATGCATTGGGTAAATTTTTATATCTCATGGGATAGACATGGCTGGAACGGCAGGTTAAACTGGTTCAGTAATATAGGACTGGAATGAGGAGTGAACTCGATTCAGAAAGGGACTTTGTCCACTAAGATGGTCTTGGCATCAATGCCTTGTCTAATATGGAAATAATATCATGTGCTTAATGTTTTTCCACAATTAAAAGTTTTATTTACAAGCTATTTTATCATGATTGATGTTCTATTTTGATCTATGCCTTACGTACTTCCATGTTTTATGTCATTGCACAAGATTTCTATGTTTAAACATTATGTACATGTTTTTATGTTCAAATGTATATGGTTTGTTTAATTTTCTCCATGCTTACCCTTACTGAGAATTTGAGATCACCCTTTTTATGTTTTCTTTTCCCCAGGATATAAAGAAAGGTTTTAGGTAAGAAAAAAGGGGGAAGATCTTTATGGGAGATGTTGAAGATCTTTCACCACGATTAGAAGATTACATTTCGAGTTTCCAAAGACACTAAACTATTACGGTCCTTGTGTGTCTGTTTTTGTTATGTACTAAGTATTCCGCAAAAGTAATGTAATTTCCATGTATGTCAACCTTAGGGTCTCTAAAATAACACAAAGTATGAAACCTATTTGACAAGAAATCTTGATAAAGGGATTGTATTACATAATGAATATTAATATGTCATTGTTGTCATTATGAAATTAACTTCTTTCTCTATGGCTTCCAAGATGTGTTTCTAGATGTTTATCTTGGACATTAGGATAGCTTTTCCTAATGCCACCAAGAAAGAGACCTATTGGACCACACACCCAGTGTATCCATAATCTTAGTGTATTAATAAAGATTTTTATTGGATTTTTTTTATTAATTATTCAAGATGTTCTGATCTTATAAATTCAATCATCAGTTATAAAAAATAATATATATGTGAGTTGAATATTGAATAAATATTCATTTTCGAGTTAATTTATAATTACATGAATATTTAATATCTATTTATTTCTTATTTATTATCTAGGTAATAAATGATTATTTATTTTGTTATGTGAATATAATATAAATATTCCTTTTTAATTTTACTGAATATAATATTTTATTGATTTATTGAATGACTAATGAGATGATATTTATTTATCTAAATAAATATTCATTATTTATGGTTTTATAAATGTTGATAAGTTTTATCATTCTGTGTTAAAGGTTTATGAAAATGATAATATATTTAAATTCTTTAAAAAATAAAATTTAAGTTATTTATTTATGAAATTATATTTAAATGATCCACAAGTTTATCACATACTAGGTAAATAATAAAAAAATATTATTATTAAACTTGTGTTTTACTTATAATTAGAAGATTAATTAAGGGCCTTTGTGAAATAACTAATTATCGAACATAAGTATATAAATATTGTTATATAATTTTATATGATGTAGAGAATTTTGAGCACAAATAATTCTCAAGATAATTCTCTCTAACCCAATAGTGAAATTTTTAATGCTCTTAATAACAGAGCGTGATAATCCTCATCCACCATCTCAAAAGATTGAGAGAACTGGGAAAATAATTCTCTCACTAAAACAATTCTCATTATGATCAATGGTGAATGATATAAGTGGTTTGGATACTCCATTCTACCACCCAAATTTCAAATGATGATGTTATGGTATTCATGTAGCACATGTGGATACTAGTAGAGAAATTATACTTTGGATCTTTCATCGTAATGATGATATGATAAGAAAAGTTCAACTAATTCTAGATTGAAGAAATAATTCCATGGAGGTAAATATTATCCATAAATTAATTTTAAATTATATGTGAAAAGTTCCTATATTTTATTTTTTATAGGTTTTCACCATTAGGTTTTGAGGGTTTTATCTAAAGAAACTAAATAAATAAAATTTTATTCATGGACCTAATCACTTACATTGTGCTTCAAACCTTCATCAATGAACTTAATTTTGTGTAATGAATTATTATAAGGATTAGCTTCCCGTGGTTGATGATGGGCACATGGATGTTTTTAGAGGATTCCCCAAAGTTTCCCCCTCATTGATTGATCATATTTTGAATCATATTTTATCCTAGGAAAACATTGATATATTTGGAAGCTTATCAAATAGTCGTATATGAGCTTAAGGAGTTCAAGTGGTGGATAGAGTATCTTTTGATGAAATTGTTTATTAGGCCCACTGTATTTACATGGGTATCTCTTGTTCTTATTTTTATAAAAGGGAGATCAGAACCTGGGGATTCATATTGTCTATCTCCACTAAAACCAAGTTATATTGATGAAAAATAACATATATTGAGAAATGGGGATATTTTCATCCAACCAAAAGGAGTAAATTGGTTATAAAATATAAACGTTAGGTTTAAATATCAGCATATTTTAGTTTATGAGTATTATATTAAAAAGATAGCATTCGAGTGTCATTATAGAGATCATGAGTTCTCAGTTATTTCCTTCAGGATGATGATAACCTCTAACATGCTCATGGGACTCCTAAAACATGTATTCTATCCATTATTAGACCAATTAATATTGTTCTTCATTAATTGAATCCTTGCATATTCTAGGATAAAGGATGAGAATTTTGAGAATCTAAGGACCTCTTAGAATTACTTTGAGATAACTAACTGTATGGATGTAAAACCTCATCCCTTTTATAAGGTAAATAATATATTAATTCTTTCTTAGACACATGTAATTTGATCAATTTTGGATGGGTAGTTATTGAGGGAACTTGAGAGGGATATCGGGAGAAAAAATAGGAACCTAAATATTCTTGGAAACTGCATGAGGGATTCATGATGTGATAATGCATTTCATGCTATAAATAATTGGGTATAGGTATCTGGGGTGTTCTGGCTTCAAAATTCAATTCGTGAATCCTCAATTCATGATATAAAACACTCTAAAATTACATTTTTATGTTTTTAAGATTATTTTAGGTTTATAGGGTCTTATTAAAAATAGGGGGTTCCCCTTTGGTAGTGGTATGTTATGGAACCCTCTCATGAGGTTTCTTCTTCCTTCAAAAGAAGGTCTCCTCCATTCCTCTACTATTTTTTCACACTATTCATTTCATTAGAAAGCTAGTGGTAAGGTTAATCTTCTACATCCTTTAATTATTATTTTAATCTGATTTCATGTGGTTTCTATCTGTTTATGTTCATTTTCCCTATTTCCAAGGTAGTTATCTTCTTTTCCATCAATCCATTCAACTTTAATTTTTTATGTTAAAAAACTTTTGATGGAGAAGTGAGAACCCTTACATCTTACCTATTTCAACACCAAATGATACGATAGATTTGTTGAAAAACAGTTTGAGTTGGTTGGAATAAATATCCCTAAACAATATCTAGGGGATAGAATGTACATGGGTGTCAGGGTATTCCTTTATGGTGCCTTCATATAGATGTGCCAAGTTGTCCCGTGATTTTTTGTATTCCTCCTTGTTGATCTACCAAATTTTCTCTAATCAAAAGAAGATATTGGATATATGTGCCTCTATTAGTATGAGGTTTGTGGTCCCTAAAATTAACCAATATTATTTCTTATTTTTAAAGTACATCCGTTTTAAAGGCTCCCTAGTTTTCTAAGTGATGGCCTCAAAAATTAATTAAATGATTCTGTTATGCCTTTTCCCTAGTTAAATTATTTTTTATATGTATTATAATCCCATTATATAAATAGGTTCTAATGGGACACTATACATGGATTGACCTTAAATTTCCCACATGAAATATTATATATTATAATAATAGAAATGTTATAATATGGAATACCTTGTTTTGTTATTGTGAAATGGTTGATCCTTATTTAAATAGATAAAAAGGAATTTTTATTTTACATTGATTATTGTAAAATGGAATTTCAAAACCATCAATAACATTTGATTGGTATTTAAGATTGAATTGGGTCATGAAATTAAAATTAGAAATATAATTTGATGTTGTCCTGATATAAATAATTTTTATAATATTCCATGAAGAGTAAAATGTGTGATATGTTTAAAAATTATATTTATGTAATAGTAAAAAGGGTATTACTTGGTAACGTAGTGATGTTATGTGATTTTATGGTATTTATATTCAATTTATAAATAAATAAATATATAATGAGATAAATTTGATATTGAATTGTAAAAAAAATTAACAATGGGACTTGGTTTTTAATGAATGAAATTTTGTAATTGGGAATGTGTGAATAAAAGAGGTAATTAATTGAAAAGTAAATAATTAATTAAATGATTTAATGGAATGATTTTATTTTGGTTATTAGTGATTTTATTGGAATACCTTGAAGAAATTACATGGTTTACATATGGATATTTGTTGTTGTTAATGTCATGAGAGTAACCTGGATTCTAGTAGAAGACTCAAATTAATGTCTGGGTGTGATGACACCCATGGATTCATTGAGGTTATCTATTATGGAATTCCTTCTATAGACCATTTGATTATACTTATATTCATTATCGTGAATGGCTTGGGGTGGACCCCCCCCCCCCCATTTTATTTTGGTAATATAATTATTTATTTAATTCCATGGATTAATATCCCATAAGGTACTATTGTATAATTCCATGAGATGATCTCCTAGGACTTGGTTTGATTTATTTGGGTGGAATGCCTTGGGTGTGATCCATGTATTCTAATCAAGTAATCCTTCTAAATTTCAAGGATAGTTCCTTGAGTTCAGACTATTTGACTAAATTAGTGGATTTCCAAGGGTCACCCCCTTAGATTCCTGAAGGGATTTATTAAGAGGTAATTCCTAATTGATCTATGTGGTTTCCCTCAAATTATTAGGACTATAGATTATATGGTGGTAAACCATGGAACCATTCTATCCATGATATTTACAAAGATAATAGAATCACAAAAACTAGAAGAGGTTAGAATAGTCCTATGTCGGGTGTCACCACGGAGTCCTAGAATCGGTGTTTATTTTACAGGTTTTTATTTAATTTTTTAATATGTTAACTATTAAATAATATAAATGTATATTTATATCTCTTCTTCATAAACCTTGATATAGACTGGTTATTTTAGGTACGTCATTGGCAGTGGAACATTGAGTTTTACTCACACACTACATGGGCCTCCATAGAACATTGTTACCCAAATAGTTATCACTACTGCATTAATGGTGCAAGTTGGGTCAAGCACCTGGTGTTTGGTGATTTCATTGTTGTTGGTATAGACCATAGAGTTTAGGACTAGGCTAGGAATTAGAAAAAATTTCAAGGTTTTTTTTATTTTCATTTATGTTCTTCTTGGATTGTGTATAGGGTCTCTTAATGTATCCCCACCTAACAAGTATTTTTTCAGTTTATCCATTATTGCGTTTTTTATTTAATTGTTCATTGGAGCTTTCCAGGATGTCATTTATTTACATAGATGTTGTACATAATTTTTATTATTTCATATAATATTTATACTCTAAGGTATGGGTATAGTCTTCATACTACACTTTCTTAGACTCACACTGCTAGTCTAAAGCCTGTGTCGTATAGAGATACACATCTGATGCCATGTGGAAAATCGGCTCGAGGAACTGATCCAATGACATCCAGGTTAGGGAATTACAAAATAATATCAAAGATATTTTATTTCTTATTACTATTTTGTATAGGTTGAGAGGATAATATTAATATGATAGGATATGATGTGGAACTTGTTCCTGGGACTAGCCACCCCACATGTGAGGGAATTCCATATTGCGAGGGATAGGATTGAGGTTCATGTTCTTCACTTTTACTATTGATTTGATTTACCTGGAGTGATGCAATTGATTTTGTGGTTATTTTTTAATGGATCTATATCTTTTTTTTGGTATGGAATGAGGTTTTGTGTTCATTAATCATATCAGGCACGTAGGATTCACATGTTATTTATTTGATTACCTATGTTTGATTATCTTATTACTAAGGATATGACATTGAATAGTTATTTAAAGTGTTTTCAGCCATTTATAAGGTGATTACACATAAGTTTATGGTGTAATATTAATTAAAATATATCTTAAATGGATAAAATAAATGTTTTGTGACAACTTTGATTGATTGTTATGAGTTGTTAACTAAATAAAATTTGAATTTCATATTAAATATTTCTTTACATTATAACTTTTAATTGGCATCTTATTTACTTGATCCTTGTATGTGGACAAAATAGATTAAAGTAAATGGTTTGAAATAAAATATGTAATTCCTTGACTTGGTTATTATGTGGCGCCAACTAAATAAAATGACAATTATAACATTTAAAGAATTTTCTTCTATAAATTATTCTTAACATTTTATTTAACTAGACCCTTGGTATGGGAATTATGGTTAATGAAAAAAATAAGAGGTGTAAAATTGTGAATCTTTCTATATATATATAATGTGGAACTTATTTTTATATGTTGTTGACCCTATGTATAAGAAATGGGTTCAGTTACTAAGTATAGGTTGTGAGACCTATGTGATGTTGGATGTATAGGATAGTTGGAGTTATGCCTATTGGGACTTTCATTTTGAATTATGACCTTAAGATTTGAAGATATCCCTAGAGAGGGTACTTGGATTAAGTATGGGATTCTTGGTATATATATTTATATGAGAAACCTAAATTTGGTGCAATAGTTATAATTTTCCATTTTATGTTTAGACATGGATCAGGATACTATTGATCCAACTACTATGACTGGATAGATGGATTTTTCCTTGTTATTGTTAGAGATATAGGTGATGTTTTATGGTAAACCAAGAGAGGGGTTAGATATAACTTGTAAATTTCTAAGATATATGAATAAATATAAGTTCTTTTATGGGTAATTTGATTCAATGGGGGTGCTACCAATTGTTGGATAGGTGTGTTCGTGCCTTGAGTGTTGAAAATTTATATTCCTAGTTTGATTTTATAGGATATGTTTGGTTTTAAAAAGGAAGGATTAAGGGATGATGGACCTTGGTTATGTGGTAATATAATATGTTTAGATATTTAATTGTTCGTGTGTGGGTAAACTTCTGGTTTTGTGACAATTAATGAGTTGGATAGTGATTGTTTAATAGCCTTAGTATGGGTGAGATGCCCAAGAATGGTTGGAAAAATGAAGGAACTAAGTGATATGCTTTTTATTAGATGAGATAACCTAAATTTTTATGTTAAATTAGGTTATTAGGCATGTAAATCAAGGATATATGGATTATGGATCGAGTTGGTTGAGTTTGAGGGTGTAGTCAAGTGACACTTGGATGTGTGCTTGTTGGGTGTTCCTGGTTGTCACCATGGGTTGTTGAGTGTCATTGTGAAAGGTCAAATGAGATATTAATTTACCATGTGATAATTTATTAGGGTTTTATTTAACGTACTTTGTAAAAAGGGTTGGTACAACTTGATCATATCCTTGAGAAGGTAATCGTGAAGTTTTATTTTATGTAGCTTTTATTGGAAGTCATGTAAGACATGTCACTGGGGGTTTATGAGTTATCTCCTAGATGTGTATATTGAGTTAGGAAAGTTATGAGAATCTTGAGGTAAATTCATCATAACTAATGAAAATTAATGGTGGTTTCTGTTTATGATCCTAACTTATGGATAGATTTTTTTACAATGTATGTGTTATGTCCCAAGAGACATCTTGAGGGTAGGACCTTATGAGGTGAATTTGTTTTTTGGTGGGATCTACGACTTGTTAGCATTATCCAACTTTGGTAGTGAGTTCATGGTTTCTGAAGGGACCAGTGGTCGTTCTGTATGAAATGATGTAGAATAGTGTGAGATACCTTGTTAAATCAAGGAATGTGAAGAGGGTGTAGACCCTTGAATCAATGGCATGTGTTGGTCTGAGTAATTGAATATCTGAGATATAACCAGATGTATATTTTCCTAAATAATGGATGCATCAGAGTATGACTATTTCATGATAAAAGGTTTCCATTAGTGATGATAAAATATCCTTAAGGTCATGGTTACTTCAATGATATCAATATGGTCAGCTCATATGTGGGATGAGTTCTGACCATTTATAAATATTGAGTTATAGTGTAATGATCATGGATATTATTAAATGTTGAGTGGCTTGATGTGATGTGAAAATAATTTGGAAGTTTATCAATTGTGGGGAGTTGGGAATAGATGTGATTTTGAGTTCCATTGAGTCTAGGTAAGGTTGTATCTTGTTAAATGAGAGAGTCGCATAGTGATGATCCAGGTCATAGTTATTGATTTAAAAACATTGTGACTAGGTGTATAGTGGTGGTTGGTGATAAGATTTGAAAGTGGTTTGATATGAAAATTTTGTTTTAATATAGTCTCTAGTAGGGTTGGAATTTCGAACTTATTCTAGTAACATGAGTCAGGATTGACGATTCCAATGTATGGCTAATGATTCATATTGGGTAGGATCATTCTTATGGATCAATATTAATTAATCCATAAGGAGAGGAGTATATCATGGACTATTTAAGAAGTTGATGCCCATCATGTAATGTTTCTGTTAAACATTATAAGTGATATGTAGATTAACCCAACCTAGAGATGATTGTGGTTTTGTGAAGTTTTTTTGGAGGAAAAAGGTATAGTTAGGTGTAAAAAGTGGAATTAACCCAAGTACAGGTGTCGATTAGTGAAATTTTGATGGGTTTGGTAGGATCAGTGTTTTTTAGCTGATATATATGGGATAATTATTTGGTGGTATGATCGATGTGATTATCAGGGATCAGGTTGGTGAGGATTTTGGATTTGCAGAAATTTAGTGATTTGGTAAAACCAGTTTGTGTGAATAATAAGGAAAGTACTTATGATATAAATAGTCTTACGAGTGAGACTTTTGAACCTGATGAGACAATCATATGATAAAAGGTAATATATGTACTAGTGGAATCAACTAATAAGGTTTGATATTGTCTTTTGGGAATTCACCAATGCCACCAAAAGCTGAGACTCAAGGAGGAATAGCTTAAAGTAATCAGCAACGCAATGTGTGTGTCGGTACGGTGTTGATTAGTAGAGCTATTTTGGGTGCAGTATTGGCATGAACACAATTAATGAAATGTGTATACATGGTTTTTATATTGGTTTTAGAAAGTATGATAGATGAGTAGGTGGTTCAAATAATAGAGGACATATTGAGAGAATTGTCTTGAGTTTGAATGGCTCTTGGAAGAAGCCCTGGGCTTTATTAGAGTTACTTATGTGTTGTTCAAAGGCTAGAAATATGTGTTGATTGTTCTTAGTCTGATGTAGAAGAATTCATAAATTGTTCAGTTTGATTAGGAATGGTTATTTAGTGCCTAGAGTAGTTCATGATAGGATTCGAGAGTTGAGACCCTATTATGTGACTTATTTCAAGGGGTGAACTAGTTTTGTGACTTATTTCAGGGGGTGATACCATATATCATTGGATAATTTACGGGTGAATCAAGTGAAGAATCAAATTAAATGTGTCATTTTGAGGAATCAGTTACTATGATGTAAAATAATTAGATATTTTGTAATGTGGGAATGATTGGGACCATATGTGTGGGTTGTTAGTAAGATTTCAGTATTAAGATTAACTAATCCTTTGAGGGTCATTTAGATGGTTTAATATGGTCAGAGTGAGAAGGATCCTTATGAAATAATATATCCTTCAGTGTATGTGTTGTAATAGCATGGATATGTCCAGGTGGAGACATGAGAGATGGAGTTGGGTATATAAGCACAATGGCCATTATTAGTTGCATCCAAGGCCCAGTGTTTTTTGATAAAGAGAAGCTAAAGGGTAAACTACTTTAGGGTGTGGAGTTTGTAAAAATATGACCGTTATCCAAGGTATGAAGGTCTTTATGCCTATTAATTATTTTCGAGACACATATAATTTTCTCATTTTTTGTTGAAGGGGGTGTTGGGGAAACTTGAGAGCATTATCAGGAGAAATTGAATAAACCTTTATCTATTTTTTAACTATAGGATGGATTCATGGTGTGACAATGTATGTCACTACATGAATAATTATAGTTAAGGCCCTGAGGTGTTATGTATTGAAAACTCATGCTATGAATCCTCAATTCACACCGTGAATTCGCCTAGCGGGTTTTTTTAGGTTTTCAAATGTAAATTGGGTTTGGTGGTATTATGAAACAACAGGGGTTTATACATTGTAAGTGGAGTGAAATGGGATCCCTATCTCATATTTTCTTCCTCCTTCAAATAGTATTATCTCCTTTGTTCCTTCATCATTTCATCCATCATACATTTCATTGCAAATATAGTGTTAAGGATAATCTTTTTCCTCTATTATTTATTTGTTTACCCACTCTAATGTGGTTTCTCATCATTTATGCATATTTTTTCCAATTTCCAATATATTCTTTTGCTTTTTTGATTTCTACAAAATTAGCCCAAATCAATGGCTAATATTGGATATATGGGAATCTATGAGTATGAGGTGGGTGGTCCCTCAAATTAACCCACATTATTTCTTAGTTTTTAATTTAATCTTCTGTATGGTCGCACTATTTTTTAGGGTGATGGCCTCAAAAATTTATTTTATGTATCAGTTATGAATTTTCCCTAGATAGATGATTATTTAAAATTATTATAGATTCATTATGTTTGGAGGTCCCAGTGGGATGCTCTACTTGTATAGAATTTAAATAGGCCTAATGAAATATTATTTCTTTTAAGAATTAAAATTAAAGAATATGGAATTTCTGGTTTTGTTATTATGAAATGGGTTATCCTTATTTAAATAGTTATAAAGGAAATTGTGATTTATTTTATTATTCATCACTAATTTCCTATAGGATCTTTTTATTTATTTAAATGGAAGTTATACCTGATTGGTATTATTTATGCTATTGTTTCTAATATGATGTGAAGCTATAGTCTTCCCATTGCACCACCTTAGACTTGCACTACTATTTTACTTCCTCTAGAGTATAGGGAGGTGGGCCTATGTCCATGTGGTACAACGGCCTAGGGAACCAGTTTAGTGGCTTCAAATTTGGGTTGTTATAATGGTAAACTCTCAAGGTTTAAATTCCATAATCATAAAGTCTAATTCCAATTGCATAATATTTTGGATATCATAGAAATTGTTGAACCTATAAATATAGATTCTATAGTAACTTTAAATCCATAGAAGAATGTTTTTGAGGTGTGAAACTTCCTTGGGTTGGTAGGATATTATTGGAGGTTCAATGAAAATTTATCTAGGATTTTAGCTCATATAACTACACTTTCCCAGAAGGGGTATCCTTTTACAAGTTCTAATATATGATATAGATATTCTATAAAGATGAAGTGTGGTTTGATAAGTGCTCTAGATTTGTAATTACAAATGGTATAGGTTGAGTATGTGGTATTTTATGACACCTATGGAACAATTAGTTGGTGTGTGTTGATGTAATGATGGGTGGGGATTGCTTATAGTTCTAGGTATCTGAAACCTCATGAGTAATTATACACCACCCATGAATTAGATCTCATAGTAGTAGTGTTTTCCCGGAAGACATATATTCATTACCTAATTGTGATGTGATTTGTGATCTATAAGGATTAAAAGAGTATCATGTATAATTTTTCCCATATAGGATTTAATATAATATATTATAAATGTAAAATGTTCTTGTAGGTATTTGATTTATATATTATCTATACTCTTGTGCAAGGAAAAAATGGTGGTTGATACCCTAAGAGGGAAGTCTCGAACTTAGTTAGTGAAGGAGATATCCAAGGATTAGAAATAATATAGTAGAAAGCCTCAATGCATATGGTTATGGTAGAATAGGGATATATAGCTTACCCTCATTTAATGATGGTGTCCCTATACATCATCACTGGGTTTGGGTGGCCCATGTTGTAGATATTGATTGTGAGGTCTTGTACAACCAAATATACTCAGCTAATGCACCTGAAGGATTCTATGAATGTGGGGAGTATGTAATCCTATTTTAAGGGTGAATAATATTTCTAATGGGTTTTAATAAAAAAAATGGAGTTTGACACCTGCAACTTTGTGTTATTTCTAGGTTTTATGAAAATGTATACAGATATTAGACATAAATATTAGTTTCTCGACATGAAAAGGTATGTCACGGAGTTTGGTGGTGAGTTTGGGATATCTATAGGTGAATGAGATTTTAAGGTTGTATGGGGTTCCCTAAATTCTCTTTTCTAAGTGAGATGTTTGATTCATATCTTGGTTGTGTAAGTGTTTATAAAAATATTTACAGAGCAAATTATGGTTGATTGATATATTATAATCTCAAATAGAGAGTAAAATGGAATGGACCATCCAAATTATTGTGGATTTATTGCAAGCATTTGTTCTTAATTTTGGTGGAGCCTAGTTAAATCACCTACCATTAGTGGAGTCCACGTACAAAAATAGATATACTCCACTATTATTATTTGATTTTAAAATCTCTATATGGGATACCCTATAGGTAAAATTCATTAGTAATGGGATCATAGTTGGTGTTATTGATGATAGTGAAGGTGAATGTGATCTATGAGTGAATGTGAATATCTTAGAGACATCAAAATACCTACACATATTAAAGGTGGATCCCCTTGATGTTCGAGGAGTGATACCATGTGTTTCTAAAGTCATATTTATAACATGGATTAGAAATGATTATTTAGGGAATCAATCTTTCCCCAAGGTTCATTAGGCCTTTAAATATCTTATATAGGGTAAGTGAGACGGATTATCTCTCAATGTTACCCCTATAGTTAGATCAAGTTTGAAAAATATTCCACATATTTAAACTAATGTGTTATGTGTATAACCTATTTCACATTACTAATTGGGTTGATCTGGACATCAATAATAATAAAAACATTAAAGATTACCTGGTGGTAATCAAGGATCGATGGGAGAAGGCCCTTAAAGGGTTAGTGATACCATAGGTGAGTTTCTTGTGGAAATATAAAAATCATCATGAAAGGGAGTGAAATAATCATATATTAAATCAAAGCCCTCATCTTTTTTTTATGATATGCACTTTTCAAGAACAAAGGATCATAAGGGGGGATGTAGTAACCTTGATGTTTTTCTCTCCTCAGGAATGAACTTTTTAATATTGATCCAAAATGTGGAATACTTTATTAATACTTTAACATGATATTCCCATAATAATAATATTATTTCTAGTAGTATGGACATAAATAAAATTATTTTAAAATTTAAAGAAATAAATTATATCTTTCATGCATAAAAATTATTAAAATCGTCAATATTCCTTAAATGGGGACTGGAATTGAGAATCCATCATCACAAATTTTCTCAAGAGGGGGGTAGTTATAAGTAGAATAATTAGATACCAAGTTTTAATCCCTAGTAAGAGACCATTTTTGGGGCCATTAAATATCATTCAGATATTTCTAAGTGATTAATTAACCATTTTGACATACCTACCATGAATTTTAGAGTTTGGACCATTCTTTGAAAGTGGTAACTAAGAAATTCTTGGAGTTATAGTAGACCCCCTCCATGTAGGTCTTCAACTTATAATTTTGTTCTCCGTTACACATATATATTTTAATATTTATCCCAATTCTTTTTTCTTTAAATAACTTTATGAATAAAAAATCATTAACATATTTGTAATTGATTTTTCTTCAAAGAAATTAAATTTTTAGTGATTTTTTTTTCATATGATGAAAATTGAGGATGGATTTTGTGTTCAATCCACTATCATCCACCAAAACCTTACCCAGCCTCGTAACATGTTGTGGTGATCATATGGTGGCATTGGACCTTGATCCAATATTGGTTCATAGAGGGTAATTCAGGCCACCATACCACCGCATAGATTCTGGGAACCTCTATCTCACTAACAAATCCTCTTCATCACAATCCCCAAGGAGTTATCCCATTGGTTGCTACTTATCACAACATAGTCTAAATACTCTTGATAACCCTATCCTAATCCCATCCCCTTACCACATGAATGGAGTCATAACACATACCCACAATCGAATACACTATCCTTCTAGTACCATAAAAAATTATAGGTAACTCACTCTTTTCCTAGTTAAATAAGACAGATTACATTACCCAAATATAAAAATAATCTATATAGGTAGGTCGTTCTCTCCTTATCATACCTATATCTATCTACCAAAGGGTTAATTACACCCACCCCAAATTTATCGGTCACTTGAGACTTAAAGTAAAATAATTTTGATTATACACACATAGGAAAATATATGATAACCCTTTCTATAACATAAAAACATTGTAACATTTTAAGGAATTCCCACCTCAAGTCTTGGGGGGCTCACTCACTAAGCTATGCCATCCAGATCTAACCAAATCCATTAGAATTGAAGAAACTGAAGTAAAAAATCACTATACATTTGGGATTAAATATAATAGAGTATAAAAAATGAGAAAATCCTAGGTTTAAGTCTTCCATAGTGTTAGAATTTCTAATAGGAAATGATGGTACTAGAAGACATTCTAAATAGTCTAGAAATAAGGAAGGGGGGATTGTAGAGGTAGGGAGGAGTGTCATAATGGGGTACAGTTCATTCAAGGTTTAGGGGTGGAATTTAACACCTAAATAAAATCCCCCATCCTTAATTAATTCAACAGAAAATATAAAAAATTAGGTAGGGAGATTTCTTCAGTATGACCGCATTGGCCACAATTCAACCCCACTTTCATGGGGACTCACTGCATTATGACCAAAGAGGACATGATGTAATGAACCCTTCTAGAGTAGCACCTAGATACTGAGTTCTCTCATTATGGTATGACCTAGGTTGTCATTGTGTATCAAATCCCTATTTTCTAAAGGGAATGATACCTCAAAGTGATCCACTGCAGTGTGACCTAAAATAACATGAATCAATGATTAGTATCACGATGAAACAAAACCTATTTCATATTTTCATACACTAAATCTAGAATTAAAATCACATATAGGACCATGCCAAGACACATCCCCCAGAAAAACATTGTGAACAACTGCCTATTATAAAATTTCTTCCCCAAATAATAATTAAATCATTAGTTCTTAAACCCCAGAACCCAAAAATTCCTTTAATATAAAAAAACCAATTGAAATAACTATGGTTTAAAAACATATATATCAAGTGTTGCTCAAAATTATGGGGTCATTATAGTATGTTTCCACACATATCTCGGGTTCCACCCTCCTACCTTCACTGCACCACGTAGCATATCTAGGAGCCACCAAATGGTTTAGTGAACCCCCTCTAAGTTGTCTTTTATAAATTTTCACCCTAGTGTCAGAATTAGAGAAACAAATAGTCTATTTTTAGATTTTTTTGCCACAAATTATTATAACTATGGGGACCTCTTCACCACCAGATGTTTTTTGTAATATTTTTGGGAATTTTGAGTATTTTATCACCATAAGTAATGGAAAGTTGTTAAGGTGATATATTTAGAAAAATTATATTGTTGGGTACACCAATTTTGATGTATTTATAATAATATATGGGTCTCTCGCATTAATTAGTAGGGTTTAGTACTCCACTAAGAATTAAGGCATTGGTCCTCCATTTTGGGAATGGGGTTACGTGCTCCCTTGATCACTTTAGTTATACCAAGGTATAGGTCCCCTATATGATTTATGGGGTAAGGAACGACATAATGAGATAGGGAATGAACCCTTTATCCATTTATTTAGTACTTATTCAATTATCCTACATATTTTTTCAATGAGTGGGTCCTCTATATGGGGTTTTAACTCCCTCTATGGATACACTTTCCCCATTAAGATATGGGTTGACTGATATATGTTTAGATATATTTAATAGAATTCATGATTTATTATTTTTTAAGTATTATGGATCTTCTTATTTAATAGGTATCTCTATATCGTCAATAATTACAACCTTTGTGGAACTGGGTGGTGAAATTCATATTTCATTATATCATCCATTATCTAAACCATTACATCATGTATCATATTATATTTATACTATAAAATAAATTATCATTTATTCCTTCCTTTTATTTTTTTATTTTATACTATGTATTTTTATAGAAACCTATTTTTTAGCACACCTTCCAACTCAGGTTGTGTTTGTGCAGACGATTTGTAAATTGGGAGTGATCTTGGAAGATAGGTAAATGACAGAGCTGGTGCTTAGTGGTGCTCAATGGAAATATTTTTTGTCAAATTTTATATTATGAATTGTTGGGTTGATTATCTGTCTTTTACAATTATTTTAGTTCTATCTACACTTTGGGATATTTTTCCTTTCTATTCATTTTTTATTTTAATTTTCATCCCCCTACCATGTTTTTATGAATTGTTAGTGTCTCTTTTATGCACATTATAATAAAATTTGGATGTTTTATCTAGTATTTAATTGACGATTGTTGGATTTGTTTTGGAAATAGATATATGTGTCTAATTACATATTCTTTATCCTAGTGAATCATACTTATATTGTTACCTCTTGGTGCTAGTGATAACGTTTATGTATGTGTAAGTAAATAATTTTTGTCACTTAGCTCACTGAAAAAAAAAATTCATACTCATTCAAAATCATCACACATGCATGTCATTATAGTAAAGAAAATAAAGAAACCTCAAGGATACAAATTGAAACGACCCATCTTAGCTAAGTTCTTAGATACATGTAACCAAAGACTTTTATAAACCTATGTTTATATAAGGTGTACCAAATGTCTTCTGTCAACTTATTTGATGTTATCACCGATAGTTATCATCTCATATCTATAAGACTAACTCAATATGGTCCCTCCTAACCCATTAGTCATCTTGTTATCTGTAAATAACCAAAACCTAAAATATAATATGATATAAAAATTGTTATAAGAAATATATTAATAAGAATAAAATAGGTCCCAACCATTAATGAAAACCATCAAATGAAAATAAAATAAAAATATGAGTCAAAGTTTGGTCAAAGTATTAAATAAATATGGAATAATAACCTCATGATTAATAAATGGTAAAAGTAAAGAATGGGGAATGAACATATAAAATGATAATACTTCATGTTGTATGGATTATTAGAATAGTTTAATGATTAAACTAAGTATTGGAATCATAATGAAACCAATAAAATATGAACACTATACTTGATTTAAAAAATCATGAAAATATTAAAATGAAGAAACTATTGTATGTGTACATTACACCATAGTGATATTACAACGATCCTATACTTCTTGTTCTTTATAAAGATCACATGATAGATAGTATAATGACATTACTCTTATATAGGTATACATAGGTTGTTTTGAATTACTCAATTCTCAATTGGGATCCTCTTATCACCCATGGTATGCTTGTGCTTCGTAAAGAAAAAGGATGAAGCAAAATAGAGTTATGGGATATAGGGATTGTTTTCCAATAATGTATAAGTTTTCTATTTCCTTAGTATGGTATTAATATCTTATATATAGCCTCTAGGAATCTCTCAATAACTGTATATATTCACTCATGTGTTAAAAAAACATGATAATGCCTCATATGGTATTAATTCATCATATGAAAGAAACCGTCATGTATTCCATCATATGAAATTACTTACATGATGATATTGAATCGATGTTATCCAAATATTTAAATATTAAGTATTAGAAAAACTTTATATAAAATAATAAAACATATTGTTGAATTGGATATCACACATAACATAGTAAATTATATTCCATGCATGTTGTACCATAAAACATACACCAATCATATATTATGTTATGGCCAAAAAATCATCATATAAGTTATAGGATTTATGGATTTTCTCTTTCAATATACCACTTTCACTAAAGCCTTATAGAATTTTAACAATTTCTACTTAAATTGTATTTTATACATTGAATTGTTAAACTATAACAAGCCTCCTTTATGATATATTCCAAAAAATTTGAAAATCTATCAACAACTTAACCATGTATCACATCAAATACAATACCTTATGAATAAAAAATCAAAACTCCTTTTGGATAAAACTATTAAACAGTTTTAGAGTATATATCTAATTAAAATTAAGTCCCCATTCATTCAACCACAATGTGTGACCCTATTTTCCTTTATATCATTGACAAAGAATAGGAATAAATGGATCTATAAATGAATGAAAATATTAGCCTCTAATAAGGAATCAATGATATTGTAGCAATAAATAGATTCAGAATGATATCCATCTAACACATATATCAATATGCCTATATTCACCTAATTTTTCATATATAACCATGCTTTCTCATATGATCCCATTGTCTAATACATTGAGTAACTATGGGAAACTATGTATGTTAATCCCAAATATCCTACACAATCATTATTTATTATCAAATTAAATACTTACCAGGTAATTGAATACTTCAAATGCAATTCACCTTTCTAGATATTCACATCATATGTCCCCAACCTGAATAGATAATCACATCATGTGTACTATCTATGTGTGGTCGTACATTTCATTAATCTATCTCAACTGAGGGGTCATATTTCATTGCCACTATATTAGTGGATAAATCTCATCTTAGTTGAAATCCAAAAAATTCCATGATCTGTGACATAACTAAACAACCCTATTTAGCTATTCCTAAAGGATTTTATAAGAAATATATCAATGTATAAAGGTTACCATGATCGATATCTTGATAACCTCAGGTGGTGGGGACTCAAAATATGATTTATGGACCCCTATTATACCAAATACATAGTGTATAATATTCCACATGGTATACTTTAGGGGTCATCTAGTACACAACCCTTATTTTTTGCCTCATGAGTGAAGTTACCAAAAAAAATTGTTTTATTTACTATCAATGAGTTTAAATGAGAATTTTAATATGTTTTCCTTGGTAAATATGGGTGATGGAGGAAGAATACAATCAATTAATAATATGAGAACCTACCCATACATTGATGGGTAAAGAAGAATGAAGATCCATATTACTTGATTAGATAGATGGATATATTTAGGATAGTATCTATTAAACATAGATGATTCTTATGCTAGTACTCATTGAAAATACAACTATTGAATATGGAGTTGTTGTCTACAACAATTTTATGAAAGTTGAGAAGCTGGAAAATGGGGTGATTAATGACCTAAGATTACTATTATGAAAACACTAGATGGAATTATATAGAAACAATACCCATGTTATTGAGTTTAAAGGTTGTTAAAATTAGTGAGTAAATACAACTGGATGTAGGTATATGAAGGTTGAATTAAATATTGAAATAAGAGTGTATTAAGAAACTTCAAAAGCACTAACTAGGGTATTTCTATGATATAGTGGACCTTATAAACAAGATAAAAGTTTTTGGAATTATTTTTATAATTTCTAGAATTTATTAAGGAAATTATAAGGTTATTTGAAGTTTTTTAGAAGGCTCATGGTTAAATTAAATAATCCTTGAATTAATTTGAATATATTCTATAGTTACTATTCATAATTTAAAAAATGGAAAAGTATGAATTTGTAATAGGAATATTTAGTTCAGAAGTGTAATCCAGAAAATATATAAAAAATATTGGAAAAAGAATGGAAGGTTTTTAGTAGTCATTAACCACTTTGGAATAGTTGTCTAGTGTTATGAATATTGAAAATTGATGAAGGTATGAGTTTTATAGAGTAAATACAAACTTTTATAGAGTAGATGATCCATCAAAGGAGTCATGAGTTAATTTTAATGAGTAATCCAAGAGTTAAAAATAGTAACTCACTAATTTAGGAGAGTAAAGTTCATGTTCATATGAGTAATTTTCTAGCTTTGTAAGAGTCATTTTGACTAGAGAATGATTTTCTTTAAACAATGTTCAAAGGGATAATAAGTGACTTCAAAAGAGTCTTTATAATATTCTAAAGAGTCTTCCTAAATTTGGAAGAGTATATAAAGACATTAGAAGAGTTATTTTATACATTTTAAGATTAAAATTATACTTAAATATAATAATAGAAAAGTTTGAAATACTCATATGGATAGGGAAATTTTGATAATTATAAAAGATGAAAATTTTGTTTTTGAAGAAGAAATTAGAATTATATGATATTGATGGTATTATTTGATAATAAAAATATAATGATTCTATGTCTATCTATTAGAAAATGTTGATGAAATGATATGAAATCAGTTTTCCATTAATCTATGACTTTAAAATTAAAATATTTGAAAATAAATATTTTTTATTAATGTGAATATTAAATCATATGATATATACACTGATCTTAAATGATTTAAATATCCAAAATTATTTTTTTATTTAATATGGTGTATTTGAGAAGCTGATATTCCTGATTTATTATATGTATATCAAGGATTTATGTGTTTTTGATAAAAAATATTGAGCCCTGAAATTAAGAACTTATAGTATTAGATAAATATATTAATAAATTATAAGACTCTTGTGATGTTCATAATTATTTTAAATATCATAAAATGTTTTTTATTCAAGATAAATGAGAATAATATGATTGAGATGAGATGATAGCTATATTTTTCATACTCTAGCTGAAGTCTTAAATGGTTTCATTGAATCTCCCATGCCATGAAGAAAGGTTCCACACTATAATATGTTCCACTATATATTTTTATACATATATAATTAATGACTTATTTTAGGTATTTATGTTGATAAGGATATCTTGAACAAACTATATAAATAAAATGAAATATTTGTTCAACTGATTCAATATGAGAAATAAAATGTAAAGGATACTCTTGTACTTTTACTAGAGACACCCATGTAAAAGGGAAGAGAAAAATATATTGGAATCATGGAGGTCAAATTTGGTACATATGATTATTTTTCATACATTCTATATCTAAGTAAAATTTTGTTTACGAAAATTGAAAATGATTCCAAAAAATAAATAGGGGAGATCATACAAAAAGAATATGGGTGAACCTCTTAATAAAAGTAGTGAATCCAAGAAAATAAAAAAAGGGATCTTGAGTAAGTGTATATGTGTGGTGAGAGTGACGAAGGAACTGAGAGAAACATTTATTCTATAAAAGAAAAACAGTATCTGATCTTAGGCTAAAAATAATACCATCAAGGTATTAAAGAAGAAGAAACTAGTTCGAAAACCAATTCTTAGGATACATAGTATTACAGATGTCTGAGAAAGGAAGAAACGAGTTGAGGAAGGTTTATTTGTATGAAGTATCATAGAATGTGTATTAACTATCAAATACCATGAGGTTTGGGTGAGTGAAATCTATAAATAGATTCTAAATAAGATCTAGATGCACTATTATTAAAAATACTATGTTTCGTGAAGTTCATTATAATATTGGAAGGCATTTTAAGACTCTATTAAGAGGAAGAATATATGGTTATGATGATGTAGTGACATCCTTCACAGATTGAAGTTATACTTCAATGGGGATGAAGGAAGTTATAAGACAAGTCATAAGATTAAAGACTATAGGTTGTAGTATAAAGACTTCTTCACTTTTGCAATATAGTGAAAACTGACCCATATAATATTTTGAACATTGGTTTGGAGATAATAACTACCCAAACCCACCATATTTGATGAAAATATTTTAGTATAGAATTTATGAATCAAAAAAACCCCAATCACAGTAATGAGTGGGTTAACTAAATCGGGCTTGAACCTTGTAGAAACATAATGTTTTTTAATTTACTATATGTTATGTATTGGATGTGGTGTAACAACCCTAACTCCAGTTACAAAGAGAAAATGGTTAATTTTTTACATTGGCATAGATAAAAGGGATCAATTTATGAAAGACTAATCAGTTTAGTGATCTTAGATATCCAAATACATAAGTAATACCCATTTTATATTAGGGATAAAATATAAAACATAGTAATTGAAAACATTCAGCATCCTTGAACTCATTCAAATAATTATTCTTTATATTATAGGGAAAGGAAACAAAATAATGGTGATCTCAAATGCTCAGTAAGGGTTATGTATAGTGGATGATATCATAAATCTACAAGGCATAATCTATATCTAAAGGTAATTAAATGAAAAAACATTCCATTTAATCAATAACATGAGCACAATGAGTAATATGGAAGGAATAAATGATGATAGAATAATTCCATATAAATAATCACATGATCTTGAAGCTGAACTATGGATAATATCAATAAAATAATATCATGGATAATAATAACTTATTACTCAATGAAGGAAATGCTTAATATTGGATATCATGATATCTGTCATCGTGATATTTATAATTTCAAGGCCTTAAACCAAGATAGCTTAAAACAATGGGTAAAAATGCATTTAATTTGTCCAAATGATTTATCAAATGAGACCTATTAGTGCATGAAGTGGATATATAATTTTGGGACACACTCATTGAGGAATCTATAAATCATTCCTCATATATTTTATGATCATTTTAATTTATGAAAAAAATATTCCTTATCAATATATATTTATTTCTAGTATGGAATATGGATTTAACAAGATTTCCTTAGTCAATAAAATAAAATTATAAGTAAAACATTGTATACAGAAATGATATATGATTTAAGAAATAATCATATACATGATAAATAATATTTATATTTAATATAAATTCAATTTCTAAGGATCACATGAAATTTAATGTTTCAATATAAAGTTAACAACTACAAAATCAATAAGAGACAATATTGATTTTGTGGGAAATTCATGTATTTTGGAAGAATAAAGAGAATGCAAGTGAAATATTAAAATAATATTTCATAAAATAGTTTTCTATGTAAAAGAAATTAAATCATGTAGAAGAAGTTATATTTCATAAACCATTCATGGGGGAGTGTAAGTTCATTGTTTCATTATACGTTAAAAAACATTTCTTTTGACTTTTTTTAAAGAAAATAAAAAACATACCTTTTATAAAATAATATAAATATTACTCGTAAACCCATTTTAATAGTTAAGGATAACTTAAAATGTACTTAACAAATATTTTTAGTAAATAAAATTACTTTTGAAAAACTAATTTGAAAAACATGGACATGGAAGAAAAATATATATGATTAAAACAGAAATAAAATTTCTCTTTCTTTTAAAAAATTATTTTATTGAAACAAGTTCAAAATATAGGTGAATTTGGAATAAAATATGGAAAATTACTAAATATCTATTGGATAAGAAACTTATTGAAGGTTATTAAGGATAAATTAAAATATTCCATAAACAAAAATAAAAGAAATCCCAAAAGAAATTGAGATTATAAAATATATTCTTACCTCTTTGGTAACTTTTAAATTGACCCCATCAAATAATAGAATTTAATTAAAACATTAATCATAATTAATAAATATTTATTCAATTTAAATACATAAAAATTTCAATATATACACCACCTAAAATTGAATAGGTGTATAATAACAAATATGGCTTAATGGAATGTAAATTGAGATGAAATCCCTAACCACATGGTTCCCTTTAGTTGAACATGATTTAAAATCATGTATTATGGTTTTAATAATGTTATTAATTTATAATAATAAAAATTCATATTTATAACACAACATATCAAACTCTTATAACATTTTATCACCCATTCATTAATAATATTTCATTATTACTGTTGTTTCTAGTGTTAACTGCTCTGTATCCTCATGCATGTTTTTTCATGTAAGTTATGGTTCTTGTGCGTAGGATACAGGTCAATAATATCAAAAATTATTTTAATTTTATAAATATCATATTTTTTCATTATATTATTTTTTATAACCATTCATGAAAGTTGGGCAGAGAAAATGATTTGCTTCACTTTGTGGAGATGGCGGGCTGTATGTATGCATGAGCAACGATATCATTGACTTAATGGGTGATAGGGTAAGAAATTGGATGATATATTAATTTTATAAAATTAATATCATGTAATATTTTTCATATTTATTAATTGTTTTTATCATTATGACTATCTATTTTATTTGGTGATGGAAAACAAATTACATCAGTTCACGAGGTTGTAGTCCACCATACACACGAGCGGTGCCTTTCTTTCCAAATTGATGGAAAAGGATATGGGTAAATATTATGAAATAAACATAATAAAATCTCATTATATTTTATATAATTTTTTTATTATACTTTATTTTTTAACAAAAATTTTAAGGTGGAAAATAAGAAGTAAAAAACGAAAGAGCTTAGTAAAGACAATTACCTTCGCTTAGAAGAAAATCCTTTGGATCTTTTATCAGGAACCCTAGGATGGGAATTTTAGGATGAAAAACACCTATAGAATGTGTATAAGGATTTTTGGGAGATATTTTACTAGTTTTTTTAGGATAATTGTATTTATAGGTTTGAATAAGTGAGGGGAGGGTTCCCCTTTATAATTGAGGAGTGGTATTTTTGTAACTACCCAAAACTACTCAATAATGGGAAGTCACTATCAACAAAAGTGCCTAAAAAATTGATAAATAATTTTTTTAGGTATTATAATGTTTATATAAACCTCAAAAACTAAAAATAAATATGTTTTAAACATGTTATTTGTTTTACCACCAAGGTTAATCACGTTTTCCATTTTATTTTTCACCACAGTAACTAGTTTTTTAACCTAGGTAATTTATCGACTAAAACTAAAATAAAATGAGCCTTATTAGATAATTTAGACACAATAATTATAAATATGAAATCAAATTTATCAAATAAAAATTCTATGTCCATTGACAATTTAATTTTGACACAAGTACATGTAACGTTGAAAATCTCATTTTAATCTTAACCAGGGTAATTAATTTTTAAGGTTTTTACTAGTCCTTATGTAAAACATTAAGTTGAAACTATTCAATATTATTAATAATTATAATTAAAAATATTAAATACATTTTATAAAATTCAATTCATATTATTTTAATAATTTAATTTAAAAATAAACCCACAAAATCGGGTCGAAAAGATTGTTTTTCTTGAAATTGTTTTTTTTTCAACCATAAGATGATCTTATATTAATTATATGACATGTAATAATCATTAGATGGATTTAAATTAATTTATTTATCTATATAATATAGAAATTTAATTTTTATCATTAATCATTAAATATTATTTTAATTAATTAAAATGGATAGACATTATGCCTTTTAAAACAAAATCTATTTTCTGTAGAAAAACAATTTTTAGAAAAATATTCCTTTTTCAACTAAATGATTTTAACTTTGTTTATATAAAATTGGCAGTCAACAAATTATTATTTATAAATATTATAAAAAAATTTACAAATTATATTTTGAATAGTTTAATAATTCATATTAAATTATTCTTAAAATATTTTTTATAAGGGAAATTTTCAAAAATTCATTCTTATCTTATATTGACCAGGTAAATTAAAATTTGATATTAATCCTATAAAATTGTAATTTATATTCCATAAAAAATTAAAATGTTCATTGTATTATATTTTTATTAAAATATAATGTTCAATTATTATAATTGAGGTACGGTTTCTATATTATTCTCTCCTATAAAAATTTTGTCATTTAAATTTTCATGGATTTTACCTTCAAAAAAATGTGTGTGGTTCTTATTCATAACATAATCTGGTTCCTGTGTTGCTTCCTTTATTTTATGATTTTTATAAACTAACTTTAACAATTTATTCATCTAATTCATTATTACCTTCTCTCTAGTGTTAAAAATATGGATAGGCTCTTCACAACCAGATATATCAATTTATAATTCTATTACATCATAGGTGACCATATGTATTGGGTCTAGATTGAAATTCCTTAAGAAATATATATGTAACACATCATGTACTTGTATTTTTGGAATTTCAACTGGTAATTCATATCTCTAATCATTTCAAAAATTTCAAAGTTTTTGATGTACCTAGGGATTATTTTTCCCTTATTACTAAACCTTATGATTCCCTTCCATGGATATGATTTCAAGAAAACATGATCTCCCACTTGAAATTTCAAATCATTCCTTTGGTTATTGACGTTAAAAAAAATCCTTGATCTACTATAATGTGATCCTAAAGAGTCTTTAGAATTTCCATTGTCTCCTCAACAAGTTTTAGATCTACAAGTTTCTGTTCATCAACCTCATCCCAATAAGTTGGAGTATTACATCTCTTTCCATATAATGCTTTTTACAATTCCATTTGAATACTTGAATGGAAACTATTATTATTGGAAAACTATAACAAAGGAAAATAATGATCCCAAATATGTTGAAAGTCAATTTATAATGACCTCAACATGTCTTACAATGTTTAAATAGTCCTTTTGGACTATATATTAGTTTAAGGATGGTATATGGTGCTTAAATGAAGCTTGATATCAAGTGAATTGTGATGAATCTTCCAGAATTTCCATATAAAATGGTGATCGTGATAAGACAAAATTGAAATTGGTGTTCTATGACGTCTTTAAAATTAATCAATGTAGATCTTATGAGGTTCTAAATAGGTAAATATTCTCTTATAGTGAGGAAATGTGCAAATTTGGTTTGGTGATCAATAATAACCAATAGTGCATAACTATTTCTTAGAGTATTTGGTAGTCTTATTATGAAGACCATAGTAATTTAATCCCATTTTGAAATAGTAATATGATGAGGTTTCTTGAATCCTATAGGATTTTGTCTCCCAGACTTCACTTGTTGACAAACCAAACATTAGGACACATAATCAACAAATTTCCTCTTCATGTTTTCCCACAAAAAATGTTCCTTCAAATCCCTATACATATTGATTATACTTGGGTGTATAGAGAAATTAGATCTATGATAATTATCCAACAATTCCATTTTCATATTAGGTATAGATGGAACATATATTCTCTTTCAAAAATTTTGAACAACATCTTCACAAATGAAGTCTTCAAACCTCCTATCATTCACAGCTTTAATTTTATTCTAAAAATTCTGATCATCATATTGAATTTTTTTTTATCTTATATAATAAAGATGGTTTATAAATAATTTGAAAAATGATTTATGTATCCCCATAAATAATAATACACATACCCATACTTACTATATCCATGAATATAGGATCCCCCTCAATCCTTATGTGGGTCAGAACTCTATGATATTTCATACTCAATGCATCTGCTACCTTATTTACCTTCCCTAGGTGGTATTTTATTGATAAATCGTAATCTTTTAGAAGCTAGATCCATCATTTTTTCTTCATGTTGACATATTTCTCAGAAAATATGTTTTTTAGGCTCTTATGGTCTATGTATATCTCACATACTTCACTATAGAGATAATGTATCCTTATATTAAATTCTAAATCAGGGTCATGGGATGGATAGTTCTATTCAAGAGTCTTTAACTTCCTTGATAAATATGAATTAACTTTATCATTTTGTAAGGAAACAACCAATTCCTTTCTTTTATGCATCACTATATATCACAAATACATCATTTCCAATTAGTTTAGTCAAAATTGGAGCATTGACTAATTTCCACTCAAATTCTTCAAAACATTCGTCACATTCCTTTTTCCAAATAAATTTAACCCCTTTACCTATAATCTTGGTTAATAGGTTAGTCAATCAATAAAAATTCTGAATGAATCACTTATAGTAACATTCCAAACCGATAAAACTATATACCTTATTTATGTTCATTGGTGTAGACCATTCTTTTACTTCCTTTGTCTTTACATGATCAACTAAGATTCCATCCTTAGATAAAATATGACCAAGAAAAAAAACTTCCTCAAGCTAGAATTCACACTTTTTAAAATTCACATATATCCCTTTTCTTTTAAGAGTCCCATGAATAATCTGAAAGTGATTATCATGGTCCTAAAAGATCCTAGAATACACAAAGATATAATCAATGAGTTAAACCATGAAATTATCAAGAATTTCCTTGAATACTATATTTATTAGATCCATAAAATTGTATCATTCATTAGTAAATCCAGATGGAATTACTATAAACTCATTATGTCTATACCTCATTTGGAATGTTTTCCTTAGAATTTCCTCCTTATTTACTCATAATTGATGATACCCAGAATAAAGTTCAATGTTTAAAAAACATTTATCTTTGTGAATTTGATCGAATATATCATTAATATGAGGTTAATGATACTTGTTCTTTGTCATAATAACATTTATTTCTCTATAATCAATGCAGAGCCTCATAGATCCATCTTTATTCATAATAAAGAGAATAGGGTATCCTCGTATTAAAACACTATTATTAATAAATCCCTTATTACAAAACTCGTCTATTTGTTTCTTAAACTCTAATAAATACACATTGGTTATGCTATGGAGTGTTTTTGATTGAGGTCTTTCATCTAGGATTAAATTAATGGAAAACTCAACTTCACATTCTAGTGGATGTCTAAGTAATTCCTTAGTAAATACATCAATTCATTACTATAAAATAGGTACATTATCGATTTGAAGATTACATTATATATATATATATATACTATTTTATATTCTTCCCCAAGAATTTCATTTAGAAGTGCTAATGGGAGTGGGTCTTGACATGACTTGGATGATAAGGTCTCCACTCTAATGATAATGAATTCCACATCTTCATTGAGAATTGTAATTTCCTTATACTTGAAATAAATTTTTTTATCCAATTTTAAAAGGAATCCCATACCAAGGATTATACCAAATTAAACCATAGGTTGGATAATAAATTCAGTAAATAGGGAACATTTATATGTCATAATGGGGACTGCCTAACACATCCTTATTGTAGAGAGACTTCTGGTAGGAGTTTCGGTTGATAAATCCCTTATTAAGGAAATAGGGAAATATGTAATTTTATTGGAAAACATGGAAGATATAAAATATTATGGAGATACATAATAAAAAATCATTGGATAAATTTGAGGCTATGATTAAAGTTCTTTCCACCATATCATTGGGAACTTCCACCTTAGTTGTAGTGATCGCATAATCTTGTCCTTCTCCCCTAATCCACTTTTGTGGTATGTTACCTTGATTCTTGGTGTATTTTTGTGTATAATTATCCATTTATTTATACATAAATCACTATAAATCGTTAATTTGTTACTTCCCCTTAAAATTAATTAGCCAGATGACCCTTATCCCTGCAGTTATAACAAGCTTCCATGTCTTCAAACATTTTTTAGGATGTTTCTTCCTGTAATTTTTAATTAATGGAAATTGAATTATATTCTTATTCATATTTGATGATCTCTTTTTTCCTTGTGTTCATCCAATACTATATTCTTTTTATTTCCTTTGAATATATAATTCTATAAAAATCATTCTCTATGTTGATGGTGTATAAAAAATATTGCATCATATGATGAAAATGTTTGAGCAAATAGTTCCATTTGGAGACTTAGCTTAATCCATTAAAAGAAATAGAAAATATTTCATGGTGTATTATTTATGTAATCTTTAGGATACTTGGATAGTCTTTTAAAGGTATCCATATACTCCAAAACAATTTCTTCCTCCTTCTTTATAATGTGAAACTTTATCTTCATTTTAGTATTTTTCTCATGAGGGGGATATTTATAGAATATTTTTTATTTAAAGTCACCTCATATAAAATGTTCAATTTCCTCCTACTCCTCCCTATTATTATGTATCAACAATCACCATTGATCATCATCACCTTTGAGACAATATACTACAAGTATAACCTTTTCCTTTTAATAACATCTTAAATCTAGAAATATCTTTTTTAGAGGACATAATCTATTTCTCAGCTACCACAGGATTTCTTGTCCCAAAAAATGATGGGGTATTATATCACATGAAGTGATCCAAAATAGACGAATCAAACTATAGAATAATGGGTTTCTCTATTCGAGTAAGGTTATTCATTATAACCTATTTTATCTGCCCAAATACTTCCATGATATGCATAGTTCTAATACAAACTATATTGGCTTACTCATCAGGGAAATATCTTTATTGGACATGAGTATTTGTACCCTTATTTCTTCTAATAACCATTTAAAAACAATATCATATAATATATGATCTTAAAAAATTATGAATTTTAAATCATAATGTATAATTATAAACCTTATGTAACACTTAATATAAAATAAAAAAAAAATTAATATTAGAATCTTAAAATTGGTTTCTTTGGGGATATCAATATTTTCAAATCCTCTATAATAGTTTATAAAGAAAATATAAATTATCCTAATTATATCCCCCAAGATTTTCAAACTGGGTGGGCAGTAAGTCCCATTTTCATGCACTAGGCGACGATTGATTCAAAGCCCAATACTCCCTTTTTAGAGTTATTATACCAAGGTATGGTTGTTCCAAAATCGCTCCAACTTGTAGTATCTATGTAGGGATGTATTTAGATTAAAACCCAAATAATCTCTATATTACCAAAATTTTAGGATATTGTTACATAATTTTACATATCCTCAAAGTCCTTTATAGGTTTATGTTCTCTAATATAATATTTCCTTAATATATTTCTCAAGTTTTCTACTAAACTTCCTTTGATACCAACTATAATAACCCAAACTACATTAATCGAGAATTTCTAGTTAATTTATTTCCCAAGAATATATATAAGGGGTCAAACCTTGAAAGAATGATCAATTTGGTAGTCCTCCAGTTATAGATACACATATGATGCCAATTTTACAAAATAAGGGTGATCTGAAATATTCAGTAAGGGTTACATATAGTAGAATCTATCATCAATCAATAAAACATAATCAATATTGTAAGGTAAATAACTAAAAAACATTCCAATTAATCTATAACTTGATCATGAATAGTAATATGGAAGTAATAAATGATGATCAAATAATTCCATATAAATAATCACATGATCTTGAAGCTAGTCCATGGATAATATCAATATAGTAATCTTAAAGATAATAATAATTATATTCCTAATTAAGTAAGTTATTAATCATGGATGTCCTGATATTAGACATCAGGATATTTATACCTTCAATACCTTATGTCAATATAGCTTAAAACTATGGGAAAAATCCCATTTAATTTGGCCAACTAATTTGTCTCATAAGACCTTTCAATGAATTAGGGGGATGTATAATTTTAGGAACCACATATCATTGTATGTCTAAATCATTCCTTATATATTTAATGATAAATTTAATTCATGAACAATATTTCTTATCAATAAATATCCATATTTAGTAAAAAAAATACATATTTAAGAATATTTTCAAAATAAATCA
Source organism: Viscum album (assembly GCA_963277665.1). Taxonomy (NCBI): domain Eukaryota; kingdom Viridiplantae; phylum Streptophyta; class Magnoliopsida; order Santalales; family Viscaceae; genus Viscum; species Viscum album. The sequence goes on along the minus strand of OY728146.1, from coordinate 635,152,220 downwards.
AATAAATTTCATTGTAAGACACCAAATGTAGAAGTTATATGTTGTTTAAGAATTAAAAATACCATAATTAAGAATATGGATACTTAAGGAAAATTTAATGTCCAATTTTTACATGAAATTCATTTTTTTAAGAAAAATTTAACAACAATAAAATCAATGGGACATTATATAGATTTTGTGGAAAATTAATGTATTTTGGAAGAATAAATAGAATGGAAATGAAATATTAATATAATCTTAAATAAAATATTTTTCTTAGTAAAACCATTGAAAACTTATATATTATTCTAAATTTCATAAAACAGTCATGGAATCAGGGCAGTCTGTTATCACCGTATACGTTAAAAACATTCCTTTTAACTTTTGGTAAAGAAATTTGAAAATGTATCTTTCATAAAATGGTAGAAATATTCATTTAAAACCCTTTTTAAAAGACAAGGATAACTTAAAAATCCATTAATAAATCATTTGAGTAAATAAAAGTAGTTTTTTTAATAATAAACCATGTTCCAACCATGTGACTTGAATTGGAAAAGAAAAACACACTCACATAGTTTAATTGTACGGTTACTAACAGTGATCCAACTATAAAAATTTGATCTATTAAAAACTATAGCACTTTTCCTGCATGCCACATGATTTATTCTAACTCTGTGCAAGTTTTTTACCAACAGGATTACCCAAAAAAGGATCACACTATTTATACTAGGTTACATAAATTTTGTACCCAAATGTGTGCTATCGGTGCAAAAAAAATGAGTAATAAAAAAATGAAATATTAAAGTCCATGAATATGGGTTACTGTACGGTTTCCCCTAAACCATGTATAAAAACTAGACACAGGGGAATAATTTCAATAATTGTATAATTTAAACCAAAAATTTATAAAAAAAATTAATATACGCTAAGGTAAGATAAAATAATATTAACTTATAGACAATATTAATATGGGGGTTCCACAATGAATCTGAGAAAAACGTCAAAGATTAAAGAGTAACAACCACTGGTTTAAGGTAATCAGAGTGTTATGTGTTTTGAGAAACTTTCTAGTCCTGATTCTTGTGATGAATCTAGATTGTGTTCTATGGAAGATTAGTTTAATATATCACTAAGTGATTTATATTCTAAATTTAAGTATTAATTGAATAAATTTCCCATTGGTTTTTCCATATACATATTTCCATACCACAAGGGATTTTATGATGACAAGTCATAGCTGGAAAAAAAATTCCATTCAATGAAAGATGAATTATCTAAAATTTTGAGTGGATAAAATATCCTAACAAAACTTATGTAAGTAAATAAACAATATACTTTAATCTTAAATAAAATATTTTCTTTGATAGATGAATAATTGCAATGTATTTTTTAAGAAAAATAAATATTTCATAAGGTTTTCAAGTAAGTGGTGTATGAATTGAAAAAAACATCATCAAGTCTATATGAATGTTAAGGATACTCAGCTAGAATTTAAAATTAATAGAATCAATGAGCTTTATAACTTTCTACAAGATAAAAATAGAATCCATGATGAAAAATTCCAGAAGTTGAAGAATGATTGTAAAGAAAGGGTGAAGTCACTTGAACAACTTAAGAACATGCTCAATATGAAAGTTATAGAGTTGGATGTGAAGCTATAAAATCTAAAAATTATCCAATAAGAATATTAATAAGCATAAAAATCAGGATTGCCTCCATGAAAAACTAAAATATAAACTTCACCATTTGAATAATAAAATTTAAGGCAAAAAGTGTTTATGATCCTTTAGAGGTCTATCTACTCCATGGTCATGGAAAAATGGTAACCCAATATCAAAATGAAATTTTCTATACTAAATATATTTTAATTATTGGTTAATTTTCTAAAGTAAAATTTAGAAAATTTAGATGGAAATAAATTCAAATAATCCCACCACATCATCAAGGGTGGATGTGAAAAGATATATAAAATTAATCTCAATAATGTAAGCCAAAAAATAAGGGTTACTCAACACAAAAGCTACAAGGAACATAAGATATAATTTTTTATAAAACCACATCTAAAAGAAATAGAATAATAATGATTATTAAATGATTTTGTTTTTGGATGTTTCGGTATAGGTCCATTGATTTATGGAATATCGTGTTGGTAAATAGAGATAAAAGAAACAAAAATTTAGGGGGAGTATAGTTGAAACTTAGAAGAAACGTGATTAATAGAAGCGAACATCATAGAAATATGTAAATATATTAAGAAAAAAATTGAAGATTTGGATAATTTTTAGGACCATTATAATAAAATTGGTCACTTTAATGATGAGTTTTGGTATGTATATTCCACTAAGAAAATAATACCATGATAGTTAAAGAAACAAGTGATGTAAGAAAGTAAGTTTGTCTTGAGTAGGAAACAGAAGAAAACTATTGAACCAAGTTCTCTCAATAATTTAGTGAATAAATATGTAAAATATTAAAACCCAATAGGGAAAAGTTTATCCTGTTATGGTGGGACAATCAACATCATCGACCACTATAAGATATTTATGGATATCAAAATAAATTACGAAATCTAGAATAAAAAAAGGAACCAATCCATCAATGGAACAGTAGTATTGGTTTAGTCGTTGAAAAATTAAACAAAAAATTCAAATTCTATGAGTGTTTTCCCAATAAATCTAACTCAAAGTATATTGAAGATGTGTGTGGAAGGTGAAAATAAGCTGGACACATTTATACCAAGTGGATGACTATTTTTCCTAGGAAAATGAAGAATAAATGGAAATTATCAATGACAATAAGTTCTAAAAATATTATTTCAAATAAGGATTCCACACTCATGAATAATGTTATGCATACTCAAAGGGATTTTTTGGGGGTATAGCCAGCCTAGTTGGAAATGCATAAAAATTGGAACACATAGAAAAAAATTAAATTGTCTCTATTACTAAAGTAAATTGTCACATTCAAGCAAAGAAAAAAAGTAAAATAGAAAATAATTTCAAACTTACCAAGGAGGAAAACATATTGAAATTCAATAGTAGAGAAATCATGAAGATATAATAATACTTTAGATCCTAATTAAAGGATTTTCTGGGTTGTAAAACAAGATTCATCACTGTTTCTCACATTAAAGAGCAGATGAAGACCCACCTTATTACCATATTTTTGTCTTTTTGTATCATGGAAGATGGAATTGAAGGTGAATCATGAAAAAAGGAAAAATAATGAAGGTTGTAATCATTATATGAGTATAAGAACAATAATCGTGGCTTATTTCAATTGGTATCATGAAAAATCATTGTAATACATTAATTTCCCAATAAAATTTTATATCAGACATCAACTGATGTCAATAATGTATATATCTTATTTCTAGGGAAACATTTCATAGTGAAGATTAATAAAAATAATTCCTTAGTAGATCTATGAAATAAAATCAATATACTAAAAAATTATTATTTCTTATTAAATCTAGAATTTTGGATAGCCCTAGACAAAATTAAGATTGAGGTGTGAGTTTCACTCTCCTATTTTTTTTATTAAATATGATTATCAAGGGGAAATACTAAAAAACAAGTCATTAACAGTGCTATAATGGGCCTTTATCTGTACTAAAAAATAACTAACAACTAGAGAACAATTTAAATCCCTAGGTTTTTATCAGTTCTAGAAAAGTGCTCATAAAGGTGTCCTTTATCAGTGCTTCTACAAGCACTGATAAGAAATCCCTTTATCAGTGCTTCTAAACATTCTAATAAAAACCCCATTTAATCGTGATTTTATTTTTCACTGATAAAGGGACATACTACAATGTGTTTTAATAGCACATTTAAGTTACAACACTAAAAATTATAAAAATTAGGTAAAAATACACACTAGTACAAAAAATCTTTTTTACGTCAATTTTTTTTGCTTTTTAACGTCAGTTTTGTGGCAACGTTGTGGCGACGTTATTATGACCGACGTAAAAAAATATGCTTTTTAAAATCTTTTATTTAATAACCAATGTTAAAAATGTTTTTTAAATTATTTTTCATGTCAGTTTTTAAAAAACCGACATGAAAGACCATATTTTATACAAAAAATCACATTGAAATGCTATTTTTAACATCGGTTATTTAAAAACCGACGTTAAAAGTCATTTTTTACATCGGTTTTCAAAAAAAGAGACTTTAAAAGTCATTTTTAACGTCAGTTTTTAAATAACAAATGTTAAAAATGTTTCTCATTTTGTAGATAATTTCCCGAGCTTCGATTTGATAGGTCATAGAGCTCAAATGGGGCTACGGATCAAAAGTTATGACCATTAGAAGTTTGATGTATTTTTTTCTGAAGAAATATCAAATGGGCCAACCAATGCTTTATCTGAGAAGGAAATTTAGAATCCGAATGGGGATTTTTAGTTTTACCATGATACAAAGAAGAAATAGTGAATCTAAATCCTTAAATGGTATATAAATTAAGAAAACTAATCATAACCAATGTGATGTGCATTTTAAACTAAAATAAAACTTTTATATTGAAAAGTTTCATTTTTGAGTCATACTGGTCACAACATGTGACATATTGAGGTGTGGTTGATTCCTACACATCCCAAATTACTTATAGTTCATTTTCTTAAAGTATTAAAACAATCTGAATGTGTTTGCTCAATTTTGAGTATGTCACTTGTATTTTTCACTAGAATGTTATTTTAAAATAGAAACACACACTTTGATTCATATCAATAATTTCATGTATAAGTTTCACATGATAATGATTCCAACACATTAAAATGACTTATGAATCATTATCCTAAATTATCAATACAATCCATGTGTGTGTGCTCAGTTTTCAGTGATTGGCACTTTTTGAACTAAAATGTCAATTTTAAACTAATAACATACACTTTGAGTAATACCAGGGACATCGGGTATCATGTTGAGGTGTATATAATTATTACAAATTAAAAATGATTTATGAATCATTTTCCTAAATTATAAAAATAATCTTAATTCGTTTTTTTTGGTTTTGAGTTTATCAGCCGTCTTTTTTACTAAATTTAATGTCAATTTTAAATAAAAAGATACAATTTGTGTCATACCTATCACACCTTATGTCAGATTAAGGTGAGGCTAATTCCTACACATCCTAAATGACATATGTATCTTTTTTCTAAAGTATCAAAACAATAAAAATGTGTTTTCTTCATTTTGAATAAGTTGCTTGTGTTTTTTACTAAAATGTCATTATAATGTGGGAACATGCACTTTGAGTCATACCAATCACATCATATATCAGTTTGACAAGAGACTAATTCATACATGTCAAAAATAAATTATGAATCATTTTATGGAATTATCAAGACAATCCGAATGTGTTTTATTAGTTTTAATTGACTTTCACTTTTTGATCTAAAATGTCAATTCTAAACTAATAAAGGACACTTTGTGTTGTACGGGGAAAATAAGGCATCATATTAAGGTACGACTAATTTTTACACATAAAAACTTACTTCAGCATCATTTTCATAAAGTATCAAAAAAATATGAATGCTTTTTCTCAGTTTGAGTATGCTAGTTGTCTTTTTTACTAAAATTAATGTTAATTATAAATAAGAAGACACACTTTGAGTCATACTAGTCACACTGTCTGTCAGATTTAGGTGTGGTTGATTCCTATTTTTATAAAATGATATATGTTTTTTTCTAATGTATTAAAATAACTTGATTTTTTTTATCTTTTTTTAGTATGTCACATGTGTTTTTTACTAAAATGTCATTTTAAACTTAAAAAATGAACTTTGAATCATACTATCACATCGTGTGTCTGTTTAATGTGAGACTGTTCTTACATGTCAAAAATGAATTGTGAAAGGTTTTAATAAATTATTAATACATTCTAAGTATGTTTTATTAGTTTTCAATGAGTGACACTTTTTCAACTAAAATGTCAATTTGAAGCTGATAACAGACACTTTGAGTTATATCAGTCACACCATGCATCGGATTGAGGTGAGGCTGATTCCTACACATCAAAAATGACTTATGTATTATTTTCATAATGTATCAGAATAATTCATTTGTGTTTTATTAGTTTTGAGTATGTCAGTTTTTTTTTACTAAAATTAATGTCAATTTTAAATAAAAAGATGCATTTTGAGTCATACGTATCCCACCATGTCTTGGATTGAGGTGAGGTTGATTCCTACATGTCCCAAATTACTCTTGGATCTTTTTACTAATGTATAAAAATAGTTTAAATTTTTTTCTTAATTTTGAGTACATAACTTATGTTTTCACTAAAATGTCATTTTAAACTAGAAACAGCAATTTGATCCCTACTAGTCACATCATGTGTTGGTTTTATGTGAGACTGATTCATACACATTAAAAATGAATTTTTAATATCTATCCTAAATTACCAATACTATTAGATCATGTTTTGTCATTTTTTAGTGAGTGACACTTTTTTAACTAAAATGTTTATTTTAAACTGATTACAGACACTTTGAGTCATGACAGGCATGTCATGTATTAGATTGAGGTGCAACTAATTATTACATGTCAAAATTTTCTTTTGAATCATTTTCAAAATGTATAAAAATAATATGATGTGTTTACTTGGTTTTGAGTATGTCAATTGTCTTTTTAAAAAAATTAATGTCAATTTTACATAAAAAATGAACTTAGAGTTATACATATCACATTATGTGTCGGATTGAATTTTGGATGATTTCTACACATAAAAAAGAACTTATAGATAATTTTAATAATGTATCAAAATAATATGAATGTTTTTTCTCAGTTTTGAGTATGACACTTGTGTTTTTTACTAAGATGAAATTTTGAACCAGAAACACATACTTTGAGTCATATTGGTCACATCATGTGTCAGTTTTAGATGAGACTAATTCCTACAGGTCAAAAATTACTTGTGAATTGTTTTCATAAATTATAAAGATAATATGATTTTGTTTTCTTAGATTTAAGTGGGTTACAATTTTTGAACAAAGATTTCATTTTTAAATAGATAACGGAAACTTTGAGTCATGATGAGCACATCGTGTATTAGATTAAGTTGTGGATTATTTTTACACATCACCGATGACTTATGGATTGTTATGAAAAAGTATCAAAAATATATGAATGATTTTTCTCATTTTTGAGTATGTTTGTTGTCTTTTTTATGAAAATTAATTTAAGTAAAAGGAAACGCTTGGAGTAATACTGATCACACCATGTGTAGGATTGAGGTGAGACATATTCCTACACGTACCAAATGACTTATGGATAAATTTTATAAAGTATCTAAATAGTCTAAATTAATTTTCTCTATTTTGAGTATGTCACATGTATTTTTTTACTAAAATGTCATTTTAAACTGGAAACATGCACTTTGAGTCATATCAGTCACATCTTATGGAGGTTTTATATGAGAGTGATTACTGAAATTGAAAATTAAATTATGATTAATTTTTCTAAATTATCAACACAATATAAGTGTATTTTATTAATTTTCATTGAGTGATACTTTTTGAACTAAAATTTTAATTTTAAACTGATACCATACACTTTGAGACATACCAGGAACATCGTGCATCAGATTGATGTGTGGATCATTTCTACATGTCAAAAATAACTTATAATCATTTTCCTAAATTATAAAAATAATGTGAATGAATTTAATAAGTTTTTAGTATGTTAATTATCTTTTTTACTAAATTAATGTCAATTTTAAATAAAAATATGCGCTTGGAGTCATATTGGTCACATTGTGCATCAGGTTGAGGTGTGGGTGATTCCTACAAATCCAAAATTAATTATAAAAAATTTTAATGATGTATAAAAATGATAAAAATTATTTTTCTTAGTTTGGAGTAAGTCACTTGTGTTTTTAACTAAAATTTAATTTCAAACTAGAATCATGAACTTTGAGTCATACAGGTCACATCGTGTGTCAGTTTTATATGAGACTAATTCCAAAGTGTCAAAATCGACTTATGAATAATTTTACTAAATTATCAAGACAATGTAATATTTTTTCTCATTTTTTTAGTGAGTGATTCTTTTGTACTAAATTTTCAATTTTGAACCGATAACGGACTCTTTGAGTCATACCAAGCACACCGTACATCATATTAAGGTGTGGATAATTCCTACACATCACAAATGACTTATGGATTTTTTTTACTAAATTATAAAAAAAATATTAATGTGTTTCTTGGTTTTGAGTATGTGATGTGTGTTTTCAACTATAATGTAAATTATACACTAAAAACATACAGTTGGAATCATATTGGTCACCATGCTTCAGATTGAGTTGTGTCTGATTGAGTATGTGATGTTTGTTTCTTTCAACCATCTACACAAAGATAGAAAAGAAATAAATGGTCCATTTTGGATAAAGAAGATGAAGGTTTCGGGTGAAGCAGAATCATAGGATGGGTGTGTACCCAACTTTTCAAATTGTCATAATTGACGATTAATCCAGTATCAATATGATGATGAATTCTAGTATCCATGAAATTGAATCAAAGATAAAATAAAAAGGAGAGAACCTAGAACCGAGAAGATAGGATTGACATATTTTGTTCATAATTAATTTAATTAAATTATAGAATTACCTCCAAGTTGATTCTTTCTTCACTGATGCATCTGACCATGGGTTTGGGGTGAGGCTTCATTACTATATAGAATCCAAGGATAGAAATCCTCTAGCGGTGATCCACACATGCTCCATGTATCTTTGGGCATCGTCTAAGGAGTCTATGGGTGCTTGCGCGGAATATCCTTGTGCTTGTGATGTTTGCCTTTGAATTCCTTGAGAATCACTTCCAAAGCATTCTCCTTGATCTTATAGAATAGGATCTCTCTTATTCTTGAGAGCGTTCATGGAGAGGAAATAATTATCTATGATCAAGAGCTTCTCTCCAAGGATGTTGTGCACACAATTATTGGTTAGTTAGTGGAATGACCCCTTGGATGATTTAGAGAATAATAACATAACAGAGAATTTATTTCACCAGGTAATAAAAAATAATTAGCACAGGTGTCGTTACCTAATTTATTATGCCATATGAAACCCCATGTCAAATAATAATACCAATGATATTATTCCCATGACATGTTCTTAACTTTAATGTTATATTTAAATATTCTTTAACTAAATAATATTTAAAATTATTTCTCATGGGACCCATAACTTAGTCCGCCAATCCTCATCAATATTTACCAGGACTTGAATAATGACTATTTATATTTAAAATTAATATAACATCATTATTATCTGATAAAAAAATATTTCATAGGCAATATATTCTCTTAAATGACTAGTGATAAAATAAATGCAATCAAGCATACTTGAATAATTATTAAACCATAGTTAGGAATAATATTTATTCCACTTATTAAATAAATAAATTATTTAACTAAGATACTAGTGACACTTAGTGTGTGACCCTCTAGGCCTCTTTCTCATTAGAATTAGGTGATCATTCCTAAAGTCCAAGATTACTATCTAGAAACAGTTCAAGGCATCCAAGGAAAATAAGTTGATGTCGCAACAACATGTCACCTCATACGAACGATTATCGAGTAATATAATCCCTTTTTCCTGATATCTCCAATCAAGCAGGTTGAATGCAAGTTCCATCAACCCAAGTGCTCTATTTATCATTCTTTGACTTACCAGAATTAAAATTTCCTAGATAACACCATGGACATGGATTTATTTAGGCTATATCATTTCTATCAAAAGACCTGAGATATCTACTTCTATAAAAGTGACAAATCCTTTCTCACATTATTCATTAATGTAGTATTACTCATGATGCATCCAATATATCCTACCTCGCCGCAAAAATTTGTCATCATGGTTTTAATCAATAAATCTAAGTGTGTGATTCATAATACCCATTAATAATAATCTTAAAGTCTAAGGACCAATACACACATCCGCAAATAGGAACATACAATGACACTTATGAATGTGAATTTCCTACTGGAAAGTCTTGTTCTAATAATATCCTCCTAGATATTACCAAGGGTGCACACCATGAGAAGGTGCCTAAAAGTTTCATGAGTCCCCACCTTTGATATCCTATATCATTTTTTTCCCTTCAAATGATATCATCTGGCCATAGAACATATATTCCAGAATAGTGTCATGGTACTTCGGGATTCTCATCATAGTAGGGATCTGCTATGTCCTTTTAATGTGACTTTTATTCTTAGGAAATTATCACATAATATGTCACACATAAGAATAATCATGATGTGATAAGTAGTTTATTAATATTAATTCAATGAATAAATGTTTATCATAAAGTACAAATAAGTTGGTTTCTAGGGCACCAACTCTAATAGACTCCAACTTGCACTATATACAACTACTAACAACCTTCATTTCTCTAGTTCTCACATGATATTCATTCTTCTTCTAAGATAGGCCTTTAGTTAAGGGGTCTAGCATTTTCTCTTTTGTGGACACTTTCCTCACTTCAACTTCACCCCTTTGATAGAAATCCCTCAATAGGTGACACTTTCGGAGTATGTACTTTGTCCATTAATGTGACCTCGGGTCCTTTATAAGATCCAATACTACAGTATTATCACAATGAAATGTGGTGGGATACTTACTTCTAAGTACAACATCAAGCTCCTAGAAAAAGTTATGAATCCAGACAGCTTTCTTGGATGCATCAAAAGTTGTTATATATTTGGAATCCACTGTAGAATCAGTGACAACTGGCTTCCTTGAACTCTTCCAACTCACAGCTATTCCATTGAAATAGAAAACATATCCTAATTTTGACTGCAGATCATTCTGATCTTTCTGAAAACCAGCATCAGCATACCATCTGATGACAAGCTCTTCGTCTCCTTCATACACTAGTAACATATCATGAGTTATTCTTTGATACTTAAAGATAGTCTTGACAACAGTCCAATGTCATTCTCCTATATCAGCTTGATATCTGCCTACCATGAACAGTGCATAGGCAACATCAAGTCTGGTACATAACATTTCATACATGATGAATCCTATTGTTGAAGGGTATGGAATCTTACTCATCATATCTTTCTCATGTTGTGTCTAGGGACACATTTTTTTTGGAAATATGTATACCATTTGACACTAGAACCAATCCTTTAATGGATTGTTCCATACTAAATATATTTAGTATCTAGTCAATATATGTACTTTTACTTAGTCCAAGTGGCCTCTTAAATCTATCACAAATGATCTTGATCTTTAGAATGTAGGTTTCTTCACCTATGTCCTTAATGGAGAAACACTTGTTCAACCAGTCCTTGACTGACTGCAATATTGGTATTTCATTTTCAATAAGCAATATGTCTTCAACATACACTATCCCTCATCATTGGATGTCATTTTAGTGTCAGTGATAAGCTTTTCTTTCTTTAGTATAGATCACAATGATATGTGGGATTTCATTTTTCTTGTTGTTTCTACAAATTAAGATGAACAATGTTTTAGTAGTTTATCATGATAAATATAGACAAATTAATTAATTAATATCTATTATTCTCCCAATATTTAGTTAAAACCAAATAGCCCTCATCATTGGATTCGGAATATACTATTTCTTTAACATTATAATAGCAAGGATCCTTATTTCCCTTCACATTACCCCAACTAGGGATGGTCAAGAAACTTGAAAGGTTTTAGGTAGTCATTCCAAATTCCAACTTCATTAACTCACATCTCATTGATATGTTGAGTGGACTCCCAAATTCTAAAATACTTAATTTTGGATTTCCTCAACCTTTTCCTCTCAATTACACCACGTCCTGCTAGGAAAATCAACCCTTGATGTAAAATAAGTTATTTCAACCCAAAACTTCAAATTAGAATTCCCTGATAATTAAAAGCACCCCAACTAGGGTTGTTCAAGCACTTTGAACTATGGTTCTATTCTAACCAAAGTAATGGAAGGAGATACAAACTTAATATTTAATTGAGGGATTTTATCCTTTATGCATAAATTGCCACTTATTTTTTTTTTTACATTCTTGTTAATGTTAAGTGGTATATACTTAAATGATTACCCATGTATAGATAATATTTATTCATAATCCATTTTTATTTTAGTTCCATATTTTATGCTTGTTAGTTCATTAATTGTGTCATTGCGTCAAACATCCATAATGAATAACCATACAACTAACAGAAATAAAATAAAGGGTATGATCATGAGATGTACTATTGGTTAGTTTATCTAGCGGTTGGTAAACTAACCCAGACCTAGGGGAGAAATACCTTGAACTATTTTTGGTTCGTGTTTACAGCTTTCCACCTATCCACCTTTGTATCTCCTTAGATTGGTTTCACCTCGAATCATAACTTGAACTGCCTCCACTATCTTGGGAGCTCCATTCATTACATATGCTTTTAAATCACATGAAGGTGATGGGTAAAGGGGGTTTTACATAAAAAAAACCATGGGAATATAGGCCCTACATATTAATAAGGATAAGGAATAGAGGCCAATAATTTTAATGTAATAAATAAATTAAAAAGGGAACCAGTCACATACAAAGGTTTCGTCTAGCTCATGATCATCCACATACATGAAACAAATTACATATTTAATAAAACTAGCATTCAATTCTTTAATCGTTCTTATTAAGATAAATTACACTCAAATCCATTAATTATTATCATTAATTAATCAATTTTTTTATATTAATCATTTTCTAAATTTCCTTGAGATTCTCATTCATAATCTTGTATATAGCTTGTGTCTTGGAGGAAACCCAGTGAATCATATCACTTATTGTGTCCACGGAAGAAAATATGGTGGACCCCTTGACTAAAGGTCTATCTCAATAGAATAATTAATATCATGTGAGGGCTAGCGGACTAAAGGTTGTTATTAGTTGGCTCTAGTGCAAGTGGGAGTTTGTTGGAGTTGGTTCCCTAGAAACCAACTTCTTTGTACTTTATGATAAACCAGTATTCATTGGATGAATATTAATAAAATACTTATCACATTGTGATTTTTCTTCTGCGTCACATTGTATGTTGTAATTTCCTAAGAATAGTCATTGCACTAAAAGGTCATAGCAGATCTTTGCAATGATGAGAACCTAGAAGTGCCATGACACTATTCTTGAATATAAGTTTTATGGTCGGATGATATCATTTGAAGAGAAACAAATTATACAGGCTATCATGGGTGGGGACTCATGAAACATTAGAGTACAAGACTCATACAACATGCCCATCCTATGAGGGAGGCATGGGTACATGTCTCAAGGGTCACACATGAGCCATGTGTATACATGGTAGTAAGGGATGGGCATGTACCCAAATTTGAAAATATTCATAATAAAAAATATATTTGCGCTTCTTATATGCATGTAACCTTCAGGTGGTATCATAATATATATCAAATACCTATCACATGTTGTTTAACCTTGTAGTTAGGTCTATATAACGTGTATTGTTTCCAGATTATGTAGATTTAAAAAAAAATTATTATATTATGTAACCCTTGAGACATGTACCATCGTGTGGGTGTAAATCTAGGACACAACTGTGATAAGTGTTTGATATATATATATGTGTGTGTGTGTGTGTGTGTGTGTGTTTAATTTGCATCTGTGTAATGTTCAAAGATCTTCACATCGTGAATGAGTTATATAACAATTATAATTATGTGTTCATGCTACATGTCGAAAAGAATAAAGTGTATACAAGTATAAATACATGATGGGAAGTTTTTGAGGGGTATTCATCAGGTTTCCTCCATGGTACAAGTTATGTAAAAGGTTATGAATGAGAATATCAAGGAAATTCAGAAACCACCCTTTGATACCTCTTGTAGGTTCCAATCACAATGGAAGCATAGGATGGGTGTGTACCCAACTTTGCAAATTGTCATAATAGATGATTAATCTGGGATCAATACGATGATGAATTCCAATATCCATAAAATTGAATCAAAGATAAAAGAAAAAGAAAAGAACCTAGAACCGAGAAGATAGGATCGACAAATTTTTTTTATAATTAATTTAATTAAATTATAGAATTACCTCCAAGGTGATTCTTTCTTCATTGAGGCGTCTGACCATAGTTTTGAGGAGTGCCTTTGTTGCGATGTAGAATCCAAGGATAGGAATCCTATAATGGTGATCCATATGGGCTCTACATATCTTCATATGTCACTGATGGAGTCTCTGGGTGCTATCACAGAAGATCCTTATGCTTGCGATGTCTGCCTTCGATCGCCTTGATAATCATTTCCAAAGCATTCTCCTTTATTTGGTGGAGGATGATCTCTATTGTTCTTGGGAGCATTATTTCAGAAGGAAGTTTTCTCTTAGCTCGAGAGATTTTCTCCATGGATTTTGTGCCCACAAAAATTTGTTAGCTGGTAGAATGACCCCTTGTCTAATATAAAGAATAATAACAAAATGGGGAATTTAATTCACCATGTAATAATAAATAATTAGCATCAGTTTTGTTACTTAATTTATTATTCCATGTGAAAACCAATGTCAAATAATAATAGCAATGCTATTATTTCCATGACATGTGCTTAACTATCATGTTATATTTAAATACTATTTTACCAAATAATATGTAATATTATTTCTCACCAAACCCACAACTTGGTCCTCCAATCCTCCTCAATATTTACTAGGCCTTGAATAATTACTATTTGTTTATTAAATAAATATTACTGCATTATTCGCTGATAAATAAATATTCTGTCCAAAATATATTCTCTCCAATAACTAGAAACAAAATAAATGAGATCAGGAATAATTGAATAATTATTAAACCATAATCGAGAATAATATTTATTCGGTTTTTTAAATAAATTATTTAATTCATATACTGGCTACACTTAGTGTGTGACCCTCTAGGCCTCTTTATTGTTGACATTAGGTGAGCTTTCCAAAAGTCCAAGATTACTGTCTAGCAATAGGTCAAGGCACCCCAGAGAAAGAATTTGATGTTATAATGACATGTCACCTCATACGAATGCTTACCATGTAATATAATCCATTTTTCCTCATATCTCCAATCAAGATAGTTGCATGAAATTTCCATCAACCCATATGCTTGATTTCTTATTATTTGACATCCTGGAATAGAAATTTCTTATAGAACACCATGGACAGGAATTTATTTAGGCTATATCATTTCCATCAAAGGGCCTGAGATATCTACTTCTGTAGAAGTGACAAATCTTTTCTCACGTTATTCATTAATGTAGTATTACTCATGACGCACCCAAAATATCCTACCTTACCGTGAACATATTTCTTCACAGTTTTCATCAATACATATAATTATGCAATTCATAATACCTATTAATAGTAATCTTAAATTCTAAGACCTGATAAACACGTCTATAGATAGGAATATCAAATGACATTTATGAATGTTTATTTCCTACTGGCGAGTCTTGTTCTCATAATATCCTCCTTTATATTACCAAGGGTGAACACTATGAGAAGGTGCCTCAAAGTTTCATGAGTCCCCACCACTAATAGCTTGAACCATTTGGGTCCCTTAAAATTATATCATTCGGTTATAGAATATATATTCAAGAATAGTGTCATGGTACTTTCAGGCTCTCATCGTAGCAGGGATCTTCTATTTCCTTTTAATACAATAGTTATTATTAGAAAATTATCACATATTATGTCACATAGAAGAACAATCATGATGTGACAAGTAGTTTATTAATATTCATCCAATGAATAAAGGGTTGTCATACAGTAAAAAAGAAGTTGTTTTCTAGGGCACCAACTCCAACAGACTCTCACTTGGACTAGATCCAACTGATAACAACCTTCACTCTGTTATCTCCCACATGATATTCATGCTTCTTTGGAGATAATCCTTTATTCAAGGGGTATACCATGTTCTCTTATGTGGACACTCTGCTCACTCCAACTTCA
This sequence comes from Viscum album, assembly GCA_963277665.1. Taxonomy (NCBI): domain Eukaryota; kingdom Viridiplantae; phylum Streptophyta; class Magnoliopsida; order Santalales; family Viscaceae; genus Viscum; species Viscum album. Next base: position 635,136,318 of record OY728146.1, on the reverse strand, counting down.
CCCCTTTAATATAAATCCTTCAAGAGGTGATACTTTAGGAGTATGTACTTTTTCTATTGATGTAACCCTGTCTCTTTTTCAAGATCCACTGCTGTATTATTATCATAATACAATGTAATGGGACCTTTACAGCTAGGTACCACATCAAGCCCTTGGACAAAGTTCCAAAACCGAATGGATTTTTTAGCTACATCATTAACTGATATATATTTAGACTCCAATATAGAATTAGCGACAACTGGCTGCTTTGAACTCTTCTAGATCACAACTCCTCTGTTGAGATAGAAAACATATCCTGATTTCGACTTCATATCATTATGATCTGTTTGAAAATCAGTATCATCAGACCCTCTGGTGACAAGATCCTCATCTCTTCTATACACTAGGAACATATCATTAGTTATTCTCAGATACTTAAGGATAGTCTTGATAGCAGTCCAATGTTGTTATTCAGGATCTTTTTTAAATCTACCTACCATGATCAATGCATAGTAAACATCAAGTTTGATAAATAACATGGCATATATGATAGATCCTATCACTAAACCATATGGAATATTACTCATCTTATCTTTCTCATGTTGTTTTTGGGGACAAATTTTCTTGGGAAGATGTATACCATGTGACACTGGAACCAATACCCTCTTGGATTGTTCTATACTAAATCTCTTTGATTGTGAGGTCTTGTACAACCAAATATACTCAGCTAATGCACCTGAAGTATTCTATGAATGTGGGGATCATGTAATCTTATTTTAAGGGTGAATAATATTTATAATGGGTTTTAATAAAAAATAATGGAGTTTGACACCTCCAACTTGGTGTTATATCTAGGTTTTATGAATATGTATACAGATATTAGACATAAATATTAGTTTCCCAACATGAAAAGGTGTGTCATAGAGTTTGGTGGTGAGTTTAAGATATCTATTGGTGTATGAGATCTTAAGGTTGTATGGGGTTCCCTAAATTATCTTTTCTAAGTGAGATGTTTGATTCACATCTTGGTTGTGTAAGTGTTTATAAAAATATTTATAGAGCAAATTATGGTTGATTGATATATTATAGTCTCAAATAGAGAGTCAAATGGAAAGGACCATCCAACTTATTATGGATGTATTGCAAGCATTTGTTCTTAATTTTTTAGAGCCTAGTTAAATCACCTACCATTAGTGGAGTCCACGTAAAAAAATAGATATACTCCACTATTATTATATGCTTTTAAAATCTCTATATGGGATACCCTATAGGTAAAATTTATTAGTAATGGGATCATAGTTGGTGTTATTGATGATATTGAAGGTGAATGTGATCTATGAGTGAATGTGAATATCTTAGAGACATCAAAATACCTACACATATTAAAGGTGGATCCCCTTGATGTTCGAGGAGTGATACCATGTGTTTCTAAAGTCATCTTTATAACATGGATTAGGAATGATTATTCAGGGAATCAATCTTTCCCCAAGGTTCATTAGGCCTTTCAATATCTTATATAGGGTAAGTGAGATGGATTATCTCTCAATGTTACCCCTATAGTTAGATCAAGTATGAAAAATATTCCACATATTTAAACTAATGTGTTATGTGTATAACCTATTTCACATTACTAATTGGGTTGATCTAGACATCAATAATAATAAAAACATTAAAGATTACCTGGTGGTAATCAAGGATCGATGGGAGAAGGCCATTAAAGGGTGAGTGATACCATAGGTGAGTGTCTTGTGGAAATATAAAAATCATTATGAAAGGGAGTGAAATAATCATATATTAAATCAAAACCCTCATCTATTTTTATGAGATGCACTTTTCAAGAATAAAGGATCATAAGAGGGGATGTAGTAACCTTGATGTTTTTCTCTCCTCAGGAATGAACTTTTTAATATTGATAAAAAATGTAGAATAATTTATTAATACTTTAACATGATATTACCATAAGAAGAATATTATTTCTAGTAGTAAGGACATAAATAAAATTATTTTAAAATTTAAATAAATAAATTATATCTTGCATGCATAAAAATTATTAAAATCATCAATATTCCTTAAATGGGGACTTGAATTGAGAATCCATCATCAAAAATTTTCTCAAGAGGGGGGTAGTTAGGAGTATCATAATTATATACCAAGTTTTAATCCCTAGTAAGAGACCATTTTTGGGGACATTAAATATCATTCAGATATTTTTAAGTGATTAATTAACCATTTTTACATACCTACCATGATTTTTAGAGTTTGGACCATTCTTTGAAAGTGGTAACTGAGAAATTCTTGGAGTTATAGTAGACCCCCTCCATGTAGGTCTTAAACTTATAATTTTGTGCTCCATTACACATATATATTTTAATATTTATCCCAATTCTTTGTTTTTTAAATAACTTTATGAATAAAAAAATCATTGAATTATTTGTAAATGATTTTTCTTCAAAAAAATTAATTTTTTGGTGATTTTTTTGTCATATGATGAAAATTGAGGATGGATTTTGTGGTCAATCCACTATCATCCACCAAAACCTTACTCAGCCTTATAACATGTTGTGGTGCTCATATGGTGGCATCAGACCTCGATCCAATATTGGTTCATAGAGGGTAATTCAGGCCACCATACCACCGCATAGATTTTGGGAACCTCTCTCTCACTAACAAATCATTTTCATCACAATCCCCAAGGAGTTATCCAATTGGCTGCTACTTATCACAACATAGTCTAACTACTCTTGATAACCCTATCCTAATCACATCCCCTTCCCACATGAATGTAGTCATAACACATACCCACAATCAAATACATTAGCCTTCTAGTACCATAAAAAATTATAGGTAACTCACTCTTGTCTTAGTTAAATAAGACTGACGACATTACCCAAATATACAATAATCTATATAGGTAGGTCATTCTCTCCTTATCATACCTATATCTATCTACCAAAGGTTTAATTACAACCAACCAAAATTTATCGGCCCTTGAGACTTAAAGGAAAATAATTTTGATTATACACACATAGGAACATATATTATAACCCTTTCTATAACATAAAAACATTGTAACATTTTAAGTAATTACCACATCAAGTCATGGGGGGCTCACTCACCAAGCTATGCCATCCAAATCTAACCAAATCCATTAGAATTGAAGAAACTAAAGTAAAAAAATACTATACATTAGGGATTTAATATAATAGAGTATAAAAAATAAGAAAATACTAGGTTTAAGACTTCCATGGTGTTATAATTTCCAATTGGAAATGATTGTACTAGAAGACATTCTAAACGGTCTAGAAATAAGGAAGGGGGAGATTGTAGAGGTAGGGAGGAGTGTCATAATGGGGTACAGTTCATTCTAGGTTTAGGGGTGGAATTTAACACCTGAAAAAAATCCCCCATCCTTAATTAATTTAACAGAAAATATAAAAAAATTAGGCAGGGAGATTTCTTCAGTATGGCCGCATTGGCCACAATGCAACCCCACTTTCATGGGGACTCACTGCATTATGACAAAAGAGGACATGATGTAATTAACCCTTCTATATTAGCACCTAGATACCTAGTTCTCTCATTATGTTATGACCTAGGTCGTCATTGTGTATCAAATCCCTATTTTCTAAAGGGAATGATACCTCAACGTGATCCACTGTAGTGTGACCTAAAATCAGATGAATCAATGATTAGTATCATGATGAAACAAAACCGATTTCATATTTTCTTACCCTAAATCTAGAATTAAAATCACATATAGGACCATTCCATGACACATCCCCCATAAAAACATTGTGAACCCTACCTATTATAAAATTTCTTCCCCAAATAATAATTAAATCATTAGTTCCAAAACCCCAGAACCCAAAAATTCCTTTAATATAAAAAACCCATAGAAATAACTATGGTTTAAAAACATATATATCAAGTGTTACTCAAAATTATGGGGTCATTATAGTAGGTTTCCACACATAGCTCGGGTTCCACCCTCCCCCTTTCACTGCACCACGTAGCATATCTAGGAGCCACCAAATGGTTTAGTGAACCCCCTCTTAGTTGTCTTTCATAAATTTTCACCCTAGTGTCAGAATTAGAGAAACAAATAGTCTATTTTTATATTTGTTTTCCACAAATGATTATAATTATGGGGACCTCTTCACCACCAGATTTTTTTTGTAATATTTTTGGGAATTTTGAGTATTTTATCACCATAAGTAATGGAAAGTTGTTAAGGTGATATGTTTAGAAAAATTATATTTTTGGGTACAACAATTTTTATGTATTTATAATAATATATGGGTCTATCACATTAATTATTAGGGTTTAGTACTCCACTAAGAATTAAGGCATTGGTCCTCCATTTTGGGAATGGGGTTAAGTACTCCCTTGATCACTTTAGTTATACCAAGGTATAGGAACCCTATATGATTTATGGGGTAAGTAACTCCATAATGAGATAGGTCATGAACCGTTTATCCATTTATTTAGTACTTCTTCAACTATCCTACATATTTTTTCAATGATTGGGTCCTCTATATGGGGTTTTAACTCCCTCTGTGGATACACTTTCCCCATTAAGATATGGGTTGACTGCTATATGTTTAGATATATTTAATAGAATTCATGATTTATTATTTTTTAAGTATTATGGATCTTCTTATTTAATAGGTATATCTATATCATCAATAATTACAACCTTTGTGGAACTAGGTGGTGAAATTCATATTTCATTATATCATCCATTATCTGAATCCTTACATCATGTATCATATTATATTTATACTATAACATAAATTATCATTTATTCTTTCCTTTTATTTTATGATTTCGTACTATGTATTTTTATAGTAACCTATTTTTTAGCACACAGTCCAACTAAGGTTGTGTTTGTGCAGACAGTGTGTAAATTGGGAGTGATCTTTGAAGATAGATAAATGACAGAGCTGGTGCTTAGTGGTGCTCAATGGAAATATTTTTTGTCAAATTTTATATTATGAATTGTTGGGTTTATTTTCTATATTTAACACTTATTTTAGTTCTATATACACTTTGGGATATTTTCCTTTTCTATTCATTTTTTATTTTAATTTTCATCCCCCTACCATGTTTTTATGAATTGTTAGTGTCTCTTTTATGCACATTATAATAAAATTTGGATGTTTTGTCTAGTATTTAATTGATGATTGCTGTATTTGTTTTGGAAATAGATATATGTGTCTTATTACATATTATTTATCCTAGTGCATCATACTTATATTGTTACCTCTTGGTTCTAGTGATAACGTTTATGTATGTGTAAGTAAATATTTTTTGTCACTTAGCTCACTGAAAAACAAATATCTTTCATACTCATTCAAAATCATCACACATGCATGTCATTATAGTAAAGAAAATAAAGAAACCTCAAGGATACAAATTTTCACGACCCATCTTAGCTAAGGTCTTAGATACATGTAACCAAAGACTTTTATAAACCCATGTTTATATAAGGTGTACCAAATGACTACTGTCAACTTATTTGATGTTATCACAGATAGTTATCATCTCATATCTATAAGAATAACTCAATATAGTCCCTCCTAACCCATTAGTCATCTTGTTATCTGTAAATAACCAAAACCTAAAATATAATATGATATAAAAATTGTTATAAGAAAGATATTAATAAGAATAAAATAGAACCCAACCATTAATGAAAACCATCAAATGAAAATAAAATAAAAATATGAGTCAAATTTTGTTCAAAGTATTAAATAAATATGGAATAATAACCCCATGATTAATAAATGGGAAAAGTAAAGAATAGGGAATGAACATATAAAATAATAATAATTCATGTTGTATAGATTATTAGGATAGTTTAATGATTAAAATAAGTGTTGGAATCATAAAGAAACCAATAAAATATGAACACTATACTTGATTTAAAAAATCATGAAAATATTAAAATGAAGAAACTATTGTATGTGTACCTTACACCATAGTGATATTACAATGATACTATACTTCTTGTTCTTGATAAAGATCACATGATAGATAGTATAATGACATTACTCTTATATAGGTATCCATAGGTTGTTTTGAATCACTCAATTCTCAATTGGGATCCTCTTATCACCCATGGTATGCTTGTTCTTCGTAAAGACAAAGGATGGAGAAAAATAGAGTTATGGGATATAGGGATTGTTGTCCAATAATGTATAAGTTTTCTATTTCCTTAGTATGGTAGTAAGATCTTATATATAGCCTCTAGGAATCTCTCAATAACTGTGTATATTCACTCATGTGTTAAACAAACATGAGTAATGCCTCATATGGTATTAATTCATCATATGAAATAAACCCTCATGTATTCCATTATATGAAATTACTTACATGATGATATTTAAAGGATGTTATCGAAATGTTTAACTATTAAGTATTAGACAAACTCTGTATAAAATAATAAAACATATTTTTGAATTGGATATCACACATATCATAGTAAATTATATTCTATGCATGTTGTACCATAAAACATACATCAATCATATATTACGTTATGGCCAAAAAAATCATCATATGAGTTATAGGATTTATGGATTTTCTCTTTCAATATACCACTTTCACTAAATCCTTATATAATTTTAACAAATTATACTTAAATTTTATTGTATACAATGAATTGTTAAACTATAACGAGCCTCCTTTATGATATATTCCAAAAAAAATGAAAATCTATCAACAACTTAACCATGTATCACATCAAATATAATACCTTGTGAATAAAAATTCAAAACTCTTTTTGGATAAAACTATTAAATAGTTTTAGAGTATATATCTAATTCAAAGTAAGTTCCCATTCATTCAACCACAATGTGTGACCCTATTTTCCTTTATATCATTGAAAAAAATAGGAATAAATGGATATATAAATGAATGAAAACATTAGTCGTTAATAAGGAATCAATGATATTGTAGCAATAAATAGATCTGGCATGATCTCCATCTAACACATATAACAATATGCCTATGTTCACCTAATTTTTCATATATAACAATGAATTCTCATATGATCCCTTTGTCTAATAAATTGAGTAACTATGGGAACTATGTATGTTAATCCCAAATATCCTACGCAATCATTCTCTATTATCAAATTAAATACTTACCAGGTCATTGAATACTTCAAATTCAATTCACCTTTCTAGATATTCACATCATATGTCCCCCACCTGAATAGATAATCACATCATGTGTACTATCTATGTGTGGTCGTACATTTCGTTAATCTATATAAACCAAGGGATCATATTTCATTACCATTATATAAGTGGACAAATCTCATCTTAGTTGAGATCCAAACAATTCCATGATCTGTGACATAACTAAAAACCCCTATTTAGCTATTCCTAAAGGATTTTATAAGAAAGATATCAATGTATAAAGGTTACCATGATCGATATCTTGCTAACCTCAGGTGGTGGGGACTCAAAATATGATTTATGGACCCCTATTATACCAAATACATAGTGTATAATCTTCCACATGGTATACTTCAGGGGTCATCTAGTACACAACCCTTATTTTTTTCCTCATGAGTGAAGTTACCAAAAAAATTGTTTTATTTACTATCAATGAGTTTAAATGAGAATTTTAATATGTTTTCCTTGGTAAATATGGGTGATAGAGGAAGAATACACTCAATTAATAATATGAGAACCTACCCATACATTGATGGGTAAAGAAGAATGAAGATCCATATTACTTGATTAGATAGATGGATATATTTAGGATAGTATCTATTAAACAAAGATGATTCTTATGCTAGTACTCATTGAAAATACAACTATTGAATATGGAGGTGTTGTCTACAACAATTTTATGAAAGTTTAGAAGCTATAAAATGGGGAGATAAATGACCTAAGATTACTATTGTGAAAAAAATGAGATGGAATTATATGGAAACAATACCCATGTTATTGATATTAAAGGTTGCTAAAATTAGTGAGTAAATATACTTGGATGTAAGTTTATGAAGTTTGAATTAAATATTGAAATAAGACGGTATTAAGAAACTTCAAATACTCTAACTAGGGTATTTCTATGATACAGTGGACCTTATAAACAAGATAAAAGGTTTTGGAATTATTTTTATAATTTCTATAATTTATTAAGGAAATTATAAGGTTATTTGAAGTGTTTTAGAAGTCTCATGGTTAAATTTATGAATCCTTGAATTAATTTGAATATATTTTATAGTTACTATTAATAATCTAAAAAATGGAAAAGTATGAATTTGTAATAGGAATATTTAGTACAGAAGTGTAATCTAGAAAGTATATAAAAAATATTGGGAAAAGAATGGAAGATTTTTAGTAGTCATGGACCACTTTGTAATAGTTGTCTTGTGTTATGGATATTGAAAAATTGATGAAGGTATGAGTTTTCTAGAGTAAATACAAACTTTTATAGAGTAGATGATCCATAAAAGGAGTCATGAGTGAATTTGAATGAGTAATACTAGAGTTAAAAATAGTAACTCACTAATTTAGGAGAGTAAAGTTCATGTTCATATGAGTAATTTTCTATCTTTTTAAGATTAATTTTGACTCGAGAATGAATTTTTTTTTAAATGTTCAAAAGGGTAATAAGTGACTTTAAAAGAGTCTTTATAATATTCATAAGAGTCTTCCTAAATTTGGAAGAGTATATAAAGACATTGGAAGAGTTATTTTCTAAATTTTAAGAGTAAAATTATACTTAAATAGAATAATAGGATAATTTGAAATACTCATATGGATAGGGAAATTTTTATAATTTTAAAAGATGAAAATTTTGTTTTTGAAGAAGAAATTAGAATTATATGATATTGATGGTATTACTTCATAATAAAAATATAATTATTCTATGTCTATCTATGATCAAATGTTGATTAAATGATATTAAGATAATAGGATATCATTTTTCCATTAATCTATGCCTTTAAAATTAAAATATTTGAAAATAAATAGTTTTTATTAATGTGAAGATTAAATCATATGATATAAACACTGATCATAAATGATTTAAATATCTGAAATTATTTTTTATTTAATATGGTGTATTTGAGAAGCTGATATTCATGATTGATTATATGTATATCAAGAATTTATGTGTTTTTGATAAAAAAATATTGATCCCTCAAATGAAGAACTTGTAGTATTAGATAAATATATAAATAAATTATAAGACTCTTGTGATGTTCATAATTATTTTAAATATCATAAAATGTTTTTGATTCAAGATAAATGAGAATAATATGATTGAGATGATATGATATCTATATTTTTCATACTCTAGCTGAAGTCTTTAATGGTTTTATTGAATCTCACATGCCATGAAGGAAGGTTCCACACTATAATATGTTCCACTATATATTTTTATACATATATAATTAATGACTTATTTTAGGTATTTATGTTGATAAGGATATCTTGAACAAACTATATAAATAAAATGAAATATTTGTTCAACTGATTCAATATGAGAAATAAAATGTAAAGGATACTCTTGTACTTTTACTAGAGACATCCATGTAAAAGGGAAGAGAAAATTATATTGGAATCATGGAGGTAAAATTTGGTATATATGATTATTTTTCATACATTCTATATCTAAGTAAAATGTTATTTACGAAAACTGAAAATGATTCCAAAAAATAAATAGGGGAGATCATACAAAAAGAATATGGGTGAACCTCTTAATAAAAGTAGTGAATCCAAGAAAATAAAAAAGGGATCTTGAGTAAGCATATATGTGTGGTGAGAGTGAAGTAGGAACTGAGAGAAACATGTATTCTCTAAAAGAAAAAGAGTATCTGATCTTAGGATAAAAATAATACCATCAAGATATTGAAGAAGAAGAAACTAGTTTGAAAACCAATTCTTAGGATACATAGTATTACAGATGTCTGAGAAAGGAAGAAATGAGTTGAGGAAGTTTTATTTGTATGACGTATCACTTAATATGTATTAACTTTCAAATACCATGAGGTTTGGGTGAGTGAAATCTATAAATAGATTCTAAATAAGATCTGGATGCAGTATTATTGAAAATACTATGTTTCATGAAGTTCATTATAATATTGGAAGGAATTTGAAGACTCCATTAAGAGGAAGAATGTATGGTTATGATGATGTAGTGACTTCCTTCACTGATTGAAGTTATACTTCAATGGGGATGAAGGAAGTTATAAGACAAGTCATAAGATTAAAGACTATAGGTTGTAGTATAAAGACTTCTTCACTTTTGTAATATGGTGAAAATTGACCCATATAATATTTTGAACATTGGTTTGGAGATAATAACTACCCAAACCCACCATATTTGATGAAAATATTTTAGTATAGAATCTATGAATCAATAAAATCACAATCACAGTAATGAGTGGGTTTCCCAAATCAGGCTTGAACCTTGTAGAAACATAATGTTTTGTAATTTACTATATATTATGTATTGTATGTGGTGTAACAACCCTAACTCCAGTTACAAAGAGAAAATGGTTAATTTTTTACATTGGCATAGATAAAAGGGATCAATTCATGAAGTACTAATCAGTTTAGTAGTCTTAGATATCTAGATACATAAATAATACCCATTTTATATTAGGGGTAAAATATAAAACATAGTAATGGAAATCGTTCAGCATCCTTTAACTCATTCAAATAATTATTCTTTATATCATAGAGAAAGGAAACAAAATAATGGTGATCTCAAATGATCAGTAAGTGTTATGTATAGTGGATGATATCATAAATCTACAATGCATAATCTATATGGAAAGTTAATTAACTTAAAAAAATTCTATTTAATCAATAACATGAGCACAATGAGTAATATGGAAGGAATAAATGATGATATAATAATTCCATATAAATAATCACATGATCTTGAAGCTGAACTATGTATAATATCAATAAAATAATCTCATGGATAATAATAATTGATTACTCAATGATGGAAAAGCTTAATATTGGATATCTTGATCTTTGTCATCGTGATATTTATAATTTCAAGGCCTTAGACCAAGATAGCTTAAAACTATTGGAAAAATCCATTTAATTTGTCCAAATGATTTTTCAGATGAGACCTATCAGTGCATGAAGTGGATATATAATTTTGGTACACACTCATTGAGGAATTTATAAATCATTCCTCATATATTTAATGATCATTTTAATTTCTGAAAAAAATATTCCTTATCAATATATATTTATTTCTAGTATGGAATATGGATTTAACAAGATTTCCTTAGTCAATAAAATAACATTATAAGTAAAACATTGTATATAGAAATGATATATGATTTAAGAAATAATCATATCCATGATAAATAATATTTATATTTAAAATAAATTCAATGTCTAATGATCACATGAAATTTAATGTTTCAAGATAAAGTTAACAACTACAAAATCAATAAGAGACAATATTGATTTTATGGGAAATTCATGTATTTTGGAAGAATAAAGAGAATGGAAGTGAAATATTAAAATAATATTTCATAAAATAGTTTTCTATGTAAAAGCAATTAAATCATGTAGAAGAAGTTATATTTCATAAACCATTCATGTGGGAGTTGAATTTCATTATTTCATTATACGTTAAAAAACATTCCATTTGACTTTTTTAAAGAAAATAAAAAACATACATTTTATAAAATAATAGAAATATTACTCGTAAACCCATTTTAATAGTTAAGGATAACTTAAAATGTACTTAACAAATAATTTAAGTAAATAAAATTACTTTTGAAAAACTAATTTGAAAAACATGGACATGGAAGAAAAATATATATGATTAAAAGAGAAATAAAATTTATCTTTCATTTAAAAATTTATTTTATTGAAAAAAGTTCAAAATATAGGAGAATTTGGAATAAAATATGGAAACTGACTAAATATATATTAGATAATAAATTTATTGATGGTTATTAAGGATAAATTAAAATATTCCGTAAACAAAAATAAAAGAAATCCCAAAAGAAATTGAGATTATAAAATATATTCTTACCTCTTTGGTAACTTTTAAATTGACCCCATAAAATAATAGAATTTAATTGAAAAATTAATCATAATTAATAAATATTTATTCAATTTAAATACATAAATGTTTCAATATATACACCACCTAAAATTGAATAGGTGTATAATAACAAATATGGATTAATAGAATGTAAATTGAGAGGAAATCTGTAACCACATGGTTCCCTTTAGTTGAACATGATTTAAAATCATGTATTATGGTTTTAATAATGTTATTAATTTATAATAAACAAAATTCATATTTATAACACAACATATCAAACTATTCTAACATTTTATCACCCATTCATTAATAATATTTCATTATTACTGTTGTTTCTAGTGTTAACTGCTCTGTATCCTCATGCATGTTTTGTCATGTAAGTTCTGGTTCTTGTTCATAGGATATAGTTCAATAATATCAAAAATTATATTAATTTTATAAATATCATATTTTTTCATTATATTATTTTTTATAACCATTCATGAAAGTTGGACAGAGAAAATGATTTGCTTTGCTTTGTAGAGACGGTGGGTTGTATGTATGCATGAGCAACGATATCATTGATTTAATGGGTGATAGGGTAAGAAAGTGGATGATATATTAATTTTATCAAATTAATATCATTTCATATTTTTCATATTTATTAATTGTTTTTATCATTATGACTATCTATTTGATTTGGTGACGGAAAACAAATTACATCAGTTCACGAGGTTGTAGTCCACCATACACACGAGCGGGGCCTTTCTTTCCAAATTAATGGAAAAGGATATGGGTAAATATTATGAAATAAACATAATAAAATCTCATTATATTTTATATACTTTTTTTATTATACTTTATTTTTAAATAAAAATTTTAAGTTGGGAAATAAGAAGTAAAAAACGAAAGAGCTTAGTAAAGACAATTACCTTCGCTTAGAAGAAAATCATTTCAATCTTTTATCAAGAACCCTAGGCTGGGGATTTTGGGAATAAAAACACCTATAGAATGTGTATAAGAATTTTTGGGAGATATTTTAGTAGTTTTTTTTAGGATTATTGTCTTTATAGGTTTGAATAAGTGAGGGGAGGGTGCCCATTTATAATTGAGGAGGAGTGGTATTTTTATAACTACCCAAAACTACTCAATAATGGGAAGTCGATATAAACAAAAGTGCCTAAAAATTGATAAATAATTTTTTTAGGTATTATAATGTTTATATAAACCTCAAAAACTAAAAATAAATATGTTGTAAACATGTTATTTCCTTTACCTCTAAGGTTAATCACGTTTTCCATTTTATTTTTCACCACAGTAACTAGTTTTTTAACCTAGGTAATTTATCCACTAAAACTAAAATAAAATGAGCCTAATTAGATAATTTAGACAAAATAATTATAAATATAAAATCAAATTTATCAAATAAAAATTCTATGTGCATTGAAAAATTAATTTTGGCACAAGTACATGTGACGTTCAAAATCTCATTTTAATCTTAACTAGGGTAATTAATTTTTAATGTTTTTACAAGTCCTTATGAAAAAAATTAAGTTGAAACTATTAAATATTATTAATAATTATAATTAAAAATATGAAATACATTTTATAAAATTCAATTCATATTATTTTAATAATTTAATTTAAAAATAAACCAACAAAATTGGGTCGAAAAAATTGTTTTTCTTGAAATTGGTTTTTTTCAAGAATAAGATGATCTTATATTAATTATATGACACGTAATAATCATTGGATGGATTTAAATTAATTTATTTATCGATATAATATATAAATTTAATTTATATAATTAATCATTAAATATTATTTTAATTAATTAAAATGGATAGACATTATGCCTTTTAAAACAAAATCTATTTTCTCTAGAAAAACAATTTTTAGAAATATATCCCTTTTTCATCTAAATTATTTTAACTTTGTTTATATAAAATTGGCAGTCAATAAATTATTATTTATAAATATTATAAAAATTATTACAAATGAAATTTTGAATAGTTTAATAATTCATTTTAAATTATTCCTAAAATATTTTTTATAAGGGAAATTTTCAAAAATTCATTCTTATCTTATATTGACCAGGTAAATTAAAATTTGATATTAATCCTATAAAATTGTAATTTCTCTACCATGAAAAATTAAAATGTTTATTATATTATAGTTTTATTAAAATATAATGTTCAATTATTATAATTGAGGCACGGTTTCAATATTCTTCTCCACTATAAAAATTTTGTCCTTTAAATTTTCATGGATTTTACCTTCAAAAACAATATGTGTGGTTCTTATTCATAACATAATCTGGTTCCCATGTTGCTTCCTTCATTTTATGATTTTGATAAACTACCTTTAACAATTTATTCACCTGATTCCTTATCACCTTCTCTCTAGTGTTGATAATATGGATAGGCTCTTCACAACAAGATATATCAATTTCTAATTCTATTACATCATAGGTGACCATATGTATTGGGTCTAGATTGAAATTCCTTAAGAAATATATATGTAACACATCATGTACTTGTATTTTTGGAATTTTCAATTGGTAATTCATATCTCTAATACTTTTAAAAATTTCAAAGTTTCTGATGTACCTAGGTTTTAGTTTTCCCTTATTACCAAACCTTATGATTCCCTTCCATGGATATGATTTCGAGAAAACTTGATCTCCCACTTGAAATTTCAAATCATTCATTTGGTTATTGAGATTAAAAAAATTCCTTGATCTACTATAATGTGATCCTAAAGAGTCTTTATAATTTTCATTATCTCCTCAACAAGTTTTAGGTCTACAAGTTTATGTTCATCAACCTCATTCCAATAAGTTGGAGTATTACATCTCTTTCAATATAATGCTTTTTATAATTCCATTTAAATACTTGAATGGAAAGTATTATTATAGGAAAACTATACCAAAGGAAAATAATGATCTCAAATACCTTTAAAGTCAAATTATAATGACCTCAACATGTCTTACAATGTTTTAATAGTCCTTTAAGACTATATATTAGTTTAAGGATGGTATACGGTGCTTAAATGAAGCTCGATATCGAGTGAATCGTGATGAATCTTCCAGAATTTCCATATAAAATGGTGATTCTGATAAGACAAAATTGAAAGTGGTGTTCTATGAGGTCTTTAAAATTAATCAATGTAGATCTTCTGAGGTTCTAAAGAGGTAAATATTATCTTATAGTGAGGAAATGTGCAAATTTGGTTTGGTGATCAATAATAACCAATAGTGCATAACTATTTCTTAGAGTATTTTGTAGTCTTATTATGAAGACCATAGTAATTTAATCCCATTTTGACATAGTAATATGATGAGGTTTCTTGAATCCTATATGATTTTGTCTCCTAGACTTCACTTGTTGACAAACCAAACATCAGGACACATAATCAACAAATTTCCTCTTCATGTTTTCCCACAAAAAATGTTCCCTCAAATCCCTATACATATTGATTATACTTGGGTGTATAGAGAAATTAGATCTATGATAATTATCCAAAAATTCCATTTTCATATTATGTATAGATAGAACATATAGTCTATTTCCAAATTTTTGAAAAACATCTTCACAAATGAAGTCTTCAAACTTCCTATCATTCACAGCATTAATTTTATTCTGAAAATTCTAATCATCATATTGAATTTTTTTTATCTTTTATAATAAATATGGTTTATAAATAATTTGAAAAATGATTTATGTATCCCCATACATAATAATCCCCATACCCATACTTACTATACCCATGAATATAGGATCCCGCTCAATCCTTATGTGGATCAAAACTCTATGATATTTCATACTCAAGGCATATGCTACCTTATTTACCTTCCCTAGGTGGTATTTTATTGATAAATAGTCATCATTGAGAAGCTAGATCCATCGTTTTTTCTTCATGTTGACATATTTCTCAGAAAAGTTGTTCTTTAGGATCTTATGGTCTATCTATATCTCACATATTTCACTATAGAGATAATGTATCCTTATATTCAATTCTAAATCAGGGTCATGGGATGGATAGTTCTATTCAAGAGTCTTTAACTTCCTTGAAAAATATGAATAACTTTATCATTTTATAAGGAAACAACCAATTCCCTTCTTTTATGCATCACTATATATCACAAATACATAATTTCCAATTGGTTGAGTCAAAATTAGAGCATTGACTAATTTCCACTTTAATTCTTCAAAATATTCATCACATTCCTTTTTCCAAATAAATTTAACCCTTTTACCTATAATCCTGGTTAATAGGTTAGTCAATCAGTAAAAACTCTTAATGAATCACGTATAGTAACCTTCCAAATTGATAAAACTATATACCTTAGTTATGTTCATTGGTGTAGACCATTATTTTACTTCGTTTGTCTTTACATGATCAACTAAGATTCCATCCTTTGAGAAAATATGACCAAGAAAAGAAACTTCCTCAAGCTAGAATTCACACTTTTTAAAATTCACATATAACCCTTTTCTTTTAAGAGTCCCATGACTAATCTAAAAGTGATTATCACGGTCCTAAAAGATCCTAGAATACACAAAGATATAATCAATGAGTTAAACCATGAAATTATCAAGAATTTCCTTGAATACTATATTTATTAGATCCATAAAAGTGTATCGTTCATTAGTAAATCCAAATGGAATTACTATAAACTCATAATGTTTATACCTCATTTGGAATGTTTTCCTAAGAATTTCTGTCACGACCCGTCCTCGGGGCCCGTGCCATGACTACCCCAAGCCCGCCTTCCATAGGCCAAGGGCTGGCGACTAGCACCAAGGCGTAAATCCCGGAAAAAGGGAAGGCATTGCCTTTGTAGAGTAAACAAGCACCACAGAGTAAGCAAGAGGAAAAGTAAACACTAAGTAAAAACTGTAACAAGATGTGCTGAAAGTAAAGGGGCCGGAAATACAAGCCCAACTGTAAAGTACAACTGAAAGGGAAAAACAGCAACTGAAAGGAAAAACCGCAGTGTCGAGTCGTCCTCTAGAAGTCCCACCTGAAGGGTGGGTACAGATAGCCTCCACTACTCCTCGGGTCCACCTGACCGCTCCGAGTACGTCCCACCCAGTGGTCCACCTCCAGGTACCGTCCTGCTCCGCAAGCCTCCACCACGATCAGCGCTGTCCGTCATCTGCAACCAACACAACATAGTGCGGGCATAGCCCGTGCAGGGGTGAGTATAAGCTACTCAGTAGGGACCCCAAGACCCCCGAAGGTCTCCCGAAATCCACAAACGATAAACCACAAGGAAAGATAAAATCACGAAGTAACATCCGACACTACTTAGGTATATGCCCATACATATACCTAAGTCATCAATTTCTGTTCGGCTCCAACACTCGAGCCCAAGCACAACCCAGTCCACACAGGAAAGCAAAACGTAAACCCACACAGGATAGCACAACACAATCCACGAAGGAGAGAAAAATTAATCCACATAGGATAGCTCAACAAAATCCAAAAAGGAGATTAAATAGTAAATCCACACAGGATAGCTCAACACAATCCACAAGGGAGAGTAAAACAGGATTCAGCTCACACAGGTATACTTCTTCAGATGACGATAAGATGATCACTGATCCATCTAAGTCGTCGGACCCACAAAGGATCGATAGGTACTAACCCCCACAATGACCCACACAGTATCGGACCCACACAGGATCAATAGGTAATTAACCCCCGCAAAGACCCACACAGGATCGGGCCCACACAGGACTTTTAGGCGCTGGCTCACACAGAACCGCTGAGCGCTGACCCACACAGTATCGGATCCACACAGGATCTGTAGCACCGATCCATGTAGGATCGCTGAGTGCAGTAGTCGTCGCAGTCCACTGAGGATCTCTGCACAGTCGTCGTCGCAGTCCAATGAGGATCTCTGCACAGTCGTAGCTATCGAAGTAGCAGTAGCAGCCAGCTCTAGGGCTCCCGCACACAGCAAGCTCGTTCGGGAGGGTCTGCTCCACGAGCCGAGAGGCTGATATATCAACTGACACAAAGTCCGAATTTGATGTATCCAAAAGTTTCGTATCGTCAACAGGAACTCAACGTCGCAGACGGCGCGTCAATCGGACGCCCGGTCTGAGAGTTATTGGCTTTTTCGTCCAAGGGGCCCGGTTGGTTTTTAAGGCAAAACCAACCTGACCGTACTCCACCTGCATCCAAACCTTGGGCGGAGTATTATAAAAGATCTGTCTCACATAGAGGAATTCAACGAAGTCGACGACAGGTCGATCGGGCGTCCGAAGCTCAAGATATGAGCATTTCTGCTCCGAGGGCCCGGTTGGTTTCGTGTACGAACCAACCCGGCCGAACTCAAGTTATTCTGAAACCTTGAGTGCAATATACCGAAACGATCGTCTCGATCCAAGGATCTCGTTTCCGCTGACGGCGAGTCGTTTGGAGGCCCATAGCTCAAGTTACGGGCAAAATACCGAAACGGTCCGAAGACGGGGGGTTCGGGTCCGGGACGACCCGGCCCGACCCCCCCCCCCCCCCCGGGTCGACCCGACCCGGTCCGACCCGGCTGGACCCGGTCCGGTCCGACCAGGGCGCGGCCCGGCCGGTCGGACCGGCCTGGCTCGGCTCGGCCGAGCGGCCGAGCGCGGCAGCCGCGGGGCGCCGTCCCCGCAGGTTGAGGATGTCGCGGCCCTCGAAGGGCCGCGTTGGACTTCAGCGGATGCGGCATGTTGTCGCGTCCCGTGCAGGCGAGTCGGACTGGCGCGGTCGCCGGTCCGCTGGCCGCCGCCACCGCGGCTGAAGCCGCGGCAGCCTCTTCCGGCGGCGCCGCCGCCCCCGGCCGCCGGAGACTTCCGCGGGCCACCGGAGTTGCTCCGGTGGTCTGTTTTCCTTCCCGTCTGTGCCGCTGTTCCTCCCGGGTTCCGTTCTTCACTGCGGGATCATCAAAATGCCTTTTTGTCACGTTTTGTCATCGCCTGCCAAATTCGCACAACAACGAAGAATGGCGGAGGGTTGTCGGGCCATGTTCGTTTGGCCCGCACCCTCCGCGTTAGACGGTATCAATCGGGAGGATAAAACAACATATCCAAAAACAATTTTAATAAAATAAAATTGTTCATAAGAATCTGGGTTCTTTATTTTAAAAGAAATGATCACGGGAAAATAAAACATTTAAATAAAACCCCTACCTCGTCAAGTGTTGCACGCGCATTCTTCGCGGAATTGATGGCCGCGGAAAGAGGCGATCGCCGCGTCGCGGAAGGCGTCGCGTCGTCGCGGAAGGGCGTCGCGTCGTCGCGGAATACGGTGCGCGTCGACGAACTCCGAGGTTCAAGAACAACAGATTTAATTTTAATAATTAAATCCATCTTGAGTTAAAAACCACAAAGGAATTTAAAGAATTGAAAACTCTCACCTCAACGGATGATCGAAGATTTTTGTCACGGAGGAAGGAACGTTGCAGAAGAACATCATGGAAGAGGAAACGTCGGCGTCGCGGCACACGGCGTCGCGTCGTCGATTTCTGCGGTTTCAGCGTTCTTCGTCGAAGGCTGGCGTTCTTCGCGTTCTTCGCGTTCTTCGCAAAGAAGGGTGAAGGCACAAGAATTCTGTCAAAAGCCTCTCAACGTGTAATCCTCAAGAAGTCGGCATTGGTCTTATTTTATTATTACGCCTACGGATTTCAAACAGGTTAACAAACGAATGAAATTAATTCATAGAATTAATTTCAATGAATAAACCGCTCATTTAATTCAACGAAGAAAACCGCCCAATTAATTGGTCCGTTGATAAATTAAGAAAACGCGTCAGTTGACTTTCATGATGACGGGTTTTCGCGGGTGCGTTACTTAGAGGAAAAGAAACGGTGGGGCTCGTGTGGGCCCCACCTCACAGATATCCTACCAAGAGGGTAGGATATTTTTGGATAGCACCCTATTCGCATCAACCCAGCTTAAGCAGCTTTAAGAGGATTCAAGTGGCTTCCAAGTGGCTTAAGTGAAATAATATAAAGTTTGTCGTACAATTATTTTATTTCTTAAATTTAAGCCCGAAAATTAAAAACCACACCCGAGCAAACGCAACTCCGGAAAAGGTGTTTCTAAGCAAATACTGGTTCTTCAATTCCATCGGTGCCCTCAGAATTTGATTCCGAGCACCGGTTCAAAATTTAGGAAAACACACTCGTCCGTTCACTGAACGTACCTGAACCAAACTTCGTAAAATTATTCTGGGCACACCGGGCCTCGGAATCAGGTGCCGTCAGAAACTGCGCTCTTGTAAAATTCCAAAGAAAATTAAGAAAAAAATTTCCTTGAAATTTACGGGTCTTCACATTACTCCCACCTCAGGGCTTTACATCCATGTAAATATACATCATAAACTAGGGAACAAATGTGGGTACTGAGCACGCATCTGAGCCTCCCGCTCCCAAGTGCTCTCCTGGAGGTTCCCGTGCTGCCATCTGATGCGCCCAAGAGGAATCGATCGCCCACATAGGACCCGCTCCTGTCGATCCTCTATCTCCACCGGGACCTCCGTAAAAGTCGCCCCATCATCCACGTCTAGCTCCCCATGGTCAATGATGTGCGTCGGGTCGTGCACGTATCTCCTCAGCTGAGATACGTGGAAGACACCGTGCACCCAGTGCAACTAAGGTGGTAGAGCCAGGCGATAATCCACCTCGCCAATCCTGCTGAGGACCTGGAAAGGTCCGATGAAGCTTGGAGACAACTTGCCGCCTCTGCCAAATCTCCATAATCCACGTTGAGGTGAGACATGCAAGAAGACCTGGTCTCCATCCTCGAACTCTAGTGGCCTCCACCTCCTGTCAGCATAAGACTTCTGCCAGCTCTGATCTATCCTCATCTGCTCCTAGATGACCTAGACCTTCTCTGTCGTGGCCTGGACCATCTCTGGTCCCACAAGTGCTGACTCCCCAGGGTCTGTCCAGCACAAAGGAGATCTATAAGGTCTGCCGTACAATGTCTCGTATGGTTCCATCCCGATAGTGGAGTGGTAGCTGTTGTTGTACGCGAACTCCACCAAGGGTAGGTGGTCCTCCTAGCTGCGACCAAATTCGAGGACACATGCGCGAAGCATGTCTTTGAGAGTCTGAATGGTCCTCTCCATCTGACCATCCGTCTGAGGGTGAAAGGTGGTGCTCAGACATAGCCATGTCCTGAATGCCTCCTGCAACCCCTTCCAAAGCCGGTAAGTAAAGCGAGCATCTCGATCGGAGACGATAGACGATGGCACACCGTGAATCCGTACAATCTCCTGAACGTAGAGATGCCCCAAGCTCTCCACTGAGCCCTGCTCCCGGATGGGTAAGAAGTGAGCCGACTTGATGAGTCGGTCGACAATCACCCAGATAGAGTCGTGACCTCTGGAAGTGCGTGGAAGTCCAGTCCCGAAGTCCATAGATATCCCGTCCCACTTCCACTCCGGGACCTCCAAGGGTTGTACCAAGCCTGCTGGTACCTGATGCTCTGCCTTCACCTGCTGTAAGGTGAGGCATCGAGAAACAAACTCTGCCATATCCTTCTTCATGCCCGGCCACCAGTGTTGTCGTCTGAGGTCCTAGTACATCTTCGCCACTCCAGGATGTACCGCCAAAGGAGAAGTGTGAAACTCTCTCAGCACATCCTCTCGTAAAGCAACTGGTACCAAGGTACGTCCTCTGAAAAGGACATCGTGCTCTGCTCCAAGGGAGAAACCATCAGGTGCCTGTCCCGAGGATATCTGTGCACATCGTGTCTCACAGTCAGCGTCCCCACGCTGTGCATCTCGGACCTGCTGCAGTAGTGGAGGGGTGACTGTGAGAGACTGAAGGAAGGCTGCTCCATCTCTATCCACGAAGGATATCTGCAAAGCGGCTAGCTGCTCTGTCGCCTCCTCAAGTAGCTGGATGCCCGTCCTCCTACTGAGGGCATCGACTACCACATTCCCCTTCCCAGGAGTATAGACTATCTCAAAGTCATAGTCCTGGAGGAACTCGAGCCATCTCTGCTGTCTCAGGTTCAGGTCCTTCTGCGAGAAGATTTACCTGAGACTCTGGTGGTCAGAAAAGACTGTAAAGCGCTCGCCCATCAGATAGTGCCGCCATGTCTTCAGAGTGAAGACCACTGCTGCTAACTCCAGGTCATGGGTAGCATAGTTCTACTCATTCAGCCTCAACTGACGTGATCTATAGGAAATCACAGCCCGCTCCTGCATCAGGACACACCCAAGTCCGGTCCCTGATGCATCGTAGTAGACTACGTATCCAACTCCCTCCTCAGGCAACCTCAAGATAGGTGCGCTGGTCAATCTCTGTCTCAGCTCCTGGAAGCTCTGCTGACATCTTTCTGACCACACAAAGGGTTTCCCCTTCTTCGTCAAAGCTGAGAGTGGTGCCGCAACTCTGGAGAAGTCTGTCACAAACCTTCGATAGTATCTGGCTAGACCCAAGAAACTCCGCACCTCCATCACGCTCCTGGGTGGCTCCCAAGCTAGCACTGCTTCGATCTTCGCGGGATCCACTGCAACTCCCGCCTCAGAAATGACGTGCCCCAAGAAGTGGACCTCACGTAACCAGAACTGGAACTTTGAGAGCTTTCCATAAATCTGGTTCTCTCAGAGTGTGTCTAGTACAACCTGCAAGTGGTAGGCGTGCTCCTCCTCCGTGGTCGAGTACACCAAAATGTCGTCGATGAAGACCACGACAAATCGATCGAGGTATGGCTGGAAGATCCTGTTCATGAGGCTCATGAACACTGCTGGAGCGTTGGTTACGCCGAAAGGCATAACTAAGAACTCATAGTGGCCATACCAACACCTAAAGTTCGTCTTCTGCACGTCCTCATCTCGAACTTTGAGCTGATGATAGCCTGACCTGAGGTCTATCTTCGAAAACCACCATGCTCCCTTGAGCTGATCTAAGAGATCATCAATCCTCAGTAGCGGATACTTGTTCCTCACTGTCACTTGGTTCAGGCGATGATATTCGACACACATTCGCAAGCTCTCGTCTTCCTTCTTGGCAAACAATATCGGGGAAGCCTAGGGTGAAACACTGGGTCGGATGAACCCCTTGCCCTGCAAGTCCTCCAACTATACCTGCAGCTCTCGAAGCTCAGCGGGGGCCATCCGATACACTGGAGTGGATATCGGGGTTGTCCCAGGGTACATATCAATATAAAAGTCTACCTCTCTGCGAGGAGGTAGCCCTGGAATGTCATCGGGAAAGACGTCCGCATACTGATCCACCACTGCAGGAAAACTAGGACTCTGCACGTCAACTGCTCCTAGGATGAGACTAGCCAACTGATGATTGATGGGTTGTCCTCTCCTTTGCAGAAGTCCATCCTGTGCTGCAAAGGCTCCCTTCTCGCTGGTGAAGGTGAACCTGCTCCCGTCGGTGCGTACACATCGCACCTTGCGCCTAAAACAGTCAATCTGTGCATGGACTGTAGATAACCAATCCATGCCCAAGATGACGTCGTAAGGCCTCGATGCTACTACAAGAAGATCCCAGCCGAAGCTCTCGCCTCCTAGAGTAAGCTCACACTGCCGGCACCAGTGTGTAATCGTCGAGTCTGCTCTCGTAGGAGTCTCTAGCCGTAAGGATCGAGCCAACGGCTCTGTCGGAATCTCCGAGCTCCGAACAAGGGCAGCGGCTATGAAAGAGTGACTCGCTCCTGTGTCTATAAGAACTGCAGCAAGGGTGGAATAGACACAGATCGTACCTCAAATCATCTCTGGCGTGCCGTGGTCGTAGGCCTCCGCTTCCTGGAGCTGTGCCTATCTCTGCCCGCCAGCTCCCTGCGGTCGGGGCGGACCTCCCGGTGGTGGTGGTGGCAGAGCCTCAAAGCGTCGCCCACCACCTGCTGCTCGGCCAGCTCCTCTGCCTCGTCCGCCTCCTCCCTGCAGACCACCACGGTCGACCCTCTGCCTCTGACTGGGAGGCCCCTCCACCGTCTGCTGCTCCTCGGTACGGCGGGTCGGGCAGTCACGAGCCATGTGGCCCTGCCCGCCACAGGCGTAGCACTGCCTGCCTCTCGGAAGACTGGCTCCGCGCTGTGTGCCTCGCACTGCTGAGCCAGTGTCCTGAGGTCGTCTACGAGAGGGTCTGGTCTGCCTAGAACCCTGAGTCATCCATCGGCTACCTGCTGCTGAAGACTCCGCTACCTGCCGCCCTGCGGTAGGTCTCGCTGTGGACTCATCCAGAATGCTCTCAATCAGAAGGGCTCGCTCCAGTACTCATGCCTGAGTCGGGATGTTTAGGGAGATCAGCGATGCCCTGATCTCGTGTCTCAAACCCTGCTCAAAGGTCCGGGCCCAGAATAATGGGTCTCGTACCATATCTGTCGAGTAGTGAGAAAGATCGGTAAACCTCGCCGCGTACTGGGTGACCGTCAAGCTGCCCTGCCGCAGCTGAAGAAGCTCCTGGATGCGCACCGCACGGAGGGTGTCCGGGAAGAACTCTGAGCGGAAAAGGCTCTCGAAGTCCGTCCAGAGAAGAGACGCCTCATCGTGTACCTGGAGCATCAAGATCCACCATCGGCCCGCTGCTGCGTGCAGTAGGCTCGCCGCGAGGATCACCATGAGGTCTGCTGGTGTCCTCACTAGCCTAAAAACTCGAACGACCGCCTCTAGCCAGTCCTTGGCTGCCTGGGGGTCCGTCTCCCCACGAAAACTCGGTGGTCGCTGGCACTAGAACTCGTGCAGAGCTCCGAGGCGATGTGCATCGTCAGTGGTCGGTGGTGGAAGCATCGGGGGCTCGGCAGGTAAAGGTACCGTCGGTGCCTCTGCTGTCAACGGGCCCTGTACTGAGGCCTCGTCGCTCGGCAGGCTGTTGTCGCGCTCTACTCTCGGAACCCTAGATGGCTGCCGTCGTGGGGCCATCCTAAAAAGGAAACAAGTGCACCATGGTTAGAACAGTATACCTGGTGAGCTGACACAAGTAATCATGAAGAAAACTTGAAAACACACATGCAGTCAATGTTTTCGTGCATTAAGTTGGAAATCAGAAGTCAGGGTCCTGGTGTACGGATACGTCAGCCGCCGCACCAACACTGGACTCCCTGGACTGCTAACCACACTCAATACGCTAAACACTATTGCTTCACATAGAGGAAAGATCAGAGTCTGCGGTAGAACCAACCGCCTATGATACCAATTTGTCACGACCCATCCTCGGGGCCCGTGCCGTGACTACCCCAAGCCCGTCTTCCATAGGCCAGGGGATGGAGACTAGCACCAAGGCGTAAATCCCGGCAAAAGGGAAGGCATTTCCTTTGTAGAGTAAACAAGCACCACAGAGTAAGCAAGCGGAAAAGTAAACACTAAGTAAAAACTGTAACAAGTTGTGCTGAAAGTAAAGGGGCCGGAAATACAAGCCCAACTGTAAAGTACAACTGAAAGGGAAAAACAGAAACTGAAAGGAAAAGCCACAGCGTCGAGCCGTCCTCTGGAAGTCCCACCTGAAGGGTGGGTACAGATAGCCTCCACTGCTCCTCGGGTCCACCTGACCGCTCCGAGTACGTCCCACCCAGTGGTCCACCTCCAGGTACCGTCCTGCTCCGCAAGCCTCCACCACGATCAGCGTTGTCCGTCGTCTGCAACCAACACAACGTAGTGTGGGCATAGCCCGTGCAGGGGTGAGTATAAGCTACTCAGTAGAGACCCTGAGACCCCTGAAGTTCTCCCGAAATCCACAAAGGATACACCACAAGGAAAGATACAATCACGAAGTAACATCCGACACTACTTAGGTATATGCCCATACATATACCTAAGTCATCAATTTCTGTTTGGCTCCAACACTCGAGCCCAAGCACAACCCATTCCACACAGGAAAGTAAAACGTAAACCCACACAGGATAGCACAACACAATCCACGAAGGAGAGAAAAAGTAATCCACATAGGATAGCTCAACACAATCCACAAAGGAGAGTAAATAGTAAATCCACACAGGATAGCTCAGCACAATCCACAAGGGAGAGTAACACAGGATTCGGCTCACACAAGTATACTTCTTCATATGACGATAAGATTATCACTGATCCATCTAAGTCATCGGACCCACAGAGGATCGATAGGTACTAACCCCCGCAATGACCCACACAGGATCGGACCCACACAGGATCAATAGGTACCTAACCCCCGCAAAGACCCACATAGGATCGGGCCCACACAGGACTTGTAGGCGCTGACTCACACAGAACCGCTGAGCGCTGACCCACAAGGGATCGGATCCACACAGGATCTGTAGCACTGATCCACGTAGGATCGCTGAGTGCAGTAGTCATCCTAGTCCACTGAGGATCTCTACACAGTCGTCGTCGCAGTCCACTGAGGATCTCTGCATAGTCGCCGCTATCGAAGTAGCAGTAGCAGCCAGCTCTAGGGCTCCTGCACACAGCAAGCTCGTTCGGGAGGGTCCGCACCACGAGCCGAGAGGCTGATACATCAACTGACACAAAGTCCGAAGTTGATGTATCCAAAAGTTCTGTATCGTCAATAGGAACTCAACGTCGCAGACGGCGCGTCAATCGGACGCCCGGTCAGAGAGTTATTGGCTTTTTCGTCCCAGGGGCCCGGTTGGTTTTTAAGGAAAAACCAACCCGACCGTACTCCACTTGCGTCCAAACCTTAGGCGGAGTATTCCAAAATATCCATCTCACTTAGAGGAATTCAATGAAGTCGACGGCACGTCGATCGGACGTCCGAAGCTCAAGATATGAGCATTTCCGCTCCGAGGGCCTGGTTGGTTTCATGTACGAACCAACCCGGCCGAACTCAAGGTATTCTGAAACCTTGAGTGCGATATACTGAAATGACCGTATCGATACAAGGATCTAGTTGTTGCTGACGGAAAGTCGTTTGGAGGCTCGTATCTCAAGTTACGGGAAAAAGACCGAAACAGTCCGAAGACGGGGGTCCGGGTCCGGGCCGACCCCCCCCCCCCCCTGGGTCGGCCGGACCGGGTCGACCCGACCCGGCTGGACCCGGTCCGGTCCGGCCTGGGCACGGCCCGGCCGGTCGGACCGGCCTGGCTCGGCTCGGCCGACCGGCCGCGCGCGGCAGCCGCGGGGCGTCGCCCCCGTGGGTTGAGGATGTCGCGGCCCTCGAAGGGTCGCGCTGGACTTCAGTGGACGCGGCATGTTGCCGCGTCCCGTGCGGGCGAGCCGGACCCGCACGGCCGCGGCGGCCTCTTCCGGCGTCGCCGTCGCCCCCGGCCGCCGGTGACTTCTGCGGGCCACCGGAGTTGCTCCGGTGGTCCGTTTTCCTTCCCGTCTGCGTCGATGTTCCTCCCGGGTTCCATTCTTCACTGCGGGATCATCAAAATGCCCTTGCGTCACGTTTTTTCGTCGCCTGCCAAATCCGCACAACAACGAAGAACGTCGGAGGGTTGTCGGGCCATGTTCGTTTGGTCCGCACCCTCCGCGTTAGACGGTATCAATCGGGAGGATAAAACAACATATCCAAAAACAATTTTAATAAAATAAAATTGTTCATAAGAATCTGGGTTCTTTATTTTAAAAGAAACGATCAGGGGAAAATAAAACATTTAAATAAAACCCCTACCTCGTCAAGTGTCGCACGCGCGTTCTTCGCGGAATTGATCGCCGCGGAAAGAGGCGATCGTCGCATCGTGGAAGGTGTCGCGTCGTCACGGAAGGGCATCGCATCGTCACGGAATACGGTGTGCGTCGACGAACTCTAAGGTTCAAGAACAACATATTTAATTTTAATAATTAAATTCATCTTGAGTTAAAAACCACAAAGGAATTTAAAGAATTGAAAACTCTCACCTCAGCGGATGATCGAAGATTTTTTTCGGGAGGAAGGAACGTTGCAGAAGAACATCGCAGAAGAGGAAACGTCGGCGTCGCGGCACACGGCGCCGCGTCGTCGATTTCCGCGGTTTCAGCATTCTTCGTCGAAGGCTGGCGTTCTTCGCGTTCTTCGCGTTCTTCGCGTTCTTCGCGAAGAAGGGTGAAGGCACAAGAATTCTGTCAAAAGCCTCTCAATGTGTAATCCTCAAGAATTCGGCATTGGTCTTATTTTATTATTACGCCAACGGATTTCAAACAGGTTAAGAAACGAATGAAATTAATTCATAGAATTAATTTCAACGAATAAACCGCTCATTTAATTCAACGAAGAAAACCGCCCAATTAATTGGTGCGTTAAGAAATTAAGAAAATGCGTCAGTTGACTTTCATAATGACGGGTTTTCGCGGGTGCGTTACTTAGAGGAAAAGAAACGGTGGGGCTCGTGTGGGCCCCACCTCACAAATATCCTACCAAGAGGGTAATATATTTTTGGATAGCACCCTATCCGCATCAACCCAGCTTAAGCAGCTTTAAGCGGCTTCAAGTGGCTTCCAAGTGGCTTAAGTGAAATAAAATAAAGTTTGTCGTAC
Organism: Viscum album; assembly: GCA_963277665.1. Classification (NCBI taxonomy): domain Eukaryota; kingdom Viridiplantae; phylum Streptophyta; class Magnoliopsida; order Santalales; family Viscaceae; genus Viscum; species Viscum album. Next base: position 635,107,908 of record OY728146.1, on the reverse strand, counting down.
AATTATTTTATTTCTTAACTTTAAGCCTGAAAATTAAAAACCACACCCGAGAAAACGCAACTCTGGAAGAGGCGTTTCTAATAAAATACCAGCGTTGTGATTCCATCGGTGCCCTCAGAATTCGATTCCGAGCAGCGGTTCAAAAGATAGGAAAACCCACTCGTTCGTTCACTAAACGTACCCGAGCCAAACTTCGGAAAATGATTTCGGGCACACCGGGCCTCGGAATCAGGTGCCGTCAGAAACTGCGCTCTTGTAAAATTCAAAAAAAAATTAAGAAAAAAAATTCCTTGAAATTTACGAGTCTTTACAATTTCCTCCTTATTTACTCACAATTGATGATACCCAGAATAAAGGTCAATATTTAAAAAAATATTTATCTTTGTGAATTTGATAGAATATATCATTAATACGAGGTACATGATACTTGTTATTTGTCATAATAACATTTATTTCTCTATAATCAATGTAGAGCCTCGTAGATCCATCTTTATTCATAATAAAGAGAATAGGGTACCCCCATATTAAAACATTATTATTAATAAATCCCTTATTAAAAAACTCGCCTATTTGTTTCTTAAACTCTAATAACTCCATAGTGGCTATTCTATGGAGAGTTTTTGATAGAGGTCTTTCATCTGGTATTAAATCAATGGAAAACTCAACTTCACATTCTAGTGGATGTCTAAGTAATTCCTTAGTAAATACATCAATTCGTTACTATAAAATGGGTACATTCTCAATTTGAAGATTACCTTTTATATATATATATATATTATATTTTATCTTCTTCCCCAAGAATTTCATTTAGAAGTGCTAATGGGGGTGGTTCTAGACATGACTTGGATGATAAGTTCTCCACTCTAATGATAATGAATTCCACATATTCATTGAGAATTGTAATTTTCTTATACTTGAAATAAATTTTTTCATCCTATTTTAAAAGGAAGCCCATACCAAGGATTATACCAAATTAAAACATAGGTATGATAATAAAGTCAGTAAATAGGGAACATTTATGTGTTATAATGGGGATTGCCTAACACATCCTTATTGTAGAGAGACTTCTACTAGGAGTTTCGGTTGATAAATCCCTTATTGAGGAAATAGGGAAATATGTAATTTTATTGGAAAACATAGAAGATATAAAATATTATGGAGATACATAATAAAGAATCATTGGATAAATTTGAGGCTATGATTAAAGTTATTTCCACCATATCATTGGGAACTTCCACCTTAGTTGTAGTGATCGCATAATCTTGGCCTTCTCCCCTAAGCCACTTTTGTGGTATGTTACCTTGATTCTTGGTGTATTTTTGTGTATAATTATCCATTTATTTATAGCTAAATCACTATAAATAGTTAATTTGTTCCTTCTCCTTAAAATTAATTATCCAGATGACCCTTATCCCTATAGTTATAACAAACTTCCATGTCTTCAAACATTTTTTCGGATGTTTCTTCCTGTAATTTTTAATTGATGGAAATTGAATTATATTCTTCTTCATATTTGATGATCTCTTTTTTTCTTTGTGTTCAACCAAGACCTTATTCTTTTTATTTCCATTGAATAAATAATTCAATAAAAATCATTCTCTATATTGATGGTGTATAAAAACTATTTCATCATATAATGAAAAAGTTTGAGAAAATAGTTCCATTTGGAGACTTAGCTTAATCCCTTCAAAGAAATATAAAATATTTCATTATGTATTATGTATGTAATCTTTAGGATACTTGGATAGTCTTTTAAAGGTATCCTTATACTCCAAAACAATTTATTCCTCCTTCATTATAATGGGGAACTTTATTTTCATTTTAGTATTTTTCTCATGAGGGGGATATTTATGGAATATTTTTTATTTAAAGTCACCCTATATCAAATGTTCAATTTACTCCTCCTCCTCCCTATTATTATTGATCAACAACCACCATTTATCATAATCACCTTTGATACAATATACTAAAACTATAACCTTTTCCTTTTAATAACATCTTAAATCTAGAAATATATTTTTTAGAGGACATAATCTATTTCTTAGCTACCACAGGATTTCTTGTCCCAAAAAATGATGGGGTATTCTATCACATGAAGTGATCCAAAATAGAAGAATCACACTATAGAATAATGGGTTTCTCTATTAAAGTAAGGTTATTCATTATAACCTATTTTAGCTACCCAAATACTTCCATGATATGCATAGTTCTAATACAAACTATATTAGCTTACTCATCAGGGAAATATCTTTATTGGCCATGAGTATTTGTACCCTTATTTCTTATAATAACCATTTAAAAACAATATCATATAATATATTAGCTTTAAAAATTATGAATTTTAAATCATAATGTATAATTATAAACCTTATGTAACACTTAATATAAAACAAAAAAATCAATTTTAATATTAGAATCTTAAAATTGGTTTCTTTGGGGATATCATTATTTTCAAATCCTCTATAATATTTCATAAAGAAAATATAAATTATCCTAATTATATCCCCCAATATTTTCAAACTGGGTGGGCAGTAAGGCCCATTTTCATGCACTAGGCGATGATTGATTCAAATCCCAATACTCCCATTTAGAATTATTATACCTAGGTACAATTGTTCCAAAATCGCTCCAACTTGTAGTATCCATGTAAGGATGTATTTAGAGTAAAACCCACATAATCTCTATATTACCAAAATTTTAGGATATTGTTCCATAATTTTATATATCCTCAAAGTCCTTTATAGGTATATGTTCTCTAATCTAATATTTCCTTAATATATTTCTCAAGTTTTCTACTAAACTTCCTCTGATATCAACTTTAATAACGCAAACTACATTAATAGAGAGTTTGTGGTTAATTTATTTCCCAAGAATAGATATAAGGGGTCAAATCTTGAAAGAATGATCAATTTGGTAGTCTTGTAGTTCTAGATACACACATGATACAAATTTATAAAATAAGGGTGATCTAAAATATTCAGTAAGGGTTACATATATTAGAATTTATCATCAATAAATAACACATAATCAATATTGTAAGGTAAATAACAAAAAAAACATTCCATTTAATCAATAACTTGATCATGATGAGTAATATGGAAGTAATAAATGATGATCAAATAATTCCATATAAATAATCACATGATATTGAAGCTAGTCCACGTATAATGTCAAAATAGTAATCTTAAATATAATAATAATTATATTCTTAATTAAGTAAGTTATTAATAGTGGATGTCCTGATATTAGACATCAGGGTATTTATACCTTCAATACCTAGTGTCAAGATAGCTTAAAACTATGGGTAAAACCCCATTTAATTTAGCCAACTAATTTGTCTCATGAGACCTTTTAATGAATCAGAAGGATGTATAATTTTAGGACCCACATATCATTGTATGTATAAATCATTTCTTATATATTTAATGATAAATTTAATTCATTAACAATATTTCTTATCAATAAATATCTATATTTAGTAAAAAAATACATATTTAAGAATATGTTCACAACAAATCAAATAAATTTCATTATAAGACACCATATGTAGAAGTGATATGTTGTTTAAGAATTAAAAATACCATAATTAAGAATATGTATACTTAAGGAAAATTTAATGTCCAATTTTTACATGAAATTCATTTTTTTAGGACAAATTTAACAGTAATAAAATCAATGGGACATTATATAGATTTTTCAGAAAATTCATGTATTCTGGAAGAATAAATGGAATGGAAATGAAATATTAATATAATCTTAAATAAAATATTTTTCTTAGTAAAACCATTGAAAAAATATATATTAATCTAAATTTCATAAAACAGTCATGGAAGCAGGGAAGTCTGTTATCACCATATACGTTAAAAACATTCCTTTTAACTTTTGGTAAAGAAATTTGAAAATGTATCTTTCATAAAATGGTAGAAATATTCAGTTAAACCCCTTTTTAAAAGACAAGGATAACTTAAAAATCATTTAATAAATCATTTGAGTAAAGAAAAATAATTTTTTAAAATAATTTTGAAAAACATGGACATTAAAGAAAAATATATCTGATTGAAAGAGATATAAAATCAATTTTTCTGTTAAATATTTCATTGCATGAAACAAGTACATTATAGAGGAAAATTTGGAATAAAATATATAAAATTCATAAATATCCAATGTATAATAAAATTATTAGAGATTATTAAGGATAAATAATAATATTCCTTCAATGAAAATAAAATCAATCTCAAAATAAAGTGAGATTTCAAAATATATTCTTACCACTTTGGTAACTTTTAAATTGAAAACCATTGAAATAATGGACTTGAATTAGAATATTTATCATCATGAATAAATATTTAATCATGTTAAATACATGAAATTTTCATCATATACACCTTATAAAAGTGAATAGGTTCATCATAACAAATATGTCTCAATAGAATGTAAATTGAGAGAAAATTCCTTGCCTCACACTTCTCTTTAGTTGATATTTATTTAACCTCTTGTATAATGGTTTTAATCATGTTATTAATTTATAAAAGAACCATATTCATATTTATAATATCATATATTACCCTCATATAACATCTTACCTCCCATTCGTCAATAATATTTCATTATTTCTATTATTTCAGGTGTTAACTATTTTATTTTATCATGCATGTTTTGAGACGTAAGTTCCAGTTATAGTGAAAATTATATATATCCACAATCTAAAAAATTATATTAATGTTATAAATATCATATTTTTTCATTATAATCTTTATTTGGAACCATTCTTAACAGTTGTATGTGGAAAAATAATCGCATCGCTTCATGGAGATAGTAGGTTACACATATGTATGAGTAAAGATATCATTCTATTAATAGGTAAAACGAAAATGAATTGGATGATATATTAATTTTATATAATAAATATCATGTCATTTGTATCATATATATTAATTATTTCCATATTTATGGTTATCCTTGTGAGTTTTTTATAGAAAAAAATTACATCGGTTCGTGAGGTGGTAGTCCGTTATACACATGAGTGATGAATTTATTTCATGTTTGATAGAGAAAGATGTTTATAAATATTATTCCATAAAAAAATAACATAAAATTATATGGGAGACACTATTGTTATTATATTGTAATTTTTAATACATAATTGACGGTGTAAAATAAGAAGTAAAAAAATAAAGTTCTTAGTGAAGACAATTACCTTCACTTAAAAGAACCTCATGTGGATCTTTTATTAAGGACCCTAGGGTTGTAATTTTTGGATGAAAAACACCTCTATAAAATGTTAAGGATTTTTAAAAGATATTATTTTAGTTTTTTTTAAGCTAAATGGCTTTAGATTTGTGAATAAGTGAGGAAAGGGGGTTCCCTTTTAAAATTGAGGAGGACTGGCATTTTTAAAAATACCCAAAAATATTCAATAATGGGAAGAAACTATCAAACCATATGAATATAAAATTTATAAATAATTGTTTACATGGATTATAAGGTTTAACCACTCCTCCTCCACTAAATTATAAATGTTTCAAACAAGTTATTTTCTTTACCACTAAAGTTACTCACTTTTACCAATTTAGTTTTCCCCATGGTAACTAGTTTTTTAACTTAAGTAATTTATCCATTAAAACAAAAATAAAATGTACTTTATTAGATATTTTTACCCACTTATTATAAATATAAAATAAAAAATATCATATAAAACTTTTAGTTCTATGGAAAATTAATATTTACACAAGAGCATGTATCGAGAATAACCTCATTTTAACCTTAACAGGGGTAATTAAGTTTTATTGTTTTTACTCATCATTATTAAAAAAAATTAAGTTAAAATTATTACATAATATTAATAATTATGATTAAAAATATGTAATACATTTTATAAAATTCAATTCATATAAGTGGAGAATTTAATTTTAAAATAAACCCAAAAATTGTATCGAAAAACTGTTTTCATGATATACATTTTCCAAGCATAAGATGATATTTTATTAACTATGTGAATAGAAATAATTATTGGATGGATTTAAATTAATATATTTATATATATATATAATATAAATTTAATTTAGATCATTCATAATTAAATACTATTTTAATTAATTAAAATGGATATATAGTATTCCTTTTTAAACAGATGTCGTTTTCTAAAAACATTGTTTTGTAAAAAATATCCCTTTTACATCCAAATGATATTATATTTATTTATAAAAAAATTAATATCAATAAATTATTAAATATAAATATTATAATACATTATTATAAATAAAAGGATGAATATTTAAATACTACATTTTTAATTATTCATAAAATTTTATTTCTAAGGGAAAACGTCACAAATTAATTCTAGGCTTATTTTTACCAAGTAAGTTCAAAATCGATATTTATTTGATCAAATTGGATTTTTCTTTCATGAAATATTAAAATATTAATTATATTATAGTTTTATAAAAATATAATTTTCATTTACTAGAATTGAGGCTCGGGTGTTACATGTAGTGTATGTAATTAGGTAGAGACAAACTTATCCATTTACAACCTAACAGGTGGTAAAAGTTTAAATACCAAAGGGGGGTAAACGATTAAAGAGACATCGTAATTTGGGTAAAATATTAAAAACACGTGATTCACCCATGCCCCCCCCAGGTGTTTACAGTGGTCCACTGCGACTTTAAATTAGTATAAAATATCAAGGTTCAATATGATTGGATCTAAAACAATCATGCTCAGTTGTTTTTAACAAGATTATATGAAGTGAATATTTGAAATGGAAAAGAAACAAATGGATAATTATTTATTTATCCATATCAGTTCATAATTATTGTTTTCAACCATGAAATCAAAAAACAGGATGAAAATATTGGCCATGAACATAACAAACCATCCTGGTATGACCCAACATGTCTCACCACATGGCCTAATGGACATTCCCAATCCCCATGCATTGGAAACTATTGTATGGGTATCAATAATGTACACTTGTGTGAAAATTTTCAAAAATATTATAATATAAACCTAAATAGAATAAACCATATCCAGAGCACCGAAAAGAAAACATAATTTCCTCAAATAAAAAATGGTGTATATACGATGTGAGGTAAACATGTCTAGAAGGATTTCACAAAAGTGTTGTTCTATTTATTTTCAAAATAAATTTCATCAATACTAGTTTTAAATATAAATAGAAATTAAGGTTTTCACATGTTGGTAAGATAAAACCAAATATCATACTAAAACTATTTTTTATAAAATATTCTTCTTCTTTGAATTAATAAGGGTGGAACAAAACCTTTTTAATCAGACAACTTTAAAACATATTCATATGAACCTTCATAAAAGTCATAAAAAACTAAATACCCCTTCCTTTTTCCAAAAAAAAATTATAAAACGACATTTTTATGAAAATTGATTTCTTTCATTTGAAAACACACTTTCAAATCCATTTTTTATATCAACATTAAAGTGAACACACATGGAACCTCAATATTAATAAAACATTTCAAAATTACCAATGAAAGAAGTGGTTCCACATAACCATCAATGATTTGGAGATATAGTCAAGGTATATGTATCAGTATCCCCCAATTCATCCTAAAAATATCTAAGCATCATGGGAAACACACTAGGATCTAACATGAATGAAACTAGACCTATTTGTTTCTGATCACTCTATCAACTGTCCCCCTTGTGAAATTGAAGCATCCCTATTCGAAACCCCTTTTTGTCACTAAGCACAAGATAACCCATAGGTGGTTGCAACACTCCTAACTCATGAACTATTGAGTTCACACTGGGCTAGTGCAACATCAATCCTAACTTTCAACTTAACTACCCAAGGTCCCATGATATACTACAATTGAGGTGGGAAAATTATATTCTTAATAATCATCAATTTATCAAATGAAATATTTAACATTAAATCTCATATAATATCCTAAAACCTTGAAAAAAATATCCCATTTCTAAAACCAATTTATAATAATTAATAAAGGAAAATAATATAATCATTCCCCTATGGTTTAGCAATTCACAATGTTCACTCAAATATAAAAGCTAAACTAGAGGATTCAATTTTTTTGGGAAAACTTATTAAAATTAAAAATGGGACTTTAAACACATAATTTGGAATCTAAGATAATTTATATTTAAAATTCACTTTTAAAAAGTAATTTTAAAACATTCCATAAAAATATAACTTGAAATTCATTTTTAAATAGATTATTTTCTTGAAACCACCATTAAAATGGTCAAAGGACAAAAATATTTCAAAACACTTCATAAAAACTATATTTAAAAATGCAATTATTCCCTACACCCCTTTAAAATTTCAAAATCTACTTTTTAGAAAATTTAAATTGGGTCAAATTAATTTCTCTATCAATTTAGTTTCAGTAAGCCTCTTAGGAATCATTTAAAAACACTTGACATTTAAATAATGTATTAAAAACCAATAAAAATCAGTCATCACCATTATAAAAAGTAATCTAACTTTTATAAAATTTATAAAATCCACCATAATTATAATATATAGTCTTAATTGAAAAAATGTTGTACTTAAAAGCCTTAATAATTCAATGACATGTAATTTAAAGGAAATACACAAATATACGTACATTAAATAAATAATAATCATTCTAAAACTCATCACATTCAATAAAGAGCACTCAAACAAAAAATACTACACCCTATACAATCCCTAACAACTAAATCTTCATATTTGAAACCAACATAGAATCCTATTCCCAGTTGAACATCCCCTAGGGTTTATGAGAGGAGACTAAATCAAGAAGGAATGAAATAAGGAAGGAGTAGGAAGGGAAAATAAATATAAATGAGGGTTTACCATGGATTTTCCCTTTTAAATCAAAAAAGGAAGGTCTCAAAACGAATAAGGAATTTAGGAGGGGTCCCTTTATGCACCGTAGGTTATCCTAACAAGGAGGATGAAGGAGGGGTAAATCCCTTAATATTGATGGAGGGGGAAAGAGAAATTTTACTCTATAAAGAAATCTAGGTAGCGCATGAGGTTAGGATACACAACATAATAAACCATGTTTCAACCATGTGACTTGAATTGGAAAAGAAAACACACTCACATAGTTTAATTGTATGGTTACTAACAGTGATCCAACTATAAAAAAATGATCTATTAACAACTATAGCACTTTTTATGCATGCCACATGATTTATTCTAACTATGTGCATGTTTTTTACCAATAGCCTTACCCAACAAATGGATCACACTATTTATACTAGGTTACATAAATTTTGGACCCAAATGTGTGCTACCAGTGCAAAAAAATTAAGTAAGAAAAAAATGAAACATTAAAGTCCATGAATATGGGTTACTCCATGGTTTCCCCTAAACCATGTATAAAAACTAGACACAGGGGAATAATTTTAATAATTATATAATTTTAACCAAAAATTTATAAATAATTAATATATTCTAAGGTAAGATAAAATAATATTAACTTATAAACAATTTTAATATGGGGGTTCCACAATGAATCTAAGAAAAACGTCAAAGATTAAAGATTAACAACCACTGGTTGAAGGTAATTAGAGTGGTATGTGTTTTGAGAAACTTTTTAATCCTGATTATTGTGATGAATCTAGATTATGTTCTATGGAAGATTAATTTAATATATCACTAAGTGATTTATATTTTAAATTTAAATATTAATTGAATAAATTTCCCATTGGTTTTTTCATATACATATTTCCATACCTCAATGGATTTTATGATGACAAGTCATAGCTGGAAAAATAATTCCATTCAATGGAAGATGAATTATCTAAAATTTTGAGGGGATACAATATCCTCACAAAACTTATGTAAGTAAATAAAAAATATATTTTACTCTTAAATAAAATATTTTCTTTTATAGATAAATAATTTCAATGGGTTTTTTAAGAAAAATAAATATTTCAGAAGGTTTTCAAGTAAGTGGTGTATGAATTGAAAAAACATCATCAAGTCTCTATGAATGTTAAGGATACTCAGCTAGAATTTAAAATTAATATAATCAAGGAGCTTTATAACTTTCTACAAGATAAAAATAGAATCCATGATGAAAAAGTCCAGAAGTTGAAGAATGATTGTAAAGAAAGGGTGAAGTCACTTGAACAACTTAAGTACATGCTCAATATGAAAGTTCTAGAGTTGGATGTGAAGCTATGAAATCGAAAAATTATCCAAGAAGAATATTAATAAGCATAAAAATCCGGATTGCCTCCATGAAAAACTAAAACAATAACTTCACCATAATAATAATAAAATTTAAGGCAAAAAGTGTTTATGATCCTTTAGAGATCTATCTACTACATGGTCATGGAAAAATGGTAACCCAATGTCAAAATGAAATTGTATATACTAAATATATTTTAATTATTGGAAAATTTTCTAAAGTAAAATTTAGAAAATTTGGCTAGAAATAAATTCAAAGAATCCCACTACATCATCAAGGGTGGATGTGATAAGATATATAAAATGAATTTCAATAATGTAATCCAAAAAATAAGGGTTACTCAACACAAAATCTACAACGAACATAAGATATAATTTTTTATAAAACCACATCTAAAAGAAATAGAATAATATTGATTATTAAATGATGTTGTTTTTGGATGTTTCGGTATAGGTCCATTGATTTATGGAATATCGTGTTGGTAAATAGAGATAACAGAATCAAAAATTTAGGGGGAGTATAGTTGAAACTTAGAAGAAACATGATTTATATAAGTGAACATCACAGAAATATGTAAATATATTAAGAAAAAAATTGAATTTTTCGATAATTTTTAGGACCATTTAAATAAAATTGGTCACTTTAATGATGAGTTTTGGTATGTATATTACACTAAAAAATAATACAGTAATAGTTAAAGAAACGAGTGATGTAAGAAAGTAAGTTTGTCTTGAGTAGGAAACAGAAGAAAACTATTAAACCAGGTGCTCTCAATAATTTAGTGAATAAATATGTAAAGTATTAAAACCCAATAGGGAAAAGTTTATCCTATTATGGTGGGAGAGTCAATATCATCGACCACTATAAGATATTTATGGATATCAAAATAAATGAAGAAATGTAAAATCAAAAAAGGAACCAATCCATGAATGGAATAGTAGTATTGGTTTAGTGGTTCAAATATTAAAATAAGAATTCAAATTCCATGAGTGGTTTCCCAAGAAATCTAACTCAAAGTATATTTAAGTTGTGTGTGGAAGGTGAAAACAAGCTGGACACATTTCTACCAAGTGGATGACTATTTTTCCTAGGAAAATGAAGAATAAATGGAAATTATCAATGACAATAAGTTCTAAAAATATTATTTCAAATAAGGATTCCACAATCATGAATAATTTTATCCATACTCAAAGGGATTGTATGGTGGTATAGCCAGCCTCGTTGGAAATGCAGAAAAATTGGAACACATAGAAAAAAATTAAAGTGTCTCTATTACTAAAGTAAATTGTCACATTCAAACTGAGAATAAAATTAAAATAGAAAATAATTTCAAACTTACCAAAGAGGAAAACATATTGAATGTGAATAGTAGAGAAATCATGAAGATATAATAATACTTTAGATCCTTAATTAAAGGATTTTCTGGGTTGTAAAACAAGATTCAGCAATGTTTCTCGCATCAAGGAGCAGATGAAGACCCATCTTATTACCATATTTTTGTGTTTTCGTATCATGGAAGATGGAATTGAAGGTGAATCATGAAAAAAGGAAAAATAATGAAGGTTGTAATCATTATATGACTGTAAGAACAATAATAGTTCATTATTTCGATTGGTATCATGAAAAATCATTGTAATGTATTAATTTCCCAATCAAAATTTATATCAGACATCAACTGATGTCAATAATGTATATATCTTATTTCTAGGGAAACATTTCATAGTGAAGATTAATAAAAATAATTCCTTAGTAGATCTATCAAATAAAATAAATATACTAAAAAAATTATTATTTCTTATTAAATCTAGAATTCTGGATAGCCCTAGACAAAATGAAGATTGATGTGTGAATTGCAATCTCCTATTTTTTTTATTAAATATGATTATCAAAGGGAAATAATACAAAACAAGTCATTAACAGCGCTATAATGGGCCTTTATCTATACTAAAAAATAACTAACAACTAGAGCACAATTAAAATACCAAGGTTTTTATTAGTGCTAGAAAAGTGCTCATAAAGGTGTCCTTTATCGGTGCTTCTACAAGCACTGATAAGAAATCCCTTTATTAGTGCTTCTAAACATTCTAATAAATACCCCCATTTAATCGTGCTTTTATTTTTCACTGATAAAGGGACATACTACAATGTGTTTTAATAGCACATTGAAGTTCCAACACTAAAAATTAGAAAAATTAGGTACAAATACACACTAGTACAAAAAATATTTTTTATGTCGTATTTTTTTGCTTTTTAACGTCGGTTTTGTGGCAAAATTGTGGTGATGTTATTGCGACCGACGTAAAACAAAATATGTTTTTTAACATCGGTTATTTAATAACCGACGTTAAAAATGTTTTTTAAATTATTTTTCACGTCAGTTTTTAAAAAACTGACGTGAAAGACCATATTTTATACAAAAAAATCAAATTGAAACGCTATTTTTAACTTCGGTTATTTAAAAACCGACATTAAAAGTCATTTTTTACATCGGTTTTTAAAAAAAGCAACGTTAAAAGTCATTTTTAACGTCAGTTTTTAAATAACCGATGTTAAATATGTTTCTCATTTTGTAGATAATTTCCCAAGCTTTGATTTTACAGGTCATAGAACTCAAACGGGGATACGGATCAAAATTTATGACCATTAGAAGTTTGATGTATTTTATTCTGAGGAAATATCAAATGATCCAACCAAAGCATCATCTGAGAAGGAAATTCAGAATCCGAATGAGGATTTGTAGTTTTACTATGATACAAAGAAGAAATAGTGAATCTGAATCATTAAATGGTATATAAATTAAAAAAACTAATCATAACAAAACATAAATCATGGAAACACAATTATGAATACCTTGACGAGATCGCGAAAAGAAGAAATAATGGATTCACATTGAAGATCAAATGGGTTGAGTCAGTGTAATGATAATGGTTTAATGAAAGGATCATTAGATTACGATTTTTTTATAATGAGACCATATAAATGATATGGAAAAAGAAAATGTTGTATTAAAAATTTAGGCGGCAACTAAAAATTTTGAACCCGTATTGTGAAAAAATTGAACTCTCACATCGGCGGGATATTAAAATCATTTTTCACGTCGGTTTTTATGATAACTGACATGAAAAATATTAAAATTTTCTGTGATTTTTCACATCATTTATATAAAAACCGACGTGAAAAATCAATCTTTGTGACTTTTTTTCACGTCGGTTATTTAATAACAGACGTGGAAATTGGAAATTTTAGTAAAAATTTGAAATCCCGCATTGGAAAGATATTAAAATCATATTTTACATCAGTTTTATGATAACTGACATGAAAAATATTAAAATTTTCGCAGATTTTTCCCGTCGTTTATATAAAAACCGACGTGAAAAATCAATTTTCGCCGATTTTTTACGTCAGTTCTTATAAGAACCGACGTAAAAAATTAATTTTAATGAATTTTTATGTAATTTATTAAATAAAAGATGTTAAAAATGCTTAAAAATGTAGTTCATTTCTCAATATTTGATTTGATAGGTCACGGATCTCAAACAGAGTTACGGTTCAAAAGTTATGGTCCTCTGAAGTTGGCTTTCTCTAAGACTTCATTTAGAGATGATCATCTTCCAATGGCCATAAATTTTGATCCGTAACTCCATTTGAGCTACGTGACCTATCATATAGAATATTACAAAATGAACTACATTTTTGCAAGCATTTTTAACATCGGTTATTTAAAAACCGACGTAAAAAGGTCAAGAAACCCATTTTTTTATGTCGGTTATTTTAAGAACCGACGTAAAAAATCCGGTTTCATGACTTTTTTACGTTGTTTTTTAAATAAAAGAAGTTAAAAATGGTTACAAACATGTATTTAATTTCATAAGATTCAATTTTATAGGTCACGGAGCTCAAAGGGAGTTACGGATCAAAAGTTATGATCCTCTGAAGTTGGCCTTCTCTAAGACTTCATTTAGGGATGATCAACTTCTGATGGCCATAACTTTTGATCCTTAAATCCGTTTGAGCTCCACGACCTATCAAATCGAAGATCAGGAAATAAACTACATTATTGTAAACATTATTTACGTTGTTTATTAAATAATTGACGTGAAAAAGTCATTATAATTTATTTGTGACGTTGGTTCTTATAAGAACCGACGTGAAAAATCAGAGGAAAATTGATTTTTCCCATCAGTTATTAAATAACCAATGTATTAAGTCAACATAAATGATTTTTCACATAGGTTATTTTATAACTGACATTAAAAATCAGAAAAAAATGATTTTCACGTTGGTTATATAATAACCGACCTGAAAAATCAAATTTCGGAGATTTTCATGTCGGTTCTAAAAAACCGACGTGAAATGGGTGACATTAAAAATACTTTTTGTATTAGTGACATAATTTAAATGAAATAAAATTTACAACACAAATACAAGAAAAAAACTGTATTATAGAGAAAAAAATACACATGAATAAAATAAAAATCACCCCTACTCTAGAAAAAAATATCATGTATTACAATAAAATTATTATGTTAGTAATAACATAAATAAATAAATTAAATATAAAGTGTTAATTTCAAAATAAAATTTGAGTCATACCAGGAAAATTGTGTATCGAATTGAGTTCAGTTGATTCTTTCATGCCACACCATTACTTGTTCATCCTCAAGAATTATATCTGTAAAAATTAACTAAATAATTGTAAGATAAAAATAATAAGAAAATTAATTAAGTAATAGCTAATAAAATGATGAGAAGACAATCTGGGATCATTTTCTTGGTTTTGGTGATGTGATGTTCATTTTAAACTAAAATAAAACTTTTATATTGAAAAGTTTCATTTTTGAGTCATACTGGTCACAACATGTGACATATTGAGGTGTGGTTGATTTCTACACATCCCAAATTACTTATAGTTCATTTTCCTAAAGTATTAAAACAATCTGAATGTGTTTGCTCAATTTTGAGTATGTCACTTGTGTTTTTCACTAGAATGTTATTTTAAAATAGAAACACACACTTTGATTCATATCAATAATTTCATGTATAAGTTTTACATGATAATGATTCCAACACATTAAAATGACTTATGAATCATTATCCTAAATTATCAATACAATCCATGTGTGTGTGCTCAGTTTTCAGTGATTGGAACTTTTTGAACTAAAATGTCAATTTTAAACTAATAACATACACTTTGATTTATACCAGGCACATCGTGTATCATGTTGAGGTGTATATAAATACTAAAAATTAAAAATGACTTATGAATCAATTTCATAAATTATAAAAGTAATCTTAATTCATTTGTTTGGTTTTGAGTTTATTAGCCATCTTTTTTACTAAATTTAATATCAATTTTAAATAAAAAGATACACTTTTTGTCATACCTATCACACCTTATGTCAGATTAAGGTGAGGCTAATTCCTACACATCCGAAATGACATATGTATCTTTTTTCTAAATTATCAAAACAATACAAATGTGTTTTCTTAATTTTGAATAAGTTGCTTGTGTTTTTTACTAAAATGTCATTATAATGTGGGAACATGTACTTTGAGTCATACCGATCACATCATATATCAGTTTGACATGAGACCAATTCATACATGTCAAAAATAAATTATGAATCATTTTCCTAAATTATCAATACAATCCGAGTGTGTTTTATTAGTTTTAATTGACTGTCACTTTTTGATCTAAAATGTCAATTCTAAACTAATAACAGACACTTTGTGTTGTACGGGGAAAATAAGGCATCATATTAAGGTACGACTAATTTTTACACATAAAAACTTACTTAATGATCATTTTCCTAAAGTATCAAAAAAATATGAATGTTTTTCTCAGTTTGAGTATGCTAGTAGTCTTTTTTACTAAAATTAATGTTAATTATAAATAAGAAGACACACTTTGAGTCATATTGGTCACACCGTGTGTCAGATTGAGGTGTGGTTGAAACCTATTTTTATAAAATGATATATGTTTTTTTATAATGTATTAAAATTACTTGATTGTATTTTATCTTTTTTGAGTATGTCACATGTGTTTTTTACTAAAATGTCATTTTAAACTTGAAAAATGAACTTTGAATCATACTATCACATCATGTGTCTATTTAATGTGAGACTGGTCTTACATGTCAAAAATGACTTGTGAAAGTTTTTAATAAATTATTAATACATTCTAAGTATGTTTTCTTAGTTTTCAATGAGTGACACTTTTTGAACTAAAATGTCAATTTGAAGCTGATAACAGACACTTTGAGTTATATCAGTCACACCGTGCATCGGATTGAGGTGAGGCTGATTCCTACACATCAAAAATGACTTATGTATTATTTTCATAATGTATCAAAACAATTCAAATGTGTTTTATTGGTTTTGAGTATGTCAGTTTTCTCTTTTACTAAAATTAATGTCAATTTTAAATAAAAAGATTCACTTTGAGTCATACTTATCCCACCATGTGTTGGATTGAGGTGAGGTTGATTCCTACATGTCCACAATTACTCTTGGATAATTTTACTAATGTATAAAAATAGTTTAAATTTTTTTCTTGATTTTGAGTACATAACTTGTGTTTTTCACTAAAATGTCATTTTAAACTAGAAACAGGCACTTTGGTCCCTACTAGTCACATCTTGTGTTGATTTTATGTGAGACTAATTCATACACATTAAAAATAAATTTTTAATAACTGTCCTAAATTACCAATACTATTAGATCATGTTTTGTCATTTTTTAGTGAGTGACACTTTTTTTAACTAAAATGTTAATTTTAAACTGATTACAGACACTTTGAGTCATGACACAATATCATGTATTAGATTGAGGTGAAACTAATTATTATATGTAAAAATTTTCTTTTGTATCATTTTCATAATGTATAAAAATAATCTGATGTGTTTACTTGGTTTTGAGTATGTCAATTGTCTTTTTAAAACAAATAATGTCAATTTTACATAAAAAAATGCACTTATAGTTATACATATTACATTTTGTGTCAGATTGAAGTATGGATGATTTCTACACATAAAAAGAACTTATAGATAATTTTAATAATGTATCAAAATAATATGAATGTTTTTTCTCAGTTTTGAGTATGACACTTGTGTTTTTTACTAAGATGACATTTTGAACCAGAAACACATACTTTGAGTCATATTGGTCACATCATGTGTCAGTTTTAGATGACACTAATTCATACAGGTCAAAAATTACTTGTGAATCATTTTCATAAATTATAAAGATAATATGAGTGTGTTTTCTTAGATTTAAGTTGGTTACAATTTTTGAACAAAGATTTCATTTTTAAACAGATAACGGAAACTTTGAATCATGATGAGCACATCGTGTATTAGATTAAGTTGTGGATTATTTTTACACATCACAGATGACTTATGGATTGTTATTAAAAAGTATCTAAAATATATGAATGATTTTTCTCAGTTTTGAGTATGTTTGTTGTTTTTTTATGAAAATTAATTTAAATAAAAGGACACGCTTGGAGTAATACTGATCACACCATGTGTTGGATTGAGGTGAGACATATTCCTACACATACCAAATGAATTATGGATAAATTTTCTAAAGTATCTAAATAGTCTCAATTAATTTTCTCTATTTTGAGTATGTCACTTGTATTTTTTACTAAAATGTCATTTTTAACTAGAAACACGCACTTCGAGTCATATCAGTCACATCTTATGGTGGTTTGATGTGAGAGTGATTACTACAATTAAAATTTGAATTATGATTAATTTTTCTAAATTATCAACAAAATATAAGTGTATTTTATTAATTTTCATTGAGTGATACTTTTTGAACTAAAATTTTAATTTTAAACTAATACCATACACTTTGAGACATACCAGGAACATCGTGCATCATATTGATGTGTGGATCATTTCTACATGTAAAAAATAACTTATAATCATTTTCCTAAATTATAAAAATAATGTGAATGAATTTACTTGGTTTTTAGTATGTTAGTTATATTTTTTACTAAATTAATGTCAATTTTAAATAAAAATATGCACATGGGTGTGTACCCAACTTTTCAAATTTTCATAATTGACGATTAATCTGGTATAAATATGATGATTAATTCTAGTATCCATGAAATTGAATCAAAGATAAAAGAAAAAGGAGAGAACCTAGAAGAGAGAAGAGAGGATAGACATATTTTTTTCATAATTAATTTAATTAATTTATAGAATTACCTCCAAGTTGATTCTTTCTTCACTAATGAATCTGACCATGGGTCTGGGGTGCGGCTTCATTACGATATAGAATCCAAGGATAAGAATCCTCTAGTGGTGATCCACACATGCTCCATGTATCTTTGGGCATCGTCTAAGGAGTCTCTAGGTGCTTGCGTGGAATATCCTTGTGCTTATGATGTTTTCCTTTGATTTCCTTGAGAATCGCTTCCAAAGAATTATCTTTGATCTTATAGTAGAGGATCTCTCTTATTCTTGAGAATGTTCCTGGAGAGGAAATAATTCTCTAGGATCAAGAGTTTCTCTCCAAGGATGTTGTGCACACAATTATTGGTTAGTTAGTGGAATGAACCCTTGGCTAATTTGGAGAATAATAACATAACGGAGAATTTAATTCACCAGGTAATAAAAAATAATTAGCACAGGTGTGGTTACTTAATTTATTATTCCATTTGAAACCCCATGTCAAATAATAATACCAATGCTATTATTTCCATGACATGTTCTTAACTTGCATGTTATATTTAAATATTATTTAACTAAATAATATTTAAAATTATTTCTCACGGGACCCATAACTTGGTCCGCCAATCCTCATCAATATTTACCAGGACTTGAATAATGACTTTTTATATATAAAATAAATATAACAGCATTATTCTCTGATAAAAAAATATTTCATAGGAAATATATTCTCTTGAATGACTAGTGATAAAATAAATGCAATCAAGCATACTTGAATAATTATTAAACCATATTTAGGAATAATATTTACTCAACTTATTAAATAAATAAATTATTTAACTAAGATGCTAGTGACACTTAGTGTGTGACCCTCTAGGACTCTTTCTCGTTAGAATTACGTGATCATTCCTAAAGTCCAAGATTACTATCTAGCAACAGTTCAAGGCATCCAAGGAAAATAAGTTGATATCGTAAAAACATGTCACCTCATACGAATGATTATCGATTAATATAATCCTTTTTTCCTGATATCTCTAATCAAGCGGGTTAAATGCAAGTTCCATCAACCCATGTGCTCTATTTCTCATTCTTTGACTTACCAAAATTAAAATTTCCTAGATAACACCATGGACATGGATTTATTTAGGCTATATCATTTCTATCAAAAGACCTGAGATATCTACTTCTGTAAAAGTGACAAATCCTTTCCCATATTATTCATTAATGCAGTATTACTCATGATGCATCCAATATATCCTACCTCACCGCAAAAATTTGTCGTTATGGTTTTCATCAATACATCTAAGTGTGTGATTCATAATACCCATTAATAATAATCTTAAAGTATAAGGACCAATACACACATCCGTAGATAGGAACATACAATGACACTTATGAATGTGAATTTCCTACCGGCGAGTCTTGTTCTAATAATATCCTCCTAGATATTACCAAGGGTGCACACCATGAGAAGGTGCCTCAAAGTTTCACGAGTCCCCACCTTTGATAGCCTACATCATTTTTGTCCCTTCAAATGATATCATCTAGCCATAGAACATATATTCCAGAATAGTGTCATGGTACTTCTAGATTCTCATCATAGTAGGGATCTGTTATGTCCTTTTAATGTGACATTTATTCTTAGAACATTATCACATACTATGTCACGCATAATAATAATCATGATGTGATAAGTAGTTTATTAATATTAATTCAATGAATAAAGGTTTATCATAAAGTACAAATAAGTTGGTTTCTAGGGAACCAACTACAATAGACTCCCACTTGCACTATATACAACTATTGACAACCTTTATTTCTATAGTTATCACATGATATTCATGCTTCTTCTAAGATAGGCCTTTAGTTAAGGGGTCTAGCATGTTCTCTTTTGTGGATACTTTCCTCACTTCAACTTCACCCCTTTGATAGAAATACCTCAATGGGTGATACTTTCAGAGTATGTGCTTTGTCCATTCATGTGACCTTGGGTCCATTATAAGATCCAATACTGTAGTATTATCACAATAAAATGTGGTGGGATCCTTGATTCTAGGTACAACATCAAGCTCCTAGAAAAAGTTATGAATTCAGACAACTTCCTTGGATGCATCAGAAGTTGCTATATATTTGGACTCCACTGTAGAATCAGTGACAACTAGATGCTTTGAACTCTTCCAACTCACAGCTCTTCCATTGAGATAGAAAACATATCCTAATTGTGACTGCAGATCATTCTGATCTGTCTGAAAACCAGCATCATCATACCATCTGATGACAAGATCTTCGTCTCCTTCATACACCAGGAACATATCATGAGTTCTTCTTTGATACTTAAGGATAGTCTTGACAATAGTCCAATGTCGTTCTCCTAGATCAGCTTGATATCTACCTACCATGCACAGTGCATAGGCAACATCAAGTCTGGAACATAACATTGCATACATGTTTAATCCTATTGTTGAAGGGTATGCAATCTTACTCATCAGATCTTTCTCATGTTGTGTCTAGGGACACATTTTTTTGGAAATATGTATACCATTTGAATTTGGAACCAATCCTTTCATGGAGTGTTCCATACTAAATATATTTAGTATCTAGTCAATATATTCACTTTTACTTAGTCCAAGTGGTCTCTTAAATCTATCACAAATGATCTTGATCTTTAGAATGTAGGTTTCTTCACCTAAGTCCTTCATGGAGAAGCACTTGTTCAACCATTCCTTGACTGACTGCAAGATTGGTATTTCATTTTCAATAAGCAATATGTCTTCAACATACACTACTAACATAACAACCACATTCCCATTAAACCTCTTGTATACACATGGATAATATTCATTCTTAATAAAACCAAATTCTCTTATGGCTTCATCGAATCGAATGTTCCATGATCTGGATTCTTGATTTAATTCGTAAATGGATCTATGCAACCCGCATACCCTTTTTGCAACACCAGGTATCACAAACCCTTTTGGTTGTGTCATATAGACATCTTCCCGAAGTTTCCCATTAAGGAATGTAGTTTTGACATCCATCTTCCCAATATCATAGTCATGGAAAGATTTTATGGAAATTATGATTATTATGGATTTAAACATGGAAACTGGTGAAAATGTTTCATCATAGTCAATTCCTTGATGCTATTTAAAACATTTATCCACTAGACTTTCTTTATAGGAACTAACATGACCTTCCATGTCTAGTTTATTTTTGAATTCCCATTTACATATAATAGTATTTACATCAACTGGCACATCAACCAGAACCCAAACTTGGTTTTGATACATGGAATTCATCTTATAATTCAAAGCTTTTATCCATCTTGTAGCTTATAATATCTATATTACTTCCTTGTAGGAGAGAGGTTCATCATTGTCCAACAATAATGAGTCACTATCCTCAGTGACAAGGAAATCATATCTCTCTAGTTCCCTTACCTCTCTTCTTCTCCTACATAGAACTTGTGTTCTAGGATATACCTATTCTACTGTGACCTATAGAACATATTCCTATACCAACTCGTGTGTATCTTGAGAATTAACTTAACCGAAGTCAATATTTCTCCCAGTATCCTTTTTGAGGATGCGCTTCATCTCAAGAAAGACATCCTACTTAGAAACAATCACTTTCTTTTCAAAGGAGTTGTATAGGTAGTATCCATTTGTTTCCTTGGGATACCCTATAAAGATACACTTCATGCCCCAGGGTTCTAGTTCATTGCTTGAGAAATCCTTAACAAATTCTTCACATCCTTATAAATTTGTATCTGACAAAGTAGGTTTCTTCCCACTCCATATCTCGAAGGGAGTCCCATTTTCCACCTTAGTTGGTACTTGGTTTAATGTTAATGCTACAATTTTCAATGAATATCCCCAAAAGGATAATGGAATATGTGAATGACTCATCATTGACCTTACCATCTCCAACAAGGTACGGTTCCTCCTTTCACTAACACCATTCCACTATGGTGTATAAGGTAGAGTGATTTGAGATAGAATCCCAAAATCCCATAAAAGGTTGATAAACCCTTGGTTAAGATATTCTCCACATAGATTTGATTGAAGATTCTATATCTTATTACCAAGATGATTCTCTACTTCATTATTTAACTCCTTGAATTTTTCAAAGGACTCAGACTTATACATCATTAAGTATACATATCCATATCTTCTCAATTAATTAGTAAAAGTAATGAAGTAAGAATATCCACCTCTATCTTCTATTAGAAATGGTCCACACACATCAGTGTGTACCAATCCTAGAATCTTTGTGGCCCTTTCACCCTATCCACCAAATAATGATTTGGTCATTTTATCTTGTAAATAAGCATGACATCTGTCAAGTTTTTTTAGCTTAGAAGAGTCTAAATAACCATCTTGATAGATCTTTTTCAAGTGCTTCTCATTTACATGAATAAGAAGGTGATTCCATAACTGGGTGTTTTATGAGTCATGTGAACTTGGTTCATTATCAATTGCCAACATTTGGTTCTCATAAGTTAATACATAAAGACCATTAATTAAATGTACCATACCATAACATATATTGTCTTTATAAAAGTAACAACATTTATTTTAAACATAAAAATAAATCCATCTATATATAAACTCGATATAGAAATTAGGTTCTTGATAACACTTGGTACACAATTATAGCCATGTAAAACCAAAATCATTCTCATAATCAATGTAAGGTGGTAGTCACCAATGGAAATAGTATCCATCCTCACAGCATTGGAAGCTCGTAGATCCACCTCTCCTTTGGAAATTTTCTAAAAACTACTTGGTTCCTACATTTGAATACAGATGTGAGAACCACAAGCTATATCTAATACTCAATGTGTAGAAATGGAAATATTTCACTCGATAATGAAAGCAACTTTGTCTTTCCCTTACCTCTGGGTGTAGGTCCCCTTCCAGTGGCCTGACTTTCCACATGCAAAGAATATTGCCTCCTTTTCCTTACCCTGACTCTGGATCTTCTTCTTCTTGGTCAGATAGTTCTCGGAGGCTTTAGATTATTTATAAATATTATTCCCCTTTTCCTTATCCTTCCTCTTCCTTTTCAAAATAAGGATTATGGATTTTTCATGCCCCATGTCCTTATCAACTTTGAGAATCGGGGTAATAAACCCTGATAGACTCTTCTCATTATTACCCATATTATAATTCAAAACAAAACTAGAGAAGATCTTAGGCAGTGATAATAGTATGAGATCTGTATGCAACTCATCTGGTAATTTAATCCCTAATATGTATAGATTCTCAATGTTTCCAATAATCTTAACTAAATGAGGTCCAAATGGCGCAAACTCTCCAAGCTTTGTAGTGAAAAAAGCATTGGTGATCTCATACCTCTCCTTTCTCACCTTCTCTTGAAAGATATACTGAAGGTGAGACATTATGCTATAAGTATCCATTTCCTCATGTCACTTCAAGAGATTAGTGGTCATGGATGATATCATGAGGCATTGAACATCAGTAGCACCATTCATATGTTTCTCGTAGAGAGAGAGTTCTTCATCACTCGCTTTATTTCCAAGAACAATTAGTAAAGGCTCTTCCAGCACATAAAGGTTCCTCTCATAGAGAAGGATAACCTAAAGGTTCCTTTTCCACTCTTGGAAATTAGTGTCAGTGAGAAGCTTTTCCTTCTCAAGTATAGATAACAATGATATGTTGGATGTCATTTTTATTGTTGTTTCTACAAATTAAGATGAAAAATGTTTTAGTACTTTATCGTGATAAATATAGACAAATAAATTAATTAATATCTATTAGTCTCCCAATATTTCATTAAAACACAATATCCCTCATCATTGGATTCAGAATATCCTATTGCTTGAACATTATAATAGAAAGGATCCTTATTTCCCTTCACATTACCCCAACTAGGGATGGTCAAGAAACTTGAAAGGTTTTAGGTAGGCATTCCAAATTCCAACTGCATTAACTCACATCTCATTGATCTGTTGAGTGGACTCCCAAATCCTAAAATCCTTAATTTTGGATTTCCTCAACCTTTGCCTCTCAATTACACCACATCCTACTAGGGAAATCAACACTTGATGTAAAATAAGTTATTTCAACCCAAAACTTCAAATTAGAATTCCATGATAATTAAAAGCACCCCAACTAGGGTTGTTCAAGCACTTTGAACTATGGTTTTATTCTAACCAAAGTAATGGAAGGCGATACAGACTTAATATTTAATTGAGGGAATTTATCCTTTATGCGTAAATTACCACTTATTATTTTTTGACATGCTTGTTAATGTTAAGTGGTATATACTTAACTGATTACCCATGTATAGATATTATTTATTCATAATCCATTTTTATTTTAGTTCCATATTGTATGCTTATTAGTTCATTAATTGTGTGATTTCATCAAACATCCATAATGAATAACCATACAACTAACAGAAATAAAATAAAGGGTATGATAATGAGATGTATTGTTGGTTAGTTTATCTAGCAGTTGGTAACCTAACCCTGACCTAGGGGAGAAATACCTTGAACTATTTGTGGTTCGTGTTTACAGCTTTCCACCTATCCACCTTTGTATCTCCTTAGATTGGTTTCACCTCGAATCCTAACATGAACTGCCTCCACTATCTTCGGAGCTCCATCCATTACATATGCCATTAACTCACATGAAGTTTATGGGTAAAGGGGGTTTTACATTAAAAAACCATGGGCATATAGGCCCTACATATTAATAAGGATAAGGAATATAGGCCAACAATTTTAATGTAATAAATAAATTAAAAAGGGAACCAGTCACATACAAAGGTTTGGTCAAGCTCATGATCATCCACATACATGTAAAAAATTACATATTTAATAAAACTAGCATTCAATTATTTAATCATTCTTATTAAGATAAATTACACTCAAATCCATTAATCATTATCATTAATTAATCAATTATTTTTTATATTAATCATTTTCTCTATTTCCTTGAGATTATCATTCATAACCTTGTACATAACTTGTGTCTTGGAGGAAACCCAGTGAATCATATCACTTGTTGTGTCCACGGAAGAAAATGTGGTGGACCCCTTGACTAAAGGTCTATCTCAATAGAAGAATGAATATCATGTGAGAGCTAGCGGACTAAAGGTTGTTATTAGTTGTCTCTAGTGCAAGTGGTAGTCTGTTGGAGTTGTTTCCCTAGAAACCAACTTCTTTTTACTTTATGATAAACTAGTATTCATTGGATGAATATTAATAAAATACTTATCACATTGTGATTTTTCTTCTGCATCACATAGTATGTTGTAATTTCCTAAGAATAGTCATTGCACTAAAAGGTCATAGAAGATATTTTCAATGATGAGAACCTAGAAGTTCCATGACACTGTTCTTGAATATATGTTTTATGGTCAGATGATATCATTTGAATAGAAACAAATTATACAGGCTATCATGGGTGGGGACTCATGAAACATTAGAGTACAAGACTCATACAACCTGCCCATCCTGTGAGGGAGGCATGGGTACATGTCTCAAGGGTCACATGCGAGCCATGTGTATACATGGTAGTGCGGGAAGGGCGTGTACCCAAATTTGAAAATATTCATAATAAAAAATATAAATGCGCTTCTTCTATGCATGTAACCTTCAGGTGGTATCATAATATATATCAAATACCTATCACATGTTGTTTAACCTTGTAGTCGGGTCTACATACTGTGTATTGTTTCCAGATTATGTAGATTTAAAAAAAAATTATATTGTGTAACCCTTGAGACATGTACCATCGTGTGGGTGTAAATCTAGGACACAACATGTGATAAGTGTTTGATATATATATATATGTGTGTGTGTGTGTGTTTAATTCGCATCTGTGTAATGTTCAAAGATATTCACATCGTGAATGAGTTGTATAATAATTATAATTATGCGTTCATGCTACATGTCACAAAGAATAAAGTGTATACAAGTATAAATACATGATGGGAAGTTTTTTAGGGTTATTCATCAGGTTGCCTCCAAGGTACAAGTTATGTACCGGGTTATGAATGAGAATATCAAGGAAATTCATAAACCACCCTTTGATACCTCTTGTAGGTTCCAAGCACAATGGAAGCATAGGATGGGTGTGTGCCCAACTTTTTAAATTTTCATAATAGATGATTAATCCGGGATCAATACAATGATGAAATCAAATATCCATAGAATTTAATCAAAGATAAAAGAAAAAGAAAAGAACCTAGAACCGAGAATAGAGGATCGACATATTTTTTTTATAATTAATTTAATTAAATTATAGAATTACCTCCAAGGTGATTCTTTCTTCATTGAGGCTTCTGACCACAGGTTTGAGGAGTGGCTTTGTTGCAATGTATAATCCAAGGATAGGAATCTTGTAGTGGTGATCCACATGGGCTCTACATATCTTCAAATGTCACTGAAGGAGTCTCTGGGTGTTATCACGGAAGATCCTTATGCTTGCGATGTTTGCCTTCAATTGCCTTGATAATAATTTCCAAAGCATTATCCTTGATTTGGTGGAGGATGATCTCTATTGTTCTTGAGAGCATTATTACATAAGGAAGTGTTATCTTATCTCGAGATCTTTTCTCCAAGGATTTTTTGCACACAATAATTTGTTAGCCGGTCAAATGACCCCTTGTCTAATATAAAGAATAATAACAAAATGGGGAATTTAATTCACCATGTAATAAAAAATAATTAGCACAAGTTTTGTTACTTAATTTATTATTCCATGTGAAAACCCATGTCAAATAATAATAGAAATGCTATTATTTCCATGACATGTGATTAACTTTCATGTTATATTTAAATACTATTTTACCAAATAATATGTAATATTATTTATCACCAGACCCATAACTTGGTCTTCCCATCCTCCCCAATATTTACTTGGCCTTGGATAATTAATATTTGTTTATTAAATAAATATTAATTCATTATTCACTGATAAATAAATATTTCATCCAAAATATATTCTCTAAAATAACTAGAAACAAAATAAATGAGATCAGGCATAATTGAATAATTATTAACCCATAATCGAGAATAATATTTATTCAGTTTGTTAAATAAATTATTTAACTGATATACTGGATACACTTAGTGTGTGACCCTCTAGGCCTCTTTCTTGTTGGAATTAGGTGAGCTTGCCTAAAGTCCAAGATTACTGTCTAGAAATAGGTCAAGGCACCCCATAGAAAGAATTTGATGTTACAATGACATGTCACCTCATACGAATGATTACCATGTAATATAATCCCTTTGTCCTGATATCTCCAATCAAACTAGTTGCATGAAATTTCCATCAACCCATATGCTTGATTTCTTATTATTTGACATCCTGGAATAGAAATTTCTTAGAGAACACCATGAACAAGAATTTATTTAGGCTATATCATTTCCATCAAAGGGTCTGAGATATCTACTTATGTAGAAGTGACAAATCTTTTCTCACGTTATTCATTAATGTAGTATTACTTGTGACGCACCCAAAATATCCTACCTCACCGTGAACATATTTCTTCACAGTTTTCATCAATACATCTAATTATGCAAGTCATAATACCTATTAATAGTAATATTAAATTCTAAGACCTGATAAACACGTCCATAGATAGGAATATCCAATGACATTTATGAATGTGGATTTCCTACTGGCGAGTCTTGTTCTCATAATATCCTCCTTGATATTACCAAGGGTGCACACTATGAGAAGGTGCCTCAAAGTTTCATGAGTCCCCACCACTAATAGCTTGAACAATTTGTGTCCCTTCAAATTATATCATTCGGCTATAGAATATATATTCAAGAATAGTGTCATGGTACTTTTAGACTCTCATCATAGCAGGGATCTGCTATGTCCTTTTAATGCAATAGTTATTCTTAGCAAATTATCACATATTATGTCACGTAGAAGAAAAATCATGATTTGATAAGTAGTTTATTAATATTCATCCAATGAATAAATGGTTGTCATAAAGTAAAATAGAAGTCGGTTTCTAGGGCACCAACTCCAACAGACTCTCACTTGGACTAGATCCAACTGATAACAACCTTCACTCTGTTAGCTCCCACATGATATTCATACTTCTCTAGAGATAAGCCTTTATTCAAGGGGTATACCATGTTCTCTTATGTGGACACTCTTCTCACTCTAACTTCACCCCTTTAATAGAAATCCTTCAAGAGGTGATACTTTGGGAGTATTTACTTTGTCTATTGATGTAACCCTATCTCTTTTTCAAGATCCACTGCTGTATTATTATCATAATACAATTTAATGGTATCTTTACAGCTAGGTACCACATCAAGCTCCTGGACAAAGTTCCAAAACTGAATGGCTTCTTTAGCTATATCATAAACTGTTATATATTCGGACTCCGATATAGAATTAGCGACAACTGGATGCTTTGAACTCTTCCAGCTCACAACTCCTCTGTTGAGATAGAAAACATATCCTGATTTCGACTTCAGATCATTATGATCTGTTTGAAAATCAGTATCATCAGACCCTCTGGTGACAAGATTCTCATCTCTTCTATACACTAGGAACATATCCTTAGTTCTTCTCAGATACATAAGGATAGTCTTGATAGCCGTCCAATGTTGTTCTTTAGGATCTTTTTGAAATCTACCTACCATGCTCAATGCATAGGAAGCATCAAGTTTGGTACATAGAATGGCATATATGATAGATCCTATAACTGAACCATATGGAATCTTACTCATCATATCTTTCTCATGTTGTTTTTAGGGACAAATTTTCTTGGGAAGATGTATAACATGTGACACTGGAACCAATACCCTCTTGGATTGTTCCATACTAAATCTCTTTAGTATTTAGTCAATGTATTTACTTTGACTTATTCCAATAAGCCTCTTTTATCTATTACAAATGATCTTGATCCCTAGAATGTAGGCTGCTTCGCCTAATTCGTTCGTGTAGAAGAACTTGTTCAACCATTAATTAACTAACTACATGACTAGCATATCATTTCCAATAAGAAATTTGTCAAAAACAAACACTACTAGTACAACAACCAAATTTTCATTAAACCTCTTGTAAACACATGGCTCACATTCATTCTTAATCAAACCAAATTCTCTTATGGATTCATCGAATCAAGTGTTCCATGATCTGGATGCTTTATTTAATCAATAAATTAATCTCTACAACTTTCATACACCTTTAGCATCACCTGGTGTCATAATCCCTTTTGGTTGTGTCATATAGACATATTCTTGAAGGTTCCCATTAAGGAATGCAGTTTTGAAATCCATTTGCCAAATCTCATAGTCATGGATATTTTCTTGGGATAGTATGGTTATTATAGATTCAAACATGGAAACTGGTGAAAATGTTTCATCATAGTCAATTCCTTGACATTTTTTAAAACTCTTAGCCACTATCCTTTCTTTATAGGTACTAACTTCACTTTCCTTTTTCAGTTTTTTTTTTGAATTCCCATTTAGACACAATGGGATTTACATCAACTAGTGCATCGACCAGAACCTAGACTTGGTTATGATACATGGAATCCATCTCTAAATTCATAACTTCTAGTAATATTACATCTTTTTATCTCTCTACTACTTTCTTGTACAGGATAGGTTCATCATTGTCTAACAATAATTAATCACCTTCCTTAGTGATAAGGAAACCTTATCTATCTCTTTCCCATACCTCTCTTGTTCTCCTATGGAGTTCTTGTGTTTTAGGAACTACCTCTTCCATGGGGACCTGTGGAACTTGTTTCTATACCAACTCATCAATATCTTAATCATTAACTTCATTGAATTCAATCTTACTCCCACTATCCATTTTGAGGATGTGGTCCCTCTCAAGAAAGGCAGTCTATCTGGAAACAATCACATTATTATCTGAGGGGTTGTATAGGTAGTATCCCTTTGTTTCCTTATGATACCCTCTAAAGATACACTTAATTCCCCAAGGGTTCTAGTTTGTTGCCTGATAAAGCCTTAATAAATGCCTCACATCCCCATACACATGTATGCGACAAAGTGGTTTTCTTTCTTCTTTGTAGATCAAATGGAATCCCATTTGCGGCCTTAGTTGTAACTTGGTTTAATTTATATGACATAGTTTTCAATGAATATCCCCAAAAGGATAATGGATTATCTACACGACTCATCTTTGATTGTACCATGTCCAATAAGGTATGGTTCCTCCTTTTACTCACACCATTCAATTTTGGTGTATAAGGTGGAGTCAGTTGAGATAGAATCCCAGACTCCATTAAAAGGTCAATGAACTCTTGGTTAATATATTCTCCACCATGATCTGATCGAATATTTTTTATCTACTTACCAAGATGATTTTTATTTCTTGAACTTCTTGAATTTCTCAAATGACTCAAATGTATACCTCATTAAATAGACATAGCCATATCTACTCAAATATTCGGTAAAAGTAATGAAGTAAGAATATCCACCTCTAGCTTCTACTATAAATGGTCCACAAACATCAGTGTGTACTAATCCTAGAATCAATGTGACCCTTTCACCCTCTCCACCAAATGGTGGTATGGTTATTTTCCCTTGTAAACAAGCGTGACATCTATCAAGTGGATTTATCTTGGAAGAGTCTAAATAACCATCTTGATAGAGCTTTTTCAGGTGCTTCTTATTTACATGACCAAGATGGTTATGCCGCAACTGGGTGTTGTATGAGTCATATGAACTTGGTTGGTTATCAATTACCAGAACTTAGTTCTCATAATTTAATACATACAGACCATTATTTAAATGCATCATACCATAACATATGTTGTCTTTATAAAAGTAACATTTATTTCCAAACGTGAAAATAAATACATCTGTATCAAAACTCAATACATAAATTATGTTCTTGGTAACACTCAGTATATAATAACATCCATGTAAAACCAAAATTATTCCCATCGGCAATGTGAGGTGGTATTCACCAATGTAAAGAGAAGTTATCCTCACACAATTGGTAGCTCGCAGATCCACCTCTCCTCTATAAATTTTCCAAAATCTACTTGGTTCTTTCATTTGAATACAGATGTGATCCCCACAATCTATATCTAATAACCAATTTGTATAATTGGAAATATTTCACTCGATAAATAATGCTCCTTTGGTTTTCCCTTACCTCTGGGTGCAGTTCCTCTTCCAGTGGCTTGACTTGCCACATGAAAAGCATACTACCTCCTTTTACTTTCACTACCTCTGTATCTTCTTCTTCTTGTTTAGACAGTGCTCAGAGGCTTTAGATTGGTTATAAATCTTAAGTCCCTTTATCTTGTCCTTCCTCTTTCTATTCACTATAAGGACTATGGGTTTTCCACTCCCCGTTTACTTATCAACATGGAGAATTAGGGTAAGAAGAACCAACAGACGCTTCTCATTATTTATCATATTATTATTCACAATAAAACTAGAGAAGTATTTAGACAGTGATGATAGTATGAGATTTGTACACAAGTCATCTGGGTATTTAATCCATAAGATTTCCAAATGCTCAATGTAGCCAATAAGCTTGACTACATGTGGTCCATATGGTGCAGACTCTCCAAGATTAGTAGTGAACAAAGTGTTGGAGATATCATACCTCTCATGTCTTGTCTTCTCTTGATAAAGATCCCAAAGGTGGGACAGCATGCTATAATCATCCATTTCCTCATGGTGATTCAAGAGATCATTGGTCATGGATGATATCATGAGGAACTGAACATTTGTTAGTGTCATTCTAATATTTCTCGTACATAGAGAGTTCTTTGTCACTCGCCTCATTTCTAGTTGTAACTGGTAAAGGATCTTTCAGCCCATAAATTCTCCTCTCATGGAGAATGATAACCCAAAGGCGCTTTTCCACTCTTGAAAATTAGTATTGGTGAGAAGGTTTTCCTTCTCGAGTATGGACTGCAATGATAAGTTTGATATCATTTTAATTTTTTTCTCTACAAATTAAGATGAATTGTGTTTTAGTTCTTTATCTTGATAAATATAGAAAAATAAATTAATTAATATCTATTAGTATCCCACTATTTTGATGAAACCCAATAGCCCTCACCATTGGCTTCTGAATATCCTGTTTCTTGTACATTATAATGAAAAATATCCATATTTACCTTCACATTACCCCAACTATAGTTGGTCAAGAAACATGAAATGTTTTAGGTAGGAATTCCAAATTCCAACTACATTAACTCACAGCTCCTTGATCTGTTTAGTGGACTCCCCAGTACTGAAATCCTTAATTTCATATTACCTCATCCTTTTCTTCTTAGTTACACCAAGTACTTCTAGTGCAGTCAACCCTTGATGTAAACTAAGTTAATTCAACCCAAAACATTAAATTAGAATTCCCCGATAATTGAAATCACCCCAACTAGGGTTGGTCAAGCAATTTGAACTATGGTTTGATTCTAACTGAAGTAATGGAATGATATACCAACTTAATATTTACTTGAGGTATTTTATCCTTTATGTGTAAATTTCCACTTATTATCTTTTTACATTCTTGTTAACATTAAGTGTGATATACTTAAGTGATTAACCATGTATATATAATATTTACGCATAAGTCATTTTTTTATTTTAGTTCCATCATATATGCTTGTTAGTTCAATAATTTTGTGATCGTGTCAAACATCCATAATGAATAACCATACAATTGAAAAAAATAAAATAAAGGGTATGATCATGAGGTTTACTATTTGTTAGTTTATCTTTCTATTGATAAACTAACCCTGGCCTAGGGGAGAAACACCTTGAACCATTTAAGGTTTGTGTTTACGGATTTCCACCTGTCCACCTTTGTATCTCCTTGGATTGGTTTTGCATCGACTCCTAACTTGAACCACTTCTACTAGCTTGGTAGATCCATCCATTACATATTATTTTAACTCATGTGTAGGTGAGGGATAAAATGGGTTTTACATAAAAGAAACCATGGGCACGTAGGCCCTACATATTAATGGGGAGAAGGCTTCTAGTCCAACAATTTTAATTTAATAAATTAATTAAAAAGGGAACCAATCACATACAATTGTCTTGTTTATCACATTTTCATCCACATACATTCAACGAATTAAGCATTTAATAAAACTATAATTCAATTCTTCAATCGTTCTTATTAAGATAAATTATTCTCAAATCGATTAATCATTATCTTTAATTAATAAATTCTTTTTATCTTAATCCTTTTCTGAATTTCCATGAGTCTATCATTCATAACCCTTTACATAACTTGTACCTTGGAGGAAACCTAGTGAATACCTTCCAAAAACTACCCATCATGTATTTATACTTTTATACACTTTATTTTTTGTGACATGTAGCATGCACGCAGAATTATAATTGTTATACAACTCATTATTGATGTGTAGATCTTTGAACATTATGCAGATGTTAATTAAACATTTATATATATATATATATCAAACACCTATCACATGTTGTGTCCCAGATTTACACCCACACTAAGGTACATGTCTCAAAGGTTACATAATATAAGAACAAATTTGTTAAATTTGTGTAATCTAGAAGTAGTACATGACATGTAGACCCGAATATGAAACATGTACCCTCATCACCATCCATATGAAGTACATGCCTGGGGAAACAGTGTGTGAGGTGTACTTCATAAATCTTTGCAGTATATGGTGTGTCCAGTGGGCCACATGCCGTGTAGACTCTGTGTTACAAGGTCACTAGCCAGGAAAGTTATGTATGGGATACACGACTTGACCCTGACCCAAATGGACTACACGCCATGTCCAGTGGGCCACACAGAATGTAGCCTAGCTGACCGTGCACTAGTATATCCTAGTCAACACATGGTGTAAGAATTAACCACACCTCATGTCATTAATGCATACAACTTGAGTAATTTCCAAATTAATCCTGATGCATTGAACACAAATACAAGGCGTGTATATCCGACTACACGGCATGCATTCTTGTATTATCTATACATAACCATTGGTGCCTCCTAATGATATCCTCAATTTAATTTTAATCATAAAATTATTCATTTCTATTAGATCTACGAGAAATGATAAGGGAAGAACAGATATCAAAAATCATATTACAAGAATGATTAAACATGTATTGAAAAACAAAATTATTAATGTGTAAATCATCAACAAATTATTTAAATAATTATAAACAAAAATATATCATGTGCTTCTAATGTGATCAGAACCTTCAAGTTGTATCATAATATATATCAAACACCTCTAATACCACTTGTAGGTTCTTGGTGCAGTGGAAGTGCAGGTTGTATGTTTACCCAACATTTCTAATTGTAATAATCTATGATTAATACGGGATCAATACAACGATGAATTCCAATATCCACATAATTGAATCAAAGATAAATGACAAAGGAGAGAACCTAAAAGTGAGAAGAGAGTATCGACATATTTTTTTTATAATTAATTTAATTATATTATAGAATTACCTCCAAGGTGATTCTTTATTTTTTGATGCATCCGACCACGGGTCTGAGGTGTGGCTTCGTTGCGATGTAGAATCTAAGTATAGTAATCTTATAACAATGATCCCAAAGTGCTCCATGTATCACCAGATGTCGCTGAAGGAGACTCTGGGTGCTAGTGCGGAATATCCTTGCACTTGCTATGTCTGCCTTCAATCACCTTTAGAATCTCTTTCAAATCTTTCTCATTGATCTAGTTGAGGAGGATCTCTCTCATTCTTGAGATTTTTCTTAGAGAGGGAAGAGTTCTCTAGGCTCAAGAGCTTTTATCCAAGGATGTTATGAACATAATGGTTGGGTTAGCCAGTCGAATGACCCCTTAGCTAATATAGAGAATAATAACATAATGGGGAATTTAATTCACCAAGTAATAATAAATAATTAGTATAGGTGTGGTTACTTAATTTATTATTCCATGTGAAACCCCATGTCAAATAATAATTACAATGTTATTATTTCCAGGACATGTTCTTATCTTACACATTATATTTAAATATTATTTAACCAAATAATATTTAATATTATTCCTCACCGAACCCATAACTTAGTCTTCAAATCCTCCTCAATATTTAATAGGCCTTGAATAACAATTATTTATTTATTAAATAAATATAACTGCATTATTATCTGATAAATAAATATTTCATCTGTAATATATTCTCTCGAATAACTAGAGATGAAATAAATGTGATCAGGCATACTTGAATAATTATTATATCACAACCACGAATAATATCTATTCAACTTGTTAAATAAATTATTTCACTAAGATACTGGCTACACTTCCTCTACGCCTCTTTCTCATTAGAAATAGGTGGGATTACATAAATTCGATGATTAATATCTAGAAATAGGTCAAGGAACCTAAGAGAAATAAGTTGATGACACAATGGCATGTCACATCATATGAATGTTCACCATGTAATATAATCTATTTTCCCTGATATCTCTAATCAAGCGTGTTTCATGCAAGTGCCATTAACCCATGTGCTCGATTTCTCATTATTTGACTTCCTGGAATTAAACTTTCCTATAAAATACCATGGCCATGGATTTAGTTAGGCTATATAATTTCCATAAAAGGGTTTGATATATCAACTTCCAAAGAATTGACAAATCCATTCTCGTATTATTCATTAATGCAGTATTACTGATGACGCACCCAAAATATACTACCTCACTATTAACATTTGTCGTCATGGTTTTTTGTATAAGGACCAATACACACATTCGTATATAGGAACATCCAATGAAACTTATGAATGTGAATTTCCTACTGGAGGGTCTTGTTCTCATAATATCCTCCTAGATATTACCAAGGGCATACACCATGAGAAAGTGACTCGAAGTTTCATGAGTCCCCACACCTGATAGCCTATATTATTTGTGTCGCTTAAATTGATATCATCTAGATATATAACATATATTCAAGAATAGTGTCATTTCTCATTTGGATTCTCATCATATCAGGGATCTGTTATGACCTTTTAATGCGATAGCTATTCTTAGGACATTATCACATATTATTTCACGCAGAAGAACAATCATGATGGTATAATTAGTTAATTAATATTCATCCAATGAATACAGTTTTATCATAAAGTATAATTAAGTTGGTTTCTAGGGAACCAACTCAAACAGACTCCAACTTTCACTAGATCCAACTACTAACAACCTTCAGTCTGCTAGCTCTCACATGATATTCATGCTTCTCTTAAGATAGGCCTTTAGTCAAGGGTTCCACCATGTTCTCTTCCATGGACACTCTTCTAACTGCAACTTCACCCCTTTTATATAAATCTCTAAAGAGTTGATACTTTTAGAGTATGTTATTTATCTGTTGATGTGACCTTCAATATTTTTCAAGAGCCATCGATGCAGTATTATCATAAACAATGTAATTGAATATTTACTACTAGGTACCACATCAAGTTCCTAGAAAAAGTTTTGAATCTAGAAAACTTCTTTGGCTACATCAGAAGCCACTATATATTCGTAATCGACTAGAGAATTAGTGAAAATTTTCTTCTTTTAACTCTTCTAGATCAAAACTCCTCCATTGAGATAAAAAACTTATCCTAATTGTGACTTCATATCATTTTGATCCGTCTGAAAATTAACATCAGCATACCCTCTGATGACAAGACCCTCATATACTCTATACCCTAGGAAAATATCCTCAGTTCTTATCAGGTACTTAAGTATAGTCTTGATGGCAGTCCAATTTCATTCTCCTATATCTGCTTGATATCTACCTACCATTCTCAGTGCATAATCAACCTCAAGTTTGGTACATAACATGGCATACATGATAGATCATATCGCTGAAGTGTGTGGAATATTACTCATCCTGTCTTTCTCATGTTGTTTTTGGGGACACATTTTTGTGGAAGGATGTATACCATATGAAACTGGAACCAATCCCTTATTGGACTATTCCATACTAAATCTATTTAGTATCTAGTAAATGTATGTACTTTGACTTAATCCAAGAAGCCTCTTGGATCTATCACAAATGATATTGATCCCTAGATTGTATGTCGATTCACCTAATTCCTTCATAAAGAAGCACTTGTTCATTCAATACTTGACTGACTGCAAGACTAGTATGTCATTTATAATAAGAAATATGTCGTCAATATGCACTGCTAGGATAGTGACTGCATTCCCATTAAAATGCTTGTAAACATAGTGTAAAGACCCTTAAATTTCAAGGAAATTTTTTTTTCTTAATTTTCTTTGTAATTTTACAAGAACGCAGTTTCTGACGGCACCTGATTCTGAAGCCTGGTGTGCCCGGAATCATTTTCTGAAGTTTGGCTCGGGTACGTTCAGTGAACGAATGAGTGGGTTTTTCTAACTTTTGAACCGGTGCTCGGAATCAAATTCTGAGGGCACCGATGGAATCGCAGTGCCGGTATTTGCTTAGAAACGCCTCTTCCGGAGTTGCGTTTTCTCGGGTGTGGTTTTTAAATTTTTGGGGTTAAGTTAAGAAATAAAATAAAGTGGTGCGACAACTTTATTTTTATTTCACTTAAATCCACTTAAAATCCACTTAAAGCCACTTGAACTAAGTTTAAGCGGATAGGGTGCAATTTAAAATATCCTACCCTCTTGGTAGGATATTTGTGAGGTGGGGTCCGCACGAGCCCCACCATTTCTTTTCCTCTAAGAAACGCACCTGCGAAAACTTCTCATTAATGAAAGTCAACTGGGGCATTTTATAAAACTCTTAACGCTCCTATTAATTGGACTGTTAAGACGTTACCATTAATTCACTGAATTAATGGTTCATTTCTTAACCTGTTTTTCAAACTATTGGCATAATAATAAAATAAGACCAACACCCTTTCTTCTTGGGTGAGAATTGTTGAGAGGATTTGGAGAAACTGTACCTTCATCCTCCTTCGCGAAGAACACGAAGAACGTGAAGAACGCGAAGAATGCGAAGAACGTGAAGAACACGAAGAACGCGAAGAACGTCGAACCCTCGGAGATCGACGACACGACGCCATGTTCCACGACGCCGATGATTCTCCTTCCACGACTCTTCTTCCGCGACGTTCTTCCCCGCAACAATCTTCGATCATCGACTGCTTGAGGTAGGAGATTGCGGATCTTTTAAATTTCTTTTGTGGATTTTATCCTTAACATGGATTTAATTCGTGAAATTAAATCTGTGTGTTTTCTTTAACCCTCGGAGATCGTCGACGCGACGCCCTTCTGCGACGACGCGACGCCCTTCCGCGATGCGACGATCCTCTTCTTCCACGACGGTCAATCCCGCGAAGAACGCACGTTCGAAGACTACGACGAGGTAGGGGTTTTATTTGAGAATAATATTTATTCCCATGGTTGTTTCTTCTAAAACAAAGAACCCGGATCAAAGTTCAATTTTAATTCATTAAAATTGTGCCTTGTTATGTTTTTCATGTATTGATTGTTATTCCCAATTGTTATCACCTAACGCGGAGGGTGCGGGCCAAACAAACAGGTCCCGACAACCCTCCGCAGTTTTTCGTTGATTTGCGGATTGGCGGGCGACGACAAATGGGGCCTCAAGTTAATTTTGAAGGCTTTGCAGTGAAGAATGAGTCCCAGGACGAACACTGGTGAAGACCACGCGCAAATCGGACCACCGGAGCGCGTCTGGTGGTCCACGGAACCCCCCGCCGGCATGCCACACCGGCACAGTGGCGCCGGCAGCCAGAGGCGGCAGCCGGCAGCGGCTGGCCGCCAAGATGCGGCGGCGCCCGGCGCGCCGCCGGGAAGACCCTCTGCGGCGGCGATGGCCGGTCCCGCGGCCGCGCGGGACAGCGGAGGAGGGACGCGGCTTAAGTCGCATCCGGGTGTCACGGAGTGGCCCCCGTGTGGGGGGCCGCGGCTGCCTTGCGCGGTGCCTGGCCAGTGTCAGCGCGCCGGCCGAGCCGCCCGGCCGGACCGCCGGGTCGGTCCGGGCCCATACCCCCATTTTCGGACCCTTTTCGGGATTTTGCTCATAACTTGAGCTACGGGCCTCTGAACGACGCGCCGTCTGCGGCGATGTGATCCTTGGATCGAGACGGTCGTTTTGGTATATCACACTCAAGGTTTCGGAATACTTTGGGTTCAGCAGGGTTGGTTCGTACACGAAACCAACCAGGCCCTCGAAGCGGAAACGCTCATATCTTGAGCTTCGGACGTCCGATTGACGTACCGTCAGCTTTGATGGATTCCTCTAAGTGAGACGGATCTTTTGACTTACTCTACCCGAGGTTTGGACGC
Organism: Viscum album; assembly: GCA_963277665.1. Lineage (NCBI taxonomy): Eukaryota > Viridiplantae > Streptophyta > Magnoliopsida > Santalales > Viscaceae > Viscum > Viscum album. The sequence goes on along the minus strand of OY728146.1, from coordinate 635,068,287 downwards.
AAGTGGAGTATGGTCGGGTTGGTTTTGCCTTAAAAAACCAACCGGGCCCCTGGAACGAAAAGGCCAATAACTCTCAGACCGGGCGTCCGATTGACGCGCCGTCTGCGACGTTGAGTTCCTGTTGACGATACAAAACTTTTGGATATATCAACCCTGGACTATGTGTCAGTTGATGTATCAGCCCTCGGCTCATGGAGCGGACCCTCCCGAGTGAGCTTGCTGTGTGCGGGAACCCTAGAGCTGGCTGCGACTACGACGACGACGACAGTACAGAGATCCTCAGTGGATTCGACGACGACTGTACAGAGATCCTCAGTGGATTCGACGGCGATGATTACAACACTTAGCGATCCTTTGTGGGTCAGTGCTACCGATCATGTGTGGGTCTGATCCTGTGTGGGTCAGCGCTCAGCGGTCCTATGTGGGCCAGTGCCTACAGATCCTGTGTGGGTCCGATCCTGTGTGGGTCTTTGCGGTGGTTAGTTACCTATCGATCCTGTGTGGGTCAGATCCTTTGTGGTTCATTGCGGGGGTTAGTACCTATCGATCCTTTGTGGGTCCGATGGCTTAGATGAATCAGTGGCAATATCTGGTCATCTTTATCGTCATATGAAGAAGTATACATGTGTGATCTGAATCTTGTTTTTCTTTCCTTTGTGGATTGTGTTGTGTTATCCTGTGTGGGTATACATTTTTCTTTCCTGTGTGGACTGGGTTGTGCTTAGGTTCAGATGTTGGAGCCGAACGAGAATTGATGACTTAGGTATATGTATGGGCATATACCTAAGTCGTGTCAGATGTTACTTCGTGATTGTATATTTCCTTTGTGGTTTATCCTTTGTGGATTCTGGGAGACCTTCGGGGGTCTCGGGGTCCCTACTGAGTAGCTTATACTCACCCCTGCACGGACTATGCCCGCACTACGTTGTGTTTGTTACAGAGGACGGACAGCGTTGATCGTGGTTGAGGCTTGCGGAGCAGGACAGTACCTAGAGGTGGACCACTGGGCGGGACGTACTCGGAGCGGTCCGCTGGACCTGAGGAGCAGTGGAGGCTATCTGTACCCACCCTTCAGGTGAGATTTCCAGTGGACAACTCGACTTTGCAGTTTTACTTTTCAGTTGTTGTTTTCCCTTTCCAGTTGTACTTTACTTTCAGTTTGGGTTTGTATTCTGGCCCACTTAATTTTCCGCACTTACTGTTGTACCAGTTTTTACTTAGTGTTTACTTTTGCATGCTTGCTCTGTGGTGTTTGTGGTTTACTTTACAAAGGAAATGCCTTACCTTTTACCAGGATTTACGCCTTGGTGCTAGTCACCAGCCCCTGGCCTATGGAAGGCTGGCTTGGGGTAGTCACGTCACGGGCCCCGAGGATGGGTCATGACACGTAGGGTTCAAATTCATTTTTAATGAAATAAAATTATTTTATGGCTTCATAAAATTTAATGTTTCATGGTCTAAATGCTTTTTTTTAATTCATAAATGTATCTCTTCAACTTTCATACCCTTTTACCATCACCTGGGGTCAAAAAACCTTCTGTTTGTGTCATATAGACATCTTCCTGAAGGTTCCCATTAAGGAATGCAGTTTTTACATCCATCTTCCAAATCTCATAGTCATGGAAATCTATGGAAAGTATGATTCTTAAGGATTTAAACATAGAAACTAGTGAAAATATTTCATCATAGTTAATTCCTTGACACTATTTAAAACCTTTAGCCACTATCCTTTCTTTATAGGTATTATCTTGACCTTCCATGTCCAGTTTCTTTTTGAATACCCATTTACACACAATAGGATTTACAAAAATTAGCACATCAACCAAAACCCAAACTTGGTTCTGATACATGGAATCCATCTCAAAATTCATAGATTCTATCCATCGTATAGCTTTTGATATCTCTATTGAATCCTCATAGGAGAGAGGTTCATCATTTTCCAATAATAATGAGTCACATTCCTTAGTGACAAGGAAACGATATCCCTATATCCCCTTATGTCTCTTGTTCTCATATGCAGTACTTGTGTTTCAGGAACTACCTCTTCCATGGGGACCTGTGGAACTTTTTCCTGTACCAACTCCTATGTATCTTGAGCATCAACTTCATCAAAGTCAATCTTTCTCACACTATCCTTTTTGAGTATGTGCTCCCTCTCAAGAAAGACAACCTATCTAGAAAAATTCACTTTTTTCTGAGGGGTTGTATAGGTAGTATCCCTTTGCTTCCTTGGGATACCCTATAAAGATACACTTTGTGCCCCATGGTGCTAGTTTGTTTCCTAAGAAAGCCTTAACAAATGATTCACATATCCATACATGTGTGTGTAAAAAATGGGTTTCTTTCCACTCCATATATTGAAGGGAAACCCATTTTCTGCCTTAATTGGTACTTGGTTTAATGTGTATTCCATATTTTTCAATGAATATCCCTAAAATGATTATTGATGGTCTTCATGACTCATCATCAACCTTACCATGTCTAGTGAGTTACGGTTCCTCCTTTCACTAACACCATTAAACTATGATGTATAAGGTGGATTGAGTTGATATAGAATCTCATACTCCTATAAAAGGTCGATGAACTCTTGGTTAAGATATTATTCACCTCAATCTGATCATAGATTCTTTATATTCTTACCGATCTGATTATCTACTTCATTCTTGAACTCTTTTAATTTCTCAATGGACTTGGACTTATACCTTATTAAGTAGACATATCCATATCTACTCTAGTCATCAGTAAAAGTAATAAAGTAAGAATATCCACCTTTAACTTCTACTAGAAATGGTCCACACACATTAGTGTGTACCAATCCTAGAAGCTTTGTGGCCCTTTAACCTTATCCACCAAATGGTGGTTTGGTCATTTTTCCTTGTAAACAAGTGCGACATATATTTAATGGCTTTATCTTTTAAGAGTCTAAATAACCATATTGATAGAGCTTTGTCAGGCACTTCTTGTTTACATGACCAGAGCAGTGATGCCACAACTGAGTGTTGCATGAGTCATGTGAACTTGGTTCATTATCAATTTCCAACACTTGGTTCTCATAATTTAATACATACATGTCGTTATTTAAATGTTCCAGAGCATAACATATGTTTTCCTTATAAAAGTAACAACATTTATTTCTGAACTTGAATATAAATCCATCTGTATATAAACTTGATATAGAAGTTATGTTCGTGGAAACACTAGGTATATAATAAAATCCATTTAAAACCGAAATCATTCTCATCAGAAATGTGAGGTGGTAGTCACCAACGGAAAGAGCATCCAACCTCTCACCATTGGCAGCTCACAGATCCACCTCTCCTCTGGAAATTTTTCAGAATCTACTATGTTACTTCATTTGAATATATATGTGATCCCCACAAGTTGTATCTAATACCAAATATGTAAAAATATAAATATTTCACTCGATAAAAAATGAATTGTTGGCTTCCCATTGCCTTTGGGTGCAGTTCCTCTTCCAGTGGCCTGACTTGCCACATTCAAAGCATACTGCCTTCTTTTCCTTGATCGGCCTCTAGATCATCTTCTTCTTGGTTAGACGGTTCTCGGAGGATTTATATTTTTTATAAATCGTAGGCCCCTTTTCCTTGTCTTTCCTCTTCCTAGTCACCATAAGTATTGTGTGTTTTTCATGCCCTATGTCCTTATCAACTTGGAAAATCAGGGTAAGAAGCTCTGATAGATTCTTCTCATTATTTCTAATTTTATAATTCAAAATAAAACTAGAGAAGGTCTTGGGATGGGATGATAGTATGATATTTGTACGCAACTCATCTAGTAATTTATTCCCTGAGATGTCCAGACACTCAAAGTATATAATAAGATTGACTACATGTGGTCCAGCTGGTGCAGACCCTCCAAGCTTAGTAGTAAAAAAATTGTTCGAGATCTCATACCTCTCATGTATTTTCTTCTATTTATAGAGATCCCAAAGGTGATACATCATGTTATAAGCATCCATTTCCTCATATTGATTCAATATCTCAATGGTCATGGATGATAGCATGAGGCACTGAAAATCTATAGCATTATTTAGATGTTTCTCATACAAAAAGAGTTCCTTATCACTCGCCTCATTTCTAGGTGCAACTGGTAAAGCCTCTTCCAGCACATAATGTTTCCTCTCATAGATAAGGATAACCCAAAGGCGCCTTTGCCACTCTTGGAAATTAGTTTCGATGAGAAGGTTTTCATTCTCAAGTATGGATCATAATGATATTTTTGATGATATTTTTTATTTTTGTTTATTAAAATTAAGATAAACAGAGTTTTAGTACTTTATCTTGATAAATATAGACAAATAAATAAATTAATATCTATCAGTCTCCCACTATTTTGTCAAAACCCTATAGCCCTCACCATTGGCTTTATAATATCCCATTTCTTGGACATTCTAGCGGCAAGGATTCATATTTCCCTTCACATTATCCCAACTATGGTTTCTCAAGAAAATAGAAAGTTTTTAGGTAGGCATTCCAAATTCCAACTACATTAACTCATAGCTCCTTGATCTGTTAAGTGGACACCCAAATCCTAAAATCCTTAATTTTAGATTTCCTCAACCTTTGCCTCTAAATTACACAAAGTCCTTATAGGGCTATCAACCCTTGATGTAAACTAAGTTAAGTCAACCAAAAAAATTTAAATTGTAATTCCCTGATAATTGACATCACCCTAACTATGGTTGGTTAAGCACTTTGAACTATGGTTCGATGATGAAACACTATACTAAATTAATATTTAATTGAGAGATTTTATCCTTTATGCACAAATTTCCACTTATTATATTTACATATCCTTTTTAATTTTAAGTTGGATATACTTAAGTTATTAACCATGCATAGATAATATTTACACATAAGCCATTTTATTTTAGTTCCATATTGTATGCTTGTTAGATCATTAATTATGTGATTGCATCAAAAATCCATAATGAATAAACATACAACTAATAGAAATAAAATAAAGGGTATGATCATGAGATTTACTATTTCATAGTTTTTCTAGTAGATAATAAACTAACCCTGGCCTAGGGGAGAAACACCTTGAACCATTTAAGGTTCATGTTTACATCTTTCCACCTATCCACATTTGTATCTCCTTGGATTGGTTCACCTCGACTCCTAACTTGAACCGCCTCTACTGGGTTTAGATATCCATCCATTACATATGATTTTAACTCACATGCAGGTGATGGGTAAAAGGGGGTTTACATAAAAGAAATCATGGGCTCGCAAGCCCTACATATTAATGAGGAGAAGGCACGCAGACCAACAATTTTAATTGAATAAATTAAAAGGGAACCAATCACATAAAAAGGTCTAGTCTATCTCATGATCATCTACATACATGAAATTAATTACTCATTTAATAAAACTATCATTCAATTATTTAATCATTCTTATTTAGATAAATTACACTCGAATCAATTAATCATTATCTTTAATTAATCTATCCTTTTTATCTTAATCCTTTTCTGAATTTTCTTTATATTCTCATCCATAACTTTGTATATAACTCGTACCTTGGAAGAAACTTGGTGAATACCCATACAAAACTACCCAGAATGTATTTATAATTGTATGCACTTTATTCTTTGTGACATGTAGCATGCACTCATAATTATAATTATAATACAACTCATACATGATGTGCAGATCGTTGAACATTACATAGATGTTAATTAAACATATATATATATATATATATAAACACCTATCAAATGTTGTATCCCAGCTTTACTCCCATAAGAAGGTACATATCTCAAGGGTTATGTAATATAATAATAAATTTTTTAAATCTGTGTAATTAGGAAATAGTATACGATAGTTGATCCAACTACACGGCATGTACTCTCCTCACCATCCATCTAAACTATGCGCCCGGGGAAACGGCATGGGAGGTGTACTTAAAAAATCATTAGAGTACACAGAAGTGATGAGTGGGTCAGTCGTCGTGTATACTCTATGATACATGGTCACCAGTTGGGCAAGCCGTGTATGGGATACATGACTTGGCCCTGACCCGAAGGTACTACACACCGTGTCTAGTGGGCTACATAGTGCGTAGTCCAGTTGACCGTGCACCAATATATCCTGGTCAACATGCGGTGTAATAATTAACTAAACTACATGTCATTAATGCATATGGATTGAGTAATTTCCAGATTAATCCTGATGCAATGAACACAAATACACGGTGTGTAAATCTGACTACACTGCGTGTATTCTTGTGTTATCTGGACAGAACCGTTGGTGCCTCCTGATGATATCCTTGATTTAATTTTAATCATAAACTTATTCATTTCTGTTAGATCTATGAGAAATGATAAGTTAGAAATAGATCTCAAATTTTAGATTACAAGAACTATTAAACATGAATTGAGAAACTAAATTACTAAAGCATAAATCATTAATGAATTATTTAAATAATTATAATAAAAAATATGATCCCTTTGATACCACTTGTAGGTTTCTGGCGTAGTGAAATCATAGGTTGGGCATGTACCCAACTTTTCAAATTTTCATAATCGATGATTAATCTGGGATCAATACGATGATGAACACTAGTATCCACAGAATTGAATCAAAGATAAAATACAAAGGATAGAACCCAGAATCGAGAAGATAGGATCAACATATTTTGTTTATAATTAATTTAATTAAATTATAGAATTACCTACAAGGTGATTCTTTCTTCATTGATGCTTCTTACCATGGGTCTGAGGTGCGTCTTCGTTGCAATGTAGAATCCAAGGATAGGAATCATCAAGTGGTGATCCACATGTGCTCCACGTATCTCCGGACTTCACCAAATGAGTCTCCAGGTGCTGGCATGAAAGATCCTTATGCTTGCGATGTCTTCCTTCGATATCCTTGAGAATCACTTCCAAAGCGTTCTCCTTGATCTGGTGGAGGAGGATCTCTCTCATTCTTGAATGTGTTCTTAGAGAGGGAAGAGTTCTCTATGCTTGAGAGATTTTCTCCAAATATGTTGTGCACACAACAGTTGGGTTAGCCAGTCGAAAGACCCCTTGGATAATATAGAGAATAATAAAATAATGGGGAATTTAATTCACCAGGTAATAAAAAATAATTATTACAAGTTTCGTTACTTAATTTATTATTCCATGTGAAACCTCATTTCAAATAATAATAAAAATGCTATTATTTCCCTAACATGTGCTTATCTTTAATGTTATATTTAAATATTATTTAACAAAATAATATTTAATATTGTTTCTTACCAAATCCATAACTTGGTCCGCCAATCCTCCTCAATATTTACCAGGACTTGAATAATGACTATTTATTTATTAAATAAATATAACTTCAATTTTTGCCATTAAATAAATATTTTGTCTGCAATATATTCTCTCGAATAACTAGCGATGAAATAAATTAGATCAGGCATACTTGAATAATTATTTAACCACAATCGGAAATAATATTTATTCAACTTGTTAAATAAATAAATTATTTAATAGTGGTACTGGCTACACTTAGTGTGTGACCCTCTAGGCTTATTTCTTGTTGGCATTAGGCGGGCTTGCCTAAAGTCCAAGATTAATATCTAGTAATGGGTCAAGGAACCCAAGAGAAAGAAGTTGATGTCATAATGACATGTCACCTCATATGAATGCTTACTGTGTAATATAACCTCTTTGTCCTGATATATCCAATCAAGTGAGTTTCATGCAAGTGTCATCAACCCATGTGCTCGATTTCTCATTCTTTGACTACCCAGAATTGAACTTTCCAAGAGAAAACCATGACCATGAATTTAGTTAGGCTATATTATTTCCATCAAAGGTCCTGATATATTTACTTATGTAGAAGTGAAAAATCTTTTCTCGCATTATTTATTAATGCAGCATTACTCATGACACACCTAACATATCATATCTCAATGTGAATATCTATTGTCATGGTTTTCTTCAATAAATCTAAGTGTGTGAGTCATAATACCCATTAATAATTATCTTAAAGTCTAAGGACCAATACCTAAATTCGTAGATAGGAACATCCAATGACACTTATGAAGGTGGATTTCCTACAGGTGAGTCTTGTTCTCATAATATCTTCCTAGATATTACCAAGGGCACACACCATGAGAAGGTGTCTCAAAATTTTCTGAGTCCCCACCCCTAAAATCCTGTATCATTTGTGTCCCTTCAAATGATATCATTTGTCCATAGAACATATATTCAAGAATAGTGACATGTCACATCCAGGTTCTTATCATAATAGGGATCTGTTATGGCCTTTTAATGTGACATCTATTCTTTGGACATTATCACATTCTATGTCATGCTGAAGAATAATCCCGATGTGATAAGTAGTTTATTAATATTCAACCAATGAATATAGGTTTATCATAAAGTACAAATAATTTTTTTTCTAGGGTACCAACTCCAACAGTACACAGTGTGTAGATCCTACTACATGGCGTGTACCCTCCTCACCATCCATACGAAGTACATGTTTGGGGAAACATAAATATAACATGCGCTTTGGCTACGCCCAGAACCTTCAAGTTGTATCAGAATATAAATCAAACACCTATAACATGTTTTTTAACCTTGTAGTCGGATATACACATCTTGTATTGTTTCCAGATTATGTATATTTTAAAAAAATATATTATATTATGTAACCCTTGATACATGTACCTTCGTGGGGGCTTAAAGCTGGGGCACAACATGTGATGAGTGTTTAATATATATAATTAATGTAACACCCCACGGTTTTGAAAATAAATTTTGAATACAACAAACACTGAGCCTATACAAAACACCACTTTATTATGACTTATCCAGTAAACAAAATTTTTTCCACCTCTGTGTTTTGAAATTTGAAAAACCGACATACACAATTGCATTCAATAAGATATTTAGAGTCTGATAAGACAAACTTAATTTTTGGTAAATAGTAACGTACACATATGAATAGTAATATGAATAGTAATATGAATAGTAATATGACCCTTATGAATAGTAAATAAAATTATTATTTTATTTTCATAAGGTTATAAGATAATGATATATTGATTAATTTTTCAATGTGATATAAAACGAATTATAGTTTTAAAATTGTTATTTTTCGAATAAACTATAATTTTATTTAAAAATTTAACTAATATTATTTATAAAAAAAATTTAAACAATGGAGTTCATTTTTTAATTTTAAACATCAAAAAATGGTTAGGGTGAATTTTTCAGATTTTTCTAAAATACTAGAATTGTTTATGAATAGTAAAATACAATAATTTACTGTATATATACATTATCAGTTTAATTCACTATTCCTAGCATCACGGCTGATGTAATAACATTTATTTTGAACTCACATGCACTTATTACTACTATGGGTCACATGAATAAACACTATTTGATGTCTTGAGGGAAATATTAAAATAATGAATAAGACATTCACAAATCACTCCTCTCATCAACTATAACCCCCCCCCCCCCTCACTCCCTCTTCTCTTCACTACTCTAAGCCTTTAAGATCCTCAATGTTCTGCCTAAATACCTTTATCTAGTCACTCCTCACGTCCAGAAGATCTTGGTATTTCCAAAAGACCAAAACCCCTTCCCTTAAAGAGATTCTCAAGGAGGTGAATTCAAGAGGTAAATTCACATTCTATTTCTTTCAATTTCATTTCAAGTTTTTTGCTATTGTTATCCTATCCTCATATATTATATCCAAATGAACATTATAACTCTAGTATCATATATATACTAGAATTATATCATGTGAATTTGAACCATCATCAATATACTTACTTTATATCCCTCTTATTTTATAAATGAAATCATTGTATGTGAGGTGTCAATTTACAACCTTCGTGGATGATGAAGTTTCATTCTTTAATTTCCCCTTCACTACAGGTCATGAAACCATTTTTATGGCTGAAACAAGCTATAATATATGTATTATAACCTATTTAATATTTATGAACCATTATATATACATAATTTTAAATCATATGACCAAACTAGTTCCTAATAATCAATATACCGCTAAAATAATCTAAGTGATTGTCGTTACTATTTCATCTATTGATTCATCCTCATTCCATGTAACCATGTGATATAAATAAACATTAACACATATTTATGTTCATAAATAATATTTAAATTCAATTCTGAAGATTTACATTCATTCTACATAAACTCCATTACTTAAAAACAAGTGAACTGATTATGAAAATGAAAAAAACGAACACTTCGGAACGATAGAATTCAATATTATAACTTATCAATAAGGACATAAATGAACTAAAAAATTATTATAAACAAAATAAATGTCTAATATGTTCTTAATTAAGTTATTAATGAGTCTAATCTCATATTTCAGGACCATAAGTTCAAGATCATAACATTCGGACTTAAAGTAAGGGTTCCCTACCCGAACCTCCATTTTCATTCGAGTTACTTTTATTATCTACTTAACTCAATTAAATTATTTTCCATTCATGTGTAATACTCATAAATTATGTTTTAATATTATATATATGTGTACCAACCATAATACTACCTTCATTTATGGGATAGTAATATGTTTTTAAAGGAACTTTTAAAATTCTTTCTGAAATACAAGCCCAATCCAGGGGAATTTCCCAAATTCTTACCTATTTTCAAGGACACTATATAATCTATTTTTAGAAACCATTGTTTTTCTAAAATCAATAATTTTATTATTAAAATACTATAATGCTTCACTTATGGATTTATACAAATATTTTTCCAAAAGAACACTTCTTTTCAAAGTAAAGGAGTATTTATCTCAAGAATTACTTGATTATTTTATAAGAGTGTTTTCATCTATTTCAACACTCTTATTGATTCTTATGTATTTTTGGGACTAATATATTATGATATAGTACTCCATATTCAATTTAATGGATTATTATTAGTTTTAATATGGATGTTCTATCCTAAAACCATTCACCAATTTACCCTAAATGGTTAGTGTTTAAGCTTAACATTCAGGAAAAGTTATTTATATTTCATATGTTATTTTTAATATGAATGTATATGTGGTTTATGTTTATCCCCGCTCATATGAGGAATGAATTGTAATTATTATGTGATGGATGGGGCCCTATATATCCCCTCTATGCACCGGTTGGTCTCATGAGACAAATAGATATGGACTTTCCTGAGGCCTTGCCCATTTTTGAGATATGGTTTTGGTTGAGGCCTTAATCATTTTTAGACGTCTTGGTTGAGGCATTGATGTTAGGTTTCAAAATGTCTGGCATATGCTTTTCTCTCATTATGAAGCTATAAATTGATAGTTCATCTGTTTATTCTACTAGTAGAATACCCATGATTATTTTTTATAATGGAAATATTTACTTATCTCATATTCCTTTCATATTATGTTCAAGTTTATTTTTAAAGGCAAGTGTTCTCAATTATTCAATGTGCCTAATGTTTATGTTATATTCCACTGTAATGTTTACCCTTACTGAGCATTTCAGCTCACCCTTATTATGTTTCATTTTATCTAGGACATGAAGAGGTATATTATGACTGACTTTCAGGGATAATATTAGAGTGGTGGTTGTTCCTAGTGGAACATTTATTTTGTTTTTGTTTTTAAGTTGTAATGTTGAACTTATATATGTATCTTGTTTCAAAAATCTAATAAACTACTTTTTCCTTTAGGATGCATATTCTTTGTTTATATGCCAATGTAGTAAAAAAGGCATTGGCTCTGGGAAATTGGGGTTGGGTCCTTACAGTTGGTATCAGAGGAATTTTAGTAGAAAACATGGAAACTAGATTTAGAAAACATAGATTAAGGAAAAAACCCCTAAGAGAGTCTTTGAGGATAGAAATACAAGAACATACAGGTATTTTGGTAAGGAATATATTATGTGGATCATTATAGAAAATGCATCCCTATCTGGATACTACAAGTGGGCATGGTTCTAGCACAGATGTACATAGGTTTGGAAACTCTGACAATGATTTTTGGGCTTGACCCGGGGTATCTAGGTACACGATAATGGGCCTTACTGTGCACCTAGTTTGACACTTCTGGGGGATATTCTTAGGATAATTCACATTTTATTTACACGACATTATGAAGGATTTAAATGTAAATTTTTCATCAAAGAAACCATGTTTGTGATTATGGGATTAGCCATGCATAGGATATCAATTTATGATAAGTATTTTTATATGTTAAGATTACACATTATGATTCATAACCTAATCTAGTGTTTTCCATTATCTGGAAATGGTACCTAGTTGAATAAATGGAAACCCCATTAACACACATATCCCATGTACGGATTTCCCTCCAATGTAACACCCCGAGCTTCCATGATACACTTCTCATTCAATAATGCAATAGCTTGCATTGTACGCAACTTCGAGTTCTAACACACACCACAACTAATCAAAGTAGCCGTTATGAATAGTAATACATACTTTTTGAAATTTTATAAATTTTATCTTTCCAAATGGACTTCGTTTTAGTATTTGGAATATCAGAGTTATCCAAAGCTGAAATTTTTGTACTTTTCTGAGAACTTCCAATTTTTAATGAATAGTGAAAAATACTTAAAAACAACTTTATTAATAAAAATAATTAATAGTGATAAATTATACTATTGAGTGGTTTTAAAGTATAATTAGAATATATTTTTACCACTTTATCCAATGGTGGTCATTAGAATTAATTTCAATTTGAAATTGGACATAAACAATTGTCAATCTTTTGATATATATTGTTTCTTAAAAACACGCTATTTGTTGTGACAGCGGGAATTAATTATAAAATTAATTAATGCAACTTATATGTTTGTAATTTTGTAAAATATACATCATTTTTGAATTCGGAATATCAATTATATCTTAGGGTGAAATTTTGGCATTGTTCTGAAAAACTTCAATTTTTGATGAATAGTGAAACCACTAAGTGGTAGTTAAAAAACTGATTTTTCATTTAAATGAAACATTACCACTTCTGTGATTTGATTTTAAAAAATCCAACATACATGGTTTTCATTAGGACGTAAAATTTGGTTCAATGGGATTAAAATAATTTTTTGGTGAATAGTAACTTTTAAGTTTAATTAATCGCGATTAAAGGTAATTAGTGAAATTTAAGGTAAAAATGATATTATAAAAACATGAAAATACCTTTACACTTGTCCTACCCCTATTTTATGTGTCATGTCCGACCAATACAATACATGGGTCAACTTGGGGACCCCATGGAGCCACTTTGGTAGGAAAATAACATAAATAACTTTTTATTTAATGTTAAAATAAAAATGTCACAAACAAGAGTTGTTTTACTAAAACAATTTTTAAATGGGGTTATACAAGTAATATTTTTGACTATAAATATTAATTAGAAAGATAAAAAGATTTCCTAAATAATTATATTTTTTTTATAATTTTTTGACATTAAATAAATTAAATTATTGATGACACCATGATGATGCAGCGATTACCTCATTTATTAACAATTTTAATAAAATGGAAGGATAATGGAAAATATAAGAATTACACATGTCCAAAGCCTATTGGATGAGAATATTTCGAACCCTTATCACCTTAGCCTTGAATTATATAAGTGTGGGACCTTTAGAATCCGAAATGCATTGTATAATAAAGTAACATTTTATTACTTTCCAAGAGTGCCCCTCCTCTCCACTTATAAAAGGCCCTCACCACTACCACCTTACTCACACTTTCAAAGCCTTTTGGCTCGTCCAAACTCTTCCCAAATACTCTCCCAACTTCCCTCCCTTACTCCTAGAAGCCTCACTTTGGGCATAATTCTTCCCAAGTAAGCCTTTGGCTCAAATCAAAAAAGAGTTACCCAATTTTAAGGTAATGTCTTCTCTTATGTTACTTTGTTTTATTTTGCTTCTCCAACCACCTAAACTCTTTTATCCATTTATTTTGTAAAAACACCAGTATCCTCAATATACTAGGATTTTGTTATAATAATTATTTGAGCTACACTTACACACACCTACATCTAATGGTTAAAGAACATACTGTTTCTGTGGATGGTGAATTTCTGCCTCATGAAATGATGATTGTTCAACACTCATATAACACCTTCAAAGGTGGCCATTAAGATGTAACTCTATTTATATATGATATATAATATGTTTATGTTTTACTTAAGGTTCTGTATTTTTCATTTATGGCATACCTTTATTGTTTCCATTATGGGTAAACGCGATATTTTCATTTTAGGAAGTGCGGACTATCGCCCCTTCAAAGTGATTTGAATCGTTAATGTCATATGTGGGATGTATAAAGGATGGAGTAAATGATATTATATATGATATTATACTGTAATTATAATATAACTTTATATCATTATGATTTAATTAAATACAAAATATAAATGAAAGTAGCGTTCATGCGTACGTACGGCTTACCATCTCCATGAACGGTGCATTTCATTTCTTACCTCTAAACATTATGGAATATTATAAATGCATGTATATACTGGATATATATGAGATATATGATATCTATATCATGAATATAATTTTGGATATAATGGATATTTCACCACATGAACAACTTGTAATTATAAGAAGTTTATTTTTGACTCAAGTAGCAAAGATCGACAAAACTACCGTTATTAACTTAAATAATTACATAATGTTCATAACATGGTAATAAGTGATATAAAAGGAATAATGAACATGAAAAAGGTTCTTAACTAAATATAAATTAACTCTAGTTTATTATTCAGGAGGTTAAATAACGATCGAGTCAAGTCGGACTTGAGGTAAGGGAATTTCTTAACCCAATTTTCATTCTTTGGGTTAATCTCCTACTTTGAAATTATGTCATGATACTATTATATCCTATATTTTATTTTTAATTTCATTATGTTTAATTATATTGAATACACATAATAGATCTACTTTATTTAAAAAAAATGATCTTTGTAAGGGTCTTCGTCTCAATCTCCTTTCATTGAGGCATATTTTGTTTTATACACAACTTTCTTTTATACGGTGTATAAACCCCTTTGACTTTTACGTTTATTCAAAAGGAATATTTTTTTATACAAAGCGTTTTACTAAATGACAAAAAGGGAATGTTTTTATTGCCATACATATGAGGCGACAACGACTTCTCCACCGCCGTGACCATTATTTGAGTTTCGGCTTCCTCTACAAGCCATAACTTTTTTTTAATGAAAAATAAATAAAAAGTTTTAACTTTATTTTATTTTGGTATTGAAAATGGTTTTGAAAGTTTTTTTATTATATCAATGTGTTTTATTGATATCTTGTGATTGAAATGTGGAAATGTTATGTTTCCTTTATGCATGTTTTATGTGATACGATTATGTTATGGTTTATGATATGTTTAAACCTATTCATATGAGGAATGCATTGGACTTAATAAGTGACGGGTGGAGCCCACTACAGCTCCTCGATGCATCGGTAGGTCTCATGAGACAAACTAGTGTCTTGGCACGAGTCCTTGACAAAATATTATTTGTGGTCTTGGCACGAGGCCTTGGCTACGTGGTTATGATAGTCTGGCATTATGCATTCCATCATTATGAAAGTGGTTATTGATATTGCATGTGATTATTCGACTAGTAGAATATCCATGTGAGTAAGTATATGGAATTATTTAATTTAACTTTTGTCATATTATGCTGAAGTTCAAGTTTAAAAAGGCTTTTGTTTTAGTTATACATTGCCTTAAATGTTAATGTTTATTTACGAAAGCTTCCATAATATTGTTATCCTTACTGAGCATCTGAGCTCACCCCTTTCAATGTTTTAATATTTTCTAGGATGTGAAGAAGTATTTTATGAATGAACTGAAGGGATAGTCAGAAGGGGATATGAGTGTGGACTATGGAGACCATGTTATTGTAGTTTTTCACTTTATGATGTAATGAAACTTTTATGAATGTATCTAGTGTTTCCAAGGCTACTAAACTAATCAGTCTTTCGAGACTTGATCTTTTGTGATCATGCCAATGTTACGAAGTAATGCACCGACTCTGGGTAGCTGGGGTTGGGGCGTTACATCCAATGCAAGATAATGATGTTAGATCTAGAGCTAAGATTGGTGCTGAGAAACTTATAACTATACTGGGACAACTGACTCAGGTTATGAACAATAACCTTAACCGTATTAATCATCCTAATCCACAATGTGGAGGATCTATTTAGTATTTATTTATGTGAAAACATCCTCTATCATTCAATGGGACTACAAACACATTTGTTGCTGAGTAGTGGATAAGTTCCCTAGATAATATATTTCTCTCTTTGAGATGTAACGAATGAGAGAAGGTCATCATGGAGGTCTATCTTCTATTGGTAGATGTGAATAAATGGTGTTTATTAATCTAAGACACAAAGGATAGGGAAAAGATAGAAGATATGGAATGGAGGGACTTTAAGGAAATATTCCTAGTGAAATACATTCCTCATGAACAGCGAGCGGATATGGAAAGGAAATTTCTGAATTTGAGGGAAATGGAAGATGAGAATATTTAAAAGTTTGAAAATAAATTTGTATGGTTAGAAAGGCATGCTATGTAATACATACATAATCCAAAGAGAAAAATTGATCGATTATTTGATGGCCTAAATCCATTCCTCTGACGGGCACTGGTCTCCCAAATTTTTTCATCATATGGGGATATAGTTTTATGTTCTATCAAGATGTAAAATGAATTATCTAAGTCTTATGACTTTAAGGGAAATCAAAAAAATAATAGGGTGATGAAAACTCTGGAAAAGGAAATAAGGAAATGGGGAATAAGGGAAGAGTTAAATTTCCACCCTGTGATAATTGTGGGAGGAAACACCTTGGTCCCTACTTAAAAGGAAAAGGAATATGCTACAAATGTGGACAAAAATGTCATCTTGTTAGTTATTTTAAGGGGAAGAAAGAAGTTATTAATGTTCAATGTTATAATTTTCAAGATATTCGACACTTTCCTAATGATTTTCTAAAGCGTCAAGCAAACATGCCACCGAAAAATCTAAGGGAGGAGGGACAAGCTTATGTGATCATAACCACTGATATTGAAGTTCCTAATGATGTAGTTTTAGGTGATTTAATCATTTCATAAAACATATTCAATGCATTATTTTATTCTGGATCATATCATTCTTTCATATCATCCCATTTTTCCAAGAAAATTACATATTTCCAATTTGATTTAATAAGGGAGTTGTCAGTCAACACTCCTAAGGGAATTATCATTGCAACAAAGTTTTGTCAACCAATCCCCATTATGGATTCTAAATTTGCTTTATCTATTGATTTTATTGTCATACCCATGATTTACTTTGATATAATCCTCATTATATATTATCTTCTAAACCATGATGTGAAAATTTATTTCAAGAATAAGAAGGTTACAATTTTTTAGAATGATGTGGAATCCCTTTTCTTTAGGGTAGAAACATCACTATTTGATTCTCATATAGATCCACCCTTAGTAGCTCTAATGAATTAAATTATTGGGGAGGAAGGGAATGAAATAACTATGGGTGAGGAAGCGAATTTTTAGATAGAGGACTTACCTATTGTGCAAGAATATATTGATTTGTTTCTAGAGGACTTATCTGGACATCCTCCAGAGCATGGAATTGTGTTTTCCCTTGACATAATTCTTGATTCATGGCTCATATCAAAGATCCCTTATAGAATGTTCACTGTGTATTTAGTGAAACTAAAGAAACAACTAGAGGAATTTAGTTATAAATGATTTATTTTCCCTAGTGTTTCTCCAGGAGGGGCCCATGTTCTTTTCATTTAGAAGAAAAATGGGCCTATGAGTTTATGCATTGACTACATGGAGATCAATGATATAATAATAAAGAACAAGTATCTCCTACCTCGCATTAATGATTTATTTGATCTACTTCATGGAGCCCAATATTTTTTAAAGATTGATCTCTGATCTGGATATCATCAGTTTCATGTGAGAAATGAAGATATTCAAAAGACAGAATTTTGAACTAGGTATGAGAATTATGAGTTTATAGTAATGCCTTATGAACTAACTGATACACCCTCTATTTTCATGGATCTAATTAATAGAGTTCTCGAGGAATATCTAGATGACTTTTTGGTGGTATTTATTGATGATATCTTGGTATACTCCAAAAAATATTAGGATAATGAAAATCACTTGTGCATTATTCTAAAGAATATTAGAATAAATGAATTATATGAGAAGTTTAGTATGTGTGAAGTTTGGCTTCAATCAATTTTCTTTATTTTACACATTGTCTCTAAAGATGTAATATCTATTGATCATGTGAAGACAAAGGCTGTGCTAGAATGGCATACTCCAACGAACATAACTGAGGGGCGTAGTTTTATTGGTTTAGTAGGTTATTATCAGTGTTACATTCATAAATTCTCCCATTTATCCAACTCAATGACCAATCTTACAAGTAAAGGGGTTAAGTTTGTATGGACAAAATAATTTGAGGAATATTTTGAAGAATTAAAGAGGATATTAGTGAATGCTCTGATCCTAACTCTATCATCGGGGAATGATGGGTTTATGAACTATAGTGATGCTTCAAAGAAATGACTTGGTTGTGTCCTCATGCAGAATGATAGAGTTATTGGCTATGCATCAAGGACGTTAAAATTCATGAAAAAAACTGTCATACTCATGATCTTGAGTTAGCAGTAGTAATCTTTGCTCTGAAGATATGGATACATTATCTCTATGATGAAAAATTTGAGATATATATAGACTATAAGAGTCTAAAATATATCTTCTCACATAAATAACTCAACATGAGGAAAATGATATGGCTTGAACTACTCAAGGATTATGATCATTCCATACAATACCACTCTGAAAAGGAAAACAAGGTAGATGATGCATTGAGCAGGAAGGATCATGGAGTTCTCAATAAAGTGAGGATTGACAAGAATCCTTTGTACATTGATCTGGTGAGGATAGATATGGTAATTATCAAAGAAGGTAAAACATCACTACTTTTTCAAATGGTTTCCCAAACATAATTATTGGAAATAATTAAAGCTTCATAGTTTGATGATGATAATATTTAAAAGAAAATTAATGTTGGGAAAGATGGGAATATGGCTGACTTTGTGTGTGAATATGGCGTTATGAAATTTGGGAAGAGGCTTTAAGTTATAGCTATACCTGATATAAAAATGGAGTTATTGGATGATTCCCATAGTTCAAATTTCTCCATACATCCTGGTAGCACTAATATTTATAGAGATTTGAAGGAACATTTCTAGTGGGACAACATGAAGTAGGAAATTGCTGATTATGTATCAAGATGTTTAGTCTGTCAACAAGTGAAGTCCTAAAGAAAACAACCAAGAGGATTCATGAAACCTCTAATTATTCCTACATGTAAATGGGATGAAATCACCAAGGATTTTGTCACTGGATTACCCAAAACTCCCAAAAAGAATGATGTAATATGGGTAATTGTGGATCAAATTACGAAATCTGCACATTTCTTCACTATAAGGGAGGATTTTGCACTAGAGCACCTAGCAAGACTCTATGTCAATGATGTTGTGAGACTTAATAGAGCAACCCTCTTAGTTTTTTTATTTTGATCCACAATTTACATCAAAAATTCTATAAAATTCTTCAGAAACCTTTGGATACACTACTGGAAAATGGACCTATCCCCACGGTTTTCCTCAAAACCGTGGGGATAGGTACCCCCTATAACCACGGTTTTGGAAAACCGTGGGTATAGGTCAATTTTCAAGACCTGTACCCACAGTTTTCAAAAACCGTGGGCATAGGGGGGTCTATCCCCACGGTTTTACAAAACTGTGGGGATAGGTCTTGAAAATTGACCTATACCCACGGTTTTCATGAACCGTGGGTATAGGGGTACCTATCCCCACGGTTTTGACGAAAACCGTGGGGATAGGTATAGGATAAAAAACCTATACCCACGGTTTTGAAAAACCGTGGGTCCGCGGGAAAGATTTTTTTTTGGCGGGAGTCCTATACCTACGGTTCTTCCCTCTATACCCACGGTTTATATAACTATATTTAACTAAATATATATATATATACACATAATTGATAGTAGGGTAGTGGTAGACGCGGTACTTTGCAGTGAAGAGGTCGTGGGATCGAAACCCGCCTGCAGCTTTATTTTAGGATCTATACCCACGGTTTTGAAACCGTGGGTAAAAGCCATTGACACCATGGCAATTGGGAATGTTTTGTTGACACGGTGGCAGAACACCTATACCCACGGTTTTGGAAAACCGTGGGTATAGGCTGGGGACCTATACTGACGGCGTTCCAGCCCACGGTTCCCAAAACCGTGGGTATAGCCTATACCCACGGTTTTGGGGGCTATACCCATGGTTTTGAACCGTGGGTATAGGCCTTTTTTCCAGTAGTGATACTAAGCTTCGATTGAGTACTTCTTACCACCCACAAACTGATGAGCAATCAGAAAGGAAGATCCAAACCTTAGAGGACATTTTGAGATCATGTTCACTTTAATTTAAAGGTATATGGGATCAATATTTACCTTTAGTGGAGTTTTACTACAATAATAGTTTCTATTCAAGTATTCAAATAGAACCATATGAAGCATTGTACGGAAAGAGATGTCATACACCAAATTGTTGGGATGAAGTTGGAGAAATGAATCTTGTGGGCCTAGAGCTTGTAGAGGAAACAACAGAAAAGGTAAAGACTATTTAGGGATATATCAAAGAATCTCAAAGAAGATAGAAAATCTATGTTGATAATCGAAGGAAGGACTTGTAATTTCAAGTGGGAGATCATATTTTCTTAAAAGTATCTACATGGAAGGGTGTTATAAGATTTGTGAAGAAAGGGAAACTGAGCCCTAGGTACATAGGACCTTGGGAAATTCTAGAGAGAATTGGAGTTGTTTCATATCTTTGGGCTTTTCCACCTAGCATGTCTAAAGTACACAATGTGTTCCATGTCTCACTATTGAGAAAGTACATGTTAGACCCAACGCATGTCCTCAATTCTAAGGGTATAGAATTAGAACCCAACTTATCATACTATGAGGATCCTATCTGGATTCTAGATACTAAAAAACATGTGTTGAGGAATCAGATGACTCGACTAGTAATGATACTTTGGAGAAATCATAAAATCAAAGAGGCAACATGGGATCTTGAGGATCTTATGATGAAGACCTACCCAAATAGTTTTGTGAGGTAACATTCTGTGAATTTTGAGGATGAAATTTTTGTAAGGAGGGGAGAATGTAACACCCCAAAGGTTTTGAAAATAAATATTGAATGAAAAAAAACACTGAGTCTCTAAAAAACACCACTTTTTTATGACCTAGCTAGTAAACATAATTTTTTTCACCTCTATGTTTTAAAATTCGAAAAACTAACATACATAGTTGCGTTTAGTAAGATATTTAGAGTCTCATAAGACCAACTTAATTTTTGGTAAATATTGACATACTCTTATAAATATTAATATGAATAGTAATATGAACCTTTTGAATAGTAAATATTATTATTATTTTATTTTCTTAAGGTTACAAGATAATGAGATCTTGATTAATTTCTCAATGTGAAATCAAACGAATTATTATTTTTAAATTGTTATTTATCAAATAAACTATGATTTTATTTAAAAATTATACTAATAATATTTAGAAAATTAATTTCAAAAAAACGGAGTTCATTTTTTAATTCGACATGTCAAAAAAAGGTTAGGGTGATTATTTGGTATTTTTCTGAAATAATTGAATTTTTATGAATAGTAAAATACAGTAATTTACCATATATATACATTATCAGTTAAATTCACTATTCCTAGAATCATGACTGATGTAAGCTCACTTAGTTAGAACTCACATGCACTTATTACTATTAGGGGTCACATGAATCATCACTATTGGTTGTCTTGGGGAAAATAATAAAATAATGAATAAGATATTCACAAATCACTCCTCTCCTCCACTATAACCCCCCCCCCCACTCCCTCTTCTATTTACTCCTCTAAGCCTTGAAGCTCCTCAAAGTTCTACCCAATTACCTTTACCTATTCAATACCCACTTCCAGGATCTCGTGTTCTTACCAAAACACCAAAACCCCTTCTCTTAAAGAGATTCTCAAGGGGGTGGGTTCAAGAGGTAAATCCACATTCTATTTCTTTCAATTTCATTTCAAGTTCCTTTATATTGTTATCCTATCCTCACCTCCTCTATCCAAATGACCATGATAACTCCAGTATAGTATATATACTAGAATTATATCATGTTAATGGAAGAACCATCATAAATTTACTTACTCTCTCTCCCTTTTATTTTATAAACGAAATCATCGTCTGTGAGGTGCCAATTTACAACCTTCATGGATGACGAAGTTTTGTTCTTCAATTTCCCCTTCAATACTGGTCATGAAACCATTTTTAAGGTTGAAATAGGATATAATATATGTATTATACTCTATTTATTATTCAGGAACCATTATATGTACATAATACTAAATCATATGACCAAACTAGTTCCTAATAATCAATATATAGCTAAAATAATCTAAGTGATTGTCGTTAATATTTAATCTAATGACTCATCCTCATTCCATGTAACCAAATGATATAAATGACAATTAACACCTATGGATGTTCATAAATAATATTTAAATTCGATTCTATAGATTTATATCCATCCCACATGAACTCTATTACTTAAAAACAAGTGAACCAATTATGAAAATCAAGAAAACAAACACTCCAGAACATCATATTTCAATATTAGAACTTATCAATAAGTACATAAATGAACTAAAAAATTATTATAAACTAAATAAATGTATAATGAGTTATTAATTAAGTTATTAATTAGTATAATTTCATATTCTAGGACCATAAGTTCAAGATTGGAACATTCAGACTTAAGGTAAGGGTTTCCTACCTGAACCTCCATTTTCATTCAGGTTACTTTTATTATCTACTTAACTCAATTAAATTCTTATACATTAATGTTTAATACTCATAAATTCTGTTTTAATGTTCTATATATGTGTACCAACAATAATACTACCTTCATTTAGGGGGTAGTTATATGTTTTTAAAGGAACTTTCAAAATTCTTTTCGAAATACAAGCCCAATCCAAGGGAATTTTCCAAATTATTACCTATTTTCAAGGACACTCTATAATATATTTTTAGCAACCATTATTTTTCTAAAATCACTAATTTTATTTTTTTAAATACTCTATTTCTTCACTTCTTGATTTATACAAATATTTTTCCAAAATAACTCTTCTCTTCAAAGTATATGAGTATTTATCTCAAAAATTACTTGATTATAGTGTTTTTATCTATTTAAAAACTCTTTTTGTTTGTTATATATTTTTTGGGATAATATATTTTGATATCATACTCCATATTTAATTTAATGTATTATTATAAGTTTTACTACGGATGTGTTATCCTAAAACCATTCACCGATTTACTCTGAATAGTTAGTGTTCAAGCATAATGTTTGCAGAAATTTATTTACATTTCATGTGTTAGTTTAAATATGAATGTATATGTTGTTTATGTTTGTTCCCATTCATATGAGGAATACATTGGACTTATTATGTGATGGGTGGGGCCCGCTATATCCCCTTTATGCATTGGTAGGTCTCATGAGACAAATATATATATGGACTTGTCTGAGGCCTTTCCCATTTTGAGATATGGTTTTGGCCAAGGCCTTAATCATTTTTAGACATATTGGCCAAGGCCTTGATGTTAAGTTTTAGAATGTATGTCATATGATTTTCCCTCATTATGTAGCTATAAATTGATATTTCATGTGGTTCTTTTACTAGTAAAATACCCATGATTATGTTTTATTATGAAAATATTACTCATCTCATATTCCTTCCATATTATGTTCGAGTTTTTTTAAAGGAATGTGTTTTCAATTATTCACCATGTCTAGTGATTATGTTATATTCCATTTTAATGTTTACCCTTACTGAGAATCTGATATCACCCCTTCATATGTTTCATTTTTCCTAGTACATGAAGAGGTATATTATGATTGACTTAAAGGGATAATCTTAGAGTGGTGGTTGTTCCTAGTGGAACTTTTATGTTGTTTTTATTTTCAAGTTGTAATGTTGAACTTATGTATGTATCTTGTTCACAAAATCTACTAAACTACTTGATCCTTTAGGATTCATATTCCTTGATTATATTCCAATGTAATAAAATAAGGCACCATCTATGGGCAACTGGGGTCGGGTCCTTACAATTAAAATCTACAAAATGTTCAAAGATCTTCACATCATGAATGAGTTATATAACAATTATAATTATTCATGCATGCCACATGTCATAAATAAAATAAAAGTATAAATACATGTTGGGTATTTTTTTACAGTTATTCACCGGGTTGCCTCTAAGGTGCAATTTATATACAAGGTTATGAATGAGAATCTCAAGGAAATTCAGAAACCTCCCTCTGATACCACTTGTAGGTTCTAAGAACAACAGAAGCATAGGATGGGCATGTAACCAACTTTAAAAATTTCCATAGTCAATGATTAATCCGAGATCAATACTACAATTAATTCAAATATCCATAGAATTAAATCAAAGATAAAATAGAAAGGAGATAACCCGTAACCGTAAAGAGTGGATCAACATATTTTGTTTATAATTAATTAAATTAAAATATATAATTACCTCCAAGGTGATTCTTTCTTCATTGATGTGTTTGACCATGGGAATAAGGTGCGGCTTTATTGTGATGTAGAATACAAGGATTGGAATCCTATAGAAGTAATCCACATGTGCTCCACGTATCTTTAGACGTCATCGAAGGAGTCTCTGGGTGATAGTGCAGAAGATCCTTGTGCTTGTGATGTCCACCTTCGATCGCCTTGAGAATCACTTCCAAAGTGTTCTCCTTGATCCAATAGAGGAGGATATCTCTTATTCTTGAGAGAGTTATTGGATAGGGAATAGTTATCTAGTCTTGAGAGCTTTTCTCCAAGTATTTTTTGCACACAATGATTTGTTAGCCGGTCAAATGATCCCTTTGCTAATTTAGAGAAAATAACATAACGGGGAATTTAATTCACTAGGTAATAACAAATAATTAACATAGGTACCGTTACTTGATTTATTATTCCATGTGAAACCACATTCCAAATAATAATATCTATGCTATTATTTCCATTACATGTTCTTAACTTTCATGTTATATTTAAATATTATTTAACCAAATAATATTTAATATTATTTCTCACCAGACCTATAACTTGGTCCTCCAATCCTCCTCGATATTTACCAGGCCTTGAATAATGACTATTTATTTATTAAATAAATATAACTACATTATTTTCCGATAAATAAATATTTCATTCACAATATATTATCTTGAATAACTAGTGATGAAATAAATGTGATAATTTATACTTGAATAATTATTAAACCAAAACTGAGAATAATATTTATTCAACTTGTTAAATAAATAAATTATTTAACAGAGATACTAGATAAACTTAGTGTGTTGCCCTCTAGGCCTCTTTCTCAATGGCATTAGTCGGGCTTGCATAAAGTCCAAGATCACTATCTAGAAACGAGTCAAGTCACCCAATATAATGAAGTTGATGTCACAATGAAATGTCACCTCATACGAATGTTTACCATGTAATATAATCCCTTTGTACCAATATCTCCAATCAATTGGGTTTTGATGAAAGTTTCATCAACCCATGTGCTCGATTTCTCATTATTTGACTTCATAGAATTGAAATTTCTTGTAGAACACCATGGCCATAGATTTAGATAGGCTATGCCATTTCCATCAAATGACTTGAGATATCCATTTCTGTAGAAGTGAAAAATCCTTTATCACGTTATTCATTAATGTAGTATTACTCGTGACACACACAATATATCATACCTCACTGCAAACATCTTTCATCAAGGTTTTCATCAATACATCTAAGTGTGTGATTCATAATACCCATTAATAATATTATTAAATTATAAGTACCAATACACACATTCACGGATAAGAACATCCAATGACACTTATGAATGTGTATTTCCTACTAGTGGGTCTTGTTCTCATAATATCCTCCTAGATATTACCAAGGTCACACACCAGGATAAGGTGCCTCAAAGTTTCATAAGTCCAACCCCTAATAACCTGTATCATTTGTGTCCCTTCAAATTATATCATCCATCCATAGAACATATATTCAAAAATAGTGTCATGGAACTTCCAGGTTCTCATCATAGTAGGGATCAGTTATGACCTTTAAATGCCACATTTATTCTTAAAACGTTATCACATAATATGTCATGCATAAGAACAATCATGATGTGATAAGTAGTTTATTAATATTAATCCAATGAATAAGGTTTTATCATAAAGTAAAAATAAGTTGGTTTCTAGGGAACCAATTCTAAAAGACTCATAAACCTGACCTGAAGGGACTACACATCATTTCCAAAGGGTAACGGTCACTTTTGTGTCTAGTGAGACACATGCTATGTAGACTCTGAAGATATGTTGGATTCGGTTCCCTATAAACTAACATCTTTTTAATTTATGATGAATGGAATTATCACATACTATGTCACACAAAATAAAAAGCATGATGTGATAAGTAGTTTGTTAATAAGCATCCAATGAATAAAGGTTTATCATAAAGTAAAAAGAAGTTGGTTTGTATGGAACCAACTACAACAAACTTGACTACATTGGTATTTCCATGGATATTGGCATTCATCGTCGTATTGATCCTAGATTAATCATCAATTATGAAAATTTGAAAATTTGGGTATATCCTTTGAAAAGTATACCCAATAGTGTGAGGCTGGATACTCTTGAAAAATTCATATCTTATAACCAAAAAAAATTATTTTCGAACTTGGTTATAATAATTTAATACATATAGACAGTTTTTTAAATGTTCTATACCATAACATATGTTTTCCTTATAAAAGTAACAACATTTATTTCCGAACATGAAAATAAATCCATTTGTATCAAAACTCGATACAGAAATTATGTTATTGGTAACACTAGGTACATAATAATATCCATGTAAAACCAAAATAATTCTTGTTGGAAATGTGAGGTGGTAGTCATTAATGGAAAGAGCATCCATCCTCACACCATTGGCAGCTCGTAGATCCACCTATCCTATGGAAATTTTCTGAAATATACTTGGTTCCTTCATTTGAATATATATGTGATCCCCACAAGCTCTATCTAATACTCAATGTGTAGGAATGGAAAAATTTCACCTGATAACGAATGCACCTTTTCCTTCCACTTTCCTCTGGGTGCATTTCCTCTTCCTATGGCTTAAATTTCCACATACAAAGAATACTGCCTCATTTTCCTTACCATGCCTCTGGATATTCTTCTTCTTAGTAGGATGGTGCTCGGAGGATTTAGAATGCTTATAAATCTTAGGCCCCTTTTTCCTTGTCCTTCCTCTTCCTATCAGAACCAGTTATGGGTTCTGCTGCACCCAGAATCATCAAGATGGGTTCTGATGGGAAGAGTAAGGACAAGAAATTCATCTGTATTAAAAAAAATTACTAGTAGTTGGCTCTAGAGCTAGTGGGAGTCGTTTATAACACAAATACACTACGTGTAGATCCAACTACATTAATATTGAAGAGGATTGGAGGACCAAGTTATGGGTCCGGTGAGAAATAATATTAAATATTATTTGGTTAAATAATATTTAAATATAACATGAAAGTTTATCATATTTCATGGAAATAATAGCAGTGTTGTTATTATTTGACATGGGGTTTCACAAGTAATAATAATTTAGGTAATGAAACCTGTGCTAATTATTTATTATTACCTGGTGAATTAAATTATATATTATTTTATTATTATCTAAATTGGCCAAGAGATTCATTCCACCAGTTAACCAATTTTTATGTGCACAACATCCTTGGATAAAATCTATCAAACCTATAGAACTTTTCCCTATCTAAGAATGCTCTCGATAACGAGAGAGATCCTCCTCCACCGGATCAAGGAGAACACTTTGGATGAAATTCTCATGGCAATCGAAGGTGGACATCGCAAGCAGAAATATCTTTTGTGCTAACACCCAGATACTCCTTCAGTGACATCCAGAGATATGTGGAACACATGTGGATCACTGCTAGAGGATTCCTAACCTTGAATTCTACATCGCAATGAAGCCACACCTTGAAATCATAGACAGATGCATCAATGAAGAAAAAATCACCTTGGAGGTAATTCTATAATTTAATTAAAGATTACTATCTAAAAATGGGTTAAGGAATGAAAGAGAAAGAAGTTGATGTCACAATGACATTTCACCTCATATGAATTCTTATCATGTAATATAATCTATTTATCATTATATCTCCAATCAAGCGGGTTGCATGAAAGCTCCATCAACCCATGTGCTCGATTTCTCATTATTTGACTTCCCAGAATTGAAATTTCCTAGAGAACACCATGGAAAATGATTTAGTTAGGCTATATCATTTCCCTAAATAGGACTAAGATATCTACTTCCATAGAATTGAAAAATCTTTTCTTTCATTATTCATTAATTCAGTATTACTCGTGACGCACCCAACATATCCTACCTCTCTACACACATATGTCATCATGGTTTTCCTCAATACATATAAGTGTGTGAGTCATAATACCCATTAATAATAATCATAAAGTCTAAATACCAATACACATGTCTGCATATAGGAATATCCAATGAGACTTATGAATGTGGACTTTCTATTGGCGGGTCTTGTTCTCATAATATCCTCCTAGATATTACCAAAGGTTCACACCATGAGAAGGTGACTCAAAGTTTCATGAGTCCCTGCCCTAGATATCCTATACCATTTATGTCCCTTCAAATGATATCATCTATCCATAGAACATATATTCAAGAATAGTGTCATGTCACTTCTGAGTTCTCATCATAGCAAGGATATTCTATGACATTTTAATGCGACGTTGATTCTTAGGAAATTATCACAAACTATGTCACGTAGAAGAACAATCAT
Source organism: Viscum album (assembly GCA_963277665.1). Classification (NCBI taxonomy): domain Eukaryota; kingdom Viridiplantae; phylum Streptophyta; class Magnoliopsida; order Santalales; family Viscaceae; genus Viscum; species Viscum album. The sequence continues at coordinate 635,039,220 of OY728146.1, read as the reverse complement.
GATGTGATAAGTATTTTATTAATATTCATCCAATGAATAAAGTTTTATCATAAAGTACAAAGAAGTTGGTTTCTAGGGAACCAACTCCAATAGAAGAAACTTCATGCTACCTAAAACACCTCATCCAAAAGTAACATGTTCTCTATTTTCTAAAATCTTATAGATGATGGAAGGAAGAATATTACTTCCCAAAATATTTTTAAAAATAATTATTATTATATAAAAATTATAAGGAAATTATATTAAAAATATTAGATAAAATGGTGAAAAAACTAACTAAATAAGTAGTAGGAATTCCCATTTTCATGATGGTTGCATACATTCTTGACCCATTTCCTTGTTTTTATTATCATAGTTGCATATTTTAATTCCAATATCTCATAAGCATGAGAAGCTTCAAACAAACCAACTCAACTCTAGAAAAACAATCCACCTGTATAAGAAAATAATTCTTATGTTATTAATACTATAAATAAATTAATTAAAGATAAATATATAACAATACATTAATAAATTTTTAATTTTAAACTAAAACCACACAGTTTGAGTCATATCGGGTACACCATGTATTACTTTGAGGTATGGTTGATTCAACCATGTATTTTTATCCTATAGTGAATTCAACACTCTAGGTAACCTAACAATATTGTAGTTTGATAACTGAGAATGTTAAATTCATTAGAGAATAAAAATAAAATTTCATCATCATGAGTGATTCATCCTTATTGAGTACATGATCATAGTAAAAGAGTGAATCATATTTTTGGAAAATACAGTTATTCCAAGAAAACATTAACCATTAGTGTAAACCAATTAGTGTTCATTTATTTAACTGAAATAAATATTTATATATCATTTTTATGGAACATAATAAAATATATCTTTAACTTTATCCATCATAGAGAGAAAAAACTCTATTAGAAACCATTTACCTTCTTTGATGAAAAAAAATTCAGTCTAACCCATTATATTTTTTCAGAAGACACCAAACTCCATTATATATTTTTCACCCATTTTTTATATTATTAAACATTAGTATAGCCATTTATAGCATCCAAGTGACACTAAAATCTAGTTCATCCATTAAGTATTCCCAGATTGTGCTATAGATTAGTATATCCTTTTGAATATTTTGGGTGATGATAAACTCTAACATAACATCATCATTATTTGTTCATTAAAAATGGAATATTCATATTCTCATGTATTTTTTATTGATAATGATGATGAGTTTTTTATTAATGGCCTTGTGAACATAGATCATTTTACATAATTAGTGTGAACATGAATTATGAATGTTACTTTTATGGATTTAAAAAGAATTTTTGATATTATATCATGCATCTAATTGATGATCGAATAGCATAAATAATTCCACCACACACCAAAGTGAAACTTCTGTATTTTTATTTTCTGAAAATTCATGGTTCAGTCGATGAAATTTTGTATTTTTAGTGCTTCATGATTTCATTTGAAGAGGATTTTTCGTTTTTAGGGATTTCTTCATAAAGTGGTTTATTTTTATTTGATTTCATGTTTCCTTTGACATTATCCCTCCTTGATGGAAATGATCTCTCAATACTGGTTTTCCTCTAATTATTCCCTCATACACAATATGGATTCAGTAGTTTATTACACACATATTTATTCAAAAAAATCTCAAATTAAATGGATCTTATCTTAAGTGATAAGTGTTATGTCCACTTTTCAATAATTGTTTTAAAACAAAACCTTGGTATGATCCTCATTCTACTTCATTTCACAACAATTTTATTATTTCTAGGTCAGTGCTTCATCTCCTCCTCTATCTTGATCTCTACCTCTACCTCTTCCTCTGCCTCGGTCTTTGACTATGATTCCACCTCTGCCTCCACCTTTGCCTCCTCCTCTGCCTCCACCTCCAACTCAATTTCCACCATTTTCTATACCTATGAATCCACCTTCGACTCTTCCTCTTCCATTTCCCAACAATTTTATTTTTTGAAGGACATCATTTCTAAACAAATTGATTTCATCTATTGTACTACTCCTTGAGAAAAAGATCAAAAATAATATATAAGCATTTTTACACTAATGTTTCACACCCTAAATATATTTATAAGGTCATAAACTATACTACATCACAAAAATAGTAGGTAATCACATAAATTTATTGTTGAAAAACATTATAACACCATGTATGCTTCCCATTAATCTCTAAACAAATTTACTTCTTCTTTTGAGTATGAAGGTTGATGGAAATCTTGGTAGTACTGTGAAAATATAGACAAACAATTATGAAATATTTTTAATGAAATTATAATTGCCTTTTGAAGTTAACTATTCAAGGATTCTGGTATTTTTCATGGTTTATGATCTCTCTCGTAAATTTGAAAACATAATATCCACAATCAATGTCATTATCTTGCTTCAGACACTTCAAAAACATTGACCAAAATAAGTAAATTATTTTAAAATATGCTTTAATAGTTAAATATTTCTATATATACCTTAATCTATTTCCATTTATAGTAATAGAAAATATCTTTATGTTCATACAAAAATTTTATTCCATGATTTATCCTATATTTAGTGACCGTCCTATCATAAAAAAATTGTGTTAAAACACAGACTAAAACATATATTTCGATGTTTTTTTATAAAATTTTGATTTAAGTGTATTAAAATTTCACAATACATTTCATGTGTGGTCATTTTATTGGATATCCATGCATTTTATTCAAAAAATAAATATTTGGGGTATCTATATTTACATTGATCAACATATAGTTCTACCTAAAAAACAAATAAGTAATGAAAAAAATAAAAATATATTTTATGTTATTAGATTATAGAGTTTTAATTATGCATTGTAAGAATCAAAAAGTGACTTTAGCCTATTATTTTTTTCTCAAATGCATCATGCATCTCATATATTTTATTCTCCATTTCTTTCTTATCCAAAGTAATATTTTCTATAGAAATAATACAGGTATTAATGAATCTAAATAGTGTTTCCCATGGTTTTCTCTTTATATATTAGTAATATAAATTCATGTAGAAAATATGAATAGTTATTAACTTTAGTAAATGTATGAGATCACTATTTGTATAGATATAATATGAAAATGTACCTTATGTATGTATTCCCAACTGAGACTTCTAACCATTCATGCTTGAGAATCTCATTTATGCTCTCAATATCAATTATGTTTATCATAAAAGTTCCACATATTTCTTTTTCATATGGAATGTAAGACATATTTTCATATTTATATGTGGTCTTTATTTGAATTTTTAATGATAATAAATGTTGCTCATGAACTGGCAAGTAGAAGTTACTCTCAAGAGGTCCTTTTGATTTATTTTTTGATTTACTAGATTGTCTTGATTCGACCTTCTATTTTCCCATCGCTTTATCCATCTGTAATAACATAACTCACTTCAGACCATTTTTCATTAGTTATTAAAGATTTTTCATATGAAAAAAAATTAAGGCATACCTCATGTATCTTTAAAATATTATATTTCCATGCTATGAATGTTCTAATAGCATCATAGACCATTGTAATATCCAGATCATAAATTAGAATAGGAAACTTAGCAGTTGGATCATGAGCTACCTAAATCCCCACTCTCATGTGATATTTTGGGAGTTCTTTCAGTTGTATCTTTCATATAGGGATATTATACATCATACCCCTCACAATAAGGTAGTGTGTGGGTGCTGATAAATAGAAATCACATAAAACCATACCCTATATAATTTTAGTAATATAAAGTTATCAAAAGTTGTTTGATTCATATTTAGGAGAAAGTGTAATGAAATATATTTATTACTTTGGTTATGGTATTTTTTTTATGGGAATGACTATCCTAAAAAATAGTGGATTCATTTGGTTCTTCATGTATGGATCTTTTTTCCATCGCTGGTTGGATTTGATCATTTCTCATATGTTGGTCTTCCAAACCAGACTAGACTATAATATCTTACAAATTATCTATTTTTTCCTGAAATCCTTTAATATTATTATATGTATATTCATTTGGTTTTATCTTCTCAAAATATGTTCTAGGAAACACTCTAAAATTTTCTCCTCTAATGTGACCATGTTATCTCGACCATTTCAAAGATACTAAAAGTAGTTTTTATTATGGTCTGGTCAATACTGATTCTTCTGCCTAAAACATATAAAAAATATGAACATTAATAGATATTTTTATATAGTATTTTTATAAATAAAAAAAAATTACTATTATCTCATACTTTCATAGTTTTCTTATATTACTTTTGTGTTTTCATCAACTAGTTTACCCTCCTTATTTACGTGAGACTCCTTCCATAGAACATGATGTGGGATGGAAGTGGCTTCATATTTTGATTCATCAATCTGTATATAAATAAAGGAACATATATTTTTTCATATCACATAAATATTTTATTATTTATTTAAAATATATTCCAATTTATTCTCTAGTGAATCATACCTCATCCTTGTTTTACTATAGGGGTGAATTGGTTTTGATGAACATTATTTATTTTCAGCACTTTTTTTGTTTCATAAATTAACAATTTTGAATAAAATTGAATAAAATAAATAATTTAAAATTATATATTATCAACTATAATGCACCTGAAATTATTTCTCATTATGATTACTAATGAAATAATTTCATGTTTCCTTATTTATAATGTGTGAATAACTAACTTCTGGGTGGGGATTTACTTTCCCTATAGCATCCCTAAGTTGTAACTTGGTAAAAAGGATCTGGAATCCTCTATGGGATTTTCTAGTGACCATTAAGAATAATTTATTATGGAAATATATTAAAATAAATGAACTCTGCAAGGATTAATGAAAATTTAATCAATGTTTTGTTATATAATTTTTTGGTAAAATAGATGAAGTATATCATAACATTGTCATTATATCTTTCCAAAGGTTTTCCTTTATTATGGGATGGAAATGGTACCACTAATCAATATTAATCATCACATTAATCCTCATTGTAACCCCAACATAACTAATGAACATTCACTTATTGGGGTTAATAGGTTGGCCTCATTTATTCCAACCAAAATCAAATTTTGCACCCTTAATTATTTCCTTGATAATTTTATTCAATACTGTGATGTTATGTCATTCTTTTTTTTTCATCAACATGTTGTTGATCCCTAAATAATTCTACAATTTTAGCATCAACAGACTATTCTTCCTCAGTATTAGTGACATCATAATATAAAGAAGGAATTATCTATATAATTAGTCAAACATTTAATTTTTAATATGGTGTAGAAGGTATAAATGAATTAAATTGGGAAATAATGTTTTCTCACTATTTACCCTTTATCTCCATATAGTATGTTTATACATATGAAAATTCTAGGTTAAGTGACTTCATCAATATATCATTGTTTTCAGTTTATTCAACAGTACACATCTATATTATTTATTAAAATAGTAACCTTTATACTACTTGTAGAATTCATGAATTATCATTTCATATTCATTTCCCTTAATAATGGTTACAAATATATCATTACTACATTTTTATATTTGTTTCCTTTATACAATGGTAACATTGTTTTAAATTATGTATACCTTCCATGCCTCTTTCAAATTCATACTATGTGCAATTAAAATATGAATAAAATGTATATTGTATGTTCATTGGAGTATGCAATATATGTATGGTATGCATACATTTTTTTTAATTACATACACCTATGTTCATACTGTGTGAATACATTGTTTGAAAGTACACACAACTATGAAAATATAGTCTATTGTATGTGGTATGTAATTATATACTTTCATACCACTTCAAGAGTCATATTTTATGTAATTATAGTATGCATACCTTGTGTATAAAGTTTAGTATTCCTCTTATGCCTCTTACAAATTAATAAATTACATACAGAATGCATATTGTATATATATATTTTTTGAAATTACACACTTGTATACATACCCTTCATACATTGTTTTAACTATAAAAATGCATGCACATTGTCGCCATCATCATCACATTTATTTATAAAGTAAGGGGGAGCATAAGGCAAAGATTACACATAAGGAGGTCCTAGGGGTGAAATAAATGTAAGCCGAGGGAATCCTCTCTCACAAGGTTAACCCCTTAAAGTTTAAGCTGATTTAAATTGTAGAAACAAGAGGTACCTAGAACTTGAACCGCAATCTATGTCATATGGTCTTCCAACATATTTCCCTCATGCCATGTATGCTTCACCTGAGTATTATAGAGGATGCTCCTACTTTTCTTGATACAATATGAGATAGACTAGGGGTTGGGGAAGTGCCATGCAGCGAGTTGAGGAGAATTTGGGAGTCTGTTTCGGCTTCGGTGATGTTAATGCCCCCTGGCGATAGAGGTTAAGTCCTAAAAGGAAGGAAACGGGCTCCACCTGGATGGAGGTACCCTTACCCAGAAAGATCAAGAACATTAACACAAAGGATCCCTTGGAATATTGAACCACCCCTCCTCCCTTCATGTTCCCCTCAGAGTAGGATTCGTATGTGTTGAGTATCAAGTCATAGGGAGGAAGATGCCACCAGACCTAATTACCATGAGAGGTTGCATATGGGAGACTATGGACAAATAGTTTTAGATACTGAAGAGAGGGAGGTTCTCTTCATCCCTTTACATATATAATCAATTCATTTAGGAGGCTACAAATTTGGGCAATGATGGCCCTCTCTGATGAGTCGATCTCTTCATATATAACTTGGTGCCTCACGTGTCAGATACACCATGCACCAGTATTCAAAATGATAGCATTGGTCATCCATACAAGCACATTGTTAAAAAAACATCGTGATGCATAAACCTATATTCATACATTATATATATAGTCACATTTTAAAAAAAACAAATGTATGAATATGTGTACACATAGTTGTCTATATTTATGTGTATATAGGTGTATGGGGAGGTATTTTTGAAATCATATACGAGCTTATTACTTCCTTCCACCCCCATGAGTTTGGTTTATTAGGGCCCATTACTTACTACCATCCCCATTGGTTCTATTTATTAGAGAATATTACTTTCTTTTGTAAAACTATTTCTATATCATTTTTTCATTTATATAAGGAATTTCAATAATAAATCCCCATGCACTCAAAAAACTTTGTATGAATCCACTCAATTTTTTAAGAGTTATGAACTTTCTCTTATTGTATTTCCTGTCCCTAATTATTTTATATGAATCCACTAAATCATTTAGAGAGCTATCTGGTTCTTTTGTTTTTGAATAATTCAGGATTTTATATTCTGAATTTCAATAAAAAAATCCGGTTCTTTTGTTGTTCTAGATGTTGCAACCATTTTCGACGAGGTAGATATCAACCCCTACTCCATTAAATCAATGAATGATCCAATAATCCTAAACAAGATCCTCTATTATCCCCTTCCAAAATCCTATCATTTAATGAGATCATGTGGAGGTGATTACTAAGACACTGGAATAGATCTATGTTCTGGAGGAAAAAATACTGATGTAGATCCTAGTTAGCTTTAATCATGAATCTTGAAGGTTTTTTGATATGAGGATTCTGGAGTTTCAGACTCCCCTATTCCCATTAACATAGTCTTAATGATAAATACATTCATCTTAATCAAGGGAGACCATAGAAATAACTATATTGGTGAATCCTTTAGAGCATGGATGTTTTAAAGCTTCTGCATAGATATCATATTCATGACCATTGATAAATGTTTTTATTTTATATTGCACCAGACATCTGATAAGTGAATTTAATTCATGGATTTTAGAGTGATTTATTATATTAATTTATATAATTAAATGATAAATCTTTCCAATTTTAGAACGTATTGACTTGTCTTATGATTTTTGGCAGGAAATAATGAATTTATGGAAAAGTAATGAAAATGGGTGAATAATGGAGAAAATTTACACTTCGTGCAACTTATCTTCACTCATAGCATGACATTGGATTTTTGAGGATGTTGCGGAGTTAGAAAAATAGGGAAGAAAAATTACACATTGTGTAATTATATAACATGTTTTGACTTAATCAATAGATTTAATGTTGCACAGGACAATTCTTGACACCATTTCACATTGTGAAAGACTACAACACATCGTGTATTCTAATTACATGATGTGAATTTTTTTAAAAAAAATTTTGGAAGTAGTTGATCCGAAATTAGTGACTCTTATAAATTGAAATATTACATGATGTGAAAGTACATTACACATTATGCAAGTGTCGTCGAGTAGAAAAATAATGATGCACGGGCCGATGGTGTGATGAAAATTTTTTACGAGAACCACAAATTTTTGACCTCGAGGCTAGCTATGGAGATTTTCTAATTCCATTAAATGCATCATGAGCCTCGCTAGAGTCCTATAAATGGAAGAGTTTTCTAATGCTAAAGATATATCCAGATCTATTAGAAACCAAAGTTTGGAGTGAGAATCTATGCTGCATAGGGATCTCCCTGAATTATCCTCACTTTTCTTTATGCTTTAATTTAATTTTCTCATTACCTCCCATTATATTGTCACTAGGATGATGAGGTAAATCCACCTTATGCTAGGGTAATGTAATTAAAGGGGGAATGTGTTTTTGATTATTTTATTTTATTTTATTCATGTGTTTGGTTTACTATAATTTATTCTCCATCTTTTAATCCCTTTCTTATACTGTTTGCATGACCATTGATTATTGAATTAAAAATGAACTTTAAAATTGTGCAACTGATAACCCTAAAGGAGGAATGACCATTGTAAAACTTTAGGGGAAATATGGATTAAACATTGATACAAACTAAATTCATTGAAACCCTAAATTACCAACCAAGGGAAATAGGGTATTGTCATGTTAAGGAGGAGATACCATGACCATTTTATATTTCTCATCTTAACTTTAAAACCAATCATTAATTAATCAACATATTTCTAAAATACAATTTCACCTAAACCCTGAACTTAAAAAACCCTGGAATACTTTCAATATATGTTTTAAAATCAAACTAATCTGTTGCACTTTTATTTTCTAAAAATCAATCAAACCAAAATTTTCTGACCTCTTTCTTAAATTTAATATAATTAAATATTTTTGAATACAAATCAAACTAATTTCTCCATATCTAAAGATCAACCTCAAACTTTCATTTTACTACATTTTAATTAATTGAGTAGGATAGTTTTAGTTTTATAAAAAAATCATAGATACATAGGGAATTAATGATGTCCTCTCTTCCTATCAACATCCCATAATAGTTGAAAATAATGTGTTATGTAATCATGAAAATGTTATTTACCTTAGTTTTTTACCATAATAGTTAAATAATATTCCATTTGCATACTATTTTTATCATCCATTCCATTTATTACATTGTTTTTAGTTTATGATCATGTCTATTTCATTTTTAAATTACTATATTGGACTCTGTATGTACATATTTTTTCATTAAATTTATTATATCTATGTTAAATCTGTGTATATTGATACTTTTCATAAATAAAAAAATGGAAAAATACTAATAACATATATTACTTGAAATTTTATATTACCACATCATTCATTTATTGAAAAATTTATCTTTATTCATTTAAATATATTTATATTTAATCTTTCAATCTTATGATTCATATTATAAAATAAGAATCAATGTTAATAACTTAAGAATAACTTATATTACATCATTGGTTTAAAATATTATGGATATTTATGGTGAATTTTTTGGATAAATTGGCATTTAAACTCTCATGTATTCCAATTTCAATATGAATATTTAAAAAACAGAATGATATAATTCCAATTTTTTTTTATTTCCCAGTATAATTATTTTATAAACACATCATATGTATCATTTCCAATTTTATTATTATTATTATTTATTATTCTATTTATATTTATATTCACATAATTTCTAAATTGTTTATTATATGTTACATATAATTTTATTAGAATTCTAAAATCACTTTATATATACCATACCTAGCCCTCACATAATACCCATCATATTCTAATATACGATACTCAAAGATCATTTATCTAAGTCATTGATCATCTTTATCAATGATCACTCATTATATAATATCATAGTTCATGGGCCATAATTCATGAATCACACACCTGAAATCTCAAGAAAAAGTAAGTTATATGATCAACTAATCCATCCTACCCTTTATAGGTTATCCCACTAGGTTTCAAAGGACTATACTCAATTTTATAGCACATATCTAATCACTACTAAGGTGATCATATAATCCCTCTTATCGCATCACCACCCTAAGAAAAAAATTCATAGGTAAATTCATAAATTGTTTTATCCTTAAAGGATACTTCTATTAACCGTGATTAGCCTCGCTAGGCCTCTCATAATCTAATGTATATACTACTAGACATTAACTTCCATGGTGATATCCTATGTCCTAATTTCATGTCTCACTTTATTCATGAACCTTGGAACATAAGGAAACCATTTAAAAGCATCAATCACACAATATACTCTCAAAGGTCCCTCTAACACAATCATACAAGAATATCCTAGGTTCACCCCCTTTATTTTATATTTTAACATCCCTTAGGATTTTCCCAACTAATCAACCTAAGGATCATAAGGTGAAGAAACACCGAGTGAGACTATAGTCATCCCACAGAATATGGAATGACTATTTTATTCCAAGCCATTATTACGTATTATATATCAAGATAATAAACTCATATCAGAACTCACTATGGTCTCCTTTCCCTGATTATCTATTCCAACATATCACGTTTCACACAAAAACACATATAAAACATTACTTGATAATTTTGGTACCACCCACCTGTTTCAAGAAGTTAACCATATGGGAATCACTTTTATCATTATATGAAAGCCTTCTACATAGATCTTCAATCACATGATCCCATATATCATCAATAAAATAATAAAATATGTAATTATAAATTAATTATAATTAATTTCCATAATTAATTTACCAAATAAGAACTTAAGAAAACCCACTAGGGAGTGCAACAATGTTAAAACCATAACCAACATCATGGTAATGAACCAAGAAATGCTTTAAATAATATTATGGGAAAATTTACCATTAGTAAAAACTTTAATTATTTTTAATTTAAAGAAAAATGGAAAATATCGCAACAATAACTCACTAGGACATTTACTGATTCCCCAAATGGAAAAATTGAATACAGTTGGACAATACTTATTAGTATTATCTCTACTTTGGATTGTAGGTCTCTCACTAGGGGTGGGGTTTTCCTATATCTTTCTTATCATGGGATGAAGGAATAAATCCATTATACATCCTTCTAGTGATGGGGATTTCACCCAATTTATAAATATCATTGGAGCTAATTCCTAACTCTCTATCTGCTAAAATGAAGTTTTTTATGCCTGAACACCAACATTTAAACATATATGTGAAAATAATATATGGTCAGTAACTCACAAACTAGAAGATCCATACTCCCTCGTAAAGGTAGAATACCAACAACCATTTAGTGAAATCAACACAACTTGGATGCGCCCAAAAATCTCAGGCTCAATCCAAAAAAGACCACCACCACAGTCAAAATCACATTACGAGGAAACCAAACAAGTAATCAATGAGTGAGGATGAAGAGAAAATAACATACCTTGGATTCAAGATTTGATTCATCCAAGAAAAAGTAGAGATATCATGCCTAAAAGCTTGGATACGTTTTATACGTGGATTCGTTCAAGACTTGATTCGTTTGAGCCTTGGATTCGAGCCTTGGATGCATTTGAGACCTGATTTGAGCCTTGATTCGAGCCTAGATTCAAGGAGGAGGAGCATTGGCAGTAGGTGGCTTCCATGAAATGCTTTAGATATCGCAACTAAAACAGTCACAGTTAGGGTTCTTTAAAAAGATCGGGAGACATTTATCAGCACTGATAAAAGCCGATAAAACTATAATAAAAAGTTAGTAAATATAATTATATATTTATATATTTATTTATTATAGTATTATAATTAATTTATATAATTATTTATTTATAATTATATAGATACTTTTTTAAAAAAATATATATATTTTTAATTTATAATTATAAATATTTAATTTTATAAATATAGTATAAATGCATTTCTAAATATATTTATAATTATTTATTTTTAATTATAAATATATTTATATAGTTATATATATTTATATCATTTTATATATTTATATCATTATATATATTTAAAAAACATATATAAATATAAATATGGTAAATATATTCATTATTTAAATATATATTTTATTATTTCATAATTATAAATATATTTATATCATTATATATATATAATTATATAAATTTATATATTTAATAAATATATATATATATAGAAAATATATTAATTATTTAATTATATTTATTATAATTTTATAATTATTTAAATATATAATTATTATTTTTTAATTATATGAATACATTTTAAAAAACTATTTATATATTTATATTTATATAATTATATATATATATATATATAATTAATATACATAATTATAAATATATATATAGTAAATATATGAATTATTTAAATAAATTTATTATAATTTTATAATTATCTAAATATATATATTTATTTATTTATAATTATATAAATACTTTTAAAATGATATTTATTTATTTAGATTTATAAATTTATAAATTTTTAAATATAATAAATACACATTTATAAATATTTTTATTTATAAATATTTTTTTATAAATATTTTTTTAACATTATTAATGAATATATAGTCTTAAATTCATGCATGTTAAAAATGAGTGAAATTGAATAATTAAAAATGAGTACACTTAAAAAATATTGAAAAATGGATAAGTTTTATTAATTAAATATAAATTATAAAAAAAATATGGATATATATTGAAATAAAGATGAATACATTTTGAAAATATTAAAATATAGTAAATAAATTTATATAAAAATAAGTAATAGAAAATGATTAAATTCCCAAAAAAATATTAAAAATGAATTAATACCTACCTTTAATAATATTAAAAATTAATAAATAAAATTTACAGAATAAAAAAATGATATAGTAAATTTATCATGTTTTAATGAAATTCTAAAATGAATACTAAAAGTTAAATAAATAGCATAAATATTAGGTGTATCTGTTTCTATATATATATATAAGATTTCATTAATAACGTAAATATTTGTGTGTGTGCAAAGTATATAAAAATGAATTACACATTAAATTAGTGAAACACACTTTGATATAAATTTAATTGAAAAATCAAACAACATTCAATTATGTTCATTACTCAATTAAATTATTCAGTAATTTTAATTAATATTAATTTTTAATTATAATCCATTATTCACTGAATATAACTTATTTAATATGTAAGCATAAATATTTTGTATTATATTAAATCATATTTTAGGAAATATTATACATTCATATATATATATACACATATGAATATATTTCTATATTTTATATATTCATGAATAATTATGTATAAAAACCATTAAAAATGAATAAGATAATAATATTTTTTTAATTATTAAATTTTATTCATTTTATATATTTATATTTAATATATATTAGTTATAAGTATTAATTATTATATATATATACATATTAAACTTATTCATTTTTATTAATAATTATTTCATTAATAAATTTTTTAATAATTTTTAATTTATTCATTTTTTTTGTTTAATTATTTCATTTTATTTATTTTAAATGTTTTTTAATTGTCAAAATTTATTTATTTTATATAAATATATACTATTTATTAATATTTATAATCTATATATATTTATATTAAATTTATTCATCCTTATCAATAATTATTTAATTAATATAATGTTTAATATTTTTCTTGATTTACTCAATTTTAATTTTTATCTGTTTATGTATGTCTATGTATTCATTTTATATATCTATATATTTAATATATAATACTTATTAATATTTATAATTTATATATATTTATATTAAATTTATTCATTTTTATCAATAATTATTTAATTAATAAAGTTGCTAATATTTTTTTAATTTACTCATTTTTATTTTTTATTCTTTTTATTTTTTCATTTTATTCAGGGCCTTTATCAACACTAAAAAATGATGATAAATTGTTCCCTTTTATTAGTTCTAAAAATAAAGCACTGATAAAGGGTACCCTTTATCACTGCTAAAAATAAAGCGCTAATAAAAGAGAACTTTTGTTAGTGCTACGGAAAAGTACTAACAAAGGGTACCCTTTATCAACAATTTTTTAGCGCTAATAAATAGAACATTTATCATTATTTTTTTCTAGCTTTGTTAAATGTATGCTTTGTAGTAGTGGGGGAGTAACTATAAAACTAAATGGGGAAGAAAAACATATTTGTACATGAATATTTTGGATATATTTACTGAGTTGAGTGTGGGTTCATAAAATTTCTTGAAAAACTATTTGTGAAACCATAAAGAAGTGTGTTTAGATTTGGTATCACATTTTGGATAGTTAATGGATAGCATTGTTTTCTAAATTTATCACTCTTATTTTCTACATCAGGTTAGCCTAAGTATACTTAGAGTTGATTAGTTGATGGCGCATTTCTAAGACAAAAGTGGCATTTCCCTTCTCTCATGGAATTAACTAAGGACAATGAAAATAGTAGTACAATGGGGGATAAGTTTTTTTATTTTAGGAAGTTGAAGATATTATAGGATCTTTCCATGCACTTGTGGTATCAATAAGGGGATAACACCTTTTCATCCTTTGTATTTATTTTCAATAATGGGGAGAGGAACAGTGAACTTTTAAAAGAATATTGACATGTATTTTTGGGAAGAAGTTATTGTTATTGACGAAAAACACAAAAGGATTGATTGAATATCCCAAAGGATTGTGTTGGTTTTATTTATTATCATTGTGTGTAAATGGGAATATCAAAATGTTTTCCTTAGTGAATATGGGTTATGGGGGAAGAATCCACCCAATGAAGAACATGAGAAATTTCTCATACATTAATGGGTAAATAAGAATAAATATCTAATATCATTGAATATCTAGTTATGTTGATATAGGATAGAAACTATTAAACACAGATGATTGATGAGATAGTCCTCATTATAAAAATGATTTTTTAAGTTGGAAGTGTTGTCTATACTATTCTTATTAAATTTTAGAAGAAAATTAATGGGGATTTTGAAGACCTAAGAATATTAGAGTAAAAAAGCTAGTTGAAATTGTCGAGAAACCAAAAAACTTGTTATTAAGCTTAAACATTTCTAAAATATATGAGGAAATACACTTAAATTAAGGTTTATGAAGTATAATTTTAATATTGAAATCAGATGGTAGTGATCTACTTGAAATACTCTGACTTGGGTATTTAGATGCTACAAAGGACCATTGAAATAATCTAAAAGTTTTAAGAATTATTCAGATAATTTTTGGAAGTACTTGAAGAAGATCTAAGGTGATTGGAAGTTCTTTTAGAAGTACCAGAGTTGAATTTAAGAATCCTTGAATTAATATTAATATATAATGTAATTTCTATTCTTAATCTAAAAAAATTGAGTATGATTTTGTAAGAATTATAATGAGTTTTACGTGTAATATGGAGAGGTTGGATGAAGTATTATCAATGTCATGTAAAGTTCATATAAGTCATGACCCACTTCGAATAAGTCATCTAGTGCTATGAATATTGAAAATTGGAAAATTTTATTGGTTTGAAAGAGAAAATTCTAACTTTGTAATAGTAGATGACAATTCCAAAGATTCATGAGTAACTTTGGAAGAGTCATTCTAGAGTTTATTAGATTAATTTTTCACTTTATAATAGTATATTCCAAGTTTTAAAGAGTCATCTTACTACTTCATAAAAATACTTTCTACTCTGGAATTAAAATTTTGATGAGGAAGAGTTTGGAAGATTCCTGAGAGACTTCGAAAGAGTCATTATGAAGTTCTAAAGGATCATCCTAACTAAAAAACTGTATATCAATACTTTTGAATAATCATTGGATACTTTTTTAGATTAAAATGATAATTTAGAGGAGTAACAAGACACTTAAAAATAGCCATCTACTTAGGGAAAAATTTATAATTCTAATGGATGAAAATATGAGTTTCCAAAATTAATATTTTAAAGATGGAATTGACATTCGATGATGATGGAGTTTTTATTCCATGATAAAACCAAAATAATGTTATGTGTATTCATTATTCAAGATTAATGAAATGATATATGGATAATAAAATTTTATTATTCTATTAAGATATGATTTTCAAATGAGAACATCTTAA
Organism: Viscum album; assembly: GCA_963277665.1. Lineage (NCBI taxonomy): Eukaryota > Viridiplantae > Streptophyta > Magnoliopsida > Santalales > Viscaceae > Viscum > Viscum album. The sequence goes on along the minus strand of OY728146.1, from coordinate 635,022,963 downwards.
AAACAATATTGGTGATCAAAGTAAAGATTAAACAAAATGATGCATCCACTAATATGAAATAATTTAAGCATCACAAAATTTTCTATGATTCATTACAGTTGATTTGAGAACTAATCCTTCATGACTAATTCAAATTATATCAATTTTGTATGAGTGTTTGAGAAAAATAATGAATCGTGAAATAAATAACTTCCATTATTATCTTTATTTGTAAATAAATCAAAAGATTCTGGTGTTGTTCTTCATTATTTTAAATATCATATAATTTTGTGATTCAAGATGAATTAGAAGAAAATAATCAAGATAAAATTCTATTTTGAGTTTATAGACTCAATATAAAGATTGTACTAGGTTTGTTGAAGCTCTAAAGCCATGAAGGAAGGTTCAACACCACAAATTTTATTTTTGTATATTTTAATAAAGCTATAAAGAAGAACTTATTTATGTGTATTTGTGGTATATGATGAGAATGATATTTGGATCCTGCAACAAAAATAAAATAAAATGTGTTCTGGATGAGTGAAAATGAGAATAAAAAAAATTGTGATCCTGTAATTTTATTTGAGACACTCATATAAAAACAAATAGGAAAAGATATAGAGATTGTGGTTGTAAAGGTCAGTGCATGGGATTATTTTTCTTTCCTATTATCTCTTTAGAAATTTCCATTTATGGAAATTATAAAAGACCCCAAAATGTAAATATGGTATCTAATATTGAAAAATATTGGTGAACCTCTTGAGAAAATTAGTAAATCCAAGACAATAAAATATCTCTTGAGGAATTAAAGAGATGTAGTGACAACTAGTGAGCAACTAAGAGAACTAGTTTTACTCTCAAAGAATAAGTGTATCTGGTCATGTTCTAAAAATAATATCATTAGGGTATCAAATAAGAATAAAAGTGATGAAGTTAATGATGGAGAAAATGTTTCTAAAACTAGTTCTTATGATGCACAATATTGCATACATTTGAGAAATTTAGAAGATGAGTTGAGGAAGGATGATTTTCATGAAGTATCATTAAATATTTATTGGTTGTTAAATATATTAAAGTTTGAGTGAGTGAATCCTATAAAATATTTTAAATAATATCTATAAGTAGTGTTATTATAGATATTAAGTTACATGAAGTGATTTAGAATATTTTAATTCATTATAAGATACTATTAATAGGAAGTAGATCTTTTTATGAGGATGTTGTGACATCTAGTACATATTGAATATTTACATTAAAGAGGATGAAAGAAGTTGTAAAACCAGTTAGAAGACTAAAAATGGTGAGAAGTAGTATAATGACCTCTTCAACAGTGTAATATAATGAAGGCTCACCTATATAATATGGTTAACATTGGTTTTAGGATAATAACTTCCCAAACCCATTGTATTTTATAATAATATTATAGTTTATAATCTATGAATCAGTAAAAACTTTATGAAAAAATGTTTTTGTTTTCCTACATTAGGGTCAAACCTAGAAAAAACATTGGGTGCTACACTTTACTTTATATTCTCTATTTCATGTGGTTTATGTAATTAGGTAGATACAAACAGATCTATTTAAATATTATTATATGGAATATTTTCAAATTACAAGGGATTTAAAAATAATTAAGAAATTTTAATTTGATAAAATATTAAAAACACTTGATCCTCCCTTCTCAGGCATCTACACCAGTACACTGGGACTTTCAATGAGCATATTTTATATTACATCCCAATAATCCTACTCATTTTGAGCTTAAAAATTTTTCATAACCTATAATACTCTATGAAGAACATCAGTTAGGGATTGATCAACTTCATACTTTGAGTGGTCAATTATCTCTACACTTCATAAAATGTAAATATATATATCCAATTAGAAAGAATGATAAAATGGTGATTTTCTTTTGTATAACATTATACATTTTTTATTATTAATCCCCTTTATGAATACTTAACAAAACTGAACATAATCATCGATTTAACATATCATGTATAATATATTTCTAGATAATCCTTATATTTTTACACTTTTAGGGGTTTTGTTAAATCACTACATCTATATGTAATTCATGTCACATATATATATGACCAATAGATAAATCCCTCATAAAAAATTGTAACCCAAATAAAACACTATGAACAGACACCTAATTCTCATAGTTTCACCCATTACTTTCTTTCTTTATATAAGATAATCTGGGGGAATTCATATTTGGAATGACCTACATGGTTGGATAACCAAGATCTTGACAACTGTTTCTTTGGAAGGAATCTGAAACATAGAATATTGAAAGGGTTCTAATCTCACCATATTACCCCATGATATTATATATATATATATATATATTCATGATTCTAATGATTTAGTTTTGAAACATATTCTTTCCACCAAATTAATATGTTCAAATCGTATTGATATGTCACTATTTACATAACTCATGACTTTTGTTACTAACCCAAATTAAAATCCAATTATATTGATAGATATCCAAATTAATCCCATGAATAATTTATATTAATCTCTTTCTTGTAAAGGCATCTAACTATATGAGATAAATAATTTTCATGTGAGTATTCCTAAAGTCACATATAGCCAACCCCCATTTTTCTAGAACAAGGCACAAGCCTTCAGACAGTGGGAAATCGGGTCCAAATTCCCTATACCCAGGGATAATTTACTATAAAGAGATCTCCATTATATCATAATTGTAACACCTAATATTTATGAATCATAATTAACTACTTAATTAAATCTCATAACATACTTCAAGCCAAAGTCAAGGTTAAACCAAGCTAAATTCATTATCATTCCTAACATGTAATTCCTTGGATGCATGTATGATAATATATCAAAGTAGTTTAAACAACTTCAAACTAAATCAATCACATAAAAGATCAAAATATATAAATTTTAATTATAAAAAATAAACAAGGTAATAAATTAAATTAATGAACAATTCATGCATTTAAACGTGAGATAAAATATTTACGAACACTTTATAAATTTAGATAATGTTATATAAATTCCATAATATTAAATTTAAACACTTTATTTTCATTAACTAATAATAATTATTTAATATTATTAATTATATGTTATTTAATGTTAAATATATGATATTACATGAAATATAAAAATTTATATTTTGTGATCTATTATGTAAACTATTTACATAATCCAATTGTCACATATAATTTAAACCTTGATCAAATCAATCATCAAAAATACTTTTTCTACAGTTTAAATAATTTCATCAATTATGGCCTTTAATTTAAACAATTCTCATTAATAATTATGAATAATTAATAATTTTAAATATAAACTATTTTTTAGATTTTTCCTTATTTAATTATTTATAAAAAATTTCTAAATCACGCTTATAATTTTAATATATACCATTTATGTTTAAATTATTTGTCATTCCATATAATTGGTAAAATTTATTTCAATATGATCATTTAATATAGTGGAATAATTATTAATAATTTTTTTATAAACATTTAAGTAATTAATTAAAAACACTTTATAATTAATTAATTTATAAACACTTTTTAAAATTAATAAATATCCCAAAAATACATTTTATTATAATTTTAAATAATTTATAAACTATATAATTTCATACATAATTGAATTTTAAGAAAACCCTTTTTATCTCAAATCATATTTAACAATATACATATGATCAATAAGGTTACAGTGGTGTAACCCTTAAACATATGGACCCTTACGCATCAACTCAAGTAACCCTTACTTGTCAAGTAATTCAATTTTGTGATAAGGGAATATGTAAAGGTCACTTGATCGACACTTTATCATATGTAAAGGTATGTCTAAAGGTTATTGTATCAACCCTTATGCATGGGAAAAGGTATATGTAAAGGTTAACATATCGAATATTATGCATGGGAAAATTCATACATAAAATGTTTCTACCATGAAAATGCATACGCAAATGTTACCATTAGTGTAACCCTTACACATCAATTCCTGACACTTATATATTAATATCTCCAATGGTGTAACCCTTACATATCTTCAAAGTGACCCATATGTATGAGTGAATTGTAATTTTTTATATCACCTATATCACAATTATTATTCAGTGCATTATTTTCAAAAAAAATGTTTCAATCATAGCCTATGATATCAGCTATATTGTATTTTACAGTACAAAAAAAACCATAGGTTCTCGATATATTGTACTTTATGATACTAAACAACCATAACTTATAAAAAAAGATATATAATCATGCATTGTGATATCCTATATCATAAATCTAGGTAGATTAATCCAATGGATGATACTCAGCAATGTCATATTCCACATTATAATATACCCTATTATGGATTATGACATGTAGGTTATTAATTTTAAAAACATGATTTTGAGAATAAAATTCATGGTACTAATCTGATAAAACTTTAAGGTTTCTCATTATAATTTATTTATTAAACTAATTAGTGTGAGAATAAATAAACCAATAAACTAGGAACACCATGTTTGATAAATAAAATCATGAAAACTATAAAATGAAGAAATTTTTGTATGTGTACCTAACACCGCAATGTTGTTATTGTGATCTTTGTCTTTGTGTTATTTGTGAAGATCATATGAGATAAATATATATGTAATCCCTCCTCTAGAAGAATCCATGGGTTATAATTAACTTCTCAATGCTTGAGTGGGATACACTCAGTTCCCACAGTATGCTAGAACCTCATGAAGGAAAGGGGTGAAGAGGAAGATAGCTATATAATAGAGGGAGTTCAACCAAGTATGAAAAATAAAGAATAATCTATCATATGGTATCATGATCCAATATATATCCTTAAATACTCTCCCAATAACAATATTCATTTACCCATGTATTATAAAATGCATGATTAATTTCTTGACTAATTGTTCTTTGTTATATTATTAGATTTGGTGCCCTGAAACCAACTAATTTATACTTTAGATTACTTGTTTATATGTATATTCAAGTTATGAATTTCAATTAATATCTTATCACATGATGATTGTTCTTATTTGTAAAATTTAATGTGATAATTCCAATATAATATTTGTTTCTCTGAAATGGAATAACATTTCCCCGCTATGATGACATCCTTGATGTGGAATGAAATTATTTATAAATATATATTATATGGTTGGATGTCATTGTTTGACGGGACACATATGATATAGGCTATCAGTGGTATAGGATCATAATACATGTATATTTCCTTTCATGAAGTTCACTCTTGGTAATCTTCAAGAGAGGATGTTATAAGAATAAACTCACCCAGAAGAATCCAACATGTTTATGTGTCATTGGATATTACTATATGCAGACATGTGTAATAACCCTTTAACTTGAGATTATTATTAATTCATACCATGAGTCACATACTCTTATGTATTTATGAAAATTATGTCATCGTATTATTATATCCTAGTAGGGTATGTTGGGCGTGTCATGAGGGGTATGGAATTAATGAATAATTCAATATTGTATTTTTTTCATTCCAATTTTATGAAAGATGATATATCAATCCTTTGATGAAAATTGAATTGTATGATCAATTCTATCACCATAGAGTTTATATCAATATTTTCATTTCAGGAAAATTGAAGAATGAAATATCAAGCATATATGTTGATGATACAAGTATACAATTTTATTGATGAGATATCATGATAAGGGGATTATATTACATAGTGGTCATTAACATGTGGTTATTGTCATTGTGACATTTAACTACTTTCTATATGTGTTACTTTCCAAGTTTATAGATGTCAACATTGTACTTCAGACAAGTTTGTCCTAATATTACTGAGAAATAATCCTATAGAGTCACACATTGAGTGTAACCAGATCCTCGATTGAATTTTTTTTTTTTTTTGAATTTAACAAGTTAAAAAAATATTATTTGTTCTTTTTGTTTTAATAATTATTTAGGTTTGTTTAAATTACAAGATCCAATCAAGACTCATTTAAAATAATAATTATGCAAGTTGAATAATAATTAATATTTTTTCATGAGTTATAGTGAATATTATATTTATTTATTTATTTATGAATAATATTGTGATATTTATTTATTAAATAAATAGTTAGTATTCAAATATTCATAAATTTTTAAGATAATTAAAGGAATAAGTTAAGGGTATATCTATAAATTATATATTTAATTTCATTTAAATAAATATTAATTTAATTATTTAATAAATTGTATTTATATTATTCGTATGTGTTGCGAATATCAAGTAATTATTATTATTTTACACGGGGTTTTATAAGGAATAAGGGATTGGTTGAGAGCCTATGAGAAATTACTAAACTTATCCTAGCCCTATAAATGATTAGTTATATAATTTTCTAGTTATAGGTTCAACAGACATTGGTTGTGAAAAATAAATTCTAGAGAGAATTCTCTCAAAGCCTAAGAGAGAAATCCCTCAAGAACGTGCTCAAGAATAATAAAATTGATCCTCCTCCTTCCTCTAAATCATAAAGAGAATACAAAAATTATTCATATTCTAAATATTATATATTATGATACATAGAATATAATTAAATTGATTAATATCAACTGTGCTATAACCCTATGATTCTATTGTGACATCCCAATGTCTTGGACCATATGTGGATTATCACTAGAGGGATTCTACCCTTGGATCCTTCATCATAATTATGGTATGAAAAGAGTGGTCAACTGAATCATCAAAAAAGAAATAATTACCTAAAATGGTAATTCTCTATCCATATATAAATTAATTATAAATTATATATGAAAGATACAATATCATGGGATCTGAGGTTACTTTCATCTAGTTTTAAAGATAAGTCCTAATAAGATTATGAAAAACCATTATTCAGAAAGGCACCAAATTCCTCCACTACATACCGAAACATAAAATTGGTATTATAGTTATCACATGTTAAATTTAAATTATTTATTAATCTTTGATCAAATTACACATTTTTTATTGGTTTTTTATTTATAGTTTATTTTTTCTTTAATCTAAAATTCAATATTATGATTTTTTCAGTTTCATATGATCTTAAAAAAATTATGAATAGATAAATATTAATTAGAGACACCATTCAAAGGTTTTGTATATCCTGGCCAGAAGACACGGTTATATGGACCATAACTGAAAAGTACACGTCATGTACTAAAGCTCACCATAACTGTATGAGCTATAGGATACATGTCTCACCAAGCATTAATCAACATGCATTATGTAATTACATACCTTATGTTGATCGGCTATATGGGATGTGGTTTTAGGGGTCACATGGAATGTAGCTATAAAATACATTATGTAACCATTTATGGTTTTCCCAGTGATTTTCACAGAATCTATGTGGTCGAAGTACACCACATGTATTTATTTCATGTCATATAGAGACTTAAATCCATGGAATATAAGACAGTTTTGACTACATAGCTTATAGCGCAATGTGTAATCCATGTGTCACATAAAATTTCTTGTCAATTACATTGTATTTTCTCTAGTGTGTAGTGTGGATGGATATATAAGAAAAGAACATGGAATGTAGTGTGGTGTATACATTATCTGATTTATACCTGGTCACATACATTACACATCTTCCAATTTGTAATTATTTCAATTTATTAATATGAAATAATAATTAATTATAGTATTAAATCAAATTACACGGTGTATAGAGGTGTACACTCCTGATAAATTCCTAATTAATTTCCATGTTAAAATGTAACTACACACTGTGTGTGGTAGTCACATGTCATGTACTTAACAGAAGCATTAAATAGGTTCACATTGTGTATATTCAAGGTACGTCATGTGTTATTAAATATAAATTTAATTACTCATTTGGGACAATAAATTACATGTTATGTAATAATTGAAATATTGTTTATTCTATATTTCATGTAAAGTGCATAGTATATGACAAAGACTATACAAGATGGTGGGCATTTAAGATGGGTAAATTTCATGTTGCCTCCATGTACACATTATGTACATATTTAATTTTTAAATAAAACTAATTTCAGTGGGTGGTTATCATGAGGAATAATCATATAAAAATTAATATAAAAAATTAATTAATTATTTAAAGATAATTAATTGAATTAATTTGAGAAATTTTATCCTAATTAAATAATTAATTGAAATAAATATTTGTTATTTTTTAAAATGTGTATTTTTTTGCATATTTGGGTGATCATGAACTTGACTGTCTTATGTATTCTTTGGTTTTATTTAATTTAATTATTACTTCATATATTTTTTAATCATTATTATTAAATTAAAATGATTATATATGTGTCATATCATCCTCTTTATTGTGTATGGTCTTGTTTGTCTATAGTTTATTTTATGTATACCCCCTAAAAAATCCTTTGGTTCCTTAAAAAGAATATGTAAAAGAATAATTTCCTAGGTGAGTGGAGTAAATCCATAGTGGAGTCATGGTGAAACCAACTAAAGAGTTGCATAGGAGTATAGGTGGAATATTAAAATTTAAACAAGTTTTATTTCAATGAGTTTTTCCCTTAGGTATAGAATCATTTTATCATTTTTTTAATAAATTGATCATTAGAAAATCTCATGATCATACCACTTTAATTTATTTCATTACTCCCAAGTGTATAGTTAATTATTTATGATTGTGGATTCTTATATGAAGTTACCTAAATAAATTACTTAATGAGCATGTAAGACAAAATAAAATGTTTTGATTTATACATAAATTAATTTATCAAACATGGTTAATAAATTATATAAAATACATATAAAATTAACAATATTTTGAAAATATAAAATAAGTAATATTTATGTATACAGATAAAAAAATCCCTCAAATAAAACATTAAGTCAGTATAGCCTTTTTTTATTTGATTTAAGGTGAAACCATAGTTCAAAATTCTTATTTAGCTCAAATCAGGGAATATTCAATGGCCATGGAATCTTAATTTTAAGTTTTGGGTTGACTAAATCTAGTTCACATAAATATTTGACTTCCCAAGAAATACTTGGTGTAACTATTAGCCAAGTGTTGGGGAAATACATGCCTAGGATTTTATGATTGAAGAGTCCACTTAACGAATCAAATACAGTTGGAAAGACTCACCTACCTTTGAGTAACTTTTCAAGCCTAATTCTAGGTTATAATATTCTAAATATGGATAATTTCAACTAGAGTTCCATGTGACATAAAATTTCAAATCTTATGGTCAGGGATATTGAGAGTTTAATAAATAGTGGGAGACTAATAAATAAAAATTTATTAAATTGCATGGGGTAATATGAATAAAGTGTTAATAATATTCTCTATTTTACTATAGAAAAATTGGCAAGTAATATAAGCCTTTACTTGGGGTATGTCCTTATAAGAAAAAAAATTATAAGAGTGATTTAATCATTTATCCATTTCACTAACTTCGTAAAAATTATATTATGTGTTGGAATCCATAATTCTTGTTCTAAAACCTCAATAAGTGAGTGAATGTAGATATGATGCATTCTAGAGATATATGTAAGTTGATTCTTAAATCCATTATATCTAACTATTAAATATTTCTAGAGATTTGATGTTATAACATAAGAAAGTGTATTTTTATACCATTATATCTCATCTTATATCACTTGAAGAAAGAGGGGCTTGATATAAATGATATTGTTACTTCACTAAACCAGTGAAAAATAAAAGAAATATGCTTATCTAGAAATTATGTACTCAAAATTCTGAAGTACATTAATCGATTATCAAATTTAGGATTTCATTTAGATAAAAAATTATCCATTAATCTCATATTATCATCCTTACCACTGTGGTTCTCTTTATAAATTATAAATTATAGGATGAATAGTATGGATAAGTCACTCAAGAATATTTTAACCATGATTCACAAAGTATATTTGGATTTTTTGGCACATGGTTAACTGACCATTTTGGTGAACATAATGAACATAAAGGTAAAATATTTCATGGAAAATCCAAATTCAATAGTTCCATTGGAACTTAAAAAAGATGAAATATCATAAGGGAAAGTAATGAACATGAAGCAATATGCTTCTCATGTAGGAATAATTTTCATTGGAAAAGGAATTGAAAAGGACTGAAGAAGAGAAAATTAGTTTCATATAATTTAGGTATATTCATCATTATAATAATGTTTTAGTCAAAATTCTTGGATATTAATTTACAATATATTATCTATATATTTTTATACAAGAACCAGGAATGTATAAAAACATTACTAGAAGCAAGATTTGTTCTCTATGAGAGATGGGGAATGGTTATTCCTAGATCAGTAAAGATAAGTGAATTACTTTAGGATCGTCGAGTGGATTTATTCAGGTTGACTATTTTTTATTGAATACTAGGAAATATTTATCACAATGTTTATATATAGAGACACATTATTTCATGTAATGAAATTCATGTTTTTACATCATTTAATACTTGATTAATAGTTTAGTAAATCTTGAATCACTTATATCCAATTTTTTTAATAAATGATGAATATAAATATAATACGTATACCTAGTTATGGTATGGTAATTATTTTTCAAGAATAAATAATAGTGGTTAACATGTTTATATTCTAAAAGGGTTCTTAGTCTCTCATGAGATAAAACACTAGGTATACTAACAAACTACTTTATCAAGTAATAAAACATAGAAACCTTTAGAAATAATGGTACACCACAAAACTTATGGGTTTAGTTTAGTAAGTCCACGATAATTATTCTAAGATGAATTTGGAGTTTAATTCATATACAACAGGATATTCCTTTAATAAATTTTAGGAATTATTATTGAATTAATGAATAAACATGGTAATAGGATGTCAGATACTTTAGACAATAGTTTATGAGGGTGCATATTAACTAAGTATTCATTGGTCATTCAAATTTATAGTGGAGTTATTCCTAAATTCACATTACCCTATAAATCAATATATATTGATGGTAGTAATGGGGGATCAATGAAATGTATAATATATATTATAAAACTTCTATAATTTCAATGATGAATTTTTTCACATATAAAAACAACTAACAATATTCCAACTATATATTAAACAAATGGATATCATATATATTATGATATGATGAGAGTCCACTATGTCATAAACTTAGGTTTTTTATGGGAATCGGTTATTTCAAATTCATTTGTAGCTACAAATTCACATCAAGGAAACCCAAGGAGCATACCTAGATAAAAACATCCCCAATATATAAAGAGGTTTTTCAAGACTAACTATATTTCTATGAGGAAGGAATATCTATTTTGAGATAGTTGGACCATGAAAGACAAAATTGAATTTTATTCTCTAGATGCACATGAGTTGGAATGGGAACACAGAGTCTATTATGGTTAGTGAGAGGATTTGTTCTCGAAAAACCTTACACCGTTATGAAATGATTCAGTATGAGACAATCCAAAAGAGGATTGGTTACAATGTCACATGTTATACATCTTTCCAAATTTAGGTGTCTTTAAACACAACAATAGTGATATAGAGAAGATGATTCAGATGCCTTATTCCTCTTCCAAAAAATTTCATCTGGTATATCATTTTATATACCAGTATTTATATTTCTTGTGATTTAATCATGATAAGCAAATATCAATAAAATCCAAGATATATCCATTGTATTAAAGTATGAGATATCCTAAAGTATTTTAGGCATACTAAAGATATGTTTCTATTTTATGGAGTAAATGAGAAACTTATTATCATGAAATACACTAGTGATAGTCTCTAAATAGATCAAATTATTTCAAACTAGAATAAGGATGTGCATTATTATTTATAGAGAAACTAGAACATGAAGATATCAAGATGGATAGTGGTTTCTAATTATAAAACATATATTCCAAGTATATTATAGTTTCTAATACATCGTAATAAGTAGTTTAAATGAAATTTCATCCTAGTTTTTGATGTGTCCCAAGTAGTGAAAACCATATCACCTTATGGTGTGATAATACAATATTGGTGGCCCTTAACAAGGAACCAATGTCACATTAATGGAAAAATAGTATATATCATAGGTATCACCTGTAGAGGGGTTTTCTCAAATGGGTGATGTCATAGTAAGAAGATTTATTAAAAGAAGTTATGGGAGACTAACCCTATATACAGTAAAATGTGGTGAGCCTAGTAATTATATCCATAAATTAGTAGAATCATGTTTATCATGTGATGTTAAATAGTTTGATAGTTATCAGTTAGCTTTAGTAAAAATTGGAGTTTATTGAATTTGGTGTCCTAGAACCAACTAATTTATACTTTAAATTACCTTTATATATGTTTATTAAAGTTATAGATATCAATTAATATATCATCACAAGATGAGTGTTCATATTAATTAATTTTAATGTGATATTGTCTATAAAATATTTATTGCACTAAAATGGAATAGAAGTTCTCCACTATAATGATATCATTGAAGTGCTGGGACATTATTCTTAAATATATGTTTTGTGGATAGATGAAATCATCTGATGGGACATAAATGATATAGGATATCAGGTGTAGAAGGATCATAAGATATTGATACTTCTTCTAATGATGTTCTTTCTTAGTAATCTACGAGATATAAGGTTATAAGAATAGACCCACCCAAAGGAATTATATATGTTTATGTGTCATTATATATTCCTATCTATAAACATATATAACGACCTTTATCTTATGATTATTATTAATCTATACCATGAGTCATGTACATTGACATATTGACAAAAAATGTGATGCCATTTGATCAAATACATGTATTGTACATTGGGAGCATCACAAGTGGTATAGGATTAATGAATAAGTCAATATAGTATTTGTCCCTTCCTATTTGATAGAATATGATATCTCATCCATTTGATGGAAATAGAACCATTTGATCATGTCTATTTCCATGGAATTTATATCAATGTGTTCATTTTTGGAAAATTAATGAAATACATTTCAAGCATATAGGTTGATGACACAAGTAGGAATCCTTTTTGATGATATATCATGACAGAGTGATTGTATTACATAATGAGCATTTTTAAGAGTTATTTTCATTTTGAAAATAAGCATATTTCTATATGGGTTCCTTGACATGTTTCTTGATGCTAATATTGGACTTTAAAAAAGTTCATCTTAATTCCACAGAGAAAGAAGCCTATTGGTTCACACACTAAGTGTATTGAGTACCTTAGTTAAATTCTATAGTAATTTAATAAGTCAAAATAAATATTATTCCCACATTGTGGTTTAATAATTATTCAGGGTTGGTTTATTACCACGATTCAATAATGATTTTTTTGATAGAATAAATATGTGATTCGAATAATAATAAATATTTTTTCACAACTTTTAGTGAATATAATATTTATTTATTTATCAATTAAGAATGAATTGGAATTTATTTATTTATTAAATATTCATTATTCATGGTTTGGTAAATTTCTAGGAGAATCAACAAATCGAGTTAAGGTTCTGGTGTGAAGTGATATATTAAATATTATTTAAATAAATATTAATTTATTTATTTAAGAAGTGGTGTTTATAATATCCACAAGTGTTATGCATGTTCAATTAATAATTATATTATGTATATTATAATTAAACGTGTGGTTTTATAAGGAATAAGGGGCTGGATAAGGTCTTGGGTGTAATTAACAAACCTAACCAATATCTATAAATACCTAGTAATATAATTTTCTAGTTAGAGGTTCAAGAGACTTTGGTTTTACACAATAAATACTAGAGAGAATTATATAAAACCCTAATATAGAAATCTATCCAGAACATACTTAAGAATGAGAGCATTAATCCTCTTAATTCCTCTCAAGATTCAAGAGATCATAAGAATTTTTCCTCTTCCAAGGAGTTATTATTGTAAAAAATAGTCAATGATTCAGTAGATTAGGATTGACCATGCAAGTGTATGGTGATCCTATATTGACTTAATGAGATTTTGGATTATGTGTGGATCACTAATAGAGTGATTATACACATGGATTCTTTGTCAAAATGATGGTATGAGAAGAGCGGTCAGTTAAATCATCAATGATTAAACAATTACAAGATGATTTAATTATATATCTAACTATAAAATAATTATAAATTATAGGTGAGAGATATTATCTCAGGGATTTTGAGGTATCTTTTATCAAGCTCTGAGAAAAAATCCAAAGAATTTTATGACCGACCATTATTGGTCATAGTCCTGACTGCTTTCATTATGCCCTAAAAGCAACATATATGAATGTAACCCCCATTATTTTCATATTATGATATTTCTTAATTAATGATATCCAATCAGATTTATTAAAAAAATTAACTATTAAACATTCCACTACCATAGTATAAAATAATCAACCAATCCATTTAATGTGAAATCATACATATCGTGGTAAAATTTATTCTATAAATATCGTACTATAGGACTTTCACTATAACAACCTAGGTATTTATAAAATAATTTAGTTTTATTCTGGATTTAAATAGTCAAATTCTTTATAAATTTACAATGAAATAAGTGGTATTTATAGAAATTAAGGAATTTATACTAATGAAATAATAACTTGACCTTATGAATAGTAATCTAGCCAATAAAAAAGTAACCACGCCTATGAGAGTATAAATAAAATTTATATATCCTATAAGTGTAATCATGATATATTTATATCATGTAATAAGTAAATAAATGTTTTGGAAATGATAAATTAATTTTTGGTATTTTTGTAAGTCATAAATATTTAATTACAATTTTATAATTAATATAATGATTTCAAATAAAATATATCTTCATAAAATAGATTCATAATTTATTATTATTTTATATTATTATTATAAGATAATTTTATGAGAATTTAATTAATTTTCAAATTGTTATAAAATCGTTTATAGTTTTAAAACTAGTATTTTTCAAATAAATTATGATTTTAATTAAAAATTTAATTTCTCATGTTTATAAAACTGTTTTTAAAAAATGGAGTTCATTTTTGAATTATACATTTTGAAGAATAGTTAGGGTGAATATTTGTGATTTTTTTTAAATATTTGAATTTTGTGAATAGTAAAATACAGCAATTTACGGTATAAGCTAAATAAATGATTTATTGGGTCATGTATGGTGTAAGGACGGTGTAATCCAAAAATATAGAACTATACTTCATTATTTTAATATATGTTGTGATAATTCTTACACAATTCATAGTCTTGATCCAAATTAATAAACTAATGAATATAATAATCAGAAAGCACCCCTCTCCTCCACTATAAATACCTCCCCTCACCACCTCTTACCCTCACACCTAAAATCCTTTTATCTTTCTTATTTTCTACCAAATACCTTTCCAAGCCTCTTATCTATGTCCAAGACCTTTTTTCACCAAAAGGCCAAAACCAACCGTGATGTGTCGATTTACCAACATCGTGGATAATGTGTTTTCAATTTGTATTACTTCCATCAAGGCTATTCATAAAACCATTAATATGGTCAAATAATATTTTATTATAAATATAATATTTTATATTATTTTCTATAACCAGTGTTTATACATAATAATAATTAATAAAACAAAAGTTGTTCGTAATGATCAAAATTCACCAAAATAAACTAATGTTCATCACTAATGTTTTATCTAATGATTCATTCTCATACCATATAACCAAAATGATATATAAGAACATTTAGTATTCTTTAATTTCATTAATAACATTTAATTTCAATTCTGTAGTTTTTCTCCCATCTGACAAGAAAATCCATAACAAACCAACCATGGAAACCGTGAAATAATTGCACTCAAAACAATGAAAATAACAAAATATTATTAATAAATGAGTGGAAATATGTTATTATAATATCATATAAGTAATTATAAATATTAATATGGTTTTTTAATATATTAATCATACTATTTTAACTATTATACATGAGGTTTTAACACATTTGAATTAAGACAAACCCGAGGTAACGAAATTCTTAACCCAATTTCCATTACTTGGGTTAACCATATAATTCATTAATTATGTGGTAATAAGATTATTTGTGTAATGAATTTTGATTATATTATGTTTTATTATGTGTATTTGAAATTTATACACATATTCCATTCTTTTTATCAACTCTCACTTAGAATATATGATATTTATAAGGGAAGTTTCTTTAAAAATCCTCTTTTAATTTTCTTTTTTTAAGGAATGATTTATATGATGAAAGTATTCTTATTTTTGTGATTATGTTCTAGTTCATGGGAATTGTTTATAATAAATTTTGGTACCTATATATCCCTCCAATGTATTGGTTATTTTTATGTTTGAGGTCGACTTTATGGTTACTCCAAGTGTAACCGCAATGGTTACACCATAAGGTAGTCATGAGGGTTACATAGTAAGGTAGATATGAGGGTTGCATTGTATGGTAGCCATGAGTGTTAAAAATAATATATTATCCACTATGGTTAAAATCATAATTAAGTAATGTCCCAAGTTACCTTTATGTTATTATTTATGTTTTCTATGTTTTATGGAAATCTCATGTTTTCACAAAGTATATGATACTTATCACGTGAGAAGTATGTCTTTGTGAAAATGATTTCATATGTTTATAAGTATTCATGTACTAATGGTTTCTATCCTTCTTTTTATATCCCTTACTATTATTTTTTGTTCTCATCCCAATTTTTAACAAAATTATAGGGTTTATTGATAGGTAAGAGAAAAAGAGAAGCCAATATGAATGTTGTGATAACTTTTCATGAATAGATTTCATGTTTTTTAATAAAAACTTTCGTATTATGAAAAAATATATTTTTTTTAGTAGTACCCAGTTTGTATGATTGTGGGTTTATATGTATTAATTATGTTCTAACTTTATAAAACTATAATCTAAAAATATATTTCGGAATGTAAAGAAGTGAATTCAAAAGGAATTTACTAGATTATGTAATGTTTTAAGGTGAGGTCCTTATAGTTAGTATCAGAGCACAGTTTAGATAACATTATGGGTTATGATGATTTTAATAGAATACCATAAATAATTTTTACCTTATTTTTATTTTGAAATTATATAGAATTTGAATATTACCATGTTTCTTAATATAATATATGTTTGTTTATAATGGTTTTCCATAGAATAAACAGGGAAGCTGAAGTAGGAAGGCACTGAGAGGTTGATATAATTCCAAATCGGAAACCTGGAATAGTGGGAATTGGAACTGAATTGTTCGTGATGGTAATTTTTTAGTTCATGTAGGATATAAATGGTAGTGGAATCCATGCAAGATAAAAACCAGACATACCATAAAGGAACATGATGATAGTGGAACATTTTATGAGGCAACACCCTCTTGCCTTCAATGGATATTCAGACCCAGTGGTGGCTGAAGGATAGATTCAATACCTTGAAAATATATTCAATGTTATGGGGTGTTCAGATAATAAAAAAATTAGTATTTTCATTTATTTTTTTGTAGGTGAAGTTGACCAGTGGTGGTCAATGGTCAATAATAACAAGTATAGTGATAAGATTGATGCCTTGGAATTAGATGAATTTAAAAATATTTTCCTTGAAAAATATTTTCCGAAGGTGGTTCGAATTAGGATGGAAAATAAATTCCCGGAATTGAAACAAAAGAAGGAGGATTTAGTGGTTTTGTATGAAGAAAAATTCACCCAATTGGAAAGGTAAGCTTCAAATATTATTGAGGATCTTGATAGAGAAATCAGTCATCTTTACTTAAGATTGAAGACAATATATTGAAGGTCATTATCCACCCATAAATTCAAAAGTTATGAGAAACTTTTTTGATGTGCTGAGAGGGAAGAAATGGAGTTTTTTGATGATCACATGAACTTTGAAAACAAACATAAGAAGAGGTCTTGATGGTAAGTGATGGGTAAGAATCAATCAAAGAAATATAAAGGTAATAAAGTCTAATTTCTAGTTTGTTAAAAGTGCGGTAAAAAACACCATGGGGAATGTCTTAACAAAATTGGGAAGTGTTTTCAATGTGGTAAGTTTGTAAATATATACTGATATTATAATAAAAATTATTTTAAGATATATTTTGATAAGATAACTATAAAGTGTTTTAAATGTGGTAAGATGGTTCATTATGAAAATACCTACCCAAAGAATGATCTGAATGATGGAAAATAGCCGAATTATAAGCATAAAGGTGCAATGGTATCCTTTGTGACTGCATCATCATATGTCGGTCCATCCAATGAAGTGGTATCATGTGTTTTTGTTTTGTTTACTCAGATTTTTCTAATATATTGTTTGATACATAGTCTACATATTCCTTTATTTATAAGAAATTTTCTAATAAATTATAAATTTCACCTCAATAAATGAGATAGAAAATTATGGTTAAAACACTAGGGGAAATATTATACCAAAAATGCATTATAATAATCTTCCTGTTGTTTTATGTGGAAATAAATTACCATAAAACCTTATTTTTTTCCTTAGTAGAGTTTTATGTTATTCTAGGTATGGATTGGCTTTCTATTTATCATACTAGGATTGATTGTAGATCTAAAGAAGTTATTTTTCAGAAAGCGTTTTAGTTTGTATACAAGAATAAAACCATACTATTGATAACATATGAGGAAGCTGAGAAACCGTTAAAAGATGGAAATGAAATTTATCTTGCTCATATTTTTGAAAAAAGGGAATTGTTTAGATTAATGATGTTCCAATGGTAAATGAATACCTATATGTATTTTCTAATGAGTTTCCTGGTGTTATACCTGATTAGGAAGTTGAATTTACTATTGACTTGGTTCTTGATGCTAATCTAATTTCAAATCCCCCTTATCAAATTGCCCAAGTGGAACTTCTGAAATTTAAAAATCAGTTACAAGAGTTTATTTCTAAAGGCTTCATTCGTCTTAGAACTTTACCATGGGTTTCTCTTATTTTTTTATTTAAAAAGAAATATGGTTCCATGAGAATTTTCATTGATTATATATCTTTGAATAACATTACTATTAAGAATAAGTATATATTTCCTCATATTCATGAATTGTTTGATCAGCTCTAGGGAGACCAGTATTTTTCAAAGATTAACTTGAGATCCTGGCACTATCATCTGAATGAGAAGGAGGATGACATCCCGAAAATAACTTTTTGTAATAGATATGGGAAATATGAGTTTTTTGTTATGACCTTTGGTTTGAAAAATGCCCCTATTGTATTCATGGATCTTATAAAAAGAATATTTCATGAATATTTGTATTATTTTTTCATTGTTTTTATTGATGATATTTTTTACTTTTCAAAAAATTGTGATGATCCTAAAAAACATTTAATTATTTTCTTACAAACTCACAAATAAAAGAAGTTAGACATAAAATTTCGAAAATGTGATTTTTTGTTGCAAAATATTTGTTTTCTTAGGAACATTGTAAATAATTATGGAATAACAATTAATCCTTCCAAAACAAAAGTAGTTTATGAATTACCAAGACCTAAAAATGTTACATAGATTCGTAGTTTTCTTGGATTAGCATACTATTACCAATAGTTTGTTAAAAATATTTACAGTTACCTAGCTCACTAACTAAGTTAACATGAAAAGGGGTTAATTTTTCGATATAAGAATGTGATGTTTGTTTTAGGAATTGAAGAAGATATTGGTGAATGCTCTAGTTTTGTCCCTACCCTCTAGAAATGGTGAATTTGTTATCTACAGTGATACTACATTGGAGTGACTTATGCAGAATGATCAGTTAATTGATTATGCTTCAAGACAACTAAAACCTCGTGAGTTAAATTATCCCACAAAGGATTTGGAATTAGAATCTTTGGTTTTCTACTTGAAAATTTAGAGGCATCATTTATACGGAGCCAAATGTGAAATATATACTCACCATAAAGTTCTAAAGTATATATTCACTTAGATAGAATTAAACATGAGGTCGAGAAGATAACCTAAATTGATAAATGAATATTATTGTACAATCAATTAACATCCTAGAAAAGAAAAAAAGTGGTGGATGTATTGAGTTTAAAACATAATTCTACATTAACCATGTCATGTTTGGAACATAACCCCTTGATTAATGATTTGTTGAATTTTGTCTTGGAAGTTGTTGGTACAAGAAATTGCCCTATTTTGTTTCAGGTGTCAGTGCAGTCATCTCTATCAGATATAATTAAGAAAGTGTAGAAATAAGACTGTGAGTTATAAAAAAGGTAGAATTATTTAAAAGGGGTAATTTTCCAGAATTTAACATTGATAAATATTGTGTTTTAAGATTTTGAAATAGATTATGTGTGCCTTGTGACTCCCAGCTGAAGAAAGAATTGTTGTTTGAAGCTCATAGTTCTCCATTTTCAGTTCATCCTGATAGTACTAAGATATAAAAATACATTTAGGAGTATTACTAGTGGGATTTAATGAAAATATATATTACAGATTTAACCATGAAATGTTTGAAATGTCAATAGGTTAAAGTATAGAAACAATGACCAATGGGGTGCTTCATCCTTTTCCAGAGCTAGAGTGGAAATGGGAAAATATATTTATGGACTTAGTGATGGGACTACTAAAAACTTATCAAGGTAAAAATGTGATTTTATACACCAAATACCTTACCAAGACTCTTTCCCATGTCCAAGACCTGTTGGTATCACCAAAATTCCAAAACCAAGGTCCTTAAGAAGGTTCTAAAGGAATAAAATTCAAGAGGTAAAAATCCTCTTTCATTTTCTTATTTTTTTCTTTTCAATTATTTTTCTTTTTTTATAATCTATTAATTTCCCATTATCCAAGATGCATGAAAAAATATAGTGTCTTATATATACTATTATTTTATCATGTTTATCGAAAAATTTATTATCATACTTCTTCTCCTCTCCATTTTATTCTAAAAAAATCATCGCACGTGATGTGTCGATTTACAGACATCATGGACACTGAGTTTGTAATTTCCATTACTACCTTAAAATTTGGTTATAAAACCATTATTATGGTTAAATAATATTTTATTATACATTTAATATTTTATATAATGTTCTATAACCAATTTTTTACATAATATTAATTAATAAAACAAAAGTGGTTCTTAATGATCAAAATTCACCAAAATAAACTAACATTCATCACTAATGATTCATCCTCATACCATATAAAAAATGATATATAAGACCACTTAATATTTTTTTATGTTCATTCATAACATTTAATTTAAATTCTGGTGTTTTTCTCCCTTCTGACAAGAAAATCCATAATAAACCAACCACATAAACCATGAAATAAATGCACCCAAAAGAATGAAAATAACAAAATATTATCAATAAATTGGTGGAAAGATGTTATAATAATATCATAAAAGTAATTATAAATATTAATATAGTTATTTAATATATTTATAACACTCTTTAAACTCTTATACATGAGGTTTTAACAAGTTTTAAGTAAGACGAACCTGAGGTAAGTGAATTCTTAACCTAATTTATATTCTTTGGGTTAACCTTCTACTACATTAATTATTTGGTACTAAGATTGTTTGTGAAATTAATTTTGATTAAATTGTGTTGTATTATGTGTATTTATAGTGTATACACATATTCTATTATTTTTATCAAATCTCACTTTGATTATATGATATTTGTAAGGGACATTTCTTTAAAACTATTCTTTTAATTTTCTTTTTTAATGAATGATTTATATAATGTAAGTATTATTGTTTTATGATTACATTATGGTTCTTCGAAATTTTTTATGATGAAGGGTGGTACATATATCTACCTCTAATTCAATGGGTATGTTGATGTTAGATGTCGATTGTATGGTTACTCCAAGTATAACTGCAATGATTACACTATAAGGTAGCCATGAGGATTACATTGTAAGATAGCTGTGAGGGTTCCATTGTAAGGTAGTCATGAGGGTTACAAATAATATGGTAGCCTTGATGGTAAAAATATTAATTATTTAATGTCCCAAGTTACCTTTATTTTATAATTTATGTTTTCTATGTTTTATAGAAATATTATGTTTTCACAAAGTAACAATATGATACTTATCGGGTGAGAAGTATGTATTTTTAAAATGATTTCATATGTTTATAATTATTCATATACTAATAGTTTATATTATTATTTTTATATACCTTACTGGTATTTTTTTTCTCATACAAAGTTTTTAAAAAAATCACAGGGTTTAAGGATGGGTAAGAGAAAAAGAGAAGCCAAGATGATTGTTGTAAAGACTTTGCACGAATAGATTTCATATTTTTTATTAAAAACTTTTGTATTATGGAAAAAATGGATATCTTTTTAGGAGTAACCACTTTTTATTCGTTTGGATTAATATTTATGAATTATTTCCTAACTTTCTAAAACTCTAAACCAAAAATATGTTTGGGAATGTAAATAATTGAATTATAAAGTAATTTACTAGATTATGTAATGATTTAAGGTCGGGTCCTTATATGCACCAATCTTATAACATGATATATAAAAAACATCATATGAGTTAAATAATTTTGGGTATATCTCTTTCACAAGCCCCAGTACACGTCACTGATTCTCACTAGTTCTATAGACCAAGCTACCCATAGATCACTTCAACTCTATCTCATATATCAAAAGTTATCATGGAGGTTAGTTCAAAATACATAATCATACAATGATTTGAATCATATCATGAAATCATTATCACAATTGTGTTCTTTGGCCATGGTTTTTTCATAGGTTGATCCTTAAAGACGGATAGTCCACATCTTTAAAAAAATATTGTCCAAATCTTAAAATTATCAACCACCATCTTGAATGGTTTTGAAATAGTTTAATAAAAAAAATTCAGATCGAGTGGAAGCAATTAAAACCCTTGTCTTAGGATCTCCATGCATGAAATATGAAACTGTGTATAAAAATAGAAATAATGAAAATTTATAAAATATGTATACCATTCATCAAATATCCACTAAAACATTTGATATTCATCAGATGAGTTTGATAAAGATCACTTAAGTGGAAAACAATCGCATCCCCACCTCCATAGGTATCCACAGGCTAATCTAAATAGCTCGACATTTTATAAAGATTCATATTTTCACCATGGTATGATAGTACATCATATGAAAAGGACGAAGTTGAAAGAGATCTTAGATATCCATGGTGGTTTGGAAAATCTGCAAGCATGTACACCCAACTTTCATCACATGGAAGCATTTATAAAATCCACAAGAATGATCCTTGGGTAGTCTAATTTCCTCATGCATTATAAATTCATGAGTAAATGATGTTTCATCAAGTTCAAGTATCATATACATAAATTCAACTCTCAAAAGTTTCATCATATGAAATGATTCATTAAAAAATGGTTATGTGGTTGATTTGACTACCCAGCAATAACGAATATTTTGGGTAGTATATAATGATATACTCTTTTATGCATGAAAATCACAATTTTCATGTAATCCATTTCACACACACACACAAACACACACATATATATATAAAGATTTTGGGAATACCTCCTTCAATATCCCACTTTCACTAAATCCTCATACACTTTGTGATATTTTACCTTATATTTTATCATATACAATAACATGTGAAATTAAATCAAAAACTCATTTAAATATTTTCCAAAACACTTTTTGAAAGATATAATTAACTTCACCTTATATCAAATTATATGAAATACCTTGGGAATACCCATCCCAAAAACTTTTGGGTTAAAAATAAAAAAAAATTAGAGTAGGTCATCGATTCAAACTCAATCCCCATTTATTCAACCACAAAGTGAAACCCCATAGGATTTTATAACATTAAAAACAAATAAAAATCTCCAGATCCATATATATAAGAAAAGAGTGTCCTCTAGAAAAGGTTCAATGCTACTCAAAATATAAAGGGATCTTTCATAATATCCATCAAACACACATATCTTTATAACTTTTTCAACCAGTCTTCATCATATGAAAATGTGCATTCTCATGTTTTCCCTTTTTCCAAGACATCAAGTGTCCATGGGACACAAAGAATGGAAATCCCATATATCCAACTAATTTTTACTTGATTCTCATGGTGTAGACTAAACAGATCGATGAATACATCACATGCCATTCATACTTCTAGATAAGTACATCAGATGTCCCATATCTAGATATATATATACATAATATCAAGGTGCATCCACATACTCCCACATACTATCTCAATCTAGGTTCTAGATGTAATACTCATCATGTGAGAGGACAAAACCAACATTTATGTAGCCAACATGAAATGTATATCTATATATACATTTATGCAGACAACATGAAAGAATGATAAAGTTTATATTTCCTCTAATATGATACATTTTAATATTCTTAAACTCATTAAGAACTCATCATGTGAGATGTCAATTATTATTATTATTCATGAAATGTATATCTATATATACATTTATGCAACCAACATGAAAGAATGATAAAGTTGATATTTCCTCTAATATGATACATTTTAATATTCTTAAACTCTTTAAGAACTGTTAGAAAAACCAACATAATAATCAGTTTATCATATCATATATGATAAACTTCCATATCATCCTTATTTTCCCTACACTTTCTAGGCATTGTAAACAAATTACATCTTATATAATCCATGTCACATCTCTATGTGAACTTTTTATAAAACTCTCCCACTAAAATATTTATTTATAAACAAATATAAAGTGAGAAAGTTTGAATAATAGTGAGATTTAGGAATCATATTCCGAACTGTTAAACTTCTTAAACAAATTAAAACATCTTAAATTCACAACATCAAATGTTATGATATCAACTACTATTTTCTACTTAAAATTATTCCTAATTTTATCATCATCATCCTTGGAACCCTATTCTATAAAAAAAATTCCTTGAAATAATGTAAGTAATTAATTATTATTTATTAAATCATCCTAACACTCTTTGGATATTAAGTAAAATTCACTTTAAACATAGATTGGTGTAATTATTTATTTGTTAATTTTGAACTTCTTTAAGTCTAAAAATACTCCCACTATCCTCTTATACATTATATCCTCTAGGTAGGTAGGTAGTCCAACTCCAAGTCTCTCTACCTGAGGATACTTTACTTGAGATAGAAACCAATTCATCATAAATATAAAACATAATATACACAAATTATATTAAAAAAGTAAATTCATGTTTGTAACTTCAATTAAAAATTGTGTCCAATTTTGATGAAAAAACTAAATTCATTATAGATTAAATCCTATTATGTAATTAAATGCTCTATCCTAGAATCATTTTAAAAAATAAACTAAATCATACATAATATTTACATTTCTTAAACAATTTATTATACCTGAATATAGTTGATGATAAACTTTACATAAATGAACAATTAAAATATTTAAACATGAGATAAATATTTATGAAAAATTAATAAATAAAATATAATTATAAACCCTTTTATAATTTTCATTTTTATCATTATAGACATTCCATAATTTTGGATATAAACATTTTTTATTTGTTTCAATATGAAAACTTTGAATATAAACACTTTATATTCATTCTAATATTAACTCTTTCATATTTATCATTATATGAAATTTTAATTTTAAATATGTTTGATATTAGATGCATTATAAACCATTTACAACTAAACTTCTATTATGTAAACATTTTATATATTATAAATATCATATAAATAATCATTTTTTAAACCTTAATCATATCAATCATCAAAACATTTTTGATGTGGCTTAAATAACATATAAATAATACCCCTTTTAATTTTGAACAACTCAAAATAATTAATTTTGAATGATTCATAATTTAAATATAAACATTTTATATTTTGGCCTTATTTCATAATTTATAACCCTATATAAATTATTTTTTATGATTTCTAAATAAACACTTTTATTTCTATATCATAAAAATCTCTATATAATTTGTTAAAATAAATTCCAAATATTAACATTTAATATTTGGGGAAGATTTTTCATAAAAATTTATTTAATTATAATTAATTTATAATTTATTTATTTAAAAACCTTTTATAAATTAAAATATACCAAAATATATTTTATTGTAATTTATAAACATTTTATAAACCATTAAAATTATTTTTAATGTTAAAAAAAATTGTAATAATATTAAATACAATTATAATTACCCTTACACATAGGGGTATTTTTTTATAGGGGTAAAGCCTTATAACCTTGCACAAGATGTATGGAAGACCTTTTGTAAAGGTAGGTAAATTCTTACCTTTAAATATCTTACAAATAAAGTGTTGCATAAGGGTATTACCTTTATGTAGTTGGATCTCATATGGGTATGAACTTTACATAGAAGATGTTTCATAAGGGTATAGTAGGTCATACCTTTACATGGATTCCTAGAACCGCTACATAAGGGTACTACATTTATGTAAACAATTTTTGAAAAGGTAATAAAGAGGTTACCCTTATGCAGCCCTTCTCTGTAAGGGTATCGCGTAAGGGTAAAATCTTATATACCATTATATAGCCTTAGGAAAATTGTATTTACCCTTACATGAACTACTTCATGTAAAGGTAAGACATGAGTTACCTTTATGTTTTTTTTTAAATGTTGGGGCTGAAACCTCATTTTATTATTAAAGCAAAGCAAAGACCTCTTTTAACTGGGTAGATGGAGACCCATTAGATAGCCTGAAGGCCCTGAGGGCATGTAGCCCATTACATAGTCTGTAGGCCCAAATTACCTTTATGTATCCCAGCTGCATAAGGGTAAGGTTTGGATTACCTTTACATAGCCCAGTACATAATGGTAAACTCTTTTTATAGATATTCAAAAAAAACCTATTAAATGATGCTTTGGTCTTCATTTCTTTATCATTTCAATGTAAAATTTAATAGATCAAAAACATGACTCCATCTGGTAGCCCTAACGGGTTTTGAAAGGGTCTAATAATAATTTTCAGGTTAAGAAAAAGTAAAAACCCTTGTCCAAGGATCTCTATGCATGAAATATAAAACTATGTATAAAAACCAAAAATGAATAAATATTGTAAAAAATGTGTATTATTAACTAGAGATACACTATAAACCTTGATATTCATCTGAGAAGTTTGATAAATATCACCAAAGTGGAAAACACAAGCATCCCACCTCCGTAGGTATCCACAGGCTAATCCAAATCGCTCAATGTTTGGTTAGGATTTATCTTTTCTCCACAATATTCAAGTACCTCATATGAAAATAAGGAAGAGGAAGGTGAGATTCAGGATCCTGGGAGGTTCGTCTAACAAATAATAATTTACACCCAACTACTATCTCATGACAACATTTATATAAGTTATAAGGTTTCTCCTTGGGAAGTCACATTTACTCATGTGTTATAAATGAATAAGTAAAGTATTATTTTTCTAGTTCATGTATCATGTACATAAATGAAACTCCCAAATGTTTCATCATATAAAATGATTCATTAAATTATAATTGTGTGTCTGATCAAATTGGTTAATAATAATAGTGTTCATGGGAAGTATATAATAATATACCCTTTTATTTATACAAATCACAATTTGCATGAATACCATTATATATATATAGGTAATATCTCCTTCACATATCATATAAATCCTACTCAACAATCATTCCATGTACATACTACACATTTATAGATAAATACTATCTCATGTGTAAAATTAACGGGTTGAGTCAATAAGAATTCAATACCCCATAAGAGAATATAATCATTCTCCTCAAGATCAACTTGAACCCTAAGGTCAACCTCAACATCACATACCATGGGGTCATATCTTTTTTGATAGGTTCTTTGCATGTATATCACTACCTAATGTTCTATGTTCCCAATCACTCTATCTTACACTAGCCAAAAGGAAACAACACTGAATATGGAATTCAATCTCCTCCAAACCCTAATCCTTATCCTTACTTCCAATAATCACAAAACTAAAACTACCTCCCATGAACCCAATATTACATATTAATCAAAAAATCAACGTATTATGTCTCAATTATAAATTCACTCCTATAAGAAACTAAGGAGGCCAACTATCCATCAAGAATATATACCAATCACTGCTCAAAGGATAATAGTGAATTCTCTCACCCTTCACTTGATTAAACAAGTTTTATTTCCCCAAACCAAGGGTCATCATATAACTTGATCAAAACCCACATGTGATCTCCCCACATGCTCTAAATGAGGTCCTAGACTTCATTCTAAGTGTTCAGAAACCTATGACTTATACACTTTATCACAACCCTTAAGGTTATCTTAAGTTTCCTAAGAATATATGTAAACTTAGAACCCACTAAACATATAAACCGGGTATAACTTACCAATTACCCAATGGAATATTTTTCATATATTTTCTATATTATCATGTATCACCATACAGTAAGAGATAAAATAGAATGAAACTATCAATTGATATATCTCAAACAAGAACAAACTTTCTTTAAAAACTGGGCATTTCTCTTACATGGTTGATCATAGCAAACTTTTTATCAAAAAATGATTTATTTACTTAACTCAATAACACAATTAAAAATAGCTTTTTTACCAATAATTTAAAATATAATAACATAAATACATACAAACCCAAGTCCCTTGGACAAAACCTATTGAAATCTATTTAAAGAAGTCACCCATATTCCACTTGAAACCCAATTTCAGAATCAACCAATTAAAAGTATCCCTTGTTTCCTTTAAATTTTTATTTTAAAGTAATATCCATTTTAAAATATTTTTAAATATGGGAAACTATTTACTATGTAAAAACCAACTCATTCTACCCTACGATCCAAAAAATGATCCCCTGGAACTCATTTGACCAAGGAACCACCAAAAACCATTAAAAGGGCTACATAATCCTTTTGGGGCTATTAAGATGTTGTGATCCCATCCCATTTATAAAATGATGTAATGAAATGTCATGCAGTCATGATCATTATATTAATAATAAAATTCAATTATAAAATAACTAATATGTAAATTTTCATAATCCAAGTAATCAATATCATCAATGAATAAAATCCGCCTACCCCATATCACTGTCTATTTAATAGTTTAAAATTATGCTGAAAAAAATTGAATCCACAAGCACCTATCTCATCTAGAGTTACCATAATTACATAATGCATTATATTTTAATTAAAACACTTCAATCAATATAAATGGTGTAAAACTCACTATGAATTCCTATAATGATGAACCCATGAGTAATAAAGTTCAGATTACTCTCACTATATACTCAAGCCTAAAATGAGAAAAATCACTGATTTATCACACTAATTTGTCATCAATTAAGTCCAAAACTGAAAAATTTCCCAAGAAATATCACTTGGATATGTACCTTCATGTAAATTGTGGGTATTCACCCTTCTAAAGCCTCCTTTTAGCTGTTATCGATGAATATATCATGCTATTGATGTGATTATATCATTCTTTTATGGAATCACTGTCCAAATCCCTAATCCCACCAAATTGAGATCATTGGGAAACAATAATGATAGAAAATGGAATGGAGAAAGAGGTCCCTATCATGAATCATTATGGAAAATCAAACCCAAACCACCCAAATTGATGTAAGAAGGGATTAAAAAAGGAAATGATGGAGAGTTAGGCTCCCTCTTTGTCCAGCTATACAATAACAGATCCATTAAGTTGTAATAACTTCTTTTTAAAAAATTATAAATAAATTATTTTGTTATACATTCGAAGGAAAATAGGTACAATTTTGAGTTTTTTCTAGGATTGTGGTTAGGTTTCATGGTTTGGGGACCATACAAGGCAACAATTTTAACGACCCAAAATTTATTTAAATTATTTTTAAAAGAACTCATGTTTCTATATGAATGTTTTATTATGTTTTAAAATAAAAGCATGTGGAAATAATTTTAAATAATAATAATAAACATCATGAAAAAACATTGACCATTAAAATAAATAATATTATATGGAGATAAACATCAAATTATAGTGAAAACTCTAAGGTAAAATCTATAGTCTTGGATTCTCTTATAAAGATAATTCCTATAAGCACACAGCCTTAAAACATTACATAATATTGAATTAAATGAATAATTCACATTGAGGATCTTTTCATGTTTAGAGTTTTAGAGAATTAGGACATAACTATTACATCTCAAAAGATTACAAAGTAGACACTTCTACTAAGTTTCAATTTTTTTAATAAAATAAAAACTCTTAAAAAGAAACATGTCTAGTTACATGTTTTAGATAGCATGTATTTCCTTGATCCCATCCTTGTCCCTATTCATCTTTAAGTCCTGTGGAAAACATTTCAAAAACTTGGGATGAGCATAAAAAGCTCAGTAAGGGATATAAAAATATGGAAAGAAAACATTAGTCCATGTATACATAAGAATAAATGAAATCATACTTTACTCAAAAAACATAAGCACTTTAACATACCTCATGAAATCATAAGATTTATGAATAACTAATAGAAATAATAAGACATAAAGGTAACTTGAGGCATTCATAACATTCTTACATAGGGAGTAACCCTCATGGTTACGTTTGGAATACCTATCACAATATATTCCCTAAATCTCTTCAGAGAAACCTTAGAGTTTAACTCCTTCTCATTACCCAATGAATTGGAGAGCTATCTCGGGCTCACCCACCCTTAGTTTATCACAGAACCACCCAATTTCATAAACATTTCCCAAGAACAACAACATAATCATAATACATAACTTAAGCATAAAGGAAAGATAACATTCCCACATTGCAATAACAATATAACATTTTAAGATATTGAAATAATAAATCCATTCTAAAAACCATTTTTAATACCAAAATATGTAAAAAGAGTATATGGTGTTTATTTTTCTTCTGAAAACATTACGGCTTGTTAAGGAAGCCAGAGATCAAATAATACTCACTACGGCGGAAAAGGTCGTTGTCACCGCTTACATTAAAAAAACATTCTTTTTTGTCATTTAGTAAAACACTTCATAGATAAGAGATTACCTTTGAATGAAATGAAAACTCAAAAGGTTTTTATACACCATATAAAATAAAGTCGTGTAGAAATCAATAGATTCCTCAATGAAAGGAGATTGAGATGAAGTCCCGTACAAAGAGGGTATCCTTAGATTAAGGATATATCAATTACATAATTATGTGTGACAAATATAAATACACCCAATATAAGTGGATATTAAGTGTCAAACAATCATATTTCATCCACACATATTCATAGCATTACATAATCAAGAATTAGAGGTTTAACACAAAGAATTGAAATTGGGTTAAGAAGTTCCCTTACAGAAATTCGACAGCCTAACGGCGTCACTTTAAAATTCAAAAAATGTGATGATAATAGATAAAATAAGTATCTCATCACTTGGACATAACATTTACAGAAATATGGATATATAATAACATGTCCCAACATAATAATATGTAAATTAAAAGACCTAACAAAAGAAGTATTTTAAAAAGAGGATGGTGAAAGGTTCCCTTACTAATTTGGGTAACTTTCAAAACATACACCCCATGAAAGAAGGGTCATACAATGAAGATGTAAATACCCATAAATTAAAGTATATTATACAAATAATACAATCATGGGCAGTAAAAACACCACACAAAAGGAAATAGTGGCAAATGTAGCATGAATCTCACGGGAATAAAAAGTGAGATAAAACCCCCTTACCTCGTTGTGATCAATCGATTCGTATGACCAAAAGATAATAAACACCAAATGAATCACATAATACCATGAATATAAATAGAATAATGATAATATATATTAAATTTCAGTACACAATACACCACATGCAATAAATAAGTGGCGAACAATGGAAATCTCACAGAATTAAAAGCGAGATAAGAAATCCCTTATGAAAATTCGGCAGTCTAACGGCGCCACTTAAACCTTCCAAAAATGGATTGATGAGATCAAATAGGTTCTCTCATCATATGAACATAAAAATTACAGTAAGTGTAACATAAAAGAACATCCCCCAACATAATAAAGAGGAGCTTAAAATAAGTGACATAAAAGAGAGTACTTAGAAAGAAAGAGAGAGGTAGGATCCCTTACCTCAAGTCCAACTTTTCTTGTTCGTTTCTTTATATTCCTGAATAATAAACTTAGTTCAATTTATAATTGCTTAAGGAATTAATTTTATGTTTATTATTAAATTCATATCTCATATTATCATGTTATAATAATTAGTTAATTATGTGATTTTATATCATATGTTTTGTTGATATTTGGTACATGAGTCAAAAATGAACTTGTTGAAAAGAATTGTACATGTATTTATAAATAAATAATATCCAGAATAGTATTAATTATTTAAATATCATATATATCTAGTATATATTCATTTCATACTATTCCATAACATTTGGAGATAAAAAATGAAATGCACCATTCATGGAGACGATAGGTCGTATGTACGCATGAACGCTACTTTCATTTCTTTGTCATATTAATGGAATTAAAACTAGATGAGATATATATATATTATAATTGCAGTATAATATATATTTTATATAGGTCACATAATTCATTAATTTCATTCTTTATAAATTCCATGTATTGTATGAACGAATCACATCACTTGAGGGGGCGGTAGTCCACACTTCCTCAAATGAAATTATCGCATTTGCACAACATGCAAAGCATAAAGGTATGTTTTAAATATAAAATAAAGAAGCATAGAGAGGACATAAATATAATATATATCATATATAAATATATTTTCATCATAATGTCCACTATGAGAGGTGGTAGGAGAATATTAAACAATCATCATTTTGTGAGGCATTAATTTTCCATCCACGGAAACAGTATTTTCTTTAACCATTAGACGGAGGTGTGTGTAATTTTAGCTCAAATACTTCTCATAAAAACATCCGAGTATATTTAAGATACTTTTTTTGTTACAAAATAAAGTAATAAAAATATTTTAGGGGGTTGGAGAAGCAAAATAAAACAAAATAACATAAGAGAATACATTACCTTTAAATTGGGTAACTCTTTTTGATTTGAGCCAAAGGCTTCCTTGGAAAGACTTCTGAAAAAAGTGAGGCTTCTAGGAGTAATAGAGGGATTTTTAGAGATAATATGAGCAGATTTTGGATGATCCAATGGCTTTAGAGGTGTGGGTAAGGGGGTAGAGGTGGGGGCCTTTTATAAGAGGGAGGAGGGTCACTTTTGGAAGGTCTTGAAATGTTACTTTATTATAAAATAGTTTTCATATTTTAAAAATCCCACAATGATAAATTTAGAGGATAAGGTTATAAGGGTTATAAATCCACTCATCCAATAGGTTTTAGACAAGTTTAAGTCTTATATTTTATCTTATCTTTTCATTTTATTTAAATCGTTCATTAATGAGGTAATCACTACATCATCATGGTGTCATAAATAATTTTATTTATATGATGTCTAAAAATTATAAAAAAATTACCATGATGTAGGAAATATTTTTATATTTCTAATGAATATTTATGGTTAAAAATATAACTTATGTAACTCCATGTAAAAAATGTTTTAGAAAAACAATACATGTTTGTGACATTTTTATTTTAACTTTAAATAAAAGGTATTAATATCATTATCTTACCCAAGTGGCTCCATGGGGTCCCACAAATTGACCCATGGATTGTTTTGGTTGACCATGACTCATCCAATAAGGGTAGGACAAGTGTAAAGGTAATTTATATTATTATAACATTATTTTTACCTTTAATTACACTTATTACCTTTAATTGCGGTTAATAAAACTCAAAAGTTACTATTCACAAAAAATTATTTTCATCCCATTGAACCAAATTTTACTTAATAATGACAACCATGTATGTCAGATTTTTGAAATTCAATTCACATAAGCGGTAAAATTCATTGAAACGAAAAATTGTTTTTTTAACTACCACTTAGTGGTTTCACTATTCATCAAAAATTGAAGTTTTTCAGAAGAATACCAAAAATTCACCCTAAGATAAATTTTATATTCCAAATTAAAAAATTATGTCTATTTTACAAAATTCAAAACATATAAGTTGCGTTAATTAATTTTATAATTAGTTCTCATTGTCAAAACAAATAGCGTGTTTTTAAGAAACAATATCTATCAAAAGTTTGACACTTGTATATGTCCAATTTCAAAGTGAAATTACTACTAATAACCAACATTGGATTAAATGGTAAAAATATATTTTAACTAAACTTTAAACTCAATTAAAAAGATAATATAACCATATAAATATGTTATATTAAAAGGAGGTTTTGAATTAAAATACAGCATTTTCACTATTCATTAAAAAATGAACTTTATCGAAAAAATAACAAAAATTTACATGAAGTAAATTTTTATGTATTGATTCTAAAGAAGGATTTTATTTTTTTCAAATATAACATATAAAATTTTAAAAAGGTATATTTAAAAAGGGTTCATCGTCAAAAGGCGGTTAATCGACCTTTTAAAGAATGTTATAATATTTATGCTTAAAATTGGATTCATTCGCATTTTAAGCCTCTATAATTTATTGGGTAATTGTTAAAATATTTAACAAACATATATAATCATTTTTTAGTTAGTTATGTTCATTCCTACCATTACAATGGCTGGGTGTTAACTACCATTTAAAATAATATTATTTTATTATTAATGTGCAACGTAAGATTTCAAAGAAACTCGTTGTTTTGTATTGGGTAGGTCATCGAACATAGAATTCCCTTTAAATTAATATTAACATTTTATTCACAAATATTGATAAATATGAAAATATCATATTCTTTATTTACCTGAGATGTTACAATTCCTTCTATAAAGACTAAAAAATAGATGCATTAGGAATATGATTGACATTATCAAGGGAGATTTGGGAACATTGGAAGTGAATTTTTAAATGTTGATGTATGATAATGGTGGAGTATATATATTTTGTAATGGTAAATGTGATTATTAGTATCTAACTGTTACATATCCATTACTTAATTGTTACAATGTAACCATTATATCATTTTTGGAATAGTAATAATACATAATATAATAATAAGATAACACTCTATAAAGAAATTAAAAAATTATTATAAATAGTAATTTTATTTTAAATATATTTATATATATATACTCTTTAGGAATAAATTCGTTTGATACTATAAAATTCATAATTTTTCAAAGTGAATGAATAATGTGTTTCCTTATAAAAATAATATCTTATAAAAAATATATAATTTTTAATTAAACTAATTTTTTCCCATACTTAGGAATTTATATTGAAAAAATAAACATAATATTTGAAATCAATATCTTAAAATTATGTTATATTAAAATTTTGAGAATTTTCTAAAATCTTTTATTTTAAAATGAATAGTAAAAATATGGTTTTATGTTTTTGTTATATTGTATGACTTCATAATTATGTAAGAATGATGTAATAATATATATTATTTCTTTGAAGACATAAAAATGTTTAATTAATGATTTTATTATTTTATAACTATTAAAATCATTTTAAAAAGTCTATAATGAAATTCCAAATCCTAAAAAGAACTTTTGAATTTTAAAAATAATTTTAATGAAGATAGAATTCGTTTTGTGGTAAAATTAATATATATAATAGTAATAATATTATAAAATTATTATTTTTTAATGCAATAAACCATGATCTGAAACCATGTGTAGCCCATGATAAATTTATTACCCAAAACCTGGAATCCCAAAGGCTATATTTGAAAAATAATAAATTGTCCTCCACATTTTGATCTAAGTACCCACCTCTACATCCCATTTATTTCAATAAAAATCACATTATTTAATCCATTCCTCTCTTAGTCTCTCATTAGGATCTTTATGGAATCCCTTAAGATCTCAATGAATCACCTCTCCATGTTTAGAAAGTGGTATATAAAGTAAGGGATTCTCTTACACTTTCCTTATTTTTATTCAAATACTATTTTATAGAAAGTATTTTAATTTTATTATTATCATGTATTTATGTACTTATAATCATTACATTACTATAAAAATTATGTTTTATTAATGAGTGGTTGTTATTTCTTCTCATTAATCTTATTTTATAATCCATTTTGTATACCTATTATGCTGACAAAATGATTCTTTGATTTTCCATGCCATACTTTTCTACTATGAATACCCAACCCTATATTCATTAAAGAGAAATTTTAGACATATAATTATACTTAATTGATTTGGTATTTCTAGTTGTGAAACTTTCATTCTATTTTTATGGGTTAAAAATGATAAAAATCATATATTTAAACTCTTATGAACTTAATGATTCTATATGAAAATCATGCTTTATTCTCCATGGGTTGTTAAAGAAATTATTTCTTATAAAATAAGATATATATGGAATAGATAAATTAAGTCATGTTAATGTTTCACCCTAATAGCACTGTAATTCATTGGGTAAAGAATTAATCTTTATATATGATATATTTATGATACCTTGGCAGCATTCCTTTGTAATGTTTCATGATACCTTGGTGAACAAACTTAGTAATATGTTTTACAAAACCTTAGTTATGAAACATGGTGATATTCTTATGAATATATCATTTTTATGTCATATCAAAATTCCCATGTTATATCTTATATAATTGTGATTATTCTCTTATGTTATGCCTCACATTTTATATGTGATGATCGCTTATGAACTATTTCCTTTTTTTGTCCCCTTACTAAGCTTTATGCTAACCATATCCTTTTTATGTATGTCCCCAATAAATTATATGCAGTAAAGTGACCTATGATTGATTTATAAAATAGTTTTTCAAGATTATTAAATAAATTTTGCATGTTTTTTATTTTATCTATTTATTACATGTATTATGTACCTAGTATTTAAGACACTAAACTTCAAAAAATCCTTGAAAGTTATTAATGAAATATTTTGTTGAGGAATTAAGTTAAAAATAATATATATACATATGAGTCTCTATAGTTTTTATCAAAGTAAGGTTTAGTTATTTGTGGAAATTATGACTATAAAACATTAGAGAAAACCCTAGGAATAAGTATAAAAATATTAAAACGTGTTAAAATTTTGGTAAAGTATAGAGTATGTGGTTTTCCCAGAAACAAATTTCAAAACTGGATAGAAACAAGAGGATAAAATCTCTGAAAGAGATGAACCTAGGGGTAAAAATGCATACAAGGTTTTTTGGGTAATAACTCAATCTTCACTCAGTGAATGATAGAGGATTAACTACACACTTAGTTTGACACTCCCAAAGTATATGCTTTTGATGATCACATTCTCTATACAAACCATTATGAAGGATATATAGGTAATTTAATTATTATTAATTTTTTAGTTAGAAAATATTTTTATACATAATCTAAGAAACATGGTATTAAAAAAATTATGATTAAACCTCCCAACCCATTATAATTATTATCATAAGAATGATAATATTATAAATTAACTCATTTAAGTTTTCTTATTTTAGAAAAATTGGGGGAAATATGACCCATGTAAATAATGGATGTGATGGACAATGCAATGATGGGCTTCCTAATTTAAAGGAATTAAAAGTTTAAAACTTTATGACAATGATTAATCAGTTATATCATGTTGTGAAAAATAATATAAATCATGTAAATAATCCAGATTCACCAAAGAAGGAACAAATGGAAGTTGAATCCTTTCTGAATTAATGAACACATACTTTTAGTGGACCCTTTGATCCATTGATCTTATAAAAATGGATAAATACAATAGAAAATATATTTTCTATATTCCATTGTTCATAGGAATAAAAATTCACTTTGTAAGTATATTACTTAAAGGGAGAAGCTGATTGGTGGTGGAAACTAATCAAAAAAATGAATCCAAATGAAGAAATTGAAGCTACAAAAAATGGTAATTTTTTTATGTTTTTTTGTCAATATTGAGAGTTAAGATTTGGTATAAGGATATATATACCATCTAATATAGATTTAAAGAGAAAAACATTGGATGAATCCCATAACTCTATATTCTATATACATATTAGAAGCACCAAAATGCATAGTGACTTGTGTGATAATTATTGGTGGGATAATATGAAGAGGGAGATTTATTATTATATTGAAAGATTTTTTTTATTTAAGAATATGAAGTCAAGGAAAAAACTTCCCAATGGTATACTATAACCATTCCCATACTTGCAAAGAAGTTGGACAATATCATTATTGACTTTGTGATTGGACTTCCTAAGATATTCAATGGAAATAATTACATATGGTTAATCATTTATATATTAAAAAAATATGCCCATTTTGTTAATATTTGATAAGATTTCAATATTTAGCACCTTTCTCGTATATATATTCAAGAAATGGTGAGACTTTATGGTTTACCACTCTTAATTATTTCTAACCTTGATCCATGATTTAATAATATGTTCTAAAGGATCCTTCAAAAGGCTTTAAATACTAAATTGAACCTAACCATAGCCTATAATCCTCAAACTAATGGATAGCCTGAGAGAACTATTCAAACATCAAAAAATATTTAAAGGTCTATATCACTTTATTTTCAAGGGGGTTGGGGCCAACATCTTCAATTTTTAAATTCTCCTATAAAAATAGTTTCCCCTCAAGAATTCAAATGGATCTTTATGAATCACTCTGTGAAAAAAGGTGTAGAACTCTAACATGTAGGGGTGAATTTGGAGAAAGAAGAAATTTGGGACCAAACATTGTGAAAGATATTATAGAGAAGTTATAAGTTATCTAAAAACATATCAAGGTTACTTAGAGTTGTAAAAGAAGTTATTATCACAATTGAAGGAAGGAATAAAAGTTTCATGTAGAGGATCACGTATTCCTCAAAATATCACCAGGTAAATGAGTCATCAGATTTGGAAATAAGGGGAAACTGAGTCCAAGGTATAATATACCATTTGAGATTCTGGAGCATGTTGGAACATTTTCCTTTTGGTAGGCATTGTTTCCAAATCCCTAAAATATCCATAATGTCTTCTACATGTACCTTTTAAGAAAGTTATATCAGGACCAACACGTATAATTGATATTAATAGTGTGGAATTGGAACCTGACCTATCATATAAAGAGGAATAAATCTAGATGATTGATTAAATAGAATAAGTGTTGAGTAAAAAAACAAAACAACTCATTAAATTATTATATATAAATAATAAACTCGAAGAAGAAACCTAGGATCCTGAAGAAGAAATTATAGAAAAATACCCCCCCCCCCCCATTTATTTTTAGGCAAGACACAAATTTTGAGGGTGAATTTTTTTATGGTGGGGGGAATGTAACAGCTTGAAATTTATTTCTATTATTACTTAAAGAAGTCAAATTTCATAATTATTATTTTATTATTATTTATACTATAGAACAAAGAAAGGCTATTTCATAGGAACACTACACATCATGAAATAATATTGATTGCAATAATAATGAATAGTATAGGGAGAAAAAAATTAATTAATAGTGAAAACTCTGAGGAAAACTCCCTAAGCCCGAATTCTCCCATGAAGATCACTACTACCATAAATACTATAAAAAAGAAAGATAAGTATTTAGAATATGATAGAAAATATCATTATAAGTGTAGAAACATTGGAAGTGAAGTAGAAAATTATGAAGTACGAGATTGTTAGAGAACATATAGGGTGTAAATGGTAATATAACCATTAGGATATAACTATTGCATGAATTTTACCTTACCGTTATAATGTAACTATTATTTGAACTTTATAATATTAATAATACCTAATAAAATAATAAAATACCAATTTAAAAATAAATTTTTAAGTATTATGTATTGTAATTATATTTTAAATATGTTATTACATGTTTATATACTCGTTATGAATCAATTTGTATGATATTATAAAATTCGTAATTCATGAATATGAATAAATAATGTTTTTCCCTTTAAAAATAATTTCTTATTAAAAATATTTTATTTCTGTTTAAAATAATTATATCTCATAATTAAGAATTTATTTTTATAAAATAAGCATCGTCTTTGAAATCATCAAATTGAAAATAGGTTATAGTGAAATTTTGTGAATTATAAAAAATACATTATTTTTTAATTATTAGTAAAAATACAGTTTTTGTGTTTTAAGTATATTTTATGAATTCATAATTATGTAATAATGATTTCATAATATATATTATGTCTTTCACAAAATTAATATATTTAATTAATTATTTTATCAATTTATATGTATTGAAATCTTTTTTAAAAGGCTATAAATAAATTCCAAAGTCTAAAAAGAAATTTTATGTTTTAAAAATATTTTTTAATGAATAAAGGATTTTTTTATGGTCAAATTAATATATAGAATGAAAATTTGGTTTTGAAATTATTATATTTCATAAATTTTTTTATTAATTTCATAAACCTTGATACAAAACTATTGGTATCCCATGTTCAATG
Source organism: Viscum album (assembly GCA_963277665.1). Lineage (NCBI taxonomy): Eukaryota > Viridiplantae > Streptophyta > Magnoliopsida > Santalales > Viscaceae > Viscum > Viscum album. The sequence goes on along the minus strand of OY728146.1, from coordinate 634,982,592 downwards.
TTTTTTTCCAAAACCTAGAATTTCAAAGGATGTATTTGAAAAATAATAAAAAACATCTCCATTTTTCTCTAAATACCTACCACTCTACCCCCATTTATTTTACTCACAAGAAAATCAGCGCATAAATTCCTCTATTATTCGCTCATTAATCCCTTTGTCTAATCCCCCAAGATCTCAAGGAATCATACATCTGTGTTTAGAAAGATAAACTTAAGGTAAGAGATTCCCTTCCTATTTCCTTATTTTTATTCAAATAGTACTTTTTAGTAAGTCTTTTGATTTTATAATTATTATGACTTTATATATTTATGATCATTTCATTACTGTCCAAATTATTTTCTATCAATGATATACTCTCATTCCCTCTCATTAATTATTTTTAATAATCAATTTTTGTATACCTGTTATGCTACCAACATCATTCTTTTATTTCAATGCCATACTTCTATATTGTGAATACCTAACACTAAATTCATTAAATTTATTCATATATATAATTATACATTATTTATTAGGGATTTATAGGTATGAAACCCTAATTCTATACTCATGGGTTAAAAAATGATGAAAATATCATGTATTTAAACGCTTAAAAACTAAATAATTTTATATAAAACTCACTCTTTATTCTCCATAGGTTATTGGTAAAGTTATTTATTATGATATATTATCTATGTGGAACAAGGTAGTAGGTTTTTTGGACTCTAGGTTTATGATTCATGGATCTCATTATCTATTTACTTGTATTGCCTCCCTTCCCTCGGAGTGTGTGAACATTGTGATAAGGGATGCACTCAACTTTCACTTTTTTCATCAAACCTGATGTTTTTTTGTTTGTTTCTTTAATTTTAAATTAATAAATTCCTAATTTAATCCTATATATAATATATATATGGAAGATTTTAATCAAGGCATATGAATTTTGAACCCTGATAGTGTTCTAATTCATTGGGTAAAGAATTAATCTCTAGAGATGACATGTTTATGATACCTTGGTAGAATTCCTTGGTAAGATTTAATTATACCTAGGTGAACATCCATGGTAATATGTTTTAATAAAACTTGGTGAATAACCTTAGTGATATTCTTATTGATTTATAATTTTTATGTTGTATCCACATTTCCATGTTAAGTCTCATATACTCATTATTATGATCTTATGTTATGACTCCTGCTTTATTTGAGCGGATCACTTACGTACCATTTCTTTTATTTATCACCTTATTAGAATTTATAATAACCCTTTACTTTTGATGTATTCCCCTATGAAATCATATGTAGTGATGTAACCTGGGGTGGATATATAGAGGATTCTTTTAAGAGTATTAAATAATTTTTATGTTTTCTTTATATGATATATGTACTTCATGTTTTATGTACCTAGTTTCCAATAAATTAACCATAAAAAGATCCTTGAAAGTTATTAATGAAATATATTTTTAAGTAATTATATTAAAAATAATGTATGAAAATGTTATTCTTCTTAATAGTACAATCCATAAAAACCTTCCAAAAGTTTTTAATTTTTATTCTAAACTCTTCAAGTTGGGTTTTTTATTTTTAAGGGGTTTATAAGAGACTTTAAAAGGTGTTTTAGTTTATTTAAAAGATCAAATTATTGTTTTAAATATATAAAATGTGTTTTTAGTGTATTTAAAATAATAGTGTGTTTTAAATGTATTTTTAAAATAAATATTCTTATAAACATAAGGGGTAGTTGTTCCCACAATGATGGTTAGACTATTATTGGGTGTACTTAGTTCAATGTAACCTGAATTGAATATTGAGAAAAGGTGTAATTCATTATTAAAATCTCAATTGAGTGAAAAATATAAAATAATTTTAATACATGAAATTGGTTGGAACATTCTCCTAAAACCCCTTAATAAATTTCCTCTGTAGAGTATAATTATTAAGGGAATTTCTTACAGTATGTTGATTTTGAGATTGTTTAAACTCTATAAAAAATTAATTATGAAAATTTAGTTAACTGATGTAATAAATTGAAAAACATATTTGGAACAGAAAAAATTAAACTTTATATGAAATGGTATAGTTGATAATGGAAATCATATTTAATTTTTTAAATCAGTGTCATTAGAGAAACCTATATTGACATAAGAAATGTGGGGTTCAGTAGTTGAATGTGAAGAACATGATATGGTATATATTCTGGTCTCTTAATAATATATTTAATGAAATAATCAATGGGTCAAATATTTTGGTAGTATAAAATTTATACTTTTTAGGTTACCTATATAACCATCATCTATCTTTTTCAACCTCCTTATCTTTCTTTATAATCTTGAATATTTAAAATTTTGTTGGTAGTTTCAATCTGGATATTAAATATCTTGTATTATGGTATGATAAATAGTCAAGTGGGGTATTAGGAGTAAAAAATGTATATGAAGTGTCATATAGTGTATATGGAATATATATATGTTGTGATAATATATTATGTGCAAATAAATAAAATAGAATCACTAAATTGGGATTTTCAATCAGCATATATGGTGTTTACATTTTGAATACATAATGTTTGTATAATGTTTTCAAGGAAAAATAAGTAATATCCTGGTTTTATAGTAATCAATTATAATATTCTTCCAATTTATTTATAATTTACAATATGAGATAATGGCATAAAATTAGGAGAAAAGGGAATGAAACAATTATAATAAGGTCAAAATGTTCCTAAATTTCATGTGGAAGGTAAAAAAATAATATTTATAGATTAAAAATAAGAAAATTCGGAACCAAGGAATATAGGAAATGCATGCAGTGATAGAGAAGTTACTATTTTAGTATTGTTAAGGAGTAAAATTCAATCAATATATTCCTAATTGTAAACATATAATCTATTAATAAGAAGAGTGGAATCCAAATAAATGAATTTATTAAATATCTAAATAAGGTATTATAGAAAGTCATGTGAATGAATTTATTAAATAATTAAATAAAGTACTTGAAAAATTCCATGTTTTTCTACAAATTATACCTAGAACATAAAATAATGAGTATATATAATATACATAAACCAAATATATAGTATATATTAATAATATTCATGTAATGGTTTTGTAAATTAAAAATGAAATACAGATATAACATATGAATAAAAAGGAATAGACTTTTATCCAGTAGATTATAGTGCTGTAGAAATTTTTGGAAATAAGATGAAATTAGGCTTAAATCATGAAAGTTAGTGAATATGGTATAATCAAAGATGTTAAACACATGAAATGATAAAAATATAAAAGTGTTTTATTTATTTAAATTATTCTTGTGAGAATAAATTATATTAGTTTTTCATTCTTAAGAGATCCTATATCATGGAAGATGCGGTAGAAACCCACAAATGAAAAACTAAAGTTTTTTTCACCTAAAATATACAAGAAGAAGATATAAATTAATTATGGTTATATAAATTTAAGGTTTCTCATGTGTATATTAAGGTAAGTGAATGGAAACAATAAGAAAATTATTGAACAACAAAAATTATTACTCATAGAGGAGCACCCAAAAAGTGGGAAGAAGATGTGGTGACTTTATATAGTGAGTTTTGAAGAAGTATTTTTGAAAAATGATATATTTAGTGTGATACTAACTAAGTGTATGTGGATGATTAGAGAAGGAGGTGGAGGTAGGAATGCACTAAGATGGAGGTGTAAATATGGCATATAAGAGGAGAGGTCAAGTTGTAGGTGGATATGATAGATGAAACCCAATGTGTATGAAAGAATTTAGGGGATGAAAGCTAATGGGAAGGAAGGAAGTGGATTTGGAGGATGGAATGACATGTGGTGGAGTTTACAATATATAGATATTTAAAAAACAACCATATAAAAAATTTATATCCTTTTTTTTCAAACAGTGGTCCAAATCCATGGATAAGGGTAGAGGACAGGGTTGAAATGAACTCAATCAAGAATAATTCCCTCAATTTAACATCCTTGTAATTTTAGTCTCATCCACTAACTATGACTCACCACCACCTATCTTATTCCCATAGATTGATTATCTATATATCTATAAAGTTGTGAAAATATGTTACTTATAGTCTGGGGTGTGGAATCAGTGTGTCTTGATCTCATTGATGTTTTAGAATTCTTTCCTCATTTTTATTGAAGTATTTTTTCCTTTCCCCCTCACGCTTTGAATTTTTTGTTTGATTTGATGTTTTCAATTTGGTGTTTTTATCTATCAATGTTTGGTTAATCTTCCGCTTCATTATCCTACCTAAACTATTGTGTCATGTGAATATTTATTAGGTAATAGTTTTGGATAATCATTTATCTATTTATGATTGTTGTTAAATTCATAGTAAGCTGTATTTATTGATTTAGGACTGAATCTCCATTTGAATCTATTAAATAATATATTGTGTAGTTTCCAACCAATTTTTTGTTACTAAAGTTTTTAGGAAAAACCTATTTCTCACAAATTGATGATGGAGAGATTGTATGTTAAACTCATACCTGTAGAAATTAATGGGAATTAATTTCACTTTCATCATTATTATATATTGTATTTCCTCCAAATCTAGACCCAGAATCTAGGATTTATGAGAATTCTTTCAAGGAAAATAGTGGTGAAGGGTTAACTCTGACATCGAGGTAGGTGGTCCTTATAATAAAAAGTTATATACTTTCTTATGCGTGATTGTTTTACTAAATTTGTGTTTAATGGGACTGGGTAAAGTGGATAGGTATTGAGAGTGACCTAAAGTAATGTATAGGGAGGAATTTAACCTCCTTGAGTTGGGATAAGTGTTTTGTAGCACTTTAGGTGAGTTGGGATCACTTGAATACTATATATTCAAGGGGTGGAGATGTTAGTTGAGTTTATAAGAGACATCATAAAGGTATTATAATGTGATATGAGAATTGGGTATCCTAAGATGGGTCTCCCTAGGAATATACGGGTAGTCATGAGAGGCTTAAGACTAGTGGAAGGGTGAGACAACCATATATCTCAGGCTTAGTGAGGTACACCCTTTTGAGGGTGGATTGAGGCTTAGTGAGAGATGTAAGTGGGGTGAGTCCCATATTACTGGATGGGGTGTGTAATAGAGGGATTTCCTCCAATTGATGGGTTCAAATATATCCTAATATCGATGTGAGATGGGACCCAATTGAGGTTTTTGATATAGGAATTGATGAGTATTGGACCCTACCTATCAGGGCTAGGGTTAGGTAGAGATTATAGGCTATGAGGTCACCATGGGGTATCAGTTATGGATTGTTTCCAATGAGAAAATAATGAAATGGGTCTGAATCATCCCGGTGGATTCATTGATAAGAAAGATCAGAATTTTGAGAAGACTGATATTTTGTGATTGGATGAGGAGACATTTTTGAGGTGAGGGTCTAGGTCATGAGTTACTAGAACACTATTGTTGAGCTTGTGTGATGGGTTTGGGGTCCTGTTTTATATTTAATTTAAGTGTTGGTTATGAACCTCACACTGAATAAGAGGAGAGGGATACATGAATTGGACCATTCCCTAAGTGGGAGGGTAGTGGATGGGATGTATATATTTTCCTTGAGTTAGAGGGTATTAGATGAGACTAGCCTAATTAAGAGGGTACTGGCCCACTGGTGTATGTGAGACCCTGGCCTGGGTGAGAGGGTAGTATTCAAGTTATGACTCTTTCTTAAGTTATGGGGTGATGTTTGGAATGTGTGATCACCCTTGTGTATGAGGTTTTGGCCAAGAGATTATGTGATGTGAGATATGGGAGATATACCCTACCTTGAGAGATTTGTTAGTGGTCAGGATATGGATAACCTCACCTTGAGTGATAAGGTGTTAGTAGGAACACCATGATAGAGAATGTGAGTCAAGGCCTTGGATGTAGGACCATACTCTAGACCTTTGGGTAGTGGTCAAGATTTGGTGGATTCCCTACCCTGAGTTTTGGGTACTAGATGGGATATGGGATTGGTGGCATGAGGGGATGATTGGATTCCAGTATAGAGTCGAAGTTGGTATAATCATGCATTGTGGTGACCTAGTTAGCACATGGTGACCTGATGCACTTGGATTCATGGTGTCCTAGTTAGAAAATGTAATCTAATGCACATTTATGACATGTTTATTTTCCTTGTATATACACACATATGACTATTTATATTAGGGGAACTTGGTGAGACCCTACTAAAATTTATTTCTCACACTATGAATGGGAAATTTGGTGAATGTGAATAAATTATGTATTATTTTAGGTTTTTTGAGACCATATTATTTGAGTTTTATTTATTATCAAAAAGATATCAATATTATATGGAGTAGCTTATTTAAGAACAATAGAAACAAATAATTTCATTCATGAAAACCAAATATCTTGGAATCCTGGGTTTGAAGAAATTTATTTGGAAATATTGGAATTTTTTTGGATATATATTTAAGGCCTAGGGTTTTCTGAAGAGTTTTAGTTCCATAAAGAATTTATCTTTATGTGGAAGATATTTTACGATTGTTGAACTATCCATAATTCTTAAAAACATGTGATAAAGGTGTTTTAAGAAATAACATTTCTGACATCATGAAGATTATTTATTGATAATTCCATGCAGTTTTTGTATAAAGAATATTTGAAAAAGGCCATGAAATAGTCTATTATTACTTAAGGAGCTTATTAATGAGATTTATTGATAATTTCATGAAAACATATTTTATTTTTTCATGGAGATATTTAATATAGCATTGGAATTATGTGAATAATTTACTAACTCTTTTTGTAATATTTTAGTAAAAAATTATCCAACCCTTAGAAATCCATGCCATCTCAACCACAGATGTGGGATTTTTTCTCAACCACAAGGGAGAAAAACCTACATTGCGGAAAGATAGAAAACGTTGGGTGCGTCATGAGTAATATTTTATTAATGAATAATGTGGGAAATAATTTTTCTCTTTTGTTCTATAATGGAAATTGATATCATAGATCCTTTGATTGAAATTATATAGCCTTAATAAATCCATGGTCATGGTGTTCTGTAAGTAAGTTTGATTCTGAAAAGTCGATGAAATTGATATTGAGAAAATAGGTTGATGGTACCAGGATGCAACCTGCTTAAATAGAGATATCATGATATGGGGATTATATTACACAGTAAGCATCTATATGTGGTTTATTTTATTGCGACATTTACTTCCTTACCTATGGGCTTCTTGGTGTGTTTTTAGATGATAAGCTTGTAATTTTGGCTACTTCGTCTAATGCCACTAAGAAATAGGCCAAGAGGGTCACACACTAAGTGTATTCAAAACCTCAGTTAAATAATATTATTATTTATTATATAAAAATTTAAATAACTATTATTCCATCATGTGGTTTAATAATTATTTATGTTTTATAGATTACATATATTCTATCACCAGTTATTTGAGAAAATATTTTTTGATCATAATATTTAATAAATATTTATTTTCTATTTAGTAAATATAATATTTATTTACTTATTGGTGAATAATTCAGTGATATTTATTTATTAAATAAATAGTCATCATTTAAGGTCTAATAAATATTGTGGAGGAATGTCGAACTTAGTTTAAAGTTCCAGTGATAAATAATATATATTGAATACTATTTGAATAAATAATATTTAATTTAATTCGTGATTTTGGCGCGTGTTAAGAAATATTATTATTATTATTATGAATATTTTTATTATTATACTCATGGGGTTTTGTAAGGATTAAGAAAAATAATAATGTTTTATATGTAATTATTATTTTTTAACCCTAGTGATATATAAACCCAATTGTATTATTTCTTGAGGAGAGCTAATTCATTTTATTGTGCACAAAGACATTCATAGAGATTGATCTTGAAGCCCTAGAGATATCCCTCTCCAAGAACACTCTCATGAATTGAGAGTGATCCTCCTCCACCACCATACTCAAGTTTAGAGAGATTTAAGATAACCCTTCCTTAAATAGATTCTCAGGGAGATCAAAGGTGAATGACTAAATCATTAGGATCTGGCACGATAGCACCTGTAAATTCCTATAGAAACATTTGTAGGTTCATGGAGCATGATTGGATAACCACTAGATGTAATATACTCTTGATTCCTACAAATCAATGACCATACAACATATATAAATTTTTAGATCCATCAACAAATAAAGAATTCATTGCATGGTAATTCTTTAATTACTTAAATTAATTACAAATAATATGTGATGATCCTATGTTTTGGTTTTTCATTTTCTCTTTTCAATATTATTTGATTCAATTCTGTTGACCATGGAATTTAGCATTATGTAAATCTTGTATTAATCATCAATTACAACAAAAATTTGAGTTAGGAATTACTGATATAGCACTTCCACTATGCCCAGAACCTTCAAGTGGTATTAGAGTGATCTCATAATTATGTATAATTATTTAAAGTTTTTTAATTGATTTATGCATTTATCATTAGTTTTCAATTACATTTTAATCATTATTTAATATAAATCATGGGATATTATTTCCTTCCTTTTATTTTATCATAAATATAATAAAATTGATTAATTTTATGAAGGAATAACATAAGAAGAACTCATCCGAATGTGCTAAGGAATATGGGAAGATAACACCAGAGTGCATGCTATGTAGCCTATTAGTAAATGTTGTGTAACTGTGTTCAATGAACCAAAAATTTATTTGGAATTAATTCAATCCATGTGAATTTATTACATGTGGTGTATTTAATTACATAGCGCATGTTGACCAAGCCATCCTAGCATATAGTCAGCTGAAATACATGGTGTGTAACTTCCTTACACGATGTGTAGTGCTTTAGTCATAGATGGGAAATGTATCTTCTTGCATGTCATACATGACTGGTGACTATGTAACTCAGAGACCACACATTCTGTAGCCCATGTACACACCATGTACTCTAATATTTTCAAAGTCATGATAGTAAGATGAGTCCATAGGTGTGTTTCATGGATAAACTATGATAATAATACACGATGTGGAGTTGGAATGTACATGTCATGTACTTTTACCAAATTAAATAAAATTAAGAATTAATTTATTATATTGTTCAAACCTTATCAATAAGTGTTCTGTATTTTCATTAAGTTGATAGTACGCACCATGTTGTAATGACCTGAACCTCTTCGGTGCATTACTTTGTGAAAATATGGTGTTTGAGGTGTTATGGGAGGTCAAGGTGACTTATTCCTAACACTTCGAAAAATTTATAGTTCTATGAATAGTGTTTCTAGTTTTTTGAATAGTGTTTCTAGGTTTGTGAATAGTGTCATTGGTGAGATAGATGTGAACAGTGTCATCAGTGAGACAGATGTGAATAGTTTCATTGGTGAGTCACATCAGTGACTCGCGTTGGTGACTCGCGTCGATGACTCGTGTCGGTGAGTCGCATTAGTGACTCGTTGCATCGGTGAGTCATGTTGGCGAGTTACGTTGGTGACTCGCATCAGTGACTCATGTCGATGAGTCCTCAGTGAACAGTGTTTCCAACATCCTACAATTTCACCCCTTTAATGTTATATTTGACGTAAAATGCATTCAAAACCTTTTTTTAAGTGAATTAACGAAAATTCAAATCCCATAACTCCTATATTAATTTTCCTAAGGGTCGGGATGTCTTTACTTGATCAAACCACATAGTCTTCACCAGATCTACCTTTAATGGAAAATCTAAACTGTATCTAAACTACCGCTCTATTTAGATTTTCAAAATGGTCAAGATACCTTCCACCCTTTTTCTTCCTTCTCCTTTATCTTGGTTTGAGGAACCCTGAACCTTTTTTCTTGAGGATTTTTTTGACTATGTTATCCTTGGATCATTTCCCCTTAGATATTTTCCTAGTGTATGCATACCCCTTATTTTGGCACAACTAGAAAGTGTTGATCTGTCTTCGATATAACATATGTTCTACCTCTGTTCTTCTAGGTTACTCAATCTATTTCCTCCTATTTTTCTTTTCCATGTGATGGAATTTGATCTACATGTTTTTAATGGATCTTTCTTGGATATTGGTTGATACAGTTTTGTCACGACGTCCTCGGGTGTATGTAGTTGTTGCGGGAGAGGTGATCGTGATCCGTTGTGTTGGCTATTCTCATGTGAAGAATGTCAGAAACCTTTTGAGGTAGGGTATTTATTTATTCTCTATTATTTTTATGTGAAATCTTATAGTTATCATGTTTTAGAAACTGGATGATAATGAAATTGACATAAAAAATATTTGAACTGGATTAAAGAATTGGTATCAATTGCTTAGTGATGTTATTGCTTATTTATTTTCTAGATAGTGTGATATATATGCATTGGATTTTTTATCATGTTGTTCTTGGTAAAAATTGGTAAAGAATGTAAAGATGTAATTGATCTATAATTAGTTGTCTAAAGATAAAGAGTCATGTTTAATGAATCTGGTTGTTTTTTTAATTTAATGATAATCAAATGGATGCAGTTATGCTTGTTTAATTGAATCAATTAATTCAATATGTAATAAATAACCTGTTGTGTGTTAAAATATAATTCCTTATAGGGTTCTGTGTTACCCACTTTCTTGTAATGGCCAAGTGCCTTATGCTTTGGAACTATGAGTGCTCATTGTGTGTGAAGGTTGAATTCCTTGTTTAGGGCCAAGATCCTAGTTGTTATGTTATTTGATTCATGCTACTGGTGTTGTGGTATGAGCCTAGGATGGCCGATCCTGGAAGGATTTGGTGGTATGTGGGGGTAGGGAGACCCATTATTTTTGGTAGTAGTTGATGCCTAAAGTAGCAAGATGCGTCGATTTATTCATGTGGGTATCAGGGTGGAGACTGGGGATGATGGAATGGGTTGAAGCTAGGCTTACCAGTTGATATGAATGTTGTGATGCATGTTTAATTTTTTATCTTCTTTACTTTCCCCACTGCTTGAGGTATCTATTCTTGTTTACCCTCCTTCCAAAATAAGTGAATACGCATGGGTTATTCCATGTGATTTCTGTTTTTATCCTCTCAAGGATGGATGGGTATACGCTCCTTATATAGGTGGAAAAGACTCAAAGGGTAGTCCATCTACTCACAGTGTTGATACCCTTGTGTTTTGTAGCTTATAATTATTTTCTATAATATCTATAATTATGGAAATTGAAGGTGTTTTTAATAAATTATTTAATGAATTAATGTTTAACCCATGGGGTTGGAGCTTGCTGGAATGCAATGTTGAGGTTATAATTATGAGAAGTTGTGGACTCAGTTTGTTTATTCCTAGAGGGAATGGATCTTGGTTAGAATGTTAATGGGATGTAATGTGGTAAATTTTAATGGTTAATTAATGGTTAAATAATTAATTAATGTAAATTGAAACTGATAAAAAGGGATAAGTAACTTAATGTAGCTCTTTAAATGGTTGTGTGCTTACATAATATCTAGTCTTAGTAGTGGTAGTCGGGAGTCTGAGAGATGTTAGTTGTAGTTGAGTCTGAGACTAGGTATTTCCCATAGTGTGGTTGTGATCTATATTATATTCTTTACTTTTTGTGTTTCTATATGAAAATCCACCCTATCGGTTAGGTAAACTGAAACCCTAGGGATTCTAGGCCCTAGGGGTGTTTTCTCCAACATCCTGGTGGGAGGATGGATGGCTGACTACCCACCTTGGCCCCGCTCTCTTCTCATGGAAGTTACTTGTGTTGGTATGCACTATGGTTAGTTTTACCATTATATGTGTGTATAAGGATTTAATGTCTTGTGTTTATTTCACACACATATATTCTGAATATAGTTTCATAAGTGCTATTGTAGGTATAACATGTATAGGTTGTGATGGTTACGGATCCTTACTCGGTATATGGGTTGTGATGGATTAAGGTATAATACCCTCTATATGATACATGTTATGTGGGATTTGTTGGCTCTTAGGAACTTCCCAGTTACCTTTGGTTGTGTGTTTTTGTTGGTGAGTTACACGATGTCCATGTTGTGGTCCTATGCCCAGGTGTCTTCGGGATAGCCTTCCTGGAGAGTTAGGATGTGGGATGTTGGGGAAAAGTGAAAAATGAGTGGGGAAGTAGTATTGGGGTACCCTTGATATTATTTATTATATTATATATTGTTTTATGAGATAATTGGTGAGATTACCCATGGTGTGGTTGGGAACATATTATATCTATTTAGGTGACAAGTTAGTTTCACTTTTTCTTCATTGTGCTTTAGCATGATTTCTTTACTTTTTCACGAGATTCTCTAGGGAGGATCCTACTGTGTATACTGTTATACTCACCATACATATATATAAACTTTTTTTCAGGTAAATTGGAGTAGGTTAGAGATCAGGAAGGTTACAGCTAGCTTGGGGGTTTTGTAGGAGCTATTTGGGATTCGTGGTCGCTGTCATTTTACTTTCTTTTAGTACTTGCAGTTTTTCCCTTTCAATTGTAGTAGTTATTGCATGACATTACATATGTGAAATTGGGTTTCTTTTTTATTTTAGTCTGAGCAAGAGTTGGTTGGTGTTTATCTTATCTCTCTCTTTCACATGTGTTCTCTTAGAGGGTAATTTCTCCCATCTGTGTGTTTGTTATACTCTCGATGCAAGTTTCCAACTCAAGGCCTACTGGAGGCGGGACTCGGGGGGTCATTATCTCTCTTCTCACATTACTAGCCCAGGAGGGGTACAATTTTTGGGGAGGGGTCTTGAAAGAGCAGTATCATAGGTTTGGTTGAGGGATAGGATGGAGTTTGGAGTAAGGCACATGTGAGGTCGCATGGGTTGGTAGGGAAATAGTATCAGATATGTTTAGAAATCACTATAAACATGAGTGATCGGTTGAGAAATGTTTATTTAGGCCCCCCTATAATCTGATGCATGGACCTTTAGGTTTACAGTGTCTACTAAACTAAGTGATTCTAGTTTTAGGGTAGATACCTAGGAAACGATCATGCATAATTATTCTTTGTGTCTGTGTTTGAATGGATAGATCTTGGGATAGGATAACCTAAAATTAATAAAGGAAAACAATTAAATAATGTTAAATTCTTCCATATTTCAGGTTTAGAAGATCTAATTGTTTTTTATTTTGTACTTATGGCTCTAGGTTGACGTCCTCGTTAGGTTCACACAGAATATGTCCAGCAGTTTGCTCCAGCAGATTGACACCAAGTATAGGTTGATGACAACGACACTTAGAGAAGGAAACTCTGATAATTTCAATGCCAAAGTATGTATAAGTATGAGAGCTCTATTTTAGATTCAATCATGGAATACTGGTTAGAGGGGGTTGAGATAGCTTTCAGTTCGATCCATGCTTGGAAGGAGCATTGGGTGTTGTTGGTTGTGATAATGTTATGTGGGTTAGTAAGGAAGTGGTGGTTCTTATTCCTCATAGATTTCTAGGAGTCAGTAGTCTCGTGGGAAGATTTATAAGACCAGTTCAGAGTCTAGTTTCTTTCATATAACATGAAGGCGGCCAATCTCCAGAAGCTTATTACCCTTCTAAAGGGGAGCTTCAGTGTGTGAGATTTTGGAATCCATTTTAGGAACCTTTTTTGATATGCTTCGGACCTATTTCTTAATGAGTAGGATAGGGTGAGTCATTTAGATGAGGATTTTCATCTAGAGATCCATCTCCAAGTCACCCTTTTTATGCTGAAGAAATATCTTGAGGTGTTGTAGAGGGAAGAGTTCATCGAGAGGATGTTATCTAGAATCAGATCATCGCGATAAGGGAGTTTTCAGAATTCCTCACAAAGAAGATTTATGGTCTGGGGTTCCTAATTTTTAGGGTAAAAGAGTTTATATTCAGTTAGGGGTAGGTACCAGCCCCCAGTATCTCATTTCTCCAGGGATAGAAGCTCTCAGACCTATACCAAGGGATCATGTGTTTGTTTTTCTTGTGTAGGCTGAGTTCATTAGTTGCAAGAGTGCCCAAAATTTTTGAGTAGTTAGTGTGTTTCAGGTGTTCCGATTCAGGTTCCTCCATTGAGGCAGTTCCATCCAAGGCATTAGCAGTAGGTTGCACCAGTTTTGGATCAACAAAGAGAAGATAGGGTTGGCATATGATAGCCCTGGGATGCTCCTCTTACTCATAGAGCATAGTTAAATAATGGTGGTGGTTTATGTTAGGGTCAAGGATCCCATGGATAAGGTCATGGTCAACTTCATTCGTTATCGTTGCCAGCACCAAGCAATATAGATGTCATTCGAGGTACCATTTTCTTGTTTTCTATTTGGGAACAAGCCTTTTTTGATTTAGGAGAGAAGAACTCCTTCATATCACCTACCCTTATCCTTTTTTTTGGGAGTTGAGGTGGAGAGTCTTCCAGTTCCCTTGGTGTTTACTATGCCATTTGAAGGCTGAACTAACTTGTTTGAAGTGTGTTGGGAGTGTTAGCTAGTGTTGGGGCGGCACTGCTCTTGGGTATATTTCCTATGTTTACGGATACAACCATATGATATCATCCTTGGAATGGATTGGTTGTATTAGATGTAGGCTGTCATGTATTTCATTAGGAGTCAGGTGATCTTATTTGATGCTGACTAAGATATAGCAGTGTTTGTTGGAAAGCAAGACCCTTGTATGGATCAGAGGAATGTTTTTTCCTTGTCATCCTTGATGGATGAGCTGATGTTGAGTTCATCAGAGGTTTAGCAGTTTTCATTTCCTAGGGTCATATAATAGTACCCTAATGTCTTTCAAGAATAGTTTGTAGCATTACCTCCTCAATGAGAGATTGAGTTTGGGATCGAGCTATAGTCAAGTGTGTCTCTTATCTTGATGTATTCATATAGGATCGACCCTTTTGATTTGAAAGATATGAATATACAGCTCTATGGTCTGTTGTAGTGTGGTTTTGTTCAGAAAAGTATGTCACCATGGGGTGCACCATTTTGTTCATGAATAAGGCTGGTGTAAGTTTGTGGTTGTGTATAGATTATCATCACTTTAATTGAGTGATAGTGAAAAACTATTTTCCTATTCCATAGATTGATGATTTATTTGATCAACTGAAGGGTGTAAGTTGGTTCTTGAAGATAGATTTTTGCTGAGGATATCATCAGATGCGTGTGAAGGATGAGGATATCCTGAAGACTATTTTTTTTGTAGTCATGGGAATTATGAGTTTGTTGTGATGCTATTCGGTGTGACGAATGCTCTAGTTGTGTTCATGGGGTTGATGAATGTTGTGTTCCATGAGTTCCTAAATGATTCCATTATGGTCTTGATCGACGACATCCTTGTGTACTCCACGTCTGAGGAGAAGCATACAGAGCATCTGTATGTCATTTCGGGAGTTCTTTGTCGACAACAGCTCTTTGATAAGTTTTCAAAGTATGATTTTTGGGATATATAAGTTTGTTTATTGCAGAATTTTTTATCCTGGATGGGATTAGTTGTGGATCCATTGAAGATAGAAGCAGTTGTTTCTTGGTAATCCCCCCAGATAGTGGTGGAGGTGATAATTTTCCTTGGTCTTGTAGGCTATTACATGAGGTTCATAGTCAATTTATCTTATATTGTGACCCATATGACAGCATTGTCTAGAAAGGATTAAGATTTCATGTGGACTGATCAGTTTTAGGAAGATTTTGAGTATATAAAGGAGAAGTTGGTTAGTGCTCTGATTCTTTTTCTACCAGCATTAGGAGTTCAGTTTTAGGTTTTCTGTGATGCTTCACATCTAGGGTTGGGTTGCGTTCTGATGTAGTATAGATCATTCATTTATTAGGGGTCCCAGAATTTATTTCCCCGTGAATGTAACTATGCCACCCACAATCTTGAGTTGGCGGTAGTGGTGTTTTCCCTGAATTTTAAGAAACATTACCTCATCAGCAAGCACTTTATCATCTTCACCTATCATAAAATTTTGAGGTATGTTTTATCCCAGTGTGACTTGAACTTATGCCAGTATTGGTAGATGGAGATTTTATATGGTTACAACTTTGAAATTTCATATACACCTAGGAAGGGAAACTTTTTAGTCGATGCACTGAATAGGAAGTCATGTAGTGATGCAGTGTATAAATCGGGTGATTTATAGAGAGCAATGGAATAGATTTCCACATTACATATAGATATGGGAGAAGTTTGGGGAAGAGGTTTTATTTTTCAAATAATGGTGCAATCAACTCTAATGAAACTGGTAGAAGATTCCCAGATGGGGGATCTTGAGGTGGAGGTCTAGAGAGACCGAGTTGTTTGTGGTGAGGCCCCTAATGGTTAGTTTAAGGATGAACAACACTGGGTTCTATTTTAAGTAAGGCTTTTCATTCATTTATCCTCATGTGAGATGGTTCTTATAGAGTTCCATAGTTCTCCCTTTGTAGTACATCATTTCATGACAAAGATGTATTAAACTTTGAGGAGTCAGTTTTTTTGGCTTGGGTTGAAGCGTGCGGTTGTAGAGTTTGTATCATGATGTTTGGTCTATCATAAGGTGAATTTTGAGCACCATGTTCTTGGTGGTTTTATCCAGCCATTAGATGTTCCTCAGTGGAAGTGAGAGGACATATCTATGGACTTTTTCACTGATTTACCTAAAGATCAAGGAGGATATGATGTTATAAGGGTAGTAGTGGATCATTTTTTTGAAATCATATCACTTTATAGAAATCAAGGAGTTGTGCTTAGTGGAGGTTTTGTCGAGGAAATATCTAGAGGAGGTGGTGAGACTCCACGGAGTCTTGAGGATGGTCATTTCCGATCAAGATCCTTGTTTTACCTCTAGGGTGTGGAGAGGTTTCTAGAATTATTTTGGTTCTTAGTTATGCCTTATCACTACTTTTCATCTGTAGATGGACGGTTAGATAGAACGAACCATCAAAACTCTTGAAGATATGTTGCACTCTTTTGTCCTAGATTTTGGAGTTCTGTGGTTGAGGCACCTACCCTTGGTAGAGTTCTCTTTCAATAATGGTTTTCACTCCACCATCAGTATGAAACCATTTGAATCCTTGTATGTTGACCTTTTTGTTCTCTATTGTGCTATACTGGGGTCAATGAGTCAGAAATTATTAGGCCAGAACTGGTACAGAACATGATTTAGATGGTTCAGGTGATTTGTGAGAGGATTAAAGTGGTGTATGATCGTTAGAAAGCATAGGTCGATCATAGGATGAGACATTTGGGATTTGAAATTGGAGATCATGTGTTTCTAAAGTTTACTCCCTATCATAGGAAGCAAAGGTTTGTTCATGGGAGTAATATTTCTCCCCATTTTGTTGGACCTTTTAAGTTTTTGGCTCATGTTGGAGTCATGGAATATTGGGTATCACTTCCCCACAGATGATCAAGATACATGATGTTTTTCACATGTCACAGCTCCATCATTATATTCATTATTACTCTCATGTCATCGATTGGGGTGAAATCAATGTTGACGATGATGCGACCTTTGAGGAATTACTTGTAGAGATCTAAGACTGCAAGGAGAAGGTGTTGTGTAGTTGTTTCATCCCCTTGTTTCATGTCTTGAAGCATCACTGTAGCATAGAGGAGAGTACCTAGAAACGTGAGTCATAGATACGCACTTAGTACCCTATGTTTTTTTATGTTTATCTATTTTCTTGTAATGATGTTTATTTTATAGTTGTAGAACTTTCCTTTTTATGAGATGGATTTATCTTATTGGTTCTTTTGTCTTGATATCTTTTGAGAGGTATCTCCCCTAGGAGAGTGTTTTAGAGATGGTTACAGTTGTTTCATAGCTTTACACTGGTTCCTCTAGTGAGATGGTTGAGCTCCTTTGGTGGCAATATCCTTGAGACGTATCTCAAAGGGTGGTAGTTCGTACCCCTTTTTTTGTTTCCTCTCTGGGTTGGTTTTGGATTCTTGAGGTCAAGAATGTTTTGATATGTATTTGATGTAATGACCTGAACCACTTTGTTCCATTCATTTGTGAAAATATGGTGTTTGAGGTGTTATGGGAGGTCAAGGTGACTTATTCCTAGCACTTCTCAAAATTTCCAGTTCTGTGAATAGTGTTTCTAGTTCTATGAATAGTGTCATTAGTGAGATAGATATAAATAGTGTCATTAGTGAGATAGATGTGAACAGTGTCATTGGCGAGTCATGTTGGTGACTCGCATAGGTGACTCACATTGGTGACTCGCATTGGTGACTCGCATCGGTGACTCATGTCGATGAGTCACGTTGGTGAGTCACTTACATCGGTGAGTCACATTAGTGACTCATTCTATTGATTTATATTGATGAGTCATGTTGGTGAGTCATTTTGGTGACTCATGTTGGTGAGTCGTGTCGGTGACTCGCGTTGATGAGTCGCATCGGTGAGTTGTGTCGGTTACCTGGGTCGGTGAGTCATCAGTGAACAATGTTTCCAACATCCAATAGTTTCACCCCTTTGGGGTTATCTTTTATGTAAAATTAATTCAAAACCTTTTTAAGATAATTAAGGCCAATTCAAATCCCATAACTCCTATCTTAATTTTAATAAGTGTCGGTATGCCTTTACTCGGTCAACCGATGTAGTCTTGACAATGTTCACCTTTAATGGAAAATCTAAACCATATCTAAACCATTGCTTCATTTAGATTTTCAAAAGGGATAAGATACCTTCCAACCTTTTTCTTCCTTCTCATTTCTCTTGGTGTGAGGTTCCCCAAAACTTTGTTCTCAAGGAGTTGTGTGATTGTGCTATCCTTGGATCATTTCCCCTTGGATTTTTTCATGGTCTATGTGCCCCCCTATTTTGGTATAACCAGAAAGTGTCAATCCATATTTGATATAAGGTATGTTCTACCTCCGTTCTTTTGGGTTTCTCAATCTATTTCCTCTCATTTCCCTTTCCATGTGATGTAATGTGATCTCTATGTTTCTAATGTAAATTTCTTGAGTGTTGGTCAATGTAGTTTTTTCTCAGCATCCTCAGGTGGATGAAATCATTGCAGGAGAGGTGATCATGATCCATTGTGTTGATCGTTCTCGTATGAAGAATGTTAGAAACATTTTGAGGAAGGGTATTCGTGGATTCTCTATTATTTTTATGTGCATTCATAGATTTATCATGTTTTAGTCACTGGATGATAATGAAATTAGCATAATAAATATTTGAACCGGATTAAAGAATTGGTAGCAATTGCTTAGCGATGTTATTGCCTCTTTATTTTCTATATAGTGTGATATCTATGCTTTTCCTTGTTTAGCATGTCATTATAGTTGGAAATCGGTAAACAAAGTAAATCTGGAATTAATTGATAATTAATTGGCCAAATATAATGAGGCATGTTTAATGAATTCAGTTGTTGTTTTAATTTGACGATAATAAAATGGATGTAATTATCAATGTTTAAATGAATGGGTTAATTTTATATGGAATAAAGAACCTATTGTGTGTTAAAAGATAAATCCTTGTAGGGTTCTGAGTTACCCACTTTCTTGTAAAGTTCATGTTCCTTATTCTTTGGAGCTTTGAGTTCTTGTTGTGTGTAAAGGATGAATTCCTTGTTTAGGTACAAGATCCAGGTCGCTATGTTGTTTGTTTCCTGCTGCTTGTGTTGTGGTATGAGCCTAGGATGGCTGAGCCTGGAAGTCTATGGTGGTATGTGGGGGAAATGAGGCCTAGTGGTTATGGCAGCAGTTGAATCCTAGAGTGGAGAGATGCATCGTTTTATGCATGTGGGTGTTGGTGAGGACATCGGGGATGATGGAATGGGTTGAAGTTGGGCTTACCCATTAATATGAATGTTTTGATTCTTGTTGAATCTTTTATTTTTTTATCTTCTTTACTTTACCAACTGATCAAGGCATCTGTTCTTGCTTACCCTCCTTCCAAAAGAGGTGAATACACATAGGGTATCCCATGTGTTTTGTATGTTTAGCCTCTCGAGGATGGATGGGTATATGCTCCTACTATAGGTGGCACTACTAAAAAAATTTCCTTTAGCGACCGCCATTGGCGGTCGCTATTGCGCTGTAGAGACCACCCAACGGCCGCCATTGCCAGTCACTTTAGGCCCGACGCTGTCAGCCTATAGCGACCGCCAATGGCGGCTGCTGAAAGCGGCCGAGACACCAGCCTACAGCGACTATAGCGGTCGCTAATTTCGGCCTATAGCGACCACCAATAGTGGTCGCTAAATCTGGCCTAGAGAGACCGCCAATAGTGGTCACTGTATCCGGACAAAAATCTGGCCTGCAGCGACCGCCACTGGCGGTCGCTGAAGGTGGCCGAGAACTCGGCCTACAGCGACCGCCATTGGCGGTCGCTACACTGGAAAAAAAAAATTAAAAAATTTCATGATGCAGAATAAAAAAACAGCATATAAATCATCAAAAATGAAAAACAAATCCAAACGCAATAAAGATCAGGATCATCATAAACAATAAATGATAGACGTGCTCCAACGATCCACAGCCATCTGCTTTAAAAACCTACAATAAGATACAAAGAAATAAACAAAACAAACCTAAATTTGACATCTTTATTCAGTTATTATATACATATAATAAAATAAAATCTGACATCTCATGGTCGCTATAATAATTTAAAACCACCAATTTAAGAAATGGTATCATTTTTGAATTTGTTTTACTTATTTTGGAGTCTTTACTTTAATTTAGAAAAATGTCTTTTGTTGTCTTAAAATGAATGTTTTCCACACGCACTACACGTCTGATGGACGTGCCCTCTCCTACTGCATCTCACGAATAATATTTATATCATTCCCGTGCGGTTTCAAGTCATTCGGAGCACATTTTCTCTGAATTTGACCGTGACACACCGTTTTGGTGTTTTTTGACACCGGAAATGCATTTCCGGTCACCGCAGTCAAACAGAACCTCCGATTGACGTGCCTTCTATCCGATCATTTCATAATTTACACTGCGGTTGTTGTCGTATGATTCCGTGGAATTCTGAGGCCGTTCGAGTGGTTTTGACCACCCAGCGCGCCCTTTAAGAGCGCGTCGAACTGCTGAAAACGACACATTCGGTCATCTCACACACACCGCATGTTCGATGGAAATTCCGTCTCCTCATGCATCTCACGAATAATATTCCTATCGTTCTCGTGCGTTTTAAGGTCATTCAGAGCACGTTTGATCTAAATTCGACCGTGACATTCTGTTTAGGTGTTTTCTGACACCGGAAACGCGTTTCCAGTCACTACGGTCAAAAGACACCTCCGATTGACGTTCCGTCTATCCAACCATTTCACAATTCAAACTTCGGTTCTTTTCATATGATTTCGTGGCATTCTGAGGTCGTTCGGGTGGTTTTGACCACCCAGCGCGCCCTTTAAGAGCACGCCGAACTGCTGAAAACGACACATTCGGTCGTACCATGTGCACCGCACGTCCGATGGACGTGCCGTCTCCTCCTACATCTCACGAATAATATTCATATCATTCCTGTGTGGTTTCAGGTCATTTGGAGCACGTTTGCTCTGAATTCGACTGTGACACGCCATTTTGGTGTTTTCTGACACCGGAAACGCGTTTCCTTTCACCGCGGTCAAACGGCACCTCCGATTGACATTCTGTCTATCCGACCATTTCACAATTCATTCTGCAGTTGTTTTCGTATGATTTCGTGGCATTATGAGGTCATTCAGGTGGTTTTGACCACCCAGTGCGCCCTTTAATAGCGCGTCGAACTGCTGAAAACGACACATTCGGTCGTACCGTGCGCACTGCACGTCCGATGGATGTTTCATCTCCTCCTACATCTCAAGAGTAATATTCTTATCATTCCCGTGCAGTTTCAGTTCATTCGAAGTATGTTTGCTCTGAATTAGACCGTGACACGCCGTTTTGGTGTTTTCTAACACCAGAAACGTGTTTCCAGTCACCGCGGTCAAACGGCACCTCTGATTGACGTGTCGTCTATCCGAACATCTCACAATTCACACCGCGGTTGTTTTATTATGATTTTGTGGCATTCCGAGGTTGTTCGGGTGGTTTTGACCACCCAGAACGCCCTTTAAGAGTGCGTCGAACTGCTGGAAAAGACACATTCGGTCGTACCGCGCGCACCGCATGTTCGATTGACATGTAGTCTCCTCCAGAATCTCACGAATAATATTCCTATCTTTCTCGTGTGGTTTCAGGTCATTCGGAGCACATTTACTCTGAATTCAACCGTGACATGCCGTTCTGGTGTTTTCTGACACCAGAAACGCATTTCCAGACACCGTGGTCAAACGGAAACTCCGATTGATGTGTCATCTGTCCGAACATTTCACAATTCACGCCGCGGTTGTTTTCATATGATTTCGTGGCATTCCGAGGTCATTCGGGTGGTTTTGACCACCCAGCGCGCCCTTTAAGAGAGCGTCGAACTCCTGAAAATGACACATTCGGTCGTACCGCGTGCACCGCACGTCCGATGGACTTTCTGTCTCCTCCTGGATCTCATGAATAATATTCCTATATTTCCTGTGTGGGTTCAGGTCATTTGGAGCACGTTTGCTCTGAATTCGACCGTGACACGCCATTTTGGGGTTTTCTGACACCAGAAACGCGTTTTCGGTCATCGCGGTCAAACGTCACCTCCAATTGACGTGCCATCTATCTGACCATTTCAAAATTCATGACGCGGCTGTTTTCGTATGATTTCGTGGCATTCTGAGGTCCTTCGGGTGGTTTTGACCACCCAGCGCGCCCTTTAAGAGCGCGTCGAACTGCTGAAAACGACACATTCGGTCATACCTCACGCACCGCACGTCCGATGGATGTGTCTTCTCCTCCTGCATCTCACGAATAATATTCCTATCATTCCCGTGCGGTTTCAGGTCATTTGGAGCACGTTTTCTCTGAATTCGACCGTGACACGCCGTTTTGGTGTTTTCTGACACCAGAAATGCGTTTCTGGTCACCTCGGTCAAACGGAACCTCTGACTGATGTGTTGTCTTTCCGACCATTTCACAATTCACGCTGCGGTTGTTTTTGTATGATTTCATGGAATTCCGAGGTCATTCGGGTGGTTTTGACCACCCAGCGCGCCCTTTAAGAGCACGCCGAACTGCTGAAAACGACACATTCGGTCGTACCGCCCGCACTGCACGTCCGATGGACGTGCCTTCTCCTCCGTATCTCAAGAATAATATTCATATCGTTCCCGTGCAGTTTCAGGTCATTCGGAGCATGTTTTCTCTGAATTCGACCTTGACACGCCATTTTGGTGTTTTCTGACACCGGAAACGTGTTTCCGATCACTGCGGTCAAACGGAACCTCCGATTGACATTCCTTCTATCTGACCATTTTACAATTCACACCGCGGTTTTTGTCATATGATTTCGTGGAATTCCGAGGTCGTTCGGGTGGTTTTGACCACCCAGCGCGCCCTTTAAGAGCGCGCCAAACTGCTGAAAACGACACATTCGGTCGTACCGCGCGCACCGCATGTCCGATGGGCGTGCCCTCTCCTTCTGAATCTCATGAATAATATTCCTATCATTTCTGTGTGGTTTCAGGTCATTCGGAGCACGTTTGCTCTGAATTCGATCGTGACACGCCGTTTTGGTGTTTTCTGACACCAGAAATGCTTTTCCGGTCACCGCGGTCAAACGGCACCTCATATTGACGTTCCGTCTATCTGAACATTTCACAATTCACCCCGCGGTTGTTGTAGAATGATTTCATTGCATTATGAGGTCGTTCGGGTGGTTTTGACCACCCAGCGCGCCCTTTAAGAGCGCGCTGAACTGCTGAAAACAACACATTCGAACATACCGCGTGTGCCGCACGTCCGATTGATGTTCCATCTTCTTCTACATCTCACGAATAATATTCCTATCATTCCCGTGAAATTTTAGGTCATTCATAGCATGTTCGCTCTGAATTCGACCGTGACACGCCGTTTTGGTGTTTTCTGACACCGGAAATGCATTTCCGGTCACCACGGTCAAACAGCACCTCTGATTAACGTGCCGTCTGTCCGACCATTTCAGAATTTCATGCTGCGGTTGTTGTCCTATGATTTCATGACATTCTGAGGTTGTTCGGCTGGTTTTGACCACCCAGCGCGCCCTTTAAGAGCGTGTCGAACTGCTGAAAATGACACATTCGGTCGTACCGCGCGCACCACACATCCGATGGACGTGCCCTCTCCTCCTACATCTCAAGAATAATATTCCTATCGTTCTTGTGAGGTTTCAGGTCATTCGGAGTACGTTTGCTCTGAATTCGACTGTGACACGCCGTTTTGGTGTTTTCTGACACTAGAAACGCGTTTCTGGTCACCGCGGTCAGACAACACCTCCGATTGATGTGTCGTCTATCCGACCATTTCAAAATTCACGCCGTGGTTGTTGGCGTATGATTTCGTGGAATTCCAAGGTTGTTCGGGTGGTTTTGACCACCCAGCGCGCCCTTTAATAGCGCGCCGAACTGCTGAAAACAACACATTCAGTCGTACCGTGTGCACCGCACGTCCGATGGACATGTCGTCTCCTCCAGCATCTCATGAATAATATTCCTATCGCTCCCGTGTGGTTTCAGGTCATTCGGAGCACGTTTTCTCTGAATTCGACCTTGACACGCCGTTTTGGTGTTTTCTGACACCAGAAATGCGTTTCCGGTCATCGCGGTCAAATGGCACCTCCGATTGATGTTTCGTCTATCCGAACATTTCACAATTCATGCCACGGTTGTTCTCGTATGATTTCGTGGCATTTCGAGGTCATTCGGGTGGTTTTGACCACCCAGCGCGCCCTTTAAGAGCGCGTCGAACTGCTGAAAACGACACATTCGGTAGTACCGCGCGCACCACACGTCCGATGGACGTTCCATCTCCTCCTGCATCTCACGAATAATATTCTTATCATTCCCGTGCGGTTTCAGGTCATTCGTAGCACGTTTTCTCTGAATTCGACCGTGACACGCCGTTTTGGTGTTTTCTGACACTGAAAACTTGTTTCCGGTCACCATGGTCAAACAGAACCTACAATTTACATGCCGTCTATCTGAACATTTCAAAATTTACACGTCGTTTGTTTTCGTATGATTTCTTGGCATTCTGAGGTCGTTCGGGTGGTTTTGACCACCCAACGCGCCCTTTAAGAGCACGCCGAACTGATGAAAACGACCCATTCGGTCGTACCGCGCACACTGCATATCCGATGGATGTGTCGTCTCCTCCTTCATCTCACGAATAATATTCCTATCGTTCTCGTGCGGTTTCAGGTCATTCGGAGCATGTTTGCTCTGAATTCGACTGTGACACGCCCTTTTGGTGTTTTCTGACACCGGAAACGCGTTTCCGGTCACCGTGGTCAAACGGCACCTCTGATTGACGTGTCGTCTATCCGGACATTTTACAATTCACGCTGCGGTTGTTGTCGTATGATTTCGTGGCATTCCGAGGTCGTTCGGGTGGCTTTGACCACCTAGCGCGCCCTTCTAGAGCGCGTCGAACTGCTGAAAACAACACATCCGGTCGTACCGCGCGCACCGTAAGTCCGATGGACGTTCCATCTCCTCCTGCATCTCACTAATAATATTCCTATCATTCTTGTGTGGTTTCAGGTCATTCGAAGCACGTTTTCTCTGAATTCGACCGTGACACGCCGTTTTGGTGTTTTCTGACACTGGAAACGTGTTTCCGGTCACCGCGGTCAAACGGAACCTCCGATTGACGTACCACCTATCCGACCATTTCACAATTCACGCCGCGGTTGTTTTCGTATGATTTCGTGGCATTCTGAGGTCGTTCGGGTGGTTTTGACCCCCAGTGTGCCCTTTAAGAGCGCGTCGAACTGCTGAAAACGACACATTCAGTCGTACCGTGTGCACCGCACCTTCGATGGATGTGCCCTCTCCTCTTGAATCTCATGAATAATATTCTTATCGTTACCATGTAGTTTTAGTTCATTTGGAGCACCTTTGCTCTGAATTCGACCGTGACACGCCGTTTTGGTGTTTTCTGACACCGGAAACGCGTTTCCGATCACCGCTGTCAAACGACACCTCTGATTGACGTGTCGTCTGTCCGAAATCAGCAAAGATATATACTTATTGGTTTTAAATGATTCATGTTTGGTGGATGATCATGTGGAAAGACTTGGAATGAGTGAGATGAATTATTATTGTTAATATTGAAGCACCAACGGTGATTCCATGTTGATTAGACTAGCATGTAGTGGATAATGGTGGGTTATTAGGTGTGTGATGATGGGTTTAGAGGGATAAGAGTTATTGGAGCATGAGTTTGATTTCAATATTGGGTTTTATTAGAGTGTATTTCTATTTAGGTCAAATAAGATTGAGTTTGATGGAAAAATAGCATATGAGAGGGTTTATGGATGATCAATATTTTTTATGAGGAAGAAATTGAGTATTCAAATGGGTTCCCAATAAATTACTTGATGTAAAAAATTAGTGCATGACAGTTACCCATGGAACTCATTTGGATTGTCCGGGGTGGGCGGGTTGTCTGGGGTGGGGGGGCTGTCCACAGGGGTTGGGGGAATGTACGGGGGTGCGGGGGGGCTGTACGGGGGTGCGGGGGGTTGTACGGGGGTGCGGGGGGGGGGGGGGGCTGTCCGGGGTGTGGGGGGGCTATCCAGGGTGGGTGGGGCTGTCCAGGGGGTTGTCTGGGGGTGCAGGGGGGCTGTACGGGGGTGCGGGGGGCTGTCCGGGGGGGGGGATGTCCGGGGGTGGGTGGGGCTATCCGGGGGGTGCGGGGGGGTTGTCCGGGGTGCGGGGGGGCTGTCCGGGGGTACGGGGGTTGTCCGGGGTGGGGGGTTGTCCGGGGTGGGGGGCTGTCCACGGGGGTGGGGGCTATCCACGGGGGTGCGGGGGCTGTCCACGGGGGTGCGGGGGGGCTGTACGGGGTGGGGGGGCTGTTCGGGGGTGGGGGGGTTGTCCACGGGGGCGGGGGCGTTGTCCACGGGGGTGTGGGGGGCTGGACGGGGGTGTGTGGGGCTGTAACGGGGGTGCGCGGGGGGGGGGGGGGGGGGCTGTCCGGGGGTGCGGGGGGCTGTCCGGGGGGGCTGTCCGGGGTGGGGGGGATGTCCGGGGGTGCGGGGGTGCGGGGGGGCTGTCCGGGGGTGCGGGGGGGGGGGGGGGGGGGGATGTCCGGGGTGCGGGGGGGGGCTGTCCGGGGTGGGTGGGGCTGTCCAGGGTGCGGGGGGTGTTGTCCGGGGTGGGTGGGGCTGTCCGGGGGGTGCGGGGGGGCTGTCCAGGGATGCGGGGGGGCTGTACGGGGGTGCGAGGGGGTTGTACGGGGGTGCGGGGGGGCTATCAACGGGGGTGCGGGGGGCTATCCACGGGGGTGCAGGGGGCTGTACGGGGGTGTGGGGGGGCTGTCTGGGGGTGCGGGGGGCTGTCCGTGGGTGGGGGTGCTGTCCGGGGTGGGTGGGGCTGTCCGGGGGGGTGCGGGTGGGCTGTACGGGGGTGCGGGGGGGGGGGGGGATCACAAAAATTATCACTACAAACTCAACTTATACATCAATAACAACCCCACAAGTAAAAACAAAAACACACCGCATGAATATGATGTGTCATACGTGTTCATCACTGACCTCCATCCGGTGGGCTAGGGGCCTACAACAAATAAACATTATGAATATTTTCATAACAAAAATAATTTAAATTAAATAAATAAATACAGTATAAACGTGCGTTGTATGATCCCCTGCACCATCACCTGGACGCACATATTCTCGCAGTGCTCTAACCTCAGCAGCCAATTGCGCATTTGCCTCCTCAGAAGCCCGTAGTCGTGCCTCGAAATCTGACAACTGTTGTGTCATCTGAGCAACAGCAGGACCGACAACCGAAGCACATGACACTACAGAATGAGGAATCCCTGTTCCATAGGTCAAACTATATCCATTCCTGTCCCGACCAATAATGCGATGAAAGATCTCATCCCTTCGCATGGGAAGCTGTCGCTGGTCCTCTGGAAGATTTTCTAACTCAGCTTCAAATTGATCCTGTGAAATATTTAAATATATATACATATATATGTTAATATACAGATTTATGTAAGTATTGGTAAGTACAAGCACTTACTATCAATACTGCAGCCTCTGGATCATTGTGATCATGAGTCCTCATCCACACCGACATTTTATCAGTCAGTGCACCTTGCTCCCGCAACTGTATATGAATAGAATATAAACACAAAACCATATTAATTAATAGATTAAAAAATTAATAATAAATACGTCATGTTAGATCTGAGACACGTGACGAGTCCCGAGCCTGTGATGTGGTCCCTACAATGCTCGATTCTCAGAATGGCGTGTTGACACCTCCTACATTCAATTCATTCAAATTTCAAACAAATCACACATTATTGAAAATATATATACACCAAAATAAATATACAAACCGCAACACCCTCATTAGACCAATATGCAACCAAGTCACGCCACTGAGCTGGGAGGACACCTCTCGGGACTTTTTCCAGAATGTCTAGGGCACCCACATTTGGTACCCAGTGGTCCCTCTTCACTTTGCCTTTATAGTCTTTCCACATCTTACGGCATTTTCTTATACACACAGGCCGAAACTCTTCGGGGAATACTTTCAAATTTTTCTATAAAGAAAAAAATCACACATATTTGTATTGTTTATACATAGAGAATAAAGTAAAATGGTCTTCTTACCTGAACCTCCCTCCAAATATGATCTAATGTGTCCTGAGGGATAGAAGCTCAGTCACGCGTGGTCAATGGAAATCGATGTGGGTCACATATGATATGACCCAGCTGACGAATAAATGCAGGGTCATTTGGTCCCACAGTATGAAATACCTCATCAAATGAAACATCAATCATTGTGTCTGAATTCTATGATAAAATGCCACGACCGGGGCCTCTCTTGCAAGAGGAAGAAGCAGTCGAGTCTGATCCTGTTGAAATTTTATATATAATTTGACAGATGTTATAAATGTATATATATATATATATATATATGTTTATCAATTACATAAAAAATAGAGACAATGACATTCAAACATACCTCAATCCTGAGTCATAGATGCCTCAGATGGATGATGTGGATCTACTGCCTCTTCCCCTGACATGCTTGCAGTCATAGAAAACATTAGTAAGGGGACTATCCAAAGTGTCTAAAAGATAAATTGGATTGTTCTTAAAAAAATCAAACTTGTACAATTGTTAATCAAACAAAAAATGTATTAAATAATTAGTTGTGAATGAATTTTAAAAAATCATAAAGTTAACAAAACAGATATACAAATTATATACAAAACTAGTCAATGCATAGCCAAATTTCAGGTAAAATTAATAAAAAATCAAGTAGCACATGAACCAGATGAAGAATACCTCAAAGGGAAGATACACCGACAATAACATCAATAAACCAAGAGTAAAATCACCCTAAATATTTATAACTGAATAAACTTCCAAAAGTGAGGATTAAAACTTACAAGGATTTATAAAATGGTTAGATAATTTATGATATCCTAGGACATTCAATACTGAATAGTGGGAAAAACAATTATACCTTTCATTAAGCATGAAAATCGACTGTTTCTCCTTCAACAGCCGCTCTGACCCAATAAATATCTTCTTCATGTTGAACTACGGTATGTTGATCAAGCTATTGGTAAACAAACGGAACAGTCTCGGGTTCATCTTCTTCAAATAAAAACAATCCTCTCCGAGACATTTTGACAACAACTTTCCAACTTGGATCCGAAGGAAAAGTAACGAAGAATACTTGTTCCGCTTGTGATGTCAAAATGAAAGGCTCATTCTCAACTCGTTCATTATTTCTGTATAACATATAGTTAAAATTCACCAATGAAAACTGATATTGATCTACTTTACATCCACACACTGGATCAACCCAATTACACTTTAACAATATGTACTTAAAACCGTGTGTGTATACAACTTCAATGATGTCTATCAATTGACCATAGTAATAACCAGAATCGACAAATTGACAACCGATGCCACTATTTTGTGTTGCTCGTTTGTCGTCAACATCTTTAAGGTGAAATCGAAAACCATTAGCATCAATAGATTTATAACGACGATCCGTTATTGATGGACCCTCAGCCAGTTGGATAAATTCTTCAGTTAGCGTGGGGTCCCCTAACTCCCTCAGCTTACGAACCTACATAATTTATAAAATTCAATACTGATATATGCAGAAAGAAATTAGTATAATACTTCACTCATAATGAAAATCAATTTATACATACATAATCCTTGAACCAATCATGAAATGACGCATAATGAGATTGTTGAATTTGCAACTCAGTCGTACGATACATCTCTTCTTTTATCTCATTAATGTGTTTCCTGCAAATGATAACGCGATGTTTAAATGATCAACTTAAGAAAACAAAAGATGTAAAAGTTATATAAGCACATTGATAAGATACTTACTGCATTAATGGTGCAACTGATGGAGTATTGAACAAGATATATCGATGTGCTTGTATCCACTCGATGTTTTCCATATCAAATGTGGTTCCTTCTCCAACTGGACCATCATGAATCTGAGAGGGCTTATCTAATTTTGTTTCAACATCTGTAAGATATTTTGCACAAAAATTAGTACACTCATCCATCAAATAACCATTGGCTATTGATGCCTCTGGACGAGCTCTGTTGCGTACAAATCTTTTCAATGTACTCAAATACCATTCAATAGGATACATCCACCTGAATTGCACTGGACCAGCAATCATTAATTCATCAGTTAGGTGCACTATCAAGTGGACCATAACATCAAACAATGAGGGGGGGAGTTTCTCAAAGTGACAAAGCGTTAGTACAATTCGGTACTGCAAACTTTTTAAATCACTCATTCGTTGATTTCTTAAATAAAGTTGTCTAAAAAATTACTCATCTCAATCAACGACTGAACAACATTGGGGGATAAACAATCACAAATTGCAATTGGAATCAACTGCTGAAGTAGTATGTGATTTTCATGACTTTTCAACCCTTGCAATGTCTTGCTCGTCAGATTCACACACTTTGAAATAGTAGAAGAGTAACCATCAGGCACCTTGACCATCTTCAAAATGGAAATAAATGTCTCTTTATCTTTTGTAGTCATTGTATACTGTGCAGCAGGAATATATGCCTTGTTTCCATCAGCTAACTATAAATGCAACTGTTTCCTTAAACCTATTTCTTCTAAATCACAGCATGCATTAACATGGTCCTTTGATTTTCCACTGACACCTAAAATGGTCCACAATATATTATCACAAACATTTTTTTTCAATGTTCATGACATCCAAATTATGCCTCAGCATGTTAGTTTTCCAATACGGAAGACTATAAAAAATACTTTTCTTTTTCCAATTGTGACTGCTCTACCTACCCGCAGCACAAATATTGCGTACTAGAGGAGCCACCAAATCTTAAATTTCATATACCATGCGGATGTTTTCTTCCTCAATCTGCGATAACATTTCGACTCCTTTCATGATCTTTGGTGCTGGGATGAACTCTCTAGAACCATCAAATTTCACTCTATCCTTTTTGAACCTATGCTGAGGGGGGAGAAAACGTATGTGACCCATGTATGCCCATTTTTTGGAATGTTTAAGCCATATAGATTTTTTACTCTTATTGCAACAAGGGCAAGAAAATTCCCCTTTCGTACTCCATCCTGATAAATTTGCATAAGATGGGAAGTCATTGATTGTCCACAATAAAGCAGCCTGCAGTTTGAACATTTCATTCATTTCGCAGTCATAAGTCATCACACCATCGCCCCAAATTTCATTCTTCTCATCAATCAATAGATGAAGGTAAACATCAATCTTATCCCCTGGACTTTTAGGTCCATCGATAAGAGTGGAAAGTAATATAAATTGTTTCTTCATACAAAGCCACATAGGAAGATTATATGGAACTAACACCACGGGCCATGTGCTATGAGTTGCACCAACCATAGACTTGAATGGATTGAAACCATCTGCTGCCAATCCCAATCATACATTACGAACATATTTAGAAAAGTTGGGATGTCTCTTATCAAAATCCTTCCATGCATGAGAGTCTGTCGGGTGGGTTAACATATCACTTTCATGAACTCTTTCTGCATGCCATCTCATTAAATTAGAAACTTTAGATGACATAAAAAATCTTTTCAACATCGGTTTAAGGGGAAGGTAACGCATTTGATTTACGGAAATCATTTTCCCCTATATCGCAATCTGACTTTGATGAGTCTTATTTCCCCTGTTCTATTTCCACCTGGAAGCACCACAAACCATAAAAATATCCAAATGGGCAGTTTCCTTTCTAAACAACATACAGTTGTTTGCACATGCATCTATGGTCTCATATGTAAAACCTAAGTTCTATGTCAACTTACGAGCATGGTAATATGACTCAGGAATCTTAGCGTCAACAGGAAGAACCTTTTTCAATAACACCAAAAGCATGTCGAATGATGTGTCTGACCAATTATTCAAAGTCTTCAAATGCAACAACTCCACGATAAATGACAGTTTATTGTAAGAAGTACATCCAGGATATAATTCTATTTCCGCATCATCAAGTGATTCATAAAACCTCCTCGAATCACGATATGCACCAGATCGAAGATTTATCTCACCGGTCTCAAGATTCTGGATGTCAATGCCTTCAAGATCAAACCCACGTACCATTTCAGTAAGCATTTCATGCATTGGATCATTCATCCTTGCATCAACATCCATCTGAGCTACATCCGTATTTTGACAACGAACATATTCTTCTCCATGATGAGTCCAACTCTTATAATTTTTCAGAAATCCATTAAAGAATAGGTGCTCCCTTGCAGTATCTCATGTGAATTGATATTTGTTAGCACATTTTCTACATGGAAAACTAATATAGTCACTTTCAAATCCTCTAGTGAAGTCAATAAACTGCATAATTCCATTGAAATATTCTATAGACGTTCGATTTGGAAGATAAATCCAACTCTTATCCATAATAATATCTATATAACAAACATTTACACAATACTTATTACATTTGCATTTTTCAAATCAACTATATTTAAAATAAATATTAATCATTTGTTTATGAACCATTGATAAAATAATAATGTAAGTGAAAGCCCATGTCATACCTGATTGCACTAAAAACCTGGAAGGGAGGGGAGCTAAAGGCGGTGATGCGAGGGATAGGAGAGGTAGCGAAGGGGAGCCAGAGCCAAAGGCGGTGTGGCGAGGGAGGGGATGGGAGGCGGCAGCGGCGGGGAGCCGGAGGAGAGGAGGCGGTGAGGGGACGGGGGATGGGCAGCGAGGGGGGGGGGTTCCGGGATGGGGGGGGTTCCGGGATGGGGGGGGATTTCCGGGGTGCGGGGGGCTGTCCGGGGTGTGGGGGGGGCGGGGGAGGGGGGTGTTCAGGGTGCGGGGAGGATGTCCGGGGTGCGGGGAGCTGTCCGGGGTGCGGGGGGGCTGTCCGGGGTGCGGGGGCAGTCCGGGGTGGGGGGGGAGGGCTGAGGGGGCGGAGGGCCGAGGGCGGAGGCCGGAGGGCCGAGGGGTAGGAGACGGAGAGGGAGGAGGCCGGAGGCTGGAGGCCGGAGGCTGGAGGGCAGAGGCCAGAGGGTGGAGGGACGCCGGAGGGGAGCAGAGGATGGATGGAGGGCGGCTGGAGTGGTAGGGCTGAGGGCGGAGGGCGGAGGCCGATGAGGGAGGAGGGTGGAGGGCGGTGATGGGGACGGCGGGGGGCGGCGCACGGAGGGCGAGGTAGGGCAGCGGGGGAGGGCGGCCGGAGGGCGAGGCAGGGCGGCGAGGGACGGCGCCCGGAGAGGGTGGTGACGGGGGGGTCGAGGGCGACAGGGGGGGCGCGGGCTAGGTCGAGGGCAACGTGGGGGCGCCGAATCCCTTAATTGTTTTTTACAAAGGGCAGTGACCGCCTTTGGCGGTCACTATTGGGTACCTATAGCGACCTCCAAAGGCGGTCGCTAGTGTTAGGGGGCTTCATAGCCCAATATTCTAGTAGTGTGGAAAAGACTCAACAGGTAGTCCATCTACTCAATGTGTTGTGCCCCTTGTGTTTGGTAGCTTAGAATTCTTTTCTAGAATTCTTGGAATTATGGAAATTTAATATGTTATTAATAAATAATTAAATGAATTAATGTTTAACCCTTGTGGTTGGATCATGCTAGGATGAAATGCTGAGGTTATAATTTTGAGAAGTCGTGGAGTCAGTTTGGTTATTCCTAGAGGGAATGGATCTTGGTTAGAATGGTAATGGGATGTAATGTGGTAATTTTAATGGTTAATTAATGGTTAAATAATTAATTAATGTAAATTGAAACTAATAAAAAGGGATAAGTAACTTAATGTACCTATTTAAATGGTTGTGTGATTATAGAATATCTAGTCTTGGTAGTGGCAGCCAAGATTCTGAGATACATTATCTACAGTTGAGTTTGAGACTAGGTATTTCCCATAGTGTGGTTGTGAGATATATTATATTCTTTACTTTTTGTGTTTATATACGCTACTCCACCCTATTGGTTAGGGAAACTGACACCTCAGGGATTTTGAGCCTTGGGGGTGTTTTCCCCAACATCCCAGTAGGAGGATGGATGGTTGATTGACCCCTTTGGCCCTCCTCTCTTCTCTTGGTAGTTACATGTGCTGGTATGCACACCGGTTAGTTTTCCCCATATATATGTTTAGAGGGATGTAATGGCTTGTGGTTATTTTACACACATATATTCTGGATATAGTTTCCTAAGTACTACTATAGGTATAACATGTATAGGCTGTGATGGATTACGGATCCTTACTCAGTGTATAGGACCTAATGGATTAAGTTATAATTCTCGATGTATAATACATGTTATGTGGGTTGTGGTGGCTCTCAGGAACTACCTGGTTACCTTTGGTTGTTTAGTTTTTGGTGGTGAGTTGTGCGAGGTGCATGTTGTGGTGATACGCCTAGGTGTCTTTGGGCTAGCCTTTCTGGAGAGAGATGCTCAGGACGTGCAATATTAGGGAAAAGTGGAAACCGTTGGGGAAGTGGTAGTGGGCTACCCTTGATATTATTTATTATATTATATACTCTTGTATGCGATATTGTTCCACCTCTGAGGTGGCACGTTTTCGGGTGGTGCGGAAATGGTCCGACGAGGATCATCACCCTTTCCCTTTTTCTATAGAGATGGGATCTTGTTGAATTCATCATTCTTTTTTTCAACCCATTAAGCATCATTATCCTTTAAATAATGTTGAATTTACCCTACGGTAACTGTTAGTTCTAGTGGGAGATTTTGTGGGGGTCAAGCAATCATGCAATCAATCCTTCTTAGATATAACATCCTTGGATGGTCTCCAACGAGTTGATTTGTGGACCCAATAATGCCCAATAGCCCTAGTATCCATGATTCATGGACCTTCTTTCTAAAGGTAGGTGCTTGTTGGATGATGATTTGGTCAGCGACACTTAAGGACTCTATTGGTCAAGATGATAGGAGGTCAGGCTCACTACACCCTTCCGAGGGAGGATTTTTACCTGTTTTGGGACTCTCTTATAGATTTAAGTCATGTTAATATGTCCATGAATCCTTGGTTCATTCCTGAAGATTGTTTTCATGAGCTACCCTTTTTTTGTATGATCGTCTCAAGAATTCATATATTTGATACTACATAAGTGAGGGTGACTTGAGCCATATTATAAGGCACTTTAGAGTTTATTGTCATCCAGGGGTGGAAGGTGACTTGATGTTGTGATCAGGCCTACAATAAGGGCTTCCTAAATATCCTCGGGAGAGGAATCATAACCCACATAGTTTGGATTTTGTGGGGATTATTCGTGGAAGTTTCAAATTTTAGGGGACATGATTGGGTGAACCCTTTATAGATGGGCAAACATTTGAGCTCAGGCCTTCTGGTAGGTGTCCTACATATCCTATTTATACCAGGAATCAAAGTTCTCATAGTTTAGAAAGTGTGGATTTTTTAATCCTCACAAACCTCTAATCCCATGTGAGTTATGCTCAGTGTGAGAAACAAGAGGATATGAAAGATTCAACAATGCACATGCCTCCTCCCCTTTTGGTGGGGGAGGGAGAGCCCACGATGGAAGAGGTCGAGGCAACCATGGGTGAGGGTGCGGTGTAGTGAACCCTTCTATGTGGAATGACATTGAAGGTAACACAGCCCTTTCCCTAAATATTGGGGACTTACCTCAGTGGGAGGGCCCTAGAGCATGTTTTGGGAAGGGGAGGAGTTTTTCCCTCATTAAAGGGGGGAGCAAACATAACCCCTTAAACTAATAATTATTCTTCATTTAATGGAAAATCAAGTAATCGCCATTAATCCCTAGAACGGGGAGGTTCACGTCAATGTCCCAAGGTTGGACTTCAGGTTACCGTGGGAATGTAGACCCACGGGCAATCCTGAAGCCTACACCATTGTGGGGAGAGCCTTCATGACTCCACTTACGGTGGGTATGTAGACTCAATGGGGAACGCTGATGCACCTGATAGTCTGATCATACGGGTCCAGTGGCTTTGGAGGATGCTTTAGCCTAATGATGGAGGACTACTTAGCAGAGGGGTCAGGGAGGATGGGATAGTAGTGTAGGGGTAAGGTTGGAACCGGAAGAAACAATACCTGAAAACACCCCATTTTGTGTACTAAATTTTTATGTGGGATGGGGGAGGCTCCACATACCATAGTGGTATGTGGGCAGAGGGGTCATCCGCGTACCACTATAGTATGTGGGAATGTGTATAAGAAACCACATACCATAGTGGTACGTGGCCCATCACACCGTTTTGGGTTCCATCTGCATACTGATGCAGTACGCAGTGTCGGGTTCAGTCTGTGTAGCGGTACGCTATGTACTATATTGAAGGAGGGTTCAGGGGATCATCATTCATAGGGAGTTCATCTGCGAGAATACTTTGGTTCTTGGTTCACTAGTTAGGTTCGTAGTTCTATTATTATTATTCAATTCTCCCATTTTATGGTTTGCGGCTGACTGTACCTGTGGAGGGAGTGGTTTGCAGTTCGGTCATTTCTAATGAAATAATACAAAAGCTGGAGTGAAACCTCTGAGTCTCCCTCAAGCTTTCTTCATCTATCCTTCTCTATGTCTGTATCCCTTTGTGTGTCTCTTCCATACTTCTACTATTCTCTTTTTATAGATCATCAGAGCAATTGTATCTATTGGGCATGCGGCACCATTTGCGGAGGGCCATTAAAGCAATATTATGACCCACGAAAGACTCGGTCAACCGGGGTTTGTGAAGTCTTCAGTTCATGATAATAGTTCTCAGAACCCTACTGGTTCTCTTCTTCTACAAACTGATGATTTTGTGGCATGGTACGTGGACGGTCCTCACGCGTATGAATCTGTCGGTGACTCGATTCCCGGTCTGCCTTGCTCGCTGGAAACCACCCCACGGTCCAGTGGTTCGTGGATCATTCTACATACCTGGTGGTTCGTGATCTATCTAGTCCACATACCTTTACCAATTATGGTACATAGGCTACTTAAAATTCCTTGAAAACTTTAATTCCTTCAAGTTTATTCTGAATATTGCAACTCAATTTGAGTCCATTCACCTTGCTATACTTGTAGGAGTACTTGATTATTTCTACAAAGAATTTGTGGGGGTATTTTATCCCCTTAGTAGAATTTTCAGGACCCTAAAAATTCCCCCCATCAGAATGGTTTATGTTCAGAATGAAAAGGGGAAAATTCCAATGTACAAGCGGTCTTGAACTGAAATGGTTCGCGGTAGAATAGATGTACCCGGTAGAAGGGGACCACACCTATATATAGGGGCCCATGTCATTTTTCTTTTACTGTTTCTCATGGATAAAAGTGATATTGATTTAATCATATTCCTATTGGTGATTTTATTCTAGATCCATCCCCCCATCAGTCAAAGAAATGAAAGAAATCCTCTCAGCTGTCCAAAAATATTCGACGGGGGATCACAATTAATTGTCTGTTTACCTAATGATGGAACCAAGTACCTTTATCTGGTCAGCTTACTAGTACATACATGTACTTTTACATAGGGCCTATCGGTGACCATACGACGACCACTATGGAATCTATAGCTCCTATTCCTTTTAGGGTAGAATAAGGGTCACCATCTACCGTAGCTGATCAAAACATGGAAGCAGGGCCATTTGAAGAGATCGGGGGTGCTGATGCTCCTGCTCGAACAATATCTACCCCAACAATGGAAATACATCCAGAAGTTGCGAGCTCACTTGATTGTGATGAGATGACCCTCATGTAGAGAGACAGAGTAGTCTTTATGGTAGGGGCCAAGTCGAGTGACGAGCCCCAAGACTTGCTGGATATTGGAGGGGATTTGAATGTTGGGCAGACAATCAATATCGATCGAGCGGCTTTTTCCCCTATAGAGGGAGTCGCTCCAGAGACTACTATTTCATCTACACATAGTGGCTTCGGTGAAGTCATGATCTGGGAGGCTGATGTTCCATCCCCTGAAAATTTAGAGCGGGTTATCGTGTCTTTTTTGTCAGCTCTGAGTGGGGTTATACTTTCTGCCCCCAGGATTCCGAGACCAGTGTCCTTATCTGGACTGACCATCTCTACGTGCCTTATATTAATCGACAACCTTTTGAGGGACACCTTGAGGGATAATGTTGTGGTCGATAATTTATCTAGGTCTTTATTCTTCCCATGTATCTACAGGTAACCATTGATGATTGAA
The DNA here is from genome assembly GCA_963277665.1 of Viscum album. Taxonomy (NCBI): domain Eukaryota; kingdom Viridiplantae; phylum Streptophyta; class Magnoliopsida; order Santalales; family Viscaceae; genus Viscum; species Viscum album. The sequence continues at coordinate 634,944,004 of OY728146.1, read as the reverse complement.
GATGCATCATCACCTGTTTTAGATAGTGGTACCACTGTGGGGTGGGAGGTATTGAATCTGTCTCCCCTCTATCCACAAAACCACAACCACAATCCTTATCAATGGCAACGGGCACCCCTACATTATCATCTATTAACATTAATAGAGACGAGGCTATTGTAGGATCAAGTCATGTTGTAGCTTCCGAGTCAAGTCCCTCTCAAGTGATGTTCATTCTTGAATATATTTCATCATCCGGGAGTGATTCTGAGACTGATTGAGAAAGCCTAGTTGATCTTTATCCCACTCGGAAAAAGGTGTGGAGGAATATTTGGAGACTTATCTCTTAAACTCCATTATATGAGATTCAATTAAAGTTTCCAAATCTATACTGCCAATTTTTGGTCCTGGGCTTCGTTGGATTCAACTATCATGGCACTTACGATATAGTAAGACAGGTAGTTGCTGCTCAGGAAGCAACTAGTTCACTTGAATCTCGACTCTCCGTGGTAGAGTCGACATCTCATCTAGATACTATATGAAAAAATTATCATTTATGAAGCTACCACTCATTCCAGAATGGTTGTGAAGTTGAAAAACAAACTCGTGAAGTAAGATTATTTGATGGAATAGCTTGACCAGAAAGTGGAGAAACAAAGCCAGAAGCTGGAGTATCTCAAACAGGAGTGGGCCCGGGCTGCAATCACTGTTGAGGAGGGGTGATGGAAAATGCAGGAGGGAGGGAGAACTGGACTCCAAGACATGAGGGATGTAGAGTTACTATGGACGAGTACAGAATCCAAGACTACAAATTTATTGAAGCTTCACCATGCCATTGAGGATTCTCACCAAACGTTGATGCAACATTGCAACTCTGCTGAACGTCTCATGTAAAGGTATCATCTGGATTACAAGGAGAGTCTCCAGACTATGGAATCCCACCATATATTTATATGGAATATGATGGAACTAATTTTCCTATGAACACTCCTTTTTTCCTTTTCATATCAACATCATTTCAATCGAGTATAATTTTAAACTATGAGTTGAAATAAATAAACTGAAATAATCGAATCAGGCTCTAATTTTTTCCTGAGTCGTGGAACTTAGTGAGCGTAGTTCAACTATTGATGGGGTTTCATGGAAAACCCCACAAACTAATATGTATTTTTTTATATTACCCTAATTTTTTTCTAAGCCTTCTTGGTACAGGAATAGTGATCATAACTTGGCTTTTGATTAGGACTCCCTTTGCGGGTTTTTGACCTAACAAGATTTACGCCTTTTCTTATGGCTCAATGTTTTCCTTTTTTAACGAACTGATACATGAATTTTAGCCAGAGGTTCCCTTTTTAGATTTTTCCTTTAAAAAGTATGGCATCTTTTTCACTGGTAGTTCACAGTTCTGCCAATCAAACTTATTACAAATGTTTTCGGTCGAACAGCTTTGACCAGACTTAATGGGGAAGGTCCCTAACTTGGGACTGTCAGCTAGGAATGTTCTAATATCTTTTAGACATGGATTAAGTATTTTCCTTGACCCTTGATTTCTGGATTATGGACATGCATGAGGCTTGGGAGATTCTTTAGGCGTATAAAAGTAGGAAAGGACTCTCCAAGGGATGAATTTGCCTTTGATTGATGGTCGTTTTTGTGGGAAACATATGTGGATCCACTGGGCATAATGTGTATAGTCAAGAAAAGGTGTTCGCAGGACACTGGCCTTCCATTTCTAATGGCCTGGTGGGATTTGTAACATTTTGGATTTATTTTGATGTTGGGAGCCACAATGGGTGGCTGGCCTGAGTAGTGTTGTCTAAAAACATTAGGAACATTCATATCATCTTTGAGTGACCAAATGTTCCCACACATTTCTTACTTGTGTGAGGGAGATCTGGTGAATGGTCAGTTTAGTTAACAGTATTTTTTATGTTAGGGGCATATGGAAAGAAGAAGGTACATAAGCTATAATCTAGGAGTTTTCTAAATCTGGGGGTGTGACAAGACATGAATGTCATTTAAATGTACAGAAACTAGAAAGGACTCTCATGTGGATGAATTTCCCTTTGATAGATAGCCATTTTGTGGGAAATATATGCAGAACCACCGGGGCATGATATGCATAGTCAAGTAAAGGTGTACGTAGGATACTGGTCTTCCGTCTCCGATAGCCATTGAGGATTATGGAAATTGGGAACTTTATGAATACGGTACGTGACCTTCGATGAGGGGTACACCTGAGCATAAAAAAGGTACATTTTAATTGAGCTTCCTTAGGGAAACCTGGAAACGAGTGGGGGCACTCTACCTTTGTATGCGGATCAACTTCACGCATACAGATGCACTACCACAAAACTGGGTTTTCACAGCACCACCCTTTACAACACTAAAAAAAGTGCTGATAAAAGTACCCGTTTATCAGTTCTTTTTTTAGCACAGATAAAGGCACACCCTTTATCAGTGATTTTTTAGCACTGTTAAAGGGCCCCCCTTTATCAGTGCTTTTTTTAGTAGCGCTGATAAAGTTGTGGCTTTATCAACGCTTTTTATTAGCGCTGATAAAGGGTGTATTTCAAAAAGAAATATATATTTCATAAAAAATAATATATTGATATATAAATCTAACAAATATTTATATGGATATAAATATAAAATATATTTTTTATATGTTTTAGATAAGTATAAATAGACTATTACATTTAATATATAAGAAATTTTGTGAAAATGGCTTTAAAATATTTTAAAAACTATTATTAATTAATAATTTTATAATTATAATTGACTAATAATAATTTAATAACAATTTAAAAACACAAAAAAAATAATAAAAGATCTAAAATAAGTTGAAAATGTTACTCAAATTTCAAACGGACATAACTTTTGATCCGGGTGTTTGTTTGAGCTCTACAGCATATCAAATCGAAGCTTGCGATGAGCTTTATGTGATAGTGATTAAAGGGAACCTTTTGTCACATTTTTTTAGGCCAAAAAAGGCCCAGAAGGCCTCAAAAACTATGTTTTTATCCTGGATACCCAAGTTTTTTAACATTCGATGAAATTTCAGCCTTGTTTCAGGAGTTCCTTTTGGCCTTTTTCACTAGGGAATAAATTTATTCTGAGGGGTTACATTTATATTGATATTATGGCTTGAAAATTTTATTGTTTTTTACAATGTAATGTTATTTATAATCAATTATATAAAAATATATACATATTTTTTATATATTCACCCATAAAAATTTAATTTTATGAATAATTAATTAAACATATTTACATATAAAGTATATTTCTCAATAAATACAGCTTATATAAATAAAAAACTAATATCCATTTTATTTAAAATACAAATATATTAATATTTATATGTTGTGTGTGTGTGTGTGTGTATATATATTTTTGTGCGTCTATATTGACAAATTAATATAAATTATCTATATATTCAAAACATATGTATATACATATTAATATATAATATTTATAAATATATATAAATATGTATAATTATACTTACAAATTCACATATAATATGTGTGTGTGTTGTATATATGTATTTATTTATTTATAAACACACGCACAAAAGCCTATTTTATAAATTTATTTAAAACTAATCTTATAAATATACATTAATATACGAATAAAAATATTAATATATAAATATAACTATATATATATTAATATACGGATATATATATTAATATAACTAAATATGTATATACTAATATAACTATATATATCTTAATATAACTATATATATATATTAATATAACTATATATATATATATTAAAATAACTAAATATATATATATATATATATTAATATAACTATATATATTAATATAACTATATATATTAATATATATATATATATATGTTAATATAAATATATATTAATATATGAGTAAATATAATTAAATATATATATATATATATAAATATATATATTAATAAATGAAGAGTAGAGCAATATGGTGGAGTGGTAAAGGCTTAGGGGCGCATGCAGCAAGTCTAGGGTCTGAATCCAAGGAGAGGTAGGTCACCCGCATGGGGGGAATAAAGGCTAGTGTTGTTAAAGGGTGAGGGGAGCGATGTTAAAGGGTGGGTTGGGGCATGTGGGCTGGGGTGGGGCGCTATTAAAGGGGGGATTCAAGCGCTATTGAATCTCCTCCGAAATTTCAGAATTTTTATTTTATTTTTTTTAATGTTTTTTAAGTTTTATCAGCGCTTTTTTAGCACTGATAAAAGACTCCTTTTATTAGTTTTTTCAGCATTGATAAAAGGGTCCTTTATCAACGCTTTTCTGAGCACTAATAAAGGGGACCCCTATCTTCGCCTCAATTAACAGTGCTTTTCTAACGATGTTAATGCCTTTTTCTAGTGCTGATAAAGACCATTTTTTAGTAGTAATGGGATATCTTTAGAAACCTCGAAAGGGACCAGAGATTAATCGGGTTCATATGCTCCAATATATCCAGGATATGTGTAAGGAGGAAAGTGCAAAACCATGAATTTGAGGTCCCTTGAATCAGGAGGGATGGGATGAGGCTTGGAATCCATTGGGCATACTGAGATAGGAGAGAACTCTCCTGGGGATGAATTTTCCTTTGATTGACGCCCATTTTTGTGGGCAACATATGCAGAGCCACTGAGGCATGATGTGAATAGTTAAGTAAAGGAGTTTATAGGACACTAGCCTTCCATCCTAAATGTCCTTGGAGGGTTATGTAGATTCAAGATCACCTATATCATAGAGTTTGAAATATGGTAGGAGTGTATCTGGGCATATTGGGGACATTTGGGCTAAAATTTACTCATTGAATCGGGTGTCCCTTACGTAGATTTGACTCGTACACAGGGTGAGGCATTCGCTCCATCTTTGGGATACCTGGTTATTTAACATCACATGGCCAGGATATAGGGTTCCTCTCAGTTGAGGGAATCGTTACATGCCTTTTAGGTTTGTGCTGCTAAGACCAAATTCCTGGACTGTTTTTCCATAATTCTATAGTGGATCTCTCGCTGAAATCCATAAGATCATGCGAGATATGCTCGGTGTGAGAAACAAGGGATTATAGGGATTTCATTTCATTTCTTAGGAATAGAAAATTCAACATTATAGGGCACTTTTGGGCTGAAACCATTGTTATACAGTTTAACATCGTACAGAAAGGACAATTTTGGCCTTTCAATTTAATGTTGTGTGTTGAGGATGTGATGATATACATTTTAGAGTCATGTAGTTGGGACAATTATACTATCATAAAGATATTAAATGGTTTTAGGTTAATCACAATCAGGATGTTCTTGTGTTCTTTAGATGTGAGTGATGATAGAAGGTGTAAACCACAGTCTTGGGGGAAACTTGAATCAGGAGGGATGACATGGTTCTTGGATGTCTTTGGGCGTACTGGGATTAGAGAGGACTCTCCCAAGGATGAATTTTCCTTTTATTGATGGCTATTTTTATGGGTAACATATACAGAGCCACTGGGGCATGATATGCATATTCAATCAAAGGTTTCTGTGGGACACTGACCTTCTATCTCAGATGGACTTGAATGATTATAGGGATTGATGTTTTTTCGAGGTATGGAGTGTGACAAACGAGAAATATGTGCCTTGGAATGTGAGAATACCCAGACAATGATTAACTATGAACTACTTGGAACTTCCACATAGGTCTAACTCATATGTATAGAGGGAAGCAATATCTTTTGACTTATTATGACTAAGAGGCATGTGTGGAATCTCATAATATCAATGAATGGGCCACACATAACTCTTGAAAAATTTTGCAGTTATTGTCATGTGATAGGACCTTTCACGGACTCCCCGTACAAGTCTAACCTATATATGGGAGAAAAGGGGTTTTTTTGCCAATGGATAGGCCGAGATGCCAAATCCAAGTGTCGATGTGTATCCTACGAGGGACGGAATAAAGCCATACATAGTTCTTGATGCTCCCTACAAATGTTCGCTCGATGTGTGGGGACATTTGAGGGAATTTTTTTTATGATGGCTGGGTTGGGATTCCAAATCCGAGCATTACTGTGTATCCTGCAAGGGTAGGAATCAATCCATATGTATTTATTGATGTTCCCTGTACTGATCTGGCTTGGTCCATATGTAGGGACATTTCTGTTTCATTTTCTAGGGGTTCCAGGTCCACCATACTTCTCCATAACTTATTTTCATAGGATAATCCTTACCAATGATCCTAAGATCATGTGAGTCATACTCATTGTGAGAAACAAGGAATTAAAATAGGGATTCCTTCATAGGTGTTGGGAGGTAGAGGATATGATGGGGGAATTTTTTTATTTCCTGGTGGGGTAGGTCCAAGATCGAGGATCAAGGCATTGCTATGTATCCCATGAGGGTAGAAATCAAGTCGTACATAGATCTGTACGTACCCTATACCGATTTGGCTCAGTCTAGGGTTAGGCGAATTTTTATTCTATCCATCACAGTTTCCAGGTCTATCATGTTACTCCATAGTTGGTTTTCGTAAGAGAATATCTACCACTAATCCTAATCTCACGGGATTTATACTCTATTTGAGAAATAAGCAGTGATAAGGGTTTCCCTTACGAATATGGGTAGATAGGGGCATGATGGAGGTATTTTTTTATTGTTTTTTTTAAGGTTGGGGCCGAAGCCTCATTTATTATTAAAGAAAAGAAAAGACCTCTTTAACTGGATAGAGGGAGACCCATTACATAGCCCGAAGGCCCAGTGGGCATTTATCCCATTACATGGCCCATAGGCCCATTTTTTTGGCCCAAAGCCCATTCTGTGAATAGTACTGCTACAGTACCTGCGCTGCTATAGTACTGAACAGTACTCACCACTACTACAGTATTCTACCACCGCTACAATGACCTGCCGCCGCTATAGTGACCTGTCACCGCTACAGTGCCTGTCCCTACTACTGTACGCTATAGTACTGCTATAATACCCTGCGCCCAATGGGTTTTGAACCCCTATTTTACATGTAGAATTAAGGGGTTCTTAACACTAATCCAAACCCCAACTACTGTTTTTTGATTGTGGGGGTTGGGCCCTGATCGAAGATCGATGCATCACTGCATATCTTGTGAGGGTAGGAATCAAGCCATACGTAGTTCTGTACGTACCTTGTACCAATTTGGCTCGATCCAGAGGTAGGGGAATCTTTATTCAATCCATCATAGTTTCCAGGTCTATCATGTTACTCCATAGTTTTCTTTCGTAAGAGAATCACTACCACTAATCTTAATCTCATAGGAGTTATACTTGATGTGAGAAACAAGGAGTGATAAGGGTTTCCCTTATGAATATGGGTAGATATGGGTCATGATGGAGGTATTTTTTTATGGTGGGGTTGGGTCAGGATTGAAGATCGAGGCGTCACTACATATCCTATAAGGGCAGGAATGAATCTGTACGTAGTTCTGTAAGAGATTATGTAGTTTATTGTCATGTGATTGGTACATTTTGTGTCATGTAGTTTAATGTCCTATGAAGAGAACATGAGTCATAGTTTATTGTCATGTTTCAGGGACAAGTTAGTTACAATTTAACATCATGTGGAAAGGACAATGACTCATAGTTTAAGGTCTTAGAGTTTAGACCATGGCATTTTAGTTTAATGTCGTGTTTCATGGACTAATACCATATAGTTTAATGTCATGTGGCCAGGACGATGACTCAATGTTTAGGTTCATAGAGCTCAGACCTAGGTATTGGGGGTATTATAACAAATAGTTTAGGGTCATAGAGCTTGTACCTTTGACATGACATTTATGTTACTCATAGTTTAAGGTCTTCAAGTTCAGAACTTTAACATGGAATTTCTGTTACTCGTAGTTTAAGGTCTTAGAGTTCGGACCTTTGACATGGCATTTCTATTATGGGAAGTATTTGTTCATGAATTTTTCATTTTAGGAGCCGTGGTGATCTATCCATCCATTGATATCAGGGTGTATGCTCCATTGGAATAGACCCTATGTATGACATATGGTCCTTCCCACTTTGGTTCAATATTTGGAAGCTTCTTATCGAGTATCATCGGGGTTCTAAGGACTAACACAATTTCACCTTCGAGGAAATATTGAAGGTGAAACTTTTTGTTGAAGACTCATGAAATCTGATTTTGGTAGATTTCTAAATAGTGAAGAGTGTGTAGCCTTTTCTCATCTTGCTGCTCCAATTCATCAAATCGTCTCTTGGATTTCTCTTCCATGAACATTCGATCATAAATGGCCACACGAAGTGATGGAATTTGGATTTTTATAGAAAAAACTGCTTCTTCCCCGTATACTAGTGAGTACGAGGTTGCCTAGGTGGTTGGGCGGGTCGTGGTCCGGTAATCCCACAAAGTATGAAGGAGTATGTGTGGCCATAATTTTTTATCCTTATCAACCATATTTTGAAGTATATTGGATAGATTCTTGTTTAAATCCATTATCTTCCCATTGGTCACCATGTGGTAATGGGATGAATGATTGGATTTAATTCCATACTCTTGGTATAGCTTGTCCAACTCAGCAGAGTAGAAGTTGGTGTTGTTGTCCGTCAAGATAGTATGAGGGACACCAAATCTGGTAATGATGTTGGTCTTCACAAAGCTGATGATGTTTTTCACCCCAACTTCTTTAAGGGGTGTGGCTTTGGCCCATTTGGAAAATAAGTTGGTTGCTATGAGTATGAATTTGAACTGTCTGGATATAGTGGGAGGATATGGTCCCACAACATCTATCCCCCTGGCTGTCCAGGAGTACTTAGCTATATAAAGTAACTTTGGGAAAGTGTATGAAATTAGCATGAACTTGGTAGGAATGGCACTTCTTGGTGAATATAGCACAATCCTGTATCATGGTGGGCCAATAATACCCAAGCCATCAGATTTGATGAGAGAGTTTGGTTGCTTATTGTTGCACTCCACAATCTCTGGCGTGCACTTCTTTCGTGATGGTAGAATTTTCTTCTCCATCAATGCACTCAAGAAGGATTTCTTCAAGGCCTCATTTGTAGAGGACATTTTCTTTGTTTAACCCATTGTACAGGACATAATTGACTACCTGTATTTGGACCTGCTCCCTTTCAGTCCTATCTGGTGGGAGTTCCCCATTCCGAAGGTAATTTTCAATGGGTGTCATCCAACTAGTGGTATGACAATAAGGTTTAGATACGGGGATAATTTCATCGATTTCCTCTATATTTCTCTGGATTAATGACAAGACCATATAGCAGTGAGAGATGCTAATGACTATTTCATCCTGGTCTGGATCGGCCAAGGTTTCGTATGAATTTTCCAAATAATTGGTTTGAGAATTTTGAAACTGGGGGACATAAGTCAACGTCGATTCTAATAATGGGGATTCCACAATCATTTCTATAACATGGTTCATCAAGGGGACCAATACCTATTTCTTGATGGCATAGTTTCCATTAACCTATTTGATGACTAGCTTTGAATCACCCTTTATTTTTAGGTGTTTGTATTGCACCTAAAGTGCCAATTCCAGGCCTTCAATGAGGGCCTGATACTCTACTTCATTTTTTGTACACCCTTTCGAAAGTAGGAAAGAGTAAGGCAAGATGTCCTTTTCGAGAGATACGAGTATAATTATAATACCCACTTTGTTGAGTTTGGGATCCTCCATCCTTTTCTCTATCGGGATTTTGAAAGCACCATCTAAGTATATTTCTCATGTCTAGTGATCCTCCTAAACAAAAAACACTTCTTCATCTGGAAGTTCGACATCCAATGGTTTTGTTTCTTCTGAGGGGTTCTCATCTAGGAAGTCTACTAATGCCTAGACTTTGATGGCCTTCTAGGGCACGTACCATATGTCAAACTATTGTAGGATGACCACCCATCGTGATAGGTGCCCATTTAGCATGAGACGGTTGAGGATATATTTGAGTGGGTTGTAGTGGGAGACCAGGTGGACCTCATGGTGTTTCAGGTAATGCCTAAGATTCTGAACCATGAAGATTAAGTCTAGGAATTTATTTTCAATCTTCGAACCGAGTTTCAGCAATGATCATTGTCTGACTGAGATGGTAGAGGCTGTTCTCACTGCCGGCATCATTATTTTGTGCAAGGAAGGAGCCTAATGATCGTTCCAAGTCATTTACGTATAAAATGAGAGGTCTCCCCTCAAATGGTGGCATGATCATTAGTGGGAATATGAGATATCTTTTAATATTTTTGAACGCTTCTTGAAAATCATTATCCCACTCATACATATCTCATTTCTTCATGATCCTGGTGAAAGGTAAACATTTACCTGCTAGGTTGGCTATGAAGCACCTAATGTAGGCGAGGTTCCCCTAGAGACCTCTAAACTTGGTGAGGTTGCGAGGTGGGGACATGCCAAGGATGGATTTTGTCTTATTGGGGTCGACTTCGATGTCATGATGGCGTACGATGAAGCTGAGGAATTTTCCCGATGTAACGCCAAAGGAATATTTTAGGGGATTCATCTTTAAACTATGTTGTCACAATTTTTTGAAGACAGTTTCAAGATCAGATAGGTGGTTCAAGTGCTGTCGTGATTCAACCACCAGGTCATCAACATAACACTCAACAGTTTTTCCCAAGAAGTGCTTGAAGATGTGATGCATCGCATGCTAATATGTGGCGCCGACATTCTTTAGACGAAAGGGAATAACTTTATAATAGAACACTCCCTGAGGGGCCCTAAAATTAGTATCTTCATCGTCTCCTTGGTCCATCTAGATTTGATTGTATTTAGAATAGTCATCAATGAAATAGAGTGCTTCAAATCTGGATATCTCATCGATCAACAATTCTGTGATCAAGACTAGGAAGTCATCTTTTGGGAAATGTTGATTAAGGTCCCTGAAGTCAATGAAGATTCTAATATTCCCATTATTCTTTTTGACAATAACTAATTTTTCCATCCAGATTGGATATTGGACCTCTTGTATGAATTTTCCTTTGATCGTATTTTCAACTTCGGCCTCTATTTTGGCAGCATGCGTTGGGTGGGTCCTTTTGGTTGCCTACTTATAGCCTCGGTGATCTTTTGGTAATCCCAGATGATGGGTGGAAACCTTAGGATTGAGGCCTGGCATTTCTGTGTAATTCCAGGAAAACACAACTCGATTCTTCTTTATGAAGGAGGTATATGCCTCTTGATCCTCGGCAGGCATAGCCACACTAATCAGAGTGGGATGTGGGTCATTTTTGGTGCCTAGGTTTATCTCCTTAAGTTTATTGATTATGGTGGAGACACCTTTTTCGAATGCAGTAGGGGCATCTTTAAGGTATTTTTCCTCTTCTTCTTCTTCTTCTTCATCTTTCTCTTCTGATGGAGAAAGTATTTTTGAGACTAACTCTCCAATATTAGGATAGAATCGTCTTTTTCCTTAGTGTATGAGGCAAGGTCAGTTTTATGTCATGAGGATGGGTTGGGAGCATCTTTGATAGGTCTTTTCCTAACAACGTGGGAGTCAGCCCACTTTTCTGTGTCTTTAGACTTGGTGGTCATAACAAAGACCATACAGATAACTGAATCTACACCCAGACTTGTACTTACACATTCAACTTGGTTGATGGGTAGTACATACTCTTCCACAATTTTTTGGAGGGGGTATGTGAGCGCCATCTCCAATCCATTCAGGGCATTGATCCAATCAACATCGTCAGTCGAAATATTTTTTTTCTTCCAATTCATATAACTCAGCATCGATATAATGTGATTCACATAACTCAAATAGGGATTTATCGGCGTGCAACATCTCATTTTTTACATTAGTGCAATATTTTATGTACTGATGGTATTAGGACATAATTTTAGTGTGTTGGTGCAGCCAAGGCCTCCCTAACCTGGAATTGAAGGTCGTGCTTTTCCACACTACCAGGAAATCCGAATCTGATATGAGATCTATGAGCCAAGTTTTAAGCTTGAATCATCCATATGGTTTATGATCACTTTTTTTGTATCCCATTAGAGTTGTAGTGCAGGGTGTCAAGATTTCTTCATCATTTCCCAATCAATGAAGCATTCACAGTGGGAGGAGATTAAATCTAGAGCCATTATCGATGAAGATCCTCTAAACATCGATTCCATTTATCTTGTCAGACACATATAAGGTTTTGATGTTTCCTTTAATGATGACATCTTCATCCCTGTCTATTAAGGATATGATAGTGTGACATTATTCGGCACTAGTCTCTGTCTGGTAGACTTCGTCTGCTACTACTTTAGACTTTAACTCCTAGGGAATTATCAAGGCTTTGATGAGTGCCTCCCTAAGATCTGCAGACAGTCTCAATGCATCCAATATTGACAGCATTGCTGATACTTAAGCTATATTCTTTATAATATCATACTTATGCTCTAAAATTCAGCACTTCCTAGATTGGGGTTTCTCTTTTACAGACGCTTTAGGGGTTTGATATTTGGATGTAGATGATTCGGCCTCTGTAACAGGGGTCGACGGTGCTGCAGTCCTTTCCACATTTGGCCTAACTAGTCCACTTGTATACCTTGGGCGGTTTAGTATTTTTTCTTCCCCTGATGGATATTACAAGATAACAGGTCTTGGGGTTCTTAGGATGGGTGAGAAGGAGCATTTTGGTTCTTGTTGTGTCTATCGAAGGGTCCTTCCATGATTTTCTGTGATGTTAACGGCTTGACTTGTGGCATGGATGGGAATTTGACTTCTTCCATGATCATGCCTTCCAAGAAACCTCTGGCATCTACGACCTCTTCCTCTGGCTCTCTAGTTGGGCATGGGGAATTGGGGTTCATGGAAATAGTCTTCATCCAATAAGTGTTCCATCAATTTATTGACATTAATGGATTTGAAGATTAGTTCTTGATCTGACACTATTTTTTTATGATTGTCTCCTTTTTATGGTGCTATTTGGTAGGGCGGTTCCCATTATACCAAGACTATTGGCATGAAGTCCAAAAGTGTCAAAACTAACTTTGGCTTTGGTTTTAGTTCATCTTCTTGCTCTTTCTTTCTACCCTTATAACCTTTGGAGAACCACGGGGATTTGGAGGATGGTTGTGTTGTATCAGGAGCTTTTGGGGGAATGGTTGGTTGTTTCAAATACTCTTGGAAGATACCATGAACTCGATTGACGGTCTTTTGGGTCATCAAATTTTCAAAAACTTTCTCCTTCTTACTGGAAACTTTCTCCCATTCCTCTTACACTCTTGAGTCTGAGGTGGAGACATACGCTACTTGTGCTGGAAGTGGACCCAACTTAACTTTCTCGAAATCCACCATCTTTTGTAGGAGATCCTTGAAAACAAAGCATTCATGGATGGTGTGTCCCAGTATTCGGTGGTAGGGAAAATAATTTGGATGGTCTTTGAGACCGACTTAATTTTCCCTCTTTGGATCTAGTAGCCGGAGCAAATTGCAATTCATAGCGGCTATGAAATAGTCGCGGACCTGGTCATCTTAGAACGAGTAAAAATTATCTATTCATTATTCTAACTGATTTATTTTGGCACCCTGTCACTCATCTTGTCGTGGTGGGGGTGGTTTTTGGTGTCTAGGGGGTCCCTCATGGTTCAGTGGGGGCCTCACAACTGGAGTTGGTGCCAAGGTGGCTTAAGCATGACAGAAGTCGCTTCAGCTTTTCTTGTTCTTTTCTCAGGGGATAATGGGGACATTTGGGACTTAAGGTTGGTCCATTACAAGGATTCTTCTATAATTTGGGAATGGCAGAGAAGTATCTAAACCCACTTGTGTACTTCACCAGGATGAGTGTCATTTACAATTCATCCTGAAGTTTATTGATGCACATGGAGAGCATCTCATCCTGGGGGAGTGGCTGGTTCAGGGAATATGCCAGGCCCTTCCATCTGGAAATGAAGTTTGATACTCTTTCATTATCTAAATTTTTTTAATTAATGATATCAATGATTTTCATCTTAGGTAGCATTTAACTGAACTAGAAGAGAAACTATCGCTGAAGGTTCTCCCATCCTATTATTTAATTGGCTGACAGGATAGTATACTATATGAAAGTCAAGCCCTGCAGGGTTCATACAAAGAACCTGAGTTTTATAGCTTCTTCCTGCTCTATATTTCTCATAATGGGGTCACAGTAATAGGTATAATGAATCAAATTATGTTATAGGTCCCCCGATTCATTTAATACTGGGAATACAGGGTTCACGAAGTTTGGTGGTGGCGAAACATTGCTCACCCACTCAGGGCAGGGTTTGCGCTCTTATTGTATCGGAGCATGATTCCCCTGTATGGATTCTAGTTGAGTTTTTAGCTACTTTATGGTGTTCAATATCTCTTGATGAATATCTTTTCGGGCTTGATCTTGAGCTGGTGTGGTAGTGTCCAAGACTAGGCATGTAGGTGCTGCTGGAATTTGGGGTGGATACCTAGCCAAGGGCATCATTTGTGGGTTTACCTGGATATATTATGGATTCCTTTCCAGTGGGGGGAAGTATTGATGTCATTTTGGGGCTGAGTTAAATGGTCCATAGAGCTTGGATTCATTCACCAGGATGAGTGCATGTGGCATGGGTACCTCTTCAGGGAGCACCTATTGACATTCTGCAGGGGGAACACATCCGACAAGGTAGCTCCCTCGATGTAGCTCAGCATTAATTCACCTGAGCTATTTCATTTCTTCCTCCTTATTGGAGAAACTTTCCCCGAGGGTGAGGGACACACTCTCAAGGGGAGGATAAGGTGTTTCATAGATGACCTTAGACTTATTCTTATCCTTGTTGGGGTTTCACATGGGAGGTAATACCAGATTGACTTAGGGGGAACCCAGATTTAGAACTGCCCTCTGGTTTCAGGTATGCACGCCATCAAGTTCAGTGTGGGATGCCTCTGGGAGGGAACCTTATTCCTTCGTTTCCTCCCCCCTGTGTCATTTCCTGTGAGATCTGTGGGGTTGATGTTTACCACATTCACTGAGGCATACCACAATGGGGGTGGTGTACCCATTGTTGAATGGTAGGAAGGCTTCTTGTGCCCTTTATTGGACTTTATCCTTCCATTATGCAGTATTCTTTTGGTTTCTTAGTGAATATTGACCCAAAGGGAGCCCTGGTCTAACCTCACAATGCACCTTTGTCTCAGAGGGTGCGAACCACGAGAAGGTGTGGAATGGGTAACTCCTCTATTCATCGTTCTTCCTAGACGGTGGAAGATAGAAGTTCTTTGTGTGGTGATTTGAGGTAAAAATTCCCCCATCCCTATAGGCTGGGGTTGTTCCCATTCTTTTGCCGATGCACTATGGCTTGGATTTGTTGGTCTTATGGAGGCATTTTGATTTAAAAATGCCCCCAACCCTATGGGCTGGGGTTGTTCCCGTATTGCAGAGGTAGCCACCACTATTTCTGGATTTTAAATTTCGCATACTACCATACAGTTGTAATTCAAGTATGGAATTGGGGCTGTATAGATTCTATGGTCTTTTGAATACATGATCATTGTTTTCTGGTTGGCTTCCCTTAAAAGGGAAGCCTGCTGGATGTTCCTGGTTTCCTGACTTAGAAGTTTATTGATGGCTTGATCCCTTCGACCCTGATGCTTTTGAGACTTACTTCGGGCCAGTTTTTGTTGTGTATTAAATCTTTCCTGAGTAGGTATTTCACTTGATTTCTACCTATGGGTGATAATATTGTAGGATTTAATTTCTAATAGTGCCTATTGGACAGGATGTGGGTTGAAGTGTAAAGCTCCATGTTCTCCCCATCCCCGAATGTGAACTCCAGTCAGGGTGTTTTCAATGAGGTGATTCAACTTATGCAGTGCATGGAGGCATTCTAGTTCAAGTTTTTTCTTTTGCCTTTATAATTGTGGTTGCCTTGCAGATGGGAGGGCTTCCAGGTCGATTAGACAGCCAATCTCCCCTATCGTACTTACATGGTCCGCGTACCCTTTATAGGGTAGGAATTTTTCTTTTAGCTGATGAAGATTCATCTATATATTGAGGTGAATGCCATGCATGCATTCCCCATACAACTCTCCTGGTATGTCAAAGTGAGAAGTGGTCATAGGACAATACATCACTGGTATATTATTCCTAGCTAGTTGTCTTCTCACAAGCAACATATCATGTTGTTGTTCTTCCAGAGGCTCCTCTACTTGGTATGCCCAGATTGACTGCTTCTTAATAATTTTGTTTCAAGAAACTGGGATGGTGGGAGCCTTATTGATTTACAGATGGTGTGGGGGTGGCTCAGAAGATGAGTGTGACCCCGGACCATCCTCTGGTTGAGAAATAATATCACTCATTATAGATAGAGTGCTCGATGTGTCTGATTCATTTCTGAGCGCCTCAGAGTAGGAGGGATTTCTCATATTTGTTCTAATAAGGGGAGGACATTCTTTCTAGCATGAATTTTTATTATAGGGTGGACCTCTGCAATTGGTGCTACAATGGAAAGGGCTACTATGGTAACTTGATGCCCGACCATGGGAATTTTTCTCACGGAGTATACCCTAAGGAGGACCTTTAGGGTGGGTTGTAGTAAGGGTAGGACCTTCTTGTTTTTTGATGTCACTTAGGGGAGGACCTTCACAACAACTATCATTGCAGAGAGGGCATTTTCAATGACTGTCATCATGGAGAGGACTACCATCATGACTTGATAACTTTATGTAGAGAGAATTTCTGCAGTATAAATCCTAGGGAGGGCCTTTAGGATGTACCACAATGAGGGGATGACATTATCATTTCTTGTAATTACCATGGGGAGGACCTTCAGAGTAACTTCCATTGTGGACAGGTCCATCGTAATGACTGTCATCCTGGAGAGGAATACCATTATGACTTGATGTTCGACTATAGGGAGAAGCATATATGCAGCGTATATCCAAGGGAGGGCCATCAGGGTGGAAGACAGCAAGGGGAGGACCTTCTTTCTGTTTGATCTTCAGTTCTAGGGAAGTTCTACCCCGACGCACATCAAGAGATAGTCTTTCATGGTCGATCATTCTTAGCCCACAGAGTAAGCCCTTCTGGGTGCTCTGTGGAGGACCTTCAAAGATGCTGGTAGCGATATTGCAGGGAGTACCTTTTCAACTACTACTTCCAATTCCATAATTTTTTAATGGAATGACAGGGTCTTGATCCTTTGTTGATATATGTTTGAGTGTGTCAAGAACCCCAACTTCCAGCAGAGCGGGATCATGTATGTGCCCTTCATTTTCCGCCTGCCTTTGGCACATTTTATCTTCGAGCGATCTCTTGCGGGTATCTGGGTCCATTTTCTATTGGTAATGGACTTAATTTATGGTTCCCTATCTTGTTGGGTCCCATTATGTCGTTGGGATACACCGACGAACATCTTGAGTTTTGGCAGGGATATGTGCATGCCCTGGAGCGGCCACTACGTTGGACCAGCATCCCCCAGTTGGAATAGGTATTTGTTCTTGATCCAGTTGTCCGTTAACCGCGTTGTCATGACACGTCAAATTGATTATATTTTTAAGGTTTATTTATAGTCTAGGGAAGATCCTAGGTCGTCTCTCAAGGAGCGTTGGTAGGTTTAGAGTGTGTATTTTTAATAAAAATGACTAAGAGAGGGGGTGGTTTTGAAAACAGCTTAAAACAATGACTTAGTTGAAATAGCTTAAAAGATGAGTGACCAAGTGGATTTTGAGAAATATGAGATAAAAGGTTCGATGTGATTTCACTACATACATATCAAGTTCATTGTTCATAGAGATTCATCTTGGGTTTAGAGTAATTCTTTGGTTGGAGTTAATTGGAATCCCGATTAATTCCTAAGATTTTATTTCAATGCTTTAAGGACCAAACCTTGATGTAACAATTGTATTGTCAAGGTCCAGTACTTATGCATGGAATAAGAACTTAAAAATCATATTGAAATCTCAATAAGTTGGGTATGAAAAGGATTCTTTTGATGTCCAATCGGAACAACACAAGTCACGCACTCAAAACCTCACACCGATCGGTTAGAAATTAAGAGCATATCACTCACATGTATCAAATCAAGCATTCAAATCTGAAATAAAATAAGATACATGGAATGAAATGTTTAAACACCCAAATTAATCCAAACCAGTAGCTAATGTATGCATCGGAACTCCCTTGAAATGTGTGTAGCTCCCTCACAACGAACACCCAACATTTAGCTCGACATCGGGAGGAGGAAGCTCGGGTGGAACTCATTCTTCATCCTTGATTCCCCTATGAGGATAGGGGACTACAGAACCTACAAGGTGATTAGGAGACTCCTCTAGGAATCCAAATTGGCAGCACTTCACTCCTTGCCCGAACTTACAAATGAGGAGCCCAAGGTGCCCTTTTATAGGAAATGTGGGAGGTGGTTTTGGGCACACAGATTTCATCAATCCACTTGAACAATGCGTTTCGGCCTTCAGACAGTCTTATCTCGCTTTGGAGAAAATGGAAAAGTTGTATCCCTACCTCTTTAATGTCTCCACCGAAAGTTTGGAACCTTTTGGACAACTACAGCTCAAGATATTGATAAAATACAGAACACCACATTTGACTTAGTCCAAATTCGGTGGCTTGGACAGATCAGTTCGGATGGTCCCCATACAAGCCGAATCAGGATTGGGTTCCTTAATATGAAATGTAGAATAATTAATTTTAGACAGGCCCACAAAATTTCAGCCCATTTGGATGCACTGATTTCGTGTAATATTCAAAACAGTGGACAGATGTCCATGAATCCATGCAATTTTGGCCCATTTTTCTTTCACTTCATCAAGGGCCCTCCAAATCACCTCCACCTACATTGTAATTTTCAAAACAAGTATCATTGACCTATTTAACAGTGATAAACACAAAATTATTCAATCAAAAATGAATCACAATTTGATAATATTTTTATAATTTTTAATACAAAATATGTTTAGCACAACGGTGTAAGGGTGAAAATGAAACAGTGAATCGTGGTACGATCACACCCCCACACCTAAACATTTGCACTCCTGGGAAAGGTCACATATCCAAATACAATTATGCATATATATATATATTTACAACATCTTGAATATTTATCATTTGAGGGAATTTTATTTAAAGTAAATTGATAAATTCACGAATCCCACCAAGGTGTTCTTCCTAGTGAAAATAGAAAAAGATGTCTCATAAATCATATCATAGAGAAATTCAAAAAGGTTCATGATACCCAATTTAGAAAGGAATTCAGAAGTAAATCATGACACTAACTCTCCATGTGTATGTGTGAAAACCATTCCATGCTATTCTTTCCACTTGCTATCCAATAAATATATGTTATTTTAACATTTTTCAGCTTAAATGATTTTGTCACCGAACCTGTCCTACATCCTTTGCAATCATATTTCAAGACCCACTCATTTAAGAATTCCCAGAAGTCAAACCATAAGCTCCCGACCTAGATATCCCCATATGTTTCACATTTCATCACTCCCCTCATTTATTATTTATTATTTTTTTGAAGTTGCAATTGGAACAAATCTCACACTCATCTCTCAACCCTTGTTTGATCTCCTCACGACACTAATTGCAATAGTTATAACAATATCAAAGGTTGAGGAGTGGTTTTTGACCTGCCCAAGACACAACAATTTTTTTTTGAGGGCGTACAATAGTCGGACATTAGGTACACACGCATAGGTCAATCTGGTACAGTAATGAAACAGATCGGATAAGGAACGAACGTATGGAAATATCATTTAAAGCTGAAAAATATTAACCCAACATATATTTACCTTATATTAAGTAAGAAATAATCACACTTTGTGGTTTGGTGCAAAAAAAATTTGGAGATATTAGTGACACGGTTTTCCCAAAAACTACTCACACAATGGGTATCAATCATCTCAAAGGTTTCACATAGATACGACCATTTATATCATTGACAGAAAACCAATTCACTAAAAATCACTCCCTGATGTTAAATTCATACAAATATTCTTTTTAGCCTTCATTATGGTATTTTTACTTTCCCCACTTTATGGTCGTCAAATCATGGAACTTTGAAATTGTTGATGGGGAAAAATGAAAATACCATAAAGAAGGCCAAAAAGAGAAAACAAAAGGAGAAAACAATGAAAATTCCTAACTATCCCAGGAATGTATCCACCCCCCCACACTTAGAGAATGTAGTGTCCTCACTGTAATAAAAGAGACTGTGGGAAAGAAGGATAAAACCTGGTGAGTGTTATTCATAGACCTCTTCTTGAACATGGAGTTCCTCCATTGGGGACTCCGGAATGGCTTCATGGAAGTGCTTCAGCCGCTGCCCATTGACAGTGAAGGTTTGCTTGGTGTCTTCATTTTGAACCTGGACAACACCAAATGGAGAGACATTAGTAACAATGTAAGGTCCAAACCAACGGGAACGAAGCTTACCAGGGTGCAACTTCAGCCTTGCATTGTAGAGGAGGACCTTCTGCCCGATGTGGAATTGACGATAAAGGATGAGACGGTCGTGGGCAGCCTTGGTTCGCTCTTTATAAATTCGAAAGTTCTCATATGAATCTCTTCTCATTTCCTCCAACTCCTGAATCTGCAACTTCCTTTGAATAGCTGCACCAGAAAGATTAGAATTGCATTGTTTAATAGCCCAGTAGTCCTGGTGCTCTACCTCAACAGGGAGGTGACAACTCTTCCCAAAAACTAGCCGATATGGTGACATGCCAATTGGAGTTTTGAATGTAGTACGGTAAGCCCATAATGAATCATCGAGTCTAAGACTCCAGTCTTTTCTGTTTGGCTGAACCGTTTTCTCAAGAATCTATTTTACCTCTCTATTTGATACTTCGGCTTGACCATTTGTTTGTGGGTGATAAGCAGTAGACACTCGATGCCCAACCCCGTACCTGCGCAAAAGAGATTGCATTGTGTGGTTGCAGAAATGAGAACCCTGATCACTGATGATAAACCTAGGTAATCCAAACCTACAGAATATTTGGGTTCTCAAAAATTCCACAACTGTCTTGGAATCATCTGTCCTCGTGGCTCGTTCCTCTACCCACTTTAAAACATAATCCACTGCCATAAGAATGTAAATGTTCCCAAATTAATTGGGGAATGGTCCCATAAAGTCAATTCCCCAAACATCAAAAATTTCATGGAAGAGTAAGGGTTGTTAGGGAATATCATTTCTTTTAGAGACATTCCCCATTATTTGACAGCGAGGACAAGATTTACAGAATTCATGGGCATCCCTAAACAATGTGGGCCAAAAGAGACCAGAATTTAAGACCTTGCGAGCAGTCCGTTGGGGACCAAAGTGGCCCCCACAAGCAAGTGTGTGGTAGAACCTAAGGACAGACTGAAACTCACTATCGGGAACACAACGCCTAATAACTTGATCACTACATGTGCACCATAGGTAGGGGTCATCCAAAATATACCAACGAGACTCATGTTTTAGACGGTCGGTCTGGTTTTTGGTGAAATCAGCAGGAATGCAAGACGCTGCCAAATAATTTACAATTTCAGCATACCAAGGAATAGCATCTTGAACTCGGTACAATTTCTCATCAGGAAACAATTCATTTATGGGAATACAGGGGGATGAGTCAATGTCCGTGGATGGGATAATCCTACTTATATGGTCAGCAACCACATTCTCTGCTCCTTTTTTATCTCTAATTTCTAGATTGAATTCCTGAAGGAGGAGCATCCAACGAATGAGACGTGGTTTGGATTCCGGTTTCTTTAGGAGATACCGAAGGGCTGCATGGTCTGAGAACACAATGACTTTGGACCCTAAAAGGTATGACCTGAATTTGTCTAAGGCAAAAACAATGGAAAGGAATTATTTTTCAGTGGTGGTGTAGTTTTCTTGGGCAGGGTCCAGAGTGCGTGAGGCATAAGCAATGACATGTGGAGCTCAGTCGACCCTTTGTGATAAGACTTCCCCAACTGCATAGTTAGAGGCATCACACATGAGCTCAAATGGTAAATCCCACCAAGGTGGTTGGATTATCAGGGGTGACGTGAGACTCCATTTTAACTTATTGAAAGCTTCCTCAAATTTTTTATCAAAAACAAATTCTTTTTCTTTTTAGAGTAATCGGGAGAGGGGGATTTCAATTTTACTAAAGTCACGGATGAAACAATGATAAAATCCAGCATGACCCAGGAAAGACCGCACATCCCGAACATTTTTAGGGAATGGTAGGGAGGAAATGATATCTACTTTTGATTTGTCCACTTGGATACCTTCCCCATAAATGACATGTCCCAAAACTATGCCTTGTCGCACCATGAAATGGAATTTCTCATAATTTAATATGAGATTCTTTTCAATACAGCGATGTAGGACAGAAGCAAGACTACTCAAACATTCATCAAAAGAGGATCCATAAATAGTAAATTCATCCATGAAAACTTCCATGCAATTCTCCAGGTAATCCGAAAAAATACTAACCATACATCGTTGGAAAGTACCTGGAGCATTGCACAGACAAAATGGCATCCTTCTATAAGCAAATGTACCAAAGGGGCAAGTAAAGGTTGTCTTTTCCTGATCCTCAGGGGCAATATGGATCTGAAAGTATCCATAATACCCATCAAGGAAACAGTAATGGGACTTCCCTGCTAGCCTCTCTAGCATCTGGTCAATGAATGGCAATGGGAAATGGTCCTTCCTAGTGTGTTGGTTTAGTCGGCGATAGTCTATACAGACACGCCAACAATTCTGCACACGAGTTGGAACAAATTCATTGTTTTCATTTTTAACTACAGTAAGGCCAGTTTTTTTAGGAACTACTTGAATGGGACTGACCCATTGGCTGTCAGAGATAGGGTAAATGATTCCAGCAGCCAACAATTTTGTTACTTCTTTTTTAACAACATCAAGTAGGTTTGGGTTCAGTCGACGTTGTGACTGCCTCACTGGTTTAGCCTCATCATTTAATAAAATATGATGTGTACAAATTGATGGGATAATTCCAGGAATGTCAGCAAGTGTCCATCCCAAAGCTTGTTTATACTTCCTCAAAAGATCAAGCAGTCGCAATTCATGCTCAGGAGGGAGTGAACTAGCAATGATGACAGGCAACTTGTTTCCATTCTCAAGATATGAGTATTTTAAATCTTGAGGAAGTTGTTTCAGTTCCAATTCTGGGGGATTTTGGATTGAATAAAGTGTGTGTGAAAGTGAGAAGTCACTGATCTCATCTAACTGCTCAATGGTAACATCCTCAGATGAGGAATGAGCTTTTACAAGCTTAGCAGTATCATCGATGGTCATGTGATCCTCTGTGTTCAAGAAATCATCAATTAACAAACATGCATGACATTTCTCTAGACCGCTACAACAATCAATGCATGATTCATTACCTAACATTTCAATCAATGAAGAAAACTCAGAAAGGGGATCAGGTGAATGAAAATAAGTTGTTTTAGGGGAAGGGAGAACATCAATTGAATTGATAGAGAGAGAGGAGTGTTCTTCTGAGGGGTGCTTCATGGCATCAAGGATATTGAAGTGGACAGTATTACCACCAAAATCCATAGATAATGTACCATTATGAACATTAATTATGGTTTTGGCGGTTTTCAATAAATTTCTCTCCAATATAATTTGGGCATGTCCATTCATCATATCATCTTCCATTTTAAGCACGTAAAAATCAGCAGGAAAAATTAAATTTTGCACCCTCACAAGAACATCCTCTAGCACACCAGAGGGGTGTGCTGTACTCTGATTTTCTAACTGAACGACAATACCAGTGGGCTTCAGTTCACCGACCTGCAATTAAGAGTAAATAGAGTGAGGCATCACATTAATAGAAGCACCCAAATCAAGCATAGCATTGGAACATGAATACTCCCCTATGGTTCACGGAATCGAGAATGTCCCAGGATCATTGCACTTGGTAGGAAGTGATTACTCTATCAATTCTGAAACATTCCTCCCCAGGATAACCTTCTCATCACCACGAAGCCTCCTTCGGTGTGTACACATCTTCTTCAGAAACTTGGCATATCTTGGAATTTTCTTCACAGCATCAATCAAAAGAATGTTAACCTATAATTTCTTGAAAGTTTCCAAGATTTCTTTATCAAGTTCGGTTTCTTTTTGTTTCCTAGGTTGGGCATCCCTTTGAGGAAATGAAAGAGGAATGGTTGGGATAGGTGGCTCATCAACAACCACAGTCTTTCCTTTGGAAGGGATTCTCTCAGGAAAAGGGTTTTCTTCTCTTGGACCATTTTCAGCAGTTGGGATGGTGGTTTCCTTTGGATGGGAGGACTCTAATGGAGGGTTAATTTGGCTTTTTAGTTGTGTCCCACTTCTAAGTTTGATGGCACTAACATTTCCTTTATCCCTAGGGTTAACTACTGGTTGAGATGGTATCTTACCCGACCCATGACTTTGGATTTCCCCCACCGAGTTGGCAAGTTGGCCTAGTTGGGTCTTTAGGTCTTGTATGGCTACTTGGGTGGTTTTTTGGAATTGGATATTATTGGCAGCCATTTGCTTCATCATATCTTCTAGGCTAGGCTCAGTTTTTGGAGGGGGTGGTTGGAATGGCCTTTGGGGTGGTTGAGGATTTCTGGGTGGTGGTGGATGACTACTCTGACCTTGTTGGTTCCATTGCTGTTGAGGTTGGTTTGAATACCCCCCTTTCCTATAGGCTTGGTTTTCCTTCCACCCTTGGTTGGATGGATAGTATGGTTCTTGCCTAAAGGGTTGGTTAAAGGGGCATCCTGGAAATATTGCCTCACAACTCTCAGAAGTTTCTCTCAATTGGGGGCATTGGTCAGAATAGTGGGTATCAGAAGATCATATACCACAATGTATGGGAGGAGGAGATTGGAATTTCCCTTGGGAAAGAGCAATTTTTCATAGAAGGGTACTCACCTCTTCAAACTTTGTGTCCACCTTCTTCTCGAATCCAGTACTTTGCACCTCATGGACACCTCGAATGGGTACAATGGACCTTGAACTGAATTGTTGAGTGTTCTGTGCCATGGTCTCAATTAGGGTTCTTGCAGCAATTGGGGTCTTATCTACCAATGCACCACCTACAGTATCATCAATCATATTTTGATCAATAGGAATCAAACCTTCATAAAAATATTTAATTAAAAGTTGATCACTTATTTGGTGGTGTGGGAAACTTGAACATAACCTTTTAAAGCGTTCCCAATATTCATGTAATGTTTCCCCTTGAGATTTTCTTATCCTACATATTTCTTTCCTTATTGTTGCAGTTTGAGAGGCTGGGAAGTATTTTTTAAGAAAAAGTCATTTCATGTCCGCCCAACCTCTAATAGGTGAATTAATATAATACAACCAATCTTTAACCGTGTCTTCTAATGAAAATGGAAATGCCCTAAGTTTTACTTGTTCTTCATTCACATTAGCAGGTTTTAATGTTGAACACATAGTATGAAATTCTTTTAAATGCTTATGTGGATCTTCTCCAGGCAGTCCATGAAATCTTGGTAATAAATGAATTAAACCATATTTTAGTTCAAAATTGGGTGCCTCGCCTTGTAATTGAATGTAAGTGGGTTGGATATCAACATCAGGTGAGGTTAGTTATTTTAGTGTTATATTATTTTCAGACATGTTATACAAGTTATGTTCAATTTTAACTTTGGTTTTAGAAGAAGAATAAGGATCAAGAAGAATTTAAAGATTTGATGTCTCCTCCTTCAAAGTGTGGTCTTGTATGTCTCGGTTTCGTTGATGTAGGATCCTCTCCGGTTCGGGTTCGAAAGTTTGTAGGTCTCCCGGAGTAGAACTCGTCATACAAAGAACCTACACAATAAATAAATTATAACACAAAAACAAATTCAAAGGTAGAAGATAAAACAAACAAATATTCGCAAAAATTACAAAAATTTTATCAAAAACACGCACAAAAAACCAAAGCGCTCCCCGGAAACGGCGCAACAATTTGACCGCGTTGTCATGACACGTCAAATTTATTATATTTTTAAGGTTGATTTATAGTCTAGGGAAGACCCTAGGTCATCTCTCAAGGATAGTTGGTAGGTTTAGAGTGTGTATTTTTAATAAAAATGACTAAGAGAGGGGGTGGTTTTGAAAACAGCTTAAAACAATGACTTAGTTGAAATAGCTTAAAAGATGAGTGACCAAGTGGATTTTGAGAAATATGAGATAAAAGGGTCGATGTTATTTCACTACATACATATCAAGTTCATTGTTTATATAGATTCATCTTGGGTTTAGAGTAATTCTTTGGTTGGATTTAATTGGAATCTCGATTAATTCCTAAGCTTTTATTTCAATGCTTTAAGGACCAAACCTTGATGTAACAATCGTATTGTCAAGGTCCAGTACTTATGTATGGAATAAGAGCTTCCAAATCATATTGAAATCTCAATAATTTGGGTATTAAAATAATTCTTGTGATGTCCAATCGGAACAACACAAGTCACGCACTCAAAACCTCACACCGATCGGTTAGAAATTAAGAGCATATCACTCACATGTATCAAATCAAGCATTCAAATCTGAAATAAAATAAGATACATGGAATGAAATGTTTAAAAAAACAAATTACTCCAAACCAGTATCTAATGTATGCATCGGAACTCCCTTGACATGTGTGTAGCTCCCTCACAACAAACACCCAACTTTTAGCTCGACATCGGGAGGAGGAGGAAGCTCGGGTGGAACTCCTTCTTCATCCTTGATTCCCCTATGAGGATAGGGGAATCCAGAACCTCCAAGGTGATTAGGAGACTCCTCTAGGACTAAAAATTGGCATAACTTCACTCCTTGGCCGAACTTACAAATGAGGAGCCCAAGGTGCCCTTTTATAGGAAATGTGGGAGGTGGTTTTGGGCACACATATTTCATCAATCCAATTTCATGATGCGTTTCGGCCTTCATACAGTCTTATCTCGCTTTGGAAAAAATATAAAGGTTGTAGCCCTACCTCTTGAATGTCTCCACTGAAATTTTTGCATCGTTTGGACAACTACAGCTCAAGATATTGATAAAATACAGAACACTGCATTTGACTTGGTCCAAATTCGGTGGCTTGGACATATCAGTTCGTATGGGCCTCATACAAGCCTAATCAGGATTGGGTTCCTTAATATGAAATGTAGAATAATTAATTTTAGACAGTACTACAAAATATCATCCCATTTGGATGCACGGATTTCGTGTAATATTCAAAACAGTGGACAGATGTCCATGAATCCATGCAATTTTGGCCCATTTTTCTTTAACTTCATCAAGGGCCCTCCAAATCACCTCCACCTACATTGTAATTTTCAAAACAAGTATCATTGACCTATTTAACAGTGATAAACAAAAAATTATTGAATCAAACATTAATCACAATTTGATAATATTTTTATAATTTTTAATACAAAATATGTTTAGCACAGCGGTGTAAGGGTGAAAATGAAACAGTGAATCATGGTACGATCATCCGTGTATCGTGGGATATTGTCATCAACCCTCCGGGACTAGAGAAGGGATACATAACTGCTCTGGAGTGACTAACTCATTTTGTGAGTGAGTCATTCCTTTCGAGAAAACTGGGTCGTGACCTGATTTCTCGCCTTTGCCGCTGATGTAATGACATTTTGGCATGTTTGGAGGATATGATCTAGAATCAAAGTCTGGTCCTCTATCATTTCTAGGATGTAATGAGACACATATTTGGATGGAATGGGTATGAAGTCCCATTTTGATGTCAGAGCAGGAGTTGGTTCCTGCTCTGGTCCTCCATGAGTTTCTAGTAGATACTGGTAGTTCTCATTTGTCGGGACAGAGGAACGAGTCTGTCACTGGTTTTCTTATCCATTTTCCACCGTATTTGACTAGTGGAATTCATATTCACAAGTGGGGATTTTCATCTGCTTTCTTTATACTATATTTGTCACACATGCTTTGTATGTATCCATGGGAATTTGACTCTACTCATATTTGGTTGCTGCCTTATTTTGATGACGGACTTGATATGAGTCAGTAGGTATTTGTGCCTGTGTATAGCCTATTTCTACCCTATTTAGATGGTAGGACTGAAATGAATCAGAAGGTGTTTGTGCCTATGTGTAGCCAAGTTCCACCCTATTTGGATGGTGGGATTTTTGTGGATCATCAGATATCTGCATCTGCCTGTAGTTTGCTTCTCTGTCTGCACGGCAGGACCAGTGAGCACTAGCAGAAACATCCATGTGATCATATTGTGCCACCCTATTTCTATGGTGAGCTTGAGTGGAGGGGGAAGAGTCATAGGTTTTCCCGTTGAATGCCACTGAATTAGTACGACAAAGCTACTCCTTAGGAACCAGGGTGATAGCGTGTTCCTGGTTATATATTTTCCTCCCTTGGCGAGCAGCTTGAGGGGCCCGAGTCTCCTGGACTTTTGAAAGTTCCCTCGGCATAAGGTCCTCCTCTGCAGGAGGAGGCTTGATCATCTGGTGTCGGCGGTGACATTCTCTGGCGGGGGACCACGGGTAGGACCCCTATGCAGTTAAGATGAAGTAATTGGCATTGAATTCATCTTCCTCTCTGAGATAAGGGAGGTACACATTGTAATGTTATAGGGATAGGCTCCTGAAATTGTTTGATGACCATTGGGTCTTCCTTGTGCTGGGGTACCGGCAGTGGCTTAAGAGTTGACTGGCGGACCTTTGCAGACTGGAGGGCTTGTCTCGTGGCCTCTAGCGTGGGGAGAGTACTATTTTCAGTGGTACTCTTTGATCAGCGTGTTGGATACCTAGCGTTGAATATGTTGGGTAGGCGATGGGGTCCTGCTCTTTGTTGGGGCCCCAACCGCCTACAGGATCGCTGATGTGTGTGTTTGCATGGGTCTTTGGGATGTCATTTGGATCAAAGGTTTCTCTACGGGAACCTGCAATATACATATATAACATGCACACCAAAAAACCTCGTCAAAGTATCATTCTTTTTAACATATTAATATTTGGAAATTCAGTTTGGCCCCCTTCTCCTTTTCTTTTGTTGCAGGGCGAAGGGCCTTGAGTGGGGTAAGACTTCCACCTTGGTTAAGGATTCACGTCGGGTTCACCATTTTGTTCCACCTTTGAGGTGGCGCAATTTGAGCATAACGGGGTGAAAAAATGGTCTGTCGTGTAGTATCCTTTTGTCTTTTATAATTTGGGTAGAACCACCACCTTGGTTAAGGATTCACGTCGGGTTCACCATTTTTGTTCCACCTTCAAGGTGGTGCATTTTCAGGCGGTGTAGAAATGGTCCGATGAGGATTGTCACCCGTCCCTTTTTCTATAGAGATGAGATCTCTTTGAATTCACCATTCCTTTTTTTTAACACATTCAGTATCATTATCCTCTAAAGAAGGTTGAATTAACCTTGCGGGAACTGTTAGTCCCAACGGGCAATTGCATGGGGGTCAAGAACTCATGTAATCAGACCCTCTTGGATATAACTTCCTTGTATGGTCTCCAACGGGTTGATTCATGGAGCCAAGAACACCCAACAGCCCTGTTATCCATGATTCATGGACCTTCTTTCCAAAGGCAGGCACTCATTGGCTAACGATTTGGCCAACGACACTTAAGTACTCCATTGGTTGATAGGATGGGAGGTCAGACTCACCACACCCTTCTAGGGAGGATTATTTCCTATTCTAGGACTCTCTTATAGATTTATTTCATGTTCACATGTCCTTGAATCCTTGGTTCATTCCCAAAGAGTGTGTCCATGGGCTACCCTTTGTTTGCAGGATCGTCACAAGCATGCATATATTTGATGCTACGGAAGTGATGCTGACTTGAGCCATATTATTAGGTGCTTTGGAGTTTATCATAATCCAGGGGGTGGAAAGTGACTTGATGTTGGGATGAGGCCCACAAGGAGGGCTTCCTACGTATACTTGGGAGGGAAATCAGAACCCACATAGTTCAAATTGTGTGGGGCTTACGTGTGGAAGTTTCCCATTTTAGGGGACATGATTGGGTGGACCCTTTATGGATGGGCACCCTTTTGAGATCGGTCCTTCTAGTAGGCATCCTATGTATCCTATTAATACCAGGAGTTAGAGTTCTCATATTTCATAAAGTGTGGATGTTGTAATCCTCGCAAACCTCTAAGCCCACGTGATTCGTGCTCGTTGTGAGAAACAATAGGATGTGAAAGATTCAACAATGCACATTCCTCCTCCCCTGTTGGTTGGGGAGGGAGAGCCCACGACAGAAGAGGTCGGGGAAACCATGGGCGAGGTCCCATTGCAATGAACCCTTCAATATGGAATGAAATTTTAGGTCACACGGCCTTGCCCCTGAAGATTGGGGACTTACCTCAGTGGGAGGGCCTCGGAGCTCGTTCTAGGAAGGGGAGGAGTTTCTTCCTCGTCAAAGGGGGAACGAACATAACCCCTTTGACTGATCACTATTCCTTATTGAATGGAAAAGAAAGTAATCACCCTTAATCCCTATAATGGGGAGATTCACTTCGGTGTCCCAAGGTTGGAATCTGGGTTATCGTGGGAATGTAGACCCACGGGCATTCCCGAATCCCGCACTATTATGGGGAGAGCCTTCATGAATCTGCTTATCATGGATATGTAGACTCAATGGGGTGCGCTGATGCACCTGATGGTCTGATCATATGGGTCCGGTGGCTTTGAAGGAGGATTTGACCTAATGTTGGAGGACTGGTTAGTAGAGGGATCATGGAGGACTGGACAGTAATGGAGGGGTGAGGTTGGAACTGGAAGAAACAATACCCCAAAACACCCCATTCTGCATACTAACTTTTTATGCGGGATGGGGGAGGATTTTCATACTGTAGTGTTATGAGGGCAGAGGGGTCATCCGTATACCGCTATGATATGCAGTCATGGGTATAGACAACCGTGTACCATAGTGGTATACAGCCAATCACACCACTTTGGGTTCCATCCGCATACTGATGTAGTACATGGTGTCGGGTTCAGTCCGTGTAGCGATACACTATGTGGGGCACCAGATTTAAGGAGGGTTCGGAGGATCATCGTTCGCGGGGAGTTCATCCATGAGAATCCTTTGGTTCATGGTTCACCAGTTAGGTTCACAGTTCTATTATTATTTTTCAATTACCCTATTATATGGTTTGCAGCCAGCTGTACCTGTGGAGGGAGTGGTTTGTGGTTTGGGCTTCGCCGATGAAACAAGATGGAAGCCGGAGTGTAACCTCCGAGTCTCCCTCAAGTTTTCATCATCCTTCCTTATCTCTATCTGTCTCCATCTATGTGTCTCTTCCATACTTATACTTTTCTATTTTTATAGAGAATCAGATCAATCGTATCTATTGGGAACATGGAACCATTTGCAGAGGCCCATTGAACCAATATCCTGACCTGTGGAAGAATCAGTCAACTGGGGTTTGCAGACGCTTAAATTCACGATAATGGTTTGAAGAACCCTACTGGTTCGCTTTATCTGCAAATTGATGAGTTCACGGTATAGTACGCGGATAGTCCTCACAAATATGAATCTATTGGCAACTCGGTTCATGGTCCGCCTTGCTCTCTGGCCATCACCTCATGGGCCAGCGGGTCGCGGATCGTTCCACATACCTGGTGGTTCACGATCCAGCTGGTCCACGTACATTTCCCAATGATAGTACACGGGTCACTTAAAATTCCTTGAAAACTTCAATTCCTTCAAGTTTCTTCTGAAGATTGCAACTCATTTTGAGTCCATTCACCTTTCTAGACTTATAGGAGTACTTTTTTCCTTCTTCAAAGTGTTTGTGGGGGTATTTTCTCCACTCGGTGTAATTTTTAGGACCCTACGGACATTTGGTGAGAGTATCCATAGTGATATTGGGAACAGAGTGTACCTGTTTAGGTGACGAGTTAGTTTCACTTGTTTTTCACTGTTTTATCCTACTTTCTTTACTTTTTCATGAGATGATTCAGAGAGAATCCTACTAAGTATATTTTTATACTCACCCTATGTATATATAAATTCTTTTTCAGGTCACTTGGATCAGTTTGGAGATCAATCTTGTTATTATTATCTTGGGGATTTTTAGGAGGTGTTTGGGCTTTGTGGTCACTTTCATTTTACTTTATTCTTGTATTTATTCCATTTCAGGTGTATTAGTTATTTCATGACGTTACATATGTGCACTTGGGTTTATTTTATATTTTAGTCTAAGAAGAATTTTCTTGGTTTCTGTCTTATCTCTCTCTTTCCTATGTGTTCTCTTAGAGGGAAATGCCTCCCATCTATGTGTTTGTTATACCCTCAGTGCTAGTCACCAACCTGGGGCCTACTAGAGACAGGACTCTGGGGGTCATTATCTCTCTTCTCACATTATCATCCCAGGAGGGGTACGCTTTATGGGGAGGGTTCATGACAATGTGATGGGTTTTATACATATTAAATTTCTAATTAATTTTCTGCATAATGTTAGGAATTTCATATTGTGTATAAGTCATAATACATTTATTACTCTACATGTATAAAAATATCACACACTATGTAAATACCATGTTTTCAATGTGTTCATTAAGTTTATAGTACATGTTATAACATTGCGTGATAATTCATGTATATTAGATGTCATGTGACTAAATAGTATTCAAATATTATATATGTTGGGTAGTTTGGATGGGTACTCACCCTGTTTCCTCCAAGGTAAATTTTGTTCACATTTAATTTTAAATAAATTTATATAATTATTTTAAAATTATGATGGATTAGAATCTCAAGAAAATTCAGATGATAATTATGATAAATGAATTGATTAATTAAATGAGATGATTAACTGATTCATGTATCATTTATCTTAAATAAAAACGATTATATTTGAATGATAATTTTATTAAATGTGTAATTAATTTCATGTTTGTGGATGATCATGAGCATAGAATATAAGTTTTTATGTTATTGGTTTATTTTAATTTATTATTTTATTAAATCATTGGTCAGTATGCCATCCCTCCTCTCATTATATAAGGGAATGCATGACCATGGTTTCATTTATGTAAACCCCTTAAAAATCATTTGGTTACCATCACCTATGAGTGAGTAAAAGCATATGTAATAGACGCATCTCCTAAGATAGTGGAGGTGGTTAAAGTTTAGAGATGAGGTGAAACCAATCCATGAGAGATACATAGGTGGATAGGTGGAAAACTACAATACAAACCATAAATGGTTCAATGTATTTTTCACCTAGGTTGATGGTTAGTTTATCATCCACTAGATAAACTAACCATTAGTAAAATATCATTATCATACCACTTGATTATTTTATTTATGTCAAGTTTCATGTTTTTTTATTATGGATTTTTTTCATTATAACATGAATTAATGAATTAAAAAACATACAAGATGTAACTAAAATAAACTAAATTATGCATAAACATTATCTAAGACATGGTTAATCACTTAAGTAAATACACTTAATATTTACAAGCATGTATTGAAAATAATAATTGGAAATTTATGCACAAATATAAAATCTATCAATTATATATATTAAGTTGGTATAGCCTTATACTACTTAAGTCAAAATTAAACTATAGTAAAAAGTTCTTGTCCAGCCAAAGTTGGGGTTCTTTCAATTATCGGGGAATTCTAACTTGAAGTTTTGTGTTGAATTAACTTATTTCACATCAAGGTTTGACTGCCAAAGTAGGTCTTAGTGTAACTAAGAGGCAAATTTTGAGGAAATCCAATTTAAGGGTTTTAGGATTGAGGATTCCACTCAACAGATCATGGAACTATGAGTTAATCCAATTGGTATTTGGAATGTCTACCTAAAACCTTTCAAATTGCTTGACTGGAAAAAGTTGGGGTGATGAGAAGGTAAATATGGATCCTTACCACTAGAATTTACAAGAAATGGGATATTCCAAATCCAATGGTGAGGGTTATTGGGTTTCGATAAAATAGAGGGAGATTAACAAATACAATATTTATTTATTTATCTACCTTTTATCAGATAAAGTACTAAAACTCTTCTCGTATAATTTTTTAGAAACTATAAATAAACATGAATTAAAACATATCATTGTGATCCATACTTGAGAAGGATAACATTCTCACTAGAAAAAATTTATAAGAGTGGAAAATGCACTTACACGTTATCATATTTCATGAAAATAAATTGTATGTGATAAAAGAATATATTCCTAAAGTGCCTAGTAAAGAGGCTAGTGAGGAAGAGTTTTATCTCAATGAGTAGCATTTTAATGATGCTACAAATGTTCAGTGTTTCATGTCATCATCCACGACCAATGATATTTTAAATCAACATGAGGGCAAGGATGTGTGTAGCATGATCTCTCACCATCAGGATCTCTATCAAGAGAAGGTAATACAAGGGAGATATGAGATCTTCAATGATATATTTACAACTAATCTTGGAGATTAGGTGCTAGTTGGACCTCATGTAGTCAAGATTATTATCTACATTGGATGCTTATACATTTTAGGGATTAAATTCCTATATGATTTGTGCATAGATCTTATAATTTCCTCACTACCCAGGTCATTAAATAGCTATATTATTAATTATAACTTGGTAAATAATGAGAAGTTTATTTCAAAACTTATTACTCTGATTCTCCAAGGGGACAAGGACATGGGGCATGGAAAACCCATTGTAATTATAGTGAATAAGAAAATGAAGAACAAGGAAAATAGACCTAAGACTCATAACAAGTCTAAAGATCCCAAGAAATGTCCTTTCAATAAGAGAAAGATACAAAGGCGGGAAAAGGAAAAGGAAGTAGTATGTTTTTCATGTTGTAAGCAAGGCTACTAGAAGATGAACTACACCCAGAAGAAAGAGGGAGAAAAATGTGAATTTTTTATTGAGTGTAATTTTTCAATATCTGTGAACTGGGTATTAGATCTAGCTTGTGTTTCCCACATATGTATCCAAATACAGAAACCAAGTAGATTCCAAAATATTTCTAGAGAAGAGGTGGGTTTGTGAGCTACTAATGGTATGAGGTTTTCTTTTCTAGCCATTGGTGACTACCACCTTTAATTTACAATAGGAATGATATTGGTTTTTATATATTTTTATTATGTTCCAACTACTACCAAGAATATAATTTCTATATCATTTCTAGATATAGAATGTTTTATTTTAAAATTTGGAAATAAAATGAGTTTCATTTATAAAGAAAACATTTGTTATGGTATGGTACATTTAAATAACAGACATTATGTATTAAATTATAAAAATAAGGAGTTAGAAATTGATAAAGAATCATGTTCACATGACTCATATAAAAACCATCTATGGAATCTCCATCTTAGTCATGTAAAGGAGAATCAATTGATAAGATCTCTTTCATGATGGATATTTAGACTCTTTTGAGATAAAACCAATTGATAGATGTCATTCTTGTTTACAATGAAAAATAACAAAACCACCATTTAGTGGACATGGTGAAAGGGACATAGAGCTTCTATTATTGGTACACATTGATGTGTATGGACCATTTCTAGTAAAAGATAGAGGTGGTTATTCTTTCTTAATAACTTTTACTGATGACTTGAGTATATATGGATATTCTTACTTGATGAGGTATAAGTCTAAGTCCTTTGATAAATTCAAAGAATTTAAGAAATAAGTAGATAATAAAATTGCAAAGTTGATAAAGAAAATTAGATCATATCATGGTGGTGAATATATTAACTAATATTTTATTGAATTTTTATAGGATTTTGGAATCCTTTCTTAACTCACTCCACCTTACACACTATAGTGGAATGGTGTTAGTGAAAGGAATAATCACACCTCTTTATACATGGTAAGGTCGATGATGAGTTATAAAGATATTCCATTATTATTTTTGGGATATTCACTACAACATGTAGGATACACATTAAATCGAGTACCAACTAAAGCAGAAAATGGAATTCACTTTGATCTATGTAATGGAAAGAAACATGTTTTTTCACATACAAGTGTATGGTGTTTCTATGTGTCTGTTAAGGACTTATCAAGAAAAAACTAACACCCTAGGGCACAAATTGTATCTTTATAGGGTATCCTAAGGAAACATAGGGATAATTCATATACAAATCCTCAAACAAGAAAGTTATCGTTTCCATAAAATTTATCTTTCTTGAGAGGCAGCACATCCTCAAAAAAGATATTGGGATCTATATTGACTTCTATGAAGTTGATTCTCATGATATGAAAGAGTTTTTATAGGAGAATATTTTAAAATTCCCCATGGAATAAGTCTTTCCCAAAACATAAGTACTATGTAGGAGCACTAGAGAGATAATAGATCTAGCAAGAAGTAGTTTTCTAGTCACCAAAGATGGTGACCTGATAGTGAACCATTGTTCATGCTTATTTTCATATAAAACATATTTTTATGCACATTAAACTATTATTATTTCCAGTATTTAATTGTTTTTTTTTTGATTTATTATTGGATACCACAACATTTTGGAAAAAAAAATAAATAAGAAGGTTGAATACACTTCATTCCATGTCATGAAGGGACATGATGCGACACAAGATTTTTAAAGGTATATTGATGTTGCAGTAGAGTCAAGGACATATGAAGGACCAAGTCCAAGGCTCAAAACTGAATATTGAGGTGAAAATGAGGAAAATTGGATATAAAACAACATTAGATGTCATGAATTTATTTCACAATGTATAAAATGAAGAATTACAATATGTGAATGAAATCCATGAGAATTTTGGCCCTCACACATTACATGTTGTGAAACACTATTCACGATGTAAAATTTATGATGGACTCGAAAATGGTAGTTTTTGAAATAATTTATGATGGGGCCAGAATTTGATGATCTAGGCCCACAATTACCCATTTATGAATCCATTTATGATGGCTTGATCACCTATTATCCCTATAAATACACAGTTAGGTCAGATGATAAGGGATCAGTTCTTGAGGATCTATCATTGCACTGCATTATAGGGATGATTATTCTAGGGTTTTCCTTTTATTTTTATTTTCAATTACTTTTTTAATATAATTCATCTATATATTTTTAATACAAGTGTTTATTCTTCTTCCAATACCATCTCGTTCTCTCTTCCATCTTTCTTCACTATGAACTCTTTCACTCACGATGATGAGTAACTGACATGAGGAATATCCCAAGGAATAATCAGATTATTGAACCCAATGACATGTTTTATTTCTACTTTGGGTTAATTTGAGGATGATTTATAATAGTTGTAATCCTCACTGTGGTTATCTAAGGTTTAACCTCTTATTTAACAAACATTATCCCTCAATTAAAGAGATGGATGTGGGGTGAGATAGGAAATTTTTTAGTGATATTTGAATTCAAAATTGGGATATATTTGTTGTGGTCCCTGGCTAGGATTGTTAGCCCGCTGCCCGAGTGAACCAGTCCCACATCGGTTGTGGAAGGAGATTGGTGGGTGTTTAAAATCCCGTGCCTACCTTCCCCTCATCGACGCGTTTTAAAGCCGTGAGGCCCAGGGGAGAAACTGGGCCAGAGCGGACAATATCGGTGGGCCGGGATTAACCGATCCCACAATTGGTATCAGAGGGTGGTTTCGGGACCGTTGTGGGCTTGGGGGGGGATTGTTGTGGTCCCTGGCTAGGATTGTTAGCCCGCTGCCCGAGTGAACCAGTCCCACATCGGTTGTGGAAGGAGATTGGTGGGTGTTTAAAATCCCGTGCCTACCTTCCCCTCATCGACGCGTTTTAAAGCCGTGAGGCCCAGGGGAGAAACTGGGCCAGAGCGGACAATATCGGTGGGCCGGGATTAACCGATCCCACAATATTAAGGTGTGCAAATATATGGTGGAGTGTGTTAACAAAGTATATTTGAAATAGGACAATGAAGGTGCTCCCTAGAATACTCTCTTAGGAGAAATTCCTTTATTCCCTAATTTCATTCTTCTTTAAATCGTTATTTAGGTTTTAATTCTGTATTACATTATTTTTCCAAAACCTAAAACCTAAAAATTCATTTTTTATCAAATTAAAAAAAACAATTAGATTAGTTTGATTAGAATTAGTGTTTGATTAACTATGATTCTCCTCAAGTGATACGGCCCTAGTCAGTCTCTGTGCTGCATTAGGAAAAATAAATTAGATTTTTTAGTGCCCTAATATAGGCACATAATGACTCATTATTATTATTCAATATGAACCTATATCCTTGAAATATGAATTAGAGATCTCAAGAGGTGAAAGATGGAAATAAGCCATTAATTATGCAATAGATTCCATCTATCAGAACCAATTTTCAGTTTTGGTCAACCCACCAGTTGATGTAAATCATGTTGGGTGTAAATGGGTATTTAAGAGAAAATTGGAAATGAAAGGTAAATTAAATGTCTATAAATCAAGACTATTGGATAAATATGTTAAATATAATCAATTCATTTATTAATATGAAACATTTTCACCAGTTTCCATGTTTAAATCCCTCATAATTATATTTTCTATAGTAGATTACCATGACTATGAAATTTAGCAAATGGATTTCGAAATATCAATACTTAATTAGAACCTTTAGGAAGATGTCTACATGACACAACTATAAGGTTTTATTACTCCAGGTTATTTAAAAAGGATATATAAATTGTAGAGGTCCATTTATAGATTAATGCAAGTATCTAGGTCATGGAAAATTCAATTGAATAAAGCTATAAAATATTTTGGTTTCATTAAAAACAAATGTGATCCATGTGTTTATAAGTTGTTTAGTTGGAATGTGGTTTTTATCCTAGTAGTTCAGTTTTATAACATATTACTTATTGAAAATGACATACCATTCTTATAGTCTATTAAGGACTTGTTAAAAAATGTTTCTCTGTGAAGGACTTAGGTGATGAAACCTACATTCTAGGGATTAATATCATTCATGATAGTTCCAAAAGGATTCTTGGACTAAGTCAATGTACATACATTGGAAAAATAATAAAGAGATTTAGTATGGAACTATCCAAGAGGGGATTTGTTCCAGTGTCACATGGTATACATTTTTCTAAAAAGTTGTGTCCTCAGACACAATAGGGGAAAGAGAGAATGAGTAAGATCCCATATTCCTCAAAAATAGGATCAATCATGTATGTCATATTATGTGCCAGACTTTATGTTTTCTATGCATTGAACATTATATTAATATATCAAGGTGATATAGGATAACAACATTAGTATGATTTTAAGGCTATCCTTAACTCTCTCAAAACAACTAAGGATATGTTCCTAGTCTATGGAGGAGATGAGGAGCTGGCCATCTATGGTTATACTGATGCTAATTTTTAGATATATAAAAATGATCTAAAGTTATATTCAGGATATGTTTTTTGTCTCAATAGAGGATTTGGGAGCTAAAAGAGTTAAAAGTGGCTAATTGATGTCAATTCTACAACATAGTATGAGTATATAGTGGCTTCTAATGAAGAAAAAAATACATTTAGATACAGAAATTTTTTTATGATCTTGATGTGGTGCCAATCATTAAATACCCTATAACATTTTATTTTGATAATAACTTTAGTGGTGGCTCTTGCAAAAGATCCAAGGTTGCACCAATAGAAAAAGAACATACTCCAAAAGTATCACCTATTGAGGGATTTTTTCTAGAGGGGTGAAGTTCCAGTATGTAGAGTAACCAAGGAAGAAAATGTTTTAGACCCCTTGACTAAAGGTTTATCTCAGCAGAATCGTGAGTATCATGTGAGAGTTAGTAGACAGAAGGTTGTAAGTAGTTGTCTCTAGTGCTTGTGGGAATCTATTCAAGTTCGTTCCCTAGAACCATGTTCTGTGTACTTTATGATAACATGTGTTCATTTTTTGAATATCAAAAAACTTCATATCACATAATGATTATTATTTCTCATAACATAGTATGTGATAATGTCCTATGATTATTTGTTGCACTAAAAGGTCAAAGTAGCTCCCTATTATGATAATAACCTAGAAATTTCATAATAGTATTATTAAATATATGTTTTATTATCATATGAAGTCATTTGAGGGACATAAATGATATAGGATATTATTTGTGGAGACTCATAGGACTTTGAGGCACCTTCTCATGGTTTACCTCCTTAGTAATACCCAGTGTTTGATATCATGTGAACGGGACCCATCGGTAGGAAATCCACATTTATATGTATCATTGGATATTCATATATTTTTACATTTATATTGATCTTTATACTTTAATATTAGTATTAATGAGTATTATGATTCACATGATTTAATGTATTTATGAAAACTATAACAATATATGTTTGTAGTGAGATAGGATATATTGGGCGTGTCATGAGTAATATTTATATAATGAATAATGTGAGAAAGGATTTGTACCTTATATTCTTTCACAGAATTTGATATCTCAATCCCTTTATTGGAAATTATATAACCTAAATTAATCCATGTTCATGGTGTTCTGTAGGCAAGTTCGATTCTGTAATGTCAAAGAAAGAGATATTGAACACATAGGTTGATGGCACAAGCATGCAACCTGCTTGATTAGAGATATCATGATAAAGGTATTATATTATATAGTAATCATCCTTATTTGTTTTTATGTAATTGTGACATTAACTTCTTTATATATGGGTGCCTTAGTGCGTTGCTAGATGATAACCTTATACGTTGCGGTGATTCGCCTAATTCCACTAAGAAAGAGGCCTAGAGGGTCACACACTATGTTTATCTAGAACCTTAGTTAAATAATGATATTATTTATTATTCAACAATTTGAATAAATATTATTCTCATATGTTTTTTAATAAATTTTCATATTTTATTAATCATATATATTCTGTCACTAGTTATTTGAGAAAAAAAATTGTGAGCAAAATAGTTAGTAAATATTTATTTTATATTTAGTGAATGTAATATTTATTTATTTATTAATGAATAATGAAATGATATTTATTTATTAAATAAATAGTCATTATTCAAGGTCCGATAAAT
Source organism: Viscum album (assembly GCA_963277665.1). Lineage (NCBI taxonomy): Eukaryota > Viridiplantae > Streptophyta > Magnoliopsida > Santalales > Viscaceae > Viscum > Viscum album. The sequence goes on along the minus strand of OY728146.1, from coordinate 634,903,180 downwards.
ATTTTGGAGGAATGGAAGACCAAGTTTAAAGGTTTGGTGAGAAATAATATATATTGAATACTTTTTAAATAAATAATATTTAATTTAATTTGTGAGTTTAGCACATATTAAGAAATAATAATATTAAATTTATTATTATTATATACATGGGGCTTCACAAGGACTAAGAAAAATAATAAGGTTTCATATTAAATTATTATTTTCTAACCATAATGATATATAAACCCAATTATATTATTTCACCTATAAATCTAAATTCATTTTGTTATGCACAACGACATCCAAAGAGAATCCTATAAAAGTCCTAGAAATCTCACTCTCTAAGAACTCTATTAAGAATGGAGAGTGATCATCCTCCACCACCACCCTCAATATTAGATATATTGAATATAACCCTTCCTTGAAGAGATTCTCAGGGCATTCGAAGGTGAATAATGCAAGAATTGGGATCTATCATGCTAGCACGCTGAGATTCCTTCAGCAGTGTTTGAAGTCTTCTGGACCACATGTGGATCGCCACTGGAGGGAATCTACTCTTGATTCCTACAATGTAATTATGGCATGACATAAATATGTTTTCATATGCATCAATGAATAAATAATTCATCCCAAGTTAATTATTTAATTGATTAAATTAATTATAAATAATATGTGAAAATGCTATATTTTGGTTTTAGTGCTTTAACTTATCAATATTCTTTTATTAAATTCAATTTATCCTGATTTTTATCATCATGTAAATCTCAAATTAATCATTTATTATTACAAAAATCCAAGTGGGCATGTCTGATTAGATTCTTCTACTACACTCAGAACCTTTAAACACTCCTACCTCATGTGGACCAAGGAATTCAAGTGATCGTGAGTTATATGTAAATTATTGTAAAAACTATTCAAAATAAGATGAACCAAGTAGAAGTGATCAATAATTTTATAATTCAAAATATCTTTTCAAACAATAAAATATATGTTATACTCTTTTCCTTGAGAAATAATGTCTTTTATTTATGGTATTTTTGAAAGTTAGTAGGAAGAAATCACACAGCTTAAAGGTGAAGTTGATAACATAGAGAAGGATTTGAGAGAAAAGGTACTAGTATCAATAAATCTCTTCAAAAGGTTACAGACTTAGAAAAAGGAAATTTAGAAATTAAAATAATTTTCTAAAAACTTGAACATAAATGGCTCAAATAAGACCAAGAGAAATATTAAGGTAGGAAAAATACTAAAGGGAAGATCCATGAATTATAAGCTAATCATAAAAATACTATTGATGTCAAAAATTTATAATTGGATATTAAATAAAATAAAATCATATAGGTGGGAACATTGTTACTTGATAAGTTCAAAATTCATGAAGATTAAGTTGAAAGGGTGATGAATAATTGTGAATATGGAGTGGTATTCATTGAATATCAAAAGAATTATCTCAATATGAAATGTCTATAATTGGAAATTAAACTAGATAACCTTGAGAAGAAACATATTAAGACTTAAAAATTTAACATTGAAGGAGATTTTACCATAGTTTATTCAAAATAGTATTCCTCATTAAAAATAAATAATATCTATACATTATCAATAGATCATTTTCAAGGAGGATAAATAAATAAGGTGCCTTTTATACCATTTTTAATAATTTATATATATATATTTTCATGAACAGTTCATGTTTAAAAAAAAAATATATATAGTTATGGATAAGAAAAATGAGTATAATCCTACCAAATTTTACATGGTGGATATAATAATGAGATTGGAATCTGGTTCCCCAATAAGAGCCCAATAAATAGTGGGAAGACCCAAAAACAGCATGCTCGGTGTACTATAAATTCTAGGGAACATGCAATGGATAAAAGAAGAACAAGGTTTTTGGGGTCTTGTTGGTCTTATAAAAAATTCAAGAATTTTTAATTGGATTGTTATAACAATATTCTAAATAATAAAATACAATGGATTCCCATTTCAAGGGGGAGAAATTCAAATACTAAGAAATTTCAATGGATCAGGAAGAATCTATCTACATCAAAAAGATTTTATATAATTAAATACATATATGATAATTTAAATAAGAGTGGTCACAATAGTTTTTCATGTATATATCAACATGTATCAAAATAAAATGTGAAGGAAGGACCATGGAAGTATTGGTTGGTGTAGAATGGAAAGAGGGGGTGAATTTTTCTTTTAAAAATTTAAAAAAAAATTATAAATATAATTTCAAAATTAAATGAAATATATTTGATGAAGTAATAATGTGATAAATTTGATAAAATGATAGATTGGTAAATTTGATACGTATTATAAATTTTATTTCAATATTAATTTACTGAGTATGTATAGTGTAAAATGGAAGTATCAAATTTATGAAATTATGTGTATCAAGTTTAAATGATATACTACATAAATTGAAATGGAGAATAAAAATAGTTTAATAAAGGAGTTTAGAAATATCTCATAATGATCCCATATGTATCCTCCCCTAGGGTTAATAGGTTTATATTATTACTTCCTTGATCTTGGTGGTGATTGAGCCATCCCTCGTGATTATGGTTCTGAGAACCCTTTAGAGCTTCACTAGTAGCCAAGGAACCCATCCCTCACTTTTTTGGTAGTGAGAACCCCTTATAGAAGGACTTGATAATAAGAAGGTTTTATTGGTACAAACCCATCAAAATTATGCTCCCTAATCTCTTGATAGGATCTGTACAAATTGATATGGGATATTGAGATAATATATTGTAAGAGAGCCTTTGACGGGTTGAATAACAATTTATATTGGAACTTTGAGGGACCTTTGAGATCACTAGAGATTTATCATGATGGAATTATTGATTTTGATTACATGCATTAATCAATTACACTGTAATTATTTAAACCACCAGGGAACTCCTTTTATAGCCTCCAAAATATCAAGGAAGGTTTTGGAATTAATCAAATCCATTAAATATGAGGAAGACCAAAATAATAGCATTTTGACCAATAATAAATGCACCTATGGATGCTCTATCATGACACCACCAGCTGGTGCACCTCACCAGTTGGACTATGGGATACTTATAGCACATTAGTTTTATAAACATTGTATTGGATAGATAATCTTTCATAGTAGCTGGATGATAGTCTTTTAGAAGATTTATACAAGCCTATATTTTTCAACGGTTGTTTGGTGCTCCTCCACTAGCCAGCTGGTGGTCTATTGCTACATGAGGAGGTACTTTCCTATACCACTATCTAGCCTATGGCTCTAGACTGGCTGACCAGTTCTTCTTGCATCCCATAAACTTTAAGAAGTTCTACCTTAACTTCCATAAATGGTCTTTTATTGGTATTCTAACTTTATTTTAAGATATTTAAACATTGAATAATACCATTCCAAGCCTTTAATAAATACCTTAATGTTGCCTTTTAATAGACATTAAAATATTTATTTTTTACATAAATGAATTGAATAAAATTAAAATTAAAGTGGTTAAATTTCACTCAAATGAAATCTCTATAAACCCAAAAGAGTTTTTGTGAACATGAAAACACGATGAGAGAGAGAGAGAGTAAAAATAATCTCCCTCATTTAGATGATCACGAAATATTTATATAAAAAGATATATCATATGGAAAGCAAGAGTCAAAGATATATCAATGTATTCAAGGTATCAATGTATACAAGATATTCAAACAAGATATTAAATATGCTCAAGAAGTAAATAAAAGAAACATTTCATATTTCAAACAATAGTAAAACATTTAACTCAAATTTAAATAAATCCTCTTTTATTAAATAATTAAGCAACAATACATATTTTGATAAATTTCCACAATAATTTTCTCTCCATTTAATGTTCAAAAATTCTCATCCCCTAAAAAATTATTTCTTCAAAAATTATTCATTCATAAATCCTTCCCCACTTTGATTATCAAAAAGAAAATAGGGAGATGAAAGAGAAATTTTAAAATTAAATATTTGATGAAAAATCAAGAAATATTTTAAAAGATATTTTGAAAACTCAAAATAGAGATAAAAATGAAGTTTAAGAGGTAAATAGATTTTGAAAAGGAGAACTAATTTTTTTTAAACGTCTCTTAGCTTCTAAACTCTCCATTAATAAGAGCATTATAGATAGAGAGAGATAAATTTAAAAAAAATATTTTTAGCAAAGAGACTTCGAAAATAGAAAGAAAAATGAGATATAAAGAGTAAATAAAGAGTAAAATAATGTGGATAAAAAAATAATAAAGATAAAGTGAAAGGTAATTAAAAAATAGAGGAATAAGGAAAAGAAGATAAAATAAAAAAAAATAATAAATAAAAGGAAATTAAAATTGGTACATACCATTTCTAAGGCACTCATTCCCTTAAAGAGTGGTTTTACCACCATTGAATGATTTCTTCATAGAAATAGATTTTGTAAAAGGTCCTTTGGATGTAAAATAATACCTTGAAATCATCCTTTGATTTTCATTTTATCAAATATAGTTCAAAAGTGATGTTATAGAGACAAGTATAAATTTAATTTTTACTCATCATTAATCTTTTCTTAAGAGAGATAAAAAAAGAATTTTTTTTGAAAAATAAGTAGATCATATACATAATTTCTTTTATTATTTATAAAACAATTCTTAAAACTTAGTTCATTAAAAGTTTTAATACAATTTGATTATAAATGATTAAAATTTATAATAAAATTTATTTGTTTTAGAAAATATTACTTTGAAGTTTGAAAACAAGAGAAATTGTTTTTTGATTTTAAGTGATAATTTGAAAACGTATCTATTCGGGAAAATTTCAAAACTAAGAGATAACTATCACTCCCCAATTTATTCAAAAGTGAGATATAAGGATCATATAAAAGAGGGAAATAATATAAATATAATATAATTGATAATTTCAAGATTTTAGAAGAAATAGAAAACAATTAAAAATATAGATTAAAAAGATTACTCTAGTTATCCATGATCAAATGTAGAGTGTCACAAAATTAGCATTCCTAAATCACCTTTAATAAAATTTAAATGATCAAGAGCTAGAGGTTTAGTGAATATATAAGTGAGTTGATATTATGTGCTAACAAATTTCTATAAGATATCACCCTTTTTAAAGTGATCTCTCAAGAAATAGCGTCTAAGGTCAATGTGTTTAGTGAAAGAGTGTTAGATAAGATATTTATAAATATTAATAACACTAGTATTGTAATATATAATAGGGATATGGTCATATTTAAGACTTAATTCTAATAGATAGTGTTTCATCCATATCATTTGGGAACAAAAAATCCTAGTAGTTATGTATTCTTCTAAAACTATAGAAAGACAAATAGTGTTTTTCTTCTTACAACTACATGAGATGAGGGATTTTCTAAATAGGTGTTAATTACCACTTGTACTTTTTCTATCTTGTTGGTATCCACCAAAATCTGTATTGTAAAAACTATTTAATTTAAAATAATTTCCTTTATGATAAAACAAATAATGATTTTGAGTTACTTTCAAATAATAAAAAATCAATTTAATATATTTGAGATGATATACCTTTAGATTTGATTAAAAATGATTAAAAAGAAAAATATTGAACATGATTTCAATCTAGGTTGCAGTAATATAAAGTAGAGTATTAATCATACTTTTATAAAACTTGTTATCAACCATCAAAGAGTCTTTATTCAACATTAGATTACAAGTTGTACTCATGGTTGTACTAATTTCCTTAGTTTGATCCATGCTGAATCATTTTAAGAGTTAATTAGTGTATTTTTCTTAGTTTAGAAAATTTTCACCATTGTTTTGGGAAATTTTAACACTGATAAAGAATTGAATTTCACCCATAAATATCATTTTAAATTCATTTTTCAGTAAATTATAAAATTAAAAACAAAAATATTCATTGGTTTAGATGAAAATAAAATTATAAAAATAAATTTAAATAAGTAACATATCATTTGGGATGTTATTTAGAAAAATATTTGAATTGTATTTCCCAATTTTAAAACTATTTGATAGAATACACTTAGATGAACATTTATACCAAGACTGAGGAGGTTTTTTTAAACCATAAATAGATTTAGTTAATTTAAAAACATGATGTTTAAAAACATAATCATTAAACCAAGGGGTAGTTCTATAAAAAAAGTTATCTTAAATACCCATTTAAAAAGGTTCTTTTAAAATCCATTTGAAAAGGTCTGAAATTAAGGTGAGAGGTGAATTCCAACAAGAATATAATGGATTATAAAAGACTGATGAATGAAAAGGTTTCACTATAGTGGATTCCTTTTCTATTTCTTATAACCTTTAGATACTAGGTGGGATTTATTTTTAGTTATATTACCAAGTGCATATAACTTATTCATAAAACCCTATTTTGAACCTATGATGAGATGATTATTTGGTCTATCCATGAGAGTACATATATTATTCTAAGTAAATTAATTTAGTTCCACTTACATGGAAGGAAACCAATTTTCATCATTCAGTACATCATTTATATTTTGGGGTTCTATGCGAGATACTGAAGTAAGATGTTCAATCTCATTTAAGAGTGATTTTCTAGTATGAGTTACCACTTGAAAATATCAAATGGTATTTTCAAGGGGATGGTATTTATATTTTTTAAAATCTTTTGTAAAATAATTTTATGGAAATTCTTTTTCATCTTCAACTTCTTTAGATTGAAAAGATTCATTTAAAACATAATTTTAAAAACAAATGATAAATATATTCTGGAAAATTTCCATCAAAAACAACATGAATTTATTCATACAATATTTATCCCTTCTTTTAAAGACTCGGTATGCTTTGATTTAGTTGGAGTGCCCAATAAATATACCTTCATCAGATTTTGAATCAAATTTTCCAATATTTTATTTATTGTTTAGAATAAAACATTTTCAACCAAAATTTTTTTAAAAAATGCCATGTTAGGTTTTTTATTTTTCAAAAGTTCAAAAGGGGGATTTTTTAGAAAAGGTCTTATGATAACATGATTAATGATAAAAACAAGAAGTATTAACAAAATCGGACCAAAAATATATAGGTAAATTAAATTCATTCAGAAGAGTTAAATAGATTTATTGGAAAGTTTTATTTCACCTCTCTACTATCCCATTTTTTTGTGGTATTTTAGGAGTATAAAAAGAATTATTATATCCTTGAGAAGAGTATAAATCATTAAATTAATTATTTTTGAATTTTTTATCATGATCACTTCAAATAAAAATGATTTTAAGACCATTTTTATTTTATACATTTTTATAAAACTTTATGAATACTTTTTAAGATTAAATTTTATGAGATGAGAAATAATCCTAATTTAATCTTTTAAAGTCATTATCAATAAAAATATTATAGGATTATCTCCTAGACATTCAATTTTAGAAGGTACTAATAAATTAAGATAAATTAATTCAATATATTTATAAGGATAAATTATTTATTTAAATTTAAAAGAATTTTTGTGGTTTTTACTATATCGTCATACTTTAAAATCCATTTCATCTTTGATATGCAGTTTGGGTAAATCCTTTACTATTTGATAATGGTTGAGTTTGACAATTGAGTGTGTGTTTCACTAACCAAGGAATTTATTCCAAATACTTGAATTACTAAATTTCACACTTAATAATTTGACATTTTAGCTAGCGAGATATTTTAAATTGATTGTATAATCATTTTTAAAATTATAAGTATTAAATAAAATATTTTATTTCAGTTAAAAATGTTCCAAAAATCATTTTTGAAAGAAATCTTAAAACTTATATAACACAAATGATTGATTCTAAGAAAATTATTCTTTAATATTTTGAAAAATAAAATATTTTTAATAAGAGTTAAGTTATAAAAATTGATGGTATCTTCATTGATTATCTTACCCATATAGTTATCACTGAAGGTGACATAACCTCCATCTAGTTTATTGATTTGATTAAATTCATAGATTTCACCACACATGTTTCTTGAGAAACCACTATCTATATACCATAGTTCTTATTGGGTTTTTATTGGAAGAGAATTTTATTAAAAAATATAATGACTAAACGTTTTGGTTCCCAAACAAACATGGGTCTACTAATGTTAAGAAATAATGATTTTGGTATCCAATTTTTTTTAGTATGAAGATTTATTTTGGAAATATTAGGTAAAATATGAATTGATTTTTTCTCCCATATCATGTATTCTTACGATAACATTCATAGATTAAATTTACAATCATTTTACAATAATTAAAAAACATGTCTTGTGAGTATCCATTTAATAAAATCAATTTTCTATGGATTATTTCATGTGATTTTATGATTTGAGAAACCAAGAAAAACCCATTATTTTCCATATATTTAAGAGATAAAAATTTTGTTTATATTATGTTCACCTTGAGTGTATTTGGAAATATATATTTTGATGCATTTAATGGTATATTAGGGAATATTAATATCTGGTTTATTTTAGATTTTCATGATTAATTCTTCCTTTTCCTTGAATATTTGTTCTTTATCTTTTAGAAGATATTATTTTTTTAATAATCACTTACTTATATTTCTTATCATGTTCTTTGTATAATTATTAAATTTTATGAAAAAAAATTAATTTGACCATAATAGAATTTTAGGCCTTCATAATTAAGGTTACTTGAGGAGAAAGAGGACCAATAAGAAGGGGAATAAATAGGAGAACAAGAGGAAGAGAAGAAAATGGGAAGAGGGGTATTATCCTTAATGTCTCTATCAACATGTGACCTTAGGGAAATTATCAGTTGATTCAATTAAAGAGGTTGGGGAAGTTGATTTCATGGATTCATAAATTACACTTTAGGTTATAACTTTGAGAGAATTTTTACCTTGTTTCCTTTATTTAATCTTCTTTTTGTAGACGAAGTATTCTGAATTAATGTGATATTTTTCTTGCATTCTTATCATGTCACTTCTAGTTAAAAGTTTTGATTTTCCTTATTGGTTCAATTAAAAGATTTAATTTTCTTGAAAAATATGTTGATGTACTATTGATTTTAGAAAAAACATGAACTTCACCTCCGAATGAATCATCATTGGTAGCCTTAAAGGATATTTTTTCTTTATATCTTTGTCTCTATTGGCCTCCTTCTCATCTTGTTACTTCATTATAATTTTATATATAATTAGGGGTAGGATAATTTATTTGACTGCCATTTTCTTTATGTCCTTAAATTCTTGTATTTTCATTACTTTGGGTTCCCAACTTCTTGGTAGGACCTGGGGTATCTTTTTCAATAAATATTTTGTAGAAAAATCATCAATAAGAGACTTTTGGACATTTTATATGTTAGTAAAATGTGTAAACATACAAGTAATGGACTCATTTTAATTAATATAAAAACATTCAAAATATTTTTTATGTATGTCCAATATAGAATCTTTAACTTTTTTGGTTATTTCATGAGTGACTTTTAGAAATTTTTATGTTTCATGGTAATTTTTTACATATATAAACACGATTAAATTCATGTTGGTCAAGACAAAAATGTATATCTTTAGTGTATTTTTCATTAAGCTCAAAGGCTTTAATATCATTAGGTATACACTTATTTTATAGTTATTTATCAAGAATATATTCATGCATAACCATTTTTCATATGGGGTATTCTACTAAAAAAATTAACATACAATTTTTCCAATAGGAATAATACATTCCATTAAAAACTGGATCATGAGAATGAGAATTATATGCCATTGTAAAAAGATAAAACTTTTAAATAAATTAAAATTAAAAAAAATTTAAAACAAAATTTTGAAAATGAACATATTTTAAATAAAAATAATAACCCTATGATGCCAATTTTTATTTGAAGTATAACGGTAATACGGGGCTGAATTTCCCTTTTAAATATTAAAAAATGCTAAAGGTAAATTCAAAATTAAATGAAATAGATAGGATAAATTGATAACATAATAAATTTGATAAAATTATATATTAATAAATACAATACATATTATAAAGTTGATTTCAATACTAATTGAGTGAGTATACACAATGGAAAACAAATGAATATAATTTAGAAAATTATTTATATCAACTTTAAATTTTTCAATGCATAAATTAAAAGAGATTGAAAACACAGTTTGAAAAAAGGAGTTTGAAAATTATTCAGTGTGAGACCCTACATATTATACCAATAGGTTGATAGGTCTATTTTATTAATTCATTGATCTAAGTGGTGATAAAGAAACCCATACCTCATGATTATGGTTGTGAGTACCCTCTTGAGCTTCCTCGATATCTAAGAAACATGTCCCTCACTTTGTGGTAATGATAACCCATTGTAGAAGTAGATGACAAGAATAATGTTTGATTAAAGAAAAACCATTTCAATTATTCACCCTAATCTATTATAAGTATGTTTACAAATTTATATTAGATATTTAGATAAGATATAGGAAGATAAACTTTGAGAGATTGAAGAACAATTGAGATTAAATATTTGAGGGAACTTTGAGATCACTAGAGATTTAGAATTATGGAATGATTTATTTTTATTTTAAGAATTGATCAATTCCACCATAAGTCTTAAATCCACCAAGTAAATCCTTTTATCACCTCCAAATGTATATATAATTTTCTATAATTCTCTAGATCCATTAAAACTGAATAAAACCAAAATAATAAATTTTTCACCAATAATAAATACACCCCTAAATGCTCTATCTTGAAACCATAATATACCTAGTGCACCTAAATGGATGGATAGTGAAACACCTATAGAAAAATAGATCTGTAAACACTCCACTGGATAGCCACTACTTGCCAATAGTTTTCCAGTGTCCTAGAAAAATATTGAAAACCTAGATTTGTCACTAGTTGGAAAGTGGTCTACTACTACATGAAGAGGTACTATTTAACACCACCATCTGGTAAGTGCTTCTTTTATACCTTCAAATTCAAGAATTTTTACCTTGAGTTAATTTCATGTCTAAGAACCCAGATCTTCTTTTTAGGTATGCTTTTTCTTTCTGGTTGTTTTTGAGAAAATGAGGAGTTTTTGGAAATTTCAGGAGTACACACCGTGTACTTTAAGTACATGCTGTGTACCTAGTTGTCGTGAGTGACCGTGTATTAGAAATGTAATATCCGAGTACATGGCCATGTGCGGTGACTTGAAGACTACCTAAAGTGGAGGCTAGAAAAGGCAAGTACACACCGTGTACTTTTAAAATGCACATCATGTACTTTTTTTTCTTTAAACAGACTGGGGTAGCGTCTAATCGAAAGAACCCTTTTTCTCTTCATTTGTCTCATTCAGGAGTGTTCATACAGTCGTGGATCTTCTCCAATACCCCTACTCACCATCTATTCTCCGAATCAACCACTGTCGATTGTGTTGGAATCGCCATAGTGAGTTCTTCCTTCTTCTAGAACTTCATCTTCTGATTTCTCCTCTCTCACAAGTTATCCTCAATAAAATGTTTTAAGAATTTTTATATATATATGGTGTTTTAGGGTGATTAAAGGCCTGATGTTCACGTATATTTATCTCATTATGCCGAGGTAGATGATTTGTGCCTTTTCGTAGATAGTCTTTGAATTTTATGTGCAAAAATGCCCAATACCCAAGAATGAGGTATTGCGTGTTTATGGTTTTAGCCCTTTTATTACCTTTTATGCCTTATTTGTTTGGATAGAGGTTAATTGTTGTGAATAGAGTTAAATTTTCCATTATATGGATGTTTTTCCCATGTTTTCTTATTTTTGATCGTTTGGTCTAGCTTTGCCTGTTAGGTTGCTGCTTTGCTTTCCATGCCTAGTATTGTATGATAGAGTGATTTTATCTGACATGATATGATATGTTATAGATTCTTTATCCAAGTAGTTATTGAGGTTTACTTTGGCTGTCACATATCTTTGTGAATGACTGACTTACACAAGGTCGTGAGAACCTAGTGTAGTAGACCATAGGGAGAATGGATGTTGAGGTCTTCTCCAGAGTGTTTGTTTACTGTTACATTGAGATACTATAAGTGGGATGGACTTTGTTCTCCCTCAGAGTGTCTTTAGTTTCCTTGATATGGGCCATAGGGGGAATTGGACGTTGATTTCTTCCTTAGAGTGGCTATTAGTTACCGATACGAGACCACAGGGGGAATTGACAGTGAGTGCTTCCTCGGAGTGTCTTTGCTAAAGCTGAACCAAAGGGGTTAGATTGTGTATACTTCCCAGAGGGTTGCTTGTGTTTTTTTGGTTTAACCAAAGGGTTTAGGCTATGAGAACTTCATAGAGGGTTTCCTGTTTGTGATTAGTTTCTTAACTAATATATAAAATTGAATGCAACTAAACTATAGGATTGTTTACTTTGAGTATATCCTTGTTTACTGCTTCTTTTTTCTTATTGTCTTCCATATATATTCATTGATAGTTAGGCACAGATATTTGGGTGGTTGCCTACTAGGATTAGTCTCACACTCTATTTGGTTCATGCTTTTGGGCCCAAACAGATTATATTTCTGTAGTTATAGATAAGGGCAAGCACCTTTCTACTTCAGGTACATGATTGCTATGGAGCTAGGGAGCATGGGACCAAGCTGAGGCTTGCGATGCTGTGAATTTGTTTACTACTTTTCTTTTGTACTTTGGTTTAGTACTATATTCCAGCATTGTGATTTTTTTGGATTATTTCCTAGACATATGTATCATGCATCATTTATATATGTGTGCTCTAGTTGTTTATTTCTTTAGTCTTCCAATGTTTACTTATTGCATGCTTTTACTGCTTCTACTATTGTTGTCTGTTTTAATTCTGTTGTGTTGCTCTGCTAATGAGGGCATAGTTTCTCTACTATCACACCTAATGCCCTTTCTATTAGTCGGTAGCCTCTGGAATTCAGGGAAATGTTCTTGAGGCCATGTGACCAACCGGGTACGGGGCACCTATGGGCAGCTTTCGGAATCGGGACGTTACAAAGTGGTATCAGAGGGATTCTTTTCTTCTTGACTTACTGTTTGGAGCCTATAGCTAGGGATAAGAAGGAATAGGTACTTTGTAATAAGTTGTGATCGAGAGTAGCTAACTCGTGTATAGGGAAAAGACAATCTACCTCGTTATTGTAATTTATTTTCTGGTTTTTCAATTATTATAGTTGATTTGATTTCACCATTGGGTGATTCACATGTTTTGTGCTATTATCGTTGATATTATTAAGGTTCTATTTCTGTTTCAACCCAATGAGATGAGGGTATTCCATATCATGCATCATATAGGAACTTTATAGAGATCACATGTCATGCATTTCTGCCATTCCATTTAGGGTGCATTTGTGATTTCATGTTGTTGTGATAGATATTGTGCTAGATATGCATGTTTTTGTGATATATTCCTTGATAAAATACTTTATTTTTTATAAGGTATTGGTTGTGTAAGGTTTTGTTTGAATAGACGTCAAACTTTGGTTCTTGAGGTGTTATGGGCCCTCATGGATCGGAAATTGGTGGATCATTATATTGTCATTCCTTATGTATGACATGTATAAGATGCCAAGCTTTGATTAGTAGGGAGTATGGGCCCTCAAGGATTAGAATTTGGCACTTTAATGTTTATTTCATCATTTTTTTGGGTTCCAGGGTAGTTTATGAGGCTTACTGTCCGGAAAAACCCAGAATACACGGCGTGTAATGATAAATACACACCATGTGTCCTATTTGGGAAGGAACTATTTGTCTTAAGTACACACCGTGTACTATATGTACACGATGTGTAGTCTCTAACTGTGTCACTAGTTGTGTGGGTAGAGACATAGGGTTGGGAAATCTTTGGTGGAACACGTCATGTTCCTAATGTATACACCGTGTTGTGTAGACCATGTGTCCATCCGTGTGACTAACGACATAGATGGGTCAATACTTAAGTCATACATGCCATGTCAAGATTGAACACGCCATGTAGTGTGACCCTTGAATCCAGACGTGTATCGAACAACACGGGTCGGTGAAATATTTCTAGTAAACACTGGGTCTGGAACAAACATTTCATGTTGCATCAGTCGTGTGACCGGCCGTGTAACTAACAACACGGGTCGGTAAAGTTCATCTGGTACACGCCATGTCTAGAACTAACATGTTGTGTAGTCTTGTTCTAGAGAAAATATGTGGCCTATCTATGTAGAAGAACTCGGGCAGGGGAAGAGGATTCAAGCACACATCGTGTGGTAGGACAAAACGTCGTGTGTATGGGGTGTTACACGTCCTGGGTTGACAAAAGTACACGCCCATGTGGAGGCTTAAGGGAACACGTTGTGTAGGAATTATACACGCTGTGTATCCATGTTTTAAAAAAAACTTGAATGCTTATCTTCTCTTGTTCCCTTCTTACACTTCTAAGTTTTAGTCCCTGTTAATCTTGATCTAAGGTGTGCGCTTGACCTTGCAGAGTCATGCCACCGAGACGTCCTCTGATTGTCTTCCAGTTACAGGGCAGTGATCAGACACCGGATATGGCTGATCAAGGACTACCAGTGGATCCTCCAGTTGTGCCAGTCTTGGAACCAGCTGTCATTCCATACACAGGTGTTGATGCACAGTTCCGAGAGGGATTTATGAGGTTTATGTAGACCTTCCATGGAGTACCACATCCTACCCCTTCTGTGGTAGAGTTGACGTGGGTTTTCTAGTAGTAGTATCCTCCCACCTTAATAGGGGAAGGAGTACCTCAGGCTATATAGTCATGGTTATAATCCATGATTTCTATCTTCGAGCATTTGGAGATTCCTCCAGAGAGGAGGGTGAAGCTCACTACGTATATGCTTCGGGACTCTGCCAAGAGATGGTGGGATGTGATCTCACAGGTAGGATGCCAGCAGGTTATAGCATGGTATGAGTTCCAGCATGACTTTTATGACTACTTCTACCTGGAGACTTTGAGGGCCGATCGAGCCTGAGATTTCATGAGTCTAGAGCAGGGTACTCTCTCAGTCATGGAGTACTCTTCTCGTTTCACTGAGTTGTATCACTTCACACCTATTATAGGAGGTGATGAGTTATTTCTGGAAAGGAAGTTTGAGGATAGTATCAGGCATAACATCCAATCACAGGTGAACATCTTTAGGTTGAATTCCATCACTTTTATATTCAACCAGGCATTGATCACGAAGCGCAATCTGAGGGATTCTAGAGTGGTGAGCCAGGGCGGTTCGACCTACAGAGTTGGTATCCCTCCTACTGACAGTAGGAAGCACCACAGGGAGTCTACGTGAAGAGATTTTAGTAGGAAAGAGACATCTTTTGGTAGCCATGTGGTGTGCTACCAGTGCAGGAAGAGCAAGCATATGAGGCCACATTTCCTGAGAGACCAAGTGGAGTGTCGATTATTTGGAAAGATGGGTCATCTTCAGTGCTTATGTTAGATCTTCTCACTAGCAGTTGGTGACAAGGGTTCTTCTATGACTCCTCATTTAGGAGAAGCACCACCAGTTTCCCATCAGTTAGGGAACTTGAGTTATTCCGTCCATTTAGGCCGAGGTGGAGGTCGCGGCCATGGTGGTCAGTCTCCAGGCTTTCAGTGACAGTAGGGTGGATCAGCTCAGGGTGGTTAGGCAGGGTCGTAGGGCCGCAGTGCAGGTCAGACTTTTTCAGTGGAACAGACCCAGTAGGAGAAGTATTCCAAACCCTCTACAGTTTGAGGTACAATCCTAGTTTCCTCATTTTTAGGTTCTACTCTTTTCGATATAGGGGATTCCCATAGTTTTATATTTGTCGCTATTGTGGAGAGACTTGGGCTCTGTATATTTTCTTCTGCCGATATCTTGATGCTAGACACTCCATTGGGAACTAGAATGGATAGTGTACATCAGTGAAAGGAGTTTCCTCTAGAGGTTGGTGGGTGTCACTTTTTTTGGGACCTCTATGTCCTAGAGATGACGGGTTATTATGTCATTCTCAGAATGGACTAGTTAGTTCCCTTCCAGGTTGTTGTCGACTGCTATCACTATAGGGTGAGTTTCACATCACCAGAGGGTAGATTGTTTCTTCATAAGGGTGAATGGGATGTTCAGGCGAGTAGAGTGGGACCCGAGCAGAGTGGGTTGGGAAGAGATACAGCCCAGTTTTCTAGTATGTATATAGATGACCAAGGGACTTCACAGATGGACTTTTCTCCAGTGGTGGATTATTTTAGGGACGTCTTTCCAGAGGACTTTTTAGGTTTTACTCCAGAGATAGAGGTGTACTTTTCTATTAATCTTGTTTTAGGAGTGGAACTGGTGTCCATTCCTCCTTATAGGATGTCTACACCATAGTTACAAGAACTCAAGAAGCAGTTGGAGTTATAGGCAAAGGGTTTCATCCAACCCAGTACTTCTCCTTGGGGTTCACCTATCTTGTTTGGGAAGAAGGCGAACAGTACCCTCAGACTTTGTGTGGATTATCGGAAGTTGAACTAGTTAATGGTCAAGAACCGATATCCCTTATCGAGGATTGATGATCTCTTTTATCAGATTTGAGGAGCCCGAGTGTTCTCGAAGATTGAATTGAGATCTGGTTATCATCATTTTCACATTATACCATAAGATGGACCTCTTACATCCTTTCGAAGTATATATGGTCTATACGAGTATGTGGTTATGTCGTTCGGTCTCACAAATGTGCCTGTAGTTTTCATGGAGATGATGAACTGAGTGTTCCATCCATACTTGGATTCTTTCATGGTAGTCTTCGTGGATGATATCTTGGTGTACTCTCACACTCGACACGACCATGCCGCGCATCTTGAGATCATTTTGAGTACACTGAGAAAGCATCAGTTATATTCTAATCTCTCAAAATGCCACTTTTGGATGGACTAGATTCACTTCTTGGGTCATGTTATCTCAGATACAGGAGTATCAATAGACCCAGAGAAAGTGAGAGTAGTAGTTTCCTAGGAGCATCCAAAGAATTTATTTGAGGTACAAAGTTTTCTAGGGCTGGCTAGTTACTAAATACATTTCATATAGGAATTTTCACGCTTAGCAGCGCAACTGATGGACCTGACTAAGAAGGGTGTGGAGTACTTGTGGTCTGATTCTTGCAATTCATCCTTTCGGGAGTTGAAAGGGAGGTTGACTTCAGCACTAATACTAGTATTTTCAGATCCAAGCAAGATCTATACTATTTACTATGATTCTTCAGGTATTGGGCTGGGAGTTGTGCTTATGCAGGGGGAAGGAGTCGTTGCGTACGGGTCTCGGTAGTTGAGGTCGCATGAGAGGAATTACCCGACGCGCGATCTCGAGTTGGCTGTAGTTGTTCATGATTTATGCTATTGGATACACTACCTGTTGGGAGAGAATTTTTTGGTCTTAACTGACCATAAAAGTCTCAAGTAAATCTTTACTTAGTGTGACATGAATTTGAGACAGTGAAGGTGGGTTGAGTAGCTTCAGTCTTTTAACTTTGAGCTTGCCTACACGCCTAGGAAGGGAAACACAGTGGCTGATGTGTTGAGCATAAGAACTTAGAAACAGGCAGTTCAGGAGTCCAGAAGTGAGTGGAAGCTTATGGATTTGTTCTCTGAAATACATTTGGAGGTGCACAACAGACAGGGGAAAACGTTTCTATCTTCTGTAGTTGTTACCTCTAATCTTCTTGATCGAGTGCGAATGAGGCAGCTATCAGATTAAGAAGGCCTATTCCTACAGGAGAGTGTGTCAGGAGAGGACCCTATTCCTGGATATACAGTAGGTGAGGATGAGATCTTTCATTTTCATGGATGCGTGCGGGTGCTAGCAGACATACGTGAGGAGGTGATGTGAGACTTTCATTCCTCAGTTTGGGCAGTTCATCCTGGTGTC
The DNA here is from genome assembly GCA_963277665.1 of Viscum album. Taxonomy (NCBI): domain Eukaryota; kingdom Viridiplantae; phylum Streptophyta; class Magnoliopsida; order Santalales; family Viscaceae; genus Viscum; species Viscum album. Next base: position 634,885,406 of record OY728146.1, on the reverse strand, counting down.
ACCAAGATGTATCGAGATCTACACTGTTAGTATTGGTAGTCAGGTATGAAGAGAGATTTTGTTGGTTTTGTCATGAGGTGTTCCACCTTTCAGCAGGTGAATGTGGAGCATCAGCAATCAGCAGGGCTTTTGCAGTAGTTATCCATTCCCGAGTGGAAATGGAATGATGTCGCAATGGATTTTGTGATGGGTTTTCTAAGGTCGCCTCAAGGGAATGATGTAGTTTGGGTTTTCATTGACAGACTCACAAAGGTTTCTCACTTCTTGGAAATCAAGGAGACCTTCAGTGTTGATAAGCTAGGATGGTTGTACATCTGAGAGATTTTACATCTACATGGGGTTCCACACTCCCTTGTTTCAGACAGGGATGCACATTTTACTTCTCAGGTTTGGCAGGGACTTCAGAGGGATTTGGGTACACAGGTACTTCTGAGTATAGCTTACCATCCCCAGATAGATATCTAGTATGAGCATATAATTCAGGTGCTTGAGGACATGCTTCTATCATGCATCCTAAACTTTAGAGGTTCTTGGGAGAATCACAAACCTCATGTGAAGTTTTCCTGCAATAATAGTTTTCAAGAAACTATTCAGATGGCACCTTTTGAGGCTTTATACAGTAGGCCATGCCGATCACCCTTATATTGGCTAGATGTAGGAGAGGTAGCTATGTTGGGACCTCATCTTGTCCAGGAGACCACAGAGCAGATAGATTTGATTCGGAAGAGGATGGCTACTACACAGTCATGACATAAGTCTTATGCTGATCGATAGAGACGACCTATGGAGTTCGAGGTTGGAGATCAGGTTTTCCTGTGTTTCACACTAAGGTTGGGACACATGAGGTTTAGGAAATAGGGTAAGCTTTCATCGAGGTACATCAGACTATTTGAGATTTTGGAGAGAGTCGGACCGGTTGTCTATTGGCTGCAGTTACCTCAGAGGTACCAGGATATGCATGATGTCTTCCACATTTATCAGCTTCGACGTTACTTCTCAAACCCATCTCATGTTTTCTAACCCGAGGAGGCTGAGCTCGAGGTGGGAGCCTCATTAGAGGATCATCCTATCTAGATTCTTGATCAAAATGTGAAGGTTCTCCACGGTCGGTCTGTTCCTTTAGTACGAGTGTTATGGAAGCACGGGCGAGTACAGGACGAGACCTGGGAGAGGGAGGCTGATGTACGATCATAGTGTCCGGAGCTGTTTGAGAATTATTCTTCTACGCCACCCTTCTAGGGAAATTCGGGGACAAATTTCTTTAAGGGGGGAAGTTTGTAAGAACCCGAATCTTCTTTTCAAGTATGTTTTTCCTTTCTGGTTGTTTTTGAGAAAAAAAGGAGTTTTGGGAAATTTCAGGAGTACACGTCGTGTACTTTAAGTACATGCTGTGTACCCAGTTGTTGCGGGTGACCGTGTACTGGCCATGTAACGGCTGAGTACATAGTTGTGTGTGGTGACCTAGAGACCGCCTAAAGTAGAGGCTGGAAAATGCAAGTACAAGTTGTATACTTTTAAAATACACACTGTGTACTTTCTTTTCTTTTCATTAAACAGACCAGGGTCACATCTAATCGACATAACCCTATTTCTCTTCGTCCGTCTCATCCAGGAGAATCCGTATAGCTGTAGATATTCTCTGAACCCCCGACTCACCGTCCGTTCTCCGAATCGATCACCATAGATTGCGTTGGAATCTCCACGGTGAGTTCTTCCTTCTTCTATAACTTTATCTTCTGATTTCTCCTCTCTCACGAGTTATCCTCGGTCAAACATTTTAATTATTTTTGTAGATCTATGGCATTCTAGGGTTATTAAAGGCCTAAGTTTCACATATATCAATCTCATGACATCTAGGTAGGTGGTTTGTGCCTTTTTGTAGATAGTCTTTGAATTTTATGTGCAAAAATGCCCAATAACCAAGAATAGGGTATTGTGTGTTTATGGTTTTAGCCCTGTTATTACTTGTTATGCCTTGTTTGTTTGGATAGAGGTTAATTGTTGTGAATAGGGTTAACTTTTCCATTCTATGGATGTTTTCCCCATGTTTTCTTGTTTTTGACTATTTGGTCTAGCTTTGCATGTTAGGTTGCTTCTTTGCTTTCCATGCCTAGTATTGTAGGATGGAGTGATTTTATCTGACATGCTATGATATGTTATAGATTGTTTAGACAAGTAGTTCTTGAGGTTTAATTTGGATACCACATATCATTGTGCATGAATAACTAACATAGGGACGTGAGAACCTAGTGTAGTAGACCATAGGAAGAATGGACGTTGAGGGCTTCTCCAGAGTGTTTGTTTACTGTTATGTTGCGAGACCATAGGGGGTGGACTTTGTGCTCCCTCAAAGTGTCTACAGTTTCCTTGATATGCGCCACAGGGGGAATTGGACATTGAGTGCTTCCTCAAAATGCCTATTAGTTACCAATATGAGACCATAGGGGTAATTGACGGTGAGTGCTTCCTCAGAGTGTCTTTTCTAAAGTTGAACCAGAGAGGTTAGATTGTATGTACTTCCTAGAGGGTTTCTTGTGTTTGTTTGGTTGAACCAAAGGGTTTAGGCTATGAGTACTTCCTAGAGGGTTACCTGTTTGTGATTAGTTGCTTAACTAATATATGAAATTGAATGCAACTGAACTATAGGATTGTTTACTTTGAGTACATCCTTGTTTACTGCTTCTTTTTTCTTATTGTCTTCCATATATATTCACTGGCTATTAGGAACAGATCTTTGGGTGGTTGCCTACTGGTATTAGTCTCACACCCTATTTGGGTCATGATTTTGGGCCAAAATAGATTATATTGTTGTAGGTATAGATAAGGGAAAACTCCCTTCTACTTCAGGTACATGATTGATATGGAGCTTGGGAGCATGGGACTAAGTTAAGGCTTGCGATGCTGTGGAGTTGTTTACTGGTTTTCTTTTGTACTTTGGTTTAGTACTTTATTCCAACATTTTGATTTGTTTGGATGCTTTCCTAGACATATGTATCATTCATCATTTATATATGTGTGCTCCAGTCATTTATTTCTTGAGTCTTCTGTTGTTTACTTATTGCATGATTTTACTTCTTCTGCTATTATTGTCTATTTTACTTTTGATTTGTTACTATGCCAATGAGGGCATAGTTTTCCCACTATCACATCCAAGGCCCTCACTACTAGTCTGCAGCCTCTGGCATTTAGGGAAATGCACTTGAGGCCATGTGACCAACCGGGTACGGGGCGCCTCTGGGTAGCTTCTGGAACCAGGATGTTACATCATGGTCTTCTATTGGTCATCTAACTTCATTCCAAGATATTTAAACATGAAATAAGACTGGTCTAAGCCTTTAACAAGACCTCCATGTTGCCTTTAAATATACTTTAAAATCTTAATTTAGTCCATTACTGAAATTACTAAAATTAAAATTAAAGTGAATTAAATTCACTGAAATTATAATTTTAGAAACGAAAAAGAGTTTTTTTTGTCATGAAAACACCATTAGAGAGAGATAAGTACAAAAATAAGATAGTGAAGAAAGAAGAAGCATCCTTGGGAATGGAACAGAACAAAACTAAAGTTTCAAATTAGAATACTCCCAAGAAGGTTCTAAAAAGAGATGGTTAGATTCACTTATACAATAAGATAAATTCAAGTAAGATTAAAAAAACTCTATGAATACTGGGAGTAGTGTTATATTTAAAAGTTTTGATGTGAAGAAGAATACTCACAATTTATCATGTGGGGTATCCATAAAGGCTACCAATGTTCCTAATGATTCTCTAGTAATTTGACCTACATATTTGGAGAAGGAAAATAATTTAAAAGAATCATAATAAAGGACTAGTGAAAAAGTGAAGGAGAATATTACACATGAATATTCTGAATTTCATTAGAGGTTTTCAACAAAATACAACCCTTGTGTTGAAAAAGTTATGTGAGGTAGATGAATAAAAAGTAGACAAAGTGAAAAAGTTTATTTAATTATTTGAATATAAAAATAAGGGGTCTTAAGAATAATTAGAAATTAACTCCACATAAATTCTGATGAGAATACATACTCTCTACACAAATAAGTTTAATAGGTAAAGAGATCCATTCTCTATAAAATAAAATCATAAGTGATAAAAAATCCGGAAGCCTTTAGAATAAAGAAAATCGGTTGATAAAATCCTCTGAACCTTGTTGTTCACATTAAGGAACATTAATATCCACCTAATTACCTTAACATTTTCATTTAATTTGTTCATTATAATGTAGGGAATTAAAGGTGAAACATGGTATCAGGGGGAGAACCTGAGTATGAGTGATGGCCGTCAATTTTCAACATTTTGGATGAATAAGTCACCATATAAGTTTGATATCTCAATTGAAATTCTTGAAAATTTGATTATAGGATCATATTTTTTTACGTTAAATGATGTGTGTTTTAAACACATGATAGAAAAGGGAAGAAGATTTAATCTTGGTTTGATCTTACAATTGGTATTATAAACAACATGCATTGAAGAAGATCATACTTGGTGAAGTTGTGGAAGTTGTCAAAAATATGGACAACCATAAGTAAAAGATCAATTTTAGTGTATTATTGACATAGATATCCATAATAATATCTATTTAAGAGATTATTAATCATCAATATCATGAGGAATTTCTCCTCTAAGAGAAAATGAGTGTGTAATGTTGAAGAAGCTTTTAAAATTATTATCTGATACAAATTTGATTATTATGGAATGTACTTGAAGGAGTGTCATTGAAAATGTATGTATTTATAAACCTATTATCCTTGGTAAGTTAATATCAAATAATTACATTAATATGGAGAATTTTATTTAAATAAATTACATTAAAGTGAAATTTTTAAATAATATTCATAGGTATTTACAATAACTTCAATCTTGATTTATACTTGAATATTTTTGACATGTTTATTGAAGTGAGTGTAGAAGTTTCTAGTTTATTTATTTTATAAAAGATTAATATAATAGTTGGTATCATCCAATAAAATATTTGGTAAAATCTTAATAAATGTAAATAGGTTATAATTTAATTTAGCATTAAGTTCAAATGAAAACGGATAGCTTTCTTATCTAAATCAAATCATATTATTTTCTACATCAATCATGGTTCACATAGAATTAGAGTGAGATGATCGATGGTAAATTAATTAATAATTAATTGATAATATTTTCATAATAAATTTTCAATTATTTTCAATAATGGTGAGATAAATTGAAATGAAAGATTGATGAGAAATGGGAGAGTATTAATGAAGATGGCACATATTAACACATCATTTAGAAGTTATTTCCAACAAATAAAAAGGGGGATTTTATTGATCCCACTTTGTGTGAGTTGTATTTATTATAAAATGGATTTCATTATGTGAATAATAATATTTTTGATGAATAAGAGGACCCAATAATTTATTCCATGATTATAAAATATCTTGTAATATTATGTTTGAAGAATTTTCTTAGGAATTCTTATCATGGTTTTGAAAATATATTTTAGAAAGGTTTTTTTAAGATTTTAAGTTCCATGGAGAGTTTACCTATATGATGAATATGTATAAATATTTTTTAACTATTTATAATGTTTAAAGAAATTTTCTAAATGTATTTTGAAAAGGAACATTTTCCAACTTCATGATTATTATCTATTGAGAAGTACATGTAGTTATTTCATGAAGAATATTTGAAGAATAAGGCCATAAAATATTCTATTATTACTTGAGGATATTATTAGTGACATGAATTGAGAATTACATGAAAAAATATTTTATTTTTTCATGATGATATTTGAGTTGGCCTTAGAATTATTTGGAGAATTTACTAACTCTTTCTATATAATTTTAGAAAAAAAATTGTCCAACCCCTAGAAATTAGGACTTGGTCAACCACACATGTGGGATCTATGCTCAAAAACCTGGGATAAAGCCTAAATTTATAGGACTGGGAGGAAAGTAGGTTTATATTGGATGTATATAATTTATATATAACGCTAACATGAGTGATGAAGCACCTCTATGTGGGATGATATGGTGGAAAAGGGGAGGCTACCTAGAGCATATCCGGATACTTACAATTAAACTTTTAAGAAAGAACTCAACATTATTAAGTAAATCACCGATTAAGATGAGTATGATGTGGGACTCGGTGTTTACATGGGTACTGTTTGACCACTTTTAAATATATGGAAATAATGCAGGTCATCCGATCTGATCCACCATGTTGTCTCCAACCTTTGTCCCTTCATGGGTTTGCTGAGTTAAAAAGCTTACTTCGTGATAAGGAAATGTTTTTTGAGTTATGATGAGAACAAATATTTTTTGAATAGGATAATTGATCATAACATTTATAGTCTATGAGTTTTGAGCTATTAAATCCTGAATCTTTCATAAGAATATCTCCATAAATCTTGTATGTGGATTAGGACCTTCCGTGAGGAATGGAGGGAACATTATAATGACCTCGACCCTAGTAGCCTGGAGTTGATGTCTTTCTTTATTACATTGGAATATAAGTAATCACATCCAAAGTGACCAAATAGTTTAGTAGTCTTGTTAAACTAGATACATACATGATTCCCATATTACATTTGATAACATAAATTACAACATAATATTTTTTGATAATAACATTATTCCCTCCAACATATCCTTATATATCAAAAATTGTATACTTAATGGATTCCTAAGAAAAAACAAAATAAGGGAGAGCTAAAATTTTCAATAAGGTTTAAGTACTATGGAAGATATCATGATTCAATAATCATAATAACATGGCAAGGTAAATAACTGAATACACATTCCATTTAAAAAACATGACTATCATGATATGATAAGTCATAATCAATATGGAAAGGTAAATAACTAAAAATTCATGTCATTTAATCAGTAAATAGAGAATCAAATGAATCCAGATATAATATCATTGTGAAAATATCATAGATAATAATAACTAAATTCATAATGAAGTAAATTCTTAATTATTGGATGTCATGTCTCAGGCATATAAAACATCTTCCATCAAGACCTTTCACAAGATGTTTTAAAACTACAATGTAAAAACCCATTTAATTTATCCAAATATTTTTCTCATGAGACCTGTTTATTCATTGAGTGGATATATAAAACCCGAGACTCACCTTTCACTATATGTCCAAATCATTCCTTGTATATCGAATAATTTATTTAATTCATGAACAATGTGTTTTATCGTCAAATATCTGTATTAAGTGAGGAATACAGATTTATCAATATTTACCTAGATAAACATATAAATTTCAATGTATAACACCATATATATAAATTATATATGGTTTAATCAATAAACATATACATGATAAATAATATGGATATTTTTGGGAAAATTTAATGTCTACAAAAAAGTGAACAATTTAATGAAAAGTTAATAACTACAAAAATGAATCAACGAAGTGAATGTTAATATTGTCCTTGGAAAAAATAATCATAAAAAATACCATATAATAATAAGGAAAGTATCAATATAACATATTCCTATTGGAATATATTTAAAATAAAGGGTTTTTGTCATTGACAAATAAAAATATCATAAAATATCTTTAAAAATATTTTTGATGAGAATATCCATTTCATTTTAAAAATCATTTTTTAAAATGTTCACAAAACATTTTTAAAATAATTTTATTTGAAAATAACATTTGAAACTTATAATTTAATATTTAAAACACGGAGTGTTCATGTTGATAAAAAAAATTACATTCTAAGTATGTTAAAATAAATATTCCTTTCACTTTTTTGGTAAAATAAAAACAGGAATTGTTTTGAAAACAACATGAATATTCCTTTTAAAAAATCTATAAAATTAAAAATAGGTAAAAAAAATCTTTAATAAATCATTTTTAAAATGTTAAAAATATTTTTTAAAAACATTTTTAGAAAATATTCTTTTGGGAGAAAATAGAATTTCGACCAAAGAGAGAAATAAAGTGGGATTTTATTATTGTTCAAAAAAAAGTGGGATTTTATTAAAAATAATTTATCAATTATTTTAAGTACCAAAGAGTTGAAAATTTGTACTATTACTTGAAAATATCATGAATAAATATAGTAAAATAAAATTAAATGGTTTTATTAGAAAATGGTCAAATAATTTCCTTCAACTGAAATTTAAGAATAAATAATCTCAATTTGAATGAGATTGTGAAATAAACTCTTACAATGATCATAACATTGAAGTGATAATTGACCAATGATTTGATTGTAAGTATAAAATGTAATTCCAAATTAAATAATTGTAAATAAAATAATGGATATTAAAAATTAATTACACACATAATCTTAGAATATCAATGACAATGAAGTAGTAATATAACCCAATGAAACGAAATTGAGTTATGAAGTTCTTTACAACGTGGTAACTTTTAAATCAAAACCCCCTTAGAATAAATATTTTAAATTGAAACCTAAATACCATGAATTATTAATGAATCATGATATTACATGTAAAAGTGGAATTATATACACCATATAATTATAATTTTGTGCATAACATTACAATATGCCTCGATAAAGGGAAATTGAAACAAAGTCCCTTACCTTACACTTTTGTTGGTTGTATATTCTTTAACCTCTTTTATAGTGGTTTTAAACATGTTATTAACTTATTAAAGAACAATATTAATATTTATAATATAATATATTATCCTTTTATAACATATTATCACCCATTCATTAATAATCGTTGATTATTTCCATTGTTTTGGGTGTTAATTGCCTTGTTTTTTCATTCATGCTTTGTTATGAAAGTTCTGGTTCTTGTATATATTATATAGTTACACCATATATAGAATATTAATAATGAAATAATTATCATATTTATACCTCAATTTTACTTTTAAAACCAATAATGAATGATGGTTATGAAAAATGAGGTATGTTACAATCATGGGACAGTAGGTCGTATATATGCATGAGTAACGTTTCCATTTTCTAATGGTCATCATGGAAAGGAGGTAATTGATATTTTATCTTAAAAATGATAATAATATCATAAATACCATATTATTTCTTTAAATATACTTATATATATCATCCATGTGTTGTGGTGATGAAAATAGAGTCACATCGCTTTATGAAGGCGGTAGTCTATACGTACATGAACGATGTTATCATCTTTCAATGAGTAAGAATGTAAAAAAAGAAAATGATGTATTATATTTAAAGAATGATATATATTTCATTAATGTAATAATTATTTCATGTATATCACATATATTAATTAACTTTATAATAATCACCTTCTATGTAAAGTGTTGGTGAAAAATGAATTACATCACTTCATGAGGCGGTAGTTCATCATACACATGAGTCACATTATCATATCCCCTATGGAATGGAAAGTAAAAAAATGTATATAATATATAATGACTCCAAATTTATAATTATTTTATAAATATCATATATATAATTTATATCCATCATCATACCCAATAGTGATAGGTAATAATGGAAAAACGAATGACATCGGTTCATGAGGCGGTAGTCCGCCATACACACGAATGATGATTCATAACCCATTTGATGGAAGTGGGGATGGTTATAGGTAATTAACTTAAAAAAACATATTATTATATGTTATATAATGATAATAATATATAATCATTTTTTAATAATAATTTAAGGATTTGGAGGAAGAATTAAAATAAAAATGCTTTTTGAAGAACATTACATCTTCTTCAGGTAACCTCCTTAGATTTGTACCAAAATCCTTCTTAGGTTGTATTTATTACAAAAATAAGGTTTTTAAGATTATGGTAGGTAATTTGGTAATTTATTTGGTTTGGTATTGTCTGAACCAAAATGGTGTGAAGGTGTGAAGAAGAGAGGAGAGGGGGTATCCTTTTATAAGGGAGGTGAGTGGTACACTTGTAATGTTTTGAAAGATAAAAGTGTACCCATGATTTTTCACATGAGAAAGGGAAAAAATGGAGTATTATAGAGACTTGGACATTATAGGGTATAAAAATGGACATAAAATATATTTTAGACTAGTTTATAGGTCATTTTAACCCTTATCATTTTAGTTTAACCCTCCGGTAAATCCATTTTTACCTAAACCACGGTAAATAATTTTTACTGTCTTCACTATTAATTTTGGTAAAAAAATTAAGTTGACCTTATTATATAATATATATTATTATTATTTAAAATATGAAAACCATTTTTCTAAATTCTATTAACAGAAGTTGAAAATTTTAATTTAAAATTATTCCTGGAGACGTGACGAGAAAATGTGTTTTCAAAGAGAAAATGTTCAAAACATTACAAATTTTTTATATAAAAATTAAATATAAAAATTATTACAATGACCTAAATTGTATTAATATATATATATATAATTTAAATTACTTTACTTTAAAACCAATTCAAAATATAATTTAACATTATAAATAATTTAAATGAAAAGGCGGTTTTTAATTAAAATTCGGTATTTTTCACTATTCATCGAAAAATGAAACATTTTAGAAAAATCCAAAAAATTCACCCTAAGATAATTTTGATATTATGATTTCAAAAATTAAGTTCATTTTATCAAATAAATTTCTAAAAAGTGGTAAAAATTAATTTTAAATTATGTGCATAAAGCGTGACTAAACCGTCTTTTAGAAAAAATACAGTTTTTCAGAAAATATTTATTTTATTTTGAATGATTATTATTATATTTATAATCAATATATAATAATAATTTTCATAATTTAGTTATTACTATTAATACTTTCCAATTTAATGGATAGGTTATAACTACATACCATGTTACTGCTCATTTAGACTTATAGTTGCGTGTTCTGCAAGCTATCAAAGAGATTAAATTTAAGAAATATATTTCATGGGTTTTTTAAGATTGGTGTTTCATGTTGCTTTCACTATCAAAATAAATGTTCTTATTTTAAAATCTTGGTGTGTTACAAACATACCTTCCTTGTGTGAGTATATTTTATGAAGGATGTAAAGATCTTTTATTGTAACATCCTCAATCTTAATGTATGACTCTTTTTATGTTTTGTCAGATCTTAAGGGTGTAATTATCTTTGGATTTTTTTGGGTGTTAGAAGAATGAAATTACTCAAGGTATGGAAACTTTAATTTCATGAGCGATTCAAAATGTGAATGGATATTCATAATGTTATTGTCTTCTAGGATGAACCCCATGAATCTATATTTAGGATGAGAAATACATTCATGATGTAAAAGTTTGATTCATGAAATGAATAGGATTTGGGATTTTAAGTTGAGGAGATATGTTTTCTGACATATCAGTCAATTTAAATTTCACGATAATAATCCTAAATTCACTTTGTGAATGTATCCTAATTCATTATATTTAATTTCTTGATTTCACAATTTATTTCTCATTCACCTTTTTTACTACTTCTGAAAACCCTAGCATCTCTCCATGATATTTTGGGATCTCCTTTCCTATTCTAACTCCTATATTCTATTCACAAACACCCGTTTAATCCTACACATAAAATCTAGTAAGTTATTATCTGATCATAGTCAATTTTCTCCTCTTATTCTTGATTGAAATAAATTATATTTTCAATTTCTTGGTCAGAACTAAGGGTTTTATCATGATCTAATGAGGTGGTTAATGATCAATGATAGAATCGACATCTAGAATCATGGATTTGGCTTCTACATAATGTTTTGAATAAGACCGTTTTTTGTAGTGGATCTTCTATGGTGATTTGATCTTTTCATAACCTTTTTAGGTGTGTCTTTTATTCTACATCAATCCTATAGTTCTAAACATTTCAAATCGATAATGGTTATAGGATCTGGTGGTACTTCAAGACTTGGACAGTGACCCTTTACTTGATCATTATTGTTTCACCTGAGGTTGGAATCCCTTGACTTTATCACATGTTTTATATGGGTTATTATCATGATCATTGATGTGATTGTGTAGTCCTAAGAAACATATGTCTAACTCTTGATCACATGAGGTGAGCATGTGTATCCTTGAACTATTCTTGGTATTGTTCGCTTATGTAATGTTATATCTTATGATTATCACCTAACAAAATGTGATTTTGTTATGTCATTAGTGTCTTGCACCATATGTGTTGTTATATATCATCTACAGTTGATATTTTAGGTTGATTCAATTTATACTATCCCCTGAGAGGGATGTTTCAGACATTGTTCAGCATGTACTTGTGATATCTCAACCAATTGGATGCATCGTACATGTTTTGGGACTATCTCCTTAAGTGGGATATGTCGGTTGGATGATTGTTTCTTCTTTTTTCATGGTTTTGTAGTAGGTAGTAAGGATCTATGAGGACCTGTATTGTGTTGTACTTTTGTGATATATTTTTGTTATATTTTTATTTTTTTACTTTTATGGAATGTGGGTGTATATCTTATGCATTGAAGTTAAGGGTCATTGTTGATGTTCTGCTAAGTCTTGTACTCACACCCTACTCAGGAATTTCAGTGTGCTTGTAGATTTCATGCCTAGAGATTTGATGAAGGGAAAGAGTCATGTGGTGGATGGTTGAGATAGTTGGCTAGAGAATGAAGATGATTCTAGATGGACCTAGGGCGGATATTACTACCTTTAATTTTTTTATTACTTGTACTTTTGATCCTTTGTCTAGTTTTGGTTCTTTTATATGACATGCTATTTTTCTACCACATGGGTTGGGTTTTTATCTGTATTTTCTACTACTATGATTATTGTTTTTTTATTAATTATTAATTGATTACTATTATTGCTCTATTGTTATACTTTGATGTTACCTAGTACTGAGATAACACTCTCCCCATGATAGTCCTTAGGCCCTTAATTCTATTCAATAACCTCTTCCATATAGTGAGGTGTGCATGAGGTTATATGAAACCCCCATCTCTAACCCGATGGTTTGGTTCAGTGTGTTACATGGTATCAGAGGGAAAGGTTTAATAACTTTTTTCTTCTCTTTTTCATGATTTATTATAGGGTAGATAGAATATAGGATGGTTGTGACTTAAGCTGAGGAACTATGTCAGTGGAGGTCTTGTACAGTATAGTGGACCTTTGAGTTTCCATAATGTGGGAATTGATGTTTTTATTGTTGATGTTACCATTGATTAGATTTACCTTAGGTGATTCACACAATATTTATATGTTTATTTATGTGATTTTTTGTTTTTTCATGCATCATTCTTGGCATGTAGGTTCACATGTCATATATACTTGTTTCTTGCATTAGATAAATCTCAAGTAATTAAATGACTATTTTAATTTTGATATGTTCTTTTGGTGTATTATTTCTTTTATTCTTTTATTTGAGCCTATTTTATTTGATTCTTGACTAGAATATAGGTACTAGAGGATTGAATTGTGTTTTGGGGTAGTGATTATGGGTTATGACTTGTTATTGTGGGTTTCATATTAGGTTGAACCTTATTGTGATCCCTTATGTGTGCATGTGTTTGGTTATCACTTTTCTTGTTTAAATTATTTCCTTCTCTAAGGTTTATTATGAAGTTTCAGAAAATGCCACCCATAGACACCTCACACTACCAATTTCACCACCAGTTGAGTAGGAGGATGCAACTGAGAATTCTCCCTTAATTGATCCAGCGGTTCAATAATTAGAACTAGTCAAACTAGGATTATTTTAGCTGGTACCTATTCAGGATGAAGGATCCCATGGGGTTGGGCTGGTGATGGTTGAATCTTTATATAAATTTCAGCTCCAAAACCCCCATCCTTCCAGGGAACTAGATATCCATAGAAAATAGAGGACGAGAAACAACTTATAGAGATTATTTTCAACTTGGTAGAGACCCTAGAGCATCGAAATGTTAATCTTGTGAACTTCATGATTCAAGGAGCATCTGGATGATGGTGGGATATGAAGTTGTTGGCTAGTAGACAAGAAGGAATTACTTTGTAGACCTTCAAGGATTAATTTTTGAGGAATTATTTACAAATTATCTAATGCTAGACCATGCTCAGGATTTTATAGAGCTCTAATAGGGGATGATAACTATTTCTACCTGCTCAACTTGCTTCATAGAGCTTATTCTCTTTGCTCCTCTTTCATTAGGGAAAAAATCTCAACATGTAAGGAAGTTCAATATTATAATTCACCTAGAACTAAGGCTACATTTCATGAACTTTGATATAACAACATGTGTTATAATTCTTCTTAAAGCACTAATGATAAAGAAGGGTGTCAAGGAGGAAAGAGTTATCGGTCTTCTTCTTGCTATCAGTGGACCAATAGGTTCCTTCTCCCATGTAGTCTCAGTTTCTTATGTTTGAAGCAAGAAGAGGAAGTCAGAGGATGGATTCTAGGGTGGTGGTCAGAATTTGGTGTAGATTAGGGGTTCCTTGACTCCCTCTATGGGAAATAACTCTTCTAAGTTATTCAACTATGGAAGGAAGGTACATTTTCTAAAGTATTGTGCATACTCTCTCAATACTTATCACCAGTGTATAAATATAGGTCATATTATTGAACTTTGAGGATGTGCTCAACAAATCTAGGCACGAGACCTCAGTAGCAGATGAAGACCCCACAAGGGTCATTAAATCAAGTGACTCGTGAGCCTATGGGGCATTATGGAGTGGTGCATGGTAGGTCTTCTATAGTTGATTAGTATTTAGAAAATGGTGGATAGGGACCTTCCATTTTTTTAGGTAAAGTCTTTATCTCTTATATTCTATTATTTTCCTTGTTTTAAATAGGAGTATCTCATTCATTCATATCTTCTCAGGTGGTTACTTGGTTAGATTTATCAATTAAATTCTCTTCTAAGATTCTATCTATCGATACACCCCTAGAAAATAAAGTGGATTATCTTAATATTTTTTTTGGTTATCTAATAGTGGTTTCTATATTTTAGTATGTTTGGAGTTTCACAATTATGGAGATAATGAGTTTTGACATGATCTTTGGCATGCACTAGCTAACTAATTTTCATTCACACATCGATTATTAGTGGAGAAGAGTGTCATTTTCATGGAATAAGGGGTAAAGGTTTGTGCTGATTGATGAATGGGACATCGATGCAAGAAAAGTGGGATCATATATGCTTATATAAAATTATTTTCAACATAGGTTGGTGGCATGATCCTTACAGTGGATCATGTGACGATACCCTCATATTTCCCTCCAGTGGTAGACATGTACCAGGATGTCCTTTAGGAGGACTTATTGGGGTTACCTATAAATAGGGGAATTAAATTTGAGATCGATCTTGTGGTTGGTACATGCCCAATATTATATCCACCATATCTCATTCCATCGACTAAGTTGAAAGAGCTCATGGTGAGTCTTGGTGATCATGAGTCTAAGGGCTTCATCAAACAAAAAAACTTCCCTATGTGGTGCTTTGGTGTTGTTCTCCTAGAAATCATATGGTAGTCTTCATCTTTTTATGGAGTACAAAAATATCAATCAGATCATGGGGAAACAACTACCAATTTCCAATAATTGATTATTTTTTTGATTAGTTGAGGGGAGACCAGTGGTTTTATAATATTTATCTACATTTTGGATACCATCAGCTTTATTTTAGAGAGGATTATAGTTCAAAGATAGTATTTAGAAGCATTTATGGGTTGTATGAGTATATTGTTATACCCTTTAGACTGAAGAATGCACTGTAAGTGTTTATGGATCACATGAACAATATATTTTCCTATTCTTATATTCCTTTTTAATTATGTTTATTGATGAAATCCTTATATATTTAAAGACATCAGAATCACATAAAAGACACCTGGATATTGTGTTGGGTACAATTTAAGCACAACATATTTACATCAAATACTTGAAGTGTCACTTTAGGATATGAGAGGTTTTATTTATTAGGCACATGGTTTCTCAATTAAGGATATCAATTGATCAATAGAAAGTTGATGTTTTTATTTTTTTAGGCATAACCAATGAATGTATTTATGATTTAGAGTTTTCTTGGATTATTTCATTACTACAGGAGATTAATTCAAAACTTATCTCACTCGGAAACACCCATGAACACTCTTACTAATAAAGGAGTATTGTTCTAAAAAAATATTTGTGTGAAGAGGTTTTATTAGATATAAATAGAAGGTTGATGTCAACTTTGATCCTAACCCTTCCTGATCTAGGAGTTGGCTATGTTGGTACTACGATGTGTTTGGAATTATCTTAGGAGATATTATGATATAGGGTGATAAGGTTATCACTT
This sequence comes from Viscum album, assembly GCA_963277665.1. Lineage (NCBI taxonomy): Eukaryota > Viridiplantae > Streptophyta > Magnoliopsida > Santalales > Viscaceae > Viscum > Viscum album. Next base: position 634,869,201 of record OY728146.1, on the reverse strand, counting down.
ATGGGTATTTTCATCTATGACCCCATGTGTGTAACTACCCTAGTAATGACTTGGATTTAGGGGTTGTGGTCTATGCACTAAAATTTTAGTGATACTACCTCTTTAGTGATATATTTATCATGTATACATACCACAGGAGTCTACGGTATATTTTCTCCTAGTGTGGCCTGAATCTTTATAAGAGGCACTTAGTAGAGTATTTTCAAATGTTTGAATTTGATATGGAGGATTCTCTCGAAAAAGAAAATGTAGTTGTAGATGTGATGAGTAAAAAACACAGGAGGTGGGAGAGCGAACATCTGAAGATGGATAGAAGCTAATAACTTTTTTGAAAGAATGGTAGGTGGGAATAGATGAGGGTTGAGGGGAAATAGTTTATACAACCTTAGTGATCACATAATCATTGGTTGAGTAATTGAAGATCCATTGGTATATTGATCATTAATGTGGGGAAATACGTGATAAGTTGGAAGTAGGTGGATCTGTTTCAGGTTAGGCTTTAGAAAACCATGGAGTGCTTTTAGTTCATGGAAGTTTGATGGTTTATCTTCTATGAGATAGAATCTGATGAGATCCTCTCATGCTTCATATTGGTAAGTAAAACCAAGTTCAGCGAATATGTATCATTATGTTAAGCGGTAGTTCTAGTTTCCCGGCATAAAGAGAGACATCGCGAGTTTTTGTCTCTCATTGTCTGACTTGTCAAAGAATCAAAGGTGAGCATCAGAAACCTATAGGAATACTCTAGAAACTTCCAGTGCCTGTATATAGGTGGTATGAGGTGATGATAAACTTCATGAAAGGGTTTACTAGGACCCCAAGATGTTGAGACGCCATTTGTGTGGTTATAGATTGTTTGACTAAGGTAACTCACTACATACCGGTCTAATAGATATACTTAGTGGATGAGCTAGTCAAGCTATATATTTGAGAGATCGTGTGGATTCATGGAGTGAATTTGGGTGTAGTATATTATATAGACACATGGTCCACCTCATGGTTTTGACAGGGTTTATATAAGGTGATGGGTACCTAGTTGAAGCTTAGTATGACCTTTCATCCTCAGATTGATAGGTAGTCAGGAATAATGATTCAAACAATATAGGATATGATTAGAGTGTATATTCAATATTTTTGTGGATCTTTGGACAATATATTCACTTTGGTAGAGTTCACATACAATTAAATCTATCATTATTTGATTTAGATGGAACAGTTAGAGGCTCTGTATGGGTGTCGTTGTCATTCACCTCTCTGTTAGAATGAGGCAGGTGATTCTTCAGTTTTTGGGATGAGTATGGTATGGGAGAACTTAGAGTAGGTGAAACTGATTCAAAAATAGTTAGTTATAGATAAAAATAGGAATTATTCTTATTCTTTCTAAAGGAGACAATTTTTGGAGTTCACGGTGGGAAAAATGGCTTTCTTACATGTGTCCTCTTATTTGGGGCATAGGCATTTGAGGAGGCAATTCAAGTTAGAACCATGGTATGTTAGGTCATTCAAGATTGTCAAATGAATTGGGATAGTAACCTATATAATATACCTTCATCTATGGTTTCAAGGTATGTAAAATTTATTCTATGTGTCTCAAATTCGAATATATGAACCTAATCCTATTCATGTGCTAAACTGTGAGAATTTTTTACTATCATCAGATGCATATTTCGTAGAGAGATATATTCAGAAATTGGACCAAATCAAGAAGGTCTTATGTGTAGGACCCCGAGACACCCTGAGAGGGGAGGGGTGAATCAGGGTGTCGACTTTTTCTTCTTAAAGTTGTGGATCTTGTTCCCACATTGGTAGGAACTCGTTAAATCTGTATGATGGATATGATCAGTAATGAAACATTCACATGAAGAGAGATGACACAGCTATTTTTACTTGGTTCACCACTAAGGGCTACGTCCAAGGAGCATACGCCGACAAGTTTTCGGTCGTACCTAATTCCACTAATCTTCACTAGTTGTGGATTACAGTTGTTCGGGCACAGTCACTCTGTCCCAGGCTCACTGCCTTTACAAAGGTTCAGGGATAGCTCACTGCTTCCCTCGAGTCACTCCCATTGACTCCCCTAGGCTCACTGCCGTTGGTGAATTCTCACTCAGTTTATAGACGTGAAGGTCTCTTCAATAGATAGACATGAAGGTCCTTGTCTCCTGTTCAACATGAGACTTTGCTTGCATCAGAGTCCTGAGTTGATGCTCTGTTAAAGTCCAAATTCTATCCACTGATGAATACCCCCTTTTCCCTTGTCCACTGGGCAAACAACCTTTGGAAATGGCCTTCACAAAGTACCCTACTTCGCAAGGCTCCCAATTTTTCAAAGCTCAAACAAGCCTTCGCGGAGTCCCTGCCTTTTTGTGAAGCTCAATCGCGAAGCACTCTCGCGATGCTCCAGCCTTCGCAATGCTTGGCTATCGCGGAGCTCCTGCCTCTTCGCGAAGCTCACTGAGCCAATGCGGGGCGCATGCCTTTTGTGGAGCTAGAATAGCCGCCGCGAAGCTCCTCTTTCACGAAACACATTGCCTTCGCGAGAGACCTTTGCGAACCGAGAGCAAAGGACTTTCTCTGAAATTCTATCTGCTTCTCTTGAGGGGGTCGGCCTCTATTTATAGGCGATTCCATCGACCCTCGAACTTTCCGCGTGAAGTCAACGCCACGTCATCTCAAATCGCGAAGCTCCGAAGTTTCCGCCGGAATTCTGTCCAAATCGCGAAGCACCTTGGCAATTTTCGGATCACGGAGCTCGTTGTAATTGTGGAGTGTCACCGTCATCATTCCTTCGTGCCTTCACCGCGAAGCTCCCTCGCAAATACCTTCACCGCCACGATGCGCTTCAACTCTCCTGTTCGCGAAGCTTTGACGTAATCGCGAAGACTCACCGCCTCCATTATTCTGGTCTTCGCGATTTCCAAACCATGCATCCTCTCTTCGTGAAATTCATGCCTTTTCCATATTAAATTATTATCTTCATGGAAATCCACTTTTCGCGATGCTCAGCAACTTCCAGATTTTGGACCCCAAAAATTTGGCAAACACTGGGAAATGGCGCCGCCTTCAATACTATTGTCTTCTTGAACGGTATGATCTCTTTGCTGGTGCACGATCTGAACTTCCATTGATGATTGACAACAAACACAAACCATACTCCAAATCATGCATAGAATACCATGGTTCCAACATTATGATGAAATATTATTACACTTATTTGGTTCCTATGGTAGTATGGACATTTTAAAGAAGATACATGGGAGTGGAAAATATACATTCTAGAGTAGTGTCCTGAGTTGTTCAAGAAGACATCTGGAGGCACTTCTCAAGAATGAGAAGTGTTTAGTGGGGTATATTCGTAACAACCTCAATCTCAATTTATGATACCTTTAAAGTTTTTTCACATGTTAAGGGTGTAATTAACCAAGTGGAGGCTTGTTACGGGTGTTTGAAGAAGGAAATAACTCAAAGGCTAGAAATTTTGGCTCCGGGAGCGGTTATTGACATGAATGTATTCTGGGATTAAATCCATGAATTTCATTCAAGACATGAAATATATTCATGACATTAATGATTAATTCATGAATAAATGGTATTTGGGATTTTATTCTAAGGTGATGTGTTTTTAGGCATATCTCCCAATCTAAAAGTTCATGATGTGAATCCTAAATTCATGCCATGAATGTATCTAATTTTAGATGATTTAATTTCTTGAGTGCTCAATTAATTTCATATTTGCCTCTTTTAGTAATTTTCTAAACCCTAGGCTCTCTCTGGATGTTTTTTTCTCTCTTCTCCCCCTCCAACTCCATTATTTGATGCTTGAATGCCTATTGCATCCAATCCAGTAATGTTTTCTTTTATCATGATCAATTATCTTCTCTTCTACTTGATTTAAATCACTTAAATAGCCAACATCTTGGTAGTATCTAAGTGTTTTGGAAATATCTAATGAGGTTTTTGATGATCGTTGATGAAATAGACATCTGAATTAAAGTATTTAGCTTATATGTAATGCTTGGACCAAGACCACTATTGGTAATAGATCTTCCATGGTGATTTGATCTTTCCCTAACCTTTTTGGGTGTGGTTACTCTTATAACTCAATCCTAGAGTCCAAAATATTTCAAAACAGTAATGGTTCTAGGATTTGATGGTGTTTCCATACTTTTACGGTGAACCTTTCCTTGATCGTTGTTATTGCACCTAGGGTAGGAATCCCTTGACTTTAGTGCATGTTTTATACGGCTAATTGAAATGATTTTTGGTGTGTGTGTAGCCCTAAAAACCCTATGTCTAATTCGTGATCGCATGAAATGTGTGTGTGTGTGTGTCCTTGAACATTGATTTACATTATACACATGTATATTTTTATAGCTAATGATTCATTCTTGATACGATATGATTTTGATATGTAATTGGTATCCTGTATTATATGTGTCATTATTTTTCATCTATAGTTGAGATTATAAGTTGAGACCATTTGGACTATACCCCTAGACATATGTGGGAGACATTTTTCAGTATATACTTGGGCTATCCCAATCAATGGTACATGTTAAACATGTTTCTAGGATATCTTCTCGAGGGGGGCACCGGTCATACGAAAATTACTTCTTCTATCATGGTGTTGAAGATTATAGCACCCATATTTGAGGGCTCGTCTAGTTTTTTACTTGTGTGATGTGTTTTTTATGTTTATACCTTTTTTACGTTCATGGAATGCATTTTTATATCTTATAAATTGATTTTTAAGGGTCATTGGTAGTGTCCTACTAAGTCTTGAGCTCACACCCTACTCATTTATTTCAGTGTGATTTTAGATTTCATGACTAGGGATCCAGTGAAGGTCAAGGGCCCTATGGTAGATGACAGATCTAGTTAGATGGAGGATGGAGATGATGCTGGATAGATCTTGGGCTGGATATTGATACCTTTTTTGGCTTACTCGTACTTTAGATCCTTTGTTTAGTTTTGGTTCATTTATATGACATGCCATTTTGATACCACATGGGTTGGGATTTCAACAAAAAAAATTACTACTCAGATGATTATTATTTAATTCATTATTAATTGATTATTGGTATCACTCTATTTTTATACTCTGATGTTACCCAGTATTGAGGGCATAGTCTCCCCACAACACTCCTTTGGCCCTCATGACTAGTCATAAACCTCTTACATACAGTGATCCATGCATAAGGTCATGTGGAATACCTAGATCAGACCCATTGGTTTAGGTGGTGGTGTTACATCTATGAGGATAGATAGTTCTTGGACATTCCTTGCATTAGGAGCTTTTGTCAAGGGTAGGGGTCTTTATACAAACTGTTAAATCATGGATCTTTTGAGATAGTTATGCATGTATTATCTTCAATGATCCAGCTACATATACCTATATTCAAGTAGAGCATTTACTGGTCATTTAATCTTGATCATTCCATAGTTTTATCCATGAAATATGATTATGTTTAACAAAACAAGGTAGTCTAAGAAACATTCATATAGTATATTCCCATATTTATTTTGAGGATCTTGGGTAGCGAAATCAATAAAGATCAAACTAGAAATCTTGAACTATGAGATAAATGAAGTGGAGAATATGAGTTATAAAGATTTAGGAGAAGCTAAAGATTTATACTGAAATATCAATGTATGAATTCATATTAATCAATTACTGAGAAGAAATCCATGTGATACAATGGAATGAAGAATATAGTGAGCTTGTGTGCTCATTTTTCATGTGAATAAGAAGAAGGCTTCCTAGGTAAATCATGATATAAGAATTCATGAGAAACTTAGGAAGATAAGAATGGTGAAGATATGTCAGTTACTATATATTAGCATGCAGTTATTATGTGTAGTTGTTATAGATCAAGTTGTGAGATAATGTTAATTATCTTGGGAGTTTTAAAATGTTGATTCTTGAGGAATTTTAAATGTGAATAAGTTAAGTCTAGATATTGTGGATCAAATTGAAGACTATAAAGTACAATATATAAGGGTTTTAAATTAAAAATAATCTTAGTTATCTAAGATATTATATTTACATGGTATTTTGAATACAAATGGAAGAGGATAACATGGAAAGAAGTATCTCACATTGTGATAGTTTTATTATGATATATATTCTTATAGTTCAGAAAATTATTATGATGTTAGAGAGGTTAGAAAATGTTATTCAAGATAGAATATTTTTGTTTCAAGAAGAATGAGACTCAACTTTGTGATTATCATCCACATACACTTGTTGTGCGTTGAAACCAAGTTTAAGAGAACCAGTGCAAGTTATATTCATTGAAGAAGATGAAAATAGAATAGGGAAGAAGAGAATAGAATAAAAGAAGGGGTTGTGTATATCTATTTTAATTAAAATAATACAAGGAAGGATAATCACTTATAATTTCTACTGTGAAGTGTAAAACCTTGATTTTTTAAAATAACATAATATTCAATAGCATATATGACACGCAACACCAAGTTTAAATGACCCATGAAATATATTACCCTTATAACCTAGATGTTAAATTTGTGGGTATGAATAGTATTAACTGATTTATAAAATATATATATAAAGGTCCTAATCAATATAAATTTATTTATAAATAAGCACTCAACTTTTAATAAATATATTTTATTCTATAAAAAATATATTTCCTTCAAAAATGATTTTTATTACTTTTTACATAAAAAATATTATAATTAATTTATGGACATTATTAAAATTTCATTTTATTAAATAAAAATAAATTTTAAAATCATCAATTTTAAATTAACATAGGGTAAAATTTTGGTATTTTTCTAAAAAAATTATTTTTCGGTGAATAGTGAAAATTACTGATTTTTCAAATACTATAATTTATTTTCATTAAATAGAATAATTTAAAAGTTGCATTATATTTTTTTAATTATTATAAAATTTAAATATGTACCATTTTATTTACAATAATATAATTAATTTCATTTTAATCATCAATTTTCATGATTTTGGTATAAGTTTATTTTTATGCTTAAAAATGCAGTTTTCTACAAACTATTTTTAAATGAATATAGTTTATCCATTTTAATTAATTAAAATAAGCCCTATTAAGTATTTTTGGGCAAAAATTCCTCAAGGTATCATTGAAGCATTTTTTAGGTAATTGTGTTTGTTGACAAAGTGGACATCTGTGTGGTGATTGTTGACAAAGCAAAACAATGACATACAAATTTGTTGAAAAGGGGGATTTCATGGTGGAATGTTGAGTTTAAGAGCTGTGGTTAACGATCAATGTTTTATTTAAGAACTTAGACAAGGGAATGGATGATCTGGAGGCGGTACAAAAAGAACAGATACAAGGTGGCTCCATTTTCCAGTGTTTGCCAAATTTTTGGGCCTGAAAATCGACAAATGATGAAAAGTGGATTTTGGGAAAGGAACTTGTGCGCCGTGTACTTTATGGCTTGAAAACTTGTGCACCATATTTTTTTCAAGATCAAATCATCAAAATATGGCAAAGGGATAAGGGTCGCGCAAGTATTGAGTTGGTCGCGCAGGTGACTTGCGCACCAAGAGAAAGGACTTGCGTGTCAGTGCCTAGGAGGATTGAAAACTTGCGCGCCTATTGTTTTTCAAGATTAGAACTCAAAATATGGAAAAGGAAAGAGGTTCGCGAAAGTTTGGAAGTGGTTCGTGCAAGTGACTGGCAGGGGAAGAGACCTGCGTGCCGAGACTTGCGCGTCGAGGGTTGACTTGTGCGCCATCGTGCAGGGTGGTCAAATTGCCTATAAATACTGGACCACCCCTCCTCATTTCCCAATGAAGGTCAACACTTTGAAGAATCAGAGCTCCCATCGCGCAGGTGTGGTGGTCGTGCAAGTGGTGGTGTGTCGCGCAAGTGGGACTTGCGCGCCAGATTTGAAGAAGGGCGGTTGTTGTTAGTTGCACACCAATATTGGTTTGGGCGTAAAGGGAAGTGAGTCACACAAGTTTGGAGTTGCAAAAGCTTGTGTCGCGCAAGTGTCTAAGGTAGAATTGCGCGCTATTTGTGAATTGCACACCGATACTTGCGCGCCGGATTAGACTTGCGCGCTAAGTAAGGTTGTTTTTCCAACAGTGTTCTCGGGCTATGTGGAAGCTGGAAGTTTGCCTGATACCTTCGGTGCAAAGAGAGATTCATCTACAGGTGAAAGTTGGACTTCAACATAGCATATACATACAGAGGAAGATGCATGTCTTCATGCAAATGAAGAGACCTACAAATCTATAAACTGTGAGTGGATCCTTTCCGAAGTGGTGAGCAAAGGAAGAGGAAGAAGGTAATCCTCTCCACCGGCAGTGAGCCAGAGAGAGAGAAATAGGGAGTGACCCTTGGAAAAGTAGTGAGATGACCCTAAACCTTGTAAAGGCAGTGAGCCTGGGAAAGATTGATTGTTCCCGAACCTTGTAATCCATAACTAGTGAAGTTTAGTGGAATTTGGTATGACCAGCAACTTGTCGGCGTATGCTCCTTGGATGTAGCCCAGTGAGGGTGAACCAAGTAAAAATTGTTGTGTCCTGTGCATGCTTTACTTTCTGTTTATATTGTGCAATAGGAAAGAGAGAGAAGAGTGTTTTTCTTAACAGTGGAACAAGATCATAACGGGTTTTAATTTTAAATTAGTCATACCCTGATTCACCCCCCCCCCTCTTAGGGTATTCAACCTTGTAGACCTAACAATTGGTATTAGAGGGAAAGGTTGATATTTGTTCTTATCTCAATGGAAATCACTAATAATAAAGGGATTCCGATCTTCGACTGATGTAATTTTCAGATATGGAAGAATCGAATGCAACACTATTTCCGGTCTTTGGGAATGGATGTGTTTTCAGTAGCTATGCATGGTATCACAGCTGATATTAATAGTGGTTCATTATTAGAAGCTAAGCATAGAGAGTTGGATGCTGATGAAAAAGCAATAAATGCCTTAGGGGATCCATTTCCAATCCCATCTACACAAAGGTGATGTCATTCAAAACATCACATTCCATGTGGGAAAACAATTGAATATATATAAAGGAGATACAAAGGTCAGAGAGGCAATGCTGCAAGTGCTGTGGAATAAGTATAAAGATCTGAAGATGAACCCGAATGAGTCTATTGATGCATTATTTGATAGGGTAAATATTATTGTGTAAGATATGCGGGGACTTGGTGAAGTCATTGAAGACATAAAGATTGTAAATTGCATCTTGAGGAAGCTTCCACCTCAGTTCAATCCGAAAGTTTCAGTACTAGAAGATAAAGATCCCAAAGAGCTGACATTGGACAATTTGCACAGTACCTTGGTTGCATATAAGATGAGGAATGATGATAACGAGGCTGTGGAAAAGGGGAAATCCAAAGAGATGGCATTTAAGTCCATGAAGAAGCTCACCATTGAAGATTCTCAGGAAGAAGAAGAGACAGATGAGGTGATTTCATTCCTTTCTTCAAATCTGCAAAGAGGAAAAGGAAAGTTTAAAGGGAAACTTACACTAGCATGCTTTCGATGTGGAAAGGTTGGTCATCTTGCGGAAAGGTGCCCCAAAAAGTTTCAAGATAATGATAATGATGATGACAAAGTTTAAATTCCCAAGAAGAAGTCTTCAGCATTTGTGAAAGGGAAAAAGCAATTCAAGAGAAATTTCTTCAAGAAGAAGAATATTCTTTCACAAGAAATAGACAGTTCAGATGATTCTGAGGATGAAGAGGTTGAGGAGTTTAAAAATTGTAAATATCATGGACAAAATGCAATGGTGGCTGTTTTCAGTAGTGCTCAATAAAAGGAAGAAACTGACACTGATAAAGAAGAAGAAGAAATTTAAGGTAGAGTTGACATGTAAGATGAATTAGAAGCATCTCTTGAAGAGATAGATATTTGGAGAGAAAAAACAAAAAAAATCCAACAAGGTGGTACATGATGCCAAACTATAAATGCAACAGAAGGAAGATGAGAATTCCAAGCTTGTAAAAGAAATTGAAAACCTTAAGTCTTCAAGGACAGAGAGAACATAAAAGGTTGATGAGCATAAGCTCAATATTGAAGAATAGAAAAGGGAGATTGATGGCTTGAATGGAAAATTGAAAGATCACGTCAAGCGTATTGAAGAGATTGAAGAGGAAGTTTTCGGTCTACAGAGAAAAGTCAAAGACCAGGAAAAACATTTTATTCCTAACACATTTCTGGGAAGGTGGGTTTTTACAAAGACTGAAAAGATGAAATAGGAGCCTAGTAGTTCAGAAGGGAAGAAGCAGCAATTGAGCTCAGAAGTTAAGGCTGTTTCAGGGCTTAATCAGAAACAAAAATCTGTGACAATTGAGGTCAGACCGCAAGCACCCTTCCTAAAATTGAAGGTTGATTTGGGCACAAAGAAAAATTAGAATATTCATAGATCTCAAAGGGAAAATCATAGTGCTGAAGTAACACTATGGAATGCACCTTATATCATGTGTTATTGTTGTGGGAAGATGTTACATTCACAGTATGCGTGTTCCATAGCCAAGAGATATAGAAGGGAACAAGAACAGAGGTGGTATCCAAACAGAGAACAGTTTTTCAAAACATATTTCGAAGGACACTGTTTTTGGTGTGGAGGATTTAGGCACATAGCTAGGTACTGCACTTCGACCATTCAGAGAAATGTGCCAAAGAAAAATCAAAATGTACGCAAGCAGCAGATAAATAAACCAACAAGTGGGTTAAAAATGTAGAATAGATTTGCAGCTCTGCAAGATGAAGCTGGTCCATCATACTCTGAGAAAGAACAGAAGCCTCAATCCATGCCAAGTGTGAAGAAAAAAGTATGGACCAAGAAGAAGAAAAATGAGAAGGCCGTGGTGGAAGAGATTACCCTTAAATAATCAGATCGATCTGGTGTGTGGATCCTTGAAAGTGGTTGCACATCCCACATGACAGGTAATAAGGATCTTGTTACATGCATAAAATATGACAAAGAAGAAGTTGTCAAATTTGGAAACGATGATGGCCTGAAGATTGTTGGATTAGGGAAATCCAATTTTGGGGGCAAATAAATGAGACATGATGATGTCTTGGTAGTAGAGGGTATTAGTCATAACTTCCTCAGTGTCAGTCAACTATGTGACTCTGGGAACTCTATCCGATTTACCAAGAAGATGTGTGTTGTGAAAGGAAAAGATGAAGCAGTTGTTCTGTAGGGAAAAGGGACAAAGGGAAATCTTTACCTTATGGGTGGGGAAGAAGATACAAGTCTTTTATTCAGAGAGGAAGAAAAGAAGTTGTGGCATAAGCGACTTGGTCATCTATTCCAACCATCTATAGAAGATCTGGTAAAGTGTGATGTTGCTAGAGACCTTCCCAAACTATCACGTGATCGCACTCATACGTGTGATGCTTGTCAACAAGGGAAGATCATCAGAAAGACATACATGCCAAAGGAATATAAATCAACTAGAGTTCTCGAATTGGTGCATACTGATGTATGTGGACCTATCTCACCATGAGCTATAAATAGGAAAAGGTACTATGTTCTTTTCATTGATGATTATAGCAGAATGGCCTGGGTATTTTTCATTACCCATAAGACATAGGTGTTCAGTTGCATAAAGCAGTACAGGAGGGAATCAAAAAGGATGATTGGGCAGAAAATTTTGAAATTTCGTATAGATAACGGTACAGAATTCACAAACATTCAAGTGGAAGAATATCTCAAGAAACATGGGATAAGGCATCAAGTTTTATCAGTGAGAACTCCCCAACAGAATGGAGTTGTTGAAAGGAGAAATCGGATCATCAACAACATGGCCAGAACAATGCTTATTGAAAAGGACCTACCAGAGAAATTTTGGAAGGAAGTAGTTTTGACATCGGTCTATATTTCAAACAGGTATCTGTTGTGTCTGAAGCAAGGGAAGACTCCGTATGAAATGTGGTACAGAAAGAATCCAATGTTGAAATACTTTCGAATCTTTGGAAGTAAGTGTTTCATTATCAACAAAGAAAATCACAGGAAGTTTGAGTTATGAGGAGATGAGGGGATATTCCTTGGATACTCAGGGAAAAGCAAAGCATATAAATGCTTCAAAAAAAGGTTGGGAAAATTTTTTGAGAGCAATGATGTCACTATAGTTGAAAATGAACAGAATTCTCAACGACCCAGTGAACAGTTTCTGGATGAAAGTGATGATGAGGTAAGAAACACAGGGGGAGTAGAAGTGGCAGAGGCTGACTCAGAAGAAGATACTGATGATGAACAAGAAAGTGTCAAGTTTGTTTCTACAAGGAATCCAAAGAGTCGAGCTGAAATTGATAGGCAAAATATCATTGGTGATCAGATAGCTCCAGTTTAGACTCGAAGAATGAAATCATTACAGAAAACATCTTTTTTATCTCAGGTGGAGCTGAAATGTTTTTCCGATGCAGTTGAAGATGAAAACTGGGTTCAGGCTATGAATGAAGAGCTTGATCAAATTAAAAAGAACCAGACGTGGGAGATTGTTTCGAGGCCAGCAAACAAGAATTTCATTGGGACTAAATGGGTCTATCACAACAATATTAATGAAGATGGAATAGTTATTCGGAACAAAGCATGGCTAGTGTGCAAGGGATAGTCCCATATAGAGGGAATAGATGTTGATGAGACATTTTCACCGGTTGCAAGGCTGGAGACAATCAGACTATTTTTTCCATAGTAGTGCAAAGAAAGTTCAAAGTGTTCTAGATGGATGTCAAATATTCATTCTTGAATGGTGTTCTGGAAGAGGAGGTGTATATTGAGAAGTCAGATGGTTTTCTTATTCATGAGGATGAGAACAAAGTTTTTAGGCTAAAGAAGGCGTTGTATGGGATGAAACAAGCACCAAGGGCATGGTACTCATGGCTTGATCAGTACTTGAAGAAGCTTGGTTTCCAGCGCAGAGGAGTTGATTACAATCTCTATTTCAGCAATGAAAGTAATCAAATGATGATGGTGCTGGTCTATGTCGATGACATAATTTTTGGCAGATCAGATGAAGCTCAGTGCAGACAATTTTCTTAATTCATGAAAAATGAGTTTGAAATGTCAATGATTGGAGAGATAACATTTTTCCTTGGCTTACAGGTGACACAAGGAAGTAATGGAACTTTCATTTCTCAATCCAAATACACCAAGGAGGTTCTGAGAAGGTTTGGAATGGATAATTCCAAGGATATGAAGACTCTGGTTGCTACCTGGATGAAATTATCAAAAGATGAGGATGGCAAGGCAGTTAATATTACCGAATATAGACAAATTATTGGGAGCTTGTTGTACTTGACCGCAACAAGTCCTGATATTGTTTTCGTCACATGCCAAGTAGCGAGATATCAGAGTAATCCCAAAGAAATTCATATGCTTGTAGTGAAAAGAATACTATGATATATCTAGGGCACAGTGGATTTTGTCTTGACATATACTGACAAATCTCAGACAGAGTTATTAGGATATACTGATGCAGACTGGGCTGGTTCAGTGGATGATAGAAAATCAATGTCAATTGGTGCATTCTATCTTGGTGGATTGTGTATTTCTTGGCTTAGCAAGAATCAAGATTTCATTTCATTGAGCACTGCGAAATCTGAGTATATTGCGGCCACTCAAGCATGCACACAGTTATTGTGGATGAAGCGGCAGCTTGAAGATATAGGAGTTGAAGTGAAGTCTCCGATCGGAATCCAGTGCGATAACTCAAGTGCTATCAATCTTAGAAAAAATCCCATCCATCACTCAAGGACCAAGCACATTGATATCAAATATCATTTCATAAATGAGAAGGTTGAGCAGGGAATTGTGAAGTTGGAGTATGTGCCTACAGAGCTACAGGTTGTAGACATTCAGACAAAGGCCTTACCCATGGAAGCTTTTGAGAGGCATCGACTGGCTCTGGGAGTTCAGTCGACTCCCCACACTTCAAATAGTGTGTATTTGGAAGTCACCCCCTCTCCTCGAGGTATGATGTGTTTTTCTCTAATGTACTGATATGTGTTCTCTACTCTGCTACAGACTGCAAAGGAGTGTCCTATGGGTTCATTGACAAAGGGGGAGAAAATAGTGATTGTTCAAGGGGGAGACAGTGTAGAGATTTGAGACATCATGACAGATATGGGGAGAAGCTGATAGGTGGATTATCCAGATAGGGGGAGTTGAAGTTAGTTGAACATGCTTAGCCAGATCTTAGCTTGGACAACACAGGAAATAGGGCTAAAGAGGTTTTGAAGCTGACAAGGGTTGAAGTTGTGAACAGAAAGGGGGAGCGTATAAAATCTGACGATGCTAGAAGTGATTGATCAAAGAATAGATATCACGACAGCTAAGGATCGTGATAAAAGCATAAGAGTGGTGTTGGAAGAATATTTTCAAAAATTAGTATCAGTTTGGTAAAAATTGGTATCAGTTTGGTGTTAACAATGGGTGTAAGAGATGAAGTGATTCATTGATGAAATTTTCATTTACTCTTGTTTCTCACATTGAGCATTGCTCATGTGGGCTTAGAGTATGTGTTGAGTAAATCCTTGATCGTTATCAGAATCGCAATGAGGCGAATGGTGGCTGAAGAATCAACGATGTATCTTTTTATGGAAGAGTTGTCAACAAACCCAAAGGGGGAGATTTTTGGGAAAAAATCCCTCAAGGTATCATTGAATCATTTTTGAGGTAATTGTGTTTGTTGACAAAGTGGAAATCTATATGGTGATTGTTGACAAAGCAAAACAATGACATAAAAATTTGTTGAAAAGGGGGATTTCATGGTGGAATGTCGAGTTCAAGAGATATGGTTAACAATCAATGTTTGATTTAAGAACTTCGACAAAGGAATGGATGATCTGGAGGTGGTACAAAAAGAACAGATACAAGGTGGCTCTGTTTTCCAGTGTTTGCCAAATTTTTGGGCCTGAAAATTGACAAATGAAGAAAAGTGGATTTTGGAAAAGGGACTTGCGCGCTATGTACTTTATGGCCTGAAAACTTTCACGATATATGTTTTTCAATATCAGATCATCAAAATATGTCAAAGGGATAAGGGTCGTGCAAGTATTGAGTTGGTCGCACATGTGACTTGCGCGCCAAGAGAAAGGACTTGCGTGCCGGTGCCTAGGAGGATTGGAAACTTATGCGCCTGTTGTTTTTCAAGATCAGAACTTCAAAATATGGAAAAGGAAAAAGGTTCGCGCAAGTTTGGAAGTGAGTCACGCAAGTGACTAGCAGGGGAAGAGACCTGCGCGCCGAGACTTGCGTGTCGAGGGTTGACTTGCGTGCCATCGCGCAGGGTGGTCAAATTGCCTATAAATACTAGACCACCCCTCCTCATTTCCCAACAGAGTTCAACACTTTGAAGAATCAGAGCTCCCGTCATGCAGGTGTGGTGGTTGTGCAAGTGGTGGTGTGTCGCGCAAGTGGGACTTGCGCGCCAGGTTTGAAGAAGGAAGGTTGTTGTTAGTTGCACGCCAATATTGGTTTGAGCATAAAGGGAAGTGAGTCGCGCAAGTTTGGAGTTGCAGAAGATTATGTCACGCAAGTATCTAAGGTAGACTTGCGCGCCATTTGTGACTTTTGCACCGATAATTTCACGCCGTATTAGACTTGTGCGCCAAGTAAGGTTGTTTTTCCAGCAGTGTTATCAGGCTGCGTGGAAGCTAGAAGTTTTCCCGATACCTTCGGTGCAAAGAGAGATTCATCTACGGGTGAAAGTTGGACTTCAACAAAGCATCTACATACAGAGGAAGATGCATTTATTCATGTAAATGAAGAGACCTACAAGTATATAAACTATGAGTGGATCCTTTCTGGATTAGTGAGCAAAGGAAGAGGAAGAAGGTGATCCTCTCCACTGGCAGTGAGCCAGAGAGAGAGAAATAGGGAGTGACCCTTGGGAAAGTAGTGAGCTGACCCTAAACCTTGTAAAGGCAGTGAGCCTGGGATAGAGTGACTGTGCATGAACCTTGTAATCCACAGCTAGTGAAGTTTAGTGGAATTTGGTACGACCGGCAACTTGTCGGCGTATGCTCCTTGGACATAGCCCGGTGAGGCTGAACCAAGTAAAAATTGTTGTGTCCTATGCATGCTTTACTTTCTGTTTATATTGTGCAACAGTAAAGAGAGAGAAGAGTGTTTTTCTTAACAGCGAAACAATATTAGAAGGAGCTTTAATTTTAAATTAGTCATACCCTGATTCACCCCCCCCCCCCCCTCAGGGTATTCAGCCTTGTGGACCTAACAAGGATATATTTAAATTAAATTAATATATTATACGTCTATTTATATAAATTTAAATTCATATAATTATTATTACTATTCATAAAGTTAATATAATATCATTTACTGCTTGAAAAATGCATTTCTTGAAAAATCTTTTTTCGAAAGGTTTTGTGAGTTTAATTTTAAATTGAATTATGAAAATTAAGTTTTTTTAATTTGATAAAATTTATTACATATTTTGAGTCATTATAATTAATATTAGGTAATAATTTGAACATAATATTGGTCATAATGAATAGTAAAAATAGTAAATAAACTAGTTATCGCGGTAAAAAACTAAAATAGTAAAAGTGAGTAACATTTGAGGTAAATGGAATAACATGTTTAAAAAATGATTATTTTTTAATTTTGGAGGTTTTTATCAACCATATAACCCCTCCAATCCATTATTTATCAATTTTTTAGGCACTTTTCTTGAGGGTGACTTCTCATTATTGAATGGTTTTTGGTATTTACAAAAATGTCACTCCTACTCATTATAAAAGGTCACCCAATCCCCTCATTTAATCACACATCTAAAGCCATTTGGATCAACCAAACCCTAAAAAAAATCTCTCCCCAAAATCCTTATTCATTTTTTGGAGCTTCTATTCTTCCCAAAATACCAACCCTGGGGTCCTTGATAAGAGATCCAAAGGAGGTTCTTCTAAGCGAAGGAAATCATCTTCACCGAGATACTTCTTTTTACTACTTCTTTTCCCACCATCAATTATTTTATAAAAATTACCAGTATATCATATATACTGAGATTTTATTATGTTTATCTAATAATATCTATCCATATTCTCTTCCATCAAATAAGAAACTAAACCATCGTCCATGTGTACGACAGACTATCACCTCATGAACTGATATAATTTGTTATACATCATCACATATCATGGATACTCATGATGATAAATTTAACTTTTATATATGATATTCATGAAATATTTATCATTATATAGATTAACATATCATATACCTACTTATCTTACCATTCATTGAAAAATTATAACATTATTTGTTTGTACGGAGAACTACCACCTTACGAAGAGATGTGATTCATTTTTATTACTGCACCACATAGATGGTATATTTAATAGTATGTAAAAAATAATAGGATATTTATGATATAATTATAATTCTTGAAATATAAAATAACACTTACCTTATTTCTATCATGATCATTAAAAAAGAAAGAAATGTTACTCATGCATACGTACAACCTACCGTCTCCATGATCGTAACATAGTTCATTCTTCCTAATCATATTTTATGGTTGGTTTTAAAATTATAATTTATGTATAAAAATTATAATTAAATAATTATTATTATTTTTTATATGATGGAAAAATGACTCATTTGACCATGGTCAATACACTGATGTCATTTTGAAATTATGAACTGAGCGTCCTCAAAACACCCTACATGGACATAACTGAATAAGTAATTAAATATGTAATTAAAATAAATAAATTAAATGGTTTAAGTATAAGTTATTAAACCTAGAAAATGATATTAAGAAAATAAATAATCAATATAAGTTTATTATATTGGAGATAAAGGACATATACGAAAAGTCTATACATATGGTGAGGGATTCTGTCTCAATTTCCTTTCATTGAGGAATATTTTAATTTTAAACACCAATTTATTTTATATGTTGTATATAATTACCTTTTAAATGTTATATAGTTAATAATTCATACTTTATTGTATTTTAAGTTTCAATTCAAATTATTTCATCCAAGGGGATTTGTCGTGAATGTTACTAAGTGGTAAGTGGTTTCATAACTCAATTTTTTCATTGGGTTATATTACTTATTCACTATATTTGATATTATAAGATTATGTGTGTAATTTATTTTTATTATTTTATGTCACATAACCACTTATTCTATTTTTATTTACATTTGATACACATAATCAATTCATTGATTAATCATCACTTCAATTTTATGATCATTGTAAGGGTTCTTTATCTCAAATTATCTTCTTTGGGACATATGTTATGTTATACATCTATCTTATTTTATGAGGTTTATATACTACACCTTTTATATTTTATATCATGAATCTCTTTATATTCATGGTATTTAATGTTTCATTTTAAGTTATATATTTCATGGGGCTTATGGTTTAAAAGTTACCAAAGTGGTAAGAGATTTGTGTTTCAATATTTTTTTAATCATAATTGTTTATGATTAAATTTATATTAAAGGAAATTATTTGATAATTGACTAATAAAACCTTTTAATTTTCTTCTGATCTAGTTATTCATGAATTTTTCATACAATAGTACTGTTTTTCTCTCTTTGGTACTTAAAATGATTGATATTTTTTTTAAGAAAATCCAACTGTATTTCTCTTTTCAATCAAAGATGTTGTGTCTTCTATATATATTTTTTCTAAAAATATTTCCAAGAATTTTTTTAACATTATCTAAATGATTTATTAAATAATTTTTTATCCATGTTATAATTTTTACAAAATAGTTTGAAAGGAATCTTCTTGTCGTTTTCTGAACGAGGTACTTTTAAAATTTTTCCAACAATGTGAAATGAATGTTTTTTTATCTTATATAGCATGTATGAAATTAACTATATTCATGATCACTAAATTATTTGAATATTACTTTATAAGTTTCCATGGTTATTTTTAAATAATTTTTTTTTCTATATTATTTTGTAATTTTTTTGGATTTTAAAGAAGTGATTTCAAAGTGAAAAGGGTATTTTCCTCAAAAAATATTCCTTGTAATCTTTTAAAGACATTTTTATCAATGAAAAAAACCTTTGATGTTATGGATTGATTCTAAATTAGGTATATATGTATCTCATATATATAACTATCTTATTATCTCTTACTTTCATGGGGTAATTCATGCCTTATGTTCATCTCTCAAATTCTTTCATTATGAAATTTCCTTTGATTATGATATGAGAAAAGATTATGCAATCCATTTCTTTCCATGGTTAATTATTATGTTTATGTCTTATGATTGATTTCATTTTATAGAACACATAATCTTAAAAATTTTATGATGGGAATTCCTAGATAGTGATCTAATTAATTGGTTAAATATTTAGTCTTATGTGGCGTCATGTATGGGATTGTAGAGTAAACTTAATCTATTATGGGATTTTTTCTACCATGTGATATTATCTAGGCAGTTAGCCTTGATTATTTTTTATGTCATGTTATATGTTTCTTCTATATTTCATATGATTCCATTATCTTATTATACCCTTTTATTTATGTTATTATCCCATGTGATTACTCTTTAGCCTTCTCTTTTATGATATCATGTTATACTTTTGACTCACAAGTTATGCTTCCTTATTATGTTTATTTCCTTACTGGGCTTTTTAGCTCACTACTTTTGTCTATATATTCCCCAGGTTATCCCATGAATTATAGAAAATTGGAAGTATTTATGATATAGTTATGGAGAATAAAATAAAAAGGTTATATTTTAGTCTCAATTTGATGTATTATGAACCTAATCTTCCAAAGAAACTAGGCCTCATGGTATTTGGGTTGTAATTAATGGATCTTTATATTAAAAATCAAGTAATAATATGTGTAAAAGGATTGGGTCACTATAAATGTTATCATATAAAGGTATAGATATTTTTTGGTATTAGGACAAGAATAATTTAGTGGGAACCCTATGGTAAATTATAAGGATAATTCTAAGTATATGAAAATATCCTAGAATTTTGGTGCAGTTTAGAGCAAGTGGTTTCCAAGAAATTATATCCATGTATGGATATTATAAGTGGATGTGGATTTGGTAAATTTTTACTTAGGTGTAATAACTATGAAAAGTGAGCATTGGGCTTTGACTTCATTGTCGCCTGGTTTATGACAACGGGACTTGCTGCACACCTAGTTTGACACTCTCGGGGATATGTTTTGGAAATTAATCAGAACTTTATGAACCATCGTGAAAGAATTGAATAAATGATAATCATGTGTGACATAGGTTAAACCTAAATTGTCTTGTATTGATAAGTCTAAGGTTGATCATAAGATTAAAGGAGTAAATACATCTTTTTAGGTTTTAAGTTATGGACGTATAAGATGATTAAGAGTATTTTGGGAGACATTTATGGTAAAATAACCTTTGAGATTGGTATGGGTCTTAGTAAAAAAATATTTTATAAATAATGACTTTATATTTTGTTGACATAAGTTTAATGGTATTGGTAACCTTTAGGGTTTATATTATCTTTGATGTTAAGGTAATAATATTCAATTAAGATTATTTGATTTTGTGGGGAAAATAAGCATTATAGAAAACCATAGTGGTTGCAAAATGATTTTATTATTAATTTTATTTTTATGATTTTAATCATATTTTTGGAACATTATAAAAATTATATTAATATAGTTTTAGAAAAAGGATATCACATATACTAGGTGACAACTCATCATATCTGGCAAGGTCGTGGGGCTTGAACCCACAACTTAAGGGTGATAAGGTTGTAGCGCTTACCACTGGACTACATGATGTACTCATTAGTATGATATTAGTTTTACTTAAACATTTGAACGGATAAATATTAAGTTTATTTTGGGAGTCATATTTTAAGATAAAATTGTTTTGAATTTTTAGGATTTTGAGGTAATTATTGATATTTTGGGAAATGTTTCATTGAGTTGAGGTATATATAACCCTTAGGACTAACATGTAATTTAACATAAAATATTAGTTGGGAAAAACACAATTATATTTTTGAATGTTGAGGTTTTTTAGGATGTAAGGTTATGGAATGCTTTATGTTGAACTTTGGATTTGGATATTAATATAAAATTTTTGGATGTTATCTTACCTTATGGAAACCATTTTAGTTTTGGTTAATATTTAAATATAAGAGGAATTTATTATTATTATTTTATGGATCTTATGATCTATTAAAATTCAATTTTAGTTCTTTAGGTATAAAAAATTCATATTGGTTATTCATTCATTTGAGTAAGATATGAAGTGGAAATTGATCAAATCACAACCAAAGGGATAAATTTTTCTTATGAAATAGAAATATATCAAGTAAATATATTTCCTTATGTTCAAAGTATAGATGGTAAAATAATTCCTCAACACTTGGAAAAGGATCTTAAAATGAAAATCTTATCCTATTGCAATCATTTCTGATAAATTTATGGTCTTTTCACCCATCGCATATTTAGGGTTTTTTGGTTGTTAACTTTATCAGGATCAGTCACTTTCTTATGATAAATGGTTTATGTCACTATCCATCATAATTTGGGAATTAGGATTTTCTTCCATGTCCATATCTTCAGTTCTAACTAATATTTTCCTACTTGTAAATATAGTTATGTGTTATTCTAGATTATCTTAACACTTCACTTTCTCTCTTATCAGGAGGAGGTTTTATTAACCATTTTTACAATGTGGGATTTAAAAAAAGGTATTTTCAAATGTCAAATGATTTATTACTAATTTTGAGTTCAAATTTTGAGGTTGAAATTTATAAATGTGGAGGGGAATATAACACCATGAGATTTTAAAATAGGAACATAATTTTAGATAGCATATACGACATGTAAAAACAATATTAAACGACTCATGAAATATATTAATGTTATAACCTAGAAATTAAATTTGTGGGTATGAATATTATTAACTAGTTTATGAAATATTTATAAAGTTCCTAATAAATATAAATTTATTGATAAATAATCACTCAACTTTAAATAAATATATTTTATTCTACAAAAAATATGTTTCCTTCAAAAATTATTTTTATTGTTTTTTGTGAGAAAATATTATAATTAATTTATAGAAATTTTAAAAAAAAAATATTTTATAAAATGATCATAATTTTTTAAAATCATAATATTAAAATTAACTTAGGGTTAAATCCTGGGATTTTTCTAAAATGTTTGATTTTTCTGTGAATAATGAAAATTGTTGATTTTTCGAATACTGTCATTTATATTCATCAAATCAAGTAATTTAAAAGTTCCATTATATTTTTGGATTTTTTCTTAAAGTGAAATATGAACCATTTTATTTATAATAATCTAATTAATTTCATTTGAATCATAAATTTTCATTATTTTCATGTAAGTTTATTTTTATGCTTGAAACACTATTTTCTGCAAAGTGTTTTTAAATGCATAAATTTTATCCATTTTAATTAATTAAATAACCCCTAGTAAGGAAATATATAAATTAAATTAATATATTATACATCTATTTATATGAATTTAAATTCATATAATGATTATTTCTAGTCATAAAGTAAATATAATATCATTTATTGCTTGAAAATGCATTTCTTGATAAAACTGATTTTCGACACATTTTGAGGGTTTAATTTTAAATTTAATTATTCCAATTATGTGATTTGAATATGATAAAATGGATTCCATATTTTTAATTAGAATAATTAATTTTATGTAATAATTTCAACTTAATTTTGGTTATAATGAATAGTAAAAATAGTAAAAGAAACTAGTTACCATGGTGAAAAACTAAAATGGTAAAAGTGAGTAACATTAGAGGTAAATGGAATAAAATTTTTAAAAAATGTTTCCTTTTTAATTTTAGAGATTAAAATCCACAATATCAACCCTTCCCTCCATTATTTTTCAATTTTGGATTCACTTGCCTTGAGAGTGACTTCTCATTATTGAATAGTTTTGGGTATTTACAAAAATGTCACTCCTCAATTATAAAAGGGCACCCCCTCCCCTCGCTTATTCACACCTCTCAAGAAATTTGGATAGAAAAAAACCTTACAAAAATCTCTCCCAACATCCATAGAAAAAATATAGATATTTTTTTCCAAAAGACCAACCTTATAGTACTTAATAAGATATTGAAAGGAGGTTCTTCTAAGTGAAGGTAATAGTCTTCACTGAGATCCTTCTTTTTTACTTCTTCTTTTTCCACCTTAAATTATTTTTTTAACAATTAAAATATAATAAATCCATTATATACTATATAATGATATGTTATTTTGGTTATGGCGTGATATTTATCCATCCCCCCTTCTATCAAATGGAAAACGAAACCATCGTTTATGGAAGGTTACCACCTTCCAAATCAATATAATTAGTTTTCCATCATCACCTTTATTAGATTTTAATGATGATAAATTTAATTTTTATATATAATATTCATTAAATATTAATCATTCTATATAATTAACATATAATATACCTTCTTACCTTACCATCCATTGAAAAATGATAACATCGTTCATGTGTACGGTGGACTACCGCCTCACGAAGTGATGTGATCTATTTTTTATTATTGTATCACATATATTTAATTTGTATGAGTATTTAAGGAAAAAATATTATATTTATGATATAATTATAATTTTTTAAAGGTAAAATAACACTTAACATCTTTCCATCATGATCGTTAAAAAATAGAAATGTTACTCATGCGTACGTACGACCTACCGACTTCATGATTGTAATGTAGTTTGTTTTTCATAACCATATTTCATGGTTGTTTTTGAAAGTGTAATTTATATATAAAAATTTTAATTATTTCATTATTATTATTCTAGATATTATGGAATAATGACCTATTTGATCATGGTCAACACATCGATGACATTTTGAAATTATGAATTAACCATCCCTAAAACACCCAACGTTGACATATCTGAATACGTAATTAAATATGTCATTAAAATAAATGAAGTAAATGGTATAAGTATAAGGGATTTAAAATGGATAATTTTATTAATAATAAAAATAATTTATATAATTTTATTATACTTGAGATAAAGGGCATACACGACAAGTTTGGACTCAATGTAAGAGATTTTGTCTCAATTTCCTTTTATTGAGGCATATTTTAATGTTATGAACCAATTTATTTTATATGGTGTATATACTGACCTTTTAAATTTTTTATCATGAATAATTCATACTTCATGTTATTTTAAGTTTCAATTCAAGTTATTTCATCCAAAGGGATTTGATTTGAAAGTTACCAAGTGGTAAGAGGTTTTATGACTCAATTTCTTTTCATTGGGTTATATTACTTATTTATTGTTTTTGATATTACAAGATTATGTGTGTAATGTATTTTGATTATTTTATTTTGTATATCCACATATTTTTTTGGATTTAAATTTATACACATAATCAATTCATTGATTAATTCTCATTTCAATGTTATGATCATTGTAAGGGTTCTTCATCTCAAATTGTCTTCTTTGGGAAATATGTTATGTTATACACCTATATTATTTTATGAGATATATCTACTTCCCTTTTGATATTTTATGTCGTGAATATATTTATATTTAGGGTATTTAGTGTTTTATTTGAATTTATATCTTTCATGGGGCTTATGATTCAAAAGTTACCAAAGTGGTAATAGATTTATGTTTCAATCTCATTTTAATTGGGATTGTTTATACTTTGAATATCCATTAAATGAAATTAATTGATAATTGACTAATAAAACCCTTTAATTTTATTATCCTATGGTTATTCGTGTATTTTTCAAGTAATAGTACCATTTTCATCTCTTTAGTACTTAAAATGACTAAGAAAATGTTTTTTTAAGCCAACTTTATTTCTCTTTTTGATCAAAAACGTTTTTCTTCCATATCCATGTTTTCTTAAAAAATCAAGAATGTTTTTAACATTCTCCAAATGATTTATTATAGAAATTTTTATCCATGTTTTACTTTTTACAAAATAGTTTCAAATGAATCTTCTTTTCATTTTTCAAATGAGGTACTTTTTAACTTTTTTGCAAAAAATGTGAAAGGAATGTTTTTTTAACTTATAGATCATGTACAGAATTACCCATTTTCATGACCACTAAATTATCTAAAGATTAATTTATGAGTTTCCATGGTTCTTTTTAAAGAATTTTTTTTCTATAATATTTTGTAAATTTGTTAAAATTTTAAAAAAGTGGTTTTAAAGTAAAAAATGATATTTTCCTCAAGAATCATTTAATGTAATCTCTTAAAGACATTTACTTCAATGAAGAAAACTTTTGATGTTGTGGATTAATTTTAAATTATGTATATATGTCTCTCAAATATATACCTAGCTTATTCTTCCTTAATTTGATGGGGTAATACTTGCCTTATTTTCAACTCTCAAATTCCTTTATTACAAAATTTCCTTTAATTATGATATGAGATAAGATTATGAAACTCATTTCTTTCCATGGGTATTTCTTATGTTGATGCCTTATGATTGATTTCCTTTTATGGAACACATAATCATGAACATGTTATGATGGGTTCACCCTAATAGTACTCCAATGCATTGGGTAAAGCTTCAGTTTCATGAGGTGTCATGTATGGGATTAGGGAGTAAACCTAATCCATTATGGGACTTTTCCAACCATGTGATATTGTATATAAAGTTAGCCTTGAATCGTGTTTATGTCATGTTATATCTTGCTTCCACATTTCCAATTATTTCATGATCTTGTGATATCATGTTATTTATGTTATGTTTTTATGTGATTACTCATGAGCATCCTCTTTTATGATATCATGTTATACTTTTGACTCACAAGTTTTTCTTCCTTATCATCTTTATTCCATTAATGGGATTTTTAGCTCACCCCTTTTGTCTATGTATTCCCCAGGTTAACTCATGTAGTTTAAGAGAACGAAAGGATTTAGGATCTCATTATGGTGAATAAAATAAAAAGGTTTTATTTTAGTCTCACTTTGATGTATTGTGAAATTAGACTTTCAAAGACACTAGGCCTCACAATCTTTAGGTTGTAATTAATAGATGTTTATGTTAAAAAAAACTTGTAATAATATGTGTAAAAGGTTTTGGTTGTTATATGAAGAGTGTGTGCACTATTTTGCATGAAAGAGAATAAGAAAGAAGAGTTGATTACATGCTTCTCTGCAAGGGAAAAATAAGAGAAGAACATTGCAGCACTACAACAATCAATACAAGTCATATCTGGTGGATGACATTCTTGATGTCACAAAGAACATAAATAAGTTAAAGACTATCTATATAGGAAGTATAAATATCCAATAAGGAGATATAGTTAGACTAGGATATCACCATTCTAGAGACTTAGACTTGTTTTTAACCCCCCCCCCCCCCCCCACCACCACCACCATTGAGTGTAGGATACCATACTTCAGGTTCAGGATTGTTTTCTAGCCTACCCAGTCTAACATGCATCTCGATATAGTGGATTATGTGATCGAGGATTGTTTTCCAGTTTCAAGGACTTGATTTTCTTATTAAAAGATTAACCATGTAAATATCATGTCCACTTTGTGAGTGTGATAACAAATGAGAGGTAAGAGAATGAGAGAATCAAGATCTTAGACGATTTAAGAGGTAAAGGAATAAAAAGATTAAATTGGAATAAAACCACACCAACATTGATTCACCCCCTTGCACCCCTCAATGTTGAGTATATCCCAAAGTAGTCCTATCAAGTTTGAGCATAGGAAATTCAATGGATTAGGTTGGGACAACTTGACAATTATTGAAGAGTGATTCACCCCCTTACTCCCCTCATAACACTGTTATTTATTGATTATGCATACTCTGGTTGTTTGTTGTGGATGTTTTTGTTATTTTTTTCGTTGTTGTTGCACTCTGATTCGTGTGAATGGTCTCCCAATTATATAGATTAGGCTATTTCCCATGGTCAACAACTTTAGGCATATGTGGAGGCGCGCCTAAAATCACGTAGCTTCTCAACTTGGGGCATTGTCGAGTTGCCTTTTGACCGCGGTGTTACACCTATGAAACTTTAATTGTAGGTTTTTGCACAGGTTGTCTACACTCGTGCACAAATCGTGTGTCAATATCCCAAGAAAAACAAACACACATGGTTTAGTCACATGATTCCCCCTAATTGTACGACAAGGTAAATGTCTTTCCAAAATTCAAAAATTCAACATGAAATTCTTGAGATTCACTCGAGTAGTCAAAAACATCACCCAAACCATGATCCATATCCAAAAACATATCATTGAGATGATCCAATTTTCATAATTTTAATTTGAATCTCGATTCTAAAAATGACTTCTATCTAGAGCTAAAAATCAAATTTCACTAGAATTTCGCAACTCGTAAAAATGTCACTACTGGAATTCTTGGTAATTGTGATAGCCTATTTGCGACAGGATCCCGTCACAAATAGGCTTTAGCGATGGGGCCTCGTCACAAATATCCCGTTGCAGAAAACACTGTCGCAAATACCATTATTTGTGACAGGCCCGTCACAAATAAGTCTCCGATTATATGTATTATTTATACATAAAATTTTTCACGACGGGCCCGTCGCGAATAGTTTTTGCGACGGGCCCGTCGTCCCATCGCATATATATATATATATATATATATATAACGTTATGTGATGGGCCCGTCGCAATAAAGTATTTGCGACGGGTAAGTAGTCACGTCGCAAATATGTTTTTTAAAAATATTTAGTTAGACTATTTGTGACGGGGTCCCATTGCAAAAGGTCCCGTCACAAATAATAAATTAATTTTAAAAAATAAATTTAATATAATTACGATTAATGAAAAAATAATATTACTATTATTAAAAAAATATTAAAATTCTCAATATTCACAAAAAAAATAAAAAAATTATAAAAAATTATTATTATTATTATTATTATTAGTAGTAAATAAACAAAAATTAAAAAATATAATACTAAAAAAATATTTAATAAAATAATATTATTATTATTAAAATAATAAAAAAATAAAAAATATTAAAATTCTCAATATTCACAAAAAAAATATAAAAAAATAGTAAAATATTAAAAATTAAATTATGTAATATTTTCACCGATATAAAAGACAGAAAATATAAATAATTCATATTACAATGTTAAATTCAAATGTTTTTAACATAAAAAAGATCACCGGGGGTCGTCTTCTAGAGGAGGTGGAGGAGCTGAAGGAGCTGGTGGAGGAAACTCCATCCCTAAACTATGAGTCAGATGGCGCATGTACCCCATCTGCTCGTGATGTTGTTGTTGTCATCGATGCATCTCCTTCTCATGCTGTTGTTGTTGCTGCTGCTACCATCGACGCATATGCTCCTCGTGATGTTGCTTCTACTGCTGCTGCTGCCGACTCATCTCTTCTTGCTGCTTCTGCAAAGTCTCTATAAGCTCAACCTGAGCTCGCAACTACTCCTGATACTGTGAGCCAGAAGATGATGCATCTCCACGAGCTCCTCTCGAGCTGGACGCTGACATCGCAGCAGTACCATAATAAGTACCAGGATTCAAATGAGAGTCGATACCAACTACTCTGCCCTTCTCAAAGCCATACTGAGTCGCCTGCATCCATGCCGCCTCATTGAAATTGTGTGCACTGGTCTACTCATTCGTCTCGTCCTGACCCTCAGCATGTGTCTGAGAGGTCACAGCCTCATATGACTCCTTCAATTCCAATTTAAAATTAAAATTATGAAAATATTATATGTAGTTAATTGTCAAACTGAAAAAATAATACTAACCACAATCTGACGATGGCAATCACCTCTAATCTCTCCAATGGCTGGATCACTGTACATCCTCCGATAAATGTCGAACTCCGTAATATCGAGATGCTCGACTGCCTACAGAAATATAAAATAAACTGTTTATATTTAAAGTTATATAAAATATTTAAAAAATATACTTACCAGATGATCTCTATGCGAACTGAATGTATGGATACCAGCTCGATGCGTCACTTCCTGTCTCCCTCAGTTTTGCCGTCCCACTAAAGATCTCCTCTGAAATCCATCACCCAACCAGTGTAAACATAATCCATCCCAAACATGAGATAAAATGTACTCTAGTCGGTGGGCTCTATACGACTCATCAAATTCTGTCACTCCTGCTTTCTTGATGGTTGTCCTTCTCAAATTGTGCAAAAACTGACGGAAACGGTCACGCATAGAAACCTGTCATGCCGCGTAGATAGCGTCGTGCATGCTATCGTCAATAGGATACCATAAACCCTACAAATAATTTATAATATCAAGTTGTTAATAAAATAAATTTCAAAATAAATATTATTTATTTATGTATCAGCCAATGATGGAACATGTCATGTCGCACATCAACAGGAATATGTTCCCATGTGATCCATGCCTGAGAAAAATAATTGCGCAATATAGCGCTCCCCTTTCCAATAGCTACATGCTGAAAACTGTGAAAAAGGAATAAATAATCAAACAATTATTATATATATATAAATAAATTAATGAAATCTAACTAAAATATACAGGTTACCATACCTCCGTGTGCATGGATCGAAACCAAGATGTGGACGTCGCTCGGGGATAGGGTCAAGAATCATCAGTCGTGCAAGACCGCGCCCCCTCCAAGTACCTCCTGAACCACCAGTAGGTTGAGGGTCAGATGATCCCACATCCCCATCATCCAAAGGTAGCTCAGCCTCCTCTAATCACACAATAGATCAGAGTCCATCTGAAACACAAAATGATTGTTGTTAGTAGATAGTTGAAAATAACTATTATATATAGATATATATTAGTTATGATTATAACCAGCATTTAACTGTGTCAATGTTCATCTTCATCCTCTTCTCCATAGCTGTCAATGTCAATGTATTCATCTTCCTCCTCAACATCATCAATATCCATATGAGTTTCAGTTTCAGCATCTCTTGTAATTTCAAATTCATTTGTAACATCTTTAACATCTTCATCACCATCGATCCTTAATTGTGGGGTGTCATCATTGATATTCATGTCTCTTTTTGAATCAGATAGATTTTGAGCAGTCTCTTGAAAATTTTCAATTCCTTCCACTTCAGCAGAACCACATTCAGTTTGAGTAAACTGATTTTCCTGAGATTTCATTTTTATTATGCTCCACCAATCGCTCGAGCCTCTTGAAGTAGCACAATACTTTGCATAATAAATTTGATGTGCTTGTTGAGCTAGTAAAAATGGTTTATTTACTGTAAGAATACTTCTATATTTAATATCGACAATTCCATGAGTCAGATGAACACACAAGACTCTCTCAGTATCCAACCACCGACATTTAAATATTGTTATGTAATTCTGTCCTAGATAACACAACTCAATAATTTCATCCAAAATGCCATAAAAGTCAACTTCAGTTTCTCTGTGATGTGATCCTCTCAAGAAAACTCCACTGTTCATTGTTTTTCTTTTGATTCCTCGTATTCATGTGTATGAAATCAAAAACCATTCACTACATATGCATTATAAGATTTAACCATTTTGGATGGTGGGTTACTCAATATACACAGTCACTTATCAATTTTATCAGCATAATGAGACACCTGAAAATTTGTAAAACAATTATCAATATAATAAATAATAAACGTAATTGATATTAAACCATCAATAATTTATGTTACCAGTTTTTGAAACCATTGAGAAAAAAATTTGTCTGCGTTCTTCAAGAGCAGCTGTTGTAATTTATGGAATTTGTTTCTTGATATGATTATCATATAACCTACAAATAAAATAAGTTTAAATACTATAACATAAATTATAGAATAAGTGATAGAAGTACTCATAGGACAAATGATGTCATTTCTTCATAGTTGAGCAGAATGTATGTATGAGCTCTGTGATGTTCATCATCTGAAAGCCATCGTTCATGAACTCCAACGAAACCAAGATTTGGATGATTAAAAACTATTAATTGATTTTCCATTTCTTCATTAAAATTCCCCTTGTTTCGTCCCATGAGATTTTGTTTTGAGGTATATTGAGATATAAAATAATGAGATCAGAAAAAAGAAATTTTCTCTTGAAAATAAGCTTCAGCAATTGAGCCTTCAACTGATGCTTTGTTACGTACTTTTTTCTTCAATTTCTGCATGCATATCTTGAATAGGTACATCCATCGAAACTATACTGGACCTCCACATTTAGATTCATGTGGAAAATGTAATATCATATGTTCCATTGAGTCAAAGAAAGCCGGCAGAAAGATTTTTTCCAGTTTACATATAATTACAGCAACATCTTCTTCCAGTTTGCTTAGCGCATCGTAGTCTATTTTCGCTGCACAAATGTCTCAAAAAAATATGATATGTTTGTTATCGAATCCCAAGTCATAGAATTCAATAAACCTCTGAATCCAATCGGCATAAGTCTTTCCATTATAACATGACAATCATGACTTTTTAATCCAGTAATATAACTATTTTTAACACATCTGCCCAAATTGGAAGCATAGCCATCTGTAAGTCTCAAATATACAATCCACTGACAAAATAATAAGCGACTCTCTTTAGACAGTGTATAAGTTGCTTTTGGATTCATTAATCTCTATGATCTGACATTTTCAAAGAGTTCAAGTTCTGGTCGCCTGTAAATTTGGGCAAGATCTAATCGTGCATTTGTAGTATCTTTGGTCTTACCTGGTGTATCCAAAAATGTATGAAATAAATTATCAAAACAGTTCTTCTCAATATGCATGACATCTAACATGTGGCGGACCAACAAATCATACCAATACTGGAGATCCCAAAAAATGCTTCGTTTTATCCAATTATGTTCTTTCCCAAAGACAGGAATTTTCTGTTGGTTTAATGTTTGTCCAAATGTGATGGGGGTGATGAAAATACAACTGATTTTAACTTTGTACCTGAGATCATCTTTGGAGGTTCATCCCTTTCAATTGTACCTTTTCTGAAATGAGATTTGTTCCTCCGAAAAGGATGACCGGTTGGAAGAAATCTACGAGGACAATCAAAATAGAAAGTTTTTTTTCCATTGGCGGGCATAAAGGCTTTGTTTTCTTTCATACAGTAAGGACATGATTTCGGACCATGTGTACTCCAACCAAATAACATGTCATATGCCGGAATTCACTAATTGTCCACATCAATGCAGCTTTTAATATGAAATTTTGTTTCACAGCAACATCATATGTATTAACACCATCACTCCACAATGCATTTAACTCATCAATCAATGGTTTCAAATAAACATCAATATTCTTTTTCGGATATCCTGGGATTAATAGAGTCAAAAAGATATAAGGCTTCTTCATCAACATCCATGGAGGCAAATTGTACGGAGTTATAAAGATAGTCCAACATGAATACTGACTACCATAAGAACCAAACAGACAGAAACTGTCAGTAGAAAGACCCAATCGCACGTTTCGGGCTTCTATAGAAAAAGACGGATGCAGACGGTCAAAATGTTTCCATGAATCACCATCAGATTGATGATTTAATCTTTTATTAGTTGAAATCTTGGTTGTGTGCCATGACATCATAGACGCTGTGTTCTGAGACATAAATAAATGTTGCAACCTGGGTGTAAGGGGGAAATATCTCAACTGTTTTACTGGAATCGATCTAGACTTCCCTGGTTGAGCTTCTTTATACCTCGATTGTCCACATGTGGGACAACTATCCAATGACTCATTTTCACCAGAATATAAGATGCAATCATTTGGACATGCATGAATCTTCCGATAACTAAGGCCCAGATTACGAATCAGCATCTTGCTCTCATAGTAATTTGCAGGCAACACATTTCCTTCAGGTAACAGTGTTTTAACCAAAGAAAATATCTGATCAAAACAGTTTTTTGACATTTCATTATCTGATTTAATAGCCATAAATTTTGCAATCACTTCTAATTTTCTTATCTTACAACCATGATATAATACATCCTCAGCAGACCTCAACAACTCATAAAATTAGGATGGTACCAACTCAGGAGTTTAATCAATATCATCGTGAGTTTCAGTTTGTTGCACAGATAGACCTGCAACATCATGTACTAAATTTTGAAACCGTGATGCATCCGGAATCAAGTTATTAGGATCTTCTCTGGAAATGCGTTCATCGTGTTGATACCAAAAAACATAATCTGGTTGAAAACCAAACCGTAAGAGATGTCCCCCAACCTTGTCAAATGTGTCAAACGTTCTCAGAGCACATTTTTTACAAGGACACTTAATTGTGCCTTCTGAAACATATTCTGATTTTGATGATGCAAATGCTAAGAAAGCTTCAATACCCTCAATATATACAGGATTTAAACCAAAACCATTTGGATTTTTGCGTTGATTTATCCAAGCGCAATCATCTAATAATGACTGATGTCGACTTTCTTGTTCCATATTTTTCTACACAAAATATAAAATCATCATTGTTTTTGAATAATTTCAAATTATAAAAACACTATCTGAAAAAAGAAGATGATTAATTACAACTACTTAATAATTATTACTAATTATTAAAATTATTACTAATTATTACAATTTATTACTAATTATTACAATTTATTACTAATTATTACAATTTATTACTAATTATTACTAATTATTATAATTTATTACAATTTATTACTAATTTAGCAATATTTAGCAATACTTAGCAAAATGAAAACTGCTTGAATAATGAAAGGAAATTTGGTAATCATCGTTGTGGAGATGATTACAAATTTTTCCTTCATTATCCAAGCAGATTTTGTTTACTAATTATTACTAATAAAAAATTATATTATCAATATTTATGAAAAAACAATATTAATATTATTAAAATAATAAAAAAATTATAAAATATTAAAATTATCAATATTCGTAACAGAATTTGCTCTATTCTTAACATGTTCAAATCTCAAAGGGTCGC
The DNA here is from genome assembly GCA_963277665.1 of Viscum album. Lineage (NCBI taxonomy): Eukaryota > Viridiplantae > Streptophyta > Magnoliopsida > Santalales > Viscaceae > Viscum > Viscum album. Next base: position 634,835,346 of record OY728146.1, on the reverse strand, counting down.
CAATTGTCAGGTCATGCGCAATAAAAAGTTTGTGTCAGTCATGTCCAATGTAAACTCTATAATTGTACTTGTATGGTTGATCACCTCGCAAGTAGTGTTGCAATAGGACGACCAAAGTAATGTCGTTCTCATCTCTAAGAATCATCTCGCTCCCTTTATATAGAGCATTCTTCCTTAAAATTTTGAGGGGATATCAGTATCTTTCCCTTAAATTTTCAAGAAAGAATGGTCTATGTAAAGGGTTATGTGAGATAATTCTTATAGATGAGTAGGGCATGACTTGGGTTGTCATATTGCAACACTACTTGTGAGGTGATCAACCATGCAAGGACAATTATAGAGTTTACATTGGACATGGTTGAAACAAACTTTTTATTGTGCATGACCTGACATTTGGTGACCCTTTAAGATTTAAACATGTTAAGAATATAGCAAATCCTGTTGCGAATATTGATAATTTTAATATTTTATACAAAATTTATTATTTTAATAATATTAATATTTTTTTTCATAAATATTGATAATATAATTGTTTATCACTAATTATTAATAATTATTAATAATTATTACTAATTATTACTAATTATTACTAATTATTACTAATTATTACTAATTATTACTAATTATTACTAATTATTACTAATTATTACTAAATATTACTAATTATTACTAATTATTACTAATTATTACTAATTATTACTAATTATTACTAATTATTACTAATTATTACTAATTATTACTAATTATTACTAATTATTACTAATTATTACTAATTATTACTAATTATTACTAATTATTCCTAATTATTCCTAATTATTCCTAATTATTCCTAATTATTCCTAATTATTACTAATTATTCCTAATTGTTCCAAATTATTACTAATTATTCCTAATTATTATTAATTATTCCTAATTATTTCTAATTATTCCTAATTATTCCTAATTATTCCTAATTATTCTTAATTATTACTAATTATTACTAATTATTCCTAATTATTCCTAATTATTAGTAATTATTTGTAATTATTACTAATTATTCCATATTATTCCTAATTATTACTAATTATTCCTAATTATTCTTAATTATTCCTAATTTTTCCTAATTTTTCCTAATTTTTCCTAATTTTTCCTAATTATTCCTAATTATTCCTAATTATCCCTAATTATTCCTAATTATCCCTAATTATTCCAAATTATTCCTAATTATTACTAATTATTCCTAATTATTCCTAATTATTCCTAATTATTAATAATTATTCCTAACAATTACTAATTATTAGTAATGATTGGTAATTATAAGGAATTATTAGTAATTATTACTAATTATTACTAATTATAACTAATTATTACTAATTATTACTAGTTATTACTAATTATTACTAATTATTACTAATTATTACTAATTATTACTAATTATTACTAATTATTACTAATTATTACTAGTTATTACTAATTATTACTAATTATTACTAATTGTTCCTAATTATTACTAATTATTCCTAATTATTCCGAATTATTCCTAATTATTCCGAATTATTCGTAATTATTCCTAATTATTCGTAATTATTCCTAATTATTACTAATTATTACTAATTATTCCTAATTATTGCTAATTATTGCTAATTATTACTAATTATTGCTAATTATTACTAATTATTGCTAATTATTACTAATTATTGCTAATTATTACTAATTATTGCTAATTATTAGTAATTGTTGCTAATTATTGGTAATTGTTGCTAATTATTGGTAATTGTTGCTAATTATTAGTAATTATTGCTAATTATTAGTAATTATTGCTAATTATTAGTAATTATTAGTAATTATTGCTAATTATTAGTAATTATTGCTAATTATTAGTAATTATTGCTAATTATTAGTAATTATTGCTAATTACTAATTATTACTAGTTATTACTAATTATTACTAATTATTCCTAATTATTCCTAATTATTCCTAATTATTCCTAATTATTCCTAATTATTCGTAATTATTTCTAATTATTCGTAATTATTCCTAATTATTACTAATTATTACTAATTATTCGTAATTATTCCTAATTATTGCTAATTATTACTGATTATTGCTAATTATTACTAATTATTGCTAATTATTAGTAATTATTGCTAATTATTAGTAATTATTAGTAATTATTACTAATTATTCCTAATTATTCCTAATTATTCCTAATTATTGCTAATTATTGCTAATTATTGCTAATTATTGCTAATTATTGCTAGTTATTCGTAATTATTGCTAATTATATCTAATTATTAGTAATTATTGCAAATTAATATCCAGTTATTACTAATTATTGTAGATTAATAATAATTGTTACTAATTATATCTAATTATTACTAATTATATCTAATAATTACTAATTATATCTAATTATTGCAAATTAATACTAATTATTTATAATTATCACTAACAATATCAATTTCTTACTAAAAATATATATACATAAAAATCAATTGAAATCTAATTTAATTACTACTAATAAACAACAATTAAAACTAACATAAAAAATAAAATAAAATATAAATACCTTAAACTTTGATATTCAGAAGATATTGACGTTCTTCAATTGCTCTCGTATAAAAAATTTCAACTAAAAGGAATTTTTTCCTTGAAACTGAAGAATGAAAAGAGGGAGAGAGCAAGATCCGAGTGATTTGGGAAAAAACGGATGAAGGTATATATAGGTTAGATTAGTTGTGACGAGGTTATTAGCGACGGGTTTCTTGTCGCAAATGGTGGTATTTGCAACGAGACCCGTCGCAAATACCCTCGCCCGCATTAATTACAGTCGGCGGTTAAAAGGTTATTTGCGACGGGACCCGTTGCAAATAGTTCCTGCCGACATTCTTTTTGCGACAGGACAACATCCCGTCGCAAAAAGTTATTAATCGTCGTCGGGTATTTGCGACGGGATCCCGTCGCAAATACCCCTGCGCGGTTTGACGCGCAAGTCGCGCCAAACGATTTGCGACGGGAGACGAAAACCCGTCGCAAATAATTGGTTATTTGCGACGGTGAAATTTTCGTGTCGCAAATAGCTTCCTGGACGGGTTATTTGCGACGGGAAGAAATCTCGTCGCAAATAGTGATTTTTCCTGTAGTGTGTGTGTCAGCACACGCAGGGTGGTATGCACATGGGGGACACACATCCTGTGCCCTTGACTGTACAAGCAAAACCCAAAATAGCCTTTGGGCATTGGGCTTTTGGACTACCTACTCCAGAGCCTTTGGGATACCAACATATGGGTCTTGAGGCCATTTCAAATATGCAATAAGAGTCACAGTGAATGCTTGCCGATCCGAGTCAGGAGGGATGAAGCCTAACCAATTAGAGTGCCCGAGTGCGCGTTGTTGTAGTTTGTATTCTCTCAAAACGAATAAGTATCATATTTATAATGATACAAATATAATTACATTCATAATTACATTTATCATTATATAAAAATATTTATCATAATTATAATTATGAATATAGCTATATTCATTATTTAAATAGAAACTAGTTATATATATATATATATATATTCTTTTTTATAAATATAAATATATATTATCTTTATTATAAATATAACAATATATACTTTATTATAAATGAAATTTTATTGTAAATATATTTATATTCATATGTATAAAAATATATTTAATATAAATACAACTATATTTATCATCTTTATTTTATTATAAATATTATTATATTTATAATTATAATTACATTTATAATATATTTAAGAATACTGAATCTACTAAATATAATAAAAATATATATATGTGATAAATATAATTTTATCATTTAAGAAATAAGATTATTTTGTTAATTATAAATGCATTTATATTTTTTATATAAACATAAACATAATTAAAATTTTAATTATTATAATTACAAATAAAACTTTATTTATTATATAAATAAATAAATAAATATATATATATATATATTAGATATAATTTAGATATAATTTTAATTATGTATTTACGCATCTCAATTAAATAAATATCTTTTAAAAAACACCCATGTCAAAAAAATTCCCTTTCCCGTCCCACAGCGACCCGAAGCCATGGATGGATCGATGGGAGCGGTGGCGTGCACTCAATGGAGAAGAATTTCCTCGCTTTAACGCCGTTGCCGTCGCCGTCGCCGTCGCCGTCGGTCCCTCCACCGACTGCTCTTCACCGCCACCTGTCCGATGCCCATCGATTGATCATTCCTATCCCCATACGGCTGTGCAAATCCGTTACTTCCAGTGTGGGGCGTGGCTTCGGTGATGCTCTGCCGGTCTTCCCTCAATTTTATCGGAGTATTTTTTGCCTCCCCCCTCACGCTTTGAATTTTGGGTTTCATTTGAAGGTTTCAATCTGGCGTTTTTGTCTATCGATGTTTGATTGATCTGCTTTTTCATCTTCGTGCCTATATTGCGGCGTCATGTGAATATTTATTAGGGCTTAGTTCTGGATGATCATTGATCTGTTTTTGACTGTTGGCGAATTCGCAGTAGGTTATATTTATTGATTTCCGACTGAATCGCCATGTGAATCTGTTAAATCATGTATGATGCAGTTGCCAACCAATTGTTTAACACTGTGATTTTCAGGGAAAACCTAGTTCTCACAAATGGATGATGGAGAGTGTGTCAATGAAACCCCTTCCCGCCGAAATGAATGGGAATTCGTTTCACTTTCAGCATCAGCACATGCTGCTGCTCCTGATCCAGACCCGGGCTCGAGGATTGATGAGCATGCTTTCAAGGACAGCAGTGGTGATGGCAGGGAGCTTGAAACTTCTTGTGCAATGTTCATGTCTGGTCACTTTATTTTCCCACCAAGTCAGCATGAGAATTTACCAGTGCAATACGAACCACATGGCACTAACGTCCACAGAGAACATGTGGGCAATCATGCGAACGTGCTGAAAGAGGATAAATTTTGCAGAACTGAAGAAATTTGGGATATTGAAGGTTTAACCGTTGAACAGAAGTTTCCTGGATCACAATTCTTTAACGAAAATGGTACTTGGTTGAAGATTCGTTGCACAGAATTTGATGAAGGGTTCAATATGCTTGGCAGAGATTCTTTTCATGAAGGTGGATCAACTAAATCTGATGAGAAACAAGAAGTTCCTGATCTTACTGAACCCTCTGAGCAGGGCTTAAACTTTCCAGCCTTTAACCAGTTGCCAAAGCCAAGGGAAGATGATAATTATGTTAGATCTCATCTTTCATATTGGGTTTGGTGGAAGAGGCAAGCTGCATGCTTGTATGCTCATGCAAAAGAGGGAAATTCATTTTGGTCTATCTGCATTGCTGCAGCTGCTATGGGACTCCTAATAGTTGGGCACCAGTGGGGGCGAGAGAGACAGTGAACTTTGAATTTGTGATATGGTATGTCTATGGACACTGGTTAAAAAGTTTGCGCTTGATTTTGTTTCATTATTATTTTCCTCAATGTTTTTAATGTTGAGATAATCTGTATGATTTAACAGTGTTCATGCAATTGTGGTAGCAACAAAAACCGTTTTATAGTTCAGTTTTGTGTAATTGTAATGCTCTTGGATTTTATCTTCATTTTTTTTTATTTGAATGCTAGAACAACCACTTTCATCAAACTAACAGTTCATGGTTTTCTAGGCTATGTATGTGATGGATAAAGCGATTAGGGGTGTCCCAAAAACCCGCAAAGCTACAAAACCCAACCCCAATACAACTCATCCGTAAAACCGCAAAACCTCCTCAAACAAGGTGGGTCAATTTTGTTTCTGAGTCAAGTCGAGTTGGGTTGCTATTTTTTTAGTTGGGTTGACCCGACCCACTCCTTAGCATACAGGTATTTTACAGTCAATTTTAATTCTTTTTTATAAAAAGATATAACTAATTTTGGACATGATTTTTTTTAATTTTGTTGAATAATTAGAGTTGAAGACGAGGTTATAAAAAATAATTTCTTTTGTAGTATGATATTTTGTAGAATTGGAACATTTTTTAATTTTAAGATTTTTTTTTTGTATATTTATGAATTATCGTCACCTTTCCAATCCAAACTTAAGGTTTCAGGGCACAACAAAAGCTATTGGGGCGATGCCCACCATTTTTTTTTTGCCAATTTCAATAGATAATATCTGAAGAACTTGATGAAGAAAACTTGAAATTTTTATAAAGAATATTTCACATAAATTTAGTACTGGAATTACGTCGAAGACGATATTTCTTCTTTGTTGATCAATTCATTTGTCGCTCTTCGTGTCGTGGTGGAGAATCCAAACTGGAGAGTTAACGACGTGCTCTAGGAATTTCCAGACGTCGCTCTTGATATTCTGCGTGCTAGTAAAGAGAAACCAAGTACATTGCGTTGTTCGTTGTTAATCGCAACCAAATAATATGTTATTCTCTCTTCTTCTTGAGTGAGAGGGAGGAATAAATTTTCTCGGACTTGTGAGAATTCTCTTTGGAGAATATTAGAGAAGTTTTGTTGTGCATGACTTTATCTAAAATGATATAATCGAGATTTTATACTTAGGGTTAAATGATTCATAATTACACAAGTGCCTTTTATCTAATTATTTATCTTATGCAAACTCCTTGTTAAATAATAACTTAAGGTTGATTACATCTACAATTGCGGAACATAACACAAGGAAATAAGATTGCAGTAAATACGTGGCTTTGGAACTTGACCCCGCGACCTGTCCTCACCTCCTCAAACTCAAACCACCCCACCACCAATGTTGGGACCCTTTGTCAAATAATACTAATAATAGTAATAGTAATAGTAATACTAATACTAAACTCAGATTACTAAATCATCTTCATAAGTCCTTCGATCCGTCAGTCCTCAGAATATATCAAACATTGAATAATAAAATATTTAATTAAATAAATATTATATTCACTAAATTTGTGAATAAATATTATTCTAATATTAACATAACAAAATAAATATTTATGTTAATATCTATTCACTAAACTGTTGAATAAATAAATATTTATTTATTGCATTGTAAATAATAAACAAGTGATAATATTCAACTTACATATTCTAAACTCAAAAATTTGGTGGTTGATTTTTTTCCATCAACTTAATATTTCTTAACATTAAATTTAAATAGAATTTAATTGTGATTTTAGATACATTTTTGTGTGTAATCCTTTAGACCACTTTTTTAGTGATATTAGATATACTCACCGAAAGTTCAAGATTGACGTCTAACAACACGTAAAGACACCAATTGAGAAAAAGTTAATGTCGTAACGATAACAACCTCTAATGTGTAATATGTTCTCTTTGTCTCGATATTTCATCAAGTTGCATACTTGATCGAAGGTTTAATTAGATAGTTCCATTTCAATCAAAGAGCTAGAAATATCTTTTTTTATTAACTCAGAATGGACAAATTCTTTCTTAATTTATTCGATTAAATATTGCATCACTTATGATGCACCAAATGTATGCTACTTTGCCGCGAGCATATGACGTCACAATTATTTCAACCATACACCAAAGTACACGATTCATAATATATATTAATAATAATATCAAGTATAAGGATCAATACATGCGTCCGCATATAAGAATATTCAATGACACATATAACATGAAAAATCTCCAGATCGATTTTATGTACTTGTGTGTGTTGTAATAATATTACATGTAGAATTCCTATTGGCGGGTCTATCCTCATAAGATATTTATTAATATTTTTGTATTCGAATATTTTGATAATTGAAGACACACGGTCGGTTGTAGGGCACCAACACTAACAAATTCCCACTTGCACTAGAACATACTGCTAACTAACAACTTGTCACCTCTCACATGATAAACACAATTCTGTCGAGGTATAACTATAGTTGTTGGGACTTCCACGTTCTCTTGTGGCTGTTCTGCTTACTGCCACTTCACTCTTTTGAGAAAATCCCCCAAGAAGTGGTATTATCGAGTATTAACCTTTTATCCTCTCTCATAATATTGACATCTTTTCTAATACAATAGTCTTAAGTTTGTCATAATATATTATGATGTGGCCTGAGCTGTGATTGAGTAATACTCACCGTTGATCTCCACATCTAAGTGATCAGAGTTTAAATCTTGGCAGCCCTCTTGGGAGGATTTATGATGCAGACAGTGATGCAGACGGTTATAGCAATCCAAGTCTCTTACACATATTATTACATGTTTTTTAACCTAAAAAAATATCTAATAAACACAACATAAGGGCTGAGAGACCTAGTGTCTTTGGGAAACTAGGTTCATAATACATCAAAATGATACTAAAACACATCATCTTTATTTTATTCTACATAATGAGTACATAAATCCCTTTGAGCTCCTGAAACTGCATAGGATAGCCCGATGAATACACAAACAAAAGGGGTGAGTTAAAAAACCCAGTAAGGGAATGCAAATTATAAAGAAGCATAACATATGAATCAAATGACATATTATAATATCATAAGAGGCAAGGTATACAAGTGATCACATAGAGACATGACATGACTATACGAGAAACATAAGACCAAGACATCATAGGAATGTGACAACAACATAGAACATGACATAAACATAAGTCAAGACTAATCTCCAAGAAATCATCACTTGGTGGATAGAGTCTCATCATGGATTAAGTTTACTGCCTAATCCCATACATATTGTCTCATGATACATAAACATTACCTAATGCATTGAAGCGCTATCTGGGCACACTCATCATAACATGTACATGCATATGTGTGCCACATAAGGAAGTCAAACATAAAACATAAGCATTAGAAAAGCCCATGAAAAGGAAATAGATTACATAATCATGTCTTATAAAATAGTCAAATGTCATATCATAATGAATTCCTTGAAAGAATAGATTAAATCATTATTGGACGTTTGTAGATTAATAAAAAAGCACAAGACAAGAAAATGAAGTCCAATTAAATCGAAGACGTAAAAAGGAGTGGAGAAATAATTTTGGAAATATTCCTTTTAAGTGGGGTTTCAGGAAAAAAGGTAAAGAATCATTATAGAGGGTAAGCACATGATAATTTGCATAAACCCAGAAATGAACTAGAATGGATTTCCATGATAAAATGGGTGATTTAGAAACCATGGAAGGTTAAAAACATTTCATTGAGTGGTACTTGAAATGAGTCAAGAAAACAGAGAAGTTCCCTTTAATCGGCTTTACTTAATGAAAGAAATTGAGAAGTGAACCTTTAAATGATGTGTATCCCCATCAATGAAAGGTGAATTAAATTAGGTATATATATGTGTGAGACATATATAAAAAATATGGAAAAAGTAAATAAGAAGAATAGAGAGAGAAAGTGGGGTAAAGAGAGAGAAGCATAACCTAAAGAAAATAGGGTTGTTCAGAGAGATCACTTACCTCGTGTCCGGATTCGTTCTTCACTTTCACTTAACCTCTTGAGTAATCAAATTAGATTTATTAAATACATGATTGAGATCCTTCTTCAACTATATTTGATTTATTATCATGCTTTTATGTTAGTTTATAATCATTTAATTGAGGTATCGTTTTAGTTTTTACTATCCTAAAGTCATTCGTTTTATGGTTCAAAGAGCAGATTAATTTGTGGATAATTATTGAAGTTCTTATCAAATGAGACCACAACTCCAGAAGTGAAATGAAATGATATTCATGTTCTTTCAGAAATTTAAATGGCCTCAAATATCCATACATGTTTCGACATAGAGATGATTACTTTAGTATACACGTTATTGTTATACGGTTAGTTCATTTAGGCGGTTTTACCGACCATTATGAACTAGATTCATTTTATTTAATTCAAAGATTATTAATACATTACAGAACATGAAATAAGTTATAATATACTTATTGTCATCATATTTAATGATAATATTATTTCTATAACTAGCCATGAAAGCAGTGAAGAAAAACAAAGTATGTTGTTCATGGAGGCGGTGAACCAACTATATTGTGAACAACATTTTCATTTTAGAATGAAATGAGAAGAGGTTGGATAATGGGTATTCCATCAACACAATAACATTTCGGTATACTATTGATATTGGAGTTAATATGCCATGTTGGATGAAATTTTTTTGGAGGATGAAGAAAAATTAAAATGCTCGGTTGAGGGTATTACATTCTCCTTTGATTTTTTCTTCTTAGGCTTCCCCTTAAGGCAACTTGTATTGGTCTTTTGATAAGACCAAGGCTTCTAGGGACGTGTAGGGAGAGATGAAGAGAGAATTCGATAGATCTTTAGTAAGGTAATGAATTTATAATGCGCGAGGAGAAGAAGATGCGAGAGTTTGTATTTATTAGGGGAGGAAAAAAGTGTTTTTGAATATTATATTCATCAGTTTCTTATTTTTCTCTCAAGACTATCAATAGTGATGAATCTTGTGACTATATACAGTAATTAATACATGTGAGTTTGAACCAATGGTTGATTACATCAGCCATGACTCATTAATTCATGTATTTTGATTATAATGCTAAATATCGTATTTGTCGTATTTCACTATTCACCAAAAACTCAACTATTTTAGAAAAATACAAAAAAATCATCCTAACAATTTTTTGATGTTTAGATTCCAAAAATGAAATCTGTTTTTATGAAAATAATTTTCAAAATATGAGAAAATTACATTTTAAATAAAATTCTTATTTATTTGAAAATTTTCAATTTTAACATTATGATCAATTTTCCAACTCTTTAAAAAATTATTTATGGTTTCCTAAAATTATATTATCATTTTAATACCACTAAAATATTGTTTTTATAAAACAATTTTATGAAAATAAATTTTATTTCAAATATTTATATTTATTGTAAAAATATAAACAAAACACATATTTTTTTACAAAAATACAAACACTAATTTTATCATTTTTAAAACGTTCATTTATTTCTTATTATGATACAAATTTGCTATATTTTCAGTTTATAAGGTAACTAAACATTATTTTACAACTACATAGGTGATGTTACTATTCTAATGATCATATTACTATTCCCAACAGTTATATTACTATTCAAACGGTCAAATTACCATTTCAATGATCATATTTGTAACTGATATGATACCGTATGGGCGTGCAATATTCGTTGGTGAAAACTATGGAAACACAAGGGGGAAAGTGGGAGAAATGCAAATAAGGAAGTGCAATTGAAAATAAATGGGGAAAGGGGTGATTAATTAGGACCCCAATGAGACTTTCCCCTTAAAACCCTAATTATAAAAAGTACCACAAAGGTTGATAACTCCTTTGATAAGACTTACTTGCATTCATTCAAGAACACAAGAAACACAATCATATTAATGCTAGAAAACAGTCCAATTCATAATTAACCTTCAAGGGGTACAAAGAGGTGGCTATTTATAGCCCAATGGGAGAGATATATGTAAAACACCTAGCCCACAAAAGTCTAAAGCCTAAAAATGATTTTTTGGCTTTGTTTACACATGCTCATGGCTTTAGGGGACAAGATATCCACCAAGAAGACTTTTTGGAACCACTCCAAAGATTTTGAAGATTCCCACATAACTTTGGAGACAAGGGGCCCACCACTTTTTGAATTTGGAGATTTCTTTCATGCAAGTGGATTAAAATGAGGCCATGTAAAGCCTCATCTGATAAGTGTAATTAAAGGCCCATCTGATAAGTGTAATTAAAGGCCCATCTGATTCTCCCATACATGCATGTTGGGCCTCTTGTAATTTCAAAATGAGGCCATGTAAAGCCTCTTTCATCCTCCCCATTCTTCCTCTTGTCATTGGGCCTCCAATCCCATGAAATGGGTCTTGTGCATTTATGCTCCTTCCGTTATCCATTCCATGACCGCTCTCGACTCCTCGCTACATATGCACACCTTGATTCTTATCATCCCCTGTCTCTTCAAAAGGATTCATCCTCGAATCTACATATTCAAATGGAGAGAGATCAGTAACATTAAAGGTAGCACTCACTGAATGTTTTGGGCACATCAGAAGCATGGTTGGGGCGAGACCCAATTTTGATTTTTACCATGATCAATGATTATTTCGGGATCAATACGATGATGAACACCAACCTCCACGGAATATAATCAAAGATTTAGATAAAGAAAAAAAGGAAGCCCGAAACCTTTAGAGAGGATCTTGCACATCATGTTTATAATTAATTTAATTAATTTCATAAAGAAAAATAATACTCGTGTCTTTGGTATTTTTCTTCATTGATGATGTTGATCGTCCGGATTGACCCTTCCGGATTATCTCGTTGCAGTTGTAAGGATCCAAACTAGAACCCCTCTAGTGGTGATCCACACGTGCTCCGATGGCTTCCGATCGACACCGCTCATTCTTCGGGTGCTAGCGTGGCGAAGCGAGTGTCTTGTGTCGATCGTTCTTGATTGCTTGTTCTTCGGCCTTGAAGAATGCCCCTCGTTCTTAAGAGGGGAGAGAAGAGGATTCGAAAGAGAAATTATTTGGCTCAACAATTCTCAATTCACCAGGCATGTGGTGTGGTGTATGGCATAATAGGGGTACTTGCCTATTTATATACATGGAATTTTAGTTACAATATTTAATTGCATAACAATAATTAAATACATTCATGAACTTAGAGAAAACTCATACATTTAATAATAATACTGCGTCATTATTTATAGTGTGTCAACTTGTGCAAAACAGAATTATAAATAAAATTTTGCGTCACAAAATAACAGCAGCGTTATTTTAATTTGTGCCAAATAGTTAAATAATTATTTATTGTCTTGCAAATAATTATTTTACTACGAGATCAACCTTGGTCCGCTCGAACTCCACTTCCATTTATTGAATACCCGAATAAATAAATAAATAAATAATTTATTCTCTTAAATAAATATTTTATTTACAAACTAGTAAATAAATATTTATTAAATGTTCAATAAAATAAATAAATAAATTTTATTTAATTTATGCGATCATCTTAACTTGAATAAAATTATTCCACGATCTTGAGAATAATATTTATTTCATTAATTAAAATCAAATAGAATTTAACCGAGACCACCAAAAACACTTAGTGTGTGACCCTCTAGGATTCTTTCTTATTGGCATTATGCGGGCTTACCTAAAGTCCAAGAGTACTGTCTAACAACGGGTTAAGGCACCCAAGAGAAAGAATGTAAAGTCGCAACAACGACATCCACATACGAACGCTTACTGTGTAATATAATCATTTTGTCACAATATCTCATCAAGCAGGTTTCATGATTGTGTCATCAACTTTTATGCTTGATACGTCATTCTTTGACTACCTGAAATAAACTTGTCGTTACACCATGACCATGGAATTTCGCGCGACAGCTCTATTTCAATCAAAGGGCTGAGATATCAACTTCTATAAATGGAAGGGACAAATCCTTCCTCGACTTATCCATTAATAACATGCCACTCGTGGCACACCCAACGTACCCTACTTCCCGCCAACTGTCTGCATGACAGTATTCGTCAGTAAATCAAAGTGCGTAAGTCGTGACACATATTAATGATAATCTTAAAGTCTAAGGATCATTACACATGCTCACAGATAGAAATATCTGATGACACCAAAACATGCAGAATTTCTATTAGCGGGTCTGTTCTCATAATATCTTATTTTGGAGATTACCAAGTGTGAACTTCATGAGAGGAAGTCTCATCTGCTTACAAGTACTCACACCTGACGGTCTGCTTGCTATGTGTCCCATCATAGCATGTCATCTAACACCATAACTATATTTAAGAATATTGTTATAGCATTTCAAGGTTCTCATCATAGCGGGGAACTACCATGACCATATCAATGCAACAAATACTTTAGGACATTATTACATCATAATCATGCAGAACAATGAACAATATGTAATAATACATTAAATATCCATGTAATCAAAGTAAAACCAGTTGGTTCTAGGACACCAACTCTTACAAACTCCCACTTGGACTAGAGCCAACTGCCTACGACTTTCAATCTGCTAGAACTCACATGATGATCATGTTTCTACTGAGTCAAGGCTTTAGTCAAGGGGTCTGCCACGTTGTCTTTCATGTAAATATTGCTCACTGCAACTTCACCTCTCTGAGAAAAATCCTCCAAGAGATGATACTTCCGAAGTATGTGTTTCGTCCGCTGATGTAACCTTGACTCTTTTGCGAGAGCCACCACTGCAGTATTATCACAGTACAGTGTGATGGGATATTTACTGCAAGGTATCACATCTAGCTCCTGGACAAAGCTTCGCATCCAAAATGCTTCTTTAGTTGCCTCATAAGTTGCGATATACTCAGACTCTGTTGTAGAATCTGCAACCACACTCTGCTTTGAGCTCTTCCAGCTCATTGTACCTCCATTCAAAGTGAAGATGTATACTGTTTTCTACTTCATGTCATCTTGATCAATCTAAAAACTAGCATATGCATATCCTCTGATGAATAGTTCCTCAACTCCTCCATAAACTAGGAACATATCCTTATTATGCCTCAGAAACTTTAGGATAATATTGACTGCCATCCAATGGCGGGTACCTGGGTCAGCTTGATATCTGCCTACCGCACTCAATGTGTAGGCGACATCTAGGCTAATGCATAGCATGACATACACGACTGACCCAATCGCTGATGCGTATGGAGTCCTTGTCATTTTCTTTCTTTCCTCATGTGTCTGAGGACACATTTTCTTAGAAAGATGAATGCCATGTGACACCGACAACAATCCCCTCTTGGATTGTTCCATACTGAATCTCTTCAGTATCTTATAAATGTATGTACTTTGACTTAGGCCCATAAATCTCTTGGATCTATCACGATGTATCTTGATCCCAAGAATATATGCTGCGTCGCCCAAGTCTTTCATGGAGAAGCATTGATTCAACCATGCCTTAACAGACTGCAAGACTGGTATCTCATTTCCAATGAGTAATATGTCATCAACATATACTATTAGGAAAATGACTGCACTCCCACTAAACTGTTTGTAGACACAAGGCTCACATTCATTTTTGATAAAACCAAATTCTTTTATGGCTTCATCAAAATGAATCTTCCATGACATAGATGCTTGCTTTAATCCATAAAAATGGATTTCTGCAACTTGCATACCTTATTGGCATCCTTTGGAGTCACAAACCCTTCAGGTTGTGTCATGTAGACATCTTCCTGAAGGTTCCCGTTAAGGAATTATTTTTGACATCCATTTTCCAAATCTCATAGTCATGGTAATCCACAATAGTAAGTAGAATTCTGATGGATTTCAACATTTCAACTGGTGAGAAGGCTTCGTCGTAGTCAATTCCTTGATGCTGTTTAAAACCTTTTGCAACCAGTTGTGCCTTATAGGTACTGAATTTTCCTTCCATGTCTAGTTTCTTCTTGAATACCCATTTGCAACCAATAGGATTTACATCAACTGGAGGATCTACCAAAAATACAGACTTGGTTTTGGTACATGGAATCAATTTCAGAATTCATGGCTTCTTGCCACTTGGCAATGTCTATGCCACTTATTGCTTCCTTATAGGTTAGAAGATCATTATTATCAACTAACAACGAGTCACCATCCTCGGTAACTAGAAAACTGTACTGTTCCGATTCTCTAACCTCTCTTGTACTTCTACGCAGTACTTGTGTCTCTGGAACAGATTCTTCTTCCACGGGGCTTTGTGGAATCTGTTCCTGTACCAACTCTTGTGCACCTTGAGCCTCGACTTCATCAAAGTCTATCTTTCTCCCACTATCTCTTTTGGAGATGTTCTCCCTCTTAAGGAATATGGCATGTCTTGCCACTATAACCTTTTTGTCTAAGGGGTTGTATAGGTAATATCCCCTTGTTTCCTTGGGCTATCCTATAAAGGTACACTTTGTGCCTCAGGGTGCGATTTTGTTACCTGGAGAGGCCTTAACAAACGCTTCGCTACCCCACACATGTAAATTTGATAACATGACTTTTCTTCCACTCCAAAACTCGTATGGAATACCATTTATCGATTTAGTTGGTACTTGGTTTAGTATGTGTGTTGATGTTTGTAATGCATACCCCTAAAAGGATAATGGAAGACTCGCATGACTCATTATTGATCTCACCATGTTTAACAGGGTGAAGTTCCTCCTTTCACTCACACCATTCCACTGGGGTGTGTTTGGAGGAGTGAGTTGGGATAGGATCCCAAACTCCTTTATGTAATCAATGAAGTCTTGATTAAGATATTCTCCACCTCGGTCTGAGTGGAGTTTCTTAATCTTATTACCAAGTTGGTTCTCAACTTCATTCTTGTATTCTTTGAACTTATCAAAAGAATCCAACTTATACATCATTAAGTAGATATATACATATCTACTACAACCGCCAGTAAAAGTTATGAAGTATGATTACCCTCCCCTTGTTTCAACTAAAAACGGTCCACACACATCGATATGAACCAATTCAAGAAGTTATTTAGCCCTTTCACCTTTCCCACTAAATGGGTTTTGGTCATTTTTCCTTGTAAACATGCATGACATATGCCAAGTAGTTTTAGTTCGAAAGAATATAAATATCCATCTTGATGTAACTTTGTCAAGTGTTTCTTGTTTACATGACCTAGCCAGTGACGCCAAAGTTGGGCGTGGTATGAGTCATGTGAAGTATCTTTGTTATCAATTGCCATTACTTGGTTTGTGTAATCACTACTACAAATATGACTTTTATCAGCGCTAAAAATGACCTTTAACAACGCTAGAAAAAGTGCTATTAATGCCGGCGAAGATAAAGGGGGGTTCCCCTTTATCAGTGCTCCAAAGAGCGCTGATAAAGACCCCTTTTATCAGCGCTAAAAAAAGCGCTGATAAAAATTTTAAAAAAAATAAAAAAAATAAAAAAATACTGCCAATCATGGGGGGGGGGGGCTTTTTACAACGCTTGAGCCCCCCTTTATCAGCGCTTTCCCGCACCTCCAAGGCCCACCCGCACCGCCTACACCCTTTATCAGCGCTAGCCCTCTAAATCACCCTTGCGCGCGCGCCCCTGCCTCCACCCAGATTTGATCTCGAGACCTCCCCCATGCGCACCTAAAGCCTTTGCCACTCCCCTATATTGATTTGTTCTCTTATTTATGATATATCTATTTATTTATATATATATATATATATATATTTAATTATATTTATTTGTATAGTAATATATATTTATATTAATATATATAGTTATATTAATATATATATATATATATAGTTATATTAATATATACATTTATAGTTATATTAATATATATATATATAGTGATATTAATATATATATATAGTTGTATTAATATATATATAGTTATATTAATATATAGTAGTTATATAAATATTCATATATTGGTATTTTAAATAAAATGGATATTAGTTATTATTTAGATAAAGCTAATATATTTTATATGTAAATATGTTTAATTATTTATTTAAAAAATTTAATTTTTAGCTGTGAATATATAAAAAATATGTACATATAGTTATATATT
The DNA here is from genome assembly GCA_963277665.1 of Viscum album. Classification (NCBI taxonomy): domain Eukaryota; kingdom Viridiplantae; phylum Streptophyta; class Magnoliopsida; order Santalales; family Viscaceae; genus Viscum; species Viscum album. The sequence goes on along the minus strand of OY728146.1, from coordinate 634,817,872 downwards.
TGATTATAAATAGCAGTGTATTATAAAAAACGATAAAATTTCAAAGAAATAATATCAATATGAATGTAATACCGTGGAATAAATTCAGTCCCCACCAAAAAAATCCAATAATACCCCCTTAAACGAGGCTGAAAATCCACAAAATGTTAAAAAATCTGGGTACCCCGACTAAAAACTCAGTTTTGGAGGCCTTTTGGGCCTCTTTTGTCCTCGAAAAAACTTTGATCGGGGTCCCCCTCGGGTCACAGCGACGTAGAGCTCGTCGCAGGCTTCGATTTGATATGTGGTAGAGCTCAAACGGACACCAGGATCAAAAGTTATGACCGTTTGAAGTTTGAGTTGCGTTTTCAACATATTTTGGATCTTTTTTTAATTTTTTTAGTCTTCAAATTGTTATTAAATTACTATTACTCCATAATAATTAGCAAATTATTAATTAAAAATATTTTTTTTAATTTTTTTATATGTCATTTTCACTAAATATCTTATATATTAAGTATAATAAGTGTAAATGTATATTTATACTTATCTAAAATATATTTAAAAATTATATATTATATTTATATCAATATAACTATATTGATATATTTATATATTAATATATTTTTTTTAATTTTTTTGAAGTCGAACCCTTTATCAGCGCTGATAAATGCCCTCCCATTATCAGCGCTACTAAAAAAAGCGCTGATAAAGGGGGTGCCTTTATCAGCACTAAAAAAAGCGCTGATAAAGGGATACTTTTATCAGCGCTTTTTTTAGTGCTGATAAAAGTACCCTTTATCATCTCTTTTTTTAGCGCTGATAAAGGAACCCCCTTTATCAGCGCTTTTTCGTTAGCCCTGATAAATGGGTGGCGTTGGCTTTGCCCAGTTTTGTGGTAGTGAATCCAACACGTAAAGTCCGTTGTATAAATGTGCCCTACCATAACAAATGCTATCTTTGTAAAAGAAGCAACATTCATTTCAAAACTTGAAAACAAATACATCTGTATCTAATCTGGATATAGAAATAATGTTTTTTAGTAACAGAAGGCACATAATAACAACCCTTTAACACCAAGATCATCCTAGTTGGCAACGTGAGGTGGTAGTCCCCGACAGCTACAACAGCAAGTCTGGCTTCGTTGGATGCTCGTATATCTACCTCCCCTCGATCAATATTTCTGAATCTACTTGGTTACTGTATTTGGATACATATGTGAGCACCACAAGCTGTATCCAATACCCAATTTGTAGAAACATATAGATTGCATTCGATAACAAACACACTTGAAGCTTCCCCTTGCTTCTTAAGCTGGGTGCAGTTTTTCTTCCAGTGGCCCTTCTTGCCACATGTGAAACAAACAGCCTCATGTTCTCTTGCCTCCCCTTTGATCTTCCTTTTCTTAGAAGGCTGTGAAGAAGCTTTGGGCTTCAAGCTATTCGCCTTCCCTTTCCTCTTATTTACCATAAGGACATAAGGATTTTTTCACTTCATATCTTTTTCCACTTGGAGAATGAGGATAAAAATATCAGATAGAGACTTCTCAATGTTGTTCATATTGAAATTGACAACACAGTTAGAGAAGCTCTGAGGGAGTGATGCAGGAATGAGATCAGTGCCCAGTTCTTCGGAGAGTTTAAACCCTAGAACCTCCAGGCGCTCAATGTAGCCAATGATCTTGACTACATGAGGCCCAACTCGGGCACCTTCTCCAAGCTTACTCTGAAAGAGTGTCTTAGAGATCTCAAACCTTTCCTATCTTGCTCTCTCCCAGTAAAGACCACGGAGGTGCTCGAGCATGCTATAAGCATCCATGTTTTCATGAGACTTCATGAGCTCACTAGACATTGATGATAACATCAAACATTGAATGCGGACTGCATCATTCATATGTTTCTCATAGACCAGGAAATCCTCATCACTCGCCTCTTTGGCAGGCGGATCAGGTAATGCTGACTCCAGTACGTAAGATTCCCATTCATGGTGTAGAATAACCCGAAGGCATCTAAACCATTCCTGGAAGTTACTGTCGGTGAAGATGTTGTCTTTATCCAAAATTGATCGCAGGGATAGTGTGGTTGATGAGCTTGTCATTTTTATTCTATAATTAAAAGAGCAGATCATTAGTACTTTCTTCATTACATTTTATGAGAAATAATAAATTTTATTAAGTCTCCCACTATTTTATCAAGTCCCAATGACCCTCACCATTGAACTCAGAATGTCCAGTTTCCATGACTTTCTAGTGGAAAGGATCCATATTCCCCTTCACATAACCCCAACAAGGGTTGGTCAAGCTATTAAAAAGTATTTAGGTAGGCAGGTCTTTGCCAACTATGGGCTTGCAACTCCTTGATATGTTGAGTGGACTCCCCAATCCTGAAATCACGACTTTGGATTTCCTTAACTCTTGCCTCCAATATTATAGCAAGTCTAGCAAGGGATACTCCTCTTGATGTAATATGGTTAAGTCAACTCAAAACCTTTCATAAGGGCTTCCTGTATAAAAGTAAGTGTCACAACAAGGGTTGGTCAAACACATAGTTTTATTGACTTTTTCCCTTAATCAAGTAAAGAAAGGCTTGTTCTGACTTCATATTTTTATTTTAGGGATTTTTATCTCTTATGCATGCATTTCTTATTACCATTATCACATGCTTGTTAATATTAAGTGGAACTTACTTAAGTGATTAACCATGTATTGATAATATTTATGCATAAGTCTTGTTTATTTAAGTTCTATCTTGCATGCTTGTTTAATTCATTAATTATGTGATCGTGACAACACATCTATAATGATAAACCATGCAACTGATAGAAATAAAATAAATTAAATGGCATGATCATGAGCTTTTATAATGGTTAGTTTATCTAGCGGTTGATAAACTAACCCTGACCTAGGGGAGAAACAACTTGAACCTTTTGGGTTCATGTTTACAGCTTTCCACTTGTCCACCTTTACATCTTCTTGGATTGGTTTCACCTTGGATCCTAACTTGAGTTGCCTCCACTAGCTTGGGAGCTCCATCCATTACATATGCTTTTATCTCACTCACAGGTGAGGGGTAAAAGGGGTTTTACATAAAAGAAACTTTGGGCGCACATGCCCTACATATTAATGAGGAGAAGGCTCGCAGACCAACAAATTTAATTTAAATAAATAAATTAAAAGAAATAATTCATATACAAAGGTCTTGATCTAGTCATGATCATCCATGCATGCAATGATATTTACGCATAAATAAAACTAGCATTTAATTCTTTAATCGTTCTTGTTTAAGATAAATCACGTTTGAATCAATTAATTATCTTTAATTAATCAATCCTTTTATCTTAAACCCTTTTATAAATTTTCTTGATATTCTCATCCATCATAATTTTAAACAAATAAATTAATTTAAAATTATCTTTGTACATAACTTTTACCTTAGAGGCAACCCAGTGAATTCCTATTCATAACTACCCAATGAGTAGAAATGAACATTACACAGATGTTAAATTAAACACACATATATAAAACACCTATCACATGTTGTGCCTCAGCTTTACGCCTACACGATGGTACACGTCTCAAGGGTTTGTATAATATAATAATAAATTTTAATAAATCTGTGTAATTTGGATGAGTACACGACATATAGTTTCGACTACACGACATGTACTTTTATTCATCGTCCATCTGAAGTACACGCCTGGGGAAATGGCGTGTAGATGTACTTCGGAATTTTTTGGAGTACATGGAGTGTTCAATGGGACACACGCCGTGTAGTATCTGCGTTACACGGTTTCCAGCCGGGAAAGCCATGTACGAAGTACATGGTCCAACCCTAACCCGAAGGGACTACATGTCGTGTTCCATGGGCCACATGGCGTGTAATCCGAAAACCGTGTGCCACCTGTTCCTGGTCAACACACGGAGTCTTAAAGACTTAGATAGGATCCATTTACATGACCTGATTTGGCGGACCAGTCCAATGCATTGAACCTAGACTACACAACGTGTACTTCCAAATACACATCATGTATTCTGGTGTTGTATGGCCAGGAATGTTTGGCACCTCCGGATGAGATCCTCTATTTTATTTTAATCAAAATTAAAAGAAAAATTCATTTCTGTAAGGTGAACGAGAACCTAAAGAGGAGGAATAGATCTCAAGATTCAGATTTGTAGAACTATTAACTTGAATTGAAACAACTAAATCATTAAATGCACAATTCATCAACGAAATATTTAAATAATTATAAACTATGATGTAACCCCTCTGATACAACTTGAAGGTTCCAGGCGCAGCGAAAGCATGGTTGGTACATGACCCAATTTTGATTTTTACCATGATAAATGATTATTCCAGGATCAATACGGCGATGAACGCCAATCTCCACAAAATATAATCGAAGATTTAGATAAATAAAAAAAGGAGGCCTGAAACCTTTAGAGAGGATCTTGCACATCATGTTAATAATTAATTTAATTAATTTCATAAAGAAAAATAATACCCGTGTATTTGGTATTTTTCTTTGTTGATGATGTTGATCGTCCGGATTGACCCTTCTGGATTATCTCATTGCAGTTGTAAGGATCCAAACTAGAATCCCTCTAGCAGTGATCCACACATACTCTGATGGCCTCTGATTGACACCGCTTGTTCTTCGGGTGCTAGTACGACGAAGCGAGTGTCTTGTGTCGATCATTCTCGATCGCTTGTTCTTTGGCCTTGAAGAACGCCTCTTGTTCTTGAGAGGGGAGAGAAGAGGATTCGAGAGAGAAATTGTTTGGCTCAACAATTCTCAATTCACCAGGCATGTGGTGTGGTATATGGCATAATAGGGGTACTTTCCTATTTATATACATGGAATTTCAGTTACAATATTTAATTGCATAACAACAATTAAATACATTCATGAACTTAGAGAAAACCCATGAATTTAATAATAATACCGTGTCATTATTTATAGTGCACCAACTTGCGCAAAACTGAATTATAAATAAAATTCTGCATCACAAAATAATAGCAATGTTATTTTAATTTGTGCTAACTAGTTAAATAATTATTTACCGTCTTGAAAATAATTATTTTACTACCGGACCGACCTTGGTCCGCTCGAACTCCACTTCCATTTATTGAACACCCGAATAAATAAATAAATAAATTATTCTCTGAAATAAATATTTTATTTACAAAATAGTAAATAAATATTTATTAAATGTTCAATAAAATAAATAAATATATTTTATTTAATTTATGCGGTCATCTTAACTTGAATAAAATTATTCCACGGTCTTGAGAATAATATTTATTTCATTAATTAAATTCAAATAGAATTTAACCGAGACCACCAAAAATACTTAGTGTGTGACCCTCTAGGATTCTTTCTCATTGGAATTAGGCGGGCTTACCTAAAGTCCAAGAGTACTTTCTAGCAACGAGTCAAGACACCCAAGATAAAGAACGTAAAGTCGCAACAACGACATCCACATACAAATGCTTACAGTGTAATATAATCCATTTGTCACAATATCTCATCAAGCAGGTTTCATGATTGTGTCATCAAATTTTATGCTTGATACGTCGTTCTTTTACTACCTGAAATAAACTCGTCGTTACACCATGGCCATGAAATTTCGCGCGACGGTTCTATTTCAATCAAAAGACCAAGATATCAACTTCCATAAATGGAAGCAACAAATCCTTCCTCGACTTATCCATTAATAACATGCCACTCGCGACGCACCCAACGTACCCTACTTTCTGACAACTGTCTGTGTGATGGTTTTCGTCAGTAAATCAAAGTGCGTAAGTCGTGACACATATTAATGATAATCTTAAAGTCTAAGGATCATTACACATGCTCGCAGATAGAAATATCCAATGACACCAAACCATGCAGAATTCCTACTAGCGGGTTTATTCTCATAATCTTCTATCTTGGAGATTACCAAGTGCAAACTTCATGAGAGGAAGTCTCATATGCTTACGAGTACTCTTACCCGATGGTCTGCATTCTATGTGTCCCATTATAGCATGTCATCCAACCACAAAACTATATTTAAGAATATTGTTATAGCATTTCAAGGTTCTCATCATTGCGGGGAACTACCACGACCTTATCAATGCAAAAAATACTATAGGACATTATTACATCATAATCATGCATAACAACGAACAATATGTAATAATACATTAAATATCCATGTAATCAAAGTAAAACCAGTTGGTTATAGGACACCAACTCTTACACTCACATTTTCCATACCTTCTAGGCAAGTGAATCTTGTAGGTGTTATCATCGATTCTTTCTAAAACTTGGAAAGGTCCATCTCCCCGCGGTTAAAGTTTTGATTTTCTTTGCTATGGAAACCTTTCCTTCCTCAATGCACCCACACCCAATCTCTGGGTTCAAGTACAACCTTATGTCAACCCTTGTTTTCTTGCTTCACATATTTTTCATTTCTTTTTTCAATGTTGGCTTTCACTTTGGCATGTAAATCCTGAACAAATTTTGCCTTATCATCACCTGTAATATCAACAACCTCATTAGTAGGCAATGAAAGAATATCTAACAAATTCATTGGGCTAAATCCATATAAGATATCAAAAGGTGAGAATTTAGTAGTGGAATGCACTACTTGGTTATATGCAAACTCTATGTGTGGTAAACATTTCTCCCACTTTCAAATTGGTCTTTCTTCATTTCGTCATCGACTTACTTGTAATTAGTCCCACCAAATACTTGCATATTCATTAAACTCAAGCGCTGCCAACTTTACCTTCTTCTCCTCTGAGTAGTTGTAAATTCCAAACACATGTTCAACCTTCCGCTCCCACTCCAAATAAAGCTCCGAGTCACTCTCCCCTTGAAATGATGGAAGTGTCATTTTGATGTTTCCCAAGTAACTTTCTCTTCTAGCTCCATGTTTCCCTCTCTTAGGAATAAGAGTATTCATCATCACCTTGATCAATATCTTGCCTTCGCAAAGCCCTTGAAGTTGAGGAACTTTGCAAATCATCCAACCCAGCATTCAACCTTGTAAATTGGTCAGCGACATCTTTCATGAATAATTTGAGGTCAATCTCACTTCTTTCTCCCTCACTTTCCATTTTTTTAAATCCTCACACACTCTTTCTCTCTTTTTTTAATCGCTTCTGACACTTTCTAGAACGAAAACTTGGTTCCTTCAAGTATTCTTAAATAGAATCAAGAAGACAATAACTAAGAAGCAATAAATTCATGACAAACTTTAAAAACCAGAAATTTTAAAAGGGTTTGAATCAATGGAGTCCATGAAAAAAGGGAGATAAAGATAAATGGGAGAAATGGTTATGGTTGAAGGTTGTATATGGATGAAAGAAAGAAGTTGGAATAGAAATATTGGAGTAGAAATTCACTGGATTTGTGATAAAAGTCCAACACAATGTACAATAAATTTCAGTAGTTTTTTTTTGTTTTTTTTTTATTTTTCTTTTTTTTACTGCTCTATTTTTTTAAAATAATTCAACCAAGAGAGAGTACACAACGATTTGATGTTAGTGCGTGGCTTACAAAAAATATGAAGTTATCAAAAGCACAAATCCAATCAAAATAATTCCAAAAGGAAGAGAAATAGAATTTCTAGAATTTCTATATGGAATTATCCTTCAAATGACAGATTCAAACTCGATTGGAATTCCGTCTTAGAGATTGTTAGATTTCACAAAAGTGAATATGTAGCACGAATTGATTCAGCTATAACTCCAAATATATGCGTCAGAATTTAGTGTTTCCAAATTGAGATGAAAGATGAGGTTATGAACTATAAAAACTACATATGATAGGTCTAGAAACTCAAAGAAAAGCAGATTAAAAGGTGGAAGAAATTTGTGTCCAGAATTGGTGATGACCAAAAATGAAATAAGGATAAGAAAAAGATGGGAGAAATATGAAAAATGAAAGAATCTAGTTTCCGTTGTTAATCTCTAATACCAAATGATATGATACCATATGGGTGTGCAATATTCATTGGTGAAAAATGCAGAAACACAAGGGGGAAAGTGGGAGAAATGTAAATAAGGAAGTGTGATGGAAAATAAATGGGGAAAGGGGGATGATAAATTAGGAACCTAAGGAGACTTTCCCCTTAAAACCCTAATTATAAAAGGTGCTAAAAAGGTTGATCAGTCCTTTGATAATCCTTACTTTAATTCACTCAATAACATAAGAAACACAAGTAAAATAATGCTAGAAAACACTCCAATTCGTAATTAACCTTCAAGGGGTACAAGGAGGTGGATATTTATAGCCAAATGGGAGATATACATGTCAAACACCTAGCCCAAAAAAGTCTAAAGTCCAAAAAATGATTTTTGACCTTGTTTACACATGATCATGGCTTTAAGGGGCAAGATATCCACCAAGAAGACTTTTTGGAACCACCCCAAATACTTTGAAGATTCCCACCATGATTTTGGAGACAAGGGGCCAAACACTTTTTGACTTTGGATATTTCCTTCATGAAAGTGGATTAAAATTCATGGGATCAATTGGGTGAGCCATTTAAGTTCACTTTTGGTCTTTAATAAGTGTAATTAAAGGCCCATATGATCCTCCCATGCATGGATGCTGTGCCTTCTCTTGTAATTTCAAAATGAGGCCATATAATGCCTCTTTCATCCTTCTCGTTCTTCCTCTTGTCATTGGGCCTCCAATCCCTTGTAATCGGTCTTGTGCATTTATGCTCCTTCCATTATACATGCCATGATCGCTCTTAAATCCTCACTGCATATGCACACCTTGATTCTCATCAGTAACAGTCATATGAGCTCCCTACTTTCTATAAATATATCATATTTCATTCATTCTTCAATCACTTATATTTTATCTCATGATTATATATTTTTATTTTTAAAATGAAAATTGTATTAATAATATTCCGCTTCATTTGGATAGTGTTGATCATGAGTGCGATCATTCTGGGGGATTGAGAAGATCTAAATTTTCATATTTTAGTTACCTTGTTTTCTATTTTTCATCATATTGTAACACATTCAATTCTGATGACCATATTTATTCTCTAAATGTAACGTTCAAATCAATATAATAAAATATTGTTGGGTTTATCATGTGGTGCTTTCATTTTATATAACACTACATTACTAAATATGACATATTTATATAATTAAGAGGAAATTCCATTAATAAAATTTTGGGTCATTACATTATTCTTTTAAGAAATTTCATACTTGAAATTTCATTTTATATACTAAGGTGAAAATAGGAGAGGGTACTTCTGCTTAATTGCTTCCTCTGGTTCTCATGTCACCTCCTCATATTCACAGTCCCTCCATAATAATTCAACTAGGTGATTTGTCTTGTTGCGTAGAACATTGTTTCTACAGTTGTAACATCCCGGCCTGGGTGCCACGCCCTGGTTCCTTGAGCCAGTTCGCTACTGACCTCAGGTGCGCCTCCCCATACGTCATAGGCTGTCGACTAGTAGCGAGAGTCTAATGTTGATCATGGAGGGACTATACCCTCTTTATCAGAGTAATACACCAACGAAAAAAAGAAACAATAACTGAATAACATATAACCATAAACAGAACAGTACCAAGATCACAGAATAACCAGAACTAGAGGTACAAAATCAAAACTAAACTGTAAATATTCCATGCTAAAGTATGTTCCAAGTGTCAAAATGCAACTCAAATGTAAAGACATTAATAACTCCTAAGTGGTTCCCAAACCACGTTCAGTTCCCTCATCCATGCTCCATCCAAAATTAGTCATATAATATAGTGACTTTGCCCTTAACCTGTCATGCAACTATGAAATCTATTCGGGTACCAATTAGAAAATCCGAGTAAGGCTTGAGTTCAACTCAGTAAGCCACCACCAACGGTGTCTAAAACAATATCCATTCAATAACAGCGTATGCAGTTGTATAAAGAGACATTTACAATGCATTCGTAAACAATTATCCCATTATCATTTATTCTTTATTTAACTACACAAACTTCTGGGTTCCTGAGGACACCTGAAGCTTAATACCTGCTTTGGATCATGCCGGAGTCTAAACCATTTCACATCATCAATTCAAAATTCATTAAAATAACATGATTTCATTATCCATTTCATTTCAATTTATAAAACACCTAATTGGAACTGTAGTCTAATGCCAAAAATTTGGATCTAGGTCGTCATGCCTAGGACCCTATGGGATTTGGAAGCATTATTCCATGTCCCACACATATTTATCACTACAGAATTCGGAAGCAACATACCATGTCCTGCACATGTGGACTTTGGAAGTAGCAGACCATGTCCTACATATATTTATCAAACAATTTATCACTACGGGCTTTGGAAGCAGTAGACCATGTCCCACACATGTATTTATCAAAAAATTTATCATTATGGGCTTCGTAATCAGCAGACCATGTCCCACACATATACCATAATATCACTATATCACATCAATCATGATTAATCAACATTAATACTCTTATCACAATTAACCATCGCAATCTCCCATTAATTAATTCATAAATTAATTAATCTAAGTCCATTAATTAAATAAAAAATTAATAAATCACATCAATTTTCTTTAATTAATTCAACAATTAATTAATAATATCTATCTTATTGATTAATTCCCCAATTAATTAATGACACATCTTCCGTTAATTAATTCAATAATTAATTAACCATATAAAGCCTATTAATTAACACAAAAATTAATTAATCATTTCACAATCTCAACATCCAATAATTAATTCACTAATTAATTATTCTCAATTTCCAATTCAACATTTCGATAATTAACCCAACAATTAATTATCCCCAATTCCACAATTCAATTATCCAATCAAATCCCCAATTCCTCAATTAATTAATTAACTACATTAATTAATTCAATTTAGCAATTTCAATTGCTAAAAAAACCCTAACAATTCTACAATTTACATACACATAATCAAAATCACGACTATGAGATTTGAATATTAGACCACCTACCTCGATTTGTCTACTAACAATCGCCAAATGGAAATCCCCAAAATTCAGTTGAGTAACAGTGTAGAATGATCTCCAGATCTATAACCTATACCATGATTAAACAATCTAAGATATCTTAAATCTAGATCTAGATCTAAAATTCAAGATCTAGATCCATAAAACTAGGCATATATCTAACTAAAATAGAGAATAAATTCCCTTAAATAAAGAGACTAAGAACAAGAGAAGACCAAGAAAGCAACCGAGATGAGATCCTCTTACTGGGAGGGGTACCGATCTTTGATCCGGGCTTTGAACCACCAAGAACGGAGGTTGAGAGGGGTTGAAATCTACTATGGAGGCTCCAAAATCATGAAAGAGGTGTTAGGGTTGAATGGGGGTCGATTTGGGAATAAAATGGGGGTTCAAGAATTTTTAAAACTAATTTTGGGTTAATTTAATTCTCGCACATGGTTTGTTGCTCGGGGTGAACGGTTTCCCCTAATTGTGCGCCTAACCATGTGCCTCTTTCGGGGGGGGGGGGACAGTTTCTCCTAAGAGGGCACATGGTTTAACAAACCATGTGCCAGCCATACAAATCCCCATTGTCTAGGGTTGCACAGTTTTTTAGGCCTGGGTGCACGGTTAGTACAAACCGTGTGCCAACCATGCACCGCCCTCCTTCTATCATTTTTCTCAAAATTTCACCCAAACATGCCCAAAGTAAAACTCAAATGAAAATCACTCAACACAAGGAAACATTTACCTATAAATGAGCCCAATACATCTCCAGAAAAGATTAAGATCTTATAATCTCCCCACCTTATAACAGCTCATTCTCAAGCTGCACTACCAAACATCTCTAAGATTCCGAGTCAAAAAAGATTGGGCCACTGAGCTCACACATCTGCTTCCCTTTCCCATGTTTCCATCTGCACACAACCATGTTTCCACAATACACAAACTATCAACACAATCATTCCCCGCAACACTTTCTCAATGTGATCCAACACACATATCATATGCTCCTCAAAGGACGCATCTATCTCAAGCTTAACATCATCCACCTCAGTCACATGAGAATGGTTGAGGTGATACCGTTGTAGTTGTGACATATGGAAAATGTCACGAATAAAACTGTATCAATGTGGAAGAGTCAATCAGTACACCACTGACCTGATTCTTTCCACAACCTCAAATGGTCCAATGAACCTGGGTGCCAACTTGCCCTATCTTCATATCTTGCAGTGAACCAACTTAGGAGACACTCGAAAGAATACATGATCACCCTCTGTAAACTCTAGTGGCCATCAGCGTCTATCAGTATACGACTTCTATCTACTTTGAGTCATATTCATATGTTTCTGAATCAGCCGAACCTGTTCTAACATCTCCTGCACGAGACCCAGTCCCAACAATTTAGACTCACCTTCCTCCATCCAGCATAGAGGAGATTTTCATGGCCTACCATAAAGAGCCTCGTATAGTGCAATCTGTATATTTTACTGATAAATATTATTATAGGTGAACTCCACCAAAGCTAGGTGCTTCTCCCAAGGCCCACTAATGTCAAGAATACATGCTCATAGCATATCCTCAAGCACCTGTATATTATACTATGACTGCCCATCTTTATGTGGGTGGAATCCATACTTAATAAAACCTGTATAACAAACACCTTCTGTAAGCTCTTCCAGAGGCACGAAGTAAAGTGTGAGTCGCGGTATGAAACTATAGTTCATGGCACCCCATGTAGAAAGAATATCTCTTGAACATACAAATCTCTCAGCTGCTCTACTGAGAAAGTCTCCCATATAGGCAAAAAATACGATACTTTCTTCAGTCTATCCACAACAACCCAAATAATGTCATTCTTTCGAAGCATAATCGGGAGACCCACCATAAAGTCCATAGTCGCATTGTCCCACTTCCACCCCATAATGGACAATGACTATAATAATAATCCGGCTCATTGATTCTCAACCTTTACCTGCTGATAGGTGTAGCATCTTGTCATGAACCCTGCTATTTACTTTTTCATGTCTGACCACTAAAACTGTCTTCATAGGTTACAGTAAATTTTGGTTGCACCTGGATGTACCGCCCACTTCGAGGCATCAAATTACTGCATCAACTCCTCTCACATGCTTGTAGGAAAAATAACATGATTCTAGACATATGATCTCATCCTCATATTGTAACAGACCAAGATTTTATAAAAAAAAATATTCTTTTTAATTTTATTAATGTCTTGTGTTGTACGCTATACCAAAAGGAGCTTGCACAACACGCATCCTTGACTTGCCTTGCATTACACGCAATCACGACCTTCCTCGATAGCGTGTGTAATACGCAATACCGAGTTTCACTAAACAATGATATGCTATTAAAATATTATTAAAACTAGCCGTTATGAATAGTAATAACCACTTTTTGAAATTTTATAAATTTTATTTTTCAAAATGGACTTCATTTTTGGACTCAGAATATCGAAATTAGCCTAGGGTGAAATTTTGGTATTTTGCTGAAAACTTTCAATTTTTGATGAATAGTGAAACCACTAAGTGGTAGGTGAAAAAACTGAATTTTGCATAAAACTTAATTTTACCGCTTCTGTGAATGGAATTTCGAAAATCCGAGAGACACGGTTAATATCAAGGACTAAAATGTGGTTCAATGAGATGAAAATAATTTTTTGGTGAATAGTAACTTTTTACTTTTTTTACCACGGTTAATAGTAAATAGGGTAACTAAGGGTAAATATGATATTAATATTACCCTAACACATGTCCTAATTCTATTGGACAAGTGTAATTCGACCAAAAACAAACTTAGGAATAAAATATGACCATTTAGGCCCACTTGGATTAGATTAGGACATTTATTATTAATTTATTTAAAGAAAGGTTAAAATAGTTAAAATCAAAGTTTAATAAGTAAATCATTTTTAATATGGGGTTATACATAAGATAATTTCGATTGTAAATATTCATTAGAAAGATAAAAAGATTTCCTACATGATGATATTTTATTTGTAATTTTTAGACATAAAATAATTTAATTTATTTATGACACAACGATGATGCAGTAATTATCTTATTAATGAAATATTGACATAATTGATGTTATAAACACCAAAATAAATGTAATTTGAGATTTTTTATGAATTCCACTAATTTTATAGGTTACTATGATATATTAATGTTGATTTAATCAACTTGGTTCGAACATTTAATTCTGTTATGACTTTCACAAAAATCATATATCAAATAGTGTCAAAATTGACACAAAATAGTTTTTAAATCAAATATTATATTATTAATTGTTATTGTATTCCTAAAAATCTAAGGTTCGGCCAAATGACTTAGATAAGGATATATATATTAATAATAAACAATTTGGGGTTCGTTTGGCATGTTATAGTAAGTGTATTAACCATATAGTGAAAGAAAACAAAAAGACATGGTAAAAGTTAAATTATTTAACTTAGAGTTAAATCTAATTGATAAGGTTAAAATAATATCCTAAACTTGTCTAAATTCTATTGGTTGATAGGATTTCGACCCATCCCCACTTTAGCTTCGAAATAAGACCCTTTCGAACCATTATAAACAGATTTTGACTTTAATATAAAATAATATTTTGAGATATTCCTAAGGTGCCCCTCTCCTCCCCTATAAAAGGACACTTCCTCCCCCTCCTCCTCACACCAATTTGAGCACTCAAGCTCGGCCAACCCCTGCCAAAATTCCTTCTCCACTTCCCTAGCAACATCCTAGAGGTTCTGGTCTTCCTCAAAGACCAATTCTAGTGCCCTAAGAGGAGGTCTCAAAGAGGCACTTCAAAGAAGAGGTAATTACCGTTACCAATTCTTTCATCTTTATTTCTTCTTCCACTTCTTCTTCTTAGGTTGTTTCATTATGAAGTAATAACATCAGTATCACTCATATACTGATATGTTATTATAAGTATGAAACAACCCTATTTCACCATCTATCCATCCTATGGAAAAATAAATCACCGCGCGTGCGTACGTACGGAATACCGTCTCCACGCCGTGGTGTAATCTATTTTCCACCACCACCTTACATGGATGGGTATAATGGTGTAAAGAATAACTATACATAGTTATTACAAAATCATATTGATTCTGATATATTGTATAATCCACTCCAATTCAATTCAATATTTATAGAAATGATATCATCGCTCGTGCGTACGTACGGACTACCGTCTCCACGACGCGATGAGATTCATTCTCCATGTTAACCATTTAAGAATGATTATAATGTATATATAAGAAATAATAATGAAATATATGACATTATAAAGCTACTGGATTTATGTATATATATACATATGTATGTCATCTACTTACTTCCATTTCAAGACAATAAGGAAAGAAAAACAGTGTTCATGCGTACGTACGGACTACCGTCTCCATGAACGGTGTTTTTCATTTTATTTATCTATCTATTATATATATATATATACTGAATATATATGATATATAAATCATATTTTATATTCTGGAAGTAAGTAAATCATGATATGAGTAATAATGATGTCAAGAACAACAAGTCAAAACACCTACGATAAATGAAACGATTTTACCCAAAACGCTTCTTTAACATGGAATTTACAAAAGAATGGGTAATATAATGTCATAAGTGAACCATATATGATATAATAACAATGAATATGATTCTGTAATAAGTCAATAACATGATTTAAATCATTATACAGGAGGTTCGGACACTTACAAAGCAAGTCGGACCTAAGGTAAGGGAAATATCACAATCTCATTTTTATCTGAGATTGTTTATTCGTAAGTATTTACTGGGGTGTATTTTATCATCCACATCCATGTTTCATCAATATGTAATATTATTTCCATCCACCTACAATTGTTTAAATCCATTTTTACCCTTCGGTGAGTTTTTAGTAAAAGAAATGAAAGGAATCTTTTGTCGTTTTTCGTACGAAGTACTTTTTGACTTTTCCGACAAAAGTACGAAGAATGTTTTTTTTAACTTATACGGCATGAATGGATTTTAAAAAAACATTATTTCCAAGAAGCTTCCTTTACAAGTTTTCAAGTTTATTTTTAATCAACTTCTTTTATTTTAAAGTCGTATGACATGTTATGAAAGGAAAAATGTTTTTGAAGTAGAAAAGATATTTTCCTCAAGAATGGAGTTCAAGTACTTTATCAAAATTATTTTCCATCTAAGATAATAAAAGGGTTCTGTTTTTATCCCTATTATTACATGGATTTTATTATGTTGAGATGGAAATATTTTTATGAATTCCTTTATCTTATATGAATTGTTTTATGATGTCATGTTGTTTAAGAATCCCATTTTTATTACATGGGTTACGTTATGATGTATGGTTTATGATTATGTGGCACACATAAGAAAGGATTCATTATAAGATGGGTGGGACCTATATCTCCCTCCAATGCATTGGGTAAAGATTTTATATCTCATGAGATAGACATGGCTGGAACGGAAGGTTATTTCAGTTCAGTGATACAGGACTGAAACGAGGAGTGAACTCGGTTCAGAAAGGGACTTTGTCCACTAAGATAGTCTTGGCAATGAGTCATGACTAACAAGAAATGATTTTCCATGATTATGTGTGTATGCCACAAAGTTTCAAGTTTTATGTTATGATCTCATTTTCACTTCTATGATTTATCCCATGTTATGATATTATGAGCTCTTTTGCAGGTTAAGATTTCCAAAAGCTATGTTCATGATGTGATTGATATTTCTTTTGTTTACCCTTACTGAGCATTTGAGCTCACCCTTTTATGTTTTCTTTTCCCCAGGATATAAAGAAAGGTTTTTAGGTAAAAAAAAGGGAAGATCTTTATGGGAGACATTGAAGATCTTTCACCACGATTAGAAGATTACGTTCCGAGTTTCCAAAGACACTAAACTATTACGATCCTTGTGTGTGTGTTTTTGTTATGTACTAAGTATTCCGCAAAAGTAATGTAATGTCCATGTACAATAAGCTTCGGGTCTCTACAGTTGGTATCAGAGGAAAGGTTTAGTCAACCTTTGGAAACTAGGATGCGAAAACGTTAGTGAGATCCCTAGAGATATTTCTAAGGTATGTCTAGGGATGCCCCTAAGGATAAGTATACGTATAGGATATAGTTCTATAACTATGGTAACGATATTAGATTAAACCAAAGATGATAGATATTTAAGTTACTCCCCCTTTATTACGATTTTTGCATCTAACACTATTCTGTTTGGGTTTTAGAAAATGGCTGGAAACAAGATGATTCACAATAATGGAGGATATGATGGACAATGGAATGATATTCTTCATGAGCAACCAAATGAAATGGGATTTGGATGTCCAAACATCATTATTATGCCGAATCAGCAATCTCACAACATGATCAATAAAGTAAAATTTGGTAAGTTTCCTGACTCGACTAATAAGAGAAAGATGGAGTTCCATGATGATCATAGAGGAAAGAAAGTTCAATTTCCCCTATGTAAATCATGTGGGAAGAGGCATCAAGGAGAATGTTTCAAGGGAACTGGAAGATGCTTTGGGTGTGGAAAAGAAGGACACAAAGCAAGTAAGTGCAAAGGAAAAGGGTCGGTTAACACCATGGATGAGGATAATGGTATTGCTACGACATCAAAAATGGTTAAGTGTTTTAAATGTGGAATGTATGGGCATTATGCAAACAAATGCCCTAAGGGAAAGACTCATGAAGAGAATCAGTATGGTCATATGGGTAGTATTTATGTGGATGATGATGAAGAGACTACAAATGATATGTGAGATGAAAGAATTTTTGAAGCTCGGTCAATGGTTTGAGAATGTAGTGGAATTATTACATGTTTATCATGTGTAATTTTGGAATAAAGAGACATCTATGGATTGTTACACTGTTGTCTTTCCTTGTGTTTTGAAAGTGTATGATTAATGTTACCAGTATCCATGAAAGGTTATTCAGATATTTTTGGAATGTAGATGATATGCGCATAATGAAGGGATAAGGAGAAAATTAAATGTTTGATAGTATTCATGAGCTCATGATTGATATAAGGACTAAGTGATATCATGGTTTGAGTATATAGAATTTTGAGGATTTTGGTATGTGGAAAGTGTTAACTTTTAACTGCACTCATGTTTTCACTAAGGTATTCAAGAGAATACACGATTAAGGACTTTGAATGTTTGGAATGTGACCAACAAGACATATCTTATGATATGTGGGGATCAACGACAGTATTAAATCTCTGGTAATCGTTGTCACTATATTATGAGAGTGGACTGCAGTATTATGTATAAGCCTAAAGATTAGACTGGATTATGTTGGACATAAGTTACTATTGTTTAAGGATAGAAGATTTTCGATATTATTGATGGGATGTTATAGTAACATAGTTTTAGAAAAAGGGACAACCTGCAGGACGGGCGACAGCCCATCGCTTCGGACAAGGCTGTAGGAATCGAACCCACAACCGAAGTGCGACTGGCCTTTATCGCCTACCACTGACCTACAGGAAGTCCCTGTTTAGTAGAAACTAGTTTTATTATATTAAGCAGTATGATATATGAAGTATAAGTCCATTTTAGAAACCATATGTGATTAATCTCACTATAGATCGACTTATGTATATAATTTTGCTAACCTTTTGTTTGAAACAGATGGAATGACCCGTCATTCTATCACATGATCTGCTAACACTTCACGAATAACAAATTCAACTTCATTTATTTAAGAGATGAAGTGGAAATTGTTAAAGGCACGAACAACAGTGAGATTGTACCAAAATAAAGTAAGTATTTATTCTAATTCAAATTCTTTAACTTTAGGGAAATGATCTTGAAAACCAAAAATGTTGTCCTAGTTCTCTTATACCTGATGAATCAGATGGTACCTTAGATCGTCACAAATTTATGGATTTGTGATTACTGGCTTTTCCATAGCCATGTTCTCTACCACTCTCCATCACATGATGGTTAGATTTCTCTTCCATATCCATATTTTCACCTATGTGGAAACCCAGTGATTAGTTTATTTGGTTAATCGTTACATTTCATACTTTAGTTTTTAAAGCCAAGTTTTGGTATTCCCTTTTACGATGTGGGTTTCTATTAAAGAAACTTTCAAATAGTAAACCATTTATAACCCCGACGAATTTCGAGGGCGAAATTCATTTTAAGGGGGGTAGAATGTAACAGCCCAAGATTTTATAAAAAAAATATTCTTTTTAATTTTATTAATGTCTTGTGTTGTACGCTACACCAAAAGGAGCTTGCACAACACGCATCCTTGACTTGCCTTGCATTACACGCAATCGTGACCTTCCTCGATAGCGTGTGTAATACGCAATACCGAGTTTCACTAAACAACGATATGCTGTTAAAATATTATTAAAACTAGCCGTTATGAATAGTAATAACCACTTTTTGAAATTTTATAAATTTTATTTTTCAAAATGGACTTCATTTTTGGACTCAGAATATCGAAATTAGCCTAGGGTGAAATTTTGGTATTTTGCTGAAAACTTTCAATTTTTGATGAATAGTGAAACCACTAAGTGGTAGGTGAAAAAACTGAATTTTGCATAAAACTTAATTTTACCGCTTCTCTGAATGGAATTTCGAAAATCCGAGAGACACGGTTAATATCAAGGACTAAAATGTGGTTCAATGAGATGAAAATAATTTTTTGGTGAATAGTAACTTTTTACTTTTTTTACCACGGTTAATAGTAAATAGGGTAACTAAGGGTAAATATGATATTAATATTACCCTAACACATGTCCTAATTCTATTGGACAAGTGTAATTCGACCAAAAACAAACTTAGGAATAAAATATGACCATTTAGGCCCACTTGGATTAGATTAGGACATTTATTATTAATTTATTTAAAGAAAGGTTAAAATAGTTAAAATCAAAGTTTAATAAGTAAATCATTTTTAATATGGGGTTATACATAAGATAAATTCGATTGTAAATATTCATTAGAAAGCTAAAAATATTTCCTACATGATGATATTTTATTTGTAATTTTTAGACATAAAATAATTTAATTTATTTATGACACAACGATGATGCAGTAATTATCTTATTAATGAAATATTGACATAATTGATGTTATAAACACCAAAATAAATGTAATTTGAGATTTTTTATGAATTCCACTAATTTTCTAGGTTACTATGATATATTAATGTTGATTTAATCAACTTGGTTCTAACATTTAATTCTGTTATGACTTTCACAAAAATCATATATCAAATAGTGTCAAAATTGACACAAAATAGTTTTTAAATCAAATATTATATTATTAATTGTTATTGTATTCCTAAAAATCTAAGGTTCGGCCAAATGACTTAGATAAGGATATATATATTAATAATAAACAATTTGGGGTTCGTTTGGCATGTTATAGTAAGTATATTAACCATATAGTGAAAGAAAACAAAAAGACATGGTAAAAGTTAAATTATTTAACTTAGAGTTAAATCTAATTGATAAGGTTAAAATAATATCCTAAACTTGTCTAAATTCTATTGGTTGATAGGATTTCGACCCATCCCCACTTTAGCTTCGAAATAAGACCCTTTGGAACCATTATAAACCGATTTTGACTTTAATATAAAATAATATTTTGAGATATTCCTAAGGTGCCCCTCTCCTCCCCTATAAAAGGACACTTCCTCCCCCTCCTCCTCACACCAATTTGAGCACTCAAGCTCGGCCAAACCCTACCAAAATTCCTTCTCCACTTCCCTAGCAACATCCTAGAGGTTCTGGTCTTCCTCAAAGACCAATTCTAGTGCCCTAAGAGGAGGTCTCAAAGAGGCACTTCAAAGAAGAGGTAATTACCGTTACCAATTCTTTCATCTTTATTTCTTCTTCCACTTCTTCTTCTTAGGTTGTTTCATTATGAAGTAATAACATCAGTATCACTCATATACTGATATGTTATTATAAGTATGAAACAACCCTATTTCACCATCTATCCATCCTACGGAAAAAGAAATCACCGCGCGTGCGTACGTACGGAATACCGTCTCCACGCCGTGGTGTAATCTATTTTCCACCACCACCTTACATGGATGGGTATAATGGTGTAAAGAATAACTATACATAGTTATTACAAAATCATATTGATTCTGATATATTGTATAATCCACTCCAATTCAATTCAATATTTATAGAAATGATATCATCGCTCGTGCGTACGTACGGACTACCGTCTCCACGACGCGATGAGATTCATTCTCCATGTTAACCATTTAAGAATGATTATAATGTATATATAAGAAATAATAATGAAATATATGACATTATAAAGCTACTGGATTTATGTATATATATACATATGTATGTCATCTACTTACTTCCATTTCAAGACAATAAGGAAAGAAAAACAGTGTTCATGCGTACGTACGGACTACCGTCTCCATGAACGGTGTTTTTCATTTTATTTATCTATCTATTATATATATATATATATACTGAATATATATGATATATAAATCATATTTTATATTCTGGAAGTAAGTAAATCATGATATGAGTAATAATGATGTCAAGAACAACAAGTCAAAACACCTACGATAAATGAAACGATTTTACCCAAAACGCTTCTTTAACATGAAATTTACAAAAGAATGGGTAATATAATGTCATAAGTGAACCATATATGATATAATAACAATGAATATGATTCTGTAATAAGTCAATAACATGATTTAAATCATTATACAGGAGGTTCGGACACTTACAAAGCAAGTCGGACCTAAGGTAAGGGAAATATCACAATCTCATTTTTATCTGAGATTGTTTATTCGTAAGTATTTACTGGGGTGTATTTTATCATCCACATCCATGTTTCATCAATATGTAATATTATTTCCATCCACCTACAATTGTTTAAATCCATTTTTACCCTTCGGTGAGTTTTTAGTAAAAGAAATGAAAGGAATCTTTTGTCGTTTTTCGTACGAAGTACTTTTTGACTTTTCCGACAAAAGTACGAAGAATGTTTTTTTTAACTTATACGGCATGAATGGATTTTAAAAAAACATTATTTCCAAGAAGCTTCCTTTACAAGTTTTCAAGTTTATTTTTAATCAACTTCTTTTATTTTAAAGTCGTATGACATGTTATGAAAGGAAAAATGTTTTTGAAGTAGAAAAGATATTTTCCTCAAGAATGGAGTTCAAGTACTTTATCAAAATTATTTTCCATCTAGGATAATAAAATTGTTCTGTTTTTATCCCTATTATTACATGGATTTGATTATGTTGAGATGGAAATATTTTTATGAATTCCTTTATCTTATATGAATTGTTTTATGATGTCATGTTGTTTAAGAATCCCATTTTTATTACATGGGTTACGTTATGATGTATGGTTTATGATTATGTGGCACACATAAGAAAGGATTCATTATAAGATGGGTGGGACCTATATCTCCCTCCAATGCATTGGGTAAAGATTTTATATCTCATGAGATAGACATGGCTGGAACGGAAGGTTATTTCGGTTCAGTGATACAGGACTGAAACGAGGAGTGAACTCGGTTCAGAAAGGGACTTTGTCCACTAAGATAGTCTTGGCAATGAGTCATGACTAACAAGAAATGATTTTCCATGATTATGTGTGTATGCCACAAAGTTTCAAGTTTTATGTTATGATCTCATTTTCACTTCTATGATTTATCCCATGTTATGATATTATGAGCTCTTTTGCAGGTTAAGATTTCCAAAAGCTATGTTCATGATGTGATTGATATTTCTTTTGTTTACCCTTACTGAGCATTTGAGCTCACCCTTTTATGTTTTCTTTTCCCCAGGATATAAAGAAAGGTTTTTAGGTAAAAAAAAAGGGAAGATCTTTATGGGAGACATTGAAGATCTTTCACCACGATTAGAAGATTACGTTCCGAGTTTCCAAAGACACTAAACTATTACGATCCTTGTGTGTGTGTTTTTGTTATGTACTAAGTATTCCGCAAAAGTAATGTAATGTCCATGTACGATAAGCTTCGGGTCTCTACACATCTATGCTCCAATATGAATGTAACTCCCCACCTTCAAGGCTTTCATTCAAGGTCAAGCACTCCAGATCCTCATACTACCAGTCTCTAATATGATTCAAAAGTGCAAACTCCATTGAGACTAATACAAGAGTCATATTCTCCTGACTCTTATGAACTACCACATGCATTTTAACCAGAAAATTCATCATCTTCCACTCAACACTAGACTCCAAAAATATTTAAGTCTGAGTTTTCCTGCTTAAAGCATCAGACACACTGTTTTCCTTCTTAGGAATATATTCTAGATCAAGGTCGAATGACTGCATATACTCAACCCATCTGTGTTGCCAGAGATTCATGTCTTGCTATTTAATGATACAATTCAAGATCTTATGATTCATATACATTATAAAATTTTCAGCCAACAGATAATTCCGCCAGCACTTTAAAGCATAAACCACAACTAATAACTTGAGGTCATGCGTAGGGTAGTGTTGTTTATATGGCCTCAACTACCGAGTATCATACGCCATAACTCTATCTCCCTGCATCAATAAATCTATGAGTCCTATCCCAGAAGTGTCACAATACACTGTATACTCCTCAAATGGCTCGGGTAGGATCAAGATTGGTGTTGATGTCAAGCGCTTCTTCAGCTCCTGGAAGGCATTCTCACATGCTTCCAACCATTAAAAATTTATCCCCTTTTTGGTTAAGCCTGTAAGTAGCACTTCCAAATGGGAAAAGTCCTAGATGAACCTCTGATAATATCCTGCAAACCCCAAATAGCTACAAATATAAAAAAATTCTTGGGTTACACCCAAGAAACCACTACCTGCACTTTCTCTGGGTCCACTGACACACCTTCCTCTGAGATGATGTGACCTAAGCAGTGTACCTGGTCCATCCAAAACTAACTCTTAGATAGATTGGTGTATATTCGATGCTCTCCCAGTGTACTCAGGATGATGTCAAGGTGTTGGGAATGATCATCATGAGTCTTGGAGTGCATCAAGATTTCATCCACAAACACTACCACAAAATGATCCAAGTATAGATTAAAGATCCTATTAATCAAGGGAATAAACACTGTTGGTGAATTTGTTAACCCAAACAACATTACAAAAAACTCAAAAAGGCCATACTTTCTTCATAAAGTAGTCCTCAGAATATTAGAAGTTCAAACTCTCAGCTGATGATACCCTGATCTCAAGTTAATCTTGGAAAAGTTGCAGGCTCCCCTCAACCGGTCAAAAAGATCATCAATACGTAGAAGTGGATACCGGTTCTTTTGAGTCATCCGATTCAATTTTTATTAATCAAAACATAAGCTCAAAATCCCATCAGCCTTTTTTGCAAACAAAACTAGAGAACCTCAAGGTGATGTACTGGAAAGATAAATCCCTTATCCTCCAACTCCTCCAGCCGAGACTTGAGCTCTTGAAGCTCTTTTAGTGCCATTCTGTATGGTGGAATTGAAATTGGATCGTCCCTCGACATGATCTCAATAGTGAATTCCAAATCTCTCTCAGGTGGCAACCCTGAGAAGTCTTTAGAAAACACATCCTGAAACCTATACACTACGAGTGGAAAGACATCTTGCTTCATACCTCCATTATCCAGCAATAGACTTGCAACCTGGGATGTGAGATCTCCTAGTTGATGAGTAATTGACCCTGCTCAGCCTGCCTGGATATCCCACTCTTGACAGTGAAAGTAATAGTCACCCTTAGGAGATGAAAAAGTCACTCTACTTTGGTAATAATCAGTGTGGGATCAGTATGCTACTAACCAGTCCATACCCAAAATCAAGTCAACGTCTAACATGTCAAGGACATAAAGATCCCTCTGAAAATGATACTCCCCAATCTCAAGAGAATATCCCTTGAACAAATAAGTGTCTCTAGACCATACTCTGAATGATTTATCTACCATCATAAATCATCTTATGAACTACAATACCAGGCTCAAACCATTAACAAGTTTTTCAGATATAAAGGAATAACACTACTAGAAATATGAGCTTTTGATCCCCTTTACCTATAGTGACCGCCACTGGCGATCTCTATAGGTAACCAATAGCGACCGCCACTGGCGGTCGCTAGGTTTCCTAAAAAAAAACGGGGCTTCGGCGCCCCCCCCGAACCCTCCTCCTTCCTCTCGCGAAGCGACCCCCCCGAACCCTCCTCTGCCCAGCCTCACCGCGCGCCCTCCCCGTCACCGCACTCCCTCCCTCGCCGCCCTCCCTGGTTGCCGCACGCCCTTCCCCACCGCTGCGCACCCTCCCTCGCCGCCGTCCACAATCGCCCTTTCGGCCTCCGCCCTCCGCCGGCAACCCTCCGCCCTCTGCCGGCCGCCCTCTGCCGCCCCGCCCTCCGCTGGCCGCCCTCCGGCCGCCCTCCAACTGCCCTCCACCCTGCCCTCCATCTCCTCCAGGCTTCCTCCGCCTCTGCCCTCTGGCTCCGGCCGCCCTCCGCCCTGCGGCCGCCCTCCAACCTCCCTCTGCCCTCGGGCCTCCCGCCACCCGCCTCCGGCAGCCCTCCGACAGCCCTCCGGCCGCCCTCTGGCCTTCGGCCTCCAGCCCCTCCGGCCTCCGACATCCGCCCTCTGCCCTCCGCCCCCTCGACCCTCCCCCCCGCACCCCGAACACCCCCCCCGCACCCCGCCAACCCCCGTCCCCTCCTTCATCGTCCTCTCCCTTGCCGCACTGTCGCCGACCGATCCCCTCCCTCCCTGCACGACCGCTACTCGTCCCCTCGCCACTGCCGCCCGTCCACTCTGGCTCCCCCTGTCCTCGGTTGTCACAACCCGTCCTCGGGGCCCGTGCCGTGACTACCTCAAGCCCGCCTTCCATAAGCCAGGGGCTAGCGACTAGCACCAAATGCGTAAATCCAGATAACTGGGAAGGCATTGCCTTTATAAAAGTAAACAAAACACCACAGAGTACAAGCGGAAGAAAAACACTAGGTAAAACTGAAACAAGCTGCGCTGAAAGTAAAGGGGCTGGAAATACAAGCCCAACTGTAAAGTACAAGGAAAAAAAAACAAAACAGCCGAAAGGTGACAAGCAGCTCCTGGATCGTTCACCAAGGATCCTACCTGAAGGGTAGGTACAGATAGCCTCCACAACGCTCTCGCCCGTCAACCTCCTCCGAGTGTCGTCTCGTCGTGAAGTCCACCACCAAATACTGTCTCGTCGTGAGGTCCACCTCCGGGTACCGTCCAGTGCTCGAACACTCGGCCTCTGTCTGCGCTGCCCGCCGTCTGCAACCAACACAACGAGGTGCGGGCATAGCCCGTGCAGGGGTGAGTATATCGATACTCATTAGGGACCCCGAGAC
This sequence comes from Viscum album, assembly GCA_963277665.1. Lineage (NCBI taxonomy): Eukaryota > Viridiplantae > Streptophyta > Magnoliopsida > Santalales > Viscaceae > Viscum > Viscum album. The sequence continues at coordinate 634,791,533 of OY728146.1, read as the reverse complement.
CCTCAAGGTCTCACTAAATCCAACAAAGATAACAACAAAGAAGATCTCAACAGATAACCTCTACCTAGGTATATGCCCATACATATACCCAACTTATCAAGTAACCCATCTCAATCATGAGGAAACACAAAGATTATGAATCAATGGATAACCAATACCTAGGTATATGCCCATACATATACCTTAGTTATCAAGTAACCCAACTCAATCATGAGGTAAACACAAAGGTCATAGACTCAGCTCAAACCAGGATTTTCATTATCGAAACCGTAACTGCTGAAGAGCTCCGTCTCTGGAGTGTACAGTGGTCCTGTCACGACTCCGAGGTACTGCTCACTAACCTAAGACTGCTGAGGTACTCCTCTTGTCGAGTACTACAGGTCAACCACCCAAACACAGTAGTGCTTCCCGCCGAGGTATGTCACCCAAACACAGTAGTGCACACCCCCTAGTAGCCTGCTGAGGTACTCTCCGGACGAGTACCGCGGGTCTGCACTGTCACACCGGTAGTGCTCCATCCGCCATGGGTCTGCACCTCACAAAGTAGTGCTCCGTCCACTGGGCTAGTCGACTCACTCCAAGTCGAGTCGGTCAAGCAGTCGTCAGGTCTCAGTCGGCTACATGGTCTCCGTACTCCGCACGCTCGTCTCCGGGAGGGTCCACTCCACGAGCTACAGGTCAATACTCCAAGTATATCAAAGTCCCATGAAGAAGTATCTCAAAGGACCGCCTCGTCATAGGGGTCTCAACGCAACAGACGGCGCGTCAATCGGACGCCCGGTCTGTGAGTTACTACCCTTTTCGTCCTAGGAGCCCGGTTGGTTTCGTGTGCGAACCAACCCGACCGTATCTCAACTGTACCCCAAACTCTCATAGGGTATGCCCATAGGGACCGTTTCTCAACGTGATCACCAACGCCGCTGACGGTTCATCAAACGGACGTCCGGTCTGAAAGTTATCAGCTTTTCCGTTCCAGGGGCCCGGTTGGATTTCAGGTACAATCCAACCCGGCCATACTCCAACTGCGTCCAAATCTCAGGTGAAGTATGCCAAAAGTTCCGTCTCATCATGAGGAATCCAACAAAGTCAACGACACATCAATCGGACGTCCGGAGCTCAAGATATAAGTGTTTCTGCTCCGAGGGCCCGGTTGGTTTCGGGTTCGAACCAACCCGGCCATACTTTAAGTGACACCGGTTAACCAAACCGATCACACCATTGCGATCCATACGAAAAAACACACGAGATGGACTACCCATTGGTCCAAAACGGATAGCCAGTGAAAAAGTTGCATTTCACCGCAACACGCGCGAACCGGGCCTCGTGGGGCCCGCGCCTTGACCTTGACTTAAATATCCAAAATTGGTTTTGAAACATCCGTCTTAATTCCAGGGTCGCAACCTCACATACGGTTCGACATTCCGACATCGTATGAGAGAGATATGTCTGATACAATATCCCGTAATAATAATAATAATAATATTATTCGGTGTTTCATGGGCCCGAGCCACGAACCAGAATTTAGTATTCAACATTAGACTTGAATCGACCGTCTTAAAGACAGGGTCATGTCGTCGCTGACGGCAAGCCAATCGGACGTCGCACACATGAGTTATAGCAGGTCGAAGATTTAATAATAATATTAAATCTATTATTTTCCGAGCGCTTCGGGTACCCGATCCAAAAACCCGAAAAAGACATCCAATATTGGACTCATAAATTCCGTCTCGGAGTCAGGGTCACACTACCGCTGACGGTTCATGAAACCAAGGTCGCACGAGGAAGATACCGTCAAAATACAGTTTTCCCAACAAAAATAATAATAACATTATTATACTATTATTATTATTATTTTGATTTAATTAAATCCCACACCCTCAAATCCACGCACCACCCAAAAGTTGCGCCTCACTTTACTCCATGCCTTCACGCCCCATCAATTCCTATTGATTTCTTATGTCTTCTTTTAATTTATTTCTCTTTATCTCCTTCTCTCTCCAATTTTCATTCTCCATTCCCAAACTCTCACGCTTTCTTCTCCTCCAAACCCGGGGGCTGCTTCTTCCGCTAGAAATATGTCGCCTTCGGATATCCGTCATCCCGGCATGACACGTCGGCAGCACTTTCCGCGGACCACCGAACGCGCTTCGGTGGTCCGATTCGCCTACCGTCTGCGCCTGCGTCTCTCCCGGGACCTGCTCTTTACTGCGACGGCTTCAAATTGCCGTTGCGGCCCGTTTCTTCATCGCCCGTCATCCCGCGCACAAAAGAACAACCAGCGGAGGGTCTGGGCTTGTTCGTAAGCCCGTGCCCTCCACATTAGAAGCTCAATACATAACTCATCAATGACAAGGGTTTAAATTATTCAAGATAAATTATACAAACACCCTGCAATTAAAATACGCATGCACGAGGGTATAATTCACATATACACTTTATACAAAAACCCCCTACCTCGCAAAGACGTCACACGTCATCGAGCTGCGGAAAGAGGCAAGCGTTGCGATGATCGGACGTTGTGGAAGATCGGTGCCGATTCCGTTGACGTTGGAGGAAGAGTCATCGTCGTTGCGGATTCCCCACAGCGGTGTCTCCTCCTTTGATGGAGAACTGGGAAGCGTTCTTCGTCATGAAGGAATGATCGTTCTTCGTCGGTGAGTTGGTACTCTTCAAAAAGAAAACTCTAGAGTTCTCCAATTTTCATTCTCCATTCCCAAACTCTCACGCTTTCTTCTCCTCCAAACCCGGGGGCTGCTTCCTCCACTAGAAATATGTCGCCTTCGGATATCCGTCATCCCGACATGGCACGTCGGCTCATGGAGCGGACCCTCACGAACGAGCTTGCTGTGTGCGGGAACCCTAGTGCTGGCTGCGACTGCTACTGTGACTGCGACGACGACTGTGCAGAGATTCTCAGTGGATTCAAAGACGACGACTACAGCACTCAGCGATCCTGTGTGGATCAGTGCTACCGATCCTGTGTGGGTCCGATCCTGTGTGGGTCAGTGCTCAGCGGTTCTGTGTGAGCCAGCGCCTACAGATCCTGTGTGGGTCCGATCCTGTGTGGGTCTTTGCGGGGGTTAGTACCTATCGATCCTTTGTGGGTCCGACGACTTAGATGGATCAGTGATCATCTCTATCATCTTTCGAAGAAGTATACCTGTGTGAGCTGAATCCTGTTTACTTTCCTGTGTGGATTGTGTTGTGCTATCCTGTGTGGATTACGTTTGCTTTCCTGTGTGGAATACGTATACTTTCCTGTGTGGACTGAGTTGTACTTGGGCTCGGAGGTTGGAGCGTACTGAAATTGATGACTTAGGTATATGTATGGGCATATACCTAAGCAGTGTCGGTTGTTACTTAGTGATTGTATCTTTCCTTTATGGTTTATCCTTTGTGGATTTAGGGAGACCTTCGGGGGTCTCGGGATCCCTACTGAGTAGCTTATACTCACCCCTGCACGGGCTATGCCCGCACTACGTTGTGTTGGTTGCAGACGACGGACATCGTTGATCGTGGTTGAGGCTTGCAGAGCAGGACGGTACCTAGAGGTGGACCACTGGGCGGGACGTACTCGGAGCGGACGGCGGAACCCGAGGAGCTGTGGAGCTATCTGTACCCACCCTTCAGGTGGGATTTCCAGTGGACGACTCGGCGTAGCTGCTTTTACTTTTCAGTTGCTGTTTTCCCTTTTTGAGTTGTACTTTACTTTCAGTTTGGGTTTGTATACTGGCCCACTTACTTTCCGCACTTACAGTTGTACTCTGTTTTTTACTTAGTGTTTACTTTTCCGCTTTCTTATTCTGTGGTGCTTGTTTACTTTACAAAGGCAATGCCTTCCCTTTTTACCGGGATTTACGCCTTGGTGCTAGTCGCCAGCCCCTGGCCTATGGAAGGCGGACTTGGGGTAGTCACAGCACGGGCCCCGAGGACGGGTCGTGACATCGGTCCCCTCCCTCGTCATCCCACCCTCGCTGCACCATCGCCACCTCACCGCCTCCTCTCCTCTGACTCTTCGTCGCCGCCGCCGCCCATCCCCTCCCTCGCCACACCAGCTCCGGCTCCGGCTCCCCTCCGCTTCCTCTCCTCTCCCTCGCAGCACCGCCTTCGGCTCCCCTCCCTTCCAGGTTTGTAGCGCAATCAGGTATGACATGGGCTTTCACTTACATTATTATTTTATAAATGGTTCACAAACAATTAATTAGTATTTATTTTAAATATATTTGATATAAAAAATGAAAATGTAATAAGTCTTGTGTAAATGTTTGTTATATGGATCTTATTATGGATAAGAGTTGGATTGATCTTCCAAATCGAACGTCTAGAGAATATTTCAATGGCATTATGTAGTTTATTGACTTCACCAGAGGATTTGAAAGTGACTATATTAGTTGTCCATGTAGAAAATGTGCTAACAAATATCAATTCACATGAGATACTATGAGGGAGCACCTATTCTTTAATGGATTTATGAAAAATTATAAGAGTTGGACTCATCATGGAGAAGAATATGTTCGTTGTCAAAATACGGATGCAGTTCAGATGGGTGTTGATGCAAGGATGAATGATCCAATGCATGAAATGCTTACTGAAATGGTACGTGCGTTGGATCCTAAAGGCATTGACATCCAGAATCTTGAGACCGGTGAGATAAATCTTCGCTCTGGTGCAGATCGTGATTCGAGGAGGTTTTATGAAGCAATTGATGATGCAAAAACAGAATTATATCTTGGATGTACTTCTTACAATAAATTGTCGTTTATCGTGGAGTTGTTGCATTTGAAGACTTTGAATCATTGGTCAGACACATCATTCGACATGCTGTTGGTGTTATTGAAAAAGGTTCTTCCTGTCGACGCTAAGATTCCCGATTCGTATTACCATACTCGTAAGCTGATAGAGAACTTAGGTTTTACATATGAGATCATAGATGCATGTGCAAACAACTGTATGTTGTTTAGAAAGGAAACTGTGCATTTGGATATTTTTACGGTTTGTGGTGCTTCCAGGTGGAAAGAGAACATGGGAAATCAGACTCATCAAAGTCAGATTGTGATACAGGGGAAACCGATTGCCGTAACACAAATGCGTTACTTTCCCCTTAAACCAAGATTGAAAAGATTTTTTATGTCATCTAAAGTTTTCTAATTTAATGAGATGACATGCAGAAAGAGTTCATGAAAGTGATATGTTAACCCACCCGACAGACTCTCATGCATGGAAGGATTTTGATAAGAGACATCCCGACTTTTCCAAAGATGTTCGTAATGTCCGATTGGGATTGGCAGAAGATGGTTTCAATCCATTCAAGTCTATGGTTGGTGCAACTCATAGCACATGGCCCGTGGTGTTGGTTCCGTATAATCTTCCTCCGTGGATTTGTATGAAGCAACAATTTATATTACTTTACACTCTTATTGATGGACCTAAAAGTTTGGGGGATAAGATTGATGTTTACCTTCAGCCATTGATTGATGAGTTGAATGAATTTTGGGGCGATGGTGTGATGACTTATGACTGTGAAACGAATGAAATGTTCAAACTTCAGGCTGCTTTATTGTGGACAATCAATGACTTCCCAGCTTATGAAAATTTATCAGGCTGGAGTACGAAAGGGGAATTTACTTGCCCTTGTTGCAACAAAATTAAAAAATTTGTATGGCTTAAGCATTCCAAAAAATGGGCATACATGGGTCACAGACGTTTTCTCCCTCCTCAGCATAGGTTCAGAAAGGACAGAGTGACATTTGATGGTTCTAGAGAGTTCAGCCCAGCACCAAAGATCATGAAAGGAGTCTAAATGTTATCACAGATTGAGGAAGAAAACATCCACACGGTATATGAAATTCAGGATTTGGTGGCTCCTTCGGTACGTAATATTTGAGCTGTGAGTAGGCAGCACAGTCACAATTGGAAAAAGAAAAGTATTTTGTATAGTCTTCCGTATTGGAAAACTAACATGCTGAGGCATAATTTGTATGTCATGCACATTGAAAAAAATGTCTGTAATAACATATTGTGGACCATTTTAGGTGTCAGTGAAAATCAAAGGACCACTGGGTACCAAATGTGGGTGCCCCAGACATTCTGGAAAAAGTCTCGAGAGGTGTCCTCCCGGCTCAGTGGCGTGATTTAGTTGCATATTGGTCTACTGAGGGTGTTGCGGTTTGTATATTTATTTTGGTATATATATTTTCAAGAATGTGTGATTTGTTTGAAATTTGAATGAATTGAATGTAGGAGGTGTCAACACGCCATTCTGAGAATCGAGCGTTGCAGGGGCCACCTCACAGGCTCAGGACTCGTCACGTGTCTCAGATCTGACATGAGGTATTTATTATTCATTTTTTAATTTTGTAATTAATACAATTTTGTGTTTATATTCTATCCATATACAGTTGCGGGAGCAAGGTGCACCGACTGATAAAATATCACTATAGGCTGCCTACCGGGAGACATTAGCGACCGCCAAAGGCGGTCGCTATAGGCCGGAATTTCGTTCACCTACAGCGACCGCCATTGGTGGTCGCTAATGGTGACCAGGCAGGCCGCCTTTAGCGACTGCCAGGCGGTCGCTTAAGGCCGGAATTTCGGCCACCTATAGCGACTGCCATTAGCAGTTGCTATTGGCCTACTGCGCCGAAGCTAAAGCGACCGCCAATGGCGGTCGCTGGGCGGTCTCTAGAGGCTCATAGCGACCGCCAATGACAGTCGCTATTGCCCGATTTTTTAGTAGTGTAAGAGACATCGGTATCAAATAAGGAACTAGCTAAAGTAGAAGTTATAAGAACAGTTCCTCTCACTATTGATAGTCCAGCTTCGCTATCCACAAGTGTAGGTTGGATGAAATGTAATTGTCCCACACTTGTTTCCTGTGATGCAGTCTGACTTCCCAAAGCTACACCACTCTGCTGATACGGGTGCTCATGCCCAGAAGTAGCACGTCCACTGCCTATACCGCCTTGGCTAGTAGAATTCCAGCTTCCAGACTGATATGGTGCAGAAGACCCCCTTCCCACACTCTGGTTCTACCTAGATCCTCTATCACTAACCGTCTAATGTGGGTTCTTGTAGAATCTCTGTAGATGTCCCATCTTTCCGCAGCCTCAACACTCCATTGATGGTTGAGGATAATGTGTTCGAAAGTGTATTTTCCTACCACACTGGTGAAAAATCACATGGGTAAGGTCCTGTGTAACCGAACCTTCCCCCTAACTGCTCTTCTTGCCACTGCTCTGGGAGAAATTATCATAATGACATTTCCTGCTTTTAATAGTCATACCAACTGGCCGTGTAGAAAAAACCACCTGTCCACCATAGGAAGCCTCCTTTAGGTTCCCCTCAGATATGAGAGTCTGATTCACCACCTTTGGAAACTTCCTCATCCTGAAGATATTTTCCGGGGACTTAATTTCACATTTAAGCCCATCCTAAAACTGTTTTTCCATAGTAGCCTCATCTCCTACCAATGCTGGAAAAAAGCACTGCAAATTTATGAAGCATCCAACATAGTCCACCACATACATATTCTCCTAAGTCAATCTCATGAACTCATCTTCTCTCTCATGTCTCAGTGTGTCTGGATAAAAGTGATCTAAGAACTTCTCTTGAAAGTCCTTCCATTCCATAGTTTCCAGTAGTCCATCGCAAGTCTGGATGTACCACCATCTCTTCGCTTGACCACATAACATATAGGTATCCAATTTGACTCTCTTCTTAGAATGAGTCTCCAAGTGGTCAAGTATAGCTGGGATAGTCTCAATCTGGAACTCAGATCCCTCAGGTCCACCCTCTCTAGTAAAAGTCAGGGGATGCTGCAAGTGAAACTCACTCGTTATATTAGACATGATTTTCAAAACCCACCTTGGGTCTCTTTCCATGAGTTTCATGAAGCGAGCGAAGTTATCTCAGAATTGATCCCCTAATTCCTCAACCGACACTATCGGTGCCTTAGGTTCCACTATCGGTGAAGCATCTCCAACCATATCCTCCTGTCATCCTCTTAACAAGCGTCATCATGGAGTCATACCTCTACAATTCCAAAAACATATATTAGGACTCATAACACAACTTTATCACATCTACGTAATAGAAAAATCAAAATAGGTAACCAAAAGTCTTTTCCCCAAACCTCACCACGCAGTTAAAACCGAGGTGCTATCATTACACTTAACCATCCTACACCTAGGTCCTGGTTAACATGGGTAAACACATCCTCATTAATCACATTCCATTAGACACCCATTTATTCAAATTTTCATCATTTTATCATTTTTAATTTCATATTAGGCACCATTTTCATTTAAATTTCACAAGCAATGAAAAACAATTCAATTACAACAACATACCCAAAACCCATTTCCCCACGCGTGGTTAAAATGAAGCATGTCATAATAATCCTAAGTGCCTAGAATGATGCATGCAATTCAACTCTCGAGCTATACTGGTCCATGAGTCAATTATCAACAATTTTTAGAAACAATAATCACATCAAACAATAATTTCGTCACCCAAGGTGAAATAATATTCAATTGTAACAGGAAACAACAATAACGAAAGTCCCACCTTGGGTACTTGGATTTTCCCCTATACATGGGTTTGTAACTCTCATGCACGAGCTCATAACCAAGACCTGGATCTTCCTAGTATCCTGTCTACCATTCCCATATAGTAATACAAAAGAAATTGAAAATAAAATTGACCTCTGATACCACTTTGTGTAACATCCCGGCCCGAGTTCCATGCCCCAGTGCCCCGAGCCAGTTCACCACATGACCTTAGGTGCACCTCCCCATATGCCAGAGGCTGCCGACTAGTAGTGAGAGTCTAATGTCGATCATGGGAAGACTATACCCTCTTTTATCAAAGTAATACACCAGTGGAAAATAAGAAACAATAACTGAATAACATATAACCATAAACAAAACAATACCAAGATCACAATATGACCAAAACTAGAGATACGAAATCAAAAGTGAACTGTAAATATGTCATGCTAATGTATGTGCCAAGTGTTAAAATGAAATCCAAAATTAATGACACTAATGAATCCCAAGTGGGTCCAGAACCACATCCAGTTCCCTCATCCATGCTCCATCCAAAATCAGCCATATAACATAGGTCCTTTTCCCTTAACCCACCCCGCAACCATGAAATCTATTTGGGTACCGATCAACCAACACGAGTAATGTGCAATTACAACTTAGTAGGCCTCCCAACGGTGCCTAAAACAATATTCAATCAATAACATTGTATATAGTTTTATAAATAGATAAATAAAATGCATAAGTAAACAGTTATCCCATTATCATTTATTCTTTATTTAACTACATAAACCCCTAGGTTCTCGAGGACACATGAACCTCAATACTTGCTTCGAACCATGCCGGAGTCTGAACCATTTCACATTATCATTCCACAATTCATTAAACTAATGGTCTTTCATTATCCATTTCATTTAAATTTATAAAAAATATAATTGGAACCATAGTCCAATGCCAACAATTTGGGTCTAGGTCATCATTCCTAGGACCCTATGGGCTTTGTAAGAAGCAGACCATGTCCCACACATATTTATCACTATGGGATTCAGAAGCAACATATCATGTCCCACACACATGAGATTTGGAAGTAGCAGACCATGTAACGACCTGAAATTTTGAATAAATATTGTTTCCTAATTTTATGTGTTATTTGATTTTATTTTTATACTCAACAAAAATGTTTCATTTGATAACATGAGTATAATTAAAATGATACCATTGGTTTTTGACTGTTATATGACCATTGGTCAATATGACCGCTGGAAACTAAACCTTTTGATTATTGTCTCTAAATACAAGTAATCTTGGTTAATTAATATAGAAAGAAGATTCGATGGCCTCACCCAGTAGTCTTGGACCGATCGAAGCCCATCTAACAGAACTTGGGAAGGAGGTAGCACCACTGGGCTTTGCTCTGGACCAAACCCAAGCTGAACTTCATCGTGTGAAGCTAGAACGGGATCGCCTTCACGAGAAGTTCAAACTGATAGAAATTACTACTCGTGCGATGTTGGCCGAGCCTCCCTCAGATTCTCTAACCTTAGCACACCTTACACTTAGATCCTATGCTGGTGTGATAAGGGGCTATGTAAGGAGACCATAACTGCCTTGTGTAATCCTTTGTTTTAAATAAAAATTGGGATTTCTTCTTATGATGAAGTCTATGAATTTTCAAATGACTGGATAAATATAGTATGCATATTTTGGATGAATTTTAGAGAAAGGATATTTTAAAAATGTTTATGTAAACCTTAAATAAATAAAAACGTGTAATGATTTTCAAAAAATGGTCTTCTACAAATATGTTCAGTACGGAATTTAGATTCTAATAAGATCAACTTAATTTTTGATGAATAGTAAATTATGAATAGTGATTTTATGCTTAGGATTAGTAATGTGACCAAATGGATTAGTAATCTCACTTAAAGAAAGTATTAATATAATCTAGGCACCTTGATTAAGTAATGTGATTCAATAAAATGGTTAAAAAACAGTTTCATAAATTATTATTCAAGTATTAGTTTTTTCGGGTGAATAGTGTTTTTTAATTAAAAATTAAATTAAAAATATTTAGAAAATTATTTTTATAAAATGGATTTCATTTTTGAACTCAGAGCATCGATATTATGTTAAGGTATTTTTTGGGGATTTTTCTAAAAATAATGAATTTTCGGTGAATAGTGTATTTATTTAAAAAATAAATTAAAAATATTTAGAAAATTATTTTTATAAAATGGTGTTCATTTTTGAAATCAGAGCATTGATATTTGGTTAAGGTGAAATTTTGGGATTTTTCTGAGAAAGTTGAATTTTCAGTGATTAGTAAAAATACAGTTTTAGGGTTTCGGTATGTTTAATGACATCATAACTGTGTCATGATGATGTCATGAGATATTTTAAAGGATGTTCGACTAAAGAGGATGAATTATTGTGTGGGGGTCCCCATGTGGCCTAACTTTATGGGAAGTACCATGGGAGGGCCCATGCTTTTGAGAAAACCACTTTTGAGGTGTCCCTTGGCCATTAATGCCTTGTCCCCTCACTTTCCCTATAAATACCAAGACCTCCTCTCATATTTTCGACTCCAAAACCATCCTCAATGAAGTTCTGGTCTCCTTACCTCCCTAGGAGTCCTCCCAAGGTTCCCCCAAGCCCTCAAGGTCCCAACCTTTGAGTTTTAATAGTTACATTTTAAGGTAAGGGATCCGACCCCTCTCTTTCTTTTCAAGTGATCTCTTTTATGTCATTCCTTTTATGCTCCATGTTCTTATGTTGGAGGATGTTCTTTTATACTCCTCTTACTTCCCCTTTTATTTTCATATAATGAGAGATCCCCTCTTACTCTCATTATTTCGTTTTATGAAGTTTTAAGTGGCGCCGTTAGGCTGCCGAATTTTTAAGGGATTCTTTCACCCTTCTCTTTTTCAAAGTTCTACTTTCATGTCAAGTCTTTCAAGTTACTTTTTATTATGTTGGGGTATGATCTCTAAATTTATCATACTGATCTTTTATGATCATATGATGAGAGACCCCATTTGATCTCTTCAATTCAGTATTTTGAAGTTTTAAGTGGCGCCGTTAGGCTGCCGAATTTTTAAGTGGTTCTTCACCATTCTCATTTTGAAGTTCTACTTTCATGTCAATTCTTTCAAGTTCCATTCTATTATGTTGGGGTATGATATCTAAATTTATCATACTGATCTTTTATGATCATATGATGAGAGACCCCATTTGATCTCTTCAATTCAGTATTTTGAAGTTTTAAGTGGTGCCGTTAGGTTGCCGAATTTTTAAGTGGTTCTTCACCATTCTCGTTTTGAAGTTCTACTTTCATGTCAATTCTTTCAAGTTCCTTTCTATTATGTTGGGGTATGATCTCTATATCTATCATACTGGACTCTTATGTTCATATGATGAGAGACCCTATTTGACCTTGTTAATTCAATTTTGTTGAAGTTTAAGTGACGCCGTTAGGCTGCCGAATTCTCACAAGAGAAATCTTTTTTTTTCTTCCTTTCATGTTCTTCATTTCATATGGTATATTTTCAAATTTCATTACCATGTTCATAAATCCCTTATATTTTGTCCCTCTACTGTTTGATGGGTCATTTATGAATGTTTGACCCATGTCCCTTCTCTTCTCAATGTTTTCTAAAACCTTGTAACATAGTCGTTATGCTGTAGAATTTTCGTCTCAAAATGCCTCTCTATCTTTTCTAAAAATTATTTTATGTTATAAAGTGAATACTCAAAGCTCTTATTTCTACAGGGGTATTCACATATATATCAAAATGTTCTATTTTAAATTTTGGGAATTACATACATGAAACCCTCTTTCCCTTTCTGTGGGTTTAAAGTGACGTAAAGATCATGTCTTTAAAGCAGTTTTTAAAACATTATGATTATGAAATGAAACCCATTTATTTTTTACTATATGAGTTATTTATGAAATGTTTGATGATTATATATGTGGCTCACATGATAATAAAGGCAAATTTAAGGGTGCGCCCTGATAACGCTCCAATGCATTGGGTAATGATGTAACCACCAGAGATTACAATTTTCACGATACCTTGGTGAATAACCTTGGTAATTTTCAAATGACACCTTGGGGATGGACCTTGGTGATATGTTCATGATTGTCTATGTTAAATGTTGCAACCACATCTTCAAGTTATGAAAAATGTTATTTTTATTATGATATATATCATGATTTCTTTCTCATGCCTTAAAGTTCTTTTCACGACCTTATTGAAGTATCTCAAGTTCACATGTAAAATGTTTCTCTTGTTTTCCTTACTGGGCCTTATGCTCACCCTTTCTTTTGATGTATATTCCCAGTTTATGAGATGTAGTAATGAACCTAGGATGAACATGAGGAGAAACCTTTCAAGTGTTTAAGAAGAATGTTTTATGTTTTCATGTTTTAAGTTCCTGGTTTCCAAGACACTAAACCTTAAAGATCCTCGGTTTTGTAAAATGTAATGAAAGTTTATGTGATAAAAAGGCGGGATGCTATAGACCATGTCCTAAACATATTTATCAAACAATTTATCACTACGGGCTTTGGAAGTAGTATACCATGTCTCACACATGTATTTATGAAACAATTTATCACTATAGGCTTTAAAAGCATAAGACCTTGTCCTGTGCATGAATCACATATATCAAAATATCATATATCACATCAATCAAGATTAGTCAACATCAATGCTCTTATCACAATTAACCATCATAATCTTCCATTAATTAATTCATAAATTAATTAATCCAAGTTTATTAATTAATTCAAAAATTAATTAATCACATCAATTTTCATTAATCAATTCAAAAACTAATTAATCATATATATCCCATTAATTAATTCACCAATCAATTAATCACATATCTTTCTTTAATTAGTTCAAGAATTAATTAAATATATAAAGTCCATTAATTAATTCTACAGTTAATTGATCATTTCAAAATCTCAACATCCAATAATTAATTCACCATTTAATTATTCTTAATTCATAATTCAACATTCCAATAATTAGCCGAACAATTATTTATCTCCAATTCCATAATTCAATTATCTGATCAAATCCCCAATTCCTTAATTAATTAATTGACCCTATTATTTAATTCAATTTAGGAATTTAAATTGTGAAATGAACACTAGAAATTCTAAAATTTTCATACATGTAATCAAAATAATGACTATGGAATTTTAATGTTAGACCACCTACCTCAATTCGTCGATGAACAATGTCCAAATGAAAATCCCCAAAATTTAGCGGAGTAATGGGGTAAAATGAGATCCAGATCTATAACCCATACCAAGATTAAACAATCCAAGATCTCTTAAATCTCTATCAAGATCTATAATCCTAGATCTAGATCCAAAAAACTAGGTATAGATCTAACTAAAATTGATAATAACATTCCTTAAAATAAGAGATAATAACAGGAGAAGAATAAGAAATCAACTAGGATAAGGTCTTCTTACCAGGAGGGGTGTAGATCTTTAATCCAGGCTTCGAACCACCAAGAATAGTGGTTAGGAGGGCTTGGAATATTTTTGGGAGGCTCCAAAATCATGAAAGAGGTGTTAGAGTCGAATGGGGGTTGATTTAGGATTAAAATGGGGATTCAATAATTTTTGAAACTATTTTTGGGTTAATTTAATTCATCCACATGGTTTGCTGCTCGTGGCGCACAATTTCCCCTAACAGTGTGCCTATTCTGGGGGGGGGGGTGTACGGTTTCTCCTATGAGAGCTCACGTTTTAAAAAACCATGTGCTATCCATGAAAATCACCACCATCTAGGGTTGCACAGTTTGCTGGGCTAGGATGCATGGTCAAGGAAAACCATGCACCAATCATTTTTTCACAAGTTTTCACCAAAAACACCCCAAAGTAAAATTCAAATGAGAATTACTCAACACAAGGAAAAAAGAGTACTTGTAAACAAGCCTGTGACGTCTCTAGAAAAGGTTAGGATCTTAAAATATCCCCACCTTATAACAGATCATCCTCGAGCTGCACTCCCATGCATCTCTAAGATTCCGAGTCAAAAAATATTGGGCCATAGAGCCCACATATTTGCTTCCCTTTCCCATGTTTCCATCTGCACACACCCATGTTGCCACAATACACGAAATATCAGCATGATATTTCCCCACAAAAATTTCTCACTACGATCCAATAAACATATCATATGCTCCTCAAAGGACACATCTATCTCAAGCTCAACATCATCCACCTCGATCACATGAGAAGGGTCGGGGCCATACCGTCTTAGTTGCGACACATGGAAAACATCATGCATAATACTGTATCTCTATGGAAGATCCAATTAGTATGCCACTTGTAACATCCATGACTTCTTAAGAAGGAATTTTTCATTTAATTTCCATTCTTGATTTGTTTTGGGGGTTTCCAAGGGATTTTGGTGGAAATGGTGGGTTTTGAAAATTTGGGCCAAACCGTGAGTCCATTTCCAGATTTAAAAACCAATTTTGTTTCTTTTATAAATAATCCATTTTTCAAAATTTTTCATCTATTAAAATTCATAAATGGACCCCCTGACCTATTTACACAACCATGTCAATTTGGAGCCTTTAAAAATCCATAATCAAGGTGTATTTGGGTTTTTATTTAAGGTATTGGGCCTGCCCATAAGCCCAATTTCTTCTTTAAATGTTTTTTTTAATTCTTTAATATCTACTTAATTTTTTATTTTTTTGGTGATTCAACCTCAATCTCGAAGAAAATGTCCATAGGATCACCCCCATTATTGGTTTCTCATTTTTGGATCTCATTAGAACCACGAATTAGGGAGATCTTTCTTAATTTTTCTCAAATCGACCAGATTTGAAGAAGTAAAATGATTCTTTCATAACTCCTTCAATTTTCATTATTTCTCCCCCATTTTAATCCCCACATTACCTACTATGATTCCTTCGATCCTCCATACCAGTTTTGGTTACTTGGAGATTCAGATTTTGGTGGATTTAGAGCGATATCTTCAATATTTCTGCAAGTAAGTCTTTCTCTTTTTGACTTCTTCTCTTTCCTTAGAGTTTCTTTCACCCTTTCTTGAGTTCTAAAATGTCCAGAAGTTAGTTTTCGTGCCTAGGGTATAATTTCTTGCCTTTTGGGTGAAATATTGAGGTTTTAGGTTTCTTTTAACTTCCTTGAGGTGCGACGGTAGTGTGATTGATGTTTCTCATCGATATTTGAGGGTTTCGACACTTTCGGTAGGTGGTTCCATGTGTGATAATTTCTAGATGAGTTAGTTTTCTTGAATTACTTATTTTTCTGGTTCTTTATATGCTGTGTGTTGTGCAAAAACTGTTTATGATGGATTTGGTTAAGCATTTAATTTTATAGTTGCATTTTAGTTTGAAATTGGGTGTTTTTCATGTGTAACCCTTGGGGTATTGTTTGGGTGTGTTTTATAACATATGAAATTAGTATAATAAATCTTTTTGGGCTGAAAATTCTACTTTGGTAGGGTCTTGGTGTTCCTTTGGGTTTAAAAGAGGGTCTTTTAATGAGTTTTATGTGTAAAACCATGTAATGCCTCTTGACAGTGTTTTATAAAAATGTGTGTTTTTCATGTGCATCTTCGTGTTATTATTTGAGGTGATTTTATAATACTTGAGAGTGGTTAAATAAATATTGATAGGGATTCTAATTTTGATTTTTATTGGTATTTGTGTGATTTTATCTTTTAAAGAGGATTTGGAATTGGGTTTTGTGGAAAAAACATAGTTATACCCCTTGGGTTGGTTTTATGAAAATTGTAAATGATTTAATGAGTTACACAAAGTGTGAAATGGTTGCTTATGTACTGTTTTGGTGGTAGTATGTTATTAAAATGAGTTTTTGAAAGATAAAGTGGTCATTTTTTATGTCAAAAATTTTGGTAATGTTTTGTAATTTGTCGAGGTGATTTATGAAATTGTGATGTGGGTGCGAAACATGTTTTCGGGCTGTTTTGTGTGAGTGTGATGTGGAAAATGGACTTTGTTTATGAAAAGAGTATTATGTAACATGTGAGTGGGAATTTATGTGATGTTTATCATCTTGTGAAATATTTTATAAATTTTTTAAAGGATTTGTTGAATTGTGAAAGATGTGAAAGATGTGTTGTGGGCTATTTTGGTGTGAGTTGGATTTAAAAATCAATTTGAATGAAAAAGTGGATTTTGTGACTTTTGTGATTTACATGTGGGCTGTTTGGTGAATGTTTGATGTGGAAGTGATATTTTCATGTGAAGATTCTGTTTCTGTCTTGTTGAACTTGTTTGAGCACAAGAGGGAAACCCGAGTATCTAGGTGGGTGGATGTGTACTAGTGTGCTAGTGAATCTGTGGGGTTTGGCCTCAGTTTCACATAGAAAGTTTGATGCTTAAAGCACTAACTAAACTATGATTATGATGATTGGGGACCAATAGGTTATGAGTATGTTCCCTACTAGTGTCTCGTGCATGAGAACCGATATTGTGACAGTTACTCTCACTGAGATACGAGGTACCTGAGACTCACAACGAGCTAGTGCCTAGGGGTTATTTCCTATTGCTTGTGCTTATTAGTTACTTTGTGATTACCTTTGGCATACGGTATGGTTGGATGTAAATTTAAGTAGTGTTGAATTTTTTTTAAAAGTGTTGATTCTTAATGATATCCCACTTGAAAACTGTTTTAATTTTTAAGTTACATCTTTTAGAAATTGTAACTAGCATTTCCTGTTTATGAAAACTTGCAAGATTTTCATCTTTAAATGTTTATCACATGGAATATCTTAGTGGTGGTATCATACTGGGAATTGGATCACACCCTACTTACACCCTTGGGTGTATGTAGACTTGGTTATTTTTGTTATCGTAGGTTGGGTACAGTTTTTAGTGCCAGTGGTTAGGGTTTCTAGAAGGCCCTTGGTGGTGAAGTCTTATGGAGATGGATTGAGGGCGCTGCCCATTTCCATGAGGGTTCTTGGGCTATTTATTTTTTGTTTTGTACCTTTTTTATAGTCTTGGTTAGTTGTTTTAAACTATGTAATTCAGTTCTTAATTTTTGTAAAAGATTGTTTGGTTTGAAAAACCCAGATTCGTTTTATTGGATTCATTTGTTGTTTTATGTTTATAAACTCGGGTAAATCATTCCAAATTCTAATTTTATGATACTCGGGAACTTGTGCCAGCCCATGGGGATCAGTAAATACCTTCATGACTTGTCACAGGTCGGCTTTGGTTCCAGTTTCGGTGGCGACCAGATTTGGTTCGTGACAAAGTGGTATCAGAGGAGGTTCAGGTTAACTCTTTGGGTCATGTTATTTGTGGAAGAGTTGGAATAGTATGGAGTTAGGATTGTTGGGACTTGGTATTACAATTTTTGGTAGTGTTATTGATCACCATACCTCATGACGGGATTCAAGTTTCTAAGGGAAGTTGGGATTTATCTAAGTCTTATGGTTTTCTTGGTTTGATGATGATTAGGGAAAATGAAAAGATAGTTAGGTTAATGGTCTCAGTGAGCTCGCAGGGCCTGGAAAGCCATGTGGAGCCGAGGATATTCCCTAGAACACTCTCTATGATGGTGAAGTGATTGGAATATTACTGCCAACCATATTCCCAAGTCACCCACTAAAACTAGTTTCCTATTGCATTGTCTTGTGTTCTTTAGTTTTGAAATCTTGGAACTTTTGTTTTAAAGTGACTTGGTTTTAAGAAGCGTAAAGTTTTTGTGAAATGATTTTCAAATAAAGAGGGAATGGTTTGATTTATGAAATAGTGGAACTGAATTTTCAGAATTGTTTTGAAACGGAAAATGGTGTGATTACACCTCTTTTAAAAGTAGGGGCTATATTGAAGTTGGTTTTAAAAAAGTGTTTCCAATAGAGTTTTCTAAACAATCAAAGGGTGTTTTAATGGTATGAGATGTTTTGAAATTGATGTGAATAACTTGAAAGTGAGTTCTTATCTAAATGGTTATGTCTTTCTGAAAAGTTTTGTACGATGTGAATTGGGATTTTGATCTCGTGGTTAGCGGTTTTGAGAAAAAGGATGTGTTGGTTGACTGTTTTGGTTTTGAAAAGTGGAAAGAATTTTTGTTTTAACCTTTGGTATTTCTATGAGAGACCACATGAATGGGGTATATGAGATGATGGATGGTTGATGACACTACTAGATGAGTGCTGGGATGGATATGAGGAGGGTGCTCGGTGTGGCACAGAAACATGCATGTGTGAGGCCCATGGGGTACCATTGGTGGATACGCTAACCGCTGAACCGTTTGTTTTCAAAGAAATGTTTTTAAGGAAAAAAATGATTTCTTGATGATTTTTTTGGGATGGTTTATATTATTTTTTTTGGAAAATGTTGATGTTGTGGGATGTTTTGAGTCCATGAACCCCTCTTGTTCGAACCGTGTTTTGGTTTTGTGTTTGGTCGGTAAGCTGGGTCAAAGGACCGGTTAGTAGTCTCTATTGAGATATGTTTTGGGAAACCTTTACAGTGGTTCCCTTCATGTGTTTGGATCTGGTTTGTGGCATGTTTTGACCAATGAACCAGCTTGGTTGGGTCCTTGGGTTCTCTCATTGGATAAGGTATTCCCACATTAAGTTTTAATGTACAACTGAAGTGCAACCCATATTGTTTCTCCATTGGAAAATCCTCCAGTTGATCAATATAAATAATATTTTATCGATCTTTGTTGATTGAGTCTACAACCATTCCTTTCATTGATTTGTGGATCCTCTTGTAGAAGGAGAGTGCTCATGAAAGGTTGAAAGTTACCTTAGTTTCTTAAGTTGCCTGGTTCGTTGAAGGTGGAAGTGGTCCAGGGTTGTTAGTGTGGAAGTGGTCTAGGGTTGTGAAATTATCTGAGAGTATCTATTATGTTGGGAGTATGTATCCCTTGTAAAAACATCAAAATCCTCTGTTTTAGAGGAAGGTGTTTATATGCATCCTTTCCTTTTGTTGTTTCTCATCCGAAGAAACAAGGTGTGATGTGTTTTCATCTTCTAAGACCTTGTTTAAGTGAAATGTTAGGTTAGGGTAAAGTGAGTTTGGAATGTGTTAGTTCTTGGTAAACTTATCGAGGATTGCAGTGTAGTTGTTTGTATCACCATAAGAAGAAGTTCTGTTCAGGTGGTTTCCAAATCCTAACTACCAGGTCGAAGATGCTTCAATCATTTGAGCTCCAGCCATAGGCCCCAAAGAGAAGATGGAACGTAGTTAGGGGAAATCCCAAGGTCGTTCAAACCCTTGTACAAAGTCCCATCCTCAGTATGAATGATAGGAAGAGTTTAAACCTCCAGTGTCATCATCTTGTTCCAGTTGTTCCCATTTGGTGGTAGAGGTGGGAGGACCTCATTTCCATGTTGTAGTCTGATTTCATACTTTCCCCCTTTGGTTTTGAATGGGTATTTGGAGAAAGGTTTCAAGTTTGGATAGATAGGTTGAGCGCACATTTTGTGCATGTTTAGTAGTGACCATGCCCCAGAAAACCATGTAGATAGAAGGATCCCCACGGTTAGCGCACAGTTTCCCAAACCATGCGTACTAACCATGCAGCCATCACAAATCTTTAAATTTTGGGGTCTTTCTGTTCTGGACCGTGCTGGTCGGTTAAGAAGGTTAGTTCTTATAGTGGGGAGACCCAATATGAGTATTATATAAGTTCTTTTGTAAAGTTCCAATGGAAGTCTACCCCTTGAACTGGGGAGTCCGTTCAGGCCTCCCCTGTTAGTGTACTTGTAACGCCTCGACCCTAGTTACCCAGAGTTAGTGCATTATTACATAACATTGGCATGATCACAAAAGATAAAGTCTCAAAAGACCGATTAGTTTAGTAGCCTTGGAATCACTAGATACATTCATAAAATTTTCATTACATCATAAAATGAAAACTACAACAACATAGTCTCCATAGTCCACACCCATATCCCCTCAGACTATCTCTGTAGGTCAGTCATAAAATACTTCTTCACATCTTGGGAAAAATAAAACATAGAAAGGGGTGAGCTCAGATGCTCAGTAAGGATAAAAATATAGAGGAAACTTTCATAAATAAGCATAAAAATTTAAGGCAATGTATAACTAAAACAAAATCCTTTTAAACTTGAAATTCAGCATAATATGGAAAAAATAAAATGAAATAATGTCATTTACTTATTCACATGGATATTCTACCAGTCGAATAATCACATGAAATATCAATAACCACTTTCATAATTATGGAATGTATAATGCCAGACTGTCATACCACATAGTCAAGGCCTTGTGCTTAGACTACAAATAAGATTTTGTCAAGTCCATGTGCCAAGACACTAGTTTGTCTCATGAGACCTACCGATGCATCGAGGAGCTATAACGGGCTCCACCCGTCACTTATTAAGTCCAATTCATTCCTCATATGAACAGGTTTAAACATAACATAAACATTTGTATTAGAACTAGCATAAGAAATGTCAATACTTTCTCCATAAACCATGAATGGTATAAAAATAACACATTCACAGTCAAACATATCACAAAACCTTCAATACAATATGGAAGTTTTTTATCATAATAAATCAATTTCAAATTAGCTTAAAATTCATCAAAGGATGTTGACTTAGATGAAATCAAAACTATTTGAGAGAAATATCTCTTTTTTTGAAATCATTTAAAAGTCACATAATTATAAAATAAAACATTTACTTTGAAAATATCCTTATAAGATTTTAAGGGAATCTTCGAAGATTTTATAATGGAGGAAAATAGCCGCACCCGTCGTATAAGTTAAAAAAGACATTCTTACCTTAATTCTGTCGAAAAGGTTAAAAATGACCTTGTTTGGAAAACGATAGAAAGATTCCTTTATAAAATTCTTATAAAAAGTCAAACAAGGGTATAAATGACTTTAACCCATAGTCTGTAAAATAGTAAGAATTATTTGAAATACATTTTCAAGAAACATGGATGTGGATGATAAATAGGTCACAATAGATAATTACGTATAAACAACCTTGGATAATGAAGAGATTGTGAAATAAACCCTTAACTTGTACTTTTCCTTGGTCAAGGGAAGGTTAACCTTCTGTATAATGGTGAAATAATTGTTATTAAATTATTCAAGAATCATATACGTTAATATGATATCATATATGATCTTTTAACATTGCTTTGTTAATAATATCTTAGTATTATCTTCGTTTCGGGTGTTCACTTACTCGTTTTCTTTTATATGTTTTGTTACATAAGCCATGCTTATTATCCATAGGTTGTATCTTATTCATATCCAGAATGATATCAAGTCCTTAAACATTATTTTTGATCATCAAATGAGAATTATACTTGAATGTATATGATGGGGAATGAATCTCATCGCGTTCGTGGAGACAGTTATCCGTACGTACGCATGAGTGACAATATCATTCTTTTGATATTAAAATAATATATAATTGGATGGTGTATCATATATACAGAATAATAATCATTTTATATTTATTATTTACATGAATTACACATTATTATTATACCCATCCAAATAATAATGTATTGAATAACAATTACACCACGGTGTGGAGATGGTAAGCTGTACGCACGCACATATGGTGACATGTCATTCAAAGGATGGATAGAATACTGAATATGGTTATACCATATTTATAATAACATCATAGTATATATAATATACTGTAGTTATTATTTTATAATGGAGATAACAATGAAAGAAGAAGTGGAAAAAGAAAGGAACTTGAAAGAGGTGGTGAGATTTTTACCTCTTCTTTGGGTTCTTCCTTTTGATTTGATCAAAAGGGATCCTTAAGTTGGATTTATGACTAAAGTAATGCCTCTAGGATGAAGTGGGGGAAGTTGAGAGGATATTTGGGCAAAGTTTTTCTGAACCAAAAGGCTTTGAAGGTATGAATTTGAGAGAAGGGGGAGTGCCCTTTTATAAGAGGGGTGAGGGGCACCTTAGGAAAAACTTAAAATATTATTTTATAATAAATTCATATTCGGTTTATAATGGCTCCAAAGTGACTTATTTCGAGGTTAAGATGAGTATGGGTCGAAATCCTTTCAAACAATAGATTTTAGACAGGTTTGGGTCACTATATTAACCTTATCATTTATATTTAACTCTTAGTTAAATAGTTTAACATTTACCACGTCTCTTTGTATTTTTATATTATATGGTTAATAAACTTACTATAACAATCCAAGAGAACCCTAAGTGGTTCATTATTAATATATATAACCTTATCTAAGTCATTTGGCTGAACCTTATATTTTTAGAAATATAATATCAATTAATAATATAATATTTGTTTTAAATACTCCTTTATGTCAATTTTGACACTATTTAATAATTGATTTTTGTTAAAGTTCTAAAAACTTTATTAATTAAAAATAAATTCCTTTAATCAATCCTAACATGTCATATTAACCTAGAAAATTATTGTAATTCATAAAAAGTCTCAAATTACATTTATTTGGATATTTATAATATCAATTATTTTAATATTACATTAATTAGGTAATTACTGCATCACCATTGTGTCATAAATAAATTAAATTATTTAATCTATAAAAATTATAAATAAAATATAATTATGTAGGAAATATTATTATCTTTCTAATGAATATTTATAATTTAATTTATCTTAAGTATAACCCTATATTAAAAATGTTTTAGTTATTTAACTTTAATTTTATCTCTTTTAACTCTTCTTTGAATTAAATAATAATAAATGTCCTAATCTAATCCAAGTGGACCAAATAGGTTCATATTTTATTCCTAAGGTTGTTTTTGGTCGAATTATACTTATCCAAAAGAATTAGGACATGTTTAAGGGTAATAATAATATCATTTTTACCCTTAATTACCCTATTCACATTTAACCGTGGTAAATAAAAGCAAAAAGTTACTATTTACCAAAAATTATTTTTATCTTATTGAACCACATTTTACTCCTTAATATTAACATTGTCTCTCGTATTTTCAAAATTCCACTCACAGAAGCGGTAAAATTAAGTTTTATGTGAATTTTCAAATTCTCCTAGGAGATGGGTAAAAGACAGTGAAAGTTCAATAAAATTTTTATATATCTAAAATTATTATAAACTGAATCTAATGAATTAAATTGAACTTATATAGGTATTATGTATCTATTTTGACCTAAAATAAATTTAAATAAAATAAATAATTATTTAAATAAAAATTCGGTTTTAAACTATAACTCAGTGTTTTTCACTATTCATAAAAAATTGAATGTTTTTAGAAAAATACCAAAAATTCACCCTAAGCTAATTTCAATATTCCGAATCCAAAAATGAAGTCCATTTTGAAAGATAAAATTTATAAAATTTCAAAAAGTGTGTATTACTATTCATAACAGCTAGTTTGATTGGTTGTGGTGTGTTAGAACTCGAAGTTGCATACAACACACGCTACTGAATTATTCAAAGAGAAACGTACCGTGGAAGCTCGGGGTGTTACAGTCCTGAATCTGTCTCAGGAAACCTTAAGTTGTCTCTTATGGTGGGGAGCCCATTTGTGTCTCCCCATACTAGTAACTCAGATTGGTCCTTGGTCTTAGCCTGGTGGGAGGTAGTCTCATTCGAAGCTATCTAACTACCAAAATCTTCCTAGGGTAAACGTTGGGATTGGAGAGTTCCCAATAGTTTAGTTAAATCAAAGTAAGTGTGACCTTATTTGTTGTTGTTGTTCGTCTGGGTAGATTACTTGAGTCTTGTTAATATAGTGTTTTAGGAGTTTCTTTTTAGGGTAAAGTATGAATGTTCTAGATCATTTTAGGAAATTGATGTAAGTTTTGGTTTGTGAGAGTATTCCTTCCTTAATTTATCAATGGAGGTGTTTTGGCCTTTTGGGGGTGGACCGAACTTGGCGAAGGAGTACATTTCTAGTCTATCAATTGGGTTTGGTTTTTGCTTTTAGCCTTGTTGTGGCTTTACAGGGGCGGAAAGTTTTATGGTGGGAAGAATTTTCATATCCATGACTTCTTTAGAAATAATTTTTTATTTAATTTCCATTTTTTGATTTTTTTGGGGGTTTCCTATGAATTTTTGTGGAAATGGTGGGTTTTGAAAATTTGGGCCAAACCGTGAGCCCATTTCCAGATTTAAAAACCAATTTTGTTTATTTTATAACTCCTTCATTTTCAACATTTTTCATCCATTCCAATTCATAAATGTCCTACCCTTACCTATTAAAACCACCATGTAAATTTGGAGCCTTTAGAAATCCATAATCATGGTGTATTTGAGGTTTTATTTAAGGTATTGGGCTTGCCCGTTAGCCCATTTTCTTCTTTAAATGTTTTTTAATTCTTTAATATCTCCATGTTTTATTTTTTTTCTGGTGATTCTACCTCCCTCTCGAAGCCAATATCCCTAGTATCACCCCCATTATTGGTTTCACATTTTTGGAGCTCATTGGAACCGTGAATTAGGGAGATATTTCATAATATTTCTCAAATCGATCGGATTTGAAGAGGTAAAATGATTCTTTCATAACTCCTTAAATTTTCATTCTTTTTCCCCCATTTCAGTCCCCACATGAACTTCTATGACTCCTTCGAGCCTCTATACCAGTTTTGGTTACTTGGAGATTCAGATTTTGGTGGATTTAGGGCAATCTCTTCAAGATTTCTGCAAGTAAGTCTTTCTCTCTTTGATTTCTTCCTTTTCCTTAGGGTTTCTTTCACCCTTTCTTGAGTTCTAAAATGTCCATAAGTTAGGGTTCATGAATAGGGTCTAACTTCCTAACTTTTGGGTGAAATATTGGGGTTTTAGGTTTCTTTTAACTTCCTTGAGGTGCGGCGGTGGTGCGGTTGATGTTTCACACCAATATTTGAGGGTTTCGACACTTTCAGTAGGTGATTACATGTGTGATAATTTCTAGATGAGTTATTTTTCTTGACTTACTTATTTTTCATGTTCTTAGTATGCTGCGTATTGTGAAAAAACTATTTATGATGGATTTGTTTAAGCATTTAATTTTACAGTTTCATTTTAGTTTGAAATTGGGTGTTTTTCATGTGTAACCCTTGGGGTATTGTTTGGGTGTGTTTTATAACATACATAATTAGTATAATAAATCTTTTTGGGATACCAATTATGATTTGGTATGGTCTTGGTGTGCCTTTGGGTTTAAAAGAGGGTCTTTTAATGAGTTTTATGTGTGAAACTATGTAATGCCTCTTGAAAGCATTTTATGAAAATGTGTGTTTTTCATGTGCGTCTTTTGTGGTATTATTTGAGGTGATTGTATAATACTTGAGAGTGGTTAAATAAATATTGATAGGGCTTAAAATTATGATTTGGATTGGTATTGGTGTGATTTTGGATTTGAAAGAGGATTCGGAATTGGGTTTTGCAGGAAAAACATAGTTATACCCCTTGGGTTTGTTTTATGAAAATTGTAAATGATTTAATGTGTTACACAAAGTGTGAAATGGTTGCTTATGTACGATTTTGGTGGTAGTATGTTTTTAAAATGAGTTTTTGAAAGATAAAGTGGTCAGTTTTTATGTCAAATGTTTTGGTAATGTTTTGTAATTTGTCGAGGTGATTTATGAAATTGTGATGTGGGTGTGAAACATGTTTTCATGCTATTTTGTGTGAGTGTGATGTAAAAAATGGAATTTTTTTATGAAAAGAGTATTATGTAACATGTGAGTGGGCTGTTATGTGATGTTTATCATCTTGGGAAAGATTTTATAAATTTTTTAAAGGATTTGTTGAATTATGAAAGATGTGAAAAATGTGCTGTGGGCTATTTTGGTGTGAGTTTGATTTCAAAATCAATTTGAATGAAAAAGTGGATTTTGTGAATCATGTAATGTAAATGTGAACTTTTTGGTGAATGTTTGATGTTGAATTGATATTTTCATGTGTAAATTATGTTTCTTGTCTTGTTGAACTTGTTTGATCATAAGAGGGAAACCTGAGTATCTAGGTGGGTGGACGTGTACTAGTATGCTAGTGAATCCGTAGGGTTTGGCCTCAGTTTCACGTTGAAAGTTTGATGCATACAACACTAACTAAACTAATATAATAATGATTGGGGACCACTAGGTTATGGGTATATTCCATACTAGTGGCTCGTGCATGAGAACAAATATTGTGACGGTTACTGTCATCAAGATACGAGGTACCTGGGACCCACAATGAGCTAGTGCCTAGGGGTTATTTCCTATTTCTTATGCTCATTAGTTACTTTGTGATTACCATCTTCATATGGTATGGTTGGTTGGAAAATTAAGAAGTTTTGACATTTTTTTAAAAGTGTTGATTCTTAATGATATCCCACTTGAAAACCGTTTTAATTTTTAAGTTGCATATTTTAGAAATTGTAACTAGCATTTCTTGTTTATGAAAACTTGAAAGCTTTTCATCTTTGAATTTTTATCATATGAAATCTCTTAGTGGTGGTATCATACTGGGCATTGTCTCACACCCTACTTACACCCTTGGGTGTAAGTAGACTTGGTTATTTTTGTTGTCAGAGGTTGGGTACAGTTTTTAGTGCCAGTGGTTTGGGTTTCTAGCAGGTCCTTGGTGGTGAAGTCTTGCGGAGATGGCTTAAGGGTAGTGCCCCTTTCCATGAGGGTTCTTGGGCTATTTATTTTTGGTTTTGTACCTTTTTTATAGTCTTGGTGAGTTGTTTTAAAATAAGTAATTCAGTTCTGAATTTTTGTAAAAGATTGGTTCGTTTGAAAAATCCAGATTCATTTTATTGGATTCATTTGTTGTTTTAAGTTTATAAATTTGGGTAAATCATTCCAAATCATCATTTTATGATACCTGGAAACTTGTGACAGCCCGTTGGGATTGGGAACGCCCTTCGGGACTTTTCAAGGGTCGGGTTTGGTGCCGGTTTCGGTGGCGACCATTTTTGGTTTGTGACACCACTGGCCTGATTCTTTCCACAACCTCAAATGGTCCAATGAACCCAGGTGCCAACTTTCCCTATCTCCATATCCTACAGTGAACCAACCTAGGTGGCACTTGAAGGAATACATGATCACCCTCTATAAACGTCAGGGTTTGTTGACGTCTATCAGTATACAACTTCTGTCTACTCTAATCCATAACCATATATTTCTTAATCAGTTGAACCTATTCCGACATCTCCGCATGAGACTCAGTCCCAAAAATTCAGACTCACCTGCCTCCATCCAACATAGAGGATATTTTCATGGTCTACTATAAAGATCCTACTATGGTGTCATCTGTATAGTTTCATGATAATTGCTATTATAGGGGAACTCCACCAAATATAGGTGCTTCTCAGAAGACCCACCAA
Organism: Viscum album; assembly: GCA_963277665.1. Classification (NCBI taxonomy): domain Eukaryota; kingdom Viridiplantae; phylum Streptophyta; class Magnoliopsida; order Santalales; family Viscaceae; genus Viscum; species Viscum album. Next base: position 634,763,681 of record OY728146.1, on the reverse strand, counting down.
AGTCAAGAACACATGCTCACAACATATCATTAAGCCACTGTATAGTACACTCAGACTACCCATCTTTCTATGGGTGGAAATTTTTAATCAATAAAACCTACGTACCAAGCACCTTCTATAATCCATTTAAGAAGTGCAAAGTAAGGCATGAGTTTTGGTCTGAAACTATAGTCTGTGGCACCCCATGCAGATAAACTATCTCCTGAACATAAAAATCTCCCACCTTCTCCACTGATAAAGTCTCTCGTATAGTCAAGAAATGTTCTACTTTCATCAGTCTTTACACAACAACCCAAATGGCATCATTATTCTGAGGCATCATCGAGAGACCCACCACAAAGTCCATAGTCACATCATCCCACTTCCACTCTGGAATGGGAAATGACTGTAGTAATCATCCATGTTGTTGATGCTTGGCCTTTACCTGCTGAAAGGTGTAGCATCATTTCATGAACCCTTCTATTTACTTTTTCATGCCTGACCACTAAAACTATCATTGTAGGTCATAGTACATTATGGTCACACCTGGATGTACCACCCACTTTGAAGCATGAAATTACAACATCAAATCCTCTCGCATGCCTGTAGGAACAACTACCTGATTCCTGACATAGACGATCTCGTCCTCATCTATGCTCCAATATGCAGGTGACTCCCCACCTTTAATGATTTCCCTCTTGGTTAAGCACTTTAGATCATCATACTTTATGACCCTAATCTAGATCAAAAGTGTATACTCTACTGAGTCTGATATGATAGTAATCTGTTTCTGAATATCCTGAACTACCACATGCATTTCATCTAGTATATTCACCATCTTCCACTCAACACTATACTCCTGAACTGTCTGAGTATGATTTTTCCTTCTTAAAAGTGTCATCCACACTAATTCCCTTCTCGAGCATATATTCTTGATCAAAGTTGAATTCTTTCATTTAATCGACACATCTCCACTGCTGAAGATTAAAGTTTCACTGTGAAAAGATATAATTCAAGCTCTTATGATCTATATACACCATAAAATTTTCTCCCAACAGATAATTCCTCTAACACTTTAAATCATAAACCACAACTACTAACTTGAGGTTGTGAATAAGGTTGTTCCATTCATGTGGCCTCAATTGTAGAGACCCATACACCACAACTAAATCTCCCTGCATCAACAAAGCTCTAAGTCCTATCCCAGAAGCATCACAATACACTGTATACTCCTCAACTGGCTTGGGTTGGATCAATATTGGTGCCGATGTCAAGTGTTTCTTTAGCTCTTGGAAGAAATTATCACATGATTCAAACCATTAAAACTTTATCCCCTTTTTGGTCAAGCTCGTAAGTGGAACTTTCAAATGGTAAAAGTCTTATATGAACCTCCAATAATATCCTACAAACCCCAGAAAACTATGAATATCAAAAATATTATTGTTATGCACCCAAGAAACCATTGTCTACACTTTATTTGGGTCCACTGAAACACCTTCCTCAAAGATGATGTGACCTAAGAAGTGTACCTCATCAATCCAAAACCGACACTTAGATAGCTTGGCATATAGAAGATGTTATCTCTATGAACTTAGGACGATGCCAAGGTGTTGGGCATGATCATCATGAGTCTTGGAGTACACCAAGATTTCATCCACAAACACCACCACAAACTGATCTAATTATAGATGAATGATCTTATTCATCAAGGCCATAAACACTACTGGTGCGTTTATTAACCCAAACAACATTACAACAAACTCAAAAAGGCCATACCTGCTTCTAAAAGATGTCCTCAGTATATCAAAAGTTTTAAATATTAGCTAATGATACCCTGATCTCAAGTAAATATTATAAAAGAAACAATCTCCCCTCAACTAGTCAAAAAGATCATCGATGCACAAAAGTATATACTGGTTCTTCACAATCATCTGGTTTAACTTCTGGTAATCAACATATAAATGTAAAATCTTGTCAGTATTCTTTTAAGACAACACCGGAGAACCCCGATGGTGCATCTATCTTCATAACCCCACTTACAAACTCCATGCTAGGCTCAAACCATTAAAAACTTTTGTAAATATAAAGGAATGAGAGTCATCGGTATAAAATAAAGCACTAGATAAAGTAGAAGCTACAAGAATAGTACCTCTCACTATTGATGGTCCAACCTCGCTATCCACAAGTGTAGGATAAATGACATATAACTTTCCTACCCCTATTCCATGTGATGCAGTCTGACTTCCCTGAGCTAGAACACTCTAAAATATGGGTGCTCATTCCCACAAGCACCACAACCACTGCCTCTACCTCCTCGGATCATAAAACTCCATCTGCCAGACTGATATGGTGAAAAATACCCCACTCCCACACTCAGGTTCTATCTAGATCCTCCATCACTAACTGCATGATGTGGGTTCCTGCAAAACCTCTGTAGATGTCCAATTTTTCCACAAATTCAACACTCCATTGGTGGTCCAGGACAATGTTTCTGGAAGTCTCTTGTCCTACCACATTTGTGGAAAACCACATGGGTAAGGTCTTGTTTAACCGAACCTTCTCCCTATATACTCTTATTTCCAATGATTTGGGAGAAATTCTCATAATGATGTTTCCTTCTTTCAGTAGTTATACCTACTGAACATGCAGAATAAACCACCTGTCTTCCACTAAAAGCCTCCTTCAGGTTCTCCTTAGATATGAGAGCCTGATTCACCACCTCTAGAAACCTCCTCAACCTAAAGATATTTACTTGGGATTTAATTTCACATTTAAGTCCACCCTAAAACTTCTTTTCCACAATAGCCTCATCTCTTGACAACGTTGGAACAAATAACTGTAAATATGTGAAGTGTCTAGCATTTCCCACGACAAACATATTCCCCATATTCAATATCATAAACTCATCTACTCTCGCCTATCTTAGTGTGTCTCGATAAAAGTTCTCCAGGAACTTCTCTTGAAAGTCCTTCCATTCCATAGCTTCCAGTTGTCTATCCCGAGTATGGACGTCCCACCATCGCTTTTTCTTAACCATGTAACATATAAGTATCCAATTTGACTATCTTCTCAGTAGGAGTCTCCAAGTGGTCAAGTATAGTCTATATAGACTCAATTCAGAACTCATATCCCTCAGGTCCACCCTCTCTAGTAAAAGTTAGATGGTGTAACAACTGAAACTCCCTCGTTAGATTAGACATGATTTTCACAACCCACCTTGGGTCTCTTTCCATGAATTTCATAAAGAAAGCTAAGTTCTATAAGAACTAGTCCCCTACTTCCTCAACTGGCACTATCGATGCCTCAGGTTACACTATTGGTGGATCATCTCTAGCAACATCCTCCTGTCATCCTCTCCACAAACATTGTCATGGAGGCATACCTCTACAATTACAAACACACATATTAGGAATCATAACACAACTTTATCACATTTACATAAGAGTAAAATCACAACAGGTCACAATAATTTTTTTACCCAAACCTTTCCACATGGTTAAAACTGAGGTGTTATCACTACCCTTTACCATCCTACACCTAGGTCCTGATTAACAAGGGTAAACACATTCTCATTATTCACATTTTCATCATTTTACCATTTTTAATTTCATATTAGCACCATTTTCATTTCAATTTCACAAATAATGGAAAACATTTCAAGTTCAATAATTTACCCAAAACAGATTTCCCTGTACGTACCTAAAATGATGCACGTCATAATAATTTTGAGTGCCTAGTATGATAAATTCAACTCAACTATCAAGACATACTAGGATACAATTAAATTCTCAATAATTTTCAGAAATAATAATCACAATTCACAACAAGTGTGTCAACCAAGGTGAAATAATATTCAATTTTAACAGAAAACAACAATAACAACAATCCCACCATGGGTACTTGGTTTTTTTCCCCATACATGGATTTACAAATCCCATTAATGAGCTCATAGATAAGGCCTAACTCTTCCTATTTTCCTTTCTACATTTCCCAAATAGTAATAAAAAAGAAAAAGAAAAGAAAAAAGGCATCTAATACCACTTTATAACATCTCAGTCTGGGTGCCACACCCTGGTGCCTTGAGACGGTTCGCCACATGATCTCAGGCTTGCCTCCACGTATTACAGTGGCTACCGACTAACAGTGAGGGTCTAATATCTATCATGTGGATACTATACCCTCTTTTATTCGAGTAATACACCAGTATAAAATAATAAACAACAAATAAATAACATATAACCATTAACAGAACAATACCAAGATCACAAGATGGCCAAAACTAGAGATACAAAATCAAAACTGAACTGTAAATATTCCATGATAAAGTATGTTCCAAGTGTAAAAATGAAACCCCAAATTAAAGACATTGATAACTCCCAAGAGGGTCCCGAAATATGTCTGGTTACCTCATACACGAACCATCCAAAATCATCCATCTAACACGTGGCCTTTTCCATTAACTTGTCATGTAATCATGAAATCTATTTGGGTACTGATCAGGTAGCTCGAGTAGGGTGTGAGTACAACTCAGTAGGTCACCACCAATGGTGTATAAAACAATATTCATTCAATAATAGTGTATATAGTTGTATAAAGAGATAAGTGAAATGAAAAAGTAAACAGTTATCCCATTATCATTAATTATTTATTTTACTACATAAAACTCGGGTTCCTAAGGACATCTAAACCTCAATACCCACTTCAGCCCGTGATGGAGTCTGAACCATTTAACATTATCAATTCACAATTCATTAAACTAATGAGATTTCATTATCTATTTCATTTCAATTTATAAAATAGCTAATTGGAACCATAGTCCAATGATAAAAATTTGGGTCTAGGTCTTCATGCCTAGGACCCTATGGGATTTGGAAGTAGCAGACCATGTCTCACACATATTTATCACTACAAGATTTGGAAGCAGAAAACCGTGTCCCGTACACATGGTCTTTGGAAGCAGCAGACCATGTACCACACTTGTATTTATCAAACAATTTATCACTACAATCTATGGAAGCAACATACCATATCCTTCACATGAATCATATATATCACAACATCACTACACTACATTAATCAAGATTAATCAATATTAATCTTCTCATCACAATTGACCATCACAATCTTCCATTAATTAATTCAAAAATTAATTAATCCAAGTACGTTAATTAATTCAACAATTAATTAATCACATTAATTTCCTTTAATTAATTCAAAAATTAATTAATCATATATATCCCATTAATTATTTCTCCAATTAATTAATCACTTATCTTCTATTAATTAATTAAACAATTAATTAACCATATAAATTCTATTAATTAATTCAACAATTAATCAATCATTTCAAAATCTCAACATCCAATAATCAATTCACTAATTAATTATTCTCAATTCACAATTCAAAATTCTGATAATTAACCCAATAACTAATCATCCCCAATTCCACAATTAAATTATTCAATCAAATCCCAAATTCCTCAATTAATTAATTAACCACATTAATTAATTCATTTTAAGAATTTCAATTGCTAAACGAACCCTGAAAATTCTATAATTTTAATACACGTAATCAAAATCATGACTATGAAATTTGAATATTAGAAAACTTACCTTGATTCATCGACGGACAATCTCCAAATAGAAATCCCTAAAATTCAGCAGATTAATGGCGTAGAATGAGATCTAGATCTATAACCTATACCAATATTAAATGATTCAAGATCTCTTAAATCTAGATCTAGATCTAGATCCACAAAACTTGGTATAGATCTAACTAAAAAAAATAATAACTTCCCTTAAAGGAATAGAGAAGAACAAGAGAGTAATGGGAAACAAACTAGGATGAGATCCTCTTATTAGGATGGGTGCAGATCATCGATCAGGGATTTGAACCACCAAGAAAAGAGGTTGGGAGGGGTTGAAATATTCCAAGAGGCTCCAAAATCATGAAAGAGGCATTAAGGTCAAATGGGGGTCGATTGGGAATTAAAATGGGGTTCGATAATTTTTAAAACTAATTTTCAGGTTAATTTAATTCCCGTGTATGGTTTGATACCCAGGGCACACATTTTCCCCTAACTGTGCACCTATTCCAGGGGGTTCTTGGTTTCTCCTAAGAGGGCGCATGGTTTGACAAACCATGTTCTATTTAGGCAAATCCCCATTGTCCAGGGTTGCACAGTTTCCTGGGCCATGGCTCATGGTTAGGGAAAACCGTGCACCAACCATGAATTTCCCTCCTTCATTTTTTCTCAAATTTTCACTTGAACACACCCCAAAGTAAAACTCAAATGAAAATCACTTAAAAGAAGAAAAAATAATACCTGTAAACAAGCCTGATACATCTCAAAAATGGTTGGGATATTACACCGATCCAATATTTTCACCAACTGCTCCTCATATGTTAGATCATGCTCTAACTGTACCACCTCTAGATTGAGTACATATGAAGGATTAGGTACATAATTCTTCAAGAGGGATACATGGAACATATCATGTAATTGAGAGAGGGTTGGTGAGAGTGCTATTCTATAAGTCACAACTCCAATGCAATTGAGAATCTCAAAGGGGATGATGTATCTGAGACTTAACTTTCCCTTCTTCCAAAATTTCATGACTCTCTTACATGGAGATATACAGATGAAAAATTTATCTCTAACATCAAACTATAGGTCTCCCCTATGATTATCAACATTTCTCTTCTATCTAATTTGAGAAATCTTAATTTTCTGCTAAATGGAATTGAACCTTTCTACCATTTCTTCGACTATTTAAGGTTTCAACAACATACATTCACTAAATTCATCTTGTAACATCTAGATACCTTCTTTTAGGCACTTATTCACCCTTTTTTTGATCCCATTTTGGTTGGGGATTGTTTCAGGTTGTTTTGGGTGAAATTTGGAAAATTTTGGAAGCTCATGGGGTTGTAGACGGTTGGCGCACAGTTAAGGAAAACTGTGCATTTTGTCCGAGCAAACCGTACAACCATGTTGAAGCCACTAGAAGGGGGCACACTACTTTTCCAAACTGGGAGATCTATCCCTCAAACTATATGGATTCAAATAATGGTGTTTAATATGGTTGATACACATTTAAAGTAATAGTGTGACCAAACTATGCACCCCAAATAGAATCTTGGAGAGGGTGCACAATTAGGGAGCACTGTTGCTGCTAACTGTGGGGGATCATGCAAAAAAAATTTCATGTGGTTTTCAAGTGCCCCAAAAATTTAATTAAAGATATAGGGACCCTCGACATAACCCCCAATCACCCTATTTTGACCCTAATCCAATTCCATGGTCCTTGAAGGCTCTAGAGGTGATTTTTACTCTTCCAAACCATTTTCCTTGCAGATTGAAGTGCCGGTGATCTCATTGTATCTCTTTCAGTAAGTGAATCTCCACTTTTGTGGTTTATCTTGATATCCTATTATCTTATAATTATTTATTGATATATCATCATGTTATTGATGGATCTAATATCTGTTTTGATAGATCTTTATTCTAGTATTGATTTTTTGTTCTCCTTTTCCTTTATTCTTCATTAACATTCCCATTGCGGGTGTTGTCTTTGACCGTTTGATTAAAGGTAGGTGGTTTTATAAATCATTAACATTCAATTTAATTCTTTAATTTCAATATTAAATTGAAATGATTTTTTAAGTGATTTTAAAACCTGAATTTGAGATGGTTGATGTTTGATTTTGAGATTGGCCTGGACTTTGTGAACGACCCCCAATTTCAATGGGAATTGAAATTGTTGAGAATATTTGAGAAAAATGATGGCTTTATTTGATAATTGATTTTATGAAATTGATTTGATGTCGATCCTTGATAAAATGGATTAAATTTAAAGATGATTTGAAAGTACATGAATTTTATGAAAACCATGACTTGGTTTTGAAATGGAAAAGGCATTTTGAATACTGAAATTGGGAAATTATATTTTGGATTGATTTGAAATATTTTTTTCCCAATATTGAATTAATGATTAGTTGATCGATAAAGCACATGGGATCTTGGGTAGTTAGTAGGTGGTTGGGACAAGCCTGCTAGGATTTGACCCTTAGAAATATATTGATGATGAAAACACTAACTAAACCAAGATCATTATGATTTCCCTCAATGGGATCTTCTAATGGGGTGTAGATTTATTTCCCATAATGGGATAACCTAATGGGGAATTCATATGTCTGTGCAGACATATACATAGAGTCATGACCACTGATGAGTAGTGTGAGGATCATGTAGCCAAAAACTAACATACCATAGGAATTTTGACCATGATGATTACTTTACTTGATTTGATTATACATTCCATTTATTATAGAACTATTTTAATCATACCATTTAATTTATATAAATGTTTTATATAAAATTTTTATTTAAGTCTGTTTTGTGATATCTTTTATTAAACATTTTTAAATAATGTTTATTTTGAAAATATGTAAATGATTTGAAATGTATTTTTATGTAAATTGATAGCATAATTGGTTTATTGTTATTTTATTATTTATGGAACACTTTGAGACCCTACTGGGCTATTTATTTTACACTCTACCTTTTCCTTTGTGAATTTTTAGATTATCTTATTTCAAGCCCAAACAAAGGGAAATAGCCACTGGGAGGTGGTGGATGTCCTTGATCTTTGGGGCCTATAGTCATGGATGTGACCGGTGGAGATTTTATCCAACTATTTCATGGGTAGTTTTGATCTTTATCTTGGAATTTGTTGAGTACTTTGATAATGTATTATTTTGGGTTTTATTTACCTTGATACTTTATTCTTTTGGAGTGTTGAACATACCAACTTGCATATTTATCTTCCACTATTTTGTGGTAGAAAACGCTCCCTTCATTTTCATGTAGATGTCAGGTGCTTGTCTCCAAATCATGGGGATCAGAAACACCCTTCGGGCCATTTTAGATCTGGACTAGGTATTAGGGTACTAGGGTATCTGGGATGGTTTGTGACAAAATGGTATTGGAGTTGTAAGGTTGTTAATCTTTCCTTGATATCAATAAAGGTTTGGTTTGTCCTGGTATACATGAGGTATGATTTCCGAGACTTAGGAGGTAGTTACGAGTGATTTCTTGGACAAATCTCATCATAAGGAGATTTAAGTCATCATAGATGTTGGGTAAAAGTGTCTTGATGAATGTTTTTATTTTATTTTAGTCTTTTACCTACCTTGGTTTTGAGTTTGTTGAAATACCAATCTTGATATCTTATCCGATGGAGTTTTTATTCCCATATCCTTTATTTGTATATGTCAACTGATGTTTCAATGTTGTATATTGATGTTTTTTAACATCATGCCTCCAAGAATACATTTGAATATACCATAAGAGGAAGTTGTTGGTGAACCACAATGAGGGAATCCTCTAGTGGACCAAAATATTTTTGAGATAGTGGTGCATGCTATCCAAGCTCTGGGATAGGTACCTGCACTTGTTCCCATTTAGGCTCCAATTGTGGAACCTTAAAGGGATGAATCCCATAATTATATTGAACTTGACCCAATATCCTAGAGCCGATGTCTGCTTTATTACATTGGAATAAGATACAAGAAATCACATCCTGAATGTAACACACCAGGGTTTTCTAAAAATAAATTAAAATGCTGGAAATTTTGTTTAATGTAGATATTTATAAGTATCATTTAAACATAATTTTACTACTTCTATGTTTTTAATTTCAAAAAATGGTCATCTACAATTGTGTTTAGTATGTTATTTGGAGTATATTAGAACCAACTTGTTTTTTGGTGAATAATAACATACCCTTATGAATAGAAACATAAATAGTAATATGACCCTAATGAATAGTAAATTGTATTATTATTTTATTTTCTTAAGGCTTTAAGATAATGACATCTTGATTAATTTTTAAATGTGATATAAAAGCAGTTATAGTTTTTAAATTATTAATTTTTGAATTAAGTATGATTTTATTTAAAAATTAAATTTAAAATATTTAGAAAATTATTTTCAAAAAAGGAATTCATTTTTGAATTCTACACGTTGATAAATGGTTAGAGTGAATTTTGGAGATTTTTCTGAAACAGTTGATTTTTCGGTGAATAATAAAAAATACGGTTTTGAGTTTCAGTGTGTTAATGACATCATTAATGATGTAATAATGCTGTAATAAATCTGGTCAACTTGTGTATAGTAAAATAAGTTATGAGGTGTTCCAGGTGTCTTATACCATGGGAAAATACCATGTTCAAGCCCATGGTTTTGCAAATACCACTAATGAGGTGTCCTTTGGAAATTATTAAAATAACCCCTCACTTTTTCTATACATACCAACCCATTACTTCATTAAATTCATTCCAAATTCCTCATCAACAAAGATCTGGCATCCTTACCTTCCTAGTAGCCCTCCCAAGGTTTCCTCAATCCCCCAAGGTCCCAACCTTAAATCTCTAGGAGTTACTCTACAAGGTAAGAAAATTCTCAATTTCTTTCTTTTTTCCATTCAAGTTCTCCTTTATATGGTATAACTTTCAAGTTTCCATACCATGTTCTTATTTCCTTCTTATTATTGATCTATTCTATATTATGATTCATTTATAGATGGGTGAACCTTGTCCTCTATCTTTTTAATATTTTCTAAAACCATGTTACATAGCCGTTAGGCTGCCAAATTTTTGTAAGGGATTTCTCAATTATTATTTTATTTTGAGTTTCTTTATTTTATTATTATTTCTTCATCTCTTCTTACCCAATAGGAATGAAATATCCAGAAATCATGTATATTCTGGATGTTCTCTTGTTCATGGAAAATTCATCATCATTATTCTTCTCCTCTCTCACTTATTCAAGGAATAAAAAACATTGTCCGTGATGTGTCAAATTACCGACATCGTGGATGATGTGATTTTAATTTCCATTAATTATTTCAAGTCTAGTAATAAAACCATTTATATGGTAGAAACATGTTATAATATATGTATTATGTATCATCCATAGTTATTGAATTCTTTTTTACTCATGGTTTTAATTTATAAGACAAAATGAGGTTGTTATTATCAAAGAACCACTAAAATGGTCTAAACGAACATCATTAATGTTTTAAATTATGAATCATCCTCCTATAAAACATCAAAATGATAAATGGTATAAATTATGGTACTAGAAATATGTAAATACTTCCATTCCAATCCTGGTGTTTCACTTCCAGTCAACAAAAACATCCATCATGAACCAATCATGGAAATCATGTAAGGAACTCACCCAAAACAGTGCAAGGAACAAAATACTAACAATTAAGGGGTAAAATGAGGTTATGAAATGATTATTTAAGATGTTATAAACATGAAAATGTTTCTGTAAAATACTAATAACACTCTTTTACCATTATACAGGAAGTTTAAAAAGTTTTAAGTAAGACAAGCCCGAGGTAAGGGAATTCTTATCCCGATTTCCATTCTTTGGGTTAATCTTCTACTTCGTTATTTATGTGGTATTAAAATTGATTATGTGATGGGTTTTGCTTATATTATGTTTAATTATGTCTATTTATAGAGTATATACACATTCCATCTACTCTATTAAGTATCTCTTCATTTTTATGATATTTATAAGGGGTTTTCCTTTTAAAATCCTAATTTACAAATCTATTTTACAAAATTCAAAAGCAACGTTTTTATGAAATTATTCATGTTGTATGATTATATTATGGTTTTTGGGAATTGTTTATAATGAAGGGTGGGACCTATATCTCCATCAAATTCATTGGTTATGTGTAAGTTGGAGGTTGACTTTATGGTTACTCCAAGTGTAACTGCGATGGTTATATAAATAGCAACGTAGCTGTGAGGGTTACAAATTATAAGGTAGCAGAGAGGGTTACAAGATTATGTAAGTAATTCCACAATATAACTTTATGGTTCTACTTATTTTATTAGGTATTTTGGAAATATCATGTTTCACAAAGTATGTATATTTATACAGGTTCTAAGTATGTCTTTTGAAAATGATTTCATACGTTACAAGTATTCATGGACTAATGCGTTCTTTCCTTATTTTTATATCCCTTACTGAGTTTTTTTGTGATCATACAAAGTTTGAAATGATTTTGATAGGTTAATGGATGTGTAAGACAAATAAGGAATCCATGTTATATGTTGAATAATTGTCAAGGAATCATGTTTTAAGTTTTAATGTTTTAAAATTTGAAAAAAATAGAAACGGTTTTTATGGTATCCACCCTGTAACAATGTGTAATGTTATGAATGTATTATGTACCAATTCTCTAAAGCTATAAACTTGAAAATATCATTAATGAAAAAGGAAGTGTTTTCTTTAAAAAATTTAATATTATTTATATAATAAGGCTGGGTCCTTATACTGAAGGACCAAATAGTTTTTTAGTCTTGGTAAACTAGATACATATGTGATTTTTATATTACATTTGAAAACAGAAATTAAAACATATTTTTTTGAGAATATAATTATTCCCTCAATCATATCTTTTCATATCATTAATAATACACTTCCTAGATTCATGGGAAATAAAAAAAATAAGGGTGAGATCAAATTATTAGTAAGGGTTAAGTACAATAGAAGAAATAATTAATCAATAAGAATAATCAATATGGAAAGGTAAATAACTAAACACACATGTCATGTAATAAATAAAATGAGAAGGAAGTGCATCCAGATATAATATCAATGAGAAAATATCTTGGATAATAATCAATATTAAAAGGTAAAAAACTAAAAACGCATTCCATTTAATCAATAACATGAATATCATATCTGGATAAGGTATAATCAATTTGGTAAGGTAAATAATTGAAAACACATGTCATCCAATCAATTGCTAAGAATGAAATGTATCCAGAGATAATATCATTGAAAAAATATCATGGTTAATAATAAATAAATTCTAAATGAAGTCAATGATTAATTATTGAACGTCATGTCTCAGTCACATGATACCTCTACCATAAATATCTATCCTTAAGATAGTTTAAAACCATCGGGTACAAACCCATCAGGTTTGGCCAACCGATTTTATGCTAGCTTACTGATTCTTCTCTAATAATTTATTGAGGGGTTATCTATAATCAGTCCTAATCTATGTCTTGCATGTACAAATAATTCCTCATATATCGAATAATATATTCAATTCATAAACAATGTGCCTTATCATCAAGTATCCGTATTGAGTAAAGAATACAAATTTATCAATATTTCCCTAGATAAACAAATAGATCTAAATGTAGAACACCGTATGTAAAAATGATATATTGTTTAAGAAATTAACATATTAATGATAAATAATATGGATATTTAGGGAAAATTTAATGTCTAATAATCACAGGAAAGTGAATATTTCAAGGGAAATTCAATGAGTATAAAAATTAATCAAGAAAGTAAATATAAAAAAAATTCCTTAATCAAAATGATCATAAACCATCCATATAAAGAATAAGGATGAAATCAATTCATTATATACCCATTAGAGTAACAATAAAGGGTTTTAGTCATTGATTAATAGAAATATCATTAAAATATCTTTAAAAATTCTTGAGAAAAATATCTTTTTCATTTTGAAAATCAATTTTTGAAACTAAATGTTCAAAAACAATTTTGAAAAAAAATTTATTTGAAAATAATATTTGAAACGTATAGTGGAATATTTAAAAAAAAATTTGATCAGTCACAATGGTTGGAAATTCCATTCATTCCATATATGTTAAAATGAAGTTTCCTTTCACTTTTTTTCAGTAAAATCCAAATGGAAATTGTTTTGAAAACAAAAAGAATATTCCTTTCAATTTTTTTTTCATAAAAAATAAAAAATGGGTAAAAATATATTTAATAAATCATTTGGAAAGGTTAAAAATATTTTTGAAAACATTTTTTAGAAAACATGGTTTTGGAGTGGAAAAAAAATTCTAACCAAAGAGAGAAATGAAGTCGGATTTTATTAAAAACATTTTCCCAATTATTTTAAGTATCAAAGAGTGGAAAAATAGTACCATTATATGAAAACTTCATGAATAAACAAAGGAGAATAAAATTAAAGGGTTTATTAAACAATGATCAAATAATTTTCTTCGATGGGAATTCAAGTATAAACAATCTAGTTTAAAATGAGATTATGAAATAAACCCTTGGAAAGATCATAACATTGAAGTGAGAATTAACCAATGAATAGATTATTTGTATCAAATATAAATCCACATAAAACAAGTGTAAATGAAAAAAATATATATTCAAAATTCCTTACACACATACTCTTAGGATATCGAATACAATGAAGGAGTAATATAACTCAATGAAAAGGAATTGAGTAGTGAAATTATTTACCAATTGGTAACTTTTAATTAAAAATCCCATAAATTAAGTAATTAAAATTAAAAATTAAATTAAAATTAATAATTAATTATTAATGATATTACATGTCAAAGTATCAGTATATAAACTATATAAAATATATTAGGTGCATAACATTACAATGTGCCTCAAAGAAATGAAATTGAGATGAAATAACTTACCTCATGATTTCTTTTGGTTTAACATGCTTTAAACTTTGGTATAGTGGTTATAAAAAAGTTATTAACTTATTAAAGAACCATATTAATATTTATAATATCATATATTATCTTTTAAAAACATCTTATCACCCATTCGTTAATAATATTTCATTTTTTTTTCATTATTTCAGGTGTTAATTTCCTTGTTTTTTCATGCATGTTTCATCATGAAAGATTCAATTCTTTCATATATTATGTAGTTACATAATCTTAAGAATAATATTACTGAAATAATTATAATATTTGAAAATAAATTTTATTTTTTAAACTAATCACAAAATATGGTTATGAAAAATGAAGTATGTTACGATCATTGAGACGGTAGGTCATACGTACGCATAAATAACATTTCTATTTTTAAAAAATTATTATGGAAAAGAGGTAAGTGATATTTTAACTTTAAATAATGATCCTAATATAATAATTATATTATTATTATTTTAAATATAAATATATATATATCATCTATTTAGTGTGGTGATGAAAAGAGAGTCACATCGCTTCATGAAGGCAATAGTCTAAACATACATGAATGATGTTATTATCTTTAAGTGAGTGAAATGGTAAGAAAGAAAATGATTTATTATATTTTAAGAATTATAATTTTTTGTGTGAATATAAAAATTATGTCATGTGTATCACATATGTTTTTTAACTTTATCCTTATTACATTCCATGTAAAGTGTTTGTGAAAGACGAATCATATCACTTCACGTGGTAGTAGTCCACCATACACATGAGTGATGTTATCGTATCCCATACAGAATGAAAAATAAAAATATATATATGATATAATGACTCAATAGGTATAATTATGTTAAAAATATAATTTATATACTTTATATCTATCATCATACCCAACTGTATGAGATGGTAATGGAAACACGAATGACATCGGTTCACAAGGCGATAGTCTGATTTTATAACCCATTTGATGGAAGTGGGGATGGTTTTAGGTAATTACCTTAACGTAAAAACATACAAGTATATGTAAGACACTGATTTTAATATATCATCCTGGTTTAATAATAATTTAAGGAGGTGGAGTAATAAATAAAATAAAAATGCTTGTTGAAGAACATTACGTCTTCTTTGGGTATCCTCCTTTTGTTTGCACCAAATTCCTTTATAAGTTGGGTTTTTTTTACCAAAATAAGGCTTCTAGGATGAGTATAGGGAAGTTTATAAGTTATTTGGGTAGGTCTTAGCTTAACCCAAAATGTATTGAAGGGGTTAAGTGGAGAGGACAAGATGTGGCCTTTTATAAGTGAGGTCAGTGCCATACTTGTAATTTTTTGAAAATATTTAATCATATCCACATTTCTATCATGAAAAAAGACTGCAAAATGGTCCATTCTCAAAAGGGGTCAAAATATTTCCATGAAATGGGTATTGGAAAAGTTGTTAGGTTATTTTTAACCCTCATCTTATTAGTTTAACCCGAGGTAAATTCATTTTTACCTTAAGAGCAGTAATTAATTTTTACTTTTATCACTATTCATTTTTATAAAAAAATAAATTGAAATTATTAGAAATTATAAAAAATTATGTTTAAAAATATGGAATATATTTTTTATAATTAAATTAACATAATTTAAAAAATTTAATTTAAAATTAATCCCGTACACGTGATGAGAAATCAGGTTTTTGAAGAGAAAATGTTCAAAAGTTTACAAGGTTTTTATATCAAAATTCAATATAAAAATGACTTAAATGACCTAAATTGGATTAATTTTTATATAATTTAAATAATTATACTTTAAAAATAGTTAAAAAAATAATTTCACTTCACACATAATTTAATAAAAAAAACACAATTTTCAATTAAAATTCATTATTTTTCACCATTCATAAAAAAATAAATTTTTTTAGAAAAATATAAAAAATTTACTCTAAGATATTTTTTTATTATAATATAAAAAACGAATTTTATTTTTTCAAATAAATTTTCTAAAAGTGTTAAAAATTAATTTTAAATTATGTTCACAAAGCACGACTAAACCGTCTTTTAGAAAAAATACAATTTTTTTCAGAAAACATTTTCTTTTATTTTAAATGATTCTTATTTTATTTATAATCAATAGATATCTATAATTTATATAATTTAGTTAGTACTATTCATACCTTCCAATTTAATAGTTATGTTATAATGTTATACTATATTAGGGTTCATTTAGACTTAGGGTTGCATATTCCGCAAGCAATAAAAGAGTTTAAATTTAAAGAAACATATTTCATGGGTTGTTTTAGCTAAGTGTTGAACATTTCATATTCTATCGAATAAAATATTATTATTTTATAATTTTTAGGTGTTATATTCTCTCCACCTTAAATAATTTTCATCCTCAAAATTTAAACTTGATCTTGGTAATTAAAGGTTTGATATTTGAAAATTCTTTTATTGAAAACTCACTTCGTAAAAAGAGTTAATAAAATATACTTTTAATAAGAAAGGGAATTAAAATGATCATATAGAATAACATATAACTACTTTTATATGTAGGAGAACATTAATGGGAAGTGATGGTATGGACATTGTGTAAAAGTGTAAATAATTATATAGAGTGATAGAGGTCATTGATCACAAGAAAGTAAGTGATCAAGGGATAGTTTTGGGTCTCAAAACCATAAATATATGGTGACTTAAAAGACCATAGGTTCAACATAAATGATGTAATTTTAATAACATTTTGTTCCAATATCATTTTCCCAGAGTAGAATAATTCTTTCATTGTCTAATAACATAAGGAGACACAATTGATACATTTATATTCCATAAGAACAATTTAATCCTTTGGTTATTATCTTATAAATTTTATAATTAATCACTTACTCTAAGAAATGAATATCTAAAAATGAATTTTTTATTCCGAAAGCACTAAAATTCACTTTTAACAGATTGTAAGATCAATAAAATCATGAAAATTATATCCATATATCTCTAACTATTTTTCAAATCCAATAGGGTTGGCAGAAGTTATTAAATATAGTACATAAATCTCTAAACCTCAAAATTAACACCACTGGTTCATCATTAATATTTATTTTTCATATCCTTTGACTAAAACAATGATATATTAACCAGGATATCATGTAGGCTAGTGGTAAGTACTAAACCCTTATTATCCTTCGATCATGGGTTCAAATCTCATGTCACTTCTAGACGTGAAGGGTTTTCACCCTGTAGGATCGAAATATGAATGTAGATGCTCAATATACAGGGGGGGGGGATTGTATACTTTAAAAATTACTGCTACGCCGACGATCCTCTTCTCCGCGACGCTGTGTACCGCGACGCCGACGATCCTTCTTCCACGACGTCCTTTTTCCCGCGACGAACCTTCGTTCAACAACGCTTGAGGTAGGGGGTTTGGTTTAATTTAATTTATGTGGATTATATCCTCAACATGTGTTTAAATTGTTGGAAATCGTTTGAATCACTAACGCGGTGGGTGCGGACCAACGAACAAGTCCGAACCCACCGATTCTCTATTCTTGATGCGCGGAACGTTGGGCGATGATGAAATGGGACCGTTGAGCGATTGGAGGCCGTCGTAGTAATCTACGGGTCCTGAGATAACCCCAGGCGCATACGGGAGCAAGAACGGACCACCGAAGCGGCTCTGGCGGCCAGAGGCGGCGACGTCCCGGCGCGCCGCCAGGAGGGACCGCTGCGGCTGAAGCCGCGACGGCAGGCGACCGGTCCCACGGCCGCGCAGGACTCAGGGGAGACGCGGCGCCGAGCACCGCGTCTGCTGTCAAGGAGCGTCCCCCATGTGGGGGCCGCAGTTCCAATCAAGGGGGGCAGCCGCCCCCCATTCCGCTCAGCTCGGCGTTGGCCGAGCTAGCCACGCGAGCCGCGCGCGCGCGCCAGGCCAACCGGCCGCCCAGGCCGGGCCAGGCCGCGCCGGACGGGCCGGGCCGGGCCGTGCCCTAATGAGTTGGACCCGGACCCGGTTCGGGTCGAACCGGTTCGGGCCGACCCAGGGGGTCTCGGGCCGGGTCGGTCCGGGCCCAAAACCCCCTAAAACCGGGCAGATTCGTTCTTTTGCCCATATCTTGGGCTACGGACCTCCGAACGACGCACCGTCAGTTGCGGTGCCATATTTGGATCGAGATGGTCATTTCAGTATAATACAGTCAAGGTTTAGGAGAACTTTGGGTATGACTGAGTTGGTTCAAACACAAAACCAACTGGGCCCTCGGAGCAGAAACCCTTATAACTTGAGCTCTGGACGTCCGATTAACGTGCCGTCGACTTTGTTGGATTACTCTTAGTGAGACGAAACTTTTGGCTTACTCTGCTCAGGGTTTAGATGTAGTTGGAGTGTGGTCGGGTTGGTTTTGACTTAAAAACCAACCAGGCCCCTGGAACGAAAAAGCCAATAACTCTCAGACCGGGCGTCCGATTGACGCGCCGTCTGTCACGTTGAGTTCCTCTTGTTGAGATGGAACTTTAAGATACATCAACTCCAGACTATGTTTCAGTTGATGTATCGACCCCCTTGGATCATGGAGCGGACCCTCCCGGAATCGAGCATGCTGTGTGCGGGAAATGAAAATTAAGAAAAGTTTACAAGGAATAGATTACACCTTAAAGAATTTAGAATCTTATTAATCAGAGTATAAAAATACAAGAAAGTATAAGATAGTTATACTTTCCTTATTAATCAAAATATAGTGGAAAATAAACTTAAAACAATACTATTAACAAGTATGAAATATTTTATCCCAAATAGAAGGGTATCCAACAACCTTGGATAAAGTTCCCTTGATTTATACTTTCAAGAAAGTATGTCTTACCCACATTAGGGTAAGACCTTGATAGGAATATCGGATTCTGTCTTTCTATCCCCGAAATCCCTCAAACTTCAAGGTAGTCGACACCTCTATCTTCCTTATCAAGGAAGTCCTTGAACTTTAAGGTGGTCAGAACCTCTGTCTTCCTATCTCCAGAAGTCCTTGGTTGTACACAGTAACAATCAGATTCGCACGAAGCAAGATGAACAAGATGTTCAGTATGAAAAAATCAAGAGAGTCTCTCTCTATATAAATCACTTCAATAGCATGTAATCTCTAGATTGATACATCAGTTTTGATCTTGTTCAAATGAGATCATATTTATAGGCACTTCTTCAACAGTTGGCTCCCGCCTCCAATGGTCATATTTTTCCTTGAATCTCAGTGGGACCTGTTCACATGTCAATAAAAAAATGGTTAGTTAGAAACAGATTGCACAACATCGATTTATAACTAATACAAGGTTAAGAAAAATATGGTTGCTTAACCAAATCCATTTTTCGGAGTCTAAGTAAAAATAAAGTTCTAAGTCTAAGAAAATAAATATTCGGAGTCTATATTACATGGATATTCAGATTCTATTTTTCAAGGAATTCGGAACCTGAATTCTAGAGATTTTGGAGTCTAAATTCTAAGGAATTCGGAGTCTGAATTTTGAGGAATTCAGAGTCTGAATTCGGAATCTAAATTTCAGAGAATTAGGAATCTGAATTTCAGAGAATTCAGAATCTGAATTTTATAGAATTAGGAATATTAATTTTAGAGAATTTAGAATCTAAATTTTAGGGAATTCAGAATCTGAATTTCAGGGAATTCGGAATATGAATTTCAGGGAATTCATAATCTGAATTTTAGAGAATTCAGAGTCTAAATTCAGAGGAATTTGGAATCTGAATTCAGAACCTAAAAACATAATGCTCTATATCTAATTATTTATAGGATTTCAAGGTTTTAGATATGAAACTGAATTTTACACTTAGAAATAAAAAGAGTTAGATTTAGAGAAACTATAACATGAACAATGAAAACATAGGTAAGGAGAAAATTTTCTTTGGAAAGGAAAATTTATTTATTAAGATAAATATTTGGGGAAATAAAATTTGCCTTGAGATAGATTTTTTGTGATTTTCAAAACATAAAAGAATGGAAAAGTCATAAGGAAACATTATTGACTCAACAATCTCCCCCTTTTTGGAAAGCACAAACATCCTTACTAAAAATAATATAAGGACTTAGAACTATTATGGTCTTGAAAATAAAAACTTATCTCCCTTTACTTATGGATCAAATTGAATATGACTAAATCCTCCATAAGATTTGGAATCACTAAGGATTATATTCTTGATTTCCCGAATGAGATTTTACATTATCTTGCATAAGAAAATATTCTTTGATAAGAAATTTCCCTTAGATTAACTTCCTCTTTCTTAGGGAAATCTCTTATTTCTTAATATTATTTTTTATCATTACTTTCTCCCCCTTTGTGATTTTCAAAAATAAATAGATAGAATGGAAAAAAATGAATGATACCTGAAAAATTAGTACAAAACAAGCAAAACCAAAATATATAAAGTACAAACAAAATTTTATCAATGTTGAAATAATTTTTACAAGAAAAAGTACAACAAAAGATTAGAAAGGAACGAAATTATACTTATTTCTCCTTCAGAATCAGCTTCTTTACAATGGTTTTTATCTTCTTGATCTCCTTTTGATCTTCTTCTATATTCTTGAGCAGCTAATCTTGATCTTTATTTTTCTTCTCAAAGGATTTATTTTTTTGTTCCTGAGACTTAAGACATTCTGCTTGAGCTTTCAACACTTCTTCTTACTTAACAAGCTTCTCTTAAATCTCAATTATGAGATCCCTTTCCCTCTTCCAATTTATGGAAACATAATTAAGCTTTTCATTTAGATCCATAACTTCCTGCTTCCGAGTAGTCTGTTATAGTCTTAACTTTTCCTCAAAAACTATTTGTAAGATCCTTGATCTTCCTATCTTCGGTGTCAAAAGCATCCTTGAAATTTTCATGAAATTCATCGAAGATTCTCATCTCTTTAATTGTCTTCTTTGACCAGCTTTTAATCTTCTTGAAAGATCTTTTATGAGCCTCATAACTAATGAGGAAGGTTTTGAAATCTGCCTCTAGTCTAACACATTTTTCCATAACCATGGAAACTGAATCTGATATCTGATTTATCATATGCTGAAGAATATGGCATCTTGATTCTGTTATAGGGAATAAGGGAATAGTACCAACCATCTTTTTCAATGACTAAACAACAAAATCATGTCCAAGGGAAGATGATTCTGAATCCGAGTGTTTGGTTGGTGAGGATTCTTCTTCTATGTCTTTAACTTTCCTCTTTGATGAAGCACCAACATCTTTCTTCTTCCCCACAGATTTACTAGGTGTATTTACTACCACATGCTTTCCCTTATCAGCTCTTAGAATGATGTCATGTGCTTTGGGAGATTCGTGTTCAATATTTGACATCTGAACAATATTATCTTCATCTACTTATTCTTTCTCGTCTCCTGCCTCAACATCCTCTGGTCGAATAAAATCATGATTGGTACTTTCCTCTTCAGACAATTTATTCACTTCTTCCTCACCCTTCTCATCTTTTCCTATAGTAGCAAGTTTTGAAGACTCAGATTCAGAATTTTGGATTGATAATTTATCAGAAAGACTTTCCTTCTCATGATAATCCTCTACTTGCCTTATTATGTCCTCAGTATCACCACTGCCTTCTTCTTATCCTTCTTCCACTTATTCTTCTTCAACTATTTATTCTTCATGGTGTGATTCCAGAATCAACTACTTTCTTTACTGGAGTCACATGAAGTGATTCTAGAAAAAAATATTCTGGCACTAATTTTTTTTCAGATGCTTTCATAGAATCTTTGAGAAGATATTGTACTATCTCATCCTCAGAAATCTTTTTCTTTTGCTTCTTCTCTTTCTGTTGCTTCTCAAGATCTTCAGCAGCCTTTATTTTTAAGGATTTTTCCTCAGTAGGGTCCAAGCCAAACTTAGGCTCCCCTTTTTTCCTATTTTTCTTATCCTCTCTCTACTTAGCCACTACTTCATGAGGGTAGGCTTTTTTCTTCTTTGGCTTCAGTGGTGCTGACTAAGTTTCCTTAGACACAGGAGTTTTTCTTTTCTCTTCCGGTTCTCTAGCCTTTCTCCTCCTTCTGCCTTTCTTAGAGGTTTCATCCACTTCCTACTTCTTTGATAAATCTTTTACTTCTTCTTCAGATAGATCATAAAATTCTCCAGATTCATTAGAGAAGCCAACCTTCATCCTCCTTAAGGTATCATCACTCAAAAAAATTACCTTATAATTTCTCGGCTTGGAACTGCATGGAATTTTGAAAGATTCTAAACAAAGAACTATAACCTTTAAGAGAATAGTTGGATACATAATTATTTGAGATTTCATATTTCTATTCTTGATATTCTCAATCATCACCAAGATATATTTAACCAAGTTTAACTTCTTGAGTTTCACCAAGAAATAAAATATATAGATATCACTCTTCTTCAAAGTATCCTTATCCCATTTCCGTGGAATTATAAAGCCTTGAACCCACAATTCAAGAATCTGTAAGTTCATAGACAAATGAACAATCTTTGGAGTCTTCACTCCTTTTAAGCCAAGACATTGTATAGCCTTTTCCTTATCAAAAGATCCTGATACATCAGGCAATTTGTGAGTGTAGAATTATACTTCTCCTTCGTAATGAATTCCAATCAGAATTGCTGCCTTATTGTAAGAAAGCGAGTAGGTCTTTTCATAACACTTAAAAGAGAACTTGTATATATATTATTCCTTAAAGAAACTTGTTGTCTCATAGAACTCAATCAACAAGTCCAGATACACCGGATCCTATGCCTTCGGTTTTGAAATACAAAGACTCTCCAAGACATTAAACTCAATATTCTTAGAAATAATAGAATAATATTTGTTAAATAATTTTGGATCAACTAACCTCTCTAGGTAAATATTCCATTCAAATATTTCCTTAACAACAGACATATCTTTCTGAGGAGAGGCTTTAGCAGAAATTTGGAACTAGGGTAACTTTGGAGATTTGGAACGACCTTAAGTACAAAGACAGAGCTTCAGCACACGAAAGCTTGAAAAACTGATGTGGGACAATCATTGTAGGGGATTTATATAGGCAATTGAGGCAAAAATTCAACTTCCTTGGTTGATCCAACGATTGAAAAAACTTCTGATCAAATCTGACGGTTGAGATGATAACTGAAGATGGATTTTGATAGGTTCTGATCTTCTGAGGCTTTTAAAAAAACATTTGGATTTAAGTAAAAGTGAATCCAAAAAATTTAAAACAAAATGAAAATACCAACAAGTTAAAAGATGATTATGAAAACTTAGGAAAGGAAATATACCTTTCAGATTACTTAGAGAAAATTATTCATAATGAGGAAAATTATTCTTGAAGAACTTTATATTCCATAAAATAATTCGAAGAATTATAACTATGAAAAATTTAGATTACAAAAACTTTAGATTATAAAAAAAATTTGACTACAAAAATGTTAGACTATCAAAAATTTTGACTACGAAAATTTTTGAATACAAAAAATTTTGACTACGAAAAATTTGACTACGAAAAATTTTGACTACGAAAAATTTTGACTATGAAAAATTTGACTATGAAAAATTTTGACAATGAAAAAATTGACTACAAAAAATTTTGACAACGAAATTTTTTGACTAAAAAATAAATGTACTCCTCCTATGAAAAGGAGTTTCTTACTATAAGGATATAGGTTTCAACAAGAAGTTAATATGTAATATTACCTAACAATTATCATTTCTAACTTCTGTTTAATGAATTCAAATCTATTGGAGGGTAATTATTTTGTGAAAATATCAGCAAGTTGATCTTGAATTCAGATAAATTGATGAATGATATCTTCTTTTTGTGTGTGATTCCTAAGAAAGTGATGCCTAATATCTATGTGTTTTTCATGAGAGTTATGTGAAGGGTTTTTTACTTAAGGCAATGGAACTTGTATTATCACACAATATTTTTGTTTTGGTAAAACTCATATCATAGTCTATGAGTGTGTGTTGCATCCAAAATACTTGAGCACAACAACTTCCAGATGCTATATATTCAGCTTCAGCAATAGAAAGTGCTACTGATTATCGCGTTTTGCATGATCAAGAAACTAATGAATCTCCTAAGAAATGAAAAGTTCCAGATGTACTTTTTCTATCCATTCTACATCTACCAAAGTCAACATCCAAAAATATTTATAAGACAAAATCATTTCCAGAAGTATAAAAGAGTCCTAAATCCATGGTTCCCTTTAATTAGAGAAAAATTATTTTCACTTCCTTTAAATGAGATTCCTTAGGATTGGATTAATATCTTGCACATAAGCATACTAAAAACATCATGTCTGGAGGAATATCTATCAAGTATATTAAACTTCCTATCATACCTCTAAACGATGTTTGATTAACTAGTTTCCCAGATTCATCAAGATCAAGTGAATTTGAGGTACCAATGGGAGTACTAATACTTTTAGTGTTGTTATATCCATAATTTTTAATAAGATCTTTAATATAATTATGTTGAGATATATAAATTCCTTCTGGTTTTTGAGAAATTTGAAAACTAAAGAAAAAAGTTAATTCACCTATCATACTCATTTCAAAATCAAATTTTATTAGATTCACAAGCAAATAAGTTAAAGATTGCCGAGTTGAACCAAATATAATGTCATCAACATAAATTTGAACAATAAAAACATTTTTCTTATATTTATTTATAAAAAGGGTTGTATCAACATTTCCCTTAACATAATTTTTTTTGTAACAAAAATCCTATAAGTCTATCATACCAGGCTCTAGGGGATTTTTTAAGTCCATATAAATCTTTGGTAAGTTTGAAAACATATTCAGGATGGTTTGTATCTTCAAAACCAGGAGGTTGTTCAACAAAAACTTCCTCTTAAAAATAACTATTAAGGAAAGCACATTTAACAACCATTTGAAAAAGTTTAAAGTTAAAGAATGATTCAAAGGAAAGTTGAATATGAATAGATTCAAGTATAGCTATTGGAGAAAAGGTTTCTTCATAGTCTATTCCTTCTTGTTGATTATAGCCTTTAACAACTAATATAGCTTTATTTCTTACTATGATTCCATTTTCATCACACTTATTTCTGAAGACCCATTTTACTCCAATAATAGAAGTTTCCTTGGGTGTTTCAACCATGATCTAGAATTTATTCCTTTAAAATTCATTTAGCTTATCTTGCATAAGTTTTATCCAATCATCATCACCTAAACTTCATCAGTGCTTTTAGGTTCTAATTGAGAAAGGAATTCTAGATATTCTACTTCATTTCTTAAGGAACTTCTAGTCCTTACAGGTTGATTTAAATCACCAATGATACTATCACTGGGATGATTCTTGAAAAACAACTGATTTGGGATTTGTAGAACCTGTTCGTCAACATATGGTAGGAAATATTTTGGGGTAAATGTCTCAGAAACATTTTCTTGAACATTTTTCTTATTAGAAGGATCTTTTATCAAGGGTTGATAATTAGTTTTTGAAAACACATCCGAATATGTATACTGAGATTGTTTAAAAACAAAGTGATTAGTTTCATCAAATTTGATATGTATTGTTTCTTAAATAGTATAAATGTTTTTATTAAAAAATCTATAAGCCTTAGAAGTTTTGGAGTATCCTAAGAAAATTCCTTCATCATATTTGGGTGCGAATTTAGGTAAATTATCTTTAGTATTCAGAATGAATGATTTGCAACCAAATACCTTGAAGTAGGAAAGTCTAGGTTTTCTACCATTCCATAACTCATAAGGGGTTTTGTTAAGAAAAGGTCTAATAAAAACTCGATTTATAGTATAACAAGAATTACTTACATCTTTAACCCAAAAATGTTTGGCTATCGAATATTCACTCAATATGGTTCTTGTTATTTCTTGAAGAATTTGGTTTCTTCTTTCAACAACACCATTATGTTGAGGTGTTCTTGGTGCTTAGAAGTTATGAGTAATGCCTTTTCTACTACAGAAAGTTTCAAAATCATAATTTTTAAATTCTTCTCCATGATCACTATGAATAGTTATCAAAGGAAGGTTTTTCTCATTTTTAACTTGGGATCTAAAGTTTTTAAAATAAGAAAAATATTTAAATTTCTTTGCTAGAAAATAGACCCATGTAAATCTAGTGTAATCATCAACTAAGAAAAATATATAATATTTTCCTCCAATGATTCCAGTTTGTGTTGGACTAAAAAAGATCCATATGCACTATTTGTAATGCATTAGTATTTGAGACTTCACCGACTAACTTAAAACTTGATTTATGTTGCTTTCCACATTGACAAGGATTACAAACTTTTGATGAATCAAATCTATGATCTAGTAGATCCTTAAAAAGTCTTTTCTTAGAGAGTTTACATAGGTTTCTAAGGTTACAGTGTCCTAAACTTCTATGACATAACCAAGAATGATATTCCATTTCACTAAGACAAGGTTGGTCTTGGCTCCTAAGGTCTTCCAAGTTTAGTGTGTATACATTCTATTTCCTATGGGAAGAAAGAATAAACTCTTCCTTGTAATTTTGTACTAAAAATTTATCATTCATAAAATTCAAAAGGTAACCTTCATCACATAACTGACTTATGCTAATAAGGTTGTTCTTAAGACCCTTAACAAATAAAACATTTGAAATCAAAGTTTTTCCAAGAAGAACAATGTTACCTATACCAATAATTTCTCCCTAAGCATTATCTCTGAAAGTTAATTTTCCTCCTTTCATCTTGATAATATTTTCAAAGAAGTTTTTGTAACCAGTCATATGCTGGGAACATCCACTATCCATGGACCAAGTATTACTATTGGTACTATCTTTACTTTCCTGAAAATAAGAGAGTTAGACTTTTGGAACCCAAAATTTCTTGGATTCGGAAACTTCAGAAAGGAAAATTTTTGGAATCCACATTTTCTTAGAAAAATAAGATTTATGAAAACCTAAAGACTGATTTTTTTAAGGAACAATGTTTTGCCCAATTTCCACCACACTAACATTTAGTGAAAAATGGAGCACTTTGAGGAACAAAATAATTATTACTAAAAACTGGTTTAGAATAAGTATAACCAAAACCAAAATTATTCCTTAGAGGTTGAATTTGTGAATACATCTTATCAAAATTTTCCATAACTAAGGTAAAGTTTGACAAACACTTACTCAAGGAAAATATTTCTAACTTCAGTATAATAACTAAGTTTTTATCCTAAAAAACATTTGTTTTAGCACTAGAGTTAGTCTCTAAAACATTTTTCTTAGAAATTAATTTTTCTAGGTCCTTAGAAAGTTTATCCTTCTCAGAATTAACTTACTCAATTTTTTTTGAAATACTTTCGAAATCATAAATTTTCTTATCAAGATATTTAGAAATATCTGATAATTATTTAGTAAGAACAGAAATTCTAGAATTTTCCTTATCAAGATTTTTATTTACTTTATAATTTTCATTCTCAAGAAGCTTAGAGAACCTAGAAAATTCTTCATAAGTAGGTAAAGTATTATCTTTATTAGAAGAATATTCTTCATCTGAAGATTCATAATATCTATTATCACTATAATTCGCATTTATGGAAACATTGGTTATAGATTCAACATTGTGTACCTTAGTTATTTGAAAATGTTTTTTAATAGGTAGTCTGGCTAGTAAACCAAGTTTCTTTTGACCAGAAGATTCATATTCTGAGGATTCATCAGAAGAGTCTCCACCACTGGCACTCCAGGTGTCATTAGCTTTCAAAATTTTCTTAGCTTTGGATTTGTGGTACTTATTTCTATTTTTCTTAGAATTATTTTTCTTTCTATCCTTTCTTTTAAGAATAGGATAATCCAACCTTATATTCCCTATTCTTTATCATTGTTAACAAGTAACTTTAGAGAATTTATTTTCATTTATTTATTTCTTCTTAAATATATACTGAAAATCTTTCTTCCCAAATATCTTGTTCATCCTTCTAGCAATATTATCTAGCTCATTCTCAGTTCACTTGATTCAGATAAAATAGTGACTTTCTTTGATTTGGATCTAGTAACCCTTTCAGGAGTCTTGAATTTAGTCGTAGTAAAGGATACAATTCCATTTCCATTCTTCTTCTTATTCAAATCAGCATCTATTTTCATTCTTGTCTCATGTTGAAGAAGAGTTCCAAAAAGCTCATTAAGAGTAATCTGAGATACTTTCCTATTCTCATCAATAGTTTTTCTCTTAGATTCTCACTCATTAGGAATGATATCTATAATCTTTTCTACAAGTGCCTCACTATCTAAACATTTCTCACCCATAGATTGTAAGCTGTTAACAATAGTCATTATTCTTTGTTGTACCTTGCATACTAGTTCTCCATAAGGAAATAGAAATCCATGATATTTTGCTCTAAGAATAGATCTTCTAGTTTCTATAACCATGGATGTACCAAAATGAGTAACCTCCAATTTCTTCCTAATACAATTTTCAGCTTCACAAGAAGAAATCTGACTATATATATTCTTGGTCATAGAACACAACAAAGTATTGCATACCTTGTAGTTTAGTTGATATTCTGATTTTTCTTGATGAGTAAAAGTTCTGACTTCCTTATTAGGAATCTTGTAATCTCCAGTAAGAATAAAAAATTTGTACATTCCAGTATTAATAACAAAAGTCTTCACACGATCTCTCTAATATTCATAATAATTCCTATCAAAAATAGGTTGTCTAGTAGGATTTAGATTGTCAATTGAACCAAAATTCATTCCTTCCATCTAAAAGAAAACATCTTTCCACAAAAACTTGTTAATAGTAAATTTTGTAAACAAGGATAAAAATCCTAAGTAAGGAAAATATTTATAACAATAAAAAATTGAGCAAGAAAACTTATATGTGAATATAAGTATTTTAGAGACCTCCTCTGATACCAATTTTAGGATCAAAATATGAATGTAGATGCTCAATATATAAGAGGGGGTGAATTGTATACTTTAAAAATTCCTTTGGAACCTTTAAAGTTGATATAAAACTTTTGTTTTTAACCTTGAGGAAAACTATGTTTAACAAAGTTAAACAAGGTAAATTCACAAGACCTCTTAGTTATACAAAATTGCTAGGTTCTGGAAGTATGGTTCCAGAAATGAAACTTAAGAAAAGTTTACAAGGAAGAGATTCTACCTTAAAGCATATAGAATCTTACTAATCAGAGTATACAAATACAAGAAAGTATAAGATAATTATACTTATTAATCAAAATGCAGCGGAATATAAACTTGAAACAATACAAGTAACAAGTATGAAATCTTTTATCCCAAAGAGAAGGGTATCCAACAACCTTGAATAAAGGTCCCTTGATTTATAATTTTAAGAAAGTATATCTTACCCACACCAGGGTAAGCCCTCGATAGGAATACTTGATTCTGTCTTTCTATCATCGTAAGGACTTGAAATTAAAGGTAGTCGACACCTATATCTTTCTTATCAAGGAAGTCCTTGAACTTTATGGTAGTCGACACCTCTATCTTCCTATCCCCAGAAGTCCTCGATTGTACACAACAACAATTGGAGTTGCATGAAGCAAGCTAAAAAAGATGTCAAGTATGTAAAAATCATGAGAGTCTATCTCTCTAGAAATTACTTCAGCAACATATAATATCTAGATTGATAGATTAATTTTGAGCTCGTTCAAATGAGATCCTATTTATAGGCACTTCTCCCACAATCGGCTCTCTCCTCTAACAGTCATATTTTTCCTTGAATCTCGGAGGGACCTGTACACGTTTCACTCAAAAAACTCTTAGTTAGAAATAGATTGCACGACATCGTTTCATAACTAAAACAAGGTTAAGAAAAATATAGTTGCTTAACCAAATACATTTTTTAGAGTCTAAGTAAAAATAAAGTTCATATTCTAAGTAAATAAACATTCAGAGTCTATATTACATGGATATTAAGATTCTATTTTTCAAGAAATTCAGAACCTGAATTCTATAAATTTTGAAGTCTTAATTATAAGGAATTTGGAGTCTAAATTCGGAGGAATTATGAGTCTAAATTATAAGAAATTCAGAGTCTGAATTGTAAGGAATTCGGAGTCTAAATTCTGAGGAATTCAGAATCTGAATTTAAGAGAATTCTGAATTTGAATTTCAGAGAATTCGGAATCTGAATTTTAAATAATTTGGAATCTGAATTTCAGAGAATTTGGAATCTGAATTTCAGGGAATTCGGAATCTGAATTTTAGAGAATTATAAATCTCAATTTTAAAAAAGTCAGAATCTGAATTTCAGAGAATTTAGAGTCTGAATTCAGAGGAATTCAGAATATGAATTCATAAACTGAAAACATAATTCTCTATATCTAAGTATTTATAGAATTATGAGGTTTTAGATATGAAACCAAATTTTACACTTAAAAATAAAAAGATTTAGATTTAGAAAAACTATAAAATGAACAATGAAAACAAAGTTAAGGAGAAAATTTCCTTGGGAAAGGAAAATTTCCTTATTAAGATAAATCTTTGGGGAAATAAAATTTTCCTTGAGATAGAGTGTTTGTGATTTTCAAAACATAAAGGAATGGAAAAGTCATAAGGAAACCTTATTGATTCAACACACCCAACATGTGAGTTATTCTTTTTATAAAACTATATTAATATAATTCCTATAATGGTCCAAAAAAAATATATTAGACACCCTTGAAATAAAAATAATCATTAAATAACCTTTTTACTAAGTTTTTTTTAATACAAATGTTTTTCCAAAAAAGTATAATAATCATATTTGACTATTATTCCAATGTCATTAATGATTATATTAACCCTAAAATATTATCAATAACTTTAAACTTATGTCTATAAAATATAAATGCATTAACACTTAAATAAATTTTCACTAAAACATATGCTAAACCAATGGGTTTTATTGCCATAAATTTCTCCCAAAATATCCTTAGTCTCGGTAGACTCTATTAACATGAAACCTAAAAAGTGGTGTTTAAAATTGTTAACTTATGATAAATCTTAAAATCATAAACCCATGATGATATCCACAACTCTTAAGTTAATGAAAATATACATGCTTCTGAAATTTAACAAAATCCTTAAATGTTTCATGTTTCTTAAACCAAAATACCATTGGTAAAAATACTTCTATAATATAATTCTATAATTCCAATAAATACTTCAACCATTTTATTTAAACATAGATCCTTACTTGGTCTAGTAGTTAACATTTATATGAGGAAATTGACTTGGATAATTCCCTTATTCTCCACATTTAAGACAAAAAATTTCAAATGGATCCCTAGGATGAGATTTATTTCCTTGAATCATACTCTTCATTTTTACTTATAAAATCTTTGATTTATACCCTTCCTTTCCACACATAAATCACTTTCATGTTCTATTAAGACACTTTATTTTAAATATAAGATACCTTAGGTTATACCTAGGTCATTAGTTACCATCATCTATTTAAATCCTCTATAATGGGTTGCAAATAAAATGTGAATTATCCTAATCATATCCCCTAAGAGTGTCAAAATAACTATGTAGTAAGTCCCATTGTCATGCACCATGTGATGATCGGGTTAAGACTAATGAACCCTTTTTAGAGTTATTACCCCCAGATACATTTATGCCTGAACCATGTCCACTTTTAGTATTCAGATAGGGATGTATTGCAAGGAAAAACCACATAATCTCTAACTTACCAAAACTTTAGGATGTTCTTTTATAATTACCCTCAAAGTCTATCATAGGTTTATGTTCCCCTAATCTATGTTTTATTTAATCTAGTTACCAAGGTTTCTACCAAATTTCTTTGATACCAACTATAGCGACCCTGACCCCAATAGCCCAAATCCAGGGTCTACTTTATTACATTGGTATGAGATATAAGGAATCACATCCTGAATGACCGAATATTTTAGTAGTTTTATAAAAATAGATACATACATGATTATTATATTAAATTTGAAAACACATACTAATTTTTTTTTTGATAATATCATTATTACTTCTAGAATATAATTGCATATAATCATAGTACACTTCTTGGATTCCTGGGAAAGGAAAAAAATAAGGATGATCTCAAATTATTAGTAAGGGTTAAGTACAACAGAATCAATCATGAATCAAAAAGAATAATCAATATGGAAGGGTAAATAACTGAACAAACATGACATGTAATCAATAAACTGAGAATAAATTGCATCTAGGCATAACATCAATGCAAAAATATCATGAATAATAATCATTATGAAAAGGTAAATAACTAAAAATAAATTCCATTTAATGAGTAACATGACTATCATAATTGTATAAGGCATAATCAATATGACAAGGAAAATAATTGAAAAAAATTCCATCTAATCAATAACTAAGAATGAAATAAATCTATAGATATTTTCATTGTGAAAATATCATGGATAACAATAACTGAATTCTAAATGAAGGTAATACTTAATTATTGGACTTCATGTATCAAACACATGATACCTCTACCATCAAACTCTATTCTCAAGATAGTTTAAAATGGTTGGGTACAAACCCATCAGGTTTGGCCAACTAATTTTATGATAGCTTACTAATTCGTTTCATGAGACTACAGATGCATTGAGGGGATATCTATAACTAGGACCCACCCATGTCTTGCATGTATAAATCATTCCTCATTTATTGAATAATCGATTTAATTCATAAACAATATGCCTTATCATCAAGTAACTGTATTGAGTAGAGAATATGAATTTATCAATATTTCCACTGACTGAAAATTATTATTTTTAATTATTATCAACACTTTTGAGGAAAAAGTGAGAAACCACAACATCCATCATTACACCAAAAACCATTAAAAAGATAATTAAGATCAAGAATACAGAATCTGACCCTCCCCAGCGAATACACAAAGATGTCAAGCCTTCACAATCGCATGACCACTCAGCAAGCAGTCCCGTGCAGTGTTGCACGGGCACGGAACCGATGGCATAACCATACCCTCTCGAACTTCCAAATCCAAATGACATGCGAAGGTGAATGCTTCTTGCTCTGATTCTCAGCTGGCACAGATACGTGTAGAAATCTGTTTTCAAGCTCATCCAAAATCCACCTCCGAACCGCAACACCATCAGGAGCTTCAGCTTCATCATAACATCACCACTGCTTCAAAAAAAATCACCACTAATTCCTCAAAAAACACCACTGCATCCTAAAAAAATCACCACTACAACACCACCAGGAGCATATGCTTCAACAGGACATCAACACTGAAAACCATCGCGCGTCCTTCACAATTGAAAATCCTAGGAAACAAAAAAAAACCATGAAGGATTATGCTTCAACAATACATCACCACTACAAACCATCGGGATAAAACCCAGAAATCCAGATTCGACCCGAGCAGGAAACCAAAGCCGAAAAATCCAACAAGCTTCGAATCGCCAACTCCCAGATAAGCCTTACCAACCGTCACTCAACACAGAACCACAAATCAACCCAAGCCGAGACTCCAAAACGAAGTCATGAAAACAACAAACTGCCAAGCTTCACAGATTGTCAGAGGGGTTCAATGCAAACCATCGTGCAACATGAATAAAAGAAACCGGAACCAAAAAGATTTCAAGAAAACTAAAACAGAACATCACCGATACGCCTAAAGGAGGAACCGTTGTGGCCAGATCCCGTCGCCGCCAACCAGAACACTCAAAGAGACGCGACGAATCACCCTGCGCACCCACCAGAGATGAGGCAACATCCTTCAGCAGTTGCAGCTCGGTCGTGGGTCACCACGCCGCCATAGAAACCCTATCCCGATATGAGGATTCTGGTGAGGAACCGGACAACAACGGGAAGAAGTGTCTGATCCTGAGAAGAACGCTGCAAAGGAGATCTGCCGCCGCATCTCACCGAGTGTGAGGAGGAGCGCTGTGCCATCTCGAGAAAGTTAATGTCAATACTTTACTTGGTCAAAATGATAATCAAACATCCAGATAAATAATACAGATGGTATCAATGCAACATATACCCTTTGGATTAATAATAAAGGGTTGTTGTTATTGATTAATAAAAATACCCTAAAAAGATCTTTAAAAACATTCTTGTTGAAAATAACCTTTTTATTTTGAAAATAACTTATTATAACTACAAGTTCACAAAAAGTTTTGAAAATAATTTTATTTGAAAATAATATTTTATAATTATAAAGGAATTAATAAATTATTTGATTGTTTTTGGTATCTATAAATTCCATTCATTCCATACACATTAAAATAAAGATTCCTTTCACTTTTTCTATAAAACCCAAAAATGAATTGCTTTCAAGAAGACATGAATATTACACTCAATTTTATTTTAAAAAAGTATAAAATGGGTACGAATTCTTTTAATAAATCATTTTTAAATGTTAAAAA
Source organism: Viscum album (assembly GCA_963277665.1). NCBI lineage: Eukaryota > Viridiplantae > Streptophyta > Magnoliopsida > Santalales > Viscaceae > Viscum > Viscum album. Next base: position 634,728,856 of record OY728146.1, on the reverse strand, counting down.
AATTTGAAAATATTTTTAGAAAACACAGGTTTGGAGGAAAACAAATTTCTCATTGAAGATAGAAATGAATTCATATTTTCTTAAAAACATTTTCTCAATTATTTTAAGTACCAAAGAGTGGAAAAATAGTAAAATTACATGGAAAATTCATGAATAACCATAGGAGAATAAAATTAAAGGGGTTATTAGAAAATGATCAAATAATTTCTTTCAATGGAAACTCCAGTATAAACAATCCCAATTAAAATGAGATTATGAAATAAAACCTTGGAAAGATCATAACATTGAAGTGAGAATTAACCAATGAATATATTTTGTGTATCAAATGTAAATCCAAATAAATAAGGTTTAAATAAAAAATATATAGTAAAAATTCATTACACACATAATCTTAGGATATCAAAGACAACGAAGGAGTAATATAACCCAATGAAAAGGATTTGAGTTAAGAAATTATTTTTCACTTGGTAACTTTTCATTTGAATTCTCTTAGATGAATTTATTCATATTAAAACTTAAAAATACCATTAATAATGAAGTATTCATAATATTACTTGTCTAAGGGTCAATATATAAACCATATTAAATTCATTAGGTGCATAACATTACAATGCGCCTCAATGAAATGAAATTGAGACAAAATCCCTTACCCCAAACTTTCTTTTGGTTGAACGTGATTTAAACTCTTATATAGTGATTTAAACTCTTATATAGTGGTTTAAAAAAATTTATTAACTTATTAAATAACCATATTAATATTTATAATATCATATATTGTCCTTTTATAACATCTTACCACCCATCCATTAATTATATTTTATTATTTTCATTGTTATGGGTGTTAATTTACTTGTTTTCTAATGTATGTTTCATCATGAAAGATCTTATTCGTGTGACTATATATAGTTACATAATATGTAGAATAATTATCGTGAAATAATTACCATATTTTTACATCAATTTTATTTTTAAAACTAATCATATAATATTGTTATGAAAAATGAAGTATGTTACGTTCAGGGAGACAGTAAGTTGTACGTATGCATTGGTAACATTTCCATCTTTCAACTATCATTATGGAAAGAAGGAAAGTAATATTTTACCTTTATATAATTATAATAATATAATAAATACCATATTATTTCTTTAAATATACTTATATATATCATAAATTTAGTGTGGTGATGAAAAGAGTGTCACATCGCTTCGTGAAGGCGATTTTCCACAAGTGCACGAATGATGTTATCAACTTTAAGCGAGTGAAAAGGTAAGAAAGAAAATGAATTATTTTATTTTAATAATAATAAATATTTCATTAATATCATAATTATTTAATTTATATAACATATATTTATTAAATTTATCTTTATTACATTTCATGTAAATTGTTAATGAAATACAAATCACACCGCTTTGCGAGGTGGTAATTTGCCATACACACGAGTGATGTTATCATATCCCATGTGGAATGGAAAGTAATATATATATATGATATAATTATGAAATAAGTATAATTTTGTTATAAATATCATATATATACTTTATATCCATCATCATACCCAATTGTGAGAGATGGTAATGGAAAAATGAATGACATCGATTCATGAGGCGATAGTTTATCATACACACGAATGATGATTTGGGAGAAGATTTTATGGAAGTAGGGATGGTTTCAGGCCATTAAATTAGCATAAAAATATCTTAATATATGTAATATATATATTTTATTATATATTCATTGTTTAATATGAATTTAAGGAGGCATAGGAAGAAGTAAAATAAAAACGTTACCTCATCTTTAGGTATCCTCCTTATGTTTGCACCAAAATCATTCCTAGGTTAGATATATACCAAAAATAAGGATTATAGGATGAAGGTGGTGGGGGGGGGAATTGGAAAGTTATTTGGGTAGGTATTGGATGAACTAAAAGGGTTTTAAGGTGTGAAGTGGAGAGGATAGGTGGTGAACTTTTATAAGTGAGGTGAGAGACACACTTGTAATTTTTTAAAAAGATTCGATCATACCCATGTTTTTATCATGAAACAAGCCTAAAAAATGGAAAATTCTTGATCCTAGAAGAGATAAGGTCTAAATATGGTCATCCAATGGGTTTTTGATAAGTTGGTAGGTTATTTTAAACCCTTATCTTCTTAGTTTAACCCCTGATAAATCCATTTTTACCTTAACCGTGGTAATTAATTTATTTGTTTTTTACTATTCATTTTGGAAAAAAATTAAGATAAAATTATTTGAAATTATAAATTTTGATGATTCCAAATATTTAATCTATTTTTCCAAATTCAATTCAATGATTTGGAAAAATTTAATTTAAAATTAATCTCATAGATGTGATGAGAAAGCATATCTTTGAAGAGAAAATGTTCAAAAGTTTACAAAATTTTTATATAAAATTCAACATAAAAATGATTAAAATGAACAAAATTGGATTAATTTATATATAATTTAACTAATTATAATTTAAAATTAATTAAAAATATAATTTAAATTTATAAATAATTTAAATTAAAATGCAGTTTCAATTAAAATTTAATATTTTTCACTATTTATAAAAAAATGAAACATTTTAGAAAAATAGAAAAAACTCACCCTGAGGTAATTTTGATATGATGATTTCAAAAATTGAGTTTATTTTTTCAAATAATTTTTTCAAAAGTGTTAAAAATTAATTTTAAATTATGTGTACAAAGCATGTTTAAACCGTCTTTTAAAAAAATACAGTTTTCAGAAAACTATTATTTTTCTTTTAAATGATCCTTATTTTATTTATAATCAATAGATATCTATAATTTTTATAATTTAGTTAGTACTATTCATACCTTCAAATTTAATAGCTAGGTTATAATGTTATACTATATTACGATTCATTTAGACTTGAGGTTGCGTATTCCACAAGCTATTGAAGATATTAAATTAGAAGAAATATATTTCATGGGTTGTTTAAGCTTGGTGTTGCGCATCGAATATACTATCGAATAAAATTTTATTATTTTAGAATTTTGGGGTTTTACAAGAATCATGGTCAAGTGTTTCTTTTCTAGAAGACACCAGCTTTTCGAGGCTCTAATGATCCTCAAGAGGTTGGGGATTGGTTAAAAAATGTAGATCTTATTTTTGAGTTCTTTGAAATGACTGATTTGATTAAAGTAAAATTTAATACCTTCATTATAGAAGAGCCTAATAGGAGATGGTGGGAGGAAATGGTGATGATGAAGAATCATGATGTCTTGGAGTGGAATGAATTTAGAGTTATTTTCACTGATCAATTCTATCTAGAGTTGATATTCTTTGAAAACTATATGGAGTTTTTCAACCTCTAGTAGGGTGAAAAGACTGTGACATAGTACGGAAACCATTTTTCTGATATCACATAGTTTTCTCTCAATGTTGTGAAAAATGAAAAACTAAAGGCTCATATATTTGAGATGGGTATTAATGTTGATATCTGATCTCAATACTTCATACTAAAGATCACTTCTTATGATAACATACTAGATAGGGAATTTATGGAAGAGATGGACCTTGATGGTAAGTCCGGGTTGATGGGAGTTCCCCTCTCTCCCAATGACAGTTCAGTGAGTTCCCTTAAGGGAAATAGAAAGTATGATAATCTATATGGTGGATCTAGATAGAAGGCATCTTCCAGATCTCCTGTAGTGTCTGGAAGAGGCCCTATGAATTGCTTCTAGTGTGGAAAGGTTGGGAAATCGAAATAGGTTTGCATTGAGGCACTCAAGATCTATAGTTTTTATAGTTATTCAGGCCACCTAAAGATGTTATTTAATATTTTTTATACTCTATATAGTGGCATGAGATCATCAACACCTTAAATTATTATTGTGAAATTAGATGCTTTAAGATATAAGGGGTTCCATCCATAGGCTTTCATAACGAAGATTATTCACAAGTGGAAGAGTTTCCAGAGGAAGAAGATATAGTTCCAGTGACCATGAGAGGTACCATCACTATGTATTCATCTCTAGTGACTGCTTTATTTTATACTGGTTTATCTCACTCTTTTATATGCACTCATATTATAAACCTACTAAATCTTCATACGAAGCTTTTGTCTTATATGATAGATATTACTATACCCCTTGGAAAGAAGAGAGAGAAAGGTCTTTGATGTACTGCTTTTGTTCTCTCTATCATAGATTGATCTTACCTGGGTTTTTCTAGTTCTCAACATAAAAACTATTGATTTCATTCTTGGGATGTATTGACTAATTTATAATAAGGGCCAAATTTACTGTTACCTTTATCGGGTCTCCTTTACTGTGCCTGATGGGGTGTGCCATGTTTTTAGGGGGAGTGGGACCCAAGGTTTACTAGAGTCAGAATATCTTTTCTGGAGTTGGGTAGGGTAATATTAGTGTTATATTTTGACTCGGACCAAGAATCATTAAGTGATGATATCCCTCTAGTCGTAACCATGTTTTTCGACATTTTCCCTTCTATTTTATTTGGTTTTCCATCGGTAATAGTGGTAAAGTTCTCTATTGATTTAGTACCTAGTAATCAGATGGTATCTATAGCTTCTTAACATATGGAACTAGCAGAGTTGAATGAGATGAATTATTATTTGGATGACTTTATTGAGAAGGCAATTATATGCCTGAGTGTGTCACCTTAGGCGACACCTATTCTCTTTGTGAAGAAAGATGAAAAATCACTTCAACTCAGTGTTTATTACCAAAAACTCAATCAAGTTATGGTAAAGAACAAGCATTTATTTCAATAGATTGATGATCTACTTGACCATTTGAAAGGGAAAAATAGTTCTCAAAGATTGATCTTTGGTCTGGTTATTACCAATTAATATTTAAATAATCTTACATTTAGAAGACCACCATTCATAATAGTTATGACCATTTTGAGTATCTTGTTATTATATTTGTTCAAAAAAAGATCCTTTATTATTTATGGCTTTGATGGATATAATATTCCATGAGTACCTTGATTCATTCATGGGGGTTTTTGTGGACTATATTTTGGTTTACTCCAAAATTAAGTAAGATCATGTGTATTATCTGAGAGAATTTATAGGAATCCTGATACATAATAGAATTTATGTGAAGCTTCCAAATTGTAGTTTCTAGATTCAAGAAGTGAATTTCTTAGGACATGTGGTCTTGGAACATGGTATTTCAGTCGATCCTAATAAGGTGAAGACTATTATGATATGGGAGAAACCACATAATGTTTTTTAGATATGAATATTCTTAGGCTTTGTGGGATTTTACCATAGGTTTGTTAAAGATTTATTAAATATGGATTCCCCAATGACCACTCTCAATTGGAAGGGGAATGTGTCTACTGATTCTTTGAGCATGAAACACATGAACTAGGCTATGAAAGAATAATTAGAAGAGTGGAACTTGATGGATCTTTTTTCTCTGTTGCATTTGAAAGTCTAGGAGGAGGAGGACAAGGTTATATTGTTTAGTATCTAGTTTACCTCCACTCTTCATGAGAAAGTTCTTCAAGAGTAGCTACTTGTGTGATGTACTGAACCCAAATTCCAGTTAACAGGTGCCCCAAGCCTGGTGGGCCATGTGGCCTCAAGTGCATCTCCCCATATTCCATAGGCCGCTGAATAGTAGTGAGGGCCTAGGGTGTGTCTGTGGGGAGACTATGCCCTCATTACTAGAGTGTAGCACAACAGATAAATAATAATAGAGGTAAATAGTGAAATCAATATGAATAAACAACAGAAGTAGTCAAAGTAATAGAATAACAAGGATAAAAATAACTGAATCAACTAGAATAACTGATTATGATATGTCATGTCACTAGAAAACTAGAAAAAATTGATACAAGACAGTAGACATAACATTTTCCACAAAAGTATAAAGGAAATCAAAAGACTATCCCAAGCATCCCAAGCTTTAGATCAATCATCTCCTATCAAGATCCATCATAAATAGTAAGTAATAAAGTGTTTAAAGCCATATGATTCCCTTTATCACACCTTCATTCATGTAATTTACCTCAAGTACCAAACATTTCCCCAGAGAGGGTGTGACATAAATCTTAGTGGGCCACTACCAACGGTGTCTATACCACCCAACCTATGTAATGGAAATGTAATAGCGTGCAAGAATTCATATATAAAGTAAAGCAACACAATGTAACTAAATACCCAAGTACCTAATTCAGCCCTCAGATGGTGTCTGAACATGTAACCAATCCATTATTTGATTATTAACAGTTTATAAATAAGTCACACGTTATAAAATAGTGAAGGTTACAAGACGTGACAAGGAAACATGTAATGATATTTAATAATGAAATTCCAAGGTAATAACCAAGAAAATGTAGACCTCAAGGGTCTCCAACTCAGTAATAACTATATCCTCACTAAGGGGAAGATTGTAATACATGGAGCATAGTCCAAGGCGTTCAACAATAAGACCCTACTGAATCCAAGGAGTTCTTTCAAGGTAAAATAGGGCCAAGTAATGATTGGGCTCAATAGACTTTAACCATGACACCTACTTTTCAATGCTGGATCCAAGGAGTGTATCCAAGGTATCCTATAAAATTATTGAATGGATCCTATGGTATCATACCAGACATACAAAGTTAGAAAAGAATCAGGTTCCAGGTGGGTCTCAACCAAAGAAATCCACATCCTTGAATCAGAATAGGGTTCCGGAGTGCTCAAGGCATTCCCTATGGAATCCAAGGCAATCTTGAGTCATGCCACCCTTATTTGATAATTATTTCATTTATAATTCATAAGGTTCAATCCATTACTTTTCATTATTGTGAAAAGTCTAATTGAGCATGCAACTATTTAATCAAGTCATAATTAATCAATAATCCTGTTTGGTTTAAGTCTTTCCTTTCATTAGTGTGCCAAGGACAAGTATCATGAAACTATTCATTTAATCCATTTAATACATTTTCATAAATCAAGTTTCACTCTGTACCTTCCATTAACATTTTATAGTGTGCTACAAACATGAAAACTATTATTCAATTACATTTAAAAAGGCAAAGTCAAATACTTAGTGTACTTGACAATTTCTATTTCACATTTAATTATCAAATTGAAGCACTTACCTTAGGTGGGCCAAGTGGTGAGAATACAAGGTACTTATCATTATGTAATTCACAATTTAAATCAATCCATTTAATATATAAAAGCTTTCTCTTATAAAGGTTAAGCCAAGGCACACTCGAATGGCGGATCAAATGCGTCAAAACACTAAAATGACATTTATGGAAAAACATCCTACGTGGTATGGATGGAGTTGTGGGAGTAACCACTATCAAATAACCACATATTTGGAAATATCATAAATATATGGTTCTAATGATTATAATCATGGCATAAAAATTCAATAAACGATACCCGATGAAATTAGCAGGCCCCACATGTAATTTCCAAAATCAACAAACTTAAGGGATGAGTTTTAGACCACCCACATTAGGCTTATAATACTCTCCTCCTCTATTATTAGCCTCTAATTTAGAATATAATGGAGTAAATCTAAGAAAAAGGTAAAAATGATTACACCTCAATAAATAGGCCGAGAGTAAGAAGGGAAAAGAATAGATCAAACAGACTCGAGTACTTACCATTGTGCATCCAACATGAAAAACAAAATATTAAATGGATCCTAGATGAAGGATATATCTTGATCCCTAGCTTAGGCCTTTAAAAAGATCCAAAATGAAAGAAAATGGAGTTCATCCTACTGGAAAATCATATATAAGGAATGATAAGGTTAAATTAGATTATTAAGGGTAAAATGGTAAAATTACCCAAAATTTATCCTATGCACAGTTTTTCCACATGGTTTTCCAAACCATGTGCCAACCATACACAAGAACTTGTAGGAAAGGGTGTATTTCATGGTTATGCCACATGGTTAGGGAAACCATGTGTTAACTGTGTGAGATGGCTCTGCCTGAAAATAAATACCATTCCCATGAATATATCTAACCATGTGCCCTACCCGCATGGTTAACTCTAACCATGTGAAAGGGCCATTTTTCCCAAAAAGGTTGGGCTCTGAGCTCTAAACAAGCCCCAGACACCATTAGGAACTTCTCTAACTCAAAAGGCATCCACATTAGGTCCAAAATAAATAATTAGACCTAAATTTTAAGTATCCATTCATGAGTAAAAAATCGGGTTCTTACTGTCTTCCCCCCTTAAAAGAACTCATCCTTAGGTTCACATTCCAAGGGTGGAGAAACACTATCTGAGAACAACTCTGGCCACTAAGAACCTATGTTGGCCTCTCGCTCCCAATTCTCATCATGTACACAACTATGCTGCCATAACACCCATACAAGAGGGACATACCGACCTTGGAGAGCTTTCATGCTCCGATCAACGATGCGTAATGGATACTACTCAAAGATAACATAGACATCTAACTAAAATTCCTTGGGATCAAAGGTATGTGATGGGTCAACATAATATTGGAAAATCTGTAAAACATGGAAGACGTCGTGCATGAAGTGGTACCCTAAGGTAGTAGCAATCGATAGGCTACCAGCCTAAATCTCTCCATAATTTTAAATGACCGCACATAACGAGGCAATAGATTCCCTTGAATTTGTATCTATCTATGACCTATCCTAGGTGATACCAGTAGGAAACCATGACCCTCAAACTCAAACTCTAGAGGTCATCGATGATGATTGGCATAAGATTTCTTTCTAGACTGAGCAGTATTCATACACTTTCTGATCAATTGAACCTACTCTGAAGTATCCTGTATGAAAATAGGACCTAGTATGATTGCCTTACTTGCCTCCATTTAGAACAGGGGTGAACAACATGACCTACCATATAAGGCCTCAAAAGGATCCATCTGAATTGTCACCTAAAATATATTATTATTAGAGAAATCAACGAGAGGTATATGCTTCTCCCAAGAACCATTAAAATCAAGGACACATTCTTAGATCATATCCTCTAGAACTTGTATTGTTCATTATGATTGTCCATCTTTCGAAGGGTGAAAATATGTTCTTAGAAGCACCTATGTTCCCATAGCTTTCTGAAAGCCCTTACAGAACCATGATGTGAAATGAGCATCCCTATATGAAACAATTGTATGAGGGACCCCATGTAGTTGTATGATCTCACTAACATACAATATTCCTATCTCATCAACTAAGAAAGTATCTTAAATAGGAATGAAGTGAGTAACTTTTGTTAGTCTATCAATGAAAACCCATATAGTGTCACTACCTCTTGGCGATCTAGGTTACCCGACTACAAAGTCCACAAAAAATATTCCCATTTCCATTCCGGGACTGGAAGCAGTTGTAACAATCCTACAGGTCTCTAGTTCTCCTCTTTCACCTGACGAAAGGTGTAGCACCTACTGATAAACCATGCTATCTGACATTTTATTCCATGCCACCAATATTGGCGTCACATATCTCGATATATCTTAAAGATACCTGGATAAACTGCCCACTAAGAAGCATGGGAATCTTTTATCAACTCCTCTAAAATATCTAAGGAACCCAGAAACATACATGAATATATAGGATGTTTTCCCTGTACACAGAACAATCTGGAGGTGGGTTATCTCATGATATACTCTTATGGATAACCAAGCCCTCGAGATTTGAAAATTGCCTACCCTTCACCTTCTTAAGGAGAGAAGAGGTAACTATCAAGGATGAGAGGTAATACTCTTATTGACTATCATGAAAATCCAGATTCATATTAGATAAGAGGGATATTAATTTCTATACATCAATGGATTTCTATATGGCCTGTTCTTGTGTTTTCTGACTTAGTGAACCTGCAACTACATTTCCCTTCCCAGGTGTATAGGCAAGCTCAAAATCAAAGGATTGTAGATATTCAAACCATATTTTCTATCTGAGTTTCAAGTCACACTATGAAAATATATATTTTAGTCTCTTATAGTCTGTGTACACCACAAAGCGCTCACCTAAAATACAGTGTCTCCAGTAATGTAAGGCATGGAAAAATAATTCTAGCTTGAGGTCATGCATCAGGTAGTTTCTCTCATGAGGCCTCAAATTTTGATATCCATACGCAATAACTATGTCCTGCTGAATCAATACTTCTCCTAAGATGATGTTTGATGCATCACAAAAGATGATATAACCTCTTCTAGGATTTGGAAAGACCAGAATAGGTGCTGAGACAAGCCTCCATTTCTGCTTCTAAAAGGATTTCTCATATGATTCAGACCACAGTAACTTAAGTCCATTATTTTTAAGGCTAGTAAGAGGTGAATCAATACATGAAAAGTCATGTATCAAATTCTTGTAATATCCATCCATCCCTAAAAAACTCTGTATATAAAAAAAATTCTTAGGATTCTCACAAGAAACTACATCACTAACCATTTATTGGTCAAAATATACTCCCAATTTTGATACGATATAACCCAAGAAATGAACTTTTTCAATTCAGAAGAGGCACTTAACAATCTTAGCATAAAGCTGATGCTCTTTTAGTGTTCTCAAAATGATATCAAGGTGTTTTTCATGGTCACTATGAGTATGATAATACACCAATATTTCATCCACAAAGACAACAAAAAAGTGTCTAGATAGGGATGGGAAACCCTATTCATTAGATCCATGAAAACTGTAGGTGCATTCGTACGACTAAAAGGCATAAAAATCTACTCATAGAGACCATATTTCTACAAAAAGTTGTATAAGGTATGTCTAATGGCCTTACTCGCACTTGGTGATATCTCAACCTTAGGTCAATTTTATAGAAGACCCTAGATCCTCAGAGCTGGTCAAAGAGATCATCTATTTGAGGTAGTGGATACCGGTTATTCACTATAACCTAGTTCAACCTTCTATAATCCATACATAGAAGTAAGGTTCCATATGCCTTCTTAGAAAAAATCATGGGAGAACCCCAAGAGGATATACTAGGATGTATAAATCCATTAACCTCTAAATACTATAACTACTTCATGATTTATTGGATCTTAGTAGGTTCTATTCTATATGGAGTAATAAATACTGGAGATTCTCCTAAAACAAGCTCAATCCTAAAATCTACCTCTCTCTAAGGACTTATGCCAGAAAAATCCTCAGGAAATACATCCCTAAAACAATCCACTACTAGAGAGAAATTATATTGACATAAAACCTAATCCTCCATGAAGAAATTTTCAATTTGGGTAGTCACTTCACCTAGCCTATGATGCTCTGGTCCTGCTCTACCAACCTGTACATCCCAAACACCCTTACGTAGATAAATTCTTCCCTCTAGTGATGTAAAACATACCTTGTGGTGATAGCGGTCTACAAAAGTGTGATATTGAACCAACCAATCCATCTCGAGAATGAAATTGAAGTCTATAATTTTGAGAATGAAGAGGTTTCATAAGAAAGGGTAATTTCCTACCTCAAGGGAACAATCCCTACATTGGTGTATGCCCTCTGACCACACTCCTAATGGTGTATCTAGGTTCATTACACCACAGTAATACTGTATCTTAAGTCCAAGACTTTCCACGATAGATACAAAGATAAAAGGGTTCAAATCACCTGTATAAAATAAAGTAGATACTATAGTAGATGCCACTAGAATAGTACCTCATACTATAGATGGTCCCGTATCCTAATCCTCAGGTATCATATATATTGCATGCAACTGGCCTGATCTAAGAGCCTATGAAACTGATTGACTACCATGGTCATAACTACTTAGTTGGTGCTACTAGAGATCGGGGGTTAGTCTACCATGGTCATGACTTCCTCCTCAGCCAGACCTACTGGTGCTATTCCAACTACTCACTTGACATGACACAAAAAAACCTGCTCCTGAAGGTGGATATGGCATTGATCCTTATCCACTTGAAGCTGGTGGAATGGTCCTACAGAATCTCTAAAGATTCCCTATATGGACATAAGCCCAAAAATCCATTAGGTCTCTATCATAATGAGACTTCAGGTGCCCCCATCATCTATACTAATGAAACACCACAGAGTTATCAAAATGGGTACTCTGGTTGTCACTACCCTGATGAGAAACCTTGAGGGAACGTTTCCTACCCCTGAGAGAACTACTGGCCTGCTGCGACACTGTTCATCTATGCTCGGTACTATTTTCATCCCTTAGGTTGTGATTAGTGATAAGATCTTGATTTAATATTTCAAAAAAAGTAGGTAGGTGAAATACATTCACCTATGTACGAATGTCGTACAAAATACCATCCTCAAAGTGTCTAGAATACGAAAGCTCATCACCGGCTAGAAGCAGTGAAAAGTGTTGTAACTCAGTGAAACACACTGAATACTCCATAAATGACATAGAAACCCACTCAAGATTCATTAACTCTCTATCTATATCATCTCCCATTATTTTAGGAAAGAACTGATCATATAAGGTAGTATGGAAATCAACCCACAACATGCCCTAATGAAGACCATCCTAGGTAATCACATCCCACCATCACTTGGATGAATCACACAACATGTATAGGGAAAGATTGACCCTCTGCTCTGGAGGCATCTACAGATGAAAAATAAAGACAAGGTATCCTCTAGAAAAGACTCAACTGCTTGTGGACCGCCATCCCTTGAGAAAGTAAGAGGATGTTTATACTCAAACTCATGAGTCAAATCATCCATCATATGTACAACTCATGGAGCACCATGCATGGAATGCATTATATGTAGGAAAATATCACAAACTTGGGAATCAATTCCCAAATCAAGTACAATAAAAGGTACCTCAAGTGGAACTCTTAAAGATAATATTAGCATCTTAGGTCCCACCACATCTTAAGTGTGATCGTCACCACCTTCCTGGCATACGATACAAGGATATCTTGGTGGCATTGGTCTAAAAATTCCAAGAACATTCATCAGAACAAGATTTAAATAGATAGATAGAAACACTTACAGAAGATATACAATGATGGGCTCACTACCCATGGTATACTACCCCAACAACTTGCTTATATGGACATGTATTGGTAAGTGCTCAAGTATAAGTTTCATTTAATTTTTACATTTAATTACCAGGTTCACTTCTTTACCTTTCATAAACATGAAAAGGAGGGATAAGGATGTGCAAACATTTCATTTTAGATGTAGTGTTTCACTTTATAATGGATATTAATTACTATTAAACTAGTTCTCATGCACCTTATCACTAAAAAAACACTCATTTATTTATATAATAATGGATCGAATCAATAAATTACTCATCCCAACCCATGAGGTCCCATAACACCTCATGAATTGAAATAGGAAACCAATCAATCACATCCCACAGTAGAACAAACAATATATAAACAAGGCAAGGCTCACTCATCAATCATAGGCATAACAAGTAATGAAAAGCAGTGAAATGCACCTATATGGAATGGAAATATGCATGAGATGAGAATTCTAGGTGCCTGTATGATGCATGTAACAATTATCCTTTCCCTTGTCTCATCAGGACAAGGATAAAAATAATCTCAATCAGAATAATAATCAACAACACCACACAACATGTGAACCACCCAACAGTGAAATAATGTCAATTGTAATAGAAAAAATAGAAAAAAAATTATATTTTGGGTGAATTGGATTTTACCCCGAACCTGGGTTTGTGATGCCCAAGCATGGATTATGACCGAGTCCCAAGTGTTCCTAATCTCCAATCTATTGTCTCCAAATAGTAAAGTAAGAAAATAACCACTCTGAAACAACTTTGTGACATCCCAGACTCGGATTCCACTTACTAGGTGCCCCGAGCCCGGTGGGCCACATGGCCTCAAGCACATCTCCCCAAATAACATAGGCTTCCAACTAGCAGTGAGGGCCTAGGGTGTGTCCATGGGGAGACTATGCCCTCATTACCAAAGTTCAGTACAACATATAAATAATAACAGAGGTAAATAGTAGAAGCAATATGACTAAATAACATAAGCAGTCAAAGTAATCAAATGACATGGATAACAACAACTGAATCAACTAGAATAACTAATGATGATATGTCATGTCACTAGAAAATTGGAAAACATGGATACAAGAAAACATGCATAACATGTTACACACAAGTATAAAGGAAATCAAAAAATTATCCCAAGCATCCCGAGCTTCGGCTCAGTCATATGATATCAAGCTCCATCCTAAACAGTAATAAATAAAGTGTTCGAAGCCATATACTTCCCTTTATCAACACCTGCATTCATTTAATCTACCCTAGGTAACAATTGGTGCCTAAAGAGGATGTGAGATAAATATCAGTGGGCCACCACCAATGGTGTCTATAACATCCATAATGTGTAATGGAAATGTTACAGTGTGCAATAATGCATATATAAAATAAAATAACACAATGTAACTAAATACCCAAATACTTGATTCATCCCTCATATGGTGTCTGAACATGTAACCAATTCATTATTTTATTATTTCTAGTTAATAAATAAGTCACATGTTAGAAATAGTGAATGTTCTAATATGTAACAAGGCAACCTAAAATGATATTTAATAATGAAGTTACAAGATAATAACCAAGGAAACATAGACCTCAAGGGTCACCAAATTAGTAATAACTATAGCCTGTCTAAGGGTAAGAGTGTAATCTATGGAGCATAGTCCAAGGCATTCCATAATAAGGTGCCTACCGAATCCAAGGAGTTCATTTTAGGTAAAATTGGGCTAAGAAATGACTGGGCCCAATGGGATTTAACCATGGCACCTAATTTTAAATGATGAATCCAAGGAGTGTATCCAAGGGATCCTATAATATTATTGAAGGGATCCTATGGTTTCCTATCAGGCATCCAAAGTTAGACAAGAAACAGGTTCTAGATGGGTCTCAACCAAATAAAGATTAATCCTTGAATCAGAATGGGGTTCCTAAGTGATCAAGTAATTCCCTATGGAATCCAAGGAAAGATAGAGTTAGGACACTCCTATTTGATAACGACTTCATTGTCACGACCCGCCCTCGGGGTTCGTGCCGTGACTACCCCAAGCCCGCCTTCCATAGGCCAGGGGCTGGCGACTAGCACCAAGGCGTAAATCCCGGTAAAAAGGGAAGGCATTGCCTTTGTAAAGTAAACAAACAACACAGAGTAAGAAAGCGGAAAGTAAACACTAAACAAAAGCAGAGTACAACTGAAAGTGCGGAAAAGTAAATGGGCCAGTATACAAACCCAAACTGAAAGTAAAGTACAACTCGAAAGGGGAAAACAACAACTGAAAAGTAAAAGCCGCTACATCGAGCTGTCCACTGGAAATCCCACCTGAAGGGTGGGTACAGATAGCTCCACTGCTCCACGGGTCCCGCCGTCCGCTCCGAGCACGTCCCGCCCATTGGTCCACCTCCAGGTACCGTCCTGCTCTGCAAGCCTCAGCTAAGGTCAACGCTGTCCGTCGTCTGCAACCAACACAACATAGTGCGGGCAAAGCCCGTGCAGGGGTGAGTATAAGCTACTCAGTAGGGACCCCGAGACCCCTGAAGGTCTCCCAAAATCCACAAAGGATAAACCACAAAGAAAGGTACAATCACGAAGTAACAACCGACACTTCTTAGGTATATGCCCATACATATACCTAAGTCACCAATTTCAAATACGCTCCAACCTCCGAGCCCAAGTACAACTCAGTCCACACAGGAAAGTAAACCTATTCCACACAGGAAAGCAAAACGTAATCCACACAGGATTGCACAACCCAATCCACACAGGAAAGCAATAGTTTTCAGCTCACACAGGATTTTCATTATCAAAAACGTAACTACTGAAGAGCCCCATCTCTGAAGTGTACAGTGTCCTGTCACGACTCTGAGATACTGCTCACTAACCTATGATTGCTGAGGTACTCCTCTTGTCGAGTACCGCGGGTCTGCCGCCAACTACCGGGCGTTCCGTCCGCTGAGGGTCTGCTGCCAAATACCGGGCGCTCACCCAAATAGCCTACAGAGGTACTCCTCCAGTCGAGTACCGCGGGTCTGCTGCCAACTACCAGGCGCTCCGTCCGCCGTGGGTCTGCCGCCAAATACCGGGCGCTCCGTCTACTGGGCTAGTCGACTCACTCCAAGTCGAGTCGGTCGAGCAGTCTTCAGGTCTCAGCCGGCTACACGGTCTCCGTACTCCGTACGCTCGTCTCCAGTATCGCGGGTCTACCGCTACAACCAAGCGCACCACCTCTATCGAGTAAAACAGAAGATTCAGCTCACACAGGTATACTTCTTCGGATGACGTTAAAGATGATCAAAGAACCATCTAAGTCGTCGGACCCACGAAGGATCGATAGGTACTAACCCCCACAGTGACCTACACAGGATCGGGCCCACACAGGATCCGGCCCACGCAGGACCTGTAGCACTGATCCACGTAGGATCGCTGAGTGCAGTAGTCGTCGCCGTCGAATCCACACAGGATCTCTGTACTGTTGTCGTCGCAGTCACAGTAGCAGTAGCAGCAGTAGTAGTTACAGTAACAGTCACAACCAGCACTAGGGTTCCCGCACACAGCAAGCTCGTTCGGAGGGTCCGCTCCACGAGCCGAGAGGCTGATACATCAACTGTCACAAAGTCCAGAGTTGATGTATCCAAAAGTTTCGTATCGTCAACAGGAACTCAACGCAACAGACGGCGCGTCGATCGGACGCCCGGTCTGAGAGTTATTGGTATTTTCGTCCCCGGGGCCCGGTTGGTTTTTAAGGCAAAACCAACCCGACCATACTCCACCTGCGTCCAAACCTCGGGCGGAGTATGCCAAAAGATTTGTCTCACTAAGAGGAACACAACACAGCTGACGGCATGTCAATCGGACGTCCATAGCTCAAGATATGAGCGTTTCCGCTCCGAAGGCCCGGTTGGTTTCGTGAACGAACCAACCCGGCCGAACCCAAGTATTCCAAAACCTTGAGTGCGATATACCAAAACGACCGTCTCGATCCAAGGATCGCGTTGCCGCAGACGGTTCATCAATCGGAGGTCCGTGGCTCAAGATATGGCTAAAAGACCGAAACTGATTCGAAACGGGGGGGTCCGGGTCTGGGCCGACCCGGCCCGACCCCCCCTAGGTCGGCCCGAACCGGGTCGACCCGAACCGGGTCCGACCCAGCCCGGCCAGCCGGCCGGCCGGCAGCGCGGCGGCCGCGGCGGCCTGGCGCCGCACGGAGGCAGCGCGCGGGGGGGCAAAGCCCCCCGCTTGATTGGGAGGCGGCGCGGCTTTTTAGTCGCGCCTGTTTGCAAAACCGCCCCCCCCCCCCAATGTGGGGGGCTTGATTGGCAGGAAACGGGGGGGCCGCCTGCCCCCCCCCCCCCCCCCCCCCCCCTCAAAGGAACCGCCCCCCTCATAAAGAGGGGGGTTTTTAGAGCTGGTCGGGGGAATTTAATTCCCCCGGCCTTTGGCCTTCCGGCCGGCCACCTGGCCGGACGGATTTTCTCCAACCGGACCAAAAAAATTTCCGGTCCCCTTTCCGGCTTCCGACGCCGGCGGCCCGGTGTGCCGCCGGTCTACCCGTCTCGCCGCGGCCCGGAACCGGCCGCGATGTTCATCGTCCGGCGCGGTGCGACGGCACCGCGCCCCTCCGCTGCGCCTTCGATTTCCCCCTTGACGCGGCGCGACGGCGTCGCGTTCTTGATGATTCTTCCACGGCGCGGCGTGACGGCGCCGCGCAAAAAGATTTGGGCGAATATTCGCGTGGTGCGACGGCACCACGCCACCTTGATTCATCCGCAAAATAAACACCAAGAACGAAGGAGGGGTTCGGCCGTGTTCATGCGGTCCGGCCCCCTCACGTTAAAACACAACTTAAAATCCTTACGTTAATCATGCATGAACCACGAACAAGGATAAATAAATAAACAAAATACAACAACCCCTACCTTGGGTATAAGTTCGAAGATTTGTCAACGTTCCGCGGAAGACAATGTCGCGGAGGTCGGGCGTCGCGGTAGTCGTTCGTCAAATCCGATGACGAAGAGGTACGTCCGAAGAGACACGTCGTTGGCGAATCTTTGTACGCTGACGAAGAAGGTCCGAGGAGGAAGCGGCGTTCCCTCTCGTTGACACGGAAGACGTAGAAGAGAGGAGCGACGTTCTTCGTCGGAGTTTGAGCGTTCTTCGTCGGAGCTTGAGCGTTCTTCGTCAAGGATGAAGAAGAAGGAGGAGGAGCTCTCAAAAATCCTCACAAGTTGGCTAAACAAAACTAACCAAATAAAATAAGGTTCCTCCTTATTTTATTTACCAAGCCAAGGAATTCAAAACTTCAAATTCAAAAACATAACACTTAATTAATTATACATGTCATGTGTAATTAATTAGATGTTAAGTTAACAAACATTTAAGAGGGAGAGAGGGGAGTTTAAGGGGGAAGATGAGAGGTTTAGGTTCGTGTGGGTCCCACCACACTTAATCCTCTCAAGGGAGGTTAAGTGGGTGTGGGTCCCACCCCTAACTCCCTTTGATAGGAGTTAACCTACAAAAGTAAAATAAAAATAATTACACATTTTTTTTATTCAACTTTTTATAATTCTCCCAAAAACTAACTTTCGTCCCGCAAAAAACGCAACTTTCGAAAAGGTCTCTTTAAGAGAATATCGGCGCTGCGAGTTCATCGGTGCCCTAGGATTTCAATTCCGAGCACCGGATCACAAGTTAGGAATTCCCGCTCGTTCGTTCACTGAACGTACCCGAGCCAAACTTCGGAAATTGATTCCGGGCACTCCGGGCCTCGGAATCAGGTGCCGTCTGAAACCGCGCTCTTGTAAAATTCTAAAGAAAATTAAGAAAAAATTTCCATTGAATTTTACGGGTCTTTACATTACTCCCACCTCAGGACTTTACGTCCCCGTAAAGATACATCAAAAACTAGGGAAACAAATGAGGGTACTGATCACGCATCTGAGCCTCCCGCTCCCATGTGCTCTCCTGGAGATTCCCGTGCTGCCATCTGATGCGCACAAGAGGAATCGATCGCCCACGCAGGACCCGCTCTTGTCGATCCTCTATCTCCACCGGGACCTCCGTAAAAGTCGCCCCATCGTCAACGTCAAGCTCCCCATGGTCAATGATGTGCGTCGGGTCATGCACGTATCTCCTCAGCTGAGATACGTGGAAGACGTCGTGCACCCGGTGCAACTGAGGTGGCAGAGCCAGGCGATAAGCCACCTCGCCAACCCTTTTGAGGACCTGAAAGGGTCTGATGAAGCGCGGAGATAACTTGCTGCCTCGGCCAAATCTCCGAATACCACGTCGAGGTGAGACCTGCAAGAAGACGTGGTCTCCATCCTTGAACTGTAGTGGCCTCCGCCTCCTGTCAGCGTAAGGCTTATGCCGGCTCTAAGCTGTACTCATCCGCTCCTGGATGACCTGGACCTTCTCTGTTGTGGCCTGGACCATCTTCGGTCCCACTAGAGCTGCAAGATTTCTTCTTTTCCGATAAGAGAAATCTGGTCCCATCCCCTGGATGAACCACATTCTTTGCCTAAAACAGTCAATCCTAACATGGATGATACTAATCCATACCAAGGATGACGTCGTAAGGCCTCGACGCTACTACTAAGAGATTCAACCGTTACTCTCGCCTCCAAGGGTTGAGTCACACTGTCGGCATCAGTGTGTGGTAATTGGGTCTCCTCCAGTAGATGTCTCACAAGTGAGGGTCAAGTCAATAGCCAAAACTGGAACCTCTTAGTAACATCACGAAAGAGGACAGGAACGAAAATATCACAAAGGTATGCGTCTTTTATTATTGCAGCTCATAATACAAGACGCTACACAATTGCAATAAGGAAACAGAAGTACAAAGGATGTATCCACTAGTTCTGATCCTGTCCATCGGCTCCCAGAGCTCCATGATCGAAGGCCTCGGTTGCCTGAAGTTGAGCTCTCGCATGTTCACCTACTCCCTGTGGTCGGGGTGGACCTCCTGGTGGTGGTGGTGGAAGATCCTAAAAGCGTCGCCCACCACCGGCTGCTCGTCCAGCTCCTCTGCCTCGTCCATCTCCTCCCTGCGGACTGCCATGGTCGAACCTCTGCCTCTGCCTGGGAGGTTCTTCACTTAACTTCTGATCATCAGCATGGAGGGTCGGACAGTCACGAGCCATGTGACCAATCCCGCCACAGGAGTAACACTGCCCACTCTCGGCACGCCTGGCTCTGACTCCACCCCAGCTTCCCCGTACAACTGAGCCTGAGTCGTGCAGTCGGCCACCGGTAGGTCTGGTCTGCCTGGAACCCTGAGTCATCCGTCGGCTACCTGTTGCCGAAGACTCCGCTATCTGCCGCCCTGCGGTGGGTCGCTGCGCTGGTGTAGACTCAGCAAGGAAGCTCTCGATCAGAAGGGCCCGCTCCAGTACTCCTGTCTGAGTCGGTATGCTGAGGGAGATCAGCGATGCCCTGATCTCGTGTCTCAAACCCTGCTCGAAGGTCCGGGCCCGGAAGAATGGGTCCCGTACCATGTCGGTCGAGTATCGCGAGAGATCGGTAAATCTCGCCGAGTACTGAGCGACCGTCATGCTGCCCTGCCGCAGCTGTAGAAGCTCCTGGATACGCACCGCACGAAGGGTGGCTGGGACGAACTCCGAGCGGAAGAGGCTCTCAAAGTCCGTCCAAAGTAGAGATGCCTCATCGTGCACCTGGAGCATCAAGCTCCACCATCGTCCTACTGCTGCGTGTAGTAGGCTCGCAGCGAGGATCACCATGAGGTCTGCTGGTGTCCTCACTAGCCTAAACACTCGTACCACTGCCTCCAGCCAGTCCTCTGCTGCCTGGGGATCCGTCTCCCCGCGAAACCTGGGTGGTCGCTGGCGCTGAAACTCATGCAGTGCGCTGAGGCGATGTGCATCGTCAGCGGCTGGTGCTGGAAGTATCGGGGGCTCGGCGGGTAGTGCTACCGCCGGTGCCACTGCTGACAAAGGGCCCTGCACCGAGGCCTCGTCGCTCGGTGGGCTGTCGTCACGCTCAACTCTCGGAACCCTAGATGGCTGCCGTCGTGGGGCCATCCTGAAAAGGAAACAGGTGCGCCACGGTCAGAACAGTATACCTGGTGAGATGATTTAAGTAATCACAAAGAAAACTTTGAAACACACACGCAATCAATGTTTTCGTGCATTAAGTCGGAAATCAGAAGTCAGGGTCCTGGTGTACGGATACGTCGGCTGCCGCACCAACACTGGACTCCCTGGACTGATAACCACACTCAATACGCTAAACATTATTGCTTCACATAGAAAAGATCAGAGTTCACGGTAGAACCGAACTCCTCTGATACCAATTTGTCACGACCCGCCCTCGGGGTCCGTGCCGTGACTACCCCAAGCCCGCCTTCCATAGGCCAGGGGCTGGCGACTAGCACCAAGGCGTAAATCCCAGTAAAAAGGGAAGGCATTACCTTTGTAAAGTAAACAAACACCACAAAGTAAGCAAGCGGAAAGTAAACACTAAACAAAAGCAGAGTACAACTGAAAGTGCGGAAAAGTAAATGGGCCAGTATACAAACCCAAACTGAAAGTAAAGTACAACTCGAAAGGGGAAAACAACAACTGAAAAGTAAAAGCCGCTACACCGAGCTGTCCACTGGAAATCCCACCTGAAGGGTGGGTACAGATAGCTCCACTGCTCCACGGGTCCCGCCGTCCGCTCCGAGCACGTCCCGCCCATTGGTCCACCTCCAGGTACCGTCCTGCTCTGCAAGACTCAGCTAAGGTCAACGCTGTCCGTCGTCTGCAACCAACACAACGTAGTGTGGGAAAAGCCCGTGCAGGGGTGAGTATAAGCTACTCAGTAGGGACCCCGAGACTCCTGAAGGTCTCCCAAAATCCACAAAGGATAAACCACAAAGAAAGGTACAATCACGAAGTAACAACCGACACTGCTTAGGTATATGCCCATACATATACCTAAGTCACCAATTTCAAATACGCTCCAACCTCCGAGCCCAAGTACAACTCAGTCCACACAGGAAAGTAAACGTATTCCACACAGGAAAGCAAAACGTAATCCACACAGGATTGCACAACCCAATCCACACAGGAAAGCAATAGTTTTCAACTCACACAGGATTTTCATTATCAAAAACGTAACTACTGAAGAGCCCCATCTCTGAAGTGTACAGTGTCCTGTCACGACTCTGAGATACTGCTCACTAACCTAAGACTGCAGAGGTACTCCTCCTGTCGAGTACCGCGGGTCTTCCGCCAACTACCGGGCGCTCCGTCCGCTGAGGGTCTGCTGCCAAATACCGGGCGCTCACCCAAATAGCCTACAGAGGTACTCCTCCAGTCGAGTACCGCGGGTCTGCTGCCAACTACCAGGCGCTCCGTCCGCCGTGGGTCTGCCGCCAAATACCGGGCGCTCCGTCCACTGGGCTAGTCGACTCACTCCAAGTCGAGTCGGTCGAGCAGTCTTTAGGTCTCAGCCGGCTACACGGTCTCCGTACTCCGTACGCTCGTCTCCAGGATCGCGGGTCTGCCGCTACAACCAAGCGCACCACCTCTATCGAGTAAAACAGAAGATTCATCTCACACAGGTATACTTCTTCGGATGATGTTAAAGATGATCAAAGAACCATCTAAGTCGTCGGACCCACGAAGGATCGATAGGTACTAACCCCCGTAGTGACCTACACAGGATCGGACCCACACAGGATCGGGCCCACGCAGGACCTGTAGCACTGATCCACGTAGGATCGCTGAGTGCAGTAGTCGTCGCCGTCGAATCCACACAGGATCTCTGTACTGTTGTCGTCGTAGTCACAGTAGCAGTAGCAGCAGTAGTAGTCACAGTAGCAGTAGCAGCAGTAGTAGTCACAGTAACAGTCGCAACCAGCACTAGGGTTCCCGCACACAGCAAGCTCGTTCGGAGGGTCCGCTCCACGAGCCGAGAGGCTGATACATCAAATGTCACAAATTCCAGAGTTGATGTATCCAAAAGTTCCGTATCGTCAACAGGAACTCAACGCAACAGACGGCGCGTCAATCGGACGCCCGGTCTGAGAGTTATTGGCATTTTCGTCCCCGGGACCCGGTTGGTTTTTAAGGCAAAACCAACCCGACCGTACTCCACCTGCGTCCAAACCTCGGGCGGAGTATGCCAAAAGATTCTTCTCACTAAGAGGAACACAACACAGCTGACGGCACGTCAATCGGACGTCCGTAGCTCAAGATATGAGCGTTTCCGCTCCGAAGGCCCGGTTGGTTTCATGAACGAACCAACCCGGCCGAACTCAAAGTATTCCGAAACCTTGAGTGCAATATACCGAAACGACCGTCTCGATCCAAGGATCGCGTTTCCGCAGACGGTTCGTCAATCGGAGGTCCGTGGCTCAAGATATGTCCAAAAGACCGAAACTGATTCGAAACGGGGGGGTCCGGGTCCGGGCCGACCCCCCCCCCCCCCCCGGGTCGGCCCGAAACGGGTCGACCCGGCCTGGCGCCGCACAGAGGCAGCGCGCGGGGGGGCAAAGCCCCCCGCTTGATTGGGAGGCGGCGCGGCTTTTTAGCCGCGCCTGTTTGCAAAACCGCCCCCCCAACGTGGGGGGCTTGATTGGCAGGAAACGGGGGGGCCGCCTGCCCCCCCCCCCCCTCAAAGGAACCGCCCCCCTCATAAAGAGGGGGGTTTTTAGAGCTGGCCGGGGGAATTTAATTCCCCCGGCCTTTGGCCTTCCGGCCGGCCACCTGGCCGACCAGATTTTCTCCAACCGGACCGGAAAAATTTCCGGTCCCCTTTCCGGCTTCCGACGCCGGCGGCCCGGCGTGCCGCCGGTCTACCCGTCTCGCCGCGGCCCGGAACCGGCCGCGATGTTCATCGTCTGGCGCGGTGCGACGACACCGCGCCCCTCCGCCGCGCCTTCGATTTCCCCCTTGACGCGGCGCGACGGCGTCGCGTTCTTGATGATTCTTCCACAGCGCGGCGCGATGGCGCCGCGCAAAAAGATTTGGGCGAATATCCGCGTGGTGCGACGGCACCACGCCACCTTGATTCATCCGCAAAATAAACACCAAGAACGAAGGAGGGGTTCGACCGTGTTCATGCGGTCCGGCCCCCTCATGTTAAAACACAACTTAAAATCCTTACGTTAATCATGCATGAACCACGAACAAGGATAAATAAATAAACAAAATACAACAACCCCTACCTTGGGTATAAGTTCGAAGATTTGTCAACGTTCCGCGGAAGACAACGTCGCGGAGGTCGGGCGTCGCAGTAGTCGTTCGTCAAATCCGATGACGAAGAGGTACGTCCGAAGAGACACGTCGTTGGCGAATCTTTGTACGCCGACGAAGAAGGTCCGAGGAGGAAGCGGCGTTCCCTCTCATTGACACGGAAGACGTAGAAGAGAGGAGCGGCGTTCTTCGTCGGAGTTTGAGCGTTCTTCGTCGGAGCTTGAGCGTTCTTCATCAAGGATGAAGAAGAAGGAGGAGGAGCTCTCAAAAATCCTCACAAGTTGGCTAAACAAAACTAACCAAATAAAATAAGGTTCCTCCTTATTTTATTTACCAAGCCAAGGAATTCAAAACTTCAAATTCAAAAACATAACACTTAATTAATTATACATGTCATGTGTAATTAATTAGATGTTAAGTTAACAAACATTTAAGAGGGAGAGAGGGGAGTTTAAGGGGGAAGATGAGAGGTTTAGGTTCGTGTGGGTCCCACCACACTTAATCCTCTCAAGGGAGGTTAAGTGGGTGTGGGTCCCACCCCTAACTCCCTTTGAGAGGAGTTAACCTACAAAAGTAAAATAAAAAGAATTACACATTTTTTTTATTCAACTTTTTATAATTCTCCCAAAAACTAACTTTCGTCCCGCAACAAACGCAACTTCCGAAAAGGTCTCTTTAAGCGAATATCGGCGCTGCGAGTTCATCGGTGCCCTTGGATTTCAATTCCGAGCACCGGATCAAAAGTTAGGAATTCCCGCTCGTTCGTTCACTGAACGTACCCGAGCCAAACTTCAGAAATTGATTCCGGGCACTCCGGGCCTTGGAATCAGGTGCCGTCTGAAATCGCGCTCTTGTAAAATTCTAAAGAAAATTAAGAAAAAATTTCCCTTGAATTTTACGGGTGTTTACATTCATGTATAATTCATAAGGTTCAATCCATTACCTTTCATTAGTGTGATGAGGCTAATTGAGCATGAAACCATTTAATCAAGTCATAATTAATCAATAATTCTATTTGGTTTAAGCCATTACTTTCACTAGTGTGACAAGGACAATTAGCATGAAACCATTAACTTAATCCATTTAAGACATTTTCATAAATCAAGGTTCACTCTGCTACCATCCATTAACATGTTAAGGGGTTCTATGAAAATGAAACCTATTTTTCAATATAATTTAAAAGGCCAAGTCATATAGTTAATATACTTGAAAATTTCAATTTCAAATTTAATTATCAAATTGAATCACATACCATAGGAAGGTCAAGTGGTGAGCATACATGGTACCGGTAATTATGAAATTCACAAT
This sequence comes from Viscum album, assembly GCA_963277665.1. Classification (NCBI taxonomy): domain Eukaryota; kingdom Viridiplantae; phylum Streptophyta; class Magnoliopsida; order Santalales; family Viscaceae; genus Viscum; species Viscum album. The sequence goes on along the minus strand of OY728146.1, from coordinate 634,703,423 downwards.
TTAAATCAATCCATTTAATATATAAAAGCTTACTCTTAAAAATTTCAAGCCAATGCACACCCGAACGATGACTCAAACGTGTCACAACACTAAAATGACAATTATGGATAAACATCCTACATGGTATGGATGAAGTTTTGGGAGTAACCACTAATAACTAACCACATATTTAGAAATAGAATAACAATGTAGTTCTAATAATTATAAGCATGGAATATAAATTCAATAAATGACACCCGATGAAATCAGTAGGCCCCACATGTGATTTCCAAAAATCAACAAACTTGAGGTATGGGTTATAGACCACCAACCATAGGCTTGTATAAATATAATCCTCTTGTATTATCCTTAATTAGGCTTAGAATAGAGTAGATCTGAGAAAAAGGTAAAAATGATTATACCTCGATAACTAGGTCGAGAGAAAGAGGGACAAAGAACAGCTCAAACAGACTCAAGTACTTACCATTGCACATCCAATGTGATGAATAAAATATCAAATGAATCCTAGATAAAGGATATATATTTATTCCTATCTTAGGTCTTAAAAAAGATCCAAAATTAGAGAAAATGGAGTTTATTCTGCTAGAAAATCGTATTGGAGGAAGGAGAAGGTAAAATTAGATCATTAAGGGTAAAATGGTAAAATTACATAAAATTCAGGCTGTGCACGGTTTTTCTGCATTGTTTTCCAAATTGTGAACAAACCATGAATAAGAACCTTTAGGAAAGTGCATACCACATGGTTAGGGAAACTGTGCACCAACCGTGCAAGATGGATTTTCCTGAAAATGCAGACCAATAACACTGTTAGATCTAACTGTGGACCTTACCTGCATGGTTTACTCTAACCATGTGATAGGACCATTTTTCCCAAAAAGGTTGGGTTCTGAGCTTCTAACAAGCCCCAAACACCCTTGCGACCCTCTATAACTCTAGAGGCATCCACATTAGGTCCAAAATAAAGAATCAGACTGAAATTTAAAGGATTCTTACTTGAGTGAAAAAACAGGTTCTTATAACTTTATGATGAATTCTATGGCATAAAGGACTCTCTTTATGGTGGGGATAGCATTAGTGAGTAAACATTATCTTCAGAGGGTATATTATGTTTCCAGAACTAGTTCAGTGTGCCTTTTCTTATGAAAAATGTCACGATGGGTGATTGTGATAAACCTGACCCAAACCCTCACATACTTAAAGGGTATTTTTTATCCCCATTGGATGGTGAATAACACCCAAAAATAAATAACAAATAGAGAAAATGATTTATCCCAACCTGAAGTAGATAACACGATAGATGCACACACACAAATACACACACACACACACATGATGAGAAAAAATAGTGGAATAGTAACATAAGAAATATATTTCATATCAAAAAGGAAACAATAGAAGCGATTTAACTCAAAATTAGCTAAAAAATATCCAAGGTACAAGTCCAACAAAAAAGAACAACTAAAACTGATTCAATTACTCCATGTGATAGTGTAGAGAAACTCCCACCACCTCACCACTAGCTACCTAGACATAGTTGACATAAACCTTTCCACCTCACTGTGGCAACTTTCCCTTCCCTGCATTGAAATAAATAATAATGTCTACACACCGTCAAGGGGGGAACATGATGTGAGATAAATAGGCTTAGTAGGATCCCACCCAAGTGTTATATATCAAGTCTCTGTATAATAATCTGAACATGAAAAAATTAAAAAAATAGGGAATGATAATTAGTTAAATAGTTTTTTTATATCAAAATCATGGTAAAAAATTTATACATTTTTGCACATTTCCAAATAATTTAGGTAAAAGAGTTTCAAATTATATCACATATATCAAAGTACTAAAATCAAATCATTTATTTCATATCATATCAAAATCAAAATCAATTCAAACTGAAAGCATAGGTAACATCATGCCAAGGATCACAACAGGGTTAGGATAGCTAGGACACTCATACCCAAACATAGGAAATAACTTGCATAAAGTCTATAGATATATGAATCAAATCTAGAGAATACAGGAACACCCAAAAAAGTGAGCATCCCAGTAGTGTCTAACAACTCCCAAGAACAACAACCTAGGGAGTAGAGGGACACCCCGTGAGTGAACCCCTCAACAATATCAATGGATGATTCCTATTTATATACCTTCCACCTAAGTACCCAAGGCATCCTATGTGATATGTTTTCCAAACCATTTCATAAAAAATCATTCTTAAAAAAGTATTTCATAAATCCATTTCACAATGCTTTGGAAATACATTTTACTTTACCAAAATAAGGGGAAAACCATTTTTTCTCAAAAACCCATTTCTACACACACAATTCAATCATGCCAGTTTATTTATAAAACAATTTATAAAAACAAGAGAAATATAGTTCTTCCAACATAGACTAGATACAAAACCACCTACCTCAAACTCAGGTCACACACACCCACCACGAGATCCACCAACATAATAGAATGAAAATTCTACTATTCAGACCCTAAAATCAATACTTACATCTTATAATCAATTCAAAAAGTAAAATGGTCAGTGAAGAAGATAACACAACACATACCTCAATAAACCTACATGATGCACCAAAACTAACAAAAAGTTCATCCTTTAGAGGAATATCACACAATAGATCTAGAAATGATCAAAATAAGCATCACCAAAAGACCAAAGGATCTAAAAATGTAGTTTAATAGTGCCCTTGTGACCAATGACAATGAAGAAAAAAAGATCACTTACCCAAAGAGATGCAACACAATCATGATTAAGATCAATCACCAAATGAAATTATATAGAAGGAATGAAGATCCCCAAAATTTCCTAAGAGATCACTTAGGTATCAGGAGATAAGGTTTCAACCAAATGATAATAAAATTAGACATGAAGTGCCTAAAAACCTACAGACCATGAGAATTTCATGATTTGAACCATGGGTTCATTATGTGAAATCCAATAAAGACATATATACATAAAAGGTGTCACCTCAGCTAAAAAAATACCAATCAAACTTTTCATGATGTGAACTAGTTTCATGATGTGTAAACAATTCATGCTTTGAACTAGTTCACAACATCATTCTGACAACAGATTCATGTTGTGTAACTATTTCATGACATGAAATCATCCAACAAGAATATTCTGTAGAAACACATAGAAAATACCCTCCCCCCCCGAGTCAATCAGGACCCCTAAAAAACTCTTTTAATCTATTTACACATTTATTCTTGGATTCTAATAATTATAACAAACATACATCCCCTAAATTTAGGTCATTTTCCCCAATAATGGATATCCATCCTTAGAATCCCCAAAACGTACCCAAACAAAGAGGGAAATTATAAGAGAGATGATAAATACTGGAAAGTGGGTAATAGGATGTTATAAACACCCCAATATAAGACTTCCATCCCCATGAATTTATGTAGATGAATGGTGTCTGGAAAGACATGAGGCCACTTCTCCATCATCTATGACTCATTCTACAAAGTCTCGTGAAAATATGATCAATGTCGTCACAATACTATGACTAATTAAATAAACTTCCCACACAAAACCTTTACCTGGGAGTAAATGATATTCACTAGCTACTCCAAAATAGAAACATTTGACTCCAACTTAATCTCTTCCCAACTCAAAATGTGAGAGGGATTAGGATGGTACTTCATGAGTTGAGATATGTTGAAAAAATCATGAATTATCACCAAATAAATTAGAAATTACAACCAATAAACAACATTCCCAAGCTTCTCAGTGACCTTAATCTGTTCAACATATCTTGTATCCAACTTTCCCTATTTTCCAAGTCAATGATGACCTAACTAAGGAGAAAATTTCAAGAAAACATGTCCACTAATGAAAAACTCAAAAGGATGAAACTGATGATCTACATATGATTTCTACCAACTCTGCAATGTAACCAGATTCCAAAGTATAACTTTAATCCTTGCTGACGTCTCCTGAAGGAGACTCACTCTTATAAGATAGGCCTCACCCACCTTTACCCAAAAAAGATGTGACCTACATAGGTGACCATACAAAGTCTAGAAGGGATCCATTCTGATTGATGATTGATAACTATTTTTATAAGAAAAATCAACCAGTCCTAGATGGCTATCCCATGATCCAATTAAATCCAAGACATAATCATAGAGAATATTATTTAGGATATAAATATAACACTCTATTTGGCTATCTGTATATGGATGGTGGGATGTACTCAACTTGAATTAAAACCCCATTTTCTCCTAGAGCTCTTCTAGAACCATGAGGTAAACCTAGGATCCCTATCCAAAAAATTGGCAAAGTGAACTCTATGAAACCTCACAATATACTATACATACATCTTACCCAGGTCTTTAAATTTAGTGGTGTCCTTGATCAGAATGAAGTGAGACAAATTTTTCAATTGATCAATCACCACCCATATAGAATTCTTCCCCTAGGGAGTGTTTGATAATCCCAAAAAAAATTCTATGGCCACCTTATCCCATTTCTAAACTATCACATGAATAGTATGTAGAAATCCACAAGGTTTCAGATGCTATGTATTTATCTATTAGAATGTGTAATAGTGGACCAAAAAATCTACAATGTCAGGCTTCATACCTGGACACTAAAATTGACGTCTCATGTCATAATACATATTTTTAGTGCCTGAATGAATGATCCATGATGAACTATGATAGTCAAATAAAATTGAGCCCCTCATAGATTTTGGGATGAAAAAAAGATCCCTAAAAGGAAGAATACCATATGAAGAGAGAGACCTACCAGAAATGGTCTCCCCACCATATAAGGTTTCCTAAATTCCCCTCAAATTATCATTATACTACTGAGCCTAGATAATAAACTCAAGGGGAAATGATGATAACTAAACAATGGTTAAGATCACACCTAAAAAATCGTATTGAGAATCCATGTGTAACCGAGTGAAGATTCCCATAAGGTTATACTCCTCCTTTGATTCCAGAATAACCTGCAATGGTAATTTCCTACTAAGGGCATCAATAATGACATTTTACTTTCCTAGGGTATAGGATATGTTGAAGTAAAACATATGAAGGTATTCCACCCACTTCCTCTATTTGATATTTAATTATTTCTAAGAAAATATATATCCCAAACTCTTATAGTTAGAGAAGACCGTGAACCTATCCCCAAAAAGATAATTTCTCTAATATTTAAGTGCATTAATAACTGTAGTAAGCTCCAAATCATGAGTGGTTTAATTCTTTTCATATGTTTGAATATGGAGAGAGTTGTAAGCCACCACATGATAATTCTAGATAATAACACAACCTAGACCAACATGGGAATCATCACAAAAAACCAAACACACCTTACCAAGATAAGGTAATATCTAAATAGGATCCAATTTCAAGAGTCATTTTAGCTCATAAAAAGAAGATAAACACTTTTAATCCCATATTAATTTCACCCCTTTTCTAGTAAGAGCAGTTAAAGGTAATTCCAACTTTGAGAAATCCTTGAAAAACCATCGGTAGTACCCAAAAATACCAAGGAAGCTCCAAATATCAAAGATGTTTCATGGATTTTCCCATGACAAGACAACCTTAACCTTCTCAAGATAAATTGATAATCCATGATCATAAATCACATGTCCCAAGAACTTCACTTCTTGGATATAGAAATTTCATTTCAAAAACATTCCATATAAATGGTGACTCCTTGGTATTTCCAAAATCAAACTCAAATAGTGCTCATGCTTGCACTCAAATCTCGAATAAACCAAAATATCATCCATGAAAACTATCAAAAATGTTTCTAGATACTCATAGAATAAACGATTAATCAAATATAGAAAAACTATTAGGGAATTAGTGAGGCCAAATGACATTAAAAGATATTTTTAATGTCCATTCCTGCTATTGAAATATTTTTTCGATATATAAGACTCCTGAAATCTAAGCTGATGATAACCTGAATAAAGTTAAATCATAAAAAACCACATTACCCCCTTTAACTGGTCAAAAAAATCATCCACATGGGAAAAATATTATTTATTCTTAACTATTACCCAGTTAAACTTGTAATAGTTCATAGAAAATTAGAGTGAACTATCTACCTTCTTGGAAAAGTGCATAGGGGCTGCCCAAGGTGAAGTACTAGGAAAAACAAAACCCTTTTCCATTAGATCATCAAGCTAAATCTTGAGTTGTATCAGCACCCCTAGAACCATATGAAAAGAGGGTATCAAGATAGGCTGTGTACCTAGTACTAGATCAATCATAAACTCTACCTCCCTATATAGAGGAAGAACAAATAAAACATCTGGTAAAATGTTAGGAAAGTCCCAAATAATAGTAGGAAGATCAACAATGGAAGAAATTTCATTAGTCTCAACTGCTAAAATAGATAAAAAACTCTAGATATCTAGGTATTAAGGTCTTGCATGACCTAACCTCAAATTCCACTCTCCCAAAAAAACCTGAGATCTCCCATCAGTAGCAAAGAACAAAACACGACAATGATACCAATCAATATTATCACATTGAATAATAATCCAATCCATCTAAATGATGAAATTAAGAATATCCAAATTGAAAATGAGGAAATCCAAGACTAAATCCACATTAACTATCGACAAAGAATAGAAAGGACACCAAAAATACTGCTCTTTCCTCTTTCCAAGAGGTTTCACTAAATCTATAATGAAGGACATGAGTTTTATTGAAAGTTAAAGTATATCCACAAAACAACTAGATATAAATGAGCGAGACAAACCTATATAAAATAAAGAAGTCACTACTAAAGATTTAATAAATATGATACTTATCACTATTTATGGACCCACGTCTACCTCTTCTAGAATCTCATCCACCGCGTGAAGGTGCTTCACTCCTAAGGCCTGTAGCTAGATCCTAGTAGTATCTGAAGCATATAACAGCACCGTAAAATCCTTTGGAGTTGAATATCCTTGACCATAATGAGACATATAAATATCCTGATAGAATCGATATAAATGACCATATAACCCACAAATTTTACACATATTCACAGGTGTATAATAAGAACATCGAGTGTGACCAACCTTGACACACTGATAAGAGGTCAGAGGCACACTACTGGACATAAATGAATGTGCAGAGGAGGTCTGCTATTGAGAAACAACCCCACTATTCCTGCGAAGATCCTACCACATACACTTCCTCCCCTGCATGTCATAGAGGCTACCACTGGGTTGAAGAGAAGGGTAAGAATAACCAAAATTTTTGGCCATATCATTCTCTACCATAATTTCCCTATCTACTGTATCCACATAAGTTGAAAGGTTCAACATAAGCCTTTAGCTGGCAATTCTTTACTACCTATAAAGAAAAATGAACCATATTATAAAACCAATTATTTTACACTGACATCAAACGATATCCTTATTTCAAGGGGAGGAACTCTAGAGAATTTTCCATCATCATAGACTCTAGATAGAACTGTTGAAATAATAGTCCTAAAACCCTTCCTATCCAAGCCCACATGTCTATCCGCCTGTACCATGGAATTACACCATCGCTTTTTGGGACCCTTGAGTCTGAACTCCAAAAATTTTACCTTGATATTATCATGGGTACCTAGGAAGTCAAATATCTGATTGATCTTATCTAGATATTCCTCTACTTCTTGAGATTAATTTGTACCTCTAAAGGATGATGGATTCTCATGTATGAAATCTTATGATTGATCCCTTTATCCTGCAACTCCTGGTTGTAGCTAGATAACAACATTCTTGAATTTTGGTACATTTTGGTTGAAAACATGAATTTCTCACATTATATCCTCGATAAAATTATATTTTAGAGGAATATTATCTTTATGATAATATATTGAACCCTCCTGAGGAACTCATGGAAGACATCTCATAGGCATACCACTTCACTAAAAAATATAAGAAACAAACAGACAATAAGATAATCTTAGTTTAAACTAGAAAACCTTAATAAAAAAATGAGATTAATATAAATAACTCAAAACAGGATACACACATCCCAACATCCCATGGTAAATTTAGTCACATAATGATAAGAGATGACCATAAACTCACCATAATATACCCCTCAAGGCCCGAAAATACTATATCCAATCAACTAACTTACCAAAACTAAGCACAACCTCCTATGATTCCAAACTATGATGAATCCAACCCAACTACCAGCTTAAACCGGTACCCAACCTGAACCATCACATACCTGAAGGGTGTTTCGGATCCCCATGGGATGGGGACTAGTATCCTGGAATTAACAACAACCAAAGGAATTATTTATCCCAAATTTAAGGAGACAACATGATATATATATACATGATGGAAGAAAAAAAAAGATTAAACAAAAATATATGTCATATCAAAAAGTAAATGGTAGATGTGATAAAAATCAAAATTAGACAAAAAATCTCAAAGGTACATGTCCAAAAAAATGAAAACTAAAACCAAAACATCCACTCTATATGATTTAATGAACAAAATACCACCATCTCACTATCAGTTACCCAAACACAGCTGACAGAAACCTCACTACCTCACTGTGGCACCTTACATTTCCCTACATCAAAAGACATAACGAGGTTATGCACCACTGAAGGGATGCATAGGGTGTGATCTAAAAATGATCCATAAGATCCCACCCAGGGGTTTCATATCAAGTCTCTATACAACACTTCAAATATGACTAACTTTAAATAAAAAAGGTATGATAATATATTAAATAGTTTTTATATCAAAATCATAGTAAAACATTTCTACCTCTTCTATAGTTCCAAATAATCTAGGTACAAAAGTTTAAAATCATATCACATATATCAAATCATTCAATGAAAACATGTATCACATATCACATCAACATCCAAATTAGTCCAAACCAAAAGTACAGAAAACATCATGCCAAGGATCAAAACATGCCAGGATAGCTAGGACACTTGTACCAAGACATAGATAATAGTTCACATCAAGTCTCTAGATAAGTGCATCAAATCTAGAGATTACAGGAACACCCAAGAAAGTGAACCTCCCAACAATTTCTAACAAGTTCCAAGACAAATGGGCATAGAGAGAAGATGAACACCCCATGAGTGAACCCCCTAATAATATAAAAAGATGAGGCATATTACCATGTCTTCCACCTAAGTACCCAAGGCTTCCAATGTATTACGATTTCCAAACCATTTTATCAAAATTATGCTTTGAAAACTATTTCATAAATCCATTTCAAAATAATTCAAAAATATTTTTTCCTTTACCAAAATAAGGGAAAACCATATTTTCTCAAAAACCCATTTTTACACACACAATTCAATCATTCCAGTTTATTTATAAAAAAATACAAAAATATAATTCATCCAAAATAGGATAGAGACAGAACCACCTACATAAAAATTGGGTATCACATGCCTGCAATGAGATCTACCAATATGAAATAATGAAAAGAAAACAATAAAGGACCTAGAATCAATCCATAAATCTCATAATAAATTTAACATAAAAAATGTTTTAAAGATAAGATAACACACCAAATACCTCAAGAAACCCATAGGCCACACCAGGACTGATACAAAGTTCAGCCTCCAAAGGAAGATCACACCACAGATCTAGAAAGGATCAAGATAATCAACACCATAAGACCAATGAATCTAAAAATGTAGCATAAAAACACTATTGTGACCAATGTAAATGAAGAATCAGAAATATTAATTACCTGGAGAGATCCATCAAAATAATAATGAAAATCAATCACAAAACAAAATGACTTGGATGACAAAGATATCCCAAAAATCACTTTGTAGATCTCCTATATCTCATGAGAGAAGGATGCATATGAATGAAAATAAAATCAGATGTGTAACACATAAAACCCTATAGACTGCAAGCATTTCATGATATAAATCCCAAGTTAACAACATGAAATCCATGAAATCCATATATATAGAAAAAGGCATCGCCTTAGCTAAAAAAACACCGATCGAAAATTTATGACATGAACTGGTTTCATGATGTGTAAAAAATTCATGGTCTGAACCTATTAATGAAATTATACAAGAAATAAATTTTCATCATATAACCTTTTCACGTCATAAAATAATCTTGTAGGAAGATTATATGGAAAAACTTAGAAAATACCCCTAGATTCAACCTAGACCATAAAAGAAATCCTCTTAATCCTTTTTCACATTTATGCCCAAAATCCATTATTTCCAATAAATATACATCCATGAACATTAGGTGATTTTCTATAGCAAAGGATCTCTATTCTTCGAAGCCCCAAAATGAACCCAATCAAATATGGAAACGAAAATAGAGATGATAAATACATGAAAGTGGGAAACAGTATGTTACAAACTCCCCACCATAAGACTTTCCTTCCCCAGGAAGTCATGTGGAAGGATAGTGTTCGTAATGAGGTGATTCCACTATTAACTCATCAATGACATGTGATCGAAATTATTGTGATAATATGATCCATTTCAGTATAATACCCCGACCAATGGAATCAAGTTCCCATGAAATACCTTTACCTAGGAGTCAATGATCTCTACTGGATTCTCCACAATAGAAACGTATGGATCCAACTCGATGTCTTCACAACTCAAAATGAGATAGGGATTAGGATTTTATTTTCTGAGATGATATATATAGAAAACATCATGAATACCTATAAATATAAATGATAATTCCAATAGATAAGAAATATTCCAAAGCTACTCAATGACCTCAAATGGTTCAACATATCTTAGATCCAACATTCCCTATTTTCCAAACTGACGGTGTCCCAACTGAGGAAAAACTTTCAAGAAAACCTGGTTACCAATGAAAAACTCAAAAGTAAAATTTTTATGATCTACATATGATTTTTTATAACTCTAAATTGTAACCTTACATTGACATATATCACGAATCCTCACTGATGTATCTTGAAAGCGACTCGATCCTACAAGAGAGGCCTCATCCACCTCTACCTAACAAACAGGTAACCAACACAAGTGACCATACAAAGCCTCAAAGGGAGCCATTCTGATAGAATACTGATAACTCTTATTATAATAAAACTAAACCAGTCCCATATTACTATCCCATGATCCATTGAAATCCAATACATAGGCACATAACATATCTTCTATAATCTGAATAGCACGCTCTGTCTAACCATCTATTTATGGATGATAGGCTGTACTAAACTTCAATTGAGTCTCCACTACCTATTATAGATGATTTCTTAATTATGAAGTAACCCTAGGATACCTTTCCAAAACAATTATATAGGTAAATCTATTTAGCCTCACAAGCTCTTATACATATACCTTACCCAGTTCTTCAACTATAGTGCTGTCCCTGATTGTAATGAAGTGAGTCAACTTTGTCAACCAATCAATCACCTACAAGATAACATTCCTCCCTTGGAGAGTATATGGTAATAAAAAAAAGTACATGGACACCTCATCCCATTTTTAAACTATCACTAAAAGAGGCTAGAGAAATCCAGAAGCCTTTAGATGATCTACCTTTATCTATTGGTAGGTGTAACAGTGGGACTCATAATATGCAATGTCACACTTCATATATAACCCCTAGAATTACTATCTCATTTCATAATACATATTCATAGTGACAATATGAAAAAACCATGGAGAAATATGATAGTAAAAAAATGATCTCCTCATAGATACTAGGATGAAAAAATGATATCTAAAACATAGAATACCATATAAAGAGAGAGACTGACCAAAAACGGTCTCTCCACTGTATAGGGTTTCCCAAATTCACCTAAACTCATAATCTTACTAATGATCCTAAATAATAGATTCAAGGAGAGATGATGATAAATGGCATTAGTAAAAATCATACCAGAAACATCCTCCTGATATTCTAGGTGAAATTGATCCAAGAGTCCCATAAGGTTCCACTACTTTGACTCTAGAGCAGCCTACGATGGTACTTTCCTGATGAGAGCATCTACAATGACATTCCCCTTTACTAGGGTGTAGGCAATGTTGAAGTGATATGTATGAAGGTATACCACCCACCTCTTATATATAAGATTCAATTATTTCTAATAAAATATATATCTCAGACTCTTATGGTTAGAGAATATCATGAGCCTATCCCCAAAAAGATATTTCTTCCAAAATTTAAGTGCATGCATAAATACTAAAAGGTCCAAATCACGAGTGAGGTAATTCTTCTCATAATTTTGAAGTTGGAGAAAGCTGAATTCCACCACATTATTGTCTTACATAAGCACACAACCCATAATAATACTAAAAACATCATATAAGACCATATACACATTACCCGGATTAAGTAAGATCAGAATAGAAGTTGATGTTAGGAGTCATTGTAGCTCATCAAAAGAAGACTAACACTTTGCATCCCATATTAATTTCACCCCTTTCTTAGTAAGAGCAGTCAAAGGTGATGAAAAATTTGAGAAATCCTTGATGAACCATTGGTAGTATGCAGAAAGACTAAGGAAGATCTGAATTTCAAATATGTTATGTGGATCTTCCCATGAAAAGAAATCCATCACCTTATAAGGATAAAATAATAAGTCATGACCAGAAATCAGATGTCCTAATAACATCAATTCTTGGATTTAAAAATTTCATTTCAAAATCTTTCCATACAAATGGCGACTCCTCAGTATTTCTAGAACCAAAATCAAATGGTGTTTGTGCTTGTGATTGGATCTCGAATAAGACAAAATATCATCCATGAACACTACCACAAAAGTGTTGATATACTCATGGAATATATGATTCATCAAATCTATAAAAATTACAGGATTTTTATTTGGGGAAAATGAAATCACAATATATTCATAATATCCATACATGTTCCTGAAATCCGTCTTCGGTATATCAGACTCCCAAACATTGAGTTGATGATAACATAACCAAAGATCAATCTTAGAAAACTAGTTTCCCCTTTAACTAGTCAAGAAAACCATCCACATGGGGAAAATTATACTTATTCTTAACCGTTACCTGGTTCAACTTATGATATTTCACACACAATCATAGTGAACCATCTACCTTATTAGAAATGAGCATAGGGGCTACCCAAGGAGAAAAACTAGGATGAAAAAACCCTTTTCTATCAGATCATCAAACTAAATATTGAGCTCTCTAATATCTTTTGGCACTATATGATAAGTGGGTATTAGGATTGGTTGCATACATAACACTAGATCAATCATAAACTTCACCTACATCTATAGAAGAAGACCTAATAAATCATCTGGTAAAACATCAAGAAAGTCCCAAACAATGGAGGGAAGATCAAAAATCAAAGAAACATCATCTGGATCAGCTACTATAGTAGAAAAAAACACTTGATATCTGGGTGTAAAGTTATTGCATGACCCAACCTTAGATACCACTCTCCCTAAAACACCTAAGATATCCCATTAAAAGTAAAGAAAAAAACAAGCCAATGATAACAATCAATCTCAGAATAATGAGTAATAACCCAATCCATACCAATGATTATGTAAAATAGATCCAGATCAAGAATGATGAAATCCAAGACTAACTCCATATCAGCTATCCATAGTGAATAAGAAGGAAAGCTAAACCATTTCTCTTTCCCCATTCTAAGAAGTGTTTCTAAATCCATAACAAGGAACATGAGTTTTTTTTGGATGTTTAATAATATCCACAAAATGTCTAGATATAAATGAGTGGGAATCACCTATATCAAATAAATCAATCCCCACTGAAGATGAAATAAAGATGATAGCTCTCACTATTGCTGGACTTTCATCTACCTCTACCAAAAACTCATCCAATACGTAAAGGTTCTTCACTCCTGAGGACTATGGCTAAATCCCTATAGACTTTGAGGCATCTAACTGCACTATAGTAGCCTTGAAGCCAATGATCCTTTCCCATAATGAGGTGTAGACATATCCGAATATAATCATTGTAAATGACTATAGATCCCACAACTGTTACACAACTTCACAGGTATAGAACAAGAATTATAGGTGTACCCAACATTGACACACTAATAGTAGGTAATATGCACACTATTAGTTCTAATTTAAGGTGCATAGGAGGCCCACTATTGATAACCACATCCACCATTCCTACAATGATCATTCCACTTAATCTTCCTCCCTTATATGCCACTAAAGATACCACTAGGTGAAAGATAATGGAAATAATAACCAACCCTACTTAGCATATCTATCTCCACCATCATTTCCCTATCCATTTTCTTTTCATAATTCAAAAGGTTTAACATAAATACCTGCGATCTTATATCTAGTCGTAAACCCTGCATGTACTCATGACCCTTCAGCCAACCATTCTTTTCTACCTCTAGAGAAAAATGAACTAGATCCATGAATTTATTGGTGCATGATAACACTAAATTCTCTCCCTTCTGCAAGGAGAGGAACTCAAAAGACTTCACCATCATCAAAGATTCTGGAAGAACTACTAGGATAAGGGAGTTTGGAAAGTCTTCCGGTCCAAGCCCACATATATATCTTCCCATACCATATAATCCCATAATATCATTTTAGGACCCTAGAGGCTAAATTCCACACACTTTACCTTGATATTCTTAGGGTTATCTAGGAAGTTGAAGATCTGATCGATCTTGTCCAGCTATTCCTCTACCTCTTGAGGTTCATTCATATCTCTAAAGGACGGTGGATTATCATGTAAGAACTCCCATGATTGATCCATTTCTCTTACAACTCTTGGTTGTTACTCAAAAATTATTTTCTATACTTGAGGTACACTTTTTTGATGGCATGAACTACAAAAACCATATCCTTGATAAAATTATGATATAGAGGCAGATTACCTTGAGGATCATTCACTGCAACCACCTAAGGAACCCATGGAAGACATCTCAGAGACATATCGCTACACACCGAAATAAAATAAATGACCAAAAAACAATATAATCTCAGTTAAAACTAGAAAACTATAAAAAAACTAATATTAAGATGAAGAACTCAAAACTGGAGACACACATCCCAACATTCCATGGTAACTTGAGTCTCATCACTATAAGAGCTGACCAGACACTCACCAAAATCTAACCCTCAAATATTGACAATATTATCTTCAGTATACCAAATTTAAAAAATATAGAAAAACCTTCAATAATACCAAACTGTGATGAAACTGACCTGGATACCACATCAAATAGATACTCAACCTAATCCATCACATTCCCAAAGGGAATTCTCATTCCCCATGGGCTGTCTACTAGCACCAGGGCATCAAAAATAACTAGAGGGAATGATTTAACCTAACATAAAGTAAAAAACATGATATATATATCTATATACACATGATATATATATATATACACATGATATTAAGAAACAATAGAATAGTAAAATAATAAATATATGTCATATCAAAAAGGAAACAAAGGAAGTGATACAAATCAAAAGTAAGTGAAAAATATCTAAGGTACAAGTACAACAACAAAGGAAAACTAAAACCAAAATAGATACTCCATGCGATAGCATGGGGAAAATCCCCTCATATCACCACCTTCTACCCAGACACAGTTGACAGAAACCTCACCACCTCATTATGACACCTTACCTTTCCCCGCATCGAAAGACATAACAAGGCCTACACACTGCTGAAGGGTTGAGAAGGGTGTGAGATAAATAGTCTCAATAGGATACCACCATAGTGTTCCATATCAAGTCTCTATAAAAAAATTAGAATGTGCTCAACTTGAAATAAAATAAGGCATGATAATATGTTAAATAGTTTTTATATCAAAATGATAGTAAATTTTTTTCTCCTTTTCCCATAGTTCCAAGTAATCTCTATAATATAGTTTTAAAGAATATAATATATATCAAAGAAGTAAAATCAAATCATTTATCACATATCATATCAAAATACAAAGTAATCCAAACCAAAAGAACATATAACATCATGTTAAGGATCACAACAGGTCAGGCTAACTAGGAAACTCTGTAACATCTCACCCCTTATCATTGGATTGAGATAAAGAAATTGTGTTACTTGGCCTTAGGTGACATCCCCAAGATACCAAAGGCTGACAATAAATTCCAAGGGATTTAAAAAAATTTGGGGGATGATTTTACCTTTGAAAATAAAATAACCAAACCAAGTATACAATAACCCAACAAACATAAAATGATGCATGAGAACAATGTATACAACTCAATTAATACCCAATGACAACAATACCAAACTACTACCAAAACCATATCAGATTACAATACAAAAAAAAAACTAACATCAGAGTTTAAAGTGGAAGACAAAACCAACAACACTCAAAGGCTCCAAGGACAAAAACTCTACATCTACCAAAATTCTCCAAGATCCGACTCCACAAGCCATGATCAATGTGCCATGATGCATCACTAAATAAATGAGATACTTTTCTTTTACCTATATCTTGGTACACAATATCTACAAATTCAGAAAAGTAACCATGTGGGGGTGAGTAATAAAACTAAGTAGGTTTTTACCAAATGACTTCCCTACTCATTCCACTAGGATAGAAAAAGTTATCATATTTATATAAGACAATTTTTATAAAACCATTTAAAATAATTTCAATAGATTATATCAAATAAAAATAAATTCCAAAACCGAAATAGTTTTCTATATAAAAATAGATTCCAATTATATCCAAAAAATAATGCTTTAAAACTATTTCAAATTCCTTTCTGACATACCCATTCCAGGATTTACACAACCACACCCACACATGTATGCTCTAGTGACAGTTCCATACTCAAGAGTGGTTTCTCGTCCATCCACCAAGTCATAAAAAAGTAACCAATCCTCTCATTCCCAAATGGAATATACCACTTATCCTGGGTCACATCTCTTTGTATCCTAATGGTACTTGCCTCTTATTTAGGGTCACATCGAAATAATGAACTCACACCGACCTGTGTATGAAAAAACCATGCCAAACCAACAATTTCAATCCATTTCAATAAAACACCCCTTTTATTGAAAACATTTCTATCAAACCATTTCATGAATCAAATTCATATTTTAAAATCACCATTTTAAAACCATGAAACAAAGAACTTTTCACAATAACTAATTTTCCACAATTTCACAAACCATCATTAAATAGGGTTTCTACCAAACATTTCACATCAATTTCACAGTCAATTTCAAGAAATTAAAAAAAAGTTTCAACTAAGACTTTGATTTATAATAAGAGGAGTCTAGAGTGAATCCACCTAACACACAAACTTTTTGAAAATGAATAACTACACAAATTCTTCAAGAAACTGGATTAAAAGTCCAAAAAACTCTCCTTAGATATTATTCCCTATCCACTAAAAAATCATATATCATCATGATTTGAATTTAACAACATAGATATATCCCCAAAATATTAGATATATGAATTAAATAGAGGGAATACGATGACATATAAGAAAAAAAAACCAAGACTAGATATTTATTAAGGAATTTGGGCCTCCAACGCACAAAGAATCGCCAACGAATTTCACCCAGATGAAGGAGAAGGGTATTTATAGCCTTTGGGAGGAGAGGAAATCATGTTAGGGTTTTTTATGGAAAAAATGATCCATTAAGGAGAAAATATGAATTAGATCCACAATTTTTGGATCTTTTTTTAATAGTGCATGGTTGAGACCCACGATTATGAAAACTGTGTACAAACCCAACACCATCCACTACCTCTAAACACCCCTCACATGGTTGCCTTACACTATTAGAAAAACCTTGTGTAAACCATGAAAAACCCCTCTATTTCACTTTTCATGGTTACTTCTGGGTAGCTACATGGTTTTTCCAAACCATGCACCTAATATTGCACCTACCTAGACCCCACTATTTCAGTTGCATGGTTTCCTAGAAGATGCTTCATGGTTATTACTAACTGTGCTAAAACCATGCACCTTATAAAAATCCCCAAAAACTTTTTAAAACTCCTAAAAACCTTCATAAAATTAACCCAAAAATTTTATATACTTAACATAGATAAATTAAGGTTTAATTACCTAAAACCATGTGTGTTATATTCTCCCCACAAAAATACTTTCCATCCCTAAAAAGTAGAAAACCACCATTGACCTAAAAGAGTTAATGCCATTAATTGAAAATTTTCTTATAGAGTTCCTAAATTTCTTTCTAAATTTGAACTTGTTTCCACAAAACCTACAATATAATGATGATTTTTACAAGAAACAAATTCTCTTACCTATCAATAATCCACACCAGTACATGAACTAACGAAGTATCCAACTATAGTTCAATGTAATCCCATTGAATTACATGGCCAGGATGAGGATGATAATTTTTTAATTATGATACATGAAACACATTATTCACTGAACTGAACCATGGTGGAAAATTAGACTAAAATTCCACCTCACCAACCCATCCAAGTATCTCAAAAGGGCCTATGTATCGAGTAGATAACTTTCCCTAATTCATAGAATGATGATGCCCAAGCCTTGGAGAGATTCCCTAGAACACATGACCACTCAACTCAAAAAAAAAAAACGGTCATCAATGATGATACACATATGATTTATGATGAATATAAGTTGTCTCCATCATTTTCCCAATCAACTAAATCTTCTCTGTTGCCTCTTACATAAGGCTCAGTCCAACTAGTGAAGTCTCACATGTTTCCACCCAACAAAGTGGAGAATGAAAATAAATCATACAAAATGATTCAAAAGGAGCCATATGTATCAAGTCTTGATATTTTTTGTTATATGAGAACCATAAAAATGGTATGTTCTCTTCCCACGAGCCATAAGAATTAATTACACAAGCCTGTAACATGTCTTCCAACATTTGTATCATCCATTTAGATTGTCCATCTGTCTGGGGATGATACAATATACTCATATTCAACCGAGTCCCAAGGGATTGATTTAATAATTTACACAAACGATACGTAAAACTTAGATCTTGGTCTGATACTATCAAAAATAGTATGTCATTCCTCTTTTACACATCTTAGATATAGATTTTAGATAATTCCTCTACTGTATGAGATTCACAAATAGGGATGAAATAGTCTTATTTTGTGCTCCAATAAACTATCAACCATATAGAGTCATGTTTCTGAAACATCATTGGGAGACCCATAAAAAAATATATGGCTATTTACTCCCACTTCCAAATAAAAATAGGTAAACACTGCAACATACCTACTGGTTGTTGATGCTCTACCATAACCAACTGATAAGTTATGCATCTCAAAATAACTAACTATATGACTTAATAGTTAATTCATTCACCACCTAATTTCATTTAACCAATGTATATATCAAGTCAAAGTCGAACATTTATAGATACTCCATCCATATTATTTATCTTAGACTCAAATATCTCTATGAGAAAATATGTTTCAAACTCTTATAATCTGTAAACACTGTAAATTTCTCACTGAAGAGGTAAATATGCCAAGTCTTCAAAGCATGGACTACAAAATCTAACTCTAAATCATGTTTTGGGTATTTATTCTCATGAAACCATAATTTATGTGATCCATAAACAACAACATGATCTCCCTACATGAGAATATATCCCAAACTAGATTCTGAAGCATCACAGTAAACCACATAACCTGTTCCTAATTCCAGCAATATCTGGATTGGTGATGATGTAAGGAGAACTTTAATATATTTAAAAGATTTTTGAAATTATTCATTCCCTTGGAATGGGACAACATTCCTTTTCAAAGCTATCATAGGTGAAGTTATTCATGTAAAATAACAAACAAAGCATTGTTAATAACCAATTAGGATAAGAAAACTACGTATCTCAAAGACATTATTTATTGGTTTCCAAGATATCATAGCCTCTATCTTTTATGGATCATTAGAAACAACTCTTTTAGAGATTACATGGCCAAATAAACTTACCTATTATATACCAAAATCACACTTTGAATATTTTTCATACAGATAATGATCCCTCAAGGTTCTAAACACAATCTTTAAGTGTTTATCATGCTCATACCTTGAACTTGAATACACAAATATTTCATCCACAAAAACAACCAAAAAATAATTTATATACATTTTAAAAATTTGACTCATTAATTACGTAAATACTTATGGTGCATTCATAAGACTGAAATACATAACCACATACTCATAATGGCCATATCTACTCTTGAAAGCGGCTTTTAGAATATCCTCCTTTAAAACCTGAAATTAGTGATATCCTAAATATAGGTCAATTTTAGAGAACCAATGATCTCCACTCAATTGATCAAGAAGATCATCAATGCATGGAATTGGATACAGATTATTTATCATAACTTAGTTAAACTTATGATAATCTACAAAAATATGGAGTGTTCAATCCGCATTTTTCATGAAAAAACTGATGTTGCCCATAGAGATGTACTTGGATGAATGTACCCTTTTCTTTAAAACTCTTCCCACTGTACTTTCAATTATATTATTTTTTTGAATTCCATTCTATAACAAGGAAAGGAAATAGGACTAGCCCCTGAGAGGAGATAAATCATTAACTCCACTTCCCTTGTGGGTGGAAACCCAGAGAAATTATTAGGAAAAACATCTGCGAACTGATCAACAAATATTATAAAACTATTATCTATAATATCATACTTTGATTCCAATATCAAATATGCAAATTGGTATGATATCATTCTAACTAATAGTGCCACAAATCCCAATTCACCTACCTTTACATTCTTGTCTCCTCTAATGAGATGCTCGACACCATCCTTAATTGTAATTCTAACCCTTATGGTATAAAAATATATGTGAGATTTGAACGTTTTTAACCAATACATACCAAATATTATTCCATAGACATCCATCTCAAGAATAGAGAAATCCCATATCAATTCAACTCCATCAATGATTATAAAACATGCTTTACAAATAAAGGCTTGACATTCTCTTTGGATAAGAGGAGTTTGAAGTTTCAAAATAGAATTCATCATCTTAACATGAAAACCCAAAAGATCAACAACAGGAGAAGCAATAAAAAAATGGGATGCACCTATATAAAACAAATATTACGTAAGGGTTGAATTCAAAATAATCATATCTCTCACCATTGCTGGTCCATATTGATCATCCACAATCACTTTATCAACTACATATAATTTCTTACTCACTGCACTTTGGTCTTTATTACCTTGTTGAGATTTCCCTTATTGAGGAGACATGGTATTCCTAGAATCACCATGGATTCCTCAGCTCCACTGAAAAGAGGTATTCTACTAACCTCATCTATTTGAAGCATATGACATTTGAAAAACATGAGATGTGTCCTGAACACCCAACCTTATATCACTGTGACAATAACAAAGTTTTCTATTTGGTTTTGGAGGAAGATTCACTGATCCATCTTTTTGATTTTGAATCATTCCACTACCTTGGAAATAGGCACCCCTCTTCTACTTATTCCCAATATTATAGTTCCCACCATTTCACTTAGGTATCAAAATTATTCCTCCAACCGTACTAACTTAGATGTCTTTTTATTCCACCATTTCACTATTGACCATCTCTTTATAATTCGTTATAAAAAGAACAAAAATATTTCAGTGAATATCTTGCCTCAAATATGATTAAAAAAGGAATTCCTTTAAAGACACACTAGTATAAACTTTTGGCGAAAAGTGGACTAAATTAATAAATTTAGCTGCATACTTTGTCACGAATAGATTCTATTTATTCAAGATGAAAAACTATATCATTCTAGAAATCTTTAATGTATGAGGATATAATTGTTTATTGAACAATTATTAAATTTTTTTTCATGAAATTACTTGGTCCAATTTATTATAAACTGCTAAATCCCACAACTGGTGTGAAAGATCCTCTAGTATGCTTGTTTCAAACTTTAATTTTAGATCTTTTGGTGTTCCTAGGAAATTAAAGATTAAATTCATCATATTTATCCACACCTCTACTTTATCTAGTTCCGAATCACCCCAAAAATATGGGTGGATTATGCTTTTGGAACTGAATGGAACGATCCACTTTCCTTGGTTCATCCCTCCAATTCCCTCTATCCATGGATTGAATATACTAGACAATACTCTAAACCATATTTTGGTTCACATATGGCTTAGGTGAAACCATATTCCTAGTAGCCTCTTCCATTTTTTTCTTCTATTCCTAACTAGTTCCATTTTCTATAATGAAAACAAAATGCCATTTAATCTCACTCTCTATCAAATGAAGGCTTAGAAATTTCAAATTTATCATATCACACATATCATAATCATGCTTTCCAAAATTCAACATTTATCAAATTTCAATCAATTTTTGAAAACTCTACCATAACTTTTTAAAATAAATACATTTTAAAAATACCTATACAATGATTTTTCAAAATATCACATAAGAAAACAATTTCAACTCCTTTAAAAAATTAACTCTTTTGCATCAAAACATAAACCATTACTATAAATGAAATATTCACTTCTAGAGGGAAGTCATTTATATCAATGCATGTTATGATATTATCATCATATAAACCCATGAAGATGATTTTATAGCTCCTATAAGTGTCTTAAAACACTAATGTACCCAAAATCTTTGGTAACTTGAGGTTTAATATAAATAGGTTATCTACGCCTTTTTATTCTCTACATTTCATGTCCCAATGATCCTACTCCTTTCTGCCATCCCAACTCAAGGACTAAACAAGAATTATTTTTAAACTCCATGACTAATAGTCCAATACCATTTGTCCCATAATGAAAGACATACTGTTCAAGACTAATACCATTTTTAACATCCTGACCCTCCTCCTTGGATTTAGAAGGCGGAAGGGTATTATTTGGCCTTAGGTGACCTCCCTAAGATACCAAATTATAGAAATAAATTCCAAGGGATTCACTAACATGTAAGTGATGATTTTCCATTTGAAAATAAAACAAACATAATGAGTATATAATAAACCAACAACCACTACATGATGCATGAGAACAATGTATACAACTCAAGCAATACCAACTAAAAACAATACAAAACTACAACCAAAACCATATCAGAGAAAAATATAGAAACAAAAACCAACATCAGAGTTTAAAGTGGAATAAAAAACCAAGAAAACTCAAAGACTCCAAGGAAACTAACTTCACATCTACCAACATGATCCAAGATCAAAAATCCACAATCCATGCTCAAAGTTTCATGATGTATCACTAAAGAAATGAGATACTTTTCCTATAGCCATACCCAATACACAATATCTACAAAAATACAAAAGTTCCTAAGTAGGGGGTTATTAATGAAACTCAATAGGTTTTCCACAAATTAATTCCCTACTCATTCCACTAGGATATATCAAATTAGAAAATTTATATAAGACAATATATATAAATCCATTTTAAATCATTTCAACAATTTATATCAAATCCAAAGCAATTAAAAACCAAAATAGTTTCTATTTAAAGAAAAAAACAACATTTTAAAAACATTTCACATTCCTTTTTGGAATTCCCATTCCCTGATTCAAAAACCCACACCCACACATGCATGCTCCAGTGACAGTTCCATTCTCATGAGCAGTTTCTCATCCATTCACCATGTCATCACTAAGTTTCCAATCTCTTTGTTCTATAATGACACACTCCCCTTATTCAGGGTCAAATCCCTTATTTCCCCAATGATACACACTGTTTATTTATGGTGACATCAAAAGCATGAACTCACACCAAACTATGTATTCAAAAACTATTCCAAACCAACAATTTCAATCTATTTCACTAAAAACTCAATTTTATTGAAATAGTTACTATAAAACCATTTACATGAATAAAAAAAATCATATTTTAAAATCATCATTTTAAAATTATGTAAAAAACACTTTTCATAATAACTAATTTCCCAAAATTTCACAAACCATCACTAAAGAGGGTTTCTACCAATATTTTTACATCAATTTCACAATAAATTTCAAGCAATTAAAACAATTTGAAAACAATAATTTGAGTTATATTATGAGAAATTGAGAGTGAATCCACCTACCTTGAAAACTTAGGTGAAAACAAAGTTTGACAAAAATTCTTAAACAAACAGGATTGAAACTTCAAAAACCAGCCTTAGATCATGTTCCCTATCCACCAAAAAATAGTATCTAATCATGATTGACATAAAAAAACATATATTTATCCCAACAGAATTGGATCTATGAATCCAAGATAGGGAATAAGATGAAATCTAATGAAAATATCGGAATAGAGACATACCAAGAAATCCAGGCCTCCAATGCACAAAGAATCACCAACAGATTACTTCTAAATCAAGGGGTAGGGTATCCACAGAATTTGGGAGGATATAAAATCATGTTAGTTTCTTTTAGGGGAAAAATTACAATAAGAAGAAAATACTAATTAGATCCACAATTTTTGGATCTTGTTTTTAATGGTTCATGGTTAGGGTGCACAGTTAGGAAAATCATTCACAAACCTTGTGAGAACCACTACCTCCAAAAACCCCTTGCAAGGTTGGATTGCACGGTTAGAAAAACCATTAAACAACCATTAAAAACCCATCTATTTCAATTTACACAGTTACTCTTGGGTGGACACACGGTTTTTCCAAACCATGTGCCTAACCATGTGCCTACCCAGATCCCACCATTTTAGTTTCACAGTTTCCTGGAAGGTGCTGCACGATTTCTACTAATTATGATTAAATAATGGACCATTATAAAATCCCAAAAAACTTTTCAAAACACCTTAAATACTTCCCAAACTTAACCCGGTAACTTTATATACTTTATATACTTAAATTAAAGGTTAATTACCTAAAAACAGGGGAGCTACACACTCATATCCAAACATAGAAAATAGAGTGCATCAAGTAACTAGATATATTCATTGAATCGAGAGAGTAGAGGAATACACAAAAAATTGAATCTAACAACATTTTCTAATAATTACCTAGAACAAAAAACCTAAGGAGTATAAGAACACCCCGTGAGTGAACCCACTGATAGTATGAATGGACAAGGTCTATTACTACACCTTCGACCTAAATACCCAAGGCTTCACATGTGCTAAATTTTCCAAACCATTTCATCAAAAACATGATTTGAAAACTATTCCATAACTCCATTTAAAAATACATTGAAAATAACTTTTCCTTTACCAAAACAAGGGAAAACCTATATTTTATAAAAAACCCATTTCCACACACACAATTCAATCATGACAGTTTATTTATAAAAAATTATAAAAATAAGAGTAATACAGTTCATCCAAGTCAGGATAGATACGAAAACACCTACCTCAAACTCGAACTGCACATCTCCGTAATGGGATCCACCAATATGAAAGAATGCAAAGACAACAATGGATACCCTATAATAAATCCACATAGTTCAGAATTACTTCAACAAGAATAACAATTGAAAAAGAAGATAACACAACATGTACCTACAGAAACCCACACATCACACCACAAAAAACATAAAGGTCAACATACGGGGGAAGATTTCACAACATATCAAGAATGGATCAATAGAATCAACACCACAAGACTAATTTATATGAAAATATAGTCCAATAGTGCTATTATGACTGACAACAATGATGAAGTAGAAAGATCACTTACTTGGAGAGATAAAACACAATCATGACGATGATCATTTTTTGAATAAAATGATCCAAAAGGAAAATAGACCCCAAATTCACTTGGGGGAGCTCCTAGGTATTGAGAGAGAAGGATGAGGCTGAATGAAAATAAAATATAATGTGCAGTGCATAAAAACCTACATATCATGAACATTTCACATAGTGAATCCCAAGTTTACAATGTGAAATCCACGAAACCTATATACACTAAAAAGGCATCACCTTGAATAAATGAAATGCCAATCTAACTTTTCGTGATTTGAACTAGTTTTTCAATGTGTAAAAAATTCACAATTTGAACCAATTCACACCATCAACCCGGTAATAGATTCATTTCATGTAACCATTCCACAATACAAAATCATTAATTAGATAGATTCTATAAAACACTTATAATAATCCTCTGATTCAACCCGAACCCCAAAGGCCATCCTCTTAAAACTTTTCAAATTTATGCCCAGACTACATTAATTCTAACAAACATACATCCCTGAACTTTAGGTCATTTTCCTTGGAAAATGATCTCCATCATCAGAATCCATAAAATGCACCCAGATAAAGATGGAAATGAATGGAGAGATGAGAAATACCTAAAAGTGGGTAATAGAATGTTATAGGGATTTCTTTAAATCCAAGTGGGAGGTGAACTTGGTTACTACAAAGATGTTCTATGATGTGTGGTAGAAATTATGGTGGCTAGATATGAGGCAAGACATCACTAAATTTTTCTCTCATTGTTATACTTGTTAATAGTTCAAATCTGAGTACTAGATACCTTTGAGTTTTCTTAATCCACTTACAGTTCTCACTTAAAAGTGAGATGAGATCTATATGGACATTATGCGTCACACTCCAACTGTAACAGCCCAATATTTTATAAAAAATATTCTTTTTAATTTTATTAATGTCTTGTGTTGTACGCTACACCAAAAGGAGCTTGCACAACACGCATCCTTGACTTGCCTTGCATTACACGCAATCGCGAACTTCCTCGATAGCGTGTGTAGTACGCAATAACGAGTTTCACTAAACAGCGATATGCTATTAAAATGTTATTAAAACTAGCCGTTATGAATAGTAATAACCACTTTTTAAAACTCTGTAAATATTTTTTTTCAAAATGAACTTCATTTTTGGATTCGGAGTATCGAATTTAGCCTATGGTGAAATTTTGGTACTTTTCGGATAACTTTCATATTCTGATGAATAGTGAAAATTACTAAATTATAATTAAAAAAAAAATTTTTAATCGAAATAATTAATAGTGATAAATTATTAATTTGAGTGGTTTTAAAGTATATTTATAATATATTTTTACAATTTAATACAATGTTGGTCATTGGATGTAATTTCACATTTAAACCAGACATAATCAAGTGTCAATCTTTTGATAGATATTGTTTCTTAAAAACACGCTATTTGTTTTAACAGCGGGATTTAATTATAAAATTAATTAATGCAAATTCTATGATATGAATTTGGTAAAATAGACTTCATTTTTGAATTCGGAATATGAAATATAGCTTAGGATGAAATTTTGGCATTGTTCTGAAAAACATCAATTTTTGATGAATAGTGAAACTACTAAGTGGTAGTTAAAAAAATTAATTTCTTCATAAATCTTAATTTTACCGCTTCTGTGAATGGAATTTCAAAAATCCGAGAGACACGGTTGATGTCAGTAAGTAAAATGTGGTTCAATGAGATGAAAATAATTTTTGGTGAATAGTATCTTTTTACTTTTTTTTACCACGGTTAATAGTAAATAGGGTAACTAAGGGTAAATATGATATTACTATTACCCTAACACATGTCCTAATTCTATTGGATAAGTGTAATTCGACCAAAAACAACCTTATGAATATAATATGACCATTTAGTTCCACTTGGATTAGATTATGAAATTTAATATTATATTATTTAATGAATAGTTAAAATAGTTAAAATCAAAGTTTAATAACTAAAACATTTTTAAGATGTGGTTATACATAAGATAAATTCGACTATAAATATTTATTAGAAAGCTAAAAAGATTTCCTACATAATGATAGTTTATTTATAATTTTTAGACTTTAAATAAATTAATTTATTTATGACACAACGATGATGCAGTAATTACCCTTTTAAGGAAATATTAACATAATTGATGTTATAAATGCTCAAATGAATGTAATTTGAGACTTTTTATGAATTCCACTAATTTTCTAGGTTACTATGATATATTAATGTTGATTTAATCAACTTGTTTCGAACATATAATTCTGTTATGACTTTCACAAAAATCATATATCAAATAGTATCAAAATTGACACAAAATAGTTTTTAAATCAAATATTATATTATTAATTGTTATTGTATTCCTAAAAATCTAAGGTTCGCCCAAATGACTTAGATAAGGATATATATATTAATAGTAAACAATTTGGGGTTCGTTTGGCATGTTATAGTAAGTGTATTAACCATATAGTGAAAGAAAAAAAAAGACACGGTAAAAGTTAAATTAATTAACTTAGAGTTAAATCTAATTGATAAGGTTAAAATAATACCCTAAACTTGTCTAAATCCTATTGGTTGATAGGATTTCGACCCATCCCCACCTTATCTTCGAAATAAGACCCTTTGGAACCATTATAAACCGATTTTGACTTTAATATAAAATAATATTTTGAGATATTCCTAAGGTGCCCCTCTCCTCCCTTATAAAAGGACACCTCCTCCCCCTCCTCCTCACACCAAATTGAGCACTCAAGCTCGGCCAACCCCTGCCAAAATCCCTTCTCCACTTCCCTAGAATAATCCTAGAGGTCCTGGTCTTCTTCAAAGACCAATCTTAGTTCCCTAAGTGAAGGATTCAAAGAAGCGTTCCAAAGAAGAGGTAATATCCATTACCGATCTTTTCAATTTTCTTTCTTCTTCAACTTCTTCTTCTTTAGTTGTTTCATGATAAAGTAATAACATAAGTATTTATTATATACTGATATGTTATTATAAATATGAAACAACTCTAATTAACCTTCTATCCATCCTACGGAAAAAGGAAATCACCGCGCGTGCGTACGTACGGAATACCGTCTCCACGCCGTGGTGTAATCTATTTTCCGCCACCACCTTAATTAGATGGGTATAATGGTTTAATGAGTAACTATATATGATTATTATAAAGTGATATTGATACTGAAATAGTATACATACACTTCAACACAATTCCACGACCATGAGAATGATATCATCGCTCGTGCGTACGTACGGACTACCGTCTCCACGACGCGATGAGATTCATTCTCAATGATTAACCATTCATGAATGATTATAAAGTATATATAATAATTACTAATGAAATATATGACATAATAATGATACTGGAATTATTTATATGTCATCTACTTAATTCTGTTCAATTCAATAAGGAAACGAAAACAGCGTTCATGCGTACGTACGGACTACCGTCTCCATGAACGGTGTATTTCTTTCCATTTACTGATTTATTATATATGTATATTCTGAATATATATATATATAAATCATGTTTTATGTAATCATGATCTAAGTAATCATATGAATAATTACAAGTTAAAAACACGAACGACAAATGAGACGATTTTACCCAAAACGCTACTTTAACATGAATTTACAAAATAACGGGTAATATAAAGTCATAAGTGGATCATATATGATATAATAACAATGAATATGATTCTGGAATAAGTCAATAACATTATTTAAACCATTATACAGGAGCTTCGGACACGTACAAAGCAAATTGGACCTAAGGTAAGGGAAATATCACAATCTCATTTTTATCCAAGATTGTTTATTCGTAAGTATTTACTGGGGTGTATTTTATCATCCACATCCATGTTTCATCAATATGTAATATTATTTTGATCCACCTACAATTGTTTAAATCCATTTTTACCCTTCGGTGAGTTTTTAGTAAAAGAAATGAAAGGAATCTTTTGTCGTTTTTGTACGAGGTACTTTTTGACTTTTCCGACAAAAGTGCGAAGAATGTTTTTTTTAACTTATACGGCATGAATGGATTTTTAAAACATTATTTCCAAGAAGCTTCCTTTACAAGTTTTCAAGTTTATTTTTAATCAACTTCTTTTATTTTAAAGTTGTATGACATATTATGAAAGGAAAAATGTTTTTTGAAGAAGAAAGGATATTTTCCTCAAGAATGGAGTTCAAGTGTTTTATCAAAATTATTTTTCATCTAAGATAATAAAAGGGTTCTGTTTTTATCCCTATTATTACATGGATTTGATTATGTTGTGGTGGAAACATTTTTATGAATTCCTTTATCTTATATGAATTGTTTTTTTTGATGTCATGTTGTTTAAGAATCCCATTTTTATTACATGGGTTATGCTATGATGTATGGTTTATGATTATGTGGCACACATAAGAAAGGATTCATTATAAGATGGGTGGGACCTATATCTCCCTCCAATGCATTGGGTAAAGATTTTATATCTCATGAGATAGACATGGCTGGAACGGAAGGTTATTTCGGTTCAGTAATACAGGACTGAAACGAGGAGTGAACTCGGTTCAGAAAGGGACTTTGTCCACTAAGATAGTCTTGGAAATGAGTCATGACTAACAAGAAATGATTTTCCATGATTATGTGTGCATGCCACAAAGTTTCAAGTTTTATGTTATGATTATGGGGATCTCATTTTCACTTCTATGATTTATTCCATGTTAAGATATTATGATCTCTTTTGCAGGTTTTTGATTTTCAAAAAGATATGATATGATTTTTATTTCCTTTATTTTTCCTTGCTGAGCATTTGAGCTCACCCTTTTATGTTTTCTTTTCCCCAGGATATAAAGAAAGGTTTTAGGTTAAAAAAAAAGAGAAAGATATTTATGGGAGATGTTGAAGATCTTTCACCACGATTAGAAGATTACGTTCCGAGTTTCCAAAGACACTAAACTATTACGATCCTTGTGTGTGTGTTTTTGTTATGTACTAAGTATTCCGCAAAAGTAATGTAATGTCAATGTACGATAAGCTTCGGGTCATTACAGTTGGTATCAGAGGAAAGGTTTAGTCAACCTTTGGAAACTAGGATGCGAAAACGTTAGTGTGATCCCTAGAGATATTTCTAAGGTATGTCTAGGGATGTACCTAGGGATAAGTATACGTATAGGTTATAGTAATAGAATTACGCTAACGATCATAGAATTAAACCTAAGATGTTGGATATTGAAGACGATGGCTGGAACCCGAAGGAACCGTGTTGATCAATGCAATGGACAATGCAATGATTTCCCTCCTGAACAAACAAATGTTATGGGAGATGGAGTGCAAAATCTTATTGGTATACTTACACAAGCTATGAATCATTCTGGACTTCCAAATGAGCAGAGAAGGGAACAATATTCTATTGAGTCCTTCATGAGGCAACGTCCACCTTCTTTCAGTGGGTCTTCTGATCCACTTGTGGCTGAACAATGGATCAGTACTACTGAAAAGATATTTTTAGTTCTTCAATGTTCTGAACATGATAAAGTCATCTTAGCAGTATATCGTTTGGAAGGTGAAGCTGATCAATGGTGGAATCTTATCAAGAATACGAGGCCAAGAGATGAAATTGAGTCCATGGAATGGGACGAGTTCAAGAACTTGTTTTTCAGTAAGTACTTCCCTCGTATTCTTCGAACAAAGATGGAGAAAGGGTTTCTTGAACTGAAGCAAAGGGACGATGAATCTGTTGGTACCTATGAAGCAAATTTTACAAGACTTGCAAGGTATGCTTCTGGTATTATCATCCAACCTGAAAGTAAAGTTGATCGATTTTTCAGTGGCTTAAAACCAAGTCTTCGAAGGGCATTTGCTATAAGAGACTTCAGTAGCTATGAAGAAATTGTGCGTTGTGCTATCAAGGTAGAAATGGAAGTTGGTGTTACATATCCATCTCATGGTTTTGACAAGAAACGAAAGATGGAGTTCAAGGAGAAATCTCAGAATAATGGTGAAAAGAAGATGAATGTTTCCTTATGCACAAAGTGTGGAAAGAAGCATGGTGGAGATTGTCTTAAAGGGACTAGAAAATGTTTTATGTGTGGAAAATAAGGTCATCGAGCAGCTGAGTGTCGAAGTAATGGAAAATGGGATTCTAATGAAGTGAATAAAGCAAACACTGCAGAGAACGTACAACCAACACTCCAATGCTTCAAGTGCAAGGAAATGGGGCATTATGCTAATAAATGCCCTAATCCAAGGGTTAGTGATGATCGACATGAGCAACCGCTTAAGGCAAAGGACAAAGGGAAGTCACATGCGATCACTATTGGCAATGTTGAATATGACAACGATGTGGTGGAATGATTAAGTGTTTATGTAATGGGATTCCAAAATAATGTTGTATCTTGGAATATTGGAATATTTATGTATTGGTCTAATGTGGTATTCAAAGTGATTGAGATATTATGCGCATAATGAAGGGAAAACGAGAAAATGAAATGTTTAACAGTATTCATGAGCTCATGATTGATATAAGGACTAAGTGATATCATGGTTTGAGTATATAGAATTTTGAGGATTTTGGTATGTGGAAAGTGTTAACTTTTAACTGCATTCAAGTTTTCACTAAGGTTCAATGGGTATTCAATGAGTACAAGATTAAGGCCTTTGAATGTTTGGAATGTGTCCAACAAGATATATCTTATGATATATGGGGATCAACGATGGTATTAAATCTCTGGTAATCGTTTTCACTACGTTATGAGAATGGACTGCAGTATTATGGATAGGACTAAAGATTGGAATGGATTATGTTGGACATAAGTTAGTATTGTTTAAGGATAGAAGTTTTTTCGATATTATTTATGGGATGTTATAGTAATATAGTTTTAGAAAAAGGACAACCTGCAGGACGGGCGACAGCCCATCGCTTCGGACAAGGCTGTGGGAATCGAACCCACAACCGAAGTGCGACTGGCCTTTATCGCCTACCACTGGCCTACAGGAAGTCCCTGTTTAGTAGAAACTACTTTTAAAGTATAAGTCCATTTTAGGAACTATATATGATTAATCTCACTATATATCGACTTATGTATATAATTTTTGCTAACCTTTTGTTTGAGACAGATGGAATGACCCGTCATTCTATCACATGATCTGCTAACACTTCACGAATAACAAATTCAACTTCATTTAAGAGATGAAGTGGAAATTGTTCTAGGCACGAACAATAGTGAGATTGTACCAAAATAAAGAAAGTATTTATTCCAATTCAAATTTTCAACTTTAGGGAAATGATCTTGAAAACCAAAAATGTTGTCCTAGTGATCTTATACCTGATGAATCGGATGGTACCTTAGATCGTCACAAATTTATGGATTTGTGATTATTGGCTTTTCCATAGCCATGTTCTCTACCACTCTCCATCAGAACATGATGGTTAGATTTCTCTTCCATATCCATATTTTCACCTATGTGGAAACCCAATGATTAATTTATTTGGGTAACCGTTATGTTTCATACTTTTGTTTTTAAAGATTGGTTTTGATATTCCTTTTTACGATGTGGGTTTCTATTAAAGAAACTTTCAAATAGTAAACCATTTATAACCCCGACGAATTTCGAGGGCGAAATTCATTTTAAGGGGGGTAGAATGTAACAACCCAATATTTTATAAAAAATATTCTTTTTAATTTTATTAATGTCTTGTGTTGTACGCTACACCAAAAGGAGCTTGCACAACACGCATCCTTGACTTGCCTTGCATTACACGCAATCGCGAACTTCCTCGATAGCGTGTGTAGTACGCAATAACGAGTTTCACTAAACAGCGATATGCTATTAAAATGTTATTAAAACTAGCCGTTATGAATAGTAATAACCACTTTTTAAAACTCTGTAAATATTTTTTTTCAAAATGAACTTCATTTTTGGATTCGGAGTATCGAATTTAGCCTATGGTGAAATTTTGGTACTTTTCGGATAACTTTCATATTCTGATGAATAGTGAAAATTACTAAATTATAATTAAAAACAACTTTTTTAATCGAAATAATTAATAGTGATAAATTATTAATTTGAGTGGTTTTAAAGTATATTTAGAATATATTTTTACAATTTAATACAATGTTGGTCATTGGATGTAATTTCACATTTAAACCCGACATAATCAAGTGTCAATCTTTTGATAGATATTGTTTCTTAAAAACACGCTATTTGTTTTAACAGCGGGATTTAATTATAAAATTAATTAATGCAAATTCTATGATATGAATTTGGTAAAATAGACTTCATTTTTGAATTCGGAATATGAAATATAGCTTCGGATGAAATTTTGGCATTGTTCTGAAAAACATCAATTTTTGATGAATAGTGAAACTACTAAGTGGTAGTTAAAAAAATTAATTTCTTCATAAATCTTAATTTTACCGCTTCTGTGAATGGAATTTCAAAAATCCGAGAGACACGGTTGATGTCAGTAAGTAAAATGTGGTTCAATGAGATGAAAATAATTTTTGGTGAATAGTAACTTTTTACTTTTTTTTACCACGGTTAATAGTAAATAGGGTAACTAAGGGTAAATATGATATTACTATTACCCTAACACATGTCCTAATTCTATTGGATAAGTGTAATTCGACCAAAAACAACCTTATGAATATAATATGACCATTTAGTTCCACTTGGATTAGATTATGAAATTTAATATTATATTATTTAATGAATAGTTAAAATAGTTAAAATCAAAGTTTAATAACTAAAACATTTTTAAGATGTGGTTATACATAAGATAAATTCGACTATAAATATTTATTAGAAAGCTAAAAAGATTTCCTACATAATGATAGTTTATTTATAATTTTTAGACTTTAAATAAATTAATTTATTTATGACACAACGATGATGCAGTAATTACCCTTTTAAGGAAATATTAACATAATTGATGTTATAAATGCTCAAATGAATGTAATTTGAGACTTTTTATGAATTCCACTAATTTTCTAGGTTACTATGATATATTAATGTTGATTTAATCAACTTGTTTCGAACATATAATTCTGTTATTACTTTCACAAAAATCATATATCAAATAGTATCAAAATTGACACAAAATAGTTTTTAAATCAAATATTATATTATTAATTGTTATTGTATTCCTAAAAATCTAAGGTTCGCCCAAATGACTTAGATAAGGATATATATATTAATAGTAAACAATTTGGGGTTCGTTTGGCATGTTATAGTAAGTGTATTAACCATATAGTGAAAGAAAACAAAAAGACACGGTAAAAGTTAAATTAATTAACTTAGAGTTAAATCTAATTGATAAGGTTAAAATAATACCCTAAACTTGTCTAAATCCTATTGGTTGATAGGATTTCGACCCATCCCCACCTTAGCTTCGAAATAAGACCCTTTGGAACCATTATAAACCGATTTTGACTTTAATATAAAATAATATTTTGAGATATTCCTAAGGTGCCCCTCTCCTCCCTTATAAAAGGACACCTCCTCCCCCTCCTCCTCACACCAAATTGAGCACTCAAGCTCGGCCAACCCCTGCCAAAATCCCTTCTCCACTTCCCTAGAATAATCCTAGAGGTCCTGGTCTTCTTCAAAGACCAATCTTAGTTCCCTAAGTGAAGGATTCAAAGAAGCGTTCCAAAGAAGAGGTAATATCCATTACCGATCTTTTCAATTTTCTTTCTTCTTCAACTTCTTCTTCTTTAGTTGTTTCATGATAAAGTAATAACATAAGTATTTCTTATATACTGATATGTTATTATAAATATGAAACAACTCTAATTAACCTTCTATCCATCCTACGGAAAAAGGAAATCACCGCGCGTGCGTACGTACGGAATACCGTCTCCACGCCGTGGTGTAATCTATTTTCCGCCACCACCTTAATTGGATGGGTATAATGGTTTAATGAGTAACTATATATGATTATTATAAAGTGATATTGATACTGAAATAGTATACATACACTTCAACACAATTCCACGACCATGAGAATGATATCATCGCTCGTGCGTACGTACGGACTACCGTCTCCACGACGCGATGAGATTCATTCTCAATGATTAACCATTCATGAATGATTATAAAGTATATATAATAAGTACTAATGAAATATATGACATAATAATGATACTGGAATTATTTATATGTCATCTACTTAATTCCGTTCAATTCAATAAGGAAACGAAAACAGCGTTCATGCGTACGTACGGACTACCGTCTCCATGAACGGTGTATTTCTTTCCATTTACTGATTTATTATATATGTATATTCTGAATATATATATATATAAATCATGTTTTATGTAATCATGATCTAAGTAATCATATGAATAATTACAAGTTAAAAACACGAACGACAAATGAGACGATTTTACCCAAAACGCTACTTTAACATGAATTTACAAAATAACGGGTAATATAAAGTCATAAGTGGATCATATATGATATAATAACAATGAATATGATTCTGGAATAAGTCAATAACATTATTTAAACCATTATACAGGAGCTTCGGACACGTACAAAGCAAATTGGACCTAAGGTAAGGGAAATATCACAATCTCATTTTTATCCAAGATTGTTTATTCGTAAGTATTTACTGGGGTGTATTTTATCATCCACATCCATGTTTCATCAATATGTAATATTATTTTGATCCACCTACAATTGTTTAAATCCATTTTTACCCTTCGGTGAGTTTTTAGTAAAAGAAATGAAAGGAATCTTTTGTCGTTTTTGTACGAGGTACTTTTTGACTTTTCCGACAAAAGTGCGAAGAATGTTTTTTTTAACTTATACGGCATGAATGGATTTTTAAAACATTATTTCCAAGAAGCTTCCTTTACAAGTTTTCAAGTTTATTTTTAATCAACTTCTTTTATTTTAAAGTTGTATGACATATTATGAAAGGAAAAATGTTTTTTGAAGAAGAAAGGATATTTTCCTCAAGAATGGAGTTCAAGTGTTTTATCAAAATTATTTTTCATCTAAGATAATAAAAGGGTTCTGTTTTTATCCCTATTATTACATGGATTTGATTATGTTGTGGTGGAAACATTTTTATGAATTCCTTTATCTTATATGAATTGTTTTTTTTGATGTCATGTTGTTTAAGAATCCCATTTTTATTACATGGGTTATGCTATGATGTATGGTTTATGATTATGTGGCACACATAAGAAAGGATTCATTATAAGATGGGTGGGACCTATATCTCCCTCCAATGCATTGGGTAAAGATTTTATATCTCATGAGATAGACATGGCTGGAACGGAAGGTTATTTCGGTTCAGTAATACAGGACTGAAACGAGGAGTGAACTCGGTTCAGAAAGGGACTTTGTCCACTAAGATAGTCTTGGCAATGAGTCATGACTAACAAGAAATGATTTTCCATGATTATGTGTGCATGCCACAAAGTTTCAAGTTTTATGTTATGATTATGGGGATCTCATTTTCACTTCTATG
This sequence comes from Viscum album, assembly GCA_963277665.1. Lineage (NCBI taxonomy): Eukaryota > Viridiplantae > Streptophyta > Magnoliopsida > Santalales > Viscaceae > Viscum > Viscum album. Next base: position 634,666,357 of record OY728146.1, on the reverse strand, counting down.
ATTTATTCCATGTTAAGATATTATGATCTCTTTTGCAGGTTTTTGATTTTCAAAAAGATATGATATGATTTTTATTTCCTTTATTTTCCCTTGCTGAGCATTTGAGCTCACCCTTTTATGTTTTCTTTTCCCCAAGATATAAAGAAAGGTTTTAGGTTAAAAAAAAAGAGAAAGATCTTTATGGGAGATGTTGAAGATCTTTCACCACGATTAGAAGATTACGTTCCGAGTTTCCAAAGACACTAAACTATTACGATCCTTGTGTGTGTGTTTTTGTTATGTACTAAGTATTCCGCAAAAGTAATGTAATGTCAATGTACGATAAGCTTCGGGTCATTACACCAACCCCGTTTTTCCTTAAGTTATTTTGTTTTTATTTATTTCTTGGTGTGTGATATTTTTTTGAGGTTAGAGTCAATTTTCTGGTGATAATTTTTGAGTTTTTGGAGGTTTCATGTTATTTTTGGCCTTATTAATAGTTTGGGGATAAACCATGGAGCTGGTTAAGGCATATGGTGTTTTTAGTTCATTTTTTTCTTGCATGTTTTTTATTGCATAGTCTACGTATAGTTTGGCCCAAACCGTGTGAGGAAAAGGAGTAACTGTGTAGCTTATTGGTGGTGTCTGAGGAACGGTGAACAACTAGTAGATACCATGTGGAAAGCATGAGGGGGGCTCTGTAATTCTGAAAGAATAAATTTTCATGGTTGGTGCATGATTCCTCAAACCATGCAACTATCCCATGTGGGCGCCCCTTCCTTCCAGCAGGGTGTCCACGATTGGCACATGATTTGAAAAATTGTGTGGCCAAACCATGAAAATTACCTAGATTCTTAAAGTCTCGATTTTCCAACTTTTCACCTCCCTCAATTAAACCTCAATTCTGGTTTCTACTCCCCCATTCACCCGAGATGCACCAAGAGGGATCCTAAACCCCTCTCCCTTACTTCTCCTTCCACCATTGAAGTTTCCTCAAGGTACTTAGGTAAGTTACTTTGGATTTTTGGTCATTGTATCCTCTTCTTCTCTTCCTATCTTGGTTTCTCCCTCTTTCTTGGCTTGTATCACTTTTGACCGAACCCTAGGGTGAGGTTTGGCTATTGTGGGTTCTTTTCTTTGGTGTTAGGGTGTGCAATTTGTTCCTCAGGATTAGTTCTTCATTCTCCCAGAGTTTTTTTTTGTGTGTTGGAACATCATTGAGGTAGGTGTTTCTATAATTTTCTTTTCTGAAACACACCATGTGATGGATGAGTATTTATAAATAATTTCAAATTGTGTTATTCATGATTATTATGTGTTCGTATGAATTTTTTTCGTGTTTATTTGTTGGTGATTTGATGAAAAAGAGGTTTTCAAAGTCTTTACTTAGTTATATATATATATATATATATATTTAAATAAGGAGTTTGTTAAAATTAAAAATGGGGTTTTAAAAGTAATTTGATTAATTTGGAATCATTTTTAGCCCTGATTGAGTGTTATTAGTTGAGAGACATGTGAAATTTTTGTTTGTGTGTGTTGTGGTGCTTATGTGTGGATCTTTGAAATTGGTTGTGAAATTTATTTTAACACCTTTAATTGAAACCTTGGGTGTTTTTAAGGGTTTATATGTTTTTATTATTGGGTGTGGGTATATCCATATGTTCACGGGGAGAACATATGGATATTCAAACATATGTAAATATAATTCCATGAGAATTTACATTTTGAAACCCTGGTTTTTAAAACACCCTTTCCATATTTTATTTCTCTTACCGACCCTAGTGGTTCTTCAAAAACCCCAATGTTCTTTAAATGGATATCCAATTTCTAAATAACATGAAATATGGTTTCTAAGTATGTTTTATAAATCTTGTCTTGTTTGGTACCTTGAAATGTGATTTGTAAACCCATAATTTTAGAGGCCCATTTAGAACCTTTTGTTTTCTCCTTGGTTTGAAAATGGTTTTGGAAAGAAATGTATTTCAATAAGAAATGGTTTTTGTGTTTCAATGGTTAAGTCCTAGATGATACTTTGAGTAGTGTTAGAAATTACTTTTAGAATTATATGACATTTAGGATCGGTTGGTGCTTTGAGAGGTTCTATGTATGATGTGAACCCTATGACCATCCTTCAAATGAGATATCCTTCACATAGTTGGTGTCGATAATGGGAAAGGCATGCACGATGGAAACTAAAGGTTATGCTAATCATGTTATGAATTCCTCATTATCCTCTATACTATTATCATGGGATTCCTATACATCATCTATATGGTTGAGGGGTGAATTATTTCTAGTCTCGATTAGACGGATTAGAACCCCTTGGATAGAGGATAGGTCAAGTGGGATTTTCCACTAGTGAGACAAGTTTAGAGTGTATAGGTTATTTATTGAATATAGAGGTTCACCATATACCATAAGGTGGGTCTGAATCAAGTTATTACAAAGATATCTTCTAGGTATGTTTAGGAAATTCCCATGATTACATATTCATACGTTCCTGAATTATTTTGAAACACTTTTTGTATTGTATTTATTAGTATTTAAATTCTTGTACTATTCCCATCATCAATAAATTATTTCATTATACCCTGCTATTTTTTATTAGTATTGTTTCTTTTGGGTTATGATTTCGAATTATATTTGGTTTTCAAACTGGGTTTAAAATGAAAACTTTTTTTAAGATGGAAAACCATGTTGTGTTTTTAGAGTGGTAGTTTTTGGAAGTGGTGTGGTTTGTTTTAAAGATAAAAACCCTATTTTTATATATATATATTTCAAACCAGTGTTTATAGACTATTTTTGTAAAGTAATTATATGTATTCTACAGTACTAACCTACTGAGTTATTTTATGCTCACACCCTAGTTATTCCACTCAGCGTCAGTAGACCCAAGATGTTTTGCATATTCAGCTTTTGTTCCTATTTTCTTATAGAGAGGTATAGTTTTTATGGATGGTGGTGACCAAGAGGTCACATGATGATCGTGTTAGTTCTAGTTTGGGTTTAGTTTTGGTTTATTTAGTTTTCTATTTAATTCTGATAAAGTTGTATCAGGATATTTTTTATTTATTTATGTGTATTCAATGGATTTATACTGCGTTATCTCTATATTTTTTATTTATAGTGTCTTATTTTAGGATAAATCATTCCCACTTGATTTATCTTTGATTCTTGACACTATTTTCTAGACTAGGAAGATTGTTAATGCCTATCAGGATTTGTCGCGTGTTGGATCAGGTGATCAGCTTGGGTTGACCCAGTTTGGTTCATAACAGAATGGTATCAGAGCATCCCTTTATTATTTTGAGCATTATTTATTTTGGAGTTAGGATCATGGGGAATCATGAGGTAGGTATGAGAAGAGAATCATGAACTCTTTCTCATTCTGATCCTTGATTTGCATGAGGTATCCCAAAACTTGAGTCTTTTGTTTTGTATTTTTGGGTTTATACCATTGGTGCTTGTTGGTTTTATATTTTAAAGAATGATAATAGAAGTTAATGAGTGCTATAAGATAAAATTTCATGGAGTAATGACCCATATGGATTATGAGTTCATTATTTAAGATACTTCTAGTTGTTGGTGCTTTCTCAAGTCATGGTTAGATAAACCATGTGATTGGGTTGTGCATGGATACTAGTTCTCTATTTCAGGATTTATGGATAAAATTATGCTTTGGTTTGATTTTGGTTAGTGTGAAAGGGTTTGTAAAGAAAAATGGTATTTGGAAAAAGGGTTTCCAAAAGGAAAAGTGATTTCAGGACATGGTTTTATTTTAAAATTAGCCCAAAATGTTTAAGTTGGATTTTCAAGTGAGTTTCAGTATTTTTGGAAAATGGGATTAGAATGAAATAATTTTTAATTTGGAATGGAAATGGTTGTTTTTGAATTTTTTTTGTGGTTTTTTTATTTATGTTCTTGGTGTTTTGGTTTAGAATTCCCTTTTTTTGGTTGAATTTTGGGTTGATGAAGATTTTTGTTTTTTTCTTATTATGTTATTATATTATGCCAACCAAAAAGATCCCAAAGGTTTCTAGTGAGTCTTTTCCAGTATTTGGTTTACCCATACTCCTAGTGGAGTGGCAGAGTCAAGATATTATCATGTTTTCCTATTTTCCATAGTGATTAAGGTTTGTTAGATGTTGTGGAGTGTCTTGAGAAAGTTAAAGGTGTTTTTGAATCATTGGGAACTACTAAGGTTATGAGGGTACGAGTTGTTCTAGGTTTGTTTGACGTATTGGGTTTGCATTGGTGGAAGGTGATCGTCCCATTATCATTGTAATTTTGGATGTCTTGGGAAGTGTTTAAGACCACTTTTATCCAATGTTTCATACCCGAGGCGATGAATTTGGGAAAGTGTAAGAGATCTTGGATGCTCATTGAGGTCAATGGATGGTGAAGGCCTATGTTAACCACTATAAAGAGTTAGTTTATTTTTCTCTAGAGATAGTTTCAAAAGATTATCTGAAAGTTCCTCTCTTCATATGGGGTCTTTATTTGGATATTAAGGATCAAGTTCTCTTATATGGGGAATTTCTATTCGAGAATCTAGTGGATGAGGCATTTCTATCTGAGTTGGTTCCTGAAGTATAGTCTGTGGAAGCTGGAACTCGTGAAGGTTTCTCATCTGGTGATAAGTGTGTACTAGATGAACCCATTAATAATGATTATCCTTCGTCAATTCCCACCTCTCATTCATCAGAATGTTCACTCGCGTGTTTCTAGTGTGACCGGTTTGAGAATTTGAAGGCATATTGTCATCATCCTCCTAAGGATTTTCATTAGTGTGGTTACTTAGGACACCAGGATAAGTTCTTCAAGTCATGTTTCTAGAAGAGTAAATCTCAGTCAAAGGTTGTTATCCCCTAAATATGGGTCATAAGATACTTCAATGCACTAGGGATCCAACCATAGGCCTTAGAGTGAAGCTCTTCACGCAGTCAGGAATTGTTGGGTGTAGGGGATACCATCCCAAATTTTGTCTCCAATATTGGAGTGGGGATGGTTTAAGTTCGTTTTGTTGTAGTTTTCCATATTTTTTGAAAAAAAATCTTTTTTTTGTTTTATTTATTTTGGTATATTTTTATTCCTGGAATTTATGTAGTGGTTATTTATAGTTGAGAATCATTGAATGGTTATACTTATCTTGGGATGGATTTGGGTTGTTCCTAATTAGATATACTCATGTCTTGTGGAGATGAATAATTGTGGTTTGGCTTGATGTTAGGTTTGAGTTCCTTTTGTTTGGTTCCCATCATTCTTGGAGTTTCAATGGTGGTGACGTTGTGCTAGTTGGTTTCTAAATAGTAGGGAGACATACCATGGTTATTCTTGTGGTTTTCTATTATGTTTTTCAGGTGAGACTTATGGGTTTAAAGGTCACACAAAGAATCACTATTTCATTTAGCCTCATTTGGTTTTGAGTTTGAGTTTTGTTCCTTGTTTGGATGGGTGAATTTCTGGGGGCATAAAGTTTTTGTGGTGGGTAAAATTATCACAACCTGACCCGAATTTTCCTTTTTATTTATTTCTTGGTGTGTGAACATTTGTTTGAGGTTTGAGTCGAGTTCCCAATGATAATTTTCATGTTTTTGAGGTTTTTGGTTTTTTTGTCCCTGTGCAAGTTTAGTGTGCATGGTTTGGGGAGAAACCATGCAGATGGTTAAGGATGGGGGTGTTTTCTATTCATTTTTTTCTTTCATGTTTTGTCTCGCATGGTATACACATGGTTTTTCCCAAACTGTGAAATCTAAATGAGAAACTATGTGGATTGTTGGTGGTGTATAAGTGAAGTCACATGGCTTGCACACGATTAGTAGAAAATGTGCGGCAAGCATGCGAGATGCTATGAAAATTTTACAGAAATGATTTCAAGGTTGGAAAATGGTTCCTCAAATTATATGGCTAGCCCATGTGGGTTCTCCTTCCTTCTAGTACGGTGCACATTGTTGGCACACAGTTTGAAAAACTGTGTAGCCAAACCATGATACTTACCCATATTTATAAAATCTTTAGTTTCTAAGTTTTCCCCTCCCTCAATCAAACCCCAATTCAGGTTTTTATTCCCCCATTCTTCTGAGGCACACCAAGGGGTATCTCAAACCCCTCTACCTTACTTCTTATTCCACCATTGAACTTTCCTCAAGGTTGTTAGGTAAGTTCATTGGGATTTTTGGTCATTTTCTCCTCTTCTTATTTTTCTCTCTTGGTTCCTCCTTTATTGGATTGGATCCATTTTGGACGAACCCTGGGTTAAGGTTTTGCTAATGTGGGTTGTTTTATTTGGTATTAGGATGTGCGTTTTGTTCCCCATGCCTAGTTCTTTTTTCTCCCAAAGCTTCATTTCATTATTACATTATTGAGGTAGTTGTTTCCATCTTTTTCATTTCCAAAACATTCCATGTGATGCTTGATTATTTATAATTAATTTCAAGTTGTGTCATTCATGATTATTATATGTTCAAATTATTTTTTTGTGGTGTTTATTTATTAGCGATTTTATATAAAATTGGTTTTTAAAGGATTTCATTAGTTACACACACACACACACACACACACAAGGTGTTTGATAAAAAGAAAAATGAGATTTTAAAATGAATTTGAGTACTTTGGATTTTTTGGACTTTCTTCAACATTGGTAGTTTGGTGACATATGAAATTATGGTTTTTGTGTGGTGTGGTTCTTATGGACGGATCTTTGAAATTGGTTGTGAAATTTCTTGTAACCCCTTTAATTGAAACCGTGAGTATTTTTATAGTTTTCATAGTTTTTATTATTGGGTGTGGGAATATCCATATGTTCATAGGATGCACATATGTATTGAAACACACATGTAAATGAAATTCCATGAGAATATCCATTTTGAAACCTGGGTTTTTGAAACTCCCTTTCCCCATTTTCTTTCTCTTCCCTACCCTAACAGTTCTTAAAAACCCTAATGTTTTCTAAATGGATTCTTTATTTCCAAATAACTTCAAATGTGGTTTTTAAGTGTGTTATCTAAATATTGTCCCATTTAGTACCTTGAAACATGATTGGTAACCCCACAATTTTAGAGTCCCATTTGGAACCTTCGGAGCATGAATTATATTTTCTCCTTGGTTTGAAAATGGATTTTGAAAGAAATGTATTTTCATTGGAAATGGTTTCACTATTGCAACGGTTAAGGCCCAGTTGATACTTTGAGATGTTTTAAAATTTGTTTTAGAATCATATGACGTATAGGCCCAGTTGAAAATTTAAAAGATTCTATGTATTATGAGAACCTCTATGGTCATCCTTCTAATGCGAGGCCCTTCTCATAGTTGGTGTCAAGAATGGGAAAGGCATGAATTGTGGAGACTACGGGTTATAATAATCATGTGATGACCTCCTATTCCTCCTCTATACTATTATCATGAGATTACTAGATGTCATCTACAGGTTCGAGTGGCAGCTAATTTCTATTCTTGATTTTATGGATTAGAACCCCATGGATATAAGATAGGACAGGTGGGAATTGCCACTAGTGAGGCTAGTTTAGATCAGCCATGTTAGTTATTGACTATAGAGGTGCAATATATAATGACAATTTGGTCCAAACTGAGTGTATCTAGGGATTTATTCTAGGAATGTTTATGAAATTACCATGATTACATATTTTTATCTTCCTATTTTATTTTTAAGCACTTTGGTTACTATATTTATTAGTATTTTAATTCTTTTACTTGTACTATTACCATCATATATGGATACTTTCATTAGACCCTACTATTTTTGCTTAGTGTTGTTTCTTTTGGGTTGAGATTTTGACTTTTTTTTGTTTTTAAACTAAGTTTAATATGAAAAATTGTTTAATATAGAAAACCATGTTGTGTTTTAAGAGTGTTATTTCTAAGAAGTGGAATGTTTTTTTAAAGTTAAAAACCATATTTTCTTATATGTATTTAAAACTAGTGTTTATATATTATTTTGGAAAAGGAATTTTATGGATTTTGTGGTGCTTACCTACTGAGATATTTTATTATCACCAAATACTTGTTCCACTTAGAGTCGATAAACCCAAGATGTTTTTCAGGTCCATATTTTATTTAGGTTTTCCTATAGACCAAGCTAGATTTTATAGATGGTGGTGACCAAGATGTCATATGGAGACCGTGTCGATTCTGGTTTGGGTTCAGTTTTGTTTTTGTTTTAGTTTTTTATTTTTTTCTACTGTAGTTGTATCTAGTTCTATTTTTTGTTTATGTTAATTAAATACATTTATGTTTTGTGGTCTATCTTATTTTATTTATAGTGGATTTTTTAGGGATAAAACATTCCCACTTGGTTTATATTTGATTCCCAAAAGTAGTTTCCAACCCAGGAGGATTGAGAATGCCTCTCAGGATTTTTTGTGCGCCGATTTGGGTGACCAATTTAGGGTTGACCTAGGTTAGTTCACGAAACTGTGGTTATGTTACCTCATACCTGTTGAGAAAAGTATACGATATGGTATGTGATCGATAATCTAACCAAATCAGTTGACTTTTTACCCATTCGAGATGCAACCAAAGTTGAGGATTTGGGAAATCTCTATATGAAATAGATTATTTGTTTACATGGAGTTTTATCTATTATAGTATTTGATTGGGATCCCCACATTAATTATCACTTTTATAGAGGACTCCAGGAGGCACTCGGGTCTTAGGTGCATTTGCGCATGACATATCTTCCACAGATGGATGACAAAAAAAGAGCTATAAAGATTCTTGAGGACATTATTCATGCCTTCATTCTTAACTTTGGGGGAGGTTGGGATTTACACTTAGGGCTGGTTGAGTTTTATTATAACAATAGTTACTATTCCATGATTCAAATGGCACCTTTTGAGGACTTGTATGACCAACCGTGTAAATATCCACTGTGTTAGTTTGAGTTTGGTGAAGCTTCCTTGGATGGAATGAGTTTGGTATAAGAGAAAATGATAAAGAATAATTTGATTTGTCCGAGAATGATCATGACATAGAGACAGTATAAATCCTATGCTGATTATTATTGATACCGTTGTAGTTTTATATTAGTGAAAATGTGTTCATGAGAGTATCACCTCAGTTGGGTCATCAGAGACTTGGGAGATAGGGAAATCTTATAATAGGGTTTGTGGGTCCTTTCGAGATTATTGAGAAAGTGGGGAATGTGGATTACCATTTGGAACATCCATCATAGCTAACTTTGATTCACAAATTGTTTATGTATCGTATCTTTGGAAGTATCATTCTTACCCTTTTCATGACTTGATCTAGGAAGATCTTAATGTTGAGCCTAATTTATCCTTGGTTGAGTATCTAGTTAGGATTGTTGATTATGATACAAAGGTTATTTATGTGAGGATGATACCATTGTTCTATAAACTATGGAAACATGGTTCTGATTCACATGATATGTGGGAGTATGAGGCACTAATGAGAGAGTATTGGCCTCATCTATTTTCTTTTTAATCTTATTGATAGACATTCTAGATGAATAATGTATTTATGATGGGGAGGATGTAACATCCAGTAACCATCATCCAGGAACTTATTCACCATTATTTTGATATATATTTGTTTGGGCCTTGTTTTTGGTTGTTTTCCGTGAAATTGGGAAAATTTTGGAATCCCATGGGGCTATGCATGGTTGGAACATGGTTAGGGTAAACCTTGAGGTTTGGTCCATCAAATCGTACAACCATGTTGAAGCCATTGGAAGGGGGTGCACAATTTTTACAAACTGTTCAACCTCTCCCTCAAACCATATAGCCACAAATATTAGAGTTTAGTATGGTTTGAGAATGATTAAAGTAACCATGTGTCCAAACTATACAAGCCAAACAGAATCCCAGGGAGGGTTCATGGTTAGGGTGCATGGTTAAAAATAACCATATATCCAATGCAGAAAACTATGTGTATAGTTTTTAAGTGTCCCAAAAATTTAATTAAAAATCACAGGACCCCTGATTTAACACCTAATCACTATATTTCAACCTTAATCTGAATAAATGGTCTTTGAAGGCTCTCAAGAGGTAATTTTGACTCCTCTAACCCCCTTTCCTTGTTGAATGAAGTGTCGATGATCTCATTGGATATCTTTACAGTAAGTGTTTCTACTTTTGTGTTGTTTATCCCAATATCATCTTCTATCATTATTATTTATTGATTAATAATCATTTTGTTAATGGTTATAATCTCTATTATGATGGATATTGATTCTTGTGTTGATTCTTTGATCTTGTTCACCTTAATTCTTCATTGGCATTCCTATTATAGGTGTTATCTTTGAACATGTGATTAAAGGTTGGTGGTTCTATAAATATTTACCATTTTTTTGAAACCTTTAATTTCATTATTAAATTAAAATGAGTTTTTAAGTGATTTTAAATCCTAGATTTGAGATGATTAATGGTTGATTTTGATATTGGCATGAAATTTGTGAAAAATCCCTAATTTTAATGGGAAATGAAATTATTGGGAAGATTTGAAAAAAATGATGGATTGATTTGAAAATTGATTAGATGTTGATCTTTGAAAAAATGGATTAAATTGAAATATGATTTTAAAGGACATGAATTTGATAAAAACGGTGATTTGGTTTTGAAATGGAAAAGGAATGTTGAAAACTGAAATTGGGGAATTATATTTTGAACTGATTTTAAATGAATGATTTTCCCCAAATTTAATGAATAAATGATTTATTGATAAAGAAAATGGTAGAATGGGTAATTAGTAGGTGGTTTGGACTAGCATTCTAGGATCTGATCCCATATCAATGGATTGACGATGAAAACACTAACTAAACCAAGCTCGACATGGTTGTTTGTAATGGGCTCCTCTAATGAGGTTCATATTAATTGTAATGCCCTGGGATTTTAGAATAATAAAATTATTTTCAATAGAATATATGAAATTTAACCCCTATTATTTATTTTTTTTTAAATAAAATCATTTTCTTCTATAGATTTTGTAACATGAAAAACCGAGTTTTAACGAACCATGATATACTGTTAACATTTTATTTAAATAGGACTGTTATATCCTAGTCATTCAATTGATGGGTATGAATATGAATTAATAATTTATAAAATTTATATAATGGTTCTATCCAATATAATTTTATTTATAAATTATTATTTACAAATCACTCAAATTTATGTAAAGTCATTTTATTCATCAAAAATACATTTTCTTCAACAAATAATTTTTACTGCTTTATGTGAGAAAATAATAAATTTTTTTTTTTTATCACTTTAAGAAAATTTATTTTAAAAAAGTTAATATATTTTTTTAAATCATAATATCAAAAGTACATTAGGTTTAATTTTTTATATTTTTCTAAATAGTATCATTTTTTGATGAATAGTGGAAATTGTTGTTTTTTATTTTAAACTTCCATTTCTTTTTAAACATTTACAAGACTAATTTTATGTTAAATTATTTTTAAAATTAAAATTAGTTAAATTTTAAATTTATTTATCCATACTAGGTTATTGGAATCAATTTCTTATTGAATATTTATATAATGTTTTTTGAAATTTTGAAAGTTTTTCTTTTGGAAAACCGTTTTTTCAACAAATCTATAAGTTTAATTTTTAAATAAATTCTGAAAATTATTCAAGATTAATTTTTAAAAATGGATGATATATTTGAAATTAGAAAAATTTATATCATATAATATGATAAAATTAATTTTTGACTATAATGAATAGTGAAAACATTAAAAATTATTTACCACGGTTAAGGTAAAAATAGGTTTACTGGGTGTTAAAATAAAAATATAATGGTTAAAAATAATCAAATAATTTTAAAATTTTTATTGTATGGTCATATTTATAGATTATATCTTCTAAGGTTCCAAAATGGTCTCTTTTGGAGTGTTGTGACATGAGAAAAATATGGGTGGAATTCTTTCTTTTCAAAAATTCCAAGTACGCCTTCTCCCCCACTTATAAAAGGCCACCCTCTCATCTCCTCATCACAATTGTGAATCACATTGGGTCAATCAATTTCTTATAAAATATCTTCCCTAATTCCCTCCCCTAATCCTGTAATAATTTTTTTCCTGAAATCCAACCTAGGAAGGCTTTTGGTGCAAACCAAAAGAAGTTGTCTGAAGAAGAGGTAATGTCCTTAACCAATAATTTTATTTTATTTATTCTTATAACTACTATAAATATTATTAAAATGTTATTATATAATATCCATAGTATATTAAATATAATGAGATGTATTTAGGTTAAGTTCATGACCTATAATCATCTCCTCCTCTGTCAAATGGGAAACAAAACCATTGATCATGTTTACGGCAAACTACCGCCTTGTGAACCGATGCCATTTTTTTCATAATCACTTCCGATGGATGGATATAATAATGTTATTAATATTTATATATGATATTTATTATATAATTATACTTATTAAATTATATTATCACATATACCTTCTTATTCTCCATTCTATAGAGAATACGATAACGTCACTCGTGTGTACGACACACTACTTCCTCACAAAGCGATGTGTTTCATTTTCCAATTATGATTTATATAGAAGGTAATAATGATTAATTTTATGTTTATATATGATATAAATGAAATATTAATTAATATTAAATGTAAATATATCATATAATTTCTTACCATACCATACATTGAATAAATGATAATGTCATTCGTGTCTATAAAGGGCTACCGCCTCACGAAGCGATATGATCATTTTCAAGAACGCTTTATGTTGAAGGTTATAAATGATAAATTTAATGAATATAAGTGATATATATTATGTTATATTTATTTTTTAAAATTTATATACAATCTACTTACCCTTTTCACTAATTAAGGAAATGATAAAGTCACTCATGCATACATACAACCTTCTGTCTCCATGAAGCGATGTGATTCATTCTCTATGTTCAAAATTTAATAATGATTATAAAGTTGTATCTATTGAAAAAATTATATTTATAAAATTAATATCATTATATATATATATGATGAAACTGTATCCAATGTTTGAGATCTAGAACTTTTCATGATAAAACATTCATGAGAAAACAAGATAATTATCACCCAAAACAAAGTGATAATGAATGATTATCAACAAACAGGAGATAAGATTTTATAAAAGGGATCATATATGATATTATAAATATTAATATGATTCTGGAATAATTTAATACCATGTTTAAAACCATTATGCAAGAATTTAAAGATCTCTCACCTAAATGAAATCATGAGGTAATAGGTTTTTTTAACTCAATTTTCATTTATTGTGTTATAGATCTACTTTATTGATTATATTATGATAAGATTATGTGTGAAATTAAATTATATTAATTTATATTGTATTCACAGTTTTATTTTTGTGGATATATATTTGTTACACATAATCACCTCATGGATCAACTCTCACCTCAATGATATGAACTTTTAAAGGTTTTATCTCAAAACTTACTTATTTGAGACACATGTTCTTTTATGAACCCAGTTTATTTTATATGGTGTATACACATACCCTTTACATATTATAAAATTAATCCTTTATAATTCATGTTATTTTAAGTTATAATTCATTTCCTTAATTCATGGGGGTTATGATTCAAAAATTACCATAGCAGTAAGGGTTTATGTATCAATCTCATTAGGATTAGTTATGATTGAATTTACATTATTGGATATTATTTGATCATTTCCGAATAAATGTACTATATTTTATTCTCCTCTAGTTATTTATATAATTTCCAAGTAATATTACTACTTTCATCTCATTTCTACATAAAAACATTGATATTTTTTAAGGAAAATCAACTTTATTTCTCTCTTTAGTCGAAAACTCTTTCTCTTTTATGTCCACATTTTATTTAAATTATTATTTTTTAAAATGTTTTAAATATTATTATATTATTGTTTAAATTTATTTTGACCCATGTTTTAGGTTTTATAAAATGTTTTAAATGGTATATTCCTATCTTTTTCTGAATAAGGTATTTTTTAACCTTTACCAAAAATGTGAAAAGAATATTTATTTTAACATGTATGAAATAAATGGTATTTTCCATAATCATGACCATTATTTTCCATGAATATTCCTTTATAATTTTCCAAGTATATTTTCAAAGAAAACTATTTCCATAATATTTTGTGATTCTATTTTTTCAAAAGTTATTTTAAAAATGGAAAGGTTATTTTCCTCAAGAATGTTTTCAATATTTTTAAAGGTATTTATATTCATAAAAGACAACCTTTAATGTTATGGAATGATTTTAAATTATGTACATATTTCCCCCACATATATACCTAGATTATGATACCTTCCTTTTATGGGGTAATACATACCTTATTCTCATTTTTGAAAGGCCTTCGTTATGAAATTTCCTTTGATTATGATATGATATAAGATTATGTGACCCATTTTATTTCTATGGGTAATTATTATGATTATGTATTATGATTTATTTAATTATGGGAAAACAATATTCATGTACAAAAAATGAATGTGATGGGTGGGACCAGAATTATATATCCCTCTAATGCATTGGGAAATGTTTTAGTCTCATGAGACGTCATGTATGATATCAGGGAGTGAACCTAATCTAGTATGAGACTCTTTATACAATGTGATGTTGTCTTAATAATTATAATTTACTTATATATATATATATATTCCATGTCTTCTATTGCTATCAAATTTACTATGATTATATGATCTTATGATATAACACAATTGATGTTATGATTCCACTTGACTACAGATGTGTCTTCTATTTTATGATATAATGTTATAACTTTGAATCACATGTTATTATTCCTTGTCATACTTATTCCCTTAATGGGATTTTTATATAACCCCTTTATTGCATGTGTTACTAGGTTATACCATGTATTTTTATGAGCTTAAATGGATTTAGGAGCTCACTATTGAGAATAAAATAAGGATTCCATGTTTTATTTTCCTTTATGTATCAAGAACATAGTCTTCCAAGGACACTAGAAATTTTTGATCCTTGGGTTGTATTAATGGATATTTATGTTTAATAATAAAGTAATAATATGTGTAAAATGGTTTGGTTCACTATATTTGGTATAAGAGGATAATTTTAGTTAAAATTTGTAAACTAGGATGATAAAACCTTAGTGATATCCCTATGGATAAGTCTAAGGATAAGTATAGGTATATTCTTAAGTATAAGAAATTATCCTTGAATTTTGGTGGAGTATAGAGTGATTGGTTTTAAAGAAATTACATCCCTATCTAGATACTACAAGTGTATGTGGTTTTGGAAAAGATGTACATATGGGTAATAACTCCAAAAAAGGTGTTTCTAGATTGAATTGAGAGTTACCTGGTACATAACAATGGGCCTTACTGTACACCTAGTCTGACACTCCTAAGAGATTTTATTTGGAAATTCACAAAATATTTAGGAACTATAATGAAGTAATTTAATAGATGATAATCATGTATGATTTTGGTTCAACCTAAAGTGTCTTGGGTATATAATTCTAAGTTTAATCATATGTTTAAAGGAATAAATAAACCTTTTGAGGTTTTAAGTTAGGAAATTCTAAGATTATTAAGTGTATTTTGGGATATATTTATGGTAATATAACCCTTGGGTTTAGTATGAGTTTTAGTTTACAAAAATGTTTTTAAGAATAATTCCATTTTATTTTGTGGATATATAATTAATGGTATTGGTAAAATTTAAGGTTTAATCAATCTATGAGGTTAATGTAATAATATTAAATTAATATTATCTGATTTTATATGAAAATAAGTTTTATAGAAAATGTTTTTTCTAAAAACCAATCTGATGATTAATATTGTGATAATTTTATAGGAATTATATTAATATAGTTTTAGAAAAAGGATAAACTGCATATTGGGTGACAACCTATCACATCCGAAAAGGCTACGGGGATTGAACCCCCAACTGAAGGGAGATAAGGGTTAAACGACTAATAATAGACTACGTGATATACTAGTTAGTATGAGTTTGTTTTCACATAAACATTTTGGTGGATAAATATTATGTTGATTTTGGGAAGCATATTAGAGGATTAAATATTTTTTATTTTTTAGAATTTTGAGGCGATTAATGATATTTTGGGAAAATGTTTATTATGATGATATATGTATAAACTTTTGGTTTAATGTAAACGATTATTTGGGATAAATTTTAATACATTTTTGGAGATGTAAGATGAAGGGTTTCAATGATAGATACTTATGGAATTGATTAATTTTAACTTTGTGAGTTACTATTGAGGTATTAAATATTAATGTATTATAATAGATCATTTTTTATAAACAATTTGGTTTTCGTAATGATAATTGGAATAACTTTTTGTTCTTTTGGGGATTACGTGATCCCTTAAAAGTTTATTTTAGTGCTTCAAGCATAAAAAAATTTATCTAGAATACTCATTATTTGGAAAAAATGATGATAGTGTGGTGGAAATTTATTAATGGATGAAAATTCTATTTTTCAAGTAAGTATATTTTCTTATGTTCTTAGTCTAGATTATAAAGAAATTCCTCCACTCTAGAAAATAGATATTGAAAAAAATATTATCCAATTAAATTTATATATGATGAATAAATGGTAAATTAAATCATCACATATTTATGATTTTGAGGTCCTTAAGTATCTATTTATCATTCACTACCTTATGATCAATAACTTCTATCACTCTCCATAATTATTTATACTTTTCTTTCATGTTCATATCTTCACTTTACACAAATATTCATTGATTTGGAAACCTAGTACGTGTTATTCTGCAGGACCTTCATATTCCCCTTTATCTTTTATAAAGGTGTTTTTATTAAGCATTTTTATAATGTGGGTTACGACAGAGGTATTTTAAAATTTTAAAACATTTATTATCGAGATCAAGATTAAATTGTGAGGATGAAATTTATTTAAGGGGGAAAAAATAAAATTTCCTATAAATTTAAAAGAATAAAATTATTTTTGATTGCATATATGACACACAACACTGATACTTTTTTAAATAAATTCAATTTTTTTGATAGCTTTCGTAATATACATGACCAAGTTTTAACGAGCTACGATATACTATTAACATTATTTTTTAAATACGACCATTATAACATAGCCATTAAATTAGTGAGCATGAATAGTATTAAATAATTTATAAAATATATATAAAAGTTCTGCCAAATTTTATTTTATTTATAAATTATTATTAACTTATCACTCAATTTAATACAGTCATTTTCTTCATCAAAAATACGTTTTCATAAAAAAATAATTTCTACTAATTTCCATGAGAAAATAATATAATTTAGTTTTTAACAATTTAATAAAATTAATTTTAAAAAATTATCTTCATTTTTGAAATAATCATATCATAATTTTTTTGGCGTTAAATTTTTATTATTTTTTGAAAAATATCATTTTTTATGAATAGTGAAAAATACTGATTTTTAATGAAAAATGCCTTTTTGTTTAAAGAATTTACAAGTAAAATTTTATTTTAATGTGTATTTAAAAGAAAAATTTGTTAAATTATATATTTATTAATCTAAATTAGTTCATTTGAATCAATTTTATATTTAATTTTGTTATAAAAACTTTTTAATCTTTTGGAAGTTTTTCTTTTGAAAACCGATTTTTGACATGTCTGCGAGTTTGATTTTAAATTAAATTCTATCACTTATGTGATTTTAATTTGAAAAAATGGATTCAATATTTTTAATAATCATATTTTATATTATCTAATAATGTCATATTAATTTTTTACTATACCAAATAGTGAAAGTAGTAAAAATTATTTTCCATGGTTAAGGTAAAACAAGTTTACTAGGGGTTAAACTAAAATGATAAGAGTTAAAAATGAGATTTTTTTTTATAATTACTATTTTATGTTAATATTTATTCTTTATCTCTTTTAATGTTAAAAATGGTCTATTTTGTATCCTTATTTCATGATTAAAACGTGGGTATAATTCATTTTTTTTCTCTAAAATTCCAAGTGTATCCTCTCCCCACTTATAAATGGACACCCCATATCCTCTACTCTTTAAACATAAGAAAATAATTGTTTCAAACAATATATTCCCAAATATATTCCCAAATTACCTCTAATCATCCTATAAGTCTAGTTTTGTTCATAAATACAACCTAGGAAGGCTTTTGGTGAAAACTAAAAGATTTTTTTTGAAGAAGAGGTAACATTCTTAACTAAGTGTTTTATTTTATTTATTCGTATAAGTCATTATAATATTATTAGAACATGATGATATAATAAAATTATCATTTTAAATATACTTATATGTTGATATTTTATGGTAATTACCTAAATCTATATCCTCCTCTCTACAAATGGAAAATGAAACAGTTGATCATGTGTACAACAAACTATCACCTCACGAAACGACGTAATTTTTTTTCCACCACTTCTTCTCATGACTAGATATAATGATTTAATTAATAAATATATATGATATTTATGATTTAATTATACTTATTTAATTATAATATTACATATAACTTCTTACTTTCCATTCTGTAGAGAAAACGATAAGACTGCTTATATGTACAACAGACTACTGCCTCACGAAGTGATGTGATTTGTTTTTCACTTGTGTTTTACATGGAAGGTAATAAGAATTAATTTTATGTTGATATATTATGTTAATTACATAATAATAATAATTTTTTTTAAATAAATATAACATATACTTTCTTATCTCCCCATCCATTGAATAAATGATAATGTTGTTCGTTTGTACGGCGGACTACCACCTCGCGAAGTGATGTGTTTCATTTTTCACTAACATTTTACATATAAGGTAATAAATGATAAATTTAATGAATATATTTTTATATATGAAATGATATTTATTCTAGGAAATTATTATATAACCACTTCCTTACCCTCTTCACTCGTTAAGGAAATGATAATGTCACTCATGCGTATGTACAACCTACCATCTCCCAGAAGTGATATGATTCATTCTACATGTTCAAAATTAAATAATGATTCTAAAGTTTCTATATAATGGAAAATTATATTTATAACATTAATATCATTCTGGATATTATGTAATTATACCCTATATTTGAGATCCAAAACTTTCACAATAAAACATGAATGAGAAAACGAGAAAATTAACACCTGAAACAATAATGATAACGAAGGATTGTTAATGAATGAGTGATAAGATGTTATAAAATGTATCATATATGATATTATAAATATTAATATGATTCTTTTATATTTTAATAAATTTTTTAAAACCACTATATAGGAGTTTAAAGAGTACTCAACTAAAGTAAAGTGTGAGGTAAGGGTTTTTTTAACTCAATTACATTCATTGAGTTATACGTATACTTTAATGATTATATGATCAAAATATTATGAAAGAAATGAAATTTGATTACTTTATGTTGTAATTTCACTTTTATTTTTGTGGACATACATTTTTTACACATAATCACATCATTTATTAATTCTCACATAAATGGTATTAACTTTGTAAGAGTTTCATATCAAAACATCATTCATTGAGACACATATTATATTATGCAACCATTTTATTTTATATTGTGTATACACTACCCCCTTTAATATTATATCATGAATAATTCATACTTATTTTTTAATTTATAATTCACTTCCTTTATTCCTGGTGTTTATGATTTAAAAAATAACAAAGTAGTAAGGGTTTATGTTTTAATCTCATCCAAATGCTTGAATTCCCATTATTGGAAATTATTTGATCATTGCCTAATAAAACCATTCCATTTTATTTTCATCTGGTTATTACATAAATTTACAAGTAAAAACACCATTTTTATATCTTTGGTACTTATACATATTTGGAAATGTTTTTAAGGAAAATTTACTTTATTCCTCTATTTGGATGAAAACCCTTTCTCTTCCATGTCTATGTTTTATTTCAAGTTTTTTTAAAAAAATGGTTGAAATATTTTCTATTGTTTTTTAATGTATTTTTTACTAATGTTTGAATTTTTACAAAATCGTTTAAAAGGAATGTCCCTGTCATTTTCTGAACAGGGTACTTTTTAATTTTTACTAAAAATGTGAAAGGAATCTTTTTTTAACATGTATGGCATGAATGATATTTTCCACCATCATGACCATTATTTTTATTGAATATTACATTATAAGTTTCCAATTATATTTTCAAAGAAAAGGGTTTCCACAATATTTTTTGACTTTTAGTTTTTCAAAATTATTTTATAAAATGGAATGGTTATTTTCCACAAGAATGTTTTTAATATTTTTAAACGAATTTATATTCATAGAAGAAAAAAACCTTTAATATTATAGAATACTTATAAATTATATATATATATATATCCCCCACATGTATACCTAGATTACTCTTCCTTTTATGGGGTAATACAATAATTATTCTCATTTCTTAAATTCCTTCATTATGAAATTTAATTTGATTATGATATGAAGAAAGATTATATAAACCATTTCATTTCCGTAGGAAATTATAATAATTATGCCTTTTGATTGATTTACTTATGTGGTACACATATTCATGTACATGAAATGAATGTTATGGGTGGGTCCATAATTATATATCCCTCCAATTCATTGTGTAATGTTTTAGTTTCATGAGACGCCATTCATGGGATTAGGGAGTTAACCTAATCAATTATGGGAATCTTTCCACTATGTGATGTTTTATTGGTAGTTATCATTGACTTATGTATATTTCATGTCTTATATTCCTTATACATTTCCTATGATTCCATGATATTATGATACTATTCTCTTTATTTAATTATTCCACTTGATTACTCATATGACTTCTATTTTATGATATCATGTTATACCTTTGAATCAAATGTTATTATTCATTATCATGTTTATTCTCTTACTGGGTTTTTTAGCTCACCCCATTCTTTCATGTATTCCCCAGGTTATCCAATGTAGTTTTAGGATCTTGAATGTATTTAGGATTTCACTATGGAGAATAAAATAATGATACCATTTTTGATTCCTTTTATATATTAAGAACCTAGTCTTCCAAATACACTATGCCTTTACAATCCTTATGTTTTGTTAATGGATATTTATATTTAAGAATCATGTAATAATATGTGTAAAATTTTTAGGTTCACTATAATAATTTCCCATAATAGGATCCCCTATTGGTGTGTTGATATGAGTGTTCACACATTTACATGCAGTTGTGATCACTGATGAGTAGTGTAAGGATCCTTTAGCTTGAAACTAATGTACTGTAGGGATTTTGATTGTGCTACTTTCTTTACTTGATTTTATTATACAAGTAATTGATTATAAAACTATTTTAATAATTATATATGATTTATATAATTTTTTTATATAAAATTTTCATTTAATAATGTTTTGAGACATCTTCCATCAAATGTTTTGAAATCATGTTTTGTTTTAAAATATGTAAATAATTTTCCATGCCTTATTTTATTTAAATTGATATCATAATTGGTTTATTGTTATGGTATTGCTTATAGAACACATAGTGATACCTTACTAGGGTATTTAGATCATACCCTACCTTTACCTTCTTTAATTTGTAGATTATCCTATGCGAGGTCCGAGAAAAGGGAAAATGCCTTTTGGAGGTGGGGGTTTTCCTTGATCTTTGGGACCTAGAGACATGGAGGTAATCAGTGGATATGTTATCCACTTGTTTCATGGGTAGTTTTGATATTTATATTGGATTTTTTTTTGTACTTTAATGATGTACTATTTTGGGTTTTGTTTACCTATTTGATTCTAGTACTTTCTCCTTGTGAAGTGTTGATCATACCGACTTGTATCTTTATCTACCACTATTTTGTGGTAAAAACTATTCCCTCCATTTTCATGTATATTTTAGGTGCTAGTTTCCAACCCATGAGGATCTGAAATTCCCTTTGGGTCTTGTCAGACACAACTCAGGTATTAGGGTACTAGAGTATATGGAATGGTTCATGATAAATCCCCACATGCATGGGTTATATATATATATATATATTCCCATAAAGTGATTCATATAGATCCATTTATATGCTTGAGTGGAAGCTATTATTATAGGATAACTTGACCATAAAAATATGTTAACCCCATCATCCTTTGAAGTCCATTGAGAAACCTCTTAACCTATTTTTAATTTTCTAGATAGTTTGTTTTGATTAACCATCAGTCTGGAGGTGATTATCCATAATGATGTTTAACCTGTTGTTTAGAGCATATTGGAGAATTTTTCTAAAACATGCAGGTATACCTTGGATCTTGATGAGATATAATCAATATTTTTTTACATTTAGCCTCACATATTCTATAATGTATATCATTAAAAGTTGATCGAGTTATAATTCCTCTTGAATAATAATTAAATGAGTAGTATTTGTAAGATGGTCCACTATAACCGATATGAAATTATTACCATTGGATTTATTGGGAATAACTATGTCAAAATCCATAGTGATGTTTTCACATTTACATATTGATATGGATAATGGTTTCATCATCCCCTTGACTTTTTCTTTTTTATCCTTCACTCACTGATATGCCAGACACATTGATGTATATTCTAATATCTCCTTCTTCATGTTGTCCCATAAATAGTGTTCTTGAATATCATAATGTATCTCTGTGATTACTGGGTGGATAGAAAACGTTAATCTATAAAAATCATTTAGAATATTCTTATTTATATGTGGATTTGATGGTACACATAGTATTGAACCAAATTATTCAACCATTTCTTCATAAATTTTTAACTTTTAAGATTTTCCTTTTCATATAGAATTAAATTTCTTATTTACTTACATATTATACCTTCAAGAATATTTAATTTTCACTAGAGGGGATGGTTGAAAATCATTTGAGAAAGGATTGATGATATCCCGTCCTTTATGATTCTCATGTTCATACTTTGAATTTATAAGATGACTAGATTCCTCTTAATACTTATATAGGATAATATTGTAGGATCCATTATACTTAGAGAATCAACCACTTTATTTTATTTCCTAGGATGGTAGTGGATTGAGTAGTCTAATCCCCAATTATATCTGACCATATTTGTTGGTTCATATTAATCTCTTTATGTGTAAATATATACTTGAGGATCTTATGATACAAATATATTTCACACTTATCCCCATAGAGATAATGCCTCCAAATTTTTAATGTGAATATTACTACATCCATCTCCAGTTTTTGCATTGAATAGTTATTCCCATTAAAATTCAATTGCCTTGAGTAATAGGCTATCACTTTGTCATTTTTTATAGGTAAACATCTCAAGACCTTTTTTGAAGCATCTATATATTCCATAAATAATTCCAAACTTGAGTGTAGTATGAGGACCAGTGTAGTGATTATCATTGTTTTTATCTACCTGAAGCTCTCTTTGTATTCATTGGTCTAGAAAAAATTCACTCTATTATGAGTTAGATTGGCCAACAGGTTTAAAAATCATGAGATGTTCTTCAAAAATTATCAATATCACCAAGTTAGTTTAAGGAAATTGTGGATCTTTGTTATAGATATTATTCTGGGACAATCCTCAATTGTCCTTATCTTAGAAGTATATATAGATACACCTTTTCTAAGTATAACATTCCATAATAATGACACTTCATCCATCCAAAAATCTTATTTACTTTACTTTTCACATATATTTTTCTTTCGTAAAGTTCTTAGAAAATTAATCAAATTATTTTTATGTTCCTCCGTGATGTTAGAGTATATCATAATATCATCTATAAATAATACCATATATTTGTTGAGGTAATCTATAAATACTATATTAATTAAGACCATGAATATTTATAAATAATTAATGAGTCTGGAGAGAATCACTATGAAATAATAGTGTCCATACCTTGTTATAATGGTATTCATGGGAATATCTTCCTTCTTTACCATTAGTTTGAGATATCTTAACCAAAGTTACACCATAGAGAAGTACTGGTCCCCACATAATTGATAGAAAAAGTACTCAATACAAGATATATGATACTTTTTCTTTATCATTATTTTTTGGAGTTCATGATAATCAATGCATAGGTGCATTGAAGCATCTTTCTTTTTAGTAAAGAGGAATAATACACCCCATGGAAAAACACTCACATGTATAAAACCCTTATCTATATTGTATTTTAGCTTCTTATTCAGTTATTATAACTCAATGGTGTCCATTATATAGGGAGTCTTTTATATGGATAGAGATACAAGTATAATTTGAACCAAGAACTCAACCTCTTGGTCACGAGTAAGACCATAAAAATCTTCAGGGAATACATCAATATAGTCCCTCACATTGGGCAAATCTTAGAGAATGTTTCTCTTAATTGTCTTAATCATTTTAGAAATATATTCTTTCTCATAAGGAAATAAAATCCACATTTGAGAATAAGTTCCCAAAATAGATTCATCCCCCTCCTTACACTAGTATAAAATTGGAGGTTGAATTGAGATATGGAGGGCTATTTCCCTCTCTTGAATGTTTTTGTTGGATTTATAGAGGGACAACCAATCCATACCCAATATAAAATCAAATTACACAAAAGGAAGTTTGAAAAGGTTAGCTGGGAGGTTTAATCCACGAACATTTATTATTGAGTATTTTTATACCTGGGAAGAAATAATTTCCCCATCCACTATTCTCAAAGATAACTCAACCTTGATGTTTTGAGATGGTGTTTGAATAGTTTTACTAAACTTTCATTATATGAAAGAGTGTATAGAACCATAATCATATAAGACATTTGAAGTTCATGAATGGATAATGAGCGAACCATTCAACATTTGATTTTGGTTCTAATCATTTACTATATCCAAAATAAACTTAGGGATTATAACCCTCAAACTAATAAGCATATAAAAATGAAATTATAAACTTAGAAGTAATAACTTATAAATGAAATGTATATAATAATTTATGAGTATATATGTTTCAATTTAGGTTATATATTTTCATTTTCCTATCAAGATCTCTAACATAATAATCTATTCAAGTGGTTCATATTGGTTTGTGAAGAGTTTGTGAATTTACCAAAGAAAATACCCTAAGATTGTCAAACAAAGTGTGAAACAACATCTCTTGTCTTGCACTGGGTACAAGTCAAGTTAATACCCAATGAGCCCATTTAGGGTTATTACTATAGGTATATATTTTCAAGAGCCTTATTTAATTGTAGTATCAAAACATGGATGTATTTTATTGGAAACTACTTACTCTATTATTTACATAAATGTTATGATATTTTCCTATGCTTAGATTTACCCCTAGTGGTTTTTATTAAATTATTTTTATCATGATCCCCAAAAAATGACTAGTCATTTCTTTGATAAAAACTATAGTGACCCAAGTCTCTTTCACATATTATTAAATGATTTTTAACATAAAAATATATAATAATCAAAACCAAATAATGGAGAGACCTAGTGTATTTGAGGGACTAGGTTCATAATACATTAAAATTAGACTAAAAAACAAAATTATTTTATTCTCCATAATGATATCCTAAACAATTTGATATTCTAAAACTATATAGGATAACTTGAGGAATACATAAAAAAATGGGGTGACCTAAAAATCCAAGTAAGAGAATAAACATTATAAAGAAGCATAACATACGAATCAAGTGACATATCATGATATAATAAGATGAAAGACACATGAATGATCACATGGAGTCATGGAATAGGTTTGAAAGAAACATAAGATCAATACATTATTGGAATGTGCCAACAAAATAGAACATGACATATGTATCAAGGATAATCGCCAAGACAACATTACATGGTGGATAGAGTCCCATCATAGATTAGGTTTACTTATTAATACAATATATATCATATCATGAGACACAAACATTACCAATTGGATTAAATCATTATTTGGGTTCACCCATAATAACATGTATATGCATATATTTTCCATGTAAGGAAATCAAACATAATCCATAAGCATTAGAAAAACCTATGGAAATGAATTGGGTTATGAAATCACGTGTTATAACATTTCAAAAATTCATATCATAATGAATTCATAAAATAAAGTATTAAATAATTCATGTATGTTTTTAGATTAAAAAATAAAAATATTACATGAAAATGATGTCCAAGTGAATTGAAGACATAAAAAATGAGTTTAAAACTAAATCTAGAAATATTTATTTTAAGCGTGGTTTTAGGAAAAAGGGTAGATAATACTTAGAGGTTAAGGGAATAATAATTTCCATAAAACCAGAAATTAATTAAAATGGTTTTCTGTGATAAAATGGGGTTTTTAGAAACCATGGAAGGTTATGAAAATTTCATTGAGTGGTACTTTAAATGAGGCAAGAAAACAGAGAAGCTCCCTTTAATCGCCTCTACTTAATCAAAGAAATTGAGAAGAGAATGTTTAAAAAATGTATATCCCCATATATTATAAGTGATTTAAAAAAGGTATATATTCATTAAATATATATATAATATAAAAACAAAATAATAAGAATAGAGGGATAAAGTGAGGTAAAGAGAGAGAATTCATAACAAATGAAAATAGGGTGGTTCAGAGAGATCCCTTACCTCGTGTCCAGATTCATTTTTCACTTTCACTTAACCACCTAAATAATCAAATTAGATTTATTACATACAATATTGATATAATTATATAAATATATTATATTTATTATCATGATTTTGTGTTAGTTTACAATAATTTAATCGAGGTATCGTTTCTGAAGACACTATCCTATGGTCGTTTGTTTCATGGTTCTAAGATCATATTAATTTGTGAATAATTATTAAATTTGTTATCAAATAGGACTAAAACTATAGAAGTAAAATTAATTAATATTAATTTCCTTTTATAAATTTAAATGTTCTCAAATATCCCTATGTGTTTTCACATAGAGACGATTAATTTAATATAAACATTATTGTTATACGGTATGTTCATTTAAGCGGGTTTATCGACCATTATGAAATGAATTATATTTATTTAAATAAATATTATCGATTCATTAAAAACATTAAATAAGTTATAATATAATTATTATCATCATATTTGACCATAATATTATTTCTATAACTAGTCAAGAAGGTTGTGGAGAAAAACGAAGTATGTCATTCATGGTGGCGGTGAACCAACCATATTGTGAACAAAATTTTCATTTTAGAATGAAATGAGAATAAGATGGAATATGGGTATTACATTAACACAATAACATTTAAATATATTAATTATAATGGAGTAATTATGTCATTTTGGATAAATTTTTGTTGGAGGGTGAGGAGGAAGAGAAGTTAAAACACTCGATTTAGCGTATTACTTTCTCCTTTGGATTTCTCCTCTTAGAATTATCATTAAGGAAAATTGAATTGGTCTTTTGATGAGACCAATGATTATAGGGATGTGTATGGAGAGATATAGAGAGAATTTATAATAGATTTTACAAGTTAAGTATGTTAGAGTGTGCAAGAAGGAGAGGTGATGAGTGATGTTTTTAAGGGGATGAGAGGATTTTTTTTGAATATTATATTCATTAGTTTATTATTTTAGCTCAATAATATCAATAGTGATGAATATTGTGACTATATATAGTAATTAGTTAATGTGAGTTTGAACCAATCGTTTCCTACATCTACCATAACTCATTAATTCATGTATTTAACTTATAATGTTAAATATCGTATTTTATTGTATTTCACTATTCACAAAAAAATCAACTATTCTAGAAAAAAATAAAAATTCAAACTAAAATTTTTCAAAATTTATATTAAAAAATTGAAATCTATTTTATGAAAATAATTTTCTATATATGTGATTTTTTTAAAATAAAATCCTTATTTTTTTGAAAAATTACAATTTTAACATTATGATCAATTTTTTGACCCTTTGAAAAGTTATTTATAGTATCATAAAATTATATTATCATTATAATACAAATTAATAATTTTTTTATAAAAATATTTTATGAAAATTAATTTTATTTCAAATAATTATATTTATTTTAAAAATATAAATAAAATATATGTGTTTTATAAAAATTTAAACACATATTTTATCATCTTTAAAAAATTTATTTATTTGTATCATGATCTAAGTTTTATATATTTTCATTTCACAAGGTAACTAAATATCATTTTGAAATTATATAGGTTTGGTTGCTATTATAATGATCATGTTACTATTCTTAAAGGTCAGATTATTATTCCAATATTTAGATTGATATATCAACGGTTAGATTTGTAGCTATCATATGACTCTCCTAATTTCTATAAATAATCATATTTCATTTATTATTTATTCACTTATATTTTTTTTCAAAGTTATATATTTTCATTTTCATAATGAATATTGCATTACTAATATGCTGTTTCATTTTTATAATATTTTTCATGAGTACGATCATTCTGGGTGATCAAGTAGATCCAAATTTTCATATTATAGTTACCTTATTTTATATTTTTTTATCCTATTGTAATAATTTAAATTATTATTACCATATCAAATATCTAAATATAATGTTAAAATCAATATAATTAAAGGTTTTTGGTTTTATCATTTGGTGCATGTGCGTTATACAATACTATATTACTAAATATTACCCATTTGTATAATCAAAAGGGAAATTCTATTGATAAAATTTTAGGTCATTACATGATGATGGCAGTAGGTGGATAATCCATAGTTATGTAGGTATGGGTGTATAATCATGTTGTAACACCCAAATATTCCATAGTATGTTTATTTTAAACAAATTCAATAGCTTGCGTTGCGCGTAACATTGAGTTCGAGTGAACCATAATCTATCAAACTAGCCATTTAAAAAGCAACTATCAATAGTATTAACCACATTATTAAGTTCTTAAATTTTATTTTTCAAAATATACTTCATTTATGAATTCATAATATCAAAATTATCTTAGGGTAAATTTTTGGTATTTTTATGAAAAGTTGTAATTTTTGATGAATAGTGAAAAATACTGCATTATTGTTAAAAACCAACTTTTTCATTTAAAAAATTATTTTACTTTAAGTTTATTTTAAAGTCACAATAGATAAATAATAAATATATTATCCTAATTTAGGTCATTTTAATCATTTTTATATATAAAAATTTATTTAACTTATGAACGTCTCTTTTACACACCTTCTCGCCACATCTACAAGATTAGCATTAAAAGTAATTTTTTCATTTATGTGATTTGAATTTCAAAAAAAAATATACATACATGGTTGTAATTAGTGTGAAATTTTTGATTTAATAGGATAAAATAATTTTTTCGGTAAATTAAAACTTTAGTAAACTTTTATTTATTAACCATGGTTAAGAGTTAATCAGGTAATTAAAGGTAAACAAAACAAAATAATATTATTATAAAATTTCCCTAAAACTTGTCCTCACTTCATTAGATAAGTGTTTTTAGGAAAAAATAAACCTTAGGCCAAAAATATGATCCCTTTTAAGTCACTTTTTTCAGATTATGACATTTATTATATTTTATTTAAAAAAGAGTTAAAAATGTCATACTCAAACTTTTAATAACTAAATCATTTTTAATATAGAGTAATATAAAAGTTAAATTCAACTATAAATATTCATTTAAAATCTAATAAAATTAAATTCATCATGATAATTTGTTTTTAATTTTTGGATAAGAATAATTTAATTAAAGACTTGCATAATAATGATGCAATAATTGTTTTATCAATGGAAATATCAAATAAATGATATTGAAAATATTAAAATAAATATAAATTGTCATAATTAGTTAAATACAAGAATTTTATAGATAAATTAGACATGTTAGTTACATATTTAAATTATTTATTAAAATTTATCATGTTTTTATAATATTTTTTAAAAATGAAAATAGTGAATATTATCAAAATTGACAAAAATGACATTTTAAATTAAATAATATTTTATTAAATGAAATAAAATTAATAAAAATATATATTTCATCCAAATAACTAGTATAATTTTAATTATGTCCTAAATTATCCAATTTAGGTTCTTTTGGATTTTTTTAGTAACTATATTAACCCTATAGTATAAAAAGACAAGTAGTTATGGTAAGAGTTAAACAATTTAACTAAGGGTTAAATCCAAAAGGTATGGTTAATATTATGAGCTAAACATGTCTAAAATTCATTATTTTAGAGGATTTAGACCCATACTCATCTTATAATCTAAATAAATCACTTTGTAGATATTTGAAATCGAAAATCAATTTATATTAATTTAATAGTTTTGGAGTTTCTAAAAGTTCCCCTCCCCTCTCTTATAAAAGGTAACCTATCTTTATCTTTTATTAAAACCTATAAATACATTTTTAATAGCCAAAAAATAAAAATTTATACTTAAAAATTCACTCACTTAATCCTAGAGGCCATAATTTGGGAAGAAATACAACCTAAGAAGTCATTTTTTACAAATCAAAAGGAGATACTTGAAGAAGAAGTAATTGTTTTACCAATTCAATCCAATTTATTTACTTATTATACTTTATCATCCTATGTTGTTTTCATAATAAATTAATAAATCTTGTATCATATACATGATTATATTTTATTATGATTATGCGAAAAACCTATTCCTCCTTTTATCTATCCCATGAATAACAATTTCACCATGGGTGCATACGTATGGCTTACCGTATGAAAGTCATGGTGTAATTTTTTATTCAAAAATAATTTATTTTTATGGTAATAATAGATAAAAATAATTAATATAACCTGATAATTATTTTTCACAGTTAATATACCATCCAATTCTATACCATTTATGCATTAAGGGAATGATATCGTCGCTCGTGCGTACGTATGACCTACCCTATCCACGACGTGATGAGATTCAGCCTCCACTACAACCATTTAAGAATAATTATGAAAATATATATAATGAATGAATATAATATTTATTAAATTATTATCATTCTAGATATGAATAATATATATCCGATTCATAAGAAACAAGAATTACATGATAAAATAAACATAAGAAAATGAAGCAATTCACGCTCAAAATAATGATAAAAATGAAATATTATTAAGAAAACAATATAAGAGGATCATATATGATATCATAAAAAATGTATATAGTTATGTTATTACTTAATAACATTATTTAACCATTATAAATGAGGTTAAAGGAGATTATGATGTAAGGATTGATATCACAATCTCTTTATTATTTGATATTTCTTTTACATAAGAATTCACAGGGGCATATTTATCATCCAGGTCGATGTTTCTTAAAAATATATTTCAAAACATTATTATTATTCTTTTAAAATTTTTTAAAGATATTTTTACCCATGTTTGATTTTATAAAAATGAATCTTTTTTCATTTTCCTTATGGGATACTTTATTGGACTTTTTTGACAAAGTATGAGAAGAATGGTTTTTTAACTTATACAACATGAGCGGATTTTTACACCATTGTAGAACCTTAATGTTTTAAATATTCCTTTACAATCTCACAAGATTATTTTCAATGAAAATATTTTCTTTTTAAATTGTATGAAATTTTAAATAACTATTTTCTATAAAAGGTGTATTTATCTAAAGAAGTTTCTAATGATTTTACTAAGAACATTTTCATCTATGTAAACATCCTTTATCGGATCTTATGATTAATTATAGTTGATTTATTATAATATAACCTATCATATTGTCTTAAAGGGTTTATGAATAGTTTTACTATGTATGTTCAATTTTATACCATTCATGGTTTATAAATAATGTATTAAAATTTTGTATGGTAGTTTTGATATGAATGTTTATGTTGGTTATGTTTTAACCCTATCATAATAGTAATTTATTGGATTTAGTAAGTGATGGGTAGGGACCGCTATAGCCCCAGGATGAATCGATAGGTCTAATGAGATAAAATAGTTTGTATTTTTACCCATTTATTTATGATCTTAGCATGAGGCCTTTATGGTATATTTATGATGCCCAAAATTATGCATTCCCTCATTATGAGATTAGTTATTGATATTACATGTGATTATTTGGATAGTAGAATATCCATGTGAATGTTTAAATGAAATTATTTGATTAATTATTTCCATATTATTTTCAAAATTATGTTTAAGAGGCTTTTATTTCAGTTTTATACCTTGCCTTAAAATTTTATGTTTATTTATGATAGCTTACGCTATATTATTTATCCTCATTGAGCATCTGATCTCACCCCTTTCTTATGCTTCATTTTCCTTAGGATGTAAATAGGTATATTATGACCGACCTTTAGGAATATTCTAATGTATATGAGTGTTTTCAATGAATGTACTATACTGTTTCTTATTTCATGATGTAATATAAAATTTAGGTTTGTATCTAGTTTTTTCAAGGCTACTAAACTAATCGGTCCTTTTGGATTTGATTTATTATGATCATGATAATGTAATAAAATAATTCACCAAATTCGAGCTTCTGGGGTCAGGGCATTATAGTTGGTATTGAAGGAAGTTTAGTAGAAACCTTGGAAACTAGATTTAGAAAACATAGATTGGGGAACATATCACTAAGATAAACATTGAAGATAAGTATGTAAGAACATCCTAGAATTTTGGTAATGTAGAGATTATATGAGTATTACTAGAAAATATATCCATGTATGGATATTAAAAGTGGATGTGGTTCTGTCATAGATATACCTAGGGGTGAAAACTCTGACAAGGTGTCCCAAGCCTGACTTGGGGTAACCCAGTACATGACAACATGCCTTACTGTGCACCAGGTTTGACAATACAGGGGATATGATTAGGATAATTCACATTTTATTTGAGAACCATTATGAAGGGTTTAAAATTAAATATGTCCCCAAAAAACCATTTTTATGATTATGAGATTAGATATTCATACTTTTTTTAATTTATGTTACGTATTTTGAAATTATACATTATGATTAATAACCTAATCTAGTGAATATTGTTGTTTAGAAATATTTAATAGTAGGAGAAATGGAAATTGTATCAACACATGTAATCAATATAGGTATTTACCTCTAATGAAAGATAATGATGTTGGACCAGGAGATGCAACTGGCGCTAAACAAATTATAACTATACTGGGACAACTGAATCAGGTAATGAATAATAACCTTACTTGTATGGAGCATCTTGATCCATAATTTGAAGGATCAATGTTAGACCACTTAATGAGACAAAATCCTCCAAAATTAAATGGGAATAGAAATCCATTTATAGTTGAGCAATGAATAATTTGCTTAGAGAAAATATTTCCTACTCTAGGGAGTAACTAAATGGAAAAAGTTTTCATGGCGGTTTATCGTCTCTCAGAAGATGCTGATAAATGGGGGTCAATAATTCAAAACAATAAGGAGGATTAATAAATAGAAAATATAGAATGGATGGAATTTGAATAAATCTTCCTAGAAAAATAATTCCTTCATGATTAACGAGTAGATATGGAGAAGTAATTTCTGAGACTGAGGCAGAAGGAGGATAAGAATATTGCAAAGTATGAAGCTAACTTTACAAGGTTAGTAAGGCATGATGCAGACTAAAAAAATATCCCAAGAAGTAATATTAATTGATTCTTTTATGGGTTAAAACCATTCCTTTTATGGGAACTGATCTCATAATGTGTCTTATTTTATGAAGATATAGTCTCATATTCTATTAAGATAGAAAAGGAATTACCTAAGTCTTATGACTTTAATGGAAATCAATAGAAGAAGAGGGATGCTAAAAATTATGGATTGGGAAATATGGAAAAGGGGAAGATGGGAATAATTGACTTTTCGTCCTACAAGAAATGTGGAAAGAAACATCATATAACATGCCTATTAGGGATGGGATTTTGTTACAAGTGTGTAGAAAAGGCCACCATGCCCAAAATTGAAAGGGAAAGTAAAAAACTACAAATACTCAATTCTATAATTGTAAAAATATGTGACATTATGAAAATGATTGTCCTAAGTGTTAAGGAAACATTAACCAGAAAATTCCAAGGGAGAAAGGACATGATTTTGCGATCAAAACTGCTGAGGTTAAAGTTCCTAATGATGTGGTGAAAAATACTTTAATCATCTATTAAAATTCCAAAAAAATATATTTTTTATTCTAGATCCTCACATTTCTTTATATCTTCTCAGTTTTCTTTAAAAATTAGATATTACAATTCATATTAACAATGGATTTGTCAGTCAAAACCCCTAGGGGAAGTTTCATTGTAATAAAGATGTGCCAGGAAGTTACCATTGTGGCATATAGACATGATTTATCTTCTTAATTTATCATCATACCTACGGTCGACTTTGATATAATCCTCAGTATGGACTAAATATCAAAATATGTTGCAAAAAGTTATTGTAAGAAGAATGAAGTTATGATTTGAGAGAAAGATGTAGAATCCATTATCTTTGGATTTGAAACTTCATTATCTGATTCTTATCTAGATCCACCACCTGTAGCTATTCTAAATAAAATTCTTGCTGGGAAAGAGAAAATATAATCCATGAGTGAAGAAAGAAATATTCAAATTAAGGATGTACGTATTGTACAAAAATATATTCATGTACTTCTAGAGGACTTACTTGGACATCCTCCAGGGTAGGAAGTTGAGTTTTTATTGATTTAATCCCTGATACAAGACCAATATCAAATACTCCTTATAGAATAACCACAATGGAATTAGTAGAACTGAATAAAAATCTAGAGGATTTGATTAATAAGGGATTTATTCTCCTTAGTGTTTCTCTATGGGGATCCCCTATTATTTTTGTAAATAAGAAAGATGGATCAATGAGACTATTCATTGAATATTGAGAAATCAATACTATTACTATAAATAAAAAGTATCCTCTGCCTCACATTGATGATTTTTTGATCAACTTCATGGAGATCAATATTTTGTAAAGATTGACCTTTATTATAGATATAACCAATTGTGTTTATAGAAGGAAGATATTCAATAGATAGCATTAAGATCCAGATATGAACATTACAAGTTTACAGTAATTCCTTTTGAACTAACTAATGCACCCTATGTTTTCATGGATCTAATGAAAATAGTGTTCAAGGAA
The DNA here is from genome assembly GCA_963277665.1 of Viscum album. Taxonomy (NCBI): domain Eukaryota; kingdom Viridiplantae; phylum Streptophyta; class Magnoliopsida; order Santalales; family Viscaceae; genus Viscum; species Viscum album. The sequence goes on along the minus strand of OY728146.1, from coordinate 634,631,333 downwards.
TATCTTAGTGATTTTTTTGTAGTATTTATTGATTATCTCTCAGTAAACTCAAAAATCTACGAAGACCATGATAACCACTTGAGGATTGTTATGAAGACTCTTAGAAGAAATTATATATATGGTAAGTTTAGTAAGTGTGAATTTTGGATTCATGAAATTTATTTTCTTGGACATATTGTCTCAAAGAATGGAATCTATGTTGATCCTAAAAAGAAAAAGGAAATCCAAGAATGGCCAGCACCAAGGATCATAACCAAGGTACATAGTTTTATTGGTTTAGCAGGTTACTATCGACATTTTGTCCATAATTTTTCCCGATTGGCTAACCCATTAACCAAGATCACTGGTAAAGGGGTTAAATTAGTTTGGACAAAAGAGTGTGAAGAATGTTTAAAAAATTGAAGAGAATATTATTAAATTATTCTATCTTGACTTTACCATCTGGAAATGATATGTTTTTTATTTATAGTGACACATCGAGGAAAGGACTTTATTGTGTTCTTATGCCGAATGATATGGTTATTACTTATGCATTAAGGAAATTAAAAATTCATGAAAAAAACTACCCAACTCATGATATTGAGTTAATTGCAGTAATCTTTGCTCTGAATATATGAAGACACTATCTCTATGGTGAAATATGTGAGATATATAATGATCTCAAGAGATTTAAATATTTTTTCTCATAGAAAGAACTCAACATGAGACAAAGGATATGGCTTGAGATACTTAATAATTATGATTTCACAATACACTACCACCTAGGGGGGAATAAGGTGGCAAATTAATTGAGTTGGAAGGACCATGTAGTTCTAGAAAAATGAGAGTTTAAAGGGATCCTATGTTCATGGATCTAGTAAATATGGATATGATAATTATCATTGAAGGTGAAACATTGCTACTTTTTCAAATGGTTTCCAAACTATATTTACTATAAAGGATAAATATTTCTCAGTATAATGATGATGATTTTCAAAAGAAAATTAAAGCCGTGAATGATGGGATATTGATTGAATTTGTATATAAAGATGAAATTTTGAAATCTGGGAAGAGGCTCTATGTTCCCTCTATAACTGAGCTAAAAAGGTAATTATTGGATGATTCTCATAGATCTAATTTCTCTATAAACCTTGGTAACACTAACATGTATAGTAATTTAAAGAAAATTTTTGGTGGGACACCAAAATTTATAAAAATGTTTTAAGATGTTTGATTTTATGATAAGCGAAGGTTAAGATACAATGTATTAAAGGAATCCTGAAACCTCTTCCTATAACTATATGAAAATGGGATAAAATTAAAATGAAATTTTTCACTGGATTACCAAAGACTCTAAGAAGGAATGAATATGGGTTATTTTTGATCACCTTACCAAATCAAAAAATTTTCTTACTACAAGAGAAGATTTATCTCTTGAATACCTAAAAAAACTCTATATCAATGAAGTTGTAAGACTTCATGGTGAACCTCTAACGATCATGTCTGATTGAGATCCCCATTTTACATCAAATTTCTAGAAAATTCTTTACAAGGATCTAGATACTGAGCTTCATTTGAGAACTTCCTACCATCCTCAAACTGATGGGAAATCATAAAGGACTATCCAAACTTTAGAATACATGTTGAGATATTTCTCACATGACTTTAATGGTATGTTGGATCATTATTTACCTTTGGTATAATTTTCCTATAAAAATATCTTCCATTCAAGTATTCAGATGGTACAGAATGAAGAATTATAGGGAAAGAGATGTTGTACACAAACTTGTTCGGTGGAAGTTGGTGAAATGAAGCTTGTAGGCCTAGAACTTGTAGAGGAAACAACAAAAAAGTAAATACTATTCAAACCCATATCAAAATAGCTCAATGAAAGAAAAATAGAATTATCAATAACTGAAGGAAGGATTTGTAATTTCAAGTGGGAGATCATGTTTTCTTGAAGGTATCTCTATGGAAAGTTGTTATAAGATTTGGTAAAAAGGGTAAATTAAGTCCCAAGTATATTATACCTTTTTAAATTCTAGAAGTAATTGGAAATTTATCTTACTATTTAGAAATTCCGCCAAGTCTCTCCAAAGTTCATGATGTGTTTCTTGTATCAATGTTAAGGAAATACACGATAAACCCAACACATGTACTCACCTATAAAGAAATAGAATTAGAACATGATCTATCTTATTGTGAAGAGCCTATCAGGATTATTGATACTAGGGAATGAGTGTTGAGGAATTGGATGACTGAATTGGTAAGGGTTCTTTGGGGAAATAATAAAATGGAAGAGGTGATGTGGGAGCCTGAGGAATTTATGATGAAGAACCTCCAGAATCTTTTTATGAGGTGATATTAGGGAAATTTCAAGGATAATTTTTTTTGAAATAGGGAATAATATAGCACCCAATGATTCCATGTTATGTTTTTTTAAATAAATTCAAGAGTTTGTGCTACATGCAGCACCGATTTTGAGCGCACCGCGATATATCAAACTAGCCGTTTAAAAAGAAGCTATGAATAGTATTAAACAAATTATGAAATTATGAAATTTCTAAATTTTATTTGTTAAAATAGACTTCATTTTTGAATTTGGAATATCAAAATTGTCTTAGGGTTAATTTTTGGTATTTTTCGAAAAGGTTTCAATTTTTGATGAATAATGAAAAATACTGCATTATTGTTAAAAACCAACTTTTTCATTTAAATAATTATTTAATTTAAATTGATTTTAAAGTCACAATATGTAAATAATACATAAATTAACCCAATTTAGGTAATTGGAATCATTTTTATATATAAAAATTTATTAAACTTTTGAACATCTCTTTTACCCGCCTTCTCGCCACATCCACAGGATTAGCATTAATAGTAATTTTTCTGTTTATATGAATTGAATTTAAAAAAATGGAAAAAAATTTTATAATTAGTTTTAATTTTTTTGATTTAATAGTATCAACTTAATTTTTTTGAGAATATTTACTTTAATAAATTTTTATTTATTTACAAGGGTTAAAAGTTAATCCGGTAATTATAGGTAAACAAAATAATATAATATTATTATAAAATTTCCCTAACACTTGTAATAACTTTATTGGATAAGTTTTTTTCAGAAAAAATCAACCTTATTATAAAAATATGACCCTTCCTAAGTCACTTGTGTTAGATTATGACATTTATTATATTTTTTATAGAAGAGTTAAAAATGTCATACTCAAACTTTGAATAACTAAATAATTTTTAATATAAGGTTATATAAAAGTTAAATTAGACTATAAATAGAAATTTTCAAGCTGATAAAATTATATTCATCATATATTTTTTTAATTTTTAGGGAATAAATAATTTAATTAAATTATTGCATAATAATGATGCATTAATGGTTTAATCAATGAAAATATCAAATAAATGATATTAAAAATAATAAAATAAATATAAATTGTCATAATTAATGAAATTAAAATTTTTATAGGTAAATTAATCATTTTATTAAAATATCAAAACTATTCATTCAAAGTTATCAGGTTTTTATGATATTTTTTAAAAATACAAATAATAAATAATATCAAAATTAAATGATATTTTAAAATAAATAATATTTTATTAAATGATATAAAATTTATAAAAATCTATATTTTATCCAAATAACATGGATTATTTTAAATATGTCGCAAATGATCCAATTAAGGTTTGTTTTGTTTATTCTAGTAACTATATTTATCCTACAGTATAAAAAGACAAGTAGTTACGGTAAGAGTTAAACAATTTAACTAAGGGTTAAATCCAAAAAGGCAAGGTTAATATTGTAACCTAAAATTTTCTAAAATTCATTGGTTGAGATAATTTTGACCCATACTCATATTACCCTTGAAATAACTCACTTTGGATCTATTTGAAATTGAAAATCAATTTATATTAAATGAATAGTTTTGGAGTTTCTAAAAGTGACACTATCTTATAAAAGGGTAACTCTCCTCCATTATTCACATCTCTAAATCCATTTTTCTTGGAAAAAACCTACCAATTTATCCTTAAAACTTTTCTCACTTCATCTTGGAGGCCATTATTTGTTCAGAAATCCAACCTAAGAAGTCCTTTTGTGCAAATCAAAAGGTGATACTCGAATATGAGGCAATTGTTTTACTAATTCAATTTAATTTATTTTCTTCTTATACTTTATCTTCCTATGTTGTTTCCATACTAAATTAATAAATAAAGTTTCATCTACATTCTTATATGTTATTATGATTATAGGACAACACTATTCCTCCTTTTATCCATCATACTAATAACAAATTCACGATGCGTGCATATGTATGACTTACCGTCTGCACACCATGGTGTAATTTGTTATTACAAAATACTTTATTTGGATGGGTATAATTATAATTATAATGGATATAAATAATGAATATTAAATTATAATGATTCTATATAATTAATATACCATCCAATTCTATATCATTTAACCCTTAAAGGAATGATATCGTCGCTCATGCGTACGTACGATCTACCGTCTCCACGATGCTATGAGATTCATCCTCCATTAAAACCATTTAAGAATGATTATGAAAATTTATATAATGAATTAATATAATATTTATGAACTTAATACTATTTTTTATACGAAGAAGATATATCCAATTCATAAGAAACAAGACTTATGTGACAAAGTAAACATAAGAAAATGAAGCAATTCTTGCCCGAAATAATGATAATAATGAAATATTATTAAGAAAACGATATAATAGGATCATATATGATTTAAAAAATAATGGATATAGTTCTATTATAACGTAATAACATTATTTAACCATTATATAGAAGTTTAGATCTCCCTTAACTAATGTACAGTATGAGGTAAGGATTAATATCACAATCTCTTTATTATCTAATATTGATTTTATGCAAGAATTTACTAGGAAATATTTATCATCCATGTCCATACTATAGGTTCCGGGTGCAGTTGAATCATGGGATGGATTATTCCCAACTTTTATCTTTTCAATATTCAATAAACAATCTGGGATCAATACAATGAAGAATTCCAGTATCCATAGAATTGAATCAAGGATTTAGACAAAGGAATAGAAACCCAAAACCAAGAGAGAAGATAAACATATTTTGATTATAATTAATTTAATGAAATTAAAGAATTACCACCATGATGATTATTTCTTTGTTGATTTATTCAACCATAGATCTGTAGTACACCTTCGTTGCGTTGTAGAGATCAAGGGTAGATCTCATCTAGTGGTGATCCCCACGTGTTCCACGTATCTTTGGACATCACCGAAGGAGTCTCTGGGTTCTAGAAAAGAAGATCCATTTAATTTAAATGTCTGCCTTCAATCTCCTTGAGAAATGATTCCAAAGTGTTATCCTTGATCTATTGGAGGAGGATCTCTCTCATTCTTGAGAGCTTTCTTGTAGAGGGATGAACTCTCTAGTCTTGAGATCCTTTCTCTAATTAATTGTCCACAACCATTAGAAACTGCATGACCAGGGATTGGGTAATAATAGAATAATATAATTGAGTATTTAATTAACTAGGGTAATAATAAATAATTTTCACAAGTTCCTTAATTATTTTATTAATTCTAGAAAAACCCACAAGTCAAATAATAATAGTATCATTAATATTTCCTAACATGCGCTTATCTTGCGAGTTATAATTAAATATTATTTAATAAAATAATATGTAATATTATTATTTCTTACCGGACCCTTAACTTGGTCCACTAATCCTCCACCATATTTATTAACCTTGAATAATTAATATTTATTTATTAAATATATATAATTGAATTATTCACCAATAAATATATAAATATTATATTCACTAAATAGAAAATAAATAAATATTAATTATTCTTCCCACATTCTATTCTCTCAAATAACTAGTGTCTAAATAAATGAGATCAGGAAAACATGAATAATTATTATACCAAAACTGTGAATAATATTTATTCATTTTTTTAAATAATAAATAATATATTATATAACTAAGACATTGGATACACTTAGTGTGTGACCCTCTAGGCCTCTTTCTTAGTGGTATTAGGTGGAGCAGACTAAAGTACAAGGTTAACATCTCGGAACATGCCAAGTAACCCATATATATAGAAGTTAATGCCGCAATGTCATGTCACCTCATACGAACTCTTACTATGTAATATAACCCCTTTGTATCTACATCTCTAATCAAGAGGGTTTCATGCAAGTGCCATTAAACCATGTGATTGATTTCTCATTCTTTGACTTCATAAGAATTGAACTTGCCTATAGAAAATCATGGAAATGAATTTATTTAGGCTATATAATTTCCATCAAAGGGCCTAAAATATCATATTTATCCTTCTTTCATAATTCATTAATGCAGTATTACTCGTGACACACCCAACATATCTTACATCTCCACAAACATATGTCATCCCAGTTTTTTCCAATACATCTAAGTGCATGATTCATAATACCCATTAATAATAATATTAATGTCTATGGACCAATATACATGTATGTAGATAGGAACATCTAATGACACTTATAAATGTGGATTACCTAGAGGAGGGTCTCATTATCATAACATCCTCCTGGACATTACCAATGGTGTAGTCCATGAGAAGGTGATTCAAAGTCCTATGAGTATCCACCCCTGATAGCCTGTATCATTTTTATCCCTCAAATGATATCATCCTTCTATAGAAAATATATCTTAGAATAGTTTCATGGCACTTCCAGGTTCTCATCATAGTTATGAACTGCTATGACCTTTTAGTGAGACAACTACTCTTGGGATATTATCACATGCAATGTTATACAAAAGAATAATCATGATGTGATAAGAATTTTATTAACATGAATCCAATGAATATACGTTTACCATAAAGTAAAAATAAGTTGGTTATTGGGAAGAAACTCCAATAGACTCCCACTTGAACTAGATCCAACTACTAACAATCTTCAGTCCGCTAGCTCTCACCTGATATTCATGCTTCTACTGAGATATGCCTTTAGTTAAGGGGTTTACCATGTTCTATTCTGTGGGTACTATGCTCACTACATGTTCAACCCTTTGATATGAATCCCTCAAGAGGTGATACTTATAGTGTATATGCTTTATCCGTTGATGTGACCTTGTCTCTTTTGCAAGATCCACTACTGTAGTATTATCATAATACAGTGTGATAGTGTATTTACTGTTATGTACCACATCAATCTATTGGAAAAATTTACAAATCCATACGACTTACTTTCCTATATCAAAATCCACTATATACTCATACTTTATTGCATAATTAGTGAAAACTAGATTCTTTGAACTCTTCCATATCACATCTTATCTATTAAGACAAAAAACATATCCTAATTAAGACTTCAGATCATTCTGGTCTATTTTAAAACTAGCATCAACATAAACTCTGATGATAAGCTCCTAATATCCTCCATATAATAGAAATATATCCTTAGTTTTTCTTAGATACTTATAGATAGTCTTAACAGCAGTCCAATGATATTCTCCTAGATATGATTGATATCTTCCTACCATGATTAGTATATAGGCAACATCAAGTCTAGAACATAACATGGAATACATGATAGATCCTATTACTAAAGAATATGGGATCTTACTCATTTTATCTTTCTCCTGTTGTGTCTGGGGACACATTTTCTTATAAAGATATAAACCAGGTGATACTGGAACCAATACCCTCTTGGATTGTTACATACTAAATCTATTTAGTATATGGTCAATATATGTACTTTTTCTTAGTCCAAGAAGCCTCTTGGATATATCATGGATGATCTTGATCCCTAGAATATAGGCTTCTTCACCTAAGTCCTTCATAGATAAGCACTTGTTCAACCAGTATTTAACTGACTATAAGACTGGTATGTTGTTTCCAATAAGTAATATGTCATCAAAATATACTACTAGTATAATGACAACATTCCCATTAAAACTTCTGTAAACACATTACTCACATTCATTTTTAATGAAACCATTTTTTTATGGATTTATCAAATCTAATGTTCCATGAGATAGATGCTTACTTAAATCCATAAATGGATCTATGTAACTTTCAAATCCTTTTATCATCAACCAGTGTCACAAAACCTTATGGTTGTGTCATATAAACATCTTTCTAAAGGTTCCCATTAAGGAATGTAGTTTTGAAATCCATATACCAAATCTCATAGTCATGGTAAGATGCTACCGAAATATGATTTTGAGGGATTTAAACATGGAAAATGGAGAAAATGTTTCATCATAATCAATTACATGATGCTGTTTAAAACCTTTAGTGAATAACCTTTCTTTATAGGTACTTACTTTACCTTCCATGTCCAGTTTTCTCTTGAATACCCATTTATGTCCAACTAGATTTACATCAACTGAAACATCGACCAAAACCTAAAATTGGTTCTGATACATGGAATTCATCTCATAATTAATATCTTCTAGCCATATTATAGCTTTTGAGATATCTACTACCTCCTTATAGGATAGATATTCCTCATTATCCAACAATAATGAGTCACCATCCTCGGTGATAAGAAAACCATAAATCTATGGTTCTTTTACCCATCTTACAGTCCTATACAGTACATGTGTTTCAGGAACTACTTCTTCCATGAGGACATATGGAACTTGTTCATTACTAACTAATGTGTGTATTGAGCATCAACTTTATCAAAATCAATCTTTCTCCCACTATCCTTTTTGAGTATTTTTTCCCTCTCAAGAAAGACAACTTGTGTGGTGACAATTAGTTTCTTATCTGATGGGTTGTATAGGTGGTATCCCTTTTTTCCTTGGGATACCCTATAAAGATACACCTCATGCCCCAAGGTGCTATTTTGTTTTATGAGAAATCCTTAACAAATTTCTTGCACCCCCATACATGTGTATGAAACAAAATGGGTTTCCTTCCACTCCATAACTAGAAGGTAATTTCATTTTCCACTTTAGTTGGTACTCAATTTAATGTGTACACCATAGTTTGTAAAAACTCTCCCCAAATGGATGATGGAATATCTATATGACTCACCATCGACCTTACTATGTCCAACATGGTACGATTCCTCCTTTCACTAACTCTATTCCACTGTGGTGTATAAGGTGGAGTGAGTTAAGATAGAATCCCAAACTCCTGTAAAAATTCGATGAACTCTTGGTTAAGATATTATCTACCTCGATCCAATAAAAGATTATTTATCTTCTTAAAAATATGATTCTATAATCCATTCTTTAATTACTTAAATTTATCAAAGGACTTGGACTTATACCCCATCATGTAAATATATGCATATCTACTCAAGTCATCAGTAAAAGTAATGAAGTAAGAATATCCACCTCTATACTCTACTGGAAATGGTCCATACACATCAGTGTGTACCAATCCTAGAAGATATATGTACCTTTAACCCTATACAATAAATGGTGGTTTGGTCATTTTCTCTTGTAAACAAGAATGACATCTATCAAGTGGTTTTACCTCTAAAGAGTCTAAATAACCATCTTGATAGATCTTTTTCAAACGCTTCTCATTTACATGACCAAGATGATGATGACACAACTGTGTGTTATATGATTCATGTGAACTTGATTCATTATCAATTGAAAACACTTGTTTTTTTTAATTTAATACATACATACCATTATTTAAATGCACCATGCCATAAAATATGTTTTATTTATAAATAAAAAAACTTTTATTTAAGAACTTTAAAATAAAACCATTTGTATCCAAACTTGATACATAAATTATGTTTTTGGTAACAATAGGTACATAATAACATCTATATAAAACAAAGATCATTTCCATTGGTAATGTGATGTGGTAGTCACCAATGGAAAGAGCAGCTAACCTTGCACCATTGGCATCTCACAGATCCACCTCTCCTATGGAAATTTTTATGAATCTACTTGGTTTCTATATTTGAATATATATGTGAGAACCAAAATCTTTATCTAATGCCCAATGTGGAGAATTGGAAAGATTTAACTTGATAACAAATTCACCTTTAGCTTCCCCTTGCCTATGGGTGTAGTTCCTCTTATAGTGGCTTGACTTGACACATGCAAAGCATACTACCTCCTTTTCCTTACCATACCTTTATATCTTCTTCTTCTTGGTTAGAAAGTGCTCGGGGGGCTTTAGCCTATTTATAATTATTAACCCCATTTTCCTTGTCCTTACTCTTCCTATTCACCATAAGGACTATGGGTTTTTCACACACCATGTCCTTATCCACTTAGCGAATCAGGTTCAGAAGTTACGATAGACTCTTCTCATTATTGATCATATTATAATTCAAAATAAAACTAGAGAATGTCTTGGGAAATGATGATAGTATGAGATCTGTACACAACTCATTCGAGAATTTAATCCCTAAGATGTCCAGATGGTCAATATATCTAATAAGCTTGACTACATGTGGCCTAGTTGGAACAGACTCTCCAAGATTAGTGGTTAAAAAAGAGTTGGAGATATCATAACTCTCTTGTCTCTCCTTCTCTTGATAGATATTCTGAAGGTGCGACATCATGCTATAAGAATCTATTTTCTCATGTTTATTTAAGATCTCATTAGTCATGGATGATAGTATGAGGCACTGAACATCCGTATCATCATTTAAATGTTTCACATACACAAAGAGATCCTTATAACTCACCTCATTTCCAAGTGCAAATAGTAAAGGTTCCTCTAGCACATATAGTTTCCTTTCATGGATAAGGATGACCTGAAGGAGCCTTTTACACTCTTGGAAAATTAGTGTCAATGATAAGGTTTTACTTATCAAGTATCGATCACAATGATAAATTTGATGTCTTTTTTAATGTCATTTCTACAAATAAGATGAACAAAGTTTTTTTACTTTATTTGATAAAATTAAGACAAATAAATAAATAAATATTCATTAGTCTCCCACTATTTTATCAAAACCCAATATCCCTCACCATTAGATTTAGAATATCACATTTTTTTGGAAAGTCTAGCTTCAAGGATCCATATTTTCCTTTTCATTACTCCAACTTTGGCTGATCAAAAAATTTGAAAGGTTTTAGGTAGGTATTCCAAATTACAACTACATTAACTCACAACTCCTTGATTCATTGAGAGGTCTCCTCAATCTTGAAATCATTAATTTTGTTTTTCTTCAACATTTGCCTCTTAATTACACCAAGTCCTACTTTTTTAGTCAACCATTTATGTAAACTAAGTCAATTCAACCCAAAACCTCCAATTATAATTCCTCGATAACTGAAATCACCCCTACTTTGGCTGGCCAAGCACTTTGAACTATTGATCAATTCTAACCGAAGCAATGGAAGGCCAGACTGACTTAATATTTTATTGAGGAATTCATCCTTTATGCATAAATTTTCATTTATTATCTTTTCATGTTCTTGTTAATATTAAGTGGGATAATCTTAAGTGATTAACCATGTATTAGATAATATTTACTCATAAGCTAGTTTATTTTAGTTCCATCTTGCATGCTTCTTAGTTCATTAATTATGTTATCATGAAAAAACACCCATAATGAATAATCATACAACTTACAAAAATAAAATAAAGGGTATGATCATGAGCTTGTTCCAATGGTTATTTTATCTAGAGATTGATAAACTAACCACTGACCTAGGGGAGAAACACCTTGAACCAATTATATTCATGTTTACAGCTTTCCACCTATCCAAATTTGTATCTCCTTAGTCTGGTTTCACCTTGGATCCTAACTTGAACCGCCTCCACTAACTTGGGAGCTCCATCCATTACATATTCTTTTACTCACTTTCAGGTGAGGGGTAAATGTGGGTTTACATAAAAGAAACCATGGGCACACATGACCTACATATTAATGATTAGAGAAGTCACACAAACCAACAATTTAATTTAATAATAAATTAAAAGGGAAACCAAACACATTCAAAGGTATGGTCTAGATCATGATCATCCACATTCATGCAATGGATTATGCATTTAATAAAAATAGAATTCAATTCATTAATCATTCTTATTAATGATAAATTATGCTCGAATTGATTAATTATTATCTTAAATTAATCAATCCTTTTATCTTAATCAATTTTTTAAATTTCCTTGAGATTCTCATCCATTATAATTTTAAACAAATTATAATTCATTTAAAATTATCCTTGTACATAACTTTTACCTTGGAGGTAACCCGGTGAATACCCATTCAAAAATACCAAACATGTATTATTTATATACTTTATTCTTTGTGACATGTAGCAAAGACCCAAAATTATAATTTTAATACAACTTATACATGATGTGAAAATATTTTAACATTACATAGATGTTAATTAAACACTTATATATATCAAACACCTATCATATGTTGTGTCTCAGATTTATGCCGACAAAAAGGTATATATCTCAAGGGTTACATGATATAATAATAAATTTTAAATCTACCTAATCTAGAAAAAGTACACAACTTGTAGATCAGATTACAGAGTGTGTACCATCTTTACCGTGTATCTAAAGTAGACACCTAGGGACTCTTCATGTGATGCGTACTTCAGAAATCTTGGAGTGCACGGTGTGTCTAGTGGGCCACACGCCATGTTGACTTTCTGTTACATGGTTACCGATTAGTTAAGCTATGTATGGTATACACAACCCATCCTTGAACCTAAAGGGACTCTACATTCTGTCTAATGGTCCACACAACATGTAGTCTGGTTAACCATGTTCCAGTCTATCTCAGTCAACATGCATTATAAGAATTAACTACCCCATGTGTCATTAATGCACATGAGTTGAGTAATTTCCAAACCACTTCTAATGCATTGAAAACAACTACACGATGTGTAGATATGACTATAAGACATGTGGATCTGACTACATGAAGTGTACTACTGTGTAACCTAGACATAACCCTTGGCACCTTCATATGAGATCCTCAATATAATTTTAATCATAAAATTAATAGTTTATGTTATATTTGTGAGAAATTATAGAGGGAGAAACAAATCTTGTAATTCAAATTAAAATAATGATTAAAATGGAATTGAAAAACTAAATTATTAAATCTTAAATCATAAATGAATTATTTAAATAATTATAAACAATAATATTCCCACTTTGATACCACTTGTAGGTTCTAGACGCAGTGGAAGCATGTGATAGATGATGCCCAACTTTTATTTCTACCATATTCAATAAACAATCCTGGACCAATATGATGATGAATTCTAGTATCTATGGAATTGAATCAAGGATTTAGAAAAAGGAATAGAAACTCAAAACCAAAAGAGATAGGATCAACATATTTTGTTTATAATTAATTTAATTAAATTATATAATTACCTCCAAGGTGATTCTTTCTTCATTAGTACGTTCGATCACAGATCTACGATGCACCTTCGTTGCATTATAGTGATCAAGGTTAGATCTCCTTTAGTGGTGATCCACACATGTTCTACGTATCTTCGAACGTCACTGAAGGAGTCTTTGAGTGTTAGAATAGAAAATCCTTATGCTTATGATGTATGCCTTCAATCATCTTGAGAACTGCTTCCAAAGTGTTCTCCTTGATCTGGTGGAGGAGGATCTCTCTCGTTCTTGAGATCATTCTTGGAGAGGGATGTACTCTCTAGGTTTGAGAGCTTTTCTCAAATTCGTTGTACATAATCATTAGACGTCGCTTGGATAGATCTTTTCTAATAATAAAATAATATAACTGGGTATTTAATTCACTAGGATAATAATAAATAATTTTCACAATTACCTTAATTATTTTATTAATCCTAGAAAACCCCCATGTAAAATAATAATAATGACATTATTATTTCCTGACATATGCTTATCTTGTGAGTTATAATTCAATATTATTTAATAAATTAATACTCAATTTTATTATTTCTCACCAGACCCATAACTCAGTCTGCCAATCCTCCACCATATCTATTAAACCTTGAATAATGGCTATTTATTTATTAAATAAATATCACTACATTATCATCCAATAAATATATAAATATTATATTCACTAAATTGAAAATAAATATTTATTAATTATTCCACCCCCATTATATTCTCTTAAATAACTAATGTCGAAATAAATGAGATCATACATCCATGAATAATTATTAAAACACAACCAAAAACAATATTTATTGAATTTGTTAAATGATAAATAATATATTATTTAACTGAGATACTGTATACAATTAGAGTGTGACCTTCTAGGCCTCTTACGCTGTGTAATTAGGTGGATCAACCTAAAGTATAATGTTATCATCTAGAAATATCCCATGGCACCCATAGAGAAAGAAGTTAATTTCATAATGACATATCACCTCATATGAACACTTACCGTGTAATATAATCCCTTTGTCTCAATATCTCCAATAAAGTGGGCTGCATGCAAGTGCCATCAACCCATGTGCTTGATTTATCATTCTTTGAATTCCTAGAAATTATACTTTCCTATAGAACACCATGGCCATGGATTTATTTAGGCTATAACATTTCCATCAAAGGACTTGAGATATCAACTTCCATTATGGAATAGAAGGGAAAAAAATCCTTTCTCACATTATCCATTAATATAGTATTACTCATGATGCACCCAACATATCCTACCACACTGTAAACACATGTCATCACAGTTTATTCAATACATCTAAGTGCATGAGTCATAATACTCATTAATAATAATCATAAAGTCTAAGGACTAATACCCATGTTCATATATTGGAACATCCAATGGAACTTATAAATGTGGATTTCCTACTGGAGGGTCTCATTCTCATAATATCCTTTTTAACATTACCAAGGGTGTACACCATGATAAGGTGCCTCAAATTCCTATTAGTCTCCACCCCTGATAGCCGGTATCATTTGTGTCTCTCAAATGATATCATCCGGCTATAAAACATATATCTAATAATAGTTTCATGACACTTCCGAGTTCTCATCATAGTAGAGAACTACTATTACCTTTTATTGAAATTACTACTCTTAGGACATTATCACATGCAATGTTATGTACAGGAACAATCATGATGTGATAAAGAGTTTATTGATATACATCCAATGAATATATGTTTATCATAAAGTACAAAAAAGTTGGTTCTAGGGAACCAACTCCAACAAATGCTTATTAAAAATATATTTCAAAATATTCTTACTATTATTTTCAAATGTTTTAAAGACATTTTTACCCATGTTCTATTTTATAAAAAATGATTTTTTTATCATTTTCCTTATGAGGTACTTTGTTTGACTTTTTTTAAAAAGTATGAGAAGAATATTTTTTAACTTATATGGAGTGAGTGGATTTTTCCACCATCATGACACATTAACATTTTGAAGAATAATTTATAATATTATAAGATTATTTTCAATGAAAATATTTTCTTTTTAAATTTTTTGGAATTATAAATAATTATTTTCAATAAAAGAGGTATTTCTCTAAAGAAGTTTCTAATGATTTTATTAATAAAATTTTCATCTATGACAACATAATTTACTAGATCTTATATTTAATTGAGGTTGATTTATTATGATAAAAAATATCATATTGTATTTAATGGTTTATTAATAGTTTGACTATGGATGTTCTATTTTTATATCATTCATGGTTTATATATAATGTATTAAGATTTCATATCCTAGTTTTAATACAAATGTTTATGTTGGTTATGTATTACCACTTTCATAAGAGGAATTAATTGGACTTAGTATGTTATGGGTGAGACATGCTATAGCCCCTTGATACATCTGTAGGTCTCATGATACAAACTAGTTTGGTTTTTTACCTGTTTATGTATGGTCTTGGCATGAGGCATTGACAGTTTGGTTATGATGTCTAACATTATGTATTCCCTCATTATGAGATTAGATATTGATATTACATGTAATTATTGGGCTAGTATAATATCCATGTGAATGTTTAAATGGAATTATTTGATTAATTCTTTCCATATTATTCTTAAGATTATGTTTAAAAGGTTTTTGTTTCAGTTTTATATCTTGCCTTAAAAGTTGATGCTTATTTATGACAGCTTCTGCTATATTGTTTATCCTTATTGAGCATATGATATCACCCCTTTATTATGTTTCATTTTACCCAGAATGTGAAGAGGTATATTATAACTGGCCTATAGGTATATTCTAAGGAATTTGAGTGATTTCAATAGAGATACTATGTTTTTTTTCATTTCACGATCTAATGTAAAAATTATGTTTGTATATTGTTTTTCCAAGTATACTAAACTGATCAGTACTTCAGGATTTTATTTCTTGTGATTATGCTAATTTAATAAAAACATGCATCAGCTTCGGGCTTCTAGGTTTGGGAAGTTACACATGTAATGGACTTCGGGCCACTAGGCCTTCGAGTCAATCAAGGCAATGAAGTAGGGTGAGACAAACACCATGACACATGCAGGCTAGTGTAGGAATGGAGTGCAGGACTAGTTCCACATTGATGAATAATAGGGATTTAGGGTCCTTTTATGATATTTTAAGCCCACTAGGAATTTAGGCCATATATTGTAATAAAATAGTTATAGTGGGTGTTTTTTATTCCTTATGGGGAGGGATGAGGCTTGATCCATTGGAGTGTCTGGGTGTGTGTTTTTTAGTTTCTTATAACCCAATTTACCTATAATAAATTATATATTATGATAATACTTTACTATCTTGGTACTATTACAAAACTAGGAACAAATCATTATTAAATGGATTCTTAAGCTATATTAGAAATTACAATGTTCCTAGTCTATGTAGATATGACAACCACTAGCTTAAATGATCATCTCTTACTTATTTTCTTAGATTCAATGTGATACTAAATCGAATTAATCTTCAGGAGAACTAGTTCTATATCCCCTTGATAACTACCATTCTCAATTCTCCAATAACTAGGAACTCATCCACCACTTTCTCAAGTATTTTAATACCATTCTAAATACTACTCTAATTAGTTATCCTTGTTCTATTTGTTATATTACCACTATTATTTATGCATAAGAAATATGAAATTTCAATATATATCATGGTGTATGCGATATTAAAGTAGGATTTTATTTATTTATTTTCAATAGAAACAAAAAACTAAGACCATCAAGTTGGTCAAAAAAAATTAGACTGAGTGCATCACCTCTCATGATATTCACACATTAAGGGGGGAATGATCCAATCCTATTAAAAATGGATAGATTTCCATTATAAATAATCTTATAGGTAAGGAAGTTCTCAACATTATTACCTTTAATCCATGTGTAACTCTTATACACTTAGTCCCTCAAGATAAGATTAATTCTTCAAATGATATAACTGACGTTCCATCGGATAGTTGCATGCATATGAAGGGAGTTGTAGATGATTACAAAATCTATATCCACTACTTATAGATTTAGATTTCTGTCCATAAAGAGCTCCATGGCATTGAGAATTTCCCTATCCTCTACTATAAGGGAGTCACTGTGAACATAATCAGAATAGAAAGAAAGCACCACCAAGCCCCTACCATCTCGAACCACACCACTAACCAATGTAATTACATTTGTTCATGAAAGGTTAGTGTTTAGTTTTAGACCAACATAAGTTTGGTTTTATTTCCCCCATCTATCTTGTGGTGGAAACCGTAGAGACATAGAGGAGGGAAATCTATTGAAAAAAAGTTTTCTTAACGATGGAGTCTTATTCCAGTTCTCCGAGAGAAATCTAATTTTAGATACTATACCATGAGATATCGCCATCAGTTAAAGTTTCAAGATATAAATGACTTCATTTTTTTATTTCCTTTCTTATATATGGTCCAACACTCTACAGTAATAAAAACAAATATTTTCTTCTGCTCATATTTATTATTCTCGGTACCATTGAACCAACTATGAAAGAAATCATTGCTTGATACATTATGACCTATAAACTTTAATAACTTTATAAGACTCTTCTAGGTAGAGAGCACCCATTCCCCATGAAAGAAAAGTGAAGAATTAATTCACTATTTTTATTTAAGTGACAAGGGCATTTAGAAAAAAAGGGGATGACTTTTCACCGAATCTTTTTATCCATGGGAATGGAATGATTCCAAGAACATAAGAATATAGAGTTCTCTTTATTACTATAATATTCTATTATGATTTCACACTTCCACTTGAAGAAATTTCATTACATATGACATACACAACAATTCATTCATGAATTTTTCCTTCTTGTATTTTTCAATACCTCATCAATGCATATATTATGGATAAATTTATGAAACCCCATAAATATATTTTATAAAATCTTATTCAATAGAACTTGGGTTGATACTTTAAATAAATATTGGATAAATATATTTTATATTTTTCTTAATAAACTATAAGACTTATTATCTATAACACCATGGTCTAGAGACTACTCAATAGTGCCCTAGGCTAAGGTACTATTTAACCTCAAGCGTAACTCACAATATTCCATAGGTTGTTGAATAGAACCGAGGGCCTTATCAATACATCGAGGATACTATAACCTCAAATCAAAGTTAAAAACACAACATAAATAACCAAAAAATTTCTATCAAAAACCTCAAAGTACACATATTTAAATAAAAACAATGTTATAATAAATAATATACAACATACTAAAACACGATCATACAAAACATACAATGATCACCCACTGGTCTGATCCTGTATACAAAATAAAAAAGGAATAAAATAAACATACCTACCATACTTCCATCATAGGGTCACAAAAACCATATCTCCACATAATCGTTGAGATGCTCTAACCTAAACCACTACATGTTTTGTGCTCAACCTGAAATCATACATTAGGTATGCATGTGAATCCAAGTGTCTATGTAGGGTGTTAGAATATAACTCAATAGGGACTCACCAAGAACCCCTAATATACACCGTTATATGTTTGTGAATTTGAGAAAATTGGGTACATTTTCTTTTAATTCAATCATTTTTTAAAAATTTCTATAGTTGATAATAGGATAAATTCCCTAACTAGAACAATTCATTTTAGTCTTCCCTTACAGAATTTTATATAATTATAAAAATCATAAACCATGTATATTAAAAAAACATCTCATTTAATTTTAAAAAATTTTGTTTACATTCTATTATCAAGAGTTAAATAAGATAAAAATAGACATCTTATAACAAGTTTATCCAAGTTTTAATCATCCAATTTATCAATATAGAAACTTCTTTGCTTCATTACTTGAAATCAACCTTTAAGATTCATTTTTTTTCATATTCTATCCTTATTTATATTTAAAATACATTTTAAAATAAACATTAGATACCATATATCTATCATAATAATAGTATTGATTTATATAATTAATAAATTTTTAATGAAACCTTTGGTATCATTGAGTCTTCAACACATTCAATCATATTGAATATAATTAGACATACCCAATCATATTGGGTATATGAGATAGATATTTCTTAAATCACTGACATTCCCAATCATATTGAATACATGAGTGATGACTAAGATATATTTAGTATTTTGTTTTCATATAATGACTTTTTAGACCTCAAATAAATCACTCTATGATTCCATAAGCATCTAGATTCACATTTTAAATAATTTCAACACTTGGTTACTAAGGAAGGAAATGTTCTAAAACATAGATTTTTTTCTTAATAACTTTTCCTTAATAACCAATCTTATTTAATAACTTTTCTTAAGTTACCAACCTTAGGAGCAAATTACATTAAGTTTATCCGTATTAGGGATTAATCATAAATTTTATCATGATTATAAAGATGATATTATTTATAACAGAAAATTTTATAGGATGATTATAATGTTTTATAACTATTCAATAAGGAATTTGATTAAATGGGATCCCACTAAAATAATGACCCTTTTAAAATTCATCATACCCATTATCATTTCAAGATCTATATTCCACCATGAATTACATTAGTTATAACATAAATAAGACACGACTATATGTGTTGTACAATAATTTTAAATCATATAATATACGTCTCTTGGATAATTGATCTAAAAACACTCTTTCTAATCCATCATATTGATATACTCAATTATATTCTTTTGTTATCCTAAATTTTAGGGTTTCTCAGCTAGTGTAACCCAAAGTAAACACTAATAATAATAAAAAAAGTAAAATCAAGGGATAATCATGACAAGCTCAACAACACCATCAACATAATCCAATATCACTTAAAAATTTATTTCTCTATATAAGATAATCCATGGGTAATAATGATGAGCTTGGAAATACTTAGTTGAATGATTGAGGTCTTGAAAAGTGTCTCTTTGGAAGTAATATGACACTTAGTATTTTTAAGGAGATTATAATCTCACCATATTATCTCATTTTATTCCTTTTTATATATGCATGATTCTATTAATTTAGTTTTGAATGATATTCCCTATCCCAAATCAATATTCTCAAACCATATTGATGTGAAACTCTTTACACAACACAAAAGTTTGTATTACTCACCCAATATTATAATTCTAGTATATTCATACATATCCAAATTCATCATATGAATAAGGTAATTGAATATATCATGTAAAGGTTTATAATTATATGAGATTGAAAATATTCTCATGACTAATCCCAGAGTGATAGATGGATAACCCCTTTGAATTTCCTAGACAAGGCCTAGGATTCTAGGTAATTAGGTAGCGAAACCCCAAGTCCCTATGCTTGGGGATACTTTACTCAAGATATAATATAAGTCATCATAATGATAAGAGTTAATATTCACAAACTATATTCAATAATTAGATTCAAGCTAAAAACTTTAATTAAAAACTCAAGTCAAGGTATATGAAAAACTGAATTCATTATGGATTCATTCTGAGAATAAAATGAAAGGTATTATCCTAAAAGAAACTTATCATATATATTTTTGGCATATAAACATTAATAATATAAAAATTTTATAACTATAAATAAAAATAGGGAATAATATTTAAATAAATAAAAAATTAAAATATTAAAACATGAGATAACCATTTATGAACAATTCATAAATAAAGGCTAATTATAATGAATTTATATTCATCTGTAACATTATGGAAATTCCATAATTTTGAATATAGAAATTTTATATCCATTCCAATATTAAATCATTCATATTTATCATTATATGACATTCACATTTCAAATATATAATATTTTATGAATTATAAACTATTTATAATCCAGTTTCTATTATGTAATCATTTGACATAATCTAAATATCATATACTTAATCATTATTTAAACCTTGATCATATCAATCATCAAAACACATTATTATGTGGCTTAAATAATATTAAAATAAGTCCATTTTTATTTTGAACAATTAAAAATAGGTAATTATGAATAATCTATAATTTAAATACAAACATTTTATATTTTAACCATATTTAATAATTTATAAACCATTATAAAATACCACTTAAGATTTTTAAATAAACATTTTTATTTCTAGATCATATCTCATGCCATATAATTTTTAAAAGGTATTTTAAATATTATCATATAATATTTGGGAATAAAATGTTTCATAAAAATTTAATTCATTATAAATAATTTATAATTAATTAATCTATAAACCTTTTATAATTATTTATAAACATTTTATAAATTATTAAAAGAATTTAAGAATTTAAAATCCATTTTTTGAAAACATTCTTGTTTATAATTACTTATAATCCCTATTCTACATATTGTTAACCTCCTTCTACCCTTACAGAGATAGTCTACGTAAGGGTAAATAGGCTTAACCCTTAAACAATGCATACCGTGTAAAGGTACTGAGCTGTTACCTTTATGTCAACCATTAATATAAAGGTAAAATTGGATTAACCTTACATGATCTCTTTCATGTAAAGGTAAACCACTTCATGTAAAGTTAATAAGGTAAATTACTTTATGCAAGATTCTATGTATAGGTAACACATTGGTAATCATTATGAAACCCATCCTTGTAAAGGTAATGCCTTAGTTACCTTTACATAGCCACGTTTAGTGTAAGGGTAAGAAGTCAATTACCTTTATGTAACACTTATAAAAACAAAAATACCTTTAAAAACCATTATTTCTAGTAATGTTAATTTGTAATGACCCTTACATTAACCACTATGCATAAGGTTAATTCCTTGGCTACCCTTACACATCTTAGATGTGTAAGGGTATGGTATTAGTTACCTTTACATAGCCCATCTATGTAAAATTAAACCATTTTTAAAAATAGAATTTTGAAAAACATAAAAGTATACACTATTTTTGGTTTCTTCTTCATTTTACACTTGATTTCATAAAACTAAAACAAGTTATACATATAATACCACTGAAGGGTTTTGTTATAGTCTATTAACATTAATCAAAAGCTACAAAATCAATTTAAAACTATTTTCTGAGGATCTACATGATAGATAATTTGAATATGTGTATAAAATACTAAAATAAATAGATATTGTAATGGAATAAATTATATCTAAGAACCTGTTTCAACCCTTGACCATTATTTGATGAATTTGATAAATATCACAAAGTAGAAATAAAAAGATTTCCACCTCCATAGTGTATCTGTGGTACGTACTAAATCATCTAATGTTCATATGAGATTATTATTCTATTCACGATGTTCTAGTATCTCATATGAAAATAATATATAAGAAAATAGTTTTGGGGCTTAGGGAGTTTCATCCAAGAAACATGAATCATCACACACACTTTCAATGTATAGCATTAGGATTTATAAATCCATTAAGAAAGCTCCTTGACAGTGCAAGAATTAACTCATGCATTTCAATGCATGATTTATTGATTTATCCAGTATAAAAAGTAATCATTTTAATACAAGTCCTCTTTAATGTTTCATCTTATGAAATAACCCTCTTATCATAGCCACAGTGGGATATAGGTTGAGTGTCGATCACCCATGAAATAATATACCATATTCATAAAAATCATAATTTGTATTCAAGGGATAATATAGTATATATATATATCTCAAACACACACACACACACACACACACACATATATATATCATCTTTAGGGAATATTTTCTTCCCAACACCATCTAATCCCTCAACCCACTACCTGGAGGGACATGGTAAGGTCTTACATCCAAATATCATCCCACTACCTTATCACTCAAGGAAGAGATCATTATCCACATCTCATGTCACATCATAACCCAACCCTCTCACTCAAGGTAACACACTATCATTACCTAGGAATTCTCAAGACCAAGACCACTAACACAAAACAATCATACTCAAAGAGAGGTCTTACTTCATACAGACAAGGACTCCATATCACCCATTAAAGTCTAATAAGTGCTATCTCACTCATGGTGGGGGTCAAAACTCAAGATCCTTCTCCCCACTAGTTTCATCTCCTACCATAAGAATCGATAAGAACACACATGATGAAACCCATGGGTATTTTGGATCATAACATTGATCAAACAATGATCCTAGGGAATTCTTTTCTTGATACCTATACCCTCTTTCAAGCACATTTCATCTTGTCCATTAGGATATCCACTAGACCCCCTAGACCCATGAGAGTATTTTCTCATCAATACCATCTGACATTCATCTCCCACTAGAGACAAAACTACCCACAATTTCATCTAGTACAAAACTAAAGTCTTGGTTAAACTTCATCAAAAAACCTCATTACACCTGGTCTTGATACCTAGGGATAGTCCCTAATTATTCCACTCTAAGACCCTTGGAAAACTGATGCCAAGTTTTGAACAGTTCCCATGACCCTCACCTAGGTCTTATATAACATTTTTTAAGGGAGATATATCATACCATCACTCAAAAGAAAACAATATTTGACACAAAACGCATCCCAAAGGTCATGTCCCACTTAGAGGACTCACCAAGTCTCAACCCAACCTCAGGAGGGTGTCACTCGACATGTATGAGATGTACGACCATATCACCTATCACCAACAATACTAAACCTCTAATTACTACCCAACTAACCCTATGAGAACCAAATTAGGCTACCCATATCACTTCTATCACCCTAATACCTATCAAAGGTCTCTCATTATCTCAACTTACACCTTCTTCCCTTGGTGACATAATCATCAGGTGATCCCAAATGAATAAAGTGTTAAAGAGATCTCATCCTGAGAATAGGGGGCCCAATTACATCCTTCCTATTTTACCTAAGACACTCTTGGTCTCTATCCATCTACCTGTTCCCATGAAACATGCATTCAAGAAACCAATATTGCATAACCAGGAATATGACTTTTTGTTATAAGGATTACCTATCTCAAACATGGAGTTTAACCCTTTCAAAGATATGCCAAGCCTCATCCAAGATCAGAACTCCAACCAAATTCCTATCTCACATAAAATGTAAAAAATAATTAATTAAAATATTTTTTAATTAATAATAAAAAATATAAAAAATAGTAATAAATTCCTTAAACACATCACACATCCTCACCACACCGAAACTACTTTCGACATCGTGAAACTAAACTTTTGGGACTTCCTATAGTGAAGTCACATGGAAGCACCTTGTCTATCTCTTTATCCCACCATATGATCTAGTAGATCAGAATTGAAACCCTATCATAAATTGAACAAAAATAATAGGGCTATAAATAGGGAACCCAAATGAAATAAAAAAGGAAGGATGTACCTCAAATCGCTACATGAATTCCCCCAAAACCATCCCCTAACATGGGAGGATTAAAGGAAGAGAGGGAAAGGGTGAGTCAGATGAATGTCCTCTCATTGACACCTCTTTTCCCAAAACATTGAAGGGGGTGAATCTAGATGGTAATGTATTCTCTTGATTTAAAAAACACAACCAAGATTTGGTGGAAGTGTAACCTAGAGGGTCGTGATGTGATGCATACCTTCACCCACCAAATTCATAGTGGGATTAGGGGGTTAAGATATGAACTAATACTACAAAAATATTTTAAAAAGGCCTTTGGGCCTCACTCCAACATGAAAACAAGTACCTGATCCACCATCCAAGACTTGTTACCTATCGAAAAATACCTTTTAGATATGTTCTAACACTTTTTGATTTGATCCCTAATTCCCAAAACAACCGATTCTCTAGATCAAAAATCAAACTCCCTTTAGAAAGCAACGATCTAAAAAATATCTAGGGATTTACAAACTCCCCACTATAAAACTTATCATCCCCTATAATTCTTAGTAGTCTTTGAAGCATCATTCCCAACCTATCCTAATTTTCAATTCTCTAAGGACTCATCGTGTTCCATATCTAAACACCACACACTCTTCCACTATTCAACTCTAAACACTAAGGTGTAATATTTACCTGAAGACGATCCACCTACTCACCATTAACACTAACCCTATGATGATTCTCAACCACACATATCTATCTAGATACACCATGGTGTCTTTGGCTGATTCATCCTGAGGTTTATTGTGCTCCCCATCATAAGAATCCATTCACAATGACCAATTCCACATCATAGTTCTCACCACCATAAGAATTTCCTATTGAAAATGCTATTCTAGTTTCCCAACAATGTACTATTTGACAGTCCAATCATGATTCCATAACTCCTAGAAGCATATTTTGATTATCCTTACCCAAACTAAAATATAAACCCAAATCATAGTGTAATTTTAGTATTGGATCACTAATCATTGGCTCAAGAAAACATTCTCTCACCCCAGGCACTGACACACCACTTTTTTGAATCACTCTTGAACTACCTCAACTCCACATCGAGCCTGGTGCCGAAATACTGACCCTAACCAAAATCACATCTAAATTTAAAATTTTATATTCATGAGAAACCATATCCAAATCAGATTCCACCACACACTAGAACCCTAGTCTCCTATATCATCTATAGATTGGTCTCACTGCATCCATGACCCATATAATATTATGGTCATTCCTCCATGGTCGATAGAATTCACTCCCCCACATGATTTTCATTATCATCGCCCCCAGAACCAACACTCGATATCCACAGCCCATGATCTATCCATCATCAAATTCAATTTATAGACATCAATGGCTTTATCATACTCAATAACCAATACAAAACACCAACCGCGACACATCCCTGACCTATAAGGAAGTGCTTCCTCAATGTTCTGCAATCCAATTATGAAAAGGATCAAACCCTTCAACAACCAATGGTGCACTACCCACCATATATATTACCTTACACTGCTCCTTGTTCCTTGACCAAAACAGGTCCCAACACTGCTCTCAATAACCCTATCAAACCTTGAAAAGTATTAAAACCCCAATCCACTATGCGGACACATGTCTCACTATCACACTATCCCCGAAACATCACTCAGGTTTATCAACAACTAGAAAAACTCTTAATAAAACTTCACATAACCCATTCACCGATCCAAAACACAATTGGGCATCATGCATACCCAACTTGCACCTACCCTCAAAAATCAATTTTTTTTCTAAAATCATTCCCAATTATCACTCTACTCATCAAGGAAGAGTAAATTATAAAGAGCCCTATCATAGATTCTTACTTTCAATCATGCATGATCTCACCCAAACTCAATAGGTTCATGCTCTAATACAATATAACATAACAACCTAACTAGCACTCACATTAGTCACACCCCATAGAACCCAGTCTTACATGTCTAAATCACTTAATATTATCCTTTTATAGGTAAAAAACATCCCTAACAAGCTTGAGTCATCTCACTCATTCAAAGGATAATCACACGACAACCCGCCACATGAGCATTGATAAAAAACCATGAGCATCTACCCACTCCCTTATCATCCTAGGCCTAGCCATACTAGATTATCACTCTCTATATCATTGATAACGTCACCCACAATCAATGATCCATGAATCCAAAAAATACATCAATCGATACCAAGAACACCTCACGCACTCTACACCATAACAATGATGGTACCGATGTACATAGTGGAAGCCGGTGGGAGGGGGATTTCAATTTTTTTCACCAGAAATTATTGTAATTTTTTAATCATAGGTGAATAACTTCCCAAATAAAAGCCCAAAGATCTTCATGTGATGAATTTAAGAAAAAAAATTAAATCAAAGAAATACCTCATTTGATCTAAATCCATTTTCTACATCTGATCATTACTTGTGATTATTTCTCAAAGGAATCAAATTAGATCCCCCATAGATAATACAGATGCACTTAGAAAGTCTATAGGAGTGTCAATAATTGAATTTTGGGTGCTAGAGTGGAGATATTATGACACCTTTGATGTCCCAATGATCACCACATTGATGTTCCTTTGATCCATGAAGGAGAGATCAATATAGTTGCTTGAATTAAGAGCTTCTCTCTCTAGAAAGAAAGAGAGGATAGAGAGGCTCTCATATCTTATGCAGTGAATAGTTACTATATGCGAGCCTCTCCCCTCCTATATATGGAGAGTTACACAAATTACCTAGAAAGGGTCACCAAACCCTAAATATTTATTACTCACTATATAAAATATAAGTAACATTTTAAAACTTAATTGTTGATTCATAAATATCATTTATATTTTTATCACTCAATTTTAATATATTAACATAAATTATGTGATAAAAGAGATTCATTAACTTGACTCATTGTTCCCAAAAATATTAAATAAATATTTAATATTATTAAAATAATATTCATTCATATAATATTTCCACATATTCACTCTAATACTTGTATATAATTTTCAGAAATAAATTCAATATCAATTATTTTAAACTAAAATAATTTGAAATTATTTATTACTTGGAGATCCTATATCCTCATACATATCCAAGACCTCGTGGTGAGTCCCACCATGTACTATACTCTTATTCATCAAAATAGGTCATAATTTTGAATATTATTAGTGTGTGACCCTCTAGGACCTTGTCTTGATAGAAGTTAATACAATTCATAGATTGGGAGTAGAGTCTAGAAACCCATCAACTACCCTGATGAGACGAGGAGTATTCATAACAATACAAAACTTCCTACAAACACATAACATGTAATATAATCTCTTTGTCATGTGATATCTCATAAATCAAGATACACACTTGTGTTATCATCCTTTCTTACTTTATTAATTTCAAACCATACTTGAAGGAATTACCTTCTTATTCCATGACCATGGATTTAGTAAAGGTACTACCATCCCAATAAACTAGTCCCTAGATATCTATTCCAACTAGAATTGAAAAATTCTATATTGATTATTCAATCAATTACATACCACCAATAACACATCCAACATAAGATATATCACTATGAATTCAATTCCATAGTTTTTTCCTTGTATCAAAGTACATGATCAAATGGTATATGATAATAATAATCTCAAGTTATGATACCATTACACATGTTCATATATGAAAACTACTAATGACACCAGAAACATGTGGTGTTATTATTGGCGGGTCTATCCTCATGATCTCATCTACTTGAGATCACAAAGTGGGAACTTTATGAGAATACATATCAATGCCTATGAGCACCTATCAAATGATAACCAAACATCATCTGTTTTGAGTTAGTATGATATATCTAGAATATATGACATGTGTTTAAGATTAATTTCACAGTATCTCGAGGTTATCATTACAGTTTAGCAACTTATACAACCTTATGATATGACATACAATCTATGGAAATTACCATGTAAATTGTGGATATAGAAATATCAACACTATTATGGTAAGTGTACATCATGAATATTTCATTGTATACATGAAATGGTAATTGAAAAATAATTTTCAAGTTGGGTCTAGCTCACCCACTATTACAACAAACCATAGGGAATTTACATTCCCTTTTCTATAACCCCTAGGGTTTCCACATCCACCTAGTTTGGTTAAATTTAATGGAACCTAGAATCTATAAAGTAAAAAATCATATATGTTTTTTTAAACGTTAATTAAAAAAACCTATTCTTAAGGGAATCTAGGCCCATTTACTTGGGTCATTACCCGAGAATTCAATGCCTATACATACCCATTAAGGCTCACTACACATACTATATATAAAGGTAATGTGTAACCACCCCTAGATAATGTTATAAACTGATATACACCTGACATACTTGAAGGTTCCGGGCGCAGCGGAAGCACGTTGGTGGGTTTGCCCAACTTTAATTTTAGCGTTAAACGACGTTCAATCTGAGATCCATCACGATATAAAATGCTGGATCTTCGGAATAGAACGAAGAACGAAAAAGAAAAGAAGAGTCCCATAACCCTTGAGATAGGATCTTCATATGTTGGTTATAATTAATTTAATTAATTCATAAGAATTACCTCGATGGAATTCTTTCTTCGTTGGTGTCTCCGGTCACGATCCTGTGATCCATCGTTGCGTTGGAGAATCCAAGTGTAGGATTCCTCTAGAGGTAATCCACACGTGTGCCACATATCTTTGGACGTCACCGAAGGGAACTCCGGGTGCTAGCGTGGAAGATCCTTCACTTGCGATGTTCGTCTTCGATCACCTTGATCCGGTGGGGGATCTTGCTTTCGTAATTTGAAAGCGTTCTTGGTGGAAAGGGAATTCTCTCTTGGCTTGAGAGTATTTCCAATCCGTTGTGCACAACCAAAATGGCTAACCTTTTTGAGAATAATGTAATTAGGATTTATAATACCTATAATAATAAAATAAATTAATTGCTCATAAGCATTTAATCATTTCATTTAATTCTTAGTAATACCCCATGTCTTAACAATGACGGTTGACCATCATTATTACTTGTCACGTGTCCAAGGTATTACATTTAATATTATTTAATTAAATAAACAATATTTTCTCACGAATCCCAAAAAAATAAACTACACGGTGTGTATATATAAATATACACGGCGTGTACTTTTATTTTTTCAGTTTTATTTATTTTCCTCCACCATATTTATTAGACCTTGAGTAATGGATATTTATTTATTAAATAAATGTAACTGCATTACTCACTAATAAATATATATTATTTCACCCACAATATATTCTCTCGAATAACTAGTGTCAAAATAAATGCGATCAGACATCCTTGAATAATTATTAAACCACAATCAGGAATAATATTTATTCAACTTGTTAAATTAATATTTAACTGAGATACATAGACACACTTAGTGTGTGACCCTCTAGGCCTCTTTCTCAGTGGCATTAGGCGGAGCCTGCCTAAAGTCCAAGGTTAGCATCTAGCAACACGCCAAGGCACCCATAGAGAAAGAAGTTAACGCCGCAATGACGTGTCACCTCCTACGAATGCTTACCGTGTAATATAATCCCTTTGTCTCGATATCTCCAATCAAGTGGGTTGCATGTTAGTGCCATCAACCCATGTGCTTTATTATTATTTCTTTGACTTCCCGGAATTGAACTTTCCCATACCTTACCATGGCCATGGATTTATTTAGGTTGTATAAATTCCATCAAAGGGCCTGAGATATCTACTTCCATTATGGAACGGAATGGACAAATCGTTTCTCGCATTATCTATTAATGCGATATTACTCTTGACGCACCCAATGTATCCTACCTCGCTGCGAACAGTGTGCCATCACTGTTTTCGTCAATACATCTAAGTGCGCGAGTTGCACTACTGGAAAATGGACCTATCCCCACTATTTTCCTCAAAACCGTGGGGATAGGTACCCCCTATACCCACGGTTTTGGAAAACCGTGGGTATAGGTCAATTTTCAATACCTGTACCCACGGTTTTCAAAAACCGTGGGCATAGGGGGGTCTATCCCCACGGTTTTCCAAAACCGTGGGGATAGGTCTTGAAAATTGACCTATACCCACGGTTTTCAAGAACCGTGGGTATAGGGGTACCTATCCCCACGGTTTTGAGGAGAACCGTGGGGATGGGTATAGGATAAAAAACCTATACCCACGGTTTTGAAAAACCGTGGGTATAGGTTTCCCATGTGTGCGCGGGAAAAAAAAATTTTCCGCGGGAAAGATTTTTTTTTGGCGGGAGTCCTATACCTACGGTTCTTCCCTCTATACCCACGGTTTATATAACTATATTTAACTAAATATATATATATATACACATAATTGATAGTAGGGTAGTGGTAGACGTGGTACTTTGCAGCGAAGAGGTCGTGGGATCGAAACCCGCCTCCAGCTTTATTTTAGGATCTATACCCACGGTTTTGAAACCGTGGGTAAAAGACATTGACACCGTGGCAATTGGGAATGTTTTGTTGACACGGTGGCAGAACACCTATACCCACGGTTTTGGAAAACCGTGGGTATAGGCTGGGGACCTATACCGACGGCGTTCCAGCCCACGGTTCCCAAAACCGTGGGTATAGCTTATACCCACGGTTTTGGGGGCTATACCCACGGTTTTGAACCGTGGGTATAGGCCTTTTTTCCAGTAGTGTTGTAATACCCATTAATAATAATCTTAAAGTCTAAGGACCAATACACACGTCCGCAGATAGGAACATCCAATGACACTATGGAATGTGGATTTCCTACTAGAGGGCCTCGTTCTCATAATATTCTCCTGGATATTACCAATGGCGCACACCATGAGAAGGTGCCTCAAAGTTTTATGAGTCCTCACCCCTAATGACCTATATTATTTGTGTCCCTCAAATAATATCATCCGGCCATAGAACATACATTCAAGAATAGTGTTATGGCACTTCCGGGTTCTCATCATAGCAGGGATCTTCTACGACCCTTTAATGAAACAGCTGTCCTTAGAACATTATCACATGACATGTCACGCAGAAGAACAATCAAGATGTGATAAGGCTTTTATTTAATGAATAAAGTACAAAGTAGTTGGTTCTAGACCACCAACTCCAACAGACTCCCACTTGGACTAGAGCCAACTGCTAACAACCTTTAACCTGCTAGATCTCACATGATATTCATGCTTCTGCTGAGATAGGCCTTTAGTTATGGGGTCCGCCACGTTCTCTTCTGTGGACACTCTGCTCACTGAAACTTCACCCCTTTGATAGAAATCCCTCAAGAGGTGATACTTCCGGAGTATGTGCTTTGTCTGTTGATGTGACCTTTGTTCTTTTGCAAGATCCACCGCTGTAGTATTATCACAATACAATGTAATGGGATCTTTACTGCTAGTCACCAAATCAAGCTCCTGTACAAAGTTATAAATCCATACGGCTTCTTTGGCTGCATCAGAAGCTGCTATATACTCGGACTCCACTATAGAATCAGCGACAACTGGCTGCTTTGAACTCTTCTAGCTCACAGCTCCTCCATTGAGACAGAAAACATATCCAGATTGTGGCTTCAGATCATTTTGATCTGTTTGAAAACCAGCATCAGCATACCCTCTAATGACAAGCTCCTCGTCTCCTCCATACACCAAGAACATATCCTTAGTTCTTCTCAGATACTTAAGGATAGTCTTAATAGCAGTCCAATGCTGTTATCCTGGATCTGCTTGATATCTGCCTACCATGCTCAGTGCATAGGCAACATCAAGCCTGGTACATAACATGGCATACATGATGGATCCTATAACCGAAGCATATGGGATCTTACTCATCCTATCTTTCTCCTGTTGTGTCTGGGGACACATTTTCTTAGAAAGATGTAAGCCATGTGACACTGGAACCAATCCCCTCTTTGATTTTTCCATACTAAATATCTTTAGTATCTGGTCAATGTATGTACACTGACTTAGTCCAAGCAGCCTCTTGGATCTATCACGAATGATCTTGATCCCTAGAATGTAGGCTGCTTCCCCTAAGTTCTTCATGGAGAAACACTTGTTCAACCAGTCCTTAACTGACTGTAAGGCTGGTACGTCATTTCCAATAAGCAATATGTCATCAACATATACCACTAGGATGATGACCAAATTCCCATTAAACCACTTATAAACACATGGCTCACATTTGTTCTTAATGAAACTAAATTCTTTTATGGCTTCATCAAATCGAATGTTCCATGACCTGGATGCTTGATTCAATCCATAAATGGATTTCTGCAACTTGGAAACCCGTTTGGATTCACCTGGTGTCACAAACCCTTCTGGTTGTGTCATATAGACATCTTCCTGAAGGTTCCCATTAAGGAATGCTGTTTTGACATCCATCTGCCAAATCTCATAGTCATGGTAAGCTGCTATGGCAAGTATGATTCTTATGGATTTAAACATGGAAACTGTCGAGAAGGTTTCATCATAGTCAATTCCTTGACGCTGTCTGAATCCTTTAGCCACTAGCCTTGATTTATAGGTTCTAACTTGACCTTCCATGTCCAGCTTTCTTTTGAATACCCATTTGCATCCAACATGCTTTACATCAACTGGCTCATCGACCAGAACCCATACTTGGTTCTGATACAAGGAATCCATCTCAGAATTCATAGCTTCTAGCCATCTTGAAGCTTTTGATCTTTCTACTGCTTCCTTATAGGAGAGAGGTTCATCATTGTCCAATAATAATGATTCACCATCCTCGGTGACTAGGAAACCATATCTCTCTGGTTCCCTTACCTCTCTTGAGCTCCTACGCAGTACTTGTGTTTCTGGAACCTCTTCTACGGGGACCTGTGGAACTTGTTCTTGTACCAACTCCTGTGTATCTTGAGCATCAACTTCGTCGAAGTCAATCTTGCTCCCACTATCCTTATTGAGGATGTGCTCCCTCTCAAGAAAGACGGCTTGTCTATCGACATTCACTTTCTTGTCTTGAGGGTTATATAGGTAATATCCTTTCATTTCCTTGGGATATCCTATAAAGATACACTTCATGCCCCGGGGTACTAGTGTGTTGACTGATAAGGCCTTAACAAATGACTCGCATCCCCATACACGTGTGTGTGACAAAGTGGGTTTCCTTCCATTCCATAACTCGGATGGAATTCCATTTTCTGCCTTAGTTGGTACTCAGTTTAATGTGTATGCTGCAGTTTGTAATGCATATCCCCAAAAGGATAATGGAAGATCCGCATGACTCATCATCGACCTCACCATGTCCAACAAGGTGCGGTTCCTCCTTTCACTAACACCATTCCACTGTGGTGTATAAGGAGGAGTGAGCTGAGATAGAATCCCAAACTCCCGTAGAAGATCGATGAACTCTTGGTTCAGATATTCTCCACCTCGATCCGATTGAAGCTTCTTTATCTTCTTACCAAGATGATTCTCTACTTCATTCTTGAATTCCTTAAATTTCTCTAAGGACTCTTACTTATACCTAATTAAGTATAAATAGCCATATCTACTCAAATCATCAGTAAAAGTAATGAAGTAAGAATATCCACCTCTAGCTTCTAATGGAAATGGTCCACACACATCCGTGTGTACCAATCCTAGAAGCTCTATGGCCCTTTCACCTTGTCCACCAAAAGGCGGCTTGGTCATTTTTCCTTGTAAACAAGCGTGACATCTATCAAGTGGTTTTAGCTCAGTAGAGTCTAAATAGCCATCTTGGCAGAGCTTTGTCAAACGCTTCTCGTTCACATGACCAAGGTGGTGATGCCATAACTGGGTGATGTATGAGTCATGTGAGTTTGTTTTGTTATCGATTGACAAAACTTGGTTTTCATAATTCAATACATACAAACCATTATTTAAATGTGCCATACCATAACATATGTTGTTCTTATAAAATAGACAACCCTTATTTCCAAATTTGAAAACAAATCCATCCATATCCAAACAAGATACCGAAATTATGTTCTTGGTAACACTAGGCACATAATTACAGTTATGTAAAACCAAAATCATCCCAGTTGGCAATGAGAGGTGGTAATCGCCAATAGCCAACAAAGACAGCCTTGTGCCATTGGCAGCTCGAATATCCACCTCTCCTCTGGAAATCTTTCTAAATCTACTTGGTTCCTGCATTTGAATACAGATGTGAGCCCCACAAGCTGTATCTAATACCCAATGTGTAGAAATAGAAAGATTTCACTCGATAACAAACACACCTTTAGCGTCCCCACACTTCTGGGTGCAATTCCTCTTCCAGTGGCCCTGGTTGCCAAATGAAAAACACACTGCCTCCCGTTCCTTACCCTGCCTCTAGATCTTCCCCTTCTTAGAAGGACGGTGCTCGGGGGC
Source organism: Viscum album (assembly GCA_963277665.1). Lineage (NCBI taxonomy): Eukaryota > Viridiplantae > Streptophyta > Magnoliopsida > Santalales > Viscaceae > Viscum > Viscum album. The sequence goes on along the minus strand of OY728146.1, from coordinate 634,596,301 downwards.
TTCAGACCGTTTATAAGTCTTTGGCCCCTTTGCCTTGTCCTTCCTTTTCTTGTTCACCATAAGGAACATGGGTTTGTCACGCCCCATGTCCTTATCTACCTAGGGAATCAAGGTCAGAAGCTCCGATAGACTCTTCTCATTGCCTCTCATGTTATAGTTAACAATGAAGCTAGAGAAGGTCTTGGGCAGTGATGATAGGATGAGATCTGTACGCAACTCATCCGAGAATTTAATCCCTAAGATGTCCAGGCGTTCAATGTAGCCAATAAGCTTGACTACATGAGGCCCAGCTGGCACAGACTCTCCAAGATTCGTGGTAAACAAAGAATTGGAGATCTCATACCTCTCCTGTCTCGCCTTCTCTTGGTAGAGATCTTTAAGGTGAGACATTATACTATATGCGTCCATGTTTTCATGTTGCTTCAAGAGATCATTAGACATGGCCGATAGCATGAAACACTGGACATCTGTGGAATCATCCATGTGTTTCATGTAGAGAGATAATTCCTCATCACTATCCTCTTTCCCAGGTGCAACTGGAATAGGCTCTTCCAGCACATATAATTTCCTTTCGTGGAGAAGGACGACGCGTAAACGCCTCTACCACTCTTGGAAATTGGTGCTGGTGAGAAGGTTTTCCTTCTCTAGTATGGTGCGCAATGATATGTTTGAAGTCATTTTCTTACCGTTTCTACAAATTAAGATGAGAAAAGGTTTAGTAATTTATTACAAAAATTGAGACAAATAAATAAATTAATACTTATTAGTCTCCCACTATTTTATCGAAATCCAATATCCCTCACCATTGAATTCGGAATATTCTGTTGTGTGAATATTCTAGTGGCAAGGATCCATATTGCCCTTTTCATTACCCCAACTAGGGTTGGTCAAGAAACTTGAAGGATTTTAGGTAGGCATTCCAAATGCCAACTGCATTAACTCGCAGCTCCTTGATCCACTGAGTGGACTCCCCAATCCTAAAATCCTTTTTGGATTTCCTCAACCTTTTCCTCTTGGTCACACCAAGTCCTACTGTAGTAGTCAACCCTTAATGAGAACCATGTCAAGTCAACCCAAAACCTTGAATTAGAATTCATCAATAATTGAAAGCACCCCAACTAGGGTTGGTCAAGCACCTTGAACTATGGTTCGATTCTAACAAAGATTATGGAAGGCTATGCCGACTTAATATTTATTTTGAGGGATTTTATCCTTATACGTAAATTTCCATTTTATTATCTTTGATTACATTCTTGTTAATATTAAGTGGGATATAATTAAGTGATTAACCATGTCTAAGATAATATTTACGTATAAACCAGTCTTATTTTAGTTCTATCTTGAATGCTTGATATATTCATTAATTGTGTGATCGTGAAAACACACCCACAATAAATAAACCATTCAACTGACAGAAATAAAATAAATGGTATGATCATGAGCTTGTTCTATTGGTTAGTTTATCTAGCGGTTGATAAACTAACCCAAGACCTAGGGGAGAAACACCTTGAACCTTGCGGGTTCGTGTTTACAGCTTTCCACCTGTCCACCTTTGTATCTCCTTGGATTGGTTCCACCTCGGCTCCTGACTTGAGCCGCCTCCACTAGCTAGGGAGCTCCATCCATTACATATGCATTTATCTCACACGAAGGTGAGGGGTAAAAAGGGGTTTTTACATAAAATAATCCTTGGTCACGCAGGCCCTACATATTAATGAGGAGATGGCTCGCAGGCCAACAAATTTAATTTAAATAAATAAATTAAAAGAAACCATTCACATACAAAGGTCTCGGTCTAGCTCATGATCATCCACACATGCAACGATATTTACACATAAATAAAACTAGCATTAAATTCTTTAATCGTTCTTGTTTAAGATAAATCACGCTCGAATTAATTAATTATCTTTAATTAATCAATCCTTTTATCTTAAATCCCTTTTCTGAATTTCCTTGAGATTCTCATCCATCATAATTTTAAACAAATAAATTTATTTAAAATTATCCTTGTACGTAACTTGTACCTTGGAGGCAACCTAGTGAATTCCCATTTATTACGCAGATGTTAAATTAAACACATATATATAAAACACCTATCACGTGTTGTGCCTCAGCTTTACGCCTGCACCATGATACACGTCTCAAGGGTTTGTATAATATAATAATAAATTTTAATAAATCTGCGTAATTTGGATAAGTACACGACGTGTAGTTTCGACTACACGGCGTGTACTTTTCTTCACCATCCATCCGAAGTACATGCCCGGGGACATGGCGTGTAAATGTACTTCAAAAATTTTCAGAGTACACGGCGTGTTCTTTTGGACACACGCCGTGTAGTTTCCGCGTTACACGGTTTCCAGTCGGGCAAGCCATGTATGGGGTACACGGCCCAACCCGAACCCGAAGGGACTACACGCCGTGTTCAGTTGGACCACACGGTGTGTAATCCGGAAACCATGTGCCACCTGTTTCTGGTCAACACACGGTGTCATAAATGACCTCAATACATGACCTGATTTGGCGCATCGGTCAATGCATTGAACCTATACTACACGGCGTGTACTTCCGAATACACGCCGTGTATTCTGGTGTTATACGGCCAAAAACGTTTGGCTCCTCCGGATGAGTTCCTCTATTTTATTTTAATCAAAATTAAAACAAAAATTCGTTTCTGTGAGGTAAACGAGAAACGAGGGAGGAGGAACGGATCTCAATATTCAGATTTCCAGAACGATGAAACTTGAATTGAAATAACTAAATTATTAAATGTGTAAATTACCAACGGAAAAATTAAATAATTATAATCAACGATATGACCCCCTCTGATACCACTTGAAGGTTCCGGGCGCAGCGGAAGCGCATTTGTGGGTTTTCCCAACTTTAATTTTAGCATTAAACGACGTTCAATCCGAGATCCGTCATGATATAAAACGCCGGATCTTCGGAATAGAATGAAGAACAAAAAAGAAAATAAGAGTCTCGGAACCCTTGAGATAGGATCTTCATATGTTGGTTATAATTAATTTAATTAATTCATAAGAATTACCTCGATGGAATTCTTTCTTCGTTGGTGTCTCCGGTCACGATCCTGTGATCCATCATTGCGTTGGAGAATCCATGTGTGCCATGTATCTCTGGACGTCACCGAAGGGAACTCCGGGTGCTAGCGCGGAAGATCCTTCGCTTGCGATGTCCATCTTCGATCGCCTTGATCCGGTGGGAGATCTTGCTTTCGTAATTTGAAAGCATTCTTGGTGGAAAGGGAATTCTCTCTTGGCTTGAGAGTATTTCCAATCCGTTGTGCACAACCAAAATGGCTAACCTTTTTGAGAATAATGTAATTAGGATTTATAATACCTATAATAATAAAATAAATTAATTTCTCATAAGAATTTAATCATTTCATTTAATTCTTAGTAATACCCCATGTCTTAACAATGACGGTTGACCATCATTATTACTTGTCATGTGTCCAACATATTACATTTAATATCATTTAATTAAATACACAATATTTTCTCACGAATCCCAAAAAAATAAACTACACGGCATGTATATATAAATATACACGGCGTGTACTTTTATTTTTTCAGTTTTATTTATTTTCCTCCACCATATTTATTAGACCTTGAGTAATGGCTATTTATTTATTAAATAAATGTAACGGCATTACTCGCTAATAAATATATATTATTTCGCCCACAATATATTCTCTCGAATAACTAGTGTCGAAATAAATGAGATCAGACATCCTTGAATAATTATTAAACCACAATTGGGAATAATCTTTATTCAACTTGTTAAAATAATATTTAACTGAGATACATAGACACACTTAGTGTGTGACCCTCCAGGCATCTTTCTCAGTGGCATTAGGCAGAGCCTGCCTAAAGTCCAAGGTTAGCATCTAGCAACACGCCAAGACACCCATAGAGAAAGAAGTTAACGCCGCAATGACGTGTCACCTCCTACGAACGCTTACCGTGTAATATAATCCCTTTGTCTCGATATCTCCAATCAAGCGGGTTGCATGCTAGTGCCATCAACCCATGTGCTTGATTATTCTTTCTCTGACTTCCCGGAATTGAACTTGCCCATACCTTACCATGGCCATGGATTTATTTAGGTTGTATCAATTCCATCAAAGGGCCTGAGATATCTACTTTCGTTATGGAACAGAATGGAAAAATACTTTCTCGCATTATCTATTAATGCGGTATTACTCGTGACGCACCCAACGTATCCTACCTTGCTGCGAACAGTGTGTCGTCACAGTTTTCTTCAATACATCTAAGTGCGTGAGTTGTAATACCCGTTAATAATAATCTTAAAGTCTAAGGGCCAATACACATGTCCGCAGATAGGAACATACAATGACACTATGAAATGTGGATTTCCTACTGGCGGGTCTTGTTCTCATAATATCCTCCTAGATATTACCAAGGGCGCACACCATGAGAATGTGCCTCAATGTTTTATGAGTCATCACCCCTAATGACCTGTATTATTTGTGTCCCTCAAATAATATCATCCGGTCATAGAACATACATTCAAGAACAGTGTTATGGCACTTCCGGGTTCTCATCATAGCAGGGATCCGTTACGAACCTTTAATGCAACAGCTGTCGTTAGGACATTATCACACGACATGTCACGCAGAAGAACAATCAAAATGTGATAAGGCTTTTATTTAATGAATAAAGTACAAAGTAGTTGGTTCTAGAACACCAACTCCAAAAGTACTATCGTATAAAATATTATGGTTTAGATGAGTATAATTACACAAAAAAATTATTTGATAAAACACTATATAAGTTATTTTTGACACATTAAACAGCTGAACCTTTCATCAGTGAAAATGAAGACACACAAACACAAGTATTTAAAGTGAAACCTACATGCCAACCATGATGTATGTACATAAGCGTCTATCTAATGATAAAGGAGAAAAATATATAAATAAATTAATTCACAAAATATATCATATTTATTAAACACTCTAACCATAAAAAATGAAAACCAAGAGTAACATTCTCATACCCCTAATAACTAAGAATTCCCACCAAATAAGTGTTCATGTGACACCATTATGGGGTCTGTCATAAGACCTGACAAATCCCTAGACCACATTTCAACCATATACCCAAAATAGTAAAGCAAAAGAGAATCTATGTTTCCACTTTGTGACATCCTTATATAATCTCCACTCTATAGTGACCTAGGATGAGGTGCTATGTGACCTCAAGTTTACCTACTGGTATGCCAAGGCTTCTAATAGTGGTGGGGTTCTGATCCATACATTTAAGAGACTATTCCCTTTAATCAAATTCAATCCCATAATAAAAATAAAAAAAAATATCCATTACAAACATTATATTATAGAAAATAAATTAAACAAATACTATAATAAATAAAATATAGTATACAAACACACAAACATACAAAACATGTACTGAATGACCACTAGTCCGGCCCCATATAAAAAATAAAACAAGGATAAAAAATGTACATAGTATCCCTACTTCCATCCCTAGGCCTCAGAAAACATGTCTCTAAATAACTATAGCGCTGCTCCAACCCGATCCACTGCACATCCTATGCTGAACATGAAAACATACATAAGGTCTACATTTTAACCAGAGTTTCCATTAAGGTTCTTAGTATATAAATTAGTAATCTCTGACCAAGAACACTAAATATATGTCAATATATAAATGTGTATGTATAAGTAATATATACATATATATAAACATATTCTTCAAGCCATCGTGTTCTAACCAGGACACCAAAACAATCGAATATATATACATGACTTTTGGGTCATTGTGTTCTAACTAAACCTCCAAAATTCCTGACCATACCTACTTTGATTAAATTTCATACTACCATCACCACCTTACATCATTCTATTGAATATTTTTCCTAGAAAATACTTTAAGACATTAGGTATGTGTCTTCAAAGTCTTTAACCCACTACCCAAAGGGATAGGGTAATGTTCTCCATACAAATCTTAGCCCAATACCTTATCACTCAAGGAAGGGTCCACCATCCATGTATCATATCACATCATGATCCTACCCTATCACTTGATATAGTCTGTAATTACAACCCAATCCTAATCAAAGAAAATTCCACAGTAACAATCTGATCCTACTCAAGGAAACATCCTAAACACAAGGATTTAATCTCACTCAAAATAGTCTATCCAGCACCATCTCATTCATAGTGGGGTGAGGAATCAAGATTTCTCTTACCCACTAAGTATATAACCTATAAAAATCACACACATGTTGCAACACACAGGGCCTACAACCCATCACACATCTCACTAGCTGGCCATAGGGTGTTAGTCACTCATAAAATAGCCCCACATCCATGTACATCTCATGTCTCCTGTCATGGAATCCATTGGGTCCTCCTAACCCATCAAAATATCTTTTCATCAATACTATATCACATCCATCACCCATAAATGACACCACTACCCAAAGGCATCTCAGACCTAGAACTCAACTTATCATGCTCTAAGATCCTTGGAAACTTGATTCCAGGTGTCGAATAGTTCCCTTGATCTCCACTTGAATCTCATATCACATATCTTAAGTAAGATATATAAATATTTTACCTAGAGAAAACCCATCTCCATGACACCTTGACTTTTTCCTGAAGGTTACATCCTATTAACCACAATCACCAATCCTTAACCCATCCTCAAGAGGGTTTCACTCAATTTGTAAGGGATGTATAACCATCTCACCCATTTACACTAGGAATAAGACTCTCATGTCTATCTATTTAGCCCTAGGGAAGCCAACCTAGGCTACACAATACTCTTATTGCACCCTAATATCTACCAAAAGTCTCTCATCAACATAATCAAAACACTTTAACCCTGGTGACATAGTCATTGGGCGATCCTAAATTCCTAAATGGATAAAGAGAACTCATCCTGAGAATAGGAGGCCCAATGAAATATTATCTCTTATACCCACAAAACTCTTGATCCCTATATATCTACCTAATACCATGAAACATTCATGAAGAAAATAGATCATATATAAATAGACATGAATTTCTATCATAGGAATAACCTACCTTGAACACAGAGTTAACACCTTTCTTAGATCTTCCAAGCCTCATACAAGCTCATATCGCCACCCGATATCCTATCTCACATCACAAGATAAAAACAATTAAGTAGAAAAATTTATAATTAATTATTTAATACAAAAATAAACAGGCATAATTTCCTTAAAACTCACCACATATACTCACTGAATTGAAAATGCTTCTGATGGAATGCAACCAACCTTCCTGGACTTCCTCTAGATAAGACACATAGAAGACCCTTCCTCCTCATCTGATTCCACCATGATATGATTGAATCATCACCAAAACCCCAAAATAAATCAAACTAAAATTGATGGTATATGAAGGGGGAACAAAAATGGAAGAAAAATAAAAGGATGTCTCTTGGATAGCCATAGGAACACCACTAAACCCTCTGGCATGGGAGATAAAAAGAGGATAAGGGAGGGTGACAGTTAGTTGAATGGAGCCCCTCTAATGGATATTTCCCCCTAAAATGGATGGAGACTGACCATAAAAATATTGGTCTACCCTATAATAAAACAACTCAACAAAGAATTAGTCATGATAGAACCCAGAGGGTTGTTCCATGATACACACTTTTCCCAAAAATTTCATAGTGCATCTAGGGGTTGTAGTGTGATGGAATATAATGTAGTAGTGGAGGCACTGACTCCATCCTTAATGGAATTATGCCTCAAATTAAGCACCCTTAAGTCCCTGATATAGTCTATTATAGAATTACTACGGGGTAATAGTGTGAACTGTAGTAGTATAATAATTTCAAAAAGTCCTTAGGGCCTTGTTCTGACACCTAATCGAGCACTCAAACCAATATCTGAGCCTTGTTTAGAATAAAAAAAATATCTTCTTGTGATTTTCCAACCCTCATATTTTTGATCCAAGACCCAATTTTTGAAAATAACCCTGTTCTAGAATAAAATTAAAACTTCCTCTAGAAATAAATTGATCAATAATCTATAATACATTATAAAATCCCTACTATAGTGCTTCTAATCCCTGAGAAGTCATGTTATTCCTTACAATATCATTCTTATACTAAATCAGTCATCAATTATATATGAAATTTATATGTTATATCTTTGAACACAAAAAATGATTTTTGGTGAAAATCCAAACACTATGGCACACTAATCACCATAACCTGAGCCACCTAATCACTACTAACTCTAACACTAAAAAAATTCTCAACATAACCTTTCTATATTGAGACACCATGGTGTCTTAGAACGATTCATATCAAGGGTTATAATGCTCCCCATTATAAATATACACACACAAAATATGATTACACATAATAGTTCTCCCCACTATATGAATGGATTACAAAAAAATATCATCCAGTGGCCCATTAACATGCTTGGTATATTTTACACCATACTGTATCTAATTATATGCTAAAACACCTTACTAGGACTACACTGGATGATCTCTGTCAAAAATGGTTGGAATAATCTATCGATGCACTATCTTATATCCTGAGCCCAATTAATTAACTCTCATTTTCATACTGTGATCGTACATGTGCCCACACCAAATTACAAAATAGATTACTAGTGTAATTCCACTATTGGATACAAATCACCTACCCCATCCTTCAAGCCGTCAACCTAAGCACCGACACAAATTTGATCAGATTCACTCTCATACCACCGCAACTTCATCTCAAGACTAGTGCTGCCACATCTACTACACTTGAAACCACAAAATAATCTAAAATATAGCATTCTTAAAGAATCATATATCAATCATATTATCCCACACAATGAAATATGAGTGTCACCTTTACTATCGAATGTCTAGTATCACCACATCAATGACCAATATAACAAGAGGGTCATTCCTACATACCAATACACTGTGACCGACCGTAAGAGTATCATTATCATCACCCACTGAACTGACACCTGATATCCATAGTCTACACTTTTTCCATCATTAAAAAAAATTATAAGACATACATTTCAGACCCACTCATACACAATCACCAACATGAAACACCAACCACCACCCATCCCTAACCTACTATGAAGGGGATATTAATATTAATCCATAAATTTACAATAAGGATCACACCCTATAATATCCAATGGTGTACTCCCCATTACATAGATTCCCTTATAACACTCCTTAAGATCTGACCCAAATAAATCCCAACACTATTATCACTTATCTTGTCTGTAACACCCTGAGATTTTATGAAAAATATTCTTTTAATTTCATTGATGTCTTCTATTATACACTACAACAATTTTAGCTTGTACTATACACAACACAATATTAGCTTTCTGTATACGAAACACTATTCTTGGCTCGTGTTACACATAATTTCAAGTTTGTTTTGTGGAAATTATTCTACGCAACATTAAGTATAGATTTTGTTTAATGTATAAATGAAATAAGTTTTGATTATGTTATACGCAACACCAAACAGTGCTTTCACTACATGAATCCTTGACTTGGCTTGCATTACACGTAATCAAGACCTTCCTCGATAGTGTGTGTAGTACGCAATACCGAGCTTCACTAAACGAGATATTATTATAATATTATTATGAACTAGCCATTATAAATAGTAATACCCAATTTTTAAAATTTTATAAATTTTATCTTTCAAAATGGACTTCATTTTTGGATTCGGAATATCGAAATTAGCCTAGGGTGAATTTTTGGTATTTTTATGAAAACTTTCAATTTTTGATGAATAGTGAAAACACTAGGTTACTATTTAAAAACCGACTTTTTATTTAAATAATTATTTATTTTATTTAAATTTATTTTAGGTCAAAATTGATACATAATACCTATATAAGTTAAATTTAATCCATTTGAGTCATTTTATAATAATTTTCGATATATAAAAATTTTATTGAACTTTTCCCCGTCTTTTACCTACCTCCTAGGAGCTTTTTGCAAACTTACATAAAACTTAATTTTACCGCTTCTGTGAGTGGAATTTTGAAAATCCGAGAGACATGGTTAATATCAAGTACTAAAATGTGGTTCAATGAGATGAAAATAATCTTTGGTGAATAGTAACTTTTTACTTTTATTTACCATGGTTAAAAGTAAATAGGGTAATTAAGGGTATAAATGATATTATTATTACCATAAAACATGTCTTAATTCTATTGTATAAGTTTAATTCGACCAAAAACAACCTTAGTAATAAAATATGACCATTTAGGTCCACTTGGATTAGATTAGGACATTTATTATTAATTTATTTAAACAAGGGTTAAAATAGTTAAAATCAAAGTTTAATAACTAAATCATTTTTAATATAGGTTTATAAATAAGATAAATTAGACTATAAATATTCATTAGAAAGATAAAAGTATTTCCTACATAATGGTAGTTTATTTATAATTTTTAGACATTAAATAATTTAATTTATTTATGACACAATGATGATGTAGTAATTACCTTATTAATGAAATATTAACATAATTGATGTTATAAATATACAAATAAATGTAATTTGAGACTTTTTAAGAATTAAACTAATTTTCTAGGATAATATGACATGTTTGTATTGATTTAATTAACTTTTTTGAACTAATCATTCTATTATGATTTTCACAAAAATCAATTACCAAATAGTGTCAAAATTGACATAAAATAGTTTTTAAAACAAATATTATATTATTAATTGTTATTATATTCCTAAAAATCCAAGGTTCAGCCAAGATACTTATATCATGATAAGTGTAGAATTAATGGACCACTTGGGGGTCTCTTGGATGTATATTGTAAGTTTATTAACTATATAATATAAAAATACAAAGTGACATGGTAAATGCCAATCTAATTAACTAAGAGTTAAAAATAAATGATATGGTTAATATAATGACCCAAACCTGTCTAAAACCTATTGGTTGAGAGGATTTAGAACCATACCCACTTCATATTCTAAATAAATCAATTTGGAGCTATTATAAACCGAATATGAATTTATCATAAAATAATAGTTTAAATTTTTCCAAAGGTGCCCCTCTCCTCCCTTATAAAAAGGTAACCCATTACCTCTTCTCTTCACACCCTTTTGAGCCTTGAATCTCAGAAAAAACCTGCCCATTTACCTTATAATATTCCCTATACACATTATAGAGGTTATGGTATCCTCAAAAGACCAACCCCAGTGCCTTAAGAGGAGGTTAAGAAGAGGCGCATCAAAGAAGAGGTAATATCTTTTACCGATTCTTTCCAATTTATTTCTTCTTCTACTTATTATTATTTATTTGTTTCATCATAAAGTAATAACATCATTATTAATTATATACTGATATGTTATTATAAATATGAAACAACCCTATTTCACCTTCTATCCATCCTATGAAAAACGAAATCACCGCGTGTGCGTACGTACAGAATACCGTCTCCATGCCGTGGTGTAATCTATTTTCGACCACCACCTTACTTGGATGGGTATAATGGTGTAAATAAATAACTATATATGATTATTTTAAAGTGATATTGATTATTAAATATTATACATACGCTTAAATACAATTCCACGATCATGGGAATGATATCATCGCTCGTGCGTACGTACGGACTACCGTCTCCACGACGCGATGAGATTCATTCTCCATGTTAAGCATTCATGAATGATTATAAAGTATATATAATGAATAATAATGAGATATATGACATAATAATGATACTATATTTATGTATATATATATGTCATCTACTTAATTTCATTCAATTCAATAAGGAAACGAAAATAGCGTTCATGCGTACGTACGACCTACCGTCTCCATGAACGGTGTATTTCATTCCATTTATCGATCTATCATATATATATGTATATGATGAATATATATTATATATAAATCATGTTTTACATTCGTTAACTAATTAAATCAGGATGTAAGTAATAATATCAAGAACAACAAGTCAAAACACGTACAATAAATGAAATGATTTTACCCAAATCGATGCTTTTACATCGAATTTAAAAAAGAACGAGTAATATAAAGTCATAAGTAAACTATATATGATATCATAACAATGCATATGATTCTGTAATAAGTCAATGAAATTATTTAAATCATTATACATGAGTTTTGGATACATACGAAGCATATCCGATATAAGGTAAGGGATAATTATTCTAATCTCGTTCTTATCTGAGATTGTTTATTCGTCAGTATTTACTGAGGTTATTGTTATCATCCATGTCAATGTTTTCTAAAAGTGTTTTTATATATGTTTAAAGTAATTTTTACCCATTTTTGACTTTTACCACATGTTATGAAAGGAATATTTCTTTTGTTTACCATACGAGGAACTTTTTGAATTTTCCGACAAAAGTATGAGGAGGATGTTTTTTTAACTTATACGACATGAATAGATTTTTACGGTTTCATAACTCATTTTTTTAGGAATTTTACTCTACAAGATTTCATGGTTATTTTTAATAAAATCCTTTTATTTTAAAATTTCATGGCATTTTGTGAAATGAAAATGATTTTTAAGAAGAAAGGATATTTTCCTCAAGAATTCTTTTCAAGTGTTTTATCAAAACCATTTTCCATCTAAGATGACATTATTTCATATGTGTATGTTTCAAGTATAATGTCTCTATGATTTACATGGTTTAACTTTTCTTATTATGAAATGATATCCATTTGTTTTATATGGATTATGTTATGATGGGATGATGTTTATGAAACCCATTTTTATTCTTTGGGTTATGGTGAATGATTTATGTTTGTGTTGTGGCACAAGTAAGAATGATTTCATTAGGAGATGGGTGGGACCTATATCTCCCTCCAATGCATTGGGTAAAGATTTATATCTCATGAGATAGACATGGCTGGAATGGTAAGTTAATCCGGTTCAGTAATACAAGACTATAACGAGGAGTGAACTCGATTTAGAATGGGACTTTGTCCACTAAGATGGTCTTGGCACAATGCCTTGGCTACTCTAGAAATCGTATCATGTGCTTAATGGTTGCCACAATCACATGTTTTATTCCTATGATATTTTATCATGATTAATGTTTCTTTATGATCTATGCCTTATGTACTACCATGTTTTATGTCATTGCCCAAGATTTTGATGTTTAAACATTATGTTCATGTTTTTAAGTTCAAATGTATATGATTTGTTTTATTTTATCCATGCTTACCCTTAATAAGCATTTGAGATCACTCTTTATATGTTTTCTTTTCCCCAGGATTTAAAGAAATGTTTTAGGTAAGAAAACCAAAAGGGGAAGATCTTTATGGGAGATATTGAAGATCTTTCACCATGATTAGAAGATTACGTTCTGAGTATCCAAAGACACTAAACTATTACGGTCATTTGGTGTCTGTTTTTGTTATGTATTAAGTATTCCACAAAAGTAACGTAATGTCTATGTACATCAAGCTTTGGGTCTCTACAATTGGTATCAGAGGAAAGGTTTAGTTAACCTTTGGAAACTAGGATGCAAAAACTTTAGTGAGATCCCTAGAGATATTTTTAAGGTATATCTAGGGATGTCCCTAAGTTTAAGTATACGTATAGGTTATATTCCTAGAATTATGGAAACGATATTAGAATTAAACATAAGATGTTAGATATCTAATGTACTCCCCCTTTATTATGTTGTTTTCCCTAGCATGATTTTTGCCTCTCACACTATTCTTTTTGGGTTTTAGACGATGGATGGAACCCGAAGGAACCGTGTTGATCAATTTAATGGATAATGCAATGATTTTACTCCGGAACAAACCAATGTTATGGGAGATGGAGTGCGAAATCTTATTTCTATACTTACACAAGCTATGAATCATTCTGGACTTCCAAATGATCAGAGAAAGGAACAATATTCTATTGAGTCCTTCATGAGGCAACATCCACCTTCTTTCAGTGGGTCTTATGATCCACTTGTTGCTGAACAATGAATTAGTACCATTGAAAAGATATTTTCCACACTTCGTTATTCGGAACATGAAAAAATAATTCTGTCTATTTACCATTTAAAAGGTGAAGTAGATCAATGGTGGAATCAAATTAAGAATACGAGGCCCCAAGATGAAATTTAATCCATGGAATGGGATGAGTTTAAGAACTTATTTTTCAATAAGTACTTCCCTCTTATTCTTCGAACAAAGATGGAAAAGGATTTCATTGAGCTTAAGAAAAAGGATGATGAATCTATTGGTATATACAAAGAAACTTTTACAAGGCTTGCAAGGTATGCATCTGGCTTTATCATCCAACCTGAAAGTAAAGTTGATCGATTCTTCAGTTGATTAAAACCAAGTCTTTGAAGGGAATTAGCTATAAGAGACTTCAGTAGCTATGAAGAAATTGTGCGTTGTGATATCAAGGTAGAAATGGAAGTTGGTGTAACATATCCATCTCATGGTTTTGACAAGAAACGAAATATGGAGTTCAAGGAGAAATCTCAGAACAATGGTGAAAAGAAGATGAAGGTTTCTTTATGCTCAAAGTGTGGAAAGAAGCATGGTGGAGATTGTCTTAAAGGGAATAGAAAATGTTTTAAGTGTGGAAAATAAGGTCATCGAGCAGCTGAGTGTCGAAGTAATGGAAAAAGGGTTTCTAATGATGCGAATAAAGAAAAGACTATAGAGAACTAACCACCAAAACTTCAATGATTCAAGTGCAATGAAATGTGGCATTATTCTAATCAATGCCCTAATCCAAGGGTTAATGATGATTGACATGAGCAACCACTTAAGGAAAAGGACAAAGGGAAGTCACATGTGATCACTATTGGAGATGTTGAATATGACAATGATGTGGTGGAATGATTAAGTGTTTATGTAATGGGATTCCATAAAAATGTTTTATATAGTATCGTGGAATATTGGAATATTTATGTAATGGTCTATTGTGGTTTTGAATAATTTTATGGTACCGGTAACCATGGAAAGTGATTGAGATATTTCTGGAAAGAAGATAATATGCACATAATGAAGGGATAAGAAGAAAATGAAATGTTTGATAGTATTCATGAGATCATGACTGATATAAGGAAAAAGTTATATCATGGTTTTAGTATATAGATTTTTTGGATTTTGGTATGTGGAAAGAGTTAACTTTTGACATCATTCATGTTTTCACTAAGATTCAATGGGTATTCATTTTTCAAGAGAATACATGATTAAGGTATTCACATGTTTGGAATGTGACCAACAAGATATATCTTATATGGGGGATAAATGATGGTATTCACATGCTCAGTAGATGACATTTCTAGTAATCGTTTTTTTATACTATAAGATTGGACAGAAGTATTTTGGATAAGCCTAAAGATTGGAATGGATTATGTTAGACATAAGTTAGTATTGTTTAAGGATATAAATTTTTTGATATTATTGATGGAATGTTATAATAATGTAGTTTTAGAAAAAGGACAACCTACAGGACGAGCAAAAACCTGTCGCGTCGGACAAGGATGCGGGAATCGAACCCACAACCAAAGTGCGACAAGCCTTTATCACCTACCACTAGCCTACAGGAAGTCCCTGGTTAGTAGAAAATAGTTTTATTTTATTAAGATCTATGATAGATGAAGTATAAGTCAATTTTAGCAACCATATATGATTAATCTCAGCATAGATGGACTTCTGTATATTTAATAAATTGTGCTAAACTTTTTGCGATAGAAATAGATGGAATGACCTATCATTCTATCGCATAATCTTCTCACACTTCACAGAAGACAAATTAAACTTCATTTCTGTAAGAGATGAAGTGGAAATTGTTTTAGGCACGAGCAACAATGAGATTGTACCAAAATCAAGTAAGTATTTCTTTTAATTCAACAATTCTTCAACTTTAGGGAAATGATCTTGAAAACAAAAAATGTTGTCCTAGTGTTATCATATCTGATGAATCAGATGATACCTTAGATCATCACAAATTTATGGCTTTGTGATTGTTGGATTTTTCATAGACATGTCCTCTACCACTCTTCATCAGAAGTTGATGGTTATATTTCTATTCCATATCCATATTTTCACCTATGTTCTCCTATGTGGAAACCCAGTGATTAGTTAATTTGGGTAACCGTTACGTTTCATACTTTAGTTTTTAAAGTCAAGTTTTGGTATTCCTTTTTACGATGTGGGTTTCTATTAAAAAAACTTTCAAGTAGTAAACCATTTATAACCCTGACGAATTTCGAGGGCGAAATTCATTTTAAGGGGGGTAGAATGTAACACCTCGAGATTTTATGAAAAATATTCTTTTAATTTCATTGATGTCTTCTATTATACACTACACCAAGTTTAGCTTGTACTATTTGCAACACCGTATTAGCTTGCAGTGTACGCAACACTAATCTTGGATCGTGTTACACACAATTTCAAGTTCGTTTTGTGGAAATTATTCTACGCAACATTAAGTATAGATTTTGTTTAATATATAAATGAAATAAGTTTTGATTATGTTATACGCAACACCAAATGGTGCTTTCACTACACGCATCCCTGACTCGGCTTGCATTACACGTAATTAAGACCTTGCTCGATAGTGTGTGTAGTACGCAATAACGAGTTTCACTAAACGAGATATTATTATAATATTATTATGAATTAGCCGTTAGGAATAGTAATACCCAATTTTTGAAATTTTATAAATTTTATCTTTCAAAATGGACTTCATTTTTGGATTTGTCATATCGAAATTATCCTAGGGGAAATTTTTGGTATTTTTCTGAAAACTTTCAATTTTTGATGAATAGTGAAAACACTGGGTTACTATTTAAAAACTGACTTTTTATTTAAATTATTATTTATTTTATTTAAATTTATTTTAGGTAAAAATTAATACATAA
Source organism: Viscum album (assembly GCA_963277665.1). Taxonomy (NCBI): domain Eukaryota; kingdom Viridiplantae; phylum Streptophyta; class Magnoliopsida; order Santalales; family Viscaceae; genus Viscum; species Viscum album. The sequence goes on along the minus strand of OY728146.1, from coordinate 634,579,382 downwards.
TTCCTATATAAGTTCAATGTAATCCATTGGAGTCATTTTATAATAATTTTCGATATATAAAAATTTTATTGAACTTTTCACAGTCTTTTACCTACCTCCTAGGAGCTTTTTGCAAACTTACATAAAACCTAATTTTACCGCTTCTGTGAGTGGAATTTCAAAAATCTGAGAAACATGGTTAATATCAAGGACTAAAATGTGGTTTAATGAGATGAAAATAATTTTTGGCAAATAATAACTTTTTACTATTATTTACCACGGTTAAAAGTAAATAGGGTAATTAAGGGTAAAAATGATATTATTATTACCCTAACACATGTACTAATTCTATTGGATAAGTTTAATTCGACCAAAAACAACCTTAGGAATAAAATATGACCATTTAGGTCCACTTGGATTAGATTAGGACATTTATTATTAATTTATTTAAAGAAGGGTTAAAATAGTTAAAATCAAAGTTTAATAAGTAAATCATTTTTAATATAGGGTTATACATAAGATAAATTAGACTATAAATATTAATTATAAATATAAAAATATTTCCTATATAATGGTATTTTATTTAGAATTTTTAGACATTAAATAATTTAATTTATTTATGACACAATGATGATGCAATAATAACCTTATTAATGAAATATTAACATAATTGATGTTATAAATACACAAATAAATGTAATTTGAGACTTTTTATGAATTACACTAATTTTATAGGTCAATATGACATGTTATTATTGATTTAATTAACTTTTTTCGAACTAATCATGCTGTTATAATTTTCAAAAAAATCAATTACCAAATAGTGTCAAAATTGACATAAAATAGTTTTTAAAACAAATATTATATTATTAATTGTTATTATATTTTTAAAAATCTATTTTTCGACCAAGATACTTATATAATGATAGGTGTAGCATTAATGGACCACTTTATGGTCTCTTGGATGTATATGGTAAGTTTATTAACTATATAATATAAAAATACAAAGTGACATGGTAAATGTCAATCTAATTAACTAAGAGTTAAAACTAAATGATATGGTTAATATAATGACCCAAACCTATCTAAAACCTATTGGTTGAGAGCATTTAGACCCATCCCTACTTCATATTTTAAATAAATCAATTTGGAGCTATTATAAACCGAATATGACTTTATTATAAAATAATATTTTAAGTTTTTCCAAAGGTTCCCCTCTCCTCCCTTATAAAAAGGGAACCCCTTACCTCTTCTCTTCACACCCTTTTGAGCTTTGAAGCTACGCCAAAACCTTCCCATTTCCCTTATCATCTTCCCTAGACACATTATAGAGGTTATGGTGTCCTCAAAAGACCAACCCGAGTGCCTTAAGAAGAGGTTAAGAAGAGGCGCGTCAAAGAAGAGGTAATATCTTTTACCGATTCTTTCCAATTTATTTCTTCTTCTACTTATTCTTCTTTATTTGTTTCATAGTAAATTAATAACATCAGTATTAATTATATACTGATATGTTATTATAAATATGAAACAACCCTATTTCACCTTCTATCCATCCTATGGAAAACGAAATCACCGCGCGTGCATAAGTACGGAATGCCGTCTTCACACCGTGGTGTAATCTGTTTTCGACCACCACCTTACTTGGATGGGTATAATTGTGTAAATAAATAACTATATATGATTATTGTAAAGTGATATTGATTCTGAAATATTATACATACGCTTCAATACAATTCCACGATCATGAGAATGATATCATCGCTCATGCGTACGTACGGACTACCGTCTCCACGATGTGATGAGATTCATTCTCCATGTTAACCATTCATGAATGATTATAAAGTATATATAATGAATAATAATGAGATATATGACATAATAATGATACTGTATTTATGTATAGATATATATGTCATCTACTTAATTCCATTCAATTCAATAAGGAAACGAAAAAAGCGTTCATGCGTACGTACGACCTACCGTCTCCATGAACGGTGTATTTCATTCCATTTATTGATCTATCATATACATATGTATATTCTGAATATATATTATATATAAATCATGTTTTAAATTCTGTAATTAAATAAATCAGGAGATAAGTAATAATATTAAGAACAACAAGTCGAAACACGTACAATAAATGAAACGATTTTACCCAAATCGCTGCTTTTACATCGAATTTACAAAAGAACGGGTAATATAAAGTCATAAGTAAACTATATATGATATCATAACAATGAATATGATACTTTAATAAGTCAATGACATTATTTAAATAATTATACATGAGTTTCAGATACATACGAAGCATATCATACATAAGGTAAGGGATAATTATTCCAATCTCGTTCTTATCCGAGATTGTTTATTCTTAAGTATTTACTGGGGTTATTGTTATCATCCATGTACATGTTTTCTAAAAGTGTTTTTATGAATGTTTAAAGTCATTTTTACCCATTTTTGACTTTTACCACATGTTATGAATGGAATATTTCTTTTGTTTACCATACGAGGAACTTTTTGACTTTTCCGACAAAAGTATGAGGAGGATGTTTTTTTAACTTATATGACATGAAAGGATTTTTATGGATTCATAACTCCTTATTTTAATGAATTTTAATATAATATATTTCTTGTTTATTTTCAATAAAATCATTTTCTTTTAAAATTTCATGGCATTTTTTGAAAAGAAAATGATTTTTAAGAAGAAAGGATATTTTCCTCAAGAATTCTTTTCAAGTGTTTTATAAAAAACATTTTCCATCTAAGATAACAATATTTCATATATGTATGTTTCAAGTATAATGTCTCTATGATTTACATGGTTTCACTTTTCTTATGATGAAATGGTTTCCATTTGTTTTATATGGATTATGTTATGATGGGATGATGTTTATGAAACCCATTTTTATTCTTTGGGTTATGATGAATGATTTATGTTTATGTTGTGTCACAAGTAAGAATGATTTCATTATGAGATGGGTGGGACCTATCTCTCCCTCCAATTCATTGGGTAAAGATTTATATCTCATGAGATAGACATGGTTGGAACAGTAAGTTAATCCGGTTCAGTAATACCGGACTGGAACGAGGAGTGAACCCGATTCAGAAAGGGACTTTGTCCACTAAGATGGTCTTGGCAGCAATGCCTTGGCTACTATGGAAATAATATCATGTGATTAATGGTTTCCACAACCACATGTTTTATTCTCATGATATTTTATCATGATTAATGTTTCTTTATGATCTATGCCTTATGTACTGCCATGTTTTTTGTCATTTCCCAATATTTTGATGTTTAAACATTATGTTCATGTTTTTAAGTTCAAATGTATATGATTTGTTTTATTTTATCCATGCTTACCCTCACTGAGCATTTGATCTCACCCTTTATATGTTTTATTTTCCCCAGGATTTAAAGAAATGTTTTACATAAGAAAACCAAAAGGGGAAGATCTTTATGGGATATGTTGAAGATCTTTCACCATGATTAGAAGATTACGTTCCGAGTTTCCAAAGACACTAAACTATTACGGTCCTTTGGTGTCTGTTTTTGTTATGTATTAAGTATTCCACAAAATTAATGTAATGTCTATGTACGTCAAGCTTTGGGTCTCTACACTGTCAACCCTTAACATGGATAAAAAACCTAGGCCACTTGGACCACATGTTTTTTACCACCATACTACCATTACAATATTTCTCATGTTCATCCACAAACTAAAATACTCTTAATAGTCCCGCACATAACCTATTCACCAATCTGCAACACAACTGGGAATCATGCTTACCTAGCACACATCTACCCTCATACACCAAGACTTTTCATGAAAAGTATTTCCAACTCTCTCTCTCCTCTTAAAGGGAGAGTTATCTTTAAAGAACCTTACGATAGATTTTTACTTGAAATTTTACTTTATCTCACTTAAACCCAAAAATGACATTATCCAATAAAACCAAATCACACAACCTTCTCAAACTTCCATTAGTCACATTCCATCGAACCTAGGCTCACACACACAACCCATTGACTATTATCCTTTCACAGCTCAAAATCACCCCCAAAAATACCAATGCATCTAACTCATTCCATGGAAAACCATATTACCACATGACACATGGGAATATATCAAAAACCATGAAAGTATACCCATTCCCAACCCATACTAGACCTGAACAACTAGGATCATCGCTCACTATCCCACTAAAAACCGAACCTAAAACTAATGGCCCATACATACAATAGATCCTACATTTTATACCAAGAGTACCTCACATGATCTACACCACAACCATAGGGTATTTAATTTCCCTTATCCACAACCCCTTTGTGTTTCCACATCCATATGATTTGGTTAGTTAATAAAAATATATATGGGAAAACCCCATATAGTCTGTTTTTGACACTTTAAGTAACCAAAACCCATCCTCAAGGAAATATGGGCCCATCTTAAAGTCATTCCCCATGAACTCAATGCTCGTACCAAACCACTAAGAGTCACTAAACATCCCTTGTATAGAGATATTTCATATTAAACCTCAGAGAATGCCTTATTCTAGGATCCACATGACCCACCATTAGAGAAAATACCATGGTTTGGGTAATTAGTATTCCACCAACAAGTTATATTGGAAAATTTCATATAAGTTGTTGTTGTCACTTGAAACTACTGAAACTCTCATCAGTAAAAATATTGTGACACAAGCACATATATGTCATGTGAGTCCTATATTCCATCTATCATGTAGGTACACAAACCTATTTCTAATGATACAAGTAGTAAAATAAAAAATACCTCTTCTAAGAAACACATCATATTTAGTAAACACCTCAAACATAACAATGAAAACCAAGAACAAAAATTTGGTAGCCATGATATCTAGGAGTTCTTACTCAAAAGGTGTTTATAAAACACCTGTTAAAGTTATATAAAAAGTTTCAACACATCCCTAGAACACTTTTCTACCATGTCCCTAAATAGTGAAAAAATAAAATATTTTATACCACTTTGTAACACCTCGATCTGGTGGCCACATGAAAATTACCTAGGATAAGGCGCTACATGACTTCAAACAAACCTCCCTCTATGGTAGAGGATTTTGACTATAAATTAGGGCCTAATCCATACATTGGAGAGAATATTAACACAAATAAAAGTAAAAAACATAGAATAAATAACAAAAAAATTCCCTAATAAACATCAGAGTATGGATTATTAAATAAAAACAATGATATGATAAGTGAAATATAGGATTCATTCACATGATTACATAAAAAATGCACCAATATTCCTTTGGGATGATCCCCTATACAAAATAAAAAGGTAAAAAATACCCACATAGGTCCTACTACCATCATCAAGCCTCAAAATACTTTTTTTCACACAACTATAACTTTTCTTAAGCTTGATCCACTATAATTACCATTCTAATCCTAAAAGAAAACATATGGTCTAAAGATTCACCAGAGTGACCATGTAGGGTGTGAGAATATAAATCAAAAAAGTCTCACCAAGCACCCCTAATATATGTTGTCATATTCATGTGTATGCATGAGTAAAATAAATACATAAATAAACATGATCTTAGAGTCGTTGTGTGATAACCTAGCCACCACAACACTTGGTAAGATACACATTCTTGTTAGTTCATCATGTATTAACCGTACCACCACAATACATGACTATCCTTTCTTAGAAACCATGCATGAATTCCATCATCACCTTACCTCATATTGCTGAATCCATGTCCCATCTCATACACGAAGACTCAGGTAAACGTCATTCAAGTACTCGGCCTACTGCCCAAAGGGATATGGTAAGGTCCTATACCCAAATCTAAACCTGATAAATTATCACTCATGTCATGGTCCATTATCCATGTCTCACATCACATCATGACCCAAACCTCTCGCTTAAGGCATCCCACTATCACAACTCAATCTTACTCAAGGAAAGGTTCCCTACCATGGACAAATCCCACTCAAGGTGTTAAACTACTTCATTAACATGAGGAATCTAAATCAACTATGACTATACAACCAAAACCATGTCAATCATGAAGGTTCCATGCCTCAGGATCCCTCCCCCCACCGACTCTATCTCCTATCATAAGCACACACATGAATCAGCACAAAAAGTCTACATCTCTTAACATAAGTCACTAGAAGATCCCATAGTTCTAGTCACTAGAGATATATCCCCTAATTAAAGAATATATTATTTTTACCTATTAGAGAATCCACTGTTTCCCATAGACCCATCATAGTCTTTACTTATAGATACCATCACACATTTGTTGCCTGTTAGTGACACTACTACCTGCCTACTCCTCTGATCCATACCTCCAGGCCCAATCCAACCTCATTAAAAACCATTATCACTCATTATCTTGATACCTAGGGACCATCCCAAGTTATACCACTCTAAAAACTTGGAAAACTGATACCAAATCCTTAATAGTTCTCATAACCCACACCCAGGTCATAATTTACATTTCCTAAGAGAGATCCCTCATCCCATCACCCAAAGGAAACCCCTCTATATGACACCTTGACTTTCCTAAAAGATCACATTCTTCTCACAATTCGCACTAAGCATCAACCAACCCTCTAGAGGGTGTTACTCGACTAGAATGAGATATACCACTGACTCACCCATCATCACTAAGCCTAAGACTCTCATGCATGCCTAAATATCACTAGGGATACCAAAATTGGCTACCCACATCAATTATCACACCCTATGACCTACCAAATGTCTCTTTTCATCTCAACTAGCTCCCTCACCCCTGGGTGACATTGTTCTTAGAAAATACTATAATGAACCGACTTGAGCTTCCCTCTTAACTAATACCTGACCTAGCCTTCTACTAACTTAAAGGGTGTTCCCAATCCACACAGTCAGAAAACTAGTGTTTGGGCATTATAGAACATAACTTGAGAATGATTTCACCCTTATACAATAATATAAATAAGTATTATAAGGAAAATAAAAAAAAACAACTAAAATGAATATTAGAAATACTAAAAATCCAAACTAGATATACACCTAAATTTATAAATAAGAAAATAAAAGAAGTATATACACATAAATACAAGGTAGATAATATAATTAGAAAAAGAGACTCATATAAAACCCAAATCTAAAATAAAACCCAACAATTATTATAAGACACTTCAAGATCCATGATCAATTTAAAAAAAACACCCCCCTTAGAAGGAAAAATGAAACCCATTGAAGAAACCTTAGTCCAACTACAACTTGGAACCTGTAAAATATAGGCATGAGCTACATATCCTAGCAGGTTTCCACCCAGAAAAGTTATGAAATATATTTCATATTACATCCTAAAAATGATAGTTTAAAATAATTTTGAAAACTAAACATTTTTCATTATTATTTTCATTAATAATAAACAACATATCAATGTTTTATTAAAATTATTTTTTACTTTATTTTTAATAAATGATAAAAACACTTGGAAAACAATTTTCCTCACCTGAAAACATAGTTTTAAATTCCCAATTTTAAACCATATCATAAATACCTCTTGTAAAATGAAAACTTTGAAACTCAAAATTTGTTTCTAATATTCAATGGTTTTCCAAATAATCTTTGACAACTGATTCCAAAATAAGTCTATGAATAATTACCTAATTCCATTTTTAAAAAATACACACACAATAGTTTTAAAAACAAACCCTTTTTTACTTTTAGAATAAAAATATTTCAGAATCTATTAGGAATATAAATTTTAGCATTTAAAGATCACACCTTTCAAAAACCATTAGTAATTTTTTTAAAGCACCCGAAAACCACAATTTTACCATATTTATTTAAAAAAATATTTCAAAAATATCTTTCTAAAACATTTAAAAAGTAAAACATAGAATAAATAAGAAGGGATGAACATAATCAGAAACCACTATGTTAAGGCCATAAGATAGGTATATTTAGCATCTATAACATAGATTCCAAGAAATAGTACAAGAAGTTGGGGATCCAATAAGGTAAAAAAATCCCCTAAATGATCTAGATTATGATCCTAGAATCATGGGAATAAGAACAAGATATCATTATTAAATAAGGAAATAAAGTAATGTATAATGGAATATAAACAACTAGTAATAAGAAATACACATCATGAGATCCAACCATTAGTGTCTAGTGTAACTTAGAATAACCTTAGGTTTAGAAATCACTATGTGAGTACAATAGGTTTGAAAGATCTTCCAATCTTCCATAGGCCCTATATTATTCCCAAGGGATTCCTCATCCCAAGGTTAACATTCCTTCCATGGGATATATTTTTCGACATAGATAACAATATTTCAATGGGTTCTCTCGATCCCATGGATAAAATTTTATCCATGGACTCTCTTTTACCCATATATAACATAACCTACATTTCCCTCTTAGTGTAAAAGGGTAATGTTCCTTAGATAGTTGAAAAAATATGTCAGGAATTCTTCCATATAATCCCACCACACACCCACAAGGTCTCTCACGTGCTACTAAATTCCCAACATAAAAAGTCATAACAAGTTCCAATTTCATAACCCCACATTCTCATTACAAGTCAAGAAAATAAGAAATTAATCAAGTCAATGCATATAAAAATTATCACCTAACCTCTAATTACCCCATATGAGATGACCCCTTTCATCAATACACAAACACAACATATATAGAAAACCATGAATCAATGGGAATAAAAAATAATGGTAAAAAGTGGTACTCTATGATTTCATTTAAAACCATTTCTCATAAAGTTAAAAATATAACTTTTTCAAAACATGCTTAGAATGATAGTTTTGATTCCCAAAAAATAAGGATTAGAAAATTTAGGGTTGAATAAACACCTAAACCACATGTATTATTTTCCCCATAAGTGAAATAAGGAATGATCATGGATATATGGAGATTAATCACCTAGATCACACAAATCACATAACCTTAAATAAGAATCACAATCACATAACCCTTAGAGAATCACATGAATAGGTTATGTACTTCACATGATCTATACATTGATCATTTCAAATTCATCCTACATGCCAATTGGATAATGAAAAATACATTTGGAATCAGGGGTTGATCATGAAAAGGATTTTAGAAAATCCCTCCTCATCATGTGAAATCCCCTTAAAAAAGTCCTCGTGATCATGAGAAGACCATTAGTCCCATAAATGTGATTATGTGATTACATATTGGTTTAACTCTTTACAATCACCCAAGGGGATCATGGGACAGAAATATAAAAATTATGGGATCCTTATGTGATTGAAGTTATGTTATTTTTTCATGCAATATGCTTATGTGATTCATGTGGTTAGTTCATTTATCAAAAAAAGAACCATGGATATATTAGATTGATCTTGTAATGAGACCCAAATGTGTTGTATTGATCATGAAAATGCATCACTAGTAGACGACCTAATCTTGTGAAAACTCCCAGAAATGTCCTCATGATCTCACAAAATCTCTTTAACATTTTGATTTGATCACATGAGAGCTATTTGGAAACTCAAATTTATCATCAAAATGCCTTTAAAAAACCATGGGATCAAGGAAGCTGGTAATGATGGAGTAATCATGCGATCAATGTTTATCACCTGACATAAGGACGACATCATTGATTACACAAGGTTGGATCATATGAAGCACATGATTCATTATGGGAATCCCCCCTATGATAACTCAAGATAATATATGAGAATTAATAAACATGTAAAGTGGTGTAGATATAGTGTGGAGATTCCTATAAAATCCACCCTTTACATAAGAAGAAAAAACACACAAAGGCGGGAGCATAATTTTTGGAGCAGATGACTACACGATCCCAAGATTATTCTACTAGACCTGTCTAATGAGTAACTTAAAGGATTTGTAAATAGGTTTATACACTTCGAGTGATTAGTTCATTAATCACACAAAGGAAATATCACATATAATCAATATTTTTTGAAGGACCTTAAGTGTTTCATCTTGATCACATGAAGATTTAGTAGGAAAACACTTTATAAATACTAAGGAGTCGACATGACAAAGACTGAAAATGATGGAAGCTTCATATTAAGGAATATAAAATTATTTTCATGTGAAGGACTTATAAAATCCATGAAATCAGTTCTTTGATCATTTGAAGACACCCAAACATGTCAGTCAGATCATGCGAAGACACCTAGACATTTTGGGTAGAACATGAAATGCACCTCCACACATTTTTGTAAGAGAACATGACGCCCTTTGGACATGTTGTGTAGATCACATGACAAACTTTAAATGTGTCATCCTATTTCATGTGAATTATCTAGACATGCTTTCCTTACCATGCAGTTCCCTTTGTCCATGTCGAGTAGAACAATAATCCCTTTCATGTGTCTGCCTGATCACATGATTCCCTATAGTCAAGTTGGGAATATCATGAAACAATGTTTTGAAATGTAATATTAGTTCATTAAAATCCCATATATGCATCTTCCCGATCACATAAAACCCTTTGGAAATGTTGGTAAGATCTTCTGATGGCCACTATACATGTCATCTTGGTTTACATGAAGCCCCTGTATGTGTTAGCCTAATCATGAAACACCCAATGGATATGTTAGATAGATCATGCACAGAACCATGGACATGTCAAGAACATCACTTGAAATCCCTTATACATGTCATCTTGGTTCACTTAAAGCTACTGGACATTTCCAATTGATCATGCGATGTACTATGGACATTTTAGGTAGATCACATGATGGAATCTGGACATGTCAACATGGCTCACATGAAACCGTTAGATGTGTCTGACTGATTGAACAATTATATTTATACATTCCAGGAAGATCAGGTGAATCCATTTGAAAATGTCAGATAGATCATGATACATCCCTCATAGAAGTCATCATGATCACATAAATATCCTATTACATATCAGTCATACCTCATTAGAAAATTTATTCTTAATAGACATATATCCTCAAACTTTTTATACATACATCCTAAAAAATTCTTAGACATGTCAACCTTTTGAAGTAGACACCCTTAGATATGTAACCTTGACCTATGTGTACCCTCAACCATGAGTCTTCAACCAATAATTCCCCATTTTTATGAGAAGAGTTTATAATGGACTAAGGTTATGAACTTATTTGACTTTTTTAATGCCATGAGACCCACATTCCATCCAAGCATGTTTAGTGGATATCTCATGGTCCCCACTGTTCATCCATCAAAGGATAAGGACTGGATATGTGACATGGTCATCCACCTTGAATAATTCCCTCAACATTTTATTTTCTTGAACTTATAGGACTCGCCTCATGTGGGTCTTACATATTTCCTCATTTATTAGCAGATTAATAACCCAAGTAAACTATAAGGACTTTTATTCATACTATAAGAAGGATATATAGGATTCCTTCCAACACCAGAACTCAGTATCAAACATTCCATTAGGGATTTTCAATGCGTAATTCCCATATATATATGTAGTGAATCCAATCACTTACTATATCTTATTTATCACCCCAAGTATGAATCACACGAGCTTAGGTATTTTAAATAATCGTGTCACTAGCATTATAGATATCCCCTAATTAAAGAAACCTCAGTGTGTAAACCCTTCTCAACAACATGATAAAAATTCCTCCATACATAGGAATCCACCATGGTGTAAATACCTAAGGTATTACAAAATCATTAAACTCTAGTGAAATAATAATAATGAGCATTAATCATCTACCCACACCAATCAACAAGTTGAGAACAAACTAAACTATGAGGACTCTGATTCTTTCTATAAGAGGGATATGCAGGATGCCTTCCTAAGGTCCAAGATCCATACCCAATGCTTAAATGAACTCATATATATTATTTTCGCATGATTTTAAACTTCATTTATTGTACATAAATTAACTATGTGGGGTTTTATTCCATTTCTTATAGGATATATAGGATGCCTCTTGGAGGCTCAATGCCAGTACCAAAGCACCAATCACAATCCAAGATGGTGATAAACTCTAGAGTTCCTGGTCATATGGTTTTAAATCCCAAGAAATCCCTCATTGTTAAGTAATAATGGGAAAATTATGGATAAAATAAAATAAAATATATATATATATATATATTGTTTCATTAATATTATACCCTCTTTGAAGTATAAGGATTAAAAACCTGATAGTTTTATTAGGGTAACCAGTCTCTTATCAAGATTTGGGACAGATTCAAGAACATATCTTAAATTTATAAGAGTGTTTCAAAGTAGGTAATAATTTTCCCCAAAAGGGTGTGATGATCCCGACCTCCCATCATCTCGAACAATGTGATTTCCCAATCTTTGTTGGTCATGAAACCCCAATTACTACCTTACTTTGGAAAACAGGCCTGTGTTCATTACAAATGTGGGAGTTTTTGGGAGTTTTTTTAGAAACTAAAATGGTGAACCTGATGTAAATAGATTATGAAAGTATATTAAACCTACCATAATAAGACACCATTTTTTATTATTATTTTTTCTAATAAATGGTAAAAATTATTTGAAAGAATGTGATAGAAAAAAATGAGTTACCATAAGCATTAGGCATCTTGTTTCCCAAACCCAAAGAGACCATACCATACCATTCCATTGGAAACAAAAATGGAAAACCCGAATGATGCACACCTATCATGGGTGTGGAAAATCTATTTTAATTCCCTCAAGAGTGTGGTATTAGTTACCAAAGTCATATATAAGGAGAATTTCATAAATCTAGTTGTCACTGTGTGAAAGTAAATTTTAGAACAGGATCATAAGGGATATTATTCAAATAAATAATGAATTTAAAAATTCTAGATTAGAGATAAGTTATTAGGGTTTGTGTGGGATTACCTTTTTTAATTCTATCATAGTCTTTTATATAAATATATCTTTTATTTTTCAATTGATTTAATGATAGGATTTACAGTCGCTTCTCCCTTTTCACCCTTGATTATTTTTGATGTTTATAAAAATAATCCTTTTAATTTACTTACATGGACTATTCTCCTTCTAATGTGTGAATTCCATAATGAGTCTCCTTTGAATTATGTAGGAAATAAATAATCAAGTATTGATATTTCCAATCGTACAAGTGATACCACTATTTCTTCCTCATTTGTTTAGTAACCACTAAACACACTCCACTTAATTCTAAAGAAATCAATCGATATGGTTCATAATTAGTTGGATGGGGAAATATTTATTAATTGGGGAAATATTTATTAATTGGGAAAATATTTAAAATTAACAATTAATCATAAACATAATCAAATTTTTATTTAATTATGATATCAATAATTAAAAACCATTTAATAAAGAAAATAGATTTATGAATTTAGATGAAACTAGACTCAAAAATTACAATTTGGGTCACCTCCCCTTCACCCAAGCACTCAAGGTTTATACCCCTCCATTAATGATGGAAATATATTAGTATAAGGGGTAGAAGATATGTTAACAAAAAAACAGAGAAAGACAATGAATTTAGTGAAATTATTCTAGATCAACAACGACGATCCTTTTATTTTTTAATTCAATGATGATTTCCAGTTGCAGTAAGCCCATATATTTATAGGGGAGAAAACATCTATATCAACCTTATTCAAATATTCCATATATTTTCTTTTCCTCGGGTCAATGTTTTAATGTAACTTTATTTTAAATCTTTACATATGTATCAAGAATTACAAAATTTTAGTGTAGACCAATTTTGTAGCATGGAGTGATAACTTGTAGCCTAGACCTTTCTTTATATGCATAGAGATTCATGGAATTTTATAGGCTTCAGAGTAGCCATATATTCCATGGATGTTTCTTTAATTCATAATATTTCTTCATATATTTATCAAATTCCTATTTAACACCCTCTATAGTGTAGGAAAAACTCCACAGAGTAGCTTCATTTTCCATCGTTTCATCAAATTCGAGCTAGTTCCATTTTCAAACTCTACACATCGCAGTGCATACACCACACCAAAATTCTCATTCATCACACCTAGGGTGATCTAGGATGATCATGAGCTTGAAATTGGTCATTTGTCTTAATAATGATATCTCCTGGTGGCTTCCATGGAATTATTAGTTGGTTACATGCTATAATATGCTAAGTTGAACATGGTAGAGTGGCAGAGGAAGTATTGATGAAATATAAGAGCGTGGGGGAAGTGGAGGTGAGGCTAAAAGACACCATTTCGATAAATGATGTACAATAACCAAATTTAAGTCATCCAAAATTGGAAATTATATTCTCTAGAAACTTACATATATTGCAACCCATATCAAATTGGCTCATATTACCTACTTGTGGGGATGGGTTCCCGCAATACTTCACACACTAACAATGGCCGCACTAACACATGTGTCGAAAATGAGCCCTTGGCATACCCTATGCTATGTGGGCTATTCTATACATATCTTACTCACCACCTACCACTCAATAAGCTCTTCTCATGTTATTTCTTGGTCGACAGACCACTTCTGGGGGAAATCTAAATGGCTTATGGGCCCTTAGTTGAGAGCTTGCATATGGATTTCCTATTTTTTACCTAATAATAATAAAAAATTATTAATAATTTATCAAAAAATATTCTTCATAAAATAAAAAATTTAAAATACAATTTTAATTCAATTAATATTCTCGATTTTAAATTTCCAAATTTTAGATAAACAAATAATTAATTGTGTATTTTCATTAAAAACAATTCACAATTATTAAAAAATGTTTAATATTTTTTTCTGATAAATTGAGTGCAACAAATACCCACACACATTAACTATACTCTTCCTCAAGAATAAAATATAAATATTGAATTAAATAAAAAAACCATGTTACTATAATTTAAAATTCAAAGCATCAAAATTAAACAACTATCAATAGTCAACCAAAATTTTAAGTTCCTTATAGAAAATAAATTTAATTTCTCATTTTCCAATTAAACAATAAATCCTTGTATTTTAATTTCTCCCATTTGAAAATTATGGATCTTATCCTTTCATATATACATGTTTCTCAATTCATTATTAAAACATGCCAAGTCATGATCAATATTACTTTTTAATTCTCTTATCTCATTACTCATAATACAAATTCAAATATAGTTATTTTTATACCATGATTGCATTATCATTTTTCATAATCTCACAAAGGAATGAATTTATCCTCTTTGTAAAGAAAAAATGCACATGAAATAATAAGGACTTTCGATTATGGTTCTACTAATTCTAAGGCTTAAGGTTGGTAGGAATTGTTGTGAAAAACATTAAGGCTCAAAAGACAAGGCTAAATCTAAATTATAAAGAATGATATCAAAATTCAAAGCTCCATGAAAATATCCCCTTCAAAATTGAAAACACCCACTTCTCATGATAAAATTAAAGGACATGATCAATGATATCATAATTAATGAATGGGTCCTTCTTGAATTTTTTATAATTTTCTCTACTTTTTTTCTTCAAAAAACTTTTTTAGATTTTTTTTTTACTTTTTCAAAAGTGATTATTATAATAAAGCTCACGAACACCACCTAAACACATATGATATAAATAATTAGTTGATTACTGGTGAATTTTTATTTTTCTAAGTCATAAACCATTCATTTTTTTAATTTTTTTCATGAAGGTAAAATAATAAAGTATAATTGATGAATCAAAATAGTTTATAAATACCCAAATTATAACTCCCACAATTCTTCTTCAAAACAAAGTTCATCATTTCCATGATAAATTTCATCACCCACACAATTCAACTTAAAAGATCATAAAAATACAAAGAGTAAGGTAAGAATAGATAAATATGGATTAAAATGTGGCTCATTCCTATCAAGGTCATTCATGGTCATTATGGTCTAAAAAAGTATTAATGTATAATGTGGACTCAAGGATAAGTTATTATCAATAAAAATATCTCAATCACATTTAATGTGTTTTTTTGTTCAAGAATAACTTTGAAAAGTTCCAATACAAGTTATAATAGGTGTAATGTCCCGAGATCACTCAAGAAATATGCTCAATATAAAATAGAAAGCATTTGGTCTAGAAGTATTCTTGGGAATGATTCATATAACATTATAAAACCACTCACAAAATGATTAATAATAACAAATAAATTTCAATGAATTTAAAAAATTTAAATTACGAAAAATGGTATGGAAATTTCATTTACATGAATTACCCAATTCCCTCAAATCACGAGTCATCATTTTAATTTTAATGATTCACTCTAAATATTTAATTATCTACCTTATCCATTTAATCTCATTAAAATTTAAATATGTACATGGAATCGAAATTTTACTAATAAACTCATGTATTTTAGATAATTCAAGTAAAGAAAAAATTCTAAGCATTCATATGCAATTTATAGTTCTACATCACTACTAGACGTTTTTGTTTAAAATAGATTCTATAGAATAAATGTAGGGAGTTAAATGGTATATAATTTAATAATTAAATCCTTTTTTTTATGAATTGTTTTTTCTCTACTACCTTCTCATATTTTAGGTCTATATGATGACTTACATTCATGATGATCCTATAAAACAACTCATAATATTGTATGGACCATTCTATTAAATCATAAAGGGTTGAAGGGGAAAGGAGAATTTAACCTAAACACCTAAATCCTATGAAAAGATTAAAACATGGTATTCCTCTTGGATGTACCTTTTGTTAATGTCATTGGATCAACCAAACCTCATGAGAAGAAATTAGTACATGGAATGGAAAAGTTTGAGATCCTCCACTGGTTCTTGAGGTATACTCCCATGGAACATTTTCACCCTTTTCACATTTAGGGTGAATGAGTTTCCTTATTTTTCTTAAGCCACTTGCTTTCCCATAATTTGAGAGTTTTTTAGCTTCCTCTAATTGGCTGGACAATTTAAAATCACTTGGATAAACAACTATACATTCTTTGTTAACTTTATAATTCATCTTAGAACTTTTAAAAGGAATACCATTGAGTTTCTTTTGAAACCACTTACCTTTCAAAATATAGGTAACCTCTTATTCTAGAATATAATTTTTTTATATATGTATCAGTGTTGTAGATCTGGTCACATGTTCTTTTCTATGATATTTTTTTCTTACATTCTTACTAAAAATAAAACTTGTAACTTTACTCTTTACTGGAAAATACATTTTAAACCACTATGAATAATATTTCTATACATACTTACAACAAAACCAACAAAAACCTTGAAATTTGGTACTTCTAGACTGGCTCATGAGTTATCCAGATTTGTGGTGCTATTATTCTATTGTGAACTGATCATTACTTTTTAGAAAGGGGTGTGAACTCATTAGAATATTCTTTTCTTCCCTTGATGTGGAAGATTTACCCTTAGATTTCTTATCCCAAATATCCTGAGGTTTGGATTTACCATGTATACTTTTAATCAAAACATGTATATTTTGAAATTAAATGATCTGTGATTTAACTTTTTTATGTGGACCTTCCTTATTATTATGAGAATATTGTACTTTTACTTGTATATCATTAGTAGAGTATTCTATGATCTCGTTCAACTTGATTTGTTTTATGATACGTATGGATTGTGTTTTAACTAACTCTTATTACTTAGAAACCAATTCTTTCCTAAGATATTTGATGATCCTTTATTGTTAAGCCTCTTTAAACTTTCAATTATTGATCTCATCATCAAATTTTATTTTTTATTATTCAGAATTTTATAATAAAATATCAATAAATTAAATTGTTATTTTTTCCTTCTAACATGAGACAACACCCATATTATCTTTAGGAAGCTGAACTCATAATGCTATGAATTGATTGAAAATACCAAAATATTTTATGGTATTAGTACCTTATTCAAGAGTGATTGAAAAATTGAATGGTTGCTTTTTAAAGTTAAGGATGCTGAAATGTACATTATTGTCCCCAATCTCTATGTAAAGTGTTCATTCATGCACATTGATGAATGTATGGTCAATATAAAAGAAATAAATTTCCAAAATTATTGCTTAATGAGATGGTGGTTTATCTTCCTCCATTGTGAGTTTACAAAATTCTAATAGAAATTAGTACTTCTACTCCCATAAGCACATCATTTAAAACTCCTACTAGAAAAATAGTGGACCTGGTCTCTATTTGGACAACCACTCTTATGGGTTTCAATTTTACTAAGTGAAAAGATGAAAAAATAAAATTATGCATCATATTAATGGAAGAACCAAGATCACAATAAGAATAGGAATGTTTTAAAGAACCAATATTGTAGAGAATAAAAAATTTCTCTAGATTTTGGAATTTTTTGAGAAATAATGGCACAATCATAGCTGAGACACTCCTCCCTAGGTTGATTCTCTCATTCATATCAACACTATTTTTTTTGGTAAAAATATATTTGAGAAATTTATGGTATTTGGGAATTTTTTTGGATAGATTCCAAGAGAGGTATATTAATTTCAACCTTTTTAAATGTATCTTGGATCTCTATTTGAAGTTTCTATTCCCTTATCTTCTTTTAATGAATCAATACAAAAGGTAATGGAATTAGAATATTGTTTTTATCCCTTTAATACATTTTAAATGGGGTTTTAGGTATTTCTTTTCTAAACCTCATCTCCACTTCTTCTTTTAGTTGGATGTGTTTATTTTCAAGAGTCTATATAGAATTGTTAGGGTTTCCTTCTTCAGGTTCATCTTGATATTCCTTGGGTTCTAGTGGTAGAATCTTCTTGATACTTCTTATGATGATCATGATCACACTCTACCTCAGGTTTGGGATTGTTTCATTTGGATGTTTTCCTGGGTTTTTGGTTATTATGTCCATAATACTTATAAATTTGTTTATTATATCATCAAACCTATCTTCTATTTCCACAACTTTAGATCATATTTTTCATCTCTTTAGTTTATGGTTCACTTTTAAAATGTTGTTCATAATTTTTTTTCTAGAAAGGAGGTGATTGATAATTTTGATATTTGTAAGGTTTGTTATATGGTTTGTTGGAAGTGACATGGGTTTGGGAGTTTTTATTAGAAAAGAGGTCTATCTTGGTTTTGTTGACATTAAAATACCAATTGGTATTTTGAACTTTCTCTCTATGGATCATTATGTTGAAACCGTATTGGATGGAACACAACTTATAAACTCTCCATACCCTATACATTAACACATTGGTCAATAAAATTATTGGGTGAAGATCATAAAACACATACTTGAGGTAATACTTATTGTCCATTTACTTGATTCACATCCATTTTTCTCAATAAAATTTTCATTTATTCAACTATAGTTATAAGTAAAGGTGAGGAATCATAAGTTCATACCTTGTGTATTCCTCTTATACCTGTAGCTCTACTTATGAATTACAATGAGTTCTATAAAATATTCTCAATTAGTTATCTAGATTATTATAGCGATTTATCACTCAAGGATCCTCCTAATAAAAATTAAAGTATATTTATATCATTTTCAAATATTCCTTGGGATAAGAACATGATTAATTGGTTCTCCACCATTACTTGTTGTGGCCATCTTGCACAATGTTTCTTGAATAATTCCCATAACTCATAAAGAGTATCTCAGGTTGATTAATGTATGATGTAAATATCCTTTTTGATTATTGTGCTCATGGATGTGGGATTTTTTTCATGAATTATCTTTTGATATATTTCTAATTGATTAAATCCCTTGTTTGTGGATTTTACAACAATTACTTAGCTACTCCTTCAAGTAATAAGTGTAATTACCTCTACTGAAATTATTCTCTAGGTGATCCTCTCATCCTAAAGGTCGAACAGATGTAGTTGAATTCTTGGATATGTAAAATTGTGAATTCTCCTATAATAAAATGAAATTTTGGGAGTAATGGAATCATATTTATAAGAAATTAAAAATAATTTTGTTGCATTAGCATAACTAGATGGTTTTGTTGGTTTGAAAATCTTGGGGCACACAAGTCCCTTAAAGTATATTGTGGGTTTAATGACATTATGTTGGCCTCAGTGTGATCCTTTTAGGTTTCAATAAATCATTCTAAATTGATTTATTCAACGTGGTTAAAGTTAATAAGTATAGCTATCAAGGTCCTCTGTATCTCAGTATAAAAATAAAACAATTATTTATGGGAGGTCCTAGTCATGCAATTATGGGTTAGATTAATACTTACTCTCTGAAAAAAATTCCAAGTTTTCTTGCACACCTATCTTGGGGTGTATAAAATTATATTTTAATTCCCTTAAGGGTGTTTTAGTAGTAGTAACTAAAGGAATATCCAAGAAGTGGTGATTAAATCTAGTTTTCATGGTGTGAAATTAAATTATAGAAGAAGATCACTATAACTCTTAAAAAAACAAATACTTTAAAAATTAATGATGGGAGATAAGTGATTTGAGTATGGGTAGGATTTTATTTTGCAATAATATCATACTATTATATATAAAAATATATTTTATTCATCAATTTATTAAATTAGAGGATTCACAATCACTTTTCCCTTTTCAACCTTGATTATGTTTGATGGTTATGAAAATAATCCACAAAATTTCCTTTCTTGGATTATTCTCCTTCCAATGTGTGAAGCCCATAATGAGTCTCTTTTGAATTACCTATGAAATATCTAATCTGGTATTGAGATTACTAATAATCTAAGTGATACCACTTTTCTTACTCACATGTTTATTAATCACTTAAAACTCTCCACTTAATTATAAACCAATCGATTGACATGATTTGAAATTATTTGGATAGAGAAAATATATCTTAATTGAGGAAATAGTTAAAATACATAATTAATAAAAAAATTGCATTAATATTTAATTATAAAATTAATATGTGAAAACCATTTATCAAATAAAAAATATTTATGAATTCTGATGAAACTATAATAAACCATTACAATTTGGTTCACCTCCCCTTTACCCAACAACTCAGGGTTGTTACCCATCCATTAAAGAAGGAATAATGTGAGTATAAGGGGTGGAAGACATGTTAACATAAAAAAAGAAAGACAATGAATGCAACTAAATTATTCTAGAGCATTACTAGTGATTCTTTAATACTTTGATTCTCTAATGATTTCTAGGGGAAGAAAGCGCATATATTATAGAGGTCATAAAACTCTATATCACCCTAATTAAATATTACATATCTACTCTTTTCATAATATTAATATTTGAATTTATAATTTATTTAAACATCTGAAATTATATCAGGAGATTCCAAATTTTAGTGTAGACTAACTTTGCTATGTGGTGTGATAAATTAAGTTGTATACCTTTCTTAATCTACATGGAAATGAATGGAATTTTATATGTTTTGATGACACTATTTACTCCATGGTTTCAGCTTCAATCGACCATATTTCTCTAGATATTTAGCTACTTACTATTTGGAACTGTCCATTATGAAAGGAAAAACCATGGTGCAACTTATTTTTTAACTTTTTTCTTCAAATTTGAGTTACTTCTATATTAACACCCTTCACATCACGGTGTACACACTATGATACAATGCTCATTAATAACACTCGATATATGATGTAACTTGGTGGATGTAGTATAACTCCTTTAATTTATCAAAACCTCACCAATGCATGCCTGTGATTTGGCTTATCACCATAGAATATCCTTCCTTGACATTGGAAATTCCAGAACACAATGTTGGTGAAATGGAAAAGTCATCCTCATTAGACTCTACAATGTCCATATGCACTCTCCATTAATATGAAAGGTATTATTCTCCTTCAGAATGAACTTTATGGGAGTCATTTGAGGCACCTGAGGAGAACAAGGGTGATCCAGAGATCAAAATTTTCCATTTGGATCGAGCCTGATCTTTCTTGATGGCTAACATGAACTTATTTGGTGAGTAAAGGTGGAAGTAGGTGTAGTCAAGCATGGAATATTCATAGAGGTAGTATAGATGAAATATCTGAGCATGGGGGGAGTGGAGGTGAAGTGTGATGGTGTTGTTTTAGTAAATGATGTATAGTACCCATATCAAATTCATCCCACATAATAAATGATATTCCCTGTACACTTTTATATATTACAGCCTATGTCACACCACATCAAATCACCTATATGGGGATGTACTATCACAACACTTAATGCATTGACATGGTCCTCTCTAACACACATGGACTATACGAGCCCTATGCTCATGATATACTATGTAGTCTCCTCCCTAAATAGCCCAATCACCTCTTTATGCTCGATAAAGACTTCCTAGGGGATTTCTTGGCTGGTCAACATCTTCATGGCGGTAGCTAAATGAATTATGTGCCATTATTTGAGGGCTATCCTATGTATGGACCATTTTTACTTGAAAATAAGGAAAAATAATTTATAATTTCTCCAAAAATAGTATTCATAAAACAAAAAATTAAAATTAAAAATTTTACTTCATTTTATATTCTCAAATGTAAATTCCCATGTTTTAAATAAATAAATAATTAAATGGGTATTTTCATGAGAAACCATTCATTTTTTTTTAAAAATGTTTAAAATTTTACATGATAAATTGAGTTCATCACTGAAATGAATCTTCCAAGAACTAAATATGACCAGGTTTCCCATGGGTGGATATTCTATATATTCCACCCAATAAAAGGTAAAAAAGGAAACAAAAATAAACAAAAGGATTCACCATGAATAGACTATTAAGTATGTAACTTACATGAAATGTTGTACTAATCACTGAACATGTTTATTATTGTCCTTGTGATTAGAAATAGTGTACAAACAAATTCACCCTAACTTGAAGACATGAAATCATTTTTAAATCATGCTAGAACCATAGTCATAACAACCACTTTTGTGTATCACATAACAATGTCACCCACCCAACGAATTCAACATTGTGTGGAAAATGCAATGGACTAAGAATACCACTGACAAGGCTTTGTCCCAACCATTGAGGAAACATGCATAGGTCTTCAGGAACTGATTCCCACATGAAATATTCACTTTGGAAACTCTATAAAGAAACCATTGACACTTGCTTCCATTACAAACCTCTTTAGGAGTGTATCCCTGGAGTGTGATAATAAATACTTTCCTTACCTTAGGAAGGTGGATCAAGGAGTCAACCATGACTTTATCCTGGTTCAATAGCTTCCCAGGAGAGATCCTACCTAATTTCATCACTAGTATCATCCCACTAGTTCCCCTTAGTTTCTTACTGAGGGAACTAACTGATAGGCCACTACCTTGAACACTTATACCTAGGTGGAAAGGAGATCTCACAAGGAATGGAAATCTACAGATCAAAGAGAGTGTGACCATATCCTCGAATCCAACTATGAATTACTCTAGAATATTCCAATGAAGGTTAGTGAGAAGGATCATATACCTACTCATCAATATCAAGTATACACACATATTCAGGTAGCAAGAATGGATGTGGCACATATCCCTACCCTCGCACATGAAGTTCATCAGCATATCCGACTGGCATAAGGAGGATATGAGTGGGAATATATCCAACTTAAATTGAATAAATATTATAGAATATATTGGAGGATGAGAATTTAAAGTCCTATATTCTTGTACATATTTTATTAAAGCAACACTATATTCTAGAAATGACAGAAGAGCTCTGCTGATATATTCTGGTGCTAGTATAGATACAGGGAAAAATAAATTTTTTTATCCCAATAGCTAGAGTAGTATATCACCATGATCCACATGAAAATGTGGATACTTTAGAGAATGTGCATATTCTTGATCCTATCTATGAGGATTATTGGAATACTCCAGAAAATAGTGGGGCACATGACTTAGATCATATCCCCATCCCAATTGTGGCTCTTCAGCCTAGTTTGAAAACAGACTTAGGATATGTACACATTCTTATCAAATAATTAAATCATTATATTCTAAAGTTAAACTAGGATAGGTCCCGTATTCTCTATCCCATTTAGGTTTGTCAGCAAAATTTGGAAATTACCTCATAGGAGGCCCAAATCCATGCCGATAAAGCTACTCATATTATTTTAGTAGCTTATGGGAGCCAGTATTACATCACTTATTCAACTAATGAAATATTACACCATCATCCTTCATATGGTATACATTAGGATCCCTATATAACTTATCATATTCCATAGGTCCATCGATATATTATAACGGGGAATATATATTTGAACCGGGCTCATACCCTTAATTTAACCAGGATTGACGGGAATATTCTAAAAATCACCCAAAGGTAGTCTCATATCCCCAGTAATAATATTTAATCACACCAAAATATTTCAGTATCTTCTCAATAGTAGTCTCATATCTTCATAAAAATAGATGGTCATCAACATATTATGACAACCATCATACTGAAATCTCATACTCCTCAACTTCCAAATGTATATCGATATATTCTAGCCATGATGAAAAATGTGGCTCACATTCCTAACCATATCAATGTAAATTTCCTCTAGGATATATGATAAATATATACAACAACTCAAGGGTACACCGAATATTCATCAAAAGTATAAGGTGATAACTACCTTGATTTTCCTCATTGTGGTATTATAGAAATGTATTCAATGGGATCTAATCCTAACATCCACTGTGGAAAACCTACCCATAGTGATATCTTACCCAGATAAGGAAATCATCGCCTTTTCTAGACACTATCATATAAATTGGATCTCAAAACACTAGGGTTAACTGTATATAGTTCCCAATAAACTATCATCAACACCTCAACTTGGTTAGCTGGTGACCCATAGAAATGACATATGTTTTCTAACCAGGTGGAGGAATATGAACTTTATGAAGAAGGGTACAACATGTATATATGGAGGGATTTGGATGGAAATAACCTCCCAATTATGTTTTAGCCAATAGATACCTCTGAATATGAGGTCCTAGATGAGCCAGAGGAGGAGTGTATGACTTAATTAATTAAAAATATTTGGGTGAACCATTAGAGTTAGAAGGCTAGACACCTCCATTATCAAGGATATGAGAGTTACCTCTAGATCATAAATACACTTTGCTTTCCTGTACCTAGCCAATTTCTCTATGGCTCAAGACCCAAAATCAGAAAAGCATAGAAAAATCCTATGACATGTTTACCTTTTCTGTAATTCCCCGACCCCAGTTACCCAGAGTCGGTGCATTATTACATAACATTGGCATGATCACAAGAAAGATCAAATCTCGAAAGACCAATTGGTTTAGTAGCCTTGGAAACACTAGATATATTCATAAGTTTTACATTACATCATAAAATGAAAAACTACTACAACAACATAATGTTTCCACAGTCCACACTATAATCCCCTCATAATATCCCTACAGGTCATTCATAACTTACATCTTCACATCCTGGGAAAAATAAAACATAGAAAATGGGTGAGCTCAAATGCCCAGTAAGGATAACAATATAGCGGAACATTAAAAAATGAGCATAAACATTTAAGGCAATGAATTACTAAAACAAAAGCCTTTTAAACTTGAACTTCAACATAGTATGGAAAAAGTAAAATGAAATAATGCCACTTACTTGTTCACATGGATATTCTACTAATCGAATACTCACATGCAATATCAATAAAAACTTTCATAATGTTGGAATGCATAATGCCAGACTATCATAACCACATAGCCAAGGCCTCGTGCCAAGACTACAAATAAGATTTTGCCAAGGCCTTGTTCCAAGACACTAGTTTGTCTCATGAGACCTACCGATGCATCGAGGAGCTATAGCGGGCTCCACCCGTCACATATTAAGTCCAATGCATTCCCATATGAAAAGGTTTAAACATAACATAAACATTCATATTAAAACTAGCATACGAAATGTCAATAATTTCACCATAAACTATGAATGGTATAAAAATAGCACATCCACAGTCAAACATATTACAAAACCTTCAATACAATATAGAAGTTTTGTATCATAATAAATCAACTTTAAATGAGCGTAAAATCCGTCAAAGGATGTTGACATAGATGAAATCAAAACACTTTTTAGAGAAATATCTCTTTCTATTTTTGAAATCATTTAAGAGCCATATATAATAAAACATTTTCTTGAAAATATTCTTATAAGCTTGTAAGGGAAGCTTTGATGATTTTATAACGGCAGAAAATAACCGCACCCGCCGTATAAGTTAAAAAAACATTCTTATCTTAATTCTGTCGAAAAGGTTAAAAAGCACCTTGTTTGGAAAACGACGGAAAGATTACCTTATAAAACTCTTATAAAAAGTAAAACAAGGGTATAAATGACTTTAACCCATATTCTTTTAAATATTAAAAATGTTTTGAGATACATTTTGAAGAAACATGGACGTGGATGATAACGAGGTCCTAATAGATAATTATGTATAAACAACCTCGGATAATGAAGAGATTGCGAAATAAACCCTTACCAATTTGGTAACTTATGAAACATACAACCCATGAAAGAGGTATCATACAATGAATATGTAAATACACATAAATTAGAGTGTATTACACAAAGAATATAATTATGGGCAGTACATACACCACACAAAAGGTGATGGTGGAAATATGGCATGAATCTCACGGGAATAAGGAGTGAGATGAAAACCCCTTACCTTGGACTTTTCCTTTTTTGGGGTAGGTTAAACTCCTGTATAATGGTGAAATAATTGTTATTAAATTATACAAGAATCATATACATTAATATGATATCATATATGATCTTTTAACATTGCTTTATTAATAATATCTTAGTATTATCGTCGTTTCGGGTGATAATCGATTCATTCTTCTTAAATGTTTGGTTACGTAAGACATGTTTGTAATGGATAGATTATATCTTATTCATAATAAGAATGATATTAACATTATTTTTAACCCTAAAATGAGAATAAGACTTGAATGGATATGATGGAGAATGAATCTCATCGCGTTCGTGGAGACGGTAGTCCGTACGTACGCACGAACGCTACTTCCATTTAATTTTTATTTTAAAAGAATCAAATCCAAACGATACATAGGTATATTACTATTCAAGTATAATATAATATTTTATATATGTTACTTAAGTTCATTAACACCATCCTTTATACGTTCCATGTGTGGTATGAACGAGTCATATCATTTTAAGGGGGCGGTAGTCCGCACTTCCTCAAATGAAATTATCGTATGTATATACAATATGAAACGAATAATGATATGAAATAAAATGGAATTAAAGAAGCTTATATATAAAATATATATCATTAATATCATATTTAATTATAGTGCCATCATAATGGCCACCATGAGAGGCGGTAATATGTATTTGAACAATCATCGTTTCGTGAGGCGTTAGTTTTCCATCCAGAGAAACATTATGTTCATCATCCATTAGATGGAGTTGTGTGTATGTGTAGTTTGAATCCTTCTTATAACAACATCCTAGTATATTGTGGATACTGGTGTTGTTACAAAAGGAAGGAAATAAAAAGGGTTTTGGGGTTGGAGAAGCAAAATAAATGAAAATAATTTAAGAGAAATCGTTACCTTTAATTTAGGTAACTCACTTTGGTTGGAACCAAAGGACTTCTTGAAATGCTTTCTGCCTAAGGGGAAGCTTCAAGGAGTAGGAGAGGGATGTGGGGAGCTTATTTGGGCAGGGTTTGGACGAGCCAAGTGGCTTGAGAGGTGTGAGGAATGAGTAGAAGTGGTCTCCTTTTATAAGGGAGAGGAGGGGCTCTTTAGGAAAGAGTGAAAGTATTACTTTATAATATAATTATATTCGGTTTATAGTGGTCCAAAAATCATTGAGGTAGAAGATAAGATGACTCATTTTCTAAATAACATCAACCAATAAGAATTGGACAGGTTTTAGATAATATTTTAATCATTATAATCTTATTTATTTAAATGATTTATTAATGAGGTAAACATTGCATCATTATTGTGTCATTAATAATTTAACTTATTTGATGTCTAAAAATTATAAATAAAATATCATTATGTAGGAAATCTTTGTAGCTTTCTAATGAATATTTATAATCGAAAATAAAACATGTATAACCCTATGTAAAAATTGTTCTTCTAAAAGATGTAAGCTTATGCCATTTTTATTTTTATTTTAACTTTTTTAATATAATGTGTCCCTACCACATACAAGTGGCTCTAAGGGGTCCCCAAATCGACCCAAGGATGCCCATGGTCGGGTATGTGTCCACCAATAAGGTTAGGACACGTTTTAGGGTAATTTTGTATTATTATAATATTATTTTTTAACCCTTATTTACCGGATTTACCCTTTAACCATGGTAAATAAAATATTTACCGCAGTAATTATTCAAAATGTGTAAAAATAAAAGTTACCTATTTACATAATTTGGACATCCTGATTCCAAATATGTAATCCATTTTTCCAAATTCAAAACACAGAAGTGGCATAAATTAATTTAAAATTAATTCCCGTTGTTAAAATAAAAAGCGTGTTTTTAAGAGATAATAACTATCAAAAGATTGACACTTGTTTATGTCTGATTTAATTGTGAAATTATGTCCAATGACAAACATTAAATTAAATGGTAAAAATATATTCTAAATATACTTTAAAACCAATCAAATTCATAATTTATCAATATTAATTATTTTGATTAAAAAAGTTGTTTTTAATTAAAATTTAGTAATTTTCACTATTCATCAAAATATAAAAGTTATCCGAAAAGTACCAAAATTTCACCCTAGGCTAATTTCAATATTCCGAATCCAAAAATGAAGTCCATTTTGAAATATAAAATATATATGATTTCAAAAAGTAGGTATTACTATTCACAATAGCTAGTTTAATTAGTTGTGGTGTGTGTTAGAACTCGAGGTTGCGTACAACACACGCTATCACATTATTCGAAGGGAAACGTACCGTGGAAGCCTGGGGTGTTACATTATCCCCTCCTTCAAATAATTGCATCCTCGCAATTTCTAGGGTATTACTGCATAAAAAGACTCGGGTGGTTCTTCATCATAAGTTCCTCGGGTTCCCACGTTGCCTCTTCCATCTTATGGTTTCTCCACAAAACTTTTACCAGACGCGTCATCCGGTTTCTCAGCACTTGTTCTCTCGTATCAAGAATCTTGACGGGCTCTTCGCAATAAGACAGATCGGGTTCCAGTTCTAATTCTTCATAGGTGAGTACATGCGTTGGGTCAGACATGTATTTCCTCAATAGAGATACATGGAACACATCGTGAACTTTGGAGAGACTTGGCGGCATTGCCAATCGGTAAGCTACATCCCCAATTCTTTCTAGAATTTCGAAAGGTCCGATGTACCTGGGACTCAATTTACCTTTCTTACCAAAATGTATGACTCCCTTCCACGGAGATACCTTCAGAAAAACATGATCACCGACTTGAAATTCCAAATCCTTCCTTCGATTATCGGCATAGCTCTTCTGCCTACTTTGAGCTGCTTTGATGTGATTTTGGATTACTTTCACCTTTTCCACCTTTTCCTCCACCAGTTCTGGGCCTACAAGTTTTCTTTCACCAACGTCATCCCAATAGGTTGGTCTACAAAATCTCTTTCCGTATAACGCTTCATATGGTGCCATCTGAATACTCGAATGGAAGCTATTGTTATAGGAAAATTCTACCAGTGGTAAATATTGATCCCACATACCCTGAAAATCAAGTGAGCAAGATCTCAACATGTCTTCTAAGGTCTGAATAGTCCGTTCTGATTTTCCATCTATCTGAGGGTGGTAAGCAGTGCTCAAATGAAGTTCAGTGTCCAGGGATTTCTGAAGAATTTTCCAAAATCTTAAAGTAAAACGGGGATCACGATCAGAAACAATCGATAGGGGTACTCCATGAAGTCTCACAACTTCATTAATGTATAGTCTTGCTAGACGTTCCAGGGGTAGATCTTCTCTTATAGCAAGAAAATGTGCTGACTTGGTAAGACGATCAAAAATAACCCATATTGCATTGTTCCTTCTAGGAGTATTTGGTAGCCCCATGAAAAAGTCCATTGTAATATTTTCCCACTTCCACTCCGGTATGGGAAGAGGTTGCATGACTCCTCCAGGCTGTTGCCTTCCAGCTTTCACTTGTTGACAAACCATACATCTTGACACAAAATCAGCAATCTACCTCTTCATGTTGTCCCACCAAAAATGTTCCTTCAAATCTCTATACATTTTTGTTCTCCCAGGGTGTATAGAGAAATTGGAACTATGAGCATCATCCAGCAATTCCCTTTTTAGATTAGGTAAATCGGGAACACAAAGTCTCTTCCCGAATTTCAAAATTCCATCTTCATACACAAAGTCTCTCAATCTCCCATCATTCACAGATTTAATCTTCTTTTGGAATTCTTCATCATCGGTCTGAGAACTCTTAATCCTTTCTAGTAAAGATGGTTTGGCAACCATTTGAAAAAGCATTGATGTTTCACCTTCCCTGGTTATTCCCATGTCCATATTCACTAGATCCATGAAAATTGGATCCCTTTCAATTCTCATATTGTTCAAAACTCCATGGTCTTTTATACTCAAAGCATCTGCCACCTTGTTTGCCTTCCCCAGGTGGTAGTGTATCATGCAATCATAATCCTTGAGTAATTCAAGCCATCTCCTTTGCCTCATGTTGAGTTCTTTTTGTGAGAAAATATACTTCAAACTCTTGTGATCAGTATAAATATCACATTTTTCACCATAGAGGTAGTGCCTCCATATCTTCAAAGCAAAGATCACAGCTGCTAACTTGAGATCATGAGTAGGATAGTTTTGTTCATGAATTTTCAACTGTCGTGATGCATAGGCAATAACTCTATCATTCTGCATAAGGACACAACCAAGTCCTTTCTTCGATGCATCACTATAAATAACGAACCCATCATTCCTCGATGGTAGAGTCAATATAGGAGCATTGACTAATCTTTTCTTCAGTTCTTCAAAACATTCTTCACACTCTTTTGTCCAAACAAATTTAACCCCTTTACGTGTGAGCTTCGTTACTGGGTTAGTCAATCGGGCAAAATTCTGGACGAAACGTCGATAATAACCTGCCAAACCAATAAAACTGCGTACCTCAGTTATACTCGTAGGTGCTGGCCATTCTTGGATTGCCTTGGTCTTAGAAGGATCAACAGAGATTCCATCTTTAGAGACAATATGGCCAAGAAAAGAAATCTCCTGAAGCCAGAATTCACACTTGCTAAACTTCCCATATAATTCATGCCTCCTCAGAGTCTTCAAGATAATGCGCAAGTGATTTTCATGATCTTCGTAGGTTTTGGAGTATACCAATATATCATCAATAAATACCACCACAAATTCATCGAGATACTCCTTGAAAACTCTATTCATCAGATCCATGAATACAGAGGGTGCATTAGTCAATCCAAACGGCATTACAGTAAACTCGTAATGCCCGTACCTGGTTCGAAATGCTGTCTTCGGAATGTCTTCCTTCTTCACACACAACTGATGGTATCCAGATCGAAGGTCAATCTTTGAAAAGTATTGAGCTCCATGCAGTTGGTCAAATAAATCATCAATACGAGGTAGGGGATACTTGTTCTTTATCGTTATAGCATTGATCTCCCTGTAGTCGATACATAACCTCATAGATCCATCTTTCTTTTTAACAAAAAGAACAGGGGATCCCCATGGAGAAACACTAGGGCGAATAAATCCCTTATTACTCAATTCCTCTAGTTGTTTCTTTAGTTCGACTAATTCTATAGTGGCCATTCTATAAGGGGTCTTCGATATAGGCCTTGATCCAGGAATCAAATCAATGGAAAACTCAACTTCTCGTTCTGGAGGATGTCCAGGTAAATCTTCCGGAAATACATCTACAAATTCTTTCACAACAGGTACATCCTCTATTTGAACATTCCTTTCCTCACCGACAGTTATTTCATTCTCTTCCTCCCCAATAATTGAATTAAGTTGAGCTACTGGGGGTGGATCTAAATAAGAATTAGGTGGTGACGATTCTGCTCTAAAGATAAGGTGTTCCTTATCATTATCATCAAGAATCGTAACCTCTTTCTTCTTACAATAAATCTTCGCATCATAGTCCGAAAGCCAGTCCATACTGAGGATTATATCAAACTCAATCATAGGTATGACGATGAGATCAGCAGATAAAGAACATTTATGTGCTCTAATGGGGTCTGATTCACAAAACTTTGTTGCAACAATACTTCCCATAGGAGTTTTAACTGACAACTCCCTTATTAAATCAAATTGGAAATATCTAATTTTCTTAGAAAACTGGGAAGATATCAAACAATGCGATGATCCAGAATCAAATAATGCATTTACTAAACTTGAGGAAACCATTAAATTACCTGCCACCACGTCTTTCGGAGCTTCTACCTCAGCAGTAGTGATAGCATAAGCCTGGCCTTGATCCCTTGGCCTTTTCTGAGGTAAGTTCTCCTGACGCTTAGGACATTCATTTGCATAATGCCCCATCTCCCTACAATTGTAGCACTGAACGTTGGTAGCTTCCTTCTTCCCCTTGCAATCACGAGCTTGGTGGCCTTTTTCCCCACACTTGTAACAGACTCCCATTCCCTTCAAGAAAGTACCAGGATGTTTCTTCCCGCATTTACCACAAGATGGATATTCAACCTTTCCCTTCTTCCCCTTATTTCCATTCCCAGATTGATCAGCAGGTCTCTTCTTCTCTTGCTTTGCTTTAAAGTCATAAGAATTAGAGAATTCCTTTTCGGTCTTGATAGCACATGAGACAATGTCTTCGTACGATGAAAAGGATTGTGAGACTAATGCTCGACGGAGAAATGGTTTTAACCCATCAAAGAAACGATCAATCTTACTTCTTGGGTTGCGTATATAATCACCAGTGTACCTTGCTAACCTTGTAAAGTTAGCCTCATACTTTGCGACATTCTCATCCTCCTTCTGTCTCAGACTTAGAAATTGCCTTTCCATATCTGCTCGATGGTCGCGAGGGAAGTATTTTTCTAAAAAAAGATCTTTGAACTCCCTCCATTCCATATTTGATACTTCATCATCTTCCTTCATGTTTTTAATCAATGACCACCATTGATCAGCATCTCCAGTGAGGCGGTAAACTGCCATGATAACTTTTTCCCTTTCACTGCTCCCCAAATCCTGAAATATTTTCTCTAGGGAATTTATCCATTGCTCAGCTACTAAGGGATTTGTACTCCCATTTAACGTTGGTGGTTGTTGCCTCATGAATCGATCTAACATTGATCCTCCACGCTGCGGATCAGGGTGCTCCATACGGGTAAGGTTATTATTCATAACCTGAGTAAGTTGTCCCAGTATAGTGATTAGCTGATCGGCACCAGTTGCATCACCAGCCCCACTATAATTATCTTGAGCAGGAGGGCAATCCCTACATGGAGTGCATGCATTGATACGGTTTCCATTTCTTCCACTAGGCGCCATTTCTAAACAATGGCATAAACTAGATCAGTTTATGAATCAAAATACATAATCCCATACTTATAAAACACTTAACATAAATTGAACTATTTATGGATATAATCCATAATCATAAAAATGTTTTCTTTGAGGAAGTATATACTCATAAACCCTTAATAATGATTTGTAAAGAAAATGAGAGTTATCCTAAGCATATCCCCCGGGAGTGTCGTAACCAAGAGTGCAGCAAGGCCCGTTGTCGTGCACCAGTTCCCGTTCGAGTCTAGCTCAAAGCGGTGTTTTCGGGTTTTACCCCTAGGTACATCTGTGCCAGAGCCGCCTCTACCTGCTCGTATCCAGATAGGGATGTATTGCTCGGAAAACTCACAAAATCTCTACAATACCAAAATTCTAGGAAGTTCTTCTATACTAATCCTCAAAGTTCATCTTAGGTCTACGTGCTCTAATCAGAGTTTATCTAAATCTAGCTTCCAAGGTTTGTACTAAACTTCCTCTGATACCAACTGTAACGCCCCGACCCCAGTTACCCAGAGTCGGTGCATTATTACATAACATTGGCATGATCACAAGAAAGATCAAATCTCAAAAGACCGATTGGTTTAGTAGCCTTGGAAACACTAGATATATTCATAAGTTTTACATTACATCATAAAATGAAAAACTACTACAACAACATAATGTTTCCACAGTCCACACTATAATCCCCTCATAATATCCCTGCAGGTCATTCATAACTTACATCCTCACATCCTGGGAAAAATAAAACATAGAAAAGGGGTGAGCTCAAATGCCCAGTAAGGATAACAATATAGCGGAACATTCAAAAATAAGCATAAACATTTAAGGCAATGAATTACTAAAACAAAAGCCTTTTAAACTTGAACTTCAACATAGTATGACAAAAGTAAAATGAAATAATGCCATTTACTTGTTCACATGGATATTCTACTAATCGAATAATCACATGCAATATCAATAACCACTTTCATAATGTTGGAATGCATAATGCCAGACTATCATAACCACATAGCCAAGGCCTCGTGCCAAGACTACAAATAAGATTTTTCCAAGGCCTTGTTCCAAGACACTAGTTTGTCTCATGAGACCTAACGATGCATCGAGGAGCTATATCGGGCTCCACCCGTCACATATTAAGTCCAATGCATTCCCATATGAAAAGGTTTAAACATAACATAAACATTCGTATTAAAACTAGCATACGAAATGTCAATAATTTCACCATAAACTATGAATGGTATAAAAATAGCACATCCACAGTCAAACATATTACAAAACCTTCAATACAATATATAAGTTTTGTATCATAATAAATCAACTTTAAATGAGCATAAAATCCGTCAAAGGATGTTGACATAGATGAAATCAAAACACTTTTTAGAGAAATATCTCTTTCTATTTTTGAAATCATTTAAGAGCCATATATAATAAAACATTTTCTTGAAAATATTCTTATAAGCTTGTAAGGGAAGCTTTGAAGATTTTATAACGGCGGAAAATAACCGCAACCGCCATATAAGTTAAAAAAACATTCTTATCTTAATTCTGTCGAAAAGGTTAAAAAGCACCTTGTTTGGAAAACGACGGAAAGATTCCCTTATAAACCTCTTATAAAAATTCAAACAAGGGTATAAATGACTTTAACCCATATTATTTTAAATATTAAAAATGTTTTGAGATACATTTTGAAGAAACATGGACGTGGATGATAACGAGGTCCCAGTAGATAATTATGTATAAACAACCTCGGATAATGAAGAGATTGCGAAATAAACCCTTACCAATTTGGTAACTTATGAAACATACAACCCATGAAAGAGGTATCATACAATGAATATGTAAATACACATAAATTAGAGTGTATTACACAAAGAATATAATTATGGGCAGTACATACACCACACAAAAGGTGATGGTGGAAATATGGCATGAATCTCACGGGAATAAGGAGTGAGATGAAAACCCCTTACCTTGGACTTTTCCTTTTTTGGGGTAGGTTAACCTCCTGTATAATGGTGAAATAATTGTTATTAAATTATACAAGAATCATATACATTAATATGATATCATATATGATCTTTTAACATTTCTTTATTAATAATATCTTAGTATTATCGTCGTTTTGGGTGATAATCGATTCGTTCTTCTTAAATGTTTGGTTACGTAAGACATGTTTGTAATGGATAGATTATATCTTATTCATAATCATAATGATATTAACATTATTTTTAACCCTAAAATGAGAATAATACTTTAATGGATATGATGGAGAATGAATCTCATCGCGTTCATGGAGACGGTAGTCCGTACGTACGCACGAACGCTACTTCCATTTAATTTTTATTTTAAAAGAATCGAATCCAAATGATACATAGGTATATTACTATTCCAGTATAATATAATATTTTATATATGTTACTTAAGTTCATTAACACCATACTTTATACGTTCCATGTGTGGTATGAACGAGTCATATCATTTTAAGGGGGCGGTAGTCCGCACTTCCTCAAATGAAATTATCTTATGTATATACAACATGAAACGAATAATGATATGAAATAAAATGGAATTACATAAGATTATATATAAAATATATATCATTAATATCATATTTAATTATAGTGCCATCATAATGGCCACCATGAGAGGCGGTAAGAGGTATTTGAACAATCATCGTTTCGTGAGGCGTTAGTTTGCCATCCACAGAAACATTATGTTCATCATCCATTAGATGGAGTTGTGTGTATGTGTAGTTTTAATCCTTCTTATAACAACATCCTATTATATTGTGGATACTGGTGTTGTTACAAAAGGAAGGAAATAAAAAGAGTTTGGGGGTTGGAGAAGCAAAATAAATGAAAATAATTTAAGAGAAATCGTTACCTTTAATTTAGGTAACTCACTTTGGTTGGAACCAAAGGACTTCTTGAAATGCTTTCTGCCTAAGGGGAAGCTTCAAGGGGGAGGAGAGGGATGTGGGGAGCTTATTTGGGCAGGGTTTTGATGAGCCAAGTGGCTTGAGAGGTGTGAGGAATGAGTAGAAGTGGTCTCCTTTTATAAGGGAGAGGAGGGGCTCTTTAGGAAAGAGTGAAAGTATTACTTTATAATATAATTATATTCGGTTTATAGTGGTCCAAAAATCATTGAGGTCGAAGATAAGATGACTCATTTTCTAAATAACATCAACCAATAAGAATTGGACAGGTTTTAGATAATATTTTAATCATTATAATCTTATTTATTTAAATGATTTATTAATGAGGTAAACATTTCATCATTATTGTGTCATTAATAATTTAACTTATTTGATGTCTAAAAATTATAAATAAAATATCATTATGTATGAAATCGTTTTAGCTTTCTAATGAATATTTATAATCGAAAATCCAACATGTATAACCCTATGTAAAAATTGTTCTTCTAAAAGATGTAAGCTTATGCCATTTTTATTTTTATTTTAACTTTTTTAATATAATGTGTCCCTACCACATACAAGTGGCTCTAAGGGGTCCCCAAATCGACTCAAGGATGCATATGGTCGGGTATGTGTCCACCAATAAGGTTAGGACACGTTTTAGGGTAATTTTGTATTATTATAATATTATTTTTTAACCCTTATTTACCGGATTTACCCTTTAACCATGGTAAATAAAATATTTACCGCAGTAATTATTCAAAATGTGTAAAAATAAAAGTTACCTATTTACATAATTTGGACATCCTGATTCCAAATATGTAATCCATTTTTCCAAATTCAAAACACAGAAGTGGCAGAAATTAATTTAAAATTAATTCCCGTTGTTAAAATAAAAAGCGTGTTTTTAAGAGATAATAACTATCAAAAGATTGACACTTGTTTATGTCTGATTTAATTGTGAAATTATGTCCAATGACAAACATTAAATTAAATGGTAAAAATATATTCTAAATATACTTTAAAACCACTCAAATTCATAATTTATCAATATTAATTATTTTGATTAAAAAAGTTGTTTTTAATTAAAATTTAGTAATTTTCACTATTCATCAAAATATAAAAGTTATCCGAAAAGTACCAAAATTTCACCCTAGGCTAATTTCAATATTCCGAATCCAAAAATGAAGTCCATTTTGAAATATAAAATATATATGATTTCAAAAATTAGGTCTTACTATTCACAACGGCTAGTTTAATTAGTTGTGGTGTGTGTTAGAACTCGAGGTTGCGTACAACACACGCTATCGCATTATTCAAAGGGAAACGTACCGTGGAAGCCTGAGGTGTTACATTTTCAGAATAATAACTATTTAAAAAATGATTGTTAAAGACCTTTTAGATGTTCTTATATGAGGATGGGTCATTTATGGAGCATTGAAATTTACCCTATCCCTAGGATAACAAAGCTCCCTAGATGTGGTATCCTGTAATATCATAGCCACAAGAGAGAGCATGGGACTGGGGGGGGGGGTAAACCAAAAAAGGTAAGTGTTAAAAATGAAAAAAACATTTAAAATTACTATTTTCTAGTAATATTTAAAACTTATATCTTTTAAGATTAAAAAATGGTCCAATTTTTATACTTTTTTCAGGATAAAAACATTTGTATAATTTTTTTTCAAAAATTTTAAGTATGTCCTCTCCCCCAATTATAAATGCCACCCCATATCCTTTCATATTTAAACTTCAAAAACTCACTTTTTCAGCTAAAAAATACCCAAATAACTTCACCACTTACCTCTCCTCATCCTATATGTCTTTTTTTGGTAATAAAAACATCCTAGGAAGGCTTTTGGTGGAAACCAAAAGAAGTTGTCTGAAAAAGAGGTACCATTCTTAACCAAGTGTTTTATTTTATTTATTCTTATAAATACTTAAAAAATTATTAAACCAAGATGATATAATAACATCATTATATTATATATAATAATATGTTGATATGTTATTGGAATTACCTACAATTATCTCCTACTCTTTCAAATGGTAAACAAAACTATTGATCGTGTGTTCGGCGGACTACCGCCTCGTGAACCGACACAATTTTTTTCCACCACCACATCACATGGACGGATATAATGATGTAATTAATGATTATACATTATATTTATGATATAATTATACTTATAAAATTATAATACCACATATTCCTTCTCATTTTTAATTCTGTAGAGAATACAATAACACCGTTTGTGTGTACAGTGAACCACCACCTCGTGAAGTGATGTGACTCATTTTTAACTTACACTTTACATGGAAGGTAATAAGGATTAATTTTATGTTGATATATGATATTAATGAAATAATAATAATTATTTAAAATAAATATAACATATAATTTCTTACCTTACCATCCATTTAAAAAATCATAATGTCGTTCATTTGTATAGAGGACTACAGCCTCGTAGAGTGACGTGATTTTTTTTCACTAATACTTTACATATATGGTTATAAATGATAAATTTAATGAATATATGTGATATATATGAAATGATATTAATTTAGATAAATTAATATACAATCTAATTCCTTACCCTTTTCACTCCTTAAGGAAATGATAACATCACCTATGTGTACATATGACTTACCGTCTCCAGAAAGTGATGTGATTCATTCTACATGTTCAAAATTTAATAATGATTATAAATATGTATATAATGAAGAAATGATATCTATAAAATTAAAATAATTATTTAAATTATGTAACTGTATCCTATATTTGGGATCCGAAACTTTCATGGTAAAACATGCATGATAAAATAAGAAAATTAACACCTAAAACAATAGTGATAATGAAGGATTATTAAATAATGGGTTATAAGATATTATAAAATGTATCATATATGATATTATAAATATTAATATTATTTTTATATAAGTTAATAACATATTTAAAACCACTATAAAAAAGGTTAATGACTGGTCAAATAATTGAATGTTTGTGGTAAGGGGGTTTTAAACTCAATTTCCATTCATTGGGTTATACATCTACTTCAATGATTATATGAAACATAGATTATGTTTGAAATGAAATTTTATTACTTTATGTTGTATTAAAACTTTTATTTGTGTGGATCTACATTTGTTACACATAATAACCTCATGGATTTACTCTCACATTGATGATATGAACTTTGTAAGGGGTTTGTCTCAAAATATCATTCTTTGAGTCACATATTGTTTTATACACCCAATTTATTTTATATGGAGTATATACTTCCCATTTTAATATTATATCATGAATACTTATTACTTAATGATATTTTAAATTATAATTCACTTCCTTCATTCACGAAATTTATGATTTAAACATTACTAAAGCGATAAGGGTTTATGTCTCTGTATCATTAGGACTGTTTATGATTTAAGTTACATTGTTTTAAATTATTTGATCATTTCATAATAAAACCCTTAAAATTTATTATCCTAAGTTTATTAATTAACTTTCCATGTAATAACACCATTTTCTCTCTTTTTTACTTATAATTATTTTAAAATTCTTTTAAAGAAAATTGGATTTATTTCTCTATTTAGATGAAAACCATACCTCTTCTATGTACATGTTTTTTAAATGTTTGAAATATTATCCATTGAATTTTTAATGTAATTTTGATTCATGTTTTTTTTTCAAAAATTGTTTAAAATGAATCTTCTTATCTTCTTATGAATAATGTACTTTTAAACTTTGACTAAAAATGTGACATGAATCATTTCTTTAACATGTATGGCATGAAATATATTTTCCACCCTCATGGACATTATTTTCCTTGAAGATTAAATTATAGTTTTCCAATTATATTTCTAAAGAAAATTATTTCCACAATATTTTCTAAATTTTATATTTTTAAATGTGATTTTTAAAATGGAAAGTTTATTTTCCTCAAGAATCTTTTTAATATATTTAAAATAATTTATATTCATCGATAACAAAAACCTTTAATATTTTGGAATAAATATAAATGTTGTATATATATCCCCCACATGTATACCTACCTTACTCTTCCTTTGATGGGGTAATACATGACTTATTCTCATGTCCTAAATTCTTTTATTAAGAAATTTTCTTTTATTATAATATGAGACAAGATTATATAACCCATTTTATTTCCATAGGTAATTATTATAATTATACATTATGATTGATTTTCTTATGTGGTATTCATATTCATATACATGAAATTAATGCGATGGGTGGGCCCAAAATTATATACCCCTCAAATGCATTGGGTATGTTTTAGTTTCATGAGATTTCATGCATGGGATTAGGGAGTGAACCTAATCCATTTTGGGACTCTGTCCACCATGTAATGTTTTCTTAGAAGTTAGCCTAGAATTATATATATTACATGTATTATCTTACTTCCATATTTCCTATGATTCCATGATCTTATGATACCATTATCTTTATGTAATTATTATACCCTATTACTCATGTGCCTTCTCTTTTATGATATAATCTTATACCTTTGAATCACATGGAATGATTTCTTATCATATTTATTCCCTTATTGGGATTTTTATCTCAAACCTTTCTTTTATTTATTACCTAGGTTATCCAATGCAATTTTAGGAGACTAACTGAATTTAGTATCTCACTATGGAGAATAAAATAAGTATTCCATTTTTTATTTTCCTTTAATATATTAAGAACCCAGTCTTCCAAATACAATTGGACTTTTCAGTCCTTTTTTTCTTGTTAATGGATATTTATGTTAAGAATCATGTAATAATATGTGTAAAATGTTTAGGGTTACTATAATAATTTCTTATAATAGGATCCCCTAATGGGGTGTTGATATGAGTGTTCACACATTTACATACAGTCTTGATCACTGATGATTAGTGTGAGAATCATGTAGCTAAAAAATAATATATCATAGAGTGTTTGGTCTGGTTCTTTGTTTACTTGATTTGATTATACAAGTTATTGATTATAGAACTATTTTAATCATGCTATATTTTTTGATAAAGTTTTTATATAAAATTTTCATTTAAGCCTATTTTGATATATCTTCCATAATATGTTTTTAAATAATGTTTCATTTGAAAATATTTAAATGATTTTCCATGACTTTTTATTTAAATTTATAGCATAATTGGTTTTTTATTATGGTATTTTTTATGGAACTTTTGGTGATACCTTACTGAGATCTTTAGATCACACCCTACATTTACCTTTATAAATTTTTATATTATATTATTCCAAGTCTGAGTAAAGGGAAAATGCCACTTGGAGGTGGTGGATGTCCTTGATATTTGGGACCTGGAGTCATGGAGGTAACCAGTGGAGATGTTATCCAATCATTTTAGGGATTTTTTATCTTCATATTTTAATTTTTTGACTACTTTGATGATATATAATTTTTGGGTTTGTTTACCAATTTGATTTTAGTACTTTATCCTTGTGGAGTGTTGGGAACGTCGAATTATATCTTTATCTTCCAATGTTTTTTGGTAGAAAACATTCCCTCCACTTTCATGTATGATGTCAGGTTATAGTCGCCAACCTGTGGGGATTAGGAATTCCCTTGGGGCCATGTTAGAGCCAGCTCAGGTATTAGGGTATAAGGGTATCTGGGTAGGTTCAGGACAGATCCCAACATGCATGGGTTCTATATATCTTCCTATAATGGGATTCATATAGATTCATTTGGATGCTTGAGTGGAAGCTATTATTATATGAGAACTTGACCAGAGGAATATGTTTATCCCATACTCCTTTTAATTCAATCAAGAAACCTCTTAACATGTATTTAATTTTATGGACAGTTTTTTTAGATTGACCATCAGTTTGGGGGTGATAAGCCATACCGAAGTTCAACTAAGTGTTTAGAGCATATTGTATACTTTTTCTAGAACATGGAGGTATACCATAGATCTTGATCAGATAGAATTCATATTGGTTTTCCATTTATCCTCACCTCTTATATTATGTATATTATTTCAAGTTAATTGAGAGGGAAATCCTCTCAAATAACAATGAAATGAACAGTCACTGTAAGATGGTCAGCAACAACTATTACGAAATTATTACCCTTGGATGTCTTGGTAAGACCTGTAAAAAAATTCATAGTTATGTTCTACCATTTCTATATTTATATTGATAATGGTTTCATCATACCCTTTAATTTTTTCCTTTCATCCTTCACTTTCTAACATGCTAGAAACATTGATGTATATTATGCGATCTCCTTATTCATGTTTTCCCACCAATAGTGTTCTAGAAAATCATTAGTATATTTATGCTCCATGGGTGGATAGATAATGTAAAGATATCTGCATCATTTAACAAATCCTTCTTTATATTAGGATTTTATGGTACACATAGTCTTGACCCAAATTATACACCTCTTTATTCATAAATTTTGAACTCTGAGGATTTACAATTTCATATACCATTAAATTTATTATTATTTTTCCATATTATCCCTTTGAGAATATTTAATTTTATCCTTTGGGGATGGTTTCACAATCATTTGAGAAAGGAATGATGATATTCCTTCCTTTATGATTCCCATGTCCATCATTTTAATTTCTAATATGATCAAATCCATCTCAATACTCATTCAATATAAGATTTTATGATCCTTTCTACTTTGAGAATATTCCATTTATTTACTTTACCAGGATGGTAGTGGATTGAGCAGCATAATCACCAATTAGTTCTAACCATCTTTGTTGGAACATATTAATCTATTTCTATGTGAATATATACTTGGGGATCTTACGATCCATATATATTTGACACTTCTCCCTATAGAGATAATTACAAAAAAAATTCAATGTGATTATTACTACATCAAGATACTAAGAATGCATTGGATAGTTATGCCCATTAACTTTCAAATTCATT
This sequence comes from Viscum album, assembly GCA_963277665.1. Classification (NCBI taxonomy): domain Eukaryota; kingdom Viridiplantae; phylum Streptophyta; class Magnoliopsida; order Santalales; family Viscaceae; genus Viscum; species Viscum album. Next base: position 634,536,198 of record OY728146.1, on the reverse strand, counting down.
TAGGCATAGGCTATCACTTTTTTATTTTTAATCAGTACACTACAATTTCCATTTTTTTCAAGAATCACTATATGCCACAAATAATTCCCCACTTAAGGGTAGTGTGAGGACTGGTGTAGAGATAATCATTTTTTTAACTCCTTGAAGCTCTCTTCATATTTATTTGTTTAGAAAATATTTATTTCATTCTAAGTTATCTGGGCCAATAGGTATAAAAATCCTGATAAGTTATTCAAAAATAATCAATAGAACTAAGCTAGTTTAAGGAAACTATGGATATTTGTTATAGATATTGGTATGGGACACTATTTAATTGTCTTTGTCTTAGAAGGATCTACAGATACCCATTTCCTGGGGATAACATTCCATAATAATGAAACTTCATCCAAAATTCACATTTATTGTAATTTTCACATATATTTTTCTTTCATAAAGTCCTTATCACATTACTCAAATGATCACTCTATTCCTCATTCTCTTAGAGTATATTAGAATATAATCAATAAAGACTACCACCAATTTTTCAAGGTAATATCTAAAGACTATGTTAATTAATTGTAAGAATATTTCTGAAGAATTAATTATTCTAGAGTGCATCACCATGAACTCATATTTTACATACCTTTTTCTAATGGTAATCATGAGAATATATTCCTTATTCACCATTATTTTTTGATATCTTGACTAAAGGTCTACCTTAGAGAAGTACTAGGACCCACATAGATGATAAAAAAATTCATAAATATAAGATAGAGGATACTTGTTCTTTATCATGATTTTGTTGAGTTCACGATAATAAATGTAGAAGTGCATTGACCCATTATTCTTTTTAACGAATAGGACCAAAAAACCCCATGGTGAAACACTCAGGTATATAAAACCATTATATGGATTATCTTATAACTACTTATTAAGTTCTTCTAACTCAATGTCATCCATTCTATAGGGAGTCTTATATATGGCCAAAGATATATGTATAATCTCTATTGAGAACTCAACCTCTTGGTCATGAGGAAGACCAGACAATTATTTGGGGAATACATCAATATAGTCCCTCACAATGGAAATGTATTTGAGAATGTTTCTATCCTTTATCTCTGTCATTTTAGAAATATACGATTTATCAAAAGGAAATAATATCCACATTTGAGAATAATATTCCGAAGGAGGTTCACCCCCCTCCTAATACTTGTAAAAAATTATAGGATGACTTGGAATATGGAGGGCTATTTCCCTCTCTTTGAAGTTGTTATTGGATTTATATAGGTACAACCAATCCATACCCAATATATCATAAAATTACACTAAAGGATGTTTGACAAGGATACCTGGTATGTTTAATCCAAAACATTTTTTTGATGAGTTTTATACTTGGTATGAAATAATATTCCCACCTATTATTCTCACATAAAACTCAACCTCTATGTTTTGAGGTGGTGTTTGAATAGTTTTACTAAAAATTTATGATATGAAATAATGTATTGAACTATAATCATGTATAATATTTGATGTTCATGACTAGATAATTAGAAAACCATTCACCATTTTATTTTTTTTCTAGTCATTTATTATATCTAAAATAAACATAGGGATGAGAATACTCAAATAAAATAAGAATATAAAATGGAAATTGGGAACTTAGAAGAAATAAATTTTAAATGACATGTATATAATATATTTTGATTTTCTATGTTTCAGTTTAGGTTATCTGTGGTAATTTTTCTATCAGGTTTTCTAACATGAAAATATATTTAAGTCATTTATAATGGTTTGTAAAAAGTTTGATAATTAACCAAAGAACATCCCTCAAGAGTGTCAAACCAAGTGTGCATCAACAACTCTTATCTTGTACTGGGTACATGTCAAGTTATCACCAAACAATCCCATTTATGGCTATTACCATAGGTATATCTATTCAAGAGATACATTCACTTATAGTATCTAGACATGGATGTATTTTATTAGAAACTATTAACTCTATTATTCACCAAAAGTTTAGGATATTTTCCTATGCTTAGACTTATCCATAGGTATTTCCATTAAATTATTCTTATCATAATACCCAAAAATAAAAATTCCTTTTTTTGATACCAATTATAATGAAACATGTATCTTACACGTATTATTACATAAAAATTCACACAAAAAATACATAACAATCACAACCAAAGGATTGAGAGACCTAGTGTATTTGAGGGAATATGTTCACAATACATTAAAATGAGACTAAAAAAACCTCATTATTTTATTCTCCATAATTATCTTCTAAATCAATTTGAGATTATAAAACTTTATAGGATAATATTTAGAATACATAATAAATGGAGTGAGTTAAAAATCCTAGTAAGAGAATAAACATGATAAAGTAGCATAATATATGAATCAAATGAAATATCATGATATAATAAAGGGGAAGAAACATAGATAATAACATGGATGCATGGAATAAGTATTTATGAAACATAATATCAATACATAATTGGAATGTGGTGACAAAATAGGACGTGACATATTCATAAGTCAAGGCTAATCTCCAAGAAAACATCTCATGGTGGATAATGTCCCATCATAGATTAAGTTTACTTACTAATACCATACATATTTTCTTATCATACACAAATATTACCCAATTAATTAAATAATTATCTAGGTTCAAGCATCATAAAAATTACATGAATATGTTTTCAATGTTAGTAAATCAAACACACGACATAAGCATTAAAAAAAACCATGGAAAGAATTGGTTTACTTAATCATGTCTTATAACATTTCCAAAAGTAATATCATAATGAATTCATAAAATATATGATTAAATCATTAATATATGTTCATATATTATTAAATAATCTCATAATATTAAATTATGTCCAATTTAATTGAATTCATAATAAATTCATGTAAAAATAAATCAAGAAATATTTATTTTTAAGTGTGGTATTAGGGAAAAGGGTAAATAGTCTTTAAAGGTTAAGGGAATACTAATTTTCATAAAACATGAAATTAATTAAAATAGTTTTACATGATAAAAGTTGTGTTTTTATAAACCATTTTAGGTTATAAATAATTCAATTATTGGTACTTTAAATGAGGCAAGAAAACAGAGAAGTTCCCTTTAATCAGCTATACTTACTCAAATTAATTGAAAATAGAACCTTTAAAACATGTATATCCAAATAAATTAAAGGTGAATAAAAATAGGTATATATTCATTTGATATATATATTCATAATATATAAAAATTAAATAATAATAATAGAGTGTGAAAGTGAGGTAAAAAGAGATAAATCATAACCAATGAAAATAGGGTGGTTCAAAGAGATCCCTTACCCCATGTACATATTCATTATTCACTTTCACTTAACCAACTGAATAATGAATTTAAATGTACTAAATTCATTATTGAGATATTTATAAAAATATTTTTTATTTATTATCAAAATTTTATGCCAATTTACATTTATTTAATTGAGGTGTTGTTTCGAAATATATTATCCTAAGGTTGTTCTTCTCATAGTTATAAGTTCAGATTAATTTGTAGATAATTATTAATGTTCTTGTAAAATGGGACTGCAACTATAAAAGTGAAATTAATTTATATTCATTTAATTTTATAAATTTAATTGTTCTCAAATATCCATGTGTGTTCTGAAATAGATACCATTAATTTATTATAAACATTATTGTTATACAGTTAGTTTATTTATGCAGGTTTATCGACCATTAGAAAATAAATTCTATTTGTTTAGTTGAAAGATTATTGATTCATTAAAAAATTAATTAAGTTTTAAAAAACTTATTATCATCATATTTAACCATAATATTATATCTATATCTATCCATAAATGTAGTGGAGAAAAACAAAGTATGTTATTCATGGTGGTGGTGAGCCAACCCTACTATGAACAAAATTTTCATTTTAGAATGAAATGAGAAGAGGATAAAATATGGATATTATATTAATAAAATAAAATTACAATATATTAATTATACTATAGGAATTATTTCACTTTAGATGAACTTGATTTATAGGGTGTGGAGGAAGATAAGTTAAAACGCTTGGTTGAGGGTATTACCTTCTTCTTTGGATTTATCCTCTTAGGCTTCACCTTAAGAAAACTTGAATTGGTATATTTATGAGACCAAGGATTTTAGGGATATGGATGGAGAGATATAGAGAAATTTTTTAATATATTTAGAATGTTAATGAAGTTAGAGTTTATGATAAGGAGAGGTAATTACTGATATTTTTAAGGGTGGAGAGGGGTGTTTTTGAATATTATATTCATTGGTTTATAATTTTAGCTCAATAATATCAATTTTTCTGAATCCTGTGACTATTTTTAGTAATTAGCACATTTTAGTTAGAACCAATGGTTTCTTACATTATCCATGACTGATTAATTCATGTATTTAGCTTATAATGTTAAATATCATATATTTTTTTGTATTTCACTATTCAACAAAAATTCAACTATTTTAGAAAAATTATAAAAAAAACACCTAACAGCTTTCAACATATAGATTCCCAAAATGAAAAACATATTATGAAAATAATTTTTTATATATGATGAAATTAATTTTAAAATAAAATCTATATTTATTTGAAAAATTAAAATTTTAACATTATGATACTTTTTTTGACCCTTTTAAAAGTTACTTATAGTATCATAAAATTATATTATCAATTTAATAAAGATTAATATCATTTTTATAAAACTATTTCATTTAAATTAATATTATTTCAAATATTTATATTTATTGTAAAAATATAAACAAAACATATATGTTTTATAAAAATACAAACACATATTTTATCATCTTTAAAAAAATTATTTACTTGTATCATGATATAAGTTTTCTATATTTTCATTTTGTAAAGTAACTAAATAATATTTTACAATTACATAGGTGTGGTTATTATTCTAACGGTCATGTTACTACTCATAACGGTCAAATTACTATTCCAATATTCAGATTTCTATTCCAATAGTTATATTTTTAGATATCATACGAGTTTCCTACTTTATATAAATACCCTATATTTCATTATTTATTCACTTATATTTTTTTAAATGTTATATGTTTTCATTTTCAAAATTAATATTTCCTTACTAATATTCTATTAAGAAAATTTTCTTTTGAAAATATGAATTTTATTAAAATATACCACTGATGGGTGGAAGAAACAAATTCTATTGTATTTTAACTAATATTTGGATAAAATTTATTTCTTGAATAAAGAACTTTTATCCATGTATTCTTCTCAAAACATTCTATAGAAATTCATGAATCATAAACCTTGTGTATACATTTTATAATAGTATACTTTTTCATAAAAACTCCTTGTTGTCACACATCTTATCTTATCACATAAGTGAAATGAGATGAAGATACAATTTTTTTTACTTAGATTCATTTGAGCTTAATAAAATCCTTTACATTTAAATCCTTAATGTTGTAACTATTTACTCCATCTCATTTATATAAACTAAAATATAAATAAATTATTACTTTGATTTTAAACTCATGTATATTTAAAAAACTTTTTAAAATATTTATTCAGTATCATATTCCTTTCTAAATCAAAGAATTAATTTCTTTAACATCCATACCTCACATGGAAATTCCATGAAGATTCACAATATCTTTCAGACATATCTTGGAAAATCCAATATTATTGAATTATTACTATTACTTCTTGACAACGCTAGGTTTCAATGTCCTTGATTATATTATTGAAGAACCATTATTAAATATTTCAATCAACTTTTCTTCTTTTGATTTATACACTTACCAAATTTTATTATCTGTACAGTACTTTAAAAACTTGACATAATATTTCTAGTTCATATATATTCCCACAAATTTGAGAATATTTGGTACATGTTCTTTGAATTCAATCATATTTTCAGAACATTTCCATATATGAAAAAAGGATAAATTTCATAACTAGAACAATCCATTTTAGTCTCTCCTTAAATCATGTTATATAATTAGAAAAATCATAAACCATGTATATTAAAATAAATCTAATTTCATTTAATTTTTTTTGTTTACATTCACTTCTCATGAGTTAAATGAGATAAAAATACAAATCTTATAACAAGTTTATCCAAGTTTGAAGCATGGAATGTATCAGTTTATTATCCCCTTTACTCCATTACTTGAAATAAACCATCAAGATTCATTTATTTTCATATTATAACCTTATTTATATTTATAACACATTGTAAAACATATAGTTGATATCATATATATATATATATATATATATCATAATAATAGAATTTATTTATATAACCATTAAAGTTTTAAGGAAGAAATTAGTATCATTGAGTCATCAACACATTCAATCATATTGAATATCATTTTACATACCCAATAATATAGAGTATATGAGACAAAAATTCCATAAATCAGTTACATGACCAATCATATAGAATACATGAGTGGTGAATAAGATTTCTTGGGTCATTTTTTTATCTAATTACTTTTGAAACCTGAAATTAATCACTCTATGATTCCATAAGAATCTATATTCACTTTTTGAATAATTTCAATACTTTGTTACCTAGGAAGGAAATATTCTAGAAGATATAATTTTTCCTTATGAACTTTTCTTTAATCACCAATATTTCTTAATAAATTCTCCCAAGTTACTAGTCTTAGGAGTAACTTGCATTAAGCTTCTCCTTATCAAGGATTAATCAAAAAATTTATCCTGATTATGCTGATGATATTATTTATAATATAAAATTTTATCATATAATTATCATGTTTTATTACCATTTAAAAAATACTTTTATTAAATGGTCTCCCACAAAAATAATGACCCATTTTAAAATTCATTATATCCATTTCCAGGTCGGGATCTATATTTCACCATGAATTACACTAGTTATCACATAAATAATGCATGACTATATATAGTATACAATAATTTTCAATCATATCATATATGGATCTTGGATAATTGAGTAGACAACTCATTATCCAATCCATCATATGGATATACTCAATTATATTCCTGTGGTATCCTAACTTGTAGGGTTTTTGAGCTAGTGTAACCCAGATTAAAGGCAAAAAATAATCCAAAAATGGAAAATCAAAGGATACACATGATAATCTCAACAACACCATAAATATAATTCAATATTAATTATAATATTATTTCCCTACATATAATAATCTAGGGGTACTAATGATGATATCTACAATACTTTGTTTAACGATCGAGGTCTTGACAAGTCCCTATTTAGAAGGAATCTAACACTTACTATTTTGAATGGGATTATAATCTCATAATCTTATCTCATGTTATTAATTTTTATGTATGAATGATTCTAGTAATTTAGTTTGGAATAATATTACCTATACCAAATCAATATACTCAAACCATATTGATCTGAAACTCTTTACATAACACACAAGTTTGTATTACTCACCCAAAACTACAAGTCAATTATATTCATACATATCCAAATTCATCATATGCATAAGATACATGAATACATCATGTAGAGGTTTATAATTATATGATATTGAAAATATTCCCCTGAGTAAGCCCATAGTGATAGATATCAAACCCCATTCACTTTCATAGAAAACACCTAGGCCTCCAAGTAATTAGGTAGTCCGACCCCAAGTCCCTCTACTTGGGGATACTTTAATTAAGAGAGATTTTAGTTTATTATAACACTAATATTTAGTATACCCAAACTATATTCAATTACTAAATTCATGATAATAACTTTAATTACAAACTGAGGTCATGGTATATGAAAAACTATATTCATTATAGAGCCATTCCTAGAATAAAATGTAAGGTACTATCCTAGAAAAAATTATCACATATATTTTTGCATACAAACATTCATCATATAAATTTTTTTATAACTATAAATAAAAATAGGGAATAACATTTAAATAAATAATTAATTAAAATATTAAAACATGAGATAACCATTTATGAACAATTCATAAATAAAGTCTAATTATAATCACTTTATATTTGACTTTAACATTATGGAAATTCCATAATTTTTAATATAAACATTGTATATAAATTCCAATATTTACACTTTCACATTTATCATTATACGTCATTTCCATTTTAAATATATAATATTTTATGAATTATAAACTATTTACAATCCAATTTCTATTATGTAAACATTTTACATAATCTAAATATCAAATAATTAATCGTTATTTAAACCTTGATCATATTAATCATCAAAAACCTTTTCTATATGGCTTAAATAATATTCAAATAAGGAACTTTTTTATTTTGAACAATTAAAAATAATTAATTATGAAAAATTAAAAATTTAAATATAAATTTTTTATATTTTATCCTTATTTCATAATTTATAACCCATTATAAAATATCTCTCATGATTTCTAAATAAAAACGTTTTTTTTCTAGATAATAAGTATTTCCATATAATTTTTTAAAAGGTATTTAAAATATAATAGTTTAATATTTTGGAATAAAATGTTTTATAAACATTTAACTAATTATAAAAAAATTATAATTAATTAATCTATAAACCTTTTATAAATTCGAATATCCCAAATAACTTTTATAATGATTTATACTTTTTTATAAATTATTAAAACCATTTAATAATTTAAAAACCATTTTTAAAAACATTCCTATTTATCCATACATATAATCCCTATTCTAAATGTTGGTAACCTCCTTCTACCATTACATAGATGATATAGATAAGGGTAAATAATCTTAACCATTACACAATGCATACCATGTAAGGGTAATAAGCTCATACCTTTATAAGAACCCTTCACATAAAGGTAAAACTTCGATTACCCTTACATGAACTAGTTCATGTAAAGGTAAACCACTTCAGGTAAAGGTAAGAAGGTAAATACCTTTACGCAAGCCCCTATGTATAGGTAACACATTGGTTACCTTTATGAAACCCATCCATGTAAAGGTAATGCCTCATTTACCTTTAAGTATCCAAATTTCATGTAAGGGTAAGTGAAAAATTACCTATATGTAATACTTTTAAAAATTAAAAATCCTTTACAAAACCCTTATTTCATGTAAATTTAGGTTTTGATTACCCTTACACGAAAAAATCTGCATTAGGGTAATTCCTTGGTTACCGTTATGCATCTCAACTATGTAAGGGTAAGGGTTTAGTTACCCTTATGCATCTCAGTTAAGTACGGTAAGGTTTTAGTCACCCTAAAACAACCTTGTTATGTAAAAGTAAACCATTTTAAAAATAGAATTTGGAAAACATAAAACACTGCTCTATTTTGGGTTTCTTATTCATTTCACACATGATTTCATAAAATTAAACCATGGGATCCTTTTTATACCACTGAAGGGTTTTTTTAGAGTCTAATAACATTAATCAGAAGCTACATAAGCAATTTAAAACCATTTTCTAAGTATATCCATGCAAGATAATAAGAAACTTTACATAAAAAACTGAAATCAGGAGATATTGTACTGAAATACCTTACATCAAAGAATTTGTTTCAACCCTTTATCTTTATTTGATGAATTTGATAAATATTACAAAGTGTAAATAAAAAGATTCCCACCTCTATAGTGTATACATGGTATATAATGAATCATCATATGTTCAGATGAGATTATTCTTATTTTAATGATGGTCTATAATATCATATGTAAAGAATGTAAAATAAGAGAGTTTCGAATCTCAGAGAGTTTTGTCTAAGATATATGGAATCTTTACACACACTTTCATTGTGTAGCAGTAGGATTTATAAATCCATTTATGAATCTCTTTGACTGTTCAACAATTAACTCTTGTGTTTCGATGCATGGTTTAATGAGTTATCCTCTTGCATGTTTCATGTTATGAAAAAAACCTATTAATAATAGACAAGGTTAAAAATAGATATGGTGTCCAACACCCATGAAATAATATACCCTATTCATGAAAATCATAATTTGTATTCAAGAGATAATATAGTATATATATATATATCATATATATATATATATATATATATCATCTTTAGGGAATATTTCTTCCACAACACCGTCTAAGTCCTTGAACCACTACCTAAAAGGACAAGGTAAAGTCTTACATCCAATTCTCATCCCATTACCTTATCACTCAAGATAGAGATCTCTATCCACGTATCATGTCACATCATGAATGAACCCTCTCACTTGAGGCAGTCCACTGTCATGACCAAAGACTCCTCAATAGCAGGTCCACTACCATAAACAAAACTTACTCAAAGAAAGGTCTAACTTCATGTATACAAGGACCCGATCTCACCCATGAAAGCCCAACCAACTCCATCTTACTCATGGTAAGGCCAGACTTCAGGATCCCTCTCCCCCATCAGGTTCATCACCTATCAAAAGAACCTATAATCACACACATGATACAATACAAGGGGACCATGGCTCATCACATAGATCAAAAAATAATCCTAGGTAATTAGTTTCTTGATACTTATCCCCTCTTCTAAGTACATTTCATCATTCCCATTAGGATATCCACTATCCCCCCAGACCCATTATAATATTTTCTCATCAATACCATATCGTGTTTTTCACCCATCAAAGACACCACTACCCAAGAGCTCATCTTAACCAATATTCAAGGATTGTTTCAACCTCATCAAAAACCCTAATCACACTTGGTCTTGCTACCTAGGGATAGTCCCAAATTATCCCACTCTAATCCCCTTGGAAACCTGATGCCATGCTTTGAATAATTCCTATGACCTGCACTTAGGTCCCATATCACATCTCTTAAGGTGGATATCTCATCCCATTATTCAAATGAAACCCCTATGTTACACATCAACTCATCTCTACGATCATGTACCACTCACAAAACTCACCATGGATTAACCCTCCCTTAATAGGGTTCCACTGAATATATAGGAGATGTATGACAATCTCACCTATATCCACTAAGACTAAGCCTTTCATGCCTTCCCAAATATCCCTAGGGAAGGAAACATAGTCTACCCACATCACTATTCACACCTCATGACCTACCAATGGTCTCTCATTATCCAAACCGACACCCTCTCCCATTGGCAACATAGTCGCTGGGTAATCCCAAATGCCTAAATTGTTAAAGAGAACTCGTCCTGAGCATAGGAGGACTAATTCCATCCTAACACTTTTACCTAAGACACTATTGGTCTCTATCCATTTTTCTGGTCCCATGAAACATTAATTAAATAAATCAATCATGCATAACCAGGCATATGACCTTGTATTATAAGGACCACCTATCTCAAACATGGAGTTAAAACCTATCAAAGATCCTCCATGCCTCATCAAAGATCACACCTCCACCCAAGTTACTATCTCACATAAAATGAAAAAAATAATTAATTATAATATTTTATAATTAATAATAAAAAATTAAATAAATAGGTGTAAATGACTAAAAAACATCACTTATTCACACTACACCAAAACTGATTTTGAAGTCATGAAACCATCCTTCCGAGACTTCCTCTAGTGAAGTCTCATAGAATCCCCATGCCCCTATCATAATTATAACATATGATATATTAGATCATAACTAAAAACCTAGAATAAACTGAACCAAAATAAAAGGTATATTAATAGGGAACCAACAAGGAAGAAAAATGGAAGGATGCACCTCATATTTCTATATGAATTCCACTGAAACCATCCCCTAACATGAGGGATTGAAGGAAGAGAAGGTAGGGGGTCATTCAGATTAATGGACTCTCCTCGACACATCTTTTACCCTAAAAATATAAAGGGTATGATTCTATAAGGATATTTCTTATATTTATTTAAAAAACCCAATAGGTATTTAGTGGTGGCGTCACCTAGAGGTTCATGAAGTGATGCACACCTTCACCCACCTACCTCATAGTGGGACTGGGGGTCATGATGTGAACTAATTATTAGGATCAAGATAAAGAATGAAGGTTTTTGTATTTTGTTTTCAAGGAAAATCTTTGAATAAAGGAAATCACCTCACTTTTTAATTAGTGAGAATCATATTGATCCATGATTTTAAAAGAACTAGACTCGTGTTTTCTAAAAAATCAGACTCTCTTTGTTCCATTGTAACGGGGATAATCTATTTTGGAAGAAGTTGTTCTGATCAGATTCACTATGAATTTTATATAAAATAGGTGTTTGTTTTGATGGATAATCAGAGTCTCTATGACTAAGATAAATTAAATGTGATGATGATTTTATAATTTTTATTTCATATAAATCATAAGTTGAATTGAGATCTTGTGATGAAAGATTAATGAAAGAAAGGGGGAATGAAAGAAATATTGGTGATCATATTAGGATTGATTGGATCTGGGTGAAAAAGAAAGGGTGCTGGTGAATTTTATTCAGGCCAAATAAATTTTTATAAAATCATATTCCAGATCAGGAAGAAAAATTTCATTATAGAGAAAAAGTTCCTACAGGAGTAAAAGTTCGTACTGGAGAAAAAGTTCATAGTCAAGCAAAATTTCATATCTAGAATGATCAGATCTAGGATGATCATTATCTGAATGATCATATAAAGGATGATCTTTATTAAAATAATCATATCTAGAATTGTTATATCCAGTATGATTGTATTCAGAATGATCATATCCAGGCTTGTCGTACTCAGAAAAATCATAATTCGGATAATCGTATTCTACCTGACCCTTTTTGGGCTAATTATTTTGTAGGAAAATGTACTCAGGATGAGAAGGAAAGAAATAAGATAAAAATAATTGGAAGTTATAATACTTTAAAATGTGGGTTTGAAAATTCTAAAGCCATTCTCAAATGTTTTCAAATCCATGAATGAGTTCATGGTTACAAGAAAAAGTTTGTGAAATAAGCAAGATGCTGAAGCCAAAGCATAATGGAGTTTTGAATCATAATGGAGGTTTGAATTGTAATGGAGTTTTGAATCGTAATAGGGTTAAGAATTGTAATTGAGTTTTAAATCATAATGGAGTTTTAATAGAAAGTCTGAAGAAAAGGTTGAAGTCATGAAGAATATTCAAGAAGAATCGAAAAGTGTTGACGAATACAAAATAAATCCTGAGATTTCAGGGGAAATTGAAATTTAGGTGAATTATTGTGAGTAGGAAATATTGTTGGGATTCCCACCAAATCCATCCAATGGTCACCTATAAAAGGATAATTACTTTCTAATTTCAGACTATTGATACTTTTCACTACAGTAGAGAGAAAATCTCTGCGTTTTTTGTGAGATAAAGAAGATACCGTATTGATCTTTGTTGAAGACGTTACGATGGGATGAAGACATAAGATAAGATACAAGATCACAATGTTGTATTCAGATGATCATTATACTCAATGCTTATCATATTAAGTTTATTTACATTTTTTCTTTGTAAATCATATTCGGCTGATAATCTTATTGGGATGGATTAATCAATTTTGATATTTCTGTATTTGGTTTCTTGGATTGAGTAATAATTGTATGAAGTTTAGCAGGATTAGGAATTGAAGTGGATCTGATTTATTTCTATTGTATTATGAAATAAATTTATACTAAAAGAATCATATTAGGAAAAATCATACTATGAGTAATCAGACTGGGAAAATTGTACCTAGGAAAATCAGACTGGGTTTCTCATAACAAATTCCAGGAAGTTCTTACCATTTTTTGGGTAGGAAAGTGAAGAATTGTATTTTAATTGAATACATATGTTGAATTGAAAATAAACATGGGTAACATGAATTGTTACAAAAACATTGTATTACCCTATTTGTGCTAAGAGGGTGCACACACACTATTGGAATTTCTTACATAGTGCTATATGAGTGTAAGGGTATATCCTACTCAATGTAATCCAATAATTCATTTCTTGTGTATTGTATGGTATTGGAACATTTACAAACCATACCAAGAATGTATCTATTCTCCTTGAATAGTATCCTTATAGATATTTTTGTTCTTATGAATGGGTGTTGGATTTTTTAACAGGGAATTAAAATATTTAATAGGAGGTGAAGGTTGTTTAAAATGGAAAGAAACTTAGATTAAATAGAGTATCACTGATTCGCCTCCTCCCCCTCTCAGTGATACAATCACACTAAATAGGAAATTACAAGTGGTATCTGAGTATAGTTTCCCTTTGCTTATTCATTTCTGATGGAGAATTTTAATTGTGTGAAGATTAAAGTTATTATGGTCTTCTATGGAAGGAATTATCATATCTATAAATATAGAATGTTTCCTTATCTTATGTTTATAAGTTATGACGTTCTTGAAGCTGCAACAATTAGGTTTCATCCCATTGATAATAAATCTCCTCTTACATATGTTGACAAGAAGAATCTGGATAAATATAGATAGGAGAATAATTCTATATTTTCATTACTTTATGAAAGTGAATTCTTAAGAGTGAAAGAAGTTTCTATATCCAAAGGTATATGGGATAAATTGTAAAATATATATGAGGGAAATAAAAAAGTGAATAATGAAAATCTAAAAATATAGATATTAAAATATGAATATTTGAATTTGGGTGAGCATGAATCTGTTGGGGACTTCATTACCAGGGTTAATGACATTGTGGGTATTGTCATATGTCTTGTTCAAAAGCTGGTTGACTCTACTATTGTTGAAAACATCATGAGAATCCTTCCTGAAATATTCGATGAAAAAGTTTATTTATTAAAAGGTAGATATACTAAAACATTATCTCTTGATGATTTTCATAGCACTGTAATTACTAATGAAATGATAATGGATAAATCTACGAAAAGAAAACAAAGATTTATAGAGAAATTTCTTTCAATTATGCCAAGAAATAAAAGTCAAAGAATATTCTTATTGAAAATTAAGTTGGTGAATATGATTATGAAAATGTGGCATGTAAATATCTTAAAAATATTTTATCCTTGCTTTCTAAAAATGTAAAAAGTGTTATTGGGATATACAAATGGAAACTTCTATTGAAATGTTTTGAATGTGGAGAAGTGGGGCACTTTTCTTCCAACTATCCTGAAAGAAAAAAAATAAGAGGATAGTGAAGAAGAATAAATAAATCTAAGAAGACCATGGAAGAAATGAGGTAACAAAGGAAAATTTTATTCCATAGGGAAAGATAGTAAATTCTTCAATTCCAAAAGAAGAATCTTCTTATCTAAAGAGGAAGAATAAGAAGTTAGTGATGTTGAATCTGAAAAATTAGTTGATTATAGCATTGAAAATAATTTTATTGCAATAGTTAATGATGAAGAATTCTTAAGAAGTAGTTTTTAAGAATAAGAAGAAACTCAACTTGAATTTCATTTGAAATAATAATTGAAATAATTCATGATAAAGATTATAAGTCATAAAAAAATTTGTAAGATAAATGTTCCACAATAATAAATCTAGAATGTTTTTCAGATGAGAAATTGAAGCTAGAGAAATAGATTGATGATTTGAAGATATCTATTGAAGAAGAAATAAATCATAATAAGCACCTTTAAGTGAAGTTGAAAGCAAAAGAATATGAGTTGCAACTTATCTATTTTTTTTATCTAAAGCTGAACCGAGAAATAAAAATTTCCAAAACTTTACTCTTGAATTTGGTGAATGGTATTGTAATGAGAAACCTAATAAGGTTCAATAAAATTTACCTTAAAAGGGTAAGAATAATGATGTAAAAGTAATGTATGTATCCAAGACCAACAATGTTGGGAATTTAGAAGTATCAAAGAAACTTAAATCTAGAAAAGTTTAAAATACTTTTGATTCTATTAAGGATAAAAAGAAATAGAAGAATGTGGATAATAAATGTATTCAAAATTAAAATAATATGGAATTTTCAGATGAAAATATTCTTTTTATGTCTATTACTAGTATTTTGGAAAATTTAGACACATAGGAAGTATGTGTTGGTTCAACCAACAACATTATTATTATCCCACAAGTTATTAAAGGAAAAGGTTGAGGGGGAGCCAATTCCCTCAAAAAAAGAAGACTGAGAAAGTTGCTTTGAATAAGACTAAAAAGAGTGGAATGAGGCTTGAAAGTAGGTTCCATTTATTGGAAGGTATTTGTGAAAGATGTGAACAATCTAGGAACCTTGAAAAAGTATTTATTGTTTTATTATGAGAATAAAAATAAACTCTTAAAAATACTTACAAGATGGAAGTGAAGAAAGAAAATAAAGAAGAAAAAGATGTTGTTATTGAAAATGAATTAAAACCTACAAAAGGAGAATGACCTTGGATGTCACGACCCGTCCTCGGGGCCCGTGCCGTGACTACCCCAAGCCCGCCTTCCATAGGCCAGGGGCTGGCGACTAGCACCAAAGGCGTAAATCCCGATAACTGGGAAGGCATTGCCTTTATAAAAGTAACAAAACACCACAGAGTACAAGCGGAAGTAAAACACTAAGTACAAAAAGAAGTTCTGAAAAGTAAATGGGCCAGAATACAAACCCAAAAGAAAGTACAACTACAACTGAAAAAAGTACAACAGAAAAAGACAACAGCTGGAGGGACAGAAGCGGCTCCTGGGTCGTCATCCTCGGATCCTACCTGAAGGGTAGGTACAGATGGCGCAGCTCCTGGATCGTCCACCACGAATCCTACCTGAAGGGTAGGTACAAATAGCCTCCACAGTGCTCTCATCCGTCAACCTCCTCCGAGTGTCGTCTCGCCATGAAGTCCACCTCCGGACACTGACTTGTCGTGTAGTCCACCTCCGGGTACCGTCCAGTCCTCGAACACTCGGCCTCCGTCAGCACTGCCTGTCGTCTGCAACCAACACAACGAGGTGCGGGCATAGCCCGTGCAGGAGTGAGTATAAAGATACTCAGTAGGGACCCCGAGACCCTCAAGGTCTCACTAAATCCAACAAGGATAACCACAAAGAAGATCTCAATAGATAACCTCTACTTAGGTATATGCCCATACATATACCTAAGTTATGGGGTTATCTGTTGAGATCTTCTTTGTGGTTATCCTTGTTGGATTTTGTGAGACCTTGAGGGTCTCGGGGTCCCTACTGAGTATCGTTATACTCACCCCTGCACGGGCTATGCCCGCACCTCATTGTGTTGGTTGCAGACGACAGGCAGTGCTAACGGAGGTCGAGTGTTCGAGGATTGGACGGTACCCGGAGGTGTACTACAAGACAAGTCAGTGTCCGGAGGTGGACTTCACGGCGAGACGACACTCGGAGGAGGTTGACGGATGAGAGCACTATGGAGGCTATCTGTACCTACCCTTCAGGTAGGATTCGTGGTGGATGATCCAGGAGCTGTGCCATCTGTACCTACACTTCAGGTAGGATCTGAGGAGGACGAACCAGGAGCCGCTTCCGTCCCTCCAGCTGTTGTCTTTTTCTGTTGTACTTTGTTCAGTTGTAGTTGTACTTTCTTTTGGGTTTGTATTCTGGCCCATTTACTTTTCATCACTTCTTTTTGTACTTAGTGTTTTACTTCCGCTTGTACTCCGTGGTGTGTTGTTACTTTTATAAAGGCAATGCCTTCCCAGTTATAGGGATTTACGCCTTTGGTGCTAGTCTCCAGCCCCTGGCCTATGGAAGGCGGGCTTGGGGTAGTCACGACACGGGCCCCGAGGACGGGTCGTGACAAATTGGTATCAGAGTTGGTAGGTTCTACCGCAGACTCTGATCTTTCTTTTTGTGAATCAATAGTGTTAAGGGTACCGAGTGTGGTTTTCAGTTCAGGGAGTCCAGTGTTGGTGCGGGCGGCCGACGTATCCATACACCAGGACCCTGGCAACTGATTTTCGACTTTGTGCACGAAAACACTGTTTGTGTGTGTGTTTTCAATGGTTTCCCCTTAAAACAGCTCAAACCAGGTCAGCTCACCAGGTATAATCGTTTGACCGTGTTACGTTGTTTCTTTCAGGATGCCTTTTCTCGGACGACCAGCTAGAGCCCAGAGGGATGTGCGTGCTTACAGCCTATCGAGTGACGAGGCTTCGGTACAGGGCCCTCTTATAGTTGAGGCACCAACGGAGGTGCCAGCGGTACTACCATACGTTGGGCCACCGATGCCACCAGCCCCAGCAGTAGGCGATGCCCGCTACTTGAGCGCACTGCATGAGTTCTAGCGCCAGAGGCCACCCAAGTTCGAGGGAGAGACGGACCCGCAGGCGGCTGAGGATTGGCTGGAGGCTGTGGTGGGAGTCTTCAGGCTAGTGGGGACGCCATCAGACTTCATGATGACCTTTGCTGCCAGCCTTCTTTAGGCAGCAGCAGGCAGGTGGTGGAGCCACTTGTTCCAGTTTTGAGATGGGATGGCTTTCACATGGGAAGACTTCGAGACCTTCTTCAGGGTGGAGTTTGTGCCAGTAGCTCTACACCCCGAGCATGTTCAGGAGCTGCTGCCTTTTCCGCGTGTTTTTCGATCAGAATCCGAGACATCTGTGGGCAATAGACAGATGATGCAGAGGTCCAGGAGGACCAGACCAGCAGTTGGGCGATCTCGGGTTTTAGGACCGGTGGTGTGGGGCACCCGGGGTGGGGTCAGAGCCAGGCGTGCCAGAAGCAGACTGTGTTACTCGTGCGGGGGAAAGGGGCACCTGTCACGTGACTGTCCGACTCCTCGTACAGTTGATCCATAGGCTTTTGAGGAGCCACCGAGGCAGAGGCAGCGACGAATGCTTGAGCAACAATAGAGCAGTGGACAAGGCAGTAGAGCTCCTGGAGTAGGTGGACAGGAGCAGAACTAGTGGATACGTCTCTTGTACTTCTAGTTCCATGTTTATGTTGTTTTTGTGTCTTTGTACCATGAGATGCAATAAAATAAAGACACTTATCTTGTAATGTTTGCTTTCATGTCCTCTTTTTTGATGTTACTAAGTGGTCCTGGTTAACACTGTTGACTTGACCCTCACTTTCGAAATTCCTACTGGAGGAGACCCAGTTACCTCACACTGATGCCGACAGTGTGACTCGACCCTTGGAGGCGAGAGTGACAGTTGGATCTCTTAGTAGTTACGTCGAGGCCTTACGACGTCATCCATGGCATGAATGCATCCTTAATGCCAGGATTGACTGTATTAGGCAATGGGCGTGGTTCATCTAGAGAGGGGATGGGACTGGGTTTCTCTTTTCGGCAAAGGAGAAATTTTAGCAGCTCTTCCAGATCGTATGCAAAGGATGTGCAGTTCATCCAGGAGCGGATGAAGACTGCACAGTGCATTAAGAAACAGGAAACTGGTGCCAGTCTTAGAGACTCGGGCATGTTAAATGTTTCAAGAAGAGGAAGATTAAAGGAGAGATGAGTCTACAAAGCAGAATACGTGGAGGCACAACTAGGAGAGCAGCATGAGGTGGTGTACATCCTAACATGGTACAACCACCCGCCTTAGTTATTCCCGCCAAGCTCAGGGAGCTGGAGGGCGGTGGAAGAATGCGGCTGCATGCGGTCAAGAAGTGTGACCCAATGGCTCTAGAAATGATTCAAGGGACAGTATGTGTCCACTACTAGTTGCTGTAGTAACAGACGTTGATATGAATCATTCCTCACTTTCACAAATCTTGTTCCAGACCTAGAGTTTCCGGTAAGCCGTGGACTTGACCCTCACGTCTGGAGATACCTTGAGAGGAGACTCGATAATCACATTTACGCCGACGGTGTGGTCAAACCCTCGAGGCGAGAGTTCTGGTTGGAATCTCTTGGTGGCAGCGTCGAGGCCTTACGACGTTAGTTTGAGTATGGAGTGGGCAATAACTGTTCGTACTCAAATTGACAGTTTTAGGCAAACTTCGGGATGGGTTTTCCTTGGTCGGCGGAAAAGGAAACCCCAGGCAGTGCAGGGTAACTCTTGCATAAGAGGGTGTGACCGATCACTCTTGAGTCGGTCAACCTTACTCTCACGGAAGCAGTCGTTTTGAGTTTTAGTTCCAGCAAGAATTGGAGACCTCTGGAGTATGAGGATGACGATCACGTCCTTATACGGGTCTCACCTCGACGAGGGTTACGAAGATGTGGCCAAGGCGGCAAGTTATCTCCGAGGTTCAACGGACCTTTCTAGGTCCTCAGCTGGGTAGGCGGGATGGTTTACCACTTGGTCCATCCACCTCAGTTGCACTAGGTGCACGACGTTTCCACGTATCTCAGCGGAGGAGATACGTGCACGACCCGACACAAATCTTTGACCATGGGGAGCTGGTATTTGGTGATGAGGTGACTTTTACGGAGTTTCCTGTGGGGATCGAGGATCGACAAGAGCAGATCCTAGGAGGACGGTCGATTCCTCTTGTGCACTTTATTTGGTAGCTCGGGGACCTCCAGGAGAGCACTTGGGAGTGGAAGACTCAGATGCGTGCTCAATACCTCCTTTGTTTCCCTAAGTTTGTGTTGGATCTTTACGGGGACATAAAGCCCTGTGGTGGGATTAATGTAAAGACCCGTAAATTTCAAGGAAATTTTTTTCTTAATTTTCTTTCGAATTTTACAAGAGCGTAGCTTCTGACGGCACCTGATTCCGAGGCCCGGTGTGCCCAGAATCATTTTCTGAAGTTTGGCTCGGGTACGTTCAGTGAACGAACGTGCGGGTTTTTCTAACTTTTGAACCGGTGCCCGGAATCGAATTCCGAGGGCACCGATGGGATCACAGCGCCTGTATTTGCTTAGAAACGCCTCTTCCGGAGTTGCGTTTTCCCTAGTGTGGTTTTTAATTTTTGTGTTTTAAGTTATGAAATAAAATAAAATTGTGCGACAATTTTATTTTTCATTTCAC
This sequence comes from Viscum album, assembly GCA_963277665.1. Taxonomy (NCBI): domain Eukaryota; kingdom Viridiplantae; phylum Streptophyta; class Magnoliopsida; order Santalales; family Viscaceae; genus Viscum; species Viscum album. The sequence goes on along the minus strand of OY728146.1, from coordinate 634,515,494 downwards.
TTGAAGCCGCTTGAAGCCACTTAAAAGCAGCTTAAACTGAGTTGAACCGGATAGGATACTATCCAGAAATATCCTACCCTCTTGGTAGGATATTTGTGAGGTGGGGCCCGCATGAGCCCCGCCGTTTCTTTCTGCTAAGTAACGCACCCGCGAAAACCCGTCATTATGAAAGTCAACTGACACGTTTTCTTAATTTCTTAACAGACCATTTAATTGGGCGATTTATTTTCGTAAATGAAACGAGCTGTTTCTTTTGTTGAATTAATTCAACGAATTGATGGGTCATTACTTACCCCCCCTTTTGTGTGTTGGCATAATAATAAAATAAGACCAACCTATCTTTTTTTGGAGGATTTCTCGTTGAGACAGAATCCTTGTATCTTTTTCCTCCTTCGCAAAGAATGCGAAGAACGCGAAGAACGCGAAGAACGCCGAACCCGGAAATCGATGACGCGACGCCGTGATCCGCGACGCCGACAACATTCTTCTGCAACGTCTCTTCCTCCACGACGGGTCTTCGATCGGCTGCTTGAGGTAAGAGTCTCGGACCTTCCTTTTTATCTCCTTCGTGGTTCTTAACCAAAACACGAATTTAATTAATTAAAGTTAAATCTGCTGTTTCATGGTGCGTTGAGTTCGCCGACTCAACGCCGTGTTCCGCGACGACGCGACGCCTTCCCGCGACGACGCGATGATCCCCCCTCTTCCGCGACAAACAATTCCGTGAAGAACGCTCACGCGCGATGACTCCGAGGTAGGGATTTTATAATTTTGAAATACCCCTCTTTATATTCCCGTGAACGTTCTTTAAAAATTAAATAACCGGTTTCAAATGAACAATTTTATTTTATTAAAATTGTCGGTTCATGCGTTGAACAATTTCTCCCGTTGTTTTTATCTAACGCGGAGGGTGCGGGTCAAACGAACACGGCCCGACAACCCTCCGCCGTTCTTCGTGTTTTTCGGTTTTGGCGGGCGACGACGGAACGTGCCGAAACAGATGTTTGATGATCCCGCAGTGAAGAACGGAACCCGGGAGAAACAACGGCGCAGACGGGAAGGAAAACGGGCCACCGGAGCGACTCCGGCGGCCCGCAGAAGCCGGTGGTGGCGCGGGTCGCCGGCGGCACCCCGCGGGTGTCCAGGGCGACACCCAGCGGGTGCCGCGGGGTTGTCACGCGGCGCGTCCGGCTGTCTGGCCGACACCCCGTGGGTGCCGCGGGGGTGTCACGCGGGGCGGCGGCTTTCCCCCGCGTCAGCCGCTCGGCCGCTCGGCCGAGCCGAGCCGGACCGGCCCTAGCCGGGCCGGGCCGGGCCAACCGGGTCGGACCCGACCCGGTTCGGGCCAACCAGGGGGGGTCGGGCCGGGTCGGCCCGGGCCCGGACCCCCGTCTTCGGACGACTTTCGTTCAAACGCCCGTAACTTGAGCTACGGGCCTCCAAACGACTCGCCGTCAGCGGCAACACAATCCTTGGAGCAAGACGGTCGTTTCAGTTTATCGCACTCAAGGTTTCGGAATACTTTGGGTTCGTCCGGGTTGGTTCGTACACGAAACCAACCGGGCCCTCGGAGTGGAAACGCTCATATCTTGAGCTACGAACGTCCGATTGACGTGTCATTAGCTTTGTTAGTTTCCTCTTAGTGAGACAGATCTTTTGGCTCACTCCGCCTGAGTTTTGGACGCAAGTGGAGTACGGTCGGGTTGGTTTTGCCTTAAAAACCAACCGGGCCCCTGGGACGAAAATGCCAATAACTCTCAGACTGGACGTCCGATTGACGCGTCGTCTATTGTGTTGAGTTCCTGTTGACGATACGGAACTTTTGGCATCCTTCGCCCGAGTTTTGGATACAGTTGGTAGTGGCCGGGTTGGATCGCACCCGAAATCCAACCGGGCCCCTGGAACGAAAAAGCTGATATCTTTCAGACAGGACGTTCATTTGAAGAACCGTCAGCGGCGTTGATGATCACGTTGAGAAACGGTCCCTATGAGTATACCCTATGAGAGCTCGGGGTACAATTGAGATACGGCTGGGTTTGGTTCGCTCACGAAACCAACCGGGCCCCTGGGACGAAAAGGCTAATAACTCACAGACCGGGCGTCCGATCGACGCGCCGTCTGTTGCGTTGAGACCCCTGTGACTAGGCGGTCCTTTGAGTTACTTCTTCATGGGACCTTGAGATACTTGGAGTATCGACTTGCAGCTCGTGGAGCGGACCCTCCCAGAGTCGAGCGTGCGGAGTACGGAGACCGTGTAGCCGACTGAGACCTGACAACTGCTTGACCGACTCGACTTGGAGTGAGTCGACTAGCCCAGTGGACGGAGCACTACTTTGTTTGGGTGCAGACCCATGGCGGACGAAGCACTACCTGTGTGATAGTGCAGACCCGCGGTACTCGTCCAGAGAGTACCTCAGCAGGCTACTAGGGGGTGTGCACTATTGTGTTTGGGTGACATACCTCGGCGGGAAGCACTACTGTGTTTGGGTGGCTGGCCCGCGGTACTCGACAGGAGGAGTACCTCAACAGTCTTAGGTTAGTGAGCAGTACCTCAGAGTCGTGACAGGACCACTGTACACTCTAGAGACAGAGCTCTTCAGTAGTTACGGTTTCGATAATGAAAATCCTGGTTTGAGCTGAGACTTTTGACCTTTGTGTTTCCTCATAATTGAGATGGGTTACTTGATAACTTAGGTATATGTATGGGCATATACCTAAGTAGAGGTTATCTGTTGAGATCTTCTTTGTGGGTATCCTTGTTGGATTTAGTGAGACCTTGAGGGTCTCGGGGTCCCTACTGAGTATCGTTATACTCACCCCTACATGGGCTATGCCCGCACCTCGTTGTGTTGGTTGCAGACGACAGGCAGTGCTGACGGAGGCCGAGTGTTCGAGGACTGAACGATACCCAGAGGTGGACTACACGACAAGTCAGTGTCCGGAGGTGGACTTCACAGCGAGACGACACTCGGAGGAGGTTGACGGATGAGAGCACTGTGGAGGCTATCTGTACCTACCCTTCAGGTAGGATTCGTGGTGGAAGATCCAGGAGCTGCGCCATCTGTACCTACCCTTCAGGTAGGATCCGAGGAGGACGACCCAGGAGCCGCTTCCGTCCCTCCAGCTGTTGTCTTTTTCTGTTGTACTTTGTTCAGTTGTAGTTGTACTTTCTTTTGGGTTTGTATTCTGGCCCATTTACTTTTCAGCACTTCTTTTTGTACTTAGTGTTTTACATCCGCTTGTACTCTGTGGTGTTTTGTTACTTTTATAAAGGCAATTCCTTCCCAGTTATCAGGATTTACGCCTTTGGTGCTAGTCGTCAGCCCCTGGCCTATGGAAGGCGGGCTTGGGGTAGTCACAGCACGGGCTTCGAGGACGGGTCGTGACATTGGATACTCGATAGTGGGTGTTATTCTCAAATGATAGGATACTTGAACCTATTTAAGAATGTGAAAGATTTTAAATAGGGAACTATGATATTTGGAAATGATGAGTCATTGAAAATCAAAGATGTTAGGTCAGCCATCATTGGAAAAGAAAAGATGAAATCCAAGAAAACATTGTATGTTTATGTGATGAAACACAATTTGCTAAGAGTTTCATAATTATGTGTTGAGGGTAACAAGGTAACCTTCAGGAAAGATGAGTTTTATTGTAAAGAGTGAAGAAGATGGAAATATTTTTACAAGAGGCCACTGTGAAAATGGGAATTTGTTTCAGGTTGGTGAAATATGAAACTCTTGTTACATGATCTTGGTTGAATAGAATCAATTACAATATAAAGGGATTGGAAATACATGTTAGAGAAACATGAGAAAGTAATCTAAAAGTGATAGTTCCTGAGACATTCCTAACTTTCCTAGAAGAAGAGATTGGTGTTGCACTATCTACCATAAATAAAAGATTACAAATATTGTGCATAAGAAAGTTGATATTTGTTCAAGACAACCCTTGTAGCCGATTAATTCCGATGTTTGTTGGCTAATTAGAAAAATATCAAAAAATAGAGCCAAGTACATCCTTATTTCAATTAATGATTTTACTTGCATTACTCGTGTTATGTATATGAAACAAAAATTAGAATCTTTTAAAATGTTTAAAAGTTTCAGAAGGAAAGCTGTGAAAGAATGTGAGTATTCAGTATATAAGTTGAAAAAAGATAATGGTGGTGAATATAAAAGTGAAGAGTTTGAATACTATCATGATAAGCATAAAATTCTTCATGAGTATAGTTATCCATACACTCCCCAACAAAATTACAGTTTCTGAAAGAAAGAATAGAGGCTTAGTGGAAATGGGAAGAACCATGGTACTTGAACATGGTCTTTCTCATTACTTTTGGTGGAAAACCATGAGTACTACTATTTATATTCATAACCATTGTTTCTATATTCCTTAATCAGGTATGTCTCCATATGAATTGTTCTATGAAAAAACTAAAAGTTGAAAGAACTTTAGAGTTTTTTTGGAGTCCATGTGTTATAAAAAGAAAATGTGGAAAATATGGTATGTTTGAATAAAAAGGTAAAGATGGAATCCTTCTTGGATATGCTCTGGAAGGAATAAGATACATATAATTTAACAAACAAATAGAAATAATTGTTTATTCAGTTGATGTGAAAGTGATAAAAGGGTTTGATAAATAGAAACATTCTCAGACAGACAAGGAAGTTGAGTAAGCTGAAGAAAACAATTATATTGAGGAAAAGAACAATTGTAATCTTTATCCTGAAGAAGAATCAGACTCAGATATATCAAGTGATGAAGAACATAATAAAAAATATTATCCTAGGTTGAGGAAGTACATGGAGACTCATAACATTACTTGTGGTCAATATCAGAAGGTTCAAATAAGAAGAACATCCAATTCAATTACACATACTTCTCTGTATTCAAAAGTGGAACCAAATGATGTAAAAGAAGATTTTGATCATCCAGAATGGGGTTAGGACATGAATGAAGAGTTAGATAAAATTGAAAATAATGATACTTGGGAACTCATACCCAAACCTGAAAAAAACATTATTGGAACAAAATGGGTTTTCTGGAACAAGATGAATGAAAAAGGTAAAGTGATAAGAAACAAAGAAAGATTTGTTTGAAAAGGGTATTCAAAAATTTAAGGCATTTATTTAAATGAAACCTTTTTCTGGTGGAAATAATTTAAGAAATCAAAATATTTCTTGCTATTACTTCACAATGAGGCTAAAATATCTTTCAAATGGATGCGAAATCTGCATTTCTGAAGGGTGATCTTGAAGAGGATGTTTATATTGAACAACCATGTTCATTTGTTATTGGGAAAGATGAAATTTTTGTGTGAATATCAAAAATGTATTTGTACGTTCTAAAACATAATCTGAGGGCATGGTATTCTAAATTGGATATATTCTTAAGGAAGATGATTTTTGAGAAAGGAAGAGTGTATAACAATCTTTATATTAGAGAAATTCAAGGGAATTACCTCATTGTAATTGTTTATGTTGATGATATTAACTTTGCTGGGAATGATGAAAGAGCTTGTGAAAGATTTGCTGAAGAAATGAAAAATGTATTTAAAATGTCCATGCTGGGGGAAATGAAATAATTTCTTGTGTTAAAAATATTTCAAAAGGAGAAATACTTATTTTTTTCTCAAGAAAAGTATGATATGGGACTTATTAAAAGGTTCGGCATGGAAAAATAAAAACTTATTTTCACACTTAATTCAGTGGGAACCAAGTTGGGTAAAGATGGAGAAGGAAAAGAAGTTGATCAGAAATAATATAGGTAGTTGATCGGAAGATTATTGTATTTTACTCCCTCAAGACACAACATTGTTTATGTTGTTACCGTATGTCCTAGATTTTAGAGTGATCCAAAATAATCACACTTACTTATTTGAAAAAGAATTCCTAGATACATCAAAGGAATAATAAAATTTGGAATCAGGTATTACAGCTCATAAAGTATTGATTTTTTTGGGTATTTAGATACTGATTGGGTATTAAATATTGAGGATAGAAGATCCACATATGGTGGAGTATTATTTTTGAGAAATAATTTCATTAACCAGTATTCAAAGAAACAAAATTTAGTAACACTCATTATGGATGAAGTTGATTATGTTGCTTCCACTCAAGCCTCTACTCAACTTATGTGGATAAAAACACAATTAGAAGATTTACTTGTTAAAGTGAAGTTACCCTTACTATTGTTTTGTGACAATAAAATAACAATCAATCTCACCAGGAATCTAGTTTAATATTATTGGTCAAAACATATTGATATAAAATATCATTTCATTAAAGATCATGTGGAGAATAATGAATTGAATCTAGAATATGTTCCAGCATCGGAACAAGTGGCTGAAATATTCACAAAACCATTACCGATAGAATCATTTTCTAAATTGAGGTTGAACTTGGTTGTACAACCTCTTTCTCTTCAAGGTTGAGGTATGTTTTTCTATCCCCTCTCTCATCTTACCTTTGGATTGTTTTGTTAAGTGGGAGTTTTTTTCATAAAGCAATGTATTTCAAGTTAAAATAAAGAGTTATGGGTAATATGTGAACTCACCATTGTTTTTGGAGTGAAATATTCTAACTATTTGTTGGGGTGGTTGTAGGAAAATAATTTTTTTTGTATTCCCGGAAGGATGAAGAGAAGATGATGTTGAAGAAGAGATGAATAAGGAACAAGAAATAGGTTGTCATAATCACTAATTTTGGAAAACATGGTTTTTCTTTCAATGATTCTTGTTTCCTACAATGAGTTATCTCACATAGGCTTATAATTGTTGATAAGTAATCCATTCCTTAAGTATAAAAAGTTCAGTTATTTATGAAACATGGTTGATAAAAAAATCCAAAGGAGAGATTGTTAGGACCAAGCTGATGAATGAAGGTTTTTGCCTTCGGTTATCAAGGAAATAATTTAAAGAAAGGAAATCACCTCACTTTTTATTTGGTGATAATCATATTTATCTGTTATTTTAAAATAATTGAACTTGTGTTATCTAAAAAATTGGACTCACTTTGTCCATCATAATTAGGATAAGTTGTTTTGGAAGAAGTGGTTCTGACCAGATTCACTCTAAATTTGATATGAAATAAGTGTTTATCTTGATGTTGAATCGGAGTCTCTATGAATAAGATAATTTAAAAGTGACGTTGATTTTCTGATTTTTATTTCATATAAATCATAATTTGAATTGATAACATGTGACGCAAGATTGATGAAGGAAAGGGTGAATAAAAGAAATGTTACTGATCGTATTTAGATGGATCAGATCTAGGTGAAAATCAAAGGGTGTTGGTGATTTTATTCTGGACAAATGAATTTATGGAAAATCATATTCAGGATCAAGAAGAAAAAGTACTTCATAGATAAAAAGTTCATACTCGAGGAAAAGTTCATACTGGAGAAAAAGTTCATACTCAAGAAAAAGTTCGTATCCAGAATAATCATATCCAGGATGATCATTATTAGAATAATCATACCCAGGATGATTGTTATCATAATGATCATATCCATAATGGTCATTTATAGTATGATCATATTCATAATGATTGTATCTAGGCCAGTATTACTTAGAAAAATCATAATCAAGACAATTGTATTTAGACCAATTGTTTTTGGGCCAATTGTTTTCTGGAAAAACATACTCGGGCTGAGTAGAAAAGAAAAAATATGAAAATAATGGAAATTTATGATACTTTATAAGATGGTTTAGACGATACTGAAGTCATTCTCAAATGTTTTCAAATACATGAAGGAGGTCATGGTAACAAGAAAAAGTTTATGTAAGAAGGAATATAATGAAGCCGAAGCATAATAGAGTTTTGAATTGTAATGGGGGTTTTAATCATAATGGAGTTTTGAATCATAATGGAGTTTTGAATTGTAATGGAGTTTTGAATTTTAATTGATTTTTTAATTTTAATGGAGTTTGAAAATAAAGTCTGAAGAAAAGGTTGATGTCATGAAGAAGATTCGAGAAGAATTGAGAAGCATTGATGAAGCCAAAATGCATCCCAAGATTTTATGGGAAATTGAAATTTGTGTGAATTTGTGTGAGTAGAAAATATTTTTGGGATTCCCACCAAAGCCATTCGAGGGTCACCTATAAAAGGAGAATCACATTGTACTTTCTAACTATTTCAACTATTCACTACAGTAGAGATAGAATCTCTAAGTTTTCAATGAGAGAAATAATATACCATATTGATCTTTTTTGAAGATATTCTGACGAGAAGAAGACATAGGAGAAGAGACAAGATCACAATGTTGTATTCAATTAATAATCAAACTCAGTTTTTATCATATTTTGTTGATTAAAATTTTTGGATTATCAATCATATTCGTTCGATCATCGTATCGAGTTGGCTTAATTGGTTTTGGGATTTACATATTCAGGCTCTCAAATCGAGGAAGAATTGTAGAGTGTTTATCAAGATCAATAATTGAAGTGGTTTCGATTCATTTCTATTGTATTTTGAAAGAAAATTAGACTAGAAGAATTGTATCATGAAGAATCATACTCAGAGGAATCAGACTATGAAAATCATACCTAGGAAAATAGGATAGAGTTTCTAATAAAAAGGTCTAGGAAGTTCTTATAATCTTCTGGGTAAGAAAGTAAATAATTGTATTTTAATTGAATACATCTGTTTAATTGAAAATATTCATAGGTAACATGAGTTGTTACAAAAACATTATATTACTCAATTTGTGATAAGAGGGTGAAAATACACTATTGGATTTTTTTACATAGTTCTACATGAGTGTAAGGTTATATCCTACTGGTTATAATTCAAGGATTGATTTCTAGTGGACTTTACGTTATTGGATCATTTCCAAACCATACAAATGACGTAGCTATTCTTATTGAATAGAAAAACTTGTAAATATTTATTTTCCTATGGATGTGTGTTGGATTTTTTTATCAGGGAAATGAAATATTTAATAGGAGGAAAATGTTGTTTCAATTATAATGAAACTTAAAAGAAAAAGAGTCACTAATTCATCTCCTCCCCCTCTAAGTGATACAATCACACTGATTGGACAACTACACTACTACTACAACAATATTTCAATAATGCCTTTGGGCCGTACTCATATATGAAACCAAGAACCCAAACCACCACCCATGCCTTGTTCCATATCCAACAATATCTTCTAGATATGCCCGAACACTTAGATTGCCGATTTGAGCCCCAATTCTCAAAACAACCCCTAATCATGATCAAAATTAAAACTCCCTCCAAAAAGTGATGATCTAAAAAATCTCTAGGGATTTAAAAACTCCCCACCATAATACATATCATCCCCTAGAATTCTTGGTATTCCTTGAATATCCATTCCCAACCTATCCCAGTTTTCAATTATATAAGGAATCATCATGTTCCATCTCTAAACCCCACACACCCTTCAACTGTTCAACTCTAAACACTAAGGTTCAATTGTTTTTCTGAAGATGAGCCACCTACTCACCATTAAAAATAACCCTAATATGATTCTAAACCACACATTTCTATTTTGATACACCATGTTTTCTTTGACCAATTTATCCCACGGTTTATAGTGATCCCCATCATAAGACTCCATACATAATGACAAATTACACATCATGGTGCTTTCCACCATATGATTTTCCTATTTAAAATGGTATTATAGTGGTATATAGGCATGATTAGCATGGTTTTACCTCAATAAATTTGATTCCATTCCAAAAAAAATGGTCAAAACCTCATTGGATAACCTCACCTGAAAATGACCAACCTCAACCACCAACGTGCTATCTGACAACATGACCGTGATGCCATAACTACTAGAAGCATATTGTGATCATCCTTACCCACACAAAAATATGAACCCAAATCCTTGTGTACTTATGATATTGAATAACTAATCATAGGCTCTATAAATCATGATCTCACCTAGATAATCAATGCACCTCTATTTCAACTCACTCTTGAACTACCTCAACCTCGCATCAAGCCTGGTGCTGGAAAACTGACTCCACCCAACATTGCAACTAAATTTAAAATTTTCTATTCCTAAGGAATCAAATAACAACCATATTCTACCGCACATTGGAATCTTGGTGTCTCCTCTATCATCTAGAGTTTGGTATCAATGCATCCATGATCCATCTAATATGAGGGTCATTCCTTAATGATTGATACAATTTTCTCCCCCCATATAGGTATCTTTATCATCACCCCTAAACAAACACTTGATATCCACATCCCATGCCCTGTCCATCATCGAATGTAATGTATGGATTTGAACAACCTGCTCACACCCGATCACCAACACAAAACACGAACTGATTCCCATTACCAACCTATGAGGGATGAAATATTAGATGTTCAATGATGAACTTATAACAAGGATCACACCCCTCGACTTCCAATAGTGCAATACCCACCATATAAATTGCCTTACACTGACCCTCGATCCTTGACCCAAACAGGTCCCAACACCACTCTCAAAAATACTATCAATGCTTGAAAAGGATGAAAACCTTGAGATACTATGAGAACACATGTCTCAATATCATACTACCACCACAACATCACTCGAGTTCATCCACAACAATAAAAAAATTACTGGAACTGCACATGGTCCTTTCTCTGATCCAAAACACAATATGGTTTTGTGCATATCCAACATTCACCTTTCCTCACACATAAATATTTTTTTTAAATAGCCTTTCCAATGCTCACTCTCCTTGTCAAGGCAGAGTAAACTCTAAAGAACCCTATCACATGTTATTAATTTCAATCAAATATGATCTCACCCAAACCAAATAGTTTCATGCAACCACACAACCCAATAATAAAACCTAACTCACACTCACCTTAGTCACATCCCATATAACCTTGGATTATATGTATAACTCACATACCATTCTCCTATCACAGGTCAAACTCACCCATAACAAGCCCAAGTCATCTCACTCATGCAAAGGATAACCTCACGACCACTCACCGTACACATTGATCCAAAACCACGAGCATCTACCCTTGGTCTTCTCATCTTAGGATTAACCACCCAAGATTATCACTCACTAACTATTTGATAACTGAACCCATAATCAATGATCCATGTATCTAAAAAATACTTCCATAGATACCAAGAACACCTCATGCACTCGACACCATAACCATAATGATACTCGGGCACAAATAGGAAGCTTATGGGATGTGAATTTTTTAAAAAAAATCACTGGAAATCATCATAATTTTTTTGTCTTATTCAATGAATCACTTATCCAGTAAAATCCTAAGGATATTTAGGTGATGAATTTAATCATAAAAATTAAATCAAAGAAATACCTCATTTGATCTAAATCCATATTCGACATCTGATCATTTCTTGGGACCATTGCTCATAGGAACTGAAGTCGATCCCCTCTAGATGATCCACACAAACTTTGAATGTCTTCTAAAGAATAAATCCTCGAATATTGGGTTATATCATAGAGATATGATGACACCTTTGACATCCCAATGATCATCACATCGATGTTCCTTTGATCCGTGAAGAAGAGATCAGTCTGGTTAGTTGGACAGAGTGATTGTCTCTATAATAAGAGATATAGGACATAGAGGCTCTCATTTCTTTCATATTGAATAGTTACCATACAAGATCCTCTCTCCTCCTATATATAGAAAGTGAAAAAAATCCCCGAATGGGTCCCCGACCCTTAAATATTTATTACCCACTATATAAGTTACAAACAACATTTTATGAAAAACTTACCGAGTCATAAATATCATATATATTTTTATCACTTAATTGTAATATATTAAAATATATTATGTGATAAAATTGATTTATTAACATGACTCATCATTCCAAAAAATATTAAATGATCCTTGAATATTATTAAAATAATATTCATTCATATAATATTTCCATGTATTTACATTAATACTTGTAAATAATTTTCATAAATAAATCCAATATAAATTATTCTAAACTCAAATAACATGAATTTATTTATTACTTGGTGATCATATATCCCTAGACATATCCCAGACCCCATAGTGGGGATCACAATGTCTTATACACTTATTCATCAAAACAAGACATAATTTTGAATATTCTTAGTTTGTGACCCTTTAAGACCTTATCTTGATAGCAGTGAATACTATTAATAGATCGGGAGGGGAGTATAGCAACCCATAAAGTCCCCTAAGGAGATAATGAGTATTCATAGAAATAAAAACATTCCTACAAACACGTACCATTTTATATAATCTCTTTGTCCTGTGATATCTCATAAAGATGGACACACACTTGTGTGATCATCTTTTCTTGATTTGTTGTTTGTTAACCTTACTGGAAGGACTTACATTATTACACCATGGACATGGATTTAATAAAGGTACTACCATCCTGATCAAATAGGCTTGAGATATATCTTCCTATTGAGAGTGAAAAATTATATATTAATTATTCAATCAATGACATACCACTAATAACACACCCAATATAAGCTACATCACCATGACTTAAATTCTATATTTTTTTTCTGTCATCAAAGTACACTATCAAATGGTATACACTGATAATAATCTCAAGTCAAGAGGCCATTTCATAAGTTCAGATATAGGAACTACTAATGAAACATAAAACATGGGGTGTTCCAATTGGCGGCTCAATCCTCACGATCTCATCTACTCGAGATCACCAAGTGAGAAATTCATGAGAATATGTATGAATTCTTATGAGAACATATCAACTGATCGCCAAACATCATATGAGTCTAGTCAATATGATGTATCTAGATCATAGGACATATGGTTAAGACTAATCTCATAGTATCTTGAGGTTCTCATTATATCCTAGGAACTGCTATAACCTGCTAATATGACATATAATCTTTGTAAATTACCATGTAAATTTTGGAAATAGAAATATAAACACTATTATGGTAAGTTTACATCATAAATATCTCACTGTATACATGAAATGGTAATAAAAATGTATTTTTCAAGTTGATTATAAGGAACCCACTATTAAAACAAACCATAGGGAATTTACATTCCCTTCTCTATGAACCTAAGGGTTTCCATATCCACCTAGTTTGGTTATGTATAATGACACCAAGAAGCTATATAGGAAAACATCATATAGGTTTTTTACACTTTAATTAAACAAAACATTTTCTCAAGGCAATCCAGGCATATCCTTGGATCATCCCTTAGGTATTCAATTCCTCTACTGACCCACTAAGGCTCACTACACATACTATGTATAGAGGGAATATTTAACCACCCCTATAGAATGTTCTAAACTGATATCCACATGAGATAATATACTAGAAAATTCCATTGTTCAAATGAGTATCATTCCACCAAAAAATTTATGATAAAATACTATATAAGTTATTTTCGAGACACTAAATAGCTAAACCATTCATTAGTTTAAATGATAGCACACAAACACACATATTTCATGTGAGTTCTATATCCCAACCATGATGCATGTACATGGGCCTATATCTAGTGAGAAATGAGCCAAAACTATAAATAAAGTCCTTCAGGAAACACATTATATTTATTAAACACTTAAACATAAATATGAAAACCAAGAGTAAAAATATCATAACCCTGGTAACTAGGAATTCCTACAAGAGAAGTGTTCATGAAACACTGGTCTGGGGTCCATCACAAGACATACAAAATCACTAGACCAACTTTCCACCATAACCCAAATTTTTTAAAACAAAATAGAATATATGTTTCAACCTTTTGACATCCTTCTCTAATGTCCACTCAATAGTGCCTCATGCCAAGGTGCTATGTGACCTCAAGTGCACATCCATGTATGACAAAGGATTTTGACTTGTAGAGATTTCCTCATACATACATTAAAGAGACTATTAACTTGAATCAGAGTCAATCCCATAATATAAATAACAAAAAAAATATCCATCACAAACATCAGAGTATAGATAATCAAATAAAAAAATTATATAATAAATGAAATAGAGCATAAAAACACACAAAAACACAAAACATGCAATGATAGACCTCTAGGAAAATCCCATATTCAAAATAAAAAAGGATAAAAAGTTTACAAACTTCCCCTAATTCCATACCTGGGCCTAAAAAAACTTGTCTCCACATAACCATAGAGTTTCTCCAACCCAATCCACTCCACATCATGTTCTGAACATGAAAATATACATAAGTTCTACACATGCACTAGAGATTCCATGAAGGTTCTTAGCATATAAATTAGTAGGGTCTCACAAAAAAAACCTAAAATATTCCATCATATAAATGTGTATGAATAATGAAAATAAATATATATACAAACATGCTCTTAAAGTCATCATGTGCTAACAAGGACAAAAAACACTTGAATATATATACAAGCCTGTTAGTCATCGTGTGCTAACTATACCACCACAATACCCTACTATAACTACTTTGATTCCATGTTAGAATCCCATCATCTCCTTACTTAATTATAATGAATATGTTTACTAGAACATACTTGAATACTTCAGGTATGTGTGTTCCAAGTCTTTGACCCACTTGTTGAATATATAAGGTAATTTTCTTTAAAAAAATCTTGGCCCACTACCATATCACTCAAGGAAGGTTCCATCATCTAGGTATCAAATAAAATAATAACCCTACCCTCTCTCTTGACGTGGTCCACAATTAGAACCCAATCCCACTCAAATAGAATTTCACAGCCATAATCTGAGTCTACATAAGGAAACATCTACACACAAGGATTTTATCTCACTGATGACAATCCAACCAACACCATCTCATTTATAGTTAAGTGATGCCTCAAGATATATATTACCCACCTAGTCCATCACCTATTACAATAACACACATGATACAACACACATAGACCACATCCCATCACACATCTCACTAGTTTATCATAGGGAAATAGTCACTCATGACCTTGCCCCACATCCGCACTCATCTCATGTCTCCTATCAGGGTATCCATTGGGTACACCTAACCGATCATAGTCTCTTCTCTTAAATACTATCTCACTTCCATCACCTATCAGTGACACCACTACCCACAGGCATCTCAGACCTAGAACTCAATTTTTCATGCTTTAAGACCCTTGAAAAAATGATGCCATGTCTCTAATAGTTCCCATAAACTACACGTTGATCCTGTATCACATCTCATAAGGGATATATCTTAATATTTTAACTGTATAAACCCCATATCCATGAAACCTTGGATTTTACTAAAGTTTACATCATTCTAACAACAATCACCAATCTTTAACCCACCCTCAAGAGGGTTTCACTCAACTAGCATGATATGTTTGACCATATCACCCATTTACACTAGGAATAGGCCTCTCATGTCTATCTAGATAGCCCTAGTGAATCCAAACTAGGATACACACTTCACTAATCACTCTCTAAGATTTATGAAAAGCCTCTCATCACCTCAACCAAAACTATTTCCCCTTGGTGACATAGTCATTGGGTGATCCTAAAAGCCCAAACATTTAAAAATAAATCATCTTGAGAATTTTAGGCCTAATTACATCCTATCTATTCTACCCAAGGCACTACCAGTCTATATATATTTATACCTAATACCATGAAACATTCATGAAGACAATAAATCATGTATAAATTGACATATGAATTTCTATTATAGGAACATCCTACCTTGAACATAGAGGTAACCCCTCACTAAGCTTATCCAAGCCACATAAAATCTCATAACACCAGCTGATATCCTATCTCACATAACAATATAAAAATAATCAATTATAAACATTTATAATTAAGGAATTTCTAGGTTATGTCTCTGAACACTAAACATGCTTTCACTATGAAACTCCAAACACTATATAACACAAATATACATAACATGATCCCCCTAATCGCTACTAAATATAAAAAAAAATTGATTTTCAACCTCACCTATCTATATAGAGACACCATGGTGTCTTATAATGATTTATCTCAAGGTTTATAGTGATCCTCATCATAATACTGCACTCACAATAGATGATTCCACATCACAATGCTCCCCAATATATGAATGGATTACCAAAAAATCTCACCTAGTGGCCCATAATCATGCTTGGTGTAGTTTCCACCACACTGCATCTAATTCCATTATAAAAAACCTTACTAGGACCATACTGGATGACCTCTACCAAAAACTATTGGCCTCAACTATTGATGTTCTATCTTACAACCCAATCCTAATGGCTTAACTCTCAGTGGCATCCCATGATCATCTAAATTCCCACAAAAAATTCCAAACCTTATTCCCAGTGTAATTACACTATTGTATCACCAATAAAATACTTTATAATTCATGATATGACTCTAATCAATGACAAAAAATTTATCTGATTCACTCTCATACCACCTCATCTCCATCTTGATCCCAATGTTGACACATCAACTATGCTCGACACCACCACAGAATAAAAAATATGGTATTATTGAGGAACTAGATCACAATAAGATTCTCCCACACACTAAAATACCATTGTCACCTTGACTATTGAATTTATGTTCTCACCACATTTCATGACCCGTCCCTCAGGTCCTGTGCCATGACTACCCCAATCCTGTCTTCCATAGGCTAGGGGCTGGCAACTGGAACCATAAAGGAATATCCCTTAATAAGAAGGCATTGTCTTTAAACCTGTAAAACACACAAATCCAAGAGCACAACAAGAGGAAACCATGAAGTAAACTGCTGTAGTAAAAAGTGTTTTGAAAGTAAAGGGGCTAGAATACAAGGCCAACATGAAATTATAAGTACAACTGAAAAGAGAAAAACAACTCATGGATCATCCACTGAGGATCCTACCTAAAGGGTAGGTACAACTCCTGATCAGTAGTCTTGTATCACACCACATCAAATGGTCCTCCTCTGAGCACTATCCAGTCCTGGCTCCCTCAGCCTCGATCAATGCTATCCGTCGTCAAACATCAAGGTGCGGGAAAAGCCCGTGAATAGGTGAGTATAACAATACTCAGTAGGGACCCCGAGACCTCCCGAAGGTCTCCTACAGTTCCACACAAGAAAAACCACAAAGCAAGACCTCAATCACAAAGCATGAAGCGGTTATCAACTCTACTTATGTATATGCCTAGACATATGCCTAAGTTATCAAAAATATTCTCGTCTTATACATGAGGGAAGAATATCACAAAGGTAACATCATGAAGGTAAAAGTACTACACAGGTAACACCATAAATATAACACCACGAAGGTAAAATTACCACATAGGTAACACCATGAATATATCACCTCCAAGGTAAAAGTACCACATAAGTATCGCTATGAAGATATCACCACGATGGTAAAAGTTCCACACAGGTATCACCACCAATATATCACAACAAAGGTAAAAGTACCACACATGTATCACCACGAAGGTAAAAGATTCATCTCACACCAGGTATTAGTGAAGTATAGAAGTACAGATGATCAGTAGTGAAGCTAGATCATCTTATTCTGTCAAGAGGCACTGCTGCTAACCATACGTAGTCTGACCCACACAAGATTGATTGGTACTAACCCCCGCAATTATCCAAAAAGGATTTGAACTGCCCAGAGTCGATAGGTACTAACCCCTGCAATAACCCACACATGATCTGACCCACATAGGATCTATATGCACTGACCCACACAGGATTGATGACCGCTGACCCACACAGGATATGACCCACACAAGATCAGTGCTGACCCACATGAGATCTCTTGGTACAAACCTCCATATGATCTATCTCCAACCTCCGCCTCACTGCTATCCACTGGATTCCCTTTCATAGTACGGTTGATTCAAGGAGAACCGCTACTCAATCCATTAGTTGTACTTAAACTACCACGAAGCTCAAAAAATAAGTAGTCCAAAGTACCTCCATGTCGTAAGGGTTCCAACACGATAGATGACACATTAATCGGACACCCAGTCTGTGATTTATAATCATTTTAGTTCCGAGGGCCGAGTTAGATTCAGATTCGATCCAACCTGGACATACTCCAATATTTATCCAAAACTCAAGTGAAGTATACCAAAAGGAACTGTTTCTGAAAAGGGATCCCAATACCACATATGGCATGTCAAAAAGACACTCAGTTCATCAGTTACGAACGTTTATTTATTTGAGGACCGGTTGGGTCGGTACCCAGTCCGACTTGGTCATGACGGTCTGACATAACGGGTCCCAGGGTCTACCTGACCCCACTCGGGTCCAGCTCACTAAGGTTCATCCCGGTTCAATGGGTTCGGACCATAAGGGTCTGTCTAGTTTGGTTAGCAGGCCCGAGATGCGGTTGTCCAGGCCCGTTGGGTGAGGCTCGACCCACCCATGTTGGCCCACTAGGCTGTGGGTCCAGCCCGGCCCGCTGGGAGGGTCCGATTCGCTGGGAGGGTCCGGCTCAATCGACCAGCCTAGTCTTCCAGAAGGTGGACCGGTCTTCCCAGGTAGCCCCATGGGTGCAGGTCTGTTTTGGCTAGACGGTGGGGCATTGGCCCACCACAATTACCGGTCGGTAGTTTCAGCCAACCGGGGGTTCTTCCAACCTCGCGCAGTGTGAGGGCCACATTGTTCTCCACCTATCGCGGCTTTGAGCTGCGACCACTTACAGGGGCACGTGACGGAATGCCGCTCTGCATTTCTCCATGGCCAGCCGGTGCTGACTGCCACTGCCCACCATGGATCCATGCCACGACCCCCTTGTCTAGAGACACACGACAACGCACCATCTCCTCCTTCGTGGCCGGTCGAGCCGGATGTTGTGTCCACCCATCGCAGCTACGACCATGGCCTTCTTCACCGGTGGTGTGCGATGGTGCACCACTATCTCCTCCGCGGTCAGTCGTTGTCGGCTGCCACCATCACCCGCCATCCCGGGTTTCATCCAGCCCAAACATTGCTCGGGAGGGACACTTCAACTTCCAACAAAAAGGGTGGAGGGTCCAGACCTTTTTTGTTTGGCCCGCACCCTCCACGTTAGCTTGATAGAAAGAGGGTGGTAAAAGATTTATCAAATCTTGAAATTAAACAAGAAATAAACCCTACCTCATGTTCGTTGGAGAACTCCCGCGATTGAGGAAGTGTCAGTATTCATCTCCCCTGCAACAATCCACCAACAATGGCGCTCAATCGTCATTATTTGGTTTGTGGTTCAATGATTCTTTTCACTTTTCGCCAGAACCGGTCCCGTTCTCAAAGTTTTTTGGCATTGATACACTTTAACAGAGCTTTGTTTCTTGGTGAATCCATGACAATACTTCCCACCAAGCTCCATATAAATAGGATAGGGGGAGGGTAAGTAACAATCGTGGAATTTATGGGGGTTAATTTAATAGAAACCATCCTAAATTCCAATGATGTTGTTACTTAGGATTTGGAGTGTCAATCCATTTAATGGCTTGACACATCGCTAGTCCCACACTACCCCTTGTCCATTGCAGGAAAAAAATGAAATAAATAAAATTACAAAGTTAATTTTTTATTCTTTTAAAAAGTCCCAAAATCTAAATTTTTCTCCAGTCTTACAACGGTCAAAGTAAAGCCTCCATTAAGAAAATCCCATCACTACAGATTCAAGGGTGCCCTTAGATTTTTAATCTGGGCACTGGTTCAAAATATCGAAAACACCGTTCATGTGTTTACTGAATGTACCTTAAAAAAAGTTCAGAAATTTATTCTGGGCACAACGGGTCTCGAAATCAGATGCCTTCATTTTTCACAGACTCATAAAAATTCCATATAATTAAAAAAATTAAATTGAAAATCCAGGTCTATACTTTCTCCCCACTTTAGATATTTTCATCCTCAAAATCCCCAACATAGACTAAGGAAACAAATGGGGGTAATGAGAACGAATCTGAGCCTCCCGCTCCCATGTGCTTTCCTGGAGGTTCTCGTGCTGCCAGCGAACATGCACCAGAGGTATCTATCGATAACTAGGGACCCACTCTTGTTGATCCTTAATCTCCACTAGAACCTCGGTAAAGGTGTTCCCATTGTCAATGTCCAGCTCGCCCCAGTCGATGATGTGCAATGAATCATGCACATAACTCCTTAGCTGTGACACATGGAAAACACCATACACCCAATGCATCTATGGGGGAAGATCCAAGTGATACACCACCTCACCAACTCTGCTGAGAACTTGAAAAGTCCTGATGAACCTCAGAGATAGCTTGTTTCCCCAACCAAATCTCCACAAACCTCGTCGAGGTGAGACCCGTAAGAAGATATTGTCTCCCTCATCGAACTCTAAAGGTCTCCATCTCCTATTAGCATAAGACTTATGCCTACTCTGTGGAGTCTCCATCTACTCCTGGATGATCTGCACCTTATCAGTGATAGCCCATACCAACTCCAAATCCATAAGTGCTGACTCCTCTGGGTCTGTCTAGCATAGAGGTGATCTTCAAGGTCCACCGTATAAGGACTCAAATGGTGCCATACCGATGGTGGTGTGATATCTGTTATTGTACATGAACTCCACCAAGGGGAAGTGATCCTTTCAACTATGTCCAAAATCTAGGATGCAAGCACAAAAGCACATACTTCAACGTCTGTATGGTCCGCTCTGTCTGACCATCCATCTAAGGATGAAAGGCGGTGCTCAAACGTAGTTGAGTTCTAAATGCCTCCTATAATCCCTTCCACAAACAGGATGTAAAATGTGTGTCATGGTCAGAGACAATCATCAACGGTACCCCATGAAGTTGTATAATCTCCTGTATATAGAGGCACCCCAATACCTCTACTGATCTCTGCTCTCATATGGGTAGGAAGTGGGCCGACTTGGTGAGTTGGTCAATGATCAACCAAATGGAATCATGTCCCATGGACGTATGTGGAAGCCCTATCACAAAGTCCATGGAGATACCATCCCACTTTCACTCGAAAACCTCTAGTGGCTGCGCTAAGCCTGCTGGAACCTGATGCTTGACCTTCACTTGCTGATAAGTGAGGCATCGTGAAACAAACTCTGCCACTGACTTCTTCATCCCCGACCACCAGTGCTAATGCCGAAGGTCTTGGTACATATTCACCACACCAGGATGTACCACTAGAAGGGATGTATGGAACTCCCTCAACACCTCCTCCCGTAGTGCCACCAGTACCATGGTGCATCCTCTAAAGAGGATGATGTGCTCCCCACCTTTAGAAAATCCATCAGGTGCCTATCCTATGGATATATGAGAACATCGTGCCTCAAATTCAATATCACCAAGTTTTGACTCCTGAAATCTATGAATAAGTGGAGAAGCGACAGTTATAGACTGGAGGTAAGCTGCCCCATATCTATCCACAAAGGATATCTACGATGCAGCTAGCTGCTCTGTAGCCTCACTCAGCAATTGCAGACCAAACCTTCTGCTAAGTGCATCTGCCACTACGTTCCCCTTCCTAGGAGTATTGACTATCTAAAAGTCATAGTCCAGAAAGAACTCCATCCATCATCATTGTCTCAAGATCAGGTCCTTCTTTGAGAAGATATACCTAAGAATCTTGTGATTAGAGTAGACTGTAAAACATTCGACCATCAAGTAATGTCGCCACATCTTCAATGTGAAGACCACTACTGCTAACTCCAGGTCATGGGTATTATAGTTTTTCTCATTCTGTCTCAGCTGCCGAGATCCATACGTGATCACTTCTTTCTCCTGCATCAGGACACATCCATGTCCATCCCTTGATGCATCGCATTAGACTACATACCCAACACCCTCTTCTAGTAGCCTCAATATGGGGGCACTCGTCAATATTTGCCTCATCTCTTAAAAACTATACTGGCATCTCTTTATCTACATGAAGGGTTTCCCTTCTTCTTCAATGCTAAAAAGGGTGATGAAACTCTGGAAAAATTGGGTATGAATCTATGGTAGTACCCAACCAATCCTAGAAAACTTCTCATCTCGGTCACACTCTTGGGTGGATCCCAAGCAAGTAAAACCTCTATCTTTGCCGGATCCACTGCAACTCCAGCCTCTAAGATAACATGCCCTAGAAAGAAGTGGAATCACCATAACCCAAACTAGTACTTTTAGAGATTACCATAAAGCTGGTGCTCTTGGAGTGTATCCAGAACTATCTTTAGATGATCGACATGCTGTTCCTCTATCACTGAGTACACTAAGATGTCGTCAATTAATACCACCACAAAGCGATCGAAGTATGGATATATATCCTGTTCATGAGTACCATGAAAACTGTAGGGGCATTGGTCATACCGAAAGGCATAACCAAGAACTCATAGTGGTCATACCAACATCTAAAGGCTATCTTCTGCACATCCTCATATCGTACGCAGAGCTGATGATAGCCTGATATGAGGTCTATCTTCGAAAACCATCAAGATACCTTCAGCTGATCAATAGGATCATCAATCCTTAGAAGTGGACACTTTTTCTTAACAATCACTTGGTTCAGGCACCGGTAATCTACAAAGAGTCTCAAACTCCCATCTGCCATCTTGGTGAACAAAATCGGGGCTTCCCATGGAGAAACACTGAGCCTTATGAATCCCTTTCTTTATAAGTCCTCCAACTTTACCCATAACTCACGAAGCTCCACAGGAGCCATCCGATATGCTAGTGTAGATATTGGTGCCATCCTGGGGAACATGTAGATGTAAAATTCCACCTCTCTATGAGGAGGTAGTCCTAGAACATCATCTGGGAAGACATAAACATACTGGTCTAATGGTGTCCAGTGAGCAGGCTCATATCTTTGCTCACCCAGATCAAGTCTACCCACATATTCAGGTTTCAAGCATAGGGGAGGAACATATCCCTACCCTCACACATGAAGCTCATTAGAATATCCTGATGGAATAAGAAGGATAGGAGGGGGATTATACCCCTGCTTCAATCAAATACATGTGTTAGTATATTTTGGGGGATTAAAATGCCCATGCCTATATTCTTTCACATATTGTACTGAAGTGACACTATATTCTGGAAATGATAGAATATCTCCTCCAATATATTCTAGTGTTGGTATAGACACAGGGACAAAAAAATATTCCTATCCCTATATCTAGAGTATCATATCACCATGATCAATATGAAATGGTGGATAATTCATAGGATGTTCATATTCTTTCTCTCTTTTAGAAGGATTTTTGGGATATTTTGGTAAAGAGTGAGGCATAAGATAGGGATCATATCCACATTCTGATTATGGATCATCATCCAAGATTGAAAATAGCCTCGGGATAGGTATGCATTACTATAGAATAAAGAAAACAATATATTCCAAATTCCAACTAGGATCAGGCCCATATCCATTCTCCCATTGAGGTTTGTCAGCACAATTTGGCAATCACATCAAAGTTGGGTCAAATCCATACTAATGAAGATACTAAACATATTTCAGTATCTTATAGGATCCAGTCTTACATCCCTGCTCCAACCAATGAAATATTACACCAACATCATTCATTGGCTATACTGAAGAAGGCCTATATCCCTTATTCTATTATAGAGATCCATCAGCATATTCTAATGGGGAATGTTATCTGAACCAATCTCATACCCTCTCTTTAACCATGATTGAAAGGAATATTCTAAAAATCACCGAAAGGAAGGCCGATATACCTACTAATAATATAGAACCACACCGAAATATTCTAGTATATTCTCAATTGTAGTCTCTTATCCCTATAACAATATATGTTTATCAACATATTCCAAAAACCATCGTATAATAATATTATACTCCTTCTCAACTTCAAAAGGATGGTCAAAATATTCCATCCATGATGAAAAATGTGGATCACATTCCTAGTCTACTCAATTTCAATGTACTCTAGGTTGTATGATGAATATCTACAACACCTCAAAGTCCCACCGACACTTTATCCAAGGTATAAGGTGATATCTACCTTGATAGTCCTCCTTGCAGTATTATAGAAATGGATTACATGGACTCTACCCCCGATATCCATCATGGAAAACCTCTCTATAGTGATATCTTTTCTGGATAAAGAAAATACATCCTTTTCTAGAAACCTTCAAATATAGGGGTTATTGAAACTATGGAGTTATCCATAAATAGTTTCTAATCAACTATAATCAAGACCCCAACTTTTCCAGTGGGTGACCCAGAGAAATGACCTCTATGGTCTGACCAGGTGGAGGAATATGATCCTAATGAAGAAGAGGACTAAATTGATATATAGATGTAGTTGAATGTAAATAACATCCCAATTATGTTTTATCCCATAAATAACTCTGAATATGAGGTCCCAGATGAGAAAGAGGAGGAGCGTATGCCTTACTTAATTCAAAATATATGGGTGACCCATTAGTGGAAGATGGCTAGAAACCCCCCTTATCAAGGGTATGAGAGTCACCTATAGATCATAAATTCACTCTATTTACAGCTAGACCTAGCCTATTTTTCCATATCCCAAGACCCAAAATCGAAAAATCATAGTAAAATCCTAATAAATGTTTTATGCATAATAACAACTCTTCAAATAATGATTGTCAAATCTAGATTAGAGGTTTATATCTGAGGATGGGGAATATATAGAGAATTAAAATTTACCCTATCCCTAAGATAGAAAATCTCTATAGATGTGGTGTCCTATAATTTTGTAGCCACAAGAGAGATCATGGGGTTGGGTGCCGTATGGGGAAGTTGCTCAATATAATGAAACTCCTCAGCTTTAAGTATGAAAGACACTATGAATAGAGAGAGAGGGTTGAAAAAAGAAACTAAAGCTAGGCCTATCAACCAAATGGTTACAAATATTTCATATGGAAGATAAATTCATGGACTACATGATTGTAACCTATAGTAAGAGACTCATATCACAAGAAACCAATACAACAGATCCATATGAGAATGAAATTATGCCAAATTTGGTAGATCAAAGTGGAAGAAAACATGAAATACATCTAGGAGTGAACTCATACCATTAGGATGGGGTGTTTTTTTATCATAATCTCCACCACAGGAGTCATCGAATCCTTAAAAATAGGATAAAAAAGTTCCAATGGTGGCCTCAAAACAAACCCATCCCATAGGGATGGTGGCATTTATATCATTATTCTCAAAATAAAAGAAATCATTATTTTACAATCTAATAGGTAAATAACAATACCCAACATCCCATCCATTCCTCCTACCATATGACACACCCCTTTTATTTGGTCCTTTCTTGGATATCATGATATGAAACTCCCTTATGGTCATTATTTATAGACCAAGATAGGGGGAACTTATGGAAAAGGAAATTAAACCCTACAAGTTTCGTATTCTAAGATGGTCAAATTAGACTAGGATCTAAAGAAAGGACCTTGATGAAACCCTTATAGAAGGATAGAGTAGTATAGAACTACCCTATTATGTGGAGAATAATTGGGTAGCTACCATTGAATGATATTCCTTAGTAAACATCGTTACCATCAATCCAAAAAATGACATAAACCAAGAACAATCATAGATAGAAACAAAACATAAATAGTACCTTGAGATGTATTCAATTTTTATGCACAAACTAAGGCTTCACATACACATAATCATAGAAGGGTCTAGAACCTAGAACCTCTAAATAATGAATTTCCACCTCCTCGGTGAAATATTTTCAAGGATAAATGGAATGGTGTGGATAGATCCAAATCACCATCTAAAAGTAATAAAGTACCCTCCATAGATGAATAGATAGAATAATATGATAATGAGATAAAAAAATTAGATAGATAAATAAATAATTACTCCATGGTAACATTCCCTTTGGGTATCATCTTTAAGATGAAATGTATATCCCTCCCCTTCCCATCATGAAAGAGTGAATCTGCCTGCAAGAGTGGGGTTTGGGCATCAATATGGCTCCGGATCTAGGAAACTAGTCTACATAAATGTGAAAGTTAGGGATGATCATGACATTAATCCATTATGTAATTATCCTTCTCCTTATTGGGGTGATCATCTGGCCCTAGAACATATCGAGAATCAATAAGATATAAAAGTTAGACAACAGAGTCAAGTCTCACCCGCTCCCTATGAAAAGAAGGTGGTTTATATAGTGGTACCTCTATAAATCCTCAATACCATCGAGTCACTAGCTACTCAAATGAAATCCATGGATGGATGGAACACTCCTATGTGTCTTTAAAGGAATCCATATCCAAAATGGGTGGACAACACTTTTCCTCTTCCCAATTTCAGAAATCATATCTTCTCAACCTTTGACGACATATGAGGCATAGAACAACATATCATGTAATTAATATCTCGATGTGTCCTGATTATGGGCCCTCAATACTAGTATGAGGATATAAAACTAAGATTATTTTTATAGACTCTAGTGGGGACAACATTCTTTTGATAAAACAGTCTTCCAATAAGATCTGTTATGGGTTGTGAGGACCTTCTTCATCAATTAATTTATCAATTCACCTCCAAAATAAGAGAAAAATAATCAATATCACAAATTTTAAACAAAATGAAAATGATAGAGTCTATAAATACATAAAAAATGGAAGGTTTTAACATATTCACTCAGTATCCCACTCCCACAAGAGAAATTTCTAGAACTTTATGCTGAGAATATCTGAGATGAGATGCAAACACCTTTGATCTCGATGAAATTTCCAATTAGTTTATATGATTTCACATGAATTGTACAATGCCTAGAAGATGAAATTTAGTGAAATTAGGAAAAATATCATCCCATTCCCATAATGTAGGGAAAAAGACTTGGAAAATTAGAGACTAGTAATGTCACCCTCAAACCAGTAATGGTGCCCGCCAGAGTACCTAGGAAGGCTCAGAACCTCCCTATGCCTTCTATCAAGTTGTTGCATAAAGAACTCCATCGATCGAAGGTAAAGAGATTCTAGGCCCACCCATGATTTTATTAATGGAAGAACAATGTATATTCCTTATAAAGTTAACATATTCCAAGTTATATACTTATAGGAATGTAAAAATATCATCAAGCTTTTAAAGCCCCATAAATATAATTATTTCAACCTCATTGACCAAAATAACTATTCCCTTTTCATATGAGGCTAGTTCAAACCATCTAAGGCTTTTTAGTCTTCAAATACATTCCCCAGGGCATGGTTTATTTTGTTCATGTGATAATGGGAGAGATACAACAAAAGTAACCTATGCGACCACCACCTATCTAGAAGAAGATAGTGGCTAGAAATAAGTTCTAGATAGGTGTTAATATAATTTTCATAACTTTATTTTTTGATATATAGTTGAACAAAATCAATCCATTATAAGATAAAATCTTCAAAAACTAGTCATGATTCCATCAATGAGGGATACACATTTGAATCTGCCTCTTGATGGTAGACGTAATCATTAGATAGAGGAAAAATCACAAGATATGGAGCCATATCCAACTCCCACACATGTTATAACTATGATGGATTTCATTTCTTCAGAATCTAGAGAATTATCCCCCCCACCAGATAGAATCCTCATCAGATTAAATTATCATTTTCGGTTATATTAATAGAACCTTTATTTGATGATGAATACTCTCATCAATACGAGTTCCTTATACTTGAGTAGGGATCCAGAGTATGAGGCTAGAGAAGTTGAGGGTACATGGGACTATGTGATCAGGGAAAAACCCAATATTCTGATCGAATCATCATATAATCCATATAAGTGGCTGAGACTCAGGGATGAAAACTTAATCAAACTTAACAGAAGTAGGTAGATTCCTTAGATCCCATCAGTAGTCATACAAACCCAATTATTTTAAATGACTTGATGATGGTAGTGAGATTTTCTAATCATACCAAACAAAGGGGTATGTCAGTATATTCTATTCCACTTTCAATAGATACTCCTTTGACCTCTTCTAGAGAACCGAGAATATATTCCTTAAAAACTTTATCCCCTAAGTGGTATGCTAAAATACAACCCCACCTTGGGAAGTGCATACCATTGGAACATAAATATAGAATTAAAAAATAACTGATGGTTATCCAAGAAAAAATGTTAATATTGAATGCTATCCATAATTCAAAATATATCATAGAGGAATTTATTAAGTCCCACTAGA
The DNA here is from genome assembly GCA_963277665.1 of Viscum album. Taxonomy (NCBI): domain Eukaryota; kingdom Viridiplantae; phylum Streptophyta; class Magnoliopsida; order Santalales; family Viscaceae; genus Viscum; species Viscum album. The sequence continues at coordinate 634,487,456 of OY728146.1, read as the reverse complement.
GTCCCCAAGAGTTTAATACATAATTCACCACAACTGATGTTTACCGTGTGGAAACTACTCTGTAAAAATGTCATACCTCCATCTCATTAACAGAACTAGATCGAGAGGTATCTATCTAAGGAAATATTAGACCCCTTCATATTTTTGGAAAGATAAATAATGTCAACATCTGAAGGGATCTGGTTGAAAATAGTTCTGGGATTAACCTCATCCCAATCCATACCCTCCAACATTTAGGATATAATAAGGAGAATTTTTCTCTAATGAAACTAACCATTCAAGGGTATCAAAAAAGAGGAAAAAAGCTACTGAAAAATATTAATCTCAAATATTAATATAATGATATCAAGTTAATTCCAATTTCATGGTTATTTAGTAATTAAAAAATATATAATTTTCTTATTGGAAGACCTTGGTTTCATATCCACATAGTGGTACCTTTAAAATTTCATCAATGTTTGAAATATCCCATCAATGAAAAAGTTGGAATATTGTATAGTAACAACAACCCCTTTTAATTTTGTGAATTTTTATAATCTGAGGTGATTTTTTATAATAGAGAGAGAAAGAAACCAATCATAAAGGTGGAAATATTGGTTTCCACACCCAATGACTTGGGAACCACCCCTACAAATCCCTAGATCATGATCAGTAGTGATTATGTACTACCTAAAAACCTATTTAGGGCAGTAGAATCAGTACTAGTAAGATTTTATGAACCTCAAACATCACTATACCATTTCCATGTGATAGATATTTCACATGTTGAAGTATATTTGTCAAAGGTTAGTCAAACTAATGTTGTCTCTAGATCTAATAACTCTCTTTCATAATTATAAGGAATTGAAAATACCCATAGGATATACCCTATAAATATAGATTTCCTTACCTCTCTTTCCCCCATTAGTAGTATAATGGAGGAAAATTATCCCTATAATCCTCCCATAATGACTCTGGAAGTTAAGGATGTCAATGTATCTTCTTGTGGCCTCCCATACCTTGAAAGAGATAGAGATTCCCCCTAATTATCCACCATTACTATAGATTCCATCATAGACACATAGATGGAAAAGGGAGAATATGACCTCATAAACTCTCCTCCCTTATTTGAGGAAGGCATCTCTGCCACTATTAATGAGCTCATGCTTGTGAACCAGGGAACAAAAGAAGATCTGTGACCCACATTGATTAGTTATACCATGACTTTCAAAGAGAAGAATATTTATATATCACTTCTGAATTAAAATTGATATGTGTTCTCTAGGAGTTATCTAGAGATAGATGAGATAAACCTAGATGTTTTTACTCATTATCTAGTCTTCCCAAATGACCACTGAGGCTTCAAGAAAACAATTAGAATAATTCACCCCTCTCATGCTACCATGGTAGAATCCAAAATTGAAAATTTAATCAAATACAACTTTTTCCAAGAGGTGTAGTATCCAAAATATATTTCTAACATCGTCGCTATAAAGAAAAATAATGGTTAGATCAGAGTCTTCATCGATTTAAGGACCTTAAATGACACTTCCTTAAGGCTTATTTCCAATTACCAATAACAGAAATCTTGATCAATCAAACTACTAGATTCCAAGACCTTTCCATTATGGATGGGTATTTAGGGTATAATAAGATCAATATGTACCCTAAGGATGAGGAATTAACTTCCTTTAGATCACCTCAATGAATATTTTTCTTCTAGGTCATGCCCTTTTTCAAGGACACACACCATCAAGGGTTATGAGAATCAGGAGAAATTGGAACATTTTTGTCCCTAAGATTTTTCAAGATCAAAATATTAAATAATCCTATAATTTGATCCCAACTAATTTTTTTGACTACTCTATTGCTTTTGGAATGGGTTTTTACCCAAGGATAAGGGTTAAGTGGAAATCAAAGATGTCTGAAATTTTATGGAATATTTAATATTTATTTAATTAAATATTAATTTATTTGTGCATATTTTTCAAATGTATCTTTCAAATAGAGCGAATTATCGAAATTTTGTTTCCATGTTTGAGTCTATAATGGGAAGTTTTTCTTAGATAAGGCATAACCTTACATTGGGTGTTGGGGCCTGGGCATGGGGCCCATTTATTTTCTTTTTCTTTTTTACCTTTTCACAATTTTTTTCCTTTTAATTTTTTTATTTTCCTTTTATCCCTTGTACTGTTTTTCATTTTTATGGGGATTCTCTTTTTGGGTTATTTATCCTAGGGAGGTAGTGGGATATATGAGTGTGGGAGGGAGAATAGGAGGTGCCACCATGGAGCTTGTGTCACATTAGATCATCATGAAACAACTGTAGACCATGGATATGTGTGAAGATTTAGTAGTTTCCACCTATAGGTAGTTGAGTTATATTTTTTATTAAAAAAATACATTTATTTTACTCCATTTTAAGGATTAATAACTATGCTGGGTTTTTGGGGACCCTGTGGGGGTCTGTCTATGGATTTCAGGGAGAAATCAGTGGTTTTGGGGTGATTTGAGTGGTTTTTGTTAGGGGAAACCTACATACAAGGAATTAATATTAGATAAAACACACCATGTGTTCTTATTATTTGAGAATAATTTGGTTTTTGGGACTACACACCGTATACCTAGGGGTACACGCTATGTTGTAGGAGAAGTGATTTGGCCGAGTGCTTGATCAGACACCCTATGCGGGGGTACTTGGTCGTGTAGGAGTACATTTCCAGTCCCCATGTGGGGTGCATATCATGTAGGAATATATGATAAGTTGTATTACATGACCAATTAAACAACTAGGGACCACATGTTGGGTACATTCCATGTACTAGCGGTACACACAATGTACTCTGGCATTTTACATATTGTGTGGGGATGGGGTACATGGGTAGGTAACATTTTTTGGTTAAATGGAATGTCTAGGGAGTCACATGATTTGTAATTTTGGAAATTAAATTCTAATTGGATTGAGGAACCTGGCTAGGTAGGACCACTATATGTACATGCCATGTACCCAAAGATCATGACACACAATTTTTCTACCTTGGCCTATTCTTCCTATTTTTTCCCTGATGTAAGGATTAGACTTTTTAGTAGTACACTCTAATAATTTTTCTATATAGATCATGATGGTGGAATAATTTTAGTAGTTATATTCCATATGGTTGGTGTTTTTTATGATTGTGATTTTGTAATAGGATCTATTTGATTTTTGGTTTTGAAATCTTCTAGTGGGTTGGGTGTGAGATACGATGCCTGAGTGAGAGTTGTGAGAAAGTTAGTGGGATTGTTTAGTGTATGGTGGATATTTTTATTCAAGGCTATTTTGGAAAAATATCAGAAGTCACGATTGAGTAATATATCTAAGGATATGTTTTTCCCTACTTGTTGTTACCAGTTTCTCAAGGTAAGAGAAGTTGAGTTTTAGCCCTAGGTTCAAGGAAAAGAAATTTTGGAGCCTTTGGGCTTGGTTCACATATTTGGGTGGAGGTTATAGCCAGGTTCCATAAAGATGTTGAGATGAGTCTGTGGGACTCTTTTTGATACCCTTTTGGGTATTAATTTACCTAGTGATCGGTGGTTTATGTGTTCACTAGTTGAGAATTCTCATGTGGCAAGGTTTGAATTTTACTGTGGAGCCCATGTAGGGTCCTACTTTGATGTGGACACGAGGAACATTGTGAATCCTCTTATTATAAGTCTTGTGATTTGGATTCCCCTTTGGGCATGTTTTTGATCAAGGGATTGTTGGAGTCAACTAAGGGTCATTTTGGATGTTTATGTATTGGTAATTTTCTATGATTTTGGATGATCTAGAGGAACCCTCATAGGGTTTCCTACTCATTCTATGATCTTTTGAACCTTTGAAGATGTTCTTATGGGAATGGCCCAAGAGATTGGGTGAAACATGGGATTCCTGTGGAGGTTTTCACTTTATGTTGTGATCTCGAAGATCATGGGATCCCAAATTTTATTTTAACCCTATGTAAGGTCATAGAGAGCCCATAGTGGCTATTTTTTGGATTCTAAGATATATGGAGCTGACATAGGCTCCATGTTTTGTTGTATGAGAGTGAATCAATGATTATAGATTTGATATTGGTATGGTGGGTTCTAGTTTTGATCTTCATGTGTTTAGTTAGCCTTTGATCATGATTTTTGAGGAATTTTCTAATCAGTACTCTCATTTTAGGAGGATACTATTGGGATATCATGGACTGGGAATTATCCCTAAGTTGTGATGCAGTTCTATCCTCCATTGGATGGATATGGTTAGATAGGATTAGGGTGCGAATGAAAAATAATGATGAGCGTAAGACCCATCTAGTATATCATGACACCCTAAATAGCATGTCTTTGGGATCATGAGGTGATGAGGCACTCATTGAGTTTGTTTTGTATGTATTGGAATCTCTTGTTATCTCAATCCCCATGGATTCTGTGTTCTATTAGGGTTATTTATCAAGACCTCATTTTTGTTTCCATATCTAGTTCCCAATTTATTCTGAAAAACCTTCAGGATTGACCGGTTCTCTATTTGTGTCAACCTATATGTTCCTATGTCACCCCATGTCAAACTGTTGTATATTTAGTGTGATTTTATCTAGTCTTGAGATTTTTTGAGTTTCAGTTGGTAGCCAGCTGAAAATTCATGTTTTAGAGGCCTTTTTGGTAGGATAATGATTAGCCTACATGGATAGAGAAACCATATAGTGCCCATGTGGGTTGCACAATCCTTTTGACATAGTCATTTTCATAGATTCCACAAGGTTTTTCAAATCATGTGAAGCTACATAAAGACCCTATGGGGTTTTAGGTTTGTTAGGGATGAGGAACACTGCTTTTATAGATAGTACAGTATCCTAGGGAAATAAGTGTGAGGGGTTTCTAGCCTACGAAGTGTCCAGTGCATGGTTGACACATAGTTTGGTAGACTATATAGCCAAACCGTGCGACTACCTAAGAACTTATTTTTTTTATTCTATTTAACTTTTCCCATTTCCCCCTTAAATTATTTTAACCCTTTTATCCCCCTCTCTCTTGTCATGCATCATCCCCTCCCTCTATCCTCTATGGTTGTGTGCCACCCCCTCCCAAGATCCTCTATCCATGCCATTTAACAATGATTCCTTTGGGATTTATTATTAATAACTCAAGGTAAGGTCTTAGACTCACTTCTTCTCACTTATTCTCACACTTTTTCTCTCTCCCATTACCCATACTTATATTGCCGAATCATGGGCCAAGTTTTGACCCAATTTTTTTTGGTAATCCATTTTGTTGTTATGGTGCGTGACGAGTCTCTTAGGTTAAATTCATGTTTATTTTAGCATCCACCACTAATGGTTATCCATTTAAGGATATTTTGTCTCACCTGATTCCATTTGAGATAGGTTTTGGTCTTCCCTTTTCTTTTGTCACAATTTAAATCAGGGATTTCATGATTTTCAGTTTCTTATTTATTGTTTACGGTGACTTATATATCCTTCATAGTGTCTTTCACACATATACATAGGTAAGAACATATATAAATATACCATATTTATACATATTACCTCACGGTGAGGGGAATATGAACATTTGTTCAAGGGGTTTATATATATGTATATAAAGGTGTATATGTGTGTAAGTGTGAAGTGTCCATTATCAAAACTATCATGTTTTGATTTAGTTTTTTCTATGAAATTGTTTAATTTTAGAATTATAATGTTCTTATGCTTTCTAAATTCCTTTTTATGAATGTCTGATTATATGTGATAGAGTTGTGGTATTTTAAAAACCATTTCATTGTGTTTTTGAGCTTGGTATAAATATTTTATTGTATAAATTCCATTTTTTAATCTATGAAAGTGTATGTTTAATTATGATAGTATTTATATGAAACACCTATTTTTCTTTGAAACATTTTTAAGTAAAAATTGTTGGATTTGATCTAGTTTTAGTTTTTAATGAGTAAAAAATATGTTTTAAATGGAATTTAGTTTTAAAATGGATTGTTGACCTAAATATAGTTTATAAAGCAGGTTTTACTAGATTTCAAATGGTGATTTAAAATGTGCGTGTCTGGTTTATCCGTTAGTGAAGATTCCATCATGGATTATTTAAAAGTGATTTTGTGTAAATTAATGTTCTTGGGTCTTGTTTTAGTTTTCAAATGGTGAGACCCATGTGTGATGGGTGGATTTGAAATGATTTTTAATGCATGGGTGATTTCTATTTTTTCCAAAATGGTATTTGGAAAGGGGTTTTAAGAAAAAGAAATTTTCTTGGAATCCCAAGTCATGTTTTAGTGTTAATGGACCAATTGAAACTTTGTTTTTTAGATGGTGGATGTGGAAGAAACCGTTTGATTTCATCTTTTTTTGTATACACCTTATGTAGGTTGAGATCACTATTTTATTCTTGTTTTCTACCCTTTTGTGGGAATGTTCTTGTTTATGTCGCGAGTGCATGCTATATATTTTGAGAATATTTATCATTGGGTGTTGGGGGTGAGAGTAGTTATGATTATTCCATGTGTGTTAGACATGAATTTTTTTAACTACACTATACTTACTTTGGTCATAAGAACCTAGCTTCTAAGTTGGAGTCTAGATTTCTATTGCACTAGGTAGCCACACACTAATAGTGTCTCCTCTAACAAGAAATAGGGATTTATGGGGCGTGTAATTTTGATGAATAAGGTTGTAGGATGGTTGTGTGGGTTGTTTTTGGACACAAAATAAGATGAAAAGTTGTTCCATTAATAAAGTCTAGGAAATCTCATATTAGGACCAAGGGTAGGGCTCATGAAACATTCAATTTCTTAAGAAATTATAGATTGGGGGAGTTTGATCTAGTGATGTTTGTATCATTTCCCCTACTTTCTTTGTTATGGTACCTTCCTTGGAAATCGTTTTATGTGTGATATGTGATGTGAGTGTTTCTTTCTTTATTGTTATCGAGCCATATGCGTGTGTTGGTTTTTTAATTTGGAAATTTGAGTTTTTGAAATTGTTGGAAAACTATTTTGAAATGAAAGGATATTGTGTGATTTCTTCTGGTGGATTTCAAAATGGTTTGTTTTTAGATGGCTTAGGTGAGTGAAATTTTTTGAAGTGACCTTTTTTATTTAAATAAAACAAGTGGTTTGGTTTTAAGAAATGTTAATTGTGTGAATGGTTCAATAAATTTATTATGATGTTGGATTTTTTTAAAAAATGTGTTTGTTTATTTCTGGAAATAAATTATAAATATTTTTAAAGTGGTTTATGAAATTGTTTAATATCCATAAAATTATATGTATGCAATTATTAATTTCTTGATTATTTTCAAAATAGCATTGATTAATTTTCCTGTGAAACTTATTTCATAGTTTAAGTTGGTTGTGGTATCCTATTATGCTTTTTTATCTCATTCTTATACTATCTCAGGTAATCCTTTGGATATTTTTTCTTGTCATAGCCGATGTGGGGTGAGTTTCATGGGGGTTATAAATCATAGATTTCCTGTAGATGGTTCTAAATTATCTCAAGTTGGCTTTTTTTATTTTATATTTATAGTTATTCATTTCTAGTTTGTTTTTTTATTTATTTCATGCTTGGAATGTTTATTTATTTTGGACTATTTATTTATTTATTTATATTCCAGTTATATATATTTTAGGTGAAATTTTTCCCAAAGGGATTCCTATGATTCCTAGGCCCTAGTTTCCAACCCCTGATAATTGGGAACACACTTTGGGTCATGTGGAGAATTAGTGTGAGTTTTAGGTCAGATGGAATCATAGACTAGTTCATTACAAAATGGTATTAAATATCAGGTTCTTAGTAGGATCTAGGTTCTAGAATGATTAGGTTTATTTTGAGGTTTATAAGGATACACTAGAGGCCCTTGGTATGTACTTTTAGAAGGAGGTTATGGTTTCTGGGGCTTTATAGGGAGCCTTAAGCTTCCTAGGGATGTTGGGTCTTGAATTTTGAATTCAATTTTGTTTTGGTTGTTTCATATAGATTTTTCTATGAATGATTTTTTGATCCCCTTTGAGCATACACATGATATTGGGGGTTTATATTTATCTTTGAGGTGGAATGGGAAGAGAAATTGAGATTTGTGGTTAGCTCGCATGACCAGAGAAACCATGTGGTGCTCATGTGGTTAAGTCTTCCTCTTTTATAGTGTGTGTTTCATGATTGGAACATGATCCCCAACCATGTTTCTAATGCACGCATAACACTCTTTCTTCCATTAGTATACTTTTTTAGACTCATTAAGAAAATATATTCTCTAAATTTGGTTTCTATTAGTTATAAGTTGATATAGGAGTGAGTTAATTCCTTTTTGGGTGTGGTTTTGGTCAAATATGTTTTGATGTTTGTGTAGTGACTTGATTATGCCTGGATTTTGAATTCCTTGTTTTAGAAAAGAATGGATTTTGGGAAAATTATTTTTTAAAAATTATATTTTGGGTAAAATTATGAAGAGTGAATTCCATTGGTTTTTTTGGAATTTTCTCTAAAATGGGTTTTCTCTTTGTGGATTGTTTTTTCAATAAGGGAAATTTTTTTTGATGGACATTATTTGGGTTCTTGGTTTTCAAAATTAAATTTAAATTTTAAAGGGTTTTTTTGTGGTCTTATATTTTTGGAAATGTTTATTCATTAAGGGTGTTTTGTTTTTAAGGTTTATATTGGATTGGTTTTTAGAAACACCTTAGAGGAAGGTGATTTTAAAATGTATTAGTTAAAATGGTGGTTTAAAAAAAAATTCTTTTGGTGTGAATGTCGTGTTCCTTGTTTGAGGGATTTTTTAGGATTGATTACTAGATTGTGAAGGAATCATTTTGTTTATGTTTTGAGTCATGAATTTATGTCGTTCATGTCTCCTACTGGTTGTTGTTGTTATTCCCCCAAAATGTTTGAAAATGTTTCTCCACATCGGGTTCCTACCCCAAATACGAGAGAAGTGGTGGAAGTGGAACCTTCTCTATGATTGGTGTTTAGGGGTAGTGGATGTAGTGTGATGGTTGAAAGAGATCTAGGTGATCCTTTTTTATATTGACGAACCTAAATATTTGTAGGTAAGACTAGTTGAGTACAATTTTATCAATTTTATCTAAGTTTGGTGGGAATCAGTGGTGAATTCTCTGTTTCATGAGGGCTTGGAAAAGGTCTCAAGAGTAATAATGGTGGCTGAGTTGTGTTTCTTTTTGGGACTTTATTTTAGTGATTGTAATCTTGATTTTGGAGCTTTATCTGTGGTTGTAGAACCTTGTTGATTTTTTAATTTGAGGATGTGGGGATCTTGTGGATGTTTCCCCTTTGTGGGATGTCACTTGTGGTTCGTATTGTGTGGAATTCCTAGCAAGATTTTTTTTTCTTATGGGGCAACCCCATACCTTGTGGATAACTTTGTAGATTCTGGTTGGAGGTGGTATCATTTGGGGGATGATTATGAACGCAATTTAGTAGTCATCATTTGTTTGGGTGGACCTTTCTGGAGATATTTTTCCATTCCCATTCTTTTTTTATACCCTGTGGTACTCATTGTTTAGACATGAGAGTGGGATCAGGAGAATGATTGGGTAACTACGGTGTTTGGTTTACCAGTTGGGTTGATATACTAACTAGTTTTTGGATGTGGTCTCTTAAGGTGATCCATGTGAATATAACACAGTTCTTAACCCTGGGTTATCTGCATGTGTTGTATCCTGAGGTGGGAGCTCATGTCATTATTTTTAGGTTGTTTGTGGTTGTTCTTACTCCACACTTGGGTTTAGGAGTGATTGTTCTTGATAGTAGTTTTTCCCTTTTGGTTTCTTGGTTATTTGATGATGTCTTTTCAGTAGTTTTTTTTTGTTTCACCATGTTGTATTAAATCTAAATGGTTAGGATACCATGTTATGTTTCCTATGATTTATAGAGATTCTAGATCAAGGTTCCATTTCAGTTGTTCTTAGAGATGTTTGGTAACTTGTGGTTGATCGGTTTGATTATTTTTTAGGATCTCAGTTGTGGGATTCGAGGATGAGAATGTGTTATTGTTTCTCATGGTTAGGTCCTTTTTGGATCTTTAATTTTCTCTTGCCTTTATTTTTGATCAGGAATTTTCAAGGGTTTAAAGTTTTTTGGTGGGGAGTTGAGGACATCCCCATGTCACAATGTTATTGATTTAGTAATTTTTTCTATGGTATCGAGTGTTTTTGAGTTTTGTTTTATTATAGCATTAAAATTAACGTTTTGGAGGCATTTTCTGTAGGATCATGATTATCTTACATAGTTAGAGAAACCATGAAGTGGTTGTGTGGTTGGGTGTGTCATTTTGAAAGATCCATTTATCATGGATTCTGTATGGGTTTTCAAATCGTACAGAGCTCTATAGAGACCAGAAAGATATTAGGTTTGTTAGGGGTGAGGAATACAACGTATCCAGACTATACAACTTCTAAGGTGAAATCATGTGAGGGATGCTTGGCCTAGACAATAGCTAGTACATGATTTTGTAGACTATATAGCCAAACTATGTGTCCTTCCTAATAATTTATTTTTTTTCCTTTTCTATTTTCCCATATTTCCATTAAGCGATTTTAACACTTTCCCCCATTACCTTATTATATGAAAACACTCTCCCTTTTTCCTCCATAGTAATTCCCCACCATCCCTCCTGATCTCCCCTTTACACACCATTTCTCCATGATTTCTTCCGGATTCTTGGTTAATACCTCGAGGTAAGGTCTCCACCTCCCTCTTCATTTATTATTCTAATGTTTTTTTCTCTCTCTCAAATTACCCCTCCTTGTTTCGACGATACCTAGTTTAATGTTTAACCGGATTTTTTGTAATATATTCTATTTTTAGGGTGTTCAATGAGCCTCTTAGGTTATCTTCATGCGTGTTTCGACATCCATAATTTATGGTGAGGTATTTTATACCATTTTAGCTTGCCTACAAAAATTATAGGTAGGTTTTCTTCTTCCATTTTATTTGGAATTAATTATAATTAGAGATTTTGTGATTTTTAGTTTTATCTTTGTTTTTAGGATGTCTTATGGATCCTTGAAGTTGTATTTCACACATAATAAAAGGTAAGAACACACACACACACACACAAATCCTCTTTCTTATATTCCTTTATAGAGAGGGGAATATATATGTTGGGTCAAGGGGTGTATATATATATATGTGTGTGTGTGTGTGTGTGTGTGTGTGTGTGTAAAGGTTCTAATTCAAGTAAGTGTGAAGTGACCATTTTCAAAAGTGACATTTTTTAAGGTTGGTGTTACTTTTAAATTGTTTCATTTTGGAATTATAATGTGGATGGGAATTCTGAATTACTTTTTTATGAATATATGATTATATGTTGTAGCCTTGTGGTATTTTAAAAACCATTTCATTATGTTTTAGATCTTGTAATAAATGTTTTATTATAGAAATTACATATTTTCATGTGTGAAAGGGAATGCTTAATTGTACTAGGATTTTGGTGAAATGCTGGTTTGGATTTACAATGGGTTTAAGAAGAAATATTGGGATTTTATATTGTTTTAGTTTTGAAGAAGTGAAAACTATTTTTTAAAAGAAAAATAATTTTAAATTGGGGTGTTTGCCTAAAAATGGTTTATAAATGGATTTTTATTGGATTTAAAATGGTGATTTGAAATGGGTGTTTCTGGTTTACCACTTTTGAAAATTCCAAGATGGATTATTTAAAACGGGTTTGATGGAAATGAATGGCCTTGGGCCTTGTTTATAGTTTAAAATGGTGAGACCCATTGTAAAGACCCTAAACATGTCATACATTGATATTATATCTTAGTATATTAATATTCATTACATAACACAATGATCCACATCAAAACTATTTAGGTCCATTGCATTTGAAAACTTGGACATGTAAACAACTGGTCTATAAGTGATCTACATAATCTCTCACTAAGTTCTTCATAACTACAACCCTTTTTTAAAATATAATATGTAATAAACCTTTTTTATATCCAAGGTATAATTCCATGGGAATTTGAAATGTGGTATTTACTGGACGGACTATTCTTTGAACCGAGCATCGGAATGTAATTTTGAGAGTTGGAACTCTTAAAAGTGTTGTTTTAAGACTTGTTTAAAGGATCAAGAGGTCCCATAGAGGTCTCATTGAGTTTGATGAGTACCAGGCCCCATAAATCATAGGTTTGGGTGGTGTGAATAGGGTGCACGATGTGTTGGAAACAATGCAACCCCTAGTATAAAACCATGCAACTATAGCAGATGACCAAATGTGAAGTGAATGACCAGCATATAGTTTACTCAAACTATGCACCCAGCCCAAATGGTTAGTGCCAATTTTCTATTACCTATGAAATATTCATTACATAGTTGGTGCATAGTTAGAGAAACTGTGCAGAAAACCCATGTGAGGTGGGTTACCTAGGTATTGGGTTTCACACGGTTGGCATATGGTTTGGGAAACCGTGATGCCCAATCATTCAACCCAGTTTTAGAGGTGAAGTCATGAAACTACCCTTAATGAGTTTAAGTTTATTTTTCCTTTCTTTACTCTCCTCCTCCAGCCATGTGACATCTCTTTTATCCCTCTGTGAGATCTCATACTCTTCAAGCTAGGCATGGAGATAACTCCTCTATTCATTATATGATTCAAAAATCATCTGTCTCTATGGATCCACATTATGAAGATGTGTTTTTCTAAGATTTATTCCAAACTAGATAAAATCAGAGCTTGATATTGGATGATTAGGTCATTCAAAGTATGAGGTAGGTGGTCAACATATTTTCCCTAAATTTTCATTTACTTATGAATAACGTTGTTGCTCCACACGCCGACCTTTGCTGTATGTTTCCTTAAAAATGTCTTTTTCAATATAAATTGTATTACATACCTTGTATTACTCTTGTTGAATGTTTTTTCATAGTTTGAGGTTGTAAACCTTGATCAGAGACACATATTGTGTGTATCATCTTATGTATCCTTTTTATATTTAATTTTTTAAATTACCATAGTTCATTCTAAGTTTTAAAATTAGATTTTAAATGGATTTTCCCTTGTAATAAAAAGCACAAGAGAAAATGGAACCTCCAAAGTTCCATGTTGAATCCTTATAAATTGAATTTCCATGATGGTTATTTTTTATAAAATAATTCTTTTGAGGCATTGAATTATGATTCTTGAATTTTATGCTTAATTATGCTAAATAAATTACTTGATAAACAGTTTTAAGTTTTTATAATAAAATCCCTCAAATGAGCTGTGCTTTATTCTAAATAAAAAATTGGTGATTTGTGTTTTAAATCTGGAATTTATTTGTTTCATGGGTGATTACCGATTCCTATATTTTCAATGATAGATGCATATGGCATATCTAGGACATGGCCTCTATTGATGTTACTAAATGGAGTGGCACTATTTATATATAAATGTACTAGAACCCTTGAACCTTCTAAGTATATGGCTTGTACACTAATATCTAAATAACTAATGAACCAAGATCCTCCTATGGGAATGTCTTGCTTTATAAATTGGATTACCCATGCAAGTAAATTCCCAATTGACCATGGTACCTTATAAGTGCCTCAATGAGACATATAATTAGAATTTCCATGTTTGTTTAATTAAATGTAATGTATTAATTTGTATAGATTGTTCATGATGGATTTATATCCTTGGATTTGTTAAATTGTTAAATTGAAATAGAATTGAATTGGGTGGTGCAGAGATGCTACTTTCTATATATAAATAAGCATGGATTATGTGAATTGTACTAAATGGAATGACATAATTATTAAGGGTTTCCTTCCTTGAATGAGTTGAATGTTTTAAATGAAATGACCTATGAGAGGGTGGAACAACCAAACTATTTGATCATGTTTTATTAAATGTAATAAATGAAATGTTATACTTTGATTATAATGGATTGATAAAAGTGAAGCATGAAGGGTAATTCCTTATGGACTCACTTTTTTTTATTATATTATTATTCCTTGTTACAGTCTATGGAACAATGGTAAGGGTTCTGCTAAGCATGGTGGTATCACTCTCCCTTACATCAGGTGTTAAGGATGAAATCTCACACCAATGATACTATGTGGATGGTGGTCATGACACACCACATCCCTTATGAGTGTTGATATGAAGGAGCTCCCAGTACTGTTCAAGTGTTGACATGAAGTCACACTCACCATATCTAGTGATGAGTATGATGTATCCCACTTATTATGATATGTAAGTTATATACCCTTTGGCTTGATCTTATATGCATTTTTAGACTAGTCATGGATGTTTGAGTTACAACTCAATCCAATGAGCACATTTTATTCCAGGTATATGGCCAATTATGTATGCTCATAATTGGTTCATATAAGTATATGTAATATATATCTATATATATATATTATTAATATATATATATAAATAGTTACTGGTCAGACTTCTCTTTCCAACCATGTGCTAAAGAAGGTAGCCTACCAGGTGTCCTTCAAGAACATGAGTGGGATATTGTTTATTTATTTAGTTATTCTTATAATTATTTATACACGTACAAATTTACTTCATAACTAATGACTAGATGTAGTTCTAGGCACCATGGGTGGTAATGTATTGGGATTTATATCTCATACCCTACTCAGGCCGCTATTAAACAGGGGTACCCAAGTAGATCTCATGTTCACAGGACCATGGATTATTTCTAGTGGTGATTGTCTTGTACTTGGGAGTTAGGAGAATAGGATTGAGCTGGAGCTTAGAAGGATCATGGAGGTCTCCCTTGGGGATTTTAATTATTTTCCTTATTTTCTTAGTTTACTGAATACTATTTTCTACTATATGTATACTATTTCAGTTTGGTATTATCATTTGGACATGCATGCAATATTTTAAATTGGTATTGGCCTATGTTTTATATTCAGTTTATATTATTTTTCCCATGCTCTATCTTTCATTTATTATTACTTCCGCTATTTTATATTATTTATTATCTAATATACCACTATTATATTCTGATCATGAGGGTATAGTCTCCCCTTTATCATCTCTTTAGACACTAGATACTTGTAGGTAGCTTTTGGCGTATGGGTAGGCATGCTTGGGGAAATGTGACCCATCAGTCTAGCTACCAATTTAGTGGTGAGTCCATCCTGGAAGTTAAAAAGTTGTATGAGAGCCTATTTTTACTCAGTTTTACTATTATGGGCTAGTAGATAGGAGACTATTAATGTATTGGGTATTGGTAAATAGTCATTCCTAGGGGTGATCAACCCATTTATGGGTAAAAGTCAAAGTGGATAGGGCTAGAATTGTTGTTATTTTTGTTTATTATTACAGTTAATTATGATTTCACATTGAGTGACTTGTGTATTTCCTCTACTTATTGACTTATGAAATTTATGGTATTTTACCCATGACCTGGTACGGAAAGGAAGTGACATTACATGCATCATTATAGACACATAGATATTCCCATTCTATTCATATTCCATGCCATGTAAGTGCATTTTGTAGGCTTCCTTATTATTGTGATTATGTGACTTGAGTGTTATGACATGATTTTTTTCTTCATAATTCCTATTATATAACATGATTGTGTATTTTATTTTATCATGTTATTTAGATGGTGTGATTATGTAACTATATGCCATGCTTCCTACTTATTTAGCTTGTTTGGTCCATGTATTGAGCTGTTGTTCTTATTATCATACTTTTTTGTTTACTACTAATGATAACATGTTGGGTTATTATTTAAATATATAATTGGTTTCATGGGATAAACATATTGGTTGCAATTAAATGGGAACCTATTTTTAGTAGTATGGTGTATGAGAACCTTATAATTGGGAAAAGGTAACCTGTGTACTTGAACCATCTCTGGAGCCTTATGTATGACTAGAGACCTCTGTTTAAATGTAAAATTTGATGAAGTTCAAATTTCAAAGTTAACTAATTTTGATTAAATTGGAGTTAGTCTGTAGTCTATAAAGTGTATGGGAGCTTTATAAATTTGAGATGACAACCCATATAATCAAACAATTAATTAAGATCATTTTGTATCTTGTAATAGTTATAAATGTAAAAGATGTTAAATGATGATTTGTAATGAATTGGATGACTCAATAATGTCTTGTGACTTTATCATTATGGGAATAGCGATTTATATGATTAACTTTTATAATTCAAAACTGGACCCATGTAGGTTAGCTAGGACATGTTTCGTATGTGATAACCCCTTTTGGTGTTTCAAAACATAAATAATTATGAAACTGCCATTGGATTTCATTTCTGATGAACCAGTGTTGGCTTAATGGGAATCTTGTAGGTCACCTTATCTTTTATCAAGTGATATTTTTATAATTATTACTTGATACTCTCATTTAGATCTTTTAAAAGTTTAAATATTAAAAATGAATCATCTTAATGGCTTGAAAATGGAACCTTAGGTAGTATCATAAGTTTAAACACTCATGTATGGATAATTTAAATTTTCATTGAATTTCCCTGAATCCAAAATGTTATTGTTTTTCATAGACCTTTCTTCTTGTTAGAAAGGGTATTAATGATAGGCGTAGGTCCTAGTGAAATCTTTCTAGCATGACCTAGTGATAGGGTCGATGTAACACCCCAAGGATTTAAAATATATATTTTAATTAAATTAAATATATTTTATAGCTTGTAATGCATGTATCACTAAGTTATATTATGTTACATGCATAAGATACTTTTGTGTTAGCCTGCGTTATACACACATGATCAGGTTTTACCGAACAATAGTATATTATTAAAATTTTATTATTTAATATAAGATAACCTAGCCATTAGAATTAATGTAATGAATAGTAATTTATATATATTCTTTATAATTTTAAAATTCATCTTATATGCTTTGTAGACATGATATAAGAACAAATCCAATTATTCTCATAAAAGAAGTATTTTTCAAAAATGGTAATTTTATAAACTTTTAATGGTGAATTCATTTTAAATATTTTTTTTGAAACTTTTAGAATTTTTATATGAAAAAATTATATTCTTATTTGAATTAATAATGTAAAAATTAGATTAGAGATATTTTTTAGATTTCTTTTTGAGAAGTTTCATTTTTTGATGAATAGTGAAAAATACTACATTGTTGTTAAAAATTGACTTTTCATTTAAATAATTATTATACATAAAATTAATTTTTAATGTCACAATAGATCCATAATACATATATTAATCCTATTTTTTTATTGGAATAATTTTTATATTGAAATTAGATATAGAAACATATTGAACTTTTGAATTTTTTGTTTTACCCGCCTTCTCACCACATCTATAGGATTAGTATTAAACATAATTCAGCCACTTATTTGAATTGAATTTAGAAAAAAGGACATAAATGATTGTAATTATTATTATATTTTGAGTATAATTTGATCAATCTAATTTTTGGTGAATAATAACTTTAGTATTTTATTTACCACTGTTAATGGTAAATTGGGCAATTAAAGGTAAAAATAATATTATAATATTAGAAAATTTCCCTAACACTTTTCCTAATTTCATTGGATAAGTTGGTTTTGACAAAAATCAACCTTAGGTGGAAATTATAAGCTTTTAATCTAATTAGGTAAGAATATGACATTTATTATATTTTATTTAAAGATATGTTAAAAATATCATACTCATATTTTTAATGAAGAAATCATTTTTCATATATGGTTATATAGAAGATAAATTTGACTAGAAATATTAATATGAAATATAATAAATTCATATTCATCATAATTCAATTTTAATTTTTATAGAATAAATAATTTAATTAAAGGATTTCATAATAATGATGTTGTAATTGTTTAATCAATGGAAATATCAAATAAATGATATTAAAAATATTAAAATAAATTTAATTTGACATAAAAAATGACATAAAAATTTTTTAGAGATAAATTATACATGTTAGTGATATATTAGAAGCATTTATTTGAAGTTATCATGTTGTTATAAAATTTTTAAAAAGAAAAATAATGGATAATATCAAAAATTACATAAATGATAGATTAAAATAAATAATATTTTATTAAATGATATAAAATTTATAAAAACTCAAATTTAACCAAAAACTATAATAAGGATAAATGTTTCAGCAATGATCCAATTTGGGTTTGTTTAGAATTTTATAGTAACTATATTAACCATTAAGTAATGAAAACACATGTTGTGATGGTAAGAGTTAAAGGAATTAATTTAGGGTTAAAGCCAATGATAATGATAAAAAAATATCCTAAACCTATATAACAATTATTAATTGATATTAATTACACTCTAACTCATCTTATCTTTGAATTAACTTACTTTGGAGCTATTTTAATTCTAAAATCAATTTATATTAATTTAAGATTTTAAGGGATTCCAAGAGTTCCCCTCCCCTCTCTTATAAAAAGAGACATATTCCCTCAATTCATTACCCCAAATTGAGACTAATGTATCAATGAAAACCTAAAAATTTACCTTATTAACCTCCAAACCCACATACTAGTGGTTATTTTCTTCTAAAGAGACCAACCCTAGTGTTCCTAAGAGGATATCCAAAGGAGGTTCACTAAAGAATATGTAATCATTTTTACCAAATCCTTAAAGATTATTTCTTCTTATACTTTATCTTAACCCATTGTTTATATTATAAAATAATAAAACCAGAATCATATATATTCTTAGAATTTATTATTATTATTGTAAAAACATATTCTTCCTTTTATCCATCTTATGAAAAATAATATCACCATGTGTGCATACGTGCGACTTATCATCTCCATGATGTGATGTAATTTATTTTTTATCACCACTTTATTTGGATGGGTATAATGATGAATGTAATGAATAAAAATAATAAATATGAAATGATGTTGATTATTTATAATTAATATACCATCCAATTTCTTACCACTTTAGTATTAATTTAATGATATCATTGCTCGTGCGTGCGTACGGCCCACCGTCTCCACGATGTGATGAGATTTATTAGGCACATTAACCATTCATGAATGATTATAATAATGTAAATTATGAGTAAATATAATATTTATGAACTTAATATCATTTAATATATGAATAAAATATACAATATTCATAATAAAGTACATGATAAAATAAACATAATAAAATGATGTAGTTTACACCCGAAACAAAGAAAATAATGAAATATTATTGACAAAAAATATAAGTGTATAATATATGATATAATAAATATAAATATAGTGCTAATATAATTTAATAAAATACTTAAACATTATACAAGTGGTTAATGCACCCTCTACTAAAAGAAATTATATGGTAAGTGTTAATTTCGTAATCTCATTTTTATTCGGGGTTGTTTATACATAAGTATTTACTAGGACATATTTATCATTCATTCCCATGTTTCCTAAAAACATATTTCAAAAATATTCTTGTTCTTATTATGTATAATTTTTTAATTTCATTTTTACCCACTTTTGACTTTTTATAAAACATTTTGAAAGGATTATTTTGTCATTTTCCAAATGAGGTACTTTATGACTTTTTTCAATGTTAATAATTTTTTTAACATATATGGCATAAGAATCTTTCTTTCACCATCATGAAACCTTAACATTTTTAATATTAATTTAAAAGATAATAAGGTTCTTTTAAAAACAAACATTTTATTTTATAATCTCATGGATTTTAATTTATTTCAAAGTAAAAAGGGGCATTTCTTTTATGAAAATTTTAATTATTTTATTATGTTATTTTAAACTATGTCAACATCCTTTATTGGATTTTATTCTCAATTGATGTTGATATATTATGATGAAATATAACTTATTTTATTGAAGGCTTTATGATATGTTTGACTGTGGGTGTTCTATTTTGATACCATTCATGATTTATGGTTAATGTATTAACATTTCATTTGATAGATTTATTATGAATGTTTATGTTGGTTATGTTTTACCCTTTTCATATGAGGAATGTATTGGAATTAGTAAGTGTCGGGATGGGCCCTTTATAGCCCCTCGATGCATTAGTAGGTCTCATGAGGAAAACTATTTTGGATTTTTACCCATTTATGAATGGTGTTTTGGCTGAAGCCTTGATGGTATGTTTATGATGTCCCGCATTATGGATTAACTCATTATAATATTAGTTTTTTATATTACATGTGATTATTATACTAGTAGAATATCCATGTGAATGTTTTTATGGAATTATTTTATTTATTATCCCCATATAATAATAAATATTACGTTTAAAGGGATTGTGTTTTAAGTCATATAAATTTATTTAAAAGTTTATGTTTTTATATGATGGCTTCTACTAAAATATTTACCCTTATTAAGTATCTGATCTCACCCCTTTATTATGTTTTATTTTACCAGTATGAAAAGATGTGTATTATTACTGATATGCAGGGTTAATCTATGAGAATAATGGTGTTTTCAAAGGATTGTATTTCTTGTATTTTATGTTTGAAATTATAATTTATGGTTTGTGTATATAATCTATTTTCTAAGACAACCAAACTGATTAGTCTTTTGGGATTAGACACTTATATCTATGCCAATGTAATAAAATAATGCACTAGATCTAGGAATCTGGGGTTAGGGTGTTATGGATGGTATCCAAGGAAGTTGACCAGAAACCTTGGAAACTATATTTAGAAAACATATATTAGATAACATTTCACTAGGATTGAATTTTAGGATAAGTATAGAAGAATGTCCTAGAATTTTGGTAAGGTAGAGATTAAGTGTGTATTCCTATAAATACATCCATGTCTGAATACCACAAGTGTACGTGGTTCTAAAATAAATGTACATAGGGGTAACAACTCCGAAAAGGTGTCCCGGGCCTAACTCGTGGTAACCTAGTACATGAAAATGGGCCCTACTGTGCACATGGTTTAACACTCCCGAGGGATATTCTTAGGATAATTCACATTTTCTCTGCAAACTATTGTGAAATATTTACAAGTAAATATGTCCCTAAAGACACCATTTTTATTATTTTGAGATTAGATATGCATAAAATTTTCAATTTATGTTAGGTATTATACTATTTTTATTTTTTTTTCATTCTGATACAAAACCTTATTTAGTGCATTTTACTCTTTAAAAATGGCACCTAGTGGAAAAAATGGAAACCACAAAAAAATAATTAATACATGTACTTATTTCCCTCATATATAAGATAATTCTATTGGATCTAGAGATAAAATAGGTTCCAAAAAATATATAACTATAATGGGATAGCTAAGTCAGGTTATGAACAATAAACATACCCATATTCAGCACCCTGATGCACAATGTGGAGGAAAATGTTTGATCTCTTCATGAGAAAATGACCACTAACATTGAATGGGGATGTAAATCCATTTATAGCTAAATAGTGGATAAGTCCTTTAAATAAGATATTTCTTGCTTTGGGAAGCAACGAAAGGGAGTAGGTTTTCTTAATAGTTTATCATCTCTTAGGAGATGTGGATTAATGGTTGTCCTTGATTCAAAACAATAAATACGATTAATAAATTGAAAACATGGAATGGGATGATTTTAAGGAATTTTTATTAGAAAAAATATTTTCCTTATGAATAGAGAGCAGATATGGTAAAGTAATTTCTAGGTCTGAGGAAAAATAAAGACATGAATGTTTTTAAATATGAAGCCAACTTTACAAGGTTACCAAAGAATGCTATGGACTACATATGTAACCAAATGAGTAATATTTATCATTTATTTAATGGGTTAAATCCATTACTCCAAAAAGAATTGGTTTCCCAAACTTTCTCATCATACGAAGATATAGTCTCATGTGCTATCAGTATAGAGAATGAATTCCCTAAGTCTTATGATTTTAAAAGAAATAAATATAAGAATATAATGATGGACTAAGATATGTATAAAGTGAAAAAAGGAAATAAATATTTTTTTCACATGTGAAAATTGTGGGAAGAAACACCGCGGTACTTGCCTGAAGGGAATGGGAGTTTGTTACCAGTGTGGAGAGAAAGGTCATTAGGCTCATGATTTTAAGGGAAAGAAAGAATATAGTAATGTGAAGTGCTAGAGTTTTAAGGATCTAGGAAACTATGAAAATGAATGTACTAATATTCAAGGAACTATATCTCAAAAAAATAAAAGAGATCAAGGTCAAGTTTATGCAGTTACTACAATCGAAGTGGAATAATTATTGTATTTGTGTTTTTGGATTCAAGAACTATGTTATGATATCATGGTTATAAGAATTATATAAGTATTATATTACAGTACTAATTCTTTAAGGATTTGGGAGAATACATGATATCATTAAGGATTTAAAGGTGATAATGGAATTCATATATTTTATATATGACAAAAATTTCTTCTTTAAGTTGTTTTGGGAAAATCTGGTGTTAATTTGATTTTGTAAATTTAGTGAACTTACATATAATTTTGGACATATGTATTTTGGATGAGTCTTAAGGTTGAAAATTATTAAGATGAATGTTGGATATTATTGTTTTAGGTCAAATTATAATATAATAGATACTTTGTGTTAATCCTTTTGGTTTCAATAAATATTTAGAGGATAAATGAAATACTTTCAGACCTTATGATTCATAAAATGTGATTATAGCATAAAAATTCATATTTAATATCCATATTAAGGTGTATGAAATGAAGTTAAAATAGATTGAGGCATAACCAAAGGATAAGAATGTGTTTATAGAAATGAATTAAGTCATTATATTTTCTTTACATTCTTATAGAGTGAAAAAATTACTTAAATATAGGAAAAAAATCTAAAAAATGTTAATTTTTTTGAACCAATAGTATTTTAAATCATCATAGACTTATGGATTTGAGGTCATCAATTTTCCATTGATCATTCACTTGTTTTTTTATTGATGACCTCAATCACTCCCTATAAATATTTACGCTTTTCTGCCATATATGTATTTCTATTTTCCAATAATGTTTTCCTATTAGAAAGCTTGGTTTTTTGGTGATATTCATATTTCCATTTCCTAATTATTAATAATATGTCTTATTAACCCTATTTAAGACGTGGGTTCTTCAAAAATATTGTTTTCAAATATCAAGATCTTGATTACCGAGATCAAGTATAAATTGTGAGGAAAAAATTTAATTAAGGTGGGGAGAATCTAACACCCCATGAATTTACAATATTTTTATTTTTAAATAAATTTAATAGATTTTATATATTGTAATTAATGAAACACTTAGTTAGATTTTTTTATAAGTAAAATCTACTTTCTTTGATAACTTTCATTATACGCAAGATCATGTTTTACCAAACAAGAGTATATTATTAATATATATATATAATATAATATAACATAGTCATTAATATAGATGGAATGAATAGTAATTTATATAAATTATATATAATTTTACAATTAAATTTATATATTTTCTTAACATGATATAAGAAAAATCCAATTTTTCATATAAAAGAAGTATTTTTAAAAAAATTTAATTTTACCACCTTTTAATGGAGAACCCATTTTAAATAATTTATATTGAATCTTTTTAGAATATTTATATGGAAAAATAAAACTCTTCTTTGAATTTGGAATGTCAAAATTAGATTAGGGTGAAGTTTTGGTATTTTTCTAAGAAGTTTCATTTTTTGATGAATAGTAAAAAATACGGCCTTATAGTTAAAAACTAACTTTTCATTTAAATAATTATTATACTTTAAATTGATTTTTAAAGTAAAAATAGAAAAATAGTAAATATATTAATATAATTTAGGTTATTTTTTCATATTTATATTTAAATAAGATAGAAAATCTTATTGAAATTTTGAATGTTTTCTTTTACCCATCTTCTCACCACATCTACGGGATTAGTGTTAAACTTAATTAAGCTACTTTTTTGAATTGAATTTGGAAAATTGAAATAAATGGTTTTAATAAGTTTTATATTTAGAGTCCAATATGATCAAACTAATTTTTTGTGAATAATAAATTTAGTATTTTATTTACCACGGTTAATGGTAAATCAGGTAATTAAAGTTAAAATAATATTAAAAAATTAAAAAATTACCCTAACACTTGTCATAATTTCATTGGATAAGTTGGTATCAACCAAAATAAATCTTATTCTGAAATTATATGCTTTTTAAGAAACTTGGGTAAGAATATGACATTTATTATATTTTATTTAAAGATAATTTAAAATTTTCATACTCATATTTTTAATAACAAAATAATTCTTAATAAAGGGTTATGTAAATGATAAATTGGACTATAAATTGTCATTTAAAATATAATAAATTTATCTACATAATTATAATTTAATTTTAGTTTTTATAGAATAAATAATTTAATTAACGTCTTTCATAATAATAATGCGGTAATTTTTTAATCAATCAAAATATCAAATAAAAGATATTAAAAATATTGAAATAAATATAATTTGATATAATTAATGACATGAAAAAATTTTATAGATAAAATAGACATGTTAGTAATACATTATAAGTTTTATTTCTAATTTATAATCTTGTTGTTATATTTTTTAAAAGGAAGATAATGAATATTATCAAATTGACATAAATGATACTTTAAAATAAATAATATTTTATTAAATGATATAAAATTCATGGTAATCTAAAATTTGGCTAAATAAATATAATAAGGTTAAATATGCAATAAATTATCCACTTGATTTGGGATTTCGGGCCACCGGTTTGTGCCTATGGGTCTCAGGGCCTTCGGGCCATCAAAGGCCTTCGGGCCACAGTGCGTTCAGGCCATTGAAGACCATGAAGTAGCACAGTTCACATAGAGTAGGCCCCAGATGAGGATCAGAGCACCAGTAGCAGTCACCAGAAGCAGAGCTCACCGGATTGGAAGAATGAGAGGGTATGGCAACCGCCATTGGGACTAGGAACTGTACAGCTTTGTACGGGGCAATGCTAGTCGATCAACAAGGCAGGTGAGGAGCTAAAGGCAATCAATGATGCAGAATCTGGGGAGGGGCAGTTCTAGTGGGCTGGGCCTACGGGTCATGTATTGGGCATGGTATGCCTCTGGGACTTTAGGTCATGTATTACGGGTCATGTCGGGCCTTGTGCCTTGGGCCTACGGGTCATGTACGGGTTCCCATTCAACCCTTAAAATGGGTATTATCTATAATAAAATAAAAAAGAAGGCCTTCGGGCCATTCGGGAAAGAGTGCCCCTCCCCTCTCTTATAAAAAGAAACATCCTCCCTCACTTCATGAGACCATATTGAGCCTTCTTAATCGACAAAAAACCTGACTATTTCCCTTATAAACTTCCCTAGACACATCCTATAGGTTTTTTATTCTCAAAAGTGCAACCCTAGTGTTCCTAAGAGGATATACAAAGGAGGTTCTCTAAAGATGTGGTAATCGTTTTTACCGACTCCTTCAAAATTATTTCATCTTCTACTTCTTCTTCATGCATTTTTTACATTATAAAATAATAAAATGTGTAAAATATGTATTATTATATGTTATTATGCTTATGGTACAACCATATTACTCCTTTTTATCCATCTTATAAAAAGCTATATCACTATGCGTGCTTGCGTACGACTTACCTCTCCACTTTGTGGTGTAATTTGTTTTTCATTACCACTTTATTTAGATTGGTATAATGATGAATATAATTTATATAAATAATAAATATTAATTTATATTTTTTCTTTACAATTAATATACCATCCAATTACTTACTTCTTTACCAATAAGGGAATGACATCGTCACTCGTACATACGTTCGACCTACTGTCTCCACAATACGATGATATTCATTCTCCAGGTTAACCATTCAAGAATGATTATAAAAAAGTAAATTATTATTGAATATAATATTTATAAACATAATATCGTTCTTTATATGAATAAAATATTTCCTATTCATAAGAAACATGAATCACATGATAAAACAAATGTAAGAAAATGAAGCAGTTTACACCTGAAACAAAGGTAATAATGAAATATTATTAACAAAATAGTATAAAATAATCATATATGAAATCATAAATATGGTTATAGTTATTGTATAATTTAATAACCTACTTTAAACATTATAAATGAGTTTAATTTACCCTCAACTTAAGGAAAGTACATGGTAAGGGTTAATTTTTCAATCTCATTTTTAATTGGGATTGTTTATACGTTAGTATTTACTGGGACATATTTATCATCCATGTAAATGTTTCTTAAAATATATTTCAAAATATTATTATTATTATTATTATACAATTTTTAATATCATTTTACCAACTTTTTACTTTTTATTAATTTTTTTGAAAGAAATCTTTTGTCGTTTTCCAAACGAGGTACTTTAGGAGTTTTTTCAATAGTAAGAAGGTTTTTTAACATATATGGAATGAAAAAAAATTTATTCCATCATCACGACTTAAAATTTGGAATATTATATTACAAGATTACAAGTTTATCTTTAAAAAATATATATTTTTTTTATAATTTCATGACTTTTAAATGATTTAAAAGTAAAAAAGGGGTATTTCTCTCAAGAAATTCACAATGATTTTATTAGATTATTATCATCTATGGAAACATACTTTTTTTTTGATTTTATACTTAATTTAGGATGATATATTATGATAAAATATACCTAATTTTATTGAATAATCTATGGTATGTTTGATTTTTGATGTTCTATTTTTGATATCATTCAGCCGTATTATTTACCCTTAATGAGCATCTGAGATGACCACTTTATTGCGTTTTATTTTACCAGGATTACATGATGTGTATTATGAATGTTATGAAGGGTTAATATAGGAGAATAAAATACTTCTAAAAGTATTATCTTTGATGTATTTTATGTTTGAAATTATAATGTGAAGTTTATCTATGTAATCTATTTTCCAAGAATGATAAACTAATTGGTCCTTTGGGATTCTACTCTTGTATCTATTATAATGTAATAAAATAATACACCGGTTCTGAGATTCTGGGGTTGGGGCATTACATTTTATGACTATGATTTTGTAAGGGTCTATATAGAGGTAGGTATCTAATAAGTATATTTTATGCATATATTTTATGGTATTTTAAAGTATTAATATCTATATTTAAATGATTATACCTTCCAAATAATGGAAAATTTTAGTTTTTTGTGTTTTATGGGAGCATACAACCTCTATTTGTAAAAGGATAAAAAATAGTAAAATATTGTAGAAAAATCATACTTAATTCCAATAGTGAAGAAAAGATGTGAGACACTGGATTTTTGAGGATGTTGTAGATTTGGAAAACTTGAGTAGAATGATTACACATCGTGTAATTCAATTACATGTAATGAACTCATCAAGAGACGTAGTGCCTCATTGGAAAAATCATGACACCATTTCACACAATTACAGACTATTACATGTTGTGTATTTTCATTACATGATGTGGCTTTTTAGGAAAATTTTTGGAAGAAGTTACACAAAATTTGCAATGCCTGGAAATTGGAAGATTGCACAACATGAAAGTACATTTCACATCATGTAAGTGTTGGTGAGAAGAAAAATAAAGATGCCTGGGCCGATGGTGTGAAGAGATTTTTTTTGAGAATAAAAAATTTCTGACCTTGAGGCCCACCATGGAGATTTTTTAAATCCATTAAATGAATCTAGATCCCCCAGGGAGTCTTATAAATAGAGGAGCTGCTTGCTACTAAAATGGAATTCAGATCTAGATCTGCTAGAGACTAAAGCTTGAAGTGAGGTATTACACCCTCATCAAGTTCATTATTTTTTCTTTATTATTTAATTTTTTTTCTCTTTCCCTCTTATTCTCTCACCACTAGGATTAGGGGAATCCCACCATGTTCTAGTGTAATGTAATAAAAGGGGGAAGGTGTGTTAGATTGATTTATTTTAATTGTTCAGGTATTTGGTTTGTGCCATTTGTTTTCCAACTTACAATCACTTTATTATTCTTTTATCATGATCATTGATAATCAAAACAAAATAGAATATTATAATTTAACCACTAAAAACCCAACACAAGGAATAATCATTGTTGAATTTAGGGTAAATTAGGTTTAAATATGGAGTTGGGACAGACTTAATTCAGTGAAATCCTAAACTATCAGACCAAGGGAAACATGGTATCTTCTATATTAAGGGGGAGATACCATGACCATTATATCTTTATCTTCTTGAATCTGACACCAATCATGAATTAATAAACTTATTTAATTAAATTCAATTGCACCTGATCCTCGATATTAAAAAACCCATTCACACATTTCAAAAATGTTTTGAAAACAATCAATCTACTGCTTCATTTTCATTATTCACTTTCATAAAATTAATAAAACCGATATTCAGTCACCAATTTATCAAATACAATAAATTTAATTATTTTTAAAACATAAATAAAGTAATCCACCATCTATGTGGGTCTTAACTCAAACTTGAATAATACTACATTTTAATTAAATTAAGTAGCATAGTTCGAGTTTTTACAAATTTTTTTGTACAGAACCATAGGGAATTAATGATTCCATTTGGGCCTATTAGTATCACTCTTACATATTAAATTAACTACTAAATTTTGTAATTTTTTTGAATTTTGGTGTCATTTGGGTGCCATTTCCCCTTGTAGGAATATTAGCTTCTTAATGACAACCTTGTTCAAATGGGTGGTCATGGTATCCTTGACCCTTGTTATGAGAATGAGAATCAAGAAATGATTGGTTTTAGAAGGTTATAAATTCCAATGGAATGGTTGGCCGTTTGGTATTCCACTTAACACTATTTTATTTCCTTGGAAAAATCGGTAGGTCATCAGTTTGTTTTACAGTCATATGGGATTACATGACTTTGATACAGTTTTATGAATGGGCCATCAGATACTTGAATGCATAGGGATGATGATCCCATAAATAGTATGAAGGATTTATAGTCTTTCTTATAAAACCTTTCATTAGTATACATTCATACATGTAGTACCTATCATGTTTTTAAATGGTATAACAAACTGGTTAAGTTGGTTTAATCTTTTAACCTTGAGCTATTGAGTACATTATCAGGTCATCTCTTGAGAAGAGTGACTTGGGAATTATAGGGATCAATTTCATCCCAATAATTGGAATGGTTTTTCATAAGATCAGGTGTTTTGATATGTTAGTCGGGTTAGTCTTAGTTTTCATGCCAAATGCTTTAACATTTGTGAGTGTGACTCAGAGGGGTGTCACACATACTCTTAAGGGGAATTTTATTTATCTCCCTTATGAGAAAATGATCTATGTATCCTCTCGATTATTAGGAAACTCCTAAGGTTGGGAGAATCATATTATTCCTAGTGAATACGTTCCCTCCCAATTAGAAGTAATACAACCTTGAAAAGACCTCTTGAAAATGGTTAATGCTCTTTTTGGATGCCTCTAAGGATGGTCAGTCTCGTATCGTGTCAGTGATTATTAGGAAGCACGAAGATGAAGTGGTTGTCCATGTATTTAACCCTTGATAAACACTATTAGTCATGGATGTACTTTGGTGGTAATGATTGGATGATCATAGGATGCATCAGGTAGTAAAGGCTTGTGATCAGTTAATGACTATTCATCAGCAGGTGAAGTGGATCTTCTTCTAATAAGTTGACCAGTAGTTGTTTGATTGAACTTATTGGAAATATTCAGGTCCACTTAATGTTTTCTTATTAATATACAAGCATGTTTCCTATCTTGACATTGTCCTTGATACACTAAGAGAGTGTTGGTCTTACACCATGCTAAAGTTTTAAATGATGCTGGGCTCATTTGGTTGGTTCCCATTAGTATCATTCGTGTGGAACATGGGTTTTGATTGAGGCATGGTTAGTATTGGTTGATATTTGGGTTCTTATTTAGGATTTCCTTGGAAGGAGTCTTAGAAACATACCATTTCCTCTAACTCAACCACCATACGAATGTCGCTATGGGCTCAGTCAATGATCCGAAGTGGAATTTGGGTCCTTGTTTAAATGTATGACTTATAAATATGGATTATAGACTACCTTGGTTTGGTTCCTTTTTATCTAGTTTAATTAATATTAAGTTCTCCCTAACTTGTTATTAGACTCATAGGTGATGTTAAAAGGTCTCAATTCCAGTGGGATAGATCTTGGTTACACCTCTATTCATGTTGAGGAATGACTATTTAAAATGGTAAGGTGATGGTTTGATGAAGCAACATCACTAAAAGTCAGGTATGGACTTCAGTGGATGTGTTCAGGGTAAATTCAAGATTCCTTGGAATAAGGTGTTGTGTTTTAGTTTAAATTACACTGACCATCTAAGCTAAAAAAATTTTATGTAAGTCGGATAGAGTGGATTGATGTTTTATCCTTCTTTTCTGACATGTATGGTTATAAGAAACTGGTTTAAGTCATTCCATTGGGTTAAGGTAGCTATGGTGTAAGGGGATGATAGTGTCTTTAAAGGAAAGCTTGCATGACCATAATTGGTTTGGAAGAACTAGATTCAACTGTTTCTTTTCTATTAGGTATCCGTTTGACCTCAAATGTAGTCGTGTGCACCCTATTAAATAAATCACACATAAAGCTTAACTATAGAACTTATGGTCATTCTTTGTAAGAAATTTTGACAATGGGGGTGTTGTGGTTCAGAATTGGACCCCTTTTAATGTTAAATACCTATGGTGGGGACCAAAATCAGCCAGGTGTTTATAGAGATGATGAAGTGATCATGTCTCTAGCTGAATGGGATCATGTAGGCACTGTTTCAGTGTTTCTAGTTTGGAAAAGGAGTGTTAGATCAGGTTTTCATGAATTAATGTCCTCTCCTTAAGAAATTCTCGGAGGTTAAATGGGTGTTTGGAAATACAAACTAATCATTTTAATGATACTTCATGAACCTTGTATGTCGGGTGATGTTTTGGTTATTTCTCAAGGATTCTTGGGGATTAAAAGTTATAAGGTGGGTTGGCTATATTGACCTTTGTTTAGATCCATTGTATAATTCCATGAAAATTTGAATTTTGGAATTTATTATATGGAATGTCATTTGAAATGAGATTCCAAAAATAATTTTGAGATTTGGAACACTTCAAAGTGTTTTTCTTAGACTTGGGTAAGGGCCCAAGAGGTCCCTGAGAGGTCTCATTGAGTTTCAGGAGCACCAGCCCCTGGAAATCACAAGTTTGGGTGGTCTGAATAGGGAACATAATTTTTCTAAAACTGTGAGGCCCCCAACAAAAAAAATGTGTGGCTATAGTAGGTGACCAAATTTGAAGTGCATGGGTTGTGCATGATTTAACCAAACTATGCACCTAGCCCAGAAAGTTAGTGAACCTTAGGTAGTACCTACACACTATTCATCGCATGATTAGTGGAAAGATAGGGGTGCGGGGGTGGGTTCCCTATGCAGTGGGAGCCACATGTTTGGAAAACGATATAGAAAACCATATGTCAAACAACGTGACATGGTTTTAGGGATGAAATTATTAAAATGAACTTAACGAGTTTAATATTTTTTTCCATTCTTTCATATCCTCCTATATCCACATGAGACCTCATTTCTCCCTCTATGAGATCTCCTCCTCTCCAAGATAGTCATGGAGATAACTACTCTGCTCATTGTACTATTAAAATGTTGTCAGTCTCTATGGATTTGTATTGGGTGAATGTATGTTTTCTAGATTTCTTCCAAACCAGACCAAATCAGAGCTTGATATTGGATGAGTAGATTATTCTAATTACTAGGTAAGTGTTATATATCATTTTCTCTGAATTTACATTGATTTATGAATAGATTCAATGCACTACACACCAACCTTTGACACATGTTGCCTTAAAAATGTCTTCTTCAACCTAAATTGTATAATGTACCTAGTATTACTCCTATTGAATGTTATTTAGTAGTTTTAGGTTGTCAGCCTCAATCATAGACACCACATGGGAGTTTCATATTATGATTCCCATTTATATTAAATTTCTAAAATTTACATAATTCTTTATAAGAGTTCAAGTTAGGTATTAAATGGATTTTCCCCTTGTAATCAAAAGCCCAATAGAGAATGTAACCTTCTAAGTGCGATGTTGAATCCTTATAAATTGAATTTTAATGATGAGTTGTTTTTCAAAAATTATTCTTTTGATGGATTGAATTATGAATCTTGAATGTGATGATTAATTATTCTAAATGAATTTTTTGGTAAATGATATCATGATTTTATAATAAAACCCCTCAAATGAGGTTTGTTGTATTCTAAATTACAATGTGGTGATTTTTTGTTTTAAATATAGACTTTCTTTTTTTACATGGATGATTACCTATGCATATATTTTTAATGGTAAATTTATATGGAATGTCTAGTACATGGCCAATATTGATGTTACTAAAGGGATTGGTCCTCTTTCTATATAAATGTAATTGAACTATTACACCTTCTAAGTGCATGTTTTGACCACTCCTATCTAAATAACCAATGAACCAAGATCCTTATAAGGGATTGGATTGCTTTAAAAATGGCATTACACATGTAGGTAAATTCCCAATTGATCATGGTTTCTTCTAGGTGCCTCACCGATCCTAGAAATATGAATTTACAAGTTTTTTTAATTAAATGTCACGTATTTATTTTAATTTATTGTTCATGATGGATTACTTTCTTTGAATGTGTTAAATGGTTAAATTGAAATGGAATTGAATTGGGTGGTTCAGCCACACCACATGATATATCTAAATAATCATGGATTATGTGAATTATATTTAATGTAATGGATTTCTCATAGAGGTTTTCCTTCATTGAATGAGTTAAATGTTTTAAATGAAATGAATTATGTGAGGGTGGCACAACCACGCTGTTTGATCATGTTTTATAAAATGTAATAAATGAAATTTTATGACTTGATTATAATGTCTAGATAAATTTGAAGCATGATATGTAATGCCTCATGGATTCACTTATTATTATTATATGATTATTCCTTTTTATAGGTTTTTGAACAGTGGTAAGGGTTCTTTTGATCATGGTGGTATCACGCTCTATTACATCGGGTGTTGATCATGACGTCTTACACCAGTGATACTATGTGGATGGTGGGAATGATGCACCACATCCATTGTTAGTTTTGACATGACAGTGCACTCATTACTCTTTGAGTGTTGAAAAGACAATGCACTCACCATCTCGAGTGAGGAGCATGATGTATCCCACTAATTATGAGATGTAGGGCATGTACCCTTTGGCTTGAACTTATATAATCATTTAGACTGGTCATGGATGTTTGTGTTACATCTTGGTCCATCCAGCACCTAGTATTCCAGGTATATGGTCACATATATCCTCAAATACTTGGTTCATATAGGTGGATGAAATATATAACTATACTCTATATATTATATATTATTACTATATGTATATAGTTACTAGTCAAACTTCTCTTTCCATCTGTGATCTAAAGTAGGTAAACCTGCTAGGTATCCTTTTGGAAGTTGAGTGGGCTATTATTTATTTATTCATTTTTTATTATTCTTTATACCTACACTGATTTACTTCAAAATCATGGATTGGATTTAGTTATAGAAACAATGTTTGGAAGCCTATTGGGATTTATATCTTAAAACCTACTCAGAGAACCATTGGACTGGGGTACCTGTGTAGATCTCATGTTTACAAGACCATGAATTATTGATTTTTAAAATTGGATTGTACTTGGGAGTTAAGATCACATGAAAAATATGGAGCTCATGATGCTTGTGTAGATATTCCTTGGGGATTTTACTTATTTTCATTATTTTTGTACTGTAATGCATACTATTTTCTATTTTATTTCTACTATTTTAGCTTTTTATTATCATTTGTACATGCATGGATTATTTTCCATTGGTGTTGCACTATCTTTTATATTAGGTTTATATTATTCTTTCACTGCCCTCTATTTAATTTATTACTTCTTCCGCTATTTTATTTTATTTAATATCTGATATACAAATGTGATACTATGATCATGAGGATATTGTCTCCCCATTATCACCTCCTTAGACCCTCACTGCTATTTGGCTGGCTCTAGAGTATGGGAAGGTGCACTTGAATCCATGTGACCCACCAGTCTGGCTACTGATTTAGTGGTGAGTCGATCTGAGATGTTACATCATACATAATAAATTTCTTCATTGTAACACCCTGAGATTTTGTAAGATAGATTATTTTTTATTTCTTTTATTTCTTGTGTTATATTATACACCAATATTAGCTTGTTCTATACACAACACTGTATTAGTTTGCAGTATACGCAACACTATTCTGGGCTTGTGTTACACACAATTTCACATTCTTTTGATATCATTAATTTCATACAACATTGAGTATAGATTTTTTTCGATGTATAAAAGAACTATGTTTGGATTATGTTATAAAAAATAAATGAAGCTTTCACTACACACAAAACTGACTTGTCTTGTGTAACACACAAGAGCGACCTTCCTCAATAGCTTGCGTTGTACGCAATACCAAGTTTCACTAAACAATGATATATTGTTAAAATATTATTATTTAATGGGATATAAGCTATCTATTATGAATAATATTAAGAAATTTTTTAATTTTATATAACATTAAAATTCATATTATATATTTTCTAGAAAATTATATAAGAACCAAATCATTTTTTCTGGATAAAAGATGTTTTTTTTCAAAAAATGCAGTTTTTCCGCCTTTAGATGGAGAACGCATTTTAAAAGTAGGTTTTAACAATTTTATAAGTTAAATTTAAAAAATATGAACTTATTTGAAATGGGGACCTAAAAATTTACTTTTTCTTGATTTTTTGGTATTTTATGATAAAATTTAAATTTTAATGAATTGTGAAAAATACCGCATTTTAATTCGAAACTGCCTTTTCATCTAATTTATTTATATTGTTAGATTTTACTTTTAATTTCTTTTAAAGTCTAATTGGATTATATTTTTATAATTTAATATAATTTTGGTCATTATAATTAATTTCACTTTGAAATTGGATATAAACACTCGTCAATCTTTTGATAGTTATTACTTCTTAAAAAACAAGTTTTTTGGTTTTGACAGTGGGAATTAATTTTAAATTAATTAATGCAACTTCTGTGTTTTTTTATAAAAATGGATTCTATATTTGTAATCTTAATGTTCAAATTGTTTAAATAGGTACCTTTTATTTTTGGACGTTATGAATAGTAAATTTAGTAATTATTTTATTTACCATGGTTAAAGGGTAAATCTGGTAAATAAGGGTAAACAAATAATATTTTAATAATATTAAACTACCCTAACACATGTATTGATCCTATTTTATGAGATATTTCCAACCATGGGAATTGTTGGGTCAATTTTGGGACCCCATGGAAATACCTGGATGTGAAAATAACATTTTATAAGAATTAATTTAAATTAATGAGAAATATGACATAAACTTGTATCTTCTTAATGAAAAAATTTTAATATGGGGTTATACATAGGATAAATTATACTATATATATTCATTGTAAAGATAAAAATGTTTACTAAATCATGGTATTTTATTGATATTTTTTATACACCAAATAAATAAATTTATTTATGACTCAATGATGATGTAGTGACTACCTTATTAATGAATGATTTAAATAAATGAGATTATAAATATTAAAATAAATTTATTTGAAACATTTTATGCCATAAAATAATTTTATATATTATTTTTACTTGTATTATTTTCATTAATGAAGTATTTTCGATAGAATCAATATGTTATTGATTTTTTTAAAAAAGTCATGTTTTGAATAGTATAAAAATAGACATAAATGAGCCTTTAAAACAAATACTATTTTATTAAATGATATAATTGTCTAAAAAATATAAGATTATAAAAAAATACATATATAAGGATTAAAATGTCATTAAGAAACCACCTTAGGTTCTAATTTTATTTTATAGTAACTATATTAACCATATAGTATGAATATACTAGAATAAATGGTAAGAGTTAAATTTGTTAACTAAGTGTTAAAGCTAAAATATAAGGTTAAATTTAAGACCTAAACTTTTATAAAACCTATTGGTTGAGAGTATTTAAAACAATTATCAACTTATATTCTATTTAAATGAGTTTTTTATGTTTTGAAACTGAAAATAATTTTAATATAAAATAATATTTCAATACCTTCATAAAGTACCCCTCATCCTATCGTATAAAAAGGCGTATCCTCCCACATTTCCACACACAACCTTGAGACTTCTATCTCAACAAAAACCTTCAAAATTATCATATAAACATTATTATTTAACTTATAGATGTCCGGGTTTTCCAAAAAGTTCATCCCTAGTGTCCCTAAGAAGATATCCAAAGGAAGTCCAACGAAGAAGAGGTAATTGCTTTACCAATTCAATTCAATTTATTTTCTTCTTCTACTTCCTCTTTCTATGTTTATTACTTACTAAAGTAATAAATCCAGTATATTATGCTTTATGATATGTTATTATAATTATTTAACAACCTTATACCTCCTTTTATCCATCCTATGAATAACAATATCACCATGTGTGCGTACGTATGACTTACCGTCTCCACGTTGTGGTGTAATTTTTTACTCAAAAATAATTTATTAGGATGGGTATAATGATGATTATAAGGGATTTAAATAATGAATATAACATCATAAATTTTTATTTATAATTAATATACCATCTAATTTCATACCATTTAACCATCAAGAGAATAATATTATCGCTCGTGCGTACGTACAACCTATCGTCTCCATGACGCGGTGAGATTCATTATCCACATTAACAATTCAAGAATGGTTATAAAAATTATATTATAAGTGAAAATAATAATTATGAACTTAATTTCATGAATAAAATACATCCTATACATAAAAAAAATGACTCACACAACAAAAAAATAATGGGAAAATGAAGCAGTTAACTACCGAAATAATGGTAATATTGAAATAATGTTAACAAAATGATATAATAGGATCATATATGATATCATAAATATGTATATAGTTCTGGTATAATTTAATAACATGATTTAAGCATTCTACATGAGGTCACTACACCCTCTATTAACAAAAATTACATGGTAAGGGATAATTTTGCAATCTCATTTTTATCTGAGATTATTTATACGTAAGTATTTACTGGGGATATATTTATACTCCATGTCCATGTTTCCTAAAAATGTTATCATAATTTTTTTTTATATTATTATATGTATGTTTAAATTAATTTTTACCCATTTTGACTTTTACTACATGGTATGGAAGGAATCTTTCTTTTGTTTACCATATGAGGTACTTTTTGTACTTTTATGGAAAAAGTATGAGGATAATGATTTTTTAACTTATACAACATGAATAAATTTTTATGGTTTCATAACAACCAATTTCCATGAAGCTTCATCAACATTATTTCAATTTTATTTTCAACTAAATTATTTTCTTTTAAAATTTCACGGTATTTTGAGAAAAAACTTTTTTTTGAAGAAGAAAGTATATTTTCCTCAAGAACTAAGTTCGGGTGGTTTATCAAAACTATTTTCCATATAAGACGACTCTCTTTAAATAGGGTTATGTTTATATCCCTATTATTAATACAATTTGATTATGTTAATGGTTGAATGATATTTTATATGGATTATGTTATGATGGAATTATGTTTAAGAAGCCCATTTTATTTCTAGGGTTATGCTATAATGAATGATTTATGTTTTTGTGGCACATGTAAGAATGATTTCATTATGAGATTGGTTGAACCTATATCTCCCTCAAATGAATTGGGAAAATATTTATATCTCATGATATAAACATGACTGAAATGATAAGTAAATCTAGTTTAGTAATACATGGCTGGAATGGTAAGTAAACTCGGTTCAGTAGTGGACTCTGTCCACTATAATGGTCTTGGTAGCAATGCCTTGGATACTATGGAAATCATATTATGTTCTTATTAGTTTTACAAAATTATATACCTTATTTAATGCTAATATTTATTCCATGACTCAATATTTTGATGTTTAAACATTATTCTCATGCTTTTAGGTTCATATGTTTATGGTTTGTTTTATGTTCTTCATGTTTACCCTTACTGAGAATTTGAGGTCACCCTTTTTATGTTTTTCCCCTAGGATATAAAGAAAGGTTTTAGGCTGGAAAAAAGGGAAAGTTATTTATGGGATATGTTCAATATCTTTCACCATGATTTGAAGATTATATTCTGAGTTTCCAAAGACACTAAACTAATACAGTCTTTGGGTGTCTGTTTGTGTCATGTATTAAGTATTATGTAAAAGAAATGTAATGTCCACGTACATTAAGAATGGGTCATTCGAGTTGGTATCACATTGGAGGTTTAGTAAAGATTTAGAAACTAGGATGCGAATACTTTAGTGAGACCCCTTGAGATATTTCTAAGGATATGTCTAGGGACTTTCTAAGGATACATAATGTATAGGTTAAAAAACTATTTTTTTGTGATAATAATGACTAACCTAGTGTTAAACCAAACATATCATAGATTTAAATATTATAA
The DNA here is from genome assembly GCA_963277665.1 of Viscum album. Taxonomy (NCBI): domain Eukaryota; kingdom Viridiplantae; phylum Streptophyta; class Magnoliopsida; order Santalales; family Viscaceae; genus Viscum; species Viscum album. The sequence continues at coordinate 634,449,013 of OY728146.1, read as the reverse complement.
TTAATTTACCTTAGTCATGTGTTTCTAATATCTGATATGTATTTCTCACATTTTTCTTTATGATCTTAGTCAATATCCAGAACTTCATAGAACATATTTAACTTGTTAATGTTTCAGATGTGGAAATTATGGGAATTATGAAGATCAATTTACTAAGTTGAAATATCACAAATAGAATCATGAAGATAGTACGAGTATTAGTCATATTACTAAGGGTAAAGAGATTGTAAATAAAATGTGAAAGGCATGTGATGTTCATCTAGTATTTTTTACATTAAACCTATGAATCTTGATGTTGAGAAACTATAATACATGATTCATATTTTAGAAAATATGAAGATAATGGATTGTAAGTAACATTTTAAGAATAAAGTTGGATTATTAAGGTTTATATGTTTCATAATTCAAATATTATGTTATATGAATCATGAAATATATAAGTTTTTTCAATATAAGTCTTTCATTAAGGATTGGAAAGGATATATTGAATAGTTCTAAGTACCCAAAAAGTGATTTAAGGTTAAGGTGATATACTTGGAAAACACATGATAACGGAAAAGATAACCCTTAATTTGTCCCATATGTTAAGATAATGATTTTTGGATAAAGATATATTTGATTTGAATAAGAAAATTGGATGATGCTAGTTTCTTGGGAACTAACTATGGAGTTGTTCACAATGGGGTTATGATATCCTGGATGGAGTATTTAACTTTTTGGGACTTAAGGACTATATCCAATAAGTTTTGGAATAAGGGAACTTTCATGTTTTCAATAAGGATATATGGTAATTTAGGTTATTTTCATGACTCAAGATAATGCATGATGAAGTCATTCAAATGTTTGGTATGTGACCAAAAAGATATATCTTATGGGGAATAAATGATGGTATTCACATGCTTGTTATATGACCTTTATTATAATTGTTTTTTTGTACTGTGATATTGGACAAAAGTATTTTGGGTAAGCCTAATGGTTGAAATGGATTAAGTTGACCGTAAAATAGTATTGTTTAAGTCTAAAAAATCTTTTAATATTATTTCTGGAATGTTATAATAGTATAATTTTAGAAAAAGGACAACCTATAGGATGGGTGACAACTCGTCACATCAGACAAGGATGTGGGAATCAAACCCACAACTGAAGTGTGACATGCCTTTATCACCTACCACTGGCCTACAAAAAGTACCCGGTTAGTATAGATTAGTTTTATTTTATTTAAGTGGTAATATAGATAAAGTATAAGTCCATTTTTGGAACCATATACGATTAATCTCACTATATATTGACTTATGTATATTTGATTACATGTGTTAACATTATTTTGAGATAGATAGAATGAACTATCATTCTATCGCATGATTTTCTAATACTTCATGAATGAAAAATTCAAATTAATTTCTTTAAATAAGATATGAAGTAGAATTTTTTTAGGGACCAACCAATAATGATATTACACTAAAAGAAAGTAATTATTTCCCCTACAAAAAATCATCAAATTTAGGAAAAAGATATTGAAACCAAAAATGTTATCCTAGAACCTTCTTATCTGATAAATCATATGGTCCCTTAAATTATCACAAATTTAAGGCTTTCTGGTAGTTAACTTTCTCCCAACCTTATTCTCTATCACTATCCTTCAGAAATTGATGGTTTGATTTCTCTTCCATATCCATTTTTTCATTTATCACATATGTTCTCCTATGTGGAGACCCAGTGATGAGTTAATTTGGGTAACCATTATGTTTATAACTTTTTTTAAATGAAGTTTCAGCATCCCATTTTATGATAAGGGTTTCTATGAAAGAAACTTTCAAGTATAAAATGATTTATAACCTCGACAAATTTCGAGGGAGGAATTAATTTTAAGGGGGGTAGAATGTAACACCCTGAGGTTTTATGAGATAGATTATTTTTAATTTTTTTTGTCTTCTGCTATATTCTACACCAATATTAGCTTACTCTAAATGTAACACCGTATTAGCTTCCAGAATAGGCAACACTATTCTAGTCTTGTGTTACACACAATTTCAAGTTCATTTGATAGAATTAATTTCATGCAACATTGAGTATAGATTTTATTCTATGTATAAAATAAATATGTTTTGATTATGTTATACACTACAAAGTAATCTTTCACTACACGAAACACTGACTTGGATAGTGTTACACACAAGAGCAACCTTCCTCAATAGCTTGTGTTGTACGCAATACCGAGTTTCACTAAACAACGATATATTATTAAAATATGAGTATTTAATGGGATATAAAATAGTCATTATGAATATTATTAACAACATTTTTTATTTTATATAACATTAAAATTCATCTTATATATTTTATAGAACATATATAAGAACAAAATCATTTTTTCGGATAAAAGAAATATTTTTAAAAAAATGCAGTTTGACCACCTTTTGATGTTGCACCCATTTTAAATCTAGTTTTAACACTTTTATAAGTTAAATTTGAAAAAATAAAACTTTTATTTGGAAGAGGGAAATAAAAATTTACTTTTTTTTTGAATTTTTGGTATTTTTCTTATAAAATTCAAATTTTAATGAATAGTGAAAAATACTGCATTTTAATTCGAAACTCCCTTTTCATCTAATTTATTTATAATGTTTGATTGTACTTTTAATTGGTTTATATTTTTATCATGTAATCAATTTTTTTTCATTTGAAGTAATTTCACATTTAAGGTGGACGTAAACACGTGTCAATCTTGTGATAGATATTACTTCTTAAAAAACCTGCTTTTTGGTTTTGATAGTGGGACTTAATTTTAAATTAATTACTGCAAATTCAGTGTTTTGAATTTGAAAAAATATAATCCATATTTGGAATCAAAAGGTTCAAATTGTGTAAATAGTTACCATTTATTTTTGGACATTATGAATAATAATTTCAGTAATTATTTTATTTACCATGGTTAAAGAGTAAATTCGGTAAATAAGGGTAAAAAAATAATATTATAATAATATTAAACTACCCTAACACATGTACTGATCCTATAGGATAAAATATTTCCTACCATGGGAATCTTTTGGTCGATTTTGGGACCCCATAGAACCACTTTTATTTGAAAATGACATTTTATAAGAACTAATTTAAATTAAAAAGAAATATGACTTAAACTTTTATCTTCTTAACAAAATAGTTTTAATATGGTGTTATAGATAAGAAAAATTCTACTATAAATAGTAATTGGAAAGATAAAAATATATCCTATGTCATGGTATTTTATTTATCATTTTTAGACAAGAAATAAATAAATTTATTTATGACACAATGTTGATGTAGTGATTATCTTATTAATGAATGATTTAAATAAATGAGATTACAAAAATTAAAATAAATATATTTTAAAATTTTTAATCCATAAAAAAATTTTATAAATTATTAAGACTTTTTATATTTTCATTAATGAATTTTTGTCGAAAAAATAAAGTTGTTATGGATTTTTAAAAAAAATCATGATATGAATAGTATAAAAATCGACATAAATGAGTTTTTAAAAAAATAGTATTTTATTAAATGATATAGTAGTCCTAAAAATATATGATTAAGAAAAATGATATAGATTATATTTAAAATTTCATTAATGAATCACTTGAGGTTCAATTGGAATTTTATAGTTACTATATTAACCATATAATATGAATATACAAGAATTAATGGAATGAGTTAAATTAGTTAACTAAGGGTTAAAGCTAAAAGATAAGGTTAAAATTAAGACCTAAACTTGTCTAAAACCTATTGGTTGAGAGGATTTCGAAAAATCATCAACTTATCTTTGAATTAAATTAGTTTTTTACCTTCTTAAACTGAAAATAATTTTATAATAAAATAATATTTGAATACCTTCTTAAAGTACCCCTCCTCCTCTCTTATAAAAGGCATATCCTCCCACATTTCCACACACCACCATTAGCATTATAGCTAGACCAATAAATGACCAATTATAATATAAAATATATTATTTTACTTCTATAGGTCCTTGTTTTCCAAAAATTATATCCCTAGTGTCCCAAAGAAGAGATCCAAAGGAAGTCCAGTGAAGAAGAGGTGATTGCTTTACAAATTCAATTCAATTTGTTTTCTTCTTCTACTTCATCTTTCTAAGTTGATTACAAACTAAAGTAATAAAACCAATATATTCTACATTATTATATGTTAATATAATTATGGTACAACCTTATACCTCCTTTTATCCATCTTATGAATAACAATATCACCATGCGCGTGTACGTATGACTTACAGTCTCCACACTGTTGTGTAATTTGTTATTCAAAAATATTTTATTTGGATTTGTATAATGACGAGAATAATTAATTTAAATAATTAATATAAAATAATAATTATTATATATAATTAATATACCATCCAATTATATTCCATTTAACCATTAAGAGAATGATATCGTCACTCATGCGTGTGTACGACCTATCATCTACACGACGCGGTGGGATTTTTTATCGATGTTAACAATTCAAGAATGATTATAAAATTTATATGATGCGTTAAAATAATAATTATGAACATAATTAAATTAATAAAATACATCCTATACATAAGAAAAATGACTTACACAACAATATAGTAATGGGAAAATGAAGCAGTTAACTCCCAAAATAATTGTAATATTGAAATACTATTTAAAAAATGATATAATAGGATTATATATGATATCATAAATTTGGATATGGTCATGGTATAATTTAATAACACGATTTAACCATTCTACAGGAGGTCACCACATCCTCTACTAAAGAAAATTACTAGGTAAGGGATAATTTTACAATCTTATTTTTCCTATATTATTTTTACATAAGTATTTACTAGGGATATATTTATCATCCATGTATATGTTTCCTAAAAATGTTACCATAAAATGTTTAATTTTATTTTATGTATGTTTAAATTAATTTTTACCTATGTTTGAATTTTACTATATGGTGTGGAAGGAATCTTTCTTTTGTTTACCATACGAGTTACTTGTTGACTTTTCTGGAAAAAGTACGAGGATATTGTTTTTTTAACTTATACAACATGACTAGATTTTTATGGTTTCATGAAGACCTATTTCTATGAAGCTTCATAAAAACTATTTAAATTTTAATTTCAACTAAATTATTTTCTTTTATAATTTCACAACATTTTGATAAAAGAAAACATTTTTGAAGAAGAAATGATATTTTCCTCAAGAACCAAGTTTAGGTGGTTTATTAAAATTATTTTCTATATAAGATGACTCTATTTAAATAGGGTTATGTTTCTATAACTATTCTTAATATGTTTTGATTATTTTAATTCTAGAATGATATTTTTTATGGATTATGTTATAATGGAATGATGTCTAAGAAACCCATTTTATTTCTTGGGTTATGCTATGATTAATGATTTATGTTTTTGCGGAACATGTAAGAATGATTTCATTATGAGATGGTGGGATCTATATCTCCCTATAATTAATTTGGTAAAGAGTTATATCTCATGGGATAGACATGAATATAATGGAAAGTAAATATGGTTCTGTAATACAAGGTCAGAACAATAAGTAAACCCAGTTTAGTAATGGAGTTTTTCCAATATGATGGTCTCAGAATCAATTTCTTGGCTACTATGGAAATAATATTATGTTTTTATTGCTTTTACACAATTACATTCCTTACTGTCAATATTTATTTAATGAATAAATATTTTAATTTTTAAATATTATGTTTAGGCTTTTAGGTTCGAATGTTTATGGTTTGTTTTGTGTTCCCCATGTTTACCCTTACTGAGTATTTGAGGTCACCCTTTTTATGTTTTCTTTTCCCTGGGATATAAAGAATGTTTTTAGGTAGGAAAACAAAAGGGGAAGATCTTTATTGGATATGTGGAAGATCTTCTACCACGATTAGAATATTATGTTCAGAGTTTCCAAAGACACTAAAATAATAAGGTCTTTGGGCGTCTGTTTGAGTCATGTATTAAGTATTCCACAAAAGAAATGTAATGTCCATGTATGTAAAGTATGGGTCATTAGATTCATATCCTAGGGAAAGGAAATATAAGAAAGGGTGACATAAAATTCTCAGTATGGGTAAATAAGGGAGACATAACTATAACATGAGCATATAGGTATAAGAACATTAGAATAACATATGAAATCCATACCATAAATATCACATATCATAAAAGAGTGTCATGAAATAAATATTGGTAATTCATAAGAGAGGAATCAAAATGGAATCAAAGAACATAAGCCATGACAACATCATATTGGCATAAGACATAAAGTTTTACCAAATATATAAGTATAAAAAATATTAGGTCAATGCTACCCACCAAAACATTCATAACATGTTAGGATTGAGTTAAAAAACTGTTTACATTCTTTAAGATTAGGATAATATCTCATGTACCCTATTTTGGGCATGAGATTTCCTCCTATGTACCCACTTTCGAGCTTGTGATAACCTCCTCTATACCCTATTTCAAGATTGGGATAACCAACTATGTACCACCTGATCTCATATAACATTAATAATCACCCAATTAATTGAAGGGAGATATAAATCCCACCCATCAAAAATTCCAAAAACATTATACCACAAGATAATAAATAATTTATCATAATATAACCCATAGAAAGGAAATAGGTTTCATAACCATATCTTCATCATAATCATAAATCATATAGAGAAAGAATAAAGTTAGTACCATTAGATCATATCCTTAGTAAATCTTAAGTAACATTAAAGGATATCATCTTAGATGGAAAATGATTCTGAAATATTTCATGGAATATTTCTTGATTAAAATAACCTTTTCATTTTGAAAATAACTTTATTCATAAAGGAATGTTCACAAAACATTTTGAATATCATTTTATTTGAAAATTACCTTTGAAACATATATAGTAAGATTCAAATAAAATAATGGCCATAAGGTTGGGAAATTATTTTGATGTTATAAAAGTTAGGAAAAAGATTAATTTTACATTTTTCATAAAATAAAAAATAGTGTTATTTTGAAAATGACATGAATTTCTCTTTAAAAATGTTGTAAAAAAATAAAAATAGGTAAAAATTCCTTTAATAAATCATTTGGAAAAGATTAAAAATATATTCTCAATAATTTTAAGTGCCAAAATAGTAAAAAGGTTCAATTAATTGAAAAAGTTCATGAATAAATATATAAGAGTAAAATATATTGAGTTTAATATAGGAATATCAAATAATTCTCCCTAGGGATACTTACACAAAATCAATCCCAAATAATTATGAGATTGTGAAATAAACCCTTACCACTTTGTTAAATTCTAAATATTAATCCCCATAAAAGAAATAATATCAAATAAAATGTTAAATACCATAAAGATAAATAGATTCATGATATAAAATATAAAATGGGCATTATATACACCAAACAGAATAAGGTAGGTGAATATCATAACTAATGTCCCAATGGGGATAAATTGAGACAAAAATCCATTACCTTATGTCTTGACTTCCTTCGTACACATTTAAACCTCCTATATAATAAATATATGTGTATTATACATATATTTTTGAAACATATATATATATATATATTAACTTAAAAGACTTACTTTTACCTTTTATTACCTATTTATTAACAATTACATTTTAAGTTGCGTTTCAGGAAATAACTTCTTTGTTTTTCATGTATGTTTAGATTTTTATTTTTTCCTTATTAATATAGCCATAGTCCCATCATCTACAGAATTTTAACCATGATATAAATATAATATATATTTATTATATATGTATTTATCATAATCCATAAAATTTATAAATAGAAACTTGTGAAAAAGCATGATTTAATGTTGTTTTTTTCATTTTTGATGTTAGTTTTTACCAATGTATATAAAGGAGTTGTAAAAAATAAGTTTTCTTCATTGGTTTTCAAAAATTGATGTTGAAATTGATGTTGGGATTAGTTTTTTGTGTTGATTTTACAAATAAACTGATGCCAAAAATCGACCTTAGGCTTGTTTTCTATGTTGGTTTATTATAAACCGACGTGGAAACCCATAAACGGATTGTTTTTCTACATTTGTTTTAATGAAAACCGTTAATGAAAACTGGGTATTTTATTTAAAATGTTTTGACATTGGTTTTTATGAAAACCGACGCCAAAAGAAATTTTTTTATAAAATTCATAATATTACACTTCCAAAATAATCAAAATTCATGTAACAAAAACATACTTCAAAATAATCAAACATCATTTATCATTGAATAAAAATATATAAAAACTTACATGATTTTATCTAGTTAATCAGAAAACTATCAATACATTTGTATTATAAAGTATAATTAAAATAAACATTCTTAAAATTTACAACATGATAATTGTTAGGTATTGTTGGAGAATTCATTTGATATCATTATGTTCAAAAAACTATTATAACAAAAGAATTAGTTTTTTGAACATGTTTTATTAGGAAAATGTAATATTATTTATAAACATTAGAATATACATACCTCAAATTGTAATCAAACTTAACAAATAGTTTGCAAACAAATATTGAAGATGGGTAAGTTTAGTTTGGGTATAAGACTCGTCATCATTGAATGTCTAAAATAATATTGAATGATATGATATTAAAAAATAGAATACTATGATAGAAAATATAAAAAAATAATAACATAACTAACATTATCAAATTTAGTAGTTACCCCGGTTGTGATTATCTCATACATGAATCGTAGAACATAATAACCACATTCAAAATATCCTTACTGATGATGAAAAAATGGTTATAAAACATTAAATAAATAATAAAAAACAATATATATATATATATATATATATATATAAATATGAATAATATCTAATATAAATAATAATTACCTTTACTTTCACTTATTGGATTGCATTTGGTTTCTTTATCGATATATGTTATTTGTTAAATTCTTTCCATTAATTTCATTTTCATATATATGAACTAATAATACATGTATAAATTATGAGAATTAAACATAATGAGCTTATAAAAAAACAAAAAAAAAACTTACCTTTCCAATAAGGTGGAAAATCATTTCCAAACACTCTCTAATAAAGAGAAAAATCAATATAAGGTTCATTCACATGGGAAAAATACACCTAACATCCAATGCCCCTACAATATAAAAAATTCACAATTAATGAAATTATAATATTCATTATTTCATAATTATGTTTCTATTATCACTTATCAAGAAATGGAAAAAACCAATATCCAATCTCTGTATGTGATAATATCTCACATATATATGAAACTCTATCAGGATTCTTCCCATGTTGCACTTCCATGGAAATATATTCTAGATCTATAAAATTGTAATTTTTTTTGTTTTCATTTTGTTAAAGAATCATGTCTAGATAACTGATATAAAAAGGAAATATAGTTAATCAATATAAAAAATATTTTATTAATGAAATAAAAATTCAAACACCAATTTACTTACATGGAAATAAAATACAATACATTCATGATGAGATATTCAAAATCAACTAGATGCATGATATATTCTTTGAGTAATGTCAATGGATAATACCTTCTGCATATATTGGACATCATCCAAAACTCATAGATATTATTCAAGGAAGAGGAAGCATGAGATAATATTTGTATCTCGTAAGAAATATCAGAAGTGTTTATAATCGATTTTTCTGAATGTTTTATTTCAATTTTGAAATTTATTTTACTTTCAGATAATCCTATATAACTTAAATATCAGATAACATAATAATTAATTTTTAGTAATATATAATTAATATTTTAAAAAAACACAAACCTCATATGAAATATAATGAAGAAGGCCAATTGGCCAAAGTAAGAAATGACCCATACAATCCCCAAATCTGGTAATATCCATAATAGGAAATGTTGGTAGAGCATTAGGATTAATAATATCAAGTATTGATACTCTAACCCGACCTGTCAATATAGGATGATGTTGTATAGAATCTCCCAAAAAATGCACGAGTCCTAATGCAACAATATGTATATGAGGATCTCTAAAAAAACCTCATAGTATATGTTTTGGTACGAGTGAGGAGGTGGAGGATCAAAGTAGGCAGGTTGGGTAGGGTAGTCCAACTAGGATGGATGTAGAGACTGCATAACCATATGATTAGGTTGGGAAGGCTGCGTAGACTGTGATTGTCTTGTTAAGTGTTCTAACAAATCATTCTTCATGGATACTTGAATTTTATCACCATAGACTATTTCATATCTTTCTCTTTGTCTTTTAAAGATTCTATTTCTAGTTCTCTTGATTTATTACTATGAACAAAAACTTTATGAATACTAAAACCCACCTGATATACTCTAACACAGCTGAGGTGTTCATCCTTTCCTAAAGAAGTAGGTAGGATTCCATCATACCCCCAGGGATGAAAAATCCATGTGATGTTTTATCTCGAATTTCATCCTAAAATGAACAATGAAAAAGTTATATTTGTGTTTATAATTTATAAAGTAGAAAAATTCATGTCAAATAAATAATATTTACTTTCAATTTTATCAGCTACATTCTTATCTTCCTCTGTAAGATACTTTTCATCTTTCCTTCTTGTCACTCTTTTTCCATTTTTCATGGAAAGTGGGAGAATATGGGGGACCAAACTGGACCTCTTCTGAACCAGTATTAGATCAAGCTCTTAATGATTAAAATTCTTATTCAACCATTTTCTGCTGTAATAATGAATACCCTTCACATATTAAAGTATGAGGGTATACATTTTTCAACAGGATCCCTTGATGAGATACCTTGGAGGCCTATTAAATAAAAATAAACTAATAAGTAATTACATAAATATATAATTAATTTTATAATATAAAATAATTATCATACCTGAAATTTTTCTTCGTGATGGTTTTCAGCAAATTTCTTCCATGTGTCTGCATCTATAAATGGATATTTGAGGCATGGGTTTTCAAACTTTTTCTTTCCAAAAAAATATTTTTTTACCAGTTTTTTTAAATCTCTCCATCGAACATCCACTAAAGGGAGATGTATTTTCTTAATTTCCTTTTTCGTCAAAATTGATATCATATGTAATTAAATAAATGAAATATGTCATTTAAAATATTTAATATTAAAAAAATGAGATAAAATAAATCAACTTATATATTTTACCATCACAGCCTCCCAAAGATGTTGTTTCTCCATCCTGTCCATGGACTTCCAATCGGGATATAAAATACTAATCCTAAAATGATATGTATTGATATATAATTGATAAACTGAATGGTATTTGAGCCTGTTCCATTATTATTATTATCAGAAAAAATATGTAATCTCTTATCTCCACGATAAAGTGAATGTTTTGGTAAATTTGTAATACCATATTTACCAAATTGAGAAATTGATTTCTCTTTAGTAATAGGAGAATTCTCCTCTGCTGAGGATGAATTAGTAGCCCTGCAAAAAAAATTATAAATTAAAATTTTTCTTTCATTAAATAAGTATATTACTGTATATTTAATAATATGAAAAAATATATATATCCTAGTAACTTCTCCTATCTCTCTTTATTTGACATTGAAACGAGAAAGCGTAATGAAATTTTATGTACCTGCATATAATTAGAAAACTGAATATTTAAAAACAAGTATGAAAAAAATAAGTAAAAAAAGAGGCACACATTTGTATGTTTCAAAAAAAGGAAACAAAATATAAATAACTGCAAGAAAAATTAGGTGGATAATTTTATTTTTTCCCATATCACTTCATCATGATCATTACATACTACATGCACTATGTCTACCTTGTAGTCATTGTAAACATCCTAAAATCATATAATAGATTAATTATACTCATGTAAATCGATAAAATCATCATCATCGTTATCATCACCCAAATGGTATCTTTTTCATTGCAAAATGATGGACCACTGATCATTCACTATATCAATGACATAAAATATATTCATTGCATGTGTCTCCATGAAAAATTGTTCCTCCTTGTAATTAAATCTTTTTCAAATCTACAAGTGTAAATCCACAATCATCATGTTTCACACCACTATTGATATCAACCCAATTATAATTAAACACAGTGACTCAAATTTTTTTTAATCAATTTCCCATATGTCCTCAAGAACACCAAAATATGTCGACGAAGCAAAAAATTAGGGTTTATCTTTTGCACTTGAAAAATGAACTGATTTAGTGATAACCATCATACCACTATTTTGGGCGGTACTCTTTTCATCCAAATTTTATGTGTAAAATTTTTACCAATTAATATCAAAACCATTTTATGTAATCACATTAATTGATGGTCCCCCTACCAACCATTTCAACATTTATGATGCAGATATATCTGTTCTAACTTTACCTTTAAACCATGAAACACATGTCTTTTTATAATCAATCATCAACCACTTTTCATTTCTTTTTGGATATCGTCTCTTTAATTTAGAAATATGTGATGATATATATGATTTGAAATCATTTGTATTATTCAAAAAATATAAATGTGCCTGCATCACTTCATCATGTGGAATGAACATTACCTTTAAGCATCATATCCCTCTACCTTCACTCTCAACTGTCAAATGTCAATATATAGTGAGACCAATATGATCCACTTCATACAACTAATTAGTACAAAACTTAATAACCTATTCCAATAAATGTTTTTGAATAATATAGAACTCTGGTCGATAAGTATTTTTAAGACATCCCTTTAAAATTTTCATATACCATTCAAAAGGATACATCTGATATAAATAAATAGGCCCATATATTCTTATCTCACTCACTAGATGAATCACCAGATGAACCATTGTATCAAAATATGTAGGATGAAAATACATTTCTAGTTGAAAAAGTATAAGATCATATTCATTATCAAACTCATATAAAAAATTTTGATCAATAACTTTGATACAAATGGATTTTAAATAATTACATAACCTAATGATAGTCATTATTACAGCTGATAGAAATAAACCACACAGTTCGACCGGTAGCAATTGTTGTATCAATACATGATAGTCATGAGATTTCATACATATTAATTTGAAATCCTTTACTGACACAAAAATATTCAAATTTTAAGAATATCCACTGGGTAATTTTATACCATATAGACATTGAAAAAAATTTAACTTCTCACTCTTGCTTAATGTGTGATAAGCCATAGGTAAATATGTTTTTTCCTTTCATAGTGGGAGATAACTCCAAACGTGTTCTCATTCCTATCAAGTCCAATGGAGAATTAAATCCACATTTCGTGTTTCCTTTTATGTATAATAAAGTTCCAATCAAATTATCAAATATATTTTTCTCAATATACATAACATTAATGTTATGTTTTATCTTTAAAAATCTCCAATGAAGTAGTTCAAAAAATATACTATTTCTTCCATATATTTTTTGAAGAAGAACCAATTTTATTTAAAAATGTAGAATAATATTTTAATCCTTTTTTAATATTATTCAACTGAAAATGGTTGTGGGGGGAATATTTTATTCTTGTAAATGGTTAAATATATTTTCAATCTATGATAAGGATGATCAATTCGAAAAAAATATCTGATGTCCCATGTACACTTTCTTTCTTCCATTCTGTAATTGATAATATGAATTATCTTCTTCACAAATTGGACATGAATTATGTCCCTTAACACTTTATACATATAGGTTTCCATGATCAGGAAAGTTATTTATCCTAAAAATTACCATAGCATGCAAAAGAAAATACTCTTTCTTGTACGCATCAAAAAATATTAACACCTACCTCCCATAGAAGTTTCAAATCATCAATCAATGGTGAAAGACACACACCAATATCATTTCCTGTATGTTTTTGTTCAAAAATAATCAAACTCATCATAAAATATTTTTTATTCATACATATCTGTGGGAAAAGTTATAAACTACCAACAAAATATGCCATGAACTATGTTGTATACTTAGGCTCCGATATGGATTCATTCCATCTGTACACACTCCCATTTTGATATTTCTAACTTCACTTCTAAAATCAAGAATTTTTTTATCAAGTCTCTTCCATTGTGATGAGTTAACAGGGTGATGTAATTTACCATCAGAGATACATTCTTCTGAATTCCATCTTAACCATTTTGCATCAATTGTATTTGAAAATAGGCGTATTAAATGAGGAATTATTGGAAGGTAACAAAATTTATTTAGCAGGAGATTTTATTTTGGTAACTGGGAATGAATCAGAGTTAATTTATCTGAATTATATGAATGGATTATTGGAAGGAATTATTTGATTTAGCATGAGGTTATATGTTAGTACCATAGAATGAATCTGAATTTACCTTTTCCTCCATCTTATAGAGTGATGTTCCACATGTTGGAAAATTTATAAAAATTCATGTTATTTCCTATACAACACACAATCATTGGGTAAATCATATATCTTTTTAAAACCCAATATCATTGGGAATAATATTTTATTTAACTCATAATTGGAATCTAGAAGCTCTTTGTCTTCTGGAAGTACCTATTTTAAAAGATCATGTTATTTAGAGAAACTTTTATCACTCCAAACATTTTTTTCTTCGAAGTTAACTAATCTCAAAACTACTGATAATAATGTATATTTATGACATGGGAATAATGTTTTTTTAGAATATCCTTAAAATAATGAAATAGTGGATGTTTTTTAATGGTTTTAATACCTGAATCATGAATTAATTCTTCAATATGATCTTCTATGTCATCATGAATATTTTCTTCAACATTCAATGTTTAAATTATAGTAGTTTCACAATTATAGATTCAACAAAAATTAAGGCTAAAACCATTACAAATTAGATGATCCTTGATTTATCTATAATTTAACTTTATCATATTCAAAAACCTCACACATGGATATAAAATCAAATATGTTTTTTGAAAATTTTGTTTGGGAAATTCCAATAAATCATCAACTCCTTTTCTATATTCATTACTGGTTCTTCATAAATTTATCCAATTACGATCTATTCAATACCTGAGGTCATAATATAATTAGAGAATATATTAAAATATATAAGCATTCATATATATATATAAAGATAAATTTTAATCATAATAATATACAATAAAAATTATTAGTACTCATATATGAATTATTAACAATTATTAAAAATAAAATAAAAACTAATCTACTCCAGGTATTTATTTTTTGTGATGTGAAACTGATCCAAAAGAAGATGATTTGTTTAAAATCAAAAAACAAAAATATAACTAATTTTAACTGACATATATACACATATATACAAAAATATATATATACACAAATAAAACAAATAAATATTTAAAATAAATATATATAAATAGATATATTTTAAACACAAAAACATTTAATGAAAAAATTTTCTAATATGGGGAGAGATCAAAAATTATTTGGTATAAAATAAAAAATAAATTACTCCAGGTATTTATTTTATTTCAATAAATAATTTTAAACAATTCTTGATGAACATGGTAAATAATAAAGATATTTATGTAAAGTTAACATAGATTTTTTAAACGACTATGAAACAACACCACTACGTTCTACATAGATTCATCAGAAGAGAAATTAATATTATTCTTAGTTATAACCTAGAAAAAAACCATTTTATAATAACAATAAATAAATAATTTATATAATTAAATTAAAATTAACAAAAAATAATAATTAAAAGTGAAATTAATAAAAACAAAATAATTAGTGAATCAAATTTATAACTATCAAATAATGAATTTATCATATTTTTTTTACAAACCACTTACAAATTTTAGAGTTTTACACTTCAATATTTATCATAAATATAGATAAAATCCCTTGAATTCTATGGTAGGAATAAAAATAAAACAAACAATTAAATCATTTGAAAAAAAACAAGAAAAAAAAATAAAATCTCCAATTACAGTGCGGCTTGACTGTAATAGATGTCCCTTGAAGTTGGCAAGAAAAACACTCAAAAGAAAAATTATAACATTTTAAAAAAATGAACAAAAAAAATAATATAAAAACTTATGTCCTAAGTTCCAATAGACCGTTTAATGGCTATAGAGATGAAATATAAACCAAAATCGTGAAAGATGAATGATTGATGATTAGAAATCGTAAAAATAAAATTCAACTTGAGAAAACACAATCACAAAGTCCATATCAAGGGTTATGGTGGCCTTAGTAATCATTATTGGTTGAGATAAAGAAATAATGAGAAACATAATAAATAAGGGTTCTGTGGTTGGGAATTTTTAAAAGAGTTTTAACGTTGGTTTTCAAATAAACTGACATTAAAAAAAATTAAAATATTATTTTCAGAATCATTTTTATGGAAAACTGATAAAAAACTATTTTATTGGATATTTTATTGATAATAAATGATATAATTTCCTCACATTGTGTTAAATATGTTTAATTAGAAAGTATTTGGGATTAGATCATTCATTTGAATATTTGATGAAAATTCCAGTTTTACCCTTTATAGTTCACTGTAGTATTTCAAAGATAAATATTTTTATATTTATTATTTGAATTTGAAATTTTGTAACGGTGTTTCTAACTTAATTATCTACAACTTTTATTCAGGACACTAGAGCTAACGAGTTCATTTGGTTGTTGCAATTGGGCCATGAAGTCAACGTTGGGCTGGGCTCGCCAGAATGGAGAAGCTTATGTATTTAGGCCATAAATCCTTCATATGGGCCTGTATTGAGCCCAACTTTGGAGAGGAGATATAAGAGCCATATCCCCACATTTTATCCTTCTGGAAGGCTGGACAATTCACGCGTTTTGGTGGTCAAATGGGCGGTTCAAGTTGGAATAAAATATTTGGCCGAATTTCCACATTCACACTTGAAACCACTTGTAACCTCTCCTCCCCTCCCCTCTATAAATTGGAGTTTTACGCATTTGGAGGGGTTGAAACGTGAATTAGGAGATTTTAGGAAGAGGAGAATTTGTTTCACCCAAATTATCCAACCATTGTAAGAGGGGTAACTCTTGAAGCAAAGATCCCCTTATCGAAGCCTCCTTCTCTTCTTCATTCTGTAATGTTTTCATTTGTGTAATAAACTTCTTTGTTCTTCTTTTATTTATTCTCTTTTCTTCTGTTTTGTTTAAATTTATTCTTCTCTTAATCTTCTCTTTGGTCTGGAATTCTTGAGTAGAAGCGTTATTGGGTTATACCCATTATAAACCTTTGCACATGCAAAACACTTCTACGATGATTACGCCACCCATGGAAGAGAAGTCTTTTAGTAATCGATCTATATTCTACCCTCTTCATTTAATTATTTTGAATCATTGAGATAATATAATTCACTTAATATGATCCATGAATTGTGTTTTTAAATTGTAAGAAACTAAGCAAGCAATTGAACAATTAACACAAAAACACGCGAGGTCGGGATTTTGTGTAAATTGTGAGAGCACGATCTTAATCAGTAATACAAGACCACACGAGATAAATTTGTAGAGTTCAAATATAATCCCTAAACACAATTCATCCTCATTTATAGAATGAATAAGTGCCATAATTTACCACTGACCATAATCTAATCTTAGAACATCAATCAAAGCAGGGTGCTGCGATTGCATGTTCTGAAGTTAACCTAGGGTTAAATTCACATCATCTTCGTGGTAAAGTTAATTCTCGTAGGATTCGGGATTTACCAAATTAAGGGATCATAATTAAGTGAATGTTAATTTAAATGATAATGATTAATAATAAAGTGAATAGGTAGAGTTAGATCGATTACTCCTTTTAAATAGATTTCTAAAAAAAACATCTTCTTGTTGTGTCATTTTAATCAAAATTCATTTCAAAACTAAAAACAAAAAAAAATTATGCAATCTTCTTCCAGCAAACTTCTTCTAGATTCATAAACTACAACAAACCCAAATCCTTTAAAGTAGTGCTTTTATTTTATTCTATTTTATTTTATTTTTTTATAATACCTCTAATAAGTTGTTAAATTCACTTCCTCCTTTGAGAGACGACCTTGGTCAGCCACTCTGCTGCACCTAAGTACCCCAAATCACACTAATCATTTGAGGGCACCCACGACAGCGCTCTATCAAATTGGCACCGTTGCCGGGGAGGCAAGTAATTATTTCAACCAATTAGAGGTATTTATTTTATTTTACATTTCATTCTCTTCCTCTCTTCTTTCTTCCTTCTTTACCCAATTTGATTTTTCTTCTTCTTCTTTTATTTTCTTCTACTTATTTTTGGACCATCAACTCAAACTTCTCATTTTTATTTTACTATGGTCCACTTTCTTTCTTTTCATTTTTATTTGATCTATGACATGAACTAATCCCGAAGATCTCTTAGATGTTGACCCTGAGATTGAACGTAGCCTTAGGGCTCGAATCATAAATTCTCAGTCTACGGGAAGTTTCAATATTCAACCAGTTGGTGAATTCTTCTCTTCTGGAAACATTGAAATTGGAAGCAATTCAAATTAAAACATAAAATAGGAACCAATGACTGGAAAAAATAGAAATGAACTTAATAGAACCATTCAAGAATTGGCTACACCTGATATTAACTATCAGCCAAATTGTATTGCATACCCAAATCTCGAATCGGACTTTGAACTAAAATCTGGGTTAATTCACTTACTTCCAAAGTTTCATGGCCTCTCTGGTGAGGATCCCAATAAACATTTGAAATAATTTAATGTGGTTTTCTCAACCCTTAAACCAAGAAATTTTTCTGAAGATCAAATCAAATTAAGAGCATTCCCATTCTCACTTGATGGAGCTGGAAAAGATTGGATGTATTATTTGCAACCTGAAGATGTAACATGTTGGAATGATTTGAAACGTCTTTTCTTGCAGAGATTTTTTCTAGCATCAAGGACCAAATCCATTCAAAAGGAGATACCAAGGATCAAACAAGCACAAGGGGAGTCAATGTATGAGTATTGGGAGAGATTCAAGAAGTTGTGTGCAAGCTGCCCACATCACCAAATCAGTGAGAAACTCCTCATCCAATACTTCTACAAAGGACTCACACCCATGGAGAGGAGCATGGTGGATGCTGCAGTTGGAGGAGCATTGGTGGAGAAGACACCAGTAGCTGCACGAGCATTGATCGACAAAATGGCCCAAAACTCTCAACAATTCGGTGATAGAGGTACACCACATGTTCGAGGAGTACATCAAGTAAGTCCTTCTTCTCTTGAAAGTCATTTGATTGATACTAAGTTAGAAGAATTGACAACTATGGTGAGGCAGATTACATTGGCTCAAAAGACATCCCAACCCCCTCCTTCAAGGCCATGTGGCATTTGCACTGAGACAAACCACCCAACTGACTGTTGCCCACAACTACAAGAGACAGAAGATTGTGCAGCAGTTTTCCCTGGGAGACAATTTTAGCAGCAACAACAACAACCATATCCCCAAAAGAAGTTTGATACAGTATACAACCAAGGGTGGAAAGATCAGTCAGACATGAGGTATGGATCTGGAAAACAACAAAGGCCCCTTTTCAACCAAACTTCCAGCAACCTCCACCTAACCAACAGGGTTTCCAACAACCCCAAAGGACATTCGAAGATCAAACATCAACGAGTCAACAACAAGGGAATATCCAACATAAGGTAGAATCTAACACTGATGATCTTTTGAAACAAATTGTTCTTAATCAACATAATGAGCTAAAGAGTCAAGGTTTGGAGCTGAGGGAGTTAAATACTCAAATGAGCCAGATTGCCACCGCCCTCCATGAACTTGTAAGTAAGAATTCTGGAAATCTACCTTCCCAACCCACTCCAAATCCAAAGGGGAATGTTAGTTCCATCACATTGAGAAGTGGGAAGCAAATGAATGATACATCTGGACCTACTATTCCACTGGGATTCACCTCTACTCTAGAGAAGCCACATTCCATACCAACTGATGAGCAATCCAAGGAGAAAGATAAAGGTAAGAAAAATATTGATGATGTACCTCCTAAACCCCTTCCTTTTCCAAACAGGGTTGTTCAAACCAAGAAGATGGCTGAAGAAGCAATGCAAAAGGAGGTTTTGGACACATTCAAACGTGTGGAGATCAACATTACTCTACTTGAAGAAATTAATCAAATCCCAAGGTATGCCAAATTCTTAAAATAACTCTGCACCAATCGAAGAGGGATCAAGGGGAATGAGAGGATCAACCATGGAAGGAATGTCTCGGCACTCATTACACCAACTCTAGCAATTCCAACAAAGTGCAAGGATCCCGGGACATTCACCATCCCATGTACCATAGGGGAGTTTCACTTCTCTGATGCTCTTTGTGATTTAGGAGCTTCAATAAATGTGATGCCTCACTCTATATTCTCTTCCTTATAGGTTGGTGAGTTGAAGCCAACAAGAGTAGTGGTGCAATTAGTGAATAGAGCTATGGCATATCCAGCGGGAGTTCTTGATGATGTACTTGTTCGAGTAAGAGAAATGATCTTTTCAGTAGACTTCTATGTGCTTAACATGGAGTATGATCATGTAAGTTCTCATGCCCCCATTATCTTAGGTAAAACCTTCCTCAAAACTGCAAAAACTATCATAAATGTCAATGAGGGTACACTTTCCATGGAGTTTGGAGATGAAGTTGTGATATTTAATGTTATGGATTCCATGAAGTACCCCTCAGAGGACCATTCTTCTTTTGTTATCTCCCATTTTGAACCACCAAGTAAAAACTCCATGGATTTTTATTGTCCTATGCTTAGGGAGAATATGAGTATTGGTTCTGGTTTAATATCTAAGAGAACTTCCACACCTGTTTCTAATGAACAAGACTCTCTAAGATTTGATTTTGAAATGGATTCATATTCTGATCCTGTTCATGTGAACTCTGATTATGACATGGCTATAGAGTATGCTGATGGATTTGATACTTTATTCTCTAATTTTGATGATGTATATTCTGATACAGATGCTCTTTATGCACATATTTCGGTTCCTTCAATGTCTCCATCCATACTACACTCTCCTTCATTAGAACTCAAGCCATTGCCACCAAATCTGAAATACTCATACTTGTTGAGTGGTGAGAGATTACCTGTTATCTGTAATGACCCGAAGCTTATCGTACATTGACATTACATTACTTTTGTGAAATACTTAGTACATAACAAAAACACACACACAAGGATCGTAATAGTTTAGTGTCTTTGGAAACTCGGAACGTAATCTTCTAATCGTGGTGAAAGATCTTCAACATCTCCCATAAAGATCTTTCTCTTTTTTTTAACCTAAAACCTTTCTTTATATCCTGGGGAAAAGAAAACATAAAAGGGTGAGCTCAAATGCTCAGCAAGGGAAAATAAAGGAAATAAAAATCATATCATATCTTTTTGAAAATCAAAAACCTGCAAAAGAGATCATAATATCTTAACATGGAATAAATCATAGAAGTGAAAATGAGATCCCCATAATCATAACATAAAACTTGAAACTTTGTGGCATTCACACATAATCATGGAAAATCATTTCTTGTTAGTCATGACTCATTGCCAAGACTATCTTAGTGGACAAAGTCCCTTTCTGAACCGAGTTCACTCCTCGTTTCAGTCCTGTATTACTGAACCGAAATAACCTTCCGTTCCAGCCATGTCTATCTCATGAGATATAAAATCTTTACCCAATGCATTGGAGGGAGATATAGGTCCCACCCATATTATAATGAATCCTTTCTTATGTGTGCCACATAATCATAAACCATACATCATAGCATAACCCATGTAATAAAAATGGGATTCTTAAACAACATGACATCAAAAAAAAACAATTCATATAAGATAAAGGAATTCATAAAAATGTTTCCACCACAACATAATCAAATCCATGTAATAATAGGGATAAAAACAGAACCCTTTTATTATCTTAGATGAAAAACAATTTTGATAAAACACTTGAACTCCATTCTTGAGGAAAATATCCTTTCTTCTTCAAAAAACATTTTTCCTTTCATAATATGTCATACAACTTTAAAATAAAAGAAGATGATTAAAAATAAACTTGAAAACTTGTAAAGGAAGCTTCTTGGAAATAATGTTTTAAAAATCCATTCATGCCGTATAAGTTAAAAAAAACATTCTTCGCACTTTTGTCGGAAAAGTCAAAAAGTACCTCGTACAAAAACGACAAAAGATTCCTTTCATTTCTTTTACTAAAAACTCACCGAAGGGTAAAAATGGATTTAAACAATTGTAGGTGGATCAAAATAATATTACATATTGATGAAACATGGATGTGGATGATAAAATACACCCCAGTAAATACTTACGAATAAACAATCTTGGATAAAAATGAGATTGTGATATTTCCCTTACCTTAGGTCCAATTTGCTTTGTACGTGTCCGAAGCTCCTCTTCTTTGGAACGCTTCTTTGAATCCTTCACTTAGGGAACTAAGATTGGTCTTTGAAGAAGACCAGGACATCTAGGATTATTCTAGGGAAGTGGAGAAGGGATTTTGGCAGGGGTTGGCCGAGCTTGAGTGCTCAATTTGGTGTGAGGAGGAGGGGGAGGAGGTGTCCTTTTATAAGGGAGGAGAGTGGCACCTTAGGAATATCTCAAAATATTATTTTATATTAAAGTCAAAATCGGTTTATAATGGTTCCAAAGGGTCTTATTTCTAAGCTAAGGTGGGGATGGGTCGAAATCCTATCAACCAATAGGATTTAGACAAGTTTAGGGTATTATTTTAACCTTATCAATTAGATTTAACTCTATGTTAAATAATTTAACTTTTACCGTGTCTTTTTGTTTTCTTTCACTATATGGTTAATAAACTTACTATAACATGCCAAACGAACCCCAAATTGTATATTATTAATACATATATCCTTATATAAGTCATTTGGCCGAAACTTAGATTTTTAGGAATAAAATAACAATTAATAATATAATATTTGATTTAAAAACTATTTTGTGTCAATTTTGACACTATTTGATATATGATTTTTGTGAAAGTCATAACAGAATTATATGTTCGAACCAAGTTGATTAAATCAACACTAATATATCATAGTAACCTAGAAAATTAGTGGAATTCATAAAAAGTCTTAAATTACATTTATTTTGGTATTTATATTATCAATTATGTCAATATTTCATTAATAAGATAATTACTGCATCATCTTTGTGTCATAAATAAATTATATTATTTGATGTCTAAAAATTACAAATAAAATACCATCATGTAGGAAATCTTTTTAGATTTCTAATGAATATTTATAGTCGAATTTATCTTATGTATAACCCCATATTAAAAATGATTTACTTATTAAACTTTGATTTTAACTATTTTAACCCTTCTTTAAATAAATTAATAATAAATGTCCTAATCTAATCCAAGTGGGCCTAAATGGTCATATTTTATTCCTAAGTTTGTTTTTGGTCGAATTACACTTGTCAAATAGAATTAGGACATGTGTTAGGGTAATATTAATATCATATTTACCCTTAGTTACCCTATTTACTATTAACCGTGGTAAAAAAAGTAAAAAGTTACTATTCACCAAAAAATTATTTTCATCTCATTGAACCACATTTTAGTCCTTGATATTAACCATGTCTCTCGGATTTTCGAAATTCCATTCACAGAAGCGGTAAAATTAAGTTTTATGCAAAATTCAGTTTTTTCACCTACCACTTAGTGGTTTCACTATTCATCAAAAATTGAATGTTTTCAGCAAAATACCAAAATTTCACCCTAGGCTAATTTCGATATTCTGAGTCCAAAAATGAAGTCCATTTTGAAAAATAAAATTTATAAAATTTCAAAAAGTGGTTATTACTATTCATAACGGCTAGTTTTATTATTATTTTAATAGCATATCGTTGTTTAGTGAAACTCGGTATTGCGTATTACACACGCTATCGAGGAAGGTCGCGATTGCGTGTAATGCAAGGCAAGTCAAGGATGCGTGTTGTGCAAGCTCCTTTTGGTGTAGCGTACAACACAAGACATTAATAAAATTAAAAAGAATATTTTTTTTTATAAAATCTTGGGCTGTTACATTCTACCCCCCTTAAAATGAATTTCGCCCTCGAAATTCGTCGGGGTTATAAATGGTTTACTATTTAAAAGTTTCTTTAATAGAAACCCACATCGTAAAAGGGAATACCAAAACTTGGCTTTAAAAACTAAAGTATGAAATGTAACGATTAACCAAATAAACTAATCACTGGGTTTCCACATAGGTGAAAATATGGATATGGAAGAGAAATCTAACCATCATGTTCTGATGGAGAGTGGTAGAGAACATGGCTATGGAAAAGCCAGTAATCACAAATCCATAAATTTGTGACGATCTAAGGTACCATCTGATTCATCAGGTATAAGAGAACTAGGACAACATTTTTGGTTTTCAAGATCATTTCCCTAAAGTTAAAGAATTTGAATTAGAATAAATACTTACTTTATTTTGGTACAATCTCACTGTTGTTCGTGCCTTTAACAATTTCCACTTCATCTCTTAAATAAATGAAGTTGAATTTGTTATTCGTGAAGTGTTAGCAGATCATGTGATAGAATGACGGGTCATTCCATCTGTTTCAAACAAAAGGTTAGCAAAATTATATACATAAGTCGATCTATAGTGAGATTAATCACATATGGTTTCTACAATGGACTTATACTTCATATATCATACTGCTTAATATAATAAAACTAGTTTCTACTAAACAGGGACTTCCTGTAGGTCAGTGGTAGGCGATAAAGGCCAGTCGCACTTCGGTTGTGGGTTCGATTCCTACAGCCTTGTCCGAAGCGATGGGCTGTCGCCCGTCCTGCAGGTTGTCCCTTTTTCTAAAACTATGTTACTATAACATCCCATCAATAATATCGAAAATCTTCTATCCTTAAACAATACTAACTTATGTCCAACATAATCCAGTCTAATCTTTAGGCTTATACATAATACTGCAGTCCACTCTCATAATATAGTGACAACGATTACCAGAGATTTAATACTGTCGTTGATCCCCACATATCATAAGATATGTCTTGTTGGTCACATTCCAAACATTCAAAGTCCTTAATCGTGTATTCTCTTGAATACCTTAGTGAAAACATGAGTGCAGTTAAAAGTTAACACTTTCCACATACCAAAATCCTAAAAATTCTATATACTCAAACCATGATATCACTTAGTCCTTATATCAATCATGAGCTCATGAATACTATCAAACATTTAATTTTCTCCTTATCCCTTCATTATGCGCATATCATCTACATTCCAAAAATATCTGAATAACCTTTCATGGATACTGGTAACATTAATCATACACTTTCAAAACACAAGGAAAGACAACAGTGTAACAATCCATAGATGTCTCTTTATTCCAAAATTACACATGATAAACATGTAATAATTCCACTACATTCTCAAACCATTGACCGAGCTTCAAAAATTCTTTCATCTCACATATCATTTGTAGTCTCTTCATCATCATCCACATAAATACTACCCATATGACCATACTGATTCTCTTCATGAGTCTTTCCCTTAGGGCATTTGTTTGCATAATGCCCATACATTCCACATTTAAAACACTTAACCATTTTTGATGTCGTAGCAATACCATTATCCTCATCCATGGTGTTAACCAACCCTTTTCCTTTGCACTTACTTGCTTTGTGTCCTTCTTTTCCACACCCAAAGCATCTTCCAGTTCCCTTGAAACATTCTCCTTGATGCCTCTTCCCACATGATTTACATAGGGGAAATTGAACTTTCTTTCCTCTATGATCATCATGGAACTCCATCTTTCTCTTATTAGTCGAGTTAGGAAACTTACCAAATTTTACTTTATTGATCATGTTGTGAGATTGCTGATTCGGCATAATAATGATGTTTGGACATCCAAATCCCATTTCATTTGGTTGCTCATGAAGAATATCATTCCATTGTCCATCATATCCTCCATTATTGTGAATCATCTTGTTTCCAGCCATTTTCTAAAACCCAAACAGAATAGTGTTAGATGCAAAAATCGTAATAAAGGAGGAGTAACTTAAATATCTATCGTCTTTGGTTTAATCTAATATCGTTACCACAGTTATAGAACTATATCCTATACGTATACTTATCCTTAGGGGCATCCCTAGACATACCTTAGAAATATCTCTAGGGATCTCACTAACGTTTTCGCATCCTAGTTTCCAAAGGTTGACTAAACCTTTCCTCTGATACCAACTGTAATGACCCGAAGCTTATCGTACATTGACATTACATTACTTTTGCGGAATACTTAGTACATAACAAAAACACACACACAAGGATCGTAATAGTTTAGTGTCTTTGGAAACTCGGAACGTAATCTTCTAATCGTGGTGAAAGATCTTCAACATCTCCCATAAATATCTTTCTCTTTTTTTTAACCTAAAACCTTTCTTTATATCCTGGGGAAAAGAAAACATAAAAGGGTGATCTCAAATGCTCAGCAAGGGAAAATAAAGGAAATAAAAATCATATCATATCTTTTTGAAAATCAAAAACCTGCAAAAGAGATCATAATATCTTAACATGGAATAAATCATAGAAGTGAAAATGAGATCCCCATAATCATAACATAAAACTTGAAACTTTGTGGCATGCACACATAATCATGGAAAATCATTTCTTGTTAGTCATGACTCATTGCCAAGACTATCTTAGTGGACAAAGTCCCTTTCTGAACCGAGTTCACTCCTCGTTTCAGTCCTGTATTACTGAACTGAAATAACCTTCCGTTCCAGCCATGTCTATCTCATGAGATATAAAATATTTACCCAATGCATTGGAGGGAGATATAGGTCCCACCCATCTTATAATGAATCCTTTCTTATGTGTGCCACATAATCATAAACCATACATCATAGCATAACCCATGTAATAAAAATGGGATTCTTAAACAACATGACATCAAAAAAAAACAATTCATATAAGATAAAGGAATTCATAAAAATGTTTCCACCACAACATAATCAAATCCATGTAATAATAGGGATAAAAACAGAACCCTTTTATTATCTTAGATGAAAAATAATTTTGATAAAACACTTGAACTCCATTCTTGAGGAAAATATCCTTTCTTCTTCAAAAAACATTTTTCCTTTCATAATATGTCATACAACTTTAAAATAAAAGAAGTTGATTAAAAATAAACTTGAAAACTTGTAAAGGAAGCTTCTTGGAAATAATGTTTTAAAAATCCATTCATGCCTTATAAGTTAAAAAAAACATTCTTCGCACTTTTGTCGGAAAAGTCAAAAAGTACCTCGTACAAAAACGACAAAAGATTCCTTTCATTTCTTTTACTAAAAACTCACCGAAGGGTAAAAATGGATTTAAACAATTGTAGGTGGATCAAAATAATATTACATATTGATGAAACATGGATGTGGATGATAAAATACACCCCAGTAAATACTTACGAATAAACAATCTTGGATAAAAATGAGATTGTGATATTTCCCTTACCTTAGGTCCAATTTGCTTTGTACGTGTCCGAAGCTCCTCTTCTTTGGAACGCTTCTTTGAATCCTTCACTTAGGGAACTAAGATTGGTCTTTGAAGAAGACCAGGACCTCTAGGATTATTCTAGGGAAGTGGAGAAGGGATTTTGGCAGGGGTTGGCCGAGCTTGAGTGCTCAATTTGGTGTGAGGAGGAGGGGGAGGAGGTGTCCTTTTATAAGGGAGGAGAGGGGCACCTTAGGAATATCTCAAAATATTATTTTATATTAAAGTAAAAATCGGTTTATAATGGTTCCAAAGGGTCTTATTTCGAAGCTAAGGTGGGGATGGGTCGAAATCCTATCAACCAATAGGATTTAGACAAGTTTAGGGTATTATTTTAACCTTATCAATTAGATTTAACTCTATGTTAAATAATTTAACTTTTACCGTGTCTTTTTGTTTTCTTTCACTATATGGTTAATAAACTTACTATAACATGCCAAACGAACCCCAAATTGTATATTATTAATACATATATCCTTATATAAGTCATTTGGCCGAAACTTAGATTTTTAGGAATAAAATAACAATTAATAATATAATATTTGATTTAAAAACTATTTTGTGTCAATTTTGACACTATTTGATATATGATTTTTGTGAAAGTCATAACCGAATTATATGTTCGAACCAAGTTGATTAAATCAACAATAATATATCATAGTAACCTAGAAAATTAGTGGAATTCATAAAAAGTCTTAAATTACATTTATTTTGGTATTTATATTATCAATTATGTCAATATTTCATTAATAAGATAATTACTGCATCATATTTGTGTCATAAATAAATTATATTATTTGATGTCTAAAAATTACAAATAAAATACCATCATGTAGGAAATCTTTTTAGCTTTCTAATGAATATTTATAGTCGAATTTATCTTATGTATAACCCCATATTAAAAATGATTTACTTATTAAACTTTGATTTTAACTATTTTAACCCTTCTTTAAATAAATTAATAATAAATGTCCTAATCTAATCCAAGTGGGCCTAAATGGTCATATTTTATTCCTAAGTTTGTTTTTGGTCGAATTACACTTGTCCAATAGAATTAGGACATGTGTTAGGGTAATATTAATATCATATTTACCCTTAGTTACCCTATTTACTATTAACCGTGGTAAAAAAAGTAAAAAGTTACTATTCACCAAAAAATTATTTTCATCTCATTGAACCACATTTTAGTCCTTGATATTAATCGTGTCTCTCGGATTTTCGAAATTCCATTCACAGAAGCGGTAAAATTAAGTTTTATGCAAAATTCAGTTTTTTCACCTACCACTTAGTGGTTTCACTATTCATAAAAAATTGAATGTTTTCAGCAAAATACCAAAATTTCACCCTAGGCTAATTTCGATATTCTGAGTCCAAAAATGAAGTCCATTTTGAAAAATAAAATTTATAAAATTTCAAAAAGTGGTTATTACTATTCATAACGGCTAGTTTTATTATTATTTTAATAGCATATCGTTGTTTAGTGAAACTCGGTATTGCGTATTACACACGCTATCGAGGAAGGTCGCGATTGCGTGTAATGCAAGGCAAGTCAAGGATGCGTGTTGTGCAAGCTCCTTTTGGTGTAGCGTACAACACAAGACATTAATAAAATTAAAAAGAATATTTTTTTTATAAAATCTTGGGCTGTTACATTATCATTGATAACAATATCTCTTTTGAACATAAAGAAAATCTTTTGAATATTTTGAGGGAGAACATCAGGGCGATTGGGTGGACCTTGGCTGACATATCAGGTATTAGCCCCTCCATTTGCATGCATAGGATTCTCTTAGAGGATGGGGCTAAACCGGTGAGACAGCCACAAAGGAGACTTAATCCCACCCTCCTGGAAGTTGTTAAAAAAGAGGTTGAGAAATTGCTCAAGGAAGGTATAATCTTTCCCATTTCAGATTCTTAGTGGGTAAGTCCAATTCAGGTTGTGCCTATGAAAACTGGTTTTACTGTTGTTAAAAATGAGAAAGATGATTTAGTTCCAATGAGGGTGAAAAACAGTTGGCGTGTGTGTATTGATTATAGGAAACTAAATCAGACCACTCGTAAGGACCATTTCCCCTTCCCATTTATTGATCAAATGCTCGAGAGACTAGCTGGGAAAACACACTATTGTTTCTTGGATGGATTTTCTGGATATTTTCAGGTTCCTATAGCTCTATAGGATCAGGAGAAGACTACATTCACCTGTCCCTTTGGAATATTTGCCTACCAGAGGATGCCATTTGGACTTTGCAACTCCCCAGGTACCTTCCAGAGATGTATGGTGAGTATTTTTTCTGATTTTATTGAGACCTGCATGGAGGTATTTATGGATGATTTTACAGTGTATGGGTCTTCATTTGATGAATGTCTAATTATTTTTGGAAAGGTGTTGAATCGTTGTATTGAGAAGAATCTGGTCCTGAACTTTGAAAAGTGTCATTTCATGGTAGAGCATGGCATTGTCTTAGGGCATGTAGTGTCAAAACATGGGATAGAGGTTGATAGATCAAAGGTAGATATTATTTCATCCTTACCATATCCTTCATGTGTGCGTGATGTTAGATCTTTCCTAGGTCATGCAAGATTTTATCGGTGCTTCATCAAAGATTTTAGTAAGATTTCTCTTCCTATGTCAAGATTACTTCAAAAGGATTCCGATTTTGTGTTTGATGTTTCTTGCAGGAATTCATTCGATGAGCTAAAACAACGTCTGACCACTCCACCTATCATACAACCCCCAAGGTGGGAGATTCCTTTTGAGCTTATGTGTGACCCCTCCAACTTCACGGTTGGAGCTGTCTTATCTCAGAGGGTAGAGGGGCATTCACATTTGATCGCCTATGCATCAAGGACACTAGATTCAGCCCAATCAAATTACACAACCATAGAAAAGGAGTTTCTTGCTGTCATATTTGCTTTAGATAAATTCCGTTCATATTTATTGGGCTCTAAAGTAGTTGTTTTTTCTGACCATGTAGCTTTGAGGTACCTCCTAAAGAAACCAGATTCAAAGCCATGACTTATCCGTTGGATGCTCCTTCTTCAGGAATTTGATATTGAGATAAAGGATAAGAAGGGATCAGAGAATTTGGTGGCAGACCACATGAGTAGGCTTACTCACACACTAGAGGATGACACCTTGGACCAGGTACCACTTCGGGACACTTTCCCTGATGAACATATCTATACCATCTCAGGTACGCATCCTTGGTATGCTGATTTAGTTAATTACATTATTTCCTATGAAATCCCAGCAAATTTGAAGAAGCATCAAGTCCAAAAATTAAAAAGTGAGTCTAGGTTTTATGTTTGGGATGATCCATACTTATGGCGCATGTGTAGTGACCAAGTCATTAAGAGGTGTGTTCCTGATCATGAGTTTGAGTCTGTTTCGCATTTATGTCATACACTTGCTTGTGGTGGACACTTTGGACCCCAACGGATAGTTAGGAAGGTTTTGGACTCTGGATTATATTGGCCTATATTATTCCATGATGCCCATGTGTTTTGTAAGTCATGCTCTCGTTGCCAACACACTGGGAACATTTCTAAGAGACATGAGATGCCCCAACAACCCATACTATTCTGTGAGATTTTTGATGTATGGGGCATTGATTTTATGGGTCCTTTTCCTAGTTCATTTGGATTTTTTTATATTTTGGTTGCTGTTGATTATGTGAGTAAATGGGTGGAGGCCAAGGCCACCAGGACTGACGATTCTCATGTTGTAGTGGATTTTGTCAAGGCTCAAATTTTCTACAGGTTTGGAGTACCAAAGGCCATCATCAGTGACCAAGGGACACACTTTTTCAATAGGAATTTTGCTTCCCTCCTTTGAAAGTATGGGGTGACACACAAAACATCAACACCATACCACCCCCAAACAAATGGTCGGGCTGAGGTTTCAAATCGTGAGTTGAAACAAATCTTGGAGAAAACCGTGCAGCCAAATAGGAAGGATTGGAGCAAGCGCTTGGATGATGCATTGTGGGATTATAGAACAGCATACAAGACCCCCATTGGTATGTCCCCATTTCGGATTGTTTTTGGGAAAGCGTGTCATCTCCCCTTGGAAGTTGAACATCAGGCTTATTGGGTTATAAAGAAATGCAACATGGAGTTGGCCCAAGCTGGAATCCAAAGGAAGCTACAAATTCAAGAGCTTGAGGAGATTAGATTATCATCATATTAGAACTCAAATCTTTACAAGGAAAGATCAAAAGCAGCTCATGACAAAACGATCCAACAAAGGGAGTTTCATGTTGGAGAGAAAGTCCTTATCTACAGTTCACGACTGAAGCTGATGCCTGGTAAGTTGCGTTCCAGATGGTTAGGCCCTTATGTTGTGACTAATGTTTTTCCTTATGGTGCATTGGAGATCACACAAGAGAACACTGGAAGGAGCTTTACAGTCAATGGGCAATGTTTGAAGAGATACATTGAGGGACTTCCTACTAATGCAGTGGATTTTATCACACTGCATGACCCCATCATCACTTGAGCACATCAGGCTGTTCCTAACCCTTTCACTTTAATATTATTTGTCCTATTTAAAAATTCTGCATTTCATGTGCATATATCATCTCATAGGTTCACATTGAGGACAATGCAATATTTTAAGTGTGGGGGAGGGAACCTTTTAGTTTAGTAATTTCAATTGCTTTCCTGTTAAAAAAAACCAAAAAAAATTGTGGGTTTTTCAAATTTTGTGTGTTTATTTTACAATTTTCTGTGTGTTTTTGAAACTTTTGGGCTGAAATGATTCTCATCACCATTTTTAAATCCATATCAATAAGTGAAACAATTTACCCCTTGAAACTAAGCTTAAATGAATGCTGAAATGACTTTGTTTCAAGTTCAAATATTTAGTAATTTCATGAAAAGTACGCTGAATTTTGAATCCCATGGCAATCTCACTGTCTTTATATTTAAAATAACTTTCTTGTGAGGCTTCTGAACCATTATTTTCATATTCTTTACATTCACCTCACTTTTTGAGAGAACCAAACCATGCTTGATTTAACCAGAATTTGATCTATTCCTGTCAAAACTTGAGGGTTTGAGGTACATATGTTTAAATGATTGAGGCATTTGTTTGGTATTAAAGCCCATATTTCAAAGAATCCTTTTTTATAATGTCCTACCTTGAATATTTAATCCTTGTAGCCCTTAGAATCCATACACATCCTGTTAGGTTAAGCCACATTACAAGCCAATTTTCCCTATCCAACCAACTCTTGAAGTGCAATTTCATAATCTAGTTGAGCTTAAGTGTGGGGGAAGCTGTCTTGTGTTGTGCCACCACATTATGTGATACTTTGGGTGGAAAATTAAATTATGAAGAGATGTGTTTGCTTCTAAATAAAGTCATTATATTGAAAGTTGTGCCTTTTCTGGAGCTTTCATGACAAGTGATGTTGTGCCTTTTCTGGAGCTTCTAATTGAGGTGGAAAGCTATGCCCATCTGAATCTTTCAAGAAAATCATGTTTGAGAAGATTGACATTTTTTATGCTGAAATGATGAATGGTGTAAACCTTTCATGACTTTTCATGATGATGGATCTAAATTGATACTATGGGGATTGAAGAGAAGACCATATTTAAGTGAAAATTAGATTAATGCAATTTTGTTTCAAAAGAGTCAAGCCCTCCTCATTCAGCCTCAGAGTTTTTCACATCTTAATCCCACCAACCGAAAGCCACAGAACAACCCTGAAAAGTCCTCATGATAAACATATGTCCTTTACTCACATCGGGTAGCGATGTAGGAATCTATCAAGCCTATGGTGACCCTTGTATGAGTTTGGATGAGAAAGACATTGCAAAAAAAATTGATATTTGAGTGATGAGAGAAAATTCAAGCGAGGTAAGTGTTTTGTGCATGGGAGGATAAATGAAGTGGAAATATATTTAATGATATAAATAGATAACTTGAAATAATTTTTTTAATGAGGCATGATATCTTTTGATTCTTGGTGGGAAATTGATTGATCTCAAGGATATGTGTTTTAAAATTGGTTTTGATTTGATATTGATGTTTACTTGACATGTGGTTTTGCCCAGGAGTGCAAAAGGGTAAGTGTGGGGGAGTTGATAAAACACTATTTTATTGAATATTTTATTGATAATAAATTATACAATTTCCTCAAATTGTGTTAAATATGTTTAATTAGAAAGTATTTGAGATTAGATCATTCATTTGAATATTTGATGAAAATTCCAGTTTTATCCTTTATAGTTCACTGTAGTATTTCAAATATAAATATTTTTCTATTTATTATTGGAATTTGAAATTTTGTAACAGTGTTACTAACTTAATTATCTACAACTTTTATTCAGGACATTAGAGCTAAAGAGTTCATTTGTTTGTTTAAATTGGGCCATGAAGTCAAAGTTGGTATGGGCTCGCTAGAATGGAGAAGCTTCTGTATTTCGACCATAACTCCTTCATATGGGACTTTATTGAGCCCAAATTTGGAGAGGAGATATAATACGCATATCCGCACATTTTATCCTTCTGGAAGGCTGGACAAGTCACGCGTTTTGGTGGTCAAATGGGCGGTGAAATTTGGCATAAAATATTTGGCCGAACTTCCACATTCACACTTGAAACCACTTGTAACCTCTCCTCCACTCCCCTCTATAAATTGGAGTTTTTCTCATTTGGAGGGGTTGAGACGTGCATTAGGAGATTGGAGTAAGAGGAGAATTTGTTTCACCCAAATTCTCCAACCATTTTAAGAGGGGTATCTCTTGAAGCAAGGATCCCCTCATCAAAGCCTCCTTCTCTTCTTCATTTTGTAATGTTTTCAATTGTGTAATAAACTTCTTAGTTCTTCTTTTATTTCTTCTCTTTTCTTCTGTTTTGTTTAAATTTATTATTCTATTAATCTTCCTCTTTGGGCTGGAATTATCGAGTAGAAGCGTTATTGGGTTATACCCATTATAATCCTTTGCACATGCAAAACACTTCTACGATGATTACACCACCCATGGAAGAGTAGTCTTTTAGTAATATATCTATATTCTACCCTATTCATTTAATTATTTTGAATCATTGAGCTACTGTAATTCACTTAATATGATCCATGAATTGTGTTTTTAAATTGTAAGAAACTAAGCAAGCAATTGAACAATTAACACAAAAACACGCGAGGTCGGGATTTTGTGTAAATTGTGAGAGCGCGATCTTAATCGGTAATACAAGACCACACGGGATAAATTTGTAGAGTTCAAATATAATCCCTAAACACAATTCATTCTCATTTCTAGAATGGATATGTGTCTTAATTTACCACTGACCATAAGCTAATCTTAGAACATCAATCAAAGCAGGGTGCTGCGATTGCATGTTCCGAAGTTAGCCTAGGGTTAAATTCACATCATCTTCGTGGTAAAGTTAATTCTCGTAGGGTTCGGGATTTAACAAATTAAGGGATCATAATTAAGTGAATGTTAATTTAAATGATAATTATTAATAATAAAGTGAAGAGGTAGAGTTATATCGATTATGCCTTTTAAATATATTTCTAAAAAAAACATCTTCTTGTTGTGTCATTTTAATCAAAATTCATTTCAAAACTAAAAACAAAAAAAAATATACAATATTCTTCCAGCAAACTTCTTATAGATTCATAAACTACAACAAACCCCAATCCTTTAAAGTAGTGCTTTTATTCTATTCTATTTTATTTTATTTTTTTAGAATACCTCTAATAAGTTGTTAAATTCACTTCCTCCTTTGAGAGACGACCTTGGTCAGCCACTCTACTGCACCTAAGTACCCCAAATCACACTAATCATTTGAGGGCGCCCACGACAGAGCTCTATCAAAAACCAAATCCAAAATTAAAATATTTTTTATTTGTCATGTTTTTTTAATAAAAAAACTGAAAAATAAGTTCATCGAGCATTTTTAGCATTTTTTTATACTAAAACTAACACCAAAACATATTATACATAATTTTTAGTGTGAGTCTTTCATAGAACCGTCACAAAAAATGGAACTCATTATATTTTAGCGTCAGTTATTACAGTAACTGACACAAAAATAGAAATTTTTTACTATTATAACATTAGTTATGTTGAACCGACTTTATAAATGTGATGTTAAAATACTTTTTCTACTAGTGAGATAATGAAATACACCGTCTATGGAGATGGTAGGTTATACGTACAAATGAACATTTTTTCCATTTTCTCAACGGAATAAAATAAATAAAGGTAAATAATATATTAAAATTATATAATAATTTTTATGTAATATATATTTAATATTTTCATTAAAATCATCCTTATTAACTTCAATGTAAACCACACTAGTGCAGAAAATGGTTTTGACATCACCATTTTTTACGTCTGTTATATATAACCGATGTGATAATCTGTGAAACATGGTTTTTTACGTCGGTTATTTTATAACCGACGTAAAAAATGCGGTGAGTATATTTTTAACTTCGGTTATTTTAATAACCAATGTTACAAATTGCACGCGTTCATTTTTTACGTCGTTTATAAATTAACCGACGTAAAAAACCAAAGGGCACGGGTTTTTACGTCAGTTATTTGATAACCAACCTAATAAACGCGGATTTTGAGGCCTTTTTTACGTCAGTTATTTTATAACCGACATAACAAAACAACCCGCAGAAGTTTTTTGCATCGCTTATTGTATAACCGACGTAAAAAACTGTGATTTTTGATGTATATTTTACGTCGGTTATTCTATAACCGACATAAAAAACCAACACACGGATTTTTTTACGTCGGTTATAAAATAACCGACGTAAAAAAAGTCATATCTGATACATTTATAATGTCGGTTATTATAATAACTGACGTTATAAATGTAAAAAAACAGTTTATAACGTCGGTTATTAAATAACCGACGTTATAAAACATTTAAAAAATTAACAAGCCCCATGGATTGTCATTTATGATTTTTTGATCGACAGTCTGGTGGCTCGTCTCTCTCGCACGGTAAACCCTAATCGGCTCGTTGATCTCGCTGCATTAAACTCATTTTTCCTTCATCGTTTATCATCTTTACTCTCCTCGAATCTATCATCTCAACTCGCAACATTAAAGTAAGCCTTCCACAAATTTATTTTGTTCGTTTTTTCCCCGAATAGTCTATATTTATGTTCTGTGATTTTAGTGTTTAAACTAGGTAAGATTCTTCCATTTCGAACCCTCTTACCTCTTTTTGCCATCATCATCTTATTTATCTTCCCCAGATCTATTAGACCGACTCGCAATATTCAAATAATCCTCAACTACTTCTATTTAGTTTGTTTTTGTTTCGCGAATGCCCGACATTGATGGTAATTTTTGTTGTCATTGACAACTAATGATTTCATTCACCAAAATTACTGCATAGAATGGTTATTGATTAAATGTACGAATTCGAAAATGATATTTCATGTGTTGTTGCTGCTTATGTTTATCCTATTTTATATGAGAATCTATTAGACATATAATGTAATGGCTGTTGACCTCTGTGGCCCTTCGATGCATCGCTATGTCTCATGATTCCAAATAAAAATGGGTTCTACTGGGGGCTTACCCTAGTATTTTTTGAGGCCTTGGCCAAGGCCTTGACAATATTTTTAAGATTTATAGAATTATCCATTACCTCATTATGATATTAGTTATTGAGAAAACCTGTGATAATTTGACTAGTTGAATATCATTGGTTATTTTTAATTATCATACGATCATTTAAGTAGCCATATTTAATAATATTTAATTCCATTTCTTTGATGCTGAAGTATATATTAAGTGCATGTGTTTTTAGTTATTCACCATGCCTAGTTTTTATATGTAAACCATTGTTGGGGGGTTTTTCGAGGGGGTGGGGGGCTGTCCAAAGGGTTGGGGGTGTCTAGGGGGTGTCCAAGGGGGTGGGTGGGTGTGGGAGGCTGTCCAAGGGGGTGGAGCCTATCCAGAGGGTTTTGGGGCTTGTCCGGGGGGTGTCCAAGGGGGTCGGGGGTGGGGGGTGGTGTCCAAGAGGGGTGGGGGTGCTTTCTAGAGAGGTGGGGTGCTGTCCAGGGGGTGGGGGGGGGGGGGGTTGTCCAAAGGGTTGGGGGGTGTCCAGTGGGGTGTCCAAGCGGGTGGGGGGTGGTGTCGAGGAGGGGTGGGGGGTGCTGTCTAGAGAGGTGGGGGCTGTCCAGGGGGAGGGGGGGGGGGTCCAAGGGGGTGGGTGGGTGTGGGGGGCTGTCCAAGGGGGTGGGGGCTTGTCCAGAGGGTTTTGGGGGTTGTTTGGGGGGTGGGGGGGGGGTGTCCAGAGGGTTGGGGGTGTCCAAGGGGGTAGGGGTTGGGGGGTGGTGCCCAGGAGGGGTGGGAGGTGCTGTCTAGAGGGGTGGGGGTCCGTCCAGAGGGTTGGTGGTGTCCAGGGGGGTGTTCAAGGGGGTGGGTGGGTGTGGGGGGCTGTCCAAGGGGGTGGGGGCCTCTCGAGAGGGTTTTGGGGATTGTCCGGGGGTGGGGGGGGGGGTTATCTAGAGGGTTGGGGGGTGTCCAAGGGGGTAGGGGGTGGGGGTGGTGTCCAGGAGGGGTGGGAGGTGCTGTCTAGAGGGGTGGAGGCTGTCCAAGGGGTGGGGGGCTATCCAGAGGGTTGGGGGGTGTCCAAGGGGGTGGCTGGGTGGCTGTCCACGAGGGTGGGGGTCTGTCCAGATGGTTTTGGGGGTTGTCCGGGGGGTAGGGGTGGTGTCCAAGAGGGGTGGGAGGTGCTGTCTAGAGGGGTGGGGGGCTGTCCAGGGGGTGGGGGGGCTGTCCAGAGGGATGTGGGGTGTTCAGGGGGGTGTCTAAGGGGGTGGGTGGGTGTGGGTGGCTGTCCACGGGGGTGGGTGTAACACCCCAAGCTTCCACGGTACACTTCTCTTTGAATAATACGGTAGCGTGTGTTGTATGCAACTTCGAGTTCTAACACACACCACAACCAATAAAAGTAGCCGTTATGAATAGTAATACCTAATTTTTGAAATTTTATAAATTTTATCTTTCCAAATGGACTTCGTTATTGTATTCAGAATATCGAAATTATCCTAAGTTGAATTTTTTTGTAATTTTCTGAGAACGTCCAATTTTTTTATGACTAGTGAAAATAATTAAAAACAACTCTATTAATCAAAATAATTTATAGTGATAATTATACTGTTGAGTTGTTTTAAAGTATAATTAGAATATATTTTTACCATTTTATCCAATGTTGTTCATTAGAATTAATTTAACATTGAAATTGGACATAGACAATTGTCAATCTTTTGATATATATTGTTTCTTAAAAACACGCTATTTGTTGTGACAGCGGGAATTAATTATAAAATTAATTAATGAAACTTATATGTTTGGAATTTTTTAAACTAGACATCATTTTTGAATTCAGAATATCTATTATAGCTTAGGGTAAAATTTTGGCATTGTTCTGAAAAACTTCAATTTTTGATGAATAGTGAAACCACTAAGTGGTAGTTGAAAAACCGATTTTTCGTTTAAATGAAACATTACCACTTCTGTGATTTGATTTTCAAAAATATGACATACTTGGTTGTCATTAGGAAGAAAAATTTTGTTCAATGGGATTAAAATAATTTTTTTGTGAATAGTAACTTTTAAGCTTAATTAATCGCGATTAAAGGTAATTAGTGTAATTTAAGGTAAAGATAATGTTATAATAATATGAAATGACCTTTAAACTTGTCCTACCTCTATTGGATGAGTCATGGATGACCAAGACAATCCATGGGTTAACTTGGGGACCCTATAGAGCCACTTTGGTGAGAAAATGACATTAAAAACTTTTTATTTAATGTTCAAATAAAAATGTCACAAACATGAGTTGTTTTACTAAAACAATTTTTAAATGGGGTTATACAATTCATATTTTTGACTATAAATATTCATTATAAATATAAAAATATTTCCTACATCATGATATTTTTTTATAATTTTTAGACATTAAATAAATAAAATTATTTATGACACCATGATGATGAAGCGATTACCTCATTAATTAACGATTTTAATAAAATGGAAGGATAATGTAAAATATAAGAATTACACTTGTCCAAAGCCTATTGGATGAGTATATTTAGAACCCTTATGACCTTATCCTAGAAATATATAAGTTTGGGACCTTTAAAATCCGAAACTCATTATATAATAAAGTAACATTTCATTACTTTCCAAGAGTGCCCCTCCTCTCCCCTTATAAAAGGCCCCCACCACTACCACATTATTTACACCATCCAAGCCATTTGGATCGTCCAACCTCTGTCCAAATACTCTCTCAACTTCCCTTTATTACTCCTAGAAGCCTCACTTTGGGCAGAAGTCTTCCCAAGGAATCCTTTGAGCTCAAATTAAAAAGAGTTACCCTTTTTAAAGGTAGTGTTTTCTCTTGTGTTCTTATGTTTTATTTTGCTTCTCCAAACCCCTAGACTATTTTTATTCATTTCTTTTGTAACAACACCAGTATCCTCAATATAATAGGATGTTGTTATAAAAAGTATTTGAGCTACACTTACACACACCTACATCTAATAGTTAAAGAACATACTGTTTCTGTGGTTGGAAAATTTCTGCCTCACGAAACGATGATTGTTCAACACTCATATAACACCTTCAAAGGTGGCCATTAATATGTAACTATATTTACATATGATATATGATATATTTATGTTTTACTTAAGATTCTGTATTTTTCATTTATGGCATACCTTTATGGTTTCCATTATGGGTAAACGCGATAATTTCATTTTAGGAAGTGCAGACTACCGCCCCCTCAAAGTGATTTGAATCGTTAATGCCATATGTGGGATGTATGAAGGATGGATTAAATGATATTATATATGATATTATGCTGGAATTATAATATAACTTTATATAATTATGATTTAATTCCATTAAATATGAAATAGAAATGAAAGTAGCGTTCATGTGTACGTACAACTTACCGTCTCCATGAACGGTGCATTTCATTTCTTACCTCTAAATGTTACGTAATATTATGAATGAATGTATATAATTTATATATATGATATATTTTATATCTACATCATGAATATAATTCGGGATATAATGGATATTTTACCACATGAAAAACTTGTAATTATAAGAAGTTTATTTTTGACTCAAGTACCAAAGATCGACAAAATGACCGTTATTAACTTAAATAATTACATAATGTTCATAACATGGTAATAAGTAATATAAAAGGATTAATGAACATAAAAAATGTTCTTAATCAAGTAGAAATTAACTCTAGTTTATTATTCAGGAGATTAAAGAATGATCGAGTCAAGTCGGACATGAGGTAAGGGAACTTCTTAACCCAATTTCCATTCTTTGGGTTAATATCCTACTTTTAAATTATGTCATGATATTATTTTGTCCTATCTTGTATTTGTAATTTCTTTGTGTGTACTTATAGTTAATAAACCTAATAGATCTATTTTATTTAAAGAAATGATCTTTGTAAGGGACTTCATCTCAATCTCCTTTCATTGAGGCATACTTTGTTTTATACACAACTTACTTTTATACGGTGTATAAAACCCTTTGACTTTTACGTTTATTCAAAAGGTATATTTTTATATGAAGCATTTTCACTAAATGACAAAAGGAATGTTTTATCTTATGTATGCGGCGACAATGACTTCGCCGCCACCGTGACCATTATTTGATTTTCGGCTTCCTCTACAAGCCATAGTTTTTTTAAATGAAAAATAAATACCATGTTTTACAATTCGTTTATTTTGGTATTAAAAATGGTTTTGAAAGTGTTTTTATTATATCAATGTGTTGTATTGATATCTTGTGATTAAAATGTGGAAATTTTATGGTTTTTATGCATGTTTTATGTGATACGATTATGTTATGGTTTAGATAATTTTAAACCTTTTCATATAAGGAATGCATTGGACTTAATAAGTGACAGGTGGAGCCCGCTATAGCTCCTCGATTCATCGGCAGGTCTCATGAGACAAACTAGTGTCTTGGAACGAGGCCTTGACAAAATCTTATTTGTAGTCTTGGCATGAGGCCTTGGCTACGTGGTTATGATAGTCTGGCATTATGCATTCCATCATTATGAAAGTGGTTATTGATATTGCATGTGATTATTCGACCAGTAGAATATCCATGTGGATAAGTAAATGAAATTATTTCATTTTACTTTTTCCATATTATGTTGAAGTTCATGTTTAAAAGGATTTTGTTTAGTTATACATTGCCTTAAATGCTTAGGTTTATTTATGAAAGGTTCCACTATATTGTTATCCTTACTGAGAATCTGAGCTCACCCCTTTCAATGTTTTAATATTTTCCTGGATGTGAAGAAGTATTTTATGAATGACCCGCAGGGATAGTCAGAAGGGGATATGAGTGTAGAAAATGGAGACTATGTTATTTTAGTTTTTCACTTTATGATGTAATGTAACATTTATGAATGTATCTAGTGTTTCTAAGGCTACTAAACTAATCGTTCTTTCGAGACTTGATCTTTTGTGATCATGCCAATGTTACGCAGTAATGCACCGACTCTGGGTAACTAGGGTCGGGGCATTACAGTTGGTATCAGAGGCATTTTAGTACTAACCTTGGAAGTTATATTTAGATACTCTGATTAGAGCACATAGCCCAAACATAGACTTTGAAGATTAGTATAGAAGAAATTCTAGAATTTTGGTATTATAAATATTTTGTGAGTTTTCCAAGCAATACATCCCTGTCTGGATACGAGCAGGTAGAGGTGGATCTGGAACAAATGTACCTATGGGTAAAACCCAAAAACACCGCTTTGAGCTAGACTCGAATAGGAACTGGTGCATGACAACGGGCCTTGCTGCACTCTTGGTTACGACACTCCCAGGGGATATGCTTAGGATAATTCTCGTTTTCTTTACAAACCACTATGAAGGGTTATGAGTATATACCTCCTCAAAGAAATTTTTTTATGATTATGGATTATATTCATAAATATTTCAATTTATGTTAAGTGTTTTACAAGTATAGAATTATGTATTTTAATTCATAAACTGACCTAGTTTATGCCATTGTATAGAAATGGCGCCATGTAGAAGGATTGTGAACTCCAGCAATAAGTATGATCCAAAGAGTAAGAAGGATCATATCTTCCATGGTATTCAGACAACATTTAGAAGGGAAATAGTCTCCCATGTATTCTCAACGTATGAAGAAATAGTATCATGTGTTAATAAGATAAGTAAAGAATTCTCTGAGTCCTATGGATTTGAATGGAAGCAAGAGAAGAAAAGGATGATGGATAAAGGGAAGAGGGAAAAGAAGATTTTCCCAATATGTGATAACTGTGGGAAGAAACACCTTGGGACTTGCCTGAAGGGAATGAGAGTTTGTTATAAGTGTGGAGAAAAAGGACACCAAGTGTGTGACTGCAAGGGTAAGAAAAAGTTTTCAAATGTACAATGCTTCATCTGCAAGGAGTGGGGACACTATGCAAACCAATGTCCAAATCACCAGAGTATTCCCCAAATGATTTTATTGGATAATAATCAGGTTATGATACTACCACAGATGAGGAGGAATGATTAGAGTTCTTATGTTGTTATTAGAGAATTTTTTCATTTGAGTTTTGTATCAATGATGTACTGGTTATAATAATTATGGAGTATATAAGGATTGTACTCTAGTACTATTTCATCAAGGAATTGAGATTGTGTGGAACCAAGAAAAGTGACTCCACAACAGGTTAAATTTTTGGAAAATATATGGTTGAGAGAAAGATAAACCATAATATGATTCTGATACCGAGATAGTGATTTTGGAATAATACATGATTGATTTGGATAAATTATATTGGATATTCTTAACTTCCTTGAAAATGATTAATGATTTGTATACATTTTTGGATAGAAGGAGTATATATAGTATTATATAAGGAATAAGGGATCATGAATGTAATGAATAAGGATTTATGGTAATTCAGGATGTTGCAGTGTTTTAAAAGAATACATTATGAAGGTGTTCACATGTTGTTACGTGGAAAAAAGGATCTTCATTATGTTTACCTTACTTATAAAATTTCGACTGTGAGTTGGACAGAAGTATT
The DNA here is from genome assembly GCA_963277665.1 of Viscum album. Classification (NCBI taxonomy): domain Eukaryota; kingdom Viridiplantae; phylum Streptophyta; class Magnoliopsida; order Santalales; family Viscaceae; genus Viscum; species Viscum album. The sequence goes on along the minus strand of OY728146.1, from coordinate 634,405,455 downwards.
TTGGATAACTATAAAGGTTGGAATGGATTAATTTGAACCTTGGATAGTATTGTTTAAGGTTAAAACATTTCTGAATAATATTTTTGGAATATTATAATACTATAGTTTTAAAAAAGGACAACCTGTAGGTTGGGGGATAACCCGTTGCGTCGGACAAAGCTGTAGGAATCGAACCCACAACCATAGTGAGACATGCCTTTATTACCTACCACTATCCTACAGGAAGTCCCTGGTTATTACAAAATAGTTTTCCTAATCTAAATGGTATGTGTTAGGATTTGGAACCTTATACAATTAGGATAAATAGAATATTTTTGAGTTCTATTACCTTTTATAGTGAAAGATGGGTTTGTGGTAAAAATTTATTAAAGAATGAAAGTCTACATGACAAGTATGTATATTCCCTTACGTTCTTAGTAAATATTCTAAATAAATTCCTCAACTTTATAAAAGGTAACTTAAAACAAAAATGTTGCTGGTTAACTTTTCCAACCAGGGATTCAATGACCGTTTAAATAATCACAAGTTTGTGATTTTCTTGTGGTTAACCTTCTCCTAATCATGTTTTCTACAACTCTCCATCAGACCTTGATGGTTTTTTTCTTCCATATCCATATTTTCATAGAATCCTAGTATGGGCTATCTCGGGTGACCTTTGTACTTATCTTTCTATCTTTTAAAGTTATATTTTTATTAACCTTATTTCTGATGTGGGTTTTACACAAAGGTATTTCCTATATTCAACCTTTTATTTTCATAGAAAAATTTAAAATTGCGAGGACGCAATTATTTGAAGGAGGGGAGAATGTAACACCCCAAGCTTCCATGGTACACTTCTCTTTGAATAATACGGTAGCGTGTGTTGTACGCAACTTCGAGTTCTAACACACACCACAACCAATCAAAGTAGCCATTATGAATAGTAATACCTACTTTTGAAATTTTATAAATTTTATCTTTCCAAATGGACTTTGTTATTGAATTTGGAATATCGAAATTATCTTAAGTTGAATGTTTTGTAATTTTCTGAGAATGTCTAATTTTTTATGAATAGTGAAAATACTTAAAAACAACTTTATTAATCAAAATAATTTATAGTGATAAACTATACTATTGAGTGGTTTTAAATTATAATTAGAATATATTTTTACCACTTTATCTAATGGTGTTCATTATAATTAATTTAACATTGAAATTGGACATAAACAATTGTCAATCTTTTGATATATATTGTTTCTTAAAAACACGCTATTTGTTGTGACAGTGAGAATTAATTATAAAATTAATTAATGAAACTTATATTTTTGGATTTTTGTAAAATAGACAACATTTTTGAATTCGGAATATCAATTATATCTTAGGGTGAAATTTTGGCATTAATCTGAAAACTTCAATTTTTGATGAATAGTGAAACCACTAAGTGGTAGTTAAAAAACTAATTTGTCGTTTAAATGAAACATTACCACTTCTGTGATTTGATTTTAAAAAATCCAACATAAATGATTGTCATTAGGAAGTAAAATGTGGTTCAATGGGATTAAAATAATTTTTTGGGGAATAGTAACTTTTAAGTTTAATTAATCGCGATTAAAGTTAATTAGTTTAATTTAAGGTAAAGATAATGTTATAATAATATTAAATGACCTTTAAAATTGTCCTAAATTTTTTGGATGAGTCATGGCCGACCGAGAAAATCCATGGGTCAACTTGGGGACCCCATGGAGCCACTTTGGTGGGAAAATGACATTAAAAACTTTTTATTTAATGTTAAAATAAAAATGTCACAAACATGAGTTGTTTTACTACAGAAATTATAAAATGGGGTTATACAAGTAATATTTCGGACTATAAATATTCATTAGAAAGATAAAAAGATTTCCTACATCATGATATTTTTTTTATAATTTTTAGACATTAAATAAATTAAATTATTTATGACACCATGATGATACAACGATTACCTCATTAATTAACGATTTTAATAAAATGGAAGGATAATGTGAAATCTAAGTATTAGACTTGTCCAAAGCCTATTGGATGAGTATATTTCGAACTCTTATCACCTTATACTAGAAATATATAAGTTTGAGACCTTTAAAATCCTAAACTCATTATATAATAAAGTAACATTTCATTACTTTCCAAGAGTGCCCCTCCTCTCCCCTTATAAAAGGCCCCCACCACTACCATCTTATTTACACCTTCAAAGCCATTTGGATCAGCCAAAATTTGCCCAAATACTCTCTAAACTTCCCTATCTTACTTCTAGAAGACTCACTTTGGGAATAAGTCTTCCCAAGGAAGCCTTTGAGCTCAAATCAAAAATAGTTACCTGTTTTAAAGGTAGTGTTTTCTCTTGTGTTCTTATGTTTTATTTTGCTTCTCCAACCCCCTAAACTCTTTTTATTCATTTATTTTGTAAAAACACCAGTATCCTAAATATACTAGGATGTTTTTATAATAAGGATTAGAGCTACACTTACACACACCTACATCTAATGGTTAAAGAACATACTGTTTCTGTGGATGGAGAATTTCTGCCTCACGAAATGATGATTGTTCAACACTCATATAACACCTTCAAAGGTGGCAATTAAGATTTCACTATATTTATATAAGATATATAATATGTTTATGTTTTACTTAAGCTTCTGTATTTTTCATTTATGTCATACCTTTATCGTTTCCATTATGGGTAAACGCGATAATTTCATTTTTGGAAGTGCAGACTACCGCCCCCTCAAAGTGATTTGAATCGTTAATGCCATATGTGGGATGTATAAAGGATGGATTTGTTAAGTTAAAAGTCTTCTTTTTGACTTCTATATCATGTTTTGGAAATCAAAAATTCATTCTATCATGTTTTGGAAATTATATTTGTCTTCTATCATGTTTATCGTATCGTACAATACTGATCGTACTGACTCTGTCAATCGTATCGTACTGACTCTGTCAATCGTATCATACTGACTCTGTCAATCGTATCGTACTAACTCTGTCAATCGTATCGTACTGACTCTGTCAATCGTATCGTACTGACTCTGTCAATCGTACCATACTGACTCTGTCAATCGTATCGTACTGACTCTGCTATTCAGATGTTCATTATTTGTTTTGGTACTTAGTCAAAAACACTCATTGCTATGAATCATACTCATGTTTTACTTTTCTATATATCTCTTGTCTTAACAAAACGATGTCGTTGAGTTAGTTACAAACTAATCAAAACGATGTCGTGCTTTCTGTTTCAATATGACCATTGGAGGCAATATGACCGTTGGAACCCGAGGCCTATAAATAGGAGGTCATTTGAAGCTGAGACAACAACGATGAACGAAGAGAACGAATGAAGAGACTCTGTGAACTACCAAGATTCTAGAGAGAGACACTGTGACTTCTCTCATCTTCCTTGTGCGTCCGATCATCGTATCGAGGGCTTTCAAGTAATTGAAAGATAGAGGTGCTGATTACCTACAAAATCGAGGGCTGTCGGGGATAGGCAGACAGACGTGCCGATCATCGTATCGAGGGCTGCCAGGGATAGGCAGACAGACGTGCCGATCATCGTATCGAGGGCTGCCGGGGATAGGCAGACAGACGTGCCGATCATCGTATCGAGGGCTGACAGGGATAGGCAGACAAACGTGCCGATCATCCTATCGAGGGCTCACCAAGGTGTTGGTGAGACAGACCTTTTATCCTAGGTGAAAGGATAACCCTTCTCTTTGGGTTAAAAGAATTGTAATACTTTTACATTTCCGCTGTTACTTGTATTAGAAAGGGATTTGAATTGTTTTCTTTCTTCTTTACATATTCAATTGTAATTGTTTCAATTACAATCATTCTATTACATTTTGTATTGATTTATTCTATTCGCTTTAAGGTAGAATCATTCATCTTTGTATTACTTTGATTATTGTGTTCATCTTGAATACAATTGTTTTACATTACATTAGTATTACAATACATCATACCTTTTTATATTCAATACAATTGTGGGTGTTTGTATTTGTATTAGTTTAAGATCATTTAAACTAATCTCTTAGTAGCTAAAACTCAAAGGTTCTAAACCTACAATTCACCCCCCTCTTGTATTGTTCCTTCTAATAGACATATATATCTACTATTCGATCCAACAATTGGTATCAAAGAAGGTTTTCCACTGATTTGTATTACTAGCTTTATTTCTTATTACTATCTTGAATACTTACTACACTAACGTGTGGAGTGGAAAAGTTGTTTTTGTTGTATTAGATGGCAGGAATGAATATTGGATCAATAGATAATCTGAATCTTTCTAGACCACCGATCTTTGATGGGAATGATTATGAGTATTGGAGAGATCGTATGAAGACTTTCGTTATCAATACTGGTGTAGAAAATTTTATTATGCTTACTGGGGGTTACAAAATTCCTGACAAAGAAGTTAGCACTTTCACCAACCAAGAGAAGCAAGAATATCAACTGAATTACAAGGTACGCAATACTTTATTATGCTCTATGACCAGGAATATATATAGTCAGATATCTTCATGTAAAGAAGCCAACTGTATTTGGAAGAAATTAGAAGTTACTCATTTTGGTACATCCAAGGTTATAGAAACAAGGAGAGAAATGCTTCGAGCAGAGTATCATGGATTTGTCTTTCCTTATGGAGAACCAGTATGTAAAGTTCAAAAAAGGTTTATGACAATTGTAAACAGCTTACAATCTATGGGAGAAAAATATCTTGATAATGAAGCTCTTGTTGATAAGATTATAGATATTATGCCAAATGAATGGGAGTCAAAAAGAACAGCTATTGATGAAAATAGAAAAGTTTCCCAGATTACTCTTGATGAACTCTTTGGAAATCTTCTACAGCATGAGACAAGAATGAAGAGAGATGCTGATTTCAATAAGAAGAAGAGTGGGAATGGAAGTGTAGCTTTTGCATCTAAAGCTAAAACACTTGAAAGGCTTAGAAGGTCTAAATCCAAGAAAGTTGTTATATCTAATTCAAGTGATTGTAATCTTTCGGATAATGAGTTAGCCAATCTTGCTCGAAGGATGAACAAGATTGTGGGAAAGAAAGATTTTCAATATAGATTCAAAAAGAAAGACAGGAAAGATAGGAAAGATTCAGAGGTAACTTATTATGAATGCAAGAAAGCCGGACATATAAGGCCTGATTGTCCTTTACTGAAGAGGAAAGATAGAAAAGAGAAGCACTCTGAAAGAAACAAGAAAAGGTTTTATAAGACAAAGAAAGTCTTGAAAGCAAATGATACGTGGAGTGCAAGTGGTAGTGATTCCTCAGATGATTCTTTAGAATATGAGACATCAGGACAAAGAAATATTGGACTTCTAGCCAAACTACCAATTGAAGATCATTGTCTCATGGCTAAGGTACATAATGCTGAAGCTATTACAAATGTCTCTTTAAATGCAAATTATATTGATAATAGATATTATGAATCTTCAAATGATGAATCCTCATCATTAGAGGATGGTACATTACCTTCTTTTGAATAGGTCTCTAGATTTGCTAAATTACTTGAAAATGAAAATTCTAAACTCAAAAAGAGATTTGAAAAAGCAAATTCTAGAATTTCAATTTTAACTAAAGAAGTATCAGATCTTTCTAAAGATCTTGATGTGAAAACTTCTGATTTTGAAATCATTTTAAAAACCCTTGAGAAAGTTAAATCTGATAAGGATAAACTTTCTAAAGATCTTGAAACTGTAATTTCAAAGAAAAATATTTTAGAGTCTAACTCTCGTTCAAATTCAAATGTTTTAGAAAACAAGAATTTGGTTTTAAAACTAAAGTCAGAGATTTTATCTTTGAGGAAATGTTTGTCAAACTTTACTCAAGGAAAAGAAAAATTTGACAGGATGTATTCTCAAATTAGACCTTTGAGAAATCGTTCTGGTCTTGGTTATACTTATTCCAAACCTGTTTTTAGCAATAACTATTTTGTTCCTCAAAAAACCATTTTCTGTTCTAAGTGTCAATGTGGTGGACACTGGAGAAGAGATTGTTCTCTTAACAAAACTCAATCTTTAGTATTTCATAAAGCTCATTTTGAAAAACAAATTTGGATTCCTCAAATTCTTTTATCTAACCCGTCTGGATCCAAACAAGTTTGGATTCCGAAAATCTAATTGTTTCTTTTTCAGGAAAACGAGAAGTGTACTAATAAGAACATTTGGTACAAGGATAGTGGTTGTTCTTGACATATGACTGGAAACAAAAATCTTTTTGAAAATGTTATCAAATCAAAAGGTGGAAAAGTTACCTTCGGAGATAATGATCGAGGAAAGATTGTTGGTATAGGTAATATTGTTTTTCTTGGAAAAGTTCTTATTTTAAATGTTTTGTTTGTTAAAGGTCTTAGGCACAATCTCATCAGCATAAGTCAATTATGTAATGAAGGTTACCTTGTGAATTTTAAAAATGATAAGTGTCTAGTTCACAATTCCAAGGATGAGTTCATTCTATCTGCCCATAGGCAAGAGAATGTTTACACTATTAACTTAGAAGTCCTTAGGAACCAAAACTTACCTTGTTTAAGGGTAATAGAAGACCAATCGTGGCTATGGCATAGGAGACTAGGACACTGTAATATGAGAAACCTAAGAAAACTCTCAAAGAAAGGACTTGTAAAAGGGTTACCGGACCTTAGATATGATTCTTCAAAAGTCTTTGATCCTTGTCAATTTGGCAAGCAACATAAAACTAGCTTTAAATCAATTAATGAAGTCTCAACTTCTAATGCGTTACAGCTTGTGCATATGGATCTGTTTGGTCCTTCACAATCTGGAAGTAGTGGAGGTAAATACTATGTATTCGTTTTAGTTGTTGACTTTACTAGATTTACATGAGTCTATTTTCTCACAAATAAATCTGAATCCTTTTCCTATTTCAAAACTTTTAGAGCCCAAGTTAAAAATGAGAAAAACCTACCATTGATAACTATTCATAGTGATCATGGTGCTGAATTTCAAAACTCAGATTTTGAAACTTTTTGTAGTAAGAAAGGTATTACTCACAATTTCTCAGCTCCAAGAACTCCTCAGCAAAATGGTGTTGTTGAAAGAAGAAATCGTATTCTTCAGGAAATGACTCGAACCATGTTGAGTGAATACTCAATTGCTAAGCACTTTTGGGCTGAAGTTGTTAGTACTTCCTGTTATACTATAAATCGTGTTTTAACTAGACCATTTCTTAATAAAACCCCTTATGAGTTATGGACTGGCTGAAAACCTAAAATTTCATACTTCAAAGTTTTTGGATGCAAAGTATTCATTCTGAATACAAAAGATAATCTCCACAAATTTGCACCAAAATCTGATGAAGGAATCTTTCTAGGCTATTCTACAACCTCAAAGGCTTATAGAGTTTTCAATAAAAACACTTGTACTGTTGAGGAAACAGTACATGTAAAATTCGATGAAACTGATCCTTTTGTTTTCAACCAACCCAATCCTACATCCTCGGATGTGTTTTCTAAAAATGTTTATCAACCTTTATTAGAAGAACATTCTGATAAGGAAAATGTTCAAGAAAGTATTCCTGAAACATTTACCACAGAAGTTTTTCTACCATATGTTGATGAACAGGTTTTACAAAACCCAAATCAATTGTTTCTTAGGAATCATCCCAGTGATAACATCATTGGTGATATAAATCAACCTGTAAGGACCAGAAATTCCTTAAGAAATGAAATAGAACATCTTGCTTTTCTTTCCCAATTTGAACCTAAAAGTCCAAGTGAGGCCTTAGGTGATGATGATTGGATCAAAGCAATGCAAGATGAACCAAATGAATTTGAAAAAAATCAAGTCTGGACTTTAGTTGAAAGACCTAAATAAACAACTGTGATTAGTGTAAAATGGGTTTTCAGAAACAAGTGTGATGAAAATGGAATCATTGTAAGAAATAAAGCAAGACTTGTTGCTAAAGGCTATAATCAACAAGAGGGAATAGACTATGAAGAAACCTATGCTCCTGTAGCTAGACTTGAATCTATTCGTATTCTATTAGAATTTGCAGCATATTTCAATTTCAAACTATTTAAAATGGATGTCAAATGTGCTTTTCTAAATGGTTTTGTTCAAGAAGTAGTTTTTGTAGAACAATCTCCTGGTTTTCAAGACCCAAAACATCCTGATCATGTTTTTAAACTTACCAAGGCTCTATATGGTCTTAAACAAGCCCCTAGAGCATGGTATGATAGAATTACAGGATTTCTTTTACAAAACAATTATACAAAAGGTACAGTAGATCCAACTCTTTTTATCAAAATGGAAAACAAAAATGTTTTGATTGTCCAAATCTATGTTGATGACATCATATTTGGATCAACTCAGAAATCTTTAACTGATTCTTTTGCAAAATTAATGAAATCAGAGTTTGAAATGAGTATGATGGGTGAGTTAACATTCTTTATAGGTTTTCAAATTTCTCAAAAACCAGAAGGAACTTATATATCTAAACATAAGTATATTAAAGACTTACTCAAAAAGTATGGATTTGACAAAACTAAAAGTATTAGCACCCCAATTGGTACCTCAAATACTCTTGATCTTGATGAAACTGGGAAAAAAGTAGATCAAACAAATTTTAGAGGTATGATAGGGAGTTTGCTATACTTGACAGCCAGTCGACCCGACTTTATGTTTTCTGTATGCTTATGTGCAAGATATCAATCTAATCCAAAATAGTCTCACTTAAAAGCCGTAAAGAGAATCTTTCGGTATTTAAAAGACACTATGGATTTAGGTCTTTTCTACTCTTCTGGAAATGATTTTGTTTTAAAAAGTTTTTCAGATGCTGACTTTGGTGGTTGTAGAATGGATAGAAAAAGTACATCTGGAACATGTCATTTCTTAGGAGATTCTTTGGTTTCTTGGTCCTGCAAGAAACAACACTCAGTAGCACTCTCCACTGCTGAAGCTGAATATGTAGCAGCTGGAAGTTGCTGTGCTCAAGTATTGTGGATGCAGCACACACTCACTGACTATGGTTTGAGTTTCTCCAAAACTCAAATTCTTTGTGATAATACAAGTGCCATAGCTCTTAGTAAAAACCCAGCACATCACTCACGTTCAAAACACATAGATGTTAGGCATCACTTTCTTAGGGATCACACACAAAAAGGAGATATTGTTTTACAATTCATCGGAACGCAAGAACAACTTGCTGACATTTTTACAAAACCTTTACCTTCCGATAGATTTGAATTTATAAAATAGAATCTAGGAATGATTACATTAAAATAATCATTCATATCTACTTTCTGTTTTACATCTCTCCTAATAGTAGGAAACTCCTCGTAGAAAGGGGGAGGACATTTCTTTCTATGTCTTTATGTTTTCTCTTATCTTATGATCTTTAACTATTTACTCTCAATATGTGTATCTTTTTCTGTTTATCGTATTGACAGTTTTATTGTTTCGTTCATTTTTCTTGTTTATCATATTGACAGTTTCATAGTATCATTTACTATCGACCGATGATGGTAATCAAATTCTTTTCCATCGTACCAATCAATCAATAGTATTGAATCCACCAATGATGGTATTGAATTTCTTTTCCATCGTACCAATCAATCAATAGTATTGAATCGACCGATGATGGTATTGAATTTATTTTCCATCGTACCAATCAATCAATAGTATTGAATCGACCGATGATGGTATTGAATTTCTTTTTCATCGTACCAATCAATCAATAGTATTTAATCGACCGATGATGGTATTGAATTTATTTTCCATCGTATCAATAGTTTTGTATCGACCGATGATGGTAATGATTTTCTTTTTGAATCGACCGATGATGGTATTGAGATTGTTTTCCATCGTACTGTCAGTTCGTGGTAACGAGATTGTTTTCCATCGTATTGTCAGTTCATAGTAACAAGATTGTTTTCTGTCGTACGTTCAGTTCATAGTAATGACTTTGTTTTCCATCGGCTTGATGATGTTTTTTTTGTTTCCTTACGATTGTATTTTCTTTTGATTGATATCAAAACCAACAATTACCTTATGTTATCCGACAGGTGTCTTTTTCATTTTTAATTTTTTTTTCTCATTGTTTTAATCCTAACCATTGATCTGGTTTGCTCTAATCTTGATCGTAGAAGATCAATGGTCACCCTTTTTCAACCGTAGAAGATCAACGGTCACCTCTTTATCGCCTATAAATACCCCCCTCCCCAAACCCACATTGATTTTTCAGAAATTGATGCGAAGCTCTGCTCCACCAGCTCTAAATCATCGTACGATCTTCTCATCGGCAGAACCTTTATGTCTCAATCCTCTGCTAATACTCCCGCCGAAATGTCTTCAAAGACTTTTACAGAGAAAGACTTTAAAAGAGAAAGGTTAGTATCTCGAGACTTTTTCGATACGTACGATTCTACAATCAGGAGGATCATTTTGTTTCAAGGATGGGAACATCTGTGTGTTGAAAAGCCTGATTCTCAAGATCCGGTTCTTTTTGATGAAGTTTGTCAGTTTTATAAAACCGTTTCTTTCGACAAAGACATGACTATAAACTTTGTTGTGTACGATAGAAAATTGTCTATGTCTGTGAAACAAGCGGCACATTTTCTCAATGTTTCTGTAGAAGGGGATTCTTTCTGTCCATCGCACAAACTACCAGAGGAAGTTGGTACGTTTAATAGAGAAAGTGCTGAAAAGACTTTGTTTTTTATTAATGAAGAAAATAGAAAAGTGTCTCATCTTTCTCCGGACAATCGTTTTGTAACTTTATGGATGCAAGGTTTTCTTATCCCAAGGAAAGGGGATAGAGAAACTCTAAAAGTTTCTAATATCTTTATGCTTGACTATCTTGTGAATATGAGAAAAGTGAATCTAATGGGATATGTTTTTGAAACAATTAAGAATGTCAAGATAGGAGGGATTAAGTCCCAGATGATTATGTATCCAGTTATCCTTACGAAATTCATTCTTGAGAGTATGAAGTTTTGTAACATTCCTTTGAAAGGAAAACCCATGGATTTGAGGCCATCATGGATTAGTAAGAGTACGATGAAAAAGCTGAATGTTTGTTTTGATCAGAATTCAAAACTTTTTGTCAGAGATGTAGAAGCTGAATTGGCTCAGAATCAATCAGCACCTATGCCAGCCAAAGACATTCAATCTACCGGTGTTACTCAAAAGTCTGATCTGCAAACCAGTTCAAAGCCGAAGAAGAAGCCAAGGTACAGTAAGGAAGTTGTAGCAAAATGGAGAAAGGATAAGGAACAGAGAAAGGAAGGTGATTCGAAGTTCGGTCTTGATCCTGCTGAGGCTTTTGCAGAAAGAGTAAGGGTAGAAGAAACCCTTCAGGATGAAAAGAAGAAGAAGCTTCTTTTAAAAAGAAAGGCTCAGGACTTTGATGTCTCTAAAATCTTGAAAGCAGTTGAGGATGCCAGTGCCCAATTAACAGAATAAGTGCACCAAGAGCCCATCGTACAGAGTCTCCCTGAGGAAGGAAAACAAAAACAAGTGATGGAAGAGATAGAAGAAGTGGAAGAAGAAGAAGGAGACTTTCTTTTAGAATTTCTTCAAAGTTCAAAGAAGAGTAGAGAGGAATCGGTTCAAAAGCTGAGTGAAGGTGTTCAACAAACTCCTCATGCCGATCAGGAACGATATCCGGACAGAATGTCATCTCAAGAAAAGCAAGGTACTCAATCTTCTCATTCTGATAAAGTTGTTGTCATTAGTGACAAAGTGGAAGAATAAAGAAATCAGAAAGAAAAAGCAAAAGGGAAACAGCCAGTTGTTGATTCAAGCAGATCGTATGAACTAGCATCGTACGATGAAGATACTGATTCAGAGCATACAATCTCTCTCAAGAAGAGTGATTACATTGTTCATGTTTTAAGAAGGGTTGAGAAGACTATTCCTTATTTCCTGAGGCTGGAAGGAAAGATTGATTTTATCACTGACAATCAAAAGAAGAAGTTTGGATCTGTGAAAGAATTGAGGAAGAAAGTTTTGTCAGTAGAAGCCGATTTGAAAGTTCTTTCAGAAAGCTCAGTTGCTCATAAGAAGGCTTGCAATAAGATGACCAAGTGGTCGTAAAAAATAGAGAGCTCAATCAAAGATCATGAAATTGCTATTGAAGATATAAGAAGGTTATCAAATGAGCTTGCAATTGCTTTCAACAAGCTTGACAAAGAAACGGTTGAAAGGTTGAACCTTTTGTCTTCTCAAAGAACCGATGTTCCTTTAGTGAAAGATTTTCAAGAGAGAATGAATGTTTTTCAATCAGAATTCTCGAAGGTTTCATCCGTCAAAGATGAAATGGTTTTGCTGAAGAATCAAAATTCTGTGTTATCCAAAGATAACAAGAATTTTCAAAACAGAATTGATACCCTTGAAGAAGTAATAAGAGTCCAGGAGGAGACTATCAGAAATCAAGATCAGATTTTTGCGGACCAATAAGAGATTCTCAAAACTCAGGGAGAATCAATATCTGAAGACAAGAAGGAGATCAAGAAGATGAAAGTTGTTCTTCATGAGCTTATAAAGAAGGATAAGGAAAGAGAAAACAAATGATTGTTGTATTTGTTTTCTTTTGGAACTTGTCTTTGTTTTGTAATGAATCTTATGATCCTTTTCTTTTATCCATTGTCTTGTATTGCTTTACTAACTCTTTCAGAAAATTCAAGATTACTCCTTTCTTTTTGTAAATCACAAAGGGGGAGAATATTTACAAAGGGGATAGTGTTTTATAAATGGGGAAAATGCTTTACAATGCTCTTAAGGAAAAACTACGAATACAATCCTTAGGAAAGTCCATACCTAAGGGGGAGTTAGTTGTATTCAATTTCTTATTCAGAAGAGTTTTCAATAACTCAGGGGGAGATAAGTATTTCTTGTTACATTTACTTTCTGTGTTGTGCTTTCCAAAAAGGGGGAGATTGTTAAGTCAAAAGTCTTCTTTTTGACTTCTATATCATGTTTTGGAAATCACAAATGCATTCTATCATGTTTTGGAAATTATATTTGTCTTCTATCATGTTTATCGTATCATACAATACTGATCGTACTGAATCTGTCAATCGTATCATACTGACTCTGTCAATCGTATCGTACTGACTCTGTCAATCGTATCGTACTGACTCTGTCAATCGTACCATACTGACTCTGTCAATCGTATCGTACTGACTCTGCTATTCAGATGTTCATTATTTTTTTGGGTACTTAGTCAAAAACACTCATTGCATATGAATCATACTCATGTTTTACTTTTCTATATATCTCTTGTCTTAAAAAACGATGTCGTTGAGTTAGTTAAAAACTAATAAAAACGGTGTCGTGCTTTCTGTTTCAATATGACAGTTGGAGGCAATTTGACCATTGGAACCCGAGGCCTATAAATAGGAGGTCATTTGAAGCTGAGACAACAACGATGAACGAAGAGAACGAATGAAGAGACTCTGTGAACTACCAAGATTCTAGAGAGAGACACTGTGACTTCTCTCATCTGCCTTGTGCGTCCGATCATCGTATCTAGGGCTTTCATGTAATTGAAACACAGAGGTGTCGATTACCTACAAAATCGAGGGCTGCCGGGGATAGGCAGACAGACGTGCCGATCATCGTATCGAGGGCTGCCAAGGATAGGAAGACAGACATGCTGATCATCGTATCGAGGGCTGCCGGGGATAGGCAGACAGACGTGTCGATCATCGTATCGAGGGCTGCCAGGGATAGGCAGACAGACGTGCCGATCATCGTATCGAGGGCTCACCAAGGTGTTGGTGAGACAGAACTTTTATCCTAGGTGAAGGGATAACCCTTCTCTTTGGGTTAAAAGAATTGTAATACTTTTACATTTCCGCTGTTACTTGTATTAGAAAGGGATTTGAATTGTTTTCTTTCTTCTTTACATATTCAATTGTAATTGTTTCAATTACAATCATTCTATTACATTTTGTATTGATTGATTCTATTCGCTTTAAGGTAGAATCATTCATCTTTGTATTACTCTGATTATTGTGTTCATCTTGAATACAATTGTTTTACATTACATTAGTATTACAATACATCATACCTTTTTATATTCAATACAATTGTGGGTGTTTGTATTTGTATTAGTTTAAGATCATTTAAACTAATCTCTTAGTAGCTAAAACTCAAAGGTTCTAAACCTACAATTCACCCCCCCTCTTGTATTGTTCCTTCTAATAGACATATATATCTACTATTCGATCCAACAGGATTAAATGATATTATATATGATATTATACTGGAATTATAATTTACCTTTATATAATTATGATTTCATTCCATTAAATATGAAATAGAAATTAAAGTAGCGTTCATGTGTACGTACGGCTTACCGTCTCCATGAACGGTGCATTTCATTTCTTACCTCTAAATGTTACGTAATATTATGAATGAATGTATATAATGGATATATATGATATATGTGATATCTACATCATGAATATAATTCGGGATATAATGTATATTTCACCACATGATCAACTTGTAATTATAATAAGTTTATTTTTGACTCAAGTACCAAAGATCGACAAAATGACCGTTATTAACTTAAATAATTACATAATGTTCATAACATGGTAATAAGTGATATAAAAGGATTAATGAACATGAAAAAGGTTCTTAAGAAAATAGAAATTAACTCTAGTTTATTAATTAGGAGATTAAAGAACGATCGAGTCAAGTCGGACACGAGGTAAGAGAACTTCTTAACCCAATTTCCATTCTTTGGGTTAATCTCCTACATTCAAATTATGTCATGATATTATTTTGTCCTATCTTATATTTGTACTTTCTTTATGTTTACTTATAGTGAATACACCTAATAGATATATTTTATTTAAAAAAATGATCTCTATAAGGGACTTCGTCTCAATCTCCTTTCATTGAGGCATACTTTGTTTTATACACAACTTAATTTTATACGGTGTATAAACTCCTTTGAAATTTATGTTTATTCAAAAGGTATATTTTTATGCGAAGAATTTTCACTAAATGACAAAAGGAATGTTTTGTCTTACGTATGCGGCGACAATGACTTCTCCGCCGCCGTGACCATTATTTGAGTTTCGGCTTCCTCTACAACGCATAGTTTTTTTAAATGAAAAATAAATACCATGTTTTACTATTCTTTTATTTTGGTATTAAAAATGGTTTTGAAAGTGTTTTTATTATATCAATGTGTTGTATTGATATCTTGTGATTGAAATGTGGAAATGTTATGTTTTTATGCATGTTTTATGTGATACGATTATGTTATGGTTTATGATAATTTTAAACCTTTTCATATAAGGAATGCATTGGACTTAATAAGTGATGGGTGGAGCCTTCTATAGCTCCTCGATGCATCGGCAGGTCTAATGAGACAAACTAGTGTCTTGGAACGAGGCCTTGACAAAATCTTATTTGTAGTCTTGGCACAAGGCCTTGGCTACGTGGTTATGATAGTCTGGCATTATGCATTCCATCATTATGAAAGTGGTTATTGATATTGCATGTGATTATTCGACCAGTAGAATATCCATGTGGATAAGTAAATGGCATTATTTCATTTTACTTTTACCATATTATGTTGAATTTCATGTTTAAAAGTATTTTTTTTAGTTATACATTGCCTTAAATGTTTATGTTTATTTATGAAATCTTATGCTATATTGTTATATTTACTGATCATCTGAGCTCACCCCTTTCAATGTTTTAATATTTTCCAGGATGTGAAGAAGTATTTTATGAATGACCCGCAGGGATAGTCAGAAGGGGATATGAGTGTGGAAAATGGAGACTATGTTATTTTAGTTTTTCACTTTATGATGTAATGTAACATTTATGAATGTATCTAGTGTTTCCAAGGCTACTAAACTAATCGGTCTTTCGAGACTTGATCTTTTGTGATCATGCCAATGTTACGTAGTAATGCACCGACTCTAGGTAAGTGGGGTCGGGGGGTTACAGTGGGGGCATGTCCAGAGGGTTTTGGGGGTTGTTTGGGGGGGGGGTGGGGGTGGGGGGGGGGAATGTACAGAGGGTCGGGGGGTGTCCAAGGGGGTAGGGGGTGGGGGGTGGTGTCCAGGAGGGGTGGGGGTGCTGTCTAGAGGGGTGGAGGCTGTCAAGGGGGTAGGGGGCTGCCCCGAGGGTTGGGGGTGTCCATGGGGGTCCAAGGGGGTGGGTGGGTGTGGGGGGCTGTCCAAGGGGGTGGGGGCCTATCCAGAGGGTTTTGGGGGTTGATCAGGGGGTGGGGGTGATTCTCAGGTTTACTCCATTTTCTCCAATTTTCTATCAACCATGTAGGCGCCATGGTTTTCTTTGATTCAATGGAATTTAAAACTGTTATATCTAACTATATTTTGTTTTAAAAATAATATTCAAGCATATTTTTTTTAAATACCTATAGATTTGTTTTATATTTCAAAATTGTTTTACATTAAAATTATTATTTTTTTCATATAAATATATATTTGTCTTATATTAAAAAAAATATATTTTTGATATTTGTTATAGGTAACAATGAGTCGAAGTTGGATTACGGCACATCGAATGAGAAATGAATATGAGGAAGGTGTTGATTCCCTTTTGGAATTTGCTAAATGAAATGTTCCAAGTATTGCCATTTTTTTTCTGTCCATGCCTGAAATATTTGAATATGAAGAAGTTTAAAAGTAGAGAGATAAAAGATCATCTGATTTGTCATGGTTTTAATCTGAGTTACAGCCCTTGGATTTTTCATGGTGAAACTGGATGGAATGTCACTGATGATGATGATTCACAGGATGGTAACTCTGATGGAATTGTAGAAATGATTCGCGATATTGTTGCAGAACAAATTGAGATAGAACCGATAGTTGCGCGTCTATATGGTGATGCTGAAAAACCATTATATCCTGGTTGTACAGATTTTATGGTTTTGTCGGCGGTGTTAAGATTGATTAACCTGAAGGAGAAACATGGATGGAGTGACATAAGTTTTACAGAGCTGCTACAATTGCTGAAAGACATTCTTCCAAAAGATAACGATCTTCTAGATTCGCATTACAAGGCCAAGAAAATATTATGCTCGATGGGATTGGGATACAAGAAAATACATGCCTGTCCGAATGACTGCATTATATATAGGAAGGAATATGAATTTCTGTCAGAGTTTCCTAAATGTGGTACATCACGGTATAAGGTGAAATAAAAATCACAGGCTGATGTAGAGATTACAAATCTCCCTTCAAAGGTATTTTGGTATCTTCCTATAATTCATCGTTTTAAATGTTTATTTGATAATTTACATGATGAAAAATGGTTAAGATGACATGCTGATGAGCGGGTATGTGATGGAAAAATACGTCATCCAGCTTATTGTCCACAACGGAAGAAAATTTATCCGCAGTATTCTACATTTGGAATTGAAATTAGAAATCTCAGACTAGGGTTGTGCATAGATGGAATGAATCCATACCGAACCCTCAATAGCACACATAGTTCATGGCCTATTTTATTGGTAATTTACAACCTCTCTCCTGAAGTTTTTATGAAGCACACATATGTCATGTTGAGTATAATGATCTCTGGTCCAAAGAAACCCGGCAATGATATTGATGTTTACTTGTCACCGTTGATTGATGATTTGAAACTGTTATGGGATGATGGTATTAGGGTGTATGATTCTTATAAAATGGAATATTTTCAAATGCATCCAGTGCTTCTATTCACTATAAATGACTTCCCAGCATATGGAAATTTGTCTGGATACAGTGTTAAAGGGCATAAAACATGTTCAATTTGCGAACAAAAGACGTCATATTGTCAATTGCATCATGGGAGGAAAACAGTGTACATGGGTCATCGAAATTTTTTTGCATATGGATCACCCTTATAGAAGACTAAAAAAGGCATTCAATGGCACACAAGAATTTGATACTGCTCCAAAACTTTTATGCCCTGATCTGTATTTTGATAGGGTGAAAAACCTTGATGTGACATTGGGAAAGACACAGAAATCTGGTAATGACAGACATATTTGGAAGAAAATGTCAATATTTTTTGAGCTACCATATTAGAGGTATCATGAAGTTAAACATAATATTGATTTCATGCACGTGGAGAATAATATCTGTGATTTTTTGATTGGAACATTGTTAGATATTAAAGGAATGAAAAAAGATGGGTTGAATGAAAGATTAGACTTACTATCAATGGGAATATGTTTGGAGTTGGCTCCCACTCCTAAAGGAAGATGAACATTTCTTCCCCCGGCTTTTCATACATTATCGAAGAGGGAGAAAATTATCTTTTTTCAGTGTCTTCATTAAATCAAAGTGCCTCAAGGTTATTCTTCAAATGTAAATTTTTTTGTCTCATTGAAGGACTTGAAGTTGATAGGTATAAAATCACATGATTGTCATGTCATGATGCAACAAATTCTACCAGTTGCATTGCATGGAATATTTCCCATTTGTGTCAGAAAGACTATAATGAAGTTGTTTTATTTTTTCAATTCAATTTGTAATAAGGCGATTGATGTGAATGCTCTGAACATTTTGGAAAAGGATGAAATTTTTATACTTTTTCAATTGGAAATGTATTTTCCACCAATTTTTTTTGATATAATGGTGCATTTAATGATTCATCTGGTTCGAGAAATAATGCTTTGTGGACTTGTATATCTTTTTTGGATGTATCCGTTTGAAAGGTATATGAAAATATTAAAGGGGTATGTTAAAAATCCATATCAACCTGAAGCCTCCATTATTGAAAATTATATTTCTGAGGAGGTAGCAGAGTTTTGAACGAGCTACTTGGCTGCGGCGCAATACATAGGTTTGCCTCCATCTCGCCATGAACGAGTTAATAATGAGGGAAAGGGGATTCGTGGATTGAAAGTCAAATCATTGTCTGCTGAACAGATGAAGAAGTTAGAATCATACAACTTGAATAACATAGTTGATGCTCAACCATATAACACATTGCATATTAATGAGTTGAAACAATGTCATCCAAATAAGAAAGAAATGTGTATTTTGAATGAGCACAACAAAACTTTTTTACATGGATTAAAAAGACTTTGCTTAGTAGATCAGATGTATCAGAGACATTAAAATGGATAGTGGGTGGTCCATGTTTAAATGTGATAACATGGTCCGGTTATGACATTAATGGCAATACATTTCATATGAAAGATCAAGACAACAGAAGTGCAGTTCAGAATAGTGGTGTATTGGTGTTTGCAGAAGCAATGCATTTTTCGAGTGCTAAGGACAAAAACCCAATTTTTGCATCAAGTGCATATTATGGAATGATTGAAGACATATGGGAGGTTGATAACTTTAAAATTAAAGTTCCTATTTTTAACTATAAATGGTTTATCGGTAACAACAGTGTCAGACACGATGAATTTGGAATGACACTTGTTAATCTGAATAAATTGGAAGATGCAGCTGATTCTTTTATAATGGAAACACATGAAAAACAAATTTTCTATGTAGTAGATCAATTAGATATGCGGTGGGATGTTGTTTTACAAGGGAAAAAACAATTTGTTGGTGAGGATGAACTTGATGAAGATGCTGATTTATTTGAGATCCCTACTTCCATGGAAAGATTAACAGAACATAATGATGAACATGTTGAAGACATGGTTTGTGCCATAAGGAACGATCACGACAAAGGAATTTTGGAAAACAATCCATTTGTACATTCCTAAAATTACAGGTAACATATGTTTATTTCTTGTTTACATTTATTTTTTTCATAAATATTAGATATTGTAAGTTTTTTATTTATTAAAATATGTTTTAAAACAAAATAAGTATAAGTTTTTTTTTGTTTTAAGTTTGTTTAGTTTACTTTATCATGTTTAT
Source organism: Viscum album (assembly GCA_963277665.1). NCBI lineage: Eukaryota > Viridiplantae > Streptophyta > Magnoliopsida > Santalales > Viscaceae > Viscum > Viscum album. The sequence goes on along the minus strand of OY728146.1, from coordinate 634,385,605 downwards.
AACCATTACATGAATTATATATCTATTATTTTTGTTTAGTGACAATTAATTTACCATGTTTACCAGGTTTACCATGTTTACTATCTTGACCATCTTGACCATCTTGACCATATTTACCATTGTTTAACATGCTTACCATATTACCAATGTTTTCTATTATGTAACTTAGTACACTTTTCTATTTTCTGATTACAATAGCATTAAAATATTTGAATTTGTATATTTGTGAATTAAAATTTGTTTTTTTTATTTGAAGGATAATGACAGATCATTCAGTTGATCAACCACATGATTCTAGAGAAGATCATATTAGTCATACCTCTGGAGATGAACATTCACATGCTCCTATTACGACAAAGAGTTCAAAGGTTGGTAAATGCGGGTGCACACGTTTACCAAAATTATCACTTGCCCGTATGCAGGATCAGAGGATAGTCATTGAGTTTGATGATGATGATATTCCTAGAGGTCCGAATGCAAAAGATTTTAAGAGTTTTGTAGCAAATCATGCTAAGAGAAAAGTAAGAATTCTGTATGATGACTAGAGAAGTGTGGATAAAGCGATAATCTCTCAGTTTTGGGAGATGATTTTGGTAAGATTTTTTGTTATTGTATGACTATTCTTTTAATGTTTCTAGTATATATAATATGTTTAACCTCTTCTTTATCATATGACATTTGATATTCTTGACACCAGAGGAGTCAGGAATAAATGCTTATCGTTGGCTGCCAGGAGATGGAGGGATTTCAAATCAACCCTCTCATCTGATTTAATTTATGGTCATAGGATTCATGATAATCCATGTCATATATATCCTTTTATAGATGAAGACACATGGAGATAATTTTTTGAAATTAGAAGAAAAGAGTCATTTTTGGTAAGGGAAATGTAAAATTTTATAAGCTTTCTTACATAAATGATCTTATTAATGTTTTGTTAATGATTTCTTATTCTTAATTTACAGTAAACAAGGAAAGATCATCAGGAGATCCAATCTAAAAATGTATACCCTCATAGTTTATCTCGGAGAGGGTATGCATTTTTGGAATAAAAAATGATGGTGGAAAAATTTCAACAACTAAGAGCTGAGTCTTCAAGCTCTGGAGAGGTGGCCCCTCCATCCCCTCCATCTAGACATGAAAAATAGAAGAGAGCTCGGAAGGGAAAAAAGGGCAATATCTTTCGGAGGAATCAAGAATCATAGCTGAGAGGATTATAAGATATCTATTTTATATATTTAAGTTAACTATTTTCTTCATAAAATTTCAATCATTATAGAAATGTTCAATTAATTAATACATGACTCTCTTGAGAAGCAGAGTTCACAGGGGACATTTACAGCTACTGGGAGGGAAGATATTTTATCTGTAGCATTGGGAAGGCCCGAACATCCTGGTCGTGTAAGAGGATATCCGGAAGGTGTATCGGTAAGAAAAGTGTTGCCACGTTCTTCAACATCTAACGTTGAGGGGGTTTATAAAAAAAATATAATCCTTGGAGGCTGCAGTTCATAATATTAATGCGACGATAGAGGACAAGATTAGAGCGTCGGTGCAGTCTATGTTTGCAGACATTCAAAGACAATTTCAGACTGTAGCTCCCACTCCTCCAGCTCCCCCTGCAGACCCCATTATTTATCCTCCACCTCTACTAGTATCTCCCACTCCCCCACCTCAGCCCGCGGACCCCATTTTTTATCCTACTCCTTCGCTGCAGCTTCCTACTTATTCCGAGTTGTATGTTGATGATTCTCAACATCATATAGTAGCATATGGGTTGGTATATTGTATAGGAGATACAGTTCATCATCAACAATTAGAGGTAGAGAATCAGAGGGTCACTGTAAAGGATATTATAGATAGATCAGCTCGGGTACCATTACCTACAGATGAGGTGATAACAATTGGACATAGTATCAACCATTTTTTAATTTGTCCATAAAAACTTCTTCAACTCATTACCATAGAGGTATGAATATTATATCTTTTATTTTATTTTTTATTAAAGTTGTTTTATCATTTGAAAACTAATATATTTTTTAATTTATTTTTACAGGAATACTTCAAAGGTAAAGAAATACTGTATAGACAACAACAAAGACAAATGGATATGACATCAGATACAAATTCTAGTAGTCTTGACAGATTGTCAAGATATTAAAATTTTTTGGTGGTTCATTATGAGTTTCCAATGGAAGATCATGTTTTTGGAAGTGAAATAATTGTGGGGATTATGGAAAATGATATCATATAGCTTGTTACTGGAGATAAGTTGGGCATCAACGTGGTGCAAATTTTTTCCATGTAAGTCTTAACACTTTTTCCCTGCGTTATATTTATTAAAAATGTATTCTTATGTATGTTTTTTATTAGGTATCTTTATAAAATTTTTGAGAGGAATGAGCTAATAGATGTATATGGATTCATGGACCCGCAATTGATTTTCCCTAAAGCATGTGCATTGAATGAGGAACAAAGAATGGTTTATATTGCTGAAATACTTGAAAAGAATATAGTCACACAATGTTGGATGATGCCTTTTTGTGAGAGGTATGAAACACATCTCTCTTAAAGAGTTAATTATCTTTTAACATAAAAATCCACTAATGTTAAATATCCTTTTATCAGTGATCATTGGATGTTAGGGGATTTTTGCCCAAGGGATAAATCACTTTATGGGATATGCTCTGTCCATGATGATGTGCGGGAAAGTTTTAAGAATATATTAGAAAAGTAAGTTTCAATTTCTCAATAGTTTTATATATTATAATTAATTTAAAATTTACCCCATTCGTATAATTTTCTAACAGTGCATGGGCCTACTTTTGAAAAAACACAAATAAAAGGAGTGCAAAGATAAAATATGTAAATGTGAAGGTAAATATCCATTTATAATTTGTACTTTTTGATTTATTACATAAAAATAATATATTGAATTTACACTCATTCAAACATAATTTTCATGAACAACAAGGCGTCATCGAATGCGAATATTATATGTTAAGATTTATGTATGAAATAATAACAACTGGGACAGTTGTGAATTTTGACCTGGTAAGATTTCCTCTTAAACTTTTCCATAATATTTCAATTTGATTTATTCATTATACACATTAACTATCCTTTTCATTTGTAGATTTTTGATGAACCTGAACCCTATACTGTTGAAGACATCTAACACTTACAAGTGGAGTGGTCAAATTATTTTACAGGTTTGATTGAAATTTAGTTGTTTGTAATGTAAAATGTAATTTTGAATATTGTCATTGTAATTGTGTATTTGGTAGTCATTTAGGTTGGATTTAGTTTTTTTTTGAAGTTGACAGTGTAAGTTTTGAATGTTATATATGTGAATGTTTAATTTTTCTCTTTTGCTTGTTTTGGTCTACTTATGATGGTTTCTCTGGTATGGATTCTGGTCTATGGGGGAGGGGTTCCAAGGGTGTGGGGGGTGTTCAGTGGGGTTGGGGGGTGTCCAGGGGTCCGGGAGGGCTGTCCGGTGGGGTGGGGGGCAGTCCAGGGGTGGGAGGGCTGTCCAGGGGTGTGTGAGGGATGTCCAGGGGTGTGGGAGTGCTGTCCAGGGGGTGGGGGGTATACATGAGGGTGGGGCGGTTATCCAGGGGTGTTTGGGGCTGTCCAGGGGTGTGGTAGGGGCTCCAACGGGGTGGGGGAGGGTTGTCCAGGGTGGGGGGGGGGGGTATACATGAGGTGGGGGGGGGGGGGGGGGGTTGTCCTGGGGTGTTTGGAGCTGTCTAGGGGGTCGGGGGGCAGTCCAAGGGTGTGGTCGGGGTTGTCAAGTGGGGTGAGGGGGTGCTATTCAGGAGGGGGGGGGGGGGTTGTCGAGGGGTGTTTGGGGCTATCCAGGGGGTCGGGGGGCAGTCCGGGGGTGTGGTGGGGGATCCAATGGGGTGGGGGCTATCAAGTGGGGTGAGGGGGTGCTGTTTAGGAGGGTGGGGGATTGTCGAGGGGTGTTTGGGGCTATCCTGGGGGTCGGGGGGTAGTCCAGGGGTGTGGTGGGGGGCTCCAATGGGGTGGGGGCTGTCAAGTGGGGTGAGGGGGTGCTGTTCAGGAGGGTGGGGGTTATCAAGGGGTGTTTGGGGTTGTCTAGGGGGTTGGGGGCAGTCCAGGGGTGTGGTGGGGGCTCCAATGGGGTGGGGGATGTCAAGTGGGGTGAGGGGGTGCTGTTCAGGAGGGTGGGGGGTTGTCGAGGGGTGTTTGGGGTTGTCCAGGGGGTCGGGGGGTAGTCCAACGGTGTGGTGGGGGCTCCATTGGGGTGGGAGAGGGCTGTTCGGGGGGTATACATGAGGGTGGGGGCTGTCAAGTGGGGTAAGTTTTATATGTTATCAATGTAAATGCTTAAATTTGCTTTAGTTCTTGTTTTGATCTCCTTCTGTTTTTGTGGTACGATTTCTTGATTTGGTTTCTGGTTGATTCTGGGAGAGAGTAGAGGACTGCATTCATTTTTTTAAAATTTTTTTGGCTTCCACGTCGGTTATTTTATAACCGACCTGATAAAGAAATCGATAATGGTTTATTACATCGGTTTTTTTAATAACCGACGTGATAAAGCCCCCTAGACTGGTTTAGAATGTCGGTTATTATATAACCAACGTGATAAACCATATCCCAGGAGTTTATCACGTCGGTTAATTAATAACCGATGTGATAAACCGAGGGGGGGGGGGGGGGGTTTATAACGTCCGTTATTATATAACCGATGTGATAAACCCCCCCGGTTTATCACAGTGGTTATATAATAACCGAGGTTATATAACCCACCCACCTAGTTTTTTCACGTCGGTTATTAATTAACCGACGTGATAAACATCGCGATGTTATGTTTTTTACGTCGGTTTTTAAATAACCGACGTAAAAAACGTTATTTATAATTTCGTCTCTATTAATGTCGGCTAAAAACCAATGTACAAAATGAAAAATAACCAACGTAAAAAACGTTTTTGGCACTAGTGCCATGAATTAATCACATTGCTTTGTGAGGTGGTAGTCCACTGTAAACACGAATGACATTATCATATTACCATAGGATGTAAAGTAGGAAGTTATATGTGATATAATAATTTTATAAGTATAATAATATTATAAATATCATATATAAACATTTAATACATCATTATATCCAACTATGAGTGGTGGTGATGGAAAACAATAACATGGGTTTGCTAGTGGGTAGTCAATCGTACACACGAATGTTGATTTATTTTCCCATTTGATGGAAGTGGGGATAATTGTGTGTTTTAACCATAAAAAAACAACATATTAGTATATATAAGATAATTTTGTTATTATATCATCATATTTAAATAATAATTGAATTAGGTGGAAGAATAAATAAAATAAAACGCTTGGTTATGGACGTTACCTCTATTTCATATAACATCTGTTGGTTTACACCAAAATACTTTCAAATATAGATTTATGAAAAAAGGCTTCTAGGATGATAGGATTAAAGTAATAGAGTGATTTGGGTAGGTATTTTCCTAATCAATTGGTTTTGGAAGTGTGAATAGTATAAGAGGGCCGGTGGCCTTTTATATGTGATGTGAGAGGCACACTTGTAATTTTTGATAGGAAAATGGTGTAACCTTGTTTCTCACATTCCACAAGGAACAAAAATGGACCATTAGTAAACCTGAGGGGTTTTAAAATCAAAATATTTCCATAAAATGGTCTTTAGATATGTTTTTAGTTCATTTTACCCCATATCTTTTTAGTTTAACCTTAGGTAAACTCCTTTTAACCTTAACTGTGGTAATTAATTTTTACTATTTTTACTATTAGTTATGGTAAAAAATTAAGTAGAACTTATTATATTATATAAATCATGATGATTCCAATTTTAAAACAATTTCCCCTAATTACATTTTACTAAGTGGAAAAAATTACTTTAAAATTAATCCTATAGATATGATGAAAAAGTAGTTTTCCCAAGAGAAAAGTGTCAAAATTTTAAAATGATTTTATATCAAAATTCAATATGTAATTGGTTCCAATGATATAAATTGGATTATTTGATATATAATTGAACTAATTTTACTTTTAAAACCATATTAAAACAAAATTAACCCCATAAATTCTTTAAAATAAAAAGTTGTTTTCAATAAGAACCAATATTTTTCACTATTCATCAAGAAATTTATCTTTTCAAAAAAGCCCAACAATTAAACCTAATATAATATTGAAAATATGATTTCAAAAATGAATTTTATTTTATAAAATTCATTTTTTAACATTCCAATATTTTATTTTTCTATTCTTTCACAAAAATAAATAAAAAACCATTTTTGAAGAAAAATATATTTTAAACCATATAAAGAATTTACCAAAAGTTATGTTATTATTTAAAAATATATTTTTTTATCTAAAACATTTATAATTAATTTTAAAAATGTATTTATTAATATTAATCCCACCATTTTTAATATCTATGTTATAATTGTCTTGTTTAAATAATAATATTTATATTATATCATATATCTTTAAACTCGGTGTTGCATGTAATGAAAACTATCGAAAAAAATAAATTTATTCATTTTTTCCCTAAAATCTCTGATTTTTACACCCATGTGTGATGGTTTTATTTGAACTTATTTTTAATTCATAAGTAATTTCCTTCATTTTTACAAATGGTGTTTGGAAATTGGTTTTAACAAAAACGAAATCACTTGACATCTTAAGCCATGTTTTTGTGTAAAATTCTCGATTGGTGGTTTGGTTTTTAGATGGTGGTTGTGGAAGATATCCCTTGATTTACCCTTTATTTTATACCCCTTATTTGGGTTTAAATCACTATGTGATTCTATTTTTATACCCTTATGTGGGAATGTGATTGTTTATTCCATGAGTGAATATTATGTATTTTTGGGCTCTTTATCATTGGGTGTTAAGGGAGAGGGTAGTTATGGTTATGCCTTGTGTGTTAAAGTTGGATAATTTTTACTACACCTCACATAATTTTTTCTTGGGAACCTAGTATCTAAGTGGGTGTCAAGATTTTTGTTGTACTAGTTATCCACACACTATTAGTGCCCCATCTTGTGTGATATAGGGATAGATGGGGTGTCCCATTCTGACATGGCAGATTGTAGGATAGTGGAGTGGATTATTTTTGGTCAAAACATAGGCTGGAAGGCTGGTCTATTAAGGGAGTCTAGTATGTCCCATGTTAGGATTGATGGTAGAGACTATGACACATTTTATCACTTTAGTAGTTATAGATTGAGGGGAGTTTGATCTTGTGATGATTTTATCATTTCCTCAGATTTATTTTTTATAACACCATGGAAAACATTTGATGTATTCCTTGTGATGTGTGTGGTGGATGTTTTTTTGATTGACCTACATGAGTGTGTTGGGTAAATTTATTTGTAATGGTGAGTTTTTAAAGATTTTGGAAAACCATTTTGAAATTAAATACTCTTGTGTGACTTATTTTGGTGGAGTTAAAAATGGGTGTTTTGAGATGTATTCAATTAGTAAAATGTTTTAAAGTGAAAATTTTAATTTAATTAAAACATGTGGGTTATTTTTAAAAAATTTAAATGATGTTCATGGTTTAAAAAATTACTTAATCCACTAGATTTTTTTTCAAAATGTTTGAGTTCATTTTTTCAAAACAAAAGAAAAATATTTTGAAAGTGGTTTATAGAATTGTTTGATTTCCATAACATTATATGTATGAAATGATTAAATTCTAGTTTATTTTAAAAATATTTATTTATTTATTACCTTATAAAACATATTTCATTGTTTTGGAGGGTTGTGGTAACCTACTGGGATTTTTAAATCATGCCTATATCATTTTAGGTTCTCTTTTGGATGGTTTTTTCTCATTGTGGATGATGTGGAGTGAGTTAGGTGGTGGGGGGAAATGAGAGTTTACATGGAGATGGTCTGGTATTGTCCTGATTAGGTATGTTTTATTTTATATTTTTGACTACTTCATTCAAGTTAGTTTTTTTTGTCTCATGATTTTTTTGGAATGTTTATTTATTTTGGAATTTTTATTTATTTATTCTGCTATTGTTTACCTTTTTTTGGGTGAAATCATTCCCAAATAGATTCTTTTGATGAAAAAACAGTAGTTTCCATCCTGTAGGGATCATTAATGACCTTCGAGTCTTGTGGATAATCTAGTTAGGTGTTAGTTCATATGGTATCCTAGACCGGTTCATTACAGTTGATGTCACCAGTCTAGATAATGCTATTGGATTCCTAGATCCCAGTAGAGGTGCTTGTTTGTTTAGATGAACATGGTTATGACCTAGGGTCCATCATTCATTCAATTTGAATTTAGACATATTTTAGATCCTTTTTAGATATGGTGGAAGCATTGGTTATCATGTGGTTGGGTAATCCACGTGCTATAAATCCTTTGGTGGGGGCTAGAGAATTGGTTGATATACCATGGGTATTAGTCTAGAACCCATGGTTGTGTATTTCCCTATTTTTTACACATTTTTTACTTAGTTGTTTATTTTATGCCACTTATTTTTATTTTTCATCTAGGATGGGAATATCATGTGTGCATGAACTGGTTATGACAATATATTATTGGTCCACCATTGGGGGTATCCTACTGAGATTTATTTCTCACTCCCTATATGTTAAACTAGGTGTGATTATAGACTTGATGTTTGATTTCATGTTAGAGAACATGTTGCATGAATGGTGGGGTTGAGGCCCAATTTTTCTAGATCAAGTGGAGCCACTCGTGTGGAGTCTTAGGATTGGGCAGGTATAGATCAAGCATCATGGATATCAGATATGTGGTTTGAATTAGCATTGTTAGAAAAGCCTGATATATTTATTTTTGGATTATCTTGTATATGTGGTCGACCTAGTGGGAAACCTTTAGTTGTATGTTTTACATTCTTGTAAGTCTATATGACTGAATGCTACATTTCATTTATTATAGCATGCTTTTATTTCAATTTTTTTATTATGTGTACTCTAATGTTTATTCTTGTATATGAGTTTGGTTATTTATTTTCTTCTTTTATTTCACTTTAACTAGAGGTTATAGTCTCCCCACGACACGTTTTAGACCATCACCACTGGTTGACAACCTTTAGCATTCAGGGAGGCCTATTTGAGGCATTGTGGTGAGCTAGATCAAATCATGTGTTAGGTCAACTTTTCCTTCTTTGTTGCAATAAGAGGATTTTTCTTTTTTGATTTACATATTTTGTAGACATTTGGACTAGGAATGTATCTGAACTTTTGATTGATATCAAACCAGTGAGGCATGAACAGATTTTCTAATAGGAATTTCATGTTTTCATGGAACATGATATCTATTCTTGGTATTTGTTTTTATGATTGTGTGATTTCATTTAGTGTGATGCACTTGAGTTGTGTATTTATGGTTTATCTTAGTTTTTGTATATTGGATCATAGGTAAGAGTCTAGTGTTCATGCATCATCCTAGGAACATTGGAATCATATGACAAATGTATGTATGTGGTGTTTTAATAATGATAGAGGTTCAGTGTTTAAAGTGTCTACAATTGCTCTTTAAAAGTTTTATCTTACCATTAAATGGTGGAATTATACTCAACTAAACCAAATGTATATATATTTACTTTTAAAGATAGGTCATTTAGATCATGTTTCAAGAGGTTCTCTGGTTTTGAATATGCATTCCCTTCATTGAGGGATTCATGGAGACCCTTAAGGGTGAGTAATAAGATATGATATCCTTATTGGTGACTCGATGAGGACAAGGATTCCCAAGGGATCTTTGGATTAGGATTAAGTTTCCTTAAAGTGGTTGTTCCACATATGTTACAAGTTCTTGTTCCTTTGGATGGAGCTACTCTTTCTATAGTGGATTATCTATTGTTTCATTTAGAGAAGCCCTTTTACTTGATATCACATATGGATTGGGTGGGCGTGACTATTTTTACATAGTGGGATATTGAGGTCTTATATCACTAGGATGTGTTTAGGAATGGGGATGTCTAGTGTTTTATAAGTATAACACTAAGAATGCTACCTATCTTATGGATGGATTGATAGGGAAGGTTTGGTTGGCTTCCCGATTTTTCTTTTTTTCGTTACACCTTAGGTAGTGTAGTGGGAATGTGTTTGGTCACTTATGGATTTGGATTGATGCATGAGTGGATATTATTCATGTTTTTGATCTTATGATATTGGAGATTCCTTGTTTTTGAATAGGATTGCTGAGGGTTCTCAGGTTTTTTGGAACTGAACAGTGTGATGAGTATATCTATAAGTTTTAGGTATGTTAGCCTAGTTTTGTTTGGACTTTGACCACAAGACCACAAGTCATGTTGAAATTTTTAGTGTGGTTTAAGGAAACCCTTATTGTGGGGGTTTCATCATAGTCCTTTTTAGTTCACAAGACTCATTTAAGTGGTTTATTGTGCATGGAGATTTTAGTTTTTATATTGGCACTCAGGTATAAGTGGTTTGACCATTTATATCCATTGCATTCAATAATAGACGTAGCATGGGATGTGTGTTTTTTTTATTTGGGAAAAAGTGTGATGATAATGATACTCCTATGGTGGGGTAGCATCAGATTAGTCATAGTTGAACATCTCTTATTTTGGGAGAGATATGTGGATGATGTAAGGTTGGTCATTGGATAATTGAGTTAGAATTGTTTTTGCCAGTTCTTAGGTGAAATAATGGCTTTTATTTATCTACTGGGGCTTCTTGAGGGTGAGAAGAATTTGTGATGGGTAGTTTGTGACAACCCACACAATCATGGGTTGTGAAAATCAATGGAAATTTGAACATTTTTTTCCCTAGAGCATTCATATTTTTTTTGTAAATTATCTACCAAGTTGATCTTGGATAAATTGTTTACCACTCCATTGGTACTAGAATAGGAATTTTACCCTAATATAGGTATTTTTTTTTGAAATCTAAGTTATTCAAATTTTCATGGAATATTTAATATTTAATATATAAAATATTAATTTATTTATGCATGATCGTTCAGTCATATCGTTCAAATAGATAACCATATTTATATTCCATCTTTGCAATTGATTTTGGAAAAGGGGTATTTTCTAGGTTAGGCATAACATTTCACCAGGAACTGGGGCTAGGCTCGAGCCCCTTTTCCTTTCTTTTTTATTTTTTCATTTTATCCATTTTCATTATTAATTTATCTTATTTAAATTTTGTCCCTTGTATCATCATGCATGAATAATGGTATCTTTCATCTAGGTTCTTCGATCAATAGAGGGAGCGGGAGATATGAGAGGGATAGGGGGAAAAGGAGACGATGCCACAGAGCTTAGGTTGTGTTATATCATCATGTGGTAGCTACAGATCGTGGATCAGTGAAAAGATTTTGGGGTTCCCACCTAGATGTAGGTCAATTTTATATTTTATTTTGAAAATATTTGTACTATATCAATATTTATGTTTTAAATATTTTTTAGGTTTTTTGGGACCCTGTGGGGGTCAATCTATGGATTTCGGGGAGAAATTAGAGGGATTTGGGGGGATTTGATGGTTTTCCATTTAGGGAAAACCATATATATGACTTGTATTTCAGATAACACATGCCATTCATTATTCTAGTTTGGGTAATATGGGGTTTTAGGGACTACACATCATGTACTTAAGGTAACACACCACATAGTAGGCAAAGGGGTGTGGTATAGTGCTCGACTAGACACTCCATGGGGGGGGGGGGGGGGGTACATGGCCATGTAATAGTACACTCCCAATCCCCAAATGGAGTTAATTTCATGTAGTAATACACTTCTAGGTAGAATACATGACCAGTTACACATCAGGGGACAATATGTGGGAAAAAATTCCTTGTATTGGTAGTACATTCCATGTACTTGGGTTTTTTACACACTAATTATGGGTGAGGTACATAGGTAGGTACCCATCTTAGGTTACACACCATTTATTGAGAGTCAAATTCTACGTACTTTGGGAAATTACATGATTATTGGCCTAGGGAACATGGCTAGGGAGGACCTCTATGGGTACATGTCGTTTACCTGAAGTAAAAACGGTGTACCTTTTCCGTCCTTAGTGTGTTATACCTATTTTCATCCTAATGTTAGAATTCAAATTATGATTAATCCATTATAAGAATTTTTTCACATAGATCATGATGGAGGAATTGTTTTATCATTTATATCCCATATGGATGGTGTTTTTGTTGGCTGATCTTTTGCAAGAGGATCTCTTTGAGGTTGGGTTTGAGAATTCTCCAGTGGGTTGGGTGTGAGATATAAGGCCTAGGCGAGTGTTGTGAGGTTGTTAGTGAGTCATACTAGTGGATGATAGAACGTGTTGTTCAAGGTTACTTTGGACAGATATAAGAAGCAGGATTTGATTAGTTTCTATGAGAAAATATTATATTTTTCCTACGTGTCAAGACCTATTGCTCAAGGTTTGTGCAAATGAGGTTTAGCTTTCGGTTTTGAGGAGCAGAGCCATTGGAGACTTTGGGATGGGTTGATGACTTTGGGTTTCAGTTATGACCATGTTTTGTTGATCTATTGACATGAGTTTGAGATACTCTTGAGGGTTCCCCTGTGGGATGTTCACTTATCAAGTGATCATTGTTTCTATGGTCGATAGTTGAGAATTCCCATGTGGCATGGTTTCTCTTATGTTGTGGAGTAATTTTAGGCTTCTTCTTTGAGGTGGGCATTAGGACCATTGTAAATTAAAGTATGGGAATTAGTTTTCATAGGATTCTCATTTGAGTGCGTTATTGATCGATGATCAGTTGGAGGCCACTAAGGGCCATTTAGGATGTTTATGCACTAGTAATGTCCTATGATTTTCGATGGGCTATAGGGACCCTCATAGGATGTTCTACTATTCATGTGGAATTTTTTATATTTTATGATGTTTATATGGTCATGGATTGAGAACATGGGTTCAATAGGGGAGACCCATGGAGAATGTCACTTTATGTTGTCTCCTCAGGGACCATGGGATCCTTGAGTTTGGTTTGACCCTGAGGTTGTGCATGGAGAACATGTGTTGTATTTTTTTGGGATTTTGTGATCCATGTAACCGGGAGAGGCCCCATTATTTGTTGGACAATAGTATATCAGAATTTCTAGTTCAATTTTTTTTGGATGGTGGGTTCTAGGATGGATCATACCACATTCGTTTATCCTTTCATTATGTTGTTTGAGGTGATTTTTGTTCAAGACTATGGTTTGTGGAGGAAACAATTGGGATATCTTGGGTTGGGTGTTGGAACTGAGTTGTGATATGGTTCTATCCTTCGTTGGTTGGTTATGGTTATACTGGATTAGAGTTTTAATTTATGATCTGAATGAGTGCAAATCCCATCTAGTTTAGTGTGATACCCTAGCGAGTTTGGCTCCATGATTGTGAGGTTCTGAGGTTCTGAGGAACTCATAGAGTGGGATTTGTGTGCTATGGATACCATTATGCTCGTAGGCCTTATGGATTCCATTCACTACTAGGGATAATTATAGATCCCTCATTTTGTGTCTATAGTAGTTTCCTGATTCATTATATAAGTCATTAAAGTCATACATGTTATCTATTTATTTCAACCTATATGTTCCTATCTCCAGTTTAGATCATGCTATTAGAGTCCTAGATCATTGTATATGCACTTTTTTGTGTGGACTCATATGGTTGTGCATTGGGGTCTATAATTTGTGCTTGTTTCATTTAGAAATCTTGGAGCTACTATGTAGATATGGTAGAAGCATTGACTATGAGCTGCTCTTATGTGTTGTTGAATAGATCTGACCTTTTCTGCCATTTCATCAACGAGATTAGGTCCTAATAGCTTTCTTTCCCCAACTTCATCCCAGCAAGTTGGAGTCCTGCATTTCTTTCCATAGAGAGATTTATAAGGAGCCATCTGAATACTGGAGTGAAAGCTATTATTATAAGAAAATTCCACCAAAGGTAGGTGTTGATCCCAACCTCCTTTGAAATCCATAGAGCAAGCTCTCAACATATATTCTAAGGTTTGAATTGTTCTCTCAGACTGACCGTCTGTCTGTGGATGATAAGCAGTGCTGAAACTCAACTCTGTATCCAGACTATGCTGAAGACTTCGCCAGAACTTCGAGGTAAATCTCGGATCCCGATTAGATATAATAGAAAGTGGTACTCCATGCAATCTTACCACATCCTTTACATATATCCTGGCAAGCTGATCTAGAGAGAAATCCTCTCTAATAGCAATGAAGTGTGCAGAATTTGTAAGACGATCAACTATGACCCAGATAGCATTATTGCCTTTGGATGTTTTAGGAAGTCCTGTGACAAAGTCCATAGTGATGTTTTCCCATTTCCATTCGGTTATGGGTAATGGTTGTAACATCCCCTTAGACTTTTGTCTCTCACCTTTAACTTGTTGACAAACCAAGCATCGAGAGACATATTCAGCAACATCTCTTTTCATGCCATCCCACCAGAAGTACTCTTTCAGGTCCCTATACATCTTTGTGCTTCAGGATGAATAGAGAATGAAGAACTATGAGCCTCATCCAGCAGCTCCTTCTTTAATTCAGGGATGGGAGGAACACAAACCCGATTCCTGAACTTTATTATCCCATCACAATCAAGGTTGAATTCAGGAACATTTATCACCTTCTTTTGTAACTTTACATCTTCTTTCTGTGCCTCTTTAATCTTCACATGTATAGATGGTTGAACATTCATTTGAGAAAGAAGAGATTTTTCCCCTTCCATTATAATTCCAAGATCCATCCTTTGTAAATCCATAAATATTGGATCTTTTGTGATCCTCATCATGGATAAACTAGAATGGTCTTGTCGACTTAATGCATCTTCCACCTTGTTTTCTTTCCCAGGGTGGTAATGGATTGATTAGTCATAATCCTTAATCAGCTCCAACCATCTTCTTTGACGCATATTCAGCTCCTTTTGTGTGAAAATATACTTTAGACTTTTATGATCAGTATAAATATCACACCTTTCACCATAAAGGTAATGCCTCCAAATCTTTAATGCAAAGATTACCGCAGCCAACTCCAAATCATGTGTTGGGTAATTTTGCTCATGGATTTTCAACTGTTGTGAGGCATAAGCTATCACCATATCATTTTGCATAAGAACACACCCCAATCCCTTCTTGGATGCATTACTGTAGATCACAAACCTTTCTCCACTACAAGGCAGTGTGAGCACAGGTGCACTGGATAACCTTCTTTTCAACTCCTTGAAATTCTCTTCACATTCCTCTGTCCAGACAAACTTAACTCCTTTCCGCGTCAACTTGGTGAGTGGATTAGATAATCGTGAAAAATCTTTTACAAAACGTCGATAATATCCAGCCAAACCAAGAAAACTTCGAATCTCAGTTACTGTTGTTGGTCTCGACCATCTTTCGATAACCTCTTTTTTTGCTGGATCCACAGATATCCCCTCTTTTGAGATTATGTGACCCAAAAATGCAACTTTTTGAAGCCAAAATTCACACTTGGTAAATTTGGCATAAAGCTTCTCCTTTCTCAGGGTCTTCAATATAATTCTCAAGTGATATTCATGCTCTTCCTTGCTCTTTGAATATACAAGAATATCGTCTATAAAGACTACCACAAATTGATCAAGATAGTCTCTAAAGACTCTATTCATTAGATCCATGAAGATAGTAGGGGCATTAGTAAGACCAAATGGCATCACTATAAATTCATAGTGTCCATACCTTGTACGGAAAGCCGTCTTTGGTATATCCTCCCTTTTGACCCTTAATTGATGATACCCTGAACGAAGATCAATCTTGGAAAAGTATTGAGCTCCGCGTAGTTGGTCAAATAAGTCAGCAATGCGTGGGAGAGGATATTTGTTCTTGATAGTGATCTTTTTAAGTTCTCGATAATCAATGCAGAGTCTCATTGATCCATCTTTCTTCTTAACAAATAGAACAGGTGCTCCCCAAGGTGACGCACTAGGGTGTATGAATCCCTTATCAAGATTCTCTTGGAGTTGCTTCTTCAATTCCTGCAACTCAATTGGGGCCATTCTATAAGGTGTCTTTGAAATAGGCAAAGCACCCGGTATGAGTTCTATTGAAAACTCAACTTCACGATTTGGTGGAAGACCCGGTAATTCCTCCGGAAAGACATCATCAAACTCCCATACAATGGGCATATTCTTAATCATGAGTTTCTCACCAACCATTTGAGATAAATAACCTTCATTTAGTGGAATCAAGACCCATAAGATGGAAGGAATTTCCACTGGAAGGTTATGTTCATCCTTGCATTGATAGACGATCGTAGATTGATCTGGAATATGAAATGTGACTTCCCTTCTTTGGAAATTGATATGAGCTCCATGTAGAGAAAGCCAATCCATGCCAAGAATCACATCAAATTCCACTAAAGGAAGGATCACAAGATTTGCAGGAAGCACTTTCCCACAAACTTCGATCGGAGAAGAATTATAAACTTTTGATGCGACTGTTGTGCCATTAGGTGTTGTCACAGCTAACTCAACATCTAATTGTTGAGGTAATACGGTGATACCCTTAGAAAATTCTTTAGAAATAAAAGAGTGGGTGGATCCAGAATCAAATAAAACATTTGCTACTTTAGAGTGGATGGTAAGTGTACCTTTCACCACTTCGTTATCGTACTCCACATCACTGATAGAAATTGCATGTGACTTTCCTTTGTCTTTAGCCTTATGATTTTGTTGACGTCGACCATCATCATCAACCCTTGGATTTGGGCATTGATTGGCATAATTCCCCATCTCCTTTCACTTGAAACATTGCAATGTAGTAGGTTCATTCTGTGTATCCCTTCCTTTGTTTGCGTCATTAGACATCTTCTTCCCATTATCACGGCATTAAAATGCCCGATGACCTTCCTTTCCACATTTAAAACATTTACTTGTCCCTTTAAGACAACTCCCTCCATGTTTCTTTCCACACTTTGAGCATAAGGGAAAGCTCATCTTCTTTTCAGTGTGCTCTTTAGATTTTCCTTTGAATTCCATCTTCCTCTTCTTATCAAACCCATGTGACTGATGGGTTACTCCAATCTCCATCTCGACTTTGAGATCACATCGAACGATTTCCTCGTAGCTATTGAAGTCCCTTATGGCTAACGCCCTTCGAAGACTTGGTTTTAAGCCACTAAAGAATCGATCGATCTTACTCTCAGGTTGGATAATAATACCAGAAGCGTACCTTGAAAGTCTTGTAAAATTTTCTTCATAGGTACCAACAGATTCATCATCCCTTTTCTTCAGTTCAAGGAACTCTTTCTCCATCTTTGTTCGGAGAATACGAGGGAAGTACTTATTGAAAAATAAGTTCTTGAACTCGTCCCATTCCATATACTCAATTTCATCCCTTTGAGTCGTATTCTTAATAAGACTCCACCATTGATCAGCATCTCCTTCCAAACGATACACTACTAGGATGACTTTATCATGCTCAGAACATTGAAGAACTGAAAATATCTTTTCAGTAGTACTAATCCATTGTTCAGCAACTAATGGATCAGTAGACCCGCTGAAAGAAGGTGGACGCTGCCTCATGAAGGATTCAACAGAATGTTGCTCCTTCCTTTGCTCGTTTGGAAGTCCTGCATGATTCATAGCTTGAGAAAGTTGTGTGAGCATGGCTACAAGATTTTGCATTCCAGCTCCCATATCGTTTGGTTGCTCAGGGGGACAATCATTGCATTGCCCATCGCATTCCGCATTAACACGGTTCCTTCGGGTTCCAGCCATTGACTAAAACCAAGAAGAATAGTGTGAGCAACACTAATTATAATAGGAAAACCACATAACTCAAGAATAAAATTTTCATGCTTAAGGTCTTATCCTAGGGTATTCATGGCCATTTCTAAAACACTAAGATTGTGTTCTATGCTTAGAATTATCCTTATGGTTTTTACTAAGGCTTTCACATCCTAGTTTCCAAAGGTTGACTATACCTTTCCTCTAATACCAACTATAACGACCCATACTTTACATACATTGTTAATACTTCAAAATTGAAGCACACTTATTACAACATATGACAAAACCACAAAGGACCGTATAGGTATAGTGTCTTTAGAAACTGGGAAACATAAACAACTGGTTTATAAATCTTCTACAGTGTCTCCCATTTATTTCATCATATCTAGGGTCCCTTTTAGCATATTCTATTTAATATCCATCTTCCTGACCTGGGGAAAAGAAAACATAAAATGGTGAGCTCAAATGCTCAGCAAGGGAAAATAAAGGAAATAAAAATCATATCATATCTTTTTGAAAATCATAACCTGCAAAAGAGATCATAAAATCTTAACATGGAATAAATCATAGAAGTGAAAATGATATCCCCATAATCATAACATGAAACTTGAAACTTTGTGGCATGCACAAATAATCTTGGAAAATCATTTCTTGTTAGTCATGACTCATTGCCAAGACTATCTTAGTGGACAAAGTCCCTTTCTGAACCGAGTCACCCTCGTTCCAGTCATGTTTCACTGAACCGGTATAACCTACCGTTCCAGCCATGTCTATCTCATGAGATATATAATCTTTACCCAATGCATTGGAGGGAGATATAGGTCCCACCCATCTTATAATGAATCCTTTCTTATGTGTGCCACATAATCATAAACCATACATCATAGCGTAACCCATGTAATAAAAATGGGATTCTTAAACAACATGACATCATAAAACAATTCATATAAGATAAAGGAATTCATAAAAATATTTCCATCATAACATAATCAAACCAATGTAATAATAGGGATAAAAACAGAACCCTTTTATTATCTTAGATGGAAAATAATTTTGATAAAATACTTGAACTCCATTCTTGAGGAAAATATCCTTTTTACTTCAAAAACATTTTTCCTTTCATAACATGTCATACGAATTTAAAATAAAAGAAGTTGATTAAAAATAAACTTGAAAACTTGTAAATGTAGCTTCTTGGAAATAATGTTTTAGAAATCCATTCATGCCGTATAAGTTAAAAAAAACATTCTTCATACTTTTGTCGGAAAAGTCAAAAAGTACCTTGTACGAAAAACGACAAAAGATTCCTTTCATACATATTACTAAAAACTCATCGAAGGGTAAAAATGGATTTAAACAATTGTAGGTGGATGGAAATAATATTATATATTGATGAAACATGGATGTGGATGATAAAATACAACCTATTAAATACTTACGAATAAACAATCTCGGATAAAAATGAGATTGTGATATTTCCCTTACCTTAGGTCCGATTTTCTTTGTACGTGTCCGAAGCTCCTGTATAATGGTTTAAATAATGTTATTGACTTATTCTAGAATCATACATATTGATATGATATCATATATGGTCATATTCTTAGCTTCGTTTTAGTAATATTTCATTGTTACTTGTTACTCGGGTCTTTATTGCCTTTTGTTCTTATGCGTGTTTTGACGAATACATTCTTGTTCTTCTTTTAAGTTTATAGATACCTTGTAACATATATCATATTTATTCATTCAATTCATTTATATAATTACAATGTAATGATGATCATGTAGAACGAGTCGCATCACATCGTGGAGACGGTATTCCGTACGTACGCACGAGTGATGATATCGTTCCTATGACCGTGGAACTGTATTGGAGTATATATATATTATTTAAGTATCAATATTACTTTATAATAATCATAAATAGTTACTCATTACACCATTATACCCATCCTTTTAAGGTGATGGTGGAAAATAGATTACACCACGGCATGGAGACGGTATTCCGTACGTACGCACGCGTGGTGATTTCATTTTTCCGTGGGATGGATAGAAGGTGAATTAGGGTTGTTTCATATTTATAATAACATATCAGTACGTAAGTGATACTGATGTTATTACTTTATCTTGAAACAAATAAAGAAGAAGAAGTTGAAGAAGAAAGAAATTGAAAAGATCGGTAATGGATATTACCTCTTCTTTGGAATGCTTCTTTGAATCCTCCACTTAGGGAACTATGATTGGTCTTTGAAGAAGACCAGGACCTCTAGGATTATTCTAGGGAAGTGGAGTGGAGAAAATGGCAGGGGTTGTCCGAGATTGAGTGCTCAAATTGGTGTGAGGAGGAGGGGGAGGAGGTGCCCTTTTATAAGGGAGGAGAGGGGCACCTTAGGAATATCTCAAAATATTATTTTATATTAAAGTGAAAATCGGTTTATAATGGTTCCAAAGGGTCTTATTTCGAAGCTAAAGTGGGGATGGGTCGCAATCCTATCAACCAATAGGATTTAGACATGTTTAGGGTATTATTTTAACCTTATCAATTAGATTTAACTCTAAGTTAAATAATTTAACTTTTACCGTGTCTTTTTGTTTTCTTTCACTATATGGTTAATACACTTACTATAACATGCCAAACGAACCCCAAATTGCTTATTATTAATATATATATCCTTATCTAAGTCATTTGGCCGAACCTTAGATTTTTAGGAATAAAATAACAATTAATAATATAATATTTGATTTAAAAACTATTTTGTGTCAATTTTGACACTATTTGATATTTGATTTTTGTGAAAGTCATAACAGAATTATATGTTCGAACCAAGTTGATTAAATAAACATTAATATATCATAGTAACCTAGAAAATTAGTGTAATTCATAAAAAGTCTCAAATTACATTTATTTTGGTGTTTATAACATCAATTATGTCAATATTTCATTAATAAGATAATTACTGCATCATCATTGTGTCATAAATAAATTAAATTATTTAATGTCTAAAAATTACAAATAAAATACCATTATGTAGGAAATCTTTTTAGCTTTATAATTAATATTTATAGTCTAATTTATCTTATGTATAACCCCATATTAAAAATGATTTACTTATTAAACTTTGATTTTAACTATTTTAACCCTTCTTTAAATAAATTAAAAATAAATGTCCTAATCTAATCCAAGTGGGCCTAAATGGTCATATTTGTATTCCTAAGTTTGTTTTTGGTCGAATTACACTTGTCCAATAGAGTTAGGACATGTTTTAGGGTAATATTAATATCATATTTACCCTTAGTTACCCTATTTACTATTAACCGCGGTAAAAAAAGTAAAAAGTTACTATTCACCAAAAAAATTAGTTTTATCTCATTGAACCACATTTTACATACTGATATCAACCGTGTCTGTCGGATTTTTGAAATTCCATTCACAGAAGCGGTAAAATTAAGTTTTATGCAAAAATTCAGTTTTTGACCTACCACTTAGTGGTTTCACTATTCATCAAAAATTGAAAGTTTTCAGAAAAATACCAAAATTTCACCCTAGGCTAATTTCGGTATTCCGAATCCAAAAATGAAGTCCATTTTGAAAAATAAAATTTATAAAATTTCAAAAAGTGGTTATTACAATTCATAACGGCTAGTTTTAATAATATTTTAATAGCATATCGTTGTTTAGTGAAACTCGATATTGCGTACGACGCAAGCTATCGAGGAAGGTCGTGATTGCATGTAAAGAAAGCCAAGCAAGTGTTGTGTAGAAAAAGATTCCTTTGATGATTCATATAACATAAAAGTCTCGGGTGTTACATTCTACCCCCCTTAAAAAGAATTTCGCCCTCGAAATTCGTCACTTTGTAACAAACAGATGAGGATACTTCTCCCTCATCATATCCTCAAGCTCCCATGTAGCTTCTTCAAGTTGGTGGTTCCTCCATAAAACTTTCACCAATCGAGTGGTCTTGTTTCGTAGGACTTTTTCACTACGATCCAGAATCTCTATCGGCTGTTCTTCATAAGAAAGATCTTGCTCCAGCGGTACAACTTCTGAGCTGAGTACATGTGATGGATCTGGTATGTACTTTCTCAGGAGACATACATGGAACA
Source organism: Viscum album (assembly GCA_963277665.1). Classification (NCBI taxonomy): domain Eukaryota; kingdom Viridiplantae; phylum Streptophyta; class Magnoliopsida; order Santalales; family Viscaceae; genus Viscum; species Viscum album. Next base: position 634,363,756 of record OY728146.1, on the reverse strand, counting down.
CATCGTGAACTTGAGAGAGATTTGGTGGAAGCGCCAATCGGTAAGCTACCTTCCCAACACGACCCAGTATTTCGAAAGGACCGATATATCTAGGGCTCAACTTCCCCTTCTTTCCAAATCTCATAACCCTCTTCCAGGGAGATATTCGTAAGAACACTTTATCACCCACTTCAAACTCTAGGTCTTTTCTTCGGTTGTTAGCATAACTTTTCTGTCGACTCTGAGCTGCTCTTATGTGTTGTTGAATAGATCTGACCTTTTCTGCCATTTCATCAACGAGATTAGGTCCTAATAGCTTTCTTTCACCAACTTCATCCCAGCAAGTTGGAGTCCTGCATTTCTTTCCATAGAGAGCTTCATAAGGAGCCATATGAATACTGGAGTGAAAGCTATTATTATAAGAAAATTCCACCAAAGGTAGGTGTTGATCCCAACCTCCTTTGAAATCCATAGAGCAAGCTCTCAACATATCTTCTAAGGTTTTAATTGTTCTCTCAGACTGACCGTCTGTCTGGGGATGATAAGTAGTGATGAAACTCAACTCTGTATCCAGAGTATGCTGAAGACTTCACCAGAACTTCGAGGTAAATCTCGGATCCCGATCAGATATAATAGAAAGTGGTACTCCATGCTATCTTACCACTTCATTTACATATATCCTGGCAAGCTGATCTAGAGAGAAATCCTCTCTAATAGCAATGAAGTGTGCAGACTTTGTAAGACGATCAACTATGACCCAGATAGCATTATTGCCTTTGGATGTTTTAGGAAGTCCTGTGACAAAGTCCATAGTGATGTTTTCCCATTTCCATTCGGGTATGGGTAATGGTTGTAACATCCCCTTAGACTTTTGTCTCTCAGCTTTAACTTGTTGACAAACCATGCATCGAGAGACATATTCAGCAACATCTCTTTTCATGCCATCCCACCAGAAGTACTCTTTCAGGTCCCTATACATCTTTGTGCTTCAGGATGAATAGAGAATGAAGAACTATGAGCCTCATCCAGCAGCTCCTTCTTTAATTAGGGGATGGGAGGAACACAAACCCGATTCCTGAACTTTATTATCCCATCACAATCAAGGTTGAATTCAGGAACATTTCTCACCTTCTTTTGTAACTCTACATCTTCTTTCTGTGCCTCTTTAATCTTCACATGTATAGATGGTTGAACATTCATTTGAGAAAGAAGAGATTTTTCCCCTTCCATTATAATTCCAAGATCCATCCTTTGTAAATCCATAAATATTGGATCTTTTGTGATCCTCATCATGGATAAACTAGCATGGTCTTGTCGACTTAATGCATCTGCCACCTTGTTTGCTTTCCCAGGGTGGTAATGGATTGAGTAGTCATAATCCTTAATCAGCTCCAACCATATTCTTTGACGCATATTCAGCTCCTTTTGTGTGAAAATATACTTTAAACTTTTATGATCAGTATAAATATCACACCTTTCACCATAAAGGTAATGCCTCCAAATCTTTAATGCAAAGATTACCGCAGCCAACTCCAAATCATGTGTTGGGTAATTTTTCTCATGGATTTTCAACTGTCGTGAGGCATAAGCTATCACCATATCATTTTGCATAAGAACACACCCCAATCCCTTCTTGGATACATCACTGTAGATCACAAACCTTTCTCCACTACAAGGCAGTGTGAGCACAGGTGCACTGGATAACCTTCTTTTCAACTCCTTGAAATTCTCTTCACATTACTCTGTCCATACAAACTTAACTCCTTTCCGAGTCAACTTGGTGAGTGGATTAGATGATCGTGAAAAATCTTTTACAAAACGTCGATAATATCCAGCCAAACCAAGAAAACTTCGAATCTCAGTTACTCTTGTTGGTCTCGAACATCTTTCGATAACCTCTATTTTTGCTGGATCCACAGATATCCCCTCTTTTGAGATTATGTGACCCAAAAATGAAACTTTTTGAAGCCAAAATTCACACTTGGTAAATTTGGCATAAAGCTTCTCCTTTCTCAGGGTCTTCAATATAATTCTCAAGTGATCTTCATGCTCTTCCTTTCTCTTTGAATATACAAGAATATCGTCTATAAAGACTACCACAAATTGATCAAGATAGTCTCTAAAGACTCTATTCATTAGATCCATGAAGATAGTAGGGGCATTAGTAAGACCAAATGGCATCACTATAAATTCATAGTGTCCATACCTTGTACGGAAAGCCGTCTTTGGTATATCCTCCCTTTTGACCCTTAATTGATGATACCCTGAATGAAGATCAATCTTGGAAAAGTATTGAGCTCTGCGTAGTTGGTCAAATAAGTCATCAATGCGTGGGAGGGGATATTTGTTCTTGATAGTGATCTTTTTAAGTTCTCGATAATCAATGCAGAGTCTCATTGATCCATCTTTCTTCTTAACAAATAGAACAGGTGCTCCCCAAGGTGACGCACTAGGGTGTATGAATCCCTTATCAAGATTCTCTTGGAGTTGCTTCTTCAATTTCTGCAACTCAATTGGGGCCATTCTATAAGGTGTCTTTGAAATAGGCAAAGCACCCGGTATGAGTTCTATTGAAAACTCAACTTCACGATTTGGTGGAAGACCCGGTAATTCCTCCGGAAAGACATCATCAAACTCCCATACAATGGGCATATTCTTAATCGTGAGTTTCTCACCAACCATTTGAGATAAATAACCTTCATTTAGTGGAATCAAGACCCATAAGAGGGAAGGAATTTCCACTGGAAGGTTATGTTCATCCTTGAATTGATAGACGATCGTAGATTGATCTGGAATATGAAATGTGACTTCCCTTCTTTGGAAATTGATATGAGCTCCATGTAGAGAAAGCCAATCCATGCCAAGAATCACATCAAATTCCACTAAAGGAAGGATCACAAGATTTGTAGGAAGCACTTTCCCACAAACTTCGATCGGAGAAGAATTATAAACTTTTGATGCGACTATTATGCCATTAGGTGTTGTCACAGCTAACTCAACATCTAATTGTTGAGGTAATACGGTGATACCCTTAGAAAATTCTTTAGAAATAAAAGAGTGGGTGGATCTAGAATCAAATAAAACATTTGCTACTTTAGAGTGGATGGTAAGTGTACCTTTCACCACTTCGTTATCGTACTCCACATCGCTGATAGAAATTGCATGTGACTTTCCTTTGTCTTTAGCCTTATGATTTTGTTGACGTCGACCATCATCATCAACCCTTGGATTTGGGAATTGATTGGCATAATGCCCCATCTCCTTGCACTTGAAACATTGAATTTTAGTAGGTTCATTCTGTGTATCCCTTCCTTTGTTTGCGTCATTAGACATCTTCTTCCCATTATCACGGTATTCAAATGCCCGATGACCTTCCTTTCCACATTTAAAACATTTACTTGTCCCTTTAAGACAACTCCCTCCATGTTTCTTTCCACACTTTGAGCATAAGGGAAAGCTCATCTTCTTTTTAGTGTGCTCTTTAGATTTTCCTTTGAATTTCATCTTCCTCTTCTTATCAAACCCATGTGACTGATGGGTTACTCCAATCTCCATCTTGACTTTGAGAGCACATCAAACGATTTCCTCGTAGCTATTGAAGTCCCTTATGGCTAACGCCCTTCGAAGACTTGGTTTTAAGCCACTAAAGAATCGATCGATCTTACTCTCAGGTTGGATAATAATACCAGAAGCGTACCTTGCAAGTCTTGTAAAATTTTCTTCATAGGTACCAACAGATTCATCATCCCTTTTCTTCAGTTCAAGGAACTCTTTCTCCATCTTTGTTCGGAGAATACGAGGGAAGTACTTATTGAAAAATAAGTTCTTGAACTCGTCCCATTACATAGACTCAATTTCATCCCTTTGCCTCGTATTCTTAATAAGACTCCACCATTGATCAGCATCTCCTTCCAAACGATACACTGATAGGATGACTTTATCATGCTCAGAACATTGAAGAACTGAAAATATCTTTTCAGTAGTACTAATCCATTGTTCAGAAACTAATGGATCAGTAGACCCGCTGAAAGAAGGTGGACGCTGCCTCATGAAGGATTCAACAGAATGTTGCTCCTTCCTTTGCTCGTTTGGAAGTCCTGCATGATTCATAGCATGAGAAAGTTGTGTGAGCATGGCTACAAGATTTTTCATTCCAGCTCCCATATCGTTTGGTTGCTCAGGGGGACAATCATTGCATTGCCCATCACATTCCGCATTAACACGGTTCCTTCGGGTTCCAGCCATTGACTAAAACCAAGAAGAATAGTGTGAGCAACACTAATTATAATAGGAAAACCACATAACTCAAGAATAAAATTTGCATGCTTAAGGTCTTATCCTAGGGTATTCATGGCCATTTCTAAAACACTAAGATTGTGTTCTATGCTTAGAATTATCCTTATGGTTCTTACTAAGGATTTCACATCCTAGTTTCCAAAGGTTGACTATACCTTTCCTCTGATACCAACTATAACGACCCATACTTTACATACATTGTTAATACTTCAAAATTGAAGCACACTTATTACAACATATGAGAAAACCACAAAGGACCGTATAGGTATAGTGTCTTTAGAAACTGGGAAACATAAACAACTGGTTCATAAATCTTCTACAGTGTCTCCCATTTATTTCATCATATCTAGGGTCCCTTTTAGCATATTCTATTTAATATCCATCTTCCTGACTTGGGGAAAAGAAAACATAAAAGGGTGAGCTCAAATGCTCAGCAAGGGAAAATAAAGGAAATAAAAATCATATCATATCTTTTTGAAAATCATAACCTGCAAAAGAGATCATAAAATCTTAACATGGAATAAATCATAGAAGTGAAAATGATATCCCCATAATCATAACATGAAACTTGAAACTTTGTGGCATGCACACATAATCATGGAAAATCATTTCTTGTTAGTCATGACTCATTGCCAAGATATCTTAGTTGACAAAGTCCCTTTCTGAACCGAGTCACCCTCGTTCCAGTCCTGTTTCACTGAACCGGTATAACCTACCGTTCCATCCATGTCTATCTCATGAGATATATAATCTTTACCCAATGCATTGGAGGGAGATATAGGTCCCACCCATCTTATAATGAATCCTTTCTTATGTGTGCCACATAATCATAAACCATACATCATAGCGTAACCCATGTAATAAAAATGGGATTCTTAAACAACATGACATCATAAAACAATTCATATAAGATAAAGGAATTCATAAAAATATTTCCATCATAAAATAATCAAACCAATGTAATAATAGGGATAAAAACAGAACCCTTTTATTATCTTAGATGGAAAATAATTTTGATAAAATACTTGAACTCCATTCTTGAGGAAAATATCCTTTCTACTTCAAAAACATTTTTCCTTTCATAACATGCCATACGACTTTAAAATAAAAGAAGTTGATTAAAAATAAACTTGAAAACTTGTAAATGTAGCTTCTTGGAAATAATGTTTTATAAATCCATTAATGCCGTATAAGTTAAAAAAAACATTCTTCATACTTTTGTTGGAAAAGTCAAAAAGTACCTTGTACGAAAAACGACAAAAGATTCCTTTCATACATATTACTAAAAACTCACCGAAGGGTAAAAATGGATTTAAAAAATTGTAGGTGGATGGAAATAATATTATATATTGATTAAACATGGATGTGGATGATAAAATACACCCCATTAAATACTTACTAATAAACAATCTCGGATAAAAATGAGATTGTGATATTTCCCTTAACTTAGGTCCGATTTTCTTTGTACGTGTCCGAAACTCCTGTATAATGGTTTAAATAATGTTATTGACTTATTCCAGAATCATACATATTGATATGATATCATATATGGTCATATTCTTAGCTTCTTGTTAGTAATATTTCATTGTTACTTGTTACTCGGGTCTTTATTGCCTTTTGTTCTTATGCGTGTTTTGCCGAATACATTCTTATTCTTCTTTTAAGGTTATAGATACCTTGTAACATATATCATATTTATTCATTCAATTCATTTATATAATTACTATGTAATGATGATCTTGTAGAACGAGTCGCATCACATCGTGGAGACGGTATTCCGTACGTACGCACGAGTGATGATATCATTCCTATGATCGTGGAACTGTATTGGAGTATATATATATTATTTCAGTATCAATATTACTTTATAATAATCATAAATAGTCACTCATTACACCATTATACCCATCCTTGTAAGGTGATGGTGGAAAATAGATTACACCACGGCGTGGAGACGGAATTCCGTACGTACGCACGCGCGGTGATTTCATTTTTCCGTGGGATGGATAGAAGGTGAATTAGGGTTGTTTCATATTTATAATAACATATCAGTACGTAAGTAATACTGATGTTATTACTTTATCTTGAAACAACTAAAGAAGAAGAAGTTTAAGAAGAATGAAATTGAAAAGATCGGTAATTGATATTACCTCTTCTTTGGAATGCTTCTTTGAATCCTCCACTTAGGGAACTATGATTGGTCTTTGAAGAAGACCAGGACCTCTAGGATTATTATAGGGAAGTGGATAGGAGAAAATGGCAGGGGTTGGCCGAGCTTGAGTGCTCAAATTGGTGTGAGGAGGAGGGGGAGGAGGTGCCCTTTTATAAGGGAGGAGAGGGGCACCTTAGGAATATCTCAAAATATTATTTTATATTAAAGTCAAAATCGGTTTATAATGGTTCCAAAGGGTCTTATTTCGAAGCTAAAGTGGGGATGGGTCGAAATCCTATCAACCAATAGGATTTAGACAAGTTTAGGGTATTATGTTAACCTTATCAATTAGATTTAACTCTAAGTTAAATAATTTAACTTTTACTGTGTCTTTTTGTTTTCTTTCACTATATGGTTAATACACTTACTATAACATGCCAAACGAACCCCCAATTTTTTATTATTAATATATATATCTTTATCTAAGTCATTTGTCCGAACCTTAGATTTTTAGGAATAAAATAACAATTAATAATATAATATTTTATTTAAAAACTATTTTGTGTCAATTTTGACACTATTTGATATATGATTTTTGTGAAAGTCATAACAGAATTATATGTTCGAAACAAGTTGATTAAATCAACATTAATATATCATAGTAACCTAGAAAATTAGTGGAATTCATAAAAAGTCTCAAATTACATTTATTTTGGTGTTTATAACATCAATTATGTCAATATTTCATTAATAAGATAATTACTGCATCATCATTGTGTCATAAATAAATTAAATTATTTAATGTCTAAAAATTACAAATAAAATACCATTATTTAGGAAATATTTTTAGCTTTCTAATTAATATTTATAGTCTAATTTATCTTATGTATAACCCCATATTAAAAATGATTTACTTATTAAACTTTGATTTTAACTATTTTAACCCTTCTTTAAATAAATTAATAATAAATGTCCTAATCTAATCCATGTGGGCCTAAATGGTCATATTTTTATTCCTAAGTTTGTTTTTGGTCGAATTACACTTGTCCAATAGAGTTAGGACATGTGTTAGGGTAATATTAATATCATATTTACCCTTAGTTACCCTATTTACTATTAACCGCGGTAAAAAAAAGTAAAAAGTTACTATTCACCAAAAAATTATTTTTATCTCATTGAATTACATTTTACTTACTGATATCAAACGTGTCTGTCGGATTTTTGAAATTCCAATCACAGAAGTGGTAAAATTAAGTTTTATGCAAAAATTCAGTTTTTAACCTACCGCTTAGTGGTTTCACTATTCATCAAAAATTGAAAGTTTTCAGAAAAATACCAAAATTTCACCCTAGGCTAATTTCGGTATTCCGAATCCAAAAATGAAGTCCATTTTGAAAAATAAAATTTATAAAATTTCAAAAAGTGGTTATTACTATTCATAATGGCTAGTTTTAATAATATTTTAATAGCATATCGTTGTTTAGTGAAACTCGGTATTGCATACGACGCAAGCTATCGAGGAAGGTCGTGATTGCGTGTAAAGCAAGCCAAGCAAGTGTTGTGTAGAAAAAGATTCTTTGATGATTCATATAACATAAAAGTATCGGGTGTTACAACTAGTCTATAATCTCATGATCAGGCTAGTCCAAATCGAGCATCTTAGAGACATGGTATGTGGTTTGGATCGATATTGGCGGAAGGTCCTGATGTATTTTTTTTAATTTTATATTTTATATACGATTGGTGCAATGTAAAACTATCTATTGTATGGTTTTCATGATTGTGAGTATGTATGATTTTATGATGCATTTAAATTATTATATACTTATTCTGTTTCAGTTTATTTATTATGTGTTCTTTGATGTTCATCCATGTGTATGATTTTGGTTATTTTCCGATGTTATTTCACTCTAAACAAAGGGTATAGTCTCCCCACTACACCTTTTAAACCTTCATCACTGGTTAGGAACCTCTAGCATTTAGGGAGGCACACTTGATTTCTTATGTCAAGCCATATATTGGGATGTGTTCGGTTGACCTGATATGATTCATTACACCACTAGATTAAATAATACTGGCACTATTTATCAATGCATCATTCATCATATCTTTAAACCCATTTTTGGTTGAATCATAGAGTGTTACATCAATGAAATGGTGGTTAAATCTTGATAGAATTGTTATCACCTCAATTATCTTCAAAAAAAATTCAGCAAATTACAATAACATGGTTTGAAGATGAACCCTCAGAAGTCTGATTTTGGAGTAACATCATGAATGATCCTTGTATTTATGGTACAATAGTGTGGCATTGAGGTTGATCCAGAAAATACTAGTCCAATCCTTGAAACCCCACATCCTTATAATCAAAAATAATTACAAGGTCTTCAAGGAAACCTTACTTATATTAGGTTTTTATAGCCAACATGGATGGAAAATCTATCCCCTTTACTAAGTTAATGAAGAAGTTATTTTACTACTAGTGTAACAACGATTTCAAAGAATATTTTTTTATTCTCAAGAAGTACCTACTACATTCACCAGTATTGATGCCTCTAGTATAAGGAACCCGACTTATCCTATACGTGACCCCCAAGGAATGATCACTCGATGTTATCCTCACAAAAAATGTCATGGGGAATGAAAACAATTTCTACTATATAAGATGATAAATTATAGATACTAAGAATTAGTATTATGATATCAAAAAGAATAGCCTCACAATCAGTTTTTCATTGAAAAATCTGATGCATTACTTACATCATCACAAAGTCAACTTGGTCTCTCATATCAACCCTCTCAAGTATATTCTTATCAGAACTATTTTAATTCTGATATTGGACAGATGGGTGGTTATTCTACAATAGTATGACATTCAATTAATGTCATAAAAATAAGTTAAAGGGAAGGAACTAGCTGATTTTCTAGAAGAACATCCTACCCTAGAAAACATTCTAGTATACCCCGATCTTATAGAATAAAAATTTTCCTACACACACAACACCCCCTAGAATATTAAAGATGTATTTTGATAGAGATTTGTAAAGTCTAATTGGAAAGAGGATGGAGAATCTGAGGCCAAACCAAGCTGGTCAAGGGATCGTCTTTATTTACCGAGATAAGGGAATTTTTCCATACTCCTTCTCACTGTCCAAAGGTTGTAGTAATAATGAAGCAAAATATCAACACCTTATTATTGTATTTGATATTTCCTTGTAGATAAAAGTATCCTACCTAAATTTCAAAGGTGATCTAGAGCGAGTTATTAAGTAGATCAATAGATAATATGCTACCAAGAAGGTATAATTGGACCCTATTATCAGTTATATGAGAGTATTAATGGTAGATCCCCCTTTAGATTCATTGATATATCATGTTCCTTGATCAAAAAATACTTTCATAGATGAACTGGATAATGTATCCACAATCCTAGCTTATCCTGATCAAGATTAAGTAGTCTTCTACATCACACACTAAAGGGAAGTACTTCCATTCATTGTCTATGACATGGAGGAAATTAGTATGAACAATGCTTCCCTAGATCATGATGATCCAACATCCACCCCTAGATGGATGGATCCCATAATAGATTACCTCTAAAATGGGACTCTTACTTTAGATCGAGCCAAAAGGGAACAGATTCAACATCGAGCAATGAACTACACCCTTTTAGATGGTATGAATTAGGAAAAATACCTCTTTAAACAAATATTATATGGATTCCACCTCATATTCATTTTATAGGGATAGACTCATGCCATTATGGAGGTAGTATGCCCAATCTCCTGTGATGCTCACCAATTTGGAACCAGGATCTCCCACTAAATTAGAAGTATTTGTTACTAGTGGAAAATGACGATACATGACTACATGGAATTAACCATGTGGTTTCAGGCATGTCGGATTCATGAAATCTTCATCCATAATCCCCAAAGGTTTCATCCATGTCAAGATAATGAAAACTTCATCCATCATCCCCCATAAATACTACACAGAATTAAATATTTCTGGTCATTTGTTGTATGTGGAATGAAAATTGTGGGTTCATAACCCCCAGTTATGGGTAAGCAGTTTAAGTACATCCTTATTAACAATGAATTATTTTCCAAATTGGTAGATTCTATACCCCTCAATAAATATAGAACAAATAATATCATCAACTTCATAAAGTTCAATATTATCACTCGATTCGATGTCCCTCACACAATATTGACGGAAAATGGCACAAAATTCTATTCTTTAGAGCTTATGAGAATATATCATGAATATAACATTATTTATATCCATTAATATCATTATAATGTAGTAGAAAATGGTTATATAGAGTTTTTCAATAAGACACTATCAAATATACTCTAGAGGATAGTGAAAAGAGGACATAGGTCTTGGCTAGACAAGCTCCTGCATGATTTATATACATACCATACGACAATGTTCACTTCCACATAGGAAAACCCATATTCACTAGTGTATAGAATTGGATCATTTTTACCCATCCAAGTCCAATTTCCCTCAATATGAATAGATATATGTGGAAAACTCTTAGATGATGAATAATCACAAAAGTGGTTGGATGGGTTAGAATAAATTGATGAAAAAGTTGGCATACACTACAAAACCTTGAATCCCATAAGAATAAAATTACGCGAGCCTTTAATAAAAGGTATGCCTACAATAATTCCTTGAATTAGAATTTGTATTAGATATCATAACCCTTATGATACTAGGAAGAAATTCCCCAAAATTGGAACCCAACTAGGAAGGTCCTTACAACATAAACAAGGTCTACTTCAATAAGGTCCTACTTATTGTCCATGATGGATGGGGAATATATTATGACCCCCAACAATACGAGGTTTCATAAGAAATAATTTTCATATATTCCACCTTGAGAAAAAAATTCTCATGGAAAGACATTAATCTAAAAAACATAAAAAGTATCATCGACAGGACATTAAAATGAACAACATTAAAATTCTTGGTGGAAAGACATTAAACTTCACAGCATTAAAAGTCCGATTAGAAATACATTAAATTACAAAACATTAAAGAACCTTACATTAAGACTTTAAATAGTACAACATTTAATGTCATTACCACATGAAATTAAACTTCATAGAATATGTCCTTCTCACAACCCGTCCTAATGGGGCCCATGTCACGACAACCCTAAGCCCGCCTCCAATAGGTCATGGACTAGAGACTAGTTCTAAGTAGTCATATCACTAACATGGTAGGCCTTATCCTATGGTACCTATACACAAAATCACAAATATCCAATCCCATACAATTTTTAAATGTAAATAAACTAATAAAACATGCATACATTCATCTAAAATCACACTATCATAGTATGACAATAGATACTAAAAGAAAAAAATCCCAAATACAATCCCACAACCAAGATTATAAAAAAAGTACAAACTAGGAGTATAGAATGGGACTCCTATCAAGGTAACTACTGGAATACACCTCAATAAATTTGGATCGATAATCTCTTCCTGTTCTAGGTCCCTCTAGGAATCTATCAAAAGTTTTATCGCCTACACATGACATGACACGTGTGGGGAAATACGATGCATGGTTCAGTATAAAAATACCCAGTAGGACATCCCAAAATCACTAAGCATATAACAAAAATAATAATAGTAAGCTTAACATAGGTATATGTATAAAACACATATAATAATAATATCTATATATAGTCAAGAAAGACACACTATCTTAGAGTAAATCCACAACCATAATACTAGCCTAGGAATCATGCTCCAAGGTTCCACATAGAACTCATATGGGAGAACATTCTCTACGAGTTAGATAATAATGATGGTGGTCTTCCAAGATGTACTACTCATCTATTATCACCAAATAATGTATAAAATGGAGGTCTAAATATAATGATACACATATAAGGATCAACACCCAAGGACCTGGGGTTTATACCAAAATTCAATTAGTAATAACCCAATAAGTAGCGGATCAGTGTGTGCATAGTATTGTTCATGAAGATACTGAGAACACCACCTAGGGAAATATGACAATAGAGGATATCACTTTAGGCCTCATATAATGATTACAAAAACTATATCCAAGAATTTCCACTTAATGGATCACTATCCTATGTGTAGGGTGAGATTATATACTAACCCTCAGGGAATGTATCTAGGGAATTCTTCCCAACAAAACTTTTCCAGGATGAAGAGGAAAATGGATCCAAGCCATTTATGGAGGAGTAAAAAATGTGTACTGGTAGAACATGGCATGTCCTATCAGCATCAGGTCCTTCCCATGTATTATGGACTATTCCCATGTCTGTTTCTATGTCAGATTACACAGCATGCCCAATCCCATATACTCTGGACCATATTCATGTCCTGCTGGTCGTGTTAGAGTATGGATATTCATTCTCGTACCTGTGTACCATCCTAGGTACACACTAAGACACCAAGTTTATTCACATTCCATGTGATAGGGTTCACAAGAATTTTTATATTTAACATATCTGTGGAAACCCTAGCACCGTAGCTCAAGCCCCACATGCCATGCTATCTCAGATTACACATCATGTTCTTTGGGATTTTCCAGAATTAAAGATCTAGTTCTTGCATCATCATTTAATCCTTTGTACATCGATCTAGCTACACACCATGCCATAGAACATTGATCTACTATTGTTGAGCCTCATTGTCATTGTTTTCCAGAATTCAGCCATCAAAACCACTCAAGAATCACATGATTATGTTGTCTATAGACTCACTATAAAACTAGAATGAATAATAATATTTTATTTGATCTATATCCATTTCACCATCATTTTATCATGATACCATCATCAATAACAACCCATATTTGTGATTACAATCTGTTGTGCCATGAAATGGATGCACAATGATTTTTTATCCAGTACTTATCAAACCACGGGCCAAAGAAATTTCCCACGATGAATGAAGAATATGGAAGGAAAAGAAAAAATAAACATTGATAATTAACCTCATACAATTTTTTTTAGACTAAATTTTTTTATGTTATAATGAAAAACAAAGATATAATATCAAACAAATAGTTCCCCCATAAATCTCCACAGATAAATCCCATACCTGCAATACAACCGATCTGCGAATCAATTTGTGAGATGATTGATTAGTGTTCCTCATATAAATAATAAACAACGAAATAATCAAAATAAAAAATTATCCTATCCTTAATTTTGATTAGTCAATGGTTAAGAACAATTTCACATCATTGTCATTGGTGAGATCCACACAGTCTACTGCAGATCGATTGACGATCCACAATCTGGTGGTTGTTCATATGAGAAAGATCCTCCAAAACACTCTCAAATGATTCTCAATATCTCTTGGTTTTAATATAAAACCATAATATATATTTATCACTATGTATTTATAGAAAAATTATTATTTCAAGAAAATTTATTAAATAAATTTATTTTTTAAAACATTCACCCATGATTGCGCCTCAAACTGAATGCCCGATGCTTTCGAAGGATATATGACACCTAGGGTAAAAAACATTCTCTAAACTCAACAGAGGAATCATATTTATGATATTATCCTCTATTTATATGTTATTTAATTTTTTTGGGAATACTTTGTGTGTATGGATTTAATATATTTAATATATTTCGAAAATTAATTGTAGTCACACTAGGCCTCATAATCTCACACTGTCTTTGTTCCTAGCTCTGAAAACAACCCATAAAATATTCCAAAACAATACATAGAAATATTAGAGTTGTTAAATTCTCCCCACCTTGGGAATTTAGGCCCTAGAAATTGAAAACAAAAGGCTACACAAAGAGATGTGGGTACTGAGCATACATCTGAGTCTCCTGCTCCCAAGTGATCTTCTAAAGATTCCAAGGTTCCCACCAAAAACAAAATAAAGGAATAAATCACACATGAAGGATCCTATAATATCAATACTCAATCTCCTTTAGGTACTCAAAAAAGGTATCTCGATCCTCAACTTCCAATTCAACCAAGTCAATAAGATGTGACAAATTGTACGCATGCCTCCTTAACTGCGACACATGGAAGACATTTTGTACCCAGTTTGACATTGGTGGTAGAGATAAGTGGTACACCACCTAACCAACACTATGTAGTATCTAGAAATTGATAATGAATATTGGATATAGCTTTCCACTCAGTAAAATATCCATAATAATCATCGATTTAAAAACTATAAGAACACATGGTCTCCGTCCTAAAACTCCAAAGACCTCTATCTTCAGATAGAATAGGAATTATGATAGCTCTGTGTAGTCCTCATCCACTCTTGGATGACCTTAAACTTCTCTGTAGTGGCTCACAAAAACTCTACGTTTATAAGTGATGACTCTCATTAGTCAATTCTACATAGTGGTGACCTGCAGGGCTGCCCGTACAAGGCCTTGAATGGTGCCATGCTAATGGTGGAATGGTAGATATTATTATATGAAAACTCCTACAATAGTTTTAGATCCTACCAAATATAGTCAAAGTATAACATGAAATCCCAAAACATATCCTCCATGACCTGAATGGTACGCTTAGTATATCCATTAGTATGGGGGTGAAAATCCATGCACTAATATAGATGATTCCCAAGATCCTCCTAAAATCTACTCCATAATTGATATGTGAAGTGAGCATCATGGTCATAAATGATTTTTGAGGGAACTCTATTGAGTTGTACTATCTCTTAAACGTAGTGTAATATCAAGATATATACTGAAATCCGCTCTCAGATAGCTTGGAAGTGGGCCAACTTGGTGAGTTGGTCAACAATCACCCAGACAGAATCATGTCACTGGGATATATGTGGTATTCTCATAACTAATTCCATGGATATCCCCTCCCACTTTCATTATGGAACCTCAAGTGGTAGAGCCATAACTATTGGAACTTGGTGCTCAACCTTCACTTACTGGAAAGTAAGGCATCAAGAGACAAACTCTGCAACTTCCTTCTTCATCCCAAGACACCAAAACTAACCTCAGAGGTCCTATTAAATCCTTTCTACACCTGGATGTACCTAAAATGGAGATGTATGAAACTCTCTCATAAAATCATCCCACAACATCGCTGGTAATATCGTGCATCCTCTAAAATGAATGACATGCTCCCTAAATTTAGAAAATCTATCAAGAGCATGTGTAGTGGATATCTGAGTAAGTAGGGTCTCAAAATTAGTATCCCCAAGAAATGCCTCCCTAAATGACCATAAAATCAGATGGGCAACAACCATATACTGAAAGTAAGATGATCCATTCCAATCCACCAAGGATATCTTCAATGAGACCACCTGCTTTGATGCCTTGTGCAGAAACTGTGAACAAGATCTCATGTGAATAGAATCTACTTCCATGTTCCCCTACCCAGGAGGATATAAAATATAAAATTCATAATCCTAGAGTAAATATATCCATCATTTATATCTCAATTTAATATACATTTGAGAGAAGATATACTTGAGACTCATGTGGTCAGAATAGATGATAAACCACCCACCTATTAGTTAATGTCTCTATATATTTAGTGTGGAAACTATCATTGTTAACTCAAGATCATGGCCTGTATAGTTTTGATCATGTGGTATAAACTAACTTAAACCATAGGAAATTACCACATTCCTCTTGATCAAAACAAAACCAAACTTGGTTCCGGATTCATCACATAACACTACGTACTCGACACCCTCCTCTAGAAATATCAAGATAGGAGTGCCCATCAATCTCTATCTCCACTCCCAGAAAGATTTCTAGAACCTATATGTCCACATGAAATGATTCCCCTTTCAGGTCAAATATTTCAAGGGAGATTATATCCTGTATAAAATAGGTATGAATGTTTTGTAGTCGCCTTCCACCCAAAGAACCTCATCACCTCTGTCATCCACTTGGGTGGCTCCCAGCCAAACACTTCTTTGACCTTTGATGGGTTCACCAATGCACTATCTTCTGAGATAATATGTCCTAGAAAGTGAACCTTTAGAATCCAGAACTGTCACTTTGAGAGATTCCTATAAAGCTGGTGCTCTTATAGTATATCAAGAACCATCCTAAAGTGTCTCATGTGTCCCTCCTTAGACAATGAGTACACTAGGATATCATTGATGAAGAAAACCATGAATGAATATAATAAAAAAAATCAAATATTCAGTTCATGAGTCCCATGTAAACTTCTAGAGAATTGACACCCGCATAGTGTTGGTCACAAAGATACCAAGAACTCCATCTAGGGAAATATGATAACAGAGAACCTCACTCCAGGCCTCACGAAAGGATTCCAAAAAGTCTATCCAAGTAGTCCCACATAAGGGATAACAATCATATGTGTAGTACGTGAGTTCATACTAAAACTTACGGAATAGATATAGGGAATTTTAAATAAATAAATTTTTATAGGATAAAGATTACAAGGCCTCTAAGACATGTTTAATGGAGTAGAAAATGTGTACTAGTAGTACACGACATGTCCCTGTCGCATTAGGTCCTGATTGTGTGTCACATCAGGTGCCCATGTTTGTGTCTGTGTCAAAGTACAATGTGTTTTCGAGCCTGTGTACTCTTGATCTTATTCATGTCTTTTTGGTTGTTTTCATGTACATATAGCAGTGGTTGTACCCATGTACCATCATATGTACCTTATGAGCCACTAGGTTGAGTCACATGCCATGTGATAATTAAATTCTTCATGCTAACCCAAGCATTGTAACCTGAGCCCCATACACCATTTAATCCTAGATTACACACCATTATCTATGGATTTTTTTGGAATTTAAAATTTTGATCACATGTAATCATTTGATCTATCAGCCATAAATTCAACCCTGCAACATAGTGGAAAATGTGGATTTAATCCAGAAAATCCTCTCTGTCACCATTCTTCTGAATCTAGCTACCAAAACTACTCAGGAATACCCCGATAATGTCGTTTTTAGTTGAAATGTCAAACCATAATGAATGGGAATCATTGAATCAATATTGGTTTGTTTTCACCATAATCATAGTAAAATCTATTCATCAATTCAAACCCAGTTTTTTTTTATAAAAATACTGTGCAACAAGAAATAGGTGTAAATGATTGTTTATCCGGTATTTTTCAAATCACAGGCCAAATAAATTGCCTAATATGAATAAAGAATGGAGGAGGAAAAACACAAACAAAAAACATGAGAATAAAACCTCATTCAATGTTCATGCTAGCCCCAATTCATTTTCATTATAATGAATAATGAAGAGATAATATCAAATAAAAAATTCTCCCATAAATCTTTGCAGATAAATCCCATACTAGTAATATGACCGATCCATGTATTAATCTATTAGACCATTGATTTATATTAATTATAGAAATAATAAAAGAAAAAATTATCCAAATAAAACATCAACATGCCTCAATTTGGATCATTCACTGAAAAATAATGATTACATGTCACTATCATTGGAAGGATCTACACATTTTGCTGCACACTAATTGACGATCCATGGTCCGGTGGTTGTTCATCTCTGAAAGATCCCCCAACAATCTCTCAAATGGTTCTACAGATCATTAGGGTTTATAATCCATTCTGATATCTCTTTAAAACTAAATATTTATAGAAAATTTATTAGTTTGTGAAAATTAATTAAATAAGTAAATTAATTTAATTTATTTATTTAAATGTCCACCCATAACCAAGCCTCAACGCAAATACCTGATACATTCCAAGGTTATATCGAGTGAATGGTAAAACCCATGCTATAAACTCAATAAAGGTCTTATATTTCTGATATGAACCTCTATTTATAAGTCATTCCTCTTTTTCTAGAAAACTGCACACACGTGCATTTAATATATTTCAAAAATTAATTCTGGGCACACAGGGCCTTAGAATCTCTCTCTATCTTCATGCATAGCTCCATAAATAATCCATATAATATTCCAAAATATTACATAGAAAAATAAAATTCATTACATTCCTAGTCACATGATGTTAAATTTCATGACATAGGACAACCTTGAAGGACCTTTTAGGCATGCTCTAGATCTGTACAAAAGGTTTTTGGAAGAGGGGTTTAGTATCTCATGAAAATTCCAATACTATAACCCCATATGAGAAAAAGGTGGTATCATCTGGTTTTGGAAATGAAATCTCACTCACAATAGGTTTCCATCATTCCCAAATATGGTACATTAATTCATTAATGATGCATTTTACATAAGATGGATCTGCATAGAAGAAAAAATAATAAGTTGACCCATTCCTATGTGTGAGTGAGGTCAGGATAAGGGATTATATATAAGAACTATGTGTGGATTGAATTCTATTACCAAAATATATGTAGGGATTCCTGGGTATCAAATCCTAGGTCCAGATACAGTATAAATAGAAAAATCCCCCTCCCTTCATGTGGGTTACACTTTCATAGAGAATTTTCAATACTAGAAATAATTATTGATTGATTCATATTACCACATGATATGCAGTGTTGGATCTCAAATCCACGGTCCATTAATAATATAAATGGAAAATTCCACCTCCCTGCATATGGGTTAGACCTGCATAGGAATTTTATATAATATAACTATATGTGGATCGATTCCTTTTACTACATGATATATAGAGATGAATGAGTCTAAGATCTCAGGTCCATTAGTAATATAAATGGAAAATACCCCCTTCCAGCATATGGGTTATAATTTCACATGGAATATTTCATACCATAACTATGTGTGGCTTGATTCTTATTACTAAAGGATATGTAGTGATTCCTAGATCTCCAATTCTAGGTCTAAGAATAGTATAATGGGAAAATTCCCCCTCTATGTGTATGGGTCCGACCTATACAGGGAATGTTTCATACTATATCTATGTATGGCATGATTCCTATTACTATAGGATATGCAGTGATGCTCATGTCTCTAATCATGGGTCCAACCAAAAATATTAATGTAAAATTACCCCTTTATGTGTATGGGTTAGACCTTCATAAGGTATTTTCCATATGATAAATATGTGTGTCTTGATTTCTATTATCATAGGCTATGTATTGATGCCCACGTCTCAGATCTTAGGCTTATCCCCAATATGTATATGAAAAAATTCTCCCTCCCTGCATATGGGCCATACCTACGTAGGAAATCTTCATAGATAAGAAATACACATGGCTCGATTACTATTACCATAGGATATATAGTGATGCCTAAATATCTAGTCCCAGGATCAACCTTAATGTAAAAGAGAAAATTCCATTTCCCTTGTGTATGGGTCATACCTATGCTTGGGATTCACATATAAGAACTATGTGTGGTTTGATTCTTATTTCCACATTATACATAACAATGCTTGGATCTTCTATTTCAAGACCAACCTTGAACTATAATCATTCCTAACTATGTTTCTCAATGAGAATCAAATTTGTGTGGGGATAACTACTCATATCAATATATATAAGCCACCACATATTATCTATCATGTACTCTCACATGAATTAACTGACTGCCTAGTTGTATCTTGTTTCTCACACTGAGCATTAATCATGTGAGCATAGGGAACCTAGAAAGACACACTTACCAATATAATTAAGGTGAGTTTTATCAAGGGAACCACATTCTATCCATATGAAGATAAATTGTACTACCACTTCTTAGTCACAAGATGTTAAAATCGGATGACATGAGGTCTTTATTCTAATAAGATCATCCCCTAAATGATTGTGTACTAAATAATTGTATATTTTATCCCTTATCCCTAGAAATGTGTTCAATACATTATTGTGTAACCTTTATGGGGCTCAAACCATTCTTGAATATTATGTTCTCTATGAAAAAACTTCATGTCTTTGATATCTGAGTGAGTAACAACTAATTCTTTGAATTAACATGCTTCTCTTCAAACCCCATGGACCTTGATTTTTTATACTCTTGGTTCCACCCTATAGTGTACTAGTAATAGATATTGGATGATCTAAAGTGAACCTATAGGGATTTTCTAGTGAATAACATAATTCCTCAAAGCATGTTCCTAGGGGATGTTTTCTTCCTAGAAGACATTACCCCTTAAATCATGGAAATATTTTCTTTACTACATGCGATATGGACTTATTTAATTATTAATGGTTGACCTGTATCCACTAATCCTCACCTCCCACTGACTTAGATATACTTGGATTATGATTTAAGAATCTCATAACCCAACTATTCCGTTGGATTTATAAACTCTCTATGTTACTCATCTACACATCATAATCATCATCAAATAAAGATTATATCATCTAATTCTTACAAAAATTATTTCCAAGATATGTATCTCCAATAAAGACCCAACTTTATTGGGTTTCTAAATCCCTTTGGGAACCCTATTTTCTACTAAAGAAACAGCATTCCCCCTTTTCTTTTCCAAACTTCTGAATACCTTGAGCATATATTCCCTTGTAATTTCATGGAACTTTATCTCACATTCTATTGGTTATGAATTTCAGCATATTAGTAATAGGGATTGACCTATACTAAAGGAATACTAAAAGGATTTTATGGTGAATAACAGAATCCCTAAAATCTTGTACTAATGGGATATTTTGGTTCCTAAAGGGTCCTTATTAGGATTCACTAGTGAATAAAAAAAATGCCTCAGATCTTGTTCCTAGTGGATGTTTTGGTTCAGGAGGAAATGACCCCATTAACTCCAAAATCTATTTCTCCAATGGTATGATTTTAACCCCACCAATTGTTAAACAATTATCATTGATATATTAATTTAAAGACATTATTTACTTCACCTATTTTGTAGCGACTCAGGTTTGGCCTTGTCAGATTTTGGAATATTCCTATAAATAATTCTTGAGATATGAATTAAGATGGAATGAAATTATGAGGTCTGGTGATCCTAGAATTAATTTTATAGAAATATTAAGTATTTTTATACTATACATGTGGAAGAAACGAGTTATCTCTTAAACGATAGATTAGATCATAAATATGAGGGAACAGTTTCATTGGGAATGTTTCATTTACCCTATTTAGGGTATTAGTTTTTTCGGTGTGGGGATATTGTAGAAAAAGTTATCAAGGGAGATTTTTGGTGAGGTGGGAGGCGATCGGGTGCAACGCAGCGGTGAAAAATTGTGGGAGTCGTGGCCGCGTGATGACCGCTGGTGGCAGTGTGGTGGAGGTCAGTGGAACGGGTTGGCATAGGGTTCCAGGGTAGTGGCATGGGGAGAACTGGGTTGTGGCATGACTGGGATATGGAAGAGCCCAGTGGGTGCTGCGGTGGTCCTGTGTGGCTGGGCCGCAGTCCAGGTGGTCTAGACCAGTTGGGTCCATAGTGTTTTTTGTAAAAAAACCATATCTCTCAATTTAGGGATCTGTTTCATGTTCTGTCTACATTCACATGACCCTTGAATCAAGATGAACCTTTTGAGACTACTTTGAGTAATTTTTGAGATGATTTTGATTCTCGTTGGTACAAAACGTCCAAAAATATTAATAATATTTTAATTATTATTATTTGGTGATATTGAATCAGATGTATCTTTTGTGTCCAATGTTTGATTAAATCACCATCAGTGGCATTGAAACTCTGAATTTATGTTGTAAGTTCTAATAAAATTTTATTATGCTCAAACCAAAATCATGGTGCAAGCCCCATGAGGCCCGGTTTGGGCGTTTTCAGAGAAATATGACTTTTTCACTGGGTGTCTATTTTGGATTAATGAGTAGTCGATCCCGTGTGTTTCAATGAGAGGATCTCAACAGTGTGATACATTTGATGTGATTCAGGATTGAGGAATAGGCCCCATGAGGAATCATTGTGGTGAATAGTACCTTTTTCACTGGTTGACCATTTTGGGTGAGTAATTAGCCTATCTTAAGTGTTTTTTACATAGAACATGATAGTGGCCACACTTTGGGTATAAGAGATTTGGTGTGAAGGTGATGTCATGTAGGTCATTTACGTTAGTGACACTAACTAGTAGGGTTGTCAGGGACCCCCTGATTTCCTTGGATATGTTACTACTAACTAGGTTGAGTGGTTTCCCCAAGTCTTGGGTGGAAATGTTATGATTAGGTTGGTTGAGTGGGTCCCCCTGGTCCTTTTTTCAATGAGGGTTTTTGGTATCACGTCTTCTTCACTGTACTGTGAGCCCTCTTCAGCTACTACGGGGGTTTTCTGTATCATATACCCTTCACCATATTGAGTCCCCTCTATAGCTACTATGAGGGTTTTGGTATCACATCCCTTTTACTAGAATGCGACCCCTCTTCGGCTACTACGAGGGTTTTCGGTATCATGTCCCCATTCATCAGATTGTGAACCCTCTTCAGCAACTTTGAGGGTTTTAAATATCACATCCCCTTAACCAGAATATGAACCATATTCGGTGGATTTTTTCACATGAAGTGTGGGTCCATTACCACTTTTTGGAGTGATTTGTATGAATCTGCTTCAATAGAAGACTCAGTAGATTTGGAGCATGTGTCACCCTGAGAGGCCTGACACGATCCTCATGCCCCTTTATGTTTCCCTAGTAGTGTTTTTGGTTTCAGTGTGACCAATATATACTTGGGTGATTTTCCTCTACCTAGGATGTTCTAGTAGGTTACAAGTCCCTAGTGATCCCTAGGAATATACACCCTATATATGTATTGAGATTCATTTCTTATTTCTGGGATCTATCACGGATTTGTCCTCATTGGAGTTCTCGGAATCAGAATGACCAACACTACACGAGTTTTGATCCTCCTCTAGGTGAGTTGTTCCAGGTTAGGGTTGTTTTGTGGTACCCCTTTCTATGTTTGGTGTTTTCAGCTAGGGTTTGGTGTCCCCCAGTAGACCCTGGGTGGGATCCCCTGCCTAAGGAGTTGGGTTAGTTTAGTCACCAAGTGACTTATTTTGTGAGGCAATCCGTCGAATGTACCCTCACGAACATATATTAAGAGGGATGGTCAGGTGTTCTATTTGTTCATTTTATTGATGGAGTATAATCTCTTAGTGGAGTTCCATCTCGAATGGTGAGATTGGATCATCGACTTCAATTTTTCGATGCTTTCCCCCTTTTGTTTTGTGAGATATCAGGGATGTATTGAATTTTTTTGATGTCATCAAGGTTGGTACTTCATAAGATCATTGCGAGTGTTGCCTTGGAATTTTGATTTGTTTACCATGTATAGTTTATTTTCGGGACCATTAGAGTTGGAGATGAGTATATCTGGGTGTGTTCTTGGAGTCTCCATGGAATGTTTCATTTTTTTGACATGCTAGGGACGTTGAGATGACTAGTCAGGTATCACCGAGGATGGTCTCAAGATGGATCTTCTCTCTCGTTTGGGTTCCCTTAGGCTGGGTTGAATTAACTAATTCCTATCGGTTTCTTCCATTTTGATTTGGGGTTTTGGGGTGCCTACTAATTATTCTTATACTCACCCTGCATGTACTTTTCCCATACATGTCTCATGTCTTGTGCCGACCAAAGGTCCTTCGACGGAGTCCCAGTATGACCTGGAGTAGGTAGAGCATTGTGGATAGAGTGACTAGGGATTTTACCAGAGCTTAGATGAGAAGCTTACAAGTGGGTGTTTGATAGTGATCCCATCCTTTAGAGAAGGTTGGATGTTTTTGTAGTTTTCCTTTGGTGGGCCCTATTTTTGGCCTTTTTTTACTTATGTTGTACTCTGGTTTGGGATGGATGTATGAATGCATTTTTATTTTTCAATTTTCATATCTCTATAATGTTGAATTGAGGTGTATGTGGGTTTGTGTGTACATGTAATTTAGTCTAAGACCTCCTTATGTGTGATAGCTTACTCACTGTTGAACACCAACCCCTGCCCTATGGACACAGGCTTGGGGAGTCGTGGCTTGAGCCCTATTGGGTTAGGTCATGACAGACTGTTATCAGATCAGGTTACACCTATGGGACCTCAGAGCATAGTTGGTCTAGTTATGAGCTTGTTTTGGGTTGCATAGAATCAATGATAGGATGTTTCATGTTCGACTTTTAGGCTAGGGAATCCAGTGTTAGTATGGCTGGCCAATGTATCCATACACCAGGACTCTGATAACATGCCTTTAGAATCAGTAAATTTGGATACTAGTTGTAGGAAAATAAATGGTACATGCATCATATAGGAATGGGTTTTGGGTTTTTCATGTCTTTCTTAAGTAATCTCACCATATATACTCTTTGACCATGGTGTTTCCTAAATTTGTTCAAGATGTTTCCTTGATGGTAGACTTTGAGGGTTATATATATAGGTTTGGTGTATGACCCGATGAGTGACATGACTTCCTTGTAGGGTCCTAGTCACGAGGCAGGTTCTCTTCCGGTTGGGAAGCTAGTGGAACCTTCACCCATCAAGTAGCACGTTGACCCACCTCTAGGAGTTCTGGTGGATGCATCCTGTCAGAATGATCTGAGTATTTCTCTATTGGTGTTGGTGTTTTTTGATATAGATTCAACTACACAAGGCATCAAGATCCTTCCCCCACTAGGATGTATTTTTGTGACGTGATGAAAACTGTGCAGGCAAGTCAGTGTCTCCCAAAGCGGACAGTATATAGGTGCGATGGTTGAGTCCCTTTGATTTATGTACACGAGGCTTGGAAGCATGTTGGTAGTTGGGGGACCGGTAATACATTGTGTGAGTGTCTGAACTGGACTTTGTTGTTCGTTGGTTCCCTCACATGCTCGACGTTACCTTGTACACAAGACGCTTGGAGATTTTGTTGTGTGGTACACTGTGGCTTCGAATTCAAATGAATTAAGGAAACTTCCCCTACCAATACATGTCCTTGAAGCAAGATCCAAAAATATTTGGGTGAGTTAGTGCCACCCAAAATGGATACTGTCTAGGTTCATTGGATGAGTTCCTTTGACTTATGAGTTTGAGGTCGGTTCCATGTGTTGGAGGTGGTTTCTTAAGGTCTTGTAAGACCCAGTGTGTATACATGGGAAACCCATTTTTTTATCAAGGTGGTGGAGACATTTTTCTTGAGGTGTTGTGGTTTTGTTGTAAGATCTATCATGAAGAGATATCCAGTGGATGATGGAGTGTCTTTAAGGTGGAGAATAAGTCAACCTTTTGAGGGTTTTAATTGGAACCAATCATGTGGCGAGAGGGGTGCTGAGGTGGTATTTTCCTTGGTAGTGTGTTGGTGTTGTGGTTCATCATGGTGCATTTTTGTTACAACACAAGAACCTTTGGTGAGATCGCTGGGGTGGGTGTCCTAGTGAAGAGCTCTGGTCATTTCCCTGGTGACTAGCCTTTAGCTTTTTTGGGATGAAAAAGCTTAAGGTGGGGAGGATGTAGTGACAGGTTTGGGTGAGTCAGACTTTGGAATATTCCTAAAAATAATTATAGATCTATACATTGAGACGACATGTGATTATGAGGTTCGGTGTGCCCATAATAAATTTTATAAAAATATTAATTATTTTTATACTATGCACATGGCGTTAACAGCTTATCTATTAAACGGTAGCTTGGATCAGAAATCTGAGGGAACAGTTGTGTCAGAAATGTGCCATTTCCCTAGGTAGGGTATATGTTTTTTCAAGATGGTCCTTTTGTAGAAAAAGTTATCGAGTTTATTTTCCAATAAGGCGGAAGGTGGCTGGGTGCAGCGTGGTGGTGGAATCCGCCGGGGGTCATGGTGGCACATCGGCGTGGGGCGCCAGGGCTACAGTGCGAGGAGAACTAGGTGGAAGTATGGCTGAGATCCAGTAGGTGCCACGGTGGGCTGACATGGCTGGGCCGCAGTCTAGTGGAGTGAGCTGGACTGGCCGGTCTGGGCTGGTCCAGGTGGTCTGGGCCGGTTCGGGCCATGTTTATTTTGTAAAAAAAATCCATATCTCTCAATTCAGGGGTTAGTTTTGTGTGTCGTCTATAGCCACATGACCCTTTCTATGAGGCGGACCTCTTGAAGCTACTTTGATGAATGTTTGTGTTGGGATCGATGATCAGTGGTAAAAAATGTCCAAAAATAATAATAATATTTTAATTATTATTATTTGGTGATTATTAAATTAGATGTTTCATTTGCATCTAATGTCCGATTGGCACACATTCAGTGGAATTGAAACCTTGAATTTAAGGTAGATGATT
Organism: Viscum album; assembly: GCA_963277665.1. Lineage (NCBI taxonomy): Eukaryota > Viridiplantae > Streptophyta > Magnoliopsida > Santalales > Viscaceae > Viscum > Viscum album. The sequence continues at coordinate 634,337,239 of OY728146.1, read as the reverse complement.
CAATATAAATTTAGGGTATATAAACTAAATTTTTTTGTGTGGGACCCACAAGGTCCGATTTTGGCGTTTGTGGGGAAATGTGACTTTTTCACAGGGTGTAATTTTTGGACGAATGAGTAGTTGATCCCATGTGTTCTTCTGAGAGGATAAAAATGGTGTGATCTGTTTGATGTGTTATAGAATCGAGGTGTGGGACCCATGAGGACTTAGTGTGATGAATAATACCTTTTTCATCAGTTGTCTATTTTGGACGAGTAAATAGCATATCCTACATGTTTTTCCATATAGAATGTGATGGTTTCCATGGTTTGGTCCTAAAAGACATAGTGTGTAGGTGATGTCATGTGTGTCTTTTGGGATAGTGATGCTTACCAAAAAATTTGTGAGCGACCCCCTAGTTTCCTTGGTGATGTTACTACTAGATGGGTTGAGTGGTTATCCCTGGTCTTGGATGGAGACGTTACGACTAGAAGTGTTAAGTGAATTCCCAAGGTCCTTCTGCAATGAGGGTTTTCGGTATCACTTACACTTCATTGGATTGTGACCCCTCTTCGTCTACTATAATGGTTTTCAGTATCACATCCCCTTCATCAGATTGTGACCCCTCTTAAGATACCAAGAGGGTTTTTGGTATCACATCCCCTTCACCGAACTGTGAACCCTCTTTAGCTACTACGATGGTTTTCGGTATCAAGTACCCTCCATTGGACTGTGACCCCTCTTCGGCAACTATGAGGGTTTTCAGTATCACATACCCTTCACCAGACTGTGACCCCTCTTTGGATTTTTAGTGTATGTGCAGTTCTAGTTTGTTCCCACTTTATGGAGTGAGTTGTCTCAATCCTCTTCAATAGAATACTTATAAGATTTAGAGTATGAGTCACCCAAAGAAGCTCGGTGTGATCCTTATGTCCCTTCCTATTTCCATGGTAGGGTTTTTGGTGTCGGCAAGACCAATATTTACCCTAGTGCTGATCCTATACCGAAGATGTTGCAGTAGGGTATGAAGCCTCAGTGTAGACTCTTTATCTCTGTATCGAGATGCATTTCTTCCTTCTATGATCTATCATGGTGTTTTCCTCGATGGAGTTCTCGGAATTGGTGTAACAAACTCTACAAGGTCATTGATCTTCTTCTAGGTGAGCTATTCCAAATTTGGGTTGTTGTATGGTACCCATTTCTATGTTTGGTGTTTCTAGTTAGGGTTTTATGTACCCCAATGGACCTCGGGTGGGATCCTCTACCTCAGGATTTGGGTTAGTTTAGTCACTGGGTGACTTATTTTGTGATGATATATGTTGAGTGTTCCCTCATAGACTGGTATCACAAGGGATGGTTAGGTTTTCCATTTGTTTTTTTACGGATGGAGTGGAATCTCTTAGTGGAGATCCATCTAGGGTGGTGAGGTTTTCTCATTGACTTTGAGTTATCGATGCTTCCCCCCTTTTGTTTTGTGAGTTATCGGGGATAGTTTGGATTTTTTTTGTGGTCTACAATGTTGGTACCTCATGAGATTGTTGTGAGTGTTGTGTTGGAAACTCGAGTCATATACCATGGATAGTCTATGGTCAAGACCCTAAGGCTTAGAGCTGAGCATATCTGGGTGTGTTTTGAGAGTCTCTATGGCATGTTTTGCTTCATTAACATGCTAGGGACATTGTGATGACTAGTCAGGTATCATTGAGGATGGTCTTGAGATGGAGCTTCTCTCTCATTTGGGTTCCCTCAGGCTATGTCAAGTTAACTGATGCCTATCAATTTTCCCCATTTTGGTTGGGGAGGGGGGGTTTTGGGGCACCTACTGAGTATTCTTATACACTCGCATGCATGGGATTTTCCTGAACATGTCTTGTGTCTTGTGCAGACCACTTGTCCTTAGACGGAGTCCTAGTACGACCTAGACTAGGAAGAGCATAGTAGTTCGACTGACTAGTGTTTTTATGGAGCTTGGGTGAGGAGCTTACCAACGGGTGATTGACAGTGATCCCCTCCTTCAGATCAGTTTGGAATCATTTGTAGTTTTCTTTTGGTGGGCCCTATTTTTTTCCCTTTTTTACTTTTTGTTGTACTCTGGGTTGGGATGTATATATGCATGCATTTTTAATTTTTCAGTTTTTATATCTCTGCACTATTTCATTGAGGTGCATGTGGGTGCTTGTGTACATGTACTTTAGGATAAGTCATCCTTGTGTGTGATATCCTACTAGGCGTTGGACGCTTGCCCTTGGCCTATGGAGGTGGGCTTAGGGAGTCACGGCTCGAGCCCCATTATTTCGGGTCATGAAATATTTTCGCACATCCAAGAGGGATCAAAAATGGATCAATGATTTATTCCTTCAAACCAATGTTCTAAAGGAAAGAATCTAAACCGTATCATATTTATATCAAAAATATGTGTGTCTTGATTCCTACTACCATAGGATATATTGTTATGATTGGGTCTCTAATCCTATGACCAACCACATCACTTTGATAAATTTTTCTTTCCCCATATATGAGTTAGATCTATATAGGGATCCATATTATAAATATGTGTGGTTTGATTCCTGTTATCATAATATACATAGTGACACCCAAATATAAAATATTGGGTCCAACCACAATAAGAAAAAAGTATATATAATCCCTCATCCCTACATATGTGTCATACCTATACATGGATTTTTCTTTATGAGAAGAACATGTGGCTTGATTACTATTATCATAAGATACGTAGTGAAGTTTGAATCCTCTATTGTAGTCCAAGATACAAATTCTCATCACCCCCAATTATGTTCATTGATAATAACCAAATAAATGTAGGGATGGATACTCATATCAAAAAATAGGTTCCCCCACATCTTTCCTATCATTAAATCTTTCATGACTTAACCAAATTCATAGTTTTCTCTTGTTTCTCATGCCAATTATGAATTATGTGAGCTTAGGTAACCAATCAAGAAACTCTAACCAATATGATTAAGGTGTATTCTTGACATGGAACCACTTCCTAGTCGCATGACAAGAGGTATTCATGCTGAATAGATCATCCCCCTGATGACTGTGTATGTAAGAATGTCTTTTTTTATCCCTTCACCCAAAAATTATGTGAATACAGATTTTTGAATCCATTAGGGATCTCAGAACCTTCTTGAATCTTAATTTTTCTATGAACTGACTTCATATATTTGATAATTGAGTTTATACCATATAATTCTTTGATTTTATATCCTTCTCTTCGAACCCTATGGACCTTGAGCCCATGAAATTTTGGTTCTTCTCCATAGAATACTGGTAATAGGTATTAGTTAACCTGAAGGGACCCCAATAGGATTTTGTGGTTAATAATACAATACCTAAGTGCTTATGCCTAGAGGATATTCTAGTCCTAGAGGATATCCCCCCCTTAAATCTAGGATCTATTATCCTAATTTTATGTGATAAGTTCTCCCACCATTATTAATTGTTGGCCTATACCCACCGATCCCCATATCCTATTTACTCAGATATTCTTGGGTTATGATTTATACTTCCTAAAACCCAAATATTCAAGCAGATTCAGATACCCTTAATGTTACACATCTTTGCATCATACCCATTTCAAAGCAATATTATAACATCGCATTCTTATACCCTTCCATTCTGGGGTATACATCTTCTATGAGGACCCAAATGAATTGAATTATTCATTCCTCTTACCAATATATCCTTGTTGTACAACATTAAACTACATGTCATAAGTTCCATCCCGAAAGACCTAAAATTACTCAAAAAGGACATTCGATGGGACCCACTACTTATATTAGATCAATACCCATGAAAAGACACGTGGAAATGTCCCTATCCATGAATCTGTGATAGGTTTGAGTGTTTCATCCCCATACCAGAATAAAATATAGAAATTCCCTTTCCTTATGTATGAGATCAATCTATATAGAGGACCCCTTAGCTGACTATGGGGTCAATGCTAACTAATGGAAGATAAAAAATGAACCCTTTCTATATATGAGGTATATTTATATAGGTAGTCTTTGTAAGAACTATGTGTGGCTTAATTATCATTACTCTGAGATATGCAGTGACCCATGGATCCTACATCTTGGGCCCAACTGAAAAATTTAAAATAATAAATGTCCCATTTCCTTATACATGAGCTTGATCTGTTTATGGAACCTTAAGTTACTATAACTATGTATGGATTGATTCCTATACTTATATGGTATATAGTGATTCTCAAACAACCTATCCCCATGCCCTTCTATGAATTCAAAGTAAGGGTCCCCTCCTACCTAAGTTTCTGATCCTTTGGAGTGATATTTCACTTCCCCGATGGATCTGCACAAAGTTAGGGCTTAATTGTACTTTTTGATACATGATCCAAATCCATGAAGTGTAATAATAAAAAATATTGTGAATAGACTATTGAAAATTCATCTTTCCACATATGAGTTTTATTTATGTGGGGAGCCATGTCATAACTACATATATCTTGTTTCGAATTATTGTAGTATATATAGTGATTCCCAAGATACTTCAAGCTTGGGTCCAACCGCAAAACAAAAAAAAACTATCTTCACACTCTTCTATATCAGTAAGATCCATACAGAGGGATACCCTCAAAAAATTTGATTGTAGCATGATTATTTCTCTTATAGAATGTATAAGGGAATCTAGGAAAGCCCAGTCAAAGAAATTGCATATACCCCTAAGATCTGGTCAACCTTGAAATACCATAATTTGTTTTAGGATTGTATGATCATATAGACTCACTTCACCTACATATTAATCAGATCTATGTATGACTTCATTCTATATGAGATAGATCTATAGATGATGTTGTTCAACATATGGCCACCCACCAGTAAGCCTATTAAAGGACAATAATGACTCCTTCATTTGAATGAACCTGACAATGCAGGGTGTATCTAGGTATATAATTCATTATTTTACATCGGTTCCAAAATCCTAACCATATGATTTTAATAATAAAAGAAGACACCCTAGTCATATGACGTTAATCTTCATGAGAATTATGTCCTACTTTCATGATGTTAGACTACCTAGTTGGCATGTAACCACTTCATGATGTTAAGACATAAAAATCATCTTCCATCATCAATACTTATCAAAGGACCTTAATAACTTAACCATGGTTGACCAATGTTTGGGTTTCTTCCATCATCCCATTATGCACCTCAACCCATAAAACACACTTCATTCCTTGAGCATCTTGAGGTGCTAAAAATATTCCACAATCCCAATAAAGGAGAAAATAACCCTATGTTTGACCATGTATTATTTTGATCTACATAAAGCCTTTAGATCCATCTACCATAGGTATTTTGGTCTTTTAGGAGATGCCTTATAATCCTCTCCTACCTTGAAATCATTACAATATAACTCACCACCATAGTGTGATTAAAAATCCTCCTTGAAATGATTATCTAATAGCCTTACTCATAACCTGAGAACCTTGGATGATGATTTTCAATATTACCATCTTCTACTCAAAAGGGTGTTGGAGTGATTTTGACATAAGGAATCCTAATTGGGATTTTGTGTAATAATCTTTAAATACTAGGTCCAAATTACAAGACCTTAAAATATTAGTGAAAGATATGAAAAACATGTCATATTGAAAAATGTTAAAGGGTTGTATGAGAAAAATTCAATTCTCCACTCTTGAATCTCTTTATATCCATATCTTATGAAAGATTTATAGAATAAAAAAGTGGCTCAAAGATTATAGGCCCCATCATATAACCCTAATAAAAGTAGATTCATTCTCATTAGACCCCTTTATCCCAAAAAATGTTAGAGTAATGATTTTTCACATATCCTCACCATGATAACATGTTTAGTAGGTAGTGGCCCAACATTTATGGTTCTTGAAACCTTCTTGAATATCATGTTTTCCGTAAACCACCTTAACTTCTTTGAACTATGAGCTGAATCCCATCGATTCCTTGAGTTAATACACTTATCCTAGAACCCCAAATACTTGATTAATTTATCATGGTTATCCCATATAGTATATTGGTATTGGTTACTGGATGCTTTGAAGGGACCCTAATAAGATTTTTTTTGTGAATAATGAAACACCACAAAGATTTCACTTAGTGGATATTTTGGTTCATAAAGGCCCACCTTAAATCCATGATCTATTTTCCTAACTATGTGCGACAATAATTTATACCATTACCAATGGTAACCATGTAACCACTAGACTCTATTTCAATTAACTTAGATATTCACATATTGTGATTTATATATCCTATGGCCAAAATATTAAAGTGGATTCAAAATCCCTAACATTACATCACTATATACTATACCAGTTCTCAAAGTCGGAATGCAGTACTTCATTTTTTAACCTTTTAGTGGACCTCATTTCATGACCTAAAACTATGTGATCTAGGGCATGAGATTCACAACCATAAGTAGAAATACCCCAAGGGTTCCATAACCCTTTTTGGATAGTCTTTCTTAAATACTTTACAACACTTTCTAAGTGTTTTAATCTTCATAAATATTTCATGGACCATGGAAAATAGCATGGACCAATATTTTTGACCATTCCTATAATCCCATCTAGGGTAATTAATAAGGGTCCTTGACCCGTTGAATAAAGGAATATCCTCTTTATAGGAAAGGTCCTCCAATCCTTGTGAGCCCTAACAACATCGCACTGGAAATCAGAACCTCATGGTCTTTTTTGATCACCCATGAATTGTCTAACCCATTTCATCATCCTAAATTCAAATTATTAGATACATGATTTACACATTCTATATTCCAACCATGGAAGTGAATTTTAAATCCGTAACATTACATCACTATGAACCAAAATAGTTCTATAAAATGGTGCATGAAACAATATTCTTGAGCTAGAAGAACCTAAATTACAACAATAGTAGGTCTAAGATAGAAGAACCTAAAATAAACAGATATAATTTTTGAGTTATAATGCCCTAAACTATAGAAATAGAAGGTCTAATATAGAAGAATCTAAATTAGATAAATAGTATTTCTAAGATAGACAAAACTAATCTAGAAAAACAAAATGTCCAAACTAGAAGACCTTAAAATAATGAAACATCCGGTCTGGGCTAGAAGATCCCAAACTACAACAACAGAAGATCCAAGATAAAAGAACATAAACTATAACAATAGGAAGTCCAATATTTTCATCCTAAAAATAATAGAACATTATCAGTCCAACCTGCAAGACCTTAAACTAAAAACAAAAAGAGACACACTGATTTACTTATTGAAACCCCACAAAGGGAACCCTAGGAAAAAGATAAGTCTCTAATTTATAGACAAGTACTTTTCATGATCTAGGAAAAATTGAGAACATATGAAATGGAAGAGGCATAAAACTTGTCAGGATGACTTGAAAAGTATCTTTTTTAATTTTCAAATGACCACTTTATGGGTGATCGGTAACCAGATACTACACGGGATACAGATTCAAGAAGCCAAACGAAGTTCAAATTTCAAACACAAACAAATTCCAAGGAGTCCTTCAGCCGAAGTCACACCATTGCGCCTTCCATCATCATGAGACCCACTATCTCCATATTCTTCCTATCACTTCCATCATAATTTCCAGCCTATCACGCCACAAATCACCAGCTAACTATCGGAGTTCATCCTCACCACCGTAAAACACCAACACATTAGACCACCAGTCATCTTCACCGCAGCATCAAACGAATCGTAGAGAAAGCTTGCCGTATAAATAAAACTCCATCGAAACATACCTCCATGAACAACATTGACAAACTCTATAATTGAGGGGGGAACACCGACCAAAAAAATTTTCAATGTCGTTGCCAGCTTTGAACATCACCAAAGTTGAAGATGAAGGAAACCATATCTTCTTCATAGGAGAACCGACTCTAGTCGCGCAAGGAACACCATCAGCCACCAAATCCCACATCCCAAAATCTCTTTGGTACCATAGCTCCAGATCTGACTAGGAGAGGAGGAGAAGAACTTGAGACTAGAGCAGGGACATGAATGGAAAAGGTCTCCAGACAACGACTAAACTAGAATCTGAATCCAAACAAGAGAAATCCGATACAAGGGCACCTGAAAAAACTTCCGACCGATGAACCACATATCCCAAAACCACTTTGTCACCCTCGCTTCTGATCTGACCTGGAGAGGCGTGGATGAACGTGAGGTAAGAGAATGTTTGAACGACTAGGGTCTCCAGGAGAAAACACCCATGACGAGATAATTGAATCAACCTTATAGAAAATCAACCTAGAAGAATAGAACCGCCTTGAAGTAAACCAAAGGTTCCATCCATGGAGCACTGGAAAGATAGAAAAACCAGAGAGAGCCCTTACTCAAGGAGAGTAGAAAAGGGGGAAAGGGAAAGGAGGAGGCAAAGTTAAAATAGGTATGAGTAAGGCACCGAGGAAGGCATCAGGGAGAAGGAATAGGGGTCGGGATTCGAAACTCTAGCTAAGAATGCGAGACTGGAAAGAGGAAGATGAAACGTGATGGAAGAAGGATGTAGATGGAACCCTAGAATATGCCGAGAGAGGAGGGATAACTGATCCCGGGAGAGTGAGGGGCCATTTCAAAACGTCAAGATGAAAACTCATAAAGTGTAGTCTGAGGAAAATAAAATTAAAATCCCGCTAAGTCATTCTTTGAATGACATTGGTGAATGTTAAGGATAAAAAACAATATATATAAATTTTTTGGGGACCATCATATAGACCTAATAAAAATCAAGTTATTCTTACTAGGACTATTTTCTTATTAAAAAATTTGATCCCCTCTCTTTGGAACATATTTACCCAAATTATTCTTTTGAAATAGGTGATATTAGAATGACCAGAGCATATACAATAATGAGAATTCTTATTTCATTAATAATTAATGGAAAATTTTCACAAGAAATCTATTATGATTCAATAATTTTAGTTCACTTGTTATAACAAACATGATGGATATCTTTGACACTATATATGACACCAAAAAAATTTCATGAACATGATGGGTGAAAAAAATCTTAGCATGAGAATATGAAGTATGAAATATTTTTTAATTAATTATGTAAAAATGAGGGAGGAATATCTAAATACTTAAGTCTCACCCAAGGTTCCCTATAAGAATACAATAATATCATTACAAAAATTTCTCTACTCTTTTCTCCATATCAGACAGAGTTTGATGAGAAGAATCAGTTGAATATTTAAGTGATGCCTACTCAATTTCTTCTAGTATTTTAGTGGGAATAGATCCATGATCAAGGAAGATAACTCTTAATCCTCTTTTCAAGTGAAATATATAAAATAGTATGATTTTTAGAAATTATAATTCATGTGATCTATGAGCCCTTCACATTATTTTATATTTTTATCCAATATAATCAAATGATCACATGACTGGGTATCCATATATTGGTTTTGATCTAATTCCTATGAGGAATACATCATGGATTGAAGTAAGAAATTATTCTTGTCAAAGTCACACAACTCTTTATCATAATCATACAATTGTTTTCATTCTAAGACAATTCACAGCGAAATTTTATATAATATTTTATAGTTAAATACACATACCCCAAGAATCTAGAATAGTTGATGGAGTTACTCCCCTTGACCATGAATTTCCACCAAGTGATTCTTGAGAATTAAGGTATAAATCTGGTGCAAAATCACTATTCAAATCATTCCACTCTCAAAAACCATTTCTGAGGTTTCACCTACAATAGGATCCAATGTTATGATATATTAAAATATCAAATACATCTTAGTAAGGCTCTAGCTAGTCAGAAAATAAAAGAAAAGAGTGTCTTGAAGAGATCTTCCTTTTCTTAAAACATTTTCTGAGTCTCCTCCTTACAGTGTATCATCCAATATCATTATTAAAGGTACAACATCCCTAATAAACTTTTCCTCATCACAAAATGATTATGTATAATGGTGAGGCTATTTGTTTGAGGGGATCAATGTGTATTAAACCTATTCCAATGGGACCATGAGTAAAGGGTTCAGGGAGGAATAGGGTGTGCTTACCTACTAAAATTGTTGGATCAAAAGAACTTCTGGATATGATTCCATACAAGCCACAACATAATATCCTGAAAAATAAGTAAGAGCATTAGAATGAAATTTTATATGACCTCTCACTAAGGTAAGAACTTTAATAATCAATTATCAACCCAAAGGGTGTGGGGTATGATGTGAAATTGAAAAAATTATGTTTTTTTAGTAATTTGATAGCCTCATGGATGTCTAATGGTGTTTGATTAACCCCATAAATATTTTTTAGTTGAGGTAGGAGCATTGAACCCAGGATTTTAGTGGGATTTTAGTATTGATATCATCCAAAGATCTTGAATATCATTACAAATAGGAACTGGAACGGTATATAGATCTGATAAGGGGTATTACCTTGCAAAACATGATCAAGAAGTTGATAAAGATGATAAAGTAGCTCTACATCTAGGCTGAGAGGCCACCCTTTTTCTAGTATATCTTCCATCACCAATGTGCTGAATCAAACAATCAAATATGTATCCACAACTGGGAAAAGACATCCATTTCATAACATGAAAAATCCCCAGAAATAGAAGGTTTTGAGATACCTCTAGTATCACCTTATTTCCCAATGAATAATACACTCTAGCCTCCAAAATGGCCTAATAATTGACCATGATATCATAAACCTATTGAGAAAGATAGTGATGATGACGTCTGGTAGTTGATAGGTCCCATATTGAAAAAGATATATAATGATCCAATCTGTTAAATAAATGATCAAGCATAGGTTTGGCTATTTTAATACCATTTACTTCAAAATGGTAATTATATCCCACTCCAAGGTTACATTCTATTCAGGTTTATCCAATTAATCTAAGGAAGTTATGCATTCATCTTAAATATCATCAATAGGAAGTATTCCCCCAAGCTAATAAATTTCCCATAGGCTGATTCCTGCCTCACCCTAGGTCAAATGAAAAGAGTTAGTGTTATGACAGAAAATTACTGATCATCTCTCTAAAGAGTTCTAGTCAATGGTACACGATGAACTAATAAATATATTTCACCTTGTAAAGATGAATTACATGTATTTGATTATAAAATTATTTACATCTTTGTATGACCAAGAATAGAAATGACCATTCATCAGAAAAATTAATGTCTGGGTGAAGGTCCCATTTGGAACAACTTCCACCTTTTAGATTGTCTAAAGAAAATATTAGTATATTCAAGTAACTATGAAAAATTAGTTGGTGAGGGAGATCATAACCATATAAGCTTAGAAAAGTGTTATTAAATGTGTAATACATTCCATGGAATGATGCCACGATCAGTTCTCTATGTTCAATGATGATCATCTATATATTTCTTAATGAATATGAGAACTATCTTACCGAAAGAGTATGCTTGGGTGAAGGGATAATGAAATTTTTGAAAAGATAGAAGTTATATAAAGGAATCATATGTGATAGAGAATAGTTCTATAGATCAATCAAAATAAGTTCCTTTAGAACCTCATTGTTAGAAATGACCTGACACCGAGGATCGACATTTTGGTTCCTAGAAATCATAGCCCTTTGAGAATCAATGTTATATTAAGTCTGTGAGGTCAAATCCATATAGGAAAAGATTTAAAAAATGAATTCATTATAATAAGGATCAAATCATTACAAGTTTATACTGAATGGGAAAAGTGTGTGACTTGGATAGAATTATGTGGAGCTTGTGATCTATTTTGGGTTTTGAGATCACATGATCCGTTCAAAGTACTGCATTTGTGTGACCATGATAAGGTAACATGATTATTTATATATTTATGTGGATACATGATTATCATGCAAATCCTGCAAAGAATCCTTACATCCAAATACATGTGATGTGGTTTAATAAAACTTACCATGTATTGGTAACTATTGAGTTGAAAGATTCCTCCATACAAAGTAGTTAAATGGATAGATCACATAATGATTTAATACAGTTCTATTTTATTAACAGTTTTTATGATGGGGTCATTTGAATTATCCTTGTGAAGTAATCATGTTTAATAGAGGAAATATGAGAGCTCTAGAGGTTTTAATTACAAGTGAATTGTTCATCCTCATGAACCATTATTTATAGGGAACCTCCTAGAATATAAAAGGTATCTCAAATTCCTAATGGTTCTCATAATACCATCTAGTGTAAACACAAGGGACTTAGGGGGAATTTAAATCCTTCGAAATGATTCCTTGTTCATTTAGATTTCACTTCTAAGGGGGGGGGGGGTTATTGCCTTCCAAATAAGAATCAAGAAATTTAGGGTTGAAGAAACACCTGAACCATATGTATTACTTTACCTAAAAATGAAATAACGAAGGAGCATGGATACATGGAGATTAATCATCAGAAGAATTGAAATTTCATAACATTTAATAATACTCAGGTTATCATGACCCTTGGAGGAACACATGAAAGTTCTACACACATCACATTATCTATAGACTGATCACATGAAAGGCCTCAGACAAATCGACTGGATCACGCAAAATTTGTTTGGAATCCCCAGTTTAACGCATGAAGTTTTTTTTATAAAATCCCACTTGATCACACGAAATACCATCATACAAGCCCCCTATATCATAAAAAAACCATTTGGCACATTAATGTGATCATACAATGCAATTTTGAAAATAAATCATGAAAATGGCCCAAGGGGATAATGCAATTGAATGCTAAAAATGAAAGGATCCTTATGTGATGGAAGTTATGAAGTTTTTTACGTGATGGGATTAAAAACGTTGTTTGATTATTTAAATTATCAAATTAAGTATATTGAATATGTTATTATAATCTCATGAAGGTCCCTAGACATGTCAACTTGTTTACGTGAAATCCTCTCTGACAGATGGCTTGATCTCGTGAAGATTTCCAGAAAAGTCCTCATGATAACATGAAATATCTCATACATGTTGATTCGATTTCAAAAAAGATATTTTGTATCCTAGATTCATCATAAAAAATCCCTTTTGAAAATTCATGGGTTTAGGGAATCTGGTAATGATGGAGAAATAATGTGATCACTATTTATCACATGACATAAGAATAACATCATCGATGGCATGTGGCAGGATCATGTGAAGCACATGATGCATTATATAAATTATCCCTCCAAAAAATAAATCCAATATATGATACTTAATAACCTTATAAAGTGATGTAGATAAAGGTTGGTGCTACTTATAAAATCCACCCATAATACACAATGAAAAAACACATGGAGGTGAGAGTATACATTTCGACATGGAGGAATATGAGTTCCCAAGAGTCTTCCACCTAAAAATTATGGTGAGTAACTTAAGGGATTATGAATTTGGATTATATGATTAATGCTATTAGTTCATTGATCATGATAAAGATTTATGGCAAGTTAGCCAAATTGTGCGAAGGATATTCAGCATGTTATCTTGATCATGTGATTCTTGAGTAGGAAAACAAATATCAAATATTAATTCAATCATATAAAAAAGAATGAAAATGATTGAATCTTCATGAGAAGGAAGAAATATTCTTTTCATGTAAAGGAAATATAAATGTTTCATAATTAGTTCTTTTATCTTTTGAAGACACTTGGATATGTCAGTTAGATCATGAAAAGACCCCAGGACATGTCATGCAGATCACACGGCACACCTCCAGAATTGTCAAGTAGATCAAGTGGTTCCCTTTGTACATGTCAGTAATATCACATGGAAACCATTAAACATGTCATCCTGGTTCACAAAAATACTCTTGATGTGTTCTCCTAATCATGAAACACCCTCTGGACATATTGGGAAGATCATGAAAATCTTCTGGACATGTTTTCTTAATAACATGATTCCCTCTGAACATGTTGGGAAGATCATTTGTCAACCTATGGACATGTCAACTTGATTAATGTCAATACCTTGGAGGTGTCTTCCTCATCACTTGATGCCCCCTGTTCATGTCGTTCATATCACATGATGGCCTTTGGACATGTTATAATGGTTCATGCGATGTCCTTGGTCATTTCCTCCTAATCATGTGATACCCTCTAGAACATGAATAACTCCCAATATCTATCTTTGACATAAACAAAAACTACATCAAGAAGCACCACTAGTAAAAGATCAAACTTTTCTCTTTTTTGTATCATGAAAAAAATGATTGAATATGTACCAAAGATAATATATATGTTGTGAGTCTAAAAACGCAGTACAAAATCACCAAGAGACTTTTCCTACATACCACTAAAACAAGAATTGGATTAGCTCATAGTTTTTTTATAAATTTTTTGTATTGAATATAATGTAGTTTAAATAGTTTCACAATTTATATATAAAATAGGAAGGAATAAAAGACAAGGGATGTTCAAAAGAATATAGTTATCCTAGGATTGAAAAAAAAAATTTAATCACTTAACATAACCAATCCATGTTCTCTCTCTCTCCCTCTCACACACCCATGCATGATAAATGATATATCCATTTTTCATGAGTAGAGATCCATACTACAACAAGTCATGACTTAATGATAATTATTGGCCTAACCTAGAACTGTGAATAAGTACATATAGAAAATTTCCAATTCACATGAACCTATGGTAACCACATTGTTCCATGTTTACACATCAAACCCATTATTTTAGGAAAACAATTTATTCAATTAATCAACCACATTTTGGGAATCACACAAAAACCATGTTTCAAGAACTAACCAGCGAATGCACAATACAAAAAAGTTTCATCATGATAACTTAATTTCAAAGTAGGTTAAAATTATTTTAGAAATCAAAGACCCTTTAAAGTCCATAGATGGTTCAAAGAGAGAAAATCCACATACCTTGAATATGTTCAACATGTGGGATCTTCACATGATCTCTCTGATTTGGACTCCTTATTTCCCTCCTTTTATTAATAACAATAATGTTTAGTCAAAACTTTTCTGATCTTGTATATCCATCTATAAAAAACCCAATCTAGGGTTTTATTCAAGAGGGAAATGGTATATCATGATTATAAGTGAAGAATATAGAGAATATATTTTATTTCTCATAAATAATGATCAAATAATCTTCATGAATGGTGTCTATAAGTATATAATCTTTAAAAATTACCAAGAGAGAGCATGGAGTTTGAGAAGAAAAATAGTGAAACTAATTAGAATCGAATGATGTTGGAATTAAAAGGGTTGGCAAAAATATTCAGAATTCAGAGCGTGAAATATGAGTTCACACCATGAAACTTTGAGAAAACCACATAGTTTGAAATCATGTTACCTCTCTTAAATTCCCCCAAACCTATTCACACCTTGTATATAATTCCTAGAAACTTCTTCACACTTTGAATAACCATTCACACCATGAATCAACTCTTATATACAAATTATATCTTTTTCTATCCTTCCTTTTCTTAACATTACTGGTGATCCATTACAATGATCTAAAACTCAAAAAGAACATTGAAAAAATATAGGTAAATAAAACATGGGGTACAACACATATAGAATCCCAACTTCACTAAATGATCAATTTACTTTCATATCGTGAAATCATTATCACTATCTAGGTACCCTTCTTCAAGTTTACACTTGTACAGTATAGTGATAATATAATTTATCTTAATCATCTCTTTTTATATTTCAATATACAGAAGATGAGTTATCATGATGTCTATACCTATGTATTTATGTTTCATATTTATCTCTCCAAACATAGCTGATAAAATGATAAAACATACATTTGAATATTCATCTATGTATCTCCTATAAGAATCCTTTTAACATTTACTCACACACTGAGGTGAATGATTTGGAATAAAGTATTCCAATACATTGAACATTTTTTAAATGAACTATACAAAAGATTATACCACTCTCAAAAAAAAAAAATTGTTGAGGACATGCTATTTTTTTAAGAATGATCCTCGCATTCCCATGGATTTCCTTTTTATTTTCTACAATAAATAAAATAATATTTTAGTACTTCATTTTATCTACCAAGTGTAACATAATAGATTAATTTTATTATTCTTCAACAATTTTATAAAATTCTAACATCCCTCACTATTGGATTTAGAATATCCTATCACTTGGATATTCTAGTGGTAATGATACATATTCCCTTTCTCATAACTCAGACTCTAGTCATGTAAATTACTCAAAGGCATCTAGGAAGGATATACTTTCTAACTACATTTACTCACAATTCCTTTATTTGTTGAGTAGACTTTCTAATATTAAAATCCTAGGATCATATTTCTTCAAAACTTGACTCCAAACTACATTAAGTAGGTTTTAGTTATTACCCTTAATACTATTTTTTAATTCAACCCCTTATCTTTGTTATGAATCCTTGATATTTTAAAAGTTCCCTCATCTTTGGCTTAACTGACACTTTTATGATTTCATCTTAACTCATATGATAGAAATAATTTTACTAATATAATATTTTATTGAAGGGATTTTATTTACCTTATATATAAATATCCATAATTTTATACTTAAAATTATTTTTAATATTATGTTGATTTTATATAATTAATTAATTTTTTTAATAAAATTATTTACACATAATAACTTCATTTTATTTCATCTTATCTTGATTTTAAATTTATTTAATTTTTGTGATCAGTTTTAATTAATAAAATAAACCATGCATCACATAAATAAAAAAATAACCATACAATTGATAAATAAAATAAACATGTGATATGATCATGTGTTTTTAACTACTAATTAGCTTATTTAGTGGAAGATAAACCAATATTCACTGTAGTTGAATAAATACTTGAGCCGAGGCCTGGATTGATTTATAGTATTCCACTATAAACGTATGTATATCCTTGGTTTGTTTCACTTCAGCTCAAGTCCTAAACTATCTCCTCTTATTAAGAGCTATATCCTTTACAAATGTTTACTCACCCACACGTGATAGAACATAGATGTTTAGGGTTATATTAAATAATCCTTAAACATATATATATATTCACATAATAAAAGAGAAAATAATGATAAACTAATCAATGAATTTAATTTAATAATTAAATTATCACAAAAAATCATGAAATAAATACTTAAATTAAATAAAAACCCAACACATACATTGTTTTTTCAAGCTATTGACCACCCACAATATGAAAAAACTACACATTTAATATTTCTAGAATTTATTTTTATTCATTATTTATTAAGATAAATTTAATAAAATTATTAACTCAATATTAATTAAATAATTAATTCTTTATCTTAATTAACATATCTAAACTATATTTGAGATATTATAATACTCTCATCCTATTTTAATTTTTTTAAATATGTAAATTAAAATATATTTTCAACTTAAAAATTATTAATCATGCAGTTTTTACTGATAATACCATGTGACATGTGCCCTTTATAGTTAGATTAAATTCAATACTAGAATATAATATATACACAAAAATTACTAGAGGAGACATGAAATATATTATTCTATGTATTATTAAACCCATTTCTATAGCCGTGTACTTACAAGATGTTTTTATGACTAAAAAAAACATGTGAAATATTTTGTGTATGGTTCTTATTGTGTACTGTGTACTTACACATCATGTGTGTCCACATGAAAATTCACAATATACCGGGTGTGTTGTTTTGTGGGTTAAGTCATGTAGTCTTTGTGGCATATATAACCACAACACATTCCTTGAGTATAAATGGAATGTACCACTATCAATTCTTATGAAGTAAACGATGTTTATGATGGATATATTGTTTTCCTAGATATGTAGATAGGTAAACTTATAAGAGTTGGGTGAATTATATTAAAAAAAATCATAAAATTTCATCATCCTCAAGTAATAAAACTATCTGAATTATAGAATTATGATAGAACTAAATTATTATAAACCCAAAAAATGAATTATAGTGTATCAAATTATAATGTGTATGAATTATGGTACTCAAACAATAATTTTTTTTGATAAATCTAATAAACACATTGGAAATAAAAATCATGAAAACATATTAGTGCAGTGAGATTTAAACAAAACATGGAGTGATGATTTAAAAATTAAATACCCCTTAGAATATATATTAAAAGTAATATTTTAACCTAAATAATAATGGGAATTATAAAATTGGTTCAAGTTATAGTAATTAATTAAACAAGAAGTTCCTTAAATTTAACTTGTCAAAATTTCTATCTTCTAATCCCCATGAAGGCCCTAACCATAATCCTTTCAGAAGATATATGCCCACTTCTACAAACCAAAATCTTGACTCTTACTTCTTGATGGAATAACATAATAATTTTAAGTAGTCATAGTTCCCTAATACTAAAAACCAGAAGATCTTATATATATTCCACATGGAAGCCCTCGACTTGATGGTTAGTAACACAATAATTACAATGTGAAATAGAAAGTTATATTTCAATGAAACATTACAAATAAAATCTCTTATAAGAACACTCATAAAGAAATATTATAATGATTAGAAACTCTAAATTAAACAAGTTGTTGAATGAATTATAGTGACCAAACATATTCATATTTCATAGTTAATGTCATACTATTTTTCTTTAAATAATTACTCTATTTATAGGAAAACTTCCAACTGTCAGATACAATAACCTTTGGGGTCAGTTGTAATACTATTAGTAACAACCTTATAATATTATTATGAACTATTAATTTATAAATATATACCATTGAATTTATCCAACACCACTATAGTGTTAATACATCAAGTACACCAGACTTTCATGCTATGTAACTCTAGAAATAAAGTCACTATAAATTCAATTTTTCATAAAAAAATTATTTTTAAACAAGTAGTGATGGATCAATTTTATTAAAATAAAAAAAACAAAAAAAATTAAATATAGGTAATATAGAGGAATACTTCCCTTATCACTTATAAAAAATTCACAAACCCAAATTTTTGAAAATCTCATCCCCAACCGTATAATCTTCATCACATACAGCCTTACATTTAATTTTTCCCTGAACACATCAAAAACTTCTTAGATCCCATAATCTCCAAAAATATTTCAATTGATTCCAATTTTCCTCAATATTATCTAAGTCTCCCAATCTTTGAACAAAATTATCTTGGTACATTTCTAAACTTCTATTTCCCTTTTCATGAGAGTTTTTAATTTGATCAACTTTTCTGGATTTTTACTCTATTTTATCTAACATAATAGCTTCAAGATATACATTTAGAAAATCATTTAGAGAAAAAATGTTGGTATATGTCACCACATATTTAGTAGATATGTGACTATTAGAATCATCGGTCCTAACATGTTTTATAGTCTTATGTCCAACAAAAATGTTGTGAGGGAAAGAAGGATACTTAAAACCATATTCCTCAGTCACTCTAGGAGGAGAGATGGTTATTGAATACATCACATTGTCCTACTTTAGATTATGGGTAGAGTATTCTTGAGGAGTATTAGGACTTGTAATTCCCTTTCCTCTCAAACTCGGAGGGTCTAGCCTGGAGAGAAGGCTACTGTTGAACCACTGTAAAAATATATAGGGAATTACTCAAGATAGTTGAAACCCTCAGAGTGGCCACTATCCTAGTGAAAGGAGGAGTTCCCACTCCACCAAAAATCTCATTCACCACGAGGCAAACCTTGATCTTAGAATATTGACCAATTAATTGCACAATAGGTGTTAACCTTCTATATTGGCTCAATAGGTAAAGTAAAATTAGGGATGCAATCAACATCATGATCCTATTTTCAAACTGAGACCTAGACTTCAAGAATATGCACTCCAACTATATCAGTAACAATAGGACTCTTAGCCTATGGATTTCAAGACCCTTTTCAACTCTAGTTCCAATTCATTTCCCTTAAATTTCCTACAATCATTCTTGGGAGGACCTCTTAAATAGAAAAATTTCCAACAATATCTCTATAGAAGTTTTATTTTAGATTCCTGATTGCTTGGAATTATGAACATAAGTATATTAATTTCTCATAACAAACATGAAGTTGAATTTCATCATACATGGAAGGGATCACTACCTAATCAATTTTATTGGAATTGATATCCACTTCAATAAGGATGTGACCATAATAACCAAAACGTGTCATTTTTGTAGCTATATAAATTTTAATAGGGATGAAAAAAATAGTTGAAATATCAAAAAGGATGTGAGGATGACACATAATCTAGTTAAAAACTAATATATTTATCTATACATAATCTTTAGTGATTTTTATGGATAATTTATTGAAATGAACATCTAATTCTTGGATATAAATAAAATCTATTTTCAGGGAGATATATCCAATACCCCATGCATGACTCTTCTTTCCCATTGATGAAAAGGTGGTGTGGAAGAATACTTTCTTGATTAGGATAAAATTATAGTATGATAATCCACATACCAGAAATTTTTTATTCATAATATCTTTGACCTTCAAAAAAATCTCACCTATAGAAAATATAACATGAGCGGTGATTGAATGTTAGAAAATTTTTAGTCAATCCTTAATCACGTATTGATTTGATTTCACATGAGCTATATATACCTTAATGATAATATGTTCAAGATAATAATCCTTTGCTGATGAAAAATGACGAATTAAAACTCCATCATTCATGGTCTTGAAAACATCATTGATTTCCTTCAAGGTTGTCGTTAGCCAAGTTGAATTCGAGAATTAATGTTATTTTAGAAGAACCAAACTGAGGAAGTGTAAATGATACATAAGTCCATTGAATCCCTAATTTCCACCGTCTTTAGTTTTGATGAGATCCCTGGGTCCCAACTCTTATTAGTTTTCATAAAAAAACTTAAAAAACAATAATTTCAAATAGATTATATCATGAGTGTTATGTGGATTTCAAAATTATTGATAAAATGAGTATATGAATCAATACATTCTTGTTTTATATTTTATAGAATTATGTAGATAAGAAATATTATATATTTTAATTCCACATAACCCACTGAATATAATTCAGTGGGTACTTAGGGTAGAAAAACCTTATCATGTGGCATGTGAAACTAGCTACATACCATATAGTTTAGTCTTACATTAATTATATAAATTTTTTACTCACACAACATGTCTATCTTGGTGTGTACCTTGTATGATTTGTCACGAGTTACATGGTTTTTACAACCAACTACATTCGATGTAATCCCTTTTTGAACACCCTCATATTAAATCTTGGGAATCAGCATGTATCTCATGAAGGTAATCACTTGTTATGAATTGAGTAAAACTATATACATGCTATATACTTCATGTTTTGTTGTGTCACTTTACTACAAGGTGTGTAATTACATTGTGTACTTTGACCACACTACTTACACAATTTCCATGTGGTCAAAATAGTGTGGGGTTATACAACATGTACAACAACTACATACCATGTACTCCTTTTTAGTCATGTATCAACTAGAGGAAAATACATGGAATTCAATGATTATGTGTGTCAAATACCACATAGAATTATATGATTCTCATGGATCTCCATCATGTTGTTGAACATGGGTACATGGTTTGTACTTTTCCATTATATATAGTGTATCTGTGCCCTTTGGCCAAAATAATCAGCACCTTCAGATTATATCTTCAAGAATTCATCATATTTTATTGGATTTTTATTGGTAATATTAATTTTACCAAATGAGTTATATTGAATTTTGGACTAAATAATGAAAAAATGTAAGTGAATGCTAACAAAAATGAGGAAATTAATCAAAAAAATAAATAATTATGAATTGTTATATAACCACTATGAGACCACTTAAATATTTCTGGGGTACCACAAAAGTGGTTAGGGTGATTACCAAAAATGATTTTCATTAGTTTCAAAGGTTAATATCATGATAACTTGATGAACTCAACCCCTGAATATTCATAGGTATAATATTTCACATTTAATTTATAATTAATTTCAATATATAATTACCTCAAAAGAGATAATTCTTCTCTGTTGATCAATTCAATTTATTCTCTTTTTGTGTCATCATTATGGTGGATATGTCAAATTATACTTCATCTAGTGATATACATACATTCTACACAAATCTCTAAACATATATCTTGGTATTTCATGTGTTATCATGGATAAACCAATCACCTTTAATCATTAACCATTGAACGTAATAAAAGAATATCTCGTATCCCCTCCTTTTCATGAGAGGGAGGGAGGAGAAAGTTCTCTCAAGATTTAGATAATTATATTAAGATATTATTATATAATTTTAGTTTTACACAACCACTTTCTCTAAAATTATATAATAAGGATATTATAATTATGGTTAAATAATTAAAAATTACATGGTTACTATTTATCTAATTATTTATTCAAATTAAAAATAATGTATAATAATAATAATATTATTATTATTAATATTATTATTAATATATTTTCATGAAATGTACTAAACTCATGGATTAATAAATAATTTCAACTAGGTCATGAACTCGGTCCGTCGATCCATCTCAGAATTTATCACACCTTGAATAATAAAATATTTAATTAAAAAATTATTATCCCATAAAAAGATAAGTAAATATTATATTCAATATACTCATGAATAAATATTTACTTTAATATTCTTGTAACCAAATAAATATTTATATTACTCTATTCTCCAAAATATAGAATAAATAAATTTTTTATATTACCTTGTGAATAATGAATAAGAAATAATTTTTAACTCACATATTATAAACTCAAATATCTTCTGGTTAAATTTATGTGATCAACTTAACTTGAATAATTATGATTCCAGAAGATGATAATAATATTTATTCTTAATATAAAATTCAAATATAATTTAACTATGATTCTAGATACACTTAATAAGTAACTTTATAAACATCTTACTCAATGGAATTGATTAAAATTACCTAAATTACAAGATTGAAGTCTATCAACATGTCATGACACCCATAGAGAAAGAAGTAAATTTCTCAATGACAACAATCTCATAGAAACACTATTGTGTAATATAATCATTTTTATTGATATATCATCAAGTAAGTTCAATATTTGTGTCATCAACATATATGATTGATTTATATTTATTGAAATCTATGAAATTAACTCATCAATGAACTACCATGACTAAAAATTTAATCAGATAGTTCCATTTCAATCAAATGATTGAAGATATCTTATTCCATTAACTCAAAAAGTATAAATCATTTCTTGATTTATTCAATGAAATTTCATATCACTTATGATACATCAAATATATGTTATATATCTATGAGTATTTGTAACTTTTTTAATCCATAAATAAAAACACACGATTCATGATATACATCAATTATAATATATTATCTAAAGACCAATACACATATCCACATATATGAATATACAATAAAAAATATAACTTGTGAAATTATTATTGGAATTTTGGTCCTTATAAACTCCCTTATTATAGATTAGAAGGTGTGAAATTTATGATAAGAAGTATCATCTTCTTATGAGACTCTATTACTTGATAGTCAGAAATTATATGTGTCATATCTGATAGATGTTATAAAAACTTATGGTATATGTTTAAATTATTTCTTTTTTATAAAAATATATATTTTTTGTTTCCTTCTAAAACATTTCTTATTTAATTTTTTAAAATTATTTTTTAATTATATAATCCCAAGAATTATATAGTATATTTTTGAAAAATTAAAATTAAACATTATTTGATGAACATAACTGGATACTAATACCTCCCTTTGGAAATAATGGTCCAATATGAGATAAATCATCCTATAGTGTTATAGGGGTGAAAACCTAGGTCACGCCTAGCCTGACTTGGCTACTTCGACTTGATATTCTAAAATCATTATCTATTACTATGTGAAATTGGTCATGTAGTTTTCTAAGGTGAAAATTGAGAAAAAATGGTGGGATAAAATGATGATTGTAAAAAAAATTATGAAAATTATTTAAATAAATAATGGTAAAAATAAAAATTAACAATAAAATAATTTGATTATGAAATATAAATTTGGAATATTTTTTAATGTTATATGTTTTTTATGTATATTTAATGAATAATAGAAGAAAATTAACAAATATCTAATGAAATACACTGTGATGGATATTTGATTTAATATATATTTTTTGAATGAGAAATGAGAGAATTTATAGATGACACTTTCAGAGATATGGGATGAGGGTGACCAATTTTTACAAATTATGTTTTCAATTTTTCATGATCAATCACGTTTTACATATTTTTTATGATCACCAATAAAAACTTGTTAGTTTCGATGAAAATTTGGTGAAAATTTGGATTTTTAATTTAAAATCAATCATATTTTTATAAGTAATTATTGTTATGTCATGTCACATTAATTTTATTAAATCATATTTGATCTGTATCACCTAAAATTATCACTATTAATATTTTTCATGTATAATATTTATTAGATTTTCTTGGGGTTCATACATATCCAAACCTTTTTTATCACTTCTCAATGAAAATGATACATTTTATAAATGTTTTTTCTGGTAATGAAAGAATAAATTTAATGAAATTTATAGTTTTTTATTTATCATGACCCCCTTCCATTTTTACCCCTCCTTGGTTGAGAATGGAGATAATAAGTGACCCATAAATCCTTCCTCCAATAATCCCTAAGTTGTAAACCAGAACCAAAGGTATAAAAAACACAATGTGAGACATTACTATCAATAAATGAATTTATTTATAAGATATAATATGGGAACCACCCATCAACACCACATTATATAAAATAATCCAAGACCCCATATAATAAAACACATAATACATTTCATGACATATAAAATAAATCTCCAAAATAAAGCACCAAAATAATCCTATATGGAAACACAACCAACAACTCCCCACATTATCATAATATAGTCCAACTCAATCACTAAATCCCTCCTGATCAAATAAAAATTGTTCATTTATTTTTAGTTTGAGGATAACATGTATAATTAGTAGTATCCTTTTCATGGTCTTATTTTAAAATGTGAGAAAATATTACTAATGCTTCAGTGAGTAAAGAGTTGAACCAATATGCACCTAACAGGTCAACTACCCATTTTTGTCCTCACCAAGACTCACTCACCATGTATCATGCACAATTTTAGAACATAATATTAGAAGAACATAATAAATGACTACCCACATACACTTCCCAACTAATACTCCACTCTTACACCCCAATGTCAAACATCCTATATTTCCATACCATATATATCTAATGTGGGTTATACTGAAACCCTATCTACTCCAACCTACATCAAGGTCTAACATATTATGTTGGAATCAATGAATATCCACATGACTATGACCCTAATATCAAGGTATCATGTACATGAAGGAAATTTACCTCATTCCCTACTCCTATCATGCACAACCCCCACTATACATACCACAACATCTTATCATTATCACATCATAGGGTATATCACATGATACTCCCACACCTTGTATGATAGTATAACTACATGCCACTCACACAACTTTCATGATCTAATACCACATGACACTTCTACACCTTTCATGGTCTACTACCAAAGGAAGAGTAGAGTAAAGGGATAATTCAGTCATACACCATCACTAAACTAGTTTTTAAGGAAAACACTTGGAACCAATACATTTTCATTGTTATAAAATACTAGACTCCAGTGGTATGTGCTTATAAAACAAAATAAAATAAAAAAATAAATATTCATTAACAATACCCAACCTATGTGAGTACACTAATATCCCTAAATCAAATCATAATTCTCCACCACAAGGTTATCACCACCCATTAACAACCAATGTTTCATCTATAACACAACTATCACTTTATCGACATAAAATAATAAAAATAACCATCACAATTCCCATTATATTCATTCATTAAAAAAAATTAATATTTACCTTTAAAAATATTAGATTCATTATTCCATTTAATTGCGTTATTTAATAAGAAACCACTCTAGACCCCACCCATATTTACTTCCATTATACATTAATAACAAGCATTTATATTTCAATTATATCCTACATACATTTTTTAGCCATTCCACTTTACCATATTTTTTGACATCTAAAAATATCTTATTATATCCAAAATCCTATATTTATATTTATTAATTCCATTTTATCTCATGACAACTAGCATCACTGAAAATGAACTCACCTTATCTAACCATCACCCCAAATATATTTTTTGGAATATAATACATGGTCCAACATCAAACATCTTTCTCATATAAATTATTCAAAAAATAAATTTGATTTCCATATTTAATTAGCAATTCTCTATATGGGGGGATTTAAAGTTATAAACACAACAATATGAATGAATTTAAATCAACTCATAGTAATAAAGAGGGGGTTATATCAATAAAACACTTGTAACAACTTCTTTAATTAAATAAATTAAAATATCACAAAATACCAAATTCATATGCATCATAAATTCCAAATATTTTCCAACACTTTTTACTATCATATTTTATCTTTTAGTTCTTCTTACTATTTTATTCCAAGTAAAATTATAATAGATGCAACTCAAAAAATAACACTCAAATATAGATAATATATATACACACCACTTCCATTTATTTATTCTTATATTTCGTTTTATTTTATTTTTTTAGGTTGAATCATGATAATAACCTAATGGAAATAGAAATCATGGTAACCTCACAATTTACAAAAAATAAAAGGAGCATGTAGTGAATCCCTTACCTTGTAAAAAGATTTATAACACACTACACCAAGAATATAGAGAGAGGAAAAATGATAATCACATCAGTTTGGAAATTAAGTAAGAAACTCAAAAGTATTATGGAACTCACCATTCTTGAATGAATAATCGTGTATCACCCATTATTCATATATTATTAGCAGTTTAAATGAGATAGGGAGTTCTATTTTTTAAAAGTACATATATTAATTCTCCTAGATAATCCCAAAAAATATAGTTATAACTTTCTAAAATATTAATGATTTTTAGTTTCTATTTTTTACCTGAATAAAATAATTTATATTTCAAAAAAAATAAATTAGATTAAATATTTCATTCATATTTACCATAACTAATTTTATATCCATCATTTTCATTTTTAGTTTCCAATTATTTCATTAAAATTACATTGTAAATTGATTTTTGGGAGAATATAGATTTTTTTTACAAAACTGCTATCTACATAATAGAGGGTAACACTATTTAATGGTATTAAAAACTACCTTTAAATATTTTTGAAACTACCTTCATGTGAGATCGAATCACCTGTATGTCATAAAAGAAA
This sequence comes from Viscum album, assembly GCA_963277665.1. NCBI lineage: Eukaryota > Viridiplantae > Streptophyta > Magnoliopsida > Santalales > Viscaceae > Viscum > Viscum album. Next base: position 634,309,995 of record OY728146.1, on the reverse strand, counting down.
ATGATGTTGGTTTGGGGCATAATGGAAGAGTCTGTAGGGCATACCCAACTAATATTTTTTTTCATAATAGATGATTATTTTGATATGAACACAAGATAAAATATCAATACTAATAATTCTAATTCATGTATTAATTGATAAAGAACACCATAACCAAAATACAAGATCATCACACTATGATTTATAATTAATTTAAGCAGTAAAATAATTAACATGAGATAAATCCATTCTTTATTGATTAATCTAACAACATATCTATGCCATACCATCATTTCATCATAGGAATAAAGTGTAGATTCCCTCAGGTATTTATTCACATGTGCGCTATGAACCTCTAAGTGATGTCGTAGGAATCTTTAAGATCTTACATGGAAGTTCCTAACACTTTAATTGTTTGTCTTAAATCACTATGAGAATTGTTTCAAAGAATGAATCACCTTGTTCTCTCTAGAATTGGGAGTGATTATGGAGAATTATTTCTCTCTATTCTATAAAATATTCTTGGAGATTATCTCTAATGGGTTTGGGAGTATTCTATAGATTTTTTGTGCACAACAAAACAACTGGCTAGAATTAGGGTTAGAAATAATATAATATGGGTCTAAATAGTTCTATTGTTAGAAAATAATAAATTTACATAGTCTCTAATTATTTTTATTAATCCCGGGAGAACCCAATGTCCAAAAAATAATAATAATATTTTTGTTTTTCTTAACATGGGAAAAAATACTAGACTAATTAAATATTATTTCTTGAATAAATCGCTTAAAATTTATTCAATTACTATTCAGTATATTATTTATCCATAGACCCTTTAGACTTAGTCTTCCATTCCCCCATTGTATTTACCATCCCTTGAATAATATATACATATTTAATAAAAAACATCACTGCATTATTCACAAATAAATAAATAAATATCATATTTACTAAATAATAATTAAATATTGATTAAATATCCTTATAAGAAATATTATCTTGAATCACTAGTGACTAAATATATGATATCAAATAGACAATAATAATTATTAAACCATGCATGAGAATAATATTTATTCAACTTGTTAAATAATAAAAATATTTAACTATGAAATTTGATACACTTAGTGTATGACCCTTCTGTGCTCTTTATTAGTGGCATTAGGTGGAGCTGCCCAAAATCTAAGGTTAGAATCTAGATTCATTCAATGGAACCCATATAAAATGAGTTTAATTAATCAATAAAATATGACCTCATATGAATTTTTACCATGTAATATAATCCCTTTATCATAATACTATAATCAAGCAGGTTTCATGTTGGTGTTATCATCCCATGTGTTCAATGTCTCTTTATTTGAATATATATAAATTAAACTTCAAAAAAAACTCCATGTACATGGAATTTATTTAGGATATTACATTACCATAAAAGTTCATAAGATTTTAATTTTCATTAAAGAATCTATGGGATGGATCCTTTCTCACATGATTCATTAATGTAATATCACTCGCAACACACCCAATGTATCTTACTTCACCACAAACATATTGCATCATGTTTTTCTTCAATAGATCAAAGTATTCAACTAATAACATACATTAATTATAATATTAAATTCTAAGGTTCAATAAAAACATCCATATATAGGAACATCCAATGACACATGTAAACATGGATTTCTTACTGGCAATTCATGTTCTCATAATCTCCAACATTGAAAAATACCAAGGGAATACACCATGAGAAAGTATATAAAAGGTCAATGAGTCTCCATACCAGATAGAACCTATCATTTGGGTTTTGTAAAATGATATCATCTGGATATAGAACTTATATGTTAATAATACTATCTAATAACTTCTATGTTCACAATATAGTGGGGAACTACTATGCCCTTTTAGTGAGACAATTACACTTTGGAAGTATCATATACTAATATATGAATTACAATAATAATTTTATTATAATAATTTTATGAATCATATAAATAATGAATATAGGAAATCATAATGTTCATTTAAGTTTAATCTAAGGAACTGACTCCAATAGACTCCCACTTGTACTTGAGCCAACTTTTAACAAACTTTAGTCTTATAACTTTCACATGAATCTCATTCTTCTATTGAGATATGCCTTTAATCAGGATTTCCATCACATTCTATTTCATGTAAACTCTTCTCAACACAAATTCACCCCTATGAGAAAAATATCTCAAGAGGTGATACTTTTGGAGGATGTTCCTTTTCCATTAGTGTGACCTTGGCTCCTTTGTGAGATCCACTGCCACATTATTATCACAATATAATGTGATAGGGTCTTTAATTATATTTACTACATTAAGCTCATAGACAAAGTTTCATATCAAAATAGCTTCATTGTTTGTATCATAAGTGACTATATACTCAAATTTCACTCTATAATTAATGACAACTGGCTAATTTGAACTCTTCCAACTCACAACTCCTCCATTGAGACTGATAACATATCTGGATTATGAATTTGATTATTCCTATATTTTTTAAATATTTCATTAATATAAATAATTATGACTAGATACTCAACTAGTCCATACCCTAGGAATATATTTATAGTTTTTCTTAGATAATTAAGTATATCCTTAACAACATACCAATATTTTTCACTTGGATCATCTTGATATATGACTTCCATTTTCAAAGAATAGGTGACATTAAGAAGAGTATATATAATGACATACATGATTGATCCTATAATCCAAATGTATGAGAGATTATTCATTCTATATTTCCCCTCTTGTGTCTCAAGGAGCATTTTCTTGGAAAGATGTATACCATGTGATACTAGAACCAATCCTATCTTGGATTATTCTCTAATAAATATCTTTACTATCTAGTAAATTAATGTACCTTGAGTCTATCTAAACAGTATCTTGGATCTATCATGAATGATATTGATCCCTAGAATGTAGGCTAGTTCACCTAAGTCCTTCATGGAGAAGAACTGGTTTAAAAAATATTTAACTGGCTATAAGTCTAGTGTGTTGTTTCCAATAAGTAATATTTCATTGACATATAATAATAGGATAATGACTACACTATCCCCAAAAACATGTAAACACATAAACCACCTTCATTCTTAAAAGGAACTAAATTCCTTTATATATTTATTTAATTTAACGTTCCATGACCTGGATTCTTGCTTCAATCTATAAATAGATCTCTAAAACATAAATAACTTTTGGCATTACATGGAGTCAAAAACCCTTCTGGTTGTGTCGTATAGAGAACTTCCTGAATGTTCCCATTAAGTAAATTTTTTTTGTAACCAATCTTTGAAATTTCATAGTCATGGTAAGATAATACAAAAAGTATAATTATGATGGATTTAAATATCAAAACTGGATAAAGCTTTTTTCCTAGTCTATGACTTGATTATATTTAAACCCTTAATCCACTATCCATTGATTATAGTTATTTACATTACCTTCCATTTTTATTTTTTTCTCTTGAATAACCATTTACACCAAGTAGGTTTTACAAAAACTAGTGGATCAACCAAAATCATAACTTGGTTTTGATACATGGAATCCACCTCCAAATTTATGGATTCTTTTCATATTATAACTTTTGATCTCTCTATTACCTCATAATAGGAGATAATTTTGTTATTTCTAGTCAATAATGAGTCACTATCTTCAGTGAAAAAAAACCATTTATATCTAGCACTCTTACCTCTCTAGTTCTCCTACATAGTACTTATGTTTCAAGAAAAACTTATTAGACCTATGGATTATATTCCATCACTAATTCTCATGTTTCTTGAGAATCAAATTCATTGAAGTAACTATCACTCCAAATATCCTTCTTTAGGGTATGGTCTATCTCAAGAAACATAACTGGTATTGGGATGATCACTTTTTTTCTGAGGGATTTTATATATAATATCCCATGGTTTCCTTAGGATACTCTATAAATATACAATTCATGCCTCATGGTTGTAGTCTGTTAATAAATGTGGATGTAACAAATGACTCACATCCCCAAACATGTGTATGTGAAGAAAGGGGTCTCTTTCCACTCCATAACTCAAATGGATTTTTTACCACTTTTTGGTACTCAGTTTAGTATGTATGTTATGATGCATAATGAATATATTCAAATGAATAATGGAAGATCTTCATGACTCATCATCAACCTCATCAAGTCAAGTAAGTTATTAATCCTCCATTCAAAAACACAATTTCACTATGGTGTCTATGGTGGGGTGAGATAAGATAGAATCCCAAACTCCCATAAAAATTCAATAAAATCCTTGTTAAGATATTCACCTATTTAATCAATTTTAAGCTTATTTATCATGTTACCATGTAAATTCTCTATGTCATTATTGAATTATTTTAATTTAAAAAAGTACATGAATGTATAACTTATCAAGTAGACATATAAACATAAAATCAATTCATCAGTAAATGTTACGAAGTTAGAATATTCACTTACAGATTCTACAAAAATAGGTCTACACACATCAGTGTGTACCAATACTAGAATCTTTGTGGCACTTTTACAATTTTCCAATCAATGGTAATTTTGTTATTCTACCTTATAAACAAGTATGACATCTTTCAAGTTGTCATTAATCAAAATAGTCTAAATAAGAATCTCTATATATCTCTATTAAAAACTTATCATTTACATGACCAAGATGGTTATTCCATAGTTGGGTGTCATATAAGTCATTTGAACACAATTCTTTTTTTATCTATTTTAACATATTTTTTTTCATAATTTAATAGATAAATACCATTATTCAATTGTTTTATACCATAAAAAATTCTATCATTATAAATGAGGAATTATTTATTTATAAATTTTAAAATAAATCCATCCATATCAAGACAAGAAATAAATATTTTGTGTCTTAATAACACTTGATGTAAAATAATATTTACTTAAAACTAAAATTATTTTAGTTATAAATGGAAAGTGGTAGTCTCCTGTAGCCAAAACACTAATTTTTGCTCTATTGGATGCCCAAAGATCCACCTATAGTCTAGAAATAATTTGAAATATACATGGTTTATATATTTTGATACTTATATAAGAACCATAATCTATTTATAATACCCAAAGTGTAATTATATAAATATTCCACTCGATAATGAACACACCTTTATTTTCCCCTCACTCCGAGGAGTAGCTCTTCTAATATCCTAGCTTACCACATGAAAAAATACTATCTATTTTTTCCTTGACCTAAATTTGGATCATCTTCTTCTTATAAGGATGGTGCATAGGATCATTAGAATTATTATAAGTCTTATTCCCCTTTTAATTATACTTCATTTTCTTTTCCACCATAAGGACTATGGGTTTTTCACGTCCCATGTCCTTGTTAACTTGGAAAATTAGAGTAGAAAGTTTTAAAATAGTATTCTTATTATTGATCATTATTTATTAAAAAATAAAATAGGGTAAGGATTTAGGTAGTGAGGAATGAATGATATATGTGCTCATATCATCAGGTAAATTAATGCTTAATATTTCTAAGCACTATATGTATCTAATTAACTTGACTTTATGAGGCCCAACCTATTGGATTTGGTGTCCTAGGATCAATTATTTGTACTTTTATTACATTTATATTTGATATATTGAATATTAATAAAACACATTTTTACATATTTTTTATTTTTCTTTGTGACTCTGATGTAATAATTTTCTTGAGTATAGATCACATTGATAAGGTCATAGAAGTTCCCCGATATGATTAGAACCTTGAAGTGCTATAATGATATTATTAAGTAATGTTTATCATCTCGATAACATACTATGATGGGACACATAGTATATATACTATAAGGCATGGGTACTCATAATAGGATGAGGCTTCATCTCATGGAGTTTTCACTTAGTAATCTCTATAAAGGGAAATTATGGAAACATAACTGCTATTAGGAATTCTGTATTTTTTGGTTACCTTAGATATTCCTCTCTAAGAGCACGTGTAATGGTCCTTATATTTTAATATTATAATTAATGAATACCATAACATGAAAAATTATATTTTATGTTGAAAACTGTGATTCAATATGTTTGTTACAAGGTAGGGTATGTTGGGTGTGGCATGAATGACATGTCATTGATGGATAAGTTGAGGATGGATTTTTTCCCTTCCATATCTATTCAAGCGGATGTCTCAAACCTTTTATTCAAATTGAACTAGATACCTAAATTCTTTGGTCATGTTTTAATGATATATTTATTTCTAACAGTCAAAGAAATATTTATCAAGAATATAGGTTGGTGACACGGATTTACAACATTCTTGATGAGATATTATAATAAAAATATTCTATTACATAGTGAGAATTCATATGTGGTTGTCATCACTGTGAAATTATGTTATTTATATTTGGTTCCTTGATCCATTTATTAACAGTAATCTTGGACTTTAAGAAATCCCAACTAATGATAGTGAGAAATAATCCTATAGGCTCACACACTATGTTTTTCAATGAAATCGATTAAATTCTATTTAAAATTAATTAATTGAATAAATATTATTATCAAGACTTAGGGGTAATATCATGAACCAGGACAAGTCGTCATCCGACCCGGTGCCCAACCCGGTCCGCGACATGGCCCGAAGGGCATTCTTGACCCCCACGAGCTGGCACAAATTCCTGATTATTAAAACAATACCTGGGAATGATTTACCCGAAATAGTAAACAAAAACAACACAAAAGATAGATAAACTAAAATTAAAAACTGAAAACAAAACATACCATTAACTTTGGACCAAAATTAAAGTTTATAATTCCACCCAAAACTCTAAGAAAAATGCAATGAAAAGAAAACTAACACATCCATTCGCACCTTTATGCAACATGAGGAGCCACCTTCCCAAACCACCATTGTCAGACCTGCATAGGAAAACCATCAACAACCCGAACCACCATCACTAAACACGATGCCCCAACCTGGAATACACACAGAACAAGGTCTAAATACACCCAAAGGTGTATGTAGGGTGTGATCCAACAGCCCATTAGGACATCACCCAATAAAAAGGTTTTATTCCAAAACATGAAAAATATAATTTAACATGATTATTTAAAACCATACTTTTAAAGTGCCTTTAAAGAAAACATTTAAAGGATGAAAGTAAAAAATAAAAGAGCAATGGAATAAAAAACCATTTCACAAATACTACTTTAAAATGGAAGAGAATATTCATAAAGAACATACACTTACTGGTCTTCCATATGCCAACAGAAGGAACCACATAATGAATAGTAGAGAACTATGGGTAAAATCCCTTAAGGCAGCTAGTATGCATGGTGTGCTAGAGACATCATTTCTAAGTGTAAACGTGGAATATGAACCACAATAATCAATGCTCTCGTGCACATGCCACTAGTAGGGAAACACATCCCTAACCTAGTGGTCTCAAATCATCACAAAAGTTTAGTTAGTGTTGTAACGTCAATCCTTCCAGATGAAACTGGGATGAACCACTCATGTGTCATCTAGCGTACTAGTCCTAATCCACCCACCTATGTACTCAGGGATCCCATTTTGTGCTCAAACTAACTTCTCATTCAAAAATCCCTAAAACAACACATTTACACCTACAAGTCAATCAAAACAAGGTACACATAGTGTTCCACCACTTGTACACCCAAACCCCACTTTAAGAAAAACATACACATACCAAATCATTTGGTAAACATGACTTGCATCACTTAATCAATTTAATAGTTCATAAAAAAAGTATCCAAAACAATTTCCAAAGGCACCACAAAACTTTACACTAGGAGACATGTTCAAAACCCCACCTTTTATACCAAAATCACACTAAAACCATTTCACATAATAAATCACATCACATTCATAAATTCATAAATTATTTAAACTAATAAAACATTCCAAATTGTCACATCAAGGGTTTCACATGGAAGACGCCTAATTTTCACACAATAACGACACATAAAATTCAACACATATTTAACCCCATCAAACACCATATATGTACATAAAATTTAATTAAATAAATTCAATTAAACTATTTATAAAACATTTAAGATTAAAACAAGATAGTTTACACCAAAAAAACTTGATCTCATGCCAAAACAACACTTTAAAACCTAATGTACAACACAACCATTCCAAAACATGTTTTCTGCTAATCCAACTATTTTAAATTTAAATAAAAAGGTGATAAATAAGTTTAACATGACAAAATAAATAATTTTTTTTACTTTAAACCATTTTTTATACAATCTCACATTAATTTCTTTTGAAAATATTTCACACTATTAAGATAGGACCCAAAACCCTTTTCAAGAAACACTAAAATATGATACACATGACACACAACAAATTATTTTCAAGTAAAATACATTTCAAACTTAGATACATATTAAGATATTACTAATTCATATTTTACACACCTAAAATAATTAATTGCATGTTTGTAAGAACTCTCACAACAAGACTCACATGAAAGGTAGACCCAATATCACATGTGCATGTCAAGAATATTTTTCGAGGACATTTCACGCCACCCAAAAAACTCTTAAAACCCAATTTTAAAAACATTGCATCAAAGCACACATCAAAGCATTGCCAATATCTATATTAGAAATCATATTTCAACATTTAAATACAAACCATTTCAAAAACACCAAACACATCACATAATAAAACCAAAGAATACATTAATAAATTTAAACAAACATTTTAAATTAATCTATTTATACTAAGGCACGAAAACACCTACCTCAAGAGAAGAAATCCCCAAAACTTGTGCAAATCTCTAATCACTCCTAATGCACACCACATGTAGACATAATTGGATCTTAAAATAAGAATTCGAACAAAACCAAGAGTAAAAAATGTCCCCTAGACGAACCCATACCCGCCGAACCACCAAGAACACCCAAGAAGAGAGAAAAATGGAAAAGAGATTCAACCGGGTGGATTGCATGTGTGGAAAAAGGGAAAGGAATCATTGGGGAAACTAGGGCCGGTGAGGTTGTTGTCCTGGAGTAGGGGTGTGACGAAGGATTTATGGGGAGTAGGGGTGTGACGGTAGTGTCCGGGGAAGAGGGACAGCGCGCGATGGTGGTGTCCGGGAGGTCGGGGTGCGATGTGAGCTGGCTGGCCATGGGGAGTAGGGAGGCTACACGATGAGATGGGTAGGCGGAGGCCACGACGACACCGGCTAGTGAGGAGGTCGGTGGGTGCGATGAAGCGACTGTGGTGTGGGGGTGTGGCACGATAGTGCTGGCTAGGGAAAGGGGCGCAACGCGATCACCAGACGGGAGGACCGCTCGACAAGGGGGTGCGTCGCTAGCAGGGGTGCTCTAGGGTTTCGCGCACAAGACAAAGGGGGGGGGGTGAATCCAATGGGAAGAGGGGGAAGGAAGGGAGTGAATAGAAGAAAATATAAAAGATAAATAAAATAAAATAAAATGAAATATAGGGATACAACCCTAAAAAAAGAGGGAAAATGTAATAATAATAATAATAATAATCCAAAACAAAAGTAATAATAATAAATAAAATAACTTAATTTTAATCACTAATAATAATAATAATACTTAATAATAATTAATAATATCATAAAATAATAAGAATAATATTATTTTTATCATTAAACAAAATCCATTATATTTTATCACACTTTTCTTATTTTATTTTATTTTCATTTTACCACTAATTTAATTTTTTTCTATATTATTAATTCATTATATTTAATTAGTTTCACATCAAGAAAGCATGTGGGGAACCGGGCGAGGCCACGCGGCTTCGACAATGGCACGTTGAACGCTGTCAAGGCTAAAATGTGCATTTTTTATAAATAATAACTCATAATTTTTTAAGTCAGGCTTCAACCCGGACTACCCAATGCAAAGAAAATTAATAAAATAAATGATTCACAGATGGTGGGTGTGATAGATAATGTCATGACCTGCCTTCTTCAGGATGGGGGAAGGAGCGGAAAAGTGCAATTCCTTCCTTCTTCAAGATGAAGGATAGATAATGACCCCTGAGACCTGCCTTTAGAAGGCTCCGAAGAGGATACTTTCACCAAGGGTATAATAATATCAAAAAAAAATGGAAGGCATTACCCTTTTTAATGAAAATAGAGTCATGAGATAAGATGCTAAACTCACAAACAAAACCAAGGATTTATATAAGGGGAACCAAAATCCAACAAATGCATGATTTAAACGTAAACTGTGACAAAAGTACAACCAAAGTTCCAAATCAAGTACCAAAATAAAGTGACTAAGAAGCAACATAGAAACTATCCCAATGCCCAAGCTAGTAATGTTTATCATGTTCCATAAAGTCCTCCTGGAAACCTAAAAATAGTTTTATATCATAGGGTGAGTATACTAGTATACCTAGTATGAAAAAAAGCCACCTGTGCATAAGAGGGAGAATATACTAATGACCCCATGAGAGAATAATAGAACCTAAAAGAACCTATGAAGGAGTACTAACCAGCCCAGCCTCACAAAGGCACACTCACCAAATAAAGCACATCTAGTAAAGTAGTAATATAAGTACATCGACCTTTGGGTACCCCACACCACTTTCCCACGTTTAACTGCTCATTCCTAAAGGATGAAGTCTTGACACAACCAATATTTCAAAATACAGTCCCACTACCACAACCTACTCACACACACCTGGGCCTCAAACCACACACAAAGCCCTGCCAGCAGACACCTGGGCCACAAACTCACCACACATATTTCCCGCAATCACCTGAGCCCCTCATTCACAACAAACCTGCCCTAAGGATCTAGGAATATAGTAAGCCTCAAGCCATTATAGTATGCCTGGATATGCTCAAGTGGTAAGAACCAGAAGAGGGTATGAGGAAGAAAGTACATAACCATCCATCCATCCTCCCACTAGGATGTTGGGAAAGACACCATCCCCCATGAAATGGGGGTGTTCGGCACATAGTGCTCAATAAGGGTGGTATGAATATAGAAATCACAAGGAACTAAAATTTATATATGTTAGTAAAAAAACACTCATCCCAACCTAAAGGTCCCCATAAAAAACAACAAGACCACCAATACCACTTTTGTTACTACCCCTATATGCACAACCACACCAACAAACACTGCCAAAGCATAACCCAACCCCTTTTTTGTTTAACCACTTGAAATTTTTTAATTAATGGAATCACTTTATTTTCTTCTAACACTACCCAAGGAAAATACCAAGGACAACATCTAAAACCATATTAGAAGGTGAAGATTCTGATTAACTAAACACATAGTACCCAACTCACTTCATTTTTTGGTACTTCCAACATTGAACAAGGGAAGAGGGACCAAGGTAAAAAATTTCCATTTTAACACCCATTCATAAAATCAATAGTTAACAACCAAATCATAGTCCCACTTCTCACCCCTATTTATTCCTAGACACCTATTCAAATATTTCCAACTATCATTATTAAAAGTTTTACCACACAATCCTCCTCTCACAACTAGGACCGGTAGCCCCGCTTCATAATAATGTAACACACCACACACCAATAAACTTGAATTCATGATACAAACCAGTCCTACAGACCCACTGCCCAAAAATTTCCCAAATGTAGTCTCACTGCATAACAAGTTCATAACCACGCTGTAGACCCACTGCCCAACCTCTCTCCATGGATACAATACAAGAAAAGGAAATCTCACTACCTACAAGTCCATCCATTTCACAATCAATTAGTCTCTCAAACTGGAAAACCAAAATGCCCCCTGTACAACCCCATACACAAAGCCCACAACAAAAACCGCTAAAATCATTTCCCTACTACAAAAACATACCAAACCAACTCACAGAACCAACTAAACCCATCACACAACCACATCATCAAGCCTAGAATATTGATGTTTAACAAGAGGGGTTCTTTAATTCCACTTTAAAATAACTAAGGCAATCACACCACAAGTTTGATCCTAGGGAACCCATTTCAATTAGTAAAGTACTAGAGATTAAGTAGATTTAATGTTACAACCATTTATCAAGAATCAAAAAAAAATAAGACATCACCAGTTTTAATGAAAATACCACCAATATCCATGATTTTTAGAAGGCATGCAGCCATAAAAAACTATAAAATAATCAAAATAAAACAAGTTATCAACATCAAACCACTTCCATATCATATTTTATTGACCCATTTAATCTTTTGATCATATTCCATTCTTATTTATTACTATTTTTAAGAAATGTATTTGCCCATTATTCACAAATAATCATTAGTACACTCACCCCACATGATGCACAATAAATGATAGGAAAAATAAATCCGTACTTAAAATAACTGGTTACCAAAACTCCTCTTTTCACCCCAATAGGGGATTGTGCGAGCAGTAGGAAACTCCAAGAAAACTGAGTAGGAAGGGGATATAGAAATGGAGTGTGACTTGTATAGATCAAAATGGTTTAGGCACACTAAGATGGAATGTAAAACACATTGTGAGGGGAATATCACATCTTCGAATAGCTAGATCCTGTATCAAAATAACTCGAAATAGTTTCAAGGGACATTAAAGTTGGATCATGGTTAAGATTTACATGGCATGACTATATCGAAGTCTTGAGAGAATTAGGATATTAAATATATAATTAATATTATTTGAAATGTATTTAAAATTCTCAAACATGACTTTAAACTCAAATTAGGTCAAATAAAACATAATAGGGGTGAAACTAGAAAACTATGAAAAAACTGGAAGAATTGGAAATGTGTCGCTAATGGGTGAGTCACCAAAGGTTGAGACACTAATGCGACCTAATAATGATGATCCATGTATTATGAGCTACCGATGCGACTACAAACTAATGCCATGACTCACCAATGCCCTAACTCATCGATGCCCTAGAACTGACGCCCTGACACCAACACCTTGGCACCAACACCCTGACTCGTCGACGCCGACAGTTCAAACTTACATGGTGATAGAAAAACTAGATATTTCACAGAGGAATGTCCTGTGAAATTCCAGGTCATTAAATCAGATATCTCTCAATATCTTCGCATCCTAAAGAATTAAAAACTAACCCATAAGAAGGAGGGGTCTGAACAACCACCCTGTAAGATACCTCTCAAAGATGAACCACCTTGTGTTATTCAAAAACTAGAGTGAAAAACCTAAAATTCAATAAAATATCCTTGAAATTTATCTCTTGAAAAACTGTAAAAACACTAAGGCCCCACTACCCCAAACAACCACCCAAACACCAAAGGTCACACTATCCAGACACATTGATTAGGGAGGTCCTTCCTTCAAGTTAAGATACTATCTACATTGGGTGGAGTTGACTCCACTGCATGGGTTTAATCACATACACATTAATGTGTATTTATTAGGGATCATGTTCTCTCCTCACCACCGTTAGTAAGTTTTACACACATTTAGAGAATAGGGAAACAATTCATCTGATAATGGACAAGGTCAAGCATTTCCACATAAAATTAAGCACAAAGTAAAACACAGAAACATAAAATTAGAACAAAAATGGTTACTGGGAACACATCTATGCATCCTACTCCCATGTATTCTCCTCAAGGCCACCATGCCTCCATAATACAAGGACCAAAGGAATGGTACATCTATGAATCACCTTATCCTAATGATCCTTGATTCTCACTAGCCACTCTATGAACATATCATAATCCTCAATATCCATCTTTCCCCAGTCAAAGACATGGGAGTCATCATGTAGGTACCGAAAGAGCTAAGAGACATGGAAGATGAAGTGTATCCTCTATAATTGTGGTGGCAACACCATGTGATATGCCACCTTTCCTACTTGTCCCAACACCTAAAAAGGTCTGATGAACCTGGGAGAAATCTTTCTCCCTCTTCCAAACCTCTGATGCCTACATTGAGAGGAAACCTTTAAGAAAATATGTTCCCCAACCTCAAACTCCAAAGTCATCCTCCTATAATCGACGTATAACTTTTTCCAATCCTATGTTGCCTTTATCCTCTCATGGACAAGTTAAACCTTCTCTGTCATACTCTACACCACACCCAGACCAAGTATGGATACCTCCCCAACCTCTATCCAACACTGGAGAAAATGACAAATCCTTCCGTACAAAGACTTGAACGGTGCCATGCCAGTGGTAGTGTGATAAATATTATTGTAATAAAACTCTACCAGAGGAAAATGTCATACCCATGACCCATTAAAGTCCCAAACACTTGCCCATAACATGTCCTCCAATGTCTGGATGGTCCTATCTATTTTTCCATCCGTCTGAGGGTGGAAAGAACTGTTGAGGCGTTACTAAGTTACAAAGGTAGGATGCAATCCACTCCGGACTCACTATGTAAAACCTGTATCCCGATTTTAGACAATGGATCTTGGAACTCCATGCAGCCAGACCACCTCATTCACAAAACTCTATGATAAGGCTTCCAGTACGCACTACTTGTTAATCACTATGAAGTGAGCCGATTTTGTCAACTGATCCAATGCTAACCAAAGGGAATCACATCCTCCCAGAGGACTGGGAAATCCTATGATGAAATACATAGATATTTCATCTCACTTACACTTGGGAATGTCTAAGGGAAGCAACGGACTATCGGGAACATGGTTCTTAGCCTTCACCTGCTGACACACTAGGAACATTTTTACAAATTATGCGATATACAGCTTCACCCTAAGCCACCAAAATTGTTCCCTCAAGCCTCAATACATTTTAGAAATTCCTGGATGCACTGCCAGGGGTGATCTATATAAATCATAGAGAACTCCCTCATGCATTTCCACTGGGGAAAAGAGCTTCCCAGAGAATAACATTTGATTCTAACTATCATCCGACCATCCATCTAGAGCATCGCCCTAGACAGTACAGTCATGCATCACTTTAGTCTTTGAGTCTCCCCACTGAGACTCCTCTACCTGCTACACTAAGGAAGAATGTTATGTCATCATAAATAGAAAACCTATACTATCATACACTCTCACATCCAGGCGCAATGCGGCCAAATCCCCCATTGCCTTCTAAGAATCTGTGGATTCTCGAACTACCTCCTTTTCTAACTTCTTTCTTAAGGCATCATCCACCATGTTCCCTTTTCTTGAGGTGTAAGATATCTCGAAGTTGTAGTCCTATATAAAATCCATCAACCTTTACTGTCGCAAGTTAATATCTCAATGGGATAATATATACCTCAAAATATTGTGATATTTGAATATCACAAATTACTCTCCAATGAGGTAATGCCACTACAAAATCTTCATGAATATGAACACTGTAAGCTTTATATCATGGGTAGAATAATTAAATTCATGGGGTTATAACTACCTGGACCCATAAGATATCACTCCTAACTACTGCATCAGCACACAACCCATACCTAAGTCGGAGGAATCACAGAACACCTTAAACATCACCCCATCCACTGAAAACCTGAGCATTGGAGAACCAACCAGCTTCCCCTTCAGGTAGTTGAAATATGCATGAAACTAACCACTTCATGTAAAGTAATGGTCTTCCTTTGTCAAGGATTTCAATAGAGATGCAACTCGTGGGAAGTCAGGTATGAACCTCCAGTAATAGCTCTCTAGACATAGGAAGCTACAAACCTCTTCCACATTTCTAGGTGCTTCCCAAGAAGCATTTGCTTCAACCTTTGATGGGTCCACTACTATCTCCTACTGATACACCATGTGTCCAAGGAAGATCACCTCTCACATCCAGAACATGCACTTTGACAACTTACCATAGAGATGGTGGTGTCAAAGGACCTCCAAGACAGTCCTTATATGATCAGTGTACTCCTCCTTTTTACTTGAGTATATCAGGATGTAATTGATGAACACAACGACAAAATGGTATAGGAACCTGCAAAAGATAGAGTTCATGTGGCCCATTAACATGGATGGTGCATTCATAACACTTAAGGGCATGACCATGAAATCAAACTGCTCATACCTTCACCTGAAAGCAGTCTTTGGGATGTCACCCTTCTTTAACCTCAACTGGTGATATCCCGACTATAGATCAATCTTAGAGAACCAACATTCTCCCTTTAACATGTAAAAATGGTCGTCGATCCTTGGGAGGGGGTAAAGGTTCTTGACCATCACCTAATTCAGTCACTGGTGGTCTATGGACAGTCTTAGACCATCGTCTTCCTTCTTCACGAATAAGACTGGAGCACCCCATAGTGATACCCTTGGCTAGATAGAGACCTTATTCCTTAGGTCATCAATCTGAATCCAGAAATCTCACAACTCAGAATGCACCATCTGACAGAGATCCATCGAAATCAGATGGGAATTGGGTTGCAAGTTTATTCTAAAATCAACATCACATCAAGGGAGTAGAGTCAAAAAATCATCTTGGAAGACACCTAATAACTCTATGACAACCCCTAGAACCTCCACCATTTCTATGTCTTCTGATTCTATTGAAATCTAGGCAGAAAAAGAGATAATAGGCTTCACACACCGAATGCCCACCTGACATCCCCACTCACCAACAAAAACTACACACCGGTCATCCATATCTGAAAACAATGACTCTTATCTGGAATCAACTGATAATGGTGTGCATAGAAAACAACCAGTTGATGCCCAAGATGACAACGGATAGATACATCTATAGTATAAGAATACTATCACTGGACAGATGCGGCCCCAACATCAGTCTACATCCTCAAAAAACATAAAAAATGGGATAGAATGACTTCCAACTATTGTTCTCAACACTAGGGACATAGAAAGTATCTCTATATCTAGTCCCAAGGAATGGGCTAGAGTGGGTGCAACAAAGGAGTGTGAAGCTTATGAATCAAACAGTAAACATGAAAGAGTATTAAATAGACTAATCGTACCTTGAAGAGTCTCCAAACCTGGTAGAACTGCTACCTCAGAGGTGTGAAACTGCACCCACCCAGCTCCTCTTCGCATCTGCTATAGACTAGCTCCCCGACCATGCCCTGGTCAAGGTACCTGAGGAGCACCCTGAGGTTGGCCTCCTCCAGCACCATCTCCCCTCAGTGGAGTGGGAGTTCACTTCCCCAACAGCTAGAAAGGTTTGACTAGAAACTACTGCTGCTGAGGTGGGAACAGAACCTACCCACACCCAATGTACTGATCTTGAATTGGTCACTATATCTAAGGATGTATATGTCCACCACAGACAAAGCACGTCAGTCTTGGGACCATTGGGAAAGGGTAAGGACCAAGAGATCGAAACTATAACTGTTGAGGCCTAATTACCACCGGTCGAAACCTAGAAGGCCCCGACACCGGAGCCCTGCTGCTAACTACCTTCACCTTTGACAAACATGGTTATATCCCCTCTTGTATTACACCTCCCGGGGAGTTCATCCTCTCCATTAATTCATCCATCTTCTGAAATTATAATAATTTTGGTAGGGTAAAGGGAGTGACGGTATACTAAAGGGAAGGTCAGAGTGCCTCCTCCAAGAGTTTCACCCGCGAATTATGATTTGGAAAGAGATACAGAGAAAAGCATAGGAGATCTTTGAAATTGATACCCAACTCCCTCACCAACATACTCACATACTAGATAGAGAGTAGCTTCTACCTCTTCTCAACCTTCATCATCAAGGAAAGAAACTCTTCCCAAAACTCCTTCTCAAATTCATCCAATGAGACATTGGTCTCCTTCCTCTCCCTGGGGTAAATAATCCACCACTAATGCACTAATCCTCACTTATGGATCACTACCATAGGAACCCAGTACTTCCTCAGATCATGAATCATGGTGAAGGTGATTGTCATCACCTCAATCCAACCCTCCATATCTAAGTCTGAAACACTACATTCATACTTTTCCAGGGTCTTCCACAAGAAATCATGAAGGTTAATTTCCACAATTCATCTTCTTACTCTCGATCAGCCCTACATTGATCAACCAGGTTAGCTTGATTGACCTCAACTACTCATACCACATGTGGGCGACATTCAAGTGTCATAGCTGAAAAGGGTAAATAAGGAACTCCTAAGCTCGGGTAGTATGGAAATTTTATTTTAAAAAAATGAATTTTAACTCTTAATTTATTTTAAAATGCCAAAATACTTAATACACACAAGAAAAAAAGTCGTCACGGTGCATGTACCACTCCTAGGGTCTTTACCCTACAATCAGTATAACATCTCTTGGTCGTTTGGAAGTCTCAAAGTCCTTACATTGGATCACAGGTGGACCTAAAATCCCATGTCTTAGCTAGTCTTCCCTGGACTATCTCACAAACCAAGATTTCCTAACACTATTTCTCTACCATTCCAAGCAATTATCACTATGCCTAACACTGAACCCCATCCTATCTCTCAACTTTCCTCTGATACCATTCTGTCACGACCCACATTTTTCAAGATGAGGTAAGGAGAGAAAAAGTGTCACACCCTTACTTATTCAAGATGAAGGAGAGATATTGACCCCCAAGACCCACATTCAATAGGCCCTAGAGTGGAAACTTGCATCAAGGGTATAATAATGTCACATAAAATGGAATTCATTACCATTTTTAATGGAAACAGGATCAGTAGACAAGATGATAAAATCCCAAAAAACAGTAAGGATTTATATAAAGGGAACCAAAATCCAATCCATACATGATTTAAACATAAAATGAAACAAAATTACAACAAAAGTACCAAATAAAGTACCAAATGAAAGATACTAAGCTGCAACACATCAACTATCATGATTCCTGAGCTAGTAAAGTTCAGTATGGTCCTCAAAGTCCTCCAGGAAACCTGAAAACAATTTTATGTCATAGGGTGAGTATACAAGTATACCTAGTAGGAAAATTAAATCCACCGATGAACAAGTGGGGGAACATACTAATGCCCCGGTGAGAGAATAATATAACCTCAAAGAACATACCAAGGAGTACTAAGCCACCCAGCCTCACCAAGTAACACTAACCAAATAACGCTTGTCAAGTAAAGTAGTAATATAAGAACATCGACATTTGGGTACCCCGAACCACTTTACCTCTAGTTAACTGCTAATTCCTAATGGCTGAAGTCTTGATGATACCACTCTTCCGAAAAACAATCCCACTACCACAACCTCCCCAAAAACAATTGAGCCTCAAACCACACACAATGCCCCACCCTTAGAAACGTGGGCCACAACCACACCACACATATCACCCACAAACACCAGAGCCCCTTATTCACAACAAACCTGCTTGAAGAATCTGGGACTATGTTAAGACTCAAGACATTACAGCCTGCCCAGATACGCTTGAGTGGTATGAACTAGAAGAGGGTGTGAGGAATAAATTCAGTATCCAGACATCCATCCTTCCACCGAGATGTTGGGAAAGAAACCCTCCCCCATAAAATGGGGGTGTTTGGTACATGGTTCTCAACAAGGGTGGGGTGTGTATAGAAATCAAAAGGAACTAAAATTTATATATATAAGTAAAAAAACACTCATCCCAGCCTATGGGTCACCAAAACAAACAAATAGACCACCAAAACCACTTTTTCTAATACTCCTATATGCACAACCACAAAAAAAACCACTTCCAAAGCCTATCCTAACCCATTTTTCATTTAAAAACTTTACATTTATTAATTGAGGGGTTCACTTCAGTTTATCATAGCACTTATTGAGGAAACTACCAAGAAAAACATCTGCAATCATCTCAGAAGGTGAAGAGCCTAATTAACCAAACACACCACAACCAACTCACTTCATTCTTCGGTGTTTCCAACATTGAACAAGGGAAGAGGCACCAAGGTAAATCATTTCAATTTTAACACCCATTCATAAAAACAACATAGAAAAACCAACCAATAGTCCCACTGCACCCCCCCAATTCTTCCTAGACACCCGTTCAACTCTTGTGAACTATCATTCTTCAAAGTTAAGCTGCACAATCCTCCTCTCACAACTAGGACTAACATCCCACTACACAAAAATGCCATACTCAACACACCTATAAACATGGAGTCACGACATGACCCATTCCTATAACCCTATTGACCAAACATTTCCTAGAAGCAATCCTATTGCATAAAAGTTTATAACCTCATTGCAGTCCCACTGCCCAATGTCGCTCCACAGCCACAACACAAGAAAAGGCAGTCCCACTGCCTACAATTCCATCCATCCACAATCAATTAGTCCCTCAAACTAGGATACTAAAACGCCCCTTGTACCACCCTATACACAAATACCATAACAACCACCACTAAAACCACAACCCCGCTACACAAACATACCAAACTAACTCACATAACCAACAAAACCCAACACACAACCACACCATTAATCCAAGAATATTCAGGTTTAGCAAGAGGGGTTCTTTAATTCCAATTTAAAATTCCTGTGATGATCACACAATAGGTTTGATCCTTGGGTATCCATTTTAATTTTCCAATTATATGTGATTAAGTATATTTCATGTTACAACCATCAATCAAGCATCACAAAAAAATAGGACATCACCGCAAGAAAAGACCATCAACTTTCATGATTTTCATAATTAATATAGCCAAAGAAACCCATAAAAGAATCAAAATAAAACATGTGATCAACATCAAACCACTTCCAACCCATATTTTATTGAACCCTATTATCTTTTGATCATATTACCTTCTTATTTATTACTCATTTTAAGAAACATATTCACCCATTCTTTACAAGGAATCATTAGTACACCCACCCTGCATGATACACAATTAAAGAGAGGTAACATAAATATCTACTTGAAACAGTAGGTGATCAAAACTTCTATTTGAGCCAAAACAGGGGATTTCTTGAGCAGTAAGAAACAATAAGAAAACTGAGTAGGATGCTGCTCTAGAACATGCGTACGACTCATCTAGAGAGGGAAACAAGAGGGACCAGAAAACACACTAGGAGGTTAAATAACAACTTTGAACTGCTAGATCCTCTATCAATAGAACAAGACATGGTTTCGAGGGACATTAAAGTCAGACCATGGTTAAGATTTACACATCTTGACTATTTCAAATTTTTTGGAGCATTAGAATATTAGATATATAATTAATATCCTTTGAAATTTCTTTAAAATGTTCAAACACACCTCTAAACTCAAATTACGTCAAATAAAACATAAGAGCTGAAAAACTGGAAAACATGGAAAAAACTTGAAAAACTACAAATTAGTTAATGATGGGTGAGTAACCAATGCTGATTTGCTGACGGGTGATCTCCCAATGAAAACTAACAATGTTGATTAACTGATTCTGAGCAACTGATGCGACGGTCCACCAACACCATTACTCATCGATTCCCTATATCACTAACGCCCTGACACCGATGTTCTGGCACTAACACCCTGACTTGTCGACACCGATGCCCTCGACTCACTGACATCGATGCCCGGACACTAATGAGCTATCACCAATGCCCTGACTCAGTAATGCAGAAAATTCAATCTGACAAGTTGACAAAAAAACTAGATTTTTTCACAAAAAAACTAGATTTTTCAATAAATGCAAGAGGAGATTGGATAGACCAAGACTATGTCCAGTGATAAATATTAATTAACATGCCAGTTATATAATATTTTCTATTCTATAAGTTGGTGAACACCAAATAATAATAATAATAATAATAACATGTGGAATGGGGTTTATTAAGGATTGTAATATTCTTTATGTTCCATTATTTAATTAGATAATATTTTAACCTAAACCCTATCTCTATAATTAGACAGTTAAGACTATTGTGTGTTGTATCCAAATTCAAAAAAAGAGAATTTTTTTCACAATTAATTCTCTATTGATTCATCCTTATCTATCCCTCTTAAGAATAGGAAATGAAAGAGGGATTCCTTCACGGCCAAATGATGAGTGATCGACACAAATAATGCAAGACAATCACTTCACTATGCTAGAACTTGGAGATCGATTATTGTTACTCATAGATTAAAATAGAATGTGTGGATCACCTCTAGAGGGATTCTATCCATGTATCCTCATAATGTAATGAAGGTAAACTGAAAGGGACATTTCGAATGATCGACATCTATATTGATGAAATAATCTTAAAATTATTTATTCATTCTTTATGACATTAAATAAATTAATTATAAATGATCTTCTATTAGGGTTTTGGGAAACTCAATATTAAAATAAATTTTAATATATTACCTAACACCAAATTCTTTCACTACTCTCAGAACCAACAAGTTGTATCATATGGGTCACATTTAATTTCATAATTATTTATTTGATTGTTGATCCATACATAGTCCTGATTAAATTTTCAATTCATATTATTCATTCTAAAATATATTTTAAATTAACATTTTATCGATATATTAATCATGTTTTTTTAGTTTTTCATTTTTTTAATGGTCTAATAATATATGAAAAATGTAAATTTCATTGGGAAATTCCAAAATTTTGGCTAGTAAGATAGGATTACATGGAATGTAGCCAGAGTACATGTTGTGTACCCTAGTATGTTGTACATATCAATGCTACTAGATACAAATCATACCACACATCTATTGTATGTGGTTTACAACATGTGTTGAATGGAAAACCTTGAACATTGTATGTCATATTATGAGGTATGTATACGATATACACACCATGTAGTCTGCATGGGTTAGTGGTGTAAATCACACAATATGTGTAGTCATAATACTCAATCAAACCTTATGAAACAAGAAACCAATAAAATGTATTATATACGTGATGTGTATGTGGTTTACACAGTGTGTAGTTCATCAATTACCACATTAGAGATATACATAAATTCTTAGATCTTGATATCTGGATAGAAAACATTTTAGAAACATGACATGTAGTTAGAGTCACACATCGTGTAGTCACTCGTAAGCGAACATGTCAATTCTTTTGGTCAATTTCATAGGCACCTGACATTCAGAACATATTATGTGTAGATGGTATGTACACACCTTTTAATATAGTTAGTTACATTCTAAATACCCAAGATAGTATCTTAGGAACACATTAAGTGGATAGATTGTGTGTAGCTTGTATGTACATATTGTGTTGTTTGTCCAAGTCAACACACTGATTCCCAAGGCATGTAACCTAGATACATGGTAAGCGAGGTACATAAAGTGTAACTAGAAAGTACAAATCATGTAGTATCCAAAAACTAGTAGAATTAAATTACATTAAATTAAAAATTATGGCATTAAAACCATATTTATTTGATCATAAATTCAATTGATTGAAAATTTAATAAAGGTTTTAAAAAAATTAAATGCTCAATTAATTTATTATAATAAATTTGCATCTATTGGTTCTACTGTTTATTTTACTTTAATTCCATTATAATGGTTATATATAAATGAATTTGGATGTTCATTAATAAGAAATGGAATTAATTAATTAATTAATTTGAATTCGTATTAATAATTAATAATATATAATGAAATTAATGTAAGCCATTTACATTGTGTATGTATTTCATGTATGATTCTTCATGAGCTAAAACAAGACCACTATTTTCATTTTAATTTATTAAATTTAATTTATTTCTTGGTATTTCAATTATTTATTGTTAAATTAAATATTATATCATGTGATCTATCCCTCACTCCATTATAATGTAGGACCTTCATGTCCAAGTATAATTATGTAACTACCGTTTAACAAATCCTTCCGTTACTTACACCTGTATGTGAGTAATAAATACCTGTAATTAATGGAGTTACCCAAGGCTCATTGAGGTGGTTCTAGATAGAACCATAATGACTCAAACCCATGTGTTACATAGGTCTATAGGTGGAATACTATAACACATGACAAGACCAATAAGAAGAGCTATTTACCCTTGGTCATAAGTTTATTTAATTTTTTCTCATTAAATAAACCATTAGATATAACTCATGAATTGGTTAATTAATTAAATAATTAATTATGTGTATGCAATTATTTATTTTATGGATTCAAGGCTGCAATCGCATAAATAAATGAATCAAAGTGAAAAGAAAAAAAAATCAAAAAAATTAATTATTCATAAATGTTTTATCCATCATTGCTAATTAATTAAGTAATATAAAATTATTACTAAAAATACAAGTAAATGACAAAAAAAGATAAAATTTATACATAATTAATTTAAATCCCTGAACCTAATATTAAGTCAAGCTAAGCATCACATTACGTGATTGGGAATAAAACCATAGAACTAAGTGTAGTACATGGTCAAAGTCCACACACTTAATTTTATCAGGTATTTCTCATGAGGGTTCTGGGTTGACTTAACTGAACTTGTATTGAGTTTAATGACCAAAATATGTTCTATAAAAATTTGGAGGAATATTTTGAGGAAATCTATGTCAGGATTTTAGGATAGGGGATTCTACTCAATGGATCAAGGATTTGAAATCCCATAGTTAGCCAGACCACCAACATAATTACCTTCTTATGACTTTCATGGATAAAGTATAGACTAATAAAAAATCTAATGTGGATCCTTTCCACTATAATTTCTTAGAAACTAGAAATTTCGTGTTCAATGTTGAAGGATATTGAGACTTAACAAAATATTGAGATATTTATCTAATATAATCAATTAATTTATTATTTATCAAATTATTTTTAATTAAGAAAAATTAATTAAAATATTCTATTTAATGGTTGAATAGAATGGTTATATCGTCATCCAAAATATCCCTAAAATTAATATTGGAGAAAGGTAACCTTATCACTTGTAGTAACTTCTAGGATTGTTTTAGAAACTTTCAGGTAGTGCTATGCTATGAACAGAAATCTTAACTTATAGAATCCTCAATTTCTAATCCACCTACTACGGAGGTGAGTGATGAAGAGTTCATTATCTATAAAAACCATTTGAGTGATATGGATGATGTTCAGTGTAATATGCTTTCATCTATATCTAGTGAATTCATGAAGACTCATGAAAACATGTATGCATATATCATGCTTGAGCACCTCCCGATCCTTTACCAAAAGAGAGCTATATAGGAATGGTTTTATATTTATATGGTGCTCTTTTAGGAAAAGATTATAGAGGGTTCCCTAGTTAGGCTTTATGTAGTTAAGCTCATTGTCTAAATTGAGTTCCTAGAGGTTATAGGGTTTAAACTCCCTAGAGAACTGGTCACTGATTTCATTATTTCATCACACACTTAGAGCTTCTCCAACATTTTTTCTAAATTTAAATATGAAAAACATTGAAAATCCTCTTTCATATTTTCTTACTCTCCTTCACCAAGTAGATTATGGTAGAAAGCGTAAAAATACTTCCATTATTATGGTGAAGAAATGGAATGGGAAATTGAAGATCATTTAGTTTAAAGCTTCTTCATGACCTTTAAATAAGAGTATGATCAAGGGGGAAAATTGAACATGATGCTATATGTTTCATATGTTGCAAGAAGAGACACTGGGTGAAGAACTACACCAAGATAAATAAGCATGGGGAAGCTTCATGTGTGTTTTTTATCAAGTGTAATTTTTCTATTCCTAAAAATTGGGTATTATATAAAGATTATGATTCTCATATATGTATTCAAATAGAGGAACACTGTACATTTAGAAAGAAATATGAATTAGGAGATGAATTTTAATTCACAGTAGAAGAACATGCTCCATGAACCTTCATCTAATTAGATGGCTGTTGTGCTGATCACTCCCTCTCCGGTGGAACTGGAACCTTCTGATAACCCCCATAGACTATTTATAGTGAAGTGCCAATGGAATTATAGTCGATCATCCTTAGTCTGGTAGCTTCCTCTCTTCCTTCTAGGTGATCCATGAAAGATTCCCTTCTCAGAAGACCTCCTGGACAACCTCCTCCCTCATCCCCATTCCCAGTAATTATGATGGTCTCCTTCTGCGTGGGATATTTGGATGGGACTCTGGTTCTTACCATTCTAGATTCTTCCTTCGATGAATCATTGGACCTTCTTTGGTGGACCCTGGTATCCAACTTTGGGTTGGATAAACCACTGTTGGGTTTCTTCCAAAACATTTTATGAACCTCGAAATTGAACCGGCAAGCCCGAATCTCAGAGTTAAATGAAAGATCACACTTCATTATATTGGAATTACCGAAATATTTCATTAAGGCATAGAATCATATCCCTTGAAAGATCGATTAGCAGTTCTTCCACTTATTCTGGTGGTCAATGGAAGTTCATCAGGGTCAGGATTCCCCCCAATTGGCAGTTTAGGTTAAGATTCTGGGGCTTATGTTTTCCTTCTAAAACCAAATTTTCCTATAGAAGATAGGAGACTCCCTTTCTGAGTAACTATACATGGATGACCAGAACCATCTGTTTCAAGTTTGTAAAAATATTTTTTTAATATTTTTTATGATTTTTTAAAATCATATGTTCTTTTTTAAAATATTCCTTAAAGCTGTAATTATATATTCCTCCTTCCCTCTCTCATACTGCCTTTTGTCTAGATTCATGATATTGAAAAGGCGGTGGGGGTGTCGCCTTTCCTTTAGCTCCCTATAAAATGGCACACCCTTCTCCACACTTTTATTTTTCCCCGTCTCTCCACAATCCACTACTCCTCTCTCTAATTTGTTTTTCATGCAGTGGAGTTGATGGTCCAAAATAAGGCCCAATTTTTTATAAAGCATCATTTAGAGGTATTTATTATTTAATTTAATGTCTTTTTTATTTAGTTTAATTCTTTTTAGTTCTAAGTATTTCATTTTTAAGAAGTTTAGTTATTTATAAATATTTTTTTATTAGGTTGTTTAATTAGATATATATAGTATGGAATAATTATTATTATTAGTAATGATTAAGTATAGAATAAGTATAGATTAATTATAGAATAACTTAGGATTAAGTATTTTGAAATTTTGGTATTATAAAGATTATGTGGTTATTTAAGGAATCAAATCCCTATATGGATACAAACAAGTGGATATGGCTCTGGAATAGATATACCTATGGGTAAAACCTAAAAATACCACTTTGACCTAGACTCAAATGAGAACTGGTGCCCGAAAACAGACCTTGTTGCACTCCTGGTTTGACACTCTTTGTGGATATGCTTAAGACGATTAATATTTTCTTTATAAACTACTAAAATACCAAAGAAAATAAAAAACCAATCAGTATATTTATCAATGATAAAATTATAATTATTATTATATATAATGAAATGGGAAAGGAAAAAGGCATTAAAGAATGAAGGTTATTATTCTTAATTGAGTTATTTTTTGTCATTTTTAAAGATGTTATTTATTAAGTAGTTTATATAGTTTAGAAATTATGCTTATTATTAGTAATGATTAATTATAGATTAATTAATGATAATTTAGGATTAAAAATGAATACATATGATTAGTTAATTATAATTAAATAATTAATATCATACAATTAATGATTGAAGAATAAATAAGTAAATAATAACTTGATAATAATTATATAGTGATTAAAGAATGATTTATTAGGTAGAAATTGTACTAAGAAACATTAATATCATTGTTTTGGATATAAAAAGATGTTCTTAAATTTTAGTATCATAAAGATTATATCATTTAGAAGTAATATTTATTATTAGTAAGGTTAATTATAGATTAATTAATAAATAACTTAGGATTTAAAGATGAATACATGTAATGATTAGCTAATAATACTTATCATTGATAAAATAAAAATTATGATTATATAAAATGAAATAGAGAATAATAAACATAATAAATTACACATGAATGTTTTACAACATACAATAAATCCTTGATATTTGTCAATTAAACATGGTTTGGATGAGATTAGCGTGACTTCGGAAGTGAGGTAAAATACAGTTTATTTTTATTTGGTATCTTAATGAAATCATCTAAAGATATGTACTTAATAAGTTTAGTATATAATTGTAGAAGATGTTTTTAAGCTATCAAATAAAAATCAGTTGGGTTTTACCTCGCTTCTGAATTTAGGATTATATCATCCAAACAATGTTTTGTTGAAAAATATTGGTATTTCTTGTATATTGTAAAACATTCATGGGTTATTTTATGTGTCCGTTCTTATCTATTATAGAGTGATTGAATAATGATTAACTAATGATTAACTAAGGACTAACTTAGTAAAACTGTACTACAAAACATTAGTATCATAGTTTAGGATATAAGGAAATGTTATAAAATTTTAGTATCATAAAGATAATATAGTTTAGAAATAATAGTTATTATCAGAAAATATTACTTATAGATTAATTAATAAATAAAATAGTATTAAAAAATGAATTCATATAATGACTTGCTAACGATACTCATGATCATATAAAGTGAAATGAGGAATAAAAAACACATTAAATATCACATGAATGATTTATAACATACAATAAATTTGCTGATATTTTTCAATAAAAAATGGTTTGAATGCGATGAGTCTCACTTTGTACATGAGGTACAATCGAGATTATTTTTAATTGGCATATTAATAACATATTTGAAGGATATGCACTTCACTTTTGAACTTTCAAATTTTTTTGGCCTTCTAATGACATCTAAGATATGTCATTAGAAGTTATAAATCTTTTGAAAGATCAATAGTAAATTAAATATCTTTATAAGATGTTATAATGCTATCAATTATAAATTAGCATGATTTTAACTCAAATTTGAAGTGAGACTAATCTCATCCAAAACACATTTTTTTGAAAAATGTCAACAAATTTATTATATGTTATAAAGAATTCATGTGTTATTTAATCTATTTTTTCTTCTTCATTTCACTTTATATGATGAGAAATGTCATTTTATTAGTGATAAATAAACTAATTTGATGTTTCCCATTATTTTTACCATAGTTTCCAAAACATTCTGTGACATATATTCTGATAAACATTTATATAATGAAACATTACTAGAATATTTTATGGTATAAAAAGGCATCCTAAAATTACATTTTAATAAATATTATATGGTCAACCATCATTGTTAATATTTGTTACAGTATCAAAAATTATATCAAAGAAATTTTTTTTTATTTAGAGAGTCATGTTTTCTTAGGTGTACTATAATGGGGATGTTATTCAAACTGATCAATGAGATTCTAATAGTAAACAACCAATAATAGTGGTTAGTAAAGTTGATTGTGTAACCCTAAGTGAACTTCAAGATATAATTAGGGGTTCCTGAAATCTTGGACCCGATCAAGAGATCATGTCTATGAGCTATAGACATTTTCAATTCCCAGAAACACTGTGGCATCTAGCTTGTCTATTGGTTGCTGATGCGCAGTGGGTCCAAGCAATAAATTTATTTTCTTAATGGTCATATAGAACCATAATAGATTTATGTATTGATGTTTCTACTATACAACAACAACGTCTAGCTGTACAAAGATGTATACTTAAAAGAGTGTTTGAAGATGGTCTGACCCATGAAATTGAGCCTATT
Source organism: Viscum album (assembly GCA_963277665.1). Classification (NCBI taxonomy): domain Eukaryota; kingdom Viridiplantae; phylum Streptophyta; class Magnoliopsida; order Santalales; family Viscaceae; genus Viscum; species Viscum album. Next base: position 634,280,638 of record OY728146.1, on the reverse strand, counting down.
CCGAATGATGTAGAAGAGGAAAACTTAGATGATCTCTTGGATATACATGTAAATAAAACTTCTGATAAGGAGTTTCGCAATGACGGAACAAATAGTGGAAATAGTGATAATGAGTAGGGATCAGAAGAAGTTAGGGAGTAGGTATCATGAAATTCATTAGTTATACAAGAGACTTGACCTATAATAAATCATCCACCACTTTTTTCATCTTGGTCAGAAGAAATGGCACATGAGCTTGAATTCGACAATAATGTTCTCACACCAGAAACTGAGTTTCGAAGAGTTTTACCAGATATATTTAGTGAGTTAGAAAAAAACTTATATGCTGTATGAAATTTTCCAAGTAAAGATGCATTAAAAAGCATACTAAAGTGACTTCACATTGATAGGAACTTCAGATATATAGTTCAGGATTCAGGCCATAGTAAATATCTCATATATTGTGAGAAGTATGGGGATGATTTTAGATTTCAATTTAGGGTGATTTCAGAAATTTCATTTGAATTTTGGAGAATTTTGAGGATTGAGGCAACTCATTCTTGCATTCATCCAAGACTGACACAAGATCATACCTCATTGGATGCAGAATTTGTGTCATCCATTATTGTTATGATGATTAGGACATGCCAAGATGTTCTGATATCCCTTGTGAATGAGCGGATACAACAAACATTTGGTTATAAGATTTCCTATAATAAGGCATGGATGGTGAAACAGAAGGAAATTATAAAGGTCTAGGGAAATTGGGACGACTCATATTGGGTGTTTCCAAAATTTCTATCCATAATGAGGCATCATAACCAAGTTTTATTCCATATTGATACAAACAAACATGTGTCTCATGATAACCAACTTGATCCATCTTGTGTTCAATTTCAAACTTTGTTCTAAGCACTCCTCCCCTGTATCTCTGCATTTCATTTCAGAAAATAGTTCATTTAGATTGATGGAACTTTTATATATAAAAAATACAAAGGCATATTGTTGATTGTGGAAACCAAAGATGGAAAACTTTAACATCTTCCGCTTACCTTTTCCATTGTAGAGAAAGAATAATAAGAATCATGGAGTTGGTTTTTGTCATGTATCAGTAACTATTTCACCAACATTCGGGCTGTTTGTTTGATATCTGATTAGCATCAAGCAATTAACGAGGAAATCAATGAGGATATTGATACATGAAGATACCCAAATGCACATCATTGGTTCTTCATTACACACATTTCTAGAAACATTCATAAAAAATTCCACAACGAACTAATTAAGAAGGAAATCAAAAGGCTTGGTATGCATTGACTTTGTTATTTTTTACGATTTCAAATTAAAGATAAAATCAATTTATATAAAATACAATCTATTATGTGTAGCATAAGATTCAGATCGTTGGAGGTTTGAATAACCTTTTGAAAAAAACCTCCAGGCTAATCAAGAAGTTTATGATTATATGATGCGGATTCGAAAATAAAAATGGACATTGGAATATGACAGGGGGAAGAGGTATAGAAACATGACAAAAAACATTGTGGAGTGCATTAATGGTGTTTTAAAAGGGATTCTCAAGTTACCTATAACTTCCCTAGTTCAAGAGAAATTATATCGTTTCTTGGAGTAATTATTTGATAGACAAAAACTAGCATTAGACGGAATACAATAGGGGCTATGGTATGAAAGATACATTCAATGGGCGATTTAAAATATATTGAAGAATCTTATAGTTATCATGTCTTCCTTCTTTTATGAGAATACTCTTGATGTGATGTTGAATAGAATTCAAACCCCATAACAAATAGCATCGGTGAAAAAATGGTGGTACTTCTGGAAACGAGGAAATTTCAATGTGGTAACTTTTCGGCCTTATGGTTTCCATGCACACACACCATCGCAGCATGCTCTTCTGAGAATATATAATGGGAATAATATGACGATCTAGTGTACATATGGACACCATTGTTTACTCTAATTCTACACCATGGATACCTATTAAGGAGTTTTTTTTATTTCCCAATGCCCGAAGGCCAACTGATAGTGATACCTAACATCAATCGGTTGTGTCCCCATGGGAGACTGAAGGCTAGAAAGATGCAGAATGAGATGGACTGGCCTCAAGAACAAGGGTATAGTTTGAAATGCACCATATTTAATTAAGAAGGTCATAACCAGAAATGATACCCTAGCCTTTTTGGGTTGAGTTCACACTCTCAACCATAATGATGCACTGTCGTCATTGTGAGATTATCGTAATGTAAATTATATATTGTTATCTTTTATTTTTTACCTTGGTTTTCTAAACCTGAAAACCCAAAAGTAGAACACTGAACCCAAAAACATCTTCCCTAAAATGTATTCTCAAAATTTTAAATGGTAAACATTAAAACCTAAACCCTAACCTTGAAATCATAAACCTAAACACTAAAACCTTACAAAAAATCCAAAAACCTAGACCCAAAACTCAATATCAGAAACCCCAATATCTAAATACTAAAACCTAAAAGATGAACCATAAACCCAAAACATCTTCCTTTTATCTTGGTTTTCAAAACATTATGTGACAAATATTCTAATACACATTTATATAACAAAATAACAAAATAATAGTATCATATATTACTATATAAAAATACGTTATAAAATTCTAGTATAATAAATATTATATGATCAACCATATTTTTCCATATTAGTTACACTATCAGAATCATGATCAGAAAAAATTTTCGATGAACAGAGTCAGGTTTTACCTATGTGTACTACTACATGAAGGTTATACAAACTAATAAAGGATATTTTATAGTACCCAACCAACAATAGAGGATAGTACAACTAATTCTGTAACACTAACTGAACTTTGGGAAACAATTTCTAGGAAATGAACCTTGATGCAGTAGTAATAGTGATAATGATGGCGGTGGTGGAATGAGTTTAGATCATCACCATCATTGTTGTCCCTGTTCCTCCTACGTCGTGGTTCATTTCCCACAAATTCTTTCTTTAACTTCAGTTATTGTTACAGAATGACCTTTATATATGAAATAATAATCAATAAACATACCATCATGTGGATAGTCATACATAAATTACCAAGCACAACATTTTCTAATAAAAATCAATATAACAAATACAAATTGTTTTTATATATAAACATATAAAACAATATCTTAAAAAACACCCTTTTCTAGGTAAAATCATATCTTAACAACGCATTAGTAATATGCTTTCAAAAAAATGAATACATGCCCCTTTATTTTAGTAAAAATAACTTCATAAAATAATGTGAATAAACATGGCATGTATTGTATTATACAAGTCATAACATTCTGCTAACCATATTATAATATTTACATTTTACACATATGACTCATTTCATTTGTTTATATACAGATGGATGATACCATACTACTCACTCAGCAGGAAATCCATATTTGTCAGGTCGTGTTAGACGGTGGTGAGGATCAATCGATTAGGGTGCGTCGAGCACACCATTTTCATTACAAGGAGACTCCACATGCCATTATAGAATACTTGCGCTATGCTGGCTTCTATGGAATTACCATATCATATTTCACATTTGTCGACCATCACCTACATGCTGCCCTTGTGCAGATGTGGAGACTAGATAAACACACATTACACCTTCTAGAGGGAGAGATGAACATCACCCTCCAGTATGTGGTGGTGCTTCTTAGTCTTCATATTTAGGGGAGAGATGTTACTAGACCCATTCGTGGATATTTCCCTGACCTTGCTCAAAAATTGTTTGGTGGTGAAATTTTGTCCGACTGATGGGCTACAGATGGATCATCGATATCTATGCCTTGGTTAAAGGCACATATTCTACATTTACCTAACGATGCTAATGAGAAGACTGTCATGAATTATGTCGGTGAATATATATTATGTCTCATTGGAGGGACGACATATACTGATCACTCGGGGATACAAGTGCATGCGATGTATCTACCCCTACTAGAGGAATTTGATCGGGTCGAGACATACAGCTGGGGATCAGCCTGCTTGGCATACATGTATAGATCATTATGCAGGCTATCCCATAAGGACTGCACAGGCCTCGAGGAATGCGTCATCCTTCTTCAGATGTGGTCATGGGAGTGTATCACCGCATTCTACCCTGATCTTGCTGGTCCATCTATTGAGATGGAGGTGCTGCATGACGCTCCGCGTGGACACCAGTATGATAACTCATTTCTATTGGTTTTTGATGCTACAAGGATTTATTGATTTTAATTTCTCGTTATTTTCATTATCGATGTTGTATTTTATAGGTTGTGTCATAGAAACAATTTCCACGTGGTTTTGAGACACTATTAGGGCGTATATCGGCTCCAATTGGGCAGTCTCTTACCAAAATAGGTATGTATATACAATATATAATTGTATAAAAAATTTAATAATAGAATCAATTTTGGTTTTTAGTACGGAATTTTTTTGACAAAGGTCAAATGTCATTTCATATTTCATGGCTTCCATACAGGAGAATTATGGACAAGTGTCCACCATACTACACTGTTTGGATTGCAGATGTTATGGTTGTAGTTCCCCTCATTCACTTCCTTACTATTGAGTGGTAGTAGTCTGATAGAGTCATGAACACATTTTTTTGTGCTTAGCCGATTCCATTTCCACCGAGATAGATATAGAAACTTCATGAGGTGAAGATAACAGGGAGGTAGGGTGAGGACTGACACTGTGTACATGTCTTCTTTCTTGACTGCTAGCAAAGATGTGGAGAGTTTCATATACAAGTTGTACCAACTAATTGACTCCTTATTTAAGATCATGTTGAGTGTGATCCATGGTATAGACTGAAGTCTATACTGTCTCTTACCTGACATGGCAGAGAGATTCAAAATATTGTTAGTTAATAAATTTCCATTAATTTTTTTTTTGAACTATTTTCTAAATCATTTAGAATCTATTTAGAGGGAAGTCACTCAGATCATCTTATTTACATGAGTGATGAATACGAGGATAGAGTCTTTAGCTGAGTAGCCGTTTATGCTATAGCATTGGAGATGTGGTCATATTATCATGCACTTTCCGAGAGCATCTTTGAGCATCCAACCCAAAGAGAAGAGGTTCCTGCCCTAGAGAAACATCCTACCATAGTTGCTGGTGCTGAGGAACCATGACGATGGCGATGTAGATAGTGTCATGCTGCATGTGAGGCATCACCTATTCCATAGGTAGAGCTCAGTCCTCTAGTATTCTAGCCTCATACAATTTAGGATGTTCCTTAGGTGGCATGGGATCCGTCTTTCTTGATAGGATATAAGCATATCTCTCTCTCTTAGGGTCTAGATCGATCATAGCCTTGAAATCCAAATCCATCACATCCTTGGGGTCTATATCCATCAAATCCTTGGGGTATATCTCCATCGTAGGATCGGTTCCCCACTATGATGATGTCATGTTCTTATACCACCCTAGTGTGATAATGATCTAGAGTACAGTAAGACATGTAGTTAACAACTCCTTCCACCGACACATAGGTGGAGGATGAGACAGTCGACATTCTAGTTCTTGAGGATTAGCCCTTTCCAAGCCATCAAACTCCACATCGAACTCGGAGCAGACTTCCTATTCACAGACCACCATATAGGATGAAATCTCCTCTCCATAGACATAGACATTGATTGTGCATGTCCATTTATATGTTTTATGCCTATTTAAATGAAGATAATATTATTACTATTATACCTTATTATATGTTTATCCATTTTTTTAGTTTTCATTAATATTTTAGGCATGGTTTATATTACACAACATTCAAAGTTGAATACTTGAAACATATGAATAATTATTTAATTTTTAGTAGATAACTTTAATAACTTATAAAATATACATTATAAAAACAATCTAAATAAAATTGAAAAGATATCCTCAAAATCTATTTTTTTTGAAAATAAAGAGTTTCATAAATAAAAAAACAAATGAAAATTAAAGGAATGTAAGAAAAGTTACTTAGAAGTGAGAGTGAAAAGAAGGAATGTTGAGGAGGATCCAAATCAACCTACTTGACTATAAAAGCCTGTAAAATATAAACTATAAGACCCGTTTAAATAAAAATTAAAACTTTTACTACTTCATATATGTTTAATCTATGTTTAAATTTACATTTACATTGGTCTTATAATTTATATTTTACATGCTATCAAAGCCACATAATTGATACATTTTTAAGTTTAATGTTGGTAGATTTGAAAGATTATAAATTATTTTTCATCAACATTTTTATAATTTTTTTTATTTTAAACTATTTATTATATATTTAATAAATTTTTAAATTTTCATTTATATTGTTCTTGTAGTCTATATTTTATAGGCTAGCAAAGTCATGAGCTTGAAACATTTTTAAGTTTCAAGTAGGTGGATTAGAAAGCTTATAAATTATTTTTAATCAATTTTTTAAGAAATTATCTTTATTTTCAACAATTTATTATATGTTTAATAAATTTTAAAATATTTGTTTATATTTTTTTTATAGTTTATATTTTATAGGCTACCAAAGTCACTTACTTTAAACATTTTTATGTTTCAATTTGGTGGGTTAGAAAGCTAATAAATTACTTTTCATCCACAGTTTTTAAGAAATTATTTTTATTTTTGACTACTTCTTATATGTTTAATCAATGTTTAAATTTTAATTTATATTGGTTTTAAAGTTTATATTTTATAGGAATGAAAATTCATATACTTGAATCCTTTTTAAGTTTCAATTTGGTGGATTAGAAACCTTATAAATTATTTTTCATCAATTTGTTTTAGGATTTTTTTTATTTAACACTAATTATTATATGTTTAATCCATATTTTTTTTTATTTTTATTGGTATTCTACTTTATATTTTATAACCTATCAAATTCACGTACTTGAAATTTTTTTAAGTTTCAAGTTTGTGCATTAGAAAGCTTATAAATTATTATTCATCCACATTTTTTAAGAAATTATTTTTATTTTTGACTACTAATTATATGTCTAATAAATATTTAAATTTTAATTTATATTGGCCTTATAGTTTATATTTTATATGATATAAATATCAAGTACTTGAAACATTTTTAAGTTTCAAGTTGGTATATTAGAAAGCATATAAATTATTTTTCATCAACATTTTTTACGAAATTATTTATTATTTTTGAACAAATATTATTTGTTTAATCCATGTTTTAATTTCTATTTATATTGGTATTATAATTTATATTGTATAGGATAGTAAATTAATGTACTTGAAACATTTTTAAGTTTCAAGTTGGTGGATTAGAGAGCTTATAAATTATTTTTCATCAACATTTTTTAAGAAATTATTTTTATGTTCATATAATTATTTTATTTTTAATAAATGTTTAAATTTTCATTTATATTGGTCTTATAGTTTATTGTTTATATCCTAGAAAAGTTATGTACTTTAAACATTATTATGTTTCAATTTGGTGGATTAGAAATCTTATAAATTAGTTTTCATAAATTTTTTTTAATTTTTTTACTAGTTTTATATGTTTAATCATTATTTAAATATTTATTTTTATTGCTATTCTACTTTATATTTTATAGTATTGAAAATTCGTGTACTTGAAACATTTTTAAGTTTCAATTTTATGGATTATAAATCTTATAAATTATTTTTCATCAATATTTTAAAGAATTTTTTTTATTTTCAACTACTTATTATATGTTTAATCAATGTTTAAATATTCATTTATATTGTTCTTATAGTTTATATTTTATAGGCTAGAAATTTCACATACATAAATCATTTTTATGTTTCATGTTGGTAGATTAGAAAGCTTATAAATTATTTCTCATCAACATTTTTTAAGAAATTATTTTTTATTTTAGACTAGTTCTCATAAGTTTAATCCATGTTTTAATTTTTATTTATATTGTTCTTATAATTTATATTTTATAGGCTAGAAAAGGCATGTACATGGATAATAGATAAACTATGGTGAAATTTTTTGTTATATATATATATATAAACATAGAAAAATAATAATAAAACATTAAAATTTAAAATATATAAAAAAGAAAAATTATAATAGAAAAAAATAGGGCAAAAGAGGTATCGTCGTTTCCACATTTAGTCTTAACCAAAAGGCAGAAGTGGCGATGCCACCTTTTAGACACATTTAAAAAAATCACCTACGCTTTTTAAAATTTTCTTCTTTAGAAAACATATTAAAAAATATCTATACGACATCATGGATCTATGTTATCATAAACCTATCATCCACCCCTCTATCCTTGGAGCTTTTATGGGTTAATAGAATGGTGGAATGGATGTATCCATTATTTTACCCCCTTGGCACCTTACTTCTCATAGGTTGGCACCACCTCATTCATGTAATGTGAGACTACATACAAAAGACGTCTCATCACATGGGTCTGAGAAAAGAGAATTCTAATGTCAAACTCAAATCCCTAGCCCTATCAAAATTTTTAGATCAACCACTATCCTACATGTATATGGTGACTAGTAATGTGGAAGGTGGCCCTTTGGTGATTCCAGAACTCCTATCTCATTGGACCCTACCTCGAAGTTGACCAAGTATTTCCCCTCCCAATGCAAAGCCTTTTTACCCTACATCCCTCAAGATTCTTCTATCCCTCTGATCAAATAATCTCTTCACAAACTCTGCATAATCACCAATTAGATATCCAAAGGGAAGGATATTGTCTGTTAAGAATCTCCTCAATGAACTTCTTCCTATTGTTTCACAGAGCCTCCATCCTCCCCGATTATGATATTCTATAGCTATAGTGCATTATCAAATGTGTAAGATAATACCTCCCCTCAACCGGTGTCCTATTGTGTTGGTCGATCTATCTCTTGAGCTATAGAGGTGGGATTATGGTTCTCTCCCACTCCAAAATCTAACCTCGAATGGGTTGTGTATGAGATTACAATACAAAATTATGTTGTCTTCTTCAAGAGTGCAAGATAAGTGTATTTTAGCACCTGAGGCTAGTTCTAGGCATATCATATTTTAATGATATAAATGATAACATGGAATTACCAGGTCATTATATCCAATGATAAAATATATTTCCTATCTTGTGAGTCTTATAAACATTTATCTTCCATTATGTTAGTTTTAGAAATGAAGAAAACTCCTGCTAAAATTGGGGGGTTTCAAAAAAGGATTGGATTGAGGAACTGTTTTCATGGAGAACCTGTTAATAATTATGTCTAGGTTTTTTGGAACTCCCTTGTTTTGGTATAGAATATTGAGGCATCAGATCAACATCTCTTGGTAAAAGTGTATGAAACAAACAATCTATTTTTATTTTCTTTCTTGTATAAAAAATGTAAATCAAGCCTTCAGGAATAGTTGTGGATGGATTTCAAATCCTTCATCCTGAGAGTCATGTCATGGAAAGTGGAAGGGGACTTCAACACAATTATATAGGAATCAGAGAAAAATGGATGAGTTCCTCTCCCTCAAAGTGATAGGATGGATTTCTCATCATTCACTTCCTAGGAGGGTCTCATGGACTTGGGATACTCGAGTTATAGGTAATCCTAGTGTAAAAAATAGAGAGGTGACTGAAAGACTTGGTATAGAATAGAAAGGTGTTTCATAATCCTTTAGTCTATCTACTCCTACCCAAATGCAGACTTCGTTCATTTATTTCATGCAATATCATATTATTCTCCTCTTCTTGTTCATCTAAATGAATTAAAAAATTGTGGCAGGTGATTATTATTTTCAAATATATGGATGTATCATATTTATTTTCACTCAACAGTGTAACATTCCAAGGATACTCCAATCCAATAGAGACGTTTTATTTGTTTTACTAAAAATTGTACTTCTAGAAAGATGACCTCTTGTTCTGGGCCTACTTCCTCCTGTTGGTCCAAACAAGAATGGATGATATTCAAAGAGAAATTGAAATCACCAAAGAAAGTGTAAAGGAGGCATGGTAGAAAGACCTATTTGTTTAACTTGGCCTCAAAAAATAAAAAATTAATTAAATACTATTGGAACATGAGATATGTCTCCAAGAAAGGTCTTGACATACCTAGTTCATAGAAGGTGACAACAACACGAAATTCTTACATGACTTCTTGAATGAAAACAACCAAGATTGTTCCTCGAACATCTAACATGAATATGGTTCATATACTAGTGACCTAGAAGAGATAGGTGGTGTGATTACTATCCAATTAAATTCTTTATTATGTTAACCTAACCCATTCATGTAGAGAAACTATTCTGAAGGGTAGGATAATCTCTTCAACTCGATACTACAAGTGAATTCTGACCACGCCAATGACTTGATTTGAAGTGCCCCAATGGAGAAGAAGGTGTGGGAATCAATTAGCTCTCTTAATCACGAGATCATGTTAGGACCCAATGTTTTCCCGGGTTCATTCTATGTTATCTCCCGGAGTGTCAAAAAAGAGTATCTTGTCATTGTTATCCAAGACTTATTTTGTAGGGGGAGCTTCCCTAGGTCTCTTATGATAAAACTATGGTCCTTATACCCAAAGTGAAATACCCATCCTCTAAAACCATTTTTTTTCTTTTAAGAATGTTAAAATTTTCATATAAGGTGCTGGATTTCATCATCAATATGAGACTATATTTATTCATTCAATATTGGGTCTCAAAAGAACAACATGATTTCATTCATGGAAAGTCTAACCAAGGTGAAATAGGTATATCCCATGATATGGTTGGATATATTAATATAAAGGTGATGGGATACAACCTTTTAATTAATACTGATATGGACAAGGCTTATTAGCACATAAGGTGGAGCTTTATTCTTTGGGTAATGAGGTGCATGGGGTTCTCATAGTGAACCATTGACTTCCTATTTCGATGTTATAAATCACCATGGATCAACTTTGTTTTTAGTGGGAGGAAATGTGGTTTCTTAAAATCAATTTGAGGGCCTAGAAAAGGGACCCTCCTTCCCCCATTATCTTCGTAATGATCTAATGTGTTCTTAGTAGACATGTAGCCTCACACATGTAGTAAGGCCGAATAAACCTTTACCACTATAGAGGCCATTTACTTAAGGTGTCTCACCTCATTTTTTATAATGAATTGATCTTTTTTATTAACATCCATAGTTCTTTGGTTTGGGGAATCAAAAAAATGATTGACGAATACACTAAATTACTGAGAAAATTATTAATCGGGATAAGATCCATGTTTACTTTTCTTCTTCCCGGTCGTTTAGGAGAAAAAACAAAATTTAATATCTCTTGGGTATTCATTGTAATAGTTTTCCAAAAGAATAATTTTGAGTAGCCATTGCATCTTGCAGAGTTTGAATAAGAAACTATGAAGGATTTTTCAATAAAATCACCAATCGTATTAGAAAATGAATGAACTAGTTCCTATTATTTGGTTGGAGAATAACTGTTTTCAACTATGTGTTGTCGTATATTCCCATGCATATCCTCTCTATGAACAAGGTTCCAAAATAGATTCTTAAGGAAATTAATAATCTCTTAAATTCTTTCATTTGGGATGCTGAATGGGAGGATATATTGAATTAGGCCTCCTTGATAAAGCTTTTAAAACTAATGGAGCATGGGAATATTAATGCATGGAATGTGGGGGAAGTAATGAACCTTCTTTAGTGGAAGCTGAAATGGGAGGTTATAGAGAGAAGGTTTTTTAGGAGTAGATTTATCAGTGGAAATATGACTATGTTCTTAGAGAGAAAAGAGGGAAACCTTCCCCATTATTGAAATCATTACCGAAAAACATCCAAGTTCTTGAACAACACTCCCAGAGGATTATTAGAAATAGATACATCAACTTTTGGGAGTGCAACTGGGTGGGAAACGGTCTTGGGGTTCCCTGGATGCCCCATGCCTGAAATAATCTTCAAGAAGGCTATCTTACACCCCTCATTCAACCATTCGAGTCTCAATACCACTTATAAAAATGTTTATGATAGTATCAAGATGACGAATATCACTGACCATTGTATATTCCTGGGATCTCCGTCAGGAATGTTCAAGGCTTGGGCCTATAGAAAGATGTTTCACATGGAACCCACAAGAGACCCTTGGGGAAGAATTATTTGGTGTATGTCTATCCCAGTGGATTAAAAGTTATCAGTATTGAGATTTTGTAACCAATACATTCCAACATACATGGCTACGAAGGGAAAAGTGATCCACTTGGACTCTAAGTGTTCATACTGCTTGTCTCCTAAGGTGGAGACACAAATGAATCTATTTTTCAAAAGTGTGTGGTAAAGTAGGTTGTGGGGATAACTAGGGGAGTTTAATTCCCTCATTTGAGTAGTGAAGTATATTGGAGAGTTCTTTCAGGGCTGTTTTGGTGAGATGAGAAGGAATATTAACAAGGAGAAGGATTTGATGATCCTCATTGCAGCTGGTTATTGTTCTATTTGGAAAGATCACAAATAATCCCACCATAGCAGTCCTACCCCATTTGGAATAGAAATTTTAATAAATCACAAATTCCTTTCGGAAGATCTTGCATGTCTTTTGAAACATCAATAAGAGGATCCATCTCTTAGATTCTACATAGTGAGAAGTCTCCCCTCTGAGGCACCTAGACCCGAGAAGTAGGGGAACTGGGTGAGCCAGTCTCCTCCCCCCAAGACCTCAAGATTAATACTAAGGGAGCATGTAGTCAGGGGTCTGTTTATGAGGGGGAGTGGTCTATGACTCCACTATCTTAGTGTTTTATGAATTTATTTCTTTTTATGGGACATGTTATTCCTTGAAGGAGAAATATAAGGCCATGCCAAATGGCCTAAAATTATGCCACTCATGATAGATCCCCTTGGAAACTATGTATATAGACTCAAAAATAATTTGGAGCTCCCTCAAAGATCTCTCTTTTACCCCTTGGATGGTGAACTAATTGATTCCTAAATTCAAGGATATTATCTCTAATGATATGGAGATACTCTATATGTAGCATCAAGGTAATCATGTTTCTGACTTTATAGTCTTGAAAGCTTCTTAGGACCATCCTCTCATGAAGTTATCTACCCTTGGGTCCCTCATCCTGAAAAGTTTTGACATAATTATAAGATGTTCCCTTAGGATTCACTTTTTTAGACCCCCATGAAGTCTTTTTACCCCTCATTCTCCTTGCTCATAATAAAGCCATTATTTTATTGTTAAGAAAAGTTAGAAATATTGATTAGGGTGAGGTAGATATAAAATTATCCAATGGATATAAACTTTAAACTATATATATTAGATACTACCACATCACGATTCAGACTGGAATTATCTTAGTTTTGAAAGGTTTTTATTATGTTCTACTTGATACCAAAAACATTATTTCTATATCTCGACTTGATATGGATGGATTTATTTTCAAATTTGGGAAGAAATTTTGTTTCTTTTATAAAGGTATAATTTTTATGGTAAGGAAAATTTAAATAACAATATATATGTGTTGTATTACATGAAATAAGTAATGAAAATAGATAAAAAAAATTCTTCACATGAGCTATACCACACCCAACCTTGGAATCATTACATAGGTCATGTAAATCATAAGATCTTGACTAAATTACATCAAGATGTATATTTAGATTATTTTGAACTAAAACTACTTGGTGTATGTATTGAATGTTTACAAGGAAAAATGACCAAATCCAAATTTAGTCGGAATGTTTAAAGGGATAAAGAGCTTCTTCTATTATTTCACACTAATTCATGTGGAACATTTCTTGTTGAATCCAGGAGTGGGTACTCATACTTCATAAATTTTATTGATGATTTTATTAGATATGGATATGTCTACTTAATGAGGTATAAGTCATATTCTTTTGATAAATTTAAGGAATAATATAATGAACTTGAGAACCATATTTATTATAATATTAAGAATCTCCACTTATATTGTGGTAGAGAATATCTTAATCAATGATTCATTGATTATTTATGGGATTTTGGTATACTATCTCAACACATTCCTCCTCATATGCCTTAGTGGAATGGTGTAAGGTAAAGGAGGAATCAAACCTTTTTAAACATTTTGAGATCAATGATGAGCCATGAAATTCTACCATTATCCTTTTGGAGATACGTGTTACAAAAAAAATCAAATGAAATAAACTGACTTCTAACTAGACCGACAAATGGTATACCACATCAATTATGGAATTGGAATAAATTTTTTTCTTAATTACATGTGTTAGGTTGAAAATAATTATTTAAGGCCTTTTTAGGTAACAATCTTTCACCCTATGGCACAAAGTGAATCTTTATAGGATATATCAATAAAACAAAGGGATGCTGACTATACAATACTTCATAAAAAAATGTTTTGGTTGGAATACATCCCACATTTATTGAGAAGAATCTTATATCTAATAGTGATACTGGGAGTAAGATAGTCTTCGATGAAGTCCATACTTAAGATACACACGAGTTGGAATAAGAACAAATTTCAAAAATCCTCATGGAATAAGAATTTATTCTAGAGAAACAAGTACTATTTAAGAGTACTAGAGAGGTTAGATAAAGAGAATAGTATGGAATTCTAGTCACTATAGATGGTAAATAATTATTAGTTTATAATGATGATCCTTTAACCTACAAGGAAGTAGTAACTGAAGAAGATGTTTCAAAGTTGAAGGAATCCATGAATTCTGAAATAAATTCCATGTATCGAAATCAAGTTTGGATTTTGGTAGACCCTCTAGTGGATGTAAATTTTAACTATTTGAAAATGATTATTCAAAATGAAACTGGAAATGGAAGGAAAATTACATACCTATAAATAATGATTGATTGTAAAATGGTTTAAACATTATCAAGACATTGACTATGAGAAAATATTTTTACGAGTTTAAATGATGAAATTCATCAGAATAATACATACCATTACAGCTTACCATGTAATTGATCTTTGGAAAATGGATGTAAAATAATCCTTATTTAATGTGAACCTTTAGGAATATATCTATATAACACACCCCAAACGGTTTGTGACTCCAATAGATTCCAACAAGATATTCAATTTTTATAAATACATTTTTGGATTAAAGTAAGAATCTAGGTCATAGAACATTCATTTTGATGAATCCATAATGAAATTTGGTATAATAAAGAATGAGTGTGATCCTTGTGTCTAAAAATGATTTAGTGGGAGTGTAGTCATTTTCTCAATACTATATGTTGATGAAATATTACTCATTAGAAAAAAATGATTTACAGTCTATTATGACATGTTTGAATAAATTATTCTCTATGAAGGAATTTGGTGAGGTAGTACATAATCTTGGGATTACGATCCATCATGATAGATCCAAGAGGATGTTCATCCTAATTCAAATTACATACATTAATAAGATTTTAAAAATATTTGTTATTGAAAAATTCAAGAGGGAATTATTTCAAACATAACATGGAATTCATCTTTCTAAGAAAATGTGTCCTCAAACACATGTGGAAAGAAATAGAATATAAAGGACTCCATAAACATCAATTATTGGGTTAGTCATGTTTTTTATTCTATGTACAAGGATCGATTTGGACTACACATTAAGTGTATTATGAAGATATTAAGATATACTATGAGACCTTCATTGGATGGAAGTTATGAATATTTTTAAGTATCTAAGGCCTGATAAGGATATATTCCTTGTTTATGAAGGACATGAGGAACTATTCATAAAAGGACATAAATATTCTAGTTTCCAAACTGATCAATTGGACATGATGTCACAAATGGGATGCATCTTTACTTTGAATGGAGGTGTTGTGAGCTAGAAGAGCTCAAATAAGGCGGTGGTCACATATTATATAATAGAGTTTGAGTATATTAAATATTATGAGATAGATAGGGAACTAGTGTGGATGTGAAACTTCATCCAATAGCATGATGTTATACCTAACATTAAAGAACCTATCACACTCTTACAAGATAATACTAAAATGGTGGATATCACAAAAATCCAATGTTACATTAGTAGATGAAGCACATATTTCAGAAGTATCATCTCTTGAGGTATTATACTCAGAGAGGTGAGGTTTCCGTGAGTAGTATTTCCATTATAGATAATATAGTTTAACCCTAAAATAAATTCATGACTCATATAAAACATTATTATCATGTGAGGTCTAGTATATTAAAATTCATAGGTATCTAGATCTACTCCAAGTGGGATTTTTTTGGAGTTATTATCCTAAGACAAACTGTTTTTAATTTTATTACATGTATATTCAATATATTGAATATTAATAAAACATCTTATTATATATTTTCTATTTTTCTACATGACTCTGATATAATAATTTCCTAGAGTATACATTGCATTAATAAGGTCATAGAAGTTCCCTTCTATGATGATAACCTTGAAGTTCTATTAATATATTCTTAAATAATGTTTTGTATTTAGATAACCTACTATTATGTAAAACATATTACATAGACTATCAGATGAGAGTACTCAAAAATGGATAAAGATTATTCTCATGAAGTTCTCTATTGGTAATCTTCATGATGGGAGATTATGAGAACATGCCCATAATTAATAATTTTTCATGTTTTGGTTTCATAAAATATTCCTATTTTTGTGGGTGTGTAATGGTCCTTAGAATTTAATATTATCATTATTGTATGTCATGGATCTCACACTTATATTTTCAAACAAAAAATATGATACCATATGTACATAGTGAAGTAGGGTATTGTGGGTGAATCATGATTAACATGAAATTAATAGATAAGTCATAGAAGGATTTATCCCTTCCATGCTTATGAAGGTTGATATATAAAACCGTTTAATGGAATAGAACCATCACCCTAAATTCCATTTACATGATGTAATGATGTTTTTTATTTTAGATTGTAAAATAAATACATATCCAGAATATAGGTTAGCTACCCATATGTATAACCTACATGATGAGATATTGTGATAAAGGGAATATATTACACAATGAACATTTGTTTCTGGTTCTCATCATTGAGAGATTATGTTCTTCCCTTTGGGTGACTTAACCCATTTCTAGATAGTAATATTGGACTTTAATCAAGCATATCTAATGCCAATGAGAAAGAATCCTAGAGGGTCACAAACTAAGTGTTTCTAATAATCTTGATTAAATTCTATTTTAATTTAATTAATTGAATAAATATTATTCCAAATACTGATGGATAATTGTATTCAAGTTTTTTCAATCATAAATAATTATTTATGGATGACATATTTAATTAAATATTTATTTGGTTGTTCAAAAAATTCAAGAGGAGTTCACATGAACCATGACCATGTATGCTCAAAAATATTAATTAACAAGCCAAT
This sequence comes from Viscum album, assembly GCA_963277665.1. NCBI lineage: Eukaryota > Viridiplantae > Streptophyta > Magnoliopsida > Santalales > Viscaceae > Viscum > Viscum album. The sequence goes on along the minus strand of OY728146.1, from coordinate 634,263,353 downwards.
TAAAAATGTTTATTATTTCACAATTTTAAGTGCACAAAATAATAATAATAATAATATTATTATTATTATGTGTAGTTTTTTTATTAAAGATTATAATTTTATTTAAAATATGACATGAAATTAAATAATATTTTAACTTAAACCCAAGATCTATAAGTAAATGGTTACATATATTGTTTATTTCATATAAAAATTAAAATAGAGAATTGTGGTATACAATGAATTCTCTCTCAACTCCTCCTTCTCTCTCCATATCAATAATGAGAAACAAAGGATATATTCCTTCAATACCAAAAGGAAAATGATCAAAATGAGTAGCACAAGATCATTAAATATTTGTGTCAGTACCCAGAGATAGATTTTCATTTCTCAGAGATAAAATGAGCAAGTGTGGATCAAAAATAAAGGGAATATATACTTGTTTCCTCACAGGGAAATTAAGGAAAACTAAAAGGGTCTTTTCGGATGATCAACATCTACATCGAATAAATAATCCTAAGATTAGGTATTTGTTTCTTCTGATATTAAATAAATTAATTATTAATTTGATGTGAAATGTCCACTATTTGGGTTTTAGAAAACTTGATATTAACATAAATTTTAATATATCTCCCACCACCTCATGCTTATGTAGTCCATGGAACCCACGCATCCATTATCAACTATTCAATATTTCATATGAATAGTGTATTAGAGATCTCATATCTCTGTTATCTTACCTTGTCAATATAGAGATCATAGAGGTGATACATCATGATATACACATCTGTATCCTCATGTTTCTTTAGAATATCAAAATACATGGATGATATCATGAAGCATTAAACATTTTTGGCATCATCAAAATGATTCATTTAAAGAGATAATTCTTCATCACCATCCTTTTGGCCAAGTAGTTTATGAATGGGGTTTTCAAGCACATATAATTTCCTTTAATGACATAGAATAACACACAAAATCCTTTTCCATTATTGGAAATTAGTTCTAGTTATAAGGTTATAATTCTCAAGTATATATCACAATGATATTGTTGAATTCATATAGGTAACCATTTCTATAATTAAGAAGAGTTTATTTTTAGTAATTTATCTAATTTATAATATAAGATAATAAATATCAAATTTAATAATCTCCCAATATGTTATCAATATTCAATAGCTGTCACCTTTGGTTTTAAAATATCTCGTTGTTTAGATATTCTTGTGGAATGGACTAATTTTATATTTATTATAACAAAAAATTTGGAATGAAAAGTTATTTGAAGGGTTTTAGGTCAACATAATTTTTCCAACTACATTAAATTGAAACTCCTTGATTAGTTGAGTAGACTCCACAAGATTGAAATTAGGAATAAATATTTCCTCACCCTTTCCTCTCATATGCCCCAAGTCCTAATTTGGTAGTCAACCCTCGATCTGATCTAAGTTAATTCAAACCAAAACTAATGGTATAGTTTCAAAATAATTGAAAACACGCCCACTTTTTTTGGTTTAGTATTTTGAACTATGGTTTGATTTTAATCCAAGTAGTGGAAGTCTATACTGATTTAATATATGTTGTTGAGAGATTTTTATATTTATGCGTAAACAATGCATTTTTACATTTGTTTACATTATTTTAAATACTAAGAGGATTTACTTATGTCATAAACCATGTATTCAATAAAAGTTTATTCATAATCCAATTTATTTTAGTTCTATATTTCTTGACTATTAATTTATATATTTATGTTATCATGATAAAATATACATAATGAAATTAACAATCCAACTTGATATAAATAAAATAATAACAAGTGGTATGATCATGAGACATTCCTAATTGTTATTTTATCTATTGGATGATAAAATAACTATATACCTTTGGGGAAAACACCATGAACTATAAATTAGTTCATGTTATAGATTTCCAAAGTTCCTCCCATGTATCTCCTGTATTGATTTTTCCTCAGCTCCAAACATGAACTATCTATAGTCACATAGGTGATCCATCCATTACATAAGATTTTAATCACATGAAGGTGAGGAGAGATATATTATTAGTTGAGGTGGTTTACATAAAAAGGAATCCATGGGAATGTAGGTCCTTACATAATGAGAGGGGGGAGATGCACAAGACCTCAACTTAATTTAAGAATAATAATTAATTAAAAGAAAAATAATCACATACAAAGGTATCAACTATTATCATGATCATCAACATACATGAAACAAATTACACATTTAATAAAAAATAATTAAATCAAAATCATTTTCATTTAATATAAATAATGATAGAAAAAAATAATTAACTAATTTATTTAATCAATTATTTTATCTCAATTATCATCCAAATTTTCTTGATATTATCATCCATAAAATTTTTAAACAAATTAAATAATAATAGTAAATATTAACTAAGTAAAATGTATGTACATTTGGTGACAACATGATGAGTACCCATTATACAACATGACGTGTTTGATGGTCATATACTTTTTACTCATACAGAATGTATCATACATGTCTTATCATGTAATTTCATGTCATGTACTATCAAATAATTGACACACAAAAAAATGTTATTTATTGACCGTGTTATGTTTTAGTGTATGTATAGTAATCATTGTATTATGAATTATACACGATATATAGTTTTTAATATTATACTAAAATTAATTAGACATTTAATATATAAAAAATTCATCACATTGTTTGTAGGAGTAAAATAAATGAAAAAGGAATACATGTTGATAAGGTTTAAAAAGTATAATAAATTAATTTTAAATTTAGCATAAATAGGTAATATACATAGTGTGAACTATCTAGATGAGTGTTGTGCATAGTTCTTCACTATCTATCTATGAAATATGCCTAGTGGGTGGGTGTGTTGGTCTACTTCAGCCATTAATGGAATAACTGGTGTTTATCTATGATATATGTCATGTTGTATCCAAGTTTCATGGTTACCAGTCACATGTTTCATGTATTAAATCCACATATTATCTTTGACTAATGTAATAGACATTTTATATGCAAGTTACATTCCATATAGCCTATCTAATCATATGTTAGGATGAACTGGTCAGTATGTGGTGTGTATTAATTACTTACCATGTGAAATAAATACACGACACTATGAATTAATTATTGAGTCATCCTCATACATTAAGCATGGGTACAAAGTGTGTACATATGTGATACGCATAGTTTATTATTATGATATCTTAAAAGAATCCTTGGTACCTATGGATGAGATCTTAAAATTCTCTTAGTTCATAATTAATCAAATTTTTATTATATTTGTAAAAATGAAGAGGAAGAGGAATATATCATGAAATTATTCTTTAATGAATAATTATTCCAAAATTGAAAACTAATTATAAATTCGTAAAAAAATCAATGATATTTGAATAATTACATATTATTATTCTACCACTTTAATAACAATTGAATGTTCAAGGTTCTATAAAAGTATTGGAAGGGAATGACCAACTTGGTTTTTTAATCGATGATTATTCAAAGATGTATAGGATTTTGAACTTTGCGACCAATAAAATTAATTCAAGGATTAATTGATGAAAAAATTCCAAAACCAAAATGTAGGATCATCACATGATGGTTTATAATTAGTTTAAGTAGTTAAATAATTAACATCTGGTGAATTATTTCTTAATTGATGAATTTAATATCTCTACGTTGTTCTTCCATTATGTCATAAGAATCAAGAGTGTATTTCATTTATCCTTGATCCACAAGTGCACCAAAAACCTATGAGATATTATATAGGAATCTCATAGTGCTAGAACAGAAGATCATAATGCTGGTTTAATTCATCTTTAGTCTCTATTAGAATCTCTTCATAGAAGGATACTACTTTTTTTCTCTAAAATAGAGAGGGGTGGTGGGGAAGGATCCCTCTGTATTATTGATAGAGTTACTAGAGAGTGTATCTTTAGGGCTTGAGTGGATTCTTCAGATATCGCCATGCACAATAAAAATGACTAGCTTTAGGGTTGGAAATAATACAATATGGATTTAAATTGTGCTAGGGTTAAAAAATAACAATTTTCCATAGTCGCTTATTATTTTGATTAATCCTTAGAAAAACCTATCTCCAAATAATAACAATAATATTATTATTATTTTTCGTGAAAAGAACAAAAGTTATATATTAATTTAATATTATTTCTTGACTTATTTTTTAAAATGTTTTCAAATAAAATTAAATATATTATTTCTCCCTATACCTTTTAAACATGGACCACCATTCCTCGAAAATATTTATTTTCCCCTGAATAATGTATTCTTTTTTGAAAAATAAATATTACCTTATTATTCACCAATAAATAAATAAATATTTTATTTACTAAATAACAATTAAATATTTATTAAATAGTTTACTAAAAAATATTTTCTCAGATAACTACTGACCAAATATATGTGATAAAAACAAGAATAACTATTAAATCATTCATGTGAATAATATTTATTCAACATGTTAAATAATAACAATATTTAACTAAGGTTTTTTATACACTAAGTGTGTGACCCTATAATCTTCCTTCTCAAAAACATCAGGTGAATACTCCCAAAGTCTTAGGTTAGCATCTAGAATCACACAATATATAAAGAAGTTAATATTTCAATGACATAAAACCTCATAAAAATGCTTATTGTGCTATATAATCTCTGTATCATGATATCTATAATAAAATAGGTTTTATACTAGTGTATTCAACATATGTGTTTGATGTATCTTTCTTTGAATTTATGGAAATGAACATTCCCATTGAACATAATGGACATGTATTTATTTAGGTCTTTTCATTCGCATAAAAGTACCTAAGATATCAAATTTTGTTAAAGAAAATATGGGTAAAATACTTTCTTTAGGTATTTATTAGTTCAACATCACTCGTGATGCACCCAACATATTCTACCTCACTGTGAACATATATTTTATTAGTTTTCATCAACACATAAAATTACATGACTTGTAATGTGCATTTATATAAATCATAAATTCAAAAATATCTATAAAAATTTTCACTAATAGGAATATTCAATGAAACATATAAATGTTTATTTCTTATTGGCGGTTCATGTTCTCTTAATATACAACACTAGAAATTACTAAGGGAGTATACCATGAGAAAGTTACTCAAAGTAGTATGTGTCTCCACATCTAATAGCCTATATCATTTATGTCTAGAAAATGACATCATCCATCTATAGAACATATATTTTAAGAAAACTTTCATGAAACTTCTATGTTCTCATCATACTGGGGAACTGCTACGACCTTTCAATGTGACGGTAACTCTTAGGAAATTATCACAAACTATGTCACATGGAAGAATAATCAATGTTAGATAATATGTTTAGGAATATTCAAAATAATAAATATAGGTATTCATAATTCATTTAGAAGTTGGATCTAGTGAACTAAATTAAATATAGTTCATGCCGTAAACCAACCCTCAAACATTCCAGGTGAAGTCGATTACCCTCACATTGAAATCAGATGACTATTTTGTCACCTCCCTGATGAAAGAATAAAATAACTACATACTGTGTGATAACTTCAAATAAAATGGAATATTTCCTTACATAACACATAGAAGTGTTTCTTTAACTTTACAAAACATATAGGAATACCCTAAAGTGAGGCTGAAACTAGTTTACCCTTACACGAACATCAAAAAACCTATACCCAAATGCATTCATAAAACTCTAACCCTACATGTATCTAGAAAGGAATGATGAATTCAACCATGATATGTGCTATAGTATGGTACACAACACTTCTAACACACAAAATGACATCACGTATTTCCCCTATAACATAGTGAAAGTACCTTATTCATTTCGTCTTTTCATGCTAAAGACCACATTGTAGATACCCCTTACCCATCATTTCCCATTACCAACACATCAACCTTACAATAACATTTTACACCAACATTCCTATTGCCCTAGAAATTTCATCATGCCCATTTTACATAGGAATACAATCCATGTAAAATTATGACTGCCATAGGCATTTCACTACCCATGGGGAACCTCAAAAATTGAAATGGCCAGGCTCTATGGTTAGCCTTTAATGCTCCTAATAACCTCACTAGAAAACTCTCAAATGACCACTATCACACCCACCACTATGGCGATATGTAGCCTAGAATTACTAAAAATCATCATTATCCCCTAGAATGCTTTTAAAATCCCTTAAGATGCTTTAAAACACCCGAATATGCAATGGAATAGTCCAAAAGGGGCCATACCATTACAACACAAACCTATAAAACTATTATTATTTTTAAAAATAAAAAATCCCAAAGAAAGGGATGAGGTAAGGTCAAAATAGCCACACCATAGGATAATTCTTATAAATATTACTATAACCCCAAAACAACCACCACCTAAGAGGATATAGACACCTATAATAAGTGATATCAACATCCTCCCAATGATCTGCTATAGATACCACTAAGAAAAGTAATTATATTACTAAAACATGATGTTGATGCATGAAAAATAAATAAATCATAATAAAACCAAATTAATTATTTCATTCATCAACTAATAGAGGGAGAAAACCTCTTATAACACAACTTTCATGGTAGGGACATCTCTAATAAGACTAATTCTAATGGAAATTCTAATCCCCAACCATAGGGATAACTGGATCACTTAGGTGGATACCTCTAAATGGCAGAGATTACTATTGTCATGGAATATTGTTCACCACACACTTACCACCCTCAACATATGAATTTATGTTGCAAAACAAACCTAATTGTTATTGGAAAAGTTTTTAAAACATGGAGACCAAGTTAGATACCTATCATATAGATCCTTTTTTAAAGAGGTATCATATCTAAAAAGGGATAAGGTGAAAAGAACCCATCTCTCTTTCTCAAATAGAAAACATCACCCTCAAACCAACCAATTACAACATTTTTAACATCAAAACATGTGAATGAAATTATATTTCCAAATCAATTTATTTCTCCCATCATGAATTTTGGATTTCATAAAATTCAACACTATATAAAAACCAAAAAAGTTTCATCCTTTACTTGTGAAATAATTTAAGAAACATGCTAACTAAAATGATAAATTTTATTTTTATCAAAATTTTTTAATGAAAAGAAGGTTTAAAATAGGTTAAAGAAATACACTTTAACTAAAGTTACAGTGATCATTTAAAATAGAGATTTAATTGAAAAATTAATTAAGGTCTCCTACTCCAAACATATAAAAATACTCTTAAATAGAACTTTCCTCAACCCAACTAATGACCCACAAAGCTGGACTATCCTACTTACCACCCTAGAAAATATAGAAATACCTTACCTAAATCCCAGGACAATGTGTGTCATGGGGAACTAGAACGGTTGGTTTCATACATTTCTAAAAAGAGAATATTTCAACATACCCATCATAGAATGCTTAATTCTACTTAAATATGACACTCAATGATACATTCTATCCTTGAGAGACCACCTCACATCCCTTCTCTACATACAGTTAACCCCACAACTCAAAGCACCACCCCCATCCTTCTCATCAACTTGGAGTAAACCCTTAATGATAACTTCATCATTACCCCTCACATCTAGAAATGAATTCAACTATAATATCCAAACGCTTTGACATATCTCTGACCACAATGCTGACATAAAGTTTCATTTCCATATTCCCTTTCCTTCAAAGAGGCCTATAAATTGTGAAAGTAGAGAAAAAATGATTCTTGAGAACATGAACATTGGACTCCACATACTGGTGCTTGAAGAGATCCTCCACTCATTCATTCTTATTCACTTGGGGAATGAGCTCCTCCTTGACCAAGATAAGGAATTCATCCTAGGAGAATCCCTATGTTTGGCCATGATTCATCTTCCAGTATTCTCAGGCCACCCCTATGAGTGAACCCAATTCTATGGAAACCCAAAATCAGTTTGGATCCATTTCCAATTCAAAGAAAACTATAACCTCCTTTAACCAATCCTTAACTATGGGAATATACACCCTAACATGAAACATTAGTCACTATATACTATTGTAACATGATTATCAGATCATCCCATGACTCTCTCTTTCACTTATCAAGAACATATCCTATAATTTTGTTATCATCACGTCTTCACCAAAAAATTAAAATCAATAAGTCTAGTTTAAGTAATCAAATTGCACAATCATAATAAGTATAATTCAGACAAACTATATAAACATATTTCATACAAATACCCAAAACCACTAAACCAAATAACCTTTCATGAAAAAAACTCTCTATAAATTATTTCACTTTAATCAAACTTGAAAGAACCCTTAAAACAAAAATAAATTTGAAAACTATATCAACTAAAAACATTTAAATATTTATTTAAAATAATTTAGAAACAAAACTCTTTCATAAAACACATGAACCCATTTACCTAAAAACATACTTAACTCATTTTTCCAAACCACTTACATAATCAATTAAATAGTATTTTAAAGAAACCATATCATCATTTTAAGAAAAAATATTTCCAATAATAACACTATAAAAAAATAAAGTCAAATAATATCACTTAGGTCACTATTTATACCACAACACACCATGAAATGAATTTATGAAATTATCATGTTGATTTGAAATTATATTACTATAAAAATAAAAGTACTAATTTAGATAAACATGATAATTTAATATCCTATACAATTAATATTTGTAAATAATAGTGTTGGGTAGTTCAACTATTACATGATTCAAGGTTAACTTTCCTTTGGTAATAACTCACATATATTGAAAATATTTCATGCTTTCATTATATTATTTATATTCCACTAGTAAAACTCAATCATCATATATATTAAATTAATATCACCTTGTGTAGATTTAAAACTTGAAACATAAACTTTAAAAAATGACATGATTTTTAGAATATGAAGTAAAAAATTCATTTTATCTCACTTAATGATCTTCCATGTTATTAACATATCAATAATTTCCAAGAATGCACTAAAATAATCCCTCCAACCAAAATGTTTACATTTTAAACTTAATTTGGTAAAGGTAATTACTTTTTAAAATTTTAATTCAATACCATATTATATTCTTCAAACAACACAAGTACCTAAATCAATATAAAAAGATCCACCATAGGCGTACAAATCAAGGGAAACCATCCATTGTACAATGATATTTTCAGATTTGGGTGGATTTGAATTTCCCGTATGGTTTTAAAACATGTTATGAAAATAAAATACCTTGATGGGGGGAGTGTACCTATTTTTTATATGCTTTGAGGCATTACATATGTTATAGCACCAAATTAATATATAATTACAAAAACATAGAATTCAATCAAATTTGTTCTGTTGGGTTTATTTTATTCCCATAAACACTCCATTCAAACATAAGCACAAATAATCATGATACACATACCATTACTAGTTCCATACCCTACAATAAATATCACTTTTTGTTTGGTAGAATTATATTCCTTACATAATATAATATTGGGATCAAAAATCACATGTCCTAGCCGGTATCCCTAGCCCATGTCATTCACTAAGCTCAACTCACACCATTTATCTACCAATCCATTCAATCCTAATTATTCCTAACTCTAATTTTCATCCTAACTATAAAATATAGGCTATGATACCACTTTTTCATGATTTCCAATCCACTAGTACTATTCATACAGTTGAAATTGAGAGGATTGACCCCTGAAGCCATCATCTAATAGGACATAGGTTGGGGACTATCACTTATTGTATAAAAGACACAATGGGAAGAAATACCTATAATATAAGAATTTAAGGACATTTGGTAAGATGGGAACCACTGATCATCCCCACATATTATAAAATAAACCAATATCCCAAATAATTAAACCCACATTTCATGTCATGACATATAAAAGAAATCTCTAAAATAAATCACCAAAACACTGATACGCAACATCATCATCAGAAACTCTCCACCCCATGCTATCATGATATAGCTTGATTTCTAAATCCATACTGAACACTTAGAAAATATTATATATATATAGGGTGAAAATAAAATGTAAACTCAGTTTTATCCTCCTAAATACATCCCATATAAATTTGATAAAATCATATTAATGTTCTAGTGAGTAAAGAGTAAAACCAACATGCACCAAATAGGTCTACATCACATTCCCAGCCTCAATAAGACCTCTCTACAAGTCTAAAACACAATGTAATAATATAATTTTAAAATACTATAATAAAAGTTACCCTAAAACCACTTCTGCCTAGTTTTCAACTCTCACACCCAACATCAATGTCTTATGCTTCCATCCCTTCTATATATGATGCAGTAGGTACTGAAGCCCTATACACCCCAACCTATGCTGAGGTCCAAAGTCTTGTTCTGTAATACATGGATATCCATATAACATTGAACATAATATTATGGTATCATTAACATGAAATACATAAAACTTTACCCTTCTTCCAACCATTCATGACCCAAACTATAAATACCACGCCATCCTCCTACCATCATCACATCATCTGGTACACCATATGCCACTCCCACAACTTACATGATCTACAAACAGAATAATAGTAGGGTAGTGTGGGATTTCATTCATCCACCCTCACCAATATTGATATTGGAAAAAACACCTAAAACAAAAACATTTTTCATCGATATAAAATATTGAACTCAGTTGAGGTGTATTTTGAAATCACAATAAAATATGAGAATAAATAGTCACACAGAATACAAAACCTTTGAGAGTACACTGATATCCATAAATCAACTCAGAATTCTCTATTATAATATCACAACTACAAATTAACAATAAAGTCTATCTCAATAAATCAATAATCTCACTGTCCACACAAAACAACCACAACAACCATCATAGTTCTCATTTTATTTATTCATTCAAACAATTTTAGATTAACCATTCACTAAACTATATTAGGGTCATTATACCATTTAATTCACATATTTAATAACAAAATACTGTATCCATCACCCATATTTATTTATATTTTTCATTCATTCCAAGAATTTATATTTAAATTATGGCTTGTATCCATTTGTTTTCACCTATGCCACTTTACTAGTTTTATTTAACATCCATTCAATATCATATTCTATCCATGAATCAATTTTCATATTTACTAATTCTATTATATCCCATACCACCAAGATTCACTAAAAAATATGACATTATACGACCATCACCACAAACATATTTTTCAGCATATAATACATAGTAAAACATCAAACATATTTCATATTAAAATTATTCAGACAATATATTTAATTACTAGATTGCATTATTAATTCATTATGTGAAAGGATTTTAGTATCTAGACAAATAATAAGGAATGATTTTAATATATTCAAACCAATATAGGGAGAGGCACATATCAATAAACAAACATGAACTATCTTTTTTAATTAAACAAGGTCAAATATCATAGAAATACAAGATTCATATTCCAGATAATTTCTGTATATTTTCTATCAATTTTTACTATTATATTTCTCTTTTACTTATTATTGATATTTTTTTCAATATAAAGTAATAATTTCATAAATGAATAATATAATTTAAAAATATAGATAATATACATGCACACAACTTAATTTTATTTATTATCATCTTCTAGTTTATTTTTTCTTCTTTAGGTTTATTCATGATAATTACCCAGTGGAATGAAAAATCATGTTAGTCTCAAAATTAACACAAATAAAGGGGAATGTCTTGAATAACTTACTTATAAATTGGTTTTATAACATGATACTCTAAGAAAAGAGAGAGGAAATGGATAATCACATACGTGTAGAATTAAAATAAGTAACTCAATGAATCACAGGGAGATAACTAGAGTCAAAAAGAAAATATTGGATTTCCTAGGCTTGATAGAAAAATATGATTTTAAATGAGTGGTATTTCTTGTTTATAAAACTATAAATATCAATTGTCATCGATAATCCCAAAAAATACTCAATAAAAACTCCTAATGTAATACATATTAATTTTAGTTTTAATTTTTTCTCTCATATAACCATTTATATTTTCCTAATTTTAGTCAAGATTAAAGATTAAATTCATATTCATAATAAATTGTTTTAAATCAATTATTTTCAGATTATGTTTTCATTTATTTCATTAAAATAATATTTTAGATTAGTTTTGGGATAATATGTAAATTCTATGAAAACAATTCGAATTATATATGAAAGGGTCTCATTGTATATACGTATTCCAAACTACCTTTACATGGCATAGAAACTACCTTTACATGAGATCAAATATCCCTTACACCATTTGAGCATAGTAGAAATAGGAAACCAACCCTAATGAATGTTAGGTGAAGTAGAGTATTATCTGGTAGAAATTGAATTACCTTTATGTAGATACCCTGATATTAAAATGATGTACAAGAACTCATCAATATTCCTTTATAGAACTTAGAATATTCCTTTATGTAGTGTTTAAAAGTGTTACCTTACCTTCATTAAACTTATGAGAATACCAACATTCCAGATCGATCTAGGTTTACCCTTATATGAATATCACATAACTTGAATGAAAATATATTTATGGATATCAACCCATATATGAGCTCTATAAAAATCCCCTAACTACAACCAAGTCATGCACTCGACATGGTGCAAGGAACTTAAACCATCCAACAGGCCACCACAACCTACCTTTATGACATATCTCAAGTACCCTAGTTATTTTGATCCAAAATGTGGATGAAAACAATATAGAGACCCCATTCTCATCATTTTCCATACCCCGAATAGTCGGCCTCACAATGACCTCATGTTTCAACACACCCAAATATTTTGGAATTTCCAAATGCATGTTTTGCACAAGCAAACACCACCATGAGGAATGATTACCATAATATGAATTCCACTTCCCATGGTGCACCCCATATAAAAAATATATAGGATCCATGACCAGCCTTCAATATTCCCCATAATACTCCATATAAATCCAAAACAGCCACAACCACACCCACCACTATGATGTGGTGTATGCCAGAATGGCCAAAACTCATCTCTAGCCCAATAAAATTCTTCTAAACTCCCTCATGATAGCTCAAAACACATAGAAATAAAAAGGTATAGCCGGAAATGTTTAGGACCATTACACTCCAATTGTCTCAATACAATTTTTTCTTTTGGTGTGTCTTATTCCTAGGATTAGTTTTTTAAATCAATTAGAATATTCAAAATATTTTTTAGTTTTCATGTATTATTATTTTATTATATATGTAAATATATTTTGTCATTTTTTTTGAAACTCATCTTATAGATCCTCATATAAGTGTGAAAAATAACTCATAGTTTATTTTTTCTTAATTTTTTTACTTAAAAAATCTAAATTAATGTAGTCCAAAATAATAAAATATTATCATTCATAAACTATTGAAAAAACTGATCCACTCATCACCTCAAAACATGCTTCATTGTATTTAAATTATCTCATTGGAGAATAACCATTTATCAATTAATTACTCTCCCTACTTTCAAAACGACTAGTTTTTTATAAATCATGACAAACAAAAACATCTACATTATTGACATCTATATTCATGACATAGATATCATATTTGTTTCAATTTTAGATATTTTCATAGAAAATAACCTGAGATTACATTGGGATATAATTAACCATTTGAATAATTATTTTACATTAAGAACATAAATTTAAATATTTCATGTGAATATAATAATCCTTAAATAAAAATGTTTAAAATTAACTTTTTCGAGGAAAACACACTTTTTGGGGAAATAAAACATTTAATGAAAATAAAAAAGGCACATGAGAAAATAAAATAGAGCTGAATATTGAGCCTCTAAATAATTTTTTATATCTTAAATGTGGATCTATAAATCAATAATGAAGAAAAAAATTCTTCCATTTACTTTCATCATGACCAAGCATGTATACAAGTTCATTTAAGTGTAAATATAGGGGGGTGTGAACATAGTAGTATTTTTATAATTAATACAATACACTTATATAGATGTGAAATATCATTATGAAATACTAATCAATAATAATAAACCCAAACAGTTTTAATTAACATATTTTATTTATAAAAATATTTATTAAATAGAATTTATCAACTCCAAACATAGAATTTATACCAAAATTTTAATTTTTTTATGAAAAACATCAAATAAAAACTATTGATTTCATGTAATCCCAAAAAAAATTTATCCCCCAAAACAAAATTTTGGAAACTAACCCATGAATTTCATATTCAAATAAAACTCTCTATTTTCATATGTTGGTGGAAAATCCTTATTTTATCTAAAATCAAATTAAAACTCCATGTTTCCTTAAAATCCTTCATGATGAAGAGTACATTAAAAAATCTAATTAACCAATTGTAAGCTAGTATTTTAAGGTATGAATCTGTAACGTCCCAAAATTTTATTAATGAAAAATCCTCTTGATCTAATTAAATGTATTATTATGTAAAATGGTTATATAAAACATATGCACTTACATGGTTTTATGTTTTTGGATTTCAAAATATCTTTGAGAATTTTTACCATTTAAAACTTAGTTATTGAACAGTGATCACATGATTAGTATAAATATAGGGATTTATGAAATATAATTTATTCAGTAAAATGAAGTGAGACCTCATCCAGTAGAATTTCTCCATAAGAAGCACATTTTTCAGAGCTTGGAAAGGAGGTAGTTTCACTGGGATTCGCTCTTGACCAATCCCATGCTGATATTCATCACGTTAATCTTGAACAGAATCACCTATGAGAGAAGTGGAAGTTAATATAGATTACCACTTGAGCGATGTTATCTGAGCCTCCCCAAGAGTCTATCCCCAATACCCACCTTACCCCTTAGGTATTATGTGGGTTTTATAAAGAGTTATGTAACAAGACCATAGCACTATTATTATATAATTTTTTTCTATAGAATAAAGAATATATATTCATTTTTATATTGTAACTTTGTAACTGGTTTTTAAAGAGAAAATAATATTTTTAGTTAATATTAAATTAATAAATTTATTTTTATGAATTAATGGATTTTTTATTAAATAATATATTAATAAAATATTATTATTACTAAATTAATTTTTATTAAATATAAATTATCGTATAATTTTTATGAATACAATTGTAATTTTTATTAAGGTTTGAAAACTATTTTTGTCGAAACATATGAATTTTCAATAAATGTCTATTTTTATTTTAAAAGTGAAAATTTAAATATGTATAAAATTATTTAGATAAAATGAATATTAATTTTGGAATCCGGTCTTCAAAATTATCTAATGGGGAATTTTTCACAATTTTCTGAGACATTCGAAATTTTGGGTAAAAATAAATATCGTTTAAAAATATAATGTGTTTTATGACATCATAAATACCCAATAGTGATGTAATAAAATAATATAAAATGTATTTTAGGACAATATATGTTTTATCTTTTAAATAATGTGATTTTAGATTTTTTTTTTATTTATTCTTCAATGACTTAGTGGACCCTCCAAGACTTATAAAACATTTTAACATTTTAAACTGATTTCCTTGAGAGTGTGAATCACGTACACATAAGAAAGACTAATATTTTAATTTGTCCTTCCATTGGACTTATAAAATAATTTTTTCTACTCCCATATGGAAAAAAACTTGGGAAAAAATTTTGGGATGGTTTGTGCTTTTGATTAGTTTCATGTGCAGTGTCCAAAAACTAAATAATAAAGAATTCCCTCTTCATTCCTATATAAACCCACTCAATCTCCCATTCCTCTTCACTAAAACCATTTTTACCTCAACCATCCCATGACGTACTCTCTATATAATCTTTCCACGGCTCCCCAATATTCCAAGAATCCTCTTTGAATCCTCTCCCAAGCCTTTTGGATGACACTTCCAATTAAGGGATTTCTTCCTTTCTAATTTTTTATCAAAATTTATTTATATTTTGATACCCTATTTTTCAATTAAAAATTTTAAGGTGTGATTTATAACATCCCCATACTACCCTCCTTATTTTTTAATGATTATAGACCTCTTTCTCTCTCATTAATTCCTCCCATTCACACCTATTACCATGCTGAAATTTGGTAAGGAATTTCTCTTTTCTCATTTACATTAAAGAAATTCTTTTAAATTATGCATATAAATTCCATTACATATGTTGGGACATGTATCTATATCCCCCATTACTATCCATTTAATTTAAATATGATGATATTCCAATTTCTCTCTCATAAACCATTTTTATGAATTCTTATGTCTCGTCGTTATGCTGCCGAAATTGCATCCCGATTCTCCAAGCCAAAGTCATTGTGTAGTGAATACAATGTTCATTTATTTATCAAGGGTATTCTCCTTTATGCACATTTACTTATTGATTAAATATATTCATGTGTTAATTCTACATTACTTTATATTTTAATAAATGATGACGTTTAATGAATCCATATTTTTTGATCTTTGTGGCACAATTATTTATGAAATGAAATGATTTAGAAGGGTGCACCCTGATAGTGCTCCAATGAATTGGAAAAATATTAGTATAATGATACGTCATGTGAAATGAAGGTTTACTCTTTATAATTCAAGTTAAATGAGGTTCTACTCATTCTACATTTTAAACGGTCATTGGCTCAATCTAGTATCATGTTAAATGTTATTTCCACATTTCCATGTTATGATAATCATGCTATATTATGACTGTATGTTCATGTTTCTCGTATTCTCCATTGATATGCTTATATCCTAACATGTATTGTATTATTCATGTTATTCCTTATTTAATCCCTTATCGGGATTTATATCTCACCCTTTTTACATGTATGTCCTCAGGTTATCCCATTAAATGATAAGTATGAGGTAATGTTGTGGTCATGTAAAGGAATATTTCAATAAAGATGTTGAATTTTTATGTCTTAAGTTGTCATGTAATGTCCCTAATTTCCCAAGACACTTGAAATCTCGATCTATAGAGTTGTCTTAAGTGCATTATTATATAATAAATCATGTTTAAGTGTGTAATAAATAGTAGGGTTGTTATAGAATCCTTGTCCAAACATCCAAAAATAAAACCATAATAAGTATTTCCTTTAAATAACATTTATCCAAACTATTTATCATCTTAACACACAGTCATTATGATTCTTCATTACCAAAGATGAATTTTAGATGTTTCAAAATAATTTCTAACAAAAATCTATTTTACATATCCACTCAAATCATGTGATAAATCCAAGAAGTCATCCAAATAAATTTCAAATACAACCCCTTCCTCGCATATTTTTACATAAAACCCATCACAAAAAAAGATAACACATTTTGAATCAAAATCATAATCCATTAAATTTTCAAAAAAACTATTCATTTATAATTAAACTAATTTCTATTAAAAATATAATTTCAATTTAAAACATAATTGGTAATTAGGAACCATTGTTTTGGAAGAATAAAAATTTGATAAAAATACCATTTTGACATAAATCTTGATTTCCACACAAATCATATGATTTCATTCAATAATTCATAATAATCAATCACCAAAGAACAAATATTATCCAATATCATAAAAGTGATCAAATTTACATACATATACTTGAATCTTATAGAAATATATAACTCCACATTCAAAAGAGTCACTAAAAGGATGAATTATCAATCTCATAACATGATGAATGAAAGTACTAAATCTATGGATTTATAGATCTCACATCAACAAGTCTAAATCTGAGAGTAGGATTGACATAAAATAATATAAAACATGAGATAAAATCTAGATCTTGGTTTAATTTATGATCTAATGTAAAATATATTGTCTGTTGGAAATGTAAAAAAATGTATATATTATATTTTATGATATTCTTAAATATAATATGATTATTTGGTCATATATATTCATTGATCATAACATAGATGTTCAATATGTGATATCACAAGCATGAATTCCGTAATGTATTCCCAATAATTTTCCTAAATTATGTATAAAAAATATTGATTCACTTATGAATATATGTGAAATGTATATTTATTTGAATAATTCAAATAGTAATGTAAAGACACTATAGAAAAATCGGGTGAAACGATGGATTTTTTAGTTTTAGTGGTAGTTAAAACTGCAACCAAGTTTCTGATGAATTTATTTATAAACCACTACTAATTGGTGAGTTGATAATTATTTAGTGGTGGTTAAATTTTATAAAAGATGGTTTATTTGAAATATTGTGGATCATTATATCATGGTGGTTTATTTTATTTTTGTGGTTTTTAAAAATGTATCTAATAAATAATAACAGATTTGATCCATTTCTTAAAGGAATTATGTATATATGTTTATTAATTAAAAACAAGACCACCATACATATATTGAATACACTATTTTATTACAAATAAAATTTCCACTATGGTTCTACTGAGGAAATGGAATTTCTGAGCTTAGTCAACATCCACTGATTCGATTCAAAGACTCCTTGTAGCTTGTCCAGCTCTATCAGTTACTCCTCGACCAGAAACAAACCTCATCCAGAAGAACATGATTAATTCGCTAGTTAACCTAACATTACACCATTTGTGATTCTTAGTGAGTTAACTTGGGTCGATCTATCTTCAGTAGGGCCTCCAGGTAGTGAATAGTCACCTCCACAGAAGAGAGTTTGATATTTTGTTGGTGCAGGGGTTCTTCAATTTAAAGAAGATCTAAATTATCCACTTAGAGAGAAATGAATCCATAAAAATTAAACTTATTACTACTGTAAGTAACATTTTCCAGCCCAAACACACTAACTTTTCCTAGATGTCCTAAACTATTATATGAATCATATAGTAGTCAACCCTGCTAGTCATCAGGTTCACCAACCTGTGGTGAGGGGATCCCATAAAGATCACCAACTCACCTAATTTAATGAGTTTTGAAGTTCTAAATGCTCCTTTAGTCCCTATACCAACTCTCCCATTTCTCCTTAGCAACATCTGAACTTGGAGTTTCCATCTCCTTTAAGGAATAATCATACTCATGGAAGGTTTTGATCACCGTGGTAGCTAGGTCAGCCTCAATAAATGGAGGTATAAAGTCAATATAATGAGGGATGAAATCATAAATATCCTTCTATATAGGAGGATACTGTCATACCTATCAAACCATTAGAATATATATATCCTCTATTCTCAAAGGGGGAAACACCATGGCTCTGCCCCCAAACCCAGTTCCCTCACCACTAGTTTCAGAAGGAATCATTCTAGCCTCACATTCTATTATAAGTGAATTTTTTTCCTCTTTATCCCCTATTGAAAATATAAATGTCTATCTCACCATCTAACCTATTAAATATGGTCCTAATCTATGGACTTTTATAGTCTCTTTAGGGATAAAAACTATAGAAACTTGACCATCCATCACAACCTAACCAGCGACTGGTGCTAATGGTGAAACATAAATAGATGCTACATAAAAAGTAGGCTCTGTATGATAGGAATGCACCCCAAGTTAGAACTATACCAATGTATGGACTACTATCATAAAATTATGTTGTTATAAAATTTGAGCTAGGATTAGTGAGAAATGGTTTTCTAGAGGATACATACAAATTTTATAGAGGGTGATGAAATTAAATCCCCAAGAACATTTAAGGATATATTACCTAAGAAATATAACTTAACTAGCCTTAGATAATGATATCTAGAAAGCCACATCCATGAAACTATTTATAAGATCAACCTTTAAGGGACTAGAAACAACCTCCTCTGTCGAAAACATGTATGTACTAGTGGGCATGTTAAAAAGTTACACAAGATACTCCATGATTTCACATTACGTCTCTATGATAAGTGGGATATAAGTTCAACATGGAGTATTAAAACATCATATACTTAAAATAGGGACAAAAGAGTGAAAGTTTCCTCCAAAGCCTTATTAGGGTGGGACTATCACCTAAGCTGATAGTAGTGCCCCAATGATGAAAGTCAAACCTCCTAAAAAATCAAGAAGCAGTACCACTACTTTGTATTGGTCCCCCAATAATTTTATTCTACCTCTAAATTGGGGTCAATTATCCACGAGATTAATAAGAATATTATCTTCCTCTGTGCCAACTGATTTCCAATGAAAATTAAATGAAAAAAGTCAGTAAATCCCAATGTTTGATTGCAACCATAAGTTCAATAATATATAGATTGTACCTTAATAGATAAAATTTATTTAGGGTCTTCAGTGGAATGAGTTATATCACCTCCCTCAGAGCACACCTGGTACACAACACTTGTAATACCGTAGACCTTACTCTAGAATATAAATAACATATCCCAGACTATCACATAATGCTCATTATAAAGAGATTTTATTCACAAGTGTATTTAAATGTTTAGATTTCAAATTTTATAATTTTATTTTAATGAAATAAGCCTCATTTTTTAAATTCATCATAAATATATTATCTTAAGCTGTATTTTTTATATTTTTCTAAAAAATAATTGATTGTTAGGTGAATAGGGAAAATATCATTTTTTGTTAAAATCATAAATTTTATGACATCATTAGGATGTAAGCATATAATAAAACTCAAAAAATAGTAATATTGAAAACATGTATGTTTTATAAGAAAAATTACACATTTCAAATTATTGTGATTAAATTATAATACGATATTTGATATTTTAAAGAATAATTCACATTTTTCACTATGAAATAATACATTTACTATTTAAAAAATAATTTATATAAGTTTTATAAATTCAATATTATTAAATGAATTTCAAATATATAATAAGTAGTGATAATTATATAAAAAGTACTATTTTAGTTTTATGTATAATGGATAAATTACTAAGGTAAAAAATATTTACCATGATAATTGCTAAAATGATAAAAGTTATCATTAAGGGGTAAGGGATTGAAACATTATATATATTTCTATAATTGAGTGGATAAGGTGTGGATCAAACTTATATATTATATAATTTTTTTTCTATTTTTTGAGCCACTTTAAATGTTTATCATGTTCTCCCTCTGTATTAAGTTGAAATATTTAAAAAAAATTCATTTTCATCACTTTAAAAAGGTCCCCTAAAAAACAATTAGATACCACTCTAAATATTAATTTTACTCATGAAACTATACCCTATTTCCTTCACCTATAATCATATTTTCCTATCATATGATCCTAGTCATAATATATTACCATAATCCCTTTCTTTCCATGGAATCCTACTAGAGGAACCCTATGTTCTATATGTAAGTTCAATATTTTTGTTAATATATTTTCTTTTATCATTCAATTTCAAATTTATTTTAATTAATATTATATAATGATTTTATTATTTATATTATGCTTAATATCATTATAATGTTTTAATAAAGATGAACCTCTTATCCACTTCTCTTTAAGAAAAAAAAACTTTCATCTGTGTGTTGGGAGGACTATCGCCACCATAATGAAATGTGTTTCTCTTTCCATCACCACAGTAAAATGATGGTACTAATGAAGAATTTAATATGTATGTATTATTTATGTGACATATTTTATATTTTTAGATGATAAAACATATCACTACATTTTCCTGTTCTATGGAAAATGAAATCATCATCCATGTGTATGTATGGACAACTGCCTACATGGAATGATTGATTTCCATTTTTCAACACTCCATTTCATATAGGGATTTAATAATGGGTTAAAGGGTACATATATTGGTTATATCACTATTATTATTCTTTTAATAAAAAATTAATAACTTATTAATAATATAATTAATAAAATCTCATTATAAATTTAACCATCTTAAACTAGCTTACTAAGAGTGAATTATTTTATTCATATAATATAATATTTTAATATACATTAATTATTATTATAATTCCTTAAAATTTTGATATATTACACTAATAAACACTAAATAATATCATTATACTTCTAGTATAGTTATATTACAACAAAACCACCTCATAATCATTAATTAGATTAGTATATGTTATGGTTTATGTTGGTTTAACCACCTACATGAACAATACTTTGAATTTATATTAATTGTATAATATAATATAAATGTGTAAATGATTATTATTTTTTGATTTTGGGGACATTATGTGAAAATTTAATAATTTAATTATGAAAGCTCCCTTCAATCATTGAGAATATTTGAAACATGCTTGTAATCGATTTCATATTCATGGATAAAGAATAAAACACTCCTAAAAGGAATTGAAAATATCATAAGTAATTATAAATAATACTTAATAGTAATTATAATAACTTATTAATGATTAAATTAGTAAGAATAATGAATACATACCCTCTATTATGAAACTATTACAATTGAAAAAAATTATAAACAAAAGATGTGGAAAATATGTAGAATTCATATAAAGAATTACTATTTATGGAGAGTATAAATGAAAATGGATATGATTAAGGTTACTATTTAGGTGATAAAGATAGATATTTATAAGAGTTTGAAGTACGTTCATAGAATTATAGATATGAGGTAAGGGTTTTCTATCTCAAATTCCTCTCTCTGAGACATGTTTCGTATTATAAACCTATTTTTATTTATGTGGTGTATATATTAACAATTTTATATGTTATATCATGAAATAAATTTTATTCATGGTATTGGATGATCAATTTTAATCCCTATCTTTCAAGAGTTTTGGATTTAAATTCTACCCAGGACATATGTGGGTTTTTCCATCTCATTTTTTATTATTTGGGACTCATGTTATATTCACCACATATTTACTTTTATGTGGTGAATACATTTACCAGGAATAATTTTTTCCAACCTCATGAATTTTAATTTATTTACAAGTCTATATTTTTATCCCACCCTCTCAATCTTTTGACTCAAGAGTTACCAAAACTATTGTAACACCCAATCTTTTTCATGGTGGAAAACCCATATTAAGTTTGATTAATGTGAAAGTGTGTGTGGGTTCCTAGAAAATATATTCCTATCATGATACTTTAAGGTGTATGTGACTGTGGTACAGATTCACCTAGATGTTATCACACTAAAAAGGGTTGGTTGAACATTGACTCAATCATCACTCTGATGCACGATGAGTAGGACCAAGGCTGAACACCTTTCTTGACAATATCAGGGGATATACTTTGTAGTATTTACACAACAATAATGAAACATAATGAAGGGTTTTTATACCATTTCATTGGTCTCCTAAAAATGAAAAATATTGAACAAAATTACTATCTTTCATGGATAACCCAACACATTGAATGTACCCCCACCACTATATTTCTTTAATAAGGGTACTTCCTGTTACATTGATGATACCCCACATATTCTATGTTGATATGGGATCACTAATATAAAATATACCTTTAACAGCACTATAGTTGGCCTTTATCGGTGCTAAAAGAGTGTTGAATATCACAACATGATTAAAATCCCAAGACTTTTAAAGGTTATAGAATAGAATAGATAAACAGTCCCTTTATCTGTTAATTTTTAGTGATGATAAGGGAACCCTTTATAATCCATTTTAAAATCACTAATAATGGACTCCATTTAGAAATGATTTTATTTATCACTGATAATGGTACCATTTATCATTACTTCTGAAAGAGCTGATAAAGGGTTCATTTATCATCTTTCAAAAAAATTACTGATAAAGGGATGCTTCATCATTGCTTTTAGAAGTGCTATAAAAGGAAAAAATTTATCTCTGTATTTATTATTACTGATAAAGGGAACATTTATGAATTATTTTAATATCGTTTATAAAGGGGAATACTAAGGTGTACTGTTATGTTTATAGCACACTTCAGAACCATACAAAATAGGTATAAAATACACTTGAAACAACAGTAAAAACAGGTAAAAATAAATATTTTAAATGAAATAATATTTAAAAACCAAATAAAATTAATATATATATATTATATATATTTCAAAAATTAGTTTATATAATTACATAAATATATAAAAATTATGAAATAAACTCAAAACATTAATGATCTTTTGTCTTTGGCCTCAGACCCCCACTCATGAAATATCCAAAAAAACACCCCTGATGGTGAAAAAAAATAACTTGTATAATGAAAAAATTATTATGTTAGTAATAATATAAAGAAATTAATTAAATAAAAACTCTCAAGTTTAAACTAAACTTTGAGTCATACCAGGAAAATTGTTTATCAGATTGATTTGAGGTTGATTCTTTCCCATGACACCATTTCTTGTTCATCTTCAATCATTATCTTTGTAAAAATTAACTAAATAAGTATAATAAAAAAGATAAGTAAAATAATTATGTAATAGCATATGGAATGATAAGAAAACAAGATAGGATTTTTTTCTCGGTTTTTTTGATGTGATGTGAATTTTAAACTAAAACGACACTTATATATTGAAAACATGCACTTATAGTCATACTGATCACACTGTGTGTCTTATTGAGGTGCAGCTAATACCTATATGTCCCAAATGATATATGGGTCTTTTTACTAAAGTATAAAAACAATATGAATGAATTTTCTCTGTTTTGAGTATTTCACTTGTGTTTTTTACTAAAATGTCATTTTAAATTAGAAACACTCACTTTGAGTCACACTGGTCACATCATGTGTCTGTTTGATGTAAGAATGATTCATACACATCCAAAATGAATTGTGAATCATTTTATTAAATTTTAAACACGATTCTAGTGTGTTTTCTTGGTTTTTAGTGAGTGACACTTTTTGAACTAAAATGTAAATTTTAAAGTGATAATGGAAATTTTGAGTTATACTAGGAATATCATGCATCAGATTGAGGTGCAACTGATTCCTACACATAGAAAATCACTTATAAATAATTTTACTAATTTATCAAAACAATTTTAATGTGGTTATTGGGTTTTGAGTTTGTCATTTGTCTTTTCTACGAAAATTAATATCATTTTTAAATAAAAAGATACACTTGGAGTTATACCGGTGACGCAATGTGTTGTATTGAGTGGCACCTAATTAATACACCTCAAAAATGACTTATGGATCATTTTACAAATTTATAAAACAATACCAATGTATTTTCTTGGTTTTAAGTATGTCACTTGTGTTTTTTAATGAAATTTCATTTTAAATTGGAAACACACACTTTGAGTCATACCTATCACATTGTGTGTTGGTTTGATATGAGACTAATTTATACATGTAAAAAATGACTTATGAATTGTTTTAATTAATTATCAAGATAATCTGAGTGCATTTTATTGTTTTTCAGTGAGTGATTTTTTATACTAAAATGTCAACTTTAAACTGGAAACAAACACTTTGACTCATACATGGCACATCATGTGCCGTATTGAGGTTATTCTGATTCCTATACATAAAAAATGTCTTATGTATCATTTTACTAATGTATCAAAACAATACAAATGAGTTTTCATAGTTTTGAGTATGTCACCTTTTTTACAAAGGTTAATGTCAATTTTAAATAAAAAAACATTTGGAGTCATACCAGTCACACCGTGCATCATATTTAGGTGAGGATAATTCCTAAACATAAAAAATGACTTATGAATCATTTTTATAAAGTATAAAAACAATACAGATGTGTTTGATCTCTTTTGAGTTTTTCTGTTGTCTTATTTACAAAAATTAATGTCAATTTTTAGAAAAAAGACACACTTGATGTCATATCAAGCACAACATGCATTGGATTTCAGTTCAATTGGTTATTACACATAAAAAATGACTTATTGATAATTTTCATAAAGTATCAAAACAATATGATTTTATTTCCTCGGTTTTGAGTATGTCACTTGTCTTTTTTACTAAAATTAAAATCAATTTTTTTTAAAATGACACACTTAGAGTCATATCTCTCACACCGTGTGTCAAATTGAGGTGTGGATAATCCCTACACATCAAAAATGAATTATGGTTCATCTTTCTAAAGCATCAAAATAATATAAATTCATTTTCTCAGTTTTGGAATTTTTCACTTGTATTAATTACTAAAATTAATGAAAATTTTAAATAAAGTCACATTTGGATTCATACAAATCACACTGTGAATAAAATTGAGGTGATACTAATTACTACAGATCAAAATTGTCTTATGGATCATTTTTCGGAACTATAAAAACAATTTGATTGAATTTTCGATGTTTTTTAGAATATAAATTTTATTTTTTAACAAAATGTAATTTTAAACTAAAAACACACACTTTGAGTCATACTGGTCTCATTATGTGTTAGTTTAATTTGATACTAATTCCAATGCATAATAAATTACTTATTAATAATTTGGATAAATTATCAGGAAATCCAAGTTTGTTTTATCATTTTTTGATGAATGACACTTTTTGAACTAAAATTCTAATTTTAAATAGATAACAAAAAATTTGAGTCATACGAGGTAAATATTAAATCAGATTGAGTTGAAGAAGATTACTGAAAAAGAAAAATTGAATATGGATCATTTGAAAAAAGTTTCAAAACAATACGAATTCATTTAGTTAATTTTGAGTATGTCACTCTTCTTTTTTTACCACAATTAATGTCAATTTTAAATAAAAAGATACACTTGGAGTCATGGTGGTTACATAGTGTGTCGAATTGTGGTACGAATGATTAACATATATAAAAAATGTTTTATGGAACCTTTCCTATAGTATAAAAACAATTTGAATGTGTTTTATCAGTTTTAAGTATTTCGGTTGTGTTTTTTAATAAAATGTAATTTTAATTTGGAAACACACACTTTTAGTCATACTGGTCACATCGTGTGTCAGTTGTATATGAGAATTATTCCTTAATGTCACAAATGATATATTAATCATTTTAAAAAATTATCAAGATAAACCATGTTTTTTATTAGTTTTTAGTGAGTGACACTTTTTTAACTAAAAGTTTAATTTTAAACTAATAATGGAAACTTTGATTCAAACCAGGAACATCATGCATCAATTTGTGGTATAACTGATTTCTACACGTTAAAAATGAATTATGTATCATTTTAATAAAGTATCAAACCCATATTAATGTGTTTTCTCAGTTTTGAGTATGTCACTTGTTGCTTTTACTAAAACTTATATCATTTTAAATAAAAAAGACAAACTTGGAGTCATACCAGTCACACCATGTCTTAGATTTTGATGCGACTGATTCCTATACATAAAAAATGACTTATGGATCATTTTTAAATTATAAAAACAATATGAATGTTCTTTATCAGTTTTGAGTATGCTACTTTTCTTTTTTACAAAAATTCATGTCAATTCTAAATAGAAAGACACACTTGGAGTCATACTAGTCACACCATGTGTCGGATTTAGGTGTAGATAATTACTATATGTAAAAAATGACACATATATAATTTTCCTAGATTATAAAAAAAATGAATGTGTTTTTGTAATTTTGAGTATGTTTCTTGAATTTTTACTGAAACGTCATTTTAAATTGGAAGCATGCACTTTGAATCATAACAGTCACATCGTGTGTTAGATTGATATGTGGTTGATTCCTATATGTCCCAAATTACTTATGGATAGTTTTACTAAAGTATCAAAACAATCTGAATGTGTTTTCTCAATTTTGACTATGTCACTTATGTTTTTTTTACTAAAATGCCATTTTAAAATGGTAACACACACTTTTAGTTATACCGGTCTCATAATGTGTCAATTTCACATGATAATGATTCCTAAACATTAAAAATATATTTTGAATCAATATACTAAATTATAAAGACAATATGAATGTATTTTATTGGTTTTTATTGAGTGAAATTTTTTGAACTAAAATGTTAATTTTAAACTGATAATGGAAACATTGAGCCATATCAGGAACATTAGGAATCATATTGAGGTTTGGATAGTTCTTTAAAATCAAAAAATACTTATGGATCATTATTATAAAGTATAAAAATAATACAAATGATTTTTTCTCAATTTTGAGTATGTCACTTGTCTTTTTTACTAAAATTAATGTCAATTTTAAATAAAATGACACACTTTGAGTCATACCAGTCACACCATGGATCAGATTGAGGTTAGGATAATTCATACACATCAAAAATTAATCTTGGATCATTTTTATAATGTATAAAAACATTATGAATGTGTTATATTGGTTTTGAGTGTGTCACTTGTATTTTTTTCTAAAATTAATGTCAATTTTAAATAAAAACACACACTTGGAGTCATACTGGCCTCACCATGCATTATATTGAGGTTATACTAATTACAATATGTCAAAACTGACATATATATCATCTTAGTAAAGTTTAAAAGCAATAAAAATGTGTTTTATTGGTATTGATTATGTCAATTTTCTTTTTTACTAAAATTAATGTGAATTTTAATTAAAAAGACACACCTGCAGTCATATCGCTTAAACTGTGTGTCATATTGATGTGAAGAAAATTCCTACACATCAAAAATGACGTATAGGCTATTTTACTAAAGTATCAAAATAATAAAAAAGTGTTTTCTCAGTTTTGAGTATGTCACATTTCATTTTTTTACTAAAATTAATGTCAATTTTAAATAAAAATACACACTTTAATTCATACTGGTCACACCGTGCATCATATTGAGTTAATGTTGATTCATAAACATCAAAATGATATATTGATCATTTTCATACAGTATAAAAATAATAAAAAAAATGTTTTTCTCGGTTTTGAGTATGTTACTTGTCTTTTTTACTGAAATTAATGTCAATTTTAAATATAAAGACACAGTTAGAGACATTTCAGTCACACCTTATGTTGGATTGTGGTTCGAATGATTCTTACGCATCAAAAATTATATATGGATCATATTATTAATATATCAAAATAATATGAATTAATTTTCTCAGATTTGAGTATGTCACTTGTCTTTTTAACTAAAATGTCATTTTAAACTAAAAACACACACTTTGAGTCATACTGATCACATCTTGTGTTGGTTTAACATGAGACTGATTACTACAAGTCAAAAATGACTTATGAATTATTTTCTTAAATTATGAAAATAATTGAGTGTGTTTTCTTGGTTTTAGTATGTGTCACTTTTTGAACTAAAATAACTATTTGAAATTTTTAATGGCCACATTGTGTTATACCAGGCAAGTATCAGAATGAGATGTAGACTATTCCTACAAATCAAAAATGACTTATGGATAGTTTTATAAAGTATCAAAACAATCCAAATGTTTTTTCTCAGTTTTGAGTATGTCACTTGTCTTTTCAAAAGTATCATACCAGCCTCACTGTGCATTAGATTTAGGTGAGGCAGATTCCTACACTTCAAAAAATGATTTAAGGATTTTTTTCCTAAAGTATCAAAACATTATTAATGTTTTCGTTTGATTTTGAGTATATAATGTATGTTTTGAACTAAAATATAAATTATAAACAAAAAAATCATACAGTTGTAGTCAAATTGAGAACACCATGTATCAGAATGAGGTGTGACTGATTGAGTATTTGATATGTATTTTTCATTCAAATGTATAAAAAAACTAGAAAATAGAGAGCATTTTCCATTCTAATAGAAATGGAAACTTTCCTCAAACAAAACATGTTTTAGGGAGCATATGGTTTCCTCTTCCATGAAAAAGAAACATGCTCTTTAATTTCTTCATTATCTCTATGAAAATTAAAAAAAATAATTATTATATAGAAATGATGAAGAAATTAACTAGAAAATATATAAAAAAAGATGAAAAAATAGACTAAAATATTTTTTTTCAAGTTATATATCACTAAACTAAAATATAGTTATTATTGATTATATGAAACTAAAATACATGGAATATAGTAAAAATAACATTACTCGAAAAGAAAATACATCGGACCATGTAATATGGAATTAAACTTCCTTCAGTGGTCCTTACCACATGACCTTAAACTATATGAAATACCGACATATATAGATGATGATTACCTATATGATATTTCTTTATTAAAGTCCCTAAACTATAAATCTCATCATAAATTGTTTTTTTAAACTGTATTTCTTACATTAAAGTATATTTTTTCTTCATCACATCATAAAATCATAACAATATTTTTTTAAATATAATTGGAATTACAAGTACCATTGTTTTAAATTATGATTCCAACAATAACATTTTTTATTCACCCACTATGGATACATATGAGATATTTTATAATCTTAATCGGCAAAACATGATTCATTTAAACTCTTTATAACAATATAACATACACATATTACCCAATATTCCCATAAAAACTTTTATCCATATGGTTTTTTTAAAACTCATATATAAAAATATTTATTCTTATTTTCTGAAAAAAAACTAGAGTAACAAATATATATTCCTAGATTAAACTCAACATTAGTATATCCCTTTTTTTATTTCTAGAAAACCTTATTCGTTAGTGTAGATCTATTAGTATTCATTGATTTAACTAATATAAATATTTAAATTTTAGTTTTTATAGAACATAATAAAATATATTTTCTTCCTTTTACCATTATTTATAGTACAAACTCTATGATAAACCATTTACCTTCTTTAATAGAAAAAACTTTAATATGACCCATTATGTATTTTCAAAAGACACTAAACTCCATTATAAATTTTTACCCCTTTTTGATAGTATTAAACATATTTATAGACCATTTATAGAATTAAAACGACACTAAACATGATGTATTACTTGTATTTATTTCACAAGAATTTTTGATATTATAACAAGCATCTAATTGATGATTGAATAACCCAAATAATACCACCACCCAATAAAGTTAAACAACTGTATTGTTATTTTATTCTATCATTTTCCACCACCCATGATAGAACCCTAGAGAGGAATTTAGAATATTTTTATTATAAAAATAAAAAGTAAATTAAATAAAAAAATAGATAAAATTATGAGAAAAATAACAAAATATGTAGTAGGAAGTCACCTCTTCATGATGCCAGTATACATTTAAACACCATGTTTTCTTCTCATTTATAGAAAAATTGATTTCCTCCATTATAGTTATCTTTGAGAAATAGATTAAAAATAATAATATATAAGTATTTAGATACTAACGATTCACAACCCAAATATATTTATAAGGTAATATCCCATACTAAATCACAAACAAAGCAGGTAGTCACCTTTTTTTTTCAACAAACATTCTGAAACCATGTATGTTGCCCACTCATATTTGAAAAAAATTAATTCTTTTTTTGAGTATGACTGTTTTCAAAAATATTGGTAGTACTTAAAAAATATATACAAACAAACAATTAAGAAATATTTATAATTAAATTGTAATTACCTTTGGAAACTACATGTTTAGTGATGCTGGTCTTTTCATGTTTTATGTTCTCTCTTATAAATTTGAAAATATAATATCCACAATAGTTTCAATTATCTTTCTTCGAACACCATAGAATCATTGAAAAAAATAAGTAAATTATTTTAAAATGTGTTTTGATTGTTAAAATATTTCTATATATACCTTATTATATTTCCTTTTTAAGTGATCCACAAGATTTTTATGTCCATTCACCGACTTCATTTCATGATTTAGTATATATTTAACAATGACCCTATGATAACAAAATTCTTATTAAAACAAGAGCTAAAACTTATAATTCTATGTTTATCTATATATTTTGGATTGAATTGTATTAAAAATTCATAATACACATCATGTGTGGTCTGTTTGTTTGATATCCATGCATTGGATCTAATAAAATAAATATATGGGTTTTCCAGATTGACTGTGATTAGCATCTAGTGCTACGTAAAATATTAAAAAAAATAATAAATGAAAAGTTTTTATGTGATTAGATTATTGAGTTTTAACCCTGCATTATAGGCATAAAAAAGAGTCCGTCATCTGTTACTTTTTTCTCAAACACATTATATAGATCATCATTCTTGTTCTTGGTTTCTTCCTTATTCAAATAAGTTTCTTGTATAGAAATGATTAAGAGATTAATGAATCGAAATCAGGATTCACACTATTTTCTCTTTATAGTAATGATATAAAATATTGTAGAAAACATGAATACTTATTAACATTAATGAATATATTAGATCATTTTTTAGATAGAAGTATTATGAAAATATACCTTATGTATGTATTAACAACTGATACTCCTAGCCATTCAAACTTGAGAATCTCATTCATACTCTCGAGAACAGAAGTATCTTTAATGATAGTTGAAAATATTTCTTCTACATATGGAATTTAAGAAATATTTCTATAGTTAAATTTGGTCTCTTTATGAAGTTTTTATGATAATAAATGTTTCTCTAGAGCTAACAAGGAGGAGGTACAACTGGAAGGTCCTTTTGTCTTCTTAGTTGATTCAATAGACTGTCTTGATCTGACTTTATGTTTCCCCATCTATTTATACATCTGTAATACCATACCTCACTTTAGACCTTTTTTCATTAATTGTTATAGTTTTTCAAAATAAAAAATTTGTTAAAGACACACCTCATATATATTTATAAGATTATATGGTCATGATATGAATGCTCTAATGGTATCATAGACCATTGTAATATATGGATCATCAAGTAGAACATGCAACTCAGCAGCCAGCTCTTGATCTACCTCAATCCATACTCATTGGGAACACAAAATAACTAATAATCATGGAATTTTTGGGTTCAATAGGTTTCCTATGTTGATTCCATCTCATCTCAAATTTTATACCCATACTTCTTGCCTAGATAATTTTATTCAAAATTTTGATTCTATGTTGTTATTTTTTTCATCGACATGATGTTGATCCACTAATAATTATATAGTTTTAACATTAATTGTATGTTATTTCCTATAATTGGTAACATCTTCATGTGAAGAAGACATTTTTTGTATTATTAGTCATAAATTTAACATAGATTATGTTAATGCAGTAGAGAACTATTAATGTTATAAGAAAAATCATAGTATATTAAAAATCACTTTAACCTTCTCATCAAACTCCATTTTTTAAAGGTTTTAGTGATTTATGTCCTCTATCTAGAATTCAAATCCACTATTTGTGGTCCACTATAATTTACAAGACATTATCTCTATTGGGACCAGCATAAACTGATTGTGATCAAAAAATAAAATGGTCAACCCTGATTGAATTTTCATCTGACCATGTAGTCTTTTTAGTTTCCAACGGGACAATCGACCAATTCTTTTTTTTCTAGATACAAGACATAAAGTACTTGCATTTCTTGTGATTCCATTATGAATGTATTTTCCTTTTCCCCTTTCACACTAAAATTCAACTTCATGAAGCCCATTTCATTAACATTCACTACACACCTATTATTAACAAATTTATAATGGAAAATTAGCGCTTGAAATGGTTTATAATCCCACTTGTATATATGTTTGATAATTCCAAAAGATGACATATTCACATAAATTGTATTTCTATCCTTGGAACCAGATATGTGTATCCCTTCTTCCACAAGCATAACTCTACTATTTTTCATCATACTACAATAATCATGCTCATTGGTATAGAGTGTGTAACTATTGATTACAAAACCTATATAATATATAACATTTTCATTTGGTCCCCTAGATAGCTCTCAAAGTTGTTCGATAATTGAATTCATATTTTCAGATAAATACTTAGAAATTTTATCTCTGAACCATCATATAAAATTTTGATTATGTGTATTTTATATCCATCCTTCATGATTTGATGGATTTAAATATCTAATAATTTTTTTTGTGGGATTTATTGTATGGATCGACATCTTCACTATTATATAAAATTAAATTGTGTGATTACTCCAGCATTATGATGATAATTATAACAATATCCCTTTCGAAAATACCTTCACCCCTATGGAATCTTCTGTGACAATAATTTGGGAAACTAATGTTTTCAACATTTGAAAGGTAATAAATATAGAATTGAACAACTTATTCAACAATATATCATTTTCCAATAAAACCTTCTCACTAACTTAGATTCTTAAATTAACCTTCTAAAATCATCATACATAATTAAACCTCTATAACCAAGTGAACCAACATGTGGACCATTATATCAAAGAATTATGGTAGGAAGAACATATCTAATTCAAATAATATGACTGAAACTTCCTTATTCATGATTGGAAACTTCATCTGGTCTATATCTTTACTATATATGGATTTGAATAAAAATAATATCCTAGTTAATACATGTCATACATTTTTAATAAGAATAAAATGTTATGAAATAGTAATAAAATCTTGTATCAAAGCATTAAAGTAGTGTTATTTTAGTATTTTTAACTTCAAATTATTCATTGACATGACATTCTTGATATTTGATGATTATCCCTCTGAAACATTGACACTATTAAGAAAAATAAAAAATTCCAATTTTTTCTATCTGGATAGAGTGTAAGCTGCTGGAGGAAGAAAAGTCTGCCCTTTACCCTTCACTGGTTCCAACTCTTCCCTTATCACCATGTCAGTCATGTCTAACCTATCATTGATACTATATTTTGTTTTTCTAATAACATTTAATAATCATCTAATAACATTATCAAATAAATTTTCTCTATATGCATGATATCAAGAAATTTTTTAAGTACAAACAATTCAAATACAATAATTTAAATAAAATTAATCTATTTTTCGAAATTTATTTGATAAGGTTTTTCAAAAATGATTAACTAAAAAAAGTGTTAATATATTTTACTATATAGAACAGTTGATAAACTGTTAGAGGAGACAATGTTTTACCTTCTTCGGTATTCCCATAGAATATTTTCATCCATGATCGATATATATGTTGTTGAGGTAAAGACTTCCAATTTTACAAAAACACAATCTTTGAGAAATATTTCAGCCAAACCAAGTGTGTGGATTTTTCACAAATGTGACACCCCGAAATTCCTTTAATTATGTACCCTAACAAATTTCTATAAGAAATAATGTGAATGTCATCCCATAAAACATGGACATAAATCTGAATTCTTTATTACTATGACAATCATACATTATAACAACTATATCCCACATCAATTTTAGATCTTCAATCAATGAATCCAAATATACATCAATATCGTTACCTGATTACTTTGGTCCAGATATAAACAGATATAACATAATGTATTTGAGCTTTATGTATAACCACAAATAAAGGTTATAATTTAAAAAAATAACGGGCCACATACTATGAGTACTATTCTATACACTAAAAGGATTTATTCCATAAGTAGATATTGTATGAAAAAAATTTCTCGACTCATTTTCAAATTCAAGATACTCAAAATCAATTTTCTTCCACTGAGGAGAATCTGTTGGATAACATAGGTTCCCATATTTAATTCTTATATCTTCATGTCATTTCAATTTTTTTACAGTTTACTGAGTTCCCTATATTATTTTAAATAGTGAAATGATAAGAAGGTGCCATACATCTTTATGAGGACTTGATTTATTTTTCATGTATCAATTGACACCACACACAAGGAATTTTAAAAGTGATTCACGGTCCTTGTGAAACAATATGAAATCATTTGGACAATAATTTATTTTAATATATGTCATTATAATTTAATGTATAATTAATTTAGAATCATATGTTCAACATAGATTTTAATTTTCTTCTGGTATTATATCCATCAGGATACCAAGTAGTTATGTAAATATAGTATCGTTGCATCTGCTATAAACTTTCAAATTATATAACTTCAACATAGCTAAAAATGTTTTTTATTTAGTACAACCAGTATACAATGGTATCTTAGAACAATTAATTAACTTCTCAAACAACTTCAGATAATCATGAATTCCATATTCAATTTTCATTTTCATTTCTCCCTTGATATCTCCATCATCATTTACATTAGAATTGAAATCAAAGGTTCTATAAATAGTAGTATCATCCCAATTGGAATGAACTTTCAGTTTTTCCTTATGTTTAGTCCAAAATTTTTATGCATGGTCTATTATTTGATAAATAAAATGTTCTTAAAACTCTTAAAAACTAATTTTATTGAATAATAACAACATAAAGACATACAAAGGATTTGAGAAGGGTTATATGCATGCTCTATTGCAAACTTGATGAACTCTTTAACTTTATATTCATACTCTTTTGTCATAATATTAGCATAAATCCATTTTCAATTCATATTCATCTTATTAGGTTCATAAAATATTCATTTTTTACAAAACATATATAAATACACAAAATATATTCATTTTTAAAGGTGAGAGTTATATATATTTCTAATAAGGGAAACTAAAAATTTGATTATTTCAAATAATTTCAGTATGCTTTGAATGAAATGGTTAATTTAATTTAATAAAATAATTACTCCACTATGCTAGGTTTTATCCACTAAATTCAACAAGAATTATCATAAATACCCAGTATGGAATGACTACTACTCAAAGTAGTTCAATAAACATAGTTCCATGTCCTAAAGATATGGGGGATGAGTCTCAAGACAAAATGGAATATTAACTATTCATGACATGAAGTTGATGAGGATGAAAGTTGTATCCGTAAAATATTACTAAATTACCACATCTTAATTTAAAATTTCAAATATCATCTATAAAATAATTTTAAAATTCAAAAGGATGCTTTTTTAATATTTAAAACCCCACTTTAAATCTATTTTTAAAATTTCACATTAAAATTGACAACATTTTTTTTCAAAACACTTAATGGAATATGAAACCCATTTTCTATAAAAACTATTAGTATCAAGTGAAAAAATTAAAATCATATTAGAAACGCATTAAAAATAAATAAAAAGTATAAAAAAATTCCCTTGGAAAGATGTATTCTTTGAAATGTTTAATACTTTATAGGTTCACTTTGAAATCACTTCATGAGTTTAAAACACCAAATCCATTTTAGTTAATTTTATGTGAAAACATATTTTTAAATTTCATAACCCACTTTAAAATTTAAAACCAAGATTCTATTTTCAAAACTAAAATTTAAAATATAGATGACCATAAAAATACTATATAGGTCACCACCCAGTCTAAAGAAATCCATGATTATTAAACATTTCATAAAATTTTTATAAAGATGAAAATAATAAAGCATTTTTAAAGGAAAGTAATAAATTAATAATTTAAATCCTCACATGATTTTCTTAGACTACCCACCAAAATACTGAAGTTCCCATGGGATTATTTCAAAATCCAATCAAGGGAATATTCATTTATCAAAAACCAGTTTCATCAAATCTCACAAAAGAAGACACAAATCCGGGCTTTCAAATTCCATAAAATCTGTTATAAGGACCCGTCCTTAAACATTACATAATATTGAATTAAATGATTAATTCACATTGAGGATATTTTCAGGTTTAGAGTTTTAGAGAATTAGGACATAACTATTACATCTCAAAAGATTACAAAGTAGACACTTCTACACCGTTTCAATTTTTTTTTCATAAAATAAAAACTCTTGAAAAAACGAGTCATGTCTAGTTCTAGGTTTTAGACAGCATGACTTTTCCTTGATCCCATCCTTGAACCTATTCATCTTTAGGTGCAGTGAAAACATTTTAAAACGTGGGATGAGCATAAAAAGCTCAGTAAGGGTTATAAAACAAAGGAAGAAAACATTTGATCATAAATACATACAAAACATTATCTCTTTTACTTACCTCATGAAATTATAAGATTTTATGAATAACACATAGAAATCATAAATAAAAAAGGTAACTTGTGGCATCCATATCATACTTACATTTTAGCTATCACATGTATAAAGGGAGTTACTTTGGAATACCCATCACAGTATATTCCTTAAATCACTTAGGAGAAACATTCACATTTAACTCTATCATGTTACCCAATGCATTGGAGAGCTATCTCGGGCTCACCCACACTAGTTTTATCACGGAACTACCTGTATACATAAATAATTCCCAAGAACCATAACATGATCATAACACATAACATGAGAATAAAGGAAAGATAACATTTCCACACTGCAAAAACAAAATATCATTTCAAGATATTGAAATAATAAATCCATTATCAAAATCATTTTCAATACCAAAATACATAAAAAAATATGTGGTATTTATTTTTCCTTTTCAAAAAATAACGACTTGTTAAGGAAGCCAAAGATCAAATAATACTCGCTGCGGTGGAAAGGTCGTTGTCACCGCTTACGTAAAAAAAACATTCTTTTTTTTCATTTAGTAAAACTATTAGTATAAAAAGATTCCCTTTGAATAAAATGAAAAGTCAAAGGGGTTTATACACCGTATAAAATAAAGTCATGTATAAAACTAAACATGCCTCAATGAAAGAAGATTGAGACGAAGTCCCTTACCGCGTGTCCAAATTGACTCGATCATTCTTTAATCTCTTGAATAATAAACTAAAATTAATTTATACTTGATTAAGAACCTTTTTCAAGTTTATTATTCCTTTTATATAACTTATTTCCATGTTATAAACATTATGTAATCATTTAAGTTAATAACGTCCATTTTGTCGATATTTGGTACTTGAGTCAAAAAGGAACACCTTATATTTACAAGTTGTCCATGTGGTCAATAGTAAATTATATACCGAATGATATTCATGATTTAGATATCATATATATATCATATATATCTATTATATACATGTATTTATAATAATACATAACATTTGGAGGTATGAAATGAAATGCACCGTTCATGGAGACGGTAAGTCGTGCGTACTCATGGACGCTGCTTTCATTTCTATTTCATATTTTAATGGAATTTAAAACATAAAAATACATAGTTATATTATAATTAAAGTATAATATCATATATAATTTCATTTACTCTATCCTTTATACATCCCACATAAGGCATTAATGAGTCACATCACTTTGAGGTGGCGGTAGTCCGCACTTCCTCAAATGAGATTATCGTATTTACCCACTATGGAAACCATAAAGGATTGATATAATTGGGAAGTAGAGAAGTATAAGTAAATCATAAACATAATATATATCATATATAAATACATTTCCATCATATTGGATACCATGAGAGGTGGTAAGATGTAATTGAACAATCATCATTTTGTGAGGCGTTAGTTTGCCATTAACAGAAACATTATATTCTCCATCCATTATATGGAGGTGTGTGTAATTGTAGTTCAAATCCTTATCATAAAAACATACTAGAACATTTAGGATACTGGTGTTGTTACAGAAGAAAGTAATAAAAAGAGTTCATGGGTTGGGGAAGTAAAATGAAAGAAAACAATTTAAGAGAAATCGTTACCATTAATTAGAATAACTTCTTTTGGATTGAATCAAAAAGACTTCTTGAAGTGCCTTATGCCAAGGGTAAGGCTTCTAGGGGGAGGATAGGGATGTAGGGATATTAATTGGGTAGAGGTTTGACGATTCAAATGGCTATAGAGGTGTGAGGAATTGGTTATAAGTGGTCTCCTTTTATAAGGGGGGAGGGGATCTTTAAGAAAGTGTGAAAACATTATTTTATTATAAACAAATATTCGGGTTCAAAAGGTCCTAAAATAATCATAGTAGAATATAAGATGACTCATGGTAGAAATAAAATCATTAAATAGGAATTTGACAGGTTTTGGATAATATTTTAATCATTATAATTTTATTTATTTAAATCATTTATTAATGAGGTAAATATTGCATCATTATTGTGTCATAAATAATTTAATTTATTTGATGTATAAAAATTATAAAAAAATACCATGATGTAGGAAATTGTTTTATATTTATGATTAATATTTATAGTCAAAAAGATAATTTATATAACCCATTGAAAAAATAAATTTACTAAAAGATATTTGCTTTTGTCATTTTTGCCTTTACTTTAAGTTAATTAATCTAAATTGTCATTATCACTCCCAAGTGTCTCAATGGGGTCTAAAAATCGACCCAAAGATGAATATGGTCGTTAATGACTCAACCAATAAGGTATGGACAAGTGTTAAGGTAATTGTTAATTATTATAATATTCTTTTTACCATGAATTACCCTATTTATCTTTAACCGCGGTAAATAAAACTCATTAGTTACTATTCACCAAAAATTATTTTCATCTTATTAAACCACATTTTACAACCTAATAATAATAATGTATGTCGTATTTTCTAAATTCAATTCATAGAAGTTTTAAAATTTTCATTTAAATGAAAAAGTCAGTTTTTTTAACTACTACTAAGTGGTTTCACTATTAATCAAAAATTGAAGTTTTTCAGAAAAATACCAAAAAATCAGCTTAAGCATTATTTGATATTCGGAATTCAAAAATGATGTTTATTTTTCTAAATTAAAACCATAAATGTTTCATTAACTAATTTTAAAATTAATTCCCATTGTTAAAACAAATAGCATGTTTTTAAGAAATAATAACTATCAAAAGATTGACACTTGTTTATGTCCAATTTCAAAGTGAAATAAATTACAATGACCAACATTGGATTAAATGGAGAAAAATATATTCTAATTAGACTTTAAAACTAATTAAAAATATAATATAACCATATAAATAAATTAGATTAAAAGGCACTTTTGAAATAAAATACAATATTTTAACAATTCATTAAAAAATGAACATTATCGGAAAAATCCCAAAAATTTACACAAAGTAAATTTTGATGTCTCCATTCTAAAGAAGGATTTTATTTTGTCAATTAGAATGTATTAAAGTGAAAAAAACTATATTTAAATATGTTTATCCATTAAAAGGTGGTAAACCGACCTTTTAATGTAAATTATGCTTAAAATTAGATTCATTCACATTTTAAGCCACTAAATATTTATTGGATAAATGTAAATACATTTAACAATCATGTATAATCATATTGTATTTTGTTTTGTTCATTCGTGCCAATACATCATCTAGGAGTTAACTACCATTTAAAATAATAATATTATATTATTATTGTGCAACGTAAGATTTCAAAGAAACTCGTTATTGCGTATCGGGTATGCTATCGAACATAGAAACCCCTTTAAAGTAAAATTAATATTTAATTCAAAAATATTAATAAATATGAAAATCTTGTATTCTTCATTTACTTGGGATGTTACATCCTTCTCCCCTTTTGGAAATTTCATCCTCGCAATTTTTATTCACTTATCAAAATAAGTGGGGGTATTTATCCCTCCTAGTATTTTCAGATTCCCACGTTTCCTCTTCAACCATATAGTTTTTCCACAAAACCTTTACCTGGTGAATTAACTTATTCTGAAACACTTTCTCTCTATAGTCAAGAATTTGAACTGTTTGTTCTTCATAAGAGAGATTCTCTTATAACTGAACTACCCTTGGGCTCAAAACATGAGATGGATCTGATATATACTTTCTCAACATTGAAACATGAAAAACATTGTGTACCTGGGATAAACTTGGAGGTAAAGACACTCTATACGCAACTGATACAACTTTCTCTAGAATTTCATATGGTCCAATGAACCTCAGACTAAACTTTCCCTTCTTACCAAAACGCATCACATTTTTCCATGGAGAAACGTTGAGAAAGACATGATCACCTACCTCAAAGGAAAGATCTTTCCTCCAGTTATCTGCATAACTTTTCTGTCTACTCTGAGCTGTTATCATGTGCTTTTGAATCAATTAAACTTTCTCTACCATCTCTTCTACCAATTATGGTCCCATCAGCTTCCTTTCACCTACATTATCCCAAAAAGGTGGAGTTCGACAACGATTTCCATATAATGCCTTAAATGTATCCATCTGTATACTAGAATGAAAACTGTTATTATATGAAAATTCAACCAAAGAAAGATGTTGGTCCCAACTTACCTGATAATCCATCGAGATAGCACATAGAATATCCTCCAAGGTCTGAATCGTGCATTCTGACTGCCCATATGATTGTGGATGAAAAGCTATAATAAAATTTAATTCAGTAACCAATGACTTCTGAAGGCCTTTCCAAAAGTTAGAAGTAAACCTAGGATCACGATCAGATATAATGGAGAGGGGAACTCCATGCAACCTGACTATCTCTTTAACATACAATTGAAAAAGTTGATCTAGATTCAATGTATCTTGAATAAGAAGGAAATGAGAAGATTTAGTCAATCGATCAACTATAACCCAGATTGCATTATTACCTCGAGATGTCTTCGGTAATCCCACAACGAAGTCCATGGATATATTTTCTCATTTCCACTCTGGCACCGGTAGAGGCTGAAGTATCTCTTTTGGTAACTGCCACTCAGCTTTAACCTGCTAACAAGTCAAACACTTCACAGTGAAATCATCAATATCTCTTTTCATTCCATCCCACCAGTAATACTCACAGAGATATCAATACATCTCAGTACTTCCAGGATGAACTGAAAATGGGAACTATGAGCTTCATATAAAAACTCATTCTTCAACTGTGAATCACAAGGCACACATAATCTCTTCCCAAACCTCAATACACAATCATTATCATGATTAAAATCAGGAAACTTACCCTTCTGAACCAACTCTACCTTTTTCTGCAACTCACTGTCTTCTTTCTGTGCTTGCTTTATTCTGTCTGATAGAGATGATCTCACTAACACCTGATACAAAAATTAAGAATTTACCCCACTAATATCTTCTATACCATAACTCATCAAATCAAAAAACAAAGGATCTTGTTCCAAACATAGTATGGTTAATAAAGAATTACTTTTTCGACTCAAAGCATCAACCACTTTATTTGTTGTTCCTGGCTGGTAATGGATTGTGAAATCATAATCCTTGATTAATTCCTACCATCTCCGCTGTCTCATGTTCAATTATTTTTGATTGAATATATACTTTAAACTTTTGTGATCAGTATATATTTTACATTTTACTCCATACAAATGATGCCTCAAAATTTTTAAAGTGAAAACAAGAGCAGCTAATTCTAAATCATGTGTAGGGTAATTTAACTCGTGTGGTTTCATCTGACATGAAGCATAAGCAATTACCTGATCATTCTGCATTAGGACACAACCAAGTACTTTCAACGAAGCATCACTGTAGATAACAAACTCACCATTTCTTTATGGCAGTGAAAAAACTGGAGCATTCACCAATATCCTTTTCAATTCCTGAAAACAATCATCACATTCTTTTGTCCATATGAACTTAACACCTTTTCGAGTTAACTTAGTCATTTGACTAGATAAACGTGAATTTTTTTCCACAAACCTCCTGTAATAACCTGCCAAACCAAGAAAACTATGAATCTTGATTATATTTGTGGGTCTTAGCCATTCTTCAACAAATTTTGTTTTAGCAGGATCAACCATTATGCCATTTTTTGAAACAATGTGACCAAGGAAAAAATTTGTTTTAACCAAAACTCACACTTTCTGAATTTCCCATAAAGTTTATTTTCTTTTAAGGTTTAAAAGATGACCCTTAAATGACTTTCATGCTCCTATTTAATTTAATAATAAACCAAAATATCATCAATGAACACAACCACAAACTTATCCAAGAACTCACATAAAATTCTATTCATAAGATCCATGAATACATCAGGTGCATTGGTTAAACACAGTCTTCAGAATGTATGCTTCATTTACTTTCAACTAATGCTACCGCAATCTCAAATCAATATTTGAAAAATACTAAGTTCCCTGGAGCTGATCAAACAAATCCTCGATATGAGGTAAATGATACTTATTCTTAACAGAGATGTTATTCAATGCTCAATAATCAATGCAAAGTCTCATTGAACCATCTTTCTTTTTAACAAACAAAACAGGAGAACCCCATGGTGATGTGATAGGTCGAATGAAACCTCTATCTAATAACTCTTGCAATTGCTTCTTTAGATCTAAAAGTTCAATTTGATCCATTCGATAAGGGGGTTTTGAAATTGGATTTGCATCAGGAACTAAGTCAATAGTAAATTCAACTTCTTGATCAGGTATAATACCCTGAAACTCATTAGAAAAAACATCAAGGTACTCATTTAACACTGGCACATCATTAATCTGAACAGTTCCTTTGTTTTCAATAATATGTGCAAGGTAAAATTCATTTCCATATTTTTTTAGTTTATCAGATTTCTGATATGTTATCAAAAGCAATGGTTTATTTTTGTATACAAACTAAAAATCATTCTGAAAAGAAACCTCTTTAGCTCTGCATTCAATCTTAGCATGATAAACAGAAATCTGATCTATTCCCAAAATAACATCAAACTCTACTAGAGGTAAAACAATAAGTTTTGCAGGTAGATTCTTTCCGCACACAAGGACATGAATGTTCTTATGTTTTCTTTTTGTCTCAACATTTCCTCTAGGTGTTTTTATCATAAGTTTTGTATTAATATCTTGATATGGAATTCCCAATTTACTAGAAAACTTCTCAGAAAGGAAAGAGTGTGTAGACCCTGAATCAAACAACACATTAGCATAATATGAACAAAAAATCAGGGCACCTGATACAACTTCATTTGATGGCCAAACATCTTCTGAAGTAGTTGTAAAGG
Source organism: Viscum album (assembly GCA_963277665.1). Classification (NCBI taxonomy): domain Eukaryota; kingdom Viridiplantae; phylum Streptophyta; class Magnoliopsida; order Santalales; family Viscaceae; genus Viscum; species Viscum album. Next base: position 634,219,003 of record OY728146.1, on the reverse strand, counting down.
ATTTCACCACCACTTTCTGCTTGTAGTCTAGATTCTTTACTTCAATTGAGTTCTTTGTTGGACACTCATTTGCATAATGACCCATTTAATTGAACTTAAAACATTTTACTAACTGTAAATCAGATTTTTTATTACCATTACCCTGATCTTTTTCAGTGCAATTACATGCCTTATGTCCCATTTTACCACATCGGTAGCACTTACTAGAATTCAAAAGACATTACCCAACATGATTTTTACCACAATTTTCACGAACTGTAAACTTAAGTTTCTTACCATCAGACTTTTTTGAATAGTTCTTCCCTTTTTCCTACCACCTTGACCTCTTATTCTGTTGTTTGTCAAAGAATACCAAATCATCAGCAAACTCCATTTGCACCTTCTCCGCACAATGAAAACGTTTTTCATAACTTTTGAACTCATGAGAAGATAAAGCCCTTCGATACTTTGGATTTAATCCTATGTAAGAATAGTTGATTTTACTATCAAGATATCGTATGAAATTTGGAGCATACCTTTCCAGTCGAGTGAATTTTTTCTTCATAAGCAGCCACTGAGTCATCCTCGTGCCTCAATTCCAGGAATTATTTTTCCACTCTAAGACGAACCACCTTAGGAAAATATTTCTCTAGAAACATACCTTTGAAATCATCCCAATCAAGAGAGTAAATCTATTCACTATCCCTGATATTTTTCACCATTGACCACCACTGATCAGCTTCACCTTCAAAACGGTAAATAGTGAGACTAACCTTTTTATGTTATGAACAACCCATGACATCGAAAATCTTTTCCAGTGCTTTAATCCACCCTTCTGCTAGCACCGGATCAGATGATCCTCTGAATGATGGGTGATGTTGCCTCATGAAATGCTTCACTACTGATATGTTCCTCTGTGGTTGATCTGGATGATCTCATTCATGGATACTGCCACCATTTATAGCCTGAGTCAACTGTGCCATCACTACAAAAAACTGTTCAGTTCCGATTCCGACCATCTCAGGTTGCTGATTTGGAAGGTTGTCTTCCTCCTGTTGTTGTCCCAACATATCTACCCTGTTTACTCTACAGAAAACCATTCTAAACCCAAAAATATCTTAGGCGAAGCAACATGGTAATCTGTAAATGCTATATGATTTCAATATTAACATAAATTACTTTATGGATATTAATTTAATGATTCCCTAACTCCTAAAGTTATCTAAACTGACCTCTGATACCAACTACAAGGACCCGACCTTAAACATTACATAATATTGAATTAAATGAATAATTCACCTTGAGGATCTTTTCAGTTTTATAGTTTTAGAGAATTAGGAGATAACTATTACATCTCAAAATATTACAAGGTAGACACTTCTACACAGTTTCCATTTTTTTCATAAAATAAAAACTCTTGAAAAAAAGAGTCATGTCTAGTTCCAGGTTTTAGACAGCATGACTTTTACTTGATCCTATCCTTGACCCTATTCATCTTTATGTCCTGTGAAAACATTTCAAACTTGGGATGAGCATAAAAAGCTCAGTAAGGGTTATAAAACAAAGAAAGAAAACATTTGTTCATAAATACATACAAAACATGAAATGTTTTACTTACCTCATGAAATAATATGATTTTTTGAATAACACATTGAAATCATAAATCATAAAGGTAACTTGTGGCATCCATATCATACTTACATTGTTGCTATCACATCTACAAAGAGAGTTACTTTGGAATACCCATCACAGTATATTCCTTAAATCTCTTAGGAGAAGCATTAATGTTTACCTCCGTCATGTTACGCAATGCATTAGAGAGCTATCTCAGGCTCACCCACCCTAGGTTTATCACAAAACCACCCTTGTACATAAATAATTCCCAAGAACCATAACATGATCATAACACATAACATAAGCATAAAGGAAAGATAAAATTTCCACATTGTAATAAAACAATTTCATTTCAAGATATTGAAATAATAAATCTATTATCAAAATCATTTTCAATACCAAAATACTTAAAAAAGAGTATATGGTATTTATTTTTTCTTTTAAAAACATTACGACTTGTTAAAGAAGCCAAAGATCCAATAATACCCATGGTGGCGGAAAGGTCGTTGTCACCGTTTACGTAAAAAAACACTCATTTTTTTAGTTTAGTAAAAGGCTTTGTATAAAAATAATCCCTTTGAATAAAATGAAATTTCAAAGGTGTTTATACACCGTATAAAATAAATTTGTGTATAAAACAAAAAATTCCTCAATGAAAGAAGATTGAGACGAAGTCTCTTAACTCGTGTCTAACTTGACTCGATCATTCTTTAATCTCTGGAATAATAAACTAAATATAATTTCTACTTGATTAATAACCTTTTCAAGTTTATTATTCATTTTATGTCACTTATTACCATGTTATAAACATTATGTAATCATTTATGTTAACAACGTTCATTTTGTCGATATTTGGTACTTGAGTAAAAAATGAACACCTTATATTTACAAGTTGTCCATGTGGTTAATAGTCCATTATATCTAGAATTATATTCATTATTTAGATATCATATATATCATATATATCTAGTATATACATTTATTGATAATAGTATATAACATTTGGAGGTAATAAATGAAATGCACCGTTCATGGAGACAGTAAGTCGTACGTACGCATGAACGCTACTTTCATTTCTATTTTGTATTTTAATGGAATTTAAAACATAAAGATACATAGGTATATTATAATTACAGTATTATATCATATATAATATTGTTAAATATATCCTTTATACATCCCACATAAGACATTAATGAGTCATGTCACTTTGAGGGGGCGGTAGTCTGCACTTCCTCAAATGAGATTATCGTATTTACCCACTATGGAAACCATAAAGGATTGATAAAATTGGGAATTATAGAAGCATAAGGAAATAATAAACATAATATATATCATATATAAATACATTTCCATAGTAATTTCCACCATGAGAGGCGGTAAAATATAATTGAACAATCATGGTTTCGTGAGGCGTTAGTTTTCCATCCACAGAAAAATTATGTTCTTCATCCATTATATGAAGTTGGGTGTAAGTGTAGTTAGAATACTTCTCATAACAACATCCTAGTATATTGAGGATATTGGTTTTGTTACAAAAGACAAGAATAAAAAGAGTTTAGAGGTCGGGGAAGTAAAATAAAAGGAAATAATTTAAGAGAAATTGTTACCTTTAATTTGGGTAAATTCTTTTGGTTTGAACCAAAAGGACTTCTTGAAGTTACTTCTTCCTAATTTAAGGCTTATAGGGGGAGTAGTGGGAGGTAGGGAGCTTAATTGGTCAGATTTCGGATGATCCAAATGGCTAGAGAGGTGTGAGGAATTGGTTAGAAGTGGTTTCCTTTTATAAGGGGGAGGAGGGGATCTTTAGGAAAGTGTGAAAACATTATTTTATTATAAACATATCTTCGGCTTAAAAAGGTCCAAAAATGATTATAGTATAATATAAGATGACTCATGGTTGAAATAAAACAATTCAATAGGAATTTTACAGGTTTTGGATAATATTTTAATCATTATAATTATATTTATTTAAATCATTTATTAATAAGTTAAGTACTGCATCATTATTGTATCATAAATAATTTAATTTATTTGATGTCTAAAAATTATAGAAAAATCCCATAATTTAGAAAATCTTTTTATCCTTACAATTAATATTTATAATCAAATAGATAATTTATATAACCCCTTGTAAAAATTAATTTACTAAAATATAATTGCTTTTGTCATTTTTGCCTTTGCTTTAAGTTAATTAATCTAAATTGTCATTATCACTCCCAAGTGGCTCAATGGGGTCCCAAAATCGACTCAAATATGCCCATTGTCATTAATTGTAACACCCCAAGATTTTATGAAAAATACTCTTTTAATTTCATTAATGTCTTGTGTTGTATGCTACACCAAGATTACCTTGCGCTATACGCAACACTGTATTAGTTTGCAGTATATGCAACACTATTCTTGGATCGTGTTACACACAATTTTGATAATAGTTATTCTATGAAACATTGAGTGTATATATATATTTTCAATGCATAAATGAAATATGGTTGGATTCTGTTATAAGAAACAACGAAGGATTCTTTCACAACACGCAACCCTGACTTGGCTTGCATTACACGCAATCGCGACCTTCCTCGATAGTGTGTGTTGTACGCAATACCGGGTTTTACTAAACAACGATATATTATTACAATATTATTATGAACTAGCCGTTATGAATAGTATTAACTAAATTTTTAATTTTATAACATTATTATTCATCTTACACATTTTCTAGAACATGGTATAAGAACACAATAAATTTTTCGGGTAAAATAAGTATTTTTCAAAAAATGCAGTTTTGCCACCTTTTGATGGCACACCCACTTTAAATCTTGTTTTTGACATGTTTATAAGTTCAATTTGACAAAATAAAATTCTTATTTGGAATCAAGAAATAAAAATTTACTTTGGATAAATTTTTCGTATTATTCTGGTAACTTTCATATTTTGATGAATAGTAAAAACACGCTATATTTTAATGAAAAACAACGTTTTTCATCGTAATAATTTATATGGTTAAATTATAGTATTGAATGGTTTTAAAGTATAAATAGAATATATTTTTACCATTTAATATAATGTATGTCATTATCATTGATTTTACATTGAATTCGTAGGTTAAATCAATTCAATCTTTTGCAATGTTTTAAACAAAAAACCCACTTTCATTCGACAATGGGATTAATTTTAATTTAATTTCTGCAACTTCTGTGTATTGAATTTGAAAAAATGGATTCCATATTTGGAATCAGTGGGTCGAAATTATGTTAATAGGCACCTTTTTATTTTTGGAAATTATGAATAGTAACTACGGTAAATTTTATTTACCATAGTTAAAGGTAAATTGGGTAATTAAGGGTAAATATAATATTATAAAATTACCCTAACACATGCCAAAATTCTATTGGATGACTAAAAGTAAACCCATATCAACTAAGGGTCAGATTAGATTCATTTTATGGACTTTTGACCATGAAAATAATTTAATTATTATTAAAACAATAGAAGGTGACAACATGTCACTCTCTTAAATCTTATAAGTATAATAATTTTAATTTAGTGATAAACATCATAAAACTTAGAACATTAAAATCTATAGAAATATAATAAAATTATCTACATCATGATAATTTATTTATAATTTTTAGGGATTAAATAATTGTCATTAATGGTGATACATTAATGATACAGAAATTATTTATTAAGTGGAAAATAAGTAATATAGTTTTTATTGAAATAATAATACCCATTAAAAGGCTCAAAAACCTGACCATAACTTATTGGTAGTGTATATATACACCTTAATCATCCAATGACCTAATATATAACCGTTTGGATCCTTATAAAAGTGATTATGACACTTATATTATTTTATTTTAAATGATGTCAAAGTTGTGACCTTCATAATTTAATAAATATAACAATTTAAATATTGTGATTTTAAGACGATAAATTAGAGTAAAAGTATTACTGTGAAATTTAATAGATTTATCTTCATCATATGATTTTATTTTAAATTTTTATGCAACAAATCGGTATATTAAATAATTATACAAAAATGTTGTATTAATTATTTTATTAAGAGATAAACCAAATAAATGGTTTTAAAAATAATAAAATAAATATTATATGAACTATTTAATGTGATCCACTAATTTTATAGATACATATGGACTTTTATTAATCTATTAAAGCTTTTATTTTGAACATATCTTCTGTATATATTTTACTTAAATTAAAACAAATGAATAGTGTCAAAATTGACACTATTGTTATTTTATAAAAATAACATATTATAAAATTGTTTAAAAATCACAAAAAAAAATATTTAAAAATTATAAATTTAAATTTATATGTTCTATAATGTTATAAAGTAAAAAATAATGGAAAATTCACAACAAATAAGTAATTATTTGTTATAATTTAAAATTTTGAATTTTATTACCACAAATAAACTTAAATAGATTAAATAAGGATAAATCAAAATGATAAGGTTTAAAATAAGATCCAAACATGTCTAAATTTGATTGGTTGATGCGATTAAAACCCTATCTCATCTAATCTTCGAATATGAGTCATTTTTGGAGGTTTTTAAGTTGGGTTAGATTTATTATAAATTAATATTTTTAAGAATTCCAAAGGTGCCCCCCTCCTCCTTATGAAAGGGCACCTCCTCCCTCTCCTCCACATACTAATTTGAGCCTTCATGCTCAGACAACCCCTACAAAATTATCTTCTCAACTTTCCTAGAAACATCCTAGAGGTTCTGGTCTACATTAAACACCAATCTTAGTGCCCTAAGAGGAGGTTTCAAAGAGGCGTATCGAAGAAGAGGTAATTTCTTCTCCCGATTCTTTCAAGCTTCTTTCTTCTTCAACTTCTTCGTGTTTAGTTGTTTCATTATAAAGTAATAACATCAATATCAATAATATAATGATTTGTTTTTATAAATATGAGACAACCCCATTTCACCTTCTATCCATCCTACAGAAAACAAAATCACCGCGCGTGCGTACGTACGGAATACCGTCTCCACGCCGTGGCGTAATCTATTTTTCCACCAACACCTTACATGGATGGGTATAATGGTGTAAAGAATAACTATACATAGTTATTATAACATCATACTGATTTTGATATATTGTATCATCCACTCCACTCCAATTCAATAAGTATGGAAACGATATCATAGCTTGCGCGTATGTAAGGACTACCGTCTCCACGACGCGTTGAGATTCATTCTCCATGTTAACCATTTAAGAATGATTATAAAGTATATATAAGCAATAATAACGAAATATATGACATTATAAAGCTACTGGATTTATGTATATATGTATGTCATCTACTTAATTCCATTCAACTCAATAAGGAAACGAAAACAGCGTTCATGCGTATGTACGACCTACCGTCTCCATGAACGGTGTATTTCTTTCTATTTATCTATCTATTATATTTATGCATATTCTGAATATATATTATATATAAATCATGTTTTATATTCTGGAATTATGTAATCATGATCTAAGTAATCATATGAATAATTACAAGTCAAAACACGGACGACAAATGAAATGATTTTACCCAAAACACTCTTTAACATGGAATTTACAGAAGAACGGGTAATATAAAGTCATAAGTGAACCATATATGATATCATAACAATGAATATGGTTCTGTAATAAGTCAATTACATTATTTAAATCATTATCCAGGAGGTTCAGATACATACGAAGCATATCAGACATAAGGTAAGGGATAAATTTTGCAAATCTCATTTTTATCCGAGATTGCTTATTCGTAAGTATATACTGGGGTTATTTTTATCATCCATGTCCATGTTTTATAAAAGTATTTTCATGTATGTTTAAAGTCATTTTTACCCATTTTTGACTTTTTGACCTTTACTACATGTTATTTATGGAATCTTTCTTTTGTTTACGTTATGAGGTACTTTTTTGACTTTTTCGACAAAAGCACGAGAAGAATGTTTTTTAACTTATCCGAAATGAAAGGATTTTTACGGTTTCATAAAGCCTTATTTTCATGAAGCTTCCTCCAAAAGATTTCATTACTGTTTTCAACAAAATCTCTTTCTTTAAAAATTGTATGACGTTTTGTTGAAAGAAATTGATTTTGAAGAAGAAAGGATATTTTCCTCAAGAATTCATTTCATGTATTTTATCAAAACCATTTTTCATCTAAGATGAAATTATTTCATATGTGTATGTTTCAAGTATCATGTATCTATGATTTAAATGGTTTCCCTTTTCTTATTATGAAATGATATCCATTTCTTTTATATGGATTATGTGATGATGGAATGATGTTTATGAAACCCATTTTGTTTATTGGGTTATTATGAATGATGTATGTTTTTTGTGTGGTACAAGTAAGAATGATTTCATTATGAGATGGGTGGGACCTATATCTCCCTCCAATGCATTGGGTAAAGATTCTATATCTCATGAGATAGACATGGCTGGAATGGTAAGTTAATCCGGTTCAGTGTTACAGGACTGAAACGAGGAGTGAACTCGATTCAGAATGGAACTTTGTCCACTAAGATTGTCTTGGAAGCAATGCCTTGGCTACTATAGAAATAATTACATGTGCTTAATGGATGCCACAATTACATGTTTTATTCCCATTCTATTTTATCATGGTTTATGTTCCATTATGATCTATGCCTTATGTACTTCCATGTTTTATGTCATTGCTAAAGATTTTAATGTTTACACATTATGTTCATGTTTTTAAGTTCTAATGTATATGGTATGTTTTATTTTATCCATGATTACCCTTACTAAGAATTTAAGGTCAACCTTTTTATGTTTTATTTTCCCCCAGGATCAAAAGAAAGGTTTTAGGTCAGGAAACAAAAAGTGGAAGATCTTTATGGGAGATGTTGAAGATCTTTCACCAAGATTAGAAGATTATGTTCCAAGTTTCCAAAGACACTAAACAATTACGGTCCTTGTGTGTCTGTTTTTGTTATGTATTAAGTATTCTGTAAAATTAATGTAATTTCCATGTACGTCAAGCTTAGGGTCTCTACAGTTAGTATCATAGGAAAGGTTTAGTCAAACTTTGGAAACTAGGACGTGAAAATGTTAGTGAGATCCCTAGAGATATTTCTAAGGTATGTCTAGGGATGTACCTAAGGATAAGAATACGTATAGGATATAGTCCTAGAACTACGGTAAAGATCTTAGAATTTAACCTAAGATGTTAGATATTGAGGGTGCTCCCCCTTTACTATGTTGTTTTCCATAGCATGATTTTTTCCTCTCAAACTATTCTTTTTGGGTTTTAGAAAATGGATAGAAACAAGAAGATTCATGATAATGGAGGATATGACGGACAATGGAATGATTTTCTTCATGGGAAACCAAATGAAATGGGATCTGGAATTCCAAAAATCGTTATTATTCATAATCAGCAATCTCATAATATGATCAATAATCTCATCTTTGGTAAGTTTCCCAACTCAGATAATAAGAGAAAATGGAGTTTCATGATGATCATAGGGGAAAGAAAGTTCAATTTCCCTCATGTAAATCATGTGGGAAGAGGCATCAGGGAGATTGTTTCAAAGGAACTGGAAGATTCTTTGGGTGTGGAAAATAAGGACACAAAGCCAGTAAGTGCAAATGAAAAGGTTCAGTTAATACCATGGACAAGGATAATGGTATTGCTACGACATCAACAATGATTAGATGTTTCAAATGTGGAATATACGGGCTTTATGCAAACCAATGCCCTAATGGAAAATCTCATGAAGAGAATCAGCATGGTCATATGGGTAGTATTTATGTGGATGATGATGAGGAGACTAAAAATGATATATGAGATGAAAGAAGTGTTGAAGCTCAGTCAGTTGTTTTAGAAGGCAGTGGAATGATTGTATGTTTATCGAGAGTTATATTGTATAGTTAATGGTACTATGGAATAAAGAATCATCTAAAAATTGTTACACTATTGTTTTTCCTAAAAGTATTTGAAAGTATATGTTGAATGGTACCAGTAACCATGGAATGTTATTCAGATATTTTTGTAAAGTAGATTATATGTGCATAATGAAGGAATAAGAAGATAATGAGATGTTTTATTGTATTCATGAGCTCATGATTGGTATAAGGACTAAGTGATATCATGGTTTGAGTATATAGAATTTTGAGGATTTTAATATGTGGAAAGTGTTAACTTTTAACTGCATTCATGTTTTCACTAAGGTTCAATGGGTATTCATTTTTCAAGAGAATACATGATTAAGGCCTTCGAACGTTTGTAATGTGACCAACAAGACATATCTTATGATATATGGGGATCAACGATGGTATTAACATGCTTCTTATATGAAATCTCTGGTAATCGTTTTTACTATAATATGACAATGGACTGCAATATTATGGATAAGCCTAAAGATTGGAATGGATTATGTTGGACATAATTAGCATTGTTTAAGGATAGAACCTTTTTTCGATATTATTGATGGGATGATATAGTAATGTAGTTTTAAAAAAAGGACAACCTGTAGGATGGGTGATAGCCCATCGTGTCGGACAAGGCTGTGGGAATCGAACCCACAACCGAAGTGCGACTGGCCTTTATCGCCTACCACTGGCCTACAGGAAGTCCCTGTTAGTAGAAACTAGTTTTATTTCATTAAGCGGTATGATATATGAAGTATAAGTTCATTTTTGGAACCATATATGATAAATATAACCATAAGATGGACTTATAACTTTTGCTAACCTTTTGTTTGAAAGAGATGGAATGACCCATCATTCTATCACATGATCTGCTAACACATCATGAATAACAAATTCAACTTCATTTCTTTAAGGGATGAAGTGGAAATTGTTCAATTCACGAACAACAGTGAGATTGTACCAAAATCATACAAGTATTTCTTTTAATTCACACTACTACAAACACGACCTTTATCAGTGCTAAAAATCGCCTTTATTAGCGCTAGAAAAGCACTGATAAATCCAGCGTAGATAAAGGGGGGGTCCCCTTTATCAGCGCTCTGAAAAGCTCTGATATAGGACCCCTTTATCAGCGCTTATTTTAGCGCTGATAAAGGGGTCCTATATCAGCTCTTCCTTTATCAGCGCTTTCGTTTTAGTACTGATAAAGGACCATTTTATCAGTGCTTTTAAAAAAGCGATGATAAAAGTTAAAAAAATTAAAAAAAATTAAAAAAATTTAAAAAAAATTTAAAAAAAATTTAAAAAATACCGCGAATCAGGTGGGCTTTTATAGCGCTTGAGCCCCCCATTTTACAGTGTTTTTCTGCCCCTGTACATCACCCCATGCACCCCACGCACCCCCTTCACCCTTTAACAGTGCTTGCTGGTATATTCCCCCATGCGCGCGCGCCCCTGCCTCCCACAGGATTTGAACTCGAGACCTCCCCCCTGCGTGCCTAAGCCTTTACCACTACTCTATTTTGATTTCTCTTCCAATTCATGATATCTATATATATATAGTTATATTTATTCATATAGTAATATATATTTATATTAATATATATATAGTTATTAGATTATAATATATATATATATAGTTATATTATAATATATATATATATAGTTATATTATAATATATATATATAGTTATATTAATATATATATATATTAATATATATATATAGTGATATTAATATATATCTATATCTATATATATATATTTAGTTATATTTATTCGTATAGTAATATATATTTATAATAATATATATATATAGTTATATTAACATATATATAGTTATATGAATATACATATATAGTTATATTAATATATATATTTATAGTAATACTAATATATATATATATGTAGTTATATTAATATATATATAGTTATTAGATTAATATATATATATATAGTTAGATTAATATATATATATAGTTAGATTAATATATATATATATTTAGATGAATATATAGGTATATAAATATTCATATATTGGTATTTTAAATAAAATGGATATTAGTTATTATTTAGATAAAGCTAATATATTTTATATGTAAATATGTTTAATTATTTATTTAAAAAATTTAATTTTTAGGTGTGAATATATAAAAAATATCTACATATAGTTATATATTTGATTATAAATAGCAGTTCATTATAAAAAAGGATGAAATTTCAGAGACATAATATCAATATGAATGTAATACCTTGGAATAAATTCAGTCCCCGCCAAAAAAAGCCAATAATACCCCCTGAAACGAGTTTGAAAATCCACAAAATGTTAAAAAATCTGGCTACCCCGATAAAAAACTCAGTTTGGGAGGCCTTCTGGGCCTCTTTTGGCCTCGAAAAACGCTTGACCGGGGTTTCCCCGGTCAAAGAAACGTAGACCTCGTCGCATGCTTCGATTTGATATGTGGTAGAGCTCAAACAGACACCCGGATCAAAAGTTATGGTCGTTTGATGTTTGAGTTGCATTTTCAACATATTTTGGATCTTTTTTTTAATTGTTTTAATTTTTTTAGTCCTCAAATTGTTATTAAATGACTATTACTCCATAATGATTATCAAATTATTAATTAAAAATATTTTTTTAATTTTTTAAGAAGTCATTTTCACTAAATATCTTATATATTAAGTATAATAAGTGTAAATGTACATTTATACTTATCTAAAATATATTTAAAAATTATATATTATATTTATATAACTATATAACTATATTTATATATTAATATATTAATATATTTTTAATTTTTTTTGAAGCCGACCCTTTATCAGCGCTAACAAAAGCGCTGATAAAGGGGGGGGGGCTGCGAAAAACTGTTTTTGTGGTAGTGTCATCAAATTTAGGGAAATGATCTTGAAAACCAAAAAAATGTTGTCCTAGTGCTCTTATATCTGATGAATCAGATGGTACCTTAGGTCATCAAAAATTTATGGCTTTGTGATTGTTGGCTTTTTCATAACCATGTTCTCTATCACTCTCCATCAGAACGTGATGGTTAGATTTTTCTTCCATATCCATATTTTCACCTATGTTCTACTACGTGGAAACCCAGTGATGAGTTAATTTGGGTAACCGTTACATTTCATACTTTAGTTTTTAAAGCCAAATTTTTGGTATTCTTTTTTTACGATGTGGGTTTCTATTAAAAAAAACTTTCGAGTAGTAAACTATTTATAACCCCGACGAATTTCGAGGGAGAAATTCATTTTAAGGGGGGTAGAATGTAACACCCCGAGATTTTATGAAAAATATTCTTTTAATTTCATTAATGTCTTGTGTTGTATGCTACACCAAGATTACCTTGCGCTATACGCAACACTGTATTAGTTTGCAGTATACACAACACTATTCTTGGATCGTGTTACACAAAATTTTGATAATAGTTATTCTACGCAACATTGAGTATATATTTATATATATATATATATATATTCAATGTATAAATGAAATATGGTTGGATTCTGTTATATGAAACAACGAAGGATTCTTTCACAACACGCAACCCTGACTTGGCTTGCATTACATGCAATCACGACCTTCCTCGATAGCGTTTGTTGTACGCAATACCGGGTTTTACTAAACAACAATATATTATTATAATATTATTATGAACTAACCGTTATGAATAGTATTAACTAAATTTTGAATTTTATGACATTATTATTAATTTTACACATTTTCTAGAACATGGTATAAGAACAAAATAAATTTTTCGGGTAAAATAAGTATTTTTCAAAAAATGCAGTTTTGTCGCCTTTTGATGGCGCACCCACTTTAAATATAGTTTTTGACATGTTTATAAGTTCAATTTGACAAAATAAAATTCTCATTTGGAATCAAGAAATAAAAATTTACTTTGGATAAATTTTTCGTATTATTCTGGTAACTTTCATATTTTGATGAATAGTAAAAACACGCTATATTTCAATGAAAAACAACTTTTTTAATCGTAATAATTTATATGGTTAAATTATAATATTGAATGGTTTTAAAGTATAAATAGAATATATTTTTACTATTTAATATAATGTATGTCATTACCATTGATTTTACATTGAATTCGTAGTTTAAATCAATTCAATCTTTTGCAATGTTTTAAACAAAAAACCCGTTTTCATTCGACAACGGGGTTAATTTTAATTTAATTTCTGTAACTTCTGTGTATTGAATTTGAAAAAATGGATTCCATATTTGGAATAAATGGGTCCAAATTATGTTAATAGGCTACTTTTTATTTTTGGGAATTATGAATAATAACTACGGTAAATTTTATTTACCATAGTTAAAGGTAAATCGGGTAAGTAAGGGTAAATATAATATTATAAAATTACCCTAACACAAGTAAAAATTCTATTGGATGACTAACAGTAAACCCATATCAACTAAGGGTCGGATTAGATTCATTTTATGTACTTTTGACCATGAAAATAATTTAATTATTATTAAAACCATAGAAAGTGACAACATGTCACACTCTTAAATCTAATAAGTATAATAATTTAAATTTATCAATAAACATAATAAAACATCAAACATGAATAGTCTCCAGAAATATAATAAAATTATCTACATCATGATAATTTATTTATAATTTTTAGGGATTAAATAATTGTCATTAATAGCGATACATTAATGATACAGGAATTATTTATTAAGTGGAAAATATGTAATATAGTTTTTATTGAAATAATAATACCTATTAAAAGGCCCAAAAACCTGACCAAAACTTATTGGTAGTGTATATATACACCTTAATCATCCAATGACATAATATATAAATGTTTGGATCCTTATAAAAGTGATTATGACACTTATATTATTTTATTTTAAATGATTCCAAAGTTGTCACCTTCATAATTTAATAAATATAACAATTTAAATATTGTGATTTTAAGATTATAAATTCGAGTAAAAGTATTATTGTGAAATGTAATAGATTTATCTTCATCATAGGATATTATTTTAAATTTATATGCAACAAATCAGTATATTAAATAATTATACAAAAATGTTGTAGTAATTATTTTATTAAGAGATAAACCAAATAAATGGTTTTAAAAATAATAAAATAAATATTATATGAACTATTTAATGTGATCAACTAATTTTATAGATACATTTTACCTTTTATTAATCTATTAAATCTTTTAGTTTGAACATATCTTCTGTATATATTTTATTTAAATTAATATAAATGAATAGTGTCAAAATTGACACTATTGTTATTTTATAAAAATAACATATTATAAAATTGTTTAAAAACCAAAAAAAATATTTAAAAATTATAAATTTAAATTTATATGGTCTATAATGTTATAAAGTAAACAATTATGGAAAAGTCACAACAAATAAGTAATTATTTGTTATAATTTAAAATTTAGAATTTTATTACCACAAATAAACTTAAATAGATTAAATAAGGATAAATCAAAATGATAAGGTTTAAAATAAGATCCAAACATGTCTAAATTTGATTGGTTGAGGCTATTACAACCCTATATCATCTAATCTTATAATATGAGTCATTTTTGGAGGTTTTTAAGTGGGGTTAGATTTATTATAAATTAATATTTTTATGAATTCCAAAGGTGCCCCTCTCCTCCCTTATAAAAGGGAAGCTCCTCCCTCTCCTCCTCACACCAATTTGAGCCTTCATGCTAGAAAAAACCCTACCAAATTATCTTCTACACTTCCCTAGAAACATCCTAGAGGTTCTGGTCTACATTAAATACCAATCTTTGTGCCCTAAGAGGAGGTTTCAAAGAGGTGTATCGAAGAAGAGGTAATTTCTTCTCCCGATTCCTTCAAGCTTCTTTCTTCTTCAACTTATTCTTCTTTAGTTGTTTCATTATAAAGTAATAACATCAATATCACTAATATACTGATTTCTTATTATAAATATGAAACAACCCCATTTCACCTTCTTTCCATCCCACGGAAAACAAAATCACCGCGCGTGTGTATGTACGGAATACCGTCTCCACGCCGTGGTGTAATATGTTTTTCCACCAACACCTTACATGGATGGGTATAATGGTGTAAAGAATAACTATACATAGTTATTATAACATCACACTAATTCTGATATATTGTATCAACCACTCCAATTCAATTCAATAATTATGGAAATGATATCATCGCTCGTGCATACGTACGGACTACCGTCTCCACGACGCGATGAGATTCATTCTCCATGTTAACCATTTAAGAATGATTATAAAATATATATAAGAATAATAATGAAATATATGAAATTATAAAGCTACTTGATTTATGTATATATATATGTCATCTACTTAATTCCATTCAACTCAATAAGGAAACAAAAACAGCGTTCATGCGTACGTACGACCTACCGTCTCCATGAACGATGTATTTCTTTCCATTTATCGATCTATTATATATATGTATATTCTGAATATATATTATATATAAATAATGTTTTATATTCTGTAATTATGTAATCGTGATCTAAGTAATCATATGAATAATTACAAGTCAAAACACGGACGACAAATGAAACGATTTTACCCAAAATACTCTTTAACATGGAATTTACAAAAGAACGGGTAATATAAAGTCATAAGTGAACCATATATGATATCATAACAAGGAATATGATTCTTTAATAATTCAATGACATTATTTAAATCATTATACAGGAGGTTCAGATACTTACGAAGCATATCGGACATAAGGTAAGGGATAAATTTTTCAAATCTCATTTTTATCCGAGATTGCTTATTCGTAAGTATTTACTGGGGTTATTTCTATCATCCATGTCCATGTTTTATAAAAGTGTTTTCATGTATGTTTAAAGATATTTTTACCCATTTTTGAATTTTTGACTTTTACTACATGTTATTTAAGGAATCATTCTTTTGTTTAGGTTACGAGGTACTTTTTTGACTTTTTTGACAAAAGTACGAGAATAATGTTTTTTTAACTTATACGACATGAAAGGATTTTTACGGTTTCATAAAGCCTTATTTTCATGAAGATTCATCCAAAATATTTCATTACTGTTTTCAAAAAAATCTCTTTCTTTTAAAATTGCATGACGTTTTGTGAAAAGAAATTGATTTTGAAGAAGAAAGGATATTTTCATCAAGAATTCATTTCAAGTATTTTATCAAAACCATTTTTCATCTAAGATGACATTATTTCATATGTGTATGTTTCAAGTATCATGTATCTATGATTTAAATGGTTTAACTTTTCTTATTATGAAATGATATCCATTTATTTTATATGGATTATGTGATGATGGAATGATGTTTATGAAACCCATTTTGTTTATTGGGTTATTATGAATGATGTATGTTTTTGTGTGTGGCACAAGTAAGAATGATTTCATTATGAGATGGGTGGGACCTATATCTCCCTCCAATGCATTGGATAAAGATTTTATATCTCATGATATAGACATGGCTGTAACGGTAAGTTAATCTGGTTCAGTGTTACAGGAATGAAATGAGGAGTGAACTCGATTCAGAATGGGACTTTGTCCACTAAGATGGTCTTGGCAGCAATGCCTTGGCTACTATGGAAATCATTACATGTGCCTAATGGATTCCAAAATTACAAGTTTTATTCCCATGCTATTTTATCATGGTTTATGTTCCATTATGATCTATGCCTTATGTACTTCCATGTTTTCTGTCGTTGCCCAAGATTTTAATCTTTAAACATTATGTTCATGTTTTTAAGTTCTAATGTATATGGTATGTTTTATTTTATCCATGCTTACCCTTAATGAGCATTTGAGCTCACCCTTTTTATGTTTTATTTTCCCCCAGGATCAAAATAAAGGTTTTGGGTCAGGAAACAAAAAGTGGAAGATCTTTATGGGAGATGTTGAAGATCTTTCACCACGATTAGAAGATTACGTTATAATTTTCCAAAGACACTAAACAATTACGGTCCTTGTGTGTCTATTTTTGTTATGTATTAAGTATTCCGTAAAAGTAATGTAATGTCCATGTACATCAAGCTTAGGGTATCTACATTAATGACTCAAAAAATAAGTTATGGACAAGTGTTAAGGTAATTTTGAATTATTATAATATTCGTTTTACCTTGAATTACCCTATTTACCTTTAACTGCGGTAAATAAAAGTCAAAAGTTACTATTATCGAAAAATTAATTTCATCTTATTGAACCAAATTTATCAACATAATAACAACCATGTATGATCTATTTTATAAATGAAAATCATAGAAGTTGTAAAATTTCATTTAAATGAAAAAGTCCGTCTTTTTAAGTACTACTAAGTGGTTTCACTATTCATCAAAAATTGAAGTTTTTCAGAAAAATACCAAAAATTAAGCTTAATAATTATTTGATATTCTGAATTCAAAAATGATGTTTATTTTTACAAATTTAAAACATAAAATTGTCATTAATTAATTTTAAAATTAATTCCCGTTGTTAAAACAGATAGCGTGTTTTTAAGAAACAATAACTATCAAAAGATTGACACTTTTTTATGTCCAATTTCAAAGTGAAGTTAATTACAATGACCAACATTGTATTAAATGGTAAAAATATATTCTAATTAAACTTTAAAACCAATTAAAAAGATAATCTAACCATATAAATAAATTATATTAAAAGCCACTTTTGAAATAAAATACAATATTTTCACTATTCATTAAAAAAATGAACTTTATCTGAAAAATCCCAAAAATTTACAAAACGTAAATTTTGATGTCCCCATTATAAAGAAGGATTTTATTTGGTCAATTAGAATGTATTAAAGTTACCAAAACTATATTTAAAGAGGGTTCTCCATTAAAAGGTGGTAAATTGAATTTTTAATGTAAATTATGCTTAAAATTAGATTCATTCACATTTTAAGCATCAAACTTTTTATTGGATAAATGTAAATACATTTAACAACCATGTATAATCATATTTTAGTTTGTTTTGTTCATTCCCTCCAATACATTGACTAGGAGTTAACTACCATTTAAAATAATAATATTATATTATTAGTGTGCAACGTAAGATTTCAAAGAAACCTGTTGTTGCGTATCAGGTACGCTATCGAACATAGAAACCCTTTTAAAGTGAAATTAATATTTAATTCACAAATATTAATAAATATGAAAATCTCTTATTCTTCATTTACCTGGGATGTTACATTTGTAACAACCCAAACTATCATTAATGAAAATTCCTCTTGAGCTAATTAAATGTCTTATTGTGGTTATATAAAATGTAAACTTCTTTGGTTTTATGTTTTGGGATTTTAAAATACTTCTAAGACTTGTGACCATTTCTAAAATAATCGTTGAACAGTGATCACATGATTATTATAAATATAGGGCTTTAACAAATCCAACTTACTCAGAAAAAGGATGTGACGTTCTCATCAAGTAGACTTTCCTCATACGAAGCCAATTTTTTAGAGATCAGAAAGGAGGTGGAGTCATTGGGCTTCGCTCTTGACCCATACCAAGTCGATCTTGACCATGTTAAGCTTGAGCGGAACTGACTACGGGAGAAGTGGAAGTTAATAGAGATTACCACCCAAGTGATGTTATCTGAGCCACCCCAAGAGTATGTCACCATCGCACACCTTACCCTTTGGTCTTATGTGGGTGTTATAAGGGGTTATGTAACAATACACTAGCACTATGACTATGTAAATTATTTTTTTATAAAGAATGTGCATTCATTTTATTATTGTTACTTTGTAAATAGTTTTTAATGCACAAATAGTATTTTTAGTTAATATTAAAATAAGAAATCTATTTTGATGAATTAATGGATTTTTGAATTAAATGATATTTTAATAAAATATTAATAATTTACTTTTTGTTAAATATAAATGATCATTCAATTTTTGTGAATGCAATTGTAATTTTTATTAAGGATTTAAAGTTGTTTTTGTCAAAACCCATGAATTTTCGGTAAATGTCAGTTTTTAATCTAAAAGTAAAAAATTCATATATTTACTAAATTATTTAGATAAAATGAATATTATTTTTGGAATTAGGATATAGAAAATATCCAATGGAGAATTTTTTATAATTTTCTGAGATAGTCGAATTTTTGGGTAAAAATTAAATACTGTTTAAATATATAATGCATTTTATGACATTATAATGACCCAATAGTGATGATATAAAATAATATAAACATTATGTTCATCTAATATATGTTTTAACACTAAAATAATGTGAATTTGGGTTTGTTTGATTTATATTACAAATCTTTAGTGGACCCTTCAAGGTTTATAAAACATTTTGTCTTTTTAAATTGTTTTCCTTGAGAGTATGACTGACCTACACATAAGCAACCCTATTATTTTAAGAATTTCTCCCATTTTACTCATAAAATATTTTTTTCCACTAATTTTTGTCAAAAAGCATGGTAAAAAACCATGGTCTGGTTTGTGGTTTTAATTAGTTTAATGTGAGGTGTCCCAGACCAAAATAAAAAAGAATTCCCTATCCTTTTCTATATAAACCCACCCAAGCTCCCACTTCCTCTTCACTGAAAGTCTTTGTAGTTTGACCAACCCATTACCGCTTCTCCCCATAATCCTCCCAAGGTTCCCCAATATCCCAAGAAGCCTCTCTCAAGCCTCTCCCAAGCCTTTGGGATCACACTTCCTTGTAAGGGATTTCTTCCTTTCTCATTTTTGTCAAATTTTCTATAAGTTGTTATGCCATTTTGTTTTCCATTAAAAATATTAGGGTATGATTTAGAAACTCCATCATACTTCCCTCTTTATGTTTGGATTGTGGGATACCCCATTCTCTTTCATTAATGTGTCCCATGTACTCCTCTTACCATGCCTAAATTCTGTGAGGGATTTCTCTCTCCTCTTCTACATCCAAGTAATTATTTTGTATTATGCATCTAAATTCCATTATGTTTTTTGGGACATGTATCTATATGAACCAATCAATGTACATTTCATTTAAATATGATGATACACCCCTTTCTCTCTCATCAACCATTTTTTATGAGTTCTTATCTCACGTCGTTATGCTGCCGAAATTGCACTACGATTTTCTAAGCCAATGTCATTGTGTAGTGAATACCATGCCCATTTATCTATCAAGGGTATTCACCTTTATGCAAATTTACTTATTGATTATAAATCTTCATGTATGTATTCCACATACCTTTATATTCACCACATATTTTCTTTTATTTGAAGAATACATTTACCAAGAATAATTTTTACTAACCTCATGAATTTTAATTTATTTACATGTCTATATTTTTATCCCACCCTCACAATATTTTAACTCAAGAGTTACCAAAACTATTGTAACACCCAATATTTTTTATGGTGGAAAACCCATATTAAGTTTGATTAATGTGAAATTTTGTGTGGGTTCCTAGAAAATATATTCATATCTTGATACTTCAAGGTGTATGTGACTATAGTACAGATTCACCTAGAGGTGATCACACTAAAAAGGGTTGGTAGAGCATTGACTCAATCATCACTCTGATGCACAATGAGTAGGACCAAGGTTGAACACCTTTCTTGACAATATCAGGGGATATACTTTTTAGTATTTACAAAATGATTATGAATCATAATTAAGGTTTTTATAACATTTCATTGGACTCCTAAAAATGAAAAATATTGAACAAAATTACTATCTTTCATGGATAACCCAACACATTGAAAGTACCCCCACCACTATATTTCTTTGATAAGGGTACTTCCTGTTACATTAATGATACCCCACATCTTCTAAGTTGATATGGGATCACTAATATAAAATAGACCTTTCACAAAACTATATTTGTCCTTTATCAGTGATAAAAGAGTGTTGACTATCACAACATGATTAAAATCCCAAGACTTTTATCAGTGATAGAATAGAATAGATAAACAGTCCCTTTATCAGTTAATTTTTAGTGATGATAAGGGAACCCTTTATAATATATTTTAAAATCACTAATAATGGACTCAATTTAGAAATGATTTTATTTATCACTAATAAAGGTACCATTTATCATTGCTTCTGAAAGAGCTGATAAAGGGTTCCTTTAGCATCTTTCAAAAAATTACTGATAAAGGGACACTTCATCCGTGCTTTTAGAAGTGCTAAAAAAGGAAAAAAATTATCTCTATATTTATTATTAATGATAAAGGGACCATTTATTAGTGATTTTAAAATCATTTATAAAGGAGAATACTAAGGTGTAATATTAAATTTATAGCACACTACAGAAACATAATAAATAGGTACAAAATACACCAAAAACTACAGTAAAAACAGGTAAAAATAAATATTTTAAATGAAATAAAATTTACAACACAAATAAAAGAAATAAATAAATATATTATATATATTTAAAACATTGGTTTATATAATTACATGAATATATACAAATTATCAATTAAAATCAAAACATTAATGATCTTTTATCTTTGGCCCCATACCCCCACTCATGCAATATCCAAAAAAAACCACCCCTGATGGTGAAAAAAAATCACCTATATAATGAAACAATTATTATGTTAGTAAAAATATAAAGAAATTAATTAAATAAAAACTCTTAAGTTTAAACTAAACTTTTATCCATACCAGGAACATTGTTTATCAAATTGAATTGAGGTTGATTCTTTACCCTCACACCATTTCTTGTTCATCTTCAATCATTATCTTTGTAAAAATTAACTAAATAAGTATAAGAAAAATAATAAATTAATTAATTATGTAATAGAATATGGAATGATAATAAAACAAGCTAGGATTTTTTTCTTGGTTTTTGTGATGTGATGTGCATTTTAAACTAAAACAACACTTATATATTGAAAATATGAACTTATAGTCATACCGATCACACCGTGTGTCTTATTGAGGTGTATCTAATTCCTACATGTCCCAAATGAAATATGGGTCATTTTATTAATGTATAAAAACAATCTGAATAAATTTTCTAGGTTTTGAGTATGTCACTTGTGTTTTTTTACTAAAATGTCATTTTAAATTATAAACACTCACTTTGAGTCACACTGGTCACATCATGTGTCTGTTTGATGTAAGAATAATTCTTACACATCCAAAATGAATTATTAATCATTTTATTAAATTTTCAAAACAATTCGAGTGTGTTTTCTTGGTTTTCAGTGAGTGACACTTTTAGAACTAAAATGTAAATTTTAATGTGATAATGGACATTTTGAGTTATACGAGGCACATCAGGTATCAGATTGAGGTGCAACTGATTTTTACACATAAAAATAACTTATAAATAATTTTCCTAATTTATCAAAACAATTTGAATGTGGTTACTTGGTTCTGAGTATGTCATTTTTCTTTTCTATGAAAATTAATATCATTTTTAAATAAAATGATACACTTGGAGTCATACCGGTCACTCAATGTGTCATATTGAGGTGCACCTAATTAATACACATCAAAAAGGAATTACGGATCATTTTACAAAATTATAAAACAATCCCAATGTATTTTCTTGGTTTTATGTATGTCACTTGTGTTTTTTACTGAAATTTCATTTTAAACTGGAAACACAAACTTTGAGTCATACCTATTACATTGTGAGTTGGTTTGATATGAGACTAATTTATACATGTAAAAAATGCTTTATGAATCGTTTTAATAAATTATCAAGATAATATGAGTGAATTTTTTTCAGTGAGTGATTTTTTATACTAAAATGTCAACTTTAAACTGACAACAAACACTTTGAGTTATACTTGGCACATCGTGTGTCGTATTGAGGTTATTCTGATTCCTATACATCAAAAATGTCTTATGAATCATTTTACTAATGTATCAAAACAACACAATTGAGTTTTCTTAGTTTTGAGTATGTCACCTTTTTTTACAAACGTTAATGTCAATTTTAAATAAAAAAGAAACATTTGGAGTCATATCAGTCACACTGTGCATTATATTGAGGTGAGGATAATTACTAAACATAATAAATAACTTATGAATCATTTTTATAAAGTATAAAAACAATCCAAATGTGTTTGACCTATTTTGAGTTGGTCAGTTGTCTTATTTACTAAAATTAATGTCAATTTTAAATAAAAAGACACACTTGATGTCATATCAGGCACAACATGCATTGGATTTCAGTTCAGTTGATTCTTACACATAAAAAATGACTTATTGATCATTTTCATAAAGTATCAAAACAATCTGATTTTATTTCCTTGGTTTTGAGTATGTCTCTTATCTTTTTTACTAAAATTAAAATCAATTTTAAATAAAAAGACACGCTTAGAGTCATATCTCTCACACCGTGTGTCAAATTGAGGTGTGGATAATCCCTACACATCAAAAATGACTTACAGTTCATCTTCCTAAAGCATCAAAATAATCTGAATGCATTTTCTTAGTTTTTGAGTTTGTCACTTGTATTTTTTACTAAAATTAATGACAATTTTAAATAAAAAGTCACATTTGGAGTCATACAAATCACAGTGTGAATAAAATTGAGGTGATACTAATTCCTACAGATCAAAATTGTCTTATGGATCATTTTCTTGAACTATCAAAACAATTTAAATGAAGTTTCTATGTTTTTGAGAATATAACTTTTATTTTTTACAAAAATGTAATTTTAAACTAAAAACACACACTTGGAGTCATATTGGTCTCATTATGTGTTAGTTTAATGTGAGACTAATTCAAACGCATAAAAACTTACTTATTAATCATTTTGATAAATTATCATGAAATCCAAGTGTGTTTTCTCATTTTACAATGAATGACACTTTTTGAACTAAAATTCTAATTTTAAATAGATAACAAAAAAATTTGAGTCATACTAGGTAAATCTTATATCATATTGAGTTGAAGATGATTATTGAAAAAGAAAAATGGAATATGGATCATTTGAAAAAAGTATCAAAACAATACAAATGCATTTGGTTAATTTTGAGTATGTCACTCTTCTTTTTTACCACAATTAATGTCAATTTCAAATAAAAAGATACACCTGGAGTCATGGTGGTCACACAGTGTGTCGAATTGTGGTATGAATGATTAAGATAGAGAAATTTTTTTATGGAACCTTTCCTATAGTATAAAAACAATATGAATGTGTTTTATCAGTTTTAATTATGTCAGTTGTGTTTTTTTATTAAAATGCAATTTTAATTTTGAAACACATAATTTGAGTCATACTGGTCACATAATTTGTTAGTCGTATATGAGAATGATTCCTCAAGGTCACAAATGATATATTAATAATTTTAAAAAATTATCAAGATAAAACATGTTTTTTATTATTTTTTAGTGAGTGACACTTTTTAAACTAAAGGTTTAATTTTAAATTAATAACGGACACTTTGATTCAAAATAGAAACATCATGCATCAAATTGTGGTGTAGCTGATTTCTACACATTAAAAATGAATTGTGTATAATTATAATAAAGTATCAAACCCATATGAATGTGTTTTCTCAGTTTTGAGTATGTCACTTGTCTTTTTTTACTAAAATTAATATCATTTTTAAATAAAAAAGACACACTTGGAGTCATACCAGTCACACCATGTCTCAGATTTTTATTTGACTGATTCCTACACTTCAAAAATGACTTATGGATCAATTTTAAATTATAAAAACAATATGAATGTTCTTTCTCAGTTTTGAGTATGCCACTTTTCTTTTTTACAAAAATTCAGGTCAATTCTAAATTAAGAGACACACTTGGAGTCATACTAGTCACACCATGTGTCGGATTTAGGTGTAGAGAATTCCTATATGTCAAAAATGACATATATATAATTTTCCTAAATTATCAAAAAAATGAATATGTTTTTGTAATTTTGAGTATGTTTCTTGAATTTTTCTGAAACATCATTTTAAATTGGAAGCATGCACTTTGAGTCATACCAGTCACATCGTGTGTTAGATTGATATGTGGTTGATTCATATATGTCCCAAATGACTTATGGATAGGTTTCCTAAAGTATCAAAACAATATGAATGTGTTTTCTCAATTTTGACTACGTCACTTATGTTTTTTTTACTAAAATGTCATTTTAAAATGGAAACAAGCACTTTTAGTTATACCGGTCACATCATGTGTTAGTTTCACATGATAATGATTCCTACACATCAAAAATATATTTTGAATCAATATTCGAAATTATAAAGACAATATGAATGTGTTTTATTGGTTTTTATTGAGTGAATATTTTTGAACTAAAATGTTAATTTTAAACTGATAATGGAAACATTGGGCCATATCAGGAACATTAGGCATCATATTGAGGTTTGGCTAGTTCTTGCAAATCAAAAATGACTTATGGATCATTATTATAAAGTATAAAAATAATCCAAAAGTTTTTTTTCTCTCAATGTCACTTGTCTTTTTTACTAAAATTAATGTAAATTTTAAATAAAATGACACACTTTGAGTCATACCAGTCACACCATGGATCAAATTGAGGTTATGATAATTCATACACATCAAAAATGAATCTTGGATCATTTTTATAACGTATAAAAACATTATGAATGTGTTTTGTTGGGTTTTAGTGTGTTACTTGTCTTTTTTAATAAAATTAATGTCAATTTTAAATAAAAACACACACTTGGAGTCATACTGGCCTCACCATGCATTATATTGAGGTGATACTAATTAAAATATGTAAAAAAAGACTAATATATCAACTTAGTAAAGTTTAAAAACAATAAAAATGTGTTTTATTTGTATTGATTATGTCAATTTTATTTTTTACTAAAATTAATGTCAATTTTAATTAAAAAGACACACCTAGAGTCATATCGCTTAAATCGTGTGTTATATTGAGGTGAAGACAATTCCTACACATGAAAAATGACATATAGGCTGTTTTACTAAAGTATAAAAATAATAAAAAAGTGTTTTCTCAGTTTTGTGTATGTCACATTTCATTTTTTACTAAAATTAATGTCAATATTAAATAACAATACACACTTTAAGTCAAATTGGTCACACCGTGCATCATATTTAGTTAATGTTGATTCCTAAACATCAAAATGACTTATAGATCATTTTCATAATTATAAAATTAATAAAAAAATGTTTTTTCTCGGTTTTGAGTATGTTACTTGTATTTTTTACTAAAATTAATGTCAATTTTAAATATAAAGACACACTTAGAGACATTTCAGTCACACCTTGTGTTGGATTGTGGTTTGAATGATTCTTACACATCAAAAATTATATATGGATCATATTATTAATATATCAAAATAATATAAATTAATTTTCTCATATTTGAGTATGTCACTTGTCTTTTTTACTAAAATGTCATTTTAAACTAAAAACACAAACTTTGAGTCATACCGATCACATCATCTGTTGGTTTAACATGAGTCTGATTACTAAAAGTCAAAAATAACATAAGAATTATTTTCCTAAATTATGAAAAAAATTGAGTGTGTTTTCTTGGTTTTAGTGTGTGGGACTTTTTGAACTAAAATAACTATTTTAAACTGTTAATGGCCACATTGAGTCATTCCAGGAACATTGAGTATCAAAATGAGATGTAGACTATTCCTACACATAAAAAATGACTTATGGATAATTCTATAAAGTATCAAAACAATCCAAATGTTTTTTCTTGGTTTTGAGTATGTCACTTGTCTTTTCAAAAGTATCATACCAGCCTCACTGTGCGTTAGATTGAGGTGAGGCTGATTCCTACACTTCAAAAAATGATTTAATGATTTTTTTCCTAAAGTATCAAAACATTATTAATGTTTTTGTTTGATTTTGAGTATATAATGTATGTTTTGAACTAAAATATAAATTATAAACAAAAAAATCATACAGTTGTAGTCATATTGATAACACCATGTATCAGATTGAGGTGTTACTGATTGAGTATTTGATATGTATTTTTCATTCAAATATATTAAAAAACCAGAAAATAGAGAGAATTTTCCATTCTGATAGAAATGGAAACTTTCCTCAAACAAAACATGTTTCAGGTAGAATAGGGTTTCCTCTTCCATGAAAAAGGAACATGCTCTTTCATTTCTTCATGATCTCTATGAAAATTAAAAAAATTATTTTATAAAAATGATGAAGAAATTAACTAAAAAATGTAGAAAAAAAGATGAAAAAATAGACTAAAATAATTTTTTTCTAGTTATATATCACTAAACTACAATATAATTATGATTGATTATATGAAACTAAAATACAGGGAATATAGTAAAAATAACATTACCCGAAAAGAAAATACATTGGACCATGGAATATGAAATTAAACTTCCATCAGTGGTCCTTACCACATGACCTTAAACTATATGAAATACCAACCTATATAGATGATCATTACCTATGTGAAATTTCTTTATTAAAGTCACTAAACTATAAATCTCATCATAAATGGTTTTTTTTCAAACTGTATTTCTTACATTAAAGTATATTTTTCCTTCATCACATCATAAAATCATAAAAATATTTTTTCAAATATAATTGGAATTCTTAGTACCATTTTTTTAAATTATGATTCTAGCAATAACATTTTTGATTCACCCACTATGGATACATATGAGATATTTTATAATCTTAATACCCAAAACTTGATTCATTTAATTGCTTTAAAATAATATGGCATTCACACATTACCCAAGATTCCCATAAAAACTTTTATCCATATGGTTTTTTATAAAACTCATATATAAACATTTTTATTCTAATTTTCTGTAAAAAACTAGAATAAAAAATATATATTCCCAGCTTACAATAAACATTAGCGCATCCCTTTATTTATTCCTATAAAAACACAACCATTAGTGTATATCTATTAGTATTAATTGATTGAACTAATATAAATATTTAAATTTTAGTTTTTATAGAAGATAATAAAATATATTTTTCCCTTTCACCGTTATTTAGAGTACAAACTCTATGATAAACCATTTACCTTATTTGATAAAAAAACTTCAATATGGCCCCTTATGTATTTTCAAAAGACACTAAAATCCATTATAAATTTTTTACCCCTTTTTGACAGAATTAAACATATTTATAGACCATTTATAGCATCAAAATGACACTAAACATGATGTATTACTTGTATTTATTTCACAAGAATTTTTGATATTATATCAAGAATCTAATTGATGATTGAATAACCCAAATAATACCACCACCCAACAAAGTGCAACAACTGTATTGTTATTTTCTTATATCATTTCCACCACCAATGACAGAACCCTAGAGAGGAAATTAGTATATTTTTATTCTTAAAATTAAAAGGAAATTAACTAAAAAAAATCAGAAAAAATTATGAGAAAAATAACAAAATAAGTATTTGGAAGTCACCTCTTCATGATGCCAGTATACATTTAAACACCATGTTTTCTTCTCATTTATAAACAAATTGACTTCCTAAATTATAGTTATCTTTGAGAAATAGTTTTAAAAAATAATATATAAGTATTTAGATACTAATGATTCACAACCCAAATATATTTCTAACGTAATATCCCATACTAAATCACAAACAAAGCTGGTAATCACCTATTTTTTTAACAAACATTCTGACACCATGTACGATGCCCACTAATATTTGAAAAAAAAAATTATTTTTTTGAGTATGAATGTCTTCAGAAATATTGGTAGTACTTAAAAAATATAGACAAACAATCAATTAAGAAATATTTATAATTAAATTGTAATTACCTTTGTAAACTACATGTTCAGTGATGCTGGTATTTTCATGTTTTATGTTCTCTCTTATAAATTTGAAAACATAATATCCACAATAGTTTCCATTATCTTTCTTCAAAGACCATAGAAACATTGAAAAAAAATAAGTAAATTATTTTAAAATTTGTTTTGATTGTTAAAATATTTCTATATATACCTTATTATATTTCCTTTTTAAGTGATCCACAAGATTTTTATGTCCATTAACCGACTTCATTCCATGATTTAGTATATATTTAACAATTACCCTATCACAACAAAATTCTTGTTAAAACAAAAAATAAAACTTATAATTCTCTGTTTATCTATAAATTTTGGATTCCATTGTATTAAAAATTCATAATACACATCATGTGTGGTCTCTTTGTTTGATATCCATGCATTGGATCTAAAAAATAAATATTTGGGGTTTCCAGATTGACTGTGATTAGCATCCAATGCTACCTAAAAAATTAAAATGAATAATAAATGAAAAGTTTTTATGTGACTAGATTATTGAGTTTTAACCCTGCATTATAGGCATAAAAAGAGTCTATCATCTGTTACTTTTTTCTCATACACATTGTATATATCATATTTCTTGTTCTTGTTTTCTTCCTTATTCAAATAAGATTCTTGTATAGAAATGATTAAGGGATTAATGAATCCAAATCATGATTCACACTATTTTCCCTTTATATAGTAGTGATATGAAATCTTATAGAAAACATGAATACTTATTAACATTAATGAATATATTAGATCATTTTTTAGATAGAGGTATTATGAAAATATACCTTATGTATGTATTAACAACTGATAATCCTAGCCATTCAAACTTGAGAATCTCATTCATACTCTCGAGAACAGAAGTGTCTTTAATGATAGTTGCAAATATTTCTTCTACATATAGAATTTAAGAAATATTTCTATAGTTAAATGTGGTCTCTTCATGAAGTTTTTATGATAATAAATGTTTATCTAGAGCTGGCAAGGAGAAGGTACTACTAGAAGGTCCTTTTGTTTTCTTGGTTGATTCAATAGACTGTCTTGATCTAACTTTATGTTTCCCCATCGATTTATACATATGTAATACCATACCTCACTTTAGACCTTTTTTCATCAATTTTTATATATTTTCATAATAAAAAAATTGTTAAAGACACACCTCATATATATTTATAAGATTATATGGCCATGATTTGAATGTTCTAATTGTATCATAGACCGTTGTAATATATGGATCATCAAGTAGAACATGCAACTCAGCAGCTAGCTCTTGATCTGCCTCAATCCATACTCTCATGTGATCTTTTCGGAGTTATTTATTATGTATCATGTCTCTTCAGATATTATACACCATAACCCTCACAATAAGGTGATTCATGGGTGTTGAAAGATAGAAATCACATTAATCTTTACCCTATTGAATTTTATTAAAATAAAATTATGAAAAGTTGTTTGATTCACATTTAAGAGAAAGAGTAATGAAAAACTCATTTACTCAGGTAAGGTATAAAGTTTTGGGGAATGACTAGTCTCAAAGTTAGTTGGTTCATTTGGTTCTTCTTGTGCATATTTTGTTTCACCATTGGTTCTCTTTGATCCTTTCTCATATATTGGTCCGCCAATCCATACTGAACAATAATATCATGAAAATAATTTATTTATTCCTTAAATCCTTTAATAATATTATATTCATCTTCTTATGGATTTATTTTCTAGAAATATTCTTTTAGGGACACTCCAAAACCTACTCCTCTAACATGACCATATTTCTCTATCCACTTCAGAGATAATGAAAGTAGTTTTTCTTCCGGTACGGTCATTGATGATTTTTATGTATAAAACATATAAAAAATATAAATATAAATATATATATATTCATGTAACACTATATTAAATCATAATAAATTACTATTATGTCATACATAAACATGTTTCTTATATAGATTTTTTATTTTTATCAACTAGTTATCCCCCATTATTTATGGGAGCCTCCTTCCATAACACATGGTGTGGGATGGTAGTGGCTTAATATTTTGGATCATCAATCTATATACAAAAAAAGAACATATGTTATTTTATATCAAATAAAAAATTTATTATTGATTTAAAATACATACCAATTTCTTCCCTAGTGAAGTGTACCCTATCCTTACTTTGTGATATGGGTACATTGGTCTTGATGTACATTCATTATTTTTAGCACTCATTTGTTATTTCATAAATTAACAAATTTGAATCAAATTGGATAAAATAAATATTGTTTAATAATATATTATCGACTACAATTTACATGAAATGATTTCTCATCATAACAACTGATGAAATAATTCCTTATTTCCTTCTTTAAAATGTGTTCATAACTAACTGGTGGGTGGGGCTTTACTTTCCACCTATAATCTCTAAGATGTAACTTGGTAAGAAGAGTTTGGATGCCTATATGGTATTTATAGAATCCATTAAGGAATATTTATTAAGGATATATTCAAAAATAAATGAACTCTGGAAGGAATAATGAATATTATTTCAATGTTCTGTTATATATTTTTTTAGTAAATTAGAGAAAGTATATCGTAGCATTACCATTTTAACTTTCTAAAGGGTTTCCTTCATTACAGTTTGTACGTGGAACCAAGAATCTATATCCATTAGAACATTTATACTTATTGTGGACACAACATAACTAATGAGCATTGACTTGTTGGGTTCAAAAGGTTTCCTATGTTGATTCCATTTCATCTCAAATTTTATACCCATACTTCTTGCCTTGATAATTTTATTCAAAATTTTGATTCTATGTTGTTATTGTTTTTTCATCAACATGATGTTGATCCACTAATAATTATATAGTTTTAACATTAATTGTATGTTATTACCTATAATTGGAAACATCTTCATGTAAAGAATATATTTCCGATATGAGTAGTCATAAATTTAACATAGATTATGTTAATGTAGTATATAACTATTAATGATATAAGGAAAATCATAGTATATTAAAAAAAACTTTAACCTTCTCATCAAAATCCGTTTTGAAAGGTCTTAGTGATTTATATCCTCTATCTAGAATCCAAATCCACTCTTTGTGGTCCCCTATAATTTACAAGACATTATCTATATTAGGACTAACATGAACTGATTGTGATCAAAAAATAAAATGGTCATCCCTGATTGAATTTTTATCTGACCAATTAGTCTTTTTAGTTTCCAACGGGATAATTGACCAATTATTTTTTCTGGATACAAGACATAAAATACTTTCATTTCTTATGATTCAATTATGAATGGATTGTCCTTTTCCCCTTTCACACTAAAATTCACCTTCAAGAAGCCCATTTCAATAACATTCACTGCACGCCTATTATTAACCAATTTCTAATAGAAAATTAGTGCTTGAAATGTTTTATAATCCAATTTTTATATCAGTTGGATAATGCCAAAATATGACATATTCACATAAATTGGATTTCTATCCTTGGAACCAGATATGTGTATCCCTTCTTCCACAAGCATAACTCTTCTATTTTTCATCATACTACAATAATCATGCACTTTGGTATAGAGTGTGTAACTATTGATTACAAAACCTATATAAGATATAACATTTTGATTTGGTCCCCTAGATATCCCTCTAAGTTGTTCGATAATTTAATTCATATTTTCAGATAAATACTTAGAAATTTGATCTCTGAACCATCGTATAAAATTTTGATTACGTGTATTTTATATCCATCCTTCAGGATTTGATGGATTCAAATCT
The DNA here is from genome assembly GCA_963277665.1 of Viscum album. NCBI lineage: Eukaryota > Viridiplantae > Streptophyta > Magnoliopsida > Santalales > Viscaceae > Viscum > Viscum album. The sequence goes on along the minus strand of OY728146.1, from coordinate 634,186,012 downwards.
CTAATAATTGTTTTGTGGGATTCATTGTATAGATCAACATCTTCACTGTTATATATAATTTAATTGTGTGATTACTCCTGCATTATGATGATTATTGTAACAATATCTCTTTCAAAAATACCTTCACCCATATGGCATCTTCTGTGCCAATAATTTAGAAAACTATTGTTTTCAACATTAGATAGGTAATAAATATAGAATTGAACAGCTTATTCAAAAATATATCATTTTTCAATAAAACATTCTCAATAACTTAGATTCATAAATTACCCTTTTAGAATATTCCTATATAATTAAACCTCTCTAACCAATTGAACCAACAAGTGGACCATTATATCAAAGAATTATGGTGGGAAGAACATATCTAATTCACATAATATGACTGAAACTTCCTTATTCATGATTGGAAACTTCATCGGGTCTATATCTTTACTACATATGGATTTGAATAACAAGAATAACCTAGTTAATATATGTCCTACATTTTTAAGAAGAATAAAATGTGAAGAAACAATAATAAAATCTTGTATCAAATCATTAAAGTAGTGTATTTTAGTCTTTTTAACTTCAAATTATTCATTGACATGACATTCTTGATATTTAATGATTATCCCTCAGGAACTTTGACACCATTAAGAAAAATAAAAAATTGCAATTTTTTCTATCTGGATAGAGTGTAAGATATTGGAGGAAGAAAAGTATTCCCTTTACCCTTCACTGGTGCCAACTCTTCCCTTATCACCATGTCAATCATGTATAACCTATCCTTGATACTATATTTTGTTTTTCTAATAACATTTAATAATATTATAATAACATTATCTAATAAATTTTCTCTATATGCATGATATCAACAAATTTTTTGAAGTAAAAACAATTCAAATACAATAATTCAAATAAAATTAATCTATTTTTTCAAATTTATTTGATAAGGTTTTTCAAAAATGGTTATCCAAAAAAATTGTCAATATATTTTACTTTATAGAATAATTGATAAATGGTTAGAGGATAAAATGTTTTACCTTGTTTGGTATTCCCATGGAATATTTTCATCCTTGATCGATATATATGTTGTTGAGGTAAATACTTCCAATTTTACAAAAACACAATCTTTGAGAAATGTTTCAAGGAAACCAAGTGTGTGGATTTTTCACAAATGTGACACCCCTAAATTTCTTGAATTCTATACCCTAACAAATTTACATAAGAAATAATGTGAATGTCATCCCATAAAACATGTCCATTAATGTGAATTCTTTATTTCTATGACAATCATACATTATAACACATATATCCCACACCAATTTTATATCTTCAATCAATGAATCCAAATATACATCAATATCATTACCAGATTACTTTGGTCCAGATATAAATAGATATAACATAATGTATTTGAGTTTCATGTATAACCATGGAGAAAGGTTATAATTTTAAAAAATAATTTGCCATATACTATGAGTACTATTCTATACACCAAAAGGATTTATTCCATAAGTAGATGTTGTATGAAAAAAATTTCTCAACTCATTTCCAAATTCAAGATACTCAAAATCAATTTTCTTTCACTGAGGAGAATTTGTTGGATAACGTAGGTTCCCATATTTATTTCTTATATCTTCATGTCATTTTAATTTTTTTTATGACTTACTGAATTCCCTATATTATTTTAAATAGTTAAATGATAAGAATGTGCCATACATATTTATAAGGACTTTATTTATTTTTCATGTATCAATCGACACCACACACAAGGAATATTAAAAGTTATTCATGGTCCTTATGAAACAATATGAAATAATTTGGACAATAATTTATTTTAATATATATATCATCCTAATTTAATGTAGAATTAATTTAGAATCATATGTTCAATATGTATTTTAATTTTCTTCTAGTAGTATATCCATCAGGATACCAAGTAGTTAAGTAAATATAGTATCGTTGCATCTGATGCAAAATTTCAAATTATATAACTTCAACATTGATAAAAATGATGTTTATTTAGTACAACCAGTATACAATGGTCTCTTAGAACAATTAATTAACTTCTTAAACAAATTTAGATAATCATGAATTCCATATTCAATTTCCATTTTCATTTCTCCCATGAGATCTTCATCATCATTTACATTGGCATTCAAATCAAATGTTCTATAAATAGTAGTATCATCCCAATTGGTGTGAAATTTTAGTTTTTCCTCATGTTTAGTCCATCATTATTATAAATGGTATATTATTTTATAAATCAAAAGTTCTTACAACTCTTAAAAACTAATTTTTCTGTAATAACAACAACATAAACACATACAAACGATTTGAGAAGGGTTGTATGCATGCTCTATTGCAAACTTAATGAACTATTTAACTCCATATCCATACTCTTTTGTCATACTATTATCATTAATCCATTATAAATTCATATCCATATTATTATGTTTAAAAAATATTCATTTTTTACAAAAAATAAATAAATACAAAAAATATATTCATTATCAAAGGTGAGAGTTATATATATTTCTAATAAGGGAAACCAAAAATTTAATTATTTAAAATAATTTCAGTATGCTTTGAAGAAAATGGTTAATTGAATTTAATAAATTAATTAATCCACTATGCTAGGTGTTATCCACTAAATTCAACAAAAATGATCATAAATAACCAATATGGATTGACTAATACTCAAATTAGTTCAAGAAACATAGTTCCATGTCCTAAAGATTTGGGGGATGAGTCTCAAGACAAAATGGAATATTAACTATTCATGACATGAAGTTTATGAGGATGAAAGTTATATCCATAAAATCTTATTAAATTACCACATTATAATTTACAATTTCAAATCTCATCTATAAAATACTTTTAAAATTCAAAAGTATACTTTTTTAAAATTTAAAACCCCACTTTAAATATATTTCTAAAATTCCACATTAAAATTGAAGACATTTTTTTTCAAAACACTTAATGGTATATGAAACCCCTTTTCTATAAAAACTATTACCATCAAGTGAAAAATTTAAAATCATATAAAAAACCCATTAAAAATAAATTAAAAGTATAAAAAAATTTCCATGGAAATATATATGATTTGAAATGTTTAAAACTTTATAGGTTTACTTTAAAATCACTTCATGAGTTTCAAAACACCAAATCCATTTTAGTTAATTTTATGTGAAAACCTATTTTTTAATTTCATAACCCACTTTAAAATTTAAAACCAATATTCTATTTTCAAAACTAAAATTTAAAATATGCATGACCATAAAAATACAATATAAGTCACCACCCAGTTTAATTAAATCCATGATTATTAAACATTTCATAAAAATTTTATAAAGATAAAAAGAATAAAACATTTTTAAAGGAAATTAATAAATTAATAATTTAAATCCTCACATGATTTTCCTAGACTACCCACCAAAATACCTAAGTTCCCATGGGATTATTTCAAAATTCAATCAAGGGACTATTCATTTATCAAAAACCAGTTTCATAAAATATCACAAAAGAATACACAAATCCTGGATTTCAAATTCCATAATATCTGTTATAAGGACCCGGCCTTAAACATTACATAATATTGAATTATATGAATAATTCACATTGAGGATATTTTTAGGTTTAAGGTTTTAGAGAATTAGGACATAACTATTACATATCAAAAGATTACAAAGTAAACACTTCTACACCATTTCCAATTTTGTTTTCATAAAATAAAAACTCTTGAAAAAAAGAGTCATGTCTAGTTCCAGGTTTTAGACAACACGACTTTTCCTTGATCCCATCCTTGACCCTATTCATCTTTTGGTCTTGTGAAAACATTTCATAACATGTGATGAGCATAAAAATCTCACTAAGGGTTATAAAACAAATAAAGAAAACATTTTCTCATAAATACATAAAAAACATGAACTCTTTTAGTTACCTCATGAACTCATAAGATTTTATGAATAACACATAGAAATCATAAATCATAAAGGTAACTTGTGGCATCCATATCATACTTTCATTATAGTTATCACAGCTACAAATGGAGTTACTTTGGAATACCCATCACAGTAGATTTCTTAAATATCTTAGGAGAAACATTCATGTTTACCTCCATCACGTTACCCAATGAATTTGAGATCTATCTTGGGCTCAACCACCCTAGGTTTATCAAAGAACCACCAGTATACATAAATAACGCCCAATAACCATAACATGATCATAACACATAACATAAATATAAAGGAAAGATAACATTTTCATATTGCAATAAAAAAATATCATTTCAATATATTGAAATAATAAATACATTCTAAAAATCATTTTCAATACCAAAATACATAAAAATAGTATATGGTATTTATTTTTCCTTTGAAAAACATTACGACTTGTTAAGGAAGGCAAAGATCTAATAATAATCGTGGTGGCGGAAAGGTCATTATCACCGCTTATGTAAAAAACATTCCTTTTTTGTCTTTTAGTAAAACACTTCATATAAAAAGATTGCCTTTGAATAAAATGAAAAGTCAAAGGGGTTTATACACCATATAAAATAAAGTCGTGTATAAAACTAAAAATGCCTTAATGAAAGAAGATTGAGACGAATTCCCATACCTCGTGTCCGACTTGACTCGATCGTTTTTTAATCTCCTGAATAATAAACTAAAATTAATTTATACTTGATTAAGAACCTTTTTCATGTTTATTATTCCTTTTATATCACTTATTACCATGTTATAAACTTCATGTAATCATTTAAGTTAATAACGTCCATTTTGTCGATATTTGCTACTTGAGTCAAAAATGAACAACTTATATTTACAAGTTGCCCAAGTGGTCAATAGTTCATTATATCCAGAATGATATTCATGATTTAGATATCATATATATCATATATATATGTCTAGTATATACATGTATTTATAATAATACATAACTTTTGGAGGTAAGAAATGAAATGCACCGTTCATGGAGACGGTAAGTCGTACGTATGCATGAACACTACCTTCATTTCTATTTAGTATTTTAATGGAGTTTAAACCATAATTATACATAGGTATATTATAATTACATTATAATATCATATATAATATCATTAACTCTATCCTTTATACATCCCACATAAGGAATTAACGAGTCACGTCACTTTGAGGGGGCGGTAGTCCGCACTTCCTCATATGAGATTATTGTATTTACCCACTATGGAAACCATAAAGGCTTGATATAATTGGGAAGTACAGAAGCATAAGGAAATCATAAACATAATATATATCATATATAAATATAGTTCCATTATAATGGCCACCATGAGAGGCGGTAAGATGTAATTGAACAATCATCGTTTCGTGAGGCGTTAGTTTTCCATCCACAGAAACATTATGTTCTTCATCCATTATATGGAGGTGTGTGTAAGTGTAGTTGGAATATTTATAATAACAACATAATAGTATATTGAGGATACTGGTTTTGTTACAAAATAAATGAATAAAAAGAGGTTAGGGGTTGGGGAAGTAAAATAAAAGAAAACAATTTAAGAGAAATCATTATCTTTAATTTGGGTAACTTCCTTTGGATTGAACTAAAAGGAATTCTTGAAGTGCCTTCTTCCTAAGGTAAGGATTTTAGGGGGAGGAGAGGGATGTATGGAGATTAATTGGGAATAGGTTGGATGAGACAAATGTCTTGATAGGTGTTAGGAATTGGTTAGAAGTGGTCTCCTATTATATGGTTGAGGAGGGGCTCTTTAGGAAAGTGTGAAAACATTATTTTATTATAAACAAATATTCAGTTTCAAAAGGTCCAAAAATCATTGTAGTCGAAGATAAGATGACTCATCGTAGAAATAAAATCATCTAATAGGAATTTTACAGGTTTTGGATAATATTTTAATCATTAGAATTTTATTTATTTAAATCATTTATTAGTGAGGTAAATACTGCATCATTATTGTGTCATAAATAATTTAATTTATTTGATGTCTAAAAATAATAAAAAAATAAAATGATGTAGGAAATATTTTTATATTTTCCAATGAATTTTTATAGTCAAAAAGATAATTTATATAACCCCTTGTAAAAATTAATTTACTAAAAGATATTTGCTTTTGTCATTTTTGCCTTTACTTTAAATTAATTAATATGAATTGTCATTATCACTCCCAAGTGGCTCAATGGGGTCCCAATATCGACCCAAAGATGCCTATGGTCGTGAATTACTCAACCAATAATGTATGGTCATGTTTTAAGGTAATTTTGAATTATTATAATATTCTTTTTACCATGAATTACCCTATTTATCTTTAACCGCGGTAAATAAAAGTCAAAAGTTACTATTCACCAAAAAATATTTTCATCTTATTAAACCTAATTTTAAAACCTAATAACAATCATGTATGTAGGATTTTCAAAATTCAATTCATAGAAGTTGTAAAATTTCATTTAAATTAAAAAGTCCGTTTTTAACCACTACTATGTTGTTTCACCATTCATCAAAAATTAATGTTTTTCAGAAAAATACCAAAAATAATCTTAAGAATTATTTGATATTATGAATTCAAAAGTGATGTTTATTTTTCCAAATTCAAAACTTAAAAGTTTCATTAATTGATTTTAAAATTCCCTTTGTTATGACAAATAGTGTTTTTTAAGAAACAATAACTATCAAAAGATTGACACTTGTTTATGTGCAATTTCAAAGTGAAATTAATTACAATGACCAACATTGGATTAAATGGTAAAAATATATTATAATTACACTTTAAAACCAATTAAAAATATAATCTAACCATATAAATAAATTAGATTAAAGGCACTTTTGAAATAACATACAATATTTTCACTATTCATTAAAAATTGAACTTTATCCAAAAAATCCCAAAAATTTAAACAAAGTAATTTTTGTTGCCCCAGTTCTAAAGAAGGATTTTATTTGGTTAATTAGAATGTATTAAAGTGACCAAAACTATATTTAAGGACGGTTCTCCATTAAAAGGTAGTAAATCGACCTTTTAATGTAAATTATGCTTAAAATTAGATTCATTCATATTTTAAGTCTCTAACTTTTTATTGGATAAATGTAAATACATTAAACAATCATTTATAATAATATTGAAGTTTGTTTTGCTCATTCCCGCCAATACAACATCTTGGACTTAACTACCATTTAAAATAATAATATTATATTATTAGTGTGCAACATAAGATTTCAAAGAAACTCGTTGTTGCGTATCGGGTACGCTATCAAACATAGAAACCCATTTAAAGTAAAATTAATATTTAATTAACAAATATTAATAAATATGAAGATATTGTATTCTTCATTTACCTGGGATGTTATATCCTTCTCCCCTTTTGGAAATTTCATCCTCGCAATTTTCATTCACTTATCAAAATAAGTGGAGGTATTTATCCCTCATAGCATTTTCAGATTCCCACAATGCCTCTTCAACCATATGGTTTTCCCACAAAACCTTTACCTGGTGAATTACCTTATTCCATAGCACTTGTTGTCTATGGTCAAGAATATGAACTGGTTGTTATTCATAAGAGAGATTCTCTTCCAACTGAACTACCTCTGGGCTCAAAACATGAGATGGATCTAGTATATACTTTCTCAACATTGAAACATGAAAAACATTGTGTACTTGGGATAAACTTTGAGGTAAAGCCACTATATATGCAACTGATCCAACTTTCTCCAGAATTTCATAAGGTCTAATGAACCTTGGACTCAAATTTCCCTTATTACCAAAACACATTACACTTTTCCATGGAGAAACTTTGAGAAAGACATGATCACCTACCTCAAAAAAGATCCTTCCTCCGGTTATTTGCATAACTTTTCTGTCTGCTCTAAGATGTTCGCATGTGCTTCTGAATCAACTGAACTTTCTTTGCCATCTCTTTTACCAATTCTTGTCCCATCAGCTTCCTTTCACCTACTTCATCCAAAAAAGATGGAGTTCGGAAACGCTTTCCGTATAATGCCTGAAAAGGAGCTGTCTGCATACTAGAATGAAAACTATTATTATATGAATATTCAACCAAAGAATGATGTTAGTCCCAACTTCCCTAATAATCCATCGAGCTAGCACATATCATATCCTCCAAGGTCTGAATTGTGCGTTTTGACTGCCCATCTTATTGTGGATGAAAAGTTGTACTAAAATTTAATTCAGTACCCAATGACTTCTAAAGGCCTTTCCAAAAGTTAGAAGTTATCCAGAGATCATGATCAGATACAATGGAGAGGGGAAATCCATGCAAACTGAATATATCTTTAACATACAATCGAGAAATTTGATCTAGAGACAATGTATCTTGAATAGGAAGGAAATGAGCATATTTAGTCAATCGATCAACTATAACCCATATTGAATTACTACCTCGAGATGTCTTCGGTAATCTAACAATGAAGTCCATGGATATATTTTCCCATTTCCACTCTGTCACCGGTAGAGGCTGAAGCATCCCTTTTGGTAACTTCCACTCTGCTTTAACCTGCTAACAAGTCAAACACATCATAGTAAAATCAACAATATCTCTTTTCATTCCATCCCACCAGTAATACTCACGGAGATCTCTGAACATCTTAGCACTGCCAGGATGAACTGAAAACAGAGAACTATGAGATACACATAACAAATCATTCTTCAACTTTGAATCACAAAACACACATAATATCTTCTAAAACCTCAATACACAATCATTTTCAAGATTAAAATTAGGCAACTTACCCTTTGGAACCAACTCAACCTTTTTCTGCAACTCATTGTCTTCTTTCTGTGCTTTCTTTACTCTCTCTAATAGAGATGATCTCATTAACACCTGATATAAAAAAGAACAATTTAATGCACCAAAAACTTCTATACCATAATTCATCAAATCAAAAAACAAAGTATCTTGATCCAAATGTAGTATGGTTAATGAATAATCACTTTTTCAACTCAAAGAATTAGCCAATTTGTTTGCTTTTCCTGGCCGGTAATGGATCGTGCAATCATAATCCTTGATTAATTCCAACCATCTCCTCTGTCTCATGTTCAATTATTTTTGAGTGAATATATACTTTAAATTTTTTTGATCAATATATATTTCACATTTTACTCCATAAAAAAGATGCCTCCAAATTTTTAAAGCAAAGACAACATCAGCTAATTCCGAATCATGTGTAGGGTAATTTAACTCATGTGGTTTCAACTGATGTGAAGCATAAGTAATTACCTGATCATTCTGCATTAGGACACAACCAAGTCCTTTCAATGAAGCATCACTTTAGATAACAAAATCACCATTTCTGGATGGTAGTGCCAAAACTAGAGCATTCACCAATCTCCTTTTCAATTCTTAAAAACAATCATCACATTAATTTGTGCAGATGAACTTAACACCTTTTCGAGTTAACATAGTCATTTGACTAGATAACCATGAAAAAATGTCAAAAAACCTCTAATAATAACCAACCAAACCAAGAAAACTATGAATATCAGTTATATTTGTGGGTCTTGGCCATTCTTCAACAACTTTTGTTTTAGCAGGATCAACAGTTATGCCATTTTTTGAAACAATGTGACCAAGGAAAAAAAAATTTGTAACCAAAACTCACACTTCTTGAATTTCCCATAAAGTATATTTTCTTTTATGTTTTGCAATATAACCCTTAAATGACTTTCATGCTCCTCTTTAATTTTAGAATAAACCAAAATATAATCAATGAACACAACCACAAACATATCCAAGAACTCACGGAAAATTCTATTCATAAGATTCATGAATACAGCACATGCATTGGTTAACCCAAAAGGCATAAATAAAAATTCATAATGGCCATATCTAGTACGAAACATGGTCTTTGGAATGTCTGCTTCCTTTACTTTCAACTGATGGTACCCCGATCTCAAATCAATCTTTGAAAAATACTGAGTTCCCTAGAGCTGATCAAAAAAATCATCGATATGAAGCTAAGGATACTTATTCTTAACAGTGATGTTATTCAATGTTGTATAATCAATGAAAAGTATCATTGAACCATATTTCTTTTTAAAAATAAAAATAGGAGCACCCCATGGTGATGTGCTAGGTAGAATGAAACCTTTATCTAATAACTCATACAATTGCTTATTTAGCTCTAAAAGTTCAATTTGAGACATTTGATAAGGGGGTTTTGAAATTCTCTTAGAATCAGGAACTAAGTCAACAGTAAATTCAACTTCCCGATCAAGTATAATACTAGACAACTCATCAAGAAAAAAATCAAGGTACTCATTTACCACTGGCACATCATTAATCTGAACAGTTCCTTTATTTTCAACATTATGTGCAAGGTAACATTCATTTCCATCTTTTACTAGTTTCTCAGCATCCTAATATGTTGCCAAAAGCAATGGTTCATTTTTGTATACAAATTGAAAATCATTATGAAAGGAAACATTTTTAGCTCTGTAGTCAATGTTAACATGATGAACAGAAATCCAATCCATACCCAAAATAACATCATACTCTACTAGAGGCAAATCAATAAGGTTTGCAGGTAGATTCTTTCCGCACACAAGGACATGAATGTTCTTATGTTTTCTTTTTGTCTCAACATTTCCTCCTTGTGTTTTTACCATAATTTCTTTATTCATATCTTGATATGGAATTCCCAATTTACAAGAAAACTTCTCAAAAATGAAAGAGTGTGTAGACCCTGAATCAAACAACACACTGGCATAATCTGAACAAACAAACAGGGTACCTGATACAACTTCATTTGATGGCCCAACATCTGATAAAGTAGTTACAAAGGATTTCACCACCCCTTTCTAATTGTAGTCTAGCTACTTTCCTTCAGTTCAGTTCATTGTTGGACACTCATTTGTATAATGACACATTTCATTGCACTTAAAACATTTTACTGAATGTAAATCATATTTTGTCTTACCATTACCCAGATCTTTTCCAGTGCAATTACGTGCCTTATGTCCCATTTTACCACATCGGTAGCACTTACCATAATTCAAAAGACATTCCCCTGCATGCTTTTTACCACAATTTTCACAAACTGTAAACTTAAGTTTCTTACCATCAGACTTTTTTGAAGAGTTCTTCCCTTTCGCCTGCCACCTCGACCTCTTGTTCTGTTGTTTTTAAAAGAATACCTGATCATAGGTAAACTGCATTTCCACCTTCTCCACACAAAGAACCAGTTTTTCATAACTTTCGAACTCAAGAGAAGATAAAGCCCTTCAATAATTTGTCTTTAATCCTGATTAAAAATAGTTTATTTTACTATCAAGATCTCATATGAAATTTGGAGCATACCTTTCCATTCGAGTGAATTTTTTTTCATAAGAATCCCCTGAGTCATCCTCCTGCCTCAATTCCAGGAATTTTTTTTCCATTCTAAGACGAACCACCTTAGGAAAATATTTCTCAAGAAACATACCTTTGAACTCATCCCAATCAAGATAATAAATATTCTCACTATCCTTGATATTTTTCATCATTGACCACTACTAATCAGCTTCACCTTCAAAAAGGTAAACAGCGAGACTAACCTTTTTATTTTCTAAACAACCCATGACATCGAAAATCTTTTCCAGTGCTTTAATCCACCCTTCTGCTAACACCAGATCAAATGATCCTCTGAATGATGGGGGATCTTTCCTCATGAAATGCTCCACTACTGACATGTTCCTATGTGGTTGATCTGGCTGATCTCATGCATGGAAACCACAACTATTTATAGCCTGAGTCAACTGTTCCATCACTGCAACAAACTGTTCATTTCTGATTCTGACCATCTCAGGTTTCTAATTTGGAAGGTTGTATTCCTCTTGATGTTGTCCCGACATATCTACCCTGTTTCCTCGGTGGAAAACCATTCTAAACACAAAAATATCTTAGGCGAAGGAACATGGTAATCTGGAAATGATATATGATTTCAATATTAACATAAATTACTTTATGGATATTAATTTAACGATACCCTAACTCCTAAAGTTATCTAAACTGACCTCTGATACCAACTATAAGGACCCGACCTTAAACAATACATAATATTTAATTAAATGAATAATTCACATTGAGGATATTTTCAGGTTTATAGTTTTAGAGAATTAGGACCTAACTATTACATCTCAAAATATTACAAAGTAGACACTTCTATACAATATCCATTTTTTTCATTAAATAAAAACTCTTGAAAAAAAGAGTCATATCTAGTTCTATGTTTTAGACAGCATGACTTTTCCCTAATCCCATCACTGACCCTATTCATCTTTAGGTCATGTGAATACTTTTCAAAACTTGGGATGAGCATAAAAAGATCAGTAAGGGTTATAAAACAAATAAAGAAAAAATTTGTTCATAAATACATAAAAAATATGAACTCTTTTACTTACCTCATGAAATCATAAGATTTTATGAATAACAGATAGAAATCAAAAATCATTAAGGTAACTTTTGGCATCCATATCATACTTACATTGTAGCTATTGCATCTACAAAGGGAGTTACATTAGAATATCCATCACAGTATATTCTTTAAATCTCTTAGGGGAAGCATTCACGTTTACCGCCATAAGATTACCCAATGCATTGGAGAGTTATCTCAGGCTCACCCGCCCTAGGTTTATCACGGAACCACCCATATACATAAATAATTCCCAAGAACCATAACATGATCATAACACATAACATAAGTATAAAAGAAAGATAACATTTCCACATTGAAATAACAAAATATCATTTCAAGATATTGAAATTATAAATCCATTCTCAAAATCATTTTAAATACCAAAATACATAAAAAGAGTATATGGAATTTATTTTTCCTTTTAAAAACATTACGACTTGTTAAGGAAGCCAAAGATCCAATAATACTCGCGGCGGTAGAAAGGTCTTTGTCACCGCTTACGTAAAAAAACATTCCATTTTTTTTTTAGTAAAATGATTCATATAAAAATATTCCATTTGAATAAAATTAAAATTCAAAGTGGTTTATACACCATATAAAATAAAGTCATGTATAAAACAAAAAATGCCTCAATGAAAGAAGATTGAGACGAAGTCCCCCACCTCGTGTCTGACATGACTCGATCATTCTTTAATCTCCTGAATAATAAACTAAAGTTAATTTATAATTTATTAAGAACCTTTTTCAAGTTTATTATTCCTTTTATATCACTTATTACCATGTTATAAACATTATGTAATCATTTAAGTTAATAACATTCATTTTTTCGATATTTGGTACTTGAGTCAAAAATGAACACCTTATATTTACAAGTTTCCCATGTGGTCAATATTACATTATATTCAGAATGATATTCACGATTTATATATCATATGTATCTAGTATATACATGTATTTATAATAGTACATAACATTTTGAGGTAAGAAATGAAATGCACCGTTCATAGAGATGGTAAGCCGTACGTACGCATGATCGCTTCTTTCATTTCTATTTCATATTTTAATGGAATTTAAAACGTAATTTTACATAGGTATTTTATAATTACAGTATAATATCATATATATTATCATTAACTCTATCCTTTATACATCACACATAAGGCATTAACGAGTCACGTCACTTGGAGGGGGCGGTAGTCCGCACTTCCTCAAATGAGATTATCATATTTACCCACTATGGAAACCAAACAGGATTGATATAATTGAGAAGTACAGAAGAATAAGGAAATCATAAACATAATATATATCATATATAAATAAAGTTCCATCATAATGGCTACCATGCGAGGTGGTAATATGTAATTGAAAAATCATAGTTTCGTGAGGTGTTAGTTTTCCATCCACAGAAATAGTATGTTCTTCATCTATTATATGGAGGTGTGTGTAAGTGTAGTTTGAATCCTTCTCATAAAAACATCTTAGTATATTTAGGATACTGTTTTTTTTACAAAAAAAAGGAATAAAAAGAGTTTAGGGGTTGGATTAGTAAAATAAAAGAAAATAATTTAAGGGAAATCGTTACCTTTAATTAGGGTAACTTCCTTTGGTTTGAACCAAAATAAATTCTTGAAGTGCCTTATGCCTAAGGTAAGGATTTTAGGGAGAGGATAGGGATTTAGGTAGATTAATTGGGAAAATTTTGGACTAGAAAAATGGCTTGATAGGTGTGAGGAATTGGTTAGAAGTGGTTTCCTTTTATAAGGGGGAGGAGGGGCTCTTTAGGAAAGTGTGAAAACATTATTTTATTATAAACATATCTTCGGTTTCAAAAGGTCCAAAAATCATTATAGTAGAATATAAGATGACTCATGGTCTAAATAAATTAATCTAATAGGAATTGGATAGGTTTTGGATAATATTTTAATTATTATAATAATTTTATTTAAATCATTTATTAATGAGGTAAATACTGCATCATTATTGTATAATAAATAATTTAATTTATTTGATGTCTAAAAATTATAAAAAAATATCATGATGTAAAAATAATTTTATATTTACAATTAATACTTATAGTCAACATGATAATTTATATAACCTCTTTTAGAAATTAATTTACTAAAAGATATTTTTTTTTCATTTTTTCCTTTACTTTAAGTTAATTAATCTAAATTGTCATTATCACTCCCAAGTGGCTCAATTGGGTCCCAAAATCGACCCAAATATTCCCATGGTCGTTAATTACTCAACCAATAAGGTATGGACAAGTTTTAAGGTAATTCTGAATTATTATATTATTCTTTTTACCTTGAATTACCCTATTTACCTTTAATCGCGGTAAATAAAATTCAAAAGTTACTATTTTCCAAAAATTATTTTCATCGTATTGGACCAAATTTTAAAACCTAATAACAACCATGTATTTCGGATTTTCGAAATTCAATTCATAGAAGTTGTAATATTTCATTTAAATGAAAAGTCTGTTTTTATCCACTACTAAGTGGTTTCACCATTCATCAAAAATTGAAGTTTTTTAGAAAAATACCAAAAATTCAGCTAAAGAATTATTTGATATTCTGAATTCAAAAAAAGAAGTTTATTTTTCCAAATTAATAACATAAAAGTTTAATTAATTAATTTTAAAATTAATTCCCATTGTTAAAACAAATGGCGTGTTTTTAAGAAACAATAACTAACAAAAGATTGACGCTTGTTTATGTCCAATTTCAAAGTGAAATTAATTACAATGACCAAAATTGGATTAAATGTTAAAAATATATTCTAATTAAACTTTAAAACCAATTAAAAATATAATCTAACCATATAAATAAATTATATTAAAAGGCACTTTTGAAATAAAATACAATATTTTCCCTATTCATCAAAAAAAATGAACTTTATCGGAAAAATCCCAAAAAATTACACAATGTAAATTTTGATGTCCCCATTCTAAAGAAGGATTTTATTTGGTCAATTAGAATGTATTAAAGTGACCAAAAGTACATTTAAAGAGGGTTCACCATTAAAAGGCGGAAAATCGACCTTTTAATGTAAATTATGCTAAAAATTAGATTCATTCACATTTTAAGCCTCTAACTTTTTATTGGATAAATTTAAATACATTTAACAATCATGTATAATCATATTGTAATTTTTTTTGTTCATTTACACCAATACAATGGCTAGGAGTTAACTACCATTTAAAATAATAATATTATATTATTAGTGTGCAACGTAAGATTTCAAAGAAACCCTTTGTTGCGTATTAGGTACGCTATCAAAAATAGAAACCCCTTTAAAGTAAAATTAATATTTAATTCAAAAATATTAATAAATATGAAAATATGTTATTCTTCATTTACCTGGGATGTTACAATGGTAACAACCCAAACTTTCTTTAATAAAAATTCCTATTGATCTAATTAAATGTATTATTCTGGTTATATAAAATGTAAAATTCCTTGGTTTTATGTTTTTGGATTTTAGAATACTGTTAAGAATTGTGACCATTTCTAATATAATCTTTGAATAGTGATCACATGATTAGTATAAATATAGGGATTTAACAAATCCAATTTACTGATAAAAAGGAAGTGATGTTCTCATCCAGTAGACTTGCCTCGTACGAAGCCCATTTTTTAGAGCTTGGAATGGATATGGAATCATTGGGCTTCGCTCTTGACCCATCCCAAGTCGAGCTTGACCATATTAAGCTTGAGCGGAACTGACTACGGGAGAAGTGGAAGTTAACAGAGATTACCACCCAAGTGATGTTATCTAAGCCACCCCAAGAGTCTGTCACCATCGTACACCTTACCCTTTGGTCTTATGCGGGTGTTATAAGGGGTTATTTAACAATACACTAACACTGTGACTATGTACATTATTTTTTTATAAAGAATGTGCATTCATTTTATTATTATTACTTCGTAAATATTTTTTAAAGCATAAATACTATTTTTAGTTAATATTCAAATAAGAAATATATTTTGATGAATTAATGGATTTTTTAATTAAATGATATTTTAATAAAATATTAATAATTTACTTTTTGTTAAATATAAATGATCATTCAATTTTTTATGATTACAATTGTAATTTTTAATAAGGTTTGAAGGCTGTTTTTGTCAAAACCAATGAATTTTCTGTAAATGTCAGTTATTATTTTAAAAGTAAAAAATTAATATATTTATAAAATTATTTAGATAAAATGAATATTATTTTTGGAATCAGGATGTAGAAAATATCCAATGGTGAATTTTTCACAATTTTCTGAGATAGTCAAATATTTGGGTAAAAATTAAATGCTGTTTAAATATATAATGTATTTTATGACATTATAATGACCCAATAGTGATGTAATAAAATAATATAAACATTATTTTCGTCTAATATATGTTTTAAAGATAAAATAATGTGAATTTGGGTTTTTTGATTTACTTTACAATGCTTTAGTGGACCCTTCAATGCTTATAAAACATTTTGTCTTTTTAAATTGTTTTCCTTGAGAGTGTGACTCAACTCCACATAAGAAACCCTATTATTTTAATATGTTCTGACATTTTCCTCATAAAATATTGTTTTCCACTCATTTTTGGTGAAAACCATGGTCAAAAACCATGGTATGGTTTGTGGTTTTGATTAGATTAATGTGAGGTGTCCCAAACCAAAATAAAAAATAATTCCCTCTCCTTTTCTATATAAACCCACCCAAGATCTCACTTACTCTTCACTAAAAGCCTTTGGAGTTTGACCAAACCCTTCCTTATTATCTCCAGAATCCTCCCAAGGTTCCCCAAGCTCCCAAAAAGCATATCTCAAGCCTCTCCCAAGCCTTTGGGATAACACTTCCATGTAAGTGATTTCTTCCTTTCTCATTTTTGTCAAATTTTCTTTAACTTGTGATGCCCTTTTGTTTTATATTAAAAATATTGGGATATGATTTATAACCTCCACCATACTTCACTATTTATGTTTGGATTATGGGAGACCCCTTTATCTCTCATTAATGTGTCCCATGTACACCTCTTACCATGCCGAAATTCCGTGAGGGATTTCTCTCTCCTCTTCTACATCCAAGTAATTATTTTGTATTATGCATCTAAATTCTGTTATGTTTTTTGGTACATGTATCTATATGACCCCATTACTGTACATTTCATGTAAATATTATGAGACACCCCTTTATATCTCATCAGCCATTTTTTTATGAGTTCTTATCTCACGTCGTTATGCTGCCGAAATTGCACTACGATTTTCCAAGCCAATGTCACTGTGTTGTGAATACCATGCCCATTTATCTATCAAGGGTATTCACCTTTATGCACATTTACTTATTGACTATAAATATTCATGTATGCATTACACATCCCTTTATCATGGAATAAATTATGATGATTGATTTCATGTTGTATGATCTATGTGGAACACTTATGCATGAAATGAAATGTTTAAGAAAGGGTGTGTCCTGATAGCACTCCAATGCATTCAGTAAAGTATAGTATCATGATAAATCAAGTGAAATGGGTGTTTAATCATTCCAATTAAAGTGCAAAGAGGGTTTACCCATGCTTCATATGTAGTGAGTGTTTACTCATGCTCCATGTACAATGAGCCTTGGCTCATGCTAATTCCTTGTTAAGTGTTATTTCCACATTTACATGTTATGATTATCATTATTTGTCATGAATTTATGTTCATGTTTCTATTTTTATACATTGATATACCTATTGTCTAACATGTATTGTATTACTCATGTTATTCCATTTTTATTCCATTACTGGGCTTTATAGCTCACCCTTTTCTTATGCATGTCATCGGGTTATCCCATGCAATGCTAAGTACGAGGGAATATAGTGGTCATATAAAGGATGTTTTCAAAAAATATGTTGTATTTCATGTTTTAAGATGTTATTTAATGTTACTAAGCCCCAAATACACTAGACCTCTTGATATTCTATGTTTTATCAAGTGAAGAGTTTATGTAAAAAATCATGTTTAAGTGTATAATAAAAGCAGGGTTGTTAAAAACATATATTCAAGAATCAACATCAATAGGGTTTTTCAAATATTCATGATGTTGATAAATATTTTCCAAAAGGTCATGAGGTGTTATATGGAGTCTGTTTCTGATATCAAGCTCAGGTTTGATTTTAATATTTTTAAGTGTGATTCGAATTGATGTTTCTCTAGTACCAAAGGTGAGTGAATGATAGTAAATATGGTTTTTGTTTAAGAAGTAACCAACTATGAAGTTACACCATGTTTTAAGTTTGTACATTTTTGTGGGTATTTAAAAGATCATGGGATGATTTTGGTTGTTTATGAATTGTGAAGAAGTGATGAGATAGCACATCGATGGGTGTAATTGAACATTTTTAGTGAAAATTTTGCAAGAGGAGGACCAAAAAATGTTTTTTTTCATGAGATTAGGTAAGGTGAGATGGAAACCACATTTCATGGGTTGTTCACATTATATATTTATGTTGGGTTTATTTTGTGAAGTTTGTTAAACATTTTTACGTTCTTTAAAATTAGTTATTTTGCGAAATTAATGCTTGGACTTGTCTTATTTAATTATTTAGATTATTTCATTTACATAAGTTCATTATTAGAAATTCTGTAAGCTCTAAAACATTTTAACATACATAAAGGAATGTATCTATAATATTTTTGGGTTATGTTACCATGATTTATTTTGATAAATTAACCAAAATTTTCACATGTCTTCGAACTTTTTTCCAGAAAATAAATTACTATTTAGTACATATTTATGTTCTGATAACTTGAGTACTTTTATTAAACCTGAATTTAGATTTATATTATTATTTTAAATAGTATAAATTTACTTAGTTAAGTATTGCCTTTTCAACCTTTATATAATAACCTTAGAACAATTATGAACACATATAATCTATATATTCCCATATAGGTGTGTATGTATTGTGTGAGCTAAACATGCATAATAAGATTTCACCTATTATCCACCAATCACATCATATAAGAATCAAATAAAAATAATCCATACACATCCCATAAAAGGTATATAGCCTATAGAAAACACTAACCCAAGGGTTTCTTAATAAGGGTGTTAAAATCATAACAAAACTTTTCTTATTAAAGTGACAACATGCCTTTGAATAGTAAATGGGTGAAATTATTATTACAAAACCATCCTTGTTATAAACTAAGCAAACTAATTATCAATTACCAAGAAATATGGTTTGAAATAAATATGGACAATATGTTTTAATTATTTTAATAAAATCCAACCATGATTGTGACATCCCAAGTAAGTAATGAATAATAGATATTTTTATCTATGCCTATTAATGAATTAGATAGTGTTTTAGAGGCTTAAAATGAAAATAAATACAATCTTAAGCATGGAAAACACTAATATTTTTTAAAAGATTGTTTTACTGCCTTTTGATGGAAAACCATTTTTAAATCTATCTTTTGACAATTTTATAAGATATATTTGTCAAAATAAACATATTCATTATGATTGGGACATTGAAATTTACATTGGATAAAGTTTTGGTATTTTTCTGACAATGTTCATTTTTTTAATGAATAGTGAAAAAATACTGCATTTTACATCAAAACTGTTTTTTAATTTAATTTAATTATATGGTTAGATTATCCTTTTAATTGGTATTAAAGTGTAATCTGAATATATTTTTACCATTTAATCCAATGTTGGTCATTAGGATTAATTTCACTTTGGAATTGGTCATAAACTAATGCCAAACGTTTCATAGATATTGTTTCAAAAAAACCCGCTATTTGCTTTGACAAAGGGAATTATTTTTAAATCAATTATTGAAATTTATGTGTTTAGAATTTGGTAAAATGGATTAAATATTTTGAATCAGAAGGTCTAAATTATGTAATTAAGACTCTTTTATTTTTGGACATTATGAATAGTAACGATGGTAATTATCTTTAATTATCTTGATTAATGAGTAATCAGGTAGTTAAAGATAATAAAATGATATCATTATAATACAAAAAGACCACAACATGTGTCCTAATGATACTGTTTGTCTCATGTCCGACCATGGGATGCCTTGTTCCAAACTTGGGGGCCCCATGGAATCACTTTTGTGAGAAAGTGACTTTTTATCTTTTTATTTTTAAAGAATGTTAAATGTGACAAAGAATGTATCTCCAAAGTAAAATATTTTTAATTTTGTCTACATAAATTATCTTCTGTACTATAAATATTCATTAGAAAGGTAAATATATTTCCTACATCATAGTATTTTTTTCATAATTTTTAGACTTTAAATAAATTAAATTATTTATGACATCATGATGATGCAGCGATTACCTCATTAATAAAGGATTTAAATAAAATGAAATGATAATGTAAACTATATGACCTAAACTTGTCAAAAACCTATTGGATGGGTGTATTTATAACCCTTATCACCTTACCCTCGAATTATATCAATGTGGGACCTTTTGAATCCGAAAATCATTTTCAAATAAAGTAACATTTCTTTACTTTCCAAGAGTGCCCCACCTCTCCTCTTATAAAAGGCCCCCACCTCTACCTCCTTACCCAAACTCCCAAAGACTTTGGCTCGGCCAAACCCTTCCCATTTTGTCTCTCAACTTCCCTCTTTTACTCTTTAAAGCCTCAAATTGGGCAGAAGTCTTCCCAAGGAAGCCTTTGAGCTCAAACCAAAGGGAGTTACCCGATTTTAAGGTAATGTCTTCACTTGAGTCCTTTTGTTTTATTTTGCTTCTCCAACCCCCTAAACTCTTTTTATTCATTTATTTTGTAATAAATACAGTATCTTAAATATACTAGGATGTTTTTATAAGAAGTATTCAAGCTACACTTACACACACTTACATCTAATGGTTAAAGGACATACTGTTTCCGTGGATGGTGAATTTATGCCCCCCGAAATGATGATTGTTCAAAATTCTTCTAACACCTTAAAAGGTGGCCATTAAGATGTCACTATATTTATATATGATATATAATATGTTTATGTTTTCCTTAAGCTTCTTTATTTTTCATTTTGGGCATACCTTTATGGTTTCCATTATGGGTAAACGCGATATCTTCATTTAAGGAAGTGCGGACTACCGCCCCCTCAAAGTGATTTTATTCGTTAAATACCATATGTGGGACGTATAAAGGATGGAACTATGATATTATATATGATATTATACTGGAATTATAATATACCTTTTTATCATTATGATTCCATTCTATAAAATACAAAATAGAACTGAAAGTAGCGTTCATGCGTACGTACGACTTACCGTCTCCATGAACGGTGCATTTCATTTCTTACCTCTAAATGTTATGTAATATTATAAATGCATGCATGTACTGGATATATATGATATATATGATTTCTACATCATGAATAAAATTTTGGATATAATGGATACATGAAAAACATGTAATTATAAAGGGTTTATTTTTGACTCAAGTACCAATGATCGTTAAAACGACCGTTATTAACTTGAAAAATTACATAGTGTTCATGACATGGCAATAAGTGATATAAAAGTAATAATGAACTTGAAAAAAGGTTCTTAAACAAGTATAAATTAACTCAAGTTTATTATTCAGGAGATTAAATAACGACCGAGTTAAGTCGGACCCGAGGTATGGGACCTCGTCTCAATCTCCTTTCATTGAGGCATATTTTGTTTTATACACAACCTTCTTTTATACGGTGTATAAACCCCTTTGACTTTTACTTTTGTCCAAAAGGAATCTTTTTTATAAGAAGCGTTTTACTAAACGACAAAAGGGAATGTTTTTGTCGTACGTATGCGGCGACAACGACTTCTCCGCCGTCGTGACCATTATTTGAGTTTCGGCTTCCTCTACAAGCCATACCATTTTTTTAAAAGAAAAATAAATACCATGTTTTACTTTTCTTTTATTTTGGTATTGAAAATGGTTTTCATAATGTTTTTATATCAATGTGTTGTATTGATATATTGTGATTGAAAGGTGGAAATGTTATGTTTCCTTTATGCATGTTTTATGTGATACGATTATGTTGAGGTTCTTGGGAATTATTATGAAGACGAGTGGTTCCGTGATAAACTAAGGGCGGGTGAGCCCGATATAGCTCTCCAATGAATTGGGTAACGTGAAGGAGTGAAAAGTTAAGGTTTCTCCAAAGATATTTAGGGAATATACTGTGATGGGTATTCCAAATGTAACCAAGAGGGTTACTCCCTACGTAAGAATGTTATGAATGCCTCAAGTTACATTTATGTCTTATGATTTCTATGATTTATTCATGATTTGATGAGGTATGTTAAAGTGCTTATGTTTTATGGGTAAAGTATGATTTCATTCTTATGTATACATGTACTCATGTTTTCTTTCCATATTTTTATATCCCTTACTGAGATTTTTATGCTCATCCAAAGTTTTTTGAAATGTTTTTCACAGGTCAAGGGAAAGGTACATGATGTGATTATAGTGTCAATGAAGTGTCAAGAAAGAATCCATGTTTTATTTTAAATATGTTTCCATTTATGGGAAAGAAGAATACTATATTTATGTAACCACTTTGTTTAAATGTGGAATGTAATGCAAGTTTTATGTTCTAATTATCTAAAACTCTAAACCTGAAAAGATCCTCAAGGTGTAATCTTCTAATAACTCAAGATTAAGTAAGGTTTAAGGCTGCCTTATAGTTGGTATCAGAGGTCAGTTTAGATAACTTTAGGAGTTAGAATTATATTAAATGATTATCCAAAAATATTTTTTTATGGTCAAATTGAAATGATATAGCATTTACAGATTACCATGTTGCTTCACCTAAGGTATTTCAGTGTTTTGAATGGTTTTTCGTAAAGGAAACAGAGAAGTTTTTTGGGAAGGTATACTGAGGGAAATGACCTTCCAAATCAGCATACTGAGATGGTTAGAATCAGAATTGAGAAGTTTACTATAGTGATGGCTCAGTTGAATCAGGTGATAAGTGGTGGTTGTGTAATTGATGATATTTTTGTGTTTTCTAAAAGTAAGGAGGAGCATGAAAGACATTTAAGGGTTATTTTCCAAACCATAAAAGAAAAGAAATTGTATGGGAAATTCAGCAAGTGTGAGTTTTGGTTGCAAAAAATTTCTTTCCTTGGTCACATTGTTTCTAAAGATGGGATAACTGTTGATCCTGCAAAAACCAAAGTTGTGGAAGACTGGACAAGACACACAAATGTAACTGAGATTCGTAGCCTCCTTGGTTTGGCAGGTTATTACCGAAGGTTTGTTATAAATTTTTCACGGTTATCTAGTCCAATGACTAAGCTAACTAGGAAGGGTGTTAAGTTTATCTGGATAAAAGAATGTGATGATTGTTTTCAGGAATTGAAAAGAAGATTAGTGAATGCTCCAGTTTTGGCACTACCTTCCAGGAATGGTGAGTTTGTTATTTACAGTGATGCTTCATTGAAAGGACTTAGTTGCGTCCTAATGTAGAATGATCAGGTAATTTCTTATGCTTCGCGACATTTGAAAACTCATGAGGTAAATTACCCTACACATGATTTGGAATTAGCTGCTGTTGTTTTCGCTTTAAAAATTTGGTGGCATCATTTGTATGGAGTAAAGTGTGAAATATATACTGATCACAAAAGCTTAAAGTATATATTCACTTAGAAAGAGTTAAACATGAGACAGAGGATATGGCTGGAATTAATCAAGGATTATGATTGTACAATTCATTACCATCCGGGAAAAGCAAATAAAGTGGCTGATGCTTTAAGTCAAAAATGTAATGCTTCATTAGCAATGTTGCATTTGGAACGTGATCCTTTGGTTAAGGATTTGATGAACTTTGGCATAGAAGTTGTTGGTGCAGGAAGTTCTTCTGTTTTGTTTCAGGTATCAGTGAGATCATCTCTATCAGATAGAATCAAGCAAGCACAGAAGCAAGACAGTGAGTTGCAGAAAAAGGTAGAGCTGGTTCAGAAAGGTAAGTTGCCTGAATTCAACATTGATAATGATTGTGTTTTGAGATTTGGGAAGAGATTGTGTGTGCCTTGTGATTCACAGCTGAAGAGAGAGTTGTTATGTGATGCTCATAGTTCTCTGTTTTCAGTTCATCCTGGCAGTACTAAGATGTACAGAGATCTGCGAGAGTATTACTGGTGTGATGGAATGAAAAGAGATATTGCTGATTTTACTGTGAAGTGTTTGACATGTCAACAGGTTAAAGCAGAGCGGCAGTTACCGAAAGGGATGCTTCAGCCTTTACCAGTGCCAGAGTGGAAATATGAGAATATATCCATGGACTTTGTTGTGGTATTACCGAATACATCTCGAGGTAATAATGCAATCTGGGTTATTGTTGATCGCTTGACTAAATCTGCTCATTTCCTTGAAATATGAGATAATTTTTCCCTAGATCAACTTTCCCGTTTTTATCTTAAAGAGATAGTCAGGTTATATGGAGTTCCCCTCTCCATTGTATCTGATCGTGATCCCAGGTTCACATCTAACTTTTGGAAAGGCCTTCAGAAGTCGTTGGGTACTGAATTAAATTTTAGTACAACATTTCATCCTCAATCAGATGGTCAGTCAGAACGAACAATTCAGAATTTGGAGGATATGCTACGATCTTGTTCGATGGATTATCAGGGAAGTTGGGACCGACATCTTTCTTTGGTTGAATTTTCATATAATAACAGTTTTCATTCCAGTATACAGATGGCACCATTTGAGGGGTTATATGGGAAGCGGTGTCGAACTCCAGCTTTTTGGGATGATGTGGGTGAAAGGAAGTTGATGGGACCAGAATTGGTAGAAGAGATGGCAGAAAAAGTTCAGCTGATTCAGAAACACATGAGAACAGCTCAGAGTAGGCAGAAGAGTTATGCAGACAACAGGAGGAAGGATCTAACTTTTGAGATAGGTGATCATGTTTTTCTCAAAGTCTCACCATGGAAAGGTGTGATGAGATTTGGTAAGAAAGGAAAGCTGATTCCAAGTTTCGTTGTACCATATGAAATTTTGGAGAGAGTTGGATCAGTTGCATATCGGGTGGCTTTGGCTCCGAGTTTATCTCAGGTACACAATGTTTTTCACGTTTCGATGTTAAGAAAGTATATGCCTGATCCATCTCATGTTTTGAGTCCAGAGGTAGTTCAGCTGGAAGAGAACCTATCTTATGAGGAACAACTGGTCCAGATTCTTAACCACATGGAGCAAGTGTTATAGAATAAGGTGATTAATCAGGTAAAGGTTTTGTGGAAAACCCACATGATGGAAGAGGCAACATGGGAATCTGAAAATTCAATGAGGGATAAGTACCCCCATTTATTCGATAAGTAAATACATTTCGGGGACACAATTTTCTAAAGGGGGGAAGGATGTAACATCCCAAGTAAGTAATGAATAATAGATATTTTTATCTATGACTATTAATGAATTAGATAGTGTTTTAGAGGCTTAAAATGAAAATAAATCCAATCTTAAGCATGGAATACACTAATATTTTTTAAAAGATTGTTTTACTGCCTTTTGATGGAAACCATTTTTAAATCTATCTTTTGACAATTTTATAAGATATATTTGTCGAAATAAACATATTCATTATGATTCGGACATTGAAATTTACATTGGATAAATTTTTGGTATTTTTCTGACAATGTTCATTTTTTAATGAATAGTGAAAAAATACTGCATTTTACATCAAAACTGCTTTTTTCATTTAATTTAATTATATGGTTATATTATCCTTTTAATTGGTCTTAAAGTGTAATCTGAATATATTTTTACCATTTAATACAATGGTGTTCATTAGGATTAATTTCACTTTGGAATTGGTCATAAACTAATGCAAAACTTTTCATAGATATTGTTTCAAAAAAACCCGCTATTTGTTTGGAGAACGGGAATTATTTTTAAATAAATTATTGCAATTTATGTGTTTTAAATTTGGTAAAATGGATTACATATTTGGAATCAGAAGGTACAAATTATTTAATTAAGACTCTTTTATTTTTGGACATTATGAATAGTAACGATGGTAATTATCTTTAATTATCTTGATTAATGAGTAATCAGGTAGTTAAAGATAATAAAATGATTTCATAATAATACAAAAAGACCACAACATGTGTCCTAAGG
Source organism: Viscum album (assembly GCA_963277665.1). Taxonomy (NCBI): domain Eukaryota; kingdom Viridiplantae; phylum Streptophyta; class Magnoliopsida; order Santalales; family Viscaceae; genus Viscum; species Viscum album. Next base: position 634,159,503 of record OY728146.1, on the reverse strand, counting down.
CTACTGGTTGTCTCATGTCCGACCATGGGATGCCTTGTGCCAAACTTGGGGGCCCCATGGAATTACTTTTGTGAGAAAGTGACTTTTTATCTTTTTATTCTTAAAGAATGTTAAATGTGACAAAGAATGTATCACCTAAGTAAAATATTTTTAATTTTTATACATAAATTATCTTTTGTACTATAAATATTCATTAGAAATTTAAAAATATTTCCTACATCATAGTATTTTTTTGATAATTTTTAGAGTTTAAATAAATTAAATTATTTATGACATCATGATGATGCAGTGATTACCTCATTAATAAAGGATTTAAATAAAATGAAATGATAATGTAATATCTATGACCTACACATGTCCAAAACCTATTGGATGGGTGGATTTAGAACCCTTATCACCTTACCCTCTAATATTATCAATGTGGGACCTTTTGAATCCGAAAATCACTTTCAAATAAAGTAACATTTCTTTACTTTCCAAGAGTGCCCCTCCTCTCCTCTTATAAAAGGCCCCCACCTCTACCTCCTTACCCACACTCCCAAAGCCTTTGGCTCGGCAAAACCCTACCCATTTTGTCTCTCCACTTCCCTCTATTACTCCTTAAAGCCTCACTTTGGGCAGAAGTCTTTCCAAGGAAGCCTTTGAGCTCAAACCAAAGGGAGTTACCCGATTTTAAGGTAATGTCTTCACTTGAGTCCTTTTGTTTTATTTTGCTTCTTCAACCCCCTAAACTATTTTTATTAATTTATTTTGTAATAACTCCAGTATCTTAAATATACTAGGATGTTTTTATAAGAAGGATTCGAGCTACACTTACACACACCTATATCTAATGGTTAAAGGTCATACTGTTTCCATGGATGGTGAATTTATGCCTCCCGAAACGATGATTGTTCATCATTCTTTTAACACCTTCAAAGGTGGCCATTAAGATGTCAATATATTTATATATTATATATAATAGGTTTATGTTTTCCTTAAGATTATTTATTTTTCATTTTGGGCATACCTTTATGGTTTCCATTATGGGTAAACGTGATATCTTCATTTAAGGAAGTGCGGACTACCGCCCCCTCAAAGTGATTTGATTCGTTAAATACCATATGTGGGATGTATAAAGGAAGGAACTATGATATTATATATGATATTATACTGGAATTATAATATACCTTTATATAATTATGATTCCATTCTATAAAATACGAAATAGAAATGAAAGTAGCGTTCATGCGTACGTACGACTTACCGTCTCCACGAACGGTGCATTTCATTTCTTACCGCTAAATGTTATGTAATATTATAAATGCATGAATGTATTGGATATATATGATATATATTATGTCTACATCATGAATACAATTCTGGATATAATGGATACATGAACAACTTGTAATTATAAAGGGTTTATTTTTGACTCAAGTACCAATGATCGTTAAAACGAACGTTATTTACTTGAATAATTACATAGTATTCATGACATGGAAATAAGTGATATAAAAGGAATAATGAACTTGAAAAAAGTTCTTAAACAAGTAGAAATTAACTCAAGTTTATTATTCAGTAGATTAAAGAACGACCGAGTCAAGTCGGACCCGAGGTATGGGACTTCGTCTCAATCTCCTTTCATTGAGGCATATTTTGTTTTATACACAACCTTCTTTTATATGGTGTATAAAACCCTTTGACTTTTACGTTTATCCAAAAGGAATCTTTTTTATACGAAGCGTTTTACTAAACGAAAAAAGGGAATGTTTTTGTCGTACGTATGCGGCGACAACGACTTCTCCGCCGCCGTGACCATTATTTGAGTTTCGGCTTCCTCTACAAGCCATACCATTTTTTTAAAAGAAAAATAAATACCATGTTTTACTTTTCTTTTATTTTGGTATTGAAAATGGTTTTCATAATGTTTTTATATCAATGTGTTGTATTGATATCTTGTGATTGAAAGGTGGAAATGTTATGTTTCCTTTATGCATGTTTTATGTGATATGATTATGTTGAGGTTCTTGGGAAATATTATGAAGATGGGTGGTTCCGTGATAAACTAAGGGCGGGTGAGCCCGATATAGCTCTCCAATGCACTGGGTAACGCGAAGGAGTGAAACGTTAAGGTTTCTCCGAAGAGATTTAGGGAATATACTATGATGGGTATTCCAAACGTAACCAAGAGGGTTACTCCCTACGTAAGAATGTTATGAATGCATCAAGTTACCTTTATGTCTTATGATTTCTATGATTTATTCATGATTTGATGAGGTATGTTAAAGTGCTTATGTTTTATGGGTAAAGTATGATTTCATTCTTATGTATACATGTACTCATGTTTTCTTTCCATCATTTTATATCCCTACCTAGCTTTTTATGCTCATCCAAAGTTTTTGAAATGTTTTTCACAGGTCAAGGGAAAGGTACATGATGTGATGATAGTGTCAATGAAGTTTCAAGAAAGAATCCATGTTTTATTTTAAATATGTTTCCATTTATGGGAAATAAGAATACTATCTTTAAGTAACCACTTTGTTTAAATGTGGAATGTAATGCATGTTTTATGATCTAATTCTATAAAACTCTAAACCTGAAAAGATCCTCAAGGTGTAATCTTGTAATAAATCAAGATAAAGTAAGGTTTAAGGATGGGTCCTTATAATGATATTTTCCTAACATAATCTTTAAAAATGAATAATATTTTAAAACATAATTTATAAACCTTTGTTAAGCAATTTACGTTTTCCTTTTAAATGTAATGAATCACTTGAAAATAATTTTCCTTAGCCCATCCCTTATTTATTAAAAACACACATTTAGAAATCCCTTTTGGCTTTTTTAAATAATTTTCACTAAGAAGGAAAACTAGGTATAATGGAATGTAACTAAAATAAAATAAATAAATATATGAAATCCAAATAAGAAACTAATGTATATAAGATGAAAGTAACCAAATTAAATAAGGGTGATGATGAAAACCTTCCATAAAATTGAATGGGGGTACCAAAAAGTATATATAATAACACAAGTATAAGATATAACACATGGGGATGAGCTTTAACCTATAGGTTCTAAAGGTAATTGACCCACTCATCAAATATTATATGGCTATATGACCAGAAAAAGTTATGCAATTCGGGACTCTCGAGGAATTAAAAAATTACCCCTATCTAATACCATAATTAATCTTGAGTAGTACTCATCTGTTTAACATAATATCTATTGTTCCCCATGTGAAAACCAAACAAATACTCCACATAGAAATCATTCATTCCATTAAAAATAACAACCCATAATTAATAACACAAATGAAACCATGCCTCCTTTCCAAAACCCATTTGGAAGCTCACTAGAAAAGAATTCACTTTCCTTGAGGACATTTTACAAAAAATGGTAAGGTAAAAATTGTTTTAAATAAACAAAATTAAAAACAATAATTTAAAAACCTATATAATAAAACCAAAGTTAATCAGTGTGTTTAAATTTGAAAACATCTCTTTAAATGTTATAAACATATGTAATTACACACATACATATTTAAAAAGATCTCAATATAAATATTCACATATTTTTATGTGAATATGAGCATTTATATAATATATATATATATATACACACACCAATATATATGTGTGTAAGCATGAAACAAGAAAACATGAATCCATAAAATTGGACATAAACAAATAAAATAAGAACAAAATAAAACATAAGAAAACTTCTCAAACAAGAAAACCCCAATTAATCAATTTCATGAACAAATGCATTACCCAAATAGATTTCATAAAAAAAACATAAAATAATTTTAAAACACCAAATTACTCTATGAAGACCATGTTAAATATTTTATTGGCCAAAAATATAATTTATCCTTTGAATGCAGATAAAAAAGAAGGCCAAATTCACAAGAACCCAATTGGAAATCAATTACAATCACTTAAAAACCTTGAGATAAAATCTTATTTAAATCTAATCAAACCCAAATAACAATTATAATTTTAGAGAAACCACTTTAAAATGCCAAAAAACATGTAAAAATAGGGAACATATAAATCATAAATACACCTACCTATGAATATCTTAGATGATGAAACACCTTCAGCAACAGCGAGTGCGAAAGCAATGATAGAACCAAAGTGGAAAAAGGAAATGAATAGTGAGAGAGAATTGAAAAAATAAAGAAAAAAATAATTGAAAATTGTGAAACTCTTAAATCACCTGACTATTGGAAAATATATAGTCAAAAGAACCTTACATGAAACCTAAATAATAAATCCTCAAGTAAAAAGGACAAGGAGAAAATAACTTGCCTTAGATTCAATTTTTGACTCGCCTAAGAAAAATTAGAGACATATAACACATAATATTGGATTCATTTGATCCTTGGATTCATTAGAGACTTGATTCATTTGATCTTTTGATGTATTTGAGACTTAATTAGATCATTGATTCTTGCCTGGATTCGGGAAGGGGGAGCAGCGACAACATGTGGCTTCCACTGAAAGCTTGAATATTGTGACTAAAATAGTCACAATTAGGGTTATTTAAATAGATTGAGGATACTTTTATCAGCGCTTCCAAAAAAGAGATGATAAAGATACCTTTTATTAGTTCTAAATTAATAAGAGATGATAAAATATATCTTTATCTGTGATTTTTTAGTGCTGATAAAGATGGGTTTTATTAGCCCTTTTTTAGCGCTAATAAATCTCTATCTTTATGAGTGCTAAATAAGTGCTGATAAAATGAATCTTTAGTAGCACTATTACTTTAACGCTGATAAAGGATTTATAATTATAATTATAAATAATTTTTTTTTGTAAATATATTTATATATTTATTTATTTTAATTTTATAATCATTTAAATAATAATTATTTATTTATAATTATACAAATACTTTTTAAAAACACTAAAATATTTATTTATAATTATAAATGTATAATTTTATAAATATAGTAAATATACATTTGTAAATATGTTTTTAAATATATTTATAATTATTTATTTATAATTATAAATATATTTATATCATTATACATATATATACATATAATTATATATATAATATATAGATATATATAGTAAATATATTCATTATTTAAATATATTTATTACAATTTTATAATAATAAATATATTTTTATCATTACACATATGTATATAATTATATATATAAAATTAATTAATTAATATAATTATAAATATAGTAAATATATTCATTATTTAAATATATTTATTATTATTTTTATAATTATTTAAATATATAATTATTTATTTATAATTATATAAATAATTTTTAAAAAATAATATTTATATATTTATATCATTATATATATCTATATAATTATATATATATATAATATAAATATAAATATAGTAAATATATTTATTATTTATTTAAATTTATTATAATTTTATAATTATTTAAATATATATATAATTATTTATTTATAATTATATAAATACTTTTTTAAAAAATAATATTTATTTATGTATAAATATAAATATATAAATTTAGTAAATACACATTTATAAATATATTTATTTTTAAATGTTTATTTAAAAATATATTTTTAACATTACTAATGAATGTATAATCTTAAATTCATGCATATTAAAAATGTGTGAAATTAAAAAAATTAAAAACGTGTACACTTTAAAAATATTGGAAAATGGATATGTTTTATTAATTAAATATAAATTATTAAAAAATATGGATATATATTGAAATAAAGATGAATACATATTGAAAATATTAAAACATAGTGTATATATATATATAATAGAAAATGATTAAATTCCCATATAAATAAAAAAATGAATTAATACCTAACTGTAATAATTTTAAAAATAAATAAATAAAATTTACCGATTAAAAACATAATATATTAAATGTATCATGTTATATTAAAATTCAAAAATGAATACTTAAATCTGAATAAGTTACATAAATATTAGGTGTATATGTTTCAATATAAGATTTCATTAATTACGTAAATATTTGTGTGTGTGCATTGTTTATAGAAATATATTAATTAATTATATGTATGGGAAATCAATGTAACACATGTTTGATATCTTTTAAATTTAAAAATCAAAGGATGTTCAATTATGTTCATTAATCGATGCAGTTGGTTAGTATTTTTAATTAATATTAACTTTTAATTATAAATTATCATTTACTTAATATATGACTTATTTAATGTTAGAATAAATATTTTGTATTATATAAATAATGTTTTATTAAATATTATATACATATATATATGTGTGTGTGTGTGAATATATGTAAATATTAAATGTGTTGATGAATAATTATGTATAAAAACCATTGAAAATGAATACGACATTAATATTTTTTTAATTATTAAATTTTATTCATTTTCTATATTTATATTTAATATATATTATTTATTACTGTTTATAGTTTACATATATATATATATATTAATTTTTATTAATAATTATTCATTAATAAATTTTTTAATCATTTGTGTAATTTATTCATTTTTATTTTTTGTTTAATTATTATAATTTTTTCATTTTTAATTTTCTATTTAGTTATTTTAATTTATTCAATTTATCTATATATATTTAATATATACTATTTATTAATATTTATAACATATATATATATATATATATATTAAATTTATTCATTTTTTAAATAATTGTTTAATTAATAAAATGTTTAATATTTTTTGTAATTTACACATTTTAAATATTTATTTATTTAATTATTTCATTTCATTCATTTTAAAAATCTATATATTTATTATATACCATTTATTAATATTTATAACATATATATATTAAATTTATTCATTTTTACTAATATATATTTAAATAATAAAATTGTTGTGTTTTTTTTAATTTACTCATTTCAAAAAATTTATTTTTTTTAATTATTTTGGTTTTTTCTAGACCTTTATCAGTGTTAAAAAAGCACTGATAAAGGATAACTTCTATAGTTCTAAAAATAAAGTCCTCATAATGGGTACACATTATTAGTGCTAAAAATAAAGTGTTGATAAAGGGTAAATATTATCAGGTCTAATGAAAAGCGCTAATAAAGGGTTCCCTTTATAAGCACTAAAAAATACTGATAAATAGTACCTTTTAGTAGCACTTTTTTTAGAACTCATAAAAGGTACCCTTTATAAGTTCTATTTTTGGTTTTGATAAATGGAACCTTTATTAGCATTTTTTATATTGTTAATAAATACCAATGTTGTTAAAGGCCTATTTTGTAGTAGTGGATGTTCTCCTAGACATCCAAATTATTATATTGAATGGATAATATTTTGTTTTCCTATTTTTCATTATATGGATATCCAAGTTTTTATTCATCCAAAGGTTCCTTAAGGAATAATATGAAATGTCATGTTGACTCTTATGGTGAATGAATTAGTCTTAATTAGACGATGGGTGGGGCTTGAAGTTATATTTCCCCATATGCATTGACAAGTCTCATTAGACAAAACATCTTTGATTTTGGTGTATACCTCTCCCCATATCAGTATAGTTTCTTAGAACATTACCATGGAAACATGTGTTGATATTAGAAATTTTTCATTCTAACAGTGTGAGAACAATGATTATTATTGTCCATGTTTTAATTTATTATCTTGGATATTAAATTTCCTCAAGATCTGTTGATTATGGCATCATATTGTTTATTTATTCTGGTCATATCAATTATGAAATGATTATTTTATGATATATTCTTTTGTATGCTAATCTATGTAGAGTATCTAATATCACTCTTATTTTTTTCCATTTCCCAGGAAACCAAGAGGAGAACTATGTATAATTTTTAAGGATAGGATGTAAGGAATAATAATTATCTCACAATGAGTTCATGATGTATCTTATATTTTTCAATGAAATGTTTGTATGTAGCTGTTATTCAAATACTACTAAGATGATGGAGACTATGGGAACTCTTGTATTATGTACCAATAATGTAATATAACTACTAGCTATGGATTTATAAACCCTGAGATGTTATAGTTGGTATCAGAGCTTGTTTTTTAGGTGTTGAATCAAAATAACTCCTTCTAACATTACTTTGAAAAATTAAAATTCAAACTTTATATTGTTTCATGTTTTTTACATTAATCATTCCTAATTTCTAATGTTTTTATAGTCAATTTTTTGATTTTACAAGATGGTGAATTATACTTTTATTGAACAAATATCTATTGAGTATAACAGATAAATATGTATAATGTACATTGGGAAGATGTATAAAAGGTCCATGAGATGGAAGGTTTATAAATTTTATCATAAGGACTACTATGGATTCCGTCTGATGGAGTAATAAAAACTTTATCATACTGATTTCACCAGAAGAAGAAAAAAACAAGTTTACTGGATAAACATTTATTAAACTTACTATACAAAACGATTAAAATTACACCAGTTGAATTTTTTTCATTAATATTAAAAAGAACATTAGATGCATTGTAATAGTGAAATACATAATGATCATCATACAAAATGATGTTGCACAAAACCTATAAAGTGAAGAAGGTGTTTTTTTCTTTCTATTGAAACTAATCCTGATAAATGATGAATTCATCTATTGGAGCTCTTTTAAAAATAGAACCACAACCTTTAGTGGGAAGAATCTAATTATATGATCAAAATTTACTGTTAAAGTGTTGTAAAATCCTATTACTTAGAGTACTTTAGTTATACTCTTTTGAGATTTTTTTTAATTCATAGTTTGTGAGGTTTACTTTGTAAATGAATTATGAATTATCTATTATAATTATTTTTTTTCTAATTTTGTGGATCAAGCAATATTGGTAATAAAGATAAGAGTTTTTTCTATCAGTTTGATCTAGGATTACCAGGTATAGGAAAATAGATTTTTCTAATCGCACTTACCTATGGCTTCCTAGTCTTGTAATATAGACCTTACGATGTTTTTAGTAGTGGACACCCAAATTTTGGTTAAGATAAATTCTTGACACATGTGGTTAAAGTGTAGAAATTTCTTAATAAAGTTTCTAAATTTTTGTTACATATTTTTTATATAATTTTATTATATTTTTTACTTGAATCTATAAGTTCAGATATTTATTCTATGCATGTTTAGAAAATTTTATATTGTTTTTTATAAATTGATTATTACAATATTTAGAAAGTGTATTAGTACATTAGTTTATTTGATAAACTTTATTAAGAGTGTTGGATAAATTTAATGTTTAAATTTTTTATAAACTACAATATACCTACCCCCTCAATTATTATATTTTTATACCCTTACGGTCTAAAATTTTGTATCATATTTGTTCTCTAATTGTTATATGTTGTTTTCACTAACCATATTTGTAGAGAAAAGTATATTTATTTTACAATGATAGGTTTGATCGTTTTTACTATTTATAATCTTAATCCTATTAGGACACCAATATTTGATGGTGATGATATTGAATAATCACCAGATAGAATTAATTCATTTTTTATAAACACATGGGTTGATAAATTTTTTATGATGACCAAAAGTTATAAAATTCTTGATAAGGAATTTATTGTTTTTACTAGAGAATAGAAATCATAATATCAGTTGAATTATTATATGAGAAAGACTCTATTATGTTCTTTGAAAAGAAATATATATAGTAAGAATTAATCTTGTGAAACTACCAAAATTATTTTGGAGAAGTTTTAAGTTAATTATTTTAGAAGATCTAAGTTTTTGGAATAAAAAAAAAACAATATTGCATAATGATTGTCAAGCATTCGATTTCTTACTCAGTTAATCTATTAATCAAATGCATGAACATTTTATGACTATAGTGAAAAACATAAAATATCTTGGTTTGAAATAATTATCTTATGTTCTATTTATAGACCTTATTATTGATATTTTACCTAAGGAATGTAAATATAAAGATACAATGATATATGATATTAAAAATATAACATATCTAATTATATATGATTTTATCAAGCCTCTCATGTAGTATGAGAGTATGTTAAAAAGATTTGTATTGAAGAATAAGAATAATAATGATATTTCTTTTGATTTAACATCTATAACTATAACAATAAAGGTAAATCTTACTATAAGTTTTCTAAATCTTAAAATTCTAAAAAGAAATATAAGGTTGAATCGAGTACTAGTTACTCAAATGAAATTTTGAATAAACTCACATAGTAAGCTAGGAAAATGAACAAAATAATTGGAATGAAATATTTTCATTCCATGTACAAGAAAAATCATAACAATAGAGGTGATAATAAAGACACTTATGATATGATTTTTTATGAGTGTAAAAAATTTGGGCACATCATGACGGATTTTATGAATTTAAAGAAAAAATATAAATGTTTAAGAAATTTTTATAAGAAAAAAAGTGAAAGAAGATTTTGAAATATTCAGATTAATGGAGTTCTAGTGATGGTGATTATTCTTCAAAAAGTTTTTATAATGAAAGTACTTATGATTAGAAGGTAATGGTTTTAAATGATGAAATTCTAAAGAATAACCAATTCAATATAGAAATGGTATCTTCTGAATACCTTACTAATATAATGATAAAATCTAATTACACTGAGTTTGATGATGAATATTGTTCTAATTCTTCAGAAGAAGAAACTTTTGTTGCATATAATGATGAGGATAATAAAACTAGTTTTTAATAAATGAATAGATATATTAATTTATTGGAGAAAAGGAATAATATGGTCATGAATGACTATGAATGTTCTAAGGAATGACTTTATAATAAAAACTATATAATTTATAAACTTAATTTATATATTTATAAGCTTTCTTTAGGGTTTGATAAAAATAATTCTAGATCAAATACTAATGTTAATAAGAATATATTTATAAGACTAAATTCAATGACATTTAGTTTGAAAAATATTTTTTCTAATTCTACTTCTTGGAAGTAAAATTTTGATTACATTTATAAACATTTTATACTGTGTAAGAATACTTTTGGGACTATTTTTACTTCATCAATAAAATATTTTGAGTAAAATTATTTTATTGTAAAGAGTGAACCCTTCTGTATAAATTGATAAAAATGTGAATATTGGAAATGAATACTGTTTAAAAAAAACTTAGTTATATAGATTTTATAAATATTATATCTCTAAATATTTTTTAGTTGTTCAACATAAGAAATATGGGAATATGTGGATTCCAAAAGTATTATTTTCTAATAATTATGGAGTCAAGAAAATTTCGGTACAAAATTCATAGAATTTTTATTTCATAGAGAAATACTGGGTACTAGCACCCAAAACATATGGTACATGGATAGTGGTTTTTCTATAAATATGAATGGCAATAAAAATTTCATCTATAAGATAATAAATATGAAAGATAGAAAGGTAACATTTGGAGATAACACTCATGGTGAAATTTATTGCATATGTGACATTGAATTTCTTATAAAATATTTAATTTCCAATGTTTTGTATGTTTTAGGACATAAGTATCATCTCATTACCATAATCCAATTATGTGACTACGGTTTTTGTGTGAAATTTTGGAATGATAAATGTATTGTTCAATGTCAAAAGAAAAATGTATTCTTTCTATTTATATTCTTGATAATTTTTACACTCTTAACATAAAAGACCTTGGGAGAAAATATCTACATTTCCTAAGTGCAATGTAAGATCATTTTTGATTGTGTAATATAATGTTAGGACACTTTAATATTAGAAATTCAGCTAAACATTATAATAATAAACCTGTTAGAGACCTATTGAAGATTAAGTTTAATTATTCTTAAGTTTTTTATCCATTTCAATAGGTTAAGAAACATAATTCAAGATTTAAATCAATTAGTGATATATCAAATTATGAATATTTATACCTAGTGCACATGGATTTGATTTTTATAACCAAAACATGGTGTTTTTGGAGTAAAATACTATGTATATGTCTTGGTTGATGACTACATTTTATATACATGGGTCTACTTTCTATCAAAAAAATTAGATTCTATTTTATATTTAAAAAATCATTATATCCCAAGTTAAAAATGAGAAAAATATACCTTTAATTACTATTCATAGTGATCATAGTGGATAATTTGAAATTTTTTATTTTAATATTTTTTTAGTAAAAAAGGAATTAAACACAACTTTTTAACTCTAATAAATACTCATAAAAATGTTGTGTTTGAATGATGAAAACAAATTATTAATGGATTACTAAAATAGTGTTAAGTGAATAATAAATTACTAAAAATTTTATCACTAAATTTATTAATACTACTTTCAATACTATAATGTGACTTTACTCATACCCTTTATTAATAAAAATATTTATGAGTTATGGAAAGAAAGCAAGATAAAACTATCTTAATTTGGTGTTTTTGTATGTGAATTATTCATTATAAATACTAAAGATAATTTTGATAAATTTTATCTAAAAGATAATGAAATGTTTTTATTGGGTATTCTATAAATAGTAAGGCTTATTATGTTTTTAAAAAAATTACAAATATTTTGGAGGAAACAATGGTTGTTAAGTTTGATGAAACTAATACTTTTATATCTAAACATCCTGAAATTATAACTTCAGATGATATTTTAAAAACTTATTTTCAACCCATGGTGAAAAAATATTTTGAATGAAAAATACCAGAAGAAACATTTTCAAAAGAAATACCTATAGAATAAGTTCAGCCTATAGTTTATTAGTGGTGTTTCAAAAACCCAATAAATTAGACTATCTTAAAGAATCATCCCTCTTATAATATCCTTAATGGTGTACATCTACTGGTGAAAACTCAAAGTTACTTTATAATTAAATGTGAAATATTTCATTCATATATTATTTTGAATATAAAACACATGATGATACTTTATGTGATAAAGAATAGATAAATTCATTACAGGATGAACTTAATGCGTTTAAGAGGAAAATGTTTTGGACCTTGGTATAATGACCTAACGATATTCTAATGATTGGAGTAAAATGGGTTTGGTGTAACAAAATTGAAAAATGGAATTATAGTAATAAATAAAGTAAGTCTTGTTGCTAAGGTATATAATTAACAAGAAGAAATTGATTATGAATAAAATTTTCTTCCAGTAGTTGGAAATGAATCTATTCATATACTTATTTCCTTTGAAATATTCTTAAATTTTACACATTATTAAAATGATGGGAAATCTGATTTTCTTAATAGAAATATTCTTAAGGATCTTTATGTAGAACAATGAACTGATTTTGAAAATATAAAATCTTAGGGTTATGTTTTTAAAATTACTTAGGAACTTTATAGATATAAACAAACCCTAATAACTTGGTATGATAGACTTACTATATTTTTACTTCAAAATGATTTTGTTAAGATATCTGTTGATCCAGTTATTTTTATTTGGAATGTTTTTAAGGAATCCATAATTGTTCGAATTCATTTTGATGATGTTTTATTTGTCTCAAATCAAAAATATCTTTCATATTACATTATAGATCTTATGAAATATTGGTTTTGAAATGGAAAAAATGGACGGACTAACTTTTTTCCTTTCTTTTCAAATTTCTAAAAAAATAAAAGGAAATGTTTTATTTAAAAATAATTATATATGAGATTTACTTAAGATATTTTGTTATAAAAACTTATTAATGTATAATTACTTCTATCATAACCCTAAAAAATTTATGTCTTCATGAATCTAAGAAACTATTTGATCAAAAAAATTATAGCAATGATTGGTAGTTTACTATATCTTACAACTAGTCAACCGTAATTAATTTCTTTATTTTTATTATGTTTTATATTTCAAGAAAATAAAAAAAGTGTCCCATATTAAAAATGTTAAATGAATCATTCATTACCTTAAAAATAATTTTTATATTGGATTGTTTTATTCTACTATAAATTATTTCAAACTATTTTTTTAGATATTAACATTGGTGGATGTAAAACGGATAAGAAAAACATATCTAGAAAATGTCATTTATTAGGATAAGATTTAGTTTCTTAGTCTTGTAAAAAGAATCATTATGTGTAACTTTCTACTACTAAAGATGAAGATATAGCAGCTAGAAGTCATTATGCTCAGGGGTTGTATATGTAAAAAATACTCATGGATTTTGGCATGAGTTTTTGAAAAACACCAATTTTTTGAGATAACACAAGTTTCATAGATTTATTTAAGAACCGATAACATCACTCATGAGATTTTAACTTAGATATAGGACATCATTTCCTATGGGATCACACACAAAAATGAGATATTATTTTATTTTTTATCAGAACACATGATCATCTTGCTGATATTTTTACAAAACCCCACAATTCTAATAGATTTTAATACATTATATAGAATATTCTAATGATAAATATATAGTGATCATTAATCTACTTTATGTTTTATTTATCTCTTTATAATGAAAAACGTCTTAAGAAAGGGGGAATACAATTTTTAAATTATTTTTGTACCTTTTTTATCTTATGATTTATATAAAAATATACAGTGAGATATTTTTAGAAACATCAAAGATTCATCAAAATGATTTGTTTCTGATTAAATTTTAAAAAATATTTCTCTCGTACCATTTTATTTTACATCTAAGTATTATAATTTACTAGATAAACATTCAATAGAAATTATTTTGATTCGTCATAATGAGGTTAATCTATGAGGTAAACATTTCTAACTATCAATAATATTTCATGGAAGATTATTTTATAAAAAAATTATATTTTTTATGATTCATTGAAATAGTGTTTCATCTTATAAAATTAAAAAATTTATAACAATATTTACAGAAGATAAATAGTTAAAATTTTATATCTTTCTTAAAAATTATGTATTATCATTTTATGAGATCTAGTTTCAACTATTAGATATGTGGGAAGATGAATTTTCTCCCTCTTTCTACCTATAAATATAAATAGTGAGTTTATATTTTTACTCTTAACAATTTCAATCAAATGGGAGATATTCCATGTTGTTTTTCATTTAGTATGTTTGATTCAGTGGTTCATTTGATTCATTTAGAAGGTGAGGAATCTTTTTTTACACATAATATATTGGAAAATATTATCTCTTTTATGAATTATCATATAAATAAAACCATTATTTTATATTATAAAAAGATAATGAGTTTATAAAACCTTACACTAGATGCAAGTTTTGTGTATTTATGGGTTCAAAGCATTCTTATTACAAAAAAATATAACTACTAAATGTGAAAAATCTAGGATATATATGTTTTATATTTCCTTTGTAACATGAAAAAGATAAATATAGTGAAGTTTATATTGAGATATATAGAGTAAATGAAGACTGGATTGGTAAATATAAAGATTATAATTTATGTTAAGTTTATCAATAAGGTCTTGGTTAAATTAATGAAAGAATAGAACATAAAGAATATAGCTATTCCAGTTAGAGATAAAATTTATTACTTTGGTGATGAAATTATTTTAAATATGTGGTTTATATATTTTTGGATAACATTAATTATATATTTAAGTCTTAAAAAGAATCAACCATTGATTAAGTTGAAGTTATTAAGGAAAAATTTATTTCAAAGAGTAAGGTTATTGATTCTTCTCACAAATCTCCATAATGTACTCGAAATAAAACAAAAACTATTTTTGATGAATAATTTTCAAATTTCATGAATAAAAATAATGAAAAGACGGAATGAGATCCATATTTTTTTGATAAGGCAGAGGTAAATGATTTAAAGGATAAAGTCATTGATAATTTGAAATAGGAATAAAGGAAGAAAAAATAAGTATAAAAATATAATAAATCTAGTATAAAAAGATATTTCCTTATGGAAATTGAGAAATCTCACACTCAAGTTAAGAGGAATGACAAAATAATTTTCTTTATATAATAACATTGAGAAGGAAAAACAGGTTCCTATATTGGTTCAACTATTGTATATTTCCCCTCAAATTGATCCTTAAGAAATATCATTGGTCATTCATGATGAATTTAATCTTATACCATTTAAAAAATAAAAGGGTAAAAAAGTTGTTGAAGATGATCAAGATAGTGATACATTTATTAAAGAAAATGTTAAAAAAGTGAAATAATTTTCATAAAATTATTCTAATCCCATAAAATATTCTCAAGAAACAGGGAATATAAAAGTGATGGTATATTTTAAAATATTCAAAAAAATTAATGGATATTGAAGAATATTTTTCTTGTACTTCAACCTACTTGCCATCAAAATCTAAAGAATAAGTATCTCTTAGTGAACCAGAAGAAGAAGAGACTTTAAATTATAAAAATAAATAATCTAAAATAATCCCATCAAAATGATATATTATTGATAAAGAAGAAAATAATATAGAAAACAATTTGTGTCATTTAGTATATAGAGAAGATCCTATGTCTTCAAGATTGAAAGAATAAATCTTACTAGAATTTTCTCATGATTCTACCAATTCCACTCCTAGTACAAAATCTAAGAGGATTCATATGAAATTAAATTTTTTCAATAAAGTTGTTAAGTTCCCTGAAGGTATTATAGAGATATTTATAAACATCAAAAATCATTGTATATATATTTATGGAAATGTTGATGTTATCAATGTTTCTATATCTATGAAAAAAATCACTCAATGTGTTGGCTAATATGAGGCCGAGTTTATATACTTTAAGAGAAAATCTACAATAGATTTTATGAAGCTAAATAATATTATAAGGTTTATTAATTATATATAAGAATATAATATTTTCTTTTATGAATAGGATATTAGAATAAAATAGGTAAAAAATACCATTTCAAAGTTTTTTGATAATATCGATATAGAAGTTTTATATTTTACAATAGCTATCAATGACATTGAATCTCTATACAAACAAAAAGACTCAGATATTTCCATGAAAAATGAGAATATTGAGGTGATGAAATAAAATGTAGAAAATATTTAGTCAACATTAGATGATTCAAAGGAAACCCAATATGATTTAAAGAAGTTGAAGGTGATAGTAAAGAAATTTCATAAGAAATAGGAAATTTTTTATTGAACTATTTAACATGTTTTACTAATAAAATGAAATCTATTTTGTTGATTTTTTTGGATGTTGTTATTTTATTGTGTTTTGGATGAATGTTTTTCTTCATCTATAATTTTTCTAACCTTTCATGGAACACATTCTATTTATATTTTTCCCTTAATCCCCTTTAGAAAAAACAAAAATTGTGAGAAATGGAGAATGTAAAATCTTTTTAATGTTATAAGCATATAAAGTGGATGAATTAATAACACTAGAAATTTATTTAAGTAAGGGGTAAATATTTGAAAGTTTTTCATTAAAAAATTTCTCAAGTGCTATGTATTGTGATTTTAAAAAAGGGTGAGATTTTTGAGTCAAATGACCTCCTTATAAATTTAATTTTGAAAATCAAAATTCACCCTTTATATATTTTCATGATTCTAATATCTATCTTTCCCCTGATTTATATTTTGATTTTTATAATAATTGTTAGTTTTACCACATGGATAATAATAATTCTATTAGATAGATTTCAAACAAGTATAATGGATGAACTTGTATAGTTTAAATCAAATGGACATATATGAAACCCATGGAATAAATGTTTTATAAATTAAAAATTATGGAGTACTATTATTTCTATCATATGTAGTAATAAAAATTATATTGGATAGGCTTAATTTTAAAAAGACACACAAGTCTACTAGATGAACATTTATTAAACCTACAAGATGAAAACTTACAGAGTACACTAGATTGATTTTTTTCATTACAACTAGAAAAAACATTATATGTAGTGTAATGGTGAAATATATAATAATTATTAGAAAAAATTATGTTGTTATAGACTTATAAAGTGATGAAGATGCTTGTTTGATTTTATTCTAATTAATCTCAAGAAATATAGAATTTAACCTTTGGAGATTGTATATAAATAGGAAAGAAACCAATAGGGAGAAGAAGCTGGCGATATTAAGAAAAGTCGTTATTAAAGTTTTCTAACATATTGTTACTAAGAGTGGTTCACTTTTAAAATTTTGAGAATTTTATTAAGGAATTTTTTGTGAGTTATACTTTATAAATTCCTTAAGATTTTTCTATTATATTTATTATTTTTTAGATCTGGTAGACCAAGGGATCTCTGATATAGAGAGATAGAGTCTATCCAATCAGTTTAATTGAGGGTTCAAATGGATAAAGAAATAGAGTTTCTTAAGTAATTATAATTAAGGTTTTACCAGACTTGGAAGATATAACATATGATAGGTTAAGTCATGGATAGCTAGATTTAGGTTAAGAGACTTACTTAACACTTGATTATAAGATGTATAACTTTATTAGGAATGTTTTTATAAGTATGTTACATATTTTTTAATTAAATTTGTATTAATTTTCCTAAATTTTTATAATAGTTTACATATTTCCACTATGCATGTTTAGAAAATTTTATATTATTTTGTATAAAAAATTCTTACTCTATTTACAAAGTGTATCGGTACAATATTTTATCAGAAAAACTTTATTAAAATTATTGGGAGGATGTTATTTTTATATTTTTAAAAACTATAGTTCAAATCCCCACCTCTTGTAGTATATTGTAATAATCTTATGATCCAACCATTGGAACCTTGGAAACTAGATTTATAGAAACCTAGTTAGTAAAAAAATAATAAAAACATCAAGATTTCCAGAGAATAGTCTAGAAAACATAATATGGATTATTTTTTAAAATTCAATATCATGAGATCTTTATGTGTATGACATTTCATATTGTGGGAAACTGAAGGGAGTAATGGGAAATTTATTAACACACATAGTCAATGTAGGGATGTTCCCCCTAAACTAGTTAATAAATATGGAGTTGAGGCTAATCAGATCATAAACATATTATGGAAATTAAACTAATTTATAAAAAATAATCTCACCCAGATAGAGTTATCGAATGATTTAAAACATGGTGTAACTATATTAGTCCACTTATTTTAATAAAAAATGTTAATATTTAGTGTAACTAATAATCCATTGGTAGATGAACATTTGATCAAGTCTCTAGAGAATATGTTTCAAACATTGGGAAGTAATGAACATAAAAAATTCATTATGGTGATTTTTCATCAATAGGGAGATGTGGACTAATGGTGCTAAATAATTCAAAACACAAAAGAGTAAGATGAGATAAATAACATAGAATGGGGAATTTTTAAGGAGGTATTCAATGAAAAATACTTTCCTCATCACCAAGAAAGAATAAATTGAAAAGAATTTTCTCAATATTAGATAAAAGAAGGCTAAAAATATCATTTAGTATGAGGATAACAATACAAGGTTATATAAAAATGTTTTAGACTATTTACATAGATGATAAAAAATTATTTATCATTACTTTTTTTATTTAAATCCAAAACTTCAAAGGGCATTGGTCTCTCAAAACATTTCATTATATGAGATCATAGTTTCAAGTTCAATTATTATATAATTGGAGTTCTCTAGGATATATTTATTCAAGGAAAATCAAGATAAGAATATGTTTGTAGAGAATAATTTGAATAGTTGTGTAATAAAGTGTAAGAAAAGGAAGGTTGAAATTTCACACATGTGATATGTATGGGAAGAAACACCCTGAGGATTGTAGTAAGGGAACATAACTATGTTAAAAGTTCTGAGAAAAAGGTCATCAAGCCCTAAAATTTAAATGAAATGATATATTTATTGATTTTCAAAGATTTAATTGTAACAAGAATGGACATTATACAAACAAATGCACCAAATGTCAATAGAAGTTACCTTAGAAAAGGACAAAGGAGTAGTAAAAAACTTACGTGATTACTAAATTTGAAGTCAAAGTTATAAGTGAATTGGGGGTAGGTACTTTGATCATAGACTCAAATTTATCTATTGTTTTATTTTATTTCGGATCCTTTTATTCTTTTATATATTTCATGTTTTCCAAAGTAATAAAATATTACCCTATCACCCTAATTAGGCAGTTATCGATTAATACACCAACTGAAAATCCTATTGAAACAAAGATATGTTTGGATATTCCAATTATTATGCATAGACATACCATATTTGTAAAATTTATTATTATAACTATGGTTGAATTTTATATAATCCTTAGTATATATTGAATTTCAAATTATAATTTAAAATTTTCTTTACAATAGAAGGAGAATTCTACTCGCAAAGGTGAGGTGGACTCTCTTGTCTTTAAAGGGAAGGTTTTTCATTTAAATCGTATCTATATCCTCATAGAGTAGCTATAATTAATGAAATTTTGGTAATATAGGAAGATAAAGTTACACATATATATATATATGAGATATCCTAAGAATATAGTATGCACTTATAGTGCAAAAATTCATGGATTTTTTTATAGAAGAATTACCCAGACATCCACCAGAGCATGAATTAGAGTACTCAATTAAACTCATTCCTGATGAAATACATATATATATAACTACATATATAATGGAAGTAGTGGATTTTGTGGAGTTGAATAAATATTTATAGGATTTATAAGATTAGGGATTTATATGACATAGTTTCTCACCATGGGCCCCCCAATTTTATTCATGAAAAAGGATGGGTATATGAGATTACACATAGATTATAGAGATATGAATGCCATTACTCTAAATAATAAGTATCATTTACTACAAATTTATGACTTATTTGATCAAATTCAAATATTACAATAATTTTCAAAGATTTATCATCACTCGGGATATCTTCATCTAAGGGTGAATAAGGATGATATACCCAAGATGAAATTTCAAACAAGGTATGGACATTATAAATTTATGGTAATGCCTTTTGGATTGACTAATTCACCTTCCATATTTATGGATACAATGATTATATTATTCAAAGATTATCTTGATAATTTTATGGTGGTATTCATTGATGATATCCCAATAAACTCTAAGATCTATTAATAAGATTAGAGTTATCTACAAATAATTTTCAGACCCTTGATAAAGAAGAATTATTTGGGAAATATTGTAAGTGTGAATTTGGGATAAATTAAGTTTCTTTTCTTGGTCATATTTTCTCCAAGGATGGAATATTGGTTAATCCTTAATTTATTAAGGTAGTCAAATAATATCCTACATATATGAACATAACCGAGATCTAAAGTTTTCTAGGTTTATTAGGTTAATATCAGTGTATTTTTCATGATTTTTTCCAGTTAGCTAACCCATTAACCAATTTAACGCGTAAAAGGTTTAAATGAACATTGTTATAGGAATGTGATGGAAGTTTGTAAGATATAAATATAGGAGACTTTTTAATGAACTAATATTAAATTTTTCATCAAGTATGGAAGGATTTAGAATATATAGTGATGAATCAAATAAAGGACTTGGTTGTGTCCTTATATAAAATGATAGAGTGATTGCATATGAATCAAGGAAAATGAAAATCCATGAACAAAACTATATAACTCAAGACCATAAACTAGAATATATAATATTTTCTTTTAATATATGGATACACTACCTCTATGGTGAAGGATTTTATATGTATACAGACCATGAGAGTTTTAAGTATATCTTCTATCATAAGGATATCAACATGAGGCAAAAGAGGTGGTGAGAACTACTCCTGGACTATGATTGATCAATACACTAATTCCCTTGGAAGGAAAATAATGTGTTTGATGTATTATATAGGAGGTACAATGGGGTTCTGACCATGACGATGAATAACAAGTATCCTATATACATAGATCTAGTAAAGATATATACATTGTTTTTTAAGAAAGGGGATTGATCATTCTTTTTCAAATAAATAACTAAATAACCCTTACAAGAAATGATATAGAGGTCATAGTAGGATGAAGAGGGATTAAAAATAATATTAAAGTAGTAAATAATGCGAAATTGACAAACTTCATCTATAGATATGAAGTCTTGAGGTTTACAAATAGATTATGGGTTATGTACATACCATAATTGAATAGGAAACCACTAGATGAAGAACATAGATCAAATTTTTCTATACACCCTAAAAACAAAAGGATGTATAGGTATTTAAGAGAATATTTCTAGAAGGATAGTATAAAGCTGTAAATTGTAGACTACGCATCTAGATGCTTGGCATTCCTATAGGTAAAGGCTGAAAAGAAACATCCGAAGGGAGTTAGGAAAACTCTTCTTATACCTATATAAAAGTAGGGAAGTATTACAATGGAAATTGTAAATAGAATCCTAACGTATCTAAGGGATAATGATTTTATAAGGTTCAGCATTGATCACATTACTAGGTCTTCTCATTTCTTAGTGATAAGATAAAATTTATCCCTTGAGATCTTTTTTTTTCTCTATATCAAATAAATCATAAGGCATTATAGGGAACCTCAATCAATTGTATCTGATAATTACCCCTGGTTAACATAGAAATTATAGAAGAGTCTTCAAAATAATCTAAATATTATGATGCATTTAAAAACCGATTATCATCCCCAAGCTGATGGGAAATCAAAAATGACTATCTAGAAATTATAAGATATGTTCATATCATGTTATATTTAGTTTTATGGTATAAGGGATCATTATCTACCTTTATTTAAATTTTCATAAAATAATTGATTTCTTTTGAGCATCCATATGGAAACATATGAAGTATTTTATGGGAATTTGTGCTATTAACCAACTTTTTGGGAAGAATATGGAGAAAAAACTAGTTAGCCTAGAACTTTTTTAGCAGACAACTGTTAAATTATAGTCTATTCAAGATCATATTAAAAAAACCCATTGTAGAAAAAAGATTTAAGTTAATGATCAAAAGAAAGAAATGTAATTTCTATATATGATCATTTATTATTAATAGTTTCAACATGGAAGTCAATTTTATGATTTGGTAAAAATAAGACATTAATCACTAGGTATATTGAGTTTTTAAAATAATAAAAAGAACTCTAGTTGTTTCTTATTAATTGGTTATTCCACCAAACATTTATAATGTAAAAGATGTCTTCCATGTTTTATTACTGAGGAAATACATTCCATATCCAACACACATTCTCATATCTAATGAAACCAAGTTTAATCCTAACTTATCTCATAATTAAGACCTCTTCTAGATTCTTGACACTAAAGGGAAAGTGTGGTTGAATCAGAACACTCGGATATTAAAAGTCTTTTTGAGAAATCATGAACTAAAAGTGGTGACCTAGGAGATCAAATAATCTATAAGTAATATCCATTTTTTCAATAGATGATATGTAACCCAATTTCAAGGATGAAGTTATTTAAGGGGAGGAGAATGTAATACTAAAAACCATGTTGTGATAGGTAAACACCATATCTTGGAATATCTCATAATGCACAGTCTAAAAATCAATTATTTTTGAGTGTATTCAAATTTTTAATTTTTTAATATTATAATTTTATTTTTAAAAAATAAAAGCCATTTTTATATTTTTCATAAAGATATTTTCTTAAGATGATTTTTTTGGATTTTTATAAAAATATCGATTTTTAAGATAATAGTGAAAATACTATTTTTGTTAAAACCACTGATTTTATTAAATCACTAGGATGGAATCATAAAATAAAACTCATAAAACCATTATATTGATAATAAATATGTTTTATAAGTAACAATATACATTTTAAAATATTATTATTAATTTATAAACCTATATTTGATATTTTAAATCCTAATCAAATTTGTCATTAATTTTTTTTAAGGAATTATAAATTTACTATTTTAAAATTAATTATAAAACCTTTAGAAATTTAATATTATTAAATAGATTTAAAATTTAGAATCATTAGGTTTTAATTAATTAAAAAGGTCCATTTTATTTTTAGTCATAAAGAATAAAATAATACGGTTAAAACTAGTTATTGTGGTAAAATCTAAAATGATAAAAGTAATAATTCAAGGGGTAGGATGCTTGAAACATGATAAAAAATGTATATAATTTATTTTATAATCTCTAGATAGACCTTATATCTTCTAAACTCAATTATTTTATGTTCTTCAATAAAATAAACTGGTTTAACATATGCTCCTTTTATATTAAATTAAAATATTTAGATGAAAGACATTATCCCCATTTATAAAAGGGGTATCTCACTACCCCTTCAATAACACACTAAAAATTATGTTTCCTACTAAAAATATGAATACATTACTTCCCATATAATCCTAATTTACTCCCGTAATATTATTTCTATAAGATATTATGATAATTTCTTCCATTCTAATGAATCCTCACAAATAATCACAATTTTTTAAACGTAAGTTCAATATTTTTGATAACATATTTTACTTTTGTCTTTAAATATAAAATTTATAATTCTCAATATTATATTATGAATTTTTTATTTATAGAATACTAAAATTTGTGTTAATTTTTTAATAAACACTAACCACCTCTCCCATTCCATTTAAGAAAAATGAAATTGTTACCTGTAAGTAGTGTGGACTACCACCTCCATGATGCAACGTGTTTCACTTTCCATCATGAACAGACAAGGATGGAACTAATGAGGAATTTAATATATATATATATATATATATGTATATTATTTATTAAATATTTTATATTCTTTCATGACAAAAAATATTACTCCTTTTTCATATTCAATAGAAAATGAAATCATTATCCATGTGTATGTGTGGACTACCACCTCTATGGAATGATTGAATTCTATTTTTATTTTCATTACCTCTTTTAATAGATGAAATTAATAACGTTTTTAAAGGATAAATGTTATTTTTAGGTCACTGTTTTTTTCTATTAGGACAAATTGAATGACCTATTAATGAGATAAATAATAAAAAAATTCTTTATAAAACTAATTATCTTAAACAAGCATACTAAGTGTGAAATGTTTTATTCATATTATTAAATATTCCCATATCAATTAATTATTATTCCACGTTCATCTAAATATGATATATCACACTAATAAACACTGAATAAGATCATTATACATTGGTAAAATTATATTACAAAAAAACCACCACATAATCATTCATTAAATTAGGTTATATTTATGTTTGGATCTGTTTAACCACCTAATAGAACAATACTATGAATTTATATCATGAATGACTATGGTAATTTATTTAATAGTATAATATATTATAAATTATTAAGTAATTATTTTTTTATTTTTTAGAGTTTATATCAATATTTAATTCATTAATTAATAAAACACCCTTTGAACGTCAATAATCATAGAAACATGTTTTTATCAATTTAATCTTCAAGGATAAGGCCTAAAACAATCATGAATGTAATTTGAAACAACATAAATAATTGTAAATCATCCTAAATAGTAACTTTAATTCCCTAGTAATGATGAACTTTTTAATTTGTTGTGATTGAATTATTACCTAAGACATAATTCGGTTTTTCCATATCAATTTTCATTCATTGGGACTCATATTATATTCCCCACCTATTTAATTTTGTGTGGTGCATAAATTTCCATGGACTAATTTTTACCATATTCCTCATTGATTTTAAGGTATTTACAATTCTATATTATTATCACAATTTCATATTCTTTTGATTTAAGAGTTTCTAAAGCCGTTTTCAAACCCAATATTTTCCCTAGTGGAAAACCCATTCTATGTTTAGGTAAAGTAAAAGTGTTTTTGGTTTCCTAGAAAATGAATACTTCTCTAGATATTAGAATGTGGATGATGTTTTGGCCCAAACTAGGGGTAATAAACCTAAAAATGGTTGGTTGATAATTGACTCAATCATCAATCTAATGCATGATGAGAGAGCCTAAGACTATACCCATGGATAGACACTCATGGGGGATATTCTTTGGAGTATTACTGAACCCTTTAAAACCATTTTGAAGGATTTTTTCTATCATTTTCTTAGTCTCATGCCAATGAAAAATATTGAATCCAATTACTACCTTAAATTTATAACCCAAAAAAATTAAAATACCATTTCCATTATATTTCATTGATAAGGTTACTTCCTGTTACTTTGATGATAACCCACAAATTTTAAATAGATCAAGGTATATTATCCAATACATCCAAATTATTCCATTTAACGGGGAAGTATTCTTTCCATATTTTTTAGTGTAACATCCCCAAATGATAAAGGGTTAAATGACTAAATGATATGACTCATGTCAACAAGGTGCATCTTCCATTTCGGGAGCCTGTCTGATTAGAACTCCACAGTTAAGCGTGCTTGGCCTGCAGTAGTGATCAGGATGGGTGACCTTCTGGGAAGTTTCTCAGGATGTGTGTGAGTGAGGACAAAGCACATTGAAAAGGACATGTGTTGGCCTGTGGGGACTGTCATTAGTCAGATGACCCATTCAGGCATGTGGGTGGACCCTGGGGTGGGCCCCACATGTCTATGGAGCAACTGGTGGTCGCCTGGTGGGCCATGACGTGACGACCATGTTACGGCGGGGTGGTTGTGATGTCACCGGGACCCGGTTGTCACATTTGGTATCAGAGGAGGAACCCAGCCTTAAGTGCGGTGCACTGCCTGGGTTGAGATGTAGGGCCCACAACGAGGGCGTTGTGCTCTAAGGGGGAGGTGATAGTAACATCCCCAAATGATAAATGGTTAAATGACTAAATGATATGACTCATGTCAACAAGGTGCACCTTCCATTTCGGGAGCCTGTCTGATTAGAACTCCACAGTTAAGCGTGCTTGGCCTGCAATAGTGATCCGGATGATCCGGATGGATGACCTTCTAGGATGTGTGTGAGTGAGGACAAAGAACACTGAAAAGGACATGTGTTGGCCTGTGGGGACTGTCATTAGTCAGATGACCCGTTCGGGCATGTGGGTGGACCCTGGGGTGGGCCCCACATGTCTGCGGAGCAACTGGTGGTCGCCTGGTGGGCCATGACCTAACGACCATATTAAGGCGGGGTGGTTGTGATGTCACCGGGACCCGGTTGTCACATTTAGTATAAGGATATTCATGTTTTCATTCGTCTAGTGAATCCTTAAGGAATTATTTGAAATGTGTTTTTGACTATTATGGAGAATGAATTTTACTTAATTTGGTGATGGGTGGGTCCTGAAATTATATAGCCTCTTGATTCATCAATAGGTATCATGAGAAGAAAATTTCTTGGTTTTTACTATATATACCTCTCCTAATATCATTTTCATGTCTTGAAATAAGGCCTTGCCAACATTTTTTGATGTCCAACATTATGAATTATAGTAGTGTCAGATCAATTATTTTGTTGAACATGTTTTCATTTATTTTCATGGTTATATAATTCCCTTAGTTTCAGATGATTATGGATTCATGTTATTTATTTATTACTTTCATATAATTTATTCCATGTTTATGTTATTGTATCTTTCACTATAAGTTACTTCTTACTGAGCATCTAAGCTAAAAATTATTTTATTTCCTTTCCCTAGAAAAATTATAAGACATATATTTATAACTTTAAAGGATATGATAGAAGGGATAATAATTTTTTTACAATGTTTTCATGATTTATCTTATGTTTTCAATCTAATTTATGAATGTATCTAGTCTACCAAGACTACTAATCTATTGTATCTTATGTTAACTTTTTTATTTTATACCAATTAAGTAACATTACAACCGAATCTAGGACTATAGAGTTAGATATGTTATAGAACTCCTAAAGAATCATTTTCATTAGATCCTTCCCATGTTTTAGCCTAAAATGGCATGAGTGTCATCAGACTATCATGTGGAAATAATTCTAGAAGTATCCTGGCCTGGTCAGTCAGAGGGTTTTCTTGATCTTTGAAGTAAATCACCATCCCTACGTCTATAATATATTTTATGGATTTGGTGAAAGAGGTCTCTAACCCATATATTTCATTCCCAAGGTCGAGTAGGGTTATCCCATCACCCAATAGTTGATGCCACAAACCTTTGTGGGAGAGTAATAACTAAACTTTATCCCAAACAGCCCAAGAATTGGGGATGACTGAATCCCCCAGAATCTCAATTATGTATCATATGAATTTATCTAGAGCCACTCCTAAGGTATCTAATGTCACTTTTAAATCTAGTCACTACTCCTAAAATAATTTCTCTGGATGTTTTCCACTCCTAGATGAACTTTCTACACAGGTATTTCCTTGATGAGAAACATGAGCCCTCATGGTCGCCTTTTCCACTATATATGCACCTAAAAAATCTTTTCTCCTAGGTTTATGAGATTCCCCTAGAATATAATTCTTCATGTATCATTTACATAGGGAATCCTCTACTAGATCTACCCATATAATTGGGTTACTCAATATCTACCCAGGGTATGTCTCGGACCAGCTTTGATTGCATTTTTAGATTATCCCAATAATGGGGTTAGACGGTGGTAGATCAACACTCTCCCCAATATCCTCAAGTGTGAAAATTTACTAGAGTTTCTTAAGAACCATTGGATGGAACTCGTGATGTAATCCAATGTACACTCTTTACAAGATACACGTTAGATAGTGAAACTGGTGATTGAATTTATAAGAGGTTTATGGCTTGAAAATAATACTCTAATTGATAATGTCATTAGAACCTCACCTCAAAAGGATAGTAGGTACAATATATTCCCAACTCCAACTTCATCATTTTCAATAATCACCACATTTGGATTGAGGTGAGGTTGGTAGTTAAACTAGCATACTACTCTTTGTCTTTATATTACTATTATAACAACCCTGCTTTTTTATTACACACTTAGACATGATTTTTTACATAAAAACTTCACTCAATACAACATAGAAGATCGAGAGGTATATTGTATTTGGGGATTAGTAACATTACATAATGACTTAAAATATGAAACACAACTTATTATTGAAAACTTCCTTTACTTGACCACTATATTCCCTCATACTTATCATTGTAGTGGATAACCTGAGGACATACATAAGAATGGGGTGAGCTATAAAGCCAAGTAAGGGATTAGACAAGGAATAACATGAAGAATAAAATAAATTTTAGGAAATAGGTATATAAATGGAGTATAAAAGAACATTAACATAAAGTCATGATATAACATGGTTATCATAACATGGGAATGTGGCAACAACACTTAACATGAAATTAGCATCATCCAAGGCTCGTTGCACATGGAGCATGAGTAAAACCTCATTGAACATGAAGCATGAGTAAACTATCATTAAAATTGAATTATAATGATTAAACACCCATTTCACATGACATATCATGATACTATACTTTACCCAATGTGTTGGAGCGCTATTAGGGTTCACACTTCTTAAACATTTCATTTCATGCATAAGTGTCCCACATGGATCATAAAAAATGGAATTCAATCATCATAATTTATTACATGATAAAGTGATGTAGAATATATAAATGAATATTTATAATCAATAATTAAATGTTCATAAAGGTGAATACCCTTGATAGAGAAATTAGCATGGTATTCATTACACAATGACCTTGGCTTGGAAAATCGGCGCAATTTCGGTAATGTAACGATGTGACGTAAGAATTAATAAAAAAATTTGATGAGAGAGAAAGGGGTGTCCCATAATATTAACATGAAATGGATAGTAAGGGGGTCATATATATACATGTCCTAACATATGTAATTGAATTTATATTCATAATACAAAATAATTTCTTGAATGTAAATGAGGAGAGAGAAATTCTTTACAGAATTTAGGCATAGTAACGGGTGTACATGGAAGGAATTAATGAGAGGGAAATGGGTATACCATCATTAAAACATAAATATGGAAGTATGGGGAAGGTAAAAAACCATAACACAAAATTTATAATTGAAAATAAAATGGCATAACAATATTAAGAAACTTGGATAAATTGAGAATGGAAGGAATCCCTTACTTGGAAGTGTGATCACAAAGACTTGGGAGGGGCTTGAGAGAGGCTTATTGAGAGCTTGGAGTGCCTTGGAAGGATTATAGATATATAAGGTCATAATTATGACGTACTCCAAAGGCATTGAGTGATGAGTAAGTGAGAACTTGGGTGGGATTATATAGGAAATGAGGGGGAAATCTTTATTATTTAGGTTTGGGACACCACACATTAAACTAATCAAAACCACAAACCATCCCAAGGGTTTTTCCCATTGTTTTAGACAAAGGGTATTGGAAAACAATATTATATAACGAAAATGTCCTAACTTATTAAAATAATAGGGTTGATTGTGGGGAGGAGAGTCACACTCTAAAGGAAATCAATTTAAAAAGATAATGTGTTTTATTAGTCTTGGAGGGTCCACTAAAGCTTTGAAAAATAAATAAAAAAATAAAATCACATTATTTTAATGGTAAAGAATATATTGGACAAAAATAATATTTATATTATTTTATTACATCACTATTGAGTCTTTATGATGTCATAAAACACATTATATATTTAAACGATATTTAATTTTTTCCCAAAAATTAAATTGCCACATAAAATTATGAAAAATTAACCATTGGATAATTTTGAAATCCTAATTCCAAAAGTAATATTAATTGTATCCAAATAATTTTTTAAATATTTGAATTTTCACTTTTAAAATAAAAAACGACATTTATCGAAAATTCATGCGTTTTGACAAAAACAGCTTTCAAACCTTAATAAAAATTACAATTGTATTCATAAAAATTATACAATCATTTATATTTAATAAAAAGTAATTTAATAATAATAATATTTTATTAAAATATTATTTAATTTAAGAATCCATTAATTTATCAAAATAGATTTCTTAGTTGAATATTGTCTAAAAATACACTTTTTTTCATTAAAAACTATTTACAACATAACAATAATAATATAATGAATGTATATTCTTTATTATATAAAAAAATAATGCACATAATCATAGTGCTAAGGTATTTTTACATAACCCCTTATAACACACGCATAATACCGAAGGGTAAGGTGTGCGATGATGGCAGACTCCTGGGTTGGCTTGGATAATATCGCTCAGGTGGTAATCTCTATCAACTTCCACTTCTCTAGTAGGTGGTTTTGCTCGACCTTCATGTGTTGAATATTAGCTTGTTCTTGGTCAATAGTGAAGCACAATTACACCACATCATTTCTGAGCTCCGACAAATAGGCTTTATATGGGGAAATTCTACTGGATGAGGCCATTTCTTCCTTTGTCTGGGTAAATTAGATTTGTTAAAGTCCTATATTTATACTAATCATGTGATCAATGTTCAATGACTATATTAGAAAAGGTCCCAATTATTAATGGTATTTTAAAATAAAAAACATAAAACCAAAGAAGTTCATATTATATATAACCATTTTAATAAATTTCATAAGATCGAGAGGAATTTTCATTAATGAAAGTTTGGGTCGTTACAATATTCCCCCTTAAAAAATTGCATCCTCATAATTTGATTACATACAAAAAGAACTATACAATTTAAACATGACTTCAGGGTTTCTTACCCACCCCCATTAAGAATTCCCCAACCCTCATTATCACGTCAATCACAGAGATCGATGGTCCACTCAGTGGAACAATACTTCATTTCACATTCAAAGTCTTCCACTTATTTAGTTCAGACGCAGTCTATACAAAATGGATCATACTGATGTAAAATATGATGCGCTTATTGAAAAAAATTGTTTCTAATGTATAGTTTCAAATAATCACCATGTACCAGGTTTTTGTAAAATAGTCGGACAGAGTCAGATTTAAATTTTTTGAAATGTGGTTCCTCTAATATAATGTTTATGTTTCCAAAAAAAACTGCAAGAAAAGACTATATATATAATGTTCTAGAAGGTCTACCTCTTTGGTAGCTATTATAAAATCAAATAGTGAATCATACTCTCTGGATAGGTTGAAATATTTGAAAATACCCTGATGGTACCTTCCTTGTCTTGAAAGGTGGGAGGGTTTAGAAATTAATAATTAATAATAGGTGAGCAATGATTTCTGATGATTCCAAGATATGGAGGAGGTGTTTGATTTGTCGTAGTGTGTCCTGAAAGAATTTTGGGCATTTGAAAATGTTTAAATTCTATGTGAGCTTTACTTCACCATAATTATAGCTAGTAAGTCCTCAGGAAGGGATAAGATTGTTGAATGAGGTTATTCCCCTTCCATCTCGAAACTATTCTTTATCCTGTTGAGGAAACGTATCAAATTTTGAGTTACCCTCTAGACATGATAAAACTGTGATATTAAACTACTTGAAGTCCAACGATTTATTACTCCTTAATGAAAGGAAAATTAGGGGTCACACATAAAGGGTAAACCAAGGACAAAATGAATTACTTATAAATTAATTTTATTTCCTTAACATATGAATCTATAGGCTTCAATCTATGTTATCCATGATCTACTTTCTAACATATATTCATAGGGGAATTTTTTTTAATTCTCATTATAATGGTTCATAATACAATTTTGAATTTATCCAAGCATATCCCCTGGGAGTTTCATAACCAAGAGTTCAGAAATGCCCGTTGTTGTGTACCACCAGGATACCCTGGGTCAAGCTTGAAACTCCTTGTCGGAGTTTTCACTCCTAGGTACATATGTGCTAGAGTTTCCTCTACCTTCTCATATCCTGACAGGGATGTATTTGCCTAATAAACCACTTAATCAATACTCACCAAAACATAGGGATTTATTTTATACTTACTCTTATCCCTAAGGCTTTCACTAGGGTTTTCTAATCCTAATCCCAAAAATAACTAAACCTATCATCTAATACCAACTATAACAAACCTGATTTTTTATTACACTCTTAGACATGATTTATTAAATAAACCCTTCACTAGATACAACATAGAAGATCGAGAGTTCTAGTTTCCTTGTGGCTTAGTAACATTACCTAATGACTTAAAACATGAAACACATCATCTTATTGAAAAAATCCTTTACATGACCACTACATCCCCTCGTACTTAGCATTGCATGGATTAAACTGAGGACATAAATAAGAAAGGGGTGATCTATAAAGCCCAATAAGGGAGTAAACAAGGAATAACATGAATAATACAATACATGTTAGGAAATAGGAATATCAATGAATTATAAAAGATCATGAACTCAAAGTCATGATATAGTATGATTATCTTAACATGGAAATGTGGCCACAACACTTAACATGGAATTAGCACGATCCAAGGTTCATTACACATAGAGCATGAATAAAACCTCATTGCAGATGAAGCATGAGTAAACCCTTGTTTCACTTGAATTAGAATGATTAAACACCCATTTCACATGATGTATCATGATACTATACTTTACCCAAATCATTGGAATGTTATTAAGGCGCCCCTTCATAAACATTCCATTTCATGCATAAGTGTGCCACATGGATCATACAACATGCAATAAAATTATCATCATTTATTCCATGATAAAGGGATCTGGAATACATATATTAAGATTTATAATAAATAATTAAATGGGTATAAAGGTTAATACCCTTGATAGATAAATGGGAATGGTATTCACTACATAATGACGAAAATCGGTGCAATTTTGGCTACATAATGGTGTGACGTAAGAATTCATAAAAATGGTTGATGAGAGAGAAAGGGGTGTATCATAATATTTATATGAAATGTAGAGTAAGTGGGTCATGTAGATACATGTACCAACATATTTAATTGAATTTAGATTCATAATACAAAATATTTTCTTAAATGTAAATGAGGATAGAGAAATTCCTTACAGAATTTCGGCATAATAACAGGTGTACATGGAAAGAAATAATGAGAGATAAAGGGGTCTCCCATAATTAAAACATAAAGAGGGAAGTGTGGGGAAGTTGTGAAACCATATCCCAACATTTATAATTAAAAATAAAATGGCATAACGATGTTAAGAAACTTGGATAAAATGATAATGGAAGGAATCCCTTACTTGGAAGTGTGATCCCAAAGGCTTGGGAGGAGATTGATGGAGGATTATTGAGAGATTGGTGAGACTTGGGATGATTATATAAAGATAAGGAAATAATATTGATGTACTCCAATGTCTTTGAGTGAAAAGGAAGTGGGATCTTGGGTGGGTTTATATAGGAAAGGAGGGGGAATTCTTTATTCTTTAGGTTTGGGACACCACACATTAAACTAATCAAAACCACAAACCAGCCCATGGTTTTTGCCCATGTTTTTTTCTGAAGGTGAGTGAAAAAAAATATTTTATAAGGCCAGTTGACTAAATTATTAAAATAATAGGGTTTTTTATGTGTAGGTGAGTCACACGATCAAGGAAATAAATTTAAAAAGCTAAAATGTTTTATAAGCCTAGGAGGGTCCACTAAAGATTTGTAAAATAAATAAAACAAACCTAAAATCACATAATTTTAATGGTAAAACATATATTGGCATAACATAATGTTTATAGTATTTTATTACATCACTATTAATCTTTATGATGTCATAAAACATGTTATATATTTAAACGGTATTTAACTTTTACCTAAAAATTCGACTATCTCTGAAAATTATGAAAAATTTACCATTGGATAATTTTGATGTCCTAATTCGAAAAATAATATTAACCTTATACGAATAATTTTCTAAATATTTGAATTTTCACTTTTAAAATAAAAACCGACTTTTATCGAAAATTCATGGGTTTTGACAAAAACAGCTTTCAAAAAGTAATAAAAATTACAATTGTATTCATAAAAAATATACGATCATTTATATTTAAAAAAATTTAATTAAATAATAATAATATTTTATTAAAATATTTTTCAATTTAAAGATCAATTAATTTATCAAAATATATTTATTAGTTTAATATTAACTATAAATACTATTTTTGAATTAAAAACTATTTACAACATAAAAATAATAATAAAATGAATGTATATTATTTATTATATACAAAAATAATGCACATAATCATTATGCTAATGTCTTGTTACATAACCCCTTATAATACCCACATAAGACCGAAGGTTAAGGTGTGCGATGGTGGCAGACTCATGGGGTGGCTCGGATAACATCACTCGAGTGGTAATCTATATAAACTTAAAATTCTCTCGTAGGCGGTTTTGATCGAGCTTAATGCATTGAAGCTCGTATTGGGTTTGGTCAAGAGAGAGGCTCAATGATTCCACCTCCTTTACGAGCTCCG
Organism: Viscum album; assembly: GCA_963277665.1. Lineage (NCBI taxonomy): Eukaryota > Viridiplantae > Streptophyta > Magnoliopsida > Santalales > Viscaceae > Viscum > Viscum album. The sequence goes on along the minus strand of OY728146.1, from coordinate 634,124,493 downwards.
ACAATGGGCTTCATATGGGGAAAGTCTACTGGATGAGGTCATCTCTTCCTTTGTCTGAGTAAATTGGATTTATTAAAGTCCTATATTTTTACTAATTATGTGATCAATATTCAAAATATATATTAGAAACACTCACAATTATTAATGGTATTTTAAAATAAAAAACATAAAACCAAATAAGTTCATATTTTATATAACCATTTTAAGACATTAAATCAGATCAAGAGGAATTTTCATTAATTAAATTTTGGGTCGTTACAACTATGGTCTAATCAAGCTGATGAGATCAAATCCCAACAATATTAAATAGTGATAATTAGATTTTAGAATATTGTGGGATGATAGGGTTTGGATATTAATAACCCCCAAAGTGTTTAGATATTGATCCATAAGAAAATAGAACAAACATCACACATGAAAGGGTCCCTTCCATCTACTGATATGTTTCATCCCATAGAATAATTTTTCTAGCACTAGGATGAAAAGGTTGAAATACTTCTTATGTAATGTCCCATATTTTTCATTTTATTATTTTTAAATTTTATATGGATAGATTTTGAGACTAGGTGTTGATACAGTGTGAAAATCTATTGTCTGTTATTCCCAAAACAAATGTTTGAAATATATTAAAATATTAATACCACACCCACGCAATTTTCCTAAAAAATTAAAATAACTTCTAAGAGAGTTCCCAGATTAGGAATATGAGGAAACCATTTACTTCATAACAACGAATTCAGCCTTTGGGAATCCTAACATTGGTTGGTTTAGGTCAATTATGGAAACTCATTATGGACGTTTAAATGAATAAAATAAATTTATAAACTTTATTTTATTTTGTTGATGTGGTGAAATAGTAATTTTAACTTTATAAGTATCACTAATTCAGAGATGTAGGTTTAGCCTCATAACCCTAGAATCCTATGGAGAAATTAGAGAGAGAGAACTAGAGAATTTCGTCATGAAGGCAATGATGGAACCTCAGATCGATGATTGACGAATGCCGATCTTGACAGATCTCGACAACGACAACAACATTTTGACCATTCTTCATCAACGAGTGATTTGAATCTTGGTAGGATTCGTTATTCTAATATCCTTTCCCCATTCTTTATTACTATCATGATCAAAAACTAATCCATGAACAAGTTTTTCAATGGATCATTCGTATTTGTGGGATGGGTTATTTTACGAGATTTACCAGGAGTTGATTTTTGAGATTTGTTGGATTCATTACTATTCAAATGGTGATGAACAATGATTGACACAAACATTGATCAAGGTTTGTCCCTTCCTATTTTTTTGTGATTTTCTCCCCCGATTCAAGCATTCCCCGTTCACATGTTCTCCATTCTTTCCCATGCTTTGAAACCCTTTTTTAATAATCGATTGTTACACCTTTGATTATTGGCGCAACAATCTGAAACCGTAGATCTAGAATCAAGAAAACCCAATGGAGGTGTGACAGTGGGCATGGTAGAGGATTGAAATAAGGAAAGTGCCTAATTATAATTCTTTAGAGGTAATTAATAGTGGATAATATTGTGTTTTATAATCCAATTGAATACCTGAATCCCATCGATTCTATGTTAGGGTGGCCAGATGATCTTGGACCCAGAGTTTGGAGGCAAACGAATTACTAGAATGGGATTTGGGTGATTGAAGGAGCGAGTAGGAGGAAGAAGATGAGTTTTTGAAAAAACCTAATCCAAACAGCGTGTAGTACCCAACTACATGGTGTGTCGTCCCCCTTGGACAAACTCAGAATATACATGGTAATTACACAGACATGGGGTGGAGTACATAGGTTTCTTACTTGGTGTGTACTCCCCCACACATCTTAGCTTGTACAAGTTACATGCACTACCTCATGTACTGGTACATGGTCAGGGATACACATGTTGATGTCATGTAATGGCACATGACTGAAGTACACAAGCAGACCCATGATGGAAGGAAATGGTGTGTGACCTTTTCTACATGTTGTGTACCCATATTCTACAAGACATGGTTGGAATGACATGGGTCTTTGTACACGGGTAGTACCTGGGGTGAAGGGACATAGTGTGAGACCCTACCACTTTTTACATGTCTTGAGCTTTATTTACTCTTTATATTTTAAAAGTTTTATTAGGGTTTGTTCACTTTATTGTTTTCCTAAATATTGGTAAGGATCGTTTCCTACTCGTAAGACCATGATCGCTTTAGTAGTAATTTCTAAATAGAGTTATTGGAATCCACTTGAGATACTCAGAGTGGGATCCTCTATTCATTCTTCATGTCCTGGGTGGAGTTATTGGTATCGACTTGACCAACACTATGAAATAGTTGATTCTCTACCTAGAGGGTTAATACATATTGAGTTGTTGGTATAACTCCATGGCCCGGGTTGTGATCCTTGTCTATTTTATCATATTATATTCAGATCTATCAGTATATATTTCTCACGGAATGACCCGACAAGTAGTACCTCTTCGACAGATGTCATCAATTTTATCAGACTCAGGAGTGTGTTATCCCATATGAGTGCTTCATGGAATCTTCAAGTTGAGTTCCTAGTATTGATATACTATTGTTTTAGCTTACCCCTAGACTGTGTGTGTCACGACCCCCTCCCCAAAAAGTGTACCCATCCTAGGATGGCAATGTGAGAAGGGAGATAATGATCCCCCGAGTCCCGCCTCCAGTAGGCCTCGGGTTGGCGACTAGCACCAAGGGTATAGTAAACACACAAATGGGAGGCATTACCCTCTAAGAGAACATATGCAGAAGAGAGGGATAAGACAGAACCCAATCAACTCCAACTCAAAACTGGAATATAAATGAAACCCAAGTGCATATATGAAATTTCATGCAAAAGTACTAAAACTGGAAGGAAAAAAAAACTGAATGTACCTAAAAGAAAGTAAAAACAGCAGCAACCACAAGCCGAAACAGCTCTTGCAATCCCCAGCTCATAGAAACCAGCATGATCTCTAACCTTCTCCAAGTGACATAAAAAACAGTTTATATATACATAGGGTGAGTATAACAGTATACTCAATAGGATCCTCCCTGAAGCCTCTCGTGCAAAAGTAAAGAAATCATGCTAAAGAACAGTGAAGAACAAGTAGAACTAACTCATCACCTAAACAGGTATACTAAGTTCCCAACCTCACCATGGATACTCTCACCAAGTAAAGCATAAAAGAATATAGCATATAGTAAAGATTATTGAGGGTACCATGCTACTACTTCCCCACTGGTTTTCCGCTTTTCCCCAACATCGCACATCCTAAGCATCTCTCTCTAAAAAGGCTTGCCCGCAGACACCTGGGCGAAGCACCACACCATCCTCACAAACAAATGTAACCAGGTAAGTTCTGGGGGCCACCACAGCCCGCATAATGTGTATCATACGTCAGGTATTATACCTCAATCCATTACAGCCCATACATAGATTAAGGATCCACAAGCCATCACAACCTACACACGTTATAGCTATAGTAGTCCATAGGATACTATATCCAGAATATATGTGTGTGAAATAACCATAATCCATTACAGCCCTCTACACACATATATGGGGAAACTAATCATTGTGCATGTTGTCACAAGTATCTACCAAGAGAATAGAGCGGGTCCAAAGGGGGTAGTCATCCATTCTTCCTCCCACCAGAATGTTGGGGAAAACACCCCCCAGGGCTCAGAATCATTGGGGTGTCTGTTTCCCTTACTGATAGGGTGGAGTAGCGTATAGAAACATAAAAAAATACAGAATATATTATATCTCACAGCCACACTATGGGCATTACCTAGTCTTAGACACAACTGTAGATAATGTCTCTCAGACTCTGGGCTGCTACTTTTAAGACTAGGTATCCTATAAGCACACAACCATTTGAAGAGCTTTATTATATTACTTAATTCCCTTTTTATCAGTTCCACTGTACATTAATTAATTATTTAAACATTAATTAACCATGAATAATTTAACATTAAACTTCATTAACATCACACCCAAAATCCACTGTACCTTCCAAATTACAACCTCGTCATTATGTTCCAGAAACTCCAACCCCATGAGTTAACACCATTTATTCAATTATTCATTATAGAATTACTTTCCCATATTCCCAGGCATTCTATAAAATCATTCTATGCTACTAAACACAAAGGGGCTCAACACGGTGAGTAGTTGTACTACCCGTCAAGTCTTTTCCGCCTATGTCAAGATCCTAGACCCATCCTCCCTTGAGAATCTAAACACAGAAAGCACGTGGAATACCTCGCGCATCTTCGCCTCTTTTGGAAGAAGGGTAAGCAAGACCAGATGCCTTGAGCAGTGGGGGAAAGTAAAGGAGATAAGAAACCAAAGAACTAGAAGGCATCCAAAAAACACATTCATTCCATTCAATCATCCCTGGTGTCCTCCCTGACACCCACAGGCATAAACCAATGCATCTCACCACTCTAGGCGTCATCTGCTACCACAAACAAAAGTCTCCATGCCTCTACATATCACAACAGCCATCTATGCTCACATTACAGCACAAACAGCAGGAAAAAAAACATCACATCAAAGGGCTCTTATCCCTTTAACAATCAAGAGGGTAACTCAGAACCCCTTTAGAAATTATCAAACAAGCACTTATTTAATCCATCTTGAATTAACAGATTTATTAAATGTAGGTTCCAAAATTCAGGAAACCTAATCAGTAAGCTATCATAAATAAATAATCATGCTTACTGAACTAATTTTATTAACATAAAATTACAACAAGAACCAGATTAATTTTCATGCCTCTTTATCTTTATCCAACACTTATCAATTAATCCTAGTTTACGTTATTTACCGATTTTCATCAAGAACAAACAGCTAAATAAGAAATCATATATATCACACTATCTATAAAAACACGAGGCAATAACATACGATAAGTATCAATTTATTTATCCAGTTAAAATATTTATTATTTCAATTAAATTATGATACACTGGAATGAAGCATGATAACGATACAGTCGCATGTAAAAGAAAAGAGAAGCAACAAATCCCCTACCTCAACAATTCTTGACGTTCTTTAACCACACAACGGGTCACAATCCACCTATCGCGACAACTGCATCCACCCGATGATGCCACGATACAACAGCACCAACCAAACCCCAAGAAAAAACCCATTAGAAGCATGGATATTACATGCTATAATATAGAAAGGAGAAAAGGAGAAGATGAACCCCAATAGAACAATGATACAACATACCTTATATTGAAGATTGATCGATATATCTTGGTTGAATCAAAACATAGCAGAACCTATCATAGGAGTAAAGTTTGATTGTGAAACTCCTACAAGAAGGATTGAAAGGTTCTAGCATATCATGGATGATAAAAAAGAGGAAGAACAAGGGATAATGATATCTCGTCCCTTTTTGAATATTTAATGGGGTGACGGATTAAGATACGCTTAATTATCCATTAAAAGCGGATTGCATTAACCCATGCGGTTTGACCAAGTAAAAACATCCTGATCTATATGAATAATTAAAATAATATTAATGGAATTTGAATCGGCCTTAAGAGTCCTTAAAATAAGGATTTAAATGTATTTTACGTCAAAAGAAACGTCAAAGGGGAGAAACTGTAGGAAGCTGGAAACACTGTGCACAGAACTGGAAATTTGGAAAAGTGTTTGGGATAAGTCACCTTGACCTCCCGGAACACCTACCACACCACATTTTTAAAGTAATAGACCGGAGAGGTCTGGGCCATTACATCAGATACCTCTCAAAACATTCTCGTCACCAAGAATTTAAAACCAACCTAAAGAAAAGAGGGGTCTGAACAGCCACCCCGTAAGATACCTCTTAGGGGAAAACCACCCTGAGTTGTTCTAAAGATGGAAAAAAAACCATGACATCCAAGGGAAATGGAACAAACAATCCATATCCAAACAATTCAAACATAACATCACATCAAAGTTACATAAAATAAAGGATCAAAGAAAACACAACACAACAACTTAAAATAGCTCTGGGTACTAGACACGCATATGTGACTCACGTTCCCAGGTACTCTCCTCCATGCCACCATGTCACCACAAAACACGTACCAAGGGAATAGAATGTCCATGAAACACCTTCTCCTTATGGTCTTAGATCTCCACAGGTCATTCCTCAAAGGATGCATCATCATCAATATTCATTTCTCCCCAATCGATGATGTGAGTGTCATCAAGAAGATAATGATGGAGTTGGGACATGTGGAAAACATCATGTATCTGACTCATATTTGGGGAAAGTGCTACTCGATACGCCAAAACTCCAACATGAGCTAACACCTTGAAAGGCCCAACAAACCAGGGAGAAAACTTACTTCCACGACCAAACCTTCACTGCCCACGACGGGGAGTCACATTCAGAAACACATGATCCCCAACATTAAACTCCAAGGGTCTACTCCTTTGATCGGCATATGATTTTATGATGATCTTGCATTGTCTTTAACCTATCACAAATCACCTGAACCATCTCTGTTGTATTCTTCACTAGTTCGGTCTGAGAAATGCTGACTCTCCGACCCCAGTCCAGCACAACGGAGAACGGTAAGGCTGGCCATACAAGGATTGAAACGGCGCCATACCGATGGTGGAGTGAAACTATTATTGTAAGAGAACTCCACCAGGGGTAAGTGCCTCATCCATGAGCCTCCAAAATCAAGAACAGAAGAGCGTAACATGTCTTCAAGATTCTAGATGTTTCGCTCTGTCTGACCATCCGTTTGAGGATGAAAAGCAGTGGTAAGGCAAAGTTGAGAACCAAAAGCATGTTGGAGACCTCTCCACACCCTGGACGTAAAATGAGGATCTCAATCAGAAATGATCATCCTAGGGACTCCATGAAGTCTCACCATCTCCTCTAGATACTTCCTCAACAAAAATTCCACTGATCTCGAATCCTTGATCGCTATGAAGTGGGCTGATTTTGTTAAATGATCCACTACTACCCAAATAGCATCATTTCCTCCCATAGCTCGAGGTAAACCTATAACAAAGTCCATCGAGATGTCCTCCCACTTCCACTGAGGAATCTCTAATGGTTGGAGAATACCACCAGGAACACGGTGTTCAGCCTTCACCTTCTGGAAAACTAAACATCGAGACACAAACTCTGCAACCGCACGCTTCAGCCCAGGCCACCAAAACTGACTCCTCAAGGATCGGTACATCTTTGTCACACCAGGATTTACTACTAAAGGCGAACTGTGGAACTCTATGAGAACTGTCTAGTGCATCATCAAGGGAACGAAAAGCCTTCCTTGGTACAACACTCAGTGTTGTTCATCCTCAGAACAACCATCGGGGGCCTCACCACAAACAACTCGGTCTCTCCAAACCTCCACCACAAGATTTCCCAACTAGGACTCTTCCACCTTTTAAATCAGGGATGGTTGTACTGTCATCTGAAAAAAACAACCTCTACCCTCACCAGTACCTCTAGATATGTTTTTAGAATAAAGGGGGTGACCTGGAGCTAGATCTCTGGACGCAAAGACTCCTCAAAAAGTCTCTCCCTAGCCTCCTCATCTGGCAGCAGGTCTGAAGCATATCGTAGAAGGTTCCAGAAACGGATTCCAAACTCTCGAACACTGGAGGTCCACTGTCGAAGAGTAAGAATCTCCTGGCGACTGGATGCCTTCACGGTCGAAGAAAGAAACATGACTTTAAACCTGTCTTGGAACTCCTCCCATGAGATTGTTGACTCCTCATGATCACTAAGGAACAAGAACCACCACCGCCTCGCTACTCCACGCAGCATTGTCACAACCAAGGACACCCAGTGCTCCTTGAAAGCACGAATCAAACTATATTCAATCTAGACCTCCTCTAACCAATCTTTCATGACTTCATCTTAAATAGATCCATCATACTTTTGCAGAATCTGGCGCTGAAACTCTCGGAGTGTCTTCCTCCAAGTGTCATCGTCGTCAACCCTTACCCTGCAGCGTTCTGCTAGAATAGCCTACTGGACATTTTCTGCGTAAACCTGACGAGGAAGTCAACTTCGAGCCATACCTGTAAAATAAAAACCCATTAGAGCTCCTAATCTAGGAATATAGAATACTCAACATTAATTAATTTATTTTTTTCTTTTATTCATTTTAGGTAAACCTATCCCAGGGTCTACCCATTCAAACACAGGCACAAAGAAGAATGATGCATGATCCTTTCCTAGGTCTCTACCCTGTAACTAGTATCACCTTGTTTATTAGCCATTGTAAACTTAAAGGTCCATACATCAGATCATAGGAGTCCCTAAATTCCTATGTCTCAGCTGGTCTCTAGTGTTTACCTCACTTTCAAAACATGAATGAACTTGTTTCCCTACCAACCCATGCAGCCTCACCTGTTCCTAACTCCAAACTCCATCGTATCCCTCAACCATACCTTTGATACCACTCTGTCACAACCCCCTCCCCAAAAAGTGTACCCCTCCTGGGATGGAAATGTGATAAGGGATATAATGACCCCCCGAGTCCCACCTCCAGTAGGCTCCGGGTTGACAACTAGCACCGAGGGTATAATAAACACACAAATAGGAGGCATTACCCTCTAATAGAACATATGAAGAAGAGAGAGATAAGATAGACACCAATATACGCCAACTCAAAGTGGAATATAAAAGAAACCCAAGAGCATATATGAAATTTCATGCAAAATTAATACAACAGGAAGGGAAAAAACTGCAAGTACCCAAAAGAAAGTAAAAAACCACAGCAACCACAAGGCCGAACAGCTCTTGCAACCCCCAGCTAGTAGAAACCATCTTGATCTACAACCTGATACAAGTGACCTGAAAATAGTTTATATATACATAGGGTGAGTATTATAGTATACTCAGTAGGATCCTCCCTGAATCCTCTCATGCAAAATTAAATAAATCATGCTAAAGCACAGTGAACAAAAAGTGGAACTAACTCGTCACCTAAACAGGTATAATAAGTTCCCAACCTCTCCATGGCTAATCTCACCAAGTAAGTCATAAAAGAATATATCATATAGTAAAGAATATCAAGGGTACCCTGCTACTACTTCCCCGCTATTTTTCCACATTTCCCCAACGTCGCACGTCCTAAGCATCTCTCTCTAAAAAGGCTTGCCCACAGGCACCTGGGCGAATCACCACAATCCGCACCTCGTGCACCACAAAGGCTTGCCCGCAGACACCTGGGCGAAGCACCACACCATCCTCACAACCAAAAGTAACCAGGTAAGATCCGAGAGCCACCACAAACTACCTAACATGTATCATACGTCAGGTTTTATACCTGAAGCCATTACAGCCCACACACCGAGTAAGGATCCTCAAGCCATCACAAACTATACACGTTACACCTATAGTAGTCCATAGGATATTATATATAAAATATATTTTTGTGAAATAAACACAAGACATTATATCCCTCTACACACATATATGGGGAAACTAACCATTGTTCATGTTGTCACAAGTATATACCAAGAGAAGAGAGTAGGGGCCAAAGGGGTTAGTCAGTCATTCGTCCTCCCACCAGAATGTTGGGAAAACACCCCATAGGGCTCAGAATCCCCGGGGTGTCAGTTTCCCATACTGACAGGGTGGATTAGCGTATAGAAACATAAAAAAATACAGAATATATTATATCTCACAACCACACTATGGGAATCACCTAGTCTTATACACAACTGCATCTAACGTCTCTCAGACTCCGGGGTGCTACTTCTAAGACTAGGTATCCTATAAGAACAAAACCATTTAAAGAGCTTTATTACATTACTTCATTCCCTTTTTACCAGTTCCAGTGTACGTTAATTAATTCGTTAAACATTAATTAACCATGAATAATTTAACATTAAACTTCATTAGCATCACAACCAATATCCACTGTACCTTCCAAATTACATCATCGTCATTATGTTCCAGAAACTCCAACCCCATGAGTTAACACCATTTATTCAATTATTCAATATAGAATTACTTTCCCATATTCCCAGGCATTCTAGAAAATAATTCTATGCTACTAAACACAAATGGTCTCAACACTGTGAGTAGTTGTACTACCCGTCGAGTCTTTTCCGCCTATAGCAAGATCCTAGACCCATCCTCCCTTGAGAAGCTAAACACAAAAAGCACGTGGCATACCCCGCATGTCTTCGCCTCTTTTGGAAGAAGGGTAAGCAAGACCAGATTCCATGAGCAGTGGGGAAAGTTAAAGGAGATAAGCAACCAAAGAACCAGCAAGAATCCAACAAACACATTCATTCCATTCAATCATTTCTCGTGTCCTCCCCGACACCCACATGCATAAAACGATGCATCTCGCCACTTTAGGCGTCATCTGCTAACACAACCAAAAGTCTCCATGCCTCCACATATCACAACAGCCATCCAGACTCACATTACAGCACAAGCAGCAGGAAAACAAAAATCACATTAATGGGATCTTGGACCTTTAATAATCAAGAGGGTAACTCAGAACCCCTTTAGAAATTATCAAACAAGCAGTTCTTTAATCCATCTTGAATTAACAGATTTATTAAATGTAGGATCCAAAATTCGGGAAATCTAATCAGTAAGCTATCGCAAATAAATAAACATTCTTACTACACTAATTTGATTAACATCAATTTACTTCAAGAACTAGATTCGTTTTCATGCCTATTTATCTTTATCCAACACTTATCAATTAATCCCGGTTTACGTTATTTACCGATTTCCATCAAGAAAAAATAGCTAAAAATCATGCATAGATATCACACTATCTAGAGAAACAAGAGTCAATCACATACGATAGATATCAATTTATTTATCCAGTTCAGATATTTATTATTTCAATTCCATTTTGATCCACTAGGATGAAGCATGCAAACAATACAGTCTCACATAAAATAAAAGAGGAGCAACGAATCCCTTACCTCAACAATTCTTGACGTTCTTTATCCACAAAATGGGTCACAATCCTCCTCTCGCGACAACTGCATCCACCAGAGGATTCCACGGTACGACAACACCAACCAGACCCCAAGAAAAACCCATTAGAAGCATGGAGATTACATGCTATAATATTAAAAGGAGAACAGGATAAGATGAACCCAAAAAGAATGATGATACAACATACCTTATATCGAATATTGATCGATACAGCTTGGTTGCATCAAAACAGAGCAGAACCAATCCTAGGAGTAAATTTTGATTGTGCAACTCTTATGGGAAGGATTGAAAGGTTCTAGCATCTCATAGTCGATAAAAAATAGGAAGAACAAGGGAGAATGATTTCTCGTCCCTTTTTGAAGATTTAATGGGGAGACGGTTTAAGATACACTTAATTCTCCATTAAAAGCGAATCACATTAACTAACGCGGTTTGAATAAGTAAAAAAATCCCGATCTATAGGGATAATTAATATAGTATGTATGACATTTTAATCGGCCTTAAGAGTCCTTAAAATAATGATTTAAATGTATTTTATGTCTGTTGACGCTCCTTTCGTCATAGAATCTAAAGTTCGGAAAAGGGAATATCTGAGCTCAAAGTGATTAATCCTTTGAAGAAATATCAAAAATCGACAAAGGGATAAAAAAGGAGAACATTGCCCATGTATCGCGCAAGTTCCCTCTTGGTCGCGCAAGTACACTTGCGCGCCGCCTCAATACTTGCGCGACTCCTCATGTTTGTGCAAGGGACTTGCGCGACATATGTGGTAACCGCCTGGTAACCGCCCAGTAACCGCCCGGGGTCTTCTTTTGCCTATAAATAGACCCTGTGGGCCCCCCATTCAAGAGGATCTTTTTCCAGAAACTCGGATTGAAGCTCCCGACGCCCAAGTCTCTTCTCAAAGCTTCCGGAACACTTCTAAGGTAATTTATTACCTAGAATGGAAGATCTAAAGAGAAGAAGGAAGGCCTAAGTGTTGAAACTTATCAAACACTTGCGCGCCAACTTAATTCCTTCAATATAACTTGCGCGTCCCTCTTCTGGAAGAACCTCAAGAGGATGGAAAAGGGTTTAATAAAGAGTCGCTCAAGTATTTCAACTCTGGTTGAAAATCGCGCAAGTATCCCTTATGTCGCGCAAGTATACTTGCGCGACCAATACTTGCGCGCCGCCGCAGGACTTGCGCGACTTTTAATACTTGCGCACCCCTATCTTTTTGGGTGCCCATCTTGCCCATTTTTCCCCTCTTAATCCATTTCACCTTTCCTATTCAAGATTCAGTCTTCAAGATACTCTTCAAAGCCATTTATGGCATGATTTCTTGATTTGACATCCTTGTCTGAAAGGAATTCTGTGAAATATCTCTCAAAACCTAGTGATTTAAACATCTTTATGTCACCAAAGATTGAGAGTTCATTCATTCAACCTCACGTCAGGTTCACCATTTTTGTTTCGCGCGGAATCCGGGGATGACCTCCCGGACGGGAGATTCAAACGTTCCGATCGGTTTCTAACGGGTTTGTTCGTAGAACCGGAAACATCCAATGATTCCACATCCGTTTGGACCTACTTTCCAAAGGCAGGCGCTCATTAGCTTGTGGGCTAATGAGGCTTAGGAATTTGCATTGGTCGAGAGGATGGGAGGTCGGACTCATCACACCTTTTTTGAGGGGAATTATTGTTTACTCCGGGACTCTCTTTATAGATTTAAGTTAAGTTCGTGAATCCTTATTACATTACCAAGTATAAAATGAGCTTTCCTTTAGTTTTAACAATCAATGATTAAATATGCAAGAAATTTAGAGAATCTTTTATATGTATTCGAGGTTCTTCATCAATATGGAATCATCTATATTTGTTTAGAGATTCTTGGTCAATGGTATCCTTCAAAATATTTATATAAAAGTCTCTTGGTCATTTTGATGACCAGGCTGGTTTTAAAGCCACTCAGTGGGGCACTTGAAGTTTATCGTCATTCAGAAGGACAGAGATTATCTCAATGTTGGGATCGAACCCATAAATGGGCTACCTACGTATCCTTTGTTTTGAAAAAGGAATCAGAACCCACGTAGTTCGAGTAATGGGATATGATGTTTATGATTGATGGCTCAAAGATGAATGTCATAATTACTTTTACACTCTAAGCTCACGTGAGTCATGCTCGGTGTGAGAAACAAGAGGTATTGGTAAAATTTAGACAATTGTGCCATAAAAGATGCAATCATAAGAATTTGTTTTGGGGATTATGTATAGATGACTGCCCAGATAGACGAAGGTTTAGGATTTACTTTTAGGGAGAAAATCCAAGAACAGGGTCCACAAAGTTATATGTGCTTCATAGAGATTTGAATACTCTAATATTGGGGCTTACTCCTAAGGAGGATGCCCATGTTAGGAGGGGACTTATGATTGGGTTTTTTACTCCTGAAAAGGAAAACCCAAATCAAAGGTAAATTATGACTGGTTAAGAGAAATTTTAAGAGATTTGGGGCTTACTCCTAAGAAGGATGCCCAAGATTTATGACTAGGACTTATTCCTGAGAAGGAAGCCTAGGTTAGGGGACTTGGGGCTTACTCCTGAAAAGGAAGCCCAAGGTTATGACTGAGTCTTATTCCTGAAAAGGAGACCCAGGTTAGGGATTAAGGTTTGGGGCTTACTCCTGAAGAGGATGCCCATATTTGAGGTTGGGGCTTATTCTTAAGAAAGATGCCCAAGATTAGAGGACTTGATTGGGGCTTACTCCTGAGGAAGATGCCCAGATCAAAGGTTTTATAACTGGGGATTATTCCTGAAAAGGAGACCCAGATTAGGAATTTCTCATCTTAAAGGATGAGGTTGAATGAATGAACTCTCAATCTTTGGTGACATAAAGATGTTTAAATCACTAGGTTTTGAGAGATATTTCACAGAATTCCTTTCAGACAAGGATGTCAAATCAAGAAATCATGCCATAAATGGCTTTGAAGAGTATCTTGAAGACTGAATCTTGAATAGGAAAGGTGAAATGGCTTAAGAGGGGAAAAATGGGCAAGATGGGCACCCAAAAAGATAGGGGCGCGCAAGTATTAAAAGTCGCGCAAGTCCTGTGGCGGCGCGCAAGTATTGGTCGCGCAAGTATACTTGCGCGACATGAGGGATACTTGCGCGATTTTCAACCAGAGTTGAAATACTTGAGCGACTCTTTATTAAACCCTTTTCCATCCTCTTGAGGTTCTTCCAGAAGAGGGACGCGCAAGTTATATTGAAGGAATTAAGTTGGCGCGCAAGTGTTTGATAAGTTTCAACACTTAGGCCTTCCTTCTTCTCTTTAGATCTTCCATTCTAGGTAAGAAATTACCTTAGAAGTGTTCCGGAAGCTTTGAGAAGAGACTTGGGCGTTGGGAGCTTCAATCCGAGTTTCTGGAAAAAGATCCTCTTGAATGGGGGGCCCACAGGGTCTATTTATAGGCAAAAGAAGACCCCGGGCGGTTACTGGGCGGTTACCAGGCGGTTACCACATATGTCGCGCAATTCCCTTGCACAAACATGAGGAGTCGCGCAAGTATTGAGGCGGCGCGCAAGTGTACTTGCGCGACCAAGAGGGAACTTGCGCGATACATGGGCAATGTTCTCCTTTTTTATCCCTTTGTCGATTTTTGATGTTTCTTCAAAGGATTAATCACTTTGAGCTCAGATATTCCCTTTTCCGAACTTTAGATTCTGTGACGAAAGGAGCATCAACAAAAGTCCCCCCTCAGAGTTGGATCCGGAGAGAAACTGAGGATTTGAGTCTGAGGAAATTGAATTCCTCAAAAGGAAAAGGGAGGGCGCGCAAGTCTTTCAGCGTCAGTGGGTGGCGCGCAAGTCTGCGTCGCGCAGGCTTTGAGCGCTCTGGGTGCGGCGCGCAGATAGGCCCCCTGGCCTATAAATATACCGCTTCCGACCGTAGATGGCATCTGAAGTTCCGGATTTCTCGAGCTCTCGCCGCGCAAGTCTTCCTCACCGCGCAAGTCTCTTGTTTTCACTGTTTCTTCGCTGCCGCGCTACTCTCAAGGTAATAGGGCTTGCGCGGTAATACTTGCGCGACCAAAACTTGCGCGGCACATGTATCACTTGCGCGACATCTCCATACTTGCGCGCCTTAATGCCTTAGCCATTTTTTCAAATTCTTTCACAAATTTTATGAAAAATAAAACCCATTTAAGAGTTTAATTTATTCAACTCCTGTGCAGATTCAATGGCTCTTAGACCTGGATTAATTGATGAACTGGCTAGCAAGCGGATAGATGATATGATGAATATCATTGGCCCTGATTACTATACTGTCAAAAACAGCACTCTTCCAGATTTGGCTAAGTATCTGAAGAAATATCATCACGACTTTCCTCACTGCACTTACCTACCTTTGTATGGTCATGGTCATCTGCAAGAAGTCATCATTCCAGAAGTAAAGAATTATCTTCCATTTTCTTGGTTTCAGAATTATACCAATTTTGCTTCAGCAAATATCTCAGGCGGAGGATCATTTCAAACTGCTGGAACAGTGGAGAAGGCTTATGTGATGCATCATAGCCCTTGCACACCAGATCTGAAAAAACATACACCTGAGCTCCAACCACATTGTCATCCTTCAATCTTCCGAAATGCTCAGATGAATCAATCCAAAGGCTGGAAGAAAAGTTGGGATTTCCGTCCTGGGGGAGGTGTGAAGCCAACTTGGATGTGGGTATACTGGGTGCGACAGACTTGCGCAGAGTTTATTGAGGATCTGAAGAGAGCTGCAATATATGAGGCTGTTTGGGTTGGGCAAACATATATTTACAGACATGATATCTTCGTGCCAGAGATACTCAGCCATTGGAGTCCAGCGACTAATTCTTTCCACTTGACTCATGGAGAAGTAGGTATCAGTTTGTGGGATGTCCACAAGATTTCAGGAGCTCCAATCTTGGGCGATATGTATGATGAATTCATTCCTCCCAAGGTGACTTGGAATGATCCAGAGAAGACTCCTGCTTTGGCTCGAGAATTATTCAAAATCTTTCACAAGCTTAAGAGTTCAGAGACCTCATTAACTCATTTCAGAAAAGATATCCATCCGGAAGAATGGATGAATGTGTTTCTTACTGAGAAGAAAGGGATGGAGCCAAAGGAAAAAGGATCCAAGAAAAAGAAATCCAAGGATACCCGGCCCAGACGTCCTACCACTTGTCCAAAACCTGAGAAGAGAGGAGCTCCTGGCACATTCTGGCCAACTCTAGAAGCAGGAGAGTTTGAAAAATGGGGCTATGAAGTGAATCAAAGAATTCCAAAGAAAACTCGTCTGGCGGGTTTCTTGGCAATGTGGCTCAGTATTTATCTCTTGCCGGTCAGGGATTCGAAGGGAGGCGTTAGGCCAGGGACCTTCGTCATTGCGGCCAAGTTGGCTGAGGGAAAAATGGTTGGGTTAGCTACCCCCATTTTAGCAAAGATTCACAGGAGTTTACTTCACGTCTTCCAGGGTAAATCTCCTTTAAGAATAGTGGGACCATTCCAGGTTTTGTGGGGATGGATCGCCACTCACTTCAGGACTTACAATGTACAAAATGGATTACAAATTCCTGGAAGCTCTTTCAGACCGTCAGTGCAAGCATTCTCTGGAATTGCTCCATTAGATGTCAATGGTTATGACATAAAAGTAAGACTAAGCATGTATAAGGAATTCAACTTCTTTCCTTATGGAAGTCCGCCATCTGGGCGGTTTGTTGATGATGGGAAAGCCCCTTTGGATTTGAGGGCATACATGCTAGCTTGCAGGGATGGCGTGTTAGTAGCCAGGATTGATGGAGAAATCATATGCGAGGCCTATGCTCCATATAGATTTGCACGCCAATTAAAATGTTTGCAACAGATTGTTGTATCCCCTCCAGTACATGTCAGGTTAGAGCAACATCCGATGGTTGCTCGACAACTATGGTTGCTGACATCAAGAGAGAAGACTGGGGCAGTATTTGATCTACCAGTTGAAAAAGCGGCACATTATCTGACTACATTTTATGCCGAACACTGGATAGCATCATACCCTAAAGGGATATTGAATTACCCTGTATATCAAGTGGGAAAGAGGAAGAGGACTGTAGAGAAAGAAACTCTTCCTCATGAAGGTGATGCTTCTCCTCCTGAAATAGGTTCAACAGACTCCTCCTCTAGAACTGATTCCTCGGATTATCATGATGGGGATGATGAGGCACAACCGGCAGCAAAGCGGTTTCGTGCCCGGTATAATCCTCCGGCCAGAGTTAAAAGACCCACTCCATCAGCTCCTGGTGAGTTATTTGATTGTAATAACTTCAATCACTGCTACTTTATAAAGTAATAAGTCTCACTTTCTTATTCTCTATCTGTAGTTGCAGGAGTCGGGAAGAAATTAAAATCAAAAATTGTAGGACCTTCCTCACAGCCTTTATATCTAAGACCAGAGGCTGTTCAGCTATGGCAGAGCTTATACTGTGATACTGAGACCGCCTGGCTGGATTTGTGTGAGGGCCTACAACTTCCTGGGATAGGATATCTTCTAGCTTCTAAAGACCTTCAATACGGAGATAACCCCAATGAAGTGCGAGCTTACATCAGAGAGCTGGAAATGCTCATATATGCCACTGATAATTCGGTTCCTATCACCAGGCGGGTGAAGGAAATGATTGATCGTGGCACCACTGAGGGGGCTGGTGGTTCTGGAGATGAGGAGTGGCAAGAGTACGTGGCTCCAAAAGATGTAAGTTTTCTTTCCTTATTTTCTTTGCAACTTGATTTCAGTTGAAGCTTTGTTACTTAAGGAAGTTATTTTCTTCATCTTGCAGCTTGCAAAGAAAGGGACCGGGGTTCCTTCGCCACAATATAGCCCTGGTGGTACCGCTGTTGGGGCTGCTGCTGATTCTCCTCGCGAACCAGGCGAGATATCTCGAGGCCAGAAGGCCATGAATGAGGCACTGGACATAGCCTTTCATTCGCCAATCCAAGTGCCAATAAAGGAGACAACTGAAACTCCAAAAAAACAAAAGAAGCCAAGGCAACGAAGGAGGAAATCCTTAGCTAAACGTTTCATTAGCAGTGGTAAGTCCTTCGAACAATCACGAGTTTATACCCATAATCATATGGTTACTCATATTTCTGAGGATTGCAGGGGATTCTTCAATTTCCCCCTTGAGGGAAGGGACTGATCCTTCTTCAAAGGTCGTGGAGGGTGCTGTAGAACAACCACAGACTCAAGCTAACTTGGTTGCTCCTAGAGAAGAGCTACCATCCATTCCCAGTATCCCTCCCACTACTGAAGATGCTGTCTAGGGTCAGGGGTTGCAGGACATAAGTCAGCAAGAAGACGTAGCAAATGCTCCCACTGGTGAGACTAACCAAGATTCTGAAGTATCATTGGATGAAATGATGAATCAAGGAATGACTTTTGAAGAATTTTATGATCATGCTAGATTGTCATGTGATTTAGAAGACCTTGGGCGTGAGTGTTACCCTTCGCCCAAATTTTTCTTTGAAAAAAAATACTTCTAACCCTGATATAAAATAATATGCAGTTTCTTCCGTAGAAGCTGCTGAACTGCCAATGCCCGAAGAGGGTGTGGGAACTGATGTCAACCCTATCATTGCAGAAACATTAGCTCAAGTAGAGCTAAATCCAATAAACTCTCCTGAGACCCATCTTGAAAATCCTGTTGAAACCGGGAAAGATGGGGAGAAGTCTTCTCATGTTGCTGAACCACCATTGGGTAAGGGATAACAATATTTGTGATTGTACTTTATTTGCAAGACAATCCATTCTTTTGTTATCCTTTAAGATTCAACTAAAAATCTTTCAATTTATCATGTAGGGCCATCAACTATAATGGCTAGATCCGGAGATGAGGCTTCAGCCTCTGCCCCAATGGGAATTGAAAGTGAAGAAGCCCAAGTCAGAGGGGAAAGAGCAGGACAAGGCACCTCCCTAAGTGCGCTAATTCCAGATTACATACCCCCTTCTGACGAAGATGTTGAATCAGATCCAGAGATGCTCAAAGCGTTCAGCTTTTCACGACGTAAGGCATGGAACAACATATGGAACATCATATCGGGGGTGCCTTTAGAAGAGCTACCGTCAAAAATTTCCCGATTGTCATCCCAATTTGTTATAATGGGACTTGGTAGTTTTGGGTATGAAAAGATCCATGCTGCGGTGAAACAGATTATTTTCAGGAGGGAGCAAATGCAGACAAGTCGCGAAGATTTGACCAGAGTGAAATTGTCAGTCAACATAGGCGAATTTGAGGCTGCGATATCCCAGGCTGAAGCTGATTATGCTGTCAAGATGAAGGATCTGAAGCAAAAAATCAAAGAAAAGGTCGTCCAGCAGGTGCAACTCCAGCAACAGTTAGATGCTGTTACTGGGGAACTTGATCAGCTTAATAAATCATTGGATGAAACTCATATGAATGGCATGAAAGCCATTGCAGATGCTAAGAAGGCACTTCAGCAAGCTGAGAAGAGTGAAGCTGGTCAAGTGCATGATCTTTAAGTAACTATTGATAAGGCTCAGGATGCTATACATCAAATGAAGACTTATGTTGACAATCTTCTGTAATTCTTGAAAAAAGAGAAGAGATTCCAATCTGTGGATGTCCTTCTAACTCTTGTGTATCAATGAAAAGCACTTTTTTCTTTAATCATTTGTACTTGCATTCTTCCATTACCTGCTTCAAATTTACTTAAGCCAATGGGCTTAGTAAGCATAGTTTGATTTTTACTAGGATTATTACAAATAACCCTACAAACTTTGAACCTTTTAACTGCTCAATATTACCTAAATCATACAAAAAATGTATATTTAGTGAGCTGGAACTTGACTTTTATTCAGAGTTCCTTTGTCTTTTGTGTGGGCAGTTTAAAGTCATGCACGCCGGACATAAAGGGGCTAATGTTTAAGGTCGAAATAGCTTTGACCGAAAATGGATTAAAATGGATTCAATTCCTTGAAAATTTATCTGAAAACATATTTACCATACTCAAGTATGAGGGAAAAAATGTAAACTATGGCTTAAGAATATTTGAATCTGAGGAATGATATGAAAAAGAGCTAAATAGCATTAGAAGAAGTAGTTTTCAAGAATGAAGTTACTATTATTTAACAAAACCCGTTAGGGGGTTGAAATATGCAGGGCCACCTATGGGCATTGGCTCCATAGTCAAATAAAATAGCATCTTTTGGCTGACAAGTCTGTTATGTGGACTGTTTATGCAAGGCCACCTATGGGCACGTGCTGCATAGTCAGGCAAAAGAACTCCCAAAAATTTACTTTCCTAGTGTTAAAAGCCAGTGAAAGTTTATGGATATTCAAATTTTCTAAAGAATAGAGTTTGTTGTATGGAAAGAGGTACTTGAATATGGAGAAGATATTTCCAAACAAGAATGTCGAAGAACTGGATGAATATCACTCCTACGAAGGTCTGACCCAAACGTAGGGAAGAAGAATAAACCATAGACTTGAATACTTTCAGATCATGAAAAAGGATATGGGACAAATACGTTAAGGATGGCTATTTTTGCGGATCCTTACATACTGTCGTTTAAGACAAATAAGGACAAAAGAGGCATTCTTCCCAAGAATGAAGTTACTATTATTTAACAAACCCGTTAGGGGGTTGAAAACATGCAGGGCCACCTATGGGCATTGGCTGCATGGTCAAATAAATAGCATCTCTTGGCTGACAAGTCTTTTATGTGGACTGTTTATGCAAGGCCACCTATGGGCACGTGCTGCATAGTCAGGCAAAAGAATTCTCAGAAGTTTGACATTTTTGTGACTAGAAGTCATGAAAAGGGTTATGAAGATCTGAAAATATTTAAGGTTAGGATTATAATACATAAAGATGGGTATTTTCCAATGTATATAGAGATACATAGGTCAATGAAAACCATAATCATGTTGTGGATGGGTCCTGAATTGAAACTTGGACTTCACTACGTATCTCATAAGAATGAGAATCAAGCCATACGTAGTTCTTGAAATGTAGTTTAACGTCGTGCAGGACGAAAGTATGAGTAATCTTAGTTTAGGGTCATAAAATTCGGACCATAATAATGAATACACAGTGTGTGTTTTCATGAGGACTTTTCAGCCAAGGGACTGAAAGTGAAATTTGGGGTTAGGTCCAAAAGACTTGGGACTGGATTCGAGGGACACTCGAATGTTCCTACGTATCCCATAAGGATGGGAATCAATTCCACGTAGTTCTAGATCTACCCTTTGTACAAATTTGGTTCGTACATGTGAAGGGTGAAAGGGGATTTTAATGCAATGATGGTTTAACCTAAGATAAAAAGTTCAGGCATTACCATGTATGCACGTAAAAAATGAAAACCATGATTGAAAAATCAATGTCAATAATAGTTCTCTTTCAAATGAGGAAATCAAAGAATGTTGTAGTTTATTGTCATACCGGACAGAAGTGTTGTATAGTTTAACGTCATATAACAAGGACGAAAGTTAATCAATGTAAAGATATTGATTCCAAGGGCGGTTTCACAAATCATCATCATATGAGATGGTGGTGAAACGATGTGAAGAGACTGTTTTTGGGCTTGAACCTTTGGGAGGTTGCCTACATACCCAGCCTGGAGGGCAAGGATCAAAGTCCATGTAGTTCAATTAAATAATGAATTAATGACCAAGTTGTTCTTGTGGACAATGATCTCATAAAAAAAATGTTGTTGGGACTTACACATGGTTAGTGGCCCAAAGGGAGTGTTATGGTTGATGTTCGCTCTAAGCTCACGTGAGTCATACTCGGTGTGAGAAACAAGAGGTAATAACAACCTTAACGATGCACAGTTTAATGTCATGTAGGACATATCAAGGACTTTCTGTACAGTTTAGCGTCATGTAGTTAGGACGATGGGGACAATATAGTTTAACGTCATATTGGACGAAAGGGGGATTGTGCAGTTTTAATGTCATGCTGGACTTTTGATGATTATATAGTTTAACGTCTTTCCGGACGTGAGGGACTTTTATACAGTTTAGCGTCATGTAGTTAGGACGTCACAGTTTAACGTCTTGCTGGACATATTTGCAAATAGTTTATGGTCATATACATGGACCAGGGATGATGCAGTTTAAAGTCATACGGGACCATTGATGTATAGTTTAACGTCATATAGCAAGGACGAACTGGTGTTTTACAGTTTAAAGTCATGTAGCTAGGACTAAGGTGAACCAATATGAGGATATCAGTTCTGGGGATTTTTTTTTTACAGTTTAATGTCATGCTGGACGATGAAAGTGCCACACAGTTTAATGTCATGTTGCTAGGACACAATATAGTTTAATGTCATCTCGGACATATACAGTTTAGTGTCATGTAGGACATATTAGTAACCAATGTGACAGTTTAACGTCATGTTGGACGATAAGGTAACTGACACAGTTTAACGTCATGTTGGACGATAAAAGTGCCACACAGTTTAATGTCATGTTGCTAGGACACAATATAGTTTAATGTCATCTCGGACAAAATATAGG
This sequence comes from Viscum album, assembly GCA_963277665.1. Lineage (NCBI taxonomy): Eukaryota > Viridiplantae > Streptophyta > Magnoliopsida > Santalales > Viscaceae > Viscum > Viscum album. The sequence goes on along the minus strand of OY728146.1, from coordinate 634,102,015 downwards.
AACTTCTATACAGTTTATTGTCATGTAGGACAAAATCAGGGACTATGCAGTTTAAAGTCTTGTAGTTAGGACTATTGGTGCTGCACAGTTTAGTGTCATGTTGCAGGGACATAAGTGAGAATAGTTTAAGGTCATATGCATGGACCGTACAGTTTATCGTCATGCTGGACGTATTATAGTTTAATGTCATCTCGGACAGAAGTGTGACACAGTTTAATGTCATGTTGGACGAAGTTGTAGTTTAAAGTCATACTGGACCAAGTTGTAGTTTAAGGTCATACTAGACCAAGTTGTAGTTTAAGGTCATACTGGACCAAGTTGTAGTTTAAGGTCATACTGGACCAAGTTGTAGTTTAAGGTCATACTGGACCAAGTTGTAGTTTAAGGTCATACTGGACCAAGTTGTAGTTTAAGGTCATACTGGACCATTGCTGTATGAACCAAATGTAAGAGTCTTGGTTCTGGGAACAATATTTTGTGTTTATACAAAATACTTCTTCAGAAATCTGGCATTAGTTGGAGTCGTGATGTGTTCTCCATCCATTGAAATCAGAGAATACGCTCCATTGGAGTAGACCTTATGTATTGAATAAGGTCCTTCCCATTTTGGTTCAAGCTTGGGAGGATTCTTTCCTGGTATCATTGGTGTTCTGAGAACCAATACCAATTCTCCCTGAATGAATGAACGAAGACGAACTTTTTTGTTAAAAGCTCGTGCTATTCGATTCTGATAGATTTCCAAGTGGTGCAAAGTGCACAATCTTTTCTCATCTAACTGTTCCAATTCATTCAAACGCTTTTGGGATTGCTCATCTGTTGATAACTGATCACAAATGGCTATTCTGAGTGAGGGCAACTGAACTTCAATTGGCAAGACTGCTTCTGTTCCATATACCAATGAATATGGAGTAGACCGCGTTGCATTGCGAGTGGTAGTCCGATAAGCCCATAAATCATGATAGAGTTTATCAGGCCATGACCTCTTATCTTTATCCACCATCTTTTGCAGTATATTTGAAAGAGTCTTGTTGAAGGCCTCTATCTGACCATTAGCCGCTGCATGATATCAAGATGAATGGTTGGACTTAATGTTGTATTCTTGATACAATCTCTTTACCTCAGAAGAACAGAAGTTGGTGCCGTTGTCTGTCAATATGGTATGAGGGACACCAAATCTAGTAATGATGTTAGACTTGATGAAGCTAACAATGCATTTAGAACTGACTTCTTTGAGAGGTACTGCCTCTGCCCATTTGGAAAAGAAATCAGTAGCAGTAAGAATGTACTTAAACTGCTTGGCCGTAGCTGAAGGGTAAGGTCCCACCACATCCATTCCCCATGTGGAAAATGGCCATGAGTATTTAGCTGTATGAAGCAACTCTGGAGGTTGATGAATGAAATTGGCATATACTTGGCATGAATGACACTTCTTTGTGAAATTAACACAATCTTGTATCATTGAAGGCCAGAAGTATCCAAGCCTTCGAATTTGATCAGACAATCTATGTCCAGACTGGTGGGCACCACAGACTCCTGCATGCACTTCTTTTATGACAGCCATTGTCTCTTCACCATCAATACATCTGAAGAGAACTCCATCAAAACCACGTTTGTAGAGAATTTTCTCGAGGTGGTTTGGACCATCATAAAGAGTAAAATTGACCACACGTCGCCGAATTTGTTCTCTCTCGGCTCTATCAGGTGGAAGTGTTCCATTTTGAAGGTATTCCCTGATAGGTGACATCCATCCTGTAGTATGACCATATGGTTCAGGAATGGGACTAATTTCATTAATTTCCTCTGTTCTGACTTGAACATAAGGTGAAATTGCACGACGGTGGGCAATACAGATGGTTGTCTCGTCTCGATTTGGATCTGCTAAAGCTGTGGCTATATTAGCCAGTGCGTCAGCTTGAGAATTTTGTGATCTTGGGACATAAGAAAATGTCGGTTCTGTAGGGAATTCCGACATTAACTCTCTGACGTAATCATACAAAGGGATTAATTCTTCTTTTCTGATGGCATAATCCCCATTGATTTGTTTGATTACCAGGTCTGAATCACCTTTCACCTTTAAGTGATTCACTTGTGCTTGAAGCGCTAACTCCAAGCCTGCAATGAGAGCTTGGTATTCAGCTTCATTATTGGTACCACCTTCCCACAACAAAAAGGAATAAGGTAACACTGCCTTATCTGGAGAAATGAGCACAATTCCTAAACCAACTTTGTTGAATTTAGGATTTTCCATTTTCTTCCCTGTTGGACTTCTAGAAGCACCATCAAAATACATTTCCCATGTTTGAGGACTCTCTTGAATAGAAAAAACTTCCTCATCAGGGAGTTCGATATCTGAATACGTGTCTTCCACTGAAGGGTGTTCAGCCAGGAAATCAGCCAGAGCTTGGCCTTTACTTGCCTTTTGAGACACATACTGGATGTCGAACTGCTGTAGAATAACCGCCCACCTTTCCAGACGTCCTGTAAGCATTGGACGACTAAGGATGAATTTGAGTGGATTATTACGAGATACCAATTGGACCTCGTGATGTTGCAGGTAGTGTCTCAGTTTCTGAACTGCAAAGATTAATGCTAGGCAGCACTTTTCAATACTCGAATACCGGGTTTCTGCTTCAAGCATAGTTCTACTGAGATAGTAGAGACTATTTTCATTCCCAGCATCATTCTTTTGAGCGAGAAAGGCACCCAATGATCGCTCTAAAGCTGTCACATAGAGGATAAGAGGTCTACCCTCAACAGGTGGCATGAGTACTGGTGGACTTAAGAGGTATTTCTTGAGAACATCAAATGCTTCTTGACATTCTTCAGTCCACTGGTAAGTGACTCCTTTCTTCAATAATTTGGTAAAAGGTAAACTTTTGCCTGCCAAATTGGCGATGAAACGCCGAATATAGGCTAAGTGTCCTTGAAGTCCTCTTAATTCTTTCAAATTCTGAGGAGGTGACATACCAAGGATTGATTTGGTCTTCTCAGGATCGACTTCAATACCACGATGGCGTACAACAAAGCCGAGGAATTTTCCTGAGGTTACCCCAAAAGCACATTTTAAGGGGTTCATCTTCAAATTATGTTGTCGAAGCTTGTGGAATATGACTTCCAAATCAGCCAAGTGGTCAAAACGTTGTTTGGATTTAACCACCAGATCATCTACATAGAATTCAACAAATTTCCCTAGAAAAGGTTTGAAGATACGATGCATGGCGCGTTGATATGTTGCACCTGCATTCTTTAAACCAAAGGGCATCACCCGGTAACAAAACACACCTTGAGGAGCTCTGAAGGCTGTATATTCCTCATCTTCTGGGGCCATTCGGATCTGATTATATCCAGAATATCCATCCATGAAAGAAAGTACTTCATAGCCAGCCGTCGCATCAATTAAGAGTTCTGTAATCGGAACTGGAAAATCATCTTTGGGACAATACCGATTAAGATCTCTGAAATCGATGCAAACCCTAATTTGTCCGTTCTTTTTCTTTACTGGGACAATATTATCCAACCACTTGGGATATTGAACTTCTCTGACGAAGTTAGCTTTGATAAGCTTATCCACTTCAGCCTCGATTTTAGAAGCATAGGTTGGGTGTGTTCTTCTCGCGGCTTGATTGAATCCTCGATGTTCTTTTGGCAAACCCAAATGATGGGTTGCAACATCAGGATCAAGGCCAGGCATCTCTGTATAATTCCAAGCAAAAATATCTTTATTTTGCTTTAGAAAAGAAATATACATCTCTTGTTCTTCAAGGGTCATGGCCGCACTAATTAAAGTGGGGCGTGGATCTTTCTCTGTACCCAGATTTACTTCTCTGAGTTCATCCACAGTGGTAGAGATACCCTCTTCAAATGCTGGAGGAGCATCTCTAAGATCTTCCTCTTCCTCTTCATCATGTGTTATTTCTTCCGTTTCTACTTGCAAAGTAGATGAAAAAACGAAATTCTCATGATCATAAGAGATGTCAAAATTTTCACATTTTGAAGAAGAAACTTCCATTTCCGACCCTATTGATGAAAAAGGGTCTTCTTTGGGAAATAAAGAGGAGATGATGGATTGAGAATCGACATCAACATTCACCTCTGGTGTTGCTATAACTTCTTCTGGCCTGATTAGCGAAGTATAGACTTGTTGGATTTCAGTAGACGAAATGAAAACGTCACCACTTATGCTTTCATCACTACTTGGTAAGTTACCAATTTCTCCCATGTTGTCTGGCTCGATTGCCGTAATTGACATTATGGATCTTTCCATAAGAGTATTTTGATTTGGGCCTATTTTGTCAATTTGACTAATAGGTAACACATAATCTGTACTCACATGTGAAAAGGGATTTATTGGAATTTTTTCCAAACCATATGGAGCATTAACTTTGGTAATTTCCTTCATTGTAGATTTTTCTCTTCCCCTCATGTGATAAAATTCCGCCTCAATGTATTGAGACTCACATGTCTTGAACAGGGCTTTATCACCATATAATGTTCCAACTTGACCATCGAAACAGTATTTGAGACATTGATGGTATGATGACGGAATAGCTGCATGCTGATGTAGCCAGGGTCTTCCAAGCAAGATATTGAAAGCTGAATCTTGATCAACAATCATGAAATCCGAATTGGAAACAAGATCTCCAAACTGAGTTCTGAGTGTAACTTCTCCCAGTGGTTCTTGTTCATTTTTATCATATCCTTGCAACATCATGGTAGAAGGAGATAAATCAGATTCCGTGAGGCCCAATCGACGAAGTGTACGAATGGGCATGAGGTTGACTCCTGAACCATTGTCAATAAAAGCTCTTCGAACATCTATACCATTGACTTTGCCAGATAATTACAAAGGTTTTATGTGCCCATGCACAACATCATCTTCATCTTTATCAGTAAAAGATATCACTGCATGGCATTCTGCAGGATTATTCTCTATGTGATAAATTTCAGCTGCAGCAATTTCAGCTTCAAACTCCTGAGGACTTGACAAAGCTTCGATGAGTGCTTCCCGAAGATCTCTTGATAGATTCAAAGCATCCAAAATTGATAATTTGGCTGGTACTTGGGCCAAGTGTTTCAATATATCATACTTTTGATCTAGAGGCCTGCGTTTCCCAATAGGAATATGCGGTTTAGCAGGTACCTTGGAAGCAGATGCTTTGGAAGCTGATGCATCTTGTATTGAAGTTGGCAACATCCTTGGTTTTGGAAAATTAGACTGATTAGATCCATTTGCTTGCTGAGATAAAGAAGATGGAACATTTAATCGGTCTTCCAAAATAACTGTGCCGAAGCTGAGTTGGCCATTGGCAGAAGAACTTTCTTGTTCATTTTGAGCTCGCTGAAGGGCTCTACCACGAGTTTCTGCTGCATATACAGTGCTAGCAGGGGTAGAATTAGAGTAGTGGCTTCGGAAAGATCCACGTCTTCCCCTATATCCTGAACCTCTAGAACTTCCTCGGGTTCCCTTATTTGATACAGGGAATTCAGGCTCATCAAGACTGGAATATGAATCTGTTAATTGAATCATATTAACAGAACCAAAGATTAACTCTTCGTCTGATAAAGACTCTGCCAAGTTAGCCTGTTTAGGCTGTGCCGTTTGGTGGGACGGTGCCCGTTGCTTTGAAGTAGATGGCATGAAATCTGCTAGAGTCAAAGACAATTTAGGCTTTGATACATACTCATCTTCTTCTGATTCCTCTTTCTTCTTTGAATTGCTCTGCCCTTTTGAGGATTTGTCTTTTGATGGAGGCTTTACTGCAGCTTTTGTAGGAGACACAATTGGCTTCTTCAATTGTGTTCGCAAAATGGAATGGGTCCGATTGATTGTCTTTCTGACCATCCAATCATCATATTTTTTCGCAGTTTTGCTTTTGACTTCCTGCCACTCGCCTCCTTCTTCTGGATCTGTAGCGGTAATACACGCTACATGAGCTGAAGAACCCTTCAATTTGACTTGTCCCAAGTCGACCATCTTTTGCAGGAGGTCGTTAAAGACAAAACACTCCTGGATGGGATGCCCCAACATTTGATGAAAGGGACAATAATTGGGACGGTCTTCATCTCCTTCCTTGTTTGGCCTCTTGGGCACTGGTAATTGAACCAATATATTTTCCAGAGCTGAAATGAAGTAACCAGGAACTTGCTCACTTCGGAAAGAGTATGTTTTACTCTTCATATCCTCAAATTGTTTTCGTCGTTGATCTTTTTGATCATTTGGACGAAATAGCCTTTGTTGTTGGCGTTCAGGAGGTGGAGCTCTTCGAGAAGATGAAGGTTTTGAAGTAAAAATAGGTATAGGTGCCTGTTTAAGCATAACTGTAGCAGTTTCTGCTTTACCCATTCTTCTTCCTGGAGCTGATGGAATTATACGAGATTTAACCTTAGCCTATATAAGGGAATCTTCAATCTGTTGAGCGATTGAAGTAAGGTCTCGAAACCCTCCTGTGTATTTCACAGGGATCAATGGCGTGCGTAATTCGTCACGCAAATTTGCCACACAGATTGGCAACAATTCCTCCTGATGGAGTGATAAACTCAAGGAATATGTTAATCCCTTCCAACGAGCAATGAAATCAGAGACTCTTTCATTCTCCCTTTGCTTGCAGTTTGTAAGATCGAAAACTGTCGTTTTTGGCAAAGTTGAGCTAAACTGAAGAAGTAATTTTTGACGAAGATCCTCCCATCTGATGACTGACCGGGATTTCAAGCTTGTATACCAGACAAAAGCTGGTCCTTGCAAGGTTCGCACGAAGCATCTGAGTTTCACTGCTTCTTGCTGCTCTGGAGTTCCCATCATAGGATCACAACAAGATACGTAATGCGTCAAATGTTGTTCAGGGTCGCCTGATCCATTGAAAGTAGGGAAAATAGGGTTTCCAAAACTGGATGGAGGAGAAATTGAATCTACCCATTTAGGGTAAACTTTCTTTTCAGGTTGAACTTGCGCCCGTTTCCCTTCCATAGTTTCTAACCGAGCTGTTAATGACTCAATAGTAGTTATTAACTTTTGAGAAACGTCAGGTTGAACTTGGTTTTGGGTAGGTGCAATGAATGGAGCTTGGACAGACGTGGTGGTTGGTGCTGCAACTGATGGTAGTGCTGCCAACCGTTGTTGCGTTTGACCCGTAGGATTAGACCTCTGTGGGTGTACTGATAAAGGAGGATATTCCTGATCCATCTCAGTAGTTACAACAAATTCCTTCGGCTGTCGGACTTCAGCATTCTTAAGAAGAAGACTACTCTGAAGTAGTTCTGCATTCAACCTTTTTAATTCTTTCATCTCTTCCTCCTTTTGTGCAAACCTTTGCTCTAATGAGAGCGATTGACCTCCTTCAGAGGAAGGGTGAGAAGTAACCTGATTCTTACCTTTCCCCTTATTGGATCCTTTTCGGAGAGGGGGAAGTGGGTTACTTGAAGGAATACCCAGATTTTGGGTAAGCCTTTGATTACGTGTGCGCACACCTTCTTCATTTAGGTCTGTGTGCGCAACTTCTTGAGCAGGAACCTCTTCATCTGATCCCTCTGATTGAGCCTCATCTGGTGAATCAGCAGCAACGGCAGTGATGACATTAATGGATGCATATTGCATGGAATCCTTTCTATCAGCATTTCTGTGATATTGTCTCCTTCTATGTCCATGATAAGACATGGCATTCCGTTGACTTGATCACTCAGGAATTTCTTGGAGAACCGTCACTTGGAGAGAATCTCCTGACATCTTGGCTCTTCGTTCCTCTTGAGGCTTATTCCCTAATCGAGAGAATACTGATTTTCTCTGAGGGAGGGATTGAAGATTTGAAAAAGTCCCCAGTCTGGTGGACTGGGGGTGTTCCTGCTGCTTCCGCTCAACTCCTCAAATCCCATTTGTTGACTCTGAGGGTTGGGTTAGAGAAGTCCCCAGTCTGGCAAGCTGGGGTGTCTCTTGACATGCTATGTCTGAGATCTTCTTGAAATCTCTCTTGATCTTGCGAATCTTAGTTCGGAAATTAGCTGGATGCATTAACCTGTATCCATTTTTATCACCTGGTTCAACAGACCGTTGGATGATTTCCGAAACTTCTGTCATTTGATGACGTGTTTGCTCCAGACGAGAGGCTTGTGAAATATTCTCGCCTGCTTGATGTAGGAGCAATTCAACAACCTGTTCTCTATATACTTGATTTTGAGAGGAACTAGTTGAAGCTTGATCTCGAGCAAGATTTTGATTATGAACAAAGCCCATTGACTGTGGCCGGCCATGGGCAATAACATTGCATGAGACCATTTTCGGCGGGCTTTGCTGACCGGAAAGCACTGTGAAATGTAGTGCTCCGTGAATACCCCATCCTCTGATATGAACATTAGATGGAACATTGGAAATTAACTGACGCAATTTTCTCAGCGCGCCAAGGCATGAACGTTGAAGGGTTCTCTGTTGCTTTTCAGCCTTCGGATACCGAGAGACTGATAGAGATGCCAAATCAATCTGGCGTTGTAACCCTTCTATTATCTTAAGATGATTTTCATATTCATCGTAAGATAATACCTTCTTCTTTAATTGACAAAGAGTTTTCCATATGTTGAGACGAATATCATGGATTCCATCATCCGTCAACATCTTTGGAATGTCGTACTGGGAGTCAGCCAAAGGCCAAAAAATGACTGGTACTTCACCTTTTGCCAGTTTTTTCCTCATGTTCAGCATTTCCTCTTTATCATTAAATGAAGATTATTCTACCTGTTTGGACCAGAGTTGGTGTTTCCTTGTTGCTTCATCGGATTCAACAAGATTGGTAGAGGAATCACTATTCATGCTGGAAGATGAATGACCCAGGGAAGGTTCGGAGAATAACCTGAACCCCAGGCTATCTTCTGATGGAGAAAGAGTTTCACCTGCCGATAGTAAAACTTCAGACATGACTGGTTTTACGTTTGCAAGTGCCTCGAGATAGGAGGGCTTTCTCGTTACTACATTGCCTTCTGAAGAATTTTCGAGACAATGTGAATCACTACTGCGGAGAGGACTTTCTCAGCGAAGTTCATCACCATGAGGAGGACCTTCATGATGGGTTACAGCAAAAGATGAAATCTCTTGCTCCTTTGTCTTCTGACAACACAGAGGGTTCCTGTGGCTCTCATCTGAAGAAGAAACTTCAAGATTGACCGAATTTTCATGAAGCAAGTCTTCATGAGGAAGTGTCTGTTGAAGAACATCGGGATTAATGTTCCTGTTATTGGGAACTGAGGGAGTAGAATCTTGAATTCCGACAGATAAATGTCTGAGGGCTTCAAGAACTCCAGCATCGAGCAAGGCCTTGTTGCAGATTGGCCTTTGATCTCCTGACTGTACTGGGCGGATCTTTTTCTTAGATGCCTTCTTACTCGCTTTAGAAACCACTTGATGACGAAAGTGATTGCTCTGAGCAGGTGTATGTGCCTGATCAGGAAAGATGGTCAGGTTAGGCTGACGATCATCGCTCAAATCAGGTGTATGTGCCTGACTTGGTTGTCCATATGATATGGGGGAGTAGGCCCCACAACCCTCTTGGACTGGAACAGATGTGTGTGTCTGTTCCGGAGTGAATTGTTGATGTGTCACTCCACTGCTAGGGATAGATTTATGTGTCTGTCCCTGAGATGATGCTGAAGCTGTTATGATATCCTGGCAAGCATCCAGAATATGAGCAGGAATTTTCTTCTGCTCTTTCACCATTGACAAAATATGTTTGGTGACTTCAGCCGCCGGAACGGGGATATACGTCCATTCCGGGCTTGGAGTAGGTGTATGTGCCTGCTCCTGTCCTCCTTTTCCTGTCAGTGAATCCTGACAGTACTCAAGTGTGGAGGCAGAGAGTTTAGTCTGCCTCCTGTTTGTCGTCGGGGCTTTCCGACTGACTTCTCCGTGCGCTACCAAGCGAGACTGTTGGTAGGCTTGATTAGTATTAGCAGGTGTATGTGCCTGCTGATTACACTTCTCCAAACGCGGTTGACGAGATCCATCATATGTAGTCAGACGAGCCTGCTGACTAACTGCTGATGTATAAGCTGGTGTATGTTCCTGCCTATGGTACTCCGCCGGAATTGCCTGGCGGGATCGGCTTGATGCTGCCAGACGAGTCTTCTGGACAGCGGGATTAAAACGGGCAGGTGTGTGTGCCTGTTCATTGTTTGCCACCAAGTTAGGTTGGTGGACTTCTCCGGAGATGGCAGGGATGACAACCTGCCTATTGTTAACCGGATTCCGTCTCTGGCGGTTCATCTTGCCTGCTCGGGTTCGAGGAACCTGAGCTGAATGCCTGGAGTCGGTACCCTCATCATGTTGAGGGCGCACTACCGCATGAGTCTGGCGGCGATTGTTGATGGGAGCCCTTGAGAAGGACTCCAGTCTTTTTGAATTAAGGTCCTGCGGGACCTGCTCAATCACTTCCTCGGAATAAGGGAGTGAATGGAAATTGCGTTCCGGGGATAACGACCCGAAACGGTTGGAGACGGTAGTCAGCACCGCCTGCTTCTTGATTGCTGGTCGCCGTTGTCCGGACGACCAGGTAGAATTGTTAACTTGGAGGGCTTGACGAGCGGCCTCCAGAGTTGGGATAGTACCGTTACGAAGGTACTCCTTAACCAGTGCATTAGAAACACAGCGTTGAAGACGCTGAGTTGGTGATGTCATCCTCAGAGCGGATGACGTTCCAGCAGGAGTAGCAGCATTGGTTTTCACAGCAGCAGACCTCACAGTAGAGGTGTTCCCAGCAGCAGTATTCACAGGGGTGAACTTAAGAAAAGCCATTTTTGTAGAAGATCTTGAAAAAAGAGTGCATGTTCCATGTAACAGACATAATCAAGATGAATCCGGCTACTGCATATTTTGGATGATCATATGTCAATGATTTCCTTGTTGGCCCAAAGGGCCTAACAGATAAGAAGAACATCATTTTAACTTGGTTAAGGATTCACGTCGGGTTCACCATTTTTGTTTCGCGCGGAATCCGGGGATGACCTCCCGGATGGGAGATTCAAATGTTCCGATCGGTTTCTAACGGGTTTGTTCGTAGAACCGGAAACATCCAATGATTCCACATCCTTTTGGACCTACTTTCCAAAGGTAGGTTCTCATTAGCTTGTGGGATAATGAGGCTTAGGAATTTCACTAGTAGAATACTAACCTATACCAACGGTTTGGAACCGTTGGTATAGGCCTCCAAACCGTTGGTATAGCCTATACCAACGGTTTGGAGAACCGTTGCGAAGTAAGCCGTTGGGATAGGTCTATACCAACGGTTTTCCCAAAACCGTTGGTATAGACCTATCCCAACGGTTTACAAAACCGTTGGTATAAGTAATATGAAAATCTATTCCAACGGATATAAAACCGTTGGTAAATGTATTTCAAAAAAAAAACATGAGCTGGGATTTGATCCCACGACCCCTTGTTTATAATCGAACGACTTAACCACTAAGCTAACATCACTTTTGTAAACATAATTTCATAAATATATATATGTATTATCATAATTATTTAAAATTTAGATTTATATAATGTTCTCGGGTAGCAGACCTGGAAGAAATGAAACAATCTATCCCAACGGTTCTCAAAACCGTTGGGATAGACCTATCCCAACGGTTCTCAAAACTGTTGGGATAGGTGGGATTAGGTGGAAATTTGCTGGAGGGTGGAGGTTGGTTTTGGGGGTGAGTTTTCCCAACGGTTCTCCCAAACCATTGGGAAAGGGGGGGTCTTTCCCAACGGTTTGGGAGAACCGTTGGGAAAGGGTCCTCAAAACCCACCTTTCCCAACGGTTCTCCCAAACCGTTGGGAAAGGGGGGGTCTTTCCCAACGGTTTGGGAGAACCGTTGGGAAAGGGTCCTCAAAACCCACCTTTCCCAACGGTTCTCCCAAACCGTTGGGAAAGGGGGGGTCTTTCCCAACGGTTTGGGAGAACCGTTGGGAAAGGGTCCTCAAAACCCACCTTTCCCAACGGTTCTCCCAAACCGTTGGGAAAGACCCCCCCTTTCCCAACGGTTTGGGAGAACCGTTGGGAAAGGTGGGTTTTGAGGACCCTTTCCCAACGGTTCTCCCAAACCGTTGGGAAAGACCCCCCTTTCCCAACGGTTTGGGAGAACCGTTGGGAAAGGGTATATATAAGTGTTGGGAAAGATCCGATTTCCAGTAGTGTTTGCATTGGTCGAGAGGATGGGAGGTCGGACTCATCACACCTTTTTGAGGGGAATTATTGTTTACTCCGGGACTCTCTTTATAGATTTAAGTTAAGTTCGTGAATCCTTATTACATTACCAAGTATAAAATGAGCTTTCCTTTAGTTTTAACAATCAATGATTAAATATGCAAGAAATTTAGAGAATCTTTTATATGTATTCGAGGTTCTTCATCAATATGGAATCATCTATATTTGTTTAGAGATTCTTGGTCAATGGTATCCTTCAAAACATTTATATAAAAGTCTCTTGGTCATTTTGATGACCAGGCTGGTTTTAAAGCCACTCAGTGGGGCACTTGAAGTTTATCGTCATTCAGAAGGACAGAGATTATCTCAATGTTGGGATCGAACCCATAAATGGGCTACCTACGTATCCTTTGTTTTGAAAAAGGAATCAGAACCCACGTAGTTCGAGTAATGGGATATGATGTTTATGATTGATGGCTCAAAGATGAATGTCATAATTACTTTTACACTCTAAGCTCACGTGAGTCATGCTCGGTGTGAGAAACAAGAGGTATTGGTAAAATTTAGACAATTGTGCCATAAAAGATGCAATCATAAGAATTTGTTTTGGGGCTTATGTATAGATGACTGCCCAGATAGACGAAGGTTTAGGATTTACTTTTAGGGAGAAAATCCAAGAACAGGGTCCACAAAGTTATATGTGCTTCATGGAGATTTGAATACTCTAATCTTGGGGCTTACTCGTAAGGAGGATGCCCAAGTTAGGAGGGGACTTATGATTGGGTTTTTTACTCCTGAAAAGGAAAACCCAAATCAAAGGTAAATTATGACTGGTTAAGAGAAATTTTAAGAGATTTGGGGCTTACTCCTAAGAAGGATGCCCAAGATTTATGACTAGGACTTTTTCCTGAGAAGGAAGCCTAGGTTAGGGGACTTGGGGCTTACTCCTGAAAAGGAAGCCCAAGGTTATGACTGAGTCTTATTCCTGAAAAGGAGACCCAGGTTAGGGATTAAGGTTTGGGGCTTACTCCTGAAGAGGATGCCCATATTTGAGGTTGGGGCTTATTCTTAAGAAAGATGCCCAAGATTAGAGGACTTGATTGGGGCTTACTCCTGAGGAAGATGCCCAGATCAAAGGTTTTATAACTGGGGATTATTCCTGAAAAGGAGACCCAGATTAGGAATTTCTCATCTTAAAGGATGAGGATGAATGAATGAACTCTCAATCTTTGGTGACATAAAGATGTTTAAATCACTAGGTTTTGAGAGATATTTCACAGAATTCCTTTCAGACAAGGATGTCAAATCAAGAAATCATGCCATAAATGGCTTTGAAGAGTATCTTGAAGACTGAATCTTGAATAGGAAAGGTGAAATGGCTTAAGAGGAGAAAAATGGGCAAGATGGGCACCCAAAAAGATAGGGGCGCGCAAGTATTAAAAGTCGCGCAAGTCCTGCGGCGGCGCGCAAGTATTGGTCGCGCAAGTATACTTGCGCGACATGAGGGATACTTGCGCGATTTTCAACCAGAGTTGAAATACTTGAGCGACTCTTTATTAAACCCTTTTCCATCCTCTTGAGGTTCTTCCAGAAGAGGGACGCACAAGTTATATTGAAGGAATTAAGTTGGCGCGCAAGTGTTTGATAAGTTTCAACACTTAGGCCTTCCTTCTTCTCTTTAGATCTTCCATTCTAGGTAAGAAATTACCTTAGAAGTGTTCCGGAAGCTTTGAGAAGAGACTTGGGCGTCGGGAGCTTCAATCCGAGTTTCTGGAAAAAGATCCTCTTGAATGGGGGGCCCACAGGGTCTATTTATAGGCAAAAGAAGACCCCGGGCGGTTACTGGGCGGTTACCAGGCGGTTACCACATATGTCGCGCAAGTCCCTTGCACGAACATGAGGAGTCGCGCAAGTATTGAGGCGGCGCGCAAGTGTACTTGCGCGACCAAGAGGGAACTTGCGCGATACATGGGCAATGTTCTCCTTTTTTATCCCTTTGTCGATTTTTGATGTTTCTTCAAAGGATTAATAACTTTGAGCTCAGATATTCCCTTTTCCGAACTTTAGATTCTGTGACGAAAGGAGCGCCAACAATGTCAAAAGAAACGTCAAAGGTGTGAAACTATAGGAAGCTGGAAACATTGTTCACAGAACTAGAAATTTGGCAAAGTGTTGGGGATAAGTCACCTTGACCTCCCAGAACACCTCCAACACCACATTTTTAACATAATGGAAAAGAGAGATCCAGGACACTACATCAAATACCTCTCAAAACATTCTCGTCCTTGAGAATTTAAAACCAACCTAAAGAAAAGATGGTTTCAAACAACCACCCCGTAAGATACCTCTCAGGGGAAAACCACCCTGAGTTGTTATAAATCTGAAAAAAAACCACGAAATCCATGGGAAAGGGAAAAAACAATCCATATCCAAAAAATTCAATCATAACATCACATAAAATTTACTTAAAATAAAGGATCAAGGAAAACATAGCACAACAACTTAAAACACCTCTGGGTACTGGACACGCATCTGTGACTCACGTTCCCAGGTACTCTCCTCCAGGCCACCGTGTCACCACAAAACATGAACCAAGGGAATAGAACGTCCACGTAACACCTTCACCTTGTGGTCATGGATCTCCATAGGTCTTTCCTCAAAGGTTTCATCATCATCAACATCGATTTCTCCCCAATCGATGATTTGAGTGTCATCATGAAGATAATGATGGAGCTGTGACACGTGGAAAACATCATGTATCTGACTCATCTGTGGGGGAAGTGTTACTCGATATGCCACAACTCCAACATGAGCTAACACCTATAAAGGCCCAGGAAACTAGGGAGAAAGCATACTTCCACGACCAAACCTTCGCTTCCCACGATGGGGAGTCACCTTCAGAAACACATGATCCCCAACATTAAACTCCAAGGGTCTCCTCCTTTGATCGACATATGATTACTGACAATCTTGCATTGTCTTCATCCTCTCAAAAATCACCTGAACCATCTCTATTGTATTCTACACTAGTTTGGGTCTGAGAATTGCTAACTCTCCGACCCCAGTCCAGCACAATAGAGAATGGAAAGGCCGGCCATACAAGGCTTGAAACGGCGCCATAACGATGGTGGAGTGAAAACTATTATTGTAAGCGAACTCCACCAGGGGTAAGTGCCTCATCCATGAGCCTCCAAAATCAATAACACAAGATCGTAACATGTCTTCAAGAGTCTGGATGGTTCTCTTTATCTGACCATCAGTTTGAGGCTGAAAAGCAGTGCTAAGGAATAGTTTAGAAATAAAAGCATGTCGGAGACCTCTCCACACCCTAGAGGTAAAACGAGGATCTCAATCAGAAATGATCATCCTAGGGACTCCATGAAGTCTCACCACCTCCTCTAGATACTGCCTCGACAAAACCTCCACTGATCTCGACTCCTTGATCGCTATGAAGTGGGCCGATTTTGTTAAACGATCCACTACTACCCAAATAGCATCATGTCCTCTCAGAGCTCAAGGTAAACCTGTAACAAAGTCCATCGATATGGCCTCCCACTTCCATTGAGGAATCAATAATGGCTGGATAAGACCACCAGGAACATCATGTTCGACATTCACCTTCTGGAAAACTAAACATTGAGACACAAACTCTAAAACCGCACGCTTCAGCCCAGGCCACCAAAACTGACTCTTCAAGGATCGGTACATCTTTGTCACACCACTATGTACTGCTAAAGGCGAACTGTGGAAATCTCTGAGAACTGCCTCACGCATTGTCAAGGGAATGAAAAGCCTTCCTTGGTATAACACTCGGTGTTGTTCATCCTCAGACCAAACATCAAGAGACTCACCCCAAACAACTCGGTCTCTCCAGACCTCCACCTCACGATATCCCAACTGGGACTCTTCCACCTTTTTCCTTAGGGATTACTGTATCATCATCTAAAAAAGACAACCTCTACCCTCACCAGCACCTCTAGATATGTTTTCAGCATAAATGGGGTGACCTGGTGCTGGATCTCTGGACGCAAAGCCTCCTTGAAATGCCTCGCCCTGGCGTCCTCATCTGGAAGCAGGTCTGAAGCATATTGTAGAAGGTTCCTGAAACAGATTACAAACTCTTGAACACTGGAGGTCCCCTATCGAAGGGTAAGAATCTCCTGGAGACTGGACTCCTTCGTGGTCGAAGAAAGAAACTTGACTGTAAACCTGTCTCGGAACTCCTCCCTTGAGATCGCTAACTCCTCACGATCCCCGAGGAACAAGAACCACCACAGCCTCGCTGCACCACACAGCATTATCACAACCAAGGACACCTAGTGCTCCTTCCGAGCACGAATCAAACTAAATCTAATCTCATCCTCCTCTAACCAATATTTCGTGACTGCATCTGAAATAGAGCCCTCATACTTCTGCAGACTCTGGTGCGGAAACTCTCAGAGTGTCTTCCTCCAAGTGTTGTCGTCATCAACATCTATGCTACGACATTCTGCTGGAACAGCCTGTTGGGCATTTTCTGCGCAAACCTTACAAGGACGTCGACCTGGAGCCATACATGTAAAATAAAAACCCATTAGAGATCCTAATCTACGAATATATAAGACTCAACATTAATTAATTTCTTATTTTATTTTATTCATTTTAGGTTAACCCATCCCAAGGTCAACCCATTCAAACACAGGCACAAAGAATAATGATGCATGATCCTTTCTAGGTCTCTACCCTGCAACTATTATCACCTTGTTTAGTATCCATTATAAAATTAAAGGTCCATACATCAGATCATAGGGGGCCCTAAATGCATATGTCTCATCCAGTATCCAGTGTTTACCTCACTTGCTAAACATGAATGACATTGTTACCCTACCAACCCATCCAGCCTCAACTGTGCCTAACTCCAAACTCCATCAGATCCCTCAACCATACCTCGGATACCACTCTGTCACAATGCCCTCCCCACAAAGTGTACCCCTCCTGGTATGGAAATGTGGTAAGGGAGATAATGACCCCTGAGTCCCGCCTCCAGTAGGCCCCGGGCTGGTGACTAGCACTGAGGGTATAGTAAACACACAAATGGGAGGCATTACCCTCTAAGAGAACATATGCGGAAGAGAGAGATAAGATAGACACCAATAAACTCTAACTCAGAACTAGAATATAAAATAAACCCAAGTGAATATATGAAATGTCATAAAAAGGTACTACAACTGGAAGGGAAAAAAATAAAAGTACCCAAAAGAAAGTAAAAACAGTAGCAACCATAAGCCCGATCAACTCTTGCAACCCCCAGCTAGTAGAAACCAGCTTGATCTCCAACCTTCTCCAAGTGACCTTAAAAACAGTTTATATATACATAGGGTGAGTATAATAGTATACACAATAGGATCCTCCCCGAAGCCTCTCGTACAAAAGTAAAGAAAGCATGCTAAAGCACAGTGAACAACAAGTGGAACTAACTCGTCACCTAAACAGGTATACTAAGTTCCCAACCTCACCATGGCCACTCCCACCAAGTAACTCATACAAGAATATATCATATAGTAAAGAATATCAAGGGTACCATACTACTAATTCCCCTATGGTTTTTCTCTTTTCCCCAACATTTCACGTCCTAAGCATCTCTCTCCAAAAAGGCTTGCACGTAGACACCTAGGCGAAACACCACAATCTGCACCTCTTGCAGCACAATGGTTTTCCCGCAGACACCTGGTCGAAGCAACACACCATACTCTAAACCAAAAGTAACCAGGTAAGTTCCATGATCCACCACAGCCCACATAACGTGTATCATACATCAAGTATTATACCTCAATCCATTACAACCCATACACCGACTACGGATCCTCAAGCCATCATAGCCTATACACGTTACACCTATAGTAGTACATAGCATACTATATCTAGAATATATGTGTTTAAAATTACCACAAGACATTATAGAACTCTATACACATATATGGAGAAACTAACCGTTGTTGCTGTTGGCACAAGTATCTACCAAGAGAAGAGAGCGGGGCCAAATGAGGTAGTCATCTGCTCGTCCTCCCACCAGAATGTTGGGGAAAACACCCCCCAGGGCTTAGAATCCTAGGGGTGTCAGTTTCCCTTACTGACAGGGTGGAGTAGCATATAGAAACTTAAAAAAATACAGAATATATTATATCTCACAACCAAACTATGGGCATTACCTAGTATTAGACACAACTGTAGCTAACGTCTCTCAGAATCTTGGCCGCTACTTCTAAGACTAGGTATCCTATAAGTACACAACCATTTGTAGAGATTTATTAGATTAATTCATTCCCTTTTTATCAATTCCACTGCACGTTAATTAATTCTTTAAACATTAATTAACCATGAATAATTTAACATTAAACTTCATTATCATCACACCCAATATCCACTGTACCTTCCAAATTATAACCTCATCATTATGTTTCAGCAACTCCAACCACATGAGTTAACAAAATTTATTCAATTATTCATTACACAATTACTTTACCATATTCCTAGGAATTCTAGAAAATAATTCTATGCTACTAAACACAAATGGTCTCAACACGGTGAGTAGTTGTACTACCCATAAAGTCTTTGCCGCCTCTAGCAAGATCCTAGACCCATCCTCCCTTGAGAAGCTAAACACGGAAAGAACGTAGCATACCCCGCGTGTCTTCGCCTCTTTTGGAAGAAGGGTAAGCAAGACCAGCTGCCTTGAGTAGTGGGTAAAAGTAAAGGAGATAAGAAAACAAAGGACTAGCAAGCATCCAACAAACACATTCATTCCATTCAATCATACCTGGTTTCCTCCCCGACACCCACAAACATAAACCGATGCATCTCGCCACTCTAGGCGTCATCTGCTGCCACAACCAAAAGTCACCATGCCTCCACATATCACAACAACCATCTAGGCTAACATTAAAGTACAATAAGTAAGAAAAAAAACAACACATCAATGGGCTCTTATCCCTTTAACAATCAATAGGGTAACTCATAACCCCTTTAGAAATTATCAAACTAGCAGTTCTTTAATCCATCTTGAATTAATAGATTTATTAAATGTAGGTTCCAAAATTCGGGAAACCTAATCAGTAATCTATCACAAATAAATAAACATGCTTACTGCACTAATTTGATTAACATAAAATTACAACAAGAACCAGATTCTTTTTCATTCCTCTTTATCTTTAGCCAACACTTATCAATTAATATCGGTTTACGTTCTTTACCGATTTCCATCAAGAAAAAACAGCTAAACAAGTAAGCATAGATATCACACTATCTAGCAAAACAAGAGGCAATAACATATAATATATATCAATTTATTTATCCAGTTCAAATATTTTTTATGTCAATTCCATTGTGATCCACTGGGATGGAGCATGCTAATGATACAGTCGCACGTAAAAGAAAAGAAAAGCAACGAATCCCCTACCTCAACAATTCTTGACGTTATTTATCCACACAATGGGTCACAATCATCCACTCGTGACAACTACATCCACCCAATGATGCCACAGTATGATAGCACAAACCAAACCCCAAGAAAAACCCATTATAAGCATGGAGATTACATGCTATATGACAACGCTGCTTTTAATACAAACTTAAACATGATTTATTACATAAACTATTCACTTAATACAACATGAAAGATCAAGAGGCCTTGTGTCTTTAGGGCTTAGGATCTTTACATAACAACTTAAAACATGAAATACATCACTTTTATTGAAAAATTCCTTTACATGACTACTACATTCTCTCGTACTTAGCATTGCATGGGATAACCTGAGGACATGCATAAGAAAAGGGGTGGGCTATAAAGCCCAGTAAGGGAATAAACATGGAATACATGAGGAGTACAAAAATTGTTAAAAAATAGGAATATCAATAGAGCATAATAGAAACATGAACATAAAGGCATGATAAGGCATGATAATCATAACATGAAAATGTGGCAACAACACTTAACATGGAATTAGCATGAGCCAAGGCTCATTGCGCATGGAGCATGAGTAAATTCTCAATTCACATTAAGCATGAGTAAACCCTAATTTCACTTGAATTAGCATGAGTCAACACTCATTGCACATTACGTATAATGATACTATACTTTACCCAATGCATTGGAGCGCTATAAGGGCGCACCCTTCTTAAACATTTTATTTCATGCATAAGTGTGCCACATGGATCATAAAACATGGATTCATAAAAAATAATCATTTATTCCACGATAAAGGAATGTGGAATTCATACATGAAACTTTATAATAAATAAGTTAATGTGCATAAAGGTGAATACCCTTGATGGAGAAATGGTCATGGTATTCACTACATAATTGCATTGGCTTAGAAAATCGATGCGATTTCGGCAGCGTAACTGCGTGACATAAGAATTCATAAAAATGGTTGATGAGAGAGAAAGGGGTTTCTCACCATATTTACATGTAATGTAATTTAAGGAGGTCATATAGATACATTTTCCAACAATTGTAATGGAATTTAGATTCATGATACAAAATTATTGCTTTAATGTAAATGAGGAGAGAGAAGTTCCTTTCGTAATTTTGGCATAGTAACAGGTATACATGGGAGGAATTTAATAATAGAGAAAGGGGTCTCCCATAATTCAAACATAAATAGGGCCATATGAGGGAGGTGGAAAAACATACCCCAACATTTATAATTGAAATTAAAAGGGCAAAACAACTTAAAGAAAATTGGACAAAAAAGAGAAAGGAAGAAAAAAACCCTTACCTGGAAGTGTGCTTCCAAAGGCTTGAGAGAGGCTTGAGAGAGGCTTCTTAGGAGCTTGGGGCACCTTGGGAGAATTCTAGAGAGAGTAGGGAAGAGGTTGTATGAACTCCAAAGGATTTTAGTGAGGAGGAAGTGGGAGCTTGGGTGGGTTTATATAGGAAAGGTGAGTGAATTCTTTATTATTTAGGTTTGGGACCCCTTACATTAAACTAATCCAAAACACAAATCAGATCATTTGTTTCCCATGGTTTTTGGAAAAGGGAAGAGGAAAATAATATTTTATAAGGAAAAAGGCCGAAATTCTTAAAATAATGGGGTTACTTATGTGGAGGTGGGTCACACTCCCATGGAAAATAATTTAAAAAGACAAGATGTTTAATAAGTATTGAGGGGTCCATTAATGCTTTGAAAAGTAAGTCAAACAAACCCAAAATCACATTATTTTAATTTTAAAACATATATTAGCTGAAAATAAAGCTTATATTGTTTTATTACATCACTATTGGGTCATTATGATGTCATAAAACACATTATATATTTAAATGGTATTTAATTTTTACCCAAAAATTTAAATATCTCAGAAAATTATGAAAAATTCACCGTTGGATAATTTTGATTTCCTGATTCCATAAATATCATTTATTTTATCTAAATAATTTTCTAAATATGTTTATTTTCAGTTTTAAAATAAAAACTGACATTTATCGAAAATTCACGGGTTTTGACAGAAATGGATTTCAAACCATAATAAAAATTATAATTTCATTCATAAAATTATATGACCATTTATATATAATAAAATTAATTTAATAATAATAATAATATTTTATTAAAATATTATTTAATTAAAAAATCCATTAATTCATCAAAATAGATTTTTTAGCTGAATATTAACTAAAAAAATACTATTTGTGGTTTAAAAAAAACTACATACAAAGTGTCAATAATGAAAAGAAGGTATATTCATTATTATATACAAAAAGTAATATAAATGAACATATTACAAGCGATTTGTTACATAAACCCTTAAAACAGCCGCATAAGACCTAAGGGTAAGGTGTGCGATGGTGATAGACTCTAGGGGTGGCTCGGATAACATTGCTAGAGTGGTCATATCTATCAACATCCACTTTTCCCGTAGACTGACCGGTTCGAGCTTGATATGATGAAGCATAGATTGGGCTTGGTCAAGATCGAAACCCAATGATGCCACCTCTTTTCTGAGCTCCGACAAATGAGCTTTGTATGGAGCAATTCTACTGGATGAGGCCATTGCTTCTTTTTTCTGAGTAAATTGGATTTGTTAAAGCCCTATATTTATACTAATCATGTGATCACTGTTCAATGTCTATATTAGAAATGGTCAAAATTCTTAACATAAAACCAATGAAGTTGACATTTTATATAAACATTTTACATAAAGATACATTTAATTAGATCAAGTGGGATTTCCAGTAATGAAACTTTGGGTCATTACAATATTCCCCCCTTAAGAAATTTCGCCCTCAAAATTTACTTTTCCCACACTAAAACAGATGTGGGTAACTCAGCTTCATCATTTCCTCTGATTCCCAAGTCGCTTCTTCAAACTTGTGGTTTCGCCACAACACCTTGACGAGGGGCATTTTCTTATTTCGTAGAACTTTTTCTCTATGATCTAAGATCTTCACTGGTTTCTCCTCATAAGAAAGATCATCCTACAACTGTACCACCTCAGAAGAGAGTACATGTGATGGGTCCGGTATCTACTTACTTAAGAGGGATACATGAAAGACATCATGTACTTTGGACATGGTAGGTGGAAGTTCTAGTCGATAGGCCACAACCCCAACATGATCAAGAATCTCTAAGGAGCCGATGTACCTTGGACGTAACATACCATTGTTTCCAAACCTTATGACCTTCTTCAATAGAGATATGTGTAGAAAAACCATGTCTCCAACTTTAAACTCAAGGTATCGTTGATGATTATCTGCATAACTCTTCTGTCGACTCTGGGATGCCTTGATATGCTCTTTAATGGTTTTCACCTTCTCCACCATTTCCTCAACCATTTCTAGTCCAAGTAGCTTATGTTCACCAACCTCATCACAACACGCCAATGTTCTGCACCTTTTCCCAAAAGGATTCATATGGTGCCATTTGGATGCTCGAGTGGAAACTGTTATTATAAGAGAACTCAACCAGAGGAAGATGTTGATTCCATTTTCCTTTAAAGTCCATTAAGAATGATCTCAACATGTCCTCAAGTGTTTGGATAGTCCGCTCGGATTGGACATTATTTTGAGGATGATAGGCCGTACTAAAGTTCAGTTCAGTATCCAGAGCATTTTGATTACTCTTCCAAAACATAGAGGTGAATCTTGGATCTCGGTCAGACACAATAGATAGTGGTACTCCATGCAGCCTTACCACTTCCCGGATATATATCTATGCCAGTTGATCCAATGAGGAATCCTCCCAAATAGCAATGAATTGTGCAGTCTTTGTAAGATGATCCACCACAACAGAGATTGCATTGTTTACTTTAGATGTCCTTAAAAGTCCAGTGACAAAGTCCATGCTGATGTTATCTCATTTCCATTCTGGTATGGGGAATGGTTGCATCATCCCCTTATACTTCTGCCTCTCTGCCTTCCCTTACTGGCACACCAGGCACATTGATGTATATTAAGCGATCTTCTTATTCATATTATCCCACTAAATTTTTTCTCGGAGATCTCGATACATCTTTGTGCTCCCTGGGTGAATAGAGAAATTTGAACTATGTGCATCATCCAAAAGTTACTTCTTCAGCTCCGGACATGATGGGACACATATTCTTTTCCCAAATAGAACAATTCCTTCTTCATTATCATTAAACTCCTTGGATTTCCCTTTTTTGATAGCTTCCACTTTTTCCTAAATTCCCACATCATCCTTTTGAGCATCCTTTAACCTTTCCAAAAGGGATGGTTGATTAATAATTTGTGAAATGATTGATGATGTTCCATTCTTTATGATTCCCATGTCCATATTCATCAAGTCTAAGAATATTGAATCCTTCTCAATTCTCATCATTGATAGAATCACTGGGTCCTTTCTACTTAGGGAATCTGCCACCTTGTTTGCTTTCCCAGGGTGGTATTGTATTGAACAGTCATAATCCTTGATGAGATATATCCATCTTCTTTAACGCATATTAATCTCTTTCTGTGTGAATATATATTTAAGACTCTTGTGGTCAGTATATATCTCACATTTCTCCCCATAGATATAATTCCGCCATATTTTCAAGTAAAAGATCACCACCTCCAACTCTCAATCATGCGTTGGATAGTTTTTCTCATGTTTTTTCAATTACCTTGTGGCATAGGATGTCACTTTATCATTCTGTATTAGCACACGACCTAAGCCCTTCTTTGAAGCATCACTGAATACCACAAAAATTTCCCCACTTGTGGGTAAAGTGAGCACGGGCTCAGTGATAAGCCTCCTTTTCAACTCCTTGAAGCGTTCTTCGCATTCATCACTCAAAGTAAACTTTACTTCATTTCGAGTTAGCTTAGTAAGAGGGTTGGAAAATCGTGAGAAATTTCTCACAAATCGTCGATAATTTCCAGCTAACCCAAAGAAGCTACGAATATCCATTACCGATGTTGTCCTCGTCCATCCCTCAATTGAACCTGTTTTGGACGGATCCACAAACATCCCATTTTTTTTGATGATATGGCCCAAGAATGAGACCTCCTTCAACCAGAACTCACACTTGATATACTTTTCATAGAGCTTCTCCTTGTGCAAAGTCTCTAGTACAGTTCTTAAATGATCCTCATGATCCTCCTTGGTTTTGGAGTATATTAGAATATCATCTATAAAGACTACCACAAATTTGACGAGGTAATCTCTAAAGACTCTATTCATCAAGTCCATGAAGATTTCTAGAGCATTAGTGAGTCCGAAAGGCATTACTATGAATTCATAGTGCCCGTATCTTGTACGAAAAGTAGTCTTGGGGACATCTTCCTTATTCACCCTGACTTGATAATATCCTGAATACAAATCTACCTTGGAGAAATATTGTGCTCCACACAGCTGATCAAACAAGTCATCAATTCATGGGAGAGGATACTTGTTCTTTATCATGATTTTTTTTAGCTCACGATAATCGATAAAAAGGTGCATTGACCCATCCTTCTTCTTGATGAAGAGGACTGGTACACCCCATGGTGAAGCACTTGGGCATATAAACCCTTTACCCAGATTCTCCTGTAGTTGTTTCTTCATCTCTTCAAGATCCACAACAGCCATTCTATCTGGAGTCTTGGATATTGGTAGAGCCCCTATTATAAGTTCAATTGAGAATTAAACATCTCTTATAGGAGGAAGACCAGGCAGTTCCTTGGGAAACACTTCAATTAATTCCCTCACAATAGGCATTTCTTCAAGGATAGTTTCTTCTTTGGACTCAATCATCTAATCCAGATACGCATACTCATAGGGAAGTAATATCCATTCTTGAGATGATGGATCTAAAGGAGATTCATCTTCCTCCTTACACTTGTAAATAATTGGGGGTCGATTCTCTATATGGAGTGTGATTTCCCTTTCCCAAAAATTTATGTTGGCTCTATATAAAGAAATCCAATCCATGCCAAGAATTGCATCAAATTCCACCTGAGGGAGTATGACGAGGTTTGAAGGGAAATTCAATCCACAGATTATAACAGGGGAGGACTTATATTCATGGGATGAAATGATTGCCCCATTTTCCGTACTCACCAACATCTTCACTTCCATGATTTGTGGTGGTTCTAGGATTGTTCTACTAAACTTTAGAGATATAAAAGAAAGTGTAGAACCTGAATAAAAAAGCACATTCGCTATTCTTGAATGAATAACTAACATACCTTTCACCACTTTGTTTTTGGGGTTCACTTAGGCATAAGTGATGGAAAAAGCTCTTCCTTGCTGCCTTGGAGGTTGTTGGTTTCCTCCGAAAACCCTTGGATTAGGGCACTGATTTGAAAAATGCCTCAGTTTTTTGTATTTGTAGCAATGAAAAACGCTTTGAGGTTCGAACGGATCGTTCCTCTCCTCTGTCGCAGCTGCGGGTCTTTCTTACCGATAGTTAACAGTTAGGTGCCCTTCTCTTCCACACCTAAAGCATTTCCTCATCCCCTTGAGGTAATTTTCGGGGAGCTTATTTCCGCACTTTTGTAAAGTGGGGTGCTAGATCATCTTAGCACCGTTGGATTTATCCATCAGACCGCCAGCATTGAAGTCCACCTTACGCTTCTTGTCCCCATTATACCCATGTGATTCCCCGATCTCCATTTCAACCTTGAGGGCACATCGGACAATTTCCTCATAGCTGTCGAAGTCACGGATCGCTAATTTTTTTCATAGGCTAGGCTTCAGCCCACCAAATAAGTGGTCAACCTTGCATTCGGGGTAACGACAAAGCCAGAAGCTTATCGTGCAATCCTTGTGAATTTTTCCTCATACGCTCCAACAGATTCATCACCTTTTTGCTTGAGGGAAAGGAAGTCCCTTTCCATCTTAAGCTGGAGGGTGCATGGAAAATATTTATCGAAAAACATATTCCGGAAATCCTTCCATTCCAACGCCTTGATCTCATCCTCAGTCTTCGTATTTTTGATCAACGTCCACCATTGATCAACTTCACACTCCATACGATAATCTGCCAGGAGAACCTTCTCTTGTTCAGAACATTGAAGGATGGAGAAGATCTTTTCAATGGAGATGATCCATTGTTCAGAGATTGTGGTATCAGATGATCCACTAAATGTATGAGGCCTTTGTCTCATGAAGCTCTCGATAGCGAATTGTTCTTTCTAAGGGGGGGGGGGGGGTTTAACGTTCTTCTTGACCCATGTTTCTATTAAAAACTTGAGTTAGCTGAGAGAGAAGCGTGAAAAAGTTCGCGATTCCCGCTCCCATTGGATTAGGCATCTCATTAGTACAATCATCACACTGATCTTCACATCGGTTGTTAGCCCGAGTCCTCATATTACCAGCCATTGGCTAAAATAAAATGAAAGTTATGGGTAACACATAAAGGGTAATCCAAAGACAAAAGTTGATGACTTATAAATTAATTTTTATTTCCTTAACTTATGAATCTATAGGCTTCAATCTAGCCTTTTCGTGATCTACTTTCTAAAATATAATCTTAGGGGTTTTTTATTCCATTAATAAGGGTTCATACTAAGCTTGTGAATTTACCAAAGCATATCCCCCGGGAGTGTCGTAACCAATAGTGCTTCAAGGCCTGTTGTCGTGCACCAGTTCCTATTCAAGTCTATCTCAAAGCGGTGTTTTTGGGTTTTACCCCTAGGATACATCTGTGCCAAAGCTGCTTCTACCTGCTCGTAACCAGACAAGGATGTATTTTCATGATAACACACTTACTCAATACTCACCAAAACTTAGGGAAATTTTTATTTTACTTAGTCTTGTATCTAAGGCTTTACTAGAGTTTTCTAATCCTAATCCCAAAATAACTAAACCTATCCTTTGACACCAACTATGACAACCCTGCTTTTAATAAAAACTTAAACATGATTTATTACATAAACTATTCACTTGATAAAACATAGAAGATCGAGAGTTCTAGTAACTTTGGGGATTATGATCATTACATAACAACTTAAAACATTAAATACATCACTTTTATTGAAAAATTCCTTTACATAACTACTACATTCCATCGTACTTAGTATTGCATGGGATAACCTGAGGACATGCATAAAAAAAGGGGTGAGCTATAAATCCCAGTAAGGGAGTAAACATAGAATACATGAGTAAAATACATGTTATACAATAGGAATATCAATATATCATAAGAGAAACATGAACATAAAGTCATGATAAGGCATGATAATCATAACATGGAAATGTGGCAACAACCCTTAACATGGAATTAGCATGAGCCAAGGCTCATTGCACATGGATCATGAGTAAATTCTCATTGCACATGAAGAACGAGTAAAACCTCGTTGAAATTGAATTATCATGAGTCAATAGTCATTGCACATGATGTATCATGATACTATACTTTACCCAATGCATTGGAGTGCTATAAAAGCACACCCTTCTTAAACATTTCATTTCATGCATAAGTGTTCCACATGGATCATAAAACATAGATTCATAAAACATAATAATTTATTCCACAATAAAGGAATGTGGAATTAATACCTGAAACATTATAATCGATAAGTAAATTTTCATAAAGGTTAATACCCTTGATGGAGAAATGGGCATGGTATTCACTACACAATGGCATTGGCTTAGAAAATCAGTGCGATTTCGGCAGCGTAACGGCGTGACATAAGAATTCATAAAAATGGTTGATGAGAGAGAAAGGGGTTACTCATCATATTTACATGTAATGGACTATAAGGAGGTCATATAGATACATGTACCAACAATTTTAATGGAATTTAGATTCATGATACAAATGTATTGCTTGAATGTAAATGAGGAGAGAGAAGTTCCTTTCGGAATTTTGGAATAGTAACGGGTGTACATGGGAGGAATTTAATGAGAGAGAAAGGGGTCTCCCATCATTAAAACATAAATAGGGTAGTATTAGGGAGGTGTGAACCCATATCCCAATATTCATAATTGAAATTAAAAGGGAAAAACAACTTAAAGAAAATTGGATGAAAAAAGAGAAAGGAAGAAAAAAACCCTTACTTAGAAGCGTGCTTCAAAAGGATTGAGAGAGGCTTGAGAGAGGATTCTTGTGAGCTTGGGGAACCTTGGGAAGATTATAGAGAGTGTAGGGTAGAAGTTGGATGAACTCCAAAGTCTTTGAGTGAGGAGGAAGTGGTAGCTTGGGTGGGTTTATATAGGAAAGGTGAGTGAATTCTTTATTATTTAGGTTTGGGACCCCTTACATTAAACTAATCCAAACCACAAATCAGATCATGGTTTTTGACCATGGTTTTCGGAAAAGGGAATAGAAAAAAAATATTTTATAAGGAAAAAGTCTGAACTTCTTAAAATAATGGGATTTCTTATGTGGAGGTGAGTCACACTCCCATGGAAAATAATTTAAAAAGACAAGATGTTTAATAAGTCTTGAGGGGTCCATTAATGCTTTGAAAAGTAAGTCAAACAAACCCAAAATCACATTATTTTAATGGTAAAACATATATTGGCCGAACATAAAGCTTATAGTATTTTATTACATCACTATTAGTTCATTATGATTTCATAAAACACATTATATATTTAAACGGTATTTAATTTTTACCCAAAAAATTGACTGTATCAGAAAATTATGAAAAATTCACCATTAGATAATTTTGACATCCTGATTCCAGAAATATCATTTAATTTATGTAAATAATTTTCTAAATATTTTAATTTTCACTTTTAAAATAAAAACCGACATTTATCGAAAATTCACGGGTTTTAACAAAAATGGCTTTCAATCCTTAATAAAAATTATAATTGTATTCATAAAATTATATGATCATTTATATATAATAAAATTAATTTAATAATAATAATAATATTTTATTGAAATATTATTTAATTCAAAAATCCATTAATTCATCAAAATAGATTTCTTAGCTGAATAGTAACTAAAAAAATACTATTTGTGCTTTTTTTTTAAAAACTATTTACAAAGTATCAAGAATGAAAAGAGGATATATTAATTATTATATACAAAAAAAATAATATACATGAACATATTACTAGCGATTTGTTACATAACCCCTTAAAATATCTTGATAAGATCTAAGGGTAAGGTGTGTGGTGGTGACAGACTCTTGGGGTGGCTCGGATAACATCGCTTGAGTGGTAATCTCTATCAACTTCCACTTTTCCCATGGATGGTCCCGTTCGAGCTTAACATGATGGAGCTCAGCTTGGGCTTGGTCAAGAGCGAAACCCAAGGATGCCACCTCTTTTCTGAACTTTGACAAATGAGCTTCATATGGAGAAATTCTACTGGATGAGGCCATCACTTCTTTTGTCTGAGTAAATTGGATTTGTTAAATCCCAATATTTATACTAATCATGTGATCACTGTTCAATGGCTATATTAGTAACGGTCAAAATTCGTAACATAAAACCAAAGAAGTTGACATTTTATATAAACATTTTACATAAAGAGACATTTAATTAGATCAAGTGGGATTTCCATTAATGAAACTTTGTGTCGTTACATGCTATAATATGGAAAAGAGAACATGAGAAGATGAACCCCAACAGAATGACGATAAAACATACCTTATATCAAAGATTGATCGATACATCTTGGTTGCATAAAAATAGAGCAGAACGAATCCTAGGATTAAAGTTTTATTGTGAAACTCTTACGGGAAGGATTGAAAGGTTCTAGTGTCTCATAGCCGATAACAAAGATGAAGAACAAGGTATAATGATATCTCGTCCCTTTTTGAAGATTTAATGGGGCGACGGTTTAAGATACACTTAATTCTCCATTAAAAGAGGATCGCATTAACCCACGCGGTTTGACCAAGTAAAAACATCCCGATCTGTAGGGATAATTAATATAGTATTTATGGCATTTGAATCGGCCTTAAGAGTCCTTAAAATAAGGATTTAAATTTATTTTACGTCAAAAGAAATGTCAAAGGGGCGAAACTGTAGGAAGATGGAAACACTGCTCACATACTCAAAATTTGGAAAAGGAAAGAAAAGGTCACTATTAGACGTCATCGTTAGAGGTTACTGATAGACCTCACCATTATAGGTCACCAATATAACTCACCATTAGAGGTTACCAATACACCTCATCGTTAGAGGTTACTGATAGACCTCACCGTTAGAGGTTACTGATTGAGCTCACTGTTTTGGAAACACTGTACACCTACTGTTCTGGAAACACTGTTCAATTCCACTGTTAGAAGGTCACTGTTAGAAACTCACCGTTCTGGAAACACTATTCAAGTCCACCATTATAAGGTCACTATTAGAACCTCACCATTTTGGAAACACTGTTAAATTCTACCATTACATGGTCACTGTTAGAACCCCACCATTCTGGAAACACTGTTCAAGTCCACCATTCTAAGGTCACTGTTAGAACCTCACCGTTCTGGAAACACTGTTCAAGTCCACCATTAGAAGGTCACTGTTAGAACCTCACCATTCTCGAAACACTGTTCATGTCCACTGTTAGAAGGTCACTATTAGAACCTCACCGTTTTGGAAACACTTTTCAAGTCCACCGTTAGAAGGTCACTGTTAGAACCTCACTGATAGAACACTGTTCACTAAACCTCACCGATAGAACACTGTTCACTGAACCTCATCGATAGAACACTGTTCATTGAACCTCACTGATATAATACTATTCACCTACCATTACTGTTCATAAAACTGGAAACATTGTTCATAGAACTGGAAATTTGGAAAAGTGCTGGGGATAATTCACCTTGACCTCCCAGAACACCTCCAACTCCACATTTTTAAAATAATGGACCAAAGAGGTATGGGCCATTATAGTGTGTCATGGATCGACTATATCTTGATATACTGGTTATATGTGCTATAGCCATATTCCTTTGTTGTAACAGCCCGAGATTTTACGAAAAATATTCTTTTTTATTTCACTAATGTCTTGTGTTGTACGCTACACCAAAAGGAGCTTGCACAACACACATCCTTGACTTGCCTTGCATTACACGCAATCACGACCTTCCTCGATAGCGTGTGTAGTACGCAATACCGAGTTTTACTAAACAACGATATGCTATTAAAATATTATTATAACTAGCCATTATGAATAGTAATAACCACCTTTTAAAATTTTAGAAATTTTATCTCTCAAAATGGACTTCATTTTTTGGATTCGGAGTATCGAATTTAGCCTAAGGTGATATTTTGGTACTTTTCGGATAACTTTCATATTCTGATGAATAGTGAAAATTACTAAATTATAATTAAAAACAACTTTTTTAATCAAAATAATTAATAGTGATAAATTATTAATTTGAGTGGTTTTAAAATATATTTAGAATATATTTTTACAATTTAATACAATGTTGGTCATTGGATGTAATTTCACATTTAAACCAGACATAATCAAGTGTCAATCTTTTGATAGATATTGTTTCTTAAAAACACGCTATTTGTTTTAACTACGGGATTTAATTATAAAATTAATTAATGCAACTTCTATGTTTTGAATTTGGTAAAATACGCTTCATTTTTGAATTTGGAATATGAAATATAGCTTAGGATGAAATTTTGGCATTGTTCTGAAAAACATCAATTTTTGATGAATAGTGAAACTACTATGTGGTAGTTAAAAAACTGAATTTTTCATAAAACTTAATTTTACCGCTTCTGTGAATGGAATTTCAAAAATCCGAGAGACACGGTTGATTTCAGTAAGTAAAATGTGGTTCAATGAGATAGAAATAATTTTTGGTGAATAGTAACTTTTTACTTTTATTTACCACGGTTAAAAGTAAATAGGGTAATTAAGGGTAAGAATGATATTAATATTATCCTAACACATGTCCTAATTCTATTGGACAAGTGTATCTCGACCTAAAACAACCTTAAGTGTAAAATATTATCATTTAGGCCCACTTGGATTAGATTAGGACATTTATTATTATTTAATTCAAAGAAGAGTTAAAAGAGTTAAAATCAAAGTATATTTACTCAAACATTTTTAATATAGGGTTGTACATAAGATAAATTCGATTGTAAATATTCATTAGAAAAAAAGATTTCCTACATGATGGTATTTTATTTGTAATTTTTAGACATCAAATAATTTAATTTATTTATGACACAAAGATGATGCAGTAATTATCTTATTAATGAAATATTGACATAATTGATATTATAAATACCAAAATAAATGTAATTTAAGACTTTTTATGAATTCCACTAATTTTATAGGTTAGTATAATATATTAGTGTTGATTTAATCAATTTTTTTTGAACATATAAATCTGTTATGACTTTCAAAAAATCATATATCAAATAGTGTCAAAATTGACACAAAATAATTTTTAAATCAAATATTATATTATTAATTGTCATTTTATTCCTAAAAATCTAAGGTTCGGCCAAATGGCTTAGATAAGGATATATGTATCAATAATATACAATTTTGGGTTCGTTTGTCATGTTATAGTAAGTGTATTAACCATATAGTGAAAGAAAACAAAAAGACACGGTAAAAGTTAAATTATTTAACTTAGAGTTAAATCTAATTGATAAGGTTAAAATAATACCCTAAACTTGTCTAAATCCTATTGGATTATAGGATTTCGACCCATCCCCACTATAGCTTCGAAATAAGACCCTTTGGAACCATTATAAACCGATTTTGACTTTAATATAAAATAATATTTTGAGATATTCCTAAGGTGCCCCTCTCCTCCCTTATAAAAGGGTACCTCCTCCCCCTCCTCCTCACACCAATTTGAGCACTCAAGCCCGGCCAACCCCTGCCAAAATCTCTTCTCCACTTCCCTAGAAACATACTAGAGGTTCTGGTTATCCTCAAAGACCAATTTTCGTGCCCTAAGAGGAGGTCTCAAAGAGGCGCTTCAAAGAAGAGGTAATTACCGTTACCAATTCTTTCATCTTTATTTCTTCTTCCACTTCTTCTTCTTAGGTTGTTTCATTATGAAGTAATAACATCAGTATCACTCATATACTGATATGTTATTATAAGTATGAAACAACCCTATTTCACCATCTATCCATCCTACGGAAAAAAAATCACCGCGCGTGCGTACGTACGGAATACCGTCTCCACGCTGTGGTGTAATCTATTTTCCACCACCACCTTACATGGATGGGTATAATGGTGTAAAGAATAACTATACATAGTTATTACAACATCATATTGATTATGATATATTGTATAATCCACTCCAATTCAATTCAATATTTATGGAAATGATATCATCGCTCGTGCGTACGTACGGACTACCGTCTCCACGACGCGATGAGATTCATTCTCCATGTTAACCATTTAAGAACGATTATAAAGTATATATAAGAAATAATAATGAAATATATGAAATTATAAAGCTACTGTATTTATGTATATATATATATATATATATTTATGTCATCTACTTACTTCCATTCAAGACAATAAGGAAAGGAAAACAGCGTTCATGTGTACGTACGGACTACCGTCTCCATGAACGGTGTTTTTCACTTCATTTATCTATCTATTATATATATATATATACTGAATATATATGATATATAAATCATATTTTATTCTGGAAGTAAGTAAATCATGATATAAGTAATAATAATGTCAAGAACAACAAGTCAAAACACCTACGATAAATGAAACGATTTTACCCAAAACGCTTCTTTAACATGGAATTTACAAAAGAACGGGTAATATAATGTCATAAGTGAACCATATATGATATCATAACAATGAATATGATTCTGTAATAAGTGAATGACATTATTTAAATCATTATACAGGAGGTTCGAACACATACGAAGCAAATCGGACCTAAGGTAAGGGAAATATCACAATCTCATTTTTATCCGAGATTGTTTATTCGTAAGTATTTACTGGGGTGCATTTTATCATCCACATCCATGTTTCATAAATATTTAATATTATTTCCATCCACCTACAATTTTTTAAATCCATTTTTACCCTTCGGTGAGTTTTTAGTAAAAGAAATGAAAGGAATCTTTTGTCATTTTTCGTACGAGGTACTTTTTGACTTTTCCGACAAAAGTACGAAGAATGTTTTTTTTAACTTATACGGCATGAATAGATTTTTAAAACATTATTTCCAAGAAGCTTACTTTAAAAGTTTTCAAGTTTATTTTTAATCAACTTCTTTTAGTTCTAAATTGTAAGACATGTTAAGAAAGGAAAATGTTTTTGAAGTAGAAAGGATATTTTCCTCAAGAATGGATTTCAAGTATTTTATCAAAATTATTTTCCATCTAAGATAATAAAGGGGTTCTGTTTTTATCCCTATTATTACATGGATTTGATTATGTTGTGATGGAAATATTTTTATGAATTCCTTTATCTTATATGAATTGTTTTATGATGTCATGTTGTTTAAGAATCCCATTTTTATTACATGGGTTACGCTTTGATGTATGGTTTATGATTATGTGGCACACATAAGAAAGGATTCATTATAAGATGGGTGAGACCTATATCTCCCTCCAATGCATTGGGTAAAGATTTTATATCTCATGAGATAGACATGGCTGGAATGGTAGGTTATACCGGTTCAGTGAAACAGGACTGAAACGAGGGTTACTCGATTCAGAAAGGGACTTTGTCCACTAAGATAGTCTTGGCAATGTGTCTTGACTAACAAGAAATGATTCTCTATGATTATGTGTGAATGCCACAAAGTTTCATGTTTTAAGTTATGATTATTGTGATTACATTTCACTTCCATGATTTTTCCCATGTTATGAAATTATGCTCTCTTTTGCAGGTTAAGATTTCCAAAATGTTAGGTTCTTATGAATATGATGTGATTGATATTTCTTTTGTTTACCCTTACTGAGCATTTGAGCTCACCCTTTTATGTTTTCTTTTCCCCAGGATATAAATAAAGGTTTTAGGTATAAAAAAAAAGAAGATCTTTATGGGAGATGTTGAAGATCTTTCACCAGGATTAGAAGATTATATTCCGAGTTTCCAAAGACACTAAACTATTACGATCCTTGTGTGTGTGTTTTTGTTATGTACTAAGTATTCCGCAAATGTAATGTAATGTCAATATACGTCAGGCTTCGGGTCTCTACAGTTGGTATCAGAGGAAAGGTTTAGTCAACCTTTGGAAACTAGGACGCGAAAACGTTAGTAAGATCCCTAGAGATATTTCTAAGGTATGTCTAGGGATGTCCCTAAGGATAGGTATACATATAGGATATAGTACTATAACTACGGTAACGATCTTAGAATTTAACCTAAGAAGTTAGATATTGAGGATACTCCCCCTTTATTATGATTTTTGCCTCTCACACTATTCTTTTTGGGTTTTAGAAAATGGATGGAAACAAGGTGATTCATGATAATGGAGGATATGATGGACAATGGAATGATATTCTTCATGAGAAACCAAATGAAATGGGATTTGGAAGTCCAATCATCATTATTATTCCGAATCAGCAATCTCATAATATGATCAATAAAGTAAAATTTGGTAAGTTTCCTGACTCGGCTAATAAGAGAAAGATGGAGTTTCATGATGATCATAGAGGAAAGAAAGTTCAATTTCCCCAATGTAATTCATGTGGGAAGAGGCATCAAGGAGAATATTTCAAAGGAACTGGAAGATGCTTTGGGTGTGGAAAAGAAGGACACAAAGCCAGTAAGTGCAAAGGAAAAGGTTCAGTTAACACCAGGGAGGATAATGGTATTTCTACGACATCAACAATGGTTAAATGTTTTAAATGTGGAATGTATGGGAATTATGCAAACCAATGCCCTAAGGGAAAGTCTCGTGAATAGAATCAGTATGGTCGTATGGGAAGTATTTATGTTGATGATGATGAAGAGACTACAAATGATATGTGAGATGAAAGAATTGTTGAATCTTGGACAATGGTTTAAGAATGTAGTGAAATGATTACATATTTATCATGTGTAATGTTGGAATAACGAGACATCTAAGGATTGTTACACTATTGTCTTTCCTTGAGTTTTGAAAGTGTATGATTAATGTTACCAGTATCCATGGAAGGTTATTCAGATATTTTTGGAATGTAGATGATATGCACATAATGTAGGGATAAGGAGAAAATTAAATGTTTGATAGTATTCATGAACTCATGACTGATATAAGGAGAAGGTTATATTATGGTTTGAGTATATAGAGTTTTTGGATTTTGGTATGTGGAAAGTGTTAACTTTTAACAGTATTCATGATTTCACTAAGGTTCAATGGGTATTCATTCTTCAAGAGAATACATGATTAAGGCATTTGAATGTTTGGAATGTGACCAACAAGACATATCTTATGATATATGGGGATCAACGACAGTATTAAATCTCTGGTAATCATTTTCACTATATTATGAGAGTGGACTGCAGTATTATGGATAAGCCTAAAGATTGAAATGGATTATGTTGGACATAAGTGAGTATTGTTTAAGGATAGAATTTTTTTTATTCGATATTATTGATGAGATGTTATAGTAATTTAGTTTTAGAAAAAGGACAACCTGCAGGACGGGCGACAGCCCATCGCGTCAGACAAGGCTGTAGGAATTGAACCCACAACCGAAGTGCAACTGGCCTTTATCGCCTACCACTGGCCTACAGGAAGTCCCTGTTTAGTAGAAAACTAGTTTTATTATATTAATCAGTATGATATGTGAATTATAAGTTCATTTTAGGAACCATATGTGATTAATCTCACTATAGATCGACTTATGTATATAATTTTTGCTATCCTTTTGTTTGAGACAGATGGAATGACCCGTCATTCTATCACATGATCTGCTAACACTTCACGAATAACAAATTCAACTTCATTTATTTAAGAGATGAAGTGGAAATTGTTCAAGGCATGAACAACAGTGAGATTGTACCAAAATAAAGAAAGTATTTATTCTAATTTAAATTTTCAACTTTAGGGAAATGATCTTGAAAACAAAAAATGGTGTCCTAGTGATCTTATACCTGATGAATCAGATGGTACCCTAGATCGTCACAAATTTATGGATTTGTGATTACTGGATTTTCCATAGCCATGTTCTCTACCACTCTCCATCAGAACATGATAGTTAGATTTCTCTTCCATATCCATATTTTCACCTATGTGGAAACCCAGTGATTAGTTTATTTGGGTAATCGTTACATTTCATACTTAATTTTTAAAGCCAAGTTTTGGTATTCCTTTTTACGATGTGGGTTTCTATTAAAGAAACTTTTGAATAGTAAACCATTTATAACCCTGACGAATTTCGAGGGCGAAATTCATTTTAAGGGGGGTAGAATGTAACAGCCCGAGATTTTATGAAAAATATTCTTTTTTATTTCACTAATGTCTTGTGTTGTACGCTACACCAAAAGGAGCTTGCACAACACGCATCCTTGACTTTCCTTGCATTACACGCAATCACGACCTTCCTCGATAGCGTGTGTAGTACGCAATACCGAGTTTCACTAAACAACGATATGCTATTAAAATATTATTATAACTAGCCATTATGAATAGTAATAACCACCTTTTAAAATTTTAGAAATTTTAGCTCTCAAAATGGACTTTATTTTTGGATTCGGAGTATCGAATTTAGCCTAAGGTGAAATTTTGGTACTTTTCGGATAACTTTCATATTCTGATGAATAGTGAAAATTACTAAATTATAATTAAAAACAACTTTTTTAATCAAAATAATTAATAGTGATAAATTATTAATTTGAGTGGTTTTAAAATATATTTAGAATATATTTTTACAATTTAATACAATGTTGGTCATTGGATGTAATTTCACATTTAAACCAGACATAATCAAGTGTCAATCTTTTGATAGATATTGTTTCTTAAAAACACGCTATTTGTTTTAACAGCAGGATTTAATTATAAAATTAATTAATGCAACTTATATGTTTTGAATTTGGTAAAGTAGGCTTCATTTTTGAATTCGGAATATGAAATATAGCTTAGGATGAAATTTTGGCATTGTTCTGAAAAACATCAATTTTTGATGAATAGTGAAACTACTATGTGGTAGTTAAAAAACTGAATTTTTCATAAAACTTAATTTTACCGCTTCTGTGAATGGAATTTCAAAAATCCGAGAGACACGGTTTATGTCAGTAAGTAAAATGTGGTTCAATGAGATAGAAATAATTTTTGGTGAATAGTAACTTTTTACTTTTATTTACCACGGTTAAAAGTAAATAGGGTAATTAAGGGTAAGAATGATATTAATATTATCCTAACACATGTCCTAATTCTATTAGACAAGTGTATCTCGACCTAAAACAACCTTAAGTGTAAAATATTATCATTTAGGCCCACTTGGATTAGATTAGGACATTTATTATTATTTAATTCAAAGAAGAGTTAAAAGAGTTAAAATCAAAGTATATTTACTCAAACATTTTTAATATAGGGTTTTACATAAGATAAATTCGATTGTAAATATTCATTAGAAAGATAAAAATATTTCCTACATTATGGTATTTTATTTGTAATTTTTAGACATCAAATAATTTAATTTATTTATGACACAAAGATGATGCAGTAATTATCTTATTAATGAAATATTGACATAATTGATATTATAAATACCAAAATAAATGTAATTTAAGACTTTTTATGGATTAAACTACTTTTATAGGTTAGTACGATATATTAGTGTTTATTTAATCAATTTTTTTCGAACGTATAATTCTGTTATGACTTTCAAAAAAATCATATATCAAATAGTGTCAAAATTGACACAAAATAATTTTTAAATCAAATATTATATTATTAATTGTTATTTTATTCCTAAAAATCTAAGGTTCGGCCAAATGACTTAGATAAGGATATATGTATCAATAATATACAATTTTGGGTTCGTTTGGCATGTTATAGTAAGTGTATTAACCATATAGTGAAAGAAAACAAAAAGACACGGTAAAAGTTAAATTATTTAACTTAGAGTTAAATCTAATTGATAAGGTTAAAATAATACCCTAAACTTGTCTAAATCCTATTGGATTATAGGATTTCGACCCATCCCCACTTTAGATTCGAAATAAGACCCTTTGGAACCATTATAAACCGATTTTTACTTTAATATAAAATAATATTTTGAGATATTCCTAAGGTGCCCCTCTCCTCCCTTATAAAAGGGTACCTCCTCCCCCTCCTCCTCACACCAATTTGAGCACTCAATCTCGGCCAACCCCTGCCAAAATCTCTTCTTAACTTCCCTAGAAACATACTAGAGGTTCTGGTCTTCCTCAAAGACCAATTTTCATGCCCTAAGAGGAGGTCTCAAAGAGGCGCTTCAAAGAAGAGGTAATTACCGTTACCAATTCTTTCAGCTTTATTTCTTCTTCCACTTCTTCTTCTTAGGTTGTTTCATTATGAAGTAATAACATCAGTATCACTCATATACTGATATGTTATTATAAGTATGAAACAACCCTATTTCACCATCTATCCATCCTACGGAAAAAAAAATCACCGCGCGTGCGTACGTACGGAATACCGTCTCCACGCCGTGGTGTAATCTATTTTCCACCACCACCTTACATGGATGGGTATAATGGTGTAAAGAATAACTATACATAGTTATTATAACATCATATTGATTATGATATATTGTATAATCCACTCTAATTCAATTCAATATTTATGGAAATGATATCATCGCTCGTGCGTACGTACGGACTACCGTCTCCACGACGCGATGAGATTCATTCTCCATGTTAACCATTTAAGAACGATTATAAAGTATATATAAGAAATAATAATGAAATATATGACATTATAAAGCTACTGGATTTATGTATATATATATATATATATGTATTTATGTCATCTACTTACTTCCATTCAAGACAATAAGGAAAGGAAAACAGCGTTCATGCGTACGTACGGACTACCGTCTCCATGAACAGTGTTTTTCATTTCATTTATCTATCTATTATATATATATATATATACTGAATATGTATGATATATAAATCATATTTTATTCTGGAAGTAATTAAATCATGATATAAGTAATAATAATGTCAAGAACAACAAGTCAAAACACCTACGATAAATGAAACGATTTTACCCAAAATGCTTCTTTAACATGGAATTTACAAAAGAACGGGTAATATAATGTCATAAGTGAACCATATATGATATCATAATAATGAATATGATTCTGTAATAAGTCAATGACATTATTTAAATCATTATACAGGAGGTTCGGACACATACGAAGCAAATCGGACCTAAGGTAAGGGAAATATCACAATCTCATTTTTATCTGAGATTGTTTATTCGTAAGTATTTACTGGGGTGTATTTTATCATCCACATCCATGTTTCATAAATATGTAATATTATTTCCATCCACCTACAATTGTTTAAATCCATTTTTACCCTTCGGTGAGTTTTTAGTAAAAGAAATGAAAGGAATCTTTTGTTGTTTTTCGTACGAGGTACTTTTTGAGTTTTCCGACAAAAGTACGAAGAATGTTTTTTTTAACTTATACGGCGTGAATGGATTTTTAAAACATTATTTCCAAGAAGCTTACTTTACAAGTTTTCAAGTTTATTTTTAATCAACTTCTTTTAGTTTTAAATTGTAAGACATGTTAAGAAAGGAAAATGTTTTTGAAGTAGAAAGGATATTTTCCTCAAGAATGGATTTCAAGTATTTTATCAAAATTATTTTCCATATAAGATAATAAAAGGGTTATGTTTTTATCCCTATTATTACATGGATTTGATTATGTTGTGATGGAAATATTTTTATGAATTCCTTTATCTTATATGAATTGTTTTATGATGTCATGTTGTTTAAGAATCCCATTTTTATTACATGGGTTATGCTATGATGTATGGTTTATGATTATGTGGCACACATAAGAAAGGATTCATTATAAGATGGGTGGGACCTATATCTCCCTCTAATGCATTGGGTAAAGATTTTATATCTCATGAGATAGACATGGCTGGAATGGTAGGTTATACCGGTTCAGTGAAACAGGACTGAAACGAGGGTTACTCGATTCAGAAAGGGACTTTGTCCACTAAGATAGTCTTGGCAATGTGTCTTGACTAACAAGAAATGATTCTCTATGATTATGGGTGAATGCCACAAAGTTTCATGTTTTAAGTTATGATTATTGTGATTACATTTCACTTCCATGATTTATCCCATGTTATGAAATTATGCTCTCTTTTGCAGGTTAAGATTTCCAAAATGTTATGTTCTTATGAATATGATGTGATTGAAATTTCTTTTGTTTACCCTTACTGAGCATTTGAGCTCACCCTTTTATGTTTTCTTTTCCCCAGGATATAAAGAAATGTTTTAGGTATAAAAAAAAGAAGATCTTTATGGGAGATGTTGAAGATCTTTCACCAGGATTAGAAGATTATATTCCGAGTTTCCAAAGACACTAAACTATTACGATCCTTGGGTGTGTGTTTTTGTTATGTACTAAGTATTCCGAAAATGTAATGTAATGTCAATATACGTCAGGCTTCGGGTCTCTACATTTTTAGAGTTGAATGTAATTTCCTTTGTTTTATTTCATTGTGGTTTTAGGATTTCCAAACGAGTATTGTTATACTCACCCCAAAATAGTATTTTCCCACACATGTATGCATGAATTAGTTACTTAGTGGTTTTTATATTGAAACATTTTGTGGTAATAGAGATGTGTGAGTCCATACATGTTCATAAGTAAAGCCTCTCGTGTTAGTGATATAACTACTTGGTGCTAGTCAATATCTCGTGGACTGTTGGAGGTGGGATTGGGGTTTAATATCATGGGCCCCACTAGTACTGGTTATGATAGAGTTGTATTAGAGGTGGTCGGTTCTACTTTAGTAATGGAAGTCTGTGAGATTAGTTTGGGGAAACATTGTTAAATCTTTCAAGTTTAGCTTTCATGCCAGAGACTCTAGTGTTGGGGTGGCGGCTTACACCTGGACTCTGATAACCTACTTTATGACTCGATACATGAGAATATTGGTTGTAGGGAAAATAATGGTACATGAATCATATAAGGCTGAGTTGTTATAACGGCCCATACTTTACATACATTGTTAATAATTCAAAATTGAAGCACACTTATTACAACATATGACAAAACCACAAAGGAGCGTATAGGTATAGTGTCTTTAGAAACTGGGAAACATAAACAACTGGTTCATAAATCTTCTACAGTGTCTCCCATTTATTTCATCATATCTAGGGTCCCTTTTAGCATATTCTACTTAATATCCATCTTCCTGACCTGGGGAAAAGAAAACATAAAAGGGTGAGCTCAAATGCTCAGCAAGGGCAAATAAAGGAAATAAAAATCATATCATATCTTTTTGAAAATCATAACCTGCAAAAGAGATCATAAAATCTTAACATGGAATAAATCATAGAAGTGAAAATGAGATCCCCATAATCATAACATGAAACTTGAAACTTTGTGGCATGCACACATAATCATGGAAAATCATTTCTTTTTAGTCATGACTCATTGCCAAGACTATCTTAGTGGACAAAGTCCCTTTCTGAGCCGAGTCACCCTCGTTCCAGTCCTGTTTCACTGAACCGGTATAACCTACCGTTCCAGCCCTGTCTATCTCATAAGATATAAAATCTTTACCCAATTCATTGGAGGGAGATATAGGTCCCACCCATCTTATAATGAATCCTTTCTTATGTGTGCCACATAATCATAAATCATACATCATCGCATAACACATGTAACAAAAATGGGATTCTTGAAACATCATGACATCATAAAACAAACCATATAAGGTAAATTAATTAATAAAAATAATTCCCTCACAACATAATCAAATCAATGTAATAATAGGGATAAAAACAGAACCCTATATTATCTTAGATGGAAAATAATTTTGATAAAACTTTTGAACTCCATTCTTGAGGAAAATATCCTTTCTTCTTCAAAAACATTTTTCCTTTCATAACATGTCATACGTCTTTAAAATAAAAGAAGTTGGTTACAAATAAACTTGAAAACTTGTAAAGGAAGCTTCTTGGAAACAATGTTTTAAAAATCCATTAATGCCGTATAAGTTAAAAAATACATCCTTCGTACTTTTGTCGGAAAAGTCAAAAAGTACCTCGTACGAAAAAAGACAA
This sequence comes from Viscum album, assembly GCA_963277665.1. Lineage (NCBI taxonomy): Eukaryota > Viridiplantae > Streptophyta > Magnoliopsida > Santalales > Viscaceae > Viscum > Viscum album. The sequence goes on along the minus strand of OY728146.1, from coordinate 634,058,287 downwards.
AAGATTCCTTTCATATTCTTTACTAAAAACTCACCTAAGGGTAAAATTGGATTTAAACTACTGTAAGTGGATGGAAATAATATTACATATTGATGAATCATGGATGTGGATGATAAAATACACCCCAGTAAATACTTACGAATAAACAATCTCGGATAAAAATGAGATTGTGATATTTCCCTTACCTTAGGTCCGATTTGCTTTGTACATGTCCGAATCTCCTGTATAATGGTTTAAATAATGTTATTGACTTATTCCATAATCATACATATTGATATGATATCAAATATGGTCATATTCTTAGCTTCTTGTTAGTAATATTTCATTGTTACTTGTTACTCGGGTCTTTATTGCCTTTTGTTCTTATGCGTGTTTTGCCGAATACATTATTATTCTTCTTTTAAGGTTATAGATACCTTATATCCAGAATGGTATCAGTGTAACATATATCATATTTATTCATTAAATTCATTTATATAATTACTATGTAATGATGATCATGTAGAACGAGTCGCATCACATCGTGGAGACGGTATTCCGTACGTACGCACGAGTGATGATATCGTTCCTATGATCGTGGAACTGTATTGGAGTATATATATATATTATTTCAGTATCAATATTGCTTTATAATAATCATAAATAGTTACTCATTACACCATTATACCCATCCTTGTAAAGTGATGGTGGAAAAATAGATTACACCACGCCGTGGAGACGGTATTCCGTACGTACGCACGCGCGATGATTTCATTTTTCCGTGGGATGGATAGAAGGTGAATTAGGGTTGTTTCATATTTATAATAACATTTCAGTATGTAAGTAATACTGATGTTATTACTTTATCATGAAACAACTAAAGAAGAAGAAGTTGAAGAAGAAAGAAATTGAAAAGATCGGTAATGGATATTACCTCTTCTTTGGAATGCTTCTTTGAATCCTCCACTTAGGGAACTAATATTGGTCTTTGAAGAAGACCAGGACCTCTAGGATTATTCTAGGGAAGTGGAGAGGAGAACATGGCAGGGGTTGGATGAGCTTGAGTGCTCAATTTGCTGTGAGGAGGAGGGGAGGAGGTGCTCTTTTATAAGGGAGGAGAGGGGCACCTTAGGAATATCTCAAAATTTTATTTTATATTAAAGTCAAAATCGGTTTATAATGGTTCCAAAGGGTCTTATTTCGAAGCTAAAGTGGGGACGGGTCGCAATCCTATCAACCAATAGGATTTAGACAAGTTTAGGGTATTATTTTAACCATATCAATTAGATTTAACTCTAAGTTGAATAATTTAACTTTTACCATGTCTTTTTGTTTTCTTTCACTATATGGTTAATATACTTACTATAACATGCCAAACGAACCCCAAATTGTTTATTATTAATATATATATCCTTATATAAGTCATTTGGCCGAACCTTAGATTTTTAGGAATAAAATAACAATTAATAATATAATATTTGATTTAAAAACTATTTTGTGTCAATTTTGACACTATTTGATATATGATTTTTGTGAATGTCATAACAGAATTATATCTTCGAACCAAGTTGATTAAATCAAAACTGATATATCATAGTAACCTAGAAAATTAGTGGAATTCATAAAAAGACTCAAATGACATTTATTTTGGTGTTTATAACACCAATTATGTCAATATTTCATTAATAAGATAATTACTGCATCATCATTGTGTCATAAACAAATTAAATTATTTAATGTTTAAAAATTATAAATAAAATACAATTATGTAGGAAATCTTTTTAGCTTTCTAATTAATATTTATAGTTGAATTTATCTTATGTATAACCCCATATTAAAAATGATTTACTTATTAAACATTGATTTTAACTATTTTAACCCTTCTTTAAATAAATTAATAATAAATGTCCTAATCTAATCCAAGTGGGCCTAAATGGTCATATTTTATTCATAAGGTTGTTTTTGGTCGAATTACACTTATCCAATAGAATTAGGACATGTGTTAGGGTAATAGTAATATCATATTTACCCTTAGTTACCTTATTTACTATTAACCGCGGTAAAAAAAGTAAAAAGTTACTATTCACCAAAAAATTATTTTTATCTCATTGAACCACATTTTACTTACTGATATCAACTGTGTCTGTCGGATTTTCGAAATTTCATTCACAGAAGCGGTAAAATTAAGTTTTATGAAAAATTCAGTTTTTAACCTACCACTTAGTGGATTCACTATTCATCAAAAATTGAAAGTTTTCAGAAAAATACCAAAATTTCACCCTAGGCTAATTTCGATATTCTGAGTCCAAAAATGAAGTCCATTTTGAAAAATAAAATTTATAAAATTTCAAAAAGTGGTTATTAATATTCATAACGGCTAGTTTTAATAGCATATTGTTGTTTAGTGAAACTCGGTATTGCGTACGACGCAAGCTATCGAGGAATGTCGCGATTGCGTGTAAAGTAAGCCAAGCTAGTATGTAGTGAAAGATTCCTTTGATGATATATAAAAAACAAAATATTACTCATACAAATATCGGGTGTTACATTCTACCCCCCTTAAAAAGAATTTCGCCCTCGAAATTCATCACTTTGTAACAAACAGATGAGGATACTTCTCCCTCATCATATCCTCAAGCTCCCATGTAGATTCTTCTAATTGGTGGTTCCTCCATAAAACTTTCACCAATCGAGTGGTCTTATTTCGTAGGACTTATTCGCTATGATCCAGAATATCTATCGGTTGTTCTTCATAAGAAAGATCTTGCTCCAGCGGTACAACTTCTGAGCTGAGTACATGTGAAGGATCGGGTATGTACTTTCTCAGGAGAGATACATGGAACACATCGTGAACTTGAGAGAGATTCGGTGGAAGCGCCAATCGGTAAGCTACCTTTCCAACACGATCCAGTATTTCAAAAGGACCGATATATCTAGGGCTCAACTTCCCCTTCTTTCCAAATCTCATAACCCTCTTCCAGGGAGATATTCGTAAGAACACTTTATCACCCACTTCAAACTCTAGGTCTTTTCTTCGGTTGTCGGTATAGCTTTTCTGTCGACTCTGAGCTGCTCTTATGTGTTGTTGAATAGATCTGACCTTTTCTGCCATTTCATCAACGAGATCAGGTCCTAATAGCTTTCTTTCCCCAACTTCATCCCTGCAAGTTGGAGTCCTGCATTTCATTCCATAGAGAGCTTCATAAGGAGCCATCTGAATACTGGAGTGAAAGCTATTATTATAAGAAAATTCCACCAAAGGTAGGTGTTGATCCCAACCTCCTTTGGAATCCATAGAGCAAGCTCTCAACATATCTTCTAGGGTTTGAATTGTTCTTTCAGACTGACCGTCTGTCTAGGGATGATAAGCGGTGCTGAAACTCAACTCTGTATCCAGAGTATGCTGAAGACTTCGCCAGAACTTCGAGGTAAATCTTGGATCCCGATCAGATATAATAGAAAGTGGTACTCCATGCAATCTTACCACTTCCTTTACATATATCCTGGCAAGCTGATCTAGAGAGAAATCCTCTCTAATAGCAATGAAGTGTGCAGACTTTGTAAGACGATCAACTATGACCCAAATAGCATTATTGCCTTTGGATGTTTTAGGAAGTCCTGTGACAAAGTCCATAGTGATGTTTTCCCATTTCCATTCGGGTATGGGAAATGGTTGTAACATCCCCTTAGACTTTTGTCTCTCAGCTTTAACTTGTTGACAAACCAAGCATCGAGAGACATATTCAGCAACATCTCTTTTCATGCCATCCCACCAGAAGTACTCTTTCAGGTCACTATACATCTTCGTGCTTCTAGGATGAATAGAGAATGATGAACTATGAGCCTCATCCAGCAGCTCCTTCTTTAATTCGGGGATGGGAGGAACACAAACCCGATTCCTGAACTTTATTATCCCATCACAATCAAGGTTGAATTCAGGAACATTTCTCACCTTCTTTTGTAACTCTACATCTTCTTTCTGTGCCTCTTTAATCTTCACATGTATAGATGGTTGAACATTCATTTGAGAAAGATAAGATTTTTCCCCTTCCATTATAATTCCAAGATCCATCCTTTGTAAATCCATAAATATTGGATCTTTTGTGATCCTCATCATGGATAAACTAGCATGGTCTTGTCGACTTAATGCATCTGCCACCTTGTTTGCTTTCCCTGGGTGGTAATGGATTGAGCAGTCATAATCCTTAATCAGCTCCAACCATCTTCTTTGACGCATATTCAGCACCTTTTGTGTGAAAATATACTTTAAACTTTTATGATCAGTATAAATATCACACCTTTCACCATAAAGGTAATGCCTCCAAATCTTTAATGCAAAGATTACCGCAGCCAACTCCAAATCATGTGTTGGGTAATTTTGCTCATGGATTTTCAACTGTCGTGAGGTATAAGCTATCACCGTATCATTTTGCATAAGAACACACACCAATACCTTCTTGGATGCATCACTGTATATCACAAACCTTTCTCCACTATAAGGTAGTGTGAGCACAGGTGCACTGGATAACCTTCTTTTCAAATCCTTGAAATTCTCTTCACATTCTTCCGTCCAGACAAACTTAACTCCTTTCCGAGTCAACTTGGTGAGTGGATTAGATAATTGTGAAAAATCCTTTACAAAACGTCGATAATATCTAGCCAAACCAAGAAAACTTCGGATCTCAGTTACTGTTGTTGGTCTTGACCATCTTTTGATAACCTCTGTTTTTGCTGGATCCACAGATATCCCCTCTTTTGAGATTATGTGACCCAAAAATGCAACTTTTTGAAGCCAAAATTCACACTTGGTAAATTTGGAATAAAGATTCTCCTTTCTCAGGGTCTTCAATATAATTCTCAAGTGATCTTCATGCTCTTCCTTTCTCTTTGAATAGACAAGAATATCGTCTATAAAGACTACCACAAATTGATCAAGATAGTCTCTAAAGACTCTATTCATTAGATCCATGAAGATAGCAGGGGCATTAGTAAGACCAAATGGCATCACTATAAATTCATAGTGTCCATACCTTGTACGGAAATCCATCTTTGGTATATCCTCCCTTTTGACCCTTAATTGATGATACCCTGAACGAAGATCAATCTTGGAAAAGTATTGAGCTCCACGTAGTTGGTCAAATAAGTCATCAATGTGTGGGAGAGGATATTTGTTCTTGATAGTGATCTTGTTAAGTTCTCGATAATCAATGTAGAGTCTCATTGATCCATCTTTCTTCTTAACAAATAAAACAGGTGCTCCCCAAGGTGACGCACTAGGTCGTATGAATCCCTTATCAAGATTCTCTTGGAGTTGCTTCTTCAATTCCTGCAACTCAATTGGGGCCATTCTATAAGGTGTCTTTGAAATAGGCAAAGCACCCGGTATGAGTTCTATTGAAGACTCAACTTCACGATTTGGTGGAAGACCCGGTAATTCCTCCAGAAAGACATCATCAAACTCCCGTACAATGGGAATATTCTTAATCGTAAGTTTCTCACCAACCATTTGAGATAAATAACCTTCATTTAGTGGTATCAAGACCCATAAGATGGAAGGAATTTCCACTGGAAGGTTATGTTCATCCTTGCATCGATAGACGATCGTAGATTGATCTGGAATATGAAATGTGACTTCCCTTCTTTGGAAATTGATATGAGCTCCATGTAGATAAAGCCAATCCATGCCAAGAATCACATCAAATTCCACTAAAGGAAGGATCACAAGATTTGCAGGAAGCACTTTCCCACAAACTTCGATCGGAGAAGAATTATAAACTTTTGATGCGACTGTTGTGCCATTAGGTGTTGTCACAGCTAACTCAACATCTAATTGTTGAGGTAATACGGTGATACCCTTAGAAAATTTTTCAGAAATAAAAGAGTGGGTGGATCCATAATCAAATAAAACATTTGCTACTTTAGAGTGGATGGAAAGTGTACCTTTGACCACTTCGTTATCGTATTCCACATCGCTGATAGAAATTTCATGTGACTTTCCTTTGTCTTTAGCCTTAAGATTTTGTTGACGTCGTCCATCATCATCAACCCTTGGATTTGGGCATTGATTAACATAATGCCCCATCTCCTTGCACTTGAAACATTGAAGTGTAGTAGGTTCATTCTGTGTATCCCTTCCTTTGTTTGCGTCATTAGACATCTTCTTCCCATTATCACAGCATTCAAATGCCCGATGACCTTCCTTTCCACATTTAAAACATTTACTTGTCCCTTGAAGACAACTCCCTCCATGTTTCTTTCCACACTTTGAGCATAAGGGAAAGCTCATCTCCTTTTCAGTGTGCTCTTTAGATTTTCCTTTGAATTCTATCTTCCTCTTCTTATCAAACCCATGTGACTGATGGGTTACTCCAATCTCCATCTCGACTTTGAGAGCACATCGAACGATTTCCTCGTAGCTATTAAAGTCCCTTATGGCTAACTCCCTTCGAAGACTTGGTTTTAAGCCACTAAAGAATCGATCGATCTTACTCTCAGGTTGGATAATAATACCAGAAGCGTACCTTGCAAGTCTTGTAAAATTTGCTTCATAGGTACCAACAGATTCATCATCCCTTTGCTTCAGTTCAAGGAACTCTTTCTCCATCTTTGTTCGGAGAATACGAGGGAATTACTTATTGAAAAATAAGTTCTTCAACTCGTCCCATTCCATAGACTCAATTTCATCCATTTGGCTCGTATTCTTAATAAGATTCCACCATCGATCAGCATCTCCTTCCAAACGATACACTGCTAGGATGACTTTATCATGCTCAGAACATTGAAGAACTGAAAATATCTTTTCAGTAGTACTAATCCATTGTTCAGCAACTAATGGATCAGTAGACCCGCTGAAAGATGGTGGATGCTCCCTCATGAAGGATTCAACAGAATGTTGCTCCTTCCTTTGCTCGTTTGGAAGTCCTGCATGATTCATAGCTTGAGAAAGTTGTGTGAGCATGGCTACAAGATTTTGCATTCCAGCTCCCATATCGTTTGGTTGCTCAGGGGGACAATCATTGCATTGCCCATCGCATTCTGCATTAACACGGTTCCTTCGGGTTCCAGCCATTGACTAAAACCAAGAAGAATAGTGTGAGCAACACTAGTTATAATAGGAAAACCACATAATTCAAGAATAAAATTTTCATGCTTAAGGTCTTATCCTAGGTTATTCAAGGCCATTTCTAAAACACTAAGATTGTGTTCTATGCTTAGACTTATCCTTAGGGTTCTTACTAAGACTTTCACATCCTAGTTTCCAAAGGTTGACTATACCTTTCCTCTGATACCAACTATAACGACCCATACTTTACATACATTGTTAATACTTCAAAATTGAAGCACACTTATTACAACATATGGAAAAACCACAAAGGACCGTATAGGTATAGTGTCTTTAGAAACTGGGAAACATAAACAACTGGTTCATAAATCTTCTACAGTGTCTCCCATTTATTTCATCATATCTAGGGTCCCTTTTAGCATATTCTACTTAATATCCATCTTCCTGACCTGGGGAAAAGAAAACATAAAAGGGTGAGCTCAAATGCTCAGCAAGGGCAAATAAAGGAAATAAAAATCATATCATATCTTTTTGGAAATCATAACCTGCAAAAGAGATCATAAAATCATAACATGGAATAAATCATAGAAGTGAAAATGAGATCCCCATAATCATAACATGAAACTTGAAACTTTGTGACATGCACACATAATCATGGAAAATCATTTATTGTTAGTCATGACTCATTTCCAAGACTATCTTAGTGGACAAAGTCCCTTTATGAACCGAGTCACCCTCGTTCCAGTCCTGTTTCACTGAACCCGTATAACCTACCATTCCAGCCCTGTCTATCTCATGAGATATAAAATCTTTACCCAATGCATTGGAGGGAGATATAGGTCCCACCCATCTTATAATGAATCCTTTCTTATGTGTGCCACATAATCATAAATCATACATCATCGCATAACACATGTAACAAAAATGGGATTCTTGAAACATCATGACATCATAAAACAAACCATATAAGGTAAATGACTTAATAAAAATAATTCCCTCACAACATAATCAAATCAATGTAATAATAGGGATAAAAACAGAACCCTATATTATCTTATATGGAAAATAATTTCGATAAAACTTTTGAACTCCATTCTTGAGGAAAATGTCCTTTCTTCTTCAAAAACATTTTTCCTTTCATAACATGTCATACATCTTTAAAATAAAAGAAGTTGGTTACAAATAAACTTGAAAACTTGTAAAGTAAGCTTCTTGGAAACAATGTTTTAAAAATCCATTCATGTCGTATAAGTTAAAAAAACATTCTTCATACTTTTGTCGGAAAAGTCAAAAAGTACCTCGTACGAAAAAAGACAAAAGATTCCTTTCATATTATTTACTAAAAACTCACCTAAGGGTAAAATTGGATTTAAACTATTGTAAGTGGATGGAAATAATATTACATATTGATGAAACATGGATGTGGATGATAAAATACACCCCAGTAAATACTTACGAATAAACAATCTCGGATAAAAATGAGATTGTGATATTTCCCTTACCTTAGGTCCAATTTGCTTTGTACGTGTCCGAAGCTCCTGTATAATGGTTTAAATAATGTTATTGACTTATTCCATAATCATACATATTGATATGATATCATATATGGTCATATTCTTAGCTTCTTGTTAGTAATATTTCATTGTTACTTGTTACTCGGGTCTTTATTGCCTTTTGTTCTTATGCGTGTTTTACCGAATACATTATTATTCTTCTTTTAAGGTTATAGATACCTTATATCCAGAATGGTATTAGTTTAACATATATCATATTTATTCATTCAATTCATTTATATAATTACTATGTAATGATGATCATGAAGAACGAGTCACATCACATCGTGGAGACGGTATTCCGTACGTACGCACGAGTGATGATATCATTCCTATGATCGTGGAACTGTATTGGAGTTTATATATATATTATTTCAGTATCAATATTACTTTATAATAATCATAAATAGTTACTGATTACACCATTATAACCATCCTTGTAAAGTGATGGTGGAAAAATAGATTACACCACGGCGTGGAGACGGTATTCCGTACGTACGCACGCGTGGTGATTTCATTTTTCCGTGGGATGGATAGAAGGTGAATTAGGGTTGTTTCATATTTATAATAACATATCAGTATGTAAGTAATACTGATGTTATTACTTTATCATGAAACAACTAAAGAAGAAGAAGTTGAAGAAGAAAGAAATTGAAAAGATTGGTAATGGATATTACCTCTTCGTAGGAATGCTTCTTTGAATCCTCCACTTAGGGAACTAATATTGGTCTTTGAAGACGACCAGGACCTCTAGGATTATTCTAGGGAAGTGGAGAGGAGAAAATGGCAGGGGTTGGCCGATCTTGAGTGCTCAATGTGGTGTGAGGAGGAGGGGGAGGAGGTGCCCTTTTATAAGGGAGGAGAGGGGCACCTTAGGAATATCTCAAAATATTATTTTATATTAAAGTAAAAATCGGTTTATAATGGTTCCAAAGGGTCTTATTTAGAAGCTAAAGTGGGGAAGGGTCTAAATCCTATCAACCAATAGGATTTAGACAAGTTTAGGGTATTATTTTAACCTTATCAATTAGATTTAACTCTAAGTTAAATAATTTAACTTTTACCTTGTCTTTTTGTTTTCTTTCACTATATGGTTAATGCACTTACTATAACATGCCAAACGAACCCCAAATTGTTTATTATTAATATATATATCCTTATCTAAGTCATTTGGCCGAACCTTAGATTTTTAGGAATACAATAACAATTAAAAATATAATATTTGATTTAAAAACTATTTTGTGTCAATTTTGACACTATTTGATATATGATTTTTGTAAAAGTCATAACAGAATTATATGTTCTAACCAAGTTGATTAAATCAACACTAATATATCATAGTAACCTAGAAAATTAGTGGAATTCATAAAAAGTCTCAAATGACATTTATTTTGTTGTTTATAATACCAATTATGTCAATATTTCATTAATAAGATAATTACTGCATCATCATTGTGTCATAAACAAATTACATTATTTAATGTCTAAAAATTATAAATAAAATACCATTATGTAGGAAATCTGTTTATCTTTATAATTAATATTTATAGTCGAATTTATCTTATGTATAACCCCATATTAAAAATTATTTACTTATTAAACTTTGATTTTAACTATTTTAACCCTTCTTTAAATAAATTAATAATAAATGTCCTAATCTAATCCAAGTGGGCCTAAATGGTCATATTTTATTCATAAGGTTGTTTTTGGTCGAATTACACTTATCCAATAGAATTAGGACATGTGTTAGGGTAATAGTAATATCATATTTACCCTTAGTTACCTTATTTACTATTAACCGCGGTAAAAAAAGTAAAAAGTTACTATTCACCCAAAAATTATTTTTATCTCATTGAACCACATTTTACTTACTGATATCAACCGTGTCTGTAGGATTTTTGAAATTCCATTCACAGAAGCGGTAAAATTAAGTTTTATGAAAAATTCAGTTTTTAACCTACCACTTAGTGGATCAACTATTCATCAAAAATTGAAAGTTTTCAGAAAAATACCAAAATTTCACCCTAGGCTAATTTCGATATTCTGAGTCTAAAAATGAAGTCCATTTTGAAAAATAAAATTTATAAAATTTCAAAAAGTGGTTATTACTATTCATAACGGCTAGTTTTAATAGCATATTGTTGTTTAGTGAAACTCGGTATTGCGTACGACGCAAGCTATCGAGGAAGGTCGCGATTGTGTGTAAAGTAAGCCAAGCTAGTATGTAGTGGAAGATTCCTTTGATGATATATAAAAAACAAAATATTACTCATAAAAATCTCGGGTTTTACAGTTGTGGTTTCCATGTCCTTCTTGAGTCAGCTCTCCTGATATGATCATTGATCGTGGTACATATTTTTTGTTTTAGGATGCCTCTATGACATATATTTTCTAGGATTCTGTAGCTTGATCATGAGGATGACCCCCTCAGTGAAGAGGCTTCGATATATGGACCAGTTCCTCAAATGTTACCTACTGGTAGTGCATCATCCATACCACCACCTATAGAGAAGAATGTGGTACCCGGAGTACCAATGGATAAGGAGAATAGGCTGATCACACTTCATAAGTTTCACTGATAGATACCCCTTAGGTTCTAAGGTGATCCCGACCCACAAGCGATTGAGGACTAGCTTGAGGTGGTGACCAGAGTTTTTCGTCTAGTTAAGACACCCGCAGACCACATGGTGGTCCGAGAAGAGATCCTTCTACATGGATCAGTGAGGTGATGGTGGATTTTTTTACCCAAACTCGTGATGAGGTGACACTTTAATAGATAGATTTTGAGTGATTCCTTAGGGAGGATTTCTCACCAGTTATGCTAAGGGATGTGCAAATTTAAGAGCTTCTCCAACTCTAACAGGTAAGCATTTCAGTAGCTGAATATTCATCACGGTTTACCAACCTTTCTAGGTACTCGATGAATATGGTTTGAGATCAGTACTTTAGGTCTTAGACCTTCGAGGTAGATCTGCATAAATACATCTAATCCAGCATTATCCATTTGAGCATCTTTTCTTATACCGGGGTGATTGATCAGGCATTGGTGGTTGAAAGCCAATTAAATGAGTAGAAAGTGCCGGTGACAGTCAGTAGTTTCCATACATGAGTAGAGACCTCAGCAGTAGAGAGATATCATTAGTCTTAAGGACCTGGATGTGGTAATTGTTTCAGGAGGAGGTCCTAAGATAGAGGTTCTACAGTTTAGGTCTCATAGGGTAGATCCAGCCATTCTAAATAGAGGATATTTTATTCATGTGACGACATGAGAGATCCCTCTCAATATTATCCAACGCTATATATTAATGACAAGAAGACTATGGATGGACCACCGAGGAAAAGACAATGATAGGAGAAGGAAGATTCACAGGGCAGTGGATGTGGAAGAGTATCTAGGAGAGCAGCAGGAGGTGGTCTATGTTTTGACATGTTACCACCACCACCCTCAGGTGTTCCACACCAGGCTCAAGGATCTTGATGACAGGGACAAGAAAATCTTCATGCGGTCCAGGATTATATCCTAGGGGATATAGAAATGACTCATGGTATGATCTATTTAATTTCTACCTTAGCTATTATATTAATAGAGACATGTTCTAGTCATTCATTTCTCTCCATATATATTGGATGATAATTAGATATTCTTGTTGAACTGTTCACTTGATCCTTATTATTGGAGACACCTACTAGAGGAGACTCAATTATCACACACTTATGCTGATAGCGTGACCTGAACCATGGAGGTGAGATTTTTGGTTGGAACCTCTTAGTGGAAGCATTGAGGCCTTATGACATCATTATCGGTATGGATTGGTCATATATAGTTTATGCACATGTTTTATATTTTAGCTGAAGTGTGTGGTGTGTCCATAGTGATGGAATAAAGTTTTCCTTTATAACTGAAAATGAAACCTAGGTAGAACAGGATAGACTCATGCATAGAAGGGAGTAGTTGATTACTCGTCAGTTGGATAGCCTGACCCCTGGTGCAGTGAATGTTATGAGTTTCTAGTTTCTTAAACTAGTGGCAGAGTATGAGTACATCTTTCCTAAATATCTTCCATGTTTACATCCCCACTGAGAGATATAATTATGCGTTGATTTACACCCAGGTACATCACCGATATCTATACCATCATATCAGATGGCTCCCATAGATCTTCGCGGGCTGAGGGTACAGTTGGAGGACTTGTATAGGAAGGGGTTCGTGAGACCTACTGTTTTAAACTAGGAATCCATAGTTTTGTTTACCAAAAATGAAGATGAGATATTGAGGTTGTGTGTGGACTACCAGTTCATGAATCATGTTACCATGAAGAACATGTATCCACTACCGAGGATCAATGACCCCTTTGATCAGTTGAGAGGGGTGCAATGGTTCGTGAAGGTTGTACTCTGATTAGGCTATCACCAGCTATAACTACAGGACAATGATATACTTAAGAAGACCTTAAGATGAAGTTATTGTCATTATGAGTACTTGGTTATTCTTTTTGGAGTGATGAACACCCCAACAGTGTTCATGGGACTCATGAATCAGATTTTTCAAAGTTACTTTGACCAATCTGTGGTAGTATTCTTCGATGATATCATTGGGTACTCGGTGTCCAATGTGGAGAATGTGAGACACTTAAAGATAGTTTTGGACATACTGTGAGAGAACTAGATTTATATGAAACTCTTAAAGTGCCATTTTTGGATTTAGGTGGTCCACTTTCTGAGAAACTTTATCTCGACATATGGAGTGGAAGTAGAGCCGACCATGGTTGAGGAAGTGTTATCATGGGAGTCACCTAAGAGTGCGACAGAGGTGTGGAGCTTCCTCGGGTTTGCAGGATATTATCAGATATTCATACATGATTTCTCCAAGATATCATCACCTATGAAATCTTTGTCTCAAAGGGGAATCCTTTCATATATATAGAGAAGTTCCAGTAGGATTTTCAGCAGTTGAGGTAGATATTGATGAGCACTCTAATCTTGATATTTCTAGAGGAGGGTGTTGAGTATGTAGTTTTCTATGATGCATCCGGAACCATAATTTTTTGTGTCCTGATTCATAGTCAAGTGGTGATTTCTTATGGTTTATTCTATTTTTGACCACATGATCCGTACTATGTGACCCATGATCTTGAGTTAGTAGTTATAGTATTCACATTGAATATGTGGTGACACTACCTAATAGATGATCAGTTTATCATCTACTCCAAGAATAAAAGTATAAAGTATATATTTTTACAAAAGGATCTCCAATTGAGAAAGATTTTATGTCTATATATCCTATAGGACAGTGACTTTGAAATTTTATATACTATTGGGAAGGAGAACGTGGTAGTAGAGGCTCTCATCATAAGATCTATTTCACAATTGTTGAATGAGGCATCAGGTCAGTTGGCCTCATTATAGTTATCCTTAGTGGATAAATATAGATAATCTTACCGATAGTAGATGGTTGTTACACCTCCACTCTTACAAAGAGTTAGAGAACCACAACTTGGGGATACTAACTACGAGACTCTACATGTTGATATGTCTGTAGAACCAGATCCAAGTGAATTGAAAAAAGGTTGCGATCATGTAATTTATTTCAGAGCACGTACATTAGTAGCAATGATATTTTGGGAGGAGGTTTTGAGGTAGTTTCATAAATCACCTTTGTATGTATATCCAGGAATGGAAAAGATGTACCAGGACCTCATACATTAGTTTTGGTGGCTAGGGATGAAGAAAGGAGTTTCATAGTTGGTCTCTTGATGCCTTACTTGTCATAAAGTGAAGGCTAAGCACTAAGTTCCAGTGGGTTTATCTCGACTCCTTTGCGGTTATAAAATATAAGTGGTATGGGTTATCTATGGAAATCATGATTGTATTTCCATGTATGTCTAGGGGAAACTATTCCATCTGGGTTATTGTTGAAGGACTCACCAAGATGGTCCAATTTCTAGCTATCTGATAGCTTATTTTAGTAGAGATATTAGGATGCCTCTACATGAATGAGATATTTTGAATCCATGGAGTTAAATTTATGATTTTTTAAGATCGTGATGCTCACTTTACATCCTAGTTGTGGAATGAATTTTAGGAGGCTTTTGGGACCCTGTTGTTCTTGAGCACATCATTTCACCTAAAAACATACATCCATAAAAAAAGGACAATTCAGGTTCTCAAGGACATGTTGCGAGCTTTAATGTTAGACTTAGGTCATATTTGGGAGGATCACCTACAAATGGTGTAGTTTTCATATAACAACAACTACCATTACACCATTGGTATGGCACCATTATAGGCTTTGTAAAGGAAACCCTATAGTTCACTACTTTGTTGGACTTACACAAGATAGTCGACACTCAATGGCCTAGAGTTTGTGTGAGCTATAATTAAGAAGGTGCAGATAATCCAAGAGCTGATAAAATCTTTATAGATCTATCAAAAGTCTTGTAATGATAAGAGATGGAGGCCTTTTGAATTTGAAGAAAGAGAACATGTATTCCTATGTGTTTCACCTCGACGTGGATTATAGAGATTTGACCTAGGTAGTAGGCTATATTTGAGTTTCATCAACCCTTTTTAGATACTGCGTATAGTTGGAAAGGTGATGTACCATTTATATTTACCACCACAGTTAGACCGAGTACACAATGCCATCCACATGTCACAACTAAGGAGATATGTGAACAACCTATTTCACGTCATCGACTGGAGCAAGCTAGGCATCGGGGATGGAATGACTTTTGTTGAGTACCTAGTAGAGATCAAGGATTTCCATGAGAGGATCCTTCATTGGTGATCATTTTCTTTGGTGTGTTTCTAGTGGTATTAAGAAAATCTAAAGGAGACCAGTTAGGAGTGGGTCACCCAGATTCATGCTCAGAACCCTCATCTTTTTTATAAGACTTTATTTTCGATTTTTGGGGATGTAAATCCCCATGGTGAGGAGAATGTAGTATCCTATATTTTTCTATGTTTTATTTTTTAATATTATATGGATTAATTTCAAGACTAGACGCTGAGATGGTGTGTGATCTATAGGCCCAATGTACCCAGAAAAAAATGTTTGAAATATATTAAAATATTAATAGCATGTGCATGTGGTTTTATAGAAAAAGTGGAATAACTTATAATAGGGTTCCCATAAAAGAAATATGAGGGAACCATTGAGTTTATAATAGTGGATTTATCCTAGTCACAACCTGAATTTGGTCGGTATGGTTTAAATTTGGAAAGTCATCATTGGTGCTAAAATGAAGAAAATAAATGAAGAAAATTTATTTTTTTGTTGACATAGGGACACAGTGATGCAGAAACTGTATCTTTAAATGTATCCCTATTTTAGAGATATAGGATTATCCTTATAACCCTAGAATTCTCTTGAGACATTGGATAGAGATATCTAGAGAATTATCTTGAGGAGGCGATGATGAAACATCAAATCAGCGATTGACAAAATCTAATCTTGACAGATCTCACCAATGACAACGACACGATGACCATTATTCATCAGAAAGTGATTTTTATCTATGTAGGATTAATTATTTTGATCTCCTTTCTCCTTTGTTGATTACTATGATTAATTCGGACTAATCCAAGAATAGATTAGCCTGTAGATCCTTTGTATATGCAGGATGGGTTATTTTGTGTTATTTATCAGGAGTTGATTCTTGATATTTGTTGGGTTCATTATCATTCTATTGGTGAAAAACCAAGATCGGCATGAACGTTGATCGCTGTTCATCCCTCTTGATTTTTTATTCTTTCTTCTTTGGATTTATGCGTTCCTCATTCACTAATTCTTCATTCTTCCCCATGCTTTAAAACCCTTTGTGAACAATCGATCATTACACCTTCAATTCTTGTTTCAATGATCCAAAATAGTAGATCCAACATTAGGATGACTCAGCAGAGGTGTGAAGGTGGGAATGATAGAATTTCGAATGATGGAAGGTTTCAAATTCACATTTTTCAATGGTAATGAATAATGGTTCCATTTTCATTTTCTGAGATGATTAAAGCCCTAAATCCCATAAATTCAATTTTAGGGAGATCAGATGATATTGTATCAGGATTTTAGAGGATAACAGATCACCGAAACAGGATCCAAGTTATCGATGATGTGAGCGGGAGGAAGAATATGTGTTTTTAGAAAATCCTGATCCACACTATGTGTAGTCCCTAACTACATGGTGTGTAGTACCCCATGGGAGAATTTGGCATGTACATGGAAAGTACACGGACACGTGGTGGAGTAAACGAGTTTCTTATAGGTTGTGTATTCCCCCACATGGCTTGTCCGTTATAGGTTACATAGACTACCCCATGTAATAGTAGATGGGTAAAGATAAACGGGTTGATTCCATGTACTAGCACACATCCAGAGTACATGGGAATACCCTAGATGGAAGGAAACAGTGTGTGACCTTTTCTACATGACATGGTGGGAATAACATGGGCCATTTTATATGGGAAGTACCCAAAGTCAAGGGACACATCGTGTGACCCTACAACATGCCATATACTCCCTTCCACATGGATTGTGATGCTTTTCCTCTGTATATTGGAAAAGTTTTGTTAGGGTTTGTTCTCGTAATTTTTTCCCTGAAGGCTGGTACAGATCGTTTCTTAATCCTATGAACATGATCCCTTCAACATGACTTTATAGATAGAGTTTTTGGAATCAC
Organism: Viscum album; assembly: GCA_963277665.1. Taxonomy (NCBI): domain Eukaryota; kingdom Viridiplantae; phylum Streptophyta; class Magnoliopsida; order Santalales; family Viscaceae; genus Viscum; species Viscum album. The sequence continues at coordinate 634,041,017 of OY728146.1, read as the reverse complement.
CCTAAGAGGCCCCATGTAGGATCCTTTATTCATTCTTCGTGCCCTAGGTGGAGTTATTGGTATTGAAATGACCAACACTAGGTCAGAATAGATCTTATTCTTAGAAGGTTAATACAAATTGAGTTTTTGGTATCACCCCATGGCCCTAGTTTTGATCCTCATATGTTTTATCATATTCTCTTCAGATCTCTCAGAATATCTTTCTTAGGGAGAGATCTGATGATCAGTACGCTTTGATAGACATCGTTAGTGTTATCAAACTTAAGATCATGTTCTCCCAGATGAGTGCTTCATGGAATCTTTAAGTCGAGTTCCTAGTGCTTTTATAATATGGTTGTATCTTACCCCTAGATTGTGTTTCTTGGATCTATTATATCTGGATATTCTTGTTATATGTGTTGTAAACATATATCTATGTAGAGATAGTTTTACTTTTCTTGGTTTCATTTCTTTGTGGTTTCAGGGTGTCATACTGAGTATTTCTTTACTCACCCTATAAGATATTTTCCTCCATGTGTCTCATCTTGTGCATAGGATATAAATTTTGATGGATTACTAGGTGGAACAGGACCATATGGTTCTTAATGAGACCAGATGGAGTGAGGTGTGTTCTTGCAGCTTTCAGATGGCAGTCTTAGTACCTTTACTTACAAGTTATACTTATGGTTATAGATTCTCTTTTTGGTGGGATTGTATCCTAGACCTATTTAATTTACATTATTTCTTGTTGTACTCTGGTTGTATGATATATTTTTATCAATGAATTGGTTACTTATTGGTTTTTACATTTCAGCATTTTCTGTTCTTGGAGATGTGTTTGTGCGTACAAGTACATATGCAATTCATTCTATGTAAGTGATATTCCTACTCGGTGCTAGTCACCAGTACCCGACCTGTTGGAGGTAGGCTTGGGGAGTCACAACATGGGAACCACTGGGATTTGTCATGATATATTTCATTCGAAATATTTCACCAAGATGAGAATTCTCGACCACACCCATATATGGGAATGCAAAATTGGAACCAACCTTCTGCTTAAGAATTTATCTATGAATTCTCCCATCCTATCTAGAAGGTTATAATCCTTCAAATTGTATCCCCATTATTATTATTCTCCATTTTTCAAGACCAAATATTATGATCTAAGATTACCTCATTGTTGAATCATTGTAAATTATCAAGGTCATCCAGTAATACAACATTGTAAATTATTTAAGAAAAGGTTCAACAACATTTTTAACTAAACATCTTAGTGAAGGCTGGACTTTTTCACTGATGCCTCATGATTATTTCTATAAGTTCCTTAATATCCACTAACACATGTTCTTAGTCCTTGTTAACATTCTAAACAGATAGGGATTCATTATATATGACCCCTTGGATGTGTATCTCACAAATAAATAAACGATCCCATAGACTAATATTAACCTACCCATGGTATAGGTTAAATGTGTTTGTGTATAGTGGCCACCAGATGTGAAACAATATTACCAAATTTGGGTTGTGGTAAAAATGGAACTCAGTGGATCATATGGTTTTATAAATCTCGATTACCTTCAGCTCATTCAAAAAATCTAGTGAACCTCATACACCTAGGCTCACCCATCCATGAAATTTCTCCATTATATAGATCTAGTTCATTTTTATATCCATAGTGTAAGTCTTATAGGCTCACCTTAAAGGTACTATAATACTATAGTGGAGGAATCTCATCAGATGGATCTTCCCAATTGATCATCTTGGATAGATTTTATAAGGTGTGGACCACTACAAGTTTATGGTCCATTATGTTGTGACTAGCTAAAATCTTGTTCTACTCATTCTTCCTATAATAGCTTATATACCCATATTTCTAGGTATAATGATTTAAAATTGATATTTTTAAGTCATATAGAAACCTGAAGTCATACAATGACAACCTATTTCTTAGAGGATACTCCTTTTGTTCCTACACTATCAACTTAGTTAAGTTATCATTTTTGGATACTGATCAGATTCTCATTCTCATTTTATGTCCCTAAACCTTCTCTTTCCTATAAGTAGCATCATACTCATCCCTTTAAACAACCATTGGTTGAGTTGAAAGGGATTTATTTAAGGTATATTTATGTAACTATATTTTTCATTAATGTTGGATCCATGAAACTCCCCGGTTCATGATGTTTTGGTCATTGTCTCACATAAGTCTAAATCTTAGAACCGGTATCATGTTATAAATGGGTTTTCAAGCTCTAAGTATTTATATTATTGGAAATTCATGAAAGTTGTTTTTTTAAAAAAACTAGATAAAATATTCAATCTTTCATGAGTGACTTGTGGTCCTCTATAGGACACCTTCCAATATTAATAGGTTATGTGGAACCTTATGTTTCATGAGTCTGAAGGATAGACTTCATGAATTTTTTAATATTTCCTTATATTTAAATCCTTCTATTCCTTATATTCTACAATTATAAGAAATTCATTTATTAATTTTAAATTTTGGGTCAAAGAATAAATTATAAGAAAAAAAATCCATCTAAATGCATTCTAGGATAATCAAATCAAATTCATAGACTAAGGATAAATAATCGTATAACTCAATGTTTCTATAAAATTTGGCTTCCAAGAAGAAGTGTTGAAATATTTTGAAAGTCACCAGTGTCACGTGTTTTGGGTGTTTTGGGGAACTTTTTTTAGAGTACCTTGAAATTGAGAGCTTCACAAGCATTGGAATAAATAAAAAATCACATCCCTCAATGAATTGAAGGAATATAAATCCCCTTTAGATCCCCATTTTAGGGTTCCCATAACAATTTAACTTTTAGATGAAGTTATTGACTCATGAAACACCTTCAAAAATCAAAATCCCCACGAATTCTCATAGGTGAGGATCTTTCAGGAATGATCTATCATGAGTCTATTAATTTACTAGATTATGTTTGAGATGAATTTTATAAAAACCCCATCCATGAAGAAAACATTTTTCACTCAAGGCATATACTTTGCGAGACATACATTTTTCATGAAACTCATACCTTGGACATTTGAAAAAACACTTATGCTTGAGACCTTGGTCTCATGTAATTCCCACCCTTGTAAAACTCCGAAGGTTTGAAAAACCACAATAGGGGACCTCCATTTGGATTCTACATTCACAAAATTTAGTTTTGTGAAAGTTTATTTCTTATGGTCCCCATATCCACTTTATCTAATATTACTCATGTAAAATTCATACACCAAACTAGTATTATGTAAAATTAGTCCCAACACCTATACATGAAGCATGGTTTGGGTAGTCTCCTTGACTTCTATTTTGAAACATAGGTACTCTCACAATGAGATTCATGCATGCTTCTCGAAATAGGAAACATCCACACCTTTTTCATTCTAATATAAATTACCTAATGAATTTTTAATCCCTGGCTATGGAATCATTATGGGATACCATCCATTATCTACCTATAATAGTGGATAAGGGATCCATGTATCCTTATATCCACTCAACATAATTGGGACTGGGTGTCATAAAAAATAATCCTCTCATAATACTCCATTTTTTCACTTATCAGAAACCATCATCCTAGTCACATGACATTAAACTCCATGAAAACATCCTAACCACAAGAAATTAAACCATTGCCAAACACTATGTGACATAAATAGGATTTCATGAGTAATGATATTAGGATACCCCATGTGATTAGATTGGGATTAATCGTATGATTATCATGGGATAGTCTCCCTTATCTTATGGGAAGTATTTATGAACAATCCCTACTCCATCCCTTTTTGTCCCTCCATTTACGACATAAGATTACTTACTGAATGACGTTATATTTTATGGTTTGGTCATATTATATGGCCTTAAACATTACACTCTAACTACATGGTCATTGATTCATATCTAGAGTAGGATATATAAGATTCATCTTCAAGGTTCAATCCCAAATCCACAATAACTTTGTTTCCCCCATGCAACAAGATTCCAAAGTTGATGTGATTGAGATGAAAATGCCTTCTCAAAAAAAAAAATAGAATCCCCTAACCATTTCATATCCCCATTAAGAGATGGTATTTATGAAGGATGATAAACTTTATAGAGTATACCAAACCACACACCATTCCTTCCATAAGTATCTATTGCATTTTAAATTATATGTTCATCCCCATCAGACATAAACATGTACCATTCATTATGTGATGAGTGTACTTAGACTATCCCCACTAAAAGATAACCTACGATAGTCCTTACTAAACTTTAAACCTAGGATCAACCCATACATGATAAGAATATGAGGTTCCATACCCTATAGAATATAAATATGTGACTGATCTATACACAATGAGTGTATGTAGTACTATCCTCACTAGACTCTAAATATATGATAGACCCATACATGAAAAGCGTATGTGGGATCATACTGACTTGAAGCTAAATATTTGATCAACCCATACATGATGAGAATATGTGTTACCATACACAACATACTCTAAATATGTGATTGATACATATGTGAAGACTGTATGTAGGACCTTCAAAATTGTACTTTTAATATTTCATATCCTCCTGATACATCAAAAAACTAGCCCTAGGTGATGAGCCTATTATGCCTTAGGCAGAGAGCCACAAAAGCCTATGTGTTGATAATAGGATCTATTATCCCTATACATAGGTAATGAGCCAAATATTCTACCTCAATTGATGATCATGGGTTGTCTTATGTCCCAAGTATAAGAAGCCAATGTGATGAGAATAATATCCCATAGTTCTCCACTTAGGTAATGAGCCAAACATTCTTATACTATGTGACAAGAAAAAGATACATTATGTGATTAGAATGAGTTTCCTAGAATTATGAGCATCAAATTACTCATGAGAAAAACGTGATCATCCTAATATGATGATAATAGGATAATATAGGTGATGAGACTAGGATTCCATACACATGGAATGTTATTTACTCATGGAGATCATGGGATTCTTTGGGTTTCAATCCCGATAAACCTTATTATTTTAGTATAATATTCACTCATCCTACGAAAGGAAGGTATTTAAAAATGGCCAATATAGTTCATTAGATCCAACTATAAGGAATCTACCCTTCCACCAAAAAAAGTTGTTTAATTAACCATATCCCACTTGAATTTGGCTCTGATGACAAGATTCATGTACATGTCTGAGATTCAAAAGGGGTACCCAAACTGAGCAATGAAATACAAGGGGACTACATGTAAGAATTATATTACATCATATCATTATATTTTGATCAAATAGATAACATATTCAATTCTATTGGTGAAGGCCGCCTACCTTTGGAAAGCAATAATGTGGGGCTATGAGACCATGACCAATCTAATAATGAAAATCTAGTGTAAAAGTGTTCCATGATGAAAAAATCACAAAAAATCATCAAATTAATAACTACTTTGGAGGTTAAGTATTATGAAACCATTCTAAAGTAAAATAATTGTGAAAAATAATGAGAAATAGAAACTAATTTTTTTAAATCACATTACATTTGGTATGTATGTAAAATTCATAGAAATACGAGTAAAAAAAATTAAAAAAAATTAAAATTCATAATTCAAAACGTCCCCATGAAATTAAATAATAATTAAACATGATATGGGGTTTGATAATGTGATGTTTTCAAAAATTTACCTTTATTAGTGAGATATTTTAGAAAAACTAACTATGGTGGAGTTTTTGTTGATGGGTTTGGATTCTGGTGACATTAATTTTAGATTTATACATTACAAAATTCATGGAGTTTATTGTTTCCTTATTTGGATTTTATAGTTAGGATTTATTATTATTAGGTCCCTAATAAGATAAATTATAGATTGGATCCCTATTGGAGAGGTATTTCATCATATGTGAAACAATCAATTGTTTATATCTAAAAATTAGTGCCACTAGATACTCATTTTATTTTATAAATCTAAAGCATGTCGATTTTTTCATAGTATTTGAATTTTTTTAGTTCTAGGTTTGTTAATATTAATTTTTATTTTTCACTGCTATTATCATATTTGATAACATTTTCCATATCATCATGAGAATTGAGTTTGATTCATTTTTAAATGATATTGGGTTTAGTAAAAAAAATATAATTGATAGTGTAATTTTGTTAATGGGGGTTAATTAATGATTCTCTATAATGGGTTTTTTAGGATTTATACTATGATTGTTCTCATCATCGACTATTCTAAAAATTTATGTATTCTTTTTTATTTTACTTTATAATTTTAATTAATTTTATGAATAAGGGGATTTAAATAGAAAGTTTATAAGGTTTTTGTTTCAATTTTCTAACTATAAATAGTAATATTACATATTTTTTTATTTTTATTTTGATATTTTATAAGTTTTTTATTTAATATTAGTTGGATAAATAAATTATATATTTAGTTGGATTTAATTTTAAATGTCACATAATCTTACACGCATTAGCTGTCATTATCTATTTTTTTCTTTAGTATCATTTTATTTTATTATTATTGTTATTATTATTATAAAGTATGTAATATTTGTTTGTAGATGAAATTTTATAAATTAATGAAGTAGTGACTAGTTAATTCTTAGTTTTTTAAATATATTTGAAATATTACTAAAATAAATGTATGTTAATATTTTTCTATAACAGTTATAATGATTAATTTGTATTATTATTATTATTTTTATAATTATTATCCCATTATTATAAAATTATAGATCATTAATATGAGGATCATAGAATATTATTATGAAAATTAATTATAGTTTTCCCTTAATAAGCTTGATGTTTGTATAGAATTGTGGTTATTTTTCTATTTTTTATATTAGTTACTGTTTTGAAAAAGATTAAATGAGTTCTGTTTTTTTTATTTTAATATATATATATATATATATATACTTAAATTTAATAATTCATAATTTGAAGCTCAAGTATTGGTGAAACTTTAATTTGTGTGTAGTTATAGCACATCGAGAGATATAGAATTGTAGGAGAAAGACCTTTATTAAAATTTCTAGCACAAAATGAAAATCAAAAAGATTATTTGGGACTTCTGTGAAGATAAAAATGTGAGTTATTCAAGTGGATAAAACTCTTTACTGAAATTATTATTTCCAATCCCATAAAGGTGGCATAACCAAGTAACAATACATTTAAGATGCATTCCTTTATTGTTCTTCATAATATCAAATAGGAAAATATGGAATATAAAATCATATAATTGAATTTAGACGTTTATGGATTGGAAAAAATACATTATGGTGGTGGTACTTATGTTATATTATTTTTTTAGGTGAAAATTTGTAATATTTGGTTGATGTGTGTTTTTCTTGTAATTGAAATTGAATAAAATGTTGGCTTTTTTATTTAAAATAGTCATTCATAAAAGATAGTATCCATTCATTTTTTATCTCTATACTATTTTTAAATCTTTAGAATGATATGATCCACAATGATATGTAAATGTGTAATATTATTATATTTTATATAAATGTATAAATTATATAATAAATCATGTGATTAATTTGAAAATGTAGAGTAAGACTATTAAAAAAAGAAAATAAATATCTTGGTAATTAAAAATATTTATTTAAAAAAGATAACAATTTACAATTAATATTATTCTACTACTAATAAGGTTAATAAAATGATTTAAGATGCTTTATAAAATACAAAAAAAGGTAACTCGTTAACACTTAAAACAAAAAATAAATTGTAAACTAAGAATGATTAAAAATTATCACAATATGGAAACACAATGAACATGAAGAATATCACAATAATAATGATATGAAATAATCATGCAAAATCATTTAATCAAATCAAAGTTCCAAACAAACTGGAGGGTTTACACTCTAAATGGAGTTATCTAGAAATGAATTTTCCATCCATGCACATATTTTTATGTCTATATACAATAATCCTGTCTCAAAAAAACCCATAGACGATAGCTATATTAAATTATTCGTATATAATAAAATAGTTCCCAAAATATCCAATACCTTAGTAATCCTAGAATACGATAGAAAAATATATTTTTATATTATACACAATAACATAAAATATAGTATAAAAACTATATGATAACATTATTACATCTTCTAATAGATCCTTGAAAATCACACATAATTATTTTCTATGTTTCTAAGGGAAAGTAAAACAAAAAAAGGGTGAGATAAAATGCCTCATAAGGAGTATGATACATCATAAGATATCATCACATAAGTATGGAAGAAATATAACGCAAAAATAAATCAAAATAATTGCATAATCATGTAAAAACAAGGGAATACTATATCTATTGCTATAAAAAAATATTGATAATAAAGGTTGATATTATAATGATGGAATTCATAATTTCAGACATCATAAACATACCATAAGGCCCTTATTCCAAGACATCATACATAAATGGGTAAGGAATATGCCAACACCCTAGATAGTTTTTCTCATGTGACCTAATGATGCATCAGGGGGATATCTAAATTGATAACCACATATTACAATTTAAGTCCAATGCATTCATCAAATGAGTTAATGTAATGACCCAATATTTTATAAATAAAATTTCCCATTGAAATTTAATTAAACTTCTTATTATGTAATATGGAAAACACATTTACTTCTTGTATTTTATTATATTATATCAGATTTAAATAACCATTAAGAATCTTTTCCGTTGATAAAATAGTCATTTAATAGTGATCACATGATTAGTATAAATATAAGGTTTTAAGAAATCCAATTGATAATGAAAAACGAAGTGATGGACTCAACCAGTAGGATCATACCAAATGAAGCCCATTCATTAGAGATCCTAAGGGAGATAAAATCACTGGGATTTTTCCTTGACCAAGAAAAAGTGGAGATCCAACAACATAGGCATGAGATAAACTGTTTTTATAATAATTTAAAGCTCATCAAGATCACAACCCAAACCATGTATCTCAAACCACCCAATGAAAGTCTCGTTATCACATACCTTACTCTTAGGTATTTTTTGGGTGTATTAAATGGATATGTATCAATACCATAGAAATATTATTATATACATTTTTTCGTATACAATAAGGAATATATTTTCATCGTATTATTGTTTTTTTATAAATTATTTTTAATTTGATACAATAAAACATGAATAGTTTTTTGTGTAATATTAAAATTAATATAAGGAATTTATTTTGATGAATTAATTGTTTTTTACATAAAAAATATTTTAATAAAATATTATTATTAAATAATTATTATTAAATATAAATGATCATATATTTTTTATGAAGTCAAATGTAATTTTTATAAGGTTTGGAAAAATGTTATTGTCAAAAAAAACAAACACTTCTCAATAAATTTCCATTATAACTTAAAAATTAAAAATTTACATATTTAGATAATTATTTAGATAAAATTAATATTATTTTCGGAATCATAACATTGAAATTTTCCAAAAATTAATTTTTTATTATTTTATGAGAGAATTGAATTTTTGGGTAAAAATTAAATACTGTATAAATATACTATGTGTATTATTACATCATAATGACAGAAAATTGATGTAATAAATACTATAAATGGTATAAAAGAGAAAATATATGTTTTATCTTTAGTATAATAGTATTTTATGTTTGTTTTTTAATTTTATAAAGTCTTTATGAATCCTTTGAAACCACTAATATATTTTAAGGTTTTAAAATCATTTCATTAAGGGCATAACTGGCCTACACCTAAGCAGTGGAAATATTTTATTATATTAGGAAAATTTACTTATAAAATAATTAAAACCACTACCATATTGTAGAAAACATGGGGAAAACCATGATATATTTTTTTGGTTTGGGTTATTTTATTATATAGAGTCCAAAACCTATGTTTAAGAAATAATAAAGAAACCACCACTCATTTCCTATATGAACCCACCCAAGATCCCATTTATCTTAACTAAAAATACCTTTATAACTTCCTTAATTTCACCTCCCCTATCTAGTGTCCTCCTAAGGTGACTTGAAGCTCTCAAGAAACTCCTCCCAAGCATTTGGAGTCACACACTCAAGTAAGGATTCTTTTCTTTCTCCTATTTATTCAAGTTTCTTCAATATCCTATTTCATCTATTTTTAATTCATTTTGATTGGATATATTTTCCCATGTCCCAATTACTGCCAAATTTATTCCAAATGAATATATACCCCTTTATCTCTCATAAACCCATTTAATGTATTTTAATTGAAGTTGTTATACAGCTGAAATTTCACCACGATTTTCCATGCTAAAACCATTGTATAGTGAATACCATACCCATTCCTAACAAGGGTGTTCAAATTTATACAATTATACTTATTTTAATTGGTAATTTAAAGAATTTATTCGACACTTATTTATATTTAAATAATACACAATGAGGAATGAGTCCATGATGTATGATCTTTGTAGCACACTTAAGAATGAGAATGAAATAAATGTGATGGGTTCCCCTGGAATTATATTTAACTCTAATTCATTGACTAATTTTTAGTCTCATTAGAGGTCATGCTAGGATAGGGATTCAACCTAATTATTTTTTGGTAATTTTTCCACCATAATGTTTTAACAGTTAGCCTTTACCTTTGTTTATGATGCAATATTTTAAGTTTTTTTCACATTTCCCATGTTATGATTATCATGAAATATCATGAATTATTATTCATGTTTATGATTATCACACATTTTATTCCCCCATTTATATTCTTATTTTCTATCATTTATCACCTTATTCAATATTTATTTACATATAGGGATTTATATCTCACCCCTTTCTTATGTAGGTCCCCAAGTTATCCTATGCAGTTTTAAAAGCCACAGAATTTTAGAAGCATGTTAACAAAGTTTTAAATAATTTTTTATATCCCATGTTCAAGATGTTATTTTATGTAACTAATTCCAAAATATATTATACTTCTCAATCTTCTGGGTTTTAATATGTGCACTTTTATATAATAATTGATGAATTAATTTATAATAAAAGGGAAGGGTTGTTATAGTTGGTATCAGAGGAAAAGTTTAGTAATTTTTTGGTTTAGGATTAGAAAAATCTAGTAAAAACCTTAGGTATAAGAATAATTATAAGAAAACATCCTTAAATTTTGGTAAGTGCAGAGTAAGTTTTTAATCAATAAAATACATCTCTTTTTTATACTACAAGTGGATGTGGTTTTGGGACATATGTACCTAGGGGTAATAACTTCGATAAGCTGGGTTAGGCCTAACTCAGCGTAACCAGGTACATGAAAATGGACCTTACTGCACAACTAGTTTGACACTCCTAGGGGATATGGTTTGGTAAATTTATAATCTCATTACAAACCATTATTAAGTGAAAAAAATATATCGTAAGAGTCTATGTTAGTAAATATATCAGGGATAAAATTTATTGAAGCCTAAAAATTCATAAGTTAAGAATATACATTTAATTTATAATTTCTCCCTTTAATGTCATTGGATTCTATTTTTATGCATTTAATAGTTTAAAAATAATCATCCTTGATTTTCATTTTATTCTAGCCAATGGCCAAAAATATGAGGAATAAGGTAAAAAATCAATGTGGAGGGAATATGATGACTCCCCCAAAGAGATTCCCAACCTGATGAGAGTAGAAATAATAAAAAATATGATGATAATCTCTCATTTGACTTAGGTCATAAATAGAAATCTTGATCTAGAGGAGAATTCAAATCCCCAAAACATATAATAATATTCAATTTAGTACTTTATGCAACAAATTCCACTGACTCTGAATAGATAATTTGATCCGTTAATCATGGAAAATGGATCAAACCCATTGAGAAGATCTTCTTCATCGTTAAATGTTCTATATAAGAGAATATTCTATTGGCTATTTATCGTACAGAGGGAGAATCTAATCAGTGTTGAACATTTATCAATAATATAAATAATGAGTAAGATATCGAAGCAATTGGGTGTAATTAATTCTAGGAAATGTTTTTTTATATGTATTTTCATCTCACTTTATAAATTAAAATAGAAATAAAATTCCTTTCCCTCAAGAAAAAAGATGAAAAATCTATCAAGGGGTATGAGGAATACTTCGCAAGAATTTCACAATATGCTTCTAGATTTTTTTACCCCTAAAGACAAGGTTGAATACTTCTTTGGTGAGATAAAACCTATTCTATTAAAATATATAGTGATCTTTGACTTTGATAGCTATGAAGAAATTTTACGATGTTCCCTCAAAGTTGAAATAGAGAATGTAGAATCTCAAGGGTGTCATAGGGATAAGAAGTGGTAACTAGAGTTTAATTCTGGTGGTTTGATTGATAAATATAATGGTGCCAATAAATTTCAATAACCCAATTTTAAAATGTGTGGAAAGAATCACCCCCATGATTTCCAATGGAGAACGAGGAAATGATTTAGGTTCAGGGTGTAAGGACACCTAGCTAGTGATTTCCAAATGGAGAAACCCACTAATGTGGTGGAGGAAAGGAATGCGATAGTCAAACCTCAGTGCATTTTCTATTGCTTCTACTACAATTAATCGGGTCACCTTTCAAACCAATGAACCAATCCAAGGGTTTTCAAAGAAATCCAAAAACCTCCAAGGAATAAAGGGTGAGATTTTTTCCATCACAATTGTTGAGGTGTATCCCACAAATGAAGTGGTGAAAGTTACGCTAGTCATTCATTCCTGAATAGAAAAATTACTTTTTGATTCTGGTTCTATAAATTCCTTAATATAACAAAATTTTAGTAGAACTATTAAAACACTAGCACAAAGCCTGGAAGTAATATTTTTGGTGAAAATGTAAAATGGAAAATTTATTACATCATAAGTATATAAATCCTCCCATATCAAATTTTGTGGTATGAAATTTTAATTAAACCTTTTCATACTCCCTTTGGTGAAATTTTATGTAATTCTAGGCATGGATTAGCTTTCCATGTATGGAGCCTACATAAATTTACATGAGAAGGAAATCACTCTTCATATTGAAAATCACCCCATGAATCTGTACAAGTGAAAGGAGGAGGATGAATATTATTTATCACCATAGTCTAAAGTATGGATATTATCACCATAGTTTTAATTCTAACTTTTCCCTCATGTTTTCATGAAATGATGAATGTGAATAGAGCTTCATGGAGTTGAAAAGGATGCTTATCACTTGTCATGTACTCACACTACCCATAATTGGAGAACCTTTCATAATATATAGTGATGCTTTGAAGAAGGGATTGTGCTATTTGTTAATTCAGAATGACCAATTCATAGACTATGCTTCAAGGCTGTTGAAAGTTCATGAATAGAACTACCTAACGCATGATCTAGAGTTGAATGAAGTGATCTTAGGTTTGAAAATATAATGTAATTATCTCATTGCGGAGAAGTGTGAAATATATACCTACCACAAAAGCTTTAAATATATATTCACACAGAAAGAGATGAATATGCGCCAATGAATATGGTTAGATCTAATCAAGTATGATGATATCTCAATCCACTTCCATCCTAAAAAAAATAAAGTGGTAGACGCTCTATATAGAAAGTATCCAACAATTCTATAAATTATAATAATTGAGAGGGATCAGATCTTCTTGATTTTTAATGGATGGATATGGTAATTATAAAGGAAGGAACATTATTTATCCTTTCACAAATTATTGGTCAATTTTCCCCTTTTGAATAGGATATAGAATGATCAAAGTGATGATGTGGGTATTCAACATAAATTGGATACTTTTAGAAAAGATAAATCCTTGGATTTCAATGTTAATTATGAAGGACTTGTAATATTTGGGTAAAGACTATGTGTACCGTCAAATATTGAGTTAAAGGAGTTATTGGATGATGTACATTTCTCAACCTTCTCCATCCAGTTAGGAATCAAAAATATGTATTGAGATCTTTGTGAACACTCTTAGTGGGAAAATATGAGGAAGGATATTGTGTAATATACATCAAGATGTCTTATATGATAGCAAGTAAAAGAGGAAATGAAAAAAAATCCAAGGGGATGATGTAACCATTACCATTGCCTACATTGAAATGGGAAAACATCACCATGAACTTTTTCACTAGTGTCCTGAAGACATCAAGAGGAAATAATTCTATATGGGTTATGGTGGATCATCTTATAAATAATACACACAACATTTTGATTTGAAATGATTTCTCACTAGATCAACTTTCATTGATATACATTATAGAAGTGGTGATGCTTCATGGAGAATCACTATCGATTGTATCAGATTGAGATTTAAGATTCACCTATGAGTTCTAGAAAAGTCTCAAACATGATGTAAAAACTTATCAAAACTTCATCACATCTTATCCCTCCCAAACTAAAGGCCAATCTGAGTGGACTATCCCGACACTTGAGGAAATTTTTAGAAGATTCTCAATTTAATTCAAATGAGGATAGTATCAACATCTCCCTCAGGTCGAGTTCTCTTACAAAAATAGTTTCTACTTAATCATCCAAATGGATCTATATAAAGCTCTTTATTGTAAGAGGTACAAAACAAAAATATGTTGGGATGAATTTGGGGAAATAAAACTATTAGGTCCAGAAATAGTTAAGGAAATGGTGGAAAAGATTAGGACCATTCAAAATCACATCAAGGCTGCTTAGAGTTAGTAGAAGAGTTATGATGACAATCTTCGATGAGACCTAGAGTTTGATGTTGGTGAAATGGTATTCCTCCACATATCTCCATGGATGAAAGTGGTGATATTTGGGAAGAAGGTAAGACTTAGTATAAGATACATAGACCCCTTTGAGATCATTAATCGCATCAGAGTGGTGGCCTACCGACTAGAACTCCCACCTAACCTATCTCAACTACATGATGTATTCCATGTATACCTCTTGAGAAAGTACATATCAGAACCGTCACATGTACTGAATCTAGAGGTGGTAAAATTAGAGAATGTTATTTCCTATAAAGATCATCTAGTGAAAATATTAGAACATAGGGCCAAAATTCTATGAAATAATACAATGTGTTTGGTCAAAGTGCTACAAAGAAACCACAAGTTTAAATAAGTAGCATGGGAACCATAGAAAGATATAAAATAGAGTTACCCTCAATTTTTTAGTGTGGGAAATGAAAATTTTGAGGTAAAAATTTCTTAAGGGGGGGGGGGATATTGTAACAAACCTAACTTTTATAAATAAAATTTCCCCTTTCAATTTAATTAAATTCCCTATTGTATAATATGTAAAACACATGAACTTTTTTGTTTTATTATATTATAAAAAATTTAAATAATCATTAAGAATATTTACCATTTATAAAATAACTATTGAAATGTGATCACATGATTAATATAAATATTGGGTTTTAGTGAATCCAATTGACACAGATAAAGGAAGTGATAGCCCAAACCAGTAGTTTCATATCCAACGAAGCCCAATTATTGGTGCTTTAGAGGTAGATAACATCACTTGGATTTTATCTTGACCAATACGAAGATGAGATCCAACAAATTATGTGTAATGTATCATATTTTATGTGTATTATTTTTGGATATTATAAGGATTATTTTCAATATCAAGCATTGATACTGTGTGCAATTCTAAAGCCCATTTTTTCAAAATAAATGTTTGAAATATATTAAATATATTAAGTAGAATGCAAGCACAGTTTTCTTTAAAAGGTAAAATAAAATCTAAACGGGTTCCCAAATCATAAATATGGGGGCACTGTTGAGTTTATAAAGTGAGTTTTACCCTATATGTAACTTATCATTTTCTAGTGCGGTTTGTTTGTGGAAAATTATTTACAATAAAGAAAATGAATAAAACAACAAAATAAAATTATTTCATTTCATTTGTTTGATGCAGCGACCTTTTATAATTTAAAAATACTATTATGAAAAAATCCTAGGGTTACCTGCATAACCCTAGAGACATCGGAAGACCCTTGGAGAGAGAGCCTCAGAGAATTCTCTCAAACAGTCAACAAAGGAATTGGATATGATGATCAACGCACCTAGAATTTGATGAATCTTGTCAATAATGATGAAGACAAATAATTCTTCATCATTGATCATAAAAAATCACATTGGTACACATGTTTTGATTTTTTTATTTCCCATTCATTATTTCTATGATGAACAGAGACCAATCGACAAACAGATTGATCTACGAATCTATCATCTTGTGGGATGGGTATGATTTGTGGGGTTTTATTAGGATAATTACTTATATTTATTGATTTCTTTGTTTCTTGTTCTAATAGATATGGATCTAGATCGAAATGAACATCAATAGAGGTTTATTACTCTAATATGTTCCTATTATTTTCTCCTCACCCACATTCATCGCTTGTTGTGAGCGTTCTTTGTTTGGTCTGTGACTCGAAGAATCTTAATCAATCAATTGTTGTACACCGGATTAATGATGCTACAGTATAATATCATATATCTAAGATTTACATGATATTATGGAGGTGTGATGGCAGATAAAAAGTTATTTAGATGATGGAGGATGCCTGATTTCATGTTCATCGACATTCTTCAACGCACAATAGAAAATGATAATTTGATCTGTTTTCTAAATGGATTTGATACCGGGATATATTTTAAGAGTGAAAAAAAGGATAATTTGAGGTATATAAATGGTTAATGACATGATTCAAGGAAGATTATAAGGTGGAAGTGGCATGGGAGCATGCGGGAGGAAGAACTAGGGTTTCTGGAAAAACCCAATCAACACAATGTGTAATCTTTGATTACATGGTGTGTGGGACCCCCTGAGTGGCGCCTAGAGTTTTGGGTAAGATAAAGGCATCACAAGGTTTGCAGATAGTCCTACACAATGTGTGGTCCCTCATGGATGAACTCATCATATTCCATAGAGTACCTAAAAATGGGTTGGTCGAGTATATAGGTTGATCCTTGTACTAGCACACGAGGTGGAGTACACGGGTTACCTACATGGTGTGTACTCCACTATATGGACATGAATTAAGACATGGTACATTTACACGGTTAGGAATCAGGGTCAAGGGACATGGTGTGTGAACCCTAATAAACATCGTGTACTCTTTTATATATGGATTGGATCTCTTATCCTCCATATCTTGGACAAGTTTAGGGTGTGTTCCCCATATCCTTTCCTTGTAGGTTGGTATGAAATCATTTACTAATAACATAAAAATGATCCCTTTAGCGGGAATTATTGGATATAGTCATTGGAATCCCTCTGAGAGACCTAAAATGGGATCCTCTATTCATCTTCATTCCCTAGGTGGAGTTATTGGTATCGTCATGGTCAACATTACATGAGTGTCGATCCTATACTTAGCAGGTTAATCCAGATTGAGTTGTTGGTATCACCCTCTGTCCCTGGAAGTCATCTTAATCTATGTATCATAATTTCTTCGGACTATCAGCATGTTCTTCTCATGAAGAGACCTGACAAGAAGTACCTCTCGGATGGACGTCATCATTTCCATTAGACTTGTGAGTGTGTTCTCATGAATAAGTGATTTTTGGATCTTCGAACTGGAATCCTATGTTGGTGTACTAGACTATGTGTATTTGTTGAGTATATTTAGATATTTTTTTTATATTTTTTGTATACATATACCTGTGTAGATTGGACTTTATTTCCTTTATTATATGTATTATGGTTCGGGGTTTCTTATTTATTATTGTTATACTCACCCCTGCATGGTATTTTCCCATAGATTTAGTATTTTATGCAGATGATTGAACTTTTGACATAGTCTAAGGTGGAATAGGACCAGAAAATTCTTAGTGAGGCCTAATAGATCGAGGTTTATTCACAAGGTTTTCTAATAGAAGTCCCAATGCTTAATTTCATGTTGTAATTGTGTTACAAACTCTTTGTGGTGGTTTTGTATTTGGACATATTTACATTTTTTACTTCCTATCATAATCTAGTTATAAGATTTGATATATCCATCCATGTTTGTTTAGTTGTTTTTACATTTCATCATTGTATATGCTTGGAGATGTGTGAATGTATACAGGTACTTAAGCCAAGGCGTCCAATGTTAGCTACATACCTTCTCGATAGTAGTCTCCATCCCTGGGCCTATTGGAGGTGGTCTTGAGGAGTAATGGAACATTCCCTATTGGGACAGGTCGTGATAGAGTGGTATCAATGGAGGTTGGTTCTACTTTAGGACTTGGAGTATGTGAGGTTGGTTTGGGAAAATAGTGTTATGTGTTTCAAGTTTGGATTTCAGTCCAGGGACTCCAGTGTTGGTAGAGTGGCCAACGTATCCATACAAAAAGACTTTGATCACCTTCATTTCAACTCAGTACATGAGAACACTGGTTGTGGGTACAACAGTGTCACATGAATCATATAGGAATGGGTTGTGGTTTCCATGTTTTTTTGAGTCATATCCCCAGATATACTCATTAATTGTTGTATTTCTTATTTTTTCAGGATTTCTCTTTGATGTAAGCTATTTAGGATTAAAAATTCTGATCATGAGGATGAGAACATTGGTGATGAGGCATTGATATGGGGATTAGTTTAGGAAATCTTTCCTCCAAGTGGTGCACCATCCATACCACCTATAAAACAGAATGTGGTACCTGTAGTACCAGTAGATGAGTTGCGTAGGCTGAGCATGCTTCCTGAGTTTCAGAGAGAGATACCCTCAGGTTCAGAGGGGATCTTGACACATAGGTCAATGAGAACTAGCTTGAGGAAGTGGCCTGAGTTTTCTATCTAGTTAGGACCCCAGAAGATCAGATGGTGGTTCTAGTAGTGAGCCTTCTTCATAAATCAGTAGGGCGATATTGGGGTTTAGATACCTAGTCTTACAATGTGGAAACTATTTTGTGGATAGAGTTTGAGAATATTTTCATATAGGAGTTCTCATCAACTAACATGAGGGATATACATATCTTGGATATTTTGAAGCTTCAGTAGGGAAACATAATAGTAGTTGAGTATTCATCGAGGTTTACCAACCTCTCTAGGTACTCAATAGATAAGGTTCAAGATCAGTTATTCAGGGTCAGACATTTAAGTGAGGTATTTAGAGATACATTTTATCCAGTGTTATTCCTCTATGCATTCCTACCTATGATGGGGGTGCTAGGGCATGTTTTGGTGGTTGAGAGATTCTTGGCTGAGAAGATACAATAATTGGTTGTTATGAGTGGTGAAGAAAGAGAAGATACCTTGATTTTTGGGAGTCAACTTTAGTCCCAGGGACCTGTACATGTTAGAAATTTTCAGATGAGGTCCCAAGATAGAGGATCTGTAGTTTAGTTCTCATAGGGTGGGTCCAGTCATCCTAGAGAGAGGCGGTTCTACTCATGTGACAGCATGGGAAATCAAACCCAAGATTGTCTCACCTGTCATATGGATGACAGAGAAACCATGGATGTTCCACTGAGTTAGAGGCAGTGAAAGGAGTAGGTAGGTCCAAAGGGAGGAAAACATGGTAGATGATCTAGGAGAGTAGTAGGAGGTCATTTATGTTTTGACATATTACCACCACCACCCCCAGGTGGTCCATGTTTGGCTCAGGTTGTTGGAGGATAGACAAGGGGTGGATGCAGGAATTTGAAGCTTATGACCCAATGGATCTATGAATTATTTGAGGTATGATCTATGTCTTTTCTACCATAGTTTTAGTATTGATAAACACATGCATTATTCATTCCTTTCTTACCACATACCTTGTGTGAGACACAGAGATTTTGGTTGAAATTTTGGCTCTACCCTTTCTCTTGGATAATCATACTGGAAAAGTCACAGTATCTACACACTTGTTCCAATAATGTGGCATGACTCTTATAAGCAATATTTTCTATTGGAATATATTGGTAGCATCATTGATTCCTTACAACCTCGATTTTTGTATGGATTGGTTATCTATAGTCCATTCCCAGATTGACTGTTTTTGGATAAGGGTGTGGTGTGTTTGCAGTGATGGAACCCGATTTTCCTTTGTCAGTGAAAATGAAAACTAAAAATTGTAGGGTGGAATCATTTATAGGAGAGTATATCTAATTACTCATCAGTTGGCTAGCCTAACCCTTGGTGTAGTGCATGTTATTAGTTTCCAGTTTCCTGTAGTGGTATCTAATTATGAGGATGTCTTCCTCGAAGATGTTCTAGGTTTACCTCTCCACTAAGAGCTAGACTTAGGCATTGATCTACACCCCATTAAAACACTTATATCTTTACTAGCATATAGGATATATCTCACATAGCTTCACAAGCTAAGGGAATAGTTTTAGAACTTTCATAGGAATGGATTTTTTCGACCCATTATTTCACCCTGGGCGACCCCATTTTTTCCAAAAAAAGGTTGATGGGATATTAAGGTTGTGTGTGGACTACTAGTTCTTGAACTAGGTGACCATAATGAACAAGTATCCACTACCAAGGATTGATGACCTATTTGATCAATTGAGAGGGGGAAGATGATTCTCAAAGGTTGACCTCAGATAAAGCTATCACTAGCTGCGAGTAAGGGATAAGGATATATCAAAGATAACATTCAGATGTCGCTATAATCATTATGAGTACTTTTGGATTTCTATTGGCCGGATAAACACCCCATAAGTTTTTATGGGACTTATAAACCAGATATTTCATCCTTAATTAGACCGGTTTGTGGTATTATTCATCAATGATATCCTTCTGTACTCAGTGTCTTAGGAGGAGCATGCAAGACACTTTAGGATTGTTCTCTATGTGCTCCGAGAGCACCAACTTTACTAATATCTCTCAAAGTGCTAGTTCTGGATATGATCAGTCCACTTTCTAGGACATGTTATCTCAGTGGATGGAGTGGTAGTGGACCTAACAATGGTCAAGGTAGTGTTAGTTTGGGATCCAACCAAGAGAGTGAAAAAGGTGAGAAGCTTATATGGGTCGGTAGGCTATTATAGGTTATTCACACCTGATTTCTCCAATATATCATCACCCATGTTAGCTTTGACTTGAAAGGGATATACTTACATATGGAAAAAAGTTCCAATTGTATTTTCTGTAGTTTAGGAAGAGTTTGATGAGAACTCCCATTTTTAGATTTCTAGAGGAGGGTTTCGAGTATGTAGTGTTCTGCGATGATTCCAGAACTAGGCTTGGTTGTGGTCTAATATAGAGGAATGAAGTGATTTCTTATTATTCACACTAGTTGAGACCACATGAGCATAACTACATGACCCAAGATCTTGACTTTGTAGTGGATGTATTCTCTTTGAAGATGTGGTGGCACTACCTGATGGGTGACCATTTTATCATGTAATCCTATCATAAGATTATCAAATATATATTCTCTCAAAAGGATATAAAATTGATATAGAAGCGGTTGATAGAGTTCATCTAGTATTATGACATCAAAATTTTCTATACTCTTAGGAAGGGGAACATGGTAGCAAATGCTCTCAATATGAAATCATGTTCACAGTTTCTAAACGAGGTGTTAGAGCAGTTGGCATCATTGGAGATTTATTTTTTGGATGGATATAGAGCAACTTACCTCCAGTCGATGGTTTTCATGCCTACACTCTTACAGTGATTCAGGGAGGCACATATTGGGTATGTTGACTACAATACCCTACATGATCAGATATCCATAGGGCATGATCCTGATTAATATTTTAAAGGTGGGGAGCACGTTGTTCTTTCTAGAGGATGAATGATGGTACCAGTGACCTTGTGGGATGAGTTTTTGATATATTTTCATAGTATCCTTTAGAAGTAAATCTAGGTTTGTAAAAGATGTATTGAGACCTCTGACATCAGTTTTGGTGTCCATAGATGAAGAAAAGAGTTGCAAAGTTTTTCTGTTGATTCCTCACTTGTTATTAAGTGAAGGATGATCACCAAGTTCATTTGGGTTTGGATCAACCCTGTGAGGTTCCAAAATTGAAGTGGGATGGGATATCTATAGACTCTATAATGGGATTAACATGTACATGTAGGGGACATTATGCCATATGGGGGATCGTAGAACAACCCACCAAGTTGGAATACTTATTATCTATACAAGAGTAGAGTTCGGTAGAGAGATCGAGACACCTCTATATGTAGAATATAGTCTGATTATATGGAGTCCCATCGATGATTTTTTCTGAGCATGATGCTCACATTACATCCCAATTGTGGAAGGTATTACAGGAGAACTTTGGGACTTAGTTACTCTTGAGTATAATATTTCACCCCCAAACAGATCGAAAAACTAAGTGGAAGATTCATGTTCTAGAGGACATGTTTCGAGCTTACATGTTGGACTTTGTCCGTATTTGGGAGGATCAACTTAAACTGATGGGGTTTTAATACAATCATATCTACCATTCCACCATTGGTATGTCACCATTCTAGTTATTGTATGGGTGATCCTATAGGTCACCAATTTGCTATACTGGCCTAGGAGAGTTATCAGTCATAGGCCCGGAGTGTGTGAGAGTTACAATAGAGAAGTTAAAGACCATCCAGGTGAAAATGAAGAGTTTACAGAGCCATCAAAAGACTTATGATGAAAGGAGATATAATCCTTTTGAATTTAAGGAAGGATACCATGTATTATTATGGGTTTCACCTCGATGAGGATTATGGAGATTTGGTCATGCAGAAAGATATCTACGAGGTTCATCGACCCTTTAAAGAAACTGCATAGAGTTGGTGAGGAGGCATATCACTTATATGTACCTCCACAGTTAGACCAAGTTCATTACATCTTCTACATGTCACAGCTGCATAGGTACATGCATGACCTTTCACATGTTATTGACTAGGGAAAGCTAGGCATCGAGGATGGAGAGACCTTTGATGAGTACCCAATGGATATTGAGGACCGGTAAGAGAGGATCCTTTATTTTCAAGAGATTCATTTGGTTTGTGTCTAGTGGAAGCACAAGAATCTTCATGAGAGCATATGGGAGCGAGAGGATCAGATTCATGCTCAGTACCCACATCTTTTTTAGTAGCCATTGTTTTGGATTTTCGGGACGTAAATCCCAAAGTTGAGGAGAATATGTTGTCTTGAAATTTTTGTTTATTATTTTTTTATAGTATATGGATTATTTTTTATACCATGAACTAAGAAGATGTGTGATTCTATGGCCCAGTATGCCCAAAATAAGCTTTTTAAATATATTAAATTTATTAAGTGGCGTGTGTGCATAGTTTTCCTGAAAAAGTAGAATAACTTCTAAAAGGGTGACCACATCAATAATATGAGGGAACTGTTGAGTTCAAGATGTGAGTTTTACCCTAGGTGTGACTTAACATTAGTCAGCATGGGTTTTTTGAGGAAAATTCATTGTAGGAGTGAAAAGAATAAAATAATTAAAACAAATATTTTATTACATTTGTTTAATGGAGTGAATGTTTATCCATTAAAAATAATTTTATGATATAATCCCAGTGTTATATACATAAACTTAGAGATATTGGAAGACCCTTGGAGAGAGAGCCTCAGATAATTATTTCAAGATATCGGAAAAGGAATTACAGATTGAAGATCGACGCACCTCATATTTGACAGATCTTACCAACGATGATGATGAAACATAATTCTTCTTCAGGGATCAAAATGAATCGAGGTAGGTCATGTGTTTTAATTTTTTTAATCTCCATTATTTATTTCAATGAAAAACATAGACCAATCAAAAAAATATTGATCTCTAGATCAATCATCTTATGGGATAAGTATGATTTGCGGGGTTTTATTAAGAGAATTAATTATGTTTATTGATTTATTCATTTTTTCATTATAATGGAAATGGATCAAGATCTGTATGAAAATAAATCTTAGTTCATTACTCAAATATGTTCTTATGCTTTTCTCCCTATGTCCATCGCTCATTTCAGGCATTCTTTATTTGGCTTGTGGATAGATAGATCTTAATCAATAGATTTTTGTGTACTCGATTATTGGTAGAATGATATGATATCATAGATCTAGGATATGAACTACATGAAGAAGGTGAGATGGTGGATGCAGAGCGATTTGAATGATGGAGGATTTCTGATTTCATGTTCTTCTATGTTCTTCAGCACACAATGAAGAATGGTGATTAGATCGGTTTTCTAAATGGGTTTGATACCAGGATCTATTTTTTGAGTGATGGTAAGGCTCATATGAGGTAGAATCATTGTTACCAGTGCGATTAAAGGAATATTTCATGGAAGTATGGGCATGAATGGGAGGAAGAACTAGGGTTTCTAGAAAAAATACAATCAACATAGTGCATGATCAGAGATTACACGACATTTGTGTCCCCTTGAGTGGTAGATAGAGTTCCACGTAAGATAAAGGTATCTCATGGCATGTGTATAGGCCTAAACAGAGTGTGGTCCCTATCAGATGAACTCGGTGAATACCTTAGAGTACACAGACATGGGTTGGCCGAGTACATGGGCTGAGCCATGTACTAGCACATGGGGTGGAGTACACAGGTTACCTACATGGTGTGTACTCCACTGCACAGACATGGCTTGAGACACAATCCAATTACACTAGAAAGACCTAGGGTCAAGGGACACAATGTGTGACCCTTAATAAATGCAATGTACTCTTTTATATATGGCTTGGATCTCTTGTCCTCTATATCTTGAACAAATTATGGTGCATCCCCTATATCCTTTACCTAAAGGTTGGTATGGAATTGTTTCCTACTCCTAGGAAAACTATCCCTTCAGAAGGAATTCTTGGATTGAGTTGTGGGAATCCCTCTAAGAGGTTTGGAGTGAGATCCTTTATTCTAATTCTTTCCCTGGGTGGAGTTTTTGGTATCAACATGACCAAAATTACATGAGAATTGATCCTATACTTTGTGGGTTAATCTAGATCAAGTTGTTAGTATCAATCCATGGAAATGGTAGTGACCCTCATCTATGTATCATAATCTCTTTAGACTATCAGCATTTTCTTATCATTAAGAGACCAAACGAGCATCCCCTATTAGACATACATCATCAATGCTATCAGACTTAAAAGTGTGTTCTCCTAGATGAGGGCTTCCTGGATCTTCGAGCTGTAATCCTGGGTGGGTATACTATGGTTGTGACTTACCTCTAGACTTTGTATCTTTTTTGAGTATATCTGGATATTTTTGTTATTTTTTTGTAGACATATACATGTGTAGAGGTGAATGTATTTTCATAGTTGTATGCTTTGTGGTTTCGGGGTATCCTACCAAGTATTGTTATACTCATTCATTAACAATATTTTTCGACATGTGTCATGTCTTGTGTAGATGATCAACCTTTGGACAGAGTCCTAGGAAGACTAAGACTGGATGGTGCTTAGTGAGACCAGATTGATCGTGGTGTGTTCCTGTGGCTTTCTGACAGCAGTCTTAGTACTTACTTTTATGTTGGACTTGTGTTACAGAATCATTTTTCTGGGGTTTTATTTGGCCCTATTGATTTTTCTTTTACTTCCTATCGTACTCTATTTATGGGATTAGATGTATGCATTCATGGTTGTTCAATTGTTTTTACATTTCATCATTATCTAGTCTGGAAAATGTGTGTGTGTGTGTGTGAGAGAGAGAGAGTATGGGTACTTAGGCTAAGGCCTCCCACGTTAGTGATATGCCTTACCCGCACTATTCTCCAGCCCCTAGCCTATTGGAGGCAGGATAGGCGGTCACGGAATGCGCCCCAGTGGTATGGTTCATCACATTAAGCATAAGTGAAACTTTTTTTTCGGAGAAGTTCAATCTCATCGAGATCATGGATCAAACCATGTACATCGAACCACCACATGAAAGTATCATTGTCGTGCACCTTACTCTTAGGGAATTTGGGGTTATATTAAAGGTATATGTATCAAGAACATATAAATATGAGTATGTACATTATTTTGAATATAATAATGAATATTTTTTCATCCAGTTATTTTTACTTTATAAATGTTTTTTATTTTGATAATATAAAACATGAATATTATTTTTTATACTATTCAAATTAAATTAAAGAAATTATTTTGATGAATTAATGGATTTTGGAAATAATTAATATTTTAATAAAATATTATTATTAAGTAACTTTTATTAAATATAACTGATTATATAGTTTTTATGAAGTTAAAATTTAATTTTTATAAGGGTTCAAAAATCGTTATTGTCAAAAAACTCAGCATTTCTCAACAAAAGTCGATTATTATTTTAAAATTAAAAATACACATATATAAAAAATTATTTAGACAAAATTAATATTATTTTTGGAATCATATTGTTGAAATTATCCAATGTTGAATATTTCATAATTTTCTGTGATAGTCGAATTTTCAGGTAAAAATTAAACACTATCTAAATATAGTTTGTGTATTAGACATCAAAATTTCCCAAAAGTGATGTAATAAATACTATAAATGGGATAAATGACCAAATATGTGATTTAAATTCATAATAATGTTAATTTATGTTTATTTTGTTAATTTTATAAATTATTTATGAATCCTCTAAAAACATTAATATATTTTTAGGTTTAAAATCATTCCTTTAAGGGTTTGACTCGCCTCCACATAAGAAATGTTTTTATTTTATTATCTTCAGACCTTAAAATTATAAAATAATTAAAAACCATCCCATTTTTCAGAATATATGGGAAAAAACCTAGGGGACGGTTTGTGGTTTTGGTTATTTTATTATATAGAGTCCAAAACCAAAGTCTGAGAAATAATAAAGAAATCTCCACTCATTGCATATATAAACCCACCCAATATCCAATTTCTATTCCCTCAATATACACAGATCACATCATTACTCTTCACTCATAGATATAGAGTCCTCCAAATTCACCCCAATGTTTCATGAAGCTCCTCCCAATCATTTGGAGTCACACACTCAAGTAATGGTTCTTTTCTTCCTCCTTTTTCCCACAATCATTTTTCCCATTTTCTGAAAACCGGTTTATGGGTTTCTGGTACCCATTACAAATCATGAGGCGGGCGGAACCGCGACCAAAATTCAAAACATCATCGCCTTCCAAAATCATTACAAAATTCAAAATCAAACAACCTATCATATGCCAGCTGTGATGTACACCCTCCTTGAGTCGTGCACCCGTCCATCATTCATCACTGCCGTAGCATCACTCCGGCGAGACAACTGGTGAGACTGACCACCAAGTCGGCAAGACCAACACTAGAACCAACACACGCAGCAACGCTACCGATAAACTCAACCATAACCCGAAGCTTCAGATCAAATGTTCATCCGTCCACAAAACCAAAAACATCGCACAAAACCATAAACCCTCCATGAAGATCACAAACAGAGCTATCCATGTCATCTCCACCACCATATTCATCGCCTCATAGTAGGCACCAAAAGTCACAAAAAACGGTTGAGAAGAAATGGCATCACAGTTCCTTCGAAAATCGCAAACAACCAAAACATAAACACATTCAAACATTATCTCTCCAAAATACGAGATGGAAGGGAGATTCAAAACAATTTCTGAAGTGGTCTTGTGCATAACCACAAAATCAAAAAGGTAATCAGCGAGGGAAAAACCATACCACACAGGGAGCACCACCGCCTGCAAAACCCCTCCTTCCGAGTCCATTGTAAAGCTTCTGCAGAGGATCCCGAAACTAGGGAAAGGGTGACCAAGATCCATCATCGGTCTACAACCTTCACATCAGCTAAAAAACAAAGCAAAATACCATCGCTGCCATCCATAGATCCACAGAAACAACAAATAACCTCCAAACGCCCCGATCTGTGGACGAAGAGAAAATCATGAACCGTTGGGGCTAGAAGTCAGGTGCAGATTCAACACCATGTCGCAGATACAGACACTAGTGCATGACATTCGAGCTAACACAAGGCCACAGTAGTAAGAAAATCCCTCCAAAAACCATGGAACCAGTGATGAGAGATCGAGTCGTTCCGGGAAGATAGAATGCGGCGAGAGAAAAACCCTATCTGCGTGACGTTGTGCCCCTTACGGGCTCATCCTTTTCTTCCTCATATTTATTGAAGTTTCTTTAATATCACATGACTTATATTTCCAATTCCTTTTCATAGGATATGTTTTTCCACTTACCTATTAATTCAAATTTTATTTGCAAATTTTTAGATACCAATTTCTCTTTTATCAACTATAACGACCCATACTTTACATACATTGTTAATACTTCAAAATTGAAGCATACTTATTACAACATATAACAAAACCACGAAAGGACTGTATAGGTATAGTGTCTTTAGAAACTGGGAAACATAAACAACTGGTTCATAAAGTGTCTACATTGTCTCCCATTTATTTCATCATATCTATAGTCCCTTTTGGAATATCTTAATTAATAACTTTCTTCCTAACCTGGGGAAAGAAAACATACAAAAGGGTGAGCTCAAATGCTCAGTAAGGGTAAAAAAAGGAAATATCAATCACATCGTATACATAAGCACATAACTTTTGGAAATCTTAACCTGCAAAAGAGATCATAATTTCATAACATGGGGTGAATCATGGCAGTGAAATGTAATCACAATAATCATAACTTAAAACATGAAACTTTGTGGCATACACACATAATCATAGAGAATCATTTCTTGTTAGTCAAGACTCATTGCCAAGACTATCTTAGTGGACAAAGTCCCTTTCTGAACCGAGTCACCCTCGTTTCAGTCCTGTTTCACTGAACCGGTATAACCTACCGTTCGAGCCATGTCTATCTCATGAGATATAAAATCTTTACCCAATGCATTGGAGGGAGATATAGGTCCCACCCATCTCATAATGATACCATTCTTATGTGTGCCACAAAATCATAAACCATACATCATTGCATAACCCATGTAATAAAAATGGGAATCTTAAACATCATGACATCATAAAACAATTCATATACGATAAAGGAATTCATAAAAATAATTCCATCACAACATAATAAAATCAATGTAATAATAGGGATAAAAACAAAACCCTTTATTATCTTAGATAGAAAATAATTTTGATATAACAATTGAACTTCATTCTTGAGGAAAATATCCTTTCTACTTCAAAAACACTTTTCCTTTCTTAACATGTCGTAAAATTATAAACTAAAAGAAGTTGATTAAAGATAAACTTGAAAACTTGTAAAGGAAGCTTCTTGGAAATAATGTTTTAAAAATCCATTCATGTCGTATAAGTCAAAAAAACATTCTTCTCGTACTTTTGTCGGAAAAGTCAAAAAGTACCTCGTATGAAAAATGACAAAAGATTCCTTTCATATCTTTTACTAAAAACTCACCGAAGGGTAAAATTGGATTTAAACAATTTTAGGTGGATGGAAATAATATTACATATTGAGGAAACATGGATGTGGATGATAAAATACACCCCAGTAAATACCAAAGTATAAACAATCTCGGGTAAAATGAGATTGTGATATTTTCCCTTACCTTAGGTCCGATTTGCATTGTAAGTGTCTGAACCTCCTGTATAATGATTTAAATAATGTTATTGACTTATTCTAGAATCATACTTATTTTTATGATATCATATATGGTCATTTTCTTGGCTTCTTAGTAGTAATATTTCATTGCTACTTGTTATTCAGGTGTTTATAACTTATTGTTCTTATGCGTGTTTTGTCGAATAAATTATTATTCTTATATTTAGGTTATAGATACCTAATTTCCAGAATGTTATTATTGTAATATATATCATATTCATTCATTCAATTCATTTATATAATCATTATGAAATGAATATCATGTAGAACGAGTCGCATCACATCGTGGAGATGGTATTCCGTACGTACGCACGAGTGATGATATCGTTCCTATGATCGTGGAATTGTATTGGAGTGTATGTATACTATTTCAGAATCAGTATCACTTTATAATAGTAATATAAAGTCATTATTTACACCATTATACCCATCCAAGTAAGGTGGTGGTGGAAAATAGATTACATCACGGCGTGGAGACGGTATTCCGTACGTACGCACGCGCGGTGATTTCTTTTTCCGTAGGATGGATAGATAGTGAAATAGGGTTGTTTCATACTTATAATAACATATCAGTATATTAGTGATACTGATGTTATTACTTCATAATGAAACAACTAATGAAGAAGAAGTGGAAGAAGAAATAATGATGAAAGAATCGGTAACGGACATTACCTCTTCTTTGAAGTTCTTCTTTGAGACCTTCTTTTAGGGCAATAAAATTGGTCTTTGTAGAATACCAGGACCTCTAGGATGTCTCTAGGGAAGTGGAGAGGAGGAATTGGCAGAGGTTGGCCGAGATTTAAGTCTCAAAGTGGAGTGAGGAAGAGGGGGAGGAGGTGCCCTTTTATAAGGGAGGAGAGGGGCACCTTTGAGAAAACTAAAAATATTATTTTATTATAAAGTCATGTTCGGTTTTAAATAGCTCCAAATTGATATATTTCGAAGCTAAGGTGGGGATGGGTCGAAATCCTCTCATACAATAGAATTTAGACAAGTTTAGGTTCCTATTTTAAACTTATCATTTAGATTTAACATTAAGTTAAATAAGTTTACTTTTACCATGTCTTCTTGTGTTCTTATACAATAAGGTTAATAAACTTACTATAAGCAGCCAAAAGAACCACAAATTTTTTATTATTAATATATATAACCTTATATAAGTCATTTGGCCGAGCCTTAGATTTTTAAGAATAAAATAACAATTACAAATATAATATTTTTTTTAAAAACTATTTTATGTCAATTTTGACACTATTTAGTAATTGATTTTTGTGAAAATCATAACAGAATTATTAGTTCGAACCAAGTTAATTAAATCAATACTAACATGTCATATTAACCTATAAAATTAGTTTAATTCATTAAAAGTCTCAAATTATATTTATTTTGGTGTTTATAACATTAATTATGTCAATATTTCATTAATAAGATAATTACTGCATCATCTTTGTGTCATAAATAAATTAAATTATTTAACGTCTAAAAATTAAAAATAAAATAAAATTATGTAGGAAATATTTTTAGATTTCTAATGAATATTTATAGTCGAATTTATCTTATGTATAACCCCATATTAAAAATTATTTACTTATTAAACTTTGATTTTAACTATTTTAACCCTTCTTTAAATAAATTAATAATAAATGTCCTAATCTAATCCAAGTGGGCCTAAATGGTCATATTTTATTCCTAAGTTTGTTTTTGGTCGAATTACACTTTTCCAATAGAATTAGGACATGTCTTAGGGTAATAATAATATCAGCTTTACCCTTAATTACCCTATTTACTTTTAACCGTGGTAAAAAAAGTAAAAAGTTACTATTCACCAAAAAATTGTTTTCATCTCATTGAACGAAATTTTACTTACTGACATTAACCGTGTCTCTCGGATTTTTGAAATTCCACTCACAGAAGTGGTAAAATTATGTTTTATGAAAAATTCAGTTTTTTAACTACCACTTAGTAGTTTTACTATTCATCAAAAATTGAAAGTTTTCAGAAAAATACCAAAATTTCACCTTAGGCTAATTTCGATATTCCGAATCCAAAAATGAAGTCCATTTTGAAAAATAAAATTTATAAAATTTCAAAAAGTGGTTATTACTATTCATAACGGCTAGTTTTAATAATATTTTAATAGCATATCGTTGATTAGTGAAACTCGGTATTGCGTACGACGCAAGCTATCGAGGAAGGTCGCGATTTAGTGTAAAGCAAGCCAAGAAAGTGTTGTGTAGAAAAAGATTCCTTTGATGATTTATATAACATATAAGTCTTGGGTGTTACATTCTAACCCCCTTAAAATGAATTTTGCCCTCAAAATTCGTCACTTTGTAACAAACAGATGAGGATACCTCTCCCTCATCATATCCTCAAGCTCCCATGTAGCTTCTTCTAATTGGTGGTTCCTCCATAAAACTTTCACCAATCGAGTGGTCTTGTTTCGTAGGACTTTTTCGCTATGATCCAGAATATCTATCGGTTGTTCTTCATAAGAAAGATCTTGCCCCAGCGGTACAACTTCTGAGCTGAGTACATGTGAAGGATCAGGTATGTACTTTCTCAGGAGAGATCCAGGGAACACATCGTGAACTTGAGAGAGATTCGGTGGAAGCTCCAATCGGAAAGATACCTTCCCAACACGATCCAGTATTTCGAAAGGACCGATATATCTAGGGCTCAACATCCCCTTCTTTCCAAATCTCATAACCCTCTTCCAGGGAGATATTCGTAAGAACACTTTATCACCCACTTCGAACTCTAGGTCTTTTCTTCGGTTGTCGGCATAACTTTTCTGTCGACTCTGAGCTCCTCTTATGTGTTGTTGAATAGATCTGACCTTTTCTGCCATTTCATCAACGAGATCAGGTCCTAATAGCTTTCTTTCCCCAACTTCATCCCAGCAAGTTGGAGTCCTGCATTTCTTTCCATAGAGAGCTTCATAAGGAGCCATCTGAATACTGGAGTGAAAGCTATTATTATAAGAAAATTCTACCAAAGGTAGGTGTTGATCCCAACCACCTTTTAAATCCATAGAGCAAGCTCTCAACATAGATTCTAGAGTTTGAATTGTTCTCTCAGACTGACCGTCTGTCTGAGGATGATAAGCAGTGCTGAAACTCAACTCTGTATCCAGAGTATGCTGAAGACTTCACCAGAACTTCGAGGTAAATCTCGGATCCCGATCAGATATAATAGAAAGTGGTACTCCATGCAATCTTACCACTTCCTTTACATATATCCTGGAAAGCTGATCCAGAGATAAATCCTCTCTAATAGCAATGAAGTGTGCAGACTTTGTAAGACGATCAACTATGACCCAGATAGCATTATTGCCTTTGGATTTTTTAGGAAGTCCTGTGACAAAGTCCATAGTGATGTTTTCCCATTTCCATTTGGGTATGGGTAATGGTTGTAACATCCCCTTAGATTTATGTCTCTCATCTTTAACTTGCTGACAAACCAAGCACCGAGAGACATATTCAGCAACATCTCTTTTCATGCCATCCCACCAGAAGTACTCTTTTAGGTCCTTATACATCTTCGTGCTCCTAGTATGAATAGAAAATGAAGAACTATGAGCCTCATCCAACAACTCCTTCTTTAATTCAGGTATGGGAGGAACACAAGCTCGACTTCTGAACTTTATTATCCCATCACAATCAAGGTTGAATTCAGGATCATTTCTCACCTTCTTTTGTAACTCGACATCTTCTTTTTGTGCCTCTTTAATCTTCACATGTATAGATGGTTAAACATTAATTTGAGAAAGATAAGATTTTTCCCCTTCCATTATAATTCCAAGATCCATCCTTTGTAAATCCATAAATATTGGATCTTTTGTGATCCTCATCATGGATAAACTAGCATGGTCTTGTTGACTTAATGCGTCTGCCACCTTGTTTGCTTTCCCAGGGTGGTAATGGATTGAGCAGTCATAATCCTTAATCAGCTCCAACCATCTTCTTTGGCGCATATTCAGCTCCTGTTGTGTGAAAATATACTTTAAACTTTTATGATTAGTATAAATATCACACCTTTCACCATAAAGATAATGCGTCCAAATATTTAATGCAAAGATTACTACAGCTAACTACAAATCATGTGTTGGGTAATTTTTCTCATTGATTTTCAATTGTCGTGAGGCATAAGCTACCACCATATCATTTTCCCTAAGAACACACCCCAATCCCTTATTGGATGCATCACTATAGATCACAAACCTTTCTCCACTACAAGGCAGGGTGAGCACAGGTGCACTGGATAACCTTCTTTTCAACTCCTTGAAATTCCCTTCACATTCTTCCGTCCAGACAAACTTAACTCCTTTAAGAGTCAACTTGGTGAGTGGATTAGATAATCATGAAAAATCTTTCACAAAACGTCGATAATATCCAGCCAAACCAAGAAAAATTCGGATCTCAGTTACTGTTGTTGGTCTCGACCATCTTTTGATAACCTCTGTTTTTTCTGGATCCACAGATATCCCCTCTTTTGAGATTATGTGACCCAAAAATGCAACTTTTTGAAGCCAAAATTCACACTTGGTAAATTTGGCATAAAGCTTCTCCTTTCTCAGGGTCTTCAATATAATTATCAAGTGATCTTCATGTTCTTCCTTGCTCTTTGAATAGACAAGAATATCGTCTATAAAGACTACCACAAATTGATCAAGATAGTCTCTAAAGACTCTATTCATCAGATCCATGAAGATAGCAGGGGCATTAGTAAGACCAAATGGCATCACTATAAATTCATAGTGTCCATACCTTGTACGGAAATCCGTCTTTGGTATATCCTCCCTTTTGAACCTTAATTGATGATACCCTGAATGAAGATCAATCTTGGAAAAGTATTGAGCTCCGCGTAGTTGGTCAAATAAGTCATCAATGCGTGGGAGAGGATATTTGTTCTTGATAGTGATCTTGTTAAGTTCTCGATAATCAATGCAGAGTCTCATTGATCCATCTTTCTTCTTAACAAATAGAACAGGTGCTCCCCAAGGTGACGCACTAGGTCATATGAATCCCTTATCAAGATTCTCTTGGATTTGCTTCTTCAATTACTGCAACTCAATTGGGGCCATTCTATAAGGTGTCTTTGAAGTAGGCAAAGCACCCGGTACGAGTTCTATTGAGAACTCAACTTCATGATTTGGTGGAAGTCCCAGTAATTCCTCCAGAAAGACATCATCAAAATCCAGTACAATGGGCATATTCTTATTCGTGAGTTTCTCACCAACCATTTGAGATAAATAACCTTCATTTAGTGGAATCAAGACCCATAAGATGGAAGAAATTTACACTGGAAGGTTATGTTCATCCTTGCATTGATAGACGATCATAGATTGATCTGGAATATGAAATGTGACTTCCCTTATTTGGAAATTGATATGAGCTCTATATAAAGAAAGCCAATCCATTCTAAGAATCACATCAAATTCCACTATAGGAAGGATCCCAAGATTTACAGGAAGCACATTCCCACAAAATTCGATCGGAGAAGAATTATAAACTTTTGATGCGACTTTTGTGCCATTAGGTGTTGTCACAGCTAACTCAACATCTAATTGTTGAGGTAATACGGTGTTACCCTTAGAAAATTCATCAGAAATAAAGGAGTGGGTGGATCCAGAATCAAATAAAACATTTGCTACTTTAGAGTGGATGATAAGTGTACCTTTCACCACATCGTTATCGTACTCCACATCGCTGATAGAAATTGCATGTGACTTTCCTTTGTCTTTATCCTTAAGAGTTTGTTGACGTCGACCATCATCATCAACCCTTGGATTAGAGAATTTATTGGCATAATTCCCCATCTCCTTGCACTTGAAACATTGAAGTGTAGTAGGTTCATTCTGTGTATCCCTTCCTTTGTTTTCATCATTAGACATCTTCTTCCCACCATCGCGGAATTCAAATGCCCGATGACCTTCCTTTCCACATTTGAAACATTTACTTGTCCCTTTAAGACAACTCCCTCCATGTTTCTTTCCACACTTTGAGCATAAGGGAAAGCTCATATTCTTTTCAGTGTGCTCTTTAGATTTTCCTTTGAATTCCATTTTCCTATTCTTATCAAACCCATATGACTGATGGGTTACTCCAATCTCCATCTTGACTTTGTGAGCACATCGAACGATTTCCTCGTAGCTATTGAAGTCCCTTATGGCTAACGCCCTTCGAAGACTTGGTTTTAAGCCACTAAAGAATCGATCGATCTTACTCTCAGGTTGGATAAAAATACCAGAAGCGTACCTTGCAAGTCTTGTAAAATTTTCTTCATAGGTACAAACATATTCATCATCCTTTTGCTTCAGTTCAAGAAACTCTTTCTCCATCTTTGTTCGGAGAATACGAGGGAAGTACTTATTGAAAAATAAGTTCTTGAACTCGTCCCATTCAATGGACTCAATTTCATCCCTTTGCCTCGTATTCTTAATAAGATTCCACCATTGATCATCATATCCTTCCAAACGATACACTGCTAGGATGACTTTATCATGTTCAGAACATTGAAGAACTGAAAATATCTTTTCAGTAGTACTAATCCATTTTTCAGCAACTAATGGATCAGTAGACCCGCTGAAAGAAGGTGGACGCTACCTCATGAAGGATTCAATAGAATGTTTCTCCTTCCTTTGCTCGTTTGGAAGTCCTGCATGATTCATAGCTTGAGAATGTTGTGTGAGCATGGCTAAAAGATTTTGAATTCCATCTCCCATAACATTTGGTTATTCAGGGGGACAATCATTGCATTGCCCGTCGCATTCCGCATTAACACGATTCCTTCGGGTTCCAGCCATTGTCTAAAACCAAGAAGAATAGTGTGAGCAACACTAATTATAATAGGAAAACAACATAATCAAGAATAAAATTTCACACTTAAGGTCTTATCCTAGGTTATTCATGGCCATTTCTAAAACACTAAGATTGTGTTCTATGCTTAGACTTATCCTTAGGGTTCTTACTAAGGCTTTCACATCCTACTTTCCAAAGGTTGACTATACCTTTCCTCTGATACCAACTATAACGACCCATACTTTACATACATTGTTAATACTTCAAAATTGAAGCATACTTATTACAACATATAACAAAACCACGAAAGGACCGTATAGGTATATTGTCTTTAGAAACTGGGAAACATAAACAACTGATTCATAAAGCGTCTACACTATCTCCAATTTATTTCATCATATCTATAGTCACTTTTGGCATATCTTACTTAATAACCTTCATCCTAACCTAGGGAAAGAAAACATACAAAAGGGTGAGCTCAAATGCTCAGTAAGGGTAAAAAAAAGAAATATCAATCACATCGTATACATAAGCACATAACTTTTGGAAATCTTAACCTGCAAAAGAGATCATAATTTCATAACATGGGGTGAATCATGGCAGTGAAATGTAATCACAATAATCATAACTTAAAATATGAAACTTTGTGGAATATACACATAATCATAGAGAATCATTTCTTGTTAGTCAAGACTCATTTCCAAGACTATCTTAGTGGACAAAGTCCCTTTCTGAACCGAGTCACCCTCGTTTTAGTCCTGGTTCACTAAACCGGTATAACCTACCGTTCGAGCCATGTCTATCTCATGAGATATAAAATCTTTAACCAATGCATTTTAGGGAGATATAGGTCCCACCCATCTCATAATGATACCATTCTTATGTGTGCCACAAAATCATAAACCATATATCATTGCATAACCCATGTAATAAAAATGGGAATCTTAAACATCATGACATCATAAAACAATTCATATACGATAAATGAATTCATAAAAATAATTCCATCACAACATAATCAAATCAATGAAATAATAGGGATAAAAACAGAACCCTTTATTATCTTAGATGGAAAATAATTTTGATATAACAATTGAACTTCATTCTTGAGGAAAGTATCCTTTCTACTTCAAAAACACTTTTCCTTTCTTAACATGTCGTAAAATTGTAAACTAAAAGTAGTTGATTAAAAATAAACTTGAAAACTTGTAAAGGAAGCTTCTTGGAAATAATTTTTTAAAAATCCATTCATGCCGTATAAGTTAAAAAAAACATTCTTCTCATACTTTTGTCGGAAAAGTCAAAAAGTACCTCGTACGAAAAACGACAAAAGATTCCTTTAATATATTTTACTAAAAACTCACCGAAGGGTAAAATTGGATTTAAACAATTGTAGGTGGATGGAAATGATATTACATATTGAGGAAACATGGATGTGGATGATAAAATACACCCCAGTAAATACCAAAGTATAAACAATCTCAGATAAAATGAGATTGTGATATTTTCCCTTACCTTAGGTCCGATTTTCTTTGTAAGTGTCCGAACCTACTGTATAATGATTTAAATAGTGTTATTGACTTATTCTAGAATCATACTTATTTTTATGATATCATATATGGTCATTTTCATAGATTCTTAGTAGTAATATTTCATTGCTACTTGTTATTCGGGTGTTTATAACTTTTTGTTCTTATGCGTGTTTTGTCGAATAAATTCTTATTCTTATATTTAGGTTATGGATACCGCATTTCCATAATGGTATTAGAGTAATATATATCATATTCATTCATTCAATTCATTTATATAATCATTATGAAATGAAGATCATGTAGAACGAGTCGCATCACATCGTGGAGACGGTATTCCGTACGTACGCACGAGTGATGATATCGTTCCTATGATCGTGTAATTGTATTGGAGTGTTTGTATACTATTTAAAAATCAGTATCACTTTATAATAGTCATATTAAGTCATTATTTACACCATTATACCCATCTAAGTAAGGTGGTTGTGGAAAATAGATTACACCACGGCGTGGAGACGGTATTCCGTACGTACGCACGCGCGGTGATTTCTTTTTCCGTAGGATGGATAGATGGTGAAATAGGGTTGTATAATACTTATAATAACATATCAGTATATTATTGATACTGATTTTATTACTTCATAATGAAACAACTAAAGATGAAGAAGTGGAAGAAGAAATAAAGATGAAAGAATCGGTAACAGACATTACCTCTTCTTTGATGTGCTTCTTTGAGACCTTCTTTTAGGGAAATAAAATTGGTCTTTGAAGAAGACCAGGACCTCTAGTATGTCTATAGGGAAGTGGAGAGGAGGAATTGGCAGAGGTTGGCCGAGCATTAAGGCTCAAAGTGGTGTGAGGAAGAGGGGGAGGAGGTGCCCTTTTATAAGGGAGGAGAGGGGCATCTTTGGGAAAACTGAAAATATTATTTTATTATAAAGTAATGTTCGGTTTTAAATAGCTCCAAATTGATATATTTCAAAGATAATGTGTGTATGGGTCTAAATACTCTCATCCAATAGAATTCAGACAAGTTTAGGTTCCTATTTTAACCTTATTATTTAGATTTAACATTAAGTTAAATAAGTTTACTTTTACCGTGTCTTCTTGTGTTCTTATACTATAAGGTTAATAAACTTACTATAAGCAGACAAACGAACCCCAAGTTGTTTATTATTAATATATATAACGTTATCTATGTCATTTGGCCTAACCTTAGATTTTTAGGAAAAAATATCAATTACTAATATAATATTTGTTTTAAAAACTATTTTATGTCAATTTTGACACTATTTAGTAATTGATTTTTGTGAAAATTATAACAGAATTATTAGTTCGAAAAAAGTTAATTAAATAAATACTAACATGTCATATTAACCTATAAAATTAGTGGAATTCATAAAAAGTCTCAAATTATATTTATTTTGGTGTTTATAACATTAATTATGTCAATATTTCATTAGTAAGATAATTACTGCATCATCATTGTGTCATAAATAAATTAAATTATTTAATGTCTCAAAATTACAAATAAAATACAATTATATAGGAAATATTTTTAGCTTTCTAATTAATATTTATAGTCGAATTTATCTTATGTATAACCCCATATTAAAAATTATTTACTTATTAAACTTTGATTTTAACTATTTTAACCCTTCTTTAATTAAATTAATAATAAATGTCCTAATCTAATCCAAGTGGGTCTAAATGGTCATATTTTATTCCTAAGTTTGTTTTTGGTCGAATTACACTTGTCCAATATAATTAGGACATGTGTTAGGGTAATAATAATATCATCTTTACCCTTAATTACCCTGTTTACATTTAACCGTGGTAAAAAAATGTAAAAAGCTACTATTCACCAAAAAATTATTTTCATCTCATTGAACCACATTTTACTTACTGACATTAACCGTGTCTCTCGGATTTTTGAAATTCCACTCACAGAAGCGGTAAAATTATGTTTTATGAAAAATTCAGTTTTTTAACTACCACTTAGTGGTTTTACTATTCATCAAAAATTGAAAGTTTTCAGAAAAATACCAAAATTTCACCCTAGGCTAATTTCGATATTCCGAATCCAAAAATGAAGTCCATTTTGAAAAATAAAATTTATTAAATTTTAAAAAGTGGTTATTACTATTCATAATGGCTAGTTTTAATAATATTTTAATAGAATATCGTTGTTTAGTGAAACTCGGTATTGCGTACGACGCAAGCTATCGAGGAAGGTCGCGATTTCATGTAAATCAAGCCAAGCAAGTTTTGTGTAGAAAAAGATTCCTTTGATGATTTATATAACATAAAAGTCTCGGGTGTTACATCAACCCATTTTATGAATTTTTAATTGATGATGTTATGCTGCTAAAATTTCACTACAATTTTCCGTGCCAAACCAATCGTGTTGTGAATACTATAACCATTTAATATAAAGGGTGTTCACATTTATACAATTATAATTATTTGAATTGTTAATTAAATTTATTTATTCCAAATTCCTTTATCATGGAATAAAATTTTATGATGAATGAATCAATGATGTATAATCTATGTGACACACTTATGCATGAGAATTAAATGAATGTGATGGGTGAACCCAGAATTATATATCCCTCCAATGTATTGGGTAATTTTTAGTCTCATGAGACATCATGTTGGAGTGGTGAGTGAACCTTATTCCTTTATGGGACTTTTTACATCATTATGTCTTGGAAGTTATTCTTGACCTATGTTTATGATGTAGGGTTTTATGTTCTTTCCACATTTCTCATGTTATTATTATCATGCTATATCATAACTTATTATTCATGTTTATGATTCTAAAACCTTTTATTACCCATTAATATTTCTATTTTATATTATGTATCACCTTATTACATGTTAATTCCCTCACTCATCTTTATATCTCACCCCTTTCTTAGGTTGTTCCTTGGGTTATCTCGTACAGTTTTAAAAGCCATAGAATTTTAGTAGCATGTTAAGGAAGTTTCCAATAATGTTGTTGCATCCCAAGTTGAATATGATATGATATGTACCTAATTCTCAAATAAACTAAAATTATTGTTCTTCAAGGTTTATTATGTATACTTATATATAAAAAATCATGAATTAATGTGTAATAATGGGAAGGGTTGTTATAGTTAACAAGTCATTTCATAAAATTCCCTAAGGAACTTATTATATAATCATGTAAAAATATAAAAAATCATATATTTATGATATAAAAATGGAAAAATAATATTCCCCCATTAAATAGAATAATGTGAATATCTATAAGAATATCCTAAAAATCAACTTAGAAAGTATGGGGTATGCTCCATGTAATTGGAATTACCAATTTCAAATAAATTAAGACAAGGCGGTGGACATGTGTTTTTAAAGTACCTGGTTAATAATAATAGATAGTAATTTAGATCAATAGTTTAAAATGGTAGGTGACAAAATAAATTATAGTAAAATAATTTATTTATGTTTGTAAATATCATATGAATTATCCAAAGTGTATCCTATTATAGTGTTTAGCTAGGTGGACAGTCTTAGGCCCACTCATTGTACACTATATACAGATTGAGATGATACTCAAATGACATTATTCATGGTGATTACCCCAAGTTTAATCAGTTCCCTAGTCACATCCACTTTCTAGTATTAAAAAGGGGATTTAATTTCTATCAAAACTGAAGACACTTTACTTTCTAAAATTAAGTATTTTTTGAATTATAATTACTTAGGAAGAATTATAATCAAAAACCACCATTTGATATATAGATCTTGTAATTGAAATTAAAATACCATGAAAAAAAATTAATGATATAGTATATTAAATAGGAAATATAAACAAAATATAATTGGAATTAGGTGCACAATACAAAACTTGTCTCAAGAAAAGGTATTTGAGACGAACGGTCCCTTACCTTAATTTATGACTTCCACTAAAGCAATTTAATAACCTCTATAAAAAATTAAATATCTTAATATCCTATTTAAAAACCTTACTCTTATATATAACCTTTTATAAACTTAATTTATAATTATTCCCAATATTTATATTAATTTGTTATTATCTATTTTCAATATTGTGTAAGATTTATCTTGGTTCTTTTGATCTAGTTTCGTAATAGCAGTTTTATTCCATATTATTCTCACAATGATCATAATTACTAGAAACTTTAATTCACTAGAGTAGATAAATTATTTTTACTCTTGAATATTTTAACTCATCACATAACTTTTTAAGTTCTATTGCATGAAAGTGGAATCAGTGTCTACTTATTTTGATAATTTTAGATATTGAATATGATATTTTAATAATAAGTTAAATACTTAATTTAATATTTCCAAAACCATAAAAAATAATTATTTTCTTATTAATATATAATAATAGAAGTATTTATGTTCCGAGAGTGATCTATGATAGATTTTTATATCATTATTTATGTAGGTGGTTAAACCAAACCAAACATTAACATGACATAATTTTTTATGTAAGTATGGTCATGAAATTATTTATTCTGAAATGATATCATTACAATAGAAGAAAAATGATATTATTTATATTTTGAAATGTTTTTTATCATATTTTAAATTATTTTAATAAATATTTTAAATCAAGATAAAAATAAAATAAATCACTTTGTGTAGGTGGTAGTCTTTACAACACACGGTTAATATTTTCATATCATGATGAATGGGGGATATAAATATGGATTATAATTTTTCTCTTAGTATTCATAATTATGTTATATATGAAAGATTTATTCTTTAATTAGATTTTTATAAAAACTGAAGAGAGATGGTAGTGAAAGATTTAAGTTGTATCTTTGTGGAGATGATAGTCTACACAACACACAATCAAAGTTCTATTTTTTTCTAACTGGATGGAAATAAAAAAATAATGGAAGTTCCATTAATATAAAAAAAATCAGTGAACTATTGATATAGATTCCATTATATTACTATGGTTCTCTGAAGTTTGGAAGATAAATATTAAGAAGAAAAATTAAGGAGTAAGTAATACTTACTTCGAGACCTTGAACTTCCTATTAATGAAATACTTAGAATTGATGTACTTAGCCTAACTTGTAGTGACCCAAGGTTTAGAGAAAAAATGATCTTCTAGGAGAGTAAAATTGGGAAAATTTTATAAGATATTTTGAAGGTATAGTTGAGAATTGAAAAGGTAGAAGTGATCCCCTTTTATAATTAAAAAATGGGAACTTTGTTAAATACCCTATAATTCCATGACCCTAGATTCCTGGAGCACGTGTATTGTTTTATTTCATTAAAATGATTAAAAAGAATCAAATACCTAAAGAACAATCAATTTAGTAGTTTTGAAAAGAAATATTAAATAAATGATACCCATTTTACATTGGTAATTGGGGAATAAAACATTATACATAATAAAATGAAATGAACAGCCTCCTTGAAAGATTACTCTAAGAATTCTTCTTTATAGCCTGGTGAAAGGAAACATAATATAAGTGATCTCAAATTATAAGTAAGGGTATGTAAATTGGAATCAATAATGAATAAATGAGAATAAATAAACATGGAGATGTAAATAACTGATAACAGATGCCATTCAAATAACTATATAAGGAATAATGAACATGGAAATGTAGATAACTGGAACACTTTCCATTTAATCAATAATATAGGAATGAAAATTAACCATATATATTATAAAAAATTTAATAATCACATAGAATAACAATAATTGAATAAATAATTATAAAATTCACAATGATGGATATCTAAAACATATCATCAAGGCTTCATTCCAAGAATCTAATACTTTGAAGGCTTCTTGACAAGAGTCTAAAATTTTCAAGGGTTCAAGCCAAGAATCTAATACTATCACGGATTCATGAAATAAATCTAATAAATTAAAAATACCCCCACCAAAACCATATCAATTTTTTCTCATATAACCTATCGATTCAACAAGGGTCTATAACATGCCTCATGTGTCACATACGAAATCGAATGCATTCTTCATATGTAGAATAATGGATTTAATTAATAAAAAATGTTCATTTTCATCAAATGTCTATATAGAATAAATAATAAATGGTTTTCAATAATTCCCTAGTGTATAATAAGTAACAATAATTGTTTTTGATGCGGATGAATGGAAATACCATTTAGATATCATTAAAACATTCTTGAGGAAAATAATCATTAAGCATTCCAAAGTGTCACATACCACATTGAATTTTTTTTGAATCATAATACCCCTGAAGTAATAACATTAAACGAAACTTATAATATCATCATAATAAGTAGATTAAAGATATAACATGTAAAAGTGTAGTATA
Source organism: Viscum album (assembly GCA_963277665.1). Taxonomy (NCBI): domain Eukaryota; kingdom Viridiplantae; phylum Streptophyta; class Magnoliopsida; order Santalales; family Viscaceae; genus Viscum; species Viscum album. Next base: position 633,996,976 of record OY728146.1, on the reverse strand, counting down.
TATTCCATATAAAAGTTAATTGGTGCATAACAACAAATAAGTCTCAATGGAATTTTAATTGAGACAAAATCTCTTACCTTGAGTCTAACATGTCACTTGTGTCTTTATATTCCAAAATAATAATCTTATGTTAATTATTTTCCTTCTTTATAACATTTTTCATGACAATAATTACTTTTATCTCACTTATTATAATTTTTTAAACAACTATGTAAATAATTATGTTTACATTGGGTGTTTTGACCAAATTCGGTTCATGTGTAAAAACTACATTGGTAGGTCAACTAGGTCAAAGGGGTAATTATATAAACATATCTATAATATTATTCATGAAATAATTATCATATTTATACATAAATTATACTTTAAAAACCAATCATGAAATATGGTTATGAAAAATCAACCAACATTACAATCAAGGAGACGGTAGATTGTACGTACACATGAGTAACATTCCCATTTTTCAAAGTTCATTATGGAAAGAAGGTAAGTAACATTATAACTTTCCATAATTATAATTATATCATAAATATTATTTTTTAATCATATATAATTATATATTGAATTCTGGGGATGTAAAAGGAATCACATCACGTCGGGGAGGTGGTACTTCATACATCCATGAACGACATCATCACTTTTTGGTGTGTGAAAAGGGTGATAATGAACATGATGCATTATATCTATAGAAACATAATTATGTCATCAATATCATATATATTTAAAAAATTTAAAATATGTTTAATTAATACCATTCTTATTATGTTCCATGTAGTTTGTTAGCCCATCACATCGCTTTGAAGAGGTGATAGTCCAAACGTCCACAAACAATGTTGTTATATTTATGCAAAAATGGAATGTATAAGGTTATTTGTTATAAAATAATTATATAAGAATAAGGTAATAATAATTATCATAAATATAATATATAAATATTGTGTACATTATAATTATTATCCATGAAAGTTGATAAAGGAAAAATGAAAGACGTCATTCTGCGTGGTTGTAGTTCATCATACACATAAATGGTAACTTCATTACCCATTATATGAAAGTGTGTGTAAGTGTAGGTAGAAACCTTAATAGAAAAACATATAATTATATTTATGATACTTGTGGTATTATTAAATAGTGGAATAAGAATAATTGAAATAGTGGAGAAAGAAATAAAACTAAAGATCTTGAGGAAGGATGTTACCTATTATTAAGTTAACTCTATTTGGTTTGAACTAAAGGGCTTACTTTTATGGATTTATTTCCAATTTTAGGATTCTAGGTTTATGGTAGTGATGCTGAAAATCTATTTTTTATATATTGGTTAATCCAATGTGGCTTTATAGTTTTGATTAAGGGGAAGAGGGCTTACTTTTTTATAGTAGAGGAGGAGTGACATTATTATGAATACCGAATGGGAGGTCTTCCTTACCTCATGTACTTACAAAATGTAAAAATAACGGATTTAAGGGGAATTTTTTTCTATTAAAACCACCACCATTAAAAAATAGGTCTATTTTTATAATTTTGTTCATTAACTTCTAAGATTAACTAATTTAATCATTTTAGTTTTTATTAAAGTACCTAGTCTTATAACATAAGTAATTTAACCATTAATAAAAAATTAAAGTGAGATTTATTAGAAATTACAGACCCATTATATTATAAATATGATATCTAATTTTTAAAATAAAAATCCCATGTGTGATGGAAATTAAATTTAAAATAAATGCATTCAACGTGAAAAAACATTGCTTTAACATGGATCAGGCTAACAATGTGTTTACAATCTAGGGGTCAACATGTTAATTATAAAAAATAAATTCATCCATTAATAGACCATATTTAATATTTTTTAACAATTAAAAATTACTTTGAATAATATAATATCTTTTATTAATTTTAAATCATTTAATAAAATATCATTTAGTGTAGAATAACATTAATGTCTATTTTGAAATTATTTATTTAATTTTAATTTAAAAATATAAAAACAATTTTGGATTTAAAAAATAATAACTTTATATATTCATTACATGATATATTAATATAAAAAATAACTAAAAACAATAATTCAATAAATTTACTTCACTTTAAATTTTTATAGTATCATTTATTTTAGTTAATTATTACCTAAATAATCACCATGTTTGCATTTATTAATAATTTTAAGTAACTTATTCATCTGTAAAAATTAATGATAAATTATTATGATAAAAATAACCCATTTATATTTCTAAAGGAAATTTATAACTGAAAATATTGTGATTTTTTCATATCTCAATGTTTTACAAATGTTAAAGGTAATTGAGGTTCTATTTTTTTATCTTTTTCCTTACATAACTTATCATATAGGGGCATTTCATGAAAATTTGTCCCAATAACTAATAAATTAGAAACAATAGGCGATAAGGTCAAACTATTTGAATTCAATGGAATTTTTACAAGTTTCTAGGACATTTTGGAACATAAGATAAAGGTTTAGTCCCTTGTTAAGCTTAATTTTACCTTAACCACTGTAATTAATTTTTATTTATTTTACTAATATTTTAGGTAAAAATAATAATTTTATCTTATTAGACCAGAAATATCATACTGATTACAAAATTTTGTATCAATTTTTCAAAATTCAATTCCTAGAAGTGCCTAAATTAAGTTAAACGTTAATCCTATAGACGTTGTGTAACACCCTGACCCCTCTAGACCGAATCCGGTGAATTACTTGTTACATTAGAATGGTTATAAATAATTAAATCCCTAATTAATTATCAATTTAGTTTTCTTGAAGAAACTAGATACATATATGTAACTCAAATTACATTGGGAAAGGTTACAAAATAAAATACATAACAAAAACTAAAAACTGCATCAATATAAACTCAATAAATAATATACTCTTCATAACCTGTTGAAGGTAAAAAAATAAAAGGGGTGAGCTCAAATTCATATTAAGGGTTCAAAATAGAAGAATAATGAATTGAATAATAAGTTAATCATAAAAAAAATTACATAATCAATATGGCATGGTGAATAAATGCAAAACACAGGCTATTAATAAACTGAGTATGAAACTGCATCCATAGATTTTTTTCATATTGAAAACCTCATGGATATTAATAAATAAAAATGAATAAATATATATGATTATTAATTTTATATCACTTATATGAAACTTGAACCCATAATAACATCAAAACTATTTAATTCTGTGGGTAGAAACCTGTCTGATTTTTGGAAACAAACTAGAAGGGTTTATCACTAACTGATTTGTCTCATGAGACTTGTCGATGCATCAAGGGGGTATAGTGGGCCCAGAACACCACTAAAAGTAAAAATAATTATTTATACATAGATTTTATACAAGTACAATCTTCCTTCTCAATATCAGTATAGAGTAGAGGATACCGATTCATCAATATTTCCATAGTTAAAACAACATGCTAAATAAACAATGCATGTAAAAGGGTATACAACTTAAGAAAATACTCATATCCATGAAACCAGAATATGTATATATAATATATTTACAATTTAAAATTAAAAATTATCTCAAATGGATATTAGATACACCACATAATAAAAATTAGGTGCGTAATACCAAGTAACTGACAATGAAATTGAATTTGAGACAAAGTCCCTTACCCTGTTGTAATCAATCGAGTCATATGAACAAAAACTAATAACCACCAAATCAATCACAAAATACCATGACTATAAATATAATCCAACTAATATATTTCAAAATTCAGTACACAATACACCATATGAAATAAATAAGTGGTGAATAGTTGAAATCTCAGGAAAATGAAAGGGAGATAAGATACCCCTTACCTTATCCTCGACTGTGTTCTTCGTTTGTTTTAATGACCTGAATAATCAAATTTAGATTCATTAATTTATAATTACAGAACCTCAAATACATTTAATTTATTTATTATAACCTTATTATGTTCATTCATGTCCCTTTTATGGGTTTAAAAGGTTCAATTTTATTGTTTTGGAAGTATTTTCTCCCTTGGTTTTCATGATCCGTTTATTTGTATTCATGAATTGAAGTTCATTTGATGTGTGGTTAAATATCCAGAATTTTTAGTATATCTTATTAATTAAATTATAGATATATAAATGATATTATAATTATTTTGGGTTATATACCATGATGATGATTCATTAGTTAATAGTTGATTACAAACGTTTGGATTAGCTTGGCAGTTTTGTTCAAAATGAACTTGTTTTGTATTACTATTTTATATTATGAGTGTGTAAGGATTACAGAACATTTAATAAGGTAATATATATATATATATATATATTATCTTTTTCAACCATTAAAAAGGTTTAATTACCAGTTGTCAATATTTTAATAGAAATTGAGAACCAGTCGTCCTTGAATGTGATCAATTAACACATCTCGGACGGTGTTTTCATTTTTAGTATAAGAGGAGTGGGAAATATAGATGATGATGAAATATTCCATTAGAATAATAAAATTCCATTACATGTAGTTTACTGGAATTATCATATAATTTGAATGATTGTATATGAGAAAATAAGTATAATAGAAAGGAACTCAAAATAGAAGAAAATTGAGAAATCTCTTACAAAAATTTGGCAGCCTAACAAAGTCACTTAAAATTTCATAAAATAGTATGGTGAGAGAAAGGGGTATCTCATCACTCTTACATAATATTGGAAGTAAGAGGGATATGGAATTAAATTTACCAACATAATCTAAATTAAATTTAAAAATATTAACATAAAATTAAAGAAAAAAAAGAAAACTAAAGAGGTTGTTTACCTCGTGATCTCTTCTCCTTGAGATCCTTCTTAAGGTATTTGGTTTTGGCCTTTTGGTAAGACTAGAAGCTCTCGGACATGGGGAAGAGTATTGGGAGAAGTATTGGGTAGAACCTAGGTAAGTCTCAATCATTGAGAGGTGTGGTAGGAAGAGGGGAACGAGGGTGGTATTTATAATAGAGGAGACGAGGTATTTTTCATTATTATAGTCATTATTATAATAATTTTGCTCAAGACGATGAATAATATAAATTAATGTTACCAAAAATAGTAATAATATAATTTTAGTTCGAACCAAGTGGTCTTAAATCACTTATGATGACATAAATAGTGTATTTTACTGGTAATTTTAATATATGGTATTTTACCATATTTTACTATTCATAAAAAATTCTAGAATTTCAGGAAAATCCAAAAAATTCACCCCAACTATTTTTCGATGTGTAGAATTCAAAAAAAACTCCATTTTTCAAAAATATTTTTATAAATATTTTTATTTCAATTTTAAATAAAATCGTAGTTAATTCAAAAAATAATAATTTTAAAGGTATAATTAGTTTCATATCACATTAAAAAATTAATTAAGATCTCATTATCTTATTACCTTATGAAAATAAAATATTATCATTATTTAATATTCATAAGGTTCATATTACTATTAAAATTACAATTTATAAGAGTATGTTACTATTCATCAAAAATCAAGTTGGTTCTCTCAGAATCCAAATGACTTATTGGTCACAACTCCAGATGACTGTTTTTTGAAATTCAAAACATAGAAGTGGAAAATTTATGTTTAATGGCTAGGTTATGACTATCTTCTAAATAACCAAGTGTTGTTTTAAAGTTAAATAGTGCTTTATGAAATATAGTCTATGAATAGAATTTTTTTAAGAGAAGTGTACCATAAAATGTTTCGAGTGTTATATTATTCTCTCCTTTAGAAATTTCATACCTCAAATTTTATGTAGAAAGACCACTAAAAAGATCTGGGGGTTATTCTTCATAACATCCTCTGATTCCCACATTGCTTCCTCCATCTTATGGTTCCTCCAAAGAAACTTTACCAGAAGAGTCATTTGATTTCGCAATACTTGTTCTCTGGTATCAGGAATCTTGATTGGATCCTCACAATAAGATAGATTAGGATCAAGTTATATTTCTTCATATGTGAGTACATGTGTTTGTTCTGTCATGTATTTTCTTAACATTGATACGTGTTACACATTGTGAACATTGGAGAGACTTGGCGGCATTACCAAATGGTAAGCTACGACTCCAATTCAATTCATAATTTCAAAAGGTCTGATGTACCTGGGACTTAATTTACTCTTCTTAATGAATCGTATAATACCCTTCCATGGAGACACCATTATGAAAACATTATCTTCTTTTCAAAATTCCAAATCCTTCCTTCAGTTATCAGTGTATCTCTTTTGCTACTTTTAGCTGTTTTGATATGTGTTTGGATAATCTTTACCTTTTCCATTGTTTCCTCAATAAGTTCTGGTCATACAAGATTTATTTCACCAACAACTTCCTAGCAAGTTGGATTAAGACATCGCTTTTCATATAAAGCTTCATATGGTTCCATCTAAATACTTGAATGGAAGCTATTGTTATAGTAAAATTCTATGAGAGGTAAATACTGATCCCACATACCTTTAAATTCAAGTGAAAAAGACCTCAACATGTCTTCCAAAGTTAGAATAGTCCATTTTTATTGTCCATAAGTTTGTGGGTAGTAGGCAGTTCTCAAGCAAAGATCAGTATCTAGGGCCTTCAGAAATTTTTTCCAAAATTATGATGTAAAATGGGGATCACAATCAAAAATAATTGATAAGGATTCACCATGCCTGAATAGCCCGAAGGCCTTCATTTTTATTGATGATCAAAAATGACCCATATCGCATCATTCCTTCTTGGAGTCTTTGGTATCCCCATGACAAAGTCCATAGTAATATCATCACATTTCCACATAGGTATAGGAAGGGGTTTCATGACTCCTTCAGGATGTTGTCTTCCAGTCTTCACCTATTGACAAACCAAAAATCTCGAAACATAATCAGAAATATCTCTCTTCAGGTTGTCCCACCAAAAATGTTCATTTAGATTTATATACATCTTTATGTTACCAGGGTGTATAGAGAAATTAGAGCTATGATCATCATCCAATAGTTCCATCTTTAGCTCAAGAATAGTCGGAAGAAAGAGTCTCTTTCCAAATTTCAAAATTTCACATTCATATACGAAGTCAATCAAATTCCCATCATTTACAGCATTAATTTTCTTTTGAAACTCCTCCTCATCAGTCTAAGAAATTTTTTTCCTTTTCAGTAAAGAAGTTTTGGAAATCATTTGAAAAAGTAGTTATGTGTTACCTTTCATGATAATTCTCATATCCATCTTTACTAGATCCATGAACATAGGATCCGTTTCAACTTTCATCTTGTTCAAAATTCCGTGGTATTTTATACTCAATGAATTTTCCACCTTATTTTATTTTTCAGGGTAGTAGTGTATTGAACAGTCATAATATTTGAGTAACTCAATCCATATCTGTTGTCACATGTTGAGTTCTTTTTGTGTAACAATGTATTTCAAACTCTTTTGATCCATGTATATCTCACATTTTTCACCATACAAATAATATCTCCATATTTTCAAAGAAAATATTATGGCTGATAACTCAAGAAAATGAGTTTGGTAATTTTGATCATGAGTCTTCAACTGCCTTGATGCATGAGAAATAACTTTATCATTTTGCATAAGGATGTAACCCGATCCATTCTTTGATGAATCACTGTATATCACAAATCTATCATTTCCTGATGGAAGAGTAAAAATTGGAGCATTGACCAGTCTTATATTCAATTATTCAAATCATTCTGTACATTATTTTGTATATAGTAACTTAACCCCTTTATGTGTGAGCTTGGTTAGCGGGTTAGCCAGTCAGGCGAAATTATGAATGAAACGCTGATAGTAACCTGCTAAGCCAATAAAACTGCATACCTTGGTTATATTTATTGGTTTGGGCCAATCTTGGATTGCCTTTGTTTTAGTAGGATCAACTAAGATTCCATCCTTAGAGACAATATGGCCTAGAAAAGAAACTGATTGAAGCTATAATTCACACTTTCTTAACATCCCATCTAATTCATTTCTTTTAAGAGTTTTCAGAATAATCTGAAAGTGATTCTCATGGTCTTCATAACTTTTGGATTATACTGGGATATTATTGATAAATACTACAACAAAGTTATCAAGATATTCATTGAAAACTCTATTCATTAAATCCATGAAAATTGAGGGTGTGTTAGTTAGCCCAAAAGGCATCACTATAAACTTGTAATGCCCATATCTGGTTCGAAATGTTGTATTAGGAATATCTTCCTTCCTCACACATTAGTAATTATATCCAGATCTAAGATAAATATTCAAAAAATATTGGTCTCCCTGATGTTGATCAAAAAATCATCAATTTGTGGAAGAGAATACTTATTCTTTATTGTAATAACCTTGATTTAACTGTAATCAATGAATATCCTCATGGATCCATCTTTCATCTTAACAAAGAGGATAGGGGATCCCCATGGAGAAACACTAGGTCGATAAATACTTTGTCACTCAATTCCTCTAGTTGTTTATTTAAATCCACTAATTCCACAGTGGTGTTTCTATAGGGAGTATTTGATATAGGTCTTGAACCAGGAATTAAATCAATATAGAACTCAACTTCCTGCTCTGGAGGATGTCCAAGTAAATCCTGTGGAAATATGTTAATGTATTCTTTCACTATATTCATATCTTCAATTTGAGTATTTCTTTCCTCTCCCATAGATATTGGGTTCTCTTCCCCTCAAAGAATTGAATTCAATAGAGCTACTAGGGGTGGATCTAGATAGAAATCAGATGGTGAGGTTTCTACTCAAAAGATAAGGGATTCTACACCATTTTAAAAAAATTGTAACTTATTTTTTCTTTCAATAAATATCCGCATTATAGTTTGATACCCAATTCATACCGATAATTATATCAAATTTGGTCATTGGTATGATGATTAGGTTAGAAACTAAAGTATGTTTATGGGTCATGAGGGGGACTGATCGACATTCCTTTGTTGTGATGATACAACCCTTATAAGTTTTGATAGAAAAATCCTTTATTAAATCAAATTGGACATGTCTAATTTTCATGGAAAACTAGGAAGATATAAATGAATGTGATGATCCAGAATCAAATAAATCATTGTCTAATTTTTAGGAAACAATTAAAGTACCTTCCACCACATCATTAAGAACTTCAACCTCCACGATTGTAATCGTATAAGCTCTCCCTTGCAATCTTGGGATTCTTTAAGGAATGTTTCTTTGGCACTTAGGACACTCATTGGCACAGTGTTCAATCTCTCTACAATTTTACCATTGAACATCATAAAATTGTTTCTTCCCCTTGCATTCATTAGATCAATGACCCTTTTCTCCACACTTACAGTAGAATCCCATGCCTTTCAAGAATTTCTCGAGATTATTATTTCCACAATTATCAAATGAAAGGAATTTCTTCATTCCCTTGTTCTTTTTTGACTCTTTAACTTTTCCTTAGTTATCAGAGTACCTCTTTTTATCTTGGTTTCCCATTAAACAAACTTGTTCTAGAAAATTCATTCTCTGTTTTGATGGCACTCGATACAATTTCATCATATGATGAAAATGTTTGAGAAGCTACTTCCTTTGAAAGATTTGGATTAAGACCTTTAAAGAAAGTATCAATCTTATCTTCTACGTCTTGTACATAATCTATGACATACCTGGCTAGTTTTGTAAAGGTAGCCTCATAATCCACAACACTATCTTCTTCCATTTTCTTTAAGCTAAGGAATTTACTCTTCATTTCGGTTCGTTACTCATGAGTGAAATATTTTTCAAATAATATTTCCTTAAAATTTATCCTTTCCATATCATATATTTCTTCTTCCTCAGTTGTATTCTGGATCAAGAACCACCATTGATCAACATCACCCATGATACAATATACTTCCATTACTACCTTTTCATTTTCTTTGCATCTTAATACCTTGAATATCTTATCAAGGGCTTGATTCACTGATCAGAAACCAATGAATTAGCAGGCCCACTGAAATATGGGGGCTTCCACTACATGAAACAATCCAACATAGGTGTGGCATGGTTATTCGTCACAACCTGAGTAAATTGTCCCAATATGGTTATGATTTGATCTGCTCCAACATTGAAAGTGTTGACTTGATCAGTGGGGAGATCCCTACATTACCCACAGTATTTATTCCCCTTATTCCAATAGGAACCATTTATAAATAATGGAATACACTGTATTAGGTTATGAATCTCAAATTTAAAATCACTTAACATAGATTGAAATTCAATTCATAAATAATCTCTTAAACATGGTTTCTCTGAGGAAAAATTTACATTAAAATCCTTTATAATGGCTTGTAAAGAAAATTTGAATTATCATAAGAATATCCCCTAGGAGTGTCAATACCAAGAGTATTGTGAGTCCCATTGTCATGCACCAGGATACCCTAGGTCAATCCCAAAACTCATTGTCGTAGTTTTAACTCCTGAGTACCTATGTGCCAAATCCACCTCTACCTATCTGTATCAATACATAGATGTATTTTCTAGAAATATCCATATAATATATTCCTTAACAAAATTCCAAGACGTTCTTTTATGTTTCTCCTCAAATACCACCTTAGGGATTTGTTCCCTAATCTACATTTTCAAATCTAGTTTTCAAGTTTTCCACTAAACTTCCTCTAATACCAACTGTAACACCTCAACCACTCTAGACCAGATATGGTGAATTACTTGTTACATTTTCATGGTTATATTGAATGAAATACCAACGGAATGATCAATTTAGTAGTCTTGAAGAAACTAGATACATATATCTAACTCAAATTACATTGGTAAAGGTTAAAAAATACAATAAATAACCAAAACTAAAAACTGCATCCATAGAAACTCAATAAATGATCTTCTCTTCATATCCTATCAAAGGTAAAAAAAATGAAAGGGGTGAGCTCAAATTCTCAGTAAGAATTAAAAATAGAAAAATCATGAATTTAATAATAAGTGAATCATAAAAAATTTGACATAATCAATATGGAATGGTGAATAAACGGAAAACATACACCATTAATAAACTGAGTATGAAACTGCATCCATAGATTTTTTTGTTGGTCGGAGTGGACACTCAAGAGGGGGGTGAATTGAGTTCCAATTAAAAATTTTTGTTGAAAACTTTAAGATTAAATCCCCCAAATTGAAAAACAGCCCAGTCAATTAAGGCAGTAGAGATATAGGTGACTTATTGTTCAACAGGTTTCTCTAAGGTTGATTAATCCTCAGTAAGGTTAGTTTGATGACTAACTTTACTTTTGAAACAAGTTTACTAACCAAATCTCTTATACACACTAGCCAAAATTGACTATCAGAGTATATGCATAAACAGATTTCTTGTTAAAAAGAAAGAAGCACAGCGGATAAAAGAAAAGGAAAAGAGTAACAAGCTATTTCAAACAAGAGGTTCAGTCTTAAGCTAAGACTTAGTCCTCTTCCACTTGGTGATCACCTGCCACCAAGCAATTTTATAAAAAAGGATTGATACACAGCCTGTATCGGGCTTTACAACAGTTTTCACAAACTGTCCAGGTTTAACAACCTCTGCCACAGTTATATGTGGGAAAACAAATGACCAAGCCACACCAGGCTTCTTCCACAGTTATACGTGCGTAACAAATGTAAAAAGGTTTGGGATAGGGATTTTCTGTATCCCTCAGTTTAAGCACAGAAGACAGTGTGTGTAACACTAACACACTGCTCACAAATGTAAAACACTTAAACACAGTAGAGCAAGAGATAGAAAAAAGAAGGTTTAGAGTGCTCTATAGTGTTGGAAGATCAGTTCTGGACTCATAGGAATGAGTGACTTGAAGCTTTGGTCCTTTTTCTGTAAGTTGACACTAAAACAGAGTGTCGTGATTTCCAGACTTCCAGATGTTCAAGTGATCAGCTTCTTTGAGTTTGAGTGCTTCACAGCATGGCTTTTAGGAGATGGTTCTTTCAGTCGGTTCACTTGAGACTCTTTTGTTCTTCAGAATGAATGCTCGAGAGTTCTTCTTTTTGTGTATATGCGTATCTCCTTCTCAGTTGTAGATGTTAGACTCTATGTGTCCTTACTCTATTCTTGTTCGTGTATGTCACTGTTCTTTTCATTCAATTCATTCCCATCTTCTTGAATGCTTCTCTCTTCTTTTTATACTCCTCCATATATGCCCTTTTTGTTCACCCGAGGCAGACAAGATAAATAGTCTTGAGTTACACATGCGATCTTCCTCGTACATTGTATTATTTCTTGATATGTCTGCAAATATCAATAAATAATGTTAGGTGTATTAATTTGTCTAGACATGACCGTTAGATTAGTATTAAACAAATTGGTAAAGAAGAAAAAGTGGAAATATAATAATAATAGATTGGTCGAGAATGTATGTCACTGTGGACTTCAACTGTGGACTTCCTTCTGACTGCTGACTTCAACAAAAGGCTTGCTGTCTGTAGGCTTGCAATGGTAGATTTTACTCCATGTAACTGTAGCCTCTCTAACTGTAGACTTGTAATATCAAATTTGTAGAACTGTAACCTTTGTCAACTGTAGACCTCGATCATCAGTAGACTTAGTCGACAGAAGCTGTCTAACTGTAACCTTGACTGTAGACTTATGACTGTAGGCTTGTTCGACTGCGAACTTGTTCCAACTGTAGACTTGTTCGACTGTGAGCTTGAGTAGAGAAAACTTTGAACAGAAGTCTTGTAACTGTGACCTTCGTCTGTGAGCTTTGACAATAGATAGCGGTAGAATCATGAATGTAAGCTTGTATTAGTCTTCGACTGTAACCTTGTAACTGTGAACTTATTGCAACAGTAACTTAAGGTGACAGTTAGCTGTAACTGTGACTTTGAAAAGAAAACTCTGACTGTTAGCTAACAATACTAAACTTATGTAAATACTACTGTAAGCAGTGTGTTAATACATCATAATCAATGTTTAATACATCATAATCAATGTTTAAGCATGATTTGGGATTATCAAAATAGGTGATTCCAACAATCTCCCCCTTTTTGATAATCACAAATTATGTTAGTATGGAATGAAATATAGATGTATCAGAGAGAAGTGTGCAAAACACAGTATTAGCAATATGAGCACAAAAATTAGGTATAATCTTCAAGGATTTCTCCCTCTTTGTATAGGTTCATTTCTATTCATTTCTCCCCCGAGTTTTCCCTATTTCTCCCTATTTCTCCCCCGTTGTGATTAACAAAAAGAAAGACAGAGAGAGAGAAAATAAACATTGTATTAATAAGGAGAACATTACATGACCCAAAACGTGAATACATGATCCCTATCAAAAAAACATAAACAGACTCAAGCCTCTTCATCTGTAGGTAAGGGATCTTTTCCTTTGGAGGAAGAAGATGGAGCAGTAGGTGAAAGATCAACAGGCTTAGGAATTGTAGCAGGAATGTCTGGGGTTGGAGACAGGTAGGGCAGGAGGAACTATAACAGGTGTGCAGTCCACATGAAGAAAAGGTAGGAGCAGATTCCTGAAATCCATGATGATGTTTCCTCCTCTGTCCATGGCAGATAAGAAGTCATTTTTGTTTTCCAAGAATTTATCCAAAGCCGGGGTCAACTCTCGTAGCTTGCTAACTTGTTCTTTGAAATCTTGAGTTACAGGAGGCAGCTTCATAGTTTCTAGCATGAGCTTGAAGTGATGGTTCAACTGATGCTTGGTGAAAATCCGATCAAAGTAAGAATCCACTTTACTTTTGATGGCCTCCTGAGAAGCAGTAGCAGCCTGCAGGTGCTCACGAACAAAGCCACTGAATTCTCTTGTAGTAGCAAGGATCTGTAGGTCTGATGTGTCATTTGCACGGGCCTGAGTAAGCTCTTCTCTGAGCAGGCTTCTAAACTGCTCAAGGTCTACAGGAGAGCTAGATGAAGGAAGGGACTTGACTGAGAATGCCACTGTCTCCTTGAAAGACTGAGTCAGATTTCCAATCACTTTCTGAATGACAACATCCTGATTGCTAAAGTGTTCTTTTACTGATTTCTTGAAAGCCTCAAATACTTCCACAAACTGCTTGACCACTTCTTTGATGTATCGAATCTCACTGGCCACTTGTGTCTGAGAACTGCTCAGGGTAGTTAAAGAAGAAACTGATTGTCTGAGGGCCACTACTGCTACAGTCCAGCTTTCAATTTGAGTGTGGCACACTTTCATTTCATCCATCACTTCTTTGATTGGACTTCCCACAACACATCCTAGAGATAATTCTAAGGATTGTTCTACATTTTTCAGCTCATCAAAAAGACTGGTTTTCAATTCAACAACAGACTGTCTGATGGTCTCCTTCATTTCATTCTTTAAGGATTCAAGGTCTTCCTTCGTGGCCAATCTTTCAGTTTCTAACACTGGAGAGCTGTTAGTTAGGATAACTGGATTTCTTGGTGGTTGGTTTTCCTCATCTGAATCCTCATAATTGAGTCCTAACACAATGTATCCTGGATCTGAGGTCCATCCTTCTATATCATACAGTACAGAGACTGAACCAAAACGCTCCCCCTCACTTGGAGCTCCTTCCTGAACATTTTCCACTATCTGTTCGACTCTGGGTAACTCTAAGTTCTCTTCTGTTGCTCTAGCAGGTTCCATACTTGCTTCCTCTGTAGGTTCAGCAGTGAGGTTAGCCTCCCTCTCTGTTGAGTCATCAACCACTTCCATGACAACAGTAGTAGAGACCACTCCTGCTACCTGGTCAGACACTGACTTGTCTGTATACCCTATCAGAGGGCTCATACTAAGTTCTTCTGTTTCTTTACCACTGATCTCCTCTTCATCTTCTGCAACAGTTTCTTGATTTTCATTTGAAACTCCAACCTCTTCTGCTTCGACTGTATCATCCTCGTCAGAGGTGTCCTTGACAAAATATTGAGATTATTCTTCTTCTTCTTCTGTAGATTCAGTCTCACTGTCTCTTAGTACAGGTTCTCTACTAGGTAGTTCTTTTGGAGGGCTTGCTGCTCCAAACGCCACTGTCCTGACAGGACTGTGAGTAGTCTCAGGATCACTCCCTTCATCAATTGGGGTGTTCTCTCTTGCAGAGTCACCAACTACTGCAGTCTGTTCATCATCTGAGTATACAGTTTCAGGCTCATCAGGCTTTAAGCCTGGATCTCTCCTATCTCTCGGTCTAGAGGGATGAGTAGAAGGGCTAAATTTCTCATAGATTCTCTCCTCATCATTCACCCATGATTTCTTCCAGGGATTCCAACTGATCCTCATGAATTTGCAGATTACTTTCGAGATACATACACTGTTCTTTGCCACTATCAACTCTTCCTGACTTCCAGCTGCACCTTTCACTTTCAGCATTACCGAAATGAGTTTAGCATGAAACAAGGCACTTGATTTTGAGCTTGCCTTTATCATGTCCTCCATCTGAGCCATCAGCAACCTACAAAGGTTGACCTTCCTTCTATGTTTTAATAAGTACATCAAGTAAATATCCTGGTGCTTCAGAGTTGCAAAATCTCCTCTTCTAGGACTCAGTACATGCTGAATAAACTTAAACAGAAGCCTGTCCTCACCACTCATTTCAGCAGCAATAATCTTTCTTACTGTGCCATCACCTGTCAGTTCTTCCAGAGTCGTCTCATGATCAAAGATTCCACTATTTGGAGGAGCCGCTCCAGAATAGTAGTTGTAAATACCCTCATGAGGAACTCTTAAACATACAGCCCATTCAACGGATAAAAAACTGACTTCATTGCCGTTTAATCTGGATACCAGTCTATGCAGATCATCCTCTTCCTCGAACTGTAGATATTCATAGAATTCCTTCACCAGCTTCGGGTAGTACGGTCCATTATTTTTTGCGAAGCATTCAGTCCATCCTTGCTCATTAAGCACTGCCAATACTAATGATCTGCTCGATAAAATCCACTCTTCACTTAGCTCCTTCTCAGCAACTATTTCTCTCTTAGTCAGATGTGGATTAACAGGTCTTATCGAGGCGTTCCCGGTGCCAATGGATTTTACTTGAGTCCTCTTCGGCATTGGTGCATCTTCATTGACAGTCGGGGGTCGCTTTGTTCTGGCCATTGGAACTGAATGAGGTTTCGAGGTTCGGTTGAAGGTTTAGGGTTTAGGACTTGAGAGAGCAAGGGTCGAGATGAGTGGATTGAGATATGTTCGATGTTCTAAATTTTATCATTTAGGGATTTAGAAATAAAGGTATAAAGAAAAGAAACGGTTCGAATTCCCGCAAAAATAAAATAAGGTTAAACAGGGAAACAACCTACAGAGAGATGTAACAGTGAGGTACACCGGTGAGGTCTAACTGTGAGGTTTCAACTGTGAGGTTTCAACTGTGAGGTTTCAACTGTGAGGTTTCAACTATGAGGTTTCAACTGTGAGGTTTCAACTGTGAGGTTTCAACTGTGAGGTTTCAACTGTGAGGTTTCAACTGTGAGGTTTCAACTGTGAGGTTTCAACTGTGCTATAATTAATCATACCTAACTCATGTTTGATGTAACTTAATCTCTCAGAATTCAAAGGCTTTGTAAAAATATCAGCTAACTGATGTTCAGTGCCAATGAACTCAAGAGTGATATCACCTTTTTGATAATGATCCCTCAGAAAGTGATGTCTCACATCAATATGTTTTGTCCTAGCATGAGATACTGGATTTTTTGAAATGTTAATAGCACTTGTATTGTCACACCTTATATAGACATGTTTTAATTGATATCCATAGTCTAGTAAAGTGTGTTTCATCCACAATATTTGTGCACAACAACTACCAGCAGCTATATACTCAGCTTCGGCAGTAGACAATGCAACAGAATTCTGCTTCTTACTACACCAAGATACTAGTGACTTGCCTAAAATGTGACATGTTCCAGAGGTGCTATTTCTATCTAACTTGCAGCCAGCAAAATCAGCATCAGAATAACTTAATAAATCAAATGATTGTCCTTTTGAATAAAATAATCCCAAATTGGGAGTATGTTTTTGATATTTGAAAATCCTTTTAACAGCAGTCAAATGAGACTCTTTTGGATTGGCTTGAAACCGAGCACACATGCATACACTGAACATGATGTCAGGTCTGCTGGCAGTAAGGTACAGTAGACTACCTATCATACCTCTGTAATTGGTTTGATCCACTGGTTCACCAGTTTCATCACTGTCCAACTTGCAAGTGGTGCTCATAGGTGTATTACTGCCTTTGGTGCCATCCAAAGAAAAAACGTTTTAGAAGATCTTTAATATATTTACTTTGGTTCAAAATAATACCATTTTTATTTTGAAAGATCTGAAATCCAAGGAAAAATTTGAGTTCTCCCATTAAACTCATTTCAAACTCATTTTGCAATATTTTTGAAAAATCAACACATAAAGAATTTTTAGAAGATCCAAAAATAATATCATCCACATAAATTTGTACTATTAAGACATCTTTAGAAATCCATTTAATAAAAAGAGTAGGATCAGCTATCCCTTTAGTAAATCCTTTCGAAATAAGAAAAGAGTTGAGCCTGTCATACCAAGCTCTTGGAGCTTGCTTTAAACCATATAAAGCTTTAGATAGTTTAAAAACATGATTAGAAAAGTGGGGATTTGTAAAACCAGGAGGTTGTTCCACAAATACATCCTCAATTATATATCCATTTAGAAAATCACTTTTAACATCCATTTGATATAGTTTGAAATTCAGATGAGCAGCATAAGCAAGTAATATCCTAATGGCCTCTAGTCTAGCCACGGGTGTAAAGGTTTCCTCATAGTCTATTCCTTCTTCTTGACTATACCCTTGTGCAACTAGCCTAGCTTTGTTTTTGATTATATTACCAAACTCATCAACTTTGTTTCTAAACACCCATTTAGTGCCTATGGTAAGAGTGTATTTAGGTCTTTCCACTAATTCCCAAACTTTGTTTCTTTCAAACTGATTTAGTTCTTCTTGCATAGCCATTACCCAGAATTCATCACTGATAGCATCATTGACATTTTTGGGTTCAAGCTGTGAAAGAAAAGCTTGATGTTCAACCTGATTTCTTAGAGAAGCTCTAGTTTGTGTTCCTCTATCAAGATTACCAACAACATCATCTAAAGGATGATTCTTTAGAATCCTAGTTGATTTGGTAAAGGTTGAACTAGAGATTTCAGGTTCATTTATAGGTTCGGGTTCCACAGAGGAAGATTCTGGAAAAAGTCCAGAACTGGATGTTTTTATTACAGGTTCTTTAGATTTTTCATTTAGGTCCAGAACAGATAAGTCTTCTTCAACATCTTCAAGAGAAGTTTTAGACTCATGTGGATCAGTTTCATCAAACTTGATGTGAACAGATTCTTCCACACATTTGGTTTTCTTATTGAACACTCTATAGGCTTTACTAGACATAGAGTAACCCAGGAAAATTCCTTCATCACTTTTTGGAGCAAATTTATCAAGATTATCTTTAGTATTCAGAATAAAGACTTTGCAACCAAAAACTCTAAAGTAATTAACCTTAGGCTTCCTATTATTCCACAACTCATAAGGGGTTTTCTTAAGAACCGGTCTAATCAAGACTCTATTAATAACATAGCAGGCTGTATTTACAGCTTCAGCCCAAAAGTAAACAGGCAGGTTATATTCATTAAGCATAGTCCTTGCAATTTCTTACAGGGTTCGGTTTCTTCTTTCCACTACACCATTTTGTTGAGGTGTCCTAGGAGCAGAAAAATTGTGAGCATAGCCATTGTGTGAGCAGTAAGATTCAAATTCTTGATTCTCAAACTCACGGCCATGATCACTCCTCAAGGTCTTAATCTTAAGTCCACTAAGATTTTCTACAGACTTAGAGTATTTAACAAAGGAAGAGCAGGCTTCACTTTTGTGAGCTAGAAAGTATACCCAAGTATATCTAGAAAAGTCATCTACAAGAACATAAACATAGTGCTTCCCATTTAGACCTGAAATTCTTGATGGTCCAAACAAATCCATGTGAACCAGTTCAAGTGGTTGAGAAGTTAAAACTTCTTTCTTTGGTTTAAAAGAAACTTTGTGTTGTTTTCCCTTTTGACAGGGATTACACACTTTGTCATTTGGGAATTCAAGCTTAGGTAGGTCTCTAACTAGGTGTTTCTTAGAGAGTTTTCTAAGTGAGTGAATGTTGCAGTTTCCTAATCTCCTATGCCACAACCAAGACTCTTTATGAAAAGCATTTAAGCAAGTAACATTATGTTTAGCTAAAGTGTTTAAGTCAACAGCATAAACATTTTCATTTCTTAAGGCAGAAAATATTAAAGCATTTTTGGAATTATAAACATCACAAGAATTGTTTTCAAACTTGACATTAAAACCGTCATCACACAATTGAGAAATGCTAAGTAGGTTGTACTTAAGTCCATCAACAAATAAAACTTTGGAAATTAATACTGAGTCAATGTTACCAATCTGGCCTAAGCCGATGATTTTTTCTTTTGAGTTATCACCAAAAGTGACATATCCTCCATCAACCTTTATTAAGCTTTTAAAGCACGAATAGTCCCCAGACATGTGTCTTGAACATCCACTGTCTAAGTACCATACCTTCTTGTAATTGCTTTTCAAACATATTTCCTACAAAACAGATTAAACAGGAAATGACTTTGGTACCCAGATTTTCATGGGTCCAGATGTGTTAGCAATCAAGGATTTAGGTACCCAGATTTGTTTTATGGGTCCCATACAATTAATAGATGCAACAGATTTAGAGAGATATACTTTATTTGATCTACAACTATTTAAATAACCAGTTGAGGCATACGAATTTCCAAAACAGGAACTAGCAGGATTTTTTCCAGACTTGGGAATAAATCGGGTTTTAGTAAACTGTCTTTGTCCAGGTTGGTATCCCAAGCCAGTAGCATACTTAGGTGCAACTTGCTTTCCTAGCAGTTGGGTTAGAGTATCTTTTCCATTTGTGAATGTTTCTAAGTCCTTTCTAAGTTGTTCATTAGATAGTTTCAGTTCTATATTCTCCTTTAATAATTGAACATTTTTCTCTTTTTCTACATCAAGTGCAGACTTGACACTTGCAGTAAGAGCATGATGTTTCTTTAAAGACTTATATTTATCCTTTAGTTCATTACACGTTTCTTCCAGCATATTATAGTATTCAATCAATTCATCTTTAGACATATTTTCAGAATCAGAACCAGATTCTGCTTCACCTTCAGAATAATAAGAGTTTAAAGTGGGAGTGTCTAAGGTTACCTCAGATGTGTTTGTCAGGAAACATATATTAGCACGATTTCTTTCAGAATCACTGGATTCTGATTCACTTGTGCTGTCTTCTGAAGAACTCCAGGTGGCCTTCATATCTTTCTTATAATTCTTGTCCTTGTACTCATATTTCTTCTTGAATTTTAACTTAGGACAGTCAGCTTTGATGTGTCCTTTCCTTTTACATTCATAGCAAACTCTGTCTTCTTCTTTATCAGTTTTCTTCCAATCTTTCTTCCACTTACCTTGTCTATCATACTTACCCTTGTAGTTTGGTTTTCTGAAGAACTTCTTCTTCCTATAGAACTTCTTGAATCTCCTTGCTATTTGTGCCATCTCGGCATCACTGTCAGAATCTAAGTCTTCACTAGATGAGCTTTCAGTTGGTATATGCACTTTCTCCTTGTCTTTGCTCTTTGATGCAGTAGACTTAAAAGCTACAGATTTTCGTTTTGGTTCCTCATCTTCCTCTTTATTTACCTTGAGCTCTTCTTCGTACATCATCAGCTTACCAATTAACTCCTTGATAGGCAAAGTTCCAATATCACAGGATTCTCTAATTGAAACGGATGTGCCTCTCCATCTGTCAGGCATACATCTCAATAATCTCATGATTTTCTCCTTTGGTGGAAAAATATTTCCGAGTGAGCTCATTGTGTTGACTATCTCATTAAACCTGAGATACATATCAGAAATAGGTTCATCAGCTTTCATCTTAAAGTTATCATATTTGATAGTATAAGTATTTAACCGCATTTCCTTGACATTAGTTGTTCCTTCATGAGAAACAGCTAAGGTGTCCCAGATTTGAAAAGCAGTTTTACATGCAGAAATTCTATTGAATTCCTCATCTCCTAGAGCACAGTAGAGAGCATTCACAGCCTTACAATTATTATTGTAAGATACCTTAGTAGGTTCATCCCAAGTTATTCTTTCAGTTTCTGGAATCTTGTATTGAGACTCTATAGCAGTCCAAATATCAAAACCCATACTTTCCAAATGAATTTTCATTTTGAGCTTCTATTGGGCATAATTCACACCATTAAAGAAGGGTGGCCTATTAGTAGCAGCACCTTCTAGTCTATTATCCATAAGGAAATTTTAGAAAATGTTTTAAAGAGATAAAATTTAGAACTAACAGAAATTTAAGATCTTTTAGATAAAACTACAATCACAGTTTAAAAACAGAGAGTTAAAATAAAACTTTGAGCAAGTATAACAGAGATAAAAACTATCCTTTGATACCAAATGTTGGTCGGAGTGGACACTCAAGAGGGGGGTGAATTGAGTTCCAATTAAAAATTTCTGTTGAAAACTTTAAGATTAAATCCCCCAAATTGAAAAACAGCCCAGTCAATTAAGGCAGTAGAGATATAGGTGACTTATTGTTCAACAGGTTTCTCTAAGGTTGATTAATCCTCAGTAAGGTTAGTTTGATGACTAACTTTACTTTTGAAACAAGTTTACTAAACAAATCTCTTATACACACTAACCAAAATTGACTATCAGAGTATATGCATAAACAGATTTCTTGTTAAAAAGAAAGAAGCACAGCGGATAAAAGAAAAGGAAAAGAGTAACAAGCTATTTCAAACAAGAGGTTCAGTCTTAAGCTAAGACTTAGTCCTCTTCCACTTTGTGATCACCTGCCACCAAGCAATTTTATAAAAAAGGATTGATACACAGCCTGTATCGGGCTTTACAACAGTTTTCACAAACTGTCCAGGTTTAACAACCTCTGCCACAGTTATACGTGGGAAAACAAATGACCAAGCCACACCAGGCTTCTTCCACAGTTATACGTGGGTAACAAATGTAAAAAGGCTTCCATTGGGCATAATTCACACCATTAAAGAAGGGTGGCCTGTTAGTAGCAGCACCTTCTAGTCTATTATCCATAAGGAAATTTTAGAAAATGTTTTAAAGAGATAAAATTTAGAACTAACAGAAATTTAAGATCTTTTAGATAAAACTACAATCATAGTTTAAAAACAGAGAGTTAAAATAAAACTTTGAGCAAGTATAACAGAGATAAAAACTATCCTCTGATACCAAATGTTGGTCGGAGTGGACACTCAAGAGGGGGGTGAATTGAGTTCCAATTAAAAATTTCTGTTGAAAACTTTAAGATTAAATCCCCCAAATTGAAAAACAGCCCAGTCAATTAAGGCAGTAGAGATATAGGTGACTTATTGTTCAACATGTTTCTCTAAGGTTGATTAATCCTCAGTAAGGTTAGTTTGATGACTAACTTTACTTTCGAAACAAGTTTACTAAACAAATCTCTTATACACACTAACCAAAATTGACTATCAGAGTATATGCATAAACAGATTTCTTGTTAAAAAGAAAGAAGCACAGCGGATAAAAGAAAAGGAAAAGAGTAACAAGCTATTTCAAACAAGAGGTTCAGTCTTAAGCTAAGACTTAGTCCTCTTCCACTTGGTGATCACCTGCCACCAAGAAATTTTATAAAAAAGGATTGATACACAGCCTGTATCGGGCTTTACAACAGTTTTCACAAACTGTCCAGGTTTAACAACCTTTGCCACAGTTATACGTGGGAAAACAAATGACCAAGCCACACCAGGCTTCTTCCACAGTTATACGTGGGTAACAAATGTAAAAATGTTTGGGATAGGGATTTTCAGTATCCCTCAGTTTAAGCACAGAATACAGTGTGTGTAACACTAACACACTGCTCACAAATGTAAAACACTTAAACAAAGTAGAGCAAGAGATAGAAAAAAAGAAGGTTTAGAGTTCTCTATAGTGTTGGCAGATCAGTTCTGGACTCGTAGGAATGAGTGACTTGAAGCTTTGGTCCTTTTTCTGTAAGTTGACACTAAAACAGAGTGTCGTGATTTCCAGACTTCCAGATGTTCAAGTGATCAGCTTCTTTGAGTTTGAGTGCTTCACAGCATGGCTTTTAGGAGATGGTTCTTTCAGTCGGTTCACTTGAGACTCTTTTGTTCTTCAGAATGAATGCTCGAGAGTTCTTCTTTTTGTGTATATGTGTATCTCCTTCTCAGTTGTAGATGTTAGACTCTGTGTGTCCTTCCTCTATTCTTGTTCGTGTATGTCACTGTTCTTTTCGTTCCATTCATTCCCATCTTCTTGAATGCTTCTCTCTTCTTTTTATACTCCTCCATATATGCCCTTTTTGTTCACCCGAGGCAGACAAGATAAATAGTCTTGAGTTACACGTGCGATCTTCCTCGTACATTGTATTATTTCTTGATATGTCTGCAAATATCAATAAATAATGTTAGGTGTATTAATTTGTCTAGACATGACTGTTAGATTAGTATTAAACAAATTGGTAAAGAAAAAAAAGTGGAAATATAATAATAATAGATTGGTCGAGAATGTATGTCACTGTGGACTTCAACTGTGGTCTTCCAACTGTGGACTTCCTTCTGACTGCTGACTTCAAAAAAAGGCTTGCTGTCTGTAGGCTTTCAATGGTAGCTTTTACTCCATGTAACTGTAGCCTCTCTAGCTGTAGACTTGTAATATCAAATTTGTAGAACTGTAACCTTTGTCAACTGTAGACCTCGATCATCAGTAGACTTAGTTGACAGAAGCTGTCTAACTGTAACCTTGACTGTAGACTTATGACTGTAGGCTTGTTCGACTGCGAACTTGTTCCAACTGTAGACTTGTTCGACTGTGAGCTTGAGCAGAGAAAACTTTGAACAGAAGTCTTGTAACTGTGACCTTCGTCTGTGAGATTTGACAATAGATAGCGGTAGACTCATGACTGTAAGCTTGTATTAGTCTTCGACTGTAACCTTGTAACTGTGAACTTATTGCAACAGTAACTTAAGGTGACAGTTAGCTGTAACTGTGACTTTGAAAAGAAAACTCTGACTGTTAGCTAACAATACTAAACTTATGTAAATACTACTGTAAGCTATTATAGTAAAGTTATGAGTAAGAATATGAACTGTTTAGAATAAAATACGTTTAAGCATAGAATAATAAGATTAATGCAAGGTTTTAATACATCATAATCAATGTTTAAGCATGATTTGGGATTATCAAAACAGGTGATTCCAACATTTTTCATAGTGAAAAACTCATGGATAGTAATAACTAAAAATGAATAAAGATATATTCTTACTAATTAGATATCATGTATCTGAAACATGATACCAAAATACTGTTGAAATGGTTTATTTCTGTGGGTAGAAACTCATCTGATTTTTGGAAACAAACTCAAAGGGTGTGTCGCCAACTGATTTGTCTCATGAGACCTGTCGATGCATCAAGGGGATATAGAAGGACCCATACACCACTAAAAGTCCAGATAAGTATTTATACATAGATTTAATACATGGACAATATACCTTCTCAATACCCATAAAGAGTAGAGGATACAGATTCATCAATATTTTCATAGTTAAAATAACATTCCAAATAAACGTCACATGTAAAAGGGTATACGGATTAAGAAAATACTCATATCCATGAAACCAATATATATATATATATATATATATTTATAATATATTTACAATTTCAAATGCAAAATTATCTCAAATGGTAAGTGGATACACCACATATGAAATATTAGGTGCACAATACCAAGTGACTGATAATGAAATGGAATTTGAGACAAAGTCCCTTACCTCATTGTAATCAATCGAGTCGTATGACCAAAAACTAATAACCAGAAAATGAATCAAAAAATAACATGACTATAAATATAATAATGATAATATATATCAAAATTTAGTACACAATACACCACATGAAATAAATAAGTGGCGAACAATGGAAATCTCACAGAAATGAAAGTGAGATGAGAAACCCCTTACCTTATGATCGAGTGTGTTCTTCATTTATTTTAATGACATGAATAATCAAATTTGTCTTAATTAATTAGTAATTAAAAAATCTCATATACTTTTAATTTATTTTTTATAACCTTATTAGGTTAATTCATGGCCCTTTATGGGTTTAAGAGGTTCAATTTTATTGTTTTGGAAGCATTTTCTCCCTTGATTTTCATGATCCGTTTATTTGTATTCATGAATTGATGTTTGTTTGATGTGTGTTCAAACATACATAATTGTTAGTATATATTATTAATGAAATTACAGAGACATAAATGATCTTATAATGATTTTTGGTTATATACCATGATGATGATTCATTAGTTAAATTTAATTACCAATGTTTGGATTAACTTGGCGGTTTTGTTCATAATGAACTTGTTTTGTATTATTATTTTATATTATGCGTTTGTAAGGATTAAAGAACATTTAATAAGGTAAAATACATATATTATGATCTGGTTCAACCATTAAAAATGTTTCATGACAAGTATTTAAGATATTAATAGAAATTTAGAACTTGTCGTCCTTGAGTGTGATAAATTAACACATCTCAAACGGTGTTTTCATTTTTAGTATAAGAGGAGGGGGAAAGAGATATGATGATGAAATATTACATTAGAATAATAAAATTTAAATTCATGTAAGGTACTGGAAATATCATAGAATTTGGATTATGTGAGATGATAAAATAATTATAATATAAAGAAACTCAAAATAGAAGAAAATTGAGAAATCCTTCACAAAAATTCGGAAGCCTAACGACATCACTTAAAATTTCATAAAATTGTTTGTTAAGAGAAAGGGGGAATATAATAACTCTTACATAATATGGTAATTAAGGGGGATATGGAATGAAATTTACCTATATAATCCAAAGAAAATTTTAAAAAAATTACATAAAATGGAAGAAAAGAAAAGAAACTAAAGAGGATGTTTACCTCTTGATCTATTCTTCTTGAGATCCCTCTTAAGGCCTTTGGTTCGGGCCTTTTTGTGAGACCAGAAGCTCTAGAACGTGGGTAAGATTCTTGGTATGAGTATTAGGATGAACCTAGAAAAGGCTCAAGGCTTTATTGGTGTGATAGGATGAGGGGAATGAGGGTGGTATTTATAATGGAGGAGAGTAGGTATTTTACATTATTTTAATCATTATTATGATATTTTTCTTAATACTATGAATAATCTTAATTAATGTGACCCCAAATAGTAATAATGACATTTTAGTTCAAACCAAGTAGTATTAAATTACTTATGATGTCAAAAATAGTGTATTTTACTTATAATTTGAATATACAGTATTTTACTATATTTCACTATTTGTCGAAAATTCTAGAATTTCAAAAAAATCCCAAATATTCACCATAACCATTTTTCAACATGTATAATCAAAAAAAGAACTCCATTTTTTAAAACTAATTTTCTAAATATTATTAATTTAAATTTTAAATAAAATCATATTTAATTCAAAAAATAACAATTTTAATGGTATAATTAGTTTCATATCACATTGAAAAATTAATTAAGATCTCATTATCTTATTACCTTGAGAAAATAAAAAATTTAATTATTTACTATTCATAATGGTCATTTTACTATTCATATTACTATTCATTAGGGTATGTAACTATTCATCAAAAATCAAGTTGGTTCTATCAAACTCCAAATGACTTACTGGTCACAACTCTAGATGACCATTTTTTGAAATCCAGAACATAGAAGTAGAAAATTTATGTTTAATGGCTAGGTTATGACTATCACCTAAATAACCAAGTGTTGTTTAAAAGGAACACAATGCTTTATGAAATATAGGATACAGATAGAATGTATTTAACAGAAGCATACCATAAATTGTTTGGGGTGTTATACATTGATAGAAAGTGGGTTTTGAAAGTAAAAACATTCCAAAGGTCAATAAGTCTTTATTTCTAGTTCAATATAAAAATGATTCCAATGAACTAAATTGGATTAATATATATATAACTATTTGATTGTGACTTTAAGAAACAATTACAATATAATTTGACATTAATAATAACTTATTTAAAATGGAAGTTTTTAACTATAATGCAGTATTTTTCACTAATTAGAAAAAAATGAAATTTCTCAAAAAAATACAAAAAAATCACCCTAATAAAATTTTGAAATTCTGAATTCAAAAATGATTTTTATTTATACAAATAATTTTTTTAAAAGATTCAACATTCAGTTTTAAAATAGGTGTTCCATAAAAAGGCTATAAAACTCGGTCTTATATATAATTCAAGCTAACTCAGTGTTGTGTGTATTGTAATCTTAACATGTTGTTGCATATAATGAAATATAGAAAAAAAAAATTATTCTAAAATGAAAATATTGTAAAGTATTGGGGTTTTACATTCTCCCCACCCTAAATAAATTTCATCCTCGCAATTAAAACTTTATCTCAGTGATCAAGAGATTGATATTTGAAAATAGTATTGTTGAAAGGCCCACATCATAAATAGAATCACTAACAAATATTATCAATAATAGGAAAAATTAAATGTGAATTTCACCATAAAACCAGGATTTTAAAAAATAGAACATTAGTAAAAACATGGAAATGGAAGATAAATATAACCAATAAGTTTTTATGGAGAGTTATAGAGAACATGTGAAAGTTTTAGACCACAAAAACATAAACCAGAGGTTTGAATAAAGTTCATTGATATCATCAAAAATAATGATAATAGGACAACATATTTATTTGAAGACCATTCTCCAAGAGTTGAAATATTATTTCACACTCTAAGGATATAAATAAATATATGTTTCTATAAACACAATATTATCCTTTGATTGTTCCTTTTACTATTTATACTTCATATATTAGAAAAGGTTGTATCATAAGGTGAAGTAATAAATTAACCTCTATACCACATAAAAGTTTTAACTTAAACTATTCCATAAATGGTTAAACATTCTAAAAGATCACGATCCAACACTTTGTAATAATTTACATTTTATTTAGTAGTATCAAATTTACTTTATCCATATCAATCATATCTTTATCAAAACATCATTGACTCAACATCAGGAACATAAAAATTTTTATCTTCCCCTCACCATTTTTTCCCAAACAGTTTAACTTTCTACTAAATCACTTTTCTTGGTACCATTCAACTTATAATCTCAAATACCTAACAAAAAATTACTATAGTACAATCATTATATATTTCATAAATCATATGATGATGAAATCATCAACAAAATACTATTACATTATATTTTTTAGATCCAAATACCTAAGTTTATTAATCATTACAATTCAATTGTTTCAATAACATACGCTTGAACTTGATCACTTAGCTTCTTAGGGGGTATATTATCTTTGTACTTGGGGAATTTATTTTCATAGTTCCCCATATCCTTATAGTTTAATAATTAAACATTAGAGAATTATTTATTTCCCTTTCAATCCTGATCATGGTGGACTTTTTCCCCACACTTGAACCAAAATCTTTTCCCTTTTTAGTATGTACCAGGGTGTTCCCTTCCACAAGTATCACATGTTGTAAAATACTTCTTTCACTTTTTACCTTTATCCAATTTTTTCTCTATTGTCCACTTCTTCTCTTTCTTTACTTTTATTCCATATGAAATGGATAATTATTTCTCTATCTTCATAGCATATAAAACTATTTCATCATATCAAGAAAATGTATGAGAAACCAGTGAACTTTGGAGACTTGTCTTAAGACCATCAAAGAAAAGCTCAATATTGTATTCCATGTTGTGTATGAAATCAGTATCATACTTTCTAACCTTGTAAATGTATCATCATACTCCACAACACATTCTTCCTCTTTTTTATTTAAACTAAGGAACTTTCTATTCATCTCAATTTTTTTCTCATGAGGGGCGTATTTATCGAAGAATGTCTCCTTAAAATCGACCAATTATATGAGTTTTATCACCCATTATTCCCTATTATTTTATATCAACTACCACCACTAATCAAAATCATCTCTAAGATAATAAAATGTAAGTGTAACCTTTTTCATTTCACCACATTCCAACACAGAAATATCTTCTCCAAAGACATAATCCATTACTCGGCTATAATTGGATCAATAGTCCCACTAAATGATGGGGGTCACTGTCGGATAAAGTGATCCAACATAGAGGAGTATAATTGTTGAACAGGTTTCTCCATGCAAGAAAGTTCATGTTTTATAACCAAATTAAGATTATTAAATATAACCATAACTTGTTCAGTTCTAATACCAACTACAATGACTTTCTCAGTAGTGAAACCTCTACATT
This sequence comes from Viscum album, assembly GCA_963277665.1. NCBI lineage: Eukaryota > Viridiplantae > Streptophyta > Magnoliopsida > Santalales > Viscaceae > Viscum > Viscum album. The sequence continues at coordinate 633,967,686 of OY728146.1, read as the reverse complement.
GACCATGATTGTTGATACACTTCTTATTTCTAGGTTAAATTTCTAGAAAATGTAATATACAAGATTATATCATAAAATTATGAACTTTATATAATTATAAATATAGAGTATCACTTAACTTAAATTGAAAAACTTATGCATAACTAATCTCATAATCATAAACATGGTTTCTTTGGGGACATCTTTAAATCTTTTATAGTGGTTTGTAAATAAAATCCGAATTATCATAATTGTATCTCCTAGTATTGTAAAAATAGGTGTGTAGTAAGGCCCATTGTTGTGTACTAGGTTACACCGAGTCTGGCCCGATACACCTTGTTAGAGTTGTTACTCCAGATATATTTGTGCCAGAACCATGTCCACTTCTAGTATTTAGATAGGGATCTATTTCAAGGAATACACCCATAATCTCTAACTTTAAAAAATTATAGGATGTTAATATATATTTATACTCAATATCTATCTTAGGTTTATGTTCTCTAATCTATGTTTTCTAAATCTAGTTTCCATGGTTGCTCCAAAACCTTATCTGACACTAATTGTAACGCCTCAACCCCAAAAGTCTGGAGATGGTGAATTATTTTATTATATTGGTATGATTACAAGGAATGAAATATCAAAGTATCAATAAATTTATTAATTTTTGAAATACATATTACATACCTGATACCAATTTTACATTTCAAAATGGATAATAAAACATGATACATAATAAAATGAAATAAAAAACATCCTTGAAAGTTTATTAAAAGGTTTCTTTACAACATGGGAAAAGGAAATATAATAAGGGTGAGATAAAATACTCAGTAAGGTTAAGTAAATCAGATTATATAATGAATCAATGATAATAAATCAACAAGGAAAGTTAAATAACTGATAACACATGCCATTAAAATAACTAGATAAGAAATAATAAAAATGGAAAGATGGATAACAAGAACACATTTCATTTAATCAATTATATGCGAATAAAACTTAACAATGGATATTATAACTAATTTAATAATCACATGGAATAAACATAACTAAATACATAATGATGTAATGTGTAATGATGGGTATCTAAAATATATCATCGAAGCTTCAGGCCAAGAATCTAATACTCTCAAGGCCTCATGCCAAAAATATAATACTTTCATAGATTTATGAAAATAATATAATACTATCAAGGATTTATTCCCATAATCTAATAAATGTGTAATTCATCATCCAAAACTATATCTAGTTTTTCCCATGAAACTTACTAATGCATCAAGGGGCTACAGTGGTCCCCTCCCATCACATAGGAAATCCAATGCATTCATTATATGTAGAATAATCTATTTAATTAATAAAAAATGTTACTTTTCATAAAATAACCATATTGAATAAATAATATGGTTTTATCAATAATTATCCAGTGTAGGATAAGTAACAAAAATGTTTATTGATGTTGAGGAATGGAAATACCATTTAAATATCATTAAAACATTATAAAGAAAAATAATCATTTAACATTCCAAAGTGTCTCATACCACTTTAAAAAATTTGAATCATAAACCCCATGAATTAATAACATTAAATGAAACATAGAATATTATGAGAATAATGAGATTCGTGATAAAATATGTCAAAGGGTTGTATATACACCATATAAAATTGAATTTATGCATAGAAACAAATACGTCTCAGTGGAATGTAAATTGAGATGAAATGCCTTACATTGAGTCTGAATTGTCATATGTGTTTATATTCTTGAGTAATAAACTTATGTTAATTGTTTACTTTCTTTATAAAATTTTAAATTTCTGTCATTTATTTTATTTCACTTATTACAATTTTTAAACAACTACTTAAACAATTAAGTTTTAATCAGGTGTTTTGACCCAATTCAGTCCACATGTTAAAAATGACTTTGGTGGGTCAACTTTAGTCAAAGGGTTAATTATATAAACATATCTATAATATTAATCATAAAATAATTATAATATTTATACATAAATTATACTTTTAAAAACAATAATGAAATATGGTTAAGAAAAATTAACCAACATTACAATCATGGAGACGGTAGGTCATACGTACACATTAGTAATTTTCCCATTTATTAATGATCATTATGGAAAGAAGGTAAGTAACATCATATTTTTATAGAATTATAATTATATCATAAACAACATTTTATTTAATAATATATAATTATATATATATATATATATTTGTAAAAATAATCACATCGCGCCAGGGAGGCAGTAGTCCACACATCCAAGAACAACGTTATCACTTTTTAGTGTGTGAAATTGGTAATAAATAAAATGATGCAATATATTTCCAGAAAGGTAATTATGTCATGAATATTATATATATTTAATTTATGTCACATATTTTTAATTAATAACATCCTTATTATATTCAATGTACTATGTGAACGTATCACATCGCTTTGAGGAGGTGGTCGTCCACACCTACACAAATTTCGTATTTATAAAAAATGGAAAGTATAATGGTATGTGTTATAAAATAATTAAAAAAACATAAAAAAAGTAATAATTATCACATATATCATATATAAATAGTGTTTACATAATAATTCCCAACCCTGAAATGTGCTAAAGGAAAAATGAATGACGTCGTTTCATTAGCCTGTAGTTCAACATACACATAAATAGTAAGTTTATTACCCCTTAGAAGGAAGTTTGTGTAAGTGTAGGTAAAAACCATAACATAAAAAATGTAATTATATTTAGGATAATTATTTTATTATATAATCATGTAATAATAATAATTGAAAGAGTGGAGAAAGAAATAAAACCATAGAGACTGAGGAAGGACGTTACCTCTTATTTAGGAAAATCATTTTGGTTTGCACCAAAGAGCTTACTTGGAGGGATTTATTCCTAAGGTGAGTCTTTTGTTTTGAGGGTAGGGTTGTTGAGGATCTATTTTGGGAGTGATTTATCGATCCAAAGTGGCTTTATAGGTGTGTGTAATGGGAATAATGATTTCCTTTTTATAGTGGAGGATGAGTGACATTCATGTAAATACAAAAAAGGTAATCACTAAGGGGAGGTCTCCCTACCTAATGTGATTCCAAAATAGAAAAATAATGGATTAAATTGTAATAATGGTTGATCAAAATACCCACCACACAAAAATAAATCCAGTTTTATAAAAAAATTCATAACTTCTAAGATTCCCCAATTTTATAATTATGGTTTTAATTAAAGTATCATGTTTTCTACCTAATGAATTTAGACATTAAAACTAAATTTAAGTGATATTTATTATAAAATATAGACCCATTTAATTCTAAATATTATATCTAATTTAAAATATAAAAAATTCTTGTGTGTGATAGAAATTAATTTTATAACAATCGTATGTAATGCGCAAAAATGCTACTTTAACCTGGATCGTGCTAACAATGTTTTTACAATATATGGTTTAATATGTTAATTATAAAAGATCATATTTTATATTTTTTAACACTTAAAAATAAATTTTAAAAATAAAATATTTTTATTAATTTTAAATCATTTAATAAAATATCATTTATTATAAAATAACATTAATGAAAATTCTGAACTTATTTATTTAATTATAATTTAAAAATATAAAAAATTGAATTTAAAATATATTAATTTCTAAGATTTTTAACATGATATATTCATATAAATAAATAATTAAAATCAATAATTCAATCAATTTACTTCACTTTTATTATTTATAATATCATTTATTTTTGTTAATTATTAACAAAATAATCACCGAGTTGGCGTTTCTTAAGCATTTTAAGTATGTAATTCATCTCTAAAAATTAAGGATAAATAATTATTATAAAATTAACCTATTTATATTTATAAATGATATGTATAACATAAAATATGATGTTTTTACCATATATCAACATTTTATAAATGTTAAAGGTAAGGAAGGTTCATTTTCTGTCTTTTTCTTTACTTAACATATCATATAGAGAAATTTATTTAAAATATGTCCCAATAACTCATAAAATTAAAACCAATAGTGAATATGGTCGAAATATTGGTATCCAATGGCCCTTGGACAAGTTTATAGGTTATTTTGGGCCATAATATTATGGGTTTGTCCCTTGTTAAGCTTAAATTTTCCATAATCACTCTAATTAATTTTAATTACTTTTACTAATATTTTTGGTCAAAAAATAAGTTTATTTAGTAGACTAAAAATATAATACTTATAAAAACCATGTATGTCTATTTTTTTTAAATTAAATTCCCATAATTAGCTAAATTATTTTTAACGCTAACCATATATATATGGGGAGAAAGTAGGTTTCTAAAGTAAAAATGTTCAAATGTTTTGTAAGTATTTATTTATAATTCAATATATAAATTATTCCAAATACCTAAATTTTATTAATATATGTATGTGTTATTAATTTTTTACATTAATAACCAATATAAAATATAATTTAACATTAATAATTATTTAAACAAAATGGAATTTTTTATTAAAATGTAGTATTTTTCACTATTTATCTAAAAATTAAACTTTAAACGTTCCAAAAGAACCTTAACCTAATTTTGACATTCCCAATTCAAAAACAAAGTTTATTTTGAAAAATAAATTTTTTAAAATTGTCATAATTTATTTTTAAAATAGGTGCACCATAAAAAGGTGGTAAAACTTAGTCTTGCATGTAATGCAATCTAACTCAATATTGTGTGTAGCGTAAGCTTAAAATGGTGATGAATATAATGAAATCTAGAATAAAAGAAAATTTTATTATGAAATTAAAATATTGTAAATTCTCTGAGTATAACATTCTCTACACCATAAATAAATTGCATCCTCACAATTCAAAATTTATCTCAATAATCAAGGGATTGATAATTGAAAATATTATTGTTGAAATACCCACATCATAAATAGGCTCAATAATAAATATTATTAATAAGATAAAAAATTAAATATGAAGTTCACCACAAAACTAGGATTTCAAAAAAAAGAACATTAGTGAAACCCTGGAAATGGAAGAGAAATTTAACTATCATGTTCTGATAGAGAGTGATATAGAACATGTTCAACTGAAAGGTGTAGACCACAAAACCATAAACCATATGTGTTAATAAAAGTCATTTATATCATCCAAAAATGATTTCAATAGGATATAATTTTTATTTTAATAGCTTTTTCCTAGAGATAGCAGATTCTTTCACTCTCTAAGGATATAAGTAAATATATGTTTCCATAAACAAAATATTCTCTTTTGATTGATCCTTCAAGTATTTATTTTTCATATCTTACCAAAGGTTTCATAATATGGTGAAGTAATACATTAACCTCTAAAACCACATCCAATGTTCAACTTAAACCATTCCATAAATGGTTAACCTTTCTAAAAGATCATGATCTAACACTTTATAATCATTTCTATAGTATTTAGTAGTACCCATTTTACATTATCCATATCAATAATCTCTTTATCAAAACACCATTATCTCATAATAAGGAACTTATCAAGGTTTATCTTTCCCCCAAACATGTATTTTCCAAAAATATTAACTTGCTATGGAATCACTTTTCATGGTATCATTCAATATATGATCTCAAATCATTAACAAAAAAGGACAACAACACAATCCTTAAAAAATTTATAAATCATATGATGAGAACATCATAAAAAAAATACTATTACAAAATATATCTTATATTTGAATACAAAAGTACATTAATCATTACAGTTCAACTGTGTCGATAATATATACTTGACCTTAATCCCTTAGCTTCTTATGGGGTATATTCTCTTGTTTCTTGGGGAATTTATTCTCATAGTGCTCCATATCCTTAGAATTGAAACATTAGACATTAGAAATTTATTTCTTTCCCTTAAAATCTAGATCATGGTGGCCCTTTTCCACACACATGAATGAAACTCTATTCCCTTTTAAGTATGTGACAAGTTGTTCTCTTCCACAAGTTTCAAATTTTGGGAAATCTTTGTATCCCCTTTTCCCTTTATCCACATTTTTCTCTTTTGTACTCTTCTTCTCTTAATTCCCTTTGATGCCTATGACATGGATAATTCTTTCTCTATCATGATAACACATAAAATTATTTCATCATATGATTAAAATTATTAAGACACCACTTCCCTTCAATGACTTAGATTAAGACCTTCAAAGAAAAGTTAAATATTTTATTCCATGTTGTGTATTAAATTATTATCATACCTTTCTAACCTTGTAAAGTTAGCTTCATACTCGACACATTATTACTCATTTTTCTTTAAACTATGGAAATTTCTATTCAAATAAATTTACTGATCACAAGGGAAGTAATTATCAATGAATTTATCCTTAAAATCTTTCTATTCCATGAGTTTTATCTCATCTTCTTCCCAATTATTTTAGATCAATGACTACCACTGATCGACATTGTCTATGAGACAATAAACTGTAAGTGTAATATTTTACTTTTCACCATATCTTAATACTAAAAATATATTTTCAAAAGACTCAATCCATTGATCAACTATAATTGGATCAGTATTCCCACTAAAGGATGGGTAAATTTTTCATAAAGTGATCCAATATTGGGAATTCTTCTTATAGAACATGTTTCTCCATCTATGAAAGGTTACATGTTATAACCTGATTAAGCTTCCCCAATATATCCAAAACATTCTTAGTTCCAATACCATCTACATTAAATTTTTTAGTACGGAAACCTCTACATTGACCAAGATTGTTGATACACTTACTCTTTTCAGGTTCCATTTCTAGATAATGAAATATACTAGATTAGCTCATAAAATTATAAAATTTTTATAAATCTAAATATAGAGTATCACATAATATAAATTGAAAAACTTATGCATATCTAATATCATAATCATAAAAATGATTTCTTTGTGGATATCTTTTAACCCTTCATAATGGTTTGTAAGGAAAATGTGGATTATCATATGTGTGTCCCTAAAGAGTGTCAAAACAAGGTGTGAAGATAGGCCTATTATAGTGTACCAAGTTACACTGGCTTAGGTCTGATACACCTTGTTCGAGTTGTTACTCCTAAGTACATTTGTGTGAGAACCACATCTACTTGTTGTTTCTAGACAGGGATGTATTAATATAAATACCCACATAATCACTACCTTAAACACAATTGTAGGATGTTCTTGTAGATTTATCCTCCATTTTTATCTTATGGTTATGTACTCGAATATATGTTTTCTAAATATTTTTTCCATGTTTGCTGTAAACCCTCCTTTGATACCAACTATAAATCCCGAACCTTGGAAGCTCGGATCTGGTGCATTATTTTATTACTTTGTCATTATTACAAGGAATCAAATAAAAAAGTATTGATCAGTTTAGTAGTTTTATAAATCCATATTACATACATGATACCCATTTTACATTTTTAAATGGATAATAAAACACGATTAATAATAAAATAAAATGAATAGCCTCCTTGAAAGATTATTCAAATAACTGTTCTTTATAACCTGGGGAAAGGAAACATAATAAGGGTGAGCTCAAATTATTATTAAGTTTGAGTAAAGAGGAATTAATAATAAATCAGTGAGAATAAATCAACCTAGAAATGTAAATAACTAATGACACATGCCATTAAAATAACTAGATAAGGAACAATCAATTGGGCAAGGTACATGACTAGAAAACATGTCATTTAATCTATAATCTAAAAATGAAACTTAAAAATGGATATTATATATAATTTAATAATCATATGCGATAAAAATTATTGAATAAATAATGATATAATGCATAATTATGGGTATCTAAAACATATCATTGAGGCATCATGCCAAGAATCTAATACTTTCAATGCTTCATGCCATGAATCTAATACTTTCATGGCCTCATGCCAGAAATCTTATACTATTAATCATTTAGGATAAGAATCTCATAAATGTGTAAGAACTCGTCCAAAATAACATGAATTTTTTTCCATGGAGTCTATCAATGCATCTAGGGGCTATAGTTGGCCCCACTCGTCACATACGGAATCCAATGCATTCCTCATATGTATAATAATCGATTTAATTAATAAAAATGTACCTTGTCATCAAATATCAATATTGAATTAATTATATAGTTTTATAAATAATTCCTCATTTAAGGATAAGTAACAAAAAAGGTTTTTGTTTATGATTAATGTAAATACCATTTAAGGATCATTAAAACTTTTTCTGAGGAAAATAATCAATAAACATTCTGAAGTTTCTCATAGCACTTTGAATTTTTTTTAATTATAATCCCCATGAAAGAATAATATCAGATGAAACTTATAATATCATGGGAATAATTATATTTATGATATAACATTTCAATGGTTGGTATATACACCATATAAATTGAATTTTTATATAACAAAAAATAAGTCTCAATAGAATGTAAATTGATATGAAATCTGTTATCTTGAGTCTAGCTTGTCACGTGTGTATTTATATTTATGAATAACAAAATTATGTTAATTATTTACTTTATTTAGAAGCTTATTCATCTTTATCATTACTTTTTATTTCACTTATTACAATGTTTTAAACAACTACTTAAATAATTAAGTCTACGTCTGGTGTTTGGACCAAATTTGGTTCACGTATTAAAAATAACTTTGGTAGGTCAACTGTGGTCAAATGGGTCATTATATAAACATCTTCACAATAGTAATAATTAAATAACCATCATATTTATATATAAATTATACTTTTAAAACCAATCCTGATAAATGGATATGAAAAATGAATCAATCTTACAATCATGGAGACTATAAGTTGTACGTACACATCAGTAACGTTCCCAATTTTCAATGATTATTATAGAAAGAAAGTAGGTAGAATTATATCTTTAATTAATTATAATTCTATCCCAAATAAAATTTTATTCAATCATATATACTTATATATATAATTCTTATGATACAAAAAAGAATCACATCACATCGGTGAGGCGGTAGTCCACATGTCTATGAACGAAGTTATCACTTTCTAGTGTGTGAAAAGGGTAATAAAGAAAATTATGTATTATATTTACATAAAGGGAATTATGTCATAAATATATAATATATTTCATTTATTTCACATATTTTTAATTAATACCATCCTTTGTATGTTCCATGTAGTGTATGAACATATCTCATAGCTTTGAAAAGGCGGTAGTACACACTCCCAAAAATGATGTTATTGTGTTAAAAAAAATAGAAAGTATAAAGTTATGTGTTATAAAATAATTATAGAAGAATAAATACATGATAAGTGTCACATATATAATATATTAATATCATTCCCATCAAAATTCATAACCATGAAATGTGGTAAAGGAAAAACAAACATCATTTCCTGAGGTGGTAGTTCTCCATACAAAAAAATGGTAAGTTCATTACCCATTAGATGGAAGTGTGTATAAGTGTAGGTTAAACCCTTAATATTAAATAAATCTTGGTATATTTAGGATGATATTTTTTATAGAATCATAGACTAATAAAAATTGAAAGTGTGGAGAAAGAAATAGAACTAAAGAGATTGAGGAATGATGTTACCATTTATTCGTGTAAATCCTTTTGGCTTGCACCAAAGGGATTACATGGATAGATTTAGTCCCAATTTGAGGCTTATAGTTTGATTTTAGTGATGTTTAGTATATATTTGGGTATATATTGGTTGATCCAAAGTGGATTGAGAGGTTCCGGGAATGGGAATAGTGCTTTCCTTTTTAGATTGGATGAGAGGAATTCTTGTAAATACAAAAAGGTAAGCACTAATGGGAGGTCTCCCTTACCTCATGTGCATAAAAAATGAAAAAAATAATAGATTAAGGTAGAATTATTTCATATAAAACCCCCAACACACAAAAATAATTCCATTTTTATAATTTTATTCCTTATCTTCTATGATTCCCCAATTTGATCATTTTTGTTTTTATTAAAGTATCTTGTTTTCTAACCTATGCAATTTATCCATTAGGGAAAAATTAAAGTGAGATTTTTTATAAAATATATACAAACCATATTATAAATATGATAAATCATTTAAGAAATAAAAAACTCATGTGTGATGGAAATTAATTTTAAAACAAGCACATATAACGTGTAAAAACATTTCTCTATCCAGGACCGTGCTAAAAATGTTTTTACAATCTATGGGTTAATATATTAATTATAAAATAGAAATTGGTATATTAATAGACCAATTTAATATTTATTAACTCTTAAAAATCACTTGATGAAATAAAATGTTTTTATAAATTTTAAATAATTTAATAAAATATCATTTATTATAAAATAATATTATTGAAAATTTTAAAATTATTTATTTAAATATAATTTAAAAATATAAAAGTAATTTTGGATTTAAAATATTTTAATTTCACAGATTTTTAAGATGATATATTCATCAAAAAATTTATTAAAAACAATAATTCAATCAATTTTTATTCACTTTTAATATTTATAGTATCATTTATTTTTATGAATTATTAACTAAATAATCAGTGTGTTGTCATTTCTTAAGCATTTTAAGTAACTAATTCATATATAAAAATAATGATAAATTATTGTGATAAAAATAACCCATTTATTTTTCTAAAGGATATGTATGACTGAAAATATGATGTTTTTTTATATCTCAATGTTTTATAAATTTTAAAGGTAAGGAAGGTTTATTTTTTGTCTATTTTTATACTTAACATAACATATATGGATAATTCATGAAAATATGCCCCACTAACTCATTAAATTCAAATCAAGAGGGGATATGGTCGAAATACTTATATTCAATGGCCACTAGATAGGTGTATAAGTCATTTTGTCTAGTAGTTTTAAGGTTTAGTCCCTTATTAAGCTTAACTTTACCTTAATCACTGTAATTAATTTTAATTAATGTTATTAATCATTTTGATTGAAAACTAAGATAATATTATTAGAATAAAAATATCATACTGATTACAAACTTATATGACTATTTTTCCAAATTCAATTCCCAGAAGTGGAAAAATTATGTTTAACGCTAATCCCACAGATGTAGCAAGAAAACAGGTTTGTAAAGTAAAAACGTTTAAAAGTTCAGTAAGTCTGTATATCCAATTCAATATAAAAATAATTCCACTGACCTATAATTTATTAATATTTGAATATTTTATCCATTGTGACTTTAATAACCAATTTAGAATATAAATTAACATTAATAATTATTTAAACTAAAAGGTAGTTTTTAACTAAAATGCGTTATTTTTAATTGTTTATCAAAAAATAAAACATCTTAGAAAAATACTAAAAAACCACCTGAATGTAATTTTAAAATTATAAATTCAAATATGATGTTTTTTTTGACAAATAAAATTTTTAGTTTTAAAATATGTGCACCAATAAAAAGCAGTAAAACCCAGTCTTGCATGTTACACAAGCTAACTCAGTGTTGTTTTAAGCATAATATTAACATGGTGTTGTGTATAAAGAAATACAGAAAAAAGAAGAAGTTTTTTCTAAAATTAAAATATGGTAATGTCTTGGGGTGTTAAATTCTTCCCGCTTTAAATAAATTGCATCCTCACAATTCAAACATTATCCAAGTAATCGAGGGATTGGTATTTGAAAATACTATTATTGAAATTCTTGCATCGTAAATAGACTCAATAAAAAATATTATTAATAAGATGAAATGTAAAATTTGATTTTCACCACAAAACTAGGCTTTCAAATAGTCTAAAATTAGTGAAAACCGAGAAGTGGAAGAGAAATCTAACCATCATGCTTTGATGCTGAGTGATATGGTACATGTTTAGCTGAAAGTTATAGACCACAAAACCATAATCCCAAGGTGTGATTAAAGGTCATTGATATCATAAAAAATGATGGTAATAGGAAAAAATTATTTGTAAAACCTTTTCTTACAGTTGAGAGATTATTTGTAATGTCTTGGAATTTTATTGTAATTTTTTTTAAATTATATGGAATTATTTCGAGACTACACGCTCTAACAGAATGTGATTCTGACATATGGTGTGCCCGAAATAGAATTTTGAACTTTTTTAAGGTACTTTAAGTAAACGTGCAAGCGGGTTTTTCTAAGTTTTTAATCGGTACTCGGATGAAACTAAGAGAACTATTGAACTTACAACATCGAGATTTGCCTAGAAAGGACTTAAATTCGGCCGACAAGGGCCAAATGAAAAGGTAAATTTTTGAACTTTTTGAGAAAATAATAAAATAACTTATGAAGTTATTTTATTTACTTTCTCAGCGATGAGCGGTGACACAGTGACGTTGTGATGAAGCAACGAGGCAGCGACGAGGCGCATTAATGGAGAAAATTAATGGCTCATTAACTTGCAGCATAACAACACTTTAATGACACGTAAAAATGATGTTGTTTCATAAATGAAACATCATAAAGACGTGATGTCACGGTGTAATAGAAATGTTGTGACGTGTTTTCTTTTTAATAGTTTGATGTGTTTGTAGAATTGGGATTAAACTATGAGGATTCTCTATCAAACCTCCTATTGATTTCCTCCCTACTGAAGAATGACGAACATCGGCATGATGTCATGTACTTCGACATACCTTGAAGAATGAAAAAAGCCATCGACCACTTGGACTCTCAAGGATAAAGCGCTATGGAAATGAACGTCAACAAGGTAGGGGTTTGAATTATTTTAAATTTTTCCATGTTCATTATTCTAAATGAAGAATACATATTAACCCCAAAACAGGTTAATTCATGGATTGTGCATTCTTGTGGTAGGGTTCCATTCTGGGGTTGTCTATTCGGGATTGATTTTATTATTGGTTGAAATGTAATCCCAATCCACTTTGGTTTAAACCTCTAATGCAAAGGGTGTGGGCCTACATGAACAAGGCATGAGCCCCTTTGCATGTGATCTCTTTGTGAACGGATTGTTCAAGATGACAGAAAGTCATATCTGAGACCATCACGTTGACATTGACACCCTACGGATCTCGTAATTGAAAAAGGATCAAGAAAAAAAACCACCAAAGGAACTATGGTGGTCCGCAGAAGGAACCACCAGTGGCCACAGGTAGAGGGAGGTGGCGTACTGACAGGCACGCCACAACGGAATAGAGGAGTGGTGCTGATTGGGCCTCCCGAACAACCTGGAAAGTTGTTGTCACTCGACCATGGAAGAGGGGAGGTCAAGGCCCATCGGTCATGGTAGGCTCTGGACATAGCGCCATCCGGTCATCGCGTGGGAGGATCATCCCACTCTTTACGGGCCATGTTCGGACAGGGAGGGGATATGGTGACGGTAGTCGTGTCCCTAGCGCACACCACCGGTCTGCCCCTGGTTTACTTGGCTCTATCTGGGTTGTCAAGCCCCCAACTAGCAGGTCGGGCCGGACCCATGCAAACAATCTGGAACCATAAAAACAGGTCGGACCTGTGCCCTGTGGGCCAAACCCCCGGCCAAACTATGTCAGGCCCAGTGAGGCCCACTGGGCTAGTCCTTCTAGCCAGGCCGGACCGGACCTACCCTGACCCGAACCTGGTAATGTTGTGACAGTCAAATTAAATTGGGTTATGTAGGACCCCGGGCCGGATTGGTTGGGTCATTTCAACTGGGTCGGACCAAGCCCAGATGCAACCGACCCCTGATTAGTAAATCGCTAATAACTTGAAAATTGTTCATCCGATTGACGATCCATTTGTGGTGTTTGGACCCTCTCAACGAGGTGAATCATTTGGTATGATCTAAGGATACATACAAGGAAGTTTATTTTCAACATATGGCTTGGGGGGAGAAATTCTCCCAGGATCAAGCGTGTAGACAAGGACCAGCCGTGTGGACATCAGTGGCCCGAAATAGGAGTATTTGCATGGACCTCAGTGGCCCGGTAGACCAGCAACAATGTGAACCTCAATGGCTCGGCATATCTGTGTGGACCTCAGTGCCCCGACAGATGAACAACATCCATGTGGACCTCAGTGGCTCATCAAACATCAACAACTCATTAGGGATGAGTACCTCAACAGTAAAAAACGTTATTCAGTATAACCAATAAACCTTTCCTACTTAAGTTATACTTGGTGTGAGTTTTCCTTTATTTTTGGATTTATTTTGTGGTGGATTTTTGGTATTTCTACTTAGTGGAATAGGGTCCACTACTGAGTATTGTGTTACTCACCCCTGCGTAGGCTTCGCCCCCACGTGTTGTGTCTTGTGCAGGTGATGGATGTTACGACAGAGGACTTGGTGGCCTAGTAATAGGTGGGGCTCAGTAGGACCAGGAGAGAAGGATGTACTACATTGGCTTTTAGTAGCTACACTACTCCAACCATCAGGTGGAATTTTAATTGGATGGATTCCCGAGTCCCTTTGTACTTTGTTGTTTTTATTTATTTTGTTGGGGTAGTATTCTGGACCACTTACTTTTAGTTGTACTTGTACTCAATAATTGTTTTAGTATACATGTTTTCCCCTTTCAGTTTGTGGGATGTGGTTTGGTGTGTGTGTGCGTGCGTAAAGGTACTCAGGAAAATTCCTCCCACTTGCAGATTGATTCCTTCGGCACTAGTCACCAACCCCTGGCCTTCAGAAGGCAGGCTTGGGGCATGTCATAGCATGGGCCCAGAGAGATGGGTGGTGAAAAGTTTTATCAGAGGCTGGTTGGTTTTACCTCAGATACCTAGAGTCTGTTTCTTTTATATTGATGAAATAGTGTTAAATGTTTCAAGTCCAACTTTCAGGTTCTAGGAGTCTAGTATGGGCGTGGCGGCCAACGTATCCACACACCAAGACCTTGAATTATAATTTTCATCTCAATGCATAAAAACACTGGTTGAAAAAGTATCTCTTTATGTTATTTTGTATAAGAGACATATCACCTGGTATAATCTATTAACTATGTCCCATCATGATCTATTTCTAGATGCCTCCAAGAGATGACCAACCAGGATTTCTATATGTGACTGGGAGGATAGCCCTCCTAGTGACAAGGCGTCCATTCAGGGACCAGTTCTCGAGATGGCCCCATTGGGTGGTGCACCAGTGCTACCACCACCCATTGGTCAACATATACTACTGGGGGTACTGGTAGAGAATGCACATATACTTAGTTCCTTTAATGAGTTTCAACGGTAGAGACCACCTAGGTTTAGGGGGGAGATAGATCCCCGGGTCGCTGAGGATTGGCTGGAGGTGGTGATGCGGGTCTTCCTCTTAATGAGGAAACTTCTTGACCAGATGGTGATCTTAGATGTGAGCCTTCTTTAGGTCTCGTTAGGGAGACTATGGAGCCTGACCATCTAGAAGCAATATGAGGCGACCCTCACTTGGACGTACTTCAAGCTTCTTTTTCAGGAGTAGTTATTCCATGTGACTTTTCACTCAGTTCTCATTTAGAAGTTGCTTCACCTTCAGTAGGGAAACATGACAGTATCCGAGTACTCAACAAGGTTCACCAAGATTTCCCACTACTCTGCATACATAGTTTGAGACCCTTTATTTAGGGTTCCATCCTTTGAGCAGGGACTTAGGCAGAAGATCAGGGAATCGATGGTGTCTCTCAGCATCCCCACGTAGGTTGGAGTGTTGGAGTGATCTATACTAGTAGATAGATTCATCATAGAGTAGGTGCCAATAGTGGGTTCCACCACCGGGCAACAAGAAGCTGAGCCATCCATTGCAGGTATCCAATAGATGGCATAGTAGTCCAAATGGGACAGATCATCTAGTGGATGACCCCAAGACTCAGGATCAGTGGTGCGAGGCAACCAGGAAAGCGGGAGACAAAAGAGGAGCTGGGTGTGCTACTAGTGTGGTGGATAGGGATACAAGGCTTGTGACTGTCCAGCCTGTCATGTAGATGATTAGCACATGGTCGAGGGACCGTCGAGACATAGGTTGATATTTGAGAGAGAAGGTATATAGGGTGGCTGATGTGGCATGGGAGTAGGTCGAGCAGATAGTGGTGGGTGACGGTTCAAGTTACTACTGCCACCACCTCTAAGTGGTCCGCCCCGACCTTAGAGAGTAGGCGGACATGGGCGAGCTCAGCTTCAGGAAGTGGATGCTTATGACCACAGTGCTCTGGAGTTCATTCTAGGTACGATCTATGTCTCTCTATCCTATTTTTAGATTTTATAGACACAAGTGTCAGTCATTATTTCCTTGACACATCTCTTGTTCAGATATCATAGATTCCATTGGATCCATTGGCTCGATCCTTAAGGCTAGAGACTCCTATGATAGGGGATTAAATGATTATACACTTGTTCCAGTAGTATAAGATTACTCTAGGAGGCAATAGCTTCTGCTGGGATCTCCTAGTATCATCATCGATGTCTTTACAACATCATCTTGGGTATGGACTAGTTATCTACAGTCCATGCTCATATCGAATTTTTTAGGCGCAAAGTGTGGTTTTTCTGTGAATATGGGACAATTTTTTCTTTCACTGGTTAGAAGGAAACCCTTGTAGCATAGGACAGACTTTCTCAGAGGAGGTTTCATCCAATCACTCACCAGTTGGATAGCCTTACCCTTGGTGTAGTGGATGAGAGGAGTCCATGATGTCCTATAGTGGAGGATGAGTATGAGGATGTTTTCCTTGAGGATGTTCTAGGACTACCTCCTTGAAAATAGGTAGAATTTTTCATCAACCAATACCCTGGGATGGCACCGATATCCACACTACCATATCAGATGGCTCCTACAAAGCATCATGGGATGAGGGTACAACTAAAGTACTTTCAAGATAAGGGGTTTGTAATGCCCAGTGTTTCTCCATGTGAATAATCGGTGTTGTTTTCTAATAAGAAATATGAGAGTTTGGGGTTCTATATGGAATTTGGTTCCTAAACCAAGTGACTGTGAAGAAAAAATATCCACAGTTTATAATTGATGACCTCTTCGATCAGCTGAAGGGAGTGAGGTGGTTCTCTAAGATAGACCTCGGGTCAGCCTATCACGAGCTTCGGGTATGGGATTAGGATTTACCGAAGACAACCTTCATGTGCCGGTACGGACACTATGAGTTCCTAGTGATGCCTTTCATCATGACCAACACCCAAGTGGTGTTCATGGGACTGATGAACCGGATTTTCTAGTTGTACCTTGACCTGTTTATTGTGGTCTTCATTGACGACATCTTTGTGTAATCAGCATCAGAGGAGGAGAACTCTACACACTTTCAGATAGTCCTAGATACACTTTGAGAGCACCAGATTTAAGGTAAGCTCTCAAAGTGGTAGTTCTGGATTTGGGAGCTCCATTTTCTAGGACACATCATCTAGGGAGCTGGAGTTGTAGTGAATCTAATGAAGATATAGACAGTGCTTGCTTGGGAGCCACTCCAGAGTGTGATTGAGGTGAAGAGATTCTTGGGGTTGGCTGGTTACTATCAGAGGTTCATGTATGACTTTTCTAGAGTAGCAGCACTATTATAAGATTTAAAAAAGAAGAGACATACCTTTATGTGGAAGGAGAGGTGCCAGCAGAGTTTCCAGTAGCTGAGACAGAGACTGAAGAGTGCCCCCATCATGAGACTACTAGAAGAGGGCATTAGGTATGTAGTCTTCTGTGATGCATCAGGGACCATACTGGGTTGTTTCCTGATGTAGGAGTGAGCAGTGATCTCCTACAGCTCACGATAGTTGAGTAATCATGAGAAGAACTATGCAACCCACAACCTAGAGTTAGCAGTAGTGGTATTTTCCTTGAAGATGTGGAAGTACTACATGATGGGTGAATGATTTACTATATACTCTAAACACAAGATTCATAGGTATATCTTATCACAGAAGGGCCTGAACTTGAGATAGAGGTGATGGATAGAGTTCAACCAATATTATGACTTTGAGATAGTCCACACTCCTAGTAAAGGAAATGTGGTGGCTGATGCACTCAACATGAGGTCTGGTTTAAAGTTGCTGAGTGAGGCAATAGAGCTTCTAGCCGCGATGCATATATCCTTTGTGAATGAGGATGAAGCATATTACCTTTAGTCGATAATTATCACTCCCCCACTCTTATAGTGAGTTAGAGAGGCACAACTTGTGTATGTTGACTATGAGGTCTATTGTGCTCAGATATCCTTAAGACAGGGTCCTGATGGATTTTCGATAGGTGGGGAGCATGTCATCCTTCTTAGAGGATGCACCAATGTATCAGTGGAATTATGGGAGGATGTGTTGAGGGAGTTCCATACTTCCACTTTGACAGTACATCCTAGTGTGGTGAAGATGTACTAGGACCTCCGATGTTAGTACTGGTGGCCAATGATGAAGAAAGCGGTGGTAGAGTTCATTTCATGATGCCTCGCATATCAGCAAGTGAAGGCTAAGCATCAGGTTATAGTAGTCTTAGCTCATCCACTTTAGGTACTGGAGTGGAAATGGGATGGTATCTCGACGAACTTCACGATAAGGTCAACACATACATCTAGAGAACATGATTCTATCTTGGTGATCATTGACTGACTCACCAAGTCGGCTCACTTCCTACCCATCCAGGAGCAAGGACAAGTATAGGTCATGGGACACCTCTATGTTTAGAAGAGTGTGCGGCTTCATGGGGTGACTTTGATGATCGTCTCATACAACGATTCATTCTCTACTTCCTAGTTTTGGAAGATATTATAGGAGTCTTTAGGGACTTAGTTGCGCTTTAGAACAACATTTCATCTCTAGACGGATGGTCAGATAGAGAAGACCATACAAACCATAGAGGACATGCTTCGTGCTTGCATCCTAGATTTTGTTTTTAGTTGGGAGGACCATCTACCACTGGTAAAGGTTTTATAAAAACAATATTTATCACTCAACAAGTGGAAAGGGATCGTTCGAGGCCTTGTACGGGCGGCCATGAAGATCACCTATATGATGGATAAACTCAGGGGAGTCAGCACTCATGGGTCCACAGTTTGTATGGAATACCACTGAGAAATTGAAGATTATCCAGGAGTAGATGAGGACTACACAGAGTAAGAATAAGTCTTATGCTGATAGGATATAGAGACCCTTAGAGTTTGAGGAGCAAGACCATTTGTTATTTTGGGTCTCACCCCAACAAGGATTGCAGATATTTGGCTGGGGTGAAAAGCTATCTCTGAGGTTCATCAGACCTTTTCAGATCCTGAGAAGAGTTGGTGAGGTGGCGTACCACCATGCTCTTCCCCCATAGATGCACTGGTTGCATGATGTTTTCCGCGTGTCACAATTGAGGAGATATGTGCATGATCCATCGCACGTAATCGTTTGGGGTGAGCTGGACATTGACGATGGGGTGATGTTTGTGGAGTTCCCAGAGAAGATAGAGGAAAGATTGGAGTAGGTCTTGAATGGGTAGTCGATTTCTATGGTTCACGTTCAGTGGTAGCACATGAATCTTTTGAAGAGAACATGGGACCGGGAGGCCCAAATTCAAGCTCAGTACACCCATTTGTTTGATTAGCCCTTTTTTGGCTTTTGGGGGCGTAAATCACTAGGGTGGGGAGAATTTAATGTCTCATAATTTTTGTGAATTTTTTTTAAAAATTATATGGAATAATTTTTGGACTACATGCTCTGAAAGCACGTGATTCCGAGGCCCGATGATCCCAGAATGGAATTTTGAACTTTTTTACGGTGCGTTCAGTAAACTTGTGAGTGTATTTTTCAAACATTTTAACTGGTGCTCGAATCAAAAATCATAGGGAACCTATGAACTCAAAATGATGCGATTTTCCTAGAAAGGACTTCACTTTGGTCATAAAGGGCCGAATGGCAAAGTTAATTTTTGGAATTTTTGAGAAAAATAATAAAATAACATTAAAAATTTATTTTATTTCTTTTCTCAATGACGAGAGAAAACATGGAGACTCTATGATGCAGTGACAAGGAAAAAATGAGGAGAATTAATAGATCTCATTAATGAATCATTAACGCACAACATAACGACACTTTAATGATGCATAACAGTGATGCTGTTTCATAAGAAAAATAGCATAAAAATGAGACATCGCAGCGTAACAGAAACATTGTGACATGTTTTATTTTTAATAGTTTGACATGTTTGTGGAAAGGGGATTAAACTATGAGGATTATTTGATGAACCTTATATGGATTTCCTTCCCAATTAAGAATGATGAATGTCGGCCGGACGTCATCGACTTCGACATACCCCAGAAAATGATGAATGCCATTAACTTTTTGGACCCTCGAGAAAGAAGCGTTGCAGAAAAAATGTCAACGAGGTAGGGGTTTGAATTATTTTAATGTTTTTGCCCATTCTTTATTCTAAATGATGAACATGAATTAACCCATTAATAGTTTAATCCTTGAATCGTTTGTTCTTGTGAGAGGGTTCTGTTCAGAGATTTTCTATTTGGGATTAATTTTATTATTGATAGAAATGTAATCCTGAGCCTCCCCTACCTTAAACAACTAATGTAGAGGGTGTGAGATGACACAAACAAGGTCGGGTCCCCTCAGTGTGTGCGATCTTTGTGAACAAATTGTTCGAGATGGCGGCAAGGCACATCTGAGACCATCGCAGTGATGGTGACACCCTATAGAGCCCATAGGTGTAGGAGGATCGAGAAATAGAACACCAGAGCAACTCTAGTGGCTAGTAGAAGGAACAACTATTGCGGCCTCGAGCGGAGGGGGGGGGGGAGTGCGCCAATGGGTGCACCACAACGACACGAAGGAGTGGCATCGACCAACACCACATGGAAGAGGCGGCCCATTCCCAAGATGCCCAGGGGACCTTGTGAGCCACAGTCACTTGACTATGGTGGAGGGGAGGTCATGGCCCAACGTTCGTGAAAGGAGATGGACACAGGGCTAGGTGGGCACCACGTGGGAGGAGCGGCCTGATTCTTGCAGGATGTGTTCGGATAAGGAGGGGATGCGGTGGAGGTTGCCTCATCCCAGGAAAACACCATAGGTACACCCATGGTGGACTAGGTTCTAGCTGGGGGGCTGCAACCCCAACCAATGGTCTGGCCAGACTGGATGAGACTAGGTCACCGGGAAACCAGGCAGGCTGGACCCCCAGCTAATCTCGGTCGGGCCATGCGAGGAGTATTGGTCCTGGCTGACTAGCCAGGCCAGACCGTACCTACCCTAACCCTAACCAGGTCAGGTAGGGACAGTTGAATTAAACTGAGGTATGTGGGACCCTCGAACTGGGTCGGTCGGGATGGTCCAACTAGGTCAAACCTGGCCCAGATGTAACTGTCCCCTGATTACTAAAATGCTAATAACTTGAAAATCAGTCATCTGATTGACGAGCCATTTGCGGTGTTGGGACCCTCTCGACAGGGAAGATCTTTTGGTATGATCAAAGGAAACTTGCATAGAAGTTTATTTTCAACATACGGCTTGGAGAAGTTGTTCTCCCAGGGTCAAGCGCGCAGACAAGCAGTAGCCGAGTGGACCTCAATGGCCCGACATAGGAGTGGTCACATGGACCTTAGTGGGCCGACAGACCAGTATCCATGTGGACCCCAGTGGCCTGGAAGATTCGTGTGGACCTCAGTGTCCCGGTATACGAGCAGTCGCCATGTGGACCTCAGTGTCTTATCAGACATCAGTGACTCATCAGGGATGAGTCTCTCTATAGTACGAAACATTATTCACTATAACAGATGAACCTTTACTTCTTAAGTTATACTTGTTATGAGTTGTCCTTGATTTTTTACTTTACTTTGTGGTTTCTTTTTGGTATTTATATATAGTAAACTGGGGTCCCCTACTGGGTACTGTGTTACTCACCCCTACATGGGTTTCTACCACACAAGTTGTGCCCTTTGCAGATGACATACGTTTCGATGGAGGACTTGGTGGCCAAGGAGTAGGCAGGGCTCAGTTGGACCTGTAAGACAAGACATACTACATTGGATTCCAATATCTACACTACTCCTTCCATCAGGTGGGGTTTTCCACAAATGGATACTTGAGTCCCTTTTTTACTTTGTTGTTTTCAGTTCTTTTGTTGGGTTTGTATTTTGGCCCACTTGATTTTAGTTGTACTTGTACTCAACACTTGTTTCAGTATACTTGTTTTCCCATTTTAGTTTTTGGGACATGAATGGGAATGTGTGTCTATATAGGTACTCAATAAAATACCTCCCACATGAAGGTTAACGCCTTCGGTGCTAGTCACCAACACCTAGAATTTGGGAGGTGGGCTTGGGGTATGTCAAAGCACAGGCCCCAGGGGATGGTTCATGACATTCTTTAACTCTCTAAGGATATAAGTAAATATAAATTTCTATAAACACAATCTTATCCTCTGATTGAGCCTTGAGATATTTATACTTCATCTATTAGAAATGGTTGAATCATATAGTGAAGCAATAAATTAACCTCTAAAATGACATACTAATTTCAACTTAAACCATTCCATAAATATTTAACCCTTCCAAAATATCACGATCCAACAATTTATAATCATTTTCAATGTAGTTAGTAGTATCCAATATAATTTATCCATATCAATCATATGTTTATCAAAAAATTATAATCTCATCATCAGGAACATATTAAGGTTTATCTTTCCCCCAACCATGTTTTTTAAAATAACATTATCTTTCTACCAAATCACTTTTCTTGGTACTATTCAGTATATAATCTCAATTATTTGATGAAAAAGTACTGCAGTAAAATCCTTATATATTTCATAAATCATATGATGAGAACATCATAAAAAATACTATTAGAACATATTTCATAGTTCCAAATATAGAAGTACATTAATCATTCCACTTTTGTTGTGTTAATAACATATGATTGACCTTGATCCCTTAGCTTCTTCTAGGGTATTTTCTCTTGGACCATAGAGAATTTATTTTCAGAGTGCCCCATATCTTATAGATGAATATTTGGATATTAGAAAATTATTTATTACCCTTGAAATCCTGATCATGGTGTCCTTTTTCCCCACACTTTAAGTAAACTTTTATCCCTTTTAAGCATGTTCCATGTTTTTCCTTATAAAAATATCACATGTTGGAAACTCCTTCTTTCCCTTTTTCCCATTATCCAAATTTTCCTCTACTTTCCTCTTCTTCTATTTCTTCCCTTTGATTCCATAAGACATGGAGAATTCTTTATCACTCTTTATTGCACAGAAAACTATTTCATCATATAAGGAAATTTTTTGAGACACCAGTTCCCTTTTGATACTTGGATTAATACTTTTGTTGTCCCAATAAGGTTGAATACCTTGAGAAGGGGTGAATTGGTGTATGATAGATAAAAATGACTACACCTTAGGATCTTGTATCTCCATTAAAAACAATCTTCTATCCCTTTCCCATAGAAATGTATGAACAAAAATGAAATCATGAATGAGACATAGAAATATTTCTTGGTTCACCCTCATTGGACTGTGTCCAAGGATCATTAAACGGTGATGTTCTGATGTACCAAAATCACTAAGCCTCACTTCCAAATTACAAGGTTTGGGAGAGATCACTTCTATGCCCAGTATCACATCCTTTACAATATTTAGGGCTAGATGACTTTTTTCCCAAGGTTCAATCCCTAACTCTCCTTCTTCATGCAATGCCGATGGAAAGGATCACCTTCTTCCTCTTCCTTTTCTCAATTCTCTAGAAAGGATCCACACATAGTTTATGGAAATCTAGTTCCCTTAATTTTATCAATTGAATGTATCATTAACTATACATAGATGCTATGTTGAATCTCTTTCTGTGTTTCTCCTTCAATTCTATGAAAACACCTGGATTCAACACTTCTACTTTCTAAAAAATTGGAATAGAATTCTCTTTACTGTAGAAATAGAAATTACCAGATCTTTGGAAATATCTTCAAGTGATTCCAAGCCTTCATTTCACTACATTGAATGTAGTAGTGAATATCCTCATTCTACAAGTATTGTCGAATAGTAGAGATCATCTATCTTCTTCTTCTCCTTTAGAATTTAGATGTGATAATGATACTATTCAAAGGTAAATATAAGCATGTATATCATTACAAAATATTCTAGTGTGATACCCCTTTGCAAAACCCTAGAAGGTATTCTATTATGTGATATCCTGGTGCATAACTTCTTATTCAAGACCCTAGTGTGAGACATTGGTGTTAGACCATTCTGCGAGTCCCTTCTGTGAGTCCCTTTCGCGAGTCCCTTTCATGAGTCCCCTTTCGTGAGTCCCCTTTCAAGCTGAGTGTGAGTTCCTAGTGAAAGACTTCTTTTAAATTTATCATGATTCTCCTAGTGAAAATACCTATCACAATCCTCTGGAAAGAGTTCAATTTCCGTAAAACCTTGTTCCGATCAAGTGCAACACTTATGCAATGTCAAATACATATACTCCTTCAGGAGACCTCTCTATGATTCTGTTTCATTATTTATCTCCACAAGACTCCACAAATGATACTACAAATAAAAATTTTAATCATAACTTATTCAATGATTAAGGATGGGTTAGGGGTATTTATAGGCATAAATCCACCAATGTAACTCCACAAAATCATGAAAAATTGTTCACCTCATCTGCATCATGCACTCAATAAGATCCGAGTGTGATATATACTTATTATTTGTATGAGATCTAAGAATGAACCCCTAGAATGAGTCCTTGGTCCATATTCACACTTGGAAATAGTATCTGTTCCACATTCTCATTCGTGCTTCTCAAGAGTCTCTAGTTCATATTCACACTTTGCATGATTACTTGGTCCATATTTGTGCTTTGCATGAGTCTCTAGTCAGCATTATCACTTTGCGCGAGTCCATGGTTCAAATTCACACATTGTGAAAGTCCTTGTTCCCTTTTAACAAGATCTGGGTGTGAGTATCAAAGACAATCAATATTATTGTGTGAGATCCCATCACGAGATCCAAATACAATCATGAGCAATGTGCAAGATCCCATCACAAGACTTAAAGACAATCATGGATTTTGTAATATCCCATCATGAGATCACAATTTAATATTTAAATTTTCAGTGTTTGTGTCTTACAATTATTTTAATAACCCATCACAAGTTCCAAATATAACTATGAGTTCCATACATAATCACATCCCAATATCAGTTCAGAAATTCGCTCTATGTGAGTTTAGTTTGGCACTCATGCTCTTCATGTCTTCTTTAACAACCATCCTTTTTCAGTAACCTCAAACCATGTCAGCAAACACAATTATCCCAAATTCTCCATCATGAGGGATTTTTTGCTAACAATCTCCCCCTTTTTTATTGTTTAAAACTCTACACATTTTGGTACCAAAATAAATCTTTTTCATCTTCTACCAACATTCGATTCTTGTGATTTAGATTATAATCAAACATTTTCTCAACAGACACTCGAATCCAACATGATCCATGCTCGGTGTGATAAAATAGAGTATCATGCAAAGTTCATCAAAGAATCACTTCATTTCATTCCAAAACTACTCATCTACATTCAACATGAAACTCATCTGTCATGATATATAACCTTTGATGGAACGTATTTAGCATTTTCATATTTAAAGCTCCCCCTACTTCACTTCTCCCCTATCTTGTTTAAAAAATATTATCCCTTTTTATAGCCATAATTTATCCCTATTTTTCAATGAATTTGAAGGTTACTTCAATGTAGTTTCCAATTGGTTATATAACACAGATCAGCATATCAGAGAAAAACACATCATACCTCAAGGAGAGGGGGTCCCACAGCTACACTTTTTCAAGTGTAGGGATTCAACAGAACACTCTGAGATAGTTGATGATGTTCAAACACTTATTTGTGTAAGTCCTTTGTTAGAATTTCTACAACCTATAGTTATGTAAGAACATACTCTAACTTCACAAACCCTTTCTCCACATTCTCCTTGATAAAATTATATTTTATTTCAATGTTATTTTTCCTTGAATGATGGAATGAATTTTTTTTCTAATATTTATAGCACTCAAATTATTGTAATGGATTCTGATTGGATACTTCACTTCAACTCCAATATCATCAATCTACTACTTCATACATAATAACTATGTGCATGCTTGAGTGGCCGTAATGTAATCAACTTCTAAGATTCTCAATGTAATGAAACCTTTTTTTCTTACTAAGCTAATAAATACACAACTTTTCATGATATAATGAAACACCTGATGTTGATTTTCTATCATCTTCTAATTCATCCTAATATGCATCTATGTATCCTAATAACTCTTGCTAAGATTTTTCATTGTACAGCAAACTGAAATCCACCATTCCCTTCATTTACTGAAGTATTATTTTCACAGTAAGAATGTGGATTTCTTAAGAATTTTTTCGATATCATGCTTCTTATCATGTTGAAAAAACAATATTAGGTATTTTTATTTTCAAGTATAATATATTACCAATGATTTTCCTGTATTTGGTTACATTAAATGTATTGCCTTCATCATCCCCTGATAGTTCCATTTGGGTAGCCACTAAAGTCTTCATCTTATTGTAATTATACACTAAAAATCATCTCAAAACCTCCATGGAATATTTATATTGAGCAATGATTGTTCCATTATTTCCTTATGTCACCTATAAACCAAGGAAAAACATCATTTATCCAATCATTGACATTTAAAATTCACTTTTTATGAATTATATAAACTCAGTAAACTCCGCTTCATCAGATCTAACAAATATTATATCATCGACATATACTGGCACCATAATCTTTTAAATACTATCATTTTTACATAGATATTGTAATCAACTCCACTATGCTAAAAACTGAACTTTTTCAAAAACCAGTCTAGTCTTGAATACCATGATCTTAGTGATTGATTCAACCAATATAGTGCCTTATTCAACTGAAAAACTTTATTCTCATATTCATGAATAATAAAACCATCTTGATTCTCAATATAAAATTGTTCTTCTAGAACCGCATTCATAAATGTTGACTTTAGTTCCATCTAGAAAACTATGAACCTTCTTTTCACTAATATGGCCAAGAATAATCTGATTGTCTCTAGCCTCGCAACTGGTGTAAATGTTTCATCAACATTAATACCCTTTATTTGGGAGTAACCTTTTCACACTAATCATTATTTATTTCAAATAACTACACCATATTCATTCATCTTGATTCAGAAGACCCATTTTTTCCCAATGAAATTCTTATTTGTTGGAATCAAAATAGTCTCCCATGTCTAATTCTTCTCAATTTGGTCAAGATCTTCATTCATATCCTGAACTGAGTTTTTATCTATAATTATTTCCTCAAAACATTTGTTCTCTACCTATGATAAGATCAATTATTATTGTAGAGTATTCAAAATCATTGTCTTCACTAGTGCTGTCTAATCACCAATTATGTTTTGTCAATAAATTTTATCTCTTATCTTTGATCTTTTTACATAAACTAATTTTTTCTCATTCTTTTCACTATCTAAAGCATCTTCCGAATTAGTATCTATAATTGGAACATCCCTTGATCTTATTATCTCTTTATTACTATCCTCTTAAGATTGATCTTGTACTTTCCGAAGATTATACTCATTCTATATTATAGTTAAAATATGGATTTCAACTACCTTTCACAACCACTTATTGAAGAATTTATATGATTTTCTTTTCTTTTAGTCTCTATAAAACATCCCTTAATCTTCACAAGATTCAAACTTCATATGTTTCTCCTTCTTGATAATGAAATAATTACATCTGAAGACTCGAAAGTACTTCAACATTGGCTTTTCCATACCATAACTCTTATAGAGTCATCTCTTCTTTTGGATATAATAAATCTCAATTTAATGTTTAGATTGATGTCATCACTACTTCTTTCCAAAATTTATCTAGAGGGTCTTTCTTAATGAGGATTGTTTAAGTCATATTATTGATAATTCAATTTATTCTCTCAACTAATTGATTTTGTTGTGTATTTCTTACTACTAAAACTTAGTTCCTTATCCCATGTTTCTATAGATAGTACCCCACTTAGATATTTTTGAATTTAGTTTCATTATACGTTCGGATCTTCTAGATTCTTTAACCTAACATCTTTTCAACTTACCATTGATCAGTTCTTATGCACCTAAACACCTCATAATTGTTAGTGATTATTGAAACTCATTCCATTGTGCTAAAATCATCAATGAATATAACATAGTATATCCTCCCATAAATATCACTTGGTTAAATAGGTCTGAACACATCAATATTAACCAACTCAAGTAATTTTTTTAAAATTTTATCTTTTTCCTTATATGTCTTTCAAATGATCTTCCCTTGTTGAAAGACATCGCACATATGAGTACAACCACATGATAATATCAAAAGGTCTCGAGAAGCATCATATTTCACCAGATATTTCAATAACATTTGGATCAAATGACCAAGGCCTTTATTCCATAACTTGTTTTCTTTATCCTTGGACAAAAAAAGAACATATATTATTCTCCACTTAAAAGGTATATATTCACATTCATACAATTTCACTAAAAAACCATTGCACTATATTTTTCCTTAATGAAACATAATTTATTAGTCAATTTATGGCATGCCCCGAGTCACATAGTTGATGGACACTGATAAAGTTATGACTCAGACCTTAAATAACTAAGACATCATCACATATCATGTCTCTCCCCCCCAAATGGTTTTCCTAATCTAATAATATTAAGGCCTTCATTATTACCAAATATTATTATTACTTACTTATCCTAATTTATTCTAGTCACCAGATTCTTATTTACTATCATATGAGAGGTGAACCCAATATCAATGATCTATATTCCAATTTGATCTAATTCTTTGAAATCGATTTCTGCCACCACTCCTAGTTCATATCACTTATTTTTTATCGGTGTTTTTGAATTAACACTTGGTATGGATTGATAATATTGATCTTCCTTGGAGTATGATGGACCAATTTCATATTACAGAGCTTCTAATTGATTTTTAAGTTTCAGTTCATTTGGTGATACTTTTAGCTATGGCTTATGATAAAATTCATTCTTCTTGGGCACATTCATTTTCATGGTTGATGAGAAATATTTTTTCATGTGTTTGAATCCTCGACACCTAAAATAGTTACCATCAAATGATGACCTCTAATATATAACTTGGTATGGATTCCTCAGTTTTTCTCATTCCCTTTAGTACCTCTTTGCTATAGAGCAAGCATTTTTGTAAATGTCCCATTCTTCCACAACAATATCATCTAATTTAGGGTGCATTCCTTTGTGAAAATATTGAACTATTGGTTCTCCCTTGGGTTCTCTAAATCTTCTGTTTCTTGTTCGTACACAAATAAATCTCTAACCTCGAAGTGGGAGCATGTGGTCAAACATCAAAAATTATTGATTTCTTATTTCGATTAAGCCTCATACGACTATATCATTATGATCAATCAGTTTAATTTCCTGAAAATCCGAGGTCTTCTTCACTGTAAATATAAATTCTACTTTTAACTTTTATATTTCTTTTGTATCCAGCTTTTCTGGTATCAAGATTTTCTCCTAATATTTGGCATTCCTTTTCATATTGAGAACTTCCTCTTCAAACCCTTCAATATATTTTATTTGATCTTTTCTAGTATTAGTCAAACTATTAAACTATATTTTATGTTCATCAATTTATATTTTTTACATGACCACCTTTTCTAATTTCTATGTAATTGAATATTTTTGTTTTTTAGTTTCTTCATTCATATTAGATGTTTCTTCTTCTCACTACTTTATATAAATTTTGGCATCATGAACCATTTTGTTGGATTTTTTTTCTCTCCAAACATCTATTTTCTCAAGTGCATCTTCTAATTCACCTTTCATATCACCTCTTCATTCGACTCTTACTTAATCACTATTACTTTCTTCACTTTTCTGTGAGCTACCAAAAACTTCTACCATAGTATATACTTCATGATACTTATTCTCCTCCAACACTTTAGCCTTATATTCTTCATAACTTGCATCTTATTTTTAAATAAAATTATTCTTTTTGAATAAATATCTCTTAAAAATTTTCTTACCTTTCACATATGCTAAATACTTCTCCCTATGAATTTTGACTTTATCCTCATCATCATCTTGAAACTTTTTAGGGTACCTCACTACATTGTTTATAACCTTTCCACATTGAATTCAAGAAAGTGGTAGTTTCCCTTTGAACTTTCCTTTTCCTCACTGTAAGTTTGATAGAAACAATTTCATGACTTCATTTGTCTCTACTTCATCATGTCTATTGTTAGTATTCATCTTCTTCATTGGCTTGAATTCCAATTATTTAGACTTCCCCTTTTCTAAATACTCATTATCATATTTTATCACCTCATATGAAACAATATTGTTGTTCATGATATCCAATGTTAGCTCCTTTGGATCTTTATCTTCTAATGTAGAAACTTTAGGATTGAACAGATATAGAAACCTTCTCAAGATGCACTTTAAAATCATTACATCTTCAATAATTTCTCTAAGATAATGCATGTCTTTCACAAAAAAATTATCCCTATCAAATAATTAATCAAAAGACTCATTTGGGTGGGTTCTAAGATCCTCATACCTATTATATGGTACCTACATATTTACTTCTCAAACTTTAGAGTCACCATCATAAATATTTTGAAACTTTTCCCACACACCATGTGATGTTCTACATGAAATCGCCTTTGAATATATTTCATTTGATAGGGATACCCTAAAGAGTTTATTCCTTTAGAATAAATATCTAATTCCCTTCATTCAGCTTCTAATAAAGTACCACTATCAATACTGGTTGAAAAACCATGCATCGCTGTTGTAAAGACATCCATTACTACATATTGAAAGTAATGTTGTGTCTGATTCTTCCATAATTGAAATTTTTTTCCTTTGAAAATAATAATCCCTATGTGATTGAAAATCTCCATTTATTCTACTAAGATAGAATCACTAAATTTTAACTTTTATCTTTGATACCAATGGTTAGTCCAAATAGGTCAATTACCCTGAGAGGGGGGTGAATTAGGGTATGATAGATAAAAACAACTACCCCTTTAGATCTTGTTTCTTCTTAAAAAAAATCTTCTCTCCCTTTACCATAGAAATATATAAATATAAATTTAATAATACATGATAAACATTAATTTTACTTGGTTCAACTTCAATGAGTTATGTCCAAGGAGCATAAAACAACAATGAGTCAATGTACAAAATCCATTAAGGCTCAATACTAAATTACAAGGTTCAGGCTAGATCAACTCTATGCCCAAGCTCATTGCCTTTATATGATTTAGGTTCATCTCACTATTTTCCCAAGGGTCACTACCTATGTCTATTTATTTGGTGCACTAATGGTGTAAAGGATCACGTTCTTCCTCTTCATTTTATCACTTCTATGGAAAGGATCCACACAAAATTTATAGACATGTGGGTCCCTTCATTATTACTAGTGAAGGAATCCTCAAATATATGTAGATTATATGTTACATCTCTTTCAAGGTTTCTACTTCACTTTTTTGAAAACACCTGGATGCAAAACTTTCACTATCCAGAAAGCTATAAAAAACTTCCATTTACTATAGACATAGTAATTACCTTTACTTTGGAAATATATTCAAGTTATGTCAAGTATTCTGGTCACTACATTGAATATAGCTATGAATAAACTCCTTCTTCAAGTATTGTTGAATAGTTAATATCCCCTATCTTCTTCTCCTCCTTCAGAATTTAGTTGTTATAATTAAACCATTCCCAGGTCAATATAATCACATATTTCCTTGAAAAAAATTCTATTGTGATACCCCAGAATGTATCATCTTGTGCGATATCCTGGCGTGTAACCCCTTATGCAAGACCCTTGCACAAGACCCTGGAGTTAGTCCCTTCCAAGATTCCATTCTACGTGTCCCTTTCATGAGTACCCTTTTACACTGAGCATGGATTCCTAATGCGAGGCTTATTTTTCACTTTGTGTGAGTCCCCTGGTGCAAACCTCTACCACAATTCATCTTTGAATGTGGAATTTTTCAGATCAAGAACAATACTTACATGATTTCAATCACATATACTCCTTCACAAGATCTCTCAAAGAGTCTCCTTTCTAAGTACTCTCCTTGAGACTCCATCCCATAAGATGATTCAGATCAATATTTTAAGAATAAGTTAATCAATATTTTAGGATGTTTTAGGGGGTATTTATAGGCATAAATCCACCTCATTAACTCCACAAATCATATAAAATTATCCACCTCATCGGCATCATGCACTCCATAAGATTAAGTGTGCAAGATTTGTTCATTATTTTCATGAGATCAAGGCACCAAATCCTAGTGGAAGTCCCTAGTATATATATGTGCTTTGTGTGAGTCCCTAGTCATCATTTTCAATTTCAATTTTCATGAGTCTCCATTATACATTCACACTTTGAATAAGTCCTTGGTCCTTATTCATGATTTTCATGAGTCTTTGGTTCGTATTTGAACTTTGCGTGAGTCCCTCATCCATATTCTTGCTTTTTATGAGTCATGTTTTCCCTTTTCATAAGTTCTAAGAAAGAGTACCAAAGGAAATCATGAGCACTGCATGAGATCCCAATGTGGGATCCAAAGACAATAATGACAGATGTGTGATAACCCATCATGAGACTTAAATACATTCATGTGTTTTTCAATATCTCATCATGAGATCAAAATTCAATATTTAAATTTTTAGTGTTGTTGTCTTCCTATTCTTTCTATGGCCCATCATGAGTTCCAAAGAAAACTATGAGTGTCATGTGTGATTACATTCCAAGATCTGTTCAGACATTTGCGCTCTATAAGTTCAGTTTAGCACTCATGATTTTCATGCATTATTTGATAACCAGCCTTTGTCGATAACCTCATACCTTATGAGAAAACACAATCAACTCAAAATAACCATCGGGACGGATTTTTTCCTAAAAAACATAAAACAAATGATCAATCTTGCATTCCATGTTTTGTATGTAATTAGTAGAATACCTTGTTAACATTGTAAATATAACTTCATACTCTACAATAATTTCTTCCTCCTTTTCCTTTAAATTGATTAACTTTCTCTTCATCTCAATTTTTTTAGCATGAGGGAAGAATTTATCAAATAATGTATCCATAAAATATTTCCATTCCATGAGTTCTATCTCTTATTCATTGCTAGTATTTTGGATCAATGACCACCACCGATCGACATCGTCTCTGAGACAATACACTACAAGTGTAACCCTTTACTTTTAGTCACATCACAATGCTAAAAATATATTCTCCAATGACTTAATGAATAGATCCTATGTAATTGGATCAGTAGTCCAACTAAAAGATGTGGGCCTCTATCGCATAAAGCAGTCCAACATGGGTGAGTCTTTTTGTGGAATAAATTTCTCTATCAAGGAAAGGTTATGTGTCATAACCTGATTACGCTACCCTAATATATCCATAACTTTCTCAGTTGCAATACTAGCTACATTAACTTTCTTAATAGGGAAACCTCTATATTTACCATGAGTTTTAATACAATTCTTCTTTCCAAGTTACATTTCTAGAAAATGGAATATACTATATTTTTTCATAATAATTTTTAACTTTGTATAATTATAAATATGTCATATCACTTAACATAAATTTAAAAACACATGCATAGCTAATCTCATAATCATAAAAATGATTCATTTGGGGATATATTTAAATCATTCATAATGGTTTGTAAATAAAATGTAAATTATCCTAAGTGTATCACCCAGGAGTGTCAGACCAGGTGCACAGTAATGTGAGTTTACATGTATCAGGTTACAATGAGTCTGTCCCAACACACCTTGTTGGATTTTTTACTCCTGGTAACATTTTTTTTCAGAACCATGCCCACTTATAGTATCCAGAAAGGGATTTGTTGCTATTAATACCCATATAATATAAACCTTACTAAAATTATAATATCTTCTTATGTACTTATCCTCAATGTCTATATTTTGTTTATTTTCTATAATCTATGTTGTCTAAATCTAGTTTCCATGGTTGTTGCTAAACCTCATTTGATACTGGATATAAGGCCCTGACCACAAAATCTTAGAGCTGATGCATTATTTTATTAAATTGGTATGATTATAAGAAATCACATCTCAAAGGACTGATAAGTTTAGTAGTTTTGGAAATCTAGATTACATAAATGATACCCATTTTACATTTATAAATGGATAATAAAACATGATACATAATAAAATAAAATTAATATCCCCATAGAAATATTATTCAAAGAATTATTCATTATAACCTGGGGAAAGGAAATATAATAAGGGTGAGGTAAAATGATCAGCAAGGGAAAGTAAAGTATAATAAATAATGAATCAATGAGAATAAATAAATATGACAAGATAAATAACTTATAACACATTCCATTCAAATAATTAGATATGGAATAATCAATATGGAAAGGTAAATAACTAAAACACATTCCATTTAATCAATAATATAATAATCAAACATAACTATATATGTTATAACTAATTTAATAATCATATGGAATAATAATAACTAAATAAATAATGATGAAATTCATTATTATGGATATCTAAATCATATTGGTGAGGTTTCATGCAAAAAATCTAATACTTTCAAGTCTTTATTGCAATAATCTAATAGAATCAATGTTTCATATCAAGAATATAATATAATCAAGGATTAATGATAATAATATAATAATTGGGTAAGGCCTTAGCCAAAACCATATATAGTTTTTCCCAGGAAACCTAATGATGCATCGAGGGACTATAGTGGGCCCCTCCCATTACATAGGAAATCCATTGCATTCCACTTATATAGAATAATCAATTTAGTTAATAAAAAATGTGACTTATCATAAAATATACATATTTAATAAATAATATGGTTTTTTTAATAGTTAACTAGTGCAGGATAAGTAAAAACAAGGGTTGTTTATGTTGATTAATAGAGATACCATTTTAATATTATTAAAACATTCTTGAGGAAAATTATCATTAAATATTCCAATGTATCTCATACTAGTTTGAAACGTTTTAATAATAATACACATGAAGTAATAAAATTAAATGAAACATAGAATATCATTAGAAAAATGATATTTATGATATAACATGTCAAAGGATAGTATATACACTATATAAAACTTAATTGGTTCATAACAACAAATAAGCCTCAATGGAATATAAATTTAGATAAAATCACATACCTTGAGTCTAAAATGTCACAAGTGATTTTATATTCCTAAATAATAATCTTATGTTAATTATTTACTTTATTTATAAAAAATTTCATTTTTATCATTAATTTTATTTTACAAATTGTAATTTTGTAAACAACTACTTAAATAATTATGTTTACGTCAGGGGTTTTGACCAAATTTGGTTCATGTGTTAAAAATGACTTTGGTAGGCCAACTATGGTCGAAGGGGTAATTATATAAACATATAAATAATATTAATAATTAAATAATTATCATATTTATATTTAAATTATACTTTTAAAACCAATCATGAAACATTGTTCTGAAGAAAGAATCAATGGTACAATCTTGGAGATGGTAGGTCGTGCGTACGCAAGAGTAATGTTCCTATTTGTCAATGATCGTTATGGAAATAAGGTAAGTAACATTATAACATTATAAAATGATAATCATATCATAAATAACATGTTATTTAATAATATATTCTTATATATACAATTCTTGTGATGTAAAAGGAATCATATCGCGTCGGGGAGGTGATAGTCCACATGTCCACGAACAATGTTATCAATTGTTAGTGTGAAAATGGTAATAAAGAAAATGATTTATTATATTTACAAAAATTTAATTATGTCATGAATATTATATATATATAATTTATGTCACATATTTTTAATTAATTCCATCCTTATTATGTTCCATGTAGTTTGTGAACGTATCACATCATTTTGAGGAGGCGGTAGTCCTGACTTCCATAAATGATTTTATCATAATTAAAAAAATTAAAGTATAAAGGTATGTGTTATAAAGTAATTATAGAAGAATAAATACATAATAATTATCATATATATCATATATAAATATAATTTACATCATAATTACTATGCCTGAAAGGTGATAGAGGAAAAATGAATAATGTCGTTATGTGAGGCGGTAGTTCATTGTTCACACAAACGGTAAGTTCATTACCCATTAGATGGAAGTGTGTGTAAGTCTAGGTCTAAACCATAATATAAAAAATATTAGTATACTTATAGTAGTGTTTTAATTATATAATTATGTAATAAGAATAATTTATAGAGTGGAGAAAGAAATAATACTAAAGAGCTGGAGGAAAGATGTTACCTCTTATTTGGGAATCTCCTTTTGGGTTACACCAAAGGGATTAATTGGATGGATTTCATCCAAAGGTGAGGCTTCAAGGTAGAGGGTAGATATTTTTAGGATCTATTTTGTAAGACATTGGGTGATCCAATGTTTCTTGAAAGGTGTGAGTAAGGGGGATATTTCTTTCCTTTTTACAGTGGAGGAGGAGTATCATTCTTGTAAATACCAAAAGGTAAGCACTAATGGAACGTTTCCCTTACCATATGTGTTTCAATAATATAAAAATAATGCATTAAATGTGAATAATATTCAGTAAAAACCTCTAACACACAAAAATAGATCTATTTTTATAATTTTTCTCCTTAACATCTATGATTCCCCAAGTTTATCATTTTGGTTTTTATTAAAGTATCTAGTTTTCTAACCTAAGTAATTTAACCTTTAAGAAAAAATTAAAGTAAAATTTAATAGAAAATATATACCCACTATATTCTAAATATTATATATAATTTACAAAACAAAAACCCCATGTGTTTTATAAATTAATTTTAAAACAAACGCATGTAACACGCAAAAACAGTACTTTAACCTAGACAGTGCTAACAATGTTTTTACAATCATTGGGTTAATATAAATATTATAAAAGATAAATTAGTTAATTAATAGACCATATTTTATATTTATTAATACATAAAAATCACTTTTCAAAATATTGTATTTTTATTAATTTTAAATCATTTAATTAAATATCATTTATTGTAAAATAAATTTAATGTCAATTTTGTCACTATTTATTTAATTCTAATTCAAAAATATCAATACAATTTTGTATTTAAAATATATAAATTCAAAATAATTATAACATGATATATTAATCTAAAAAAATAATTAAGAACAATAATTCAGTCAATTTACTTCAGTTATAATATTTATAGTATCATTTATTTTAGTTAATTATTAATAAAATAGTCACTATGTTGGTGTTTTTAAGAATTTTTAGTTACTAATTCATATATAAAAATTAATGATATATTATTAGGATAATAATAATCCATTTATATTTCTAAAGGATATGTATAACTGAAAATATGATTTTTTTTTCTATATCTAAAAGATTTATAAATATTAAAGGTAAGGATGGTTTCTTTTTTGTGTTTTCCTTACTTAACATATCATATAGGTAAATTACATGAAAATGTGTCACAATAACTCATAAAATTATAACTAATAGGGTATATGGTGTAAATATTAGTATCAAATGGACTTTGGAAAAATTTATTAGTCATTTTCACTTTTAAGTTTAAGGTTTACTCCTTTATTAAGCTTAATATTACCTTAATCATTGTGATTAATTTTAATTAATTTTACTAATATTTTTTTAGAAAAACTAAGTTGATATTATTAAAATAAAAATATCATACTAAGTACAACCATGTATTTATATTTTTTCAAATTCAATTCACAGAAGTGGCTAAACTAAGATTAACGCTAATCCCACAAACATGGTGAGAAAGTGAGATTTAAAAGTAAAAACATTCAAAAGTTCTATAAGTCCTTATATCCAATTAAATATAAAAATGATTCAAACCACATAAATTATATTAATATATGTATAATTTATCCATTTTTACTTTAATAACCAATTTTAAATATAATTTAACATTAGTAATTATTTAAATGAAATGCAGTTTTTATGTAAAATGCAGTCTTTTTCACTATTCATCAAAAAAGTGAAACTTCTTAGAAAAATGCAAAAAAAATCACTATAATCTAATTTTTACATTTTTAATTAAAAAATTATGTTTATTTACACAAATAAAATTTATAAAATTATCAAAATATAGTTTTAAAATAGGTGCGCCATTAAAAGGTAATAATACTTAGTATTGCATGTAACTCAAGCTTAATCAGTGTTTTCTGTAGTGTAAGCTTAACATGGTGTTCTATATAAAGTAATATTGCAATAAAATAAATTTTATTCTAAAATGAAAATATTTTAAAGTCTTGGGGTGTTACATACCCTTTAATTTTCAATGATATCATTACACTATTCAAGGGTAAATGAATCCAAAAGTTAGAAATAATGATATGTAGAGTGATATTGGATTTAGAAATCCTCAAAAATTATTCCCATGCATATTTTAAAGATTTTATAATTTATTTGTTATTATATTTTTACTTTTACCTTTTTTTTTGTTTACTGAGGTAACTAGTGTTTCCCAAGTATCTTATATTTTAATAAACATATAAAATAACCCCCAATACCAAATATGAGAGTTCTAAATATAAATTTAATCTAAATTTAATCTAATTAAATTAATAATTAATAGAAAATTTTGTTTTAAATTAAATCATTTTACATATAGAAAATTGTTTTTTAGTAAAATGTTTTTTTCATTATTAAGTGTTCTTAATATTATTTAGCATTTACTACAAATTGAATTAGTGATAATATAATTAAATATAGTATTAAAAATATATTAATTCCACTTTTAATATGATATTTATTTATTTGATTAAATAAAAAATACATAATATTAATAAAATAATTCTTTGAAAATAACTGCTTTTCCACTATCATGACCAATAACTTTAATCTCAGTAATCATAATTTTTTCCCAAAAATGATATTTACCCAATTACATAATATGAAAATTATGATATAATATATGAAATCCATTTCTTGGATTTAATTTCTATAATTTATGCACACTAATTTTTTTAATATAAGAAAATAAATCAGTTTTTAGAGTGAAATATTACTTATATTTCCAAAATGATATACATTGGCATTAAAAATACTAAATAGTAATTTTAAATGGTTCATTTTACTTAAAAATAAATATAATTTATATTAAATAGTTTTAAAAACATTTAATTCATTCTTTTATTATGATAATGTCATGAAAGTGGTGGTTTTAACAATATCGGTATTTTTTTACTATTTACCTAAAAAGAACTATTTTATAAAAGTTAAGAAAAAACATCTTAAGTTAATATTGATATTATAAATCAAAAAGAAATTAATTTGTTCCAATTAAAATTAAAATTAAACTTTAAAAATATATGATCAAAGTATCTTTAGAGTGTGCATTATGTAATAGTTTTAGTATGTACTGTTTATCTTCTATAGTAGGGTACCGAGTATTACACTACAAACACTATAGGTAGTTATAGAGTAATCCACATTTAGTGTAACTCTTGCCTAAATTTTGTTGATGGTAGTGATGCACACTTTAAAATAATCAGTTTATCATTTGTATCACCCATATGATTAATTTCGTTATTCCTCCTATTGAATTTGATAAAATATTAGTATCAAATCCTAGAAATGAATACCAAAAAATCATATTTTTGTGATAGTTTTATAGTTGATAAAATACGTATAATGTTGAATCCAAACCCCTAAAAAATTTCTAGATAATATTCTTTTATATCCCAATAAGGGTTTTAAACACTTAAATAATTAGTTTATTATTTACCCATAAAATAGAAAATTTAAAGAATAGCATAAAATTGATAAAAACCCTATTGAAAATTAATATTTATAAGTTCAAAAACATGTAAATGTAACCATAATTTCAGGGAAAAAATCTAGATATAGGTTTAAAAAAAATTTCAAATCTGTTTAGCCTAGTAGCTGTTGTACTATAATAGTTTTTTATTTTTCAATAACCATAAAAAGCAGTAATAAAATTCCCAAAATATATGACCATGAAATAAGATAAAAATATTTCTGATTAACTTAAATTTATATACCTTAATAACATATCATATAGTTGTAATTTTAAATCAAAAACAAATTTCTCTTACTCAACTACTTCAACAATAGAGTTCAAATGATCAATCACTTATTTCAAGGCTCATCTCATAGTGTTTATAATACTATCAAGTACCATTAAATTTTTTTCATCTTAATATTTTTTCTTTATACTTTTTATATAATTTGAGTCTTATTTGAGAAATTAATTTTTTCATTTTGACAGGATTCATCATAATTTTAACATTCGTCATTCAACCCCTGATTTTTTAGGATCTTTTATAATCCATTAATTTCTTGATCAATCTTCTCAACAACGTCATAAAATTATTTCACTCCTATTTCTTTTTTCTTTACTGAAAATAAAATTTATCATCTCAAACTCTACTAATCAACTTGTGTTCAAATGAAAGAGAACTCTTGTTCCTCTATAAATCATTACTGAAGTTTAGATAAATGAAACAATTATATTATATAACAATTTTATCTAAATAATTTTACAAAAAATATATTTAATATATTTTTCCCAAAAACATTTTCAACTAGAACACATTATCTTACTGAGTTCTAAAAAACATAAAGAAATTAACATGTAATGGATTCTATTATATGTTATTCTTAATTATACAGGTTGAAATCTATTTTATATATTATATTTACCCTTCACTCACATTATAAAAAATCATTTCATAATCATTTTAACTTCCTCAATACTCTGTATGTAGTCATATAACTTTATAGATTGTTATAACATGTTTCTATAACTATAAAATTATATTATTGAAAATTTTAAAACATAGTTAGAACACAATAGTATATAAATAAAAAAGTGAACAATACAATTACATAAAAAAATTATTATGTAAGTCTATCAACATTGATTACATAAAAAATCTAAATAAAGTAAAATAATTACATGAAGTAAAATCAAGAGTATATTTCATGGATAAAATTAGTATGTAAGTCTATCATAAGGCAATTTAAGAAGGAAATCCATGCATATGATGTCACTATGATGTGGACTGATTCGGGATCCATTACATCCTACTCTAGTTTAACTTTTTATATTTATACATCAAGCTATTCTACACTAGCTTATCAATTTAGTTTATGTATTACAAAACATGATATTATAACTTTTTTTATTCAAACATCATTGAATGATGAAATTATTAAAAAAAGTCAACATGTAAAAATGTTTCTCAATATCATTATGATTGGAGTAATGATGCAAATTTAAACAATTTTGTGGGGTTTTGGGTTATTGATCATCATCCCATTCAAATAATTGGAAATGTTTTCCAAGATATAGTAATATAAAAAACCTCACATGATTTTTACCCTACATCTACTAAATAATATTGACTATATGAAAATAGTGAATTGAAGAAGTTTGTTTAGTGGTGGAATATGAAACCATTGATAGACATTTTGGTGATATTTCTTAGGGATAGTTCACAGAACTACTACCAAATAGTTAATTTAGTGGATATTTTAGTAAAAACACAACTATATGTGAAATATATATATATATATATAACCAAATCCATCTCTGTTTCTACTCCCACACCCATTTTGTATCTCATTCCCCCCCATGCTTATGATGTAATCTTACCAGCATCAGTAGTATTATTCTCCCTTTCCCCTCATGTCTGCATGCGCACAAGCTTCATCTTAGGATGACCTAACACTTATGGAATCCCCCTCATGATTTAAACCCCTGATATGATATCTCCCTTTTGAACTCACTCTATGTTATCCTTAAAAACTATATATAGGTTTTCAACCCTTAAATCACTAGAGTAGCTACATGTGAGGACCATGAGAAAATTATCTATATTTTATAAAAAAGCATATAACCATTTATGTTATTCTAGACTAATTGATTGAATTTTGGTAGTTTATTGGATTAGTTTTCTATATATATCAAAAATTAATGTGTCCTTTGATTTGGTGTGTATTTTATATTTTTGTCCAATTTAATTATCAATTTTTATGTATATAAATTATAATACGTTTATTCAAGTACTTATTCAGGAAAAAATATACTTTTCAAGTGGTAAATGATCTTATCCACCTGTGTTAGGTTCATGATGATGTGGTAATGATTGTTTGATACTGTAAATTTTATAATGATTCATTTAGGATTATTCTATCATGATTAATTATTCCCTATTCAATATTATCCTATAATCCAAAGTTTTCTTTAATGAGACATGATATTTTTCATTATATATGTTTATATAATGAAAAGAACATATGTTATGTGCATTATATGTCTCTAAATAATGTTCAAAACATATTATCTATATGTTATATTTTTTATATAATAGACATATCATTAATATGGAATACACATAACACACATATATATAATATGCATAATATATTAATATAATATATATATATAATTCATATAACATGTTTAATTGATGCTGTTGATATATATTGAAATATCTCTATGATGGGTTTTCA
The DNA here is from genome assembly GCA_963277665.1 of Viscum album. NCBI lineage: Eukaryota > Viridiplantae > Streptophyta > Magnoliopsida > Santalales > Viscaceae > Viscum > Viscum album. The sequence goes on along the minus strand of OY728146.1, from coordinate 633,925,279 downwards.
GTCTAATTTTACTTTTTAAAGCTCTATTTATGGGCATTATGACTTAGTTATGTGTAGGGATTTTTGATATTCTTATCATATAATAATTAATTTCCGGTTTTTAGTTTTAATATTTTAGTTCAATGACTAATTTTTTATATTTTTATCCAAGTTAATATTTTTTTAATTCTATATTTCTATGTTGTGGTGCTTAAAAAAATAATACACATTGGAGTTATTATGTATTTTATTAAATCTAAATAGAACATATGGTATTTACATTAAATGTTTTAAAAAATGAACATAATGTGTATATATAACATACATTTTATATATATAATACACATAACTTATTAATATAATTCATATAATATATTAATATAATTTATTAAATTCACATAATATGTATATATAATGCACATAACATTTTTAAGTGATGGTTCATATATATGTTTAAATATTTCTATAATTTTTTTTCCATTTGGTTCTATTTTTTAAACTTATATTTATAACTATTGAGACTTAGGTTTGGTTAATTAATTTTTATCTTCATGTAATGTAATAATTCATTAAATTTATCAATTTAAAAATAAATTTATATTTATATTTATATTTATATTTTTACATTTCATTATAAATTTATTTTTTTATTTTAATCAAAATATAAATTTCAATTTAATTTTAATTTTTTCAATTTTAGATTCAATTTATATTTATATGTCTAAATAAACAAATTTATTTAAAATTTTGATATCAAATATAATTTCAAAATACCAATGTGTATTTTAAATTTATTTTATTTTTCAATTTCAATATTAATTTGAAATTATAACTTTAAATATAAATTTAAATTTTAGTTAATTTTTCATTTTCAATTTAAAAATATTTTATAGTTTAAAATTTTATGATTATCTTACTTTTTAACTAAAATGCATTCTTTTATTAAAACATACTTACATGTAAATTTATTTATTTTATTTGAAAGTAGAGGAAATAAATTACATGAATGGATAAAAGTTGGATTACGTTACCCTAGAACATAACTCAGTATGATAAGGGTTTGAAACTTTTTTAGATTTATCAATTTTGAATCAATCTATGAATAGAAGTAAAATGTTCATGTCTCAATTAGAAATTTAGATGTTGTTTTAAGAGACAATAACTGTTTAAAAAGTTGATATTGGAACAATTTCATGCTCAATATTTATGGTGGATTTTGAATGAGGAATAAAACATTATAAAATGTTAATGCAGTTGTGTTCACTATCAGAATGAACAAGTCACTTCCCTAAAAGTAGAAAATGTTATTAAAAACATCAAAATTTATTATTTTAACATTATAGGGAAACATAAACAGCACCTTAACACATCAATAGATCCAATTTTTGATGTCATGGATATTAACCAAATAATTTTTTTAAAAAATATTGGAAAGCCTAATAAAGATGGTAATATAATAGTGGATGATTCCACAAATAAAAATATAAGGGAAAACTTAACAAAGTAAATATGTGCATTTTTTTGAATTATTTGATGATGGAAATCAAGAATTGTATGGATTATTTTTCAATTATTCAAAAACTGTTTTAATTTTAATGTTATACTAAATGAAGTTCTAATATGGAATTACAGATTATGAAATGCCCATGATATTGAAATTTTTGTATGATGTATTCTTTTAAATATAACATCCCTTAATCATTTAAGGAGATGACTAAATTCATTAAAAATATTATAATTGGTTATAAAAAGATACATGTATGTCTCAATGATTCTGTGTTATATTATGAAGAAGTTTCGAATAGTTAAGAGTGAATATCACTCATACTTGGTGTGAGGGTAACAAAGTAACAAACCTTTTGGATTCTATAGTCATTTCAGATGACCCTCTCAACATATTTTATAAATTGGGATCCCTTATATATGAATTTAATTCTATAGAACTTAGTGATTCTCTGGGTATCCATTATTTTAGACCTTCTTGAGTCCTTTGTGTCCTCTTAATGAATATTCAGTTTGAGATAAAGATGAAAAGGTTATTTTTTATCGAAAGAATAATATATATAATAGTGAAAATTTCAATCAATTAATACCAAAAATAAGTAGAATATTTAAAATTATTTTTATGGTTTTATCTTATAATCCTTTAAAAATATGATTGCAAATATTATTTATGTCAGCTAAAATTTTTCAGCTTATAAAGCAGCATTCTTTGGAAAATAACAATGATAGGTTCATGTAACATCTAAGAGATTCAAAATAAAAAATATCATTAATTAATTACATAAAAATTTATCTTTTAAGATTATAAGTGTATACATATGATGGAAAAATAATTTATTTAACCCTTTTTGGAATTTAATTCATAATTATAGAATATTTCTAATTGTTTTCATCTTAAAGAATTTACCTCTCTAGAATTTTGTATATATAACTTTATTCATCATATTTATGATTATAGCTAAAAATAAAATTATTAATAATTACATTTATTACTACCTTCATCCTTTAATCATATAATTTCAAAAGTTATGGAATGATAGTGTAGAAAAATATAAATCATATTTCATCTAAATGTTTAAAATGTATGCGTCCCTAATATATACCACAATGACTTTCCTAGACTAGGAAATTTTTTTGATTAAAATACTCACATTGGTTTGGCTATTCCATTTTTAAATTCTTATTTGGATTCTTAATGGATAGATTATAAAAAAATATGTGGTTTTATATGTCATAATTTATTCCATTATAAATCTCATAGATTTTAGTTTAACAAGTTATGATTCAATGAAAAAATATATTGAGGCTTCCACCAAAATTATTGTCTAGATCATAAATCTTAGTATAATTATAAAATATTAATGAAAAGATTGGAAAATATTTTTTGTTAAATGGATGCTGGAAAATAATTTATACCCCATTAATCATATCTAGAAAAAACAATAGAATAAAATGTGCATATTTTTCAGAATTTTGAATTAATAGATTCATTTACTAAATCATAAATATTGCATTATGAATACTGAGAAGAATGTGTATGATAATACATTTTTTATATTTATTAATGAGAATGATATATTTAAAGATCATTTACATTATTATATATAATTTTAAAAATGAATATTAAGTGTGACTTATGGTAAAATGAGAATGGGAAGTATCCTGAAAAATGTTTTTCATTAATTTTTTTAAAAATATATATTTTCACTACAGGATTAAATAATTTAGAAGTAATTTTTTGGATATTCTAGTAATAATTAAAAAAATTGATTTAAAGTATCAAATTTTTTATGGATTAAAAATTTATGAATCGTATATATTGATATAGTAGTTTATATCTTTAGAAATGCACAATTTGTTACCTAGAAAAACAATTCTAGTTTTAATTGAATTTCACCCCTTATTCAGATAATATCATTATAATATTATAAATCTAATTGAGATTGAAAAATTTTAGGAATGTATTTTATGGATGATATATCATTTAGATATCCCCCCCCCCCATAATGTTTTTTCTATGATGATTCATTTGGAAATTCATTTAGAGAAGGAAGCTAAAGCTAGAGGACTAGTGAATTATCAATGGATTTATCCCATAGAGATTTCATTTATTATTATTTTATTATAATTCGATGATATATATATTCCAATACAATATTAAAAAAGTTTAATATGTAAATTTACTACTTTTCTTCAATAGGTGACTAGGTCATTTGAAGTTTTATATGAAAAATAAAGCTGGGATAGAAGGATCTATTGTTATAGGTTACCTTATCGAATATTTAATAACCTTCCCCTTTAGGAATTTTTATTTTATAGAGGAAATATTTGATCAAGTTAGGAATATTGGCTATAGTATAATTCATTCCTAGGCCAATAGTAATTAACTATGAAATATGAAAAAAAAATCATTAATTTTATATACTCTTTAATTGAATAAATATGAATGTAATGATGTGAAATTATTATATGTAATAATTATTAAATATTTTCAATTTTCTGTTTATTTTTAAAAACTAGAAAATGAGAATTCTATTTTTTATGATTTAATTGAACCAATATTAGTGTAATGATGTAATGTCCTACACCCTCAAGTGTTGGTGAATTAAGGGAAAATACAAACACTTGTGGATATAAATCTGGGTTAGATTTATTTATCTAAGTTAAAATTAAATTTATATTAAGTGATCATTGAATGGTGTTTGGTTTTGGACACATCTAGAGCTTTTAGATGAGTTTCAAGGGTTTAAGTGATGAATCTATGGGTTATATAGTTTCAAAGGAAAATAGTTTCCTTCATGTAACCTGGGTGATCTAGTGGGATACTATAATTGTGTCAACTACCATTAGGTACCCCCTAGTGGGGTACCATGTACTCGGTGAGGGTATACCTGGTACTCGATATGCATGTCCACATTTTACATAACAAACGCATGATGGATATTTGTCCCTCTAAAATTATAAACATGTAAAAGGGATCTTTCCATTAGTTTAGATTTCACATAGGGGAGCCACCACTGCCCACCACTTTTTCCATATTTTTATTTTTCACTAGACCAAATTGATTGTAAATCATTTCTATGGAAAATTAAGCCTATTTATTCCCATTTTTTCTTTCTCTATTTTATCTCACTCTTCTCTATTGATTTAATATAGTTTTAATTAGGGATTATATGAATATTAAATTAAACCATGGTGGAATCAATTCAAAATCATATGTATTTAATATATAAATAACAGAGTATGTTTCAATGTGAATAAAGCATATTATTTATTATTGATCTGGTGGTTTTATTTTTCTTACTTACATTTTTAGGGATTTCATTTTAATTGAATTTAATTAGTGTGAATTTTTGGTTGATAATTTGGTTGTTTTGGTTGGAATTGATCTGGGAGTGTTTTGGGGATGGTATGAACCTTTTTTATTGAGATTTAAATGAGGTTACAAATCCTAGTAAAAACATCCCCAATTATTATTTATTAAATAAAATTAATTATATGAATAAAAAATAAATTTTTTATAATTTATTGGATGATTATTTTAATGAGTTGTGGGTTCAATGATTTTTATGGTGGTCAATCATGGATGTTATAGTTTGGATAAGGTGATAAACATCTCTTAAATAAGGATTACTCTATATCAATCCAGGCAGTCCCCTATGATATATATTTTATTTATGTTTCATATTTCATGTGATATGAAAGTAGGGGTAAGTGGGTGAAAAGACTGGAAATATAATAGAGGTGGTTTTTTATGTGTGATGTAATACAAGTGAGGTATGTTAGGCTTATAGTGGGTCCTATGAGTTTTATACCTTGATTACATAGCCACCAAGGGTTATGATGCCTATGTGAAAATTTGTGTTGGTTGAAATTAGAACCCATGGAAGGTGTCTAACCTTGGGTAAACTCTCTAGTGACCTTTAAAGATTATAATTATTTTTTTATGATGTTTTTATAGAGTAATGGGATGGGATGAGTCTTGTAAGTGGTTATTGGAGAAACCAAATGAGATCTAGGTTATCCAACAGGGGTGACCTATGGTTCTATGTTTTGATTATTAAGAACAACTATAAAAGTCTTAGATGAGAAGTTTTATTAAGGGTTTACTGGTGATCTATCCACTCAATAGTTAGTTTTCCTTATGGACCCATTACAAAAAAATAGGTGACTTGTGAGATAGAAAGTGGATATGAAACATAGAATAATTGTAATTTAAAATGATTTTAAGTGATAGTGTACTAAAGATATCTAATATTTTCATAATTCTATTTTTAAATATAATTAACCCAAAAATTAGTATAAATATTAGGTAATTAACTTATATATTTTACATTTAAAAATATATATTTGAATTGAAAATGGATCAACTCTTAAATTTTAGTATTTTATTCTTTTTTGGGATTAATTGAATAATACATAATTTTTTTATCTTTAAATAATTTTAAAATATTTTATTCTTAATTTTTATTATTTAAATTAAATTCTAGAATAAACTGGAAAAATACCTCACTAAGTTTTTATTTTTTATGGGTTTTAGGTATAAATATGAAATTGAAAAAGGGGTAGAACATGATACTTCCTAGTAATTTTATAAGACTTTGGTTATTATGACAATAAACCTTACTCTACACATATGACTTTGGAGTTTTCTGAAATATGGAAAATTAATGGGCTACATTCTGGAAATATAAGACGTTGATAAATTCTTTTAGACTTTAGTAAGTGTGAAATATGATTTGGAGTACATAATACTATGTGGAGTTCATAAGACTCTATATAGAATATAAAACTTTGGATGGGCCATTGCATCAAACTTTTCTAAGTTTCATAAAACATCAACTACCATGTAATACATGTTTCTAAGACTTCCCAAGGGCTAAAAAAAGACTTCATACTAGATATTAGCCCTTCCTTAGGTTATTTCAGATTTCAATCACCACATCAGACGTTTATGGTTATATAATAGTTTTTAGTATCTTTTTAAGGATTCTTCTATAATGTCAAACTTTATAATTTATAAAAATCTAGGGAAGTGAATAAAAAATAATAAATTTACAAAATATGAAAGGATTGACCTAAAATGAAAATTCATTTCCTTGAATTAACCAAAGTAGTAAAATATTCTATAAGAGTTCCACATGGTTTCTATCTATCTAAAGAACAAAAAATTTATTATGGGATGATATCCATGTAAGGAGAAGATTTTAGATATATACATCTAAATAAATCTTGACCATTGACAAAGAAAAGTGAAGTAAATCCTAGTAAAAAGGTATCACCATAGTTCATCTAAATAAAAACTAGGAAGGTAGAATAAAACATGATCACTTCTTATAAATATCCCCTTCCACATTTTTAATGATTTCCCACTGGGTATTCAGTTTAATATTTTTGTATGTTCTATATTTTAAATTAAAAGAATAATTTTTTCAAGTTTTTATTTGTTTTTCTAACTTTCGATTTTATCTTAATTTTTATATCCATGATTCTCAATAACTCATCTATAATGATAGAATAAGCCAAGGAACAACCACAAGATAAAAAATAGTGATCCATAGCTCATCCACCTAGCTTATATCATTTGTTTTATTATGGGTATTTGGTTGACTAAGGGGAAGAAGCGATGATAGTATGTCAAGTTTCTCATTCCCCTATTTTGTTACACAATTAAAAAACCAATTTAATATCTTAGTTTTTGGATCATTAATGTATGATGGGATCAATGTTTTTATTGGTGGATAGACTCATAATGGTGATCCATTTTAGATATTAGTGGGTAGATCCCTTAAGGGGTCCCTTGAGTGTGCTTTCCATTCACACGATTAATGTATTGTGGGTGTGTGTATACAGCTATAAGCACACAAAAATTTGGATAAGGGAGTCAAAGGAGTGAAAGAATGAAGGATTTCTAAGGTTGAATCTAAGGGTTTCTCTTTTATTTCATTTCATCTAGTATGTATTTTCATTTTTCATTACTACTTATATTAATCAAACCAAATTTATTCCCTAATTTTAAAACCTAAAAAACTAAAATTAATTATAAGTGTACTGATAATGATACTATAGGATTAGCTCCTTGAGATAAAAAATTGTGTCCCACATTCCATCATACATTAGATTTTAAATTTTGATGTAACAACCCTCTACAATAAAGGCATGTCAAACTTGGAATCATTTTTGGGGTAAGGATCTGATTAAATGTTATTTTAACACATTTTTAATTAGTTTATTAACTATTTTTCTATTTTTTCTATTTATTTTTCACATTTTTTCTATTTTCATTCTTTTCCTTCCTATTTAACAAACTAAAAAATAAATCTTATCCTTTTATATCAAAATGGATTATTATTCTAATTCTTAGTTAGAAGAGGTTGATAAACTTAAATCCATGGTAAATTTTTTTTATAAAATTACTACTAACCAAAATTCCCACCCACAAGTGCTAGAAGTTAATGATGAATAAATAATCAACATTAATGAAATAAACAATATTATTAATGAGAAAAACCTATAAATTTTAATATCAAATGGGATAAAAATCAGAATATAGTTCTGAATAAAATCCCATGATAATCTCAGTTGTTAAGGTGGCAGAAGACTATATAAAAAGATACCCACCATTGTTCACTATTATAGGTGTTTTCCCAATATCATTTCATTTGGAATAATAATTAGAAGTTGATAAAAATTATGGAGATAATCCTTCCATAAATAGATATTATTTTGATTTTATTTAATATAATTTGAATAATTATACTCCATATACTATAAAATAAAAATTAATACTAACCTTGCAGGGTCTAGATTATCATGAAAAAATGGAATTTGTGGTTTCTATTTTTAGGTAAAATTTGGAAGACCCATTTCTTATTACTTATATTCTAGAAGACTTCCAAGAGGCATTGAACTCAGAGAATGAACATTATATTGAGACTATATTGGTGGATACCTCTAAATTTGACTCATTTCATTCTAGTATTTTACAAAATTAAATATCAATTAATCTCACTAATTTTAATTTTACGAATTCGGCTTAAACTTTTCTATGCCCGATGATAATAAAGACACAGTAGATATATTTTATTTAAAGGAAGGATTAATGAAACATCAACCAAAAGATTAAAAATAATATCACAATGCTGATACATGAAAAATAATAGTTTCAAACTATAATACATTATGTAGTATATAAATGTCCAGACTCCTCCCCCGGGGCACGTGTCGTGACTACCCCAAGCCCAACATCCATAGGCTAGGGGCTGGAAACTAGCACCAAAGGCGTTTTCCCTAAAACTGGGAAGGCCTTGACTTTACAACCTGTAAGCACAAAAAACCAAGCACACAGCAAGATACAAACTCAAGTAAGATGAATAGAAATTAGAGTAAGTGTAGTAAGAAAAAGGGGCCAGAATACAAGCCCAATTGGAAAGTACAAGGAAAACTGGAAAGTACAGGACAACTGATCGGTGAAAAGAAGATCTTGGATTGTCCAACACAATTCTTACCTGAATGGTAGGTACATATCGCCTCCTCAGTAATCCACGTCCACCCTTATCCTCTGCTAACTGACACGCTATGTGGTCCACCTCCGAGAACTGTCCAGTCCTAGTACCCCCGTCCTCAGTCAGCACTGTCCGTCATCTGTATCCAATACAACAAGGTGTGGGCATATCTCGTGTAGGGGTGAGTATAAAGATACTCAGTAGGGACCCCAGATCCTCAAGGTCTCACAAAATACACCAAGGATAAACCAAAAAGTATGAAATCCACAGATAACCCTACTTAGGTATATGCCCATACATATACCTAAGTTACCAAGTAATTCATCTCAATAATGAAGGAACAAAGAGGTTCTAACTCAGCTCACACAAGGTATATCTTTATGTACAGTAGTAGAGATGATTAGATGTAACTACTAAATCATATTACTCTATTAAGAGGCTCTGCTGTTAACCTGTACAGAATCGCTAGGAGCTGAGCCACATAGGATCATTAGTGCTGACCCACACAGGATCGCTAGGAGATGACCCGTAGAGGATCTCTAGGAGATGACCCACATAGGATCACTGGAGCAGACCCACAAAGGATCTCTAGGAGCTGACCCACATCGGAAATCTAGGATCTGACCCACACAGGATTGCTAGGAGCTAACCCACAGAGGATCACTAGAGGTGACCCACACAGGATCGCTAAGAGATGACCCACACAGTATCGCTAGTATCTTACCCACACAGGATTGTTGGAGCTGACCCAAACAGGATCCCTAGGAGCTGGCCTACACAGGATAGCTAGGAGCTGACCTTCAGAGGATAGCTAGGAGCACTCTTCTCGTCATAGCCAGCTACTGGGTTTCCACACTAGGCTTTCTCATCTCTAGGAGAGTCTTCTCCCCAAGCCACTAGTCAGTTCTCCATATACCATTATTTCCCACTAATAAGTATCTCAAAGGACCGCCATGTCATAGGTGTCTCAATGCAACAGACGACGCGACATTTGGATGCCCGGTTTGTGAGTTATTACCCTTTTAGTCCCGGGGACCAGGTTGGATTTGTGCTTGATCCAACATGACCATTCTCAATCTTAATCCAAAACTCTAGTGGGGTATACTCAAAGGGACTGTCTCTCTCCAAGGTTTCCGGTGTCGCCAACATTTCATCATTTTGACTCCGTATGAGGGAGATATGTCCAATACAAGATCTCGCAATAATAATAATAATAATAATAATATTGGGTGTTTCATGGAACTGAGCCTCGAACCAGAATTTAATATTCAACATTAGACTTAAAATTGACCATCTTAATGTCAGGATCACCTCACCACTTACATTAAGTCATTCGTACATCGCTCGCAGGAGTTATGGATGGTCGAAGATTTAATAATAATAATATATTATTATTATTTGAGTGGTTCGAGGACCCAATACAAAAACCCAAAAAAAGAATGCAATATTGGACTCATAATTTACGTCTTGAAGTCATGGTTGTATTTCCGCTGACCGATCGTGAAACCGAGGTCGCACGAAGAAGTTATGGTCAAAACACGGTTTTCCCAACAAAAATTAAAATAATAATACTTTAATAATAATATAATTATTTTTTTTGAAACCTTCCATGTATTACGTTGCATCTCCTTTTTTTTCAAGTTGATCATGCATCCCTCTTAATTGGCACCTTATATTCATTTTTAATATATCTATCAAAATATTTAAGTTTCTCTATCCAATATAATTCCATCTTCATTCATGATTTTTCATTCTTCCGCACGGCCAGACCGCCACCACCACCTCCTACTACCCGAGCCACGGTTCCTACAGACTGCCGCACCACATGGACGTTGCCTCAAGGCTTTCCTCCGCCACTGCATGTCGCACCATCTACCTCACCCGGAGCCGCACCCTGAAAACACACTAGAAATCACACCGCCACAGTGCACCTTATGTGGGTCACCGCATCTTCATTCTAAACCCAAAAAACATAATGATCGCATATTCGTGATCCTCGAGTTGAGGGATCCACGCTTATATGTCTATCTCAAAAGAATATTGTGTTTCCAACGCCAATAAATATTTGACTTCCTCCTTCCACGAGCCATTGCGGCTTCGTTCCATGCCTGAAAAATTAAAAGATTTCATATTTGTGATACTTACGTAAAGGGATTCGCGTCCATATATTGTGCTCAACAAAACTCTGTGTTTCCAGTGCCAATAAATATTAGGCGTCGAAGAACGCACAAAGAATGTGCGAAGAATAAAAAGAAATAGTAGCATGGTTTATGTGTGGGACGATGATCATGTTTGTTTGGACATCATCATCGTGAATTTAGGATATGAAGAATCGATAAAAAAATTCAAACATATATAAAAACCCCTACCTCGATTGTTCGTTGGAAGTGGTGTGAGGAAGAACATGAAGTCGATGAGATGGTGACATTGGTGTTCATTACTCCCGTAAGATGATTCCAATCCTGGCTTAAGCATCGTCCTCATTATCCAATTCTGGAGGATTATCTTTGTTGTAGTGGATGTTCTTCATTGAAGAATCTCCTTCCAAGTTCTCCATAGCTCTCCCTTTTTCTAACAATCCTCCAAACAAATGGTGAACTTCGAAATAAGTTTTTTAAATAAACTAATTGAGTTGGCACAACAATGGGAGGAAAACCAACAGTTATCTCCCATTAAAAGGGGAGTTCAAGGGTCAGTTGGTCCCCAACTTTGAATTTAAATTGAGATTTTTTTAGTTAGGGTGGTCCCCACCACTAAACATCAAATGGGAGTTTTTAAAAATAAAATAAATGTTGTTCTTTATTTTATTTTTATTCTTTCAACTCTCCCATTAAATTCACAAAAACCAACTTTCACCCTCAACCTACTGCAGTCAAGGTAAAGGTCTCTTTAAGATAATATTGGTGTTTTGAGTTAAACGGTGCCCTCAGATTTCAATTCCAAGCACTGGTTCAAAAGTTATATAACATCGCTCACGTGTTTACTGAACGTACTCGAAAAAAAGTTCGAAAAAATTATAACAGTCACTCTTGACCTGCGTCGGTCGAGGTTAGGCTCTAACTAAGTGAAACACGCCCCAACGAACCCAACGGTACTCTCAGATTCCAAATCTGAGTTACCATTTAAAAGTTACAGATTTTATAATAAATTAATTGTCACTTAATTATTTTATTTACAGCCAAAAACTAACATTCACTGGTGGCCCGCACTAGAGAAAGTTAGTAACTAGTTAAATAAATAATTCCCTCACGAGTTTAGCAGTGGTCTTGAATTTTCAATATAAGCTACTGTTTGTGAGTTATAATAATTTGAAAAATAAAATAATTATTTTAATTATTTTATTTGTGAATATTCCATTTTGGGTTTTCTCACAGGAGACCAACACCGACTAAACTTAAGTCACACCTAGGGTAAACCTGCCATACTGAACTTAATGGTGCCCTTGGATTTCTAATTCGAGTTACCATTTAAGGTTTATTCCAATTTTTTAGGAAAACTACTTACGTGCACTAATTAAAACTCAACCAAAATTCGACAGATCATTTCGAGCACTCTGGGCCTTGAAATCACGTGCCATCAGATTTTTCGGTCTCAAAATAATTCCATATAATTTAAAAAAATTATATAGAAATTTTGGGACATTAAAATCAAACCATTATCATGTTTTATTTTAATTTCACCCATTCTATTTTGTATCTTGAACCACTCTTTTTTTCATATTGCAGAATTAGTATTACTTTTACTTGCCCTTGATAAAGAAGAATTGGTTGAGGAATGGAGAAAGTAATTACTACACCAATTACTTAGTGAGTTTAAAAAGTTATTTGGTATAAACATGAACTTACATACCAAAAAATATTTTTCAGAAAAAATATTCTGAGAAATGATTCATAAGAGTAGTTTTCACAGAGTCAGTAGGCTTTATAAGGGTGTCAATTATTGAAAATGATATGTATAAAGAATATTTTTTTAATTTACTGAAATTTCTACTCTAAGAGTTTGTGAAAGATTTTACAATAAAGGTGGCTAGATAGAAACAATTTGAATAACGATACCTGGATTCCCTTTTCCAACATGTAAATGAAGAATCTACTGATTTGGTTGTGGAAGAACTGGAAGAACCTATTAAGATGCCCTATAAAGAGACACTAATGAATTGAAATAAGAATATATTGAAGGTTAGAAGGAATAATAATTGTAGGTCTCATATTTTATCAATCCATACCACCTTGAAATTTGTACAATATTGTAAATGGGATGTATATGAAGGACTCTAGTAATAGGGACCTCTAAATGGAAATGAATTTGTATAGCTATGGGAAGAAGAGGATATGGTGGTTTTCATTATACAAACTAAATACACCTTCATATTTGGGATGATAAAATGGTATTCTAGTCCTAAAAAGAGCATAAAAATGTCCTTTATTGGGAGGGATAACCCAAGGCTATTTCCAATATTCTATTAAATTTTTCATTTTCATTGATTTTTAATAAATTTAAAATTTTTATTTCACTTTTTTTCTATAAGTTTTCAAGTGTAAGGCAGTAAATAAAATTAACTTCGAGGTTTTCCACAAATCATCATGGGATTATCTTAACCAAAACCTACTGAGAATAACAATATGGGATGTTTCTATTCTGTAATACAGGTTTTTTCAATACTATTTTGTCTGTTTTCAATATTTTAGTGAGTAGTGTTTGAGAAGTGTGGGAAGCATTGCAACCAATTTAAGATTAGTTTAAAATCTATTTGGATTTTTTTGTCTTTTTAAACCTATTTTTAGGAATATGTTAGTAAGTTTTGTATAATTTTTTTATTTTCTATTTTAGAATGTTTTTAGGATAGTAAATTAAGCTTTGATGGTCATCCTACCTAGTGAAAAATGTCATTCTAGTTTTGAAGAATTGTCTTTCATTGAAATTTTTGATTTATATGATTTTTGAATGATTTTGACATTGTTTTCATGGAATTTTTTGTTTTAAAACTAGGGAATGAAATGAAATAGAAATGATTTAAGTGGAATAAAAATAAAAACATATGGAAACTGAAAATACATACATTATATTATGTAACTTTTACTTTGTGAAAACGAATAACTCAGAAAACAAACATAAAATATATTCATATAAGTCCCTTGAAACTAGAGTAAAATAAGAAATTGATATCCCACATTTTGTTTTGATTTAATTTGGTACTTGGTGTGTGAGTAATAAAATTCATTTGTAAATTGAATAAGTTTTGTGCACATACCATAGATTGGAAAAAAATCAGTAAGTTCTAAATTGTCTAAAATTAATGGATTTACATGAGGGGAATATTGTACCTAGATAAAGAAGTGAAAATTGACTTATAATAATATCTCTTGGGTTTTATCAAAGATGTGTTAGGTGAAATTAATTTAATAAAAAGGTATTTATAAAATTTCCACTTGTTAAAATCATAATTCCACTAAATTATATTTTTTTCACTCCTTGAACTAGAAATATTTCTTAAATAGAAATAGTGAAATGAGTTAGATTCATAGTGGGGGAAAGATATTTTCAATAATGAAGGAATATTTGTTTTCATATTTTGTGTTTTGTGTGTATTTAATTATGCAGGGTAATTTTTTTATTATTGGAATTCATTGTATTTCCTAAGAGTGTAATAGTGTAAGTGTGGGGGACTATTGAGAGCCAATATTTATAAAAAATCTATTTTTAAAATATAATTAATGTTATAAATATTATGAATCTTTGTAAATTAACATATATTTATTTCATTTACAAAATTAGATTTGAATTTCTAAATAGATAAAATATTTATTTTTTGTGTTTTATTAAATTTTAGGATTATTTGAACAGTATGTACATTGATTTTCACGTTTAAACTATTTTAAAGGATTTTAATTATGATTATAATAATTTAAATTTCATTCATGAATAAATTATATAATGATCACATAGAGTTTGTGTTGTCATGGTTTGTAGGTAAGATGTTGAAAATGAAAGAGGTGTACTGTGTAGGACATCCCAGTCATTTCAGAAGACTTTGGTTTCTTTTCACATAAGTGTCCATCCATGAATATGACATTAGAGTTATTTGAAATTAGAAAAATCCACGAACTACAGTTTGGATGTGTAATATTTTAATTATTTGTGTTAGACTTTAGTAAGCTTATAAGACTCTATAGTGTGCCTAAGAATCTATGAATCATATAATAATTTGGATGAGACACTGTGTAAGTCTTTTCCCATCACCATAAGACTTTTTATACAATATAATACTCACTCATAAGAATGTCAAGGGGTCATGTAAGTCTTTATACCAACGATCATACTTTCCCAGGGTTATGTCACACTTCAGCCACTATGTCAAACTTCAGTGCTATCGTATGACTTTCTAAGCCCCTTCATAAGAATTCCTCTATAGCTTCAGACTTTGGATTTTTCCAAAATCTTGGGAAGAGAATAAAAAATCAAAAAATACCAAAAAAAGAAAGGATTGGACTAAAATTGAAATTCATTTCTCTAATTCTTCCAAATAAATAAAATATTATCTAAGAGATCTTTTCAGATCCCTTCCATATAAATAAGGACATAATGATCATGGGATGGTTTCAAAGCAAGTAGAATATTTTAGAGGTGCCCAACTAAATAAATGTCGACCCTATGTTTGGACACATGAAAGACAAATAAGGAAGAATCTGTCATTATAGATCATAGAATTTAAAACCTAGAGGGGAGAAAAATACCCATGCATTTATTATAACCCCCCCCCATTTATAGATAGTTCTCAATGGGGGATTTATTTGGGACTTTTATATTTTCTACATTTTCAATTAATACAATTTCATTTTGTTAAACTATTCATGTGTTCTTTTTCCCTGGTATTTTATTTTAATTTTCATAATTTTGATTATCAATCTCTCATCTATAATCAGAGGCCAACCCAAGGCTCACCCAATGGATAAAAACATTGAATCTAGAGCTCATTCACTGGGATTTATTATCTATTTTATTATAAGTTTTTGGCTGATTGTGGGGTGATGTATAGGATAATATCATGAGCACTTATTTCCCCCATTTCCTTTCACATTATTAAAATAAATTTACTCTACCATTTTTTAAATCATTCTTTTATGACAGGGTCATTGGTTTTATAAGTGTATGGACCCATTGTAGTGATCCATTTGAGAACATTGTCATATTATCACTTAGTATTTTCATTGAGGGTGATGTCCATTCACATCATTTATATAATAATGGTCAGTATAGCTAGTTAAAATACATAAAGAGTAGGAGAAATGATATTATAATACTTGTGACCCTATAATAGGAGGAGGTTAAATTATGTTCATGGAAGTCAGGATAAGAGGTAAGGGTTTACCATCTCAAATTCCTCTCTTTAATACATTTTTTTTATTTTGAACCTAATTTTCTTTATATGGTGTATATATTTCCTATTTTTGATTGTTTGTGAGAGTAGTGTACTAAAGAGGGGGGTGAATTGTGTATCTATGAAAATTTCTGTTTGAAAAGTTTCCCAAAAATGTTCCCAAATAAAAAAATACAGCCTAGTTAATCAAAGTAATACGGTTATGAAATTTTACTATTTAAATAACTTCTCATAAGATTGATTATTTCTCAGTAATCATAACATCAGTTATTAATATTACTTTTGAAGCTATTCTAACAATGAAAAACAATTATAACTTATTTCCAATATTAACTATGAAAGTAAATCTAATGATTTCTAAATTATACAGAAAAATAGAGAAAACTAAATTAAAAAACACAGTGGGTATAAAACAAGTGGTTCAGTCTCAAGACAAGACCTAATCCACTCCACTTGGTGATCACCTATCACCAAGTAGTTTATATTAATAAACATGATCCACACCCTGGATTGGGGTAAACAGCAGTGCACAGGACTGTCTAGGTCACATGACCTCTTCTATAGTTCTTCTTGGGTATAAACTAATAGGTCACACAAGGACCTATTCCACACTTATCTATGGGAGTAGAAAAGTGTAAAAATATATGAGAGGAAGGATATCTTGTATCTTGCATTTTATTGTAGGAGACAATGTCTTTTTTAATACAAACACACACACACTTATCGAAAGATAAAAACAATACACAAGAGAGAAAAGATGATGATAAAAGATTATAAGAGCTATGAGTGTGAGTATTTGTAGCTCTGGAATTCTCGGATGAAGCAAATGCAAGAATTGAGTACTATTGCAAGAAAAAAAGTATCGTAAGTCTGATGCTCTAGTTTCCAGTAAGATTTGGCTCATGTTCTTATTGGAGTAGGAATTGTGAAGATGTTCTTGAATCTGATCTATGGTCTCTCATCTTTTTGGATTTTTGAATACTTTATGTGTTCTTAAGATTTATCTTGTTGCATGTGTTGGTTCTTTTCTCAAGAATGCTTGTTTCTGCTTCTCTAACACCCCCCCTTTATTTCTCGACCACCCTTTTTTTATTCTTGGAGTGCATGTGTTGAATCTGACATGATGCATTTATTCTTCACCTCATTCCTCATACTTTCAGGTGATATTCCTAAAATTAAATATTAATTATGTTAGTGCATTTAAAAGACTCAAATATGACCATTAGAAATTAAATCAAAAATGACAAAACAGATTAAAGAATAGTTTCACAATCTATTCAAAAACAGTGTCACTTGGAAATGGTATCACCACGAAATAGTGTCTTCTTATTTTCCTTTGAGAGGTGAGACAATTATGATGGAATGGTTTTATAGAGATCAGAAACCGGTAGCACAGAATTCAACATATCTAAAACTGGTTATGGTATCTGGTTCACGGTGTTTGGGTCACGATGTATGGTTCTTGGTGTCTAGGTCATAGTGTCTCATTCATGGTGTCTTAGTTATGGTGTCTGGGTCATGGTGTCTGGGTCATGGTGTCTGGGTCATAGTGTCTGGGTCATGGAGTCTGGTCATAGTGTATGGGTCCTTTTCTAGAAAAACAGAACTGGTGGCAGACTCATGGTTTCTCAAACTAATCTAAATAATTATATATCGACTTGAGAAGTGATATTCACAGAATGAATTAAACTTAATCATTCATCAAAGAAATCATTATAGACCAAGGGTAAATATAGTTTACAATAATCAAACATAATTTATATCAATTCAGATCTTGGATAGGTTTATTTAAAGTAAAAATAAACCAACCATCTGTACGAATGATTTGTGATAGATTAAATAGGATTAACAAGATTTATAGAATGTATAGGATTTTTTATCATTAAAACATGACTAACATATGAGGAGTCCAAAAATATCTCCATTTTTTATGATCACAAATCATGTGAGTGAGATATCTATTCTTAGTGGATGTGTCTCTCACTTAGTCTGAATTTAGAGGGCATTTCTCTCCCCCTTTTGGGATTATCAAAAAGAGTACAAAAGAAAATAAGATAATAGACAAGAAGATTTCACAGTGCATTATATGGAGAAAGATGGGTCATCAAAAATAGTAGGAAACAAAAAACCCTATCAAAAGACACTGTTCACTTTTCTGCAACACCGGTTGTCTTCTCTTTTCCCTTGGCAGCATCATCACTAGAAGCCACAGGAGAAGAGGTAGAAGTTGAAGAAGTAAGTGAACCAACTGACAAATAAGGTAGAGGGAGACCTTCAAAAACAGAAGGGGCCAAGGTTTGTGAAATAGAATACTGAGGCAATTTTTGGTCAAGGATAATAGGTCTGATTTGACTCAGAGCCTGAGAGACAGACATAGAGTTAGAGGCAAGGGAAGTGGATGAGAATGTAGTAAAACTAGGTCGCAAGGGTGCAATTGCAAGATCCATAATAGTTGTTCTCTACACATGAAGATAGGGCCTCAAAAGATTTGTGAAGTCAATAATAATCTCACCACCATACTGCATCACTTTCTCAAAGTCATCCTTGTTTTCTATGAACTTGTCCAACAAAGAAGTGAAATCCTTTAGTCTTTGAACTTGAGTTCTGAAATCTTGAGTGACAGGAGGGATTTCCAGATTCTCTACAAGGTACTTGAAATGGTTTGTCATATCATGCTTAGAGAAAATATTATTGAAGTAGAAATATATCTTCTTAGTGATTTCTTCTTCAGTATAATTATAAATCTTGGAATGAATTATTACCAGATCAAGAACTCTGTTACTATTATTGGAAACCACATATAGAGACTCTGTCAAAACCACAAAGCACAAATTGAAGTTCTTCCATAACAATCGTTGAGTAGATTACTATCAAAGGAGGGGTGAGATGACTATCTAGAGGCACTAAAATCTATAACAGCTGAAGTAAGAGACTTCAGTTGATTCTGGAATTTCTGGATATAGCCCTTATACTCATTAGTCAACTTGTTAATACCAATAACCAGCTCACGCATTTATTGAACTATTTTATAGTTTCTTTCAGCCACCTTGTCAGCTAAAGAAGTTAGGTTAGTTTAAATCTGGGAGGCAACTTCTTGTGGAATCTGACTACCAACATTTTCAAGAGGATGAGAAATAGGTTCTGGTCTTGATTTAAGCACTCTATTCATATCTTTAACCATACCTTTGAGAGACTTCACTTCATCACATAATTTTTTGTTCTCAAATATGACTTCTTGAATTTCATGAAGCATTTTTGGATGAATATTCTAAATGATCTTCTCTAAAAATAGTGAAACATCTCTTTTACTCAAGTTTGTCACAGGATCTGGTTGAGTTTTCATGAGCTATTCAACTATATCCAACAAATTATCTTCAATAGCTTTCAAATCATCTTTACTCACTAAGGTAGAAGTTTCTTGTGAATGTTTAGGGATGGGAGATGAGACATACTTAGGTTTCTTTGCAGATACATGATCAGAGACTGATTTCAATTAAAATATATTTGAGAGGTCTATACCTTTAATTAAGACTTTTTGAGAATCATTCACATCAAAATAGCTAGAGAATTTATACCATGTATCAATAGTGCCTAGATCAACTAGATTTGGCACTTCAAAATTTTTCAGATTCAGGTTCTTTTTTCCCTCAACATGTGTGTCTCTTACAGGACTAAGATATTTAGATCCTTGATCTATTTCCAAAATTTCATTCCCAATAGCTTTACCCATTTCTTTTCTATCCAATTGAAAGTCTTACTACAATATTTCTTCAAATAATGGGATAATATCAAGAAAAACCTGTTCCTCTAGGTGTTCCTCAAGAGCATCTTCTTTCTCAAGAGAAATATATTCTTCTAAATGTTCTTCCAAAACATCCTTTTACCTTTCAACAACAAAAAAATATTCTTTAGAAGCAGTTTCTTTTTATAGATTAACAATTTCTTCAAAAACATGTACTTCCTTCTCAATTAATAATTGAGGAGCAGGTTCACTGCCTTCCTCATCCAGGATAGTTTTCCCTGTAGGTGAAATAACATATTATTCTTCTTGCTCAACAGAATAGTCAACAATTTCATCTGGATCCAAACCAGGATTAGAAATATCCTTAGGTCTTGAAGAATTATCAATCGGGTTGAACTTTTAATAAACCCTCTTAATATCCTCTACCCATGCTTTTCTCCACAGATTCCAACTGATTTTCATTCTTTTAATAGTAACTTGTGATATAAAAATTCCATAGTCCTTAATTAATTATTTATCTAGTCTAACCAATCATTTATCATAAATCATAGTAGATATTAACCTTGAGTAGAAAATGGGGGTTGACTTAGAGGTTGTCTTTATCAACTCACACATATGAAGTATAACATACTTACATAGGTTAATCTTGTATCCATTCTTCATAAGATGAATCAAAAATACATAATGATACTTGAATGTATAAAAATATCATTTTTATAGACTGATCATATTCTGAACAAACTTAAACCAAAGTCTGGTTTCACCATCTAACTCAGCAGTAATATCTCTTCTCTTTGTCTCATTTCCAATCAAGCTTCTCAAGGCTTATTCTAAAACAAAGATCTCACTTGGAGAAGGGGGACCTCTCTGTTAGTCCACAAAAATACCCTCATGAGGTATCCTTAGGTATGAAACCCATAACATTGGAGAAAAAGTACATATTTGTCCATTGATCCAGCTTCTCACAACAAAACCATCTTCTGTATCAAAAGAGAATTGAACGATCTGATAAAACTGAGCCACTATCTTTGGGTATATCGGTCTTTCCTATTTTCCGAACTAATCAAGCCATGTTTTCTCTTTTATCTCTTTCAATAATAAAGACTTACTTGATAGAATCCACTTGGGACAGATTTCATTTTTAGGTACTGCTATTTTGTTCACCAAGTTCAGATTCAAAGGTCCTTCGGGCACTATTTTCGTTGCTATTTTCTTCTTCTTCTTTGATCTTATATTCTTAGGAGTTGATGACAATGGGTGTTTCATTCTGGGAATTCAATGAAGGTTCGAGAGAGAGATATAAATATTGAAGGAGGAGTTACAGTTTGAGAGAATAGAGGTCGGGTGAAGAAAGAAGTGAAACTTCTTTCATTTTTATCATTTAGGGATATCAAGAGTCACAAATTCAAAAGTTTGGGAAAGTAAAAGAATAAAATAATTAATTACCGCGATATGGGTTATAATATATAAATAAAAAGATAAAGTTACTTTATGGTGATACTAGAACAGACATTCATGGTGAGACCATAACAGGTTTTTACAGTGGGACTATAACATGTTTTCATGGTGAGACCGTAATAGGTTTTTACGATGTCATCTTTACTGTGTGACTTCTAAACGGTGGGACTATATTGTTTGAAATAGTATTGTACTAGACAGTAACTAATAAATAGTAACCGTGAGATCGTACACATGAAACAGCAACTTTTAAGATAGTAAACATATAGAATTGTTAGAGTTAGACAGTAATCTTAAGATAGTGGCTTGTGAAACAGTAAACTATAAAATAGTAAGTTGTGAAACAGTACAGTTACTACTTAAGATTTATCATTCCCAATTCATGTATGATGTAATCTATTCTTTTACAATTTAATGTTTTGGTGAATATATCACCAAGCTGATATCTAATTCCAATGAATTCCAATGTGATATCACCTTTTTATAATAGTATCTCAAAAAGTAATGTCTTACATCAGTATGTTTTGTCCTAGAGTGTGAAACAGGTTTTTTTGAGATGGTAATAGGACTTTTATTGTCACAATTTATAGTTACATGCCTAAATTGATATCCATAATCTAGTAAAGTGTGTTTTATCCAAAAAAATTGTGCACAACAACTACCAGCAACTATGTACTCATCTTCAGCAGTAGATAATGCAACAAAGTTTTGTTTCATACTACATCATGATACTAGTGAATTGCCTAAAAAGTGACATTTTCTAGAGGTTATTTTTCAACCCAACTTACAACCACTGAAGTCAGCTTCAGAATAACTAACTAACTCAAATTATTGTCCTCTAGGATAGAACAGTCCTAGATTGGGTGTTTGCTTGAGTTATTTGAAAATTCTATTAACAGCATTTAAATGAGATTCCTTTGTATTTTCTTGAAAATTAGCACACATACATACACTAAACATAATGTTAGGTCAGTTAGAAATTCAGTAGAGTAGGCTTCCAATCATTCCTCTGTAAGTTTTTTGATCCATAAATTTTCCATCTTCTTCAAGATACAACTTACAAGTAGTATTTATTAGAGTGTCACTACTTTTAGTACTATCCGGGACAAAATGTTTTAGAATATATCTAGTATATTTTATTTTATTTAAAATAATACCATCATTATTTTTAACAATTTCAAATCCAAGAAAAAATTTTAGTTCACCCATTAAACTCAATTCAAATTTGTTTTGCATTATTTTAGAAAATTAAATACATAAATAATTTTTTGAAGATACAAATATAATATCATCTACATAAATTTGAACTACTTAAACATCATTGGAGATTCGTTTTATAAAAAGGGTGGTATTATATATTCCTTTTATAAAACCTTTGGAAATAAGAGAAGTACTTAATCTATCATACCAGGCTCTAAGATCTTATTTTAAACCATATAAATCTTTTGATAATTTAAAAACATGATTTGGAAAATCATGATTTGTAAAACCAAGGGGTTTCTAAACAAAGACATCCTTAGCTATATACCCATTTAGTAATGCACCTTTTATAATGACCCACCCTTAAAAATTACTTAATCTTGAGTTATTTCAAGAAATACACATTGAGGATCTTTTTAAGTTTAGAGTTTTAGAGAATTAGATCATATATCATGCATTACATTCCATATTTAAACAAGGCTGTTACATAAAAGATAGTATTAATTTTTCCCATCAAAGGAGACATATTTAAAATAAAACATGGATTCTTTCGTGACACTTCCTCGACACTATCAACACATCATGTACTTTTCCCTTGACCTGTGAAAAACATTTAAAAAACTTGGGATAAGAATAAAAATATCAGTAAGTTATATAAAAATACGGAATGAAAATATTAGTCCATGTATACATAAGAATAAATGAAATCATATTTTACTCATAAAACATAATAAATTTAACATACCTCATCAAATCATGAACAAATAATAGAAATCATAAGACATAAAGGTAACTTGAGGCATTCATAACATTATTACGTAGGGAGTAACCCTCATGGTTACGTTTGGAATACCCATCACAGTATATTACCTAAATCTCATCGGAGAAACCTTAGAGTTTAACCCCTTCATGTTACCCAATTCATTGGAGATCTATATCGGGCTCACCTTACCTTATTTTATCACGGAACCACCCGTCTTCATAAACAATGCCCAAGAACCATAACATAATCGTACCACATAAATCATGCATAAAGGAAACATAGAATTTCCACATTTCAATCACAAGATATCAATACCAAACATTGATATAAAAAATTTATCAAAACCATTTTCAATACCAAAATAAAAGAAAACTAAAACATGGTATTTATTTTTCATTTAAAAAAAATTTATGGCTTATAGAGGAAGTCGAAACTCAAATAATGGTCACGGTGGCGGAGAAGTCGTTGTTGCTGCATACGTAAGGAAAAATAATTCATTTTGTCTTTTAGTAAAACACTTAGTATAAAAATATTCCTTTTGAATAAAATTAAAAGTAAAAAGGGTTTTTTACACCGTATAAAAGAAAGTTGTGTATAAAACAAAATATGCCTTAATGAATAGAGATTGAGACGAAGTCCCTTACCTCGTGTCCGACTTGACTCGATCGTTCTTTAATCTCATGAATAATAAACTTGAGTTAATTTATTCTTTCTTAATAACCTTTTTTAAGTTCATTATTCCTTTTAAATCACTTGTTACCATGTTATGAACACTATGTAATTGTTTAAGTTAATAACGGTCATTTGAATGATCATTGGTACTTGAGTCAAAAATAAACTCTTTATAATTACAAGTTGGTCATGTGGTAAAATATCCACTATATCCAGAATTATATTCATGATGTAGATATTATAAATATCATATATATATAGTATATACATTCATTTATAATATTACATAACATTTATAGGTAATAAATAAAATGCACCGTTCATGGAGATGGTAAGCCGTACGCACCCATGAACGCTACTTTCATTTCTATTTCATATCTAATGGAATGGAATCAAAATTATATAAAGTTATATTATAATTCCAGTATAATATCATATATAATATCATTAATTCCATCCTTTATATGTCCCACATATGGAATTAACGAATCAAATCACTTTGAGGGGGCGGTAGTCCGCACTTCCTAAAATGAAATTATCGTGTTTACCCATAATGGAAACCATAAAGGTATGCCATAAATTAAAAATACAGAAGCATAAGGAAAACATAAACATAATACATATCATATATAAACATAGTGACATCTTAATGGCCACCTTTAAATGTATTAAAAGAATATTGAACAATCATCGTTTCGTGAGGCAGAAATTCGCCATCCACGGAAACAGTATGTTCGTTAGTCATTAGATGTAGGTGTGTGTAAGTGTAGCTAGAATACTTCTTATAAAAACATCCTAGTATATTTAAGATACTATTTTTTCTACAAAATAATGGAATAAAAAGAGTTTATGGGGTTGGAGAAGCAAAATAAAACAAAAGAACATTAGAAAAGACTTTACCTTTAAATCGGGTAACTCCTCTTGGTTTGAACCAAAAGGATTTCTTGAAAAGATTTATGCCTAAATTAAGGATTCTAGAATAAATAGAGGGATATTGGGAGCTTATTTTAGAAGATTTTTGACGAGCCAAAGGGCTTTAGAAGTGTGAGATATGGGTAGGAAGTGGGGTCTTTTTATAAGGGAGAGGCGGGGCTCTTTTGGAAATCTTGAAACTATTATTTTATTATAAAATGAAATTCGGTTTCTAAAGATCCAAAAATCATTAAAGTATAAGATAAGGTGTTCCATGTAATAAATAAAATCTCCAATAATAATTGTAAAAGTGTTGTATATTATTCTAAACATTATATTCTTATTTATTTAAATCATTCATTAATAGCGTAAACACTGCATCATCATTGTGTCATAAATAATTTTATTTTTTTTATGTCT
Organism: Viscum album; assembly: GCA_963277665.1. Classification (NCBI taxonomy): domain Eukaryota; kingdom Viridiplantae; phylum Streptophyta; class Magnoliopsida; order Santalales; family Viscaceae; genus Viscum; species Viscum album. The sequence goes on along the minus strand of OY728146.1, from coordinate 633,899,747 downwards.
AAAAAAATATAAAAAAATTACCATGCTTTAGGAAATATTATTATCTTTCTAATGAGTATTTATAGACAAAAACATAACAAATATAACCCCATGTAAATATTTTTTAGTAAAACAATACATGTTTGTGATATTTTTATTTTTACTTTAAATAAAAGGTATTAATGTCATTATCTCACTCAAGTGGCTCCATGGGGTCCTACAGATTGACCCATGGATTTTCATGGTCAGACATGACCTATGAAATAAGGTTAGGACATGTGTGAAGATATTTTTATATTTTTATAATATCATTTTTATCTTAAATTACACTAATTACCTCTAATCGCGGTTAACAAAACTCAAAAGTCACTATTCACCAAAAAAAATATTTTAATCCCATTGAACCACATTTTACTAACTAATGACAACCATTTATGTCGGATTTTTGAAATTCAATACACAGAAGTGGTAAAATTTCATTTAAATGAAAAATCAGTTTGTTTAACTACCACTTAGTGGTTTCACTATTCATCAAAAATTCAAGTTCTTCAGAAAAATACCAAAAATTCACCCCAAGCTATATTTGATATTATGAATTAAAAAATGATGCCTATTTTGAAAATTTCAAAACATATAAGCTGCATTAATTAATTTTATAATTAATTCCTATTGTCAAAACAAATAGCGTATTTTTAAGAAACAATTCTATCAAAAGACTGACACTTGTTTATGTCGAATTTCAAAGTGAGATAAATTCCAATGACCACCATTGGATTAAATGGTAAAAATATATTCTAATTGCACTTTAAAACCAATTAAAAATATAATCTATCCTTATAAATATATTATATTAAAAAGAGGTTTTGAATAAAAATACAACATTTTTCACTATTCATTAAAAAAATGAACATTATCAGAAAAAACAAAAAATTTACACAAAGTAAATTTTGATGACCCGATTCTAAAGAAGAATTTTATTTGGTCCAATAGAATGTATAAAAGTGACCAAAACTATATTTAAAAAGGTTTCTCCATTTAACATAGCAACCCCATTAAAGTAAAATTAATACTTAATTCAAAAAATATTAATAAATATGAAAATGTCTTATTCTTTCTTTACCTGGGATGTTACATCCTTCCCCCCCTTTGGAAATTGGTTCCTCGCAATTTATTCAATTAAATAAATGGGGGTATTTATCCCTCATAGCATTTTCAGATTCCCATGTGGCCTCTTCAATCATTTTGCTTTTCCACAAAACCTTTACTTGATGAATCACCTTATTATGCAATACTTTCTCCCTATGGTCATGAATTTGGATCGGTTGTTCCTCATAAGATAGATTATCTTCCATCTGAACTACCTCTGGACTCAAAACATGAGATGAATCTGGCATGTACTTCCTTAACATTGAAACATGAAAAACATTGTGTACCTAAGATAAACTCGGAGGTAAAGCCACTCGGTATGAAACTAATCCAACTCTCTCTAGAATTTTGTATGGTCCAATGAACCTTGGACTCAGCTTTCCTTTATTACCAAATCGCATCACACTTTTCCATGGTGAAACTTTGAGGAAAACATGATCACCTACCTCAAAAGAGAGATCATTCCTCCTGTTTTCCGCATAACTTTTCTGCCTGCTCTGAGCTGTTCTCATGTGTTCCTATATCAGCTGAACTTTTTCTTCCAACTCTTCTACCAATTCTGGTCCCATCAACTTTCTTTCACCCACTTCATCCCAAAAATCTAGACTTTGACATCGCTTCCCATATAATTACTCAAATGGTGCCATCTGTATACTGAAATAAAAACTATTATTATAAGAAAACTCAACCAAAGAAAGATGTTGATCCCAACTTCCCTGATAATCCATCGAACAAGCATGTATCATATCCTCCGAAGTCTTAGTCGTTCGTTTTGACTGCCCATCTGATTGTGGAATAAAAGCTGTACTAAAATTTAATTCAGTACCCAACGAATTTTGAAGGCCTTTCCAAAAGTTAGAAGTAAACCTGGGATCACGATCAGATACAATGGAGAGGGGAACTCCATGTAACCTTACTATCTATTTAAGATACAAATGGGAAAGTTGATTTGGGGAAAAATTATCTCGTATAGCATGGAAATGATCTGATTTAGTCAAGCGATCAATAATAACCCAAATTGAATTATTACCTCAAGGTGTCTTCGGTAATACCACAATGAAGTCCATTGATATATTCTCCCATTTCCACTCTGGAACTGGTAAAAGCTGAAGTATCCCTTTCAGTAACTGCCTCTATGCTTTAACATGTTGACAATTCGAACACTTCACAGTAAAATCAGCAATATCTCTTTTCATTCCGTCCCACCAATAATACTCCCAAAGATCTCAGTACATCTTAGTACTACCTGGAAGAACTGAAAACGGAGAGATATGAGCTTCACATAATAACTCTCTCTTCAACCGTGAATCACAAGGCACACACAATCTCTTCCCAAATCTCAAAACACATTCATTATCAATTTTGAATTCAGGAAACTTACCCTTCTGAACCAGCTCTACCTTTTTTTGAAACTCACTGTCTTGCATATTTGCTTGCTTAATTATGTAAGATAGAGATAATTTCATTGATACCTGAAACAAAATAGAAGAACATCCTACACCAACAACTTCTATGCCAAAGTTCATCAAATCCTTAACCAAAGGATCACGTTCCAAACGCAACATTGTTAATGAAGCATTACATTTTTGACTCAAAGCATGAGCCACTTTATTTTCTTTTCCCGGATGGTAATGAATTGTACAATCATAATCCTTGATTAATTCCAGCCATCTCCTCTGTCTCATGTTCAATTATTTCTGAGTAAATATATACTTTAAACTTTTGTGATCAATATATATTTCACACTTTACACCATAAAAATTATGCCTCCAAATTTTTAAAGCGAAAACAACAGCAGCTAATTCCAAATCATGTGTAGGGTAATTTACCTCATGTGTTTTCAACTGTCGTGAAGCATAATCAATTACCTGATCATTCTGCATTAGGACGCAACTAAGTCCTTTCAATAAAGCATAATTTTAGATAAAAAACTCACCATTCCTGGTAGGTAGTGCCAAAACTGGAGCATTCACCAATCTTCTTTTCAATTCCTAAACCCAATCATCACATTCTTTTGTCTAGATGAAATTAACACCCATCCGAGTTAGCTTAGTCATTAGACTAGATAACCGTGAAACTGTTTTAACAAACCTTCGGTAATAGCCTGCCAAACGAAGAAACTACGAATCTCGGTTACATTTGTGGGTCTTTTCCATTCTTCAACAACCTTTGTTTTTGCTGGATCAGTAGTTATTCCATCTTTAGAAACAATGTGACCAAGGAAAGAAATTTGTTGCAACCAAAACTCACACTTGCTGAATTTCCTATACAATTTATTTTCTTTTAAGGTTTGTAAAATAACCCTTAAATTACATTCATGCTACTCTTTACATTTTGAAAACACAAAAATATCAACAATGAAAACAACCACAAACTTATCCAAGAAATCATGGAAAACTCTATTCATAAGGTCCATGAATACAGCAGGTGCATTGGTTATCCCAGAAGGCATAACTACAAATTCATAATGGCCATATCTTGTATGAAACGCAGTCTTCGAAACATCTGCTTCCTTTACCTTCAACTGATGGTACCCCGATATCAAGTCAATCTTTGAAAAATACTGAGCCCCCTGGAGCAGATCAAACAAATCATCGATATGAGGCAAAGGATATTTGTTCTTAACAGTGATGGTATTCAAGGCTCTATAATCAATGAAAAGTCTCATTGAACCATCTTTCTTTTTAAGAAATAAGACAGGAGCACCCCATGGTGATGTGCTAGGTCGAATGAAACCTTTCTCTAATAAATCTTGCAATTGCTCCTTCAACTCTAAAAGTTCAATTTGAGCCATTCGACAAGGGTGTTTTGAAATTGGCTTAACATCAGGAACTAAGTCAATAGTAAATTCAACTTCCAGGTCTGGTATTATTCCAGGAAACTCATCAAGAAAAACATTAGGATACTTATTTACCACTAGCACATCATTAATATGAATGGTTACTCTATTTTCAAGAATATGTGCAAGGTAACATTCATTTCCATATTTTACAAGTTTCTCAGCCTCTTGATATGTTATCAATAGTAAGGGTTCATTCTTTGAAAGACTTTCTAAAAAAAACTTCTTTAGCTCTAGAGTCAATCATAGAATGGTAAACAGAGATCCAATCCATACCCAGGATAACATCAAACTCTACTAGCGGTAAAAAATAAGGTTTGGATGTAGGTTCTTTCCACAGATAAGGATAAGGAGATTCTTATAAATTATTTTTGCCTCAACATTTCCCCCAGGTGTTTTTACCACAAGTTCAAGAATCATTTCTTGAGATGGTATTCCCATTTTACTAGAAAATTTTTCAAAGATGAAAGAATGTGTAGACCCCGAATCAAACTATACACAGACATAATCTGAAAAGCAAACAAAGTACCTGATACCACTTCATTTGCTGGCCCAAAATCTGCTGAAGTAGTTGCAAAGGATTTCACCACTCCTTTTTGCTTGTAGTCGGACTGCTTCCCATCACTCGAGATCTTTGTCGGACACTCTTTTTCATAATGGCCCATCTCATTGCACTTGAAACATTTTACTAACTATAAATCAAATTTGGTCTTACCATCACCCTAATCTTTTCCAGTGTAATCACGTGCCTTATGTCCTATCTTACCACATCAGTAGAACTTTCCATAATTCAAAATACATTCCCCAGCATGCTTTTTACCACATGTATCACAAACTGAAAACATAGTTTTCTTACCATCATACCTTTTTGAATGATTCTTCCCCTTTTCCTGCCACCTCCATCTCTTCTTCTGTTGGTTGTTATAGAACACTTGATCATCAGAAAACACCATTTACACCTTGTCAGCACATCGAAAAAGCTTTTCATAACTTTTGAAATCACAAGAATCTAATTACCTTTGTTGTTTTAGATTTAATCCTAAGTAAAAATGATTGATTTTACTATCAAGGACTCGGATAAAATTTAGATAATACCTTACCAATCGAGTGAACTTTTCTTCATAAGCAGCCCCTGATTCATCATCTTGCCTCAATTCCAAGAATTGTTTTTCCATCCTAAGTCGAATATCCTTAGGAAAAATATTTCTCAAGAAACATACCTTTGAATTCATCCCAGTCAAGAGAATCAATCTCATCAGCCTCCCTGATATTTTAACCATCGACCACCACTGATATGCTTCACCCTTCAAACCGTAAAAAACAAGACTAACCTTTTGATTGTCTGAACACCCCATGACATCGAAAATCTTCTCCAGTGCTTTAATCCACCCTTCAGCTAGCACAAGGTCAGATGATCCTATGAATGATGGGGGATGTTGCCTCATGAAATGTTCCACCACTGACATGTTCCTCTGCGGTTGACCTGGCTGATCTCGTGCATGGATACCGCCACCATTCATCTCTTGAGTCAACTGCGCCATTACTGCAACAAATTGATCAGTTCCAATTCCGAACACTTCAGGATGCTGATTCAGAAGGTCATTTCCTTCTGTATGCCTTCCTAGCACTGCTTCCCTATTTCCTCTGCAGAAAACCATTCTGAACAAACATGTCTTAGATGAAGCAACTTTTTAATATTTAAATGCTATACCATTTCAATTTTCCCATAATTTTTTTTGGAAAATCATTTAATAGAATTCTAACTCCTAAAGTTATCTAAACTGACCTTGGATACCAATTATAAGGCCCCAGCCCTAAACATTACATAATCTCGAGTTATTTTAAGAAATACACAATGATGATCTTTTCAGGTTTAGAGTTTTAGAGAATTAGATCGTATATCATGCATTACATTCCATATTTAAACAAGGCGTTTACATAAAATACGGTATTAATTTTTACCATCAAAGGAGACATATTTAAAATAAAGCATGGATTCTTTTGTGACACTTCCTCGACACTATCAACACATCATGTACTTTTCCCTTGACCTATGAAAAACATTTCAAAAACATGGGATGAGAATAAAAAGCTCATTAAGGTATATAAAAATACGGAATGAAAAAATTAGTCCATGTATACATAAGAATAAATGAAATCATAATTTACTCATAAAACATAGGCACTTTAACATACCTCATCAAATCATGAACAAATAATAGAAATCATAATACATAAAGGTAACTTGAGGCATTCATAACATTCTTACATAGGGAGTAGCCCTGATGGTTACGTTTGGAATACCCATCATAGTATATTCCCTAAATCTCTTCAGATAAACCTTAGCGTTTAACCCCTTAATGTTACCCAATGCAATGGAGAGATATATCGGGCTCACCCACCCTTAGTTTATCATGGAACCACCCGTCTTCATAAACAATTCCCAAGAACCATAACATAATCGTACCACATAAAACATGCATAAAGGAAATATAGCATTTCCACATTTCAATCACAAGATATCAATACAAAACATTGATATAAAAACATTTTCAAAACCATTTTCAATACCAAAATAAAATAAAAGTAAAACAAGGTATTTATTTTTCATTTAAAAAAAGTTATGGCTTGTAGAGGAAGCCGAAACTCAAATAATGGTCATGACGGCGGAGAAGTCGTTGTTGCCGCATACGTAAGACAAAAACATTCATTTTGTCATTTAGTAAAACGATTTGTATAAAAAGAATCATTTTGAATAAAAGTAAATTTAAAAAGGGGTTTATACACCGTATAAAAGAAAGTTGAGTATAAAACAAAATATGCCTCAATGAATGGAGATTGAGATGAAGTCCCTTACCTCGTGTCCGACTTGACTCGATCGTTCTTTAATATCCTGAATAATAAATTTGAGTTAATTTCTTCTTACATAAGAACTTTTTTCAAGCTCATTATTCCTTTTATATCACTTTTCACCATGTTATGAACACTATGTAATTATTTATGTTAATAACGGCCGTTTTAACGATCATTGGTACTTGAGTCAAAAATATACTCTTTATAATTACAAGTTGTTCATGTGGTAAAACATCCATTATATCCAGAATTATATTCATGATTTAGATATTATATATATCATATATATCCAGTATATACATGCATTTATAATATTACATAACATTTAGAGGTAAGAAATGAAATGCACCGTTCATGGAGACAGTAAGTCGTACGTACGCATGATCACTACTTTCATTTCTACTTCGTATCTAATGGAATGGAATAATAATGATATATAGGTATATTATAATTCTAGTTTAATATAATATATAATATCATTAACTCCATCCTTTATACGTCCCACATATGACCTTAACGAATCAAATCACTTTGAGGGGACGGTAGTCCGCACTTCCTAAAATGAAATTATCGTGTTTACCCATAATGGAAACCAAAAAGGTATTCCATAAATGAAAAATATAGAAGCATAATGAAAACATAAGCATAATAAATATCATATATAAACATAGTGACATCTTAATGGCCACCTTTAAAGGTGTTAAAAGAATATTGAACAATCATCGTTTCGTGAGGCAGAAATTCGCCATCCACGGAAACAGTATGTTCTTTAGCCATTAGACGTAGGTGTGTGTAAGTGTAGCTCGAATAATTCTTATAAAAACATCCTAGTATATTTAAGATACTTTTTTTGCTTCAAAATAATGGAATAAAAAGATTTTAGGGGGTTTGAGAAGCAAAATAAAACAAAAGAACATTAGAGAAGACTTTACCTTTAAATCGGGTAACTCCTCTTGGTTTGAACCAAAAGGGTTTCTTGAAGAGCTTTCTGCCTAAGGTAAGGCTTCTAGGATGAATATAGGGATATTGGGAGCTTATTTGAGTAGAGTTTGGATGATCCAAAGGGCTTGAAATGTGTGAGAGATGGGTAGGAAGTGGGGTCTTCTTATAAGGGAGAGGAGGGGCTCTTTTGGAAATCTTGAAACTATTATTTTATTATAAAATTAAATTCAGTTTCTAAAGCTCCAAAAATCATTAAAGTAAAAGATAAGGCGGTCCATGTTCGAAATAAAATCATCCAATAATAATTGGAAAAGTTTTGGATATTATTTTAAACATTTTCTTCTTATTTATTTAAATCATTCATTAATGATGTAAACACTGCAACATCATTGTGTCATAAATAATTTTATTTTATTTTGATGTCTAGAAAAATATAAAAAAATTACCATGTTGTAGTAAATATTTTTATATTTCTAATGAGTATTTATAGAAAAAGATATAACATATATAACCCCATGTAAAAATTGTTTTAGTAAAACAATACATGTTTGTGATATTTTTATTTTTACTTTAAATAAAAGGTATTAATGTCATTATCTCACTCAAGTGGCTCCATGGGGTCCCACAAATTGACCCATGGATTGTCTCGGTCGTCCATGACCTATCAAATAAGGTTAGGACATGTGTCAAGATATTTTTATATTTTTACAATATCATTTTTATCTTAAATTACTGTAATTACCTCTAATCACGGTTAACAAAACTCAAAAGTTACTATTCATAAAAAAAATATTTTAATCCCATTGAACCATATTTTAATAACTAATGACAACCATGTATGTCAGATTTGTGAAATTCAATACACAGAAGCAGTAAACATTCATTTAAACGAAAAATCAGTTTGTTTAACTACCACTTAGTGGTTTCACTATTCATCAAAAATTGAAGTTCTTCAGAAAAATACCAAAAATTCACCCCAAGCTATATTTGATACTCTGAATTCAAAAATGATGACTATTTTGAAAAAATGAAAACATATAAGTTGCATTAATTAATTTTAAAATTAATTTCCGTTGTCAAAACAAATAGCGTGTTTTTAAGAAACAATATCTATCAAAAGACTGACACTTGTTTATGTCCAATTTCAAAGTGAAATAAATTCCAATGACCACCATTGGATTAAATGGTAAAAATATATTATATTTTCACTTTAAAACCAATTAAAAAGGTAATCTATCCTTATAAACAAATTATATTAAAAATAGGTTTTGAATTAAAATACAACATTTTTCACTATTCATTAAAAAATGAACATTATCAGAAAAAACCAAAAATTTACACAAAGTAAATTTTGATGACCCCATTATAAAGAATAATTTTATTTTGTCTAATAGAATGTATAATAGTGACCAAAACTATATTTAAAAAAGGTTTATCCATCGAACATAACAACCCCATTAAAGTAAAATTAATACTTAATTCAAAATATTTTAATAAATATGAAAATGTCTTATTCTTTATTTACCTAGGATGTTACACCTTTAAAATCCATTTAATATAGTTTGAAATTTAGATGTGCAGCATAAGGAAGCAAAATTATGATGGCTTCAAGTCTAGCTACTAGTGCAAAGGTTTCCTCATAGTAAATTCCCTCTTCTTGACAATAGCCTTGTGCAACCAATCTATCCTTGTTTCTAAATATGTTACCATATCCATATACTTTATTTCTAAACACCCACTTAGTGCCTATGGTGAATGTTTCTTTAGGTCTGTCAAAAAGTTTCCAAACATTGTTCCTTTCAAATGATTATGTTCTTCTTGCGTAGCCATCACCCAAAATTCATCATTGATAGCATCATTAATGTTTTTAGGTTCAAGTTGTGACAAGAAGAATTGATGTTCAACATGATTTCTAAGAGAATCTCTAATTTGAGTTCCATTATCTAAATATCTTACTAAAACATTTAAATAATGGTTCTTAATATTTGTAACATATGTATAAAAAGGACTAGTGATTTCGGGTTCTTCAACATGTTTGGGATCATTAAGACTTAAATATAAAGAATTTCCAGAACTAGATGTTTTCACAGATTTCTTTACAGGATGGTTAGTGGATTTTGAATTGATGTCTATATTTGACATATCATCCTCCAGGTTCTCTAGAGTGGTCTTAGGCTCATGTGGATTTATTTCATCAAATTTGACATGGATAGATTCTTCCACAAATTTAGTTCTTTTGTTAAACACACAATAGGATTTACTAGAGATTGGATATACTAGAAAGATTCCTTCATCACTCTTGGATGAAATTTTATCAATATTTTACTTAGTATTAAGGATAAAGACTTTGCATCCAAAAACTTTGATGTAGCTTACTTTGGGTTTTCTATTGTTCCATAACTCATATGGAGTTGTTTTAAGAACAGGTCTAATTAAGACTCTATTGATGATGTAACAAGCTGTATTAACATATTTAGCCCACAAATAAATAGTTAAGTCATATTCACTAAGCATGGTTCTAGAAATTTCATGTGATGTTCTATTTATTCTTTCTATAACTCTATTATGTTGAGGTTTTCTAGGGGAAGTGAACTTATGACTATAGACATTTTGTGAACAAATGGATTAAAACTCTTGATTTTCAAACTCATGGACATAATCACTTATTAAGGATTTAATTCTAAATCCACTAAGATTTTATACATTTTTATCATATTTGATGAAATGAGAGAAGGATTCACTTTTTTGAGCCAAAAATAAAGTCCAAGAATGTCTAGAAAAGTCATCTATAAGAACATAAACATTGTGCTTCCCATTTAAACTAGAAACTCTAGACGGTCCAAACAAATCCATGTGAACCAGTTTTATAGGTTGAGAATTTGACACTTATTTCTTTGGTTTGAAGGAAATTTTTTGTTGCTTTCCCTTTTGATAAGGATTACATAATTTATCATTTAGAAACTCATGTTTGGGTAGGTCTTTGACTAATCTCTTTCTAGTTAGTTTTCTAAGAGACTGAATATTACAGTTTCCTAGTCTCCTATGCCAAATCCAGTATTCTTTTTGAAATACAATTAAACACGAAGTATTTTGAGAAACTAAAGACTTTAGGTTAACAGATTATACATTTTAATTTCTTAATGAAGAAAACACTAATTAATTCTTAGAATTAAAAACATTAGAAGAATCATTTTCAATTTTAACATGAAATCCATCATCACATAGTTGTGAAATACTAAGCAGATTATATTTCAATCCATCAACAAAAGTCCTTTAAAAATTAAAACTGAGTTAGAGTTACCGATTTGGCCAAGGACAATTATTTTTTCCTTTGGAATTGTCACCAAAGGTGACATGTACATCATCAATTTTTATTAAGTTCATGAACCATTAATAGTCCCCTGTCATGTGTCTTGAATACCCACTATCCAACTACCATAATCTTTTAAAAGATCTCTTTAAGAAACTTTACTACAAAGTTTTCAAATAAAAATAGACTTTGGTACCTATATTTGTTTGGGTCCAGTTTTATTAGTGGCTAGTTATTTAGAAACCCATGTCTACCTCATAGGTTTTCTATAATAATTATGTAAATTGCTTGAAAAATAAACTCTATTTGGTCCTGAAAAGCTTGAAATAGTATATATTGTGTCATAACTTTAAATAGCTGAATGTTTTCCATAATTATGGGTAAAGTTGTATATTTTAGATTTAGAAACAAAATTAGTTCTTTGAAGATTTCCTTTACTAGGATGATATCCAATACCAGTAGTATATTTAAGAGAAATTTGTTTGCCTGGAATTTGTAACAAATTATCTTTACCATTATTAAACCCTTCAAGGTATTTTTTCAATTTCCCATTAGATAGCTTTAGTTCATTATTTTCTTTGATTAATTTAACAATTTTCCCTTTCTATAGTAAGTTCAGTTTTAACAGTTGGGGTAAGAGAATTCTATTTATTTAATGATTTGTATTTATCTTTTATCACATTACATGTCTCTTCAAGAATATTACAGTACTCAAAAATTTCTTCATTAGACATATTTTTAGAATCACTTTAATCTCTAGAATAATAGGAATTATGTACAAGAGATTCCAGTGTTACCTCAGATGTGTTTGTCATAAAACACATATTGGCTTTATTGGCTTGTTCATCATGTGAAGATTTTAAGTCACCTAAACTGTTCTCAGATGCACTCAATGTTTCTTTCATTGCCTTTTTATACTTTCTATCTTTGTCCTCATATTTCCTTTTGTACTTGAGCTTGGGACAATCAGCCTTTACATGTACCTTTTGATTACATTCATAGCATACTATCTCATCAGACTTGTCACTTATTTTCTAATCTTTTTTATAGCTTCCTTTCTGATCATATCTTCCTTTGAAGTTAGGATTTCTAAAAAAATTATTCTTTTTTTAAAATATCTTAAACCATCTGGATAATTGAGCCATCTTCTCATCACTTTCAGGTGATGATTGTTCACTATTGGAACTTTCTATAGAGGCTTCTAATTTCCCTTTTTCTTTGTGTTTAGAGGTGGTGGTCTTAAATACATCAATTTTTCTTTTTGGTTCATCCTCCTCTTCCTTGTTGACTTTCAGCTCCTCTTAATACATCATTAGTTTACTAATGAGTTATTTTATAGGTAACTTACTAATGTCACATGATTTTCTAATAGTGATATAGGTTCCTCTCTATCTATTAGGTAGGCATCTAAGAATACTCATGATCTGTTTTTTAGCAGTGACTTCTCATCCAAGAGATGTCGAAAATTTCGTTGAACCTGAGATACATGTTAGAAATAGACTCATTATGTTTCATTTAAAAGTTATCATATTTAATAGTATAAGTATTAAGTCTCATTTCTTTCCCACTAGAAGTTCCTTCATGTGAAATAGAAAAAGTATCCCAAATTTCATGGGAAGTTTTACATGCATAAATTCTATTAAATTTATAATATCCTATAGAACAATATAGAGCATTCATGGATTTGAAATTTCAATTATAGGAAGTCTTGGTTGGATCATCCCAAGTGATTCTATCAGTAGTAGGAATACTATACTCATCTATAATTGAAGACCAAATTTAAAACCCATACTTTCTAAATGAATTTTAATTTTGATTTTCCCTTAGGCATAATTGATTCGATTAAATTATGGTGGTCTGTTTGTTTCATCACATTCTAGTATATTATCCATAAAAAGGAAATACTTTGAAAGAGCTAGAAATTTTGAATTAACAAGAATTTATAGATCTTTAAAGTACAACTAAAATCACAGTTGAATAGATTAAAAAATATAGTCTTATCAGGAATAACAAACACCCTCTGATTCTAAATGTTGTTCAGAGTAGAGTACTCAGGGGGGGTGAATTGAGTATCTATAAAAAAATTTGTTTGAAAAGTTTTCTTAAAATATTCCCCAATAAAAACAAATACAACCTAGTTAATAAAAGTAATACGGTTATGAATGTTTGATTATTTAAATAACTTCTCAGAAGATTGATTAATTCTCAGTAATCATAATATCAGTTATTAATATTACTATTGAAGCTATTATAATAAGGAAAAACAATTATAACTTCTTTCCAATATTAACTATTAATGTAAATATAGTGATTTCTGAATTATACAGTAAAACAGAGAAAACTAAATTAAACAACATAGTATATATAAAACAAGTGGTTCAGTCTCCAGCCAAGACCTAATCCACTCCACTTGATGATCACCTGCCACCAAGCAGTTTATATTAATAAACATGATCCACACCCTAGATCGGGGTAAACAATAGTGCACATGACTATTTAGGTCACATGACCTATTCCATAGTTCTTCATGGTTATAAACTAATAGGTCACACAGGGACCTATTCTACACTTATACATGGGAGTAAACAAGTGTAAAAAGATTTGAGATGAAGGATATCTTGTATCCTTCAGTTTAGTGCAGGAGACAGTGTGTGTCTTAATACAGACACACACACACTCACTTATCGAAAGATAAAAACAATACACAATAGGGAAATGATGTTGAGATAAGATTAGAAGTGCTCTGAGTGTGAGTCTATGTAGCTCTGCACTTCTCAGATGAAGAAAATGCAAGAATAGAGTCCTCTTACCAGAAACAGAGTATCGCAAGTCTGATTCTCTGGTTTCCAGTTATATCTAATTCATGTTATTTATGGAGTTGGAATTGTGAATATGTTCTTAAATCTAATTTATGGTCTCTTAGATTTTTCTATTCATGAATGCTTCGTGTGTTCTTCAGATGTATCTTGTTGCGTGTGTCGGTTCTTTTCTCAAGAATGCTCATGTGTCTGCTACTCTAACACACCCCTTTATTTCTCAGCCACTCTTTTTTTATTCTTGGAGTGCATGTGTTGAAGCTGATTGGATGCATGTATTCTGCACCTCATATTATCAGGTGATATGTCTATAAAGAAATATTAATTATGTCAGTGCATTTAAAAGACTTAAATATTATTGACAGAAATTAAATCAACAATGAAAAAACATATTAAAGAACATTGTCACAGTCTGTCTTGAAACGGCTTCACATGGAAATGGTATAACCATGAAATGGTGTCTCCTTCTTTTCCTTTGAGTGGTGAGACAATTATGATGGCATGGTTGTATAGTGATCAGGAACCGGTAGCACAGACTTCAACAGATCTGAAACTGGTTATGGTGTCTGGTTCACAGTGTCTGGGTCACGGTGTCTGGTTCACAGTGTCTGGGTCACAGTGTCTGGTTCAGGGTGTCTGAGTCATGGTGTCTGGGTCACAGTGTCTGGGTCACGGTGTCTGGGGCATGGTGTCTAGGTCAGTGATATTTACAGAATGAATTAGACTAAATCATTCATCAAAGAAATCATTATAGACCAAAGGTAAATATATTGTACAATAATCAAACTTAATTTATAGCAATTAAGATCATGGATGTGTTTATTTACATAATAAAGAAACCAACCATCTATACACATTATTTGAGATGGATTAAACAGGATTAACAAGATTTATAGAATGTAAGGGATTTGTGATCATTAAAACATGATTAAAACATGAGAATTCCAACAGTGATGTTATATCAGGGAATTCCTTTCATTCATGGTATTTTAATATCAATTTAAATGAATCTCCTTTAAGGGGTTTTCATTGAATTGGTACCCAAGATATATGTTTGTTTTTTCATCTCAAATTAATTCTTTTGGACTGATGTAATATTCAACATTTGTTCCCTTTTTTATATAAACATTAACCTAGAATACTTTTTTCCACATTCCTTTTGAATTTAAAAGGATTCACAAGTCTATTTTGGTATCAAAACATCATATTTTTTTAATTCACGAGTTACAAAAACCAATTTAATACTCAATATTTTCCATGATGTATAAACCCACCCTATATTTTGGTAAAATAAATGTTTTTGTAGTTTTCTACAAATTACTTCCATGTTTGGATATAAGAAAGTGGATGCGGTTATGGCACATATTCACCTAAGGCTAATCTTCCCAAAAAGGCTTGGTTGATAATTGAATTAATTATATATATAATTAACTACTATCAGGTATATGATTTCACACCTAGCTAAACATTCTTAGGGGATATTCTTTGGAATATTAAAATTCTTGTTATGAACCATGGTTAAGGATTTTTCCTACCATTTTTTTGGACTCCAACTGATGAAAAGTATTGAACCAAATTAATATATACCATAGATAAACTATCATAATAAAATTACCCCCATTACTATAATTATTTGATAAAGTTATTTTCCATTAATTTGATGATACCCTATAGATTCTATGTTTATTAAGGGATATTCTTCTAGTAATAAACATCATTTTATTGAAATAAGAAGTATTTGTATTCTAAATTTTTTTAAATATGGATAGTTATGTTATTATTCATCCATAGGTTCCTTAAGGAATGGTATTAAATGTCTTGTTAACTCTTATAGTGAATGCGTTGGACTTATACAGGTGATGGGTGGGCCTATAATGATATATCCTCTCAAAACACCAATAGGTCTTGTGGGACAAAACAACTTGTGTTTTGGTGTACGCATATCCCCATATTTGTACAGTGTCTTATAACAAGGCCTTAAAAACATTTTTTTGTCCAAAATTATTAATTCCATGAGTATGAGATCAATGATGATTATTATCCATGTTTTCTTTTATTTTGATTGATATAACATGAACTAAGTTTTTATTGATTATATCTTCATGTTTTTTATTTATTCTTACCATATCACTTGTTCTATATATATGTTATTAAATATTATTTTTTAAGTGACTCCTTAATAAGAATATAAGTTTATTCCTATTTTTTTATGTTTTCCTAGGAAACTTAGAGTATAACTAGATATAATTTTCAAGGATATGATGGAAGCTATAATAATGTTCACAAAATGTGTTCATATCATATCTTATGTTTTCAAATGTAATGAACGTATATATCTAGTATTTTAAGAATAATAAAATAGTGGATCCTATGATAAATATGGTATTATATACCAATAAATTAATATTACTACTAGATCTAGGTTTCTGTATTCTGGGTTGTTACATTTGGTATCAGAGCAAATTTAGTAGAAACCTTGGGGACTTGATTTAGTGAAATCTAGTTAGATATCACAATTATTATATAAAACCCTTAATATTTTAAGGATTTATTTTATAAAAAAACAAATATTAAATGTATTTTATAATTAAATATCATACATGTTTTGTTTAGAACATTGAATCATCCCCTAATACTCAGATAAAGGAGTTTCCAAGTAACACCCCTTGTTAAAATATTATTACAATAAAGATATACCAGTCATCTCCAATTAGGATACATATATATAACCTATTTACTAATATATTTATTATACATATGTTCTAATTTTATATGATCCTTGGTATTGATTGTATTTCAAAGTATATGGAAATTATTATTTCTAAGAGAAGGATATTATAATTCATAAAGGTGAGGTCAAATATCCTATATTTATAGGGGATACTTCATCAACTAAATCATGTCCATATCCTCCACAAATATATCTACTTAATGAAATTATTATAATAAAATAATATCAAGTGTGATCTATAAATAAGGAAGATATCCTAAAATAGTTGATTTACTCATGGTACACAAATTCATTGATGTTTTTCTAGAAGAATTGTCGTAACATCCACCCGAGCATGAAGTTGAGTTCTCCATTGGACATGTTTCTAATGAAAGACCGATATATATAACTCCTTACGAAATAGAACTAGTGGAATTGCTGATGTTTAAGAAACAACTATAAGAATTCTGTGATAAGATATTTATACTCCCTAGTGTTTCTATGTGGGGAGCTTGTAATTTATTCATGGAAAATAATATTGGGTCTATGATATTTTCCATAGATTATGTGGAGATAAATTACATTACTATAAACAATAAGTATTATTTTTCATCAATTGATGACTTATTTGATCATATTCAATGATCCTGGTATTTTTAAAAGATCAATCTTCACACGAGTTATCACCAAAAAAGGGTTAAGATTGATGAAATACCAAAGATAACATTTAGAATGAGGTATAAACATTATCTGTTTATGTAAATGCCCTTTTTATTGACAAATAGACCTTCTATATTTATAGATATCATTAATATAGTATTCAATGATTGTCTTGATAAATTTTTTGTGGTATTCATTGATGATATCTTTATATAATCCAAGAGTTATAAACATCATGAGAGTCATTTAAAAATAATTTTGGAGACCCTTAAAATTATATAGATAATATAGTAAGTGAAAATTTTGAATTAATAAAATTTCATCTCTTTTCCATATTGCCTCTAAGGATGGAATATTTATTGACTGTTAAAAGATAATTATAGTTAAATAATGACCTACATTGATGAAAATAATTGAGATCCTAAGTTTCCTAGGTTTAGTAGGTTACTCTATGGATTTTTTTTAATATTTCTCCTGGTTGGTCAACTAGTTAATTAGGTTGACACATAAAGGGGTTAAATTCACATGGTTAACGTAATGTTAGGAATTTTTTGAAGATCTAAATAGAAGATCTATTAATTAACTAGTTTTATATTTACCATCAGGTAAAGAAGTATTTTTTATATATAGTGATGCATCGAAGAAATGAATGGGTAGTATCCTTATACATAATGATATAGTGTTTTCCTATGTGTCAAGAAAATTGAAAATCCATGAACAAAATTTTGCAACTCATTACCTTGATCTTGCATTCTTAGTCTTTTCTTTAAAAATATGAAGAAACTACCTCTATGGTGAAAGATGCGATATATATATATATATATATATATATATATCTGTGTGTGTGAACCATAAGAATTTGGATTATATATTCACTTATAAGGAGCATAGTGTGAGGGAAACAAGAGAGTTCGAACTGCTCAAGGTAGAATACCCTAATATTTTATAATTTATTTAATTG
Source organism: Viscum album (assembly GCA_963277665.1). Taxonomy (NCBI): domain Eukaryota; kingdom Viridiplantae; phylum Streptophyta; class Magnoliopsida; order Santalales; family Viscaceae; genus Viscum; species Viscum album. Next base: position 633,881,531 of record OY728146.1, on the reverse strand, counting down.
AAATAATATATTTTATAGTGTGTAGTAAACACAATACCGAGCTTAAACGTACCATGATGTACTATAAAAATATCATTATTTAATTATGGCCCTTATGACCTAGAATCTTGTTTGATGAGTATGAATAGGAATAAAAATACAATGAAATATATATATATAAATTTTTTCCTTAATAAAATTAATAATAAATCATTCACTGATTATCAATTAGTTATAAATGAATATAAAATCTTTTGAAGGTAAAAGAGATGTTTTTCATAAAGCTATTTTTATATGCACAATAAATATTTATCCTAATAGATTAAATTTATCAGTATTGATAAGTGATTCTAATGAAATAAATTGATTAAATATCCAATTTAATGAATTAACACTCGTATAATTATGTTTATAAGGAACCAAATGAGAAAATGTTCATTTTATGCTTCAAAAATACATTTTCTTTAAAATTATTTTTTATTGCATTTTTGCATGGATATTATAATAAAATTATTCCACTTTTGGAAATTTTATTTGAAAAAATTGACACCATTTTTTAAATAACCATTTAATAATCATATAAGGATGAATTTTTGGAATTTTTCTAAAAAAATATTTTTTTGAGTGAGTAGTGAAAAATTCTAATTTTTGAAAAACTGTAATTTTTTATTTAAATAAATGAATATAATAATAATAATATTATTATTATTATCATATGGTATTAAATAGAAATAATATCCATTTTATTAAAAATAACCTAAATAATACCATATGAATCCATATTATAGTTGATTTTGGTATAAGTTCATTTCTTTGCATAAAAACTCAAATTTATAAAAATTGTTTTTCATTATGTTTTTTCACACTACATTAAAAGTAATTTATAATGCTTCATTAAATTTAATCATGAAAAAATTATTTCATATCTGAAATTTTTATGTTCAAACTTATTAATGATATAAATTTTATTTTTGTTCATTATAAATAGTAACTTCGGTAAAAATATTATCTCTGTGGTAAAAGGGAAAAATGGGTAAATTAAATTTAAAATTAAGTGATAAGGTAAAAAATAATAATATCACAGTTTTTAATGGATTATATTATTTACACTCTTGAAACCTTTTCTTAAAAATTTAGTTGTTTAAGTGACATTTTCCTTTGATTATGACCTTTATAATATTTTAAATAAAGGGAAAATACAAAATTTCACTCTCTTTCTTTTAATATCTCTAATATGGTGACTTTAGAATAAAAAAGTTATAAATGGGTCTAAATGGTTATTTTTAAAATTAATAAATTATTTTAATGATTTTTTTAGTTTTTAGTGATTATATAATTTCCTTAAACTCTTACACAACACTGATTTAGTGCTTGTTTAAGTAGTTAAAAAATCAAGATAAATGGTTTTAAAAACACTAAAAATTAATATATATTTTTTATGAATAGCGGTTTTCCCTAAATTTAATAGGAAATTAGAAATTATAATTAATTTTAAATGATTTTATATTTTAATTCCATTTATTTCTTGATTTCTTTGAAGTAAATCTAAATGAACAGTCCTAGAAAATGCTTTAATGATGTTTTATAATGAACAATATTATATTAAATGATTTAAAAATTAAAAAAAATTGAAATAGGAAAATTGTGATTGGAAAGGGTCTAAAATTTTACCCTTTTACCATTTTTTATCCAATTTATACCTTATAATTAAATTTATAACCCTTAAAGAGTGAAAAATGTGTTATAACAGCCAACATTAAAAATAATTAATGAGGGGATTATATAAAAACATATGGTTTACAATGCAACTCAAAAATTTCAAAATCATATTGGATGAATTTATTTATAACTTATAGTGTACTAAATTCAAAATTACTTCCATTTGGTTCCACTTTACATGATTATGATACTGATTATATTTTAATGTTCTTAATATTTACAATTGTGCCACTCCCCTCACTTATAATAGGGGACCACCTCTCCACTCTTCATCACACCATTTTAGCACTATAATATGGAAAATACCTACCTAAATATCTCCTCAAAATCCCTAAAAAATTTCTTGGAGGTTCTAGTCTCACCAAAATACCTACCATTGAATTCTTAAGGTGTAATCTGAGGGAGGCTTTCCAAATAAGAGGTATAATTATTAATTGAGTGTTTCATTTTTCTTTATTCTTATGTATCCTTACAAACTTATATAAACATTATGAAATAAAAAAATAAATATCTTAAATATATTGAAATATTATTATTATTATGGTAAAACCCTTTTTCTACTCATTTTCTATCCTATTGGAAATAAAAACATCACTTGTGAAAATGTATGGATTACCACCTCCTTGAAACAATGTATTTCGTTTTTCATCACCAACACAAAATAATGGTTATTATGATGGTTTTAATAAATATATATTATATAAATTAAATAATTATTATTCTAGAAATATAATATACTACTTAACTTCTTACTCTTCCACCCATTAAAAAATTATAACGTCACTTGTGCATACATGTGGAATACCAAATTCACAAAGCGATGTGATTCATTTTTTATGTACACCTTTTATGAATGATTATAAAATTTTATTTAATCTATAAACATGATAATTATTTAATTATTAATATTATATATTATTTAATAATAATATCTTTTTCCTTGGTCAACCTACCAAAGTTATTTTTGGGATTACGAACCGAACATCCTCAAAGCATCTGACGTTAAATTAATTGATTTAGTAATTAAATAAGACATTGTAATTAATTAAATGAAATATATTAAGATAAAATAATAAATATGAAAAAGATTGTTAAGTAATTAAATAAATAATATAAGTTTATTATATAGTATCTAATGATCATACGTGGTAATTCGGGAAATGAGGTAAGAGAATTCTCATCTAAATTCTCATTCGCTGAGACTCGGTCCATTTTCACCACATTTTTTATTTTTTTTGTTGTATGAAATTAATTGTGGATTTATTTTATCAATAATTTAATAAATACTATGGGTTTTAGAAATCTATTTCATTTTATCTTCTTCGGTGTCTTTTTTTAATTTATGAATGTCCTAAGGGATTTTTCTTTGAAACCTTGTTTTAAAGAATTACTTTCAAATATTTTTCTTCCATTTCCATGTTCATAAAAATGTTTCAAGAATGTTATTATTTATAATTTAAAGGGTGTTAAATTTAATTTTCATTTAATTTTTACTTTATATAAAAATTTTAGAAAGGAATTATTTTTATATTTTTTATAGGGGTCACTTTTGACTCTATTTACCAAAGTGTTAATGAATGATTTTAATGTATATAGAATGCAAAATATTTCCCTCCTTCATGTAATTTATTCATTATAAATATTTATCTTCATTGTTTAATGTTTTTAAAAATAAAATTCAATTCTCATTTTATTTGGGAATTTCTCATTTTAAAGAGTCTTCAAAATAAAATGGATATTTCTACTCATTCTTATAAAAAATGGAAAGTGGGTTTTTATGGGTTAAAATATTATTTTAAAGGATTTACGATGAAAAATTAGAATATTAAAAACATTTTGTTCATAACATGGTATTTTAATATTATATATGATGAAGGGTGATCCTGATATATATCATAATGATAGGTGAGCCTGATATATCTCTCTAATGCATTGGGTAATGATTTATTCTTCGAAGGTGAAAAATGAGGGAGATGATCAGGATAGTTAATCCTATGATATTATCTAGTATTTAATTATTTATAACATGGGTTAAACATAATTGAAAATGGGTTATGAATATGATTATCTATGATACCTATTTTATTCATGCTAATGGTTTTTATGGGAATCTTTTGATTTTATAAGGTTAGGAAAGTATGCGATCTTTTAGAGGTGAAGGGTATTTTTTTCAAAGAAATGATTTCATTATTAATTATTAGTTTTAATATGCTTGATAATAGGTTTTAAAATACTAATTTAAGAAAAGTATTATTTTATCATGTGTATATGTTTTATTTTTCTTCTCAAAGTTTTATTGTGAAAAAGGTAAAAATTATCTTGGATTTTCATGTTTTTCACTAGACTAATGAGATTCCTTTATTTTTTTATATCCCTTAGTAAGATTTTTTTATCATACCATGTTTTAAAATATTTTTCATATGATCTAAGGATATTTATAAACTATAGAAAGGTCTATCTTTGCACTACGGTGACTCATCTCAAAATATGAATATTTTTTTAAATGGAACATGAGTTTAAATTTAAAATTCTATTTTTTGAAAAAATGGACACTGTGTTTCAGTGTATGTTATGTAATATAATAGTTTTTACTAATTTTATAAAACTCTAAATATAAAATATCCTCAAAATATATGAAAATTGAAACCCATGTTATAAATCATGTAATTTAAGGGTTTTTAAATTTATGGTGTGTCATACAGGGATTATGATTTCACGATACACTACCACCCTAGGAAGTCAGACAAGGTGGTTAATGCATAGAGTAGGAGGGACTATGGAATTTAGACCATGATGATTAATAATAAGGATACTATATATATATATATTAAAGAATGATATAGTGATTTTTTTGAAAGGGGAGACATCATTCCTCTTCTGAGAAATTGTTTAATTATCCTTACTATAAAAGATAGAGATGTACCATTAGGGTAATTACGACTTACAATGGAAGATTAAAGTATAAAATGATGGTAAATTCACCAAATTAATTTATATAGGTGGAGTTTTGAAGTTTTTAAAAAGTTTATGTGTTCAGTATATACCATATTTTAATAGGGAACTATGAGATGAAGCATATAGATCAAATTTATCTATACACCCGAGTAGCATAAATATGTATAGGTATTTAAGAGGACATTTTTATTGAATTTTATAATGTTATAAATTTAATACTAAGTTTCTAGATTCAAATTATGCTATCAGGTAAAGGCTAAAAGATAACATCCTAAGGTCTAGCATCCTCTGAATATACCTTCATGGATGCGGTACAATATTACAAGGGAATTTTTCATTAGACTTATAAATAATTCAAGGAAGAAAGACATTACATGGGTAATTATCGGTCACCTTACTAAGTCTTCTCATTTCATAGTGATAAGATAAAATCCACCCCTTTTTCTCATTACCTAGCAATATATCAATGAAATCATAAGGCTTCATGGGGAACCTCTATAAATTGTTTACGATTGTAAACCTCAATTCAAATAAAAATTATAGAAGAGTATTCAATGGGATCTCAACACTGAGATATATTTATGAAATTCCTTTCATCCCAAAATGGATGGGATACCTAAAATAACTATCCACAAATTGGAATTAATGTTTAGATCATGTTCTCTTGACTTACAAGGAATATGGGATAAGTATATAACTTTGGTGAAACTTTCAAACAATAATATCTTCCATTAAAGAATCCATATGGAATTATATGAAGCATTATATGGGAAGTGGTGTTATACACCAACCATTTTGGAAAAAATTTGAGAAGGAAAGATGATTTTCCTAGTGTATTTGGAAGAAATGAATACTAAAGTATGAACTATTCTGGATCATATTTGTAACACCCCAAGCTTCCATGGTACGCTTCTCTTTGAATAATAGAGTATTGTGTGTTGTACGCAACCTTGAGTTCTAACACACCGCGACCAATAAAAATAGCTGTTATGAATAGTAATACCTACTTTTTGAAATTTTATAAATTTTATCTATCCAAATGGACTTCGTTTTTTTATTCGGAATATCAGAGTTAACCTACGTTGAAATTTTTGTAATTTTCTGAGAACTTTCAATTTTTTTATGAATAGTGAAAAATACTTAAAAACAACTTTTTTAATCAAAATAATTTATAGTGATAAATTATACTATTTTGTGGTTTTAAAGTATAATTATAATATATTTTTACAATTTTATCCAATGGTGGTCATTATAATTAATTTAACATTGAAATTGGACAAAAACAATTGTTAATCTTTTGATACATGTTGTTTCTTAAAAACACGCTATTTGTTGTGACAGCGAGAATTAGTTATAAAATTAATTAATGAAACTTATATGTTTGGAATTTTTTAAAATATACATCATTTTTGAATTCGTAATATCAATTATAGCTTAGGGTGAAATTTTGGCATTGTTCTGAAAAACTTCAATTTTTGATGAATAGTGAAACCACTAAGTGGTAGTTAAATAACTGATTTTTCATTTAAATGAAATATTACCACTTCTCTGATTTGATTTTCAAAAATATGACATACATGGTTGTCATTAGGAAGTAAAATGTTCTTCAATGGGAATAAAATATTTTTTTTGTGAATAGTAACTTTTAAGTTTAATTAATCGCAATTAAAGGTAATTAGTGTAATTTAAGGTAAAGATAATGTTATAATAATATGAAATGACCTTTACACTTGTCCTACCCCTATTGGATGAGTCATGGCCGACCAAGAAAATCCTTGGGTCAACTTGGGGACCCCATGGAGCCACTTTGGTAGGAAAATGACATAAATAACTTTTATTTAAAGTTAAAATAAAAATGTCACAAACATAAGTTGTTTTACTAAAACAATTTTCAAATGGGGTTATACAAGTCATATTTTTTACTATAAATATTCATTATAAATATAAAAAGATTTACTACATCATGATATTTTTTTATAATTTTTAGACATTAAATAAATTAAATTATTTATGACACCATGATGATGCAGTGATTACCTCATTAATTAACGATTTAAATAAAATGAAAATATAATGTAAAATATAAGCCTTACACATGTCAAAAACCTATTGTATGAGAATGTTTAGAACCCTTATCACCTTAGACTCGAAATATACAATTTTGGGACCTTTATAATCTAAAAAGAATTTCATAATAATGTAACATTTCAATCTTTCCAAGAGTGCCCCTCCTCTCCACTTATAAAAGGCCCCCACCACTACCACCTTACTCACACCTTCAAAGCCTTTTGGCTCATCCAAACTCTGTCCAAATACTCTCCCAACTTCCCTATCTTACTCCTAGAAGCCTCACTTTGGGAAAAAGTCTTCCCAAGGAAGCCTTTGTCTCAAATCAAAAAGAGTTACCCGATTTTAAGGTAATGTCTTCTCAAGTGTTGTTTTGTTTTATTTTGCTTCTCCAACCCATTAAACTCTTTTTATAACATTATATTATAACAAAACCAGTATCTACAATATACTAGGATGTTATTATGATAATTATTTTGTTTACACTTACACACACCTTCGTCTAATGGTTAAATAACATACTGTTTCTGTGGGTGGTGAAATACTGCCTCACGAAACGATGATTGTTCAATATTCTTTTAACACCTCTAATGGTGGCCATTTTGATGACAATATTTTCATATATGATGTATATATTATGTTTATGTTTTACTTATGCTTCTTTATTTCTCATTTATGGAATACTTTATGATTTCCATTATGGGTAAACGCGATAATTTCATTTTTGGAAGTGCGGACTACCCCCCCTCAAAGTGATTTGAATCGTTAATGCCATATGTGGGATGTATAAAGGATGGAGTAAATGGTATTATAAATTATATTATACTGGAATTATATTATACCTTTATATAATTATAACTTCATTCCATTAAATATGAAATGTAAATGAAAGTAGCGTTCATGCGTACGTACAGCTTACCATCTCTATGAACGGTGTATTTCATTTATTACCTCTAAATGTTATGTAATATTATAAATGAATGATTATAATGGATATATATTATGTATATGATATATACATCATGAATATAATTATTGACATAATGGATATTTCACCACATAAACAACTTGTAATTATAAGAAGTTTATTGTTGACTCAAGTACCAAAGATCAACAAAACGACCGTTATTAACTTAAATGACTACATAATTTTCGTAAAATTGTAATAAGTGATATAAAAGAAATAATGAACTTGAAAAAGGTTCTTAAGAAAGTAAATATTAACTCTATTTTATTATTCAGGAGATCAATGAACGGTCGAGTGAATTCGGACACGAGGTAAGGGAATTTCTTAACCCAATTTCAATTCATTGGGTTAATCTCCTACTTTCAAATTATGTCATTATATTATTATGTCATATCTTGTATTTGTACTTTCTTTATGTGTAATTATAGTTAATACACATAATATATCTATTTTATTTTAAAAATGATCTTTGTAAGGACTTCGTCTCAATCTCCTTTCATTGAGGCATATTTGGTTTTATACACAATTTTCTTTTATATGGTGTATAAACCCCTTTGACTTTTACATTTATTCAAAAGGAATATTTTTTATAAGAAGTGTTTTACTAAATGACAAAAAGGAATGTTTTTATTTCCATACGTATGTGGTGATAATGACTTCTCCGCCGCCATGACCATTATTTGAGTTTCGGCTTCCTCTAGAAGCCATAACTTTTTTTTAAATGAAAAATAAATACAAAGTTTTAATTTTCTTTAATTTTGGTATTGAAAATGGTTTTTGAAAGTGTTTTTATTACATCAATGTGTTGTATTGATATCTTGTGATTGAAATGTGGAAATGTTATATTTTTTTTGTGCATGTTGTATGTGATACGATTATGTTATGGTTTATGATATGTTTAAACCTATTCATATGAGGAATGCATTGGACTTAATAAGTGACGGGTGGAGCCCGCTATAGCTCCTCGATGCATCGGTAGGTATCATGAGACAAACTAGTGTCTTGGCACGAGGCCTTGAAAAAATCTTATTTGTGGTCTTGGCATGAGGCCTTGGCTATGTGGTTATGATAGTCTGGAATTATGCATTCCATCATTATGAAAGTGGTTATTGATATTTCATGTGATTATTCGACTAGTAGAATATCTATGTGAGTAAGAAAATGGAATTATTTCATTTTACTTTTGTCATATTATGCTAAAGTTCATGTTTAAAAGGCTTTTGTTTTAGTTATACATTACCTTAAATGTTAATGTTTATTTATGAAAGCTTTTGCTATATTGTTATCCTTACTGAGCATCTGAGCTCACCCCTTTCCATGTTTTAATTTTTCTAGGATGTGAAGAAGTATATTATGAATGACCTGAAGGGATAATATAAGGGGATATGAAGAGAATATGTTGTAGTTTTGTTTTACATTATGATGTAATGTAAGACATATGAATGTATCTAGTGTTTCCAAGGCTACTAAACTAATCGGTCTTTCGAGACTTGATCATTTGTGATCATGCCAATGTTACGCAATAATGCACCGAATCTGGGTAACTGGGGTTGGGGCGTTACATTTGGTATCAGAGGCAGTTTAGTACTAACCTTGGAAGATAGATTTAGATAAACTCTGATTAGAGCACATAGCCCAAAGATAGACTTTGAGGATTAGTATAGAAGAACTTCCTAGAATTTTGGTATTATAGAGATTTTGTGAGTTTTCCGAGCAATACATCCCTGTATGGATAAGATCAGGTAGAGGCGGCTCTGGCACAAATGTACCTAGGGGTAAAACCCGAAAAAACTACTTTGAGCTAGACTCGAACGGGAATGGGTGCATGACAACGGGCCTTGCTGCAGTCTTGGTTACGACACTCCCGAGGGATATGCTTAGGATAATTCTTGTTTTCTTTACAAACCACTATGAAGGGTTATGAGTATATACTTCCTCAAAGAAAACATTTTTATGGATTATATCCATAAATAGTTAAATTTATGTTAAGTATTTTACAAGTATGGAATTATGTATTTTGATTCATAAACTAATCTAGTTTATGCCATTGTTTAGAAATGTCGTCCAGTGGAAGGAATGGAAACAGTATCAATGCACGCACTCCGTGTAGGGATTTCCCTCATGCTCAAGATAATTATTGTGGATCTGGATATGCAACTGGTGCTGATCAACTTATTACCATACTGGGACAACTCACTCAGGTTACGAATAATAACCTTACTCGTATGGAGCACCCTGATCCGCAACGTGGAGGATCAATGTTAGACTCCTTCATGAGGAAACAACCGCCAACATTTAATGAGGCTACAAATCCATTAATAGCTAAGCAATGGATAAACTCCTTAGAGAAAATATTCCACGCCTTGGGGAGTAGTGAAAGGGAAAAGGTTATCATGGCAGTTTACCGCCTCACTGGAGATGCTGATCAGTGGTTGTCATTGATTCAAAATACAAAGGAAGATGATGAAGTATCGAATATGGAATAGAGGGAGTTCAAAGATCTTTTCTTAGAAAAGTACTTTCCTCGTTACCATAGAGCAGATATGGAAAGGCAATTTCTGAGTCTGAGGTAGAAGGAGGATGAGAATGTCGCAAAGTATGAGTCAAACTTTACACAGCTAGTGAGGCATGCATCAGATTATATACGTAACCCAAGAAGTAATATTGATCGTTTCTTTGATGGGTTAAAACCATTTCTTCGTCGAGAATTAGTCTCACAAACCTTCTTGTCGCACGAAGATATTGTCTCATGTGATATCAAGACAGAAAAGGAATTCTCTAAATCTTATTACAATAAAGTAAAGCAAGAGAAGAAGAGAAAGGTGGAACAAGAGACAGATAAAGGGAAAAAGGGAAACAAGGATTTTCCATTATGCGATAATTGTGGGAAGAATCACCCCGATACTTGCCTAAAAGGAATGGTAGTTTGTTATAAATGTGGAGAAAAAGGTCACCAGGCTCGTGATTTCAAGGGAAAGAAATATTCTATCAATGTTGAATGCTACAATTGTAGAGAAATGGGGGATTATGCAAATGAATGTCCTAAGCGTCAGGGAAACATACCTCAGAAAAGGCCAAGGGATCAAGGCCAATCTTATGCTGTGACTACAGTTGAAGCAGAATAATTAATGTATTGGTGCATTTGGACTCAAGGATTATATTCTCATTATAAGAATAATGTGATATATATAAGGATTGTACTGCAGTACTTGTTGTTTTCATTAAGGTTTTAATATGATGAAGGTAATCATATTTTCAGTATGTGACAATAATAGAAACCTTAATTTGTTTGGGGAATCTAATGTTGCAATTGATTTTGGAATTTAAGGACATTTTAGATAAAGTTTGGACAGAGGTATTTTGGATAACTATAAAGGTTGGAATGGATTAAGTTGATCTTTGGATAGTATTGTTTAAGGTTAAAACATCTCTGAAGATTATTTTTGTAATATTATAATACTATAGTTTTAGGAAAAGGACAACCTATAGGGTGGGGCATAACCAGTTGCGTCGGACAAAGCTGCAGGAATCGAACCCACAACCATAGTGTGACAGGCCTTTATTACCTACCACTAGCCTACAGGAAGTCTCTGGTTATTACAAAATAGTTTTTCTAATATAAATGGTATGTGTTAATATTTGGAACCTTATACAATTATGATAAATAGAATATTTTTGAGTTCTATTACCTTTTAGAGTGAAATATGAGTTTGTGGTAGAAATTAGTTGAAGGTTGAAACTCTACTTGTCAAGCATAAATATATATAAACCTATCTCTTATTCTATGAATAAGTTAATTCTTAAACTTTAGTAAAGGGACATTAAAACAAAAAATGTGTTATCCTAATACCTTATGTCTTGTTGAACTGATAATATTTTAAATCAACATAGATTGAAGGCTTTGAGGCCCTCAATTTTACACTTGTTTGTGATTGATGACCTCAATTGCTCCCTAAAAATATTTATGTTTTTTCTCCAATTATATGTCTCTAATTGCCACCAATGTTCTCTTTATCGAGATCATAATTTGGTGGTGACTTTTTCATTTCCCTTTCCCTCTTATTAAGGCTAAATTTTATTAACCTTATTTCCGATGTGGGTTTTCCACAAAGGTATTTTCTATTTTCAACCTTTTATTTTCAAAGAAAAATTTCAAATTGCGAGGACACAATTTATTGAAGGAGGAGAGAATGTAACACCTCAAGCATCCATGGTACTCTTCTCTTTGAATAATAGAGCATCGGGTGTTGTACGCAACCTTGAGTTCTAACACACCACGACCAATAAAAATAGTCGTTATGAATAGTAATACCTACTTTTTGAAATTTTATGAATTTTATCTCTCCAAATGGACTTCGTTTTTGTATTCGGAATATCAGAGTTAACCTAAGTTGAAATTTTTGTAATTTTCTGAGAACTTTCAATTTTTTATGAATTGTGAAAAATACGTAAAAACAAATTTTTTAATCAAAATAATTTATAGTGATAAATTATACTATTGAGGGGTTTTAAATTATAATTTGAATATATTTTCACAAATTTATCCAATGGTGGTCATTAGAATTAATTTAACATTGAAATTGGACAAAAACAATTGTTAATCTTTTGATATATATTGTTTCTTAAAAACACGCTATTTGTTGTGACAGTGGGAATTAGTTATAAAATAAATTAATGCAACATAAATGTTTGGAATTTTGTAAAATAGAAATCATTTTTGAATTCGGAATATCAATTATAGCTTAGGGTGAAATTTTGGCATTGTTCTGAAAAACATCAATTTTTGATAAATAGTGAAACCACTAAGTGGTAGTTAAATAACTGATTTTTCATTTAAATGAAATATTACCACTTATCTGATTTGATTTTCAAAAATCCAACATACATTATTTTCATTAGGAAGTAAAATTTGGTTCAATGAGATTAAAATAATTTTTTGGTGAATAGTAACTTTTAAGTTTAATTAATCGCGATTAAAGGTAATTAGTGTAATTTAAGGTAAAGATAATGTTATAATAATATGAAATGACCTTTACACTTGTCCTACCCCTATTGGATGAGTCATGGCCGACCAAGAAAATCCATGGGTCAACTTGGGGACCCCATGGATCCACTTTGGTAGGAAAATGACATAAATAGCTTTTATTTAAAGTTAAAATAAAAATGTCACAAACATAAGTTGTTTTACTAAAACAATTTTTAAATGGGGTTATACAAGTCATATTTTTTACTATAAATATTCATTAGAAAGATAAAAAGATTTCCTATATCATGATATTTGTTTTATAATTTTTAGACATTAAATAAATTAAATTATTTATGACACCATGATGATGTAGTGATTACCTCATTAATTAACGATTTAAATAAAATGAAAAGATAATGTAAAATATAAGACTTACACATGTCCAAAACCTATTGGATGAGTATATTTCAAACCCTTATTACCATATCCTCGAAATATATCATTGTGGGACCTTTAGAATCCGAAAAGCATTTCATAATAATGTAACATTTCAATCTTTCCAAGAGTGCCCCTCCTCTCCACTTATAAAAGGCCCCCACCACTACCACCTTACTCACACCTTCAAAGCCTTTTGGCTCGGCCAAACTCTATCCAAATAATCTCCCAACTTCCCTCTATTACTTCTCGAAGCCTCACTTTGGGCAGAAGTCTTCCCAAGGAAGCCTTTGGCTCAAATCAAAAAGCGTTACCCGATTTTAAGGTAATGTCTTCTCTAATGTTGTTTTGTTTTATTTTGATTCTCCAACCCCTTAAACTCTTTTTATTCCTTTATTTTATAACAACTCCAGTATCTAAAATATACTAGTATGTTTTTATGATAATTATTTGGTTTACAGTTACACACACCTTCGTCTAAAGGTTAAAAAACATACAGTTTCTGTGGGTGGCGAAATACTGCCTCACGAAACGACGATTGTTCAATATTCTTTTAACACCTCTAATGGTGGCCATTTTGATGAAAATATTTTCATATATGATATATATATTATGTTTATGTTTTACTTATTCTTATTTATTTCTCATTTATGGAATACATTATGATTTCCATTATGGGTAAATGCGATAATTTCATTTTAGGAAGTGCGGACTACCGCCCCCTCAAAGTGATTTGAATCGTTAATGCCATATGTGGGATGTATAAAGGATGGAGTAAATGGTATTATACATTTTATAATACTAGAATTATATTATACCTTTATATAATTATAACTTCATTCCATTAAATATGAAATGTAAATGAAAGTAGCGTTCATGCGTACGTACGACTTACCGTCTCCATGAACGGTGCATTTCATTTCTTACCTCTAAATGTTATGTAATATTATAAATGAATGTATATACTGGATATATATGATGTATATGATATATAAATCATGAATATAATTATGGATATAATAGATATTTCACCACATAAACAACTTGTAATTATAAGAAGTTTATTGTTGACTCAAGTACCAAAGATCAACAAAACGACCGTTATTAACTTAAATGACTACATAATTTTCATAAAATTGTAATAAGTGATATAAAAGGGATAATGAACTTGAAAAATGTTCTTAAGAAAGTAAATATTAACTCTATTTTATTATTCTGGAGATCAAAGAACGGTCGAGTGAATTCGGACACGAGGTAAGGGAATTTCTTATCCCTGTTTCCATTTTTTGGGTTAATCTCCTACTTTCAAATTATGTCATGATATTATTATGTAATATCTTGTATTTGTACATTCTTTATGTGTACTTATAGTGAATACACATAATAGATCTATTTTATTTTAAAAATGATCTTTGTAAGGACTTCGCCTTGATCTCCTTTCATTGATGCATATTTGGTTTTATACGCAACTTTCTTTTATACGGTGTATAAACCCCTTTGACTTTTACGTTTATTCAAAAGGAATCTTTTTTATACGAAGAGTTTTACTAAACGAAAAAAAGGAATGTTCTTCTTGCCATACGTATGTGGTGACAAAGACTTATCCGCCACCATGACCATTATTTGAGTTTCGGCTTCCTCTATAAGCCATAACGTTTTTTAAATGAAAAATAAATACAAAGTTTTAATTTTTGTTAATTTTGGTATTGAAAATGGTTTTTGAAAGTGTTTTTATTTCATCAATGTGTTGTATTGATATCTTATGATTGAAATGTGGAAATTTTATGTTTCCTTTATGCATGTTGTATGTGATACGATTATGTTATGGTTTATGATATGTTTAAACCTATTAATATGAGGAATGCATTGGACTTAATAAGTGATGGGTGGAGCCCGCTATAGCTCCTCGATGAATCGGCAGGTCTCATGAGACAAACCAGTGTCTTGGCACGAGGCCTTGACAAAATCTTATTTGTGGTCTTGGCACGAGGCCTTGGCTACATGGTTATGATAGTCTGGCATTATGCATTCCATCATTATGAAAGTGGTTATTGATATTTCATGTGATTATTGGACTAGTAGAATATCCATGTGAGTAAGAAAATGGAATTATTTCATTTTACTTTTTCCATATTATGCTAAAGTTCAAGTTTAAAAGGCTTTTGTTTTAGTTATACATTATCTTAAATTTTAATGTTTATTTATGAAAGCTTCCGCTATATTGTTATCCTTACTGAGCATCTGAGCTCACCCCTTTCCATGTTTCAATTTTTCCAGGATGTGAAGAAGTATATTATGAATGACCTACTGGGATAATATAAGGGGATATGAAGAGAAGATGTTGTAGTTTTGTTTTACATTATGAAGTAATTTAAGAATTATGAATGTATCTAGTGTTTCCAAGGCTACTAAACTAATCGATCTTTCGAGACTTGATATTTTGTGATCATGCCAATGTTACGCAATAATGCACCAACTCTGGGTAACTGGGGTCGGGGCGTTACAGTATTAAATCACTCTAAGCTACGAAAGATATTTTCAAATAATATAAGGAAACAATTGGAATTTCAAGTATGTTTTCATGCATTATTGAAGGTTTTCCCATGTATGGGGGTTATAAGATTTAGTAAAAATGATATGTTAATACCTAGGTATGTTGGTACTTTTTAAATACTAGAAATAATTGGAGTTATAGCTTACTGATTGGATATTATTACCAACCTTTGTAAAATACATAATGTCTCCCATGTTTCATTAATGAGAAAATTCATTCCTAATCTAGTGCATGTTCTCACATATGATGGAATATAATTAGATCTTCACATATATTATAATTAATATCCCATATAAATTTGCGACACTAGAGTTTTGTAAAATCCTGAAACTCAATTAGTGAATGTCCTTTGTATAATCCAAAAATTGGATGATATAATTGTGGATCCTAAAGAATCCACAAGGAAAGAATATCCACATTTTACAATAGCTGATATAATCCCCAATTTCACGGATAATATTATTTAAGGGGGAGGAATGTATTACCTAAGACCCCACTATAGCATGAGGTAAAAATACGTTCATGTAAGTAAGAACAAGAGGTAAGGGTTTTCCATATCAAATTTATCTCTTTAATACATGTTTTTTATTATTAATGTAATTTTTTTATGGTGTATGTAATACCTATTTGAGATGTTATATAAGGATATTCCTTTTATTTATGGTTTTTTAAGATCAATTTAAGGTCATATCTTTCAAGAGGTATGGATAGAATTGCTACCCGAGATATAAGTGGGTTTCTTCTATCTTAATATTAATTCTATAGGACTCATTAGTTATTCACAACTTATATCCTCTTATATAGTTCATAAATTCCCATGGAAGACATTTTAAAATATTCCTCATGATTCTAAATGTATTTAAAAGTCTATAATTTCATTCATCCCTCCCATTCTTTTGATTAAAGAGTTAGTAAAAATGTTATAAACTTAATTTTTTCTATAATTGAAACCCTATTCGAGGTTGTGGTAACCTATTAGGATACTGGAAAGTGGATATGGTTGTTTTTGTGGTACATATACTCCTATAGATAATCACCTTGAAAAGGGTTGGGTGATCATTGAATCAATCATCACTCTATTCATGAAGATTTGGCCTATGAACTCACACTTGAAAAACACTCCCAAGGGATATGTTTTGGAATATTCATATGATCTTTATGGAATATGATAATGGATTTTTTCTTCCATTAATTTTGTCTCATATAAATACAAACTATTAAACCCAATTACCATCTTCCATGGATAACCCATCACATTGAAAGTACCATCTCCACTATTCTTCTTTGATAAGGGTACCCCATGTTACATTTATGATACCCAACAACTTATAATTTGATTAAAGTATGTTCTCCTATACATAAATAATATTACATTAAATGGGGAATTATTTTTTTCATTATATAGATAACTATGTTTTTATTATCTATAGTTTCCTTAGAAAATGGTATGAAGTGTCTTATTGACTGTTATGTTGAATACACTTTACTTAAATAGGTTATGGGTGGAGCTCAAAATTATATAACCCATAGATGTATCAACAAGTCTCATGAGTCAAAACAGATTTGGTTTTAGTCTATACCACTCCTAATATAGGTATAGTGTCTTATAATAATTCCTTAACATGATATTTTGATGTCTGGAATTATGCATTCCATCAGTATGAGATAAATGAAAATTTTTACCCATGTTTTTATTTTTTACATAGATATAATATTACAGTAGTTTTAGTTTATTTGGATTCATGTTTTTTATTCATTACTACTATTCAACTATTCCATGTTTATGTTATGATAACATTCATAGTATGTTAATCCTTACTGAGCATCTAATCTCACCCCTATTTGTTTTTAAATTCCCAAGAAACCTGGAGGATAAATATGTGTCATTTTCATGGATATGATGGAAGGGTTAATAATGTTCTCACAATGTTTTGATGTTGTATATTATGTTTTCAAATGTAATGTATGTATGAATCTAGTCTTCCAAGATTATTAATATGTTTGATCCTTTATAAACTCTTGTATTCTATAATAATAATGTAATATTACTACCATATCCATTTTTCTATAGTCTGGGTTATTATATTTGGTATAAGTGAATGTTTAGTAGAAACCTTGGGAACTAGATTTCGAGGAACCTAGTTATATATAACAATTATAAAGGAATGCCTTTAATATTTTAAATAATATATTACTAGAAAACCTAATATGAATTTTATTTTATAACTAAATATCATGAATTTCTACAAAGAACATTGAATCAGCCCTTAATACTCAGGGAAGTGATTTTTAAATTAAGGCACCTAGTAGTAATATTATTGCAAAAAATATATTTCAGTTAGTTCTAATTATGATTTCATAAAAATATATTATTTAAAAACATAGTTATTATACCTATGGTTTCATTTGATATGATCCACATTTTGGATTGGATTTGAAATTATAATGAGGAAAAATTATTTCCAATATAAGTAGATTATGATTTGTGAATGTGAGGCGGAATCTCTTATCTTTAGAGTGTGTAATTCATTATCTAAATCATAAACATATCCCACCATAGTATGTCTCCTTAATGAAATTATGGAAAGAGAGGAAGATAAATAATTATCTATTTATAAAGAATATATAATGAGAAAATATGATGTACCCATGGTAAAAAAATTCATTTACGTTTTTTAGAATAATAACATGTTCATCCACCATAGAATGAATTTGAGTTCTCAAATTAACTTGTTCCTAATATAATATATTTATGTAAAAATCCATATATAATGGAACCAATGTAGTTAGTGGAGTTTAAGAAATAGTTTTAGGAGTTTTCTGATAAAGGATTTATACACCCTAGTATTTCCTTATGGGGATCCCCTGTTTTATTCTTGAAAAAGAAATATGAGTCTATAAGATTGTTCAATGATTATAGGGACATCACTTTCATTAATATAAATAATATGTATCTTTTAATACACATTTATTACTTATTTTATCATATTAATGGAGAAAAATGCTTTTGAAATATCAATATTCACTCTGGTTATCAATAACTAAACGTAATGAAGGATAATATACCAAAGATAGCATTTCAAACAATATACGAACATTATTAGTTTAGGGTAATTCCATTTGGATTGACTCTTTCACATTATATCTTTATAGATATTATGAATAGAGTATTTAATGATTATGTTGATACATTTTTAGTGGTATTTATGGAAAATATATTGATATACTCTTAGAGTTATAAATAGCGTGATAGTCATCTATAAATATTTCTAGAGAACCTCAAAAAAAGAAATATATAGGAAATATCGTAAGA
Organism: Viscum album; assembly: GCA_963277665.1. Taxonomy (NCBI): domain Eukaryota; kingdom Viridiplantae; phylum Streptophyta; class Magnoliopsida; order Santalales; family Viscaceae; genus Viscum; species Viscum album. The sequence continues at coordinate 633,862,576 of OY728146.1, read as the reverse complement.
GTGAATTTTATCTCAAAAAATTTCTTTTCTTGGACATATTGTATCTAAATATGAAATATCTATTTACCCTTCAAATAAAAAGGTTGTCAAACTATTTTCTATACTAATGAAAATAATAAAGATTCAAAGTTTACTGGGTTTAGTAGGTTACTATAGATGGCGTGTTGAAGATTTCACCCAGTTTTCTGACCTATTAACCATGTTAACATATAAGGTGATTAAATTAACGTGCTTAAGTTAATGTGAGTAAAGTGTTTTAGAAGATGAAGAGGGTAATATTTAATACACCATTATTAATTTCACCATAAAATAAAAAAATTAATATATACTGATACATCAAAGGAAGGGATGGCTATGTTCTTATGGAGAATGATGGAGTAGTTTCCTATGAATTAGGGAAATTGAAAATCCATGAACAGAACTATCCAAATCATAAAATTTATCTAGAAACCATAATCTTTTATTTTAAAATATGGATCCACTGCCTCTATGGTGAAATATGTGATATATATACACACCAGAAGAGTTTGAAGAATATTGTATCTCTAAAGGGGTCAACATGAGGTAAATAAGATGGTTTGAACTACTCAAAGACTATGATTTCTTGATACACTACCACCCTTGGAAGGAAAAAAAGTTGGATAATGCATTGAGTAGGATAGAACATGGAATTATAACCATGATGATTATTGATAAAGATTATCTATATGTATATATATATATATATGAAGATCTAGTAAAGATGGATATGGTGAGTTTTAAGTAAGGGGGACATCATTCATCTTCTAAGAAATTGTTAAACCATCCTTACTATAAATTATAAGTAAGTCTCAATAGGATGATTAGGAATTATAAAATAATATTAAAGAATTATGTAATGGGATATTGATAAATTTCATCTATAGAGTTGGAGTGTTGATGTTTGGAAAGAGGTTATGTGTTCTATAAATATCATATCTAAAGAGGTAACTTCTATATGAAAAACATAAAAAATTATCTATACACCCTAGTAGAAAAAATATATATAGGTATTTAAGAGAACATTTTTGATGGGATGGCATGAAGTGGGAAATTGCAGACTATGTGTCTATATTCTTAGTATGCCTTCAGGTAAAGGATGAATGACTATATCCTAAGGGATTTAGGTAACCTATGTCTATGCCTATATGAAAGTGGGATAATATGACAATTTAAATTATCATTATACATTTGAATTATCCAAGTATGAAAAATTTTATATGGGTCATTATTGATCGCTCGACTAATTATTCTCATTTCTTATCAATAAGAGAAGAGTTTCCCCATGAGAGCTTTGACTATATCAATATTAATGAAATCATAGGGCTTCATGGGGAACATTTATCAATTGTATCTAATCATGACACATGGTTCACATAAAAAATTTGGAATATTATTAAAAGGGGTCTCAACACTAAGATACATTTTAGAACTACTTGTCACTCCTAAACTGATTGTTAGAATGAAAGGAAAATATATACATTGGAAGACATGTTGTGATCCTATTCTCTTGACTTCCAATGTATTTGTGATTAGTATATACCTTTGGTGTAAATTTTATACAATATTAGATTCCATTCAAGCATCCAGATGGAACCATATGAAGCATTATATGGGAAGAGGTTTCAAACTCCATCTTATTTAGTAGAAGTTAGAGAAAGAAAGCTAGATGGAAAAAATTTTGTAGAGGAGATGACTATTAAATTATTGACTATTCAGGATTATATTAAAGATTATCATACAAGAAAAAGGATCCATGAAGATAATTGAATAAAATAATTGGAATTTCAAGTGGTGTATCATGTATACTTGAAGGTTTCCTCATGAAAGTGAGTTGTAGGATTTGGAAAAAAGGCGAAGTTAATCCCTAGGGAAATTAGGCCTTTTGAAATGCTATAAAGAATTAATGTTGTACCAAATTGGTTTTTTATGTCTCCCAATCATTATAAATTAAATGAAATCCTACCTAATTCATTACTAAGGAAATAAATTTCATATCCAATACACGAGGTCACATCTAAGGGAATAGAGTTATATCCCGACTTGTCTTATAATGAACTTCCTATCCAAATTCTTGTCACCAGAGAGAAAGTGTTGTGGAATTAGATAACTGGACTAGTGAAAGTCCTTTAGATAAATCACAAACTAGAAGAGGAAACTTGAGAGACTAAATAATACACGATGAAGGAATATCCACATTTTTTCAATAACTTATATATACCCCGATTTTTAAGATGAAATTATTTAAGGGTGGAATTTAATTTATGATACCCTATTTTAACATGAGGTTAAAGTACGTTTGTTGAAATTAGGATAAGAGGTAAGGTTTTTTCATCACAAATTATTTTCTTTGAGAAATATTTTGTATTATAAACCTAATTTCCTTTATGTGGTTTATATACATATTATTTGATATCTTATATTATGAAATTACTTTTATTCATAGTATTTTAAGATCAATTAGAATACATCTCTTTCAAGAGGTTTTTATTGAATCACTACCCAATCTATATGTTGGTTTTTTCTATCTCAATTTTAATTATTTGGAAATAATGGTATATTCACTACTTATTTTATTTTATGTGGTGTATGAATTTCATTATAATACCTTTTACCATATTCCTGATTAATTTCAGTAGATTTAAAAGTCTATATTGTTATCCATGCCTCATATTATTTTGATTCAAGAGTTACCGTAACCATTTCAAAACTTTATAATTTCCATATATAAAAACCATCCTAAGTTTTAGTAAAATAATTGTGTGTTTAGTATCCTTGACAATGCATCCCTATCTGGATACTGTTAAGTGGATGTGTAATTGGCACAGATTCACCTAGGTGTAATTACCTGGAAAAGGGTGGGTTGAGCATTGACTCAATCATCACATTGATTCATGATGAGTGGGACTAAGAATGAACACCTGGATAGACACTCCTAGGGGATATGTTTTGGAATATTCACACACTCTTTGTGAACCATGATGAAGGGTTTCTTCTACTATTTCTTTTTTCTCCTATAAATGAAAACTATTTAACCCAATAACTATATTCCATGGATAATCCAACACATTGAAAGTACCCTCACAATTTTATTTATTTAATAAAGATACTTTATCTTACTTTAATGATACCACATAGGTTCTTAGTTGATTAATGGATATTTCCATAGACATCAACATTATGTCATTAAATAGAGATGTATTTTTTCCATATTTTTTATTATATAGATATTTTTGTCTTTATTTATCCAGAGGTTACTTAGAGAATGGAATAAAATGTATTATTGAGTCATATGGTGAATACATTGAACTTAAACATGTGATGGGTGGGTTTAGAATTATATATGCCCTCAATGAATTAATTGGTATCATGAGGTAAAATATTTTTTTTGTATACCTATCCCAATGTCAGTAGAGTGCGGTGGCACAAGACCTTAAAAGTATTTTTTTATGTCTGCCATTTTTTATTCCATAAATATGAGATAAAATATTATTATACATGTTTTTATCTATTTTCATGGATATAACATGGCCTTAGTTTCAATTGATTAGGTATGTCATTTATTCATTACTTTTATATAACATTTTTTATGTTTATATTATGATATATTCTGATGTATTCTACTCCTTGCCGAGAATCTAAGCTCGCCCCTATTTTTTTCCTTTCCCTTAGAAACATAAAGGATAACTATGTGTAATTTTCAAAGATATGATGAAATTACTACTAATCCTCCCACAAATTGATAATGTTATATGTTATGTTTTCTAATATAATATATACATATATGTATCTAGTCTTCCATGACTACTAAGCTATTGGATTGTGTGAGAACACATGAATTATATACCAACTATGTAATATTACAATTATATCTGGGTTTCTAGAGTAAGGTTTATTATAGTTGGTCTTAGATAAAGGTTCTAGAAAACTATGGGGACTAGATTAAGAGGAACCAAGTTATATATATAAAAAATATCATGGGAAAAATTATTATTTTAATGAAGGTTTTACCTATAAATCCTAATAGAAATTTTATTTTATAATTAATTATCAAGCATTTCAACCAATATAATTTAATTAGACCCTAATACTCTGAGAAGGATGTTTTCAATTAAAAAACTAAGTGTAAATTTAACTACAAGAAATATATATTAGCCAGTTCCAATTATGATGCACATATGTATCATATTTTCGAAATTTGGTATTATACTTATGGTTGAATTTGATATAATATTTGGTATATATATTATTTAAAAGTATAATGAAAATAATTTATTTACAAGATAAGGATATTAATTTAAGGTGGAATATATTATCATTAGATGGAAGATTTCATCATCAAAATCATGTTAGAATCCTCCCTAATTAGCTCTCCTTAATAAAATTATGGGAAGAGAGAAATATTAATAACGATCTATGGAAAATGAAATTGTCCTAAGAATAGAGGATGTAACCATAATGCAAATAAAAAAAATTGTTTTTTTAGAATAATTAGTTGATCATCCACTGAAGTATAAATTTTAGTTCTCTATTTAAATAATTCCTAATGGATGATGTATATCTTAAACTCCCTATAGAATGGAACTAGGGGAGTTGGTAGAGTTAAATAAACTAAAGAAGGATTGTGTGATAAGGTATTTATATTCTACAGTTTTTCACCATGTGAATCCCTTTTTATTCATGAAAACAAAATAATGGTCTATTATATTGTTAATAAATTATAGGTAGATAAATTCCATTACTTTAATGAATAAGTATCATTTACTATGAATTGATGATTAATTCAATCAACTTCACTGATCCTAATAATTTTTAAAGACCCATATTTTCTCTGGTTATCATCAGCCAAGGGTAAAGAAGTATGATATATCAAAGAAAACATTTGGTACAAGGTATTAACATTATGAGATTATAGTAATTTCATTTGTATTGATTAATTCACCTTATGTCTTTATAAATATAACGAATGGTGTATTCAAGGATTATCTTAATAACTTTATGGTGGAATTAATAAGTGATATCTTGATATATTAAATGATCAATGAAGATAATTAAGATCATCTACCAACAATTATAGGGACCCATAGAACAAAATTACATGGAAAATATTAAAAGCATGAAATTTGTCCAAATTAATTTTATTTTCTGGGTTATATTTTCTCCAAGGATAGAATATTTATTTACCCTTAATAAAAATTAGTCAAATAGTGGCCTATACTGATGAAAATATCTAAGATATAATTATAACTAGGTTTAGTAGGTTACTATCTCCAATTAGTTCAAGATTTTTCCTAGTTGTCCAATCCATTAAAAAAGTTGACATATAAAGGGGATAAATTCCCATGGTCAATTGATTTTGAGGAAAATTTCAAAGTTGTTAATAGAAAAATAATTAAGGAAGTGATATTATCTTTACCATAGGTATGTAAGAATTTTTACTATATATTTTTTCATTTAAGAAAGGTTTGGGTTGTGTTTGTAATGACCCCAACCCCAACTGCCTGGAGTTGATGTCTTACTTCATTAAATTGGTATGATTACAAGTAATCATATCCTAAAGGAACAAATAGTTTATTATAGTTGTAAAAATAGATACATATATAATTTTTACATTATAACATGAAATGAAATACAACATATCTACTTCCTTTGAATCATACATAAACTCCTAGATTATCCCTACAAGTCATTCCTAATATACTTCTTCGCATCCTAGGGAAAAATAAAACCTAAGAAAGGGGTGAGATCAGACGCTCAATAAGGGTCAGTAATATAAGGGAAGAATATTTAATAAGGAATGGTGAATAAATAAAAGTACACATTCCATTAAAACATAAACTTGAGAATAATATGGTGGGAATAAAAGTGGAATAAATAATATCATAATAAAACATAACCATTGATACTCTACTAGTTGAATAATCACATGGACTATCGATTTATAGTTTCAAAATGTAGAAATGTGTAATGTTGGACATCAAAATCATACCATCAAGGCCTCAGCCAAGACACCATACATAATGGGTAAAAATTCAGGCTAGTTTTTCCCATGAGACCTACTGACACAACGAGGGAATATAGTGGGCCCCACCCAACACTTACTAAGTCCAATTCATTCCTCATATGAAAGGGGATAAACATAATCAATATATACATTCATATTAAAACTAACAAATTAAATGTAAATAATATTCCCCAATCAGTAAACATAAACACTAATCATTCAGAGTAATGTGTTGAATGATATCAAGATAGCACATCTATAGTCAAAATAATCATAAACCATTCAATAAAATATAGTAGATTATATTATAAAATATTAAACCCAATAAAACATAATGATCCATAAGAGTGTTTAAATATATGTAAATACTCTTATAAAATCATCGAGTAATACTTGAGAGAAATATTCTTTTACTTTGTAAAGAAAAGTTCTTTTGGAAAAATGTGATGCCCTGACCCCAGAATCCCGGAGCTGGTTCCTAAAACATGATGTGTAATTTTTTTATAACAAGGTTCTGATAAAATTACACATCACATTCCATCATATAGAATCTTCTCGGTATAGGTTCTGTAAAACCAAATACAAATGATACTTTTCTTCAAAATTGAATGAGATAAGCTTCATAATGTATTCACCACATAGAAATACTCAAATCTGACAAATCTACTAATCCTGTAAAAATAAATTGAAAACATAGGGTAGGAATTTAAAATTCTTAGTAAGGGGTTTTAAAAATAATTAATGAAATTACTTTTTAAAAACATCCCTTTTGAAATAATTATAAAATATTTTCTAAAAAGGAAACAACATTTCTTGTAGCACATTATCATCATTTTTCAAAGGATACTTGAAATAATTTTTAGAGAAATAACTTACATAATAATTTATATATTTATTTAAAATATAAAGATAAAACAAATTTCAGAGTATGCATACTTGTACAAAAATTCATGGAATAATGCATATAAGTCAGGAGTTGATCAAACTAATTTAAGGGTGACATGCAAGGGTGAAGGTACCAAACTAGTAAATAAAATAATACTTTATTAGAATTGCACAAGTAACAATATCATAATACACTTAATACATAAAATTAAATTCATTAAATAATAGATTTAATACTAACTTCTATATCAAATTTCTGAAAATAGATGCTACACTTTCTTTATAAATGACTTGCAAAGTACATTCATCATTATGCCATCTGAATTGATTACCATTATCATAAGTAAAATATTATTAACCAAGGATATTATAATGGTTGAATAATCACATGGTTGGTTAAATACTACTCACATAATGAGGTAATGCATAATATAAGACAATCATAACATTCTATTGAGGCCTCGTGGAAAGACCATACATAATCATTTTGTCTAGGCCTCGTGCCATGACCTAGTTTGTCTCATGAGAACTACCAATGCATCGAGAGTCTATGTAAGGCCTCACCCATCACATAATAAGTCCTATTCATTCCTCATATATCTAATAATTCTTTAAATCAAATATTCTCATACAACTTTGATTTATTAAATTTTTTCTTTTCTTCTAAGTGTCCCATACCACATTGAATAATTAAACATTGTCTTTTATTTAAAGTGTCCCATACCACTTTGAATAATTAAATTATGTATTTTATTCAAATTTTATCATACCAATTTGAATAATTAAATTATATATCTTATTTAAAGTGTCTCACACCATTTTAATAATTAAATTATGTCCCTTATTCAAAGGGTATCATACCACTTTGAATAATTAAATTATTAATCAATAAGTTATCATAAGAGATAAATTTCACTTCACAATTACTATCTATATTCATAAATAAAGTGAATCATGCATTAACTATAAGCATTAATCTAAAAACTTCATGGTTTTCAATTATACTTTAGTCTATGGTTATCTCAAATTTATCAATGACATGCATGTAGAAATAGACATACTTTTGTACATGTGATGATAACTGGCACAAATAAAATAATAGTTTGTTTGGTTTTTTCACATAAAATAATAACTCTTAAATTAAAAACCCTTGTTCCGTGAAATTAAGCATTTAATATAATTAGATACATGTTTTTGAATTTAAGATATTTTTTATTCATTTTTAAGCCATACCATGATGAATGGAAGTGTCAAATAGATTAAATAATAAACTTTAATAACTAATAGTGTTCATCGTGGAAGATTAATCATGAATTAAAATATAATATTTATAAATGTAATACATTCATTTCATGTGATATATTAAAACATAAGAAAATATTTCAACTCACTTCACTAACATTGGGGATTCTACAATTATAATCTATCATTATATACTATCTTTTTATAAGTATTGATAATATTTTATGTTAATTATATATGTATTTATGTGTTTATGCATGTAAATGTATATATTAAACAAAAGATAATTCTAACCCATTTATCCTAAAATTATGTATGTAATGTTAATTGAAATCACAAGGTGATGACCTCTTAAAATTTTTAGACACATTATAACAAAAAAATGGTTATTGTTTGCTGATGTAAAATTGTATTTGTGACCATTTAATCAATTAAGATATGTATATATGTAATTTTGGTACTTATATATATACATGTGGGTTTTGAAATAAGAATTAAAAGAATAATTATAAGGATAGGGATCACCATTAAAAATAATTTCTTAATAAATGAAACTTAATCAGATTAAGATTAAAAACTATATTCATATATATATAAATATATATAATCACATATAAATATATATGGTTATGTATGTTTAGAAACTCAAAAAAACTCTTATTAAACCCCTATAAAAGTGTTATATATATCAAAACATCAGTTAGTTACTGAAATACATCACTTGAAAAACCCAAAATCAATTATTATTTGAAATTATATAAAACTGTATATAAACAAAGTTTATACATGGGATTTTCATAACCCAAAAAAAGGTTTGATAAATCCTTAGAATTTTCATACACCTAAATACATTATTTAATCACTAATATTAGTTACATGAAAACCTAAATCATATTATAATTAAAATCTATATATATTTATACATATAACTGTATATACACAAAGTGTATATATCAGTTTTTCATATCAAAAAATGATGCTAAATTAACCCTTAGATTAATTATATGAATAAAGAACATCATTTAAATAAAAAATCATCATCAAAAAAATATAAAACAGAATTGTTTTGGTATTTATATATACAAATATATAAACATATTAGTATATATGGGTTAATCAAACAAAAAACTAAATAAACCCTTACATGACATCAAGGGTAAGGTTGGGCGGAGCAGAGGTTGGATGGAAATTAAGGATATGAAAACCCATAGGGTTATGGGTGAAGACGGAGGTTTATAAAAACTCTATATATATAATTTTATATATTATGTCTTAAATATAAAAATATAAACCAAGAGACATAAGAAAACCAAATCTAACTATTTTAGAGAAGAACAAAAACCTTAATCAAATAAGACCTTGAATAAACGGGTCATTTAGAATATATATATATATATATTATGGATAACATACATGATACACCAAAGGGGTTTGAATTAAACTATTGAACCCTTGGTGGACTTGTGTAAAAAAGAAAAGGTTGGGTCCGAGTAGAGTGATGGGAGGGCTCATGGGCTGAGGGAGAAATAGATGAGGAGGACGGAGAAGTCCACAGGTGTAGTTTGAGGAAGAAGAAGAATAATAAAGGGATAAGAAGTTGAAAAAGATGGATGATTCAGATTGGGTGTGGGTCAATCGGACAGCTGCGGTGTCTCCAATAGTTTTACAAATAGATGAACGTTTGATATTATAACGTAGCTTTGATCAAATGGTCTTAGGGAAACTATGAGATTTAAAAGTGATGTGTACCGGAGATCTAGCATGTCTAGATTAGACGATTGATGAAAATTGTGGCATAAAGAAGTGGTGGTGGAGTTCAAAGGTCAGAACAGATCGAAAGGTGAGGATCTCACACGGCAAGATCGAACGGCTCAGATTTCATTTCCCAAAACAATTGTTGTCCCACATAGAAACAACAATGGTTTCGTGACCACCTTATAAGGATCAACATACTAGTAATATTCCAATAACACAATCACACATTGTGGGGTCTTTATATGCAGGACCACCACCTATGGGCCATGGCCCACCCTCACCTGTGATGGTGTGTGACCTACCTCACCCCCTATGCACGCCTAACCAGGCCCTACACACGGGCCCGAGCATGAGTCATCATGCACTATGCATGCGCTCGGCTTAGGCCTAACTTCAATTGTCTATGTAAGATTCCCACTGACCTTGAGGTCTTGGCCATCAAGGCTACCCTCGGTTCGATGAATACTTAGCAAATTGTTTTATAAAAATTTATTAAACACAGAAGTTAAAAGAATAGAATATATATATATTAATTTTTGTATATATATATATTCATTCTTTCCCATTTTAAATGTCATTATTTCATATTATTGTATTTATTTTGAGTTTTAAAACAATAAATTTCAAAATAAAACTTCATTAAACTTGTCATTACTTTTATAAATTTACATTCATTTTAAAAGAAACATCATGGTTATTATATATAAAAAAATATATTTAATTAAAACTCTTTTATTATTTAAAAAAGGTTGTAACTTTAAAATATTTAAATCATTTAAAACATTTGAAATTCTAAAAATATATATATACTTAGAATACTTAAAATAATCAAAATACTTAAAATACCTAAAGGTTATAAAAGTTTTATGATCGTTACCAAAACCAACAGTCACCTAAAGACACCAAAAGCTATTAATGGCCATATTAATCTTCAAGGCCTTATAAATACTTTTTTAGGGTGTTCCCAAATTAAAAAACCATTTTGGATTATAATAATGGTGCTCTACATCCCCTTGATGCTTATTATGGTTTCTATATTACTTTCCATAATGTTTTTCATTGTGACAGGCTCAAAGTATTTTCACTGCCTACTAGATCTTGTTGTTGTATTTGGTGGTCTCTCGGTGATCCTTATAGGCCTTCTAGTATGTATTCTAGGTTAGTTATGGTCTTTTGTCCTTATGTGATGTAATGTTTTAGTCTTTCTATTGAATAAAATATGTCTTCATTTTTTTATGCAAGCATTTATTTTGGATGGAACCAATATTAAACAAGACAAAAATATAATAATACTAACAAAATATTATTTTTAAAAATATTAATATATCTAGGGCGTCACATTATCCCCCTCCCCTAAATAAATTTCTCCTTTTCAATTCTATTGTACTCTAATGCTACCACAACACCAACTTATATCATTAACCTCAATATCCCTACAATATATGTTTTAATTATTATTAATTAACCAAATTTGATTAACAAATATTTAAATTATACCTTCACCAGGTCCACAAATGTTAGAGATTTTCCTAGTTCCTCCCAATTAAGCAGATCCCTAGTATAATTTTAAACTCCTCGATCTCTTTATCCCAAATGCAGTATGAGCAACTTGGGTCAAACTTGTGTACACAACTATATTATATTGAGAGAGAGGGATATGGGGTGTAAATTTGGGACACATTGTCATGGAATTGATTTATATAAAACAAATTAGAAGGCTCAACCTAAATAATTTAAAAGTCTCTAATTTGATCATATAAATTTTAGGACAAAACTTGACATAGATATACTGCATGAAGGTCACCCTCTCTTGCAGCTTCTTGGAAATCACCTAGAAATATAAATCCTTTGGCTAGGGTAAAACATTTAAATATAACCTCAAATTACATTCCCCGACATGCATATAATGGGAGTTGAGCATGCAATATGAGGAAATAAACAAAGCCTGTACCTATATGAAAATGAAGTATTCTAGGAGTGTTAGATATGTGGTAAAGATATTTTCAAGTCAAACAAAGGTTTAAAAAGGGATAAAATTCATCCATTCGTGACTTGATAATTATGGTTTCTAGTATATCAATATGAAGAGACAATAGGATGGTTTGTGGTCTCTCTCCTTCCATCTGAAAATTTTAAGAAAAGGTTCTACTTAGCAAAGCATTGTTAAATTTTCTTGTATTGTTCTAATTTTCTATAATTGTCTAGACCGTTCCTTCGATACCAAGAGTAATTCCCCGACCCCAGAAGCTTGGATCCAGTGCCTATAACATGGTGTGTTATTTTTTTTATAATAATATTCTAATAAAATTACACATCAAATTCTATCATAGAGGATCTTCTCAGTCTAGGTTTTGGAAAACCAGATACAACTTATACTTTTCTTAAAAACTGAATGAGATAAGCTTTATAATTCATCCACCACATAGAAGAAATAAAAGCTAAAAAATCTACTAATTCTATACAAATAAATTGAAAACCTAAGGTGGTAATTTAAAATTCTCAATAAGGGGTTTAAAAAATAATTAATGAAATTCCTTTTTAAAAACATCTCTTTTAAAATAATTATTAAACTTTTTCATAAAATGAAACAAAATTTCTTGTAGCACATCATCATCATTTTTCAAAGGCTACTTGAAATAAATTTTTGGGAAATCTCTTCCACAATAATTTATATATTTATTTAAAATATACATATAAAAAATCATAGAACGCATACTTGTAGAGAAATGCATAGAATACTACATATAAGTCAAGAGTTGATAAAACTAACTTAAGGGTGACATGAATGGGTGAAGGTAAAAATTAGCATATAAAATTATACTTGATTATAATTTCACAAGTAACAATATCATAATCCACTGAACACGTAAAATTTAATTCATGAAATGAAATATGTAATACTAACTTCTGTATCAAAGTTCTAAATATAGACGCTACACTTTCTTTATATATGAATTTCTAAGTACATTTATCATTATGAAATGTGAATTTATTACCATTATCATAATTAAATGATTCTTAACCAATGATATTATACTAGTTGAAGAATCACATAGTTGGTTAAATATTACTCACATAATGAGGGAATTCATAATATAGGACAATCATAACATTCTGTCAAGGCCTCGTGTCAAGACCATACATAATCATTCTATCAAGGCCTGATTTCATGACCTAGATTGTCTCATGAGACCTACCGATGCATCGATAGGCTATAGAAGGCTTCACCAGTCACATAATATGTCATATTCATTCCTCATATGTCTAATAAGTCTTTAAATCAAAGTTTCTCATACAACTTTGATTTATTAAATTATTCATTTTGTTCAAAGTGTCCCATACCACATTGAATAATTAAACTATGTTTTTATTAAAAGTGTCTCATACCACTTTGATAATAAAATTATGTATTTTATTCAAATTTTCCTATACCACTTTGAATAATTAAATTATGTCTCTTATTCAAACTGCCCCTTAAAACTTTGAATAATTAAAATATATCTCTTATTCAAAGTGTCCCATAGCAATTTAAATAATTAAATTATTAATCCATAAGTTATCATAAGAGATAAATTTATTTTTTTAATTACTCTCTATATTACTAAATAAAGTGAATCATTCATTAACTATAAACATTAATCTGAAAACTACATGGTTTTTCAATTATACTTTAGGTTATGGCTATCTCAAATTTATCATGGATATGCTTGTAAAAATAGACATACTTTTGTACATGTGATGATAACTAGTGCACACAGAATAATAGATTGTTTGGGTTTGTCACATAAAATAATAACTCTTAAATTAAAAACACTTGTTCCATGAAATAAAACATTTAATATACTAAAATACATGTTTTTGAATTTCAGATAGTTATCATTCATGTTTAAACCATACCCTAATGAATGTAAGTGTTAAAAGGATTAAATCATAAACATTAATAACTAATAATGTTCATTGTGGCTGATTCATCATGAATTAAAATATAATATTTATAAATTTAATACATTCATTTCCTCTTAGTTATTAAAACATAAGAAAATATTTCAACTCACTTCACTAACAAGAGGGCTTCTACAATTATAATCTAACATTATATACTCTCCTTTTATAAGTTATAATAATATTTTATGTTAATTATATATGTATTTATGTGTTTATACATGTACATGTATATATTAAACAAAAGATGATTCTAACCCCTTTATCCTAAAATTATGCATGTAATGTTAATTGAAAACACAAGGTGACGACCTCTTAAAAATTTTCAACACACAATAACAAAACAAAGTTTTGTTATTGTTTTCCAATATGAAATTGTATTTGTGATCATTTAATCAATTAAGAAATGCATATATGTAATTGTAGTACTTATATATATACATGTGAGTTTTGAAATCAGAATTAAAAGAATAATTATAAGGATAGGGATCACCGTTAAAAATAATTACTTAAGAAATGAAACTTAATCGGATTAAGATTAAAAACTATATTAATATATATATATATATATATATATATATATAACTGTATATACATATATATGGTTATATATGTTTAGAAACTCAAAAACCAATCTTAGTAAACCCTTTTACAAGTATTATATGTATCAAAACATTAGTTAATTATTAATATTCATCACTTGAAAAAAACCCAAAATAGATTAGGATTTGAATTTATATGAAATTCTATATACACAAAGTGTATACATCGGATTTTCATAACCAAAATAAGGTTTGATAAATCCTTACATGTTTCATACACTTCAAAAACATTATTTAATAACAAATATCATTTACTTGAAAACCTAAATTAGATTAGAATTAAAATCTATATATATTTATACATATAACTGTATATACACAAAGTGTATATATGGGTTTTTTCATGTAAAAAATGATTCTAGATTAACCCTTACATGAATTATATGAATAAAGAACATTATTTAAATGAAAATATTCATCTTTCAAAAAATATAAAATAGAATAGGTTTGATATTTATATATAAACATATATACAAATATAAGTATATATGGGTTAATCAAACACAAAACTAAATAAACCCTTAAAATACTTCAAGGGTATGTTTGAGCTGAGTAGAGTTTGGATAGAGATTTAGGAGAGGAAGACCCATAGGTTTATGGGTGAAAATGGAGGTTTATATAAACTATATATATATATAGTTTTATATACTGCTGTTTAAACATAAAAATATAAACAAAGAGACCTAAGGAAAATTGAATCTAACTATTTTAGACAAGAAGAAAAACATTAATCAAAGAAGACCATGAACAAACTAGTCATTGATAATATATATATATATATATTATGGAAAAAATACACGATACACCAAAGGGGTTTGCATTAAACTATTACACCCTTGGTGGACTTGTGGAAAAAAGAAAAGGCTGGATCAGAGGAGAGTGATGGGAGGACTCATGGGCTAAGGGATAAATAGTAGATGAGGAGGGAGATGTTCATTGTTGTGTTGTGAGGAAGAATAAGAAGAAAGAGGGAAGAAGTGGAAAAAGATAGACAGTTCAGATTGGGCATGGCTCGATCAGACGGCTGTGGTGACACCTACGGTTTTACAAACAAATAAACGGTCGAGATTATAACATGGATTTGATCAGACAGTCTTTGGGAAACCATGAGATTTAAAATGGATATTTGGATGATATCAAGAGAGTCTGGATCATACAGTTAATGAAAATAATGGTAGAAAGAAGTGGTGGTGGAGTCCAAAGGTTGGACCAGATCGGACGATGAGGATCTCACGTGGTGAGATCAAAAGACTTAGATTTCATTTCCCAAAAAAAAATGTAATCCCACAACAAAACCATAATTGTTTCACGACCACCTTATAAGACTTGACGTACCATCCATATTACAATAACACAAGCACACACCTTTAGGTTTTTATACATGGGACCCGCAGCCACAGGCTTTATCCCACCCTCACCCATTCTAGTGCGTGACCTGCCTCACCCCCTAAATGCGCCTAACTAGGCCCTACACATGGGCCCAAGAATGACTCAACAAGCACCCTTCATGCACTCAGGTTGGTCCTAAATTTGGTTTTCAATGTGAGATGCCCACCAACCTTGATGTCTTGGCCTTCAAGTCTACCCTCAGTTGGATGGGTACTCACCAATTTTTTTTCAAAATTTATTAATCACAAAAGTTAAATGAACAAAAAATATATATTAATTTCCTTATATATATAAAATAATTATTTCCCATTATAAATGTCATTATTTCATATTTTTGTATTTATTTTGAGTTTTAAACATTAAATTTCAAAATACAACTTCATTAAGCATGTCATTACTTTTATAAATTTATATTCATTTTAAAAGAAACATCATGGTTATTATATATAAAATATATATTTAATTAAAACTATGTTATTATTTAACCAAGGATATGACTTTAAAATATTTATATAATTTAAAAAACATTTTAAATTTTTAAAATATTTATATACTTAGAATACTTAAAATAATAAAAATACTTAAAATACCTAACTGTTATAAAATTTTTATGACTGTTACCAAAATGAACGGCCACCTAATGGCACCAATGGCTATTAATAGTCATATTTATCTTCAAGGCCTTATAAATACTTGTTTAGGGTGTTCCAAAATTCAGAAACCATTTAGGATTATAATAACGGTTCTCTACATACCCTTGATTCTTAGTATGGTTTCCATTATACTTTTCGTAATGTTTTTCATTGTGACAGACTCAAAGGATTTTCACTACCTACTTGGTCTTGTTGTTGTGTTTGGTGGTCTCCCAATGATCCTGATAGGCCTTCTAGTAGGTACTCTAGGTTAGTTATGGTCTTTTGGCCTTAAGAAATGAAATGTTTCAGTGTTTCTATTGAATAAAATATGTCTTATTTTTATTCTGAAATCATTTATTTTGGATGGATCGATATTAAACTAGACAAAACAATAACAATACTAACAAAAGATTATTATTACAAATATAAATATGTCTGGGGCATCACACAAAATATTTACCTAAAACCATATGTTAACTAATAGAGTTTTTTTCATAGTAAAAATAGTGTCTTTAGAAAAATAATGGTTTCTTAAAATAGACTATAGATTGAACATGAAAATATGTATGAATTCAAGAAGTTCCCTTGAATCATACTTTTTTAACAGGAATAATTTGAGAAAGATCCTTTTAAAACATGTAACTCCCCAAAAATTTAAGAAAGATTATGATTGATAGATATATATAGAACATTAACACATAATTTATGAGGATTACCTAAGAAAAATTAATAATTTCATTGGGGTAAAGAGAGAAAAAAATAACCCGAAGGAAATTGGTTGTTCGGGTAAAAAACTCTTACCTTATGTCTGAATGTGTTCTGCACTTGACCTTAACATCTTGAATAATCAAATTAAATCTTTTAACTAAATAAATAAGAAACATATATAAATATTTTTGATTCACTATAATCTTATTAGGTTTATTTATGTCCTTATTGATAAGTTATAGGATTGAATTATGTCGTTCTGGAGTGTTCGTTTCTTTGATTTCGTGATTGGTTCACTTAATTATAAGTATGGGAGTTCAAATGGAATGAATATAATTATCCAGAATTGAATTTATATGTTAATAATGAAAATATATAATATAAAATGGTTATACAATTCATTTTTTTATATGGTATGAGGATGATTTATTAGATAAAACATTAGTGATAATCGTTTAGATTATTACGGTGGTATTTCAATCATCTCGTAGTAGTTTTGTCATATGAATTAGTATTACGAATATATACTAGTTTTAGAATATTAAATAAGTCTTGAAACATATTTTATAATATTTTTAAACCATAAAAATGGTTTCATTACCAGTATTGAAGGATGAATTGAAGAACGAAGGTTTGGCGTCCACGAAGGTTGTAAATCAGCGCCTCCAGGATAATGATTTCATTTTTGTAAATAAAAGAGAGAGAGATAGTAGTTTGAGGAGTGATATTCCATTAACATGATATAATTACAGTATATAGATGATTAAAGAGTTATCATGGTCATTTTTATAGATAATTTACGGAGAATATAAGAAAATAAAGTAAATAGAAAATAAAATAAAAAAAAGGTAGAGGGGTTTTCCTCTTAAATTAACCTCCTTGAGAACCACCTTAAGGGAAGGGATTTTGGTCTATCAAAAAGACCATGATCTATTATAAGTGTGGAGAGACTAAGAAATAGGATTTGGGAACAAATTTGATAAGCTTAAAGGCTTAGAGTAGTAAAGAGAAGAGGGGGTGATGAGAGGTTTTTATAGTGGAGGAGAGGAGTGATTTCTCATTATTATATTCATTATTTTATTATTTTTACCAAGAAAAACAGTAGTGTTTATTATTGTGGATAAATACAGAAATAAATTCATGTGAGTTATAACCAATGTCTCTTACATCATCCATGACTCAATTAATAGTGTATTTAGTTTATAATGTATTTATATTGTAAATTATTGTATTTTACTATTCACTAAAAATTCAAGTATTTTATAAAAATACCAAAACATCCACCTAAACATTTTCTGAAATGTATACTTCAAAAATGAACTCCATTTTATGAAAATAATTTAGTAAATATGTGAAAATTAATTTTTAATTAAAATCAATATTTATTTGAAAAATACAGATTTAAATTTAAAACTGATTTTATAACACTTTAAAAAAATTAACTAAGGTCTCATAAAATTATACTAAAATAACAAGACAACATAATATTTATTTATGAATCCATTTTATGAAAATGGATTTTATTTTATATAATTTTATTAATTATAATATTATAATTAATTATTTATGACTTAAAAAATACTAACACTTAAATATTAATTTTTAAAATATTCACTTAAATTTATTATGATATAATTATATCATACATTCACTTATGAGATGCCTAAATTTTATTTATAATTTCATGGGTGAGTTTACTATTCATTATGTTGATTTACTATTCATAAGGGTTATATTGCTATACCTAAGGGTAAGTTACTATTTCATCAGTATAGGTTTTCTATTGTCTAGAAATACCTCTTATTTCTTTTATTATTCTTTTATAATGATTGTAATGTGTTCTCTATGTTGTATTATATGATTCACACTATATAAGAATTGGAATGTAAATTTCATTGATATAATTTTGGGTCGTTACATTCTCCCCTCCTACAAAAATTTTGTCCTCAAAATTTTTAAAATGTCACCTCACAAAAAGATTTGGGTAGTTATTCATTATAAGCTCATCAGTATCCCATACCACCTCTTTAATTTTATGATTTTTCCAATATAACTTTAACATCCAAGTCATCCCATTCTTCAATGCCTATTTTTTAGTTTCCAAAACTCAGATAGTCTCTTCACAGTAAGATAAGTTAGATTCCAATTCAATACCTTCAGAAGTGAGCACATGTGTTGGGCCTAACATGTACTTTCTCAACAATGAGATGCGGAACAAATTGTGTACATTATAAAGGATGGGTTTCATCACCAAACTATTATCCACATCTCCAACTCTCTCTAGAATTTAAAAAGGATCGATGTACCCTGGACTCAGTTTCCCTTTATTTCCAAATCTTATAACACCCTTCCATGGAGATACTTTCAAGATAAGATGATCTCTTAATTGAAATTTCAAATCCTTTCTTTGATTATTGGTATTTATTTTTTCCTAATTTGATATTTTTTTATATGGATTTTAATAGTCATTACCTTTTTTATTGTTTCCTCTACTAGCTATGGTCCGAAAAACTTTCTTTTACCAACTTTATCCCAATATGTTGGTGTATGATATCTCTTTCCATGCAATGCTTTATATGGTTCCATTTGAATACTTGAATGGAAACTATTATTGTAAGAAAAATACAAAAAGTTAAATACTGATCCCACATACCTTGAAGGTCAAGTGAGCATGATCTCAACATGTCTTGTAAAGTTTGGATCATCCTTTCCGACTTCCCATCAGTTTGAGGGTGATAAGTATTACTCAAATGAATCTCAATATACAATAATTTTTGGAGAATTTTCCAAAACATTTGATGTAAATCGTGGATCATGATGAGACACAATTGATAGAGGTTCTCCATAAATTATTACAACTCAATTAATATAGATTAGTTCAAGGTACACCAGTAGAAAATCCTCCCTTATAATGAGGAAATGTGTAGATTTGGTAAGTTGATCAACAATCACCTATATTGTATTATTCATTCTTGGTATTTTTTTGTAATCTAGTGTCAAAATCCATAGTTATTTCATCCCATTTCCATGTAGGAATAAGAATATTTTTCAAGGCACCTCTAGGATATTTTCTTTCAGCCTTCACCTGTTAATAGACTAAACATAATGATATATTATCATAAATATCCTGCTTCATATTATCCCACTAGAAATGTTTCTTTAGATATCTATACATGTTAGTTCTAATAGGGTGTATAGATAAATTTGAGCTATGGGAATCATAAATTAATTACCTTTTTATCTTGAGTATTTATGGAACACATATCCTCCTCCCAAGCATCATAATTCCATCCCCACACACAAATTATGGAAACTTCCCATTATTCATAGCATTAATTTTCTTTTGAATATCCTCATTATCATAGTGAGAACTTTTAATTATTTCCAATAAATATGGTTGGGAAGGTAGTTGAAAAGGTAATTATGCTTCACCATCCTTGATAATTTTCATATCTATCTTTTCAAGATAAATGTTCAAAGGATCCCTTTCAATCCTTATTTTGTTTAGAACTCCATGATCCTTCATACTCAATGCATTAGTTACCTTATTTTCCTTCCCGGGGTGATAGTTTATTGAACAACCATAATTCATGAGTAGCTCAATTCATCTTATTTTTATCTTGTTGAGTTATTTATATGAGAATATATATTTCAAACTCTTGTGATCCGTATATATCTCATATTTCACTATATATATAGTGTCTCCATATCTTCAGATAAAATATTACAGTTGATAACTGAAGATCATGAGTTGGATAGTTCTGTTCATGAGTTTTAAATGTCATGATGCATATCCAATAACTATATCATTCTGCATAAGGACATATCCTTGTCCTTTATTTGATGAATCACTATGAATAAAAAATACACCATTTATTGATGGAAGAGTCTAGATTGGATCATTCACGGACCTTTTCTTCAATTCATTTAAACATTCTTCACATTCCTTTATCCATATGAACTTAACACCTTTACATGTAATCTTTGTTAATGGGTTAGATAATCAGGAAAATTTTGGAATGAAATGCCAATAATAACCTACTAAACCAATAAAACTACATACCTCAGTTATGGGTGTTGGTGTAGGTCATTCCTGAACTTCCCTTGTCTTCATCGGATCAACTAAGATTCCATCCTTAAAGACAATATGGCCAAGAAAAGAAACTATTTGAAGTGATAATTCGCACTTTCTAAACATCCCATATAACTCGTTTCTTCTAAGAGTTTTTATAATAATACGCAAGTTATTCTCATGATCTTCATAGATATTTATATATACCAATATATCATCAATAAATACCACAACAAAGTCATCAATATATTCTTTGAAAACTCTATTAATTAGATCCAGTAAAATTGAGGGTGCATTAATTAGTCCAAAAGTCATTACTGTAAACTCATAATTCCCATACCTGGTTCAAAATGTTATCTCTGGGATATCTTCCTTCCTCCCATAGAATTGATGATATCCAAATCAATGTTCAATATTTGAAAAATATTTTGATTCTTGAAGTTGATCATATAAATCATCAATATGAGGAAGATGATACTTGTTCATTATCATAATAGCTTTGATATCCCTATATTAAATTCATAGTCTCATAGATACATCCATATTCTTATCAAAAATAATAGTAGATCCCCATGGAGAAACACTTGGGAAAATAAACCCCTTACTACTCAACTCCTCTAGTTTCTTCTTCAGCTCCACTAATTTCAATGTGACTATTCTATAAGAATTATTTAATATAGTCCATGCACCAGGAATTAAATCAATAGAAAACTCAATTTCTCACTCCACAGGATATCCAGGTAAATCATGTGGAAACACATCAATGTATTCTTGAACAATAGGTACATCCTCAATTTGAAAATTTCTTTCCTCACCCATAGATATTACATTCTATTCCTCCCCAATAATTGAATTCAGTATATCTTCTAGGGGTCAATCTAGATAAGAATTATTTATCAATGTTTCTACTCTAATTATAAGTAACTATACATCATTCTCAAAATTTAAAAATTCTTAATTCTTAAAATAGATCTTTGCTTCATAATTTGAAATCCAATTCATTCTGAGTATTATATAAAAATTAATCATGGGTATGATGATAAGCTCATCAACTAAAGAATGTTTATGTGTCATAAAGGGGAATTATTTACACATATTCTTGTAATAATACTTCCCTTGGGATTTTTTACTAACAACACCATTATTGAATCAAAAGTGAAATGTCTAATTTTCTTGGAAAACTGGGAATATAGAAGATAATGTGATGGCCCAGAATCATATAAATCATTGAATAAGTTTGATGAAATGATTAATGTATCTACTACTAGATCATTATGAACTTCAACCTTAGCATTAGTGACCACGTAAGTTTGATCTTTCTACCTTGTCCTTATTTGGGGAAATATTCCTTAACTCTTAGGGAAATCATTTTCATAATTTCTTATATTTTTTCAATTATAGCATTGATCAATGGTAGATTATTTTTTTCCCTTACAATCATGGGATTGGTGGCCTTTTCCTCCACAATTATAACAAGCACCCATATCCTTAAGGGAAATTTCAGGGTGTTTCTTCCAAAAATTATCACATATTGTAAAATCAACTCATTCATTATTTAATTTTTTCATTATTTCCTTTCTAGAGTGTTCAACATCCCTCTTTTTCTCTTATATTAATTTATGGTTATAATACTTTTAGATTTATTTTTATGTATTTATTTCACATGAGACTATATATTCATATGATGAGAAAGTTTTGGAAACCAGTTCTCTTTGGAGTAATAGGTTTAAGACATAAAATAATTAATCAATATTGCTCCTAATATTATGTATGTAGTCTGAGGCATGCCCTGATAGACTTGTAAAGTTGTTTTCATTATTGGAAACATTCTCATTCTTCTTCTACCTTAGATTCAATAATTTCCTTTCCATATTATCTCATTGTTCATGAGGAATGTATTTTTCTAGGAAAAGTTCCTTAAAATCCCTCCATTCTATATTTTCAATCACCTCCTCATTTTTGTTTTGAATTAGTTACCTCCATTGATCCACATCTCTTGATAGATGTTATATTATCATGGTAACCTTCCCCCTTTTGTTATTTCCCAACAAAAGAAATATCTTCTCTAGGGAACTTATCCAATACTCAGCTACAAATGGAATTTTAGTACCACTGAATGATGGAGGGTTTTGTTGCATAAGGTGGTCTAACATTGCTCCTCCATGTTGTTGTTCAGGATTCTCCATACGGGTAAGGTTATTTTTTATAACATGAGTCAGTTTTCCCAATATAGTTATAAGTTTCCCAGCACTAGTCGCAGCTCCAAAACCAACATCATTATTTTTCATAGGAAGTAAATCTCTACATGGGATACACAAATTCATGTAGTTTCAATTCCTTTAACTAGGAACTACTTATAATTAATGGAATAAACTAAATTAGGTTATGAATCATAATTTATATTGTCAAACTTGTAAAATAATTAACATAAATTGAAATCCTATGCATGTATAATCTCATAATAATAAGCATGGTTTCTTTGGGTACGTATTTAAAATTAAATCCTTTATAATGGTTTGTAAATAAAATTTTAATTATCCTAAACATATCCCCTAGGAGTGTCAAACCAGGTGTCTAGTAAGGCCCATTGTCCTGTACTGGGTTATCTCGAGTCAGGCCCAAAGTACCTTATCATAGTTTTTACTCCTAGGTAAATATGTGTCAGAACCATGTCCAATTGTAGTATCTAGATGGGGATGTTTTTTCAAGGAAGGTACACATAATCTACACCTTACCAAAATTCTAGTATGTTCTTGTATTATTACCCTCAAAGTCTATATTTGGGTTTTGTTCCCTAATATTCATTTTCTAAATCTATTTTCCAGGGATTCCACTGAAATTCTTAAAATACCAACTATAATTCCCCAACCCTAGTTTCCCAGAGCCAGTGCCTTACTTAATTAAATTGTTATGATTACAAGGAATCACATTCTGAAGAACTGAATAGTTTAGTATCATTAGAAAACTAGATACATACATAATTGTTATATTACAACATTAAAGGAAATAAAACATATCAACTTATTTTGAATCACACATAAACTGCTAGATTATACCTGCAAGTCATTCATAATATACTTATTCTCATCCTAGGGAAAAATAAAACATAATAAAGGGTGAGATCAGATGCTTAGTAAGGGTAATTAATACATAATATGCATAACAAATAAGGAATGGTGAATAAATAAAAGTATAAATGCCATTAAAATATAAACTTGAGCATAATATGGTACGAATAAAAGCTAATTAAATAGTACCATAATAAAACATAACCACATATAATATACTATTCAAATAATATCATGGACTATAAATTTCTAGTTTCATGATGAGGGAATACATAATGCTGGAAATCATAATCATCCTGTCAAGGCCTCAACCAAGACACCATACATAATGGGTAAAAACCTAGGCTAGTTTGTCTCATGAGATCTACCGATGCATCGAGGGGATATAGTGGGCCCCACCTGTCACTTATTAAGTACAATGAATTCCTCATATGAAAGGGTATAAACATAATCAACATATACATTCACATGGAAATTAACATATGATATGTAAATAACTTTTCCCAATTAGTAAACAAAAACACTAACCATTCAGATTAATATGGTTAATGGTGTCAAGATATCACATCCACAGTCAAACTAATCATAAACCATTCAAAAAAATATGTTATATAATACCATAAAATATTAATCCCAATTAAACATAATAATCAATAAGAGTGTTGAAATAGATGTAAATAGTCTTATAAACTCATTGAGTAATACTTGAGATAAATACACTTTTACTTTAAAAAGAAGAATTATTTTAGAAAAATCTTTTTATAAAACCAGAAGTGAACTAATATTTTTTTTTTCATAATACAAATAGTGATTTTAGAAAAATAATGGTGGCTAAAAATAAATTATAGAGTGCACTTGAAAATAGGTACGAATTTGAGAAGTTCCCTTAAATCGAGCTTCTTTATCAGAAATAATTTGAGAAATATCCTTTTAAAACATGTAACTCTCCATAAAATTAAGATGTATTATGATTATTACATATATATAGAACATTAAAACATAATTTATGAGGAGTAAATAAGAATAATTAAGAATTTCATTGGGGAAAATAGAGAAAAACAGTAACCTGAAAGAAATGGGAGGTTTCGGTAGAAAACCCTTACCTTATGTCTAAATGTCTTCTGCACTTGACCTTAACATCATAAATAATAAAATTAATTCCATTAATTAATTAATTAAGAACTTTATATATATATATTTTATTCATTATAATTTTAATAGGTTCATTTATGTTCTTATTGATAAGTTATAGGATTGAATTTTGTTGTTCTGAAGTGTTGGTTTCCTTGATTTCACGATTGGTTCACCTGATTATAAGTATGGGAGTTCACATGGAATGGATATGTCATGACCCATCCCCCGGGGCCCATTTCGGGACTACCCCAAGACCGCTTCCCGAAGTCCAAGGGCTGGCAACCAGCGCCGAAGGCGTCAACCTACAAGTGGGAGGAATTTGCCTGAGTACCTATACACACACACACACACCAAAAAACATCCCAAAACATAGAAAAGGGGAAACAAGTTCCACTGAAACAAGATAAGTGAAAGTACAAATAAAATTAAGTGGGACAAAATACAAACCCAACAAGAACTGAAAACAGCAATTACAAAATGGAAACTCAGATGGCCATCTGCAGAAAACCCCACCAGATCGGGAGAGTACTGAAGTTACTAGAATCTGAAGTAGTACATCCATTCTTCCCGGTCCTACTAGTCCCCACCTGGTCCTAGGCCACCATGTCCATCGTCATGGAATCTGTCAATCCCATATCACTAAGCACCCCTATCATAATGTCGGTCGTCTTCACCAGAAACAACAGGTGCAGGCGAAGCCCGTGCAGGGTTGAGTAACACAGTACTCAGTAGGGATCCCAAAACAAAAAGTAAAGAACACACAATAATTCTTAAAAGTAAAGAATGAATTATAAAACAACTCACACCAGGTATATTCTAGGGAAGAAACAGTAGCATCGTTTTTCACAAATGTCGAAAACCTCAGCTACTAGAGAACTCATCCTCTATCAAGTACATTGGGCCTGCCAAGTCACACAGAGGTGCTTCCCACTAACCTTAGACTGCTTAGGTACTCCTCCCCATCAAGTACCATGGGCCTGGAAAATCACACATAGCTTTTTCCCCAAGTCATGGCCTACTGAGGTACTTCTACTCATCGCGTACCATGGACCTACAAAGTCACACAGATGTTCTTCCCACCGTAGGCCTACAAATTCACACAGAGGTGCTTCCCACTGGGTCAAAAGTCAAAAGTTTTCAGGTCTCAGCCAGTCGTAGGGTTCTGTATGTAGTGCACTTTTGAGGACCTATCCTCAAGATCTTCATCACATCTAAACTTCCACAAAATTCAACATAGAGTGTGCAAGAAATTTTTCCTTATCGAGAGGGTCTCAACACTGCAAACGTCTCATCAATCGGGCGTACGGTTTGCAAGATACATGAGTTTTAGTAACCAGGGGGCCAGTTGCGATGGGACCCAGTCCGACCTGGTCAGACCGACATGACCAACCCAGCTCGGGGGTCCCACATACCCTGGTTCATTAAGACAGACTCATCCTGACATGGTGCGGGTCAAGGTCGATCAAGTTTGGCATGGCCAGTGGGCCATGCCCAATAGGACTCACTGGACCTGGCTCGGTTGGCCAAGGGTCCAGCCCGCCGAGTCGCTCGACAACCCAGCCTAGTTTGGCCTGGCCCGAAGAGAGAGTTGTTCCAGCAGATAGGTTTGGGTCCGACCCACCAGCGTGATCCAGCCTGTTGGGCTTGGTTCTGGCCCACTTGGGTTCGCACCCCATCCAGTTTAAAAGAGGGGGACCGGTCCACCCCACTGGAGGCGGCCGGGAGTCGCGTCTGTGCGCTGCCATCACCCTTCAGGTTGCCACGGGGTGCCTCCTCTGCTGTGGTCAAGAGACCGCGGCATGTTACGTGGGACATGGCCCGGTGCTGCCTCTGTGGGTCTCCAATGCGGTCAAGTGACCGCGTCCTCCGCCTCTATCCATCAGCTCAGCTGGCGACTTCTCCTATTGCGCCACGGCGTAGTCCGACCGTAGCCTCCCATTCAGCGTGCCTTCATGGCACACCGCCACCAACCCACAACCACCGCTGTAGGCCACTTCCAGTAGTCACTGGTTCCAGTGTGCCTATGGATTCTTCCACGGACCATCGGGTCCTCAACGGTGGTCTGTTCTTCATGCTTCATGCACTTGCGTTTTCCAAGGATCGTCCTCTCCACCGCGACGGTCTCAAAACTTCCTTGTCATTGATTCAAAATTTTGGCCATGAAGAACTCCCACAATGGAGGGGCTTGGGCCTTGTTCATGTTGTCCTGGGCCCTCCACGTTATAAGTTTACTAAACAAGGGTGGTCTAGGGATTTTAATTTGAACAAAAAAGATAATTAAATCCCAAATAAATAAACCCTAAAGAATTAAACCACCTACAATAACACATGATCCACGAATTAACCTGTTCATGGGTTAATCTGAATTCATTATTTAGAAATAAGAATGGGGAAAATTTAAAATCAAATAACCCATACCTCTTATAACGTTTGATGTCGCATCGTTTGTCCTTGAGGGGTTAAAACGTCGACGTCACTTCCTGGCTCCGATCTTCGAAAGGCGTCGAAGGTGGTGAAGTTCCACCGACGTCCTTCATTCTTTAATGGTGTGGAAGTCCATCAGAGGTTTTTCAGAGAATCCTCCAAATTTATAATCCATATTTCCCCAGCATTAAAAATTACAAATAGGAGCACGTCACATCATTCCCATTATGGTAAGACATCGCATCGTTACGTTGTGTCATTTATAAAACAGTTTTGCTATTATGTGCCATTAAAGCATCATTACACTACAAGTTTAACAAGCCATTATTGGACCTCATTGATGCACATCGTTTCCTCCCTATCACTGCCCTGCAGTTTCATCGTCCTCCACTCAAAAGTGAGAAAGAAAATACAATAATTATTTTAAATTATTTTATTATTTTTCTCGAAAAGTTCCAAAAATAACTTTTTCACTCAGCCCTTTTCAGATGAAGTTAATTCCTTTCTAGGAAAATCCCGGCATTCTAAATCAAATGGTTCCCTCAGATTTTAGATTTGATCGATGGTTCAAAAGATATAAAAATCCCACTTTCACGTTTACTGAACGTACCTTAAAAAATGTTCAAAATTCCATTCTCATCTCTCCGAACCTCATTATCATGTGCTGTTGAATTTCACGGTCTCAAAATAATTCCGTATAAATAAAAAAAATTACATAGAAATTCTGAGATGTTACATTCTTCCCACCTTAGGTCTTTACGCCCCCAATATCCAAAACCAAAACTAAACAAAAAGATGAGGGTATTGAGCACAAATATGAGCCACCTGCTCCCATGTTCTCTCCTGGAGTTTCCCGTAATGTCATCATACATGCACTAGAGGAATCAACCAACTTCATAGGACCTGTTCCTGCTGATCCTCTATATTTATTGGGAACTCTGCAAATGTTTCCCCATCGTTAATGTCCAGCTCACCCTGGTCGATGACGTGTGATGAATCATGCATTTACCTCCTTATCTGTGACACATGGTAAACATCATGCACTTGGTGCATATTTGGGGGGAGATCTAGGTGATATGCCACTTATCTAACTCTGCTGAGGATATGAAAAGGTCTGATGAACCTCAAGGATAACTTTCTACCCTATCTAAATATCCACAATTCTCGTCATGGTGAGACCTGAAGGAACACATGATCTCCATCATTGAACTCCAAGGGTCTCTTTATCTTTTCAACATATGAATTTTGTCTGCTTTGTGCAGTCCTCATCCACTCCTGGATGATCTGCACCTTCTCAGTGGTGTCCCGTACCAACTCTGGACCCTTGAGTGCCGACTCCCCTAGGTCTATCCAATATATAGATGATCTTAAAGGTTTCTCGTACACGGCCACAAATGGTGTCATGCCGATGGTGGAGTTCTAGTTTTTGTTGTATGAAAAATCCACTAGTGGAAGGTGGTCCTCCCAACTACGACAAAAGTCAAGGACGCAAGCATGAAGCATATCAGCCAAAGTCTGTATGGTCTGCCATGTCTGGTCATCCGAATGGGGATAAAAATCTGTGCTCAAACGCATCTGCATCCTGAATTCCTCCTATAATCCCTTCTACAATTGGGATGTAAAGCAGGCATCATGATTTGAGATGATTATCAAAGGCACCCCATGAAGCCTCACTATTTCCTGGACATAGATTTTTCCCAAGCCCTCTACCGATCCTTGCTCCCAGATGGGTAGGAAGTGATCCAACTTAGTGATTTGGTCAACGATCACCCAAATAGAGTGGTGACCTCTAGAAATATGTGGTAACCTCGTCACGAAGTATATCAAGGTACTATTCCATTTACACTCTAGTACCTCAAGTGGCTGAGTCAAGCCTGCTGGAACCTTGTGCTCGGCCCTCACTTGCTGACAAGTGAGGCATCACGAAATGAAATCAACCACTACATTCTTCATCCCTAGCCATCAGTACTGATTTTGGATGTCCCGGTACATCTTCTCTACTCTAGGATGTACTTCTAAGGGAGATGTATGAAACACCCTCAACACCTCCTCCCACAACACCACTGGTACTAAGGTGCACCCTCTAAAATGTATGTTGTTCTCCCCACCTATCTAAAATCCATCAGGAACCAATCTTGTGGATATTTGGGCATGTAGGGCCTCGCATTCAACATCCCCCAATTATGCCTCCCTGAATTTCTATAAGAGTGGTGGAGTAACAACAATCTACTAGAGGTAAATAGCTTCACCATCATCCACAAAGGATATATGCATCACGATTAACTGCTTTGTCACCTCACTCGGTAGCTGCAACTTGGTCCTCCTACTGAGCATGTCTGCCACCAAATTTCCCTTTCTAAGAGTATATACTATCTCAAAATCACAGTCATAGAGAAACTATAGCCATCGTCACTACCTCAGGTTTAGGTCCTTCTGGGAAGAAGATATAACTGAGACTCTTATGGTCGGAGTAAACAGTGAACCTCTCACCCATCAAGTAGTGTTGCCGCATCTTCAAGGAAAATACCTTCACTTCTAACTACAGGTCGTAGGTCACATAGTTCTTCCCATGATACCTCAACTTCCATGAGTCTTAAGCAAGCACCACTTGAGCCTGCATCAGGACACAACCAAACCCAGTCCCTAATGCATCGTAATAAACTACATACCCAACTCCCTCCTATGTTAGTCTCAAGATGGGGGCACTAGTCAATCTCCACCACAGCTCCTGGAAAATCTAATGGAATTTCTCCATCCACACGAAGGGTTTTCACTTTCATGTCAATGCCTATAAGGGTGATGCTACTCTAGAAAATTTGGGTACAAACCTCTAATAGTAACCAGCCAACCCTAAGAAGCTTTGCACCTCAGTCATGCTCCTGGGTGGCTCCCAAGCAAGAACTACCTCTATCTTTGATGTATCTACTACAACTCCATCCTCCAAGACGAAGTGTCCAAGGAAATGGACCTCCCGAATCCAAAACTAACACTTTGAGATCTTACTATAATGTTGGTACTCTCAGAGTGTATCCAGGACTAACCGCAGGTGTACATCATGCTCCTCCTCTGATGCTGAGTACACCAAGATTTCATCAATGAAGACTATGAGGAACTGGTTGAGGTAGGGCTAGAAGATCCTATTCATGAGGCCCATGAACACTACTGGGGAATTGGTCACACTTAAAGGCATCACCACGAACTTATAGTGTCCATACCAGCACCTAAAGGTTGCCTTTGGTACATCCTCATCCTATACCCGAAGCTGGTGATAGCCTGATCTGAGGTCTTTCTTTGAGAACCACTTCTCTCTCTTTAGCTGGTTGAAGAGGTCATCGATTCTTAGTAGTGGGTACTTGTTCTTCATAGTCACCTGGTTCAGGCACTGGAAGTACACGCAAAACCTCAAAATTTCATCTTCCCTATTATAAAAAAGTGCTAGGGTTGCCCATGGTGAGACGTTGTGCCTTATGAACCCCTTCTTCTGCAAGTCCTCCAGTTTTACCCTCAGACCGCGAAGCTCTATTGGAGCTATTTGATATTCCGATGTAGATATAAGTGTCGTCCCGAGGTATAGGTTGATATATAATTCTACCTCTCTACAAGCAGGTAGCCCTGGAACCTCATCTGTAAAAACATACTTGTACTCTTCCACCACTATAGGGAAGCTCAGACTCCTATCCTCCACTTCACCGAGGGTGAGGGTAGCCAACTGGTGAGTGATCGGCTAAACCTTACTTTGAGAGAGTCCATCCTGCACTACAAGGGTTTCCTTCTTTCTAGTGAATAAAAACCTGGTCACATCTTCATAGACACACCGTATTGTACACCTAAAATATTCGATATGAGCATGGACTTTGGATAACTATTCCCTACCCAAGATGATTTTGTAAGGCCTCGATGCTGCTACTAGGAGATCCTAGACAAAGCTCTTGCCTCCTAGGGTAAGCTCAAACTGCTGAAACGAGGGTGTAATTATAAAATCCCCTCCCATAAGAGTCTCTAGCTGTAAGAATTGAGATAACTACTCCACTGGGATCTCTGAGCTCCAAATGAGATCCATGGAAAGGAAGGAGTGGTTGGAACCTATTTCTATAAGTACTAAAGCTAGGGTGGAGAAGACACATTACATACATCAGATCATCTCTGGAGTGTCATGGTCATAAGCCTCTGCTGCCTGGAGTTGAACTCACCCCTACCCGCCAGCTCCCTGTGGTTGGGGTGGATTACATGGGGGTGGTGGCGGTAACACCTCGAATTGGCGCCCACTTCCTGCCACTTGGCCAGCTCCGCTGCCACATATTCTACCCTAAGGACCTCCTCACTCGAACCATTATTGTTGCCTTAGCGGCCCCTCAACCATCTTTTGGTCATATGTACGGTGGGTTGGAAAGTCACATTCCTTGTATCCCTGCCCGACATACAAGTAGAAAAATCCTAGACCCGTCTGACTCCGTCTAGCCTGGGATCCTCACACTGCTGACCCTGAGTCTTGGGGTCGGCCTCTAAAATACATGGCCCGCTTGGGACCACGCATCTGCTATCTAATTCCTACTGAAGACTCTACTTCCTGGGGTCTGCTGGAAGCTCTAGTTTTATGTGCCTGCTATTCCAATAAGCTCTCCATCAAAAGGGATTGCTCCAACACCCCGACCTGGGTAGGGATACTGAGAGAAACCACTAAAGCCCTGATATCCCGCCTGAGTCCCTGCTCAAAAGCTCAAGACTAGAAGAAAGGGTCTTTCACCATATCTATGTAGTAGTAAGAAAGCTATGTGAACCTTTTTTATTAATCGCCCACTGTCATGTTGTCCTTCTATAGGTGAATCAACTTCTAGATGCACATAGAGTGCAAGGTCACGGGGAAAACTCTCCCCAGAAAAGTCTCTCAAAGTCAACCCAAGTGAGGTTCACTTCATCATGAGTCCGGATGGTCAAACTCCACCATCTCCCTATTGAACCCTATATAAGGCTCACTACAAAGATCTCCATCTGGTCAGGAAATGTCCTCACTAAGCGGAAGGCATGTGTCATAGCCTCCAGCCAGTCCTCAGTGACCTGAGGATCTATCTCTCCCCTGAACCAGGGAGGTCTCTATCTCTGGAACTCATGTAGGGAACTGAGCCTTAAAACGTCCTCTATCGAAACTTCCAGTAGTAGATACTGACCATCGGGTGGTGTTAGCACTTGTGCACCACGCAATGGGGCCATATCAAGCATTGGTCCCTGAACAGACTCCTCATCGCTGGGCGGACTATCCTCATGACCTCGTATCAAGATCCTGGATAGTTTTCTATGTAGAGGCATCATGTGATAGATCATGATGTACCATGGTTAGAAGGTTATACCTGCTGATCTGACTCTTATTTAAAATAAAGAAACACTTATGCAACCTGTGTTTTCATGCATTAATCTAAAAACAGAATTCAATGTCTTGGTGTATGGATACGTCGGTCGTCACACAAACACTAGACTCCTCAAATATAAAATTCAAACTCACAACACTTAACATTTTTCCCTAAAACAAAATACATACTCCTAGTCTATGAGGGGCAATTGACCGCCCCTTGATACCACTTTGTCATGACCTGTCCCCTGGGGCCCATGTCATGACTCCCCCAAGCCCACCTTATCCAAGGCCAGGGGCCGATGACTAGCACCGAAGGTGTCAACCTACAAGAGGGAGGTGTTTTCCGGAGTACTTGTACGCACACACACACACAAAACCACATCCCAACACACAGAAAAGGGAAAATAAGTACCATTGAAACAAGATGAGTGCAAGTACAATTCAAAGTAAGTGGTCTAGAATACAAACCCAACAAGAACTGAAAATAGTAAGTATAAAAAGGAAACTCTGATGTAAAACCATAGAAAGCCCCACCTGATTAGGAGAGTAGTGAAGTTACTGGAATCTGAATAAGTATGTCTTGTCTTCCCGGTCCTACTAGGCCCCACTTGTCCTAGTCCACCAAGTCCACCATCGTGGAGTCCATCATTCTCTTCTCCCTAATCACCCTTGTCATAATGTCAGTCGTCTAAACCAAACACAACATGTACGGGCGATGCCTGTGCAGGGGTGATTAACACAGTACTCAGTAGGGACCCCAAAACAAAACAGAAAGAACACACAAAAATTACTCAAAGTAAAGCACGAAACATAAGACAGCACACACGAGGTATATTCTAGGGTAGTAATAATAGCATCATCAGTCACAAATGTCAAACACCTTAGCTTCTAGATAACTCCTCCTCTATCAAGTACAGTGATCCTTCCAAGTCACACAGAGGTGTTTCCCACTAACCATAGACTGCTTAGGTACTCCTCCCCATCGCGTACCGTGGACCTGAAAAGTCACACAGAGGTGCTTCCCACTAGTCATGGCCTGCTGAGGTACTCCTACTCATCACATACTGTGGGCCTGAAAAGTCACAAATAGGTTCTTCCCACCATGGTTCTACAAAATCACACATAGGTGCTTCCCACTGGTCCAAAAGTCAGCAGTCATCAAGTCTCATCCAGTCGCAGGGTTCTGTAAGTAGTGCACTTGGGAGGACCGATCATCAAGCACTTAATCGCATCTTAACTTCCACAAAAAGTCACCATAGATCATCAAAAAATATTCTTCTCATCAATAGGGTCCTAAATCCTCAAACGGATCATCAATCAGATGTACATTTTTCAAGATACAACTATTTTTGTAACTAGGGAACTAGTTGCGATGGGACCCAGTCCTACCTGATCGGACAAACCCGACCAACCCGGCCTGGGGGTCCCACATACCATAGTTCATTAATATGGACTCTTACTAACATGATCCAGGATGAGGTCAGTCTGTTTGGGCATACACAGTGGGCCAGTCCCAATAGGCCTCACTAGACTTGGCCCAGTTGGTTGAGGGTCCAGCCCGTCGAGTCGCCCGGTGACCCAGTCTAGTTCGGGCCAACCTGAAGAGGGCACGATTCTAGCGTGCTAGGTGCGGGTATAACCCACTGGCATGATCTGGCCCACTAGGATCATGTCCGGCCCACTGGGCAGCAGGACCAGCCCAGCCTGGTGAGGCGCGGGTCCGGCCCACTGGGGGTTCACGACCCGTCTTGTCTGTAAGAGGTGGACCGGTCTGCCTCACTAGACGTGGCTGGCAGCTTCATCCATGTGCCACCATAACCCCTGAGGTCATCGTGGGGTGCCTCCTCCATCTCAGTCAAGAGACCGTAGCCCATCGCATGGGGTGTGACTTGGTGCCGCATTTGCAGGTCTCCGATGCGGTCGAGCGACTGCGTCCTCCATCTCTAGCCAGCGGATTCTCCTGCTGTGTCGTGGCCCGGTATGTCCGCGACCTTCCATCGGGAGTGCCATCATGGCACACCGCCTCCCACCCACAGTCTCCACCACGGGCCACCGCCGGCGCCGGCGCGCTGGCGTATTCTTCCACAGACCACCGGGTCCGCACCGGTGGTCCGTTCTTCGTGCCGCTTGCACCTGCATTTTCCAGGTATCTTCCTCTCCACCGCGACGGTCTCAAAACTACCTTTATGTCTATTCTAATGTTTTTCCATGAAGAACCCTCACGAAGGAGGGGCTTTGGCCTTGTTCATGTCGGCCGAGGCCCTCCGCGTTATAATTTTACTAAACAAGGGAGGTCTGGGGATTTTAATTTGAAGAAAAAAGATAATTAAATCTCAAATAAAGAAACCACAATGAATTCACCCACCCGTAAGAATGCATAGTCTGTAAAATAACCTATTCGTGGGTTAATCCTTGTTCATCGTTTAGAAATAAGAATGGGGAAAATTTAAAATAAAATATCCCCTACCTCTTATGATGTCTAATGTCGCAGCGTTCACCCTCAAGGGGTTAAGACGTCAACGTCACTTCCCGGCTCTGATCTTCGAATGGTGTCAAAGGTGCTGAAGTTCTGCTAGTGTCCATCATTCTTCGCTGTGGTGGAAGTCTGTCAGAGGTTTTCCCAAGAATCCTCCAAATTTATAATCCATATTTCCTCATCATTTTGAACAATAAATAGGATCATGTCGCAGCATTCCCATTATGGTGTGACGCCGCATCGTTACGTTGTTTCATTTATGAAACAACGTCACTGTTACATGACATTAAAGCAGCATTACGCTGCAAGTTTAGCAAGCCATTACTGGGCCTCATTGATGTGCATCGTCGTCTCCTTGTCACTTCCCCACAATGTCTCCTTCTTCCACTAAAAATTGAGAAATAAAATAAAATAATTCTTTTAAATTCTTTTATTATTTTTCTCAAAAATTCTGAAAAATATCTTTTCTACTCGGCCATTGCCAGCTGAAGTTAAGTCATTTCTAGGCGAATCCCAGCATTCTGAATCCAATAGTGCCCTTAGATTTTCAATCCAAGAGATGGTTCAAAATATAGAAAAATCCAACTTTCATATTTACTAAATGTACCTTAAAAAAAGTTCGAAATTCCATTTTGGGCTCTCTAGACCTCAGAATCATGTGTCTTCAAATTTCGTGGTCTCAGAATAATTCCATATAAATAAAAAAAATACACAGAAATTCTGAGATGTTACAGGATATAATTCTCTAGAATTGAATTTATATGTTACCCATGAACATATAGATTATTAAATTTTCATATAATTCATTTGTTTATATGGTATGAATATGAGTTATTAGATAAAACATTAGTGATAATCATTTCGATTATAACGGTAGTATTTCAATCATCTCAAACTAGTTTTGTTGTATGAATTAGTATTATGCATATATACTAGTTTAAGACCATCACATAATAAATAACACAGATTTTATAATCTTTTTCAATCATAAAAATGGTTTCATGACCAGAATTGATGGAGAAATTTAATAATGAAGGTTCCTCGTCCATGAAGGTTGTAAATCAGCACCTCTCAGAGGATAATTTCATTTAAAAAAAATAAAAGAGATAGAGATAGTAGTTTGAGGAGTGAT
Organism: Viscum album; assembly: GCA_963277665.1. Classification (NCBI taxonomy): domain Eukaryota; kingdom Viridiplantae; phylum Streptophyta; class Magnoliopsida; order Santalales; family Viscaceae; genus Viscum; species Viscum album. The sequence goes on along the minus strand of OY728146.1, from coordinate 633,825,743 downwards.
ATTCCATTAAAATTATATCATTATAGTATATAGATGATAATATATTTATCATGATCATTTGGACATAGGAGGTGAGGATAAGATAATAAAACAAAGTAAATTGAAAATGAAATTAAAAGAAAAGGGAAGAGGGTTTACCTCTTGAATTAACCTCCTTGAGAACCTTCTTAATGGAAGTGATTTTGATCATTTGGAAAGAACAAGAGCATCTAGATGTGGGGAGGGACTAGGAAAGAGGATTTGGGAAGAACTATGACAAGATTCAAGGATTACAGGAGTGAATAGAAGAGGGGGTTAGGGGTAGTTTTTACAATGGAAGAGGAGTGATTTCTCATTATTATATTCATCATTTTATTATTTTTTTCCAATACAACCAATAGTGTTGATTCTTGTGACTAAATACATTAATAGGTTCATGTGAGTCATAACCAAGGTTTATTACATCATCAATGACTCAATAAATAGTGTATTTAACTTATAATGTATTTATACTGTAAATTGTCATATTTTACTATTCACTAAAAATTCAAGTATTTCAGAAAAATCCTAAAAAATCACCCTAAACATTTTTTGACATGTATAATTAAATATTAAAATTATTTTTAGGAAACTTATTTTATAAATATGTGAAATTTAATTTTCAAATAAAATCATTATTTACTTGAAAAATATAGATTTAAATTTAAAACTTATTTTATAACACTTTTAAAAATTAACTAAGGTCTCATAAAATTGTCCTAAAATTATATGAAATCAGAATACTGATATATGAATCTATTTTATAAAAAATAATTTTCTTTTAAATAATTTTATTAATTATAAAATTGTAATTAAATATTTATGACTTATAAAAATACCAAGACTTAAATATTAATTTTTAAAATATTCACTTAGTTTTATTATGATATAATTATATCATACTTTAACTTTTGAGATGCCTAAATTTTATTTATAATTTCATGGGTGAAGTTACTATTCATTAGGCTGATTTAATATTCACAAGGGTCATATTACTATTCCTAATAGCAAGTCACTATTTCATTGGTATAGCTTCCTTAACATCTAGAAATACCTCTTATTTCTTTTATTATTCATTTATAAAGATTGAATTATGTTCTCTATGTTGATTTATATTATCCAAATTATATAAACATGAGAAGGGAAATTTCGTTGATATAATTCTGGGTCATTATTGAGTTCTTATGAATAATAATAGAATGGTTTCCTATGCATCAAGGTAGTTTAAAATCAATGAACATAACTATCCAAATATGGACCTTGAGGTAGCTATCATAATATTTTCTTTAAAAATATGGAGACACTACTTCTATGGTAAAATATTTGATATATATATATATAGACCATAAGAGTCTTAATTTTATCTTCTCTAAGAAGGATCTCAACATTAGACAAATAAGATGGTTGGAACGACTAAAGGACTACTATTTCTTGATAAACTACCACTCTTGGAAGGCAAACATGGTTCCAGATGCATTGAGTATAATGGAGGATGAAATTCTAACCAAGATGAGGGCTAACAAGGATACTATATAAATAGATATATTAAATATGGATATATTAATTTTTAGTCAAGGGGAGAATTAATATCGTGATATTTTAAAAGGAAGTACTATATTTGATAGCGTTTAAGGTACACAACACCAAGCTTAAATGAAGAAAAAAACATTATTATTTAAATTTCAAAGTTATAACCTAGTCGTTAAGTTGGTAGGTATGAATAAGAATAATTAACTTTTGAACTAAATATAAATTTACTACTCAATATAAATTTATTGATAAATTCCAATAAAATAATCACTCAATTTTTAGTAGTGTTATTTTATTCTTCAAGAATATGTTTTATTCCAAAATAGGTTTTATTTTTCTTTTTATGAGTAAATATTATAATTAATTTTAAAAAAATTGAAATCATCATTTCTAAAGTATCTTAATGCGGTTTTTTGAGAATTTTCTAAAAATATTTAGTTTTTTAATGAATATTGAAAATTACTGATTTTAATTAAAAATTGTATTTTTATTTTAAAGTATTTATAAATTAAAATTATATTTTGTGTGAGTTATAAAATATAATGTCTTAATTTTTATTTAAAATAAAATAATTCAATTATGGTTCTTGAAATGCATTTTATACTTGAATTTATCATAAAAACATTTTATATTTAAAAAGGGTGTACTATGAAAAATTGTTCTTCATCATGTTTTTACAATTTTATTTTGAATTAAATTATGAAACCTAAGTGTTTTTAATTTTTAAAAATTTATTCTATATTTTTAATCAAGATTTTAAAATTTATTAAATATTTTCCTTTTATTTTTGGTCAATATGAATAGTAACCTTATTGATTTTCATTACCATAGTAAAGGGTAAATCAAGAAATTAAAGTTAAAAATAAAATGATAAGGATTTTAAATGACCCTAACACTTGATTTAATTTTATATTATGGGTTAAGGTCATCAATAGTAATCCAATATTTTGTTTTATGGAATTTTATGGCTATTTGGATGAGATTGTGACTTTTATAATATTTTATTTCAAGAAAAGTGAATCATGTCACACTCTTGTTTTAAATAACTATAACATTTTTAAAATTGGGTAATCCAAAGGATATATTTGAATATATTTCTTTTTTTAAAATATAAAAGTTTTATATTAATCTTATTAATTTATGATTAATCTTTAGTGAATAAATAACTACCTAAAATTCTTTCACAGTGCTGATGTAGTAATTATTTAAATAATGGAAAATTAAAATAAATGATATAAAAAGAATTAAAAAAATTTATAATTTGAGATTATTGATGTGATAAAAAAATTAATATATTACAATAAAACTTTTTGTATGTGTTAAAATAATTGATTTGAATTATAAGTTTTATCTTGATATTATTAATGTCAAAGTAATGGATAATTCTAAAAAATGACATTATTGATATTTTATAATAAATAATATTTTATTCAATGATATAAAATTACTAAAAAAATTATATTTTAGAAATATATTATTCTATGGTTTATAATATCAACGATTTTACATCTATGTGTTGTTTATCTATTTATAATATTTATCATGACCCTCAAAGAGTAAAAAACCTTATTGTCAAAGTAAGTATAAAAAGTGTTAATAAGGGGTTAAAACCAAATGATAAGGATAAAAACATAGTCAAAATTTTATATATTTTTTATTTTATGTGATTATTTAGACCCATAAAAATCATATATTCAAAATAAATTAATTTAGATCCATTTTTATTTGAATATTAATTTATATTAATTTAATAATTTGAGAAATTTCAAGAGCAGCCCTCCCCTCTCTTATAAAATGGAACCACTTCTTCATATTACTTCAAAATTAAAACCCCATTTGTTTTAGAAAATTCCCAAAAAATACCTTCCTATAATAACTCTCCTGATTTTAGAGGCCTTATTGTTTTCATAATAAAAAACCTAGACATATTAAGGTGTTAAGAAAATGTGGTTTTCCAAATATGTGGTATATTTTTCAACTGAAAGTTTTAGTTTTTTTTCTCCATCCACCTCCTTAAAATATACATAAACTACGATAATATAATAACACTAGTATCCTTAATATAATTAGATGTTATTGTGTTGATTTGATAACCTGTATTCATCTCCAACATCCATCAAATTGGAAAGGAATTCATCATTCGTGTGTATGGCGTTCTACTACCTTGCATACTGATGTAATTTGTTTTCGATCACCTTCTATCAAGACTAGTTATAATGATGTAATTATTGTTTATATATGATATTAATGATATTATAATATATAATTTACCTTCCTTCCATTCAATTCACTAAAAATGATATTGTCGTTTGTGTGTACGTGTGTACTACCCCCTCTACGAAGCGATGTGATTCATTTTATATAGATAAAATAATACTTAATTTCGTTCCATAATGATTGTTAAAAAATTGAAATGTTACTCATGTGTATGTATGGCCTACCATCTCTATTACTGTAACATAGTTATTTTTCATAACCATATTTAATGGTTGGATTTAAAAGTATATTTAATGTATAGAAAGGATAATTATTTCATGATTATTATTATTTAAATCATGTAATAATTACTTATTGTTAGGTCCACTAGGTTAGATATCCTGAGAGGGGGGGTGAACCAGGGTATGACAGATTAAAACAACTGCCCCTATTGATCTTGTCTCGTTGTTAAGAAAGACTCTCTTCTCTCTCTTTCCTGCAACAATGTATAAACCGAAACTAAAGCATGCACAAGACACAATGATTTTTACTTGGTTCACCCTCATTGGGCTACGTCCAAGGAGAATACACTGGCGATGTGCCGATGTACCAAATCCACTAAAGGCGCACTGTTGTTTACAAATTTCAGGATAGATCACTTCTATTCCCAGGATCACTTCCTTTACAAAGTTTAGGGTCAGATCACTAATTTTCCAAGGGTCACTCCATATATCTCTCTCTCTGGCTTACTACCGGTGGAGAGGATCACCTTCTTCCTCTTCCTTATCTCACTGCTCTGGAAAGGATCCACTCACAGTTTATAGACCCGTTGTTATCTTCATTATCACTAATGAATTCATCCTCCATTGTATGTAGATGCTCTATTAAATCCCAACTTTTACCTGTAGATGAATCTCACTTTGCACCGAAGATATCGGCCAATATTCCAGCTTTCACGCATCCCTGAATCACTGTAATGAATCAAACACACCAGGACCCCTTATCTAAGCTAGCGCGCAAGTCTCGGTGCACAAGTCCAAACCGGAGCACAATTCCACCTCAACCACTTGCACAACACAAGCGTCTGCTACTCCAAACTTTCCCGATGCACACCCTTTTACGCCCAAACCAATTTTGTCATGCAACCAACAGCTTTCACGCTTCTTCAAATCTAGCATGCAAGTCCACCTCAACCACTTGCGCGACACCTCCTTCTTCAACTCGAAACGTGGGAAACTCACTTCCTTCCTTGCCCAAACCACCTTGGGCACGAAATTACCACCTTCTGTGCAACTTATACTTGCGCGGCCACACACCAGTTGTGCAACGTGACAGGAGCTCTGATTTTTCTAAGTGTTGAACTCTTCACCGAATGAGGAGGGTTCGACCTCTATTTATTGGCACTTGGACAACCTGTGCGACGTCACGCAAGTCTCCCCTCAGCACGCAAGTGTCAGCATGCAAGTCTCTTCCACGCAAAATCACTTGCGTGACCAACCCTAGAACTTGGGAGCCCCTTATCCCTTTGGAATATTTTGATGTTCTAATCTTGAAAAACATTAGGCACTCAAGTTTCCTCTCCTTCAAATAAATGGCACACAAGTCCCTTTACCAAAACTGTTTTTCTCTATTTGTCGATTTTCAGGCCCAAAAATTTGGCAAACACTGCAAAACGTCACCACCTTGTGTATGCTCTTTTCGTATCGCCTCTAGATCATCCATTCCTTTTTCGATGTTCTTGAATCAAACATGGATCGTTAACTACAACCCTTGAACTCTACATGCCACCATGAAATCCCCTTTTTCAACAAATTTGTATGCCATGGTTTTATTTTTCAACAATCACAACACAAATGTCCACTTTTTCAACAAACACAATCACCTAAAAATGCTTCAATGATTCCTTGAGGGATTTTTTCTCAACAATCTCCCCCTTTGGGTTTGTTGACAAATCTTCCATAAAAATATGCATCGTTAATTCTTCATCTACCATTCACCTATTGTGTTTTCGATAGCGATCAAGTATTTACTCAACACATAATCTAATCTCACATGAGTAATGCTCGGCGTGAGAAACAAGAGTAGATGAAAAGTTCATCAATGAATCACTTCAACTCTGACACTCACTGTTGACACAAGTCTCTTTCCGCGCAAATCACTTGCGCGACCAACTCTAATACTTGAGCTCCCCTTATCCCTTTGCCTTATTTTTATGTGACGATCTTGAAAAACATTAGTAGCACAAGTTTCCTCTCTTTCAAGTACACGACGTGCAATTCCCTTTGCCAAAAAACCACTTTTCTCCTTTTGTCAATTTTCAAGCCCAAATATTTGGAAAACACTAGAAAATGGTGCCACCTTGTATCTTCTCTTTTTTTACTGCCTCCAGATCATACATTCCTCTGTTGATGTTCTTGAATCAAACATGTATTGTTAACCATAGCCCTTGAACTCGACATGCCACCATGAAATACCCTTTTTCAACAAATGTTTATGTCATGGTTTTCTTTGTCAACAATCACAACATAGATGTCCACTTTGTCAACAAACACAATCACCTCAAAAATTCTTCAATGATACCTTGAGGGATTTTTTTCCCAACAATCTCCCCCGTTGGGTTTGTTGAAAACTCTTCCATAAAAAGATACATCGTTAAATCTTCAGCCACAATTCGCCCAATGCGATTCGGATAGCGATCAAGGATTTACTCAACACATACTCTAAGACCACATGAGAAATGCTCGGCTTGAGAAACAAGAGTAAAATGAAAAGTTCAACAATGAATTACATCAACTCTGACACCCACTGTTGACACCAAACTGATACCAATTTCTAGAAATATTCTTACCGTATTCAAGCACCACTCTTCTGATTTTATCACAATCCTCATCTGTCGTGATATCTATTCTTTGATCGATCACTTCTAGCATCATCAGATTTAATACACTCCCCCTTTCTCAATGCTCTCCCCCTATCTCGCCGCTCCACCTCTAAGATTCTGCCCATTTCATTCATGATTTGTCAAATAGCCACAGTGTCTCTCCCTTGAACAATCACTATTTTCTCCCCCTTTGTCAACGAATCCAAAGGTCACTCCTTTGCAGTCTGTAACAGAGTAGAGAACACATATCAACATATTAGAGAAAAAAACATCATACCTTGTGGAGAGGGGGTTGTTCCACATCCACAATATTTTAAGTGCGGGGAGTCGACTAAACTCTCAGATCCAGTCAATTCCTTTCAAATGCTTCCTTGGGTAAGGCCTTTGTCAGAATATCTGCAACCTGGTGCTCTATAGGCACATAATCCAACTTCAAAAGCCCTTTCTCCACCTTCTCCTTGATGAAGTGATATTTTATCTCAATGTGCTTTTCCCTTGAGTGATGAACTGGATTTTTTCTAAGATTGATAGCACTTGAGTTATCACATTAGATTCCGATCAGAGACTTCACTTCAATGCCTGTATCTTCAAGCTGTTGCTTCATCCCCAATAAATGTGTGCCTTCTTGAGTGGCCACAATATACTCAGCTTCCTCAGTGCTCAATGAAATGCAATATTGATTCTTTCTTATCCAAGAAATACACAATCCACCAAGATAGAATGCACCACCTGATGTTGATTTTCTATCATCCGCTGAACCGGCCCAATCCGCATCTGTGTAACCCAATAACACTGATTGAGATTTTTCATTATACATCATACCGAAATCCACAGTACCTTCGATATACCGAAGTATTCTTTTCACTGTGAGCATGTGTATTTCTTTTGGATTACTTTGGTACCGTGCTGCTTAGCATGTGGAGAAAACAAGATCAGGTCTTGTTGCTATTAGGTACAGTAAACTACCGATAATATGCATGTATCCAGTGATATTAACTACCCAGCCACTGTCATATTTTGATAATTTCATCCTGGTAGCAACCAGAGTCTTCTTTTCCTTGTAATTATCCATTCTAAACCTTCTCAGAACCTCCTTGGCATCTTTGGATTGAGAAATTAATGTGATATTCCTTCCTTGTGCCACCTGTAGACCAAGGAAAAACGTTATCTCTCCAATCATTAACATTTCAAACTCATTTTTCAGGAATTCATAAAACTGTCTACACTGAGTTTCATCTGATCTGCCAAATATTATGTCATCGACATAAACCAACACCATCATCCTTTGATTACAATCGTTGCTGAAATAGAGATTGTAATCAACTCCACCACATTGAAATCCAAGATTTTCAAATATTGATCCAGCCTTGAGTACCATGCTCTTAGAGCTTGCTTCAATCCATACAACGGCTTATTCAGCCTGCAAAATTTGTTCTCATCCTCATGAATGAGAAAACCATCTGGCTGCTCAATGTAAACCTCTTCTTCCAGAACCCCATTTAGAAATGCAGATTTGACATCCATCTGGAACACTTTGAACTTTCGTTGCACTACAATGTCTAGGAATAATTTGATTGTCTCCAGCCTTGCAACCAGTGAAAATGTCTCATCAACATCAATTCCCTATATCTGGGAGTATCCTTTTCACACTAGTCATGATTTCTTTCAAACCATTTTGTCATATTCATTCATCTTGTTGCGATAGACCCATTTAGTCCCGTTGACTTTCTTATCTTCTGGCCTCAAAACAATCTCCCATGTATGATTTTTCTCAATCTTATCTAATTTCTTATTCATAGCCTGAACCCAGTACTCATCTTAAACTACATCGGAAAAACATTTCGGCTCCAACTGATATAAAAATGAATTTTGCTGTGATGATTTCATTCTTCGAGTCTGAAATGGAGCTATCTGATCACCGATGATATTTTTTCTATCAATTTTATCTTGACGTTCTGGCTTCTTAGCATATTCAGATTTTGTTTCCTCTTGATTATCATCAGTATCTTCTTCTGAGTCATCCTCTTCCACTTCTACCCCCCTATGTTGCTTACCTCCTCATCACATTCATCTAGAAACTGTTCACTAGGTCGTTGATTATTCTATTCATTTTCAACTATAGTGACATCATTGCTCTCAAAAAATTGTCCCAGCCTTTTGTTGAAGAATTTATATGCTTTTCTTTTCTTTGAACATCCATGGAATATCCCCTCATCTCCTCATGACTCAAACTTCCTGTGATTTTCTTTGTTGATAATGAAGCACTTACTTCCAAAGATTTGAAAGTATTTAAACATTGGCTTCTTTTCGTACCACATTTCATATGGAGTCTTCCCTTCCTTCGAACACAATAGATACCTGTTTGGAATATAGACCGATGTCAAAACTGCTTCATTCCCAAATTTCTCTGGTAGGTCCTTTTCAATAAGCATCATTCTGGCCATGTTGTTGATGATATAATTTCTCCTTTCAACCACTCCATTCTTTTGGGGATTTCTCACTGATGAAACTCTATGCCTTATCCCATATTTCTTGTGATAGTCTTCAACTTGACTGTTTTTGAATTATGTACCGTTATCAGTACGAAACTTTAGAATTTTCTTCACAATCATCCTTTCTGATTCCCTCCTATACTACTTTATGCAACTAAGCACCTCTGTATTATGGGTAACGACAAATACTCAGGTCATTCTGCTATAATCATCAATGAAAAGGACATAGTACTTTTTCCCATTTGTATCTCGTGGTGAGATAGTTCCACATACATCAGAAAGCACCAATTCGAGCTCTTTGGTTGATTTTTGTTCCTTTGGCTTGTATGTCTTTCTGATGATCTTCCCTTGTTGGAAATCATCGCATGTGTGAGTACAATCATATGATAGTTTGGGAAGGTCTCTATCAGTATAACACTTTACCAGATCTTCCATGGATGGTTGGCATAGATGACCAAGTCTCTTATACCATAGCTGGTTTTCTTCTTCTCTGGATAAAAGGCATGTATCTTCTTCCCCACTTACAAGGTAAAGATTTCCCTTTGTCCTTTTTCCCTGTAGAACAACTACTCCATATTTTCCTTTCATAACACACATATTATTGGTAAATAGGATAGAGTGCCCAGAGTCACATAGTTGACTAACACTGAGCAAGTTATGACTAAGACCCTCTACTACCAAGACATCAGCACGTCTCATTTCTTTTCCCCCAAATTTAGCCTTTCTGAAACAAAAAATATTCATCCCTTCATCGTTCCCAAACTTGAAAACTCCTTCTTTGTCATATTTTATGCCTATAATGAGATCCTTGTTTCCTGTCATATGGGATGTGCAACCACTATCAAGTATCCATACTCCTGAACAATCTGAAGCTTTAAGGGAAATTTTCACAACTACTGCTTTCTCATAATTTTTCTTTTTGATCCATGTCTTAGACTTCACACTTGGTGTGGGTTGGAGAATTTTATCTTCCTTAGAGTGTGATGGACCAGCTTCTTCCCGTAGAGCTGCAAACCAATTTTGTGTTTTCATCTCACTTGACAATTCCTTAACTTTTTGCTTACGACTGCTCGAGTTTTTCTTTGGCACGTTCCTTTGTATGATTGATGTTAAATATCTACCCATGTGCCCAAATACTCCACAAAAAAAACAAGGACCTTCAACGTATGTTCTATAATATAGAGCTCTTTTGGATGTTACTATTATTCTTGTGCCCTTCGGTATCTCTTGGCTATAGAACACACATTTTGTGAGTGTCCCATCTTTCCACAGCAATAGCACCTAATGTAAGGAGAATCCATGTGTGTCACTTCACTACGAGTTTCCCATTGAGATCTCTGAATGTTATGTTTTTTTATTGTGACCAAATCATCCTTCAATCTCAGGATGGGTGTTTGTGGTCTGACTTCAATTTTCACAGATTTTTGTTTCTAATCAATCCCTAAATCAGCCTTAACATCTGAGCTCAATTGTTACTTCTTTCTTGGTGAACTACTAGCCTCCTATTTCATCTTTTCTATCTTCTGAATGACCTGATTTTCTGATATCACATTGGAGGTCAAGAGTTTTTCTTGATCCTTAGTTTTTTGTCATAGACTGACCAATTCTTCTTCAAGCTCTTCGATACACTTGACTTGATCTTTCACTTTTCTAATCAAGCCATCGATCTCTCTTTTATATTATTCAATCTTGAGCTTATACTCAATAACTGATTTTGAGTTATCTAGGGTTGATAACTTGAGTTTCTCAATTTCATCCATCAACTTAGACTTCTCTTCTTCCTACTACTGCATATAGAGTTTGGCATCAAAAAAAACATTGTTAGCTTTCTTTATTTTGGCTCTCCAAACATCTATCTCCTCAAAAGCAGCCTCTAACTCAGCTTGTATATCTTTTCTTCCTTCAAATTATTCTTCTTCATCATCACCTTTGGTTTATTTATTCTCTTGAGAACTACTGACGACTTCCACAATAGAATTTTCTCCATGATCTTTGCAATTTTCAATCTCCTCCACCTCTTCAACCTCAGACTCATCTAAACTATCTATTTCTTGTGAAATAAGATTCTTCTTCTTGAAGAAATTTCTCTTGAACTGCTTCTTCCCTTTCATATAGGCTGAAGATATCTTTTTGGGAATTTCAACTTCATCTTAATCATTTTCTTCTTGAAACGTTTTGGGGCACCTTGCAGCAAGATGAACAACTTTTCCACCTCTAAAGCAAGCAAGTGGAAGTTTCCCTTTAAACATTCCTTTACCGCTTTAAAGATTTGAGGAGAGGAATTACATTATCTCATCTGTTTCTTCATCCTCATGATAATCTTCAATGGTGAGCTTCTTCATGGCCTTAAATTCCACCTCTTTGGATTTCCCCTTTTCCATAGTTTCGTTATCATCATTTCTCATTTCATATGAAAAAAGGGTGTTGTGCAGGTTATCCAATGTCATCTCTTTCGGGTCTTTATCTTCCAAAACAGAAACTTTCGGATTGAACTAAGGTAGAAGTTTTCTCAGGATGCGCTTCACAATTTTTATATCTTCAATAACTTCTCCAGGACCTATCATGTCCTCCACTACAATATTTTCCCTGTCAAAGAATGCATCAAAAAATTCATTTGGGTTAATTCTCAGATCTTTATACTTGTTCCACAACACTTGTAGCTTTTCCTCTCTGACCTTTTTATCCCCGTCATATATATTCAATAAATTTTCTGACATGGAATGTGACATTTTTCAAGACATCACCTTTGTATATATAGGATTGCATAGGGCTCCCCCTAAGGCATTGATTGCTTTGGAATCAGCATCCAACTCTCTACGCTCAGCTTCTGATAATTCCCCACTATTAATATCAACTGTTATGCCATGCATTGCTATTGTGAATACATCCATTCCCAAAGATCAGAAGTAGTGTTGCATCTGATTCTTCCATAGCTGAAAATTGTTCCCGTCGAATATCGGAATCCCTTTATGATTGGTGAACTCCATTTGGGAAATAACCACTGATATAAACCTTTCTCTTTGATACCAATTGTTAGGTCCACTAGGTTAGATACCCTAAGAAGGGGGTGAATCAGAGTATGACAGATTAAAACAACTGCCCCTATTGATCTTGTCTTTCTGTTAAGAAATACTCTCTTATCTCTCTTTCCTACAACAAAGTATAAACAGAAACTAAAGCATGCACATGACACACTGATTTTTACTTGGTTCACCCTCACTTGGCTACGTCTAAGGAGCATACACCGGCGATGTGCCGATGTACCAAATCCACTAAAAGCGCACTGCTGTTTACAAAGTTCGATATAGATCACTTCTATTCCCAGACTCACTGCCTTTACAAAGTTTAGGGTCAGCTCACTGGTTTCCCAAGGGTCACTCCCAGTTTCTCTCTCTCTCTCTCTCTCTCTCTCTGGCTCACTGCCAGTGGAGAGGATCACATTCTTCCTCTTCCTTTTCTCACTACTCTGGAAAGGATCCACTCACAGTTTATAGACCTATAGTTCTCTTCATTATCACTAATGAATGCATCTTCCGTTGTATGTATATGCTCTGTTGAAGCCAAACTTTTACCCGTAGATGAATCTCAATTTTCACCGAAGGTATCGAGCAATCTTCCTGCTTTCACGCAGCTCTAAGTTACTGTCGTGAATTAACCACACCTGGAGCCCTTCTCTAATCTGGTGCGCAAGTCTTGGAGTGCAAGTACACCTCAGCCACTTGCGCGACACAAGCGTTTGTTACTCCAAACTTGCGTGATGCACACCCTTTTATGCCCAAACCAATTTTGGCGTGCAACCGACAACTTTTGCACTTCTTCAGATCTAGCGCGCAAGTCCACCTCAACCACTTACGCGACAACTCCTTCTTTAACTCGAAACTTGGGCGACACCCTTCCTTCTTCTCCCAAACCACCTTGGGCGCGTAAATATCACCTGGCACGCAACTTCAACTTGTGTAACCACACACCACTTTCACGACCACCACACCTACGCGACGAGAGCTCTGATTTTTCTAAGTGTTGAACTATTCACTGAATGAGGTAGGGTCTAACTCTATTTATAGGCACTTGGACAACCTGCACGATGGCATGCAAGTCTCTCCTCGACGCACAAGTGTCGGCGCACAAGTCTCTGCCGCGAAAATCACTTGCGCGACCAACCCTAGAACTTGGTCGCCCCTTATCCCTTTTCCATATTTTGATGTTCTGATCTTGAAAAACAGTTGGTGCGCAAGTTTCCTCTCCTTCAAATACACGTCGCGCAAGTCCCTTTTCCAAAACTTCTTTTCTCCATTTGTCGATTTTCAGGCCCAAAATTTTGGCAAACACTAGAAAACGGCACCACCGTGTATCTTCTCTTTTCATACTGCCTCCAGATAATCAATTCCTTTGTCAACCTTCTTGGATCAAACATGGATCTTTAACCACAACCCTTGAACTTTACATGCCACCATGAAATCCCCTTTGTCAAAAAATTTGTATGCCATGGTTTTCTTGGTCAAAAATCACAACACAGATGTCCACTTTGTCAACAAACACAATCACTTAAAAAATGCTTCAATGATGCCTTGAGAGATTCTTTCCCAACACTTATTTTTCTATAATCAACCAATCGAATTAATTTTGGAATTCTGTACCAAATATCACTAAAATATATGATGTGAACATAAATGATTAAGTAATTATTATTACATGGTAATAAGTAAGATAAAAGGAATAATAAAAATGAAAAATGTTCTTAGGAAAGTAAATAATTTACCTAATTTTATTATTCTGGAAGATAAAGAATATACATAAAGAGTTAGACTCAAGGTAATGGATTTTCATCTCACTTTTATTTTATAGGACACATAGCTTATATACCACTTGTTTCTTTTTTGTGGTGCATAAAATTCCCATGGATTTATTTTATGATTATTATCATGAGAATTATAGGATTGAAATATCCATATAATCATTTTTCTTTCATGTGTATGACAATTAAAAATTCACCAAAGTTTTAAGGGTTTTATTTCACGATCTCATCAATACTCGGGATTGTTTATGAGTATGTCTATTCTACGGAATCTTTATATTCCATATCCATTTTTTCAAAGAAAATATTTTAAAAATATTTTTATTATTCTCCGATGATTTTTTAGTCATTTTTACCCATGTTTAACTTTTTTTAAAATGGTTCGAAATGAGTCTTTATTTCATCTTCCAAACTAGGTACTTTGTGAATTTTCTAATAATATCATAGAAGGAATGTTTTTTTAACTACTATGGAATGATCATATTTTATTTCCATCATGACTAATATTTTTTTCAATATTATTTTACATGTTTAGAATTTTATTTTCACATAATTTTTTCCTTCATAATTATGATTTAAAAAAACAATTTATTTTAAAATGGAAAGGGTATTTTCCATAGGAAATGTTACACGTGATCTTTCAAAATTATTTTCCATCTATGATGACATCCTTTGATGTTAATTAATATTTATTGGGGATATTATCTAATTATCTTGAATTTATTATTTTCCTTGGATGGTTTATAAATATGATGACATAATCATTATGAAATCCATTTCTTTTCCATGAGTTATTCTTTGATGGAATGTTTATGAAACCCATTTATTTTCATGGTTTCTGATATGATGAGTGTTTTATGGTCTTATGTAACATGTATATATGATTTTCATTATGTGATAGGTGGGACCTATATCATCCTCCAATTTATTGGGTAATGATTAATGTTATATGAGCTCAAAAGGTATATGAGATGTTATCCCAAGCCCAAAAGAGGGTACATTTAAGGTTATCCCAATCCCTAAAAAGGGTACATGAGAGGTTATACCAAGCCTAAAGTAGGTACACTAGAGGTTATCGCAATCCCCAAAGAGGGAACATGTTAATTTACCAAAGCATGAAGTAGGTACATGGGTGGTTATCCCAATCCTAATATGTTATGAATGTTCAGTTGGATATCCTTGACATAATATTTTCTATGCTTATGTGTATGAATCATATATAGGTCTTATTCCAATGGTATGATCTCATAATTCATTTTATTTAATTACTTTATGATTCATGTCTTATTAAAATCTAAGATTCATTCATGAATTAATATTATGATCATTGATATAAAGGGTATGGTTTTCAAATGTTAAGATCATAATCATATATCCATATTCTCATGTTATGCTTATGTAATCATTTATATCTCCCTTTCTTACCCTTATTGAGAATATGAGCTCACCCTTTTATTATGTTTTCTTTTCCTAGGTTTTAAAGAATGATTATAAGTTATTTTTTTAGAAATGTTTCATATGTAAGGAATTTTATGGGAGATGTTGAACACATTATCTAGATTATGGAAATCAGGGTATAGTGGGAGATGATGTTGATATTTATGAACTAGTTGTTTATGAAAACAAATTGTGATGATTTTTTCCTAATTCTCAAAAAATCTAAAACAAAAAGGTCATTGGGTATGTAAGTTATCCTATATTTAATTTTTATGTTTTATGTTTTAGATGAAAAAATATTCTCACATTGATCTATTTCAAAGATAGAAACCTAAAGTTATTGTTTTTATCACCAGATCTGGAAGTATGGGTCTCGAGCTATTATAGTTCATATTAGAGGATGGTTTACATAAATTTTGATATTATGATGTTTTCCTGTGATTTTATCTTAATATTTATAGATACCATCATGGGGTTAAAATTTTAAGGCTGATCATAAGTTCAAAGTCTTCGAGACCTCTTTTGAATATCTGTGTTTTGAAATTTTAAGGTGATTAATGATATTTTAGGAGACATTTATTGTTGAGGTATATATAGCCTTTAATCATAAATTGTAAAAACTTTATTTGATTAATTATGATATTTTACTTTTTTGGACATAGTTTTAAAGTTATAGATAACCTTTAGGGTTTTTATGGTCTTTTATTTTGAGGTAATTATGGCTTATTACAATTTTGGGGATGAAAAATGAAAGTTATTGGATAACCTTTGAGGTTAAAACAATTCTTTGATATTGAATATATTAATATATTT
Organism: Viscum album; assembly: GCA_963277665.1. Lineage (NCBI taxonomy): Eukaryota > Viridiplantae > Streptophyta > Magnoliopsida > Santalales > Viscaceae > Viscum > Viscum album. The sequence goes on along the minus strand of OY728146.1, from coordinate 633,809,581 downwards.
TTAGTATTTTTATAATATTTATTGTAGTGATATAATAATTACATTAAAATATTTTTAAAAAAAGGATAGCCAGTAGGTTGGGCAATAACCTGTACATCTGGTAAGGCTGCGAGGTTTGAACCCACAACTGAAAGGAGATAAGGGTGCATAGCCTACCACAGGCCTACATGATGTCCTCATTAGTGTGAAATTGTTTTTATTTATTTAAACTATCTAATTGAAAAAAGTTCTGTTATTTTTTGGAAAAATGTTTTACTTTTAAAATAACTATGAGATTGAAAGTGATTTGGTGATTGTGTGATTAATGTTATTTTTGAAAAAGTTTACTATTTTTGGGAACCTTATAAAGTTAAGGTAAATAAAATATTATCAGGTTTTGTCTGAGGAATAAAGGTTAAATTATCTTTTTGAATCATAAATTATTTTAATGTGTATTTATGGTGACTCAAGTTATTTATAAAAATGATTAATATATCTTAGAGATTATGTTATTAAGGAAATTACATTTTTGGACATTAAGAGTGATTAATTTTACTTGGAGATAAATATTAAAAATATCTTAGAAGACTATGTGATCAAATTATTTTGTTCTTTGGGTTTCAATCTTACTCTGGAATATTTTTTAGAATTTTAAGGATGATTATTTATGGAATGATCTATATTGAACTTTGGGTATTACTATTAAATTTTATAGAGTAAAGTAGTTTTTCTTTATTTTATGGGTTTAATAATTTTTTTGAATTATATTATATTTTCATAATAATTTTAGTTTTGGTTAATTTCTAATGATAGGAGGAATATCATGTTATCCTTTTTTGTAATATGAGATCTATTTGAAGTTTATTTTGGTGCTTCGGCCATGAAAAAATCATCTTTAATAGTCATCGTTTATGGTGACAGATGAGTTTTTATTGGTAATTGATTAAAGGATAAAATTATACCTTTCATGTAAGTATATATCCTCATGTTATTACTATAGGTATTAAAAAAATTCGTCAACTTTTTTGAACAATTTTTAAACAAAAACTCCATCTATTTACTTTTCTTACTTAGAAATCAATGCCCTTTTTACCCATCATAGATTTATGGTTTTGTGATGCTTAAAATTATAATAAAAATGTTCTATATCACTATCTATCCGTACTTGGAAGTTATTTTTCTCTTACAAATCCATGTTTTCACTTCCCGTTAATTTTTTTCTACATGGAAACCAAATATGTGTTATTCTATATGCCTTCGTACTTCTCTTTCTCTATTTTCAAGTAAAGGTTTTATTAACCATTTTTACAATGTGGAATTTCAACAAAGGTATTTTGAAAAGTCAAGCCCTTGGTTACCAAGACTGATTTAAAATATTGAGGATGCAATTTATTAAATAGAGGATAATATAATATCCAAATATTTGAAAAGGAAATACTATGTTTGATACCATACAAGGTACACAACACCGAGCTTAAATGAACAATGGAATATTATTATTTAAATGTGACAGTTATAACATAACCATTAAAATTATTCTTATGAATATAAATAAATAATTTATTAAATAAACATAAGTTTATTACACTATATAAATGTACTTATAAACGCGTAGAAAATAATTACTGATTTTTTAGTAAAGTTATTTTAGTCTTAAAAAATATGTTCTCATAAAAATTTTATTTTTTTATTTCCCTTTATGAGTAAATATTATCAATAATTGAAAAAAAATAATTTTTTAATTTGAAATCAGCATGCCAAAATTATCTTAAGATTATTTTTTTAGAATTTTTGAAAATGGTTTATTTTTCAATGAATTGTGAAAAAAATTGATTTTTATTGAAAACTGTAATTCATTTTAATGTATTTATAAATTAAAATTATATTTTTAATGTTTTTAAAATTTAATGGGTTCATATTTATTTAAAATAATTTAATTATGAGTTTTTAAATAGAATTTATACTTGAATTTATCATGAAAACATTTTATATTTAAAAAATTCTGTTTTTTTTTAAATTGTTTTCCATCGTGTTTTTCTGATTTAATTTTCAATTAAATTACCCCACTTATGTTTTTTGAATTTTGAAAAAATGGATTCCATATTTGGAATCAATAATACCAAATTTATCAAATAGTTACCTTTTTTTTTACAATATGAATAGTAACCCTACCAATTTTTTACCACTTTAAATGGAAAATATGGTAATTAAAGTTAAAAATAAAATGATCACGATAATAAAACTACCCTAAAACATCATTTAATTTTATTAAATGATTCCATTTTTTCTATATTCATTCAATATTAGGTAATATGTCATTTTATTTCCATTTGGATAAAATTATGACTTTTATAATATTTTATTTTAAGAAAAGGAAAACATGTCACACACATATTTTTAATAAAAATAATATTTTAACTGGGGATATATAGTGGATATGTTAGACAATAAATATTATTTTGAAATCTAAAAGGTTTATATCTATCATGGTAATTTATTTTTAATTATTAGTAAATAAATAATTACCATAAAATCTTGCACAACGCTAACGTGATAATTATTTAATTAATGGAGAAATCTGATAAATGATATTAAATATATTATAATTTATATAATTTTAGATTATTAATGTGAAGCAATAATTTTATAGATTGAAATTACAGGTTTAGGATGTTTTAAAATTATTTTTTATAATTATATGTTTTATCTTGATATTATTAAATTCAAAGTAATGAATAGTTCTAAAAATTGGCATTATTGATATTTTATAATAAATAATATTTTATTAAAAGATATAAAATTACTAAAAATATTATCTTCATCCAAGTGATTAGTATATGGTTAATAATATCAACCATTTTCCATTTATTTTCCTTTTTCCATTTATAGTGTCATGACCCAACCCACTAAAGCCCACTTAGCCAGTGAAAGGTCAAGCCGCAACTACCCTAAGACTACCTCCATAGGCCATGGGTTGGAGACAAGTACTGAATGTAATAACTAATATAGGGGGAATTTTCCTAATTTGATTGTACGCATTCACCCAACTATCTCAACGTAGAAGTGTAGATGAATAAAAGAAAGAGGTGAAATAACTAATGTGATAACTATGCTTGTATATAACAACTATAGAATACAAGAGTACAACAGTGTATACTAAAAGGAAAAAGGGTGAAATAAATACCCAAAAATAAAGATGTACCAATAAGAAAAAAACTAGAAAATTAAAATAGTTGAAAGATCTCATCTCCTGTATCCCAAGCTATGACCATTGTATATGGTCCAAGCACCTCGTATCCCTTAGCTCCTCTAAAGTCACGATCAACCTGTCGATCATCTAAAAAAGACAAGAAACATGTTGGGAGAGGCCCATTTAAGGGTGAGTATATACATACCTAGTATAATACTCTAAAAAGGGTTAAGGGGGAGCAATAAGAGATACAACTGAAGATGAAAGCATTAGATAGAACAAGGTACAAAAAATAGAGTATAGATCAACCCAATAAGAGAGTAAAAGAAAACTCATACAATCACAAGGATCTCAAAAACAATGAGAAGATGAAATTATCATATATTCTTTTCTACCTATAGTAGGATATTGTACTCATCTAACCATAAGAAACCAGACATGGAAATCACGTGGCATACCTCGCGCATCTTCACCTCTCCTATAAAGAGAGTAAGAAAAACCCAAGGAGTGGGTACTAAAATAGGATATATATATATATATATATACTCATTCAAAGAATATAAAATTATAGATTAAGGGTATCTCTATATCAAAACTCAACCCAAGAAGAATAGTATCCAATAGTTCCAAAGTAAGTCCATCTATGATGCCCAACACCTCATGCATCTACCCAAGACACAAAATTTAAAGGGACTCAATCACCGCAGCTTGATACTCCCCACTTTGTGAAGCACTGACTCATACACATGGTCTTAAGACATTTCATAAGAATGAGTATTAGTGGTGAAATCATCCTTCTTTATCGTGAGCCCAAAGGTATGCCAAACCATGCCACGCCACTGCACCGCACAGTCGTGTGGTCACTATTTTTAGGAAAGGATCTTGTGCTATGGTATGTCAGGAGGGTCCTACTCTGGTAGCCACCAAGGAACATCACTTCCCAGCCCAGCTAGGGCGTACTAGTTGGGGAGTTCACTAGGGAATGCCACTGACCAATCCTACTGGAGGGTAAGCCCGATGAGTCATCAGGGAAATGCCACTGTTTAGCTCGGCTGGAGGGTTATGCCCGGAAGATGTCATCGGGGAATGCCACTATCCATCCCAGCATGAAGGTAAGACCAAAAATTCAAGAACTCAACTACCTAGGCCAGATGGAGGGTTAGACAGATACTGCAATCGGGTAACGCCACTGCCCAGCCCAACTAAAGGGTAATCCTGGAACTACCATCGGGGAATGCTACTATCCATCTCGGCTAGAGGGTAAGTTCGGTATACTCGGATATGCAAGTTCCTGATCACTCTTTTCACTAGACATCACCCAAGTAAACTTTACACCAAAACATCATGCATCGTATCTCTAAATCCACTATGGAGGTAACTATAGTTTTCTACATGAAAAAACACTCTAGATAGGCTACTCACGGGAAAACAATTGAGTCCAATAGAAAGAGATACGAGAGGTAGAAGATTCTTAATGAGGTACATGGCGTGTATGGGTCCCACACGATCTTTGACTCCACCTCATGTTCTAGATGTGTACATGGAATGTCTGGAAAAAAGGATGAAGAGCGCACGATACTCATTGTTGGTCTGATGGTAAAAAATTTAATTTCACTGACATGCTTCCTTAAACAGCCTCAAATAACCAAATGGATCACAACATTGCGATCCTTGTGGAAAATCACATAGGATTGAATATTCATTTGTTCGAATTGGACACCCAGTGAGGAAGATACATTTCACAACATTGTGCACGAATAGTGCCTCATGGGGTTCATGTCTCGATGCTAAAATAAAATATACAGATCACACTATTTTAATCCTCATTAAAAAAAATATACGAGATCGACTATTCATCTATCCAAATCAAACACCTTGTTAAAGGCTCACATTTCACCACAACACACTCCAACTAGGATTCATGGGGACCACACATTTATCTAGATTTACTACCCAAAATTGGTCTTGAAACATCTGCCTTAATTTGAGGATCACAACGACGCAACTCTAGAATCACTTTAGATACAATATCCTGTAATAATAACAATTTTATTATTATTGGATGTTTCATTGACCTGAGACACGAGTCCGAAAAAACTATCCAGCATCAGTCTTAAAATTACCCTCCCAATTCTAGAATCACGTTGTCACGAGCAGTTTATCAATTAGACACCATAGGAAGAAGGTATGGCCGGATTAATGTTTGAAAACCAAAATAATAATAATAATAATTTATTATTATTATCTTAAACCATATATCCAAAGAAGGCCACACTCAACATACTCCTCACATTTTCTCTGCACCCCTCTCATTGTCTCTCCTCCTTTTTAAATTATATTTTTTCAATTAGCTATTATTATTATCATAAATGATAATATCACATGGGTTTTTTAAACACCTTAAAAGCACACACCACTTGCAGCGCCTAGGGAGCCCATCTCAGGGCTAGTTATGAAGCCTCCCTCTTTAATTAATTATTTAATTCATTTAATTCCACATTTAATCATTTCCTCAAATTATTAACATTATAAATAATTGTAATAACCTCCATTAAATAAAATCTATTTAATTTTATTAACCCCTCTAACCCATTTTTGTGTCACCATTAATATTATTATTAAAATAATAATAAAAAATTCTTGTCAACTCATCACCATTATTATTATTATTGTTGTTATTAATTATTAATGCATGTTGCTTTGAACACATCCAACCACCTCATCATAGATATGATTCCATCCATTGTCACATCCACACTCAACAGTCTTCACCATGAAATTTCATTCAGAGCCTCTGCTATTTTATCAATCCATCCACAAATCATCTATTCATGTGTCATTTGGGCCACTAAAACAAATATGGGGGTTTGATCATACTCAAACCCACCCTGGAAATATCGAATTGTGACCCCATGGTCTAATGATGAAGAATGTGAAAAATGATGTGGTAAAAGCACCAATAACAAATCTTTAAACATCATCGATCAAGCATCATGGACAGTGATCAAGAACGGGGCATCGGGGTTAGATGAACAATTCATAAAATAATTAAAAATTCAAACTTGGGCACATAATAAGGGTTTTGAAATTAATGCATATCATAGAGATGTAATTGATTATGCTTAATATTTTAATTATAATGGTTGAAAACTAGATATAATGATTCCTTCCTCGATTATGGATCGATTATTGGAGAAGAATGCATCTTCCAACAATGAAAATGATCCTCTATGACCGCCGCTTATCGATTAACCTCAATATGATCACCACTCATAGTCTGGTCTCACCATTCATAGGTTATTTAATTTAAAATAAATTAATCAATTATTTATTTTAACTAAATGCACCCTCTAAAAGTTGTTTATACCAAAGGTCCTGCACCGACCATCTTTAGGTCACGCCTATGGAAAATGCCACATTACAAACTCAATTGTGGTGTCATATTTCCAATTTGAGTCCTCGTTCATGAGTTATTTGGATTTTTATTAAAAATAAATTAATGTTATTTAATTAATTTATTTATGGTTACATCCATGGTGGATTTTTCTACAGATGACCTGATCTGACAAAAGTTATGTCACACCTAGGGTAAATGTCACATTTTGAACTCAATTGTGCCCTCAGATTTATGATCTAAGCTTCCATTTATGATATATTCTATTATTTATAAAAACAGTTCATGTGTAATAAAAATATATTTAAGATTTTTATAAAATTAATTACGGACCCACCATGCCTCAGAATCATACATCATCTCAGCTCCTGGCTTTGAAAATATTCCTAGGAATATTTCAAAGACTTACACAGGAAATCCAGAGTCTCTACATTATTCCCTCATTCAATCATTTTCATCCCTGAAAAGCAAAAACTAAGAAAATAGGTGATGACACTGAGTGTGCACCTGACTCTTCCATACACGGGGATGTATATCCAAAGTAGAAGCATGAAACTCCCTCATCACCTCTTCTTGTATTGTGACCAGAATCACCATTCGTCCCTGAAAAAGGACAGTATGATTCCCTTATTTAGAAAATCATTTAGGTGAAACTTTTAATGATATCTGGTCATATAAGATCTCGCATTCAATTCCTCCCAGCTGAGACTCTCTCACATGCTCAAGAATCAAATGAGTCAACACCATCAATTAAAGAAAAAGTGTTCTCTCCTGCTCCACTAGGGTTAGTTATAAAGAATATAACATCTCCAAAGATTCCTAAACTAAGATATCCTTAGACATATTACATAAGTAATCTACTACAACATGGCCCTTTCCTAGGGTATAAACTATCTCGAAGTCATAGTCTTTTAGGAATTCTGACCAGCGCCATTGTCTTAAGTTCAGGTCTCTCAAAGTGAAGACATACCCGAGACTCTAGTTTCCAAAGCAAACCACAAAGCGCTCTCCCAAAAGGTAGTGTCTCTACATTCTTAAGACAAAGACTACTACTTCTAGATCTATGTAGGGAGTCATGTAGATCTATTCATGGGGTCTCAACTGCCTCAACCTATATTTGATAATTTTTTATTACTGTATCAAGGTTAACATTATGCATGTAACGATTCTAATAAACAAGGAAAGTGAGTAGACTCATCCAACCATGATAATCTCGATATAGAAATCATGTGGCATACCCCATGTGTATTTACATCTCTTGGAAGGAGAGTAACCCCAAACCAAAAAATTAGCCATACCCACTAGTGGAATCCCAAGAAAAAAGGATCAAGTAAAAAAAACTCCACCGGTAATGGTAGGACCTACTTCAACACGCTATCATAAAACCTCACTATGAACAAAAAAGAAAGAGGGGATCATCCACCGCACCATGATATTATCTTCTTTGGGTGGAACAGACTCACCCTTTATGGTTTTGATCGCGTCGCAAAAACATATCTCAGTGGGGGAATAATCTCTTCTACTCATGCATTCAAAGATATGTAAAACAACACCAAGACAAGGTTAAACAGATGCCCCGCGTCACCCCATATTAAACCTTAATAAAGGTGCATAAATAAATGAGTACCTCTCATAGTGTCTAAAATTTACTGCTGAAAAATTTGGAAGAGACACAAAGTGTACCTCTTATAATCTCATGTTCTATGAGATCATAGATATCAAAAGCCTGCAACAGTCCACAACCCTAGCTACCTGCTCCCTACACCCGACATAGGCCTCCTTCTGGTGGGTGAAGGTTCTCATAGTGATTTACACCACCCATATCTCCTCCTACTACTAGATCCCATAGAATATCACCTCATATCTACTATAAACAACTCAGATCTAGGATTCCCATAGATAGAACCAACTGCCAAGAATCCCTATAACAGAAATATTTCTGTAACTAGTTCCCGATCTATCACCCTGACATAGGTGGGGATGCCCAAGGGAACTAGCTAGCTCGGATCTCTCTTTGAAGTATCTACTCAAACTTTCTTTCTCAGAAGTATCCATTTCTGATCTCGTCAAGAATGTAAGGTCTGTGAACCTAGATTCATACTTTTTTCATGGTCATCCCTCCTAGATGAAGCTTCAGAAGCTCCTGAATCTGAATGGATCATAATCAAGAGGGTTATTACTCCTCACAAAAAAACTACTAGAATTCATCCCATGAGTGTGTGGACTCATCGTGCATTAAAATAATGAGGCTACACCAATTCCCAACTTCTCTTTTGAAAAAGGTTGGCTTCCAAAGACACTATCTAAACCATCGGGGTATAAATAAGCTAGAAGATATTGGCCACTAACTCTATCCAATCCTCTGTTGCCTGAGAATCTAGCTCTCTATGGAACCTCAGCGGTCTCTGATGCTAGAACTCATGGAGTGTGCTCAGCTAGCACACACCTTCAGCCTACTCTGATAGGATTATCTACTACTCAAAATATGTATGTACTTCAACCTAACAACCTAGAGGAAGGGGATCATGGGATGGACTCTGAATTGAGGTCTCATCACTCGTTGGCTTATCAACATGAACTTCAACTGGTATCCTGGATAGATGTCATCACAGAGGTATATAAAAAGTGTTTGAGATGTACCATGGTCATTTAAACATATATATATATATATATATATATGGGGATTAAACTCAATAAGAACAATAAAAGACTCAATCATATATGATGCATGTACCATTAATCCTTGCAACAAATGTCTTAGGATGTCGAGTCAATAAGTAGGTATTCAGGATCCTGATGAAGGGCTATGTAGGCCATCGTACCATCACTGGACTCCCTGCCCTGAGATCCACACTCAAGAAACTTTGACACTAGTTCCCTAAATCCAACCAAGACCTTTTTAAGGAAATTTCTGAAAAATGTCTCAAGGGTTGAACCACCTCTAATACCAATATGTCATGACCTGACCCACCGTAGACCACCTGGTCGGTGGAATGTCAAGTCGCAAATACCCCAAGCCCACCTATATAGGTCAGGGGTTGGATAAAAGTGTAAAAAAGAATAACTAAAATGGTTGGTATTTTACTAATGTACCTGTATACAAGAACCCAACTATATCAATGCAGAATTGCATAGGAATAAAAGAAAAAGGTGCAACAACTAGAGTGCTAACAATGCATGTATATAACCACTAAGGAATACAAGAGTAAATTAGTGTACACTAAAATGAAAAGCGGGGGAAATAAAATCCCAACAAGAAATATGTCCCAATAAGACAAAAACTGGAAAAGTAAAGTAGTTGAGAGATCCCAGCTTCTGTATCCTAAGCTACGACAACCATACGTGGTCCAAGCACCATGTATCCCTAATCTCTACTGAAGTCACGATTGACCCATCTTCCGTCTGCAAAATACACAACATGTGTTGGGTGAATACCATGTAGTGGTGAGTATATACATACCAGTATAATGCCTTGAAAGGGGTGAAGGGGGTAGTAATAGATACAACTGAAGAGGAAAGCAATGAATATAACATGGTACAATAAAAAGAGTAAATTTCACCCCAAAAAGAGAGTAAAATCAAACTAATCCAAATACAAGGAGCTAAAAACTATGAGAAGATGGACTTCTTATTGAGTCTTAACTACCTATAGTAGGAGACTAAACTTTTCCAACCACGAGATGCTAAACATATAAAACACGTGGCATACCCAGTGCATCTTCACCTCTCTTGGAAGGAGAGTAACCAAAACCCTAGGAGTGGGTACTGAAATAGGATATATATAAATATATATATATGCTTAGTTAAGTAATCCCAGATGAGAGAGTAAGGGGATCTCTATCTCACAACTCAGCCCAAGAAGAATAGTAGCCGACTGTTTCAAAGTAAGTCCAACTATGAGACCCAACACCTCATGTGTCTTCCTAGGACATAGAAGTCAAAGAGTCTCAATCACTACACCTTGATTACATCCAACTTGGGTGACACTGACTCACCCACACAGTCTTAGTTCACATCACAAGAATGTGACTCAGTGGAAAAAGATTTGATGTTTCTCGTGAGTTCAAAGTCACATAAAACCATGTCTCTTCATTGTTTCGTACAACTGAGGGGTCATCGGTTTTAGGAAAGGCTCGTGTGCATTGTTACATCTGGATGATCCTACTCTAGTTTTCTTCAAGGAATTCCACTGACCAGCCCAGTAAGAGGGTACCACTCAAGGAGGTCATTTGGGAATTCCAATGCCCCGTCTTACTAGAGGGTAGCACAGAGAGTCATCAATGAAATTTCACTACCCATCCCGGATGGAGGGTTACACTTGGAAGATGTCATCAGGGAATGCCACTACCCAGACCAACTGGATGTTAAGCTCAGAACATCGAGGAACTCAACTGCCCAGTCCTACTAGAGGGTAACTCATAATGATCATTATGGAAAGACACTACCTAGCCCACGTGGAGGGTAATCCTATAACTTCCATCGGGGAATTCTGCTGCCCATCCTAGCTATAGGGTAAGACTGGAACTGCCATAGTTGAACGTCATTGCCTAGCCCAAAGCTCGAGATACTCTGATATGTCAGTTCCTGATCACTTTCATCGTCGAACATCTCTTTAATAAGAATCACATTTGGAACATCTCGCATCATATCTCGGTAGCCACTATGGAGGGAACCATCACATTCTACGCCTAAAAACACTCAAGATAGGCTACTCACAGGTGAAAATATGAGTTTAAAAGAAATATATACGAGAGGTAGAATATTCATAATGAGGTACATGGTGCATATAGGGCCCACACGATCTATGAACCCACCTCTTCATCTTTTCAGGTACCTATACTTACTCGGGTACTAATCTATGTACATGTACCCCTAGGTGTTCTAGTTTACTCCCATAGTAAATGGCATATCGGGCCAAAAGGTCAATGAGATCACAATTTTCATCATTGGTCTGAATGGTAAAAATTTAATTTCACTGACATGCCTCCTCAAATAGCCTCAGATAACCAAACTGGTCCTTATGGAAAAGCACACAAGATCGACTATCCATTTTCCAGAATCGGAAAGCTGGTGAGGAAGATTCATTTCAGATAATTTTTCATGAATAATGCCTTGTGGGGCCCATGTCATGGTCCTAAAATAAAATATATGGATCACACCATTGCAATCCTTATAGAAAAATGCACAGGATCGAGTATTCATCTGTCCAAATTGGACACCTAGTGAAAAGGTCACATTTCACTACAACACACCCGAACAGGGCTTTATGGTGCATGCACCCCAATCTTGATTTAAATACCCAAAATTGGCCTTGAAATGTATGTCATAATTTTAGGGTCACAACATCATAGGCAGTTTTTAATTCTAACATTGTATGAGGGAGATAGGTCGGATACAATATCCCACAATAATAATAATTTTATTATTATTGGATGTTTCGTTGACCCAAGACCCGAGTCCAAAAACAATCTATACAACATCAGTCAAAAAATTACTGTCTCAATTATAGAATTATTTTTTCATTGATATTTTATCAATCAGACACCATATGAATATGTTGTGATCATATTACTATTTTCAACCAAAATAATAATAATAATAATTTATTATTATTATTATCATCATAAACTGTATATCCAAAGAGTTACATGCTCAACTTACTCATCACATTTGTTATGTGCCCCTATAATTGTCTCTCCTCCCATTTAATTTATCATTTTTTCAATTAACTATTATTATTATCAAAAATGAGAATATCACATGGGTTTTTTAAACACCTTAAAAGCACACCTCGCTTGCATTGCCTAGGGAGCCCATCTCATGGCTAGTTATAGAGCCTCTCTCTTTAATTCATTATTTGATTCATTTAATCCCACATTTTGTCAATTTCTCAAAGTATTAATATTATAAATAATATTAATAATTCTAATTAAATTAAATCCATTTAATTTTATTAACTCCTCTGATACATTTTTTTGGAGTTTTTTTAATGGGTTTTCTGAAAAAAAATTAAAAATGTGTAGGATAATTTTTTTTAAAAAAATTCCTTGAAGGAGGCATCTTTTCAGCCTCCCTTCCACTAAATCAAAAAAAATCCCAATTTTAAATATTCAGTTTTATATATTAATATTTTTTATTTTTTTTTATTTTTTTTTGTTTATATATATTGATATATAAAAAAACAAAAAAATTCAACAAAATTTATCTCTTATTTAATATCCTACAGTACTATCATTACAACAATCTAGATTCTGATAGAAACCATTATTCATGGCTCTATTTTATAATAGGTCTTACCTTGGAAATCATTCTACATTTTCGATTTGGGATTCAAGTTATCCCTTTCCTGTGCTGAACATTTCACATTTCCAATGTGGGATTTAGGAATGTTTCAAGTACATGGTTTTGAAAGACTATAAAATATAAACTATAATACCTATATAAATGAAAATTAAAACATGGATTAAACATATAATAAATAGTCAGAAATAAAAAAATCGTAAAAAATGTTGACGAAAAATAATTTATAAGCTTTCAAATCCACCAACATGAAACTTCAAAATGTTTCAAGTATGTGATTTTATATCCTATACAATATAAACTATAAGAGAAATATAAATGAAAATTAAAACATGCATTAAAAATATAAGAAATAGTCGAAAATAAAAATAATTTTATAAAAAATGTTGATGAAAAATAATTTATAAACTTTCAAAGGCACCGACTTGAAACAAAAAAAAATGTTTCAAGTATGCGACTTTAAAATAATCTAAAATATAAACTATAAGACCAATATAAATAAAAATTAAAAAATTTATTAAACATATAATAAATAGTCAAAAATAAAAAGTATTTCATAAAAAATATTGGTGAAAAAATAATTTATATGCTTTCAAAACAACCTACTTGAAATTTAACAATGTTTCAAGTATGTGGCTTTGAAAGACTATAAAATATAAACTATAAGATGAATATAAATGAAACTTAAAACATGGATTGTAAATATTATAAATAGTTAATAATTAATAATTTAATTAGTAACATAATTATTAATTGTATAATTATTAATTATATAATAATTAATTAGTTAATTAATAATATAATTAATAATTATATAATTAATTAGTTAATAAGTAATATCATTAATAATTATATAATAATTATTAGTAATATAATCATTAACTATATAATTATTAATTATATAATAATTAATTTCATTAATTAGTAATATAACTATTTATTTTTAACCTATACACATTTGATTTTTTTTGAAAAACACATAAAAACTCGTTGGGGATCCAAGGGAAAGGCAAAGGGATTAGAACCCTGCCCAATGAAAAGATGGAGGCAACATCCAATGGCTCGTGGTTTTGGAGTAGTAAGAAAAATGATGGTGGTGATAGGAGAAGGGGGGTGCTGTCTGTGGGGCTAATCATTTCAGAGATTTTCATCCATGGAAAAGAAGGATTGAAGATGGCGTAGATGTTAGGTCATCTCTTGATTTGAATCCCATAAATGACATGAATAAAAAGGCAAGGAATGGGAAGAGGTCTCCAGTTCAGCTAGTGGAGAGGGACGTGGAGAAGACGATTGTGATGATCAGAGATATACCTAGCAAGTATATGTAAGAGACTATTTTGTTTCCCAAATTAGATTAGTGAACAAATATAGGGTTGTTTGTGTGTTTTTGTGTTCACAGATGTGATATGCTGGTAATATTCCTAGACAAAAGTTATATATAGGAGGACAGTCATGCTGCTACTGATGGAGAATGAGATGAAGGTTTTTTTTCATCATTTGATTTTTTTATACTTTCCCATTGACTTCAAGTGAGAAACATATTTAATTATATCAAGACTGGGATATTCCTTCATTTTTTTACTTGTTAAGGATTATTGGTGTCTTGTTTCATGTAGTTAAAGTGTATGTTGTTCTTTTGTAAGAGTGGGTGCAATAAGGGGTATGCTTATGTGAACTTCATGAGATCCAAGATTGTGTGGAGGCTATTTTAGGTGTCTCCTGGGAAGGATTGGGAGCATCATTTCCAGTCCCACAAGATCTAAGAGATTCCCACCTCCATGATCCTGTTATTTTAGTCACACGTGATAGGCCATGCATTTCCACCAAAGTGATAGAATGATTGTTACATGGGAAGAAATCATTGGTGAAACATTTGAAAGTGTATTTATGAAACTTGTTTTATTTTGAAAAACTTTTTATATATTTAGGATATCTTTTAAATTTTATTTAGATTTTTTTACTATATTTTTTATAAGTTTTTAAAGTTATCCACTTGAAATTTAATAATCATTCCTATGTTTCAAGTAGTCGACTTTGAAATTTGTCAAATATAAATTGTTCCGAACATATTAATTAAAACTAAAACACTGGATAAACATATAATAAGGGCTGATAGTAATAAAAATATCTTCATTTCAATAAACATAAAACATATAAATGAAAAAGTACAATCATTTTCTATTTCTATGGCGAGGGGATTCTATCCCACATGGTGGTCTACGAATAGGACATCCGCTTCGAGTTCACTGCGGAGTCTGATGACCTGGAGAGGGCTAATCCTCAGGCACTAGAATGTCAACTATCACATCCTCTACCTGTGTGTCAATGGGAGGATTTGTAAACTGCATGTCGTATTGTTCATTGTACAATGCTCTTGATCCTACTCTCACTAGGGTAGTAGAAGGACCTGCCATCATCACAGTGGGGAACCAAACCTATGATGGAGCAATACCCCAAGGCTGCAATGGATCTAGACCCCAAGGATGTGATGGATTTAGACCCCAAGAAGGATAGAAATATGGATATCCTATAAAGAAAGATGGATCACATAGCACTTGAGGCACATCCTCAATAAGATGAGGCTAGACTACTAGAGGGTCGACCTCTGCCTGTCGAATATGTGAGGCCTCACATGCAGGACAATGCTATCTATGTCATCATTGTTGTGGCTCATCAGCACCCACAGCTTCTTCTATCTGTTTCATCGGGGTAGGAACCTCCTCTCTCTTGTCTGTACTCTCAAAGATGCTATCGGAAAGTGAATGATAGTATGACATCATCTCCAGTGCTTCAGCATGGATGGCTACTCGGCTAAAGACCCCCTCTTCCTCCTCTTCATCACTCATGCAAACAAGTTTCTCTGAGTGACTTCCCTATGAAGAGATTAAAAATGAATTAAAAAATAGTTCAATAAAAAAACTAATGTAAATTTATTGAATTATAATGTTATGAATCTCTCTTCCATGTTGGGTAAGATACAGTATAATCTTAAATGTATACCATGGCTCATACTCGGCCTACTCCGAAAGAAAGAATTGATTCATAGGTACACCCTGAATATGAAACTATGCATGTCTACGCCAGTATATGAGAAATTAGGCATGTAATTGGAACTAGTTCTCATCATGCCTCCCAATAAGCTTCACTCCATGAAGTTTATCTTTTTGTCTCGGTGGCAATGGAATCGGCTGAACACAGGAAAACTAGCACATGACTCTATCAGACTACTTCCACTCAATAATATTGAAGTGAATGATGGTCACTATAGTTATAGCATCATCAAGCCCAACAGTGCAGTATGGTGGAAACTGGTCCATTGTAGTCCAGTATGGAAGCCACGAAATTTGAAATGACATTTGACCCTTGTCAAAAAAAACTCTTTAATAAAAACCAAAATTGATGCTATTATTAAATTTTTTAGATATTTATAGATTGTATATACTTACCTGGTTGGGTAAGAGATAGTACAACTTAAGTTAATATACACCCAAATTGTGTCTCAGAACCATGAGGAAACTATGTCTCTAATCCCACATATAAAATACTATATCAATAGTGAAAAATAATGAGAAATATAATTTAATAACTCATAGTAGCATTAGAAACCAGTAGAGATGAGTGATCATACCAGCACCTTCATGGAGCGTCATGCAGCACCTCCATAGCGAGCAGTGAACCAACAAGATGAGTTCGGAATGTGGGGATTTAATCCCATGCCCACATATAAAAAAGGATGACACATCCCCTAAGATCTGTGTGGTCTATTTGGGATAGCCAACATAATTCTTTGTACATGTATGCCAAGTAGGCTAATCCCCATCTATACATCTTGTCCCAATCAAAGTCCTTCAGTTGGGGTAGATACATCAAGTGCACATGCATCCTTGAGTGATCATCACATAGGGACCCTCCAATGTGACGTAATATATATGCACTGGCATAATGAATGAGAGTATTGTCATCAGCATCATCAGGTAAATGTGGAATATGCTCCTCCAACCAAGGAATAGATATCGACGCTCCATCTGTAGCCCTATGGTCAGACAAAATATTGATTCCTAACAATCACGTGGCAATGTTGGGACAAGATGCATGGGTGGGTCCCATAAATACTTCTCCTAGATAGGAAGACTGAGAATCACTTCCACATCCTGAAGGATGATGGTCATCTCTCCCTTAGGTAGGTGGAATGTGTGTGTCTCTATTCTCCACATCTCCATGAGGGAAGAAATCAGGTGATGGTTGAAAAATGTGAAATCAGATACGGTAATGCCATAGAAGCCAGCACGACACAAGTATGGTATAATGGCATGTGGAGTCTCCCTGGGATGAAAATGGTTCACTTGACGCACCCTGATCGATCAATCCTCACCACCATCTAACACAACCTGAGAAATATGGTTATATTGCTAAGTGAGTAGTGTGGTATCATCCATCTGTATATAAAAAAATGAAATGAGTTATAAGTTTACAATATAAATATAACATTATGTTCAGTAGAATGGTATGACTTGTAGAATGAAAAACATGCCATATTTATTCACATTGATTTATGAAGTTATTTATGATGAAAATAAAAAGTTCATGTCTTTGTGTTTTTCAAATCATATTACTAATGTATTGTGAAGATATGCTTTTAACTAGAAAAGGGTGTTTTGTAAGATATTGTTTTATATATTTATATATACAAACACTTTTTCTTTGTTGTGTAAATTTTTATTATAAAATGATGTGCTTTGTAATTTATGTATGACTATCCACATGATGGTATGTTTCATGATTATTTTGTAACATGTACAATAAGGATATATTTTGAGATGCACCATCTCATTCCATATCTTATTGGCCTTTGGTCTCCCATGGGAATGCAACTAGTTGATGTCAAGTATCATTATCGGCTGGCCTTCGGGTCATAGGAAATAATAAAAATCCCCAATAGGCATCCATGGTGAAGCATAATAGTTATCAATGGTGTTCATATGGTACACTAGATAAACATATTATTCCCATGATATTTTTACAGAGGCACATGTTGTAATGGAGTGTGCACATGGAAACCATAAGGCCTGAAAGTTTCCACATTGACATTTCCTTGTTTATAGTAATACCACAATTTTTTCACAGATGATATTTTTGATGGGGTCTGAATGCTTTTGAACTTCAAACTGATAGTCTTATAATTGAAATAGGTAGACATGATAACCATAATCTTCATCGATATTCTTTTCAATCTCTCATTTAAAGTGTCTTCCAAACCTTATCCCCTGCTGCATTTCATCTAATGCTTGTTTTTGTCTATCAACAATGTACTTCACAAAATGATATAATATCTCATGAACTATGGATGTTATAGGTTACTTGTGAATACATTTGATGACTCCATTAATGCACTTCAAAAATTTTGTGGTCATGTACCTATACCTCTTCCCCCCATCATATACCAATGTCCATTTTTCTTTTGGAATCTGCATCATATAATCATAAACTTCTTGATTAGACTTGCGGATTTGTTCGAAACATTCTTCAAAATTCCATTGATCTGGTTCATATTCTACAAAGAAGAGATTATATTTCACATAAATTTATTTTATCTTTACATTGAAATAGTAAAAAATAAAAAATACAATGCATACCAAGCCTCGTGATTGCCTTCTTCATCAGTTTGTTGTGGAATTTTTTCTGCACGTTGCTTCCAATGTGTCTAATGCCGAACTGATGATGTGCATTTGGGTATCTCCATGTATCAATATCTTCATTGATTTCCTCATTGATTTCCTGATGTTGATCAGATATCAAACAAACACCCTGAATGTTGGTGAAATGGTTGCTGATACGTGCAAAAACCCAACTCCTTGATTCATAGTTTTCTCTCTCTATAATGGAAAAGGAAAGAGGAATAGGTGAAAAATTTCCATCTTAGGTTTCTGAAATCAACAATTCACACTTATATTTTCCATATAGAAACGTTCTATGAATCTGAATGAACTGTTTTCTAAAACTAAATATGGGGATATAGGAGAGGAATTCCCAGAACAAACGATGAAATTGAAAACGAGATGGATCAAGTTAGTTATCTTGAGACACATGTTTGTTTTTATCAAGATGGAATAAAACTTGTTTATGGTTCCCTAGTATGTCGATTAATTATGGAAACACCCAATATGAGTCATCCTAATCACTATAGACCTTCACAATTTCCTTTTATATCACCATCCATGCCTTATTATATGAAATCTTATAATCGAATGTATATTGTATACTCTCTTGCACAAGGGATATTGGGACATCTTGTAATGTCCTAATCATGTCAACAATAAAAGATGACATAAATTCTTCATCAAATGAGATATTATCTTGTGTCAGGCTTGGCTAAATTCAAGTATGAGCTGCCTCAATCAACGATTTTATCCATCCTCTAAATGCAATGTTTGGAATCACCCTCAAGCAGAATTTACAATAATCCCCATAATTCTCACACCGTATGAGATATTTAATATGGCCTGATTTTTGAACTATATATTTGTAGTTATTCTCAATATGAAATCTATTTAGCGTACTTTTTAATGCAGTTTTTCTTAGAAAATTCCTTCCAACATATAAGGTTTGGTCCAGCTCACTAAACCTATCCAGTACAACTCTAGGAAACTCAGTTGTGGATGTGAGAAAATTATTGTCAAATTTAGGAACACATGTTATTGCTTCTGACCAAGATGAAAAGAGTGGTGTATGATTTATTATAGGTTGAGGTAGCTGTAAAACTAATGCATTTCTAGAAACTTCCTCCCTAACTTCCACTAGTCCCTCCTCACCAGCACTGTTATAACCATTTGTTCCATCATTATGAAACTACTCATTGGAATTTGGATTGACATGTATATACATGATATCATCTAGGTTTCCCTCTTCTGTATCATTTAGAATAGGCTAAATTTCATGGGGCAGACTATTTTTAACAAATCTTGTAAGTCTATGTCTTTGTACAACTAGATGTTATTATTGTACAGTAGAAACATCGACATATAACTTCATCATGGTACCATTTGACCATTGAGAAAACAAATTTATTGCTTAGAACCACTGTGCATCAGCAACCAATGGACAAGCTAGATGAAACAGTGTTGTCGGGAATTGAACATGTCCATATCTCATAGACTTGATCTCTTGATCGGGTCCGAAATTTGAGGGACCACGAATTCTATCTTGAATGTCACTTAGGGTTACACAATCATTTTTACTAACCACTGTTATTGGTTTTATACTATAAGAAGATCCTTGCTCAGTTTGAATAACCACTCCATAGCAGTACACACAGGAAAACATGACTCTCTATGTCAAAAATGTTTTTTTGATCAAGATTATGATAGGGACAATGATGGTTGACTATATAATATTTATTGTACTTAAATTTTAGAACATCTTTTTATACCCTTAAATATGATACTAAAGTTTATTAGAATATAAGTCACAAATTTTTTTGAAAACTAAGCTCGCAAAGAAGAGAAAACATCAAATTAGTTTGTTTCTCATTGATAAAATGAAAATTATGATCATATAAAGTAAAATAGAGAAGAACAAACAGATAAAACAACACATGAATATTTTAAAGCATACAATAAATACCAATATTTTTCAACAAAACATGGTTTGGATGATATGAGCCTAACTTTAGAAGTGAGGTAAAACCAAACTGATTTTTTATTTTATAGATTAATAACATCTTTTACAAGTATGTACTTAACTTATTAAGTACATGTATTTAGATTATGTCATTAATCTACCAAATAAAAATAAACTGTATTTTACCTCACTTCTGAAGTCATACTCATCTCAGTCAAATCATGTTTAATTAAGAAAATGTTATGGTATTTCATGTATGTTGTAAAACATTCATGCGTAATTTAATGTGTGTGTTCTTATCCATTTCATTTTATATAATTAGAATATTCATTTTATCAATGATAAGTATTATTAGCTAATCTTTACATGTATTCATCTTTTAATCACAAGTTATTCATTAATTAATCTATAATTAATCATTACTAATAAATAATATTATTTCTAAACTATATAATCTTTATGATACTAAAATTTTAGAACATCTTGTTATATCCTAAACAATGATACTAATGTTTCTTATTAGAGTTTTTATCTAATCAACAATTCTTTAATCAGTAGTTAATCATTATTCAGCTATTCTTTAATTATTTATTCTTTAATCATTAATCACATGAAATTACTTAGTTAATTATAATTAAATAATCATATTTATTAGTTTTTATCTTAATTTATTCATTATTTAATCTATAATTAATCATTACTAATAATAATTATTATTTCTAAAATATATATAACTAATTAAACTACTTAATAAATAACATATTTAAAACTAACAAAAATTAATTCAATAAATAATAACAACTTTCATTATTTAATGCCTTTTTCCATGTCCATTTCATTCTATATCATCATAATTATCATTTTATCATCGATAAATATACTGATTTGATTTTTCCTTTATTAGGTTTTTTAATAGTTTATAAATAAAATATGAATCATCTTAAGCATATCCTTGGGAGTGTTAAACTAGGAGTGTAACAAGGGCCATTGTTGTGCATAAGTTCCCATTTGATTCTAGCTCAAAGTGGTGTTTTCAGGTTTTGCCCCTAGGTACATCTATGCTAGAGCCACCTCCCCTTCTTTGTATCCGGATAGGGATTTTACTGCTTAGATGAATACATAATCTTTATGCTTCCAAAATTTTACAATACTTAATCCTAATTTATACTACACTTAATCTATACTTAATCATTACTAATAATAATAATTATTCCAAACTATATATAACTAATTAAACAACTTAATAAAAAAAATATTTAGAACTAATTAACTACTTAAAAAATGAAATATTTAAACTAAAAATAATTTAATTAAATGAATAAATAACATTAAATTTAATAAAAAAATACCTCTAAAAGATGCTTTGTAAAAAAAATGAGCCTTCTTTTGGACCACCGACTCCGCCACATGGAAAATTAGTTTTTTTAGTGATAGAATTATTTAAATGAAGATATATGAGGGGAAATGGTAGTGATGAGAAGGGGGTGCCCTTTTATAGGGTGTTTAGGGAAAGGCAGCACCCCCTGCCGCCTTTGCCATGTCATCGATCTGGGCCAAACATGTGGGGGGGGGGGGGGGGGTACAGCCGCTACCTCCTTTGAGGATAAACCCAAAGGCAACATTAGTGCTTCCACCTTTAACACATATTTTTAAAAAAAAAACCTATGCTTTTAAAAAATGTTTTTTTCATAAGACATGTTAAAATGTATCCATTATTATTATTATTAAAATAATAACCAAAAATTCTCATCAACTCATCACCATTATTATTATTATTAATTATTAACTCACATCGCATGGACCACATCTGACCACCTCATCAGAGATCTGATTCTAGCCATCATCACATCCACACCAAACAGCCTCTGCAATGAGATCCCACACATGGCCTCTACTCGTTTATTAATATGTCCACAAATCATCGATTCACGTGTCGTTTGGACCACTACAATGAATATGGGGGTTCGATCACTCAAATCCACCCTGACAATGTCAAATCATTACCCCATGGTCTAACATTGAAGAATGTGAAGAATGTTGAGGAAAAACACAAATAACAATGTTTTAAACATCATCAGCCAATCATTCTTGGTCGGTGATCAAGAATAGGGCACTGAGGTTAGATGAATAAATCTGAAAGTAATTAAAACTCCAAACATGGGAACATGCGAAGAGTGTTCAAATTAATACAAATCAAATATAAGAAATTGATCATAGTCAATATTTTAATTATAAGGGCATAAAACCACATATAATAAGTCCTACCTCGATTATAGATTGATTATTGGTGAAGAATGCATCTTCCAATGATGAGGATGATCTAATGCACCCGCCGCATATTGATTCACCTCGATCTGATCCTCGGTCATCGTCTGATCTCAATCTGCCAACAGATAAGGGGGTGGAAGACCCTCTCAACGATCCCAGGGTTATGCATCTAACCCTGGAAATTTTTTGTAGCAGATTATTTATAAAATTAAGTGGTTTATTTCATTTAATTTGAAATTAATAAATAAACTACTTATTTTAACTAAACGCACCTGACAACAGATACCTTTATCAGAATTCCCGCACTGACCATCTTTAGGTCACGCCTAGGGAAAACGCTGCATTAAAAACTCAATGGTGGTATCATATTTTCAATCTGAGTCCCCATTCATGAGTTATTTGGATTATCCTTAAAAATAAAACAATTTTATTTAATTATTTTATTTATGATTACATCCTTGGTATCTTTTCCTATAGATGACCTACACTGATAGAATTTATATCGCACATAGGGTAAAAACCACATTCTATACTCAACCATTCCTTTAGTTTTCTGATCTGATCTTCCATTTAGGAGATATTACATTATTTCTGAAAAATAGCGCATGCGCAATAAAAATATATTTAATATTTTTATAAAATTACTTCTAGATACACCAGGGCTCATAATCATCTGTTGTCTCAGCACCTGGCTCTGAAAATATTCCTATGAATATTAAAAATTCTTACATAGAAAATTCAAAGTCTCTAAATATAGTAATTATCATGACCCTAATATAGTATAAAACCATGTTGTCATGGTAATTTTAAAAGATTTATCAATGTGTCAAAACCAAAATATAAGGACCAAAACATAGTCAAAACTTATCTCATTTTATTTAATGAAATTATTTATAATTATAATAATCCCATATTATAAATTAATTAATATTTATCCATTTAGAAATTAATATTAATTAATATTAATTTAATATTTTGAGACATTTCAGAGTGCCCCTCCCCTCTCTTATAAAGGGGAACCTCTTATAAATCCTTCACACATAAAAACCAATTTGGTTTAGAAAATACCTATATAAACCCCTTACTATATTTCATACTCTCATTCTAGAGGTTTTAGTTTTTTCATAATACCCATCTTAATTGTCTTAAGGTGTTAATCAAAGGTGGTTTTCTAAAGAAGTGGTATAGTTTTCAACCGCATGTTTTAGTTTTGTTCATTCTCTTACTGCCATAAAATCTTCTTCAACCATGGAAAGATAATAACATCAGTATACTCCATATACTAATATGTTATTATGTTAATTTCACAACATATATCCTCTTCCAACATTCAATAATGGGAATGGAATTCATCATTTGTGTGTACGATGGACTACCACCTAACGAACTGAGGTAATTTGTTTTCCATCACTATCTCTTAAGACTGGTTATAATGATGGAATTAAGTTTTAAATATGATATTAATGACATGATAATATATTATTTACCTTATTACCATTCCATTCACTAACAAATGATAACGTCATTTGTGAATAAGTGTGGACTACCACCTCCAATGTAAAATCCTGCCCCTCCTCATTGGCTTGAGAAGAGGTGAATTGAAACTAGGCCTTAGGTAACATCCCCAAGACACCAAAGGCTAGGAATAAATTCCAAGGAATTCATAAATAATTAGGGGATGATTTTCCCTTTGATAGATAAACATTCAAACCACAAGACAATAACCAAATAACCACTATAAGATGCATGAGTACAAAAATACAACTCCAAAAAAAACACACCAAACCAACAAACATATTATAGTGAAAGATAAAACAAAAAGGTAATATTCAAGGAAACCTAAAGAAAATAAAAAACTCAATGCAACAAAGACATCTAACTAGAAACTCACAACATACTCCAAGATCCAACACGATAATCCATGCCACTGTATCAATAAGAATCACTAAAGAACTATGATACCTTGGTTGTACATGCATCTCGATAGATGAGATCTTCAAACACACAACAGTTCCCATGAAGGGGGTGAGACTAAACTCAGTAGCATTTCCACCATTCACTTCCCAACTCACACCAATAGAAACAATTGTTATCAAATTTTAGTAAAATAGTTTAAATCAACTTAAAACAGTTTATATTAAATAAAAAATAGTTCTCTGTGGAAAAAAATCAAAACAATCATTTAAAAAAATTTCTCATCTTCAATTGGAATATTATTTTCCAGGTGCACATACATAACCACACACACACACTCAATTTTGGTATTACCTTCTATGGTGTATCTTAGCATCCTTACTTTGTCCCATTGATGGTGGTACTTCACAACCATTATATATCTCATTCAACCCATGACCAACTGTTTATGCCAACAACATACCAAATCATTTCAATTGAACAATTTCTTTATTTAAAGAATTTTGAAAGAAAAATTACATACATCAAACCAAACCATAATTTTAAAACGTCATTTTAAAATTATAAATATGGTGTTTTCAAAAAACCAATCAACTTTCCACATTTTACAAGAGAATATTTCCATCAGGAGTCACCCAAGAATCTCACCACCATTTTAGGAAAATAATTTAGTTAAAACTAATACTTAAATTTAAAACTAATTAGAATCGAGAGAGAATCAACTTACCTCATAAATTTTGTGGAATCAAATAATGGGGGAAAATCTCAAGATCTAAACTCAAACCACCATTACTTCTCTAGATCCAACCATAAAACATCACAATTACCATCAAGGAACATGGATCTATCCCCAACAGATTAGATCTAAGGTTTTGGTAAACATAAGTAGAATAAATCGATGAAGAACGTCCAAGGATGGAGACTTATCGGTGAATATGGATCATCAAAAGCCTTTAAATCACTTAAAAATCACCCCTAGATTGAATGGAAACATTTCTCACACAATGGGAGAAATAAGAATTTGTGTTATGATAGAATTAGGGGAGAACCAAGTCTTAAATAATCTAATTCAAATTTTATCCAATGTTTTTAGAGAGATAACTATATGCCTCATGGTTAGGATGCATGGTTTATCTAACTATGTTCGAATCATATGGTTGCTATTGTCTTCATCAAAAAAGTCACATAGTTGTCTCACATGATTAGACAAACTATTTACCAACCATGCATGAGATACTATCTCAATCCACCCATTATATAGTTAGATCACATAGTTAGATAAACCATGAATCAGCCATGTTTTTTCCCTCATATAGTAATCCATGGTTTCTCTTGGGCATACACGTGGTTTGGAAAAACCATGTTCCAACAGTGCACCTGCTTAGTGACCCATGTTTTCCCTAACATAGTTTCTTAGAGGTGTTGTGTGGTTTCTAAAAACCATTCTCAAACGGTGTGCCTTCAGAAAAGCCTTCAAAACATGAAAAAACTCCTCCAAACATCATGAAACTTAACACGATCATTACATAAACTTAAAGTACCAAAATAAAAGGTCAATTACCTAAAAACATGGGTGCTAAAATCTCCCCACTATTAGTATTTCCATCCCCAAAAAGTATAAAACTAAATTTTTCTTGGATAAATTTTGGCCACTACTCTAACATTTC
The DNA here is from genome assembly GCA_963277665.1 of Viscum album. Taxonomy (NCBI): domain Eukaryota; kingdom Viridiplantae; phylum Streptophyta; class Magnoliopsida; order Santalales; family Viscaceae; genus Viscum; species Viscum album. The sequence goes on along the minus strand of OY728146.1, from coordinate 633,783,252 downwards.
CTTTTAGCACCCCCACATTTATTCTTGAATCTAACTATGTTTATATAAAACCCACACTAGAACAATGATTTTTCCATTAAATAAATTATATTACCTATCCACAATTTATACCATCACATGAATCAATGTATCATCTAGATCTAGTTCAATGTGATCCCATCAAATCATGTGGTTAAGATCCAATTGATGCTTCTTGAACTGAGATACATGAAACACATTGTGCATTGAATTGAACCTTGGAAAAATATCCAACCAATATTCCACCTCAAAATATATTTCAGGTATCTCAAAAGGGCCTATGTATTGAGTAGACAACATTCCATTATTATCAAAAATGTTGATTTCCATGGCTTGGGGATATTCTCAAGAACACATGATCACTTTTCTTGAATGACAATGGTCAACTACAATGATTCACATACGATTTATGATTGATCTGCTCCATCTTTATTCTCTTTCTGATCAACTAAATCTTCTATATTGTCTCTTAAATAATTCTTGGTCCAACTAGTGAGGTATCACCTGTTTCCGACCAAAAAAATGTATAATGACAAGAAAACCCATAAAATGCTTCAAAAGGATCTAGATATATGGAGGCCTTATAATTGTTGTTGTATGATAACTACACTAATGATAAATGCTCCTCCAATATTTGGATTTTCCATTAAGAATGTATATATATTTGAGGATGATAATACAAACTCATAGACTACTATGAACTAAGGGAATACTATAAGGATTTCAAAAAATAATACATAAAATTGGGCTCTCTGTCTAATAAAATCAAAACTAGAACATCGTTCCTCTTTACAGCTTCATAGAGATATATTTTTTATATGTCCTCCACTATATTGAATTCATTTATATGGATAAAATCAGATGAATACATGATATAATACACAATTAACCATATATAATCATGTATTCTAACCATTTTTTGAAAACTTGTCACAAAATCCATGGATATCTTCTCCAATTTTGACATGAGAATCTATAAATTCTATAACATGCTTGATAGTTGTTGGTGTTCTAAATTGACCTTCTAGTAGGTATGGCATCTCAAAACATTCTATGACTCTTTCCTTTTCATTATAACCCACCAAAACTACGCTTCTAGCACTCTATACATATTTTTAATGCCTGGATGAACAACTCATTTTGAATTATGGTAAGCCTTAAAAATTTGTTCCTGAAAATCCAAAGGCACCATGATACAATATCTAAACCACAAAACTGAACCTTGATCCATCTATTATCCCTCAGTGGTCTCCCTGCAATTGATTTTTGACCTCATAGAAATACATTCAGAATTGGATATATAAGCATCTTTCACATGCTGAACCAAATCAGGAACAAATGATACTGGGAAGAAAACTACAACATCGCCTTGGTTGGTCCAATCCAGGAGCATGTCTGCTATAACTAACATCAAGTACCATTGATTTTAATATTATTTATCTAACTTGTTGAAGGAATTCCTAATTAATGCATCTGCCACTAAATTTTCTTTACCTAGTGTATACATCAATTCAAAGTCGAACATTTGAATGTATTTCATCCATTTTATTTCCCTTAGATTAAAATCACATTATGAGAAAATGAATTTCAAAATAATATGATCCATAAACACCACAAATTTATCAATACAAATATAATGATTTCAGGTATTCAAATAATGGACTGAAATAGCTGATACTGAATCATATGTTAGGTAGTTCTTCTCATACAACCATAATTTTCATGAGCCATAAGAAAAAACCTGATCTCCCTACATGACAACACATCCCAAACACAATACTGATGAATCAAAATAGACTACATAGTCCTTTCCAAAATATTTAAATGTAAGGATAGGTTATTATCTTAGTATAACTTTAAAATCATGAAAGTATTTCTAACATTCCTTGTTATATTATAAAGGGACACCTTTATTCATTAAATATGTCATCAGTTATTCCAAATGTGGAAAATAACATACAAAATGTATGTATAGTCCCACTAAGATGAAGAAAATACATATCTCAAAGACATTATTAAGTGATTTCCAAGAGATAATAACTTTTATCTTTTCTAGATATATAAAAACACCTTTTTCAAAAATGACATGTTGAAGGAAAGGAACCTCTTGTATTCTGAAATCATACATTGATAACTTTTCATAAAGAAGATACCCCCACATGATACCCAACACTATCACCAAGTGACTCTCATGATCTTCCTTTTTATTTTAATATACCATTATATCATCTATAAAAACTACTACAAAGTAATCCATACACCTTTAAAATATATGATTCATCAATTATATAAATATGGATGGATCATTAATAATAAAAATGAAATAAAAATGTATTATTAATGTTTATATCTACTTCTAAAATCTATCATTGGAATTTCATCCTTCTGAACTCATAATTGGTGATATCTCAAACACAAGTCAATTTTAGAGAACCATTGTGCTCTGTTTAATTGTTTGAAAAAATCATAAATGCGTGGAAGTGTATAGTGATTATTTATCATAAATTAGTTATGATTATGATAATATACACAAATATTAATTATTACATCCTATTTTTTACAAAATAATCTATGCTTCCCATGGAGACATACTCATTTGGATGAACCTCTTACTTTCCAACTCATCCAACAGGTATTTTAATTTATTTAATTATCTAAGTTCCACATGAAAATATAGAAGGTAAATAGTGATGGTATCTGTTAGGAGAACAATCATAATCTCCACTTCTATTTTATGTGGAAACCCCATGAAGTTATCAGGAAAAACAACAAGGAACTGGTCCACTCTGGGTGGAAAATATCTATTCCCGATCTCATCTACCAATGCTAAATAAACTGTTGTCAACTGGTAAGATATGGTTCTAACCATTGATAAAAATTGTTCTGATCTTCTTGCATCTGCATCCCAATATCCTTTAAATAGATGAATAACATCATTAGAAGATTTGAAACTCACATATTGTGCATAACAATTAGTATGTGCCTCAATGTTTATCATCCAATCCATTCCAAGAATCAATTCATATACATCCATCTCTATCATAGAGAAATAAAATACCAACTCATCCCCATCGATTTTTATTGATCATGATTCTCATTTTAAGGATTGATACTCTCATTTTCCTAGAGGATTTTGTATTTTTAAAACAATGGAATCATCTTAGCATGTAAGCCCAAAAGATCAACAACAAAAAAAGCAATAAATGAATGTGAAATACCCATATCAAACATATATTTCACAATGGTATAATTAAAAATAATCATACCTCTCACTGAAAGAGGTTTTAATTGATTATCCATGATAAATTTCTCTGTTCCATACAATTTCTTACTCACTGCACTTTTCTATTTGTTACCTTGTTGAGATTGTTTTGGTTTAGGATTTGTGGTTTTCCTAGAATTTACATGCCTTCATTAGTTCTGTTGATGAGAGAAATTCATATGCACTCATCCTATTGAAGAATACGATGATTGAGAAGTATGAGATGTGTCCCTATCACCTGATCTTGGAGTACTTTGAAAATAGCGTTAATAATTTTCTATCTGGTTTCAATAGTGAAATTTTATAGGTGGTTTCATACAGTATTGATTGATTTGATCCAGTAAACTACACGAAAAACATACAGGATTACTCTTTAGTCAGTTAGGTAAGTTAACTGATCTCGTAGTCTTATTATGAGATATACCACCCCCTAGACAATCAATAACTCTCCTCCACTTACTTCCAGCATTGGATTTCCCACCTGTTCCTATAGGAATGAACATGCTTCCTCCAACTGTGTTTCCAAAAATGTCTCTTTCAGCTACCATTTCTCTATTATCCATATTTTTATAATTTTTTATAAAAATCATGGAAATATTTAGGCAAATTTATTTCCTTAGAACCAATTAAAAAATTTGATCCTTTAAGTATGCACTTACAACATTTTCTGATGAAAAATGGACTAAATTCATAAATTTAGCTGCAAACTCTATTACTAAAAGATTCTTCTGCCTCAAACTGAAGAAGTCTATTGTTCTAGAAATTATGAATGTGTGGGGATATAATTTTTTTTTGAACAATTATTTAAAATCCTCCCATTCCATTCCTTGGTCTAATTTAGACTAAACTGCTAAATCCCACCATTGGTGTCCTAGATCCTCTAGAATATGTGTTTCAAACAACAATTTTATGTTAGCTAGTGTGCCTAGAAAATTAAAGATTTGATTCATCCAATTCAACTAAACTTCTACTTATCCATGTTCAGAATCCCCCTGAAAGGTGTGTGGGTTCTTGTTCTAGAACTAAACTAAATGATCAAACTTCCTTGGGTAATTCTTTTTTGTTCTCTCTATCCACAACATTAAAAGCCTGTACAATATTCTGGACCAACTATTATTTCAACTATGGCTTAGGTATAACCACATTCTCAGTAGCCTCTTCTAGTTGGTTGTTATGGAACCTACCCAGTGTCATTTTCTATAACCAAAACAAAACTATATTGGATCTCACTTTATAGTAACTAATGTATTAACTATTTCTAATTAACATTACAAAAAGTTCCACAATCTTGTTTATCCACAGTAAATTGTTTTAACCATTTTCAAAACAACACTACAATGCATTTTCAAAATTTCACATTTGAAAACATTTTCAATACTTTTCAAAAAGAATCCCATCTTACCATTTCCATAAATCATTAACTAAATAATGAAAAATTAAATCATAGTGGGAATTCATACTAGCAATTCATGTAATGAAACTCCCATTGGCTAAACCCTTGATGATGAGGTGATAACTCACCAAGAAGTTTCTAAAAACACTCATATACCCAAACTCTTGGGTAACATGAAGTTCATCATAAAAGGTTAGGTATTACTTTTTTATCCTATATATTTCAATTTCTGACAATCTTACTCATTACTAACATCTTAAGGATAGAAGAACTAACTAAGACTGATACTCAAGGATCAATCAATCTGATACCACATCCCACACCTCCCCATCTTATTGAGAAGAGGTAAAGTGATACTAGGAATGTGACATCCCCAATGACACCAATGGTTAGTAATAAATTCAAAAGGATTCATAAAAAACTAGGGAAGATTTTCTCTTTGATAGATAAACATCCAAGCTATATGATAATAACTAAACAACCATTATATAATTCATGAGTAAAAAAATAAAACTCAAAAAAAAACCAAAACAACAACCATATCAGAGTGCAAGAGAAAACCAAAATAAAACATCTAAGGAATCCCAAAGACAACCAATCCCCAAAGACAACAAAGACATCAAACTAGAAAATTCCAACATAATCAAAGCTCCCAAATGACAAGTCATCTCGTGGTATCAAGAAACATCACTAAATAACTGATATACCATACCTTTACCTGCATCTTGATAGATGAAATCTATAAAAACACAATAGTTCTCACGTAGTGGGTTAGTCTAAACTCATTAGGATTTCACCAATGACTTCCAACTCATGCCACTATAAAAAAAACTTGTTATCAATTTTATGTAAAATTGTTTATATTAAATAAAAAATAGTTCTCTAGGTAAACAAATCAAAAAAATCCTTTAAAACAATTTTAATTTATATTTTTCAAATTCTTTTCCATATCCACACACACACACACACTCAATCTTAGTGTTATAATTAATAGTGTAACTTCATGTGTATACTCTTTCTCATTGACGGTGGTACTTCATGACCGTTATCCATCCCATTCAACCCAAGAAAACCATTTATCCCGACATCATGCCAAATAATTTCAATAAAAAAATCATTAATAAAGTTATTTCAAAAAATAATTTACATGTATCAAACCAATCCATAATTTTAAAACATTGTTTTAAAATTATAAGGAAGGGGTTTCAAAAAAACCAAACAACTTTCCACAATTTACAAGCCAATGCCAAAACAAGATTTATCTCAAGAGTAACCTAATCATTTCATAACCATTTCAAGAAAATTATTTAATTAAAATTAATCCTTCAAGTTATAACTAATTGGAATCAATAGAAAATCCACCTACCTCATAACTTCGGAAAAAGAAAAAACATCACAACAAATATCTAGATTTTAACACAAACCCGCCTTACTTCCCTAGATCCAACCATAAAACATCAAAATTCCCACCAAGGAATAAGGATTTATACCAAACTGATAAAATTTAAGGTTTTAAGAAAGATAAGGAGAATAGACCAATAAAGAATTTCCAAGAATGGATACTTATCGGTGATTATGGATCTCCAAAAGCTATTAATTTTCCTACAGATCACTCCCTTATTAAAGGTAAATGTCTCTCTCACCTTGGGAGTAAAATGCCATCATGTTTTGGGATAATTAAGTGAAAACTGAGGCTTAAAGTATAAAATTAGAATCATATCCATAAATTTTTAAAGGTTGATTATATTCCACATGGTTAGGCTATATGATTTGGTTAATTGTGTGATAATCATGTGGTTTCTCTTATCTTAAGTCAACACCTCACACAATTGGATCACACGTTTAGACAAACCATACTCCAAACATGCACGAGATACTATCTCAAGACACCCCTCACATATTTGTATTGTATGGTTGTAAAATTGTGTGTTACTCATACTTTTATCTCCTTTAAACATTTCATGGTTTATTATAGGAATTCACACGGTTTTTCAAAACTGTGTACCAATTGTGTGCCTTCCCAGTTACCCATGTTTTACCTTGCATGGTTTCCTAGAGGTATTTCATGGTTTCTACATACCATTATAAAACTGTGTGCCTCTAAAAAATCCTTCAAGGAATGAAAAAACTCTTCTAAACCTCCTAAAACTTAAACAAATAATTATATAAACTTAAAAGACCTAAATAAAGAGTGAGGTACCTAAAACCAGGGGTGCTACATCCACAAAGTGATGCAATTCTCTTTTCATCACCACACCATAAGGATGATATATATATAAGTATATTTAAATAAGTAATATAATATATATGATATGACGATACTTATGTAAATATAAAATAATAGCTACCTTCTTTCCATGATCATCATTGAAAATAGAAATTTTACTCATGAGTATGTACAACCTACCATCTCCATGATTGTAACATAGTTAATTTTTCATAACTATACTTAATAGTTGGATTTAAAAGTATTATTTATGTATAAAGATTATAATTATGTCATGATTATTATTCTATAACTAATGGAATAATGATATTTTTAACCATAGTTAACATACCTATGTCATTTTGGACTTATGTACCAAATATCGCTAAAATTTATGACATGAACCAAAATGATTAAGTGGTTTTTATAACATCGTAATAAGTAAGATAAAATGAATAAAATACTTGAAAAAGGTTCTTAATAAATTAAATAATTAACCTAAGTTTATTATTTATTAAGATAAATAATGGATGTGATGAGTGAGACTCAAGGTAAAGGATTTTCATTTCAATTTTATTTATATGGTACATATTCCATATATACAAATTATTTATTTTATGTGGTTAATATACTACCCATAAGTTTATTTAATTATTATTATTATAAAAATTATATTATTTACATGTCCATGTAAGTTTATTTATTTCTTGGGTCTTACAATTCAAAATTTATCAAAGTGGTGTGGGTTTTATCTCACAATCTCATCAATACTTGGGATTGTTTATATCTATGTCTCAGCTAGGGAATATTTATATTCCCTATAAATGTTTTCAAAAAAGTCAAAAATATTATCACTATTATCCTATGATTTTTTAAATTAATTTTTACTCATGTTTGAATTTTGTAAAATTGGTTTAAAAGGAATATTTTTGTCATTTTCTAAAAAAGTACTTTATAACTTTTCTGACAAAAGTATGGAAGAAATGTTTTTTTACATATAAGGAATGGATGTATTTTCCCACAATAATGACTAATATTTTCTATAAATATTACATTGTATGTTTATATGTTTATTTTCAAATAAAAATTTTCTCTTCATAATTGCTCAGTTTTTATAAATAAGTGATTTCAAAATGGAGGGGGTATCTTCCACAATAAATGTTCCATGTGATATTTCAAAATCATTTTCCATCTAAGATGATATCCTATGATGTTAATTATGATTTATTGAGGATATGATCCAGTGATACCATATCTATTCTTTTATTATATGTTTTATGAATATGATGACACAATGTTTATGAAACCCATTTCTTTTCCATGAGTTATGCTATGATGAAATGTCTATAAAAACCATTTTTTCATGGGTTCTAATATGATGAATATTTTATGATCTTTTGGTACACATATGTAATATTTTCATTATGTGAAAGGTGGTAACAATATATTCCTCCAATGAATTGGGTAATGATATGTTATTTGAGCTCAAATGGTATACAAGTTGTTATCCCAAACCTGAGAGTGGGTACATGGGAGGTTGTCCCAAGACCTAAAGAGGGTATGCAGGAGGTTATCCCAAGCCTAAATCAAATACACCATAGGTTATCCCAAGCCCCAAATAGGGTACATGGTAGGTTATGACAATACCAAAGAAGGTACATGGGTTTTTATCCCAATCCTAATATGTTATGAATGTCTTATTGGATACCCTCAAGATAAGACTTTCTATTCTTATGTGTATGCATCAAATATATGTCTTATTCCAATGATATGATCTCATGGTTCATGTTCCTTGATTATTTCATGATTCATGTCATATAAAATACCAAGATTAATTCCATGACTTAATATTTCGACCTTTGATATATAGGGTATGGTTTTCAAATGTTACTATCATGTTTTTATACCCATTTAATCGTGTTATGCTTATGTTATCACTGATATCTCCCTTTTTTACCCTTACCGGGGATCTGATCTCACCATTTTCTTATTTTTTTCTTTAGTTAGGTTAGGAAGAATTTTGTAAAAGTTTTTTGTTTAGAATGGTTTCATATGTAAGTAATTTTATGGGATATGTTGAAGACTTTACATGGAATATAGAAAGATTGTTATAGTGGGAGATGATGTTAATATTTATAAAATGGTTGTTTATGAAAAAAATTGTTAATTGTTTTTAATTATTATATAAAACTCTAATCCTAAAAGGTCCTTGGGTATGTAAGTGATCAAATATTTCCTTTTCTTTTTTTATGTTTTGGATGGAAAAAAACTGGGACACATTTATTAGTATAAAATCCAAAAATGTAAAGTTTATGTTTTTAGAACCATATCTGGGAGTTCATGTCTCGGTCTATTATAGAACCAATCATTCATATTCTAAGTAATTGATAAAATATCTTTACTAGAAAATATATATAAGTTCCATTAGTATGGCAAGGACATACAAAGGAATATTAAAGCGATAATTTATTTGAAATTGATAGAATTCATCTATATATATGTATTTTTTATGTTTGGGAAGAGGTAATGTGTTTCATTCATACCTGAGTTAAAGTGGGAATTACTAAATTAATCACTTAGTTAAAATTTATTTATACATACTAATAGAACAAATATGTATAGGGTTTTAAAAGATCATTTATGGTGAAATGGAATGAAGAGGGAAATTATGGACCATGTGTCTAGATTCTTAGTATTCTAACAGGTAATGGTTTAAAGAAAACATCCTAAGGGAATCATGAAAACTCTAGATATACCTATATAGAAGTAGTATAATATTAAATTGGAATTTTTCATTATAATTTCAAAGACTCCAAGAAATAATGATTCTATATGGATCATTATCAATCACCGTGCTATGTTTGTTCATTTCTTAGTTATAAGATATATTATAGCCCTTGAAATAGTTTACCAAATTTATATTACTTTCATCATAAGTATTCATGGGGAACTTTTATAAATTTTATCAAATTATGACCCTCCATACACATTGATGTTTTTTAAGATTAGTCAAATGGATCTCAACACTTTGATATATTTAATTACCACTTATCATCCCAAAACTGATTGAAAATATCAAAGGACTATCTAGACATTGAAAGACATAATGATATCATTTTCTCTTAAAATACATGTTATGTGGGATCATTAGATATCTTTTTATTAATTCTCATGCAATAATATATTTCATTCAAGAATCCAAATGGCACCATATAGACCATTTTATGTGAAAAAGTATCATGCTCCAACCTATTTAGAAGAAGTTGTTATAAGAAATGTAGTTGGACCAGAGCATGTAGAGGATAAAACTATTAAATTATTGACTATTTAGGATCATATTAAAGTATTCTAGAGTATAAAAAAGTTACATGTTGATAATCAAAGGAAATAATTGGAATTTAAAATTGGGAACTATGTATTCATAATGGTTTCCCTATGGAAGACAGTTATAATATTTGGAAAAAAGGTGAATTTAAGCCCTAGGTATATTGAAAATTTTGTAATCCTAAAAATAATTACAGCAGTAACTTACCAATTGGCTATTTCACCAAACCACTCTAAAGTATATGACATCTTCCATGTTTTATTACTAAGGAAATATATTCCAGAACCAACGCATGTGATCACATATGAGGGAATAGTGTTGGATCCTATCTTGTTTCATAATGAATATTCTATCCATATTATTCATAAAAGATAGTAATTTTTTCAGAATCGAACAACTTGATTGGTGAAAGTCCTTTGTAAAAATCACAAACTAGAAGAGGAAACATGGGATCTTGAAGAAGCTATGATGAAGGAATATTAAAAAAAATTAATAGGTAATATATACCCAAATTTATAAGAGGAAATTATTTATGGGATGAGAATATAATACCTAATACTTTATTATATGAGGAGTTTAAAGTACATTCATGGATTTCAGGACAATAGGTAATGGTTTTTTGTCTCAAATTCCTCTATTTGAGACATGCTTTTTTATTATACACATAATTTCCTTTATTTAGTTCATATACTTCCATTTGAGATGTTATATCATTAAATTAATTTTATTCATGGTATTCGAAGATCAATTAGAAGCAGAATCTTTAAATATTTTTTAATGAATTGCTGCCCAACCTACAAGTTTACTTTTTATGTCACAATTTTCATTCATTGGGACTCGTTATATATTCACCAATTATTTCCTTTTGTGTTGTTTTTATATTTTCATGGAATATTTTTTACTATATTCCTCATTAATTTCAAGAGATTCACACATCTATAATTTTATCCCTCCCTTATATTCTTTTGATTCAATAATTACCAAAACCGTTGTAAAACTCAATATTTTGCATGGTGGAAAAACCGTCCAATATTTTGGTAAAATAAATTTTTGTGTAGTTTCCTAAAAAATATATACCTTTATGGATTCTAGAAAGTGGATATAACTATAGAATATATTCAACTAGGGGTAATCATCTAGAAAAAGTTTGTTATAGAATTAACAAAATAATAACTCTAACACACAATGAGTGGGCCTAAGACTTTACACCTAGTTGGAAACTCCTGGGGGATATGATTTGGAATATTTACATGCTCATTATGAACCATAATAAAGTATTTTCCTACCATTTCCTTGGTCACATACCAATGAAAACTATTGAACTCCACTATTATCTTCAATGGATAACCCAACACATTGAAATACCTCCCACCACTATATTTATTTGATAATGGTAATTCTTATTTAATTTTAAGACACATTATAACTTCTAAGTTGATTAAGGGATATTCTTATAAAAACCAACATTATTCCATTGATGAGGGAAGTATTTTTTCAGTATTTTTTATTAAATAGATAGCTATGTTTTTATTTTTCCATAGGTTCCTTAGATAATAATATGAAATTTCATGTTAAATATTGTGGTGGATGAATTGGGATTAAATATTTCATGGGTGGGGTTTAAAATTATATAGTCCCTAGATGGATTTATAATTTTCCTAATACAAAACAACTTGGGATTTTTTTGCATACCTCTCCCCATACCAGTATAGTGTCTTGGAATAAGGACGTAATAACATTTTAAACCTATAGAATTATGAATTCCTTCATTATGAGATAAATTATTATTGTTATACATATTTTATTTTATTTTCATGGGTATAAAAATCCCTTGGCTTTAGTTTATCATGTCATTATGTTTTTTATTAATTCATGCAATATTAGATATTCCATGTTAATGTTATGATAGATTCCAATGTATGCTACTAATTATTGAGAATATAATATCACAGCTATTTGTTTTTATTTTCCCAAAAACCATAAAAGATAGTTATATAGAGTTTTTTAGGGATATAATGGAAGGGATAATAATTTTTTCATAATGTTTCCATACTATATATTATGTTTTCAAATGTAATGTATAAATGTATCTAGTCTTATAATACCACTAGGATTTTGGATCCTATGGGAATTCATGTATTTTGTACTAATAATGTAATATTAATATTAGATCTAAGATTCTAGAGTTTGAGGTATTAAAGACGAGCTTCTTGAGACCCACACTCCTAGGTCTGGTGCTTAAAAACATTCATTAAACACTAGGTTTGTTACATATTGATATGAACCAAGATAAACATATCTTTATTTTACATCATTTCTATAAAATAAAAATTAAATCTCATAATAATATCAAAATATAAATAATGTAAGGTTTAGTGTATTTTAAGACTAGATACATAATTAGCTTATTTTGCATTAGTTGTAAATATTTCTTCATAATTGGGCCACACTAGACTCCCACAAAGACTTCTCATAAGATATAATGATCTTGACAACTTGTGGAATGGTAACATAAGAAAGGGATGATATCAAATTCTTAGTAAGGGAAAACCTATCAATATGTCATCAAGGGTTCGATCATAAGAATATGAGAACTCATATATAGGGAATAAATATCTTATTAAGAGGAATATAAAATAATAAGAGTTATTAATAATTCATTGTAGAAGGAAATTTAATCTAAAATGAATAAACATATACCATGGAAAAAGAGTATGTAATATTGAGATAAAAACATGATTAGTAGAGAATAATCCTAGGAATATGGAATGGGAATATATAATTCCCTTGAAACATATCATAATAAAGAACTTTGGAAGAAACATAATCACAGGGTATCATCACCTTCATGAGTCACTACTCATACCCATGCCATTGTGAGTCACTACTCACACTCATGCTTGGTGACAAAACATAATTTCACCTATTTATACATGTAACATGATATATAAACTTCTAACAATTGAATCAGAGGGAAATATAGGGACCTACCCATTATTCATCCATACATGTGTGTGCCACTTTTAATCAATCATTCATTATAAAATAATTCACAGAAATAAAATGGGTTTCATATCTTTTTCAAATTAAATAAAATAAAGAAATCATTTATAATTCCACAAATAATAAAAAAATAATAAACCCATAGAAAATAAATGGGTATCCAAATATATTCAGTAACATCTAGGTAAATACCCTTTAATTAAAATGATGTGATATATGGTATTTATACCATATAGAAAAAAGGTATATGGATTGTTCAATAATTAACCTAATAAATTGATGTATGATTATCTATGTGAACACCCTTCAATTAAATAAATGTATTATATAGTATTCATAGAGGAAATTTATTGGATGAAAATCATGTTTAAAAAAAGGATGATTATGAAAGATAAAATCCGTAATGGATTTACATAAGTTTAATCCCCCATAATAGTATACGATAATTTAGATTGTATTTCATGAAAATTAATTTCCAAGGAAATAAATTCCTTGGATATTATGTGGAAATGGTATGTGATATTGTAAAATAGTTTTTAGAAAAAAATATTTTTATCATTGTCAAAAAACAAGAATTTATTAGTCATTTTCAAAAGTTATTATTAAAATGGTGAAGTGAAATGTTTTGAAAACTTTTAATTTTAAAAACAACCCTTAATAATTGAACCTTTAAATGTCATAATGGATATTTCATGAAAACTAAGAGTTGAAGATAAAATAAATGATCTTTAAAGGAAAAACATTTAATTAATTTAAAATATAGTTATCGAAACCCACATCATAAAAAGAGACAAAAAATACTTCTGAAATGTATAAAGAAAGGAATGTGAAGTTCATATCAGATAACTCTTACCTGGGTTTCCACATATAAAGGGAAATAATAAAGTTAAGGGGAAAATGTGTAAATAGAGGATAAATTTTGTTAAAGATGATGGGATTTATTCTTAACAATGATATATTTTTTAGAAATAAATTTTTTGAGGTAAATGATTTAAATTTAAAAGTAATTTTCCCTAATAGAGGAAAAAAATTTACAATGAAATAAAATATTATTCTATAATAAACCAAGAATATAAGAAATAAGTTCATGAAGTGGAATTATAACTCAAGAAATGATATTTGTGTTATTAAAATCCCTTAAAGATTTAGTAATATAAGATTCAAAAGAACATAAAATGGAGGTCATCAAATGGACCATTAAATCACATGAAATAGAATATATATATATATATATCATACATGAAATAAATAGGGTATTTAATACACAATATATAATAAAATAAGGTTTTTAATATCAAACATGTCTTATTGATTTGAAATTTGAGACCAAGAAACCATTACATCATCATTATATTTCTATTTGATGTTCCATGAAAGGTATAACATTAGTTGTATTTCTAAATCAATTATATTTCATGGGAAATTATGATAAATGAAATAAATGTCCAATATATACACCAAAAAAATGAATTAAGTGGTGAATCTACATTATATCTCAATAAAGTAAAAATGAGATGAAAACCCCCTTACAAACATCATAATTCAAGAAGTATGTAACATTTGAAAAGGGGTTTACATGGAAATGTAAATGCCTAGAAAATAAAGATGAAATTTAACATGATAAAATCATAGGACTAAACATACACATATTATATGAATAAATTTCAAGAAGGACAATCACAACTTAATGAATGAAATTTGGGTTTTAAAAAAACTTTTACCTTTAATCATGTATAGAAAAAAGTACTATAACTTTATGCATAAAAAGCAAATATTTTAATCACCCATTTCAAAACCTTATTCACACATTTAACCTTTTATAAAATATTTTTAAAATAATTTATTATAAATATATTATTTTTTATAATTTATTTTCATCATAAGATGATATTATATTTTATTTATTTATTAGTACAAGTTTCATAATTGTAGTGACGATTCATGTTTATAGATTCAAATTTCAATCATTTTAAGATAATTAATGTAAATATAATAGATGTTTTATAATTTTAAATAAATTTCTAATATCATTTCATAATTATTTTAGTTATGATTCATTGTGATGAAGTTAGTGAAGAGGTTATTTTGGTTATTCTAACAATTGAAGGGTGTTATCTTAATAACAAGATAGATATTACCATTACAATTCCAAAAAAGTCATTATTTGCATATTAGTTTCCAATATCACCAGTAATTATGTTTCCCCAATCAACCATTATTGAAATTTAAAATATTGTTAATGGATGTGGTTTAATCGATACCAATGATAACAAATTATAATATATGGGTAATTATGGTTATGAAAGTGATTCTTTTGGGATAATATAATTATTAAAAAATCAATATTACATTATTTATATTTTTTACATTGGTTAATCAGTCTATGAAAGAGTTTGATTAGAAAGGTTTAGGACCAAGCATTCAAGGTCCTCTAAATATATAATAAAAAATAAAAAAAAGTTTTACAAGGAAGGCTTACAATGGTGGATGTGAATTTCACCCCTCATATCTGAATCCACTAAGGGTGAATACAAATTTGGGTGTCGTAGTCTACATGTAAGCATGGGTGAAACATTAATTTATATAAAATTTAAAGGATATTGTAATATTTATATATTTTTAAAACTTTTATAATGAAAAAAACACACTTCTTTTCTATATTTTCAATTTGTACTATCCATGTAAGGTGGTTATGGAAAATTGATCACATCACTTATAAAGGCGGTACTCCTCATGTTACACAAGTGATATTTTTATTTTTCCAGTAGTTGAGAGGAAGGTAAAAAATTGATATTAAATTAGTATAATAACATTTCATAATATTAGTAATATTAATATTTTCATAATTTCATGGATATAAAATTTTTAGGGGGGAGAAAAATAAAACATTAAGAGAGGTAGGTTGAGAACATTACATATCCCTTTGGATGTTCTCCCTTAGGTAACACCTTAAGTCTCATTAGCATGATATTTTGGAAATACCAAAGCTTCTAGGATGTGGGGAGATAATGGAGGAGAGACTACATAATATATTTAGTCAATATAACTCTTTATAATGATTGAATATATGGGTTGTAGGTGAGCTCCTTTTATAGGTGAATGGAATGATATTTTTATAAATATAACATTTTAATATAAATAGAGCACATGTTTCACATGGAAGGTGGATAAAATGTGGGAAATAATGGACAGTTAGATGAGGTAAGGTCTAGTATCCATAAAAAATCATTTTTTGCACATTTTATAGGTCTTTTAATATTATATTTTTACTTTTGACTTTTTTTTGTCGTGGAAATAAATTTTTTACATAAGTAATTTAATTTTAATGCCTAAAATTAAAATGGTCCTTATTAAATAATATAGACTTAGTTATTACAAATATTAAATCCATTTTATTAAATAAATTTTATATTTTTAATAAAAATAAATTTTAACATTAGCGCATGTAACGTATAAAACCCCATTTAATGAAAAAAATTATATTTAAGCACAAATGTTTTGATTAGGACAAAATTACCAATTTTATTTATTTTAATGAAATTAATTGGTTTATTATTAACCAAATGATATTTATGTGACTTAAAAATAAATCCAAAACTAAATTTCACCAAGAAAAACATAATTAAAATAAAAATACTAAAAAAACTTTTTATTAGAAAAATATTGCTTAATTTTCAAAATGTTAAAAATGGGTTTTATAAATTCACCATAATATTTTTAAATGAATAATTTCCTTAAATAAATAATTTTTTCATCATCATTTATTTTATATTTTTTTAATTTATATTTAATTCTTGATATAGTCATAAATTCTACAGTTTTATAAAAACTATATTTTTCTCCATTCACCTAACAAAAATTAATTCAAAAAAATAACAAAAAATATACTATGATAAATTTTAATTACTGAATTCAAAAATTAATTTCATTTCATGAAATTATAATTCAAAAATTTATAATTTTATCTTTTAAATGAGAATAAAAAAATATAAATAAAAACTATTTTTATTAAAAAAATTGATGTTTTTAATCATTTCGTGTTCTTAATATTATACCATATAAATTTATAATTTAAATAATGTTAATATATTAATTAATATATAATATTATTTTAAAATTTTTCAATTTAATTTATTAGAATAAAATATATAATAGTTAAAAGTATTTATTTGAGAAAGAATAAACCTTTTTAATATTAAATCATAGTAACTATTTTTCTTCTAAATGTAAGAATATTTAGTTGATTAATGTATTTTTACATATTAATGGTTTTATTATTCTAATAATTTCTTAATAATATCCATATAATATGTCAGGGATCATTTTAGTTTTGTGTTTCATGTGAAATAAGATATTGAACATGGTATGAATTTAGAGAGAAATATATTCCAAAATACCGGGGTGGTGCACCCCCTAAATAAATTGTATCCTCGCAATACTAATTATCATTCACTAATGAAGTAATACATGATAAATATAATAAAATCAATATATATTTTATATTTTTATATCAAACTCAAAATATTAGATACTAGGAGACTCATCATTTCTCGTATAATAGATATATATTGAGAATTTTCTATATCTCAATAATTTATACCAAATATGCTTCCATAATTAATTATAGGAGTATCTATGGTAATACCATTCACATTTTAAATTTCATGACTCTATTTCAAACTAAATACTAAAACCAAAATATTTATTATAATATCCAATAAAAGCATTGTAAATGATTATATGAATATGAAAACTCCATCGAAATATGTCTTCTAAAATTACACCTACATTTAAAACTATGATAATTTTGGTTTAACTATGATATAATTATATCAACCTATAAATCCTTTAGTTTAAATAAGGTTATCCATGGTAATATAACTATTAGTTTTTCTAACCCAAATAGTTATATGTAACATCCTCAAATTTGATTTAAATCCTTCATAGTGGTTTGTAAAGAGTACACAAATCACCAAATAATATCCTTGAGGAGTTTCTAGTCAGGTCTAAAGTTTTTGTTCCACCCATCATGAACTAAGTGAATAATTATTTAATACTCAATTATCCTTTTTCAGGGGGATTATCTCTAGGTACATTTTTGCCACAACTACATCCACATTCCAATATCTATACAGTGAAATAATTTCTAGGAAAACCACGTACTCATAACTTAATTATAATTTTAGTATGTTATAATACACTTATACTTATCACTTATACTTATCCCAAGGTATTTAAATATATTAAAATTATCATAATACTAAAAAATAACAAACATAATCCCTAAAAATAAATAAACATTTCTCTCTAATTCCAACTGAGGTGCCCTAGACCCGTACTCTTAGTTATCGTGCTACAAAAAAATTATTTCAAAATTAGATTTGATAAAAATTGAGATTACCCAAGATAAATATATATTTAATTTAAATCAATTACATGACACAAAAATTATATATCATATTATTATCACAATCCCAATAATAGAAGGCTTGGTGTATTTGATGAAAAGATACATAAGGAGGTTATTTTTCAATACTTGTAAACATTTCTTCATAATAGAGACACACTAGACACACTTATAAACTTTTTATAAGTTATACCAATCTAAAAAAAATATGGAATAAAATTTTTAGGGGTGATCTCAAACACTCGGTAAGGGACATTTTAGCAATATGTCATCAAGGTTCAGATCATAAGCATATGTGAAAACATGAGTAAGAGATAAATATATTTCTGAAAAGAATATATAACAATAATAGTTCTTCATAATTCATGTTATAAAGACATTTAATCAAATGAAAAAAATATACCACGAAAAAATATTATGGGATCATGAGTTAATAAACATGATATATAGAGAATAATCATAGGCATATGTCATGGAAATGTAACATGCTCTTCAAACATATCATAGAAAATAACTTTGGCATAAACATAAGTACAGGGTATCATCACCTTCATGAGTCACTAATCATACACACTCCTTCATGAGTTACTAATAACACTCACTCTTGGTGGGAAAACAAATCTGAACTTGTCTATACATGTCTCATGAGATACAAAAATTATAACAAATGCATTGGGTGGCTATAAAAGTGTATCCAAAGATATTAGATTACATTTTAGGTAAATACCCTTCAATTAAGTCGGTGAGGTATATGATATTTACACAATATAGATAAAATCTACATATTTTATCTAATAATTTCACTAATAAATAAATATATGGGTATCTAAGTTAACACTCTTAAATAAAAGAAATGTAATATAGGGTACTCACATAATAAAGGAATTGGAAGAAAATCATGTTTATGAATATTGTATGATTAGGAAAGTTTAAATCAGTAATATATTTATATGAGTTTAATACCCCATTATAATATAATAGAATTTAGAGTGTATTTCATTAAAATTAATTTCCTTTTAAATAAATTATTTTTATATATAGAGGAAAATGGAAGTGTTGTTACAAAAGAGTTTTTAGAAAAATATTTTTAACATTATTATAAAAGAAGAAGTTGCGAGTAATTTTCAAAATGGTGAAGTGATAAAATTTTAAAAATATTAATTTTAAAAATATACCTCAATAATGGAGCCTTGAAAATACATAAATATTATTTTAATTAAATTTGTATTGCAAGATCAAACAAATGACCATGGAAGGGAGAAAATTAATAATTTATTATATCCTTATAGATACTAATATGTAAAAAGTGATAACATAACTTGCTTTTTAAAAGAGGGTAAAAGTAATATTAAGGCCAAATGAGATAAGAAACAATTGGGTTTCCATATATAAAGTAGAAAATTGGTAGGAAGTGTAAATATGGACATGGATGAGAAAACATTGTTAAAGTGGTTAGGAATTATTCTTAACAATGATATAATTTTTTAGAATAAAATCCAACAAAGTAAAATCTTTTAATTTAAAAGTAATTTTCACCCATAGAGGAATAGAATTTACCATTAAATAAAATCTTAGGGTGGTATAAATCAATCATATAATAAATAATTTCAAGAAGAGGCATTATAAATAAAGAAATGAGGTTTGAGGTATCAAAATCCATTCATACTTTAGTAACATGATAATCAAAAGAGAATGAGTGGTAAATCATGAAATATACATTTAAATATCATAAAATGGAATATATTTATAATAAATTAAATAAATACAGTAGTTAATACACTATTTAAACAAAAAAAGATGTGCAATATCAAATATGTCTCATGGATTTGAAAATTCAGATAAACAAAACCCTTACATTATCATTATCTTCTGAATCGAAAACTCGTGAAAGGTGGAACATGAGATGGATTTATATACCCAATATATTTCATGAGAAATTATGTTAAAATAAATCCATATCCCATAAATACATCATAAAAAAGTAAATACATGTTGAATATGCATCATATCTCAATAATAAAAAATTGAGATGCAAAAACCCTTATGAACATCATAATTCATAAAGTTGGTAACATTTGAAAAGGAGATTTAGGGATAGGAATGTATATTCCTATAAAATAAAGATTAAATTAAATATAATAAAATCATATGGAATAATATACACATCTTATATGAATAAATTTCAAGAAGAATAGCCATATCTTGATTAATGAAAATTGAGTTTACAAAAACCCTTACCTTTAATCCCACTTATCTAAATAAGCTCTAACATCCTATATAAAAAAATAACTATCTTAATCACAGATTTCAAAACATTATTAATACCTATATCCTTTTACAATATTTATTTATAATCACTTATTAAAAATATATTATTTATTTATATTCTATTTTCATTATTATAATATTACTACCTTTGAGTGTTTGTTTAGTACGAGTTTCATAATGATGGTGTCGATTATTATTTATAGATAAAAATTTAATCATTTGGATATCATTAAAGGTAGTTTAATATATTTTTTATAATGATTAATAATTTTCTAATTATATTTCATATGTATTTATGTTATGATCTGTGATGATGAAGTTGGGGATGAGCTTCTTTTTGTAATTTTCATGAACGTAGAGTGGTATCTTAAAAAATGGTTAGATATAACAATTACCATTACAGAACTGGAAAAAATAATTATTTAAATATTATTTTATAATATCATTATTATTTATGTTTCTTCATTTACCCATTATATTTATTGATAGCATCGTTCATGTAGTTTGTTTAACAGATTGAAATGAGAACAAGATATAATATATGGGTGAGTATGGTTGAGAGAGTTATTATTTTAGAATAATATCATTATTACATAGCCATAATGATATTATTTATATTTTTAAGGTGTTTAATTATACTTTTAGAGATTTTTATAAACAATAAAATACTATATAAAAAAAGAATACAACACTTTCATGGAGGTGGTAGTCCGCACATACGTACGGGTGACACATTAGTTTACATATAACTTAGAGTAGTTATGAATTGGTTTATATTTTAATAATATTAATAATTTTTTATATATCATATTTATTCAGTATATTCACCCTTTTTACCATCCATATAAGGTGGTTATGTAAAATGGATAGCATCGCTTTTGGAGGTGGTAGTTCGTATGTAACGAAAGTGACATTTTGATTTTTCAAATGATTGGGAGGAAGGTAGAAAATAAATATTCCATTAGTATCATACAATTTTAAATATTAATAATATTTATGTTATAATAATTTAAGGTACATAATATGTATTAGGGGGAATAATAATAAAATAATTAATAGAGCTCGGTTGAGAACATTACCTCTCCCTTTAGATGTTCTCCCTTGGGTAACACCTTAAGGATCCATGGAATAGATATTTAGTAAGGCTAAGGCTTCTAAAATGTGTTGAGGGAGTGGGGTAGAGACTATGTAATGGTTTTGGTCAAGATAATTATTTATAATGAGTAGATAAATGTTGTGTAGGTCTGCTTATTTTTAGATGAGAGTAATGGTAGTTTTATAAACATAACTTTTTATTATCAAGAGAGGACATGTTTCATATGGAATGTGGAGCCAAAATGAACAATAATGGGTTGGGTGATGATTTAAGGTTCAAAATTCCTCAACCATTCATTTTTACACATATTTTAAAAAAATTAATTCTTTTACTCTTATATTTTCACTTTTACCATTTTTAGTTTTTACTGTGGTAATTAATTTTTCACCAAAGTAATTTATTTTTAATAAAAAAATATAAAATCGAACTCATTAAATAATTTATACCTAATGAATCTAAATTATAAAAGCATTTTAAAAAATATATATTTTTATGAAACAATAATTTTAACATTAACGCAAGTAATGTGTAAATACTTGTTTCTTAGAAGAAGTGTATTTTTAAGTATAAAAGTTATGATTAGGAAAATATTATAAATGTTATTGATTTAAATGAAATAAATTAGTTTATTATTAATAAAATTTTAGTGATATGAATTTAAATGAAATAAAAATCTAAATTTCAACTACTGAAAACTTTATTAACAGAAAAAGACTAAAAAAAGTTTTTAATTAGAAAAATATTGGTTAATTTTACAAATGATAAACATGGGTTTTAAAAATTATACATCATAATTTTAAATAAATAATTTCAGTTAATAATAAAATTTATCATGAGAAATGTTTTATAATTTTTTAAGTTATACTTACTTCTTGATACAATGATGAATGGTTCTGATTTAGTAAAAAGTGTATTTTTCACTATTTACCTAAAAATAAATTGTTTCAAAAAGCTCCCAAAAATTCATCCTAACATAATTTTCACATTATGAATTAAAATATTATGTTAATTAAATCAAACTAAAATTCTAAAATTTAAAAATATAACTTTTAAATGAAAATACAAAATATAAATAAGAACCGTTTTTTATGGATAAAAAGTTATTTTTAAACAGTTAGTGTTCTTAATATTACATCATATCAATTTATAATTTAAATAATGATAAGATATTATCACATATATAGAAATAATTTAAAATTTTATAATTAATTTATTAGGATAAAATATATGAAGCTTCTAAAAAAATTATTTGAGAATGAATAATCCTTTTTAATATTAAACCATATTAATTTTGTATCCTTTAAATGTAAGATTTTTTAGTTGATTAATGTATTTTTATTTACTATAGGTTTTAATATTCCTTTAATTTATTAATAATATTAATATAATATGTTTTGTATCATTTTAGTTTGTTATTATGTGTGAAACAAGATGTTGAACATGGTATTAATTTAAAGAGAAATATATTTCAAAATCTTAGGGGTTTTGTAAGGGAGTCAAAGTAGTGATAAAATAAAGGATAATTAAGGTTAAATATGGGGTTTTTTCTCTATTTTATTTCATTATATATTCATTTTTATTTTTATTTTCTACTTTCATTTATCTAATCACATTTTTTCCAACTTTTAAAACATAAAAAACAATTATAAGTGTACGGATGGAGATACCCTAGTCCTAACTCCATTAGAGACTAACTTGTGACCAGCTTTCTAGTATATAGGGGATTATAAATTATAATTTTCTACCCCATAAATAAAAGTTCTATCACTCACCAAGGTAATTGTGTGATTAGTCCATGAGGTTCTACTTTATGAACATGGACATGAAAATTATGATGTATGGCCTGGGGGAATACATCACTATAGAAGTGAGTCTCGAGAGGGATGTATTGATCCTAAAATAGTAAATCCCCATTTAGAGTTTATTTTAGTGATGGATGTGATGTGATTATTGATGTTATATGAGAATTAATTTTTTTTCAATAACCATTCAGCATGAGGAGTAGTGGGTTATAGTTGTGGGATAGTATTTAGGCAGGGTGATTCCCATGATTGTGATTTTATGGACATTTGTGTTATCATAATGCACTAATCAACCTGAGGTATAAATAGACATTAGTCCTATCATTTTGGATGGTTTATAGAGGATCTGATACATGCATTTTGTCTTGATTAAGATTACGTGGCTAGATAGTGTGAGGCTATACCCAATACTATTAAGGTCTAACCTATTATGGTATTCTAAGGATATATTCAAGCCTGCATTAAGTGGTGTGAAAAGATTAGGTTCACTGCAAACTTGACTGAGATATTGATATTGGTGATATTTTTTCCCATAAATATTGGTGATAAAGTTATTAAAATTTCCTGGATTAATGATTGGTGATACTTCATTCACCCTAGAATGGTGGGATTTTCCACATTATATTTTTATTGGGGGATACTCCATTCACCATTAGGTATATTTCATTCACTATAGAGATATATGAGATTCTATAACTCCATTGAGATAAGTGATATTATATTAACCATATAGAGGTTTGATTTTCTACCTCCATTAAGATAGGATATATTCTATTCACCACTGAGTGGGTATGATAACCTATCCTTTTTGAGAAAGTTGATATTATATTCACCTTAAGATATATTTAATTCACTGTTAAAAGGTTTGGGTGTATTAATAACATATTATAATTGTAGTTTAGTGATATTACATTCCCCATGGTTAGTTTTGTGCTCAAAATAAACACATCAGGATTATTCACTATAGATAATTAATTCTCCACCTTGAGATATGAGTGGATGAATTTCTAATCCAATTCCAATAATTCTTTATATTTTTATGGATAATCATTTCAAGGTGGTTGTTCCTTATTGTTGTGATCATCCCATAAAAAATTCAATCCCATTATAGTACTATAAAATTTTGTATACGTTTACTTCTAGGGTTTCTTCTTGTGTACCCGATGGTTTGACATTTGTATACTTGTATGTGTTTACTAATTTAGTATTATGTTGTATATTTATGCATAGATATGTGGGATATTATTTGGGTAACCATTTTTAGTGAACTATTAAACTTTATACTCACACCATGAACATGCACCTTAGTGGATGTTTTGACCATATATTGACATCTAGGTCAGGGTTAGGGGATTAGAAGTAGGTGAGAGAGCTAGAGAAACTCAGAGGGGATGTGAAGATAGGTTTGAGATATATATGAGGAATAATTTTTAATTCTCCTTTGTTATCTTATTTTCAGTTTCTTTTTGAATTTTATATGATCAACCCATTGGAAAATCTTGCATTGAGGTATAAATATATGATTTCCATGAGTTCCATTTTTTCATAGCCTAGTGATTGTTATTTATCATGAAATATTTCCATAACAATTATATGTTTTCCTCTATTTTTATACCTATTATGGATGTTTATATGATTTATGTGTTATTTTTTCCTTGATACAGAATGTATATTCTCCCCATGAGTTATTACTCATCCCTCTCAATAAGTTTTCAACTATGGGAATATGTGGAGGTTATACTGAGGTCACATAATTCATCAAATTAGATATTATAGATAGTGACCATTCTAAGGATGTTACAAAGTCATATCAAAGAATTATTTAATTTGTCTTACTTACTTGGGCTTAGTGGATAGAGTGAGGAATGGTCAATACTTGTGATAGAATTTTTATTCATTACTAGATAGAACAAGTATGGTTTAAATACATGTTTCTTGAGGTTTGGGATTGTTGTTATTGATTTTACTTGTTATAATTGAGTTTATTTTAATAATTTTCAATGCCATGGTTATGGTTTATGGTTTTACTCTTGGTATAGGGTGTAAAGAGGCATGAATACATGCATCATACTTAGCATGTTGTTTACATGGCATATATGATTATATATGATTGAGAAACTAGTTATGAAGAATGAAAGAGTCTTTGGTTATTTAATATTTCATCAATAACTTAGTTAGTGTCTTTATGAATAACTTACCGGTACCACTCTATTTAAATAATCCTACTCTATGGTGTATTCCTTGATAAAAATTATTTGAGGGAAATGTCATAAATATTTTTACATTATTGTGATTATGATCACTCGAGAGTGAGATGTTTGGGTATAAGGATACCTTGTATGGATGAAACCCTAGGATGGGTGGCTATTCTTTGGATGAATTGATTTGTATAAAAAATATGCAAATAATTTCTTCATTAGTTGTAAACTGCTGGTGTATATAGTTCATATACTAGGAGATTGATCCTAGAGATGATGAGATATGTCTTAATATAGTGGTGAGTCAAGTGTGTAAGATGAGTAGAAGGGTGTTTAACCTATTTATTCTCGGCATTGGTTTTTATATAGAAGGGTATCATGGGAGAGAGTGATTAGCCCAAACATGTGGATTCCTTTAAATATGAGAAGAATGGGATGATTTTTTGTGTAAGGGTAATGGCATATGGTTGATGTGTGATCATGTTTCAATATAGACATGAAGGATTCCTTATGTGTGTATTAGTTATAAAAGTATAAATTTCACTTTGTATGAGATTTTATTGACATACATGGGAGCAAATATTATCTAATTAGGCTTGTGAGTCTAAGATCAATAGTATGTGACTCAAAATGGATTGAGTTAAACTCTATGGTAGGGTAACACTAGGTTTTATTCATTCTTAGAAATATGATTTAAAATAAAGTGGTGGATGTGGTGCACCATTGTGATAGTGGTTTCTAGGTGTTCTCTTTTCATAGGTAAAAGAGAGTAGGATTTCACACTATCATGGGGAATATGCAATTTTATGTCATAAGATCAGCATGATGACGAGATTAGTGATTAGTTAGGCACTATGATCCATGGATATAATGTGAGATGTCCTAATTAAATAATGATAAAAACCTCATGAAAAATTATATAATGATACAGTAATTAGATTTTATTATTCATCATAGGGTTATAGTCAAGTGATGATATTCTAGTTGGTTTTAGTGGATTATCTCACATAATGTGTGGTCGGGTATAATAAAACCCATGGAAAAGAGTGAGATTCCTTATTTTGGTCATGAATAAAATAAGTAAGTTAACCCTTATGCCGTTAAGTCATGTGTGAGTTCGAGAAGTGGTTTATCTAGGAATATTTTAGTATTTGTTTACTATTTAGAACTAGTGGATGAGGGTGAGACTAGTGTGTGATATGGGAACATTATAGTGTGCTATTGTAAAATAACCAAGGGTTCATGATAGCTATGGTTAAGCTGAGATAGTTAGATAATATGGGAGATGGGGTATGGCCTCTTAATAGTAGTGAAGTGTTACGATACGACCATTATTTTGAAAGATGTTGATAATAAGAAATGATAGGGATGATTATTGAGGAATCAAGAGAGTGATTTAACTATGGTGAATTGGGAATTGGCGAAACATTTTAAACTAATAATAAAATTGTGTGGAGTATGCAATAAGTTAGAATATGAGATTCATGTGGTAGTGAGTGAGGTATTTTTTTAATCATAGATATCAATTATGACTCAAGTGTTTCATTTTTTGATAATTAGCTATGTCAAGTAGTTTTATTATATAGAATTATTATAGTTATAGACCATATAGTGAGTATTATGGGATGGGTCAAATATGACATAATAAGTGGGACTCATAAATGTTAGAATCCGACTGATAGTGGAATTCAGTTAGGTTAATTCTCATTAAATTAGGATTAAACCAATTCAATAGTTGAAATTGAGTAATCCATTACTTAATATTGAGATCCTTATCATGAGTGGATTTATATTAATGTCAAGTATGACAAGCTTGGTGAACTCATACTAGTGATGGTTGATGTTTCATGATGATGCTCTAATGAAGTGGTCTGGATAATCCTGATGGGTATAGATATATGAGTGTGGGTAATGATCTAAGATAATTAAGTTATTTAAATTTTTGGTTAATTTAATAGTATTGAAATTCAAATAATTTTATTTTAAGACGATCGAGTTAGAAATATTAGTAATTGTGTGAGATTGTGATGATTAGTTTAATAGAGTGAGGCTTTGTCTGTCAGAAAGAGACTCAAATAGAATATGGAAAAATATAGTGGGAATGATTAGGAGGGTACTATAGTAAATTTTAAATTGGGAAAAAATATATTTATAACACAAAATATCAAAATTTGGAGTTAAATATTAGTGATTAAGTAAGGCATGAATGTCGTTGGGATTAATGCATAATTGGGAGTTACTGATTTTAGTCAGTTCTACAATGAGTCAACCGTCAAGTGTGAGAAAATTCATTTTAGATTGGTATTGGATGGGGTGTCTCACATATGATTAATAATGGTGAATAAATTATGGATCAATACATGTATTTCAAGGGATAAATAATATATAGGATGGAAAAAAGTTTAATGATTTAATAGTTTGGATAATTTTATTAGTTTGGGTGTAGAATCAACATGAATATAACTTATAGGAGTCTGGGAATAAGAAATCAGGTTTGAACTTAATGAATGAAATGGTTTAATATAGATATATTAGGATGATTCTTGAGGATAATAAATCATATGGTGGTGAGTTTTTAACTAACCACACCATTGGATGTTGGTTGAACTAGTGAAAAGATAAACTCCAATGAAACTGAATGTGGGGTGGATTTTAATTTTTTAGGAAAAACTAAATTTTTATCTAGCATGAATTTAATATAATTTGGGTATGGATTTTTTAGAGGTTTTTAGGAGTTTTTATGGTATAAAAATAAATTAAATGATGGTAGAGTGTCTAAGAGAAATGTTTTCCATAATGAACCAGAAGTGATCTATTAGTGTGATTAATCATTTAAAATCCCAATAAGTACAAAGTAGTGGTGTACTAAGAACCCAGTGAGGTATCTATATGGACAAGGATACCTTAAATAGACATTTAATACCTACTGATGGTATACTAGGTAACTGGTATTCCTAGTAATGATTTTTAAAGGGTGAACAATAGTTATTTCTCCCTCAAAATTTATAAACCCCTTCAAGGTATTTTTCACCAAACTGGACCATATATAGGTGAGCCACTTGTTCAATCCTCTCATACTTCTTATTCTTCTTCAACCATGATCAAAATTGTTTAGGAAAAATAATCATGAGTAATTAATGTTATTTCTTCTCATTTTATTCCTCCTTCCTTCTTTATACCTCCTTTGATTTGGTGTAGTTAGAATTAGTGATTGGATGATGATTCCACTAGAGAATTGTGGAGTCATGTAACACTCATGAAGATTTTTTATTCTATGGATAGATTATTATAAGGGGTAAACAATACACATTTTTTATCACTAATTCTATGGATTATATTTTCTAGTGATAATTCCTTAGGATTTCACTAGAATCATATTAAATTAGAGAGAAATTTTAGTTGATAATTTAAGTATTTGGACAATAATAGGTTTAGTAATGTTCCATGGATTCTATACAACTTGTGGCTAAAATTTTTGGTGAGGTTACACCGCTGGATGAAAATTTACACTATTATCCTAATTTTAGTAATAATGGATTAATTATAGAAACCAAATATAAATTAATTATAATTTATTGGATTGTGATTTTTTTGAGATAATAACTTAATATTCCTCATGGTGATCAAAGATACATGATCAATATTTCATAAAGTGATGTGCATTGCTTAAAAATGGGATAACTCTATATCCTAGTAGGTGATCCACAATTTTACCCATTTTATATTTGTTGTATATGTTATGTAATCTAACAATCCTAACTCTAGATACCCAAAGGATATAGTCATTTATTACATTATAATCTTCTAGAATCAAAATCATAGTAGTCTCAAGTGACTAGATTCATATTTGATTTTTACATTACATATGAAATATAAATTAAATCAATAAAAATCACATAAAACATTATTATTAATACATTTTATATCCATAGATCACATGTATCATTCTCCACTATTTCATTGGAAATGGATAAAAATAATGGGGTGATATCAAATGATCTATAAGGGGTAGCATATAGTGGAAGATAATATCTAATAAGTATGAAATAAATAATATGGTTGGAATAAAATATATAAATAAATTCCATATAACAAAGTAAAAAACATACAAAATCAAAATAGATGGAAATAAATAATCACATGGATAAAAATAGTAAATCACATATTGATGTAATGTATAATCATGTACATCATAACCAAACGGTCAAGACATCAAACATAAATAGGTAGGCATGCACCAAATACACAAACTAGTTTCTCTCATGAGACTTAACAATGCATTGAGGGGAAATATAATTCTAGGACCCACCCATCACTTAATATGTCCAATTAATTAATTATATGAAAGGGATGATTGAAAATAAAATACCCAATAAAAAATCATTAGTCTTCAATAACTATCTATATTGAAATAATAAGTGTATGTATTTTTTAATATTTATGAACTCAATAAATGGAATGACATTCTAAGTGAATACCCATCAATATAGATTGATAAATATTTATATTTCACGCCATATAGGGTAGAAGGTATACAATCAAAATAAAAAATAAATAAAATATTGAAATATTTGGTGATATATAGAATATAGAATGTGGATGTGGATAAAAAAATATAATTCCAAGATAGATATGGGGGTGATAGAGAATATAATCACAAGAATGAGAATGAATATGAAAGAGCCTTCAAAAAATTAAGGTATGAAATATAAATACATAAGGAAAGAAATAAGATAATGAATTTATTATAAATAAGTATGAAATGATAAGGTATACATTCAATATCTATATTAAAGTCATATAAGAGATGATATAGAAATAATACTTGAAAAGAATTGATATTTGGAAAGAAACCCTTGAAAAAAAGTAAGTTATAAAATATATATCCATAAATTAAGAAATTACATCATAAATTAATAATAAATTTATATAAAATAGTAAGGTATATATTAAAAAACATGAATTTGAGTCATATAAAATAATATAGAGAAACAATACTTGAAAACGGTGGAGATTTTGAAATAAACCCTTCCCTCGATTTCCGACTATTTTCAAATGCACTTATAGCCTCCTAAAAAATTAAATTATATTTAATAATTAATTTATTCAAAACCTATTTCAAATTTAGTTTATATTTATTATTCCTTTAAATTTATTTATTATCATTTATTATTCGTTTATTTGATTACTTTAGCTTCTATAGGTTTTGAGGGTGTTTGATTTATAGTTCCAAAACAACTTTGATATAGAGGTAATGGTCTAGAACCATTATCGAATGGTTCTATAAGATCCATAGGTGTCAAAGTATATTTATTATTTTATTATATAAATGAGATAGTTTAATAGTTTAATAAATAGTTACAAATCTCAGAATCTTCCTTGGTAAGCTATCTTTAGATGGTTATGATTGTTTTCATTTAATATCCTTAACATCAGGGTTATTATATCATTCAAAAACCATAAAAATGATATTATATGATTATTAATGTTATATTAAATAATAAAACAAATTATTAAGAACATATATAGATTTAATAAGTGAAAATAAATTGTCATCGTCCACTTAAGTACATTAAAATCCCCATGATGAACGATGTTTTCTTAAAATATTTTTAAATAAGGGGGGAAATAATAAATTATAGAGTTTTTAAAAAAAATCATAGTATAATTAAAATAATATTTTTAATATATTTTTAGTTATTACTTATATTATATAATAGGAAATATGGGAATTTAAAAATAGAATATATATACTTTTTAAAATACATATTTCGACCTAGTAACTGCTTATGAAATTTTTTCAAAGAGAGGTAATGAAAATCCCATCATCAATAATGGATTCATTCTATGTTAATACCTTGATAATAAATACATATAAAAAAGCAGTTTTAAATTATTTTTAGGATAAAATAATCTCAAATAAGAAAGGAAGAGAGACTTGGGAACCCTTAACTTTTTCTATATGTTGCCTCCTTTGGATTGAGTCTAAGGCCTTTGGAGGAGGATTTTTAGTTACAAGAGAGCCTTAGGGATTTGTATATGGGATTTTAGTTATGTATTTGGGTAGATATTTCTAAAGTGAAAATATTTTGGGGGTGAGGAAAAAGTGATTTTGGAGGGGTGCTTATATAGCCCAATGGGAGGGGTATTTTAGAGTAATGTATTGATTATGTTATAATTTAGACAAAAAACAATGAATATTGTTCATAATCATGACTTCTAATAGTCTATTACATGATAAATAAAGTTAATTTTACATTTATACCCATAAAAAATAAAAGTAATCTTTTAATTACTTAATTAAACTTAAATAAATAAAAATTGCTTTTATTAGAATAAAGTATAACTTAGGATTTAAAATTTAAAATATAGGTTTACGAAATCATATTATTATTTTTAAATTAATTATTTTAATCATTAAATAAATTTTAGTTAATAAAAAAATATAAATATTTGAGTCATTTTTATGTCTTGATGTTGTCATAAATCTTATAGTATTCATAAAAACTATATTTTTTACAATTCACTAAAAATTAATTTGTTTATAAAAATATAAAAAAATATCCCATATATAACTTCAATGTGATGATTACAAAAAATGAATACCGTTTTTTCATATTCATGTTATAAATATTAAAATTTTAATTTTTAAATAAAATCATAAAACACAAATAAAAACAATCTATATTGGATAAATTTCCGTGAACCAACACTGGTTGTCCTAACCCAATACCTGATATGGCCTGTGAAAAAACCCTTAGGTGAGATCTTAATCACCTCAGTCTAGAATATAGTGTCTGTTCATTATAATACAACCCATGTGAAAATAATTTCACCCTAAAATAATAATATAAAAGTATCATAATCAACCAATAATATAGCATGGTGTATTTATACGTTGGACTTCCATGCATGTAAAATAAACAGTACCAAATAAAATAAACCAACAAAATAGGTCATAAAAAAAATTAACAACCAAAACTCAAGTTTAAAATATAAATACAAAAATCCATCATAATATATAACAAGATCTAACATAGAATAAACCTAATATATAAATAAAATAGTTTTCTAACATGGTTAATGCAAGAACCTACCAAGACTAATCATTAACATGAGATACCAAAATATAATCTCCATGTGATCCATTATCACTCACCACATACAAAACATTAATCAGCAAACCAACATTAATAAAATTTAATATGAGATAAAAACATGTGCATTTTCAAAAACAAATTGAGCTATATACACAAAAAGATGTGTATTTTGGGTGTGAACTAAATAGGCCCAGTATGATTTCACAAAAGAGTATATGAAATTAATTTTTCAAAACATTTAATAAATGATAGTTTAAAAAATATTTATAAAAATAATTTTTTCATATGAGGGGAATAAAGAAAAAAAGTAAAGTAATTTTTCTTGAATAAAATTTCACTTATTTATAAAACAATAGTAATATCAACTTAGAAAAGATACTATTAAACTTATAAGGATGAAACAAACTTTCTTTTCAAAATATTCCATTTAAAATCCATTTTTATAAACCAAAGTATGAACCACAACATTGAAAATAAAACCACCTTAAACCATATTATGAGAAATTCCATGTTATTAAAAATAAAAACAATATCATTTCCTCTGTCCAAGCCTTTTAAAAAATTAACCTTCTCAAAACAAGTTTAAAAGTAAACTAAAATGCAATTAAAAGTAAAAACACAACAAGAGGTAATTATCATATTAATAAATCATATATATATATATATATCAAAAACACTAAAAGTTGTTCCATAAGATCAATATGAGAACAAGGGGATAAAAATAAAGTGTATAATGGGTTCCCCAAGATAAATTCATTAAAAATAGAATAAGAATAATGAGAAATTCCTTATGTCATAACATGAGATGATCCTAATAATACTAAATTAAAATCGAATATTACCCTATATTTAATTCCTAAACATATAACCACCTGAATTAATCTCTCTACCCTCATTGAGGAAACTCCCCTATCTAAGGTATATAATACATTGCGGGATACTATCCAATACAGTAATTTAAGCTAGTGCAACACAAATCATGATCTCCTACTTAGCTACTCTGGTTCCCATGACATAACCAAAGTGAATTTGAGAAACAAATATAGAAAATATCATCATATAAATAATACATAAATAATGATCAATAATTATACATCACCTCTATTAACCTCTCAATAAATATCCACTTTCACATCATCCATGCACCACTTATATCAATTTGATTCATCTAATAAATTGAAAAAACATGCACAAGGAATAACACAAAGGGGAACAAATGAGGGTCTCACAAAATTAAGGAAACACTTTAATAATGTACCAATTGTGCCTTTAAAATTATCTTTTAAGGATAATATATAAAAACATCCATGACAAACACACTATAGAACCCTTTTTAACCAAGATCCTAAAAATACTTTTGACCAAACATGGAAAACAAGTTATAAGAAACCCTTTAAAAATAAAAATTTGGAAACAATATTTATAACCCATTTAGAAAATAATACATTCCTATTTTTAAATCAAAATGGAGTCAACTAACTCCTTTGTTTTTAAATTTTATCTAAAAGAGACTCTTAATAATTTTCATAAACACTTAGCATGCATAATAAAACAATCCTTAAAATAAAAAATTAGAAATCTATGAAAATACCTTTTATGTTAAGCATAAAAATTATTTGAAAGGCTATATAAACCCATTATGGGTAGGTTTAAATTGCTATGAAATATATTTAGAGAACTAAATGATTTCATAATTTTTCAAATAAATTCAATTGCATAAAAATACCTACCTCAATCAAGTGTAGTTGATATGAAACTTCAAATACGGAAAGATAAGAATGAGAGAAAGGTTTCATACCAGCAAAAAAATAAAAACTCTATAATTTTAGCTATTCCCTAACCATTAGGGTCATACATCATATCCTAATAGGTTAAAGAAGAAGAAATAATGAGAAAATAAAAAAGAGAGAATGAGAATAATAGAGGAAGAAAGAGACCTTGACCTTTAAGAAACATATAATGATTGAAGAAAGGGAACCATGAAGCCATAGAGAAGGATATGGAGATCAAAAAAGAAGCCTCTCATATTTCCCAATCTAATGGGAAAGTAAAATTCTTAAAACCCTATTATTAATCAAATAAAAAGTTTAAAATGACTAATTTCAAGTTTCTCACATAGTTTAATTACATGGTTTATGAAAAAAAATGTGGAAATTGTGCGCCCACCACTAGATTTGAAAATTTCCAAACCTATTTACTTTACCCACTTGTTTTACATAAACATAAAGAAACTATGAATCATGGAAAAATTGGCCAAAATTAAACCCTTAAATCCCCAACCCCCTAAAAATCAAGGTAATATATCATATAATAAGTATCTAAAAATAAAACTAACTTTGGGATGTAATAATTCTCTCCATCATTCCACTTTTTACCCAAAAAAATAAATAAATAAAGTAATAATCAATTATTAATCAAACCCCTAATGGCAAAATATAAAAATTCTTAGAGTTAGGTAAAACATAATAAAGCTTCAAGAAAAGGGAACACCTGACTTAAATTTATTCCTAAAGGTCGATGAAATTATTCCTCAAAATAAATTAAGAAAATAATTAAATATCTTTCAAAATTTCCAAGAATAATTCAAATAAAAATCAATATATTCATATCTCAAAGAATCCAAAAGCCTAATATAGGTATCCCCAAAATTTATAATTCATCTAGTATGGTAAAACAATGTATAGATACCCCTTTTTGAAAACACCATCATGATAAACGCATCTTCATAGAACAGAAAAGGATGTGATAATATTCCACCAACAACATCAAACACTCAAGAAACCAATTAATAATTAGTAAAAGGAAATAAAACCTCAAATAATATTCAAATGAACATAAAATAGGTCCAATAAATTCAATAACACCTTATAACATAAAAAAGGTATAAGATATGTAAATCATCATGTACCTTAATAAGAAACAACATGGATTTAACCTTAGGTCAAAAAAAGGTATGGTATGTTATAACGTTTTTCATGGAACATCATCCCATTATGATCCTAATAGAATCTAAATAGGGCACTAGATAGTGTATAATATAATTCAGTGTTCTACTCATCCTAATTAACCTAACTTGCACCCAAGTTTTTTCATGTGAAACTCATTAATTAACAAATATCATTACATGGACCACACCATATATAAACCTAAAATATCTTAACAAACCCACAAGGCATGTACAATACCAAACAGACACCATAAATGATAAGATCAAAAAAAATATACATAAAGAATGAATTAAGAAATAATTACCTCAAAATATTCAGTTTGATCTAAAATCAATGAAAATGAATCCAAAATATCAATAATTACTTAGATCTTGAATGTGTCTGAGATTCCTTCCTTTTCTATTGAAAATTAAAATTAAAAAAATTAAACATAACCCAGATGTCTACATTGAAGAAAGGTCCTCAGTGCTCTCAATAAATAATGATTAGAGTGCACAAGTTCCCCACATTGGAAACATACATGAGTTATATTCTTATTATGATAAGTAGAAAGGATATAAAAATATAGGGCCTTATCAAACCAACATTCTATATCAGGTCCATCTTGCCTTTTCTCATCAAAATATTGAACATGATTACTCATGTCAGGTGTAATCGAGGAATCACCCCTCACAAGTTTTTGTGTCTGATCAAATTCCACTAGCACAGACCTTTTTAACGCTTTCTGATAAGATGTTAGGCTATATTAAAATACAACTAATATAATAATTATTCAAATACCTCTATCAAATAATCAAGATCTCAATATATCATTCATAACTAGCTCAGTATAAAAGAACGCAAACTTAGATAGATTATCATTGTAGTCATTCAACATTTGAACAACTAGATGGAGACTCAAAATTCAATAGCTTTATCCACCCTTATATTCATCAGATAATTACACTGATTGACCGTAATCTTAAATAATTATTAATTCATTTTATCATTTAGTTTATAATGAATAATAGAATCCCACTACATTTATCATGGGACATTAAAAAAATACTGTAATAGTGTTTACTTTCAAGAAATTAAGAGTTTATAGAGAATTAAATATTCCTTTAAACCTATCTAACTACTCTTTAGCCTAAAACTTACTAAGTATAAAAATAAGTTTTTTTATATTCTTTTACACTTGTTTATTCAATGCAATTTTTCCCATTTTTCAATATTTAAGCAGGTGGTGTTAGATAAGTAAGGGGGGGGGGGTCTGAAACTAATTTAGGATTAATTTAGAACCTATTTTGAGTTTTTAGAGTCTTTTTAAGGCCCATTTTTATGAATCTGTTAATAAATTTTGTATGTTTTTCTTTTCAATTTTAGAGTATTTTTAGGATAAGAAATTGAGCATTAACTACTAACCTACATAGTTAAAAAAAAATATATTCTTGTTTTTAGGGATTAAATAACATTGAAATTGTTTAATTTACATGATTATTGAGTTAATGTTTTACTATTTTCATGGAAATGCTTATTTTAGAACCAGGTAAATGAATGTGATAGAAAAAAGTTTAGTGGAATCAAAATTATATCATAACGAAACTAGAAATATGAACTAGATATTAGGTAACTTTTCCTTTGTGAAAATGAATACCTCATGGAAAAAAGATAATGAAATCATAAAAGTCCTTTGAAACTAATTTAAAATATTAAATTGGGACCCCACATGAAGTTATGAGAGAATTATGAACTGGTTTTGTTAGTAATAAATTCCATTTTTTAAATTGAATATGTGATTTACACATACCATGGTTAAGAAAACCTCTATAGGTCCATAATTATCAAAAATGAATTTATTTAAGTGAGGGGAATATTGAAACTATATTAATAAGTTGAAATTGAATTATAAGAATTTAATTTATATTGTATCAAGGAATTTTGAAATAGATCTTGGGTGCAAGGAACATTGGAAAGATGAATTTACAAATGTTCCAGTTATTAAAATCTTAATTCCACAAAATTCTATTTTTTCACTTCTTGAATAGGACATTTACTTAAAAAATCAATAATATAGTGAGTTATAATCATAGATGGGTTATTTTATTATCAATAATTAGTGAATATTTTTCTCATTTCTACTTTGTGTGTTTGTAATTAGGAAGGATAATTTTTTTGAATTCATTATATTTCCTAGGAGTGAAATAGTGTAAGTGTGTGGGAGTTCATAGATAAAATACTTTTAAAATTTTAATTTTTTTAAATATAATTAACCCCATAATTTTTATAAAACTTTG
Source organism: Viscum album (assembly GCA_963277665.1). NCBI lineage: Eukaryota > Viridiplantae > Streptophyta > Magnoliopsida > Santalales > Viscaceae > Viscum > Viscum album. Next base: position 633,744,950 of record OY728146.1, on the reverse strand, counting down.
AAATTGGCATATATTTATTACTTTTAAAAATTGACAGTTTTATTTCTAAATGGCTCAAATCGTGATTTTTAGTGTTTTATTCGTTTTTTGTATAAATTTAATAGTCCATACATATTTCTTTTATTTATAAAATTTTAAAGTATTATAAATCTAATTTTCATTATATAAATTCTATTATACAATAAAGTAGAAAAAAACCTCACTGGTTTCTTTTTTTCATGGGATGTAGTTCAGAAGATGAAAATGAAAATTGGGCAGTATATAAGACGTCCCAGTCATTTTTTAAGACTTTGGTTACTCTGAGCATAATACTTGATCTATTCATATGAATTTAGAGTTTTCATGTAAGAATATATGAATAATGTAAAAAATTTTATGAGCCACTATGTCAAACATTTACAAGTATAGTATTACTTCAGATACCATGTAATACTTTCACATAGGACTTCCTAGTGGTCATGTAAGACTTCAGGCTGGCCTTTTGAGTTTTCATGGGTTTCATCAGAATTCAACCACTGCATCAGACTTTATAAATTCCAAAATAATTTTTGATCCTCTTAGTAAGTATTATTCTATAACTTTAGACTTACTACTTTGCTAAAATTTAAGGAAGAGAATAAAAAATAAAAAATTACAAGAATAGGAAAGGCTCAACCTAAAATCAAAATTCATTTATCTGGATTTACCAAATTAATAAATTATTCTATAAGAGTTCCACATGGAACACTTTTAGCTTTATAATGTTATAATGACTATGGGATGATTTTCCCAAAAGGATAATATTTGAGAGATGCCCAACTATTGAAATGTTGACCCTGGGTTGAGGAACATGGAATCCATCTGAGGAAGAAGGGATTATTATATCTCATGGAATTGAAAACTAGGAGTGGAGAAAAGATAAGAGTTATACTTATATATATTTCCCCCAATCCATTGACAAATATATCCAATAAAGGGATTTATTTTTGAACATTTATATTTTCAATATTTTCAATATTTTTAATATTTTCAATTAATATAATGTCATTCTTTTTAACCATTCATGTGTTCTTCTTCCCTTATCTTTTCTTTTAATTTTCTTAAATTTGATTCTAAAACTCTTATATATAATTATAGTATAACCTAAGTATATCCTAATGGATAAAATCTATTGAAACTATAGATCATGCATCGAGATTTAATTTTCTATTTTATTCATTATATTTGGGTGATTAAGGTGATGATATTATCTTGATCTCCCTTTCCACCCATTTAATTTCACACTTTTAATACCAATTTACTCTCCCACTATTTAGATTACTAATTTACATTGGGTTTAGTGGTTTTTGTAGTCAATAGAAACATGGTGGTGATCCATTTTAGGAAGTGGTGGGATGATCACTTAGGAGGTTCCTTGAGTGTGATATTAATTTACACCATTTATGCAGTTAATATGTGTGTATCTAGCTAGAAGCATAAAAAGAGTGGGATTAGAGAGTCAAAGTAATGAGAAAATGAAGGATCTCTATGGTTAAATCCATGGGTGTATCCTTTCTTTCATTTCATCTTTTATGAATTTGATTTTTTTATTTCCTTCTTGAATTAATCAAAACAGTTTTCTAATATGATTTTAAATAATAGAAATACAATTATAATTATAAGGATAGAGATACTTTGAGACTAGAACCTTTAGATACAAACATGTGTAAATCTTTCTGCTACATAGGGGATTATAAATTCGTCTTTGATAGGCCGACAAAATGATATCCTTTCACATATAGATGCATCATGTAATTAATTAATTAGGGTATACATTATGATCTATGTCATTGTAATTGTGATGTATAACATGGGGGAATGCATCACTAGATAGGTGAGTGCTCAGAGGGATGGTTTGAGCCTAGTATAATCAATCCTCATTGAGAGTATTAGTTTTGTGATACTTATGATATGACTATTGATGTTAGATGTGTATTAAGAATTGGTTGTGCTAAGAATAATTATATATGAGGAGTAATATTTTATAGCTAGGGGATTATATTTGGGCGAGGTGATTCTCTTGATTGTAGTTGTGATTTTCCAGATGTGTGTGTTTTCATGATGGAACTATCAAACTAATGGACTAATATAGGGCAATCTACGACTTGGGTGGTTTCCATAGGATCTGAGACATGTGTGTTATTGTGATTAGGAGGATGCATCTAGATAGTGTGAGGTTATACCCAATCCTATTAAAGATTCACCTTTTAAAGGATTTTTAGGATGCCATGACCCTCTCCCTCCAATGTTACCCCACCTAGGCTGGCAATTAGGAAAGGGATATAATGACGCCTGAAGCCCACCTTCAATAGGCATCGGGCTATAGACTAGAATTGAGTATATATCAAAAATACACATGGGAGGAATTACCCTCTATATAGTTTAAGGGTTAAGAGATAAGAAGGATAAAAAACCATCCAACACCATGCATAAACTAAAATAAATTCTAATACATGTAATTTAATAACTAAACTGAAATAGATAAAAAAGGAAAACTAAAAGTAAAAAAAGTAAAATAGGTAGAAATCATGAACCCTAGTAACTCTAAAAAACTTCTCAATGGCTCCTCTGAGATAGTAATACTCAACTCAATCACGAACCTTCTCCTACTGACCTGAAAAACGTTCATATATATGTATGGTGAACATAAAAAGTATACTTAGCTGGATCCTCCCTAGAATCTATCATGAAAAATGTGAAATAATAATACTAAATCATAGTAAAGAAACAAAAGGAACTAAGTCATCACCTAAATTAGTATAACTATGTTTTAAATACTCACCATATCTTACTCACCAAGTAATGCATATAAGTAATCTATTTATTATCAAAATCATATATAAAAAATCACCATTATTGTAGTTCCTCCCTTGTTTGTATCCCTCACACCCCAATTCCACACATACTGTTCTCATCCCTTCTATAAGTATGTCATTATAGATGTGAGTCAGGCCTCAAACCTACCAAACTCAGTCTCATGCAGGTCCCAACATCTAATGTTGGCATCAGTCCACATATTCATCCCATCATCATCATCATCCAATCTATAACAAAGTATATTTTTGAAATCCACTATAGCTTGTGCAAATTAATTATACCTCAAGATGTAACAACCCATCCACATACACCTGTGGGAAGCCATGTCCACTAAAACTGAATACAATTATGCTCTATACCTTAAAATATTATAGCCTACACATAAATTTATTGTAAAACCAGGTTCCATTATAGCTTATGTAGGAACTCACCCTATATTATAAGCCGTTATAGCCCAATGTATTCCTACTCATATCTATGTCTAAAGGGTGAGTGGGGTAGAGTGGGAAGTTATCCATATGTTCCCTCTCTATTCTGAATATTGGAGAAAATGCCACAAAAATATTTGATTGTTAGTTTCTCTACCGATATAGGTGGGGAATTGTATAAAATAATAAAATATATAATAATATCATGAAAAACAACACTAGGGTAAATACATAACCTTAGGCTTATTTGCTACTATTATCACATAGGATCCCTGACTACCATTACTAAGGTCTAGATATCAAACAAGCATAAAGGAAACAAGTTCGTTATTAATTAATTAAATCATTCATAAACTAATATAATTACACTATTCATTTTACAAGATTATCATGTTAATCTTATAAAGCCTTGTGTCAACAACACTATTAATTATATCACTTTTTCTCAAGTATGAAACCATTATTATCCAATTAAAAAACAGATTCAAACCAATGCTCCTTGTAAAAACTCGTTCAACTATACCATGGTTTACATTAACACAATATAAATCATTTAGCACCACTGACATCAACAACACCCTATCCCATGAGTTATTTATTTATTCATTTATCATTCATAAATTATCCCAGTACTATAGGACTAAGCCTAGGATACCACATAAAAGGTTTTCACACAATGTATAGTGTTTGACTGCATTGAGCAGTGGGAACCCAACAAAAAAGAACATCTAACCACCTATCTATTTAGAAATCATTGAGAAATAAGTAAAAATTAATGATAAATTACTTATTTGAACTCGTTCAGATTGTTTGGTGTCTCACACCATTGCACATAACATCAAATTTTCCCTCCATCACCTACATAAACCATAACTACAAGGCTCCCAACCCATTACTCATAAAAGGTTCCTAAAAATATAAAATCCATAAAAAACACCACAAGTCCCTATCATCCTTGAGAAAGAATACATGGAAACAAAATAATTTTTATCACTTCACACACATAGGGAAACTAAGTCCATATAACCAAGGCATACAAGCCTTCCACCATAAGAATGGGATAAATTAGACCCAAAGAATTTATCTTTAGAAACAAAACCATTTTAATTTCAATATTGAATTAATCTTTTCATTATTCATAGGTTTTTAGTAATAATAAAACTATAAATTATCATATATTTAAATCTATAGACTAACATGAACATTAATTTAGCATTACTTCGGTATTCTATCAAAAACAAAGAATAACATCTATCAATTACATGCCTCTTACTTTAGTCACGTCATTATAATTATTTATTATTTAAATACCATATTAAGAATAAAATTATCCACAATATATAGATATCACATTATCTTCCAAAATAAGAGGCTATAGAAAAATTACAAGATACGCACATTATCACAAAATCCAAACCATAGATTAACCTTCCTTTAATTATGAATTATTATATTTATTAGTTCAATTAAAAAATTACCCAAAGGATTAAAGAATGATAATATTTCACTTGTAATTTAAATTTAAGATAGGTAATAAATCGCCTACCTCAATATAGAACTTCAAAAACCTCTTTTCAAAATGACACTGGAGAAGTAAACTCTAAAGCCAATCATTAAAAAGAACCATATCGATCTAGATCAAGATAAAATCAATATAAACCCAAGATAAATAATAGAAAAATGCTAATATAATATTATCAAGAATATATGAAGAGAAACAAGGTAAAACTAAAGGGAAAAATATAACTCAGATCTCTATAGATCAATATCTAGAAGACAAGGGTTAAATCTGGTCGAAGGGGATTGAAAGGCCTTTAAAAAGCGCTTATGGTTTCCTAGGGTTTGAGAGAGGGCATGTGAATTAATAGAATCCTAAGGATCTCCAAAACTTATAACCAGGTTGGAAAAGTCGCATTCATAGTGTGAAACACTAATTCACATCGTGAATTCTTGAATTTCCACATCTATAAAAATTTAATTCACCTACTCAAAAATATAGAAAAACCCAATCATGTCATAAATCAATGATTCATACCATGAATTATTTTTGGTATAACCACTGAATTCCACCTCAAAACCCTTCAATGTATAAACCAAAATTCAAGTTTTGGATCACAATTCATGTGGAAAATTCTTAATTCATGCTATGAATTCATCATGAAAAAAACTAACTTTTGATATTAAAACACTCTCTTACCTCGTGATTGGAAAGGTAAAGACATAAAAAAACTAGTCCCTTATATCAAATACCTATAGAAATTTATCATCCTTGAGAATTTAAAACAAACCCAAAAAAGTAAATGGGTTCGAACATCCACCCCTTGAGATACCACTCAATGATATCGTTACACTAATAATATAAACATCCCACCAGAGTAACAAAGTGAATAAACATGAAATATAACCAACTAACCTCAAAAAACCATCCAAATGGATATACCTCTCAAGTGAAAGGCTAAAACAACCATAACACTATGAAAGATAAATGATTCCCATAATACGGCTAAGGTTTTACAAAGCATCCCAACAAGAATCAAATAAAGTATCAATTAAACTTGGAATATTGAGTGTGAATCGGCAACTCCCACTCCCAAGTACTCTCCTCTAAGACAACATGTGACATATGATAGAAACCAAAGGAATATAAATCCCACAATCCACTTTATCATAGTAGTCCTAAATATTAATAATTCATTCCTCAAAGGTCACACCATCCTCAATATCAAGATCAGTTCAATCGATGATGTGATAATAATCATGAAGATATTGGTGGAGCTATGATACATGGAAGGCATCATGAATCTAGATCATTTGTGTGGGTAGTTATAACTAATAATACATAACTCAAACATAAGAAAACACCTTGAATTGTCCAACAAAACAAAGAAAAATCTTACTCCCATGATCGAGACTCCACTACCCACAATGAGGATACAACTTTAAGAACATCTGATCCCCAATATCGAACTCCAGAGGCCTCCTCATATGATCATCATAAGACTTATGATGATCCCATATCATCTCCATTCACTTGTGGATCACTTATACCTTCTTTATCATACTCTACACAAATTCTAGTCAAATAATAACCAACTCTTGACCTTGGTTTAGCACAACAGAGATCAAAAAGTTCATCCATACAATGATTAAAAATATTCCATAAAAATAGTTATGTGATAAATATCATTGTAATAAAAACTACATAAAAGGTAGGTATCAAACCTAACAACCTCCAAAATCTAGAATGCATGGGCACAATATATCTTTAAATTTCTAGATATTCTGCTCTATCTATCCTTCCATTTTTAGATGAATAGTGGTTCTGATTCATAACTAAGAATTAAAATCACTTTGGAGAGCTCTCCATACCCTAAAAGTAAAATAGAGATCATGATCATAGATAAATGTCTTTAGAACCCCATGAAGCCTCACTACCTCTTCTATGTACTATATCAATAAAACCTCCACTAAGATCAAATCCTTAATCATTAGTAAGTGATATGACGTCATAAATTTCCCACTATAACCCATATAGGATTATAAAAACCTTAATATTTGGGTAAAATTGTGAAAAAATCAATCAAAAATTCCACCTACTTACTTTGGGGAACATCAATAGGATAAACTAAAGCACTAGGAACATGATGCTTATCCTTCAACTTCTAGAAAACCAAACACTAAGATGAAAACACTATAACTGAGCACTTTAGACCAAACCACAAAAAGTGATCCCTCATAGCACGATACATTTTTTATAAACCATGATATACATCCAAGGGAGAACTATGGAACTCATGGAGAACCACCTCACGCATCACCAAAGGAATGAAAATATCCCCCTGAAATAACACTCGATGATTTATATCCCCATACTATCCCTCAAGAGAATCACTATAAACATCTTGATCACACTAATATTATAACTTATAATCCCCCAGTATTCCACCACATACATCACTATGGATGACTGTGCCATCACATGGTAAAGACAACCTCTACCATTAACTACTCCCGTATTAAGGTGCGTCTAATCCAACTCTTCCATCACTCTTTAAGAGTTTTCAAACACATTCACAACGCCACCTCATGACTTTCTTCTTAACTAATCCTCTAAAACATTCCCTATACTATGTTTTAGTCCTAAAAGTACTCCATCCACTTTCACTATAATATATTCAAATCATACCAGGATAATATGTACTTCATACCTTTGTAATTTTTGAAGACCGCACAATATTCACCGATTAGGTAGTGTCTCCATATATTCAAAGTGAACACCGCCATAGTAATATCAATGTAATCGGTGGAATAGCTATACTCATGAGGATGTAACTTATGATACCCATAAGTGATAACTTACCTATGTCACATCAACATACAGCCCAAACCAAGACATGAATAATCATAGTAAACCTTGAAAGAAACACACTCTTTTGGTAGATAAAGGATCAGAGAACTGGCCATATTGTCCATAAAATACTAAAAAGTGTCCTAAAACTAGTCAGTCCACATGAAATCCTGGTCCTTTCAAGTCAAATATTTCATAGGAGTTTCAATACAAGAGAAGTTGGGTATTAACAACCTATAGTAACCAATAATACCAAGGAAACATTAAACATATATAACACTCTTAGGGGATACCTAAGAAACCACCACCCCAATCTTCAATGGATCCATGGATAATCTATGTTCATACATGAAATTCCTCATGAAATGGACCTTAGAAGAATAGTAATAAACACTTTTATAGCTTCCTAAAATACTAATGAAACTAATAAACTCCCAACACGGGCCATATATACATTATATGGTCCTCCTCGGATGATTAAAACACAAGGATGTTACCAATAAAGACCACCAAGAACTCGTCTAGAAACTCATAGAAAAGTGTGTTCATTATCTCCATGATCAATAATAGATAATTTTTTAAACCGAACAACATCACAATAAACTCATAATGCCAAGAACAACAATATAATGAATTATTAAAGATATCCTCATCTTAAACTTGAATCTGATAATATATAAACTATAATTTGATCTTTGAGAACTAGATATCTCCTTTAAATCAATCAAATAAATCATCAATCTATGGGAGGGAATAGAAATTATTCACCATCATCTTATTCAAATGGTGATAATCAAGACACAACCACAGGATTTCATCTCCCTTATTCACCAGAAATGGATCTCCCCAAATTGACACAATATACTGAATGAATCCTATATGAAATATATAATAAATCTAAATCTATAGCTCCCAAAACTTAGATGGGGCCATATGATATGAATACATCAATATTAGAGAAACAAATAGTTGTATCTATATCCCAAACTCGATCTCTCATAGAGGGGGTAGTATCATTACCTATTTAAGGGAGACATAAGGGTACTCTTCAATGGTCCTTGGAATCATCTCTAGCTGAACCTCCATAGAACTCATTATCATCCTGAAAAATAAGGAAAATATGGCTCCAACCTTCCTATGACCCACTCAAGAGTCTCTCTCACCAATTAACATCACATGGTCTCCATCAGCATTATAGAATATGATGCACCTACTGAATAAATTCATGATATCCTACACCAAATGCAGCTAATCCATGTTGGGGATGATTTTCACATGAGCCTCAGCCCAATTTGTGAGGACTCTCTATGTGAATCATAAAGACCCAAGTCTGATTCTGTGAAGAGGCATAATTTTTGTTACTATATTAGTACTGTAGTAGGTACTCTAATAGGTAATGTTTGGTACTATAGCAGCCGGGACTATTCACCATCGGGCCACCAGTTTGGGCCTAGAGTTCTTAAGGCATTAGAGCCACTTAGGACTTCGGTACAGTAAGGATTTTGGGCCACCTTATGGCCTTAGGTCCACCTCAAGGCCTTCGGGCCACCTGATGTGCAAATGAAAACTAGACATATTCTATAAGGAACAAGTCCTAGAAGAGGATTCATAGCAAGACATATTAACCATAGCAGAGCTAATGTATTTGGAAGAATGAGAGGGTATGGCAGTTTCCATTGATACGAGGCTTATTCACCTCTACATAGGATAGCTAGACAAACATCCATGAAAATGTGGAGAGCTAATCACAATTCATACGTTGGGGAGGGAAATTTTCAAGTAGTCATGGTCTGTAATGAATTAATTTAAGACAATCAGGTCCTGTAATGTCACGAAGACTACGGGGCATATAAGTGTTCCCCTTCAACCCTTAAAATGGGGATTATAAAAATGAATAGAAATGACGGTCTTCGGTCCATTAAATCATGTTAAGAATGATTTCATATGGTAATATCTATGTACATATGAAATATCCCCAAGAGTAATTATTCCATAACACTAACTCACAGTCTCTCCACACCTCAAAAAAGCTATCTCAACCTCTATGTGGCGTAGTCAACTCCAAAGGAACTAGAAGCATCTCCACTTCAAGTCACAAATAATGTATTAGACACAAGTAGAAAAACACGCTACTGTCACGGACCTATAGAAATAGTTTTAAAACCATGGCTATAGGTGGCTACGACTACAGTTATGTGGCATATAGCCATAGTTTTAGAACTGCGACTATAGGTCATTTTTTCATGGTCTATAACAATGATTTTCAAAACTATGGCTATAACCCACAACTAGAGCCACAGTTATGTGGCTTATTGCCATGGTTTTCAAAACTTTGGCTATAAGCCATTTTTTTATAGTTCTATAGACACAGTTTTGAAAACCATGGCTATAGGTCTCCCTCTATTGTGCGGGAGAAAAAATTTCCCACCAAAAAAATGGAAGGAAAAACTATTGCCATGGTTTTCAGGATATTTACATAGTTTTTAATAATGTGTATAACATGTTATATATAACCACACACACACAAAGGCCTTAGTGGTGTAGTGTTTAGGGCGTTGAAATGTGAAGTGAAGGTGCATGGATCGAATATGGCTAGGCACATATTATTTTTAGGCTATTTCCATGGTTTTCTAGGGCTATACCCATAGTTAAAACTTTGGAAATAGGACACCTATTTCCATGGTTAAAACTGTGGCCATTGGTCAACTACCACGATTGTAAACGGATACACCTATTTCCATAGTTAAAATCGTGGGTATATGTCAGACCCTACTACCATGATTATAGCGCCCACGGTTGGGAAAAACTGTGGTCGTAGCCTACAACCACGGTTTTGAACCCTGGCAATAGCCCATTTTTATAGTTATGAGAGTTAGTGAAACAAAGGATTTCATAGTTCCATAATCAAATAAGGCATAAAAATAAGTATAAAATAGGTATGTAGTACCCCATATGATGTTGAGCTTGATTGGAGCTAATAATGTTAAAGCTTTCATCAGACCACATCCAGCTCTACAACCCCTCTTCCCCTAATAGAGACCACCTCCATGATTGTGCTCAAGATTATATACCTATGTATGAGGGATATAATGGGTCTTCCATGTGCCTAGCTTATCGCATCTTTATTGCTCAAAATCTATAATTCCATACTCATACTTCTTCCATGGAAAAATAGTTGCAAAGGATGGGCCTAAAACAAGCCACCACCTATATTTTGACTACTAAGGAAGGTTGGGGACTCTTTCATTTGATGTAAATGACTAAAAAAGGAAAATAAAACCACACATGACATGATGGAAATGAGAAATGCTAGCACTGGTGAAGTGGGTTAAAGAGTGATGAAACCTACTCCCTACTAACTAAAACTTATTATAAATAGGAAACTAATAACTCTAAGTCATGAATATTTTCTATGAGAAGTTTTTAAAACAATCTTCCCACAATTATATATTCCTAGAAAATGTCATCTCTATAACCAATGCCTTCGGAAAAACCTTGAGATATGACTTCAACATAAACTAGGTGACCTGATATTGGATATCAGGGTGAAAACCCTTCTATAAATACCTCTCCCTAGACTTTTCATCTTGAAAAAATGGATGAAACATAACATAAGAGATTATTATAGTATATACTAAACTCTCAAAAACCAAAACTCTCCTGATTAAGGGTAAGGATCTCCTACTAACAATCCACCTTAGTGGTTTAAGATAAAAACTCATGCTGAAATTGATCCCTAATCTTGTGCCACACAACATCTGATTCCTCATGTTCCCCAAGGAAACAATCTACTATTCAAGATGAACCATACAACATCTATAGTGACCCAAGCAGAAAATACACATATATTATGTATTTGAGATGAATATTAAATACATATCATAAGAATACATGCCCAATGATGATATAGGATTAGTGTCTTTAAAGACTAGATGTATAATCATCTTATTTAATGAAAGATATTCAATATCTCTCAAAAATATCTTATCAAATAGTACAATTCTTGGACATACCCTATTTAAAACCATTCTTCATAACCTACGGAAAGGAAACATAATAAAGGGGTGAGCTCAGATGCTCAATAAGGGTAAACATGGGAAATATCAATTAATGATCATATGTAGCCATATCATGAGAATAAGGATATTAAAATGTGTTATTATCAACAGAAAATCATACCTAATAATTCATTTATCATAATCATGAGTTATGGAATAAAAAATTAGTATGCCAAAAGATTGGGGGATTATCAAAAAAATAAATCTTGGGCCATGAGTTCAAATATTAATCATATAAACGTCTCATAAGAGTGTGTCACTATCATAGGAATAGAAACCATATTATATTTCAAGGTTAACAACCAAGACCATCATATCATAGTGGATTAGGAATCACCACATGTTTCACATATCATAGCGGGTCCAGTATCACCACATGTTTCCCATATCATACTTAATCAGGTATTCGTTCCTATTTCACTTACAATTTTGAGAACATCAAACTATTCCCCATAATTATATCATGAGATATAAGGATTTAACCAATGAATTGGAGGGAAATTATGGACCCACTCATCAAATAATGAAAAAAATGTATATGTTTTCCATAAGATCATAAAACATTTATCATTTCATCATAGAATAACCCATGGAAAAGAAATGGGCTTCATATAAATTTCATTATCACATAACCATAAGCCATATATAGAGATAACAAGGATAATATCAATAGATATTATCCCCAAATAAGCATAAGAAACATCAAAGGATTTTGAAATAGATAAAAAATAACTTTAAAATGTCATTATAACATTTATTTGAAAAAAATCATTTTCCTTTGATAAAATTTTAACCAAAAATTCCCAAAATATTGATAAAGTCCTTATCTTTAAAAATAAATAGGGAAACTTGTAGTGGAATCTTCAAAGTAAGGAATAGTCATGGTAATGGGAAAATCTTTTCTGCTGTTTATATTAAAAGAAAAAATTCCTTTCACGCTTTCATAAAAAGACAAAGGACGACTTGTTTAGAAGTATTTTAGAAAGATTAATTTTTAGAACTTTGTAAATAAACTAAAAGGTAGTGAAAATTATGATTTTAAAATAAGTAAATTATATTAAAGAACATTCATAAAACAATTTTTAAGAGAACAAACATAGAAGAAAAATTCTATCGACCAAAGAGGAAATAAGGTCGGATTTTATTTAAAAATAATAACAATTTTACGTAAAAAAAAGAGAAAATGGTAATAATAATTTAATATTATAATAATATACAAAGTTTAAGAAAATATATGGGGTTTAAAGGATAAGCTTAATAAAATTTGTCTCAATGGAAATTTATCATAGACAAACCTGAAAAGAAATGAAATTGTAACATAAACACTTACTTTATTGGTCGTATCTAAATTAAAACCTCATAAAAGAGATAAACTTAAATGAATTTTTAAATCCCCATAATTTTCATGATAATAATCATAAAATAAATTCATGGGAATTATATATACCACATATAATAAATAATTGGGAAATATGACATATTTCTCACAGAAATAAAAGTGAGATAAGGAACCATTACCTCAAGTGTGATATTTCTTCATACAAGTTAAAACATCCTATATAATGAATATAGATTTATTATAAATAAATTAAATAACCATAATTATATGTATAATTCTATATATTATTTACTTATAACATCTTATCACATGTTTATTATGAATTCTTTATTGAAATCACTATTTTGGGGGATAACTGCTTCGTTTTCATGCAAGTTTCGGTTCGAAGGTCCCAGTACTTATACTTTGATAGTGGTTAAATCATATAAATAATTTTAATAATTTCATTATTATCATACTTAATCATTATATACACTTTTATAACTATTCATATAAAGTGATGATAAAAAATGAACTACATCACTTTGTGGAGAAGCTATATATATGTACGCAAGAGTGATGTTTCCACATTTTGATGGATGGAATGAAAGAAAAATAAATGATAATTACCCTTTATATAAATATATTAATATAATAAATATAAAAACTTATAACCCATCATAATAACCAACTATGAAATATGGTGATGGAAAATGAATCGTATCATTGTGTATAGGCGGTTGTCCACACATATGCATGAGTGATACTCATTCGATGGAAAAGGAGATGGATAATGGTTAAAAAATAAACATAATAACATATTATTATATGTTATATAATTATTTTTTTATATTTCAATGTTTAGTATATAATTAATGTTGGAAAAATAAGAAATAAGATGAAAATCCTCAGTTAAGACAACTACCTCCACTTTGAAGAACCTCCTTTGGATATCTCCTTAAAGACCCTAGGGATGGTATTTGAAGAACAATAGAACCTCTAGAATATATATGAGGAATTAAAATTAGTTTTTGAAAGAATTTTAGTTGAGCTAAGTGGATCTAATTGGTGTGAGTAAGATAGGAGGGGAGGTGACATTTTATAGTGAAGGAAAGAAACACTTTGAATTACTTTAAATATATAAATATAATTAATTATTTTTCATATGACAGTTCCACCAAGTTGACATATTTTAAATCTATAATTAGTATGAATACAAATAATTTTATCGAATTAAATTTAGTCATGTTTAAGTGATGTTTTAACCCTTATCACTTAGTTTTACCCCCTCATTAACACTTTACCATGATATCAGGGTTTTTAATTCTTTAGTGGTCATGAAATTTACTATAAAAGAAAAAGTGACCCATAAGTGGACAATGGATGATATTTTATAACATATTCCATTCACTTTTATAATGAAAATATTTTTATGAATTTTAAATTATTTGATAAAATATTTTTTAACATAAGATACCATTAAAGTCATTTTCAGGACTATTCACATAATATGACTTTAAATACATCAAGATAGAAATGGAATTAAAATATAAACTTTTAAAACACCAAAAATATGTTTTATGTATATAAAAAAGTTATAGAACATGATAATTCATCCAAATTGTATTACTTTTAATATTTTTAAAATTAATTATTTGATTTTTCAATTTCTCGAACAAGCATTATGTCAGTATTACATAAGAATTTAAGGTAATTATTCCATCACTAAAAATTAAAAATAAATTAACATGAAAAAATATATATTCATATTTAAATATCAATCTAAAATATAACATAAACTTTTTTAATCCCAATGAAAAAAATATTAGATATAATAAAACAAAGAGAGTGATATTTTGTATTTATTAGTTACTTAAATGATTTTAAGGTAATTATCAAAGGAAAGTGGTAAGAAAATACTATAAATTTAAAGATACAATTATTAAGGGTGAAATAATCCTATAAAATGAAATAAAGTCATGTTTTTTTAGATTTATATGCCTTATCACATAGATTTAACCCAATTTTACCCATGTTACCATTACTAAAGTGGTAAATATTTACCGCAGTTAAAGGGGCATGTTTAGAAAATTTGAACCTCCTAATTACAAATATGGAACCTAATTTTTAAGATTAAATGTATATAACAGATAGAAATCAATTTTAATATAAATGCATAAAATGTAATGAAAATTAGTTTTTAGAAAAATGTTTTTGAAGCCTAAAAATGAACTTATAACAAAATTAAGTATCATAAAGATTCTTATGTAATTAATTAGATTATTTATATTAAAATGAGACTTATGTTAGTTAAATATAAAATATAAAATATAATGTGATTTTTAAATCACTTGTTTTGATGAAAATAAATGATTGTTTTGGAGAAATCATTATTTTTCACTATTCATTTAAAAAAATCTTTTCATAAAAAACAAAAATATCACTTTAAGATAATACTAAAATGATGATTTCAAAAATAATATCAATTTACAAAATAAAATTTATAAATATAGAATAATTTAATTATAATTTCTATTTAAAAAAGGAAATAAATCCCATTTTTGAAGAAAAAATATTTGTGAAGCATAAAATAACTTTACTGAAAAATTAGTACTTATTTATTATGAATTAATAAATACACTTTCATTATATAAAACCTTTATAAATATTTTTCATAATGGGACTATTTCTATACATAAAAGATAATTTAATGACTAGGTTATAATAGTAATATTTAAGTAATAATAATTCAATAGTATATAGTGGTTTGCTTAAAAATCGATGTTGTGTGTCAAGAAAGCTATCAAAAACTTTCAATTTTTTTAAAGAAAAATATATTCTAAAATCATGTGGTGTTAAATTCTACCCCCCGCCCATAAATAAATTGTTTCTTTCCAATTTTTATCTCAGTAATCAAATGATCAATATTTTAAAATACCTTTATTGAAATTCCACATTGCACAAAGGGGTAATAAAACATCCTTTGAAAAGGGAAAGTGGGAAACATAAAGGTTACAATAAATAAAATATAGTGGGTTCCCAGATAAGGATAATATTATCAGGAATTGAAAATATGGATATGGGTGATAAAGATAATTTCTAAATAATAATAGAGAGTGATAGGGAGCATAGTTATGAGAAGGTTAATGACCACAAAATCATAAATCAATCAGGGATAAAGAAGACCATCAATTAATAAAAAATAAAGGTATTGTGATAAAAATTTTATTTCAATATCCATTTCCTTGAGTTGAGGGATTATTTGACCATCAATATTGAGAATATAAAATATGCTTACATTATTTTCTATCCATTCCATAAGTGAAATTTCATCATTTTTATGTGTTTTGATCATTTTTTACTTTTATCTCATCTATTACTCCATGAAATGAATAAAAAAGATCAAATTTTCATTCTTGAATAAATAAAATTAACTTTTAATGGACCATAAGATCTATAAAATGAATGAAAAATCATTCATTCTATCTCTAGTTATTACCAAAACCAAAATGGTTAGCATATATTTTCCAATATGGACAAATCTTTATATGATAAAATAATAAATTAATATCTAAAACCTCGAAAATAAAACCCAGTGTTCAAATTAAAGAATTTCATAAATAGTTGAACTTAAAAATACTCAAAAATATGTCTTACCAAATTCAAAATCCAAAATTCTGAATTATTTGATCACATATATTTTCCCAAAATCAACTTTAACATTTATCCCCTAAACAACATAAAGTAGCTCATAATTTCATATACCAAACACATGAATACCATGAACATATATTATCATGGATATATTTTCCCTAAATAACCATAAAACCTCAGTGAAAATATAAATACTTCAAAAAATTAACACTATACAAACTATCAAATATATTTTATAAATCCAAAATTTTAATAAAATTCAACATAAATCACTTTGTTATAAAATCACTAATCAATATCATAGTCACCAATACCATCCAATTTTTTTATTCAATATAAATTAGATATATATTTATAAAACATTATTCAATCAACACCAAGCATATATTAAGGGTTATCTATCACTTAATCATCTATTTTACTAAAATATCACCTTACAACTAAATCACTTTTCTAGCTTATCTATACCATTCAAAATTTTCATGAATATCCTTAAAGAAAATATACTAAAGAACAATCCTTGGTGTTTCATGATTCCTATAGAATAAATATCATTGATAAAACACTTCTATAACATAATTCTCAAATTCTAATACGTAAAAATTTCAATCATTCGACTGTACTGACTATCATAACATAAGACCTACCTTGTTCTAGGATTTGGCTCTTAGATTATAGAATTGACTCAAATAATGCCCAACTTTCCCATACAGAATACATTAAACTACATCACTTCAAAAAAAATACTTATACCAACATAAATTCGATTATAGATAACATATTTGTTGGAAAAAATGAGTATTTCCAATATATATTTTGTTTTGTTGATATCAAATTAATATACCAACACACATTATTTCCAACATATATATCTGTTAATAATAATTGTTCAGTGCCAAAAATTCTTTTACTAACAATTAAATCTACTACTTTACCATATCAGCATCGAAATTTTTTACCAACACATGAATCTATTATAAACAACAATTAGCAACATATCTTTTAATATCAGAAAACAATGTTGCAATAAACTATTTAATAAAAAAATATTTCACCACTAACCAATTTAGAAAAAAAAATTATTTTCATTTTTAAGACCAGCGTTAGTATCCAATTTTACAATTTTGGGTTTTTTGCAAAAATATCCCACTATATATAGAAATTTTATTTTTGTATTTGAATTTATTAAATATAAATAAATAATCAAATACATCATGATCGTCATCGTCCCAGTGCCCTATTCACCCGGCGGCCCATCACATCGTCATTGTGCCCCGCTTTCCCAGAATCATGTCTCATCACCGTCGTCCTGAAGAACCCTACGCCCCATGAAATCGCTACCATCCCGGTGCGGTGCCCCACTCGCCTGGCAGAAAATCTCGTCGCCCGAACCCACTGGCATATCGCAATTTTCATCACCCTCATGAAATTTTCATCATCTCCCCACATTCATGTGCAATAAATCATCGAGTATGTAATTTTCCATCTCCAAGAAAACCTATCTATTTCATAATTTTTCGGTGTCGCTGGTATCCCTAGTCCAGTTTCTAACTGCAGTCAAATCCATATGCTTCGAGATTTTTTGGATCCGCCTTCGACATCAACTTTCTCAACTTATTCCTCAAGGATGCTCAACTCAATTTTCTCTCCATATCCAGGTCAAAACATCTAATGTTCACTAATTCTGGGAGCCTAATTTCAAATCTTTGTAGTACTCATCTGTGTTTTTCACATGTCCAAGACCTCAGGTAATCATTCACCCTCTTTATATAGTTTAAATTCATTCCTATATTTTGTATCTTTTATTCCTACATCTTTCATTTGTTTTCTCTGCATCCTGCATCTATTTTATGTGCCAATTTATCCAGATTTTACACCAATTTTTTATTTCATATCTATACAGAACATATATATCAATATTGTACAATTCATAAAAATATTATTATTCATTTCAATTAATTCAAAGTTTATCTACACATGTTACCTATGTAATCTCTATAACAGATTGTTATCTATTATGTATGTACCAAGATGAGGATCAAATGATCAAGCAGTTCTATCAGCTATTTCTACACTGGATATTTATGAAGTTATAGTGTGGTATGGGTTCATGTTTACTGGCTATAATGGTGGATATCATTAATTATTTATATACTAAAGGTTTGGAATTTTAAAGATAGAAGCCCGGTGACTTGAGTTCAATATTTTTGGTGACAACTAAGATGAATTTGGTGGTTCATGTAGTTAATGTTTTCACTGAAGCTTTTGGTGGGATGATCAAAATATAACCAGTGGAATACTTTGAGAGGCCTTATGGTTCCCTGCTGAATTTGATAGAAAGATGCATGATCCCATGAAGGTACATACGTTACTAATGTTTAAACATTCAAGGTGAATTCCTGTGCTTTCTCTTATCTATAAAAAACTGGTTGAACTTTATTCATTTTTCTACTTTATGTTAAAGTAACTTTCATGTATCAATATGTTTATCATTCATTATGTGTGTAATATATCAATATGATATGTAATCTTTGTATGTGTTTTCTATGAAAATTGTATGTGTTATCTATGTAATATGTGTGTAACAGATTAAATTATGTATGTTATTAATTATAATTCATTGAAATTTTTCAGATCACACAAGGTGTTTCATGCAATTTCATTACGCATAGATTGACTCATTAGTTTGGCATCTCAGTTCTTGTTATGTCTGATGCGGCTTCTTGTTGCTTCGACATCTCCATTCTCAGACTAAATGAGGCGGCTTGGCTCATTGGTTTGACATCTGATCCAAATTAATCCTTCTATTGGTGATCATTTTCATTATGGCAGTGTCATGACTATGTGGGTAAATTGCAAATGGTGATCCTATCACCAATGTGAACCATGACGACGATGACTGATGTGTGGAACAAATTACAAATGGAGTTTGATGGAGTTTCATGCAAAGTATTTTGTATTTTGAATGTGTAAACATGTTTGTATCATGTTTCTTGTAGCTTCATGTATTTTCTTGGAGTTTAAACATTTTTATTAAATAATGTTCAAGCATGTTTTTTCAAATAAGTCCTCATTTGGATCTTCATATAAGATATTTTTATAATTATTATATAATAAATATAATAAACATATTTTATAGAATTACATTAACATATATAATAAAAAAATTTAGCAATAAATATTTAAATACCCAAAAATAATATGTTATTTAAGATATAAAGTACAAACATATATTAATTGTTGGTATCGATTATGAAAGTTGATAATAATTTTACCAATTGATAAATTTATCACCGAATATGTTTCTAACATTTTGAACAACATATATATATATATATATCTATGTTTTTTTATTTATTATAATTGCAATAGAACTATTTTATCTATCATGATAACATTTAGCGATAGAGTTTTTACCAACAATTTAGTGACATGAAAATTTTTGTTGGTATAATTATTTTCCAACAAAAAATAAACTTTTACCAACAAATATACCCTTATTGAAAAAAACTAATTATTTTTTAGTATAAATAGTACCATAGGATGAACTTAATTTTCTTATATTTAACTCTATTTTTCCTTAATAATTACTTTCTCTATGCCATTATTTTTCACACATAAAACATCTTCTCATTCCTTTGATAAATTTCCCTGGGTGCTTCTTACCACATACGTGAAATTTAGGAAGCTCAATATTCATCCCTCTATGGTCTTCATCAATTGAAATCCCATTAAACTCTATTTTTTTATTAGGTTTTTTATGAAACTAACCCTTTTTTGATGTTCTTAATCATATAACGAGATAGTTGATTAGGAATAATCATAATGTTTTTCATTCCATATCCTATTTAATTTAGTAGCTCATGATGATAATCATTCCATTATTTATCACATTCAACATTAACATTAATGATCTTAACTCTATCCATTGACTAAAAAAATCATAGTATGAACAATGATAATCATAGCGAGGAATCATATAATCATGAAAAACAATTCATACGATGTCAAAATCATTAAACCATTTTTTTGTAAATTATTACACATTAGGTTTAACCTAGGTCATTCATGGTCATCATCTATACAAATCCTTTGTAATAGTTCACCGAGAAAATATTAATTAACCAAATAATATCCCTTGAGAGTGTCTACCCAAGTGTGTAGTCTTAGTCCCACTCATCATGTACTGGCGATGATAAAGTTAATACACAATCTACCACATTAAGCATTGTTACCCCTGGGTGCATTTGTGCCACTGCCACATCTATATGCTAGTATATATTTTCTAGGAACACCACAACATATCTACTTTACCAAATGTTTAGGATGTTATCCAATACATAAAATTATCCTTAGGGTTTTCAACTAAGTTCTATAATACTAATCTCTAGAAATAACAAAAACCGACCTTTGATACAAACTATATAGACCAAATCATAACATACATAGATATTCCATCTTTTAGATTAATATTTAATACATCTCATAAGAATACACGCTCGAGGGTCGTAAAGTTTTAGTATCTTTAGAGACTATATATAGAATTATCTTATTTCAGGAAAGATATTAAACATATCCAATAAAAATATTCTCACATAGTAACTTCATAGATATATCCTACTTAAAACCATTCTTCACAACCTGGGGAAATAAAATATAAGGAGTGAGTTGAGATGCTCAGCAAAGGTAAAAATGGAAGATATCAATCAATTACAAGTCATGAATTCAAATATTAAGCATATCAACATGTCATAAAAGTTTGATACCATCATAGAAATAAACAACATATAATATGTCAAGGTTAACTACCAAGACTATAATAATATAGTGGATCATGCATCACAATCTATTTCCCATATCATAACCGATCAGGTATCACAACATGTTTCCCATATCATAGTGGATCAAGAATCCCTACCTATTTCCAATAGTGGATCGATCACATCAACTAGTTTACCATAATTATCTCGTGAGATATAATTATTTACCCAATTCATTAAAGAGATATAATGTACTCACCCATCAGTTAATTAAAACCATACATTTGTGTGTCACAAGATCATAAAACATTCATCATTTTATTATATCACAACCCACGAAAATGAAATGGGTTTCATAAAAATTTCATCATCGAATAACTGTAATCCATCTATAGAAAGAATAAAAATATATTCAATAGATCTTATCCCTAGTGAATCATAGAAAAATAAATGGATGTTAACATGGATGAAAAATATGTTTAAATGATCATTCATACATTTATTTGAAAACATGATAAAATATACATTTCCTTTGATAACATTTTAATTTTTTTGAGAATGTTGAGAAAATAAATTTCTTTGAAAATAACAATGGAAACTAGTAAATGAATATTTAAATAAAATAATGTTCATGACAACATAAAAATCCATTCATGTGGTATACGTTAAAAGAAAACATTCTATTCATTTTTTTTAAAATTCAAATGATGACTTGTTTCAAAAACATTTTGAAAGATTCCTTTTTAAACCATCATAAATAAATTCAAAGGTAATGAAAATGAAATTTTTGAATCATTTCATGTATTGGTAATAATTTTCATAAAACAATTTTGAAGAGCATGGACATGGAATAAAATGTTTTTCAACCAAAGTGGAAATAAGGTCAAATTTGTATTAATTTTTTTATTGATTATTTTAAGTACCAAAAAGTGAAATATTTTACTAATACTTTAAAATTATAGTAATAAACATATGATAATAAAATATATTAGGTTTAAATTATAAGCTTCAAAAAATTCCCCTCAATGAAAATTTATCATAGATAATCATGAAAAGAAATGAGATTCTAACATATACCCTTACCACTTTGGTAATCACTAAATAAAAACCGCATGAAAGAGAAAAACATATATATATTTAAAAATCCGCAAAATTTTCATGACAATTATTATAAAATACCTTCATGTGTAGTATATATACCACACAAAAGAAACAAGTGGTGAATGTGGTGTATGTATCACATAAATAAACATGAGAGGAGAAACCCTTCTTGTCTTACTTCATACACATTTGAACCTACTATATAATAAATATATATTTATTATAAATATATTCCAAAACTATAATGATATATATCATACCATATATGATGTACTTATAACATCTTATCACCCATTTATTAGCAATTATTTATTAAAATCAATGTTCTGGGTGATAACTCCATCATTTTGCATGCTTGTTTCGGTTCTATAGACCCTGTCATTTTAGTTTGATCATGGTTCCATCATCTATGAAATTTAAATACTGTCACGTGTTTCATATATAATCATTATATAAACTTTTATAATTATTCATATAAATTAGTGAGGAAAAATGAATTACATCACTTTGCAGAGACAGAAATCTATGCGTTTGTATGAGTGATGTTTCCACTTTTCAGTGGACGTAAATAAAGAAGAATAAATAATAATTCACCTTTACAGAACTATAGAAATATCATAAATATATAAAAATTAAATCTATCATAATTACCAACTATTAATTATGGTTATGGAAAATTAATTATATCGCTATGTGGAGGCAATAGTCCACATATACGGGCAAGAAATACATTTATTTCTTATTTGATGAAAAAGAAGATAGATATAGTTTATGCCATAAACATAATAAAATATTATAACAGTAGTTTTATGTTCGTGTAGGGAGTTCCCCCTTGATATTGGTGGGTGTCACTTTATATGGGACCTCTTTATCCTCATGATGATAGGTTTTGATATCATTCTCGAGATGGACTGGTTGGTCCCTTTTCATGATTTTTTTATTACTATCGTTGAAGGGAGACCTTCACATCACTAGAGGGAGGTGAGTTTATTCAAAAGGTTGAATGGGACATCCAATTGAGCTGAGCTGGACCTGAGCATCGTGGGATGGGTGAGATAAAAGGACAAACTGTGAGTTTATACCTGGATGATCAGAGAACATGTCAGACATATTTTCCTCTAGTGGTTGATTGTTTTAGGGACACATTTCCAAATTATTTTTCTGTACTACCTCCGGTGAGAGAGGTAGTGTTCTCTATCGAGCTAGTTCCATGAGCTACACCACTTTCCATTCCTCTGTAAAGGATGACTACTACTGAGATGAAATACCTCAAGAGGAAACTAGTGGATTTAGAGGTAAAGGGGTTCATCTAACCAAGTACTTCTCCCCAGGGTTCTCCAATCCTTTTTGTGAAAAAGCAGACCAAAAAATTAGGCTATGTGTAGATCACTAGAAATTGAATCACCTAATGTTTAAGAACCAATATCTTCTACCATGGATAGATGATCTCTTCGACCATCCCTAAGGATATTGGGTCTTCTCAAAGATTGATTTGAGATCTGGTTATCATCAGGTGTGTGTTAGAACATCAAACATACCTTTCACAACCTTTTGTAGAAGGTATGGTCTATATGAGTATTTGGTTATGTCGTTCAGTCTCACAAACACACCAGAAATATTCATGGTATTGATAAACCGAATCTTCCATCCTTAAATTGATTCGTTTGTGGTGGATTTCATGGATGATATCATGGTGTATTCTCACAATCGACATGACCATTCCAAACATCTTGATATCATATTAAATACACTAAGGGAGCATCAATTATATTCTAATCTCACAGAGTGCCACTTCTAAATTGATCAAATTCACTTCCTAGGTCACATAATCTTAGAGAAAGGATCATTAGTTGACACAGAGCAGGTGAGATCCATAGTTTATTTGGAATAATCCAATAACTTCTTTGTGGTATAGAGTTTCTTAGGGCAAGCTGGTTACTATAGGAATTTAATACAGGACTTGTCACACCTAGAATCATTTCTTACAGTCTTGTCTAAGAATTTTTTGAAGTTTTTATGGTCAGATACTTACAATAATTCTTTTAAAGAGGTATAAGGGAGATTGATTTTAGCACTGATAATGATTTTTGAGAGCTATATAGGAGTTACACTGTTTACTATGATGCATCAGGTATTGGGCTAGGAGAAGTTATTATGCCGGGAGATAGTGTCATGGCATAAAATTCTATGTAGTTGAGGCCACATGATATAAATTATCAAACTTACAATCTCAAGTTAGCTACAATTGTTCATGCATTGCACTATTAGAGACATTACTTACTTGGAGGGAAGTTCTTGGTGTACAAGGACCACAAAATCCAGTACATATTTACATAGTGTTCCCTAAATCTGAGGCAACAAAGCTGGGTTGATTACTTACAGACTTTCAACATTGAGATTTCGTATATGCCTATTAAAGGAAATGCAGTGTCTGATTCACTGAGAAGGAAGACTCATGTACATGTAGTTTAGTAGGCCATTAGTGAGTGGAAGCTCATGGATTTGTTCTCTGAGATGTACTTTGAGGTGCAGGACATTTAGGGGTAGACTTTTATATCATCATTAGCGGTTACCTCTACCCTTCTGGATAGAGTTACAATAAGGAAACTATTAGATTCTGAGATCCTATTTCTATGGGAGAGCGTGGAAGGTGAGGACTCTCCTCCTAGTTGGACTATAGGCGATGATGAAATTATACATGCTCATGGCCGCGTATGGGTTTTTTCAGACATGAGTGAGGAGCTGATGTGATAATTTCATTATTTAGCTTGGGAATTGAATATTAGAACCACCAAGATGTATCGGGATTTACATCGCCAGTACTAGTAGATGAGTATGAAAATAGATGTAGCTGGTTTCTTCATGAGGTGTTCTACCTCTATCAGGTGAAGGCGAAACACCAGCGATCCACCCGAATTTTAGAACAGCTACCCATTCTTGAGTGTAAATGTAATAATGTCATGATATATTTCATGATAGTTTTACCAAGGTCACCTCAAGGTAATAATTTCATATCGGTTGTTGTAGATAGGCTCACAAAGGTTTCACATTTCCTCCCGATCAAGAAAACCTTTAGTGTGGATAAGCTTGGAAGGTTGTATATATATGAGATGGTACAACATCATGGGGTCCTTTATACTAACATCTATGATAGGGATTCCCAGTTTACTTCATAGTTCTAGAAAGGTATTCAGAGGGTGTTAGGTACACAAGTTCTTCTGGGAATAGCATACCAGCCTCAGACCGATGGCTAGTCAGAATTCACGATTCAGGTGCTTGAGAACATTCTATGAACATGCATTCTGGATTTTGGGGGCTATTTAGAGATGCATATACCCTTGTTTTAATTCACCTACAATAATTTATTTCAGGATATTATTCAAATGGAACCTTATGAGACTTTTTAGGGTAATCCATGTTGATCACCCCTATTCTGGTTAGAGGCAGCAGAGGCAGCTATGCTTGGACCTCATCTTGTTCAAGAGACCACATAGCAGGTTCAGTTGATTTAAAAGTGGATTTATACTACACGGTCTCATCAGAAATCATAAACCAATTGTCAGAGATGACCTCAAGAGTTTGAGGTCGGGGATCAAGTCTTTTTTTGTGTCTCACTAAGGTTGGGACACAAGAGGATCGAGAGACAGAGTGAACTTTCACCATGATATGTTGGTTCATTTGAGATTCTAGGGAGATTCAGGTCGATAGCCTGTTAGTTGCAGTTACCTCAGAGGTACCAATCCATTCATGACATCTTCTATATATCTCAATTGCACTGCTATTATTTAGACTCATCTCATTATTTTCATCCTGTGGAGGTTGAGTTATAGGTAGATGCATACTTTGAGGAACATCTGATATGTATTGTGGATTGTAGCATGATGGTTCTCCAAGGATATTATATTCCTTTAGTATGGGTTCTATGGAAGCACGGCTGGGTACAGGATGAGACATGGGAGTGGGAGGCTGATGTATGATCGTAGTGGTCAGAGTTATTCTTAGGCCCTGCTTCACCACCATTAGAAGGGAAATTTGTGGACAGATTGCTTTAAGGGGGGAATTTTATAAGAACTATGTTCTTCGTTGAGGTTTGTATCCTTTTTAATCCATCAATTATTAGTTTAAATGTTTAAATATGGTCTAATTTGAATTCCCTTTGGGTCATGGAGTTATCATGGGTGTTTATATATGGTTCAAAGCCTAAAACTGAAGATTTTGGGTTGAAATAGGCCTAAAACATGGTCAGTTCAAACCATGAAGGGTAGATCGCATGATCTAAAAAATTGGGCGAGGCTTGGAAGAGAGAGGGAGGAGGTCTCGCGGTTAAATCAAACCATGATATTTGGGGCGCATGGCCATATGTCCATGTATGAAATTTTGATAGTGGAGGTTTTTATGGTTTTTTCATGTTTAGTCAAATCATGCAGACAAATTATGTGAGCTAATCCATTCCTACAACAAACTGTGCATGGTTGGCACACGATTTGTCAAACTATGTGCCTAAATCATGCAACTCATATATTTTGGGTAAAATGACCATTTTACGTAATTACAATCTATTTCAAACCTAATTCTATTTTTTATCCCACATAGAAAAGGCTCCCATTGGAAGCTCCCTTTGGTAGTTATTCTTGGATTTGATCCTGACTCTTCATCTGATATTTAATTCAAGATCCAATTGTCTCATTGGACTCATATCGGTGAGTTATAAATTCCTTGTTATCGATTATTATTCTTTTGGATATCACTAATGCTATTTAGGTGCAAGAAAATATTCTTGATTATTATGTTCTTTATCCTTTCTTCAATTTTCTCCTGATTTGAGTCGAATCAAGATCTGATACTAGATGAGATATCAACTATGGACCTACGGTAGGTGGTATCATTTCATTCATTAAAATTCAAAGTTCTTATATATTTCATTGTTCCATGTACCAAATTCTTGGGTGACACCTTGAATGAATTCTAATACTTGAATTAAATTTATGGGTGTAGCCTATTCATTTAAAGAGGCCCATCAATGAATGCTTATAGGTTAAGGAACTTGAAACAGAACCACCCATTTGGGTGTGTTGATTAATAAAATGGACCACCTTGGGTGGCTTAAGATTTAATACCCTTGAGGTGTTCCCTTTACCCCTTTTCATGGGATGTTGATAATGAATTGATAATGGATGGTTTAAATTGTAAATCAATATGTAAATTGTATTATGATATCAATTGGAATTGAGTTGATTAATATGAAGGGATGAAATGAAAATGACCCTTGGACCTTTCCTTGTAATGTATTTTTATTTCATGTGATGCTTGTTCAATTATTTTCCCATGAGAGTAAAGTTAAGGAAAGCCTTTTAAACTTAGCCAATGATTTCTGTCACCTTTTGAGGTAAGATTGAAATGAATTGTTCTTGGTGTTGACCTTGATGCATTTATATGAAATTGATTAAATGGTATTGAATTATATTTAATGTTTATATACCTTGGGTGACACATGGAATCAAATAATGAATGTCGTGGATGGAATCATTTGGCATTGACCTTGCTTATTCCCAAGTGAAACTTATACTTATGATACAGTTTTCCAAGGATGGACTCATAGGGTATTTGAATATTGTATGTTGAGTGAATCTTGTATTACGTATGGAATCATAAGGAGGACTCAATGTAATTTGTTCTTTTAGGCCATGGGTGATACTTGGTATCCTTTAGAGGACCACCAAGGATGGACTCGAGTGGCCATGAAATTGTACCATAACTAGAGTGATACCTAGATTCTTATGAGGATCACCATGGGAGGGATTATAGGGTGTAGGTTTAAATTTTACTTGGTGTGATACCTAGATTATAACATAGGAATTACAAGGATGGGCTCAGGTTATAAATTGAATAATTAATGAAATGGTTTATTTGAGGTATTTTCTAAGCCAAAGCACAAGCATGGATTATATCTTTTTTCAAACTTATGGATGGTTTGTTTAGGAATCCTTTATTACCCATTTTATGGGGGGACCCTCGGATACATGTTGGGTCTTAATACTTTCTTGTTAAAAGGAATTGAATCATTAAATTAATTGGTTATAAATTAGAACTTGGGATTTATATGATGTTTACTTTCAGTACTTCAATACTCATTCGATTACTTCATGCACACTGTTATCATTATATATTCACTAAATGAATGGAATTTGTCCTTGGGTGGTTTCCTAATAGGATTATATCTGACATCCTACTTGGGACACCTTTGGGTACCCAAAAAGACTATATGATTGCAGGTATGTATTAGGGAAAGTTCCCTACTATAGGTTCATGATTGCTTCTTAGGAGCAGGGGAGCATGTGACTGAGTTGAGGATCAAGATACTAGTTGGGATACTTTTTGGTCTTCTAAACATTTGTTACATGTATTGTACACATACTATGTATAAATGTTTTGGATGCTTTGTTTGAGACATATGACATGTGATATCATCATCATTGTATATGAGATTCCTTTTGAAATTGTTATCTATTCTTGTTGTGTATCTATTTTCTGTATGAATTACTACTTCTGCTACTTATATGTTACTGATATTCCTATATAAAACACACTGGCAATGAGGACATAGTATCCTCATATATTAACCTAGTCCATCACTTCTAGTTAGAGGCTTCTGGTGTTTGGGGAGATGCACTTGAGGCCATGTGACCCACTAGGTTTAGAGCACCTTTCAGTGGCATCCAGGTATGAGATGTTACAAAGACGTATCATAGAATTCTTTTCTAGTTTTATTTATTATTTATAACCAATATAAAATGATATGAAGAAAATGGAATTTGGTTATGAGTTTTTCCCGGGTGTAGCTAACTTGCGTATAGGAAAAATCCAAATTTCCTTGAATTAAAATTTTGTTTACTGAATTTTGACTATTACAATTGATTTGATTTCACTTTTGGGTGATGCACTTGAATTGTGATATTATTATTGATATTATTTTTGGTTCTATTTTGTTTCAACATGATGATATGGGGGAATTAAATCTCATGAATCATATATGCACTTGTTAGAAATCACATTCCATGCATTATTCCATGCCATTTAGGATGCATTACTTGTTTCATGTTATTCTGATAGGTATCATGATGGATTTACCTAATGTTGTGATAGATATTATGAAATTTATTATGGTGTAAATTAGGTGGATTCCATCCATTGGTTTCTAAGATGTATGGTCCCTCATTGATCTAAATTTTGTATACCACTGGTTTAATCCTTAAAATGAATCGTGAAAAATGTGAAGTGAGTATGAATTCAAATGGGAGAGAATATGTGAATTCAAGTAAAAATTAAATGGAAACTAAAATTGTTTATAGAAGATAACTTTACCTAGACCCAACCTTAGTAGTGTGGAGTAGGTAGTATCTATTTATTATATATGATTTGTATGTCACCAGGACCTGACTCATATATCAGGAAAAGTGGTGTGTTCTTATATATGGAGTCTTGAACCTATCTTGTTTCAATATATGATCTTTTGATCTATGAAATTTGATAATGATATTGATCTGAGGTGGGTGATTGGGATTTGTAGAGGCATGCCACCATGATGTCCTCTATTTATACGCTATGAATGTGGCGATGACAATACTTTGTAGGTGGTGGGCCATTGGAAACTAGTATATCCTTCAGTAGTTATAGTTGTGGCACCAATAGTTGTATCAGACAGTGGTGTTGAGTCACAGTTCTGTGAGGGCTTTTTGAAATTAATGCAGACCATTCATGGAGAACTACAACCTGCCACAATTATGGAAGAGTTCATGCCTAAGTTTCAGTAGTAGCATTCTCCCATGTTTTCAGGGGATGATAGACCATAGTCTGCGGAATCATATTTAGAGGTCATGCTATCTATCTTTGAACATCTAGAGGTTATTCTTGAGAGGATGATAAAATTCGCTACATATATGATGCATGATTTTGTCAATAGATAGTGGGATATTATCAATCAAATGGATCATCATTGGAATATTGGCAAGATGTATTTTCATATGGAATTATATGATTAATTATATCCCAAGATTTTGAGGGACAACAAATCTCAGGAGTTCTTGCATATGGAACATGGTGCTCTATAATTTATGGATTACTTAACCCATTTTACTGAGCTCCAACACTTCACACCTATTATAATGGATGACAAGTTATCTAAATCTTGGAGATTCAAGGATGGTCTTAGGTATGGAATCCAATCATAGGTAAATGTATTTTGGCTAACTACTATTTCTATAATAATGAATTTGGAACTTATTATAGAGCATAACCTAAGAGAGGTTGGGGGGTGCAATCCAGGGAGGTTCGACATCTAGATCTTGTACTGCATCAACCGATAGTAGGAAGCATCATCTTGATCTTCCATGCGGTGATATTAATAGTCAGAGCAATTACTCAGGTGTCCAAGTAAGATTTTATTAGTGCGGTAGGTACAATAATATGAGGCCACATTGTACGAGGGACCTGATCGTGTGTTGATCCTATAGAAAGATGGGCCATCTATAGTGATTCTGCAGAACCTTTCTACTAGTAATTAGTAAGAGAGGGTTTGCATCAAATCCACATTCAAGAGTGATGTTAGAAGCTTCTCAACAAGTAGAGAAATGGAATACAATTGGAAGACCGGGCCTAGGTGATGGTTGTGACCGTGGTAGTTAGACCCCAATTTTACAGTGACAAAAGAGCGGATCTGCTCAGGGTAGCCATGCAATATCATAAGGTCGCGGTTCAGACCAGATATACATAGTTCAATAGACCCTTGATAAGCAGGATCCAAGACCTTATAATATCAAATATAGTATTCTAGTAGCCTCTATATTGGCTTTTTCACTTTCTTATATAGGGGATTCTCATAGATTTATATATGCGCCCATTTTGGAGCGCCTTAGGCTCAGTGATCAGACATTTGATGGTGCTATAATTCTTGAATCTTTTTTGGGGATTAGAACAGAGGGTGTACATCAGTATAGGGAGTTTTCCCTTGAGATTGGAAAGTTTCACTTCACATTGGACCACTATTTCCTCAAGATAACAAGTTTTGATATCTTTATTGTGATGGAATGGTTGGTCCCCTTTCATGATTCTGTTGATTTCTATTGCTTAACGGTGACCTTCACATCACCATAGGGTGGTGAGTTTATTCTCATGGGTGAATGGGACGTCCAGGATAGTTGATCTGGACCTGAACATTATGGGATGGGTGGGATGATAGGCCATATTATGATTTTATACCTGGATGATCAGGGAACACATCAAACATATTTCCCTCCAGTGGTTGATCATTTCAAGGATGTATTTACAGATGATTTTTTAGGATTACCTCCATTAAGAGAGGCAGATTTCTTTATTTAACTAGTAACAGGAGCTTCATCGATATCTATTCCTTCCTATAGGATATCTACTACTGAGATGCAAGATATCAAGAGGAAGATAGAGTATTTAGAGCTAAAGGGGTTTATCCAACCCAATACTTCTCTATGGGGTTCGCCAATCTTTTTTTTTTGAAAAAGGTTGGCAGAAATCCTAGTCTATGTGTGGATTACCATAAATTTAACCAACTAATGGTTGAGAAATGGTATCCTTTTCCACTAATAGATGATCTATTCTACTAGATTCAACTAGAATGGGTCTTCTCAAATAATTATTTGAGATTATATTATCATTAGGTTCATGTTAGGACATCTGACATACCTTGCACAACCTTTCATAGCAAGTATGGTATATATGAGTATTTGGTCATGTAATTCGGTCTAATGAACGTGCCAACAATCTTCATGGAACTGAATAACCAAGTTTTCCATCCATATCATGATTCATTTATGGTGGTTTTAATGGATTATATCTTGGTGTATTCTCTTAATCAACATGACCATGCTGAAAAACCTGAGATCATATTGAATACACTAATAGAGCATCATTTATATGATAAGCTCACAAAGTTCCAGTTCTGGATGGATCATATCCACTTCCTGGGTCACATAATCTCATAGAAAGAAGTATTATTTGACCCAAATAAGGTGAGAGCCATAGTTTCCTAGGAATATCCCAAGAATGACTTTGAGGTACAGAGTTTCTTTGGGTTATATGGTCACTACAAGAATTTCATATAGGACTTATCACACCTATAAGTGCCACTTATAGTCTTGACTAAGAATGTTGTGGAGTTTTTATGTTCAGATACCTCTGAGATGACCTTTTATGAACTTAAAGGGAGATTTACTTTAGCACTGATACTTATTGTTCTAGATCCAGGTTGGAGTTACACTCTTTACTATGATGCATCATGTATCAGGCTAGAAGAATTTATTATACAGGGAGATAGAGTCATGGAATATGGTTTTCGATAGTTGAGGGAACACGAGGGTAATTATCTAACACAAAATCTCGAGTTATCTATAGTTGTTCATGCATTGTGATTTTAGAGACACTACTTAAATGGAGAGAATCTTGTAGTGCACACATACCAAAAAGGATCAATTACATATTTACACAGTTTGATCTGAATCTAAGGAAATGAAGGTGGGTTGATCTTTCCTATACACCTAGTAAAGGAAATTCAGTGGCTGATGCACTGAGCAGCAGGACTCATGTACATGCAGTTTAGCAGGCCAGTAGTGAGTGGAATCTCATGGATTTGTTCTCTAATATGCACTTGGATGTGCAAGAAAGTTAGGGGTAGACTTTTTTATGATACTTAGATTCTACCTACACCCTTATGTATAGTGTTTGGATGAGGTAGCTATCATATTTTTAGATCCTAGGTCTATGAGAGAGTGTGGTAGGTGAGGACCCTCCTCTTGGTTAGACCATAGGCAAGGATGAAATTCTACATGTTCATGGTCACATATGGGTTTATTCAGAAATGCATGAGAAGATTATGAGAGACATTCATGATTCATCTTGGACAGTGCATCTTGGCATCACCAATATGTATTAGGATTTACATCACTAGTACTGGTGGTTGGGTATGAAAAGAGATGTAGCTAGTTTCGTCATGGGGTGTTCCACTTACCAGTAGGTAAAGGAAGAACACCAGTGACTAGCCAAAATTTTACAAAAACTACCCATTTCTAAGTGGAAATAGAATAATGTCATGATGGATTTCATGAAAATTTTACCGAGGTCACCTTGAGGTAATAATGTTTTATTGGTTATTATTGGCAGGCTAAAGAAGATTGCACATTTATTACAAATCAAGGAAACCATCAATGTGGATGAGCTTGGAAGGATGTATATCTATGAGAAAATATGACTTCACAGGGTCCCACATACTATTTTCTCATATAGGGTTGTCTGATTTACTTTATGATTCTAGAAAGGACTATAGAGGGTGTTAGTACAAAAGTGATTCTAAGCACAACAGACCACCCTCAGACTGATGGTCAATTAGAATGCACGATCGAGGTGCTTAAGGACATGATATGAGCATACATCCTGGATTTTAGGGGATCTTGGGAGAGGAATATACCCTTGGTTGAATTCTCCTACAACAATAGATTTCAGGATACTATTCATATGACACCTTATGAGGATTTATACGGTAGGCCATTGTGATCACCCATGTATTGCTTATAGATAGGAGAGGCATCTATGCTTGGACTTGTTCTTGTTTATGAGACCAAAAAACATGTTTAGATGATTCAGAAGTGAATGGATACTACACAGTCTCATCATAAATCATACATTGATCACCACATATGACCTCTAGAGTTTGTGGTTGGGGATCAAGTCTTTTTTCATGTCTCATTGAGGCTGGGACACACGAGGATCATGAGATAGGGTAAATTTTCACCACGGTATGTCAGACCATTTGATATTCTAGAGAGATTTGGGACGGTATCCTATCAGTTGCAGTTACCTCAGAGGTACCAAGCCATGCACAAATTCTTCCATGAGTCTTATCTATTCCATAATTATTCAAACCTATCTCATGTTTTTTATCCTATGGAGTTTGAGTTATAGGTAGATGCATCCTTTGTGGAGCATCTGATGCATATTGTGGATCATAAAATAAAGGTTCTTTGAGGCTAGTTTGTTCCTCTAGTATGGGTGATATGGTAGTATGGATGGGTACATGATGAGATATGAGAGTAGGAGGCAGATGTATGATCGTAGTGGCTATATTTATTCTCAGATTATGCTTCACCAAACTTGGAAACGAAATTCAAGGATGAATTACTTTAAGGGGGGAAGTTTGTAAGAACCTAGTTCTTCTTTGAGGTACATATCCTTTTAATTCCATCAATTCTCATTTTAAATGTTTAAATATTGCCTAATGTGAATTTTCTTTGGGTTCATGGAGGTATTAAGGGTGTATAGGGATATTTTGGATATCATAACCCAAGATTTTGGGATGAAATAGGCCCAATGCATGGTTAGTTCAAATTTTTTTGGGGAAGTCCGTACGGTCTGAAAAACTGTGTGAGGCTTGTCAAGAGAACAGGAGGAGGATACACAGTTCAATAAAACCATGTGATTTTGTGCACACGACAGTGCGACTTTGTCTGCAATTTTGACAGTGGGGTTTTTTCATGGTTTTCACATGGTTAGTCAAACCGTATAGACAAACCGTGCAAGGTAATCCCTCCCTACAACATACCACACATAACTGACATACAATTTGTCAAAATTTGTGCCTAAACCATGAAAATTATATATTTTTGGTAAAAAGACCATTTTTACTCTAATTAAAATCTATTTCAAACCTAATTCTATTTCTTAACCCGTATAACAAAGTCACCCTTTGGAAGACCCCTTTGGTGGTTATTCTTGGATTTGATCCTGACTATCTTTTCGCTCTCCAATTCAAGCACCTCTTATATCATTGGATACGCATCAATGAGTTCTCAATTCATTTTTAGTCATTCTTCATTATTATAGATAGAAGATCTTCTATTTAGGTGCAAGCTAATATGCCCAATTATTAGTATCTTTGTATATTCTTAGATTTTCTCCCAATCTGAGCCGAATCAAGAGCTAATACTGGATGAGCTATAAACTATGGACCTAAAGTAGGTGTTCTCATTTCATTAACTAAAATTAGAAGTGTTTATATATGGTATTTTGTTGTAGGAACAATTCTTGAGTGACGCCATTAATGAATTTTAATCCTTGAATTAAATTTATGGGCATGACCAATACAATTAAAGAGGTCCGTTGATGAATTCCTATAAGTTGAGGACCTTGAAATGGAACCACCCCTTTGGGTATGTTTATTAATTTAATGGACCACCATGGGTGTCTTAAAATTAGATACCCTTGCAGTGTTCCCTTTAACCCTTATCATGGGATGTTGATATTGAATTGATAATGGATGATTTAAATTGTAAATTGATATGTAAATTGTATTGTTATATAAATTGGAATTGAGTTAATTAATGGGAAGGGATGAAATGACCATAACCATTGTCCATTTCCTTGTAATGGCTTGTTAAAGCATGTGATTATTGTTTAATGAATTTTCCATGTGATTTAAGTTAAGGAAATCCTTCTAAGCTTGGCCAATGCTTTGTGTCACCTTTTGAGGTGAGATTGAAATGATTTTTTCTTGATATTGACCTTGACATGTTTATATGAAATTGATTAAATGGTATTGAATGTTATATGACTTGGGTGACACATGGATTCAAATAATTAATTCCATGGAAAAACTCATTTGGATTTGACCCTTCTTATGGCCGAGTGACACGTGGAATCCTAATATGGTTTTCCAAGGACAGACTCATTGGGGATTTGAATATTATGTGTTGAGTGACACTTGAATTCCTTATAGAATTTTATGGAAGGACTTGAGGTTATTTGATCATTTAAGCCATGGGTGACACTTGGTCTCCCTTAGAGGATCGCTTAGGACGGACTTGAGTGGTCATGATATTATATCACACCTAGAGAGATACTTGTGTTTTAATGAGGATCACAATGGACAAAATTATAGGGTTTTGGTTTATATTATACTCAGAGTGATTCCTAGATTCCAACCTAGGAATTCTAATAATATTCTCAGGTTCTAAATTAAATGATGAATGAAATGGTATATATGACATGTCTATTGATCCAAATCACAAGCTTGTATTAATCTTTGTTCATACTTATGTATGGACTATTTAGGCATCCTTTGGTTAACTATTTTCATGGGGGATCTTAGGCTATACACGGGGTCTCAGGACTCTCTTTTTAAATAGAATTGAATCATTAAATTAATTGGTTATAAATGATAACCTGGACATTATAGGATGTTTACTTTCAATACTTACGTTACTCATTTGATTACTACATGCGCACTGTTATCATTATATATTTAATGAGAGAATTAAACTATACCTTGGGTGGTAGCCTGATAGTATTATAACTCACACCTTATTTGGTTCACCTTTGGGTACCCAAATAGACATGATTGAAGGTATAGATAAGTGCAAGCGCCCTACTATAGGTTCACGATTACTGATTAGGAGAAAGGGAACATGGGACCGAGCTGAGGCTCATGATTCTAGATTGGATACTTTTTGGTATTTTTTTACTTTTTTCCAAATATTCTACACCTTCTATGTATACATATTTTGGCTTCCTTATTAGATACATATGAAATATATTATCAACTTCATTGTATATGGGATTCCTTTTGAGATTGTTATCTTCTCCTTTTATGTATCTAATGTCTATATGATTTACTGCTTCCATTACTTATATGTTATTGATATTCCACTATTCTAAACTCTGATGAAGAGGGCATAGTGTCCCCACATACACACCTAGGACCTTGCTACTAGTCAGCAGCCTCTGGTGTTTGGAGAGATGTGATTGAGGCTATGTGACCCACCAATATCAGAGTCCCCTTTAGTGGAATCCACATTGATAGAGTTATAGGTTTTTTGAGCTAATAGGATCAAGGTTATGTGAGAAAGAAATGAGTGGTGGTATCCTATTATAGTGAAGGAAATGACACACTGTAATTACTTAAAATATTTAAATATAATAAATTCATTTTCATGTGAAAGTGAAACCAAGTTCATGTATTTTAAATATAAGATTATTATTAGTATAAATACTTTATTCTAATAAAATTTAGATAATTTTAGGTGATGTTTTAACTCTTATATCTCAGTTTTGACCCTTTGTTAACCCTTTTGATGATTATCACGATATCAAAGCTTTTTAAAATTTAGTTGTCGTAAAAGTTACTATAAAAGGACAAGTGGATAATGAGTGGAAAATGGTTTATATGGTAGAATATATATGATTCTTTGATCCAATGAAAGTATTTTTATAAATTTTAAATCACTTAATAAAAAATTATTTACCATAATATTCCATTAAATTCGTTTTCGGGACTATTCACAAAGTTTGACTCTAAAGATATCAATATTGAAATGGAATTAAAATATAGAATTTTAACACAAAACTAATATTTTATATATATCTGAAAAATTCAGGGAAACCAATAATTAATTCAAATTTTATTACATTCAATATTTTTAAAATTATTTATTTTATTTTTATATTACTCGAACAAGCACTGAGTCGGTGTCATGTAAGCATTTATGGTAATTATTCCAGCACTAAAAATTAAAAAAATTACCATGATAATAAAAATCTATTAATAGTTTAAATATATATTTAAAACCCTAAATAAACTATTTTTATCAATATAAAAAATATTACAGATATTAAAAAAATAGAGTGACATTTGGTATCTATTATTTACTTAAAAAAATATTAAGGTCATTATGAATGGAAAGTTGAAATAAGTTGCCTAATTTTTTAGGATAATATGATTAATATATATATTAACAAAAAAAATTATATAAAGGAATGTATTTTGGTTATTTTTTGTCCTTATCCCATAGGTTTAACCCTATTTTCTTATTTTACCCTTACTGAGCTAACAAATATTTACCGCAATTACTATTCATAATGACAAAAAATAAAATGGTCCTATTTAAAAGATATAAACCTCATAATTCCAAATATGGAATATATTTTTCATGATCTAATTTATAATATTTCTATAAATCAATTTTAATATAAATTCATTAAACGCAATGAAAAATAGTTTTTAGAAAAATGTGTTTTTAAACCTAAAAATGAACTTATACCAAAATCAAGTATAATAAAGATTCATATGTATTTAATTTGACTAATTATATTTTAATGAGAATTATGTTACATTAAGGTCAAATTAAAAATATAATGGTACATTAAAATTACTTTATCTAATGAAAATAAATGACAGTTTTATAAAAATCAGTATTTTCACTATTCATATAAAATATTTTTTTTCAAAGAAAAAATCATCTTAAGATAATGTTAACATGAAAATTCCAAAAATTATATTAATTTTTAAAAAATATTTTAATTATGATAGAAATTAATTATAACATCTATATAAAAAATATAATAAAATTGTTTTTGAAGAAAACATATTTTTGAAGCATAAAATGACTTCACAGAAAATTTAGTACTCATTTATTATGAATTAATCAATAAATTTACATTATGTCAAACCATTATACATATTTCTTATAATTTTTTTACTCATATTCATACCTACTAATTTAAGAGCTAGGTTATAATGGTCACATTTGAATAAAAATAATTTAATAGTATATCGAAGTTTTCTTAGATCTCTATGTTTCCTGTCAAGGTAGATATCAAATAATGAAAATTTATTTAAATATAAATATATTATAAAATCTTAATTTGTTACAACATCATTATATCTAAATAAACCCAGTAATTATACATATTATAAATTGAAATGAAGGTTATTTCCACCACCTCTATCCAGTCCTTAATCTCCCAATCTGAAATGGGGTTCTCATACTTCTATAGACCTTAGTGATGTAACTCTTAAGATGTACTCCTACAAGTGTTATCATCATCAACCTCCAATCTCTGTAAATCCATTATAATATCCTACTAAGAATATTTTATGCAAACCTGACATGGATATATACCTCCTACTATATCTGTAAAAAAATAATCATTAGTACTTATAAACCTGCGACACAAAATTTTTTAAGGTTAATCAATTCATTAATTTTAACCTATTTCCCCATTGTCTACCCAAATTAAAACATAAGTATAACAACCCTGCTCTTTATAACACACATAAACATGATTTATTAAATAAACATGCACTTAAGACAACTGTGAGGATTGATAGTTCTAGTGTCTTGGAAGATTAGGAACATTACACAGCAACTTAGGACATAAAAACACAACATCTTTATTGAAAACTTCCTTCACATGACCACTACATTCCTTTGTACTTAGCATTACATGGGATAACCTGAGGACATGAATGAGAAAAGGGTGAGCTATAAATCCCAGTAAGGGAGTAAACAAGTAATAACATGAATAATACAGTAAGTTTTAGGAAATAGTAATATCAATGGATCATAACAGAAACATGAACATAAATGCATGATATAACGTGATTATCGTAACATAGAAATGTGGAAACAACACTTAATATATTATTAACATGAACCAAGGCTCATTGCACATGAAGCATGAGTAAACCATCATTTAAATTTAATTTTTATGAGTAAAACCTCATTTCACTTGACGTATCCTGATACTAATCATTACCCAATGCATCGGAGCACAATCACGGTGCACCCTTCTTAAACATTTCATTTCATGCATAAGTGTGCCACATGGATCATACAACATCAAATCATTAAATAACATAATTTATTCCATGATTAAGGAATGAGGAATTCATTCATTAAACTCTATAATCAATAAGTAAATGTGCATAAAGGTGAATACCCTTGATAGAGAAATGGTCATGGTATTCACGACACAATGACTTTGGATTTAGAAAATCACAGTGCAATTTTGGCAGCATAATGACACAACATAAGAATTCATAAAAATGGTTTATGAGAGAGAAAGGGGTGTCTCATCATATTTAAATGAAATAAAAGTTAAGGTGGTCATATATATACATGTCCCAATATAATTAATGTAATTTTATATTCATAATACAATATAATTTCTTGAATGAAAATGAGGAGAGAGAAATTCCTTAAATAATTTCGGCATGGTAACAAGTGTACATTGGGAGGAATTAATGAGAGAGAAAGGGGTATATCATCATTAAAACATAAATAGGGCAGTATGGTAGAGGTGATAAATCTTACCCCAACATTTTTAAATGAACATAAAAGGTCATAACAATATAATAAAATTTTGGAAAAAATGAGAAATGAATAAATCCCTTACGGAATTTCGATATGGTAACGAGTGTACATGGGAGGAATTAATGAGAGATAAATGGATCACTCATCATTCAAAAATAAAAAGTAAAGTATAGGGGAGGTGAGAAATCATACCCTACATTTATATTGGAAAATAGAAGGACATAACAATATTAAGAAACTTGGATAAAATGAGAAATGAAGGAATCCCTTACGTGGAAGTGTGATCCCAAAGGCTTGGGAGGGGCTTGAGAGAGGATTCTTGAGAGCTTGGAGAAACTTGGGAGGATTCTAGAGAGATGATGGTAGAGTTTTGTCAAGATCAAAAGGCTTTGAGTGAAGAGGAAGTGGGAGCTTGGGTGGGTTTATATAGGAAAGGAGAGGGAATTATTTATTATTTAGGTTTTGGACCCTTTACATTAAACCAACAAAAACCATAAACCATCCCATAGTTTTTGCCAAAGGGGAGTGTAAAACAATATTTTATAAGGAAAATGGCCTAAATTCTTAAAATATTAGGCTTTCTTATGTGGAGG
Organism: Viscum album; assembly: GCA_963277665.1. Lineage (NCBI taxonomy): Eukaryota > Viridiplantae > Streptophyta > Magnoliopsida > Santalales > Viscaceae > Viscum > Viscum album. The sequence continues at coordinate 633,703,685 of OY728146.1, read as the reverse complement.
TGAGTCACACTCTCAAGGAAATCATTTTAAAAAGATAAAATATTTGATGAGTCTTGGAGGGTCCACTAAGGCTTGGTAAAATAAATAAAATAAACCTAAAATTGCATTATTTTAATGGTAAAACTTATATTTTCCTAAAATCACACTTATATTAATTTATTACATCACTATTGGGTAATTATGATGTCATAAAACACATTATATAATTAGACAGTAATTAATGTTTTATCCAAAAATTCAATTGTCTCAAAAAATTATGAAAAATTCACTATTGGATAATTTCGACATCCTGATTACAAAAATAATATTCATTTTATCTAAATAATTTTCTAAATATGTGAATTATTACTTTTAAAATAAAAAACGCCAATTATCAAAAATTCATAGGTTTTGACAAAAACAACTTTCAAACCTTAATAAAAATTACAATTGTATTCCTAAAAATTATATGATTATTTATATTTAATAAAAATACATTTAGTAATAATATTTTATTAAAATATTATTTAATTCAAAAATCCATTAATTCATCAAAATAGATTTCATAATTGAATATTAAATAAAAATACTATTTGTGTTTTAAAAACTATTTACAACGTAAAAATAATAAAATTAAAGTATATTATTTATTATATACAAAAATAATGAACATAATCATAGTTCTAAGGTCTTGTTGCATAACCCCTTATAACACCCACATAATAATGAAGGGTAAGGTGTGTGATGGTGATATACTCTTAGTGTGGCTCAGATAACATCGCTCAGGGTGGTAATCTCTATAAACTTATGCTTCCCCGATAGGCAGTTCCATTCGGTCATAACATGTTGAAGCTCAGCTTGAGCTTGGTCAAGAGAGAATCCTAATGATGCCACCTCCTTTACAAGCTCCGACAAATGGCCTTTATATGGAGAAATTCCATTGGATGAGGCCATCACTTCCTTTTTCTGAGTAAATTGGATTTGTTAAAGCCCTATATTTATACTAATCATGTGATCACTGTTCAATGGTAACAATTATTAATAGTATTTTGAAATGCAAAAACATAATACCAAGGAAGTGCATATTTTATATAATCATTTTACATAATGAGACATTTAATTAGATCAAGAGGAATTTTCATTAACAAAAGATTGGGTCGTTACAGTCTTCCCCATTAAGAAATTTCACCCTCGAAATTTCCTTTTTCCACACTACAACAGATGTGAGTAACTCTACTTCATCACTTCCTCATATTCCCACGTTACTTCTTCAAACTTTTTGTTTCACCACAACACCTTGACGAGGGGAATTGTCTTATCTCGTAGAACTTTTTCTACATGATCTAAGATCTTCACTGACTTATCATCATAGGAGAGGTCATTCTACAGTGATACAACCTCTAGATTTAGTTCATGCGATGATTAAATTATGTACTTCCTCAAGAGTGATACATGGAATACATCATGTACTTGAGATAGGTTACGTGGGAGTGCTAGTCGATAGGTCACTGCTCCAATGTGACCAAGGATCTCAAAAGGGCTGATGTACCTTGGACTAAGCTTTCCCTTATTCCCAAATCTTATAACTCTCTTCTATAGTGATATGTGGAGGAATACCATGTCTCCAACATCAAACTCTAGGTTTTTTCAATGATTATCAGCATAGCTCTTTTGTTGACTCTGAGTAGGTTTAATGTGCTGCTGGATGTTCTTAACCTTATCCACTATTTCTTCAACCATTTCTAGACCATGAAGTTTTCTCTCCCCAAATTCATTCCAACATGCTGGTGTTCAGCACCTCTTCCCATATAGGCCTTCATAAGGATCCATTTGAATGCTTGAGTGGAAACTGTTATTGTATGAGAACTCAACTAGAGGAAGATGTTGATCCCATCCTCATTTGAAGTCCACTGAGTACGCTCTCAACATGTCCTCAAGTGTTTGGATATTCCGCTCAAATTAGCCATCAATTTGAGGATGATAAGTCATAATGAAGTTCATCTTAGTATGTAGAGCATGTTGAAGACTCTTCCAAAACATAGAGGTGAATCCTGGATCTCGATCAGATACAATCTATATTGGTACTCCATGCATCCTTACCACATATATGATGTATATCCATGCCATTTGATCTAGTGAGACATCCTCCTGAATTACAATGAAGTGTGAAGTCTTTGTAAGACGATCCACAACAACCCAGATTGCATTGTTTCCTTTGGATGTCTTCGGAAGTTTGGTGACAAAGTCCATGGTGATGTTCTCCCATTTCCATGCAGTTATGGGTAATGGTTGCATCATCCCCTTAGACTTATAACTCTCAGGCTTCACTTGCTGACATACCATGCACTTTGATGTATACTCAACGATCTCCTTCTTCATGTTATCCCACCAATAATGCTCTTGGAGATCTCGATACATCTTTGTGTTTCCTGGGTGAATTATGAAATTTTAACTATGTGCATCATCCAAAAGTTTCTTCTTTAACTTCAGATTCTATGGAACACATAGTCTTGACCCAGATCTCACAATTCCTTCTTCATTGACATTGAACTCCTAGGATTTCCCGTTTCTAATAGTTTCCACCTTCTTCTGAATTCCCACATCATCCCTTTGAGAATCCTTTATCCTTTCCAAAAGAGACGTTTGAGAAATAATTTGTAAAAGGATTGATGATATTCCCTTATTTATGATTCCCATGTCCATCTTAATAAAATCCAATAAGATCGGATCCTTTTTAATTCTCATCAATGATAGAATCGTCGGATCATTTCTACTTAGAGCATCTGCCACCTTGTTCGCTTTCCCAGGGTGATAATGGATTGAGAATTTAAAGTCTTTGATCATCTCTAACCATATTTGTTAGCACATGTTCAACTCTTTCTATGTGAATATATACTTGAGGCTTTTTTGATCCATGTATATTTCACACTTCTCCCCAAAGAGATAATGCCTCCAAATTTTCAAAGTGAAGATCCCTGCAGCCAACTCCAAGTCATGTGTTGGATAGTTTTTCTCATGAACTTTCAATTTCCTTGTATCATAAGCAATGAATTTTTCATTTTTCAACAACTCATATCCCATTCCCTTCTTCAAAGCATTATTTAATACCACAAAAAGTTCTCCACTAGTGGGTAAATTGAGCACGGGCAAAGTGATAAGCCTCCTTTTCAACTCCTTGAAGCTATATTTTCATTCATTACTCCAAGAAAACAATACTCCCTTTTGAGTTATTTTTGTAAGAGGGTTTGAAAATCTAGAGAAATTTCTCACAAATCGGTGATAATATCCTGTTAAATCCAAGAAGCTACAAATATCTGTTACCGATGTTGGCCTCGACCATCCCTCAATTGCATCTGTCTTGGAGGGATCCATAGATTTCCCATTTCTTGTGATGATATGGCCCAATAATGAGACCTCCTTCAACCATAATTCACACTTATTGTACTTTTCATAGAGCTTATCCTTTCGCAAGGTCTCTAGTTTTGTTCTTAGATTCTCTCGTCAGGATCCTCCTTGGTTTTGGAGTATATTAGAATATCATCTATAAAGACTACCAATTTTTTTGAGGTAATCACTAAAGAATTTATTCATCAAGTCCATGAAGGTTGATAGAGAATTAGTGAGTCTGAAAGGAATTACTATGGATTCATAGTGCTAGTACCTTGTACAAAAATTAGCCTTGGGGATATCCTCCTTCTTCACCCTTACTTGGTAATATCCCAACCATAAATCTACCTTGGATAGGCATTGTGATCCACATAGGTGATCAAAAAAGTCATCAATTCAGGGCATAAGATACTTGCTCTTTATTCTTATTTTTTTGAGCTTACAATAATCAATGCAAAGTCACATTGATCCATCCTTCTTCTTGATGAATAGGACTGGTGCACCCCATGGTGAAGCACGTGGGCATATAAACCCTTTATCTAAATTCTCTTGTCGTCGTTTCTTTAGCTCCTCAAGCTCCACAACAACCATTCTATACAGAGTCTTGGATATTGGAAACACCCCAGGTATAAGATCAATTGAGAATTCAACATCTCTTTTAGGAGGAAGACCAAACAATTCCTCAGGAAACACTTTAGGGAATTCCCTCACAATAGGAATTACTTCAAGGATGGTTGCTTCCTTGGAATCATTCATCTAATCCAGATATGCATGCTCATAAGGAAGTAATATCCACACTTGAGATGATGGTTTTAAGGAAGATTTATCCTCCTCCTTTCACTTGTACAGAATCAGGGGTTGATTTGATATATAGGGAGTGATTTCCCTCTCACAACAATTTATGTTGGCTCTATATAAGGAAATACAATCCATGCCGATAATTGTATCAAATTTTAACGAAGGGGGTATTATGAGGTTCGCCAGAAAGTTCAGTCCACATATTGTGACTGGGGAGGAGTTATATTCATGGGATGCAATGATTGCCTCATTTTCCGTTCTCACTGACATCTTTACTTCCATGATTTGTGGTGGTGTTGGGATTGTTCCACTAAACTTTTGGGATATAAAAGAATGCGTAGAACTATAGATGATAACCCTACCATTGAATTTTTTATTCTAGTTCTACATTATCCTATATAGACTAAGATATGAGTACCTATAAAATATTCAAACCATAAAGGTAATTCCAAAGACAAAAAATAATAATTTATAAATTACATTTATCTCCTTAACTTATGAATTTATAGGCTTAAATCTATGTTATCCATGATCTGCTTCCCAACATATATTCTTAGGGTAATTTTTTATTTACATAACAATGGTTTATAAGAAACATGTCAATTTACCAAATCATATCCCCTAAGAATGTCATAACCAAGAGTGCAGCAAGGCCCATTGTCTTGTACTAGGATACCTCAGGTCAAGCCTGAAACTCTTTGTTGGAGTTTTCACTCATAGGTACATCTGTGCCAAAGCCGCCTCTACCTACTCGCATCCATACAGATATGTATTTTATTGATAAAAAACTTACCCAATACTCACCAAAACATACGGATACTTTTATTATACTTAGCCTTATTCCTAAGGCTTTCACTAGGGTTTTCTAATCCTAATCCCAATAATAACTAAACCTATCCTCTGATACCAACTATAACAACCCTGCTCTTTGTTACACACATAAAAATGATTTATTACATAATCATTCACTTAATAAAACTTTGAGGATCAAGAGGTCTAGTGTCTTGGGGAATTAGGAACATTAAATAACAACTCCGGACATAAAAACACAACATCTTTATTGAAAACTTCCTTTACATGACCACTAAATTCCTTCATACTTAGCATTGCATGGGATAACCTGAGGGCATGCATAACGGTGAGATATAAATCCAAATAAAGGGGTAAACAAGGCATAACATGAAGAATACAGTACATGTTAGGCAATAGTAATATCAATGGAGCATAAGAGAAACATGAACAAAAAGGCATGATATAACATGTTTATCGTAACATGGAAATGTGGAAACAACACTTAATATGGTATTAGCATTATCCAAGGCTCATTGCACATGGAGCATGAGTAAAACCTCATTGAACTTGAATTATAATGAGTAAAACTTCATTGCACTTGATGTATCATGATCCTAATCTTTACCTAATGCATTGGAGCGCTATCAGTGTACACCCTTCTTAAACATTTCATTCCATGCATAAGTGTTCCACATGGATCATACAACATGGAATCATTAAAGGACATAATTTATTCCATGATAAATTAATGTGTAATTAATACATAAAACTATATAATCAATAATTAAATTATCATAAAGGTGAATACCCTTGATAGATAAATGGGCATAGTATTCACGACACAATGACTTTCACTTTGGAAAATCGTAGTGCAATTTCAGTCGCATAATGACGTGACATAAGATTTCATAAAAATTGTTGATGAGAGAGAAAGGGGTGTCTAATAATATGTAAATTAAATGTATAGTAAGGGGGAATATATATATATGTCCCAATATAATTAATTGAATTTTAGATTCATAATACAATATAATTTCTTGAATGAAAATGAGGAGAGAGAAATTCCTTAAAGAATTTAGGCATGGTAACGGGTGTACATTGGGAGGAATTAATGAGAGATAAAGGGGTCTCTCATCATTAAAACATAAAGAGTTAATTATGGGGAGGTTTGAAATCATACCCCAACATTTTTAAATGAAAATATAAGGGCATAAAAACATAATAAAATTTGGACAAAAATGAGAAAGGAAGAAATCCCTTACGAAATTTCGGTATGGTAACGGGTGTACATGGGAGGAATTAATGAGATATAAAGGGGTCACTCATCATTCAAACATAAGGAGTAAAATATAGGGGAGGTGATAAATCATACCCCCACAATTATATTTAAAAATAAAAGGATATAACAATATTAAGAAACTGGGATAAAATGAGAAAGGGAGGAATCCCTTACTTGGAAGTGTGATCCCAAAGGCTTGGGAGGGGCTTGAGAGAGGATTATTGGGAGCTTGGGGAACCTTGGGTGGATTATAGAGATACGATGGTAGAGTATGATCAAGCTCCAAAGTCTTTGAGTGAATAGGAAGTGGGAGCTTGGGTGGGTTTATATAGGAAAAGGGAGGGAATTCTTTATTATTTAGGTTTTGGACCCTATACATTTAACCAATAAAAACCATAAACCATCCCATGGTTTTTGCCAAAGGGAAGTTTAAAACAATATTTTATAATTAAAATGGACTAACTTCTTAAAATATTAGGTTTGATTATGTGGAGGTGAGTCATACTCTCAAGGAAATCATTTTAAAAAGATAAAATATTTTATAAGTCTTGGAGGGTCCACTAAGGCTTGGTAAAATAAATAAAATAAACCTAAAATCAAATTATTTTAATGGTAAAACGTATATTTTCCTAAAATCCCACTTATAGTATTTTATTACATCACTATTGGGTTATTATGATGTCATAAATCACATTATATAATTAAACGGTGATTAAGGTTTTATCCAAAAATTCAACCGCCTCAAAAAATTTTGAAAAATTAACTGTTGGATAATTTCGATGTCCTGATTAAAAAAATAATATTCATTTTATCTAAATAATTTTATAAACATGTGATTTTTTACATATAAAATAAAAACCGCCATTTACCAAAAATTCATAGGTTTTGACTAAAACGGCTTTCAAACCTTAATAAAAATTACAATTGTATTCCTAAAAATTATATGATCATTTGTATTTAATAAAAAGTAATTTAGTAATAATATTTTATTAAAATATTATTTAATTCAAAAATCCATTAATTCATCAAAATATATTTCATATTTGAATATTAACCAAAAATTCTATTTTTGATTTAAAAAATATTTACAACGTAAAAATAATAAAATGAATGTATATTCTTTATTATATACAAAAATAATGAACATAATCATAGTGCTAAGGTCTTGTTACATAAACCCTTATAACGCCTGCATAAGACTGAAGGGTAAGGTATGCGATGGTGACATACTCTTAGGGTGGCTCAGATAACATCACTCGCATGGTAATCTCTATCAACTTACACTTCTCCCATAGGCGATTCCATTTGAGCATAATGTGTTGAAGCTCGGCTTGGGCTTGTTCAAGAGCAAAGACCAATGATGCTACCTCCTTTTCTAGCTCCGACAAATGGTCTTTATATGGAGCAATTCTACTGGATGAGGCCATCGCTTCCTTTTTCTGAGTATATTGGATTTGTTAAAGCCCTATATTTATATTAATCATGTGATCAATATTCAATGGTAACAATTCTTAATAGTATTTTGAAATCCAAAAAACATAAAACCAAGGAAGTTCATATTTTATATAACCATTTTACATAATGAGACATTTAATTAGATCAAGAGGAATTTTCATTAACAAAAGTTTTGGAAGTTATAGTCTTCCCCCCTTAAGAAATTTCTCCCTAAAAATTTCTTTTTTCTACACTAAATCAGTTGTGGGAAACTCTGCTTCATCACTTCCTCAGATTCCCACGTTACTTATTCAAACTTTTTGTTTCGCCACAACACCTTGATGAGGGGAATTGTCTTATCTCGTAGAAATTTTTTTCTATGATCTAAGATCTTTACTGACTTATCTTCATAGGAGAGGTCATTATCCAATGGTACCACATCTAGATTGAGTACATATGATGGGTCAAGTATGTACTTCCTCAAGAGTGACACATGGAATACATCATGTACTTGAGATAGGTTATGTGGGAGTGCTAGTCGATAGGCCACTGCTCTAATGCGATCAAGGATCTCAAATGGGCTGAAGTACCTTGGACTAAGATTTCCGTTCATCCCAAATCTTATAACTCTCTTCCATGGTGATATGTAGAGGAATACCATGTCTCCAACATCAAACTCTAGGTTTTGTCAATGATTATCAGCATAACTATTTTGTTGACTCTGAGAAGGTTTAATGTGTTGCTGGATGGTCTTAACCTTCTCCACCATTTCTTAGACCATTTACAAACCTTGGAGTTTTCTCTCCCCATCTTCATCCCAACATGCTGGTGTTCTTCACCTCTTCCCATAAAGGGCTTCATAAGGATCCATTTGGATGCTTGAGTGGAAACTACTATTATATGAGAACTCAACTAGATGAATATTTTGATCTCATCCTCATTTTAAGTCCATTGAGTACGCTCTCAATATGTCCTCAAGTGTTTGGATAGTCTTCTCAGATTGTCCATTAGATTGAGGATGATAAGCCGTACTGAAGTTCAGCTTAGTATCTAGAGCATGTTGAAGACTCTTCCAAAACTTAGAGGTGAATCCTGGATCTCGATACGATACAATCGATATTAGTACTCCATGAATCCTTACCACATATCTGATGTATATCCATGTCAGTTGATCCAGTGAGAAATCATCCTAAATTACAATGAAGTGTGCAGTATTTGTAAGACTATCCACAACAACCCAGATATCATTGTTTCCTTTGGATGTCTTCAGATGTTCGGTGAAAAATTCTATGGTTATGCTCTCCCACATACATGTAGGGATGGTTAATGGTTGCATCATCCCCTTAGACTTCTAACTCTCAACCTTCACTTACTAACATACCAGGCACTTTGATGTATACTCAACTATCTCCTTCTTCATGTTATCCCACCAATAATTCTGTTGGATATCTCGATACATATTTGTGTTTCCTGGGTGAATAGAGAAATTTGAACTATGTGCATCATCCAAAAGTTTCTTATTTAAATTTATATTCTATAGAACATATAGTCTTGACCAAAATCTCACAATTCCTTCTTCATTGACATTTAACTCTGAGGATTTCCAGTTTCTAATAGTTTCCACCTTCTTCTAAATTCCACATCATCCTTTTGAGAATCCTTTATTTTTTCCAAAAGTGAAGGTTGAGAAATAATTTGTAAAAGGATTCATGATATTCCCTTCTTTATGATTCCCATGGCCATCTTCCTAAAATCCATGAAGATTGGATCCTTTTCAATTCTCATCAATGATAGAATTACTCGATCATTTCTACTTAGAGCATCTTCCACCTTTTTCGATTTCCTAGCGTGGTAATGGATTGAGAAGTCATAGTCTTTGATCAACTCTAACCATATTCATTTGTGCATGTTCAACTCATTATATTTAAATATATACTTAAGGCTTTTTTAATCCCTGTATATTTCACACTTCTCCCTAAAGAGATAATGCCACCAAATTTTCAAAGTGAAGATCACTGCATCCAACTCCAGGTCATGTGTTGGATAGTTTTTATCATGAACTTTCAATTTCTTTGTTGCATAGGCAATGACTTTGTCATTTTTCATCAACACACAGCCCATGCCCTTCTTCGAAGCATCATTAAATACCACAAAAAGTTCTCCACTAGTGGGTAAAGTGAGCATGGGTGTAGTGATAAGCCTCTTTTTCAACTCCTTGATGCTATCTTTGCATTCATAACGACAAGAAAACTTTACTCTCTTTTGAGTTAGCTTGGTAAGAGGGTTTTACAATCATGATAAATTTATCATAAATCAGAAATAATATCCAGGTAAACCTAGGAAGCTACGGATATCCATTACTGATGTTGGCCTCAGCCACCCCTCAATTGCATCTGTCTTGGAGGGATCCATAGATATCCCATTTCTTGTGATGATATGGCCCATGAATGAGACCTCCTTCAACCATAATTCACACTTGTTATTCTTTTCATAGAGAATCTCCCATCACAAGGTCTCTAGTTTTATTCTTAGATGCTCCTCAGGATCCTATTTGGTTTTGGAGTATATTATAATATCATCTATAAAGACTACCACAAATTTGTTGAGGTAATCTCTAAAGAAATTATTCATCAAGTCCATGAATATTGATGGAGAATTAGTGAGTCCCAAAGGAATTACTATGAATTCATAGTGCCCGTACCTTGTACGAAAAGCAGTTTTGGGGATATCCTCCTTCTTTACCCTTACTTGGTAATATCCCAACCGTAAATCTACCTTGGATAAGCATTGTGATCCACATAACTGATCAAACACATCATCAATTCGGGAAAAAAGATACTTGCTATTTATTTTGATTTATTTGAGCTTACAATAATCAATGCAAAGGTGCATTGAACCATCCTTCTTCTTGATGAAGAGGACTGGTGCACCCCATGGTGAAGATCTTGGTCATATAAACCCTTTATCCAGATTCTCTTGTAGTTGTTTCTTCAGCTCCTCAAGATCCACAACAACCATTCTATATAGATTCTTGGATATTGAAAACAACCCAGGTATAAGTTCAATTGAGAATTCAACATCTCTTTTAGGAGGAAGACCATACAATTCCTTAGGAAACTCTTCAGGTAATTCCCTCACAATAGGAATGCCTTGAAGGATGGTTGCTTCCTTGGACTCAATCATATGAGCCAGATATGCATGCACATAGGGAAGTAATATCCACACTTGAGATGATGGTGCTGAGGTAGATTCATCCTCCTCTTTTCACTTGTATAGAATCAGGGGTTGATTCACTATATAGAGAGTGATTTCCCTCTCACGGAAATTTATGTTGGCTCTATATAAGGAAATCCAATCCATGCCGATAATGGCATAAAATTATACTAGGGGGAGTATGATGAGGTTCTCCAGAAAGTTCAGTCCACAGATTATGACTGGGGAAGAGTTATATTCATGGGATGCAATGATTTACCCATTTTCCGTTCTCACCAATATCTTTACTTCCATAATTTTTTGTGGTGTTGGGATTGTTCTACTAAACTTTTGGGATATAAAATAATTCGTAGAACTATAGACGATAACCCTACCATTGACTTTTTTATTCTAGTTCTACATTATCATATATAGACTAAGAGATGAGTACCTATAAACTATTCAAGCCATAAAGGGAAATCCAAAGACAAAAAATGATAACATATAAATTACATTTATCTCCTTGACTTATGAATTTATATGCTTAAATCTATGTTATCCATGATCTACTTACCAACATATATTCTTAGGGTCATTTTTTTATTCCATTAACAATGGTTCATAATAAACATGTGAATTTACAAAATAATATCCCCTGAGAGTGTCATAACCAATAGTACAACAAGGCCCATTTTCGTGTACCAGGATACCTCGGGTCAAGCCTGAAACTCCTTGTGAGAGTTTTCACTCCTAGGTACATCTGTGCCAGAGCCGCCTCTACCTACTCGTATCCAGACATGGAATTATTTTCTTGATAAACCACTTACCCAATACTCACCAAAACTTAAGGATGTTTTTATTATACTTAGTCTTATCCCTAAGTCTTTCACTAGGGTTTCCTAATCCTAATCCCAAAAATTACTAAACATATCCTCTGATACCAACTATAATATCCCGGCTCTTTATTACACACATTACATTATTTTTTATATAAACAAGCACTTAATACAACTCTGAGGATCGAGAGGTCTAGTTTATTGGGAAATTAGGAACATTAAATAACAACTTAGGACATAAAAAAACAACATCTTTATTGAAAACTTCATTTACGTGACCACTAAATTCTTTCGTACTTAACATTGCATGGGATAACCTGAGGACATGCATAAGAAAAGGGTGAGATATAAAGCCCAGTAAGGGGGTAAACAAGGCATAACATGAAGAATATAGTACATGTTAGGCAATATGAATATCAATGGATCATAATAGAAACATGAACATAAAGTTATGATATAACATGATTACTGTAACATGGAAATGTGGCAATAACACTTAACATGGTATTAGCATGAGCCAAGACTCATTTCACATGGAGCATGAGTAAAACCTCATTTAACTTGAATTAAAATGATTAAAACCTCATTGCACTTGATTTATCATGATACTAATCTTTACCCAATGCATTGGAGTGCTATTAGGGTGCACCCTTATTAAATGTTTCATTTCATGCATAAGTGTGCCACATGGATCATACAACATGGAATCATTAAAGATCATAATTTATTCCATGATAAAGGAATGTGGAATTCATACAGGAAACTATATAATCAATAATTAAATTTTCATAATGGTGAATAACTTTGATAGAGAAATGGGCATGGTATTCATGACACAATGACTTTGGCTTTGGAAAATCACAGTGCAATTTCGGTCGCATAATGATGTGACATAAGAATTCATAAAAATGGTTGATGAGAGATAAAGGGGTGTATCAAAATATTTAAATGAAATGGATAGTAAGGGGGTCATATATATACAATTCTCATCATAATTAATGGAATTTTAGATTCATAATACAATATAATTGCTTGAATGAAAATGAGGAGAGAGAAATTCCTTACGGAATTTTGGCATGGTAACAGGTGTACATTGGAAGACATTAATGATAGATAAAGGGGTATCTCATCATTAAAAAAATAAATAGGAAAGTATGTGGGAGGTATTTAATCATACCCCAACATTTTTAAATGAAAATAAAAGGGCATCACAGCATAATGAAATTTGGACAAAAATGAGAAAGGAAGAAATCCCTTACAGAATTTAGGCATGGTAATAGGTGTACATGGGAGAGATTAATGAGAGAGAAAGGGGTATCTAATCATTAAAACATTATGAGTACAATATAGGGGACTTGAAAAATCATACCCCAACATTTATATTTGAAAATAAAATGACATAACAATATTAAGAAACTTGGATAAAATGAGAAAGGAAGGAATCCCTTACTTGGAAGTGTGATCCCAAAGGCTTGGGAGGGGCATGAGAGAGGCTTATTTGGATATTGGGGTACCATGGGGGGATTGAAGATAGAGTAGTGAATGGGTTTTTTTAGCTCCAAAATCTTTGAGTGAAGAGGAAGTGGGAGCTTGGGTCGGTTTATATAGAAAATGAGAGGTAATTCTTTATTATTTAGGTTTTGGACCCTATACATTAAACCAATCAAAACCAAAAACAATCCCATGGTTTTTTACCATGTTTTCTTTCAAAGGGGATTGTAAAAAATATTTTATAAGGACAATTTCCGAAATTCTTAAAATATTAGACTTGCTTATGTGGAGGTGAGTCACGCTCTCAAGGAAATCATTTTAAAAAGATAAAATGTTTTATAAGTCTTGGAGGGTCCACTAAGGCTTTTTAAAATAAATAAAATAAACCTAAAATCATATTATTTTAATGTTAAAACATATATTGGCCGAACATCCCACTAATAGTATTTTATTACATCACTATTGGGTCATTATGATGTCATAAAACACATTATATAATTAAACAATATTTAATTTTTTTATCCAAAAATTCAACTATCTCAGAAAATTATGAAAAATTCATTGTAGGATAACTTTTACATCATGATTCCAAAAATAATATTCATTTTATCTAAATAATTTTCTAAATATGTGAATTTTTACTTTTAAAATGAAAACCTTTATTTATCGAAAATTCATGGGTTTTGACAAAAACTGATTTCAAACCTTAATAAAAATTAAAATTGTATTCCTAAAAATTATATGATCATTTATATTTAATAAAAAGTAATTTAGTAATAATATTTTATTAAAATATTATTTAATTCAAAAATCTATTAATTCATCAAAATAGATTTCATAATTGAATATTAACTAAAAATACTATTTGTGCATTAAAAACTATTTACAATGTAACAATAATAAAATGAATGTTAATTATTTATTATATACAAAAATAATGCACATAATCATAGTTCTAAGGTCTTATTACATAACCCCTTATAACACCCACATAAGACCGAAGGGTAAGGTGTGCGATGATGAAATACTCTTAGGGTGTCTCAGATAACATCAATCAGGTGGTAATCTATATTAACTTACACTTCTCTCGTAGGAGGTTCAGTCTGAGCTTAATGTGTTGAAGCTCAGCTTGGGCTTGGTCAAGAGTGAAGCCCAACGATTCCACCTCCTTTCCAAGCTCTGAAAAATGGGCTTCGTATGGATAAATTCTACTGGATGAGGTCATCGCTTCCTTTTTCTGAGTAAATTGGATTTGTTAAAGCCCTATATTTATAGCAATCATGTGATCATTGTTCAATGGTAACAATTCATAACTGTATTTTGAAATCCAAAAACATAAAACCAAGGAAGTGCATATTTTATATAACCCTTTTACATAATGAGACATTTAATTAGATCAAGAGGAATTTTAATTAACAAATGTTTGGGTCGTTACAATAGGTACATTACATCATGATGTATGATCCTTACCTAGGTCTCTACCCCACAAGAATCATCACTTTACTTATCATGTTCAATAAACTTCAGGGTACTTGCATCATATCGTGGGTGGCCATAAAATCTATTATACTATTATGTCTCCCTTTTTTACTACATTGATATTCCTAACTAATATTATTTCCCTCTTAACGCATGTATCCTAACTAGTTTATAAATCTAAACTCTATTATATCTATCAACTATCATATTTGATACCACTCTGAGATGACCCCCTCCCTCTAAAGGTACGCCACCAGAGCTAATAATGAAGAAAGGGATATAATAACCCCTGAAACCCACCTCCAATAGGACAATGGTTGGTGACTAGAACCGGAGATATATCAATCAGACACATGGGATGAATTACCCTCTATATAGTTTAAAGAGTAAGAGATATGTAGGATAAAATACCAACCAAAACCATATATAAGCCAGAAGAAATCCCAATACATGAACTATTATACATAAACTAAAAAACTGAAAGTAAAAAAATTAAACTACTCATAAACCAAAAACCTAAAAAACTCCTAAAAGAAGTTTAAAAACTCCTCCAAAATAAAATCTCCCATTTAGGTCACCAACATAGTCCTCCTAACCTGAAAATAGTTTATATATACATAGGTTGATCATAAAAGGTATAATATATAGGAAGCTCCATGGAACCTCTAATTAAAAATGTGAAAAAAGCATACTAAATCCTAATAAATAAAAAAATGAAATTAAAAAGTCACCTAAATAATTCCAGTTATTTTTCCCATCCTCGCCATGGATGAAATACCGAGTAACACACAGAATTAAACCATTTTCTATCAAAAGAATATATATATATATATATATCAATTTACCCACCTTCCATTTCCCCACTAGTTTTTCTTTCTCACACCCAAATTCCACATATATTGTGATCATCCCTTCCATAATTAATCTATAATTAGCCTATCCTTTTACATATAAAATTACATGATTTTAAGCATAATTATACATCAGAGTACAAGCCTAGGATCGTGAAGTCATGTGTCTTGGATGACTAGGCACATAAAACTGAAAACATGGAACTAAATAAAACATTTCTTTATTTAGTCTTTATAAAGATCCCCTAAATTCCATTTTTCCCATAAATATTCATAGGATAACCTGGGGATAACATTAAAAAAGGGATGAGGTAAAATCCATGTAATGGAATAAGAATAAGAATAAATCCATAGAAAATGGGTTAGGAAACATGAAATAAAGAAGTAAAAAGTCATGTAACATAAGGGATTATAATATATAAACATGGAGTGATATAAACATGCAATCATAGAAATGTGGCATCAATATAAAACATGATTTTAGTACGATTCAAGGCTACATGACTGGAAATTCATGCTATAGCCATGGTTTAAAACTATGGCGATAGGTCCTCAAACCATGGCTATAGGTAATAGCCACGGTTTGAGAAACCCTGGCTATGTTTGGCGTGGCTATAGGCCTAGACTTATAGCCACGGTTGGGAACCGTAGCTATAGGTCTACAGCCACGGTTCAAACCGTGGCTATAGGTATACAGTCGTGGTTCAAACCATGGTAATATCACTGTAGCCACGATTTAGAACCGGGGCTATACTAGAGGAGGGATACAGTTTATTGCCATGGTTAGAAACTGTGGCATTAGATCTTTAGCCATAGTTTGTAACCGTGGAAATAGAATTATATCCATGGTTAAAAATCGTGGCTATAGGGTTTGGAAAACCATAAAAAACATCCCACACCCCCTGCAGTAGCCCACCCCCTGCAGACCCCTCCCTCCTGGACATTGGACACCCCCACACTACATAAACCCCCCTGGACAGCCCCCCTGCAAAGCCCCCCTCCTGGATAGACCCTGGACACCCCCCCCAGACAGACCCTAGACACCTCCCCCCAGACCCTGGACACCCCCCCAGACACACCCTGGACACCTCCCGGACAGACCCTAGACACCCCCCAGATAGACCCAGGACATCGCCCTAGACCCTAGACACCCCCAGACAGACACCGGACACCCCCCGGACAGACCCTGGACACCCCCCAGATAGACCCAGGACACCCCTCCAGACCCAGGACACCCCCCAGACCCTAGACATACCCCCCGAGATAGCCTCGACCTCCACTCCCTTGGACAGTCACCCCCACCCTCCTCGATAGACCCTGGACCCCCCCCCCCCAGAACCTGGACACCCCCCATACCCTCACTCCCCTAGACAGATCCCCCCTCGCACCCTCCTGGACAGACCCTGAACCCCCCCAACCCTGGACACCCCCCAGACGTTGGACAGATCCCCATGGACACCCCCCCAAAACCTGGACACCCAACCCCTTTCACCCCCTGCTAGTTACCCCCCTCCCCCTACCAGTCCCCTCCCCCTACAAGTTCCCCCCTCCCCCTGCCAGTTCCCCCTCCCCCCTACCAGCCCTGCCCCCCCCCCCAAACCTGGACACCCCCAAACCCCCTGGATAGACCCCCCTAGATTGACCCTAGACATTACCCCCAGGATAGACCCCCTCAGACCCAGGACACCCCCCACAACCTGGACACCCCACCCCTTACACCCCCTTGCTAGTTACCCCCCTCCCCCTTGCCAGTCCCCCCTACCAGTCCCCTCCCCCCTACTAGTTTCCCCCCTACCCCTGCTAGTTCCCCCCTCCCGCCTGCAAGTCCTTCCCCCCCCCCTCAAAAAAACCTAGACACCCCCCCCCCCCCCCAGACCCCCTGGACAAACCCCCCAGATCTATCGTAGACATACCCCCCATGACAGAACCCCAGACCCTGGACACCCCCCCCCCCAGAACCTGGACACCCCCCCACAGACCCTGGATAGATCCCCTTGGACCCCCCAGAACCTGGACACCCCACCCCTTGCACCCCCTTCTAGTTACCCCCCCTCCCCCTACCAGTCCTTCGAGAGACCAACCCAATAGAAAAGAAGATTTATGCATTGAAAAACCAACAGCGGCCCTTGATGACATCAAGGAAAACAAAAACTCTGTTAACAATAGACCCAAGCAGCCAAGGACTGAAGATTTTATTTATCCAAAATATCTCAAACTCCAGAAGAAACATCATAACAGCTTCATTCAAGATGGCTGCATGATCAAGCATGTTTTGAAATTGGCAGGAGTACATTTCAAAGCCCCCAAAGTGCAGTTCTGAAAACATCCATTGTATAGTTCCATTGAGTAGAACCGATTGCAAAAGATAAACAACACAAGAAAAAGAAGAACCTGCTTATGAGAATCAGAAGAATCTCAATAGCTTCATTTCCAAGGGATTTCATTAAAATTGAAGCTTGGATTCTTTTTAAATTCCTCTACCAATTTGATGAACATCCTTTTTCTGATATCAAGATATGAATCCGTGGGCATCTCTCCATTTTTATACTATCTAAATACATTAGTTTCTTTCTCATTCATCCATGCGTCGAGGTCATTTGGAAAATCAATCTTATCTGGAATTATATAGGCATCCCTATAATCTAGGTCATTTTCATCATCCTCACTGGATGACTCATCTGAGTCAGAAGAATTGGAGGAGCTTGCTGAAGCATCTGATGAGGTAGACAATTTTTCAGTAGGGGCTGGCTGTGTGGGTATTGTGTTTTGGTCCTTCATGTTGTCAGCTAGGGAACGTGTGATAATTGTTCTTTTAAAATTGGAATTGTCCCTACATTTCTAGGTGTTTCTAGCACTTGGAGTGATGAAGCCATCGGAGTCAAACAATGCTTTCTTCCCTGTCCCAGCCCTTGATTTTAGGAAGTCTTCTTCCAATTGGAAGGATTTTTCAATCTCTACATGCAAGGGATATTCATGATCCGATTGCACCTCTTCTTTATCTCTTTGTATAGGTTTGCTTTCTTCAAGAATAGGTGAGTCAACATTGAAGACTTGCTTTCCTTATTTATAAGTTATGAGGTCCACATGCAAGGGATCTTCATGATTCGATAACACCTCCTCTGTATCTCTTTGTATAGGTTTTCTTACTTCAAGAATAGGTGAGTCAGCATTGGAGGTATCTTCCTTTACTTATTTAGAAGTCTTGGGGATGTGCAAGGTCTCGACATCATAATGGGTGGGGGGATGAATTTAGAGAGGCCAGGGGGATTCTTGTTATTAGTGAAGTTTAGTAATTGTCTGAGTAATATGGGGCGTTATGGGGGTTTAATTTTCCACCCAAACAGATTTATAGAGAGGGGGAGGTCGAGGGTCATTACATTGAGTCGAAAATTCATTCATAAAGTGACCAATTTGTGAGCATTTTTTGTAGAAAGTCGGGGCATTATCAAAGACCACATCTTGAATAAAACCATTATCCCCATTTTGAATCCATAATCAGGATGACAACGATTTAGAAACATCAACCTCGGTACAAATCCTAGCGACAGAGGGGCGTGTAAGGTTTAAAGTGGCAGATTCAGTCTTAATGGGTAGCCCAAATAGACCAGAAATGGAAAATAAGGCACTCTGTTTGAAAAGTTGAAGGGGTAAATTCAGGAACCCTAGCCTGAGAGAAACAATGGGGGGCTCAGCACCTAAGAAAAAGTCCAGAGACCATTTCAGAACCTTCATTCCACAACCCCCAAAGGACCAAAATCCACAAGTCCAAAATCTATTATATTCATCCTCTGAAGAAAATCGAAACAGCACATGTAGTGAATTCATTAAACAAATTTGATAGATGAGAAAATATTATTATAGAATTTTTCAATCTTATGAAGCCTTTCCTATATGTATCCAATACTCTAGTGGCTACTGGCTGGAAGTCGAAAGTTAAATAGTAAAGTGGACCCGTGATAGTTACGGGCCACAAGCATTTGGCCCAACCAGATCGGGCTACACCAATCCAACAATCTCCCTTGTTTCATCCATTGATGAGAAGGAGGTTAAGACTGCCGTTTTTTCTCTAAATCTTGAGAGTGTGTCTGGTCCTGATGGGTTCAAAAATTAATTATTTATGTTCTACTGGGACATAGTTTGTGATGAGCTCCTTAACGCTATGAGGGAGTTCTTTAACCATGCCACAATGCCCTATGTAATCAACTCCAATTTTATTTCCCTAATCCAAAATATGGAAAATGTTGTGGATGTATAGGATTTCATACCTATTGCTCTTGGGAATACATTTCCAAAAATCATTAAAAAAATTATTTATATGAGGTTAGGTCCCATTGCTCATGGGTTTATCTCTTCAAATCAGCCCCCTGGACTTCCCTTGGACACCACCCCCCCCCCCGGACAACCCCCTAGACACCCCACATGCACCCTGTCCCCTACCCTACAGACCCCCCCCCCCCCCCCCGGACAGCCCTTGGGAACCCCCTAGACAGCCCCTCCTAGATACCCCACCTGCACCCCCTGCCCTGCAGACCCCCCGTCACCCCCCCGGACAGCCCTTGGACACCCCACCTGCACCCTTCCCTACAGACCCCCCCCCCAGACACCCCTTAGACACCCCCCTGGACAGCCCCTCCTAGACACCCCACCTACACCCTCCCCTTGCCCTCCAGACCCCCAGAACCCCCCGGACAACCCTTGGACACCCCACCTGGACATCCCCTCCAAGAAAATTCTATAGCCATCTGTACCTTCACTTAATTATGAAATAATGCTAAATGGACAATCCCTCTGAAATTTAACAAGAATAGTCTTTGTCTGGATTAGTCTGAATAATAGAATTCCACCACTTATAACTCGGACCCTCTAGTAGGATGGTTACAAAAATAACCTTAAGAGACTCATAAATCTAAAGCTGGATAAAAATATCCTCAACCTTTAGTACCAAAACCAATTCATCCTAAGAATTTTGTTACCCATGAATTATTGTGGGGATACCATCTTGATTCTGGGGTTCCTAGGTGTGCCTTCAAGATCGATTTATTCAAGGATTTTGATTCATTCAGGTGGGACTTCTTATGGGATGCTTTGGATCTGCTCGGCTTTTTGGCTAGGTTCTCATCTTGGGTTAAAAGATGCGTCTCTATCCCAATGTTCTCATTGAACATTAATGGCAGCTTAAATAACCAATTTTCATGGAAAATAGGGCTCATGAAAGGGTATCTACTTTCATCTTTCTTTTTTGTGATTTTCATGGATTTTTTCTCGTACATCCTGGAATGCAGGAGGCTGGGGGCTAGTGTGGTGGCTGGTGCGGGCTGGAGTGGCTGGTGCGGGATGGAGTGGCTGGTGCGGGCGGAAAGGCAGGCAATAGGGGGATGTTTGGGGTCCAATGCGGGCTAGAATAGGTTGCAGGGGGGTGGTGTGGGGTGGATTGCAGGTGGCTGGGGGGCTGTTGGGCATGTGGCAGGGGCTGGTGCGGGCTGGGATGTAGGAGGTTGGGGGCTGGTGAGGGCTAGAACTGGTGGTTGGGGCAATTTTGCAGGTGTTATAGGGCTGGCATGAGTGTTTTGTAGGAGGCTGGGGGTGGTGGCTGGTGCGGGCTGGATTTCAGGTGGTTGGGGGCTGGTGCGGGTTCGAATACAGGTGAAAGGGGGCTGGAATGCTGGTGGAGGGGGGCTGGTTGCAGGCGATGGGGGGATGGTGTGGGCTGATTCGAAGGTGGCAGGGGGTGCTGTTGCGGGCTGGAATGCTGGTGACAGCGGGCTGAAATGAAGGTGGAAGGGGGATGGTGTGGGCTGGATGTGGCTGGAGCAGGGCCAAATCACAGCATTACCATGGCGTGACTGCGACGTGATCGCGGCGTGTTGGCCCGGTCCAGTGACATCCGTAGGGGAGAATCTTCTATCCAGGAGCGAAGAGAGTGGGAGGAGGTGGGAAAACATCTTGTCCATCGCCCCGTTGGCAGAAATTGTGATTAGTCAATCTCAACATTGATCACAAGACTCATGGAATACTATCATTGCAAACCACTGTGGGGTGTCGTCCTGGAGCAAGGCCAAATCACGGCATTACCGCGGCGTGACCACGGCGTGACCACGGGGTGACCGTGGCGTGACCATGGCGTGACCGCATCATGACCGTGGTGTGTTGGCTCAATCCAGCGACATCTGTGGCGCATTATCTTTCGGCCAGGAGTGAAGGGAGCAGGAAGAGGCGGGGCAACATTCCGGTCGTCGCCCCGCCGGAAGAAATTGTGATTAGTCAGTCTCAACATTGATCACAAGACTCATGGAATATTATCACTGCGAACTACCGTAGGGTGTCGTCATGATGCAGGGCCAAATCACGGTGTGACCGCGGCGTGACCGCGACGTGACCACGACGTGTTGGCCCTGTCCAACGACATCTGCGTGGTAGAATCTTCTGGCCAGGAGCGAAGGGAGCGAGGGGAGGTGGGTCAACATTCCAGTCGTCGCCCCACCGACAAAAATTGTGATTAGTCTGTCTCAACATTGATCACAAGACTCATGGAATACTATCACTGCCAACCACCGTAGGGTGTCATCCTGGAGAAGGGCCAAATCACAGCATGACTGCGGTGTGACCGCGGCGTGTTGGCCCAGTCCAGCAACATCCGCGGGGCAGCATCTTCCAGCCAGGAGCGAAGGGAGAGGGATGAGGCATGGCAACATTCTGACCATCCCCCCTCCCCCCTCCCCCCTTCCCTGCAGACATCCCCCATGCCCCTACCCCCCTCCACCCTGCCCCTTCCCCCCTCCACCCACCCCCTACCCTCTGCCCCCTTCCCCCTTCCCCCTTCCCCCTTTCCCTGCAGACCTCCCCTCTTCGCCCTGCCCCCCACCACCCTGCCCCCTTCCCCCTCCACCCAACCCCTGCCCCCCTCCACCCCCTGCCCCCTGCCCCCCTCACATGATCATATTGAAGACTATGAGCTCCTAAACACACATGGGATTCTTCCTTAATAGGTTCCATAGTCTTCATGGGTAGATAATCCTCACCTTCTATGTACTTTATCTCAGATGTTTCAGGATTCTTGCTTACAACCCTTGAAAATCTCTTAAGTACTGTGGTGCATGATTTCTAAATAGAAAAAGAAGTAGGAGACACTCATCCCTCCTTAGTCTTAGTTTTATCTGATGAACATGGGTGTTGTACCTGATGATCTTCAAAACTTTCAGATAATTATACCCTTATTGAGTTTAAATGACACTGTGACTAGATGATCTTCCTCGCCTCCCCTTCATGTGTCAAAGGACCCTTGGTATCCAGTGACTCAATAGCTAGATAAGCATAAAACACATGTTCCCCGTCAAGATGAGTGCTAGATTAAGCCTTGAATATACCTTTGGACTGAGACTCGAGTAGTTCACTATGGAATTGACTTAAAGAAAATAGGAAGAAAAGTACTCCTCTTATGTTTCCTAGAAAATGTGTTGTTTAAATTTGAACTATTTTTCAGCAGAGAACCAAATAAACTCTAGATGTTTCTTAGACAGTTCAAGCTCTAAAAAAAATAATGAATGAGATGTTTCCTTTTAAGCATATTATGATCGACCTAAAATATTTCCAAGAATGTTGCTGAAAATAGTAATAAAAGAAGGATTTTAAAAAGGCAGATGCAATCTGATAATCTAAATCCATTGGGATAAAAACCGAGAGTCTCTCCTAGAGTGAACAATTAGGTTCCAGTGGTAGAGGAAACATGGTTAACAGTTGAAAGAACATGAATATTTGTTCAAAGACAAAGCCAGATCCACCACTTCATTCAACCTGAGAAATAATCAATGAGAAATCAGTTTAGTACACATATGGTGGATCAATTTATCTATTAGGGAAGTAAAGAATTAGCAAATTTGAGGGAATAATGTTCGACTGCTGGAAAAAATTTGAAAAATACTGAAACATTGTGGTTAACCTAAATACTAGTGATCGATCTTGAAATAATTTATTTCAAAATTGATACATGTCGAACCCCAGGAAAAAAGACATAGAATAAGAAGGTAAATGAGACTTCAAGGTACTGAATAATAGATAAGGAGAAGTATGGGAAACAATGAAGGGAAGGAGTAGGCCCGAAGGTAGCTCCAAACCCCTGAAACCTCAAGTCACCAGTGATGCTTAGTAATGTTTCTCATGGATGAGAAATCATATAGTGAATAGTTTTTAATGACTATGGATTTATTTTTTGGGTTCTTAAAATTTAATTTTGGTGATTTCTAATTAAAATGATTAAGTTTTAATTGAAATTTTATGTTTCAGGTGGATAGATTTAGTAAAGGGGGGAAGAAGTATGTGGTGTTCCTAAAAAGCAGTAGATGGGGCCACCAATTAGCTATTATAAAGCACCATGCACATATTAATAGTGATAGTGGGGGAGGGTTGGCTCTAGACTAACTACTGGATGGTTGATGGTTGGAACCAAAAAGTTTGTGGCCATTGGTCGGTTGGTGTTTTTCCATTGGGTAATCAGTGCCTTCCTTGACCTTGTTTTTTATCAGGGCAATTTATGTCATTTTTATCATGGATTTTGGAGGTGGATTAGAATGGAATTGGAGTATCTATTTCACTTAGTTTCAAATAGGATGATATGGATGGTATGAGAGGATGTTTTCTCTGAAGATTTAAAGAAATTAATTCTAATCTGTGATGACTAGAGGATTGGATGACCCCTGATATACCTAATTAAGTGAGGTTTGTAGATCTAGAAATGTGTAGGAATACTTAGAGGAATACCCCATGGGATCAAGAAAATCACAGGTTACATAACATGTAATCTGACATTACTGGTACTATGGGACCCCTGGGCTGTGGAACTAGGCTTTTTGTTGGATTTAAATATCACATGCCATGTGACATGGTCACGCAACATGGGACCCATCTTAAAATTCTAACGGCACATAAAGAGTGTCTTGGTTCAAAGAAATGTTTTAATAAAAAGAGGGAAACCCCCTACAAGGATATAAAAATGGTCAAGTACGATGTGTTCTTTATGACTAATAACGACATCAAGTATAATGAAAACATCAATGCAATAATGTTAAGCAAGGTATACCACTGTGAGTTTTCGTAGACGTTGCAGGGGTTTTATTACGAAACCATGACTTATTTATCAAACGAAACAATTATATTAACTAACACTTATTCAAGAATTGAAATTTAATATAAACATGCAGAATTAAGAAGGAAACTAAATGTAATTTAAAACATTCTTTAATTAAATAGGCTAAGAGAGGGACCCTACCTCAACCTCAAGGCGTGTTTACTTTTGACGACGACAACTCGAATCTTCCTTTTTTCCGCTTGCACGCATATGAAACTTAACATATATATAATGAAACCTAGCCCCTATGTACATATTTTCATGGTCAAATATGCACAAGGGGGTCCTTAGATATATGTTTATACCTTCATATACCCTTTTACACTTACACGCATATGCATTTTTCATATCTATATATAAGAACACCTAGCCCCAATATATATATTCATATTGCCATGAGTGAATATATATAGAGAGGGAACTTATATATTCATATTCCTACCTATGCATACACATGTAAACCTTTATCAATGATGACTCGAATCCACCTCAACAAAATCCAAAACACACAATAAAAATATAAGGAACCAAAAAATAAAAAAATACTTAATTAAAATTGGGCTAAAGAATAAAAACGGAATAAACCTTTCCCAAATCATGAACTCATTGTCTTCGATGGTGGTGGATAGAACCGATCTTATCATAAGAAACCACATATAAGAAAATAGTGGGAAAAAATGAGATATAACAACTTCTTATATATATGTGATCAGTGTGTCAACTGTACATGATAAATGATACATGAATCCATAACCAACAATGAACAAATAATATTCAAATTGATATGTACTTCCCAATACTAAATAACATGATCATTAATAAAGCTCTTTATTTTTCAAAAATCGCCTCAATTGCCTATTCAAAAATAAAAAATCACCAAAATATGAGAATAAAGTAAACCTCTATCATCACTTAAAATCAATAAATAGGGATTATACATTGTTCTTAACCTAGAAAATCCATTCCTTGAATGTATAAAATACCTAAAACTCTTCATGCCTATATCCTTCTTAATTTTCTAGATTGAAACCTCATTTTTTAGCATGTTCTTCTTCTAGAATTCATCATTATTCTTAGTTTACATAGGCTTATTAATTTTATAAAGTAGAGAATTTTCCTTCTTTTATTCTTACTCAATCTACTTGGATTTTTCAAACCAGTTTTCTAATATGATTGGACAATTTTTCGTGCATGATATTCCTTCTTCTTGATTGTATATTCCTTCTTTGTAGAAACTATTTCCGAACATGCGATAATTGGTTATTTCCTTTTATCTTTCAACAATTATTATTGTTATGGAATCTATGTCATAAATTCATAACAATTTGGACTACTTGGTTTCCCTTCCACACACACTTTCAACAGCCTTTAGAGTACCCTTTTTAGGATCCCTTTAAAACTCCACACTAGAATTGTCAAGCACTATCCCACTACAATATCAAATATTGATACTTAACCTAACACATTAATCTGAATGACATCTTAGAAATACAGAAGCTCTAAATAGTTACCAATATAAACTTCTCATAATTAACTGAACACACTGACTATACAAACCACTATAGGTAAATCATAAATTTTGGTGCAGTCTTGGAACCAAATATGGTTCATCCAACATCCAACTCCAGACACTAAATTCTCCATTTACTCTCTAAGTTCATACATTTCACAACCTTGATAATTATCACCATCCCTTGATATATATTTCACTCAAAAAAGATGAGTATGAATCTCCCCACTATAGTTTTATCGATACCATCATCAATCCTACATACACATGTCTAGTTCCTAATATCACATTATGATCACTATAGAAGATCCTAGCCCAAAAATGATATAGCTCCATGAATTCCCAAGAAATGGCCTTATTTTGTAAATCTACCATAGCCTCTCATATAAGAGGGACTGAAACTCGATCCATAAAACCTCATCATTCCTTCTTTTATGATCAAATGTATTTATCCATTTTGATTCATATCCTTTGAATTTAGAAACTTCTAGTTTCACACATATATCCTCTATAGTTCCAATCCTTTCAAATAGGAACTAAACTTTCTTCAACATATTCTAAACATCCTAAGATCCCATGTAACTATTGAAAATTAGATACTGCTACTCCTAGAACTCATGGATAACTTAGGAAACCATTGTTTTTCCTTTTCGAAGGCCTTGGTCAATGGATCAAAGTAGTTGTAACATAATATGATGGAAACAACCACTTGATCATATTTCCCATGAGAACACAATGCCATCCTAATTAGATGCTTTGTTGATGAATTTTGACTCAAAATTATTCGGTAATAACAACATTACTAATTAGAAACCCATCGCGCCACAATCCTAAGAATGAAATATTACCACAAAATCATGAAACTACCTTTAATATATACTTCATAACAAAATATCATTTCCAAAACACCAAACCCTAAGGTTTATCATAATAATCTAAGGGTTACTCTCCTTCACACCAAGCATAACAACCAAACCCCACACATTCACCCCTAATAATAAGAAACCATCCACCCTTTAACTGATCTAACAAGAAACTTTCTAATAAAAATACACAATCAAATCACCTAGAAATCACCAAAATTCCCTATATCGAGAGTTTTACATCAAAATATCAAGAAAACCCCCAACAAGATCCACCAACTTGAGGGATTACCACCAACCCAAACCCCAAAGACAAATCCAAACCATACCCAATACATAACCATCATACTCCAAACTATTAGGAATATAATATCCTAACAAACCAACTAAAGGTTTTCATCTACCATATAAACATATTAAGATATCATAAATCAAAACAAAAACATGTGAAAACCACTATTTTAGATTCTATTAATTAATACATCATAAATATGTTATTCTAGAAAACACCAATTCATATATTATTGATGTTTTAATTAATCAAAACCACTTTAAAATTAATTTTCCAAAAACATGACCACAAATATTACTTTCTCAAACCCACTTTCTAAATAGAATTTCCTTTTTTAAAACTATTTTTCATAGACAAGTATTCATGAACATGCAGAAAAATACCTATATTTCAAGTATGATTCATGAACTCAGATTCTATTTCCACCCCATGACAAGATTCAAACAAAAAAAACAATCTCAACCCAAATATAATACTTGAATAAATATCTCAATGATAACAATGTAAATCTATAATGGAAAACAACACCATTGGTGACTTTGGTTTCCACCGTACAGGTGTTCTTGATGCATACAACCGGTGTACATCCTAATATCCAACCATTGGAGAAAATAAAAATGAGTGAAATTTGAGGGGTTAAAACCCTAAATACATTCGGTGGGTAATTAGGAGGTCTGACCGGCCAAGGAGGAGGATGATCTGCGGAGGTGGGGTAGCCACATCAGAGGCGCACTGGAGGAGGAGGTGGGGCGGCTGTTTCGGGGCAGTTTCTACAGGGTGGCAGAGTCGGGGGAGGAGGACGCGATGAGGATTCTGCCGTGAACAACATGTGAGGTTGACAGTTCAGAGAGGAGGGTCATGGTGAGAGAGGTTGACGATAACATAGTGGGTGTTGATAGGAAGTGTCTGGAGGAGGGCACCATAGTGAGAGATGTAGATGGAGAGGAGAAGAGGGTCGCAGCGGATTGGGGGAGGAGGAGAGGACAACCCGATGTGGATTGAAAAAAAAATAAGAGGAGAGGAGAACCTGATGCATATCACAAAAAAAAATAACTGAGATGTTTATCCACGGATGGGTAATTAAATCGTAGTTATAAACAACCTATAGCCACAGACCTATAAAACCGTGGCTATAGGTCTGTGGCTATAGCTTAAATTTTTAGTAGTGCTAGTTGCCAAGATTGTTTCCCATAGTATCACAAGCCAAGGCTAATCGCCAAGACCGTCACTCATAACATCACATGAGACTTAAATTTACCCAATGCATTGGATCTCTATCTGAGCACACCCATATTAATGTTTTCATGAATATGCTTTCCACATAAATAATCATACATAATTCAATCATACATAAATGGAAGGGAACCCATAGAGAGAAATGGGAATGACATAAAGCATAATGAATGGGCATATCATAAAAGTGTCCATGAGAGAAAGGAATTAAAACAAACATATAAATTAATAAGTTAAAATAGGAATATATCAGGGTAAGAGATGTAAAATAGAAGTGACAACATGTAAGAAGAGTATATAGTAAATTCTTATCATTAAAACCTTTTTGTGCGGTTTTAAGGAAAACACTAAAGTGATTTTAAAATAGAAAAGGGAAAAATCATTTATATAAAACCAGAAGTGATCCAATATGGTTTTCAAAATAAAAATAATGATATTAGAAATACAATGGTGGCTAAAAACAGAGGATATAGTGCACTTGAAATTCAGGAAGTTCCCTTAAAATGAGTTTTCTTACTGGGAACTAACAAGGAGGGAATCACTTAAAAGCATGTATATCCCCCAAATAGAAAGATGGATGGATCATGAAACATGATTATGAATCATATAAAAATCATTTATAATTTGTACATAAAAATAAAAGAAAACTTCATTTGGATAAAAAGAAAGATAGAGCAACTCGAAGGAATAAAGGCGGTTCAGGTAGAATTCCTTATGGATTATTGACATGATACCGGGTGTACATAAAAGGGATTAATGAGAGAGAAAGGGATATATCATATTTTATAAATCATGAGGAATGTATGGGGAGGTGTGTAATAATACCCCATCACTAGTAATTATACATAAAATGGCATAGCATATAAGACAATCTTGACTAAAATTGAAATGGAGAGGATCCCTTACCTAAAGTCCGGTGGTGTTCTCCACTTGTTATTAATGACCTGAATAAAAAAATTTGGTTTATTAATTAATAATTAAATAAAATATTCAATATTTAATTTATTTATTATAACCTTTTTTAGTTCATTCAAGGCTTTTTTGATTGGTTATAAGGTTCAATTTTATTGTTCGGGTATGTTTTCTTGCTTGGTTTTTAATGATCGGTTCAAGTTCGGATAAACACGTATAATGAAAGTGGTTGTCCAGAATTGATGTTTTATGTTATTAGTTAACATATAGAATATTACATGGTTATAATAATATATTTTTTTATTGGGATTAAAGATGAATTATTATATAAAACCATAGTGACAACCATTTTGGTTAATCGGTGGGTTTTGATTACAATGAATATGTTTTACTTTATAACTTAATACCATTTGTACAAAAGGACTAAATAACCTTAACTAGGATAAATTACATATATTATAATCTTGTTAAACCATAAAATAAATGGTTTCATGATCATAATTAAATATGATAATAGAAATTGATAAACCGTTGTCCTTGAATGTGCTAAATTAACAAATCTAAAACGGTGTTTTTATTTCCTTCAAATAAAAGATGAGGAAAGGACAGAAGATAATGAATTATCCCATTAGAACAATATAATTTCATAAAATGTATTTTACTGGAGTTATCATACCATTTGGGTTAAGGGAGTAGGGGAAAGAAACAAGAAAAGAAAAGAACTTAAATGAAATAAAAGAATTGGAAAGAGAAATTTACCTCTTGAGTTTAACTCCTTTTAGAGGCTCTTAAGAGAAGAGGCTTTGGTATTTTGAAGAGACTAGTGGCTTTTGGACATGGGGAAGGATCTTGGGAGGATGTTTGGGTAGAATATTTTCAAGTCACATGTCTCAAAAGGAGTGGAGAGAAGAGGGAGTGAGGGGGGGTATAGTGGATGAGAAGAGGGTTTTCATAATTTTTAAAATATCAGTTTATTAATTTCCCTCAAGACGAAAAATAGTGATTATTTCCTGACCAAAAATAGTAATATGTGCATGTGAGTTCAAAACAATGGACATTTACATCATCTATGACTCAAGCATGATGCAGAAATTTAGGTTTTCACATTTATTGTGAATTATCAGATTTTACTATTCATAAAAATTCAAGTATTTTAGAAAAATCCCAAAAATTAACCCTAACCATTTTTCAACATGTGGAATTCAAAAATGAACTCCATTTTTTGAAAATAATTTTCTAAATATTTTTAAATTTAATTTTTAAATAAAATCATAATTTATTCAACAAAAACAACATTAAAACTTTAACTCATTTTATTACACCTTAAAAAATTAATCAAGGTCCCAGAAAATTGTCTTATAACCATAAGACAGTAAAGTAATAATTTATGATTACATTTTATGATTAAATTAATCATAAAATTGTAAATAAAATATTTTCGACATACAAAAATACTAATTCTTATACTATGATCATTTTTTCACTTTTAAGATTTCTAAATTGTATTTATACATTCATGAGTGAAGTTTCTATATTTTGGCTGATTTACTATTCATTACTATTCATACTGGTATGTTACTATTCATAAGGGTATGTTACAATTCCTAAAAAATTGATTTTGTCTTATCAAACTCAAAATAACTTACTGATCACAATTATAGATGTCCGTTTTTCAAAATTCAAATTGCATAAGTGACAAACTTATGTTTAAAAGTCACATAGTACTTATTAGTTCATTATGTTGTGATTTCATGTGATTTTGACATAATTATAAGGAAATTTCTATTGAAAAACATTGGATCATTACATTATTCCTCCCTTAATAAATTTCACCCTCGAAATTTCATTTTACATTCTAGGACATAAATAGTTGTGAGTAATTTTCCTTTATTTCCTCCTCCATTTCCCATGTTTCCGCTTCGTACTTATGGTTATGCTATAGTACTTTGACCAGGTGAGTAGTCTTTTTACGTAGAACTTTATTTCTATGATCCAAGATCTTCACTGGATGATCCTCATAGGAAAGATCATCATCTAACTATACCACCTTTAATGAGAGTACATGTGAAGGGTCTGGTATATACTACCTTTATAAGGATACATGAAAGACATCATATACTTTGTCCATGGTAGGTGGAAGTGCTAGTTGATAGGCCACAACCCAGATATGATCAAGAATTTCAAAGGGGCCAATGTACATAGGACTTAGCTTCCCTTTCTTGCAAAACCTCATGACCTTATTCCATGGAGATATACTTATAAATACCATGTATCTAACTTTGAACTCAAGGTATCATCGACAATTTTCTACATAACTTTTCTGTCGACTTTGGGCTGCCTTGATATACTGTTGAATGGTTTTCACCTTCTCCACCATTTCTTCAACCATTTCAGGTCCTAGAAGCTTACGCTCACCAACTTCATCCCAACATGCTGATGTTATGCACCTTTTCCTATAAAGGGCTTATTATGGTGCCATTCGATTGCTCGAGTGGAAACTGTTGTTGTAGGAGAATTCAACCAGTGGAAGATGTTGGTCCCATCCTCCTTTGAATTACACAAAACATTCTCTCAACATGTCTTTTAGTGTCTGAATAGTCTGCTGATATTGGCCATCAGTTTGAGGATGATAGGCCGTAATGAAGTTCAGTGCAGTGCTTAGAGCATGTTAGAGACTTTTCCAGAACTTTGAGGTGAATCCAAGATCACAATCGAATACAATTTATAGTGGTAACCCATGTATTCTTACCACTTCTTTGATGTAAATACATGAAATTTGATCCAATGATAAGTCCTCTTGAATTATGATTAAGTGATCTGTCTTTGTAAGACGATCCACAACGACCCATATTGCATTGTTTCCTCTAGATTTTCTTAGAAGTCCAGTGATAAAGTCCATGGTAATTTTCTCCCACTTCCATGCTAGTATGGGTAGTGGTTGAATCGTCCCCTTATACTTTTTCTTCTCATCCTTCACTTACTAACATACCAGTCACTTTGATGTATATTCAGCAATCTCACTTTTCATATTGTCCCACCAAATGTTTTCTCAGAGATCTTGATATATCTTTGTGCTCCCAAGGTGGATAGAGAAGGTTGAACTATGTGCATCATCCAGAAGCTCCTTATTTATCTATGGATTATATGGTACACATAATTGTGACCCAAATCTTATAACTCCTTCCACATCAATCATGAACTCATAGGATTTCCCACTTCTTATAGCTTCCACCCTTTTCATAAGTTCCACATATTTTCTTTGACCATACTTTATTTTCTCCACGAGGGATGGTTGGGAAATCATTTGAGAAAATATTGATGATGTTCCTACCTTAATTATTTCCATGTCCATACTCTAAAAATATAATAATATCAGATCCTTTTCAATTCTCATCATTGATAAAGATTCAGGATCCTTTCTACTTAGAGATTCCTCCACCTTATTTGCCTTACTGGGATGGTAGTGGATTCAGTAGTCATAATCCTTGATGCATTATATCCATGTTATTTAGTGCATACTAAGCTCTTTTTGTGTGAATATATATTTGAGACTCTTGTGGTAAGTATGTATCTTACACTTTTCCCCATAAAGATAATGCCGCCAGATTTTCAACGTAAATATCACAGTCACCAACTCCAGATCATGCATGGGATTGTTTTTCTCATGGATTTTCAGCTACCTTGAGGTGTAAATTATCACTTTATCATTTTTCATTAGAACAAAGCCTAATCCCCTCTTTGAAGTAGAACTATAGACCATAAACATTTCTCCACTTGTTGGGAGTGTGAGTACTAGTGTAGTGATACGCCTCTTTTTTAACTCCTTGAAACAATCTTCACATTCCTAAGTCTAGATAAACTTTACTCCCTTCTATGTCAGCTTGTTCATTGGGTTTGAAATCATGAAAAGTTATTCACAAATCGTCGATAATACCTGGCTAGACCCATAAAGCTACGGATCTCTATTACAGAAGTTGGCCTGGGCTACTCTTCAATTGCCTTTGTCTTGGAAGGGTCCACATATATCCCTTTGCTAGTGATAACATGCCCCAAGAATGATACTTCCTTCATCCAAAACTCACATTTATTATACTTTTCATATAGATTCTCCCTTTTCAAAGTCTTTAACACAGTATTAAAATGCTCCTCATGTTCCTCCTTGCTCTTAGAGTATATCAGAATATCTTCAATAAAGACTACCACAAATTTTTCGAGCAAATATCTAAAGACTCTATTCATTAAATACATGAAAATTTCTAGAGCATTAGTGAGTCTGAAGGGAATCACTATGAACTCATAGTGTACATACCTTGTTCAAAAGGCATTATTAGGAATATCATCCTTCCTCACGTTTAATTGGTGATATCCTGATCGAAGGCCCACCTTAGAGAAATAACTGGACCCATGAAGATGGTCAAACAAGTCATCTATCCGTGGTAGGGGATACTTGTTCTTTATATTGATTTTATTGAACTCACGATAATCAATGCAGAGGATCATTGATTCATCCATATTCTTGGTGAAGAGGGCTAGCGCACCCCATGGTGAAGCACTTAGTCATATAAAACCCTTCTCCAGATTCTCCTATAACTACTTCTTCTCTTCCAGCTCTACAGTGGCCATTCTGTAAGGTGTCTTTGATATAGGCAGAGATCCACGAATAAGATCAATTGAGAACTCAACCTATCGATCCGGAGGAAGACCAAGAAACTCTTCAGGTAATACATCAGCTTAATCCCTCACGATGGACATGTATTCAAGCATGACTATCTCCTTTGTATCAATCATTTGAGATAGATATGATTTCTCACAAGGTAGTAATATCCACATTTAGGACAATGATTTTAAAGAAGATTTATCTTCCTCCTTACACTTGTAAAGAATCAGAGGGTGCTTTGGGATGTGAAGAGTGATCTCCCTTTCCTGAAAGTTGATGTGGGCTTTGTATAAAGATAGCCAATCCATGACCAAGATAGCATCAAACTCCACTAAAGTATGGGAATATTTTCTAGGAGGTTTAGTCCACAAACGTTAATCAGGGAGGATTTATAAACCATAGATGCAATAATTTCCCCATTTTCTATTATCATAGATAACTTTTCCTCCAAATTTTGAGGCGGTGTTTGAATAGTTCTACTAAACTTGAAAGATATGAAAGAATGCATAGAACCAAAATCAAATAGTAAGTTCCCTATTCATGAATGAATAACTAGTGTTCCTATCACCACATTGTTGTCTGGATCCACCTCAGTGGTAGTGATAGCATAAGCCCTTCCTTATTTCATTGGAGGTTGTTGTTGATTGCCTCCAAAAACCCTCAGATTAGGGAAATTGTTCACATAATGCCCATGCTCTTTGTAGTTGTAACACTGCACCACTGGATGAGAGTTGATCTGAACCTTCCTTTCTTCTTCCACATTAGTGGGATTTTTCATATCCCTTCAGCAATTATTGGAAAGATTTCCTATCTTTCCACATTTGAAGCAATTCTTGGTTCCCTTTAGACAGTTCCTAGGATGCTTCTTCCCACAAATTTTACACGTGGTATATTCTGGATTCTTTCTATCATGGGATTTGTTTGTTGAACCACCTATGTTGTTCTCCATTTTTCTCCTCTTATCACTGGGCCTACAAGACAACTAAGTTTCTCCAATCTCCATTTCAACCTTGAGGACACAACAAAAAATCTCCTCATAACTATCAAAGTATCAGATCACCAACACCTTTCTTGGACTCAACTTTATCCTACTGAAGAAGCGGTCCACCTTTATTTCGATTTTAATGATAAATCTAGAGGCGTACCTTACAAGCCTTATGAAGTTTTCTTCATATGCCCTAATGAAGTCATCTTCCTTATGCTTGAGACTGAGGAAATATATTTCCATATTGAGACAAAGGGTTTGAGGAAAATATTTATTAAAAAACATCTTCTTGAATTCCTCCCAATCCATGGAATAAATTTCCTCTTGGGGATTAGTATTCTTGATCAGTTCCCACCACTAATCATCTTCCCCATCAAAACGATAAACCAATAGTACAAATTTCTCTTCTTTCAAGCACTGGTGAATAGAGAATATCTTTTCAATGGAGTTAATACACTGTTCTATGGGGAGGGGATCAGAATATCTGCTAAACATGGGATCCATTTGACGTATGAAGTATTCTATAGCAACTTTCTCTTTCCTTGGAGGAGGAGGTTGTTCCACATGATTCAAGTTAGTATTCATAACTTGATCCAGCTGAGAAAGTATTTTCATGATGTTTTGAGCACCTCTTCCTATAAGGTCCCGACCTTATTACATTAAATAATATTGAATTTAGTCAATATATCACTTCCTTTAACAATGAGGATCTTTTAAAGTTTAGAGATTTATGTAATTGGGACATAATACATTCATAACACTACACATTATTACAGAGTGTATACCATAAAAATAGTATTCATTTTTTGCAAAATATAAAACTTTTCAAATAAAAAAATATTTATTTAAAAATTCATAAAACATTTAACTTGGATTCTGTATTTTTCTTACACATCCTTATAACCTATTAAAATCATTTAAAAACATGGGATGAGCACAAAAATCTCAGTAAGAGATATAAAAATAAGGAAAGAACACATTAGTCCATGAATACTTGTAATGTGTGAAATCATTTTCAAAAGACATACTTTTCACCCATATAAATGTACTATGTGAAACATGAGATTTCCACAAGATCCACACAAAAAATAATAACATAAATAGAACCATAAAGTTATATTGGGTCATTACTTACATAATATTGTAACCCTCATGACTACCTTATAATTTGTAACCCTCACAGCTACCTTACAATTTTTGTAACCATCAAAGTTACACATGGAGTAACCATACTACCGACCACCAACATACACATACCCAATGAATTGGAGGGAGGTATTTGTCCCACCATTCAACATAAACAATTCCCAATAACCAGAACATAATTATACAACATGAATAATTGCATAAAAACATTTCTTTTGAATTTCATAAAACAGAATTTTAAAAGATGTTTTTAAAAGAAAAGCCCCTTACAAATATCATATAATTCAAGTGAGAATTAATTGAGTGTATGGAATACTTATATACAATGTAAATAAATATAATTCAACATAATATAAACATAATTAATCACACAAACATTTTTAATACAACATAAATAATAAAGTAGAATGTTAACCCAAAGAATGGAAATTAGGTAATGAATTATGTTACCTCGGGTTTGTCTTACTTTAAATTGTTTAAACCTCCTATATAATGGTTAAAAGATTTTTATTATTATCTTAAATAAAAATATTCATCTTTATAACATATTATATGATCATTTTATAACATCATTTCACCCTTTAATTGTTAGTATTTTGTTTCTTCCATTGTTTTGGGAGCGTTCTTTACATGATTTCCCTGATCAGTTCATGACGGATGTTCTTGTCGATTGAAGTGAAACTCCAGAATTTAAATGGAGTGTTATTTAAATATTTACAGAACCAAAAATTATACCATTTATTATTTAGAATTATTAAATTATGATGATTCATAAGTTAAAACATTGTTGATATTTTTTAGGCCATTTTTGCGATTCTTCGATCGTAATCAACTCATTTGTTTCTTAAATTGATAAAATGTGTACAAAAAGATTCCTGAACCTTATATAAGATATAATAAATAAATTATAACCCGGTTCAACCATAAAATGGTTTCATGAATAGACTTGAAGTAATTAAAGAAAATTGAAATTACATCATCCACGATGTCGGTTATTCGACACATCACAAACAATGTTTTTATTCCTTGAATAAGTGGGAGAGGAGAGGAAGAATGATGATTAATTTTCCATGAACATGAGAAAATCCAGAATATAAAAGATTTGTTGAGCTTTAATACCTCCTGTATAATATTATATGAGGAAATAATAAGAAAAGAAATGAACTGAAAATAAAAGAATAGTTGAGAAATCCTTTACAAAAATTCAGGAGCATAACGACTATGCAATAGGGTTTTAGAAAACATTAAAAAGAGAGGGGACAAGGGCCACCCATCTAAAAATGAATCATAATATAGAATATAGAAATAATAAAAAGTAAATAAGAATATGTTATGGAAATTTAAGTTATACCACATAAAAGAGAACTTGGATGGAAAAAAAGAAAAGAAGTTGAGAATTCTCTTACCTTGTAGAGTAACTCATAGAACTTGAAGGTTGGGACATTGGGGGATTGATGAAACATTGGGAGGAATAATAGGGAGTTAAGGAGGACATATATTAATTGAGGAGGAATTTTCAATGAATTTAATGAAGGAATGGGTTGGTATTTATAGCAAAAGTGAGGGAAGGGATACCTCATTAGTGGTATTTGCAAAACCATGGGCTTTCCCATGGTATTTTCCCATGGTATTATCCACTTTGTACAACTCATAAAATATTTTTCTGTACATAATCTGAAAAAAATTATTACATCATTAATGATGTCATTAAACACATCGAAACTCAAAACTGTATTTTTACTATTCACTGAAAAATCAACTGTTTCAGAAAAATCACAAAAATTTACCCTTACCATTTTCAACATGTAGAATTCAAAAATGAAATCCATTTTTTGAATATAATTTTCTAAATATTATTAATTTAATTTTTAAATAAAATCACACTTAATTCAAAAATTAACAATTTTAATTCTCTAACTGCTTTTATATCACATTGAAAAATTATCCAGGATGTCATTATATTAAATCCTTAAGAGAATAAAATAATAATACAATTTAATATTAATTAGGGTCATATTACTATTCATATTTCTATTCATAAGGGTATTTTACTATTCACTAAAAAACAAGTTGGTTTCATCAGACTCAAAATAACTTATTGATCACAATTGTAGATGACGGTTTTTCAAAATTCAAAACATAGAAGTAGTAAAATTATGTTTAAAAGCTAGTTATAATTATATAATTAAAACAAAGTTTCATGCATTTTAGTTTAGTTTTATAAAACCTTGTGGTGTGATATTCTCCCCACCTTATAGAAATTACATCCCTGTAATTTTATTTACTTATTAAACAAGTGTGGGTACCTTTCCCTCATAGAATTTTTATACTCCAAAGTTGCTTCTTCTACCATGTTGTTTCTCCAAAAAACCATTACCTGGTGGATTACCTTATTATAAAATACGTGTTCCCTTTTATCAATAATTTGAACTGGTTTCTCTTCATAAGAAAGGTTCTCTTCCATCTGAATTGCTTCTGCGCTCAAAACATGAGTTGAATCTGGAACATACTTTCTCAACATCGAAACATGAAAAACATTATATACCCAAGAAAAAATCGGAGGCATATCTACTCGGTATGAAATGGGTCCAAATTTCTCCAGGATTTCAAAAGGACCGATGAACCGTGGGATTAGATTACCTTTCTTACCAAAATGCATCACACTTTTCCAAGGAGAGATTTTAAGGAAAATAGGGTCACCTACCCCGAATGAGAAGTCTTTTCTTTAGTTATCTACATAACTTTTCTACCTACTCTGAGTTTTCCTCATGTTCTACTAGATCATCTTCACTTTATCAACCACTTCTTATACAAATTCTAGCCCCATCAACTTTCTTTCACCGACTTCATCCCAAAACGCTAAAGTCTGACACCGCTTCCCATACAATACCTTAAAAGGTTCCATCTGAATAATGGAATGAAAACTATTATTATAAGAAAACGTAACTAAAGAAAGATGTTGATCCCAACTTCTCTAGTAGTCCATTGAACAATCTCGAAGCATATACTCCAAAGTTTGAATCGTTCATTCTGATTGCCCATCTGATTAAGAATGAAAAGCTGTACTGAAATTTAATTTTGTTCCCAACAACTTACGAAGGCCCTTACAAAAGTTAGAAGTGAAACCGGGATCCTGATCATATATAATGGAAAGAGGAACTCCATGTAACCCAAAAATCACGTTGAGGTACAGTCGATAAAGTTGTTCCTAAGACATTATATCTCAGATGGAAAGAAAATGTGTATATTTGGTCAACT
Organism: Viscum album; assembly: GCA_963277665.1. NCBI lineage: Eukaryota > Viridiplantae > Streptophyta > Magnoliopsida > Santalales > Viscaceae > Viscum > Viscum album. The sequence goes on along the minus strand of OY728146.1, from coordinate 633,664,190 downwards.
AATCAACAATAACCCAAATCTCATTGTTACCTCGAGAAGTATTTGGTATTTCCACCATGAAGTCCATGGATATATTCTCCCATTTCCACTCTAGAACTGAAAAAGGCTTAAGCATCCCCTTCAGTAACTTCCACTCTGCTTTAGCCTGTTGAAAAGTCAAACATTTCATAGTAAATTCTTCAATATCCCTTTTCATTCTATCCCATGAGTAATACTTCCGAAAGTATCTATATATCCTAGTACTTCTAGGATGAACTGAAAATGGAGAACTATGAGCTTCAGAAAACAAATCTTTCTTCAAATAGGAATCACAAGGAACACACAACCTTTTTAAAAATCTTAAAATACAATCTTTATCAAGGTTAAATTCTGGAAGCTTACCCATTTTAACCAACTATACCTTTTTCTATAGCCCACGGTCTTCTGTCTGTGCTTTCTTAATTCTATCTGATAATGATGACTGCACTGAAACCTGAATCAAAATAGATGTATTCACTACAACAACAACTTCTAATCCAAAATTCATCAAATCATTAATCAAAGGATCGTGTTCCAAACATGACATGGTTAATGATGCATGATGTTTTCAACTCAAGGCATTTGTCACATTGTATGATTTTCTTAGATGGTAATTGATCGTGAAATCATAATCCTTTATCAGTTCAAGCCATCTTCTCTACCTCATTTTTAATTCCTTCTGATTGAATATATACTTCATATTTTTATGGTTAGTATATATTTTACATTTGGCCCTATATAAATGATGCCTCAAAATATTAAAATAAAAAACCACAGCTGCCAATTCTAAATCATGTGTGGGATAATTTAACTCATGGGGTTTTAGTTGTCTTGAATCATAAGCAATTACCTAATCATTCTGCATCAAAACCCAACCAAGTCCCTTCAAATTAGCATCACTATAGATGAAAAACTCACCATTTCGGGAAGGCTAGGCCAAAACTGGAGCATTAACAAATCTCTTTCTCAATTCCTAAAAACAAACATCACATTCTTGTATCCAAATAAATCAACCCCTTTTCACGTTAACTTGGTTAGTGGGCTAGATAACCGTGCAATGTTATTAACAAAATGTCAGTAATAACCTACTAATCCAATAAAACTACAAATCTCTGTAACATTTGTGGGTCTTGGACATTCATCAACTGCTCTTTTTTTGGTAGGATCAACTGTTATCCCATTATTATTTACAATCTTCTAAATAAAAAAATCCGTTGTAACCAAAAATCACACTTGATGAATTTTCCATACACTTTCTTTTCCTTTATGGTTTGTAAAACATCCCTTAGATGTTTTTCATTCTCTTCTTCACTCTTAGAAAATACCAAAATTTCATCAATAAACACAACCAAAAACTTATCCAAGAACTCATGAAATATTCTACTCATAAGATCCATGAATATAGTAGGTGAATCAGTTAACCCAAACGACATAACAAAAAATTCATAATTCCAATATCTAGTATGAAAGGATGTTTTCAGGATGTCATCTTCCTTCACCTTTAGCTGATGGTATCCTAATCTCAAGTCAATCTTGGAAAAGTACTATGCTCCCTGGATCTAATCAAACAATTCATCGATGTGAGTTAAAGGAAACTTATTTTTAACAGTGATGTAATTCAAATCTCTATAATCAACGTAAAGTCTCATGGAACAATCTTTTTTTAACTAATAAAACATGAGCTCTCCATAGTGTTGTTCTAGGACAAATGAAGCCTTTACCAAGTAAATCCTGCAACTGATTTTTCAATTCAAGAAGATCTATTTGAGCCATATGATATAAGGGTTTTGAAATTGGATTAGCATCAAGAACTAAGTCAATTGTGAATTCGACTTCTTGATCAGGTATGACAATAGGTAACTTATCTGAAAAACATAAAGGTATTCATTTACCACTAGGACATCATGAAACTAAACAGTTCCCTTATTTTCAATAGTATAAGCAAGATAACTTTCATTTCCATCTTTCAACAATTTCTTAGCTTCCTGATATGTTATCAACTGTATGGGTTCATTCTTGTATATAAACTGAAACTCTTTTTGAAAAACAACTTCTCTAGCTCTATATTTAATCTTAGCATGATAAAAAAAAGTAAATCCATTCCTAGAATAACATCAAACTAGACTAATGGTAAAAAAATAAGGTTTTCAAGTAAATTAATTCCACATAACATAACAGAAATATTATTATAATTTATCTTTTATATAATATTTCCCCCTCATGTTTTGAAAATAAGTTCTGGTCTCATTTTTTGAGGTGATATTTCCAATTTACACAAAAATTTCTCAGAGATAAAAGAATGTATAGACCCCATATTGAACAAAACTTTAACAAAATCTGAGTAATCAAATGTAGTACCTGATACCACTTTGTTGGATGGACCGACATCTGCTGACGTAGTTGTAAAGGATATCACTACAAATTTCTACTTATAGTCTAGCTTCTTTGCATCATTCATATATCTCTTTGGGAAGGAATTTTCATAATGACCCATTTAACCACTTTTAAAACACTTAACTGTTTGCTTATCAGGATTAGTCTTAGGATCATTTTTATTACAATCTTGGGACATATGTCCAAACTTAACACATTGAAAACAATTCCTAGTTTTAGTAAGTCATTCCCTAGGGTGGTTCTTTCAATACTTTTCACAAAAAGGAAACTGGATTTTATTACCATTAGATTTATTTGGTTGATTCTTACCCATCACTTTCCATCTGGGCCTCTTCTTCTCCTTGTTTCCAAATTTCACATGATCACCAGAAAACACCATATATACCCTCTCAACACATCGAATAAGTTTCTGATAACTTTTGAATTTACAGGAGTTCAACACCCTTCGATACCTTGGATTTAATCCTAAGTAAAATCAGTTGATTTTTCTATCAAGATCCAGAATAATATTTGGAGAATACCTCACAAGTAGGGTGAAGTTCGCTTCATACACAGCCACTGAATCTTCCTCCTTTTTCTTCAATTCAAGGAATTTCTTCTCCATCCTAAGTCGCACCACCTTAGGATAATATTTCTCAAGGAAATGACTTTTAAATTCATCCCACTCTATGGCATAAATATCCTTTCTATCCCAGATATTCTTTACAATTGACCACCACTGATCAGCTTCAAATTCAAAATGATAAATGGAAAGACTTACCTTCTGATTATATGAACATATCATAACATCTAATATCTTTTCAAGGGATTTAATACATCCATATTCCCATATCGGGTCAGAAGATCCATTGAAATCATGAGGGTGTTGTCTCATAAAGTGTTCCTCTATTTTCATGTTTTGTTGTGGTACCTCTGGTTGTTCTCTTGCATGGATGCCACCACCATTTATTTCCTATATTAGCTGATCCATTACTGTCACAAACTACTCAGTTCCAATCCCTACCATTTCGGGCTACAGATTCGGAAGGATGTCATTCTGTCAGTGCCTCTCCTCTTCAGCTTCCCTGTTTCTTCTATGGACAACCATTATGAAAAAATATATCTTAGTCAAAGAAACATGGTAATATTTAAATGCTATATCATTTTAAATTGACTATAGAGTAAAAAAAATTATGGTAATATATTAACATCATACTAACCCCTAAAGTTATCTAAACCATCATTTGATACCAACTATAAGGACCCGGCCTTATTACATTACATAATATTGAATTTAGTCAATATATAACTTCTTTTCACATTGAGAATCTTTTCATGTTTATAGATTTAGGTAATTAGGACATAATACATTTATAACATTACACATTATTATATAGTGGATACCAAAAAAATAGTATTCATTCATTGAAAAATATAAAACTTTTCAAAAAAACATGATTTCTTTAACAATTCATAAAACATTTAACTTTGATTCCTTATTTGTCTTAAACATCCTTATAACATGTAAAAATAATTTAAAAACATGGGATGATCACAAAAAGCTCAGTAAGGGATATAAAAAGAAAGAAAGAACACATTAATCCATGAATACTTGTAACATGTGCAATCATTTTCAAAAGACATACTTGTCACCCATATAAACTTACTTTGGGAAACATGATATTTCCACAAGATCCACACAAAACATAATAACATAAATAGAACCATAAAGGTATACTGGGGAATTACTTACATAATATTATAACCCTCATGACTACCTTATAATTTTTAACCCTCATGGCTACCTTATAATTTGTTTTACCATCGCAGTTACACATGAAGTAACCATACGACCGACCTCCAACTTACACATACGAAATGAATTGGAGGTAGATATAGGTCCCACCCTTCAACATAAACAATGCCCAAGAACGAGAACATAATCACACAACATGAATAATTTCATAAAAACATTGATTTTGAATTTGATAAAACCGGATTTTAAGAGATGTTTTTAAAAGAAAATCCCCTTACAAATATCATATAATTGTTAGTATTTTGTTCCTTCCATTGTTTTGGGAGCATTCTTTACATGATTTCCATGATCGGTTCATGATGGATGTTCTTGTCGATTGAAGTGAAAATACATAATTGGAATGGATTAGTATTTAAAAATTTCCAGAACCATAAATTATACAATTTAGAATTTTTAATTCTTACATGAGTATGATTCATAAGTTAAAACATTATTGATATTTGTTTAGGTCATTTTGGTGATTCTTCGATCATAATCAACTTATTTGTTTCCTAAATTGATAAAATTTGTACAAAAAGATTAAAGAACCTTATATAAGATATAATACATAAATTATAACCCAGGTCAACCATAAAAATGGTTTCATGACCATACTTGAAGTAATTATGAAAAATTGAAATTACATCGTCCACGATGTCAGTTATTTGACACATCACAGACAATGTTTTTATTCCTTGAAAAAGTGGGAGAGGAGAGGAAGAATGACGATGAATTTTACATGAGCATGAGAAAATCCATAATATACAAGATTTATGGATCTTTCATTCCTCCTATATAAGAGGATATGAGGAAATAATATGAAAGGAAAGGAACTCAAAATAAAAGAATAGTTGAGAAATCCTTTACAAAAACTTGGCAGCATAACAGCTATGCAACTAAGTTTTATAAAACATTAAAAAGAGGGAGGACAAGGGAACCCATCTAGAAATGAATCATAATAAAGAATAAATCAAGAATAAAAAGTAAATGAGAACATGGTATGGAAAATTTAAAGTTATACCACATAAAAGAGAACTTGAATTGAAAAAAAAAGAAAAGAAGTTGAGAATTCTCTTACCTTGTACAGTAACTCCTAGAACGTGAATGCTGGAACCTTAGGGGATTTCTGACACCCTGGGAGGACTAATAGAGAGGTAAGGAGGCTAGGGATTCGTTGAGGAGGAATTTGGAATGAATTGAATGAAGTAATGGGTTGGTATTTGTAGCAAAATTGAGGGAATATTTTATTAATTTCCAAGGGACACTTCCTTAGTGGTATTTGAAAAACTATGGGCTTGCCCATGATATTTACCCATGGTATTAGCCACTTGGGACACCTCATAACTTATTTTAATGTAAATAAGTAAAATAGAATTATTACATCATTATTACATCATTAATGATGTCATTAAACATAGTGAAACTCAAAACTATATTTTTACTATTCACCGATAAATCAACTGTTTCAGAAAAATAAAAAAATTACACTTACCATTTTTCAACATGTAGAATTCAAAAATGAACTCCATTTTTTGAAAATAATTTTCTAAATATTATTAATTTAATTTTTAAATAAAATCATACTTAATTCAAAAATTTATAATTTTAATTCTATAATTGCTTTAATATCACATTGAAAAATTAACCAGGATGTCATTATCTTAAAGCCTTAAGAAAATAAATTAATAATACGATTTACTATTCATTAGGGTCATATTACTATTCATATTACTTTTCATAAGGGTATGTTACTATTCACCAAAAAAACAATTTGGTTTCATCAGACTCCAAATAACTTACTGATCACAATTCTAGATGACCGTTATTCAAAATTCAAAACTTAAAAGTAGTAAAATTATGTTTAAAGTCTAGTTATAATTATCCACTTAAAACAAAGTTTCATTCATTTCAATTTATATTTAGAAAACCTTGGGGTGTTACATTCTCCAAACCTTCTAGAAATTACATCCTCACAATTTTATTTACTTATTAAACAAGTGAGGGTACCTTTCCCTCATAGAATTTTCAAACTCCCATGTTGCTTCTTCTACCATGTGGTTTCTCTACAAAACCTTTACCTGGTGGATTACCTTATTCTGTAATACCTATTCCCTTCGATCAAGAATTTGAACTGGTTCCTCTTCATAAGAAAGGTTCTCTCCCAACTGAACTACTTTTGGGCTCAAAACATGAGTTGAATCTGGCACATAGTTTTTCAACATCAAAACATGTAAAACATTGTGTACCTAAGAAAACATAGAGGAAAATCTACTTGGTATGAAACTGGTCCAACTTTCTCCAGGATTTCAAAAGGATCTATGAACCGTGGGTTTAGCTTCCCTTTCTTACCAAAATCATCACAATTTTCCAAGGAGATATTTTTAGGAAAACATGGTCACCTACATCGAATGAGAAGTATTTCTTTCTATTATCTGTATAACTTTTCTTCCTGCTCTGAGTTTTCCTCATGTGCTACTAGATCATCTTCACTCTATCATCCACTTCTTCTACTAATTCCAGCCCTATAAACATTCTTTCACCTAATTCACCCCAAAATGCAGGATTCTAACACAACTTCCCATACAATGCTTCAAAAGGTGCCATATGAATACTAGAATAAAAATTGTTATCATAAGAAAACTCAACTGAAGAAATATGTTGATCCCAACTTTCCAGGTAGTCCATTAAACTACCTCGAAGTATATCCTTCAATGTTTGAATCGTTCGTTTTGACTGCCCATTTGATTGAGGATGAAAAGATGTACTCAAATTTAATTTTGTTCCCAACAACTTCTGAAGGACCTTCCAAAGGTTAGAAGTGAACCTAATATCATGATCAGATACAATGAAAAGAGTAACTCTATGTAACCTACCAATATCGTTGAGGTACAATTGAGAATGCTGGTCCAAATACATTGTATCTCGAATATAAATAAAATGTGGAGATTTTGTCAGCAAATAAAAAATAACCCAAATAACATTGTTACCTCAAGAAGTCTTTGGTAGTCCCACCACGAATTCCATGTATATATTCTCCCATTTACACTCTGGAACCGAAAAAGGCTGAATCATCCCCTTCAGTAACTACCACTCTTCTTTAACCTGTTGACAAGTCAAACATTTCATAGTAAATTCTTCAATATCCCTTTTCTTTTTATCCCACAAGTAATACTCTCGAAGGTCTCTATACACCTTAGTACTTTCAGGATGAACTGAAAATGGAGAACTATGAGCTTCACACAACAAATATTTCTTCAACTGGGGATCACAATGCACACACAACCTTTTTCCAAATCTTAAAACACAATCTTTATCAAGGTTAAATTCTGACAGCTTACCCATTTTAACGAATTCTCCCTTTTTCTATAGCTCATGATCTTCCTTATGTGCACGCTTAATTCTATCTAATAATGATCACTACACTGAAACCTAAAGAAAAATAGATGTAGTCCCTACAACAAAAACTTCTAATCCAAAATTCATCAAATAATTAATCAAGGGATCATGTTCCAAATGTAACATGGTTAATGATGCATGATTTTTTGACTCAAGGAATCCGCCACTTTTTTTGATTTTCTCAGATGGTAACTGATCATGAAATCATAATCCTTTATTAGTTCAAGCCATCTTCTCTACCTCATTTTTAATTCATTCGAAGTGAATATATACTTTATACTTTTATGGTCTGTATATAGTTTACATTTGGATCCGTATAAATGATGCCTCCAAATTTTCAAAGAAAAAACCACAGATGCCAATTACAAATCATGTGTGGGATAATTTATCTCATGGGGTTTTAGTTGTCTTAAAGCATAAGCAATTAAGTGATCATTCTACATCAAAACACAACCAAGTCCCTTCAAAGAAGCATCACTGTAGATGAAAAACTCACCATTTTGGGAAGGCAAGGCCAAAACTGGAGTATTCACCAATATCTTCTTTCATTCCTGAAAACGAACATCATGTTCTTCATTCCAAATAAATTTAACCCCTTTTTATGTTAACTTGGTTAGTGGGATAGATAACTGTGCAAAGTTTTTAACAAACCATCAGTATTAACCTCTTAATACAATAAAACTACGAATATCTATAACATTTGTGGGCCTTGGCCATTCATCAACCACTCTTGTTTTGGCAGGATCAACTGTTATTGAATTTTTATTTACAATGTACCCAAGAAAAGAAATCTTTTGTAACCAAAAATCAAACTTTCTGAATTTTCCATACAGTTTATTTTTCTATAAGGTTTGTAAAACAACCCTTATATTTTTTTCATGCTCTTCTTTACTCTTAGAAAATACCAGAATGTCATCAATAAACACAACCAAAAACTTATCCAAGAACTCATGAAATATTCTATTCATAAGATCCATGAATAAAATAGGTGCATTAGTTAACCCAAGAAACATAACAAAAAATTCATAATTCCCATATCTAGTATGAAAGGTTGTTTTTGGGATGTCATCCTCCTTCAACTTTAGCTGATGGTATCCTGATCTTAAGTAAATCATGGAAAAGTACTGACCTCTCTGGATCTGATCAAACAAGTCATCGATGTGAGGCAAAGGATTCTTGTTTTTAACAGTGATTTTATTCAGAGATCTATAATCAATGAAATGTCTCATGGAACCATATTTCTTTTTAACGAAAAAAATAGGTGCTCCCCATTATGATATTCTAGGATGAATGGAGACTTTATCAAGAAAATCCTACAAATTATTTTTCAATTCAAGAATTTCTATTTGAGACATATGATATGGGGTTTTTGAAATTGGCTTCGCATTAGGAACTAAGTAAATTGTGAATTCAACTTCCCAATCAGGTATGAAACCAGGTAACTTGTCTGTAAAAACATCAAGGTATTCATTTACCACTAGGATATCATTAATCTAAATAGTTACCTTGTTTTCAACAATATGAGAAATATAACTTTCATTTCCATCATTTAATAGTTTCTCAGCTTCCTGATATGTTATCAATTGTATGGGTTCGTTCTTGTATAAAAACTGAGACTATTTTTGAAAAAAACATTCTTTATCTCTACTGTCAATCTTAGCACGATAAATAGAAATCCAATCCATTCCCAGAATAACATCAAACTTGACTAAGGGTAAAACAACAAGATTTTCAGGTAAATTATTTCCACATACCACAAAAGAGAGATTATTATAATTCCTCTTTGCTATAATATTTCACCCCGATGTTTTAAAATAAAGTTCTGATATCATTTGTTGAGGTGATATTTCCAATTTAAACAAAAATTTCTCAAAGATGAATGAATGTGTAGACCCCATATTGAACAAAACTTTAAAAAAATCTATGTAAATGAATATATTACCTGATACCACTTCATTGGATTGACTGAAATCTGCTGACATAGTCTCAAAGGATCTCACTACACATTTCTCCTTATAGTCTGGCTTCTTTGCTTCATTTGGATCTCTCTTTGGGAAGACATTTTCATAATGACCCATCTCACCACATTTTAAACACTTAATAGTTTTCTTATCAGGATTATTCTTAGGATCATTTTCATTACAATCTCATGCCATATTTCCAAACTTACTACATAGAAAACACTTCCCACTTTTAGTAAGACATTCTCTGGGGTGCTTCTTTCCACACTTTTCAAAAACATGAAACTGGATTTTCTTACCATCATATTTCTTTGGTTGATTCTTACCCATCACTCTCCATCTGTACCTATTCTTCCCCTTATTTCCAAAATTCACATGATCATCAGAAAACTCTATCTCTACCCTCTCAACACATCAGACAAGTTTCTCATAAATTTTTAATTCACGGGAGGTCAACGCCCTTCGATACATTGGCTTCAATCCTGAGTAAAAGTGGTTGATTTTTCTATCAAGATCTAGAATAATATTTGGAGCATACATCGCCAGTTGGGTGAAGTTAGATTCATAAATAGCCACTAATTCTTCCTCCCTTTACTTTAATTCAAGGAATTCATTCTCCATTCTAAGTCTCACCACCTTAGGAAAATAGTTTTCAAGGAAAAGACATTTAAATTAATCCCACTCTAAGGAATCAATATCCTCTCTATCCCTGATATTCTTTACCATTATTGTCATGTTCTGTTGTGGTAACTCTGGTTTTTCTATTTCATGGATGCCACAACCATTTATTTCCTACGTTATCTAATCCATTTCTATCACAAACTGATCGATTCCAATCCCTACCATTCTAGGCTGCAGATTCTGAAGGATGTCGTTCCATCGGTGCCTCCCCTCTTCAGCTTCCCTATTTCTTCTGTGAACAACCATTCAGAACAAACATATCTTATTTCAAGAAACATGGTAATATTTTAATGCTATATCATTTCAAATTGACCATAGAGTAAAAAAACATTTATGGTAATATATTAACATCACCCTAACCCCTAAAGTTGTCTAAACCATCCTTTGATACCAACTATAAGGACCCAACCTTATTACAGTACATAATCCTGAATTCGGTAAAGATATCACTTCCTTTCACATTGAGGATCTTTTCAAGTTTAGATCTTTAGGGAATTGGGACATAATACATTCATAACATTACACATTATTACAGAGTGAATAACATAAAACTAGTATTCATTTCTTGCAAAATATAAAACTTTTCAAATAAAACATGATTTCTTTAACAATTCTTCAAACATTTAACTGGGCTTCCTTCTTTGTCTTACACATCCTTATAACCTGTGAAATTAATTTAAAAACATGGGACGAGCACAAAAATCTCAGTAAGGGATATAAAAAGAAGGAAAGAACACATTATTCCATGAATACTTGTAATGCCCCAACCCCAGTTACTGAGAGTTGGTGATTTATTACATAACATTGGCATGATACAAGGAATCATGTCCCGAAAGAACAATCAGTTTAGTATTATTGGAAACAAGATACATACATAAGTTCAACAATACAACTTGAAAAGAAACACAACACTAATTTATTCCATTAGAAACATCCAAGAAACCTAGATTATGCCTGCAAGTCACTCATAACTAATTACTTTATATCCTAGGAAAATGAAACATAAAAAAGGGGTGAGCTCAAATTCTCAGTAAGGGTAATAAATAAAGCATAATATGACATAAACATTAGGCATGATGAATAATTCAAAACACATGTCTTTACAAATAATAAACATAAACACTTTATGGCAGAAATACGAGCTTAGTAAATAATGACATAATAAAACATAGTCATGAGTATTATACTAGTCAAATAAACACATGAACCATCATTACTATTTTCATAATGAGGGAATGTATAATGCCAGACATTCTAAAACATTTTTTCAAGGCCTTAGCCAAGATGTCTAAAAATGATTAAGTCCTCGACCAAAAACATATAACAAAATTGGGAAAGGCCTCATCCAATTCCACGTCTAATTGTCTCATGAGACCTACTGATGCACCGAGGAGCTATAGCGGGATCCACCCATCACATACTAATTCCAACACATTCCTCATATGAAAAGGTTGAAACATAACATAAACATTCGTATTAAAACTAGTATACGAAATGTAAATACTTCAACCATAAATCATGAATGGTATAAAAATAACACATCCATAGTCAAACATATCAAAAAACCTTCAATAAAATATAGAAGATTTGTATCATAATAAATCAACATCAAACAAGTTTAAAATCCATCAAAGGATGTTGACATAGATGAAATGAAAACTGTTTGAAATATATACCTCTTTTTATTTTGAAACCATTTAAGATTCACATAATTATAAAATAAAACATTTATTTTCAAAATATACTTATAACCTTGTAAGGGAAGATTCAATGATGTTATAATGGCGGAAAATAGCCGCACCCACTATATAAGTTAAAAAAGTCATTCTTACCTTAATTTTGTCAAAAAAGTCATAAAGTACCTTGTTTGGAAAACGACAGAAAGATTCCTTTCAAAAAATATAAGGTCAAATAATGGTATAAATGAATTTAACCCATATTATAGTAAATAGTAAAAATGTTTTGAAATAAATTTTTAAGTAAACATGGATTTGGATGATAAAGAGGTCTTAGTGGATACTTATATAAAAACAACTTCGGATAATAAAGAGATTGTGAAATTAACCCTTACCTTGTACTTTTCCTTATGAGATGGTATGTTAACCTCTTGTATAAAAGTTAAAACATTGTTATTAAATTATACAATAACTATATACATAAATATGATATCATATATGACCCTCTAATATTGCTTTGTTAATAATATTTCAGTAGTATCATCATTTCAGGAGTTAACTGATTAATTTTCCTTTATATGCTTGGTTACGTAAGCCATGTTTGTTATGGATGAGATGTATTTGATTCATATACATAATGATATTATGTTCATAAAAAAAATTAATCATAAAATGAAAATTATTCTTGAATGATTATGATGGGGAATGAATCTCATCGCCTTCGTGGAGACGGTAATCCGTACGTACGCACGAGAAAAAATATCATTATATTAATGAAATAATAGTATGTAATTGGATAATATATCATATATAAAGAATCATTAACATGATATATTTATTATTTAAATCTGTTATACTCATTATTATACCCATACAAATAATTAAGTGTTTGAATAACAAACTACACCACGACGTGGAGACGGTAAGCCGTATGCACGCACGTATGGTGACTTTGTCATTAATATGATGGATAGAATAATAAATACAGTTGTACCATTTTTATAATAAATCATAGTATATAGAATATACTATAGTTATTATTTTATAATGGAAACAACAAATAAAGAGGAAGTGGAAAAAGAAGAACTTTAAAGAGGTGATGAAATATTTACCTATTCTTCAGGTTAATCCTTTTGATTTGATCGAAAGGGCTCCTTAGGTTGGATTTCTAAAAAAAGGAAGGACTCTAGGATTAAGGGAGGAAAGTTGGAAGGATATTTGGGTAGGGTTTGGATGATCCAAAAGGCTTTGGAGGTGTGAAATTTAGAGAAGGGGAAGTTCCCTTTTATAAGAGAGGTGAGGGTCACTTTTGGAAAATCTTGAAATATTATTTTATAATAAACTAATTTTCGGTTTATAATGGCTTTAAAATGATTTATTTAGAGCATAAGGTGGGTATTAGTTGAAACCCTCTCAACCAATATGTTTTAGATAGGTTTAGGTCACCATATTAACCTTATATTTTAGATTTTACTCTTAGTTAAATAGTTTGACATTTACCATGTCTCTTTTTATTTGTATATTATATGGTTAATAAACATACTATAAACTTAAAATAGAACCCAAAGTGGTTAATTAATGATAAAAATATAATTTTAAAAGTATTTGGGCTGAACTTATATTTTTATAAATATTATATCAATTAATAATATAATATTTTCTTAAAACTCTTTTATGTCAATTTTGACACTATTTGGTATTTTGTTTTTTTTAAGTCATAACAGCATGATTACTACAAAAAAATTCATTTAATAAATCATAACATGTCATATTAACCTATAAAATTTGTTTATACGATCCAAAACTTCAAGTTATATTTATTGTAATATTTATAATATCATTTATTTGATTGTTTCATTAATAAGGAAAATGATGCATCATTATTGTGTCATATATAAATACATTTATTTTATGTCTAAAAATTATAAATAAAATATCCTGATGTATTAAATATTTTTAGCTTTATAATTAATATTTATAGTATAATAGATCAATTATATAACCTCGTATAAAAATTATTTCACTAAAAGATATTTGCTTTTTTTATTTTTGTCTTTACTTTAGATTATTTAATATAAAATGTCATTATTACTCCCAAGTGGCTCCATGGGGTCCCAAAATCAACCCAAGGATTCCCATAGTCGAACATGTATCATAAAATAGGTTTAGGACATGTGTTATGGTAATTTATTATTATTATAATATTATTTTTTAACCTTATTTACTGGATTTCCCTCTTTAACCACGGTAAATAAAATATTTACTGAAGTAAATATTCATAATGTTTTAAAATAAAATTTAACTATTTACACAATTTGAAACTCCTGATTCCAAATATTTAATCCATTTTTACAAATTCAAAACACATAAGTGGCAAAGATTAATTTAAAATTAATTCCCGTTGTCAAAATAAAAAGCGTGTTTTTATGAAATAATAACTATCAAAAGATTGTCACTTGTTTATGTATAGTTTAATCCTGAGATTACATCCAATGACCTAAATTATATTAAATGATAAAAATATAATCTAATGATACTTAAAAACAATTCAAATGTATAATTTAACACTATAAATTATTTTTATTAAAAAAGTTGTTTTTAATTAAAATTTAGTATTTTTCACTATTCATTAAAAATTGAATGTTTTCAGAAAAGTACCAAAAATTCACCCTAAGATAATATTGATATTCCAAATTCAAAAATGATGTCTATTTTAAAAATTAAAATTTATAAAATTTCAAAAAGTGGGTATTACTATTCATAACGACTAGTTTGATTGGTCGTGGTGTGTTAGAATCTTGAAGTTGTGTACAAAGCAAGCTATTTCATTATTCAATGGGAAAAATACCGTGGAATCTTGTGGTGTTACATTCTTCCCTCCTTCAAATAATTTTATCCTTGAAATTTCTAGAATACTACTACACAAAAGGATTCAGGTGGTTCTTCATCATAAGTTCTTCTAGTTCCCACATTGCTCTTCCAACTTATGGTTTCTCTATAGAACTTTTACTTGATGAGTCGTCCAATTTATCAACACTTTTTATTTGGTATCAAGAATCTTGACAGGATCTTCACAATAAGACAAGTCAAGTTCCAGTTCAATTTTCTCATAGTTGAGTACATGCTTTGAGCCATGCATGTATTATATCAATAGTGATACGTGGAACACATTGTGAAATTTGGAGAGACTTGGCGGCATTTCCAAACGGTAAGCTACAACCCCAATTTATTCTATAATTTTGAATGGTCTGATGTACCTAGAACTTAATTTACCCTTCTTACCAAATCATATAACTCCCTTTCATAGAGGTACCTTTAAGAAAACATGATCTCTTACCTGAAATTCCAAATCCTTCCTTCAGTTATTGGCATAGCTCTTCTACCTACTTTGAGCTACTTTGATGTGGGTTTGGATAACTTTAACCTTTTCTATCATTTCCTCAACAAGTTCTGGCCCTACAAATTTTCTTTCACAAACATCATCCCAACAAGTTGGTGTGTGACATCTCTTTCTATATAATGTTTCATATGGTGCCATATGGATACTTTAATGGAAGATATTTTTATAAGAAAATTCTACCAGAGGTAAATATTGATCCCACTTACCTTGAAAGTCAAGTGAGAAAGATATCAACATGTATTATAAGGTTTTAATAGTCTGTTCTGATTTTCCATCAGTTTGAGGATGGCAGGCAGTGCTCAAACAAAGTTCAGTATCCCGGGCCTTCTGAAGACTTTTCTAGGATCTTGATGTAATACGGGGATCATGATCAGAAAAAATCGATAAGGGTGCACCATGGAGTCTTACAACTTCATTAATATATAGTCTTGATATACGTTCAACTGATAAATCTTCTCTTATAGTAAGAAAATGTGATGACTTGGTAAGATGATCAACAATGACCCATATTGCATCATTCCTTCTAGGAGTCTTTTGTAGCCCCATGACAAAGTCCATCGTAATATTATCCTATTTCTACTCAGGTATGGGGAGAGGTTGCATGACTCCTCGAGGATGTTGTCTTCCAGCTTTCACTTGTTTACACACCATACATATTGACACAAAATCAGCAATCTCCCTCTTCATGTTGTCCCACCAAAAATGTTCCTTCAAATATCTATACATCTTGGTGCTCCAAAGGTGTATAGAGAAATTGGAGCTACAAGCATCGTCCAAAAATTCCCTTTTTAGATAAGGTATATTAGGAACACAATGTCTCTTTCCAAATTTCAAAATTCCATCTTTGTATAAGAAGTCCCTCAATCTCCCATCATTTATAGCTTTAATCATCTTTTGAAACTCCTCATCATCAGTATGAGAATCTTTTATCCTTTCTAGTAATGATGGTTTGTCAACCATTTGAAAAAGTATTGATGTTTCACCCTCCATGGTTATTCACATATCCATCTTTACTAGATCCATGAAAATAGGATCCCTTTCAACTCTCATATTGTTCAAAGCTCCATTATCCTTTCTTATCAAATCATCTACCACCTTATTTGCCTTACCCGAGTGGTAGTGTATTGCACAATCATAATCCTTGAGTAGTTAAAGACATATCCTTTGCCTCATGTTGAGTTCTTTTTGTGAGAAAATATACTTCAAACTCGTGTGATCAGTATAAATCTCACTTTTTTTACCATAGAGATAGTGTCTTCATATCTTCAGAGTGATGATTACAATTTATATCTCAAGACCATGATTGGGATAGTTTTTCTCATGATTTTTTAGTTTTCGTGATGCATAGACAATAACTCTATCATTCTTCATAAGGACACAACCAAGTCCTTTCTTTGAAACATCACTATAAATAACAAACCCATCGTTCCCTAATGGTAGATTCAAGATAGAAGCATTGAATAATCTTATCTTCAGTTCTTTGAAACATTCTTCACACTCTTTTGCCCAAACAAATTTAACCCCTTTACGTGTGAGCTTGATTAATGGGTTAGCCAATAGGGAAAAATTCTGGATGAAACGTTGATAATAACCTGGTAAACCAATAAATATTCATACCTTAGGTATACTCGTCGGTGCTGGCCATTCTTGGATTACCTTGGTCTTTGAAGGATAAACAGAGATTCCATCCTTAGAGACAATATGGACAAGAAAAGAAATCTCTTGAATCCAAGATTCACACTTTCTAAATTTCCCATATAATTCATTTCTTCTAAGAGTCCTCAAAATAATGTACAAGTAATTTTCATGATCTTCATAGGTTTTTGAGTATACCAAGATATCATAAATAAATACCACTACAAAGTCATTAAGATATTCCTTGAAAACTCTATTCATTAGATCCATGAAGAAAGAGGGTGCATTAGTCAATCCAAAAGTCATTACTGTAAACTTGTAATGCCCATACATGGATCGAAATGATGTTTTCATAATTTCTTCCTTCTTCACATACAACTGATGATATCCAGATCAAAGGTCAATCTTTGAAAAATATTGAGCTCCATGAAGTTGGTTGAATAAATCATCAATGCGAGGTAGGGGATACTTGTTCTTTATTGTTATAGCATTGATCCCCTTGTAGACAATGCACAACCTCATAGATACATCTTTCTTCTTAACAAAAAGGACAAGGGCTCCCCATAGAGAAACACTAGGTCGAATAAATCCCTTATTACTCATGTACTCTAGTTGTTTCTTTAGTTACACTAATTCCACAGTGGCTATTCTATAAGGGGTATTTGATATGGGCCTTGAACCAAGAATTAAATCAATGGAAAACTCAATTTCTCATTCTGTATGATGTCCAAGTAAATCCTATGGAAACACATCAACATATTCTTGCACAATAGGTACGTCCTATGACAACCCTACTTTTATTACAAACTTAAACATGATTTATTACATAAAACATTACTTGATACAACAAAGAATATCGAGAGTTTTAGTGTCTTTGGGGCTTAGGATCATTACATAAAAACTTGAAACATGAAATACAACATCTTTATTTAAAACTTCCTTTACATGACCACTACATTCCCTCGTACTTAGCATTGCACGGGATAACCTGAGGACATGCATAAGAAAAGGGTGAGCTATAAATCCCAGTAAGGGAGTACACATAGAATAACATGAGGAGTACAATACATGTTAGATAATAGGCATATCAATAGAGCATAATAGAAACATGAACATAAAGGCATGATAAAGCATGATAATAATAACATGGAAATGTGGCAACAACACTTAACATGGAATTAGCATGAGCCAAGGCTCATTGCACATGGAGCATGAGTAAATTATCATTGCACATGAAGCACAAGTAAACCCTCGTTGCACTAGAATTAGCATGAGTCAACACTCATTGCACATGAAATATCATGATACTATACTTTACCCAATGCATTGGAGCACTATAAGGGCGCACCCTTCTTAAACATTTCATTTCATGCATAAGTGTGCCACATGGATCATAAAAAATGGATTCATTAAACATAATCATTTATTCCACGATAAATGAATGTGGAATTCATACATTAAACTTTATAATCAATAATTAAATGTGTATAAAGGATAATACCCTTGATGGAGGGCATGATATTCACTACACAATGGCATTGGCTTAGAAAATAGGTGCAATTTCGGCAGCGTAACGATGTGACATAAGAATACATAAAAATGGTTGATTAGAGAGAAAGGGGTGTATAATCATATTTACATGAAATGTACAGTAAGGGGGTAATATAGATACATGTCCCAACAATTGTAATGTAATTTAGATTCATGATACAAAATTATTGCTTGAATGTAAAAGAGGAGAGAGAAGTTCCTTTAGGAATTTCAGCATAGTATCGGCTGTACATGGGAGGCATTTAATGAGAGAGAAATGGGTCTCCCATCATTCAAAAATAAATAGGGAAGTATGTGGGAGGTAAAAAACTATACCCCAACATTCATAATTGAAATTAAAAGGCAAAACAACTTATGGAAAATTGGACAAAAATGAGAAAGGGAGAAAAACCCTTACTTGCAAGTGTGATTCCAAAGGCTAGAGAGAGGCTTGTGAGAGGCTTATTGGGAGCTTGGGGAACCTTGAGAGGATTATAGAAAGAGTAGGGAAGAGGTTGGACTAACTCCAAAGGCTTTGAGTGAGGAGGAAGTGGGAGCTTGGGTGGGTTTATATAGAAAAGGTGAGGGAATTCTTTATTATTTTGGTTTGGGACCCCTTATATTAAATTAATCCAAACCACAAACCATCCCATGGTTTTTTCCCATGGTATTTGGAAAATGGAAGAGGAAAAAAATATTTTATAATTCCAAAGTCAGAAATTCTTAAAATAATAGGTTTGCTTATGTGGAGGTGAGTCACACTCCCATGGAAAACAATTTAGAAAGACAAGGTGTTTAATAAGTCTTGAGGGGTCCATTAATTCTTTGAAAAGTAAGTAAAACAAACCCAAAATCACATTATTTTAATGGTAAAACATATATTCTCAGAACATAAATATTATAGTATTTTATTACATCATATTGGGTCATTATTATGTCATAAAACACATTATATATTTAAACGGTATTTAATTTTTACCCAAAAATTGGACTGTCTCAGAAAATTATGAAAAATTCACTATTGGATAATTTCGATGTCCTGATTCTAGAAATAACATTTATTTTATCTAAATAATTTTCTAAATATGTTAATTTTTACTTTTAAAATAAAAAGCGACATTTATAAAAAATTCACGGGTTTTGACATAAATGGATTTCAAGACTTAATAAAAATTATAATTGCATTCATAAAATTATAATATCATTTATGTTTAATAAAAAATAATTTAATAATAATAATAATATTTTATTAAAATATTATTTAATTCAAAAATCCTTTAATTTAATAAAATATAATTCTTAATTAAATAATAACTAAAAAAACTATTTGTACTCTAAAAACTATTTACAATGTATCAAAAGTGAAAAGGAGGTATATTCATTATTATATAAAAAAATAATATACATGAACATAGTACTAGATATTTGTTACATAACCCCTTAAAATAGCCGCATAAGACCTAAGGGTAAGGTGTGTGATGGTGACAGACTCTTGTGGGGGCTCGGATAACATCGTTCAAGTGGTAATTCCTATCAACTTCCACTTTTCCCATAGACGGTCTCGTTCGAGCTTGACATGATGAAGCTCATCTTGGGCTTGGTCAAGAGTGAATCCCAAAGACACCACCTCTTTTCCGAGCTCCGACAAATGGGCTTCGTATGGAGTAATTCTACTAGACGAGGCCATCGCTTCTTTTGTCTGAGTAAATTGGATTTGTTAAAGCCCTATATTTATACTAATCATGTTATCACTGTTCAACGGCTATAATAGCAATGGTCAAAATTCTTAACATAAAACCAAAGAAGTTAACATTTTATATAAACATAAAGAGACATTTAATTAGATCAAGAGTGACATCCATTAATGAAACTTTGGGTCGTTACAATATTCCCCCCTTAAGAAATTTCACCCTAGAAATTTTGCTTTTCCCACACTAAAACAGATGTGGGTAACTCAGCTTCATCATTTCCTCCGATTCCCAAGTCGCTTCTTCAAACATGTGGTTTCTCCACAACACCTTGATGAGGGGCATTGTCTTATTTTGTATAACTTTTTCTCTACGATCTAAGATCTTCACTGGTTTCTCCTCATAAGAAAGATCATCTTCCAATTGTACAACCTCAGAAGAGAGTACATGTGAAGGGTCCGGTATGTACTTCCTTAAGGGGGATACATGAAAGAAATTATGTACTTTGGCCATAGTAGGTGGAAGTTCTAGTCGATAGGCCACAACCCCGACATGATCAAGAATCTCAAAGGGGCCGAGGTACCTTGGACTTAACTTCCCTTTCTTTCCAAACCTCATGACCTTCTTCCATGGAGATATGCGTAGAAAAACCATGTCTCCAACTTTAAACTCAAGGTCTCATCGATGATTATCTGCATAACTCTTCTATCGACTCTAGGATACCTTGATATGCTGCTGAATGGTTTTCACCTTCTCCACCATTTCCTCGACCATTTCTGGTCCAAGCAGATTACGTTCACTGACCTCATCCCAACATGCTGGTGTTCTGCACCTTTTCCCATACAGGGCTTTATATGGTGTCATTTGGATGCTCGTGTGGAAACTGTTATTATAAGAGAACTCAAACAGAGGAATATGTTGTTCTCATCCTCCTTTAGAGTCCATTGAGCATGCTCTCACCATGTCCTCATGTGTTTTGATAGTCCGCTCGGATTGGACATCAGTTTGAGGATGATAGACTGTACTGAAGTTCAGTTTAGTATTCAGAGCATGTTGAAGACTCTTTCAAAACTTAGAGGTGAATCTTGGATCTCGATAAGACACAATAGATAGTGGCACTCCATACATCCTTACAACTTCCCTGATATATATCCATGCCAGTTGATCCAAAGAGAAATCCTCCCGAATATCAATGAAGTGTGCAGCCTTTGTAAGATGATCCACAATAACCCAGATTGCATTGTTGCCTTTGGATGTCCTTGGAAGTCTGGTGACAAAGTCCATGGTGATGTTCTCCCATTTCCATTCTACTATGGGCAATGGTTGCATCATCCCCTTAGACTCCTGCCTCTCTGCCTTCACTTGCTGACACACCAGGCACTTTGATGTATATTCAGCAATATCCTTCTTCATATTATCCCACCAAAAGTTTTCTCGGAGATCTCGATACATCTTTGTGCTCCCTGGGTGAATAGAGAAATTTGAACTATGTGCATCATCCAAAAGATCCTTCTTCAGCTCCGGACTCGATGGAACACATAGTCTTTTCCCAAATCACACAATTCCTTATTCATTAACATTAAACTCAGAGGATTTCCCTTTTTTGATAGCTTCCACTTTTTTAGTGAATTCCAACATCATCATTTTTAGCATCCTTTAACCTTTCCAAAAGAGACATTTGAGAAATAATTTGTGAAAGGATTGATGATTTTCCCTTATTTATGATTCCCATGTCCATCTTCATCAAGTCTAAGAAGATTGGATCCTTCTCAATTCTCATCATTGATAGAATCGCTAGGTCCTTTATACTTAGGGCATCTGCCAACTTTTTCGCTTTCCTAGGGTGGTAATGTATTGAACAGTCATAATCCTTGATGAGCACTATCCATCTTGTTTGACGCATATTAAGCTATTTCTATGTGAATATATATTTAAGAATTTTTTGGTCAGTATATATCTCACATTTCTCCCCATAGAGCTAATGTCGCCAGATTTTCAAGGCAAAGATCACAGCCACCAACTCTAGATCATGCGTTGGATAGTTTCACTCATGGATTTTCAACTGCCTTGAGGCATAGGATATCACTTTATCATTCTACATCAGCAGACATTCTAATCCCTTCTTTGAAGCATCACTGAATACCACAAAAAGTTCCCACTTGTGGGTAAAGTGAGCACGGGTGCAGTGATAAGCCTCCTTTTCAACTCCTTGAAGATTTCTTCGCATTCATCACTCCACGAAAACATTACTCCCTTTAAAGTTAGCTTGGTAAGAGGGTTGGAAAATCGTGAGAAATTTCTCACAAATCGTCGATAATATCCAACTAACCCCCAGAATCTATGGATATCCGGTACCGATGTTGGCCTCATCCATCCCTCAATTGCATCTGTTTTGGAGGGGTCCACAGATATCCCATTTCTTGTGATGATATGGCCCAAGAATGAGACCTCCTTCAACCAAAACTCACAATTTTTGTACTTTTCATATAGCTTCTCCTTGTGCAAATTCTCTAGTACAGTTCTTAAATGATCCTCATGATCCTCCTTGGTTTTGGAGTATATTAGAATGTTATCTATAAAGACTACCACAAATTTGTCGAGGTAATCTCTAAAGACTCTATTCATCAAGTCCATGAAGATTGTTGGATCATTAGTGAGTCCGAAAGTCGTTACTATGAATTCATAGTGCCCGTATCTTGTACGAAAAGCAGTCTTGGGGACATCTTCCTTCTTCACCCTTACTTGATAATATCCCAACCGCAAATCTACCTTGGAGATGTATTGTGCTCCACACAGCTGATCAAACAAGTCATCGATCCATGGTATAGGATACTTGTTCTTTATCGTGATTTTTTTAAGTTCATGATAATCGATGCAAAGCCGCATTGACCCATCCTTCTTCTTAACGAAGAGGACTGGCGCACCCCATGGTGAAGCACCTGGGCGTATAAACCCTTTATCCAGATTCACCTGTAGTTGTTTTTTCATCTCTTCAAGTTCCACGACATCCATTCTATATGGAGTCTTGTATATTGGTAGTGCCCTGGGTATAAGTTCAATTGAGAATTCAGTATCTCTTCTATGAGGAAGACCAGACAGTTCCTCAGGAAACACTTCTGTGAATTCCCTCACAATAGGCATTTCTTCAAGGATGGTTTATTCCTTGGACTAAATCATCTGATCCAGATACGCGTGCTTATAGGTTAGTAATATCTATGCTTGAGATGATGGAGCTAAAAGAGACTCATCTTCCTCCCGACACTTGTAAAGAATCAGGGGTTGATTCTCCATATGGAGTGTGATTTCCCTCTCCCGACAATTTATGTTGGCTCTATATAAGGAAAGCCAATCCATGCTAGGAATTGCATCAAATTCCACCAGAGGGAGTATGAAGAGGTTCACCAGAAAATTCAATCCATAGATTAAAACATGGGAGGACTTATATTTATGGGATGCAATGATTTCCCCATTTTCTGTACTCACCGACATCTTCACTTCCATGATTTGTGGTGGTGTTGGGATTGTTCTACTAAACTTTCAAGATATAAAAGAATGCGTAGAACCTGAATCAAAAATTATGTTTGCTATTCTTGAATGAATAACTAGAGTACTTGTCACCACTTCGTTGTCGGGGTTCACTTTGGCAGAAGTGATGGAAAAATCTCTTCCTTGATGCCTTTGAGGTTGTTGGTTGCCTCCGAAAACCCTTGGATTAGGGCACTGATTTGAAAAATGCCCCGTTTCTTTTCATTTTTAGCATTGAATAGCACGTTGAGGTTCAAATAGAGCGTTCCTTTCCTCTGTCTCCGCCGCGGGTCTTTCTTGACGATAGTTAATAGCTAGGTGACCTTTTCTTCCACACCTAAAGAATTTCCTCGTCCACTTGAGGCAATTTCCAGGGTTCTTCTTTCTGCACTTTTGGCAAGTGGGTTGCTGGATCTTCTTAGCACCATTGGATTTATCCATCAGACCGTCAGCATTGAATTCCACCTTACTCTTCTTATCCCCATGATACCCATGTGATTCTCTGATCTCCATTTCAACCTTGAGGGCACATCGGAAAATTTCCTCATAGTTGTCGAAGTCACGGATCTCCAATGCTTTCCACAGGCTAGGCTTCATCCCACCAAAGAAGCGGTCAACTTTGCATTCTGGGGTAACGACAAATCCGGAAGCGTATCTTTTAAGCCTTGTGAAGGTTTCCTCGTATGCTCCAACAGATTCTTCGTCTTTTTTCTTGAGGGAAAGGAAGTCCCTTTCCATCTTAAGACGGAGGGTGTGCGGAAAATATTAATCGAAAAACATCTTCCAGAAATCCTTCCATTCCAACGACTCGATCTCCTCCTCAAGCTTAGTACTTTTTATTAACTTCCACCATTGATTAGCTTCACCCTCCATACGATAAGCCGCTAGGAGAACCTTCTCTTGTTCAGAACATTGAAGGATGGAGAAGATATTTTCAATGGAGTTGATCCATTGTTCAGCGATCGTGGGATCGGATGATCCAATAAAAGTATGAGGCCTTTGTCTAATGAAGCTCTCAATAGCGACTTGTTATTTCTTATGGGGGGTTGAACGCTCCTCTTGACCCGTGTTTCTATTCAAAACATGAGTCAGATTATAGAGAAGTGTGAGAAAGTTCGCGATTCCCGCTCCCATTGGATTGGGCATCTCATTAGTACAGTCATCACACTGATCTTTACAACGGTTGTTAGCCCGAGTCCTCCTATTACCGGCCATTGGCTAGAATAAAAGGAAAGTTAGGGGTAACACATAAAGGGTAATCCAAATACAAAATTTGATGACTTATAAATAAACTTTTATTTCCTTAACTCATGAGTCTATAGGCTTCAATCTTGGCTTTTCATGATCTACTTTACAACATATATTCTTAGGGGCATTTTTTTAATTCCCTTAATAAGGGTTCAGAGTAAGATTGTAAATTTATCAAAACATATCCCCCAGGAGTATTGTAACCAAGAGTGCAGCAAGGCCCATTTTCGTGCACCAGTTCTCATTCGAGTCTAGCTCAAAGCGGAGTTTTCGGGTTTTACCCCTAGGATACATCTGTGCCAGAGCCGCCTCTACCTGCTTGTATCCAGACAGGGATGTATTTGTTTGATAAACCACTTACTCAGTACTTACCAAAACTTAGGGATGTTCTTATTATACTTAGTCTTGTCTCTAAGGCTTTACTAGGTTTTTATAATCATAATCCCAAAAATAACTAAACCTATCCTTTGATACCAACTGTGACAACCCAGCTTTTATTACAAACTTAAACATGATTTATTACATAAAACTTTACTTTATAACAAAAAGAAGATAGAGAGGTTTAGTGTATTTGGGGCTTAGGATAATTACATAAAAACATGAAACATGAAATACAACATCTTTATTGAAAACTTCCTTTACATGACCACTACATTCCCTTGTACTTAGCATTGCATTGGATAACCTGAGGACATGCATAAGAAAAAGGTGAGCTATAAAGCCCAGTAAGGGAGTAAAAATGGAATAACATGAGGAGTAAAATACATGTTATACAATAGGAATATCAATATATCATAATAGAAACATGAACATAAAGGCATGATAAAGCATGATAATCATAACATGGAAATGTGGCAACAACACTTAACATGGAATTAGCATGAGCCACGACTCATTGCACATGGAGCATGAGTAAATTCTCTTTGCACATAAAGAACGATTAAAACCTCGTTGCAATTGAATTATCATGATTCAATGGTCATTGCACATGACATATCATGATACTATACTTTACCTAATGCATTGGAGCGCTATAAGGGCGCACCCTTCTTAAACATTTCATTTCATGCATAAGTGTGCCACATGGATCATAAAACATGGATTCATTAAACATAATCATTTATTCAACGGTAAAGGAATGTGGAATTAATACATGAAACTTTATAATCAATAAGTAAATGTGTATAAAGGTGAATACCCTTGATGGAGAAATGGGCACGGTATTCACTACACAATGATATTGGCTTAGAAAATAGGTGCAATTTCGGTAGTGTAACGGCGTGACATAAGAATACATAAAAATGGTTGATGAGAGAGAAAGGGTTGTATCATCATATTTAAATGAAATAGAAAGTAAGGGGTTCATTTAGATACATGTCAAATCAATTGTAATGGAATTTAGATTCATGATACAAAAGTATTGCTTTAATATAAAAGAGGAGAGAGAAGTTCCTTTCGGAATTTCGGCATAGTAACGGGTGTACATGGGAGGCATTTAATGAGAGATAAAGGGGTCTCCCATCATTAAAACATAAATAGGGAAGTATGAGGGAGGTTCGAAACCATACCCCAACATTCATAATTGAAATTAAATGTCAAAACAACTTAAAGAAAATTGGACAAAAATGAGAAAGGAAGAAAACCCTTACTTGGAAGTGTGATTCCAAAGGCTAGAGAGAGGCTTGCGAGAGGCTTATTGGGAGCTTGGGGAACCTTGAGAGGATTTTAGAGAGAGTAGGGAAGAGGTTTGACGAACTCAAAATGATTGGAGTGAGGAGGAAGTGGGATCTTGGGTGGGTTTATATAGGAAATGTGAGGGAATTCTTTATTATTTAGGTCTGGGACCCCTTATATTAAATTAATCCAAACCACAAACCATCCCATGGTTTTTTCCCATGGTGTTTGGAAAATTTAATAGGAAAACAATATTTTATAAGGCCAAAGTCCTAACTTCTTAAAATAATAGGGTCGCTTATGTGTAGGTGAGTCACACTCCCGTGGAAAACAATTTAAAAAGACAAGGTGTTTAATAAGTCTTGAGGGGTCCATTAATGCTTTGAAAACTATGTCAAAAAAACCCAAAATTAGATTATTTTAATGGTAAAACATATATTGGATGAACATAAATATTATAGTATTTTATTACATCACTATTGGGTCATTATGATGTCATAAAACACATTATATATTTAAACGGTATTTAATTTTTACCCAAAAATTTGACTGTCTCAGAAAATTATGAAAAATTCACCGTTGGATAATTTTGACATCCTGATTCCAGAAATAACATTTATTTTATCTAAATAATTTTCTAAATATGTTAATTTTTACTTTTAAAATAAAAACCGACATTTATAAAAAATTCACGGGTTTTGATAGAAATGGCTTTCAAGCCTTAATAAAAATTATAATTGCACTCATAAAATTATAAGACCATTTATATTCAATAAAAATTAATTTAATAATAATAATAATATTTTATTAAGATATTATTTAATTAAAAAATCCCGTAATTTAATAAAATATAATTCTTAATTAAATAATAACTAAAACACTATTTGTACTCTAAAAACTATTTAAAATGTATCAAAAATGACAAGGAGGTATATTCGTTATTATATACAAAAATAATATACATGAACATAGTACTAGATATTTGTTACATAACCCCTTAAAATAGTGACATAAGACCTAAGGGTAAGGTGTGCGATGGTGACAGACTCTTGTGGGGGCTCGGATAACATCGTTTGAGTGGTAATTTCTATCAACTTCCAATTTTCCCGTAGACGGTCCCATTCGAGCTTGACATGATGAATCTTAGCTTGGGCTTGGTCAAGAGCGAAGCCCAAAGACACCACCTCTTTTCTGAGCTTCGACAAATGGGCTTCGTATGGATCAATTCTACTGGACGAGGCCATCGCTTCTTTTATCTGAGTAAATTGGATTTGTTAAAGCCCTATATTTATACTAATCATGTGATCGCTGTTCAATGACTATATTAAAAATGGTAAAAATTCTTTACATAAAACCAAAGAAGTTGACATTTTATATAAACATAAAGAGACATTTAATTAGATCAAGAGGGATTTCCATTAATGAAACTTTGGGTCGTTACACGTCCTCTATTCGAACATTATTTTCCTCACCCATAATTATTTCATTCTCATCCTCCCCAATAATTTCATTTAGTATAGGTACTGGGGTGGATCTAGATAAGAGTCAGATGGTGATGTTTCTTCTCTAAAGATAAGGTACTCCTTATCATCATCTATAATTGTAACCTCCTTCTTCTTACAATAAATTTTCTCATCATGGTTAAAAATACAATCCATACCGAGGATTATATCAAATTAAATCATGGGTATAACAATGAGATTAGCAGATAAATAACATTTATATGACTTAATGGGGACTGATTCACAAAACCTTGTTGCAATGATACTTCTCTTAAGAGTTTTGACTGACAACTCCCTTATTAAATCAAATTGGAAATATCTAATTTTCTTAGAAAATTGAGAAGATATGAAACAATGCGATGATCCAGAATCAAATAAATCATTGGCTAAACTTTAGGAAACCATTGAATTACCTACCACCACATCTTTCGAAGCTTCAAACTCAGCAGTAGTGATTGTATAAGCTTGGCCTTGATCCCTTGGCCTTTTCTGAGGTAAGTTTCCTTGATGATTAATACATTCATTTTCATAATGTCCCATCTCCCTGCAATTATAGCATTGAACATTGGTAGCTTCTTTCTTCCCCTTACAATCACTAGAAAGATGGCCTTTCTATCTACATTTGTAGCATAATCCTTTTCCTTTTAGACAGGCACTATGGTGCTTCCTTCCACAATTATCACAGGGTGGAAATTCAACTCTTCCATTCTTCCCTGTTTCCTTATTTCCTTTCACATAGTGTTCAGCAGATCTCTTCTTCTCTTTCTTTACTTTAAAGTCGCAAGACTTAGAGAATTCCTTTTCTGTCCTAATAGCACATGAGACAATATCTTCATACGATGAGAAGGATTATGAGACTAATGGTCGACAGAGAAATGGTTTTAAACCATCAAAGAAACAATCAATCTTACTTCTTGGGATACGTATATAATCTACAACATTCCTTGCTAACCTTGTAAAGTTAGCTTCATAATTTGCGACATTCTCATCCTCCTTTTGTCTCAGACTCAGAAATTTTCTTTCCATATCCGCTCGATGGTCATGAGGAAAGTATTTTTATAATAAAATCTCTTTCAACTCCTTAAATTACATACTTGATACTTCTTCATACTCCTTTGTATTTTGAATTAATGACCACCATTGATCTGCATGTCCGGTAAGGTGATAAACTGCCTTGACAAATTTTTCCCTTTCGCTACTCCCCAAAGCATGAAATATTTTCTCTAAGGAACTTATCCATCGTTCAGGTACAAATGATTTATATACCCATTGAATATTGGTGTTTGTTTCCTAATGAAGCGATATAACATTGATCCTCTACGTTGTAGATCAAGATGCTGGATACGGGTAAGGTTATCATTCATACCTGTGTGAGTTGTCCCAGTATGGTGATAAGCTGACCAACACCAGTCGCATCACCAGCTCTGCTATAATTATCTTGAGCGGGAGGAAAATCCCTACATAGATTACATGAATTTATACAGTTTCCATTCCTTCCATTAGGCTCCATTTCTAAACAATGGAATATAGTAGATTAGTTTATGAACCACAATACATAATTCTGAACATGTAAAACACTTAACATAAATTGAACAATTTATGAATATAATCCATAATCATAAAAATATTTTCTTTTAGGAGGTATATACTCATAAATCCTTTATAATGGTTTGTACAGAAAATGATAATTATCCTAATCATATCCCTCATGAGTGTCGTAACGAAGAGTGCAGTAAGGCCCGTTGTCGTGCACCAGTTCTCGTTCGAGTCTAGCTCAAAGTGGTGTTTTCAGGTTTTACCCCTAAGTACATCTGTGCTAGAGCTGCCTCTACCTGATCGTATCCAGATAGGGATGTATTACTTGGAAAAATCACAAAATCTCTATAGTACCAACATTCTAGGAAGTTCTTCTATATTAATCCTCAAAGTCTATCTTAGGGTAATGTTCTCTAATCAGAGTATTTCTAAATCTAGTTTCCAAGGTTTGTACTAAACTTCCTATGATACCAAATATAATGCCCCGACCCCAGTTACCCAAAGTCGGTACTTTATTACATAACATTGGAAGGATACAAGGAATCATGTCCCGAAAGACCAATTAGTTTAGTATTATTGGAAACAAGATACATACATAAGTTCAAAATTACAACTTGAAAAGAAATACTACACTAATTTATTCCATTGAAAACATCCAATCCTCCTAGATTATGCCTACGAGCCACTCATAACTAACTACTTCATATCCTGGGAAAATGAAACATAAGAACGGGGTGTGCTCAAATGATCGGTAAGTGTAAGCAATACAATGGAAGATGACATAAACATTAGGCATGATGAATAATTCAAAACACATGACTTTACAAATAATAAACACGAAAAATTTATGGTAGGAATATGAGTTGAGTAAATAATTCCATAATAAAACATAGTCATGAGTATTCTACTAGTAGAATAACCACATGAACCATCATTACTATTTTTATAATGAGGGAATGTATAATTCCGGACATTCTGAAACATTTTGTGAAGGCCTCGACCAAGACCTCTAAAAATTATTAAGGCCTTGACCAAAACCATATATCAAAATTTATAAAGGCCTCATCCAATTCCATATCTAATTGTATCATGAGACCTACTGATGCACCGAAGAGCTATAGTAGGCTCCACCCATCACATACTAAGTCTAATACACTCCTCACATGAAAAGGTTCAAACATCAGATAAACATTCGTATTAAAACTAGCATATGAAATGTCAACACTTTAACCATAAACCATGAATGGTATAAAAATAACACATCCATAGTCATTAATATCACGAAACCTTAAATACAATATGGAAGATTTGTATCATAATAAATCAACTTCAAACAAGTTTAAAATCCATCAAAGGATGTTGACATAGATGAAATGAAAACTATTTGAAAGAAATACCTCTTTTTATTTTGAAACCATTTAAGAGTAACATAATTATAAAATAAAAAATTTATTTTTAAAATATTCTTATAATATTTTAATGGAATCTTTGATGATTTTATAATGGAAAAAAAGAGCTTCACCCACCGTATAAGTTAAAAAAATCATTCTTACCTTAATTTTGTCGAAAAGGTCATAAAGTACCTTGTTTGGAAAAAGACGGAAAGATTCCTTTGAAAACATATAAGGTCAAATATGGGTATAAATGAATTTAACCCATATTCTATTAAATAGTAAAAAAAATGAAATACATTTTTAAGAAAACATGGATGTGGATGATAAAGAGTTCCCAGTAGATACTTACGTAAAAACAACCTCGGATAATAAATAGATTGTGAAATTAACCCTTACCTTGTAATTTTCCTTAGTCTATGGTATGTCAAACTCCTGTATAATAGTTAAAACATTGTTATTAAATTATAAAATAACTATATACCTAAATATGATATCATATATGATCCTCTAATATTTCTTTGTTAATAATATTTCACTAGTATTATCATTTCGGGTGTTAACTGATTCGTTTTCCTTTATATGCTTGGTTACGTAAGCCATGTTTGTTATGGATAGGATATATTTGATTCATATATATAATTATATTATGTTCATAAAAATTATTTTTAATCATAAAATAAAAATTATTTTTGAATTATTACGATGGGGAATGAATCTCATCGCATTCATGGAGACGGCAATCCGTACGTACGCACGAATGACAATATCATTATATTGATGAAACAATACTATGTAATTGGATGGTATATCATATATAAATAATAATTAACAAGTTATATTTATTATTTACATCAGTTATAATTATTATTATACCCATACAAATAATGAAGTGTTTGAATAACTAACTACACCACGACGTGGAGACGGTAAGTCGTACGTACCCACATATGCTGACTTTGTCATTCATATGTTAGATAGAATAATGAATATAATTTTACCATTTTTATAATAAAATAAAAGTATATAGATGATACTATATTTATTATTTTATAATGTAAAAAACTAAGAAAGAGGAATTGGAAGAAGAAAGGAACTTGAAAGTGGTGATGAAATATTTACCTCTTCTACAGGTTCATCCTTTTCATTTGATCAAAAGGGATCCTTAGGTTGGATTTATGACCAAAGGAAGGCCTCTAAGATGAAGGGAGAAAAGTTGGTAGGATATTTGGATAGGGTTTGGCCAATCCAAAAGGCTTTGGAGGTGTGAAATTAAGAGAAGGGTAAGCTCCCTTTTATAAGATAGGTGAGGGTAACTTTAGGAAAAGTTTGAAATATTATTTTATAATAAAATAATTTTGAGTTTCTAGTGGCTCAAAAATGATTTATTTAGAGGTTAAGGTGAGTATGGGTCGAAAACATCCCAACAAATAGGTTTCATATAGGTTTAGGTCACCATATTAACCTTATCTTGTTTATTTAACTCTTAGTTAAATAGTTTGACATTTACCATGTCCCTGTGTTTTTATATTATATGGTTAATAAACTTACTATAAACTTCCAAGCGAACCCCATGTGATTCATTAATGATAAAACTATCATTATAAAAGTATTTTGTCATAGACTTATATTTTTAGAAATATTATATCAATTAGTAATATAATATTTTTTTTAAACTCTTTTATGTCAATTTTGACACTATTTGGTATTTTGTTTTTATTAAATCCATAAAAGCATGATTACATTAAAATAATTAATTTAATCAACCCTAACATGTCATATTCACCAAAACATTCGTGTATGGTGTCAAAACCTTCAAATTATATTTATTTTAATATTTATAAAAGCATTTATTTGATTGTTTCATTAATAAGAAAAATACTACATCATTATTATGTCATATATAAATATATTTATTTTATGTATAAAAGTTATAAATAAAACATCCGGATGTAGGAAATATTTTTAGATTATTAATAAATAATTATAGTCTAATAGATCAATTATTTAACCTCATATAATTTTTTTTACTAAAATATATTTTCTTTTGTTATTTTTTTCTTTACTTTAGATTATTTAATATAAAATTTCATTATCACTCCCAAGTGGCTCCATGGGGTCCCACAATCTACCCAAATATTCCCATGGTTAGATATGTATCATATAATAGGGGTTAGGACATGTTTTAGGGTAATTTAATATTATTATAATATTATTTTTTAACCTTATTTACTAGATTTACCCCTTTAACCATTGTAAATAAAATATTTACTGAAGTAGATATTCATAGCTTCTAAAAATAAAATTTACCTATTTACACAATTTATACCTACTGATTCCAAATATGGAATCTATTTTTCCAAATTCAAAACACAAAAGTGGCAGAAATTAATTTAAAATTAATTTCTATTGTCAAAACAAAAAGCGTGTTTTTATGAAATAATAACTATCAAAAGATTGACACTTATTTATGTACAATTTAACAATGAGATTACATCCAATGACGTAAATTATATTAAATGATAAAAATATAATATAATGATACTTAAAAACCATTCAAATATATAATTTAACACTAAATTATTTCAATTAAAAAAGTTATTTTTAATTAAAATTTAGTATGTTCACTATTCATCAAAAATTGAAAGTTTTCAGAAAAGTACCAAAAATTCACCCTAAGCTATTTTCAATACTCCAAATTCAAAAATGAAGTCAATTTTGAAAAATAAAATTTATAAAATTTCAAAAAGTGGGTATTACTATTCATAATAGCTAGTTTGATTGGTCACGGTGTGTTAGAATCTCGAAGTTGCATACAATGCAAGCTATTGCATTATTCAAAGGGAAACATACCATGGAATCTTGGGGTATTACAATACTTGTAACGTGTGAAATCATTTTCAAAAGACAAACTTGTCACCCATATAAACTTACTATGTGAAACATGAGATTTCCACAAGATCCCCACAAAGAATAATAACATAAATAGAACCATAAAGGTATATTGGGGCATTAGTTCCAAAATTTTATAACCATCACATCTACCTTATAATTTGAAACCCCCATGGCTACCTTACAATTTGTGTAACCATCGTAGTAACACATTAAGTAACCATACATTCAAACTCCAACTTACACATACTCAATGCATTGGAGGGAGATATAGGTCCCACCCTTCAACATAAACAATTACTAAGAATTAGAACATAATCACAAAACATGAATAATTGAATAAAAACATTGATTTTTAATTTGATAAAACCAAATCTTAAAAGATGTTTTTAAAAGAAAATCCCCTTACAAATATCATATAATTCAAGTGATAATTAATTGGGTGGATAAAATATGTATTTAAAATGTAAATAAATATAATTCAACATAATATAAACATAATTCCTCACGCAAACATTTTTAATACAACATAAATAATTAAGTAGAATGTTAACCCAACGAATGGAAATCGGGTAATGAATTCCCTTACCTCGGTTTTTTCTTACTTCAACTTGTTTAAAACTCCTGTATAATTGTTAAAATAGTTTTATTATTATCTTACTGAAACAAATTCATATTTATAACATTATATATGATCATTTTATAATATCATTTCACCCTTTAATTGTTAGTATTTTGATCCTTCTATTGTTTTGGGAGTGTTCTCTACACGATTTTGATGATCTGTTCATGATGGATGTTCTTATTGATTGAAGTGAAAATATAGAATTTTAATGGAGTGGTATTTACATATTTTTAGAACCATAAATTATACCATTTACCATTTTGAATTATTACATGAGGATGATTCATAAATTAAAACATTATTGATATTTGTTAAGGTCATTTTGGCAATTCTTCAATCATAATTAAATCATTTGTTTCATTAATTGATAACATGTGTAAAAAAAGGTTACATAACCTTAAATAAGATATAATACATTAATTATAACCCACTTTAACCATAAAAATGGTTTCATGACTAGACTTGAAGGAATAATAGAAAATTGAAATTACATCGTCCACGATGTCGGTTATTCGACACATCACAGACAATATTTTTATTCCTTGAATAAGTGGGAGAGAAGAGGAAGAATGATGATGAATTTTCCATGAACATGAGAACATATAGAATATACAAGATTTCTGGATCTTTCATTCCTCTTGGGTAAGAGGATATGATGAATGAATAATAAAATAAAGGAAATCAAAATAAAAGAATAGTTGAGAAATCCTTTACAAAAATTTGACAGCGTAACGACTATAGAACAGGGTTTTAGAAAACATTAAAAAGAGAGGGGACAAAGGGAACCCATAAATAAATGAATCATAATATATAATATTTCAATAATAAAAAGTAAACAAGAACATGTTATGAAAACATGAAAGTTATACCACATAAAAGAGAACTTGAATGGAAAAAAAGAAAAGAAGTTGATAATTATCTTACCTTGTAGGGTAACTCCTAGAACATGAATGTTCATACCTTGGGGGCTTGAGGAAACCTTGGGATGACTAATTGGGAGGTAAGGATGAGAGATCTTTGTTGATGAGGAATTTTGAATGAATTGAATGAAGGAATGGGTTGGTATTTATAGCAAAATTGAGGGAATATTTTATTAATTTCTAAGGGACGCCTCATTAATGGTATTTGGAAAACCATTGCCTTGAACATGGTATTTTCCCATGGTATTAGCCACTTGGGACACCTCATAACTTATTTTACTATATTTAAGTATAAAAAAATTATTATATCATTATTACATCATTACTGATTTCATTAAAAGCACCGAAACTCAAAACTGTATGTTTACTATTCACCGAAAAAATCAACTGTTTCAGAAAATACCAAAAATTTACCCTTACCATTTTTTTATGTGAATAATTAAAAAAATTAACTCTATTTTTTGAAAATAATTTCCGGAATATAATTAATTTAATTTATAAATTAAATCATTCTTAATTCAAAAATTAACAATTTTAATTCTATAACTGCTTTTATATCACATTGAAAAATTAACCCGGATGTCATTATCTTAAAGAATTAAGAAAATATAATAATAATACAATTTACTATTTATTAGGGTCGTATTAATATTTGTATTACTATTTATAAGGGTATATTATTCACCAAAAAAACAAGTTGGTTTCATCAAACTCCAAATAACTTACTAATCATAGTTATAGATGACTATTTTTCAAAATTAAAAACATAGAATCAGTAAAATTATGTTTAAAGACTAGTTATAATTATCTACTTAAAACAAAGTTTCATATATTTCAATTTATTTTTAGAAAACCTTGGGGTGTTACAGTTCCTGTCATATCTAACATATCATTTGGGAAATCTTCACATTGCCTATCACATTGGTTGTTAGAACGTGTTCTTCTATTTCCCTCCATTAACTAAGAAAAATAATGTACAATTTGAGGGATTGAATACTTAGTTATTGAACATAATAAGGAAACTTTTGAACATAAAAGGATAAAATTTTAAAGGAGAAGTATATCCTAACTTGTGATTCCTTAGGTTTAAATATAGGTTATCATCAATCTATTTCATGTCTTATATTCTTGTGGGTTTTTTATTCCCTTAATAATGGTTTGTACTAAGCTCATAAATTTACCGAAGCATATCCCCTGGGAGAGTCAATACCAAGAGTGAAGAAAGGCCCATTTTCGTGTACCAGGATACCTGGGGTCAAGCCCAAAACTCCTTGTTAGAGTTTTCACTCCTAGGTACATCTGTGCCAGAGCCACCTCTACCTGTTTGTATCCATACAAGGATATATTTTCTTGATAAACCACATACTCTATACTTACCAAAACATAGGGGTTTTTTATTATACTTTATCTAATCTTTAAGGTTCTTATTAAAGTCCTCTATTCCTAATCTCCAAAAATAAATAGACCATCCTCTGATACCTACTACAGTGACCCTATCCTTTTACATATAACATTACATGATTTTAAGCCTAATTATATGTAAAAGTAAAATACAAGGATCGTGAAGTCTAGTGTCTTAGAAGACTAGGCACATAAAAGTAAAAAAATGTAACTAAAAAATCTTTATTTAGTCTTCATAAAGAGCCCCTAACTTCCATTGTTCTCATACATATTCATAGGATATCCTAGGGATAACATGAACAAAGGAATGAGTTAAAATCCCAGTAAGGGAATAAGAATAAGAATAAATCCATAGGACATGGGTTAAGAAAAATTACATAAAGAAATAAAAATGCATGTAACATAAGGGATCATAACATATTAACATGGAATCATAGAAATGTGACAACAACTTAAAACATGACTTTAGTATGAGTTAAGGCCAACCACCAAGATCGTTTCCCATAGTAGCACAAGCCAAGGCTAACCTCCAGGACCATCACACATAACATCTCATGATACTTAACATTACCCAATGTACTGGAGCACTATCTGGGTTCACCCATATTAACATGTTCATGAATATTCTTTCCAAATAAATAATCATACACAATTCAATCATACATAAATGTAAGGGAACCCCTGGTGATAAATGGGTATGACATAAAGCATAATGAATGGGTATATCATAAAATTTTCCATGAGAGAAAGGAATTAAAACATACATGGAAATTAATAAGGTAAAATAGGAATATATCATGTTAAGTGATGTAAAACATAAGTTACAACATGTAAGAAGAGTATTTAGGATATTCTTATCATTAAAACCTTTTAGTGCGGTTTTAAGGAAAACACTAAAGATATTTTAAAATAGAAAAGGGAAAAATATTTTATATAAAACTAGAAGTGAACCAATAAGGTTTTCATAATAAAAATACTGAATCTATAAAGACAATGGTTGCTTAAAGCAGATGATAGAGTGCACTTGAAATTTGGGAAGTTCCCTTAAAACGAGTTTGCTTACTGGGAAGTATCGAGGAGTGAATCACTTAAAAGAATGTATATCCCCAAAAGAGAAAGAGGTATGGATCTTGAAACATGATTATGGAGCATATAAACATCATGAAGAAGTTTTACATAAAAATAAATGACAAATTCATTTGGGTAAAAAGAAAAATATAGCAACCTGAAAGAATAAAGGCAGTTCGGGTAGAATTCCTTACAGATTATCAGTATGATATCGGGTGTACTTAAGAGGGATTAATGAGAGAGAAAGGGATAAAACATCTTTTATAAATACTGAGTAAAGTATGGGTTAAGTACATAATCATACCTCATCACTAGGAATTATACATAAAATGACATAACATATAGTACACTCTTGAATAAAATTGAAATGGAGAGGATCCCTTACCTTAAGTCTGGTGGTGTTCTCCACTTGTTATTAATGTCCTGAATAAAAAAATTAGGTTTATTAATTAATAATTAAATAACATATTCAATATTTAATTTATTTACTATAACCTTTTTTAGTTCATTCGAGGTCTTTTTGATTGGTTATATGGTTCAATTTTATTGTTTGGGTCCGTTGGCTTGCTTGGTTTTTAATGATCGGTTCATGTTCGGATAAACACGTATAATGAAAGTGGTTGTCCAGAATTGAAGTTGTATGTTATTATTGAAAATATAGGAGACTAAATGGTTATAATAATTCATTTGGTTATTGGGAGTGAGGATGAATTATTATATAAAACCTTAGTGACAACTATTTTGGTTAATCGGTGGGTTTTGATTACAACAAACATGTTTTACTTTATAAGCTAATACCACTGATACAAAAGGATTACAGAACCATAACTAGGATAAATTAAATATATAATAATTTGGTTCAACCATAACACAAATGGTTTCATGGCCATAATTAAATATGATAATAGAAATTGATAAATCGTTGTCCTTGAATGTGCTAAATTAACACATCTCAAATAGTGTTTTCATTTCATTCAAATAAAAGATAAAGAAAGGAGAGAAGATAATGAATTATCCCATTAACATAATAGAATTCCAGTAAATGTATTTTACTGGAGTTATCATTCCATTTGGGTTAGGGTAGGTGAGTAAAGAAAAAAGAAAATAAAAGAACTTAAAAGAAATAAAAGAATGGGAAAGTGGAATTTACCTCTTGAGTTTAACTCTTTTGAGAGCCTCTTAAGAGGAGAGTCTTTGGTATTTTGAAGCGACTCGGGGATGTTGGACGTGGAGAAGAATATTGGTAGGAGATGTGGGTAGAATATTGGCAAGGAACAAGTCTTGAGTGGAGTGTAGAGAAGAGAAAGTGAGGGGGGGGGGGGGTTATAGTGGAGGAGAGGAGGGTTTTCATAATTTTTAAATCATTGGTTTATTAATTTCCCTCAAGACCAGAAATAGTGATGATTACATGACCAAAAACAGTAATATGTTCATGTTAGTTCTAACCAATTTCCATTTACATCATCCATGACTCAATCATGATGCATAAATTTAGGTTTTTTCATTTATTGTGAATTATCGGAATTTACTATTCATAAAAATTCAAGTATTTTAGAAAAATTCCAAAAATTTACCGTAACTATTTTTCACCATGTAAAATTGAAAAATGAACTCCATTTTTCGAAAATAATTTTCTAAATATTTTTAAATTTATTTTTTAAATAAAATCATAATGTATTCAACAAAAACAACATTGAAACTATAACTCATTTTATAACACCTTGAAAAATTATACAAGGTCCCATAAAATTATCTTATAACCATAAAAAATTAAGGTAAAAATTTATGATTACATTTTATGAAAATAAATTTCCATTTTATATAATTAAATTAATCATAAAATTGTAAATAAAATATTTTTGACATAAAAAATACCAATTCTTATACTATGATTATTTTTTCACTTTTAAGATGTCTAAATTGTATTTATACATTCATGGGTGAAGTTTTTGTTTTTTTGGCCAATTTCCTATTCATTAATATTCATAAAGGTATGTCACTATTCACAAGGGTTTGTAACGATTCCTCAAAAATTATGTTTTCCTTATCAGACTTTAAATAACATACTGATTATAATTATAGATGTCCATTTTTTGAAATTCAAATCGCATAAGTGACAAACTTATGTTTAAAGGTCACATAGTACATAATAGTTCATTATGTTGTGATTTCATTTGATTTTGACATAATTATAAGGAAATTTCCATTGAAAAACATTAGGTTGTTACATAATCCATCTCAGATGTGAGTTAGTCCCCATCCTTACCGACTTCAGTCTTACATAGGGATCGAAATATTGCGTTGGAATTAGTCCACATATCCATCTCATCATCATCATAATTTAATCTGTAACCAAGTATATGTTCGAAATCCACTATATAATGTGTAAAAGTATTATACCTTAAGTTATCACAACCCATGAATGTACATCCATGGAAATCCAAAACCACCATGATCAACTATAATTATGCACTATACCTCAATCCATCACAACCCTCATATAAATTTATAGGAGAATCGACAACCATCATAGCCCTGGTAAAAATGCAACCTATATCGTATTCTATTATAGTTCAGGATACACCTACTCACATATATTCCCAAATAAAGAGTGGGGAAGAGGGAGAAGTCATCCATCTAATCTTTCTCTATCCTAGATGATGGAGAAACCCCCCCCCCCAACACTTGGGTGTATGTTTCCCTTCCAACATGGGTGGGGTAGCGTTTGAAATCCAAAAATATAGAATAATATTATACACAACCACACTAATGGAAATACTTATCCTTAGACTCATTTTCCACAATTATCGCATAAGACCCCTCGACTACCACTACTAATATCTTGATATCAAATAATCATACAAATAAAAAGTTCATTATTAATTAATTTTATTCATCCATTAATTAATATTACTCCAATATTTATTTTCCAAGATTAAAATTATAATATTATTAAGGATAGGGTTAATGAAACTATTAATTTTGTTTCTTATTTTCAATTACTTCACCATCATTAACCACTTTAAACAACTAGATTCATATTCATGATCCTTGTATTATCCCATTAAACCATATCATAGTTTAAAAAAATGATATAAATCATTTAACATCACTTCCATTAACAACACACCATCCCATGGGTTATTTATTTATTCATTTATCATTCATAAGTTATCTTTGTACTCTAGGAATCCGCCTAATCTACCGCATCATATATACATGTGTGGTGTATAGATTTTGACTATATAGAGATATTAGAACCCAAAAATAAAGAATATTTGGCCACCCATACATTTAGCAAGAATCAATAAATAAGTAAAAATCTATTAGTAATATTCTCTATGAAATATTATCAGCTAACCGGTGTCCCACACCATTGCACATAACATCAAACTCTCTCTCCATCACCAAAATCTTCCATCACTACTGACTGGGATCCCAACCCATTTATCACAAAAGGTTTCCAATCAAATCAAATTTATAAAAAAACCATAGGGATCTGTCATCCTAGAGAAATGATACATGGAAACAAAATCATTTTTAGCATAGTACACTCACATGGTAACTAAGCTCATCTAACCAAGGAAAAAAAATCCTTCCACCATAAGAATGAGCTCACTCATCCCCAAATAAATTATCTTTAGAAAAAAATTAATTCACATATTTAATTAAAAAATTAATTATACATAAGATTTCAGAAATAGGAAACCTATAACTTATCAGCTATCAATAGCTATAGGATAACATAAACATGTGTTTATCATTACATTCATGTTCCATAAAAAACAAGGTATAATTGATATCAACTACATTCATCTTACTTTAGTCACATCATCATAATTATTCTAGATTTACAATTTTATCATAATTATAATAAATTACCATTGATAAACAAAATAACAACCATAATATATAGATAACATGTTATCTATAAAAATAAGAGGCAATAATAACATAGTGAGATACACATACAATTAGAAAACCCAAAATATAGAACACCCTTACTTTAAAAACAAATTCTTATATTTATTATGTTAATTATGACTTTACCCAAAGGATTAATGAATGATAATCTCATAATTTCACTTTAAATCAATGTCTGGTAAGTATTTCCTTAACTTAAGATGAAACACCATTAACCAATATGAAAAATAATGGGGAAGAATGGAAATTAAAATCCGATCATGGAAAATAATGAAAAAATATATAGACCAGGATAAAATAATCATAAAACCAATAGAAACAAGTGAAAAATGATAACATAACATGGATATAGAGATTTAAATAGATAAGATGGTCAATAGAATGTGTAAAACTCACCTCAGATCACCATAGATCGATCTTTATAATATGTGGGTTGAATTTGATTGGAGGGGGTTCAAAGGCCTTCAAAAAACTCTTCTATCCACCTAGGGTTAAGAGAGGAGAAGTAAATTAAGGGAATCCTAAAGAGATCCACATATTATAAAGATTTTATAAAAGATACATTCATAGAGTGAAATGATAATTTACATTATGAACTCTCAAATTTCAACATCCACTAAAATTTAAGTCACTTACACAAAAATCTAAAAAAATCAATCATTTCGTGAATCACTAATTCATGCCATGAATTATGTTTGGGAAAAAACATCAAATTACAAACCAAAAAACTTCATGTTGAGAACCATAAATCAAGTCATGAATCAAAATTCATGCAGTGAATGCTGAGTTCACACTGTGAATTCTTGATGTAAAAAAAATGCAGCTTTTGACTATCTGCTACTACCTTAAGATCAAAAAGGGAAATAGTTGGGATAACTGGGAACTTGAAAAGGCTATATCCAAGCCTACCTTATGGTATGTGACATGGTTAAGTTCACTTTAGACCTTTCCAAGATATTGAAATATGGGGTACTTTTTTACCATAAGGATTGGTGATAAATTATTTACCATTACCTTGAGTGATAACTAGTTATACTACATTCACTCTATAAATGTAGGAGTTTCTTCCTTATATTTTGATTAAGTTATAATTCATTCACCATATATGATATTCTATTCAGTATAGGGAGAGATATGATTATCTAACTTTATTGAGAGAGGTGGTATTACACTCACCATAGATAGGTGTGATTATATACCTATGTTCATATAAGAGAATATGTATTCACCACTAAGTGGGTATGATAACCTACCCTGATTAAGAAATGTGATATTATGTCCACATCATGTGATATTTAATTCCATATAAAAAGGGTTGGATAAACTGACAACCTATTATAAGTATTACTTTGTGATATTACATTCACCATGGTTAGGTTTGGATCATTATCAACCCATCATGATTATTGACTGAAGATAATTCATTCAATGCCTTGAGATATGGGTAGATACATTTCCAACTTGTTTAAAATAATTCATCCAACCTAGAGGACCAATAATTTCATGATGGTTTTTTCTTATTGGTGTAATCAAACCATGAAAAATTATATCCCATTATAAGTTGACTATCAGGGTTTCTTTTAGATTACCTAATGGTTTGAAATTATTATACATATATTTTTTACTTCTTTCATATTATTTTTTTCATTCATGAATAGATATATTGGTTATAATTAGGGGAATAATTAGTAGTGGAGTAATAATATTTATGTGTGAACCTTTAACATACACCTCAATAGATATTTTAATCACATGTTGATATCTAGGCCAGAGTGAGGGGCCTAATAGCACGTGAGAGATCTAGAGAAACTCATAGGGGATGTGGATATGGGTTTTTGATTATTATAACGACTACTGGTTAGGTCACCTTTTGTAATATTTTTAGTTTATTTACACATTTTATATGATTATCCTATTGGTAAATCCTACATTGGTGTATGAATATATGATTTTAATGAGTTCCATTTTTCTATACCATGGTAATTTTTATTTATGATGAATTATTTATGTAATAATTCTATGTTTTACTCTTATTTTTTAATTATAATGGATGTTTATGTGATTAATATATTATTTTTTTTCCTTGATACTAATGGTATATTCTCCCCACAAATTATTAATTGGCCCACATTACTAGTCAATAGCCTTGGGTGTATAGGGAGACAGGCTTGTGGTCACCTAACATGTTAAATTAGGTATTATAGATGGTGAATAGACTAGAGATATTAAAAAATGGTGTCAAATAATTATTTTATTTTTCTAAATTGTTTGGCCTCAGTGTATGGAGTGAGGACTAGTCAAGACTTATGATGGAAGTTTTATTCATTCCTAGCTAGCTCATGTGTATGTTGAAATCCAATTCTCATGGGAGTTGGAATTTTTTTATAACTTTTAGTTTATATAATTTAGTTGATTTGGATAATATTTAGTGTTATAGTTTTGGTTTTACATTTGGTCTATGGTGGCGAGAGGCATGCATACATGAATCATAATTATTATTTTGTTTTACATGAAATTTGTATGATTATATATTATTTAGAAACTAGTTATAAAGAAAGAAACAATATTTGGTTATTTAAAATTTTATAAATAACATATTTGGTGTTTTATTTAATAAATTATTAGTGGAACTCTAATTAAACAATCTAACTCAATGATGTCATCATTTTTATAAATTACTTGATATTGATGTCATCAAGATTCACATTGATGTGATTATAATGAATCAAGAGTGAGATGTTTGGGTATAAGGATACCTTATATAGATAAAACCCTAGGATTGGTGTGTTGTCTTGAGAGGCATTGATTTTTATAAAATGGAAGCATAGTATTTGTTTCATGAG
Source organism: Viscum album (assembly GCA_963277665.1). Taxonomy (NCBI): domain Eukaryota; kingdom Viridiplantae; phylum Streptophyta; class Magnoliopsida; order Santalales; family Viscaceae; genus Viscum; species Viscum album. Next base: position 633,619,488 of record OY728146.1, on the reverse strand, counting down.
TTATAACCCACTGGGGTGAAAATTTGATATACTAGGTGGGGGAGCCTATAGATGATGATATATGACTCAAGATAGCGATGAATCAAATTTATGTGTTGGGTAGTAGGGTTTTCACCTATTTATGCTTGCCATGGGTTTTATATGAAAGGGTATCCTAGGAGAGAGGGGTTATCCTAGGAATGTGGATTATTTTAAATAAGGTAAGAATGGGAAGATTATTTGTGTGAGGGGAATAACACATATGTGGTGTCTGGTCATGTATTGATATATGCATGAGGTATGCCTTGGGTATGTATTAGTGATGGATGTATAAATTTTCCATCATATGATATGTTATTGACATACATGGGATGAAATATTGGTTGATTAGGTATGTGAGTATAGGTTCGATGGTTGTGACTCAAAATGGAATGAGTTCAGCTCTATGATAGGGTATCACTAGGTTGTGTTCCATTTTATTAATAGGATTCAAAAAATAATGGTTCAAGTGGTGCACCATTATGAGAGTTGTTTTTAGGTACACTATTTCCATGGGTATAACATAGTAGTATGTCATACTATGTGGGTGTTATTTGTAATTGTATGTCCTGATATCAACATGATAATAATGATCTTGGTGATTAGTATGGCATAATAATCCTTGGATAAAATGTAAGATATGATGACTGGGGAAGGATAAATACTTCATGGAAAACGAGATCAGGATAAAGATGAGGAATTTTAGTATTCCTTGGATGGTTAGAGTTCATCCATAGAATTCTAGTTGGTTTTAGTGCATCATCACAAATGAGGTTTGATCATGTATGATAAAAATCATGGGAAAGAGCGAGGCACCTTATTTTGGTCATGAAATGGATTAGAGAGTTAACCCTTATGAAATTATGTCATGTGTGAGTTAGATTAGTGATTTTTCTATGAATGGTTGAGTATTCATTGATTATTTTGAACTAGTGGATGGGGGTGTAATTAATGTGAGATATGAGACCATGATATTTCTTTTCTTAAATAACCAAGGGTTGATGAGGGATATAGCTAAGCTGAGATAGTTAGTTAATATAGCTGATGAGGTATGGACTCTTGATAACCATGAAGTGTGATGGTATGACAAATAATTTTACAATAATTCAAGAAGATAAGTGGATAGGAATGATTATTGAGGGATTGAGAGAGTTCTTTAAATATGGTGATTTGGGTATTGGTGAAAATTTTGAAACTACTTGAAGAATGGTGTGAATACTACAATAAGTTAGGTTGTACGGTTCATGTGTTGGTGAGTAAGGTCTCTGGATGTGATAGATATCAATTGGGTATCAGGTATTACATTAATAGATCATTAGTGATGTCAGGTAACGGTAGTAAAAATACCTATAATGGTTATAGACAATAGATCGTGGCTTGTGGGATGGGTCAATTAGGACATGAAAAGCAGCGATCATGAGTGTTATAATTCAAGTGATTGTGAAATTCAGGTAGGCCATTTCTTGTTGAAAGAGGATTAAATAATTCATATAGTAGGAAGTGTTCTATAAACTTATTATGGGTGATACCCTTATCTTGCGTGGATTTATATTAATTTTGGATATTACATTCATGGAGAACCCATACTAGTGATGGTTGAGGTTTCATGATGATTCTCAAATGGAGTTGTCTAGATAAGATTTATTAGTGGAGATAACTAGGTGTGGGTGTCGATCTAGTTTGATTAGGTGAGTTCAGTGGTTTGGTAATTTATTGGGTGTGAAATTTATATAAATTAATATTAATATGACCAATTTAAAAAAATTAGTAATTATGGTAGAGTGTGATGATTAGTTTAATTGAGTGATGCTTTGTCAGGTGGAAGGAGTCTCAAATGAGAGACTGTAAAATATGATGGAAATTATTAAGATGGATATTATATAGAATATTGAGTATTAAAAATATACTAATAACCAATGACATAAATAGTTTTTTTTTGATATCTTAGTGATTGAAAAATACATTAATGTCATCAATATTAATGCATCATCACGAGTTAGTGAATTTAGTCGATGTTACGATGTGTGGGCCATCAAGTTCCAGGAAATTTATTTTACAAGGTTATTAGAAAGTGTGTTTCACATGAGATTAAGTATGTTGAATTGAATATGTATTAATATATGTTATTCATGGGATGAGAAACATTTTAGATGGAAAAAAACTTAAATCTTTAAGAGTTTCAATAATTTTACTAGTTTGGGTGCAACACCAACACCACTATAACCAGTAGGGGACTAGGAATAAGAAATTGAATTAGATCATGATGACCAAAATAGTTTATGGATATTCTATAGGATACTTCTAGAGGATTAATAATGGTCTGGTGGTGTGTTTTTAATGAACCACATAACTGGTTGTGAGTAGAACCATATAAAATTTAGACTCCAATAGAACTTAAGTAGACATAGATTTGAATTTATGAGTTAAAATTTAATTTTTATCTATCAAGAATTTAATTAAATTTTATTTTGGATGTTTCTAGAGGCTTTAGATAAGTTTTTAGGATTTTAGAAACAAATGAAATGGTGGTATAGTGTTCAAGGGAAATTTTTACCACTAGGTACCTTGTGTGGTCTATTGGAGTGCTAAATCGTTTCATCCCCCACAAGGTACCAAGTGGTAGTGTAATGTCTACCTAGTGAGGTATCTAGAAGGAAGGTGATACTTTTCCTATCCATTTAGTTCTTGGTGGGGGTATACTAGATACCTCATAGGCCACGTACAATTTTTAAAAGGATCATAGAGGATATTTCTACTATAAAATTATAAGACCCTTCAGATGTCTTTTCTCTAAAATAGACCACACATAGAGGATTCACCCTTTCTCTTCTATCCTTCTTATTAATATTATTATTTTACCTATATTGATTTTGAAGCTTAAATATTCTGGATTAAGGTTTTTGAATCCCCATTTATTCCATATTTCTTCTCATTATTAATTCTCCTTTGATTCATGTGGTTGAAATTAAGGATTAGATGAACATTACAGTATAGAATGGTTGAATTATTTTGGGATCATGAGGCTTTTTTATGATAAGGATATAGGATTATGAGGAGTTAAGAATTCATATTGTTGATCACTGATTCGATGGAGGTATGTTTCCCTATGATATTTCCTAGGTATTTCAATAGAATTGGGTTTAATTAGTGGGAAATTATAGTTGATAATTTAATTATTCTCTTGGAATGGGATTGAGGTGTTAGGGATGGTATATAACTTGTTGTTAAAGGTTTTGGAGAGGTTATACCACCCGTGTAGATTTTACTACGTTATTCCAAATAGAAATAATAATGGATTAATTATATAAATCAATTATAAATTGATTATAATGGATTTTTAGGGACTTTATGTTTCTCATGTTGATGTAGGATGGATAATCAAGCTTGGATAAAAGTTAAGAACATTACTTAAAAAATGGTATAGATCTATATCAAGGTAGGTGGTCCATAATTATACCTTTTTTATATATGTTTTATATGTCATGTGATGTAACAACCCTAACTATATCTACTTATAAGATACAGTCATTTATTACATTATAATATTATAGATTCAAAAAAACAGCATTATCAGGTGACCAGATACATATTTTATTATTACATTACATGGGGAACATAAATTAAATCAATAAGAATATATAAAATATTATTATCCCTTAATTTATTATCCATGGATAACATAAATATTTCATCAGTATTTCATGGGAAATGGTGAAAAATGAAGAAGAGAGATAAGATTCTCAATAAGTGGTATCATACAATGGAAGCCAATATCGTATTAGTATGATATAAATAATATGGATAGAATAAAATATAAAAATAAATTCTATATAATTGAGTATAAAATATACCATATACAAATAAATGGAAATATATAATCACTTGGATAAAAATAATAAATCTCATAATGATGTAATATATAATTTTGGAAATCATAACCATATTTTCAAAACATCATACATAAATGGAAAGGAATAAAAAAAATACCAAAACTAGTTTATCTCATTAGACCTACAGATTCATTGAGGAGAAATACAATTTTGGACCCACACATCACTTAATAAGTCTAATTCATTCCTTATATGAAAGGGATGAATAAAAATATGATAAAAAATCAAAACATCTTAGTAATAAATAATTATCTATATTTAAATAACATGTATTGGTATTTTTAAATATTTCCTTAGTCAATAAATGGAATAACTCCCTAATTGAATGCCCTACAATATAGATTGATAAATATTGATAGTTCACACCATAAAATGTATACGGTATATTTTCAAGTTAAAATTAAAGAAAATATTGAAATAGTAGATAAGATATAGAATAGATAACATGGAAATGGATTATAAAGGTAAATCCAAGATAGAGATGGATGGTGGTAGAGAATATAATCATAGGAATGAGAATGAATGGGGATGAGATTTAAATAAAATAATTTATAAAATTTAAATCCATAAGAGAGGAAAGAATACCATGAATTTATTATAAATTAAGGTAAAATATTAAGGTATACATTCAATACCTTGAATTTGAAACATAAAAGAGAATATAGAGAAACAATACTTGAAAAGACTTGATATCTGGAAAGGAACCCTTATGAAAAAAGTATGGTATGAAATATATACCCATAAAGGAAGAAATTAAAAAATAAAGTAATAAAAAATGAAGGTAAATAGAAATTTATACATTCAATAACATGAATTTTAGAAATATAATAGAATATACATAAACCATTCTTGAAAACAATAGAGATTGGGAAATAAACACTTACCTCGAGTCCCGACTTCTTTAATAACATATTCTAACAACCTAAATAACAAAAAAAAAATTATTAATAAATTTAGTCATAAACTTTTTATATTTATTTAATATTTATTATTCCTTTTAATTTATTTATCTCCAAGTATTATTCATTCATTTAATTATTTTATCTTGCATATATCATTTTGAGGGTGTTCGATTTAAATTACAAGATCAATTTGATGTATAGGTAACGGTATAAATCTATTTTCAGATGGTTACATAAAATAATATGATTTAAAGGTAAATTTATAATTTCATTCAATAAATTATAAATTTAAATAGTTTAATAAATATTTATAAATCCATGAATCTTCTTCGGTAATCTAGTTTCTGATGGATATGATTATTTTATGTTAATATCCTTAGTATTATGATTATTTTATCATTAAAGAATCATAAAAATGATATTATTTTATTATTTATGGTATATTAAATAATTAAATCAACATTTAAGAATATATATAGAATTAATAAGTGAAAATAAATCATCATTGTTCACTTAGATACTATATAACCACAACGATGAATGATGTTTTCTTAAAATATTTTTGAAGGGGAAAAATAATAAATTTTTGAGTTTTATAGAAATAATTATAGTGTAATTAAAATAAAATTTTGAATATATTTATATTGATTTATTATACAATATGTGGTTAGGAGAGGAATTAAAAAGATAAAATATACTTTTTAAAACACATATTTTGATATAGGAACGACTTATAAAAAGGTTTCAATGAGAGGTATTGAGTAGCCTCTCATAAAAAATGGATCAGAAGGATGTTAATAACATGAGGGAAAAGTCATTTAATTAAAATAATATTACTTTTAAGATAAAATAATCTTAAATAAAAAGGAAAAATATACATGAGAACCCATACCTTTCATTGTACGCCGCCTCATTTGGATTGAGTCTAAGTCCTTTGGAGTAGGGGTTTTAGTTAAAACCGAGACTTAGGGTTATGTATAGGGGATAATAGAGGGTTATTTTTTTATAGGGTATCATAGAGTTTTATTCTTGTATATATTTTTTTAAGGAAAGTATTTTTGGATTTATGATAAAGGGATAGAGTATGGGTGTTTATATAGAAAATGGGAGGGGTATATTAGAATAAAATATTGATTAATTTTTATTTATGGAAAATACTGTTAATATATTTGATTATGATTAATTTTATTTGTTTTTTATTAAATAAAAAGGTTTATTTTACATTAAAACCCACAAAAACCAATTGTAATTTTGTAATTATTTTATTAAGGTTATGAAATAAAAACCGTTTTTATTAGAATACAAAATAACTTATGCTTTAAAATATAAAATATTTGCTTACAAATTCAAATTATTATTTTAAATATAATATTTAAATCATTAAAAATAGTTTAGTTCATGAAAAAAAATTATTAAATATTTATTCATATTTATATCATGACATTTTCATAAATCTTAGAGTATATATAAAAACTGGAATTTTTATTATTCACCAAAAATTAACTTTTTCATAAAAATATAAACAAAATAACCCAAAGCTTATTTAAATGTGATGCTTCCAAAAATGATATCCATTTTTTCATATTCAACTTATAAATATTTGAAATTTAATTTTTAAATAAAACCATATAATATATGGAAAAGCAATTTATCTATGATAAATTGTCATGAACCAGCTCCTATTATCCTAACTTGATACCCAAGTTGTCCCATAAAATAACTATAAGTGTGTTCCAAATCTGACCAAGCTAGAAAAAAGTTTCAAAACCCAATTGGAAAGAAATTATCCCTCTAATAATAATCAAAATTTAGTGGAATCTACTTTTAATCTGGTATGGTGTGTCTACGCATTGGACTTCCAAGAATGTAAAATAATCAAGCACAAATAATATAAAATTACCAAATAGGACACAACCAAATTTAAAATCCCAAAATCACCTTTGAAATATAAATAAAACATCCATAAAAATAAATAACAAGATCAAACATAGAATAAACCTAAGATAAAAAAATATCCAGACAAAATTGTCAATACAATAACCTCAAATGATGAATCACAAACTCGAGATACCAACAAATCATCACCATGTGACCCATGGTAACTCAGAACATCCAAAAAATCCATCATCATAAAAAAATGAACAATATCTGATATGAGATCAAATCCTAAGAACCTATATAAAACATAAGAAATATATACACTAGAAGTTGTGTTTGTAGGGTGTGAGGTAAATATACCAAGTATGATTTCACCAAAGAGTCTATGTAATTAATTTTATATGACATTTCATAAATTATATTTTAAAAAATATTTATAAAAATAGTTTTTAATAATAGGATCATAAATAAAACAAGTAATATACTTTTAATTTAACAGAACATCACTTATTTGAAAAAAACATCCCAAATAGCTTTGAAAATATACTTATAAACTTATAAAGATGAAACAAGAATTGTTTTTAAATATTAATTTCAAAATACCTTTTATAAACCCAAATAATAACCATTACTTTGATAATAAAACCATATTAAACCCTTGTAAGAGAACATCCAATTTCTTAAAAAACAAAACAATACCATTTTCCTTCCAAACCTTTTCACAAAAATTACACTTTTCAAAATAAGTTAAATATAAACTAAACCATAATTTAAATTAATAAAACTATCAAGAGGGAATCATCATATCAATAAATGATATATATATATATATATATTTTAAAAACATTACAAGTGGTTCCATAATTTCAAAATTATAACAAGGGGATAAAAATAAAATGTATAATGGGATATCCAAAATAATGTCATAAAAAATAGAATAAGCATCATGGGAAACTCCAAAGTTCCTAACATGAGATGACCCTAATGATACTCAATTGAAGCTGAATACCATCCTATGTTGAATAAATAAATATATAACCACCAGAATTTATCTCTATATACTCATTAGGGTCACTCCCTTGGCTAAAGAATAATATACACTAGGGGACATTATCCAGTGTTTTAATCTAATCTAGTGTAGCACAAATCAGTATCTCTCACATAGCTACGTAGGTTCCCATGGCATAGACAAAGTGGAGGAGATAAAACAATCAAGAAATGATCATTATATATATCATAAATAAAAGAAGATAAATAAACCTCCCTTAACTCCAACACTTTCCAAAGAAATAACCACTTTTACATCATTCATTTATCATATATATCAATTGAATTCATCCCATAAAGTGAAAATTTCTATACATGGCATAACATAAAGGTTAATATATCAGTATCTTAGAAAAGTCATGGGAAATATTTTATAAGGTTAAAATTGAGCCTTTAAAATGATCCTAGAAGGCCATGCTATAAAAACATCCATTTCACACACACACACCATAGAAACCTTTTTAACCAAGTTCTAAATGGGCCTTTTGACCAAACACAAGAAAAAATTTGTAAGTCACCATTTGAAAACTAAACCATGGAAACAATATTTATAAACCATTTAGAAAATAACACTTCCCTATTTTAAAATAGAGATGTATTCAACCACCTCCTTCATTTTTATATTTATTCTAAAATACCCTCTTATGATTTTTTATAAACAATTGAAATTTAAAAGAAAATATTCCTAAAAATCATGTACTAAAAATCCATGAAAATCCATTTTATGGGAAGAATATATATCATTTAAAAAAAATATAAACCCATTATGGGTATCATATATGGGTTTAACTTGATAAGAAATATATTTAGATAACTCAGTCATTTCATGATTTTTCAAATAAATTTAATTGCATAAAGACACTTACCTCAATCAAGAAAGGTTTATGTGAATTTTCAAATATGAATAGACAAGAACAAGAGAAATAATTATCTTAACCTAAAAAATAAAAAATCTATTGTTTTAGAAAAATCCTAACCATTAGGATCAGTCATCATGGACTTAATGATAATTTAATAAGTAGGAATAATAAAATAAAAGATATATGGAGAAGAAGAGAGGAAGAAGGGCACCCTAACTCTGAAGAAACACATGGATATTAAAGAATGGGGTCCATATAGCCATATAAGTGGGAGGGAGAACAACCAAGAGGCCTCACAAATTTAACAAACTAATGGGGAAGGAAAATTGATTAAACTCATATTAAAATTTTAATAAAAATTATAAAATACCTAATTTTATGTTAGTGGCATGGTTTACCTTCATGGTTTACCAAACCATGCGGAAACTATACAACCACCACTAAATTTAACCACCCCATGCAAATATACCTTACCTGCATGATTTATATAACCATAATAAAATTGTGAATCTTAGAAAAATTTCCCAAAAGTCAATCTTTTAATCCCTAAACACCTCAAACTCAAGGGAACATATTATAGAATAATTATTTACTAATAAAGGTGACTTTGGGAAATCAAAATTTTCATCATCATGCCACTTTATACCCTATGAAATGAATCCAAAAAATTAAGAATAAATTATTAATAGAACCACTCACATTAAATATAAAAATTGGTACTTAATAAGGTTCAAATAATAAGGAACACCATATATAAATTGATTCCTCGAGTTCGAAAAGACTAATCGTGAAAATTAATAGGAAAAATCATCAAATATCATTCAATGTATCCAAGAATAATTCAAACCACCATAAATATATATAGATCTCCAAGAATCTAGAAACCTATTATGGGTCTCCTCACTATTTAGTTTTCAACCAAAATAGTTAAAAAATAATATATACCCATATAAGAAAGCACCACCAAGGAAAACACATTTACATATAATACCAAAGGAATTAGAAATATTCCACCAACCATATCAACAACTCAAGAAATGAGTTGATAATTCCTTAAAGGAAATACAATAAAAAAGAACATTCAAATTACTATAACATATATTCAATCAATTCAGTAACACCTCATAACTTAAAAAGGGATATGATATGAAAATAAAAAAAACGTTGTAATAGGGAATAACATGGCGCTAACCGTGGTCCACATAGTAAAAAACAAGATGGTAACTTTGGACCCCTATCATGGAAAACCAGACCATGTTAAACTATATAGAATCTAAAAATGGCATTATCCAGTGTATAATAAAAGCTGGTGAAACACCATTCCACTTACCCAAACATGCACCAAAATTTTCCCATGTGCAACTCATTTAATCCCAAACCTAATCACATGGTCTAAAATATATATAATCATTAAAGAGATAAAAAAATCCACATGGATTATGAAAAACCAATAATAAAAAACAACTTATAATATAATATACAAAAAATATACCTAATGAAACCATCAAGTAAGAATTACCTAAAAATCTTGAATCATCTCTAAACTCAATGTGAACAAATTCCAAAGATTAATAATAACTTAGATCTGAGATGTATCTAAGATTTATTCCACTTCCATCGATGATTAATCTTAAAAAATTTCTAAACATAACCCAAATTTCCACATCAAAGATAGTTCCTCATTTCTCTCAATAATGAGGGCTTAGAGTACCTAAGTTCCCCATATTGAAAGCATATAAGAGATATATTCTTCTTATAAGAATGGGAAAGGATATGAAAATACTATCCCTCACCAACCTAAAATTATAGATCATACCCATATTTCCTCTACTTATCACAATACTAAACATCCTTACTCATATCAGGTGAAATTGAGGAATCACCCTTGAAAAGTTTCCTTGTCCAGTCAACTTTCAATGACATTTCCCTTTTAAAAACTTCCTTATAAGATTTTAGTCAAGAATCAAATAAACCCAATCAATGTTTTGGGTGAATAACTCTATCAAATAATCAATCTTTCAATAGATCATTAGTGACTAGTTCAAGAGAAAATGACTCCAAATCATAGAAATGATCAGTGTAGTTCTTCTTCATTTGCTCACCCGAATAAATAATAATGAATTAAATGAATTTCTTTACCTTTACATTCATAGGATAATGATACTAACTAAAAATTTTCTTAAAGGATGTCCTACGCATTTTTTCATTTAATTCAGAATGAATAATAGTATCCCACCACTCTAGGCTCGGTCTTTATAACAGGCCTATAATAACTTTTACTTACAAGGATTCAATAATTTCTAGAGAATTAAATATTCCATAAACTCTCAAGAAGTACTCCTTAGCCTCAGGTGAATATTTATCATCATATAAAGTAGAAGTATAATGATTCAATAATTTTTAGATGGGTTCCAAGAGTAAATAAGAACCTGGATCTACCAATATATCCCAAGTCTAAGTAGAGTTAATAACTAGAAGGATCATCCCTATATGGATATAGAATCATACTATGGATCACCACTTATGACAATATTTCTACACTTATTTGAGAGATTTCCTAGAGGCATGTTCTAAATACCACAAAAAAATAAACGAAATCTGTTCATTACTTATAATTAAAATCATACAATACTAATTTAAACCAAGGTATATACCAAAATATATAAATCTATCCAAACAAATAACATCAATAACAACTTATAAAAACAACCTTTCTTTCTAAATATTAATAAATCTATGAAGAGTCTAAAAAATAATTTTATATTTTTTTCTTTGGATACATTCCAATTAATTTAAAAAACTAATGAAAATATAGAGTTGAAATCCCAACTCAATTTAAACCTCCTGGATAATGTATTTAAAGTATTTCATAAGCATTCCCCACCTTTTCCAAACAAAACACCCTAAATTAATTAATTAAATCTACCAGGTTTGAAAACACTATATAAAAATAAAAAAACATATTCAAATAATCCATAAAACATATTTTTAAGTAATTTTTTTAATGAAATTATATTTTGATAAAAAAAATATTTAGATAATTGAAACCACAAAACAAAGAAAGGAATATAAAATATAACTCAATACACCAACATGAATATGTTTTAAAAACTCTCTTTTATTACTCTTAATTTATGAATAATTTTATTAGGTTTCATTTTGAGAGTTCAAAGGGGTCGAATCACAAAATTTAATGGGTTATAACATTTTTCATGGTTTATCCACATGTTTTGGAAGACTATTCACCAACTAATAAATTTTTCTGGAAGGTGGCTAGGTCCATATGTATAGGTTGTGGATGGTTTTTCTGATTATGCATCAATAGTGAGAACCTAGTTTTTCCTCTATCTCCACCCTAAAACTCAATAAAATTAGAAAATAACTGATAAAACTAAAATGGGTATAAAATAACATCAGTTCATATCAAAATACATAAAAAATAAAAAAAACTCAAATTCAAAATTAAAATACCAACTACCCATGGTAACTCAAGTTTCACTACAAAAGGTGGTGACTATACACTTACTCTTAACCTACCTCTTGAGTCTTGATAATAATCATATCTTCATAATAACATACTCCCCCAAATAATAAGAGATATTTAACACCATTTTTTAATGAACCAACCCAGGCCATCCTGACTTGATACATGATCCAACCCATGACAAGGAATTAATTGCATTCTCAATTTCATCAGGAAGGAAACTAGTACTGAAAAATAACAATTCAACCTAAGTAGTAAAACATTCACCCTAGAATAATGGTTTATAATGAGTGAAATCTATTGAAATTTTTTTTATAGTGAATCCATACATCAGACTTCTAAGCTAGTAAAATAAATAGTCTTGATTAATAATAACCATCTAAACAAGAAAAAAGTAAATTAAACATACTAAAATCACCTTTAAAATATAAATAAAACATCCATCAGAATATATACCATGATCAAACAAAAAGGAAACACAAAATTTAATTAAATAGTTGGTTGAAATAGTCCATATAATAACCTCCCATGAAAAATTATAAACTTGAGATACCAAAAAAACACAAACATATGGCTCATGGTCACTCACTACATCAACAACATCCATCTATTCTCTATGAAAATTTCACCTTGATACTTCTCTAATATGGATTCCTAGTGAAGATTCTCTTGATTATACCTACTTCCCTCCTCAGCTCAAATATCTTCTAGGAGAAGCCTCCCCTTCCCTCATATTAGACTGAGGAATATACGGGCGGGGTAGGAAAAAAATATTAAAAAATTAAAAATTATTTAGTTAACATGAATACTTGTTTAAAGGATTGACCCAAGACCTGGAACCTAAACATACTTTATAGCACACATTCATAAAACTTCTCATTCTATACTCAACCGAGAAGTTTACATTTCTATTCAGGACTTATTTAAGATAAATAATCAAATAAATAAATGGAATAATTAATATTTACTTAATAAATAGTAATATATTCTGAAAAAAAAAACTCCAATTCAGAATCTCACCAAATTCCATCCCTAGGGTAAAAGACTCACTATGAGATCAACTAAATTGTTATATAAATAATTTTAGGTAATTTAATTGATTAAAATATCATTGTATACCCCCACCCCAATAAGCACTCAGGAACCTAAAATTTAAAATTTACACTCATTTTCACAACCCATAAATGTGTGGGTATTTATATCAGTTATCTTGAATAATAAGATTCTAATTAATAAGGTGTGTGAATACTCACCCTTATTTATTGGAGTATCAACCTCTTTACCTTTTCACACCCTATAAAAAGGTGAAATCGGTGGGACTTCTCATGGAAAATCCCACACAAGACTTTGAGATGCTATTTTTACTTCTAAAGACATAAGAAACTCTAATGGATAGATAGGTATAGAAGTTATATCTTACCCTAACACACCCAAATCATCCCTAAAGATGGAAACACATGGGAAATAATTTTGGTTACTATATCCATTAAAAAAGTTCTAATATCAGGAAAACTTTCATTCTTGAATGGATGCACTGAATATAGTAAGATCAGATATGGAATAGTTATCCAGGTCTTGAAACTTCATAAGGCCATTCCCTAGCCCTGAATTATCTAAGACAATAGAAAATGAATCCATATTGATATAGGGTTCTAATATCTTCTTATCTTCACCCGTTACCACTCCTGTAGGAGTTACTTCTAGAATTATAGGGGAAATGTGCTCTTAGAAATTTTATTCCTATAATCCCTTGAATCTTGGACCAACATTTGATCATGACGATAAGTCGTTGTAAAGTTATAAAATCATATCAAAATATGGGTATGAAAATATACAGTTTACTAATATTTTTGGGAGAATTAAGATTGTTAATTTTCTCACCTGTATATTCTCATGGATTTGTTTAGAAGACAAATCTATAGAAGGATAAGTTAGTGGTGGAATAGGGAACACATGTAAATTTCCAGAATCCACCACATGAAGCTCTTCCACTAGAGTAGGAGAACCATCTTCCCCAGCCTCAATCGCTAAGAAACTAATCTATCCAATCTTGATTCGTCTAAAAATATATTTTAGAGACTTTATGGGTGACCAAGACCCTCCTAAATCCTATAAATATCAAGAAATAAGTTAATAATAATATCAAATCCATAATAGAAAGTACATATGAGAATATATCTTAACTCTTCCTCAGAGGATCTTCGATATTTATAAAATAATCCCCCACTTGGATCAATCCCCAATAGTTCAGATACTCTTCCTGAGTAAAAGGATATATTTTCTAAAGAGTATATCATAACTTTTAAATAACTTATATAGACTTTCATTTCATTAAGTTGATCCTCTTAGGAGAGGTTAAGGGGTGTTGTTACTTGATTCAAATCTATAAAAATGATCTCTTCCACCCAGTGTGCACCCAAAAGATCCATGTTTAGTTAAATTATCATCCATGAGTCCCACTCTTTCTATGACTTTGAGTACTAAGCATCAGTATGGACTAAAGGGAGGGAATCCATCTGACTCGTTAAAGGGGAAGTGCTTAGATGCCTCACCCATTTCTTAAGAATCTGGGACATTGGTGGCTTCCTTAATGAAACCCACTTAGTAGGTATGTTTTCCTCTACTACATATCCTTTCTCTTGTAACACCCTAAAAATTTATTTTAAAAAAATAATAAGTTTTATATATTGTTTAACATGCAATATTAATATTTAAAATAATTGTAATATACTGTAAAAATATTAATATCTAAATGTGACCATTATAACATAGTTGTTGAATTAGTAGAAATGAATAAAAGTAACTAAATTATGAAATATAGGTATAAAAATATGATTTAACATAAATTAATTGATTAATTCTTAATAAATAAGCAGTCAATTTTTATTAAAGCCATTTTATGCTTCAAAATATATGATTCCTTCAAAATTGGTTTTTATTTCTTTTTAAGAATCAATATTATAATTAATTTTTACCAATTTTACAAATAATATTTTATAAAAAGGATATAAATTTTTAAATCATAATATGAATATTATCTTAGAATTAATTTTTTGTATTTTTATTAAAATACTAAATTTTCAATAAATAGTGAAAATACTGATTTTATTGAAAATAATATTTTATTTTCATGAATTTAGATATCCCCGTTTTGTTTTGAATAGGTTTTAAAATTTTATTAGATCCTTTGGATTAAAAATAATCTAATTAATTTCATTGTAATTGAAATTATGCTTAATTATAGAATAAAAAAATTTGCATACTTAAAAATACATTTTTTTGGAAATCTGTTTTTCATTGTGTTTTCAGGTTTATTCTAAAAGTAGTTTTTGCCACTTATAGGGATTGAATTTAATAAATTTTATTCCATATTTTTAATAATAATTTCCTAATTTGGAAAATTGGACAACTTTATTTTTGTTCATAATCCATAATTACTGTGTTAAATATTTGTCACCTCAGTAAGGGTAAATCAAACAATTAATGTTAAAAATAATATGATAAGGCTTTAAAAAACTATTTAACACCAACCTTATTTTTATTGGATGGGTTTAGTTTGAATATAATCATCTAATATTTAAATATATGGAAACTTGGTGACATTTTTATGATAATGACCTTAGTATTATTTTAAGTAAATAATAAATACCAAATATCACTCTCTTTATTTTAAATATATAAAATATTTTTTCGTAGGAAAAAAAGTGGTTATATTTGATTATAAATGTCTCTTTGAAATATGAATTATTTTTTTTCTCATGGTAATTTATTTTTAATTATTAGTGGTGGCATAATTACCTTAAATTCGTACACAACACCGACACAATGCATGTACAAGTAGTATAAAAATCAAGTAAATGATTTTAAAATTATTAAAAGTAATAAAATTAAGTTGGATTATTATCTGTCAATATTGTTTTAGATAAATATCGAATATTTGTTATATGTTAAAATCTTAGATTCAAATTTTATTTCTATACTGATTTATTTAAAGTCATATTATTTGAATAGTCTATAAAATGACATTAATTGTAAAGACATGAACCTACGCTTCCAAATTTAGTGCTAAAAACACGTTGTGTAATTTTTTTTAAAAATATAACTAAAAAATACATAGTTATTTAATCAATTGAGGACCTCTTATGGTCTAGGGTATGAATAATTATAAAAATACCTTAGAATTTATCATTGTTCGCTAAAACCTTAAAATAACAAATTTTCTTTGTGTAGCTAACTCCTTAAGAGAAGACATCTATTTTAGAACTTCTAAGATACCTGCAAAAAAAAATTGAAACTTGGGATGAGAATAAAATTTCTTAGTAAGGGGTTTTAAAACCATTGAAAAATAATTTTATAAAAACACATTTAAAAATTATTTTAAAACATTTTATATAAATTTTTATATATTATATATATAATACTTTTCAAAACCTTTTAAAAATACTAATAATTTTGAAATCCTTTCAAAAATGTTCTTTAAAAAACATTTGGATTTATCTTATAAAATTACTTTAAAGATAATAATTATTTATGTGGATTAAACTAATAACTAAAATATCCTATGTAAACCATGTTGCCACAAGTAATATCACTCCCATGAGGTTGTGGGTTCACTCCCCATTCCCCATCAACTCAGTGGATACCCAAGTGACATATTTAAATTTAAGATAACATTTTTACTGAAGATATACCTTTATCAATCTCAACCCATTAAAAACCCTTTAAAATATAATTGAATTATTTTCAAATAATAAAATAATTATACTTTTACAAAATTTCTTAAGTGTTTCAAATAAATCCATCTTTTGGAAGAAAATCATATAATAGAACTCATAACATTCTGGAAGATAACTGTAAGATAACTTCCCTTAAATAAATTAATAATTAAACACATTCTTTAAATAGTTTATCAAATAAGCATTTAATTTACAGAATTACAATACATGTCCTATTAATATTCATTTAATGATATAGTATATGGTCATAACTATATGCATATACAACATTCACAAATTTTAAATGAAAAATTTTCTTGTTAAAAATTTTAAATTTGAAGAACACAACACCTTATTAGAAAATATGATTTCTTAATATAATAATTTTAAAAGAATATAATTTTTAATAAATCATAATTGTTTCTGTAAAAAAATATTCTTATAATACAAAATTTTAATTTACAATAATAATAATCCTTTTGAAATAATATTTCCAAAAGATATTTGAAGTAAAATAATAATTTTATATATAAATAAATTTTAAAACAGAGAATAATTTCATAAAATTATTTTGAAGAAAAAAGAAAATACGATATTAAAAATAAAATCCCTTTTCTTAAATATAAACATGAAATCATAAATTTTAAAATTGAAAACATTTTTTATGTTGAAAATAATTTATTTGAAAAAAAAAATTTATAAAATACTCTTATAGTACAATAGTTCTACATAAAATCATATATTATTTAAAATACATAATCCCATATATATTTCATAATAACACATTTACATAGAGGTTTTTTTGGATGAATTGAAATCAAATTCCCTTATAATGGAAATGGACTTTGAAGAATAATACATAAATCAACCTTATTATAACATAATTTGAAAAAAATAAATTTTATCCTTAAATTTTATTTGTAGGAGAGTTATTATTATTTTTATAAGAATAATCAGTCATTGTCTATTATATTTCATCTTATTAAAGGTGTGTATCACCCAAGAATAATGCAAGTATGGAATGTGGCATGTCAAATATGGTGTACATTATAGATAAACAGGGGGACAGAGCTGCTTAAAACTCTAAAACCAGACTCCCTATTTATAATCTCATATAATAAATGAAAAATATATTATTTATATATATATTATATTAATTGTAAACTACAATAAATATATTGAAGAAGATTTTAGAAGATTATAAACAACCATAACCAATTAATGAAAAGAAGAAAAAAATAGATACATGTGATTATAAACCAAAATTATTGATGAAAAAAATTTAATTTAATACAAGCATTAAGTTAAACAGGGAAAATGAAAAATAAAAAATTTAAATGAGATATAATCTTACAGTTAGACATCAATTTCATATTTATATATTCTGTAATCTATTTAAATTATATCAATGGAGGTTTCTTGTGGACTATATCCAAATGTAAAATCTGTATCATTAAATATATAAATCCACATTTAAACCACAATAAAATAGGAAAATCAAAATTAGGGATTGCCTACAATGGAGGAAGAAAAAAATTATTGAACAAAATGACGAACTAAAAATGATTGGGATAACTTAAAATATATAGATAAACACCTAAAAAGAAAGAAAATACACCTACATTTAAATGGTCCCCAAATCAAACGACCTTGGATATTCAAATTCCATTAGAGTTTGAAAACCCATTCCTGATCGAACCTTTCTCGGATCTAGAATTTGACACTCATTGATAGTTGATCTCCTTCAACTGATCTCAACTCCTTATCCAGAGGTCAAATCTTGGTGTTCAACCCTACCTGTACATGACTCTCCCATATTCTTCACTTGAAATGGAAGCCCTTGGGTTCCTCTGGAAAATACATCGAGGCCTCTTCCTTCTACTCAGCCTCTTGAGAACTCTCAAACCACCTCATCTAGAAAATGAAGACCTCTTCCCATATTTACCCTTATCTTGATTTCCCTTATCTTCATTTCTCCTTTTCTCCTTTTCTCCTTTTATTTTTCTTAATTTTAATTTTTTTTTATTTTATATCTCATTTTCATTTTAAATGAGTTTCATATTTTATAATTTGATTCTTATTATTATATAATTTCATATATATAAATTAATAATACTCATTGTAATTTTATACTTTAACATATTCATAATATTTTATAAATTTAAAATAGTTAACATATGTTGACTTTAAAATTTTATTTATTTCAAATAAACTATATTAACTTTAATATTCATAATATATTACTTTGAAAATAATGATAGTTTTTTTTGTTTTTTTAACAATAATATATCTTACCTTTAATTATTATTATTATTATTATTATTATTATTATTATTATCATTACATTTAATTTTAAAAATTAATTAATTAATTATAATTTCATAATTATTAAATTTTAAATAAAAATTTTACTAAAATTACTTATTATAATTATCTTATATGAATTTAATTATTTTATAATTATAAATCATTTTTAAGTGTTAAATTAAAATTTGTAAAATATATTTATTTAAATTAAGACATAATAATTAAATATGAATAATAATTTAATAAAAATATTTAATAGCATAATATATTAACTTAAAAATTATTCTAGTTTCATTATGATTTATTTATTTATTTTCTAGATTATCATTCATTATTGTTTTGTTCTATTGATATTACAATTACTAATATTGAATTAATAAAAAAATAAATAATTAAAACTTAGAAGGTTATATTCTCCCCCACCCCAAATTAATTACACCCTCACAGTTTTTTCATCGAACTTAGGAAAATTATGAATTTTTATAATCAATATTAAGAAAAACTAGAACTTATAAGGGGACATAATTATCTAGAAGTTTTAAAGAAAAATTATATCATGAAGGTTTTTTTTCCTTCAAATGAAAATGCCTAATTTTCAAATATGTCTAGACCATTCCTCTAATACCAAATGTAAATACTCTAACCTGAGCTTCTGGATTCAGTTATAAATACATGTTGTCTATTTTTAAAAAAATATAACTTAAAAATACATTGTGATTTATAAAATTGAGGACTTTTTCCAGTCTATGTTCTAGAGAATTAGATAAATAACTTACAATTTATTACATTTTATAAAAATAATAATTAAAATAACAAATTTTCTTTTCATGAACTAAATCCTTAATCCAAGACATCCATTTTGATGCTTCTAAAATACCTGTGAAAAACATTTTAAAACATGGGATGGGCCGGAAAATTCCTAGTAAGGCATTTTAAAATAAGTGAAAAATAATTTTATATAAACTCATTTAAAAACTCTTAAAAACCTTTTCTATAAAATATATATATTTGATACATATAATACTTTTAAAACCCTTTTAAAATACTTATAATTTTTAAATCATTTAAAAAATACTCTTTGAAAAAGATTTGGATTTCTCCTCAAAAATTCATTTAAAGATAATAATTATTATTATGGATTAAACTAATTCTTAGAAGATCCTATAAAAACTATGTGGCCAAAAGAAATATCACTCTCATGAGGTCATGGGTTTACTCATCATTCCTCATCAACTCAATTGATATCCAAGTTCTAGATTTAATTTTCATATTTTTTTACTGAAGATCTTTCTTTCTTAATCACAACCCAATTAAAACCCTTTCAAAACTACTTGAATTATTTTACAAGAAGAAAATAATTATCCTTTTGAAAAATATAGTTTTTATAAAATTACATAAGTTTTTGGAGAAATCCATCTTTTGGAATAAAATCACATAATATAACTCATAACATTCTAGATGTTAACCTTAAGATAAATTCCCTTAAATACTTCAAAAATTAAACACATTATTTAAATACATTGTTAAATAAGTATTTCCTCTAAAGAATTTAAATACATGTCTTATAAATATTCATGAAATAATATAGTGCATGGTCATAATTATATACATATACAACATCCATAAATTTTAAATAACTAATTTTCACATTAAAAGTTATAAATTTGAAAAACAAAACACCTTATTAACATTAATTATTTCTTAAAATAATAATTTATAAGAATATAATTTTTAAAAAATAATAATTTTTTTATAAATAAAAATCATTTTAATGGAACAAGAGTTTAAAATAAAATAATAAAAATCCTTTTGAAGTGAAATTTATAAAATATATTTGAAGTAAAATTATAAGTTTAACTATAAATAAAATTTTAAACAAAGCATAATTTAAAAAATATGATTTCGAACAAAATACCCCCTTAAAAAATAATATCCCTTTAATTAAATATAAACTTTAAATCATAAATTTTAAAACTGAAAACATGTTTCATTTTGAAAAAATATTATTTGAAAATATAAATTTAGAAAATACTCTTACCGAACAAGATTTTGACATAAAATAATATATTATTTAAAATACATAATCCCATATATATTTGATAACAATCCATTTTCATAAAGGTTTTTGTTGAAGAATCGAAATCAAATTCCCTTATAACTAAAAAGGATTTTGAAGAAGAAGACATAAATCACCCTTACTATAATATAATTTGAAAAAAATAATTTTCCCCCTTATATTTAAATTGAAAAAGATTAATTTTTCTTCTTGGAAGTAGAATTATTCACTCTCTATTATATTTCTTATTATGAAAGGTCTGTAGCACCAAGGTATGGCACGTACAGGATGTGTAACACCTAAAAGAAAAGTGTGCAACACCACAAATAGGGCATACAACATATATAAAAAGGGGGATTGAGCTGCTTAAATCTCTAAAACTGGTCTCCCTATTTATAATCTCATATAATAGACGAAAAATATATTACATATATATTTTTTATTAATTTCCCGCAACAAGCAGTGTGTTGAAGAATCTTTTGGAAGACGAAACCCAATCATAGCCTATGAATTCGATGAAGAAACAAATCAATATAAGAAACTATCAACCAAACTTTTTGATAAAAAAATATTTAATTAAATACAAGAATTAAATTAAAAAGAGAAAAATGATGAAGAAAAAATTGAAACCCGAGAATATTATACAGTTAGAAATCAATTTAAAATTTATATATTATGTAATTTGTTTAGATCAAATCAGTGGAGGTTTCCTACAGAATATATCCAATTATAAAATAGATATCTTTAAAGATATTGACCAAAATCTGAACCACAACATGATACGAAAACTTCAATTAGGGACTGCCGATAATGTAGGAAAAAAATAATCAAATAAAATGATGAACTAAAAATGATTAGGACACCTAACAATAAATGCGTAAACACCTAAGAAGAAAACAAATAAAACTACCTATAAACGATTTAAAAATCAAACCACCTTGGATGTTTGACTTCCATTTGAGTTAGAAACCCCCTTGTAGTCAAACCTTATATCTGGTATTAGATTCTCACCAATAGTCTATATCCTTCAACTGAGATCGACTCCTAACTCGATAGTTGAATCTCGGTGCTCGACCCTACATGCACTTGACTCTCCCCTCTGCTTCGGTTGAAGTTAAATCCCTCGAGTTTCTTTAGAAAACTAATTCAGACCTCTTCCTTCTGTTCGACCTCCTGAGAACTTTCCAAGTGCCTCTACCAAAAAATGAGACTCTTTTCTCCAATTTCCCCTTATCTCAATTCTCTTTATCTTATTTTTTATTTTTATCATTTTATTTTTCATTATTTTGGTTCCATTTTATATCTCATTGTCATTTTAAATGATTTTCATATTTTATAATTTGAATCTTATTAATAAATAACTTTATATAAATAAATTAAAAATACTCATTATAATTTCATACTTTAACATATTCGTAAATTTTTTTAAATTTATAATATTTAACATATATCGACTTTAAAATTTTATTTATTTCAAATAAATTATATTAAATTTAATATTTATAATAGATTACTTCGAAAATAATGATAATAATTTTTTTACAATAATATGTATTTCCTTTAATTGTTATTGTTATTATCACCATTACCTTTAAATTTCAAAATTATCCTTTTAATCACAATTTCATAATTGTAAAATTTTAAATACAAATTTTACTAAATTTACTTGTTATAATTACCATATATGAATTTAAGTATTTTCTAATTATAAATATTTTTTTATAGTGTTAAATTAAAATTTCTATAATGTATTTATTTTCATTAAATCATCATAATAAAATATCAAAAATAATTCAATACAAATATTTAATAAATTAATATATTAATTTAAAAATTATTTTAGTTTCATTATAATTTCTTTATTTATTTACTAAATTATTATTCATTACTCTTTTGTTTTATTAATTTTACTAATAATAATATTTAATTAATAAAAAAGAAATAATTATAACTCAGGATGTTACATTAATGGTATCTTATGTTGAATAAAAAATAACTAAATGATTTAAAATTCATAAAAATATTATCTTTGGCTAATTGAATAGTACATGGTCAATAATATCAACCATTTTACACTTATGAGTTACTTTTCCTTTTATAGTAACTTTCTATAACCTTAATAAGTAAAAAACATTGATATCATGGTAATCATCAACAACATTAATGGGGGATTAAAGCTAAGAGACGATGGTTAAAACATCACCTAAACATATCTAAATTTTATTTTATTAGATGATTTATAATATTAATCATCCTATATTTTATATATATCAACTTTGTTCCAATTTCACATGAAAATTAATTTATTATATTTAAATATTTTAAGCAATTCTAGGTGTATCCTTTTCTTCACTATAAAAGAACAACACCCCTCCCCTCTTCATCAAAAAACTTTGAGCCACTTGGATTGAAAAAAACATTCAAAAACCTATTTTTAAAATACTTATTCAATTTATAGTGGTCATTGTATCTCCATAAGACCATCCCTAGGGTTATTAACTAGATATCCAAAGGAGGCTCTTCAAAGATGAAGTAATCATATTAACTGTGGATTTTCATTTTACTTATTCTTCTACCTCATTCAAATTTGTAATAAATATTCTAATATAATAAAATTAAGTATTAAAAATATATTTATATTTTATTATTTTAATTTAATAATCTAATTAATCTTCATTTTTCATAAAATTAGAAATGAAAATATTTCTCATGCGTACATGTAAACTACCACCACCATGAAGCAATACGATTCATTTTCCATCACTACCACACATGGTTTTCTATAATGATGGATTTAGTAAATATATATAATATTTATGATATTATTATAGTTTTTTAAAGTTTAATTATTATTTTAATTTCTTTCTTTAAATCCATTAAAAAATGGAAACATCACTCGTGCATACGTACAAAGAATCGTCTCCACAAAGTGATGTAATTCATTTTTCATCACCAATTTATATGAATAGTTATAAAATTGTATATAATTAATAAATATGATACTAATAAAATTATTAAAATTATAGAGATGATGAAACCATGATAAATTTACAAGGAATGGAACTATTGAACTGAAACATAGATAAAAAACAAAGCGGTTTTCACTCGGGACTGTGATTTTAATAAAAAAAATAATAAATGAGTGATAAGATTTTATAAGTAAATAATATATAACATAATATATATGATTATGGTTATTTAGTTAATTTATAATAAATTTATATTTATTATACTAAATTTTTTAACACATATGAAGCAAGGTGATACTTGAGGCAAGGGTTTCTCATCTAACTTTTATTTATTTATGACATATTCCATATTAACCAATTATTTCTTATTTACAATGTATATACTAATAATGAACTTATTTTATGATTATTATCTTAAAAATTATATATATTTACAAACCCATATAAGTTTCTCTCTTTCATGAGGTTTTGATATAGAGATTACCAAAGAGGTAAGAGATTTATGTTACTATATCATTTCTTTTCAGGATTGTCTATATTGAATTTCCATTGAATTGTATTATATAGATATTATCCTATAAACACTACATAGGTTATTATCCTATAGTTCTTCATGTAATTTTCAAGTAATATTACCATTTTCCTCTCTTTAGTAGTTAAAATTATTGAAGAAATGTTTTTAATAAAACCCGACTTTATTTCATCTTTGATCGAGAATATTTTTCATTCATATCCATATTCTCTTTAAAATATTTTCAAAATGTTTTTAATATTCAAAAATGATTTATTTAATACATTTTTTACCATATTTATCTTTCTATAAAAATTTTGAAAAAGAATATTCTTGTCATTTTCTGAATGAGGTATTTTTTACCTAAGGTGTGAAAGAAATATTTATTTTAATAGTTACTGCATAAATGGATTTTACCACCATCAAGAAAACTCTTTTCATTGAAGAATAATTTAAAATTTTCCATGGTTGTTTTAAAATAATTTTTTCCCTAATATTCTTGGAATTTTTAGATTTTAAATAATTAATTTCAAAATGAAAAGGTTATTTTCTTCAAGAAATATTCAAATGATCTTATAAATATATTTTCATCTATGACTATATACTTTTGTGTTACTTATGCTTCAATGGGAACCTGGTCCTTTTATACCATCCTCATTCTTTATATGGATGGTTATTTATTATGGTGATGAAATATTGATGAAACTCATTTTCTTTTCCACGTTTTAAGCTATGACAAAATGATAAATGTTTTCATGAACTTATGGAATTCATATGAGTAAATTAAGATTATGTGATGGTTTGATCCATTATATACCTCCAAATTCATTGGGTAATTTGATATTTATATCTCATGAGATGATTATGATAATTGTGTACATGATTAAGAATATATTTTTATACATTTTGATGCATGATTATGGTTGTTTCTAGTTATTCTCAGAAGATTATGCACGGACATGATTAAGAATGGATATTTATATATTTTTATTAGTTAGTATGATATCATTCTAGATATTCTAAAAATATTGTGTGTGTAAATGATTGAGAATATTTATGATCATATGATTATGATTTCTTATTCATATAATGACACATGACTATGATATAATGATTGAATAATGATTTCTACTTTAACACCCTTATTAATCATGCTTCTGGATATGAATTTATTTTAGAGTTTATTATGTATTATTTTTTGGGTATGAATATTTTAAATTTATAACATTCCCTTGAATATGTTATCATATCCATATGATCATATTTTTCTCTTATTATTGATATCTCCCATGCATACCCTTACTAAGCGTCTGATCTCACCCTTTCTTATGTTTTTCTTCTCTAAGTTTTAATGGATGGTTCTAAGTAAGATATGTCTATAAGGGTACTAATATGAAGATATTTGTGGGATATATTATATATATATTAATAAATGAGTTTATTATGTATCTATCTTAGAAATATGGTAAACCTTTATGGCCCTTGATCGTGTATAATTGTTATATGTATTGAATATTAATCCATAATAATGTAATATTTATTTATTTTTTATGATTGGGTACATATAGTTGGAATCAAAGGAGGGTTTAGTTATTTTATAGAATATGTTTAGAAAAATGTATTGAAACCCCTAGGGATAAGTCTAATTATAGGATAACATCTTAATGTTCATGGTAAAGTAGAGATTGTATTCTTTTCATTGCAATTACATCCCTTTTTAGATAATGTCATGTGGATGCAGTTGTGAAATAAATGAACTTAGGGGTAATAAATACAAAAGGGGTGGATTGGGTATTAACTAGAATATAACTAGTTCATGACGAGTGATCTTAAGACTTCACACCTGGATAGACAATCCCAGGGTATATTAATGAGTTAATTCGTATTTTCTTTATGAACCATTATGAAGGATTTGAATAGATGATGACCATGAATGACCAAAGTTAAACCTAGGGTTTCATATATTGAAATGAAGGTATAATTATTTATACACCGATGATTTATTTTTCATGAATACATGATTGATCATTATTATTATGTGATTTTTGGTTTTAGTCAATGGATAGAACCAATAAAATTCATTTTAACACTGATTTTTTCAGACAATTCAATGATTATTATCATGATAACCCAAATTAAATGAGAGTGGGAATTTGAAACCTAGTGATTATGACTAATTATAAATCTCATTATATAACTAAAAACCTCAACTTGGGTGAGTTTTTTAACACACCTAATAAGAGAAAAATGGATTTTCATTGGAGTTTTATTGATGAAGACCCTATATGAAAGAAGATATGGATTCTTATATGTCAAGCATATGGGAGGAATTAGATATAGAAATGTCTCAATGGAATGAGAATATTTTTTAGGTGTGTAAAATAAGGGTATAGGGAAATTAATTTCCATGGAAAAATTAAGATTTCAATAGAGGGAAATTAATTTCATCCTAACATACCATGTATAGTTTAATGTATCATCTGTTGGTAACTTGGGAATTATCTGAGTCAATTCCATAATCCAAGGGATAAATATTGGGCCAAGGAAGGGACTTTGTTATGAAAATCATTGATGTATAATGATTGAAGTGTTTATGTATTGGGATTCAAGAATTATTTTATAGAAGTATTTTATCAATTCTGTTTTGGTTATAATAATCATGAAACATATAAATATTATTCCGAATAAGTGTTACATTAAGGATTTTCAAGAATATGTTGAATGGTACTGATAACCGAGAAAATTAATTTACTATCAAGGTGATATTTTTTGGAAAACACATGATTAAGTGATAAATAAGACTTAATTTATTTCTAAAGTTGAGATAATATTTTTAAGGGATAAATATATGATTTATATTGATAAACTAAATTTGATAATAATGATGACCTTGTAATTAATTAGTGATTTGGTTAAAAAGTGGTTTATGTTATCTTTGATAAATTTTACTAAATTTTTGGATTTATGGAGTATATTATATAGTCTAGGATTTTATTTAAGAAATAATTATAGAGTTAATTTTTATGTATTTATTGAGTTTTATGGTGATTCGGGATATTTTGGGAAAGTATTAACATGTTTTAAGAGAACTTATGATCATGGTTTTACCAAGTTTGGTCTGTAGAATCATGAGCTACTTTATATTGTTTGGGGATTAAAGTTAAGATGATTTGGGAACTTTAGGGACCTTATTTCAACATTTTTGGGTTTTAAATTTTTTTAGACATATTTTAGAGGAGTATTGAGGTTAACTACTTATAAAATGGTTTATGTTGAACTTTGGCTATTATTGTTAAGGTTTTAAATATTGATATATTATTTCATTATATAATGATTTATCCATATTGGGTAACCTATGATAACCATTTTTTTGTTAAATATATACATATACGATGAATTAATTTTCCTTATTTTATAGATCTTATTATTCATTAAATGTTAATTTTAGTGCTTTATTCATAAAAAATCCCTCTTGAAGATTCATTTTATGGAGTAAGAGATGAAGTGGGAATTGATCGAAGCATAACCAAAGGAAGAAATTGTACTTATGAAATGGAAAGAAATCATGCAATTATATTTTATAATTTTATATATCTGGATAGTAAAATAATCCATAAACTTTAAGAAAATGATCTTTAAATAAAAATGTTATTCATTTAACTTAATTTCGGATGAATTTATAGTCTTTTTACCCCTCACTAATTTATAGTTTTGTGGTCATTAACTTTATCATGAAAATTTTCTCTATCACTATTTATTAATC
Organism: Viscum album; assembly: GCA_963277665.1. NCBI lineage: Eukaryota > Viridiplantae > Streptophyta > Magnoliopsida > Santalales > Viscaceae > Viscum > Viscum album. The sequence continues at coordinate 633,591,088 of OY728146.1, read as the reverse complement.
CTTAAATGATATGGTTATCATCTATATCTATATTTTCACTTTTCTCTAATCATATATTTATCTAAAAACTCAATTATGTGTTATTTTAGGTAACCTTTATATTTCCCACTTTTCCTTTTAAAATGATGTTTTATTATCCCTTTAAATGATATAAGATTTCAAATAAGGTATTTTAAAATATTAAAATTTTGATGACCCTGGTAAAATTGTGATTAAGAAATTTATTTAAGGCATGGACAATGTAAAGCCCAAAAATATAGTTTAAAATAATAATAATCATGATATATTTCTTAACACGCAACATTGAGCTTTAAGCGAATTGTGATATACTATAGAAATATTATTAATTAAATGTCACCATTATAACCAAATAATTGTATTAGTGTTTATTAATATGATTAATTTCATTATGAAATATATGTATAATTATCCTAATTAATACAAATTTATTTATTAATTCTTAATATATAAGCACCTAATTTTTAGTAAAATCATTTTATGCTTCAAAAATGGTTTTTATTGATTTTTGAAAATAAATTTATAATTATATTATTCTAATTTTATAAATTATATTCTATAAAAGGATATATTTTTTTTAAATCATCATATTAAAATTATCTAAGTGTGAAATTTTGATATTTTTTAGAAAAGATTTATTTTTCAATGAATAGTGCAAAATTCTGATTTTATTGAAAATAGTATTTTCATTTCATGTATTCAAATATTATAACATTGTTTTGAATTTTTTATAAAATTTCATTATTTCATTATCATTATAAATAATCTAATTAATTTTATTTTAATATATATTATTCTTAATTTTCATATAAAAACATTTTTATACTTAAAAGGTATTTTTCTAGAAACCTGTTTTTGTTCGCATTTTGTGGGTTTATTTTAAAATTAGTTTTGAAAAAATATAGGGATTAAATATATAACTTCATGCCTTTTTATAACATAAAATTTCATTACATTATAAAAAACTGAGGATCTTTAAGGTTTAGTGTCTTGGAAACTAGGAACTTAATACATGACAAAAAAACATTCTTCTTAAACACTTAAAAGGCTTCTTCATTTGTTCATCCTAAGTTCATTACAGTATCTCATAACCTGGGAGCATACATCAAAGGAAACAGTGAGCAGAAGGACCTGTAAGGGAAACAATAGAAACATTTTACATGTGAACTTGAGATACATCAATAAGGTCATGATAAATAACTTTAAGGCCTGAGAAATAGATCATGAGGCATATAAAAAAACATAATTCATAACTTGAAGATGTGGCTACAACATTTAACATAGACAATCATGAACATATCACCAAGGTCCATCCCCAAGGTGTCATTTTAAAATTACCAAGGTTATTCACCAAGATATCATGAAAATTGTAATCTCTAGTGGTTACATCATTACCCAATGCAATGGGGCGCTATCAGAGTGCACCCTTAAATTTGTAATCTCTAGTGGTTACATCATTACCCAATGCAATGGGGCGCTATCAGAGTGAACCCTTAATTTATCTTTATTATCATGTGAGCCAAATATATCATCATCAAACACTTCTTAAATAACCCATATAGCATAAAATAAATGGTTTTCATTTCATAATCATAATGTTTAAAAACTGCTTTTAAAGACGTGATCTTTATGTCACTTTAAACCCACGGAAAATGAAAGAGGGTTTTCATGTATGTAAATCCGAGAATTCCAAATCAGAAATTTTGATATATATGTGAATACACCTGTAGAAGAACGATCTTTGAGTATTCACTTAATAAAATAAAATAATTCGAGAAAACGAGAGAGACATTTTGAGACGAAAATTCTGCAGCATAACGGCTATGTTACAGGGTTTTAGAAAACATTGAAAAGAGAGGGGACATGGGTCACCCACTAATAAATGATCCATAAAACAGTAAAGGGATAGAATATATAGGATATATGAACATGGTAATTAAATTTTAAGTACATACCATTTGAAATGAAAAACATGGAAGGAAGACAAAAATAAGATTTTTCTTATGAAAATTCGGCAGCCTAACGACGTCACTTAAACTTCAAAAAAATGAATTGACATGATAAAATAGGGTCTCTCAACATATGAACATAAAAGATCAGTATTATAGATATAGAGATCATACACCAACATAATAAAAAGGAACTTTAAAGACTTGACAAGAAAATAGAACTTGAAAATGAGAATGGTGAAAGAATCCGTTACAAATATTTAGGCAACCTAACGACGCCACATAAATATTCATAAAACGAAATGATGAGAGTAATAGGGGATATATAATCATATGAACATGAAAAGGGAAGTAATAGGAATATAAAATAACATCCTCCAACCTAAGAACATGGAGCATAAAAGAAATGACTTAAAAGGGAGTATTTGAAAAGAAAGAGAGAGGTTGCATCCCTTACCTTAAAATGTAACTCTTAAAACTCGAAGGTTGGGACCTTGAGAGCTTGGGGGAACCTTGGGAGGACTCTTGGGGAGTTAATGAGACCATATCATCGTTGGGGGAGAGTTTAGAGTGAAAACTAAAGGAGTAAATGGTGGGTATTTATAGGGAAAGTGAGGGGACAAGGCATTAATGGCTAAGGGACACCTCATTGGTGGTATTGGCAAAACCACAGGCTTGCCCATGGTATTTGCCCATGGTATTGGCCACTTGGGACACATAATACAATACTTCATCCCCTTTATTCATCCATCCCTTAAAATATCTCATGACATCATCATGATGCAGTCATGATGTCATTAAACATACCGAAACCCTAAAACTGTATTTTTACTATTCACTGAAAATTCAACTTTTTCAGAAAACTCCCAAAAATTTAACCTAACATAATATCAATTCTCTGAATTCAAAAATAAACTCCATTTTATAAAAATAATTTTTTAAATATTTTTAATTTAATTTTTAAATAAAAACACTATTCAACGAAAATTCATTTTTTTCAGAAAAATCCCCAAAAATTACCTTAACATAATATCGATGCTCTGAGTTCAAAAATGAACTCCATTTTATAAAAATATTTTTCTAAATATTTTTAATTTAATTTTTAATTAAAAAACACTATTCACCTGAAAAAACTAATACTTGACTAATAATTAATAAAATAGTTATTTACCTATTTTATTGAATCACACTACTTAATCAAGGTGCCTAAATTATATTAATACTTTCTTTAAGTGATTTTACTAATCCATTTGGTCAAATTACTAATCCTAAGCATAAAATCACTATTCATAATTTACTATTCATCAAAAATTATGTTGATCTTAATAGACTCTAAATTCCTTACTGAACACATTTACAAAAGAACATTTTTTGAAAATCATTACACATCATTAATTATTTAAGGTTTACATAAATATTTTAAATCCTTTTTTCAAAATACATCAATAAAATACATCCTATATTCATTCGAACATTTGAAAACTCACAAGATTCACCATAAGAAGAAAACACAATTTTATTTATAACAAAAAAATTATGGTCTCCTTACATAGCCCCTTATAACCCCAGCATAGGACCTAAGTGTAAGGTATGCTAAGGTGAGAGAATCTGAGGGCGGCTCAGCCAACATCGCATTAGTAGTAATTTCTATCAGTTTGAACTTCTCGCGAAGGAAATTCCGTTCTAGCTTCATACGATAAAGATCGACTTGTGTTTGGTCCAGAGAAAAGACCAGTGGTGCTAACTCCTTCTCAAGTTCTGTTAGATGGGCTTCGATCGGCCCGAGACTACTAGATGAGGCCATTGAATCTTCTTTCTATATTAATTAACCAAGATCACTTGTATTTAGAGACAAATCACAACGATCATATTGACCAATGGTCATATAACAGTCGAAACCCAACGATCTCATTTTAATTATACTCATTTTATTAAATGAAATAGTTTTTCTGAGTATAAAATAAAATAACACACAAATTCAGGAATCAAAATTTATTCAAAAAATTTCAGGTCATTACGTTCTTCCCCCCTTAAGAAATTATGTCCTCGCAATTTTTAAAATTGGGATTGGAAATTTCATTGAATGTCCCACATTAGAAAAAGAGTCAGTTAAACTATTACTTTAAAAGAAAGAAATAGAAGTACCAAGGTCACCCGAGTTAACCCATACTAGGATTCCATGTAAGAAATCATGGATATGGAAGAAAAAACAAAGGGTTAAGTTCTGAGGGAGAGTGATAGAAAACATGATTAGGAGAAAGTTAACCACAAGAAAATCACAAACTTATAACGTGTCTAAATGGTCTTTGATTACCCAGTAGAAAACGTAAACATACAATGTTTTTGTTTTGCGTTCCTTTTTAAAATTTTGAGTAATTCATTTACTACATAGAATAAAAACATAAGGAAATATACCTACCTTAAGTAGAGTTTCATCCTTTAATAATTTTCTAACAAGACTAATCTTTTCTCCAAATGATGATCATTCAAAAATACTTGGTCTCATCAAAGCACAAGAATCATCTTCTAGGGAATCACGTAATCCACAAAATATTCACTATCTATTTCTTCTATCTTTAAACATTATCCCAAAAACAGTAAGGGTAAGATAAAACAACTCTTCAAAAAGTAATAATCCCATAGGAAGGGAAACTACTCTTAAATCTTCGAAAATTCCACAGTACTACCCAAAGTTCATAATAGACCATTCCATAAATAACTACCCTTAAAATTCCTCAAAATAAACCAAACTAAGACTGAAACCCAAATACAAGAATGATTTGATAACATAGTATTCCAAGATAAACTTTATCATTCATCTCCAAACAACATCAACCACTCCTAACATCTTATAACAAAAGTAACTAACCTAAACACATTTTCCCCAAGATAGGTTAATCATTTCCATAAGTAACCTAAATTACTATAAGTTCACCTTAAATTCATTGGTTCTTCAAAATATAAGTCAACCATTACTCCTCAAATAAAATACCATAGTAATCTATTTACCTCGATCATATAGGGTTCCCAAAATAGTGAACGTCTTCCAAAATAATAATCATCTTTTAATCCCCTAATCACCTTTTTTTAAGAAGAAAAAATTCACTACATCAACATGTGGTATATAACAATAGATGTTTTCCTTAATGATATAAAATCATCTTAGGTAGTGACTCAATGATATTAGAAAATATAAAAGTTATGCTCATAGAGAACAAAATAAAATACAACATGACATAGACAATTATTGCGAAGAAGTTACATGTACTTTAGTCATCATGATCTGTCTCAGCATAGGACTTGCATTGTTCCCTTGTCCTTGAAGATTGTTGATTCTCATCATGCTTCTCATCCATTCCAAGAGAGAATTTCCTTAGATAATGTCTAACTTCTCCACATTTATGACATTGAAGAGTATAAGGTACATTAGATCGAACCTTATCTCTATTCATCACATTATCTATTCTTTTAAAGCAATTGGCTACTTTATTCCCTATCACCCCACACTTAAAACACCTCCCGGTTCCTTTGTGACATTCTCCTTGGTGCCCCTTTCCACACTTTTTGCACAAAGGAAATTGGGTATTCTTTCCCTTCTCAACTTTATCAGATGAACATCCTTGAGACTTCTTATTCTTTTTCCTTGATTAATTTTGGCATTAAACTAGGTACCAATTATTAATTGTTATTTTTGATAGCTAGTTTGGCATAATCACAATATGTTCAACTTGATATCTCGTCATCTATGTCACATTAATAAGTAAATCATCACATTTCCAATCACATTGGTTGTTGGGACATGTTCTTCCATTTCCCTCCATTAACTAAGAAAAGAAAGTATTATTAGGGGGCTTAAATACTTAGCCAATAATCATGAAAAGGAAACTTTAAGCATAGAAGGATAAACTTGTAGAAGAAAAGTATATCCTAACTTGTGATCCCCTAGGTTCCAATCTAGGTTATCCATGATCATATATTCTTATGTGAATCTTTATTTTATTTTATCTTTGTTCCTTTAATAATTGTTCATACTAAGTTTATGAATTTACCAAAGCATATCCCCCGGGAGTATCATAACCAAGAGTGCAGCAAGGCCCATTGTCGTGTTCCAGTTCCCATTCGAGTCTAGCTCAAAGTGGTGTTTTCGGGTTTTACCCCTATGTACATCTGTGCCAGAGACACCTCTACCTACTCTTATCCAGAAAGGGGTGTATTTTATTGGAAACCCCTTACTCAATACTCACCAAAATACCAGGAATATTTTCTATATATAAACTTTTCTATAGGGTTCTTCCAAAAGTTTTCATATCCTAATTTCCACAAATAACTAAACCATCCTTTGATACCAACTATAACGTCCTGCCTTTTTATAACATAAACATTCATTACATTATACAAAACTGAGGATCTTTAAGTTTTAGTGTCTTGGAAACCAGGAACTTAATACATGACAAAATAACATTCTTCTTAAACACTTGAAAGAATTCTTCATTTGTTCATCCTAAGCTCATTACAACATCTCATAACCTGGGAGCATACAACAAAGGAAAGGGTGAGCAGAAGGCCCAGTAAGGGAAACAAGAGAAACATTTTACATTTGAACTTGAGATACATTAATAAGGTCGTGATAAATAACTTTAAGGCAGGAGAAAGAGATCATGAGGCATATAAAAAAACATAATTCATAACTTGAAGATGTGGCTACAACATTTAACATAGACAATGATGAACATATCACCATGGTGTCATTTGAAAATTACCAAGGTTATTCACCAAGATATCGTGAAAATTGTAATCTCTAGTGGTTACATCATTACCCAATGCAATGGGACGCTATCAGGGTGCACCCTTAAATTTGTAATCTTTAGTGGTTACATCATTACCCAATGCAATGGGGCGTTATCAGGGCGCACCCTTAATTTTTATTTATTACCATGTGATCCACATAGATAATCATCAAACACTTCATAAATAACCCATATATCATAAAATAAATGGGTTTCATTTCATAATCATAACGTTTAAAAACTGCTTTTAAAGACGTGATCTTTATGTCACTTTACACCCACGGAAAAGGAAAGAGGGTTTTCATGTATGAAAATCCCAGAATTTCAAATAGTAAATTTTAATATATATGTGAATACCCCTTTAGAATAAATAGCTTTGAGTATTCACTTAATAAAATAAAATAATTTGATAAAAAGATAGAGACATTTTGAGATGAAAATTCTGCAGCATAACCGCTATGTTACAGGGTTTTAGAAAACATTTAAAAGAGAGGGGACATGGGTCACCCACTCGTAAATGAACCATAAAACAGTAGAGGGATAGAATATAAAGTATATATGAACATGGTAATGAAATTTTCAGGACATACCATTTGAAATGAAAAACATGGAAGGAAGACAAAAATAAGATTTTTCTTATGAAAATTCGGCAGCCTAACAGCGTCACTTAAACTTCAAAAAAATGAATTGAAGAGATCAAATAGGGTCTATCATCATATGAACATAAAATATAGGTATGATAGATATATAGATAATACCCCAAAAAAATAAAAAGGAACTTGAAAGACTTGAAAAGAAAATAGAACTTGAAAATGAGAAGGGTGAAATAATCCGTTACAAAAAATTTGGCAGCCTAACGGCGCCACTTAAACATTCATAAAACTAAATGATGACAGTAAGAGGGGATCTCTCATAATATGAACATTTAAAGGGTCTTAAGAGGAATATAAAAGAACATCATCCAACATAATAACATGGATCATAAAATAAATGACTTAAAAGGGAGTATTTGAAAAGAAAGAGAGAGGTTGGATCCCTTACCTTAAAACGTAACTCTTAAAACTCGATGGTTGGGACCTTGAGGGATTGGGGGCACCTTTTGAGGACTCTTTAAGAGGTAATGAGACTAGATCTTCGTTGGGGTAGAGTTTTGAGTGAAAACTAAAGGAGGAAAGTGTGGGTATTTATATGGAAAGTGAGGGGACAAGGCATTAATGGCCAAGGGACACCTCATTGGTGGTATTGGCAAAACCATGGGCTTGCCCATAGTATTTCACCATGGTATTGGCCAATTGGGACACCTCATACAATAATTCATCCCCTTTAGTCTTCCATCCCTTAAAATATCTCATGACATCATCATGATGCAGTCATGATGTCATTAAACATACTGAAACCCTAAAACTGTATTTTTACTATTCAATGAAAATTCAACTTTTTCAGAAAACTCCCAAACATTTACCCTAACATAATATCAATGCTCTGAATTAAAAAATAAACCCCATTTTATAAAAATAATTTTCTAAATATTTTTAATTTAATTTTTAAATAAAAACACTATTCACCCGAAAAAACCAATGCTTGACTAATAATTAATGAAACAGTTATTTACCTATTTTATTGAATCACACTACTTAATAAAAGTGCCTAAATTATATTAATACTTTCTTTTTAAGTGAGTTTACTAATCCATTTGGTCACATTACTATTCCTAAGCGTAAAATCACTATTCATAATTTATTATTCCTCAAAAATTAAGTTGATCTTATTAGACTCTAAATTCTTTACTGAACACATTTGTAGAAGAACATTTTTTGAAAATCATTACACATCATTAATTATTTAATTTTTACATAAATAATTTAAAATATCATTTTTTCAAAATACATCAATAAAATACATCCTATATTCATTTGAACATTTGAAAACTCACAAACTTCACCATAAGAAGAAAACACAATTTTATTTATAACAAAGGATTATGGTCTCCTTACATAGCCCCTTATAACCCCAACATAGGACCTAAGTTTAAGGTGTGCTAAGGTGAGAGAATCCGAGGGCGGCTCGGCCAACATCGCACGAGTAGTAATTTCTATCAGTTTGAACTTCTCGCAAAGGCGATTCTATTCTAGCTTCACACGATGAAGTTCGGCTTGTGTTTGGTCCAGAGCAAAGCCCAGTGGTGCTACCTCCTTCCCAAGTTTTGTTAGATGGGCTTCGATCGGCCCGAGACTACTGGATGAGGCCATCGAATCTTCTTTCTATATTAATTAACCAAGATCACTTGTATTTAGAGACAAATCACAATGATCATATTGACCAATGGTCATATAATAGTCGAAACCCAACAGCCTGATTTTAATTATACTCATTTTATTAAATGAAATAGTATTGTTGAGTATAAAATAAAATAACACACAAATTTATGAATCAAATTTTATTCACAAAATTTCAGGTCATTACATGATATGATAAAATATATTACATATTTAGAATCATAATTTACTAATTTGGTAATTATTTTAACTTTATTTTTTTATAATGAATAGTATATTTGGTAAATATTTGTCACTTCGGTAAGGGTAAATCGTGTAATTAAGATTAAAAATAATGTGAAAATACTTTAAAAATCTATATAACACTTTCATTATTTATATTTTATGATTCTATTTCAAAAATACCCTTCCAATATTCTAATATATGGAAAATTGTTCCATTTTTATTTGATAATTTCCTTAATATTATTTTAAGTAAAGAATAAATACAAAATGCTACTCTCTTTACTTTGACATCTTTAATATTTTTTTATAGGGATAAAAAGATGATATGTTAATTTATAATTGTTTCTTTGAAATAAGAATGATTTTTTTATAATTTTAATTTATTTTATATTTTTTTGTGATGTAATAATTACCTTAAATGTTTATGAATTGTCAACACGGTTTTTATGAAAGTAGTAGAAAAATCAAGTAAATTATTTTAGAAATATTAAAAGTAATATAGTTTGGATGAATTATTGTGTTCCATGAACTTTTTATATAATTATAAAATATTTTTAATGTGTTAAAATTTTATATTCAAGTTTTATTTCTAAATTTTTATCTTTAAATTCGAACAATGTGAATGATCCAAAAATTGAATTTAACGGTATCTTATGTTAAATAATAAATTATTGAATAATTTAAAATCCATAAAAATATTATATTTTCCTAATTGAATTGGATATGGACAATAATATCAATAATTTCCAACTTATGGGTTACTTTTTCTTTTATAGTATATTTTTTTCCTCTAAAGAGTAAAACACTTTGATATCATGGTAATCGTCAATATATTTAACAGGCATTAAAACTAAGAGACAAGGGATAAAAAGTAGACTAAAATTTAATATATTTTATTGTTTGAGATTATTAAGACTCATAACCATTATATATTTGAAATATATCAACTTTTGTTTACTTTTACATCAAAAATAATTTGTTATACTAAAATATTTTAAGTAATTCTAGGTGTATCCTTTACTTTACTATAAAAGGTAACAGCTCCTCCTCTATTACTCACCCCACCTTGATCCAATTATCTTTAAAAAACCTGAAAAAAACATTTCTAAACATACTTATTATAGTTATAGTGGTTTTTGTATCTCAAAAAATATTTTCCCTTGTTTCCTTAAGGAGATATCCAAAGGAGGTTCTTCAAAGATGAGGTAATCATCTTAACTGAGAATTTTCATTTTAATTATTCTTATAACTAATTCAGTTATATACTAACCATTGAAATATAATAAAATAAGTATATCCCATATAATAAGTTGTTATTATTTTAATTTCATAACCGTATTCATCCCCTTTTTCCATCAAATGGGAAATCAATGTATCTCTAGTGTGTACATGTGGACTACCACCACCATGAAGTGATGCAATTCATTTTAGATCACCACCTCATATAGAGATTTATAATGATTTATTTAATAAATATAAATGATATTTATTATATTATTATTGTTTTACAAAGGTTAATTATTATTTTCCTTTCTTTTGTTCCATCCATCTAAAAAATGGAAGCATCAATCGTGTGTACATACAAACTAAAATCTCCATGAAGTGATGTAATTCATTTTTCATAACAAATTTATATGAATAGTTATAAATTTGAATATAATTATTACATATGATACTCATTACATGATTAATATTATGGATATTATGGAACTATGATAAAAAAGTACAAGTAATGGAATTGCAGAACAGAAACATGCATGAAAAATGAAGCAGTTATCCCCCAAAATGGTGATTTTAATAAAACATTGTTAATAAATGGTTGATAAGATGTTATAAGTGATGGTAATATTTCCTAAAGTCTTATATTTTTTTATATATGGTATATATATACATATAATAAATATTGTATTTCATGAGAATTTTGATTTTCTTACCCATGTATTTTACGATTGAGGAAAAAAAATGATAAACTTTTATAATTTATTATTATTCTATATTTTCTATAATTTATTATACCATTTAATGAGATGAAATTTATGGGATTTGAAACATTCATATGATAAATGTATATAATTATTTTTGGATCATTTATTCATACATTTTAATTCATGAATAAATGAAACAGCCTAAGGTGCATCCTTGAGGCTTATAAATATACAGTAATACCATAGATGTGTGGGGTATACATGATTTATACTTATCTGAGACTCCTCATAACCCATATATATCTTTATTCTACCTCATTTTCATCATTATATTCTAGCACATAATGAAGAATGGAGTGTCCTTCATATATGACATGTGATTTGGTTAGCCTGTGGATACACCACAGAGGTGGGATGATTTTTTTCAACTCACATTTTCTTTATCAAATGAATTTTAAGATAAATAGGTTATTGTGGATCTTAAATGAATGTTAGACTCAGTTTTATATCATTTCTTCATTTTAGGATTATTACAGGTTTCATATTATCTTGAAAAAACGATCCTCACACAAGGGTTTCAATTTCTTCCGCTTGATCAGAAAATTGTTATTAGACACTTAAAAACCATTCAGTGGTATCATAGTGATCCATGATTATGTTTTATGAAATAATGTGTGGAAATGATGTATAAAATCAAAAAATAGCATCATTTTTCATGTTTTTTTAAATATATGGGAAAAAGAGTTTACCCTTATGTAGTGGGTCTATGTAAAGGTAATGATGGATTTATCCTTAAAAAACATAGATGTGTAAGGTTAATAATGTTATTACACTTACATAGATTGTTATGTGTTAGGGTCATCACAACTTACCCTTATATATAAATAAAGGGCTATGTGATGGAAATTAAAAAAAGGTTAAGTGATGGTTATCAATTTCTTACCATTACATGATCTGACTACATAAAGGTTAACCCTTATGTAGTGAGGTTTCTCAAAGCTGCATAATGTTAAAATAGTGTATTACCATTATGAAGTGGTTAAAAAATGTATATTTAAGGGTAATTAGGTTTTTACTAAAGCTATTTGAAGGTAATATCTAATGTACCCTTACACGGTGGTACCCTTACATAGTGGTACCCTTATGTAGAATGAGCTACGTAAATGTAATCTTTATATTACCTTTATAAATAACATTATTTTTAAGATGTGTAAAGGTATGTAGTTACTTACCTTTATGTAATATATTCCATATGGATTGCATAAGTGTGGAAGGCTTTACCCTTATTTAGGAATTCCCCTGTGTATAACGGTAAGTAGAATTGTTTTAAAAAATAATTTTTTTAATATATATAATGGTTTAGATGGTTTATAAAATGTTCATAAATCATTATAAATATGATTTTGGGATATTTTAATATATAAAAGTTTAATAAATTAACTAATTATAAATGGTTTATAATTAATTTAAGAAATTTTTAAGAAATATTTTATTCACAAATATTAAATGTTAATATTTGAAAATAATTTTACTAAATTATATAGAAATTATTATGATATAGAAATAAAAGTGTTTATTTATAAATTATAAGAAATAGTTTATAAAGTTTGATAAATTTTGAAATAAGTCCATAATATAAAATTTTTTTATTTAAATTATGAATTATTCATAATTAATTATTTTGATTTATTCAAAATAAAAGGGGGCCTTATTTGGATATTATTTAAGACATGTAAAAAATGTTTTGATGATTGATATGATCAAGGTTTAAATAATAATTAAGTATATGATATTTAGGTTATGTAGAATGTTTTCATAATATAAATTGGATTATAAATTTTTTATAATTAATATTATGTCATATATTTAAAATTTAATCCTATATAATGATAAATATGAAAGATTTCATATTGAAATGAATAAAAAAATTTACATTAAAAATTAGATAAATTCCATAATATTAAAGTTGAATATTATAAAGTGATGTATAATAATATTTTATTTATGAATTATCTATAAATATTTATATCATTTTTAAATATTTAAATTTTTCATTTATTTAAATTTTATTCCCTACAATATTCACATTTAATAAATTTTTTAAGAAATATGAATATTGGGTATGATTCAGTTTTTTTGTTAAAATGATTTTAGGATAGAGTCTTGTATTGCATGATAGGATTTACTCTATAATGAATTTAGTTTTTCTTCTACCTTGACCTTAGTTTATAATTAATGTTATTAACTAAAATTTATTTTTTAATATATTTGTTGTATATTAGGTGTTAGAGTTATGATGAATTGGATTATCTATTGAGTAAAGTATCCTCAAGTAGAGGGACTTGGTGTCAAACTACCGACTTATATGGAGTCCTATGCCTTATCTAGGAAAGTGACTGAGGTTGGCTATATGTCACTCTAGGCTTACTCATTTGGATATTTTCAATCTCATATAACTCTAAAACTTAAAATTAAGTGTTCATATAACTTATTCATATGTTGAATCTAAATATGTATGAATATTTTTTACTTTTACTTTTAGGTAAGTAACACAAACTTATAGGTTGTGAGATTCCTTCCTAAATGGTACTTTTCAAGAACTTAATCATTTAACCTGGTGGTTACTTCTATAAATGGGTTCCCCTGGATTATCTTGTGTAAGAAAAAAAAGGATAGGTAACATTGCATCATCCTTAGATATGTCATTCTATAGCTGGGTTCCCCTAGATTTTCCTTTTTTATCCTATTCTTGTCACTTGTTTTTGGTTACACGTGTTTGGAGACCCTAATAGGATTAGTTTACCAGAGGAATATAGTTCAGTTGATCTATAAAATGGATTGGAAAAGGTTTATTTTCCCAACTATCCAAGAATCGTATATGATATTATTGGAATGATTCCCTATCTAAATAACTAATTGGTGAGATAAATACCATATTAAACTCATTTCTTAGTTAAATATGGATCTTTTACTACTAATGGATGTGATGTGTTTTTCTAAAGGGTTAATCATTTTAGTTAGAGCCCATTTAATAAAATTCATTACTATATAGTTAGTAATACATGACACTCATCTGATAAAATATTTTCTTGTAGATAATATCATTATATTCATCATCAAGATTTTTTTATTAATCCTAGATTAGAAGAAGTTTAATATAAGATACTCCTTATACTGGTAACTTAAGAAAAGTTATTAAAAAATATTAGTGATATAAAAAACATTCTTATGGAAATTATATGTGTCAGAATAATTCATTCTTAAATAAAAAAGTGTCAAAGTTATTTAATAAGTGAATAATGTTTTTATAGAATCATAAAGTGATTAAGTCAAGGTTTCAAGGGCATTAGATGAAAAAATGGATTGTTCTGGTATGGAATTTATCCTATTGTCATCTATCAAAATTTTCTGACAATATGGTTGAATTTAAAGAATTTTTTAATCTATATTCTCAAAAATTTTCGAATATATATGAACTAATAATATTATTTCTAGGATTAAAAGTGTTTTATATATAGTAAAAGTAAGAAAATTTTCAAAAATAAAAGGAAGATATTTGGTTGAAAAGTTCAAAAAGGTTTCTTCAAGAAGACAATCAAGGTAATTGAAACCTAGGATTTTAAAAAAGGAAGTGTTATAATTAAATATGATTAGATTATCCAATATATAATTGAATGAGTTTGTGAAAATATATAGAATTTCCATGTTAGGTATGGATTTTATAGAAATTAATTCTTCAATTTTGAAGGGTATGTGATACTGAATGTATATTTTGAAAAGTATTATAAATATATAGGAGTTCAAAATAAAAGGAATAATTGTTTGAGATTTTAATTTATATTTAGAAAATGAAGTAAATAGTCACTACATTGAGGATTTGACTGTAAAGTATTTTATAAATCTCAAATAAATCTAAGTAAATGATATGTATCTTTATCTCATTTATCTTATTTAATAATAGAAAATGTTTGATAATAAAGAGTTGTTATTAACAAAATGATATGAATAATTGAATACTAACGGTTTATGATTCATTAATTTTTATAACATGTTTTGAGAAGAATTTTTGGATAAAAGTGTTTAACAAGAATAAAATTTTTATCCATGTGTTTTTTAAAATATGTGGGAATGCTTTCCCCCTACCCATTGATGTTATATTTTAATAAAGTATTCTTTAAAAAAATATTCCAAACATATAGAATACTATATATGATATGGAAACAATAGTTTATTTGTTAAATATTCCTAATAAAATGAAATAAATGTTTTCCCATAAAAAGGGTTTTTAATGACCTAGATTATCCATGTAATTTTTTTTAATTTTGTGGGAATATTACGAGTCTTTGAAAATTGACAGCGCATGATTCTAAGGCCTGGAGTTCCCATAATGAATTTCTGAACCTTTTTTTCGGGTATGTTTAGTAAACATGAGAGTGGGTGTTTGTAACTTTTGAACCGGTACTCAGAATTGAAATATGAGGACACTGTTGAACTCACAGCGCTGATATTCGCTTAAGGAGACCTTCACCTTGACCGCAGTAGGTCGAGGGTGAAAGTTAGTTTTTTTTTTCTTTTTGTGGGAGAAAATAAAATAAAGTATCTTTATTTTATTTAATGAATCTAATCCTACCAATTTTTTTTGGTGGTGGGGACCACCCGAGCTTGAGAACTCCCAATTTGAAGTCAATAGTGGGGACCACCCAACCCTTGAACTCCCTATTTAATGAGGGAGGTGACTCTTGGTTTCTTTTTAAAATAATTGTGCCAACTTCAAGTAATTAATTATTCCAAATTCAATTAATTAATTGTGCCAACTTTAAATTAAATTAATAACCGTAATTTAATAGGTTGGGTCCTCATTTTCTGGGTTGGAGGATTTTTTGTAAAAGGACAGCTTGGGAGAATTGTGGAGAAACAGTCTCTCCAACGAAGAACACTTTATCCAATGAAGAACTCAGCCGAAGGATCCCCAATGAGGAATGTCTTCAACGACGATGAACCGAAACCCATAATTTACTCTCCTCACTGATGTCAACGAGCAATCGAGGTAGGGATTGTTGTTTTTGTATACCCCTTACCCCATTCTTGACATCCTTCTTGAATTAAGAACATTTATGTCGATTGCTATCGTTCTAACGAGGAGAGTGTGGGCCAAACGAACATGGACTGACCTCTTTGCAACCTTTGTGAATTTTGATGGTCTTGAATCAATTGAGACGTCCCAAGACAAGTGCAGGAGTCTTCGGAATGAAGACCGAGCCACTGGGGCACACCTGGTGTCTCGAGGAACGTCGCTGACGACCGTGCCGGTGACCGGCACTGGAGGGGCTTGGAAGTGGCGGTCGGCACTCCAGTCATGCACGACGGTGGTGGCGGCACGATCACATCGCCGAAGAAGGGACACAACCCATCGGCCATGACGGATAAAGGGCGGCGGTTGGCGCACGTCCGGCCATGTGAAGGGGGGTGGCGGCGTGCGTCCACGCCGCCGGTGTGCAGGGGTCGCGGCATGAGGTTGCGATAGTGAAGGAGGGAGGTCGGCTTGCTGCCTACCACCAGTGGTGGCATGATGCCCAACCTCACCGTGGAGGAGGGTTGGTCGTCCGACCAGCCGGGGAGCCGAGTGGGACCCAGGGTCCCACGTGCCAGCTTTCGGCGCCATGTGGCGTCGACCGTCGGCCACCCAACCCGAATGGATGGGCCGTTTGGGGTACCCAGGGGTGCCTCCCCCTTGGGTGGCGGCTAGGGCGGACCCCACCATGGGGTCACACAGTCACGGGTCGCCTAGAGGGCCGCCCATCATGGGCTCGACCTGATTCGGGTCGGGTCGGTCCGACAGGGTCGGACCGGACCCGGACCAGCTTCGACCCCTTTTTACTCTTTCGGCTATAAATTGACCTACGAGCATCTATTTGATGGAACTTCTTAGGAACTAGAAACCTTGGATCGAGATGGTCCTTTTGGTATACCCCACTTGAGATTTGGATAAAGTTGGGGTGCAGCCGGGTTGGATCGAACATGAATCTAACTGGGCCCTCAGGACTAAAAGGCCAATAACTTACAAACCGGGTGTCTGATTGACGCGCCGTATGTTGCGTTGAGACCACTATTATGTAGAGGTCCTTTGGGATACTTCTTCATGGGACTTCATGGTAGTTGGTGTATCGACCTGTGGGTTGAGGAGCAGATCCTCTCAGAATCAAGTGAGCTTAGTGCCGGAAGCCTATAGTTGGTTGTAACATGAGAAAGGGATCCTATGTGGGTCTGTGCTTTGGGATCCTACGTGGGTCTGTGTTCTGGTATCCCACTTAGATCCGCTCTAGGAATCCACGTGGGCCTACTCTTGGATCCTACATGGGTCTGCAGTACTAGGATCCTACGTGGGTATGATGATTTAGGATCATATGTGGGTCTGATGATGTAGGATCCTACATGTTTCTGCCTCTCAAAAGAGTAAGATGATTTAGTAGTTACATTTAATCATTTTTACAACCATACCTAAGTTATACCTAGTGTGAGATGAGTCTTTACCTTTGTGGTAATCATCTATGTGGCATACCTTTGTGGTGCATACCTTCGTGGTGATACCTTTGTGGTATTCTTCTGTGTGACGTTACCTTTGTGGTACTTACCTTCGCGGTGTTACCTTCATGGTATTTTTTCCTTCGTGGGACAGTTGAGCTTTGGGATTTCAAGCTGGGTCTTGTGTTACCTAATGATTGAGATGGGTTTACTCGACAACTTAGGTATATGTATGGTAATCATTTGTCCTCATTTTAGGGAATACACCTTTCGGTGCTAGTCGTCAGCCCCGGGCCTATGGAAGGAGGGATTGGGGTAGTCATGGCACGGGCCCCGGGGTACGGGTCATGAAAAATTGGTATCAAAGGAGTCGGTTCTACCATAGAACATTGGACTCTGATCTTTTAATGACAAAAGTGTTAAGTGTTTTGATTATGGTTATTAGTTTAGGGAATACAGTGTTGGTGTGGCGGATGACGTATCCATACACCAGGACCCTGACTTCTGATTTTTGACTCAGTGCACGAAAACACTAATTGCGTGTGTGTTTTGAATAGTTTTCATTGTGATCTCTTTGAGTCATCTCACCTAGTATAACTTATTGATCGTGGCGCACATGTTTCTTTTCATGATTCCTCCACACAGATAACCAGCTAGGGTTCCAGGTAGAGTACGCAAAGATAGCCAACCGAGCGATGAGGCCTCGGTGCAGGGCCCTTTATCAGTAGAGGCACCTGCAGAGGCACCAGCAGTACCATTACCCATTGGGCCACCGATTCCACTAGCCCCAGTAGTGGATAATGCACACCATTTGAGCATGTTACATGAGTTCCAGTTCCAGAGGCCACCCAGGTTCAGGGGTGAGACGGACCCACAGGTGGCTGAGGACTGGCTGGAGGCCGTGTTGAGAGTCTTCTGACTAGTAGGGACATTGACTGATCTCATGGTGATCCTTTCCAATAGTATTCTACAAGCAGCAGTAGGTGGATGGTGGGGCTTGATGCTCCAGGTTCACGACGAGGTGACACTTCTCTGGGAAAACTTTGAGAACCTATTTCGGGTGGAGTTTGTCCCAGTGACCCTTTGCGTAGTGCACATACAGGAGATTCTTCATCTGCAGTAGGGTAGAATGATTGTGGCTCAGCACTCAGCGAGGTTCCCCGACCTCTCACACTACTCCACTGATATTGTGCGAGACCCATTCTTCAGGGCTTGGACCTTCGAGCATGGACTCAGGAGAGAGATCAGGGCTTTGATGATTTCTCTCAGCATACCAACACAGGTGGGTGTGTTAGAGCAAGCCCTCTTAGTGGAGAGTTTTCTTGATGAGCAGTCACCAGTAGTGAGACCCAACACCAGGTGTCACATAACAGATTCTTCTGTAGCTAGCAGTAGACAGATGTCAAAGAGGTCCAAGAGGACCAGACTTACAGGCGAACAACTTCAGGATTCACGGTCGGTTATGCGGGGCACCTGAGACAAAGCTAGTCATGCAAGGAGAAGGCAATGTTACACATGTAGTGGGAAAGGTCACATGGCTCGTGACTGCCTGACCCACCATACAGATGATCAACAGATGGTCGAAGGACCGCCCAGGCAGAGACAGAGGTTCGACCGAGGAGGTCCGTAGGGAGCAGGCGGATGTGGCAGAGGAGTTGTCCATGCAGCTAGTGGTGGGGGACGATTCGAGGTGTTACTGCCACCACCACCAGGTGGTCCACCCCAACCATGGGGAGCAGGTGGACAAAGGAGATCTCAGCTCCAGGCAGCTGAGGCCTATGACCACGACACTCCAGAGATGATATGAGGTATGATCTGTGACTACTCCACCTTAGCTTCTGTACTTATAGACACATGTGTCAGTCATTATTTTATTTCCACTTCCCTTGTTCGGAGATTGGATATTTGGTGGAGCCGTTGGCTCGATCCTTACAGCTAGAGACTCTTACGGGAGAGGATTCGACAATTACACACGGGTGTCGGCAGTGTGAGTTTACTCTAGGAGGCGATAGCTTTGTCTGGGATTTTCTAGTAGATGTGTCAAGGCCTTACGAAGTCATCTTGGGTATGGATTGGTTATCTACAATTCATGCCTAGATTGACTACATTAGGTTAAAAGTGAAGTGTATCCACGAGGATGGGACTATGTTTACCTTCACCGGTGAGAAAGGAGCCTTTGCAGCATAGGATGGACTTACCCAGAAAAGAGTGCATCCAATCACTCATCGGTTGGCTAGCCTTACCCTCAGAGCAATTGATGTGGAGAGTCTGAGCTATCATTTAGTGGTGGACCAGTACGCAGATGTCTTCCTTGATAATGTTTCGGGTCTACCTCCTCATAGAAAGGTGGATGTTTACATTGACTTGTACCCCGGGATGACATCAATATCTACACCAGCGTATCGGATGGCTCTCGCGGAGCTTGGTGAGTTGCGGGTATAGCTGGAGGACTTACAAGGTAAGGGGTTCATCTGGACCAATGTTTCTCCTTGGGCATCCCTGATTTTGTTTTCCAAGAAGGCGGATGGGATTTTGAGACTTTGTGTTGACTATTGGCACCTGAACTAGGTGACCATGAAGAACAAGTACCCACTCCTGAGGATTGATGACCTCTTTGATTAGCTGAAGGGAGCACGGTGGTTCTCGAAGATAGACCTCAGATCAGGCTATTACTAGATCAGAGTACAAGACGAGGATGTGTAGAAAATGACTTTCAGATATCAATACGTCCATTATGAGTTTTTGGTCATGTCGTTCGGCGTGACCAACGCTCGAACAGTGTTCATGGGACTCATGAACAAGATTTTTCAGTAATATCTTGATCGCTTTGTAGTGCTCTTCATTGATGACATTCTGGTCTACTCAGCTACTGAGGAGGAGCATGCCTATCATTTACAGATAGTTCTGGACACACTCCGAGAGAACTAGCTTTTTGGTAATCTCTTGAAGTTTCAGTTCTGGATTCGAGAGGTTCACTTTCTAGGACATTTCATCTTGGAGGATGAAGTTGCAGTGGATCCAGCGTAAATTGAGGTGGTACTTGCTTGGGAGCCACCCAGGAGTGTGACAGAGGTAGAAAGTTTCCTGGGTTTGGCCGGATACTACTAGAGATTTGTGCCAGATTTCTCCAGAGTTACAGCACCTTTATTAGTGTTAACGAAGAATGGAAAACCCTTCATGTGGTCGGAGAGATGCTAGAGGAGTTTTCAGGAGCTGAGGTTGAGGCTAACTAGTGCCCCCATCTTGAGGCTTCCAGAGGAGGGAGTTGGGTACGTAGTCCACTACGATACATCAGGTACTGGGCTTAGATGTGTACTGATGCAAGAGCAAGAAATTATCGCATATGGTTCTCGACAGGTGAGATATCATGAGCAGAACTACACTACCCATGACCTTGAGTTAGCAGTAGTGGTCTTCTCTTTGAAGATGTGGCAACACTATCTGATGGGCTAGTGTTTTACAGTCTAATCTGATCACCATAGTCTCAGGTATATCTTCTCACGGAAGGACTTGAACCTGATACAACGACACTGGATTAAGTTCCTATGGGACTATGACTTCGAGATAGTCTGTAATCCTGGGAAGGGGAACGTTGTATTTGATGCACTCAGCAGGAGATCTGGTATACAACTTCTAGGTGAGGCTTTCGGGACGCAGCTTCGTTTGAGCACTGCCTTCCATCCTCAGACGGATGGATAGACTGAGTGAACCATTCAAATCCACAAGGACATGATGCGTGATTGCATACTCTACTTCAGTTGCAGCTAAGAGGATCACTTTCCCTTTGTGGAGTTTTCATACAACAACAACTATCACTCCACGATTGGGATGGAACCTTTTGAGGCTATGTACGGACGAACTTGCAGATCGCCTTTGTGCTAGACTGACCTAGGGGATTCAGCACTCATGGGACCAGAGATGGTACAGGATACCACAGATAAGGTACAGATCATCCAGGAGTGGATGAAGACTACATAGAGTAGGCATAAGTCTTATGTCGATAGGATACGGAGACCTCTGGAGTTTGAGGATGGTGACCATGTCTTTCTATGGGTCTCACCCCGATAAGGTTTGCGGAGATTTGGACAGGGTAGCAAGTTATCTCCGAGGTTAATCGGACCCTTTTGGGTCCTCAGCTGAGTTGGCGAGGTGGCTTACCACCTATCACTTCCCCCTCAGTTGCACTGGGTGCATGACGTCTTCCATGTATCCCAATAGAGGATATACGTGCACAAACCTTACCACATCATTGAATGGGGCGAGCTAGACATCGACGATGGGGTGACATTTATGGAGGTTCCATTAGAGATTGAGGATCGACATGAGTGGGTCCTTCATGGGTGGTTGATACCATTGGTGCACGATCATTGGAAACATGGGAACCTCCAAGAGAGCACATGGGAGCAGGAGGCTCAGATACGTACTCAGTACCCCCACTTGTTTCATTAGTTTGTGTTGTGGATTTTGAGGACGCAAAGCCCTGAGGTGGGGATAATGTAATGACCCATATTTTCTATGTATTTTTTTTAATTTTGTGGAAATATTACAAGTCTGTTAAAATTGACAGTGTGTGATTCTAAGGCCCGGAGTGCCCGGAATGAATTTCTAAAAAAAATTCGTGTACGTTCAGTAAACATGCGAGCGGGTTTTTGTAACTTTTGGACCAGTGCTCAGAATTGAAATCTGAGGACACCATTGAACTCGCAGCATCGATATTCTCTTAAGGAGACCTTCACATTAACTGTGATAGGTTGAGGGTGAAAGTTAGTTTTTGTGCTTTTCATGGGAGAAAATAAAATAAAGTATCTTTATTTTATTTATGGAATTTAATCCTCCCAATTTTTTTTGATGGTGGGGACCACTCAAGCTTGATAACTCCCTATTTTAATTCAATGGTGGGGACCACCCGACCCTTGAACTCCCTCTTTAATGAGGGATGTGACTCTTGGTTTATTTTTCAATTAATTGTGCCAACTTCAATTAATTAATTATTCCAATCTTGAATTAAATTAATAAACTTAATTTTATAGTTTGGCTCCTAATTTTCTAGGTTGGTGGATTTGTTGGTAAAGGAGATCTTGGGAGAATTGTGGAGAAACAATCTCTCCAACAAAAAATGCTTTCTCCAATGAAGAACTTCGTCAAAGGATCCCCAACGAGGAACATCTTCAATGACGATGAAACAACGTCCATGATTTCCTCTCCTCACCGATGCCAATGAGCAATAAAGGTAGGTATTGTTGTTTTTTTATACCCCTTACCATGTTCTTGACATCCTTCTTGAATTAAGAACATCTATTCTGATTGTTATCGTTCTAATGCGGAGAGTGTGGGACAAACGAACATGGCCCGACCTCTCTGCAACCTTTGTAAATTTTTATGGTCTTGAATCGATGGTGACGTCCTGAGATAAGTGCGGGAGTCTCCAGAATGAAGATAGGGCCACCGGGCACACCCAGTGACCCGAGGAACGTCGTTGGAAACCGTGTCAGCGACTGGTACTGGAGGGGCTCGGAAGCGGTGGCCAACACTCTAGTCGGCCATGACGACGACGACGATGTGACAACACCGCCAGAGAAGGGTCGTGGCCCGTCGGCTGGGGCAGAGAAAGGGTGGCAGCCGGTGCATGGTCGGTCACGCGAAGGGGGTGGTGGCGCACATCTGTGCCGCCAGCATGCAGGGGTCACGACACAAGGCCACAGTGACAAAGGAGGGTGGTCAGCTCACTGTCGGAGTCCCATGGTGGTGTGGCACATGACTGCGTTGTGGAGGAGGGATGTCCATCTAGCTATCCAGGGATCCGAGCGGGACCCCGTGTCCTGCGTGCCAGCTACAAGCGCCAGGTGGCACCAGCTGGTCGGCCACCCAACCCAAACGGTAGGGCCATTCAGGGTACCCAGGGGGTGCCTCCCCCTTGGGTGGCGGCTAGGACAGGCCCCACCACGGGGCCACCCAGCCGTGGGCTACTGCGGGCCACCCAACGGGTTGGACCAGATCCAGGTTCGGACCCGGGTTGGGCCAAGTCGACCTGAACCGGGTCGGGTCGGCCCAAGACGGGTCGGACCAGACTCGGACCAGCTTCGACCCTTTTTTACTCTTTCAACTATAAATTGACCTACGGGCATCCATTTGATAGACCGTCTACAGACCCAGAAACCTTGGATCAATAAAGTCCTTTTAGTATACCCCACTTGAGATTTGGATAAAGTTAGGGTATGGCCGGGTTGGATCGAACACGAATCCAACCAGGCTCTTGGGACTAAAAGGCCAATAACTTACAAACCGGGCATCTCATTGATGCACTGTCTATTGTATTGAAACCCCTATTATGTGGCAGTTCATTGGGATACTTCTTCATGGGACTTCTTGGAATTTGGAGTATTGACTCGTGGCTTGAGGAGGGGATCCTCCCAGAATCAAGCGAGCTTAGTGCGGGAACCATGTAGCTGGCTATAACATGACAAAGGGATCATATGTGGGTTTGTGTTTTGGGATCCTACGTGGGTCTGTGTTCAGGTATCCCACTTGGATCCACTCATGGAATCCATGTGGGAATACTCTTGGATCCTACGTGGGTTTGATGATATAGGATCCTACGTGGGTCTTCCTCTTAACAAATTAAGATGATTCAGTAGTTACATCTAATCATCTTTACTACCGTACCTAAGTTATACCTGGTGTGAGATGAGTCTTTACCTTTGTGTTAATCATCTATGTGGTGTACCTTTATGGTGTATACATTCGTGGTGATACCTTTGTGGTATTATTCTGTGCGGTGTTACTTTTGTGGTACTTACCTTCGGGGTGTTACCTTCATGGTATTATTTCTTTTGTGGGATAGTTGAGCTTTGGGATTTTGATTTGGGCCTTCTGTTACCTCATGATTGAGATGGGTTTACTCGACAACTTAGGTATATTTATGGGCATATACCTAAGTGGGGTTTTCAGTTGTTTACATGCTTTTTGGTTTATACTTTGTGGATTTTGTGAGACCTTTAAGGGTCTCGGGGTCCCTACTGTGTATCGTTATACTCACCCCTGAATGGGCTATGCCCACACCTTGTTGTGTTTGATGCAGATGATGTACAACGCTGACTGAGGATGAGGGTACCAGGACTGGAGGTATCTCAGAGTTGGACATTAGACGAGGTGTACCGTAGATATGACTGTTCAAGAGCTGTATCTGCCCTTCAGGTAGGGTCCTTGGCAGGTGTTCATAGGAGCTGTTTTAGTTTACTTGTACTTCCCAATTTTACTTGTACTTTTTAGTTTCCTTATACTTTCCAGTTGGGCTTGTATTCTGGCCCCCTTTTACTTATTTTACACTATCTTTTTACTATACAATTTACTTGTGCTCATATCATGCTATGTGCTTGGTTTGTGTGACTCTACAGGTTATAAAGGCAATGCCTTCTCATTTTAGGGAATATGCCTTTTAGTGCTAGTCGCCAGCCCCTAGACTATGGAAGGCAGGCTCGGGGTAGTCACGAAATGGGCCCCAGGGGACGGGTCGTGATAGGTTTTCTGTATCTTAGTAGGATATTATAAAAAGAAAATAGTTTCTAATAGGCTAGTATAAGTACGTTTGGATTTGGAGAAGTTAAAAATTAACAAATAAAGGATAAGACCAATCTTAGTTTTAAGTGTTTCCCACTTAATATCTTAAAATTTTTAGGATATTTGGTGGTAAGTGTTACCATTTAGAAATTGGATATCACTATTATACCAGTTTAAGATAAAGTTTTTTACACTCAATATCCTAAAATATTTTAGGATATGTTCCAATAAATAAAAATATAAATAGTTACATTTAGATATCATAAAAAGTGAAAGAGATTATTTCTTTAAGGATTATGTATTTAAAAAATATAATGTGAATTATAACTTTATCCTAAAAGAGTTTAGGGTATTATAGTAAAATAAATGTAATAGTTACATTTTTTTCTATATTAAAGTGATTGTCACGTTATCCTAAAAGATTTTTGGAAGACTGATAAATAATAATGTAAGTAGTTACATTATTTCAAGAAAACATTTTGATAGAATAGGGTTATAAGGATGATAATGATGAACTTTGAAAGATATATAATTCAATAATATAATTTTACATCATAACATTTGATATTGAGAAGTTAATAAGGTTAAATATGTTCAAGAAGTTTAACATTTAGGAATATGATTCCTAATTCTCACCATTATTCAAACTAACTTACTTCATAGATGTTTCTCACTAAAGAGTTTAGTGGGAGGGTTTTATTAGATGATAACATAGAGATATTATGTGGTCACATTTGGATGTGACATGGATCCAATATGATGTAATATGTTAAAAAAACTCTGAAAGTGTAGAAAACATAAGGTAGATCTGGAGGTTTATCATTTATGATATGATAAACCGATGCTTATATTGGTTTTTTACATATTCTTAAAGAGTTTAAGAATATTAAAATGTATCATATTAAACTCAACCTCCATTTTATTATTATTTAATTTTGGATACATAAATATATATATATATATACATTTCATGAAGTGTAATGATAATAGACCTCTCAAATCATGAATTTGAGTTTATCCCTGACCGATGTTTTTCATAGAGTATTGTAGGTTATGAAGAAATATGAAGGTTAGTGTGAGTAGGATTCTTGTATAGAGATACATAATATACTCATGAGGCACAAGAAAAAGAATAGTATATTCTTTGAGTATATTGGATAACCCAATCATTATACCACATAGAGATTCATATAGATGTATTTGGTATACTAGGGGTGAATAGATCATATTTGAGTCCCCAAAACCTAATGTTGGTGAGATTTCTAGCATGAGAACCTTCATAGATTGATACCCTACTTACACAAGTATATATATGGACATAGCTAATATAGGGGTGGTTGGGTATGTTGATGATCTTGTCATTAATTAGATCTTCACCAATATAGGATTTTTCATCTTGTATGATGAGTATTACATCAGGGCCCTCAATTGATATAGATTACGGTAGTGTTCTAGTGCACCA
Organism: Viscum album; assembly: GCA_963277665.1. NCBI lineage: Eukaryota > Viridiplantae > Streptophyta > Magnoliopsida > Santalales > Viscaceae > Viscum > Viscum album. The sequence goes on along the minus strand of OY728146.1, from coordinate 633,564,367 downwards.
AGATATTATATATCAATTCAGATAAGTGATATGTGATTTTCTTATTTAGAAGGATGAATGAAATGTGATGTATCCATAAATCAATTAAATCTATACTTAGATAGTAAATAACATATGTGTTGGTATATGGTATTGATAATATCTATGTCCCATGGTCACTCTATGGCAAAGAAAATGGCAAATATGAGAATGCACATTTACATATGATGAAAACTAGTGGAAATTGGTATAAAGATATATGTTTTTGATAGAAATATCTTAATATCAATTTATTTATTGAGTAACATTTATGGTTTCTAGAGGCCTATATTTTCTTACATATATGGATCCATATATTCTCATTTGTTTTCAATTTTATAAATGCCCATGGTGAAACACTATGTGGTTGACTAAATGGGGATTTTAATTGACTTATAGAGCTAATACAAAAGTGTTTTAGATTTTATACAAAAGTGTTTTGAATGGGTATTTACAAGGTATTACATATTATGTGATCAAGGGGAAAATAATGATAGATTTCCAAAAGTGTTTTAGAAGATATCCAAAAATAGTTTTGGATATGATCTCACAAGTTATTGTATATGATACAATATAAGGTGAAATGGAAAAAAGTATTTTAGGATTTAGTACAATTGGGAGATTAATAAAAATATACATTATATCATTATATTTATATGTATGATATATATATATATAAGAAACATTGTATTACATGAAAAGTGTGATTTTCATACCCATGCATTTTACGATTGAGGTGAAAATGATAAACTGTTATCATTTATTATTCTCCCATATTTACAATAATTTATTATACCATTTCATGATATGAAATACATGGGAGTTTAAACATTCATATGATTAATATATATATATATATTGGATCATTTATTAATGCATTTTAACACATGGGTAAATGAAACAGCCCAAGGAGAGTCCTTGAGGCTTATAAATAAATAGCCATACAATGGTTGTGTGGGGTGGACATGATTTATCCTTATTTGAGAATCCTCATCACCCTTAGAACAATTTATTATACCTTCTTTTCGTCATGATTTTCTAGTACATTATGGATATTTTAGATCCTTTAATATGTAGTGTGTTATTCAGTTAGCCCATGGATACACCAAAAAGGTGGGATGCTTTTGTTTTCCACACATGTGATCTTTATCAAACACATATGAAGATGAAGATTAATGGATGTTGTGGATATTGAGTAAATTTTATGCTCAGTTTTAGATTGTTTCTTCATTTTTTTATTTATCATAGGTTTTATATTAACTTGCATAATAGATTGTCAGATAATGGTTTTAATTGATTCCATTTAATCTGATAATTATTATAAGACTCTTAAAACCCATTAAATAAGTAAATCATATATGGTATAATATATATATATGAGTATTTTTCTTGAATATATTTATAATAAATATATATTTATTATATAGGAGGTTCAAACTTTTATAAAGGAAGATAATACTTGAGGTAAGGGTTTCCCATCTCACTTTTATTTCTCTGTGACATATTTAATATTCAACACTTATTTATTTTTTATGGTGTATATGATTCCCATGAGTTTATTTTATGATCATTATCATGAAAATTATAGGGATTTATAAATACATATATGTTTATATCTTTCATGAGGGTTTTATTTAGAGATTACCAAAGTCGTAATGTATTTATATTATGATCTTATTTATTTTTAGTATTGTCTATGATAAATTTACATTAAGGGAAATTATATGAATGTGATCATTTAAACACCATATATTTTATTAAACTATATTTATTCATATAATTTTCATGTAACACCATTTTTATCCTTTTGGTACTTAAAATGATCAAGAAAATATTTTTAATAAAACCAACTTTATTTCCTCTTTGGTCTGAAATATTTTTCTTATATGTTCATATTCTATTTTGAAATGTTTTCAATATTTTCAAATGATTGATTAAATTCATTTTTACCCATAATAATCTATCTATAAAAAGTTTTTAAAATAATCTTATTTTTTAAAAATGACGTATTTTTTGGAAAAGGTGTGAATGAAATATTTATTTTAACATTTACTTCATGATTAGATTTTTCTGTTGTGTTGAATACACTTTTCTTTTAATATTACTTTATAGTTTTCCATGGTTCATTTCAAATAAATTTTTTTCCTATTTTTTTGTGATTTTTTTTATTTAAATCTATGATTCTAAAATGAAAAGTTTATTCTGATTAGGAAATCATCAGTGATCTTTTAAAGGTATTTTCATCTATGATAATATCCTTTAGTGTTACTTATGTTTCACTAGGGACATGATCGCATGATACCATCTTTATTATTTCCCTATATGATTATTTATTATGATGAATAAATCATGATGAAACCCATTTTATTTTCTATTGGTGAAGCTATAATGAAATGATAAATTTTTTCAAGAACTTATGGCATATATATGAATGGATTATGAATACGTATTGGTTGGGTCAGTTATATCCATATAAGGCATTGGGTAAAGTGATATTAATATCTCATGAGGTGACGATGATACGTTTGGACAAGGTTTTGAATTAATTTGTTCACACTTTAATGCATGAGTATGATTACTTCTAGCTATAATTATAAGATTATGTGTGGACATGATTGTGAATGGATATGTTCAAATTTTGATGTGTGAGTATGATCTATTTCTAGCTATTCTCATAAGATTATATGTGTACATGATTATGAATATCTATGTTCACAAGATTATGATTTCACATACTTATGATTCCACATGACTATGTTATGACACTTGAATAATGATTTCTAGTTTGACACCCATATTGATCATGCTTTCGGATGTGACTTTATTTTAATGGTTGTGACCTAATATTTATTAGGTAAGAATATTTTACATTGAGAAAATGAACTTGAATATTTTATCACAACCCTATGATCATCTTATGCTCTTATGATTGATATCTATCATGTTTACCCTTACTAAGCATCTGAGCTAAAACTTTCTTATGTTTTTATTCCCTAAGTTTTGATGGAAGTTTATAAGTATGATATTTATAAATGGGTACTAATATGAATATATTTTTGAGATATGTTGAAGATTTTATAAGAAATAAGTTGATTATGTATCTAGTATCAAAATACACTAAACCTTTGTGGTAATTGAGCATGTATAATTTTGATACATATTTAATATTCATATAAAATGATATAATATTTATATATGCTATTCTTGGGTAACTATAGATCCTTCTTCCCTTAGTTGTTGATGAGCCCTTAAATTGAGGCATGAAATCAACTAGTTTCCTATCATGGTATGATTGAATCTAGGCCTTAGTATATTAATTCTCCTTCCTAAGAGTCGTTTCAAAAAGTGGGAGGGTGAATTTGATACTTATATCACCCCATGTTAGTATCATCCATAACTAACACACAACCAGGTAATGTCGCTCAGTTCGTAATCTATAGGGAGGAATAAGGCACTTTTTTATGTACAATGGAATTTCAACCTGAACCATTATGGTGCATACCCATTTAGAAGAAATCCACATTGACCTTGTCCACTAACATGATATCTCTTAAGGATATCATATACACATGTTCTATATGGATTCTGGTTTCATTTTCTATGATGGATCTATTTGGTGAATCATCTAACATGAAGAATAATTGGTTACACCGATTTAGAATGCTACCCATATCTTGTTCATTTAATCACTACTGGAAATTCAGGCTATAGCCACAGTTTTAAACTGTGGCTATAGGTAATAGCCATGGTTTGAGGAACCCTGGCTAATTTTGGCATGGATATAGGTCTATAGCCATGGTTCGAACCATGGCTATAGGTATATAGCCACAATTCCAAACCATGGTAATATCACTATATCCGCGGTTTTAAACCTTGGAAATACAAGAGGATGAACAAATTTTTTTACCATGGTTTCTAACTGTTGCATTAGACTTATAACCACAGTTAAAAACCATGGAAATAGGTCTATTTCCATGGTTTAGAAACTATGGCTATAGGGTATACATATCCATAAAAAATCTCCACCCCCTGGACAGCCCCTAGCCCCCACCCTCTCCCCTACACAACCCCCTTGCAGTGGCCCAACCCCCTCCAGCCCCCTCCCCCTGGAAATCCCCCTGGACAGCCCCACCTCCCCCCTACAAAGCCCCCCTGGGTAGCCCCTACCCCCTGGACAACCCCCTACAAATCCCCTTTGGACACCCCCTCCCCCTTCAAAGACCCCCTGGACAGCCCCCTCCCCCCTGCAAAGCCCCCCTGCCCCCTCCCCTGGACAGCCCATGCCCCCCTTAAACCCCCCCCCCCCTACACAGCCCCCCTATAAAGCCCCCCTAAACAGACCCTCCTTCAATGTACCCCTGGACAGCCCCTATCCCCCACCCTCTCCCCTACACAGCCCCCCCTGGACATCCCCCTCCCCCTGCAAATCCACCCTGGACAGCCCCCCACCCCCTACAAATCCCCCTTGCACATCCCCCCTTGGAAAGCCCCCTGGACAGTCCCCCCCCCCGCAAAGTACCCCTACAAATCCCCCTGGAAAAACCCCCTCCCCCTGACAAAGCCCCCCTCCCCCCTGCAAATCCCCCTTGGACAGTCCCCACCCTCTCCCCTGCACACCCCCCTGTAGCCCCTCCCCTGGATAGCCCCACTCCCCCCCCCCCCCGCAAAACCCCCCTAGACATCCCTCCCCCCTGGACAGCCCCCTACTCCCTGCAAATCCCCCATTGGAAAGCCTCACCCTTGCACCCCCCTCATTTAATTATAGTTAAATAATCTTATACTAACATGTAATATTGATCAGTGGATGTACAAAGTTTAAGTCATAATGATATTAAGGTTACAGTGGAGCTCAATAGAATTATGATTCCCAAAAATTGTGATGAACTAATTGATGTTGAATGAATAGATATATGATTTCAGTCAAACATAATTTTACAACAATCAATATGTGTAGTTAAGAAGTTTTTCTGAATGGAATGAGGAAATCATCTAATGTGGTAGCCCACCCCCCTATAGCACCCCCTCCCCCCACTCCCATTGCAGTATCCACCCCTACTACCCCTCTTCCCCCTAGACAACCCCCTTCCTAGATGGCACACCCCCCAGACAGCCCCCTGGACAACCCCCCCTCCCTCTTGTAGAACCCTCCCTCCCTAGACACCCCTCCCCCGTGGACACTAGACACCCCACTTCATGGACCGTACCCCCCCCCTCCTAGACACCCCTCCCCCTAGACACTGGACATCCCCACCCTCCCCCTGGACACCCCCACCCCCTTGTAGTATCCCCCCTCCACTCACACCTGGACACCCCTCCCCCTAGACACCCCACTCCTGGCCAATGTATCCATTCACACCCCCATGCTCTCTTACCCCAACACCCCATGCCTTCTTCCCCCTTGCACCACCCCTGCTGGACCCCCCTTTCACCAACCCTACTAGACACCCCCACTGCACCCCCCCTCCTAGACATACCCCCTCCCCCCTAGTAGATTCAGGATCTCATCCATATAGTGTTGGAGGATAATTAATAGTGGCATAATGGCTACAATAGTTGGAGTAGTTATCTACTTACACAATAGATGAAATCAACACAAAAAACAATCTATTCAAACATGGTGTCTCGTGTGTTGTTACACTGGATTGGAAGAACTGAAAAAAATTTATCAAACTGAAAAAAACAGGAAATGATGAAGTTATTGATGGAAGAATTAATTATGCATGGAATTACTTGGGGTTTTTATTTCTTTTTTGAACTGAAAAAGAATGGCCCTACCTGGATTAATTATGCATGGAATGCTATGGAATTCTTGGACACCCCTCCCCCCACCCCTGCACCAGCCCCCTTAACCCCCCTGCACCACCCCCACCCCTTCCCATGTACTAGCCTCCCCCCCAAACCAGTCCCCCCCCAAACCAGTCCACTCCCCCATAAAAATCCCCTAACCCCCTGCACCCCCATCCCCCTAGCCTTCACCATCCCCTAACCCCCCAACCCCCACCAGCCCCCCTAGCCTGCACCATCCCCCCTAATTAAAAGGAGTTATAATATTCATCTATTTTAATTCTTATTTATATAGTAGTGTATCAATAATTTATCATTAACCTCCCCATCCCTAAAAGGTCTACAACTGATAAAGTGACCAATTTATATAATGTAATCAATAAGTAAAGGATAGGTGTGTCCTTAATTTTTCTTATAAAATTTTCAAAACAACAGTTCAACACATGTATTATTCTGTAAATAGAAGATAGAATCATGAATACTTGAATAATACCAATCCCAAATTTATTAAAATAAAATGAAAGAGTAAATAAACATGAATTATAATAAAACATCATATAATGAAGAAAAGTAGTCACCGTATGATCCAAAAAGCGCATAAAAACTCCATACATAAAATCCTGTTGCAACATCCACCTTTTCCGCTCTTCTATAATTAGAAGTGTTTCACTTCATCAAACAAAAAGTCTTAATATTCCTCTTATACCAACCTGAAAATCAAGTAAATAAGCACTATTTAGTAATATGATAACTCACTTCTTCGTGAGTTAACCATGGTCTTCCAACATAATCAAAGCACGGGCATCGAATCAATCTACCATCTGAGTCATTAGTGAATTCAAAGTCCAAGAAATATCATAACTCCTTCTGAAATTCATCAGTGATTCGATCGACGTTTTACATCCAGTATCTATCCATTCTGAGGCATATAAACATACATTAAATAAATAATCAAGAAAATGACTTAACATTATGTGTATTGTTTCATAAGATAATAAGTAACCATCAATAACATGTCGATAAAAAAATCATAACCAATATTATGGTAAGGGAATTCATAAATGTTTCAAATTATAAAAAAATCATGAATAGTCACACCTTTCTATAACCACATAAGATTATTTTGGTGTACCTCCAACACCCACATTAAAACCTAGATATTGAAATAATTACCTATTATGTCTTTTATATAATTCTCTGATGGGAACCCCCCCCCCCTCCCAGACACCCCTCCCCCCTCTATCTTGGACACCCCCTAGGCACCCTCTCCCTCCTGGACAGCCCCCAACCCGCCCCCCTGGATAGCCCCCTCCCCCTGCACCCCCACACCCCTTGCCCCCTCCCTACCCCCTGCACACTGCTCCCCCAAACCCCTTCACCCCCTCCTAGACAGCGCCCCTCCCCTTGCCCCCCCTCCCTGCACACTTCCCCCCCCCCCGGGACACCCCCCTCTTAGACACGCCTCCCCCTGGACCCCAACACCCCCTGCACCCCCACACCCCATGCTCCCTACCCCACCACCTCCCACCCCCTCCTAGACAGCCCCATCCCCTTGCACCCCCATCCCCCCTCCCTACACACTGCCCCCTGGACACCCCCCCCCCCCTCTACACCCCCACACCCCCTGCACACTTCCCCCCAACCCCCACCGCGGACACCCCCCCCCCCCCTTCTGGAAAACCCCCTCCCCTTCCACCCCCTTCCACCCTCCCCATGCACCCCCACACCCCCTACTGCATGCACACTACCCCCACCTCCCACCCCCTCCTGGACAACCCCACTCCCCCTACACCCCCTACCCCCCTCACTGCACACTGCCCCCTGGACACTCCCCTTCACACTGCACACTACCCCCCCAACCCCCACCCCGTACCCCCCCCCCCTCCTGGACAACCCCCTCCCCCTGCACCCCCTTCCCCCTCCCTATACACTACCCCACCTAGACACCACCTCCCCCTGCACCCCCACAACCCCTGCACACTGCCACCCCAACTCCCACCCCAGACACCCCCCTATATATCACCCTCCCCCTTCACCCCTTCCCCCCTTATAGGGAATCACAAACACAATATATGGATCAAACTATATCGGAAAAAACAATACATGTAATAAATAGGGAAAATCCAAGCTCTCATCTAGAAAAAAAATCCATACTGAGTGCTCTGATAGATGATAACACATAATAAATCATAGGTATAACCTATCATGAAAAATCTCACTAAACCTAGTTAGAACATCAACAATAAATAAAATAAAAACCTATAATAAGCACTAAAAATATCATTATATATTCATAAATATAGGATAACCATATGAATTGCATAAACTTATATAACAAAATGAACTAGTGATATTCATACATCATTAGTGAAAAGATGATCTCCACAGGCTATAGATCAATATTTCTGATAAAAAAAATTAAAAAACAAAAGAATAATAGATGCTCAATCATAAAAGATACCATAGTATGTATTAGATTCTCTTCCATCTTTGTGGTAATAAACTCATTCTCAATCACCTAACATAGGGTCTTCCCCCTAACCCAAATCCTTGATAAAAATTTCTGAACATGCACTAAGGTACCCATGTTGGGTGTGATAATAAAAACCTAGTAGGAAACCACCAAAAAGACCATAGATTTAGTGTTGAAATATGTGTAAGTGAATTCACTAATGATATCTAAATAACAAATCAGTTATGTACCCAAGTCGGGCCATCGTGTACTAACAAAGTTTTGATGAACCCCGACACTACCTGATTTTCCCAATGCTAGAAGGAATAGTCATCTTGTACAAAAAACCATTACCAACTATATAGGTAGTGGATAACATGGAAGTAATAATATATAAAACGTCCCACATTGGAAACAAATAATTAAAAGTCATAAAATAACCATCCTTCTATATATTAAATGGATTTGGGGAAGGTATAACACAAAAAACCTATTATATAGGAACTGCATCACAAGGAAGCTGTAACATAGCAGACGTCCCATATAGGAAACTGATCATGATGATGGAGTAAAATAATCACCTTATTATATAGGAAATATATCATATGGAAGTTGTAAAAAATCCAACATATAATATAATAAATGAATAATGATGAAGGTGTAACATAGTTGACCTCCTGTATAGGAAATGAATCATGAGGAATGTGTAACACAACCAAAATATAATACATGAAATGAAAAACTAGAATAGGCTGCAAGAAAAAACCATTTTGTAAGACCTATGTAAAGGTCCCAAGTTCCCACCTCATCCCCAATATGGAATTTTAATTCAACATGGACTAATAATACTTTTAATAAAAGGTATACCCATGATCTAACCATATGATTTATGGCCCATTATCTGAATCACCCATTATAAGAAACCAAGCCTATTGGATAATTCTCCCACTATATCTCATCACTACATACCATATCATTTATTCTCAAGACCCATATTATTCATAATTGAGGAATTAAATGATCCATAATAATGGGTCAAGATAACCACCCCAAGATGATGTAAAAAAACATAGACATCCCACTTTAGGTCGTGAGAACTAAGTTGTAAAACCATCATGAAAACCATCAATACATATTTTGGGTTGGTTATGAAAAAAATATAAAACTCATAAACCAACCACATGAGGTCAATTCTACCATTTATAATCTATCTAAGATCTTAAATATGGGAGTCACAAGAACCACATTCATACTCATACACCTATATGTGTGACAGTTCATGTTATCCTATATAAATGATGAAACGTTATAAGTAAATCCCACATTAATCAACTAAGAGTTACCTTTCCAAGTGGATTCATCCAATTTGAGTTCAATTAATCACCTCACAAAACCTTTAAGAAAACTACATAAATTAAGTATGTAAAAAAGTAGAGAGAACGATGAAATAAATACAAGCTCAAGGATTTCATGCAGTCAAACATACTGAAATGGAGTGAGTATAACTTATGATGATTTAATATGGTAAAATATGATGTGGGGAATCTCTTGGAACCTTGGGGGAAGGAAAAAGGTGTTTCCAATCATGGATAGGCCAGATGAAGAAGGAATAAGAGGTGAATAAGAGTTTATAAGGTGAAAACATAGAAATTCTAATAAAGTACCCACCCAATATGACAACAAGGTTCCTAGTTCCCTATTGGTCACCATTTAAACAATTGAAATAAATCAATCAAATACAATGATAATCAATTTGGAAAGTTGGGACGGAACCACCTACCTCGATTTATTAATAAGAGTTATCCCAATAAGAAACACCAAAAACCGAGCGGCACAACGTCGTCGATCAAGTTTTGGATCTAAATCCTTAAAACAAAAAAAGGTTAATGGTATCAAGATCTTGTAAAATTAGATCTAGATCCCCAATACTGGATCTAGATCTCAACTCATAGGTTTAAATCCATGGAAAACAGTGGAAATATCCCATGAAAAGATCAAGGAAAGATAGAGGAAAGAATGAGAGAAGTAACAGGTTGAAATCCACTTACCAGGAGGATAACATATCCTCAATACAAGCCTTCAATCTTGAGAAAAAGTGTTTGGATCGCCTTGGAATCTCTCCAAGAGGCTTTGGAAACACCTAGAAATTGAAAATCCCGATCCAAGGTCAGAAAATAAGTAAGTCCCAGGGTTCGGGTGGTTTTAAAAAGGATTTTCAGAATTAAAAACCGTGTGCACGGTTTCTTGGACAGTGGCGCACGATTTGTCAATCCATGCACAAACCGCATGGACCTCACTGTCCAAATTTGCATGGTTCGCACGGTTTGGTCACATAGTTTGTCAAACTGTGCGTAAACTGTAACACCCCGAGCTTCCACGATACGCTTCTCATTCAATAATGCAATGGCTTGCATTGTACGCAAGTTCGAGTTCTAACACACCGCAACTAATCAAAGTAGCCGTTATGAATAGTAATAACCACCTTTTAAATTTATAGAAATTTTATATTTCAAAATGGACTTCATTTTTGTATTCCTAATATTGAAATTAGCCTATGTTGAATTTTTTGTAATTTTCCGAGAACTTCCAAATTATTATGAATAGTGAAAAATACTTAAAACAACTTTTTTAATAAAAATAATTAATAGTGATAAATTATACTATTTAGTGGTTTTAAAGTATAATTGGAATATATTTTTATCATTTTATCCAATGGTGGTCATTAGAATTAATTTGACATTGAAATTGGACATAAACAATTGCCAATCTTTTGATATAAATTGTTTCTTAAAAACACGCTATTTGTTGTAACAGCGGGAATTAATTATAAAATTAATTAATACAACTTATATGTTTGGAATTTTGTAAAATAGACATCATTTTTGAATTCGGAATATCAATTATATCTTAGGGTGAAATTTTGGCCTTATTCTGAAAAACTTCAATTTTTGATGAATAGTGAAACCACTAAGTGGTAGTTAAATAACTGATTTTTCGTTTAAATGAAATATTACCACTTCTGTGATTTGATTTTCAAAAATCCGACATACATGGTTGTCATTAAGAAGTAAAATGTGGTTCAATGAGATTAAAATAATTTTTTGGTGAATAGTAACTTTTAAGTTCTTAATCGCGATTAGAGGTAATTAGTGTAGTTTAAGGTACAAATAATGTTTTTATAATATGAGATGAGCATGACACTTTTCCTACTCCTATTGGATGAGTCATGGCCGACCAAGACAACCCATGGGTCAACTTGGGGACCCCATGGAGCCACTTTAGTTAGAAAATGACATAAATACCTTTTATTTAATGTTAAAGTAAAAAATGACACAAACATAAAATGTTTTACTAAAACAATTTTTACGTGGGGTTACACAAGTCCAAATTTTGATTATAAATATTAATTAGAAAGATAAAAAGATTTCATACATCATAGTATTTGTTTTATAATTTTTAGACATTAAATAAATTAAATTATTTATGACATAATTATGATGTGGCGATGACCTCATTATTTAACGATTTAAATAAAATGAGAAGATAATGAAATATCCAAGGCTTACACTTGTCCAAAGCCTATTGGATGAAGATATTTCGAAACCTTATCACCTTAGCCTCGAATTATATAAGTGTGGGACCTTTATAATCCGAAAAGCATTGTGACATAATGTAACATTTCAATCTTTCCAAAAGTGCCCCTCCTCTCCACTTATAAAAGGCCCCCACCTCTCCCACCTCATTTACACTTTCAAGCCATTTGGCTCGGCCAAACTCTGCCCAAATACTCTCCCAACATTCCTCCATTACTCATAGAAGCCTCACTTTGGGCAGAACTCTTCCCAAGGAAGCCTTTGGCTCAAATCAAAAAGAGTTACCCGATTTTGAGGTAATGTCTTTTCTAATGTTGTTTTGTTTTATTTTTCTTCTCCAACCCCCTAAACTCTTTTTATTCAATTCTTTTGTAACAACACCAGTATCCTAAATATACTAGTATGTTGTTATAAGAATTATTCGAGCTACACTTACACACACCTACATCTAATGGTTAAAGAACATACGGTTTCTGTGGATGGCGAATTTCTGCCTCACGAAACGATGATTGTTCAACACTCATATAACACCTTCAAAGGTGGACATTAAGATGTCACTATATTTATATATGATATATAATGTGTTTACGTTTTACTTATGCTTCTGTATTTCTCATTTATGGCTTACTTTATGATTTCCATTATGGGTAAAACGTGATAATTTCATTTTAGGAAGTGCGGACTACCGCCCCCTCAAAGTGATTTGAATCGTTAATGCCATATGTGGGATGTATAAAGGATGGAGTAAATGGTATTATACACTATATTATACTGGAATTATATTATACATTTATATCATTATGAATTAGTTCCATTAAATATGAAATTGAAATGAAAGTAGCGTTCATGCGTACGTACGGCTTACCGTCTCCATGAACGGTGCATTTCATTTCTTACCTCTAAATGTTACGTAATATTACAAATGAATGTATATACTGGATATATAAGATATATATGACATCTAAATCATTAATATAATTCTTTATATAATGGATATTTCACCACATAAACAACTTGTAATTATAAGAAGCTTATTGTTGACTCAAGTTCCAAAGATCGACAAAACGACCGTTATTAACTTAAATAATTACATAATGTTCATATCATTGTAATAAGTGATATAATAAGGATAATGAAATTGAAAATGGTTCTTAATAAGGTATATATTAAATCTAGTTTATTATTCAGGAGGTTAAAGAACGGTTGAGTCAAGTCAGACAAGAGGTAAGGGAACTTCTTAACCCAATTTCCATTCTTTGGGTTAATCTCCTACTTTCAAATTATGTCATGATGTTATTATGTCCTATTTTGTATTTTTACTTTCTTTATGTGTACCTATAGTGAATACACATAATATATCTATTTTATTTTAAAAATTATCTTTTTAAGGACTTCGTCTCAATCTCCTTTCATTGAGGCATATTTTGTTTTATACACAAATTTCTTTTATACGGTGTATAAACCCCTTTGACTTTTACGTTTATTCAAAAGGAATCTTTTTATACGAAGCATTTTTCTAAATGACAAAAGGGAATGTTTTTCTTTCCGTACTTATGCGGCGACAATGACTTCTCCGCCGCCGTGACCATTATTTGAGTTTCGGCTTCCTCTACAAGCCATCATTTTTTTTAATGAAAAATAAATACAAAGTTTTAACTTTCTTTTATTTTGGTATTGAAAATGGTTTTGAAAGGGTTTTTATCATATCAAAGTGTTGTATTGATATCTTGTGATTGAAATGTGGAAATGTTATGTTTCCTTTATGCATGTTTTATGTGATACGATTATGTTATGGTTTATGATATGTTTAAACCTATTCATATGAGGAATGTATTGGACTTAATAAGTGACGGGTGGAGCCCGCTATAGCTCCTCGATGCATCGGTAGGTCTCATGAGACAACTAGACGTGGAATTGGCCGAGGCCCTTTCCCAATTTGATTTATGGTTTTGGCCGAGGCCTTAATCATTTTAGACGTCTTGGCCGAGGCCTTGACAAAATGTTTCAGAATGTCCGGCATTATACATTCCCTCATTATGAAAGTGGTTATTGATATTGCATGTGATTATTCGACCAGTAGAATATCCATGTGAAGAAGTAAATGGCATTATCTCATTTTATTTTTGCCATATTATGTTGATGTTCAAGTTTAAAAGGCTTTTGTTTTAGTTATACATTGCCTTAAATGTTTATGTTTATTTATGAAAGCTTCCGCAATATTGTTATCCTTACTGAGCATCTGAGCTCACCCCTTTCAATGTTTTTATATTTTCCAGGATGTGAAGAAGTATTTTATGAATGACCTGCAGGGATAGTCAGAAGAGGATATGAGTATGGACTATGGAGACTTTGTTATTGTAGTTTTTCACTTTATGATGTAATGTAACGTTTACGAATGTATCTAGTGTTTCCAAGGCTACTAAACTAATCGGTCTTTCGAGACTTGATCTTTTGTGATCATGCCAATGTTACGAAGTAATGCACCGACTCTGGGTAGCTGGGGTCGGGGCGTTACAGTTGGTATCAGAGGCAGTTTAGTACTAACCTTGGAAGCTAGATTTAGATAAACTCTGATTAGAGCACATAGCCCAAAGATAGACTTCGAGGATTAGTATAGAAGAACTTCCTAGAATTTTGGTATTATAGAGATGTTATGACTTTTCCGAGCAATACATCCCTGTCTGGATACGAGCAGGTAGAGGCGGCTCTGGCACAGATGTACCTAGGGGTAAAACCCGAAAACACCGCTTTGAGCTAGACTCGAGCGGGAACTGGTGCACGACAACGGGCCTTGCTGCACTCTTGGTTACGACACTCCCGGGGGATATGCTTAGGATAATTCTCATTTTATTTACAAACCACTATGAAGGGTTATGAGTATATACTTTCTCAAAGAAAACATTTCTTTTTATGATTATGGATTATATCCATAAATAGTTCAATTTATGTTAAGTGTTTTATAAGTATGGAATTATGTATTTTGATTCATAAACTAATCTAGTTTATGCCATTGTTTAGAAATGGCGCCTAGTGGAAGGAATGGAAACCGTATCAATGCACGAACTCCGTGTAGGGATTGCCCTCCTGATCAAGATAATTATTGTGGATCTGGAGATACAACTGGTGTTGATCAACTTATTACCATACTGGGACAACTCACTCAGGTTATGAATAATAACCTTACTCATATGGAGCACCCTGATCCGCAACGTGGAGGATCAATGCTAGATCGTTTCATGAGGCAACAACCACCAACCTTTAATGGGAGTACAAATCCTGTAGTAGCTGAGCAATGGATAAATTCCTTAGAGAAAATATTCCATGCCTTGGGGAGTAGTGAAAGGGAGAAGGTTGTCATGGCAGTTTACCGCCTCATTGGAGATGCCGATCAGTGGTGGTCGCTGATTCAAAACACAAAGGAAGATGATGACGTATCGAATATGGAATGGAGGGAGTTCAAAGATCTTTTCTTAGAAAAATACTTTCCTCGTGACCATCGAGCAGATATGGAAAGGCAATTTCTGAGTCTGAGGCAGAAGGAGGATGAGAATGTCGCAAAGTATGAGGCTAACTTTACAAGGTTAGCGAGGCATGCTGCCGATTATATACGTAACCCAAGGAGTAAGATTGATCGTTTCTTTGATGGGTTAAAACCATTTCTCCGTCGAGCTTTGGTATCACAATCCTTCTCATCATACGAAGATATTGTCTCGTGTGCTATCAAGACAGAAAAGGAATTCTCTAAGTCTTATGACAACAAAGTAAAGCAAGAGAAGAAGAGAACGGTGGAACAAGAAACAGATAAAGGGAAAAAAGGAAAGAAGGATTTTCCATTATGTGATAATTGTGGGAAGAATCACCCTGGTACTTGCCTAAAAGGAATGGGAGTTTGTTATAAATGTGGAGAAAAGGGTCACCAGGCTCGTGATTGTAAGGGAAAGAAAGAGGCTGTCAAAGTTGAATGCTACAATTGTAGAGAAATGGGTCATTATGCAACTGAATGTCCTAAGCGTCAGGGAAACTTACCTCAAAAAAGGCCAAGGGATCAAGGACAATCTTATGCTGTTACTACGGTTGAAGCAGAATAACTAATGTATTGGTGCTTTTGGACTCAAGGATTATATTCTGGTTATAAGAATAATGTAATATATATATATGGATTGTACTGCAGTACTTTTTGATTTCAGTAAGGTTTTAATATGATTAAGGTAATCATATTTTTAGTATGTGACAATAAGAGAAACTTTTCTTTGTTTGGGGAATCTGATGTTACAATTGATTTTGGAATTTAGAGACCTTTTAGAGAAAGTCTGGATGAAGGTATTTTGGATAACTATAAAGGTTGGAGTGGATTAAGTTGAACTGTGGATAGTATTTTTTAAGGTTAAAACATTTATGAAGATTATTTTTGGAATAGTATAGTACTATATTTTTAGGAAAAGGACAACCTGCAGGGTGGGGAATAACCCGTCGCGTCGGACAAAGCTGCAGGAATCGAACCCACAACCATAGTGCGACAAGCCTTTATTTCCTACCACTAGCCTACAGGAAGTCCCTGGTTATTACAAAATAGTTTTACTAATCTAAATGGTATGTGTTAACATTTTGAACCTTATACAATTAGGATAAATAGAATATTTTTGAGTTCTGTTACCATTTGGAGTAAAAGTTGGGTTTGTGGTAAAAATTTATTAACGAATGAAAGTATACATAACAAGTATGTATATTCCCTTACGTTCTTAGTAAATCTCATAAATAAATTCCTCAACATTATAAAAGGTAACTTAAAACAAAAATGTTGTCGGTTAACTTTTCCAACTGGGGATTCAATGACCGTTTAACCAATCACAAGTTTGTGATTTTCTTATGGTTAAACTTTCTCCTAATCCTGTTTTCTATAACTCTCCATCAGACCTTGATGGTTTGTTTTTCTTCCATATCCATATTTTCACAGAATCCTAGAATGGGCTATATCGGGTGACCTTTGTACTTATCCTGCTTTCTTTTAATGTTATATATTTATTAACCTTATTTCCGATGTGGGTTTTCCACAAAGGTATTTTCTATTTTCAACCTTTTATTATCAAAGAAAAATTTCAAATTGCGAGGACGCAATTTATTGAAGGAGGGGAGAATGTAACACCCCGAGCTTCCACGATACGCTTCTCATTCAATAATGCAATAGCTTGCATTGTACGCAAGTTCGAGTTCTAACACACCGCAACTAATCAAAGTAGCCGTTATGAATAGTAATAACCACCTTTTAAATTTATAGAAATTTTATATTTCAAAATGGACTTCATTTTTGTATTCCTAATATTGAAATTAGCCTATGTTGAATTTTTTGTAATTTTCCGAGAACTTCCAAATTATTATGAATAGTGAAAAATACTTAAAACAACTTTTTTAATAAAAATAATTAATAGTGATAAATTATACTATTTAGTGGTTTTAAAGTATAATTGGAATATATTTTTATCATTTTATCCAATGGTGGTCATTAGAATTAATTTGACATTGAAATTGGACATAAACAATTGCCAATCTTTTGATATAAATTGTTTCTTAAAAACACGCTATTTGTTGTAACAGCGGGAATTAATTAATACAACTTATATGTTTGGAATTTTGTAAAATAGACATCATTTTTGAATTCGGAATATCAATTATATCTTAGGGTGAAATTTTGGCCTTATTCTGAAAAACTTCAATTTTTAATGAATAGTGAAACCACTAAGTGGTAGTTAAATAACTGATTTTTCGTTTAAATGAAATATTACCACTTCTGTGATTTGATTTTCAAAAATCCGACATACATGGTTGTCATTAAGAAGTAAAATGTGGTTCAATGAGATTAAAATAATTTTTTGGTGAATAGTAACTTTTAAGTTCTTAATCGCGATTAGAGGTAATTAGTGTAGTTTAAGGTACAAATAATGTTTTTATAATATGAGATGAGCATGACACTTGTCCTACTCCTATTGGATGAGTCATGGCCGACCAAGACAACCCATGGGTCAACTTGGGGACCCCATGGAGCCACTTTAGTTAGAAAATGACATAAATACCTTTTATTTAATGTTAAAGTAAAAAATGACACAAACATAAAATGTTTTACTAAAACAATTTTTACGTGGGGTTACACAAGTCCAAATTTTGATTATAAATATTAATTAGAAAGATAAAAAGATTTCCTACATCATAGTATTTGTTTTATAATTTTTAGACATTAAATAAATTAAATTATTTATGACATAATTATGATGTGGCGATGACCTCATTATTTAACGATTTAAATAAAATGAGAAGATAATGAAAAATCCAAGGCTTACACTTGTCCAAAGCCTATTGGATGAAGATATTTCGAAACCTTATCACCTTATCCTAGAATTATATAAGTGTGGGACCTTTATAATCCGAAAAGCATTGTGAAATAATGTAACATTTCAATCTTTCCAAAAGTGCCCCTCCTCTCCACTTATAAAAGGCCCCCACCTCTCTCACCTCATTTACACTTTCAAGCCATTTGGCTCGGCCAACCTCTGCCCAAATACTCTCCCAACATTCCTCCCTTACTCATAGAAGCCTCACTTTGGGCAGAACTCTTCCCAAGGAAGCCTTTGGCTCAAATCAAAAAGAGTTACCCGATTTTGAGGTAATGTCTTTTCTAATGTTGTTTTGTTTTATTTTTCTTCTCCAACCCCCTAAACTCTTTTTATTCAATTATTTTGTAACAAAACCAGTATCCTCAATATACTAGTATGTTGTTATAAGAATTATTCGAGCTACACTTACACACACCTACATCTAATGGTTAAAGAACATACGGTTTCTGTGGATGGCGAATTTCTGCCTCACGAAACGATGATTATTCAACACTCATATAACACCTTCAAAGGTGGCCATTAAGATGTCACTATATTTATATATGATATATAATGTGTTTATGTTTTACTTATGCTTCTGTATTTCTCATTTATGGCTTACTTTATGATTTCCATTATGGGTAAAACGCGATAATTTCATTTTAGGAAGTGCGGACTACCGCCCCCTCAAAGTGATTTGAATCGTTAATGCCATATGTGGGATGTATAAAGGATGGAGTAAATGGTATTATACACTATATTATACTGGAATTATATTATACATTTATATTATTATGAATTAGTTCCATTAAATATGAAATTGAAATGAAAGTAGCGTTCATGCGTACGTACGGCTTACCGTCTCCATGAACGGTGCATTTCATTTCTTACCTCTAAATGTTACGTAATATTACAAATGAATGTATATACTGGATATATAAGATATATATGACATCTAAATCATTAATATAATTCTGGATATAATGGATATTTCACCACATAAACAACTTGTAATTATAAGAAGCTTATTGTTGACTCAAGTTCCAAAGATCGACAAAACGACCGTTATTAACTTAAATAATTACATAATGTTCATATCATTGTAATAAGTGATATAATAAGGATAATGAAACTGAAAATGGTTCTTAATAAGGTATATATTAACTCTAGTTTATTATTCAGGAGGTTAAAGAACGGTTGAGTCAAGTCAGACAAGAGGTAAGGGAACTTCTTAACCCAATTTCCATTCTTTGGGTTAATCTCCTACTTTCAAATTATGTCATGATGTTATTATGTCCTATTTTGTATTTTTACTTTCTTTATGTGTACCTATAGTGAATACACATAATATATCTATTTTATTTTAAAAATGATCTTTCTAAGGACTTCGTCTCAATCTCCTTTCATTGAGGCATATTTTGTTTTATACACAAATTTCTTTTATACGGTGTATAAACCCCTTTGACTTTTACGTTTATTCAAAAGGAATCTTTTTATACGAAGCATTTTTCTAAACGACAAAAGGGAATGTTTTTCTTTCCGTACTTATGCGGCGACAATGACTTCTCCGCCGCCGTGACCATTATTTGAGTTTCGGCTTCCTCTACAAGCCATTATTTTTTTTAATGAAAAATAAATACAAAGTTTTAACTTTCTTTTATTTTGGTATTGAAAATGGTTTTGAAAGCGTTTTTATCATATCAAAGTGTTGTATTGATATCTTGTGATTGAAATGTGGAAATTTTATGTTTCCTTTATGCATGTTTTATGTGATACGATTATGTTATGGTTTATGATATGTTTAAACCTATTCATATGAGGAATGTATTGGACTTAATAAGTGACGGGTGGAGCCCGCTATAGCTCCTCGATGCATCGGTAGGTCTCATGAGACAACTAGACGTGGAATTGGCCGAGGCCCTTTCCCAATTTGATTTATGGTCTTGGCCGAGGCCTTAATCATTTTAGACGTCTTGGCCGAGGCCTTGACAAAATGTTTCAGAATGTCCGGCATTATACATTCCCTCATTATGAAAGTGGTTATTGATATTGCATGTGATTATTCGACCAGTAGAATATCCATGTGAAGAAGTAAATGGCATTATCTCATTTTATTTTTGCCATATTATGTTGATGTTCAAGTTTAAAAGGCTTTTGTTTTAGTTATACATTGCCTTAAATGTTTATGTTTATTTATGAAAGCTTCCGCAATATTGTTATCCTTACTGAGCATCTGAGCTCACCCCTTTCAATGTTTTAATATTTTCCAGGATGTGAAGAAGTATTTTATGAATGACCTGCAGGGATAGTCAGAAGAGGATATGAGTGTGGACTATGGAGACTTTGTTATTGTAGTTTTTCACTTTATGATGTAATGTAACGTTTACGAATGTATCTAGTGTTTCCAAGGCTACTAAACTAATCGGTCTTTCGAGACTTGATCTTTTGTGATCATGCCAATGTTACGAAGTAATGCACCGACTCTGGGTAGCTGGGGTCGGGGCGTTACAGTTGGTATCAGAGGAAGTTTAGTACTAACCTTGGAAGCTAGATTTAGATAAACTCTGATTAGAGCACATAGCCCAAAGATAGACTTTGAGGATTAGTATAGAAGAACTTCCTAGAATTTTGGTATTATAGAGATGTTATGACTTTTCCGAGCAATACATCCCTGTCTGGATACGAGCAGGTAGAGGCGGCTCTGGCACAGATGTACCTAGGGGTAAAACCCGAAAACACCGCTTTGAGCTAGACTCGAACGGGAACTGGTGCACGACAACGGGCCTTGCTGCACTCTTGGTTACGACACTCCCGGGGGATATGCTTAGGATAATTATCATTTTATTTACAAACCACTATGAAGGGTTATGAGTATATACTTTCTCAAAGAAAACATTTCTTTTTATGATTATGGATTATATCCATAAATAGTTCAATTTATGTTAAGTGTTTTATAAGTATGGAATTATGTATTTTGATTCATAAACTAATCTAGTTTATGCCATTGTTTAGAAATGGCGCCTAGTGGAAGGAATGGAAACCGTATCAATGCACGAACTCCGTGTAGGGATTGCCCTCCTGATCAAGATAATTATTGTGGATCTGGAGATACAACTGGTGCTGATCAACTTATTACCATACTGGGACAACTCACTCAGGTTATGAATAATAACCTTACTCGTATGGAGCACCCTGATCCGCAACGTGGAGGATCAATGCTAGATCGTTTCATGAGGCAACAACCACCAACCTTTAATGGGAGTACAAATCCTATAGTAGCTGAGAAATGGATAAATTCCTTAGAGAAAATATTCCATGCCTTGGGGAGTAGTGAAAGGGAGAAGGTTGTCATGGCAGTTTACCGCCTCACTGGAGATGCCGATCAGTGGTGGTCGCTGATTCAAAACACAAAGGAAGATGATGACGTATCGAATATGGAATGGAGGGAGTTCAAAGATCTTTTCTTAGAAAAATACTTTCCTCGTGACCATCGAGCAGATATGGAAAGGCAATTTCTGAGTCTGAGGCAGAAGGAGGATGAGAATGTCGCAAAGTATGAGGCTAACTTTACAAGGTTAGCGAGGCATGCTGCCGATTATATACGTAACCCAAGGAGTAAGATTGATCGTTTCTTTGATGGGTTAAAACCATTTCTCCGTCGAGCTTTGGTATCACAATCCTTCTCATCATACGAAGATATTGTCTCGTGTGCTATCAAGACAGAAAAGGAATTCTCTAAGTCTTATGACAACAAAGTAAAGCAAGAGAAGAAGAGAACGGTGGAACAAGAGACAGATAAAGGGAAAAAGGGAAAGAAGGATTTTCCATTATGTGATAATTGTGGGAAGAATCACCCTGGTACTTGCCTAAAAGGAATGGGAGTTTGTTATAAATGTGGAGAAAAGGGTCACCAGGCTCGTGATTGTAAGGGAAAGAATGAGGCTGTCAAAGTTGAATGCTACAATTGTAGAGAAATGGGTCATTATGCAAATGAATGTCCTAAGCGTCAGGGAAACTTACCTCAAAAAAGGCCAAGGGATCAAGGACAATCTTATGCTGTTACTACGGTTGAAGCAGAATAACTAATGTATTGGTGCTTTTGGACTCAAGGATTATATTCTGGTTATAAGAATAATGTAATATATATATATGGATTGTACTGCAGTACTTTTTGATTTCAGTAAGGTTTTAATATGATTAAGGTAATCATATTTTTAGTATGTGACAATAAGAGAAACTTTTCTTTGTTTGGGGAATCTGATGTTACAATTGATTTTGGAATTTAGAGACCTTTTAGAGAAAGTCTGGATGAAGGTATTTTGGATAACTATAAAGGTTGGAGTGGATTAAGTTGAACTGTGGATAGTATTGTTTAAGGTTAAAACATTTATGAAGATTATTTTTGGAATAGTATAGTACTATATTTTTAGGAAAAGGACAACCTGCAGGGTGGGGAATAACCCGTCGCGTCGGACAAAGCTGCAGGAATCGAACCCACAACCATAGTGCGACAAGCCTTTATTTCCTACCACTAGCCTACAGGAAGTCCCTGGTTATTACAAAATAGTTTTACTAATCTAAATGGTATGTGTTAACATTTTGAACCTTATACAATTAGGATAAATAGAATATTTTTGAGTTCTGTTACCATTTGGAGTAAAAGTTGGGTTTGTGGTAAAAATTTATTAACGAATGAAAGTATACATAACAAGTATGTATATTCCCTTACGTTCTTAGTAAATCTCATAAATAAATTCCTCAACATTATAAAAGGTAACTTAAAACAAAAATGTTGTCGGTTAACTTTTCCAACTGGGGATTCAATGACCGTTTAACCAATCACAAGTTTGTGATTTTCTTATGGTTAAACTTTCTCCTAATCCTGTTTTCTATAACTCTCCATCAGACCTTGATGGTTTGTTTTTCTTCCATATCCATATTTTCACAGAATCCTAGAATGGGCTATATCGGGTGACCTTTGTACTTATCCTGCTTTCTTTTAATGTTATATATTTATTAACCTTATTTCCGATGTGGGTTTTCCACAAAGGTATTTTCTATTTTCAACCTTTTATTATCAAAGAAAAATTTCAAATTGCGAGGACGCAATTTATTGAAGGAGGGGAGAATGTAACACCCCGAGCTTCCACGATACGCTTCTCATTCAATAATGCAATAGCTTGCATTGTACGCAAGTTCGAGTTCTAACACACCGCAACTAATCAAAGTAGCCGTTATGAATAGTAATAACCACCTTTTAAATTTATAGAAATTTTATATTTCAAAATGGACTTCATTTTTGTATTCCTAATATTGAAATTAGCCTATGTTGAATTTTTTGTAATTTTCCGAGAACTTCCAAATTATTATGAATAGTGAAAAATACTTAAAACAACTTTTTTAATAAAAATAATTAATAGTGATAAATTATACTATTTAGTGGTTTTAAAGTATAATTGGAATATATTTTTATCATTTTATCCAATGGTGGTCATTAGAATTAATTTGACATTGAAATTGGACATAAACAATTGCCAATCTTTTGATATAAATTGTTTCTTAAAAACACGCTATTTGTTGTAACAGCGGGAATTAATTATAAAATTAATTAATACAACTTATATGTTTGGAATTTTGTAAAATAGACATCATTTTTGAATTCGGAATATCAATTATATCTTAGGGTGAAATTTTGGCCTTATTCTGAAAAACTTCAATTTTTAATGAATAGTGAAACCACTAAGTGGTAGTTAAATAACTGATTTTTCGTTTAAATGAAATATTACCACTTCTGTGATTTGATTTTCAAAAATCCGACATACATGGTTGTCATTAAGAATTAAAATGTGGTTCAATGAGATTAAAATAATTTTTTGGTGAATAGTAACTTTTAAGTTCTTAATCGCGATTAGAGGTAATTAGTGTAGTTTAAGGTACAAATAATGTTTTTATAATATGAGATGAGCATGACACTTGTCCTACTCCTATTGGATGAGTCATGGCCGACCAAGACAACCCATGGGTCAACTTGGGGACCCCATGGAGCCACTTTAGTTAGAAAATGACATAAATACCTTTTATTTAATGTTAAAGTAAAAAATGACACAAACATAAAATGTTTTAATAAAACAATTTTTACGTGGGGTTACACAAGTCCAAATTTTGATTATAAATATTAATTAGAAAGATAAAAAGATTTCATACATCATATTATTTGTTTTATAATTTTTAGACATTAAATAAATTAAATTATTTATGACATAATTATGATGTGGCGATGACCTCATTATTTAACGATTTAAATAAAATGAGAAGATAATGAAAAATCCAAGGCTTACACTTGTCCAAAGCCTATTGGATGAAGATATTTCGAAACCTTATCACCTTAGCCTCGAATTATATAAGTTTGGGACCTTTATAATCCGAAAAGCATTGTGAAATAATGTAACATTTCAATCTTTCCAAAAGTGCCCCTCCTCTCCACTTATAAAAGGCCCCCACCTCTCCCACCTCATTTACACTTTCAAGCCATTTGGCTCGGCCAACCTCTGCCCAAATACTCTCCCAACATTCCTCCCTTACTCATAGAAGCCTCACTTTGGGCAGAACTCTTCCCAAGGAAGCCTTTGGCTCAAATCAAAAAGAGTTACCCGATTTTGAGGTAATGTCTTTTCTAATGTTGTTTTGTTTTATTTTTCTTCTCCAACCCCCTAAACTATTTTTATTCAATTCTTTTGTAACAACACCAGTATCCTCAATATACTAGTATGTTGTTATAAGAATTATTCGAGCTACACTTACACACACCTACATCTAATGGTTAAAGAACATACGGTTTCTGTGGATGGCGAATTTCTGCCTCACGAAACGATGATTATTCAACACTCATATAACACCTTCAAAGGTGGTCATTAAGATGTCACTATATTTATATATGATATATAATGTGTTTATGTTTTACTTATGCTTCTGTATTTCTCATTTATGGCTTACTTTATGATTTCCATTATGGGTAAAACGCGATAATTTCATTTTAGGAAGTGCGGACTACCGCCCCCTCAAAGTGATTTGAATCGTTAATGCCATATGTGGGATGTATAAAGGATGGAGTAAATGGTATTATACACTATATTATACTGGAATTATATTATACATTTATATCATTATGAATTAGTTCCATTAAATATGAAATTGAAATGAAAGTAGCGTTCATGCGTACGTACGGCTTACCGTCTCCATGAACGGTGCATTTCATTTCTTACCTCTAAATGTTACGTAATATTACAAATGAATGTATATACTGGATATATAAGATATATATGACATCTAAATCATTAATATAATTCTGGATATAATGGATATTTCACCACATAAACAACTTGTAATTATAAGAAGCTTATTGTTGACTCAAGTTCCAAAGATCGACAAAACGACCGTTATTAACTTAAATAATTACATAATGTTCATATCATTGTAATAAGTGATATAATAAGGATAATGAAATTGAAAATGGTTCTTAATAAGGTATATATTAACTCTAGTTTATTATTCAGGAGGTTAAAGAACGGTTGAGTCAAGTCAGACAAGAGGTAAGGGAACTTCTTAACCCAATTTCCATTCTTTGGGTTAATCTCCTACTTTCAAATTATGTCATGATGTTATTATGTCCTATTTTGTATTTTTACTTTCTTTATGTGTACCTATAGTGAATACACATAATATATCTATTTTATTTTAAAAATGATCTTTTTAAGGACTTCGTCTCAATCTCCTTTCATTGAGGCATATTTTGTTTTATACACAAATTTCTTTTATACGGTGTATAAACCCCTTTGACTTTTACGTTTATTCAAAAGGAATCTTTTTATACGAAGCATTTTTCTAAACGACAAAAGGGAATGTTTTTCTTTCCGTACTTATGCGGCGACAATGACTTCTCCGCCGCCGTGACCATTATTTGAGTTTCGGCTTCCTCTACAAGCCATCATTTTTTTTAATGAAAAATAAATACAAAGTTTTAACTTTCTTTTATTTTGGTATTGAAAATGGTTTTGAAAGCGTTTTTATCATATCAAAGTGTTGTATTGATATCTTGTGATTGAAATGTGGAAATGTTATGTTTCCTTTATGCATGTTTTATGTGATACGATTATGTTATGGTTTATGATATGTTTAAACCTATTCATATGAGGAATGTATTGGACTTAATAAGTGACGGGTGGAGCCCGCTATAGCTCCTCGATGCATCGGTAGGTCTCATGAGACAACTAGACGTGGAATTGGCCGAGGCCCTTTCCCAATTTGATTTATGGTTTTGGCCGAGGCCTTAATCATTTTAGACGTCTTGGCCGAGGCCTTGACAAAATGTTTCAGAATGTCCGGCATTATACATTCCCTCATTATGAAAGTGGTTATTGATATTGCATGTGATTATTCGACCAGTAGAATATCCATGTGAAGAAGTAAATGGCATTATCTCATTTTATTTTTGCCATATTATGTTGATGTTCAAGTTTAAAAGGCTTTTGTTTTAGTTATACATTGCCTTAAATGTTTATGTTTATTTATGAAAGCTTCCGCAATATTGTTATCCTTACTGAGCATCTGAGCTCACCCCTTTCAATGTTTTAATATTTTCCAGGATGTGAAGAAGTATTTTATGAATGACCTGCAGGGATAGTCAGAAGAGGATATGAGTGTGGACTATGGAGACTTTGTTATTGTAGTTTTTCACTTTATGATGTAATGTAACGTTTACGAATGTATCTAGTGTTTCCAAGGCTACTAAACTAATCGGTCTTTCGAGACTTGATCTTTTGTGATCATGCCAATGTTACGAAGTAATGCACCGACTCTGGGTAGCTGGGGTCGGGGCGTTACATAAACCGTGCGTACCTCTCTGTCCAGTTTTACTTTGTTGGCACGGTTTGGTCGCACGGTTTGTCAAACCATGTGCAAACCGTGAACAACTCACCATCTTTTAGTTTTCCTTAAAAGTTCACCCAAACTCACCCCAAGTCACTAATCCAAAATAGCGGTACTTAGAAACAAAAAAAGTACATGAAAACATAACGTGATGTTACAACCTACCCACCATAAGATCTTTCTGTCCCCAGAAATTTTATAAAGAAACATCAACATCAAAAATATGAGGCCACTTCTCTCTCATTAGTGCCTCCCTTTCCCACGTCTCATAAGAATCAGAACCATGCTACCATAGTACACGGACCAGAGGTATTGTTCTCCCATGAAGTACCTTGGTCTCAGAATCAACAACCCTGACTGGTCGTTCAGTCATAGATAAATCTGATTCAATCTCAAGATCACTCCAGCTCAAAACATGAGATGGATCAGAGAGATACTTTTGCAGCTATGATACATGGAACATGTTATGTATCGACGTCATCAGTGTTGGTAGAGCTAGACAATAATCAACTTTCCCTACATGACCAACAACCTTGAAAGGTCCCACAAAATGAGGAGCAAGCTTCCCTTGCCTCCCAAGTCGTCAATGACCTAATCGGGGTGAAACTTTCAAGAACACCTGGTCACCAACTGAGAACTCTAAAGGTCTACGGTGATGATCAGCATAAGACTTGTACCGACATTGAGCTTTCAACATTCTCTGACGAATCAACTAGATCTTAGTTGTCTTCTCTTGGACCAAACTTGGTCCTACCAAGGAACTTTCACCAATCTACGACCAACATAAAAGAAATTTACAAGGATGGTCATAAAATGCCTCAAATGGAGTCATTTTGATCATAGACTGATAAATGTTGTTATAAGAAAACTCAACTAGCCCCAAATGATCATCCCAAAACCCACCAAAGTTGAGAACACATGTGCGGAGAATAACCTCAAGGATATGAATATATCTCTCTATCTTTCCATCTAACTGTGGATGGTAGGCCGTGCTCAAATGGACCTAAGATCCTAGTGCCTCCTAAAGGCCTTTAAAGAAGTGATAAGTAAACTGAGGATCCCAATCAGATACTATAGCAGACGGAACTCTGTGAAAATGAACAATTTCTTTCATATAGATATTTCCCAACTCCTCAACTTTGGTTGTATCTCGAATAGGTATAAAGTGATCTGACTTGGTCAGCCTGTCGATCACAACCCATATCGTGTTATTCTTCCTCTGGGTTTGAGGTAACCCAACCACAAGGTCCATATAGATTTCATCCCACTTCCATGTAGGGACCAGAAGCGGTTGAAGAAAACCTGAAGGTTTTTGGTTCTCGGCTTTCACCTGCTGGCATGTATAGCAACGAGATACAAACTCAGCAGTGTCTCATCTCATATCTGACCACCATAACTATCACCATATGTGAAATAACATCTTCGTGGTTCCTAGGTGCACAACCCACTGAGAGTTATGGCAATCCCCCATCACATCCTTCCTTGCCAATAACGGCACAACGTAACGGTTTCGATAACACAGAACACCATCTTTGGAGAACGACCATTGGGTGTCGGTCTCCTCACTGTAAAGAGAGTCCCTAATGCTATGGAATTCATCATTTAGTTGTTTTTTCTATAGAATTAAGTCGATAAGAACATATGTCAACTGAACACTTTCTAAAGAAACTCCATTCCCCTTCCACTGAACTCCAGTATGCAACTGAGAAAAAAGAGCCATCAAACTCCACTCTTCTGAAGATTCTTTCACAACCTATGATGGAAGTTTCCTTCTTAAATCATCTTCAACTACATTCCCTTTCCCCAGGGTATAGTAAATGTCAAAGTCGAAAGATTGTAGGTACTCCACCCAATGCCTTTGGAAGAGATTCAAATCTTTTTGAGAGAAGATATAACTCAATCTCTTGAGGTCTAAATACACAGTAAACCTTTCCTTATAAACGCAATGTCTCCAACACTTAAGTTCATGCATTACAGCTACAAGTTCAAGGTCATGGGTAGGATAGTTCTTCTAATGAGGCTTAAGCTGATGAGATCCATAGGCAACAACATGATTACCTTACATAAGGACACGTCCCAAACCTTAACACGATGCATCACAGAAGACCACGTAACCTATACCGGCCTCGGGAAGAGTTAACATCGGCATAGTAGTCAAAAGACACTTTATCTCAACAAAAGAACTCTGACATTTATCATTCCAGGAAAACTTCACTCCCTTTCGAGTCAGAGCAGTCATTGGAGAAGCTAAATTTGAGAAGTATTTAACAAATCGGCGATAATATCCTACTAAGCCCAAGAAGATTTGAATATAAAAAACATTTCATGGTTGTCCCCAAGTCATAAAAGCCTTCACCTTCTCAGGATCAACTGATATTTTTTGTTCTGACACGACATGTCCCAAGAATTTCACTTCCTGAATCTAGAAATTTCACTTTGAAAGCTTCGCATAAAGTTGATGATTCCTTAGAAGACTCAGAACTGTTCTTAGATGATGCACATGATCCTCCTAAGACTTGGAGTAGATAATAATGTCATCCACAAAGACTACCATAAAAGTATCTAGATACTCATGGAAAACCCTATTCATCAAATCCATGAAAACTACAGGAGCATTTTTTAGGCCAAAGGGCATAACAAGGTACTCGTAATGGTCATACCTACTCCGAAAAGTAGTCTTATGAATGTCAAATTCTTTTATCCTCAACTGATGGTAACCAGATCGAAGATCAATTTTTAAAAACCACTTTTCCCCTTTCAATTGATCAAACAAATCATCAATTCTTGGTAACAGATATTTGTTCTTTATAGTAACTCGATTGAGCTTTCGATAATCAACACATAAGCGAAGTGAACCATCTTCCTTCTTGGAGAAGAGAACCAGTGATACCCAAGGTGACACACTCAGCCGTATAAAACCTTTCTCAAGAAGATCATATAACTGAGAATTCAGTTCTTTTAGTTCAGCTGGATCCATTCGGTAAGAGGGAATAGAAACAATTTGAGTACCAGGCATTAAGTCAATAGAAAAATCAACCTCCCTTACTAGTGGCAAACCAGAGAAGTCAGAAGGAAACACGTCAGGAAACTCAGCGATGACTGAAGTAAGATCACCACACATTGAATCTCTCTCTAGATAAAAAGTAAACACTGATAAAACTTTCCCTAACTTTGGATAAGAGGGTCTGTCTCGGCTTGACCTTGGGTCCCATTCTCCTTGAAAAACAAGAGGCACACCACTGGGTGTAGTAAGGTAGAACCGTCGAAGATAACAATAAATCTAGGATTTATTGGAAATTATCCAATCCATCCCAAATATGACGTCAAAATATTTCATGTTAAGAACCAAAAAAAATCCAAGAAAGATCAACATCTAATAGAGAGAAAACACAAGCACGACTACGGAGACCCTTCTCTCTCATTATACCAAGGGGTGTAGTAATATCCATCACACAAGAAAAAAGATCCATAGGTAGATTAAGCATATTAACAATATGGGTTGAAATAAATGAGTGAGATGCACCAATATCAAAAAGAGTGGTCACTAAAGATGAACCTATAGTAATGGTACTTCTCACAGTTGCAGGACCTGTATCAGCTACCTCTGGTGACTCTCCCACTGTATAAAGAAGCATTGTTCTGGATGCCTATGGTTGGAACCCTTTTGCACATTAAGCATTTGATTTCCCTGCAGTTTTTGGAGGTGTTGATGATCCTCTTCCACTAAGTGGAGTAGATAAGTGATGGCAGAATCTCGGTAAGTGCCCTAAACATCCGCAGGAGATACAGTTCTTGGGTGCCTTAGTGAAAACCCTTTTAGAATGTCCTGGATTTCCACACTGATAGAAAATAAATGAAGCCCCTATTGGTGCTACCGGAGGTCTAGAATGACTCTGTTGTAGAGAAATACCATGAGAAAAGTCTCACTTCCATTTTCCTTTAAAGGAACTAATTCTACCACTAGGATGAAAAGGAACTCCCTTCATCCCTGACTTTCCTGCCAGGTCCATCTCAACCATCATCTCCCTATCCAGCACATCAGAATAAGTGGGTAGCTTCAGTAAGAAAACTTGAGAATGGATATCTGATCGAAGTCCCAACTCGAATTGTCAAGCCTTCATCTTCTCATTATATATAATCTCAGAAGCAAACTGTACCAACTCAGAAAAGTGATTTGAGTACTCATCCACGGTTTTGTTGTCCTGCTCAAGCTTGAAAAACTCCACAACCTTGACTGACACCATTGATTCTGGATAGAATTGGTTAGTTAAAAGAACCCTAAAGTCTTTCCACTCCAAACCCCCATGTTTACCAGCCATCCCTATCGTGTCCCACCATCTCCTTCTTGGTCCCTCCAGCACGAAGGTGGCATACTTCACCTTGATCACATCAGGTGTCTCCAAGAACCCAAACAAATGTTCAATCTTACTCAACCATTCCTCGTCATGTTGAGGGTCAGTGGAGCCTTTGAAAACTAGTGGCTTCTAGCATAGGAACTCTTGAGAATGATTTTGAAGAATATCACTATGAGGATCTATAGCTGGAGCCTAAACAGGAACTGGAGGTGTTGCTTGTCCTAGAGCTTGGACAGTGCGAACAATCACCTCAACCAGACTCGGATCCACAATAGAACTCGCTTGCTAAGATTCACCAGTAGCCTTTTTTTGGATATGATTCCCACGTCTTCTCATAGGTATGATGCTACACAACAAAAAAAGACATTATATTAACACTCAAATAGAGTAACAAGGAAAACTATTCTTAGTAGAAGGGATAAAAAGATTTAGATTCCACTCTATCCAAATCAAAAGATGGAAAATACTAGAATTAATCCACAAGTCGTATTTCCCTAACCAACCCTAGTGACTTAAGGTTCATTGTGGTGAGAGCTAGTCTGGAACTCAATCACAACTACATCCTAAGTCCTGAAAATAATACTCAAATGCATACTGTCATCAACGCAAGATGCTTAACCATCCTTTGATACCATTTTGTCATGAACCAGCTCAGGTACCCTGGTAACCCGATAACCGAGCCAGCCCTGACATAGCCCGAAGGGCGTTCCCGATCCCCACGGGTCAGCGAATAGCACCTGGCATCACATAACATGCAAGTGGGAATGATTTTTTCCACCAACAATGCTGAATAAAAGAAACAAGACAGTATGCATAACAAAATAAACTCCATTGGGAGTAATGTACCAGAATACAAAGAGGCATAAAAATCCCCAACTACTAAAACCCAAGTACTAAAAAAGGTAAAATAGCCCAAGGTCCCTAAGGATGCAACTAACCAAGACCAAAGATCAACAGCTGGATCCACCTCCAATAGATCCCTTCCCTTTTCTTGAACTTGAAAGAAGAAAGTCTACAAACACCCGAAGGAAAAAGTAGGGTGTTATCCTAATCCTAGTAGGATAACACCAAATATTCCATAACAAATTCCAAATATATATTATCCAAAGAAAAGCTTCCAATTTTAAAGTAAACAAGCTTGGAAATTCATAAGAATATTTTAAACAAAACATGCTATACATTTTCAAATGATGGAAATAAATATTTTAAGTAATGATTTTATAAATTATGGAATGTTTCAAAAATAATGGCTTAAATAAAACATTTATATAAAATAGTTTATATAAATTCATCAGGCATGTAAATCAGTTCAAAAGAATTGGCATACATTTATATCTCAAATATAAATAAACAAGCGAGCAACATGGTCATCTTCCAAAAGGTACGATATTATTAACAAGCTATAGGATTTTTCACTCTCTATGTGAACTCAGAAAAATGTGTATACACACGTCCCTATGACACTGGCCAAAGGAGACTCGTCACCAAATCGTCGGGGATGTGACCTGCCACAAGTATGTTTTAGAATGGTGTTGTAGCATAGAGTGTATCCAAATAACTCACTAAATACCTAAGGATTTCATGTTCTCTTACACTATGGGCGAACTATTTTATGACTTCTTAAAATATGATCATTCCCATTCTCCCATTTCAAAAATTTCAATTCCTTTCCATTTAAAACCAAAACAAGTTTTATTCAAAAACATGCCTTTCCACAAGATAGAACCATTAGGTTTCTATCAAATCATTTTAATCCATTTTCGCCAGTTTTAAATACATTCAAAACCAATTCCATCATTATACAATTTATTTCCACAATTAAATTCAAAAATTTAATTGAAATCATTTCAATAAAATCCACAATTTAAATTAAATAATTTAAATCGGCCAGTTTCCATAAACACACCCAATTCAATGGAATTGGGGTTTCCCAAATTTATATACCAAAACCATTTCAAATATCTCAATTCACTGGAATCGAATTTTTTATCAATTTAATTAAAATAAAATTTGAGCAATTGTATTTAAATCAACAATTGAAATAAATCAAGCAAATACAATTATAATAAATTTTGCAAGTCGGGAAGGAACCACCTACCAAAGTTTATTGATGGGAGTTATCCCAACGAGAAAACCCAAAAACCGAGCGGCGCAACGTCGTCGATCAATTTCTGGATCTAAATCCTTAAAACCAAAAAAAAAAGATCAATGGCGTCAAGATCTTGTAAAACTAGATATAGATCCACAATCCTAGATCTAGATCTCAACTAATAGGTTTAAATCCATGGAAAATGGTGGAAATATCCCATGAAAAGATCAAGGAAAGAATAGAAGAAGTAACAGGTTGAAAACCACTTACTAGGAGGAGAGTGGATCCTCAATCCGAGCCTTCAATATTGAGAAAATGTGTTTGGATCACCTTGGAATCTCTCCAAGGGGATTTAGAAACACTTAGAAATTTCCAAGCCTGAGCCAAGGTCAGAAAATAAGGATGTCCCGGGGTTCGAGTGGTTTTAAAAAGGATTTTTGGAATTAAAAACCACACGCACAGTTTCCTGGATAGTGGAACACGTTTTTCAAACCGTGTGCAAGCCATGCGGACCTCACTGTCCAGATTTGCATGGTCTGCACGGTTTAGTCGCACAGTTTGTCAAACCGTTCATAAACCGTGCATACCTCTCTGTCCAGTTCTGATTTTTTGGCACAATTTGCTCACACAGTTTGTCAAACCATGCGCAAATCGTGCACAACTCAATGTCCTTTAGTTTTCCTGAGAAGTTCACCCAAACGCACCCCAAGTCACTACTCCAAAACAGAGGTACTTAGAAACATCAAAAGTACTTGAAAACATAACATGATGTTACACCTATAGTGGGTTTATTAGGAAAATCACATACCTTACTAAGTATTAATTCTAAAAAATTACTTTTCCTTTATATATCTTTAAATGACTTCCTAACTATTTTAGTTTTCATGAAATTCACACATTTTTTATAAATTTTTCCCATACTAAATAATAATATCATTTTTGACATGCCATGAATTTTATTATAATTTATGTAACCTAGATGATTATGTCATAAATCAAAAGACTCTAGAAAGTGATAAAAAAACATTTATATTTAATTTGAGTAATCCATTATACAAGAGACCCTTTTCGTAACAACCCCAACCCTAGTATCCTAGAGTTAGGGTTTCATTTTTTACATTATCACCGGATAAAAGTGATCACATCTTTAAGTATTGATTAGTTCAATAGTATTGGAAAACAAAATACATTCTTGAATCTCACTTCACATTTGAATAATTAAAATATAATATAGTATTTTCTTAGATAACACTATTATTCCCTCTAATATATCATTTCATATTAATCATAGTAAAGTTATTTTGATCCTAGGGAAATAAAACATAATAAAGGGGTGATCTCAGATTCTTATTAAGGTAATTCATATAGAAAAATATATTATAGAATAAATAAGGCATGAATAATAAGGTAGGAATAAATTATGATCAAATAATTCTATAAAAATAATCAAATAATCTTAAAACTTTTATATTTATATCACAACTACTTAAATAATCACATTGAAATCAATAATTGATTTCATAATGATGGAATACGTAATTTCAGACATCTTAAACTTATTATCAACGCCTTATCCCAAGACATATTATATAAATGGATAAGGCCTATACTAAATGCCCATATTTTTTCTCATGAGACCTATCGATGCATTGATGGGATCTTTGATTCTAGGCCCCACCCATCACTTAATAATTCCCATGCATTCATCATATGAATAAGTAATACAACTTAATATACATTCCTTAATAATCAATAACTATCAATATTAAAAGAACTAATATATAGAATGTCAATATTTCCCACAATTAAAATGATAATAAGTCATACCAAGAAATTTTTTGGATGGTATCATTAGATTATATCATAATTAAACAATAATATTCATTAATCAATGTTGACAAAGATGAAAATACTTTTAGAATATCTCTGTAACATTTGTTATAGAAAATACCCTTTTCATTTTGAAATAACTTATTTAAATTCTAAAAATTCCCAAAAATATTTGGAAAATAAATTTCTTTGTAAAGAACAATGTAAAATATTAAAGGAATATTCAAAATGAATAATAGAATTTTCAATTGGAAAATCTATTCACGCGGTGTATGTTAAAATAAATATTTTGTTGACACCTTCATTAAAAATTGCATCATTTAGGAAATGAAATGAAAATTCATTTTAATTTTTTATAAATATTAAAATACGTGTAAAATTACTATAATAATTCGTAATAGAATATTAAAAACATCATTAAATTTTTTTAAACAAAATATGTACAGAGAATAAAAATATTCTTGACCAAATAGAAAAACAAATTCAGCTTTCCTTAAAAACATTCATTCTGATGTTGGAGTACACAGAGAGAGGAAAATAAGAAGAAACCAATAATTTATAGTAATAAATATAGGAAAATAAAATATATGTAGTTTAATATAGAAATATCATATAATTCCCCCAATTAAAACTTAAACATAAACGATCCCAAATAATGATGAGATTATGAAATAAACCCTTAGCTCAGGTCTGACCTTCTTTGTAAGTTATTTTAACCTCATGTATACTAATTTAAATTTACTTTAAATATATAATAGAACAATATGAATACTTATAATGTAACATACCTGACTCATATGCCACTAAAATAGTGCCTTGAGTCGAGTCGTCACAGGACCTCAAGTGCGCCTCCCCATATTCCAGAGGTTTCTGACTAGCGGCGAGGGTCAGGTAAGTCACTTGGGGAGACTATAAACTATTTAACAGAGTAATCCATAGCAGAAAATAGTATAAGTAGTGGAAAAATATGGAATAACAAATGAACATGCATAACCAATAATTTCCCAAAAACAGGGTACAAAGCACAAATCTAATACAGTTATTACATGCCATACTACTAGTGAAAAATGAGATAAACATGAAAATTCCCCAAATGGGTCCTGACTCTAAGTACAGATCCTCCTCCATGTACATCCTGAGACCAAATCAAAATCCTATTGTAGGTAATTTTCCCTTGTCCTGACCTACAACCAAGAAATTTTCTCAGGTACCCAATGGTGGCCTGAGTAGGGTGTGAGTACAAAACTTTGTAGGCCACCACCAATAGTGTCTATGAAATATCCAGTCTAATAGATAGTGCATTCAAGTACAAAACAAATGGAAGTAAGTAAGGGACATTTTGGGTTCCATTGGTTATCCAAGGTTCACTTAATTCATTCCTATAATTTAACCCAAATTAATTTCTTTTTCCACCTTCATTACTTAATCAATTTTATCACATGTTCCATGGGTTAGACATATACATTATTTACACATGGGTCTAAGGAAAACAATAATTATGCATTAGGGAAAAGTCAAGTACCTATCTCACTAAGGATAAGTATATCAATTAATCACAACACTTACCTTGGAGCCTCAGTCCAAGTACTTTCATTGAATACAACCATTGGGGGTATAGAGAATCTGTCTGACTCCCCAACCTATGCATTATAAGGTAGGTTAGAGCATCAGTCCAACCCTACCCATGGGAGGATCATCTGTCCTTTATCCCACCACCAAGTCATGTGCACATTATTATTTATCTAATTAACAAAATCATACTATAACACAACCAAACATTACTAATGACATTAGAAAATCACAATACATAACAACAATATTGGAATTAATTCTATGGCATAACCCATTAACACATTTACCAATTACAATTCATATTCATTTATTCAAACTACCATTCTCATTCCTTAACCCATTAAGTGTGTTCAACAACCCCCATACTTACCCAATATTCATCAATTACCATATATTAACCCATTTATCCCATTCACCGTTTCACAATCATTTACCCCTTATGAATTTTAGGATCAATTATTATAATACATAGCATAATTACTTCATCACATTCAACTAATTAGGTATGCCCCATAATTTCCCATGTATTAACTCATTCCACATTCGTCCATTCCCTTATAAAATCATTTACATGTTCACAATTCACAAGCCAATTCCAATTTAACATTCTCATAATTTCATATGTACTAGTCCTCTTTAGCATTTCAACATAATTCATATATCATTCGACACAACCCCTTTTAACCTAATTAATCCACTTCAATTCATGCCAAATAACCCTTTATGAAATTACCCAAAAACATAGGCACAAACATAAATATTTCATTTATAACTAAATCAACTAATTAGGAATGTTCTATATGGGCATCAAGTTATCACTCAACAACCCTTCATTTATCGCTACCATTTTCTAGGTACAGGAATGTCGGTGCACCCCATAGGTGGCCCAAAATAGTAAATTCGTCCTTCATGCATCCCATGGGGACCATGAGGGGTTCAAGTAATCATTTAGACACCCAATTTACGAAATCATACTCAAGGTAACCAATACATGACAAGAGAAAGGCAAAATCTCAACACACATGCACAAATCTATAACAAAACTATGGGATATAACTTGTAGACCACCTACCTAGAATATGATGATAAACACACTCTTAATTGAAGAAATAACTCTGGATTCAACAAAACTTTGAAGCCTCAACCTAAAACAAACCAAAAAAGGAGTGTTTTAGGCCTTTAGATGGAGAGAAGGAAGAGATGCAGTCCCTAAACCAAGAAGAGAAGAAAGTGTGGGATTAGCCATACCCAGATCTTCGATCTACAACTGACGGTACCCCAAACAACCAAGAATATAAGAAGAATCAACTTGGAAGATATTTGAATCTTGGCTCATTTCTAGGTTTTAATGGAGGATAAATGGAGTAAATCCTGAGTTGGGTATAAAATCTTGTAATGGCATTTTTGTAATTTTCATAAAGTTTTGGGCCGCATGGTTTACCCACACAGTTTTCCAAACGATATGTAAAACATGTGGATTATACTATCTGAAATCACCATCCCCCCCTCACACAGTTACCTAGTATTCCCGCATGGTTTTCACTAACTGGGAAACATTCCTAGAAACTTTTTTTTCTTCCTCTTTCATGTCTTAAACCCCCATAACACCATCGAGCCTTCACATGAACATGGGGAAACACTTATCTAGCCCAAAAGAAGAGACCAAACTAATATCTAAAAAACATACCTTAAGAAAATTCAGTATCTTATATATAATATCTTATATGATCCACTTACAATATTTAAACACCCTTTTATTAATAATTCTTTTTTAAAGTCATCATTTTTGGGTGTTAATTGTTTCATTTTTCATGTAAGTTTCAGTTAGCTAGTTTCTATCCTTGCATCTTGATCATGGTTACATAATATCTAAAATTTTAATTGTGATATAAATATCATATATATTCATTATATACATATTTGTAATTATCCATGAAATATATTCATGAAAAAATTAATCACATCACTTCATGGAGGTGGTAGTCCACATGTACGCACGAGTGACATTATCATTTTTTAATGGGTGGATGGGTGAGGAGGAAAATGGTATAATGTATTTAAAAAACTATAATTTTGTCATAAATTTCATTTATATTCATTATTTCCATCTTTATAACCATCCAAGTAAAATAGTGATGAAAAACATTACATCACTAAGTGAATACGGTAATGCATACGTACACACGAGCAATGATTTCACTTTATGTTGGATAGAAAAAATGTAAAAAATGGTTGTATCATAATCATAATAACATATAAGTATATTTAATATATTTTATTCATTATTTTAGGATGGTAAAAATACATTTATAGGAATTAAAAGGCGAGGTAAACTTGAAAGAGTCAGTAAGGATGATTACCTCTTCTTTCAAAGACCTCTTTAAAATTAAAACCTTAATCCATATATGATTAGTATTAGGATAGTACCATGAGATATAGAAAAAATGGAATAAATATATGAAGGTATTTGGGTAGGGATTTTATAATCTAGAAGGCTTAGAATTTGTGAATAAGGGAGAAGAGGGGATTCAAATTTTATAAGTGAGGGGATGAGTATGCTTCGGATTACCTAAAGTATTAAATTAATATAAAATAATTTTAAAGTAAAAGTGGAACTAAATTGATAAAATTTAGACAATTTTAGGTTATTTTTTAACCCTTGTATGTTATTTTTAACCCCAGTTAACCCTTTTGACTCTTACCTTGATATCAAAGTTTTTTACTATTTAGGGGCATGAAAGTTACTATAAAGGGAAAATTAACATATAAGTATAAAATTTATGATATTATAGATCATATAGCATTAACTTGAATAATATAATATTTTTATTAGTTTTCAATTATTTAATATAATTTTATTTATCATAAGATACCATTAAAGTCTTTTTTGAGACTATTTACATAGTTTGACTTTAAAGATAACAAGATAGAAATTGAATTAGAATAAAAACTTTTAATAAATAAAAAATATGTAATATTAATTTAAAAAAAATATTAGAAAACAAAAATTAATCAAATTTTATTACATTTAATATTTTTAAAATCATTTATTCGATTTTTCTTTGACTTGAATAAGAATTGTATCGGTGCTGCATAAGAATTTTTGGTAATTGTTACATAAATAAAAATTAAAAATAATTTACCATGATAGAAAATTCATTTAATTTTAAAATAACCACTTATAAATAAACATAACCTCTTTTTATACCTATGAAATTTTTTTAGAGATATTGAAACAAAGAGAGTGACATTTTGTATCTATTCATTACTTAAAATAATATTAATTTCATTATAAAAGTAAAGTGGCAAGGAATTTCAAAAAAAAAATTAATGTAATATTATTAAGGTCTAAAGGAACCTATCCAATGAAATAAATTAATATTTTTTTTAGATTTTTAGGCATTATACCATAGTTTTAACCCTAGTTTACATGTTTTACTCTTATTGAGGTGACAAATATTTATCATGGTTACTATTTATAATGACCAAAAATAAAAGGGACTATTTAACAAAGTTGAACCTCCTAATTCCAAATATGGAATTAATTTTTTAAGATTAAATTTCTAGGGAGGGTAGAAATCCTTTTTAAAATAAGCACACAAAATTCAATGAAAACTATTTTTTGAGAAATAATTTTTCAAACATAAAACAAAATTTATTATAATATCATGCATAGAAAAATACAGTAGATTAATGTTTAAAAAATTATTGAATATTTAATCTATAAATTTTATTAAAATGATCCATAAATATTTATTAATTTAATTTATTGAGATAAAAACACATTGTGTGCACCAAAATAGTTTTTCAAAAAAACACCTCCTTTTTACTTTTAGATGATTTTAACAACTGATAACCAATGAATTAATTTTATATATGTGTAAATAATAATTTTTCATAATTTAGTTATATATATTCATAATATTCAATCCAACAGCTATGAGATAACTATCACATAATAATTCAATAGTATATCATCGTTTGTTTAAACTCAGTGTTGTGTGTAAAGCAAGTTATCAAAAATATTAAATCTATTTAAAGAAAATATATCATTAAATATAAGGCTATTATATTTTACCCCTGATAATAATTTCACCCTTGAAATTACATCACTTCACTACAAACAAATTAGGTTACCTCTACCTCATCATATCCTCAGGTTCTCACATACTTTCCCAAAATTTATGGTTTCGCCATAAAACTTTGACCAGGCTAGTAGTCTTATTCCATATAAATTTTTTTATTTGATCTAGAATATTTATTGGTTACTCCTTATAAGATAGATCTTTATCCAGTGGTATGAACTTTGAGTTCAGTACATGTGAAGTATCAGGCATGTACTTTCCCATGAGAGATACATATAACACGTCATGAACTTGAGAGAGATTCTGTGGAAGTACCAAGCAATAAGCTTCCATTCGGATACAATTAAGAATTTATAAGGGATATTATATATCTAGGTTCATCTTTCACTTATTTCCAAGTATCATAACCTTATTTCAAGGTTATATTCATAGTATTACATTGACACTAAGTTTAAACTCTGTATCTCACTGATGAATGATATAATAAATTTTCTATGGGGTCTAAGCATCCTTGATGTGCTACTAAATGTCTCTAATATTTTATTATATTTCCTTAGATAGATCAAGTCACAATAGCTTTATTTCTCCAACTTAATCCCAACACATTGGATTTATTCACTTATTTCTATAAAAGGATTTATAAGGATCCATCTTACTTCTTGAGTGAAATCTATTATTATAAGATAATTCCAAAAAAGGAAGGTGTTGATCCCAACCACCTTTAAATTCCATAGAGTATTCTATAAACATATCTTCTAGAGTTTTAATGGTCCTATCAAACTTACTATCTATCTAATGATCATAAGAAGTACTAAAACTCAATTCTGTATATAGATCATATTGAGTACTTATCTAGTAGTTTGAGGTAAACCTCAGATCCAGATAAGATAAATTGATAGTGGTAATCCATACAGTCTTACCACTTATTTAATGTATAATTGAGTAATTTGATCAATAGATAAATATTATCTAATGGAAATAAAATATTATGATTTCATAAGGTGTCCGACTATAATCTAAAAATAATTATGTCCTTTCGGTGTTTTAGGGAGTACAATGATGAAATCCATGGGTATGTTTTCCCATTTTTGTTCAGGTATGGGTAATGGTTATAACATCAGCTTAGATTTATGTCTCTCAGCCTTAAATTAATAACATACCATGCATTACGATACATATTCTAAAATATCTATTTTCATGTTATCCCTATATAAATAATCATTCAGATCTTTATACATCTTTGTACTTCTAGGATGAATAGAGAATGATGAATTATAAGGTTCATCTAACAGATCCTTCTTCAATTATAATATTTATGGGACACATATTTTTTTCCTAAACCATTTCATTCTATCAAGATCATAGTTTAACTCAGGAACATTCCATGCTTTCTTATATAATTCCACATCTTCTATTTATGCCTTCTTAATCATCTTATGGATGGATAGTTGAACATTATTTTTAGAAAGATACAATTTTCCCCTTTCCTCATGATTTCAACATCTATATTCTTTAAATTGATAAATACTGGATCTCTTTCAATCATCATCATGGAAGAACTATTATGGTATTTCTGACTCTGTGCATCATCCACATTATTTTCCTTAATAGGGTGGTAAAATATTGAGCAGTCATACTCTTTGATCAACTACCACTATATTATCTAGTTTATATTAAACTCTTCTTATGTGAATATATATTTAATGATTTTATTATCAGTATATATATATATCACACCTTTCACCATATAGATAATTCCTCCATATCTTCAATAAAAAAATTACCACTGTTGGTTCCAAATCATCAGTCAGGTAATTTTTCTAATAAATTTTTAATTGTAAAGAGGTATAATCTATCACCGTATCATTTGGCATGAGGAAGAATCATAGTAACTTATTTTATGAATCACTACAAATTATAAACCTTTATCCATTATAGGGTATTATAAATAAATACACACTAACTAAACTTCTCTTCAGTTAGTTGAAATTATCCTCTCATTCATCTATTCACAATAACTTGGATCCCTTCAAGGTTTACTTGGTTAGTGGATTTGATATCCATGATAAATTTCTCACAAAATGTAGATAGTGTCCTACAACCCAAAAAAACAACAAATCATAGTCATCATGGTTGTTCTAGTACATTTTTTAATAACTTCTATATTTGAGGATCCACTAATATACCATCACTTGAAATTATATGACCAAATAATACGACTTTCTATAGAAAAAATTTACACTTGGTAAAATTAGTATATATCTTATCATTCCTTAGGGTCTTCAGTATAATCCTCAGATGTTATTCATGGTCTTCCTTT
Source organism: Viscum album (assembly GCA_963277665.1). Taxonomy (NCBI): domain Eukaryota; kingdom Viridiplantae; phylum Streptophyta; class Magnoliopsida; order Santalales; family Viscaceae; genus Viscum; species Viscum album. The sequence continues at coordinate 633,520,979 of OY728146.1, read as the reverse complement.
ATATTTGAATATATAATAATATCATCTATAGATAAAACCAAAAACTGATCATGGTAATATATAAAGACTTTATTCATTAAATCTATTAATATAACAAGAACATTGGGAAGTCCATATGGAATTACTATAAATTCATAATGATTGTACCTCGTATGAAAGTTTGTCTTAGGTTTATTATCCTTCTTGACCCATGGATTATGTTATCTGGATCATAAATCAATCTTCAAAAAATATTGATCTCCTTATAATTGAACAAATAGATTATAGATATAAGGTATAAGATACTTTTTCTTAATAGAGATATTTTCAAGTTCTCGATAATCAATACAAAGGCACATTGACACATATTTATTCTTAAAAACATATATGAACCCCATGGTGAAGCACAATTCCAAAAAAATCCCTTATCTAGATTATCCTAGAGTTTCTTCTTTAATTTCTCTAACTTAATCAGGTTCATTCTATATGGAGACTTTTAAATAGGTGTAGCATCAGGTATTAGTTTTATGGAAAAATAAACCTCATGATTATGGGGAAGACTACACTACTACAGATTTTGTTTTATATCATTCTAGTATTTATCAGTGCTAGCTACAAGTTATCATAAAGGCCAGCTTTATCACTAATATAAAAAGTACAGATAAAGGGGGTCAATATCAACACTAAAAAAGAGCTAATAAAGTGGGGTCTTTGTCAATGCTAAAAAATACAGACAAAGGCTTCCATTATTAGTGTTTTTTGATGGCACTAATAATGTGGTCACTTTATTAGCGATGATAAAAAAAGCACTGATAAAGGAGGAGCCTTTATGATCACTTGTTAAAAAGCGCTGATAAAGGGTGGCCTTTATTAGCACTAAAAAGAAGTGATGACAAAGGGTGGCCTTTATCAGCACTAAAAAGAAGTGCCGATAAAGGATCTCCTTTACCAATTATTTTTTCTAGCACTGATAAATAGAATATTTCATAAAAAAAATATGTCATTAATAATAATATATAAATATATAAATATGTTTATATTGATATAAATATAATATATTTTGTTAAATATTATTTATAGAAGACTAAATATGCATTTACACACAATATATAAGATATTTAGTAAAAATTGATTATAAAATAAATAAACAAATATTAATTAATAATTTTATATTTATTATTTAGTAATATCCATTTAATAACAATAAGATGATATAAAAATTAAATAAATGAATGAACAAACTTAGATAAATTTAAAACATGACTTGAACATCAAATGACTATAACTTTTGATCAGGGTGTCCATTTGAGCTCTACTGCACATTGAAACCTATAAAGTGATCTATATAGTGTTGACCAAGGGGCCCCAGTCACTATTTTTTTGAGGTTAGAAAAGGACTAGAAGGCCTCCAAAACTGAGTTTTTAGTTGGGATGCCCTAATTTTTTCATATTCAATGGGATTTCAACTTTTATTAAGATACTATTTTGTTATTTTTTAGGGGAGAATAAATTTATCCTCAAGGCTTACATACATATAGATATTATGGTTTTTAAATTTTATCATTTTTCATTGTGTAGTTTTATTTATAATTAAATATATATATTTTTTCTTATATTTACTTATAATAAATCAATTTTATATTTTCACATTTAAACCTATTTACATATAAACGTATTTTTAAATATATAAACCATATGAAAATAAATATTTATTGTTCATTTTATTTAAAATAAAAAATTGTCCATTTTACTTACCTTATAAAAATGAATTAATATATATATATATATATATATATATTCACACACCTAAGTAATGTTTATATATAAACATGTGTGTGTCAATAAAAAATATTTATTTATGTGTATATTATAATATATGTAAATAAATACATATATGTAAATATTTTTGTGTATAAGTGAGAAAAATAATTGTGTACATTTGTATGTAAATATGTGTATGTATTATGTATATGTATCATATATAAATGTATTTTTATAAATCTATCATTATCATTAAATACAGTATATAAATGTATTTATAGTAAATATTTATAAATACATTCTAAAAAAATTGTATCTAGATATACAATTATATTTAAATATGTATAAATATATATGTAAATATATAGACATATAAATATATATGTAATGTATAAAATTTATATCTAAATATCAAATATAAATACATATTTAAAAATTTTATTTAAAAATAATTATATAAATAATATGGAATTATTTATTATCTATTTTATTTTAAACAATATCAAACCATTTTTTTATATTACAAAAATATAGGAATATATTTATACTTATAAAAATGTATATATAATGTTTATATATTTACATACGTGGACATATTAATAAACAAATATATATTTATATTTATATCCTAATATTTTTACATGAATATTAATATATAATATATTTAAATAAATTTAAGTATATATATATATATATATATATATCACACACACACACATGAGCACACACACACAGAAGCATATATTTTATAAATGCATTTAAAAACAATTATATATATATAAGATATATGTAAATATATATAAATAAATAGAAATATTGTAAAGTGTAGAATAAAACAAGGTAGGTCAGTGGTAAAGGGGTCTGCATGGTAGAAGGAAGGTCACAGGTTCGAGTCTTGGCATGCCTGGGTGGGTGATTTGATTTCTAGCACTAAACAAGGGGGGTCGTGAGTGTTGTTAAAGGGATAGGGGTGCATGAGAGTGGGTGTGAGGAAGTTTGGGGGAATGGATAGTATTGATAATGGGGGTTAATGAGCTCTGATAAAGGGGGTCGCGTAAAAAAATCAAATTTTATCTTCACTAGATAAAAAAAGTACTGATAAAGTCACGCATTATCAGTGTTAAAAAAAGCATTAATATAGGGTTCCTTTATTAATTATTTTTTAGCTTAACTAAAGACACCATTTATCAGTTCTAAAAAATAGCAGATAAATGGACCCTTTATCAGTGCTAAAAAAGCACTGATAAAGGCCCCCTTTTTAAACACTTTTTTCAAGTGCTATTAAAGGGTGACTTTTAACATTGCTTAGGTAGTCGACACTTTCTTATCACTAATAAACCCTCTTTCTAATGAGGGTAAAATTGTGTTGTATATTAGTTTTGGGTAAGTCCTTGGGAAATACATCAGTATATTCCTAAACAATAGGCAATTTTTTTATGTTGAGTTTCTTCCCAACAATTTTTAGATAAATATCCCTCAGTAATAGGTAGTTAAACCCATATTATATAAGTATTTTTCATTGGGATTAGGTTGATTTATAATATCAAATGTAACTTCCCTTCCTCAAAAATTGATATTCATTCTATATTAATAGAGCTAATACATGCCCATGATTACATCAAATTCAACTATAGGAAGTATAAAAAGATTATATGAAGCAAATTCCCAAAATCTTCTATTAGAGATGAGCTATAGACTTGAGATGTGATCATCTTACCATTGGTATTTTTTAATACCAAATCAATATATAATCACTGAGTTGGTGATGTGATACCCTTAGAAAATTATTTAGATATAAAAGAGTGGGTAGAACCTGAATCAAATTAAACATTTTCAATCCCAAAGTGGATAATAATTATAGATTTCACCGCATTAATTGTAATTTCAACTTCGGATATAATATTTGCATAAGCTTATCCTTATCCCCTTTGGATAATCTGTGGTAAGTTACCTTAATGTTTGGTGAATTGGTTAGAATATTTCCCTTCTACTTATAGTTAAAGCATCTTACTTTAATGGATTCTTCTTTACCCTTGAATTCATGATCATGATGGAATTTCTCTCCAAACTTGATGAAAACTTTTATTTTCATTAAGCATGTACCAGGGTGTTTCTTTCCACAAGTATCACATGTGGAAATTACCCATTCTATTCATCCCCTTGTCCATTTTTTAATTCAATAGGTTCTCAATCATCATATTCTTCTCTTTCTTTCCTTCGAAGTCATGTGATTTGGATAATTATTTCTCCATATTGATAGCATATGATACTATATCCTCAAATAATGAGAATGTTAGTGAGACTATTTCCATTTGAAGGATTGGATTTATCCCATTAAAAAAATAGTCAACATTACTCTTTGGATTACATATGCAGTATGTATCATGATTTTCTAGCCTTGTAAGTTGGTTTAATACATAGCAACATTTTCCTCTTCCCTTTATCTTAGAATTGGAAATTTTATCTCAATATCCACTTGTTTCTTGAGAGGATATATATTTTCCAATAAAATTAATTTAAAATACTTCCACTCTATGCTCGATATTTCTTCCACATCCTTAGTGTTTTGAATCAATGGCCATTATTTATATGCATCCCTTGTGAGATGATAAACAATCATGATAATATTCCCTCTTTCATTACTTCCCAAAAAGAGAAATATCTTTTCTAAGGAACTTATCCATTGTTCAGATACTAATGGATTTATGATTTCGTTGAATGATGGAGGCTATTATCACATGAAAGGGTCTAACATTGTTACACGGAGTTTGGATCAGTAGGATGCTCTATACATGAAAGGTTATTGGTCATAACCTAAGTCATCCACCCCAATATACTTAGAATTCATTCATCTCCAACTCTAGATCTAGCTACAGCTTCATTATCTTTCCCAAGAGGGAAATACCTACATAGATTATCTGCATTGATGTAGTTTTCATTACTTCTGCTAGGTTCCATTTCTAAATATTTCAAAATATTTCAAAATGTTTTGTAAGGAGCATGTGAATCAACCAAATAATATCCCCTAGGAGTGTCTAGATAAGTTTACAGTCTCAGGTCCACTCATCATGAACATATATCGATCGAGTTAATACTCAATCCACCCCTTTCAAAGTTTTTACCCTTAGGGTAATTTGTGTCACAACCACATCCACATTCTAGTATCCATACATGGATGTTTTTTCTAGGAGATCCATATGATTTCTAGTTTACCAAAGCTTCATGATATTTACCTACAATTATGGTAATATATTAATTTTTTTAGTATGGTTATAATAGATTTATAGGAAGTATAATAATAAATAAACTTAAAATAGTTGGTTAGGATGATTACCTATTCTTTGAGAGACCTCCTTTTTAATACACCTTAAACCTTGAAATATTGGTATTAAGAGAATTCCAGGGGATATATGATTAAGTGAATGAATATAAGAAGGAATTAGTGTAGTATATGGATGATCTGTAAGGCTCAAACATTGTAAATACGGTAGAAGAGTATGTGTACTTTTATATGTGAGGGAAGGGGTACCCTTGGAATTACCTAAAGTATTAAATTAATATAAATTAATTTTCAAGTTAAAATGGAAATAAAGAGTTATATTTAAAATATAGGATGATTATGAGTCTAAATCCTCTCATGAAATAAATTTATACAAGTTTATGTGATTTTTTTACCCTTATCTCTTAGTTTTAACCCTTGTAAACCCTTTTGATGCTAACCACAATATCAAAGCTTTTTAATATTTAGGGGACATGAAATTTATTATAAAATAAAAATTGAAACATAAGTGGGAAAAGTATTATATTCTAGACCATATCTTATTTACTTTTCTAATTATATGATTAATTTTAATGCATTTAGTAGTATATTATTTAGCATAAGATAACATTAATGTCATTTTTGGGTCTATTCACATAGGTTGGATTTGAAGATAACAAGATAGGAATGGAATTAAAATAAAAACTATTAAAACATCACTAATATGTTTTATTTATCTAAAAAAAATGGAACACAACAATTCATCCAAATTTTATTACTTTTAATATTTTTTAAATCGTTTTTTTATTTTTATATTACTTGAACAACCACTATATTGGCATTACATAATAATTTATGGTAATTATTTCATCACTAAAAATTAAAAATAATTTACCATGATAAAAAAATTTATTAATATTTAAAATAACGATTTATAATTTAACAAAAAATCTTTTATCCCTATGAAAAAATATTAGGAAAATTAAAACAAAGATAGTGGCATTTTTTATATTTTCTCCACTTAAAGTAATATTAAGGTCATTATCAAAGGAATGTGGAAAGAAATTTCCAAAACATAAAATTTAATATTCTAAAGGTTGAAAGAAACTTACCCAATGAAATAAATTGAAGTGTTTTGGATATTTCTAGGCCCTACCCTAGAGTTTCAACCATATTTTACCCATTTATCCCTTATCTAACTAACAAATATTTACCATGGTTACTATTTATAATGACCAAAAAATAAAAGGGTCTTATTTACCAAATTTAAACCACCTAATTCCAAATATGGAATCTATTTTTCAAATTAAAATTTTTATAAGTGAAGAAAATTCATTTTAAAATAATAACGCAAAAAACAATGAAAACTATTTTTAGAAAACATGTGTTTTTAATAATAATACTATATTTATTCTTATACCATGTCTAGTAAAAAACATTATATGAATGGTAATTTTTTTGAATATATATTCTATACATTTCATTAAAATTATTCATCAATGGTGATTAATTTAATTTATTAAGATAAAAACACATAGCATGCATAAAAAGTTTTTCAAAAAAACATCTCCTTTTTTACTTTCAGGTGATTTTATAAATTGATAACCAATTAATTAATTATTTAAATGTGTAAATAATAATTTTCATAATTTAGTTAGGCTTATCCATAACCTCTAATTCAACATCTAGGCGATAAATATCATATGATAATTCAAAATTATATCGTGGTTCTTTTAAACCTGATGTTGCATGTGAAGTTAAGTATTAAGGAAATTCAATTTATTTAAAAAAAATATACTATAAAATCATATAGTGATACACTTTCCAAAAAATATACCACCTCTGTATAGATAAAATTTATGTATCCCAAATACAATCTTAAACTCATTCTTGTTTAATAAGCTCCTCGAAACAAGTTCCTATTAACTTCATCTACATATATGAAAACATTTAGAGTAATAATACTTTCCTAGATAAACTCAAGATCAAAAAAATCCTTCCCTTAAACATTTATACTTTAATAGTTTCTCATATGTATAGATATCACATCTATGATTAATTACATCCTCCTGAAGAGATATTTACTCTTCCACACATTTAATGTAACACTAGAACTGATCCACCAAGAAGTGTTTCCTCGACCACATTATCTATGATAATCAAGGCCAAAAAGTGATACTTTAGAGTGTTGTTTTCATATTACTTCTTACATAGATGACCATTCCATTTTAGGTGTCTCATATTTCCATAGAAGTAGTCTGACACTTTCTTCTTCTTGAATTGTACATTTCCTTTTAAAGGATGATTTTGATGTTTTTTCACATTTGATTAACTAGATAGACCCACTATATAGAAACCAATATGTTTAGTGGCATGAACCATTAAAATTTTTCAAATAGTATTTTTGAGATGGGTAACTAAGAGGTTGTAAAGTTTTTAGCATCTCATATTCTTGATAATAATATATTAAAATATATATATATTTTTAGTCAATGCATGTGTGTAGATAATTTGTTACCATTTCCTCCTAAATGGATATTTAGATAGGAAAATTGATGCTATGGTTACATTTGGAATATGGGATTTCTCTTGGAGGGGTGTTATTTTTTCGCACCCAGTGTCCTAGGATTACCCATTTTCGATGTGTGGTTGAAGAAAATTAATTAATTTCTAATTAATTAAATTTGATATCAAGTGAACAAATTTCTCCTATTAAATCCATGTTATTATTTATCTCTAGGGCTATCTATTTTTTTGTTTAAATAAATCATGATGATATAGAGAGAGGATATATCGAATCTTGGAGAAATCAACACCAAATTGAAGGAACGAGGCCCGATCCGTGACTATATTGATAGTTAAATCATATAGAGATGATAAAAGGAATCATGGAATCAAAAATGGATTGAAGAGATGGTATTTATGCCATGAGGTAGGTATTTTTCCTTTATATTCATGCCTCATTATTCTTTTATATTAGTTCATTGAAATTCCATTTTAAATTTTGTGTTATCATACCAATTGTTATGAATTTTCTGACATATTTCATCATCTAGATCATTATTTGGAAGTCTTACTTCTGAATATAAAATATATTTGGTTTAAATATTACTTATAATATCTTCCTTAAATTATCAACATGTTTTTTACCATGGATATTCTTATTTCCCCCACATTATTCATGGTGTGTGTTCTATATGGTTATTATAGTGTCTGATATTCACACCGACCATATTTTATCAACTCTTCTCCTATCATGTGTAGCAAACGATCACCCCCAACCTTTGAACTGGTCGGTGGTTTAACCTAGGCTGATCAAGAAGGTATTTCGATTAGTGTTCATTAGTTGAAGAGATTATATGAGAATCAAAATATAAATAAGTGACTTTGGGTTATCTTAGAAAAGATTTGGTTGAGGGTCCATGCCGATTCCATGGGAGAAGGATGAAAATGATGAATTGACTACTGGGAAGGACCTTAGTGATCCTAGATTTATATGGGTGACACAATAGAATATTCAGAGTTTATTTAAGGTGGTGATAACATGGAAATTGTATGACTCTTTAAATCTTGGTAAAGAACATGGCTACATATTATGTAGTTCAAAATATCACATGTTGTGTACCTCATTGACTGTGGTGCTAGGGTTTTGAAAAATTATAACAACATGTGGTATAGATTCAAATTTCATGTAGTATAGAATTTTGGGAAGCTGAGTACACACCTTTCTACATGGAGTGCAGTCTTAGTACACACCTTGTATATCTAACATGACTCTACTAACAGATGTTGCACACTAAGTACTCACATAGGCATTACACACCATATACTTCCATAGAGACATTGTGTACCACGAGATAACATGGACCCATATATTATGGATGAATGTTGAGTACCTTGTTGGTATCACATTCCATGTACATCTTAGTACACACTGTATTGATTGACTTTACACTCCTTGTGAAGAACATACTAGTGCATGATTAGGCTTCCCCAAAAAGACTACACATCATGTTCCCCTATAGCACATGTTGTGTTTTTTATGACCTTAGTTTTTTTTATATATTCTTTATCGGTACTTGGATTTGGATATGAAAGTGGTTTATCTCGAGTTTTTTTCCCTATAGGATGTAATGAAATACTTTTCTTTATCATCAGAGGTGATACGGGAGTTAATATAAGTATTATAGTCTTCCTAGCTCCATAGGATCATCGATTGGGTTTGGGAGAGATGGTCAAAACATTTATGGAGTAGGAATCCTGTTAACATCCTATAAATGATGGTTCATGGGTCCCCCACATTCATCCTGAGATTTGGAACTCCCCAATATACTTGGGGCATGAGTCCATTATATCAGCATGGCGTCAATACTCCCTTGTTTCCGATGAGGTCTGAGTCACCAACACACATATGATAGATTTCAATACTCCCCCACATGCTTAGGACATTGGTATTATATCTATAGAGTTAAGACACACCTCATCTGATATGTATTAGTTGATGAGGTGAAGGTCATTTATTTATGAAGTTAGGAATTTCATTATCTATTTTTTGCTATGCAAAAAGGTGTAAGTCCTCTATCTGTGGAGTTATGTTTCCCCTCATCTATTATGTGCTACTAGATAAGGCATGGGTCCTCCATTATAATTTCTAAGAGGTGACATGGGTTTTTTCATAATGAGATAGTAGTGATGGTGAGATTTAGTACTTCATTGAACAATATATATCCTTAGTGAATTTTTGGACCCCCTTATAGGTTTCAAGAATAGTAACATGATAATGGTGGATATTAATGTGTGATACTGCCTTGATTTATGTTTATACCTCAGTGAAGAGAATGTTCCCCATGAAATATTTTATTTTCAGTGTGAAAGGAATTCTTAGTGGATCAATTACTTTGAGACTTATGACCCCTAAAACACCCCCTTAGTTTATTTCAAGATGTGATGTATAATAGGGCTATCAAATTCCGTATTTGTGGGTTTTTTGGTATCTAATAATCCCAATTTTTTTCTAAGATACTACCTTTTAGGATTAGATCTAAGATGAATAGGGATTATCTTCATACCTAAGACCTCTAGTTATAGATAAGATCTAGATATTTCCTTGTCTTAGTATTAGCTTCCTTATTTTATTGGTGTTTGAGATGACTTATTTCTTATCTTTCCATTATAGTTTTAGGGTTTCATATTAATGATTTATATATCCACCCATTTATAGGATTTTTTCCTACACATGTTTTCATTATGTTGATGGTGCACAGTTTTGAGATGGTCTTGGTGGGCATGGAGATAGTGTGGCTTGTTTTAATCTAATACCTAGTGATGCTTAGTGGCACATAGTGGAGTAGGGTGGTTTTTTGCGGTAATATTGAATGTTTCAAAGAGATATAAATATAGGATTATATGCAACATGGGGGATCTTTCCAATTTCTTGCGCTTATTAGATTCAGAATCTTTTCATACATACAATTCCTATGGTATTTGAATTTGTGGAAATGTGTTTTTATTTGATGTAAAATTCATGTGTTGTATGTATTTTAGTTGTTTAAATATATACTCTTAGTGTTGAATTCTTTTTATATATTGGATATATGTTTATATTATAGGTTGATATAGGCTAAAAAATCTTATATTTTGTGTTATTCCTACTCAATGATAGGTATCATCCCTTATCCTATTTGATACAAGCTTATGGTGGCACACTCAGATTAGCATCAGTGGGGGATTGGAGGTTCGAGTCATGTCAAAGTGGTATTAGAGTGGTTGAGTACTAAGGATATAGTCTATAGTTGGTAGTCATGAGAGGAATTGTTTTGTTAATTTAGGGAAATGATATTAATGGATCTTGAGTTAATTTTCTAGACTAGGTAGACCATTGTTGGTGTGGTGGTTGACATATCCTTTTTCCATGACTATGATAATATGTTAGTCAACCCATAGCTCAAATACATCATTTTTATTATAAAAAATTTTGTACATTCATCATATAGTAGTTAGTTGTGATCTGTCATCTCCCCCATATCATCTCAACCATATATATTCTAATACTTATGGGTTTATCCTACAAAATTAAGGGACTTTCCCACTAATAGATAGTTTTTTGTATAGGTAGTTTCATGATGATACCATTCCTATATTTGAACCTATCACTACCAGTTAGTGACTAATGAGGTATTGTTTCAGAGACTCAGTCAAGAGATATACTTTCCCTGTGATCTAAGGTAACTTCTCTCATCTTTATTCTTAGTTCGGTATTTCTCATAGAGTGGATGGTTATTCCTACTATGTTAAATGATAATACCTATAGGTTGGATATACTATGTGTGGGCTAATGATAAATTCCTCGTGGTTTTGTGATAAGATCATAATCCTCAAGAGATAGTGTTTTGGAATGATTTCGAGACACATGTTTCAATCTGTTTTGGACTCTCATTGACTGATAACTTCTCATTTGAACTATGAAACATGCATTTATAATCTCCCAAGATATAGCAGAATGGTTAACCTTGAGGATTTCTCAAGGATAGAGTTCATTTATCTTATTGATTCCTATAAAACTATTTTATGTTTTTATCTATTTGAAATAATTAAAAATAAACATGGAAATAGTGAAAAAAAAGTGATATGGAACTAAAAAAAGAAAAGATAATCAAGAAAAGACAGTTAGTGAGAAACCAATACCATTTCTAGGTTGATCTACTTTATACTACCTATCACATATCTATAAATGGATTTAATCATCAACACTCAATATTTATTGGTTAATGAATGATGTCTCAATCCAAACACCTTTATCTCTTTAGATAGTGAACACCCAACAACATAATGTATTCCAATACACAAGTAATCTTATATATTGAAATGAAAATAACTCAGTAGATTTATTTCAGTGATCTTTCCTACAAAGATAGAATGGTCCTATAAAGATCCTCAAGTAACACAACCATCACTCATCACACTCTATATAGTAGAATGAATAAGGAAGAGTAAAAAATAAATTAGAAAATAATATTAGTAGAATTTTTTTTGGGTGATCATTTTATAACATCTCCACACATCACCTTCACAGTCTCATAACAGAAAAACAATCAATTAATAGGGATTCACCTTTAAAATTACATTTAGGCAAAAAATATCATTAAAATGGTGTGGAAAACAAGTATCAATTTAAGTCCACATAAAATTCCCCTACACTTGAGATATTTTTTATCCTCAATAAATCAATTAGTCAAATTATTTGCAGGAAAATAAATATCAATAATTAAAAATTTAAGTTCCATAAAGAATTGTTTTACAAATATATTTTCCCATATGGACTCTTTTAAATAAAAAAATTATGAATGCTCTTCTCAAAATAAGTGTTTTGGTAAAAAGTTGGTTTTTTTATATAAAAAAATTTGAGATTGAAATTTTTGAAAAAATTTAAACAAATTTACGTCACTTTTCAATTAACTAAAATTTCAAACATGTACTTTTATCCAAGTGAACAAATACAAATAATTATCATGGGATAAGTAGACACAGTTGGTGGAAGAGTACACTTAATAATTAAAAATAATGAATCATTAACTCAACCACTAGTTTAATATTAATAAAATAATTATTTCATAAGTATTAGGAGTTTATCTCATATCCCATTTAAATACATGAATTATGATTTTAAAATATAGTCAAAAAGACAAAATTAATGAAGATTGTAAATCCTACTCCAAAAGTTTGACCAAAATAAAAAAAATCAATATAGAAATGGAAATGATGTACCCAATGTAATCCTTAGAGAAACAAAAATAATTAACATATAAAAGTGGTAAAAGAGCCTTTAAACTTTATAAGAATCTTGAACCACTAAATAAGAAAATTTAAGCTTTAAAAACAGTCAATTTTGAAATAAAAAAATCAAGGTTATTTTAATTTGTAAAAAATTATATTATATTTTAGCACATTAGAGACCCATAACCTGCAATTAAAACTCAACATTTTCCTCAATGTTTAACCCTAAGGTAGTGGTAAAAATTAAAAACATGTATAAGGTTTAAACCTTATTTTATGATTCAACAATCACAATTGATTTTTAAGGGTTTATAGTGAAGCTCCAAAATCATTTGTTCACACAACATGTGACACCCCCATGTAACGGTTTTGATTTACTTGTGAATTTGATAAAGTGGAGGTCCAGTTTGAGTTACCCTAGATCTTTGGATCAGAACGTGGAAATTTTTAAGGGTTTCCTTCTGTGTATGGTTAGAGGTAAACTGTACATCATCCCTTCATGAGGGACCTTTTCTATTCATTTTTAACTTTGCATGGTTTGTCAATATGGATTTTACATGGTTTAGTCTAAACAGTGTGACCCTTAAGAGAAATTGTGCATGTTATTTGGTGTGTCGGGGATATGGTATACAACCTGTGAATAGTTAAGGGAACTATGCAGTAAGCTTGTAGTTGGATATAAAAATTGTATAGTTCCTGATGGCATGGTTAGAGCATAGTTTGTCTAACTGTGTGGTGCCTAGGGTAAACTTTGTGATGGGGTGTTTTTCCTAGGAAGTGGTGTAAATACCCCGATATTAGTAGCCCAGAGTTAGTGGTTATTTTATTATAATGAAAAAAATAAAACAAATCACATTACCAAGGATAGATTAGTTTAGTATTCTTGAAGAAATTCCCATATTACATTGGTAATAGAAAATAAAATATAATACATAAGAAAAGATAATAAATTGTATCCTTTAAAACTCATTAAATGATATCTTCTTTGTAACCTAGGGAAGTAAAAGAAATAAAAGGGTGATATAAAATTCTCAGTAAGGGTTAGGTACCTCAGAAGATAACTTAAATCAATAATTATAATCAATATTTCAAGGTAAAAAACCGAAAAACATGTGTCAATCAATAAGTTGAGAATATGCATCCATAGATTATGTCATAGTGAAAATCCTATGTATAATAATAACTAAATTATAAATATAGGGAATGCTTAATTATTGGACATCAAGTATTTGGAATATGAACCATTATACCATCAAGACAGTTATATTATGTGGGTAGAAACCCTTCTGGTTCTTCTTAGAAACAAACATGAAGGGTTTTTTCAACTAATTTCATCTCATGATACTACTGATGCATCGAGGGACTATCTATAACTGGGCCCCACCCGTAGGGCTTACATTAACCTATCCCCAACCAATGGGTATTTAATTAATCGGTCCCCAAAACATTTCATAATATCCCAAATAATTACCTATATATCAAATAATTTATTTAATTAATAAATAATATCACTTATCATCAAATATCCATATTAAATAAAAGGCCCAAATTTATCAATATTTCCCAAGTTAATCAAATAACTATCAAGGTAAGATATATATATAAAGGTGGTATATGTATTAGATAATAATAATATCCATGAAAGTGTAGAATAAAAAAATAAATAGGAATTATTCATTATAAATTATGTCCAAATGAAATAAAAACATGTAAAAAATAGTTTTAAGAAACTTTATAAATGAGTAACTTTAGTGCAGTTTAAGGAAGAATATTAAAGATTTTCTAAAGAGAAAAAAGTAATGATTTTTTTGTATAAAACCAGAAATGAACAAAGATAGTTTTTCCTAATGAAACTAATGATTGAGAAAAATAATGGTAGCTCAAAACATATTATGGGTTGTACTTGAAAATGGATATGAAATAGGGAAGTTCCCTTTAATCTGCTTGCTTACCAGAAGGAATTGAAAATGGAACCTTATAAAACATGTATTTTCCATAAAATAAATAATAATAAAGCTAGTTAAATATATTTGTAACATACACATGGAATTTAGGTGGAGTACATAAGAATAATTAAAAATTACATTGGGGTAAAGAGAGAGAAAGCGTACCCTGAGGGAAAATGGAGGTTTGGGGATAATCCCTCACTACTTTATAACAAATCAAATCATATACCCCATAAAATTAATAATGAAACATTTAATACTATAAAGATAAATTTATTCATGATATTATATATCAAAGGTCAAAATAAATACACCACATATAAGAAATAAGTGGTTAAAAAGTTATATCTCACATAAATAAAAGTAAGATGAGAAACCCCTTACCTTATATCTGAAAGCGTTCTTCGCGTGTACTTAATGTCTTGGATAATAAAATTAGATTAATTAATTAATTAATAAATAATTTTTTATAAATGTATTTTCTTTATTTTAATTTTATTAATTTCATTTATATCCTTTTCGATGTGTTATAAGATTCAAAATCGACATTCTGGGAACATTCATTGCATGATTTTATGATCGGTTCACTTGAGTTGATTTATGGGAGTTCTTGTTAAATAAAACAAAAAATATAAAATTTAAATTATATGGAATTAATATAATTATATATTTTTAAATGTCTCCATATATCATTTTTTAGATATGATAACGATTCATTAGATAAAACCTTAATGAAAACTGATTTGTTTATTTGGCGGTTTTTTTATCATCACGAACTAGTTTTGTTTTATTATCTAATATTATGTATATATATTAGTTCAAGAACATGAAACAAGATATAATATAAATTTTTAAATGTTTTTTAACCATAATAATGGTTTTATTACCACCCTTGAAGGCTGTAATGGAAAATAAAAAATTTGCGTCCATGAAGGCGGTGAATTGACACCTCACGGGAGATGTTTTATTTTTAGAATAAAATGAGAAAATAATAGATTTGATGATGGATATACAATTAAAAAAAATAAAATTAAAGTATATATATGATATTGGAGTTATCATGAAACTTTTTATAGGGGTGAGGATGTGGTATAAGTGATAAATAATTTAAATGAGAAGAATGAAGAATTTACCTCTTGAATATTTTCTTCTTTAGAACCTCCTTAAGGGGATTCAAAGTTGTACTTTGGTGTGACCAGAAAGACCATAAATTGTGGAAGAGGTTTGGGAGAGTAATTGATCATAATATTATCAAGATACAATCCTTATAAGGTGTGAGTAGAATAGGTGGTGAGGGGTGTTATTTCTAGTGGAGGAGAGGGGTATTATTTTATTATTTTATTCATTAGTTTATTATTTTGGCTCAAGACTACCAATATTATTTATTATTTAGACTAAATATAGTAGATAGATAATATTAGTTCTAAATAATGGTTCTTACATCATCCATACATCATATATGACCCAATAATTCATTTATTTATTCAATACTATAAATTATCGTATTTCACTATTCACCAAAAATTCAACTATTTTAGAAAAATAAAAATAATAAACCCTAAAATTTTTTAGAAGAGTATAATTAAAAATTGAATCCATTTTATGAAAATAATTTTCTAAATATAGGAAATTTATTTTTTAATTGGAACCATCATTTATTCAAAAAATATCGATTTTAAAATTATAACTGATTTTATGAAACCTTGAAAAATTAATGAAGGTATCTTAAAATTATATTATAATCATAATAAAACAAAAAATTAATTTATGAATATATTTTATGAAAATATATTTTATTTTAAAATATTATATTAATTATAAATTTTTTAATAAACATTTACATTTCACAAAAATACCAACACTTAATTTATCATTTTTAAAACATTTATATACTTATTCTATATATAAATATATCAAATTGATAAGATATATAAATTTTATTTATAATTTAATAGGATAGGTTATTATTCTAATGGCCACCTTACTATTTCTAATTGTCACATTACTATTTCAACATTCATGTTAACCTTTAATCACTATTCATTTCAGCTCAGTGTTGTGTGCAATGTAAGATATCGAATGAATTGAATTTATGTAAAATATTGGGGTGTTATATCTGTTTAGCTCATGGTTGGCCCATGGTCTGACACACCATGCTGAAAAATTGTGTGACTTATCCAGATGCTTAATTTTTGTGTTTTCCTAAAATGCCCCTCTTCAATTTTAAAGAGGTTTTACCCCCATTTCTCCCCTCCAATGTCATCCAAACCTTTGGATCTAGGTAAGAGCTCCACCACCTTCCTCATACTGATTCTTACCCTTTAGTGATTTACTATAGATTTTAACGCATTTCTCCCTCTTTTTCTCTCTTCTTCCCTTCTACCTCTCTTCCCTCTTGGTTTTGTCTTCCCCCCATGAACCCTAGACATTATGTGGCTTGATTTTAGGAATCCAAGTGGATATAATGATGGTGTTTTTAGTTTCTATGGATGTTAGACATCATTTTGATCCCTGTGGGTGTTGATGTTGTTTAAGGCGATGTGTTCTGATGTATTTCATCCTGGTTCACATCTCTTTGAGGAAGGTGTTTCTATGAAATTTTTTTATTTTGGAATTCAAGGTGTTTTTGTGATTCCCAAATTTCTTTTTATTAAAAGTATGAATATATGTGATATAATTGTTATGTTTTAAAACCATTTTGTTTTGTTTTGATCTTGGCATAAATGTGTTTTCATGTGATTTCTATGTTTTAATTTTTTGAAATGGAATCTTTTATTATATTAATATCTTTGTGTAATTTCATGTGGATTTTTAAATTTTTTTAAATGTAATTATTGGATTTAAAATTATGTTTTTGTTTTAAATGAGTGAAATCTATGTTTCAAATGGAATTACATTTTTAGGAGAGGTGTTGACCTCAAAATAATTTAAGAGAGGTGTTGACCTCAACATCTAATTTTCACTAGTACACAGCTCCACAACCTCCTCTTCCACCTTAAAAACTCCTAAATATAGATTTTTAATAGAAATAGGGAGTTGAAAAAATGTCTCAACTATTGCATTAATAATTTCCTATGAACTCTACAATAAATCAAAAAGTTCACCTGATTTCTAAATATCTACATACGGAGCAGTAAAATGAATAATATCTTTAAAAAAATCAAAAAAAAATAAAAAAAAATATTTTTATATTAAGTATTTATCTCTATAAATATATTCAGTTTTTTATTTTTCATGATGAAGCAATGATCTATAGATTATTTCTAGGATATGAGAGAGGTAGTCATCCTCCTCTAGCCTCTCCTCAAAGTAGAAAACTTCAAAAGTGGTTCATCATTGATAAGGGGGGGAGTTTCTTCATCCATTTCAATCTATTTAATCATGGAAAATAATGTGGTATATTAGTGAAAATAAAATAATCACAATGAACATTATAAGTAAATTGATATTCCAAAATGTTTCCAATGTTATCTAATTCAAGGAATCTCATCTTTGGTCATCCCTCAAAACTTCATCAATGGGTTCATTGTGTTAAATTATGGGAGGAACTATATGTTCTTTAGTTTCAACGTCAGTGTATTTTATAAAAACACTATAATAACATGTCTTTATATACCTATCCTTTGGAATTGAATTTGATTCTTGTGTAATTAGATTCATCATTTTCTTAGAAGAAACCAATGCTTCTTTAGTGGTAACTTCACACCATATCCCTCACAAACAATCTTAAAAATCTATCATGATATCATTAATAACTTACACTAGTGAGTATTATAATAGTTGAAAAAATTAAGAACCACGATAGTCCATCACTATGAATAGTAATAAATAAAACAAAATCAAAGAACACAAAGATGAATGTTCATCCCCAACAATGGTGCCAATTTTTGATAGCTTTTAATTTATACTAACAAATATACATTCATAATCTCCCAATGGATAACCTGTAAGTTGTCTTAAGAATATGGTGTTTTTATCATATTTATTCCCCTAAAATATTTTTTTTTTGTTTTTTACTATTTTATAGTAAAAGAAAAAAATGTAAATTTTGAAAACAAAAGTAAAATATAACTAAATAAATAGAACAAAAGAAAGAAAAGAGACTCCTAAAGAAACCTAAAACCAGTTCTAGGTTGATCTAATTTCTGATTCCTATCACAGATCTAAAAAGGGATTTAATCATCAATACCCAATAACACTCATTTTATGAATGATATCTCAAATAAAACACATCACTCTCCTTAAACGGTAAATAATAAAACATATAAAGTCTTACAATACAATAGTATTCTTCTAAATTGTAATGAAAATCACTTAGCAGAGTCATTCCAGAAAAGATGACTTGAAAACTATTGTGATATTACTAAGATCATCAATTAACACAACCATCACTCATTACATTCTATCAATTGGAATGAATGGGGAAGAGAAAAAATAAATAAGGAAATAAGAGTAGAAAACTGATCGTGTAAGTGAGTATTTCATCACATATACCCACTTAACCTTTACAGTATTCTAAGAGAAAAGAATAAATAAAATACCATTATGATATTTGATCTCTAGGAATATTCAAACTTCACCTCCTAGAATTAGCTTCACATGTTATCCCTCCATGTCTATAGGTTAAATATAATATGTAGGAACAAGAATAACACACTTTTATTTACAATACAGTGGTCAAGTTATAGAATGAGAGAGATAGTAGAGGGTAAAAGTTAGTGTTTTTCAACCCCACACAATTTCATGATCCCCCTATTAAAAGAAACAGTAGTAAAACATTCAAAAACAATAGTAACAATAACTATCATCCATATTGTATGCTCCCAAGTAGATATTTAAACTTCTTTAAGTGGAATCACAAGAGACTCTATAAAATATCCTATAATAAAATTTTCTCCTAATACATGTTCTTGACTTCATCTTTAAGTACTATGAATATGGTCATATTTTTTGACATTATTTATTATTCAAAAGGCTTCCCTATATCACTACCCGAGATATAAATTTTTTATCTTGGCCTATTATTTAAATAAATTAATTGAAAATTGAAAAGTTGGTTGAGTCTAGTTGGAAACATATACTTTTATCTTCTATATCTTATAAAATCCATTCAAAAAATCTTCCACTTACACAACTACACATAATTAATATAGTTGGAAACTATGTTAGTATGACATCATCTTCTCAGACAGGCTCAAACATGGAACTCCTTCATCAAATTCGATCAAAATCAGATTGGTCAACATGAAGAGCATCAGCTAGGATATCATTCAACATGTTAAATAGCTTGGTCGTGTAAGCAGTTGAGCTCCGACCTTAAATTTTGCTTCCCAATTTCATTTATGTTTTATATAAAAGTAACTTCATAGATTTCAATTCCCTACCATCTTTATCATCGATATTCATTGGTTCCCCTTTTTCTCATCATTATGAAACTTATTTTTGGATTATTTATCCAATATAGATCCTCTTCATGTGAAAAAAGTGGACATGAGTATCCAAATATAGTCATCTACTCCACTATTTCATTGAGGAATTTATTTGAGAATATTTCATGTATTCATTTATGTATGCACTATCAATGTATTTAGAAGATCTATGACACCATTATCCGCACCAATTCTGACATGTTATTTTAATTTTCCATTTTTAGAAGAACTAGGACACCATTATCCCTAGATATGTAGTTTGTTGGTTTAAATAGGGTGATCCTATATTTTCCATATGTCCCTTTCTAACTGCTCTAGCCACAAAGTTATTAGGTCTGCTTCACTTCAATCGTCCCAGGCAACCTTAAATTTAAGGTGTAGATCATTGGGGTTTGGGTGTGTCTCCTTTTTAGTTGGAAAATATTGTTTCTCCCTTCCTCTATCTAAGAAATATATATAGATAAAAAAATATAATCCCCCTAGAGGCACTTCTTCCTACTCTACTAGAAAATAGGAATATATTCCACTATATTGCATCTTCCATGGTTGGCCCAAGTTCTTGGGAAAATATGAATAGTGATTTTTAAGTGTGGTAAAGCTATAAAGTGATGATTTTGAAGACATTGAACTTTTAGGACTCAACAAAAATGAATTCAACACTCTAAATTGACCTTCTTATTTGAAAAAGTTTTGACTAAGCCCCATTAAGGGGGTTTTATTCCATTATATATTTTCTTTTGTTGGTTTTTTAGAGGTTTCATGCATGATACTTGTTTGTTTCATTATATATGTCATATATATGTCCTTTTCCAGTCTTGTTTCAATCTCACTTTTTATTATAATCTCTTTTCCATTTTAATAGTGGGAACCTGTAATGATCATTCCTCATTCACGTAAGCTAATTGGCTAAAGCATGTAAATACAAGTGTCTTATACTTATTTCCATTTCTTGATTTCTTTGACTATGTAAATATATTTAAATATTTTTACTTCATTATTTATTACTTTTATAAGGTTTTTTGTGTGTCTAGGACTTGTTTTTTGGTTCTGGAATGTTTATATTTGAATATAGAATTTATTTCTCATGTCTTTATATTGGTTTTATTAAATCTTACTATACAGATTTTATCTTTTATATTTATATGAATTATTGAAAGATTGAATTAGTGTTTATCCATCATATATATGTTATTTTTTTACTATTACAATGAATCTTTTTCATTCTTGATGTTTGGAATTCCCATGCAGGCATGTTTTCTATTTAATTACAAAACAATTCAAATTTTTCCTTTGTTTTTTGTTTTTGGTTTCAGCTTTTGTGACCCAAAATTAAACCCAATGGGTTCTTGATTTTTGTATGTGGACTACCCTTGCAGGTCTTCCCACAATATTTGGTATCGAAGCCAAATTGGGAAAAATATTATGTCCCTAAAATTTAAAATTTATTTTTTATTTCTTTAAATGATTCATTCAGTGTCTTATTGTTGCAGCATGATTTGATTGCTTTGTTCAACGATGTTGTTTGCTATCATTTTATATAATTTTAAAATATTTTGTTGATTATTTTATCCTTTTAATTTTAAATATTTCTTCTGTAACACGCCAAGATTTCATAGTACATTATTTTTCAATGTAATTCAATAACTTGCACTACACGCAAAACTGAGTTCAAGCACACCACGACTTACCAAACGAGCCGTTCAAAAGCGGTTATGAATATTATTAACTGAATTTTGAACTTTATATAATCCTTATAATTTTATAATCCGTATTATGAGTTTAGTAGACATAATTTAAGAATAAATTCATTTTTTCAGATAAAAGAAGTATTTTTCAAAAAAATGCAATTTTTCCGCCTTTTAATGGAGAACCCTTTTTAAATACAATATTTGAAAATTTTATGTATTCAATTTGAAAAAATAAACATCTTCTTTAGAATCAGGAAATAAAAATTTATTTTTGATAAATTTTTGGTTTTTATCTGATAACTTTCATATTTGGGTGAATAATGAAAAATACTAAATTTTAACTGAAAACAAATTTTTTAATCAAAATAATTTATAGTATTCAATTATAAATTTGAATGGTTTGAAAGTATAATTAGATTATATTTTTATGATTTAATCCAATATTGGTCATTATATGTAATTTCACTTTGAAATTGGACATAAACAAGTGTCAATCTTTTGATAGTTATTA
The DNA here is from genome assembly GCA_963277665.1 of Viscum album. Classification (NCBI taxonomy): domain Eukaryota; kingdom Viridiplantae; phylum Streptophyta; class Magnoliopsida; order Santalales; family Viscaceae; genus Viscum; species Viscum album. The sequence continues at coordinate 633,498,633 of OY728146.1, read as the reverse complement.
TTTCCTAAAAATATGATTTTTGGTTTTGAAAACAGGAATTAATTTTAAATTAATTAATGAAACTTATAGGTTTTTAAATTTGTAAAATGGACTTCATTTTTTGTTTCAGGATATCAAAATTAGCTTAAGGTAAATTTTTCGTACTTTTCTGAAAACTTTCAATTTTTGATGAATAGTGAAAAACACTGCGTTATTGTTTAAAACTGACATTTTATTTAAATAATTAATTATTTTATTTAAATTTATTTTAGGTAAAAATATGTACATAATATATATATATATATGTTCAATGTAATTCATTAGATTCATTTTATAATAATATTATATATATATAATTTTATTGAACTTTTTACCGTCTTTTACCCACCTTCTAGGAGTATTTGAAAATTTGCATAAAACTTAATTTTACTGCTTCTGTGAGTTGAATTTAAAAAATCCTAGAGACATGGTTAACCTTAGTAAGTAAAATGTGGTTAAATAAGATTAAAATATTTTTTTGTGAATAGTAACTTTTGACTTTTATTTGCCACGGTTAAAAGTAAATAGGGTAATTGAGGGTAAAAATGATATTATAATTACCCTAACATATGTCCTAATTCTATTGGTTAAGTGTTATTCGACCAAAAATAACCTTAAGAATAAAATATGATCCGTTATGTCCACTTGGATTAGATTAGGACATTTATTATTATTTAATTTAAAGAAGAGTTAAAAGTGTTAAATTCAATGTTTATTAACTAAACCATTTTTAATATAGGGTTATACATGAGATAAATTAGACTATAAATATTCATTAGAAAGATAAAAAGATTTCCTAAATAATGGTATTTTATTTATAATTTTTACACATTAAATAATTAAATTTATTTATGACACAATGATGATGCAGTAATTACCTTATTCATGAAAGAGTCAAATAAATGGTATTATAAATATGAAAATAAATATAATTTCAAAGTTTTTATGACATAAAATAATTTTATAGGTGAATATGACATTTTAGGGATGATTCAATGTATCTTTTTCTAAGTAATCAAGTTGTGATGACTTTTACAAAAACAAAATACCAAATAGTGTCAAAATTGACATAAATTAATATTTAAAACAAACACTATATTATTGGTTGATATAATATTCCTAAAAATATAAGGTTATGCCAAAGGTATTAAATAATATTATATATGTCATTAATGAGCCACTTGAGGTTTTCTTGGAAGTTTATAGTATGTTTATTAACCATATAGAGTTAGAATACAAGAAGACACGGTAAAAGTTAAACTATTTAACTAAGAGTTAAATCTAAAAGATAAGGTTAAAATGGTAACCTAAACTTGTCTAAAACCTATTGGTTTAGAGTCTTTAGACCCATAACCACCTAAGGATCTAAATAAATCCATTTTGAACCATTATAAACCGAATATTATTTTATAATAATTTAATAATTTAATCTTTTCCTAAAGTGTCCCTCACCCCTCTTATAAAAGGGCACTTCCCCTTCTCTCAAAATCACACCTCGAAAGACATTTTACTTGGCCAAAACCTGCCCAAATACCATCTAAAATTTCCTACCTTAATCCTAGAGGCCTTCATTTAGTCATAAAACCATCATAAGGATCCCTTTTGATCAAATCAAAAGGAAGAACCCGAAGAAGAGGTAAATATTTCATCACCTCTTTCAAGTTCCTTTCTTCTTCCAATTCCTCTTTCTTTATTGTTTACATTCTAAAATAATAACTCAAGTATATTATATATACTGTGATATTATTATAAATATGTTAAAACCATATTCATTATTCTATCCATCCTTTGAATGACATGTCACTATACGTGCGTACGTACGGCTTACCGTCTCCACGTCGTGGTGTAATTGTTATTCAATACATTATTATTTGAATGGGTATAATAATGATTTTTAATTTATGTAAATAACAAATATAACATGATAATTATTCTGTATATATGATATACCATCCAATTCCAAACCTTTAAAGAAATTATATTGCCTCTCATGCGTACGTACGGATTACCGTCTCCACGACGCGGTGAGATTCATTTCCAAGTTCACCATTCATCGACGATTGTAAAAATATATATTACTAATAAGTATGTAATATATGATATAATAATGCTACTGGAGATATATATATATATATATACTTACATATATCTTATTCACATAGTTCTATTCAATACGATATGAAAACGGAAACTGCGTTTATGCGTATGTACGGACTATCGTCTCCATAAATGTTGTTTTTCATTTCATATATATGTCTATTATACATATTTATATTCTAAATATATATGGTATATAAATCATGTTTTATATTCTTGAATTATTTAAATCTTTATCTAATTGATACAATCAAGAGTAACAAGTTAAGACACGTACGATAAAGAAAGCGATTATTACCCGAAATGTTAATTTAACATGGAAATTATTATTAAATGGTTAGTATAAAGTAATAAATGAATCATTTATGATATCATAAATATTAATATGGTTCTTTTATAATTTAATAACATACTATTATCTTCATACAAGAGGTTAAACATACCCTCTACTAAAATAATGTGCAAGGTAATGGTTAATTTCACAATCACTTTATTATCCGATGTTATTTCTACGTAAGTATCTACTAAGACATATTTATTATCCATGTCCTTGTTTCAAGAAAGATTTTTCAAAGGGATTCTTTTAAGGGACTTTGTTTACAAAAACATCATTTTAAATGTTTTAAATATTTATTCTTCTAAACCATTCTCATTAATGTTCGTGTTTTCAAAATGGTTTTTAAGGATTTAGTTATATGGACTGGAATGTTTTTAAAATGTTAATTCCTTTAAAAAGTATCAAAGTGGTATGGGACACTTTTATTCAAAAATGTATTTAAATGTCTTCCTTTAGAAATTGTGAGACTTACAAATGATTTCATGAAAATGGGGTATTTCTCTCAATGGATTTTACTGATCATTTTCATCTATGTCAATATCCTTTGATGGATTTTAAACTTGTTTGAAATTGATTTATTATGATAAAAATATTACATATTGTATTGAAGGTTTTGTGATATTTTTGATAGTGGATGTGTTATTTTTATACCATTCATGGTTTATGGATAAAGTATTTAAATTTATTATGCTAGTTTTAATACTAATTTTTATGTTATGTTTCAACCTTTTCGTATGAGGAATGTATTGGACTTAGTAAGTGACGGGTGGAGCCTGCTATAGCTCCTCAATGCATCGATAGGTCTCATGAGAAAATTAGACATTGAATTGGTCGAGGCCCTTCCCAATTTGATATATGGTTTTGGCCGATGCCTTAATCATTTTTAGATGTCTTGGATGAGGCCTTGACAAAATGTTTCCGAATGTTCGGCATTATACATTCCCTCATTATGAAAATAATATTGATGGTTCATGTGGTCATTTGACTATTAGAATACCCATGATTATGTTTTATTATGGAATTATTTACTCAACTCATATTATTTCCATAAAATTATTCATGTTTATTATTGGTAAAGGCATGTGGTTTCAATTATTCACCATGGTTAATATTTATGTTATCTTTCATTGTATTGCTTACCCTTACTGAGAGTTTGAGCTCACCCCTTTCTATGTTTTATTTTTCCCAGGATTCCAAGAAGGGTATTGTGATTGATATGTAGGGTTAAGCTAAGGGAATAATGGAATTCATAAAGGATTATTTGTGTTGTGTTGTGTGTTATAAATTGTAATGTAACATTCATGTATGTAATCTATTTTCCAAGACTGCTAAATTGATCGGTCCTTCAGGACTTGATTCCTTGTAATCATGCCAATGATACGTAATAATGCACTGACTCTGGGTAACTGGGGATGGGGTGTTACATTTGGTATCATAGGAAGTTTAGAAATAACCTTGGAAACTATATTTAGATAAACTCTGATTAGAGCACATTACCCTAAGATAGATTTTGAGGATTAGTATATAATAACTTCCTATAATTTTGGTACTGTAGAGATTTTGTGAGTTTTCCAAGCAATACATCCCTGTCTGGATACGAGCAGGTAGAGGCGGCTCTGGCACAGATGTACCTAGAGGTAAAACCCAAAAACACTACTTTTATCTAGACTCGAACGAGAACTGGTGCACGACAATAGGCCTTGTTTCACTCTTGGTTACGACCCTCCTGGTGGATATGCTTAGGATAATTCTCGTTTTCTTTGAAAACCACTATGAAGGGTTTATGAGTATATACCTCCTCAAAGAAAACATTTTTGTGATTATGGATTATATCCATAAACTATTCAATTTACGTTGGGTATTTTACATGTTTGGAATTATGAATTGTGATTCATAAACTGACCTAGTGTATGCCATTTTTTAGAAATGGCACCGAGTAGAAGGAATGAGAACTCCAACAATACGTATGATCCAAAAAGTAAGAAGGGTCATATCATTCATGGTATTAAGCCAAAATTTAGAAGGGAAATATTCTCCAATGTATTCTCACCATATGAAGAAATAATATCATGTGTTAGTAAGATAAATAAAGAATTCTATTAGACCTATGGCTTTGAAGGGAATCAAGAGAAGAAAATGATGGCCGAGAGAAAGATGGATAAAGAGAAGATGGGAAAGAAGGATTTTTCCATATGTGATAAATGTGGAAAGAATCACCTTGGAAAATTCTTGAAGGGAATGAGAGTTTGTTATAAGTGTGGAGAAAAAGGACACCAAGTACGTGATTGGAAGGGTAAGAAAAAGGTTCTGAATGTAAAATGCTTCATCTACAAGGCATTGGGACAATACGCGAATCAATGTCTCAGTCATCATATTATACCACAAATGATGCTATTGATAATAATCACGTTATGATACTAACTCAGATGAAGAGGAATTACTAGTGTTCTTATGTTGTTATTATAGAATTATTTCATTTGAGTGTTTTATCAACAATATACTGGTTATATGAATTATAGAGATAAATAAGGATTGTACTGTAGTACTATTTTATTGAGGATTTGAGATTATATGGTTCTAAGAAATGTGACTTAATAGTAAGATACACATTTTGGAAAATACATGGTTGATGGAAATGTAATCCTTAGTATAGTCCTGATAATGAGGTAGTGATTTTGGAATAAGAGATAGTTGATTTGGATAAATTATATTGGATATTTTTTACTACCTTAAAACATATTATTGATTTTTATATTTCATCATTGTTGGAGTTTACAACATTTTTGGATAGAAGGAGTATATCCAGTATTCTATAAGGAATAAGAGAGCATGAATGTCATCAATATGGTTTTATGTTAATTCAGGGTGTTGTAGTGTTTTAAAAGAATACATGATGAAGGCATTCACATGTTATTACCTGACAAAAAGGATCTCATTGTGTTTAACTTCCTTATAAATTTTGGACTGAGAGTTTGGATAGAAGCATTTTGGATAAGTATAAAGGTTGGAATGGATTAAGTTTGATATTGGATACTATTGTTAAGGTTACTTTTGGATTGTTATAAAAAGGACAACCCATAGGTTGGGCGACAACTAGTCGCATCCGGCAAGGCCGCAATACTTGAACCTGCAACTGAAGAGCGACAAGGATGCATCACCTACGACTAGACTACGTGATGTACTGGTTTGTATAATTTAGTTTTTTTAAATAGTCTGACAAATGAATTATAAATTCATTATTTTTTGAACCCTACATGATTAGGATAAATAGAATATTTTTTTGAAATATTTTGGAGTGAAATATGAGTTTGTGGTAGGAATTAGTTGAAGGATGAAACTCTACTCGTCAAGTATATATATATATATGTTTCCTTATTAAGACTAAATTTTATTAACCTAATTTTTTATGTGGGTTTTCCGACAAAGGTATTTTATATTTTTAACCTTTTATTTTCAAAGAACAATTACAAATTGTGAGGAAGCAATTTATTGAAGGAGGGGAGAATGTAACACCCCAAGATTTAATAATACATTATTTCTTCAATGTAATTCAATAACTTTCACTACACGCAACACCGAGTTCAAGCGCACCACGACTTACCAAACTAGCTGTTCAAAAGAAGTTATGAATAGTATTAACTGAATTTTGAACTTTATATAATCCTTATAATTTTATAATCCATATTATGAGTTTCTTAGACATAATGTAAGAACAAATTCATTTTTTTCAGATAAAAGAAGTATTTTTTTAAAAATGCAATTTTACCGCCTTTTAATTTCGAACCCTTTTTAAATCCAATATTTGAAACTTTTATGTATTCAATTTGGAAAAAAACTTCTTCTTTAGAATCAGGACATAAAATTTTATTTTCGATAAATTTTTGGTGTTTTTCTAATAACTTTCATATTTGGGTGAATAGTGAAAAATACTAAATTTTAACTGAAAATAACTTTTTTAATCAAAATAATTTATAGTGTTAAATTATAAATTTGAATAGTTTGGAAGTATAAATAGATTATATTTTTACCATTTAATCCAATGTTTGTCATTATATGTAATTTCACTTTGAAATTGGACATAAACAAGTGTCAATCTTTTGATAGTTATTATTTCTTAAAAATACGCTTTTTGGTTTTGACAACTAGAATTAATTTTAAATTAATTAATGCAACTTATAGGTTTTAAAATTGGTAAAATGGACTTCATTTTTGGTTTTAGGATATCAAAATTATCTTAGGGTAAATTTTTGGTACTTTTATGAAAACTTTTAAATTTTTTATGAATAGTGAAAAACACTGCGTTATTGTTTAAAACTAACTTTTTATTTAAATAATTAATTATTTTATTTAAATTTATTTTAGGTCAAAATAGGTACATAATATCAATATATTTTCAATTTAATTCATTAGAGTGATTTTATAATAATATTAAATATATAAAATTTTATTGAACTTTTTACCGTATTTTACCCACCTTCTATGAGTATTTGAAAATTTGCATAAAACTTAATTTTACCGCTTATGTGAGTTGAATTTAAAAAATATGAGATACATGGTTGACCTCATTAAGTAAAATTTGGTTCAATAAGATGAAAATAATTTTTGGTGAATAGTAACTTTTGACTTTTATTTGCCGCGGTTAAAAGTAAGTAGGGTAATTAAGGGTAAAAATGGTATTATAATTACCCTAACACATGACCTAATTCTATTGGATAAGTGTAATTCGACAAAAAAACCTTATTAATAAAATATGATCCTTTAGGTCCACTTGGATAAGATTAGGACATTTATTATTATTTAATTTCAAGAAGAGTTAAAAGTGTTAAATTCAAAGTTTATTAACTAAACCATTTTTAATATAGGGTTATACGTAAGATAAATTCGAATATAAATATTCATTAGAAAACTAAAAAGATTTAATACATAATGGTATTTTATTTATAATTTTTTGACATTAAATAATTAAATTTATTTATGACACAATGATGATGCAATAATTACCTTATTCATGAAAGAATCAAATAAATGGTATTATAAATATTAAAATAAATATAATTTCAAAGTTTTTATTACATACATGAATTTTCTAGGTGAACATTACATGTTAGGGCTGATTCAATGTATCTTTTTCTAAGTAATCAAGTTGTGATGAATTTCACAAAAACAAAATACCAAATAGTGTCAAAATTGACATAAATTAATATTTAAAACAAATACTATATTATTGGTTGATATAATATTCCTAAAAATGTAAGGTTAGTCCAAATGGCTTAAATAATATTATATATGTCATTAATGAGCCACTTGAGGTTATCTTGGAAGTTTAGGGTATGTTTATTAACCATATAGAGTAAGAATACAAGAAGACACGGTAAAAGTTAAACTATTTAACTAAGAGTTAAATCTAAAAGATAAGGTTAAAATGGTAACCTAAACATGTCTAAAACCTATTGGTTTAGATTATTTCGACCCATAACCACCTAAGTCTCTAAATAAATTCATTTTTAGTCATTATAAATCTAATATGATTCTATAATAAATTAATACTTTAATCTTTTCCTAAAGTGACCCTCAGCCCTCTTATAAAAGGGCACTTCCCCTTCTCTCAAAATCACACCTCCAAAGCCATTTGGCTCGGCCAAACCCTACCAAAATACTCTCTCAACTATCCTAAATTCATCTTATAGGCCTTCCTTTAGTCATAAATCCAACCCAAGGATCCCTTTTGATCAAATCAAAAGGAAGAACTCGAAGAAGAGGTAAATATTTCATCACCTCTTTCTAGTTCCTTTCTTCTTCCACTTCCTCTTTCATTGTTGTTTCCATTCTAAAATAATAACTCCATTATATTCTATATACTATGATATTATTATAAATATGGTACAACCATATTCATTATTCTATCCATACTTTGAATGACATGTCACCATACGTGCGTACGTACGACTTACGTCTCCACGTCGTGGTGTAATTGTTATTCAATACATTATTATTTGGATGGGTATAATAATGATGTGTAATTGATGTAAATAAGAAATATAACATGATAATTTTTATTTATATATTATATACCATCCAATTCCACAAATTTAAGGAAATTATATTGTTGCTCGTGCGTACGTACGGATTACCGTCTCCACGACGCGATGAGATTCATTTCCAAGTTCACCATTCATCGATGATTATAAAAATATATATTACTAATAAGTATGTAATATATGACATAATAATGCTACTGGAGATATATATATTTATATATATATATATATACTTACATATATCTTATTCACTTAGTTCCGTTCAATACGATATGAAAACGGAAACAATGTTTATGCGTATGTACGGACTACTATCTCCATAAATGGTATTTTTCATTTCATATATATGTATATTATACATATTTATATTATAAATATATATGATATATAAATCATGTTTTATATTCTGGAAGTATTTAAATTGTGATCTAAGTGATACAATCAAGAGTAACAAGTTAAAACACCTACGATAGAGAAAGCGATTATTACCCGAAATGTTAATTTAACGTGAAAATTATTATTAAATGGTTAATATAAAGTAATAAATGAATAATGTATGATATTATTAATATTAATATGGTTTAATTATAATTTAATAACATACTACGATATTCATACAGGAGGTTAAACATACCCTCTACTAAAGGAATGTGCAAGGTAAGGGTTAATTTTACAATCTTTTTATTATCCGAGGTTGTTTTTGTGTAATTATATACTGGGACATATTTATTATCCATGTCCATGTTTCATGAAAGATTTTTCAAAGGGATTATTTAAAGTTACTTTTTTTTAAAACATCATTTTAAATGTTTTAAATATTTATTCTTCTAAACCATTCTCATTAATGTCTGTGTTTTCAAAATGGTTTTGAAGGATTTAGTTATATGGACATAAATATTTTTATAATGTTAATTCATTTCAAAAGTTTCAAAGTGGTATGGGACACTTTGATTCAAAAATGTCTTTAAATATCTTCCTTTGTAAATTGTGAGACTTACAAATGATTTCATGAAAATGGGGTATTTCTCTCAAAGCATTTTACTAATTATTTTCATCTATGTCAACATCCTTTGATGGATTTTAAACTTGTTTGAAATTGATTTATTATGATACAAATATTCCATATTGTATTGAAGGTTTTGTGATATTTTTTATAGTGGATGTGTTATTTTTATACCATTCACGGTTTATGGATAAATTATTGACATTTCGTATGGCATTTTTAATACGAATGTATATGTTATGTTTCAACCTTTTCATATGAGGAATGTAATGGACTTAGTAAGTGATGGGTGGAGCCCTCTATAGCTCCTCGATTCATTGGTAGGTCTCATGAGACAATTAGACATGGAATTGGAAGAGGCCTTTCCCAATTTGATATATGGTTTTGTTCGAGGCCTTAATCATTTTTAGACGTCTTAGCTGAGGCCTTGACAAAATGTTTCAGAATGTCCGGTATTATACATTCCCTCATTATGAAAATAATATTGATGGTTCATGTGGTCATTCAACTATTAGAATACCCATGATTATGTTTTATTATGTCATTATTTACTCATCTCATATTCTTTCCATAAAAGTATTCATGTTTATTATTGTTAAAGTCATTTGGTTTCAATTATTCATCATGTTTAATATTTATGTTATCTTCTGATGTATTGCTTACCTTTACTGAGCATTTGAGCTCACCCTTTTCTATGTTTTATTTTTTCCAAGATTCCAAGAAGTGTATTGAGATTAATATGCAGGGTTAAGCTAAGGGAATAATGGAATTCATAAATGATTTTTTATGTTGTGTTGTATGTTATAAAGTGTAATGTAACATTCATGTATGTAATCTATTTTCCAAGACTGCTAAATTGATCGGTCCTTTGGGACTTGTTTCCTTGTAATCATGCCAATGATACGTAATAATGAACCGACTCTGGTTAATTGGGGTCGGGGTGTTACATCTTCCCCTATTTGATCCTTATAAAAAAATTTAGTAGGTGTTTCCTATATTTATCTTTGGTTTTGGGGTAGGAAAGGTTTATATGTGAGGTTGGATTGTGTTTGTGAGTTGGTTAGTAGTAACATTTCATGGAAAGCTATTATATTTTTAGTGTTTTTTATTTACCTATGAGTAAAGATCATGTTTTCTTTCATTTGTTCTTTAATGTCTTGTAGGATTATTTTCTCCATGTATGGACTTATAGTGTGTTTAGCATTTGAGCTTGGGTAGTTTATGGGTACAGTGTTCTTAGGCATTTTTTAGTTGGCGTCTAAGATTTTTAGATTTAATTATAAACTATTTTAGGATCTTTTTTTGGTTTCTCAGTGTATGGGATCATATATCAATATAAATATAGACTATGATTTGTTTTTACTTGGTATTTAGCTTGATTATCCACTTTGGTTGTTATTGTTTCTCATATTTTAGATTTATTCTGGGATGTTGGGAGTACTTTTATCTGATATTGCAGTTTACCTTTATTTCAATAATTTTCCTTCAGAATTTTGTTTTAGGTTTTAATATTCATAGGTGGAGATTTTGATTCCAATATTTAAGGATTTATTTATACCTTTAATTGAGAGTCTTACTCGTATAGGTTTCCATATGGCATGCCTCGTCTTGACCCCACAGTACTAGGTTTTTCAGTCCTTTTCATTTTATGGGTTCATGTGGGAACTCTTTCAGTTTTTTTATTTTGTTATGATTGATATCTTTGTATTTATTTTGGTTATACTATTTTCATTTTAACCTATTTCATTTCTGAGTTGCATAATTTGGTAATTTTTGAGATTTTCTTGTTTTTCCTTTTTTTTGTTAGTGCTGATCTTTTTTTGTTGGTGTTATATAGAAACTGATGAGTTGTTTTAGGGATCTCTATTGGTATGTGATAAACTGGTCTTAGACTTCATCAATGGTTAAATATTAGTGGTAAAATCAGGTAATTGAGGTTATTTTATCTTCTTTTGTAGTTATTTATTAGTTTTAGAATTTCATTCAATTTTAGAAGCATGTGTCATTAATTCATGGTAGGGGTAGTTCGATCGATAGTATGAATAAAGTGTTGTGGAGATTCCTAATAATGGGATGAAAAAAGTTTACAAACCAATTTTTAATAAAATAGATGAAATATGGAAGTCATATAAATAATAATAAATCAATCATCATGCAATATATTTAATTTAGAAAAACCCTCTGATGTAGAGGGTTAAAAAACGTGGGGAAATTCCAAAATATTCACTGCGAATCAGATAATAAAAAATCCAAGTAATTCCAAAACATGAATTACAAATGAGAGAGGATAAGAAACATGTTTGAAAACCACACCTAGATACACCTCTGTCTTCTCTCTGAAAATCATCTCAACCAAAATGCAATGCTCAAAGATCCATTTAAAATAAAATTTCACACTTCTATCGATGAAACAACACTAGCTTAGGGATCTTTATCTGAAAATGCATCAGTATTGAACCATATTATGACACCCAAATAATTTATCTCTCTCTCATTATCTTTCCATCTTGATGTACCACAAATAATATACTAGTAAATGCTTTATGATCACTATAATCAAGAAGACTATCGATACATGGCCCTGATCAATGATCTTTTTGCTACTGCTTCACAAATGTTCCATGTCGATGAACCACACATAATACCACAAATATGGTATCCCACCACATCATAAATACATTGGTGATGTCTCTTTCACAATCATTGATGATCCATATGAGATACCAGAAATGTGGTAGTCACTTTCCCCTTCATCTCTGTGGACTACATCTTGACCAGTCTTCTCTCTATTCGCCACCAGCTACTTCCTCTTTTAAAGAATTCAAATTTTCCTTTTTCAAATAAAGAAAATACAATCAAAACCATATCTTAAACTTAAAAATCACCATATATCTTCCATTTTTGGAATCAAACACTTATCACATATAAATATATATATAAGATATACCTCCCCATGAGCAATACATGCAGCCTTATCTGCATGATAGGATAAAAGATATCTCAAATTAAAAAAAATATATTATCTAAGATTTGAAAAAACCTATGGGATAAATACTATAAATCTCTCCCTTTATCTAATAAACATATATAACATCTAACAAACTCATCTAGACTAAAAACCTATTGTCATAGCACCAATCATCACCCTCTGTAGAAAAAAATGATGATTCCCTTTTTTAATTTTGACAGAAAACTAACGACTATCCCTGTAAAAGAAATCCAAATGTTGAAGTCTTCATCATATCTAAATCAAAATTTTCCTATCAAAAATATTGAAACCATAATATCTTGCTCCCCTATAATTTTGATTGCTACATAATTCGGAGCATCTGTAGGAAGAAATTCTCCCTTCTCAAAATCCCAAGCTACTAGTGCATCACCTAAATATTCAATTTTTAATTCTTTATGCACTAATCAAACATTATAAAGAAAATAATTATATTTAAGACTTTAAACACCTCTTTAAACCTACTTTGTTTTTCAAGCCCTATTTTATCCCACATTCCATTGATCCTCTTGCAAACATTCAAAATTCTTACTACAAATTACAATCCTAGACCATTACCTTTGAAACCACTTGTTGGGGAAGATTTCAAATATCAGGATGAAAAATTCTTGAAAAATAATTTGTGAGAAACTTGATGAAATATAGAAGTGATATATAGAAGAATAAATAAATCAGCACACAAAATTTTAATGTGGAAAAACCTACTGATGTGGAGGATTAAAAAACCACTGGGAAATTCCAAAATATCCACTATGAATCAGAGAGTAAAAAATCCAAGTAATTCCAAAACTTTATTTACAAATGAGGTTGTAGAAAAAACTTTTGTGAAAACCACAACTCTAATTTTTTTATTCCTATTTCGACTATACTCAAATTAATGATTTAGGTGATGTAGAATCATAATGTAGTTTGAAGATTTAATTTTCAAGGTAAATATCTATTATTATGTTGAATATTAAGGTGGATATTTATTTTTTTTGTTTCTCCTTTATTTTATTGTTAATGAAATTCTAATTTAACATTCTTATATATATATATTGGGTTCATGACTAGTTTTTACCCTTACGCACAAATCAGTTTACCATTACATATAGGGTTTTTTACCATTTCATAAGGATTTATTCTACCCTTATATAGTATTTCTTATTACTTATACATGGTATTACTGAGACTCTTATTTTGGTTCTATTTTGGATCTTTACCTTGAAACGAGTGTGGGTGCTTTAACTTTTCATCAGTGCTCAGGGTAACCTTGTTGTGAGCAGTTTTTCTCAGCTATTTACCACTATCAAAGCTATATATTTTCTTATTGACTCCTACACCACAGGTGCACCAACATTATCATTTAGGGAATTTGTGTGTCCCATATTAGTAGTTCAAAGGTTTTAATATAGTGATTATGTGATTTCCATGTGTCCATTGCTAACTTCTCTAACCTAAATGTGGTTAATCCTACTCTACTTCCATCATCCTATGTAGCCTTGATTTTGAGGTGAGGAGATTTTAGGTTAGGTTGTCTCCGATTTTTATTTGGATAATCTAGTTTAGGCCTTACTTTGGATGATAGGGAGAGATCAGAGGAAATCCCCTACACGGCACTGCTTCCTAGTCCATCGGAGAATAGGAAGCGATTTTACAATGTTGAATATTCCATGGCCAATCTTTTTTCTTGGATAAATAAGCATAATTATTTTGAAGTGCTATGAATATGGGTAGAAACAAGTCCTAGTAAAGTGGTTTTGGTTCTTTTTCTTGGTTCACACACCTACAATAAGTTTCATATGTCATATAAACCTATTCTTCATCAGCCACAAATTTTTTGGTAATTAGTCCTCAGTTGCTAATAATGATTCAACAGGATAGTTTGGAAACAAAAACTTGGTCCACTATATTATTCAAGCTTAGGTTTTGAAATTTGAAATAGGTTTGGTGATCTCTATATTCTAAGTAGTTTTGACTTCTAACTTCAACCAGATTCCATGTTTCAACTTGGAACAGTTTCAGTGAGGAGAAACTCATATTAACCCCCTTGTTCTAACTCATATTCGATTCATTTACAAAAAATATTAGGTAGAGTGTCTCTTTTCAAGGTTAGAGTAAAAAATTATAATACAGTATTTTAAAATAAATTTCATTTACCAGCTTCTAAATAGAATAAAGCAATAGTAATTGTATTTAATACAATAAAATTCATTCCAAAATCAAATAAATACTCCACAATAAAATACTACATGAATTATTATACTTCAACAAACACTATTAAAATATTCCACATGTTTGGAAAGAGGCAAGAGATAATCATGAAAACAACATCAAAGTGAATGTGAAATAAAATAAATTTTATTTCCCTTCAAAAAAGTTTCAAAAAATAAAATTGGATGCACAACGAAAAAATATATATGTATGAAAAATAAACATTGAAACGAGTAATTTTTAACATGGAAACCCCGATGAGGAAAAAACCATAGGACCTAGTTCATAAAACAAATCCACTATGATTAGTGAGTACATTGTAGAGAATCCCAAAAATTAAAGGGTTCACAAAAGTATATCTCTCTAATACAATAAAAGAAAATACCAATGGATAAGAGAGGCATAAATCCAATATAACAAAAGAACATCGTCTGAGAAAGAAGAGAAGATAATAAATATGACCATATCGATCTAAAGATCACTATATGAATAATCAGGTGCTTAAAAATCATCAAGATTATGATAAAATTGATCTTTGATTAAATATTATCACAATATGAAGCCTACTCCTTGCATGGGAATCCTCATTCGTAAACCTATCCATATAGGGAGGAAAAATAGTTATACCTCCTTCCTTTAAAAATCATCTACCCAAAAGATATGTAACTCCTCCTTTTCATATATATTTTTTCATTTATTTTTTTTATGTGTCATGTGGGGTCCCCACATGAGGAGGAACCCAAAAAAACTTCCCCTCCAACTCAAGTGGTGATTACTACTAAACCTTCAATTATTTGGAAAGTATCAAATTTGCCTATGGGTAAAATCTTGGTCAATATTTTGGCCCTATTGTTATCAATGTGGATCTTTTCAAGATCCAACTCTCTCCAATCAAGGAAATTTTGGATCCAATGATTAAAAACATTGATATGTTTTTTGGCCTCTAATAGGCGGTGCCCCTTCTCTCTTGTGGGCTAGGGTTTCCTCCATTGGCCTCGTTTCCTCCCCTCCTCCGACTTCTCAGAAGGCCCGACATCGGAGTCCCCTTCTTCAACGGTTCTCAGTCGGCCTGGTGATCGCCACCATCACATCTTGGTGAGCAAAGTGTTTGGATTTGGGAGAGTGGAGATGTATCATCAATGAATCTTGGCTTGGTGGTTGTAGGAGACGGCTCTGGTCCAGAGCGGCTCGGCGTCGGCCCCGAAGTGGCACAGATGGGGGAGGAACTTTTTTGTTCTGATGTTTCCATGTTTGAATGAGGTTTTGAATCAGGTTTCTTTGACGGTTCTCCAATATCGTCTCTAGTATGCCCTTATTCCTCATTGGGTCCTCCTTCTTTCTACAGTTTTCCCAATCTGGAATCTGGTGTGGGTTCTTCCGTGGTTCGATCGGTCTAGTTCTAACCAGAGTGGTGTTGTTGGATCAGTCTGCTCGGATCGCCTCACTGGAGACTCTCCCTCGAGGTGTTGCTGGATCTTCAATTATTGGGTGAATAAGACTCAGTTTCATGCTTCTTGGACTGTCTTCCTCATCGGGTTGTTGTGGATGTGGTTGGAGATGCCTAGTGGTTGCAGTGGGGTGCTTCAGGTTTCAGCTATGGTGTCTGGTCTTGAGTTGATTCTACTTGATGATTGGTTCCCAGGAGGCTTCTGGTTTTTGGCTTGAGTTTTTTGTGCAAGAGATTTAGGGTCCTGGCAGGATGGGGGTTGTCTGCCCCTAGCCAGCTCATTCTGGTCTTTGAGAAAGTGGGTTGGGGTTTCACCTGGACTTGACTACATGGAACAGGCCCCATAGGAGGTTTTAGAGCTGGCAGTTTATCTTTTCAGGGCTTTTCAGATTTGGATGTTTGATAGGGAATGGCACCAGTCGTCGAATTGAGCCTATACTTTGACACAAGACACTTTCCTTCTGAACTATCATGAAAATGTGTAGGGCTTTATTTCAATCATATATTGTGGTGGGGCATCTCCATGTTGTTTTTCTAGTTTTTATCTCTTTGACCTTTGGGTCTTGTCTGTCCTAATTCATTGATGTAGGGGTTCTCCCCTTATTCCCTTAAAAGGAGGTTTATTTTAATAAAAAATTGAATTCTTTTAGGTCATTGGATGAAAATGAATATTTAGATTCTAAATAAAGAACTTGAGAATTTAAAGTTTTGCACCAAAATCACTTAAAAACTTCTTTAAAAAAATTCAATTACAATTCATAAAAATAAATAGAATAATGGATCCAAAATATAGGAAAATAAAATCAAGGATTATTTGGTCAATTAAGTAAAAAAACACATGGTTTTATGAAATTATTTAATGGATTATAATTTCAACATAAAATCATCAACTAAAAATTATTCACCTTTAAAATCTCATTTTGACACAAAATATCATAAAAACGATGTGGTAAATATATATCAATTGAAGTCTAAATCACTAACCAGATGAAGATTCTTTCATTGAACTCCCTACATGGCATGTTGAGAAATTATTGGATGATGTTTTCCTCGAACTCATGATTGGTATTCTCTACCATGGGTGGTAATTTGAGCCTTTATCAAGGATGGAGTATTATCCAAGGATGTTTATCCCTCCATAGGTAAGCATGACTGTGTCTGAGTATACGACATGGCTCAAAGGCCTCAAAATATATTCCCTAGACATGTTTCATTGTGGAATTTTTAAATCTCATTAGTTCAAGTTTAGACTTATAAGGAATATTTATCGATATGTTTTTATTTTTTCATGCCACACCACCTATGCTGGGGATCCCAAAGAAATAATTTACAGTTGGGTATTTTTTACCGAGTTTTACCCTAGATTTGTGAGTAGGCAAGCATTTTTCTTTAAGATAACTAAAGTGGTTTCATGAATGGACCTATATGTGGGAAATAATATGGATATCAAATACCTCATTTTTAGGCACAATTTCCTATCAAGAAGTAGGTGGTGCGAGAGTAGTGGGATATGGATGATGCATCACTCCACTCTAATAAATTACTAATATTGGTTTGATCCTCATATGCATGGGGTTCTGATAGTTAGAGATATAAGATGATTCATGAAAGGGACAACTATGGCCAAATTTGAACAAATATAGTTCAAAGTATGTTTCACATCCTCTCTTCTTGGACTATCATGCTGGATAACTTAGTTACAAGTTATTCTTTCTATAACATATGTTTGAGAGTTTGAGATTTTAGTGAAACCCCTAGTCAGACCCTTATCATCTAGAGAGTTTACACTAATGGAGACCATATTTCACTAACCCCTTCTAGTGAAGTGATTTTATCCTTAGTGGATAAATAGGTCTCTCAGGATATTCCTTCATGGGAAATATTGGATCTAGGGTACCAACCTATGTATGTATTAGGTACCAATGCTAGTATTTCATGGTGATATGCAGTTGGGTATGTGAGGAGAGGACTAACCAATATAGTGAGTGGAATACCCTCAAGTGTGGTGAGTGAATCCCACCATCAAGGATTTATAGTCAACTACCCATCATACAATAATCATGTTTTTATACCCCATGTTCACAAATAAAAAGTCACTTCATGTGAATATAGATGAATACATGAATTATTTTGAATGGAGACCCATGGTTTTCCCTCAATAGGACACTGATGTATGCATGCTATTACATCTGGGATATAGAATTCAAGTTTTGATGTGTTAAATTATGAACACCCTTATTATGTTCATGGAGCATATAAAATGAATATTTTATGGAATCAAATCATGGAGGATCTTGTTAAGCCTTTGAAGAATTTTCATAGTCTTACCATAAGAATACTAGTTAAGCAATAAACTCTTATAGTGTAAGATATAGTTTCATGGAGTATCATTTGTCTTCATCAATTCAAAGTTATAATGGTTTATTATTTCATAGAGAGTGAGGCATTTCTCACTATTGATCAATGATGGTTGCCTCACAATGTTCCCTTGTGTGAGAGAGGATCACAGTGGTGATGTTGAATTAGTGGTCTTGTGTGACCAAATATTATCAGGAAATAGACTCGAAGGGTTTTATTAAAAGTTAAGTACACTTAAAACACTTATCTAGGTGTATAGTTGTTTCTTATTTGTATCCGTATTAAATATCATGATTTATATCTTTAGTGGGGACTACCTTAGTGGAGCGATACCCATAGTGTGGTCTGTCCAACTAATCTTTCTGGGAATTCTCGTCATCTAAAAACTATTGTTATGCATTTTATGAGGTGCTTTTATCAAGAGTTTATGGTTTCCAATTTATTTGGATTGGTGTGTGTTATATAGGGTTTTGGAGCTAATAGAGTAGGGTCATATGAATGGTCAAGACTGTATGCTTCAGATTGCAGCAGATTGGGCCACCCAATGGGAAGTGGTGTAGTATTGAGTATTTTGATAAGATTGGTGTTGTTCCTAGTGATATCATGGGTATATTTTACAACATTGTGTTGGAAACACAACCAGGTTTTCTATGACAGTGGATGCAGACCTGTTGGTGGTTGTGGTGCGGATGGACGATTATTACGGATACTCAAAAGAGGATGAGGAAGAAGGACCATGCCATTATTGTTACCATGATCTAGATAAATTGTTTCATGTTTAAAGTGTGGATGATTTTATCCTATTTAACATTACAATTTATGGTGCTAAACTATAATTTTTATAGATTCAATTGGGTCGAATCCTCGATGATGGTACTATATTTTGGAGTTAATTTTTTTTGTCTTTTTTTAAAATGGGGTGGGGAGCAGTTTGAAGAGCTTAGGTGAAATTATTGATTGATGAATTTAATTTAAAATTTTAATAATTATTAGGGTGATTTCATTATTAAGGGTGTAATATTATGATATCCTTGAGGTTTTTGATATATTACATTAAATTAACCCCCACTTCCCAAGATGATTTTTATAGGAATTCCAAATTGTATTGGCTTTAATCCAAGACTTAGATTAAGATATATTATAAATAAATACTTGTTTATGGAAGTTATTTATGGTTCCAATAATCCATTTAATACACATGTTAAACCAATAATGTCATTAATCCATGATATTTTGATTTTTAACATACACAGTGTTAACCTAAAGAATATTTAATGACCAAAATATCTCAATAACTTGATATCCCCAAATTATGACTCACCACAATAGATTATTTAATTATAAATTGAGATGATTAATAATATGTTTTATAATTTATATGGTTATAATTTATAGATTAAATAAAAATAATGGGATTAGAAAAAAGTTGTACGCTGAACACACACACAAATGGTGAGGAGAGTTAAGCATGCACTTTGGATTGAATGGGAAAGTGTAAAAAGGGAATGATTTTAAACTGATTTAAATAATTTTAGGAATATTAATATTAAACAACATAGGGTATATGAGGATAATATATGATGAATATGAAACATACATTAAATTTTAAATTAAATTATAATGAAACTTATGTGATTACAATTGAAAACAAGAAAAAACAAACATGAAATAAAAATTGGAGAGGTTTCTCTTATTGAAAAAATAGTATGGAATTTCATCCTAAGACTTTGGAAAGTATATGGTCCTTCAAAATATATTGCTTCAATGATGAAGAGATAACCCCTTGCAAGGAGAATATGGGATTATATTTATAGCCAAAGGTGGTGGACTGTTTTCCTTCCAAAACTTCCCTTCAAGTTTTCTCGATAATTTAACCATGAAGACAACCAAATATAAAAAACTAATCTTATTAAAATTTTTATATATGGATATGGATATTCTAACCTCAAAATATTGTGGCCATTAGAGTTTTTTATCCAAATATATGGTTGTTTTGATAAACTATATATTGTTTTCTAGTTTTATCCATAATTTTTCAATGGCCACAATGTGAATGGGTTTTTGGATAGGAATATGCCCTCAAATATGAACATTTATTATAAAAATTTTACATTATATATGTTGAATTTCTCCCCCTAAAAAAATAAACTCAATTAGGAAAGTTGATTTGGAGAAAAATCAATAATTATGGGATATTGTCAAATCATGGATCGAAATGTACATTGGAATTTTATGAATCAATTAGGCCACTTATTTGTTGAATTTGGAATTAAAAATTTCACCCAAGTTATAATAGAATTTCCATGTACTTTTGGTATAATATCAATAAATTTAGACTTCTCTATTGTGAATAGAAAATATAACATCACAGCTACATCAATTTTATTTCCAGATTCACGGGGTATTGTTTTTTAGTTCATATGGCCCTTCAAATGGATGAATTGGCCAAAGATAAAGTTGAATGATTTATTTGTATTTGAATTAGTGATAATAAAAAATAATAATAACATAATTGGGATAATTATTTTGAAATATATAATCAAACTATTAAACTATAGTATAATTGAATGAATTCGATTAATGCTCTCTATATGCATTTATGATCAAAATAAGAACATTGACTGTAAATTAATCCTTTTTAGTAAAAAATCAGTGATGGGAGTCATATAAAATATTGAATTAATTTTTAATATCAACTCCTCCAAACTTAATATAGTGTATTTCCCCAGTAACAAAAAAAAACATAACAAAATCATTTTCACTCACCAAAAAATATTAAAATTTTGTTTTCACCAAACAAGGGAGAAAAAAATCAGTTCACTCATTCATAAATAATTACACCATAATTTTTTATTATGAAAATGTGTCAATATAATTCATTTTTCATGTTCAAAAATTTAATTGAAAAATGTGGGCACCCAAAAATTATTCCTCTCAATATGATATAAATTTATTCAAGGAAGTCCACTAATTCATCAAACAAAAGCAAAAATCATTGATTTTGTAAGATTTATCACTTTCCATTCCCAATTATAAAGTACATAATAATCAATAGGTCTTTATTAGGGTGTTTTCAGTGGCTATGGGATAGTTGGAATATAATGTCAAAAAGAGAGGAAAATAGGGGTGAAACATCCATATGGAAAAACAATGCATAATTTTTTAAATAAGACATTAAAGGTTAGGGAAAAACATATTTACAAGGGAATTAATGTGTGAAGGAAGACACAAAAGAGATATAAAATTGGGAGAGAATGAAAAGTTTAAATATGTACAGAATAAAAAAACCTCTCCCAATGACACAAAAAAAGATGATGCAAGTGTTATTTTTTATTTTTTTCTTTTTTTAGAAGTTTAAGTTGGAAACAATATCACACTCATATCACATACCATGTTTTATATCCTCATAATACTAATTATAATAGTAATTACAAGATCAAAGGTTGAGGAAGAGTGATTTTTGACCCTCCCAAGACATAACCCATTCTTTTTTTCTTTTCTTTTTTTTAAAATTTATTTAAACAAATTGAGAACTTTTCAATAAATTTTGTACAAAATGAAAAAACATATATACATTTCCAAACATCGCTGAATGAAAATATATCTCCCACACATAAATGGATTCTTTCCCTTAACCATATGATGATAAATTGAAAATCAAGGAAATTATACCCAAAAATGAAATCCACTCCTCACACACTTAAATTTCAATAAACCATGAAATAAAAAATACATGAATATATTAGTGGGGAAATTTTTTTTGGGCTTATAATGTGTCTATAAAAATGTTTTTAATAGGCTCAAAGGTTCTTTTAAAAGGAGGATAAATGTAAGGTTAATGGGAGGCTATTTTGATAATTTGATTCTCATGTGTTTTAGAAAATTCGCTTATAATATTAATGCACACCAAAGTAGTAAATTTATATCAAAAGTCAAAAAAACTCAAGGCTCTCAATCAGGGGATTAAAAACACACAATATGGAAATACGTTTGTAAGTGAACTTGGAATGAAATTTGTGGATAATACACACAGGTTGGTTAAAAACATTTTACAATACAAAATTGGGAATTAAAAAGATATTGTTCATGACAAAAAAATTATCAATGTTTATGATAAAAATACGATATGTTTGAGATGAAAAAAAAGGTCTTTTGACTCCACAAAATGGTTATAAAAATTTTCAAAATTTAATGGTGATAAATTTTTATTTTTATTTTGTTATTTTTGTAGAAGCACAGATACACAAAATATAAAAAAAAAAATTCATGAATAAAGTGGAAAAAATAGATAAGGTAAGAATGAGAGAGGAAAACGAAGAAAGAGAGAGAAATAGAGATATAGGGAGAAAGAGAGAGAGAGACATTTAAAGGAAAATAGGTTCCCCTAGTTTGGATTTGGTGAGTCGTCATCTCTATCCATTTGTAATTCAACTCTAGTAGCTGTAGATTCTATAAAAGTCAATTTCATTCCCAGGGTGTGTGTCCTTTCATGGTGATGCTTTAAAAGATGTCTATTAAACATAAATGTCCTTTTGGAAGTGGGTTCTTGGACTTTCACTACACCAAATGGGTAAAAATTAGAAATAATACAGAGACCTTCCAAATAAGAATTAAGATTACCTGGGTGAATATGAAATAAAAAATGAAGATAATTTCCTTTTCAATTTCATGAAATACCTTTCATGAGATGTGTTTTTTAATGGGATACCTTTTATTTTTCTTTTTGTAGATTATAATTATAATAAGAATCAAGTTAAATCTACTACAATTTATTCACTACAACAATATCTCTTTAACAAATTTTTCACAATCAAAGTTATAGGTTTTTACATCCCAAAAATAAATTATGTTGTATTTAGACTGGTAAATGACACACTTTACCAAAAACTATCCTAAAAGGAGACATCCCAATGAATGTTTTATATGAAGTTTGATAAGTCCAAATCAATTCACCAAGTCTTTCAGGATAGTCTTTTCTTATGGGATTAACAGTTCTCTCAAGCACTCTTTTCATTTATCTTTAGGAAATTTCATCCATTACATTTATTTAGGGGTGATATGTAGTTGATGTTTTGTAACATTTTATATTTTTGGTAAGTTATATATTCTTTTAAATTTATAAAACCCTCATGAGTTTTCTTTTTGGCATAGACCTTGGTAACTGTGCCTTTAGGAGGGTTTGTTTCCTTTAGGAAGGAAAGGATGCAAGTGGGATAGAGGTTGGATGAAATCTAAATACACTACATGTATTTAAAATAGATGGTGTGTATTAGATACATGGGTTGTCTAGACAAACCCCCTTTTACACGTTGTGAATTGGGGTCTCCCAAGAGGGAGAAACCTAAGATTTACATGACATGTAAAATTTACACACCATGTAAATACCCTGGATCATTTTTTTAATTGGAAGGGGCTATTTTTTACAGAAAACCCCTCTTTTCCAAAATAGGATCAATGACACACGAGGATCTCCCAACATGCCTAACCTAGGTTCTTCTCGTTCTTCTTCATCTGAGATCTATTTACTTCTTCATCAGTTGTGTTGGATCCACAATGGTAAGCTCCTCATTCCTCTTCCTTCCTTTTCATCATTTATCTTTCCATATTTTTTACTATTTTTAGTGCAATCTCATATGCTAAATTTTTAGGGTTTTCATCTATTCTTCTAATTTCTCCCAGTTCTTGCTCGATTCATGGGCGAAACCTTGATGAGGGGAGTAATATAGGACTATGGTAGGTGTTATAGTTCTTTTCCCTAAAAGTCTAGTTGTATTTTATTATAATCCATTGTAATATGTACTATAATTTCTAATGTCACCTACTTAATGTTTAATTAATTAAATTTATGGTTATCCTCATATGTAACGGGACCCTTCCTACCTGCAAATAAATGTTGTGGAGAGTTTACTTTGACATGAGGCTCCCTTTTGGGTGTGCCCCTCTTTAAATTATTAAGAGAATTATGATTTAGTAAAGAGTTTATTTATTATTAATTAAATTGTATAAATTTCCATGTGAGAAATGTATTTGAATGTGAAATGATATAAGGAAAATGATTGAACATGAGTTTGTACCATGGGATTTATTCCATAGCTTGAATTACTTGGATAAAATTTATTTTCCAACTTGATTAAAGTATTATGGTTATAATTTCTTGTTGAAATTTTATGAGTTATGGATAGGTAAACCATACCTTCATATCAAGATAAGGGAGATACATGGGTCCCAACTTAAGGATTCCTTGTATGGGCTCATCATACTTTATAATTAGAACTTATTATGGATTGTAAATACGTTAAGAGCGATACTAGGATTATTTATAGAATTCATTAGATGGGATCACTAGGTAGATTATTTACCTACCCATGAGCGATACTAGTTCCCTAAGGGGGTCACCTTGAATAGGGTCGATGTAAGGATAGTTATACCACGCCACAAGCGATACTCGGTACCCTATATGAGATATCGGAGAAGGGATCAGAGGTTCATGCTTTACACTACAGAAAGAGTGATACTTGGGATGCCCTTATGAATCTCCTTGGATGGAATATTATGGTGTTGGGTATTTATAGTGCTTATAGTGTGATATTTGGGTTCCTCTATACAGTTCTCCTTATAAGGACCCAGGATTCCACTTATTTAAATTATATAGATTCCTTATATATAATTCAAAGAATTCCAATTTATTAAAACAAAGTAAATATTTTCCAAGACAAATAACATTCTTGGGTTTGGTCCATACATGATACTTTCTCTATTAATAGGATCAGTTGTTCATCCTTTCATGTTTACTAGACAACCTTTATATCCCCATATTATATCTATAAAGGTTTCCTTCCATTTAGAGATATCTAAATTATTTTGAAGTAACAAGTGTCAGTTAGTTATCCTTAAGGATCCCAAACCGAAGTGATTTATTTATTCATTTATTTATTGCTTCACTTTTATTATTATTAGTACACTACTGATTTTATATGCACAGACTATATTATTCTATATATTGTTGGTGGTGGCTTACTATGTATATCTCATATCCTATTTGGTCCACCTTTGGTACCTAAACATACTTCATGACTATAAGTGTAGACAAAGGGAATTGACTGACTTTCGGTGTTTTATTTTCAGTACTAGGATAAAGTATAAGAGTAGAGGACTAAGCCTATGTTCATGATGCTAGTAGAGGTAATATTTTATTAGTTTTTATTCTTGTTTATCATGTTTTATATGATAGTTCCTTATATACTGTGTACTTTTCTATTTGTATGGAATCATGGAATGATCATCATTTTATATTAGATATTGATGTAACTTCCACATATTGGTTGTGTTGGATGGTTTATTATTACTCTATTATTTCATATTATTTACTTCTTCCATTATTTCTATTTATTTTTTACCAATATAGATTACTCTAATCATAATGGTATAGTCTCCAAATCATATCATCGTAGACCCTCCCTACTAGTCAGTAACCTTTGGCATATAGTGAAGCATGCTTGAGGTCATATGACCAACCAGCTTAGGGAACCTCTTAGTGGATTCTAGGTTGGGATTCTACAAAGTGTTATCAATGCCTCTTTTTTCCTTTTATCTTACTATTGGAGTATTATATAGGAGACTAGGTTTTATTCGAGGTGTTGTTCTTATACTTGGGAGTATCTAACCCACATACAGGGGAAACCCAAATTACTTGTGATGGGTTATTATGGTTATTGGATTATTCCTGTTACAATTGTATTGATTTCATCATTGGGTGATGCACATGTTTTGTGATTTCATTATTATTGATATTATTATTATTGATTTTATTTTACTTGGTATGGTATGGAAAGAAGGTTTTATCTCATGCATCATTATAGGCACTTGAGGATTTACATGTCATGCATTATGCCATGCCATATTTATATTATGGAATTCATTTTCTAAATTTCCTATGATTGTTAAGAGTGACTATGTTATTATATATGGAAATGTGCTAATGTTTATTTCAGGGATAACATAATTGGATTAGTTAAAGTTTATATATCAATCTAAATGGTGTTTTCCTATATATATTGATTATGAAAACTTAATTAACCAATTATTCCACATTTTATCCATGAACTACTAGTTTTATGGGATAAAATTTAGTTGATTTGATTGCTTTAATTCAAATTTTAATTTATAAATAATTTACTTATATAAATTATGAATGGTAGTTCATTCAATAAAATCATTATACATGACCTGTTACATCTTGATACTCGACGTAAACATTGTGTCATAGTTACATAATGTATCAATTGAAATTTAAAAAGGGTATGGGACATTATAAATTAGGAGTGTTGATTCAAATAATTGGAATGTGATATCTGTATACATATAAAAGATTATGAAATTAAATAAACTTAAACTTTTAAATTAAATGGTTACCAGTAAATGGGGATTCCAATTCCAAATTAAAGGGTGTTTTCCTATATAACTTGCAATTGACACTCTATATACTAAACCCTCTACTGTGTGATGTGAGAACCTGAACCTAAATCAACATCAGTACTAGGAATTAGGAAGTGTCTCATGTGATCCATTGTGATATTTCTTATCACCTAGACCTGGATTTAGGAGTAGGAAGAGAGGTGTGACTCATTTATAGGAAGTCATTATAGCTATCCTTTTTTTACCATTGATCATATCTACTATTAAATCTTATCTTGGGAATGAATTTGGAAATTGTAGAGTTATGTCACCATGACATCCTTGAGTTGTGCGCCAAGAGAGTGATAATAACCATGATCTAGAATTATTCGGCCCTGAGCCACTTATATTTCCTCCTATATTTCCACCTGAGGCACCTCCAATTCTTCCTCTATTGGGATTCAATGCTTAGTTTCAAGATATCTTCTTGTGTTTATGAAATTTGTATAGGGATCTCCGCAACCTACCTATATGATGGAAGAGTTTACATGGGAGTTCTAGAAGCATCATACTCCCACCATCTCGAGGGATGATGGTCCTCAAACTACTGATTCATGGATGGAGTCCATGTTATTGATCTTCAAGAATATGTAGACACCTCTAGAGTAGAAGGTAAATATTTTACTTATATGCTCTATGATGCCACCAAGCATTGGTGGAATTTCATCTCTCAAGATAATCATCACCGATGTATGGTCTGGGAATACTTATAGATTTCATTATATGATTACTTCTTTCTGAAGATGCTGATAGTGGATCGTGCTAGGGATTTTATACACCTATAGTAGGGTGATATTTCTGTGATGGAGTATTCAAATTGTTTCACCAAACAACAGTTTTTTGCACCAATACTGACCAATGATAAGTTGATGAATATGAGAGGACTTGAGGATGGTCTTGTCTATATCGTCTGATTGTAGGTGAATTTTTTCAAGTTGACCACCATTTTAGAGATAGAGAATCAGGCCATCATCACTGAGTGGAACCTGAGGGTAGTTGGTAGTGTGAGTCAGGGAAGTTCAGCTTTGAGATAGGGAGATAGTTTATCTAGTGGTAGGAAATGTCATTTTGAGGTTTCTTTTAGGGGTATCTCCAGTCAGATAAAAAACACTGATAGTTATGTGGTGTGTCACTAGTGTGGTAGGAAAGTCCATAAGAATCCCCAGTGTACAAGGAACCTAATAAAGTGTCAATATTGTAGTAGGATGGGACTCCTTTAGTGGTTCTGGTGAATTTTGCCTCCAATTACTAGTGAGAAGGTATATGTGTTGACACCGCATTTAGGTACATGATATTTAGCTCCATGTCAAGTTGAAAGTTGGTCTACTATATACTGATCCGGCTGAGGAGTTGGTCGTGGATGAGGTAGTCAGGCTATAGAGGTTCAGCACCAGTAGAATGGAACTAATCAGGTTAGTCAGGTTTCATCTCAGAGCCATGGATTTGGCCATGTTTATGTAGTCTATCCTACACCCCAGGAGTAGCATCTAGATCCATTTATAGTTTGAGGTACTATTCTAATAGCCTCTACTTTATTATCTTCCTTGTTTGATACAAGCACCTCACACTCTTTTATATCTACGTAAATTATAAAATTTCTAGGCCTAGAGATAGAATAATTGTGTGGCATGATGAATCTCAACACACCATTAGGGGTTTGTTTAGAGATTCTTCATCAATGCAAGGGGTTCCCCCTTAAGATAGGTGGGTACCAATTCCTATGGAACTTAATTGTCTTCAAGATGATAGGATTTCACACCATTCTCATAATGGACTAGCTAGTGACTAATCATTATCACATTTGTTGTTATTGTCATATTGTGACATTCCCATCACATAAGGGCAGTAACTACATTCATAATGGATAATGGGATGTCCATGAGAGTTGAGATGGGCCTAATCATCATGGGCTAAGCATAATGACATCCTAGATGGCTAGTCTCTTTATAAAACACCAGGGAATGTATATTATGGAATTCCCCTCTATATTGTATCATTTTAGGTATGTCTTACATCATGAATTTTCTATATTACCTCTTGAAAGAGAGGTGGAATCTACTTTTGAGGTATTTCCTAGAGTGGAACCTATTTATATTCCTCCATATTGGATGGAACCTGTAGATATCCAAGAACTCAAGAGGTATCTTAATGATTGAGAAGTTAACGGTTTTATATAACCTGGTACTTCATCATGGGTTTCACCTATCCTTTTCTCCAAGAAGGCGGATGGTTCCCTTAGGTTCTGCAAGGATTACTGATGGTTTAACCAATTTACGATTAAGAAACCTTATCCAATACCTCATATAGATGACCTATTTGACCGACTCTAGGGAGGAATAGTTTTCTCTAAGATTGATTTGAGTTTGAGATACCATCAGGTGCATGTGAGACCATCGTACATACCACGTATAACATTCCAGAGTATATATAACCTGTATGAGTATTTTGTTTTATGTCTTTTGGAATTATGAATTCACCGGTAGTTTTCATGGCCTTAATGAAATAGGTTTTCTACCCATATCTATATTATTTTATGGTAGTATTCATGGATTATATCTTGGTTTATTCTCATAATTTACATGACCATGACAAATGGATTGAGACCATGCTGAATGCATTGAGAGATCGCCGGTTATATTTTAAGCTCAAAAAATCCCACTTTTTGATCGATAAGGTTCACCTCCTAGGTAACATCATCTCAGAGGCTAGAGTATCCATTATCCCATATAATCTGAGTGTCATAGTTTCTTGGGATAATCCCAAGAATGTCTTTGACAAACATAGTTTCTTGGGGTTGGATATCTATTACATGCATTTCATTTAGGACTACTCATGACTTGAAGAACCTCTTATAGGATTTAATAAGAAGGATTTAAAGTTCTTATGGTCAGAAGCCTATGAGAAAGGCTTTAAAAATTTGAAATGGAGACTAACTTTAGCACTGATCTCGATTCTTCCATAGCTTGGTAGAATCTATACTGGTTACTATAATGCTTCAGGATTAGGTCTTTAATAAGTTATTATATAGGGAAATTGAGTTTTATCATATGAGTATCATCATTTGATACCATATGATTGGAATTACCCAATGCACAACCTCGAGCTAGGAGTCATGGTGCACGATTTACATTATTGAAGGAATTATCTATTGGGAGAGTGGTTCATTATTTACATAGATCATAAAAGTTTCAAATATATTTCCACACAACATGACTTGAATTTTAGGAAACAAAAGTGGGTATAGTACCTTCATTCATTTGAATTTTATTTTACTTATAAACCTGTAATGGTAAATGTTGTGGATGACACCCTGATCTGTAAGAAGTAGATGTTGGTCGTCAAAGATGCCAGCAGTGAGTGGAAATTGATGTATCTATTTTCATAAATGAACCTATAGGTTCACTAATTCCATGGGAAGCCTATTTTATTAGATTTATTAGTGAAATCCTCGCTTCTTGAATAGGTACGGATGAGACATCTTTCATATATTGAGGGCCTAGTCCTGAGGAACAATGTCTTAGGTGATAACCCACCACTGGGTTGGGTTGTTGATGATAATTAGGTTCTAATCTTTCATATACATGTATGGGTACCTGTAGATATATGGGAAGATTTTATGTGGGAATTTCATGCATCTGTTTGGGAAGTGCACCCTGGTCTGACCAAGATGTACAGATATGTACATCGTAAGTATTGGTGGTTGAGTATGAAGAGGTAGATTGTAGGTTTTATCACTTAGTTATCCACCTATAAGTAGGTCAACACTGAGCACCAATGACCTATTAGACTAATATATCCTCTATATATTCTGGAGTGTAAATGGAGAGATGTCACTATGGATTTTGTGATGGTCTTGCTGATATACCCTATTGGATTTGATGAAGTATGAGTGATCATTGATAGGTTGACCAAGTTCTGCCAATTCCTGCTTATTTGAGAGTCCTTCTTAGTTGATGAGCTTGGGTGGATTTTTATTTGAGATATTTTATGCCTTCATGGTATTCCTCACTCTATTGTATTGGACTGAGATGCTTGTTTTACATCACAGTTCTGGCAGGGGTTGAAAAGAGAACTTGTTATACATGTGATTCGAAGTATAACATATCACCCTCATACTGATGGTCAATTTTAGTTTATGATACAGGTGTTAGAGGAAATACTTCAAGTTTGTGTCCTATAATTTGAATTTTTATGGTAGAAACACTTACCTATCTTTGATTTTTCCTATAATAATAGCTTTTAGGGAACGATTTAGATGGATACCTTTGAGTCCCTTTATGGTAAGTCATTTCATACACCCTTGTGCTGGTTAGAGGTAGGTGAGGCATCACTAATGGGTCCTCATGTCATTTATGATACTTTAGATAAAGTATATCTGATTCAAAATCATATGGTTATAGCTCAATACAGGAAGAAGTCGTATACCGATCATTGTTGCAGACCTTTGGAGTTTGAGGTGGGACATTAGGTATTTTTTAAAGTTTCACCTATATTGGGTAATAAATGGATTCATAGGTAGAGAAAGATATCACCTCATTATGTAGGGCCTTTCAAGATCATGGAAATAGTAGGGTCGGTAGTCTATCGGTTGTAGTTACCTTAGAGGTACTGATCAATGCATGATGCCTTCGATGTATCACAACTTCACCGCTATTTTTAAAACCCTTATCATTCATTTGATCCTGAGGATATTGAGATATAAGAAGATGCATGGTTTGAGTATCATCTGATAATTATCATTGATCAGAGCACGAAGGCTCTCTAAGGCATGTCAGATCCTCTAATCTAGGTGTTATGAAAGCATAACTATGTACAAGATGAGACCTAGGAGAGAGAGGTTGAAATACTTTCTCAGTGGCCAGAACTTTTCTCAGATGATGATTTACCTCCATCATAAGTGAAACTTAGGTACCAATTGTTTTAAGGTGGGTAGGTTGTAACATCCTGGATTTTTGATAAGGTACTGATAGTTTTAAATTTTTTCAAACCCTTGTGAGTTTTCTTTTTGGATTAGAACAGGGTAATTGTGCCTTTAGGACAATATATTTCCTTTTGGAAGAGGGGTTTCAGGTGGGATGGAGGCTAGTTGTAGGATAAAAACATGGTGTGTATTTAAAATAAATAGCATGAATTATATACACAATGTTTAATGGGTGGGTCATCCCCCAGCATGTCATGAACTATGTTTTCCCCTAGAGCGAGAAACCTGAGATTTACACGATGTGTAAAATTTACACATAATGAAAATACCATAGATCATTTAAAAAAAGGGTAGTTTCCTTTTTTGATAGAATCAACATTCTTTCTAAATAGGACCAATGATGCATTAGGATCTCCCCCCATGCATAACCTAGGTTCTTCCTTTTCTTCTTTATCCGAGCTCTGTTTGCTTTGTTGTTGGGTGCATTTGATCTATTGTTGTAAGCTACTCATTCCTCTTCCTTCCTTTTATCATTTGTATTTATGTTTTTTTCACTATTATTAATGAAATATCATATGCCCTATTTTTAGGGTTTTCATCTATTATTCTTATTTGACCCATTCTATCTCAATTCAAGGGTCGATATTGGACAAGGAGAGTACTATAGGCTTAGGGTAGGTGGTATAGTTATTTTCCCTTAAAGAATATTTGTATTTTATTATGAATCATTGTGACATGAGCCAAAAATTCTCACATAAACTCCTTAATGTTTAATTAATTAAATTTAAGGTTATCCTCATGTGTTAAAGGACCCAAGCTACCCACGAATCAACATTGTGGGGTATTTACCATGACATGAACCAGACCTATGGTTGTGCCCCTCTTTAAAGGATTAAAAACCTTATGATTTGTTAAATATTTTATTTATTATTAATTAGGGTGTATAAATTTTCTTGTAATAAATGTATTGTAATGTGGAATGATCCAAGGAAAATTATTGGCCATGAGTTAAGCCCCTATGATTTATTTCATAGCTTGAATTACTTAGATAAAATTAATTAGGAAACTTGATTAAAGTATTGTGGTTAAAATGACTTGTTGAAATGGTATGAGTTCTAAATATCTAAATCATACCGTCATATCAATCCAAGGGTTATAAAAAGTTTCCCAACTTAAGTACTCCTTAGATAGGCTCATCGTACTTTATAATTAGAAATTGTTATGGATTGTGAATGTGCTAGGAGTGATACTGGAATTCTTTATTGAATGCCTTATATGGGCTCACCGAGTGAATTATTTACCTGACCATGAGAGATATTGGTTCCCTAGGGGATTCAACTTAGATAGGATCAGTGGAAAGATGCTTATATGATGCCACGAGTGATGCTTGGTCCCTTATGAGTGATACCAGGTATGGTCTCTGAGGGTAATGATTTACACCACACTGAGAGTGGTACTTGGGATGCCTTTTTAAATATCCTTGGATATAATCTTATAGTTTTGGGTATTTGTAGTGTTCCTGTTGAGATACATGGGTTCCTCTATATGGTTATCCTTGGATAGGACCAGGATATAACTTATTTAAATTCTATAGATTCATTCTATATAATTCCAAGAAAGCTAATTTATTAAAACAAAGGATGCATCCTCCAAGCCAAATAACATGGTTGGGTTTGGTCCATACATGATATTTTCCTTGTTAACAGGCTAAGTTTTACATCATTTAATGTTTTTTGGGGAATCTTTATACCCCCTATATTATATTTGTATTAGTTACCTTCCATTCAGAGATATTCATCTTAGGACGAAGTAGGTAGTTTTAGTCAGGTATCCGTGAGGATCTCGGCTCAAAGGGGTTTATTTATTTATTTATTGCTTCAATTTTATTATTATTCACACATTTCTCATTTTATATTCATATATTGGATTGTTATAGACACTTTTGGTGGTGGCCTACTGATCATATGTCACACCCTTTTTGCGATGCATATGGTACATGAACAAACCTCATGATTGTGGATGTAGAAAAAGGGAAGTGACCAACTTTTGATGTTTGACTTCAATACTAGGATATAGTATGATATTAGAGGATTGAGCCTATGCTCGCGATGCTGGGAGAAAAAAAAATTTGTCTTTTTTGTTTATTATGTTGTATATGTCAGTTCCATGTATCCCATGTACTTTCATTTTTGTATAACATCATGACCAGATCATCATTTTGTATTAAATATTGATTTGTCTTATTCATATTAGCTATGTTGGATGACTTAGTATTACACTATTGTTTCTTATTTACTATTTACATTGTTTCTATTTATTATTTACTACTATGGATTAATAAAATCATCAGGGTATAGTCTCCCCACCATACCATCATAGACTCTCGCTGTTATTTGGAAGCCACTAGTGTATGGGGAGGCTCTCTTGAAGTCATGTGGTCAACCAGCTCAGGGCATCACTTAGTGGCTTCTAGGTATGTACCTTATAGTTATAAGTACAAACCCATTCATTTTCAAAAGAGATTCCATTGTTTTATTATAGAAATGAGTTCCTAAGTCACTTACCAAAGTACACAGAGTTCCAAATTTATGGAAGATATGTGTTTTGAGGAACTCACTAGTAGTATGTGTATTATCATTTCTAGTGGGTTTGGCCTCAACCCACCTAGAAACATAGTCAACTGCAAGAAGAATTTGGTATAATCTATTATAATTGTAGAATGGTCCTATGAAATCAATTCCCCAAACATTGAAGATCTCATGTAAGATTAGGGTCTTTTAAGTAATTACATTTATTTTGAAAATTATGCAAAATTTTTGGAAAATAGGACATGATTGAAAGAACTCATGTGGGTAATTTAAGAGTGAAGGCTAGAATAATCTAGAGTCAATGACCTTTTTAGAGGTCCTTTTTGGTCCAAAGTGGCCACTAAAAAGCATTTATTGGTAGAATTATATGATAGAGGAATTTTTATCTTCATTAGCACATCTCTAAATCACAATGTAATCCCTAGTTTTCTAAAGCTTATTATCTTTCCAAAAATAGTATTTTTAATCACTTTTCATATTCATTTTTTTTCTTTTGAAAAAAATTCAAGAAAAACATCAAGAAACAAGTAATTTACAATTAGGGTATACCATGGTGAATTTAGAGTGAGAGACGAGAGGTGTTTGGTGGGAAATTCAAGATCAATTTTTTTAGAATGAGAATAACAATAAATTATACTCAATCGATTATCTGAAGGGTTTTCTTTTCTAGGTCTATCATTTATTTCAAGTTAAAACTCTTGGTGAATTAGGATACATCTTATTAGATTCAATTTGGAATAACTTTTCTTAAGTAATCACTTCAAAGTTAATTGACCTATAAAGATGATGATTTTGGAACCTAATAGATTGTTATGGAATTTATCCAAGATAAAAAACATAGATAAAAGTTCCTTTTCAGTGATAGTGTAGTGATATTGAGTTTAATATAGTGTTTTTTAGTCATAATAGATGAAATGGTTATTTTTTCTCTTATTTTACCAAGTATAGCCATAATGTCCATATCAGAAGCATCACACATCAATTCAAAGGGTAGGGACTAATCTGGTGGTTGGATTATCAGGGAAGATGTAAGAACAACTTTGTGTTCAATGAAGCCTCTCTTGAAATCCTCATCGAAATGGAATGTAACATCATTATGGAGTAGTTGAGTGAGTGGGAGGGAAATCTTACTGAATTCATGGATGAATCACTAATAAATATAGGCGTGTACAAGGAATGAATGACTGTATTGAACTGATGTGGTTTTAGGAAGTGATTAAATCACCCCTATCTTAGCTGGATTTATTGAATACCATCTTGATAAATAATGTGTCCTAGAACAATCCCATTAGTAACTATGAAGTGACATTTTTCAAAATTCAGCACAATGGTACATTTGACACACTTTTGTAGGACCAAAGAGAGTGAAAGAAAACATGATTCAAATGAATTTCCATAAATGGTAAATTCATCCATGAATACCACTATGAAATTCTCAATGAATTCAAAAAAGATACTCATCATACACCAATAGAATGTTCTAGGATCATTGAAAAGGAAAAAAAGGCATTCTCCTAAATGCATATATTCCAAAGTGGTATGTGAATATAGCCTTTTCTTGGTCCTGAGGTGTAATTGGGATTTAGAATTAGTTTTTGTATCCATAAAGAAAGAAATAATGTGACTTTATAGATAATATTTAAAGTATTTTATTATGGAAAGGAAGTGGGCAGTGATATTTTCATGTTTCAGAATTAAATTTTTTATAATCAATGAACACACACCATCTATTTTTTACTCAATTTGTGATCACCTCTCCATGTTCATTTATGAGTATAGTTATCCCACCCTTTTTAGGTACCACATGAATCATACTAACCCATTCACTATTGAAATATGGGTAGAGAATACGATCTTAAATATTATTTGTGATCTCTTACCTAAATACCTCGAGTATGAGTGAATTGATTCTTCTTTGAGGCTGTATGATTGGTTTGGATCATTATTATAGATGGATTGGATGCATGAAAAGGGAATAATTGATACTTATTATTTCATATAGGATCTAATATATGGCCTTTTTATTTTCATCTATCACCTAAACATGTTTGGACTCCTTAGTTTTAGTAAGTGTAGCATAGGTAGTGATAAGATAATATTGATCATGGAAAAGGATTGTATGCTTCATGTGTGTAAGAAGGGGTTTTATATCAATCTCATCCTTCATTTTTGGTCCAGAAAACATAGAAATAGAGAAAGGGTTTCCAGTTGGTTTTTTTCATTTTCATTATTGTTATCAAATGTGTAATAGTAGAGATCCAATGTTATATGGAATTCCAAATATTTTTCAAGGTCCTTTTGATTGATAGAGTATATAAATTAAAGGACAACATAAAATTCTTCATTTATGACTTAATTAATCTTGGTGAAAATTTCAAAAACTTATCTATCATTAGAATAGGAATAATAGGATGCAACAGGATTAGATCAACTCTCAGAAGTGTCCTTGGAAGTATGGATAGAGAATGAATAGTGTTCCTCTGATGGATATCGCATGGATTGAAAAATATTTAACTTGACATGTTTATCACCAAATTCCATGTATAATATTATTTCATGCACATCAATATTAGTTTTAGCTATCATGAGGAATGGTTATCCTAGAATAAATGGTTTTTCAAGAAGAATACTTCTCACGTTCCATGTTAAGTACATAGAAATTAGCTGGTAAAATAAAATTATTGAATAGAACAAGGAAATCTTCAATTATACCCTTGGGACTGGTAGTGCTTTGATTGGATAACTGGATGAAAACACTCATTTGGTGAAAGGTACCTAGGAAAAGTTTGGAGAATATGGATTTGGGCATTAAATTTATTGAGTCTATATGGTTTATGATTGCATCATCAAGTTAGGAACTGCCTATTTGGCATGGAACCGTAAAGGTCCCTAGAACTTTGCACTTCATGGAAATAGAATATTGGGTTGAAACATTTCTGATGATCCTATGTTATCTCTTATGGGTGCACAATTCTCTAAGAAACATTGCATACTTGGGAATTTATTTAATGGAATCTAAAAGGGTGTTGTTGACTTAAACACGTCTAAACATGTTGAAAATTTCAGAATTAGGTTCAAAGGTATTCTTAGACTTAGAGATGGATTGAGGAAATGGAATTTGGTTCCTTAACGGAATAGAAGGAGGTGAGGAGTGACTTTGTGTTCTTTTTCTATATTTTTTTTCTTTTATTTTCCACCTCAAAATTCAAAGGTTCATTAGAGGATCCATCATAATGAATGAAAATTTGTTTTCTAGATCAAGGTGAAATTGCACTTATATTACCCTTGGGGTTGGGCAATGGATGACCTAGGAGTCAGAAAGAATTATATTTTTGTTGCTGAATTATGTGGGATGCAAGTTGACCGATTTGGTTTTCAATTTTTTTGAGGCTAGAATGGGAGAAGAAGGTAAGATCTTCCACAATGCTTTCCCATGGTTTCTTAGAAGAAGTTCCATGTCCCAAATTGGGATTTCCTTGATTTGGGTTATTGGGAAAGTACTTTTATTGGGTAGGGAAATGAGAAGGATCACTAGGATAGTGGAAACCAAGAGGATCCATAGGAGTATTTCTCCTTTGATGTTGGGGAACAAAATTATAATTTTGTTGGAGGTCACCACCACCTTGACATACTGTAATTGGTTTGGATTTTTATGAGGGAATTTAGGGGGTTGGGAGACTATATTACCATACCTCAAGCCTATATGGTCTTTCCATCATGGGTTATAGGTAGGAGATATGGGGTCATAGTGGGGTTGGTTATGGTTTGTAATGAAATGACCTAATTGTTGAGGGTTGGTGTTCTACTGAGCATATTTTACATTGAGATCAATTGGACCAGAAGAATTTGAGGGATCATCTTGTAGTTTTATAAATGTTTCAGTCATATGAGCTAGTGAGTTATAGATTCCATAGTTTTTTATCATTAAAGGGAACTAATATTTTGGAGAATATGAGGTTGGGGATCTAGCATCCATATCAATTTATCTCACAAGACCTACAATCTCACTCATCCATTCAATAGTCTTATGGGGATTGATGTATTGATTCTCTTGGACTTGTTTGACATGAGAATGTGGTTGAGTATAGAATTTTTTTCACGATTTTAGCCATGTTTCTTATGATATATCATGCAGTTATAGGTGTTTTTTCAACAAGATCACTTACACTTTTTATAAGTCCCCAGCCTTAAATATTACATATACTAGCTTTTTTAACTAGAATTCACATTTTAGGATCTTTTCAGTTTAGTGTTTTAATAATTAGGATAAACTATTACAAAGTAAATTATACATTATAAATAGACACTTATACTCAGTATCCATTTTTTCACAATGAGAAATCCTTTTAAAATAAATCATGTTATCATTTCAAGACAAATATTTAATACTTTCATCATGACATATTCTTTATCCTTACTAATCTTAAGACCTATGAAAAAAAATTAAAACTTGGGATGATCACAAAAATATATTAAGGAATATAAAAATAAAGAAAACCATTAGTTTAGTAAAAACATGAAAACTAATCTAACATTTACCTATATCTTAAAATTTCATTGAGAATATGAAATAAAACATTTTTACATGATAAAAAACACACATTTTTCTCCAATAGAATCATCAAAACTCATATCAAGCAATTTAAACTCCTTAAGGTGACTTAGAGAATCATATATATATAACCCTTTAAAAACATTTTTCAATTAGAATAACCATATGGTTGACTTAAAATTAAGCTATTATGGGCTTACCCAAATCTATCTCGGCCACCTCATGTTAATCTATAATGGGCTTTCATGATTCTATCTGGGCTACCCCATGTTAAGCTATAATAGGCTTTCCCAATGCTATCTGGGATACCCCATGTAAAGCTATAATGGGATTTCTCAGTGCTATATGGGTTACCCCATGTATAGGCTATATCAAGATCACACTTTTATTATAATTCTCAAGTAACATTTCAGGAATAAAACACATTCATCATAAAACACTTTGAAAAAAACTCTTTTAATCCCATATAAAAACACTTTTGGATAAAAAACCATTTTCATTAAAGACCCATTTTTAATACCAAAACAACGTTTTTAGTGAAAACCCATTTTCAATATCAAAATAAAAAAAAATATAAAGATGGTTTTTCATTTAAGGATACATGAAATCTTTAAAAGGAAAATAATTAAAAAAAATAATGGTCATGGTAGTGTAAAAGTCATTGTTGATGTATATAGTATGAATAGAACATTATTTTTGTCGTTTATAAAAGTGTTCCATGTAAAACATGTAAAAATATTACTTTTTTAAAACAATTGAATTAAATTAATAAAATTTTATTTATAATCCTTTTATATCCATATAAATAAATATCTAAAATAATATCAAGAATATTGACATGGAGAAAATTGTTTTATAATTAAATATTTAAACATTCAAGGTGTCTCATACCACTTTAAAATTTTAAATCATAATATCCATGAAATAATACATTTAACATAACATTAAATAATATTATTATAGATAAAATATGGATATGAAATTTCATGGTAGTTTTATATACACCTTATAAAAGAATAAAGGTGCATATCATCAGGAAATTCCTCAATGAAAGGAGATTGAGACGAAATACGATACCTTAAGTCTTAATCATCACAAAAAATCTTTATATTCATGAATAATAAAATTTTACTTGATCTATAACCATTTTAGAAGTTTATTATTTATTTTATATCACTTATCATCATTTTATAACAATTACTTAAATATTTAAGTTCATGTCAGATGTTTTGATGATATTCGGTACTTGAGTCCAAAATGACTTTGGTATGATGTCAATAGTTATAGTGGTATTTAGTAAATAATATCCAGAATAATATTTATGAAATAATAATAAATTTTATTTATCAATTATATTTTAAAATCAATCCATTAATTATGATTATGAAAAATTAACTATGGTTTAATCATGGTGACGGTAAGTCGTACGTACGCATGAGTAACGTTTCCATTTATCAATGATCATTATGGAAAGAAGGTAATTGTTATTTTATTTTTTTATAAAGATAATAATATCATTAATATCATATAAATAAATTAAATATACTTATATATCTTATTCATGTGATGCGGTGATTAAAAGTGACTCACATCGCTTCGTGGTGGTGATAGTTCACACGTACGCACGAATGACTTTATCATTTTTATGTGCATATAAATTAAGAAAATAATTGATATATTATTAAATTATAATGATAAATAGGTCATTAATATCATATATAAACATTAATCCCATAATTATAACCATTCTTGAGAGACAGTGATGAAAAACAAATTGTATCGGTTCGTGGAGGTGATACTTTACACGTACGCACGAACGATTGATTATCTTCACATTTGATGGATAAGTAGATGGATATAGGTGATGTTATTAAAATAATAACATATTAGTATATTTTTTATAATTAATTTATTATTTCATAACTTTTTAAGATAATTTGAAGGATTATAAGGAAGAAATAAAATAGAAACACTTAATTAAAAATGAGACCACTTCTTCGGACGATCTCCTTTGATTAATACCTTAACACCCCTAAGGATGGTTTTATGCATAAACTAAGGACTATAGAAAGTGGGGAGGGATTATACAAATATATTTGGTTAGATATTGGCTGAACCAAAAAAGTTTTTTAAGTGTGAAGAAAATAGAATAATGAGTTCCCTTTTATAGGATAGGGGAGAGGCACTCTTGGAATTCTTCAAAATATTAAATTAATATAAATTAATTTTCTAATCTAAATGGCTCAAAACTGATTTATTTATAATATATGATTATTTTGGATCAAATAACATTCATCAAAGGAAAATTAAATAATTTATGACAATTTTAAATCCATATCTTTTTGTTTTAACCCCTTTTAACTCTTATTGTGATATCATGTAATTTACACATTGAGTGTTAATATAATTAAAATAAAATTAAAATGGAAAAATGAGTTATTAATGAAATTTTTAAATTTATACCAATATATTGGATAAATTTATAGTTTTATTATTTTTATATCATTTAATGAAATTTTATTTTTTTTAAATATCATTAATGTCAATTTTTACACTATTCATAATTTGACTTTTTAAAAATATCATAACAAGTTGATATCTTTGAAAAAACTATATTAACTCATCTATAAAATTTAAATGTAATCCAAAAAAAATAATGTGCTAAATTAAATAAAATAATTTTTATTTTAATATTTTTATTATCATTTATTTGACTCTCTCATTAACTAAACAATTATTGGATCATCATTGTGTCACCATTTAATTTAGTTAATTATTTCCTAAAAAATCTAAATAAATTACCATGATTTATATAAATTTTTCATATTTCCAAATAATATTTATACTCAAACATACCCCTTATATAACCCCATATTAAAAATATTTTACTTGTTAAAAAAAGTGTGACAAAATTGACTTTTCTTTAAATATAATATTATTAATGGCATACTCACACCAAAGTGACTTAAAATGGATATAATATTTGGAAATGATTATTTAGGTCTAAAAATACTCATAAAATTAATTTATAACAAGTGTTAGGGTGATTTTATAATATTATTTTTACCCTTAATTACCCGATTTACCTTTAACCGTGGTGATAAAAATAATTACCAAAGTTACTATTTATATTATCCAAAAATAAAAGGGACCTATTTATATAATTTTGAACTTATGATTAAAACTATTTAATCATTTTTTCTAAATTAAAAACACATAATTTTCATAAATTAATTGAAAAATAATCTCGTTGATGGAACGAGAAAACATGTCTTTAAAGTAAAAACGTTCAAAAGTTCACAAAGCTTTTATATCCTATTTCAATGTGAAATTTATTAAAATAACATAAATTGGATTAAATGATAAAATTTGATCTAATTATACTTTAAAACCATTCAAATATATAAGTTAACACTATAAATAAATTCGATGAAAAATCAATTTCTAATTAAAAATGCAATATTTTTCACTATTCATCAAAAAATGAATCTTACCATAAAAATTATAAAAATTAAACCAAAGTAAATTTTCATTATCTTATTTAAAATAAGAATTTTATTTTTTAAAATATAAATTATAAAACTATCAAAACTAGATTTAAAGTAGGCACGCCATCAAAAGGCGATAAAACTGCCTTTTTTGAAAAATAATTCTTTTATGTGTAAAATTGTATTTTTTTTCTTATATAAATACATAATATGAATGTTAAATATGATATTAAATATATATTCATTAATATTATCATATAAATATTTTTTTTTTTATTATTATAAACCACACTTTTTTTCATTTAAATATTTTTTCAAAAAAACATTTCTTTTTATTTTAAAAAGTGTTTTACATTCATTTAGAATTTATTGTTCATTAAATAATCAATTATATAAACATGTTTAAATCATATTTTAATAATTCAGTTAATATTTTTCATTCCCAAGATTCTAACATCAAGGTTTAAATGCTAACATTTATATATTATTTAGTTGTTCGCTTAAGCTCAATGTGGCATCTCATGTATGCTATCAAACATAGTGATTACTTTTAAAAACTCAGGGTTTCACACTTGCACAATTGATGAGAGTTCGTACCATATCCAATAACCCCTCATAGAAGTATTGGAACAATATTTTTTTAGGTATTTGGTGGTGTGGAAAAGTTGTCATGATATTTTGAACCTATCCCAGTCCTCATGGAGTGATTCATTAGGGAATTCATGGATACCACTAATTTCTTTTTAGATTGAAGTGGTTCAAAAATCAGTAAAATTTTTCTCTAATAATATTCTCTTCATGTCATTCCTTGTGTTTATTGAATCAGGAGGTAGTTATTAGATCCATGATTTGGTGGATTCATCTATGGAGAAATGGAATTCTTGATGTTTGATTTTATTATTCAGAAACCCCTTGAGACTTCATGATAGAGAACACCACTTGGAACTCTTTGAGGTTAAGATGAGGATCCTCACTAGTTATCCCTTGAAAATGAGGTAAATGATAAGTTAAACCTGATTTGAGTTCAAAATCAGCCTCGATGTTTGTATATTGAATTCTAAGGATTTGTTGATTCATATTATGGGATGTGAGTCCTTTAAGTGTTTGTTGCGTAAGATTGCCCGTATCTAGAACAATTGGAAGTAAAATGAATGGGACTTGAGTTTTTTATTATCACTAATGTTCCTCCTTAGTCGATGAAGAACTCACTTAATTTCTAGGTCAAACAAATCTGATGTATTATTGGGGTGGCTATGGGGCATGAAAATAAATTTTGAAAGGATGAGGAAGATGTTTTTTTCTGATTTTTTTGATTTTCGGTTTTTATTTATTTATTTTATTTTACTTTCAAAAATAAAAAAAACTGACTAACTATTAATTGCACCACCCTCAATAATAGAACCATTTTAAGTTTGGATGATTATAGTATATTGATCATTCAAAAGTTCAATTATCTACTATAATGTGAAGCCCTAGGACCTGCACTTCTGGATCTTGTATAAAATAAAGTTGTATATGTTTTTATAAAAATAACTAAAAATATACATTTATTTACATCTGAGGATCTTTACCAGTCTAGGACTTGGGGGAAATGCACCACTATTACATATTATCATATCTAAAACAATAAATAAAAATTTATAAATAGTACTTTTCTAGTGATAACATCTTATTGAAGCTATTCTCCTTGAAATTTCTATATGGTCCTAAAAACATTTTATAAAACATAGGGTGATAAAAATTACCCAGTAAAGGGTTTTTAAAAATCCAGTCAAATTTATTTTTGAAAATTATTTTGAAAATACCTTTTTAGGAACACTAATTTGAAAATACTTTTAAAAATCCCTTGAAAATACTTATAATTTTAAAAATATAATCTTGAAAACACTTTTTCAAAGTATAATAACTTTTGAAAACTCCTTTAAAAATCCTTTGAAAACATGTTTTGGAAAATTAATTTGAAAATGATTACTCCTTTGAAAAAATTATAATACATTTGAAAATAATTATGTAATTTGAAAACATTATAATACCTTTTTAAAATACTTACACTTTTGAAAAAATTATTATACCTTTTGAAAATATTTATTCTTTTGAAAATGATTTAAAATAATCTTGTTATTTTTCCAAAAAATATTAAGAGAGATTACAGAAAAAAAACCTTAGGGACACTTAAAACATTGAATTTTTTCTGGTCTGACCT
The DNA here is from genome assembly GCA_963277665.1 of Viscum album. NCBI lineage: Eukaryota > Viridiplantae > Streptophyta > Magnoliopsida > Santalales > Viscaceae > Viscum > Viscum album. The sequence goes on along the minus strand of OY728146.1, from coordinate 633,453,929 downwards.
ACATTCCTTAAGTATGGGTTCACTCTCCACTTCCCTTTCATGTTTACAAAATCCAAGTGCCAAATTTTTATAAAAAAATTCATCTTTCCTTACATATATATATTTTTTAATAGAGTTTTTTCTTTAAAAACATAACATTTCATTATTAAATTTACACAATTATAATTATATATATATATATATACTTCCATAGGAAATCACTTGTTAAATTTGGTATGACCAAATCTCATAACATTTAGAATTTTCATAACTATAAGGAATGTTAATTAACATCCCTGTATTTAAAATTTCATTCATAAACCCATAAAAATCAATTTTTAAAAGTACATCCTATAAATGGATTATTTATTCAATACACATTATTATATATATATATACATAAATACATATATATATATATATAATTATGTATGGAATTTAATGAATTACCAATAACATATGGCCATAATTATGATCATGAATGACATGTATATAAAATGATATCTTGAAATGATAATATTTCATTACTTGACATAATTGTATTCTTAACCATTATTTCTCACACAAAATAATATTTTGAAGATATAGGTTTTCACTTACATATATAGTCATAATTAATTTCTTTTGAAAATAGTTATTTCATTTTCATATCTATAAATTGAAAATAATACTTTCTTTTTCTACCTAAAATATAAGAATTTAAAAACATTTAGTTTTGTATATAAAATAATACCATAAAATAATATTTTTAAATTATAATAATAAAACATATATCTGAAAATATTATAACTCCTTTACATAATTATTAACATGGAAAAAATACTTTCTAAATTTTGTAATTTGAAATCAATAATACATACATACATACATACATACATATATATATATATATATATATATCTGTTTGTGTGTTTTGAAGAACTTGAAATTGAAAATAATATATACATATACACTTGAAGAATATGAACTTGAAATTTATAAATATTATGTATATATAAACATACACCCTTAAAATCAAGGGGATTTTAAATATAATGGAAGAATAGATTAAAAATATAATAGATTTTATAACCCTTTTTGAAAATAAATATAGTTTGATAAAAATAAAAAATACCCTTACATGAATACTGGATATGAAAAATGATTCCTTCCTACTACTTGGGGTGAGTTCAGACTAGGTGGAAGGCGGTGAGTTTCTGTCTTCTTGAGGTTACTCGAACCATGTGGAAGAAAAAGAGAGAAATCAAGGATGAGGGCTTGGGTATGGCTCTCCAACGATGGAAGAGATAAATATATAAAATGATATAAATGTGTGTGTGTGTGTGTGTGTGTGTTTGTTTAGGCAGTGGCTTAAGCTTCCAAGCGAAGCTAGAATAATTTAAGGACATGACATTTAAATAGTGTTTTCACTGTTTTATAGCTTCTTGTGGGGCTCAGTGAAGGTAAAAAACTAATGTGGGTAGATTAAAGGATCTACATATCTGTTCCTATGGAAACGGTAGTGGAGTAAGGTATTTTTTGTAGGGTTTTTGGGATGTTGATTCCTTATGAAGGAAAGAGAATAAGAAATAAAGTGCTTCGGGGTGGAAGATGGTGATGATGGATCAGCTGGCATGTGAATGAGTGGATGAACAATGGCGGAAGGGAGGTGTTGTGAGGAATGGGTGACTCAGAAGGATGATCAAACGACTTAGGTTGCTCGATTGAATGGTTGGGATATAACCGATGTTTTAAACGGTGAATAAAAAACTGTATATTTTGATTCCACATCAAAATAAAATGTTGATTCCCACTCCCATATAAGCTAAGTGGTTTTGATAGCTGGACAGAAGCTGTAACAAGGTTAGGACTCTACACTGTCCCATGCAGGCATAGGCTTAAACTATACATGGCTCAGGTCACAAACTATAACACCCTGATATTTTATGAGAAGTATATATTTCTTTATGTCTTATGTTATATGCAACATCAAAGGAATATTTCATTACACACAACACTAGCTTGGCTTTCTTTACACGCAATCGCGACCTTCCACGATAGCGTGTGTTGAACGCAATATCGAGTTTCACTAAACAATGATATGCTATTAAAATATTATATAAACTAGACATTATGAATAGTAATACCCACTTTTTGAAATTTTATAAATTTTATCATTCAAAATGGACTTCATTCTTGGATTCAGAAAATCGAAATTAGCCAAGGGTGGAATTTTGGTATTTTTCTAAAAACTTTCAATTTTTGATGAATAGTAAAAACACTAGGTTACTATTTAAAAACCGACTTTTTATTTAAATAATTATTTATTTTATTTAAATTTATTTTAGGTAAAAATTGATACATAATACCTATATAAGTTCAATTTAATTCATTGGAGTCATTTTATAATAATTTTAGATATATAAAAATTTTATTGAACTTTTCACCGTCTTTTACCTACATCCTAGGAGAATTTGCAAATGTACATAAAACTTAATTTTACTTCTTATGTGAGTTGAATTTCGAAAATCCGAGAGACATGGTTAATATCAAGGAGTAAAATGTGGTTCAATAAGATAAAAATAATTTTTGGTGAATAGTAACTTTTTGCTTTTTTTAGCACGGTTAAAAGTAAATAGGGTAATTAAGGGTAAAAATGATATTATTATTACCCTAACACATGTCCTAATTATATTGGATAAGTTTAATTCGACCAAAAAAACATTAGGAATAAAATATTACCATTTAGGTCCACTTGGATTAGATTAGTACATTTATTATTAATTTATTTAAAGAAGTGTTAAAATAGTTAAAATCAAACTTTAATAACTAAAAACATTTTTAATGTAGGGTTATACATAGGATATTTTCGACTATAAATATTTATTATAAAGCTAAAAATACTTCCTACATAATGTTATTTTATTTATAACTTTTAGACATTAAATAATTTAATTTATATATGACACAATGATGATGCAGTAATTACCTTATTAATGAAATAGTAACATAATTGATGTTATAAATACCCAGATAAATGTAATTTGAGACTAAATATGAATTACACTAATTTTATAGGTTAATATGACATGTTAGTATTTATTTAATTAACTTTTTTTGAACTAATCATGCTGTTATGATTTTCACAATAAATCAATTACCAAATAGTGTCAAAATTGACATAAAATAGTTTTTAAAACAAATATTATATTATTAAATGTTATTTTATTCCTAAAAATCTAAGGTTCGGCCAAATGACTTAGATAAGATTATATATATTAATAATGAGCCACTTGAGGTTCTTTTGGCTTGTTATAGTAAGTTTATTAACTATATAGTATAAGAAAACAAGAAGACACGGTAAAAGTTATATTATTTAACTTAGAGTTAAATCTAAATGATAAGGTTAAAATAGTAACCTAAACTTTCCTAAAACCTATTGGTTGAGAGTATTTCGACCCATACCCACTTTAGGTTTGAAATAAATCAATTTTGAGCTATTATAAACCGAATATGACTTTATTATAAAATAATATTTTAAGTTTTTCCTAAGGTGCCCCTCTCCCCCCTTATAAAAGGGAACCTCCTCCCTCTCCTCCTCACACCATTTTGAGGCTTCAAGCTCAGACAACACCTGACCATTTCCATTCTAACTTCCCTAGAAACATACTAGAGGTCCTGGTCTTCTTCAAAGACCAATCTTAGTGCCCTAAGAGGAGGTTTCAAAGAGGCGTGTCGAAGAAGTGGTAATATCCGTTACTGATTCTTTCAAATTTATTTCTTCTTATACTTATTATTCTTTAGTTGTTTAATTATCAAGTAATAACATAATTATTAATCATATACTGATATGTTATTATAAATATTAAACAACCATATTTCACCTTCTAACCATCCTATGGAAAATGAAATCACCGTGCGTGTGTACGTACGGAATACTGTCTCCATGCCGTGGTGTAATCTGTTTTCCACCAACACCTTACTTGGATGGGTATAATGGTGTAAAAAATAACTATATATGAATATTGTAAAGTGATATTGATTTTTGAAATAGTATACATACACTTAAATACAATTCCACGATCATGGGGACGATATCATCGCCCGTGCGTACGTATGGTCTACCGTCTCCACAATGTGATGTGACTCGTTCTACATGATCTTCATTGAATAATGATTATATAAATTAATTTAATGAATAAATATGATATATATTACACTAATACCATTCTGGAAATGAGGTATCTATAACCTAAAAAGAATAATAAGAATTTATTCGACAAAACATGCATAAGAACATAAAGCAGTGAACACCCGAATAACGAGTAGCAATGAAATATTAATAATAAAAAGATAAGAATATGACAATATATGATATCATAACAATTAATATGATTCTATAATAATTCAATGAAATTATTTAAATCATTATACAGGAGTTTCGGATACGTACAAAGCAAATCGGATCTAAGGTAAGGGAAAATCTCGCAATCTAATTTTTATCCGAGATTGTTTATACTTTAGAATTTACTAGGGAATATTTATCATCCACATCAATGTTTCCTCAATATTTAATATTATTTAAATCCTACTACAATTTTTTAAATCCAATTTTACCCATTGGTGAGTTTTTAGTAAAAGATGTGAAAGGAATCTTTGGTCATTTTTAGTACGAGGTACTTTTTACTTTTCTGGCCAAAGTACGAGAAGAATGATTTTTTTAACTTATATGGCATGAATGGATTTTTATGATTTCATAGAACATTATTTCCATGAATCTTCCTTTAAAATTTTTCAAGTTTATTTTTAATCAACTTATTTTAGTTTAAAATTGTATGACATGTTAATAAATGAAAAAAAATAAAGTAGAAAGGATATTTTCTTCAAGAATGGAGTTCAAGTGTTTTATCAAAATTATTTTCAATCTAAGATAATATTGGGTTCTGTTTCTATCCCTATTTTTACATTGATTTGATTATGTTATGATGGAATTAATTTTATGATGTCCTTTTTATCTTATATGGATTATTTTATGACGGCATGATGTTTAAGAATCCCATTTTTATTACATGGGTTATGCTATGATTTATGATTTTGTGGCACACATAAGAAGGGTTTCATTATGAGATGGTTGGGACCTATATCTCCCTCTGATGCATTGGGTAAATATTTATATCTCATGAGATAGATATGGATGTAATGGCAAGTTAATCTGGTTCAGTGATACAGGACTGGAACGAGGAGTGAACTCGGTTCAGTAATGGACTTTGTCCGCTATGATGGTCTGGGCAATGAGCCTTGACTAATATGAAATGATTTTATATGATTATGTGTGTATGCCACAAAGTTTCATGTTTTAAGTTATGATTATTGGGATTACATTTCACTACCATGATTTATCCCATGTTATGATATTATGATATCTTTTGCAGGTTAATATTTTCAAAATGTTATGTTATTATGAATATGATATGATTGATATTTCTTTTGTTTACCCTTACTGAGAATTTGAGCTCACCCTTTTGTATGTTTTCTTTTCCCTAGGTTAGGAAGAAGGGTATTAAGTAGGATATTCCAAAAGGGAATCTAGATATGATGAAATAAACAGAAGACAATGTAGATGATTTATGAACCAGTTGTTTATGTTTCCTAGTTTCTAAAGACATTATACCTATACGGTCCTATCATGGTTTTGTTATATGTTGTAATAAGTATGCTTCAATTCTAAAGTAATAACCATGTATGTAAAGTACGGGTCATTATAGTTGGTATCAGAGGAAAGGTATAGTCAGCCTTTGGAAACTAGGATGTGAAAGCCTTAGTAAGAACCCTAAGGATATGTCTAAGCATAGAACATAATCTTAGTATTTTAGAAATGGCCATGAGTAACCTATGATAAGACCTAAAGTGTGAAATTTTATTCTTCATTATGTGGTTTTCTATTATGATTAGTGTTTCTCACACTATGATTATTGGTTTTAGTCAATGGTTGGAACCTGAAGGAACCATGTTAATACTGAATATGACGGGAAATGCAATGATTGTCCCCCTGAGCAACCTAACGTTATGGGAGATGGAATTTAAAATCTTGTATCCATGATCACACAACTTTCTCAAGCTATGAATCATGCTGGACTTCCAAACGAGCAAAGGAAGGAGAAACATTATGTTGAATCCTTCATGAGGTAGCGTCTACCTTCATTCAGCGGGTCTTCTGATCCATTAGTGGATGAACAATGGATTAGTGCCACTAAAAAGATATTTTCGGTCATGTAATGTTCTGAACATGATAAATTCATCTTAAAAGTATATTGTTTGGAAGGTGAAGCTGATCATTGGTGGAATCTTATTAAGAATACAAGGCAAAGGGATGAAATTGATTCCATGAAATAGGATGAGTTCAAGAACTTATTTTTCAATAAGTACTTCCCTCTTATTCTTCGAACAAAGATAGATAAGGAGTTTCTTGAACTGAAGCAAAAGTATGATGAATTGGTTGGTACCTATGAAGCAAATTTAACAAGACTTGCAAGGTATGCTTCTGGAATTATTATCCAACCTCAGAGTAAGATCGATAAATTCTTTAGTGGCTTAAAACCAAGTCTTCGAAGGGTGTTAGCCATAAGGGACTTCAATAGCTACGAGGAAATTTTTTGATGTGCTCTCAAGGTTGAGATAGAGATTGGAGTAACCCATCAATCATATGGGTTTGATAAGAAGAGGAAAATGGAATTCAAAGGAAAATCTAAAGACCACACTGAAAAGAAGATGATTTTTCCCTTATGCTCAAAGTGTGGAAAGAAACATGGAGAGAATTGACTTAAATGGACAAGTAGGTGTTTTAAGTGTGGAAAAGAAGGTCATCGGGCAGTTGAATGTCGAAATAATGGGAAAAAGATGTCTAATGATGCGAACAAAGAAAGGGATACACAGAATGCACCTCCTACACTTCAATGTTTCAAGTTCAAGGAAATGGGGAATTATTCCAATCAATGCCCTAATCCAAGGGTTGTTGATGATGATCGTCGTTAAAAAACTCTTAAGTCCAAAGAAAAAGGAAAGTCACATGCAATTTCTATTGGCGATGTGGAGTATGATAATGAAGTGGTGAAAGGTACACTTACCATCCACTCTAAAGTAGAAAATGTTTTATTTGATTCTGGATCCACCCACTCTTTTATTTCTGAAGAATTTTCTAAGGGTATCACCATATTACCTCAACAATTAGATGTTGAGTTAGTTGTGACAACCCCTAATGGCACAACGGTCGCATCAAAAGTTTACAATTCTTCTCCGATTGAAGTTTGTGGGAAAGTGCTTCCTGCAAATCTTGTGATCATTCCTATATTGGAATTTTATGTGATTCTTGGCATGGATTGGCTTTCTTTATACGGATCTCATATCAATTGCCAAATAAGGGAAATCACATTTAATATTCTCAATGAATCTACTATCATCTATCGATGCAAGGATGAATATAACCTTCCAGTATAAATTTCTTCCATCTTATGGGTCTTGATTTCAATAAATGAAGGTTATTTATCTCAAATGGTTGGAGAGAAACTCACGAATAAGAATACACCCATTGTACAGGAGTTTGATTATGTCTTTATGGAGGAATTTCCAGGTCTTCCACCAAATCGTGAAGTTGAGTTTTCAATAGAACTCATACCGGGTGTTATGCCTATTTCAAAGACACCATATAGAATGGACCCAATTGAGTTTCAGGAATTGAAGAAGCAACTCCAAGAGAATCTTGATAAAGGATTCATACTCCCTAGTGTGTCACCTTGGGGAGAACCTGTTTTGTTTGTTAAGAAGAAAGATGGATCAATGAGACTCTACATTGATTATCGAGAACTTAACAAGATCACTATCAAGAAAAAATATCCTCTCCAACACATTGATGACTTATTTGACCAACTACGTGGAGCTAAATACTTTTCCAAGATTGATCTTCGTTCTGGGTGCCATCAATTAAGGGTCAAAAGGAGGATATACCAAAGACAGATTTTCGTACAAGGTATGGACACTATGAATTTATAGTGATTCCATTTGGTCTTACTAATGCCTCTGCTATCTTCATGGATGTGATGAATAGAGTCTTTAGAGACTATCTTGATCAGTTTATTGTAGTCTTTATAGATGATATTCTTGTCTATTAAAAGAGAAAGGAAGAACATGAAGATCACTTGAGAATTGTATTAAAGACCCTAAGAAAGGAGAAGCTTTATGCCAAATTTACCAAGTGTGAATTTTGGCTTCAAAAAGTTTCATTTTTGGGTCACATAATCTTAAAAGAGGGGATATCTGTGGATCCAGCAAAAACAAAGGTTATTGAAAGATTGTTGAGACCAATGACAGTAACTGATATCCGAAGTTTTCTTGTTCTGGCTGGATATTATCGACATTTTGTGAAAGATTTTTCAAGGTTATCTAATCCACTCACCAGGTTGACTCGAAAAGGAGTTAAGTTCTTGGGGATGGAGGAGTGTGAAGATAATTTCAAAGAGTTAAAACGAAGGTTATCTAGTGCACATGTGTTCACACTGCTGTGTAGTGGAGAAAGGTTTGTGATCTACAGTGATGCATCCAAGAAGGGACTGGGGTGTGTTCTCATGCAAAATGATATGGTGATATATTATGCCTCATGACAGTTGAAAATCCATGAAAAAAATTACCCAACTCATGATTTTCAGTTATCTGCAGAAATATTTGCATTAAAAATATGGAGGCATTATCTTTATGGTGAAAGGTGTGATATTTATACTGATCATACAAGTTTAAAGTATATTTTCACACAAAAGGAGCTGAATATGAACCAAAGAAGATGGTTGGAGTTGATTAAGGACTATGAATACTCAATTCATTATCACCCTGAGAAATCAAACAAGGTGGCAGATGCATTAAGCCGACAAGACCATGCTATATTATCCATGATGAGGATCACAAAAGATCCAATATTTATGGATTTACAAAGGATGGATCTTGGAATTATAATGGAAGGGGAAAAATCTTATATTTCTCAAATGAATATTCAACCATCTATACATGTGAAGATTAGAGAGGCACAAAAAGAATATGTAGAGTTACAAAAGAAGGTGAGAATTGTTCCTGAATTCAACCTTGATTGTGATGAGATAATAAGGTTAAGGAATCGGGTTTTTTTTTCCTCTCATCCCAGTATTAAAGAAGGATATTCTGGATGAGGCTCATAGTTCTTTATTCTCTATTAATCCTAGAAGCACAAAGATGTATAGGGACCTGAAAGAGTACTTCTGGTGGGATGGCATGAAAAGAGATATTGTTTAATATGTCTCTCGATTCTTGGTTTGTCAGCAAGTTAAAGATGAGAGACAGAAGTCTAAAGGGATGTTACAACCATTACCCATACCCGAATGGAAATGGGAAAACATCACTATGGACTTTGTCACCGGACTTCCTAAAACATCCAAAGGCAATGATTCTATTTGGGTTATAGTTGATCTTATTACTAATTTGGCACACTTCATTGCTATTAGAGAAGATTTATCTTTGGATTAACTTGGTAGAATATATGTAAAGAAAGTGGTAAGATTGCATGGAGTACCAATTTCCATTATATTTGATCAGGATCCGAGGTTTACCTCGAAGTTCTGGCGAAGTCTTCAACATACTTTAGATACAGAGTTGAGTTTCAGCACTGCATATCATCCTCAAACAGACGGTCATTCTGAGAGAACGATGCAAACTCTAGAAGACATGTTGAGAGCTTTCTCTATGGATTTCAAAGGTGGTTTGGATCAACACCTACCTTTGGTGGAATTTTCTTATAATAATATCTTTCACTCTTGTATTCAGATGGCTCCTTATGAAGCTCTCTATGGAAAGAAATGCAGGACTCTGACTTTCTGGGATGAAGTTGGGGAAAGAAAGCTATTAGGACCTGATCTTCTTAATGAGATGGAAAAAAGGTCAGATCTATTCAACAACACATAAGAGCAGCTTAGAGTTGACAAAAAAGTTATGTCGAAAACTGAAGAAAAGACCTAGAGTTTGAAGTGGGTGATAAATTGTTCTTACGAATATCTCCTTGGAAGAGAGTAATGAGATTTAAAAAGAAGGGAAGGTTGAGCCCTAGGTATATCGATGCTTTCAAAATACTGGATCGTGTTGGGAAGGTAGCTTACCGATTGGCGCTTACACCGAATCTTTCTCAATTTCATGATGTGTTCCATGTATCTCTCATGAGAAAGTACATACCTGATCCTTCACATGTACTAAGCTCAGAAGTTGTACCGCTGGAGCAAGATCTTTCTTATGAAGAATAGCCGATAGAGATTCTGGATCGTAGCGAAAAAGTTCTACGAAACAAGACCACTCGCTTGGTGAAAGTTTTATGGAGGAACCACCAATTAGAATAAGCTACATGGGATCTTGAGGATATGATGAGAGAGAGGTATCCCCATCTGTTTGTTATGAAGTAACAAATTTCGAGGGCTAAATTCATTTTAAGGGGGATAGAATGTAACACCCTGATATTTTATAAGAAGTATATATATTTTTATGTCTTATGTTATACGCAACGGCAAAGGAATATTTCATTACACACAACACTATATTGGCTTTCTTTACACGCAATCGTGACCTTCCACGATAGCGTGTGTTGTACGCAATACCGAGTTTCACTAAACAACGATATGCTATTAAAATATTATACAAACTAGCCATTATGAATAGTAATACCCACTTTTTGAAATTTTATAAATTTTATCTTTCAAAATGGACTTCATTTTTGGATTCAGAATATCGAAATTATCCAAGGGTAAAATTTTGGTATTTTTCTGAAAACATTCAATTTTTTATGAATAGTGAAAACACTGGGTTACTATTTAAAACTGACTTTTTATTTAAATAATTATTTATATTATTTAAATTTATTTTAGGTCAAAATTGATACATAATACCTATATAAGTTCAATGTAATTCATTTGAGTCATTTTATAATAATTTTAGATATATAAAAATTTTATTGAACTTTTCACCGTCTTTTACTCACCTCCTAGGAGAATTTGAAAATGTACATAAAAATTAATTTTACCACTTATGTGAGTTGAATTTCAAAAATCTGAGTGACACGGTTAATATCAAAGAGTAAAATGTGGTTCAATAAGATAAAAATAATTTTCGTAAATAGTAACTTTTTACTTTTTTTACCACGGTTAAAAGTAAATAGGGTAATTAAGGGTAAAAATGATATTATTATTACCCTAAAACATGTCCTAATTCTATTTGATAAATTTAATTCGACCAAAAACAAAATTAGGAATAAAATATTACCCTTTAGGTCTACTTGGATTAGATTAGGACATTTATTATTATTTTATTTAAAGAAGTGTTAAAATAGTAAAAATCAAAGTTTAATAACAAAAAACATTTTTAATGTAGGGTAATACATAAGATAATTTAGACTATAAATATTAATTAGAAATATAAAAATATTTCCTACATAATGGTATTTTATTTATAATTTTTAGACAATAAATAATTTAATTTATTTATGACACAATGATGATGCAGTAATTACCTTATTAATGAAATATTAACATAATTGATGTTATAAATACCCAGATAAATGTAATTTGAGACTTTATTTGAATTAAAATAATTTTATAGGTTAATATGACATGTTAGTATTTATTTAATTAACTTTTTTCGAACTAATCATGATGTTATGATTTTCACAAAAAATCAATTACCAAATGGTGTCAAAATTGACATAAAATAGTTTTTAAAAAAAATATTATATTATTAATTGTTATTTTATTCCTAAAAATCTAAGGCTCGGCCAAATGAGTTAGATAAGGTTATATATATTAATAATGAACCACTTGGGATTATTTTTGCTTGTTATAGTAAGTTTATTAACAATATAGTATAAGAAAACAAGAAGACACGGTAAAAGTTAAATTATTTAACTTAGAGTTAAATCCAAATGATAAGGTTAAAATGGTAACCTAAACTTGTCTAAAACCTATTTTTTGAGATAATATCGACCCATACCCACTTTATCTTCGAAATAAATCAATTTTGAGCTATTATAAACCGAATATAACTTTATTATAAAATAATATTTTAAGTTTTTCCTAAGGTGCCCCTCTCCCCCCTTATAAAAGGGCACCTCCTCCCTCTCCTCCTCACACCATTTTGAGGCTTCAAGATCGTACAACCCCTGCCCATTTTCCTTATCAACTTCCCTAGAAATATACTAGAGGTCCTGGTCTTCTTCAAAGACCAATCTTAGTGCCCTAAGAGGAGGTTTCAAAGAGGTGTGTCGAAGAAGAGGTATTATCCGTTACCGATTCTTTCAAATTTATTTCTTCTTCTACTTCTTATTCTTTAGTTGTTTAATTATAAAGTAATAACATAAGTATTACTCATATACTGATATGTTATTATAAATATTAAACAACCATATTTCACCTTTTAACCATCCTACAGAAAACGAAATCATCGTGCGTGCGTACGTACGGAATACCGTCTCCACGCCGTGGTGTAATCTGTTTTCCACCACCACCTTACTTGGATGGGTATAATGGTGTAAAGAATAACTATATATGAATATTTTAAAGTGATATTGATTTTTAAATATTATACATACACTTAAATACAATTCCATGATCATGGGAACGATATCATCGCTCGTGCGTACGTACGGTCTACCGTCTCCACGATGTGATGCGACTCGTTCTACATGATCTTCATTGAATAATGATTATATAAATTAATTTAATGAATAAATATGATATATGTTACACTAATACCATTCTGTAAATGAGATATCTATAACCTAAAAATAAGTATAAGAATTTATTCGACAAAACATGCATAAGAACATAAAGCAATAAACACCTGAATAACAAGTAGCAATGCAATATTAATAATAAGAAGATAAGAATATGACCATATATTATATCATAACAATGAATATGATTATGTAATAATTCAATGAAATTATTTAAATCATTATACAGGAGGTTAGGATACATACGAAGCAAATCAGACCTAAGGTAAGTGAAAATCTCGCCATCTCATTTTTATCCGAGATTGTTTTTACTTCAGAATTTACTGGGGAATATTTATCATCCACATCCATGTTTCCTCAATATGTAATATTATTTCTATACTCCTAAAATTTTTTAAATCCAATTTTACCCATTGGTGAGTTTTTAGTAAAATATGTGAAAGGGATCTTTTGTCGTTTTTAGTACGAGGTACTTTTTGAATTTTTTATCCAAAGTACGAGAAGAATGTTTTTTTAACTTATACGGCATGAATGGATTTTTATGATTTCATAGAACATTATTTACATGAAGCTTACTTTACAAGCTTTCAAGTTTATTTTTAATCAACTTCTTTTAGTTTAAAATTGTATGACATGTTAAGAAAGGAAAAATGTTTTTGAAGTAGAAAGGATATTTTCCTCAAGAATGGAGTTCGAGTGTTTTATCAAAATTATTTTCCATCTAAGATAATATAGGGTTATGTTTCTATCCCTATTTTTACATCTATTTGATTATGTTATGATTGAATTAATTTTATGATGTCATTTTTATCTTATATGGATTATGTTATGATGGCATGATGTTTAAGAATCCCATTTTTATTCCATGGGTTATGCTATGATTTATGATTTTGTGGCACACATAAGAATGGTTTCATTATGAGATGGGTGGTACCTATATCTCCCTCCAATTAATTGGGTAAAGATTTATATCTCATGAGATAGACATGGATGGAATGGCAAGTTAATCAGGTTCAGTGATACAAGACTGGAACGAGGAGTGAACTCGGTTCAGTAATGGACTTTGTCCGCTATGATGGTCTTGGAAATGAGCCTTGAATAATATGAAATGATTTTCTTTGATTATGTTTGTTTTATACAAAGTTTCATGTTTTAAGTTATGATTATTAGGATTACATTTCACTACTATGATTTATCCCATGTTATGATATTATGATCTCTTTTGCAGGTTAAGATTTTCAAAATGTTATTTTCTTATGAATATGATATGATTGATATTTCTTTTGTTTACCCTTACTGAGCATTTGAGCTCACCCTTTTGTATGTTTTCTTTTCCACAGGTCAGAAAGAAGGGTATTACGTAGGATATGCCAAAATGGACTCTAGATATGATGAAATAAATTGGAGTCAATGTAGATGATTTATGAACCAGTTGTTTATGTTTCCCAGTTTCGAAATACACTATACCTATATGGTCCTATCATGTTTTTGTTATATGTTGTAATAAGTATGCTTCAATTCTGAAGTAATAACCATGTATGTAAAGTGCGGGTCATTATACAAACCACCTAAACAATATTGCCTCTAAGCGAGTCCCTCTAGAAATATCTCTACCTCCGGGATCTCTAGTCAGGGATGGCTCCCACTGGGTGGTTGAGCATGCCTAGTGTTCACTCCCACTCAGTGTGGTAGCTAGCTAGGCTAGTTTTCCTAGATGGACCTAATTTTTTTATATATTTATGTTATAAATATTTAAAATTATTATCATATGAAAAAAATTACTTGGGTGAATATATTCTCATCATGTTTCTTAATTAATAATTATTACATTTTATCTGGAACTTGTAATATTTGAAACTAGTAAATTATTAAAAAACATTAAATTACATTTACTATTTACTAAGTATTATTATCATTATTTGTTTAATAAATTAAATCTTAAGTATATATTTATACTTCCAAATTTATTACTTTTTAAACCAAATTAACAAATAATTATAACATTTTTGAATAAGGGTTTTATTTTTAGTTATTATTACTCAAATAATCACATTTTGTATTTGTCAACACAATTTAACAATTAATTAAAGCTCTTAATTAACATAAGTCTAATTTATTTAATTAGTAGTTTAAATGTTAAAACTATAAGATTATGAAAACTATAAGTAAATACACTTTTACAATTATATTTAATTTTAAATACACTTTTATTAAAAGTTATATAGTTAAAATAGGGAAGTTCATATTAAATTTTAATTTAATTATTTAAGAAATTGCTTGTAATGAATAACTAAAATTAACACATTTATTCATATCATTTCAAAATAAAATATATTTCATCTTTATTCAAGAAAATACATTTGTTTGAGAAATAAATATATTAATATACTTACATATTTATTAATAAAATTTATATTTTATCTTAATTTATAAACAAAATATAAATATATATCTAAGTTTATATTAAATTATACTTTAGTTTCTTTTAATTATTAAACAAATCATTTAATAAACATTTATTAAACTGCTTAAATTTCTGGGATGTTACATT
The DNA here is from genome assembly GCA_963277665.1 of Viscum album. Lineage (NCBI taxonomy): Eukaryota > Viridiplantae > Streptophyta > Magnoliopsida > Santalales > Viscaceae > Viscum > Viscum album. Next base: position 633,438,636 of record OY728146.1, on the reverse strand, counting down.
ATACCATCCTTAAATAGAATTTCATCCTCAAAATTCATTTTCCATACTTAAGGAGAATTATGAAATTCCATTTTATAATTTGAAAATTAGAATCACTATAATTCTATATTCTTAAAGGTCACTTAATTACATTGGATTTCAAAATTAGACTTATAAATCTTATATTTTTCCTCAATTTCAATGTTATAAAACAAAGGTTTTACTAAATAAATATAATTAGAAACAAAATTTATTTTAACCAAATTTTCTAATCTCCAAAGTTATCTAAATCATTCCTCACATACCAACAGTGAAGACCAGATACTTGCACTTCCATATCAAGTACAAAATAAAGATGTATATGTTTTTTATAAAAATATCTAAAAATATAATGTCATTTACATCTGAGGATATTTTCCAGTCTAGGATTTAGAGAAAAAGGATCATTATAACAAATTAGCAGAGTTAAAACAATAAATAAAAATGCAGTGATAATTAAAACTAATCTCCTTGAAACTTATAAATAGTCCTAATTTTTTTATAAAATATAGGGTGAGAAAAATCACCCATTAAGGGGCTTTTAAAAATCCGGTGAATTTTTTTTTAAATGGTTTTAAAAATAACTTTTTTAAAATAATTCTTTGAAAATAATTATAAAAATCCTTTGAAAATACTTATAATTTTGAAAACATAATTTTTAAAGCACTTATCAAAATATAATATATTTTTGAAAACTCCTTTGAAAATCCTTTAAAAATAGGGTTTTGAAAATTCCATTGAAAATAATTATTCATTTGAAAACATTATAATAACATTGAAAATATTTTACTAATTTTAAAATAATTATAATACCTTTTGAAAATACATATTATTTAGAACAAATTCTGATGCCTTTTAAAAATACTTACTCTTTTGAAAAAGATTTAAAATAATCTAGTCATTTTTCAAAAAATATTAATCAATATTTGGAAAACAAAACCTCAGGGCCACTTAAAAAATTAAAGTTTGTTTGGGCCTACCCATTTTACTGAGGGATGGGTTCTCACCCCACTTCCCTTTAATGTTTCCAAAGTCCATGTTCCAAATTTTTATAAAAACATTTTAGGATTTCCTTACATATATATATTTTTCACTGGAATTTTTTTCTTTATAAAAATAACAATGCATTATTACATTTATGTACTTATATTTATATAAATACATATATAAATATAAAGTTTCATAGGAAATAACTTTTTAAATTTGGTACAACCAAATTTCATGACATTTATAATTTTCATAAATGAATGGAATGTTAGTTAACATCCATGTATTTAAAATTTCATTCATAAACCCATACAAATCCATTTTTGAAAGTAGATCCTACAAATTAATTATTTATTCAATAAAAATTCTTATATATATATATACACATAAATACATATACATATATAATTTTTAATGTAATGAAATGAATTATCAATAACATATATCCATAATTATGATCAAGAATGACATGTATATAAAATGATAACTTGAAATGATATGATTTCATTACATAAAGTAATGGTATTATTAACCATTATTTCTCACATAAAATAATATTTTTAAGATATAGTTTTTCCCTTACATATATAATAATAATTAATTTCTTTTGAAAATATTTATTTCATTTTAATATCTATAACATGAAAATAATACTTTCTTTTTGTGCATAAAATATAATAATTTGAAAACATTAAGTTTCATACTTAAAATAATACCATAAAATCATAGTTTGAAATTATAATCATAAAAAATTATTTAAAAATATTATAACTCCCTTTCATAATTATTAACTTGGAAAAAAATATTTTAAATTTTGTAATTTGAAATCAATAATTTATAAATATGTGTGTGTGTGTGTTTTGAAGAACATAAAATTGAAAATAATATATACATATACACTTGAAGAATATGTAATTGAAATTTGATAACAATATGTATATATATATATACCCTTAAAAAGTAATAGGTTTTTGAAATCTAATGGAATAATAGCTTAAAAATAATAGAATTTATAACTCTTTTTGAAAATAAATGTTGTTTGATAAAAATAAAAGATTCTCCTTACTTGAATACTAGAAACCAAAAATGGTTTCCTTCCTACTACTTTGGGTAGGTTCAGACTAGATGGAAGGCTATGAGTTTATGCCTACTTGAGGGTAATCGAACCAGGTTAAAGAACAAGAGAGAGATCAAGGAGGAGGGATTGGGAAAGGCTATCCAATGATATAGGAGTTCCATCGGTAAAATGGTATACATATATATAGATGTCTAGAGAGTTCCTTAAGATTCCAAGAGAAGATGAAATAATTGAAGGTGATAACCCTTAAATAGTGTTCTCACTGTTCTATTCCTTCGTGTGGGGTTCGGTGAAGGTAGAAAACTACTATGGGTAGATCTGAGGATCTTCAATTTTCTTCCTGTGGAAATGGTAGTGGAGAATGGAATTGCTTCTAGGCTATCTGAGATGTTGATTCCTTGTGGAGGAAGGATAATGAGAAGGTAATTGCTTCGGGATGGAAGATGGCGATGGTGGATAGGCTAGAGTGCGAAGAAATGGATGGAGAGCGGAGGGAGGGAGGCATCATGAGGAAGGGGATGACTTGGTAGGATTGTCGAATGGCTAAGGTCACTCGATCAAATGTTCAGGATATAACTGGTATTTTAAATGGTGAAAATTAATCATTTATTTCTATCCCACATCGAAACAAAATGGTGATTACCACTCCCATATAATCTAATATGTGTTGATAACCTACTAGAATCTATAACGAGGTCAGATCTTAAGGGCCTTATACATGGTCTCTAAGTGAGGCCCTCTAGAAATCATTATTCCTATAGGCTCTATGGTTAGGGATGGCTCTCATTGGGTGGTCGAGCATGCCTAGTGTGTTCTCCCACTCAGTGTGGTAGCTGGTCAGGCTAATTTTCTTGGATGGCCCTAATTTTTTTATATAGTTATGTTATAAATGTTAAAAATTATTAACATATGAAAAAAAATTAATTGGGTGAATATATTGTCATCAAGTTTCTTAATTAATAAATATTACATTTTAACTACAACTTATAATATTTGAAACTAGTAAATCATTCAAAAAAATTACTTTTCCTATTTACTAAGAATTATTATCATTATTTTTTTATAAATTAAATCTTAAGTAGATATTTATAATTTAAAATTGATTAATTTTTAAACAAAAGTAATAAAGAATCAAAACATTTTTAAATAAGGGTTTTATTATAAGTTATTATTACTCAAATAATCAAATTTTGTACTTGTCAACATAATTTAACAATTAATTAAATATCTCAATTAACATGCTTTTAAGTTATTTAATTATTAATTTATATGTTAAAAACATAAGATCGTGAAAATGGATACAGTTTAAATAGGAAGGTTCATATTAAATTTTCTAAGAAATCACTTGTAATGACTAAGTAAAATTAACACATTTGTTCATATATTTTAAAAATAAAATATATTTCACCTTTATTTATGAAAATACATTTATTAATAATATAAATATATTAATATAATTACATATTCCTTACTAAAAGTAATATTTTATCTTAATTTATAAACAAAATCAAAATAAATATCTACATTTACACTAAATTATAATTTATTTTATTTTAATTATAAAAAATCATTTAATAAACATTTATTAAATTACTTAAATTACTCATATGTTACATGTAATGTGTATAATGACACTTGGGTTGAATCCTTACTGATGGTACTATATTTTAGAATCAATTTATTATTTATTTCTTTATTTGAAATTGGGGGGGTTTGTTTGTAGAGATTATGTGGAATGATTGATTGATTAATTTAGTTTAATAATTTAATAATTATTAGGGTGTGCTAATTATTAAGTATGTATTAATATGATATCCTTGAACTCTCTGATGTGTTTCATTAAATTAATACTCACTTTACAAGATGATTTTGGTCAGAATTCCCAATTATTTTGTATTTAATCCAAGCCTTAAATAGGGTTATAATCTCAATAACTAATTTTTTATGGAAATGTATTTATGGTTATAATAATACATGGTATCCACATTTTAAACCAATCATGTCATTAATCAATTTAATTTTATGTTTTATCATACATAATGTTAGCCTAAACAATTTTTAATGACCAAAAGCTCTCAATCACTTTAAATATCCAAATTATGACCCACACAAATGGATGATTTACTCATCCATTATGATGGTTAATAATATGGTTTATTATTTATATGTTTATGATTTAAAAAGAAAAGAAAAATATCACGACTAGAAAATATTTTTTGTGTAGAACACACACACGAATGGTGAGGAGAGTTAAGCACGCACTTTGGGTTGAATGAGAAAGTTTAAAAAGGAATAATTTTTAAATTGATTTAAAAAAATTTAAGAAAATTAAAATTACAAAACATGGGGTGGATTAGGACAAGATATGATGATGATGAAACATGCATTAAAATTCAAATGAAATTATAGTGAAACTTATGCGATTAAAATTGAAAATAATAGAAAACAAAAATGAAATGGAAATTGTAGGAGAGGTTTCTCTTGTTAAAAAAAGAGTATATAAATTCCTTCTAGGACTTTTAAAAGGGTTTTTTCATTCCATTTCTCCTCCTTTTTTATGTAATTTCTGACCCCTTGTAAAGAAAATAGAGGGTGTATTTATAGCCTAAGGTGGTGGAGTGATTGCCTTTCAAAAATGTCCTTCAAGTTTTATTGATAATTTAACCATGAAAAAATATAAATATCATAAAATCATCTTCTTAAAAGTTTTATATATTCATGTTTAAAGTATAACCTCCAAATTTTGTGGTTATTGGACTTTTTTATCCAAAGATATTGTTGTTTTCCTAAACCATGTATTGTTGTCCAGTTTTATCAATAATATTTCAATGTCCATAATGTGAATGGTTTTTAGGATAGGAATATGTCCTAAAATACAAAACATTTATTATAAAAAGTTATTTTACTATATATTTATTTTATCTACACAAAATTTCATCTCAATTAGGTAAGTGGGTTGAGATAAAATTAAAGAATTGTGAAATTTTATCAAATCTCAGACAAAATTGTGGGCTGGATTTTCAAGCATCAATTAGGCCAATTATTATTTAATTTGGGTCTTAAAATTTTTATCCAAGTTTTAATATAATGTACCTATACTTATGGGGTAGTATCAATGAATTTAGACTTCTAGATTGATCCTAGAAGATATAACATCATAGCTGGTCAAGTTTCATTGGTATATTCATTTGGTCTTTTTGTGTGGTATATTTGGATCTTAAAATGGCCGAATTGGCCAAATATTCAGTTGAATGATTTGCTGTAATTAAAATAAAGAATACTAAAAAGGAAGAATCACATTATTTTTATCATTATTTTGAAATATATGATCAAAATACTAAACTATAATGTAATTTAATGAATTCTATCAATGCTCTCTATATGTATATATGATCAAAACAAGAACATTTACTAGAAATTAATCATTTTTTAGTAAAAAATTAGTTTTGGGAGTAATGTAAAATATTGAATTAATATGTAATATAAATTTTCTTTACTATATATAGTTTATAGAGAATATAACATTGGTTTAAAGATCATGCAGCCTTGCATCTTTTCTAGTGTCATTATAAAATCTTATAAAGAGGTTAGTGGTGGATTATGGAATGTATGGGTTGTTAACATATGATAAAAATCAATAAAACTCTCTAAACATGGATTTTAAAGCACTCCAACCATAGTTATACTTGAAAATGAACCATTTTTAGGGGGTTTCAATGGTTCGTGTTTTTTTCATGTAGTGGGATAGCCTTTGAGGGTGAAGGATTGGAAAGACTCATTTAGAGAGAATACATGTTTCCATTAATTTTTTAATTTAATATTAGATAGATCTAATAAATTTTATGATGAGAGAGGATGTTCCATTACTGGGTATATTTGTACTGGTTTTATTTAGATTTCAGACCTCTAACGTAACAGTAAGTGCATGTGAAAGTGGGTTGTTTTCAAAAGAGGTTGTTTTATGATCTTCATTATTAAAGATCCCTATTTGTATCAATTTGGGGGAAGAAAATATTTAAAGGTGGGGAGGATTTAGCAGAAAAACTTTTTGGTAACCTAGACATATAAAATATTTCAAATAGTATTTTTTAGATAGGTTACAGAGTTGTTGTGAATTTTTGAGTTCTATGGAAACTTGATAATAATATATTAAAAATAATATATTATTTTTAGTCTATGAACATATGTTATTGAATTATTGTAATTTTCTCCAAAAATATCTTCATATGGGTAAATTGATGATGTTGTTTCTTCTAGAATATGTGGTTTATCCTAGGAGCATTATTATTTTGGTTCTCACTCAGGGTCTCAAAATTAATCATCATATCTATGTGATTAAATAAAATTAATTAATTAATAATTAAATAATATTTATATATGGTGACCTAATTACCCCTTTTAAATCCCTTTTATGATTTCTCCTGAGGGTTAGACATTTTTCTATCAACATAAACTCTATATAGAGGGGGGAGAGACTATATCTTGTATGAATCAACATCATATCAATGTAATAAGACCAGATCTATGATGAAATTGATGACCAGATCTCATGTTGATGATGAACAGAACCATAGGATCGATGATAGATTGAAGTGGTAGAAATGGCTCCATAAGGTAGGGCTTCTTATTCAAATTCATTCCTCATTCTTCATGCTGATAAATTCATAGAAATACCCTATTATATTTTTTTGTCATCTTAATTGTTATGTATTTATAATATTCATCATCATTGTGATCATTCTTCATAATTCCTCCTTCCAAATCTAGAATCTCTTTAGTGATATGATTCCTTGTGATGCCATCCTTAAATTATAAGTGTGTTTCTTCCCATTGATCTTATCATTTCCCTACATTATTTACAGAGCATGTTGCGTATAGATATTTGGGTGTCAGTTTTTTTATCAATCATTATTTCTCCACTCTTCTCCCCTCATGTGTGGTAGATGATCATCATCAACCATTGAACTGGATACTAGTTTAACCTTGGATGATCAAGAAGGTGTTCCAACCAGTGTTTGGTGGTTACAAAGCTGGTCTAGGCATCACAGTAGTGAGGGGAGACTTAGGGGAGTGTTAGTGGTGATTTAGTTAAGTGGTCAAGACGATTCCATGGGAAAAATAATAGGGTGATAGATTGAGTTCTAGGAAGGACCTGGGGTTCTAAACATTAAACGGGGGAAATGGCATGGTTGTAGGTGATTTTAGGTGGTGACATTGTGTAAATCAGGTGAATCTGAAAATAGGGATGAAGAACACAACTACAAAGCATCTAGTTAAGAATAATACATGTCATGTACCTCCCTAGAAGTAGTTTTGTAGTTTCTATAAATTTTAAATATCACATAGTGTGTGGTATAGATACACATTCCATGTAATCTAACATTTTTGGAAATAGTATACATACCCAGCCACATATCATGTAGTTTGAGTACCTTCCATGTATGGACTATAAAACTTGGATAATTTTTAGTACATGCCAAACTCTTAAATAGTAATCACACATAATGTACCACCACATACATTTCACGTACACCAAGATAAAGAAGATCCGTGTGTTAGGGATTAATGTTGATTACTCTTTTGGTACCACACATCTTATACATCATAGTACACACCCTTTAGATTGACTTTACATGCTATGTGAAGAGTAGTACATGATGAGGATTCCCTATATGGGATAAATTTCATGTTCCCCTATAGCACATTTCATGAACTTTTCCATCCTTAGTGGATTTTCATATCTCCTTTCTCAAGACTCTGATTTGGATATGTGGATAGTCTATCTTGATCATTTCTCTACACAATACATAATGGTATAATTATCTTCAAAACCAAAGCTAGATGTGAGGTGATAAGAGTAGTTTAGACTCTTTAGCTTCATAAGGTCATAGAATGGGGGTTCAGGTGGGAAGATTGAATCATTCATGTGGTAGGACCCCCCCCCCCCCCCTGAAAGCTTGAAAGTGATAGGTTGTAGGTCCCCCATATTAATCATGGAGTTCAGAACTACCCAATATACTGGGTATGTGGGTCTTATAGATTGGTATGGGATTAGTAATCCCTTGGTGTCGATGAGGTGTGGGTACCCCACACACATCTAATAGAGTCTGGTACTCCCATGCATGCTCATGGAATAGGTCCTATATTTAGGGAGTTAAGTCCTCCCTCGTCAATTTTTTCTACTCAATGAGTCATAGGTTCTTTATCTATGAATTTAGGAATTCACTTTTCTAGTTTTTACAACTCTTCAAGGCACATGTCCTCTATCTATGAAGTTTTGTACCCCCCTCATTTTTTGTGTGCAACTCGACAAGGCATGGGTTCTTCATTATAGTTTCTAAGAGAAGATGTGGGTTTTATCATAGTTAGATATTTATTATACTAGGGATTATTACTTCGTTGATCGATATCTATCCTTGGTCAAGGTGTAGGTTCCCCTATAGGTTTATAGAACTGTAACATGATAATGGTGGGTATTAATGTGTGATACTCCTTCATTCAATGCATATACCTCAGCAAAGAGTGTATTCCCCTTTACATATTCTAGTGGTGGTGTGAAAGTATCACTGATAATATTTGTTACTTCATTACTTATGACACCTTAAGAACCCCTTAGTTACCTTTGATATATGACATATAGTTTGTTTATAAGCTCCGGGCTTTGTGAGCCTTTTGATACTTTGAGTATCCCTAGTTCCTCATTAGATATGACCTTATAGGATTAGAGATTATATGACTATGACTTCAATACACCCTTGATACTTCTAGTTGTAGAGAATATATGGATCATTCCTTGTCTTACTCATGGATACCTTCTTATTCCAAGTTTCAAGATGAATTGTTTTTCCATTTCTTTAGGGTTTTGAGGTGTTGTGATAAGTATTATATACCCATGCATGGGATTTATTCCCACATGTGTTGTGTCTATGAAAATGGTGCACAATTCATAGATGGTCTTGGTGGAAATGGAGTTGTTGTGTATTGTTTGGATCCAATGCTTGGTGACTCTTAGTATAAAATAGTGGATCATAGTAGTTCATGATAGTGGAAGTGACCATTGTGAACGAAGATTGATCCAAGAGTATATATATCATGGAGGAACATTCTAGTGTCTAATTCCTGTCGGATTTAGAGGCATATTGGATGTATTTTTACTTTGGTATTTTCCTATGTGTAATTTTTCTTTTATTTGATGTATCATTATTGAAATGTATATGATGGGTTTTATAAAAACATAATATAAACCTTAGCAGTGGAAGAAAACACAAACATGGATCGATCTCGCATCAAGTAATCAAAATGTAAATGGAAATGAAGAATATAGGATACCTAGAATATAGTTGTAATGACCTCCTTCTTTCCTCATTAATGAAGTATGCTTTATAACAGTCACTAAAGATGCTAATAAAGGATTCATGCCTCCAAGGGTGGTACATTGGACTTGGATCATATAATATTTTATTGAGGATATCTATACTCTAAAGGGGTGATAATTCCTTCTCAATGAGTGATAAATAGTGAAACAAGAATGAAAATAGATTTGGTTATTATGTATGAAACAGAATTGGTTTCACCAATAGGAGGGATCATATCCCTTATATATCCATCCTTGATTTATTTCATATTAATAAAATGTTTTATCCATATTTAATGTATCATAATATGTTTCTAGTAATTATAAAAATACATTAAACTTGTTCATTGAGTAAAAAATCCATATTAAATACATTCATAATGTATGTTTAACTGATAAAATCATGTGAGAGTGGATGTGGAAAACACATCTATCATATGCATGAAAACATAGAGATCTTTGGCACCCATACACATTATGGGTAATACTATGGCATGGTTACATCCCCCTTTTAGTGAAAATAACTATCACTTGAACTAAAATCCCATAAGGACTTTACGTAAAAACTTCATAACTCTTTATGAATCCATTCAAAATATTTTTTATATGGTTTTATCAGAGTCTACATTTTGGAAAAAAAAATTATCCAAACTTTATCCTTATCCAAAGGCATAACCATGTGACCATATAGGCCTTAGTATAATTGAAAAAAATATGATATCATATTTCATATATGTAATCAAAGAGAACCCTCTATAAAAGAATCAGTGCTACTAAATCTAATAAGGGGCCTAATGTTATCTTTATCAAATATACTCATATCTATATAAAAACATTTCCATCACAAGATGTATCATATATATCATATTTACACCTATATAATCCATTTTTACATGACATAGAGTTACCACTAGGCATGAAACATAGTAATCTAGTATATGTCATCTCATATTTTCTTAACTCTTCAAAAAATTCTAATGAGGTTGATGAATACATAACATGTCATTCATCTAATAGATGAGTACATCACATGCCCCTCATCCAAGTAGAAAAACACATCATATATGACTCAACTAATCATGACCATGAATTTTCATAGTCTAATTCAATAAAGGTCTAGATGTATTAACCTATCATACAAGTGGAAAAATATCATCTTAGTTTCACTCCAACCAATGAAATGATTAGAAATAGAGCCAACCACCCCTGATTATCTATGTTACTCTTCACTTTCATAAGTAAGGTATAAAATATGAAGGTTATCATTCTAGGTATCTCATAAACCTCAAGTAATGGGGATTGATAATAAGCATGCATCTCTAATTATATCAATGACTATATGATATTCCATGAGATATACTTTGGCATGTTGGTCCAATTAATAATTCTCTACTTATTACCTTATAAATTTATTCTTTGTATCTTACATACAAACCTTTATATTGAGTATAATATTATATTCATTATAACCTTAAAATATCATCATAACCCATAATACCCTGTAATGATCATTGGGTAGGAGCAACTCAATGTTTCATTTTGAGGGGATATCATCATTCGACTATTCATGTAAAAGAAATTACATCACATATAAATAAATGATAAATATAGAATTACTTTATTATAAAATAAAGATACATTATACATCAATTTTAATCAATATCTTAAGTATCAAATATCATGATATCTAATAATACTTTAATTTCATTATTGTGGTAATGTATTCATCAATGGATCTATTATATTATCCTTTTTAGCCGCCCAAAAAATCATTATATTTACCCTCTTAATGATCTCCCACATGAGATGGTATTTGTGAAGAATTTTTTTGGTTATTTAGTGATACCATGGTTCTTTAACCTAGGTAATAGCTCCATTTTTTTACAATAAATCTTAATTTATACCTAAATTCTAGAAAATACTAAAAGTTCAGTAATGAAATTCTTAATCCAAACAGCTTCCATCATAGCATCTAATGCAACAATGTACTTTGATTCTATTTTTAAGTCCACCATGGTGGTTTTATTGGAACTCTTCCAAGTCATAGATCCACTATTCAAGAAAGACACTACACAAGATTTATATTTCATATCATCTTTATTGAATTGGAAACTAGAATCTATGAAATATTTTACACAAATCTATTTCTCTCCTCCCAAGATCAAGAATATATGATTATTTATAATTAAGTATTTTAGGATGTTCTATATAATAGTCTAGTTAATCTCGTTAGGATTGGATTAGTAAATACTAGAAATGATTAGATAATAGGAAACATTAGGTCAAGTAAACAAAAAAAATTCATGATAGAGCCTATGGAAGATGCATAGGAAATTTTATCCATTCATTATAACTCTTTAGAAGGATCCTAAATCATCTAAAGATTTATTCCATGAACCACTATTAATCACTCCTTCTTGGAGTTATTTATGAAAAACCTATTTAGAAATTTACCAATATATATTTCTTCACTGAGTCCAAGTTGACTCTTTGATCTATCTCTATAGATCCTCATACCCAGTATGTAAAAAACTTCACCCATGTATTTAATCAAGAATAATTTTTCCATCCACATATTCACTAACTGAAGTGTCGGGGTATTATTTTCAATAAAAAGTATGAAATCTACATACAATATCATAAACACTATTATACCCCCAATAATCTAATTATATGCATAAGAATCGTCTGTATTATTAATGAAACAAAACTCTTTGATTGAATTATCAAACCAAATATTCCAACTTTTAGAGACTTTCCTTAGTCCATAAATGGACCATTGAAACTTACATACCTTAGCGGTATAATTTGGAACTTTATAACCTTTGGGTTGTATTATATAAAAATATTGAACTTAATTACTATTAATTAAAGAAATTTTTGCATTCATTTGATATATATCATAATCAAAATTATCTATTATGGATATAAAAATCTGAATGTACTTTATCATAGATATATGTGAAAAGGGTTATTCATAGTCAATACCATGAATTTTTTTATTAACTTTCACCACCATTCGTGATTTATTGGTAGAAAATAAACCATCCATGTTTGTTTTATTATATATAACTTACTTACACCTTATGGACATCATCCATTCATGTGAATCAACCAAGTTCCAAATTTGTTTAGTGTACATGAAGTCCACCTTAGATTATATGGATTTTAAACATTTCCTAGAATCAGAACCCTCAATGAAATTATGATAGGAATTCGTTTATTCTCCTAGGAATGTTACTTCATCCATGAGAAATCCATGTCTCTTGGGTTCTTGGTGAAGCCTAGTAGAACTTTGAGGTTCTTGTGTAACTTGGGTAGGTTCTTCTTCCAAAACCCTTTATGACACTATTTCAACCTCTATCTCATGAAAAAATTCTTTTCTTTGGTCTTAAATGTCTCTAAGTTTAACTTTCCTCCCACTAACTCCTAAAATTATATATTTCTTTTCAAGTAGAGTATTATGTTAATCTATAAACACTTTTCTGTTTAGTAGGGTTATAGAAATAATATCTCATTGTTTCCTTAGGATAAACAATAAATAGTTATATTTCTAATTTAGGGTTTATTAGATAAAAATCCAAATTTAGTAAGTATGGTTCACATCCCTAAATCCTAATTAATAACATTTTGGTATGTTTTCCAGTCTATATCTCATGTGGTGGATTTATGAATTCTTTATATGGAACTAGATTTAGTAAAAATTAAATAGTTTCCAGAGTAGAACCCTAGAATAAAATAGGAAGGTCACATAAACTCATCATTGACCAAAATATGTCTAATAAGGTATGATTACTACTATTATACACACTTTAAATGTTGGTTTTTTAGGAGGAGTGAGTTTTGAAACAATTCCAAAATGAATCAAATGATCTATGAATTCCTAGATCAAGTATTCACCACCTTGATCTGATAAGAGAATCGTAATACTCTTTCCCATTTGATTCTCTACTTCATCCTAAAACTCTTTAAACTTTTCAAAAGTTTCAAATTTATGTTTCATCAGAAACACATATCCATACTGAGTAAATCCATCTGTAAAGGTAAAAAAATACATAAATCTATTACTCTCTTTTTTGATCATTGGTCCACATACATCGCTATGTAAGACATCCAATATTTCAATAGCCCTTTCACATTTTTTTACAAAATATTTCTTCTTCATTTTTCCCAATAAACAATATTCTAAATTATCAAATTATTCATAATTTAATGAGTCCAAAAATACATCTATATGGAATCTTTGTATGTGTTTCTCTTTTATATGTCCATGGTGACAATGATAAATATAATTAGGATTAAAATCAATAATAACCTTCTTATTATGAAAATTATAAATAGTATTATCCATGTCTACAATATATAAATCATTTACCATATTCTTAATACTGTAAAACATTTCCTTCTTATATATAGAACAACTCTTATTCTTAACAGTGAATGAAAATCCCTTCTTTCCTAAATAAGATACAGAAATAAAATTTATATTTATGGTAGGAACATAATAATACTCTTCTAATTATAAACTTTATTCACGTAGTAAAGTCAAGTCATATGTACTGACCTCTAATACATAATCTTTTGATCCATTACTAAAAGTAATATATACTTCACTCATTTTTAATTCCTTTAAATATCTAAGTCTGTGTTTTTCAGAACAAATTTGTGGTGAACACCTCTTATTTAATACCCATGGATCAAAGTTGGTGAAATTTATCTTTATAACATTCAAATTTATATTCTCATAATTCCTCTATTTGGTAAATAAACTCATCCCTAGATACCAATATCTAACTATTTTATAGGTTATACTAATAAGTGATTTCAACAATATTATCATGAATTATACCAAAATCTATAATAAGGACATACCAATGAGTGAGTATCAGGATTTATATCTTTTTATCAAGTACTTTTAATTAAATTTTTCCCACTAAAAATTACGATCTTTTACAAAATACACATTTAGTAAGATGAGATCCATATTTCACTAACTAATTAGTCCGATTTTGCATTCATCTCATGAATTAGTTATTTAAGAATAAAATCATCCTAATATAATAGTTTTGATTCATTGATAGTTGAGTGGACAACTCCTTATCCAAATACATTATATGGATCCACTTAACACTATTCTTATAGTATCCTAACCATTAGGTTTTATCAACTAGTGTAACCCAAATAAAATGATAAAAAAGGACCTAATCATTAAAAACCTTATTAATTGTTTTCGTTACATAAGATAATCTAGGGGAACCCATCTTTAGAATAAAACTACCTAGTTGGATGATCGGGGTCATGAAAAAGTTACACTTTTGAAGGAATCTCACTTTTTATTTGTAGGTTTTTTCTTTTAAAGTCTCTCCAATTTAATAAATAACATATTCATATTGAATTAATAATTATTAAATATTATGAAATCTTTATATTCTCATGTTGTATTCCTTTATATATTCATTCTTATAATTACTTATTTTTGTAATACTTATTTTATCCACTAAATTAATGTGTTCATACTATATTAATATGTAACTCTTTACACAACCCATGGATTATGTTACTCACCCAAATATAGAATAAAAACATATTCATACATATACATATACATATTATTCATAAGGTTCATGAAATATTCATGTAAATTCTTAGAACTATAAGAGATTTATAATATCCTTGTGAATAATCCTGAAGTCACAGATAGTCAACCCCCACCTTTCTAGAACAAGGATTAATATTCTATGCCATTAGGAAGTTCGACCCAAATTCCCTCTACCTAGGGATACTTTAATCAAGGGATAATTCAATTCATGATCATTCTAAAACATAATATGAAAAAACTATTCCCAACTACTAAATTCATTATAATAAATCCAATTACAAATTGAGGAAAAATTAGATGAAAAACTAAATCTTATTGATTTGTACCTAACATGTAATGTGGGGATGTATCTCTTAGAAGTAATTTATCACATAAAATTTTCATAAAAAATATTATTATTTAATAAATGAATTAATAAACATAAATATTAATAGAATTCAAAAAATAAATAAATTTTTTATTTATTTTCCAAAATATGATATACAATAAGAACTTTTCATATTCAATTTAGGCATGAAAAGTATAATTTTATATATTCTTTCACTTATCATTTATAAAATATAAATATAACATAAGTCAATTTATAAAAATAAATTTTTATACATTTTAAGGACCACCATATATTACGCCATTCCATGGTCCTTAAATGGTTCCTATTTTAGAGATTCCTATTTTTTCTGCGAGTAAGCCATGGTGAAAATTGAAAATCCCAAAAACCACCATGGGCCAGCACTAATGGGTGTTTTAAGAGTTATAGTGCATTCTCGTAAAGGTGAACCAAACTTCATACCACAATGCATTTCATGGTTCCTGGAAAATTTCCAGTGATGAACCACCACACCATGCACTTTGATGTGGTGACTATGAAGATGTTTTTTTGATGTTCACCATGATAACATAGAGGTCTACATGTCATGGTGATGGTAAATTTGTCTTCAAAATTAATTAAACATATTTGATTCCATAAGAACCAAGATCTGATACCACTGATGGATTTTAGAGTATCACCATATGATCCTTGGTAGTAGATGAAAACCCAAACATAGTCATGTCTATTTTCAAGGAATTGAAACATGTAAGGAAATAAAGAAAAAATTATACCTAAAATAAAGTTACAATGGAATTTATCTTTATTATTTGATGGGGTATATTTTATGATGATCACCAAAGCAGCAAACAAAGACTTCTTTCCTCTGAGGGTGGTATGACGACCTTGGATTCCAGAATGTTTCTCTAGGACCCCAATACTTTGAAGAGTGTTAGAGCCTGTGAAAAGAGAGATAAAAAGAGAATAAAGATAAAATGGATATTTGGATATTACAATTTCAATATAATTGGTTTCAATAATAGTAAGGATTGTATCCATTATATTTCCATCTTCAACATGTTTCATCTTAATAAAATGTGTCGACCATATGAAATGCATCAGTATGCATTTCTTACCATTAGAAAAATACATTGAACTTGTTAAATGAACATACAAACCATACTAAACTCATTCATAATGGATTTATAACTGATAAAACCATGTAGAGTGGATGTGAAAAAATACATGCATCATGTGCAAGAAAAATGATATAGTTGTCGCACCCATAAATGTTATGGGTAAAACCATAGAATAGAGTCCCACAACATCATCCCCTCCCCATGTTAGTTCACATAAAATAGTATAAAATTAACATATATATATATATATATTATTGGTGTTTCTAACCATTCTATGCATTATAGATATATATTTTTATAGGTTGATATAGGCTAAGGCCACCCATATTGTGTGCTATGCATACTCGGTGCTCATTGCCATCCCCTGGCCTAGTAGAGGTGGTATTAGGGTGACACACTCAACTTACCACTGGCCTAGGTGGTTCCCCAGTGGGTCGAGTTGTGTCACGCTCACTCTTCCATGAGGACCTTGGATTTATCCTCCTTAGGTTTATTTCTTTCATTAAGATTTTTATATTCCTCCTTAATTTATAGGTACTTCAGTAACGCATAGAGATAAATAACTTCCTTATTATGTTTTAGAGAATGTTTAACATTTTTCCAATAAGGGGGGTTTATTGATGATGGTTGTGGAAATGATGGATTCATCCATGTTTATCTTGTTTTACTTTATATATTATAAGTTGTGTAGAATTTAATAGCCCTTCTCTATGATAGATCTATTATTTTCCATCGATGATGTATTTTTGTTTCACAGCATCCCAAATCTTCTTTAACACTGGGAGATGAGGGTAAGTTTCAATGATATCATTAGTTAAGGAATTAATTATGTGTCCTAAACACCTAATATTAGTTTTCTCTAATTTTTTTTCTCATAAAATAGACTTGGAGCATCTCATCTTAGGATGTGGGGCCCTTCGGAGTTGAGAGCACATGCACCACTTTGAGTTTTACAAGAAGAAAGTGCATCCTCTTTTTCCACCTCTTGGATTTATTTTCATTGAATTGATCCACCTTCATCACATTTTTGATCATTGACATATCTATTTTGATCACATATAATCTTAAGAATTTCATAGGGGTTATTGTTATATAATGATACAAACTTTCTTTGATGTAGGTAGATTGAGCTCGAAAGGCACGTTATGATGTCCCTCTTCTTAAGAGTAGATTCTCCCCCACCAAACTGGTAGTAAAATGGGTTTCAATTGAATCCTATTTAGGATTAAATTTTGGATTTTTACTTTATACTTGTACTTAGTGAAGATAAACCCTTAATGAGTTTTTATAATCAAGACACCAATCAAAGGTCTTTGTAACTGTGCACTAAAAAGGGCCTTTGATGCTTATATATTACTTGAGAGGAATCAAAATTTGAGGGGAGTTTGGAATAATGATTAAAATTTATTACAAAATTTTTTTCATTCCATGGATCCTTCTTTTATATGCATTAGAGTACCCCTTTGGATAAGGTATCATAAACCTTGGAATTTGGTAGACATCTATTCTAGAAAAGTATATTTTATTTAAATAAATCATGTCTATCTAATTTATTACTAGAAATTTCTTGATTTCCACATCCTCGGTGATGTATTTTTGTTTTAAAGCATCTCAAATCTTCTTTGTCATCGGGAGGTGTTGGTAAGTATCAAATAGATCATCAGTTAAGTTGTTGGGTAAGTGTTCTCAACACATGAGATTGTCATTCTCCCATTTTTGTCTCATGTGAGAGACTTGTAGCATCTCATCAGCATATTTGGAAGCACTTCTATAGATTTGGGTTAATCCAGTGCTAGCTAAAATATCTCAGATAGGCCACCTTTATCAGTACTAGAAAAAAAGCGTTGATAAAGGGTACCTTTTATCATTGATAAAAGACCCACTTTATCAGTTATTTTTTAGTGTTGTAAAAGGTATCATTCGTCAATGATTTTTTATATCACTCATAAAGGGTACTTTTATCATCACTTTTTACTATCTCTAATAAAAGTGGTCATTATCAATGCTAAAAAATCACTAAAAACTCATCCTTTATCAATGATTTTATTTCAGCATTGATAAAAGACCCCTTTATCAGAACTTTTTTTAGCATTGATAAAATGTATATTTCATAATATATATATATATATGTTATTAAAAATCACATATTAATATACAAATATATTTATATTGATATAAATGTACTATATTTTATTAAATATGATTTATAGAAGACTAAATATGCATTTACCTATAATATATAAGATATTTAGTGAAAAATGGATTATAAAATGATTAAAAAATAATATTAATTAGTAATTTTTTTATTATTATCGATTAATAGTCATTTAATAAAGATTAGATGATATAAAAATTCAATAAACTAATGAACTATCTAAGATAATTTGAAAATATGACTTGAACTTCAAACAGCCAAAACTTTTTATTCGGGCGTCTGTTTGGGCTCTAACGTATATGAAATCAAAGCCTTTAAAGATATCAACACTGTGTAGACCAGGGGTGCCTCGTAACTATTTTTTAAGGACAAAAAAGGCCTGTAAGGACTTCAAAACTGAGTTTATAATTGGGATACCCTAATTTTTTAATATTCGATTGGATTTTAACTTTGTTTAAAATGGTATTCTTATACTTTTTCAGAAGATGCTGAATTTATTCTCAGGGATTACATTCATATAGAAATTTTTCTTTTTGAAATTTTATCATTTTTCATATTTTAGTTTTATTTATAATTAAATATATGCATGTTTTATTATATTTACATATAATAAATCAATTGTAAAAAAATATTTAAACATATTTACATAAAAATGTATTTTAAATATAAAAACCATATGGAAATAAATATTTATTATTGATTTTATTTAAAATAAAAAAATTATATATTTTATTTACCTTATAAAATTTTGTTAGTATATATATATGTATATAACTAAACAAGTAATGTTTATATTTAAATATGTGTGTGTCAATAAAAAATATATATTTATATGTATATTGTAATATATGAAAATAAATTCATATATGTAAATATTTGTGCATGTATATGCAAAATATAAATGTGAGCGTGTGTGTGTAAATATGTGTGTTTGTGTGTGTGTGTTAATATTGTGTAAATACATCATATATAAATGTATTTTTATAAATATTTCATTATCAATAAATATAGTATATAAATGTATTTATAGTAAATATTTATAAATACATTATAACAAATTTATATCTAAATATACAATTATATGTAAATATGTATAAATATGTGTGTAAATATATAGACATATAAATATATATGTAATGTATAAAATTTATATCTAAATATGCAATATATAAGAATATTTTAAAAATGAATTTAAAAATAATTATATAAATCATATATAATTAATTATTATCCATTTTATTTAAAACAATATCCAACCATTTTATTTACATTATAAAAATATATGAATATATATATATATATATATATATATATACTTATGCAAGTGTATATATAATGTTTATATATACATGTGTGTGTGTATTAATAAATAAATATATATTTTTATTTATATTCTAATATATGAAAATTAATATTAATATATAATATATTTAAATAACTATAAGTATATATATATATATCACACACACACACATATATTTTATAAATATATTTAAAAATAATTAGATAAATATATGAATAAAAAGTATGTATTTAAATAT
This sequence comes from Viscum album, assembly GCA_963277665.1. NCBI lineage: Eukaryota > Viridiplantae > Streptophyta > Magnoliopsida > Santalales > Viscaceae > Viscum > Viscum album. The sequence goes on along the minus strand of OY728146.1, from coordinate 633,418,458 downwards.
ATATATATATATATATTGTAATATATGGGTAAAAGAGGCTTGGTGGAGTGGAAAAGGCATTCGAATTGAACAAGGGAGGTCCAAGGATCAAATTCAAGCATGTGCGTGAGTGAAAAGGATGTTTGGTTGTGGAAAAACACTGACAAAGGGCCCCCCGAGCGCTTGGGGGGTAGTGAAGGTTCCTAGTAGGGGGTTGGGGTGGGTGGCTGAAAAGCACTGAAAACAGGGAAATTTTGAGCGTTGATAAAGTTGGTTTGTGCTTGAAAATAATATGTTTTTTTCATTTTCTATAAGTGTTAAAAAATTTCTAATAAAGGAGGCCTTTATCAGAATTTTTTTAACATTGATAAAGGGGCCTTTGTTAGTGTTTTTTTAGTGCTAGTAAAGGTTGTCCTTTAACAGTGCTAAGATTAATAGGGCCTTTTTAGTGTTGATAAAGACTATTTCTAGCACTTTTAGAAGCATGATCTGTAACAGTGGAGGCTTCGAAGTTGAGAGTGGGTACACCACATTAAATGTTACAAGAATAAGGTGCATCCTCTTTTTCCACCTATAGAGATTTTTCCATCAAATTACTCCACCATCATCATGTTGTTGATCATTTAGATATCCATGTTTATTCAATATACTCTTAAGAAAGTTGTAGGGGATATTAGAGGATAATGATATGTACTTTAATAGATGTAATTTATTACTTATTACTTATTATTTGTTACCAATTACCTATTACCTATCACTTATCACTTATTACTTATTACTTATTTCTTATTATTTATTAACTTTTGTTTACTTATTACTATTATATATTACTTATTACCTATTTCTTATTATGTATTACCTTTTTCCTATTACTCATTACCTATTACCTATTACCCATTACCTATTACTTATTACTTATTACTTATATATATATACCCACATAATATATATAAATACATATAAATACATATAAATATATATAAACACACCTATATAAATATATATATATAATTAAATATATGTGTGTGTGTGAATACATATAAACCACCACAGATAGGCCCTTTAACAGCACACAAAAAGGGATTTAATAGTGATAAAAAGTGCTATTATTGTCATCACCGTTAAAAGGGGCCCCATTATCGGTGATTTTGTTAGCACTGATAAAGGCCCTACTACAATAGTGTGTTTTTTTAATAATAACACATTGTAGAAAACACACATGTATCAAAATACACCTGTATGGAAATCAATCATTTAATTGAAATAAATATACATCACAAATACAAAAAAACACTACATTATAGACATTTCAAACAATTTTTTGTATAATTAAATTTTCAATTACTATCCACAAACATTTAAAAACATCGATGTTTCATTGTCTTTGGTACCTGTGACCCCCTCTCAAAAAATCCTAATCAAGGTATCATTTTCCAAACAAAGCACCCCAACCAGAGAAAAAGAATCCACCAGTATAAGAAAACAATTCTTATGTTAGTAATACTATAAAGAAATAAATTAAACATAAATATATAAGAATACATTAATAAAATTTTAATTTTAAATAAATGGACACACTTATAGTTATATCGGTCACATCGTGTGTCAGATTAAGGTGGGACTAATTCCTGCATGCCATAAATAAATTGTGGATCATTTTCCTAAAGTATTGAAACAATTCAAATATGTTTTCTTAATTTTGAGTATGTTACTTGTCTTTTTTACTAAAATTTATTTTTAAACTCCAAACCTGCACTTTTAGTCATACCAGTCACATCATGTGTTGGTTTTATGTGATACTGATTATTACATATAACAAATGACTTATGAATCATTTTCCTAAATTATCAATACAATTCAAGAGTATCTGCTCATTTTTCAGTCATTGACCCGCGTTTTTAACTAAAATGTCAATTTTAAACTAATAACATACAATTTGAGTCATACCAGGCACACTGTGTATCAGATTGAGGTGCGGATGATTCCTACACATCAAAAATGACTTATGAATATTTTTTTAAAGTATACAAATAATCTAAATGTGTTTTCTCAGTTTTGAGTATGTCACTTGTGTTTTTTAGTAAAATGTAAATTTTAAATAAAAAACACACTTGGATTCATACTTGGAACATCACGTGTCTTATTGAGGTTAGGTTGATTCCTATATTCCAAAAATGACATATGAATAATTTTACTAAAATATCAATGTAATATAAATGTGTTTAATCGGTTTTGAGTATGTCACCTGTATTTTTTACTAAAATGCCATTTGAAACTAAAAAAACACACTTTGGGTTATACCGGTCAGATCATGTATCATTTTCACATTATACTGATTCCTACACATAAAAATGACATATCAATAATTTTCCTAAATTATAAAGAAAATGGGAGTAGGTTTTCTTAGTTTTAGTGAGTAACGCACATTAGGAACTAAAATATAAATTTTAAAATGATAACGAAAACTTTGATTTATACCAGGAACACAGTATATAATATTGAGGTTTATATGATTCATACACATCAAAAATTACTTATAAATCATTTTTTTAAAGTATCCAAACAATCATAATGTGTTTTATCAGTCTTGAGTATGTCACTTGTGCTTCTTACTATAATTAATGTCAATTTCAAATAAAAAGACACTCTTGGAGTCATAATGGTCATACCATGCATCGTATTTTATTTAGTTGATTTATACACATCATAAATAACTTATGAACCATTTTAATAATGTATCAAAACAATATGAATGCATTTTCTTAGTTTTGAGTATGTCACTTGTCCTTTTTTCTAAAATTAATGTCAATTTTAAATAAAAAGACACACTTGGAGTCATATCAGCCACACTATGCATCATATTGAGGAGAAGTTTATTCCTACACAACAAAAATGAATTATGGATCATTTTACTAAAGAATAAAAATAATATAAATTAATTTTATCAGTTTTGATCATGTCACTTTTGATTTTTACTAAAATGTCATTTCAAAATGGAAACACATGCTATGAGTTATATCGGTCACATCGTGTGTCACTTTAAAATGATATTGATTACCACACATAAAAAATAACTTATGAATAATTTTAAAAAATTATTAATAAAATATGAGATTGTTTTCTTAGTTTTCAGTTAGTGACACATTTTTTGAACTAAAATGTCAATTTTAAACTAATAACAGACACTTTGAGTCATATCAGGAACACCATGTATCAGATTAAGGTGAGTTTGATTTCCAAACATCACAAATGACTTATGGATCATTTTAATATAGTATAAAAATAATCTAAATGTTTTTTCTTGGGTTTTGAGTATGTAACTTGTCCTTTTTTACTAAAATTATTATCAATTTTAAATAAAAAGACACACTTGGAGTCATATCAGTAACATCATGTGACGGATTGAGGTGTGGCTAATTCCTACACAAAAAAATAACTTATGAATAATTTTCATAAAGTACCAAATTAATCCAAATTAATTTTCACAATTTTGAATATGTCACTTATGTTTTTTAATAAAATGTCATTTTAAACTAAAAACATGCACTATGAGTCATACCAGTCACACCATGTGACTGTTTGACATGAGAATAATTACTACACATAAAAAATGACTTATGAATCACTTTTCTAAATTATTAAAAAAATCAAAGTGTGTTTTCTTGGTTTTTAGGGTGAGACGCACTTTTTAAACTAAAACGTCAATTTCAAACTGATAACAGACACTTTGAGTTATACCAAGAACACCGTGTATAGTATTGAGGTTTGGATGATTTCTACACATAAAAAATGAATTATGGATCATGTTACTAAATTATAAAAAATAATATGAGTGATTTTTCATAGTTTTGAGTATTTAACTTCTCTTTTTTACTAAAATTAATGTCAATTTTAAATAAAAATATGCACTTAGAGTTATATTGGACACACCATGTATCGGATTGAGGTTTAGATAATTCATACATGTCAAAAATGACTTATGTAACGTTTTCCTAAAGTATCAGAACAATACGGCTATATTTTATTAGTTTTGAGTATTTCAATTGTCTTTTTTACTAAAATTAATGTCAATTTTAAACAAAAAAGACAAACTTAGAGTCATACCAGTCACACTGTGGATCATATTGAGGTTAGGATGGTTCATACACATCACAAATGACTTATGTATTATTTTCCTAAAGTATCCAAACAATATGAATGCGTTTTATCATTTTTTAGTATTCCACTTGTGTTTTTTACTAAAATTAATGTCAATTTTAAATAAAAAGACACACTTAAAGACATACTGGTGAAATTGTGTGTCTAATTGAGGTTAGGATAATTCCTACACATAAAAAATTACTTATGAATAATTTTATTAATGTATAAAAATAATATGAATTTATTTTATTATTTTTTAGTATGATATGTGTGTTTTGAACTAAAATGTAAATTATAAACTAAAAACATATAGTTTAAGTCATACCGATCACACTATGCATCAGATAGAGGTGCGGATGATTGAGTATGTGATGTTTGTTTTGCTTCCAAATATCTATAACATGAAAAAAAAAGATATAACATGTTCCATTTGGATGGATGAGGAAACCCCATGTTTCCTGAAACACCCCATACAAAAGCATCATGTTCTCTTTTTTTGTCTTGTTGCTGATAGTTGAAAGAAAGATATGACTTCCCAAAAGATCATTGAAAAAATAATTATTATTAGAAAAAAAAATATAAGGAAAGTAACCAACAAATAGTAGATAAAATGGTGACAAAATTAACTAAATAAGTAGTATTAATTTACATTTTCATGATGTTTGTATACATTCTTAACCCATTTCCTTGTTTCCATAATCTTATTTTTAGCCTCAATGTCCAATCTCACATGAGCACAAGAAGATTCAATCAAACCACCAAAAATCAATCAAAATAATTTACTTGTATAAGAAAACAATTCTTATGTTAATAATACTATAAATAAATAGATTAAACATAAATATGAAATAATACTTTATAAAATATCAATTTTAAATTGAAACCACAAAATTTGAGTCATATCATGTACACTATGTATTAGAATGAGTTGTTTTTTATTTCACTGTGTCTTTTTATCCTATAGTGCATGATCATAGTATATGATTTAATCATCCTTAATGAAAAAGTAATTTCTTCATGATATCTATGAAAATTAAAAAAAATAATTATCAAATAAAAATGTGGAAATTAACTAAAAAGTTTGATAAAATAATAAGAAAAACAACTAAATTAGTAGAGGAAGTCACATATTCATGATATATGTGTACATTTGACATTAGGTATGCTTCCCAATCATTTATAAACAAATCTATTTCGTATTGTGAATATGAGGACTTTTAATAGTCATGGTAGTACTAGAGAAATATAAATACAAAAAGGATTAATTAATATTTAAAATTAAATAGTAATTATCTTCAAAAATACCTCTTCAAGGATGTTAGTTTATTGATGGTATGTGATTTTACTCATCAATTTTCAAACATAATAACCACAATATTTCCCATTTGGATGTTTCAAACACTATAGAAACATTGATAAAAATAACTAATTTGTTTTCATATGTGTTTTAATAGTGAACACTTGTTATATATACCCTAACACTTATCCACTTTTAGAAGTCGACGGGCTCCTTGCATGCATGGACTGTCATGATGCCTTGATTTTCACAATATTTAAACACCACACTATCAAAACATAATTCTCATTAAAACATAATATAAAATATATTACTTGAAGTTTAGTTATAAAATGTTGTATTTAGGGTATTAAAAATTGAAAAATGTCATCACGTGTGGTTGATTTGTTAGGTATCCATGTAGTGAATCTAGAAATAAAATCTTTAGAGTATCCACATTGACCGCAATGAGTAAATAATGTTTCATAAAAAATGAAATGGAATAATTAATGAAAGGAATGAAAATATATTTTATATGATCAAATTGTATAGTTTTACCACTACATCATTGGTAATAAGAAGAGTTTTTCATCTGTAAGTTTTCTTTCAAATGTTGTGGCCAGTTTTTCCACTATTACATCAATTTTATCTAAATCGAATGAAGTTAGTTGTGTAGAAGTGATGTGAGGACTAATGAGACCATATTTTTTTATAGTATTTCCCCTTAAATATTATTGATATAGATGCTTGAAAAAAATATATGAATTGTATTTAGTCATAATAACATAGAATATCAGCTATTAGAAGAAAAAAATCATGAAAACACACCTCATGTATACACTTACAACTAAGACCCATAGAAATCCATACTTTATGATTTAATTTACATTATTAAAATAAATATAGTCTGTAATGGCCTCTCTGTACATTTTTTCTTCAAAAATAAACTATGAAATTACTACCACTTTATAACCTTGTATCTACAAGAACCTTAAATATTAGTAAATGTGGATATTTAATGGGTAGATAAAGGTTATTTATGAATATCTTTTTGATTGGTCGATTGATCTTTTAGATTGTTTTGATATAGCCTTATTTAGACCACTTCCCTTTTTTCTGTCTGTAATAACATTCATCAGTTCAGACATTTTTTCATTAATTGTTAAAGATTTTTCATTAAAAATAAATTGGAAATTAATACCTCCTTGTTGATATGTTTTTGTACAAGATCTGATGGACATTATATGAATGTTTAAATATATTTCTCAACCTTTATGAATATCTATGTCATCAAATGTAATAGGTAGGTCAATGATCGGATCATGATCTATATTAATCTCGACTCTCACATGACTTATTGGAATTTATCTATTGTGTAGAGTATCTTCATGGATATTGAACATGGTATCCCTCTTAATAATACGATGGGTGGGTGTTGATAGATATAAATCACAGTCATTTTCACCCTCTATAATATCAGTATAGGAAAGGTGTCATTTTCTATCTTATTCACATTTCACAGAAAAAATTATGATAATATTGATTACCTCATCTAAGATAACTCATTGAGAGGAATAGAGTTCCTCAGAGATGGTGGGGTGGGGAGGGGGATCATCACACAGTGGTTGTTCTTGAGTTTTTTCTTCTCTTTTCTTTCTTCCCATAACATTTTCTAGAAACTCAAACTACCAATGAATTTTTTATTCAAGAATATCTAATCATTCCTACATCTCTTCCATCTTTTATCTTTATCCCCTTATTCTTTTTTTTCTCCAAATATGTTTAGGGTGTTTCCCCAAAACACACACCTCTGACATGGCTATACTATTCTGGTTGCTTCAAGGCCACTGATAATAGTTGTTCATACAGTATATATGATGATGATTATTCTATCTAATTTAGATAAATATATAGGAAAATAAGTAATCATTATTATTAAAAAGATATTTAAAGGAAAAAAATTATTATGTCATACCTACACATGATTCTCACACTTTTTAGGTGTTTTCATATATTATAACCCTATATTTAGTTTCCTCCTTCCATAGCACATGATGTGGGATGGAAGTGGATTCTTATTTTGATTCATCAATATATATATAAACATAAGAACATAATTATATTGTTGTTTTATATCACATAAAAGTATTAAAGTATATTTAAAATACATACCAATTTTTTTCAAATGAAGCATACCTCATCTTTTCTTTACGGTAGGGGTATGTTGGTTTTACTACCACTTTATTATTTTAAACACTTAGTTATAGTTTCATAAATTAACAATTATTAATAAAATTTATTAATATATGTATTTTCAAACAATGTATTACCATCCACAATTTTCCTGAAAATATGTCTCCTCACAACAGCTAGTAAATGCATCCCTTGATTATTGGCTTATCAAGTGTGAATACATATGTGGTGGGTGAGGAATTATTTTCTCTTTAGCATCTTTGAGATGAAACTTTGTTAGAAATATGTGAAATCATCTATGATCATTTCTAATGAGAATCAATATAAATATCTTTAAAGATTCATCTACTATAAATTCACTTTGTAAGGGATAATGAAGAGTAATTCAATGTTTCATTATTATTATTTTTTGTAAAATAAAGAAAGTATATCATAATTCTACCCCGGTCGCTTTATGAATCATTATCTTAATCATGGGAACAACATGGTGCCATGAATCTACATAAATATGCACACGCATCCAAGTAGTGAGCCTAATGAAACTGTTGAACATGGCCTTATTGGTCTTAATAGCCTTGCTATGTGCAGTCCACCCAACCTTGAATTTGATGCCTTTATTTTTCATCTTAATAATTTTTTCGAACATCATAATGATACAATGCTCTTGTTTTGTCTGGGACATCATTTCTTCACCATATACCATTTCCTTAGGTTCAATAATGTCAATATTTTGTTCCTATAGATTGTTATAATTGGCATATATAGAAGGTTGTTGTCCCTCTACACTGGGAGTACCAATAGTCTGAGAAACCTGTTGTTCCTCGTGATTGGGAGCATCGACACATGTATAAGTCATTATATACATAAGTGGTTCAACATTTAATTTAGATTACGTAAATGAATGAGTGAAAAAATAATAATATGAGGTAACTCAATGTATATTATAAAAAAACATATAACCTGATTATTTAACTCTCTTTTATTTTAAAGGTTGAATAGATTTTACACCTCTATTGAGTATCCAAATCCCTTAATTATAGTATACTTAAAACATACAGGAACTCGTATACATTGGTACCATTGTGAAATGACTATGACATTCCAATGAAAGGGTCATCCTTAGTTAAATTTTCATATAACCTTTTAGTGGTTCTAGTCAATAACAGAACAATTAACCACTTTTGGATTGCAGGATCTGGAACATAAAATACTTAACCTTCTACGATTCCATTATAATAGTTCATCTTTGTACCCTTATTTACTAAAATCCACTTTCATGAATATAAATTCATCTATTTTAATAGAACTCCTATTATTAACCCACTTGGATTTAAAATTAAGCACTCGGAATGTTTTATAATCCAAATCCCGGATTTTTTTGATGATTCCAAAGTATAAAATATTCACATAAACTAGATTTAAACCCTTGGTACTAGATACATTCATCACTTTAGCTACAAGTGTAACTCTACTATTTTTCATGGTATTACCTTCATCATGTTCATCATTACAGAACATATAACCAATAATTACATAACCATTATAATATAATACATGCACACTTAGTCCTCTAGCTAGCCATCAAAGTCATTCTGAAATTGGATCTAGATATTCATTTAACTCCTCAAAATATGGTTTTGAAACCATCCTATAAATTATTGATTATGTGTATTTCATATCTATATTTCATCCTTAGATGGATTCATATGCCTAATTATTTTTTTATGGTTTTCAATATATGGGGAATCCTCTATACTATTATGATAAATGTAAAGGTAGGCCAGATTCTGATCTATAATAGTGATTTTGAAAATATCTATTCTAGAAAACAATTCACCCCAAAAGACACCAAATGTGATGAGATTTCGGTAGACCAATTCTTTCCACAATGGATAGGTAGTCAGTATATAATTCAAAGGATTCTTCAACAATATACCGCTCTTCAATACAACCTTATGTCTGACTTTTATTTTTGACATACCATTTCAAAACCATCATATACCATTCAATAGGGTACATCCATCTATACTTTACAGGGCCACATAGTCAAATCTCTCTTAACAAGTGGTCCATCAAGTGAACCATTATATCAAATAATTTCGGTAGGAAGAATATTTCTAATTCACATAATATGATGGAAATTTCCTTTTCTGTAGTTAGAAATTTCGCTGGATCTATAAATTTGTTTCATATAGCTCTGAAAAATAAATATAGATTGGTTAATGTATCATAGGAATTCTTGGAAAAAAATAAACATAAAGTTAGAGGAATTATATTTTGCATCAATACATGACATTCGTGTGATTTCATACCCTTTAACTTTAAATCAGCAATTGACATGATATTATTGATATCCAATGAATACACCTCTATAACCTTTACATCATTAAAGAAGTTGAAAAAATCATATCTCTCCTACCTAGAAAGAGTGTAATAATCTCGAGGAACAAAAGTATTTTTCTCACCCTTCACTGTCACCAACTCTTCTTGTATTCCCATGTCAATCATGTCCAACCTAACCTTAATTCCATCTTTTATTTTGTGGGGTGCATTTAGTAATGTTCCAATGACACTATCACATAATTTTTTTTCAATATTCATAAAATAAATAAAATTACTGACGTATAAGAAATTCTAGTATGGTAACTCAAAAAAACTGATATCTTTTTTCAACTAGTTATCATAATGTTTTTCAAAAATGGTTTACCAAAAGCGGTGTTCATATCTTTTACTTTATCAAATTTTTGATCACCTATTATTGGAGATGATGTTATATGTTCTTATGAAATCCTATCAAATTATGTCGTCCAAGATTGGTACTTATTTCATCGAGGTAGAAATCTATGATGTCCTAGAAACACAGTCTTTGATGAATTTTTCAACCTAATTGATTGTGTACCTTGTTTAAAAATGGTACACCCTTGAGTTATTTCAATGATATATCCTGAAAAATTTCTATAAGAATGAAATTCATTTATCATCCTATACAATAAGGATCTTAACATTAAATATTCATTTCTGTAATCATCATAGAATGTAACACCTAAATTCCACAATAATTTCAAATATTCAATCAATGGAACCAAATAAACATCAATATTAATACTTTTTTTTCTGATATAAGCAAAGATAATATAATATATTTCCATTTTATTCATAACCATAGTTGGAAGTTATAATTTACCAACATAATCAACCATGTACTATGAGTTCTTCATTGAAAACCAAAAGGATTCACTCTATATATAGATAAGGAAAGATGAAGGTTTATCATCTCATTTCTAAATTCAGGATACTCAAGATCAATTCTCTTCCATTGAGGAGAGTCTATAAGGTGATGAAGTTTTCCATATTTATTTATTATATATGCATGTCACATAAATTTACTTACATTATACTAACTTCTATATAGTCTCCCAAACCTTGGAATTATTGGAAAGTACCATAGAAATTTCATAGGATCTGATTCTTCTTTCTTATAATGAGAAGCACCACACTTTGGGCATTATTTAAGTGCTTTTTTCCTTGTAAAAAATTATACAGTAATTTGGATAGTCATCTATTCTAATAGAGACCATACCCATTGAACGTAGAATTTGTTTAGTGTCATATATTCATCCATGAAGATCAATGTCTTCTAGGATCATATCATTCAAGAAATAAAGTAGTTTAGTACAACTAGAATCACTCCATCTATTTCTATATTTTAAATTATAAAGCTTTAGTATGGTTGAAAATGCTATATATTTAGTACAACCATTATACAATGGAGTCTTTTCACAATTCTTTAACTTATCAAACAATTTTGGAAAATCGTGAAGTTTATATTCAACTATCATTGTCATTTAATCAATATGACCTTTATCATCATTCGCGCCTATAATCACATCCTTGATATAGTTTTCTTTATTTTACATAATTTTAATCATATCAGATGACCAATAAAATTTAGTTTCATCGCAATCACCAACTACATTCACTTTTTTCCATGTTTATTCCAATAATTATAACTTCAATCTATTTTGTGACATATCTATTATTTTTCCTACTCCTATATACTAATTTTTCTTGAATAAAAATATCATAAACACTAACAAAGTATTTGATAAGGTCCATATGCATAATCTTTTGAAAACTTGATGAACTATTTTACCCCATCTTCATACTATTTTATCATATGATTAGCATTCATCTATTTTCAATTAATATCCATCCTATTTAATTCAGTAATATTAATATTTAATAGAATAAATAAATATAAAAAGGGGGATTTAAAATAAGGTGAAACCAATATTTAAATGTTTTAAAAAAATAGCATGATTTTAAGGATATTGGTAATTTAAATTAAGAAAATAATTACTCCAATGGTAGTAGGTGTTATCTTCTAAATTCATCCACAATGATCACTGGTACCTGGTATGGGATTATTACTGCTCAGGGTTGTTCAAAAAACATAGGTTCATGTTCAGAAGAGATGGGTAATGAGTCTAAAGAAATAAAATGTAATAATAACTATTTGGGAGATGAAATTTATGAGGATGATAGATTTACCATTAAATATAAATGTTATCAGGATGGGGAGTTGGGGAAGAACTAGAAAACATTTCTTATTTTACAATCTAAAGTTAAAAAAAGCAGTATCAGTAGTCTGATCCCTACAAGGGGATCCTTCATTGGTGTGACCATGAGAAGGATCAACTGGATTTTATTATATGAACTCATGCTAAGAAATCCATTTCAATTTCAACATTTATAGAAATTATTTAATTACTCTATGAAAAGGAAAATTATTTTGATCATGTGAATAAATTTCAATAGCACTTAGCTTCTTGTGAGGACAAGGTTGAAGGAGTGGGGTCATGATGGATATCATATGGGTTGGATGGATTTGGTGAAATTCGCTTTCCATAGTGTTATTATTAATTAGTGATAAATTACCACTACCTTGTAATCTTCAATGTTCCTAAGTTTTTTTTGGAGTGGATGGATTTCTTGGATGATACCAAGGTAATAAATTGTTTCCCATTTCTAGTTTAATACTTTATATAAAAAATCCATAATTTTATGGATTTATTTTGATAAGAGGTCAGTGACCCAAGTGAAAATCTAATTCAAGTGGGTGATATGGGAAATTCATTCAACTTACGTCTTAACATGGGAAGCCAATTATGAAATAGAAAGATTGATCATTTTAGCCAAAAAATGAGTATAAACACTTAAGTAGAAAATTTCGTGACCTACCAATAATAAAAAAATAAATTAATATGATTCTTTCAACAATCCTAAATAGAAAAATTGTTAACTCTTCATCGAATAATTTAGAGATACAATCAACCCAAAAACACTAGGAATTACTAGATTCAACATTTATGGTATGTGGTTCTAAATACCTCTTTTGGTTTCCATAACCATGAATAATTATTTTATTTTAAATTTTTTCATAGAGATTAATTTTTTTATTATTGATAATTAAATTTTGATAGTAATATTGTAATTTTACTTTGGTTTAAATGTTATAAATTTATGTTTTTATTTAAAATGCACTAAGATAACATTTAAAATAATAGTTCACAGAAGGAACATGATGAAATGAAAATTTCCTATAAAATTATTGATGATATTATAATAAATGATATATTGGTGTGTTATAAACAATGGGATTTGGTATTCCTAACACTAGTAAAATTATAATTTTTTATCTCTACCAATGTAAATTTGTTTTTTGTAAAAACAAGGTTATCATTTTTTTTATAAGTATTTATAATTGATATATTATAAAATAATTATAGTTGATGATATTAATGTTGTCTAAAATTTAATAATTCAAATCAATGATATTTTTGTTGAGTTTTACCTCAGAAGATTCATCAAATACCTGTAAAAAACTATTTAGCAATGAATAAATTTTTTATTATTTTTAATAACAAAATAATATATTTCAAATGTATGAAATATATTAAATATGGAATAAATACATAATATTTTTTCATGAAATCATCCTATATAACATAATTTTTAGGCATATTTGAGTTTTGGTGTTCAATATTCCTCTTAATGGGAAATCATCTATATAGAAATGACTAGAGGGTTACAATCACTTTTTATTACTTAACAATTTTTTATTACTTATTAAATCTTGTATCATTGATAAAAAATAATTGCAGACTTTTCAAATTAAATAAATAATAATAAATGTATATGATTCATTACAAAATATTTTTAAGTGATTTTTAAATTTTTAAAATGAGTACTTTTAAAGAATACATAACAATTTCATGTAAACACGACATGTATGAAGACTTTGATATTTATATGAAAATGAGTCAATTAGGAATACATGTTATATGTTTCATGTAATTTTATGTAGACATAAACATAGTCCATTTATATCAATATAAATACTGATTTTTAATTTCACTACTTTGAATAATAACTATGTAACACAACAATTTTCACTACATTTGAAATCAGTGTATTTACTCCAAAAAAATTATTAAAAAATAAACTTATATGTATCCAAGTGTGGCTCAATGGTTTTAATAGTAAATTATTATTGTATAAATTAAAATTATAGTTTTTTAGTGGACTTTTTTTCTATAAAAATAAAAAATGTAATAAATATATAATATATAGAAAGGTTGTGGAACAAAATTCCAAAAACTGGAAAGTTATAGGGGTGTGTAATAACATTCTAGGAAATAATATTATATCTTGGAGAAGAAAATGAAATGATTTGGGGATTTTCGTTTCTCAATATTTATTAATAAAACTTATCTTGAAATGGTGTCATTAACAAAAACCTATCAAATTTCATTTCTAAATTATTTAGCATCATTCATAGATTATTGGAAAGAGAATAATGAAACAATATTTTTGAGAAAGGTTTATATTTGGGGAAAACATAATATTAGTTTGGATGAATAGATTTTTTATTGAATATAATTTTTTAAAATTATGTTTCGTTAATTATGCTATTTTTTTATCATGAAAGGTTGTAAAATAGGATTTCTGTTATTTTTTTCTCAGTTCACAAGAGCATTGAGGAGAGGGTTACACCTATTTCTATTTAGAGAGATTGGATCTATGTTTTGTTTTGGTTTCTTCTATTTTTATTATGTTTTATATTGTTTTCTATGGAGTCTCGACATTGGTGGTTATAGGATGTTGTGGTGGGGATGAAAAACTCATAGGAATTCCTCTACGACACATAGGGATGGTTGGATCAAACAAGAAGAGGATCAACAAAGACCGAGGTGAATCATGAATTCTCTTACCCAAAATAAAAAAAACCAATGAGGAATAAATTGAGACTCTATAAGAATCCTCCAAAGGCACTCTATCCCATCATCATATCAAGAGGGTTTTATTTAACAATTATCTATGTATCAATCATACACTTTCAAGAAAATATAAACATCAGTCATGAACAAAACTCTATTTTATTCCTCATGGGACGTCTCTACAATTTATCAACAAGGAAACAATCAATTCAATAAAACCCATAAAATTATATAAATTCATATCACTTCCCCTTTTAAAAAAATAAAACCTATAACTATAGGGGAAGACACTTTTAAAACCCTTTCCTCGTTTTATAAAAATCACATCTATTTACTGACACATTTATCAATATTAAGTACCCATTCATTTATATATTGATGGTTGTGAAATTCCATTTCACATCAATAGATTATTACAAAATTCTCTTTTAACCATTTTAATATAAGTATCCCTTTAATATATTTGAATTCTCTATCCATAGACAGACATTCCATTTAACTAGCTAACTCCAAAGTTAAACTCTTTACATAAAATATTTAATAGGGGATCTCTTTATAAGGATAAATGCATGAAAAAAGGGTCTTTGAATGTTAGTATACGACATTTTAAAATATTTCATTTTAATTAGGTCAAGGCATAGCAAGCCGGAATGACCACACTACTCAATCACTTGAACAAATAAGCGGGATTATGGGTTTATTAAAGGGGACCACCTACACCATGCCAAATAAATCTCACTCGTCCGATAATGACACTCAGTTTTTCCGAAATTGGGAGAATTCACAAAAAATGAGAAAACCCCCGAAAATATGGAATACTATATTAAAATGATGATATAAAACTAGGTGTTGAAAAAATGAAGAAAGAAGACAAAAGGAATCATGGACAAACCATAGGATTTTGATCGTAAGATATGATGCTTCAAATGACCAAGGATCAAGGGATATCCCTCCTTAGGATGAAGAGAGGAGAAGGGGAATGTGAGGGGGGTTTACTGGACAATATGGGGGAGAAATCCCGAGTAATGGATTTAAAGAAACAAGGTGAAAATGTCACGAGCCAACCCGGGTCGACCCTGAACCGGTCACCCGAGCCGGCCCACGACATGGCCCGAGAGGCGTTCCCGATCCTCCCGGCATGGCGAAAAGCACTAGGGAATCAAAAGAGAGTAAGAGGGAATGATTTCACCCGATAAAATAAATAAATAATTGGAAAGAAAATAAAACATAAAGTGAATAAACAAAACAAAAATAAAGAACGACCAACAACAACAAAATAACCTGACCATGACTAAAACCCCACGTGATCTCGAGAGTCGCCCAACAGACCACAACCAACTCTCGCCCCTGGTGAGCAAGCTCGAGTCAAACCTGCAACAGAAACTAAAAACAAGAAAACACTATAGGCGTGAGTATTAAAACTCAGTAGGTAGGCCCGACTAATTCTATTCCCAATGCACATGTCATTAAATAAAGAATTCATTAATTTCAAGTTTGAACTACATTGTAAAAAATATGTGTTTTTACACACTTTAATTTCTAAAACAAGTAACAGTCCATTGCCCTTTTTAATTTAAAACAAGTTTAATGTTGAAAGAAACAGGTGCATTGCATTTTAAAACATTTGGAGAACAATTTAGAAAATCCAAACTTTAGTTAGTCAAAAGGTGAATCACACACAACACACAACACACACTAAGGGTAATGGAAAAAGTGGCACACAGGGGTCAGCAACCGAACTCGGCCTCTCAATCGTCGGCCACATACAAATAAACTCTAAAAGAAACATGGGTCGAACCTAGGAGATCGTGAACAATCCAGAACATACTATACATCTAACTCATCCTGAAGGCATGCCCTAACTCGATGATGTCATAACGCCCATACTACTACCCAGTATAGACCTGCATAGCCTAACCGAGGGGCCCAATCCCCATAGCAGCAATAACTCAGTATTCCCCTGCTATGGGGCCACTAGCCAGTGCGTGGTCTAAATTAGTGCAGCAATCGTTCTCAAAAGATTCACTCACTATGTCGGGTTCCCATGTCAAGACATACAATAAAAAGGGGTGCGTCCCCAATGTAAATAAATTAGTCACAATGCACAAACATCACATATAGCTCACGCAATCAACGCACACAAAAGATCACCCCTGAATGGGTTTTCCAAAATAATCTATTTTATTAAAGTGCCAAACGGGCCTTCACAAATTTTAAAACAAAACCCCATTTCTTGAGAAAACCCAAAACATTTGTTCAGAATAAATCACTTATCTTTAAAACTAGAAGTACATTTGAAATTCCTTGAATTATGTTTAAAGTCCAAACGGGCATTCTTTCCATACTGGGTGTCCGCTCATCAAGAAAATGTTTCAATTGTTCGGTATAAAATAAACGGCTCTTTTCGTACCAAATAATCATATAAAAATTAATTATATCATATTACTTCCAATTTATTAAAATTAATAAATCATCAAGAAATCAATAAATTCTAAATCTAAAGGTAAGTGCAGTGGGGGACCTACCTCGGCTCGCAGACCAGTCACGACGACGTAACACGCCTCGCACAGGTGCGCACGAACACGCAAGATGATGATCGCAGGACCGAGGAAAAACCTTGTCAACGCGCTGCAACCACAATGATAAATAAAATACATAACACGGACTTAAAACAATCCAAACGAACAACCAGTGCAAAGGAACTGCCTGGACATGTTTTTAAAACATAGTGTGCACCATCTGCACTATTTAATAAACCACTTTAAAATTTATAACACAATTTTCAAAAGGTAACTCACAGCTTTACACACCCAAAAACTTTTCAAAACCACATTTAAGACTAAACACATTTTTGACACCACCAAAAATTCAACAGCACCACAACACTTTCAAATACACAACTGCACAATTTATTGGCACTGATAAACAACCCAAAGTGAGTTTTCAAAAAGAATACATACACTAACACCACCTAAACATAACATTAACAAATCAAACACCCATTGAACCAAATCAAAACAAATTCACATAAGTAGGGTGCAATATATTAAATGTGACTAAATTATTTTAAAGACTCAATTTAAACAAACTAATTAATTCGAACATATACTAAATATAATTAATTAAAATTTAAGCATTGGAAAAACACAAATAAATAATATACCTATAATGCTGGAGGAGAGTGCAAGGGGGGTTCCTACCTTAACCATGGACGAACCTCCCGAAGCCGGTGTGAAACCTCATTCGCACCGAAGACGCACCAACAAGAATCCAAAAAATACCCTATGGAATAAATTCAACACACCAAAGTTATGATTTAATCAGCAACTAACAAACCCTAAAACATGGATACACCAAAATAAGAAAATTTACCACCCGGGGAGGTGTGCAGCGGAGTGAGGCTGGGTGTAGGGGTTTGTTGTGCCGGGTTCAAAGGGAATGGGGTGTGTAACATTGTGTAGGTGCAGCAGGAGGATGACTGCTGGAGAAGGGAGGTCGGGCGGCTGGTGTGTGCTGCGACGGGGTTCTGGCCGGAGAGTGGTGGTGCAGGGAAAGCAGGGAAGGGGGCGCGGGAAGAGCGGCTTGCGCCCGGAAAGACCCAGGCGAGCTCAGAGGTAATGGCGAGGGGGAAACTGGGGAAGGGGGCTGGGCACGACACAGGCGGAGTGCTGGAGCGCAGGAGGAGGGCTGCGGCAAGTGGGCGCTGGGCAGGGAGGTGGAGACCGGCGGCTCGCGCGGATGGCTGGGTAGGCGGGCGGAGTGAGGGGGAGCCGAGATGAGGGAAGGAAGTAGGGGCTGGGGGAGCTTCGGAGGGGTGCACAGCAAGGCTGGGAGGGAGGCGGAGCTGATTGGTTGCGTCGGCGAAGAGGGAGAGCGGGCAGGGCAGGAGGCTGATCTGTTGACGGTGCACAGGAGGAGGGAACTGAGGCGTTGCGGGGACAACAGGGGGGACACGCCGTGTAGGAGGCACGGTTGGGCGTGTGCAGTGCGAGGCAGGTCAAGGGGGGAGCCGGAGTAGCTGGTGCAGTGCTGGGAGAGAGAGGGGCGCGGGTTGAGGGAGATCAGGGGGTGGCGGCGGAAAGAATAGGGTTGAGGGAGAGAGAAAAAAATGATACCTTCTAGGGTTAGGAAGGAGAGAACGGGAAAAAATAATAAAGGAAAAGAGAAAAAAAACAAAAACAAAACAAACTAAGAAAAATAATAATAATATTATCCATAATAATAAAAATAATACTTAAGCCTTATAAATAATAATACTAATATGAACATTGATAATTTAACCGATATAAATATAAATAATAAGAATACCCAATTCACTTTAATAATAATAATAATAATAAAATCATTAACAATAATAAAATTTTGAATAACACAATAAATTAGGAAAGTCTCTCATTTTAATTTTCCGCAGACAGGAGGATCGTGGCGATGTCGAGGCGAAGCCGCGCGGGGTATCCAAAATGCGCTTTGCCTGGGCGCTCAGCGACGTCAGCTGAAAAACGCACACTTTTAACATGACTCAAAAGTTTTTCGTCCGGGACTCGACCCGAACCCCTACAAAATTTTAAAAAGTCAAAGAAAACTATAAAATAAAATAAAGGGCAGGTCAGGGTGTGATAGAAAAGGTGTTATTTTCCCCTTTTATAAAAAACCACTCAACAACTCCCCGACTAAGCTTGAAGAATATGTGAAGACGTGTGAGGTTCAACAACTGAAGAATCGAGTGCGGTCAGAGGCACTAAAAAAATAAATCAGCACATAACTTATATTTAGAGAGGATCGATTCATAGAGAAAGTTGAGCAGAGGTAGCGTTGGGCTTCAACGAGAGTGGCGGTGGTAGTCTGGTTTCGTGGGAGCTTGTAGGCGCTGATAGGAAACACCTCTGTTAGGGTTCTTTTATAATAATGTGTAAGGCTTTTATCAGCTCTTTCAAAAAAGTGTTGATAAAGATTTAATTTTAATAATATATTTATTTATTTATAGTTATAATTATAAATTAATATATTTAAAAAAATTATATATCTATAAATATTTGTATATATTTATAAATATATTTATTACAAAGAAGGTCTAGGAGCCAGGCGAACCTACTCCTACCAAATTTATTGAATATTTATACAATTATATATATTTATATATTTGTATATATTTATATAATTATATATAATTATAAAACTATAAATAAAATAAATATATTTATTATTTAAATATACTTATTATAATTTAATAATTATTTAAATATATATATATATATATATTTATTTATAATTATAATTATAAATGAATATATTTATAATTATTGCTATATAATTATAATTATATATATATAATTTTTATATATATAATTATATATATATATATTAATTTATAAATAAATATATTCATAAAATTATAATAAATATATTTATTATAATTTTATAATTATTTAAATATGTATTTATTTATTTCTAATTATAATTATAAATAAATATATTTAAAAATATTTCTATATAATTATAAATACATTTATATAATTATATATAATTATATAATTATGTGTATTTATATTATTATACATAATTTTATAATTATATATATTTATATCAATCTATAAATATATATAATTATAATATAATAACTATATTTATTATTTAAATATATTTATTATAATTTTATAAATATTTATATATATATTTAATTATTTATACTTATAATTATAAATAAATATATTTAAAAATTATTTATATATAATTATAAATATACTAAATATATTTACTATTTTAATATATTATTATAATTTTATAATTATTTAAATATATATTTATTTATTTATATTTATACTTATAAATAAATATATTTAAAAAATATTTATATATAATTATAAATATATTTATATTAATATATATTTATTTGTATATAATTATTAATATAATAAATATATATATATATTATTTAAATATATGTACTATAATTTAATAATTATTAAAATATATATTTATTTATTTATAATTTCATTAAAACATTTTTTAAAATTATATATATTTATAATTTTATTAATTAAATATTTAAATTACAAAATTATTAAAAAACATTTAAATAGATTAATTATATAAATTCCAAACATAATTTAGATGTTAAAACTTAATAAATAAAAACAAATAGATAGTTTTCATTTAAATTACAAACATATTGAAAATATTATATGTATAGTAAATATATATGTATAAATAAATATTACAAAATGATTAAATATATTTTTAACATTATTAATAAATATATGTGGTCAGTGTCGCGACGGAGTGGTACTTAGCCGCTGGTCTCCACATCCAGGAGGTCTTGGGTTCATGCCCTGAATGGCGTAGGTATTATTACAGTACAATGTAGGAAATGATGTAGGCGATGACATAGGCATATGGTGGCACAGATATGACGCAGGCAAACAGTGATGCATGCATGACGCAGGTCTGATGATATAAGAAGGATGATGTGACATGATAATGTACTGAGCCTTTTGTCCACGTTTTGATCTTCATACCCACAAAGTCTACGAGTCATGTACTGAATAAAAAAGACTTGATGGGTGAGTTATCCCTTGGGGGGCTATGGCATGCCTTTGTGTCTCTGTGTGTGGTGTGTGTGCTTTGGAATATAATTATACCCTCAAACACCTGATATATATATATTATTAATGAATATATAATAATAAATTAATAAATTAAATTAAATTAATTACAAAAATATAAAAAAGTAAATTCGTAACATTTACATGAATTACAAACATACATATATACACATACACATCTACACACACATATGCATACACACATATATATACACACATACACATACATACATGCATCTATACTTTTACAGATATTTTAAGTTATTAATATCAATATAAATATATATATAAATAAATATATTCATTAATATATTGTATAATTTTTTAAATAAAACATTAATATATTGTATTTATTTTAATTATATTCACATTTTGAAATTAATGTATATAATTATTAATCATTTTGACTAATATAAATTGGATAATTTTTTATATAAAAAATTATGAAAATAAGATTCATGTCCATTGGTCCTACGGGCCACGTAATTGGATTTCATGCCCAGTAGGCCTACGGTCCATATAATGGGCTCCATGCCCACTGGGCCTACGGGCCATGTATTGAATAAATAAGGCTTGATGGGCAGGTTATCCCCTTGTGTGGCTATGACCTATCTTTTCGATCTGTGTGTGAGGTGTGTGTGTGTGTGTGTTTAATTATAATTCTACCTCCAAACACCTAATATATATATATATATATATAAGTATATATAGTTATAAATATATATTATTTAAATATGTTTATTATAATTTAATAATTAATTATATTTATACATATATATTTATAATTATAATTATAAATAAATATATTTATAAAGATATAATTAATATAAAGATGAGAATAGGGGTCAGGAGATTTCTCCACGCCGACTTCGATGGCAGTTTTATGGAATCACGCCTTTTAATTACATAACTTTTCATTACATTTTATAAACAGGGGATCTTTAAAGTCTATTTTCTTGGAAATCAGGAAAAATAAAACATGAAAAATTAAAACACTCTTTTAAATCCACTTGAAAATATTCTTGAAAATTTCACCCTACATACAATTACTGCATCTCATAACCTAGAGACATACATCAAAGGAAAGGGTGAGCAGAAAGCCCAGTAAGGAAAGCAAGGGAATCAGTTCACTTGTGATATCAATAAGAAATTGATGAAAAACATAAAGACATGAGAAATGGAAGTAGGGACATTTCATAATGAAAAAAACTTGAACCATAACATGAATATGTGGCTACAACATTTAATTTAGACATTCATGAACATATCACCAAGGTTCATCCCCAAGGTGTCATAAAATGTACCAAGGTTATTCACTAAGGTATCATGAAACTTGTCATCTCTAGAGATTAAATTATTTACACAATGCATTGGAGCGATATCAGGGCACACCGTTAATATGTCTTTATATACATGTTATACACATAGATCATAATCAAATATTTCATAAATAACCCATAGAGAGTAAAAGTAATGGGTTTCACTACAAAATCGTGATGTTTTAAAAGTGTTTAGAAACATGATCATTATGTCTTTTATAACCCTTGGAAACGGAAAGAGGGTTTCTTGTATGTCAATTCCAGAATAAAATATATCAATTTTATTTCTTGATGAATACCTCTAGAAATGAAAATATATTTGGGTATTCATATAAATAAAATAAGATAATTTATTGAGAAAAAGAGATATATATTTTGAGACAAAATTTCTACAGCATAACGGTTATATGACATGGTTTTAGAAAACAATAAAATGAGAGGGTACAAGGTTAAACCACTCAGAAATAACTTATAATACAGTATAAGTACAGAATAAAATATAAATGAGAACAGGATATGGATATTTTAATGACATACCACATGGAAAGGAAACTTGAAAGAAAAGAGAAGATGTGATTTTTTTTATGAAAATTCGGCAGCCTAACAGCGTCACTTAAAAATTCATAAAATTGATTGATGAGATTAGATATGGTATCTCATAATTTTTAAATGAAATGGACATTAATAAGGATATATAATAACATACCCCCACATAAGAATATGGAAACTGGAAGACATAACTTAAAGGAAATCATGACTAAAAGAGAAGGGTGAAAGGTACCCTTACCTTGAAGAGTAACTTTGAAAACTTGAAGATTGGGACCTTGGGGGCTTGAGGGAACCTTGGGAGGACTCCTTGGGAGGTAAAAAGACTAGAACTTCATTAAGGAGGATTTTGGAATGAAATGAATGAGGGAATGGATTGGTATTTGTAGGAAAAGTGGGGGAATATTTAATTAATTTCTAAGAGACACCTCATCAGTGGTATTTGAAAAACCATGGGCTTTCTCATGGTATTTTCCCATGGTACTATAGCAGCGACGGGTACTATGCGGTACTGTATTAGTGCGGTACTGTAGCAGTACTATTCACAGAATGGGCCTTGGGCCATTAAATTGGGCCTACGGGCCATGTAATGGGCTAAATGCCCACTGGGCCTTCAGGATATGTAATGGGCCTCCCCCTACCCAGTTAAAAGAGTTCTTTTTTTTATTTAATAATAAATGAGGCTTCGACCCCAACCTTTAAAAAAAATTAAACACCCAAAACTCAAAACAATATTTTCACTATTCACCGAAAAACAAAACATTTTATAAAAATCTCATAAATTCACCTTAACATAATATCGATGATTTGAATTCAAAAATGAACTCCATTTTATGAAAATAATTTTATAAATATTTTTAGTTTAATTTTTAAATAAAATCGTTATTTATTCAAAAAAATAACTCTAAAACTATAACTTATTTTGTAATACCTTAAAAAAGTAATAAAGGTCCCATAAAATTATTGTATAATCATAAGAAAATAAAGTAACAACTTAATATTACGTTTTATGAAAATATATTTTCATTTTAAATTATTAAATTAATAATAAAATTGTAAATACAATATTTATGACCTACAAAAATAACAAAACATATACTATGATCATTTTTTCACTTTTAAGATTTCTAAATTGTATTTATACATTCAGTGGTGAAGTTTCTATTTTTTTGGATGATTTACTATTCATTACTATTCATAAGGGCATGTTACTATTCATACTTTACTATTTACTAAAAAACAGGTTCATCTTATTAGACTCTAAATTTCTTACTGATCACAACTGTAGAAGACCATTTTTTGAAAATCATTTCACATTATTAATTATTTAAAGTTTACATGAATATTTTAAAATACCCTTTTTTCCAAAATTCATCAATAATATTCATCCTATATTTATCCGAACATTTAAAAATCACAAATTTTACCATAAAAAGAAATAAAAGTTTTATTTATACCAAGAGATTTCAAAAAGTATCTAAGGCCTCGTTACATATCCTCTTATAACACCTGCATAGGACCTAAGTGTAAGGTGTGTTGTGGTGATAGAATCTTGGGGTGGCTCAGACAACATTTCCCGAGTGGTGATTTCTATAAGCTTGAACTTCTCCCTTAGGAGATTATGTTCAAGCTTCACATATTGAATCTCAGCTTGGGCTTGGTTCAGATCAAAGCCTAGAGATGCTACCTCCTTCCCAAGCTCTGACAGATGGGCTTCTTACGTCCCGAGTCTACCAAATGAGGCCATCGACTCTTCTTTCTGTATTAATTAACCAATATCACTTGTATTTATAAACAATAATTGTAACGTTAAGAGTTTAGTTTCCAAAAGTCATATTGACTAATGATCATATAACACTCTAAACCCAATGGTATCACTTCATTAATTAAAGGATGTAGTTTTTTTGAGTATAAAATAACACACAAATTTAGGAAATAAATATTATTAAAAAGTTCGAGTCGTTACATTCTTCCCCCCTTAAGAAATTTTATCCCTGAAATTTTAACTCGTACAATAAGAAGAGAAAATGTGTCATTACTTCTGCCTCATAGACTCCCCTGGTTCCCACGTGGCTTCTTCGCATTTTTGGTTCCTCCACAACACATTAACAAGGTGGGTAGTATTGTTGCATAGAACCTTGTCTCTACGATCCAAGATCTCCACCGGATTCTCCTCATAAGAGAGGTCATGTTCCAGTTGTACCACCTTTGGATTTAGTACATGTGAAGGGTCAGGTATGTACTTCCTCATGAGGGATACGTGAAAGATGTCATGAACTTGTGCTAGATTTGGAGGAAGTGCAAGACGATAGGCCACTCCTCCTACGTGATCAAGGATTTCATAGGGGCCAATATACCTAGGGTTGAGCTTCCCTTTCTTCCCAAACCTCATGACTCTCTTCCAAGGTGAAATTTGAAGAAAGACTTTGTCACTAACATCAAACTCCAAGCCCCTTCGACGGTTGTTGGCATAGCTCTTTTTCCGACTCTAAGCAGCCTTAATGTGTTGTTGGATGGCATGGACTTTTTTTGTCATCTCTTGCACAAGATCGGGCCCAAGAAGATTTCTCTCACCATCTTCATCCCAACGAGTAGAAGTTCTACATAGCTTCCCATAAAGAGCTTCATAGGGTGCCATTTGAATGCTCGAGTGGAAGCTGTTGTTATAAGAGAACTCAACTAAAGGGAGATGTTGATCCCATCCAACTTTAAATTCTATTGAGAATGTTCTCAGCATATCCTCGAGTGTTTGAATAGTCCTTTCAGATTGGTCATTATTTTGGGGGTGATAGGTCGTACTGAAATTCAATTTAGTTCTTAGAGAATGTTTAAGACTTCTCTAAAAATTTTATGTGAACCTTGGATCACGATTAGATATGATAGAAAGTGGAACTCCATGAAGCCTTACCACTTCACGTAAATCCTGGAAAGTTGATCAAGAGAGAAATCTTCCCAAAGAGAGATAAAATGGGCAGTGTTGGTGAGATGTTCCACAATAACCTATATCTCATTATTTCTTTTGAAAGTTCTTGGGAGACTAGTGACAAATTCCATAGTGATATTGTCCCACTTCCATGCTGGTATGGGTAGTGATTGCAATACCCCTTTAGGAAGTTGTCTCTCTACCTTCACTTGTTGACATACCAGTCACCTTGAAGAGTAGTCAGCAATCTCCCTTTTCATATTATCCAGCCAAAAATGATCACGAAGGTCCCTATACATTTTTGTGCTTCTAGGATGTATAGAGAAAGTAGAGTTATGAGCTTCATCCATCAGCTCCTTCTTTATTTTCAGAATATATGGAACACATAGTCTTGTATGAAATTTTTGTACACCTTCTTGATCAATATTGAACTTAGGAAACTTACCATCCTTCAAAGCCTAAAACTTCTTCTGTAATAAAGGATCTTCTTTCTAATCTTTCTTGATCTTCTCTAGTAATGATGGTTGATAAATAATTTGGGTTAGGGTTTATGATTTCCCTTTCCTTATAATTCCCATGTCCAACTTTACTAGGTAATTGATCAAAGGATCTCTTTAAATCCTCATCATGGAAAGAACAACTGGGTCTTTCCTGCTTAATGCATCAGTGACTTTGTTTGCTCTTCCAATATGATAACTAAATGAACAATCATAGTCTTTAAGAAGTTCCAACCATCTCCTTTGTCTCATGTTAAATTCTTTTTGTGTGAAAATATACTTCAAACTTTGATGATTTGTGTATATATCAAATTTCTTCTCATAAATATAGTGTCTCCATATCTTTAGAGCAAAAACGACTGTAGCTAACTCCAGATCATGCGTAGGATAGTTCTGCTCATTAGCCTTCAACTGTTGAGATGCATAAGTAATGACCTTGTCATTTTTCATGAGGACGCACCCAAGACCATTCAGATATGCATCACTAAAAATAATGAATCCTTATCCACTTGAGGGAAAAGTTAACATGAGTGTAGTAACCAATCTCTTCTTCATCTCTTGGAAACTTTCCTCACACTCTTTTGTCCAGATGAACTTGACCCCTTTTCGAGTTAACTTGGTTAAAGGATTACAAAGTCATGAAAAGTTTTTCACAAACCTCATATAATATCCCTCTAATCCAAGGAGACTAAGAATATCATTTATTATTATAGGTTGAGGCAACTCATCTACAATTTTTTTCCTTTCAGGGTCAACTGTGATTCCTTCATTGGTTAAAATGTTCCCCAATAAAGAAACTTGTTGTAACCAGAATTCACATTTGTTGAACTTCCCAAAAAGCATATCCTTCCATAGAGTTTGCAAAACAACCCATATATGATTCTCAGGATCCTCGCAACTTTTGAAATATATTAGAATATCATCAATAAAAACTACCTCAAAGTTATCAAGGTAGTCCTTAAATACTTTATTCATCAAATCCATAAAAATATCAGGTGCATTAGTTAGTCTGAAGGGAATAACAACAAACTCATAATGCCCATATCTTGATCAGAATGTAGTTTTTGGAATATCTTCTTTCTTCACCCTCAATTGATGATAACCAGATCGAAGATCAATCTTAGAGAAGAATTGATCCCCTCAAAGTTGGTCAAATAAGTCATCAATTCTTGGAAGTGGTTATTTTTTCATCACTGTGATCCCATTCAGTTCTCTATAATCGATGCATAGCCACATTGATTCATCCTTCTTCTTCGCAAAGAGAACAGGTTCTCCCCAAGGAGACACACTCGGTCGGATAAAACCATTCTCCAAAAGATCTTGGAGTTGTTTCTTTAACTCCTCCAGCTCCACATTTTCCATCCTATATGGGGTATTTGAGATTGGATGGGATCCGGGTACAATTTTAATGGAGAACTCTACCTCTCTTTCTGGGGGAGGTCCAAGTAACACCTCAGGAAATACATCAACATATTCCTGGATGATGGGGACATTTTCTATCCTCAAACTCTCATTTTCGTCTTCTTATTCACTGATCAACTCCATAAATAAGGATATAGTAGGTTTTTCTAGACAAAGATCAGGTTGAGATATCTCTCCTTGGAAGATAACTATAGGTTTTCCATTCAAGACTACTGATATTTCCTTGCTTCTGTATTTGATCTTCGCATTATACTTTGAGATCCAGTCCATCCCTAGTATAATGTTGAATTCCATCATGGGAATGACTACTAGATTTGAAATAATATTGTGCTCACTAAAGTAAATACTAGAGTTTCTAAACACTGAAGATGCTTGGATAATCCCACTAGGAGTCTTGACTGATAACTCTACTTTTAGAAAATCAGGGGTTGATTCTAAATTCTTTGCAAAATTGGAGGAAATAAAGGAATACATAGAACTAGAATCAAACAAATTACTTTCTATCTTTGAGAGAACAACAAGAGTACCATCCACCACATAATTTGGTGATTCAACTTCGGTCATAGTAATTGAAAAAGTACGACCTTGTTCCCTTGGCTGTTGCTGAGGCTGATGGTGATTCCCCTCCACTACCCTAGAATTTGGAAAGTGATTGACAAAGTGCCCAAGTTATCCACACTTATAGAATTTGACATCAAGTAGGGAATGAACCATCTTCCCCTTATCATTAGTTTTGGGAAGTTGTGGCTTCACCCCACTACAACAATTCCACACAATGTATCCATCTCTACCACACTTATAGCACTTCCCACTCCCGAGCAGGAAGTTCCCTGAATGATTCTTCCCATATTTATTACATGTGGGACGTTGTACTTGCTTGCATCCTCTTACCTGATCGAAGATCCTCCCTAATCTTGGCTCCATTGATCTCTTCTTGTCATTGGATTTATGAGATCACTCCGTCTCACAAAACTCCAATTCAACTTTCATCACACTCCGCACAATCTTCTCATAACTGTCATAATCTCAGTTGACTAGATTCTTCCATATATTAGGTCTCAGTCCACCAAAGAATCTATCAACCTTACCATTTGGATCCATGACAAAGCTAGAGGTGTAACGTGAAATCCTTGTGAAGTTCATCTTGTAGCTTCCCACAGATTCATTCTCCTTCTGCTTTAGCTTGAGAAACTCCTTCTCCATTCTTGTTCTCATCGATCGAGGGAAATAATTGTTGAATAATATCCCTATAAAATCTTCCCACTACATAGCTTCAACTTACACTCTTGGACTTGTATTTTTAATCAGTTCCCACCAATGATCAACTTCTCCCTCTAAGCGATAAACAACCAAGGTAACCTTCTCTTGTTCAGAATAGTGGAGCACAAAAAAGATCATCTCGATAGAGCTGATCCACTATTCAGTAATCAATTGTTCAATAGATCCACTGAAGGTTAGTGGTAGTTAACGCATAAAGAATTCAACATAAATCTATTCCCTTCATGGTGAGATCAGTCTCTCATCTTGATTCAAGTAATTTCCCATATCTTAAGTCAATTGGTGCATCATTTGCATGAAGTTTTCCATTACATCTGTCATCAGAGGGCTTTCAACACATGGTCCATTGCGTTCACCATTTGCACGGTTTCTCTTATTTCCCACAATTTTCTAAAAGAATAAAACCTTAGTGAGAAACTTATTTGATTTATGAATCTTTTAACTATAAAGGATTTTATGTCTTAAAACTTCATGATTTAAACAATTACATTTCTCTATAAATCCCTCATAATGATTCATAAAAATCTTATGATTAACCAAACATATCCCCCAGGAGTTTCATAAAAAATAGTGTAGAAAGGCCCCTTGTTGTGTACCAGGATACCTCTGTTCAAGCTTGAAACTCCTTGTCAGAGTTTTCACTCCTAGGTACATCTGTACCCGAACAGCCTCTACCTGCTTGTATCCAGACAAGGATGTATTTTCTTGATAAACCACTTACTCAATACTCACCAAAATACTAGGAAGTATTCATATATTTAAATTTTATATAGGGTTCTTCCTAGATTTATCATATCTTAATTTTTATAAATAAAAAAACTATCCTCTGATACCAACTATGGAATCCTGCCTTTTTATTACATAACTTTTCATTAAATTTTACAAATAGGGGGTCTTTAAAGTCTAGTGTCTTGGAAATCCAGAACAATAAAACATGAAAAATTAAAACACTCTTTTAAATCCCCTTTAAAAGCTTCTTGAAAATTTTACCCTATGTAAAATTACTACATATCATAACTTGGAGACATATATCAAAGAAAAGGGTGAGCAGAAATCCTAGTAAGGAAACCAAGAGAATTAGTTTACTTGTGATATCAATAAGAACTTGATGAAAAAAATAAAGACATCAGAAATGGAAGTAGAGGAATTTCATAATGAAAATAACTTGAAACAT
The DNA here is from genome assembly GCA_963277665.1 of Viscum album. NCBI lineage: Eukaryota > Viridiplantae > Streptophyta > Magnoliopsida > Santalales > Viscaceae > Viscum > Viscum album. The sequence goes on along the minus strand of OY728146.1, from coordinate 633,387,829 downwards.
ATCTTGAATATGTGGCTAAAACATTTAATTTATACATTCATGAACATATCACCAAGGTTCATCCACAAGGTGTCATAAAAATTACCAAGGTTATTTACCAAGGTATCGTGAAACTTGTCATCTCTAGAGATTAAATTCTTTACCCAATGAATTGGAGTGCTATCAAGTCTCACCCTTAATATGTATTTATATTCATGTGATCCATATATATCATAATCAAACATTTCATAAATAACCCATATAGAGTAAAATTAATGGGTTTCACTTCAAAATCGTGACTTTTTAAAAGTGTTTAGAAACATGATCGTTATGTCTTTTATAACCCTTGGAAAATGAAAGAGGGTTTCTTGTATGTCAATTATAGAATCAAATAGATCAATTTTATGACTTGATGAATACCTCTAGAAATGAAAATATATTTGGGTATTCATATAAATAAAACAAGATAATTTCTTGAGAAAAAGAGAGATATATTTTGAGACAAATTTTCTACAACATAACGATTGTATAACATGGTTTTAGAAAACAATAAAATGATAGGGGAAAAGGATAAACCACTTAGAAATAAATTATAATGCAGTATAAAGACAGAATAAAATATGAATAAGAACATGGTATGGATATTTGAATGACATACCACATGGAAAGGAAACTTGAAAGAAAAGAGAAGATGCAATTTCTTTTCCAAAAATTCGATAGCCTAACAGCGTCACTTAAAAACTCAAAAAATCAATTGATGAGAGTGTAGAGGGTATCTAATAATTTGGTAATTAAATGGACAGTAATAAGGATATATAATAACATACCCCTACATAATAAAATGGAAACTGTAAGACATAACTTAAAAGAAATCATGACTAAAAGAGGAGGGTGAAAGGTTCCCTTACCTTGAAGAGTAACTTTGAAATCTTGAAGGTTAGGACCTTGGGGGGATTGAGGGAACCTTGGAAGGACACCTTGAGAGGTAAAAAAAACTAGAACTTCATTTAGGAGGATTTTGGAATTAAATTAGTGATGTAATGGCTTGGTATTTATAGGAAAAGTGAGGGAATATTTAATTAATTTCCAAGGGACACCTTATCGGTGGTATTTACAAAACCATGGGCTTGCCCATGGTATTTACCCATGGTATTGGCAACTTAGGACACCTAATATCATATCTTACTATTCAAAATTCGACCAAAATGATTACATCATTATTAAATCATTAATTATGTCATTAAACACCCAAAACACAAAACTATATTTTCACTATTCATCGAAAAACAAAACATTTTATAAAAATCTCATAAGTTCACCCTAACCTAATATCAATGCTCTGAATTCAAAAATGAACTCTGTTTTAGGAAAATAATTTTCTAAATATTTTTAATTTAATTTTTAAATAAAATCATTATTTATTAAAAAAATAACTCTAAAACTATAAATTATTAGACTCTAAATTTCTTACTAATCACAACTATAGAAGACCATTTTCTGAAAATCATTTCACGTTATTAATTATTTAAAGTTTACATGAATATTTTAAAATACCCTTTTTCCAAAATTCATCAATAATATCCATCCTATATTTATTTAGACATTTGAAAATCACAAATTTTACCATAAGAATAAAGAATAATTTTATTTATACTAAGGGAATCTAAGGCCTCATTACATAGCCCCTTATAACACCTACATTGGACCTAAGTGTAAGGTGTGATATGGTGATAGAATCTTGGGGCGGCTCAGACAACATTTCCCAAGTGGTAATTTGTATTAGCTTGAACTTATCCCTTATGCGCTTCTGTTCAAGCTTCACATGTTAAAGCTCATCTTGGGCTTGGTCCAGAGAAAAGCCCAGAGATGCTACCACCTTTCCAAGCTCTGACAAATGGGCTTCGTACAGCCTAAGTCTACAAGACGAGGCCATCGTCTCTTCTTTTTGTATTAATTAACCAAGATCACATGTATTTATAAACAATAACTGTAACATTAAGAGTATAGTTTCCAGTGGTCATATTGACCAATGATCATATAATAGTCAAAACCCAATGGTATCACTTAATTAATTAAAGGATATAGTTTTGTTGAGTATAAAATAACACAAAAATTTAGGAAATAAATATTATTAAAATGTTCGGGTTATTACAAGTTTCTTCTTCTAGGTTTTTATGGTATTTCCAAGAGAAATTTAAGTGAATCTTCTAGCTGGAGGGGATCTTAAGTCTCTTGTGTAGGTGGTGTTGGCGGATCTCAAAGAATATGTATCTATTTCTCATAGATTTGGGTTGGGAGACACAAATAGAAGCTTTATTTTGGGAAAATATGGTGTTTCAGGAAGAGTTTTCAGACAAGTTAATTTAGCTCACATTCGTACCAATCAAGACTTGATTCTTGATAGGTTTAATATCTATGAATAATCTTTCATTACAATAGTGGTTTTACCCTTAGGGAAAAAACCTTAGAAAACTAAGGATATTATGTGGAAAATCTCTGTCATTTGGAGCTTCCATGAGTGGAAATGTATCCCCATTGGGCGTAGTTATTTCTACATCATGTTCCCTTCAGAGGAATTGGAGTGGAAATCTTAGGGACTTGGGTCTATTTCTCTCAAACCAAGTATGCTTTCCATTTATCATTGGGACCCTAGTTTAAATCCTTTTGAAATTTGAAACACTAAGACTCAAGTCTAGGTTTATATAAATGTATTAACTAGATTTTGTGGCATCTGTAAATTTTATTTGGAATTTGATCAACCATTAAGACTCTGATCAAACTATATCATGCTACTGAAGAAGCGTAATTCAGATATTTTTTGTGTTTTTTTATAGAGGTGGATCTCAAATCAACACCCATTTATAATGTGGTTTTTTTCACCACAAATTTTAGTTTTGAATTAACCATTAAATATGAGAAATTTTTTATTTTCTACTATGGTTTTAAATCCATTGGACATATCAGGGACAAATTTCATAAGGATATCTATTATTCTCTCTATAAATTGATAGGACATGTGGATTATAACTATAAGGGGTTGAAATATGAAAATTCAGGAACTACTGTGAATGTGGAGGTCTCTGATTCATCTCTTATTACTTCTAGATCCATAGAAAAGGATGGGGTGGTCTTATTCTAGCCTCTAATTAGAAGGAGAAAGGAGTGTTGACATCAGTTGATGTAGGACCTTCAAAAATAATTCTAGGTGTGCGAGTAAAGGGGAAGACATGGGATGATATTGAGGAAGAGTGCTCTATTCATTTTGAGAATGAGAATATCCATTGGGAAACAATTGATAATAGATTGTATCAACTTCAGGGTGAAAAGGCTATACCTTCCTATAAAGATATGGTTATGGAATCTATTTGGTCCCCAATTAAAACTATGGATAGTTCGAGAATGGAACTTTCTTATATGATGGTATGCATGTTGACCACATCAATCTCTATATCTAGATATTTTAGCGCAAGAACATAGTAGTGGATATGGTACACACTTATGAGAAATTCACCACTACCAAAGTGACCCAATGAGGTAAAAGTCGTCTCTTATCATTTATCTATGGGAGTTGTGATGCCCAACAAAGAGAAAGCCTACATCAAGGTCTGAATGGGTTTGACCTAAGGAATTATCCTTGGTATATTGGAGGGGACTTTAATATTATAGTTTACCCATCGGAAAAGAAAGGCAGATGGAACTACCCCCACAAGGGGAGCCTGGGCTTTTCTCAGTTCATGGCCAAAAAGGAGATTATGGACATGGGGTTCACAGGGGACCAATTTACTTGTTGAAATAACAAAATAGGGGGTGCCACTCATGGAGTCATCTTGACCATTTTTTGGCCAATATCCATTCCATATCATCATATCCAAATGCAAAGGTGGATCACCTGGTGAGGGTCATATCATATCACTCTCCACTATTGGTCACCTTCCCTCCCAACCAAAAGAATTATGAGAGATTCAAGTTCTACAAGTATTAGACCATCCTTTCGAGTTATCTCCAGGTTTTTAGTGATTGTTGGAGGGGTTTTACTGAGAATAATTCATGGATTGCGTTGCATAATAAATTTAGAAGCCTCAAGCATGACCTTCAGGCATGGGCCTATAGTCATCCTCCCAATGACCAGGAATGTGAGGCGATCACCAAGGATATCGACAAGATGGAATCAATTATAGAAGAATAATGTAACAAGGTGGTGTTTAAAGATATCTCTCATAAAAAAAGGCTGGTGGATCTGATTTTTGAGACAACAACGTATGGCTCGGGACATATCAAGAACAAAATATCAATAGGTAGGGGACAGGAACACGACCTACTTCTACACCTACATAAGGGATAGAAAGAGTTTCGAGAAGCCTAATATATTGATGGAGGATGGTTACTATTCATAGTATTGGGATGTTTTTGGAGGTATGGATCACCCATTCTTCAGAGACCTCCTTGTTTGTCCCAATTAACATATGCCTGATGGATATCTGAGTGGCCTCTCTGGGATTTTGGATGTGATCCCGAACCTTGTTACCATCTAGGATAACATGATCATGAAGATATGTCACGAACCGAATCTGATTGCCACCAAAACCAGCACCAAACCCAGCCTATGACAAGGCCCTAAGGGCGTTCCCAATCCCCACAGGCTGGCACAAGTTCCTGGGTATCATAAAATGATAATTGGGAGTGATTTACCCAAGTTTATAAACATAAAACAACAAATGAATCCAATAAAACGAATCTGGATTTTTCAAACCAAACAATGTTTTACAAAAATTCAGAACTGAATTGCATAGTCTAAAACAACTCAACAAGACTATAACAAGGTACAAAACCAAAAATGAACATCCCAAGAACCTCAAAATGGAAAGATGCATCGCCCTCAAGCCATCTCCACAACACCGCATCATGAATGACCGGTGAAAACCCAAACTGTTGGTGCAAAAGTTGTACCCAAACCTGCGACAACAAAAATAACCAAGCCTACTTACACCCAAGGTTGTAAGTAGGGTGTGAGCCAATTCCCAGTAGGATACCACCACTAATATATTCCATGTGATAAACATTCAAAGATGAAAAGCATGCAAGTTTTCAAAAACATGTAATTTCTAGTTACAATTTCTAAAAGATGCAACTTAAAAAAATCAGTTTTCAAGTGGGATAATTTAAAGGATAAAAATTTTTAAAATAAATTCAAAATCTACTGAATTTTTTCAACCAAATATACCGTATGCAGATGGTAATTATAAAGGATTTAATGAGCACAAGAAATAGGAAATAACCCCTAGGCACTAGCTAGCTGTGGGTCCCAGGTACCTCGTATCTCAGTGAGAGTAACCACAAAAAAAATATGTTCTCGTGCACGAGCCACTGGTTGGTAACATACCCATAACCTAGTGGTCCCCAATCATCACCATCATAGTTTAGTTAGAGTTGTAGGCTTCAATCATGCTAAGTGAAACTGAGGCCAAACCCCACGGATTCACTAGCATACTAGTACACGTCCACCCACCTAGATACCTGGGTTTTCCCTTTGTGCTCAAACAAGTTCAACAAACCAAGAAATATAGTTTTCACATGAAAATATCACTTCCACATCACACATTAACCAAACTACCCCATGTACATCACACAATTCACAAATTCCACTTTTCATTTAAATGCATTTTAAAATCAAACTCACACCAAAATAGCCCACAACACTTTTTGCATAACATTCACAATCCAACACATCCTTTAACAATTTTATAAAGTCCATAAAAATATGATAAACCTCACATAACATCCCAATAACACGTTTCATAAAACCATTTTTATAAAAAAAATCCATTTTTCACATCGCACTCACACAAACAGCCCACATCACATTCACACCTCTTTCACATTTCAGTAAATCCATTAAACATTTTTATAAAACATTTCCAAGAGGATACATATAACATGACAGAACTATTCACATTTAAAATGGTTCATTTTAAAGTATAAACAATCCAAAACAGTTTTCCAATATGTTTTCACCTCTTACATAAATCATTAAACCACTCAAAACTTTCATAAAACAATTCTAAAGAGTGTACCAAAGCCTTACATATAAAACCCATTTCAAAACCGTATTTCAAGGACAAAATAACACCAATACAAATTCAAAATAGAATTTTTAGCCCCAAAAACATTTATTAAACTACCACCAAGTGTTATACAAACACCTCAAACATTACCAAAAAAGATCCACATGAAAAGAACACGTTTTCAAAATCAATTTCAAGAAGTACAATAAGGTTTTACACCTTCAACCAATTAAAAAACCTCTTTAAGACCTAATGGAACACCAATACCATACCAAATCAGAATTTTCATCCCAAGAAAGATTTATTAAACCAATTTCATATGTTATAAAACACACCCAAACAATACCCAAAGGGTTGCACATGAAAAACACCCAATTTTAAGCTAAAATGAAACTATAAAAACAAATGCTTTACCAAATCCAACATAAATATTTCCTGCGCCACATGAAGCATATTAAGAAAATGCATAATAAGTAATTCAATCAAACTAACTCATCTAGAAATGATTACACATGGAATCACCTACCTTTTATGCCGAAACCCTCAGAACATGGTGTGAAACATCAACCGCACCACCGTCGCACCTCAAGGAATATAAATCCAGCCCTAGACCAAAATATTTGACCAAAAAGACACCAAATAAAACCCTACTTTTGAACCTAAACTTCTTGATATGAGGAACTTCATGAAACGGTGAAAGAAACCCTAAGGGGAACAAATCAAGGAAAGAAACACTTACTTGAAACATCTTGAATCAAACGAACCAAAAACACCACAATTTGAATCTCCAAGCAACCAAAACTAATATGGAGGCTCTAATGGGGATGAGAAGGTAATGTGGGGAATTAAATGGGGGGAAAAGAGCAGAAATTGAAGGATTTGTGAAAGAAACGATTTACCTCTTCAAATCTGGACGATTTGAGAAATCTAGAGAAGTTTCCCACCAATAATAAAATTCTCCCTCTAAGCGATAAACAGCCAAGGTAACCTTCTCTTGTTCAGAATAGTGGAGCACAAAAAAGATCATCTCGATAGAGCTGATCCACTATTCAGTAATCAATTGGTCAATAGATCCACTGAAGGTTAGTGGTAGTTAACGCATAAAGAATTCAACATAAATTTGTTCTCTTCATGGTGAGATCAGTCTCTCATCTTGATTCAAGTAATTTCCCATAACTTGAGTCAATTGGTTCATCATTTGCATAAAGTTTTCCATTCCAGCTTTCATCAGAGGGTTTTCAACACATGGTCTATTGCGGTCACCATTTGCACGGTTTCTCTTATTTCCCACAATTTTCTAAAAGAGTAAAACCTTAGTGAGAAACTTATTTGATTTATGAATATTTTAACTATAAAGGATTTTATGTCTTAAAACTTCATGATTTAAACAATTACATTTCTCTATAAATCCCTCATAATGATTCATAAAAAGCTTATGATTAACCAAACATATCCCCCAGGAGTGTCATAACCAAGAGTGCAGCAAGGCCCCTTGTCGTCTACCAGGATACCTCGGTTCAAGCTTGAAACTCCTTGTCAGAGTTTTCACTCCTAGGTACATCTGTACCCGAACCGCCTCTACCTGCTCCTATCCAGGCAAGGATGTATTTTCTTGATAAACCACTTACTCAATACTCACCAAAATACTAGGAAGTATTAATATATTTAAACTTTTATATAGGGTTCTTCCTAGATTTATCATAGCCTAATTTTTATAAATAAAAAAACTATCCTTTGATACCAACTATAGCATCCTGCCTTTTTATTACATAACTTTTCATTACATTTTACAAATAGGGGATCTTTAAAGTCTAGTGTCTTGGAAATCAGGAACAATAAAACATGAAAAATTAAAACACTATTTTAAATCCCCTTTAAAATATTCTACAAAATTTCACCCTATGTACAATTACTACATCTCATAACTTGGAGACATATATCAAAGAAAAGGGTGAGCAGAAATCCTAGTAAGGAAAGCAAGAGAATTAGTTTACTTGTGATATCAATAAGAACTTGATGAAAAAAATAAAGACATGAGAAATGGAAGTAGAGGCATTTCATAATGAAAATAACTTTAACCATATCTTGAATATGTGGCTACAACATTTAATTTATACATTCATGAACATATCACTAAGGTTCATCCCCAAGGTGTCATAAAAATTACCAAGGTTATTCACCAAGGTATCGTGAAACTTGTCATCTCTAGAGATTAAATTCTTTACCCAATGAATGGGAGTGCTATCAAGTCTCACCCTTAATACGTATTTATATTCATGTGATCCATGTATATCATAATCAAACATTTCATAAAAAACCCATATAGAGTAAAATTAATGGGTTTCACTTCAAAATCGTGACTTTTTAAAAGTGTTTAGAAACATGATCATTATGTCTTTTATAACCCTTGTAAAATGAAAGAGGGTTTATTGTATGTCAATTATAGAATCAAATAGATCAATTTTATGTCTTGATGAATACCTCTAGAAATTAAAATATATTTGGGTATTCATATAAATAAAACAAGAGAATTTATTGAGAAAAAAAGAGTGATATTTTGAGACAAAATTTCTACAACATAACGATTATATAACATGGTTTTAGAAAATAATAAAATGATAGGGGACAAGGATAAACCACTTAGAAATAAATTATAATGCAGTATAGGGACAGAATAAAATATGAATAAGAACATGGTATGGATATTTGAATGACATACCACATGGAAAGGAAACTTGAAAGAAAAGAGAAGATGCAATTTCTTTTCCGAAAATTCGGTAGCCAAACGGCGTCACTTAAAAATTCAAAAAATAAATTGATGAGAGTTTAGAGGGTATATAATAATTTGGAAATTAAATGGACAGTAATAAGGATATATAATAACATACCCCTACATAATAAAATGGAAACTGGAAGACATAACTTAAAAGAAATCATGACTAAAAGAGGAGGGTGAAAGGTTCCCTTACCTTGAAGAGTAACTTCGAAAACTTAAAGTTTGGGACCTTGGGGGGATTGAGGGAACCTTGGAAGGACTTCTTGAGAGGTAAAAATACTAGAACCTCATTTAGGAGGATTTTTGAATGAAATTAGTGAGGTAATGGCTTGGTATTTATAGGAAAAGTGAGGGAATATTTAATTAATTTCCAAGGGACACCTCATCAGTGGTATTTGCAAAACCATGGGCTTTCCCATGGTATTTACCCATGTTATTGGAAAATTAGGGCACCTAATAGCATATATTACTATTAAAAGGTCGAAAAAAATGATTACATCATTATTAAATCATTAATTATGTCATTAAACACCCAAAACACAAAACTATAATTTCACTATTCATCGAAAAACAAAACATTTTATAAAAATCTCATAAGTTCACCCTAACCTAATATCAATGTTCTGAATTCAAAAATGAACTCCGTTTTAGGAAAATAATTTTATAAATATTTTAATTTTAATTTTTAAATAAAATCATTATTTATTAAAAAAATAACTCTAAAACTATAACTTATTTTTTAATACCTTGAAAAGGTAATCAAGATCACTTGTATTTATAAACAATAATTGTAACATTAAGATTTTAGTTTCCAATGGTCATATTGACCAATGATCATATAATAGTCGAAACCCAATGGTATCACTTAATTAATTAAAGGATATAGTTTTGTTGAGTATAAAATAACACACAAACTTAGGAAATAAATATTATTAAAATGTTTGGGTAGTTACAAGTTTCTTCTTCTAGGTTTCGATGGTATTTCCAAGAGAAATTTAAGTGAATCTTCTAGCTGGAGGGGATCTTAAGTCTCTTGTGTAGGTGGTGTTGGCGGATCTCAAAGAATATGTATCTCTTTCTCATAGATTTGGGTTGGGAGACACAAATAGAAGCTTTATTTCGGGCAAATATGGTGTTTTAGAAAGAATTTTTAGACAAGTTAATTTATCTCACATTCGTACCAATAAAGACTTCATTCTTGATAGGTTCAATATCTATGAATTATCTTTCATTACAACAGTGGTTTTACCATTAGGGAAAAAACCTTGGAAAACTAAGGATATTGTGTGGAAAATATCTGTCATTTGGGGCTTCCATGAGTGGAAATGTGTCCCCATTGGGCGTAGTTATTTCCAAATCATGTTCCCTTCAGAGGAATTGGAGTGGAAATCTTAGGGACTGGGGTCGATTTCTCTCAAACCAAATATGCTTTCCATTTATCATTGGGACCCTAGTTTAAATCCTTTTGAAATTTGAAACACTAAGACTCAAGACTAGGTTTATATAAATGTATTAACTAGATTTTGTGGCATCTGTAAATTTTATTTGGAATTTGATCAACCATTAAGACTCTGATGAAACTATATCATGCTACTGAAGAAACCTAATTCAGATATTTTTTGTGTTTTTTATAGAGGTGGATCTCAAATCAACACCCATTGATAATGTGGTTTTTTTCACCACAAATTTTAGTTTTGAATTAACCATTAAATATGAGAAATTTCTTATTTTCTACTGTGGTTTTAAATCCATTGGAAATTTCAGGGACAAATATCATAAGGAGATCTATTATTCTCTCTATAAATTGATAGGACATGTCGATTATAACTGTAAGGGGTTGAAATATTAAAATTCAAGAACTACTGTGAATGTGGAGGTCTTGGATTCATCTCTTTTTACTTTTAGATCCATATAAAAGGATGGGGTGGTCTTATTCTAGCCTCTAATTAGAAGGAGAAAGGAGTGTTGACATTAGTTGATATAGGACCTTCAAAAATAATTCCAGGTGTGAGAGTAAAGGGGAAGACATGGGATGATATTGAGGAAGAGTGCTCTATTCATTTTGAGAATGAGAATATCCATTGGGAAACAATTGATAATAGATTGTATCAACTTCAGGGTGAAAAGGCTATACCTTCCTATAAATATATTGTTATGGAATCTATTGGGTCCCCAATTAAAACTCTGGATAGTCCGAGAATGGACCTTTCTTATATGATGGTATGCATGTTGACCACAACAATCTCTATATCTAGATATTTTAGCGCAAGAACATAGTAGTGGATATGGTACACACTTATGAGAAATTCACCAATACCAAAGAGACCCAATGAGGTAAAAGTATTCTCTTATCATTTATCTATGGGAGTTGTGATGCCCAACAAATAGAAAGCCTACATCAAGGTCTGAATGTGTTTGACCTGAGGAATTCTCCTTGGTATATTGGAGGGGACTTTAATATTATAGTTTACCCATCGGAAAAGAAAGGCAGATGGAACTACCCCCACAAGGGGAGACTGGGCTTTTCTCAGTTCATGGCCAGCAAGGGGATTATGGACATGGGGTTCACAGGGGACCAATTTACTTGGTGAAATAACCAAAGAGTGGGGTGCCACTCATGGAGTCATCTTGACCATTTTTTGGCCAATATCTATTCCATATCATCATATCCAAATGAAAAGGTGGATCACCTGGTGAGGGTCATATCATATCACTCTCCACTATTGGTCACCTTCCCTCCCAACCAAAAGAATTATGAGAGATTCAAGTTCTACCAGTAGTAGACCATCCTTCCGAGTTATCTCCAGGTTTTTAGTGATTCTTATAGGGGTTTTACTGAGAAGAATTCATGGATTGGGTTGCATAATAAATTTAGAAGCCTCAAGCATGACCTTCAGGCATGGGCCTACAATCATCCTCCCAATGACCAGGAATGTGAGGCGATCACCAAGGATATCGACAAGATGGAATCAATTCTAGAAGAATAATGTAACAAGGTGGTGTTTAAAGATATCTCTCATAAAAAAAGGCTGGTGGATCTGATTTTTGAGACAACAACGTATGGCTTGGGGCATCTCAAGAACAAAATATCTATAGGTAGGGGACAGGAACACGACCTACTTCTACACCTACATAAGGGGTAGAAAGAGTTTCGAGAAGCCTAATATATTAATGGAGGATGGTTACTATTCATAATATTGGGATGTTTTTGGAAGTATGGATCACCCATTCTTCAGTGACCTCCTTGTTTGTCCCAATTCACATATGATTGATGGATATCTGAGTGTCCTCATTGGGATTTTGGATGTGATCTCTAACCTTGTTACCATCTAGGATAACATGATCATGAAGATATGCCACGAACCGAATCTGATCGCCACCGAAACTAGCACCAAACCCAGCCCGTGACAAGGCCCTAAGGGCGTTCCCAATCCCCACAGGCTGTCATAAGTGCCTGGGTGTAGAGACCCGAAGCTTGACGTACATGGACATTACATTACTTTTGCGGAATACTTAGTACATAACAAAAACACACACACAAGGATCATAATAGTTTAGTGTCTTTGGAAACTCGGAATATAATATTCTAATCATGGTGAAAGATCTTCAACATCTTCCATAAAGATCTTCCTTTTTTTTACCTAAAACCTTTCTTTATATCCTGGGGAAAAGAAAACATAAAAGGGTGAGCTCAAATGCTCAGTAAGGGTAAACAAAATAAATATCAATCACATCATGTTCATAAGAACATAACATTTTGTAAATCTTAACCTGCAAAAGAGAGCATAATTTCATAACATGGGATAAATCTTAGTAGTGAAATGAAATCCCAATAATCATAACTTAAAACATGAAACTTTTTGTCATACACACATAATCATAGATAATCATATCTTATTAGTCAAGACTCATTGCCAAGACTATCTTAGTGGACAAGGTCCCTTTCTGAACCGAGTCACCCTCGTTTCAGTCCTGTTTCACTGAACCTGTATAACCTACCGTTCTAGCCATGTCTATCTCATGAGATATAAAATCTTTACCCAATTCATTAGAGGGAGATATAGGTCTCACCCATCTCATAATGATACCATTCTTATGTGTGCCACAAAATCATAAACCATACATCATAGCATAACCCATGTAATAAAAATGGGAATCTTAAACATCATGTCATCATAAAACAATTCATATAAGATAAAGGAATTCATAAAAATATATCCATCAAAACATAATAATATCAATGTAATAATAGGGATATAAACAGAACCCTATATTATCTTAGAAGGAAAATAATTTTGATAAAACACTTGAACTCCATTCTTGAGGAAAATATCATTTCTACTTCAAAAACATTTTCCTTTCTTAACATATCATACAATTTTAAAAGAAGTTGATTAAAAATAAACTTGAAAACTTGTAAAGGAAGCTTCTTGGAAATAATTTTTTAAAAATCCATTCATTCCGTATAAGTTAAAAAAACATTCTTCGTACTTTTGTCGAAAAAGTCAAAAAGTACCTTGTATGAAAAATGAAAAAAGATTCCTTTCATATCCTTTACTAAAAACTCACCGAAGGGTAAAATTGGATTTAAAAAATTTTAGGTGGATGGAAATAATATTAAATATTGAGGAAACATGGATTTGTATGAAAAAATACACCCCAATAAATACTAAAGTATAAACAATCTCGGATAAAAATGAGATTGTGATATTTCCCTTACCTTAGGTCCGATTTGCCTCGTAAGTGTCCGAACATCCTGTATAATGATTTAAATAATGTTATTGAATTATTCCAGAATCATACTCATTGTTATGATATCATATATGGTTCACTTATGACTTTATATTACCCTTTATTTTGTAAATTCTATGTTAAAGAGCATTTTTGGGTAAAATTGTTTCATTTGTCGTTCGTGTTTTGACTTGTAATTATTCATATGATTGATTAGATCATAATTACTTAATTACAGAATATAAAACATGATTTATCTATAATATATATTCAGAATATACATATATATAATAAATTATTAAATGGAAAGAAATACATCGTTCATGGAGACGGTAGGTCGTACGTACGCATGAACGTTGTTTTCGTTTCCTTATTGAGTTGAATGGAATTAAGTAGATGACATAAATATATACATAAATACAGTAGCTTTATAATGTCATATATTTCATTATTATTGCTTATATATACTTTATAATCATTCTTAAATGGTTAACATGGAGAATGAATCTCATCGTGTCGTGGAGACGGTAGTCCGTACGTACGCATGAGCGATGATATCATTTCCATAATTATTGAATTGAATTGGAGTGGATGATACAATATATCAGAATAATTATTATGTTATAATAACTATTTATAGTTATTCTTTACACCATAATACCCATCCATGTAATGTGTTGGTGGAAAAACAGATTACACCACGGCGTGGAGACGGTATTCCGTACGTACACACGCGTGGTGATTTCGTTTTCCATAGGATGGATAGATGGTGAAATAGGGTTTTTTCATACTTATAATAACATATCGGTATATTAGTGATACTGATGTTATTAATTCATAATGAAACAACCTTAGAAGAAGAAGTTGAAGAAGAAATAAAGGTGAAAGAATTGGTAACAGAAATTACCTCTTCTTTGAATCCCCTCTTTGAGTCCTCCTCTTAGGGTACCAAAATTGGTCTTTGAGGAAGACCAGAACCTTTAGGATGATACTAGGGAAGTGGATAAGAGATTTTGGCAGGGGTTGTCTGAGCTTGAATGCTCAAATTGGTGTTAGGAGGAGAGGGAGGAGGTTCCCTTTTATAAGGGAGGAGAGGGGTACCTTTGGAATAACTAAAACTATTATTTTATTATAAAGTCAAATTAGGTTTTAAATAGCTCCAAATTGATTTATTTCGAAGCTAAAGTAGGGATGGGTCGAAATCCTCTCATACAATAGAATTTAGACAAGGTTAGGTTCCTATTTTAACCTTATCATTTATATTTAACATTAAGTTAAATAATTTTACTTTTACCGTGTCTTCTTGTGTTCTTACACGATAAGGTTAATAAACTTACTATATCAAGCCAAAAGAACCCCAAGTTGTTTATTATTAATATATCTAACCTTATCTAAGTCATTTGGCCGAACCTTAGATTTTTAGGAATAAAATAACATTTAATAATATAATATTTGTTTTAAAAACTATTTTATGTCAATTTTGAAACTATATAGTAATTGATTTTTGTGAAAGTCCTAACAGAATTATAAGTTCGAAAAAAGTTAATTAAATCCATACTAACATGTCATATTAACCTATAAAATTAGTGGAATTCATAAAAAGTCTCAAATTATATTTATTTGGGCATTTATAACATCAATTATGTCAATATTTCATTAATAAGATAATTACTGCATCATCTTTGTGTCATAAATAAATTAAATTATTTAATGTTTAAAAATTACAAATAAAATACCATTATGTAGTAAATCTTTTTATATTTCTAATGAATATTTATAGTTGAATTTATCTTATGTATAACCCCATATTAAAAATGATTTACTTATTAAACTTTGATTTTAACTATTTTAACCCTTCTTTAAATAAATTAATAATAAATGTCCTAATCTAATCCAAGTGGGCCTAAATGGTCATATTTTATTCCTAAGGTTGTTTTTGGTCGAATTAAACTTGTCCAATAGAATTAGGATATGTGTTAGGGTAATAATAATATCATTTTTACCCTTAATTACCCTATTTACTTTTAACCGTGGTAAAAAAAAGTAAAAAGTTACTATTCACCAAAAAAATTATTTTCATCTCATTGAACCAAATTTTACTTACTGACATCAACCATGTCTCTTGTATTTTCTAAATTCCACTCATAGAAGCGGTAAAATTAAGTTTTATGGAAAATTCAGCTTTTTTAACTACCACTTAGTGGTTTCACTATTCATCACAAATTGAAAGTTTTCAGAAAAATACCAAAAATTAGGCCTAAGCTATATTTGATATTATGAACTCAAAATTGATGTCTATTTTACCAAATTCAAAACATATCAGTTACATTAACTAATTTAAAAATTAATTCCCATCGTCAAAACAAATGGCGTGTTTTTAAGATATAATAACCATCAAAAGATTGACACTTGTTTATAACTGGTTTAAATGTGAAATTACATCCAATGACCAACATTGTATTAAATTGTAAAAATATATTCTAAATATACTTTAAAACCACTAAAATTAATAATTTATCACTATTAATTGTTTCGATTGAAAAAGTTGTTTTTAATTAAAATTTAGTAATTTTCACTATTCATCAAAATATAAAAGTTATCCGAAAATTACCAAAATTTCACCCTAAGCTAATTTCGATATTCCTAATCCAAAAATGAAGTCCATTTTGAAAAATAAAATTTACAAAATTTCAAAAAGTGGTTATTACTATTCATAACGGCTAGTTTTAATAATATTTTAATAGCATAGCATTGTTTAGTGAAACTCGGTATTGCGTACTACACACGCTATCAAGGAAGGTCGCGATTGCGTGTAATGAAAGGAAAGTCAAGGATGTGTGTTGTGCAAGCTCCTTTTGGTGTAGTGTACAACACAAGACATTAATGAAATTAAAAAGAATATTTTTCATAAAATCTCGGGGTGTTACATTGTGTATCATAAAATGAGAATTAGGAATGATTTACCCAAGTTTATAAACATAAAACAACAAATGAATCCAATAAAACGAATCTGGATTTTTCAAACCAAACAATGTTTTACAAAAGTTCAGAACTGAATTTCATAGTCTAAAACAACTAAACAAGACTATAAAAAGGTACAAAACCAAAAATGAACATCCCAAGAACCTCAACATGGAAAGAGGCATCGCCCTCAAGCCATCTCCACAACACCGCATCATGAATGACCGGTGAAAACACAAACTATTGGTGAGAAAGTTGTGCCCAAACCTGCGGAAAAAAAATAACCAAGCCTACTTACAACCAAGGGTGTAAGTAGGGTGTGAGCTAATTCCTAGTAGGATACCACCACTAATATATTCCATGTGATAAACACTCAAAGATGAAAAGCATGCAAGTTTTCAAAAACATGTAATTTCTAGTTACAATTTCTAAAAGATGCAACTTAAAAAAATCAGTTTTCAAGTGGGATAATTTAAAGGATAAAATTTTTTAAAATAAATTCAAAATCTACTGAATTTTTTCAACCAAATATACTTTATGCAGTTGGTAATTATAAAGGATTTAATGAGCACAAGAAATAAGAAATAACCCCTAGGCACTAGCTAGCTGTGGGTCCCAGGTACCTCGTATCTCGGTGAGAGTAACCACAAAAAAATATATGTTCTCATGCACGAGCCACTGGTTGGTAACATACCCATAACCTAGTGGTCCCCAATCATCATCATCATAGTTTAGTTAGAGTTGTAGGCTTCAATCATGCTAAGTGAAACTGAGGCCAAACCCCACGGATTCACTAGCATACTAGTACACGTCCACCCACCTAGATACCCGGGTTTTCCCTTTGTGCTCAAACAAGTTCAACAAACCAAGAAATATAGTTTTCACATGAAAATATCACTTCCACATCACACATTAACCAAACTACCCCATGTACATCACACAATTCACAAATTCCACTTTTCATTTAAATGCATTTTAAAATCAAACTCACACCAAAATAGCCCACAACACTTTTTGCATAACATTCACAATCCAACACATCCTTTAACAATTTTATGAAGTCTCTAAAAATATGATAAACCTCACATAACATCCCACTAACACGTTTCATAAAACCCTTTTTATAAACAAAATCCATTTTTCACATCGCACTCACACAAACAGCCCACATCACGTTCACACCTCTTTCACATTTCAGTAAATCCATTAAAAAATTTTATAAAACATTCCCAAGAGGATACAAATCACATGAAAGACCTATTCACATTTAAAATGGTTCATTTTAAAGTATAAACAATCCAAAACAGTTTTCCAATATGTTTTCACCTCTTACATAAATCATTAAACCACTCGAAACTTTCATAAAACAATTCTAAAGAGTGTACCAAAGCCTTGCATATAAAACCCATTTCGAAACCGTATTTAAAGGACAAAATAACACCAATAAAAATTCAAAATAGAATTGTCAGCCCCAAAAACATTTATTAAACTACCCCCAAGTGTTATACAAACACCTCAAACATTACCACAAAAGATCCACATGAAAAGCACACATTTTCAAAATCACTTTCAAGAAGTACAATAAGGTTTTACACCTTAAACCAATTAAAAAAACCTATTTAAGACCTAATGGAACACCAATACCCTACCAAATAAGAATTTTCATCCCAAACAAGATTTATTAAACCAATTTCATATGTTATAAAACACACCCAAATAATACCCAAAGGGTTGCACATGAAAAACACCCAATTTTAAGCTAAAATGAAACTATAAAAACAAATGTTTTACCAAATCCAACATAAATAGTTCTCGAACCACATGAAGCATATTAAGAACATGAATAATAATTAATTCAATCAAACTAACTCATCTAGAAATGATTACACATGGAATCACCTACCTTTTATTCCGAAACCCTCAAAACATGGTGCGAAACATCAACCGCACCACCTCCGCACCTCAAGGAATATAAATCCAGCCCTAGACAAAAATATTTGACCAAAAAGACACCAAATCAAACACTAGTTTTGAACCTAAACTTCTTGACATGAGGAACTTCATGAAATGGTGAAAGAAACCCTAAGGGGAAGAAATCAAGGAAAGAAACACTTACTTGAAACATCTTGAATCAAACGAACCAAAAACACCACAATTTGAATCTCCAAGCAACCAAAACTGATATGGAGGCTCTAATGGGGATGATAAGGTAATGTGGGGACTTAAATGGGAGGAAAGAGCATAAATTGAAGGATTTGTGAAAGAAATGATTTACCTCTTCAAATCTGGACGATTTGAGAAATCCAGAGAAGCTTCTCCCAAATTCAGGACACAAATGAGCTCCAAAGCAGAGAAATAGATATTGGGTGTGATCCTTAGGTTTTTTTCTTCTATTGGGAGGTTGAATCACCTAATAATGGTAAATATTTAATGATATATTAAAATATTAAAAATAAAACTTAAATCAGGAAATGGGATTTTGGGATGGCCCAAAACCTTAATAAAAATCCCAAATCCCTCATGATTATGGATTTTTATGAGGCCCAAATGGATATGGTAGTTTTTATATAATAGGTTATGACAATTGAGAAGTGGAATTGTTGTAAAATATTGAAAAATGAGTGAGTTATAAAATAAACAAAACTGGTTTTTAAATCTGGAAATGGGCTCACGGCTTGGCCCAAATTTTTAAAACCCGCCATTTCCACCAAAATGCATGAGAAACCCCCCAAACCAAGAAATAATGTAAATTAAATGACAAAATAACTTTAAAAGAAGTCATTTGTGTGACAATATATCTTCTGAATAGTGAAATTTTATGAGTGCATGCTTGGTCTTCATCCAGAGAGTTTTCCAGGTCCA
This sequence comes from Viscum album, assembly GCA_963277665.1. NCBI lineage: Eukaryota > Viridiplantae > Streptophyta > Magnoliopsida > Santalales > Viscaceae > Viscum > Viscum album. Next base: position 633,368,458 of record OY728146.1, on the reverse strand, counting down.
GGCAGCTTCCCGGGTTCTTTTATAGATCTTCCTGGTCAGTGGTTAAAAATGATATTGTTATAGGAATTCATGACTTATTTCATGGGGGATCTTTACCATGTGTATCTTGTGCAATTAACCTTTTCCTTATACCCAATATCAAGGCCCCATCCTCCATATCCCATTATAGGCTAGCGATCATGTGTAATTTTCCTTATAAAACCCTGGTGAGTATCATCAACAGAAGGCTATCCTTGTATCTACCAAAGTGGATCACTTTACAGAAGCATGGATTTGTTAAGGGATTATCCATCCAGGGTACATTTCTTTGGCTCAATAAATGATTTGGGAAATCAACTCCAAGACTCGTGGCTCAAACATGGATATCAAATTGGATATGAATAAACAATATTTTAGAGTCGAATAGTGTGTCATCAATAAGGTTGTCACAGGTATGGGTTTCTCCCCTTAGGCATTTGATCTCATTTTTAGGCGTTTCAACTCCTCATGGTTGAATGTCTCCTTTATGAGGAAAACTTACAGCTTATTTAAAGCTTCTTGTGGGTTAAGGTAAGGCATCGCCATTCCCCAACTCTCTTTATCCTCACCCATGACATCCTCATCCGCCTCATCAATAGGAGTATGATTAATGGATATATCCTCCCCTACCGGAATAGATTGAATACCCTCTCCATCTCCCATATCATGTTTGCAGATGATAAAATTATTTTCAAGAATGTCAGTAGGAGGTCAGATTGTTCCTTTAACAGGATTTTTAATGAATATTTCCATTGGAGTGGTCAGATTATCAATAAAACCAAAAGTAGTCTCTTTATCTCAAAAAGATGCGCAGCCAGTAGCAGGCATTATTTGGCACTGTAGCAGGCACTGTTTGGCACTATAGCAGCTAGGAATATTCCCCTATTTGGGCCTTCGGGCCACCGATTTGGTCCTTGAGACCTTTAAGGTCTTTAGGCCACCCAGGCCTTCGAGTCAGTAAGGACTTCGGGCCACCTCAAGGTCCTCGGGCCACCATCAGTGCAGATGCAAACCAGACAACCTACAAGGAACAAACATCAGAAGGAGGAGGAGCAAGGAACTTCCACCATAACAGAAGCTAAATGGATTTCAATAATGATAGGGTATGACACCTGCCATTGGGACAAACCTATGCATGCACGAGAAAGCCTAGCTGAATAGCCATGCGAAGGTGGAGAGCTGATTTCACGATGAAGATATTGGGGAGGAGCAGTTCCAAGTAGTTAGTATGGGTTGTATATAATTTTTGAAGCCTACAATCAATGAACTCCTCTATGGCCTACGGGCCATGTAATACTTATTCCTATGGGCCTTATAATGGTTCCACCTCACCCTTGAAAGGTGGATTATCAAAATCAATAAAAAATGAAAGCCTTAGGTCCATTGGAGATAGAGGAAGATTCACAATGTAATATCTGGGTACTTGTATTTCTTATAGAAGACTTTGTATCTATGACTTTGAACATATTATAAGCAAGATAAAATGAATGATTCTTAACTATAAAAATCATTTTCTCTCTTTTGGGGGTCAGATTACACTGGTTAGCAGTGTCCTTCTTGATGTTCCTATCAATGCTTTGGCTTCTATCAAAGTTCCAAAGGGTTTTGTCAACATTATTAACAAGAACTTGTTAGATTTATTTGGGATGCTCTATCTGAAGGGAAGTGGTATTGGGTGTCTTGATATAGGATGGAAAAGGTGATTCATGAAGGAGGGATTAATGTGAGATGACTTCAGGATACCTTGCATTGTATTCATGCGAAGTTGATGTGGGAGGTCTTAGAGGAGTGCACCCCATGGGGAAGGTCCATGTCCATGTGATGTAGAGATGATGTGGATGTTTTGTAGTTCCATAGATCCCCTTTATGGTCCCTAACTTCACCCCTCATTCTGACCCTTCTTAACTTCTCTCCTTGTATTATAGGGAAATGTGAGATCTCCTTCTGGCACCACAATTGGGCTAGCTCGAAAATTAGTTTATTGGGTTATCCTGTGTATAGTATTTCCTTCAAGGAGGCGAGAGGATACCTGTATTTTATGAAGGCTATTATGGATGTAGATCAACAATATACCTTTGATCTTATTGAGATGAGCACTAACCCTGATAAGTGTGTGTTTACTCTCTCTACCACAGGAGCCTTTTCTTCAAGAGACTTCCAGAGGGTATCTTTATCTCATAGAGATCATGATAGCTGTAATGAAATCCTATGGTGTGATAAAATCCATTCTAAATATAAATTCCTCACCTAGAGAGTTAGGAACTGATCTATGCCTACTGATGATAATATCTCGCAGTGCAATATCTCCCTTGTCTCATGGTAACACTTCTATAAAATCCCTAAATAGAAGAACACGAGTCATATTTTATTTGAAGGAGATTGGGTGTGTTCCATCTAGACTTTCACTTGCTGACAAGTAGAACATATCATGACAAAACCAGATACATCCTTCTTCATACCTGGCCACCAGTACTGGCGATGAAGATCCCGATACATCTTGGTGATGCCAAGATGAACTGCCCAAACTGAGGAATGGAAATCTCGCATCATCTCCTCGTGTATGTCTGCTGGCACCCATATGCGTCCTTGGAAATTCAAGATCTCATCCTCACCCAATGTCCATCCAGGAAGAGGGTCCCCTCCTGACACACTCTCCCGTAGGACTAAGCCTACCGAGTATGATAGCTGCCTCATCTGTACCCGATCAAGTAGCGTGGAGGTAACAGCTACAGAAGATAGAAAGTTATGTCCCCGTCTTTCGTGCACCTCCAGATGCATCTCAGAGAACAGAGCCATCAGCTGCCACTCACTAATGGCCTTCTGAACTGCCTGAATCTGAGTTCTCCTACTCAACGCATCTACCACAGCATTTCCCTTTCCCGGCGTATAGGCAAGCTCGATGTCAAAAGACATTAGATACTCAACCCACCTACGCTGCCTCAGATTTAGATCACACTGAGTGAAGATATACTTGAGACTCTTGTAGTCAGTGAAGACCACAAATTGCTCTCCCAAAAGATAGTGTCTCCAACAGCGCAAGGCATGAACAACAGCTTCCAAATCCAGATCGTGCATAGGGTAGTTCCTCTCATGTGGCCTCAGCTACCAAGACCCATACGCAACGACTCCATCTCCCTGCATAAGCACAGCTCCCAGCCCGATACTCAAAGCATTGCAGTAAACAATGTATCTCTTTCCTGGCTCCGGAAAGACTAGTATCGGTGATGACGTCAAACTCCCTTTCAGCTTCTGAAAGTCTGAATCACAAGAATCTGACCATAAGAACTTCTCCCCCTTCTTGGTTAGACCTGTCAAAGGTGTTGCTAGACGAGAAAGGTCTTGAATGAAGCGTATGTAGTATCCAGCCAGCCCTAGGAAGCTTCGTACCTCAAAAACGTTCCTCAGATGCTCCCAGGAAACTATAGCTCTCACTTTCTCTAGGTCCACAGATACGCCTGCCTCTGAGATGACGTGGCCCAAGAAGTGAATCTGATCCATCCAGAAGTGGAACTTCAAGAGTTTAGCATAAAGACGATGCTCTCTCTGTGTACTCAGAACGATCTCAAGATGTGTGGCATGGTCGTGTTGAGTGTGAGAGTACACCAAGATATCGTCCACAAAGACCACGATGAAGGAGTCCAAGTAAGGATGGAACACTCGGTTCATTAGTGCCATGAAAACTGCAGGTGCATTCGTGAGACCCAACGGCATGACTGTATACTCGTAAAGACCATACCTGCTCCTGAAGGCTGTCATAGGCATATCTGATAGTCTAACGCGCAACTGATGATAACCGGACCCCAAGTCAATCTTCGAGAACACCCGGGCTCCTCAAAGCTGATCAAAAAGGTCATTAATCCTCGGTAAAGGATATCGGTTCTTGACCGTCAACTGGTTCAGATTCCGATAATCCACACAAAGACGAAGGGTACCGTCTGCCTTCTTCACAAATAGAATAGGCGAACCCCAAGGAGAAGTACTGGGTCGGATGAAACCCATAGCCTGTAGCTCCTCCAACTGCTTCTTGAGCTCCTTCAACTCAGGTGTGGCCATCCTATATAGAGGAATGGACACCGGTGCCGCTCCTGGCACGAGCTCAATAGAGAATTCTACCTCATGCTTCGGAGGAAAACCCGAAAATTCCTCTGGAAAGACATCCCTGAAGCGATCCATCACTGGAGGAAAGTCCAACTGTGGAGTACCCTAATCATCCAGGTAAAGGGTAGAAATCTGGGTTGTCACCCCTCTTAGCCCAAGATGCTCGAGTCCCACCCGACTCGCCTGAACGTCCCATTCACCTCTATGAAGGAAAGATTCACCTTCTGGTGAAATGAAACTGACTCTGCGGCGATAACAGTCAATGACTTCCAGGAAGGGAATCAACCATTCCATGCCAAGGATGACATCATAGCCTGTCATCTCTAGGAAATAGAGATCCCATAAGAAGTGATACCCTGCCACCTCGAGAGGGCACTCTCTACACTGGCGTACACTAGATGTCCTCGTTCCCAAAGGTGTGTCTAGTGTCAACGAGTCGGCAGAAGAAAAGATGAAGAGTCCAAGGCTCCCCACAACAGCAATAGAGATAAAGCTATGTGTAGCACCAGTATCGAAAAGGGTTGAAGATAAAACTGAGGCTACTAAAATCGTACCTCAAACAGTAGAAGGTTCGGGATTCTGTTCATGATAAGCCTGCTCCACAGTGAAATACTGTCCTGCATCGGGGCCCTACGCCCCTGACTGACCACTCTGAGATGAACCTCCCTACTGGTTCTAAGGAACTGGTGGATGATTTCCACGGCCTCGACCTCCACCTCAGCCCGAATAGCCGGAAGAACTCCAGTTTCCCAACTGGTGAGAAACTGGTGGGGCTGCTCCTAAACGAGGAGTCATGGAAGAACCCTGGTCACCTGATACTGGTGAGAAAACCTGGTAGAAATGCTGAAGGTGACCCATCTTGCCGCAATATCGGCACTCCACGAGGTCTCTCTGGCACTACGGCCTCATTTTCCCTGTCCGGACACACTGATAGCACGTCACATGGCTGCCTGATGATGCGTATCACTTCCTCGAATCACCGCGCGTAGGCTCCCTATGGCGCTTCTTGCTGTCATCTAAAGGAAAGCTAGATCTGGAAGCAGAACCGCCCTGACTCGCAGCTCCAGAGTCTCTCAGATTGCACTCCGCAATCAGTGTCTGGTTGATGATGGAGGTAATGGAAGTCAGCTAGAAGATGTTCACTTGCGATCGGATCTCCCGCCTGAGTCCATCCTCAAACTTCCTCGCCAAGAACACCCCCACTCCCATCCCAAAGGGGTGTAAAATGTTGCAGCTTAGTGAAAAGAGAGGAATACTCCATGATAGATAGAGTACCCTTCTCTAAGCTCATGAACTCCCGGGCTCGATCGGCCCTCAGGGTCTCCGGGTAAAAGTAGTCGTAGAACACGTGCTAGAACTCCTCCCAAATCATAGCCTGCTGATGACCCGCATGTGAGACCATGTCCCACCACCTCTTGGCGGAGTCTTGGAGCATGTAGGTTGTGAGCTTGACCCGCCTCTCTGGAGGCATCTCCAGATGCTCGAATATAGTCAGCATGGCTTCCATCCATGACTCTGCAGCCTGAGGTCCTTCCTCCCCCGAGAACGTGGGAGGATACTACTGCTGGAAAACCCGCGTCAAGTCTGCCATAGATGAGGCAGGAGGCGGTGATCCCTGGAAGGCCTGCATCATCCTCATGAAACCTTCCCTGAACTGCGCATTAGCGCCCGCGACTGGTATAACAACCGGTGCCAAGGCTGGCTCGGCTGGGGGATCGACAAGAAGTCCCTGATCAGCCCTGTCTGGCGTCTGATCACTGCCTGACGACAGACGTACGACTGGAGGACGTCTCGGAGGCATAGATCTGAAAGATCAAAAGCACACCTTAGATCAGGAAAACAAGGATAGAGAACATAAGAGTACAAAATGGGAATAGGGGAAGAAAAACACACAATATTGCAACACACGACTACACGGCGTGTATAAAACTACACGGCATGTCTTCTTAAACCACTAACAAGGGCGTGTACCCTCACCCTACAAGTCGTGTACACTTTAAACTACACGGCGTGTTGACCCCCACACACGGTGTGTACTTGAAAACTATTCCCCTGCCCGAGTCTCCTTACATGGCTAACCCACACGGTCCGACTCAACCCGAGACTACACGGCGTGTTCGAAACAAACACGGGGTGCACTAGACAAGGCTTCGGTGGTCTGTGTTGTTGAGTACACGACCATCTACATGGATGGACCTTACACGGCGTTCTCCGAACAAGCACGGCGTGCATAGGCGAAGGCGACACCGTCCCGTGTTGTTCATGACACGGTCGAGTACCTGGGAAAGACTACACGGCATGTTCCCTATGGACATGGCGTGTTCTACCTGAGCTTCCCCAGCCCATGTTGTTAGTGACACGACTGGGTACATGGCTCCGAACTCACATGGCATGTACCAATGGTACACGGCGTGTTCCCGAAGTTACTCCCACGACACCGTGTTCTACTCACACGGTCAGTGACACGACCTGAAAACTACACGGCGTGTTCCCGAAAGGTACACGCCGTGTATTCTGGCTTTTTCTAGGCAGTAGCTCAGAAACTACGCAGAATTCAAGAAACACTAAAAACAAGGGAAAAGATGCCAAATTCTGATCCGTGAGGGCCCATAACACCTCAAGAACCAAATTGTTTTGCATTCACTTTAAACAAAGAACAAAACAACAGTTTTCTAACATAACAGCAGAGAATCTATCAAGAAACTATCACAACAGCATGCATCATCTACACAAAGTCTATCACAACAGCATGCAATCGCTAATGCACCCTAGATGGCATGGCAAGAATGCATGGCATGTGATTCCTACAAGTGTCTATATGATGCATGAGATGGAATACCCTCATATCATCGGTTTGCGACAGAAATAGAACCACAATATCAAAATAGTAATAGCACAAGCCATGTGAATCACTCTAGGTGAAATCAGATCAACTATAAAATATCAAAACCAGCAACTGCAATTAACGAGGTAGTATGGCTTTTCCCTGTACACGGGTTAGCTACTCTCGGGCACAGCTTAATACCAAGTACAGAATCCTTCATATCCCTGGCTAAAGTCTCCAAACAGTAAGGCAAGAGAAAAGAACTCCTCTAATACCACTTTGTAACGTCCCGAGTCCGGAGCCCCTCCACTGGTGCCTCGTACCCGGTTCGCCACATGACCTCAAGCGCGTTTCCTCGAATGCTAGAGGCTGCCGACTAGCAGCGAGGGCCTTGGTGATTCGGTGGGGAAACTATTCCCTTGTTTAGAAAGGTATACAAGGTAAGAAAACAATAATAAATAGCGAAAGTAGTAAACAACATGCATAACAACAGAAACCAAACAGCGGAAGCAATGTTGAAATATAACTATGATGACAATGATGCAGCAAGTACAAGTATCTAAGGAAAACAGAAATCAAAACAATGTACTGAAATACAATAGAAACCAAGTGAAAAAGAAAACAAAGCAAGCTCCTCAGCATCGCGAGCCACGGCTCGGTCCCATGCTCCCCAGCTCCTGGTGCAGTCAATATCCTGAAGTAGAAGGGCGTTTGCCCTTATCTATACCTGCAGCAAAATAGTCTTCTTGGGCCCAAATTCATGGCCCAAACAGGGTGTGAGATACAATCCTAGTAGGAAATCACCCAAATATTTGTGCCTAATAGTCAATGAATTCATAGTAGTAAATAAACAAGAATCAGTAACAGGAAAGCACAAGCAGCTACAATCCACAGTTCTAAAAAGTAAAGTACACAAGTAAACAGCCAGCAACAAAAGAAGAAACAGGTAACCCTCTGGGTAGCTCTCACAATCTAACCCCTATTGTTCAACCTATAAGTACTAGCAAACCTCTAGGAAGCACACACAGTCTCACCCCTCTAGTTCAGCTACGTAATTAAGCAGACTCTTTGAGGAAGCACTCAACATCAATTCCCCCTGTGGCCCGCGTCGTGGATCTACAGACTCTCTGGGGAAGCACTCAACGTCAATTCCCTCTATAGTCTCTCATTGTAATTAAAAGACACTCTAGAGAATCCCTTCCGTCAATTATTCCTTTGGTCTACTACTCTAGGTTCTCACAGTCCGGAGTATAACTAAACATGCTCAGCGCGTGTGTATCATCCAAGTAAACCTCAAGAACTACTTGGCTATCAACTAAGGCTCAACAGCATATCAAAAGAGACAGTTCCACTATACTACAACAAGGTATGGCAACTGGAAAAACTCCCAATAGGCAAAACAAGCATGGTAAAGCAACCTGAGCACAAAATAAATTACACTACTCACAAGGAATAACCTCTACTAAAGTAATCAAGCAAAGCAGGAAAACAACAAGGTAAAAATAGAAAACACGCAATACCCCATTCAAGGGTATTAGGGAAAATTTGCACATAATATTCTTCAACTTTCTACAGAAAGGCACAAACCACCTACCTTGATCCTAGGAGATCGATATACGTGAACAGTGATGACAGATTCCCCTTAGAATGACAAAGATCTGAGAAAATGCACAAAACGTTCATCCCACGATAACTTGGAAATGAGGAGGAATCAAGAAACGACACTAAAGCAGAAGGAAGAACTCACCGCTGCGATTCCAACACAACTGACCGTGCTCAAATCGGAGAACGGACGGTAAGGGGGGATTTCATCGAAGATCTGGCCGTACGGTCGCTCTCAAACGGACTAAAACTGGAGAAGAAGATGAAAATAGGGGTTAGGCGCGACCCCGGTCTGTTTAATGAAAAAAAGAAAGTACACGGCGTGTACTTCTTGAGTACACGGTGTGTACTTCAATTTTTCTATACTCCTAATTAACTGACCTCCACCTCAGCCTTACACACCGTGTGTGTGGCCCGGACACGGCCAGCACACGGCTTCGATCCGGGGAGGAGTACACAGCGTGTACTCAAAAAGTACACAGCGTGTACTTCTGAAATTTCCAGAAAATTTATTTTCCTTAAAAACTTCAGAAAAAAAAAAGAAAACATACCAGAACGAAGATCCGGGTTCTTACAATGTGGTATGAGGACTAACGAGTCCGAATTTTGGCTCATGGGAAAATTCCTTCAACTATTTTTCATATATACGTCTTTCAAAAATATAAAATGAATTTAGTCATAATTTTCACATTATATCAGCTTTTAGAAAATAAATTCATGAAAACATACCTCATGTATATATTTACAACTGTGACGCCTAACCAACCATTTTCAAGGATCTCATTTACATTTTCAGCAGTAACGAAATCTTGACTTTCCTCTTTGTATATATTCTTTTCGAAAGCAACTATATGACTACTACCACCTTTTAGCTTCGTATCCACATGAGTCTTCAATGCTAGTAAATGTGGATAGAGAATAGGTGGTGTTATTGTGCTTTTAGTAGCTTCTTGGGATTGATTGGTCGATCCTTTAGATGGTTTTGAGATGACGTTTGTCACCCCCTTCCCTTTCTCTATCTATAATAACATTCATTGGTTCAGAACCTTTTTTCATTAATTGTTAAAGGTTTAGATTGAAAAAAAAAGGAAATAAATACCTCTTTGTCTACATGTACTCTTACAAGTTGTGACGGCCATGTAATGAATGTCCCAGTAGACTTTTCGGCTGTATGAATATCATCGTCATCAAGTGGAATAGGTAGCTCTACATTTGGATCATGAGCTATAGTAATCGTCACTTTCAAATGATCTTCTGGAAGTGGTCTATTTTGCAGTGTGTCATCTAGGATGTTGAACACTGTAGCCCTCGCTACAAGGTGATAGGTGAGTGTTGATAGATATAAATCATAATCATTATCACACTGTAGAAGATCAGTATAGGAAAAGTATCAGTGTTTGTATGATTCACATTTCATGGGAACAATTATTAGAATATTGATTACCACGGCTAAGATAGCTCTTTGAGTGGAATGGCTCGCCTCAAAGCTGGTGGGGGTGGGGGGGGATCTTCACACGCTGGTTGTTCCTGAGTTATGTCTTCTCCTTTCTTCCCACCCATAAAAGTTTCTAGCAACTCTCTCTGCCATTGCAATCGTTCTTAAAGGGTTGCTAGTCTTTCACTCATTTTTTTCAATTTTTCATCTTTATCATCTGTTTTTTTTTATTCTCAAAATATACTCAGGGCGTCACCCCAAACCCCGCACCTCTGACACGACCGTATTGTTCTGGCTGGTTCAAAACCGTCGATAATAGGTCTGCATCCGCTACATGAGTAGCTGATTCCTGTGACTGTCAGATATAGGAAAATAACTAATTATTTTTATGTAATAGTAATTTAAAAAAAATCTTTTTATCGTCGTGTCATACTTACACATATTTCCCACACTTTTTGTGTGTTCTCATCTACTAGCTTCCCTTCCTTATTCACACATGCCTCCTTCCATAGCACATGATGTGGGATGGAAGTGTCTTTGGTTTTAGACTCATCAATCTACATATAAATATAGAAAGATAATTATGATGTTGTTTATTGGCACCTAACAATATTATTGTAAATTTAAAATACATACCATTTTCTTTTCTAGTGAAACGTACCCCATCCTTGCTTTACGATAGGGGTATGTTGGTTTTTATGCACGTTCCTTATTTTCAGTACAGAGTTTCTATTTCATAAGTGAAATATTGACAATCAAATTAATGAATACACGTATCCTCAAACAACGTATTATCACCCACAATGTACTTGAAACTTCTCATCCCCACGGCGGCCAATAAATTCACCCCATGCTTCTTGGGATATCATATGAGCATAGAAAATGGGTGGGTGCGGGTTTATTTTACCTTTGGAATCTTCCAGGTGACATCTTGTTAAAATAGTGTGAAAACCTCGATGAATCCTTCCTGCAAGCCTCAGTACATAATCCTTGTGTGAATCATCTACTATAAATGTACTCTGCAATAGATTGAGAAGAGTAAGACATTGTTTCATTATTTTATTTTCTAGTAAATTAAAGAAATAATATCATAATGTTACCATAATTTCTTCCCAGATCACAACCTTCAGCCTAGACACAACATGGTGCCATGAATCTATGTCAATCAGCACGCATTTCCGAGTGAAAACTCCCATGTAACTATTAAATATAGCCTTGTTGGGATTCACATGTTGGCCTCATGCATTCCATCCGACATCAAATTTGATTCCTTTGCTTTTCACCTTAAGAACTTTGGCTAACACCGTAAAACTATGACGCACCTGTGTTTTCTGCAACGTCAATCCTTCATTCCTGACCATTTCATCGATATCAACATCATCTATATGTTCATCTGAAATGGTAGCAATGGCATGTACTTATGGTTTTTGGACCTCAACACTAGGAGCAACAACAGGCTCAGAAACTTGTTGTTGCTCTGCACTGTGAGCAGTCGCAGTAGGAGCAGTAGCAGCTGCAGCAGCAGCAACTTGAGAGACTTGTTCAGCCTCAAGGTTAGGATCACCAGAACATGTAGAATTCATTATCTGCAAAATTGGTTGAATAGTTAATTTAGATTACATAAATTCAGTAATGATAAAATAATAACATGAGATAACAAGATCTATATTACAAACAAAATATAACCTGTTTATTGAACTCTCTTTCTTTTTTTCAAAGGCTGGAGGGATTTGACACCTCTATCGATTATCTAAATCCCTTCATTATGGTCTCCTTTAAAATACAAAACATCATATACATTGGACCCACTGTGAAATGGCTGCGACGTACCAATGAAAGTATCATCCTCAACTGAATTTTCATTGGACCCTTCAGTAGTTTTGGACGATAAAACCAAGAAGTACTAAATCTCAAAGGCATTCTATGGTTCCTCCCATGACATGATAGCTTTAACCTTTTCAGATCAACAGATATACCATGATCCATGACCACATGACCAAAGAAATTCACCTCCTGAATCTAGAATTGGAACTTTGAAAACTTGGAATAAAATTGGTGATTCCTCATGATGTCCAAAACTATTATCAAATTAGGTATATGATTATCTATAGTTTTAGAATAAACCATGATGTCATCCATAAATACCATAACAAAATAGTTGAGATACTAGTGGAAAATCTTATTCATCATCACCATAAATATATATGGAGTTTTGGTTCAGTCGAATGGCATAAAAAATACTCATAGTGGCTATACCTATGCTTAAATGAAGTCTTTGGAATATCAAACTCCTTGATCATGAGATGGTGTTAACCAAACTAAAGATCTATCTTAGAGAACCACTCCCCCCCCCCCTTTAGAAGATCAAATAAATCATAAATATAGGTCAATAGATACTTTTTATTGATCATAAACCGATTGAGATTCTGGTAATCAACACACAAGCGAAGGGTTCCAATGACCTTCTTGGTGAAAAACACCAGTTCTTCCCAAGGAAACACTAGGTTAAATAAAGAATTTGTAAACCAATTCATACCACTGATTATTTAGTTTCTTCAATTTAACTAGTTCTATATGGTAAGATAGAATAGATATTGGATTTGTACCCATCACCAGGTTGATAGAGAACTCCACCTCCCTCTCTAGTGGTAGACCAAAAAAGACTAAAGGAAAAACTTTTGGAAATTCCATAGATACTAGGGGAAGTTCACTATAATAGGATTCCTACTCCAGTTAAATAGCATAAAAGGATATCATCCCACTCAACTCTGGAAGAAGAGGTCTAGCTCGACTAGACCTCAGGTTTTATTCTCTATGGAAAACATGGAATTCCCCATCGGGGGCAGTGAAGGACACCCATTGATGATAATATTAAATCCAAGATTTATTAGAAACTAGCCAATCCATTCTGAGAATAACATATAGGGGAATCATTTTAATAACCAAAAAATATCATATGATATAAATCTCTGAAAAATAGAAAGCATGAGAGGGGAATCAGAGACCTTACTCCCTCTTTATCCAGAGAGATGTTACAATCTCTATCACATAAGCCATGAACTCTATTATAAGTTTCAATAGTTCTATATTGAGGTTTGATATGAAATAATTATGGGAACCAATATCAAATAAAACATAAACTAAAGAAAAAGAAATGGAAATGGTGCCTCTCACTATCACATGACCCACATCAGTTCCTACTGGATATTAATCCACTGCATGAAGTTTTTTCATTCCTAATACATGTTTTTAGGATCCCATCGTTATTGAATAATATTACTATGATTTGGTACCTCTCAATATTTATGATTCCATTCCACTACACAGGGTAGTAAAAACATTTAAACCCCTCTTAAAGTGGGTTTAATGTCTGTACGAGATGTAAATCATCAATGATTCCATGCAATAATGCTTTGAGTAATCAATCTTTCCACATTGCAAAAAGTCATTTGGCCTTTACTAGACACTACATATGATCTGGAGGAAGTTTTCTATAAAATACCACCACCACTATTTTCACTATGAGGCTCATTATACTTTCTATTCCACTAATAGGAACCACTAAAACTACCACTGGGAATATAAGTAACTCTAGTTAACCCTGACATAATAGTCATGCCAATTTCTTCCATCACATCCCTATCTAGAACATCAAAATTTTAGGTAAACTTTATCATAAATACTTGATATTGTATATCTTATTGAAGACCCATATAAAACCTCTGGGACTTGAGATTCTTGTTTGACACCACTTCAAGTGAAAACTGAGAAAGTTTAGCAAAATTATTAGTATATTGATTCAATGTCTAATAACCTTTGATGAGGTTGAGAAACTTCAAGGACTTACCCGATACCATCGAATCTAGATATAATTGCTCCGTAAAAAAATTATTGAATTATTCGAAATCTAAGAACCCATTTAACTTAACTATAAATATATCACCACTTTCACATACACATTCCAAGAATCATAATCACATAAGGATATCACCACTTTCACATTTTCACATTTTCACATGGATCCAATGATCGAAATCTCACACCAAAACCACTATTTTACACAAAAAGACACTTTCCATTTTACATGCACACTAAAACCATTTAGAAACACATTTCACACCACATTCAAAATTTATGAAACACATTTGGAAACACAAAAAGAAGAACACATATGAAATCCAACCATTTCCATGCGAAAATCCCCTTTCAAATTCATACTCACATAAAATCCATTTTATAACATGTTTCAAATCACATTCACAATTCAAAGACACATATCAAGTTCAAAAAAATACAACATGAAACAAAATTGAATTTATCTTATAAAATATACATTCAATACATTCAAACCATTAATGTGGATCTCAAAACCTTTCCAAAACATATTTCTCACCAAAAAAGTAATCCATAGAACACATTCACGAAACTAAGAAAGCATATCAAAATCATCTAATAATGTAAAATCATTGAATCACTTACCACACACTTGGAAACTTCCAGAGGTGGAGGTGCACAGGAGGAGCCACCAACCGAAGAGAAATGTAGGAGTCAGGTTCGCGGGGAGTAGGGTCGAGCGAAGAGGAGGAGAAGTAGGGTTTGCGGGGAGGAGGATCCGCTGAAGGGGTTTGAGGGGGAGGATTAGGAGAAGGGATAGCGGTGGAGGTCTGGAAACGTGAAGATCAGGGGCAGCAGAGGTCTGACAATGCGAAGATCAGGGGGGCGGTGGAGGGGAGTCGTAGGGTTACAGTACCGCGAGAGCTTTAGGTCACGATAAACCGAGGACACTGTGTGACCGATTTTATAAAATATGGGACTACAGTTTTATCAGCCCTAAAAAAGCGCTGATAAAGGCTACCTTTATCAGCGCTAAAAAAGTGCTGATAAATCCTTCCTGTATGAGTGCTAAAATTTTAGCGCTGATACATGCCTTCTTTATCAGCGCTGCTACATGCCTTCTTTATCAGCGCTTCTCTAGCGCTGATACATGCCTTCTTTATTAGCACTTCTCTAGTGCTGATAAAGGGTATCTTTATCAGCACTTTTTTAGTGTTGATAAAGGTTACCCTGTATCATCGCTGAAATTTCAGCACTGATACAGGGAATCATTATCAGCGATTTTCTAGTGCTGATAAAGAAGTCCTTTATCAGCGCTAGAAAAGTGCTGATACATATTCTCTGTATCAGCACTAAAATTTTAGCGCTGATATAGGGTTTCTTTATTAGCATTTTTTTCTTAGCGCCGATATAAGGTGGCGCTTCCCTTGCCCATTTTTGTAGTAGTGTAAGCTCACCTTGAGCTCACATCTTCTCTTGTTACTGTGTAGAAGATGATGATGACTCTCCACAATCTCCTCTCGAACTACACATTGACATCACAGCTGTAGGATAATAACTCTCAGGCATCGATCAAGAGCTGATACCAACAACTCATCATTTCCCGAAGGCATACCGGATCACCTTCAACTATGTTGCCTCATCAAATCTTGTTTCACTTGTCTGATCCTCAGTCTCGGCCTGACTCTAAATATCTATCTAATATTTTTTGGCCTCATATAACACATCCAATTTCAATTCAAAATTAAAATAATTAAAATATTATTTTCAGTTAATTTTAAAACTCAAAAAGAATAATACTGACCACAATTTGATGTTGGTGATCACCTCTAATCTCTCTAGTGACAGGATCGTTGTACATCCTCCTATAAATTTCAAACTCCATAATATTGGGATATTAATCTACCTATATGAAAATAAAATAAACAATTTAAATTTAAATTTATATAAATTAATTAAAAATGGTATTTACCATATTTTCCCAATGCGTACTGGATGTACAACTACCAGCTCAATGTGTCACCTCCTGTATCCCATGGTTTTGTCAAACTACTGATGATATCCTTTGATAAAAACAACTCATTTAGTGTGAACATAATCCATCACAAACCTGAGATAAAATTTAATCAGGTTGGTGGATGCAGTAAGACTCATCAAAATCTATGACTCCTACTTTCCTCATTGTTTTCCTCCTCAAACTGTGAAAAAACTGACAGAAACGATCATGAATACAACCCTCCCATGCCTTCCAGATAGAATCATACATGCTCTCATCGATGGGATACCATAAACCCAAAAAAAATTAATAATATCAAGTTATTAATTATATAAATTTTAAAATGAGTATTATTTATTTATGTACTTGCCAATGATCAAACATATGGTTCTAAACATCTATGGGAATCTGATCCCATATAACCCATGCTCTAGAAAAATAATTTCACAATACAGCAGTCCCTTATCCAATAGAAATATGTGAAAACTATGAAAAGAAAGAATAATTAACCAAAAAATTAATATATAAATAAATTAATGATAATTAATTAAAACTAAGTAAAATACACAAGTAAACACACCTTTGAATATATGGATTGAAGAGAAGATGTGGACGTCACTTAGGGATAGGGTTAGGAATCATCAATCTTGTAAGATCACAACCCCTCTGAGTCCTCGTTGCACCGCCAGTAATCTGAGGGTTAGATTATCCAACATCATGCTCGTCACTAGGAAGATCAGCACCCTACAACTTACAAAATAGATTTGAGTTCATCTGGAACACGAAATGATTATCATTATCAAATAGTTGAAAAAAACTATTATATATATATATATATATGTTATATATGCTTATAACCATCATTTAACTATTTAAATCTTCATCTCCATCCTCATCTTCATATATGATGGTGCCAATATCTTCATATTCCTCCTCAGTGTCATCAATTTTCATAGGAGATTCAGTTTCATTATCTCTTTTCATTTCAAATTCATTTTTTACATCAATAACATCATTGTCACTATCGACCCTTAACTGTGGTGTGTCATTATTTATATTCATGTCTCTTCATGGAAAAGATGGATTTGGAGTAGTGTCTTGAAAATTTTCAATTCCTTTCACTTCAATGAACCACATTCGCTTGGAATAAACTGATTTTCACAATATTTCATTTTTATTATGTTCCACCAATCACCCAACTCTCTTGAAGTAACACAGTAATTTTCATTATAAATTTGTTGTGTTTGATGAGCCAATAAAAATGGTTCATTTACTGCAAGGAGGATTTTATATTTAATATCAATGATTCCATGGCTTGGATGAACATGAAAGACTCTCTCAGTATCCAACCACTAACATTTAAATATCATTATGTAATTCTATCCCAAATAACATAGTTTAATAATTTCTTTCATCATGTCGTAAAAGTGAAATTTAATTTCTCTATGATGAAATACTCTCAAGAAAACACCACTATTCATTTTTTTATTCCCCATATGCATTTGTATGAAATCAAAAACCATTCACCACATATGCATTATAATATTTAACCATTTTGGATGGTGGGTTACTAAATACACACAATCGATTATCAATTTTATCATCATGTTGAGATACCTTAAAATTTGTAAAATAATTATCAATATAACAAGTAATAAATTTGTTTTGTATGTTAATCCATAAATAATTTATGTTACCAATCTTTGAAAACATTAAGAAAATTTATTTTTCCGGCCTTCTTAAAGAGAAGCTACTGTAATTTGTGGAAGTTGTTTCTTGATATGATTATCATATAACCAATAAATAAAATAATATTAATTTAATATAATAAATATTATAGAATAATTTATAGGAGAACTCACAATACAAATGGTTTCATTTCTTCACAGTTGATCAGAACATATGTATGAGCTCTATGATGTTCATCATTTGATATACATTGTTCATGAACTCCACCGAATCCATGTTTTGTCTAATTAAAAATTGATATGGAATGAGAAAAAAAACTATAATATCATACCTCCAAAGTAATATGAAGGTTAAAGGCCTACTTAAGGCCTCAACATGGAAGCAAAAAAATTCTTTTTTTCACAACTTGGAGTCATATATTCAATGATGGGGTTGGATGTATTCGGTTTCAATGAATATTTAATAGTTCAGGATCTCTTATCAAGTAACATTGAATCAGGATTCTAATCCAATCTATAAATGGACTTTTTGGACTTAACTTTGAAATTCAGGATTTTCTCCACTCTAAAGGATGTTTCTGAATTGTTATTAGACAAAGAATATGAGGCCCCACAAAGGTCTAAGACATGGTGAAGAGGTTGACACCCAAAGGGAAAAGGAAGATATCCTAGGAATTTGGGATCTATAATGACTTTTAGGAACTTAATTACTACATTTGGTTTATTTTCTTTTGATGTGGGAAATTTTTACATTGCCTGACCCATATCCTTCCTTACATGCTTTCTTTTTATTAATAAATTTGAGGTCATGGGTTTGGTTTCGAAATCCATGACCAAGTCATCTTGGTATAAATATATTTATAAATATTTTTATATAAATATAAATATATTTTTAAAATTATATATATTTAGTCTTCTTGAAATTTTAAATAGATCCAAAAGCACAGAGGTGTTTCGTGAGAAGTTTGGAAATGCTCATGCACCTTCCTCTATCACTGAGAATGGAAAGGCCTCAGCACTAGCTGAGGATCTGGGCCCTCAACCATTTGTGGACCCAACCCTAATAGATGATGATGGGATATTGTAACAACCCAAGACCTGGAGGAGGGGTCTTTATCCAAGAGGCAGAGGCGGTGGACTATCTTGGAGATGAATTTTCTTCTATTGTTTTCTTGAGCAACTATATGCTTTGTTTCTTATGGAAGTATCATCCCTAACTTTTTCTCCCCCTCCCTTGGTCTCTTTATTGTTATTTTATTTCTAATAAATTTTAGGATCATGGTTTTAACCCATGGTCCGTGTTGTTTGGGTATATTTAGATAATTATATATATATTTATTAATATATAATTATATATAATTACAAATATAATAAAAAAATATTACTTAAATATATTTATTATAATTTTATAATTATTTAAATAATTATTTAAATATATTTATTATAATTTTATAATTATTTAAATATATATTTATTTATTTATAATTTTATAAAAACTTTTTTAAAACATTATATATATATTTGAATTAATAAAAAATATATATTAATATATCGTATTTATATTAATTATATACATGTAATTTTTAATTAATGTGTATAAATAAACATTATTTTTTGAATATAAATATGATAATTTTATATATATTAATAATATTTTTTATTAAAAGTGTTTATTAGTGCTAAGAATAGTGTTAATAAAGATCAAACTTTATCAGTGCTAAAAAAAGCGTTAATAAAGGGTATACCTTTATGAGTGCTTTTTTAGTGCTGATAAACATTACCTTTATCATCATTTTCTGTTTAGCACTGATAAAAGTAGGCGTTACATAATGCGCAATCTGTGGAAGTGATATATATATATATATATACATATTTAAATACATATAAATATATATATATGCATATAAATACATATAAATATGTATATACACCCACATAATATATATAAATACATATATATATTCATAAATATACATATATATAAATATTATATATATATAAATGGATTTCAGGGTCATTTCTTTTTGGAGGGAATATAAATTTTGGTCCCGAAGCAGGGGTTGTTTTGTGAATTGGGATTCAGATTTAGAATTCAAGCATTGGAACATCTCAAGAAGATGTTTTTGGATATGGATTAAGTAGCATTATGAAATAGAAATGTTGGGGCGGGGCGTGTCAAACCTGTGTGGGCTTGAGATCGCAAAACCCCTCAAGTTAAATGAGTGGATTTATCAAGTATGCCCCGCCCCATTATGGATGCAGGAAAGCCCATGGGAAACCCACAATATTTATTATTATTATTGTATTTGTTAATTTTTACAATATTTAAAATGTTATAATATATTGGTATATATAAATTTGAGATAAATATATAAGAAAAAAATTAAAAACATAAAATTTGAGGGACCTCCAACTTCACGTGATGGTCAGTCAGTTAAAGATGACAGGCGAACTGTGGGTGAAGCCACTGAACTCCTCTGTTCCCATCAAGGACTGGTCTCGAAGTTTAGGGAATCGGTCACCAGCATGGATTCTAGGGTGGGAGATGTAGTATTTGAGGTCACCAAAATTTGGGGAAGGGGAAGCGGTGATGAAAGAGTTGTCGGCAATGAAGGTGGTGGAGGGAATGCAGGTGTGGACAGTCCATGAGTTTTAATGAGGGAGATTGAGGTGGGTAATGGAGGTAGAGGTGGACGACAGGGAGTGTGGAGTGGAAACGGTGAATTTGGAGGGTGTAGGTTAAGGCGGGTGATAGAATAGAGTGATGTGTGGGGTCTGGTTGTAGGAAGGCAGACAAAGCTAAGGTGAGTGGGGCATGGTGCATGAGTCATGGAACTTAAAACACTACATGTGTAGGTAGTAAAGAATGAGACTTCATAACTTGGAGTAGGACTAGGACTTTTTAATTTGAGTTGCATGCGGGAAAATTGGGATCATTCATATCATATGAGATTTTTTTAAATTTAAAATAGCCCACAGTCTCACCAGTATCCATGCAAGTTTACCTATATAGGTGGGATGCCCATGAGGGCTATTCATCCACTACCATAGATCATGCTTTAGCTGGCACTGGGATTCATTAGTGCTAAACAAAAAACACCCTTTATTATCACTTTTTTCAGCACTGATAAAGATCCATCTTTACAGGGGCTTTTCATAGTGTTGATAAAAACTTTTAATAAAAAATATTATTAATATATATATAATTGTCATATTTATATTCAAAAATTAATGTTTATTTATATAAATTAATTAAAAAATGCATGTATATAATTAATATAAATATGATATATTAATATATATTTTTTAATAATTCAAACAATTATATAAATATAAAAGATGTTTTATTAATAAGTGGTATATCTGAACTTATATATTTAACCAAGATGGTAAGAACCATGGTTCGAGAACCCATGGACCTGAAAAAATTATTAATAAAAATTATAGTGCAAAACAACGGGTTGCAACAAAAAGCGCAAACAAGCGCTCCAAAAAAAATAGAGAGCAAGACCTGCCAAACAATTCCATAATACAAAGCAAGCTTAACACCTATTACCAAAATTTAGTGCGCTACCACGACCTCGAGGATGACATCCCATATTCCATTTGGGAGCAACCCAAGGGCATTCACAATCAACCAAGCTTTTGGTAGCCCCTTCTATAGACCCACTTGCCTCTTGGTCTATGCTCTCCTCCGGGATACAGGGTTGTGTAACCTTTCCTGAAGGATACCTTTGGTCAGACTCTACCTCAGCTACAATAGTGCTTTCCTCTTGAATATCCAAAAATCCAATCCCATCAACATGCACCTTCCAGATTCCTTATCTGAATATGTCAACATTTTCATTGATAATTCCCTCATCAAAATGAAATACATGCTCATTAGCATACTCCCCTACAAAGACACATGGGTTTTGGTTGAAATAGTATTTCCTACAGAGACCATTTTATTTCGTACATCGGAACTCTCCTGGCCATCAAGGTACAACTGATCAAATTTCTCATTATTAATCAAATCAATCATCAAAAATAAATTTCCTTTTCCAAATGGGGTTCCACCAGTGGGTATAGAGTCCACTATTTTTCTAGAATCTGATATGCCATCTTGTTCTATTTTTTATCTGTGAATTCCTCAATAGACTACAAAATTTCTTCAGTGGAAACACCAATAGTATTTTCTAATCATGCAACAATATCACTTTCCATCCCACATAGAGTATTGGAACGAACCTATTTACTCTGAGGAGAAGAGGTAAAAAGTGAAGAGGAGTAAAACACCCCCTTAGAATTCGCAACAACAGAGTTCTCTATATTTGGAGAGCCTTTAAGATTATGATTCTTCTAATTTATAATCTATAAGTCATTCTTACCCTTATTATTCCCATCATTCAAGAATTTATCTCTAATAGAATCAAAAAATTCCATCACATCCTCAGATTCAGATGATACATTAATTTAAAGGGAGGATAGAGGTATCTATCCACCAGTACCCAAATCAGAATCACCACACATTTGGGTGTCATCAGCATTATCCTTCGACCTATCATTTGAGCCACTCAAATCCAGATTAGATCCCTTATCTTGGTTCTCAATTTCAACACATTTAGACAAATAATTAGCACTATAAGAACCAGTAACTACTTCAACAAAAGTAACTGAGGCATGGAATGTAAGAGATATCCTCTCATTCACAATCCAATAAGACCTGGTGGTGATTTTAGATAGTATAAGAACATCATTTTCATTTCTATAGAAAACATTTTGGATATAAAACTATCCTGCAATGGGCGCAATATGCCTGTCAACTGATAATTTCTTCCCATTATCAATGGGCACCTTAAAATTACAGCTATCAACATGGTGTCCATGTTTATTACTGTTAAAACATCTCATACCCCCAAAAAAATTATCCCTTACATGCTTGATACTCAAGCAATTGAAATAAAATTTAGGAATATATTCATACTCAATTTCAAGCTCAAACTTAAAATCACCAACAACCATATACACTATTTCAAAAAGAGTTGAACTAAGATCAAATTCAACAAAAAATCAAGCATAATACCCATACCTGGATATCTCGGTCTCCTTATAAAACTTAATCGGAGTTCCAAAAGCCAAAGCAGCAACCCGAAGAATATAGGGGTTTTAAAAACCCAATTCATACCTTTAATCTGAATCCATGATTTAATGATCAAATTATTGGCCTGAAAGGGATCAAACCATGGGTCCCTATCTTGAAATCTAAGCACCCCAAGTTTCAATTTGATAAATCCACAGCTCCATGCTTTCAATTTGAGATCTTGAGATGAGAAATTAATATGAAAATAGCCTACACCAATCAAAACAATATGTCATCCATCAAATCCCCATACTTAGAGAAATATCTTCTTCAAATCTTCAAGTTTCCAACCACGACTCTTTGATTGTAGGGTAAGCCACGCAATAATGGAGTGCTTATGAGCCTCAACCCACTCCTCAAAGAACCTAGTATTTTCTTCAAGAAAATTTAGGGCATTGTTCCTCGAGATGCAAGTGTGATCATTTGAAGAGTCATTATGAAGACCAGGAAAGAAACACTCACTGGCAATAAGACCAACCTGCGATGAATTTGAAACCTTTGGAATATCATGACTTTCCAGTTCCTCAGTTTCGAAAGATCCAGAAATCATATTAACCCTTACCGAGTCCTAATCTTCTCCACAGAGAGGGAGGTGAGGGTTTCCCTGACCTGATTCAGCATCGACCTTCATCAAAGGACCAATAAAAACATCTGATGGATTGAAGAACGCATCTGAAATTAGTAAAAAATGTATGTATATGTATGTATGTATATATAAGTTCACATGTACATGGTATGTACATATATATATATATATATATATATATATATATATATATATCTAACATGTGTACATGTGCATGTATAACATGTACTTAAATAGTTAATTATAAAATTATAAATATATATAATGTTTTAAAAAAAATATAAAATTATAAATAAATATATTTATTTATTTAAATAATTATAAAATTATAATAAATATATTTGAATAATAAATATACTTATTATATTTATAATTATATATACTTTTATATTAATATATATATATATAATTATATAATTTTATATAATTATATAAATATATTTGTAATTATATATAAATATTTATAATTATATATATGTATATATTAATAAATATATATATATATATATAATTATATAAATATATATAACTTTGTATAATTATATATATAGTTTTTGAGAGATGGGTGTCGGGGGAAAATTTGGGGTGGGGGGCATTTTTTTATGAAAATGGGTTACCGATTTTATTTTTTAGGAAAATGGGTCAGTGTAGCACCACTTGAATTGGCGCTAATGGCAAAAAACACCATAGCGCCACTTCAAGTGGCGCTAACCGGAAAACCGGTAATAATTGGTCAGCGCCACTTGAAGTGGTGTTGATACCTTTAGGATAAAAGGATCAGCGCCACTTGAAGTGGCGCTCATCCCTTATCCTTATGCCGATCAGCGCCACTTCAAGTGGCGCTGATCTCCACCCACAGCTATAAACCCCCCCCCTCCTCCTCTCCTCATTCCCTCCCCCCTCCTCCTCTCCTCATTCCCTCCACTCCACTCCTCTCCTCATTCTCCCTCTTCCCTCTCTTCATTATCCCTCCTCCCTCTCCCTCATCCTCATCCAACCGAAGATCTTTTTGCAAATTTAAAGTTCTGCAAATTCGAGGTAAGTTTTTATTTACATTTCTTTAATATTTTAAATTGTGTATTTAATTGTTTAGTTAATGTAATTAGATTATGGAATTTGTTTATTAATTTATTTTTTTACTTTATAGAATTAGTTTAAAACCTAATTATGTATTAGTAATTAATAATTAATTATAATAGTGAATGAATTATTTTTAAGTATCAAATTATTTAATTTTAATTTGTTATTTAATACATTCTAATTAGTTAATAGTAGTTAAATATTTGTAAGTAATTAAATAATTAATTGTAATTAGTTAATTAGTCAATTTTAATTAGTTAATTAATAGTAAGTATTTAAGTAATTGTAATTAGTTAATTGTAATTAGTAATTAGTTAATTTTAATTAGTTAATTGTAATTAGTAATTAGCTAATTGTAATTAGTAATTAGTTAATTGTAGTTAGTTAATTGTAATTAGTTAATTGTAATTAGTTAATTAGTTAATTGTAATTAGTTAATTAGTTAATTGTAAATAGTTAATTAGTTAATTGTAATTAGTTAATTAGTTAATTGTAATTAGTTAATTAGTTAATTGTAATTAGTTAATTAATGAATTCTAATTAGTTAATTAATGAATTCTAATTAGTTAATTAATGAATTCTAATTAGTTACTTAATGATTTATAATTAGTTACTTAATGATTTCTAATTAGTTAATTAATCATTTCTAATTAGGTAATTAATGACTTCTAATTAGTTAATTAATTAATAATAATTAGTGAATTAATTAATAATAATTAGTGAATTAAATAATAATTATTAGTGAATTAATTATTAATAATTAGTTAATTAATGATTTGCAATTTGGTAATTAATTAATTCTATTTAGTTAATTAATTATAATTAGTGAATTAATTAATTATAATTAGCTACTTAATGATTTCTAATTAGATAATTAATTAATTATAATTAGTTAATTAATTAATTATAATAGTAGTTAATTAATTATAATTAGAGAATTAATTAATTAAAATTAGTGAATTAATTAATTATAATTAGTGAATTAATTAATTATAATTAGTGAATTAATTAATTATAATTATTGAATTAATTAATTATAATTAGTGAATTAATTAATTATAATTGTTGAATTGATTTGTAATTTGGTAATTAATTAATTCTATTTAGTTAATTAATTATAATTAGTGAATTAATTAATTATAATTAGCTACTTAATGATTTCTAATTAGCTAATTAATGAATTATAATTAGTTAATTAATTAATTATAATAGTAGTTAATTAATTATAATTAGTGAATTAATTAATTATAATTAGTGAGTTAATTAATTATAATTAGTGAGTTAATTAATTATAATTAGTGAATTAATTAATTATAATTATTGAATTAATTAATTATAATTAGTGAATTAATTAATTATAATTATTGAATTAATTAATTATAATTAGTGAATTAATTAATTACAATTAGTGAATTAATTAATTCTAATTAGTGAAATAATTAATTCTAATTAGTGAAATAATTAATTCTAAGTAGTGAAATAATGATTTCTAAGTAGCTAATTAATGATTTCTAAGTAGCTAATTAATTAATTATAATTAGCTAATTAATTAATTGTAATTAGTGAAATAATTAATTGTAATTAGTGAATTAATTAATAAATTATATTTCAACTTAATTAGTCAATTATAAGTCGACTTAATTAATAAATTTTAATTAAGTATTCTAAGTAGCTAATTAATTAATTATAATTAGCTAATTAATTAATTGTAATTAGTGAAATAATTAATTGTAATTAGTGAATGAATTAATCAATTATATGTCAACTTAATTAATCAATTATAAGTCAACTTAATTAATCAATTCTAATTAGTTAATTAAGTATTCTAAGTAGCTAATTAATTAATTATAATTAGCTAATTAATTAATTGTAATTAGTGAAATAATTAATTGTAATTAGTGAATTAATTAATCAAGTATATGTCAACTTAATTAATCAATTATAAGTCAACTTAATTAATCAATTCTAAGTCAACTTAATTAATCAATTCTAATTAGTTAATTAAGTAGTTTTAATTAGGAAATTAATGAACACTAATTATGTAATTAATGAACAGTAATTAGGTAATTAACTAAATTTAAGTAGGTAGTTAATTAATTCTACTTAGGTAGTTAATTAAATCTACTTAGTTAGTTAATTAAATCTATTTAGGTAGTGAATAAAATGTAATTGGGTAATCAATGAAATCTAATTGGGTAATCAATGAAATACAATTGGTAGTTTAACTAATTAGTGAAGTAGTTTAACTAATTAGCGAAGTAGTTATAGTAATTAGTGAAGTAGTTATATTAAGAATTGTTTATATAATATATATTTGCATTCCATTCTAAGTATGATAATTTATTTAGTTTGTCATCTACCTTGACCTCAGTTTTTAATTGTAGTTATGAACTTGAATTTAGTAGTTTAATATATTTTTTACATATTAAGTGTTAGAGTTGTCATGAACTGAAATTCTTGCTTGAGTAAAGTATCCCCAGATAGAGGGGCTTTGGGTCGGACCACCTACTTTCCTGGAGGCTTGCCTTGTCTAGGAAAGTGAATGGGGTTGGCTATCTGTCGCTCTGGGCTTATTCATGTTGAGTTTTTCAAGTTCAGATAACTCTATGCTTTTACATGACGTGTTCATGTACCTCATCCATATGATGGATGTGGATATGTATGAATATGTTTGACTTACTATTTTTGGGTAAATAACACAAACTTGTGGGTTGTGTAAAGCGAGTTACACATCAATATGGTTTGAACATATTGATTTGGTGGAAGGACTGGGATTCCAACATAAATTACATAAATTCTAAAAGCATGCAAACATAATTAGATTGTTTGATCATATGTAATTAATAACGAAGGTTTATTTTAGATAAAAAAAGATGTCTGCTTATATTTATTGCAACGGACAAATAATTGAGACGGAACAAGGATGTAGTTATAGTATACAACCAGAATATGTTGTAATGCTTGGAGGCTGTACAACTTTGGGAACTCTTCAAAGGAAAATTCATCGAAAGTTGAAACTGACGAGTAACCAAGTGATAGAATCTATCATATACAGACATCTATAATATGTTGATAGATTTTGGCATGTGGCCTATCCGATAAATGATGATGAAGAATGGGAATATGTACTGTCATTGGTTAAGTTTCTACCTGCCAATCAAATGATGGAGTTGTATGTGACCATATCTACAATGGAGATCTCATCGACATTGGAAGTTGGGTCGTCACAATTTCACGAGACAATGTCATCTGCTCCTTTTAGAACACATCAAGAAGTTCCATCAACATTGGTACCATCATTTCCCTCGGCCACAATTTTAATACATAGTCCCCCACATACTATAGATGCGTTGGTTGATAATTTTGAGGACGATGACAATTTAGAAGAAGATGATGAAGAGGAAGCTGAAGATGAAGAGGAAGCACATGCGGAAGAACAACCAGTGCCTACTCATGGGAGGTTTAACCGACAGTTGAACCACCCCCCACCATTGAGTTCATGGTCGACGGAAGGCATGAATCGCTTTCCAGAATTCAATTGGTCAGTAATTACTCCTACTTCAGAATTTCCAGGAATCATTGGGGGCACAGATCGAGTGGCAGATGAAGGTGTTATGTATATTGGAAGAGAGTTTGACAGTAAAGATGCAATGAAAAATGTGATAAAACAATATCACATTGACAGACATTACTCTTATGTTGTAGAAGAGTCAAAAAGATATTATTATTTGATCTGTTGCGACAAATATGATTCGAACTATCAAATGTGTATGCGAGCTATAATTGATAACACTTTTCACAGCTGGCGCATCAAAAGATTTACTCCACACACATGTGTGAACCCAAGCTTGTCACAGGAACTTTCTTCATTAGATGTTGACTTTGTTTCAACAGTTATTGTTGAAATGATTAGAGCTTGTCAAGATGTTCCTGTTGTTCTTGTGATGGAGCAAATCAAACAACTTTTTGGGTATCAGATCTCTTATTGGAAGGCATGGGCAGCACATCAAAAGGCTATTGTGAAAGTGTATGGTGATTGGGATGACTCTTATCGAGTTTTACCACAACTTTTGGAACTTTTATGCCACAACAATCAAGTGATCTATCAGTTAAATACTATTGAATATGTTAACCAATATAACCAAGTTGACCAGTCAATGGTTGTTTTTGATAGATTGTTTTGGACATTTTTACCATGTGTGGCTGCTTTTAGGCATTGCAAGCAGTTTATACAAATAGATGGCACATTTCTTTATGGAAAGTATATAGGTACTTTATTGATTGTTTCCACACAAGATGGAAATAGAGCCCCTCTACCTTTGGCATTTGCAATTGTGTATAAAGAGAACTTCTCGTCATGGAGTTGGTTTCTCGCATGTCTTCGTGAGTTTGTTACGGGTGAGGAAGGGATTTGACTTATCTCAGATCGTCACCATGCAATCAAAGAGGCAGTACAATCTGAGGGACTTTCATGGATACCACCTTATGCCCATCATCGATACTGTATTCGACACATTGCTAGCAATTTACGAAAGAGATTCAAGAATGAGTCGATGAAGAAAGCAATCTTGAAAATTGGTATGAAAATCATTTTTTGTATTAACAAATCCTATCATAGTTATGATCATTATTTGTTCAGATTTTTTCTTGTATGATATCATACGAGCCTCAACAACAAAGAATGGAGGAGCGTCTTCAAGATATTAAAAGAGTTAATCCGGAAGTTTATGATTATATGATGCAAATTCCAAAACAGAAATGGTCGTTGGCATATGATGATGGGAGGAGATATGGTCATATGACTACCAACATCGTAGAATGCATAAATGGTGTTTTCAAGGGAGTTTGAAAATTACCAATCACAGGTAAATATGAATATTTAATTATATGTTGATCAGAAAAACATAATTATAATATACTATTAGTATAATGACTTAAATCTAAATTGTATGTTTGGTACAAGAGACCTTCTATCGTAGTGTCAAGTATTTTCTGGAATGGGGAAAGCAATCTGAAGAGGGCTTGAACAGAGGGATGCGTTATGGACACCATTTCCAACGCGATTTAGATATAGTTCTTCAGGAAGCTGCAACTTATCGTGTCACCGCATTTAATCGTCCAGAGAAACGATTTGAGGTCGCTGAGCCCGGTGATGTTGTGAATTGTAGCAATGGTCGGATCCAAATTGTTTTACTAGAGAAGCGTTACTGTGAATGTGGCAAGTTTCAAGCATTGAGATATCCTTGTGGCCATGTGATTGCAGCCTGTGGTTACGTACACGTATCTTGGGAGCAGTTTGTTGATCCAGTTTATCGACTTGACAGTATCAACTCATGCTACAATACTCCATGGATTCCAATCGGAGAATATTATAATTTTCAGCTCTCTAATGACACACCCACGCTTCTACCGAACATCAGTAGATTTCGACCTAAAGGGAGGCCAAATTCGACTCGTATTCGGAATGGGATGGATTGGCCTACTGAACAGGCACCTGGACGAAGGTGCAGCATATGCTGACAGGAGGGTCATACGAAGACACATTGCCCTAGACACATAGGGCAATCATCTAATGGTTAAAATGATTTTTGTACTCCATCAGTTACTGTAAACATATTGTACTTGTAATCAATATTTTTCCATCGATGAGTTTTGAAAGAATTCATAGTGAATATTTCATCATCATTTAAATAAGTGGTTGTTGTTTTAGAAAAACAACAAGAAATTTTAAAATATATAAAATATAAGATCGAGGATTTAACAAAATATGAGAATTATCTAGAGTGAATAATAGTGAAGAATAAATTGAGGATATAACAGAATATGAGACTACTATCCTAGAAAATGACAAATAAAGATATTCAAACATTATGCCCCTCTCATCCTTTTCTTCATAATTGTTAAATAGAGTGATGAACATAAATTATTGATATTCTTGAAAATTATTAAAACTTTATGCCCCTCGTTTTCAACCATGAGAATGTGTTTTCTCCAAAAAAAACATTGATTCATTCTGCAACATTGGCAATTCCCCTCTTTAGTCAACCTAGTGAAGAACCAACTATCATATATTCATTCGGAGGTCGTGAATATGTGACAGTTGGTTTTTTACTGGGTCGACTAAAGCTACGATGCAGAAGGAGGATGTTTTTTCAGGTCAACCATACATGGATCAAAGTTTTTTTCATATTCCTTCTAAACGATGTTGACTGAGCATATTGAGTTGGAGAATCAATCCAAAACATTATATGTTGAACATATCATTAATTCCTTTAATAATTTTGGTCAATTATTGTGACGTCGACATCTTTCAAAATCCAATGTCATCGTTGAATTTTGAAAACATTCAAAGTGAATATATCATCAACTTTATATGTTGAACATATCATAAATTCCTTTATATATTGAACATATCCTAAATTACTTACACGCTTCTTTCATACATTACATGATAAATTTCATACCTTAAATGATAAATTTCATGACTAACATGAAATTAATGTTTTACTATTTGTACAATCAGATGGAGCAGCCACTATTATCTGGTCAGGAGACACATGTGTCGCGTCTTGTGTTGGCGCGACGTCCTGTTCGACAGCTTGCTGTTCAGATAGCACATCATTTTCATCACGATGCACCCCCGACAGCTATTTCTCCATACCTTAGACGTGCGGGGATTTTATGGAGTCTCTATGTTTGACTTCAAAACTATTGATCATCATTTGATTGCAGAATTGGTTGAGAGATGGCGGCCAGAGACACACACTTTTCATCTTCCGGAGGGGGAGATGACCATTACTTTAGAGGACGTCATCTACATGCTTGGTTTGCCCATCCATGGACAGACAGTTACGGGTGCCACTAGTGGCAACTGGGCTGTCTTCATACAGCGACTATTAGGCATTGATGTCATTGGCATACGAGGTGTCCTCGTGGGTTCGCGATTGCGCATGGCATGGCTTGATGATCATTTCGCTGTCATTCCTGATGAAGCAGACGAGGAGACGCTCATTAGGCATACATGTGCATATATTTTGCGACTACTCGGAGGCATGTTATGCGTCGACTACTCCACCCTTTTGGTACAGATTATGTACCTCCCATTACTTGAGGATCTTGATCATACAGCTATATACAGTTGGGGATCCGCTATATTAGCACATCTGTACAGATCCCTTTGTACCAGTTGTCAGGAAGATGCACATTAGATTGCTGGTTGTATGGATTTAGTATAGATGTGGGCCTGGGAGCGTTTTCCATGCATCGCTCCTCGAGCTATCGCACCTCTTGCAGCAGAGCTATTTCAGGATTGTCCTCGTGGACGATGGTATGTTTACTTCATTACTTTCATTTATTTAGTACTTCTGTTTTTTTATCAACTTACTGTGTATTACTATTTTGTATCCAGGTGGAGTCAGTCTCAGAAGCATGCACACACACCGAGACATAGTGTGCACAGCTTTCGACCATACCGCATAGCTATGATTGGAGATCGTGCTGCAGTGGTGCCACTCATCCACTTCCATATCATTGAGTGGCACCAGCCCGATCGGGTCATGCGCCAGTTCGGTTATATACAGCATATCCCGATGGCACCAGGACAACCAGAGGGGTTGCATTCGATTGTACTTACAGGTAGACAGTCGACGAACTGGCAGCAGTTTCATGCATCTCATATTGAGTTGTGGGACGCGCGTGCCCGATATGGTATTTCTCGATATGGATATCCCACAGCACAGTATCAGTTATCTGCCCAGGGGGATTATGCAAATTGGTATCGACGTCATACCATCATGCATCTTACACATCAGGGGATTGGCATTCAGCAGATGGTAAACTTATTAAGATATATTATATTTGTTTAACTCTTTTATGGTATTAATTTGAATGTCATTTCATTTTCAGACAGACAGCATTGATCATCTTGCACATATCACACATCCTCAGGAGGAGGCATATATTAGACGTGATGTAGTTCATCGAGATGTTTTGTCTCTCTACAACCATCTCCGGATGATACGAGACAGTTTTTATGATGAGGAGCCATAGGTATATCCTGATCCATATCCTCCAGCTGGAGCTCCTGAGGGTGAGGGTGATGATGTGCCTGTTATGCCTGCTGATGACGATGTACCGCCACCACCGCCTCCAGCTGAGAGACGGAGACGAGGACCTCGGTAGGGGAAGAGGCAGCAAGATAGACATCCAAGAGCACCTCCTGCAGATGTGGCAGCACCACATAGAGATGATCATGCCCAGATTATTTATGAGGTTGCACAGCAGGGAGACGTTTATAGACCACATCTATCATCTCCGATGACTACTATGGACTACGAGCTGGATCAGGTGACACAGCTTGTGGCAGCCCCCTCTCCTCCCGGCAAGGACTTCTTCAGTATGCCATTTCTAACATTTTTAGGAGTTTCAGGACCATATGGATTGACGCATGATTTTGGGCTGTCATCCACGTATGATTTTGGGTAGTCATCCATGCATGATTTTGGTCAGCCCTCTACACAGCATCATGAGGAGGCACCGGATGCACCAGTAGCAGAGGATCCCGTTGATAGGACACCGGAGCGACACGTACGTCGAACACGGGGAGGACATGAGATTCAGACTCCACGTTGTGGTACCGTGGGGCATCGATGTTGATTTATTCAGATTCCATGATATATATGTTAAAAACCCTCTTTATTTAGATAAATGAATGTTATTTAGACATATAATTAGAAAATAAAATAGATAGTATATACAAAATAATATAAATGAAACTTTAAAAATTGATTAAACATATAAGAAATACTCGAAAACAACATAAAACATGGATTAAACATATAATAAATAGTTGAAAACAAAAGGATCTTCCAAAAAAATTGTTAGTGAAAAGTAATCTATAAGCTTTCAAAACCGCCTACTTGAAACTTAAAAATGGTTCAAGTACATGACTTTGAAAGACTATAAAATATATACTATGAAATGAATAAAAAAAAGAAACTTTAAACATATAAAAAATAGTTAAAAAAGGAATTTCATAAAAAACGTCGATGATAACTATTTTTTAAGAAATCAGACACTTATTTGAAACTTAAAAATGTTTCAAATACTTGTCTTTGAAAGACTATAATAGATAAACTATAACACCGATATAGATTATATTTTAATCATTGATTAAACATATAATAAATATTTTAAAACAGAATTAATTTAATGAAAAATGTTGATAAAAAATAATTTATAAGCTTTCAATTTGAAAGACTATAAAACATAAACTATTACACGGATATAACTGAAACATTAAACATTGATGAAACATATAATAAATAGTTGAAAACAAAATGAATTTCCAAAAAAATGTTAGTGAAAGATATCATTAATTATTAAATTTAAAATAGAGAACTTTAAAACAGTAGAAGGGTTTTAGATAAAACAGTAAGTGTGTCTTCCTCCACTCTCACTCGGAGGTTTACCATGGACGTCTCTCCTTCGTTGAACGGTACGAACCCAGGGGCGTCAGAATTGGGGGGTTAATTTGGATATGTGACTGATATTTCGGTAAAAATGGGGGCCTATCCAGATTTAATGAAACTGAATTGAACAGTTAAGATGCATGTAAGACACTGTGGTGGTGTTCCCCCCAAAACGAAAGGCGGCTTCAACCTTTCTTGATATCCAGTATAGATTTTGATATCCAATTCACTACAACAAATACCAGAACCTCCACATAAACACACCACTTGGAGTGGCGCTAAAGGCACCCATTTCCCTAAATAATTTCTAGCCTACCCCATTATAATAAAAAAAACCCTCACCTAAATCCACTGGCGTCGGGAGCGTTTCTCTCCCAAATATGGCGATTAGGGTTTCCATACCACCCGCTGCTAGAGTCGTCTGTCACACTGCTGGAGGATTTGCAGTCTATCACCACTGGAGTTTTAGTTCCGTGTCGTTGGAGTTGCTCACGCTTCCGCTGATGTTCCAAATCCATCGTGCTACTGGAGCTCAGATTTGTCACGCCGCTGAAGTTTGGATCACCACTGGAATTCAGATCTGTCACCAAAGTTGTAGATCTCATGATGTGGTTGGGTTGTAGATCTATCACACTCCCCACACCGCCACTGCCTGATATGGCCAAGTCTGCACACATTCTTTATCTATGGTGTCATGAACTAGCTCTCTGAAAGTCGGCCTTCTCATGGATCTGAGGAGTTTTGACTCACACATATATAGCATGTCTGCGATTCATGCCGCTAACTCACCCAAGGCTCCCTTTGTCCCTGATAAGCCACCATCGAAGGCGGTGGTGGCGCCAGCAGCGGCCCTAGTGACTTTTTTCTTGGTTGGAAATAGCGAATCCAAATAGGGTGTTCCGCCTTCCATTGGTGCATTTTTTAGCGCCTTCTCTCCCTACAAAGAGTCTATTGTTTGGGGCGATTCGTCGAAAAGGAAGTATTGCACATGTTAGTGATGATGGTGATGCGGTCTTCGTACACCTGAATCTTGGTAATCACTCGATTATTATAGTGGCGCTTCTATCGGCAATTTGGGGATTTAGCAACCGGAGGTGTGTTTCATTTAGTAGGGGATTTTTCACATCCTCTTCTCCATTGATGATCTAAAGATGCATGAACGGGGGTATGGTTTGATTTCAATCAAATCTGACATCTTGAATCTCCCTAAATGAGATATGAATTTTCACACATTGGAGGTATGTTGATCATCTTATCAACTGTGGGTGAAATTTTTTGGTTTAAACCGGCTGTTGTGGCATTCAAAGATCCTGTATGAAATTTCTCTTGTTATTGCAGTTCCTATTAAATTAGACAGAGACCGAGCTAGCTTGTTTTGTACACTACGCTCTATTTCTGGTTGAGGTTGAGTTAAGCTCCACCATGACTGATTATTTTTTTTCTCTCCTCTGATCTTGAGGAGATTGAGTTGAGAGTAATATGATAAGGCCCCAAAGTTCTATTTGAATTGAAAATTTATTGGTCATGACTTATTGAATTGAAAAAGAGAAGTTTTTTTCATATTGTTCAACTCATGGGCATGTTGAAAATAATTGTAATAAGAAGGTTTGGCCTATGAAGGCATCTACTTGGGATAATAGTGCATATGTGATTGATGATGGGATTCCAGGGGAATTCAAGTAATTTTTCCTCACACCATGGTGCTTATTTGAATATGATTAATGGTGGGAAGTATTTTTATTCCTTAATGGGGAAGAAAACATGGGTTGATATTGTTGCAGAAGAGGTCAATCCAACAATGAAGCCTATTGTGCATGCACTTTATGGGAAAGAGGTGGGTTTTATCCCTATTTCAAAGAATATGGATACTAATGACATAATAAAGTTGGAGAATGTTGATGACACAGGAGAGACAGAGCATGTTGTTATTACTACGAATTTCGATGATTTGGAGTAGCATGAAAATGCTATTCAAGATGAAGTGGATAATGAATTGATCCAAGAACAAGATTTGACTTCCTCTATGTGGAAGGAAAAAAACTAAATTGGTATTGGCTTCCCACTTCCTGCTAAGAAGAATGTAGTGAGTATCATTGCCTCAGACCCTAGACAATCCCCTTCATAGAATAGGGGTTTGATGCAGGTCACCTCTAATATGCTCAATATGATCCAACAACAAGGAGATGAAGGGGTGTCACATAAATTACACTCTTATTATCCTACTTTGGAGTCCCGTGTGCAGACATCATCAATTATTGGTACCTCCAATGAAGATGAATCCCTTAATGTCAAGGAGTATACCCTCATGGAGAAAGTCGCTTCTGATTTGGAGAGGAAAGAGTTGGGGGATATTGGCAACAAGTTAAGACTTTGCAGTGGGGTCAACATCCAAAAAATTGTGGTCGAGAACATGGTTGTGAGGGTGGTGCCTAAGGGCATGGAAAAAATGTGTTCACTGGGTCTTCTTCAAAGGGACTCACTCTGGAGCAGAAAAATATCAAAGATAAGTATACTGTGCTTTTCAATGAGGTGAATTCACAGTCAGAGTGAGAATTTGTTGATGATATCTCTAATCATGATTATGTGGATGGTTCTAATCCTCTTCATTTTGGATGAGGGCTTGTCTCCTTGTTTGATCTTATAATTATATATAATTATATAAATATATTTATAATTATATATAAATACTTTTTAAATACATTTATTTATAATTATAATCATAGATAAATAAATATATATTTAAATAATTATAAAATTATAATAAATATATTTAAATAAAAATATATTTGTTATACTTATAATCATGAATGGGGGAGGGAGACAAATGTTGTACCATTGTGAGTGAGGAAGAACCCCGATGTCGCCTATTGCTGTTGAGGATGAAGAAGGTTGCACCAAGCCAATCTGTCACTGATACACTGGAGAAACCAAGTCATGTCATCGGTTTTAGGATGCACCAATGATGTCAACACTCTAAAAGTCTTATGGTAAGGGGATTTCATTTTCTAAGGCCCTAAACGAGAATTTTTCTTTGGAAGGAAATCTAGAGATGTAGACTTCGATTGCATCTC
This sequence comes from Viscum album, assembly GCA_963277665.1. Lineage (NCBI taxonomy): Eukaryota > Viridiplantae > Streptophyta > Magnoliopsida > Santalales > Viscaceae > Viscum > Viscum album. The sequence goes on along the minus strand of OY728146.1, from coordinate 633,331,634 downwards.
GAATATCAAAATATGAGGATTGTAAGATCTTTATTTTTGTTAATGCAGAAGCTTTCAAGGAATGCTTGTATTCCTATCAATTCTCCCTGATTGTAAGGTTTATACTTGATAAGGGTGATAAACCCCCAATGGTAGATGAACTAAAACTCAAATTGAATCAAATATGGGGTTTTGAAGGCTAGAGGATCATCCCCATTGGAAAGGGGTGTTTTCATATAATATTTAAATCTAATACCCATAAATCCACAGCATGGGTGTCTAGATTTTATACCATGAATCCAGAAACTCTGTACATTTTAGAATGGCATCTTAGTTTCAACCCTCTTCACCAGAAGCATTTTAATTCTCAGGTATGGATTCAGCTTTATGGCCTTAATTAGGTATTATGGCATCCTAATATTTTGAAATACATTACATCATGCATTGGTTCACCTCTCAATTTTGATTAAAATACCATTCAAGGAAATTTTGGATATTATTATCATGTATTGATTGATATTGATTTCTTGAATCCTATTCCTGATAGTGTCACTCTTATCATGAATGTTGAAAGAATTAAAGTTGAGTTTTAATAAGAGTACTCGCCTTCCTTCTATAGTTTTTGAAAGCTTGTTTAACATGAGATTTTCAATTATTGGCAGGTTTAGAGGATGAATTCCAAGTATTCCAAGGGAATAGGGTGGAAATTGGTTGATAAAGGAGGGGTGGTCTCATCTAATGATAATTCTAAGGAAGGAAATTTAGGTCCCTCCAATGAAGGCCATATAGAGGGTATGGGAATTGATAAGAATGTTCAGGTGGGCCAGTCAGCTCTATAGCAGGAAGTCCCTAATGAAAACATGGGTGATTATTTAATCCCTACTGGCACTATGGGACTTTTTAGGGTGGCCTCTGTTGGTATTACTCAATTAATTGAGGGAATTCCCTCTGAGTTTGTCCTAGATGAGGTGAAGAGTCACAAATTATGGGCTTGTGTTGTGCAAGAGGCATTTGGTGTTCAAAGTCTCAATGTAGTTAACTCTATGGATCACTGATCTAATTAAGTTGTGGACAAGTATAAGGAATATCTAGGTACCACAAGGTTATTTCTCAATGTTTCCTTGGTGGATCAGGTGGTAGTGGATGTACCTATTAAGGTCTTAATGGATGATCACTACATTGATCAAGCAACTGAATTGAATCTTTCTAACCAGCAAGTTTTCTAGGAGTAGTATATTTCCTCATAGGTATGTAAAGGTAATTAAAAAATAGTGAATAAAGAGGGTTTCCAATTGGTCATTCCATGAAAATTAAAATCACATGATCCTGGTTCTGAGTTGGTTTAGATATCTTCTTATCAGATTCAAATTAATAAAATGAACCCTTTACAAGTGGAATATCCAAATAACATTCCTTCATGCGGGAGTTCTGATGATTGTGAGAATGTGGGGTGGTCTTATCCATCCCAGTTTTAAGATCTAACTAAAAAATCATATGCCTCTTTTGGAAAGGCTATAGCTGAAGAATGTGATGTTTCACGAGCTAAACACTCTAGTATTACACCTCCTGAGGAACAGGAATATGAAAGACCCACTGAAGGTCTCAGTAAGGAAGAGGAAGAGTGGTTTTTCTCACAACTAGAATCCATTTATTCCATGATGGAGCCAGGAACTTTTTATCTTCAATTCTATTTAGCATTTAAAAAGGTATTGTAAATTATCATTAAAGGTGTATTCCAATCAAATTTGAAGATGGACTTTCGAGATTTACCTTGGAAATCTAAGATTTACTACAATTTGGAGTATCCCTCTGATTTTTCATCAGATGAGGAATATACACCCCCACAAAGGGACAATATATGGAGAAGATGGAGATATCCAAGAGGAAGAGGAAGGAACATGGGATCTAGAGGGACTTATAGGAATTGAAGGCATGTTTTCAGTTTCTTCTCTTTGATGTGGTAATTTTGTACCTTTCTTGAACCATCTCTCTCCTTGTATGTTTTTTATGTATATTAGGTGCTTTGGGGTATAATTACATTAAACACACACACACCGCACACACAGGCCAGAAAGGTATGCTATAGCCCCCCAAGGTATAGCCCACCCATCAAGCATTATTTATTCAGTACATGGCCCGAAGGCCTAGTGGGCATGAAACCCATTACATGGCCCAAAGTACCACAAACTAGCCCGAAGGGCTAGTGCAACATCATGGCTATATCCTACTACTTGCATCATCAGGCCCATGTCATTCTTGCGTTACCACCTATTTGTGTCATGCATGTGTCACTGCATGTATGCATCATGCTTGTGTCACCATCTGCCTGTGTCATGACTGCATCACAGCCTCCCGGTGGAAATTCACTCCCACCCAGATTTGAACTTGGGTCTAATGCAAGATTATAGGGATCCTTTTACCACTCATGCAAGTCCCCAACTGCAAAACGTGTTTAAGTGTAATGCTCGCCTCCCACTAGGGGACCCAGCTAGTCCCAAAGCATGTTGCACATTCCCCAACTAATAAAATGGCGTTGAATCGCCCTATGCACAATATGCACAATGTCTGATTTTGGTGGGACTTAAGCCTACACCAGTTCACACATAGAGAGGGGTATAACCAGCGGGTACCACTTGGTTAACACCTCATAAGCACCTTGTATGCCTTTTGGTTTTTAATAAATTTGGAGTCATGCTTTTGGCCTCCAAACCCATGTTTGTGCCATTTTGGTTATAATTATATATATTTATATATATATATAATTAAAAAATTATAATAAATACATTTAAATAATAAATATATTTATTGTATTTATAATAATAAATATTTATTTATTTATTTAAATAATTATAAAATTATAATAAATATATTTTTATTATTTTTATTTTTATTTTTAATTATATTTATAAATAAATATTTATAATTATTTATTTACAATTATATAAATTTAATTTTTTTAATTATATTTATTATATTATTAAAACCATGTCTTTATTGGTGCTTTTTTAGCACTGATAAAGAGTAGTTTTATTAGGGCTTATTATTTTAGCGATGATAAAACTACTCTATCAATTCTTTTTTGAAATTGATGATAAAAGCCTTACTTGGTCTTTTAAAAAGAATGATAACAAAGTATCCTCGCTCGCACTGTTCAAGCTCTCACAAAACCCAATTTTTTTTCTGCTCTCGCTCTTCATTGATCTTCTCGATAAATCGATCCTCTCAAAATCTAAGTTGTGTGCCAATTTATTTTGTTAGCATCTGAATATCCATTGTTCACCACTAGACACCACCCTACTCCCATCGTAACACGAGCATGCTGAATTTTCCTTGATAATCTAGGTTTAATGCTCAAAACACACCGATAAAATTCCAATCTAGCTGACTCAAGTGTCATGAGATCTTACTCATTCTAAACCTCAAGTTTTCAAAAACAGTTGTTTTGAGTCTTGAGTTTTGAGTTTTCCTTATCTGTTTTTGGTGTACTTGAATTTATATTGATGGTTATTTCTCTTCAGTTAATGATTATTTGTGTTTTTGATAAATCTATTCATGTTTTAGGGTGAAGTGGGAGTTAAACCAGTGACACATGGTGATCTCGTAGAGTTTGGAAAACCTTGTGGAACTTTTATACACAGTTCTGAGTGGATCCATGTAACAGTAATGTGATTGGAACATGGCTTTCCAACCATGTGGCCTAGTCAATTGCAGTCACTAATTATCCTCGGATTTTGTGTTAGATTTTCATTGTTTCCAAAAAAATTGGATTATAGAATGATCATGTTATTTAAGTGGTGCATAATTTTAAAATTTTGAAAGATTAGTTCAAAATGGAAAGGGATTGATTTTGAAAATAGTGAGTGAGTTTTATAATGCAGTTTGAAAATGAATTCGGTGTTTGATTTTCCAACAAATCTTTTTTAATGGGTAAACATTTTGTTAAAAAATGATTTTAAATAAAGGGTAACATGATTTTTAGTATTGAAAATCATTTATAAAACTAATAAAATGTGTCACAATGATTTATTAAGAAAATATTCATCAGTTTTTTATAATTTAAATGTGATTTTAAGGGTAAATGATTGGTTTTAAAGTTAATGAATTGTATTTTTATGATGTTTCAGAATGATGATGTTATTTTGGATTTCAATGATGATCTCAATAAAGGATCTTTTAAAATTCACATTGAATTTAAAATGGAGTTTTGTGATTTGAAATTAGAGTGAATAGATTCAAACAGTTTAAAAAGTAAAACTTCGAATTGTTTAGAGCTTATGAATTAATAATTATTTTGAATTTATATTTGTTTTGAATTAATAAATTTTAATTAATAATGATTTTTAATTAATCATTTTTAATTAATAATTATTTTTAATTGATATTTTTTATTATCTTGAATTGGTAATTTTGAATTAATAAATTATATAAATAATTTATAAATAATTTTGATTACCTTAAATTGATAATTTTTATTATGTGTATATAAATAATTCTTCTTATGTTTGTATAAATAATTTTGATTATAAATAATTATTTGTATATAGATAATTTTTTTATGTGTATATAAATATTTTTTTCAATGTAATTTTTAAATAATAATAACAAAAAATTATAAATATATTTTCAAATATATATTTAATATATTTATATGTATATATATATATATATATATTTATTTATATATATAATTATAAATTTATTTTATAAATCTATATATTTATGAATTTATTTTTATATAATTACATATATAAATAAATATATTTATAAATATATATATAATTATATAAATATGTTTATAAATATATATATTTATAATAATATAAATATTTTTTAATATATATATATAATAAATATATATTTATTTAAAAATCCAAGGTACTATTTAAAATTATAATATTTTTTATTTGGAATAATCAAGTATTCGAAAACTATATTTTTAATAAGGGTTATTTTTTCATATTTCCAAAACATTTATTTTATTTTCTTTTAAAAAATGTCACAAAACAAGATGGAGAGAAATTAAAATCATTTATTTTATTTTAATAAATTTCATATCAAAACAAAATGAAGATAAATTAAAATTACAATCATTGCTTTGTTTAATTTTTTTTAAAATTTGTATTAATATATTTGTCTTAGCTTAAAGTTTATCTATTATTGTTGTCTTGAAATTATAATGATATATTAAAATCAAGTTTTTGATCACTTGTGATCTATTTCTCCCCCTCGAACATATTTTTTTGTTTTTAATTTTCCCAAATGGTTTGAAAACCTGCACGTAAGCGATCTTATTTTTCATCAACCTACCTTGCTGATTCTTCACTCAATATCTCTTTCCTCAAGCCACTGTTGGATCATGATTTCCCTCAACTTCGCATTCATTTTCACTCATTCATCATTATTTCTCAATCTGATTGCATGGAGATCCTAGTTGTGCACTAAAAAAACCTTGCCCACTTATCATGTAAGGCAGTGAATCAAAATGATAAGTAGGCAAAGTTTTTGCAGTGCACAGTTGGTAATCAGCTTCAAGTTTCAAGTATCCCTCATGATCCCATGTTCCACTCAATCTCTCTTACCTCGATCCATTATTGGTCCACACTCTCCCTCACCTTCATGGTCATTTTCACCCATTCATCATTATTTTTCACTCTGATTGCATGCAACTGCTAGTTGTACTCCGCAAAAATAATTCCCACTTATCGTGTAAGGTGGTGACTGTAAATGATAAGTAGAAAGTGTTTTTACGATGCATATCTAGTAATCAGATCCATATTCCAAGTATCCCTCTTCTCCCATGGATTAAAATCAATCAAATCTACCCATTTTCTTCCAAGTATCGCTCATAATCCCATGGATTAAAACCAAAATATCTTTTTAAAACATGTCATTACCTTATGTATTTTATTTTTAGTGACTATTAGATTATCATATTACAATATTGGTTTCTTTTTAGGAAACCAAAATTTGGAAAGTATATTGTTCTAAATGTTGAGAGAGAAAATTTTAAATATGAACAATTATAGTTTTTTTATAAAAATAGTTATCTAGAGTTAAGATAGAGAGATAGTTTTGAATTCTTGTATTAAATGTTATATATTGATCACCTCTATATTTTGTTTTAATAGGGGATTAGTCTTTCTTGGGACCTGAATTAGTGTAAGATATAGTGTATTAGGATCATATAATATAGAAAATATTAATGATAACCCAAATTAGTAATATCATAACCCTTAACAAACCAATTTATGTCTTTAAAATCATAACCATTAATAATATTACCTTACACAAATATTTTAATCATAAGATGAACTTTTTTATGAAATGGTTTTTAATATTTATTTATTTTGTTAAATATTAATATTAAAAAATCAAATAGTATGGATATGAATCGAAAATGGATGGATTCCATTGACAAAAGAGTATGAGGATGGGGTGAAAAAGTTTATCAATTTTGAAAAATATCATGTATACGACCCTTCTCAAATCCTTTATTCATGTTTATGCTATTCTTATTCAAGACTAATTAGTACATAGTAGTTTTAAAAACACCTGATCTATTATAGAATAGATCAAAGCTATAAATGTTGGACTAAATATGGTGAAAAACTAAATGTAACTAGTGACTAGGATAAGACTACTTTTTATGGATCATCAGATATTATTAAAATTGTGGATAATGATGAAGAATGTATCAAGGATGTGATTATAATTGAAAACAATGATGAATATTGTATTGAGGAAAGGAAAATGAAATTTGAAGGAGAAATTTTTGATTTTCCAAAATTGTTTGAGAAGTTAAATATTTGTGAAAATATTCCATTGTATGTTGGTTGTACTAAATATACAACATTGTTAGCCACACTGAAGTTGTATAATTTAAAAGATAGAAATGGATGGAGTGAAAAATGTTTTACTAAATTACTGTCTCTATTTAATGATATTATCCTATATTATAATGAGCTTGATTTACAAACATATAACTCTAAAATAATGATATTATGAATGGGTATGGTCTCTGAAAGAATACATGCATGTCCAAATGACTGTATATTGTTTCTTAAGAACCACAAATCACTTAAAAAATGACCAAAGTGTGGTTATTACTAATAAAATAATGATGAATCAAGTCCTAATAAAGTTTCATGGTACTTCCCAATAATCCAAACGTTTAGGAACCTATATGTAAGTGATGAGATTGTAAGATAATTGATGTGGCACACAGATACAAGAAATAAATATGGGAAACTTCTTCACCCGACAGAATCTCCTCAGTAGAAAAAAATTAATCATGAGTATCCGTAATTTTGAAATGATATGAGAAACCTTCATTTTGTGCTATCTATAGATGGATTGAATCATTTTGGTTTTCAAAGAAGCACTCACAGTACATGGCTGATTATGTTGGTAAATTATAATTTTCCACTTTGGTTATGCATGAAACAAAAATACATTAGGTTATCTCTGATTATATCAGGTCCAAAACAACTAGGTAATGATATTGATGTTTATTTGGATCCATTGATCAAATATTTTAAATTATTGTAGGATTCAGGAGTTACATTATATTATACTTATATAAATGAATATTTCACATTGAGTTCCATGTTATTTATGATTATAAATGACTTTTATGCTTGTAGAATTTTTTTAGGATATATAATTAAAGGAACTCAAGGGTGTACCATTTGTTAACAAGGTACACAGTCAATTAGGTTGAAACATTAATTGAAGTCTGTGTTTCTAGGATATTATGGATTTCTACCCCAACAACATAAGTATAGATATTGGATGACATCATTTGATGAGAGTTCAGAAGAATGTAAAACTCCATATCCACTAATAGGTGATCAACTATTTGAGAAAGTAAAAGTTATGGACACTAATTTTGGTAAAACCTTTTTAAAAAATCTTATGAAAACTAGTTGTAAAAGGAGATTAGTATTTTTTGAATTACCATACTGGAATTTTTTGTATGTTATTAATTTTCTTGATGTCATGCATGTAGAAAAAAATGTATGTGATAGTGTCATTGATGTGTTACAAAATGCACCTATAAAACAAAGGATGAAATTAAGTCTAGGATGGACATGATTAACCAGGGAGTACGTGAAGAGTTAGCTCTAGTGAATGGTGAAAAATGGAATTTTCTTCTTCCAGCTACTTACACTCTTTCCAAACAAGAGATGTATTAATTTTTTAACTTCTTGAATGATGTAAAGGTTCCAAATGTGTATTCATCAAATATCAAGAATATTGTTTCAATTATTGTTTTAAAGTTAAAGGGTCTGAAATCACATGACTGTCATGTTTTGATGCAAGGTCAAATGCCTATAGCTTTACATTGAATTTTTTTCAGGAATATTCATCATACATTAACCAATATCTGTTTCTTTTTCAAATCTATATGAAGTAAATTTATAGACCCGATGAAATTTCCAACTTTGGAAAAGGAAATTGCTATCATATTATGTGAATTGGAGATGTTATTCTCACTGACATTATATGATATGATGGTTCACTTTATGGTTCACGTGGTAAGAGATATTTGACTATGAGTTATTGAACATTATAGATGGATATACCCCATTTGATGGTATATCAATATTTTGAATGGGTATGTCAAAGATCAAAGTCATATAGAAGGTTGTATTACATAATGATATGTTGTTAAAGAGGTCGTTGACTTCTGTACCGACTACTTGTTTGGTATGGAAAGAATTTCTCTACCAAAATATCATCACACCGAGTAGGTTGTGGGTAAAGGAATTTCTAAAATAGATGCTATCACAATTACTATTTCATATTGGGAGCATACCCACCTTTATGTTTTTCATTAAAGTTTAGAGGTTTCCCCATATGTTAAAACCCACAAATAAATTATTAGTCATGTGAATCCATCAATGTTTGTAAGATGGACATCAAATAAAAATTATCAACAGTTTATAGGATGGTTTTGAAACAATATTTGTAAAGAGTCGGCTGAAAATATAGATTCAATTTCAAAACGAATTTGATGGATAGCCATAGGAACAAGTGTGCATGTATTATCTTATAATGGTTATGTAATAAATGGTTATAAGATCTATAAAAATGAACCTTATGAACATGGTTCCATGAAAAATAGTATAATTACACTTATGGCTGAAGCGATGCATGTATCTGGTACCAAGTACAATAATCCAATTTATGAAAATATTTCATACTTTGGAATCATAAAAAAAATATGGGATTTGGATTATAAATCATTACAAGTACTAATTTTTCAATGAAATTAGGTGGATAATAGAATTTATATTAAAATAGATTATTTGGTATTTATGAAAGTGTATTTTAGAAAGGAAGGGTACAAATATGAACCGTTTATAATGGAATCACAGGCAGTACAAGTATATTTTTTCCAGATCCCACAAACCTAAAGTGGTCAATTGTTCTATTATCGACCAAAACCACTGAAGGGTCAGATGTAAATTCAGTGGAGGATTACCCTTTCATTTGGAGGTTGCAATAATTTTTCAGTGGCCCTAATGTAGATGGGGTCTTGTATGTTATAGGAGACAAAAATGAATGGATTTGGATACTTGATAGAGGGATCAAATCCATTCAACCTTTAAAAAAAGAGTTCAATAATCAAGTTATATTTTTTTGTAATATAAATTGGTTTGCCTTATATGATTATATATTCATTGTTTCATTTACATAATCTAAATTAAATTTTTAACCAATTATACAAATAATGACTTCTGTACATTCTGAATTCCCAATCCTGATGAACAATAGGTTTCTCAAAATGTCGGTGCTCTCAATATAGAGGAACAACAACCTTCTGCACATGTAGAAGCTACCAATCTAGAGGAACAACATATTGTTGGTATAGAAGTTGAGGAAATGGTAGTTTTTTAACAACCAATGTACCAAAAAAATATAAGTGTCATAGCTTGACATAATTAGCAAAAATTATAAAGGCGAGAAACAAAGGCATCAAATTAGAGGTTGGATGGAATGCATGTGGCCATCATGTTAACCCCAATAAGTCCATGTTCAGTAGTTACATTGGGCTCACCACTTGAATGCACATTCTTATTGATTTATATTCATGAAAAAATGTTGTTCCCACACTTAAGAAACTAATTTGGGAAGATGTTATTATAACATTATGATATACTTTCTTTATTTTACTAAAAAAATAATGAAACGTTTACTTACTCCTCAATGTCACTTATAGAGTTCATTTATAGTAGATGACTCCAAAATAAAATTTGTATTAATTCTTACTAGAAAGGTTCGCATAGTCTTTCACACAATTCTTATAAAGTTTCATCTTAAAGATGATATTGTGGAAATAAACCCACACCCACTATAAATGTATGCACACCTGATAAACCAACAAGTGTGGGATGAGTTTATTAGTCTTCATGAGGAGACAAATTTTTAGGTACATTTTGATTGGTAACATATTTCTTGAAAATATATGTACTAATCATTATAATTAAAAATTGTTAAGTTATGAAACAAAAAATGAGTGTTGAAAATAATAAATAGGTAGAAAAACCAATTCACCTCTACCATAAAGCAAGGATGGGGTACATTTAACTTGAAAAAAACTGATATGTATTTTAAATATATCATAATAATTTTTTTGTGATATGAAACAACAACATAATTATGTTTCTATGTTTATATACAGATTGATGAATTGAAATCCAAATCCACTTCCATCCCATTTTATGTTCTATTGAAGGATTCACATGTAAATAAAGAAGGGATGCTAATATATGAAAACAAATAAAAACACAAGGATGGATGGGAGATGAGCCTATAAGGGGAGAAGCATTGCTAGGGTTCCCTCCTGCTGCCACCACCTTCCTTCGCCCCAGACTGGCTCAGCTTCACTTCCCATACTCGGCTATTTGTGGCGGAAGCTCCTCTTTCATGGTGGTACTTTCTTGCTCTGTTGTCTCAATGATATGCATCATTTCCCTTCCTTCTTGATCGAATCCTCCTTTGATGGATAGGGTTCCGTGGTAGTGCAGTGTCGGACCAGAGGATGAGCTCCGCTTCTGTGGTATGAGTGAGATGATTCGTCCTCAGATGCATGTGTTTTGTGGTTGGGCATGGCCTCCTAGGGAATTCTAGATAGTAGTAATAGGATCTTGATCTGGATTGTGATTGATTTCTATTCTGTTGTTCTGGTGAGGGTTTTATTATTTTTTTGTTTTTTCATCTTTTATTCTGTTTTGGATGGATTTTGGGATGGTGTTTCATGGTTTTCTCTAGTGTGCTTCAATCTGGCGGTGGTGCTTCGACAGAGGCAGGGTCGAGTGTCTTCTCCCTCTTGTCATCAGTTAAGTGTATGATTTTGGTGAAATCTCTATTTGATTTATGATGAATAAGGTTTGGGGTGAATTAGTTTTTGGTTCAATCTTCTGTTTTTGAGATATGATTTTCTTGACATTGTCCTACGGTATGACGTTCAACGTGTTGGTGGGGCTGATTTGGTTTATGTTTCTTTGCTTGGATGAGGCTTTTGTGGTTTGAATTTTGTGTGTTCACTTGTGTCATTGTGGCCTTGGTTCATGAGACATTGCATCCAATTTATTTTCAAGGTTCTGTTCCAAAAGATGTTCAGAGTAGGGAGTATTATCCTTATCATTTCTATCCAGAATTGGAAGTTTTGAGAGGGTATGGAGTTTCCCATCAGTACCAGGCATGTGAATCCTTGCACAGGACAGCTAGCCAAGTAGTGATGGGAAGGTGGATACTGATCATATTGTTTTTGTTTCTAGGATAGGGCTTCTCCTTGCTTTTGAATTGGATTTTATTTGGTCTTGATGATCCTGGTCATGGAGGCATGGTTGTGTTTTATGTCTTTGATGTCATCTTAGTTTCTCACTTTCTCCTCAAAAGTGTCTTTGAAATAAAAATTAAATTTTCAGTCCAAACACAAAAAAGTGTGGGAAGCATGTGTAAATATGAAATAATAAAAAAATTATTTAATTTTGTATTACATAATAAGGATTATTTAATTTTCAATATTTTTTATCTAAATTATACATAAGAATAATCGTCATTTTTATCTGATGAATAGATACTATTAGTGGCCTTGATGTAGCCAAAATAGTATGCCCGTGTCAGAGGTGAGGATTTTGGGGTGTCAACCTAAACATATTTTGAAAAAATAAATGAAAAGGGTGTTAAAGATAAGAAAATGGAAGCATTTAATGAATGATTATCTACTATAGAATAAAATTTTAATTGGCAGTTAGAGTTTTTAGAAAATGTTATGGGAACAAATCAAAGAGAAGAAACAACAAAATAACAACCACTAAATGATGATCCCCCCACTGCCACTATATTTAAGGTTATCCATTCTTCTCTAAGTGCTATCTTAGAAGAGTTAATAAATATTTTCATAATTTTTCCTTTGAAATGTGAATTAGGTAGACATTGATACCTTTCCTATACTGATATTATACATAGTGAAAAAGACTGTGATTTATAACTATCAACAGCCACCCACCACCTTTTTATGAGGGGTACCATGTACAATTTACGAATAAATATTCTAAAAAATAGAAAAATTCTAATAGGTCATGTGAGAGTGGTGATTAATGTAGCTCAAGATATTAGCACTAAGCTTGTAGTTCCCCCAGTTTCAGGTACGTAACCATTTCCTCATATTTTTTTATGTAAAAAGGGAACTTTATTGAAATGGTGTGGCTTTGAATGGGTTTGATGAATAAAAGAGGGTGTTTCCATAAAAGAGGTTGTTTCCATAAAAGAGTGTGTTTCCATAAAATATGGTGTTTTCATAAAAGATGGCGTTTCCATAAAAGATGGTGTTTCCATAAAAAAGGGGTGTTTCCATAAAAAAGGGTGTTTCTATAAAAAGGTTAAGAGTGAAGGATGGGAGAGTTTGTGGGACATGGAAGGAGTTTTGGGACCAAAATGAAGGTTGCATGGTCTGTGCATGGTTGTCCCAAACCGTGCGGTCAAACCGTGCGTAGAGGTCAAAACTAGATCATATTTTCTAGGAACTTGCTCGTTTTTGATCTAATTATTTCTTTTTGGCTTAAAAACTCCCATAATTATAGATTTATATCCCTATAAGGTTGGAGAAACTTTATCACATGATTTGGAGCCAACCCAAATCCCTCCCTTAGTGATTTCAATCCCGATTCTCACGGTAAGTGCCTGATCTTCATCATTTTTGCCTCATTTTCTTAGATCTCCTTCTTCTATCTTCTTGTATTCTTAGATATACACATATTTGGGTAGATTTAAGATTGATAACATCAAATAAATCATGATCTTGTGTTTTTATTGATAGCATAGGATATCTAAGTCGTTTCTTGTAATCTTGATCTGATTCTTGAGGTATGTCACTGTTCTTTCCCATTCTATCATGTTTTCCTAGATCTGCTTAGATCTACTTCTCTGATCCAATTTATTTCTCATATCTACACCTATCATGGGTAAATATATGTTTTTGGATTCCAAATAATTCAATATTGAGTTGTGATCTTTCTAGGAGAAGTGATCTAAGGTCGTTCTTGGAGAATCAATCCGGCTTCTTGTGCGTTCTTCGTCCGTCGTTGAGTTTCGTCAAAACATTCGACGTAGGTGGCTTCACACTCATCTCATATTTCTAAAATTGATTTTATTAGTTTAAAATTGATTAAATTGAATAATATTTATTGTGATATCTTGGTCTGATACATGTAAAAATCTATTTAGTGACGATTTATCGTTTTTGGTAGATTTGTGAAATCTTGATAAATTGTTGTCCAAATTATTTTAGTTTCTTGAATTTAAAATAGAGGATTTTTTGGAATTTATAAATGGTTTTATTGGGTATCGAATTTTAATAAAAAGGAAATTTTATTTAAATTATTTGGTTTTAATGACTCGTACCCTAGGGCCCGTGTCGTGACTACCCCAAGCTCATTTCCTTAGGTCAGAGGGTGGCGACTAGCATCAAGTAGGCATATCCCAAAAAGGGATGAATTTGAATTAAACCTTTTACACCCAAACAAATCTAATAATGAATAAAGTAAACACAAAGTAAACCATAACTGTCAGTAAGACAACTACTGAGAGTACATTACATACTGAAAGTACAAAGGGGCCAAAATACAAGCTGAAAACTATAAAGTAAAGTAAAACCACCATGGTCTATTCGCTCAAGACCCCACCTGAAGGGTAGGTTCATGGTAGCTACCTATAGTCGTAGAAGTACCCTCATCCATCTTGTCTCACTGAGCACCACCTGGTCTTGGACCACTAATGTATCTATTGAAGTATCGATCACCAGTATGGGACATGACACGTGCAGGTGAAGCCTGTGTAGGGGTGAATAACACAATACTCATTTGGGACCCCAATCCACAAAGAAAAGACCACAAAGAAATAACACAAAGAAAGATCACACAATAATACTAGAAATAAAATACATCTCACACTTGGTATAACTCAAAGTATATAAAGTAAGATTTTCAGTCGTAAAGCTGAATCATCTTGTACTGCTGAGAGACTCATCCCTGATGGGCCACTAAGGTCGGCTCGCTCGACTGTTGGACCACTGAGGTCTGCTCGTCTGCTGGAACACTGAGTTCCGCTCGTCTGCTAAAACACTAAGGTATGCTCGTCTGTTGAACCATTGAGTTATGTTCTTATGTTGAACCACTAAGGTACGCTCGTATGTTGAACCTCTCAGGTGCACTCTTTTGATGAACCACTAAGGTACGCTCATCACCTGGGCCAGCAAAATCACTGAGACCCACTCGTATTTGGGTCCATCTAGATCACTTAGACACACTTGTCTATAGGCTAGATGGATCACTTAGACCCACTCATCTGTGGGCCAGCTAGATCACTTAGACATGATCATCTCTAGGCCAGCTGGATCACTTAGAACCGCTCTTCTCTAGGACAGCTAGATGACTAAGACCCCCTCATCTCTGGGCTAGCTAGATCACTAAGACATGCTCGTCTCTTGGCCAACTAGATCACTTAGACCCGCTCATCTTTGGGCCATCCATATCACTTAGACCCAATCATCTTTTGGAAAACTAGATCACTAAGGCATGCTCACCTATAGTCCAGCTGGATCACTTAGCCCCACTTATCTCTTGGCGAACTGGATCACTAATACCCACCATCATATCTTTCGTGTCACATCCAGCTGTAGGATTCTTGCTCATAGCATGCTTGATTCGAGGAGAATATACTCCTCAAGCCATCAGTCGCATATAAACTACCATGAAATATCACGTAGAGTATTTCCAAAGTACCGTATCATCACAAGGTTCCTAACGTCGTAGACGATGCATCAGTCGGATGCCCAGTTTGAAAGTTATTGGTGTTTTAGTAAACAGGGGTCGGTTGCATCTGGTCCTTGTCCGACTTGGTTGGACCGACCCCAAAAACCCAGCCCAGGGGTCCCACAAGACCCGACCCGATTCATCCAACTTGACCCGACTCGGTTGGGTATGAGGCAAACTAGTCCGGCCTGGCCTATTGGCCAGGCCCATTGGGACTTGCGGGACCCGGCCCAGTTCGACCGTGGGTCCAGCCCGCCAGGTTGACCAGCAACCTGGTTGAATTCCTCCAGCCCGGCCTGCAATGGTGGGCCGGTTCTCCCCCCCCCCCCTCCTAGGCCGCCCATCTGCCCAGTTCACTTCCCTAGCCTATCCCGCAATGGAGGGATGGTTTTCTCTAGCACGGATGCTCGAACAGCATCCGGTTCGTGCCGCACGCACCGGATGAGGCTGACCACCTCCCCTTCACACACGATCCTACATACCATGTGCCTGCATCAACCCATGACCTAGTCGTGGGTCTACCGAACTGACGTGGTTCCCTGCTGGGGTTGTGGCCCTTCACCGTCACGGCCAGCTGGCTGCGCATCCCGACCTAATGTGGTGCCCTATTGGCACCGCGATTCTGAACCGTTGTCAGCCGCCTATCGGAGGCCTCCTCCACCTAACACGGTGCCCGACCGATGCCGCTACCCTACAACACTACGGACCCTAATGTCCATAGCCTCTGTTGCCACAGCGTGCCACTAGGGTGTGCCGCCTCCACCCCATTGCGCCCTGTTTTCCAGAAAGGAACACTATAGGCGCACACCGCCTTCCGCATGCGGCCACTGCTGGGATCCACCACCATCATCATTGCACCGCCTCTAGGTCGTCACGATGGTGGGTACCCATTTTGGGATCATTTCACCAAATAATAGGCACACAATGATCCATCTTTCATAACCCCATGAAGAACGTGAAGAACGCAGGGTAAAAGGGGGGATAAATCCACACAATGCATTTGAGGAACAAACCTCTATTGTTGTTAGTCAAGGCATTGACCCACTCCCGTTAGAAGGATTGAATGGAGAAAATCAAGTTAATTAAATTTAAACATGGATCAGTTCTCCAAGAATATCCTGCATGAACGATCAATCTGCGGGTTAACTTGTTCGTGAGTTAACCCACATAAGTTGTTTAAATGAAAGAACTAGGGGGAAAATTCACATAGAAAAGTATCAAACCCCAACCTAGGAAAATATATTTCTCAAGGATGATCATTTGTCATCATCTGTTGATCTACGGTTCTAATTCTCTCTCCAAGGGAATCATCGTCGCTTTCCAATTCACTGGCATTCGTCATTGGATAATTTTTCTTATAGACTCATAGGTATTTGTAAGATCCAAATCTGATCTCCAATTCTAGTTATACCATTAAATGGGGAAATCGCATCGTAGAATTTATATTACACCGAGTCACCATCGTTACACTATTTAATTTATGAAACAGTGTTTCTATTACTTTGTATTGTAGTGTCATTATGTGGTTTCATTTATGGAATGAAACAGTCAACTCATTACTGCATTGCAACAAACAAATTTCAAATAATTTTTTTTAAGTTTATTTTATTTTTCCTTAAAATGTCCAAAAAATAACTTTTTCCCTTGTCCCGCACTGGTTGAGGTTAAGTATTTCTTAAGGATAAAATCTCATTATGAACTGAATGGTGGTCTCTGATTTTTAATTTGAGTTACCATTTGAGAGTTATGAGGATTCAAAAATAAAATATTTTTTATTTAAATTATTTTATTTACGGTTATGTCTCAAAAACTAACATTCATAGTCGGCCTGTATCGGTCAATGTTAGGATCTGCCTAAGGGAATCATACCCTCATAAACTCAAAGGTACTCTTAGATTTCTAATATGAGTTACAGTTTATGATTTATAAGGATTTTAAAATAAAATAACTTTATTCAATTATTTTATTTATGGCCAAAAACTACTTTCCACTGTTGACTCATGCCAGCCAATGTTAATCTCTTCCTAAGGAAAGAATACCCTCACAATCTCAATGGTGGTCTCATATTTTCAATCTGATTCACCATTCATGAGTTATAAATATTTTAAAAATAAAATAATTTTATTTAATTATTTTATTAATGGTTATTCCATTTTCAGATTTTCTCACTGGAGGCCCACGCCCACAAAACTTAAGTCACGCCTAGGGTAAACCCACCATATTGAACGCAACTGTGCCCTCAGATTTTTGATCCAAGCACCTATTTAAGAGTTATTCTATTTATGCAGGAAAACCACGCACACATGGTATTTAAAACTTAACATTTTTTGATGGATCATTCTGGGCACTCCAGGCCTCAAAATCGCACACCGTCTTAGCTCCTGGTTTCAAAATAATCCCATTTAATTTTCAAAAAAAAATCATGGTATTCTGGGGTATTACATTACTGCTCCTTTAGGGATTTACATCCTCATAAACCAAAATAAGGGAAAATCAAACAAAAAGGGGGTACTGAGCACAAATCTGAGCCTCCCACTCCCATGTGCTCTCATGGAGATTCTCGCGCTGCCAATGAACATGCACCATAGGAATCGACCATCCATGAAGGATCATATCCTGTTGATCCTCTATCTCTATCGGGTACTCTGCGAAAGTCGCCCCATTGTCAATCTCCAGCTCTACATGGTCGATAACGTAATAAGGGTCATGCACATATATCCTCGACTGGGATACATGGAAGATATCGTGCACCCTCTCTAACTATGGTGGTAGATCCAAGTGGTATGCCACCTCACCCACTCTACGCAGTATTGGGAAAGGTCCTATGAACCTTAAAGATAACTTTTCGCCCTGACAAAATCTATGTATCCCTTGTTGAGGAGAGACCCATAGGAATAAATGGCCCCCCTCATCGAACTCTAAGGGTCTCTGTCACCTATCAGTATAGGAATTATATCGTCTCTTTGCAGTATTCATCTTCTCTTGGATGACCTGCACCTTCTCAGTGGTAGCATGTACCATCTCTGGACCCATGAGTGTTGACTCCCTCGGGTCTTTCTAGCATAACGGTGACTTGCATGGTCATTTGTACAATGCCTCGAATGGTGCCATACCAATGGTGGAGCGGTATCTGTTGTCATTCGCAAACTCCATCAGTGGTAGGTGGTCCTCCCAACTATGACCAACATCAATAACGCAATCACGAAGCATGTACTCCAAGGTATGTATGGTCCTCTCTATCAAGTCATCCATCTATGGGTGAAAGGTTGTTCTCAAGCACAACTGAGTCCCAAAATCCTCATGTAATCCCTTTCACAACTGAGATGTAAATCATGCATCACAATCTGAGACTATTTTAGTTGGGAATCTATGGAGTTGAACTATCTCATATACATAGAGGAATCACAAGCTCTCTACTGAACTCTATTCTCGAATGGGTTGGAAGTGGGATGACTTGGTGAGTCAGTCTAGGATCACCCATATGGTATCATGTCCCCTAGATGTATATGGTAAGACTTTCACAAAGTCCATAGATATCTCATCCCACTTCCATTTCAGTACCTAGAGGGGTTGTGTCAAACCTACTGAAACATGGTGCTCGGCCTTCACTTGCTGATAGGGGAGGCATCTCGAGACAAACTCTTCCACCTCCTTCTTCATCCTCGACCACCAGTACTAACATCGGAGTTCCTTGTACATCTTCTCCAAACCTAGATGTACCTCTAAAGGGGATGTATGGAACTCCCTCAACACTTCCTCCCATAATTACACTAGTACAATAGTGCATCCTCTGAAAACGATAAAGTGCTCCCCACCTATCAAATATCCATCAGGGGCATGCCCTATGGACATCTGGGCACGTGTGGTTTCACAATTGGCATCTCCGAGTTGTGCCTCCCTGACTCACTATAAGAGTGTCGGGGAAACCACCATCGAATGAAGATAAGCTACCTCATCTCTATCCAAAAAGGATATCTGAAGCGAGGCCAAATGCTTTGAGGCCTCATTCAGTAGTTCTGAACTCGATCTTCTTCTGAGAGCATCTGCCACCATGTTCCCCTTCCCAGGAGTATATAATATCTTGAAGTCATATTCCTAGAGGAACTCTAGCCAATTTCGTTGTCTTAGATTCATATCCTTTTGATAACATATATACATGGGACTCTTGTGGTCAGAGTAGATGATGAATCGTTCTCCTGTAAGTTAGTATCTCCACATATTCAGTGTGAAGACTACCACTAAAAACTCAAGGTCATGAGTTTCATAGTTCTTCTCATGTGATATCAACTGTCATGATCCATAAGCAATCACTAATTTCTCCTACATCATGAAACAACCAAGCCCGGTTCGTTATGCGTTATAGTACACCACGTAGTCGGCACCCTCCTCTGGAAACCTCATGATAGAAGCACTCGTAAAGCTCTACCTCAGCTAATGAAATATCTTCTAGCATCCTTTTGTCCACATAAAGTTTTTTCCCTTCTTCATAAATGTCTTCGTGAGTGTTTCTACTCTGGAGAAGTCGGGTACAAACCTCCGATAGTACCAAGCCAACCCACATAAACTCTGCACCTTGGTAACACTCTTGGGTGGTCCACAAGAAAGCACTACCTTGATCTTTTATGGATCCACTGTAACTCTAGCCTCTGAGATGACATGTCCCAGTAAGTGGACCTTTTATATCTAGAACTTTCACTTAGATAACTTTCTATAAATCTGGTTCTCTCAGAGTGTGTCCAGAACCATCCTCAAGTGTATCAAATTCTCCTCCTTAGATGTTGAATACACTAATATGTCATTAATGAAAAACACTACAAATTGGTCTATGTGTGGCTAGAAAATCCTATTCATGAGTCCCAGGAATACTTTTGGGGAATTCTTCATGCCAAACAACATCACTAAGTACTTGTAGTGGTCATAGCGACATCTAAAAGTCATCTTTGAGATGTCCTTATCTCATACTCGAAGCTGGTGATAACCTGATATGAGGTCTATCTTCTAGAATCATCTATCTCCCTTTATTTGATCGAAGAGGTCATTAATCCTCAGTATAGGATACTTGTTCTTCAAGGTCGCCTAGTTCAGGCACCATAAGTCCACACATAACCTCAAGATTTTATCTACATTTTTGGAAAACAACAATGGGGATGCCCATGGTGAAATGTTGGGCCTTATGAACCCCTTCCTCTACAAGTCCTACAACTATAACCTCAGCTCCCAAAGCTCTATGGGAGACATCTGATATACAGATGTAGATATCAGTGTCGTACCGGGGTACATATCAATATAGAAGTCTACCTCTCTATGAGGAGTTATTTTTGGAAAATCCTTTGGAAAGACGTCCTCGTACTCATCCACCACTGTAGGGAATGAAAAACATCTACTGCTACATGGGTAAGGATTGCCACATGCAGCTACCCCCTTACCTTATCCTCCAGCTCCCTAAGCCTGGTGTGGAACACATTGGGGTGGTGGTTGTAACATGTCAACATGTATATCACCTCCTGCTTCTCTCCCAGCTCCTCTGTCGCGTCTGCCACCCTGAAGAAGGATTACGGCTAGAACCGCCATCTGGTCAAGTGTCATCCTCACTAAGTGGAAGACTTGTGTCACTGCCTCCAGCTAATCCTCAGCGACCTGAGGATATATCTCTCCCATGAACCTTGGAGGTCTTTGTCTCTGGAACTCGTGTAAGGCACTGAACCTATGTGTGTCCTCTACCGATATCACCGGTAGTAACTGCTAACCGACGGGCGGTGGTATCTCTAGGACACCGCCTGAAGGTACCATCTTGGAGAATGGTCCCTATACCAAATCCTCATCACTATATGGACCATCCTCGTGGTCACACACTTGAATCATGGTAGGCTATCTATGTGGAGTCATTTTGAAGGGTATAAAGATGAACCACAATTAATTTACTATACCTGGTGAGCTTAATCTGACTCAAAAAGATCATGGGAAAACATTCTAAGATGCATGAAACCAGTGTTTTCATGTACCAAGTTGGAAAATAGAATTTAGAGTCTTGGTGTATGGATACATCATCTGCCGCACAAACACTGGACACCCTGGCCTGAAAGTCGAACCCAAAACACTCAACATTGTTCCCCCGCCAAAATTTACACACTTTTAATTATTCTGGTAGAACTGACCTCTAATGATACCCTTTGTCATGACCCATCCCCCAAGGCCCATGCTGTGACTACCCCAAGCCCACCTTCCATAGGTCAGGGGCTGGCGACTATCACCGAGTAGGCATATCCCAAAAGAGGAAGGTATTTTCCTTAAAACCTGTACACACGCACAAAGCTCAAACTATGGAAAGTAAATACAAAATAAACCACAACTGTCACTAAGACTACTACTGAGTAAAGTACAAATTAAAAGTATAAAGGGGACATAATACAAGTCCAAAACCACAAAGGAAAGTAAAAATACCATGGTCTATCCTCTTGAGACCCCACCTAAAGGGTTGGTGCAGGGTAGCTGCCTGTAGCCATATAAGTATGCTCATCTGCCCTATCTCACTGAGCACCACCTGGTCCTAGACCACCAAGGGATCTATTAAAGAATTGATCACCTGCACAGGACAAGACACACGCGGGAGAATCCCATGTAGGGGTGAGTAACACAATGCTCAGTATGGACCCCAAACAACAAAGGAAATACCAAAAAAAGATCACACAACAAGACTAAAAAGTTAAGACAACTCACACTAGGTATAACTCAAATTATAGAAAGTAATATTTTCAGTTGTAAAGTTGAATAATCTTTTACTACTGAGGGAATCATCCCTGATGAGCCACTGAGGTCTGCTCGCTCGGCTGCTGGACCATTGAGGTCCTCTCGTCTGTTGAACCACTAAGGTATGCTCATCTGCTACACCACTGAGGTACGCTCATCTGCTGAACCATTAAGGTATGATCATATACTGAACCTATCAGGTACGCTCATCTGCTGAACTAAAACTTTTGCTCATCACCTGGGCTAATAGGATCACTGAGACTCGCTTGTCTCTAGGGCCAGCTTGATCACTTAGACTTTCTCATCTCTGGGCCAGCTGGATCACTTAGACCCGCTCATCTTTGGGCCAGCTGGATCACTTAAACCAACTTGTCTCTGGGATATATCAATCACATAGACCCACTCATATCTGGGCTAGCTCGATTAATAAGACCCGCTCGTCTCTGGGCAAAATGGATCACTAAGACCCGCTCATCTCTTGGATAACTTTATCAATTAGACTCGCTCGTCTCTGGGCCAACTGGATCACTTAGACCTACTCATCTCTTGGCCATCTTGATCATTAAGACCCACTCATCTCTGGGCTAGCTAGATCACTTAGACCCGCTCATCTCTTGTCCAGCTGGATCACTAAGACCCGCTCATCATATCCTTTGCATCACAGCCAACCGTAGGATTCTTACTCTTAGCACACTTGATTCTGAGAGAATCTACTAATCAAGGAATCAGTTTCATCTCAGCTATCTCAAAATCTCACTTAGAGTATTCCCAATGTACCAAATTGGCACAAGGGTCTCAACGCTGTAGGCGGTGTGTTAATCGGATGCCCGATCTGAAAGTTATTATTGTTTTAGTAAATAGGGGTCGGTTGTATCTAGGCCCTGTTTGAGTTGGTCGAACTGACCCCACCAACCTAACTTGGGGGTCCCACATGACCCGACCTGGTTCGGCTAACCCAACCTAACCTAGTTGGGTTTGGGATGACCTGGTCCAGCCTGGCCCGTTGGCCAAGCCCATTGGGCCTTGCTGGAGTCAGCCCAGTTCGGCCATGGGTCCAGCCCACCGGGTCACCCAGTGACCTAGTCTAATTCCTCCGACCTGGCCTACAATTGTAGGCCAGTTCTCCCCCCTCCAAAACCACCCAGTGGCCTGGTTCACTTTCCCTTCCCGACTTGCAATTGTGGTCCGGTTTTCTCAAGCATGGACACCTAAACGACGTCTGGTTTGTGTCACACGCGACCAGTTGAGGCCAGATGCCTCTCTTCCACACATGGTCCCATGGAACGTGTGCCTGCATTAACTTGCAGCCCAGTCGCGGGTCTCCCAACCCGACGCGTTGCCCTGTTGGCACTGCGGTCCTTCACTACTGTGGCCTCCTGGCCTGATGTAGTGTCGCGATTCCGCACTGTCGTCGGCATCCTGTCAGCGGCCTCCTCCACCTGATGTAGTGCCCGACCAGTGCCGCCCCCTACACCGCTGCGGCCCCAGGTGGATGCGGAATCTGCCATCACGGAACACCGCCTTTGCCCCACCATAGCCTCATTCACTGCAGCGTGTTTCCAGTGCGCACTTCCGCCATTGTTGTTGCACCTCCGTTGGGTTGTCCCAATAGTGGGTCCCTATTTTGGGATCGTTGCTCCAAGGAACGGATGTACAATGATCCATCACTCATAACCCTGCAAAGAATGCGAAGAATACAGGGTGAAAAGGGGGATAAATCCACACACAAAATTTGAAGAACGAACCTCCATCATCGTTCATCACGGCGTTGACTCGCTCATGTTAGAAGGATTGAACGAAGAAAATAAAATTAATTCAATTTAAACATGGATCAGTTCTCCAAGAATATCTCACATGAACGATCGATCTATGGGTTAACTTTTACATGAGTTAACATATGTTCTTATTTTAAATGAAAGAACTAGGGGGAACAATTCACACAAAAAATTATCAAACCTCTACCTGGGAAAAGAGATTGCTCGAGGATAATGGTTTGTCATCATTCGTTGATCTATGGTTCTGATTTTCTCTCTAAGGTTATCATCACTTCATTCCAATTCTTCATTGTTTCTTGTTGGAGAGTTTTCCTTCAGAGACTCATAGGGATTTTCAAGATCCAAATCTGATCTCCAATTCCTATTATCCCATTAAAAGAAGAAAACGTGTCGTAGCATTTCTGTTATGCTAATTCGTCACTATTAAACTATTTCATTTACGAAACAATGTTTATGTTACTTTGAATTGTAGCATCATTAAGCGGTTCCATTTATGGAATGAAATAGTCAGCTCATTGTTGCGTTGCAGCGAAACAATTTTGAATAAAATATAGTTTTTAAGTTTATTTTATTTTTCCTTAAAAAGTTTGAAAAATAACTTATTCCCTTAACCTGCACCGATTGATTTTAAGTCCTATTTAAGGAGAACATCTCATTATGAACTTAATGGTGGTCTTAGATTTTTAATCCGAGTTACCATTTTTTAGTTATGAGGATTCAAAAATAAAATAACTTTTATTTAAATTATTTTATTTACGGTTACGTCTTAAAACCCAAATTTCACAATCAGCATGTGCCGGCCAAAGTTAGGCTTTGTCTAAGGGAATCATACCCTCATGAACTCAAAATTACTCTCATATTTCCAATCTGAGTTACCGTTTATGAGTTATAAGGATATAAAAATAAAATAACTTTATTCAATTATTTTATTTATGGCCAAAAACTACTTTCCACTATTCACCTGCACTGACCAATGTTAGGATCTACCTAAGTAAAGAATACCCTCACGAGCTTAACAATGGTATAATATTTTTAATTCGAGTCACTGTTCGTGAGTTATAAGAATTTGAAAAATAAAATAATTTTATTTAATTATTTTATTTACAGTTATTCCATTTTTGAGTTTTCTCGCTAGAGGCCCACACCGACTAAACTTAAGTTGAACCTAGGGTAAACCCGCCATCCTGAACACAATAGTGCCCTTAGATTTCTGATACGAGAAACCATTTAAGAGTTATTCCATTTTTTCTGGAAAACCTCTCATGCCTGCTATTTAAAACTTAACATTTTTTGATAGATATTTTCAGGAACTCTGGGCCTTGGAATCGCACACCATCTCAGCATCTGGTCTAGAAATAATCCCATTTAATTTTCAAAAAAAATCATGGAATTATGTGGTATTACATTGTCACTGTAATGGTTTTAATGATAAACAGTTTTCAACAAAAAGGTGATTTTATTGAAAGGGTTGTTTTGACATGATCTTTGGGTATATGTGGTGTGTGTGTTCATGTTGCATATACAATTATTGGTTAAAATATGACCTTGTGCTTAGTTCAAAAGGGTTAATGGAACAATGGATACAATTACCTTGTGATGACTTGGTATATCGATGAGAAACCGCTCATGAGTATGGAACTGTCATAATGTAACATGCATGGTTGTTTGCATGGGTGTGTGGAACGGTTTGGGTATGCCAAAAAGGATATTGCAAAAAAATTGAAGATTTGTTAGTATTTTTATGAAATGTTAGCTTCTTGGAAAATTGGTTTTAATTTCACTTGTACACTTTTGTTTCAAACAGTTTTGGAACTTGTTTATATTTAGTTATAAACTGTTTTTGAAAATTGTTTGGTATGAACTATTTTATAATAATGTTGCTAACTCTTATATCCTAGTGGCATGAGTATGGAAGTCATTGGGGGATATTATACTGAGTTTTATACTCACCCCTTCTTTGGAACTTTTCTACTTTTTCAGATGCTATCATTTGGGATAGGGTAAAAGGTAACGTTTCGCGCGTTTTTAGCACCACTTCCTGATGCTCGCGCTGTTTGGTGATCTTGGATCATGGGGCACATCAAACTTGGAATATTGTGGTCTTCTTGGATTCTTTAGTTGGTTTCTATAGTTTATTTGATATTTTTTTATTCTTCTTTTGTTGTATAATTTGGAGTGGTTTTGATATGAATAAAGTAGTTGAGATGTCTTTCTTTTATTCATGCATCATATAGTGATCTTTACGGTTATGGTTTTCTTGGTTAATAGTTTTATTAATAGAGGTTAAATTGTCCCTCACTTTCATTGAAACCCTTCGGAATTTATTCCAACCTTTGGCATCTTAGGGATGTCACCTAAGTCCAAGTAATGACTTGTTGTTCTCTCAAGCCAATGATAATTAGTAGGTCATTACAAATGGCATCAGCTTGTTTGGTCCTTGCTTAACAAGTAGTCATCAATGTAATTGGTCTTGGATTTAAAATTACTTCTTGTCTATTCCTTGGGTTGGAATCTTAGAATGGTGTAGGATTGTCAGAACTTAAAATGTTAACATAAAAGGACATAGCTAACCCTTTTATGTTGAACATTAAGTTACCAGTGAGTTTGGTACTTAAGTGTTTTGGAGACACTTATAGGATTTGGAAATCTCATTATCATGGGTTTGGACAATGAGAGGATCATTAAATTAATTGTATAGGAATGACTTTCCACTAGGATTGCATATTTCATTTGGAGTAATGATTTATGATTTTGTGTAAACGTGGTTTTTTTGAAAAACGCAGAATTTGTTTTCAAATGAAAGACTTTGAAAAAGGGAATGATTATTGTATTTTAAAAATGGGTTTATTTTCAAAAGAAATAATGGTTTTTCAAAAATTGTTGAACATGGAAAAAGTTGTTTTTGGCAAATATTGTTGTGATAGTTGATGTGATAAAATTTGAAATGCTGATACATCAATTGCTAGATTGTGAGACTTACAGAGTTTGTTGTTTTTTTAGACAATGGAACCTAGTACGCATCGTAGGATCCAACCGGAGGAATATGCAGAGAACATGGTTGCACCTTAGCCACAGGTTAACCAAGAACTGGTTTAGAGCATCGTCAAATAATTTCAAGTCATGGACACAGGGAACCAGAGAGATGAGATAAGGAACATAGATCATTCCATCCGGTTCATGAAGTAGAATCCACATATCGTCTAGGTTGATTTTGAACCGAAAAAGGTGGAGGTGTGTCTGAATAGGATGAATCATATCTTAAAATTAATTTTCACACCGTTGGATCTCAAAGTCAAGCTGGACATGTATATGCTCTAGGATCTTGCATGATAGTGGTGGGAACTAGCACTGCATGCTAAAGTGGATCAAGGCCTTACTTGGGAGGATTTTGAGGAATTGTTTAATAAAAAATTCTATCCTCATACATTCATTATCTAGAGGATGATGTACTTCAATAATATGAAGCAATAGAACCTCTATGTCACCAAATATGCGGTTAAATTCATGAATTTAGTGCGCTTTGCACCAGAATTTGCGGTAAGTGCGTCCCTAAAGGCACACATCTTCGAATCAGGGCTAAGACATGATATTCTATCAGAGAATATGGTGCCTTGTATTACTGATTATACAGAGATAGTTAATAGAGTGACAGTGGATGAGTGAGACATCTCAGAAGATATGGGAGGAGGAAGTATGATGATCCCTAACAGAAATGGTGAAAACTCCAATTCTAGGAGCAAGAGAAAGAGAGACAGCTATTTCCAAGGTGGGAGCAGGAATCAGAATCAGACAACTAGATTATTAAATATTCCTCCATGACAAAAGATCCATGTAGGATGCTACCAATTTGGTTCTTTTGACCATATCAAGCGAGATGTTATGGAAAAACCAAGAGAATTCCATAATTGAAACAATATGGGACATCTTAAGCACTTTTGTCACAGTGCTCCAAAGCCAGGTGCTCGAGACACTTCTCAGGCATTGTAAGAATCATAAGCTTTGATAGGACGAGGCCAGAAGAATTATTCTTATTAGAAAAGTAAATATATTTGTGGTGATTCCTAGAATACCATGACTCCTCAGCATGGCCAATCTCAACAAGGCAATAAGGAGCAGAGTGCAGTGACACATCAATTGTATAGAGCTGACCAGATGATTGTGGATGATCAAGTTGGACCATCTATGGGTAGAGGTATGATTCTTTTGAATTCTACCCTTATTCAAGTGTTGTTTGATACTGTTGCATCACATTCCTTCATTTCTTCTTGTGTTTTTGTCCTGTTATGTTGAAAACTTGAAATGATTCGTTCTGTGATAAAACTCCATACTCTTCTCAGTGAAAGATAATGTCAAGCCTTTGTGTGTAGAGAGTGTTCTATAACTGTTGATGGAGTTGAACTAAAGTGGTACTTCTCAGTGTTGGAGATGGATGTCTATGATGTAATCATGGGTATGTATTGGTTGGAAATGTTTAAGATTCACGTTGACTGTTATAGTAGAATGGTCAGTTTTATAAATTAGGAAGGCATTGAGCATCTCTTCAGAGGAGAGAGGGTTGTAAAGAAAGGTGAAATAAACTTGTTGGAATCAACAGTGGGAATGATTTATTACCAGTTGGTGGTGTTAAATTTTGAATCCATGGAAGAAATCGAGGATGTCAGTTTTCTAGCAGTTTTGGAGCAATTTCTAGATGTATTTCTTGAGAACTTCTTAGGATTACCACCTATAAGGTAAGTGGAGTTTATGATTAATATCCTCCTAGGGACCACTCTTATTTCCCTTATATCTTATAGGATGAAACCAATAGAGTTAAGGGAACTGAAAGTGTAGTTGGAGGGTCTAGAAAGAAAAGGTTTCAATCATCCAAGTACGTCTCTGTGGGAAGCAACAGTCTTGTTCATGAATAAAGAATATGGAACTCTTCGGTTGTGTGTTTATTATCATAATCTTAACCAAGTTATGATGAAGAATCGGTATCCATTACCACGCATTAATGATATGTTTGATCAATTGATGGAATCTTAGTGTTTCTCAAATATAGACTTGCGATAAGGGTGTCATCAATTTTGCATTCGGAAGGAAGATATTTCAGAGGTAGCTTTAAGAAGCAGATATAGACACTATGAATATATAATCATTCCTTTAGGTCTAAAGAATTAACCAATAGTCTTCATGGAATTGATGAATTGGATATTTCAACGATTTTTTGACTCTTTTTTTTGTGTTTGTCGATGACATCTTGGTGTATTCAAAGACAAGGGATGAACATGATCAACACTTGGAAACAGTGTTGGGAATCTTGAGAGATCACAGTTTGTATGTCAAACTGTCAAAGTGTGATTTTTTGATACAAGAGGTATTCTTTCTTAGCCATGTGATTTCTAAAAAAGGTATTTCAATGGACCCTAAAAAGATATAATCCATTATCTCATGGAAACCACCAAATGATTTCTTTGAGATATGATGTTTTCTTGGTCTAGATGGCTACTAGTAATGCTTTTTGTGTGACTTCTCATGAATGTCCTTGACAATGAAAGCTCTAACAAAGAATAATTCTCCATTATAATGGATAGAGGAATGCCAAAAATCTTTCCAGGATCTGAAAGTTCTCCTTACATCGACACCTATCCTGATTTTTATAGATCTGGGATAGAGGTATGTGGTGTACTGTGATGCTTTGGGATCAAGGTTGTTTTGTTTTCACATGAAAGGAGACCATTTTGTGTCTTATGGTTCAAGGAGGTTGAGTTTACATGAGAAGAATTACCCAACATGTGATTTGGGGCTAGTTGTAGTCATCCATAACCTAAAGACTTAGCGACATTATCTCTTTGTTTAGAAATTCACTGTGTTCACAGATCATAAGAGTTTGAAACACATTTTATCACAGTAAGATTTAAATCTAAGGAAAAGGATATGGATGGAGTATCTCTAGATGTATGACTTTGACTTGATGTATACACCAGGAAAAGGGAATTCAGTGGTAGAAACATTGAGTAGAAAGTCATGTACTCAGTTGGAAAATGAGGATTCAGATGAATGGAAGTTCATGTCCATCCTAGCTGACATGCATGTGGAATGTGAATACCAAGGTGATTTTGTGGTTTTATTTTCAATTACACTAGTTCCAGATTCAGTAAAGATGGTTAAAGAGCTAAAAAGGTCCAATGAAGAATGCCTGGTTATGAGTTCAAAACTCAATGGTGGGGAGACCATTGAGGGATGAAAACTGTATGGGAATGCAGTGTTATGGTTTAATGATTATATAGTTGTATCGATAGATTTTCAGGAACAAATTATTCATTCTTATCACCATTTGAAATGGGATGTAAATCCGGGTACATAGAAGATGTATAAGGCATTGAAGGTTCAGTTTTGGTTCCGTGGCATGAAAAGGAAATTGGTTGAGTTTGTTTCAAAGTTCTTAACTTGATAGAAAGTTAAGGCATAGCATTAGAGACCAACAGGTATGTTGCATTCTTTGACTATCTCAATGTGGAAATGGGAGCATATAGCCAT
This sequence comes from Viscum album, assembly GCA_963277665.1. Taxonomy (NCBI): domain Eukaryota; kingdom Viridiplantae; phylum Streptophyta; class Magnoliopsida; order Santalales; family Viscaceae; genus Viscum; species Viscum album. Next base: position 633,301,291 of record OY728146.1, on the reverse strand, counting down.
AGATTTTTTTTGTAGGCCTCCCAAGAATAGTTCAGAAACACAATTCCAAATGGGTGATAGTGAATCGGCTTACCAAGTCAGCCCATTTCATCCCTATTCATGAAACTCATATGGTGGAGGATCTGCCCAAAATCTATATCCAAGAAGTGGTAAAGAGACATGGAATACCAATTTCTATTGTGTCAGATAGAGATCTGAGGTTCACATGTCACTTCTAGAAATCCTTATAGAAAGCCCTTGGAACTTAGTTGACTATGAGTACAACATACCATCCTCAGACAGACGGCCAGTCTGAGCGGATGATACAAACGTTGAAAGACATGTTGTGAGCCTATGTAATGGATTTTGGTGGTTCATGGTAGGATAATATTCCCTTAGTGGAGTTATCATATAATAATATCTATCAAGCCTCGATACATATGGCCCCATTTGAAGCATTATACAGAAATCCTTGTTGTTCTCCACTGTACTGGGTGGAAACAGGTGAAACTTCTTTAGTGGGGCCTAGTCTTTTCCAAAAAATAATGAAGAAGATTTAGTTGATTGGATAGAGAATAGAGACGGCTTAGAGCCTTCATAAATCTTATGTAGACCATCATTGATGACCATTTTCCTTTTAAATGGGTGATCATGTGTTCTTAAGTATTTCTCCTAGGCTCAAACATCATCATTTTGGGAAGAAGGGAAAGTTATCTCCTTGATACATAGGGCCCTTTGAGATACTAGAATGGGTTGGAGAGGCGGAATGTCGGTTGGAACTACCACCATGGTTCAATTTAGTGCACAATGTGTTCCAAGTATCTTAGTTTAAGAATTATCACCCTAATCCTGACCATGTGATCAGATGGGATCACGTATAACTAGAGTCGGATTCTTTATTGGTACATATCCCAATGCAGATCGTGGATAGACAAGAGAAAGTCTTGCATGGGAAAAGCATCAACCCAGTGTGAATTTTATGGCAACATGGTTAGATTCAGGAAGAGACTTAGGAACATGAGAAGGAAATGAAAGAGCAGTGGATGAAACTCTTTTTGGGAAGTGATGGTTTTCTACTTTCTCAAGACGGAAAGACCAATTGTGGGGAGAATGTAGTACCCCCGTTTTCGGGTACATAACCCTTTCCTCATGTTTTTTATGTGAAAAGGGTGTTTTATTGAAATGGTGTGGATTTTAATGGGTTTGATTAATAAAATATGGTGTTTCCACAAAATAGGGTTTTTCCATAAAATAGCATGTTTTCATAAAAGAGGGTGTTTATATAAAAGAGGGTGTTTCCCTAAAAAAATGGGTGTTTCCATAAAAAATGGTTGTTTCCATAAAAAATGGGTGTTTCCATAAAAAAAGGTGTTTCCATAAAAAGGGTAAGGCTTAAGGATGGTAGAGTTTGGGGGGATTGAAAGGAGTTTTGGGACCAAAATTAAGGTTGTGTGGTCTGTGCATGGTTGGCCCAAACTATATGGCGAAACTGTGCATAGAGGTCAATATTAGATCCTATTTTCTAAGAACATTCTCGTTTTTGCACTAATTATTTATTTTTGGATTCAAAACGCCCCTAATTTTATATTTCTATCCCTATAAGGTTGGATAACCTTTCCCACACTATTTGGATCTAACTCGGAGCCCTCCCTTGGTGATTTCAATCCTGATTCTCATGGTAAGTGCCCGATCTTCATTGTTTTTTGTCTCATTTTCTTAGATCTCTTTATTCTCTCTTCTTGTTTTCTTATTTATAAAACTTTTGTGGGTAGATATAATATTATTAAAATTAAATAAATAAATATCTGGTATCATAGGATATATAATCTGTTTCTTGGAATCTTGATCTGATTCTTGAGGTATGTCACCATTCTTTCCTGTTTTATCACATTTTCTTAGATCTTCTTAGATCTACTTCTATGATCCCATTTATTTATTAGATATACACCTATAATGGGTATATCTATGTTTTTGGATTCAAAATAATTCAATATTGAGTCTTGATCATTTTAGGATAATAGATCTAAGGTCATTCTTAGAGAATCGACCCAGCATATTGTGCGTTCTTAATCTATTGTCGAGTTTCATCAAAACATTCGAGGTAGGTGGATTCACTCTCATATAATCTTTATATAATTTATTATCTTAGTTTTAAATTTATTAAATTGGATAATATTGATTTTTATATCTTTTTTTGATAAATGGAATAAATCTCTTTAGTGATGATTTATTGTATTCGTTAGATTTGTGAAATCTTGATAAATTGTTGTGAAAATTGTTTTAGTTTCTTGAATTTAAAATGGTGATTTTAAATGGTGTATTTTAAAGAAATTTTAAATGGTTTAATTGGGAATGTGTTTTCAATAAAAATACATTTTATTTAAATGATTTGTCATTGCAATGGTTTTAATGAAAAACATTTTTTAATAAAAAGGTGATTTTATTGAAAGGGTTGTTTTGGCATGATATTTGGGCATATGTGGTGTGTGTGTTCATGTTGTATATATGGGTATTAGTTGATATATGACCTTGTTCTTGGTTTCAAAGGTTTAATAGAATATGGGAAAAAATTACCTTGTGATGACTTGGTAGATCGATGAGAAACTGCTCATGAGTATGGAAATGTCATAACGTAGCATGCATGGTTGGTTGCATGGGTGTGTGGAATGGTTTGGGTATGAAAAAAAGGATATTTCAAAATGGTTTTGAAGCTTTGTTATTATTTTTATAAAATTATATCTTTCTGTAAAATTGTTTTTAATTGCACTTGTACACTTTTGTTGCAAATAGTTTTGGAACTTGTTTATATGTAGTTATAAACTGTTTTGGAAAATTGTTTTGTATGAACTATTTTATAATAATGTTTCTAACTCTTCTATCCTAGTGTAATGAGTAGGGAAGTCATTGGGTATATCCTATTGAGTTTTATACTCAACCTTTCTTTCTCACTTTGGTGCTTTCGTAGATGTTATCTTCCAGAACAGGGGAAAAGGTAATGTTTCGCACGTTTTTATCACTACTTCGTGATGCTCAGACTATTTGGTAATCTTGGAGCATGGGGAACATAGATCTTGGAGTCTTGTGGTATTCTTGGAGTCTTTAGTTGGTTTCTACTTCTTATTTTGATATTTTTGAGTCTTTCACTATTGTATACTTTGGAGTGGTTTTTATAAGAATAAAGTAGTTAAGATGTCTTTATTTTATTCATGAATAATATAGTGAGTTGTTTGGTTATGGTTTGATTGGTTAGTAGTTTTATTATTACAGGTTAAATGGTCCCTCAATTTAATTTAATCCCTTCAGCATTTATTTATATCCTTTGACATCTGGGGTATATCGCCTAAGGCCAAGTAATGACTTATTGTGCTCTCAAGCCAATGACAATTATTGGGTCATTACAGAGTTACCTATTCCACTTGATAATGTGCATATTCATATGGTTGATAAAGCTATTGTAAAATTCATATCATGGTTGTTAGATCTTGTAAAAAAATCATGTCGATAAGGAGTTATTCATTTCCAAATTATTTTTCATGAAAAACCTTTAACAATTAATGAAAAAATATCTGAACTGATGAATGTTATTACAGAACAATAAAGGTAATGGGGTGAAACATAAGGTAAAATCAAAATGATCTAAAGGATCAACCAACCAATTGAAAATATCTTCACAAATTACCTTTACTCTATTTTTCCAAATTCTTAATTTAATAACATTAAAGTTTTGTGTGGATACAATGTTAGAAAATAGTGCTATGACTACATCTGATTATAAAGAAAAGGTGTACGGAGAGACCATTATAGAATATATTGATCTTGAGAATGTAAATTAAATCCTCATTCTTGAATGGCTAGTATTCTCAATTATAAATGTAAACATGAGGTGTGTTTTCATGGTTTCTTTTTCCCAATAGCTAATCTACTATTTTAATAATGATTGAATACAATTCATATTTTTTTCAGGATTATATATCAATACTATTTGAAGAAAAAATCCTATGAATAGAAATTTGGACTCATTATTCCTCACATAACTTCTATAAAAGAATATAAATTGGAACCAAAGAAATTGAAGTAATAGAGGAAAAATGGTCCATAATGTTTGAAAGAAAATTTATAGACAATAGACTCTTCTTAATACCCATGATATAGGGGTGAAACTATAAAATTTAATCATATCAAATATATTTTCATCCATTTCATTACTTATTCATTTTTGTTTTTTAGGTAGAATTGGTTACTCATTGTAGTCAATTTGGATACTCCAAATATTTATTTTCTATATTAAATGTATAGATACTCAAAATAATGACCACATGTGATGAAATTTAAAAATTTATAATACTATGAATACAACATTTTATAACTAAACTTAAATTTATACATTTTATCTTATGTTTAAATGAAAAAAAATATGATTGGGTGGTGTTTAAATATCATCAAAATCATGGCATGAGGATAGTATATGAATAAAAGGAGCCTATCAACTTCTAAAAGTTAGTAAATATTAGATTATATATAATAATATTTCACTATAAAAATATATATAAAAAAAGTACTTATTTTTATCAATGTTTTTACAATGTCTAAAAATAACCAATGGAAAAGATTGCGGTTATAATGTTTGTAAATTTATGAAATATATCACATTCCATCAACAAGTTAACATCTCAAAAATGGTATTTTAAAAGATAATTAAAATTTAATTTAAAATATTTATTAATCCTTTGTTTACTTATATTTTTCTAGTACTAAAAGTCCTCATATTCATAAGAGGAAATAGATTTTTTAGAAATGAATGGTCAATATACCTAGTGTTAGAATTTATACAGACATCATGAAAAGGTGACTACCTACTACTTATTTAGTTTATTTTCTCATCATTTTATCTACTTTTTTAGTTAATTTCTACATAATTTTTATCTGATACTTTAATAAAATAATCCATAAGTCATTTTTGACATGTTAGAATCAACCAAACCTTAATCTGATACATGGTGTGTCATGTATGACTTAAATTGTATGTTTTTAGTTTAAAATTTAAATTTTAGTTGAAAATACACATCACATAATCAAAGCCAATAAAACAAATTCTTATTGTTTTGATACTATATAAAAGTGATCCATAATTCAATTTTGATGTGTAATAATTAACCTTACCTCAATCTGATACATGGTGTGACCAGTATGTCTCAAAGTTTATGTTTTTAGTTTAAAATGAATTTTTAGTTCAAAATGTGTTTCACTCACTAAAAACAAATAAAACATTATTATATTGTCTTAATAATTTATTAAAATGATTCATAATTCATTTTTGATGTGTAGAATCAGTTTCACATCAAACCGACACATAATGTGGCCGGTATGACTCAAAGTGCATGTTTTCAGTTTAAATTTACATTTTAGTAAAAACGTCACATGACATACTCAAAACTATAAAAATGAATTTATATTGTGTTGATAATTTATTAAAATGATCCTTAAGTCATTTTTTATATGTAGTAATCAGTCACACATCAATTAGATACACAATGTGACCTGTATGACTCCAAGTGCATGTTTTTAGTTTAAAATAACATTTTAGTAAAAAAACACAAGTGACATAATAAAAATTGATAAAATGAATTCAGATTGTTTTGATACTTTATAAAAATTATCCATAAGTTTTTTTTTATGTGTATGAATTATACTAACCTCAATCTGATTCATTATGTGACCAGTATGACTCTAAGTGTGTATTTTTATTTAAAATTTACATTTTAGTAAAAAATACAATTGGCATACTCAAAACTAATAAAATTCATTTTGAATGTTTTTATGATTTAGTAAACTGATACATAAGTAACTTTTGATGTATATGAATCATTTCACCTCAATATGATAAACAATGTGCCCTATATGACTCAAAGTGTCCGTTATTAGTTTAAAATTGAGATTTTAATTCAAAACATGTGTCACTCACTAAAAACTAAGAAAACGCACTATAATTATATTGATACTTTATAAAAATTATTTATAATTAATTTTTAATATGTAGTAATCATTATCACATCAAATCGACACACGATGTGACCGGTATGACTCAAAGTGTGTGATTTATATTTAAAATGACATTTTAGTAAAAAACATAAGTGACATACTTAAAACAAAGAAAATTCATTCATATTTTTTTATACTTTATGAAAATGATCCTTAAGTCAATTTTTATGTATAGGAATCATCAGTACCTAAATATGATACTTGGTTTTACCGGTAAGACTCCAAGTGTGTCTTTTTATTTAAAATTGACATTTTTAGTAAAAAAAGACAAGTGACATACTCAAAACGTATAAAAATAATTAGGATTGCATTTATGTTTATTAAAATGATTTATATGTAATTTTTGAAATGTAAGAATCATACACACCTCAATCTGATACATGGTGTGTCCGGTATGACTCAAAGTGTCCGTCATCAGTTTAAAATTGACATTTTAATTCAAAACATGTGTCACTCACTAAAAACTGAGTAAACATACTCAGGTTATCTTGATAATTTAGTAAAATTATTCATAAGTCATTTTTGATTTGTATGAATCAATCTTACATGAATCTAACACATGATGTGATTGGTATGACTCAAAGTGCATGTTTTAAGTTTAAAATGAAATTTTAGTAAAAAAACAAGTGGAATACTCAAAACCAAGAAAAATAATTCATATTGTTTTTATACTTTATTAAAATGATCCATAATAAATTTGTGGCATGTAGGAATCAGTCTCACCTCAATCTAATGCATGGTGTGTCTAGTATGACTCAAAGTGCATGTTTTTAGTTTAAAATTGACATTTTAATTGAACACACGTGTCACATACTAAAAACTAAGAAAACATATTTAGATTTATTCAATACTTTATTAAAACAATTCACAATTAGTTTTCGACATGTAGGAATCGTACTCATCTCAATCTGATACACGGTGTTCTTAGTATGACTCAAAGTGTCTGTTATCTGTTTAAAATTTACAATTTAGTTCAAAACATGTGTCACTCACTGAAAACCAAGAAAAACACTCATATTTCATTTATAATTTATGAAAATGATTCATAATTAATTTGGTATTGTATAAATCATTCTCACATTAAATTGACACATGGCGTGATCGTTATGACTCAAATTGTGTATTTTCAGTTTAAAATGAAATTTTAGTAAAAAACAAAACTAACATACTCAAAACCAAGAAATGTTTTTTGTATTTCTTTGATACTTTTTATGAAAATTATCTATAAGTAATTTTTGATTTGTATAAATTAGCCACACCTCAATCTGACGCATGGTGTGACCGGTAAGACTCCAAGTGTGTCTTTTTATTTAAAATTGGCATTTTAGTAAAAAAGAAAAGTGATATACCCAAAAAAGCATTCATATTGTTTTGATACTTTAGTAAAATGATCCATAATTCATTTTTAATGTGTAATAATCATACTCACCTCAATATGATACATATTGTTTCCAATATGACTCAAAGTGTTTGTTATCAGTTTAAAATTGACATTTTAGTTCAAAACATGTGTCACTCACTAAAAACCAAGAAAACATTATCATATTTTCATGATAATTTTTTAAAATTATTTATAAGTCAATTTTGATGTGTTGGAATTAGCCTTATCTCAAACTGATACACGATATGATTGGTATGACTCAAAGTGTGTGTTTTCTATTTAAAATGACATTTTAGTAAAAAAAAGTGACATACTCAAAACCAAGAAAACACATTTGTATTGTTTTGATACTTTAAGAAAATGATACATAAGTCATTTTTAACGTGTAGGAATCATCCTCATCTCAATATGACGCATGGTGTGACCAGTATGACTCCAAGTGTTTCTTTTTATTTAAAATTGATATTTTAGTAAAAAAGAAAAGTAACATACTCAAAATGAAGAAAATGAATCTAGATTATTTTTATACTATAGAAAAATGATCCATAAGTAATTTTTAATGTGTAGGGATTATATGTACCTTGATCTGATGCACGTTACATCTGGTATGACTCAATGTACATTCTTTCAGTTTAAAATTGAAATTTTATTTTAAAACACACATCACATACTAAAAAATGTGAAAACTCATTCAGATTGTTTTGATACTTTAGTAAAAATTATCTATAAGTTATTTGAGGCGTTTTTGAATCATCTTCACATCAATATGATGCATGGTGTTCCTGATATGACTCAAAGTGTCCGTTATCAATTTAAAACTGACAATTTAGTTCAAAACTTTTTTTACTCATTTAAAACCAATAAAACATGCTAGGATTGTACTGATAATTTAGCTTAAAGATTCATAAGACATTTTTGATGTTTAAGAATCAGTATCAAATTATAACCAACACATGATGTGATCGGTATGACTCAAAGTGCATGTTTTAAGTTTAAAATGACATTTTAGTAAAAAACACAATCGACATACTCAAAAATAAGAAAACTCATTTGGTTGTTTTGATACTTTAGGAAAATGATCCATAAGTCATTTGTGATGTGTAGGATTTAACCTCGCCTCAATCTGATGCATGGTGTGAGCAATAAGACACAAAGTGTCCGTTATCAGGTTAAAATTGACATTTTATTAATGTAGTGTTTCATATTTGTGTTTAATTTGTTTATTTATTATTTTACTAACATAGGAATTGTTTTCTTATATAGTTGGATTCTTTTACTCAAGTTGGTATGGTTTGTTTGATAATTTATACCATGATTGAGATTTTTAAGAGTGGGTTATGTGCCAAAGACAATGAAACCATTTATTTTTTGAATGTTTGTGATAAATTTTACTTGCCAATGTAATTTCACAAAACAATTTTTTAAATGTAAATAATATAGTGTTTCTTTTTTGTACTTGTGATTTAATTTTTATTTAAATTAAATTATTAATTTCCCTTGACCTGTATTTGTTTCTGTTGTCTATATTTGGTGTTACAGTGTGTTGTAATTTTAACATCACATTGTAGTAGCATGTCATTTATCAGTATTGTACTAGCAGTGATAAAGGACCAACTTTATCAAAACTTTTCTTAGTTCTAATAAAGGTCCCCTTTTATCAGCACTTTACTCATACTGATAAAAAGGGACCCCTTTTAACGGGGCTTCGATAAATATTTATTTTTTAGTGCTATTGATGAATTTTCAAGCGCTGTTAAAATCCTTTTCTCTGGTAGTGATCCAAGCCCCTTTAAAATATGTTTCTTTAAAACTCATCATGCCCCAAAACCTTCCCAACACTACTTAGATTTTGGGATTTTATGCCATTTTATATTGCTAGGATTAAGTTTCGGGTGGTGGTTCAAGTTCCCAAGTGAGCTTCAGGGTAAGGCTAAGTGGCCTTGTTAAAATTTTGTATCTACAATAGGTCGTGAAGTAATCCATAGTTCACACCAAAATAATTTGTAGTAAATTTTATTTCACCATGGCTGATGGATTCTTGTTGTGGAAGGTTTCATGGATTTTTTCTAAGGAAAAGAGTCATATGAAAAAAAGTCGTATCGCGAAGGGGGTGTTGCACCACAATGATGACTCTTAAAAATGGTTTTGAGAACTCTTATGATTTTTCATTTATTTTTTTCATGAAGAAAATCAGGTATCATCGTGACCCATAAGTCACACTATGATGGTGTTTGGTCTAGGTTAGAGCCCTCTACCTAGGTATCATCATGTCATGACCCCTAGTTGACCCTAAATTTTTTCAGGAAATGGAGTGTGTCATGTCATAGCCCTCCTCATCATGTAGTGATAGATTCTTGTGTGGATTTTTTTGTAAGGGTAGACTGGTAATTTACCAGTCATCCCCTTTGATTTTAGAGGATCAGAGGATTCGAGAGATGCCATTTAGCCGACTCTCACCCTCCCTCTTTCTCCCTTCAATCTGTAACTACCCAAACATTTATCAATAGAATTTATCCCTTCTTATAGTAATTTCATATAGTATAAATCACATAAAATCACTTATAGATAATAATAAAAAATTTATAAATAAATAATTAATGAAATAATAAGTATTTTTAGAATCTAAGGAACCAATACTGATGAAATAGTAACTTGACCTTAGGAATAGTAATATGAACTTTATGAATAATAAACCAGAAAAATGAATAGTAAAATCACCCATGAAAGTATAAATAAAATTTAGGCATATTATAAATGAAATTATGGTATAATTATATCATAGTACGAGTAAATAAATTTTTTAAAAATTATTAATTAAGTGTAGGAATTTTTAAGTAATGAATATTGAATTATAATTTTATGATTAATTTAATAATTTAAAAGAATATGTATTCATAGATTAATATTTTGATTTCTTATGATTTTAAGATAATTTTATGAGACCTTATGTAATTTTTCAAAGTGTTATAAAATCATTTATAATTTTAAAATCTATATTTTACAAGTAAATGATGATTTTAATTAAAATTTAATTAAATCATATTTAGAAAATTATTTACATAAAATGGAGTTCATTTTTTAATTATACACAACAAAAAATGTTTAGAGTTAATTTTTTGGATTTTTCTAAAATACTTAATTTTTTATGAATAATAAAATATGATAATTTTAAATAAAAGCTAAATACATGAATTATGGAGTCATAGATGATTTATGGCTGATTTAAGACAAAAATCTCAAACTATCCTTCATTGTTTTAATATATTAAGTGATAATTATCAAACTATTCATATGGTTGATCCAAAATAATAAACCAATTAATATAATAATGAGAAAACACCTCTCTCATCCACTATAAATACCACCCCTCACCACCTAATTTACTCACACATATCAAGCTTTTATCCTTGTCCAATTTATACCCAATACTGTTCCTTATCCCCTCTCCCATGTCTAGGAGCTCTTAGTCTCATAAAATTACCAAAACCTTTTCCCTAAGGAGGTTCTCATGGAGAATAAATTCAAAAAGTAAAATCACCTTTCTTTTCTTTTAATTTCTTTTCAAGTTGTTTTCTATTTTTTATTCTCTCCTCACCACCCCTCATAAAAATGGAATAATAAATCTAGTACCTTACATATATAGTAATTATATCATGTTAATGGAATATCCATAATTAAACTCCTCCCTCCCTCTCTCTCTTAATCTAAAAATCAAATCGTCGCATGTGATGTGTCAATTTACTGACATCATGGGTGCACTTTAATTTTTATTTAACGCCTTCAAGTATGATAATAAAACAATTATAATGGTTGTAATATATTTTCAAATTTATGTTACAACCCGCTTTACATTCTGGAAATAACATATATACATAATAATAAATGATAAAACAAAATGAGTTCATTATGATAAAAAAACCTCCAAAATTAACCTAAAACGATCATCATTAACTTTTATCTAATGATTCATCCTCATAACATAAAAAAATATTTATAAGATATTTTAAAATGATAAAATATCATTAATAACATATAATAACAATTATTTATATTTATCCACATTTTACATGAACTTCCATTCAAGTATACAAGTGAACTGATCATGAAAACTAAGAAAATGAACACTCCCGAATGATAAAATTAAACTATATAACTCATAAAAACCCATAAATAAACTTAATAAAACCATAATGAATCAAATTAATGTATAAAAGGTTTTTGAATTGTTAATTAATTAATATAATGTGATTATACAGGATATTAAAGTGGATAAAGCATTCAGATATAAGATAAGGGGAATTCTCGAACCTAACTCTCTTTCTTTGGGTTTTCCCTCTTTCAACCTATTTTCAGTATGGATATTCCATTATTGTTACTTATATATAATTTATTAATAATTATGTTATCTTTTTTTGGATATACATGTTACCAATATTGTTTTATGAAAAATGAAAAGATTTTTCCAAAATAACTCTTCTTTCAAAAAAATACGTCTTTTACTTCTCATGAGATTGTTTCTTCTTAAATCAAGATTGATACCAAGCATCTTATTCATTCTTTATTTTGGTAACCCCAAATTTTATTCATGAATGTATTATTTATGAAATTAAACCCATTTATTTCTATGGGATATTTTATTTCCAAGATTGATATATGTTCTATGTGGCATACATGATAATGTAAATGTTATGATGTGATGGGTGTGCCCGAAATTATATAGATAAATGTAAATTTTATGATGTGATGGGTGTATCTGGAATTATATAGTTCTCAAATTCATTGGGTAATGTGATTTATCTCATGAGAAAGAGTGAAATATGGATGAACATAATGCTATATTTGTTCACAACTATGTGTGGTTGTTGACCACTAAGACATGGTGTTTAATTTTTATAAATTTCCATATTCCAAATCATTTTCTAATACTTCCCCTCATGATTATGATACTATTATTATGTTATGATGAAAATTATTATACTCAACCCATATTATAATAATTAATGTTCTTATCTATCCTCTTATTGGGATTTTATCTCACCCCCATTCTTTGATTTATATCCTCAGGTGATTACTTGTACCAAAAAGAACATGAGGGCCAATAATAAGCTATAGAAGAATGAATTAAATAATTTTTTATGTTTTATTTTGTAAATTTTTCTTATAGTTCTAGTTTTCCCAAGATCCTAAATCTTTATATCCTGGTTGTGTAATGATTTTATGTTATTTATATTTAAAATGATGTAATAATCATGTAATAAAAAGAAAGGTTTCTACAGTTGGTATTAGATAACAGTTTAGTTAATTTGGGAATTAAGATAAGAGAGCCTTAGTGAAAACATTTAGTAAGAGACTAATTATAAGTAAGCACCCAATAAAAAAAAATTTAGAAAATTATAATCATAAGGATCCCACAAGATATGCCTTTAGACTTAATTTTACAAAGGAATAAATTATTTTATTCATGAATTGTTGACTTATGTTTTTTCTAACATTTTCTATTTTATAAAATTGTGGGAACTAGGATAAACTAGGACAAAAACCCATGTGAGGGAAAATGTAGAGATTTCCCAAATGACATACCCAATGTCATGGGGGTGGAGTTCAAAATTTCATGGAGATTTTTACCCAGATATCTTAGGTTATAAAAAATAACTTGAATAATGTAGAACATCCACCTTCACCTAAGAGGTAGCAATTAGATATCAAGTATTTTATACAGCAAAGACCACCGACATTTAGTGGATCTTCGGATCCACTAGTCATGAAACAGTGTATCAACTCAATGTAAAAGATCTTTTCTATACTTCACTATTCTGATATGGGGAAGGCGACTCTTGTTATTTATCGTCTAGATGGAGAGGTTGAACAATGGTGGGCATTGATTAAGAACCCCAAGATGAAGGATGAAATTGAAGATATTTAGTCAGAAGACTTTTATATAATGTTTCTTAATAAGTATTTCCCGAAAAATCTTCATAAAAAGATGGAGAGAGAATTCATATAGCTGAGCAAATGGAAAGAGAATTTGGCATGTCCTACAAATAAAATTTCACCAGGATTTAATTTTACACTTCAAGTTTTTGTCAAAAATGATAGAAAAATTAATAGATCCTTTAGTTGATTAAAACCACACCTTATAAAGGCTCTATAAATTTGAGACTTTGAAAGTTTTGAAGAAGTTGTTTGATGTGCTCTCAAAGTGGGGATAGAGTTTAGATAATGGACGCATGAATATGGTGATAATAAATAAAAGATGAAGTTTAAATCCAGAGGATCTAGTGAGAAAGGTGGAAAGAAAACTCAACCACCCATATGTCAAAAATATGGGAAGAAGCATCATGGGAACTACCTCAAAGGGATGGTGAAATTCTTCAAGTGTGAGAGAGAAGGCCACCAATATCATGAATGTCGAAAAGACATGAGCAAGTAGGAAAATGTGGTGGAAGAAATGAGAGCACCATGCATGGTCCAATGCTAAAACTTTAGGGAGTAAGGGAACTATGAAAGATAGTGCACTAAACCTTGAGTCCTCTAGGGTAATCAGTATCAGCATCCACCAAATCCAAAAGATCAAGGCAAGGATTATTCCATCACTACTGCTGAAGTGGAGTAAGAAAATGAATTCATACAAGGTACACTTCCTATTCCCTCAAGAATGGAAAAATATTATTTGATTCTAGTTCTATGAATTCATTTATATCTTTTAATTTTTATATAACTATTGAATCAAATTCCCAAAAACTTTAAGTATATATATCTATAAAAACATTAAGTGGTAAAATAATTGAAACCAAAGTGTTACACTCTTCTCCTATTGGCATATGTGGGAAGATTCTTCTAGTGAATCTCATGATACTTACCTTGGTGGAATTTTATGCTATAATGTAAATGGATTGGCTATCATTATATAGAGTGAATATAAACTGTTAGGAAAAATAAATATATTTTCATATTCTGAACCATCCCTTACTCCTCTACAAATGAAAGGAAGATCCTGAATATCCTTTGAAAAATCCTTAAACAGTGTGGGTGTTGATTCCCTATGAAGAAGCATACCTCACTCAAATGGTTGAGTCAAATGAAGGTATCAACCTAGGGGGAATTACCCTTGTGAGGGAATACAATAATTTATTTCCTGAAGAGTTACCTGGACTCCCACCAAATCATGAGGTAGATTTATAAATAGAACTCATACCTGGATCTACTCCTATCTTAAAATGTCCTTATAGGATGGACCCTGTCTAACTGAAGAGTTAAAGAAGTATTTGCAAGAGCATTTAGACAAATTTTTTATACACCCTAGTGCATCACCTTGGGGTGCACCAGTTCTATTTGTCAAGAAGAATGATGGATAAATATGGATGTGTATCGATTATCAGGAACTCAACAAGATCACTACAAAGAACATGTATTATCTTCCAAGGATTTATGACTTTTTCATTCAGCTAAGAGGAGCTCAGTACTTCTCAAAGGTGGATCTCCATTCTGGATATCATTAGATAAAGGTGAAGAAGGAAAATATTCAAAACACTTACTTACATACAAGGTATGGGAATTATGAGTTTCTGGTGATGACCTTAAAACTTAATAATTCCCCATCAATCTTCATGGATTTGATGAATAGAGTCTTTAGACATTACCTTGAAATTTTTTTGGTAGTGTTTATTGATAATATTCTCATCTACTCCAAGATAAAGGAGGAACATGAAGAACATCTAAGGCTTGTGTTGGTGACTTTGAGGAAGGATAAGTTGTATTCTAAGTCTAGCAAGTGTTACTTGTTGATGAAAAAAGTCACATTCTTGGGACATGTGATCACAAGTGAGGGAATTTCTGTGGACCCTTCAAAAAAAGTCAATTGAGAAATGTCCTAGACCCTCTAATGTCACAGAAATATGTAGTTTTCTTGGCTTAGTAGGGTAATATTGATGTTTTTTGAGAAACTTCTCATGGTTTTCTAGCCTGATAACTAAGTTAACAAGGAAGGGGTAAAGTATGTCTGGATAGAAGAATTTGAGGAAAGCATAAACGAGCTAAATATAAGTCTGATCACTACACCTATACTCACATCACCTAAAAGTGGATAAAGTTTTGTGATATACAGTGATAATTTAAAAAAATTCTTGGGATGTGTACTCATGAAAATTAACAAATTGATAACCTAAACCTCACGGAAGTTGATGATCCATGAGAAGAACTTATAGAGACCCTTGAATTTTAAACATATCAATATATTATTTTAAGTGTACATAAACATCAAGTTACAAGAAAATTACCGTAAAGTCTAGTGTCTTGGAGATTAGGTACATAATTAAACATCATGATTCCAAAATAAGAACATATTTTATTTAATCTTCATAAAGATATCCTAACTTCCTTTGATCTCTTACATATTCATAGGATAACCTGGGGGAATACATGAACAAAGGTATGAGCTAAAAATCACATTAAGGAAATAAAAATTTAAAAAAATCTTAACACATGGGTTAGAAGGAATAACATAATGATATAAAAAGGTATGGAAAATGATTAAAATATGGAATCATAACATATAGAACATGGAATTTAATAATAATGGAATCATAGTAATGTGTATGAAAAATAAAATATGAATTTAGCATGAGTCAAGTCTCATTGAACCTGGAGTATCATGAGTCGAGGCTAACCACAAAGACTGTGGTACATGAAGCACAGTTCAAGGATAACCACCAAGATCATTGCACATAAAATTTCATGATACTAAAAAATACCCAATTAATTGGATTTATATCTAGTCACACCAATAATAACATGTTCATGAATATTTTTTCCACATAAATAATCATTCATAAACATAAGGGTTACCCATGAAAAGAATTGGGTATCATAATCATGTCAAAAGGCATATAAAAAGTGAATATAATAATGTTTTACATGAAAGGATGGATTAAAATCATACATAGACACTAATAAGGAAATATAGTCATATTTCATGATAATTTATGTCAATATTAAGTGAAAACATGTAAAAAGAGTGTTTAAGAAACTTTAAAAATAAAACATTTTAGTACGGTTTAAGGGAAACTTTCAAGATTCTTTAAAATGGAAAAGGTATAATTGTTTGCATGAAACAATAATTGAACCAATATAGTTTTTAATGATAAATTTTTTGATTTTATAAAAATAATGTTGGATTAAAATATATTATGAAGTTCACTTGAAAAATGGTTAAGAAATTGGGAAGTTCTCTTGAACTTGGCTTGATTATTGGGAAGAATTGAGAAGCGGACCTTTTTAAAACATGAATTTCCCCATAAAAGAAGTATTATATGACATGGATACATGATTTTGGAACATATAAACATAATTTATAAAAAATAAATAAAAATAAATAATAGTTAAATTGGGTAAATAGAGAGAAAACGTTGCCCGAGGGAAATATGGAGGTTCAGAAAGGATCTCTTTTCTTATGTCTGAAATGGTTATGCACTTGATCTTAATGTTATAAATAATAAAATTATATTAATTAATTAATAATTAAATAAAATCTTCTTAATATAATTGATTTATTATAGTTTTATTAAGTTCATTTATGGCCTTTTTGATGAGTTATAGTGTTCAATTTCATCATTCATAAGTATGTGTTTTCTAAGTTCTGATAATTGGTTCACTTATACAAGAGTATGGAAGTTCATGGAAATATAAATCCATAATTTAAGAGATAATCTATTAATTAAAATACAAAAGGATAAATTATATTATAAATCATTTGGTTATATGGTATGAGGATGAATAATTAGATAGAATGTTAGTGATAATTGTTTGGATTATTTTGGGAGGTTTTCGCTCACAACAAACTTGTTTGTTTTATTATTTAACATCATGAGTATATAATGATTACAGAACATTCAATAAGATATAATACATATATTATAATCTTATTAAATCATAAAAATGTTTCCATGACCAGCCTTTAATAAGGTTTTAAAAATTGAAAACATGTCGTCCTTGAAGGTTATAAATTAACACATCACGGACGATGTTTTCATTTTTTAAAAGAGAGGGGAAAGAATTGATGATGTATTATTACATAAAAATAATAACATTAAAATATATGAAAGTTACTGGAGTTATAATTCCATTTTTAATATGGGTTAGGGGATAATAATAAATGAACTTGAAAATAAATTAAAAGAAAAGGAAAGAGGAGTTTACCTCTTGAGTTTCTCCTCCTTAAAATCCCCCTTAGAGAAAGGGTTGTGGTATTTTTATTATACCAAGTTATCATGGACTTGGGTAAGGGTATTGGTAAGATTATTTGGCATAATTTTGACAAGTCTCAAATCTTTTAAGGTGTGAGGAGAAGAGGTGGTGAGGGGTGGTATTTATAATGGAGGAGAGGGGTGTTTTCTCATTATTTTACTAATTATTTTATTATTTTGCTAAAGACAAGAAATGGTGAGGATTTTTATGAATAAATATAGTAATTAGATCATGTGAGTTCTAACCAATGGTTCTTATATCATCCATGACTCAATTAATAGTTTATTTAACTTCTAATGTATATATACCATAAATTATCATATTTTACTATTCACAAAAAAAATCAAGTATTTTAGAAAAATACCAAAAATTCACCCTAACCATTTTTTCAATATGTGGAATTAAAATATGAACCCCATTTTATGAAAATAATTTTCTAAATATGTGAAATTTAATTTTTAATTAAAATCATCATTTACTCAAAAAATTAAGATTTTAAAATTATAACTAATTTTATAACACTTTGGAAAATTAACTATGGTATCATAAAATTATCTTATAATCATAAGATAAAAAAATATTAATTTATGAATATATTTTATGAAAATATATATTATTTTAAATTATAAAATTAATCATAAAATTGTAATTAAATATTTATGAATTATAAAATACCAACACTTAATTAATAATTTTTAAAACATGTATTTACATAAACTATGATATAATTATATCATATTTTCATTTATAATATACCAAAATTTTATTTATACTTTCATAGGTAAGGGTACTATTATATTGGTTTCTTTACTATTCATAAGGGTCACATTACTATTCCCAAGTTCAAGTTAATATTTCATCTGTATAGATTCTTTAAATTCTAAAAATACTTTTTATTTCATTCATTATTCATTTATAAAGTTTATATTGTGTTATTTATTTGATATAATTCGATTTATACTATATTAAATAACTATAATAAAGGTATTTCCATTGATAAATTTTTTTGTTGTTACAAAACTACCCAGCACATTATCTAGAGTTAGCAACTGTCATTGTTTCCTTGAAAATTAGATGGCACTGCCTCTATGGTGAGAAGTGTGATATATATACAAATCACAAGATCCTAAAGTATATATTCACACAAAATGATCTCCACATGAAATAAAGGATAAGGTTAAAGCTAATCAAGGACTATGAATGCTCTATTCACTATCATCCTAGTAGGGCGAACAAGGTAGATGATGCTCTTAGCATAAAATAACCCGCTACTCTATCCATGTAGAAGATTAAGAAATATCATATCTTCATGGATATAAAAATTATGGATTTGGAAATCATAATGGTAGGTAATACATCCTACCATTCCCAAATGATTTCCTGACCATCTATCCAATAGAAGATTAAAGAGGCACAAAGGGATGATCTGAAGTTACAAAATAAGGTGAATGCAGTAAAGGAAGGGAAGGTACGAGAATTCCATATTGATGATGATGGTTTGATTTTGTTTTTAATGAGTATTTTTTTGCCTTCATCACCTGGGATAAATAATTATCTATTTAATAATGCACATAGCTCAACTTTCACTATCCATCTTGTGAGTACTAAGATGTACCGTGATCTTTGAGAACACTTCTGATGGGATAACTTGAAGAAGGAGATTGTGGAGTATATATCAAGGTTCTTGATATGTTAAAAAGTTAAAGCAAAGTGATATAAGTACAAAGTTATGATGAAACCATTGCTTATATGCATGTTAAAATAAGAGAATGTTACTATGGACTTTGTCATGGGTCTCCTAAAGATATCCGAAGGAAATAATGTGATATGGGTTGTGGTGAACCAAGTCACCAAGAATACCCACTTTATTATTATTTGAGAAGATATCTTGCATGAAAAACTTGAAAATATATATGTGAAGGAACTGGGGAGACTGCATGGAGTTCCACTCTCGATTATCTATGGTTATGACCTTAGGTTCATATCTAAATTCTGGAGGATTCTTCAACATGCTTTGAGCACTAAATTAAAATTCAACATGACCTATCACCCCCAAACTAATGCTCAATCTGAAAATAATATTTAGATGATAGAATATATTCTAAGAACATTCTCATTAGAAATATAAGTTTTATGGGATCATCATCTCCCATTAGTGGATTTCTCATACAACAATAGCTTCCAATCAAGTATTCAGATGGCTATATATGAAGCTCTATATGGAAATCGATGTATAACTCCAACCTATTTTGATAAAGTTAGTGAAAGAAAGCTACTTGGACCTGATCTTGTGTGATATATGATAGAGAAGGTTCAAGCCATCTAGAAAAATATCAAAGCTTCCCAAAGTTAGAAAAAGGGTTATGCTGACAGCTGTCGAAGGGACTTGGAGTTCAATGTTGGAGATAAAGTATTCCTATGAATATCACCATGGAAGAGAGTCATTTAGTTTTGAAATAAAGGGAATCTAAGCCCAAGGTACATTTTCCCCTTTGTGATCCTTGATCACATAAGTTCCATGGCCTATCATCTTTCACTTCCACTGAATAATGATCAAGTTCATTATGTGTTCCACGTATCACTCATGAGGAAGTACATACCAGATCCCTCACATGTACTAAAATCAAATGTGGTATATTTTGAAGATGATATCTATTATGAGGAGCAGCCAATAAAGATTCTATATTGTATAGATACGGTTGTATGCAACAATATAACCCACCTTTTCAAAGTGTTGTGGAGGAACCATAAGTATGAAGAAGTAACTTGGGAATCGGAGGAGGCGATGAAGGAGAATTACCCTTATGTGTTTATGTAAAATAAAATTTTGAGGAAGAAATTTCAAAAGGGGGGAAGGATGTAACGACCCAAACATTTATTAATGGAATTTATCCATTCTTATAGTAATTTTATATAGCATAAACCACATAAAGTCACTTTAGACCATAATAAAAACTTTATAAATGAATAATTAATGAAATAATAAGTATTTTTATATGCTAAGGAACCAATACCGATGAAATAGTAACTTGACCTTAGGAATAGTAATGTGACCTTTATGAATAGTAAACTGGCCAAATTAATAGTAACCTTACCCATGAAAGTGTAAATAAAATTTAGGTATCTTATAAATTAAAGTATTGTATAATTATATCATATTCTAAGTAAATAAATGTTTTGAAAATTATTAATTAAGTGTTGATATTTTATATTCATAAATATTTAATTACATTTTTATGATTAATTTAATAATTTAAAAGAAAATTTATTTTCATGAAATGTATTCATAAATTAATATTTTTATGTCTTATGATTTTAAGATAATTTTGTGAGATTTAAAGTAATTTTTCAAAGTGTTATAAAATCAATTATAATTTTATAATCTATATTTTCTAAGTAAATGATGATTTTAATTAAAAATTAAATTACTCATATTTATAAAATTATTTTCATAAAATTTAGTTCAATTTTGAATTTTACACATCAAGAAATGGTTACAATGTTTTTTTTTTTGTATTTTTCTAAAATACTTGAATTTTATAAATAGTAAAATACGATAATTTATGATAAAATCTGGATACATGAATTGTGGAGTAATAGATAATGAATGGATGATGTAAGCACAAAATATAGAAATATCATTCATTATTTTAATATATTTATTGATAATTCTCAAAATATTTATATTCTTGAGACAAAATAATAAACTAATGAATATAATAATGAGAAAATACTCCTCTCCTCCACTATAAATATCACCCCTCACCACCTCATTTATTCACACCTCTCAAACCTTGAGCCTTGTAAAAATTATGTCTAATACTCTTCCCTAGAACCTCCCACATTTCTAGGATCTCTTGGTATCATAAAAAAGGCCAAAACCTTTTCCTTAAGGAGGTTCTCAAGGAGGATAAATTTAAGAGATAAATTTCTCTTTCTTTTATTTTAATTTCTTTTTGAGTTCTTTTCTATTTTTTATTCTCTACTTATCTACCCTCATTAAAATGGAATGATAACTATAGTACCTTAAATATATTTTAATTATATCATGTTAATAGAATATCCATCATTAAACTCCTCCCTCTCTCTCTTTTATTCTAAAAATGAAATTTCCACCCGTGATGTGTCAATTTACCGACATCGTGGGTGACGCACTTTCATTTTACTTTAACGTGTTCAAGTGTGTTAATAAAATAATTATAATGGATGAAAAATATTGTAGAATTTATGTTACAACCCTATTTATGTTCTATAACTAACATATATACATAATAGTAAATGATAAAACAAAATTAGTTTATTGTGATTGAAAAACCACCAAAATTAACCTAAAATGATCATCATTAACTTTTATCTAATGATTCATATTCATACAATATAAAAAAATTCTTTATAAGATAATTTAAAATTATTTAAGATCATTAATAACATATAATAATTTTTTTTTATCCTCATTTTACACAAACTTTCATTCATGTATACAAGTGAATTGATCATGAAAACTAAGAAAACAAACACTCCTGAACGATGAAATTAAACTCTATAACTCATCAAAAGACCCATAAATGAACTTAATAAAACAATAATAAATAAAATTAATATATAAAATGTTTTTTATTTTTTTAATTAATGAATCTAATGTGATTATATAGGATTTTAAAGTGAAGAAAGCATTCATATGTAAGGTAAGGGGAATTCTCAAACCCAACTCTCTTTCTTTGGGTTTCCCCCCTCTTTCTCCCCATTTTCAGTATGGATATTCCTTTATTTTTTCTTATATATAATTTATTAATTATTATATTATATTTTTATTTATATAAATGTTACCAATATTTTTTATGAAAAATGAAAATATTTTTTCAAAAGAAATCTTCTTTCAAAAAAACACGTCTTTTACTTCTCATGAGATTGTTTCTTCTTCAATAAAGATTGATACCAAGCATATTATTCCATATTTCTTCTGGGAACCCCAAAGTTTATTCATGAATTTATTATTTATGAAATTAAACCCATTTATTTCTATGGGATATTTTATCTCCAATATTGATATATGTTCTATGTGGCATGCATGATAATGTAAATGTTATGATGTGATGGGTGATCCCAGAATTATATAGCGCAATGTAAATGTTATTATGTGATGGCTGCACCCATAATTATATAGCGCTCTGATTAATATGGTAATTTGATTTATATCATGATAAAAAGTGAAATATGTGTGAAAATGATGTTATCTTTGTTCACAACTATGTGTGGTAGTTGACCACTAACACATGTTGTTTCATTTTTATGAATAGTTCCAAGCCTTTTTCTAATGCTTCCTCTCATGATTATAATACTATAAATATGTTATGATGAAAATTATTATTCTCACCCCATCTTATATTGATTAATGTTCTTATATATCCTCTTATGAGTATTTTATCTCACCCCTTTCTTTGATGTATATCCTCAGGTGAATACTTGTACTAAGGATAACACGAGTACCAATAAGAATCTAAAGAAGAAGGAATTAAATAAATATTTATGTTTTATTTTTTAAACTTTATGTATGGTATTAGTTTTACCAATGCACTAAACCTTTGGATCCTGGTTCTCTAATTCTTTTATTTTTTTATCTTTAAAATGATGTAATGATCATGTAAGAAAAAGTAGGGTCGTTGTACAATCCCCCATGATAAAGGATGATTTTAGGGGAGTTTTTGCAGTGGATCGAAGATATGATCTCCTCTTCTTCCTCCATTATTCTTCCTTTTTGATGGTTTATAATTTTTTTGGATTGTGACTAGGTATTTAGTGATGATTTCCACACAAAAAATGGCATAAATGATCCAAAATGATTAGGTTGTCATGTGCAGTGGAAAGAAGAGATCCTAAAAGGTTCATCACACATCGTTGGGTGTGATTTTATTGGTGTAGTTATAAATAGTGAGTTTTTTGGTGAATATTCCACTTTTTATTAAATTTTATAATTAATTATTTTGATGTTTTTTCATGAGAAAAGAGATTGTGTGGTGATACGAGCATGGAAAAGGCATCGATGGGATTCGATGAGGATGTAAAAAACATGTCTTAGATGATAACTTCTATATAGAGGTTGGTGTACCCTATTATACAAACTCATTTTCATGTTTATTTATGAGTGTGAATACATTCATAATTTCATGGGCTTGGGTTGAGTAGAAGATATAGGATGGTATTGGGCCTCCTATAATTAGGATGTGTCCTCTTTAGAACTTAGGTAAATTTATATCACGTGATAAATATTTATCCAAAGGGATAAGGTTATATTTAGGTTTATGTGAGTCCTTGGTTAGGTTTTTGGGTATGATTAGTGATGCGGGATAAACTAGGTTGGGTTCCTAGGGATAGTGGGTTGGAATGAGAGGCTTGGGACCAAGTGAATATATGTGATATGGTCGTGTGTATCATGAGAGTATAGGAACTCCATCATATAGTTGGAGGGGAGTCTTGGTGTGCGAGATGAGTAAGATAAGTCCACTAGAATTTTTAATGTGTGATGTAGAGGGTTTTCCTCTAGGTGAAAAATTAAGAGATCTTATTTAGGATACGTGAGATGAGACCCAAGAAAGGGTCTTGGGAAGTGCTTAAGGATTTGGAATTGGTACTCTAAGGGGGTTTTGGATTGGAATGGGACCCCACTTATTGAGGCTAGGGTTAGTAAGATCCTATGGGCTATGAGTTCATCGAGGGGTGATGGATGTGAGTTAGTGTCAAGGGTTGATGATAAGGGGCTAGGTACTGAGTGACTAGTACCTTATTGATGACGTGGATAGAATTTTTAAGGATAATCAAGTCTTGTTTGTTGTTTATTTTGTGTGTTTGTCATGTACAATGTCACGACCCATCCTCGGGGCCCGTATCGTGACTACCCCAAGTCCACCTTCCATAGGCCAGGGGCTGGTGACTAGCACCAAGGAATAAATCCCGATAAAAAAGGAAAGAGTTGCCTTTATAAAAGTAAAAAACACCACAGAGTAAAAGCGGAAACAACACTAAGTACAAAAGAAAGTGCTGAAAGGTAAATGGACCAGAATACAAACCCAACTAAAAAGTACTGCTACAACTGAAAGTAAAATACAACTTAAAGGACAACAGCTGAAAGGTGACAAGCTGCTCCTAGTTCATCCTCTCGTTTCCTACCTGAAGGGTAGGTACAGATCCCCTCCTCAGCACTCTGCGTCCGTCTGTCTCCTCCGGGTACCGAATCGTCGCGAAATCCACCTCTGGGCACCGACTCGACGTGATATCCACCTCCGGGCACCGACTCGTCGTGAGATCCTCCTCCGGGTATCGTCCAGCTCTACAAGCCTCAACCTCGATTAGAGATGTCCGTCGTCTGCAACAAACACAGCGAAGTGCGGGCGAATCCCGTGCAGGGGTGAGTATACGATACTTAGTAGGGACCCTGAGACCCTCGAAGGTCTCCCTGAATCCACATAAAATAAACCACAAAGTAAAGATACAATCACGAAGTAAAAACCAACTCTACTTAGGTATATGCCCATACATAATACTCAGTCATCAAATCCAGTTCAGCTCCAACTCACGAGATCAAGTACAACCCAGTCCACACAGGAAGGTACAACCCAGTCCACATAGGAAAGTACAACCCAGTCCACAAAGGAAAGTACAACCCAGTCCACACAGGAAAGTAAGTCAATCACATCAATGATAAAGATTGAAAATCAAGACTCAGCTCACACGGGTATACATCATTTGTAAAGCAAAAGTAGATGATCATATGTCTCTACTGATTCATCTAGCTGGGACCCACGTAGGATACTAGACCAGCTAAGCTGTCGGACCCACGTAGGATACTAGTCCAACTACTCTGTCAGAACCACGTAGGATACTACAACAGAGGTCAATACTGTCAGAACCATGTAGGATACAAGTACAGTAGTCGTCATCACCGAACACATGGAGGATTTCAGTATGGTTGTCGTCGTCGTCGAACCCACGGAGGATTCGAGTACGAAAGTCTTCACCATCGAACCCACTGAGGATTCCAGTACGAAAGTCTTCACCGTCGAACCCACGGAGGATTACAGTATGGTTTTCATCATCATCGAACCCACGGATGATTCCAGTATGAAAGTCTTCACCGTCGAACCCACGGAGGATTCCAGTACCAAAGTCTTCACCATCGAACCCACGGAGGATTCCAGTATGAAAGTCTTCACCGTCGAACCCACGGAGGATTCCAGTACGAAAGTCTTCACTGTCGAACCCACCGAGGATTCCAGTACGAAAGTCTTCACCGTCGAACCCATGGAGGATTCAAGTATGGTTGTCATCGCAGTCGCAGCCAGCTCTACAGTTCCCGCACACAACATGCTTGTTTCCAGGAGGGTCCGCTCCATGAGCCAAGGGGGCGATACATCAACTGACACATAGTCCAGAGTGGATGTATCCCAAAGTTCCGTCTCGTCGATAGGAACTCATCACGAAAGACGACGCCTCAATCGGACGTCCGGTCTGAGAGTTATTGGCTTTTTCATCCCAGGGGCCCGGTTGGTTTTTAAGTCAAAACCAACCCGAACGTACTCCAACTATGTCCAAACCTTGAGCGGAGTAATCCAAAAGGTCCGTCTCACTAAGATTAATCCAACAAAGTCAATGGCACGTCAATCGGACGTCCGAAGCTCAAGTTATAGGCGTCTATGCTCCGAGGGCCTGGTTGGTTTCGTGTTCGAACCAACCCAGCTGTACCCAAGGTTCTCAGAAACCTTGAGTGTAATATACCTAAACAAACATCTCGATCTAAGGATCACATCGCAACTGACGGTGCGTCGATCGGAGGTCTGTAGCCCAAGTTACGAGCATTTGAACGAACCTGTCCGGTTTTAGGGGGTTTTGGGCCCGGACCGACCTAGCCCAAGACCCCCTGGGGCGGCCCGAACCGAGTCGACCTGACCCGGGTCCGGGTCCGGCCCACTAGGGTGCGGCCCGGACCAGCTGGCGCGACCCAGCCCCGCCAGCGCGGGCGGCCCGGCCCGGTGCGGCCGGTCCGGCCGGTGCGGCCGGTCCAGGCCGGCATGGGCGCCGCGCGCCGCGTGAGCGCGGAAGGGGGGGAACCGCCACCCCCTACGAACGAAATGGCGGACCTGTGGGGGGTATGCCCTGCCGCATTGGCCGGGGGTTCAAACCCCTGGTTTTCCAGATCTGGCCGGCTGTAATGGCCGACCAGCACACCACACGGGTCCGGTTGGTCCCACCCTCCAGGGCACCGGCGGCTCCAGCCTCCCTCCCTTGCTCCGTCGTGACCTTGGTTCGACCGGCGCGGCGCGACAGCGCCATGCCCCTCCGCCTCATCCTCGCTCCAGCTGCGGCCTCCTCGTGGTTCTCCGGCGCGGCGCGATGGCGCCGCGCCCCTTCAACACGGCCCGACTCCGGCCGCGGCTTCTTTCGGCCGCAACAGCGCCGCGCTTCTTCGCCGTGTTCCTCTTTGTTTCTGTGCGGTACTATTGCACCGCGCTGCCTTTGTTCGTGCTGCAACAAGTACAACATCAAAGGGGGAGGAGGGTCAGCTATGTTCGTGTAGTCCGACCTCCTCCCGTTATAACTATAACAGGCGGCCCAAAATAAAATAACTTCGATAAAGCAAGCAAAAATTTAATCCGTTAAATTTGAACTCAAACCCCTACCTTGAAGAAGTCATTGAACGAGGATCGTCGCGGGAAGAAGACGTCGCGGAAGACGACGTCGCGGAACGAGGCTCCGTAAGCATTGTCGGTGTTCGACAGATGAAGGATGCAGCGTGTTGTCGTTCTCCGAAGGAGGCATCTCTCACCGGCTGCGGAGAGGAGAGGAGACGGTACGGTGTTCTCCCCTTGCGGTGACGGAGTTCTTCGCGTTCTTCAACGAGGAAGAACGTTCTTAAAGACTAGAGCCCTCCTCCAAAAGAACCCCACACAACAATTCCAACCCAAAAATAAAATAAGACCTTGTCTTATTTTATTCACACACACACACATGCCAACATTAATTTGAAAACTCAAATTAAATTCACGAATTGATTTATGTGTGTTGTCTAATTAATGAGGTGTTTAATTGGCATGTAATTAAATGTGGAGGAGTTGCAAATTAATTGCTAGAGGGGGGGTTCAAGGGGGGTGTTGAGGAAATTGAAGGAGGTGGGGGCTCGTGCGGGCCCCACCCCAACTTCCTTGCATCTTCCTTTTCCACGCACTTAACCCACCGGTAAAGAAATAAAAATAAATTGTAAAACAATTTTATTTTTATTCCTCACATTTTTTAACATCTCCTCCCGAGAAAACACAACTCCAAAAAAGGTCTTCCTAAGCAATTATCGGTGTTGTGGTTTCATCGGTGCCCTTGAATTTCGATTCTGAGCACTGGTACAAAAGTTAAGAAATCCCGCTCGTTCATTCACTAAATGTACCTGAGATAAACTTTGGAAATTGATTCTGGGCACACCGGGCCTCGGAATCAAGTGTCGTCAGAAACTGCACACTCGTAAAATACCAAAGAAATAAAAAAAATTCCTTGAAATTTTCGGGTCTTTACATTACTACCACCTCAGGGCTTTACGTCCCCGTAAAGCTATAACACAAACTAGGGAAACAAAAGTGGTATTGAGCACGCAAATGAGCCTTCCGCTCTCATGTGCTCTCCTAGAGGTTCACGTGCTTCCACCTGATGTGCACTAGAGGAATCGACCATCCACGTAGGACCTGCTCCTATCGATTCTCGATCTCCACCGGGACCTCTGCAAAAGTCACCCCATCGCCAATGTCCAGCTCCCCATGGTCGATGATATGCGTCGGGTCAAGCACGTATCTACTCAGTTGAGATACGTGGAAGTCGACGTGCACCTGGCACAACTGAGGTGGATGGGTCAAGAGGTAAACCACCTCGCCTACCCTGTTGAGGACCTAGAAGGTTCTGATGAAGCGTGGAGATAACTTGTCGCCCTGGCCAAAACTCTGTAATCCACATCGAGGTGAGACCCATAGGAAAACGTGGTCGCCATCCTCTAACTCTAGTGGTCTCCACCTCCTGTTAGCATAAGTCTTCTGTTGGCTCTGAGCTGTCCTCATCCACTCCTGGATGACCTGGACCTTCTCTGGTCCTACAAGAGATGCTAAGATTTCTTCTTTGCCGATATGAGAAATCTGGTCTCATTCCCTGGATGAACCACATTCTTTGCCTAATACAGTCAATATCGACATGGATGATACTAATCCATACCAAGGATGACGTCGTAAGTCCTCGACGCTACTACCAAGAGATCCAACCATTACTCTCGCCTCCAAGGGTTGAGTCACACTGTCGGCATCAGTGTGTGGTCACTGGGTCTCCTCCAGTAGGTATCTCAAAAGTGAGGGTCAAGTCAACAGTTTTAAACCAGAACCTCTTAGTATCAACTACATAAAAAAGGTCAGGGAACAAAACGTCACAAGAAAAAGTGTCTTTTATTACTATAACTCAAGGTAAAAAGACACATAACATCAACAAAGCTAGAAGCAACATGAACAAAAGTCTCCATGTCTTGAGCTAGTATCACTCCTGTCCATCTGCTCCTGGAGCTTCATGGTTGTAAGCCTCAGTTGCCTGTAGCTGAGCTCTCCCCTGTCCACCTGTTCCCTACAGTCAGGGTGGTCTTCCTGGTGGTGGTGGTGGTGGTGGTGGGGCCTCAAAGCGTCGCCCACCACCCACTGTTCGGCCAGCTCCTCTGCCTCATCTGCCTGCTCCCTGCGGACTGCCATCGTCGAACCTCTGCCTGGGAGGTCCCTCTACTGCCTGCTGCTCATTAGCAGGATGAGTCGGGCAGTCTCGAGCCATGTGACCCTACCCGCCGCATGCGTAGCACTGCCTGCTCCTCGTGTAGCTGGCTCTCCTTCGTGTTCCCCGCACAACCGAATCTGCATCCTGAGATTGCTCGTCTGATGGTCTGGCCCTTTTGGACCTCTGCGTCATCTGTCTACTACCAGCTGCAAAAGACTTCGCTACGGGTCGTCCTGCGGAGGGTCCCGCCGCTGGTGACTGCTCGGCGAGAAAACTCTCCACTATAAGGGATCTCTGCAAAACCCCTGCCTACGTCGGAATGTTGAGGGATATCATAGAAGCCCTGATCTCATGCCTCAGTCCCTGCTCGAAGGTCCAAGACCAGAAGAACAAGTCTCGTACCATATCTGTGGAGTAGCGCGAGAGATCTGTAAACCTCTCCAATTACTGGACCACGGTCATGCTGCCCTGCCGTAGCTGTAGTAACTCCTGAATGCGCACCGCATGGAGGGTGGATGGGATGAACTCCGAGAGGAAGAGTCTCTAAAAGTCTGTCCAAAGGAGTGATGCCTCGTCGTGAACTTGGAGCATCAGTCTCCACCATCTGCCTGCTTCTGCGTGCAGGAGACTCGCTGCAAGGATCACCATGAGGTCATCTGCTGTGCCCACTAACCTGAAAACTCAAACAACAGCCTCCATCCAATCCTCAGCTGCCTGAGGGTCCGTCTCCCCATGGAACCTGGGCGGTCTCTGACGCTGAAACTCGTATAGTGCACTAACGTGACGTGCACTCTTAGCGGCTGGGGATGGTGGCATCGGTGGCTCGACGGGAAGAAGTACCGCTGGTGCCCCCGCTGTAATAGGGCCCTGCACTGAGGCCTCATCGCTCGGTGGACTTTCGTCTCGTACAAAGCTCGGAACCCTAGCTGGCTGCCATCGTGGGGCCATCCTGAAAAGAAATAGGTGTTCCACGGTCAAAAAAATATACCTGGTGAGATGACACAAAGTAATCACAAAGAAAACTTTTGAAACACACATGCAATCAGTGTTTTCATGCACTGAGTCGAAAATCAAAAGTCAGGGTCCTAGTGTACGGATACGTCAGCCGCCGCACCAACACTGGACTCTATGGACTAATAACCACACTCAATACCCTTAAAACTGTTGCTTCACATAGAAGAAAGATCAGAGCCCTGAGTTCTACAGTAGAACCGAACTCCTCTGATACCAATTTATCACGACCCGTCCTCAAGGCCCGTGTCGTGACTACCCCAAGCCCGCCTTCCATATTCCAGGGGCTGGAAACTATCACCAAGGCATAAATCCCGATAAAAAAGGAAAGAATTTCCTTTATAAAAGTAACAAACACCATAGAGTAAAAGTAGAAGCAACACTAAGTACAAAAGAAAGTGATGAAAGGTAAATGGACCAGAATACAAACCCAACTGAAAAGTACAGCTACAAAGGAAAGTAAAATACAACTCAAAGGTCAACAGTTGAAAGGTGATAAGTCACTCCTGGTTCGTCCTCCGGTTTCCTACCTGAAGGGTAGGTACAGATCCCCTCCTCAGCACTCCACATTAGTCTGTCTCCTCCGGGTACCGACTCGTCGTGAAATCCACCTCTGGGCACCGACTCGACGTGATATCCACCTCCGAGCACTGACTCATCGTGAGATCCTCCTCCGGGTACCGTCCAGCTCTACAAGCCTCAACCTCGATTAGAGATGTCCGTCGTCTACAACCAACACAGTGAAGTGCGGGCGAAGCCCGTGCAGGGGTGAGTATATGATACTCAGTAGGGACCCCAAGACCCTCGAAGGTCTCCCTGAATCCACATAGGATGAACCACAAAGTAAAGATACAATCAAGAAGTAACAACCAACTCTACTTAGCTATATAACCATACATAATCCTAAGTCATCAAATCAAGTTCATCTCCAACTCACGATCTCAAGTACAACCCAGTCCACACATGAAGGTACAACCCAATCCACACAGGAAAGTACAACCCAGTCCACATAGGAAAGTACAACCCAGTCCACACAGAAAAGTAAGTCAATCACATCAATGATAAAGATTGAAAATAAAGACTCAACTCACACAGTTATACATCATTTGTAAAGCAGAAGGAGATGATCAGATGTCGCTACTGATTCATCTAGCTGGGACTCACGTAGGATACTAGACCAGCTAAGCTGTCATACCCATGTAGGATACTAGTCCAGCTACTCCATCAGACCCACGTAGGATACTACAACAGAGGTCAATACTATCGGAACCATGTAGGATACAAGTACATTAGTCGTCACCGCCGAACCCACGGAGGATTCTAGTACGGTTGTCGTCGTCG
Organism: Viscum album; assembly: GCA_963277665.1. NCBI lineage: Eukaryota > Viridiplantae > Streptophyta > Magnoliopsida > Santalales > Viscaceae > Viscum > Viscum album. The sequence goes on along the minus strand of OY728146.1, from coordinate 633,269,523 downwards.
TCGAACCCACGGAGGATTCTAGTACGAAAGTCTTCACTGTCGAACCCACGGAGGATTCCAGTATGAAAGTCTTCACCATCGAACCCACGGAGGATTCCAGTACGGATGTCATCATCGTCGAACCCACAGAGGATTATAGTATGAAAGTCTTCACCGTCGAACCCATGGAGGATTTCAGTACGGTTGTCATCGTCATTGAACCCACGGAAGATTCCAGTACGAAAGTCTTCACCATCGAACCCACAGAGAATTCCAGTATGAAAGTCTTCACCATCGAACCCACGGAGGATTCCAGTACGAAATTCTTCACCGTCTAACCCACGGAGGATTCCAGTATGAAATTCTTCACCGTCGAACCCACAGAGGATTCCAGTACGGTTGTCATCGTAGTCGCAGCCAGCTCTACAGTTCCCGCACACAGCATGCTCGTTTTCAGGAGGGTCCGCTCCATGAGCCAAGGGGGCGATACATCAACTGACATGTAGTCTGGAATGGATGTATCCCAAAGTTCCGTTTTGTCGATAGAAACTCATCACGACAGACGACATGTCAATCGGATGCCCGGTCTGAGAGTTATTGGCTTTTTCGTCCCAGGGGTTCGGTTGGTTTTTAAGTCAAAATCAACCCGACCATACTCCAACTGTGTCCAAACCTCAAGCGGATTAATCCAAAAGGTCTGTATCACTAAGAGAAATCCAACAAAGTCGACGGTACTTCAATCGGACGTCCGGAGCTCAAGTTATAGGCGTTTCTGCTCCGAGGGCCCGATTGGTTTCGTGTTCGAACCAACCCGGACGTACCCAAGGTTCTTATAAACCTTGAGTGTAATATACCGAAACTACTATCTCGATCCAAGGATCGCATCGCAATTGACGGTGTGCCGATCAGAGGTCCATAGCCCAAGTTACGGACATTTGAACGAACTTGTCCAGTTTTAGGGGGTTTTGGGCCCGGACTGACCCGGCCCAAGACCCCCTGGGTTGGCACAAACCGGGTCGACCCGAACTGGGTCCGGGTCCGGCCCACTAGGGCACGGCCTGGCCCGGCTGGCGCGACCCAGCCCAGCCTGCGCGGGCGGCCCGACCCGGCGCGGGGGGCCCGGCCCGGCGCGGGCGGCCCGACCCGGTGCGGCTAGTCCAGCCGGCGCGGCCGGTCTAGGCCGGCACGGGCACCGCGCGCCGCATGAGCATGGAAGGGAGGGAACCGCCACCCCCTACGAATGAAACGGCGGACCCGCGGGGGGTCCGCCCTACCACGTTGACCGGGGGTTCAAACCCCCAGTTTTCCAGATCTGGCTGGCCGCACACCACACGGGACCGGTTGGTCCCGCCCTCTAGAGCACCAGTGACCGGCGGCTCCAGCTGCCCTCCCTTGCTCTGTTGTGGCCAAGGACCGCGACCTTGGTTTGACCGGCGCGGTGCGACGGCGCCGCGCCCCTCTGTCGCGGCCCCGCTCCGACCGCGGCCTCCTCATGGTTCTTCGGCGCGGCGCGATGGAGCTGCACCCCTTCGTCGCGGCGCGACGGCGCCACGCCCCTTAGCTGCGGCCCGACTCCGGCCGCGGCTTCTTTTGGCCTCAACGGCGCGACGCAACGCCGTCGCGCTTCTTCGCCGCGTTCCTCTTTGTTTCCGCGCGGTGTCGTTGCACTGCGCTGCCTTTGTTCGTGCCGCAACAAGTACGACATCAAAGGGGGAGGAGGGTCAGCCGTGTTCGTGCGGTCCGACCTCCTCCCATTATAACGACAACAGGCAGCCCAAAATAAAATAACTTCGACAAAGCAAGCACAAATTTAATCCATTAAATTTGAACTCAAACCCCTACCTTGAAGAAGTCATCGAATGAGGATTGTCGCGGGAAGAAGACGTCGCGGAAGATGGTGTCATGGAATGAGGCTCCATAAGCGTCTTCGGTGTTCGCCCGATGAACGATGCGGCGCGTCGTCATTCTCCAAAGGAGGCGTCTCTCACCGGCTGCAAAGAGGAGTGGAGACGGTACGGCGTTCTCCCCTTGCAGTGACGGAGTTCTTCGTATTCTTCAATGAGGAAGAACATTCTTCAAGACTAGAGCCCTCCTCCAAAAGAACCCCACACAACAATTCCAACCCAAAAATAAAATAAGACATTGTCTTATTTTATTCACACACACACATGCCAACATTAATTTGAAAACTCAAATTAAATTCACAAATTGATTTACGTGTGTTGTCCAGTTAATGAGACGTTTAATTGGCATGTAATTAAATGTGGAGGAGTTGCAAATTAATTGCTAGAGTGGGGGTTCAAATGGGTGTTGAGGAAATTGAAGGAGGTGGGGGCTTGTGCGGGCCCCACCCCAACTTCCTTGCATCTTCCTTTTCCACACACTTAACCCACTGGTAATGAAATAAAAATAAATTGTAAAACAATTTTATTTTTATTCCTCACATTTTTTAACATCTCCTCCCGAGCAAACGCAAATCCAGAAAAGGTCTTCCTATTCAATTACCGGCGATGCAGTTTCATTGGTGCCCTCATATTTTGATTCCAAGCACCGATTCAAAAGTTGGTAAATCCCGCTCGTTCGTTCACAGAACGTACCCGAGCTAAAATTCAGAAATTGATTACGGGCACACCGGGCCTCAGAATCAGGTGCCGTCAGAAACTACGCACTCGTAAAATACCAAAGAAATAAAAAAATTCCTTGAAATTTCCAGGTCTTTACATACATGTCCAGTGATGGACTGTGTGGGGTTTGATCTTATGTCTTGGACCTTCCATGAGAAAGATAGTACTGGAAAGACTACCATGAGTGAGATTGAGTCCTAATTGTGTATAAGGTATGGGTATACCTTGAGTTATAAGGTATGTATTGAGACCAGTTTTTCCTTACCCTAGGTGGGAGGAACCTGGTTGGGACCACCCTGAGTGAGAGGGTATTAGTCCACCGATGCATGAGTGACCCACTCTAGGAGAGGGGAGTAGTTAGGTTTTGACCTTGTCTTGAGTGAGAGGTTGATGGATGTATGTGTGACCACCCCTGAGTTAGTGGGCCTTATCGGGATGTTATATATTTTAGGATGTGTATGGTTGACCCTACCTTGAGAGATAAGGTAGTGGCCAGCATATGGGCGACCTCAACTTTAGTGAGAAGGTGTTGGTGAGACTTTATTGAGTTAGAGGGAGAGTCTGGGACATGGACGTAGGACCCTAACCGATACGTTCAGGAAGTGGTCATGTTTTGGATGATTCCTTATCTTGAGTCCTCAAGTATGGTATAAGGTATGAGTTTAGCAGCATGAAGCAATGACTAGATTCTTTAATGGAATAGAAGAAATTTTTTGGGCATTATGGTGGCCTGTTTATCACATAGTGGCATGATAGACATGTGTACATCATTGAGTATCATGGTGGCCTAGTTAGCACATGAAAACCCAAAGATAATTTTTATTTATATTTTACTTTACTCATGTATACACACACATATGATATCATATATTATGTTTTTTTGGTGATTTCCCACTAAGTTATACACTCACACCCTACATGGGCACCCCAATGGGTGTACATACCTTATGTTACTTTTAGGTCAAATCATAGGTCATGAAGTGGATTATTCTAGATAATCTCATGAATATCTAAAGATTGGGAGTGTAGTGTAGACTAGGGATTTCATGAGGGACCTTGTGTTTTTTTTGGTTTTGTTTTATTTTGTATTTTTGTTCGGCCTAATGGGAGACGAGTTGGATTTCTATCTTTAATGGAAGCATCATTTTGATATATCATTATATTTATTTGATTATGAATACTATGATGTTTTTATGGATAATTTTTAATTATTTTTTACTTTTTATTCACTATGATATGAGGGAATAGTGTCCCCAATGTATGTTTTAGGACCTCACTGCTATTCGACAATATCTGGCATATGCGGTGGCATGCTTGTGGTTAAGTGATGCATTGGGACAAGATATTGAGAGTGGTCCATGGACCAAGGCATTTCAAAGTGGTATCAAATCATATTTTTATTTTATTACTATTTGGGGTATAGTAGAGGGTATATGTATGTGCTAGATCTTTTGATGAACCTCATATTAGTGTGTCTTGAACACCTTTTCATATGGTAAGTCTTGGTTTCTAGGGGTATGGGATTGTTATTTTTGGTTTTTATTGATATTTATGAGATGTTTATTCAATGGGATGTGTTTTTAGGAGATATTTATTTTTCTGGTTTTGATCTTGGACCATTGGTAATAGGCATGTGTACATGTATCATAGTTATCATGTTAGATTCACATGACATACGTATTATTGTGTGTGATTGGATTTTATTGAAGAGATGGTTAGCTATTTAAAGTGTTAACAATAATTTATATGGAGTCTTCCCATATAATTTTTTTGTGTCATTCTACTCAGTTGGACTGTAATTTTCACTCATGAGAAGTTTTTTGATGTTAGGTCATGTGGATCTTACAAAGAGTGATTCTCTAGCAGTGTCTATATAATCCCTCTATGTAAGGGATGTATATAGATACTTAGTGTGTTGGTACATGCATTGAGTTCATAAGGGATGATCCAAGGATGGGCATGGGTTCCCTTAAGGATGCGGGATTGGTTACTTAAACTATTAACAAAAACCTATATGGTCTTTTCTTATATATATTCCTAGTGTCACTACAACATAATAGAAATATATCCCTGAGGCTATATCCATGTTCCAATATGATGGTGGCTATAGGTTGATTCAAAAATTAATTCTTTTCACACGAACATAGTGAGAAACATTTTTTAGTGGGGAACTACCTATAGTCGCAATAATTTTTTTCCTATGCCTATAAAATTTAAGTCAGAACTCTATAGCCATGGTAATTTCTTGTTCATGGCTATTTCCTTTTATTTGGGATCCTATAGTCATAATCAAAAATGTATGTGGTTATAGCCTTTGAGTTGGGAACCTATATCCAAGAGTAAAAAAAATTATGTGCTTATATCCTTTGATTCAGAAACCTATATTCATGGGTAAAAAAGCTCTTGGTTATATCCTTTGATTTGGGACCCTATATCCATGATAAAAAAATCATAAGGATATAGCCTTTGATTTGGGAACCTATAGCCACGGGCATTGTTTCCCATGGTTATATCCTTTTTACCCGTTCTAATCTCAACATTTCAATTAATTTAATAATAATAAAATATATTTAAAAAATAATATATATATATATATATATATATGGTATGAAATTTCAAATATATTAGAGTGGAATAACGTGTTTTGTAGAATCTGTGAAGCCTGAGTTTGAAACACATCGACCGCATGTCTTTTCTAGTCCCAATAGCCACGGTCACTTTGAACATGGAAGACTACTTTGTTTTCATTTCATATGTAGAAATGTTAAAATTTAAATTAATTTAATACTAATAAATTATATTTAAAAAAAATTGTATATATATACATATTTTTATATCTATAGGTTAATTAGTGATACAGTAGAGTGGAATAGTTTGTTAGATGGATTATGTAAGGCCCTAGTTCAAAACCCAACTACTGTGTATTTTTTTTAAAGACCATATATCCATTATCAAAGTGACCATGTATATATCATTTAAATGTACCTACCTATTATAATCATCTCTTTGAACATGAATATACGTTTCACATGGACCAGCTTCCACATCAATTCCCTATAGCCACAGGTGATGCTCATGGCTATAGTGTGGTGGGATGTTTTCATGCCACTCACTACCATGGTGGTGATGTATATTTATATATCTTATATCTATGGTAACTATGGCTATAGACTCTATTTCTTCTTGTGTAGCACTATATTTAGCCTAACTAGGTGGTTGAAGGAAGGCATGAGGAATACCTTGGGACTTCAGGATGTGAAGCACTCTTAGTGTTTATGGTATTTAGGTTGGGTAAGAGGGAAGGATTGGTTTGAATCATCACCCTATTTATTCTAAATACACTTTATAGTGGCATGGTGGTAGCATGTTTAGATGCTCGTGGTTTTGGGAATGATGCATGAGTAGTGGGTGATCATGCAGTTCGCCTTAGCATGAGTGAGATGCCTCAAGATATTAGATGATTTGAGATACATAGAATCACATTTAGTGGGTTAGGAACACGTGACTATGTTCTATGGGATTTTACTCTTAGTAGTGTGAGTTGGTTTGTGTGATTGAGTATTTCTAGAGTGTTCGCCCATTGGGTTCGTGTGTGATTGAAGCATATAACAGATAAGAGCCTATGAGGGGGGGTTACTCAATACTTGGAAGAGGAGAGTGAGAATTGGTGCATATTTTTAGGTAAAATCCTCAGTGTGTAAAGGAAAGTGTGCATTGGGTACTCATGGTGCTATTTGGTTCATGGATCAGTGAGCTTCTATGTTCAATACAATGACTGATGGGTTTGGTAAGATGCTTGCTGTATTGGCATACTAGAGTTGGGGATAGAGGCCTTGCGTTTGTGGTGATAGGTAAAATTGGTGATAGATTAGGGTAAATTGGTATGTATAATCCAATTTTGGTCTTTTATATGGGTTTTCTATGATGGGTGAGTGTGGATCCATAGAAGCGACGCACATGTGATTTTGGAATTTGGCAGGTATTGAAATTAAGGAGTCGTGTAAGGAAGTCATATAATGAAGAGTTCACTATTATTAATTGGATGAAATGATAATAATTTTTAATATGTTTTTGAACATTGAGGATGAACGTATTGGTAGTTTAGGGATGGGTGGAAGTTGGTGTTTCATACTGGTGCTCAGGTGAGCACAGAATGATCTTTTCCAGTCATTACGTTTTGTAATGGACAAATCATGGGCCACAAAGGTTGGTTTTTTCATCTAGTAGGGTGACATAATGATACTTGTAATGACCCAAACTTTTATCAATATAATTTATCCCTTATAGTAATTTTATATAGTATAAATCTCATAAAATCACTTAGAGACCATAATAAAAGCTTTTTAAATAAAGAATTAATGAAATAAGAAGTATTTTTAGAAGTTAAGGAAGAAATACCAATGAAATTGTAACTTGGACTTAGGACTAGTAATATGACCCTGATGAATAGTAAATTGGCTAAATGAATAGTAACCTCACCCATGAAGGTATAAATAATATTTGGGAATCTTATATATAAAATTATGGTATAATTATATCATAATATAAGTAAATAAATGTTTTAAAAAATATTAATTAAGTGTTGCCATTTTTTTAAGTCGTAAATATTTAATTATAATTTTATGATTAATTTAATAATTTAAAAGAATATTTATTTTCATAAAATTTATTCATAAATTAATATTTTTATGTCTTAGGATTTTAAGATAATTTTATGAGACCATAATTAAAGTGTTATAAAATTGATTATAATTTTAAAATCTGTATTTTCCAAGTAAATGATGATTTTAATTAAAAATTAAATTACTCATATCTAGAGAATTATTTTCATAAAATTGACTTCATTTTTTAATTCTACATATTTAAAAATTGTAAGGGTGAATTTTTAGGATTTTTTTGAAATACTTGATTTTTTTGTGAATAGTGAAATATGGTAATTTACGGTATATATACATTATATGTTAAATAAACTATTAATTGAGTTATATATGATGTAAGAACCACAATCTAGAACTTCATTTCATTATTTTAATATTTTTGGTGATAATTCTCAAACAATTCGTAGTCTTGATCCAAAATAATAAAGTAATGATTAAAATAATGGGAAAACACCCCTCTCCACCACTATAAATACCACCCCTCACCCACTCTTCTCCTCACATCTCTCAAGATTTTAGCCTTACCCAAATTCTGACCAATAATCCTCCCTATCTGATTCCCCACGTCCAGGATCTCTTGGTCTCATCAAAAGACCAAAAACGTTTCTCAATGGAGGTTCTCAATGAGGATAAATCCAAGAGGTAAAATCCATTTCCTTTTACCTTTAATTTATTTTCAATTTCATTTATTTATTATCTTATCCTCAACTCACCCCATAAAATAGAATGATAACTCCAGTACCTTACATATAATTTAATTATATCATGTTAATGTAATATTTATCATTAAACACCTCCCCCTCTCTCTTATACTAAAAATGAAATCATCACTCGTGATGTGTCAATTTACCGACATTGTGGGCGATACACTTTCATTTTACTTTAATTACTTAAATTATGTTAATGAAACCATTATAATGGTTGAAAAATATTGTAAAATTTATGTTTCAAGCCTCTTTATGTTATGAAACTAACATATATACATAATACTAAATGATAAAACAAAATGAATTCATTGAGATTGAAAAGCCACCAAAATTAACCTAAAACAATCATCATTAAATTTTATCTAATAATTCTTACTCATAACATATAAAAAATTCTTTATAAGACCATTTAAAATTATTTAATATCATTAATAACATATAATAACAATTCTATATATTTATCCACATTTTACTCGAACTTCTATTCATGTATACAAGTTAACCTATCACAAAAACTAAGAAAATGAACACTCCCAAATGATGAAATTAAACTCTATAAATAATTCAAAAGTTCATAAATGAACTTAATAAAACAATAATGAATGAAATTATTGTATAAAATTTTCTTTATTTGTTAATTAATTAATATAATGTGATTATATATGATATTAATGTGAAGTAGTCATTCAGACACAAGGTAAGGGGATTCTCAAACCCAACTCTCTTTATCTGGGTTTTCCCTCTTTCACCCCATTTTCAATATGAATATTCTTTAAATATCCTTTATTTATATATATATATTAACTTTTTTGAGATATATATGTTTTCTAGTTGAGTTTATGACAAACACAATGTTTTCCAAAATAACTCTTCTTCCAAAAAAACACACCTTTTACTTCTCGAGATTGTTTCTTCTTCACTCAAGGTTGATGATTCTTATATCAAGTATATTATTCCCTCTTTAATTTGGGAACCCAAAGTTTATGGATGTATAATTTATAAAATTAAAACCATTCCTTTTTATGGGTTATTTTATGTTCAATATTGATATATGTTCTATGTGTCATGCATGATAGTATAAATGTTATGATGTGACGGGTACACCCAGAATTATATAGCACAATATAAATGTTATGATCTGAAGGGTATGCCCAGAATTATATATAACTCCAATGAATTGGGTAATATGATTTATCTCATGAGGAAAAGTGAAATATGCATGAACATGATGTTATCTTTGTTCACAACTATGTGTAGTAGTTGACCACTGATACATGATGTTCCATTTTTATGAATTGCCACATTACAAGCCTTTTTTTAATTCTTCCTATAATGATTATGATCCATTTTCAATGTTATGATGATAATGATTATGCTCACCCCATGGTATATTGATTCATGTTGTTATCTATTATCTTACTGGTCTTTTATCTCACCCCTATTTGATATATATCCTTAGGTGATTACTTGTACTAATAAGAATGTGAATGACACTAAGAAGCTAGAGAAAAAGGAATTAAATAAATTTTTGTGTTTTATTTTTTAAAATTTATGTATAGTCCTAGTTTTCCCAAGATACTAAACCATTTTATCTTATTCATGTAATTATTTTATGTTGTTTATTATTAAAATGATGTAATATTAATGTAAAAAAATCATGGTTGTTATAGATGGTATTAAAGCACAGTTTAGTTAATTTGGAAATTAGGATTAGAGAACCTTAGTGAAAACCCTTAGTTTGAGACTAAGTATAAGTGAGCACCCAAGAAGCTTTTTTTTAGAAAATTTTAAACATAGGGATCCCATAATATATTCCTTTGAACTTAATTTCACAAAGGAATAAATTATTTATTCATGAATTGTTGACTTATGTTTTGTTCTAACCTTTTCTATTTTAGAAAATGGTGGGAACCCAGAGAAATCAGGCCAAAACCCATGTGAGGGACAATGCAGTGATTACCCGAATGACATCTCCAATTCCTTGATAGGTGGAGTTCAAAATTTCATGGAGATTATTACCCAATTGTTTCAGATTATGAACAATAAACTTAATAATGTGGAGCATCTTCCTTCACTTAAGAGGGAGCAACTGGATATCGATTCATTTATGTGGCAACAACCACTGATTTTTAGTGGATCTTATGATCCACTAGTCGCGGAACAATGGGTCAAATCAATGGAGAATATATTTTCTATAATTTACTATTTTGAGATGGATAAGGTGACCCTTACCATTTTTAATCTAGATTGAGAGGCTGACCAATGGTGGGATTTGATTAAGAACACCAAGCCAATGGATGAAATTGAAGAGATGGAATGGGAAGACTTTAAGATAATGTTTCTTAACAAGTATTTCCCTTGAAAATTTCATAAAAATATGGAGAGATAATTAATAGAGTTGAAGAAAAAGGAATTAAAATTTATCAAAGCCTATAAATAAAATTTTACAGGGATTTCAAGGTACATTTTAGGTTTTTTTATCAACAATGATAGAAAAATTGATAGATTCTTTAATGGTTTAAAACCACACCTTAGAAAATATCTTGTAATTAGATACTTTGGGAGTTATAAAGAATTCATTCAATGTGCTCTCAAAGTGGATATGGAGTTTGGGGAATAGTCTCATGGCTATGGTGATAAGAAATAAAGGATGGAGTTTCAATCTAGAGGATCTAATGAAAAATGTGGAAAGAAAACTTAACCAACCACATGTAAAAAATGTGGGAAGAATCATCATGGGAATTTACTCAAAGGGATAGAGAAATGATTTAAGTGTGGTAGATAAGGACACTAGGCTCCTGAATTTTAAAAGTACATGAGGAAGCAGGACAATGTGGTAGAGGAAAGGAGAGCACCACCCATGGTCCAATGCTACAACTATAGGGAGAAAGGGCACTATGCAAGCTAATGCACTAAACCTTTATTCCTTGAGGGTAATCAGCATTAGAAGACACCAAATCCAAAGGATAAAGTCAAGTTTTATGCCATCACTACTACTTAATTGGAGTAAGAAAATGAAGTCATACAAGTTACAATTACTACTCACTCAATAATGGAAAAAAGTCTTATTTGATTCTGATTCTATGCATTCCTTTAGATCTTGCAAGTTTTATTGAACTATTGAATAGAAGCCCAAAAACCTTGAAGTATAGATATCCATAAAAACACCTAGTGGTGAAATCAATTCAACCCAAGTATTGGAATCTCCTCCTGTTGGCATATGTGGGGAGATTCTTCCATCAAATTGTGTGATACTTACCTTGGTGGGATTCGATGCTATACTAGGGATGAATTGACTCTCATTATATAGAGAACACATCAACTATCATGAAAAGGAAATATCTTTTCATATTCCAAACCATCCCATAATCCTCTAAAAATTCAAGGAAGATCATGAATCTCCTTTTGAAAATCCTTCAATGGTGTGGGTGTTGATTCCCTATAAAGAAGCATACCTCACTCAAATTATTGTGTCAAACTAAGGTAACAACCTAAGGGAAATTAACATTGTGAGGGAATACAATGATGCATTTCTTGAAAAGTTATCCAAAATTCTCTCATATTGTGAGGTAGAGTTCTTAATAGAACTCATACCTCGAGATACTTCTATCTCAAAGTGTCTCTATAGGGTGGATCCTATCGAACTGGAGGAGTTAAAGAAGTAGTTGAAAGATCATTTTTACAAAGGTTATATATAGCCTAGTGCATCACCATGGGGTGAGAGAGTTCTCTTTTTAAAGAAGAAGGATGGATCAATGTGGTTGTGTATCGATTATTGGGAACTCAACAAGATCACCATAAAGAATATGTATCCTCGTCCAAGGATTTAAGACTTATTCAATCAGTTTTGAGGAGCTCAATACTTCTCAAAGGTGGATGTTCATTTTAGATATCATCTTCTAAAGGTGAAGAAGGAATATATTTAGTATACTGCCTTTCGTGCAAGGTATGGGTATTATGAGTTTCTGGTAATGCCCTTCATACTTACTAATTCCCCTAAAATCTTCATGAATTTGATTAATAGAGTATTTATACATTACCTCGACAAATTTTTGGTAGTGTTTATAAATGATATTTTCATCTACTACAAGATAAAGGATGAACAGTAATAACATATAAGGATTGTGTTGTAGATATTAAGGAAGGATAAGTTGTATAACAAGTTTAGAAAGTGTGAATTTTGGATTCAGTAAGTCACATTCTTGGGACATGTGATCACAAGTGAGGGAATTTATGTAGACCCTTCAAAAAATGAAATTGAAGAATGGACCAGACCCTATAGTTTCATGGAAATATGTAGTTTTATTGGCTTAGTAGGGTACTATTGATGTTTTGTGATAAATTTCTCATGATTGTCTAGCCAGCTGACTAAGTTAACAAGGAAAGGGGAAAATTTTTTTGGATAAAATAATGTGAGGAATGCTTCAAGGATCTAAAGCGAAGGCCGATCACTACACTTGTACTCACATTATGAAAAAGTAGAGAAATTTTTGTGATATATAGTGATGATTTAAAGAAACTATTGGGTTTTTTACTCATGAAAAATGATAATGTGATAGCTTATGGCTCATGGAATTTTAAGATCCATGAGCAGAACTACCCGATGCATGATCTGGAGCTAGCAACTATGATTCTTGCCTTGAAAATTTGGAGGCACTACCTCTATAGTGAGAAGTGTAACATATATAAAAATCACAAGATCCTAAAGTATATATTCACAAAAAATTATCTCAACATGTGTCAAAGGATATGGTTAGAGATAATCAAATACTACAATTTCTCTATTCACTATAATCCTGGAAAGGAAAACATGGTAGTTGATACTCTTATCAAAAAATAATGTACTACTCTATCCATATTGCAGGTTGAGAAAGACCATATCTTCTTGTACATTCAAAGGATGGATTTGGAAATCCTAATGGTAGGAAATGCATCCTACCATTACCAAATGATTTCCCAACCATCTATCTAAGAGAATATTAAGGAGGCACAAAGGGATGATCCTAAGTTACAAAATAAGGTGAATGTAATAAAGGTGGGTAAACTGCAGAAATTCCATATTGATGATGATGGTGTGATTTGGTTTGAAATGAGTCGCAGTGTGTCTTCATCACCTAGGATAAAGGATCTATTGGATAATTCACATATCTTAACTCTCTCTATCTATCACGAGAGTACTAAGATGTGTCATGATCTATGAGGACACTTCTGGTGGGATAACATAAAGAAGAAAATTTTTGAGTATATCTCAAGGTGCTTGATATGTCATCATGTTAAAGCCGATAGAATGAAGTCCAAACGGATGATGAAACCATTGCCTATTCCCATGTGGAAATGGGAGACTGTCACTATGGACTTTGTCACAGGTCTCTCGAATACATCCAAAAGAAATAATGCGATATGGGTTATGATGGACCGACTCACAAAGACTTCCCACCTTATCACTATTTAGGAAGATCTATCACTTGAGAAACTTTTAAATATATATGTGAAGGAAGTTGTGAGAATTCATGGGGTTCCACTCTCGATTTCCTCTAATCATGATCACAGGTTCACATCTAAATTCTAGAAGAGTCTTCAACATTCTTTGAGTACTAAATTAAATTTTAGCATGACCTATCACCCCCAAACTGATGGCCAATCTGAAAGGACTATTTAACCGCTCGAAGATATGCTAAGATCCTTATCTTTAGAAATTAAAGGTGGTTGGGATCAGAATATCCCATTGGTTGAGTTCTCATACAAAAATATATTTCACTCAAGTATTCAGATGGATCTATATGAATCTTTGTATGTAAATGATGTATAAATCCAACCTGTTGGGATAAAGTTAGTGAAATAAATCTACTTGGACCTGATCTTGTACAAGATATGACAAAAAAGGTTCAATCCATCTAAAAACATATCAAAGATTCTCAAATTTGGCAAAATATCTATGTTGAAAACTATTGAGGGGACTTGGATTTCAATGTTGGAGATAAATTCTTCCTTAGAATATCACCATGGAAGAGAGTAATACAGTTTGGGAAAAAATGGAAGCTAAGCCTAAGGTACATTGGCCCCTTTTAGATCCTGGATCATATAGGATCTGTAACCTATCAGCTTTCACTTCCATTAAATATGGCTCAAGTTCATGATGTGTTCCACATATCACTCCTGATGAAGTACATAATATATTCCTTACATGTACTGAACTCAGATGTGGTACAACTGGAAGATGATCTATCATACAAGTAGTAGCTAGTAAAGATTATAGACAAGAGAGATAAGTTTCTATAAAACAATAAAACCCACCTTGTAAAAGTGTTTAGGAGGAACCATAAATATGAATAAGCAATGTAGGAGCTAGAGGAGTTTATGAATAAGAGGTAACTTCACCTATTTATGTAAAATAAAATTTCGACGGTGAAATTTCAAAAGGGGGAACAATGTAATGACCTAAAATTTTATAAATGGAATTTCTCCCTTCTTATAGTAATTTTATATAGTATAAATCTCATAAAATCACTTATTGAACATAATAAAAGCTTCATAAATGAATAATTAATGAAATAATAATTATTTCTATAAGTTAAGGAACCAATACCAATGAAATAATGACTTGGCCTTAGGAATAGTAATATGACCATTATGAATAATAACCCGTCCAAATTAATAGTAACCTAACCCATGAAATTATAAATAAAATTTAGGCATCTTATAAATGAAATTATGGTATAATTATATCACAGTCTAAGTAAATAAATGTTATAAAAATTATTAATTAAGTTCTGTCATTTTTGTAAGTCATAAATATTTAATTAAAATTTTATGATTAATTTAATAATTTAAAATAAAATATATTTTCATAAAATTTATTCATAAATTAATTTTTTATGTCTTATAATTTTAAGATAATTTTATAAGACCATAACTAATTTTTCAAAGTGTTATAAAATTGATTATAATTCTAAAATATGCATTTTCTAAGTAAATAATGATTTTAATTAAAAATTAAATTACTCATATTTAGAAAATTATTTTCATAAAAGAGATTTCATTTTTCAATTCTACACATTGAAAAATAGTTAGGGTGAATTTTTGGCATTTTTCTGAAATACTTGAATTTTTTGTGAATACTGAAATACAGTAATTTACAGTATATATACATTGTATATTAAATACACTATTTATTAATTATTAACTAATTTAAGAACCATAATATATAACTTTCCTTCATTATTTTAATATTTTTTTTTATAATTCTCAAACTATTTATAGTCTTGAGACAAAATAATAAACTAATGATTAAAATAATTGGAAATCACCCCTCTCCTCTAGTATAAATACCACCCCTAACCCCCTCTTCTCCTCACACCTCTCAAGATTTTATCCTTACCCAAATTCTGAAAAATAATCCTCTCTATCCCCTTCCCCACATCCAATAGATCTTTCTATCATCAAAAGACCAAAACCTTTGCCCTGAGGAGGTTCTTAAGGAGGATAAATCCAAGTGGTAAAATCCTTTTCCTTTGACCTTTAATTTCTTTTCAATATAATTTCTTTATTCTCTTCTCCTCACCTCCCCCATAAAAATGGTATGATTACTATATCACCTTAAATATACTGTAATTATATCATGTTAATGTAATATTCATCATTAAACTCCTCCCTCCCTCTCTCTTATTCTAAAAATTAAATCGTTTCCTAGGATGTGTCAATTTACCGACATCATGGAAAATAGACATTAATTTTACTTTAATTCCTTAAATAATGTTAATGAAACCATTATAATGGTTTAAAAATATTGTAAAATTTATTTTAAAAACCTTTTTATGTTTTGTAACTAACATATATACATAATACCAAATGATAAAACAAAACAAATTTGTTGAGATTGAAAAACCTCCAAAATTAACCTAAAATGATCATCATTAACTTTTATCTAATGATTCATCCTCATACCATATAACAAATTTATTTATAAGATAATTTAAAATTATAGAATATAATTAATAACATATAATAAAAATTCGGGATATTTATCAACATTTTACTCTAACTTCCATTCATGTATACGAGTGAACCGATCACAAAAACTAAGAAAATGAACACTCCTGAACGATGAAATTAAACTCTATAACTCATTGAAAATCCAATAAATGATATTAATAAAACTATAATGAATAAAATTATTGTATAAAATGTTCTATATTTTTTAATAAATTAATATAATGTGATTATATAGGATATTAACATGAAGGAAGTATTCGAAAACAAGGTAAGGTGATTCTTGAACCCAACTCTCTTTCTTTGGGTTTCCCTCTTTCACCCCATTTTTAGTATGGATATTCCTTTAATATCATTTATTCATAATTATATTAACTTTTCTAGGATATAAATTTTTTCTTATTTAGTTTATGATAAACACAATGTTTTCCAAAAGAACTCTTCTTAAAAAACACCTTTTACTTCTTGATATTGTTTCTTCTTCACTCAAGGTTGATGATTCTTATATCAAGTATATAATTCCATATTTCATTTGGGAACCCAAAATTTATTAATGTATTATTTATGAAATTAAACCCATTACTTCCCATGGGTTATTTTATATTCAATATTGATATATGTTCTATGTGGCATGCATGATAATGTAAATGTTATGATGTGACTGGTGTGCTCAGGATTATATAACACAATGTAAATGTTATGATGTGACGGGTGCACTCAGAATTATATTGATCTCCAATTAATTGGTTAATTTTATGTATCTCATGAGAAAAATTTAAATATTTGTGAACATGATGCTAGATTTTTTCACAACTATGTTTTGTATTTTACCACTAAGACATGATGTTTTATTTTTATACATTGCCACATTCTAAGACTTTTCTTTATAATTCCCCTCATGATTATGATCTGATGTATATGTTATGATGATAATGATTATTATCACCCCCATTTTATATTGATTCATGTTATTATCTATCCTCTTAATATGCTTTTAGATCACCCCTTTTTGATATATATCCTCAGGTGATTACTTATACTAAGGAGAATGTGAAACCCACTAAGAAGATAGAGAAGAATGAATTAAATAAATGTTTATTTTTTATTTTGTAAAAATTTAGGTATGGTCTTAGTTTATCCAAGATACTAAAACTTTTTATCCTAGTCATGTAATTATTTTATGTTATTTATCATTAAATTATGTAATGGTTATTTAAGAAAAAGTAGGGTCACTATAATACTCCTATGATGGGGGAATTGTAACAATTGTGGAGAAAAAAAACTTATGTTGGAAGGGTAATGTACATGGTTAAACCATTAGGTGGGTGATTAAGATGGAACTTAGATATCAATGTCTAAAAAGATCCGTTTATATATTATTTCTTGGGAAAACATAAAATTTGGATTCAAATATAATATTGTATAGATTTGGGATATTAGGATCAATATCATAGTGAAGTTGAGATGATTGAAGAGAGAGAAATATTGAAGGCATGCTAGTGCTTAGGGAAAGATCATAAAGGATAGTGGGGGTGGTTGGTGGAGGATCAAATCATGGAATTATACTAGGATTTGGGTTCAAACTTTAGTGTGGGAATTTCATGGTCTCATGATGCCTCTGAGAGTTAATGTATCATGATCAGGTGAGGTGGTGTGGTAGTGAATTAGCATGGAGGTTAAGAATATTTGGGAGAGGTCATCTAGAGGAGTAATGATCAGTATTTTTGTATGTAATTAGGTTTGTTTTGGTGAAACCCACATCAAGCATGTCAATGAACCACTGGAAGTGTGTTTTCAGTAATTGATTCTTATGGTAGAGATCACCATGGCTCCAAATTATCTATTGTGAGTAGAGCCTTATGGTGGGAAGAACTATAATATTATGGATGAATTGGTTGAAGAAATTGTGGTTTCTCATGATAGATGGGTGCGGTGAGCTTCATATTGGTGTTTTTGTCGATGATGAGCAAGTAGCTCGGTCCTTGGTAAATAGTGTTCTTGGGTGTTTAGAGTTTCGTAGTGGAAGCATGCCTGGAATCCATGGATGGAATGCAATGAGTTAGAGGTTAATTCAAGACTAAGTTAGGTCTATATTATTGCTTAAAGAACCTATGAGGCTCCTTAGGTGTGAGAAGTGTTATGGTGGGGAGTTTGTAATGACCTAAACATATCAGGGTCATTAATTTAAGATGGAATTTAAATTTTGGTCATAGAGTATGGGTTATTTAATTAATTAGGATTCAAATCATGAATTTGAGCATCAGAACATCTCAAGAAGAATTTTTTAGATATTTATTAAGGACCAAGTGGCAGTTCAGGTGCTCAGTGAGCATCATCTCAAGGTTGGGTGGCTCTACTAAAAATCTGTACCAGCAGTTGGTAACATCATGACCCACGGGTCATGTTGCAGTGGCCTGTGGTGAAGGGGGTTATAATGTAGCCAATGGTTTTACAGCATGGTGGGTTGTGTGGATTTTGGATAAGGGAAAATTTATAATAAAATAGTTCATGTTGTGAAGGATGTGTCATGTCATGATGATGGATCTTACAATGGCATCTTAGGACTCTTACAGTTTAGGATTTAGTTTTTCATGGAAAAAATGTGGTCATGTCATGACCCATAGGTCATATCGTGATGATGTTTAGTCAAGAGTTGATCCCTATTCCTAGGGGGAATCATGTCTTGAATCCTGGTTTCTTTCTAGATTTTTTAGGCAATGGGGTGTGTCATGATATGACCCTCCTAGCCACGCCACAATAGACACCTTGGGGGATTTTTTTAATAGGGGGTAGACTAGTACTTTATCAATCACCCCCATCAAATTTAAAGTATCAAGGGAATAAAGAGAGTCCATTTGGTCAACTCTTCCCCTCTATATTACTCCCTTAAATCTCCCATGGAGGATGATGATTTCAGTGGTGTTTCTATAGTATATTTGAGGTATGATCTACTCTTATTCCCCCTTCTTGTTCATGTTTTATAATTGATAAATCTGGTGGATTTCAGCGATTGATTTGGTAATTCTTTCCACCAAATCATGGTGGAAATCATCTAAAATGTTGGGGATTTCATTTTTGGTGGAAAGAAGAAATCCATAAAGGTTTACCACACATTGTTGGGTGTGGTTTTAAAAGTGTGGAAATGAATCCTGGGTTTTTTTAGCGAATATTCCTCATAGGATTAAATTGGAAAATTAATTATAAATTGTTACAATTAATCATTTGAATGTTATGGTGTGAGATAATTGATCAGGTGATGGTATGATCTTGGAAAAGGCATGTAAAATATTTATCTAATATATGAAAAGTGTGGATTATATGGTAACTCCTATATGGAGGTAGGTGACCCCTATTATACAAACTCATGTGCATGTTTATTTACAAGCATGCAAGATTATATAATTGAATGGGTTTAAGTATGAGGATTTGGGACTAAGGGTTCTCTAGGTAGAAGAGATATGATATTGTTGGGACTCATATACTTGGGATAATTAATCTTTATAGCATAGGTAAATTGAGATCACTTGGTGACTAAGCCACCAAGTCATAAATTTGTCGGTTAGGTTGACATGAGGCCTTAGGTAGGTCTCAGGGTACAAGTGGTGATGCGGGGTAGCCTTGGTTGGGTTCCTATGGCTAGAGGGAAGTCATGAGAGGCTTAGGGATGAGTGATGATAGTTGATATAGTCATGAGTCTCATGAGTGGTTGGTAACTACCTCCTATGTTTGGATCATAGTCTTGGTGTGAAAGATGAGTAAGATAATTCCTTCGGTATATAGAATGTGTGATAAAGAGGGTTTCCTTTAGGTGACGGATCGAGAGGTCTCCCTTAGGAAACATGAGATGACACCTGGGTACGTGTCATGGGAAATTATTAAGGACTTTGAATTTGAATATTATGGGGGTTTTGGATGGGAATTCTACCCTTCCTATTGAGGATAGGGTTAAGAAGAGTCTATGGGATATGAGGTCACCAAGGGATAGAAGGCATGAGTTAGTGCTCATGATCTAGGATGAGTGGCTAGGTCCCAAGTGGCTAACACCCTATTGATGATATAGTCAACATTTTTAGTGGGTTTTAAGCCATGTTTATTGTTTATTTCATGTGTTTTGAATGTATGTGTTTGATGAAGGACTGTGCGATGATAGGTCCCGAGGCCTAGACCCACTATGAGTGAAATAACACTGGAAAGGCTACCATTAATGAGATGGATTCTTGGTTGTGTATGAGTAATGAGCCTACCTTGAGTGATATGGTATGAATTGAGACCAGTTTGGTCTTTCCCTAAGTGAGAGGGTACTTGTAGTGATCACTCTGAGTGAGAGGGTATTGGTCCACCTGTGTATGTGGGACCCACCATAATGAGTGGTTAGTGGTAATATTGTGACCTCATACTGAGTGAGAGGGTGGTGGATGTATGTGTGATCACCATTGAGTGAGTGGTCATGATCAAGATGTGATGTGATACAAGGCATGGATGGTAAACCTTACCCTGAGAGATAAGGTAGTGGATAGGATATGGAAAACCTCAACTTGAGTGAGAAGGTATTGGTAGGAGCCTTTTAGTGAGAGGGAAAGTCCATGACTTGAACAAAATACCCTACTCTGAACCTTTGGATAATGATCTAGTTTTGGATGATGCCCTAACCTGATTCCTTGAGTACGATATGGGATATGAGTTTGGTGCTATGAAGAAATGGCTAGATTCTAGCATGGCACTAAAGTAGGCATGGTCAGGCATCATGGTGGCCTAGTTAGGACATGGTGTCCTGACGGACATGTGTACCTTTTCAAGTGTTGTGGGGGTAGGGTTAGCACAAGATGACCCAACAAGCATGCCTATTTATTTATTTCTATTCCTCATGCATACACACAAATATTAAAGTTTATATTTTTGGTTCTTGGTGAGACCCTACTGAGTTATATACTCACACCATGCACAGGCACCTCGATGTACATAAAGAACTTATGTTGCTTTTAGGTCAGAGCGTAGGAGGTGTAGTTGATCAATTTGGAGAATTTCAAGGGTATTTGGATACTGGAAGTATAGTGTGACTCAGGGATGGAAGTAGGAACCTTTTTTATTTTTGGTTTTGGTTTATTTTTTATTTTTTTCGACCTAGTGAGTGACCAGTTGGATTCCTAACTTGTATGATGGTATTATTTTGATATAGCATTGTGTTTATTTGATTATGTATACTCTGATGTTTGTGATGGATATTGTTTATTTATTTTCCACAATTTTTTCACTTTGATATAAGGTCATAGTTTCCCCAATGTATGTTATAGGCCCTCACTGCTAGTCAGTAGCCTTTGGTGTATGGGGAGGTGTGCCGAAGATCAAGTGATGATTCGGGTTGTGACACTAAGAGTATTCCATAGGTCAGAGCATTACATAAACACAAACACACACACACATATAAATACATACATATATATATATAAACATGTATAAATATACATGAATATATATATATATATACAAAAATATGCATAAATATACATAAATATATATAAATATCTATAAATATATATAATTATAAATAAATTTACATAAATATATATAAATACATATATATACATTCATACATACATATACACATATATATAATTGAATATAATTATATATGTGTATATAAACACATATAAATATATATAAATACACACACACATATATACATAAATACACATAAATATCTTTGAATGTATATAATTATAAATAAATACACACATATATATATAATTAAATATAATTATATATATATAAACATATCTAAATATACATATATATATATATCCACATAATGTATATAAATATACATAAATACATATAAATATCTATAAAAATATAAAAATATAAATAAATTTACATAAATATATATAAATACATATACATATATATATATACATACATATATATAAAAAAAATATATTATAGGAACTCAGTACACCTTGAGAGGGGGTGAATCAAAGTGATAACATATTTAAACTTTTTTCCTTATGCTCTTTTCTTCATGATCTTATTCCCTTGTTAGAAAGAACAAAATTAAGCCTTTATTTATTTTTCCACACAATCAAACAGATAAATAAATGTAAATGAAAATAGGGACACACTAATTTTTCTCAGTTCACTTGTAAAACGCTACTCCAAAGAGAACATATCAATAATGTGTTGATATGAAAAATAATAACTACTTGACTAGTTGATATTACAAACTTTAGGAGAAGATGAC
The DNA here is from genome assembly GCA_963277665.1 of Viscum album. Taxonomy (NCBI): domain Eukaryota; kingdom Viridiplantae; phylum Streptophyta; class Magnoliopsida; order Santalales; family Viscaceae; genus Viscum; species Viscum album. The sequence continues at coordinate 633,247,331 of OY728146.1, read as the reverse complement.
TACTCAACCAAGGTCAAGGGTATCTTCCTCTCTTTCACTCTCTACTTCCAAGAGGGTTAAAAATATCAATTTATAGACTTGTAGCTCTCTTTTGATTTTATTAACATGAAGGTCATTTCAAAGTCAGTATAAGGAAATGATATGTCATGCATCTTAATCTTCCAAAATAGAATCTATGATGCATTATAATTAATGTTATAAATTACACTTTCAGATTTGTTCAACTCCTTGTGATAAGTGTTGTAACATTGTTTTTTAAACATTATTCACATGGTACAAAATAAAATTCCAGATAATAATTCTAGAAATGGAATTATTCTTCAATATGTAATCTTCCTTAATTTAGAAGAAAACCTGATGATTTAATGAAATACCACAAATCTAATATTTAGGTATATACTCAATACCTCTTCTTTATCAAATATGATACACAACAATTATCACTTTTTAATTATGATATTTAATCAGGTGCACAATAATTTTTTAGCATCTATGTCTATTATTCAATGAACTATAATTCAACATCAACTTTGTTTTCTTCTAAATCAGATCTTCAATAAAGTCCATGTTCTTTTCTTCCTCCTCCTTTTAAGGAACACTCAGTTCCTCCTTATCTTTTAAAGGAACACATAGTTCCCCCTTATTCTATTTTTTGTACCTTTTATGGTTCTCATTTTCTTCTTTTAAATATTCAGAGAAAATTCCTTTATATTTAGGGAATTTGAATTTCAAATTCAAACTATAATTAACTTCCAACTTCCCTTACTTCAATTTCATTCTTTAGATCACCTTCAAATTGATCTCCACTAATGAGATCTGAAATGGTATTTATAAATTATTATGGTAACAACCAAATCATCATTTGACTTTCTCATATTTTAATCTTCTCAAAACCTATAGATAATTATGATCATGAAATGACCTAATGATTTGTGATTTCATGGATTAGTTTCTCTATAACTTCTCTAAAATTCCAGATAGGTCAAAGCATGGCATGTGTCATCATGGTGTGAATACTTCAACTCTAGAAATATTGAATCTACCTATATTTCTTCATGATGTGACCTATTGTATTTCATCATGGGAACCTATTCTCCAAAAAAACTCAAAATTGTTCATCTTCCTTCACAGTGTGATCTTTTGTTTCACGGCATGACAAGCGCCTTTCCGGATTCATTGAGAAATCACCTATATTTATTCACAGTGAAGCACTAACTTCACAGCATGAAAAATCAGTATACATATTTTTGTTATCTACTCAACCACCCTTTGCAATGAAATAAAGTTCATCGTCACGACATTACTGATGTTTCATGGTGTGGACTATCTAAATTCAAAAAAATTTAGAGACTTCATCAAACTTTAGTTTTCTCCAAACTAGAAACTCCTTAAATTTTCCATACCCTAAAATTTAGAAAACATTGGGAAACATTGTCATTATCCATAATTCTAGAATAATCACAACTTCTAGACAATAAATATCTTAACAACTTCATGCCTCTTCAATGGAATTCCAATATTCATCAAACCTTATCATATTCCATTCATACTCTATACATTGTCTTTAGTACTTCTCACATCCTCTATGTAAACATAATTTATCAAAATCAATACTCATCACCATAATTAATGGTTTTCAACCAATTCAGTATTCTTAGTAACACACAACCATCATCAGCCTTCAACTCCTATTGGTTATAGACAGCTTGGTTATTGTAAAAAAATTTGATATACAACCTCTTAGTTGAAACAAAAACTACAACACATGAGGCCTTAAAAAACACCAAAAAGGTATTTTTTAGAACAAAAAAATGATGACTACCTTATCCCCATTAAAATCATTCATCCTTTATCAGCACTATAAAAAGTGATTATAAAGGGCCCCTTTATCAGTGCTAAAAAAGTACTGATAAAGGTCCCCTTTATCAGTGCTAAAAAATCACTAATAAAGTGTTCCTTTATTAGTTATTTTTTTTAATTCTAATAAAGGGGGATTTTATCATTGATTTATTTTCAGCACTGATAAAGGTACTATTTATCAATGCTTTCTCTAGTGATGATAACGTAGGAATTTATCAGTTCTTTCTCTAGCACTGATAAAGGAGGCCTTTATCACTACATTCTCTAGAATTGATAAAGGCCATATAAGTTGCTACATAGCTACCTCCCAATAGGTGTAATGTAACAGACCCAGATTCCACTAAAAGGTGCCCTAAGCTTGGTGGGTAACATGGCCTCCAACACATCCCCCCAAATTTTAGTGGCTACCGACTATCATTGAGGGCCTAGGTGTGTCTCTGGGGAGACTATTCCCTTGTCAACATAGTGTATAATAGCATAATATCAATAATAAATGAGTAATAGAATCCATAAAATAACAAAAAAAAGAAGTAAATAATGGAAGACTGATATAAATGAACAATTCTTGAAGACATCACATGTACAAGATAATGATACATATCATAAGTATCTACTAAATTATCCAAACATGTATACATATAAGGTGTACATCACTTGGAAAAAAAGTACAAAAATTCCTAAAGTATACCAACAGCATCATAAGCCCCATCTTGGTCCCATGCTCCCCTAATCCTAAGTAGTAATCAAGAACTTATAGTAGAGAACTTTCCCTTATCAATACATGCAATCATATAGTCTGTTTGGGTTCCCAAAGGTGGCCCAAATAGGGTGTGAGATATAATCCCAGTAGGAAACCACCCAAGGTTATGTTCCAATCAATATGTGAATATATATAACAAAAATTGTGATGTAAGTAAGGAAATAATTAAGTAAGTACTCAAAAGTAAACATCCTGTAATCCAAGTTCTCATTTTATAACCAATTTATTTAATTAGTTTCATTTAAAAGTTATGTATTTGGTTTAACATTCAAGCCTGTGTCATTTATAAGCATGTTAAATTAACCAAAAATTATCATTTAAACATTAATTATCAAGACCCATCACATAGTCTGGTGTCCCCTGTGATAGCATGATCAAGGATACCTAAACAAGCCATCCATAATGTATAAAAAATATTGAATCCAAGATTGTTCTTTGGATTGGAAGATGCATCATATAAAAAATTTCATTCTTTAATCATTTATGAACCTATTCCCATCCATGGAATTCCTAATTTGGAATCCATGTATCACTCAATGTATAATATAAACCATCACCCTATAATCCCATCCATAGAGAACCTCTTGAGAACCTGGGTATCTCTCTATGTGTGGTATAAAGTCCCATCCATTCAAGTCCGTCCTTGGTTGTCCACTAAAGGATCATCAACCATGGAGATATGATCAAATTCTTTCTTGAGTAAATCCATGGAATTATCATATGAATCCATGTATCACTCATCAATTAATAGACAAGCCTCAGAGTCCTTACTTGATAGTCTACAAGGGAGTCCATGTATTACTCAGGCATAATCAAGGTTTAATCCAATTGAGTTTGTCCATGGAATACATCATTTGAATACATGTTTCACCCAAGGCATATCAATATTTAATATCCTTCAATACCATTTAGTCATTCACGTTTAAATATTTCAAGGTCAACACCGAGAACATTTAAATTCAACTCACCTCAAAAGGTGACTCAATCATTGGTCAATCTTAGAAGGCTTTTCTTTCAATTAGTCACATGGGAATAAGCATTCATTCGAAGGTTTAATTATTCAATGGTTAGAAACATAATCAAACCAATCTTAAACTCACCTAAAAAGGTAGATAAAATCATGTATGATCTTATAAGTCTTAGACTTTAATTATCTCACATGGTAAATTCAATTAAACAAGCATCTCAAGCTTAATAACCTGTCACAATGCATTGAATCTATTTAACTCACATAGGAATTTCAATTAAAAGAGAAAGTCATTATTAATCAAACTATTGCATGTCATGGTCCAAGGGTCATGTTTAATTATTCCTTCCCATTAATCAAATCAAATCACAGTTGATATACAATTAAACTCGTAAACTAAATCATCAGTTTAATTTAAACATCCCATGATAAAAGGAAAAAGGAACACCTAAGGGTGTCCAAGGCCAAACCACCCATGGTGGTCCAATTCAATAAATCAACACACCCAAAGGGATGGTTATGTTCCCAAGGTATTTAACCTATAACAAAAATTAATAATCCTTTTTAATTACATAGTAAATTCCTAGAAATTCTAGGATTCAATTTTAGTTCAAGGCTATGCTCAGAAATTGGGTGTGTGGCATAATAGCTATATAAATAGATTGACTTTAATAAAAATTCATAAGTCCACCTACCTTTGGTCTATAGTTGATAGATCACCTAGTATCAGCACCTGATTCTTCTCCAATCTGGAGAAAATTGAAAAATAGATGAAAAACCTAATAATTGGGAAAATCATATTGTACATAAATAGTGCAACCTATATGAAAAAGAATAAATAATGGATAAAAAGGAATCTCGGTATTACCATTAAGGATTCAATGAGATGAACAGACTTCGATTTAGATATCATATGGATAAGTTATCTCAAATCTGAATTAAGTCACCAAGGAGGGACTCCCAAGGGTGAGGGTTGTTGTGCAAGATAATTAAAAGTGAAAACATAGGTTTAAATTAATTTAAAATTAATTTAAAATTATTAAATTTTCCAAATTTAAGAGGTTTCATGGTTTAGGCTCATAGTTTTTCAAACCGTGTGCCAACCGTGCATGTGTATCTGTAGGGTAGGGGCACCCACACGGTTTGTCCGCACTATTTGACTAACTATGCCAAAATCCACTATCAAAATTGAATACCTAGACAAATGGCAATGTGCACAATTTTTCAGGGTTTTCCCTAACCATGCAGCCTCCCCCTCCTCTCTGTACATGCTTGAAATAGTTTGTTGGACCATGTTTCCTACCCTACATGGTTTGTAATAACCATGCACTAGGACATTTTCTACCGAAAAAATGGGTTCGAAGCTCTGAACCAGCCCCATACACCCATGCTACCTTTATGACCTCAAAGGTTATTCCAATTAGTCCATATTTAAACATATAAACTGATAATTTACATAAATTATAGGATTCACACCTTAAAGAAGAACCGGGATCTTACAAACTTTCTCCCTTAAAGTAATTCATCCCTAAATTGACATCCCAAAGGAGGTAAAGCTTGATTTATGAATAACTCCAGCCACTATGATCATACATTGGTCTCCCACTCCTAGGTTTCATCCTACACTCGGTTGTGCTTCCATAGCACCCATACTAGAGGAATGGACCTACCTTAGAGAACCTTCATTCTACGACCCATAATGCGTATAAGATTCTCATCAAAGGACACATATACCTGTAACTCAACCTCCTCAGCTGAAAGGCATGACATGGGTCTATATAAAATTATCACAGCTAAGAAACATGGAAGACATCGTGCATGGACCGGTACCCTCTGAGGTAACTATAACTAATAGGCTATCGGTCTAACTCTCTCCAAAATCTTGAATGAACCAATGCAACTTAGTTAAATCTTACCTTGTGTCCTTATTTCCTAGCCTTAGTAAAGCTGGTAGGAAAACTTGATCCCTGAACTCTAACTATAGAGATCATCTGCAGTGATTAGTGTATGATTTATAAAAATACTGAGTAGTATCCATCCACTTTTGAATCAACTTCACCTGCTCTATAGTCTCATGAACAAGATGAGGTCCAAGCATATCTACCTCTCTTGCCTCTAACCAACACAAGGGTGATTGGAATGTCCGAACACACAAAGACTCAAAAGGAACTATTTGAATAGTATCTTGAAAGATATTGTTTTATGTGAATTCAACCAGGGGTATATGCCTCTCCTAGGAGCCCCCAGATACCAAGACGCATGCTCACAGCATATCCTCAAGCACCTGAATCATGTGCTCTAATTGGTCATCTATCTAGGGGTGATATGTTGTGCTCAGAAGAGCCAATGTACCCAACTCCTTATACAACTCTTCTAGAAATGAGACATAAAATGGGAATACCTATCTAAAAGGATAGTGTGCAGGACCCCATGGAGTAATACTATCTCTCAGATATACAACCTATCAAGATAATCTGTAGAGAAGGTCTCCTTGATCGGAAAGAAATGAGTAACCTTTATGAGCCTGTCAAAAATAACCCATATAGAATAATTACATCAAGGAGACCTCAGTAAAACTATCATGAAACATCATTCCATTCCCACACAGGAATGGTTAGTTGTTGTAAAATTCCAGCTAGTTGTTGGTTTTCCACCTTCACCTGCTTGTAGGTGTAAAATCTCATAAAAAAACTAGCTACACATCTTTTCATACCTAGCCACCAGTACTGGAAAGCCTATTTAACTAGAGACACAATCACGTCATAGTGTCTTTAAAAAAAAGCTGATGGTGCTCTCCACCATGGATTTTATCACAAAAAAGGGGGCAAATTCCAAACTATGGTACTTCCACTGTAACGACCCAATCTTTTTGAGTAGTATATTAACTTACTCTTATTTATTTAATAAGATGTTAATGGTTAATGCAGAAAGAGGAGTCGATGGCTTCATCCAGTAGACTCAACCCTTACGAAGCCCACTTATCAGAGCTTGGGAAGGAGGTAGCATCTGTGGGCTTCGCTTTGGACCAAGCCCAATCCGAGCTCCAGCGTGTCAAGCTTGAACGAAAACGCTTGCAGGAGAAGTTCAAGTTAGTGGAGATTGCTACTAGGGCAATGTTATCTGAGACTCCCTCAGATTCTATCACCATAGCACACCTTACACTTAGGTCTTATGCCAGTGTTATAAGGGGCTATGTGATGAGACCCTAGTTTCCTTGTGTAATCCTTTCGGATGAATAAATTGAGATTTCTTCCTTTAGTGATGTTTGTGAAATTTCAAATGTCTAGATAATTTTAGAATGTATTTTATTGATGAATTTTGAAAAAAGGATATTTTGAAATATTTATGTAAACCCTAAATAACTAATGATGTGTAATGATTTTCAAAAAATGGTCTTCTACAAAAGTGTTCATTAAGGAATTTGGAGTCTAATAAGATCAACTTAATTTTTGATGAATAGTAAATTATGAATAGTGATTTTACGCTTAGGATTAGTAATGTGACCAAATGGATTAGTAATCTCACTTAAAGAAAGTTTTAAAATAATCTAGGCACCTTGATTAAGTAATGTGATTCAATAAAATGGGTAAATAACAGTTTCATAAATTATTATTCAAGTATTAGTTTTTTCGAATGAATAGTGTTTTTTAATTAAAAATTTAATTAAAAATAATTAGAAAATTATTTTTATAAAAATGACTTTATTTTTGAACTCAGAGCATCGATATTATGTTATGGTAATTTTTGGGGATTTTTCTGAAAAAATGAATTTTCGATGAATAGTGTATTTATTTAAAAATAAAATTAAAAATATTTAGAAAATTATTTTTGTAAAATGGAGTTCATTTTTGAAATCATAGCATTGATATTTGGTTAAGGTGAAATTTTGGGATTATTCTGAGAAAGTTGAATTTTCAGTGAATAGTAAAAATACCGTTTTAGGGTTTCGGTATGTTTAATGACATCATAATGATGTCATGATGATGTCATGATATCTTTTGAGGGTTGGCCGGCCAAGGGTGATGAATTATTGTTTTGGGGGCCCCATGTGGCCTAACTCCATGATAAATGCCAAGGGAGAGCCCATGGGTTTGAGAAAAGCACATGTGAGGTGTCCTTTGGCCATTAATGCTTTGTCCCCTCACTTTCCCTATAAATACCCACCCTTTCCTCCCTTAGTTTTCACTCCCAACTCTCCCCCAACGAAGTTCTGGTCTTCTTACCTTCCAAGGAGTCCTCCCAAGGTGCCCCCAAGCCCTCAAGGTCCAATCCTTTGAGTTTCAAGAGTCACATTTTAAGGTAAGGGATCCGACCTCTCTCTTTCTTTTCAAGTAATCTCTTTTATGTCATTTCTTTTATACTCCATGTTCTTATGTTGGAGGATGTTCTTTTATATTCATCCTACTGCCTATTTCATGTTCATATGATGAGAGACCCCCCCTTGCTCTCATCAATTAGTTTTAAGAATGTTTAAGTGGCGCCGTTAGGCTGCCGAATTTTTAAGGGATTCTTTCACCCTTCTCATTTTTCAAGTTCAATTTTCATGTCAAGTCTTTCAAGTTCCTTTTTATTATGTTGGGGTATGATCTCTATATCAATAATACTGATCTCTTATGATCATATGATGAGGGACCCTTTTTGATCTTGGCAAATCATTTTCTTTTGAAGTTAAGTGACGCCGTAAGGCTGCCGAATTTTCATAAGAGAAATCTAATCTTTTTCCTTCCATGTTTTTCATTTCAAATGGTATGTCCCTAAAATTTCGTTACCATGTCCATATGTCCTTCTTATTCTTTCACCCTACTGTTTTATGGATCATTTATGAGTGGGTGACCCATGTCCCCTCTCATTTCAACGTTTTCTAAAACCCCGAAACTTAGCCGTTATGCTGCAGAATTTTCCCCTCAAAATGCCTCTCTCTTTTCTCAAAAATTATTTTATGTTATAAAGTGAATACTCAAAGCTCTTATTTCTACAAGGGTATTTACATATATATCAAAATGTTCCATTTTAAATTCTGGGATTTACATACATGAGACCCGCTTTCCCTTTCCGTGGGTTTAAAGTGACGTAAAGATCATGTCTTTAAAGCAGTTTTTAAAACGTTATGATTATGAAATGAAACCCATTTATTTTATGCTATGTGGGTTATTTATGAAATGTTTGATGATGATATATGTGGCTCACATGATAATAAAGGCAAATTTAAGGGTGCGCCCTGATAGCGCTCCAATGCATTGGGTAATGATGTAACCACTAGAGATTACAATTTTCACGATACCTTGGTGAATAACCTTGGTAATTTTCAAATGACACCTTGGGGATGGAGCTTGGTGATATGTTCATGATTGTCTATGTTAAATGATGTAGCCACATCTTCAAGTTATGAAAAATGTTATTTTTATTATGAAATGCCTCATGATTTCTTTCTCATGCCTTAAAGTTCTTTTCATGTCCTTATTGAAGTATCTCAAGTTCACATGTGAAATGTTCCTCTTGTTTCCCTTACTGGGCCTTCTGCTCACCCTTTCTTTTGATGTATGTCCCCAGGTTATGAGATGCATAATGAACATAGGATGAACTAAAGGAGAAGCCTTTCAAGTGTTTAAGAAGAATGTTTTTATGTTTTTTTTTATGTATTATGATCCTTGTTTCCAAGACACTAAACCTTAACGATCCTCAGTTTTGTGTAATGTAATGAAAGTTTATGTTATAAAATGGTGGGATGCTATAGTTGGTATCAAAGGATGGTTTAGTTATTTGTGGAAATTAGGATATAAAAACTTTAGGAAGAACCCTATAGAAAAGTTTAAATATAGGAAAACTTCCTGGTATTTTGGTAAGTATTGAGTAAGTGGTCTATCAAACAAATACATCCCTGTCTGGATACGAGCAGGTAGAGGCGGCTCTGGCACAGATGTACATAGGGGTAAAACCCGAAAACACCGCTTTGAGCTAGACTCGAACGGGAACTGGTGCACGATAATGGGCCTTGCTGCACTCTTGGTTACGACACTCCCGGGGGATATGTTTGGTTAATCACATGCTTTTTATGAATCATTATGAAGGAATTATAGAGAAGTATAATTGTCTAAGCATGAAGTCTTAGTTAAAAGATTCATAAATGAAATAAGTTTCTCACTAAGGTTTTATTCTTTTAGAAAATGGCGGGCAATAGGAGAAACCGTGCCGATGGTGACCGCAATGCACCATGTGCTGACGGCCCTCCGATGGAAGCCGGAATGGAAACATTCATGCGGATGATGAACCAACTGACTCAAGTTATGAGTAATAACTTGAATCAAGCTGAGAGGCCGACCTCACCACGAAGGGAACAACTTTCTGTTGAGTCCTTCATGCGTCAACGACCGCCAACATTCAGTGGATCTACTGACCCATTGGTTGCGGAACAATGGATAAGCTCCATTGAAAAGATCTTTTTTGTACTTCATTGTTCGGAACAAGAAAAAGTCACCCTTGCTGTTTACCGCCTAGAGGGAGAAGCTGATCAGTGGTGGTCACTGATCAAAAACACGAAGCCACGAGGAGAGATGGAAGCTATGGAGTGGGAAGAATTTCGGGGGATTTTCTTTAACAAGTATTTCCCTCGTTCCATGAGAACAAAAATGGAGAAAGAGTTTCTCGAGCTGAAGCAGAAGGAGAACGAATCTGTCGGAAGCTATGAGATGAACTTCACAAGGCTTTCCCGTTATACCTCAAGCTTTGTCATGGACCCTAATGGGAAGGTTGATAGATTCTTTGGCGGACTACGACCACATCTGCGGAAGAATCTAGCCAACAGGGACTACGATAGCTATGAAGAAATAGTTCGAAGTGCTATGAAAGTTGAACTAGAGTTTGGAGAGACACAGTGGTCTCACAAATCTAATGAGAAGAAGAGAACTCTAGAACCAAGCCTGGGAAGAAGTTTTGATCAGGAAAGAGGTGGAAAGCATATGCAACATGCCACATGCAATAAATGTGGGAAGAAGCATCCGGGGAACTGCTTGATCGGAAGTGGCAAGTGCTATAGGTGTGTAAAAGAAGGCCATATTTCTCGGAATTGTCGTGGTGATGTGAAGCCTCAACTTCCCAACACTAACGACAGAGGAAAGATGGTTCCGGCCCTACCCGAAGTCACATGCTTCAAGTGTGGACAGCTTGGGCACTTTGCTAATCAATGTCCAAATCCGAGGGCGGTGGAGGGGAATCACCATCAACCTCAGCAGAGGCCAAGGGAGCAAGGTCGTGCTTTCGCTATCACAACAACTGAAGTTGAAGTTCCGAATGATGTGGTAGCAGGTACTCTTGTTGTCCTCTCAAAACTAGCAAGTGCTTTATTTGATTCTGGTTCTACGCATTCCTTTATTTCTTCCAAGTTTGCAAAGAATATAGAATCAATCCCCGAATTGCTTGAGGTAGAGTTGTCAGTCAAGACTCCAAGTGGGATTATCCATGCATCAACAGTGTTTAGAGACTCTAGTGTTTACTTTGGTGAGCACAATCTTATCGCAAATCTAGTAGTCATTCCCATGATGGAATTTGACATTATACTAGGGATGGACTGGCTCTCAAAGTATAATGCTAAGATCAAATGCAGAAGTAAGGAAATCTCAGTAGTCTTGAATGAACGAACTACAGTTATCTTCCGAGGAGAGATATCCTGAACTGATCCCTATCTAGAAGCACCTCCTATAGCTTTCTTTATGGAGTTAATCGGTGATGAGGAAGAAGGGAAAGGGAGCATACAAATTGAAGATGTTCTGATTGTTCAAGAATACATGGATGTATTTCCTGAGGAGTTACCTGGACCTCCCCCAGAAAGAGAGGTAGAGTTCTCCATTGAACTCATACCTGGGTCTCAACCGATATCAAAGACTCCGTATAGAATGGCAAATGTGGAGCTATAGGAGCTAAAGAAACAACTCCAAGACTTGTTGGAGAAGGGGTTTATCCGACCGAGTGTGTCTCCTTGGGGAGCACCAGTTCTCTTTGTGAAGAAGAAGGATGGATCAATGCGGCTATGCATTGATTATAGAGAACTGAACGGGATCACAGTGAAGAACAGATACCCTCTTCCAAGAATTGATGATTTATTTGACCAACTTCGTGGGGCTCAATTCTTCTCTAAGATTGACCTTCGATCTGGTTATCATCAACTGAGGGTGAAGAAGGAAGATATTCCAAAGACTGCCTTCCGATCAAGATATGGGCATTATGAGTTTACTGTTATGCCCTTCGGCTTGACTAATGCTCCTGCTATTTTCATGGATTTGATGAATAGAGTCTTTAAGGACTACCTTGATAACTTTGTGGTAGTTTTTATTGATGATATTTTGATATATTCAAAAAGTCGGGAGGAGCATGAAGATCATCTGAGGGTTATTTTGAAAACTCTACGGAAGGAGAGGCTCTTTGGGAAGTTCAGCAAGTGTGAGTTTTGGTTACAACAAGTGGCTTTCTTGGGGCACATCGTAACCAATGAAGGAATCTCGGTTGACCCTGCAAAGACAATGGTTGTGGAGGAGTGGCCTCAACCCACAACAGTAACTGAGATTCGTAGTTTCCTTGGTTTAGCGGGATATTATAGGAGGTTTGTGAAAAACTTTTCACGGCTTTCTAATCCACTAACCAAGTTGACTCGAAAAGGGGTTAAGTTCATCTGGACAAAGGAATGCGAGGAAAGTTTCCAAGAGCTGAAGAAGAGATTGGTTACTGCACCTGTGTTAACACTACCCTCTATCGGAGAAGGATTCGTTATTTTTAGCGATGCATCTCTGAAAGGGCTTGGGTGCGTCCTCATGCAAAATGACAAAGTAATTGCTTATGCATCTCGACAGTTGAAGATTCATGAGCAGAATTATCCTACGCATGATCTAGAGCTGGCGGCAGTTGTTTTTGCTCTAAAGATATGGAGGCACTATCTTTATGGGGAGAAATGTGATATATACACTGACCACCAAAGTCTAAAGTATATTTTCACTCAGAAAGAATTGAACATGAGACAAAGGAGATGGTTGGAGCTTATTAAAGACTATGATTGTTCAATTCATTATCACCCTGGAAGAGCAAACAAAGTTGCGGATGCGTTAAGCAGGAAAGATCCTGTTGTTCTGGCAACAATGAGGATCCTGGGAGATCCCTTGATTAAAGATCTAGTAAAACTGGACATGGGAATTATAAGGAAAGGGACATCATCAACCCTATCCCAAATGATTTCTCAACCTTCATTGCTAGAGAAGATCAAGAAGTCTCAAAAAGAAGATCCTTTGCTGCAGGAGAAGTTTGTGGCTGTAAAGGATGGGAAGTTCCCTGATTTCAATATTGATCAAGAAGGTGTATTGAAATTTCGTACAAGACTATGTGTTCCATCTATTCCGGAGATAAAGAAAGAACTGATGGATGAAGCTCATAGCTCAACTTTCTCTATACATCCGGGAAGCACTAAGATGTATAGAGACCTTCGTGATCATTATTGGTGGGATAACATGAAGAGGGAGATTGCCGATTACACTACAAGGTGCCTGGTGTGTCAGCAAGTAAAGGCAGAAAGACAACTTCCTAAGGGGGTATTACAACCGCTACCCATACCAGTATGGAAGTGGGATAATATCACTATGGACTTTGTAACTGGTCTCCCGAAAACATCCAAAGGGAACAATGCGATATGGGTTATTGTGGACCGTCTCACCAAGACAGCCCATTTTATCTCTATTCGGGAAGATTTCTCTCTGGATCAGCTTGCCAAGATATACGTGAAGGAAGTGGTAAGGCTGCATGGGGTACCACTATCCATCGTATCTGATCGTGACCCAAGATTCACATCAAAATTCTGGAGAAGTCTTCAGCATGCTCTGAATACTGAATTGAATTTTAGTACGGCCTATCATCCTCAAACTGATGGCCAATCTGAAAGGACTATTCAGACACTCGAAGACATGTTGAGATTATGCTCAATGGAATTTAAAGGTGGATGGGATCAACACCTCCCATTAGTGGAGTTCTCTTATAACAACAGCTTCCATGCGAGTATTCAGATGGCACCCTATGAAGCTCTATATGGAAAGCGGTGTAGAACTCCTACTTGTTGGGATGAAACTGGTGAGAGGAAGCTTCTTGGGCCTGATCTCGTGCAAGAGATGACAGAACAGGTTCATGCCATCCAACAACACATAAAGGCTGCTCAGAGTCGGCAGAAGAGCTATGCTGACAATCGTCGAAGGGACTTGGAGTTTGGTGTTGGTGACAAAGTCTTCCTTCGAATTTCTCCATGGAAGAGAGTCATGCGGTTTGGGAAGAAAGGGAAGCTCAGCCCTAGGTACATTGGACCCTATGAAATCCTTGATCGCATAGGAGCAGTGGCCTACCGTCTAGCACTTCCACCGAACCTAGCTCAAGTTCATGATGTCTTCCATGTATCTCTCTTGAGGAAGTACATACCCGACCCTTCGCATGTACTGAACCCAGAGGTGGTACAACTTGAACATGACCTCTCTTATGAGGAGCAGCCAGTGGAGATCTTGGACCGTAGAGACAAGGTCCTACGAAACAAGACTACCCACCTTGTGAAAGTGTTGTGGAGGAATCATAAATATGAAGAAGCGACTTGGGAACCTGAGGAAACGATGAAGCAAAAGTACCCTCACCTTTTCAACTAGGCCTCAAGTATAAATTTCGGGGATGAAATTTCTTAAGGGGGGAAGAATGTAACGACCCAATCTTTTTGAGTAGTATATTAAATTACTCTTATTTATTTAATAAGATGTTAATGGTTAATGCAGAAAGAGGAGTCGATGGCTTCATCCAGTAGACTCAACCCTTACGAAGCCCACTTATCAGAGCTTGGGAAGGAGGTAGCATCTGTGGGCTTCGCTTTGGACCAAGCCCAATCCGAGCTCCAGCGTGTCAAGCTTGAACGAAAACGCTTGCAGGAGAAGTTCAAGTTAGTGGAGATTGCTACTAGGGCAATGTTATCTGAGACTCCCTCAGATTCTATCACCATATCACACCTTACACTTAGGTCTTATGCCAGTGTTATAAGGGGCTATGTGATGAGACCCTAGTTTCCTTGTGTAATCCTTTCGGATGAATAAATTGAGATTTCTTCCTTTAGTGATGTTTGTGAAATTTCAAATGTCTAGATAATTTTAGAATGTATTTTATTGATGAATTTTGAAAAAAGGATATTTTGAAATATTTATGTAAACCCTAAATAACTAATGATGTGTAATGATTTTCAAAAAATGGTCTTCTACAAAAGTGTTCATTAAGGAATTTGGAGTCTAATAAGATCAACTTAATTTTTGATGAATAATAAATTATGAATAGTGATTTTACGCTTAGGATTAGTAATGTGACCAAATGGATTAGTAATCTCACTTAAAGAAAGTTTTAAAATAATCTAGGCACCTTGATTAAGTAATGTGATTCAATAAAATGGGTAAATAACAGTTTCATAAATTATTATTCAAGTATTAGTTTTTTCGAATGAATAGTGTTTTTTAATTAAAAATTTAATTAAAAATAATTAGAAAATTATTTTTATAAAAATGACTTTATTTTTGAACTCAGAGCATCGATATTATGTTATGGTAATTTTTGAGGATTTTTCTGAAAAAATGAATTTTCGATGAATAGTGTATTTATTTAAAAATAAAATTAAAAATATTTAGAAAATTATTTTTGTAAAATGGAGTTCATTTTTGAAATCATAGCATTGATATTTGGTTAAGGTGAAATTTTGGGATTATTCTGAGAAAGTTGAATTTTCAGTGAATAGTAAAAATACCGTTTTAGGGTTTCGGTATGTTTAATGACATCATAATGATGTCATGATGATGTCATGATATCTTTTGAGGGTTGGCCGGCCAAGGGTGATGAATTATTGTTTTGGGGGCCCCATGTGGCCTAACTCCATGATAAATGCCAAGGGAGAGCCCATGGGTTTGAGAAAAGCACATGTGAGGTGTCCTTTGGCCATTAATGCTTTGTCCCCTCACTTTCCCTATAAATACCCACCCTTTCCTCCCTTAGTTTTCACTCCCAACTCTCCCCCAATGAAGTTCTGGTCTTCTTACCTTCCAAGGAGTCCTCCCAAGGTGCCCCCAAGCCCTCAAGGTCCAATCCTTTGAGTTTCAAGAGTCACATTTTAAGGTAAGGGATCCGACCTCTCTCTTTCTTTTCAAGTAATCTCTTTTATGTCATTTCTTTTATACTCCATGTTCTTATGTTGGAGGATGTTCTTTTATATTCATCCTACTTCCTATTTCATGTTCATATGATGAGAGACCCCCCCTTGCTCTCATCAATTAGTTTTAAGAATGTTTAAGTGGCGCCGTTAGGCTGCCGAATTTTTAAGGGATTCTTTCACCCTTCTCATTTTTCAAGTTCAATTTTCATGTCAAGTCTTTCAAGTTCCTTTTTATTATGTTGGGGTATGATCTCTATATCAATCATACTGATCTCTTATGATCATATGATGAGGGACCCTTTTTGATCTTGGAAAATCATTTTCTTTTGAAGTTAAGTGACGCCGTAAGGCTGCCGAATTTTCATAAGAGAAATCTAATCTTTTTCCTTCCATGTTTTTCATTTCAAATGGTATGTCCCTAAAATTTCGTTACCATGTCCATATGTCCTTCTTATTCTTTCACCCTACTGTTTTATGGATCATTTATGAGTGGGTGACCCATGTCCCCTCTCATTTCAACGTTTTCTAAAACCCCGAAACTTAGCCGTTATGCTGCAGAATTTTCCCCTCAAAATGCCTCTCTCTTTTCTCAAAAATTATTTTATGTTATAAAGTGAATACTCAAAGCTCTTATTTCTACAAGGGTATTCACATATATATCAAAATGTTCCATTTTAAATTCTGGGATTTACATACATGAGACCCGCTTTCCCTTTCCGTGGGTTTAAAGTGACGTAAAGATCATGTCTTTAAAGCAGTTTTTAAAACGTTATGATTATGAAATGAAACCCATTTATTTTATGCTATGTGGGTTATTTATGAAATTTTTGATGATGATATATGTGGCTCACATGATAATAAAGGCAAATTTAAGGGTGCGCCCTGATAGCGCTCCAATGCATTGGGTAATGATGTAACCACTAGAGATTACAATTTTCACGATACCTTGGTGAATAACCTTGGTAATTTTCAAATGACACCTTGGGGATGGACCTTGGTGATATGTTCATGATTGTCTATGTTAAATGATGTAGCCACATCTTCAAGTTATGAAAAATGTTATTTTTATTATGAAATGCCTCATGATTTCTTTCTCATGCCTTAAAGTTCTTTTCATGTCCTTATTGAAGTATCTCAAGTTCACATGTGAAATGTTCCTCTTGTTTCCCTTACTGGGCCTTCTGCTCACCCTTTCTTTTGATGTATGTCCCCAGGTTATGAGATGCATAATGAACATAGGATGAACTAAAGGAGAAGCCTTTCAAGTGTTTAAGAAGAATGTTTTTATGTTTTTTTTATGTATTATGATCCTTGTTTCCAAGACACTAAACCTTAACGATCCTCAGTTTTGTGTAATGTAATGAAAGTTTATGTTATAAAATGGTGGGATGCTATATCCACCGCCTGAATTTCCTTACAAATCATGATATTAAGTGTTCTAGTGACGCTCCTGATGAAAATTATTTAACTAGGATAACCTGATTACATTTGAAGTCATATCAGAGACCTCACTGTAAAGAAATAGTCAAATCCCGATTGACCAAACTGAAACTAGTCATGCAAGATTTCCTGAAGGACACTATCAATCTTTTTACTATAATCACCTCAACCTGGAAATGTGTTTAAACTGGTTCCTTACGACTGTAAACATCAAAGAGAAGGATAAAAAGTCAATTCATCCTAGAAGAATATTCTTAAATTGCTCAGATTAGACAGTTATTGTATTACAAACAGAATCAAAACACCTTCCTCCAAGGCATATTTCATTTACCATGAAAACATCCACTGAAGTCCATACTTAAATTATGATGATATTCCTTGGTTTGACCATCACCTGACCATTAAAAACTATTGTTCCTTAGCATGAATAAGGGGGTCACCTAGATCCATCCCACTGGAATCATCACCATTTCTAAACAAAACCTCTAAGCCCAATAACAAGTCCAAGATAACCTCAAATTCAAAATCTGGAGCCCAAGGGACTAAACTAAGGTATCCCATACTCTATATTTATAAGTGAGACATTGATATAGATCCAATAAGTCCATATTAGATCATTGACTAGGCCTAGAATGGAATCCACCTAGAGGTCAAGTTAGATAAGAACGACTGGTGTCCAAGAGTCCATCCAACGCATCCCTACTCAGGAATCCCGATATCACTCTGAACTAACCACACCTTGATAAAAACCATGTGTCCATCATGAAACTCTAATATAGATCACCTAACAATCCCAAATCTTTTAAACTTTAGTGAAACATATGATCAATGCTCTCGTAGTGAATAAAGGACTACATCAGGTTAGGTGACATGCTAATCTATTTTAGATGAATGCACTAAGAGGATTTCAATATTTTTTCAAAAAGACTAGTCAAACCACTACTGGTCTACTTCCCTTAAAAGAATATCAGATTCACCTACCAATACACCAACACAAACTGATCACTATCCTTAACCTCTCGAGGCATCCTGCAAACACTCAAGATAAACCATTGAAGTCCATCCAAGACTAGTGGTGTCTCTCAAAGGTCTCATACACAACCAACTAAAACAATATTGTGCTGCCAAGAAAGCACCAAAATGTTTCAAAACATGAAATCATCAAGGTCATTCAAGAAAAACCAACCATTTCTAAATGGTCCTCTTTGGTTGTGCTCCTTCTACTTGGAAGGAAACGTTTACCAGAAATGACGTGATGTTCCCCACCTTAGGAGTATCCTAGTCATCAAAAGGAGAGACATGACAACCACTCATAAGTGTGATAGATTAGAATCAACATAAACACGCATGTGACACTCCTTCAAGTTACACTCAAAACATCAAGGCATTTGGCATGAAAACCGAAACCAACCTGACTGGTATGTAAAAACACCTGATTCTATTGAAATTTATCTCGAGAATTGGAAATAAATTGATTCTTTAACACACAGGTCACTCTACTATGAAGATGACATAAGAACGTACTCAATAGCATAAGGCTCAATGATTACACCAAACTCAACCAGTTTTTTATGTCATTTAATAACTCAATGGGTACCGCATACATGAACGCATACTACCTAAAGGTTCGAGAAACAAGATGATCATCCCTGATAAATTATATAGGCTATCCTCCCTATGCATCCAAGTATTAGTTATTATGTACAATAGATTTAAACTAGATTAATATTTCCCACATTACCATTAACCTAGATGATGACATACCAAGTCATCCATCACTATGAAAAAGAAGATGGTAAAAATATCTACTAAATAGATGTCCATGACTTAGTCATTTATAACCTATTGAAACCAAGAATTACCTGATGCTCATGACTCTAACAAGGGTTAAGGGTACCATGACCACCCATCTGAACAAGGATGTCATTTACAAGGTAGTATTTCTATAAGGGACAATATCACCCGAATAGCACATAATGTCAGAAACTGGAAACATTTAGAAAGTTATTTAATCATTAATGGTGCTACATACCACATTATACCCCCATAAAAAGCACAATAATTAACCCTATCACTAGGTCATGACAAACAGAAGTCACGAGGATCAAGAGCCTATTATTTAAGTTGTTTATAAAAAGGAAAAGGCATATGGAAAATGATCACATTTCCATTCCAAGGAATAAAATACAAGTCTTGTAAAACTTCCCCTTTAAAAATTAATCATTTATTAACATCCTATCATAAATTATATAATTTATCAACTAAATTTATTTTTAAGTTATAACAAATAAGGCAACCTACAAGAGTCCATTAAACTAACCTGGGTCCTTCAAAAAGAAACCTAATAGCAGTTGTTCAATTATCAAGGTTATAAACACCAATAATGGGTAGTCTCAAAATATACATGCCAAAAATGGCCTACCTAGTCTAGTTGTTCATTTTTGAAGCCAATCATATGCCTCAGAAAATAACAACATCAAAGTTCATAGCTCAACAGTGTAGGATAGGTCAAAAACCTCCTAAAACTAGTTCATACCACATAGCTTGCTCTAAAATTCAGGACTTTAAAGGAAAATAGTCAAAAAACTCACTAGGTAAACATCCTCTTGCCCATTTAAAAGAAGATCTAGATCAAGTATCTATTTCCAAGTTCAATTTTTCATTTTAATTTCATTTAAAACTCACCATTCATTTATTCATAAGGTTTAACCAATGTTTCACCAAGTTCCAAACCATATGGGACCATAACACCTAATGAACCAAAATTTGGTGCCCATATAATATATACCATGTTAAATTAACTTTAAATAATTGAATCAAAAGGTGAAACACTTTCTATTCCATAAGGTTCCAAACTCCTTATGAACTAAAATATGGAATCACTTTTTTTATCCACTGTATTGAATCTATCATAACAACAGATACATCTATCGCAACACCTATCACAACAACATGAAACTAGTAATGCATCTTAAATGGTATGGCATAATGTGTGGAATGTGATTTATAGAAAGTTTCTATATGATGCATGAGATGGAATACCCTCATCTCACCAGGTTACAACACAATTAAATCCAAATTCATATTAATAATAACTTCACAAATCAAGTGTCTCACCTAATAGTGGAATCAAATCAATTGTAAAATTCAAAATCTAGAAAACAACAATTTCATTTGAGGAAATTTGGGTTTTTCCTATACATGGGTTAGCTATTCCCTAGCACAGCTCATTACCAAACTCTATTTCTTTCTAATCCCTATCTATTATCTCTAAATAGTAAAGAAAACTATAAAATAAATCTCTGATTCCACTTTTTAACATCTCGGATCCAGATGCCACTAAAAGGTTCTCCAAGACCAGTGGGTCACATGGCCTCAAGCGCATCTCCCTAAATGTCAGAGGCTATCAACTAGAAGAGAGGGCCTAAGTGCCTCTATGGGTAGACTATGCCCTCATCACGAAAGTGTATCACAACAAAATATCAATAAAAAAAGTAGATAAATCAATACAATAACCAAAAAATAATTAAATAGTAGATGACTGGTATAAATGAACAATACCAGAAGACATACCATATACAAGATGATGATATATATCATATGTCTCTACTAAATCATCCAAAACATGTATACATAGCAGGTTTACATCACATGGAACAAAAGTACAAAAAGGCCTAAAGTATCCTAGTAGCATTGTAAGCATCATCTTGGTCTCATGCTCCCTTACTTCTAATCAGAAATCAAGAACCTGTAGTAGGTCACTTTCCATTATCAATACCTATAATCATATAGTTTGTTTGGGTACCCAAAGGTGACCCAGAAAGGGCGTGATATAAAATCCTAGTATCCAACCACCCAAGGTCAGGTTCCAATCTTTCAATGAATATATATAACAAATAGTGTGCAGGCAGTATGTTAATAAGTAAGGAAGTAATAAAAAGTAAACATCTTATAATACAAGTTCTCATTTTAAAACAAATTTATATAGTCAGTTTCATTTAAAAGGTAAGTATTTGATTTAACAATCAATCCTATATCAACTACAAGCATGTTAAACTAACTAATCATTATCATTTAAACTTTAAGTATTGAGACCGAGCATGTAGCATGGAATCCCCATGATAGCATGATCAAGGAGGCCTAAATAGGACATCCATAATGTATAAACAAAGATCGAATCCAAGTCTATGCTTTGTATTGATAGACACATCATATAAACCATTTCATTATTTAATCATTTATGAATGTGAGCCCATCAATGGAATTACTAATTTGGAATCCATGTATCACTCCAGGCATAATATAAACCAACACCCTATAATTTCATCCATGTAAAACCTCTCAAGAACCTAGGTATCACCCTAGGTGTGGCATAAAGTCTAAGACATTCAAGTCCATCCTTAGTGGTCCACTAAGGGAGAAAAAGTATCAACCATGGAGATATGATAAAATTCACTTTTGATTCCATCCATTCCATTTTAATATGAATCCATGTATCACTTGGAATATAATAGTCAAGCCGTAGAGTTCAGCTGTAACATCAAGGCCCAACTGACCACGAATATTGTAGTCAGATTAGTGGGTCACATGACCTCAAACGCATCTCCCCAAATATCAGAGGTTGCTGACTAGTAGTGAGGGCTTAGGGTGTGTCTTTGGGGATACTATTCCCTCATATATAATAGTATTCACATCGATAAATAATAAATAATAGATAGTGGAAGCATAAACAATAACAGACATTAATGAAATTGTAATATAATAACAACTGAATATAAAATATGATAAACACCAATTTATAAAATTTTATGTATGAAAGATAATGCTACAGGAGAAAGCAGTGAGAAATAAAAATAGAAATACAATAAAACAATAGAAAAGAAAAACCCAATGGTCAGCTTCTCAATAATCCTAAGCACAAGACCAGTCCTATTCTCCCTAGCTCCCAAGTACACAACACAACACAATCAATGAATCCAAATACCTGCAAGCATGTAGAACTAATTGGGTACCCCAATGCAATGGCGGCCCGAGCAGGGTGTGAGACATATATCTCAGTAGGTTTACACCACCGTTGTCTATACCAATCTAGAAAATGCATTATAAATTAATACAATGTTCCATATATAATAATTTCATAGTGATAACAAATTAATAATAGAAACTTGTTCTAGGTTCCTAAATGGACACCCATCCTATACCACCTGTTTTGGCCTAAAATGGAAGTGTGAAAAGTATAATTTTGAAAAGAATAATATATATATATATATAAGGGCCATTTGTAACATGGAAAACCAAGGAAGGCATACCCCAAGGGTGTGCTTTAGCTTGGGGTCTAAATACCATGTCATCACTTGAGTGTTCTAGTAAAGTGAGGGAAACATATCAAGTATAAGAACAATACATAGTAATAATGAAGGATGTGTTTCATATGATTAAACAATCAAAAAGAAAAAGTAATCCAAACAATTCATCAAATCTAGGTGTAGAGTCTCATGCTCATCCAAGGTGATCAAAAAACGAATCTTAATTATTTCAACAAGAACATATGATAAACCAATACCACCAAGTATGTCCAAGGTGATCCATATGGAGTCCCTTGTATCTCTACGAGGCATGGTAACTTTTATTTTGTCCCAGTTATCTCACTAGAGGATCGAGTATCACCCAAATAATGGAGTATCCATCTTTCCAATGGGTATATCCATGGTTTTCCCCCTAGGGAACCGGTATCACTCGAGAGTATAAATAACCACCCAGGAATCCCTCACTTTTAAAGCTAAAGAACCTCCCCCGACGCATCATTATATAACCACCTGATCATGGGAGTCCATCCATGAGTCCTTAATACGGAACCCATGTTCTCATCCAACCCATATCAAGTGAACCAAGTCTCCCACTAATGGAAAAATTACCTATACCAACGGTTTGGAACTGTTGGTATAGGTCCCCAAACTATTGGTGTAGCCTATACCAACGGTTTGGGAAAATGTTGGGTGATTTGGCATGGGGATAGACCTATCCCAATGGTTTGGGGAAAACTATTGGGAAAGACCTATCCCAACGGTTTGAAAACTGTTGGTATAGGTCTTTCCCAATGATTTTCAAACCATTGGTATAGGTCTTTCACAATATTTTTCCCCAAACCGTTGGGATAGGTCTATCCCCTCACCAAATCACCCAACGGTTGTCCAAACCATTAGTATAGGTATATTAAAAAAAGTTACAACGGAAGTTTGAACCCACAACCTCTCGGTTATATATCAAAGATTTTACCACTATCCTACAATTACCTTTGTGAATATATTTGGATAAATATATATATATATTTATATGTAATTTATATATTAATTTATTTGACAATATTCGACAAAAGAATTCATAAAAAATAAGGGTATATATCCCAACAGTTCTCAAAACCATTGGGATAGGCCTTTACCAGCAGTTTTGAGAACCGTTGGGATGGGTACCCACCCTTTCCCAAGGGTTTGGCCAAACCATTAGGAAAAGTGGCCTCAAAGTGGGATTTTCCCAACAGTTTGGCCAAACCATTGGGAAAGGGTATGGATTTCCCAACAGTTTGGCCAAACTGTTGGGAAAAGTGGCCTCAAAGGGGGATTTTTCCAACAGTTTGGCCAAACCTTTGGGAAATCCATACCCTTTCCCAATGGTTTGGCCAAACCGTTGGGAAATCCATACACTTTTCCAATGGTTTGGCCAAACAATTGGGAAAAGTGGCCTCAAAGTAGGCTTTTCCCAACGGTTTGGCCAAACCATTGAGAAAGGGGACCTATACCAACAGTTTTTTGCAAACCGTTAGTATAGATGTGTTGGTATAGGTCAGATTTCTAGTAGTGTCCAAGGAACATTTCAAGAAAAATATAAATACATATATCACGTGGAAAGCATATATATAAATCATGCTATCAAACAAGCACCATATGCCACAAGCTATTCAGTCTATCAAGTAAAACAATCCAATACATTAACATGACATAAGGAAATTATCAGGAAAGTAACTCAAGGCTCTAAACCAAATCACTAGTCAATAAGAAATAAACATAATAAAGGTTCAATCAAGAGACACGGGTACAAGGAATAAGCTCTAACAATGAAATACAATCAGTGTTGCATGTAATTAGCATGTCTTTAACCATATTTCATTAATGACATCTCAAGGTCTCAAGCTATCAAGCTTGACCCTATATTGTATACAACCAAGCCAAACCACTTTGGCGTAAAAAAATATATATACACAAGCATATGAACAAGTATAAACACTAAGAACTGGGCATATTCATTGTCAAAGGTCCCAATCCATGGTTCAATTCCCCTTTTAAATAAAGTTATCAATTTAGGAAATTAATTCATGGTACCACACACTCAACCAAGGTGAAATACAACTCAAGAAATTAGACAATTAGGAAATTTAGGTTGGTCACAATCAAAGGGGTGTCCAAGAGCAAATCTTAACCTCTCAGTTAGGTTTTTCCATAAGCGAAGGTCACAACAAACATGACAAGACAAACCAAACAATTTAATATGTGATAACAAGGCATCGCCGGAAGGTTTTAGTGAGAAGAAAAATAAAGCTACATGAAATAAGTGATGAAATAAAATGGAATATGGTAGACACCCTACACTGGTAATCCCCACTTATAAGTCATGCTATTCAATTTATAAAATAGGCCAAAGTCCTAAAAAATCCATTTAAAAAAATGACCATGATAAATCCATTCATATTATTTAAAAGGGGAAATTACTAACTTGCCACAAAACTAGCATCAACAAGCAATAATGTGAAAAACTTATCCCATAACTAAGCAGGATATAAATAACTATCACTAATTTTAGTTTTAAAGACAACACACCTATGTTGTGGGTTATTATAAAACCATGAATTTATTTATCAAACAAATCACTTATCATATTTAAACATTTATTATAAAACCAAGTAGCAACAATAAATATCCAAAGGAAGTGTGGTAATAAATTAATTAATGCATTCTTGAATTAAAGGGGCAAGGATCCGACCTTAGGAATTAGACCAAACCGACACTCGAAACTTGTCAAATTTGGCGGCGACCACTCGAAACTTCCCCACACTCACACACACATACATTATTATACATATACATATATATATATAATTTAATCCAAAATACATATTCCCATCACCATGATGGAATAATTATAAGAATATATATATATATATATATACATACATACATGTGTGTGTGTGTGCGTTAGAAAAGATGACCAAACACTCTACAAAAATTATTAAGAGCTCAAAACATTGCGGAATGGACCAATGCACCCATATTAAAAGACAGGGACTCAAAAAAAACATTAAGAAACCTAAATAAAATTTGTTAAACCAATAAGAGGGAAGAAAACCTCACCTTTGAATGATGGGGGAAATCCAAAACAACCCGGACTGCTTTCCCTTCGGCAGTGATTGCCGAAATATTCAAGATGATGTCCTGGGAAACCCTTCACATACCCTAAAAACAGAAGAAAACCAAAAACAAGATCAACCATAACCCTATGGATTTTGGATGAGCATGAGGGGAAATGGGGATACCACAAATCGGCTAGAAATGGAAGGAGAAGGTAGGCGAAGACCATACCTCATCAGAATCGAGAAAAAACGCAAGAAAAATGGTGAATGTGGGAGGGATCCATAGGGGGTCATGCACGCCTAAGGGGTCAGACAGGTGGTGTGTCATGCCTAAGGGGTAGGTCGGGGTTTTTCACATCATGGGTAAGGGGAGAAAAAAAGGGTTAGACCCTTTGTGAGTCTCTTAAAATAACTAAACTAAAATAATAATAATATTATTATTATTATTATTATTATCAAAACATTATTTTTATTTTTATTTCCCATTTTAATCTCATTAAATTTACTTTTATTATAATTTTATTTTAATTAATTTAATTTCTTTAAAATTAACACATCTCACTGATTTTTGCTGAGGACTGAACAGTTTCATACAAACCGTGCGCCTCTACCAACAACCCAAACCTTTGATTTTTGGGTCCCAGGTCTCCCAATCTTCACTGAGACACCTGAGGGGCCTCTCAGACTTTACCTAAGTCTAAAAACAACATGTTGACATGTTCAAACTCTCATAATTCTATTTTGAAGATCATTTTTAAAAACTTTTCGTCAAGTAATTATAGAAAAAATAAAATTCCCTCCAAATTTTTGTCTGGTTTAAAACATGGGTCGTTACAACCTCCCCACCTTAGAACTTCTTGTCTCCAAAAAGCCTCTATTAATAAAAAAACATCACCCAAACTTCTATAATTATGAAACCTTGTTCAAGCGGTCATGTTTCATTTCCAAACGTCCAATGCACCTCTAATCTTATTCTCAAGAACAAGTAACTTAATCCATTTAAATCCCGATTCAACACTCGCTTTCCAACCACAACATCGATAAGGATCTTACCCTATATTGTATAATTGGATAAATGATCATGTAAAAATCTTGTTAAACATATGATTGATGGTGACTCCCACCTTAGTACTTTAACATAAAAAATGACCATTTTCGAGCCATGACACCACCATCGTCAAAATTGTCTTACAAAGAATGCCACTAACTATTTTAACAATGATATAGATGTAATTTATTTTAACATGGAGAACCTAATTAAATATGAGGTCATACCAGAGACCTCTTTGAAAGAAATGGTTGAATTCCAGTCAACCAAATCGAGATGGGTTGCACAATATTCTTAAAAGGAACTGTCGACCCTTAAACCACATTTTTTTTAACCTAGCGACGTGATTTAAAATAGTCCTTCACTAACCTTAGGAAGTGAACAAGGAAAATAACATGAGTCAAGAAACCTATGGCTGACCATTCTAAAAATTCTTGGCTTAGACATTCATCACATTACAAACCAAACCGCAACACCTTCTCCAGAGGCATCTTTCTTTTACAACAAACACACCCACTGAAGTCTATAACTGACTTTCGGTGATGTTCCTTGATCAAAGCATAACCTCCAAGCCCGGTGAAAAGTTTAGGGGTAACCTTGAATTCATTAAATGGGAGTCTATGGAACTAAAAAAAGTATATCACACTCCATTATTACAAGCGATATGTTGGTACAAGGCCACAACATCTACAATAGATCATTGACTGAGCCCAGCGTGGAATCCTCATGGAGGTAAATTAAAGGAAAAGGGCTAGTGTCCAAGAGTCTATCTAGAACATTCCTAATTGGGAACACAAGGGTCACTCTGAACCACCATTCCTCGATAATAACCATGCGTCCGGTGTGCAACACTGACAGGGAACCAGCCAATATGCACAACAAATTTTTAAGGCTTTAGTGTGGCATAAGATTGATGCTCTCTTAGTGTATCAAGGATGAAATCAAGATTGGTTACATGATTGAAGCTTAATAGAATAAACTAAGAGATTTTTTATGGTTTCCAGTCAACCAAGAAAACCAAAAGAAGAATATTTGAATCACTCCTGATCAACTTCTTGAAAGTGAGATCGGATTTACCTATCGATACACTATCAACTCAACCATAATGCCTTTTCCTCTCAAGGCATTCCATGATCATTAAATCTTTACCACCGAAGTTCTACAATACCAATGATGCTTCCAAAGGTTACATACACAGCCCACCACATTAACATCATACTGTCAAGCAAGCACCAACACGATTAAAGAGAATTGATTCCACGATCCCTACCTTAGGAGTGTCCTTTCCATTTAAAGAAGAGATGGACCAACCACTCATAAGAACACTAGGTAGGATTTTACCTTAAATGAAAATATTTAAACATTTGGCACAAAACCTAATAATGTACTGATCGGTGTGTCAAAACACCTAAGTCGCAAGGAAGTCATCCCGAGCATGGGGACAAACTTGATTGTCAAATTATAAGTCACTCTACTATGGAGATGACCCAATTACATATTCAATATCATAAGTCTCAATGATACTACCTAACTCAATCGGTTTGTTACAACATTAAGCACTTGATGGGCACCGTGTATGCGAACCCATACTACCCAAAGGTTATATTGAAGAAATACAACTTTTAACTTGGATAAAGACATACTGATTCATCCATCAATATGGAGAAGAGAGGGTCGAATGACCTACAAAGTATCTGACCATGCCTGAGGCATGTCTAACCCATTGAAAACGATCATTACTCGATGCACAAGCCTAAAAAAAATCAAGAATACCATGAACACTCATCCAAACAAGGGCTTCATTTAGAAGATATGAGTCCTACAAAGGACAATGATACCAAAATGACACCATACAGCAAAATCTCATTGGATTTAGAAAATTAATTTAACCTTTAAGGGTGATACCTACCACGAGTCGTCACCTTATGAAAGTATAAATAATTGACCCACACTGAGGTCGCACCGAACAAAAGTCACTATGCTCAAAATCCAATCATCTAAGCCATTTATAAAAAGGAAATAGCCTATGGAAAATGCTCATGTTTCCATTCCAAGGCTACTCAAGAAAAGATTAAACTACCCTTACATAAGGGTATAACCAAAGGACCGCCCTAGGGTTCCACTTTTAAAACATTATAATGATTCACATTTAACCTTTAAACATTTAAAATATTTTTAACCTAAAACATCAAGTACTATTTATAAAAACAAAATCACTTGGTAAAAGACAAAGAAAGATAGAAAAGTCTCAAAATACTTCCTTTTAAAACTATTAAAATTTTATTAACATTCAATCATAGTTAGGAAATTTATCAAAATAAATTCCTTTTAACAGATAAGGCAACCTACAAGGGTCACACTGAATCAACCTAGGTTCTCTATAAAGTAATCCAATAACAGTTTCTCAATTATAAAAGTTTCAAAACACCCATAGTGGGTTATAAATTGACAAATTTATTTCAAATCACAAATTTAACATACTTTATATTTAAAACCATTTCAAAACATAAAATAATAATATATATAATAGTATAATGATTTGAGTGGCCATATACCAATCCATAAAGCGCCCATATAGTTTATAGGTGGAATTCAGCTCTCATTTCATCACAAAAAAAACTTTAACATTTTAACTTTAGAAACCTTTTACAATGGTTTGAATACATGGGTTAACTTTTCCCATTTATAATGTGCTCATACACCTTACAACTGAAAAATGGATCCCATCGTAATCACAACCAATAAATTTTAATCCCATAGAACCATTTATATATAAAAATATATATAACATGTTATTGTAAGTAGTAAACACATAAGAATATTATAACATGGGAGAATGGAATATAAGAAAGACAAGCTAAAAAAGTAGGCAGCATGGCATAAAATCACCTAAGCATGTTATAAAAGCAAGCATGGTGTAACACTCAAGGCACAGAATCAAATCAACAAGCAGCCTAAAAATGCAGCTACATGGCATGGAATGTGAATTTTCTATGTGCCTATTATGATGCATGTAATGCTTCATCCTCTCCATATCGAGCTAACGAAAAAAATCCATAAAATTATATAAATTGAAAATAAGTGGAAATTGAACCATTCACTCAAGGTGAAATAATATCAACTGTAATAAAAATAGTACGAACATCAATCCCAGCCTTGGACACTTGGATATTTCCTCATACATGGGGTGATCAGTCCTAGGCATGACTATTGACCAAGAACCGACACATTCTTAGTCTCCCGTATACCAGCCCAAAACAGTAAGACAAAGGAAAAAAATTCCTCTCATACCACTTTGTAACATCCCAGCCCGACTGACCACTAATACGGTAGCCAGATCTGTGGGTCTCATGACCTCAAGCGCATCTCCTCGAATACTAGATGCTACCAACTAGTAGTGAGGTCCTAGAGTGTGTCCATGGGGAGACTATGTCCTCATAGATCAGAGTATGCACTGCGATAAACAATAAATAATAGATAGTGGAAGCATAAACAAGAACAGATAGCAACATAAGTGTAATATAATAACTTAATATAAAATATGGTCAACGCCAATTTATAACATTGTATGTATAATAGATGATAAAACAAGTGAAATTAACAATAAATATAAATATCAATATAATGAAAAATAAAAAATAAAAGCCCAATGGTCAACTCCTTGATCATCCTGGGTATGAGCCCAGTTATGTTCTCCTTAACTCCCTTGTACACAACATAGCATAAGAAATTAATCTAAATATCTGAAATCATATAAGACTACTCGGGTACCCCGGTTCAATGGTGGCCTGAGTATGGTGTGATACATAAATCTCAGTAGGTCGACACCACTGGTGTCTAGCCCAATACAAGTAGTGAATTGCAAATTAAGACAGTGTTATATATATAATAATTGTGGACTGATAACAAATTAATAATAGCAACTTGGTATGGGTTTCTAAACAGAGACTCTTCCTATACCACCTGCTTCAGCCTATGTCATAAGTTCGAAAATTATACTTTTGAAAAGAAGAATATATATATATATATATATATATATATATATATATATATAAGGGCCATTTGTAATGTCACGAACCAGGCTGGGTCGCCATCTGACCCGGCGCCTAACCCAGTCTGTGACAAGGCCTGAAGGGCGTTCCCGATCTCCACAGGCTGGCACAAGTGCCCGGGTATCAAAACATTACATGGGAATGATTTACCTGAAATAAAAGACAGAAATACAACTAAAAAAATAAACAAGCTGAAACTGGAAATAGACAACTAAACACGCCATTAAACTATAAACAGGTTTAAAGTCTACAATTCAACTAAAACCAATAATGAACAACAACAAAGATAGAGAACTAAAACTCTAATACCAACCTCCAAGTGAATACCATCAGCAACTAGAACCACCATCACTAAGCACGATTCCTAAACCTGGAATACACAAAGAACAAGGTCTACATACACCCAAAGTTGTATGTAGTGCGTGATCCAAGAGCCCAGTAGGATACCACCAAATAAAAGTTTCCATGTCACAACATCAAAAATATAATTTAACAAGATCATTTAAAACCATACTTTTAAAATACTTCTAAGGAAAACATTTAGAAGTTGAGAATGAAAATAAAAGAACACTGAAAGAAAAAAAAACCATTTCACAAATACTACAAAAAAATAGAAGACGAAATTTATAAGTAACATTCACATACTCAAGTGGTCCTCCGTATGCCGACGGAAGGCACCATGCCATGAATAGTAGAGCACTATGGGTAAATCCCCTAAGTTTTATCTAGCTCAAGTGGGACCCTAGAACCTCGTGTCTTGGTGAGAAGTGGCTTAGAAACCATGACCCTAAGAAAACGTGGCTTAGAATACCATGACCCTCAGAAAACATGTCTTAGAAGACCACGACCCTCAGAATTCATATGTTCAGTTAGTGTTACAATCGTCAATCCAGCTAAGTGAAACAGGGATGATACCACTCCTGATCACTAGCTCACTAGTTCTAGTCCTCCCACCTAGATACCTGGGGTTTTCCCTTGTGATCAATCAAGTTTCACATTCACATAGTATATTTATTTCTCATATAACAGAACAAACAATACCTTACACACAAAAGTCACCATTTTCCTACCCAAACAACATTTAAAAAAAACTCACACACACCAAAATACCTTTTCCAAAATATATTTGTCATTAGCTAATCATTCCTCAAATCCCCATTTGGAAACACTCAAAGAAGAACACAAATAATTTTACACAACTTATAAATATTTATTTAAATAATACAACAAGGGATGACACAAATAAACACACCTAATTACAAATAAGAGAGTTATTCAAACCACTTGCTTAATAAATTGTCCTTAAAACTAGTCTTGCACCAACTACACAATTAACTGAACCATTTGCACCACTTTTAAAACACCACCAAGTGACACAAAGTGGATTTACACCAAAAACGTCTCATTTCATATAAACATGCTACTTTAAATACATACGCATATTCAAATTTTCCCAAATACTATTCTTGCACAATCTCAATAAATCAATAAATAATTTAAACTATTCGTTAAATCATTTCAAGATAAACCAAGAAAACTTTCCACCAAAAACCATTTTATCCTATATAGAGACGTCACTTTAAAACCAAATACTCAAGGCAACAATATCAAAACATGTTTTCCATTATTTAAATAGTTTACAATTTAATTTCAAGTGTACACAACAAGGAAACACACCCAAAATGACTCATTTTTCTTTGAAACCCCCCCATTTAAATATGCACACACCTCAAAGAACTTGAAAACACATTTCACACCTACCAAACAACCCCAAAAACCTTCCCAACCACTTTTCACATCTCAAACGCCCCTTAAATAAACAATTGATCAACTAATAAAACATCACACATGCATACCACAAGGCCTCACTTTAAAACACACAAATTTTAAATGCCAGAACCATTTGACAATCAATTTCACACCCCAACCCTTCTAAAACACCATTTTCACCCCTAGAACATACTCAAGGATCATAATAAAAATCAAAAAGTCAAAATAGTTTATCTTTAAAAAAACTTAATTTAATCACACCCACACCACAAGCGTTCTTGAAAACACAATTTTCACACCTTAAACAATTAACTAAAACACGTCTTGAGATTTCAACAACACAACATGCATGACATACATGGGAATTTACTTAAAAACAATTCAAATTCATCAAATATGCATATCAAAGCACATCCAAAATAAAATTCACACCACGCAATTTATCATTAGAACACATTATAATTTAATTAAGCAGTAATTTAAATCATCTAAAGATGATATGGCATGGAACCACCTACCAGTGTGTAGAAACTTCTAAAAAATGACGCAAAACACACCCGCACCTCATCCGCACCACGCAGAACATGGAGGATGCCTAACCAAGAAGATCGACCCCAAAAATAAATGGTTAAACCTCAAAATCGGATCCAAAACATGCTGGAAAACTAAAACTAAAATAGAAATCAAATTAAGGGAGAGGCTTAGCTGGATGGGGGATTTTCACATGCAGAAGGAGAGAAGTAGGGCAAGACACCAGTGGGGGAGCTGGAGCGGCACCGACCAGCGTGGGAGGAGTTTCACTGGACCAAGCAGCGGCCAAAAAAAAAGAGTCGTCGACGGACCAGATGGGGAGTCGTGGTAGAAGGATGAGGGGAGCAGGGGGCGTGGCATGAGGGTTCAAGTGGAGGCGGCGAATTGGGTAGGAGGGGATGGCCAAGGGGGGTGTGGGCGACGATAGTCGGCTGGTCGGGTGGCGCAGCGTAGGAGAATGGGAGGGGAGCTGGGGAGCCAGTCTGGTGCGTCGCCGGAAGGAGGGATGGGAGGGCACTGACCTAGGATGGGGGTACGATGGACCAAATGAAGAAGAAGGTAAATCACAATTAGGGTTTTTGGAAGGGTATGGCATGATGAGGGGAGGGGTGGGGAAGAGAGAAAGTGAAAAAAAATGAAATAAAATAGAAAATAAAATAGAAATAAAAATAAATGAAACCAAAAAAGAAAGAAAGAAAATAAACTCCACCCACATAAAAGAAAATGATAATCTAAAATTGGTACTAAAAATAATCTAATTAAAATATTAATGAAAATAATAATAATAATAATAATAAACTAAAACAAGAATAATAATAATAATAAGTAAAATAACTTAAGTATCAACACTAATATTAATAATAATAATAATAATAATACTCAATAATAATTAATAATGTCCTCAAATAATAATATTATTATCATCAGTAAAACAATTCATTAAATTTTATCACACTTTTTATTTTATTTTATATTTATTTCTTCATTAATAATTTATTTTATTTATCTACCTTGAACATCGGGTAGGCTGTGCGGGGAACCGGGTGAGGTCACGCGGTGACTTAGGCGAGGTCGTGAGGCTTCGAAAGCGGCTAAAAATAATAATAATAATAATAATAATAATAATAATAATAATAATAATCAGATAAAATTATAAGATAAAAAAATTAAAAAAAATTAGAAACTTGACGCAGCATGAAGTCCGGATCTGACAATTCTCCCCACCATAAAGCTTTCCGTCCCCATAAAGCCACAACTAAAGTTGAGACTCAAAGAAGAAAACAACACCCCCTTAAGGTCCAAAGAGGATACCTATGAAAAACAAGCAGAAAGAGGAAAACACATCGTTCTTAGAGAAAGTGACTCAAATGACAACCTCAAGAAACCCATAAAAAAATTCCCTCTAAGTGTCGTCTGCCCAAAGAGTTAGAACGCCTTCAGTTGATTGATCAAGGATAGGAACTCTTGCACTCATGAGAACTAACTTCACAAACAAAAACACCTCAAGTACCATAGAACAAAAACCCCACTGTTTGACTGGAACAAACAAACAAGACTAAGCACAAAAAAGGGACACTCTTATCACTTACACCAATCCATCTTTAGAAATGGAACCAAAAAGGTCAACATGGAGAATCCCAAAGGGGCTCCCCACCATTAGAAACTTACTGAGGCCTAAGACGAAAACCGAAAAGAGGAGGCCCAGGAAGGCTCCCCACCCTTATAAAAAAGGACAACACTGACTTATTCTAGAGACATTTGTGCGAGACCCATTGTGGGTCTCCCCACCATTAGAACTGACAGAAGGTACAAAACTTTGAAAATTTTCTGGTGGTGACCAAACACCCCACCACATGGGGTGGGGAGGGAGGGGACCAACTGCCTGGGGTGTCAAAACCACGACCCAAGACAAAACAGCATCCCCACATCCTAGGATGAGCACTATTTAAATTTGAGACTGATTAACCTAACATACCCCATAAGGACTACTAAAATAAATTACACCCAGTGGGATTCAACCCCCAAGAATTTAAGGTACGAGAAGACCACACTTCCTCATAGCTATGGAAACCTCATGCACCCATACGAGTCATTTAGAATAGAATAGCTACAGAAAACGATTTAAACAATTCTGACTTTCAACACCGATGACTGAAATAAAGTCAGGGTCCCATACACTCTCAGGGTTCCTGACCACGTACCATCTTCACTCTAAGGCCTATGGCTGGAGCCCTGATATTTGAATCATTTCCTGCCTCACAGCCAGGTATTAAAGACTCCCTAACAGAGCTTCTCCATTTGGTGATGCATGCAACCACACCACAATCGAGACAACGCCAACAACCACCACATACCCCGACATTCAAATACTTCCTTGCGACACCATCCACCAAAACAGGGGATTAGACGATGCACAAGCATCACATCTTCACCTTAACCAGGAAACATAAGATGGAAAGATGCACGGTGAACACTCCCCTCCGAACAGGAAAATTATAACTCCCTAAGAGGAGTATGCACTCCTATGAAAACAGGGATTCTCAGAGGGTTCTATAAAATCCACCTTTTCTCTTCAAGAGAACTCATGATGCAAGACATTACCAAACATGAATCATATGGCCGATGAGGGCACTATAAGCCTTTCAAGCCATCGGTCAGCACTGATAATTCCAATCAGCCTACACCCTTCCTTGCTATAATTTCTTTCACTGTTTCTAGGGGGCCTTCAGACACAACGATGTCAAACTTCATACCCGACGACTCAGACAACTCAAAGAGACCAAAAATACCTTTAACTCCCCTCATATCTGTCATTCCGGTATGAGAGGATCCGTTTAGTTATAAAAAGGAGAGGTGGGTTCAATTATAGAATTCAATAAGAGATTCCTCTGATCAACTGGAGGGTCGGCCAACGACTAATTTCTCGTGGCTGCACTTCAATCGCATGTTAACGCGTTATGGGGGGGCATGCACTAGTCAAGAAATAAAACTATAGACCCAACCAAACTATTCCAATGGTTAATACATACCACAAGCGAACACTAAACATGCAGGGGGAACCACTACAAGGGATTCTCAAATCACTGTTCAAAATAAACAACTAACCACACACTTTCACACCATCTAACAAATAAGAATTTAAACTCAGGACACAAATTAGTTAGAATGGATCCTCGGATCAAAACACCTCACATCCGACATTTCCAAAATAGAAGGACACACCGCACAATCACTGGTTATTAACACACTGAATTCACATTTAACAATTTTTTTTTTAAAATAAGCAAAGCTAGTGGATTGCACAAACACCAATGGAGTCCTATGGGCCTTGCACATGAATGTTCTCGTGCCACACTGGTACCCACATCATATCTATCTAGTAATTCATCCACTCATACCATTGACCATTTCTCTTTCCATATACACTCATGCATGTGGTTTCCCATGAGAACACCAAGGATCAAAACCAAACCTTTCCATTTTTCAAAACCAAAACATACAACCCACACCTTTCAAACCTCACCCATCTTTTTATTTTTAAAGCACTTCATATCAAAACAATTTTCAACACCAAATCATTTTTTCTTAAAAACAATATATCCATGAATCAAAAACAAAGAGACGAGAAACGATTCAATAGGGAACTAGTGTCAGCGGGTGACAGGGACATATGGTTGGTATCCATACGCCAAACACGCCACGTCCATAGAGGGTATTCTAGGAAAACATCCCTGACTCCACATATCTTGCCAGACCCTGTGAGCTCCTTAGGACCACTGACCCTACTCCCTTTCATTTCCCATAAATAAGATTAACCACACATACCAAAGTTTTAAACAAACCTCAACTTACTTTGGTAACTTGAGTCCCTCCATGAGGTGTGATGGCCAGGCACCTTACTCATAACTAGAATGTTGAGATCTGACACCCTTAAATTTTTTCTACCTAGACTTTATCCCAAAAGAACACAACCCAAGAGAAAAAACCTCCCTATGATACCATTTTTTCACAAACCAGGCTGGGTCACCATTCGACCCGGCGCCCGACCCAGTCCACAACAAGGCCCTAAGGGCGTTCCCAATCCCCATGGGCTGGCACAAGTGCCCGAGTATCAAAACATTACAGGGGAACGATTTACCCGAAATAAAAGACAGAAAGACAACCAACAAAATAAACAAGATGAAACTGGAAACAGACAACTGAACACGCCTTTAAACTATAAATAGGTTTAAAGTCTACAATTCAACTAAAACCTAAAATGAACAACAAAAAAGATAGAGAACTAAAACTCCAATACTAACCTCCAAGTGAAGTCCATCAGCAACTAGAACCACCATCACTAAGCATGATGCATCAACCTGGAATACGCAAAGAACAAGGTCTACATACACCCAAAGGTTTATATAGGGTGTGAGCCAAGAGCCCAGTAAGATACCACCAAATAAAAGGTTCCATGTCACAGCATCAAAAAGATAATTTAACAAGCTCATTTAAAACCATACTTTTAAAACACTTCTCAGGAAAAAATTTAAAAGTTGAGAATGAAAATAAAAGAACACCGAAAGAAAAAAAAAACCATTTCACAAATACTACAAAAAAATGGAAGAGGAAATTTACAAGGAACGTGCACATACTCAAGTGGTCCTCCGTATGCCGACGGAAGGCACCATGACATGAATAGTAGAGCACTATGGGAAAATCCCCTAAGGTTTATCTAGCTCGAGTGGGACCCTAGAACCTCGTGTCTTAGTGAAATGTGGCTTAGAAACTACAACCCTCAGAAAATGTGGCTTAGAATACCATGACCCTCACAAAACGTGGCTTAGAAGACCACGACCCTCAGAATTCATATGTTCAGTTAGTGTTGCAATCGTCAATCCAACTAAGTGAAACAGGGACGATACCACTCTGGATCACTAGATCACTAGTTATAGTCCTCCCACCTAGATACCCGGGGTTTTTCCTTGTGATAAATCAATTTTTACATTCAAATAGTATATTTCTTTCTCATATCACAGACCAAACAAGACCTTACACACAAAAGTCACCATTTTCCTACCCAAAAAACATTTAAAAAAAACTCACGCTCACCAAATGTAACACCCCAACCCCAGTTACCTAGTATCGGTGAATTATTACATAACATTGTAATGATCACAAAAGATCAAGTCTCAAAAAACTGATTAGTTTAGTAGCCTTGGAAACACT
Source organism: Viscum album (assembly GCA_963277665.1). NCBI lineage: Eukaryota > Viridiplantae > Streptophyta > Magnoliopsida > Santalales > Viscaceae > Viscum > Viscum album. Next base: position 633,209,104 of record OY728146.1, on the reverse strand, counting down.
AGATACATTCATAAATGTTACATTACATAATAAAGTGAAAAAATACAATAACATGGTATCCATAGTCCACACTCATATCCCCTTCAGACTATCCATGTAGGTCAGTCATAAAATATTTCTTCACATCCTGGGAAAAATAAAACATATAAAGGGGTGAGCTTAGATGCTCAGTAAGGATAACAATATAGCGGAAACTTTCATAAATAAAAATAAACATTTGAAGAAATGTATAACTAAAACAAAAGCCTTTTAAACTTGAACTTCAGCATAATATGGCAAAAATAAAATAAAATAATTCCATTTACTTATTCAAATGGATATTCTACTAATCGAATAATCACATGCAATATCAATAACCACTTTCATAATGATGGAATTCATAATTTCAGACTATCATAACCACATAGTCAAGGCCTTGTTCCAAGACTACAAATAATATTTTTTCAAGGCCTGGTGCCAAGACACTAGTTTGTCTCATGAGACCTACCAATGCATCTAGGAGCTATAGAGGTCTCCACCCATCACTTATTAAGTCCAATGCATTCCTTATATGAAAAGGTTTAAACATGTCATAAACCATAACATAATTGTATCACATAAAACATGCATAATGGAAACATAACATTTCCACATTTCAATCACAAGATATCAATACAACATGTTGATATAATAAAAACATTATCAAAACCATTTTCAATACAAAATAAAAGAAAAAGGAAAACATGGTATTTATTTTTCATTTTAAAAAAAAGTTATGGATTTTAGAGGAATCCGGAACTCAAATAATGGTCACAACGGCGGAGAAGTCATTGCCGCTGCATAAGTAATATAAATCATTCCTTTTGTAATTTAGTAAAATGATTCATGTAAAAATATTCATTTTGAATAAAAGTAAAATTCAAAGGGGTTTATACACCGTATAAAAGAAAGTTGTGTATAAAACAAAATATACCTCAATGAAAGGAGATTGAGATGAAGTCCCTTACCTCGTGTCCGACTTGACTCGATCGTTCTTTAATCTCCTGAATAATAAACTAGATTTAATTTCTACTTTATTAAGAACCTTTTTCAAGTTCATTATTCCTTTTATATCACTTATTACCATGTTATGAACATTATGTAATCATTTAAGTTAATAACGGTCGTTTTGTCGATCCTTGGTACCTGAGTCAACAATAAACTTCTTATAATTACAAGTTGTTTATGTGGTAGAATATCCATTATCTCCAGAATTACATTCATTATGTAGATATCATATATATCATATATATCCAGTAGATACATGCATTTATAATATTACATAACATTTAGAGGTAAGAAATGAAATGCGCCGTTCATGGAGACGGTAAGTCGTACGTACGCATGAATGCTACTTTAATTCCTATTTCATATTTAATAGAATGAAATCATAATTATATAAAAGTATATTATAATTATAGTATAATATCATATATAATTTCATTAACTTTGTCCTTTATACGTCCCACATAAGGCATTAATGAATCAAATCACTTTGAGGGGGCGGTAGTCCGCACTTCCTAAAATGAAGATATCGCGTTTACCCTTAATAGAAACCATAAAGGTATGACATAAATGAAAAATAAAGAATAATAAGGAAACAATAAACATAATATATATCATATATAAATAGAGTTACATCTTAATGGCCACCATTAAAGGTGTTAAAAGAAGATTGAACAATCATCGTTTCGTGAGGCAGTAATTCACCAACCGCAGAAACAGTATATTCTTTAACCATTAGACGGAGGTGTGTGTAATTGTAAATCAAATCCATATTATAAAAAAATCATAGTGTATTTAAGATACTGGTTTTTTTACAAAATATAGGAGTAAAAAGAGTTTAGGGGGTTAGAGAAGCAAAATAAAACAAAAGAACACAAGTGAAGACATTACCTTTAAATCGGGTAACTCTTTTTGATTTGAGAAAAAGGATTCCTTGGGAAGACTTATGCCCAAAGTGAGGATTCTAGGAGTAATAGAGGGAATTTGGGAGAGTATTTGGGCAGATTTTTGTCGATCCAAATGGATTGAAGGTATGAATAAGGTGGTAGAGGTGCGGGCCTTTTATAAGAGGAGAGGAGGGGCACTCTTGGAAAGTCATGAAATGTTACATTATTATGAAGTGATTTTCGGATTTCAAAGGTCCCACAATTATATATTTCGAGGATAAGGTGATAAGGGTTCGAAATATACTCACCCAATAGGTTTTTGACAAATTTAAGTCTTATAATTTACATTATCTTTTCATTTTATTTTAATCGTTAATTAATGAGATAATCATTGCATCATCATGGTGTCATAAAAAATTTAATTTATTTAAGGTCTAAAAATTATAAAAAAAATACCATGATGTTGGAAATATATTTATCTTTCCAATGACTATTTATAGTCAAAAATATGACTTGTATAACCCCATGTAAAAATTGTTTTAGTGAAACAATACATGTTTGTGACACTTTTATTTTTACTTTAAATAAAAAGTTATTAATGTCATTTTCTTACCCAAGTGGCTCCATGGGTCCCCCAAGTTGACCCATGGATTGTCTTGGTCATCCATGACTCATCCAATAAGGGGATGAAAAGTGTAGAGGTAATTTCATATTATTATAACATTATATTTACCTTAAATTACACTAATTACCTTTAATCGCAATTAATAAAACTTAAAAGTTATTATTCACCAAAAATTATTTTCATCTCATTGAACCACATTTTACTTACTAATGACAACCATGTATGTCAGATTTTTGAAATTCAATTCACAGAAGTGGTAAAGTTTCATTTAAATGAAAAATTAGTTTTTTAACTACCACTTAGTGGTTTCACTATTTATCAAAAATTGAAGTTTCTCAAAACAATACCAAAAATCCACCCTAAGCTATAATTGATATTCTGAATTCAAAAATGATGTCTATTTTAAAAAATTCCAAAAATATAAGTTGCATTAATTAATTTTATAATTAATTCCCGTTCTCAAAATAAATAGCGTGTTTTTAAGAAAGAATATTAATCAAAAAATTGACAATTGTTTATGTCCAATTTCAAAGTGAAATTAATTCTAATGACCACCATTGGATAAAATGGTAAAAATATATTCTATTTATACTTTAAAACCACTAAATAATATAATTTATCACTATAAATTATTTTTATTTAAAAAGTTGTTTTTAATTAAAGTTTAGTGTTTTACACTATTCATAAAAAATTGGATGTTCTCAGAAAAAAACAAAAAATTCAAATTAGGATAATTTTGATTTTCTGAATCCAATAATGAAGTCCAATTTGAATAATAAAATTTTAAAAATTTTAAAAATTGGGTATTACTATTCATAACGGCTACTTTGATTGGTCACAGTGTGTTAGAATCTTGAACTTGCGTACAATGCAAACTATTGAATTATTGAAAGAGAAGCGTACTGTGGAAGCTTGGGGTGTTACATTCTACCCTAATTCAATAAATTGTGTCCTCGCAATTTGAAAATTTTCTTTGAAAATAAAAGGTTGAAAATAGAAAATACCTTTGTGGAAAACCCACATCGAAAATAAGGTTAATAAAATTTTGCCTTAATAAGAGGGAAAGGGAAATGAAAAAGTCACCACCAAATTTTGATCTTGATTTGGAGAACATTGGTGGAAATTAGAGACATATAATTGGGGGAAAACATAAATATTTGTAGGGAGTGATTGAGGTCATCAATCACAAACAAGTGTAAAATTGAGGGCCTCAAAGCCTTAAATCTATATTGATTTAAAATATCATCAGTTCAACAAAACATAAGGTATTAGGATAACACATTTTTTGTTTTAATATCCCTTTACTAAAGTTTAAGAATTAATTTATTCATATAATAAGAGATAGGTATATATATATATGCTTGACAAGTAGAGTTTCAACCTTTAACTAATTTCTACCACAAACTCATCTTTCACTCAAAAATATAATAAAACTCAAAAATATTTTATTTATCCTAATCATACAAGGTTAAAAATATTAACACATACCATTTAGATTAGGAAAACTATTTTGTAAAAACTAGGGACTTCCTGTAGGCTAGTGGTAGGTAATAAAGGCATGTCTCACTATGGTTGTGGGTTCGATTCCTACAGCTTTGTCTGACGCAACGGGTTATCCCCCGACCTGTAGGTTGTCCTTTTCCTAAAACTATAGTATTATAATATTCCAAAAATAATCTTCAGAAATGTTTTAACTTTAAACAATACTATCCAAAGTTAAACTTAATCCATTCCAACCTTTATAGTTATCCAAAATACCTCTGTCCAGACTTTCTCTAAAAGGTCTCTAAATTCCAAAATCAATTCATCATATTCCCCAAACAAAGTAAAGTTTCTATTATTGTCACATACTAAAAATATGATTAACTTAATCATATTAAAACCTTAATGAAAACAACAAGTACTACAGTACAATCCTTATATATATCACATTATTCTTATAACCATAATATAGTTCTTGAGTCCAAAAACATAAATACAATAATTATTCCACTTCAACTGTAGTAACAGAATAAGATTGGCCTTGCTCCCTTGGCCTTTTCTGAGGTAATTTTCCTTGGAGATTAGGGCATTCATTTTCATAATTCCCCATTTCTCTACAATTGTAGCATTCAACATTGATAGCCTCTTTCTTTCCCTTGCAATCACGATCCTGGTGACCTTTTTCTCCACATTTATAACAAACTCCCATTCCTTTTAGGCAAGTACTAGGGTGATTCTTCCCATAATTATCGCATAATGGAAAATCCTTCTTTCCCCTTTTCCCTTTATCTGTCTCTTGTTCCACCGTTCTCTTCTTCTCTTGCTTTACTTTATTATCATAAGATTTAGAGAATTCCTTTTTTGTCTTGATAGAACACGAGACTATATCTTCGTACGTTGAGAAATATTGTGATACTAATGCTTGGAGGATAAATGGTTTTAACCCATCAAATAAATGATCAATATTACTTCTTGGGTTACATATATAATCTGCAGCATGCCTCTCTAACCTTGTAAATTTAGCCTCATACTTTGCGACATTCTCATCCTCCTTTTGTCTTAGACTCAGAAATTTCCTTTCCATATCAGCTCGATGGTCACGAGGAAAGTATTTTTCTAAGAAAATATCTTTGAACTATTTCCATTCCATACTTGATACTTCTTCATCTTCCTTTTTATTTTGAATCAATGACCACCATTGATCATCATCTCCAGTAAGGTGGTAAACTTCCATGATAACCTTTTCCCTTTCACTACTACCCAAGGCATGGAATATTTTCTCTAAGGAATTTATCCATTGCTCAGCTACTAAGGGATTTGTACTCCCATTTAATGTTGGTGTTTGTTTCCTCATGAAGCAGTCTAACATTGATCCTCCACGTTTCGGATTAGGGTTCTCCATACGAGTAAGGTTATTATTCATAACCTGAGTGGGTTGTCCCAGTATGGTGATAATCTGATCAGCACCAGTTGTATCACCAGCTCCACTATAATTATCTTGAGTAGGAGGGAAATCCCTACATGGAATTCTTGCATTGATACGGTTTCCATTCCTTCCACTAGGTGCCATTTCTAAATAATGGCATAAACAAGATCAGTTTATGAATCAAAGTACATAATTCCATACTTGTAAAACACTTAACATAAATTGAACTATCTATTGATATAATCCATAATCATAAAAAGAAATGTTTTCTTTAAGGAAGTATATACTCATAAACCCTTCATAATGGTTTGTAAATAAATCGTGAATTATCCTAAGCATATCCCCCGGGAGTGTCGTAACCAAGAGTGCAGTAAGGCCCGTTGTCGTGCACCAGTTCCCATTTGAGTCTAGCTCAAAGCGGTGTTTTTAGTTTTTAACCCTAGGTACATCTGTGCCAGAGCTACCTCTACCTGCTCATATCTAGACAGGGATGTATTGCTCGGAAAACTCACAAAATCTCTATAATACCAAAATTCTAGGAAGTTCTTTTATACTAATCCTCAAAGTCTATCTTAGGGCTATGTTCTCTAATCAGAGTTTTCCTAAATCTAACTTCCAAGGTTAATACTAAATTGCCTCTAATATCAACTATAACGCCCCGACCCTAGTTACCCAGAGTCAGTGCATTATTACGTAACATTGGCATGATCACAAAAGATCAAGTATCGAAAGACCGATTAGTTTAGTAGCCTTGGAAACACTAGATACATTCATAAATGTTACATTACATCATAAAGTGAAAAACTACAATAACATGGTCTCCATAGTCCACACTCATATTCCCTTCAGACTATCTCTGCAGTTTAGTCATAAAATATTTCTTCACATCCTGGGAAAATAAAACATATAAAGGGGTGAGCTCAGATGCTCAGTAAGGATAACAATATAGCGGAAACTTTCAGAAATAAACATAAACATTTAAGGCAATGTATAACTAAAACAAATGCCTTTTAAACTTTAACTTCAGCATAATATGGAAAAAATAAAATGAAATAATGTCATTTACTTATTCACATGGATATTCTACTAGTCGAATAATCACATGCAATATCAATAACCACTTTCATAATGATGGAATGCATAATGTCAGACTATCATAACCACATAGTCAAGGCCTTATGCCAAGACTACAAATAAGATTTTGTCAAGGCCTTGTGCCAAGACACTAGTTTGTCTCATGATACCTACCGATGCATCGAGGAGCTATAGCGGGCTCCACCAGTCACTTATTAAGTCCAATGCATTCCTTATATGAAAAGGTTTAAACATATCATAAACCATAACATAATCGTATCACATAAAACATGCATAATGGAAACATAACATTTCCACATTTCAATCACAAGATATCAATAAAACACATTGATATAATAAAAAAATTATCAAAACCATTTTCAATACCAAAATAAAAGAAAAGTAAAACATGGTATTTATTTTTCATTTAAAAAAAAGTTATGGCTTTTAGAGGAAGCCGAAACTCAAATAATGGTCACAGTGGTAGAGAAGTCATTGCCGCCGCATACGTAAGATAAATCATTCCTTTTTTCTTTTAGTAAAATGATTCATGTAAAAATATTACTTTATAATAAAAGTAAAAGTCAAAGGGTTTTATACACCGTATAAAAGAAAGTTGTGTATAAAACAAAATATGCCTCAATGAAAGGAGATTGAGACGAAGTCCCTTACCTCGTGTCCGACTTGACTCGATCGTTCTTTAATCTCCTGAATAATAAACTATAGTTAATTTATACTTTCTTAAGAACCTTTTTCAAGTTCATTATTCCTTTTATATTACTTATTACCATGTTATGAACATTATGTAATCATTTAAGCTAATAACGGTCGTTTTGTCGATCCTTGGTACGTGAGTCAACAATAAACTTCTTATAATTACAAGTTGTTTATGTGGTAGAATATCCATTATCTCCAGAATTATATTCATGATGTAGATATCATATATATCATATATATCTAGTAGATACATGCATTTATAATATTACATAACATTTAGAGTTAATAAATGAAATGCACCGTTCATGGAGACGGTAAGTCGTACGTACGCATGAATGCTACTTTCATTTCTATTTCGTATTTAATGGAATGAAATCATAATGATATAAAGGTATATTATAATTCCAGTATAATATAATATATAATATCATTAACTCCATCCTTTATACGTCCCACATATGGCATTAACGAATCAAATCACTTTGAGGGGGGCGGTAGTCCGCACTTCCTAAAATGAAGATATCGCGTTTACCCATAATGGAAACCATAAAGGTATGCCATAAATGAAAAATACAGAATAATAAGGAAAACATAAACATAATATATATCATATATAAATATAGTGACATCTTTATGGCCACCATGAAAGGTGTTAAAATAAGATTGAACAACCATTGTTTCGTGAGGCAGTAATTCACCAACCACAGAAACAGTATGTTCTTTAACCATTAGACGGAGGTGTGTGTAATTTTAAATCAAATACATCTCATAAAAACATCCTAGTATATTTAATATACTTTTTTTGTTACAAAAGATAGGAATAAAAAGATTTTAGGGGGTTGGAGAAGCAAAATAAAATAAAAGAACACAAGTGAAGACATTACCTTTAAATCGGGTAACTCTTTTTGATTTGAGCCAAAGGCTTCCTTGGGAAGACTTCTGCCCAAATTGAGTCTTATAGGAGTAATAGAGGAAATTTTGGAGCGTATTTGGGCAGAGGTTGGTAGAGCCAAATGGCTTGAAGGTGTGAATAAGGTGGTATAGGTGGAGGCCTTTTATAAGAGGAGAGGAGGGACACTCTTGGAAAGTCATGAAATGTTACATTATTATGAAGTGATTTTCGTATTTCAAAGGTCCCACAATTATATATTTCAAGGATAAGGTGATAAGGGTTCGAAATATACTCATACAATAGGTTTTTGACAAATTTAAGTCTTATATTTTACATTATCTTTTCATTTTATTTAAATCGTTAATTAATGAGGTAATCACTGCATCATCATGGTGTCATAAAAAATTTAATTTATTTAATGTCTAAAAATTGTAAAAAACAATACCATGATGTAGGAAATATTTTTATTTTTCCAATGACTATTTATAGTAAAAAAATATGACTTGTATAACCCCTTTTAAAAATTGTTTTAGTAAAACAATACATGTTTGTGACACTTTAATTTTTACTTTAAATAAAAAGTTATTAATGTCATTTTCTTACCCAAGTGGCTCCATGGGGCCCCCAAGTTGACCCATGGATTTTCTTGGTCAGACATGACTCATCCAATAAGGGTAGGACAAGTGTAAAGGTAATTTAATATTATTATAACATTATATTTACCTTAAATTACACTAATTACCTTTAATCGCGATTAATAAAACTTAAAAGTTACTATTCACCAAAAATGTCACGAACCGAATCTGGTCACCGCCAAAACTGGCACCAAATCCAGCCCGTGACATGACCCTAAGGGCGTTCCCTATCCCCACGGGCTGGCACAAGTGCCCGGGTATCATTTATTTAGGTTTGGGAACGATTTACCCGAATATGAAGGCATCAACCATTAAAAACAATCAATAAACTGAATCTGAAAAATTTATACCAAACGATGTTTAAACAAAAACCAGAACTGAATACATAGGTTTAGAGTCAATACAAAAGGTCCAAAGACACAATGGAACAGAAACAAAACAGCCCCATGGACTCCACATGACAAGGGGTCATCACCCCCAAGTCGTCTCCACTACTCCTCCCCAAGGATGAGGACTAACACCCTGAACCGTCAACACCCTTAGCCTTTCCTTTACCTGGGTCAAAAAAAGGGTCTACTTACACCAAAGGGGTGTAAGTAGGGTGTGAGCCTAAGCCCAATAGGATACCACCCTATGATTCCAAGGTGCATGCAATACAAGGTGAAAAAGCAAGCAGTTTTAATATGCAATTAAAAGCGGTGACAAATTCCACGAAATGAAACTTTAAATTGAAAACATTTTTCAAGATAAAACTTTCAGAATGTTAACACATTTAAATAGGAATATTAGATACTGCATTATAATTCCAAAGACACCCAAAAACAAGGGCAAATACCACAAATCCACTGAGCAACAAAACTGGGAACACCCCTAGGCACTAGATAGTCTCAGGCCCCATGTACCTCGTACCTCAGTGTAATGTAACCATAGTAAAATCTTTTCCCGTGCATGAGCCACTAGTAGGGAACATACCCATAACCTAGTAGTCCCCAACCATCATCCACATAGTTTAGTTAGAGTTGTCGTTATCCAAATGCTAAGTGAAACAGGGACAAAACCCATCCGGTCCACTAGCCGTACTAGTACAAACCCGCCCCACCTAGGTACCTGAGCTTCCCCCTTTGTGCTCAAACAATTTCAGGATTTAACACACATCCATTTTAATGTAAAACACCACTACTGGTCACATACACCAAATACAGTAGCTATCTCATTTTATACCACTTAAAACACACAACAAACTCTTTGAATTTGAATAAATCAATTTCACAAAATCTCATGTAGTTTTGCACACAAAACCCATTAAGAAACCCACTTGTACACGATGTTCACAATTGTAAGTTACCAAAACAGTAAAGGCAGCCCAATAAATATCAATTAAAACAACAAATAAATTTTTGGGCATCCTCATGTTAAACAAGAAGTGTTCTCTTTGTAAAACCTTCATTTTCACACAAAAGTGGAACCAAAACCTCACTTTCTTTACAAGTACAATTAAAACTCATTATTTGGAGAAATTACCAAAGGGGATAAACATTATAAACATCATTTTATGCCTTATTACAGATCAATAAAAACAAATAAGTATTTATAGGGCATCCCCAAATAAACAAACAAAACACTTCTTTGGAAAACCCCCAATTTCACACCAAATTGGCATTTTAAATTCAATTGCAATGGAAACATCATTAGAACCAATTTTTGTAGCAATAATAAAATTATATAAATCTGAAAATATGATAAATACAGCATGCTAATACACAAAGATTGCATCAACAATGGAATCACCTACCAAATCAAATGAAACCATTGAATCCTTTGTGCGAAAACACAAACGCACCACCGCCGCACCTCAAGAAGGGTAGATCAAACCTAAAAATAGAAAATTGGACCAAGAAAACCCAAGGTTAAACCTTAGGTTCGAACCCCTACCCACTGGTCATTGTTCACTTCAATAAAAAGGGAGGAAACCCTAAAAAATAGAATGAAACCCTAATCAATTTGAAAGGGGAAAAGAAATGGACAAACTTACTTGAGAAATCTAGAATGAATCTCCCCAAAACTCTAGAATCTGAACTTTAAAACGGCCAAAACTCAGGGGATGGTCTCACAAGAATTATTAGGTCATTTAGGAATTGTAATGGAGGGAAAAGATTAAGAATAGAAGGAGTTATGAAAGGATCAATTTACCTCTCCAAAATCTGGACGATTTCTGAAATCCAGAAAGTGTCGACTATTTTCTCGACTCTATCGAGCTCCAAATTGTGGGAGGAGGGCATGGGGTCGCGCCTAGGCTTCTTAGGGTCTATAGGGAGGTGGAATCACCGAAAAATCCATTTTAATGAATAAGATATTAATAAATTAATGAAACAATTTAAAACTGGAAAATGGGCCTTCGGGTTGGCCCAATTCTCAAATAAAAACAAAAATCCCCCATGCTTATGTATTTATAAAGGCCCCAAATTTAAATTTGGGGTTAATATATCAGGGGAGAAAAATTAGGAGTTGGAATGAGTCAAAAATATTAAAATTTTAAAAAGTTATAAATGAAACAAAATTTATTTTTAAATCTGGAATTGGGCTCGCAGTTTGGCCCAATTCATGAAAACTCACCTATTCTCAATAAAACCTTTGGAAACCACCAAAACAAATCATGAGTGGAAAATAAATTTAAAATAACCCTAAAATAGGTTACGTACGTGACAAAAAATTATTTTCATCTCATTGAACCACATTTTACTTACTAATGACAACCATGTATGTTTGATTTTTGAAATTCAATTCACAAAAGTGGTAAATTTTCATTTAAACAAAAAAAATAGTTTTTTAACTACCACTTAGTGGTTTCACTATTCATCAAAAATTGAAGTTTCTCGGAACAATACCAAAAATCCACCCTAAGCTATAATTGATATTCCGAATTCAAAAATGATATCTATTTTAAAAAACTCCAAACATATAAGTTTCAATAATTAATTTTATAATTAATTCTCGTTGTCAAAACAAATAGCGTGTTTTTAAGAAAGAATATTAATCAAAAGATTGACAATTGTTTATGTCCAATTTCAAAGTGAAATTAATTCTAATGACCACCATTGGATAAAATGGTAAAAATATATTCTATTTATACTTTAAAACCACTAAATAATATAATTTATCACTATAAATTATTTTGATTAAAAAAGTTGTTTTTAATTAAAGTTTACTATTTTACACTACTCATAAAAAAATTGGAAGTTCTCATAAAAAAACAAAAAATTCAACTTAGGATAATTTCGATATTACAAATCCAATAATAAAGCCCAATTTTAATAATAAAATTTATAAAATTTCAAAAATTGGTTATTATTATTCATAACGGCTACTTTGATTGGTCGCGGTGTGTTAGAATCTCGAACTTGCGTACAATGCATGCTATTGCATTATTGAAAGAGAACCGTACCGTGAAAGATTTGGGTGTTACACCAAAATACCTTTTTCAAAATATATTTTTCGTTACCTAATCATTTCGCAAATCCCCATTTGGAAACACTCAAAGAAGAACAGAAATAATTTTGCACAACTTAGAAAGATTTATTTAAATAATACAACAAGGGCCGACACAAATAAACACACCCAATTACAAATACGAGAGTCATTCAAACCACTTTATTAATAAATTGTCCTTAAAACTAGTCTTGCACCAACTACACAATTAACTAAACCATTTTCACCACTTTTAAAACACCACCAAGTGACATAAAGTGGGTTTACACCAAAAACGTCTCATTTTATATAAACATGCTACTTTAAATACAGACGCATATTCAACTTTTCTCAAATAATAATTTTGACCCATCTCAATAAATCAATAAATAATGTAAACTATTCGTTTAATCATTTCAAGATAAACCAAGAAAACTTTCCACCAAAAACCACTTTATCCTGTTGGGCAGAAAAGAAAAGGAAGTGATGGCAAGAGGGGGGGGTGAATTGCCTTTTAAAAATTAATTAACAATTTAAAAACAAAGTGAAAGTGCAGCGGAAATAAAAGAGGCAAAACACACAACTTGATAACGGAGTTCGGCTTAAACCCAAGCCTACGTCTCCACTCCCAACTCAACCGTTGAGATATTTACTACCGCTTGATTTTTAATGGTTTTAGCAAGAAACCCACTAGACTTTACAGGTAGTCTAGAACCTATTATAGCTTGCTTTTAATGGTTATGCAAGAACCCACTTGCTTTCAATGGTTGAGAAAGAACCCACTAGCCTTCTTACAGGTGAAGGCTAGCTCACCTTTGATTCAAGCCTTTTGAAAGGTAAGGCTTGACTAACCTCTTCACACCTTGAAGGTGGTGTGAGAACCCAAAAGAGAGGAGGAGAGAAAGAGATGGGGTTTGTAGGCACAAACCAAAAATGATGCTCAAAATAAATAAAATAATAAAAACCGTAATGGGGAAGTCTTTGGCGCCAATGGATTGATGGAGCTGATGAAGGGCGCTCCCAAGCTTCTTTGGTGGTGCTCCTTGGATGTGGAAGTGTGTTGGAGCAAGTGGGGTTCCCTTGGAGGAATGCGTCGGAGGTTTGCCAGATGATCAAAATGTGTCCCGTAGGCTTCCTTGGCTTGGTTATGGTTCCGGTATTGATCCGGGGCTTCCTAGTCCTTTATTTATAGAGGGGAAACCCTCATATGGCCTTTGGAGGTCTTCGGAGCCGTTGGAAAGGGCTTCGGAGCCGTTGTAGGCCAAGTGGACAGGCTGGTCAAAAGCCCAACGGCTAGTTTGACTGCCTCCACCAGCTGACCGGTACAGGGCCACCGGTTGGCCGGTGCCTTGGAGATGGGTGGATGCTTCTGTCCAGGCGCCACCGGCTGACCGGTGAGGAGACCACCGGTTGGCCGGTGGCAAGACAGTAGCTTGCCATTCTGTCTGGGCTCCACCGGCTGGCCGGTGCCGAGGCCACCGGTTGGCCGGTGCTCTGGACAGTGGGGAGGTCTCTCTGTCAAGGGCCCACCGGCTGGCCGGTGCTGATCCACCGGTTGGCCGGTGCTCTGGACAGTGAGGAGACTCTCTGCCCAGGCACTACCGGATGGCCGGTGCTGAGCCACCGGTTGGCCGGTGCACATGAAAACAGTGCACTTTTCTCCTTTCTTGGCTTCAGCTTGCTTGGCCCAATTCCTTGGTAACCTGAAATATTCCTATCATCCAAAAACACTTGAAAGAGGATTAGATAAATAAGTGAGTGATTGTGATCATGAAAATCAAACCACGAGGGGTATGAGAGGTACAACAATCTCCCCCTATTTTGATGATCACAATCACCAAAACAATCAATGTAAAATACAAAAAAAGAGAGGCATGCTTTAAAGGATAAATGGGAAAGTAAAGAAAATCAGGAGAGAAAGATTTCTCCCCCAATCAACCAAGAATTTCTCCCCCTTTGTGATTATCAAAATAGCACAGGGCATAAAACTTGATTGAGGGAAGACGTTGAAAAACAAGATAGAGTTTTTAAACGAATTGAAATTTTTGAAATTTGATTTGAAAGTTTTGAATCGAAAATTTTGGAATTGAAAATTTTGAATTGAAAGTTTGAAATGAAAAATTTGAATAAAAAATTTGAAATTGAAAGTTTTGAATCAAAAAATTGAATAACAAGTGTTGAAAATGAAAGTAAAAAGACTTAAACGATCCTAACTCCCCCTAAATAAAAACAACAAAACTCCGGGGAGAGGATTATCAAACCGAGACAAATTTTGGCCCGGTGAGACTCGCTAAAAGGGATTTTTCAATCCATACTTGTCTAGTGGCGGGTCTTCTCCTATGAAATTCATCGTTAAATAAAATGGTTTTGGGCCTTCCATACCGGGCATTTTTGCAATTGCACTCATAAATTAAGTGCCCGGGTTTTTTGCAATAATTACAAAATTTAAAATGATAGCTCCCCCTTACAAAAATAGTTGGAGCATGGGAAGAGGAAGCTTGCTTGGAATAGCCAAGCCCTTCAGTGGTTCTAGATATGCGTTGGGAACCAAGCAATTTGGTCAAATTTTGTTCACCTTGGGTGAACTTAGCTAAGGATTCCCTTAAATATTTGATAGTTGATTCCATGGAATCAACATCGGGAAGGTTTTGGATTTTGAGGGTCAACTCTTCTTTTTCTTTGAGAAGTTGTTCTTTTTCGGAAGAAAGTTTTTTGAAATTCTTTTTTAAAGAAACAAATTTGGAAGAAAGTTCGTGAAAACCTTCCTCCAATTGATCTCTTGCATGTTGGAGATCCTCATATGACATGTGATTGAAAGAATTTGAAGAACTAGAGGATGAGGAGTCGGAAGATGTTACCTCATGAAATGCCATTAGGCATTTGTTACCGTTGTCACTTGAGGAGGAGGAGGATGAGGAGCTATCACTCCATGTGGCCTTGAATGCCTTCTTCTTCTCCTTTTGCTTGGCCTTTTTCTTGTTGAGTGGACAATCGGGCTTGTAATGGCCTTTCTTGCCGCACCCGTAACATGTTGCCTCAGGCTCGGATTTTTCGTCGTGTTTTTCCTTTCGAGCCTTGCGGGATTTCTTCTTCTTGTGCTTCTTCATGAACTTGTGCATTTTGCGGGCAAGATTCTCCATTTCGGAATCGCCGCTTGAAGATGAAGATGAGGAGGAGGAGGAGCTTTCTTCTTTTTGAGCTTTGAAGGCGATGTTCTTTGGAGTTTTGATCGGTTTGCCTTCCTTTTCAGCTTGCCTCCTCATGGTGATCTCATAAGTCATGAGGGATCCGATGAGCTCTTCTACCGGCATGTTCTTGATGTCCTTTGCTTCTTGAATTGTCGTCACCTTCGGTGCCCATGAGCTTGGTAGGATCCATAGGATCTTCTTGACCATTGTTTCTGCAGACACATCATCTCCAAGAGATTTTCTACCATTGCAAACGTCAGTAAATTGAGTAAACATTTCAGTAATATTTTCAGATGGATGCATGGTAAAAGACTCAAAATCTTGACGATACATGTCCAATCGAGTATCCTTAACTTTGTTGGTCCCCTCATGGGTAACTTCCAAAAGTTTCCAGATTTCATGTGATGAGGTGCATGTGGAAACTCGATTGAACTCATTACGATCAAGGCTGCAATGAAGAGTGTTCATGGCTTTGCCATCAAGCTCGAAATTTTTAATGTCGGCTTGAGTCCATTTGGATTCATCGGGAGTAGAAAGAGAATAACCATGCATGACAATTTTATAAATGGGATAACCTATACTTCTAAGAAAAGTGGTTATGCGGGTTTTCCAATAAGTATAGTCGGTTCCATCAAAAAATGGAGCACGACCCAAAGAAAAGCCTTCGGGGGCGAAAGAGGTTCAGGCCATCACAAAGGATCTTGAATTTGAAACCGGTTAGGGTATTACTCAAATTTCCCTCTGATACCAATTGTTGGGCGAAAAAGAAAAGGAAGTGATGGCAAGAGGGGGGGTGAATTGCCTTTTAAAAATTAATTAACAATTTAAAAACAAAGTGAAAGTGCAGCGGAAATAAAAGAGGCAAAACACACAACTTGATAACGGAGTTCGGCTTAAACCCAAGCCTACGTCTTCGCTCCCAACTCAACCATTGAGAGATTTACTACCGCTTTCTTTTTAATGGTTTTAGCAAGAAACCCACTAGACTTTACAGGTAGTCTAGAACCTATTACATCTTGCTTTTAATGGTTATGCAAGAACCCACTTGCTTTCAATGGTTGAGCAAGAACCCACTAGCCTTCTTACAGGTGAAGGCTAGCTCACCTTTGATTCAAGCCTTTTGAAAGGTAAGGCTTGACTAACCTCTTCACACCTTGAAGGTGGTGTGAGAACCCAAAAGAGAGGAGGAGAGAAAGAGATGGGGTTTGTAGGCACAAACCAAAAATGATGCTCAAAATAAATAAAATAATAAAAACCGTAATGGGGAAGTCTTGGGCGCCAATGGATTGATGGAGCTGATGAAGGGTGCTCCCAAGCTTCTTTGGTGGTGCTCCTTGGATGTGGAAGTGTGTTGGAACAAGTGGGGTTCCCTTGGAGGAATGCGCCGGAGGTTTGCCAGATGATAAAAATGTGTCCCGTAGGCTTCCTTGGCTTGGTTATGGTTCCGGTATTGATTCGGGGATTCCTAGTCCTTTATTTATAGAGGGGGAACCCTCATATGGCCTTTGGAGGTCTTCGGAGCCATTGGAAAGGGCTTCGGAGCCGTTGGAGGCCAAGTGGACAGGCTGGTCAAAAGCCCAACGGCTAGTTTGACTGCCTCCACTGGCTGACCGGTACAGGGCCACCGGTTGGCCGGTGCCTTGGAGATGGGTGGATGCTTCTGTCCAGGTGCCACCGGCTGACCGGTGAGGAGACCACCGGTTGGCCGGTGGCAAGACAGTAGCTTGACATTCTGTCTGGGCTCCACCGGCTGGCCGGTGCCGAGGCCACCGGTTGGCCGGTGCTCTGGACAGTGGGGAGGTCTCTCTGTCAAGGGCCCACCGGCTGGCCGGTGCTGATCCACCGGTTGGCCGGTGCTCTGGACAGTGAGGAGACTCTCTGCCTAGGCACTACCGGCTGGCCGGTGCTGAGCCACCGGTTGGCCGGTGCACATGAAAACAGTGCACTTTGCTCCTTTCTTGGCTTCAGCTTGCTTGGCCCAATTCCTTGGTAACCTGAAATATTCATATCATCCAAAAACACTTGAAAGAGGATTAGATAAATAAGTGAGTGATTGTGATCATGAAAATCAAACCACGAGGGGTATGAGAGGTACAACATATCCTATATAGAGACATCACTTTAAACCCAAATACTCAAGGAAACAATATCAAAACATGTTTTCCATTATTCAAATAGTTTACAATTTAATTTCAAGTGTCCATAATAAGGCAACACACCCAAAATGACTCATTTTCCTTTGAAAACCCCCATTTAAATATGCACACACCTCAAATAACTTGAAAACACATTTCTCACCTACCAAACAACCCCAAAAACCTTTCCAACCATGTTTCACATCTCAAATGCCCCTTAAATAAACAATTTCTCAATTAATAAAACATCACACATGCATACCACATGGACACACTTTAAAACACACAAATTTTAGATGCTAGAACCATTTTAAAATTAATTTCACACCCCAACCCTTCTAAAACACCTTTCACACCCCTAGAACATACTCAAGGTTCATAATAAAAATCAACAAGTCAAAATAGTTTATCTTTAAAAAAATCAATTTAATCACACCCACACCTCAAGGGTTATTGAAAACACAATTTTCACAACTTAAACAATTAACTAAAACATGTCTAAAGATTTCAAAAACACAACGCGCATGAAATACATTGTAATTTACTTAAAAACAATTCAAATTCATCAAAAATTCATATCAAAGAACATCCAAAATAAAATTCGCACCATGCAATTTATTATTAGAACACATTATAATTTAATTAAGAATACATTTAAATCATCTAAAGATGATATGGAATGGAACCACCTACTGGTACATATCAAATTCTGAAAAATGACGCAAAACACACCTACACCTCATCCGCACCATTGATAATAGGGAGGAGGCCTAACCAAGAAGATCGACCCCAAAAATAAATGGTTAAAGCTCAAAATTGTATCCAAAACTTGTTGTAAAACTAAAACTAAAAGAGAAATCAAATTAAGGGAGAGGATTAGCTGGGGGGTATTTTCACACGTGGAAGGAGAGAAGGAGTGAAAGACACTAGTGGGGAGCTAGAGTGGCACCAACAAACGAGGGAGGATTTGCACTAGACCAAGCCGCGGCCAAAAAAAAGAGTCGCCAATGGACCAGCTGGGGAGTCGCGCTAGAATTATGAGGGGATCAGGGGGCGTGGCGTGAGGGTTCAAGTGGGGGTAGCGAGCTGGGTAGGAGGGGATGGCTGAAGGGGGTGCGGGCGACGCCAGTCGGCTAGTTGGGTGGCGCAACGCAGGAGAAGGGGAGGGGAGCTGGGGATCCGGTCTGGTGCGTCACCGGAAGGAGGGATGGGAGGGCGCTGACCTATGATGGGGGTGTGATAGACCAAAGGAAGAATAAGGGAAAGCACAATTAGGGTCCGTGGAAGGGTATGGCGTGATGAGGGGAGGGGTGAGGAAGAGAGAAAGTGAAAAAAAATGAAATAAAATAGAAAATAAAATAAAAATAAAAATAAATGAAACCAAAAAAATAAAGAAAGAAAAAAAAACTCCACCCACCTAAAATAAAATGATAATCTAAAATTAGTACTGACAATAATATAATTAAAATGTTAATGAAAATAATAATAATAATAATAATAATAATAATAATAATAAACTAAAACAAGATTAATAATAATAATAAGTAAAATAACTTAAGTATCAACACTAATATTAATAATAATAATACTCAATAATAATTAATAATATCCTTAAATAATAATATTATTATCATCAGTAAAACAATTTATTAAATTTTATCACACTTCTTATTTTATTTTATTTTTATTTCTTCATTAATAATTCATTTTATTTATCTACCTTGAACATCAGGAAGTTTGTGCGGGGAACTGGGTGAGGTCACGCGGTGACTTAGGTGAGGCTGCACGGCTTCAACAATGGCTAAAAAATAATAATAATAATAATAATAAGCCGATAAAATTATAAGATAAAAAAATAATAAAAAAATTAGAAACATGATGCAGTGTGAAGTTCGGGTGTGACATGTAACATGGAAAACCAAGGAAGGCATACCCCAAGGTTGTGCTTTAGCTTTGGGTCTAAATCCTATGTCATCACTTAAGTGTGCTAGTAAAGTAAGGGAAACATCTCAAGTACAATCACAATATAGAGTAATAATGAAGGATTAATCTTATATGATTCAACAATAAAACATATAAAGAAATCCAAATAATTTTTCAAATTCATGTGTAGAGTCTCGTTCCCATCCAAGGTGATCAGAAAGGAATCCCAAGTATCATAATGGGAACATCTGATAATCCAATACCACTGATTCCATCCAAAGTGATCCATATGGAGTCCCTTGTATCACTACGAGGCATGTTAACTCTAATTTTGTCCCAGATATCTCACTATAGGATTGAGTATTACTCAAGGCATGTCATAGACATCTTGCCAATGGATCCATCCACGGTTTCTTCCCTAGGGAACCGGTATCACTCGGGAGTATAAATAACCACCCAGGAATCCCTCACCTAGAAAGCTAAAGTATCACCCCCAGCGCATCATGGTATAACCACTCGAGTATGAGAGTCCATCCATGAGGCCTTAATATGGAACCCATGTTCTCACCTGACCTGTATCCTGCGAACCAAGTCACCAAGGCACATTGAAAGGGAAACATCAATACACATATCACATGGAAATCATATATATAAATCATTCTATCAAACAAGCACCATGATCCACAAGCTATTCAAGCTATCAAGTAAAACAATCCAATCTATCAACATGGAATAATGAAATTAGCACGAAAGTAACTCAAGGCTATAAACCAGATCACTAGGTAATAAGAAATAAACACAATCAAGGTCCAAGTAAGAGACTTAGCTACATGTCATAAGATCTTACAATTAAATGCAACTAGAACCACATGGAATTATCATACCTTTATCCATATGTCATTAATGTATCTCAAGGTATCAAGCTATCAAGCTTGACCCTATATTTTATACAACCAATCCAAACCACTTTGGCATAAAAAAAATAGACATACACAAGCATATTCATAAGGATAAACAATAATAACTAGTCATGTGCGTCGTTAAAGGGCCAAATCCATGGTTCATTTCCCATTTTAAATTAAGTTATAAATTTAGGACATTAATCCATGGTACCACACACATGCCCAAGTTGAAACACAACTCAAGGCATTAGAAAATTAGGCCATTTAGTTTGGGCACACCCAAAGGGGTAGAATGAGGCAAGGAGAACCCCTTTGGTTAGGTTTCTCCACAAGTTAAGGACACAACAAACACAAAAAGACAAACCAAACAATTTAATACAAGATAATAAGGCATTGCCAAAAGGTTTCAACAGCAAAACGACGTAATATGAAATAAGTGACAGAATAAAAAAGGAAGATGGTAGAAACACTATAATGGTAATCCCTATT
This sequence comes from Viscum album, assembly GCA_963277665.1. Taxonomy (NCBI): domain Eukaryota; kingdom Viridiplantae; phylum Streptophyta; class Magnoliopsida; order Santalales; family Viscaceae; genus Viscum; species Viscum album. Next base: position 633,188,241 of record OY728146.1, on the reverse strand, counting down.
TATAATTCATTATATTAGGTTTATAAAATAGTCCAAAGTCTTAAACATTCCATTTAAACAAAACAACCATGAAAAATCCATTAATATTATTTAAAATTGACAATTACTAACTTTCCACAAAACCATCATCAACAAGTAGGCATATGGAAAAAACAGCCCATAAATAATAATGATATAAATAACTATCACTACTTTTTGATTTTGAAGATAGTGCACCAACGTTAGAGGGGTTTTATTATAAAACCATAAATTTATTTATCAAACAAATCACTTATTATATTTAAACATTTATTCTAAATCCAAGTAGAAATAATCAATATCCAAATAAAGTGCGGGAATCAAGTAGTTAATACATTATTGAATTAAAGGAGCAAGGAAAAGGATCCTACCTCAAACATTAGACCAAGTAGACACTCATCCCTTGTCATATTTGGTGGCGACCACTCAAAACTGCCCCACACTCACAGGCACATACATTATTATACATACATATATATATAATTTAATTCTAAATAAATATTCCCCTCACCATGTGAGAATGTGTATGAAGAAGATATATATATATGTACATACCTGTGTGTGTGTGTGTGAGTACCATAAAATATGACCAAACACTCTATAAAAATTAATAAGAACTCAAAACATTATGGCAAGGACCAATGTACCTAGATTAAAATATAGGGACTCAAAAACACATTAAGAACCCTAAATAAAATGTTTTAACCAAGAAACGGGAATAAAATCTCACCTCATAATAATGGAGATGATCCAAAACAACCTAAACTTCTTCATCTTTAATAGAGGTTTCTAGAATACGCAAGATGATGTCTTGGGAGACCCTTTTCATACCCTAAAAATAGATGAAAACCAAAAACGAGATCAACCCTAACCCTAGGGTTTTTTTTTTCTAAGCATGATGGGTGAAGCAGAGACCATAAATCGGCCATAAATGGAAGGATAAGGGAGGATAAGACCATACATCTCCGAAATGTAGCATAAAATGCAAGAAAATCAGTGAATGGAGGGGGGAGATGGAGGGGGTTGTACATGACTAAGGGGTTGTCCAGGGGGCGTGTCGTGCTTAAGGGGTCATCCAGGGGGGTGTCACTCCATGGGTTAGGGGAGAGTAAAAGGGGGATTCCCCTTGTGGGTCTCTTAAAAAATGAAACTAAAATATTATTATTATTATTATTATTAAAACATTATTTTTATTTTTATTTCCCATTTTAATCTCATTAAATTTACTTTTATTTTAATTTTAATTTAATTAATTTAATTTCTCCAAAATTAACACACTGCATGGATTGCTGCTGAGGGCTGCATAGTTTTATACAAACCGTGAACCTTTACCCGCAACACAAACCTTTTATTTTCGGGTTTGGAACTCCTGAACCTCACCAAGACACCTGAGGGACCTCTCAACCTTCACCCAAGTATACCAAACACTTTGACGTGTTTGAACTCTCATAATTTCATTCCAAAGATTTCTTTTAAAAACAGCTCTTCCAGTAATTACAAAAAAAATCAAATTCCCTCTGAATTTTTGTCTGGTTCAAAATGTCGTTCGTTATACCATCCTTGGAAGTCTTCTAGGGAGTCCAAAGTATCACTTAGTAATAAGAAAGGTCCAATCCAATTGAGTTCATCCATTTCATTCTTCATTTGAATCCATGTGTCACCCAATGCATATCAACATTCAATATCCTCTAATTTCATTTAATCATTCACATATAAATATGTCAAGGTCAACACCAAGAACATTTAAATTCAACTCAAATCAAAAGGTGACTCAATTATTGTCCAATCTTAGAAGGAATTTCATTTAACTAATCACATGGGAATAATCATTCATTAAATGATTTAATTATTCAAAGGTCAAAAACATAATCAAACCAATATAGAACTCACCTCAAAAGGTAGCTAAAGGAATAGATAATCTTATAAGGCTTATACTTTAATTATCTCACATGGGAAATTCAATTAAACAATCATCAAAATCTTAACAACCTATCATAAGGAATTGACTATGTTTAACTCACATGGGCATTTCAATTAAAATAAAAAGTCATGCTTAATCAAACTATTGCATGGCATGGGCCAAGGGTCATGTTCATTCATTCTTTCACATTAATCAAATCAATTCACAATTTATATACAATTAAACTCATAAACCAAATCATAAATTTAATTTAAACATACCATGATAAATGGAAAAGGCACACCTATGGGTGTCCAAGGCCCAACCACCCACAGCGGTACAATTCAATACATCAACACACCCAAAGGGATGGTTCCATTTCCATAGTATTTAACCTATAAAAACATTAATAATTCTCTTTAATTACATAGTCTATGCCTATAAATTTTAGAATTCAATTTCAATTCAAGGTGGCGCCTAGAAATTGGGAGCGCTGCATAATTAATATATAAACATCTTAACTTTAAGTTAAAGTCATGAAACCACCTATCTTAGGTTCGTAGTTGATATCTCATCCAGTATCATCTCTTAATTTGGATCCAATCAGGGGAAAATTAAATAACATGTGAAGAACCTAATAATACTAAAAAACAACTTACACCTAAATAGCACAATCGATATCCATAAGAATGAAGAATATATAAAAAGGAATCAAGGTCTTACCATTATGGATCCAACGAGATGGACGACCTTCAATTTGAAGATCATATAGAGAAGTTGTCTCAAATCCAAGTTTAGTCACCAAGGAGGGATTCCCAAGGATGAGGGCTATTGTAAGGGAGAAGTAAAAGTGAAAACTTAGGTTTAAATTGATTTTAAATTAATTTAAAATTATTAAATTTCCCAAATTTAATGGGTTGAATGGTTTAGGTACATAGTTTTTCAAACTGTATGCCAACTGTGCATGGGTATCTGTAGGGTAGGGTCACCTGCATAGCTTTTCCACACATTTTGACTAACAGTGCCAAAACCCACTATTAAAATTGAAGACCTGGATTCATGGTTGTGAACCCCATTTCACATGGTTTGGCCTAACCGTGTTTCATCCTCATTTTCTTTTTCCATTCCTTGCATGGTTTTTCAAATTGTTTGGCCTACCCCGCATGGTTTGCACTAACCATGTTTCAGGCCATTTTCTACCCAAAACTTGGGTTCTGGGCTCCAAACCAGCCTCAAAAACTCCTATTATCTTTATAAACTCAAAGGGAATACACATTAGGCCATATTTAAATATTTAAACTAATAATTAATGGAAAGTAAAGGGTTTGTGCCTTAATGAAGAACTGGGTTCTTACAATAGAATCCATGTAGCATCTCTATAAAAACAAACCATAATTAGAATACATAAACAGGAATAGTAATATATAGAAAATTGGATTATAGTACAAATATCACATTACACCATTATTTAAATTCAAAAATTTCATAAAAATTATTTACATTGATTTCATATTTACAATTAATCAAAAAAATACAACCCATATATAAAATAAAAACTAGAAATTTTTTTCCAATGATTAAACTCTATACAAAAGCTTGTCTCAATAATAAAACTAATGTTTATTTTAGTAATAGTAAATGAAAAATGAAAAAATTAAAATTTTAATGTTATATAATCCATATATGATAAATTATATTATTAATTATTGTATATATTAATGATATTATCAAATAATTGTGCTTTAAATTGACGTGTGGTCAATTCCTACACATCACATATGAATTATATATTGTTATTCTAAAGTTTAAAAAAAATCCAAGATCATTTGCTTGGTTTTGGTTATGGGATGCATGTTTTAAACTAAAATGGAAATTTTATATTGAAAACATGCACTTAGGGTCATACTAGTCACAAAATGTGTCGGATTTATGTGCGGTAAATTATTATATGTCAAAAATGAATTATGAATCATTTTCCAAAAGTTTAAAAATATTTTGATCTTGTTTTATCTTTTTTTCTAGTGATGTGTGTTTTAAACTAGAATAAAACCCTTATATTAAAAACACACACTTAAATTCATATTGAACACATCATATATCACATTGACATCTTCTCGGTTCCTACACATCAAAAATGAATTATGGATCATTATCATAAATTATAAAAACAATCCAAGATCATTTTCTTGGTTTTGAGTATGTGACATTTTTTTTGAACTAAATTGTCAATTTTAAACTAAAAACATATACTTCGAGTCATATTGGTCACACCATATAATTTATTGAGGTGTAGCATCCCATGTTTTATACTGGGTGGAATCTCCAAAGGAATTTTATTTTTCCTTTTGGTGGACAGGTCAATTATTAAATTGAACTTTGGAATGTATATATAAATATTTGAACACTTAAAAGTGTTGTTTTTATATGTGGTTTAAGGATTGGAAGTTTTCCTAGAAGTTTAGATAAGTTTTAGAATTATTGGGCTCTAAAAACTCAAATTTGTAATAAACTAGTGATGGCACATGATTTTTTCAAAAATGTGAAGCCCTCCAAAAGAAACCATGAAGCCTGTCCAATGAGCCTAAGGGTGTCAGAAATTTTTTTCTAATCATGTACACCAGGCCACACGACTGTGTAGGAGTTTAAGAGGGTGTTATAGAGGGGACCACATGGGTTGTGCATGGTTAGATAAACCATGTGCCTAGTCTTGTTCCCTAGAAAGTAATACCGCATAGTTGGTACAAGATTTTCCAAATAGTGCATCCAAACCATACAGTTCATTAAAGGGGGTGATTTTATGATTTTTCCCATGATTTATTTTAAGCTTATCCCCCTCCTTTATCCTCCCATTTATGTGTAACATCCCTCTCATGGAGCTCCTTCTATCCTCCTCTAGGTATGGTTATATCTTCATTGTTTAGCCTCTGATTCGAGTGTCGTTCATCACGTTAGAATAATATCAATGATTCTATGACTCATACATCCTCCTTTATTAGTTTCTTTTATCTGTATTTAATGTTATCTTCATGCGAGATAATTCGTCCTATTTTTAGTGTGTTTTTCTATTTCTTTGATGTCTCTCAAATCAGCTCAAATCAAAGATTGATATTGTACAAGTGAAGCTTCCTTAGTATAAGGTATGTGGTATATATAATTTTCCCTCAAAGTTTCATTGTTTATAAATTATTTTCATTATTCCATGCTACGGATTTTTTTACCATCGCTCATAAATTGATAAACCTTAAATTTATATGTTTAGCATACTATATAGATCCTTTAGAAACCAATTTTACATTGTTAGAGGTTAAGACCTAATTTTTTAACACTAAATGGGTGTTTCACTAACATTCCCCTGATTTTAAATGTGTGTAATTATCCAAAACACCGCTAAGTATGTTTTTATTTGCCTTTAAATAAGAGCCATCCAATGAGGTTAAAAAGGAACTGGTTGAATTGATCTTGGGATTATATCTATACTAGTCCCATGTTAAATTTTAAAGTGTGCCCTTGTAATTGAAGGGTGGAATGAGATGTAAAACCCTCATAAGAAAATTATTGTGATTTTCATGTGGATTATGTATCCAAACACATTTTAAAGGTGTGTTGGCTTAGTTTTTTTAGAAGTAATTTCTAGATGAGATCATTAAAAGAAATGTGTTATGTTTATTCACACTTGGACCCTTATTAATCATAATCAGAGTGATTATTTGAGGAAGATAAATGAGTCATGATGAATGGTTAAATGGAATTTCTATTTACATGGACCTTCTTGCCTCTTGAAGTTAATGGATTAATTAAATGAATCATAATATTCTATGGGTTTTTACCATGGTCGATCTATATGATATAAAGTAAATGTCCCAATGGAATAGTTGAATTAGAAATGATTATGATTTATAATACTAGGAATGGAATCCCTAGGCAAGGAATCCCTTATATATTATGATACTCAAGTAAGGTGTCCCTTATATGATGTGATACTCAGGCAAGGAATCCCATATATATTATGATACCCAGGAAAGGCATCCCTTATATGATGTGATACTCAAGCAAGGCATCCCTTATATGATGTGATACTTGGGAAAGGCGTCCCTTATATGATGTGATACTTGGGCATGGAGTTTCTTATATATTTTGATACTTGGGAATGGAATACCTTAAATGATGTGATACTTAGACAAGGCATACCTTATATGATGTGATAATTGGGCATGACGTCTCTTATATATAGTGATACTTGAGTAAGGAATCCCTTATATAATGTGATACTTAGGAAATGTGTCCCTTATGTTATGTGATACTCAGGAATGGAATCCCCTATATATTGTGATACTCAATCAAGGTATCCCTTATATGATGTGACACTCAGGAATAGTGTCCCTTATATATTAAGACACTTGAGCATGGCATCCCTTACAAATTGTGATACCCTGGGCTAGCATCCCTTATCTAATATGTGATCCTCCTATGTGGATGCCTTGGTACTAAATATTAGCTCCATGTTGGTGCATGTATATCTGTGAAAATGATTTTATGACATATGCATATATAAATAAATAATAGAAGGTGTGTGGTGATATTCTGACTTGGTCCAAAGCAGGAATGGTCGACCAGGTGTCCTTAAGGAACCTGAGCCCAACTTGTTTACATTTATTTATTTTTTCATAGATTTATTGATATACTTTCACACTGATGTATTTTATATTCATAGACAAGATATCTTAAACAATATTGGTGGTGGCCTACTGAGTATATCTCACACCCTATTAAAAATCCAATGCACTGGGGTACCTGAACAGATCTCATGGCTACAGGATCAAGTTATAGATTATGTTTTCACTGTTCAGTTATACATGGGAGATTAAGATCATAAGGACTATGTCTGAGCTTAGGATGCTCATGGAGATAGCCTTTGACTATTTTTTTTCTTTTTTCCATATGTATATTTTGTATTCTATCACCTTATGAATGTTTATTACCTTAGATTATATATCCTCATGTGGACATGCATGCATGGTTGTATTTTTGGTGTTGGACATCTTATTAGTTATTATTATCTTCTACTACTCTATCCTTTATTTATACTTATTCTACTATATTATTATTATTATTATTATTATTATTATTATTATTATTATTATTATTATTATTATTATACCACCATGCTAAGATGATCATGAGGGTATAGTATCTCCACCATACCATCATTAAAACCTCACTAGTAGTCATCATCCTATAGCATATAGCGAATCGCACTTGAGTCCATGTGACCGACCGTATTGGGGAACCATTTCAGCAGCTCTTGGGTCTGGATGTTACAAAGCGGTATCAGAGGTTCCTTTTCCTTCATTTTACTATTTATTGTGGTCGATAGGAGGTTAGGAATGTGTCAGACCTTGGTAAATATCCATGTCTAGGAGTGATCAACCCATGCACAGGGAAAGGATATAGTGGTCAGGGATGGGATTGTTGTTCATGTTATTCATTGTTATAGTTGATTGTGATTTCAACTTGAGTAAATGATTCACTTTCCACTGAAACTGATTTATGAGATTTACATTATATTACCCTTGGACCAATATTACAAGAAAGTATCATTACATGTATCATTATAGGCACATAGATATTGACATGCCATGAATATTCCATGCCATGTAGGTTTCATTATTAGACTTCCTGATATAGTGATATGTGCCTTGAGTGTTACACCATATTTAGTTGATTATTTAGTATGATTTACGTGTATACCATGATTCTATGACTTCCTATCATGGGCATGTATTCCTTTCTGCCTTTTTATATTATTCCTTATTATAATTATGATATAAAATTATTTATTAAAGTTTATACATCAAACTGAATGGTGTTTTCCCATATATCTTGATGGTGTCACCTTAACTAACCAATCATGATATTTTTTATCTATAGACCATTGGTTTCATGGGATGAAACGTACTATTTATGATTAAATGGGATCCAATTTTCTATCTATAAAGTGTATGGGTTTTCTATTGTTGGGACCATGTTAGATAGATAAGGAAGTAAGAAAATTTTGCTGTTACAGAGTGTTGTCTTTTATTGTTAAAGAAGCTAAATCAATTCACTTTGTAAAGGACTTGGAAACCAGAAGATGATTTGCTGATATTTATTTCACATATATCATAAGTTAGGAGAACTTGTGATGCAAGCCTTATGAAGGAAAGGAGGAGAAATGATGATGCCAATCATATACAGTTTTTATTGGAAGGAATGATGCTACTGGAAGATGGGATGTTTCTGTACTTCCCATTGTAACTCTGACAATGCTAAAGCTGGTCTATCAAAGGATATATATCACGATAGTGGAGTTCATGATGAAAGCTGAAGAATGGTTATGGGAAGCAGTGAAGAGAGAAATGAAAAAGCAATGGACAATCTGGGGGTGGCACAAAATCATAGTTTAAGGTGGCGTTGTTTTCCAGTGTTTGTCAAATTTTAGGGCTTGAAAATCGGGAGATGAAGATGTGTTTTTGGCAATGGATGTTGCGCGAAAGATTGAAGATGATTTAGAATTTTGTGTGAAAGGAATTATTTAAGGTCAGAACATAAAATAATGGCAAATTCATGGAGTGTGTGGAAATTTAGGTAGGTTGCACGAAAATATAAAGTGGTGCGCGAAATAGTAGCGGGATGCGTGAAATATCAGCGGGATGCGCGGAAAAAATAATGGTTGCGTGAAATATTGGTGTACTGCATGAAATATAAGAAATAAGTTTTTCGCGCAAAAGGTGTTTCAAGATCAGAAGCTCGAAAATTGGCAAATTTATGAGGTGCACAAAATATTGGAGCATTGCGCGAAATATGAAGTTGCGTGAAAGAGGTTTTACGCGCATGAAGGAGGTTTTACGCGCGGATTAGTGTTTTTCATACGGGGTCAAAAATGACTATAAATATGAGGTGAACCCCTCTAATTTGTAAATTCTCTACAATTAGAATAAATCTAGAGCTCTTGTACGCGTAAAACTATACGCTAAGTGAGTTTCACAAAAATAAAGGAGTTTGCGCGAAAAAAGGACAGTTGCGTGAAAAGAGAAAAAGTTGCGCGGAAAATTTTTTCGCACCAAAAAGAAATTTTTTACGTGCAAGAAATTTGAATTGCGCACAAGGTATCCTAAAGGATACACGAAAAATTTGATTTCTGTGCACATATTTAGTTGTGCGTATGGGATTTCTTACAAGCTTATGGGTAGGAAAGTGAAGATCTGTACTTCAGAGAATACATCTGTTCAATTGTAAAGAAGCACAGAAATACTGTAATTCCCTATTTGTGCTAAAAGGGTGCACACACTCTTGCAGATTGTTTTCCAAGTGCTACACGAGTTTAAGGGTATATCCTACTCGTTGTATTCCACATCAAAGGATTGTTTTCTAGTGGATTGTGTGGTACTGGATTATTTCCATACCATACCAAGGACGTAGCTACTCTTGTTGAGTAGTGAACCTTGTAAATATTGTGTTCCTGTGGTTGTGTGTGTTCATAAGAGAAGAAAATATTTAACAGTAGGTGAAGGTTATTTTAATTCAAAGGAAACATAAAAAGAAAAAATATCACTGATTCACCCCCTCCCCCTCTCAGTGATACTTAGATCCTAACTGGGAACTTCATCTATAAATTGGGAAATGGTAACCCATATAATCAAACCAACATATATGAGATTGATGTACCTTGATACTATTGTATAAATTTAAAATATGTTAAATTATGACTTTAAATAAATTGGTTGATTATGGAACTTTTACGTGACTTGATGCAAGTAGGTTGGTTTTGACCTGTTATAGTTATGGGATAGACTTGACTCAATTCGAGTACGTTGGTCATGGTGCTAAATTCTTATCAGATAAACCTGTTAAGGGTGTTTTATAATTTTAATGTTTAAAATGCTTTGGGTTATATTTAGATGAACCCATAATGGTTTAATGGGACCCTCATAGGTCACCTTATCCCATATTCCTTAGTGCTTAACCCCATGGGGCATGTTTATATTTTATAGGGGTGGTTATTTAAGAGTATTGAAACCGCTTATATGGGAGCACATATATATGTATGGTGGTATCTTAGTTGACTGGTCCCCTTTTTAATTTATAAAAAAAAAATTTATCTTCTTGTGAGATGTACTTATATGAGGCTTTAGTTAATTAAAATGATAATTACAGCCTAAAGGGTGTTTTCCTCTATAGATTGGAATTGACAATTTCTTTAACTAATCTAACTGTGAAAGCTTATGAATAAATAAATTATGTTTAAAATGGAATTTATATGATAAAATTTCTAAATATTATAGGACTCTAACTAAATATTAATGTTCAAATGGAATTTTGATATGAATTTCTTGTGTGCCCTGTGACATTAGAAAAATTAAGTACCGGGTACTTTTTCCAAACGAATGGTACTTTATATTTTAAAATTGACCACTAAAATGTTTTAAAAAATGTTAATTTAATGAAATGGATTAAAAATAAACCTATATGGATTTTCATAGCTTGAAACCTCGTGTAATGGTTAGCCTTACCTTGTTTCTTATTGAACGTTTGGGATAAGAACATGGATATTTCCCATGGATCCTAGTTGAATTTTCTTAAGAGAGGTTAAACCTAAAGGATAGGTGGAAGGTCCTAGTGAATCTTCCTAGAATGACCTAGTTATAAGGTTGATGTTTCCTATTTGATTAAGAGTCTATCCTAGGGTAGGTAGCGCCATTAAGAATTAAAACCTCAGTGAATTCTTATGATGATTTTTTTACGCGAGGCACCATTCGAGTGTCATTTTTTCCTAAAAAGACTCTTAGTTTCTAAAATGACACTTGGGATGGATGGATGGACATTCAGTAATTTGACCCTTGTTAAGGAAGTAATCATCAATTAATTCTTATATTTTATGGGATAGACATGCCTAGAGCTTGGTCGACCACTTAGTAGGTCATGAAATCTTTCTTCCTCGGTGATGGATGACTTGGGAGGTCATCAGCTAGATTTATAGTCATATGGGATAATACAAATCTAGGATAATTCTTTTGTATGGTCCATTGGGTACTAGAATGTAATGGATATTATCAAGGATGATTCATTATGTTAATGAAATCTCAGGTCAGTACGCATTGATACATGTGATACCTGTTGAGCTGATGAAAGGGTGCAGTGATCCATATGAGTTTACTGGTACTTGTTTAAAACTTGAGAAGTTACTCTATGTTCATAGGCCACTTTGGAGGTAGAGTGACCTGGTTTTATAGATCTTGAGTTATCCCAGTGTTTATGGATAACATTATAAAAAGGATCAAGTGTTGTGATAATACGAGTCAGTTTTGTTTTGGATTCTATGCTTGATGTTATGGCTAACATGGATAAAAATCGGGAGGAATGTCACATGTATGAATAAGTTAAATCTGATATATCACACTGTAAGTGGATGGATTTTCCTCTTTTTTAATGTTATTTCTTGGTAAAATAATTATCTCCATGTTTGGGACCCATGTTCAGTAATTTTTGGGTCATGTGTCATGGGATGAGTTTATTTTTTTAATAAATGATTAATAAGACTCTTCTAAGGAGGGGAGAATTGTGTAAAAAAGGCTTAGTGTGTCTTTCTAGGTATAAGGAACAAAATTGAGGAGGACCATCTAAAAATTTTCAGTACTACCTTTTAATTCCCATGGAGCTGGTAATATTAGAAAAGTGTCAGGGCTTGCAAGGCAGCACAACGATGAAATAGTTGGCTATGTACACAACCTTTGAAAATACCAATGTATAGTAATGGATTGTAGTTGTTATGCTTGAGTAATCATGGGATACCTTAGGTGGTAAAGTCATTAGGTTCAGTTAAATATGACATGTCAATAAGATCAATCAATCTCCTTTAAAAGGAATCATCAAGATATGGTTTTAATAATTCCTTCATGTAGTTGGATATGGTTGGTTGGGAACCATACTGATAACTCTATCCTGAATATGATGGAAGTGTCTCAAGTATTCTTGGAAATTCTTGATATAATCTTGGTGTACTCTTGTCTTAGTGATGATCATATCCCCTATCTTGATATCATCCAAGATACACTGATAGAACATTGACTATAGGTCGAGCTCAATTAAAATTCCATTCTGCTTCGATAAATAGACTTCATGGGAGTTGTGCTCCAGAAACATGATTTTTTTAGAGGCTTGATCTTTCTTAAGTGATACTGGGATTACCATGTATAAAGGACTTGGACAGATTCATGGTCACTAGTAGGTTCTTTGAATTGACTACCATTAGGCTTAGTCAGTGTTCTGATGCATGGAAATATCATCTATGTATCGACATATCACTTGTAAATGTTGAAGTATGGAATACCTTTAATGGACTACATAGAATCTAGTTAATGATTCCAAGGTTACCTTGAACTTCAGTTGAGCTCGGATGATATGTTTTAAGGTTGATAATCTAAGTGTGTTGGATCAGTCGTACACCCATGTTTATGCTGAGGTGTGACAACTTAAAGAAACATTTTGACTATAGATATCACCAGAATTCATTATTGACTTCTATAAACATTATCAGAGAAAATAACAAGGTATCTTAGTTTAAAGGCATCAATATTTAGTTTTGAAATGCATCAGCCATCTAATCTGAGCATTTTTTGAATGAAATTGACCTATGGAGGTTCTGATAGAGGTATCTATTTTGTTGCATGCAGTTTTAAAGGGGCTATGTATAGAATATTGTTGGGATAAGGTGAGTTTAGTAAAATGTTGGGTGATTATTTTCATGAAATTCAGCTTGACCATGCCAATTGAGGATGATTTGGATTTGAACATTCAATCTAGATAAGGATCATGATAAGATCATCGATAGAATTCTAAATGCATGTTTAAATAGAAAAATAAAATTATAGATATACTATGGCATGGAATTGGATTTTAAATGTTGGAATATATAGTGGGGAGCTCCAAAGGATGGGCGATTAAAGTGATAATTACATGGTAGTGACTCAAGATAGAATATCTTGGGTAAGTGTTTTCTCAATGTTTCAGTTCGTAATATGAGTGTTGGCTCCTATTTTAATGTCTTATGTACCGTACGCTTAAAGGAATGCTTGGTGTATCATTACACATTTGGAAACACAATTCACTAATTTGAATGAAACTTCATGACCTGAGTAGTTCAAGTGATGATTTTTTTATTTTCTCAAGGATTCTCAGGGATGATAAGTTTTAAAGTGGGGAAATTTTAGCATCCCGTGTTTTGAATTGGGTGTAATTTCTAAAGGAAATTGAATTTTCCTTTTAGTGTATAAGTAAATTCATAAATTTAGATTCATAATGTAAATACAAACCTTTTAATACTTAAAAGTATTTTTTTTATATTTTTTTAAGGAACAGGATGTGTCTTGGAAGTTTAGATGAGTTTTAGAAGCATTGGCTTCCAAAAACTAAAATTTAGAAGAAACTTTCAGTGGTGTGTGGTTTGTTTGAAATTATGTGGCCCTCTTGGTGAGCCTAAGGGTGTTGTACCATCCAAAAAAACTATGTGACTCATCAAATGGGGTTATTTTATGGTTTTCCATGATTTATTTTAAGCTTCTCCCCCTCCTTTCTCCTTCCATCCACACGCAACAACCCTCTGATGGAGCTCCTCCTCTCCTCCTCTAGGAATAGTGATATCTTCATCATTCATCATATAATTTAAGTGTTGTTTTTCATTTTATAAGCATATCGTTGAGTCTAAAAATCATCCTTCCTCCTTTCTCAGTTTCTTCATCCATATTGAATGTTATCTTTGTGTGAGATAATTCTCCCTATTCTCAGGGCATTTTTCCATTTCTTCGATTTCTATTGAACTGACTCAAATAAAATCTTGATATTAGACAAGTAAATCGTCTTTGTTATAAGTTAGGTGTTCTATATTCTTTCCCATTAAATTGGTGTTGTTTATAAAATATTTTCATTGTGTCATGATTTGGATTTTCTGAGTGTCGCTCCTAAATTTTGAACCCTTAAATTTACTTTCCGAACCTACCATATAGATCCCTTAGAATCCCCTTTAACATTGTTATAGTTTAAGACCTAAATTCAGACCACTACATGGATGTTTCACTCAAATTCCATCGATGTCAAATGTATGTAATTAGCCAAAACATTGCTAAGTGTTCTTGTCTTGGCCTTTAAACAAGAATCATCTAATGAGGTTAAAAAGGAACTGGTTGAATTGATCTCAGGTTTATATCCATACTATGACCATGTTAAATTATGAAGTATTACCTTGTAATAGAAGGGTGGAATGATATGTAAGACCCTCATAAGTAAATTATCATGATTTACATGTATCTTTTGCATCCAACCACCTTTCTAAGGTGTGTTGGCTTAATTTTTTTAGAAGTAATGAAAAGATGATCTCATTAAAGGGGATGTGTTATTATTATTCGCACTTGGACCCTTATTAATCATAATAAAAATGATTATTTGAGGAAGATAATTGATTCATGATGAATGGTTTGATGGAATGTTTATTTACATGGACCTTATTACCTCTTGAAGTGAATGGATTAATTAAATGAAACATAATATGCCATGGGTGCTTCCCATGTACTTTTTTTATGATATAAAGGAAATGGAAAAATGGAATATTTGAATTAGAAATGATTATTCTTTATGATATTTGGAATGTTATCCCTAGGAATGTAATCCCTTTTATATTGTGCTACTCGGGAAAGTCATCCCTTATATGATGTGATACTCAAGAAAGTATTCCCTTATATATTATGATACTCAGGCAAGGCATCCTTTATATGAGGTGATACTTGGGAAAGGCATTCCTTATATGATGTGATACTTGGTCAAGGAATCTCTTATATTATGTGATACTCGGGCATGGTGTCGCTTATATATTGTGATACTTGGTCATGACATCCCTTAAATGATATGATACTTGGGAAATCCATCCCTTATATGATATTATACTCGAGTATGGATTCTCTTATATATTTTGATAATTAAGAAAGGAATCCCTTATATGATATAATACTCAGGAAAGGCATGCCTTATATGATGTGATACTCAGGAATGGAATCCCATATATATTGTGTTACTCAGGAAAGGTGTCCCTTATATGATGTGATACTCGGGAATGGTGCCCCTTATATATTATGATACTCAGGTATGTCTTCCCTTACAAATTGTGATACCCTAATCATAGAGTCCCTTATCTGATATGTGATCCTCCTATGTGGATGCCTTCATACTAAACCTCAGGTGCATGGCGATGCATGTATATTTGTGAGAATGATTTTCTGACATATGAATATATAGATACAGTATGGTAGGTGTGCAGAAATATTCTTGGTTAGGCTGAAGTAGGTATGGTCGTCCATGTTTCCTTCAAGAACATGAGCCCAACTTTTTTACATTTATTTATTTGTTCAAAACTTTATTGATATACCTGCACGCTTTTGTATTTTATATTCTTGGACAATATAGATTAGACACCATTGGTGGTGGAATACCGAGTATATCCCGCATCATGTTTGGGCTTCCATTGCACTAGGGTTCCCGAATAGATATTAGGTTTACAATATTAGGTTATAGATTATTCTTACACTGCTCTTTTGTGCATGAGATCTTAAGAGAACAAGACTAATTCAAAGCTCAGGATGCTCATGGAGATAGCCTTTGAGGCTTTTGTTCTTTTTTTATATGTATGTTTTGTATTGTATTACCTATTGAATGTTTACTACCTTAGATTATATAGCCTCATCTGGACATGCATGCATGGTTGTATTTTTTGTGTTGGTCATCTTATCATTTATTGTTATATTTCATTGATCTATCCTTTATTTATACTACTCTCATTATTTATTTATTATTATTATTATTATACCATTATGATAATATGATCATGAGGGTATAGTCTCCCCATTGTACTATCATTAGACCATCCATGCTAGTTGCCAGCTTCTGTCGTATGGGGAGGCATGCTTGAGGCCATATAACCAACTGGCTTAGGACATCATTTTAGTGGCTCTTAGGTCGGGATATTATAGAGGTGTAATCAATTTTTACATGTCACAAATGAATTACAGATCATTTTACAAAATTATAAAAACAATTTGAATATGTTTTCTTAGTTTTTAGTATGTCACATGTATTTTGAAATAAAATGTCAATTTTAAACTAAAAAACATACACTTTGAGTCATACCAGAAACATGGTGTATCAAATTGATGTACTATTGATTCCTGCATGTCAAAAATGATGTATGGGTAATTTTCCTAAAGTTTTAAAATAATCCAAGCTCTTTTTATCATTTTTGGCTATGTTATGTGTGTTTTAAACTAAAATGGAACTTTTATATTGAAAACATGCACTTTGTGTCATGCCTTCCGCATCATCTGCCTTATTAATTTTCAGTTGATTTCAACACATAAAAAATAAATTATAGATCATTTTACTAAAGTTTAAAGACAATATGGTCTCATTTTATCAGTTTTGTCTAGGTGATACGCATTTTAAACTAAAATGGAACTTTAATATTGAAAACCCACACTTCGAGCCATACTACCTACATTGTGTGTCATATTGATGTGCGGTCAATTCCTACATTTCAAAAATTAATTATAGATAATTTTACTAAAATTTGAAAATAACATGATCTCATTTTCTCATTTTTGGAGAGTGACATGTGTTTTAAACTAAAATGACACATTTATATTAAAAACATGCACTTATAGTCATACCGGCCACACTGTGTGTTGGATTGATGTGTGTTTGATTCCTACACATCACAAATGAATTGTACATAATTTTACTAATGTCTAAAAACAATTCATGCTTGTTTACTTGATTTTGATCATGTGACATGTGTTTTGAACTAAAGTGCCAATTTTAAACTAAAAACATATACTTCGAGTCATAACGGGCACACCATGTATCATATTGAGCTATGTTTGATTACTACACATCAAAAATGAATTATGGGTCATTTTTCTAAAGTATTAAAACAATTTGAATGTTTTTTCTCGGTTTTGAGTATGTCACATATATTTTGAACTAAAATATCAATTTTAAACCAACAACATACACTTCGAGTCATATCAAACACACTATGTATCAGACTGAGGTGTGGTTAATTCCTATACAAAAAATGGCTTATATATCATTTTCTTAATGTTTAAAAACAATCTAATTTTTTTTCTTAGTTTTGGATATATGATGCGTGTTTTAAACTAAAATGGAACTTATATATTGAAAACACACACTTCGAGTTATACCTAGCACATCGTCTATTATATTGACATGCGGTGGATTCCTATATGTCATAAATTAATTATGGATTTTTTCATAAATTTTTAAGATAATATAACATTTTTTTCTTTGTTTTGGCTATGTTATGTTCATTTAAAACTAAAATGGAAATTTTATATTGAAAATATGCACTTCAAGTCATATTGGCCACATCGAGTGTCGGATTAATGTGTAGTAGATTCCTACACAACACAAATGAATTATAGATAATTTCTCTAATGTTTGAAAATAATATGAACTGATTTGAATGTTTTTGGCTAGTGATTCATGCTTTAAACTAAAATGACAATTTTATATTAAAAACATGCACTTTGAGTCATAACAGCCACATCATGTGTCAGATTGACGTGAAGTCGATTAATACATGTCACAAATGGATTATAGATTCTTTTCATAAATTTTAAAAACAATTAGAGATTTTTTTTTCTTAGTTTTGATTATGTGACATGTGTTTCGAACTAAAGTATCAATTTTAAACTAAAAACATATACCTTGAGTCATACCAGGAACACTGTGTATCAGATTGAGGTGTAGTCAATTATTACACATCACAAATGAATTGTGGATAATTTTATTAAAGTATCAAAATAATTTTAATGTTTTTTCTCATTTTTTTAGTATGTCACACATGTTTTGAACTAAAATGTCAATTATAAACAAAAATAATACACTTATAGTCATAAAAATCACACCGCATATAAGATTGAGGTTCGGTTAATTCCTACGCATCAAAAATGACTTATAGATCATTTTTCTAAATTTTTAAAACAATACAAGCTTGTTTTCTTGGTTTTGTCTATGTGACGTACATTTTAAAATAAAATGGAACTTATATATTGAAAACATGTACGTCGAGTCATACCTTCCACATTGTCACTTGGATTGATGTATGGTTGATTACAATATATCACAAATTAATTATAGATTGATTTCTTAAAATTTGAATACAATTTGAGCTCATTTGTTCTATTTGGGCTATGTGGTGCATGTTTTAAACTAAAATGGAACTTTTATGTTGAAAACATGAAATTCAAATCATACCAACCACATCATGTGTTATATTGTTGTGCAGTAAATTCTAACACATCAAAAATGAATTATAGAGTGTTTTTATAATGTTTGAAAATAATATGAGATTGTTTTCTCATTTTTTTCTAGTAACATGTGTTTTAAACTAAATTGAAACTTTTATATTAAAAACATGTACTTCAAGTCATATTAGCCACATCATGTGTCAGATTGATGTGAGGTCAATTCCTACACATCAAAAATAAATTATGGATAATTTTTCTACAGTTTAAAAATAATATGATCCTATTTTATCAGTTTGAGTATGTGACATGTGTTTTGAACTAAGTGTTGATTTTAAATTAAAAATATATACTTAGAGTTATACTAGGTACACTATGTATTGGATTGAGATGCAGTTGATTCCTATACATCACACCATTTATTATTTTTCTCAAAAGGAGGTTTTATTTAATTGTATTACATACTTTATGATAAGTAACTCTCACCATGGATGTGAGATAATTCAAGAGTACATAATTTTGAGAACAACAAGCCTTCAACATCACACTATTTCTTGTTCATCTTTAGGAATTATCTGTATGAAAATTAACTAAGTTATAGGAAGTCACCTTTTCATGATGTATATATAAAATCTTGACTCATTTATCTTTCAACTTTATATCAATTTTAGCCTTGAATTCCAATCTATCATGAGAATGAGCAGGTTCAAACATTTTATTAGCTCTTCCAGAATCCATAGAGCATAACCCTCCATTATACCTCTCCTTGTGAAATAGGTCAAAATAATATATAATCATTATGATACTAATGATTCACATCCCAAATGTATCTCTAAGGTCATATCCAGTACTAGATCACAAACATAAAAGGTAATCACCTAAATTTGATGTCTACAAACATTATAACACCATGTATTCTTCCCACTCATCTTAAAAAAAATACTTATTCTTTTGAGTATGTAGATTGTTATAAATATTGGTAGTACTAAGAGAATATATAAAATCAAATTATTAAAAAATATTTTAAATGAAATTTTAATTAACTTTAGAAATTACATGTTTAGGTATTCTAGTATTTTTATGGAATATGATATATTTTATAAATTTTCAATCGTAATATCCACAACCATTGTTGTTATTTTTATTTGGACATTATAGAAACATTTTCCAAAATAATTAAATTATTTTAAAATGTGTTTTGATAGTTAAATATTACTATATATACATTAATATATTTCTATTTGAAGAAATAATAAGCTTATTATGTTTAGTCATCGACCTCATACCATGATTTAGCCTATATTTATATATAACCATATCCTGAAAAAAAATTAAAACAAAAACTGAAACATATAATTTTAATTTTATCAATAAAATTTTGATTGAAATGCATTAAAATTTCACAATAGTTATCATGTGTGGTCAGTTTGATGGAAATCCATGCATTGGATCCAAAAAAATTAACATTTGGGGTATCCAAATTGATTGTGATGAGCATCTAGTGTTTCCTAAAGAAAATAATTAATGAAAAAAATAAAAATATTTGTTATATGATTAGATTGTTTAGTTTTATCCCTACATTGTAGGTATCAAGAAAAGTCTATCAT
The DNA here is from genome assembly GCA_963277665.1 of Viscum album. Classification (NCBI taxonomy): domain Eukaryota; kingdom Viridiplantae; phylum Streptophyta; class Magnoliopsida; order Santalales; family Viscaceae; genus Viscum; species Viscum album. The sequence goes on along the minus strand of OY728146.1, from coordinate 633,168,373 downwards.
CAGCTATTTTCTCATCAAACTCCTCACTTAGTTCATTTTTTTTCTTTTCAATTTATTTCAATTCAAGAGAAATTTCATGCATAGAAATGATAAAGGGATTAGTGATTCCAAATTGTGCTTCGTAGGGTTTTCCATTTATCTTGTGGTAATATATACTCCTATAGAAAATATAAATAGTTATTAACTATAATGAACATAGTAGAACATTTTCTGGACAGAAAGATTATGAAAATGTACCTCATGTACATATTCACAACTGAGACTCCCGACCATTCAAACATAATAATCTCATTTATACTCTCCAGACCAACCATGTATATAATGGAATCCCTAAATATTTATTCTTCGTATTGAATATAGGATATATTTTCATCTTTGAAGGCTGTGTCTACATGAACTTGTAATGTTGATATATGTAATAGTGGAACTAGTGGGGAGAAGGTACTCCCAGAATATTCTTTTGATTTCTTGGTCTATTCACTTGATTCTCTTGATCTAACCTTATGTTTACCCATCATTTTATCTATTTGTAATACCATACCTCATTTTAGACCTTTTTTCATTAACTATTAAAGGATTTTCATTTGAAAAAAAATTGTTAAAGATATGTCTCATGTATATTTATAAGATTAGATTTCCATTCTATGAAAGTTCCAATAGTATTATTGATTTTAGTAACATCCATATCATCAAGCAAAATATTCAGCTCAACACTTGACTTATGAGATACTTCTATCCCCACTCCCATGTGATATTTTGGGAGTTGATTTTTTTTGTAGCATGTCTCCTAGGATATTATACATTATATCTCTAACAACAAGGCGATGCATGGGTGTTGATAGATATAAATCACATATAAATTCACCCTATAGAATTTTAGTAATATAAAGTTATTAGAAGTTATATTATTCACATTTAAGAGAAAAAGTAATGAAATTTTTTTTTACCTCATGTAAGGTAAGTGGTTGAGGGTAATGGATAGAATTAAAGATATTGGGGTCATTTGGATCTTCATGTACTGATCTTTATTCCACTTCTAATTTACTTTGATCCTTTTACATAAATGGATCTACCAAACTAGTCTGGACAATAATATATTTTAAAGCATATATCTATTCTTTTTGTCCTTTAATCATCTCGTATATATATACTTGCAGCTTTGTCTTCTCAAAATATTATTAAGGTGACACTCCAAAACCTACACTGATAACATGGCCATATTGTCCCTTCCACTTTAATGCAACTAAAAGTGGTTTTTATTTAGATACATTCAATGTCTATTTTTGTGTATAAACCATATAAAAACATTTGAACATAAATATATATTTTTATGTAATACTTTTATAAATCATAAAGATCATAATGAATCACTATTATGTCATACTCACACATGATTCTCATACTTCTTATTTGTTTTAATCAACTTGTTTAACCTATTTATTTACATAGACCTCCTTCCATAACATATAATAGGGGATATAAGTGGCTTTAGATTTTTATCCATAAATCTACATATAAAAAAACTAACATATGTTGTTTCATATTAAATAAAAATTTTATTATATATTTAAAATACATACCATTTTCTTTTCAAATGAATCATACTCCATCATTGCTCTATGATAGGGGAACATTGATTTTTCTACATTTTATTTATGTTCAGTACTCCTTTTTTTCTTAAATTAACAATTTTGAATCAAAGTGTAAAAAATAAATAATTTCAAATAAAATATCGTCGACAAAATTGCACCAGAAATGATTTCTCATCATGATTACTAATGAAATATTTACATGTATCATGTTTTATAATGTGTGTATATGTAACAGGTGTGTGGGGGTTTACTTTCCCCTCATCATCTCTGAGATGATGCTCTGTAATAAGTATTCAAAAGAATTTTTGATATTTTCTAGCTACCATTAATACATATTTCTTATGGAAATCATCTAAAATAAATAAACTTTTCAAGGTATAATGAAAAATAAATCATCATTTCATTATATAATTTTTTGGAAAAAAAATAGAAAGTATATTGTAAGATTACCTTAGTATCTTTATAAAGGGTTTCCATAAATGTAGGAAAGACATGGTGCCACTAATATATATCAATTGGAACATGAATTTTCATTGTGATGCCAATATAACTAATGAATGTTGACTTGTTGGGGTAAATAGGTTGGTCGTATTGATTATATCCAACCTCAAATTTTATACCCTTGTTTCTTACCTTGATAATTTTATTTAACATATTGATGTTATGTTGTTCTAATTTTTTTCATCAACATGTTGTTGATCCCCTAATAACTCTACAATTTCAACATCAATTGTTTGTTCTTCCCAAGGATTCGAAACATCATCATGTGTATAAGTCATTATCTACATGAGTAGTCAAAAATTTAATTTAGATCATGTAAATTCATTAGAGAATACATTATATTATGAGGAAAACATAGTATATTAAAAAAACACTTTAACATTCTCATTAAAATATATTTTTTCCTTAAAGGTTGAAGGGAGTTAGATCCTATATGAAGTATCCAAAACCCCTCTATCAAGTATCCAAATCCCCTCTTTGTAGTCCCATCTAACATACAAGTCATTGTATAAATTGGGACCACTATGAAAATGATTCTGATCTCCTAAGTGTCATCCTCAATTGGATTTTCATCTGACCCTATAGTTTTTTTAGCCTCCAACAGTAAAATTGGAAAATTTTATTTACTAGATCTAAGACATAAAATACATGCACTTCTTGTGGTTCCATTCTGAATGACTCATCATTATACCATTCTATACTAAAATTAACCTTCATAAATCCCAATTCATTGAATTACAAAACTCATTTTTAATAGAGAATTGGAACTTGAAATGTTGTATAATCTAACTTGTATATCTATTTGATGATGCATAAATATGACATATTAACATAAATTAGATTTTTATTCTTGGAACCAGATACATACATCACTTTAAACACAAGCATAATTCTATTTTTTTTCATTGTACTATGTTCATATTGTTCTTTTGTATAAAATGTATAACCACTAATTACAAAACTAGTGTAAGATATAACATTTACATTTGGTCCCTTTTCTATCCATCAAATTCATTTGGTAATTGAATTTTTAGATAAATTCTTATAAATATGATATCATAACCATACTATAAAGCATTGATCATGTGTATTTGATATTCATACTTCATCCCTTGATGGATTCAAATGTCTAACAATTACTTTGTGGGCTTTAACATATGGAGAAACCTCTGCACTATTATGTAAAATATAGAGGTGATATTTCTCCCACTCTGTGATGGTAATTGTAACAACATCTCTTCTAGAAATCCATTTTCCCATAAGGCTTCCACTCCAATAAAACTTTGGGAGACTGATGCTATCAACATTTGATAGGTGATCGATACAAAATTCAACAACTTATTCAACAATATATCATTCTTCAAGACAACCTTCTATATGATTTAAATTCTTTACATTCCCTTTCAAACTCATTACATATAGTTCAATGCGGTATATCCATATGTAATGGATAAACCACATAGTTGAACCTCTGTAACCAAGTGAACCATTAGGTTGACCATTATATGAAATAATGATAGTGGGAAGAACATATATAATTCACATAATATGACTACAATATCATTATTCATGATTGAAAACTTCATTGGGTTTATAACTTTACTACATATGGATTTTAAAAAGAAGCAGTGCTCGATAATGTGTGTCATACATTTTTAGGAAGAATGAAACATAAATCAAAGGGCATCAAATCTTGCATCAAAACTTGAAATTCATGTGATTTTAGACCCTATAACTTCAAATTATTCATTGACATGAAATTCTTGATATTTGATGAATACCCCTATGAAACTTTTATACCATTAAAGAAATTAAAATTTTGAAATTTTTCACCCCTCACCAGTTCCATCTCTTCCCTTATCCACATGTCAATTATGTCCAACTTGGCCTTGATGATATCTTTTGTTGTCAAGAATATTTAGTAATGTTCCAATAAATCTATCAAATACATTTTTTCTACATGCATGACATAAAAAAATGTTTGACGTACAAAAAAATATAATATGGTAATTCAAATAAAATTGATCTCTTTTCCAACCTAATTTAGTAAGGTTTTTTAGAAGGGTTTACTGAAAATAGTTTCAATATCTTTTATTTTCTCAAACAGTTGATCACTCATTATTGGAGAGGTTTTTGTACCATTTTCCTCATTCCCATTGAATGTTGTTGTCTAGGATCGGTATTTATGTCATCAAGGTAAAAATTTCCAATGTATTAAAGAAAATTCTTCAATTAATGTTTCAACCGAACTGAGTGTGTGCATTCTTCACAAATGGGAAACCCCAACATTTCATTAATTCTATAGTGTGATAAATATTTATAAGTATGAAAGTCATTTATCATCTTATACAACATGGATATAAATATTATTTTTTTCACTTTTATGATCATCATACAATTTAACACTCATATCTCACACCAACTTCAAATCTTTGATCAATGAATCCAAATAGACATCAATTTAATTTCTGGGTTGTTTTGGTCCAGATATAAGCAGATACAACATAATATATTTTCTCTTCATGAATAAACATGGTGGTAAGATATAATTTATCAACATAATTGTCCATATAATGTGAGTAATACTATTTACACCAAAAGGATTTATTCCATCTATAGATAATTCAATATGGAGGTTTCTTGGCTCATTTCCAAATTCAAAATACTCATAATCAAATTTCTTTTACTAAGGAGAGTCTGTTGGGTGATATAGTTTCCCATATTTAGTTCTTGTATCTATGTTCCATTTCAATTTTCTAGAAATTTCTTAACATTCATATAGTCTTATAAACTGTTGAATGATAAGAAAGTACCATACAAATTTTGAAGGACTAGATTCATCTTTCATGTATCAATTCATGCCACACTTAGGGAATTTTTTTATTGATTTTCAATCCTTTTGAAACAATATGCAATCATTTGGACTGGAATGTATTTTTTAGAGATCATTCCCATTGAATGTTTTATTCATTTAACATCATATATTCAACAAGGAAGCTCATTTTCTTCTGGTAGCATATCATTCAAAATACCAAGTAGTTCTATAAATCTGGTGTTACTCCATCCACTGCTACCTTTCAAATTATATAACTTAAATATAGCTAAAAATGTTGTATATTTAGTACACAAAGTATACAATGGTCTCTTAGAACAACTATTTAACTTCTCAAACAAATTTTTAAAATCATGAAGGTCATCTTAAATTTCCATTTTCATTTATTTCATATGATTTCCATCATCATTTACATTAGTATTCATGCCAAATGATCCAAAAATCATAGTATCATATTAAATAGTGTGTATATTCAATTTCTCCCCATGTTTAGTCCAAAATTTATAACTCTAGTCTATTCTGTGAAAAATAAAATATTCATCCAACTATTATAGACTAATTTTTCTTGAATCAAAATAATGTAAACACGGAAAAAGTATTTGAGAAGGTTCATATTCATGCGCCATTGAAAACTTGGTGAACTCTTTAACTCTATCCTCATACTTTTTTGTTATATTATTAGCACCCATCCATTTTTTATTCATATCCATCCTATTAGGTTCATAAAATATTCATTTTATATAAAAAATAAATAAATTCACATAAGGTATTCATAATCAAAGGAGAAAGTTATAGAGACTTTTAATAAGGGGAACCTGGTAGTTGAATGTTATTGGTGATGATTCCTAACAAATTATCATTTTACACAAGGGCGGAACTAAAAGAAACAACCTAGGGTAAACATGTAGTTGTTGGTCCAGGTTCTTGATTTGATGTTTTGTGGGACAAAAATGTAGTAATTATAGGATGGTTTTAGTAACTTTTCTATGTGGGAATCCACCAAGAGGGAAGATTTGGTGTTTATTAATTTATTCACTTGGTGTGTGGTAGGTCAAGTGGCGTTTTAGTGTAAAGGTGTATAGGAATCTAAGTTTATGATCTTTTATTAGATGATGAAACAAAAAAATCAACATAAGTTGAAGAAGTGTCCTAGTGGTATTAGTAGAAAGACTCATATCAAAATAATTATTGGAGTATAATCCCAACTACATAGGATCATCTGAAATAAAAAAATAAACCCTAGTGGAACCAATAGAGAGAATTAACTCCATAAAAATGTTATAGTAGAAACTGGAAGCAAGGTTTAAATAAGATGGAAGTAGATATAGATGTTTTGAATGGGGTCGGTAGGGGAAGTAACTACTATGAGTGGAAAATTACAGAATTGGGGCACTAGGAATGAAAATAAGGGTAATTAGTTTACTTAATAATGATCCAAAACTTTCTATTGTGTACACTTTCTTTTTGTATCATTCTTAAAAGAAATAATTTTTTAACTGAACATGATTTTGGTGGATTGTGTTGCAAAATGCCTATCATAGATGTTCACAAAAATACAAATATTAAAAGGATAGTGGTTATTTTTCCTATTAATAAAATAAAATGGGAAGAATTGTTTGATTTTAATCCATGATAGAAAGAAGGATACCTGGAACTTGGATATTTCTCCCTCATGTTTGAAGTTTGATTCAATCTCTCACTGTAAAAATTACTTCAAGATGTGGAAGGAGTGGGAAAGTTCAGGTGACCAACACTTGTTAGTGTCCAAATGTCACATATAATAAGTATCGTTCACCTAAACTTCCACGCTTCTTTTACATCCTGAGGTGAACCAGGTGATAGCCAAGTACTGTGTAATGGTGGTTCCATATCAGGTATGTATGAGGGAGGTGACATGCATCAACAACAATATCACAAGTATAAAGACACTTATAAAGGATATCAGGTGATATCAACTAAAGATATACATTTTCATATAAATTATATACATCAATATAAATCAATTTATATGAAGTTATAAAAAATCTAATAATAAAATATTCACAAATGGAATTCCCATAAATTAGTGAAAAATAAAATATACGGATATTTTTTAGGCATAGGGTATTTTAAAAATTGGTTTAAATTATAAAATAATACCATATACACTTCTTATTAAATTAATAAAAATGATTTTAAAATATAATCTTCATCCTAATTAAAGGTTCTCTCTATATAAATTGGAAAATTTTCAATTTTAAAACTATTTTTTATAAGACATATTTAAACAACCCACTAAATTTTTCAAGATAAAAAAAATCAAAAAACTATTTTGTATGAAACACAGTTCAGTTTAACTTCAAATGATACATTCAGTGAAAATTTCAACACATAAAACTCTCAAAAAAATGATTGATTATTGGTTTTCATTTGAAATTCAACACACTCAAATTTAAAAAAATGTGCATGTACTCCTCATGAAACTTCAATAGATCAATTAAAAATTTTGAAATAGAAAATTTTAACAGATAAAAACATAACCATTTCTAAATCTAGATTATATTTACACTTTTATAAAATCTGCTCACTACTGGAAATATAGACAATACCAACGGTTCAAAACCATTGTTATAGGCTGGAAAATCATTGGTACAAGATATACCAACGGTTTCCCAAACCGTAGGGAAGTAAGGCATTGGGAAAGCCCTTTACCAACGGTTTAATGAAAACCGTTGGCAAAAGTTGGTAAAAGTTTTAATTTCCCAACGGTTCCTCTAAACCGTTGGCAAAAGGATTTACCAACGGTTTAAAAACATTGGGAAATTCATATTTTTGAGCTTATACCAACGGTTAAAAACCATTGGTATAGCTTTTTACCAACGGTTTAGATAAACCGTTGGTATATATTCATATATTCTCAAAGTATACCAATGGTTCTAAACCATTGGTATTGGTTATTTTCCCAAAAAACCAGTAGCCTGCATATAGCTACCTCCACTTGATACACCTACATAAAAAACATCACAAATAACATCTAGAAATAGACTTCAAACACCACAAAAAACATTGGAAATAGCACAAAAAAACACATAAAAACATCACTCTTCCAACCATGCCATGTACTACAATTCCCCATTTCAATCTTCATATGACAACAAATCTTCCAATTAACCTATTTCAATTTATTGGGATCACACATATCAATTTTTTCTTACTCAAAAAGGTGATGATTATGATAGAAATTGGTGCATGAGGGGTATATGTGATAAAGTGAATTAACAATGTGGTTAATATTTGTGCATCATCTAGAGTGATGCATGACTTGCATTGAATGTGATGTGGGGGGATGTCCAGAGAGGGGAGGGGGTTGTCTAGGAAGAGGGAAGGGGAGATTTCCAGGGAGCGAGTATGGGGGTCATGGAGAATTTGCAATAAGGATTTGTTTTCAAATTATAGCATATCATCACATGCATTTGATGAGCATGAGCTAATAAGATTACCAAGTCATTCATATAGTTCAAGACATACAGAAATGGAATAATCCCAAATAACATTGTATGATCAAAGAAATATGCATGTGAAATTAACATGCCTACATTTAAATATCATCCATGAGGTATAACATTTAATCAAATTGTAATAGAATTATACATAAGGCATACGAGTCTCATTTACTTGCATACACAGTGGTACAAAAGGAAAATGTTATTCATGTTCGGGGGGTTGTCCGGGGTCCAAGGAGAAGGGTGGGGGGCTGTCCAGGGTCCAGGAAGGGGGTGGGGGATGTCTGAGGCTGTCTGTTCACGTCACATTTGACTCATGTATCGTTGTCCTTAAGTTTCAACAGAATTTGAATGCGTTTGGTCAGTTTGTCGTATGTCAGTTGTTGATTTCACTTAAAATTAAGTCCATTTTTAACAAAACAAAGGAACTTTGAGTGGTCTCGGCCACACCGGGCCTCAGATTGAGGCAGCGTTGACTCGAACATGTCACATATGATACATGGATCATTGTTCAAAAGTATCAACACAATCAGAAGTTGTTTGATCGGTTTGGCGTATGTACGTAAACTATTGTCCATTTTAAACAAAATACATACACATGGAGTGATACCGGCCACACTGCACTTTGGATTGAGCCAGGTTTGACTCATACACATCACATATAACTCATGGATCGTTTTCCTAAAGTTTCAACACAATCCAAAGGCGTTTGGTCGGTTTCTCGTATGTTAGTTGTTGATTTCAATTAAAAATAAGTCCATTTTGAACAAAAGAGAGGAAGTTTGAGTGGTCATGGCCACACCGTGCCTTGGATAGAGGATAATTTGATTCGTACATGTCACATTTGACCCATGTATCGTTTTACTTAAGTTTTAACATAATCTGAATGTGTTTGGTCGGTTTTTCGTATGTCAGTTGTTGATTTCACTTAAAATTAAGTCCATTTTTAACAAAACAGAGACACTTTGAGTGGTGTCAGCCACACTGGGCCTCGGATTGAGGCGGGGTTGATTCGTACACATCACATATGAGTCATGGATCGTTTTTCAAAAGTATCAACACAATCAGAATCCATTTGATTGGTTTGGCGTATGTACGTAAAATATTGTCCATTATAAACAAAATACATACACTTGGAGTGATACCGGCCACACCGTAATTCGGGTTGATCCGGGGTTGACTATTACACATCACATATAACCCATGGATATTTTTCCTAATGTTTCAATACGATCCGAAGGCATTTGGTCGGTTTCCCATATGTCAGTTGTTGATTTCACTTAAAAATAAGTCCATTTTGAACAAAAGAGAGGGAGTTTGAGTGGTCCCGGCCACACCGCACCTCAGATTGAGGAGAAGTTGACTCTTACATGTCACATTTGACCCATGGATCGTTTTCCTTAAGTTTCAACAGAATCTGAATGTGTTTGGTCAGTTTGTTGTATGTCAGTTGTTGATTTCACTTAAAATTAAGTCCATTTTTAACAAAATAGAGGCACTTTGAGTGGTGTCGGCCACACCGGGCCTCGGATTGAGCCGGGGTTGACTCGTACACATCACATATGAGTCATGGATCGTTGTGAAAAAGTATAAACACAATAAGAAGCCGTTTGATCGGTTTGACGTATGTACGTAAAATATTGTCCATTTTAAACAAAAGAGGGACAGTTTGGGTGGTTTCGGCCACACTGTGCCTCAGATTGAGGCAGGGTTGACTCGTACATGTCACATATGACCCATGGATCGTTTTAATAAAGTTTTAATAGATTCAGAACGCATTTGGTCAGTTTTTTGTATGCCAGTTGTTGTTTTCACTTAAAATTAAAGTCATTTTGAACAAAAGAGAGACATTTTGAATGGTACCGTCCACACCGCGCCTCGGATTATGGTGGGGTTAACTCATAAACGTCACATATGACTCATGGATCGTTTTCCTGTAGTATCAACAGAATCCGAATGCGTTTGGTCGGTTTACCGTATGTTAGTTGTTGATTTCACTTAAAATTAAGTCCATTTTTAACAAAACAGAGGTATTTTGAGTGGTGTCAGCCACAACGAGCCTTGTATTGAGGCGAGGTTAACTCGTAAACGTCACATTTGACTCATGTATTGTTTTCCTTAAGTTTCAATATAATCCAAATGCGTTTGGTCAGTTTTCCGTATGTTAGTTGTTGATTTCACTTAAAATTAAGTCCATTTTTAACAAAACAGAGGCACTTTGAGTGGTGTCGGCCACACCGGGCCTCGAATTGAGGCGGGGTTGACTCGTGAACATCACATATGAGTCATGGATCATTGTAAAAAATTATCAACACAATAAGAATCTGTTTGATTGGTTTGGCATATGTACGTAAAATATTGTCCATTTTAAACAAAAGAGGGACAGTTTGGGTGGTTCCGGCCACACCGTGCCTTGTATTGAGGCTAGGTTGACTAGTAAACATCACATATGACCCATGGATCATTTTACTAAAGTTTCAACAGATTTAGAACGCATTTGGTCGGTTTTCTGTATGCCAGTTGTTGTTTTCACTTAAAATTAAAGTCATTTTGAACAAAAAAGAGACATTTTGAATGGTACCGTCCACACCGCACCTCGGATTGAGGAGGGGTTGACTCTTACACATCAAATATGACCCATGTATCATTTTCCTATAGTATCAATAGAATCCTAATGCATTTGGCCGGTTTACCATATGTCAGTTGTTGATTTCACTTAAAATTAAGTCCATTTTTTACAAAACAGAGGCATTTTGAGTGGTGTCGGCCATACCGAGCCTCTTATTGAGGTGGAGTTGACTCATACACATCACATTTGACTCATGGATCATTTTCCTTAAGTTTCAACAGAATCCGAATGCGTTTGGTCGGTTTTCCGTATGTCAGTTGTTGATTTCACTTAAAATTAAGTCCATTTTTAACAAAATAGAGGCACTTTGAGTGTCATCGGCCAAACCGGGCCTCTAATTGAGGTAGGGTTGACTCGTACACGTCACATATGAGTCATGGATCATTGTTAAAAAGTATCAACACAATCAGAATCTGTTTGATTGGATTGGCGTATGTACGTAAAATATTGTCCATTTCAAACAAAATACATACACTTGGAGTGATACCGGCCACACCGCGCATTGGATTGAGACGAAGTTGACTTGTACATGTCACATATGACCCATGGATCGTTTTCCTAAAGTTTCAACACAATCCTAAGGCGTTTGGTCGATTTCCCATATGTCAGTTGTTGATTTCACTTAAAAATAAGTCAATTTTGAACAAAAGAGAGGCAGTTTGAGTGGTCTCGGCCACACCACACCTCAGATTGAGGCGAAGTTGACTCGTACACGTCAAATTTGACCCATGGATAATTTTCCATAAGTTTCAACAGAATCCTAATGTGTTTGGTCAGTTTTCCGTATGTCCGTTGTTGATTTCACTTAAAATTAAGTCCATTTTTAACAAAACAGAGCCACTTTGAGTGGTGTCGGCCACACCGGGCCTCGGATTGAGGAGGGGTTGAATCGTACACGTCACATATGAGTTATGGATCGTTGTGAAAAAGTATAAACACAATAAGAAACCGTTTGATAGGTTTGGAGTATGTACGTAAAATATTGTCCATTTTAAACAAAAGAGGGACAGTTTGGGTGGTGCCGGCCACACCGCGCCTCTGATTGAGGCGGGGTTGACTCGTACACATCACATGTGACCCATGTATTGTTTTACTATAGTTTCAATAGATTCATAATGCATTTTTCCAGTTTTCTGTATGCCAGTTGTTGTTTTCACTTAAAATTAAAGTCATTTTGAACAAATGAGAGACATTTTGAATGGTACTGTCCACACCGCGCCTCGAATTGAGGCGGGGTTGACTCGTACACGTCACATATAACCCATGGATCGTTTTCCTATAGTATCAACAGAATCCGAATGCGTTTGGTCAGTTTACCATATGTCAGTTGTTGATTTCACTTAAAATTAAGTCCATTTTTAACAAAACAGAGGCATTTTGAGTGGTGTCGGTCACACCGAGCCTCGTATTGAGGCGGGGTTGACTCGTACACGTCACATTAGGGGGGTGTCCGAGGGGCTATCCAGGGTCCAGGGAGGAGGGTGGGGTGGATGTCCGGGGGGCTGTCTGGGGACCGAGGAGGAGCGTCGGGGGCTGTCCGGGGTCCAGGGAGGAGGGTGAGGGGGCTGTCTGGGGGGTGTCCGGGGGGCTGTTCGGGGACCATGGAGGAGGGTGGAGGGGCTATTCGGGGGGCTGTCTGGGGGCAGTCTGGGGACCAAAGAGGAGGGTGGGGGGCTGTCAGGGGAGATGTCCGGGGTCCAGGGAGGAGGGTGACATGTCAGTGGGAGGGGAAGGGTCTAGTCGGGTACGCGGAGATGCTCGTCTACCTCTGGTATGAACCTCCCTCATACCATCAGCCTAAGCACTGAAAGAATGGAATAATGAAAAATGAACATACTTATGTACCTATAAAATCTACACATAAACAACACATATCCACATCATTTCATAAAAAATAACACCAAGGATCAGAAAAAATAGAAGCAGTCATGCAGAGTAATGACAAGTGCACATACAGATCAGAAGCAGCTAAAAAATTGTTGCACACATGCCATGTTTATTTCCTAAAACAAAGTAAAAAAAGCAAAATGATGAAACTCTAGAGAATGGGTTGCCTCCCAAGAAGCGCTAATTTTTACGTCTTCAGCTAGATGGATGGACACTGGTCAATCGTCTTGGTCCATCAGCTCAAAACTCCTCTGCCTCTTACAAGAACTGGCGGTCGTGTCATCAAGCTCACAGGGATGCTTAGTGGGATTGATCACTACAGGAGCGTAGCGGGCATGAATCTGGTGTGGAAGTAATAGAATCTGGTGCTCTTCATCAGTCGGACGCTGATTCACCCGTCGTACGAGGTCAGATGGAGACGGGATGTGCACATCGATGATCATGGAAGAGGCAGACAAGCTAGACATTGTTGGTTAAGTTGCATCCACAAATAGATTCATTTTTATATATTAGAACCTTTATAAATGTTTGTCCCATTTTTACAAACAATTAATGTGTGAAAATTGTGAAAAATAACTTATCGAATATATAAAATGGATTTACTCATGGACATGATGCATAATATCTCAAATATTCCTCATTGGATCCCAATTTGAAATTTTAATCCATTATCAAATGTCTTATATCAATTTATTTTTATTTGGATCCTTAAGGTTGAGCGCTTTTTGTAAAATCTAGCCAATGGAGGATAGACTAGTGACTTGGAATACAATTGGATGTTATGTGGTGAAAACCACATTATAAGCATTGTTTAGGATATTATTGAGGTGGTTTGAGGATCAAATCTATCTTTTTAGAGAAAATCCAGCATGTCCAAGTTTGGTGGTCAAAGTTTTGAAGTGGGGGGTATTTGGTAGTTGAGGAGGGGGGTGAGGGGTATGTCCAAGGTCTAGGAGGATGGGTGGGGGGATTTCCAGGGTCCAAGAAGGGGGGTGGGGGCTGTCTAGGGTCAAGGAGAAGGGGAGAATGGGTTGTCCATGGTCTAAGAAGGAGGGGGGGCTATCCAGGGTCCATCGAGGAGGGGGGATATCCAGGGTCTAGGGTGGAGGGTGGGGGGCTTCCTAGGGTCCAGGAAGGAGGGGGGACTATACAAGGTCCTGGGAGGAGGGTGGAGGGGGGTTTTCCAGGGTCCAGGAGGGGGATGTCCAGGTTTTAGGAAAGAGGGGGGGCAAGCTGTCCAAGTTCCAAGAGGGGGGGACTGTCTAGGGTCCAAGAGGGGGGTGTCCAGGGTCCATGAGGAGTGGGGGCTCTGTTAAAGGGAGGAAATCCCAAAATAATTCATTGAAAATTAACTAAACTTAATCCAAAAAACATCACAATTCCAATCAATCACCCAACCAACATCCAATTCATCCTCAATATAACTAACCTTCACATGCCATAAACAACACAACCTAGTTTATACCAAATTAAAATGGAAAACAAAAATAATAGATGAAAAACATTAAAACTAAGGTATTACTTACATATTTAGAGTGTAGAACTAAAAAATTGTTTTATTTAATATGGATCTATGAGTGGAACGAGTTTCTGAGTCTTTGTATAGAGAGATCCCTCACGTTTAGGTCAAATCAAAATAGAAAATAAAAAAAATAGATGAAGAACATTATAACTGAGGGAGAACTTATAGATTTTAAGTGTAGAATAGAAAAATTGTTTGATTGAAGAGGATGGATGGAGTTTCGGAGACTGGGTAACGAGAGAGCGTCGGGAGAGCTTCAATTTCAGGGCTGCAGTCGGGCGAACAGAGAATTGGGGGATCTATGTATTTGGAGGAACTTTTCCCCAACGGTTTTTAAAACTGTTGGGAAAACTATGCTTTACCAATGGTTCACTAAAACTATTGGTAAAGGTGGTGGAATTGGGAGATATCCCAATGGTTTTATCAAAACGTTGGGAAAAATGGGTTCTATTGGTTGATATCCCAACGGTTTGATAAAACCGTTGGGAAAAAGGTGTGTACTCCACATATACCAACAATTTTCTATAACCGTTGGCATCAAAGTGTTGGTATAGCCCTCCATTTCAGTAGTGACTAGTAGCATCAAATAATTATATGTTTATGTACATCCTAATTATATAGATCAACAACATGTTAAAAAATTGATTCAAACACAGCATAACCTCATTTCAGAATAACAGTTAATAAACATGAGGGGGAGGGAGGGGGTGAAGAAATAGTGGCTCGAGGTGAGGGATATTGGGTAAATAATTAGGGAGATAAAGGAAAAATCTCTCACACACACCATTCAAATCCACTAGGAAATTTAAAAACACTCAAAGAATAACTAAAAATGTCGAAAAAAATAAAAGATATTGAACTAGTCACACACCATGGGTTTTGAAAGTGTCAATCATTTGAGGTTTTCAATGGAGATCGATGGAAAAGTTTCAGTTCCACAAGATCTTGAATGGTGCGAGAGATCGGGTCCTCTGTTAGGGTTTTATTTAAAAGATCATAAAGGTTTTATCAACACTTTTTAAAAATCATGAATAAAGAATCATATTTATCAGTGCTACATCTTATAACTAATAAATATGGGTATTTATCAACACTACCACTTAATGCCTATAAATATATGTATTTATCAGTGCTTTTTAGAATTGAAAAAACTGATCATTATGAGCGCTTTCCAAAAAGTGTTGATAAAGATGGATTTTATCAGTGCTTTTGTAACATCCCAAGTAATGATAGAATAAGTATTTTTCATATTTATTAATATTTATTAATTATATAGTAATTTTACATTAAAATTGATGCTACATACAATATCTCACCTAAAACACAACAATGAGTTTCTTCTAAAACTTAAATTGCACACAAGACTGAGTTATACCGAAAAAATAATATATTGTTAATATTATTATTTTAAGTGGTAATTATCACCTAGAAATTGTATTAGAGGGAATTAATAAGACTAAATATATTATTTTTACACATTTTTATTAAAAAAATTTATATTCATCCAATAAATTTGATAGGCTTAAAATAATAATACATCCAATTTTAAGCATAAAAAGCTCTATATTTTTTAAATCTAGTTTTACCACCTTTTAATGGAGCACCTATTTTAAATTGTATTTTTTAAAATTTTATAATTTTTATATGAAAAAATAAACTTATTTTTTAAAAATTTAAATATCAAAATTTACTTTGGGTGAATTTTTTATATTTTTTTGAGAACATTCATATTTTGATGAATAGTGAATAATACTGAATTTTAGTTCAAAACTACTTTTTCAAGTTATTTATATAGTTAAATTATGTTTTGGACTACTTTTAATGTATAACTAGATCAATTTTATATTATTAAAACTAATTTATTTCATTGGAAAAAATTTTACATTGAATTTAGATATAAAAACTTACTAAACTTTTGAACATTTTCACTTTAAAAACTCATTGTCACATCCCATCTGCGAAATTAATTTTAAATTAATTTATACCACTTATTTGTTTTTAATATGGGAAAATTGATTAAATATTTTTAATAATAATAATTTATAATTTTAATAAGTCCAAATTAGTTGTTTTAAAAAATTATTATTAAAAGTAATTAAAATTAATTATAGTGATTAAGGGAAAATGAGCTTCATTAATGACTAAACTTGGAAAATAATGTGTAAAAATGACCCCAAACTTGTATAAAAATTATTGGATTGAAATATTTAGACCATTAAACCTATAAGGATCTATAATTTCTGGTTTTGAACCCTTTGAGTACAAGTAAAACATGGGGGCACACAATTCTTTTGAAGAATACCCAATGTGTCCTTTCCCCTCTTATAAATAGCCTCATCTCCTCCCCCTCTATTTAAACCTCTAAAAACCTTTTAAATAAAACAAAACCTTCCCAAATAATCTCCCAAAATCCTTTCCCTAACCCTAAAGTCCTCACCTTGGTCATAAATCCAACCAAGAAGTCCTTTAGTGCAAACCAAAAACGTTACCTGAAGAAGAGGTGACTTTCATTAACATGCATTTTTTACTTTGTTTCCTTCTTAAATCCCTTCATTTATTATCATTACATGATTATATAATAACATAATTATCCTAAATATAATTATATTTTTTTATGATAAGGGTTAGACCTACACCTACACACACTTCCATCAAATGGGTAATGAAATTACCGTTCGTGTATGAAAAAATATTGCCTCATGTAATGATGTTGTTCGTTTTTCCTTTACCACATTTCATGGTTAGAAATTATGATGGAAAAATATTTATATATATATATATGATATTTATTATTTATTCATACTTATTTAATTTTTATATACACATACCTTTGTGCTTTCTATTTTTTTAAATGTGATAACATCGTTTGTGGACATGTGGACTACCGCCTCCTCAAAGCGATGTGGCGTGTTCACACATTACATGGAATGTATTAAGTATGGGTTTAATTAATAATATATTACATAAATGATATATGTTTTATATTCATGAAATAATTACCTTTCTATAAATATAATACATCGTTTTCTTTATGACTCTTTCACACACTAAATAAGTGATAATGTCGTTCATGGACATGTGGACTACAGCCTCCTCGACGCAATGTGATTCCTTTTTACATCAAAATAATTATATATATAAGTATATATGACTAAATAATATGGTATATATTATACAATTATTATTCTATAAAGATAAATGCTACTTTCCCTCTTTCCATAATGATCATTGAAAAATGGGAATGTTACTCATGTGTGTGTACGGCCTACCGTCTCTATGATTGTAACGTTGGTTCATTTTTTGTAACCATGTTTAATGATTAATTTTAAAAGTGTAATTTATGTAAAAATAAGATAATTATGTAATGATTATTATTCTATATATTTTTATGTAATGACCTCTTTGACCATAGTAGACCTACCAAAGTCGTTTTTGACATATAAATCGAATATGGTCAAAACACTCGACATAAACTTCATTGTTTAAATAGTTGTTTACAACATTTTAATAAGTGAAATAAAAGTAATTATAAACTTAAAAAAGTTTTAAATCAAGTAAATAATTAACATAATTTTATTATTTGAGAATTTAAATACACGTGTGACAATTCGGACTCATGGTAAGGGATTTCGTCTCAATCACCTTTTATTGAGACATTTCTTGATGATATGTACATTTATTCTTTTATAAGGTATATATACAACCCATTTGAAATTATATATCCATATTTTATCTATCCTCGTGTTATTTAATGTTTTTTTAAATGTTATTATTTCATGGGGTTTATGATATAAATGTTCAAAGTGGTATGGGACGCTTTGGATGTTTAGAGATTTAATCTTTTCCTCCATAACAATATTCTTGATATTATTTTAAATATTTATTTGTATAGCTAAAAAATCATTATAAAGGAAATTTTGTGTCTATTTTGAATTCCATTCAATTTTTTCACAAGGAATCATTTTTTGCATCTTAAAATGAATGTTTTTGACAAACGAAAAATGAAATTTTCTATTTTTAAAGTACGGTGATAATGACCTTTCATGTCATCATGACTTTTATTTGATTTCTAGATTCCTTTGAAAGCCTACATTTTTTTTATTAAATAAATAAACCATATTTCCTTTTATTTGGTTATTTTGGTATTGAAAATGGTTTTTCAAAGAAAATGGTGTTTTTGTTATTGAAAATGGATTTTGAAAATGGATTAATTATCCCAATATCTTGAAATGTTTTCATGTGATTGTAAATGAAATTTTATGATTAAAATGCTGAGAATCAAAATATTTCATGTATTATGATTATATAATGGTACTTGGACATTTGATGGGTGGTTCCGTAATAAACCAATGATGGGTGGTTCTGGGATAAACCAACGATGGGTGGGTCCCTCATATCCCTCAAATGCATTGGGTATGGAAGTCGGTCATATGGCAATTCCATTTGTAAGAGTGACATGTATGGAATTCGACCGTATGGTTATTCCATTTATAAGAGTGATAAATATAATGATGTCCCAAGATACCTTTATGTATTTTTCTATGCTTGCTATGGGTTTTATGGTAATATTTTGATTATAAAAAAGGTATGAAATGAGCTTATTTTCAAAGAAAAGTATTTATTACTTATTAAGTGTGAAAGGTATTACTTTATGATAAAGTTATCATGGGTTTTAAAGTTTATCAATTGACTAATGGTTTCCATATTTTATATATCTTACTGATCTTTTTATGTTCATCCCATGTTTTATAATGTTTTTCACAGGACTTAAGGATGAGTAAGGGTTTGGAAGAAGTCTTGTTAAATGTTATGAAGGGTTTTCATAAAGTAGGTCAGGATTTATTTTAAAAAATTTAGATTATAGGAAAAATGGATACCATTCGGAAGTGTCAACTTTGTATTTTATAGTTTTGTTATATATGAAATATGGTCTAATTCTTAAAACTCTAAACTAAAAGATCCTTAATGTGAAATTAAGTAAAATTATTGACTTAACTCAACATTATGTAATGTTTTAAGGTCGGTGCCTTATAGCTTTAATTTTAGTTCTAACAAAACCTATATTTATTAGCACTCTTTAGAAAGTGCTGATAAAAACTATATGAAAAAAATTAAAAATATTAAATGAATATATATTAAAAATGAATAAATAATAAAAAAGGTAAAAAAATAATTAACATTATTAATGGATAGATAATCTTAAATGTATGAATGTTATAAATGAGTAAAATTTAATAACTAAAAATTAATAGACTTCAAAAATATTAAAAAAATGAATGAGTTCTATTAATTATATAAATTATTAAAAAAAATAAAAATGAATATATATTAAAATAAAATGAATAAATATTAAATATTCATATTACAACCATATTAAAAACCATAAATATTAATGAAAAAATACGTATAAATAAATACTAAAAAAGAAGAAATTACAAAAAATAAAAGAATAAATTTTAAAACTGAATAAAATATAAAGAAAAATAAAAAATAAGTAACATTATTATTTAATAAATAATACTAAATAATATTAAATGATTGGATGTTAAAAACGAGTGAAATTTAATAATTGAAAAATCAATAGATTGTAAAAATATTACAAAAATGAACAAGTGTTATCAGTTATATAGATTATTAAATAAAGTAAAAATGAATATATGTTAAAATGAAAATGAATACATATTAATTATATAAATTAAAACCATATTATAAACATTAAATGTTAATGAATAAACATATATAAATAAATATTAAAAATTGATAAAATTACAAAAATATTAAACAATGAAAATTTGAAAATGAATAAATTAAAAAGATATTAAAAACAATTAAGATTGTTAATGAATAAATAATATTACAAATGAATAAATTCCAAAAAATATTAAAAATTAATAAATATTATATCTAGAATAAAAATATAAAAAATGAATAAAATTTACAGATTAGAAACATAATATATATTAAATATATCATGTTGATAAATATAATTCTAAAATGAATATTAAAAATCGAATAAATTACAAAAATATTATGTGTGTGTGTGCGTGTTCTATATAAAAATACATTAATTACGTATATATATGTGTAAAAATAATGGAACATACGTTTGATATATGCTAAATTGAAAAAAAAACAAATGATATTTAATTAAACATCCATTACTTGATACAATTTGTCAATATTTTTAATTAATATTAATTTTTAATTATAAACCATTTTTCATTAAATATATGACTTATTTAATGTAAATATTCATATTTTGTATTATATAAAGGAATTATTATGTATATTGATATTTATATATATGAATACATTTATATATTAAATATATTAAATATATTAATGAATAATTATGTATAAAAAACATTAAAAATGAATAAATTAAAAAAATATTAAATGAATAAATATTTAAAATCTATAAATTATATAAAAAAGTAAAAAAACACTTAAAAATATTAATGAATAAATAATATTATATTAATTCATGTTTGCTTCACCTAAAAACATATTAGAGGCACTCTCGACACTCTCGCTCCGCTTCGGTGATCAGGTGCGATGGCACTTATGGCCTCACTTTCATCTGTAGAGTTCACAGATGCATCGAGTCTCTTGGATCTGACTCCAGTGGCTTTTTTTACATCCCCTCAGCCTTTTGTTTCTACTTTCAACAGGTTTGTCTCTGGTTCCTGGAGTTTATAGGGTTGTGTGGTGGTAGGTCTTTTGGAAAAGTGGCACTTTATGGTCCGATTTTCTTTATCAGAGGACCTGATTTGGGCTTGGTCTAGTGCTCTACACAACTGTAATGGGAATAACTTATTCCTATTTCAGTGGTCTTATGACTTCTATATGAAATGGGATACTCCTTCAATGGAATTTTGGGTACATTTTCCTGAGCTTCCTTTACCATTTTAAAACCCTAAAATTATTCATGTTCTTGGAAATCTGGTGCTGATTTTTGTGCGAGGATCATAGAACAAATTCAATATCTCATCCAATTTCCCCCCACTTATGTTTTGAGATCGATGTATCAAAACTGCAAGTGGATTGTATCTAGATATAATTTTGGGAGGAGTTCAGATTTAAACAATCGGTGGTCTTCAAATCCTAGTCGGATTATTGTCTTTCCTCTAAGTGTAAGGGTCACCTTACTTCGAATTGTCGTTTAGGCCATCATGAAGGGGTTGTGGTTCCCGATTTAACGAATCAACGGCCGCTCAGTAAGGAGAATACCACTGATCTAACAGTGAATAAGGTGGTTAATTGCAGCTCTGGTCTAGACCATTCTTCTCAGAGAGATCTGATACCCAGAATTGATGAACCGAAGGTGCTGACATCTTCAAGCATCCGAGGAATGATCTGGTTGGTCCAAAATCATGTGTGTAAGATCATTCAGTGCCAGTGGAAACCTAGGAGGTGTCGTCTACTACTACTATGGAGACTACCGTGAATTTGGGCTCCTATGTTGGGGTTGTGCGGTCTGGATGTGGAATTTCTCCTGAAGTGGTGAGTCAAGCATCAAGCAAGGGTGTCTCAATGGGATTCAAAAGTAGTGACACCTCAATGC
Source organism: Viscum album (assembly GCA_963277665.1). Classification (NCBI taxonomy): domain Eukaryota; kingdom Viridiplantae; phylum Streptophyta; class Magnoliopsida; order Santalales; family Viscaceae; genus Viscum; species Viscum album. The sequence goes on along the minus strand of OY728146.1, from coordinate 633,146,363 downwards.
AATGTTCATATGGTTGGGTGAATGTTGTGAAGGGGTCCAGTCCAAGCAGGACCTTGCCTAGTTTAAATCTTAGTAATGGTTTTGATGGATTGGGAACTGTTGAGTGTGTTTGGGACCAAGGTGATCATGATGCTACCTTTATGGAAGGGCAGGGACGGTCTGGAGCAGAATCAAGTGAGGGTGATTCTAACCATTTCTCTGGAGATAGTGTTGAGGGAGGCATCAGTAGAGGGCTTTATAGCCCAAGAAGGAATAAGGGGGGAAGAAAATTAGGGACTCGAGGAGATTCATTCTCGGTCAGGGGAAGAATTGAAAAGGGCAGAAGGATTATTCTTTCCTTCCCAAACCCGTGGAGATAAGATCTGCCTCAAAATCAAAGACCAAAGAACTGGATTATGTCTCCATGACTGAGGATAAGGAACCTGAAGGTTAAGTTCTTAAGGAACTTGAGAAATCAAATGGTGTGATGGAAGATCCCAATCGAATGCAGGTTGAATCTGTGGTGGAGGGTCTTTCCATCAGTGAGGCTCTTGTCGGGCTGGCCGGCCAGCATAGAGAGGCAGGCAAGGAGCTGGCACAGGAGAGGTCAACTTGGGAGCTTATCAACCACTCAGAGGAAGAAATGTTGGAGGTGGCCTTTCCGATTAATGTACCTAATGAGTTTGTTGACCAGATATACGAGAGATTAATTCTTGCAGACACAAATAAGGAGCAATGCGACTGGATCAACAGGAAAGACCTTATTTTGACAAGAGAATTCAATGAAAGGAAGATAAATGTGGAGGAGCTCATTCAAACGTGGGACAAGATGGCCTCTTGGTTCGAAGATCTGATCCAAGAAGACCCGGAAACAAAGATTAGTGGTCTTCAATGGAAACTTTATAAGGACTATGCTTCTAATAAGCTCAAAATCGATTTTAATGGTTCAGTTGGTACATTATGTTTTGTGTTTGGCATTGTGAGGTTTCTCACTTTTTCTTTAAAAGTGTGTGAAAATAATAAAAAGATAATTTTTAGTCAGATGAATTCATGTTAAAAATGAGTGAAATTTAATTAAAAGATTAATAGAATGAAAAAGTATTAAGAAATGAATAAGAGATAAATTATATAAATTTTTTTTTAAAAAAAATATATAAGTATAAATGAAAATGAATATATATTAATTATATGCAAATTACAACTGTATTAAAAACATTAAATGTTAATCAATAAATATAAATAAATATGAAAAATGAATAAAATTAAAAAAAATATTAAACAAATTAAAATTAAAAATGAATAAATTACAAAAATATTAAAAAAATTATTGATGAAATAATTATTAATAAAAATGAATAAATTTAATATATATATATATATATTATAAATAGTAATAAATAATATATATTAAATATAAATACATAAAATGAATAAAATGTAATAATTAAAAACATATTATATTAAATATTAATAAATAAAAATATAAAATGATAATATTACCAATTTATATTAATTGTGTATGTTTGTATATAAAATTTAATTAATTTTATATATGTATACGTGTGAAATTGAAAAAACAAATGAAATTGATAAAAGAAAATATCTTAATTTGGGATTTTTTTATTAATATTAAATATTTTTAATTAAATTATTAAACCATTTTTGACTAAATATATGAAATATAAATTTACAAGATTTATAATACATATTTCGTATTATATAAATAAAATTTTATAAAATTATATATATATATATATAACTTTTATTTTATATGACATTTTTAACTAAATGTCAATTGAAAATGTATATTTAGTCATATATATATATCATATTGAATAAAATATGTTATATTTTTATCAATATAAATATATTTATATATTAATATATGATTTTTAAGGATATAATTTTTTTAAAATAGAATATATCCTTTATCATCACTTAAAAAACGATAATAAAGGGAGTTCTTTATCAATACTAAAAAGAAGTCTCATAAAGACCACTCTTTAATAATACTTTTTTTAGTGGTGATAAAGAGTGGCTTTATTGGCACTTTTATCTAGCACTGATAAAAGATACCTCTATTTATTGTGGGTTTTGTAGTAGTGAAATATATTTGTGTGTGTGCACATACACGCGCACACGCACACATAATATATATATTTATCATTATATATATGCATATAGATATACATAATAAATCCATATAAATATATAAATAAATATACATAAATTGATATATATGTATAAAAACATATATATATAGACACACACACACACACAATTCTTAACATTGAACTTTCCACTATAAGGAATGTCCATGACCACTGAGGTTTAACCATGACTTCCATCCAAATTCAAGTCTTGAAATTCTCATGAAAGATGTATTTGAGATTTACCAAGCCAAAGAAATTCTCGGCACACAAGACAAATCAGAAAAATAAATCACTAAAAGAGGGAAGACCACTATAAATTTAACATCATATCAATAAGAGTGTAAAGTAAGAGAATAAATTCATACACAACCCAAAAAGGATAAACAAACATTCTTAAATGAAACATAAATATCATCAAAGATGTACAATTAGGATACCATAACTTAAAACTCAGTTAATAAGTTTTTCAACCTCTTAGAACATTAATATGTTATGGCCGTTTAAAGTTGAAGTCTGATTCTCAACCTCTTAGAACATTAATAAGTTTTTTTACTATTAATTATTATCAAATTGTTATCTAATATGATCGTAGCTCCTTTTTTATGATTAATTTTGATAGTTCATGGAGCGAAAACATACAATCATATCAAAAGTTAGTCATTTGAAGTTGAAACCTGATTTTCAAATTCTCTTTGAACATTAGTTAAATGATAAAGTTTTGATCACAGTTTTAATATCTATGTGTCTGTTTATATGTAAATATAAACATATATAAATAGTCACTAATTAATAATTACCGATTAATAATTATAAAATAGTAAATAATTAATAATTTAAAATTTAAAATTTATTTAAAATTTATTTTGTTTTTAAATAATTACCAAAATAATAATTATAAATAATTAATAATAGTAATTAATTAAAATTTTAAATAAAAAATAAATGATTATAAATTATAAACAATAAATAATAATAATAATTAAATAATTATTAATTATTAATTATTAACAAGAAATTAAAATTTTAATTATTTATTTGTTATCATAATTTCAGATTAATTATGTTCGTCTGATCACACCTGATAGAATAAGTGTCCAATAATGCATCTATTCAGTAAAATGGATATTAGTTTCTATTTAGCCAAGACTTATATATTGAGAAATATAATTTATATGTAAATATGTTTAATTATTTATTTAAAAAAATAAATTTTTATGTGTGAATCTATTATATATATGGCATCCTGCATTTTTATTACATAACTTTTCATTACATTTTACAAACAGAGGATTTTTAAAGTCTAGTGTCTTGGAAATCAGGAACAAAAATACATGAAAACATAAAAAATTATTCTAATCCACTTGTAAGGCTACATCATAAGTTCATCCTAAGTAAAAAAATCATTGCATCTAATAACCTGGAGACATACATCAAAGGAAAGGGTGAGCAGAAGGCTCAGTAAGGAAAACAAGTGCAACAGTTGACATGTGATCTTGAGCAATATTAATAAGACATGATAAAAATAATAAAGACATGAGAAATGGAAGAATAGAAATATCATGATAAAAAAACATAAATCATAACTTGAATATGTGGCTAAAACATTTCATTTAGACATTCATGAACATATCACCAAGGTTCATCCCCAAGGTGTCATAAAAATTACCAAGGTTATTCACCAAGGTATCGTGAAACTTGTCATCTCTAGAGATTAATTCTTTACCCAATGCATTGGAGTGCTATCAAGACGCACCCTTAATATATCTTTATTTTCATTTGAGTCACATATATCATAATCAAAAATTTCATAAATAACCAATAGATAATAAAAGAAATGGGTTTCATTTCAAAATCATGACGTTTTAAAAGTTCATAAAAAACTTGATTGTTGTGTCATTTATAACTCATTGAAAGGGAGTGAGGGTTATATGTATGTCAATTCCAGAATCAAATATATCATTTTTTGTGTATTTATGAACACCCATATAAACGAAATACGTCTGGGTATTCACATAAATAAAACAAGAATATTTCTTGATAGAAAGAGAAGGAAATTTTGAGATGAAATTTCTGCAGCATAACGGCTATATAACGTGGTTTTAGAAAACATTGAAAAGAGAGGGGACAAGAGTCACCCACTCATAAATAACTCATTATATAGTAGGGGTACAGGATAAACATAAATAAGATCATTGTATGGATATTTGAAGGAAATACCATATGAAAATGAAACTCGAAGGAAAAGAGAAGATGTGATTTCTTTTACAAAAATTTCGGCAGCCTAACGGCATCACTTAAAAATTCAAAAAATAAATTGATGAGTGGAAAGGGTCTCCATTCATTTGGACATGAAATGTACAGTAGTAGGTATATAGAAGAACAAACTCCCACTTAATAAAATGGAAACTAGAAGACATAACATAAAGGAAGTCATGACTTAAAAGAGGAGGGTGAAAGGATCTCTTACCTTGAAGAGTAACTTCAAAAGCTTGAAGGTAGGGACCTTGGGAGGCTCGAGGGAACCTTTGGAGGACTCCTTGGGAGGTAAAAAGACTAGAACTTCATTGAGGAGGATTTTGGAATGAAATGAATGAGGGAATGGTTTGGTATTTATAGGGAAAGTGAGGGAATAAATTATTAATTTCCAAGGGACACCTCATCGGTGGTATTGGAAAAACCATGGGTTTTCTCATGGTATTTTCCCATGGTATTGGACACTTGGGACACCTCATAACATATATTACTATTAAAAAGTATAACAGATTATTTACATCATGATTACATCATCAATGATGTCATTAAACACCCGAAACTCAAAACTGTATTTTTATTATTCACCAAAAAATTGATTGTTTCAGAAAAATCCCAAAAATTCACTGTAACCTAATATCGATGCTCTGAATTCAAAAATGAAATCCATTTTATGAAAATAATTTTCTAAATATTTTTAATTTAATTTTTAAATAAAATCATTATTTATTCCAAAAATAAAACTTTAAAACTATAACTCATTTTGTAACACCTTAAGAAAGTAATCAAGGTCCCATAAAATTATCGTATAACCATAAGATAATAAAGTAACAATTTATGATTAAATTTTATAAAAATACATTTCCATTTTAAATTATTAAATTAATTATAAAATTGTAAATATATATTTATGACATACAAAAGTGTCAAAACTTAAACTATGATCATTTTTACACTTTTAAGATGTCTAAAATGTTTTTATACATTCATGGGTGAAGTTTCTATTTTTTTGGTCAATTTACTATTCATCACTATTCATACAAGTATGTTACTATTCAAACATTACTATTCACTCAAAATTAAGTTGATCTTATTAGACTCTAAATTTCTTAATGAACACAACTGTAGAATGTCATTTTTTGAAAATCAATTCACATTATTAATTATTTAAAGAATACAAAAATATTTAAAATACACCTTTTTTCCAAAATTCATCAATAAAATGGAACTTCTATAAATTCATCCTATATTTATCCAAACATTTTCCTGAATGGACCAAAAGCCTTCTTTTTTATTGATTTTTGATAACCCCCTTTCAAGGGATGAGGGGGAACCCTTACAAGGCCCATAGGATCAGAGATTACATGGCCCGTAGGCTTAGGAGATTACATGACCCGAAGGTCTTAGGAAATTCAACCAGACTATCTACAAAGAACTGCCCCTCCCCAGCATTTACATCGTGATAGTAGCTCTCCACCTTCGCATGGTCGTCTGGCTAGGCTTCCCGTGCAAGCACAGGCTGGTCCCAATGAAATAGTCATACCCTCTCATTCTGACAATCCATTTGGCTCTACTCTGGTGAGTGAACCTACTCTGAATCCTCTTCTAGGGCTTCTCCTTTTTTGTAGAGTCTGTTTGGGGCAACTGCATGTGTCCTGAAGGCCTTGAGGTGGCCTGAAGGCCTTAAAGGTGGCCTGAAATCCCTACTGACCTGAAGGCCTGGGTGGCCCAAAAGCCTTAAGGACTCCAAGACCAAACTGATGGCCCAAGGTGAATAGTTCCAACTATTACAGTACCGAATAGTATCTGCTATAGTAACTACTACAGTGCCTGCTACAGTACCCGCACAGTGTATAGTCTGTTATAGTACATGCTACAATACTGCTACAGTACCCCCAGAAATATGTCTCTACCTGGTTTTTGAACCTAGGTCTCATGGATGCACTTAAGGATACCTCACCAACCGGGTTGAGGCTCATGTGCTTATCCGGACATTTGAAATTCACAAATTTTACCATAATAAGAAGTAAAAAATTTATTTATACGGAAGGATTACATAATGCAACTAAGTCTTCATTACATATCCCCTTATAACACCTGCATAGGACCTAAGTATAAGGTGTGCTATGGTGATAGAATCTTGGGGTGGCTCGGACAATATTGCCCGATTGGTGATTTCTATCAGCTTAAACTTCTCCCTTAGGCGATTCTATTCAAGTTTCACATGTTGAAGTTTGGCTTGGGATTGGTCTAGAGTAAAGACCAGTGATGTTACCTCCTTCCCAAGCTCCGACATATGGGATTCATATGGCCCGAGTCTACTAGATGATGTCATCGACTCTTCTTTCTATAATAATTAACCAAGATCACTTGTATTTATAAGAAATAATCACAACATTAAGAGTTTAGTTTCCAACAGTCATATTGACCAACGGTTATATAATAGTTGAAACCCAATGGTATTACTTCATTAATTAAAGGATATAGTTTTGTGGAGTATAAAATGAAATAACACACAAATTTAGGAAACAAAAATTATTCAAAAGTTCAGGTCGTTACATTCTTCCCCCCTTAAGAAATTTCGTCCCCGAAATTTTTACTCGTACCCTCCAAAGAGAAAAGGTGTGGGTACTTCTGCCTCATAGACTCCTCCAGATCCCATGTGGCTTCTTCGCATTTGTGGTTCCTGCACAACACCTTAACAAGGTGGGTAGTCTTGTTGTGTAGAACCTTGTCTCTATGATCCAAGATCTCCACCGGTTGCTCCTTATAAGAGAGGTCATGTTCCAATTGTACCACCTCTGGGTTTAGTACATGTAAAAGGTCAGGTATGTACTTCCTCAAGAGGGATACGTGGAAGAAATCATGAACTTGTGATAGATTTGGAGGAAGTGCAAGCTGATAGGTCACTTCTCCCACACAATCAAGGATTTCATAGGTGTCAATGTACCTAGGGTTGAGCTTCCCTTTCTTCCCAAACCTCATGACTCTCTTCCAAGGTGAAATTAGAAGAAATACCTTGTCACCAACATCAAACTCCAAGTCCCTTCGACGGTTGTTGACATAGCTCTTTTGCCGACTCTGAGCAGCCTTAATGTTTTGCTGGATGGTGTGGACTTTTTCTGTCATCTCTTGTACAAGATCAGGCCCAAGAATATTTCTCTCACCAGCTTCATCCCAACAAGTAGGAGTTCCACATCACTACCCATATAGAGCTTTATAGGGTTCCATTTGAATCACTAGTGGAAAAATTGTTTTTAACGTTGGTAGTTTAACATCGGTTCTAAGAGACCGATGTTAAAAGACCCTTTTTGGCATTGGTTTTACAAAAAAATGAAACCAAATATCAAAATAAAAGTTTTAGATAATTTCTCAAGATTCAATTTGACAGGTTGTGGAGTGAAAACGGACTTACGGATCAAAAGTTATAGACATTGGAAGTTGGATATTATATGATTTTATTTTTGGCGTCGGTTTTTTTCAATAATCGAAGTTAAAAGATCCTTTTTGGCGTCTGTTTTACAAAAAACCGACGCCAAATATCAAAATAAAAGTTTTAGATAATTTCCCAAGATTCAATTTGACAGGTCTTAAAGCTAAAACAGACTTACAGATCAAAAGTTATGGGCGTCGTAAGTTGGAGATTATATGATTTGATTTTTGGCGTCGGTTTTTTTCAATAACCGACGTTAAAAGACCCTTTTTTGCGTCGATTTTACAAAAAACCGACGCCAAAAATCAAAATAAAAGTTTTAGATAATTTCCCACGCTTCAATTTAACAGGTCGTGGAGTGAAAACGGACTTACGGATCAAAAGTTATGGACGCTGGAAGTTGAAGATTATATGACTTGATTTTTGGCGTCGGTTTTTTTAATAACCGACATTAAAAGACACTTTTTGGCGTCGGTTTTACAAAAAAACCGATGCCAAAGATCAAAATAAAAGTTTTAGATAATTTCCCAAGATTCAATTTGACAGGTCGTGGAGCAAAAACGGACTTATGGATCAAAAGTTATGGATGTTGGAAGTTGAAGATTATCTGACTTGATTTTTGGCGTCGGTTTTTTTAATAAACGACTTTAAAAGACCCTCTTTGGAGTCGGTTTTACAAAAAACCGATGACAAAGATAAAAATAAAAGTTTTATATAATTTCCCAAGCTTCAATTTGATATTCGTGGAGTGAAAATGGACTTACAGATCAAAAGTTATGGATGTTGGAAGTTGAAGATTATATGACTTGATTTTTGGCGTCGGTTTTTTTCAATAACCGACATTAAAAGACACTTTTTGGCGTCAGTTTTACAAATAACCGATGTTAAAAGTCACTTTTTTGCATCATTTTTTTAAAAACTGATGTTAATACCCCAACATGAGAATATTTTTAGCATCGGTTATATATTTAACCGATGTTAAAAGTAAAATTTCAAATACGCGGCTTCAATATTTCAATTTTTTCCCAACGCGCATTCCTATTTTCAAAATCCCGCTCAAATTTTATTGAATCGCCACTGTAGAAATTTTCATTTACACTATATAAAATATCATCCTATTTCTTTCAAAAATTTTGACATCTTCGATACAATCAATATTTCAAATATTCTTCAATCGACGATTTATACAAGGTATTTATTTTCCTCATTTAATTTCATTATTATTGTTTTCCTTATTACTAAAATTCTTATTATTTTTATAATGATGATGAAGTATTCTTCTAATTGAGATACAAAAATAAAACTTCTGCATAAGATTCATTAGTTTTTGAGAATATTTTTGTATCACTCACTATTTTCATTTCCGCGTGAGTTCTCCCTTAAAACGAAGTGAAATAATGATAAACAACATATCGATTCAAATGGCCCAATAAAAGAATTAAAGTTAGTTTCAATCATTAATTATATTTTTTTGTTCATTTGGCATATACATTTTGGTTCTTTTTTCATGTATTCTTCGAAGAAAGTTGTATCGATCGACCCATAAAGAGGTACAACTTACGGAGACCATGACTTTTGATCCGTAAGTCCGTTTTAGCTCCATAACCAGTCAAATCGAAGCATGGGAAACGATTTATATTCCAATATTCCGATTTTAGAGGTTTTGATGTCGGTTTTTTTAAAAACAAACGTGGAAAATATTTTTTTTAGAAAACATATTTTTCGCGCCGGTTTATATCAAAAACAGACGTCAAAATTCATGTAGAATCCAGATTTAGACGTCGGTTTTCTAAAAAACCGATGCCAATGACCCCTGAGGTCATGAATTTCGGCATCGGTTTAAAAAAAACTGACGCCAAAGACCCCCGAGGCCCTGAAATTTGGCATCGGTTTTTATATAAAACGACGCCAAAGACCCGTGCGGCGAAGATTTTTGACGTCGGTTTATAAAAACCGATGTTGAAACATATATTTTTTACGTCGCCTTTATTGACGTCGGTTAAAACCGATGTGGAAATACATTTTTCCACTAGTGAATGCTTGAGTGGAAGCTGTTGTTGTAAGAGAACTCAACTAAAGGGAGATGTTGATCCCAACCACCTTTAAATTCCATTGAGCATGTTCTCAACATGTCCTCGAGTGTTTGAATAGTCCTTTCATATTGGCCATCAGTTTGGGGGTGATAGGACGTACTGAAATTCAATTCAGTGCTCAGAGCATGTTGAAGACTTCTCCAGAATTTTGATGTGAACCTTGGATCACGATCAGATACGATAGAAAGTGGAACTCCAAGCAGCCTTACCACTTCCTTCACGTAAATCCTGGCAAGTTGATCAAGAGATAAATCTTCTCGGATAGAGATAAAATGGGCAGTCTTGGTGAGACGGTCCACAATAACCCATATCACATTATTTTCTTTGGAAGTTCTCATGAGACCAATGATGAAGTCTATAGTGATATTTTCCCACTTCCATGCTGGTGTGAGTAGTGGTTGCAATACCCCTTTATGAATTTGTCACTCTACCTTCACTTGATGACATACCAGGCACCTTGAAGTGTAGTCAGAAATCTCCCTTTTCATATTATCCCACCAATAATGATCACGAAGGTCCCTATATATTTTTGTGCTCCCAATATGTATAGAGAAAGTAGAGATATGAGATTTATCCATCATCACCTTCTTTATTTCTGGAATAGATGAAACACATAGTCTTGTACAAAATTTCAATACACCTTCTTGATCAATATTGAACTCAGGAAACTTTTCATCCTTTACAGCCTCAAACTTCTTCTGTAATAAAGGATCATATTTCTGAGATTTCTTGATCTTCTCTAGTAATGACAGTTGAGAAATCATTTGGGTTGGGGTTGATGATGTATCTTCCCTTATAATTCCCATGTCCAGCTTTACTAGGTCATTGATCAAAGGATCTTTTTGAATCATCATCATGGAAAAAACAACTAGGTCTTTCCTGCTTAATGCATCAGCAACTTCGTTTGCTCTTCCAGGATGATAATGAATTGAACAATCATAGTTTTTAAGAAGTTAAAACCATCTCCTTTGTCTCATGTTCAATTCCTTTTGTGTGAAAATATACTTCAAACTTTGATGGTCTGTGTATATATCACATTTCTCCTCATAAAGATAGTTCCTCCATATCTTCAGAGAAAAAACGACCGCAGCTAGCTCTAGATCATGCATAGGATAGTTCTACTCATAAGTCTTCAACTGTCGATATGCATAAGCAATGACGTTTTCATTTTGTATGAGGATGCACCCAAGACCTTTCATAGATGCATCTCTAAAAATAAAGAATTCTTCTCCACATGAGGGCAGAGTTAACACGGGTGTAGTAACCAGTCTCTTCTTCAGCTCTTGGAAACTTTCCTCGCACTCCTTTGTCCAGATGAACTTGACCCCTTTTCGAGTTAACTTGGTTAATGGATTAGAAAGTCGTGAAAATTTTTTCACAAACCTCCTATAATATCCGGCTAAACCAAGAAAACTACGAATCTCAGTTATTGTTGTAGGCTGAGGCCACTCCTCTACAACTTTTGTCTTTGTAGAGTCAACTGTGATTCCTTCATTGGTAACAATGTGCCCCAAGAAAGAAACTTGTTGTAACCAGAATTCACATTTGCTAAACTTCCCAAAAAGTCTCTCATTCCGTATAGTTTTCAAAATAACCCTTAGATGATCCTCATGCTCCTCACGACTTTTGGAATATATCAGAATATAATCAATAAAAACTACCATAAAATTATCAAGGTAGTCCTTAAAGACTCTATTCATCAAATCCATAAAAATAGCAGGTGCATTAGTCAGTCCAAAAGTCATAAAAACAAACTCATAATGCTCATATCTTGATCGGAAGGCAGTTTTTGGAATATCTTCTTTATTCACCCTCAATTAATGATAACCAGATCGAAGATCAATCTTAGAGAAGAATTGAGCCCCACAAAGTTGGTCAAATAAGTCATCAATTCTTAGAAGAGGTTATTTGTTCTTTACTATGATCTCATTTAGTTCTCTATAATCAATTCATAGCCGCATTGATCCATCCTTCTTCTTTACAAAGAGAATGGGTGCTCCCCAAAGAGACACACTCGGTCGGATAAACCCCTTCTTCAAAAGATCTTGGAGTTGTTTCTTTAATTCCTCCAGCTCCACATTTTCCATCCTATACGGGGTCTTTAATATTGGATGAGATCCAGGTACGAGTTCAATAGAGAACTCTACCTCTCTTTCTGGGGGAGGTCTAGGAAACTCCTCAGGAAATACGTCAACATATTCCTGGATGATGGGGACATTTTCTATCCTAAAACTCTCATTACCTTCTTCTTATTCACCAATCATCTCCATAAAAAAGGATATGTGAGGTTTTTCTAGACAAATATCAGGTTGAGATATCTCTCCTTGGAAGATAACTGTAGGTTCTCCATTCAAGACTACTGAGATTTCCTTGCTTCTACATTTGATCTTAGCATTATACTTTGAGAGCCAGTCCATCCCTGGTATAATGTCGAATTCCAGCATGGGAATGACTACTAGATTTGCGATAAGATTGTTCTCACTAAAGTAAATACTAGAGTTTCTAAACACTGACGATGCTTGGATAATCCCACCAGGAGTCTTGACTGATAACTCTATTTTTATCAAGTCGGGGGTTGGTTCTAAATTCTTTACAAACTTGGAGGAAATAAAGAAATGTGTAGAACCAGTATCAAACAAAGTACTTGCTAGCTTTGAGAGGACAACAAGATTACCTGCTACCACATCATTCGGAGCTTCAACTTTAGTTGTCGTGATAGAAAAAGCACGACCTTGCTCCCTTGGCCTTTGTTGAGGCTGATGGTGGTTCCCCTCTACTGCCCTCAGATTTGGACAGTGATTGGCAAAGTGCCCAAGTTGTCCACACTTAAAGAACTGGACTTCAGGTAGGGCCTTCACCATCTTCCCCTTGTCTTTAGTGTTTGGAAGTTGAGGTTTCACCTCACTACGACAATTCCTCACAATATGGCCTTTCTTCCACACTTGTAGCATTTTCTGCTCCCGAGCAGGCAATTCCCCAAATGCTTCTTCCCACATTTATTACACATGGGACGTTGCACTTGCTTGTCTTCTCTTCCCTGATCAAAGGTCTTCCCTAAGCTGGTCTCCATCGATCTCTTCTTGTTATTAGATTTATGAGACCACTGTGTCTCACCAAACTCCATCTCGACTTTCATCGCACTCTGAATGATCTCCTCATAGCTATCATAGTCTCAGTTGGCTAGATTCTCCCATAGATGAGGTCTCAGTCCACCGAAGAATCTATCAACCTTACTATTTGGATCCATGAAAAAGCTATAGGTGTAACGTGAAAGCCTTGTGAAGTTCATCTCGTAGCTTCCCACATATTCATTCTCCTTCTGCTTCAGCTCGAGAAACTCCTTCTCCATTCTTGTTCTCATCGATCGAGGGAAATACTTATTGAAGAATATCCCTCTGAACTCTTCCCACTCCATAGATTCAACTTCCACTCTTGGCCTTGTGTTTTTAATCAGTTCCCACCACTGATCAGCTTCTCCCTCTAAGAGATAGACAGCCAGGGTAACCTTCTCTTGTTCAGAACATCGGAGCACAGAAAAGATGTTCTCGATAGAGCTAATCCACTGTTTAGCAATCAATGGTTCGGTAGATCCACTAAAGGTTGGTGGCCATTGATGCATAAAGGATTCAATAGAAATTTGTTCCTTGTGCAGTGAGATCGGTCTCTTAGCTTGATTCAAGTTATTTCTCATAACTTGAGTCAGTTGATTCATCATTCGCATGAAAGTTTCCATTCCGGCTTCCATCGGAGGGTCGTCAGCGCATGGTCCATTGCGGTCACCATTTTCATGGTTCCTCCTATTTCCTGCCATTTTCTAAAAGAATAAAACCTTAGTAAAAAACTTATTTCATTTACGAATCTTTTAACTATAAAGGATTTTATGCCTTAAAACTTCTTTAAACAATTACATTTCTCTATAAATCCTTCATAATGATTCATAAAAAGCTTATGATTAACCAAACATATCTCCCGGGAGTGTCGTAATCAAGAGTGCAGTAAGACCCGTTGTCGTTCACTAGTTCTCATTCGAGTCTAGCCCAAAGCGGTGTTTTCGTTTTTTACCCCTATGTACATATGTGCCAGAGCCGCCTCTACCTGCTCGTATCCAGACAGAGATGTATTTTCTTGATAAACCACTTACTCAATACTCACCAAAATACTAGGAAGTTTTCCTATATTCAAAATTTTCTATAGAGTTCTTCCTAAATTTTTCATAGCCCAATTTCCATAAATAACTAAACTATCATTTGATACCAACTATGGAATCCTGCCTTTTTATTACATAACTTTTCATTACATTTTACAAATAGAGGATCTTTAAAGTCTAGTGTCTTGGAAATCAGGAACAAAAATACATGAAAACATAAAACATTCTTCTAATCCACTTGTAAGGCTTCATCATAAGTTTGTCCTAAGTAAAAAAATTAATGCATCTCATAACCTGGAGACATACATCAAAGAAAAGGGTGAGCAGAATGCTCAGTAAGGAAAATAAGTGCAACAGTTGACATGTGATCTTGAGCAATATTAATAAGAACATGATAAAAATCATAAAGGCATGAGCAATGGAAGAATATGAATATCATGATAAAAAGAACATGAATCATAACTTGAATATGTGGCTACAACATTTCATTTAGACATTCATGAACATATCACCAAGGTTCATCCTCAAGGTGTCATAAACATTACCAAGGTTACTCACTAAGGTATTGTGAAACTTGTTATCTCTAGAGATTAATTCTTTTCCCAATGCATTGGATCGCTATCAGGGCACACCCTTAATATTTCTTTATTTTCATGTGAGCCACATAGATCATAATCAAACATTTCATAAATAACCCATAGAGAATAAAAGAAATGGGTTTCATTTCAAAATCGTGACGTTTTAAAATTTCTTAAAAAACTTGATCGTTATGTCATTTATAACCCATTGAATGGGAGTGAGGGTTATATGTATGTCAATTCTAGAATCAAATATATCATTTTTTGTGTATTTATGAATACCCATATAAACAAAATAGGTCTAGGTATTCACATAAAAAAACAAGAATATTTCTTGAGAGAAAGAGAGAGAAATTTTGAGATGAAATTTCTGCAATATAACGACTATATAACGTGATTTTAGAAAACATTGAAAAGAGAGGGGACAAGAGTCACCCACTCATAAATAACTCATTATACAGCAGGGGTACAGAATAAAAATAAATAAGATCATTGTATGGATATTTGAAGGAAATACCATATAAAAATGAAACTCGAAGGAAAAGAGAAGATGCGATTTCTTTTACAAAAATTTCGGCAGCCTAACGGCGTCACTTAAAAATTCAGAAAATAAATTGATGAGAGTGGAAAGGGTCTCCATTCATTTGGACATGAAATGGATAGTAGTAGGTATATAGAAGAACAAACCCCCACATAATAAAATGGAAACTGGAAGACATAACATAAAGGAAGTCATGACTTAAAAGGGGAGGGTGAAAGGATCCCTTACCTTGAAGAGTAACTTCGAAAGCTTGAAGGTCGGGACCTTGGTAGGCTTGAGGGTACCTTTGGAGGACTCCTTGGGAGGTAAAAAGACTAGAACTTCATTGAATAGGATTTTAGAATGAAATGAATGAGAGAATGGTTTTGTATTTATAGGAAAAGTGAGGGAATAAATTATTGATTTCCAAGGGACACCTCATCGGTGGTATTGGCAAAACCATGGGCTTTCCCATGGTATTTGCCCATGGTATTGGCCACTTGGGACACCTCATAACATATCTTACTATTCAAAAGTCGAACAGATTATTTACATCATGATTACATCATCAATAATGCCATTAAACACCTGAAACTCAAAACTGTATTTTTACTATTCACTGAAAAATCAATTGTTTCAGAAAAATCCCAAAAATTCACTCTAACATAATATCGATGCTCTGAATTTAAAAATGAACTCCATTTTATGAAAATAATTTTATAAATATTTTTAATTTAATTTTTAAATAAAATCATTATTTATTCCAAAAATACAACTTCAAAACTGTAACTCATTTTGTAACACCTTAAGAAAGTAATCAAGGTCCCATAAAATTATCATATAACCATAAGATAATAAAGTAACAATTTATGATTAAATTTTATGAAAATACATTTCCATTTTAAATTATTAAATTAATTATAAAATTGTAAATAAAATATTTATGACATACAAAAATACCAAAACTTAAACTATGATCATTTTTTCACTTTTAAGATGTCTAAAATGTTTTTATACATTTATGGGTGAAGTTTCTATTTTTTTGGTCGATTTACTATTCATTACTATTCGTTACTATTCATATGGGTATGTTACTATTCAACCATTATTATTCACTAAAAATTAAGTTGATCTTATTAAACTCTAAATTTCTTACTGAACACAACTGTAGAAGACCATTTTTTGAAAATCAATTCACATTATTAATTATTTAAAGAATACAAAAATATTTAAAAGACCCTTTTTTTCCAAAATTCATCAATAAAATGGAACTTCTATAAATCCATCCTATATTTATCCGGACATTTGAAATTCACAAATTTTACCATAATAAGAAGTAAAAATTTTATTTATACAAAAGGATTACATAACATAACTAAGTCTTCGTTACATAGCCCCTTATAACACCTGCATAGGACCTAAGTGTAAGGTGTTCTATGGTGATAGAATCTTGGGGTGGCTCAGACAACATTGTCCGAGTGGTGATTTCTATCATCTTCAACCTCCCTTAGGCGATTCCGTTCAAGCTTCACATGTTGAAGTTCGGCTTGGGCTTGGTCCAGAGCAAAGCCTAGTGATACTACCTCCTTCCCAAGCTCCGACATATGGGCTTCATATGGCCCGAGTCTACTGGATGATGTCATCAAATCTTCTTTCTATAATAATTAACCAAGATCACTTGTATTTATAAGCAATAATCACAACATTAAGAGTTTAGT
The DNA here is from genome assembly GCA_963277665.1 of Viscum album. Classification (NCBI taxonomy): domain Eukaryota; kingdom Viridiplantae; phylum Streptophyta; class Magnoliopsida; order Santalales; family Viscaceae; genus Viscum; species Viscum album. Next base: position 633,129,492 of record OY728146.1, on the reverse strand, counting down.
TTCCAACGGTCATATTGACCAATGATCATATAATAGTTAAAACCTAATGGTGTCACTTCATTAATTAAAGGATATAGTTTTGTAGAGTATAAAATGAAATAACACACAAATTTAGGAAACAAAAATTATTCAAAAGTTCGGGTCGTTACAATATATCTATTATATATTCTAAAGCTGAGTACCACCAGCTACACGTGTCACCTCTACAATGATCCATGCCTCCAAAACACGCATTTCCTTTCATTCCTCCCACCCCCGCATCTCATTCACATTCGCCAATTCCTCCAAAATCGAAACCACCCACCCATTGGTTCCTCGACCTAGGGTTTTCGACTCCGCATGCAGGTATGTCTCCCTCGTCGGCTACCCTCTCCACTTCCTCCATCTCGGCTTCCGCCTGCTCGACCTTTGTACACCGCCCTTCGTTTCCCCGTCTCCAGCACTCCTGGTTCCTCGTCCCCGTCTTTGCTTGTTCCCCGTATCTGGCCTCAGCTCCGTCTCCATTCATTGCACCCCATCTTCGTCTCCATTCATCGCAACCCCTCTTCCATTCTGCATCTGCTTCTAACTTCAGGTATGCAGTCATTTATTCCCGGTGACTCTTTCTCATCACCCAAAAACTGTATTTCTCCCTCAAAAGCTCGCGCAAACCTGATTGTCTCCCTCTGCCGCTCGTGTTTTCCCTCTGCACCTTCTAAGGTTTCCGCCAGTCACGTTCTCCCTCTACCGCTTGTGTTTTCCCTATGCACCTTCTATAGTTTTCTCCGCTCGCGTTCTCCCTCTGTCGCTCGTGTTTTCGCCTTCGTCTCAGCCTCTGCTTCACCTCCATCCTCCTTGCCTGCTCCATCTGCTCCATCCCCACCTCCGCCTCCCCCACACCTTCTACAATTTCAGACTCCGCCATCGGCTGGTGATTTTCGTCGCCTTTATCCATTGTAACCCTGCATTTACACTATTGTAACCTCAACGCACCACTAAACCACCTCAGGCTCTTGATTTCAGATCCCTCCAGCTACAGTAACCCCTAAATTTTTATTATTGTTACCCTCAATCCCTGCATATTGTAAACAAATTTCTTCACCCACAACCTTCAATGCAGGGGGGGGTTTCCAAAGACTGAGATCAACTGATATTGGATTGGTTGTTGCTGACTGTAGAACATCTGATGAGGTACCTAGCACTAGTCAAGAGGAATTTCTTCTTTCTGACTACATAGTGCCCTCTACATTGATTGAAGATGACGTTGGGGCCTCTAGGTTCTCCAGTGGATCGAGCTTGGAGTTGATCACACTGGACATGCTTTATAAAATGCCTCAATGAACTCAGGTTGGGAACCCAGTTTTTGTCATTGTATAAATGTTTCCATTCACTATTGTCCTGTTGTGCACTTTTAATATTTCCAATACACAATAGATGTGCTTCCAGTTAGTATGTTATGTTCATTATTTGTTCATGGTTGGAATGTTGTGTCCATTGTTAGTATATTGTGTTCACTATTAATAGGTTAAATTCACTGCAAATTGATTCCACTATATATGTGTTTCTATTCACTTTCAGAATATTGTATTCACTGTTAGTTTGTTCATTGTTAATATGTTGTGTTTCTACTACATATGTGTTTCCAGCTTTATATGTGTTCTAACAGTTCATGCTCATAGGATATGTAGTTTTCAATGTGTTTTCAAACATAGCATAGAGCCAAAATTTTCCTAATTACCTTACACTGTTAGTTGTATTTTTATATTCTTACTTATATGACCTAAATCAGTGTGTGTGCCTCTTCCATTTTTCTTTGTAGTGATGGATAAGATGAAGCGTATTCATTTCAATTGATAATGCTTTGGCGGAAGAAAAAAAGGATCCAATACATTCACTGCAAATTGATTCCACTATATATGTGTTTCTATTCACTTTCTGAATATTGTATTCATTATTAGTTTGTTCATTGTTAATATGTTGTGTTTGTACTACATATGTGTTTCCAACTTTATATATGTTCTAACAGTTCATGCTCATAGGATATGCAGTTTTCAATGTGTTTACAAACATAACATAGAGCCAAAATTTCCCTAATTATCTTACACTATTAATTGTATTTTTATATTCTTACTTATATGAGCTAACTCAGTGTGTGTGCCTATTCCCTTTTTCTTTGCAGCGATGGATAAGATGAAGTGTATTCATTTCAATTGATAATGCTTTGGGGGATGAAAAAAAGGATTTGATACCATATTATCTCTCAAGCTACATAACTTCTATGAAGCGGGTAAATTACATTTTAACATTACTATATATTATACATACATGTGTTAGGCCAAAGGGTTTTTTTTGAGTTGATGCAGATGTAATGTGAAATGAGGTATTTTGCATGGGCACCACTGGATAATTGTGTGTGACTAGCTATATACACCTCCAGGTTTCGTCTATGTTTTGTTGGTTGATACAGATTCATGAGATTATGTTAACAACTTTCATGTGGGTGTATTGTTTCCCTTCATTGTCGCTTATTGAAAAATCATAGGTACCTTGATTCTATATTTTCATGTTGTTGTATTGTTTCCCTTAATATGTTGTGTTTCTACTACATATGTGTTTCCAACTTTATATATGTTCTAACAGTTCATGCTCATAGGATATGCAGTTTTCAATGTGTTTTCAAACATAACATAGAGCCAAAATTTCCATAATTACCTTACACTGTTAATTGTATTTTTATTTTCTTACTTATATGACTTAAATCAGTGTGTGTGCCTCTTCCATTTTTCTTTGCAGTAATGGATAAGATGAAGCATATTAATTTCAATTGAGAATGCTTTGGGGGATGAAAAAAAAGGATCTGATACCATACTATCTCTCAAGCTACACCTCCAGGTTTGGTCTATATTTTGTGGGTCGATACAAATTCATGAGATTATGTTAACAACTTTCATGTGGGTGTATTGTTTCCCTTCATTGTCACTTATTGAAAAATCATAGGTACCTTGATTCTATATTTTCATGTTGTTGTATTGTTTCCCTTAATTGTATTTTTATATTCTACAAAAACTGCATCTATATTAACTAAATGAAGGGTTTTTTAAAATCTTTAACTAAATTTTTTCTCGGTACTTATGACTGCTTTTAATTGAAATATGAGGTATGAAATAGTGTTCTTTAGTCACAATGTCTGTGAATCACTTCAGGCAACATAATGCCTTTTGAATGTTGATAAAACTATGTTTCTTCATGTTCATTAATTTATTTTTTTATGCATTATGTATAGATTCTACACAGATGAATATGGTTTTGGTGGAAAAATGGATTGTTGAACCGTTGTCTGAAGATGGGTAACGATAACTGCAGTCGTGAATTCTAGAGATTTGCAGAGAAAGAAATGGGAGAACGAGATCATATATTTGTCAGACTTGTATTAACAATGGTGTTGGGTTTAACGGTGTACTTCAATCTTTGGTTTATAGGTTACACCATCTCCTCCAATGAAATGGATTTGATTCGATATTCAAGTGGTCGAGAATGCCACTAAGTGTCTGCAGGAGGTGATTGAGATGAAGCAGTCTTTAGAGAAGTTGGGGGATGTCGTGAGAGAAATGGAGGATCTTCAACTCCTACAGAAGGGGTATGTGGGGTTGCATTAGTGGGTGGAAGCAATGAGACGAGAGTTGGAGGCAGAGAAGCTGAAGTGCAGATTGGATGCAGGCATATTACCATAGTTGAAGGTTGGATCAAAGTGCATATATATTTATTTGGTTTACTTTAATGATTTGAAATAACAGTGAATACAATAGATCTCTAGAGGACGGGATGATATAATTTCAGTAGGTTGGTATTTTTCTCTCTGTGTTTAATCAGTGTCATCTCCTTTAATTTATAGCATAGTAACTGCATTTATATATCACTTGATGATTGTTGTGGAGTGCATGTACAATAAGGATCTATTGCCATTTTATATCAACATTTGTTTCTTAACCATCTACTTGAACATATTTTCAAATGAACCATTGATCATCTCAACTAATGATGGTTTGTTGTCTCTGGCTTAATAGAATATACTTCTGATTGCTACTAGGATGATCATGGAGCTATTATAGCTACAGATTATTTCTTAAGCCCTTGAAATCCACTCGTATAAAGCTTTCATGTGAAATATGTTGCAACAAATCCACCTGTAGACCAAATCTTCCATCTTGGGTGCAACAATAGCCCTAACTTTAAGCATCGTCGAGCATTGTGTTCCACGAAGCTACTGTACCACTAATTTTATCTGTTGGGGAGTCCATGACACTTCAGTGGAGACCAATGAAGTGTCAGTGTTGTAGCCTTTGGGTTGGGATCAATCCTTTGCATGCATGGTGCTCGGCTGATGGTCAAGGTGATGTCAGACCCTTCACCTCTATTTACTTCAGCCTCACCCAGCCTGCTTATCCAACCCTTAGATTTCATTATTTTTAATTGCATGAAAATCATTCCAACATTAAATATTATAATAATCATAATTTAGTTAATCCATTTGAATCATGTTTTCATTTATGCAATTGATTTCTCCATCATGAATGTCTAATATAAATTTCTATTTCTTATTAATTCAACTAAATATTTACTACTATGTTTATGATTTCTCAACAATTTCCCAAACTTCTATTCCATTATTATGTACCACTCATTTGTTTTTTAAATATATTCAATATTAATATGAATTATTAAGTTCAAAAAATGGTATTCTATTAATGAAAATAAGAATTATTTTATAGCGTCGTGTGAATGCACGAATGAAGTACTAGTATATAAAAAATATGTATATATTGTTATATATTTGATTATAAATAACAGTACATTGAAAAAAAATAAGATTTCAAAGCCATAATATCAATATAAATGTAATCTCGGAGAATAAATTCAATCCCCACTGAAAAAGGACAAAAAGACCCCCTTAAACGATGATGAAATTTCATCGAATATTAAAAAAATTTGAATATACCGACTAAAAAATCAGTTTTTTGAGGCCTTTTGAGCCTCTTTTGACCTCAAAAAATATGACAGAAGGTTTCTCTATGTTACCAGTGCGTAGAGTTCATCACAAACTTCAATTTGATATGTGATAGAGTTCAAACGGAAACTCAGATTAAAAGTTATGGTTGTATGAAGTTTAAGTTACATTTTCAACTTATTTTAGATCTTTTATTAATTTTTTAATTTTTTGTGTCTTCAAATTGTTATTAAATGGTTATTACTTGATAATAATTAACAAATTATTAATTAATAATATTTTTTAAAATATTTTATAATTCATTTTCACTAAATATCTTATATATTAAGTGTAAATGTCTATTTATACTTATCTAAAACATATTTAAAATATATATATTATATTTATATCCATATAAATATATTTATACATTAATATATTATATTTAATGTTTTTTTTGAAAATATACCCTTTATCAGTACTAGTAAAAAAAGCACTAATAAAGATCTCATTTATTATCGTTACTAAAAAAACACTGATAAAAGGGGTCTCTTTATCAGCGCTAAAAAAAACACTGATAAAGGAATGCTTTTAACAATTCTTTTTTTAGCGCTATTAAAAGTATCATTTATCAGCGCTTTTTTTAACGTAGTTGTGAAAACCCGTTATTGTGGTAGTTATCATTTTAAATAATCATAAAAGTATTCTCATTATAAAGCTTCACCTCACTTTCCAACATAGGATTCCAAAAGTATTCTTTTAAAAACAAAGATAAAAACATTTTTTAAATATTTTTAAAAAGCTTTAAAATCCAACATTTTAATTGCATATTATAAAATTTGCACCATCGACGGCTCTGATTGGGTTGCTATACTTGAATATTTGCATTGGACTCGATGTTTGGATCTTGCACCATGTTAAAGTTTACAGTTTTGGGTCAGGTAAGGTTTAAAGCCATGAATTTAGGGATCTTTATTGCTACATTAGAACTGATTTTAGAATCCAACAAAGTTTACATCAATTCAAACCTGCATGGTTACCTGTATGGGCGTAGCTTAGTGGTTATGCCTTTGAAGGGTCTCGTGGAGGATCGAGTCTCCCCGAATACTTGTAGCTGCAGTAGTTTATTTATAATCCCCCTCCCCGAACTGTTGTAAAAACCTTCAAGGTTAAGAGAAGTAATTATATCATAATAAGGCGGTTGAAACATCAACATTCAGGTTATTCATTTTATTAAATGGTTGTTTTTGTACAACACACGCAAGGAAACAAACGCGCCAGGGGACTCGACCCCGCGACGCACGGCCCAAACCCCAATCCCCTGCGCCACCCCGACCGCTTGCGGGGGGGGGGGGGGGGGGGGCTCATGTTATTCATTTTATTGATCATAAATATCAAATGATAAAAAGGAAACCATGTTTCAAACATAATTTCCGAGCAAAAGGAAACCATGTTTCAAACATAATTTCCGAGCAAAAAACAAACACAACAGACATTTCCATTCTGTTTGGTGGCACTAATCATCAACTGAGACTGGCTGCATATCTTCAGCCTCCTTCCTCAAATCTTGGAACAGCACCGATGACAGATACCGCTCCCCAAAACTGGGATGAACCGTCTGAAATCCAAACCGCCATCCATAATTAACAATCATGATAATTGACCGAACAACCGATAGGTCGGTAAGAAATTTGCACCACAATAAGTTTGCCTCGGTTCTCCGGCCTCCGAGCGAGTCTGAGAGCTGCCACTGTATTTGCTCCAGATGATATCCCCACCTGAAAGTTTCCTTGTTGTCATTATCTCAATAACATTTGTCAAGAACGGTATCATTTACCATGAGTCCCTCCTTCACTGCTAATTCCCTTGCCATTTTTACTGCATCTTCACTAGTAACCTACATCATGAGCTTTGCACAATTAGCTAAAAAAAACAAAGTAATAACAGGAGGTGCATCTGTTAATCATTCACCTCCAAAACCTCTTCCATTACATCCATGTCCAGTATATCTGGCTTGAATCCAACCCCATTGCCTGTAATCTGATGGGGGCCTGTTTCAATTGGATAAAAGATGGGGGGAAATCATCAGACAATTCAGTTACTTCAGTTAGAAGTTCATTGTGTTGTATACCTGGTTTACCGCCGTTGAGGACATTGCTTTCCGCGGGCTCGAGTCCGTAGATCTAGCAAATATGAATGAGGAACAAACATGTTTCGATGATTTTCATCATGATAATCATAGGCCGGCAATCAAAGATTTATCCTTACTTTGACATCAGGATTTTGTGATTTGAGGTACCGACCAACTCCTGAGACAGTTCCTCCACTTCCTATCCCCATCACAAAGATGTCCACTTTCCCACAAGTATCCTCCCATATCTCAGGCCCTGTTGTCTCAAAATGCACCTGTTTTTTCCCTCCACTTTTGGGTCAACTAAATTTGACAAATAAAAAGAAAAAAACAAGCAACATTGTTGCACTTGGGCTATATTTGGTACAAAGAAACAGTGGTTTGGAAAAAGGAACCAGTTTGATAGTGGCACAGAGTCACTTTTATCATTTAAAGGAATCATACTTACTTTCAATTTGGGCTGAATGATTGTTCTTTTCTCAGAAAACATAATTGTTACTGATTTTATTTAATATGTTTCATCGTATCCTTTCCATGCATACTAGGGGTGTACACAATCCAAGCTGAGCATGAGCAACATCGTGCTTGAATTTGATGCTCGAACTCGGTACTTGAATTTGATGCTTGAACTCGATCGAGTTACTTGATTAGGCTCAATTAGACTTGATTAAAATAGATAATCATAAATTTTATTCTAAGCTTGAACTTGAGTTTCCATTCAACTAAATAAACAGATAGTGAAAAAACGATATATTAAAATATGCAATAATCGATTAGTCTTGCGAGCTACTCGATTAAAGTATTTGAATACTTGAACTTGGCTCGAGTTGAATTTGAGTATTCTTCGAACCGAGCCCAAGTAGCTTGCGAGTATCAGTGTATCACTCATACCAAACAAACTAGTGAATTACCCATCCTTCCTCAATCTCCCGCTCTCTCGCCTTAAGCTGACCTGTGTGTTGGCAGGGTTTGAAAATTGTTGAAGCATGAAAGCATTTGGGGTGGATTCCAAAAGCTCATAAGCCTTTCTGATAGTCCCTCCCATCCCCTTGGCCGGGTCGGTGAGGATCAAATCAGCTCCAAAAGCTCTCATCGTCACCCTCCTCTCCAAGCTCGTGTAGGAAGGCATGGTCAGGACCATCCTGTACCCCCTGATGGCCGCAATAAAAGCCATACTGATCCCCATGTTTCCTGATGTGGGTTCGATCAGCACAGTCTGGTGCGAAAACAATACAGTAAGGCAGATTAAATCACTAGTGTGTGGGTGAATAAATTCTACGCAGTTAGAGAAAACCTTTCCAGGAGTGATCAGGTGGTGGTTTTCTGCATCATTGAACATGGAGAGTGCTGGTCTGGTACGACAAAAGAGGTGATATGAATTGAATTAGGGTTGGGGAAGAACACTGGGAAAGGTGAATGGGTGAAATTGACCTGTCTTTGATGCTGGCAGTGGGCTGCATCATCTCCTGCTTCACAGCAATAAAACCCCCGCAGCCATGAGTCAGCTTGTTCAGATACACGAGAGGGGTCTTCCCTATGAGCTGATCACACAGAACATAACAGTGAAATTTATTGCAATTCATGAGAGGGAAAGGGGGAGAGGGAGAGAGATTGTGTACTTGGGAGACTTCCTTCTTGATGTGGGTAGCTGGGAAATCCTTGGGGAGATCTCTGAGTCGTTGGCAGAGGGACGGAGAATCAACAAGGGGTAGGGAGGATGAAAACCTGGATCCTGGGAGATTGGTGAAGCAGGCAATCGCTGATCTGCGGTTCAGTAGCCTGGCCATTTTGGACAGCGCAGATCGGAATTGGGGGGCTTTTGTCTATATATACACTCCTCACAGCCGCCCCAACCTTCTCCGGTTAAATGAATCTGCTTCCAAAAACGTTTAACGGGGAAAGTCGCACGTGGTCTTCGGCGGCTCTTGGGATTGGCCAACGGCCACGACTCTTGTAATGGCAATGGAGGACACTCGAGCACATTGGAGGACCTCAATTCATTAGGAAATTCAGAAAAACAGGATTCTTCATTGATATTTTTCTCATTTTATGATCTCGGATTAGGTCCTTGTTTTGGTCTTATATCGTTGTTATCCCTTTAAAATATCATATTGTCATTTAAGTATGTTTTCATTTCATCCCGACCCATGGGTTCGGTCGAGTTATCAAGTTTGAATATGATCGAGTAATTTTCTATATTTATATGTTGTATGATTTACTTTGTAATGTAGCTATTTTTCTTGAATCAACGTAATATGTATTCATTTCATTCTCAACCTTTTTTTTTGAAAAATGTGTTGGGTGCATATTTTTGTGGATTATTCGCTATTTTTGTCATTAATGTTGTGAGTGAGTACCCTAAACTTAACTCTTTTATGTAATTTGATTATCATTACATGTATACAGTTTGATATAAACATGTGTTTATTCTTATCATAATAGTGTTGATTCTTTTGCATCTAATGTTTCCATGGTAATATCCTTAGATTGTGCGTTGTATCAAAAGATCATAACAGTTCTTAGCTATAATGAGAACATCGTTATATTATGATTGTAATCTCAATCATATGTCATATGGTCTATTATACTGACAGGACACAGATGATGTCTGACTATCAGGTGCCGAGAGTTCATAAGCATTGATACTTCTTATCATAAAATCTGCACTTTGTGATCCCAAGTAGATGAGATCATGATGACAAACTCACCAATAAGAATATCACATGTTTCGGGTGTCATTAGTTGTTCCTATTTTTGAACATGTGTATTAAGAGAAATATCGTCTCAGGTCCACGTATGGATCTGAGCGTCAAGTACACGGTGGGATGACCCCCCCTGAAAAAATGGAAATGTGGCGCCCGATCTGCTTTTCAAGTAAATCAATTTTTAAAAAACAAATTTCTTAATTTGAAACAGTTGGACCATAATGTCATTCCTCATATGTAAACGATTTCAAAAAAAAACTATAACTATAAAATGTTTAATTAAAAATGTAATTATAAAATATTAATAACAAAGATAAACATAAAATATTCAATAATAGATAATATTATAAAATATTAATGATAAAGATAAATAAAAATCTGATACATTAGTTTATGTTCAGATATTTTTAAAATTTATAAAATAATTTTACACAAAATCAGATTTTTATTTGATTTATATATTTTAATTAAATGTTTTATATTTAATAACATTTTTGATTAAATAACATTTTGATAACAGTTTTTATGAAATATTAATAGTAAAGACATTTTTAATGTGTTAAATAATAAAGATAAATAAAAATATAATACATTGAAATTTGAATGGAAATTTTCAGTGCATGTTTTCACTATGAATATTAAATGAAAATGATTAGTGCAATATATGCATTTAAATTTGAATGGAACTTTGCACTAAAAGTTTATGGTTGAAATTTACACTAAAAGTTTCTAGTGTAAACTTTCAATGTAATTTTTTTTTATAAAAATTTAGATTTTTTATTTATGTATTAATATATCTACATCGTAATTTTAAGGGAATATTTGAGTTGGAAATTTTCAATGGAAGTTTGCATTGAAAATTTTTAGTGGAAGTTTACACTGTAAATTTATAGTAGGAGTTTGCACTACAACTTTTTAGTGGAAGTTTGCACTGGAATTTTCTATAGGAAATTTGTAGTTCAATTTTTTAGTGCAAAAATATGTTATTTATGTATTAATATATTTGAACTGAAAATTTAAATAAGTGTTTATTTTATATTTTTTGTAATAATTTTTTTAGTATAATTATCAATGCACAATTTTTTTTTGTAAAATTTCCCAGTGGAAATTTGCACTAAAATTCTATAGTGTAAAATTTCAATACAAAATCTCAATGAAAACTTACATTTTCTGTTTATGTATTAGTGTATTTGTATTATAATTTTAAGTGGTGGAAATTTGCACTGTAAATTTTCTATGCAAATTTTCACTGGATATTTACATTGCAAATTTTCTTTTTTGACAATCAAATTTTCAATATTTTTTTATTTATTAGAAATTTGCACCATAAATTTTCATTCAAAAAAATACATCATATATTTATATTCAGAAATATATGGTCTGTGGAAACATGTATTGAAAATGTGCTCTGAAAATTCATGTGGAAATTTGAACTACAGTTTTCTAGTGGAAATATGCAGTAAAATTTGTCAGTGCAAATTTGTGATGAAAAATTACATTGTTATATATATATATATATATATATATATATATATCATGTATGCATACATTGAAAAACTATATTATAAATTCTCACTGAAAAAATAAGTTGTATATTTATAATAGGAAATATATGATGTGTGAAATAAAATACTGGAAATTTCTGATAGAAGTTTACACAAGAAATTTCCAGTGGAAATAAACAATGGAAATCTCCACTGAAATTTTGTATTGCTTATTAGTGTATTAATATAATGTCACTTACAATTTAAGTGGAAATTCAAACTGAAAATTTAAGATGAAACTTTTCATTTTAAATTTTCACTGTAAATTTTCATTGAAAATTTGCATTGTTTATTTATATATTAATCTATTTTTACTTGTAATTTAAATGAAAATTTGAATTGAAAATTTGTGATGAAAATTTTCATCATACGATCCTAGGCAGTGAAAGCAAATCCAAATACATTTCAAATTTATCCTTGCAGAATCAACATACAATGAATAATGAAGAACACTGAAAACACATCATAGCAGAAATGCACTTGTAGCAACAAACATAGGTTCCACTGAAAACTATAAATTTTCACTACGAATTTTCTTTGGAAAATTTCAATGGAATGATTTGACTTTCCAGTGTAAATTTTCGCATAAAATTATATTGTATATTTATACAATGTATGTATGTATATCTATATGTATGTATGTATGTATCCACTAAAAATCTTCACTAAATTTTTTCATAGAAAATAAATTTTATATTTATATTTTGGATACAGACACACACACACATATATAGACACACACACATAGTGCGTAGAAAATATACATGAAAAATTTCACTGAAAATTTAAGTGAAAATTTGTACAAAAAGTTTTTAGTGGAAATTTACACTTAAAGTTTATAGTATAAATTTTCAATGCAAATTTCTAGGGAAAAATTTAAATTTTTATTTATATATTAATATATTTACATTGTGATTTTAACTGTAAATTTTAATTGCACATTTTCTATGGAAATTTGCACTAGAATTTTATTATTGAAATTTTCATTAGAAATTTCCGGTGAAAATTTGCACTTGGAATTTACATGGAAATTTCAACTAAAATTTTTCATCGGAAATTTACGTTAAAAGTTTATAGTACAAGTTTTCAACAACATTTACGGTGATAGGTACACGCATTTACAATACTCTTCATTTCCGGATTGTATACATGAGGATCTCGGGAATAAATTCTTTTGCTTACACATGATTTATTAAAGTGTTTATAGACTCTTAGGAATCCCTAAATTTTATACTAGAATTTTTTAATGCAAAATTTCAATGCAAATTTCCAGTAAACAAGTGCATTTTTTATTTATGTATTAATATATTTTCATTGAAATTTAAGTGGAATTTTGAATTGTAAATTTCATGTGGAAATTTGTATAAAAAATTTATAGTGGAAATTTTCACTGGAAATTTCCAGTGTAAATTTGCACTGAAAATTTCCCCATGGAATTTGTAGTTTAATTAATAAGTTTCATATTATAAATATATATAATTAGTATTATATATATTAAATATCATAATAAATATTATATATATATATATGTAATAAAAATTATATATATATATATATTTATATTTATATAATGATTTTCCAAGAATAATAAACAATATATACTAATTGCATTATAATAAAATTTAGAATATATATAATACTTTCAACAGTTATATTTATATTATTAGGTATATTTTGATAATTAATAAATAGAAGATCATAAATCTATATAATAAATTTCACAGTAAATATATGTTTATATTTTTTAAATATATATAGTAAATATTACATTATATATATATATGAAGAACAAGGATGAGTAGAAAAATCTAGCAGTGAGTAGGGAAATCTAGCAGCGACAACATAAAAAAACCCAAGAATGCACAACATAGACATTTTCATCCAAAAACCCAATTTGAGGATCGGGATGGGGGGTCTAACCTGAGACGATAATAATTCGATGGGGAGAAATATCGTCTCAGGTCCATGCATGGACCTGAGCATCAAGTACATGGTGGGATGACCCCCACTTGGAAAAACGGAAACGTGGCACCTCATTAGCTTTTTAGGTGAATTGATTTTAAAAAAAATTACTTAATTTGAAACAGTTAGACCATAATGTCCTACCTCATGTGTAAACAATTAAAAAAAACTATAACTAAAAATTTTATTATAAAATATTAATAACAACAATAAATATAAAATATTTAATAATAACTGTTATTATAAAATATCAATGATAAAGATAAATAAAAATATGGTACATTAGTTTATGTTCATATATTTTTAAATGTTGTAAAATAATTTTATATAACATCAAATTTTAATCTGATCTATATATTTTAATTAAATATTTTATATTTAATAACATTTTTGATTAAATAACATTTTAATAATAGTTTTTATTAAATATTAATAATAAAGATATTTTTAATATGTTAATAATGAAGATAAATAAAAATATAATACATCGAAATTTGAATGGAAAATTTCAGTGCAAGTTTTCACTATGAATATTAATTAAAAATGATTAGTGCAATATATGCATTGAAAAGCTGCACTTGAAATTTGAATGGAACTTTACACTAAAAGTTTTCAATTGAAATTTACACTAAAAGTTTCCAATGTAAATTTTCAACGTAATTTTTTGATGAAAATTTACATTATTTATTTATTTATCAATATATGTACATTGTAATTTTAAGGGAATATTTGAGCTGAAAATTTTTAGTGGAAGTCTGCACGGAAAATTTTTAGTGGAAGTTTGCACCACAAATTTCTAGTGGGAGTTTTCACTGTAAATTTCTATCGGAATTTTTCATAGGAAATTTCTATCGGAAATTTGTAGTTCAAATTTTTAGTATAAAATTATATTATTTATGTGTTAATATATTTTAAATGAAAATCTAAATAAGTGTTTTTATTTTATAATTTTTATAATAATTTTTTAGTATAATTATCAATGCACTAAAAGTTTATAGTGGGAATTTTCTATTAATTTTTTTTATTCAAATTATCAATACCCTAGATTTTTTAGTAAAATTTCCCAATGGAAATTTACACTAAAAGTTTATAGTGTAAATTTTCAATACAAAATATCAATGAAAATTTACATTTTCTATTTATGTATTAGTATAATTGTATTATAATTTTAAGTGGTGGAGATTTTCACTGTAAATTTCCTATGCAAATTTCCACTCGATATTTACATTGGAAATTTTCTTCTTTGACAATCAAATGTTCAATACCTTTTTTATTTAATGGAAATTTTCACTAAAAATTTTCATTCAAAAAAATACACCATATATTTATATTAGGAAATATATGTTGTGTGGAAGCATGTATTGAAAATTTGCTCTGGAAATTCATGTGGAAATTTGAACTACTGTTTTCTAGTGGAAATATGTAGTGAAATTTGTCAGTGCAAATTTGCAATGAAAATTTACATTGTTTTATATATATTAATATATCATGCATGCATACACTAAAAACTTGTATTATTAATTCCTACTGAAAAAATAATTTTTAAATTTATAATAGGAAATATATGATGTGTACGAAATAAAAACTGGAAATTTTTAATGGAAGTTTCCACAAGAAATTTTCAGCATAAATAAACAATGGAAATATCCTCTAAAATTTTGTATTGCTTATTTGTGTATTAATATACTATCACTTATAATTTAAGTGGAAATTCAAACTGAAAATTTAAGATGAAAATTTTCATTTCAAATTTTCACTATAATTTTTCAATGAAAATTTACTTTGTTTATTTATTTATTAATCTATTTTACTTGTAATTTAAGTGGAAATTTGAATTGAAAATTTGTGGTGAAAATTTTCATCCGATGATCCTAGTTAGTGAAAGAAAACCTAAATACATTCCAAATTTATCCTTATAGAATCAACATAAAATGAATAATGAAGAACACCGAAAACATATCATATCAGGAATACACTTACAACAACAAACATCGGTTCCACTAAAAACTATAAATTTTCACTGTGAATTTTCGTTGGAAATTTTCAATGGAATGATGTGACTTTATAGTGTAAATTTTCACTTAAAATTATATATTATATTTATATAATGCATATATGTATGTCTGTATGTATGCATGTATGTATACACTAAAAACATTCACTAAATTTTTTCATATAAAATACATTTTATATTTATATTTTAGATACACACACACACACATATAAACACACACACACACAGTGTGTAGAAGTTATACATGAAAGTTTTCATTGAAAATTTAAGTGAAAGTTTGTGTGAAATTTTTTCAGCGTAAACTTACACTTAAAGTTTCTAGTATAAAATTTCAATGCAAATTTCTAGTGAAAAATTTAAATTTTTATTTATGCATTAATATATTTACATTGTGATTTTAACTATAAATTTTAACTACATGTTTTTTGTGGAAATTTGCATCAAAATTTTATTGTTGAAATTTTCACTAGAAATTTCCAGTGAAAATTTACACTTGGGATTTACATGGAAATTTCAACTAAAATTTTTCATAGGAAATTTACACTAAAAGTGTCGAGTACAGATTTTCAACATCATTTATGGTGATAGTTACATGCATTTACAATACTCTTCATTTTCAGATTGTATACATGAGGATCTTGAGAAGAGATTCTTTTACATACACATGATTTATAAATTGTTTATAGATTCTTAGAAATCCCTACAATTTAAACTATAAGTTTTTAATGAAAATTTCTTGTAAAAAATTCATTTCTTATTTATGTATTAATATATTTTAATTGAAATTTTAAGTGAAATTTTGAATTGTAAATTTCATGTGGAAATTTACATCGAAAATTTCTAGTGTAAATTTTCATCGAAAATTTCTTGTGAAAATTTACGTTGGAAATTTACAGTACAAATTTTCACTAGAAATTTTCCTATGAAATTTGTAGTTTAATTAATAAGCGTCATATTAAAAATATATATAATTAATATTATATATAATAAATATCATAATAAATATTATATATATTTATATAAGTAATACTATATATATATATATTTATATAATGATTTTCCATGAATAATAAACAATATATATTAATTGTATTATAATAAAATTTAAAATGTACACAATACTTTCAATAGTTATATTTATATTATTATGTATGTTTATATTTTTAATAAATATGAGATAATAAATCTATATAATAAATTTCATAGTAAATATATGTTTATATGTTTTAAATATATATAGTAAATATTACATTATATATATACATATTAAGAATAAGCATGAGTGGGGAAATCTACCAGTGATAACGTAAGAAAAACCCAAGAATGCACAGTGAGGAAATTTTCATCCAAAAACTCAATTTGAGGGTCAGGTTGGGGGTCCAACCTGAGACAATAATAATAGCTGTTATCAATGTGTACCACTTTATTTCTTACTTTGATGTAAGGGAAAAACCATGACATTGAAGTTGTGTCGAGGTAGCTTGTGTTGGGTGCATCATTGGTGGCATGACATTAGTTGAATGATCAAGATAAAAATTTTCACTTCCAAATCAAAAAAGAGATATATCATAGGCCTAGGTTTACCAGGATGGTAGTACCTTCATTAAATCCATAAACATGGTATAATAAGGTAAGTCCGTCTAGTAAGGTCATGAAATATATAAAGAAACAAAAGGGTGATGACATAAGTGTGTATCCTACTTTATGATATATCATGATACAAAGAGACTATATTACAAAGAATGTGTTTGTAGGAGGTAGTCATAGCTATGAAATTTATTATATCCTTAGGGGCCCAGATGGGTTGATAGACTCTGCTCTTGGTCTATGGGTTAGACTCACTACTATCGAGATGAGGACCTAGAGGTTTACACACTTAGTGTATCCACAAGTTCTACCTATTCAAATAAATGAGAGTTTAGGAAGAAGTGGGACCCATGTGCAGGGGTCGTTGAATGTCCAAGTATGATCGATCTCAAGTAAAACTAATTCAATTATATTATTAAAGTTTAGAATAATGATGATTGAATTTATTTCTCAAGGAATTCATAAGTTTGATCATAAAAGTGAATACGAGAAAATAATTTTTTTTGAATGAACATTGGATGTTCAAGTTTTGTAAAATTATTTGGGGATCTTACAAGATGAGTTAATGGTTTTTATTTTATCACATAACATTTTATAGTGTTACAAGTGAGTGATAAAATATTTGTGATATTTATGAAAAGTTTATTAAGTCATACATGTGCGCAAAGGTCTAAAATGAAGGTTATTACTTTCTAGGGACCAAAGTGTAATTTTAGAAAGTGTAACCTAGGTATAAAATATCATTTTATCCTTTTGAATAGTAATCTACACCATTCAGATGAATTTAGTGAGATAATCTCTCCTCTCCTCTCTACTCAAGTTCTTAGAGAGATATTTTGAAGAAAGAACAAGGTCGGATCGATCCCGTCTTCTCGATCAATTCCACATTCTTCATGCGATCAAAGGTACGTCATACAACTCTCAGATTTCCTATGCTAGAACCCAGGAAATGTAGATCGATTATCTAGGAGTTTCGGTGTACATGTGCCTGAATGGACCGAAGGATTTCAGTTTTTATTAATTTTTGATAACCCCCCTTTCAAGGGATGAGGGGGAACCCTTACAAGGCCCATAGGCTCAGATATTACATGACCCATAGGCTTAGGAGATTACATGACCCGAAGGTCTTAGATAATTCAACCAAACTATCTACAAGGAACTGCCCCTCCCCAGCATCTACATCTTGATAGTATCTCTCCACCTTTGCATGGCCGTCTGGATAGGCTTCCTGTGCAAGCACATGCTGGTACCGATGGCATAGCCATACACTCTCATTCTGAAAATCCATTTGGCTCTGCTCTGGTGAGTGCACCTGCTCTGAATCCTCATCTGGGGCTGCTCCTTTTTTGTAGTGTGTCTGGGCCCTGCATTCATGTGGCCTAAAGGCCTTGGGGTGTCCCGAAGTCCTTAAGGTGGCCCGAAGGCCTTGAGAATCTACTGGCCTGAAGCCTTTGGGTGGCCTGAAATCCTTACAGGACCCGAGGACCAAACCGGTGGCCCGAAGGCCCAGATGGATGAATAGTTCCGGCTGCTATAGTACCAGACAGTGCCTGCTATAGTGCCTGCTACAATACTGCTACAATGCCTACTACAATACTGCTATAGTACTGCTATAGTACTGCTACAGTAACCCAGAAATATGCCTCCACTCAGATTTGATCTCGGGTCTCTTGGATGCACCTAGCGAGTACTCACCAACTGGGCTAAGGCTCTTATGCTTCGGTGTACATGTGGATGATCTATAATATACCCATCTTGGCGCATTTAAGCCACGACACATCGATGGTGAACGAATCAAACTAGTAATTTTAAACAAACAAGGTACTATATATTTTTCATGATTAAATTAAATTACACATGATCCTTTAAGAAATACAGGCAATGGGTTTTATTGATTCAGTGTTTTGAACATGAATCCAAACCCAAAATTTTAAATTTTGCGTCGTTCATGATTCCACTGTGCCCCAAGTTCCTTCAATTGGCATCAGAGTGAACGTGTAATTATTTAAGTAAAAAACTTTGAAATTTCAATTAAATTTTCTTTGATTTGGAAAGAGGGTTTTGATACGGTCTAAAGATAACTGACAATGTTTCAATCCAAGTTCATATCTCCAAGATATGGTCAATCAAAGACCGATGGGTTGTGTGTAAAAACTATAACAAAAATTAAAGGTTTCTTTGTTTCTTTACTTTAATTTCTACCAATGTGACATATTTTTAGCTAGAGTATAATGTGAGTATGTTGTGTGTTAGCAAGATATATTGAAATTCGGTTGGGTTAGTCTATTGGAAATACAATCTTGTTGTTGAAGCTTGATTTAGTTTGCAAAAATTATAAAAAAAGGGAACTCAAAGCTTCCATGGGAAGCTTACCCAAAGCTTCCATGGTAAGCTTAGGAAAAACTTCCATGGGAATCTTACACAAATATTTCATGGGAATCTTACACAAAGCTTTCATGGGAATCTTACACAAAGCTTCCATGGGAATCTTACACAAATCTTGAATGGGAAGCTTATAAAAAACAAATTAAAAAAATATGGCATGTTTTGAATTTTGCTTATATATATATTCCTTTAAAAGGATGGCTCATCTTAGGCCGAACCAATTCGGTTTGGGTCCAACTGGCCTGACCCATTTAACCTGTCACAAGACTTAAAATTAATTTCCAAGGATCTACTTTAGGTCCAAATAGACCTGAAAAATTATGAACGAATTTCAAAAATAAAATTTAATTGGATAGGATTTAATAAAATTATTTTTGGTGGTGTAGGATGTATCAATAATTAATTAAAATTATTTTAATTCAAGTTAACACATTAAAAATACCCTCGAGTTTAATTTTAGTAAATTTAATTTTTCTTATGCAATATAATTGCATGTTGACTGATCACGATCTATGATCGAACCATGCATGTTTGATTTATTATTTATTTAATTTAATTATTATCTTTTTTTTAAATGTAATAATTATTTTATTTTGATGATTTATGTATCACCCCTATATATTTAATTTGTATAAGGTCATGTGTGTCCACATTTAAGTCATAAAATGTAATTACACACCCTGAGTTCCCCTCACCGGAGTGGGAGTCATGAAGTTTCATCATGCGCGCTCACACAAACATTTATAACTAAGTGCAACACAGGGGTTGACCTAGGTCATTCTCTTGAAGAGCCTTTGTGATCAATCACTCACTACTTCTAATTTAATTTTTAATATATTTTTTATTTATAAAATAAAACTAACAGAAATTTATATTTGATAATTGATAATGAAATAATAAAACTAAACATGCATTTTCAATGCAAACACAATAAATGCAAATAGAATGAAGTTAGAATGAAAGGAGACATTCTTAAGAGAATCAATCCGAGTGAACCTTCATCATCTCTTAATTAGTTTCAAATTTACTTAATGAAAAAACTCCATCATATGTGTGAAAATCCTCCTATGAATATGTTTGTGAATATATGGTTCTCTCAATGATCACTAAGAGACCGCGCATCCACCTCCTCGACCAAGAGAAAATATCACAGAAGCGAAAGTTAAACCTTGGGTGGCAAGTGGATACACAAAGGCACCTTTCCCACTATGACCCCCCTCAGTCTAACTCTAAGAAAATAATAAAAATTAAAAATTATAGCTCAAAGACTTGGGTTCATCACTAGATTACTCCACTGGGAACTTCATCGGGTTAACTACTCATGATCATGAACATAAGAGTTCATAATGGAGAATATCAGAGTAAACACACAAAAAATAAAAATGTGAGAGAATGAGATGAAGAAAAAGACCAACATATACTAAAATTGAATAATACTATTAAAAAATAAATTAAAATAAAAAAATAAAAAAAATCAACAAAGGCTACCCCTATGTTTCCAACCACTTGAAATGAAGAAGAAAGACTCTTTTATAGGCACAAGAGGTGAAAATTTTGGATCCAAAAAGTTCTTCCAAAAGTTTCCATGTGGTAGGAATAATAAATTTATGAATTAGTAATAGTGTTATTGTTGGAAATTTTTCACCCATCTCTCTTATTTAGGCTCACAAAATTTCAGCTTGATTGGCCAAGTAATGAAGGAGTTGTGGTTGATTTACTTAGGATATTTAATATGCCCAAGCTGAATGTTCGTATTCAAATAAATTGAGTTACAACACATTTATGGACTTGTAAGTGAAAGAATAAGGTGATAAAACCTTAATTAAATTTGTTCATAAGGATTTAATATTTATCTATGTTAAATTTAAGCTCTTTTGGTTCATAATTTTATGAGATATTGACCCAACAATAAATTTTTTCAGATATGTGCATAGTTTTCAAGGTTCAAATTGTGAGCTAGTTTGGGGCCTCCAAATGGTAGATTTATCTTTGGGACCTGAAGAATAAAATGAATCCCATATAAAATAAGAACCAATAAAAGAATAATTTTTCAATTTTTATCAGCATATAAAAAGTAATTCCCTAAATACAGAATAAAAATAAAATAGTTAAAATCTAAAATAAGCCATTTTTTGTAATTAAGCTCAAAATACTTCAAAATCATAAAATGTGAAAAATTATCTTGAACTAAATATTTTATGGGATTAAAAACACTAAAATTAAGAATAAAATTATTAAAAATATTTTTTCTATCAATTCCCCACACTTAAACATTGCACTTTTGGGCAATCATCTTATACCAAGGTCAAAACAAACTTCTCAAAGCATAAATGACAACACAACTCAATTACCATATCAAAGAAAATATCATACCTCCTACATGGATAAAATTCCATAAATCCTCAAAAATTATATGAATCTATAAAATTTCATGTTAATCCTCACATGCATATCATACCTACCTCCCTGAAAAAAATATTTCTCTCTTTACTCATGGATTTTTAATGTGGAGTTTTCCCCATTATCAAGAACATGTGTGATTTCCATAAGATTTATATCCTCCTAGTATATTCACTTAAAAGAGTCAAAAATGTTTCAATCATAAAGCCTTTTTAATGGGTTATTCTGAGGCTGAGGGTTGTAAGGTTTAAAATGTAAAAAAAATATCAGAGGCAAAATGAGGAGGGTTAATCTCTAAAGTGAAGTAAATGCATGAGAAATTTTTTTCTCAAGAATGGTGTGCTCCTAAATCAGATAAAAAATGGTTTAATTCCAAAAACCTCTTTATTTGGTAAGTTCACACTTGGAATTTAATCATAAATTATGAATTTATTCCCTCTTTTCCCCAATTTGCAGCATTGTTTTAGCTTGAATTCATATCTAGATTTCTCTTCAGAATCATATTTTTTTAGGAAAAGAGAGGAATATTTTGATATTCACAAATTAGTAAACCCTTGAACCATATTTGTAATGATATTTTGGGCCACCCATCCAAATTTCCATTATGAAATTTATTCCACCAAAGCAGCAATAAATATGGAAACGCTTTCAATTTAGCTCATAGATATTCTTCAGGAAAGAAAAACACAGCTCATCTTCTCCCCCACACACTTGAGTTCAACAATAATCATGCATTTAACTTATAGAGTAGTTTGTAAAGGGATAAATGGATTGTAATGTGGCTGAATAATAGGGTATTACATGGATAATATGGGCTTAATAAAGGTTAGATGAAATGGTAGGCCAAAATTAGAGTTTAATGTCAAAAGGGGATTTCAAAGTGGCACCTCAATCATTCGTAACACATTCCATGAACTCTAAAAACTTTTAAAAAGAGAACAAAAAAAATTTATGGATCACACAACATGTATAAAGATTATAAATAAAAAGATAAATTTAATGAAGATATCAAAAAGTTTTAGTAACTATTCGGGTTGGGCAAGATTTTCAATTTGAACAGTACTAGTGCACATGTGTTTCACAATAAATCAAACTTCATCAAATGAAAATATTAGATATCAAGAAATTAAATCCATTCATAAATAATTTAATTAATCAAATATTCAAATCAATAAATGTTCCAAAAATACTAATATAGTTTGAATTTTCCAAAGTATTTGATTTAGCTCAAGAATCCTAAAAACACACCCAAAAAAATTAAAAGGAAAACTTTAAAAATTCAGAAAAGACACAAAAAATAAAATAGAAGCACACAAAAAATTCCCCCAAAAAAGTTGAAATCCCTCCCCCACATGTGACTAACCATAACCGGATGCCACTTAATGGGTGCCCTGAGCCCGGTGGGCCACATGGCCTCAAGCACATCTTCCCGAACACCAGAGGTTGCCGACTAGCAGCGATGGCCTAGGGTGTGTCCATTATAAGACTATGCCCTCATTAGTAGAGTTTAGCACAACAAAATAAATATAATGGAATAGTAAACAATAGAATCTATATAAATAAATAGCAGAAGCAAACCGACACTACAATAAAAACTAGGTTTAGCGGCAGTTTTGTGGCGGCGGTTCACAAAACTGCCGCTAAATGTTTTCACCGAAAGGTTTTGCGGTGGTTTTTAATAAACCGTCGCGAAACCCATAATTTTTTTTAAAATCCCGACCCTTCCCTACCCCCACCCCGGCCGTTTCCCCCAAACCCTCGCGACCCCCACGCCCTCCCTTCTTCCCCTAACCCCCCCCCCCCCCCGACGACCCGCGATCCCCAACTGTCCAGCGACCCTGCGACCTCCGTCTCCGGCGACCCCGCGACCTCTGTCTCCGGCGACCCCGCGACCTCCGTCTCCGGTGACCCCGCGACCTCCATCTCCGGTGACCCCTATCTTTTCCAGGTATGTATCCATTTAAGTTTTTGGATAAATCTCTTAGAGTTAGGTTTCCTTTCATTTAAACCTTGTTTATTAAGCCTTTATCTAGTTGGATTAGTTGTTTCATATCAAAGAAGTATGAGAGTTTCTTTATAGATGCAAAACAAATTGATGTTATGAATTCCAAATTCATTATGTGAATTTTACAGGTGAACTCCATGGACCCATTCATGCCATGTATTGGTTTTGGGAAATCTGCGAAACAATAATTCACTTCATTAAATATATTCATGACATGAAATTGGTTTAATTCAGTTTTTAAAATGAGGTGATAAATTTTTCAACATATATGGGAATTGAGGAATTCATGATGTGAATTCCCTATTCACATCATGAATTATATCTTCCAAAAATTTTAACAATCCAAGACTTATGTTCTAAAATTTCCTATCTCCTTTATGATTCCATCAAACCTTCCATGGATGACGTATGAGAATCCTATTTGATCTATAAGCAAGACCATGTTGGATATTGGTGTTCTGAACATAGATTTTTAAGGTAAACTTCCAGTTCATCTTCCGCTTCTTAATCTATTGTTGATTAAAATTATAGTTCTCATTAAAGGGAAGGGGGGATCTGATTGATACCACAAACATGAGGATTTTTCAAAAACATTTCTTATTTTGAGCTGGGTGGTCTTGGAAAACTCCCTTTAGTCTGTTCTGATTATGCTAGTATGTGAAAAATTATGATCGCATCGACATGCCACATGCACAACCTAAATAATTGGAATTATCCCTTATTTCTAAAATCCTCCTGTTGATCCCTCCCAAGGATCCCTTTTTGCTATCTTAGCATTATGGTTAGGACTTTCATTAACATTTTTGGTGTTCCAACCCCTCATGATTTTATGAGATCCTTTGGAATCATGGCTTAGTTAAAGATCTTTACATTGCATGTGAAATATAGAAAATGGTTTAAGATGATTTTGGTGATTCGTATCTATAGGAGGATTTGAAAATTAGGAATAAATGGTAAAATTAATAAGTGATGGGATGAATTAACTAATATGTCTTGTAATAATATTTTAGACCTGATTGATATATACTATCAGTGATTCATCCTAATACAAGAGAATCCACCATTTGATATGAGATTATTAATAATCCCCTTAGTGTCACATTCCATGGGAAGACATAAGTGGTTATAGAATGTCTTATCTCGGTTATATGGTTTAATTCCTCTTAAAAACATGTTCCATGGGAAGATGTATGTAGTTATATCAATTCTAGGACTAGTGAGATGGCTACTTTTTCCATTGGGGGTGAAAGCCATGGGAAGAAGAAAGTATTTCTATAAAGTCTATACCAAGATTGGATACTTGAATCATGATATTGGAAATTCATCCCGATTTAACAGAATCTTCCAGTATTTTGGGGAAATATGTCCTGATGTAGGAGGATCCACCTCATGAAAGAGACACCCCACATGGAGTTGATGATGGTTTGGCTAACATAGGGTGTCATCCTAGAGCCTAAGGGTATGTGGGTTTATTTTATATATATAATTAATTTATTAAATTAACACCCTTGTTTATCGCTTTATTGCATACACTATATGTTCAGACTAGACATGTTCAGACACCATTGGTGGTGGAATACTGAGTTATACTCACCCTATTTTGGATACTATTTGGTACCTTAGAAGATTTCATGGTTGCAATTCTAGACAAGGGTAAGGGGCCTTGTGTTGGTTGATTGATTGTGAGATGGGTTGGATCTTGGAGATGAGATTGACATGGAGATAGAGAACTGGTTTTTAGAGTATTTTATTGAATATGTTATTCTTTTATTTATATAACATTAAGCACATCATTTGTATACCTTCAACTTTTCATTTAATTGTTTTAATTATAATTTGGATTGTTTGGTTTGGCCTTTATATATTTTTTGGTTTCCTATCTGATAATTTATATTGTTTCCACTATTTGTGCTACTCTGTTATTATTTACACCATTGTTTCAACTCTATACCAGGTGGTATAGTATACCCACTATATTTATTACACCCTCACTACTATTCGACAACCTCGGGATTACAAGGAGGTATAGCTGAGGTCACGTAACCCACCCAACTCGATCACTAGTGGGATAAATGGGTCGGGGCGTTACAAAGTGGTATCAAAGTATAGTTTCTTTTATATTTCATTACTATTTGGGAAATGTGGAATGGAGACTAGGATATGTAGAGTCTTGGTAATGAGATCATCCATGCGTGTATCTAACCCATGTGTGGGAAAAAATCTGAGTTCTTAGGGAATGAATTATTGTTCACGTTGTTCGCCTGTTACAATTGATGTCATTTCACCTTGGGAAATTCACTTATTGTGTGATGTTACTATTATTGATATTTTATATCATGTCCCACTATGGTATGAGATGAGTATATGTTCATCATGATAGGTACATAGGGATTAATAATGACATGCATTGTTCACAATAGGTACATATTCATTGCATGTGATATATATGGATATATGAACTATGAAATGAAATCCCTATGATATATAATAAAAATAAATAAATGAAACTATTATGTTATTCCCAATCACAATGTCACGACCCGTCCTCGGGGCCCGTGCCGTGACTACCCCAAGTCCGCCTTCCATAGGCCAGGGGCTGGCGACTAGCACCAAGGCGTAAATCCCGGAAAAAGGGAAGACATTGCCTTTGAAAAGTAAACAAGCACCACGGAGTAAGCAAGCAGAAAAGTAAACACTAAGTAAAAACTATAACAAGTTGTGCTGAAAGTAAAAGGGGCTGAAAATACAAGCCCAACTGTAAAGTACAACTGAAAGGGAAAAACAACAACTGAAAGGAAAAGCCGCAGCGTCGAGCCGTCCTCTGGAAGTACCACCTGAAGGGTGGGTACAGATAGCATCCACAGCTCCTCGGGTCCACCTGACCGCTCCAAGTACGTCCCGCCCAGTGGTCCACCTCCACGTATAGTCCTGCTCTGCAAGCCTCCACTACGATCAGCGCTGTCCATCGTCTGCAACCAACACAACGAAGTGCGGGCATAGACCGTGCAGGGGTGAGTATAAGCTACTCAGTAGGGACCCCGAGACCCCGAAGGTCTCCCAGAATCCACAAAGGATAACCACAAAGGAAAGATACAATCACGAAGTAACAACCGACACTGCTTAGGTATATGCCCATACATATACCTAAGTCATCAATTCCCGTTCGTCTCCAACATCCGAGCCCAAGAACAACCCAGTCCACACAGGAAAGAAAAACGTATACCCACACAGGATAACACAACACAATCCACAAAGGAGAGTAATCAGTAAATCCACACAGGATAGTTCAACACAATCCACAAAGGAGAGTAACACAAGATTCAGCTCACACATGTATACTTCTTCAAATGACGATAGAGATGATCACTGATCCACCTAAGTCGTCGGACCCACAAAGGATCGATAGGTACTAACCCCCGCAAAGACCCACACAGGATCGGGCCCACACAGGACCTGTAGGCGCTGGCTCACACAGAACCGCTGAGCGCTGACCCACACAGGATCAGATCCACACAAGATCGGGCCCACATAGGACCTGTAACACTGACCCGCAAGGGATCAATGAGTGTTGTAGTCGTCGCAGTCCACTGAGGATCTCTGCACAGTCGTCGTCGCAGTTCACTGAGGATCTCTGCACAGTCGTCGCTGTAGTCCACTGAGGATCTCTGCACAGTCGTCGCTGTCGAAGTAGCAGTCGCAGCCAGCTCTAGGGTTCCCGCACACAGCAAGCTCGTTTGGGAGGGTCCGCTCCACGGGCCGAGAGGCTGATACATCAACTAACACAAAGTCCGAGGTTGATGTATCCAAAAGTTCTGTATCGTCAACAGGAACTCAACGTCGCAGACGGCGCGTCAATCGGACGCCCGGTTTGAGAGTTATTGGCTTTTTCGTCCCAGGGGCCCGGTTGGTTTTTAAGGAAAAACCAACCTGACCGTACTCCACATGCGTCCAAACCTCGGGCGGAGTATGCCAAAATATCCGTCTCACTTAGAGTAATTCAACATAGTCGACGAAACGTCAATCAGACGTCCGGAGCTCAAGATATGAGCGTTTCCGCTCCGAGGGCCCAATTGGTTTCGTGTACGAACCAACCCCGCCGAACCCAAAGTATTCCGAAACCTTGAGTGCGATATACCGAAACGACCGTCTCGATCCAAGGATCGCGTTTCCGCTGACGGCGCGTCGTTCGGAGGCTAGTAGCTCAAGTTACGGGCAAAATACCGAAAATGGTCTGAAGACGGAGGTCCGGGCCCGGCCCGACCCGGCCCGACCCCCCCCTGGGTCGACCCGACCCGGTCCGACCCGGCCAGACCCGGTCGGACCGGCCTGGCCCGGCTCGGCCGAGCGGCCGAGCAGCTCGGGTGCCGCGGGGCGCTGCCCCCGCGGGTTGGAGGTGCCGCAGCCCCGCGTGGGGCCGCGCTGATTCAGCGGACGCGGCATGTCGCCACATCCCGTGCGGGCAATCCGGACCCGCGCGGCCGCGGGTCCGCTGGCCGCCGCCGCCACGGCTGAAGCCCCGACGGCTCTGTCCAGCGGCGCGCCGGGGCGCCGCCGCCTCCGGCCGCCGACAGCTTCAGCGGGCCACCGGAGTTGCTCCGGTGGTCCGTTTTCCTTCCCGTCTGCGCCGTTTCCCCTCCCAGGTTCCGTTCTTCACTGCGGGATCATCAAAATGACCTTGCGTCACGTTTTGTCGTCGCCCGCCAAATCCGCACAACCAAGAAGAACGGCGGAGGGTTGTCGGGCCGTGTTCGTTTGGCCCGCACCCTCCGCGTTAGTTAATAACAATGGGAGAATTATTCAACACATGAACCAACAATTTTAATAAATTAAAATTGTTCATATGAATACGGTTCTTTAATTTTAAAGAAACGTTCACGGAATATAAAATATTCACAACAACCCCTACCTCGTCAAGTCGTCGCCTGCAGGTTCTTCGTGGAATTGGTCGCCGCGGAAGGAGGCGATCGTCGCGTCATCGCGGTATCCGTCGTTGCGTCGACGAACTCTGAGGTCCAAGAAACAACAGATTTAATTTTTAATAATTAAATCCCTCTTGAGTTAAAAACCACAAAGGGATTTTAAAAGAAAACCGAAACTCTCACCTCAACGGATGATCAAAGGTTTTTGTTGCGGATTATGGAACGTCACTGAAAAACGTCGCGGGAGAGGAAACGTCGGAGTCGCGGCACACGGCGTCGCGTCGTCGATTTCCTTGGGTTCGGAGTTCTTCGTCGGAGGCCGGCGTTCTTCGCGTTCTTCGCGTTCTTCGCGTTCTTCGCGTTCTTCGCGTTCTTCGTGAAGAAGGGTGAAGGCACAAGAATTCTGTCAAAGCCTCTCAACGTGTAATCCTCCAAAAGTCGGTGTTGGTCTTATTTTATTATTATGCCAACAAACGAATAAAAGGTAAGTAACGACCCATTAATTCGTAGAATTAATTCAACGAAAGAAATTGCCCATTTAATTCATGAATAAAACTGCCCAATTAAATGGTGCGTTAAGAATTTAAGAAAACGCGTCAGTTGACTTTCATAAAGACAGGTTTTCGTGGGTGCGTTACTTAGCAGAAAAGAAACGGTGGGGCTCGTGGGGGCCCCACCCCACAAATATCCTACCAAGAGGGTAGGATATTTTTGGATAGCATCCTATCCAAATCAACTCATCTTAAGCCGCTTTAAGTGGCTTTAAGTGGCTTCCAAGTGGCTTAAGTGAAATAAAATAAAGTTTTTCGTACAATTATTTTATTTCTTAACTTTAAGCCCAAAAATTAAAAACCACAACCGAGCAAACGCAACTCCGGAAGAGGCGTTTTTAAGAAAATACCGGCGCTACGGTTCCATTGGTGCCATCAGAATTCGATTCCGGGCACCGGTTCAAAAGTTAGAAAAACCCGCTCGTCTGTTCACTGAACATACCCGAGCCAAACTTCGGAAAATGATTCCGGGCACACCGGGCCTCGGAATTAGGTGCCGTCAGAAACTGCGCTCTTGTAAAATTCCAAAGAAAATTAAAAAAAAAAATTCCTTGAAATTTACGGGTCTTTACATTACTCCCACCTCAGGGCTTTACATCCCCATAAAGATACTTCATAAACTAGGGAAACAAATGCGGGTACTGAGCACGCATCTGAGCCTCCCGCTCCCAAGTGCTCTCCTGGAGGTTCCCATGCTGCCATCTGATGCGCACAAAAGGAATCGATCGCCCACGTAGGACCCGCTCATGTCGATCCTCTATCTCTACTGGGACCTCCGCAAAAGTCGCCCCATCATCCATGTCTAGCTCCCCATGGTCAATGATGTGCGTCGGGTCGTGCACGTATCTCCTCAGCTGAGATACGTGGAAGACGTCGTGCACCCGGTGCAACTGAGGTGGTAGAGCCAGGTGATAAGCCACCTCGCCAATCCTGCTGAGGACCTGGAAAGGTCCGATGAAGTGTGGAGACAACTTGCCGCCTCGGCCAAATCTCCGTAATCCACGTCGAGGTGAGACATGCTAGAAGACGTGGTCGCCATCCTCGAACTCCAGTGGCCTCCGCCTCCTGTCAGCATAAGACTTTTGCCGGCTCTGAGCTGTCCTCATCCGCTCCTGGATGACCTGGACCTTCTCTGTCGTGGCCCGAACCATCTCTGGTCCCACAAGTGCTGACTCCCCAGGGTCTGTCCAGCACAAAGGAGATTTGCAAGTTCTGCCGTATAATGCCTTGTAAGGTGACATCCCGATGGTGGAGTGGTACCTGTTGTTGTACGCGAACTTCACCAAGGGTAGGTGGTCCTCCCAACTGCGACCAAAGTCGAGGACACATGCGCGTAGCATGTCCTCGAGAGTCTGAATGGTCCTCTCCATCTGACCATCCGTCTAAGGGTGAAAGGCGGTGCTCAGACGTAGTCGCGTCCCGAACGCCTCCTGCAACCCCTTCCAAAGCCGGGAAGTAAAACGAGCATCCCGATCGGAGATGATAGACGATGGAACACCATGAAGCCGTACAATCTCCTGAACATAGAGACGCCCCAAGCTCTCCACTGAGCCCTGCTCTCTGATGGGAAAGAAGTGTGCCGACTTGGTGAGTCGGTCGACAATCACCCAAATGGAGTCGTGACCTCTGGAAGTGCGTGGAAATACATTCAAGAATTCCATAGATATTCTGTCCCACTTCCACTCTGGGACCCCCAAGGGCTGTACCAAGATTGCTGGTACCTGATGCTCTGCCTTCACCTGCTGGCAGGTGAGGCACCGTGAAATGAACTCTGCCATAGCCTTCTTCATGACCGGCCACCGGTGCTATCGTCTAAGATCCTGGTACATCTTCGCCACTCCAGGATGTACCGCCAAAGGAGAAGTGTGAAACTCTCTCAGAACTACCTCTCGAAAAGCGACCGGTACCAAGGTACGTCCTCTGAAAAGGATGTCGTGCTCTGCTCCAAGGGAGAAACCATCAGGTGCCTGTCCTGAGGATATCTGTGCACATCGCGTCTCACAGTCAGCGTCCCCACGCTGTGCCTCTCTGACCCACTGTAGAAGTGGAGGAGAGACTGTGAGAGACTGAAGGAAGGCTGCTCCATCCCTATCCACGAGGGATATCTGCAAGGCGGCTAGCTGCTCTGTCTCCTCCTCAAGTAGATGAATGCCCGTCCTCCTGCTGAGGGCATCAACTACTACGTTCCCCTTCCCAGGAGTATAGACTATCTCAAAGTCGTAGTCCTGGAGGAACTCGAGCCATCGCCGCTGTCTCAGGTTCAGGTCCTTTTGAGAGAAGATGTACCTGAGACTCTGGTGGTCAGAAAAGACTGTAAAGCGCTCGCCCATCAGATAGTGCCGCCATGTCTTCAGAGCGAAGACCACTGCTGCTAACTCTAGGTCATGGGTAGTGTAGTTATGCTCATACGGCCTCAACTGACGTGATCCATAGGCAATAACGGCCCACTCCTACATCAGGACACATCCGAGTCCGGTCTCTGATGCATCACAGTAGACTACGTATCCAACTCCTTCCTCAGGCAACCTCAAGATAGGTGCGCTGGTCAATCTCTGTCTCAGCTCCTGAAAGCTCTGCTGACATCTGTCTGACCACACAAAGGGTTTCCCCTTCTTCTTTAAAGCTGAGAGTGGCGCCGTAACTCTAGAGAAGTCCGGCACAAATCTCCTATAGTATCCGGCTAGACCCAAGAAACTCCGCACCTCCGACACGCTCCTGGGTGGCTCCCAAGCTAGCACTGCCTCGATCTTCGCGGGATCCACTGCAACTCCCGCCTCAGAAATGAAATTCCCCAAGAAGTGGACCTCACGTAACCAGAACTAGCACTTCGAGAGCTTGCCATAAAGCTGGTGCTCTCGGAGTGTGTCTAGTACAACCCGCAAGTGGTAGGCGTGCTCCTCCTCCGTGGTCGAGTACACCAAAATGTTGTCGATGAAGACCACGACAAATCGATCGAGGTATGGCTGGAAGATCCTGTTCATGAGGCTCATGAACACTGCTGGAGCGTTGGTTACGCCGAAAGGCATAACCAAGAACTCATAGTGGCCATACCGACACCTGAAGGACGTCTTCTGCACGTCCTCGTCTCGAACTCTGAGCTGATGATATCCTGACCTGAGGTCTATCTTCGAGAACCACCGTGCTCCCTTGAGCTGATCGAAGAGGTCATCAATCCTCGGTAGCGGATACTTGTTCCTCACTGTCACCTAGTTCAGGCGACGATAGTCGACACACAGTCGCAAGCTCCTGTCCTCCTTCTTGGCGAACAATATCGGGGAAGCCCAGGGTGAAACACTGGGTCGGATGAACCCCTTGCCTTGAAAGTCCTCCAACTGTACCCGTAGCTCTCGAAGCTCAGCGAGGGCCATCTGATACGCTGGAGTGGATATCGGGGCTGTCCCGGGGTACAGATCAATATAAAAGTCTACCTCTCTGCGAGAAGGTAGCCCTGGAACATCATCGGGAAAGACGTCCGCGTACTGATCCACCACTGCAGGAAAACTAGGACTCCGCACATCAACTGCTCCAAGGATGAGGCTAGCCGACTGATGAGTGATGGGTTGCCCTCTCTTCTGCGGAAGTCCATCCTGTGCTGCGAAGGCTCCCTTCTCGCCGGTGAAGGTGAACCTGCTCTCGTCGGTGCGCACACATCGCACCTTGTGCCTAAAACAGTCAATCTGAGCATGGACTGTAGATAACCAATCCATGCCCAAGATGACGTCGTAAGGACTCGACGCCACTACAAGAAGATCACAGCCGAAGATCTTGCCTCCTAGAGTAAGCTCACACTGCCGGCACCAGTGCATAATCGTCGAGTCTGCTCCCGTAGGAGTCTCTAGCCGTAAGGATCGAGCCAACAGCTCTGTCGGAATCTCCGAGCTCCGAACAAGGGCAACAGCTATGAAAGAGTGAATCGCTCCTGTGTCTACAAGAACTGCAGCAAGGGTGGAATAGACACAGATCGTACCTCAAATCATCTCTGGCGCGCCGTGGTCGTAGGCCTCCACTGCCTGGAGCTGTGCTTGTTTCTGCCCGCCAGCTCCCTGTGGTCGGGGCGGACCTCCTGGTGGTGGTGGTGGCAGAGCCTCAAAGCGTCGCCCACCACCTGCTACTCGGCCAGCTCCTCTGCCTCATCCGCCTCCTCCCTGCGGACCACCACGTCGACCCTATGCCTCTGCCTAGGTGGACCCTCCACCGTCTGCTGCTCCTCGGTACGGTGGGTCGGGCAGTCACGAGCCATGTGGCCCTGTCCGCCGCATGCGTAGCACTGCCTGCCTCTCGAAAGACTGGCTCCACGCTGTGTGCCCCGCACTGCTGATCCAGTGTCCCGAGGTCATCTGCCGGAAGGTATGGTCTGCCTGGAGCCCTGAGTCATCCATCGACTACCTGCTGCCGAAGACTCCGCTACCTGCCGCCCTGCGGTAGGTCTCGCTGCTGAAGTAGACTCAGGCAGAAAGCTCTCGATCAGAAGGGATCACTCCAGCACTCCTGCCTGGGTCGGGATGCTGAGGGAGATCAGCGATGCCCTGATCTCGTGTCTCAAACCCTGCTCAAAGGTCCGGGCCCAGAAGAAGGGGTCCCGTACCATGTCGGTCGAGTAGAGAGAAAGATCGGTAAACCTCGCCGCGTACTGGGCGACCGTCAAGCTGCCCTGCCGCAGCTGAAGAAGATCCTGAATGCGCACCGCACGGAGGGTGGCCGGGACGAACTATGAGTGGAAGAGGCTCTCAAAGTCTGTCCAGAGAAGAGATGCCTCATCGTGTACCTGGAGCATCAAGCTCCACCATCGGCCCGCTGCTGCGTGCAGTAGGATCGCCGCGAGGATCACTATGAGGTCTGCTGGTGTCCTCACTAGCTTGAAAACTCGAACGACCACCTCCAGCCAGTCCCCGGCTGCCTGGGGGTCCATCTCCCCACGAAACCTGGGTGGTCGCTAGCGCTGGAACTCGTGCAGAGCTCCGAGGCGACGTGCATCGTCAGCGGTCGGTGCTGGAAGCATCAGGGGCTCGGCGGGTAAAGGTACCGTCGGTGCCTCTGCTGTCAACGAGCCCTGTACCGAGGCCTCGTCGCTCGGCGGGCTGTCGTCGTGCTCTACTCTCGGAACCCTAGCTGGCTGCCGTCGTGGGACCATCTGAAATGGAAACAAGTGCGCCACGGTCAGAACAGTATACCTGGTGAGCTGACACAAGTAATCACAAAGAAAACTTGAAACACACATGCAATCAATGTTTTCGTGCATTAAGTCAGAAATCAGAAGTCAGGGTCCTGGTGTACGGATACGTCGGCCGCCACACCAACACTGGACTCCCTGGACTGATAACCACACTCAATATGCTAAACACTATTGCTTCACATAGAAGAAAGATCAGAGTCTGCGGTAGAACCGACCACCTCTGATACTAATTTGCCACGACCCGTCCTCGGGGCCCATGCCGTGACTACCCCAAGCCCGCATTCCATAGGCCAGGGGCTGGCGACTAGCACCAAGGCGTAAATCCCAGAAAAAGGGAAGGCATTGCCTTTGAAAAGTAAACAAGCACCACAGAGTAAGCAAGCATAAAAGTAAACACTAAGTAAAAACTGTAACAAGCTGTGCTGAAAGTAAAAGGGGCCGGAAATACAAGCCCAACTGTAAAGTACAACTGAAAGGGAAAAACAGCAACTGAAAGGAAAAGCCACAGCGTCGAGCCGTCCTCTGGAAGTCCCACATGAAGGGTGGGTACAAATAGCATCCACAACTCCTTGGGTCCACCTGACTGCTCCGAGTACATCCTGCCCAGTGGTCCACCTCCAGGTACCGTCCTGCTCCGCGAGCCTCCACTACGATCAGCGCTGTCCGTCGTCTGCAACCAACACAACGAAGTGCAGACATAGCCCGTGCAGGGGTGATTATAAGCTACTCAGTAGGGACCCCGAGACACCAAAGGTCTCCCAGAATCCACAAAGGATAACCACAAAGGAAAGATACAATCACGAAGTAACAACCGACACTGCTTAGGTATATGCCCATACATATACCTAAGTCATCAATTCCCGTTCGGCTCCAACATCCGAGCCCAAGCACAACCCAGTCCACACAGGAAAGAAAAACGTACACCCACACAGGATAGCACAACACAATCTACAAAGGAGAGTAATCATTAAATCCACACAGGATAGTTCAGCACAATCCACAAAGGAGAGTAACACAAGATTAAGCTCACACAGGTATACTTCTTCAAATGACGATAGAGATGATCACTGATCCATCTAAGTCGTCGGACCCACAAAGGATCGATAGGTACTAACCCCCGCAAAGACCCACACAGGATCGGGCCCACATAGGACCTGTAGGCGCTGGCTCACACAGAACCGCTGAGCGCTGACCCACACAGGATCGGACCCACACAGGATCGGGCCCACATAGGACCTGTAGCACTGACCCGCAAGGGATCGCTGAGTGCTGTAGTC
The DNA here is from genome assembly GCA_963277665.1 of Viscum album. Lineage (NCBI taxonomy): Eukaryota > Viridiplantae > Streptophyta > Magnoliopsida > Santalales > Viscaceae > Viscum > Viscum album. Next base: position 633,093,876 of record OY728146.1, on the reverse strand, counting down.
GTCGCAGTCCACTGAGGATCTCTGCACAGTCGTCGCTGTAGTCCACTGAGGATCTCTGCACAGTCGTCGCTGTCGAAGTAGCAGTCGCAGCCAGCTCTAGGGTTCCCGCACACAGAAAGCTCGTTCGGGAGGGTCCGCTCCACGGGCCGAGAGGCTGATACATCAACTGACACAAAGTCCGAGGTTGATGTATCCAAAAGTTCCATATCGTCAACAGGAACTCAACGTCGCAGACGGCGCGTCAATCGGACGCCCGGTCTGAGAGTTATTGGCTTTTTCGTCCCAGGGGCCCGGTTGGTTTTTAAGGAAAAACCAACCCGACCATACTCCACCTGCGTCCAAACCTCGGGCGGAGTATGCCAAAAGATCCGTCTCACTTAGAGGAATTCAACAAAGTCGACGGCACGTCAATCGGACGTCCGGAGCTCAAGATATGAGCGTTTCCGCTCCGAGGGTCCGGTTGGTTTCGTGTACGAACCAACCCGGCCGAACCCAAAGTATTCCGAAACCTTGAGTGAAATATACCAAAACGACCGTCTCGATCCAAGGATCGCGTTTCCGCTGACGGCGCATCGTTCGGAGGCCCGTAGCTCAAGTTACGGGCAAAAGACTGAAAATGGTCCGAAGACGGGGGTCTGGGCCCGGCCCGACCCCCCCTGGGTCGGCCGAACCGGGTCAACCCGAATCGGGTCGACCCGACCCGGTCAGACCCGGCTGGACCCGGTCCGGTCCGGCCAGGGCGCGGCCCGGCCCGTCGGACCGGCCTGGCCCGGCTCGGCCGAGCGGCCGAGCAGCTCGGGTTCCGCGGGGCGCTGCCCCCACGGGTTGGAGGTGCCGCGGCCCCGCGTGGGGCCGCGATGATTCAGCGGACGCGGCATGTCGCCGCGTCCCGTGCGGGCGAGCCGGACCCACGCGGCCGCGGGTCCGCTGGCCGCCGCCGCCGCGGCTGAAGCCGCGCCGGCGACCCGCGCCGCCGACAGTTTCCGCGGGCCACCGGAGTTGCTTCGGTGGTCCATTTTCCTTCCTGTCTGCGCCGTTGCCCCTCCCGGGTTCCGTTATTCACTGCGGGATCATCAAAATTCCCTTGTGTCGCGTTTTGTCGTCGCCCTCCAAATCCGCACAACCACGAAGAACGACGGAGGGTTGTCGGGCCGTGTTCGTTTGGCCCGCACCCTCCACGTTAGTTAATAACAACGGGAGAATTATTCAACACATGAAACAACAATTTTAATAAATTAAAATTGTTCATATGAATCCGGTTCTTTAATTTTAAAGAAACGTTCACGGAATATAAAATATTCACAACAACCCCTACCTCGTCAAGTTGTCGCCCGCGGGTTCTTCGCGGAATTGGTCACCGTGGAAGGAGGCGATTGTCGCGTCGTCGCGGTATCCGGAGTTGCGTCGACGAACTCTGAGGTCCAAGAAACAACAGATTTAATTTTTAATAATTAAATCCTTCTTGAGTTAAAAACCACAAAGGAATTTTAAAAGAAAATCGAAACTCTCACCTCAATGGATGATCGAAGGTTTTTGTTGCGGATTAAGGAACGTCGCCGAAGAACGTCGCGGGAGAGGAAACGTCGGCGTCGCGGCACACGGCGTCGCGTCGTCGATTTCCGCGGGTTCGGCGTTCTTCGTCGGAGGCCGGCGTTCTTCGCGTTCTTCGCGTTTTTCGTGTTCTTCGCGTTCTTCGCGAAGAAGGGTGAAGGCACAAGAATTCTGTCAAAGCCTCTCAACGTGTAATCCTCCAAAAGTCGGTGTTGGTCTTATTTTATTATTACGCCAACAAACGAATAAGAGGTAAGTAACGACCCATTAATTCGTAGAATTAATTCAACGAAAGAAACTGCCCATTTAATTCACAAATAAAACTACCCAATTAAATGGTGCGTTAAGAATTTAAGAAAACGCATCAGTTGACTTTCATAAAGACGGGTTTTCGTGGGTGCGTTACTTAGCAGAAAAGAAACGGTGGGGCTCGTGCGGGCCCCACCCCACAAATATCCTACCAAGAGGGTAGGATATTTTTGGATAGCATCCTATCCGGATCAACTTAGCTTAAGCCGCTTTAAGTGGCTTCAAGTGGCTTCGAAGTGGCTTAAGTGAAATAAAATAAATTTTGTCGTTTATTTCTTAACTTTAAGCCCAAAAATTAAAAACCACAACCGAGAAAACGTAACTCCGGAAGAGGAGTTTCTAATCAAATACCAGCGTTGTGGTTCCATCGGTGCCCTTAGAATTAGATTCCGGGCACTGGTTCAAAAGTTAGAAAAACCCGCTCGTCTGTTCACTGAACGTACCTGATCCAAACTTCGGAAAATGATTCTGGGCACACCGGGCCTCGGAATCAGGTGCCGTCAGAAACTGCGTTCCAAAGAAAATTAAGAAAAAAAATTTCCTTGAAATTTACGGGTCTTTACACACTAGTTAAGGCGTGTTTAAAGGAACCTTGAGTCAATCGTTCTCTATCATTATCATTTGTGATGTTTATATTGTTTGTAAAATATTTTCTAAGGTTTGTTTAAATCATGGTAGAGGAAATGCCTCCTCATAGTCATTTAATTGAGTTTCAGGAGAGTGGAAATCAGCACAATCCTAATTGAGTTTCAGGAGAGTGGAAATCAACATAATCCTAGTTCTTAACCTAGTCTTGTATATATTACTACCATCCACTTATTATTTCAGGCTATATGATAATTTATTTTGAAGGAATTTCTTCCCAGCATGTCTCTTAGTTAGCTCCGTTGTGCTGTTTTGAGAATGTGAAGGGAATCAATCTAAGTAAGTGGTAAATGTGATCAATGTATCATATTTATTATATTATTCATACTTTATGATCAATGGTTCATCTTTATTATATTATGTTTCTGTAATCTTACACTATCGTATATATGAAACTCTTTCTATATTTAGTAGTAACTATGTGTTTTAATTTTTTTTATTATTGCGTAGGCACATTGTGATATACATGGATAAAAGCTAGATCATATTACCAAGGAACACACCTCAATATGTTAAGGGTTTGAATGCATTTTTAGATTTTTCAATTTCTAATCGATCCGTTGAAGGGAGAATAAGATGTCCATGTCCTTAATGTAAATTTAGAACATGGTTAAAGAGAGATGAAGTTTATGAACATTTAATACTGAAGCAATTCCATGGTCAATATTTGTGTTTGATTTGGCATGGAGAATCGAACAATACAGAAAGATTGAGCACTGATGTTAATCCATAGAATGAGGTCCCAAGTTCATCGACAATGGAAAATGAAATGCAAAACCTCATAAATGATGCATTCGGCACTGCAAGACACCACTATGAGAATCAAAACATATCAGAACAACCAGAAGATGGTGCTACAAATTGCAACATGACAAGTGATGTTTTTGAGATTGTAACACAAGCAGATCAAGATTGTAACATATCATTGGATCATCCTCTTGATTCTGTGGAGCCAGATGTAAGGGAAAACTTTAGTGAGGAAAATGCGTTTCATGATTTAGTTGACGATGGAAATCAAGAGTTGTATAGTGGGTGTTTAAAATATTCAAAGCTTTCATTTCTGCTGAAGTTGTACCAGTTCAAATGTCTATTTGGAATTACAAATAAGGCAATGTCCATGTTATTGGAATTGATTTGTGATGCATTTCCTGAAGAAAAAAATCCCAGAATCTTTTTATGATATGAAAAAAGTTGTTAACAAGATTGTTCTGAATTATACAAAAATAAATGCGTGTCCCAATGATTGTATGCTTTATTAGGGAGAGGATTCAAGTAGACAGAATTGTAAGAAATGTTCTTCTTGTAGATGGAAGTCAAAGGGTGATTTTGGAAGTTTGACTGAACATAATTTCATGGAGAATAAGAAAAGGAACACACCTGCAAAAGTTTTGTGTTACTTTCCTTTGAAGCCTCGATTGCAAAGACTAATCATGTCATCAAAAACTGCCGAACACATGAAGTGGAATTCTGTAGATAATAACAATGATGAGTTAATGAGACATCCACAAGATTCCCAATCGTGGAAGACATTTGATTCATTACATCCAGATTTCTCAGCTGATTATAGGAATGTTCGATTGGGATTGGATACCGATGGATTCAACCCATTTGGGACTTTGAGTACCAATTATAGCATTTGGCCAGTTTTTTTGATCCCTTATAATCTGCCTCCGTGGATGTGTATACAACATACATCTTTTATCATTTCAATGATTATTCCTGGAAAACAAATGCCTGGAAATGATATTGGTGTATACCTGTAGCCTTTTATTAAAGAATTGCAGGAGTTATGGAGCAACGATGTTGAGACATTTGATGTTTCTTCTAAAACAATGTTCAAAATGCACGCTACTTTAATGTGGACCATTAGTGACTTCCCTGGGCTTGGGAATTTATCTGGTTAGAACACTTATATGGGTTTGGCTTGTCCCATTTGTAACTTTGATTTTGAGCCCAAACGGCTACCTCACAGTAGAAAATGGTGCTTCTTGTGCCATGAAAGATTTCTTGATGCATCTCATAGATTTTGGCTGAACAAATCAAAATTTAATGGTTCCATTGATCGTAGATCACCTCCAAAGTTGTTAACCGGTTCTGAAATATTGACACAGCTTGAAAATGTTAAAACAGAATTTGGGAAGGTTCATAATTTGAATGATAGAGGAAAATGAGTCCGAAGTGCATCGTCAAGTGAAATCAGAACGCAACAATGGAAGAAAAAAAGTATATTCTTCAAACTTCCGTATTGGGAATTTAATTTGTTACGCCACAATCTTGATGTGATGCATATTGAGAAGAATGTATGTGATAATTTGATTTTCACATTACTTAATGAGCATGGAAAGTCAAAGTATCATCTCAATACTCGCAAATAATTACAAGTAATGAACATAAAACGTGATCTCTGGCCAGATGAGAATGAAAAGTATGCTCCGGCCATTTTTTCAATGAAAAATAGGGATAAAGATACATTCCTTCGAATTTTAAAGAATGTGAAGGTATCTGATGGGTATTCGAGTAAAATCTCGAGGTGTGTTAACTTGAAGAATTGTAAGTTATATGGATTGAAAAGTCACGATTCACATATTTTGTTACAACAGTTACTACCATTGGCATTGCGTACATTATTACCTGAAAAAGTTACTGTTGTTGTACTCCAATTATGCACATTTTTCAGGCAATTATGTGAGAAAGCTCTACATCCATTTCAGCTTGACAACCTCCAAGAGAGGTTTGTATTGACCCTTTTTGTAATGGAGATGATCTTTCCTCTATCGTTTTTTATTGTCATGATGCATTTAACTATGAATTTTGTTGAAGAAGCTAAATTAGGAGGCCCTGTTCATTATCGATGGATGTATCCAATTGAGAGGTATTTTATTTATATGTTTCTAGTTAAGTAAACAATTTTTGGCATTTAAATAAATGCATAATATTATTATTTTATTTCACATATAACTTGGGTATTTGAAAGCATACGTGAGAAATAAAGCTCAACCAGAAGGCTCTATTGCTGAAGGCTATTTGGCCGAGGAGTGTCTCACCTTTTGTTCCAGATATTTGGATGATATTGAGACAAGATTTAATCGAGTTGGAAGTGTTGACAACACATCAAATCAATCTCAAATGCATCAAAAATCAAAAATATTTTCTGCTATTGGCCGATCAGTTGGGAGGACCTCATATGTGACACTGACAGAATTGGAATTATTACCAGCACATAGATATGTGCTGCTGAATAGTGAAATTGCAGATCCATTTATTGAAGAGATGAGGATACAAACAAAGAGATGAATGAGAGGCCGAACACGAAATGAGAAAGATATAACAAAAGCTGTGAATAAAGAGCTGGTAGAATGGTTTTCACGGTGTGTAAGTTTATAAATATTGCAATAAATACGAATATTAGTTTGACACATAAAATTTGTAAATCTATTAAATTATATTTCTTTTTTCAGATCATGAATACTAATACTCAAGCAGACTTGTCAGAATATTTAAAGTTTCTTGCTAGAGGTCCTATAAAACAAGTTAGAAAGTTTGACGCTTATAATGTGAATGGTTTTAGATTTCATACAGTAGATCGAGAAGTGGGTTTGAAAACACAGAATAGTGGTATATTTACATTTTCTGAAGTGGGATACTATGTAAAGATGCATGATATTATTGAATTAAACTACCATGGGAATTTTTCTGTTGTTTTATTTAAATGAAAATGGGTCGATATTATTAGAGGTGTTAAAAGAGATTCCTTGCAATTTACTTTTGCAAACTTCTCTCGCTTGATGGATGTTGGTGATCATGAACTGCATGATCCATATATATTAGCATTGCAAGAAAAAATGGTATATTATGTGAATGATGTTGTGGATGAAGGGTGGAGTGTAGTTACTCATGTAATACAAAGAGATTTGTATGATATGGGTGATGAAGTGGAAGATTTGACCTCTGCAATTGAATTTCATCAACAACAGGAAGAAGAATTATTTGTCCATCATGATATTGAAAATATTAGTCTAGCAAGGATGAATGAAGTGGATGAAGAAATGGAGTAGGAAACCGACATGATTGAAGGGGAAAATGATTGTATGTACAATTATTTATTCATTCAGCAACCACTTGTTTCATTTCTGCAGTCATTCATTATCATTGTTATATATACTTTGTTTGTTAGTACTGGGCATCTATTATCATTTTTAATTTTTTTTTCTGTATAATTTTTTTGAAATATATATTCTGAACTTAATTTTATTTGATTAAATGACAGGAATGCCAAGGAGGAAGCGATACACTATTTTATCTAGTTCTGCGACATATGATGATCCGTCTGTCCCCACGGCATCTGAGGCACCAGCTACCTACACCCCTTCACTATCCCCCCTGCACCATATCTGGCACCATCTATGGATGTCTCATTAGAGGATGAGTCATCGACTCCCCCTACAGGAGCCTCAACAGTAGGGTGGCAACACTCCCCTTACAGTTCATCAAGGACATTCTGGAGGGTCACAGTCATAGGTATAAATTTTAATTAAATAAATTTATTGCATTTTGTTTATACTAATTGTTTTCTCATTGCAGATGAAAAAAATGAAACCGTGAAAAAACACATAAAAAGTTCAGATGTTTGGAACATGAATGGTGAGAAGATATTCGTGCCATTTTATTCTTATGGGGTCCCAACGGATGACACTGTGGGGTTACTTGGCCAGATTATAGGTCAGCTGGCAACGAAGCCCATTTCCCTGCCTATTTCATATGATGATTGGAGGTATATGCCTCCAAACTGGAAAAATGAAGTTTTTGATTCTCAGATAAAGGTAATTTTATTACGTTATGGTTTAATTTAATTTCATGTTACTAATATGTTCAAAATGAATTTCTGTATACAGATGTTCTTCCACTTTACCGTTGCTGATGTGATAGCACAGAAGTGGACATTGAAAAATCTTGGTAAAAAATGGAAAGATTTCAAATGGAAGTTGTGGTGTGATGTCAATGATACTTCGTTGACCGTGCAACAAATGTATGAGAAGCTACCCAATGGGGTACCAAAAGAACAATGGAAAGTTTTTGTTGATAGACATCGTGATGAGAAGCGGATGGTATTAAAATATATATTATTATATTATCCTCATTTTACATTTATACATGTATATGAAGAAGATATGACATTGAATACATTACTATTAAATTTAATTTTATTTATTTTAGGATCTCTCAAGACAGAATGCATCAAATCGGGCAAAGCAAGTCATCCCGCACACTACGGGCTCAAAAATATTTTCTAGAAGCCGAATGTCATTGGTAATATTTTAATTAGTATAAATATTTATAAGACAATATTATCTATTTAACATATTGAATTGTTGATTTATCTTTTTTTAATGCAGTTACAAAGTTTAGGGCATGAAGCATCCCAAACTGAACTGTGGCTGGATGTTCACAAAAAAACAGATGGAAGTTTTGTTAATGAGCCTGCCAAAGAAGTTGGGGTATGAAGTCAATTTTTTATTATTATCAGTTTTTACTGTGTTAATATATATTGATATTTTATTTATAGGTAAAAATTAAATAAATATGGGATGCCAATCCTGGGCAGTCCTACTCAGTCTCCCAGGATGACCCAGTTGCTAAAGTCCTTGGGAAGGAGCATCCTGGTAGAGTGCGCAGGATGGGTTTGGGACCCATACCATCTGAGGTCTTTGGCAGGCCACCAGGGATTCCAGCTACATCTACTCTTGGTTATAGTCATTTCATACCTGAAGATGCTCAGAGGGAGATGTCTTCTCTACAAGCCATAGTTCAAGACCAGGGGGCTCAGATATCCACTATGCAGAAAGCGTTGACTGATATATATCAGCAGATGAACAAATATGCCCCCGGTGGTGGTTCATCGAGTAGTGGTGAGCAGTTAAATCACAAAAAATCAAAATCATTTAGTTTAAAAACTTTTATTGGTTTTAAGTTTAATTATAAATATGCAACAATATTTAATTTTCAATATAATGTTCTTACAGGTGGCAGTAGGTAGTGGAGATGGAGGTGGAGAGGGTGACGATGCATCATCGGACCATGAGTAGCAGTATTGTTAATGTGTTGAACAAATATGAGAACGATTGGTTTGTATATGTAACATGTATGACACATAGTTGCCACCAAACATTTCCATGTCCTAACATTTTCTTGATTTCTCATGTTTCCTTCTATGCATTTTTTTTGATTTATGATGTTTCATTTTATGTCTTTATTTCTCGAGTGTGGTATACATCATTCCATTTAGGCCTATGTTTGAATTGGTAGTTGAGATTTTGGATGACTAAAGAGTGATCCTTTTGTTATTTTGTTCTGGTTATATAAATTGGAACCTAGTAGGCAGTATAGAGACCAAACATAAGAGGATGATGGGAATGTGGTTTATCCTAATCATGTGATACGAATCATATACTCACCAATAAAAGTAGTTGAAAAAAAAATGGTGAACCTAACATGGAACCTTAAACAAAATGCATGTGTCACCCACATGTTAGGATCCTTTTTATCTCTCAAAATATGAAATGTGGACAAACATGGATCCGATACAATTGATTATACATGTGTTTATTTATTAATATACTGATTTCATGAGGATTTCTTGTAAATGTTTCTCATAAGTATTCTGAAAATTTCAACTAGAACCCCCTTTGATCCAAATGAAATTTTACTACTTTAAGAACACATATTCTTTGACTACTACACAAGTTGGATCCTCATTTAAAACTAGGGCTCTATTATCAACCTTTCACCCTCAACATTGGGTCTCAAATTCACTGGTTTGGGAGTCACACCTAAATGGTACCTTTCCATCTTCAGAGGAAGCTAAAAAATCCATTCATCTCAAAAATCCCTACTAGATTTCTACTTGACAATGACTAGTGGAACATAATTTGTTGTAAATAGTTTCCATCTCAAACCATTTCATGGTCATATCCATGGAAGGAAATAACATGTTTCTCCCTTATCTAGGGAGGTTGATCAAGAGGTCACTGATGGACTCATCTAGATAGCATAAGGGACACTCAAAAGGGGTCCTTCTAGCATTCACCATCACCAATGCTAAAAAGCAATAAAACCTCTATATGATGTGTGTGTTTACCTCGGGAGTCTGACCTAAGTCTCCCAAACCTAGGTAGTCAGGAAAACCCACTGAGGGTAGTGGACAATCAACCAAGAACATGGACCTACATCACCTAGAATATTCTAAAAATGGTTAAAGGGAAGACACACAACTATTCTACCATAATTTGGGTGACTCATTAACACAATATGAGGAGATTTAGAGAAGATACACATCTTTTCTCCCATTCAAGAGGGTCATGGGCCAAATCCCATGTTATATGGACAACCAGATCGGGACCATACCCTCGTTCCAACTAAAGGTCATCAGTCTACCCCGGTGGGAACTACAGGGTATGAACATATCCCAACCGAAATTCCATATACCTATCATAAAATTATCATAGTGACATGAGAGATAATCAAACAAGATTAAGTATATGTAAGATGATATCCATAGAAAGAAACCTCTATCACCCACAAGAGAGCATCCAAAAAGAAGCAACACCAAAGGTGATTGAAAAATGAATATCTGGTCTATGATCTTGATCTACTTCATATTGGTGTTCTTGAACCCTCATATGTTTATCTATGGATGATTAGGATCCTACTCCTTTGTTACCAAATTACAAAAGAAGTAGTTTCATTTGAGAAGGTCCTCTTTTCTACTTTGCTGCCAGTAGCTATGAAGGTCCTCTTATCTCCTGTTTCATCATGTTGGGGATACCAAGTTAGAAATAACATTTTATTTGTTTGTATGATGTCTCCTGTTCCATTTTCTGGTTTGATTTGTTTTTCAGGGCAGTGGGGCATTAGAAGAAAAACTGCAATTTTTTTTCTGGTCAGAATTTCACGGCGGTTTTAACCGCCGCTAATGCTTTACTGGTCAACATTTTGCGGCGGTTATAACTGCCGCTAATTCTTTACTGGTAAAACATTAGCGGCGGTTAAAACCGACGCAAAATGTAATTGGTTTATATTTAGCAGCGGTTTTCACCGCCGTGACAGAGACGCATCAAACGCCTGAATATCGCGATAGTTAAAACCGTCGCGAATAAAAGAATATCCGGCACCCGTCAAACCGTCGCTAAAGTCACGAAAACCGCTACGAAATGAGGAATCTATGACGCTTACCTTAAACCGCTGTGAAATGGAAAAAACCAACTCTAATATATTGCCGATGCCCAGTTTAGCGGCGGTTTCTGTAAATCACTGCCAAACCATATAGCGGCGGTTTGAACCGCCACTATCTGAAAAAAAAACCACCGCTAATAGCCGGTTTTTTTTGTAGTGTGATGCAATAGATAAATAGGAATAACAATAACTGTATCAACTGAAACAGTGATGATGTAATGTCAGGTCACTAGAAAATAGGAAAGTATGGATACAATACAATAGCAAAAACATGTTCCACAAGGTAAAAGAAAACAAGTCTACTCCAAGCATCTCGAGATCCTACTCGGTCATCTGCTATCAAGCTCTATCCTATCAGCACACAATCAAGTATTGGAAGCTGTATTCCTCCTTTTGTCAATACCTGCAACCATGTAATCTACTCTAAGTACCAAACGACACCCAGAGAGGGTGTGAGATAAATCTCAGTGGGCCACCACCAACAATGTCTATAACATCCAGCCCTTGTGATAGTATATAGCAGTGTGCAGGCATGCATATATAAAGTAAAGAAAGCAGTACAATATAACTAAATAACCAAGTACCTGCTTCATCCCTTAGCTGGTGTCTGAACATGTAACCAGTTCATTAATTAATCATTTACCATTTAATGTTAATAGTTCATGTGAGGCATAGTCAACACTAACATCATCTCATGATAGTATAAGCAGTGAAGGTCCCAAGACGTAACAAGGCAACCGAACAAAGATATCTTGTGAGGGAGTTCCAAGGTAAAAATCAAGGTAACATAAACTCACGAAAATCTAACTCACTAGTATCTGAGTCTAGCTAAGGGGTAAGAGTCTAATCCAAGGAGCGTAATCCAAGGCATTCCACAATAAGGTGCCTACCGAGTCCAAGATGATCGATCAAGGTAAAATGGGGATAAGAAAAGACAGGGCCCAATGGGCTTTCACCATGGAACCTACTAGTCAATGTTGGATCCAAGGAGTGTATTTGAGGTATCCTGTAATAAAGAAAGGGACCAAATAGTAGTATATCATGCATCCAAGAAATATATAAGAACTAGAGTCTAGGTGGGTATCAACCTAAGCAAACCGTATCCTTAAACTGGAATGGGGTTCACAAGACCCAAGGTATTCTCCTCTCAAAATACAAGGTGAGATCAATTTAGTCCATTCCTATTTGATATTGTAATCATGTTATAATTAATTTGGTTCAATTCTTTCCTTCCATTAGTGTGGATAGGTCAAGTAGAGTTGAAACCATTTATTTATTGGTCCAAGCCTTGTCTTTCATTAGTGTGGATAGTCCAATTAGCGTTGTAACCATTTAGTCAAGTCTTAGTTAGCCATTAAGGAATATTCAATTATTGAGGTTCACTCCACTACCTTCCATCAACATGGAAAGGGGTTCTATGGACATGTAACCTTTATTCAATCTCATTTATTAAGGCCAAGTTATATACTTTGTACACTTGCCATTTCACATTTTTTATTTCACATTTCACGTTTAATAACCATTTGGAAGCACTTAACTTAGGCGGGTTAAGTGGTGAGAATACATGGTACATGCCATTATACAATCCTCATCAATAACAATTCATTTATTATAATAAGTCTCACCTTTAGGAAGTTCAAGTAAAGGCACACCCGAACGGTGGCTCAAATGTGTCAAAACACTAAAAACCCAATTAGGGTATAACCTTTGACATGAGGCGGATTGAGTTGTGGGTCAAAACACTAACAAATAATCACATATTTGGAAATATAATAACCATATGATTCTAACAAGTATAATAATGGCATGTTAATTTAAGAAATGGTTCCCAATGAAACTGGTGGGCCCCATACGAACATTCCAAAACAACGAACTTTAGGGATGAGTTATAGACCACCCACCTTAGGGTTATTCAAGCCTTCTCCTCCGGTATCGTCCCTTGATTTGCCTAGGATCAGATTAGATCTAATAAAAGGTCAAATACCCTCACATGTCGATATCTAGGTAGAGATTGAAAGAGAAGAAGAACGACTAAAGAGAAGTCGAGTACTTACCGTTGCCCATCCAATGTGATGAACGAAAGCTCGATCAGATTCCAGATGAAGGATAACTATTGATCCCTAGATTTGGACTTCAAAAAGATCCAAAGGGAAGAAAAAGGAGTAAAATACCACAGGTTCTCATATTAGGAGGAAGGAGTAGGATTAATAGATCATTAAGGGAGTTTTGGTTAATTTACATAGATTTTTAGCCTGCGCACGATTTGTCCGCACGAATTTTCAAACAGTATGAGATGGTTCTGCCCAAACCTAGAAAAAAGGGGCATTCTCACTATTTGGTTGCACGAATGTGCACCAACCGTGCATGGTTCCATTGTTTGAAAAAACAAAAACTGTATGGTTAGGAAAACTGTGCACTAATCGTGCGCAAACCATGCGACTTGGCCTATTTTCTCAAAAAGAGGTGTTTCGAGCTCCAAAAAATCCCCAAACACCCTCATAACCTTTGTTAACTCATTAGGAATCTATATTAGGTCCAAAGTAAATATTTATACTGAAAATTAAAGGATCCATACTTGAGTGAAAAACTGGGTTCTTACAGTCTTCCCCCCTTAAAAGAACTTTCCCCTGAGTTCTCCGTCCAAGTATAAGTAAACAATGTCTGAGAACAAATATGGGTACTAATCATGTACATTTGATTAACTCTCCCAAGTCTCATCCTATACTTGGCCGTGCTGACAAAGCACCCATACGAGAGGGATAAACTTGCCTTAGATAGCCTTCGTGCTTCGATCAACGATGCGTACTGGATATTACTCAAAGGTAGCATCAACATCTAACTCAACTTACTCAGGATCAAAGGTATGAGATGGGTCAACATGATATTGGCGAAGCTGTGAGACATGAAAGATTTTGTTCATGGAATGGTAACTCTGAGGTAGTAGCAACCGATAAGCTACCGGCCCAACTCTCTCTAGAATCTCGAACGACCCAACATAGAAAGACAACATCTTTCCATGCTTTCTTAATCGTCTATGCCCTATCCTAGGTGATACCCGAAGAAAAACATGATCCCCAACCTCCAACTGAAGAGTTTGTCGATGGCGATCAGTATAATATTTCTACCTAGACTGAGCAGTATTCATACGCTTCCTGATCAACTGGACCTGATCTGAAGTCTCCTGAACAAGATAAGGACCTATTAGGGCTACCTCACCAGCCTCTAGCCATCACTAGGGTTAATGACATGGCCTACCATATAAGGACTCAAAAGGATCCATCTGAATCGTCTCCTGAAAACTGTTATTATAGGTGAACTCGATGAGAGGGATATGCTTCTCCTAAGAACTGTTGAAATCAAGGATGCATTCTCAGATCATATCCCCCAAAAAAATGTATTGTTTATTCCGATTGTCCATCGGTATGAGGGTGAAAAACTATGATTATAAGCACCTGAGTTCTCATAGATTTCTGTAAACCTTTCCAGAACCGTGAAGTGAAACCAGTATCCCTATATGAAATGATAGTACATAGAACTCTGTGTAGTCGTACGATCTCACAAACATACAGTCTTCCCATCTCATCAACTGAGAAAGTCTCCTGAATAGGAATAAAGTGAGACGATTTCATTAGTCAGTCAACAACTACCCAGATAGAATTGCTACCCCTCAACAACCTAGGTAATCTAACTACGAAATCCATAGAAAAATCTTCTCATTTCCATTATGGAACTATAAGTGGCTATAACAATACTACAAGTCTCTGGTGCTCCACCTTCACCTACTGATAGGTGGAACACCTAGTGATAAAGCCTGCAATCTGATGCTTCATCCCAGGCCACCAATACTGGTGTCCCATATCTTGATACATCTTCGAGATGTCTGGATGAACTACCCATAGGGAATCATGGGACTCTTTTATCAACTCCTCTCTCACATCTTTAGAAACCCAGATACATCCATGTAGACATAGGACATCATCTCTGTCCATAGACCAATCTGGAGGTGGGTTATCTCCTGATATACTTTCACGGAGAACCAAACCTTCAGGATATAAAAACTGCCTACTCTTCACCTTCTCAAGGATGGAAGAGGTAACTGTTAAGGCTGAGAGGTAAGATTTCTCATGACTGTCATGAAACTCCAGATGAAGCTCAGAAAAGAGGGCCATTAACTTCTATTCATCACTGGATTTCTGTACGTCTTGCATTTGAGTTTTCTGACTTAGTGCATCTGCAACCATATTTCCTTTTCCAGGCATATAGGCAAGATCAAAATCAAAGGATTGTAGATATTTGACCCATCTTCTCTATCGGAGTTTCAAGTCACGCTGAGAAAAGATATATCTGAGGCTCTTGTGATCTGTATACACCACAAAGCACTCACCCAACAAATAGTGTCTTCAGCAACGTAAGGCATGGAAAACTGCTGCTAGCTCGAGGTCATGCGTCGGGTAATTTCTCTTGGGAGGCCTCAACTGCCAAGATCCTTATGCAATGAATTTGTCTTCCTACATCAACACTACTCCTAGGCCAATGCCTGATGCATCACAGAAGATGATATAAACCTTACCTGGTTCTGGAAGAATTAGAATAGGTGCCAAGACAAGCCTCCCTTTCAGCTTCTAAAAGGATTTCCCACATGCTTCTAACCACATTAACTTAACACATTTCTTTGTAAGTCTAGTAAGAGGTGAAACAATACGTGAGAAGTACTGCATGAAACTCCTATAATATCCAGTGATCCCTAAGAAACTCATGATATCAAACACGTTCTTAGGCTACTCCTAGGAGATTACAACACTAAATTTTTTAGGGTTAACAGATACTCCTAATTCTAAAATAATATGGCCCAATAAGTGGACCTTGTCGATCCAGAAGTCGTATTTAGGAAGCTTGGCATAAAGATGATGCTCTCTCAGTGTACTTAGAATGATCTTAAGATGATTGGCATGGTCGTTACAAGTGCGTGAATACACCAAGATTTTTTCCACAAAGACCATGAAAAAAGAGTCCAAATAGGGATGGAAAACCCTATTAATCAAAGCCATGAAAATAGAAAGTGCATTCGTAAGACTGAATGGAATAACCAGATACTCATACAGACTATACCTACTATGAAAAGCTGTACGAGGTATGTCTGAGGGTATGACTCACACCCGATGATAACCCGATCTTAGATAAATCTTAGAGAACACCTTTTCTCCTCAGAGATGGTCAAAGAGATCATCAATTTGAGTAAGTGGATACCGATTCTTGACTGTAAGCTAGTTCAACCTTCTGTAATCCATGCATAGACATAAGGTTCCATCCGCCTTCTTGGAGAAAAGCACAGGTGAACCCCAAGAATATGTACTAGGTCGTATGAAGCCTTTGGACTCTAAGTCCTCTATCTACCACTTTAGCTCCTAAAGCTCAGTAGGTGCCATTCTGTATGGAGGAATAGACACTAGATTTACTCCCGGAACAAGCTCAATTGTAAACTCTACCTCTCTCTTAGGAGGTAATCCAGAAAACTCATCAAGAAAGATGCCCCTAAATCGATCAACCACTAGAGGGAAAACAGTTTAAAGAAAACCCTAATCCTCCATGAAAAGATTTGCAATCTAAGTGGTCACTTCACCTAGCCCATGATACTTCAGTCCCGCTCTCCCATCCTGGACATCCCACTCACCTTAAAAAAACTTCTGCCATCTGGTGATGTAAATGAAACCCTATGATTATAATAGTTTACAAAGGCGTGATAGTGGACTAACCAGTCCATCCCGAGAATGACATTGAAGCCCGTCATCTCGAGAACAAATAGATTCCACATTAAGGGCTAACTACCTACCTAAAGGGGACAATACCTACACTAGAGTATGCTCTCTATCCATATTCCCAATGGTGTATCGAGGGTCATTACACCATAGTGACACTGTATCTATAGTTTGAGAATTTACAAGATAGATACAGAAATAAAAGAGTTTGATGCACCTATATCAAAAAAATAAGAGACAATAGTAGAGGCCACTAGAATAATACCTCGTACTGTAGATGGTCCCGCAGCCTGATCCTCAGGTATCAGCTGTAAGGCATGAAACTAACCTGATCCACGACCCTGTGAAACATATGGACTACCATGATCATGAATGCTCTACTGGAACTGCTGATGATCAGGGATTAGACTACCACGACCATGACCTCCTCCTCGGCCAGACCTGCCAGTGCTACTCCAACTCCCCTCCTGACGCGATTCAAAAGAACTCGCTCCTGAAGGTGGAGCTGAATCTGAACCTTTTCTACTCTAAGCTGGTGGAAAGTTCCTGCAAAAGTGCTGAAGATGACCCATACAACCACAATTCCGACACTCCATAGGGTCTCTATCACACTGGGGATTATTATTCCCTAGTTTTCCACATTGATGACACACTATAGAGATATCAAACTGGATACTCTGGCCGCCACTTCCCTAATGATAAACCTCAAGGGAACGTTTCCTTCCACCGGAAGAACTACTGGCCTAACGTGACACTGATACTTTAAACCCCGTACCCGCTCTGTCCCTCAGGTTACACTCAGTGATAAGGGACTGATCAACTATTATAGAGAAGGTAGGAAGGTGAAAGACATTCACCTGAGTTCAGATAACATACTGGAGCCCATCCTCAAAATGTATAGCACATAAAATCTCATCACCAGCTAGAAGCGGTGAAAAGCGCTGTAAATCAGTGAAATGTGCTGAATATTTTATAACTGACATAGAACCCTTCTCGAGATGCATGAAATCTCAGGATCTGTCATAAATTAATGTCTAAGGAAAGAAATGATTATATAAGGTAGTCTAGAAGTCAACCCATAACATTCCTTGATGATGTCCATCCTGGGTAACGACATCCCACCAACGCTTGGACAAATCCCATAGCATGTATTTAGCAAGCTTGAATCTCCGCTCTTGAGAAGTTTTCATATGATCAAAGATAGATAGCATGGCCTCTAGCCAAGACTCAACAACCTAATATCCACCACCCCCTAAAAAAGTAGGAGGATACTACTGCGGGAACTCGCGGGTCGGATCAGCCATCGTAGGTGTAACCCATAGAGCACCAATCATGGACTGCATCATACGTAAGAAACTATCATGGACTTGAGAATTAGTGCTCATATTAGGTATAGTAGGCAGTTCCTCATGTGTCACTCTTGGAAGTAAGACTGGAGGCTTAGGGCCCACCATGTCTGGAGCATGGTCGTCACCACCCTCCTGGAAAAAAACATGAGGATGTCGTGGTAGCATTGTTCTACAAATGCCAAGAACACACCTTATAACAAGCTTATAATCAATGATATAGAATCACTAGAAGAAAAAGATCGTATGAAAACTCACTACCCAAGGTATAATACCCAAACTACCTGCTTAGATGGATAGGTATCGGTAAGTGTTCAAGTATAAGTTTCATGTCATTTCGTAGTTAATTCTTAGGTTCACTACTTTACCTTTCATAAACATGACAAGGAGGGATAAGGATGTGTAACCAATTATTATTTTTTATTTTAGGATTCACTTTATAATGGATAGTCATTTCCAATGAATCAGTTCCCATACACCTATCACAAAAAATGTCACCCATTTACTTATAACATAATGTCTTGAATCGGTAAATTACTCATTCCAACCCATGAGGGCCCATACACCTCATGAATTGAGACATTAAATCACTCAATCGAAGCCAAAGTAATATAAGTACAAGAAACTATCACAACATCACTCAATAATAACAGGCATATCAAGCAATGAAAAGTAGTGAAATGCACCTATATGGCATGGAAATATGTATGACACGTGAATACTAGGTGCCTATGATGATGCATGTAGAAATAATCCTTTCCCTCATATCATTGGGCCAAGGATGAAATAAATTCACAAAGAGTAATAATCAATAACACCACATAACATGTGAGTCACCCAATGGTGAAATAATATAAACCGTAATAGGCAAAATAGAACAAAAATTGCATTATGGGTAACTTGGATTTTACCCCGAACATGGGTTTGCGACGCCCAAGAATGACTTATGAACAAGTCCCAAGAGTTCCTATTCTCCAATCTATTGTCTTCACATAGTAATTCAATAAAAGAAACCACCTATGATACCACTTTGTGATGTCCCGGACCTGAATGCCACTTAACGGGTGCCCCGAGCCTAGTGGGCCACATGGCCTCAAGCGCATCTTCCCGAATTCCAGAGGTTGCCAACTAACAGTGAGGGCCTAGGGTGTTTCCATGGGAAGACTATGCCCTCATTAGAAGAGTGTATCAAAACAGAAGGAATATAATGGAATAGTAAATAGCGAAAGCAATATAAATAAATAGCAGAAGCAAATGGATGAAATAGATAAACAAGAATAACAATAACTGTATCAACTAAAACAGTGATGATGTAATGTCACATCACTAGAAAATAGGAAATCATGGATACAAGACAATAGGAAAAAAATGTTCCACAAGGTAAAAGAAAACAAGTCTACTCTAAGCATCTCGAAATCCTACTCGGTCATCTGGTATCAAGCTCCATCATATCATCACACAATCAAGTATTGGAAGCTGCATTCCTCCCTTTGTCAATACCTGCAACCATGTAATCTACTCCAGGTACCAAATGGTACCCGGAGAGGGTGTGAGATAAATCTCAGTAGGCCACCACCAATGATGTCTATAACATCCGGCCCATGTAATGGTATATAGCTGTGTTCAGGCATGAATATATAAAGTAAATAAAGCAGTACAATATAACTAAATAACCAAGTACCTGCTTCATCCCTCAGTTGGTGTCTGAACATGTAACCAATTCATTAATTAATAATTTACCATTTAATGTTAATAGGTCACGTGAGGCATATCCAACACTGACATCACCTCATGATAGTATAAGTAGTGAAGGTCCCAAGATGTAACAAGGAAACCAGACAAATATATCCTGTGAGGGAGTTCCAGGGTAAAAACCATGGTAACATAAACTTATGGAAAGCTAACTCAGTAGTATTTGATTCTAGCTAAGGGGTAAGAGTGTAATACAAGGAGCGTAATCCAAGTCATTACACAATAAGGCGCCTATTGAGTCCAAGGTGATAGACCAAGGTAAAATGGGGCTAAGCAAAGAAAGGGACCTATGGGCTGTCACCATGGAAACTACTTGTCAATGCTGGATCCAAGGAGTATATCCTAGGTATCTTGTAATAAAGAAAGGAACCCAATGGTAGTATATTGGGAATCCAAGGAATAGACAAGAACCAGAGTCTAGGTGGGTATCAACCTAAGAAAACTGTATCCTTGAATTGGAGTGGGGTTCCCGAGACCCAAGGTATTATCCTCTCAGAATCCAAGGTGATCTTGAGTCAGTCTATTTCTATTTGATATTGTAATTATGTTATAATTAATTTGGTTCAAGTATTTACTTCCATTATTTTGGATAGGTTAAATAGAGTTGAAACCATTTATTTTTTGGTCCAAACCTTGTCTTCCATTAGTGTGTATAATCCAAGTAGAGTTTCAACCATTTAATCAAGTCTTAGTTAGCCATTAAGGCATATTCAATTATTGTGGTTCACTCTACTACCTTCCATAAACATGGAAAGGGGTGCTACAAACATGTAACCTTTATTCAATCTCATTTATTAAGTCCAAGTTATATACTTAGTATACTTTCCATTTCACATTTCACATTTCACATTTCACTTTTAATAACCATTTGGAAGCACTTACCTTAGGCAGGTTAAGTGGTGAGAATACATGGTATATGCCATTATAAAATAATTATCAATAACAATTCATTTATTATAATAAGTCTCACCTTTAGGAAGGTCAAGTAAAGGCACAACCGAACAATGGCTCAAACCTGTCAAAACACTAAAAATCCAATGAGGGCATAACCTTTGACTTGAGGCGGATTGAGTTATGGGTGAAACCACTAAAAACTAATCACATATTTGGAAAGATCATAACCATATGATTCTAACAAGTGTAATCATGGAATGTTAATTTAAGAAACGGTTCCCAATGAAATGTTGGGCCCCACATGAACATTACAAAACAATAAACTTTAGGGATGAGTTATAGACCACCCACCTTATGGTTGTATGAGCATTATCCTCCAGTATTGACCCTTGATTTTCCTTAGATTATATTATATCTAAGAAAAGGTAAAATATTCTAACATGGTGATATTTAGGTCGAGAGTGAAAGAGAATAAGAACGGCTAAAGGAAACTCGAGTACTTACCGTTGATCATCCAACATGATGAATGGAATCTTGATCGGATGCCAGACGAAGGAGAAATCTTGATCCCTAGCTTTGTCCTTTAAAAAGATCCAAAGGGAAGAAAAAGGAGGAAAATTCCACAGGTTCTCAGATTAAGAGGAAGGAGGAGGATTAATAGACCATTAAGGGCGTTTTGGTCAATTTACATAGGTTTTTAGCCTACTCTTGGTTTGTCTGCACAGTGTTTCAAACCGTGCACAAACCGTGTGAGATGGTTCTACCCGAACCTGGAAAAAAGGGGCGTTTTCACGGTTTGGTTTCATGGTCGTGCGCCAACTGTGCGAGGTTCCACTATCCAAAAAAACAAAAACGACACGGTTAGGCAAATCGTGCGCTAACCGTGCGCAAATTGTGCGACTTGGCCTGTTTTCCCAAAAAGAGGTTTTCTGAGCTCCAAACAAGCCCCAGACACCCTTAGAACCTTTGCTAACTCATTAGGCATCTATATTAGGTCCAAAGTAAATATTTAGACCGAAAATTAAAGGATCCATACCTGAGTGAAAAACTGGGATTCTTACACCACACTTATTTCACTTACTACCCTATTTTTTAGCCCAAATCATATCAAGATACATTTTCATGTAGAATTTATATTGGGAAGTAAATAAAATAAAGAAAATAAAAGACACAACCTGATTTATTTTTCAGTGGCATCCTTGAGTTAAACTCTTAGCTACTACCACATTAAAACTACAAGAAAGAAATGAAAATATATAATAAAAATAAATAAATATAAAGATAAAGGTAAAATAAAAGGGATAATTCTTGGTTTGACCCCCAAGCAGGTGATAGGTTTTTACTACCCCTAATCAAGTAGTTTTAGTGCATTATCCCTAATCAAAAGGTGGATGTGGTTTCTTTGATATGAACCACCACATGTGACTTTTCCCAGTTTTCATGAGTAAACACTGAAAGTAGAGAACCCAAAATAATATAAAAAGGTTCCCAACCCATAATAAATAATAAATATTTAATTTAAGGTCCATAGTGGGAGGGAAAAAAATAAGGGTTCTCCCTGTTAACTTATGCAGTGTCCTCCTCCATATTATATACAAATTTTTGTTGAGGAGGTAGTTGCACCACATGCTCTTTCAAATCATATTCTTCAACCAACACAACTTGGGTAATATGTTCTTTAAAATCCAAGGCCTTATACATTTTTATTTTATTAGAAATTTCAAAGAAATATAAGTTAGAAAACAATTCATCTTGAATAAGATTAAAACAAGAATAATTAATAAAGAAATATTCTCTTTCAAGTATATCGACTTGAAAATTGATCTCCTTAGGAAAGACAATTGAAAACACCATCTAAAAAGGCAAATATTCATCATTTTCTTCCAAAGTAAGAGAGAGGTAGAAAGGTGCTAATTTCTCATTATCAGGGACAGGAAGATCAAGTTTTAGGTTATCTTCAACAAAGTGATTCCAGGATTCTTAAAAAAAAATATTGATCTCCAATAAGTTCATTAGCTTTACTGTGTAATTTAGTGACCTCCTAGAGAAATGGTTGAGTGTGGGATGATGTGATTAATTACTTTAGTAGCTTCGTCTCACCCACCTCAGGTTCTTTGATATAAAAAATTATTAGTTAAATATCTTCCACCATACATTCTAGTTCAGGTTCTGGCTCTGGATCGGGTTACTCCTAGGATGCATGTAAGTATTTAGATATCCACTCTATTTGGATCTCCATAATTTAAATTTTATTACTAATCCTTTACAAATTAATATAAATATCATTGTAAACTTCTTCTTGCACCTGATATTTGTCAGTACTTGCATTATAATTTCAATTAAAATTCATCATGAACTAAGAAGATTTTTTTTCAAATTTATGATTTTTTTGTGTTTTTTTAAATGAAAGGAAAAAAATATTTATAACTAAGTACAACACAAGGGTTGACTTAGGTCATTCTGTTGAGGAGCCTTTGTGATCAATCACTCACTAATTCTAATTCAATTTTAGTATTTTTTTAATTTATAAAATAAAACTAAAATAAATTGAGAATTGAGAATTGATAATTAAATAATAAAATTAAACATGCATATGCAATGAAAACACAATGAATGAAAACAAAATGAAGTTAGAATGAAAGGATACATTGCCAAGAGAATCACCCTGAGTGAACCTTCATCGTCTCTTAATTAGTTTCAAATTTACTTAATAAACACACTACATAGTATTTGTGAAAATAATCCTCTTCATATGGTTGTTAATATACAGTTCTCTCAACGATCATCGAGATACCACACATCTACCTCCTCAATCAAGGGAAAATATTGCAGAAGTGAAAGTTAAACCTCAGGTGGCAAGTTGAGACATAAAGGGGTATTGCCCACTAAGACCCCCTTAGGTATAACTATAAGAAAATTATAAAAATTAAGAATTATATCTTAAATATTTTTTCTCATCACTGGATTACTCCCCTGGTAAAATCCTCAGGTTAGCTACTCATGATCATGATCATAAGAGTTCACAGTGGAGAAGATCAGAGTGAAAACACAAAAGATAAAAATATGAGAGAATGAGATGAAGAAGAAGACTAAAATATAATAAAATTAAATAATACTATTACAACATAAATTAAAATACAAAAATACATTAAATTTTCAACAAAGTCTACCCTTATGTTTCCAACCACTTGAAATGAAGAATAAAGAATCTTTTATTGGCACAAGGGGTGAAAATTTTGGCTCCAAAAAGTTCTTCCAATTTTTTTCATGTGGTAGGAATAATAAATGGCCAAATTGGTAATAATGATATTTTTAAAATTTTTTCATCCATATATCCTATTTTGTATCATAAAATTTCAACTTTATTTTCCAATTAATGAAGGAGTTATGACTGATTTATTCAAGATATTTAATATGACAAAGCTGACTGATCGTATTCTAATTCATCGAGTTAAAACACATTTATAGATTTGTAATTGAAAGAATAAAGTAAGGCCACCTTAATGAAAGTTTTTCCACCAGATTTTATATTTGTATATGTTAAATTTTAACTCCTTTGGTTTTTAATGTTATGAGATATCGGCCCAACAATAAAATTTTACAGATCTATGCACCGTTTTTGAGGTTGGACTTGTGAGCTAGTTTTGGGACTCAAAATGGTAGATTGATCTTTGGGCCCTAAAGAATAAAATTAATCCCATAGAAAATATAAACCTATAAAAAATAATTTTAAAATTTGGATCATCATAAAAAAATTAATTCCTAAAATATTGAATAAAAATAAAACAGTTAAAATTCAAAATAATCCATTTTTTGAATTAAGCTCAAAATACTTCAAAATCTAAAATGTGAAAACTATCATTGAAATAAAAATTTTATGGGATTAATAACAATAAAATTCATAATAAAATAATTGAAAATATTTTCTCCACCACTGAGTATACATTATAAAGATCATAAGAGTTCATGGAAAAGAGGTTCAAGTCGAGAGCTGATGTCGACCAAACAAGTGAAGTGCATGAGAGTTGTGGGTGCTACAATTAAAGTCAGGTATTTGAATTAAGGAATTAACCTAGGGTCTTAGTAAATCCATTAATCACTCTATAGATTAACCTATAGTTAATGGCTCATGATCACCTCATTATTTATTTATTTATTTTATCATGTACATGGTTTATTATTTTGTGAATGTGTATTTATTACACATGATCACATATTATAATAATAATCAAGCAAGAAAAGATAAAATGAACATGTATGATGAATTTTTTATATTTAAAAGCATGGTTAAGTTGTGAGCATGATCAAATAGAATAATTATGTTAAATATAAAAGTATTTCATTCACTGAGATTCAATATACAAATATCTTAAAGAAAATATCACATCATTAAATGTCTTCCATCACTTGAATATGAACACAACTGATTGTTTGAGGTACTCATTAGCCCTATTTGAGGGTTTATCTTACTAACAGG
Source organism: Viscum album (assembly GCA_963277665.1). NCBI lineage: Eukaryota > Viridiplantae > Streptophyta > Magnoliopsida > Santalales > Viscaceae > Viscum > Viscum album. Next base: position 633,068,917 of record OY728146.1, on the reverse strand, counting down.
GAGTTCTTATGAGATTGGTGAGTTGACTTAACTAAATTTGAAAAAAAGTAGTAACCATAGATAGGTTGTTGCAACTTTAGAGGAAAAGTGTTGAGAAATAAAAATTAATTATTTGTAGGAGATGGGACTCCACTCAATAGATCAAGGAGACATGAGTTAATGTAGTTGGATAGTGGGAGACCATGAGGAGAGATTTTAAGTATCATTTCCACTAGAATACCCAAGTGATTGGGAATTCTGAATCTAGTAGTTGAGAGCTACCAGGATTTGATAAAATAGTGGGAGAAATTTAAAATTAATAATTTTAAAATGTCTACTAATAATAAAGATAAATTACTAATATTCTATGTTTATTTATTGTATATAAAATGTAAAACCACAAAAAATTCAATTTCACTATGATTAATATTGGATAAAGAGAATATCTTGACCGACCATAACTTCTAGGAGTGGTACATGCACTTGTGCATAGTACTACGCTAAGAGAGGAACTATTTTTTGGAATCCCCACTTCCTTCTAAGCCCCCTCATGGAGAAAGAATGGTGGATAAAGATAAATGAAAGAATCATAAGGATGATGCACTACATGTTCAATGTTTCATGTTTTCATATATGTCCAGTGAGATACAAAAAATGCATGAGGAAAAAGATGACTCCAAATGTTATCTTATCTCCATGAGTTATATTAGGAGAGAGCTCAACAAGAAAGATATGAGATATAAAGTTCTATATATAGATACAGGCTGGAAGAAGGAAATAAAGCATTTCCTCATGTACTCAAGATGACCGGGTACATTGAGAGAGACTCGAGTCACTTGGGTTCAAATTGAACCAAGATATAGAAAATGATCTCATTATTTCCTATTTAATTCATATATTATTGATTTTAATTGTTAGTTATAATATGAATAACATTAATAAGTCACTCCTAGATTTTTTGGATTTAGTTCTACAAGCATATAAGGATATGAGGAATTATAATTCTTTGATCCTTATGGTGAACAAGAGGAGGGAAGGACAGGCTAAAGTGTCAAGGGCTAAGTCTAAGTCAAAGAAATTGATGCATTGCCATTTCAAGAAGACAAAGATATAGAGGAAGAGCAATGAGTAGGAGGAAGTCTGCTTTTCATATGGAAAGAAAGGCCAATGGAAGAATAATTGCATAGCTAGGAAGAATAACCAAGTTAAATCTTCTACTTCAGGTATATTTGTCATTGAATTCAATTTGTCTATTTCTAAAATTTGGGTATTGGATACTACATGTGGATAAAAAATTTGTATTAAAATATAGAAACCAAGTAGATTCAAGACAATTGAAAATGGTGAACTTGATATTGAAGTTGAAAATGGTGTGAGACTAGCAGCATTAGTAGTGGGATATTATCATCTTATTTTTCCCAATGGGATAGTTATTATACTAAATAATTGTTATTATATACCATTTGTTACAAGAAACATAATATCAATATAGATTTTAGACACTATGGAATTTTATTTCAAGTTTAGAAATAAATTCTGTATTATGTATGATGATAACATATGTTATGGTATGGAACATCTTAAAAATGAGTCGTATATACTTGAACTAGAAAATCTAGTATTAGATTTCAATGAAAAATCTAGTGAGAATGACTCATATAATACCCGCCTATGGAACTTCAAGCCAAGTCATGTAAACAAGAAGAATTTATATAAAATAAATCAAGTAGGGTATTTAGAATCCTTGTATTTAAAACCCTTGAATGTATGCAATTCTTGTTTATAAGGTAAAATAACCAAATAATATTTCAGCAGGAAAGGAGAAAGATCCAAAGAACCACTAAAATTGGTTTATACTTATGTATGTGTTCCATTTCCAGTAAAGGTAAGGGGTTTTTTTTTCTTACTTCATCACTTTTAAGGATGACTATAGTAGATATGCATATATCTACTTAATGAGGTATAAGTCTGATTCCTTTAGCATGTTTATGGATTATCAGAATGAAGTAGAGAATCAACTTGGTAAAAGTATTAAGAAACTCCACTCAGACCATGGTGGATAATATCTTAACCAAGATTTCATCGATCATTTAAAGGAGCGTGGGATAATATCACAACTCACTCCTACCTATACACATCATTGGAATGGTGTAAGTGAAAGGATGAATCAGACCCTTCTTGACATGGTCATATCGATGATAAGTCATGAAAATATTTCATTATTCTTTTGGGGATATTCACTACAGATTGTGACATATACACTAAACTAAGAACCAAATAAAGAAATATTTGGGTTTTCATATGAGTGTGGTATGAAAAGAAATCCAGTCTGTCTCACATACATGCATGGGGATGCAATACTTTTTTCAAGATTATACCTAGTGAAAAATTAACATATAATATCATGAAGTACATCTTTATAGATTATCCTAAGGAGACTAAAGGATATTACCTATATAACATTTTAGATAGAAAAGTGACTGTAGAATGACAAGCTACATTTTTAGAAAGGGAACACATTTCCAATGGAAATAGTGGGAGAAATATCAACTTTGATGAAGTTGATGCTCTAGATGCACAAGAATTGGTATGAGAAAAATCTCTACAAGGGACAATGGGAGATAAAGATGTTACAAAGACATAAGTATTGCGTATGCCTACTTGAGAGGTTAGAGAACTAGATAGATATGGTTTTCTTGTCACCGATTCATGTGACACATTACTCTTAGAGAATGATGAACCTTTGACATGTAAGGAAGCATTAGATGGAAAGGATTCCGCTAAATGGAAAGAATCCATGCATTTTGAAATAGAGTCCATGTACCAAAATCAAGTTTGGATTTTGGTAGACCCACCAATAGATGTAAAACCTATTAGTTGTAAATGGGTATTCAAGAAAAAGCTAGATATGGATGGTTAAGTGAGCACCTATAAGGCATGACTAGTGGTGAAGAGTTTTAGGAAATGTCAAGGCATCAACTATGATGAAACCTTTTCACCAATCACTATGTTAAAATCCATCAGCATATTACTTACAATAAAAGCCTTCCATGATTATGAAACTTGGAAAATGGATGTTAAAACTACTTTTCTAAATGGAAATTTAGTAAAAAAATGTCTATACAACACAACTCAAAGGGTTCATTATGTCAAAGAGTTCCCATAAAGTGCGAAAGATACAGAGATCCATTTATGGGTTGAAGTAGGCATCATGATCATGGAATATTCGATTTGATGAGGCTATAAGAGAATTTGGTTTCATTAATAATGAAATATATCAATATGTTTATAAGAAGTTTAGTGAAAGTGCCATCATTTTCTTAGTATTATACATTGATGACATATTATTAATGGGAAATAAAGTGCAAGTATTACTGTCAGTGAAGACTTGGTTAAGTGAATGCTTATCCATGAAAGAATTAGACGAAGTAGCTTATATTCTAGGTGTAATGTCCCAAAATTTCCATGTATTTTTTTTAAAATTATATGGAATTATTTTGAGACCACACGTTTTGACGACATGTGATTCTGAGGCCTGGTGAGCCCGGAACATAATTTTGAACTTTTTTTAAGTTCACTTAAGAAAACGTGCGAGTGAGGTTTTCTAAATTTTGAACCAGTGCTCAGATAAAAAATACGAGGGCACCATTGAACTCAGAATGCTGGGGTTTTCCTAGAAAGGACTTAACTTTGACCGACAAGGGTCAGACGAAAAAGTTATTTTTTTTGGAATTTTCAGAAAATAATAAAATAACTTTAAAAAGTTATTTTATTTCTTTTCTCAACCGTTAAGCAGCGGAAGGTGGCGCTGCGGTGCAGCGACAAGGTGCATTAAAGGAATCCCCTTAATGGCTCCTTAATTCATAGCATAATAGCTACGCTGTTTCATAAATGAAATAGTGTAATGACGCAACGTCACAACGTAACATAAACGTTGCAACGTGTTCCATTTTTAATTAGATAATGAGTTGGAGAGTTGGGAATTAAATTGTTGTCAATTTCCTGATGAACCTTCAGTGAGTTTCCTCTCCAACGAAGAATGATGAATGCCAGAGAAACATCATCAACTTCGACATACCCAGAAGAACGAAGCCAGGAAGCGACAAATGACTTTGACCTCTTGAATCCTCGAGGATAAAATGCTATAATAATGAATGTCAAACGAGGTAGGGGTTTGTTTTGATTCATGTTTTCCCATTATTGTTTTAAATGACGAATGTGGATAAACCCACGAACAGTTTGATCCACAGATCGTCCGTTCTTGTGGGAGGGTGATGTTTCTAGGATTTTCTTTTCAGGATTAAAGTATTGTTATAGAAATATCATGTCCAAGCCACCCCTATTTTAAACTTCTAACACAGAGGGAGAGAGTCGATACGAACAAGGCCTGAGCCCCTATGCCTTGTGTGTTCTTTGTGGACAATTTCATGAAATGGTGGAAAAGAGAGTTTGAGACCCACTACTGGAAAAATGGGCTATACCCACGGTTCAAAACCGTGGGTATAGCCCCCAAAACCGTGGGTATAGCCTATACCCACGGTTTTGGGAACCGTGGGCTGGAATGGCGTCGGTATAGGGGTCTAAGCCTATACCAACGGTTTTGGAGAACCGTGGGTATAGGGGGTGTCAAATGTGGCACATGCGGTGCCACCATGGCACATAACAGACCCCACGGTTTGAAAACCGTGGGGTATTTAATTCAAAAAATTGGCGCCCATGAGGTTTCGAAACCGGTCCTCCCGCAGTTCTTCGCGGTGGAGCTACACCATCAAACCAACCGGGCTACGCAATTTAACTGTTATGTATATTTCTATCTGATAATATATATTAATATAATCCTCGTCAGGTTTTAAAATTCGAAAAACGCTGATACGGGGTTTCGAACCCGCAACTCCGGCTACGCAGCGCGCCGGTACCGAAAACCAGACCAACCGAGCTGTTAACATATTCGATTATAAGTACATATATCGGTGTATATATATTAATATATCGGGGTATTTAAATACAAAAATCGCGCCCATGGGGAATTGAACTCTCGTCTCACAGTAAACAGAACTGCCGCTTTTAAGGTACCAACCGAGCTGGAATTTTATCATGCTATACATATATTAATCTTATTATATATATTAAAACCATCCGTGAAAAAATTTCTTCCCGCCAAATATTTTTTCGGGTACCGCCTAATGTTTTTCCCCGCCATAACGCGGGAATGCTATACCCACGGTTCTGGAAAACCGTGGGTATAGGTCTTCCCAAAAAAAAATGCAATACCTACAGTTTTGAAGAACCGTCGGTATAGGTCTTCGAAAAATACCCTATACCCACGGTTTTCTCCAAAACCGTGGGTATAGGTCTTATTAGAAAACAATACCCACGGTTTTTGGCACAACCGTGGGTATAGGTGGCCTATACCCACGGTTTTGGAAAACCGTGGGTATAGGTTCCCATACTATACCTATACCCACGGTTTTGGAAAACCGTGGGTATAGGGGTACCCTATACCCACGGTTTGTTGGAAAACCGTGGGTATAGACCTATTTTCCAGTAGTGACCGTCACAGTGAAGGTGGAAGCCCTATAGTTCCATAGGCATTGATAGTTCAAGAAACAAACCACCAGATCAACTTTGGTGGCCCGTAGAAGGAACCATGGATGCACAACGCCAACCATAGGTGGAGGGAGGCGGCTCGCCCGTCGGGGCACCGTGGCACTGGGAACAAGCTGCGGCCCGTCGACTGCGGTGGTGCAGCAAGGGCCACTGGCGTCGGCCGACGACATGCGTTAGCTGCGTGTGTAACGACCTAATATTTTTCAATGGAAATTTATTTCTTATAAATATTTCATAATCACATGAAATCACAACATAATTAACTACTAAGTTCTATGTGACCCTTAAAACATAAGTTTTTCACTTCTGTGATGTGAATTTCAAAAACCCGACATACAAGGTTGCGATCAGTAAGTTATTTGGAGTCCAATAAGAAAAACTTAATTTTTTCATGAATAGTAACATACCCTTATGAATAGTAATATACCTTAATGAATAGTAACCTTACCTGTGATAGTATATAAATAATATTCAAGTGAAAGTATGATATACCTATGCTTTGGAATAAGTAAAAAAATGTTTTAAAACTGTTGTTTTTAGAAAAAATTAAATTTCTAATTAAATATTAAATTAATCATATTTAGAAAATTATTTTTGAAAAATGGACTTCATTTTTGGATTCTACACATCGAAAAAAGGTTGGGGTGAGTTTTTGTAATTTTTCTGAAATACTTGAATTTTTGATCAATAGTGAAATACGGTAAAATACCATATATAAGTTAAATACACTATTCATGACATCACAAGTGATGTAAGACCACTCAGTTCGATCTCACATGATAAAATTACTATTCTTGGTTAAGGAAGACTCACTTTTCCTTGACTTTTGGGGAAATAATAAATTAATGAATTTTATATTAAGAAATCCCCTCTCTCCTCCACTATAAACCCCCCCTCTCACCCCCCTTCTCTTCACTCCTATCAAGCCTTGTGACTTATCCAAATTCTGTACAAATATCCTCCCAACCTCCTCTCCCACGTCCAGAAAGCCTTGTTCTCATAAAAATACCAAAACATCTCCCTTAAAGAGGCTCTCGAGGAAGTTTGGTTCAAGAGGTAAATTCCTCTTTTCAATTCTTTGTCTTTCCTTTCAAGTTCATTTGTTTTCTTTTTCTATTACCTATACTTATCTAAATTTTGTGATGAATCTAGTAACTTATATGAACTGTAATGTTGTCATGATATTGGAATAAGTTATCATAATCTCTCCCTTTTACCTTCTTTTATGCTAGTACCAAGAACACCATCCAAGATGTGTCAATTTACCACATTCAAGGACGATGGGATTTCGATTTCTATTATCATTCTAAATTATGGTCATGAAACCATTCTTGTTATGGTTGAACCAGATTATTATATATTTAATATACTCTATTTAAGGTTCTGTAATCCCTTTGTACAAATGTTATTAATTTATAAAGAAAAATGAGTTCTTTGTAATCAAAACCCACAATTTAAGCGAAAAAGTTATCATTAAAGATATATATAATAATTCATCCTCATGCCATGTAACCAAAGTATATAAATGATCAATAACACCTATGGATTATCATAAATAATATGTTAATTCAATTCTAGATATTTACATGAACTCCATTACTTAAGAACAAGTGAACCGATTATAAAAATAAAGAAAACAAACACCCCAAAAAAATATAATAACTTATCAATAGGGGAATAAATGAACTAAATAGAATTATTATAAACTAAATAAATGTATAATAGGTTCTGAATTATATTATTAATAATTATAATTTCATATTCTAGGAGCTTATGTTCAAGAGCGGAACACGTACGAATTTAAGGTAAGGGGTTTTCCACTCGAACTTCCATTTCCATTCGGGTTATTTTCATTATCTAATTACCTCAATGAAATTATTATGTATTATTATATACTCATCATAAATTCTGTGTGAGTTTTCTATATATTTACACCAACCATAATCCTTTTTTATGTATAGTTACATGTTTTAAAAGGAGCTTTCAAAATTGTTTCCGAAATACAAGCCCGATTCAAGGAAATATCACAACTTCTTACCTATTTTCAAGTTCAATCTCTAATCTGTTTTTGGAAACCATTATATTTATAAAATCACTCATTTTATTATGAAAATAATATATTACTTTACTTCTGGTTTTATACAATTTTTTTCCAAAATAACTCTTCTTTTCAAAGTAAAAGAGTATTTATTTCAAGAATTACTCGAAGATTTTATAAGAGTATCTTCCTCTATTTCAACAATCTTGCTGATTCTTATGTATTATTGGGATTAATACTTCATGGTATCATCTACCATATTCAATTTAATTGTTTATGATTATTTTGTTTGTGTATGTGTTATCTTTAAACCATTCACCAATTTACCTCGAATGGTTAGTGTTTATGCTTAATGTTCGGGAAAGTTATTTGCATTTCATACATTAATTTTAGTATGAATGTACATGTTGTTTATGTTTATCCCCATTCATATGAGGAATTAATTGGACATAGTAAGTGTCATTTGGGGCCTGCTATAGCCCCTCGGTGCATCGGTAGGTCTCATGAGACAAACTATGGTCTTGGTACAAGGCCTTGACAAAATGATTATTTATGGTCTTGGGATGAGGCCTTGATGGTATGGAAATGTTGTCCTACATTATGAATTCCCTCATTATGAATATAGTTTTTATGTTTCATGTGGTTATTCTACTATTAGAATACCCATGATTATGTTATGTTATGGCAATATTTACTAAGCTCATATTTCTTCCATATTATGTTCAAGTTTATTTTTAAAGGCATGTGTTTTTAATTATTCACCATGTCTAATGTTTATGTTATCTTCCATTGTATTTCTTACCCTTTCTGATTGTTTGAGCTCACCCCTTTATTATGTTTCATTTCCATTGGTCAAGAAGAATTTTATTATGAATGACATGTTGAAATAACCTAGGAGTTATAGAAGTTGTATAAGGAGTTTCTATGTTGTTTTTCATGTCAAGTTTTAATGATGAACTTATGTATGTATCTTGTTTCCAATAATACTAAACTACTCAGTCCTTCGGGATGCTTATTCCTTGTTTTTATGCCAATGTAATCAATAAGGCACCGACTTCAGGCAACTGGGGTTGGGTCCTTACAGTTGGTATCAGAGGAATTTTAGTAGAAAACTTGGAAACTAGATTTAGAAAATATAGACTAAGGAAGAGTCCATAAGATAGTCTTTGAGAATAAATATACAAGAATGTCCTGGTATTTTGATAAGGAATAGATTATGTGTATCTTTCAAGCAATACATCCATGTCTAGATACGAGCAGATAGAGTCGGCTCTGAAACAGATGTACATAGAAGTGAAAGATCTGACAAGGAGTTTCGGGCTTGACCCAGGTTATCCTGGTGCACGATAATAGGCATTGCTGCACTCTTGGTTACGGCACTCTCACAGGATATTCTTAGGATAATTCACATTTTCTTTATAATCCATTATGAAAGATTTAAATGTAAAATTTTCCTCAAATAATCCATTTTTGCGATTATGGGATTAGCCATGTGTAAGATTTCAATATGTGTTAAGTATTTTTGTTAAGTTAAGATTATACATTTTGATTAATAACCTAATCTAGTGTATGAAATTATATAGAGATGGTGACTAGTGAAAGGAATGGAAACCACATGAATGCACATGTCCCCTGTAGGGATTTCCCTCTGATGCAAGATAATGATGTTGGCTCTGGTGCTGTGACTGGTGCTGAGAAACTCATAACTATACTGGGACAACTTACTCAGGTTATGAATAATAACCTTACCCATATGGATCATCTGGATCCACCATGTGGAGGAGCTATGTTAGATCTCTTTATGCGAGAACAACCTCCACCATTTAATGGGACTACAAACCTGTTTGTAGTAGAGCAGTGGATATGTTCCTTTAATAAGATATTTCTCGCTTTGGGATATAATTAAAGAGATAAGGTTGTCATGGTAGTTTATCGTCTAAAGGGAGATGCAGATCAGTGGTGGTCATTAATCCAAAACCCAAAGGAGGAGGAAGAAATAGAAGAGATTTAATGGAGGGATTTTAATTAAATCTTCTTAGAAAAATATTTCCCTCGTGAACAGTGAGCATATATGGAGAGGCAATTCTTGAATATGAGGTAGAAGGAGGATGAAAATGTTACCAAGTATGAAGCCAAATTTACAAGGCTGGCAAGGCATGCTACACACTATATACGTAATCCAAGGAGTAAAATTTATCGATTCTTTGATGGTTTAAAACCATTCCTATGAAGGGCTCTAGTCTCCCAAAGTTTCTCATCATATGAAGATATAGTCTCAAGTGCTACCAAGACAGAAAATGAATTCTCTAAGTCGTATGACTTTAAGGGAAATCAAGAGAAGAAGAGGGATACTGAAAACTATGGGAAAGAAAATAAGGAAATTTGGAATAAAGGAAGAGTTGAATTTCCATCATGCAGTAATTGTGGGAAGAAACACCCTAGCACTTGCCTGAAGGGAATGAGAGTCTATTACAAGTGCGTAGAAAAAGGCCACCTATCTCGGGATTATAAGGGGAAAAAATAAGCTACCAATGTTCTATGCTACAATTGTAGGAATATGGTACATTACGCACATGAATGTCCTAAGTGTCAGGGAAATGTTCCCCAAAGAAGGCCAAGAGAGCAAGGCCAAGCTTATGCAGTCACAACTGCAGAGGTTGAAGTTCCTAACGAAGTGGTGACAGTCAAGTATATTGATTGTTTCATCCAACTTATCCAAAACTTTATTTGATTTTGGATCGTCACATTCATTTATATCTTCCCAGTTTTCCAAGAAAATTAAATATGTCCAATTTTATTTAATAAAGGAGTTATTTGTCAAAACCCCTGGTGGATGTATCATTGCAACAAAGGTGTGTCAATTATCCCCCCTCATGACACATAAACATGCTTTAGTTTCTAACCTTATCATCATACCAATGGTTGAATATGATATAATTCTTGGTATGAATTGGATATCAAATTATGATGTGAAGATCTTTTGTAAGAAGAAGGAAGTTACAATTTTTGAGAATGGTGTATAATCCCTTAATTTTAGAGCTGAAACCTCTCCATTTGATTCTCATCTAGATACACCCCCAATAGCTCTACTGAATTCAATTATTGGGGAGGAAGGTAATGAAATAAATGGGGGTGGGGAGAAGAATTTAATGATAGAGGACATACCTATTGTGCAAGAATATATTGATTTCTTTCCAGAGGATTTACCTGGACATCCTCTAGAGTGGGAAATTGAGTTTTCCATTGACTTAATTCATGGTTCAAGGCCCATATCAAAGACCACTTATAGAATGGCCACTGTGGAGTTAGTGGAATTAAATAAATAACTATAGGAATTGAGTGATAAAAGATTTATTCTACCTAGTGTTTCTCTATGGGGAGCCCCTATTCTTTTCGTTAAGAAGAAAGATGTGTTTATGAGGATGTGCATTGACTATAGGAAGACCAATGCTATTATAATAAATAATAAGTATCCTTTGACAAAAATTGATGATTTATTTGATCAAATTCATGGAGCCCAATATTTTTCTAAGATTTATCTTTGATCTGGATATCATCAGTTGCTTGTGAGGAAGGAAGACATTCCAAAAATAGCATTTCGAACCCGGTACGAGCATTATGAGTTCACAGTAATTCCTTTTGGACTAAATAATGCACCATCTGTCTTCATGGATCTAATGAACAATTTTTTCAAGGATTATCTTGATGAATTTGTAGTGGTGTTTATTGATGATATCTTGTTATACTCTAAAATCCATAAAGATCATGAAAATCACTTGCGCACTATTATGAAGACACTTAGAAGAAATAAATTATATGGGAAGTTTAGAAAGTGTGATTTTTGGATCCAATTAGTTTCCTTTCTGGGAAACATTGTCTCTAAGGATGGAATATCTGTATATCCTAATAAGACAAAGGCTGTGCAATAATATCCTGCTCCAATGAACATAAATTAGGTACATAGTTTTATTGGTTTAGCAGGTTATTATCAGCGTTTCATTCAGAACTTCGCCCGTTTAGCCAACCCAATGACCAAGATCACATTAAAAGGGGCTAAGTTCATATGAAAAAAGTAATGTGAAGAATGTTTTGAATAATTGAATAGGAGGTTAGTGAATGCTCCGATCCTAACCCTACCATCGGGGAATGATGAGTTTGTTATATATAGCGATTCATCAAAGAAAGGACTTGGTTGTGTCCTTATGTAGAATGATTGAGTGATTTTTTATGCATCTAGGTAGCTAAAAATTCCTGAAAAAAACTATCCAACTCATGACCTTGAGTTAGCAGTGGTAATATTTGCTTTGAATATTTGGAGACATTACCTCTATGGTGAAAAATGTGAGATATATACAGATCATAAGAGTTTGAAATATATATTCTCACAGAAAGAACTCAACATGAGAAAAAAGAGATGAATTGAGCTACTCAAAGACTATGATTGTATAATAAACTACCAACCAGGGAAATCAAATAATGTAGCAAATGCTTTGTGTAGAAAGGAACGTGGAATTCTGAACAAGATGAGAGTTGAAAGGGATCCTATGTTCATGGATCTAGTAAATATGGATATGGGAATTATCAAGGAAGGTAACACATCACTACTTTTTCAAATGGTCGCTGAACCTTCTTTACTGGAAAGGATAAAAAGTTCTCAAGCTGATGATGAGGAGTTTCAAAAGAAAATTAAAGCTATAAATGATGGGAAGTTGACTGAATTCACATATGAAGGTGGCATTTTGAAATTCGGGAAGAGGCTTTGTGTTCCCACTATTCCTGAGCTAAATAAGGAACTATTAGATGATGCTCATAACTCTAATTTCTCTATACACCCTGGTAGCACAAATATGTATTTAGATCTCTGAGAAAATTTTTGGTGGGATAATATGAAAAGGGAGATTTCTGAATATACATCAAAGTGCCTAGTATGTCAACTAGTGAAGGCTGAGAGGAAAAAGACTAAGGGGATGATGCAACCACTACCCATACCAACATGGATGTGGGAGAACATTACCATGGACTTTGTCACTGGACTTCCAAGGACATCTAGAGGAAACAATTCTATATGGGTTATTGTGGATCGTCTTACAAAGATAGATCAATTTATCGTGATTCGAGAGGACTTCTCATTGAATAAACTTGCGCGGATTTACATCAAAGAAGTGGTAAGGCTACATGGAGTAACACTATCTATTGTATCCGACCATGATCCAAGATTCACCTAGAAATTTTGGAAAAGTCTCCAACATGCTCTAAGCACTGAACTAAACTTCAGTACGGCCTATCATATTCAAACTGATGGCCAATCTGAGCGGACTATTCAGACAATGGAAGACATGTTGAGAGCATGTTCTATGGAATTCAAAGGAGGTTGGGACCAACATATTCCACTGGTTGAATTCTCCTACAACAACAGTTTCCACTCGAGCATCTGAATGGCACCATATGAATCCATTTATGGGAAAATGTGTAGAACACTAGCGTGTTGGGATGAAGTCAGTGAGCGTAAGCTGCTAGGACCTGAAATGGTGGAGAAGGTGAAAACCATTCACCAGCATATCAAGGCAGCGCAAAGTCGATAGAAGAGTTATGCAGATAACCATCAACGAGACCTTGAATTCAAATTTGGAGACCTGGTATTTCTACGCATATCTCCATGGAAGAAGGTCATGAGGTTTGGGAAGAAAGGAAAGCTAAGTCCCATGTATATCGGCCCCTTTGAGATCCTTGATCGAGTCGGAGCTGTAGCCTATCAACTGGCACTACCACCTACCACATCGAAAGTACATGATGTATTTCGTGTATCCCTCTTAAGGAAGTACATAACAGACCCTTCACATGTACTCTCTTCAGAGGTGGTATAGTTGGATGATGATCTTTCCCATGAGGAGCAACCAGTGAAAATCATGGATCATAGAGACAAAGTTCTACACAACAAGACTACTCATCTGGTAAAGGTACTATGGAGAAACCATAAGTATGAAGAGGCAACATGGGAACTGGAGTAAGTAATGAAGGAAAAGTACCCCACCTATTTTTGGCCTAGTTTGTAAAATGAAATTTCAAGGGTGAAATTTCTGAAGGGGGGAAGAATGTAACGACCCAATATTTTTCAATGGAAATTCCTTTCTTATAAATATTTCATAATCACATGAAATCACAACATAATTAACTACTAAGTGCTATATGACCCTTAAAACACAAGTTTGTCACTTCTGTGATGTGAATTTCAAAAATCTGACATACAGGGTTGCGATCAGTAAGTTATTTGAAGTCCAATAAGAAAAACTTAAATTTTGGTGAATATTAACATACCCTTATGAATAGTAATATACCATAATGAATAGTAACATTAACTTTGATAGTATATAAATAATATTCAAGTGAAAGTACGATATACCTATGCTTTAGAATAAGTAAAATAATGTTTTAAATCTGTTGTTTTTAGAATAAATCATGATTTTAATTAAATATTAAATTAATCATATTTAGATTTTTTTTTTTGAAAAATGGACTTCATTTTTGGATTCTAAATGTCAAAAAATGGTTGCGGTGAATTTTTGGGATTTTTCTGAAAGACTTGAATTTTTGATGAATAGTGAAATACGGTAAAATACAGTATATCAGTTAAATACACTATTCATGACATCACAAGTGATGTAAGCCCACTTGGTTTGAACTCACATGATAAAATCACTATTTTTGATCAAGTAAGACTCACTATTCCTTGTCTTGTGGGGAAATAATAAATTAATGAATTTTATATTAAGAAATCCCCTCTCTCCACTATAAAACCCCCTCTCACTCCCCCTTCTCTTCACTCCTCTCAAGACTTGTGCCTTCTCCAAATTCTGTCCAAATATCCTCCCAACCTCCTCTCCCACGTCTATCAAGCCTTGGTCTCATAAAAAGACCAAAACCTCTCCCTTAAAGAGGCTCTCAAGGAAGTTTGGTTCAAGAGGTAAATTCCTCTTTTCAATTGTTTGTCTTTCCTTTCAAGTTCATTTGTTTTCTTTTTCTATTACCTCTCCTTATCAAAATTTTATGATGAATCCAGTAACTTATATGTACTAGAATGTTTTTATGATAGTGTAATAATTTATCATCATCTCTCCCTTCTACCTTCTTTTATACTAGTAGCAAGAACACCATCCGAGATGTGTCAATTTACCACATTCAAGGACGATGGGTTTTCAATTTCTATTATCATTCTCAATTATGGTCATGAAACCATTATTTTTATAGTTGAAACAGATTATTATATATGTAATATACCCTATGTAAGGTTCTGTAATCCCTTCGTACAAATGGTATTAAGTTATAAAGAAAAATGAGTTCGTTGTAATCAAAACCCACAATTTAACCGAAACAGTTATCATTAAATATATATATAATAATTCATCCTCATGCCATGTAAAAAAATTATATAAATGACCAATAAAACCTATGGATGATCATAAATAATATGCAAATTCAATTCTGGAGATTTACATGAACTCCTTTACTTAAGAACAAGTGAACCGATTATGAAAATAAAGAAAACGAACACTTTGAAACCAAACAATTCTATATAATAACTTATCAATAAGGGAATAAATGAACTAAATATAATTATTATAAACTAAATACATGTATAATAGGTTCTTAATTATATTATTAATAATTATAATTTCATATTCCAGGAGCTTAAGTTCAAGAGTGGAAAATGTACAGATTTAAGGTAAGGGTTTTTCCACCCGAACTTCCATTTCCATTCGGGTTATTTTCATTGTCTAATTACCTCAATGAAATTATTATGAATTATTATATACTCATCATAAATTCTTTGTGATTTTTATATATATTTACACCAACCATAACCCTTCTTTATTTTATTTATAGTTACATGTTTTAAAAGGAGCTTTCAAAATTGTTTCTCAAATACAAGCCCGATTCAAGGGAATGTCTCAAATTCTTACTTATTTTCAATGGAAATATCTAATCTGTTTTTTGAAACCATTATATTTATAAAATCACTCATTTTATTATGAAATTAATAACTTACTTTACTTCTGGTTTTATACAAATATTTTTCCAAAAGAACTCTTCTTTTCAAAGTAAAAGAGTATTTATTTAAAGAATTACTCGAAGATTTTATAAGAGTATCTTCCTCTATTTCAAAACTATTGCTGATTCTTATGTATTATTGGGATTAATAATTCATGGTATCATCTACCATATTCAATTTAATGGTTTATTATTATTTTGGATGTGGATGTGCTATATTTAAACCATTCACCAATTTACCCCAAATGGTTAGTGTTTATGATTAATGTTTAGGGAAAGTTATTTTCATTTCATATATTAATTTCAATATGAATGTACATTTTGTTTATGTTTATCCCCATTAATATGAGGAATGAATTGGACATATTAAGTGTCGAGTGGGGCCCGCTATAGCCCCTCGGTACATCAGTAGGTCTCATGAGACAAACTACGGTCTTGGCACAAGGCCTTGACAAAATGATTATTTATGGTGTTGGCACGAGGCCTTGACAGTATGAATATGTTGTCCCTCATAATGAATTACCTAATTATGAATATAGTATTTATGGTTCATGTGGTTATTCAACTAGTAGAATACCCATGATTATGTTATGTTATGACAATATTTACTAAGCTCATATTTCTGCCATATTATGTTCAAGTTTATTTTTAAAGGCATGAGTTTTCAATTATTCACCATGTATAATGTTTATGTTATCTTCCGCTGTATTGCTTACCCTTATTGAGCATTTGAGCTCACCCCTTTCTTATTTTTCATTTCTACAGGGCAAGAAAAATTTTATTATGAATAACAAACTGAAATAACCTAGGAGTTATGTAATTTTTCTAAGGAGTTTCTTTGTTGTTTTTCATGTCAAGTTGTAATGATAAAATTATGTATGTATCTTGTTTCCAATAATACTAAACTAATCAGTCCTTCGGGATACTTATTCCTTGTTTGTATGCCAATGTAATTAATAAGGCACCAGATCTGGGAAACTGGGGTTGGGTCCTTACAACGCATGATGTGGCAGAGCAGCAGGAGGCCACGGCCTATCGGCCACGATAGTGCACTGGACACGTAGAGCCATCTGGAACCACATGGAGGAGAGGCCCACATCCGTTGGCCATGTTTGGCTGAAGGGGGCAGCCGGGTTGACCGACCACGCACACCCCCAATTGGATTGACCGAACTAGTCCGGGCTGCCTGAGCAGCCCGATTAGTTTTTCGATCCCGTCCGACTGAGTCAGACCGGGCTGGGGGGAAATGACTGGACTATCGATCGGCCCAGGTCGGAATTTGACCGACCTGCTAGTACAGGCTGGTCTGGGTAATTTTGGGTCACTGGGTGACCTAGAGAATTAGACTCACGACCAACCTGGGCTGGGTCCAGTGAGGTCCAATGATCCAGACAGACAAGACGGGTCATGCGGGACCCTAGGCTAGGATTGGTCGGGTCGGTCCGACCGAGTCGGACTAGGACTAAACGTAACCATACCCTGTTTACAAAACTACAATATCTCTTAGACAAGGCATCCAATTGATGCACCGTCTACAAAAATAGGAATTTTATGATGAGGTGTTCCTTCTGAGATACTATACGTGAGTTTTGGTGGAGATTGGTGTATGGCCGGGTTGGATTGGACTCAAATCCAATCGGTCCCTTTTTACAAAAATGCCCATATCTTACATACCGAGCATCCGTTCGACACGCTATCTATTATGTTGGGACCCTTACGATGAGATGGTCCTTTGGGTTACTCTACATGGGACTTTGTGGCAGTTTTGGTATGACTAATGTCTTGTGGAGAAGATCCTACCAGAATCAAGTGTGCTAAGTGCGGGAATCCAGTGGCTGGCTGTGACATGAAGAATGAAGAGCGACCCTTCATGTATCAGCAACAGAGTGAACCTTCATGGATCAACATGAGAGAGACCCCGTGTGGATTAGTAGTAGTATGACTCGATGTGGATCAGCCACAAAGCGACCCGTTGTGGATCGGAAATGAAGCGACCCTTTGCGGATCGAAATAAGATCGACCCTTATTGGATCATCATAAGAGAGAACCTTCGTGGATCAATAGTAGAGCGACCCTTCATGGATCAGTACCAGAGTAACCCTTCATGGATCAGCAACAGATAATCTCAAAAGAATAAGATGATCTAGCTTTATGACTAATCATCTTTACTTATGTACTTAAGTTATACCTTGTGTGAGATGTGTCTTTTACTTTGTGCTATATGTTTGAGATCTTTCTTGGTGGTATTAAATCTGTGGTATTCTCTTTGTGGTGTTTTCCTATATGTATTTTTGAGATACCTTTGGAGGTCTTAGGGTCCCTACTAAGTATTGTTATACTCACTCCTTCACGGGATTCACCCGCACTTGTTGTGTCTTGTGCAAACAATGAACAACTTTGACTAGGAATTTGGGGATCTAGGGATAGATGGTGCTTAGAGGCAGATTGATAGACGTGGTGTGCTGTAGTGATATCCGACAGTGAGCTTTACCCACCCTTTAGGTAGGATCCTTGGCATACAATCTCCAAATATTGTACTTTTTTGATATACTTTACTTTCAGTTGGGCTTGTATTCTGGCCCCCTTTACTTTTAGTTTACACCTTTTACTCTTAGTGGTGGTACTTTATGGTAGATGTATTACTTTCTTTCCTTTGTGGTTTAATTTTTTGCAGTATGGGTTATGTGTGTGTGTACGGGTTGAAAGTAAATGCCTTCCCTTTTTGGGATATTCCTTTTTGGTGTTAGTCGCCATCCCCTAGCCTATGGAAGGCGGGCTTAGGGTAGTCACAACATGGGCCTCAGGGGACGGGTCGTGACAAAGAGGTATCAAAGGGTGGTTGGTTCTACCAGAAGAACTAAGAGTCTATATTTTCGATGGGGGAAATAGTGTTAAGTTTCTTGAGTTTGGATTTTAGTCTGGGGAGTCTAGTGTTGGTGCGGCGACTGACGTATCCATACACTGGGACCCTGAATTCTATTTTCTGACTCAGTACATGAAAACACCAGTTGCATGTGGTTTGGAAATGTTTTTCTTTTTATATCTTTTGATTCATCTCCCCAGGTATAAATTATTGACCATGGAACATCTGTTTCTACACAAGATGTCTCAACGAAGACATCCATCCATGATTCCAGTTAGGGATCATGAAAATGGACCAATGAGAAATGAGGCATCAATGTAGGGACCACTTACAACGATAACACCTTTGGGTGGTGTACTGACAACACCACCACCCATAGAGAAGTAGTTTCTACTACCCCCACCAGTGGAAAATGCACGCCGATTGAGCTCACTGCACAAGTTCCAGAGATAGAGGCCTATGAGTTTTTGAGGTGAGATAGATCCTTAGGCAGTTGAGGATTGGCTGGAGGTAGTTACGTGGGTTTTTTTCTCTTGGAAGAGACACCTACAGACCAGATGGTGGTTCTAGACTCTAGCCTTTTTCAGGGCACGCCAGGGAGATGGTGGATATTGACGCTCCAGACACATGAGGAGGCAACCCTTACCTGGTTGTACTTCGAGAGCCTCTTTAGGGTAGAGTTCGTACCAGCGACACTACCCTCGGTGCGTATTCAGGAGTTACTGCACCTACAGCAGGGCAACATGACTGTGGCCTAGTACTCGACAAGGTTTACCAACCTCTCCTATTACTCCACCGACATGGTACGATACCCTTTATTTAGGACCCAAACCTTTGATAAGGGACTCCAATGGGAGATCAGGGCATTAATGATTTCACTCAGCATCCCAACACAGGCTAGAGTTCTAGAGCAAGCTCTATTGGTAGAGAGATTCCTAGCTGAATAGGAACCAATGGTGAGAGCCACCACCGGATGATAGGTGACCAAGTCATCTGCAGCAGGTAGTAGGCAGATGACGCAGAGGTCCAAATAGACCAGACCTTCCAGAGGATGACCCTAGGACATAAGGTGAGAGGTGTGGTGCTCGTGAGGTAGAGGAGGTTAGCTGAGGGCTAGAGTTTGTTACTCATATAGTGGGTAGGGACACATGGATCATGATTGTCTGACCCACCACACAAATTATTAACAAATTATTGAGTGATCGCTAAGGAAAAGTTTGAGGTTTGGGTGAGGAGGTCCGTAGGGTGGCAGACATAGAAGGGGATTAGGTCGAGCAGCAGGTGGTGGGTGACAGTTTGAGGTACTACCTCCACCACTCCCAAGTGGTCCACTACGGGCTCAGGGAGCTAACGGATAGGGGAAAACTCATCTTCTGGTAGTGGAGGCCTACGACCACGACAATCCAGAGATGATTAGAGGTACGGTCTATGTCTACTCCACCTTAGTTGCAGTTCTTATAAATGCAGTTTCTGGTCACTCTTTCCTTTCCATGGACCTCGTTTGAGGCTCGGAGATTCCAGTGGATCCTGTAGCTCAATCCTTATGGTTAGAGACTCCTATGAGAGTGGATTTGATGATTACACACTAGTTACGGTAGTGTGAGCTTACTCTAGGAGGTGAGAACTTTGTCTGAGATCTACTAGTAGAAGCGTCGAGGCCTTACAACTTCATCTTGGGTATGGGATGATTATCTAGAGTCCATGATCAGATCAATTATTTTAGGTATAAATTATGGTGTGTCTGTGAGAATAGGACCAGGTTTTCCTTCACCAGCAAGAAGGGAATCTTTAGAGCATGGGATAGACTTTCTTAGAGGAGGGTGTAAACCGATCACTCACTATTTAGATAGCCTCACCCTCGGTGTGGTGGATGAGAGGAGTCCGAGCTTTCTTGTATTGGTGGATGAGTATGAGGATGTATTTCCAGAAGACTTCCCAGGACTACCTCCCCACAGAGAGGTAGAATTATGCATTGACTTATACCTAGGGATAACACTGATATCTACACCTGCATATCGGATGGCTCCCACAGAGCTTCGAGAGTTGAGGACACAGTTAGAGGACTTTTAGAGGAAGGGGTTCATAAGACCCAATGTTTCTCCATGGGTAGCCCTTGTGTTTTTTGATAAGAAGGAAGACAAGAGCTTGAGACTATGCGTGGACTTACGGCGCCTGAACCAGGTGACTGGGAAGAACAGGTACCCACTATCGAGGATTGATGACCTCTTTGATTATCTAAAGGGAGCGAGGTGGTTCTCAAAGATTGACCTCAGATCAGGATATCATCAGCTCTGGGTACAGGATGAGGACATACCAATGATAGAATTTAGATGTCGGTATGGCCACTATGAGTTTTTGGTGATGCCTTTTAGCATGAACAATGCACCATCAGTGTTCATGGGACTCATGAACATGATCTTCTAGCCTCACCTCAATTCTTTCATGGTAGTATTCATTAATGAAATCTTGCAGTACTCAGTGTCAAAGGAAGATCACACCACACACCTACGGATAGTCCTAGATACACTATGAGAGAACCATCTTTATAGTAAGATCTTGAAGTTCTGGTTCTAGATTCAGGAATTATACTTTATAGGACACATCATTTCAGAGGATGGAGTTTCAATGGATCCGAAAAAGATAGTGGCACTGATTTCTTGGGAGCCACCCAAGAATGTGACTTAGGTTCATAGTTTCTTGGGGTTGGATGGATACTACTGAAGGTTCATGCCTGAATTTTACATAGTAGAAGCACCTTTATTAGCCTTGAAATGGAAGGGACATCCCCTTGTGTGGACAAAGAAGTTCCAGCAGAGTTTCTAGGAGCTGAGATGGAGACTAATGAGTGCCCCCATCTTGAGACTACTAGAAGAGAACATTGGGTATATAGTCTTCTACGACACCTCAGAGACCAGACTGGGTTTCGTCCTGATGAAGGGGTGGGTAGTGATTTCCTAAGGCTCACAACAGTTTAGGAAGCATGAGAAGAACTACATGACGCATGACCTGGAGGTTAATGGTGGTGGTATTTTCCTTGAAGATGTGGTGACACTACTTGATGGGTGAGCAGTTTACCATATAATCCAACCAAAAGAGTCTCAGGTATATATTATCATAGAAGGACTTGAACTTGAGACAACAACGATGGATAGAGTTCCTCCAAGACTATGACTTTGAGATATTATATACTCTTGGGAAGGATAATGTGGTGGCATACACACTCAGTAGGAAGTCTGGTTTATAGCTACTAAGTGAGGCAATAGAGTAGCTAGCTGTGATAAAAATATCCTTCATGGATAGTGATGGAGCTTCTTACCTCCAGTCTATGACTTTCACTCCCCCACTCCTTCAACGAGTTAGGGAGGAAAAACTTATAGATGTTGACTGCGAGGCCCGACGTTCTTAGATATCCTCAAGATAGGCTCCTGATGGATTTTTGATAGGTAGGGAGCATGTCATCCTTTTTAGGGGATGCACCATAGTATCAGTGATTTTACGATAGGAGGTATTGAGGGAGTTCTATACATCCCCTCTGGAGGTACATCATAGTGCGGTGAAGATGTACCAGGACCTCCAATGTCAGTACTTGTGGCCAGGGATGAAGAAAGCGGTGGTAAAGTTCGTTTCATGATGCCTCACTTGTCAGCAAGTGAAGGTCGAGCATGAGGTATCAATAGGCTTGGCATAACCACTTTAGGTACCAGAATGGAAGTGGGATGGTGTCTCCATGAAATTCATGATGGGGTTACCACACATGTCTAGGGGCCACAACTCTATCTGGGTGATCATTGACTGACTCACCAAGTCAACTCACTTCCTACCCATCCATAAGCAGGGATCGGTAGAGGGCTTGGGATGTCTCTATGTCGAGGAGATAGTAAAACTTCACGGGGTGCCTTCGATGATTGTCTCAAATCATGATGCAAAATTTACATCCCGATTGTGGAAGGGATTATAGGAGGCATTCAGGACTCAGCTGCGCTTGAGCATCGCCTTTCACCCTCAGAAAAATGGTCAGACGGAGTAGACCATAAAAACCTTGGAGGACATTCTTCATGCTTGTGTCCTGGATTTTGGTCATAGTTGAGAGGACCACCTACCACTGGTGGAGTTTTCATACAACAACAGCTATCACTCCACCATTGGAATGGCACCGTTTGAGGCCTTGTATGAGCAGCCATGCAGATCACCTCTATGTTGGACAGACCCAGGGGAGTCAACACTTATGGGTCCAGAGTTGGTATGGGATACCACTGAGAAGGTGCATATCATCTAGGAGTGGATGAGGATTTCATAGAGTAGACAAAAGTCTTATGATGATAGGAGACGGAGACCCTTGGAGTTCGAGGAGGGAGACCATGTTTTTCTTCGGATCTCACCCCAACGAGGATTGTAGAGATTTGGATGGGGTGGAAAGTTATATCCGAGGTTCATTAGACCTTTCCAGATCCTCAATAGAGTTGGAGAGGTGGCATACTGCCTAGCTCTCCCCCCAAAGATGCACCGGGCGCACAATGTTTTTCACGTGTCATAGATAAGAAGGTACATGCATGATCCATTGAACGTCATCGACTGAGGCAAACTGGATATTGAAGATGGGGTGGCGTTTGCAGAGTTCCCAATGGAGATAAAGGATCGACAGGAGCGGTTACTTCATGGATGGTCGATTCCTTTGGTGCGTATTCGTTGGCAGTATGGGAACCTCTAGGAGAGCACATGGGAGCGGTAGGCTCAAATTCGTGATCAGTAACCCAATTTGTTTGAGTAGCCCTTATTTTGGATTTTGGGGATGTAAATACCTAAGGTGGGGAGAATGTAATGTCCTAGAATTTCCATGTATTTTTTTAAATTATATGGAATTATTTCGAAACTGCATGTTTTAATGGCATGTGATTATGAGGCCCAGTGATCTCGAAACAGAATTTTAAACTTTTTTTAAGTTCATTTAAGTAAACATGCAAGTGGGTTTTCTAACTTTTGAACCGGTGCTCAGATCAAAAATCTGAGGGAAAAGTTGAACTCGGAATGTTAGGGTTTTCCTAGAAAGGACTTAACTTCGACCGGAAAGGGTCAGACAAAAAATTTATTTTTTTGGAATTTTTAGAAAATAATAAAATAACTTTAAAAAGTTAATTTATTTATTTTCTCAACTGTTGAGTGGAGGACGATGGCGCTGTGGTGCGGCGATGAGGAAATTATGAGGTGACGATGAGGCACATTAAAGTAAGCCCCTTAATGGATCATTATGTTATAGCGTAACAACACAACATTGAAATGTAACAAAAATGCTGCAGCGTGTTCCCTTTTTAATTATCTAATGAGTTTGAGAGTTGGGAATTAAATCATGGGAAATTCCCTAAAGAACCTATGATGAGTTTTATCTCCAATGAATAATGACGAATGTCAATGGAATGTCATTTAATTTGACGTAACCCAATGAAGAAAGCTGGGAAGCGACTAAAAAAATCAACCTCTTGAACCCTTGAGGAAGGATCACTATGACAACAAACATCAAACGAGGTAGGGGTTTGTTTTGATTCATGTTTTCCTTGTTCTTGTTTTAAATGATTAATGTGGATCAACCCACGAACAAGTTGATCTAAAGATTGTCCATTCTTGTAGGAGGGTGACATTTCTGGGATTTTCTTTTTAGGATCGAAGTATTGTTATAGAAACATCATGCCCATGCCTCCCCTATTTTAAAATTTTAACGTGGAGGGTGAAAGCCGACATGAACAAGGCATGAGCCCCTCCACCTTGTGTGTTCTTCATTGAAAATTTCCCAAAATGGTGGTAAAGTAAGTTTGTGACCGTCTCAATGAAGGTGGCAGCCCTACGGTTCTGTAGGCATAGATGGTTTGAGAAACGGACCACCAGAGCAACTTCGGTGGCCCGTATAAGGAACTGTCGGTGCGCTAGAAACAAGCCACGGACCATCGGCCGTGGCGGTGCGAAAAGGTCCACCGACGGCAGGTGAGAGCGGAATTCCCGATGTGCACCATGGTAGAGAAGCAGGAGGTCGTGACCCGTCGGCCGTGACAGTTCGCTAGAGATGCGGTGCCATCTGGAACTACGTGGAGCAGTGACCTGCATCTGTGGGTTGTGTTTGGATGAAGGGGGTGGCCGGGTTGACTGACTATGCGCACCCCTAACCGGATTGACCAAACTAGTCCCAAATGCATTAAAACGGCCAGGCCAGCGGACCGGGCCAACCGAGTGGCCCAGATGGTTTTTTGATCCGGTCCAACTAATTCAGACCGGGTTGGGGGAAAATGACCGGGCCGTCGATTGGCCCAGGTCAGAATTTGACCAGCCCGTAAGTATAGGTCGGGACATGTAATTTCATGTCACTGGGTGACTCGGTGAATTGGACTCATGGAAAACCTGGGCTAGAGCTAGTGAGGCCCAATGGGCCAGGCAGACAAGACAGGTCATGTGGGACCCTGGGTGGGTCCGACCAAGTCAGATCGAGCCCAGACGCAACCAACCCCTATTTACGAAGACGAATATATCTCTTAGACCGAGCGTTTGATTGATGTGCCGTCTATGACATGAGGACCCTTGAAATGATTCGGTCCTTCTGAGATACTCTATTTGATTTTTGGTAGAGATTGGAATATGGATGGGTTGGATCAGACTCGAATCTAACCAGGGCCTTTTTACAAAAAATGCCCATATCTTACAGACCGGGCGTCCATTCGACGCGCCGTCTATTGCATTGGGAACCTTCTGACGAGACAGTCCTTTGGGTTACTCTATGTAAGACTTAGTGGAATTTGAGGTATGACCAATGTCTTAAGAAGCAGATTATCCTGGAATCAAGTGTGCTAAGTGTGGAAATCCAGTGGCTGTTTGTGATGTGAAGAATGAAGAGCGACCCTTCATGGATTAGAAATAGAGCGACCCGTCATGGATAAACATGAGGGCGACCATTAATGGATCAACAGTAGTACAACCCAACATGGATTAGCCGCAGATTGACCCATCGTGGATTGGAAATGGGGAAAACCTTCGTGGATCAGTATAAGAGAGACCCTTCGTGGATCGGCATAAGAGCGACCCTTTGTGGATCAGCAATAGAGTGAACCTTCATGGATCAGTAGTAGAGAGACCCTTCATGGATCGGTATCAGAGGATCTCAATAAAATAAGATGATCTAGCTTTATGACTAATCATATTTACTTCTGTACTTAAGTTATAACTGTTGTGATATGTTTCTTTTACTTTGTGCTATGTGTTTGAAATCTTGCTTGGTGGTATTACCTCTATGATATTACATTTATGGTGTTTTCCTATATGGATTTTTGAGAGACCTTTTAGGCTCTTATGGTCTCTACTGAGTATTATTATACTCACCCTTGCACGGGATTTTCCCGCACCTGTTGTGTCTTATGCAGACGACAAACATCTTTGACTTGGATTTTGGGGAGCCATGGCTAAACAGTGCTCGGAGGTGGATCGATAGACGTGGTGTGCTGCAATGACATCCGATAGTGAGTCGTACCTACCCTTCCGGTAGGATCCTTTGTGGATAACCTCTGGAGATTGTACTTCTTTTACTATACTTCCTTTCAGTTGGGCTTGTATTTTACCCCCTTTACTTTCAGTTTACACCTTTTACTCTCAGTGGTGGTACTTTGTGGTGGATGTATTAATTTCTTCCCTTTGTGGTTTACTTTTTTGCAGTATGGGCTATGTGTGTGTACAGGTTTAAAGGAAATGCCTTCCCTTTTTGGGATATTCCTTTTTGGTGCTAGTTTTCATCCCCTAGCCTATGGAAGGCGGGCTTGGGGTAGTCACGGCATGAGCCCCGGGGGACATTTCATGACACTAGGGATCAAGATCTATCGATATAGATCTCTAAGGTTGCTTGGTCTAATTCAAAGTAAATATATTGATAAGGTACTCAAAAGGTGCAATATGGAAAAATCCAAGAGAGGATTTTTTCTAGTGTCACATGGAATTAATCTCTCTAAAAAATGTGTCCACAAACATAGAAGGATATTGGAAGAATGAGTAGAATAATTTATGCTTCAATAGTGGGATCTATAATATATTCCATGCTATTTACTAGGTTTTATGTTACCTTTTCTTTAAGAATGGTGGGCATATATCAAGCCAATCTAGGAGAGTTGAATTAGGTAGCTTTAAAAACTATCCTAAAGCACTTGAAACGTATGAAGGATATGTTCATGGTGTGTGAAGAAGATGATAAGCTAGTCATGAGGGGATACAATGA
The DNA here is from genome assembly GCA_963277665.1 of Viscum album. Taxonomy (NCBI): domain Eukaryota; kingdom Viridiplantae; phylum Streptophyta; class Magnoliopsida; order Santalales; family Viscaceae; genus Viscum; species Viscum album. Next base: position 633,042,145 of record OY728146.1, on the reverse strand, counting down.
TGTTAGCTTCCAAAAAAAATCACGATGATATAAAATCATAGTCAAGCTATGTATTTTTCCTGAATGGTGTAGTGATCTGGAGGAGCAAAAAGCAGTATGTGGTTACCAATTCTACAACATAGTTTGAGTATACATCGGCTTTCGATGCAACTAAGGAAGTAGTTTGAATACATAGATTTGTTTATGAACTTGGAATTGTACCTAGAAGTGCAGACCCTGTTACAGTATACTATGATAATACTGCAACAATGGTGCTTTCCAAGGATCCCAGGTCACAATAGAGGCCAAAGCATATTCTTTATAAGTTTCATCTCTTAAGGGATTTTACTCAGAGAGGTTAAGTCTCAGTAAAAATAGTATCCATAATGGATAATGTGGTAGAACCCCTGACTAAATTCATATATCAATAGAAGCATGATACTCATGCAAGAGTTAGTGGGTTGAGAATTATTAGCAGTTGAATCTAGTGAAAGTGGGTTCCCTAGACCCAACTACTTTATGTACTTTGATTACCATTACATGTATACCGTTTAATATATACATGTGTTTACTCTTACAATAATAGTGTTAATACTTATGCATCCAATTTTTACATAGTAATGTCCTTAGATTATGTCTCGTATTCTTAACTATAGTGAGAACCTCGAGATACTGTGTCAGTAATATTAAACATATGTCATATGGTCTATATACATCATACCGATAGGGCATAGATGATGTCTAACTACCAGGTGCTGGGGGATCATAAGCATTGATACTTCTTCTCATGAAGTTTACACTTGGTGTTCTCAAGTATATGATATCATAAGGAAAGACCCGTGATAGTTGTATTTCATGTATACATTTTATGGTGTTCTAATACCTTGATTTAGGTATTTAAATGATTAATCTTGCCAATTTAGGAACAAATTTACTTTTTTTTGTGTTTTATAGAATGATACAATAAATATTTGGAAAAGGAATGAAAAGAGGAAAATATTGGAGTCACGAAGCGGAAAAACACCAGATTTTTGAAGACAAAACAGAGTAGAAAAACTGAAGAAAAACAAATTACACGTTGTTTATTTTGATTACACGATGTGAATTTTTCTGGAGGATTTATTTTGGAAGGAATGTGCTGAAATTAATGACACATAGTAATTCAAATATTACACATTGTGTAACCACATTATACATCATGTAAATTCACGAGATGAGATTTCAAAATATAAATTTTTCATATCTTCAAATTTTCACCAAATATATGACTTGAAACCCACCCAAGACCACATTTTTACCATTTTTAAAGTTTTTCAATGATGTAAAAGCCATCTAGAGACTATAAAAGGTGGGATAGGGTGATTTTGTTCGAGGAATTCGAAGATTCGGAGACCAGAGCTTGGAGAAAGAAGCTACGTGGGGCCCTTTCCAAGTTTTTCATTCTTTCCTTTATGTTTTATTTTTATTTTCTCCTTCCATATTATTATCTCATAACTAGGATGAGGGGGTAAATACACCATGTGCTAGGGTAATTTTATCAAATGTGGAAGGTTTCATTGGATTTATTTCATTTATTTTTATTCATGTATTTGGTTTATACAATTTATTATTCAACTTTTAATCCATTTTATTTCTCTTCTAGCATGACAATTGATAACCAAATCAAAAAGGAATATTAAAATTGCACAATTGATAACCCTAAATAAGGCCTGAACATTGTCAAATTTAGGGAAAATTAGGTTTAAACATGGAATCGAGACAAACTTGATTTGGCAACACCCTAAATTACTAGACTAATGGAAATAGGATATTACCTGGTTGAGGAGGGGATACCATAACCATTGGATCTTCTTCATCTCGAATCTGACACTAATCATGAGTCAACCGACCTATTTTCTAAAATCAAATTTTACCTGAACCCAGAAATTTAAAAACTCTGGAGCACTTTCAAATCCGATCAAAAACCAATCAAGCTACTTTGCTTTCGTCTTTTTCTTTCATCAAATCAACCACAACCCATCTTTTCTCACATATTTCTATAAATTAATAAAATTAAATCTTTTGAAAAACCTAAATAAACTAATTCACTGTCCCAATGGATTGATCTCAACCTATTGCTAATACTCATTTTAATTAATTAATTAGAATAGTTTGGGTTTATAAATTTTGTTTTTGGATAGACCCATAGGGAATTAATGATGCCCTTTTGGCCTATCAAACTAGTGTTGTTTCTGGGGAGGATTGCTTTTTAGTATTTTTAGGATTTAATTTTTTTTTATTTTTATTGGTTTATTCAAATTTCATTGTTTACACAGGGTGTGTTCGTGCTATGAATTTCAGATTCTTAATTTTTAAATTCACGACCACAACACAGGATCAAAAGGCAAATAAGTTTTTGACTTCAATCCTGAATTGGAGAAAATCCTAAAGAAGTGAAAGGAAGATACAACCATGGAGAGTGATGAGAAAAATCAACTTGTTGGAGCTCTTAAAAGAGATAAAGGATTGAGAATGCTCATAGAATATGGGCAGCCATCAAACATAAGATTACAACTGAGCATCCTAGCACCCCACATTGCAGAAAATCACTTCGAGATCAAGCCTGCAATCAATACTACAAAACATGCCATTAACAACACATATATTTATCAACGCTAAAAAAATGTGTTGATAAAGTCCATATTTACCAGTGCTTTATTATCACTAATAAAGGTCCACAATAAAATTAAATAATTAAAAAAATACAAATATTTTTTTTACAATTTCATTAATTAAATAATTATTGTTGAAAATGAATTAATTGAATATACATATATATAAATTTTAAAAATTAATAAATAGTATATATTAAATATATTGATATGTAAAATGAATAAAATGAAATAATTAAACAAATAAAAATTTAAAATGATAAAATTAAGAAAAATATTAAACATTTTATTAATTAAATAATTATTGATAAAAATGAATAAATTTAATATACATATATATATAGATTATAAATATTAATAAATAGTATATATTAAATATAGATATATAAAATTAATATATTGTAATAACTAAACAAAAAATAAAATAAAAAATGAACAAACTACAAAATTATTTAAAAAATTATCAATGAAACAATTATTAATAAAAAATAATAAGTATAATATATATATATATATATATATTAATTATAAATATTAATAAATAATATATATTAAATATAAATATACATAAAATTAATAAAATGTTAATTAAAAACATATTAACGTCATATTCATTTTTAATGTTGTTTGATTTTTCAATTTAACACATATCAAACATCACGTGTTACATTGATTTCACATACATATATATATGTAATTAATGAATTTTTATATATAATTGCACACACAAATATATTTACACAGTATATAGAAACACATACACATAATATTTATGTAATTTTTTCAAATTTTAATATATTTTAGATTTTCATTATAACATGATATATTTAATTTATGATGTTTTTAATTAGTCAATTTTATTTATTTCTTTTTTATACTATTATAGTTATGGTATTAATTTTTAATATATATTTTCTATTTTTATTTTATTTTTTAATTTTATCATTTTCTATTATTTATTTATCTATATTTATTTAATTTATTTTAGTATTTTCAATATGCATTCATATTTACTTCAATATATATATATATATATATCCATATTTTTTTAATAATTTATATTTAATTAATAAAACTTATCCATTTTTTCAATATTTTTATAGTGTACTCATTTTGAATTATTCAATTTCATTCATTTTTAAAATGCATGTATTTAAGATTATATATCCACTAATAAGGTTACAAATATATTTGTAAATAAATATTTATAAATAAATATATTTATAAATGTATATTTACTATATTTAAAAATATATATATATTTATAATTACTATAAATAAATAATAATTATTTTTCAAATAAGTATTTATATAATTATAAATAAATAATTATATATATTTAAATAATTATAAAATTATAATAAATTTATTTAAATAATTATAATTATAAATCCTTTATTAGCAATGTTTTAGCATTGATAAAGAACGATCTATATCAGTGCTAAAAAATCAATGATAAATATTCCTTTTATGAGTGCTTATCAATTTAGCACTGATAAAAGGGATCTTTATCAGTGGTTTTTTGAAAGCATTGTTAAAAGTGTCCCCAATCAATTTTAAATAACCCTAACTACGACTTAGTCACTCACGATTCTCAAGCTCTCATGGAACTCCTCTGCTACCGGTGTGACTCCTCTATGTTCCCTCAAACAAATCAACACTAGAATATAATGCATGTTATTTTCTACTTTTCCTCTATCATTGTTTGATTAATTTTGGGTTCTACGTTTGGTGATTTTACATTTTTCTTAACCACGACAAACCCTACATTTCATCTCCTCACCGCTGAAATATAACGAGTGGTTCTATTTCATCTTTTTCCTTCATAGAAAATGTTTTCAAAGAAAAAGAAGGATTTTTTCATATGGTAAGGTCAGTCAAGATATGTGTATGGGCTTGTATGGATAAATAAAATAGATTTTTCACCACACACTACTGCAAATGTATTTCTAGATTTATAGTATGATCAAATTGAGTTTAATTAAACATTGAAGTGGTTAACCCATTTCTCAAACATGTTATCTATATCCCTTAGCATTGACATAAGACTTTAGTGATCGGGAAGTGTGCCTGAGGTTATGTGATAACCTAAATTGATAACTATTTGGATATAATAGGTCAAAAAATGTTACAAAATGGAACTAGAGTAAAACTAGGGATATTAGTATTGATTATATCCAAAATAAAAAAATTTCCAGACATAAGAAGTAATCTATAAATATTTCTAGATAACATAATTATGTTGGATACTTGAGTTACAATATGAAGTTTAGATTGTTTTTCTTTTATTTTTTCTTTGAACTATCTTCTCGAGTCTCGTGCCTCTTATTTAGGAGTTGATAGGTAGAAATCAGTAAGAATATATGAAATGTCATGTTCTTATGTGTCTTTGTTTATTTTTTTTATAGAAACAATTATAAATTTATATTAATAGAAACATGAATAATAAATAAATAGCTTATTATTATTTACTTATTAGTGATGATTAAGTTTATATAACTTACTAATTGATTGATTTTATTCAATAATCCCATTTATCCATACTATTAGTTATTTTTTTCATACTTAGATTTAAAATAATGCTTCTAAAATATTTTAAATTATATTTAAATTATGAAAATAAAAATTAAAAAGGAAATGAATGAGAGATAGGGGTAGGGGGTTCACATTTAATATATATTATTTTATTACTATTTCAGAAAGATTATTGTTTTTTGGAAGGGGAAAATTATGTGAATCTCTATATTGCTTAAATGGCCCAAAGTCCTTCTTTTTTATTGATTTTTGATAACCCCCTTTCAATGTGAATCTCTACATTAATATAGAATATTTCACCACTTTAACCCCTATATGTCTATAGGAAGGAGCCAATGAACATCCTCTGTATGCATGAATTTATATTGATCCTTATGTCCTAGAGATAACTGTAGATCTACATCAAGCTATGTGGTATAATTTTCAATGACAGGAACATATAGTGTTTATGGTTATTCTAAGATTTTATGGTAATATATCATAATAATAAATTTAGTATTGAATTTAATATATTCATTTAATTTATAAGAGTAAAAAATTATGGATCAATATTGAGCATAAGTTAAAAAAATCACCCTTTAAAGGGATGTATATTATTGGAGAGATCTTATGGTGGATTAAAAAAATATCCAAAAGTGGAAGGTGATGAATTTTTGAGTAGATAGAAGTGATGTCGAATTTAGGTGGGGTGAGATTCATTTCTTCAAGACCATTAGAGTGGACGTATTCCAATTCCTATTCAATTGAGGAGACTTTTTTGAGTGAATCCATCAGTATAGGTTCCTAGGACACTTTAATCCTTATTGACTCTTTAATGTGAAACAATTTTACCGATGTAGTTAATTGGGGAACCTCCGATGGTCCTTTTGAACTATTCCTTCTATGTAGGGTCATTAGATTTGATTGGTAGATTATTTATGGCCGAGTAGTCTATGAATGATTCTAGATAGGGTTCTTATATAGTGATAAGTACAATCCTAGTATATTATACTCTTGTTGATGGTTTTAGGACACAAAATCTTCCTATTCTTTATTTATGAGTATCTTATATTTCATATGGGATTGAGATTAGAACTTATTCATAATGTTATTAACATAAATATTATCTATAAGTAAAAATATAGAAAAAGAGGAATCAATGCCAATTTTATTTATGATTATCTTATATATATCTCTCTCCCTTACCTATACCTACACAATTCCACCCTTTCTCTATAAACTCATTCCAGCTTCATACGATATCACTGCAAACTGCATCTCCATCCACTATTATGAAAGAAGAACATAACACATAATAGTCATAAGCAATATAAATAAATTTTCATAAAAAAGGACCACAATTTTCACAAATAAGGTTATATAAATAAGGATTCATTTGGGTAAGATATATATACAATGCAATACACTCCATGCATAAAATTCCACAATTTCATGCATCTTGCATAAAAATTGTTACTGTCTTGAACAAAGATATAATTCTTCAATACTATATTACAACTAACCTTTACTACCTTTATTTAATCCATGCTAATATTCTTGATTTCCTTCCATATTTTGATGATGGATTGGACTCCCTCTTTCAAACTAGCCTTCCTCCCATCATCGTGGTTCCAAAGTTCCTTGATGACATACCTCCCTCTCAGATTTTATTCATTAATATCCATAAAAGCTTCTTCCATGGATTTGAATAATACATCTCCCAACTCATTATTCAACTCTTTAATCCTTTCATACTCCTCATTTATACTTCTTGGGAGCACAAAAATGACACTAAAAATTTAATAAAAACATAGTGAATGATTTTTTTGTTTCTTGATATACATTTTCTTATATGACTCACTTAGTTATTTTTGACAAAACTTCATCAAAAATTATTTTTATTTTGAGTGCGGTCACATTGGATCCTATTAGAACTCCGTAGTTAAGCATACTTGGATGATAATACTACTACGATGAGTCATCTAATCCGAATATCAAAGGTATTCCTTCCACAATGATATGAGCTCTACAACCCTATTTTTGGCTTCATCTTCAGTATAATTTCTCTTGACAGCATAGAGAAATGGTTGGTTGTCAATCTATCCCATCTGACTCACATCAATACTACCATAAGTTTTTCTCTCCTCTAATACCTACCAAAAAAGAAACATTTCATAAGAAGTGGAAAAGAATAAATGTTTGTGAGTGGAATTAAATGACTGCGAGTGGAATTCATGTGGATTTGAATGTTCATTCCTTCATTTTTATAATTTAATATATTAGAATTCATAATTAAAATTTCATTTAAGTTATTTTTTAACCCCAATGACAAATGGACTTTCATATCCCAAATATTTATTATTGAATTTTGTTGCTTGAGACTCATCCCCCATTTCTTCTAGGTTTCTTGAACTAATTTGAGCAGTAGTAATCCAAATTGACCTCCGGTATATAGTATGGGATGACTTTTGGTTAAATTAGTTCAAGAAACATAGATGGATGTACAAAAAATATAGGATATAAATATAAAACAAAAAAATTTAATAATAATTATTCAGAAGGTATGTCATCAAGGAACTTTGGAACCAAAATGATGAGAGGAAGGATAGTTTGAAAGAGGGAGTCCAATCCATCATCAATAGATGTAAGACAATCAATGTCTAGGGACAGATTAAATAAAGGTAGTGAAGTTTAGTTGTACTGGAGTATTGAAGTATTATATCTTTTTTTAATAAAATTACAATTTTCATGAAATATTCATTAAAATGTGGACTTTTATGCATGTAGTGTATTGTATTGTTGTTATTCAAGACAAATTAAATGTTTTACTACTCATGCAGACAATGTCTTCTGAAAATGATGATGTTAACAATCCCAAGGAAGAAAAAACTATTGATGATGAAACAAAAAAATTATTAGGGGATCAATAACATGTTGAAGAAAAAAACAAAAACAATGCTGCATCACAATAGTGAATATAATTACCAAGGAAAGAATTTAGGGTATAAAATTTGAGGTTGGTTGGAATCAATGCAACCAACCTATTGAACTGAACAAGTCAATGTTAATTAGTTATCTTGGGGTCACAATAAGAATGAATTTGATGATTGATATTGATTCATGGAACCACATCCAATCTGTAATGAAATAAATCCATTGGAAAGATATAATAATAATGTTAAAATATACTTTCTCAATTTTAATGAAAAATTATATAATGAAACATTGATTTAATTTTCATTATTCCTTACAGACTTCATTTATTTTAGAATATTTCTGTAAGAAATTTGTCTTAATAGTCATTGAAAAATCTCATAGAGGATTCCAGAATCTTCTTATGAAGTTACATCTTAGGGATATGAGGGAGAAATAAAGCCCCACCCACCACTTAGTTTTGTACACATTATAAAGCATGAAACATTGACTGCTTTCATCAATCATCACAATGAGAAATCATTTTAGGTGCATTTCAGTCAATAATATATTATTTGAAATTATTTATTTTATCCAACTTGATTTAAAATTGTTAATTTATGAAACAAAAAAAGTGTGATGAAAATAAATAACACACATCAAAACCAACTTACCCCTATCATAATGAAAGGATGGGGTACACTTCATTAGAGAATAAATTGGTATGTATTTTAAATCAATAATAAAAGTTTAATTATTTGATATGAAACAAAATATATTCATTTGTTTATATGAATATTGATGAATAAAAATATAAATCCACTTCCATCCCACGTCATGTGCTATGGAAGGAGGGTCATGTAAATAAGGATGGAAAATTAGTTGATGAAAACAAAAAAATAGTGTGGAAAGCATGTGTAAGTATTCCATAATTATAATTCATTTTGATTTATAACAATATTTCATATAAATATATCTATTTATGTTCATATTTTTTTATATGGTTTAGACACAAGAATTAAAAACAACCATACCAGAAGAAAAGCTACTTTCAGAAGCTTTGTAGTGGCTTGGACAATATGATCACTTTAGAGGATAAGGATTTGGAGTCTCTCCTTGAACGTATTTCAAGAAGATAAAAACACACGATGAAACATATAATATGGTGAGATGATCATAGACACAAATAGACTCACTACAAGATATTATTTTTTGGTTTGGTTTGGCAAAGAAATGTATAAGAAACGATCAAAGTGAACCGGAGGTGGAGCAAAGATCTACACCCAAACCAAATGATCCCAATAGCTTTGAGGCTAGTTATTCCCCCCAACTATATACCTTAACTGGGGTAAAATATTTTCTCATTACTATTTCTCCTAAATTTGAATAAAACAACTTTTGATAACTTTATATTACTAAAATTCTATTGGGTACAGTTGTATGTGATTTCTATCTGTCAGCACCCACTTACCTCCATGTTGCGATGGGTACAATGTATAATTTTTTGGGATACCAACTACAAAATAAATACCTCTAAAAATATAACATGATAGTTGGGATTGAGGTAGCTTATGAGCCAAATTTTGAGTTACCTATTCCTCTTAATGGTCAGAATATTACAATGATTAAAGCTGCTATTGGAGCTTTCACAGCATGGTTGTCTAATCTTACAAAGATACATGTGGTACATCTTTAACAAATTTTTTCATTTGAAAAACATATAAAGTTGATGATAAAATGACTTAAGTGAGGTATGATATTATAGAGGGATAAATTGGTAGAGAAATGGGAGGACGAATCAAGAAAATCTAGTGAATCGACCAAGAAAACAAAATGACCTTCCGAGAGTACCTCCCACCCGCCAGTTCCAGAGCAACATTTATTTTCATTACAACTTCATGCAGAGACCACATTTAAAGATAAAAATATGTCTTAAATTGAATTTTAAGAAGAAATATATGGATATTCTTTGATATATGGAATTGGTATCGAGACTCTTAATGATATTCTAAAGCATGGATGGTTGGGCGTCTTAGTTGTGAATACATACATAAGCTACATTTTCATAATACATTTATACAAATAGTGAGATAATATGTTTATTAAAGATAATAACTATTCATATTTTTTATAGGAATTTATATCACAACTATATAAAGGGAATATCGTGTAAAAAATGATTTGGATTAATTAATCCCTGTATCATTTCTACACCAAAACTTACTTTGAATAAGGAATTAATTAAGAAGAAAAAAGATGAGTTACTCGAAGCGTTTAATAAAAAAAATCAGACGATAAACTCTTTTTGATGACTACAATTAAAAGGTAAAACTCTATAATATAATCACATAAAATATTTTTTTAATTTTTTCATTACTTTATTGTTTTTTTTAGGATGCACTGGATGCTGATAGCAGCCAATCTGGACACCCCAAATATTTATTTTTTTGGATCCAATGCATGGATATGAAACCAACTGACCCCACATGATGTGTATTTTGAATATTTAATACACTAAAATAAAAATTTTATAGATAAAATTTGAACTATATGTTCATTCTGTGTTTTAACAAGAATTTTGTTATGATAGGGTGGTCGCTCAATACAGGATATATCATGGAATGAAGTCAGCGTTTGAAAAGATAAAGCCTATAGATTACTAAAAATTGAGAAAAATTAACGTATATATAGAAAGATTTAACTATAAAAACATTTAAAAAAATTTACTTGTTTTTGTCAATGTTTTTGGAGTGTCTGAAACAAGATAATAACATTGATTGTGGATATTATGTTTGAAAATTTATGAGAGAAATCATAAATCATGTAAAGGCCATCATCTCCCAACATGTAATTTCTGAAGGTAATTACAATTTCATTAAATATATTTCATAATCATTTTTTTGTTTATATTTTCTTATTACTATCAATATTTAAAAAAACCTAGTTACTTAAAATAAGAAATCAGTTTTTTTAGAGATTAGTGGGAAACATACTTTTTATCAGAATGTATGTCAATAAAAAATTTAGGTGATTACCTGCTATGTTTGTGATCTAGTATGAGTTATGACCTTCGAACGATATTTGGGGTGTGAATCATTAGTGTCATAATTCTTATATATTATTTTTATCTCTTTATAAAGGAGAATTATAATGTATTAAATCAATTTGTTTATAAGCGCTCACTTGAAAACAATAAAATTATTGGGAAATCATGGAGGTAAAGGTGGAGATGGAGGCAGAGGTGGAGGTGGAGGTGAAGGTGGAGGCAGAGTCAGAGGTAGATTCATAGTCAGAGAGCGATGTGGAGGAGGAGGCAGAGGAAAATACAAAGGTGGAGATTGAGGTGGAGGAGGATAAGAAGCGCTAGCTTGCAATAAATAAAATTGTTGGGTAATGAAGTAGAATGATAATCATACCATGATTGTGTTTGAGAAAAATTGTTTAAAAGTACACACAATAATTTTCACTTAAGATAAGATCTATTGTGCAAGTGTTTTAGGTGACTTATTGAAATTATTTTTTTCAACACTTCTTTAAGAGATTTTATATAGGGTAGTAATCCACCTATAAGATCATTCTGTGTTGGAAGCTTCAATTTCTCCACTAGTGTTATTGAATCAACATCTGTATAACTCCTAATCATCAGAAAAGTATATAATCCAACTTAAATGTTTGAATAAATATTTGTTTAATAAACCACTGAAGTCAATAGGTGTATAAAAGAACTATTAGAGGAAAATCCACATTGATATATCATGGTCATCGACGAGGGTTTGTGTCAAAGTGTCCATTATCAGTTTCAAATTGACATTTTAATACAAAAAAGTGTCACTCAATGAAAACCAATAAAACATGATCATATTGTCTTGATAATTTGGGAAAATGATTCCTAATTCATTTTTGATGTGTATGAATCAGTCTCATGTCAAACCCACACATGATGCCACTTGTATGGATCAAAGTGCATGTTTCCTATTTAAAATGACATTTTAATAAAAAAACAAAAGTGATATACTCAAAACCATGGAAACACATTATGATTGTTTTGATACTTTATGAAAATGATCCATTAATCATTTGGGACATGTAGTAATTATTCTCTCCTCAATCAAATGCATGGTGTGACCGGTATGACTCCAAGTGTGTATTTTTATTCAAAATTGACATTAATTTTAGTGAAAAACCAACTAACATACTCAAAACTGATAAAATGCATTTGTATTATTTTGGTACTTTAGAAAAATGATCCATAAGTCATTTTTGATGTGTAGGAATCAAATGAACCTCAATCTGACCCATGGTGTGACCAGTATGACTCCAAGTGTCCGTTATCAGTTTAAAATTGACATTTTAATACAAAAAAGTGTTACTTACTAAAAATCGAGAAAAAATTATTAGATTGTCTTGATAATTTGGGAAAATGATTCATAATTCATTTGTGATATGTATGAATTATTCTCACATAAAACCCACACACTATGCCACCTGTATGGCTAAAATTTCATGTTTCCAGTTTAAAATGACATTTTAGTAAAAAATACAAGTGGCGTACTCAAAATTGAGGAAAATCATTAGGATTGTTTTTAAATTTATTAAAATGATCCATGAGTCATTTTTTATGTTTAGGAATCATCCTAACCTCAATCTGATGGACGGTGTGACCAGTATGACTCAGGGTGTGTCTTTTTATTCAAAATTGACATTAAATTTAGTGAAAAAAAATTAACATACTCAAAAACTAAGAAAAAACACATAGATTGTTTTGGTACTTTAGGAAAATGATCCATAAGTCATTTTAGATGTGTAGGAATCAACTTCACCACAATCCAATCCATGATGTGAATAGTATGACTCCAAGTGTTCATTATCTGTTTAAAATTGACATTTTAATACAAAAAAGTGCCACTCACTGAAAACTAAGAAAACATGATCGGATTTTTTAGATAATTTGGGAAAAAAATTCATAATCAATTTTTTACATGTATGAATTAGTCTCATATCATATCTACACACGATGCCACCTGTATGGATTAAAGTTCTTGTTTTTAGTTTAAAATGACATTTTAGTAAAAAACATAGGTGGTGTACTCAAAACTAAGGAAACACATTTTAATTATTTTTATACATTAGGAAAACTATGAATAAGTCATTTGGGATGCATAGGAATATGCCAAACCTTAATCTGATGCACGGTATGACCGGTATGACTCCAACTGTGCCTTTTTATTCAAAATTGATATTAATTTTAGTAAAAAAACAACTGACATACTCAAAACCAATAAAACACATTTAGATTATTTTATTACTTTAGGAAATGATATATAAGTCATTTTTGACATGTAGGAATTATCCACACCTAAATCCGACACACGGTGTGACTAGTATGACTCCAAGTGTGTCTTTTTATTCAAAACTGACATTAATTTTAATAAAAAAAACAACTGACATACTCAAAACCAAGAAAACACATTCATATTGTTTTGGTACTATAGTAAAATAACCCATAAGTCATTTTTGATGTGTAGGAATAATTCCCACTTGAATTTGACTCACTATGTGACCGTTATGATTCCAAGTGTGCCTTTTTATTCAAATTTTACATTAATTTTAGTAAAAAATAAATTGATATACTCTATAATAGAATTTTTTTCTTGTATTTGTGTTAGAAAATTTATTTCATTTAAATAAAGAATTTTTATCATATCTTGGTAATTTCTATTGTTGTTTCTAGTGATACAGTGTGTTGTTACAACACACTGCACCTGTTTCTGGTGTGGTAGTGTGTTGTAGCATCACACTGCAGTTTTCACCTTTACAAGCACTACTAAATGCATTGATAATGATATCCTTTATCAGATATACTAAATGAACCGATAAAGATAGACTTTATCAGTTCTTTTATAAGCGTCGACAAAGGAATCCTTTATCAGTGCATTTATAAGCACCGAAAAAGGAATCCTTTATCAATTCTAAATAAAAGCATTGGTAAAGAATGATTTATTATCACTTTTCTAGTGATGATAAAAGCCTTGGCCTTTTAACTGTGCTAAGGTATTCAACACTTTTATAGCATAGATAAAGGCCTATTCTAGAATTGTTAAAGGTGTGTTTTATAGTAGTGAATAATTTCAATGATCACAAACATTGTGAAATTCACTAGATTTTCACATGAAGATCCAAAAAAACATTTTGAAAAATTCATTGAGATCTGTGACACGTTCTAATTCTTGAATGTTTTGAGTGATGCAGTAAGATTCCATCTTTTCTGATTTTCATTATGTGAGTAATCTCAAGATTGGATTCAAAGACTACATGTGCATTCCATTAAAAATGGAATGAGTTGGTACAAAACTTCCTCACTTTCTTCTTTCCACCTTCTACGTCAATGGATATATGGGTAAATATTCTAAACTTTTTCAATTTGAAGGTGAATAATTATATTTACATGGGAATTTTATAAATACATGAATAACAAATTACATCATCATGGAATAGAGATATAGATACTTATCCAAACTTTCTATAAGGGTTTTTATAGGGAAACATGTCAATTATTTATGGTGGAGCTATAGGATCATTAATTAAGAAGTCACCTAAATCAAGATACAACTTACTAGATGAAATGGTGAGAAATAGTTTCCAGTTGAAAGGATAAATAACACAAAAAAAATTCATTCATGAAGTCAACAACAATGACTGGATGGCAGAAAAGCTGGAGTTATTGACTAAGAAGATATGCATCATGATGGGCTAGTAGCGAAACACCTAAGGTACACATATAGAAGATGAAAATGTTGCTAATTACAATAATGGTAATAAATTTTAGGATTGTATACCACCACATAAATAACAAAAAGGACAAGGATATCAACAAAGACCACAAGGGTACTGAAAAAATCACCGCAAGGTCCCTCACTGAAAAGCCAGGTCTATACATTGGAAGAGACACTGGCTACATTAATGACTACTTTCGAGGAGGAACTAAAGGAAATAAAAGAATGAACATCGAACCAAGAATATTCATTAATGAATCTAGAGCATCAATTTGAAAAAATTACTAATCATATTAGAGAGAGACCCATAGGAACACAACCAGGATAACCTAAAGTACACCCACATTAAGATTTGAAAGCTGTACAACTTAAAAGTGGGAAGAAAACAAAAAGAAGTGGTATATAATTTTGGGGACAAAAAATAGTGAAAGTAAGAAAAGAAGAAGTTGAAAATAGAAAAGAACAAGTAGTTGAAGAAGAATAAGAACAATCTCAGTACAAGCCAAGACTGCCTTTTCCATAATAGATGGTGCAAGTAAATAATACTGTACAGAAAGGTAAATTTTTGGAACACTTTAAAAAATTACATATTAATATACCCTTTGCAGAAGCTCTCACAAACATGCTGACATATGCAAAATTCATGAAAGAGATAGTAACCAACAATAAGAATCTAGAAGATATTGGCACCATCCCACTCACACGGGAGTGTTCAACGGTGGTATCTAAGGACCTACTTAAGAAGCAAAGTGATCCAGGTAGCTTTTTAATTAAAATATTTATCAGAGCTAACAAGTGTGGGAAATATTTTCATAACTTAGGTGTGAGTGTCAATATCATGTCAGACACAACATTCAAGATTTTGGGACTAGAATGAATGAAGACAACAAGAGTTTCACACCAATTAGAAGACTCAAGAGTGAAGCATCCCCGAGGACTCATTGAGGAAATCCTGATTAGAGTCGAACAATTATACTTCTCCATCGACTTCTTAGTTCTTGATATGGAAGAGGAATAAAATCCAATAATTCTAGGAAGACCATTTTTATCCACAGGGCATGTGTTGATTGACATTCAAAATAGAGAACTCTTCTTATGAGTTGGGAGTGATCAAGTGAGTTTTAACATCCACCGAGAAATGAAGAACTATGATGTGTAATAGAAAAATGAGTTCGGATAAGAAAATATACCTGAAGTTGATGATGTTGCTGAAATTGAAGATAGAAATGAGTTAGAGGATGTTGTGAAAGTGGATGCTCAACTGAATAAGAAAGAGAAGCTGAAGAATAAGACCGCTGATACAAGAGGAGCGACAAAATACACTACATTTGAGAAATGACAACAAGTATGGGTTATACATGAACTTCTATTTTGTTCATCAAGATTAAGGATGAAATGGTGGATCAATTTGATGGAGATCAAGCAAGTACTACCATTCGGAAGAATTAAGCTATTCAAAGAAGAAAGATAGGGGCCAACCTATGTGTATAGGACACAACTGAGACCATTTTTGGACCCTAAAGAGGTACAAAATTTTCAATCATATATCATGTGAGTTGAAGCTGAAGAAGGTAAGGTCAATCCAATGATGGTAAAAAACATAGATTATGGGAGGAAACCTAACTGTTTTGTTTTTATTATTTATTTTCTATTTTTAGAGTCACTCAAGATCTCACTCCAAATATTTTAAAATTAATTATTAATGTTCTGTAATTTCCCCTGTTTATTTTTAATTTGTAGAACCATAACAACCCAAGGCGGAATAAAGAAATAGGAATCAAAATAAGAGGATATAGAAAAATTACTTGTTGTGAAGGGAATTTATAATTCATGGATATGGATTAGGTAGAACATGTATATCCAAATTCAAATAATCAATGAAAGGGGAGTAAGAGTTTCAGTTCTAAAAATTTCAACTACATTCCCCACATTTAATTCACGATTTAAATGCCCAATTGCATGCCTGTGCTTGAATCTTGATTCAATCAACTAAACTAGAAGAAATAAACCACTTAGGATAAATAACATGACATGAATTTAAATTTATTTATAAATAAATTTAATGAGAAAAATGGAAAAAATAATTAGTAAAGATAATCATTAGAATTAGGATTTGAAAAATCATGATTTATGGAGTATGTTGATCATTGGAAATGATTTTCTTCTTCTGAGATTTGGCCATGATTTGAATTTTTGATATTTGCATTCATTGATTTTATTATTAACATGAGCTTCCATGAGTGATTATCCCAACCTTCATCCTCATTCTCAAGACATCCACTGAGCCAATATTTTGTATTCTTTATATCATATATTTCTTGAGAAAATTAGGCATGTTTTCTTCTAGAACTTGCTTTGTATCTTATTGAAGCTATGAATGAACATAATCAATTTTAAATTGATTTAGGCTTTCTATTTTTTTAGACCTTATTCTGAGACCCACCTTATATTAATCCTTTTTAAGCCCATAGAATCCATGGATAACCATGTTAGGAAATGAGCCATGTTTCAAGCCTATTTTATCCATTCTTACCTACCTATAAATATTTTTCATGACTATCAAACATAAGAGCGAGGGAAATGAAATCTAGAAGAAGGGATGGAATTTTTTTAATGAATAAGTGTGGGGGAAGTTTCATTGGATTTTGGAAAGGCACATTCACTGTATTTATTATAGACCCTCTTGAAAAAAAAAAAGAAAAGAGAAAAAATGGGTTGTGTTTAGGGAAATTAAAAAATCACTATTTACTTGACCGGTGATCTTGTTATAACTATTAAAAATAGCGTCGTGAGGAGATAATTAGGGGTTGGGTACTGGATGTGAGAATTTTCCTTGTAAAAACTTTTGAAATAAAATAAAATAATAATAATAATAATAAAATAGGGTGTTTCATTTATTGCATTTCATCTCTTTACAAGCCTTCTCTGAGATACTGGGGGAAAATGAGACTTTCATT
This sequence comes from Viscum album, assembly GCA_963277665.1. Classification (NCBI taxonomy): domain Eukaryota; kingdom Viridiplantae; phylum Streptophyta; class Magnoliopsida; order Santalales; family Viscaceae; genus Viscum; species Viscum album. The sequence goes on along the minus strand of OY728146.1, from coordinate 633,024,358 downwards.
AAGCTTATTTTGATTATCATGCAAAGTAATTTTGAGTTGAACCTCCTTTTTTAGCTTTTAATTTTCAAATCATTTACCTACCTTCCCTCTTCCATAAAGTAATTTGATCCTAAAAAGTGAATCCCTAATGATTATTTGTGATTTTATCTTTACATGGTGGAGATGTTAGATTCCTTGCGGTCTATGGTAAGTGACAAGTTCTTGAGGTATGTGCATCACTCTATTCATTTTTACCATGATGATGAGTATAAAAATTCATGTGAGGAAAACTAAAAATGGCATAAATATTAATAATGAATTGAAAAATTAAAGTGGATGATTGAAATGGCTTGACTATTTCAAAATAGGAAAATTAAAATGCATTGTTGATTTGTATTCTTTGGAAAGTGAGGCGTTGATAAATTTTCCATGTGTGATGCTCAAAAATTTAATTTTAAATTTGATCAATTGATTTTATTGAAATTAAATTTTAATCATGGTAAGGTGAATGCCCTTTTTAATATGTTGTGATTCCATCCTTAAGGACAAGTATGAATTCAAGTGTGGGGGAATTTGATAGTTTTATTTCATGAATACATTTTATGGTGCTTTAATATCTTGATTTTGGTATTAAAATGATTAATCTTTTCAATTTTGTAATGGATTGACTTGTTTTGTGTTTTAATGTAGGATACAATGAATATTTGGAAAAAGGAATGAAAAGAGAAAAATATTGGAGTCACAAAGCGGCGCGACACTGGATTTTTAAAGACAAAACAAAGATAGAAAACTAGAACATAAAACATTACACGCCATGTATTTTGATTACACGACGTGAATTTTTATAGAGGAATTATTTTGGTAGTGATATGTCGAAATTCATGATGCCTGGAATTTCAAATATTATACATTGTGTAACCACATTACACGTCGTGTAAATTAACAGGACAATATTTCAAAATAAAAATTATGTGTATCTTCAATTTAACACCAAATATATGACTTGGGACCTGATCAAGAGTACCTTTTGACCATTACTTAATGATTTTCAATGTTGTATAATACATTTAGAGTATATAAAAGGAGGTATAGTCTACTGTTGTTGGAGGAATTTGAAGATTCAGAGACCAAATCTTGGAGAAAGAAGCTACACATGGCCCTTTCCATGTTTTTCTTTCTTTATTTTATGTTTCATTTTTCTTTTCTCCTTCCTTATTATTATCTCATCACTAGAATGAGGGGGTAAACCTGATATTTTATAGGGTAACGTAATCAAAAGGGAAAGATGCCATTGGATTTATTTCATTTACTTTTATTCATGTATTTGGTTTATGTGATTTATTATTCAAATTCAAATCCATTTTATTTTTCTTCTATCATGACCATTGATAGCTGAATCAAAAAAATGTTAAAATTTCACAATTGATAAACCTAAATAAGTAATATAAATTTTCAACTTTAGGGGAAATCAAGTTTAAATATGGTATCGAGACAAACTTGATTCGGTAACACCCTAAATTACTGGACCAAGGGAAATAGGGTATTGCCACATTGAGGAGGGGATACCATGACCATTAGATCTTCCTCATCTCGACTCTGAAACCAATCATGAATTAACCAACCTATTTTATAAAATAAAATTTCACATAAACCCTAAAATTACAAAACCCTAGCACGCTTTCAAATTTGATCATAAACCAATCAAGCTACTTTGCTTTCTTCTTTTGCTTTTATAAAATCAACCACAACCCATATTTTCTCACCTCTTTATACAAATTAATAAAATTAAATATTTTTAAAAACTAAATAAACTAATTCACCATCCCTATGGATTGATATTTACTTATTTCTAATAATCATTTTAATTAATTAAGTAGCATAGTTGAGTTTTTATAAATTTTGTTTTTGCATATAACTACAGGGAATTAACGATGCCCTTTGGGCCTATCAAACTAGTGTTGTTGCTGGGGATGGTTGATTTTTAGTATTTTTAGGATTTCATTTTTTTATTTTATTGGTTTATTTCAATTTCATTGTTTACACTAGGTGTGTTCATGTTTTGAATTTAAGTTTTTTAATTTTTAAATGCACGACCACAACACACGATCATAAGGGAAATAAGTTTTTAACTTCAATACTGAATTGGAGAAAATCCTAAAAAAGTGCAAGGAAGATACAACCATGGAGGGTGGTGAGAAAAATAAACTTACTGGGGATCTTTAAAGAGATCAAGGACTGAGAATGCTCGTATACTATGGGCGACCTTCAAACACATGATTGCAAATGATCATCCTAGAACCCCACATTTCAGCAAATCACTTCGAGATCAAGCCTGCAATCACTACTAAAAAACACACCTTTAATAGTGCTAAAAAAATGCACTGATAAAGTTCATCTTTATCAATGCTTTATTATCACTGATAAAGGTCAACAATAAAATGAAATAATTAAAAAAATACAAATATTTTTTTAAAGATTTCATTAATTAAATAATTATTGTTAAAAATGAATTAATTGAATATACATAAATATAAATTTTAAAAATTAATAAATAGTATAAATTAAATATATAAATATGTAAAATGAATAAAATGAATAAAATGAAATAATAAAATAAATAAAAATTTAAAACGAGCAAATAATGAAAACTATTAAACTTTTTATTAATTAAATAATTATTAATAAAAATGAATAAATTTAATATACACATATACATATAGATTATAAATATTAATAAATATTATATATTAAATATAGATATATAAAATGAATAGATTGTAATAACTAAAAAAAACAAAAAATGAATAAATTAAAAATTTATTTAAAAATTTATTAATGAAACAATTATTAATAAAAATGAATAATTATAACATATATATATATTAATTATAAATATTAATAAATAATATATATTAAATATAAATATACATAAAATGAATAAAATGTTAATTAAAAACATATTAATGTCTTACTCATTTTTTATGTTGTTTGATTTTTCAATTTAACACATATCAAACATTATATGTTACATTAATTTCACATACATATATATAGGTAATTAATGTATTTTTATATACAAACACACACACAAATATATTTATGTAGTATATAGAAATACATACACCTAATATTTATATAATTTATTCAAATTTTAGCATATTTTAGAATTTCATTATAACTTGATACATTTAATATATTATGTTTTTAATTGGACAATTTTATTTATTTATTTTTAGTACTATTACAGTTAGGGTATTCTTTTTTAATATTTTTTTTGATTTTTTTTGAATTTGATCATTTTCTATTATTTATTAATATATATTTATTTACTTTGTTTTAGTATTTTCAATATGTATTCATCTTTATATCAATATATATATATATATATCCATATTTTTTTAATAATTTATATTTAATTAATAAAACATATCCATTTTTTCAATATTTTTATAGTGTACTCATTTTAAATTATTCAATTTCACTAATTTTTAAAATGCATGTATTTAATATTATATATCCATTAATAAGGTAAAAAATATATTTGTAAATAAATATTTATAAATAAATATATTTATAAATGTATATTTACTATATTTATAATTATTATAAATAAATAATAATTATTTTTCTAATAAGTATTTATATAATTATAAATAAAAAATTATATATATTTAAATAATTATAAAATTATAATAAATTTATTTTAATAATTATAATTATAAATCCTTTATCAATACTTTTTTAGTTCTGATAAATATCAATCTTTATCAGTACTAAAAAAGCATTGTTAAAAGATATATTTATCAGTGCTAAAATGTTAGTGCTGATAAAGATGTCTTTTATCAGCGCTAAAAAAGTGCTGATAAATATCCCTTTTATCAGTGATATCAATTTAGTGATGATTAAAGGGATCTTTATCATCACTTTTATGAAAGAGTTGTTAAAAGTGTCACCGATCTATTTAAAAGAACCCTAACTGTGACTCAGTCACTCATGATTCTCCAGATCTCACGGAACTCCTCTGCTACCGGTGTGACTCTTCTACATTCCCTCAGATGAATCAAGGCTAGAATATAATATATGTGATTTTCTAATTTTCCTCTATCATTGTTTCATTTTTTGGGTTCCTCGTTTTTCTTTTTTGTGCTATTCTTAACCACGATGAACCCTACATTTCATCTCCTTACCACTGAAATACAATGAGTGGTTCTATTTGATCTTTTTCCTCCATAGAAAATGTTTTCGAAGAAAGATAAAGATTTTTATATGGTAAGGTCAATCAAGATATGTGTATGTTCTTGTGTGGATAAATAAAATAGATTTTACACCACATGCTACTACAAAGGTAATGATGGCTTTATATTATGATCAAATTGAGTTTAGTTAAACATTGAAGAGGTTAACCCATTTCTCAAACATGTTATCTATATCCCTTAGCATTGATACAAGACTTTAGTGATTAGGAGGTGTGTCTGAGTTTATGCACTGACTTGAATTGAGAACTATTTGGCTATATGAGGTCAAAAATTTTACAAAATGGAATTAGAGTGAAATTAGGGATATTAGTATTGATTATATCCAAAAGAAAAAACTTTCCAGACATAAGAAGTAATCCATAAATATGAATGTATAACATAATTATTTTGGAAACTTGAGTTACTATATAAAGTTTAGGTTGTTTTTTGTTTATTTTTTCTTTTATCTATCTTCTTGAGTATCATGCCTCTTACTTAGGAGTTGATAGGTAATAATTAGTAAGAATATATTAAATGTCATGTTATTATGTGTCTTTGTTTAATTTTTTTTTCTAGAATCAATTATTAATTTATATTAATTGAAAGATGAATAATAAATAAATAGCGTATTCTTATTTACTTATTAGTGATGATTAGGTTTATATAACTTATTAGCTGATTGAGTTTATATAGTAACCCACTTTATCGATACAATTAGTTAGTTTTTTTCATACTTATATTTAAATGAACGATTTAAACATATTTTAAATTATATTTAAAGTATGAAAAGACTTATTAAAAAGGAAATGAATGAGAGAGAGGGGACAAGGGTTCACATTTAATATAGATTATTTTGTGCCTAATTCTGAAAGATTATTATTTTTTGGAAGTGGGAAATTATGTGAATATCTACATTAATATAGAATATGTCACCAATCTGACCCCCAAATCTCTATAAGAAGGATCCAATGAACATCCTCTGTATATTAGAACTTATATCGATTCTCATGTTCTAGAGTTAATTGTAGATCTACTTCAAGCTATGTGGTATAATTTTCAATTATGGGAATATATAGTATTTATGGTTATTCTAATATTTTTTGGTAATATATCATAATAATAAATTTAGGATTGTATTGAATATATTTATTTAATTTATAAGAGTAAAAAAATTATAGATCAATACTAAGCATAAGTTAAAAAATTCACCCTTTAAAAGGATTTATATTATTTGTGGGATCTTGTGGTGCATTAAATAAATATCCAAAATTGGAAGGTGAGGAATCCTTGAGTAGACAGAAGTGATGTCCAATGTATGTGGGGTGAGATTCATTTCTTCAAGACCATTAGGGTGGAGGTATTCCAATTCCTCTTCAATTGAAGAGACTTTTTGAGTTATTCCATTAGTATAGGTTCCTAGGACACTTTAATCCTTATTGTATCTTTGATGTGAAATATTTCTATCAATGTTGTTAGTTGGGGAACCTCCATTGGTCCTTTTGAGCTATTCCTTCTAGGCAGGGTCATTAGATATGATTGGTATATTATTTATGGTTGAGTAGTCTATGGATGATTCTAGATAGGGTTATTATATAGTGATAGGTATAATCTAATTATATTATACTGTTGTTGATGGTATTAGGACACAGAAGCTTCCCATTATTTATTTATGAGTATCTTATATTTTATTTGGGATTGAGATTAGAACTTATTCATAATGTTATTAACATTAATATTCTCTATAATTAAACATATGTAAAAATAGTAATTAGTGTCAATTTTATTTATGAGTATCTTATATATACATATATATCTCCCTTAGCTATACCTACACAATTCCACCTCTACTCTGTAAACTCATTCCTACTTCATACGGGACCACTGCGAACTGCATCTCCATCCGCTGTTGTGGAAGAAGCATACAAAACATAACAGTCATAATCAAAAATAAATATATTTTCATAAAAAAGGACCATAGGTTTCATAAATAAGGTTGTGTAAATAAGGATTCATTTGGGTAATATATATATACAATACAATAAACTCCATGCATAAAATTCCACAATTGCATGCATATTTCATGAAAATTGTTACTGTCTTGAACAGAGATATAATACTTCAATACTATAGTACAACTAACCTTCACTACCTTTATTTAATCCATCCTGATATTCTTGATGGTGTTCCATCTCTTAATGATGGATTGGACTCCCTCTTTCAAACTATCCTTCCTCACATCATTGTGGTTCCAAAGTTCCTTGATGACATACCTCCCACTCGGATTGTATTAATTAATCACCATCAAAGATGCTACCATGGATTTGAATACAACGTCTCCCAACTAATTATTTAAATCTTTCATCCTTTCATCCTCCTAATTTACTACTTCCTATGAACACAAAAAACGACACAAAAAAATTAATGAAAACCTAATGAATGAATTTGTTTGGTTTATTGATATGCATTTTCTTATATGAATCACTCAGTTACTTTTGACAAAACTTTATCAAAAATTACTTTTATTTTGAGTGCGGTCACATTGGAACCTATTAGTACTCCACAGTTAATCATACTTGGATGAGAATACTAATATGATGAGTCATCTAATCTGAATCTTAAAGGTATTCCTCCTACAATGAGAATATCTCTCCAACCTTATTTTCGACTTCCTCTTCAGGATACATTCTCTTGGAAGCTTGAAGAAATGGATGGTTTTCAAGATCTCCCATACACCTCACATCAATACCACTACAAGTTTGTGTCTCCTCTAAGCCCTACCAAAAAAAAGAAACATTTCATAGGAAGTGGAAAACAATAAATGTTTGTGAGTGAAACTAAATGACTGTGAATGGAAGTCATGTGGATTTGAATGTTCATTCCTTCATTTTTGTAATGTAATATGTTAGAATCCATAATTAAAATTTCATTTAAGTTATTGTTTAGCCTCAATGAAAACTCGAATTTCATCTCCTGAATAGTTATTATTGCATTTTTTTCTTGAGACTCATCCCCCATCTCTTCTATATTGCTTGAACTACTATGAGAATTAGTCATCCAAAATGATCACCAGTACACAATATGGGATGAATTTTGGTTAGAGTAGTTCAAGAAACATTGGTGGATGTCCACAAAATATGGGAGATAAATATAAAACAAAAAAATTCAATAATAATTATTCGGGAGGCATGTCATCAAGGAAATTTGGAACCATAATGATGGGAGGAAGGCTAGTTTGAAATAGGGAGTACAATCTATCATCAAGAGATAGAATAAAATCAAAGTTGGAGGATAGATTAAATAAAGGTAGTAAAGGTTGGTTGAACTAGAGTATTGTAGTATTATATCTCTATTCAATACAATTACAATTTTCATACAAGATTCATGAAAATGTGGAATTTTATGCATGGAGTATATTGTATTGTTGTTATTCAAGACAAATTAAATGTTTGAATACTCATGCAGTCAATGTCTTCTGCACATGATGATGTTACCAATATTAAGGAAGATCAGACTATTGATGATGAAACTATAGAATTATTAGGGGATCAAAAACATGTTGATGAAAAAACAAAAACAACACATCATCAAAGTGGTGAAGAAAATTATTGAGGCAATAAGTTAGGGTATAAAATTTGAGGTTGGTTGGAATCAATGCGGCCAACCTATTGAACCCAACAAGTAAATGTTCATTAGTTATCTTGGGTTCACAATGAGGATGAATGTGCTGATTTATATTGATTCATGGAACAACGTCTAACCTATAACGAAAGAAATCCTTTAGAAAGATATAACAGTAATGTTAAAATATACATTCTTAATTTTACAAAAAAATTATATAATGAAACATTGATTTAATTTTCATTATTTCTTGAAGAATTAATTTATTTTAGAATATTTCTGTAAGAAATATTTCTTAACAGCTACTGGAAAATCCCATAGAGGCTTCCAAACTCTTCTTATAAAGTTAAATCTTAGGAATGTGAGGGGAAAATAAAGCCCCACCGACCACTTAGTTATGCACACATTATAAAGTAGGAAACATAGACTGCTTTCATCAATCATCGTAATGAGAAATCATTTCAGGTTCATTTCAGTCGATAATATATAATTTTAAATTATTTATTTTATCCAAATTGATGTTAAATTGTTAATTTATGAAATAGAAAAAGAGCGAGGAAAATAAATAACGTGAATCAAAACCAACGTACCCCTATCATAAAGCAAGGATGGGGTATTATTTATTAGATTAGAAATTGGTATGTATTTTAAATAAACAATAAAATTTTAATTATGTGATATGAAAAAACATATGTTCCTTTGTGTATATATAGATTGATGAATCAAAATTTGAGTCCACTTCCTTCCCATGTCATGTGCTATGGAAGGAGGCTCATGTAAATAAGGAGGTTAAATTAGTTTATTAAAACAAAGAAACAGTATGGAAAGCATGTGTAAGTATGAAATAATTATAATCAATTTTGATTTATAACAATATTAAATAAAAATATATATTTATGTTTATATTTTTTATATAGTTTAGACGCAATAATTGGAAACAACCATACCAAAAGAAAATATACTTTCAGTAGATTTGAAGCATCCTAAATAATATGATCGCGTTAGAGGATTAGGTTTTGGAGTATCTCTATGAACATATTTTGAGAAGATAAAACCACATAAATATATATATATATAATATGGTGATATGACTGCAGATACAAATAGACTCACTGTGAGATATTATTTTGCAGTCTGGTTTGCCAGACCAATGTATAAGAAATGATCAAAGTGAACCAGAGGTAGAGAAAAGATCCGCACATGAACCAAATGATCCCACTATATTTGAGGCTAGTTATTCTCCCTAACTATATACCTTAGCCAGGGTAATCTATTTTTTCATTACTCTTTCTCCTAAGTGTGAATCAAATAACTTCTGATAACTTTATATTACTAAAATTCTGTAGGGTACAGTTGTATGTGATTTCTATCTGTCAGCGCCCACATACCACTATGTTGTGATGGGTACAATGTATAATTTCTTGAGATAATAGTTACAAAATCAAGACCTACCAAAATACCACATGATAGTGGGGATTGAGGTAGCATATGAGATGGCTGCTGAGTTCCCTATTCCACTTGATGGTCTGAATATCACAATGGTTGAAGCTTCTATTAGAGCTTTCATATCATTGTCATCATATCTTATAAAAATACACGAGGTACATATTTAACAAAAATTTTCATAATAAAAACATGTAATAGTTTATGATAAAATTTCTGAATTGAGGTATGATATTATATATGGATAAATCGGTAGAGAAATGGAAGGCCGAATCAAGAAAGTATAGTGAATTGACCAAGAAAACAAAATGAACTTCTGAGAGCACCTTCTTCCTGCCAGTTCCATAGATTCATTTATTATCATTAAAACTTCATGAATAGAACACATTTAAAGATAAAACTATGTCTTACATTGAATATAAAGAAGAACTATACGGATGTTCCTTGACAGACATAATTAGTCTCGAGACTCTAAATGAGATTCTCAAGCATGAATGGTTGGGCATCTCAGTTGTGAATACATACATAAGGTGCATTTTCATTATATGTCTGTTCAAATAGTTAGCTAATATGTTTATTAAAGTTAATAACTATTTATATTTTTTATAGTCATTTATATCACAACTAAAGGGAATATTGTGTAACAAAAAATTTGGATTCATTAATCCTTGTATCACTTATACGCCAAAACTTACTTTGAATAAATAAGTAATTAAGAAGAAAAAATATGAGTTACTCAAAGCATTTAATAAAAAATCATCAGACGATAGAATCTTTTTGATTAGTAGAATGAAAAGGTAAACCTCTACAATATAATTACATAAAAAATATTTTTAATTTTTTCATTACTTAATTGTTTTTGTTTTTTAGGACACACTGGATGCTGATAGCAGTCAATCTGAACACACCAAATATTTATCTTTTAGACCCAATGCATGGAAATGCAACCAACTGACCACACATGATGTGTATTGTGAATATGTAATAGAATACAATCAATATTTTATAGATAAAATTAAAATTATATGTTCATTATATGTTTTAACATGATTTTTTTTATGATAGGGTGGTCGCTCAATACAGGCTATATCATGGAATGAAGTTGGTGTCAGAAGGGATAAATCCTATGGATTACTAAAAATGGAAAAAAATTAAGGTATATTTAGAAATATTTAACTATAAAACATTTCAAAACAATTTACTTATTTTGGTCAATGTTTTTGGTGTGTCTGAAACAAGATAATGACATCAATTTTGGATATTATGTTTGCAAATTTAAGAGAGAAATCATAAATCATGGAAAGACCAACATCTCCAAACATATAATTCCCAAAGATAATTAAAATTTCATTAAATATATTTCATAATAATTATTTTTTCTATATTTTCTTAGTACTATCAAGATTTCTGAAAACCTAGTTACTCAAAATAAGAAATCAATTTGTTTAGAGATGAGTGGGAAACATACTTTTTATCAAAATGTATGTCGACAACAAATTTATGTGATTACCTACTATGTTTGAGATCTAGTTTGAGTTATGAACTTTAAAATATATTTGGGGTGTGAAGCATTTGTGTTAGAATGATTATATATTATTTTTGATCTCTTTCTCAAGGATAATTATAATGGAGGAAATCAATTTGTTTAGAAGCACTGACCTGCAAACAATAAAATTATTGGGAAATTATGGAGGCGTAGGTGGAGGTGGAGGCAGAGGCGAAGGTGGAGGTAGAGTTAGAGGTAGAGTCAAAGTTAGAGACAGATGTGGAGGAGAAGGTAAAGGTAAAGACAAAGGTGGAGACCAAGGCGAAGGAGGATAAAAAGCGTTGTCTTGAAAACAATAAAATATTTAGACAATGAAGTAAAATGAGGATCATACCATGATTTTGTTTGAGAAAAATTGTGTAAAAGTACACAATTTTTTTTTTCACTTAAGATAAGAGCCATTGTGCAAGTGTTTTAGGTGACATATTGAAATAATGTTTTTCACCACTTGTTTAAGAGATTTTATATAGGGTAGTAATCCACGTATAAGATCATTTTGTGTTAGAATCTTTAATTTCTTCACAAGTGATATTGAAGCAACACATGTACAACTCCCAATTACCAAACAACTATATAATCCAACTTAAATGTTTGAATAAATATTTGTGCAATCAACCACCAAAGTCAGAATTTGTATGAAATAACTATTAGAGGAAAACTAGCATTGATATATCATGGTCATCGAGGAGGGCTGGTGTCAAAGTGTCCATTATCAATTTAAAATTAACATTTTAATACAAAAAAGTGCCATTCAATGAAAACTAAGTAAACATTATTATATTGTCTTGATAATTTTGGACGATGATTCATAATTCATTTGTGATGTTTATGAATCAGTATCATGTAAAACCCACACATGATTCCACCTGTATGGATCACAACATGTGTTTCCAGTTTAAAATGACATTTTTATAAAAAATACGATTGGTATACTCAAAACCAAGGAAACATATTCTGATTATTTTGGTACTTTAGGAAAATTATCCATTAATCATTTGGGACATGTATGAATTATCTGCACCTCAATCATATTCATGGTGTGACCAATATGACTCAAAGTGTGTATTTTTATTCAAAATTAACATTAATTTTAGTGAAAAAACAAATAAAATACTCAAAATAGAGAAAATGCATTTATATTGTTTTGGTAGTTTAGAAAATTGATCCATAAATCATTTGTGATGTGTATAAATCAGATACACCTCTATCCAACACACAATGTGATTGATATGACTCCAAGTTTCAATTATTAGTTTAAAATTGAAATTTTAATAAAAAAAAGGGCGACTTACTGAAAATTGAGAAAACATGCTTGGATTATCTTGATAATTTAGGACAATGATTCATAATTAATTTTTTATCTGTATGAATTAGTATCATATCAAACCCAAACACGATTCCACCTATATGGCTCAAAGTGTGTGTTTCCAGTTTAAAAATACATTTTAGTAAAAAAACACAAGTGGAATACTTAAAACTAAGGACACACATTTTAATTGTTTTGATACATTAGTAAAATGATCCATGATTAATTTGGTACATGTAGGAATTATCCTCACCTCAATACAACACACAATGTGACTGGTATGACTCTATTTGAATCTTTTTATTCAAAATTGTTATTAATTTTAGTGAATAAAACTATTAACATACTCAAAACCAAGAAAACACATCTGTATTTTTTTGGTACTTTAGAAAAATGATTAATAAGTCATTTATGATATGTAGGAATTATCTTTAGCACTATCCGATGCACGATGTGACTGGTATGACTCCAAGTGTTCGTTATCAGTTTAAAATTGATATTTTAATACAAAAGTGTCACTCAATGAAAAATAAGAAAATGTGCTCAAATTGTCATGATAATTTTGGAAAAAAATCATAATTAATTTTTGATGTGTATGAATCAGTCTCATATAATACCCACATACGATTCCACCTATATGGATCAAAGTGCATGTTTCCAGTTTAAAATGACATTTTAGTAAAAAATACAAGTGGTGTACTCAAAACCAAGGAAACACATTCTAATTGTTTTAATAATTTATAAAAAGGTTCCATAAGTCATTTGGGACATGTAGGAATCATTTTCACCTCATTTTGATGCACGGTGTGACCGATATGACTCCAAGTGTGTATTTTTATTCCAAATTGACATTAATTTTAGTAAAAAACAACTGACATACTCAAAACTAAGAAAAAACATTTGGATTATTTTGGTACTTTAGGAAAATTATCCATAAGTCATTTGTGATGTTTAGAAATTAGCCACACCACAATCCAATGCACGTTGTGACTGGTATGACTCCAAGTGCATCTTTTTATTCAAAACTGACATTAATTTTAATAAAAAAACAATTGACATACTCAAAACCAAGAAAACACATTCATATTATTTTGTTAATTTAGTAAAACAATCCATAAGTTATTTGTGACATGTGGGAATCAATACCGCCTCAATTTGACTCACGGTGTGACTAGTATGATTCAAAGTGCGCCTTTTTTATTAAAATTTTACATCGATTTTAATAAAAAAACATCTGGAATAATCTATAATAGTGTTTTTTCTTATATTTGTGTTAGAAATCTTATTTAATTTAAATTCAACTTTTTTTATATTATTTTGGTAATTTCTGTTGCTGTTTCTAGTGATGCAGTGTGTTATTACATCACATTGTGCCTGTTTTTAGTGTTGTAGTGTGCTGTAGCATCACACTGCAGTTTTTACCTTTATCAGCACTACTAAATGCACAGATAAAGACATCCTTCATCAGAGCTACTAAATGAACTGATAAATATATCCTTTATCAACACTTTTATAAGTTCCAATAAAGGAATCCTTTATCAGTTCTTTTATAAGCACCAATAAAGGAATCCTTTATCTTCACTTCTAAAAGCACTAATAAAGATAACCTTTATATAAACTTATAGAAGCACTGAAAAAGTAATCCTTTATCAACACTTAATAAAATCACTAATAAATGGTATCTTTTATCAGCTCTTTTAAAAGAACTGATAAAATTATGCTTTATCAGTACTTTTATTTGTGTAGTTAAATCTACCCTTTATCAGCGCTTTTCTAGCACTGATAAAAGCCTTAGCCTTTAAACTGTTCTGAGGTAGTCGGTGCTTTTCTAGTGTAGATAACAGCATATTCTAGAACTGTTAAAGGTGTGTTTTGTAGTAGTGAATAATTTCAATGCTCACAAACAATGTACAATTCATCATATTGCTATATAAAGATTCGAACAAACATTTTAAGAAATTCCTCAAGATCCGTGACATGTTCTGTAACGACCTAATGTTTTATCAATGTAATTACCTACTTATAATTGTGTTTTATAGTATAATAACATAATATTACTTATAGAGCACAATAAAAACCTTATAAATGAATAATGAGTGAAATAAAATGTATCTCTTGAAGTTAAGAAATATATACCGATGAAATAATAACTTGACCTTTGGAATAGTTATGTAAACCTTATAAATAGTAAACCATCCAATGCAATAGTAACCTCACCAATGAAAGTATAAACAAAATTTATCAAAATTATAAGTGACACTATGATATAATTATATCATAGTATAAATAAATAAATATTTTAAAAATTATTAATAAAGTGTTGGTTTTTTTGTAAGTTGTGTATATTTAATTAAAATTTTATGATTAATTTAATAATTCAAAAGAAAATTTATTTCCATGAAATGAATTTATAAATTATTATTTTGATTCTTTATGATCATAAGATAATTTTATGATACCTTAATTAATTTTTCAAAGTGTTTGAAAAGTAGTTTTAATTTTAAAATTTGTATTTTTTCAAGTAAATTATGATTTTACTTAAAAATTAAATTTTTCATATTTAGAAAATTATTTCTGAAAAATGGATTTCATTTTTGGATTCTACATGTTAAAAAATAATTAGGGTGATTTTTTGGGATTTTTCTGAAATACTCGAAATCTTGATGAATAGTGAAATACGATAATTTAAAAAATAAGCTAAATACATGAATTATTGAGTCATGTATGATGTTATGCTGAGGTAATAACCCTTGGTTACAACTCACATTCTCTATTTACTATTTTTGGTCACAATAATAAGAACTATTCACAGTTTTCAAAAAAAATATTAAACTAATGATTAAAATAATGGGAAACCCCTCCAATCCTCCACTATAAATACCACCCCTCTTCACCTCCACTCCTCACACGTATCAATCCTCATGACAAGTAAAAATTCTGATCAAATATTTCACTAATCCCATCTCCCATGACTAGGATCTCTTGGTCTGATAAAAATACCAAAACCTTTCCCCTAAAGAGGCTCTCAAGGAAGATATATTCAAGAGGTAAATTCCTCTTTTTTATTTCTTTTATTTTCTATCAAGTTCCTTTATTCCTTTTTATTTCCTCACCTAATTTTATCCAAATGTTATGATAACTCTAGTAAATTAAATTTACTTTAATATTTTTATGATAATGTAATAATTCATCATCATCTCTCATTTCCATTCCTTTTATACTAGAAATGAAAACTCCATCCGAGATGTGTTAATTCATCACATTCGAGGATGACGAGTCTTCAATTTCTTTTAATGTATTCAATTCTGGTCATGAAACCATTTTTATGGTTTAAACAGAATATAATATATGTATCATATCTTATTTAATGTTCTATAATATTTTTTACACATTATATTAATCTATAAATCAAAAATGTGTTCGTTGTGATAAAAAACAACAAATCAACCAAAATAGTTATCATTAAAGTTTTATATAATGATTCATATTAACTTAAAATAACCAAATAAATTTTATAAAAAATTAATATTATATATGTTCTCTAATAACATACAACTTCAATTCTAGAAAACCATTCTCATCTTACAAGTTTATCCTTACATGTATATAACTAACCAATCATGAAAACCAAGGAAATAAACGCTCCCAAAAGATTAAATTGAACCTCTTAACCCATCAAAAAGGTCATGAATGAACTTAAAAAGGTTATAATGAATCAATTAATTATATAATAGGTTATTTAAATATTAATTAATTAATTTAATTTGGTTATCCGGGACATTGATATCAAGTGAAGTACACTTTCGAACTTTAGGTAAGGGATTCTACCTGAACCTCCATTATTCCTTCAGGTTGCTCTATCTTTCTTTTTACCCAAATGAAGTTATATTTTATTTTTATTTAAATATTATAAATTATGTTTATATGTTCTAAAATCATTTATCAATATCCATTCATCATTCTATTTTAGGGATATACATATTTTTAAGTGGTTCCCTTTTCAATTCCTTCGGATAAGCAAGCTTGTTTTAAGGGAACTTCCTAAATTCTTACCCAATTTAAAGTGAACTATAAAACCTGTTTTAAGTTACCATTTTTTTTATAAAATAATTATTTTTATTATGAAAATATTATTTTTTCAGTTCTAGTTTTATATAAAATATTACTCCCTTTTCTATTTTAAATGCTCTTTAGTGTTTTCCTTAAAACTGCACTAACATGTTTTAATGCTATTTTTTTTAAATACCCTTCTTACATGTTATAACTTATATTTAACATCAATTAACATTATATATTCATATTTTTCATTATTAATTCTCATGTATGTTTTAATTTCTTTATTTCATGGACACTTGTATGATACACCCATTTATTATGTCATGATTATTATACCCATTTATTTCCATGGGTACCATTATGTTTATGTATGATCGATTATATATGATTATTTATGTGAAAAAAATATTCATGAACATGTTAATATGGGTGTGAACAAATTGTGCTCCGATGCATTGGTTAAATTTTATTCTCATGAGACATTATGTGCAATAGTATTGGTAGTTATCCTTGACTCGTGCTACAATGTGCAACGGTCTTAGTGGTTAACCTTGACTTGTGATCCTCTATGTGAAAAGAGACTTGAATCATGATAATGTCATGTTTTATGTTTCTTCCACATTATTATGTCTCCATGTTTATATGATACCATGTTTATATATTAGGATTACATATGTTTTATGTCTTTTTATATCATTATATCATGCCTTCTAACCCATGTGCTAAAGATTTATTATTGTGATTATTACCTTACTGGGATTTTAGATCATCCCTTTTCTCTTGTTATCCCTAGGTTATCCTATAAATATGTATGATAATAATTGAATTTAGGATCTATTTATAAATATTAAATAAATAAATGTTTATTTAGTCCCATGTTTTTCAATTTTATGTACTTAGTCTTCCAAGACACTAGACTTTATGATCCCTGGCTTGTTATATTATGTTTTATTATGTTTAAAATCATGTAATTATATTTTTAAAAGGATAGTGTTGGTATAGTTGGTATCAAAGAAAGGTCTAGTTATTCTTGGAGATTATGAATAGAGAACATTAGTAAGAACCTTAGAGATAAGACTAAGTATAAAAAAGCATCCCAAAATTTTGGTAAGTATAGAGTAAGTGGTTTATCAAGAAAATACATCCCTTTCTAGATATGAACAAGCATATGTGGCTCTAGAATAGATGTATCTAGGGGTAAAACCCAAAAACACCACTTTGATCTAGACTCAAACAGGAATTGGTGCATCACAACGGGCCCTTCTGCACTCCTGGGGGATATGCTTTGGTAAATTCATAAGCTTAGTATGAACCATTATTAAGGAAAAAAAGAATCCCATAAAAATAAATACAAGGAAACGGATCATGGGTAACCTAGATTAAAACCTAGGGAATCACGAGTTAGGATATACTTTTACTTTAAGAGTTTATCCTTTTATGTTTAAAGTTTCCTTTTTGTGCTTAATATCTAAGTATTAAAACCCTCTAATTGTACATTATTTTTCTTAGTTAATGGTGGGAAATAGAAAAACACGTGCTGAAAATCAATGTGATAGACAATTTAATGTTTCCATAATGATATGCCTGATATGATGGGAATGGGTGACCAAAACTTTATGAAAGTACTTTCTCAGATATCTCAAGTTATGAATAATAATTTGAATCACGTGGAACAACCTCCTCCTCCAAGGAAAGATAAAGTTTCCATAAAATCCTTTATGCGACAAAGGCCTATCATGTTTAGTTAATCTTTTCATCCCCTCCTCACAGAATAGTGGATTAAATCGATTGAAAAGATATTATCTGACCTCTATTGCCTATAAGAAAAGAAATTCATGCTGGCGGTCTATCCTTTTGATGGGGAATCTGATCAGTGGTGGACACTGATCAAGAATATGAAGTCACAGGAGGAAATTGATTCCATGGATTGGGAGGAATTCAAGAAAATGTTTTTCAATAAATATTTTTCCTGAACCCTCCGTCTCAAGATGGAAAGAGAGTTCCTTGGACTTAAGAAGAAGGAATATGAGTCCATCGGGGCGTATGAATCAAACTTCACAAAGCTTGGAAGGTACACCTCTAGCTTTGTCACGAACTCTGAAAGCAAGTTGGATTGCTTCTTTAGTTGACTAAAGCCAAGTCTATGAAAAGAATTGGCGATTTGTGACTTCGACAGTTATGAGGAGATTTTACGTTGTTCCCTTATGGTTGAAATGGAGATCAGGGACTCTCAATGGTCTTGTGGGCCTGATGAAAGAAAGTGGAAAATAGATTCTAATATGGGTGGATCAAAAAATAAATCCCATGATGGAATGAAGCCTGAATATCCCACATGTCAAAATTGTGGGAAGAAGAATCTTGGGAACTGTCTGAAGGGAACTAGTAAATGCTTTGAATGTGGAAGAATGGGGAATCTAGCTATGAACCGCCAAAGGGATATGAAGAATTCCACTAATTTGGAAGAATAAAGGAAGGTTTGGATCAACATTTATCCTGTAGTATAGTGTTACAACTGCAAGGAATATGGGAATTATGCGAACAATTTCCCCAAGCCAAGGGTTGTCTAAGAAAATCAACAATAACCTCCAAGGAAACAAGGAATGGCTTATGCTATCACTACTACAAAGGTGGATCCGGACAATGATGTAGTGACAGGTACACTGGTTATTCATTAAATAATAGTGAATGAACTATTTGATTCTGGTGCTACACATTCTTTCATATCATGTAAGTTTAGCAGAACTACTAAAACACTACCTCAAAATTTGGAGATTGAGTTATCTGTGAGAATAGTAAATGGTTCAATTATTGCATCCAAAATATATAAATCCTCCTTGGTTAATGTTTGTGGACTGAACCTCCCAAAAAATCTTTTCATACTTCCTTTAGTGGAGTTCTATGCTATCTTAGGAATGGATTGGATATCTTTATACAAATCCAATATCAACTATCAGGAAAGGGAGATCAATTTTCACATCCCAAAGCATCATAAAATTATTTACAAGTGTAAGGAGGAAGAAAAATCTCCTTTAGAATCATTGTCTCAAGTGTGGATATTAATTCTTTTTGAGAAAGCATGTCTAGATAAAATTATTGAGACAAAGTAGAGAATCATGCTCAAAGACATGCCCATTGGAAGAGACCACACTGATGTATTTCCAGAAGAATTTATTGGTCTTCCTCCTGATCGATAGGTTGAGTTCTCAATTGAACTTTTTCCTGGATCTATACCTATATCAAAGACACCTTATATAATGGACATCATAGAGTTGGAAGAGCTAAAGAATTAGTTAGAGAAGAATCTAGACAAGGGTTTTATACACCTGAATGCTTCACCTTGGGGAGAACTAGTCCTCTTTGTCAAGAAGCAGGATAGTTCAATGCGCCTATGAATTGATTATTGTGAGATCAATAAAATCATGATAAAGAAAAAGTATCCCCTAGTTCAGATAGATGACTTTTTTGACCAGCTTTGTGGGGACATTTATTTCTCTAAGGTGGACCTTGGGTCAGGATATCACCAATTAAAGGTGAGGAAGGAAGATATTACCAATATTTTCTTTTGAAAGAGGTATAGACACTATGATTTTATAGTGATTTCATTTGTACTAACTAATTCTCTGATAATTTTCATGGATCTAATTAGTAGAGTCTTTAGATATTACCTCAAAAAAAATTTAGTAGTATTTATCTATTATATTATGATATACTCCAAGAGTAAGGAGGAACACAAGGAGCATTTGAATACTGTGCTAAAGAATTTTCAAAGGGAGAAACTATATGAAAATTATAGTAAATGAGAGTTATGAATAAAGGAAGTATCATTATTAGGGCATGTTATCACTTGTAAAGGGATATCTGTAGACTCTTCCAAGATAAATGAAATTTAAGAACGGACCAGTCCAACATCTGTAACATAGATCTGTAGATTCCTTAGTCTATATGGGTATTATCAACGATTTTTGAAGAAATTTTCATGATTTTAAAACCCAATAAAGAAGCTGACACATAAGTAGATGGAGATTTTCTAGACTCAAGAATGCGAGGAAAGCTTTAAGAAGCTCAAAAAGAGGCTTATCACTGCACTAGTACTCACACTCTCAACAAATGGATAACTCTTTGTGGTGTATAGTGATTCTTCAAAGAAAGGATTAGGATGTGTACTAATGAAAAATGATAAAGTGATATCCTATACCATAATATATTTGAAAATACATGAGAAAAACTATCCCATGCATGATCTAGAGTTGGCAGCTGTGATCTTTTCTTTGAAAATCTAGAGGCATTATCTCTATGGGAAGAGTGTGAGATATATACTAATCAAAAGAGTTTCAAATATATATTCACACATATGGAGCTTAATATTCACCAATGAAGATGGTTAGAGCTCATCAAGGATTATGACTAATCAATCCACTACCATCCTGGTAAGGAAAATAAGGTGGTATATTATCTAAGTAGAAATGACCCTGCATATTTATCAATGATGAGAGCTAAGAAGGATCCAATCTTATTAGATTTATATAGGATGGACATGGGAATCATTAAGGAAGTAACATCATCAATCCTTTTTCAAATGGTTTCTCAACCATCCCTCATGAATAAAATAAAGGATGCTTAAGAAAAAATGTGGAAATTATAAAAATGGTGGAAGCTATTAGAAATGGGAAATCCTCTGAGTTTAAGATTTATGAAAAATGAGTTGTAAGATTTGAGTCATGATTATGTGTACCATATGATCCATAGATAAAGAAAGATCTTCTAAATGACACACATAGCTCAACCTTCTCTATTCACCCAGGGATCACACAGATGTATTGAGATCTCTAAGAGAATTATTGGTGGGACAATATGAAGAAGGAGATTACTGAGTATACATCAAAGTGCCTAGTATGTTAAAAAGTGAAGGATTAAAGGAAAAAGTCTAAGGGTATGATTTGACCACAATCCATACCAACATGAAAGTGAGAAAACATCACTATGGATGTTTTCACTGTACTTATAAGGATATCCAGAGGAAACAATGCTATATGGGTCATTGTGGATCGTCTTATAAAGAAAACTCACTTTATTTAAATTCTAGAGGAATTCTCATTAGATGAACCTACAAACATATATATCAAAGATGTGTTAAGGTTTCTTGGAGTACCAATGTCTATTGTATCTGATAGATATATGATATTTACCTCAATGTTCTGGAAAATTATCCAACATGCTCTAAGAACTAAACTAAACTTCAGTACGACCTATCATCCTCAAACTGATGGGAAATCTGAGTGAACTATTTAGACACTAGAAGACATGTTGAGAGTGTGTTATATGGAATTAAAAGGATGATTTTACCAACATCTTCCACTGGTCGAATTCTCCTACAACAATAACTTCCACTATAACATCCAAATGGATCCATATGAAGACCTTTATGTGAAAAGGTGCATAACACTAGTGTGTTAAGATGAAGTTGGTGAGCATAAGATACTTGGACCTGAAATGGTCAATGAAATAGTGGACAAGGTGAAAACATTTCAGAAACATATCAAGGCGGCCCAAAGTTGACAAAAGAGTTATGCATAAAATCATTTATGATACTTTGAGTTTAAATTCAAAGACATCGTATTCCTCTACATATCTCCATGGAATAAGGTTATGAGATTTAGGAAGAAAGGAAAGCTAAGTCCCGAGTACATCGACCCCTTCAAGATTCTTGATCATGTTAAAGCTATGGCCTATAAACTAGTACTTCCACCTACCATGACTAAAGTACATAATGTATTCCATATATATCTCTTAAGGAAGTACATACTAGATCCTTCACATGTATTATCTTTATAGGTGGTACAATTGGAGAACGATCTTTCTTACAAGGATCATCCAGTGAAGATCTTGGATTATAGAGATAAAGTTCTACACAACAAGACTACTCACATGGTCAAAGTAATATGGCATAACCATAAGTACTAAAAGTTAACATGGGAATTAGAGTAAGTAATGAAGGAAAATTAACCACACCTTTTTACAACTTAGAAAGTAAAACAAAATTTTGAGGGAGAAATTTCATAAGGGGGGAAGAATGTAACGACCCAATGTTTTATCAATGGAATTAACTTCTTATAATTGTGTCTTATAGTATAATCACATAAGATTACTTATAGAATGCAATAAAAACCTTATAATTTAATAATGAGTGAAATAAAAGGTATCTCTTGAAGTTAAGGAATATATAAGAAGAAATAGTAACTTGAACTTTGGAATAACAATGTTACCCTTATGAATAGTAAACCATCCAATGTAATAGTAACCTCAACCATGAAATTATAAATAAAATTTATCCATCTTATAAGTGACACTATGATATAATTATATCATATTATAAATAAATAAATAATTTAAAAATTATTAATAATGTTTTGGTATTTTTGGAAGGCATGTATATTTAATTATTATTTTATGATTAATTTAATAAATTAAAAGAAAATTTATTTTCATAAAATGAATTAATAAATTAATATTTTTATTACTTATGATCATAAGATAATTTTATGATACCTTGATTAATTTTTCAAAGTGTTTGAAAAGCAGTTTTAATTTTAAAATTTGTATTTTTTCAAGTAAATTATAATTTTCATTAAAAATTAAATTTCTCATAATTATAAAATTATTTTTGAAAAATGGATTTTTTTTTTGATTATACATTCTAAAAAATGGTTAGGGTGAATTTTTTGGGATTTTTCTAAAATACTTGAATTTTTTATGAATAGTGAAATACAATAATTTACAAAATAAGCTAAATATATGAATTATTAAGTCATGGATGATGTTATGATGAGTTAAGCACCATTGGTTTAAAATAAAATGCTCTATTTAATATTTTTGGTCACAAGAATAAATACTATTTATAGTTTTGAGAAAAAATATTAAAATAATGATTAAAATAATGGGAAACCCCTCCTCTCCTCCACTATAAATACCACCCCTCTTTACCTCCTCTACTCACACCTCTAAAGCCTTGTTACTAGTCCAAATTATGCTCAAATATCTCCCTAAGCCCATATACCACTTCTAGGAGCTCTTGGTCTCATAAAAATCCTAAAACCTCGACCATAAAGAGGCTCTCAAAGAAGATATATTCAAGTGGTAAATTCCTCTTTTCATTTCTTTTATTTTCTATCAAGTTACTTTCTTTCTTTTTATCTCCTTACCTTCTTTCATCAAAATTTTATGATAACTCCATTAACTTAAATGTACTAGAATTTTTTTATGGTAATGTAATAATTCATCATCATCTCTCCTTTACCCTCCTTTTATACTATAAATGAAAACACCATCTGAAATGTGTTAATTCATCACATTCGAGGATAACGAGTTTTCAATTTCTTTTACCATCTTCAATTTTGGTCATGAAACCATTTTTTTGGTTTAAAAATACTATAATATATGTATTATGTCTTATGTTAGGTTCTGTAATATTTTTTACAAATGATATTATTCTATAAATCAAAACGTGTTCATTTTGATAAAAACCCACCAATTAACCAAAACGGTTATCATTAAAGTTTTATATAATGATTCATATTCACTAAAAATAACTAAATGAATTTTATAACCATTTAATCTTATGTATGTTCACTAATAACATACAACTTCAATTCTGGAAAACCACTCTCATCTTACATGTTTATCCTTACATGTATACAAGTAACCAATCATGAAAACCAAAGAAACAGATGCTCCCAAACGATGAAATTGAACCTCTTAACCCATCAAAAAGGTCATGAATGAACTTAAAAAGGTTATATATAATCAATTACATGTATAAGAGGTTCTGGAAATATTAATTAATGAATTTAATTTGGTTATCTATGACATTAAGATCAAGTTAAGTACACCTTCAAACTTAAGGTAAGGGATTCTACCCGAACCTCCATTATTCCTTCGGGTTGCTCTTGTTGGAGTTGGTGGCCTAGAACTAACTACTTTGTACTTTATGATAAACTTTTATTCATGGATTTGAATATTAATAAATAACTTATCACATCTTGATTGTTCTTATGTGTGAAAATTCATGTGATAATGTCCTAAGGATAGCTATTGCACTAAAGGGTCATAGCAGATCTCTGCTATGATGAGAACCTGAAAGTGCCATAACACTATTCTTGAATAAATATTATATGGATGAATGATGTTATTTGAGGGACACAAATAATACATTCTATTAGGGGTGAGGACTCATAAAACTTTGAGGCACCTTCTCATGGTGTGCGCCCTTAGTAATATCCAAGAGGATATTATGAGAACAAGACCCACTAGTAGGAAATCCACATTTCATAGTGTAATTAGATGTTCCTATTTGTGGATGTGTGTATTGGTCCTTAGACTTTAAGATTATTATTAATGGTTATTAAAACTCACACACTTAGATGTATTGAAAAAAAATATGATGACACACTGTTCACAATGAGGTAGGGATATGCTGGGTGCATCATGAGTAATACTCCATTAATATATAATGAAAGAAAGGATTTTTACCTTATATTCTATAATGGAAGTTGATATATAATGCCATTTTATGGAATTTATATATCCTAAATAAATCCATGTCCATGTAAAGGAATGAGAGAATTAAATTTTAGGAAGTCAAAGAAAGAATAATCGAGCACATGGGTTGATGGCACTGGCATGAAACCCACTTGACTCAAGATATCGAGACAAAGAGATTACATTACATGATATGCATTTGTAAGAGGTGAAACATCATTACGACGTTAACTTCTTTCTTTATGGGTGAATTTGTGCATTTCTAGATGCTAAACTTGGACTTTATATAGGATCCACCTAATGCCACTGAGAAAGAGTCACACACTAAGTGTGTCCAAGTATCTCAGTAAAATATTTATTTAAAAAGTCGAATAAAGATTATTCCCAATTGTGGTTTAATAATTATTCAAGGATACCTGATCACATTTATTTCAACACTAGTTATTCGAGAGAATAAATTATGGGTGGAATAATATATTTATTAGCGACTAATGCAGTGATATTTATTTAAGAAATAAATAGTTATTATTTAAGGTCTAATAAATGTGGTGGAGGAAATAAATAAAATGGAAAAACAAAAGTACACACCATGTATATTAATATATACATTCCATGTAGTTTTTCTGGGTATTTGTGCGAAATAATATTATTTATTTAATTAAATAATAATAGGTGTAATTCACCGGGTGCATGTCAAGTGATAATAATAGTCAAATGTTATTATTAGACATGGTAACTTACTAAGAATTAAATGAAATGAATAAATGAATTTGGATAATTAATTAATTATATTATTATAAGTAATATAAATCCCAATTACATTATTCTCATTATACCTAGAAATTCTTTGTGGTTGTGTACAATGGATCTAGAGAAATATCTCAATCCAAGAGAGAATTCCTTTCATCCGAGAACACTCTCAAGTTACGAGAGAGATCCTACTCCACAGGATCAAGGAGAGTGCTTTGGAAGCGACTCTCAAGGCGATCGAAGGAAGACATCGTAAGCGAAGGCTCTTCCATGCTAGCACCTGGATACCCCTTCGACGATGTCCAGAGATACGTGGAGAAAGTTTGGATCACCGCTAGAGGAAGCCTACACTTGGATTCTAGGACACAATGAATGATCACATTGGATCATGACCGAAAACATCAACAGAGATAGAATTCCATCAAGGTAATTCTTGTATTTTAATTAAATTATTTATAACCAACATATGATGATCCTATACATAGTTCTAGGAATTCCCTATTTCCTTTCATTCTTAGTTCTATTCCAAATATCCAACATTTTATCATAGTGATGGATCTTGGATTGATCGTTGTTAACAATAAAATTAAAGTTGGTACACCCATGCACATGCTTCCACTGTTCCTGGAACCTACAACTCTATCTTTATTTTTACCCAAATAAAGCTATATTTTATTTTTATGTACATATTATAAATGATTTTTATATGTTCCAAAATAATTTATCTAGATCCATTCATCATCCACTTTTGGGGATATACATATTTTTAAGTAGTTCCCTTCTCAATTCTTCATGATAAGCAACCCCATTTTAAGGGAACTTCCCGAATTCTTACCTAATTTCAAGTGAACTTTAAAACATGTTTTAAGACACCATTGTTTTTCTAAAATTAGTATTTTTATTTTTAAAACCTTCCTGATTCAATTATGGTTTTATATAAAAGATTATTCCCTTTTCTATTTTAAATGCTCTTTAGTATTTTCCTTAAAATCGCACTAAAATGTTTTAATGCTAAAATTTATTAAATACTCTTCTTACACGTTATCACTTATATTTAACATCACTTACCATGATATATTAATATTTTTCATTATTAATGTCCATGTAATTTTTAATTCCTTTATTTCATGGACACTTGTATGATACACCCATTTATTATGACATGATTATGATACCCATTTATTTCCATGGGTACCCTTATGTTTATGTATCACTGATTATGCATGACTCTTTATGTGGAAAACATATTAATGAACATGTTAATATGGGTGTGACTAGATAGCGCTCCAATGCATTGGATAAATTTGAGTTTCATGAGATTTTATGTGTAACGGTCTTGGTGGTTAACCTTGACTTATGCTTCTCTATGTGCATTGAGCCTTGAATCGTGCTAAAGTCATGTTTTATGTTGCTACCACATTATTATGTCTCCATGTTTATATGATACCATGTTTATATATTAGGATTTCATATCTTCCATTCCTTTTTATGTCATTATTTCACGCCTTCTAACCCATGTGCTAAAGCTTTATTATTATGCTTATCCCCTTAATGGGATTTTATCTCATCCCTTTGTTCATGTTATCCCTAGGTTATCCTATGAATACGTATGAGCAAAATGGAAGTTAGCAGATCTTTATGAAGATTAAATAAATAAATGTTTTTTTAGTCCCATGTTTTTTAGTTTTATGTACCTAGTCTTCCAAGACACTAGACTTTACGACCCCTGGCTTGTAATATGATGCTTTATTATGATTAAAATCATGTAATGATATGTGTAAAAGTCTGGGATCTCTATACGTTCCAATTCCACAATATTTCAAGTTATGTAGTAAGACTCTATATTTTCTGATTTTCATTACATGAGAAAGCTCAATATTGGATTTAAAGCCTGCCTGTGCATTCCATTACTACATGGGATGAGCTAGCACAAAATTCCTCAACCACTTCTTTCCACCTTTTAAGTCAATGGATGTACAAGTAAATATTATAAACTTTTTTAAATTTGAAGGTGAATAATTATATTATGCATGGGAATGTTATAAAGATATGAATTGAAAATTCCCTTATCATGGAATGGAGATATAGTTACTTATACAAACTTTCTATAAGTATTTTTCATAGGGAAACATGTCAATTATTGACACTGCAGTTAGAGGATCATTAATGAAAAAGTTTCCTGAAGAGATCTACAACTTTATGGATGAAATTAAATGCAATTGTTTCTAGTATGAAGGATAAGGAACACAAAAAAAGGAATTAATGTTGTAAAAAATAATGACTGGATAGTGGCACAGTTGGAGTTATTGACTAAGAAGATAGAAATCACGATGGTTGAATAGAGAAACACCTTAGATACACATATAAAAGATGAAAATTATGCTGATTACAATCATGGTAATCAATTTCAGGGTTAGAGACCACCATAAAAATAATAATAAGGACAATGATATCAACAAAGACCACAATGGTACCAAAAAAAGCACTGCGAGGCCCCTCAATGACAAGCCAATTCTATACATTGGAAGAGACACTGGCTACATTCATGACCTCTTTCAGGGTGATAATCAAGGAAATAAAATAAGAAACATTGAACCAAGAAGATGTATTAATGAATCTAGAGAATCAAGTTGGACAAATAGAGAGACCCAAAGGAACACTACCAGGATTCCCTAAAGTACACCCACATGAATATTTGAAAGCCGTACAACTTAGAAGCGGGAAGAAAATAAAAGGAAGTGGTATAGATTTTTTTGGACAACAACTAGTGAAAGTAAGAAATCAGAATGTTGAAAATATAAAAGAACAAGTAGCTGAAGAATAAGAAGAAGCACCATCTCAATGCAAGCAAAGACTGCATTTTCCATAATAGATGGTGAAAATAAAGAACAATGTGCAGAAAGGTAAATTTTTTGAACACTTTAAAAATTTGAATATTAATATACCATTGGTAGAAGATCTCATGAACATGACTTCATATGGAAAATTCATGAAATATATAGTAACCAACAAGAAGATATTGGCACCATCCCACTCACACGGGAGTGTTCGGCGGTAGTATTTAAGGACCTACTTAAGAAGAAAAGTGATCCAGGTAGCTTTTCAATTCCAATATTTATCATATCTAACAAGTGTGGGAATGATTTTTGTAACTTAGGTGAAAGTGTCAATATCATTTCGTACACAACATTTAAGAATTTAGGATTGGAAGGCCTAAAGCATAAAAGATTTTCACACCAATTATAAGACTCAACAGTGAAGCATCCCTGACGACTCATTGAGGACATCCTGATTAGAGCTGAAAAATTATACTTCCCCATCGACTTCCTAGTTCGAGATGTGGAAGAGGGAAAAAATTCACTCATTCTAGGAAGACCATTTTAGCCACAAGGCGTGAATTGATTGATGTTAAAAATGGAGAACTCTTTTTGAGATTTTGGAGTGATCAAGTAAGTTTCAACATCCATCAGGCAATGAAGAACTATGATGTGCAAGAGGAAAATGAGTTTGGAGAAGAAAATACACCCGAAGTTGAGGATGTTTTTGAAATTGAAGATGGAAATAAGTTAGAGGCTGTTTTAGAAGATAATACTCAACTGAAGAAGAAAGAGAAGTTAAATAATAAGACCACTGACACAAAAGGAGGGACGAAATACACTATATTTGAGAAAGGAAAACAAGTTTGTATGATACATGAAATTCTATTTAGTTTATTAGGATTAAGGAATAAATGGTGGATTGGTATGATGGAGATCAAACAAGTACTAATATCTGGAAGAATTAATATGTTCAAAGAAGAAAAAAAAGGGGCCAACCTATGTGGATATGATGTAGTTTATACCATTTATGGACCCTTAAGAGGTATAAAATTTTCATTCATCCGTCATGTGATTTGAAGCTGAAGAATATAAGGTCGATCCAACGATGGTAAACAAAAGTGATTCCAGGAGGCAACCTGAGTTTTTTGTTTTTATTATTTATTTTATATTTTTATAGGTGTGAAAGATCTCGCTCAAAATATTTTAAAATTCATTGATAATGTCCTATAATTTCACATATTTATTTTTAATTTTAATGACTATAAAGACCCAAGGTGGCAGAAAGCAATAGGAATTAAAATAAGCGGCTATAGAAAAATTACACATTGTGAAGGGAATTTACATGTTGTGAATATGGAGAGGGTAGAAAATGCACGTAAAAAATTCAAATAATTAATTCAAGGGGAGTAATAGTTTTAATTCTGAAAATTTCAACTGTATTACCCACATTTAATTCATGATTTAAATTCCCAATTACATGCCCGTGCTTGAATTTTTCTTCAATAAACTGAACTATGAGACATAAAATACTTAGGATAAATACCATACCATGAATTTAAAATTTCTTTTCAATAAATTTAAATGAGAAAAAATGGTAAAAATAATTAGTAGAGATAAGAATGAGGATTAAAATTTGAAAAATCATGATTTAGGGAGCATGTTGATCATTGTAAATGATTTTTTTATAAGATTTATCCATGCTTTAAATTTATAATATTTTTATTCATTGATTTTATTATTCATATATGTTTCCATGACTGATTTTACCAACCTTCATCCTCATTCTCAATACATCAACTGAGCCAATATTTTACATTCTTTCTATAGTATATTTATTGAGAAAATCAGACATGTTTTCTTCTAGAACTTGCTTTGTTTCTTATTGAAGCTATGACTAGACATAATCAATTTTAAAATGATTTAGGCATTATATTTTCTAGACATTATACTAAGTCCCACATTATATTAATCATTTTTAATCTTATAGAATCCATGAATAGCCTTGTTAGGGAATGAGCCATATTACCATCCTATTTTATCCATTCCTACCCACCTCTAAATATTTTTCATGACAATCAAACATAAGAGTGGGGGAAACAAAATTTGGTAGAAGGGATAAAAATTTTGTAATGAATAAGTGTGGGGAAGTTACATGGGATTTGGGGAAGGAAAATTCATTGTATTTATTTTACACCTTCTTGAAAAAAAAGAAAAGAGAAAAAAGAAAAAATGGTTTGTTTCTAGGGAAATTCAAAAATCACCATTTACTTGACTGATGATCTTGTTATAACTATTTAAAATAGTGTTGTGAGGAGATAATTAGGGGTTGGGTGGTGGATATGAGAATTTTCCCTGAAAAAACTTTTGAACAAAAGAAAAGAAAAATAATAATAATAAAAGAGGGTGTTTAATTTATTTCATTTCATCTCTTTAAAATCTTGCTCTAAGATACTGGGGGAAAGGAGACTTTTATTGATATATTTTTTATTACCATGAAAATTAATTTATAATTGAAACTCCTTTTTGAGATTTATGTTTTTACATCATTTATCTACCTTCTCTAATCTAAAAAGTCATTTGATTCTAAATAGTGAATCCCTCATGATTATATGTGATTTTGTCTTTACGCGGTGAAGATGTTAGATGCATTGGAGGCCTATGGTAAGTTACATGTTCTTGAGGTATGTGCATCACTCTATTCATTTTTACCCTAATGATGACCATAAAAATTCATGTGAGGAAAATTATAAATAGAATTCATATTAATAATTAATTGAAAAATGAAAATAGATGATTGAAAAGGATTGACTATTTCAAAATAGGAAAAGTAAAATACATTATTTATTTGTATTCTTTGAAAAGCGAGGCATTGATAAATTTTCCATGTGTGATGCTTGAACATTTAATTTTTCATTTGATCAATTTATTTTATTAAAATTGAATTTGAAGAATGGTAAGGTCAAAACCCTTTTTAGTATGTTGAGATTACATCCTTAAAGACAAATATGAATTCAAGTGTGGGGGAATTTGATAGTTGTATTTCATGCATACATTTTATGGTGTTTTAATACATTTATTTTGGTATTTAAATGGTTAATATTTACAATTTTGGAATGGATTGACTTGTTTTGTGTTTTACATAAGGATACAATGAATATTTGTAAAATGAATGAAAATAGGAAAATATTAGAGTTGTGAAGCGGCGCAACATTAGATTTTTAAAGAAAAAACAGAGATGGAAAATTGGAGTAAAACACATTACACGTCATTTATTTCAATTACACGACATGAATTTTTATATAGGAATTATTTTGGAATGGATAAGTGCAAATTCACTATGCTTGGAAATTCAAATATTACATGTCGGGTAACCACATTATACATCGTGTAAATTCATGGGACAAGATTTCAAAATACAGATTCTGGGTATCTTCAAATTTTCACCAAATATATGACCTGGGACCTGCCCAATCCCACCTTTTGACCATTAATTAATGATTTTCAATACTTTATGATCCATTTGGATCCTATAAAAGGAGGGTTAGTCTGCTGTTGTTGAAGGCATTTAGAAGATCTAGAGACCAAAACTTGGAGCAAGAAGCTACGTAGGGACCTTTCCAAGTTTTTCTCTATTTCAATTATGTTTCATTTTTATTTTCTCCTTCCTTATTATTATATCATAAATAGGATGAGGGGGTAAAATTTCTATGTTCTAGGGTAATGTAATCAATAGTGGAAGATGTTGTTGGATTCATTTCATTTATTTTTATTTATGTATTTGGTTTATGCAATTTATTCTTAAAATTCCAATCCATTTACTTTTTCTTATATCACAAACATTGATAACTGAATCAAAAAAGGAATGTTAAAATTTCATAGATGATAACCCTAAAGAATTCATAACCATTTTCAACTTTAGGGTAAATGAGGTTTAAACATGGTATCGAGACAAACTTGATTCGATAACACCCTAAATTACCAGACTAAGGGAAATATGGTATTGCCGTATTGAGGAGGGGATACCAAGACTGTTGGATATTCCTCATCTCAACTATAACACTAATCATGAATTAACCAACCAATTTTCTAAAATCCAATTTCTCCTGAAACCTAAAATTACAAAACCCTAGTGCACTTTCAAATCTAATCATAGATCAATCTGGATGTTTTGCTTTTATCTTTTTCTTTCATCAAATCAACCACAACCCAACTTTTATCACCTATTTCTAAAAATTAATAAAATTAAATCTTTTTAAAACATAAATAAACTAATTCACCATCCCTATGGATTGATCTCAATTTGATACTAATACTCATTTTAATTAATTAAGTAGCATAGTTTAGTTTTTATAAATTTTATTTTTTGCATAGACCCATAGGGAATTAACGATGCCCTTTGGGCCTATCAACCCACTAATAGGACTTCCTGAATGGACCAAAGGCCTTCATTTTTATTGATTTTTGATAACCCCCATTTCAAGGGATGAGGGGGAACCCTTACAAGGCCCGTAGGCTCAGAGATTACATGGCCCGTAGGCTTTAAGAGATTACATGACCCAGAGGTATTTAGGGAATTCAACCAGACTATCTATAAGGAACTGACCCTCCCCAACATCTGCATACTAATAGTATCTCTATACCTTTTCATGACCATCTAGCTAGGCTTCCCGTGCAAGAAAAGGCTGGTACCGATGTCATAGACATACCCTCTCATTCTGACAATCCATTTGGCTCTTCTCTGGTGAGTGCACTTGCTCTGAATCCTCTTCTGGGGCTGTTCCTTTTTTGTAGTGTGTTTGAGGCCTACATTCATGTGTCCCGAAGGCCTTGGGGGTGGCTTTAAGGCCTTAAGGTGGACCAAATCCCTTGAGAATAAACTGTCCCGAAGGCCTTGGGTGGACCGAAAGCCTTGTAGGACCTGAGGACCAAACTGGTGGCCCGAAGGCCCAGATGGGTGAATAGTTCCGGCTACTACAGTACCGAACAGTGCCTGCTACAGTTCCTGCTATAGTACTGCTACATTACCAGATATATGCCTCCACCTGGATTTGATCTCGGGTTTCTTGGATGCACCAAGCGAGTCCTCACCAACTGGGCTGAGGCTCATGTGCTCAACCCGCTAATAGGAACACCACATGTTTCTGGTGTCATTGGTGTTCCTATCTATGAACATGTGTATTGGTATTTAGACTTGAAATTATTATCAATGTGTACCATTTTATTGTTCACTTTTATGTAAGGAAAAAACCATGACATTGAATTCATGGTGAGGTAGCTTGTTTTAGATGCGTCATCGGTGGTATGACATTCATTGAATGATCAATATAAATTTTTTTTGCTTCCAAGTCGAGGAAGATGTGTCTCTTGGTCCTAGGTTGAACAATATGGTAGTAGATTAATTAAATACATGGACATGGTAAAACAAGGCAAGTTAATCTAGTATGGTCATGAAATATATAGGGAAAAAAGGAAGATGATATAAGTGTGCATCCTGCTTTATGATATATCATGAGACAAAGAGTTTATTTTACATATAATGTCTTCATAGGAGGTATTCATAGTTATGAAATTTATTATCTCCTTAGGGGGAATGATGGGTTTCTAGAATATGCTCTTGTTATATGGTTTGGAATCACTTATATCGAGATGAGGACGTTGAGGGCAACACATTACGTGTATCCATATGTCCACCTATTCAGATGAATGGGAGTTTAAAATGAAGTGAGCCCCACATGAGGGGGCTAGTGAACATCCAAGTATGATTAATCACAAGTAAAAATAATTCAATTATATTATAAAAGTTTATAATAATGATTATTGAATTTATTTCTCAAGGTATTCACAAGTTGATTGACCATAAAAGCAAATATGAGAAAATATAAATTTTTGAATGAACATAGGATGTTCAAAGTTTGTTAAATTATTTGGGGTGCTTATAGACCATGTTAATAGTTCCTATTTTATCACGTAAAATTTTATAATGTTATAATTGAGTGATAAAATATTTTTGACATTTATTATAAGTTTATTAAGTCACACATGGGTGCAAAGGTCTAAAATGAAGGTTATTACTTTCTAGGGACCAAAGTGAAATTTTTAAAAGTATAAACTTAGTATAGAATCTAATTTTAAACTACTAAATAGTAAGATACAGCATTTTTAAGAATTTAGTGAGAGAAAATCTCCAATCCTATCAAGTTCTTAGAGAGATAATCTTAAGAAAGAACTAGGTCAGATTGATACCATCTTCTCGATCGAGTGCGCGTTCTTCATGTGGTCAGAGGGAGGTCTTAAAGTTCTTTGATATACCACACTATAACCCAAGAAACATATATTGATGATCTAAGAGTTATGGTACACATGTGGATGATCTATAGGATTCTTATCTTGGTGTCTTTGATCCATAACATGTTGATGGTGAGTGAATCAAACTAACAACTTCAAATAAACAAAGTACCATTTATGCCTTTGTTTGATTTTATTTTTTTTGTTTAAATTGAATTACACATGATAATTTAAAAAATAAGAGCATGGTTTTTTATAGATTCAATGTTTTTATCTTGAATCCAAACCCAAAATTTTAAATTGCACATCATTTATGCTTCTGCTGCACCCTAGGTTCCTTCAATTAATGTATTTTATTTTTAATTGTTTTTGTGAAATTACAATTGTAATGCTGATTAAAGACACATGTTGTAAACATAATAATGATGTAGATTTAAATAATGAAAATATGATGAATAAATTTAAGTATCACTTACAATGTATGTTTTATGTAAAATAAAAATAAAATAATTAGAAAAAAAATTTTAAGTAAAAGTTTGGATTTTATTATCATATGATATTATATATATGTATATACATGTGTGTGTGTGTAATAATATATAATCATCATTACAAAGAAATATCTCTTTTTCGTAACATAAACATCAAGAATCAAATAATGAAATCATATTTAGTTGTAACAATTTTTCGTGGATGTCATTAATTTTATGATATCTTATTTACATTTTACTTAAAAAAATCCATGGAAAAAATGAAGTGAAAGATATTGAATTTCAGGTCCAATTTAAGTCACTCCACTAAAAATATTATTAATAAAATTAAATTGGAAAATTTTAATTGATGGAAAAAAGTACAATATATATATAACTTCCCCTCATAAAACCCTTACAAACATTATACTATTCACATCCTAATTTTATAAGTTAGTTTTTTAGGTTATAGTCGGTAATTTATTTATGAATAAATTTGAAATATTATCACATTTTCTAATTTATTTGATTAATTTCATCATTTTTTTCGATATTTATGTTGATCAAACAAATATTCATCACCAATATAACCTATCAATTTTGGTTTTGTTTTTTAGCTTAGGTTAATGCTCAATCAATAAATCCTTGATGTTAATAGGGAGAAAAAATATACTTGGTATTCTTCATGATGTACACTAGTGCTAAAATAATATTGAGGTATGGTAGTTCAATATCAAGAAGGTATTCATTATCCTCTTGGGATAGAAAATAACATTTTCCTTAATCAAGTGACCATCTAACCATTGATATAATTAATGGATGTGACTTATCAATATAAAGGATATATAGAGATTTTATAATATACATTGATTGATTAACAAAAAATCAATCTTCTATATGTTTAATTTGTAATCCAATATATTACTTTATTTTTTCAAAGTATTTAATTTAAAATTTTTTATTTAAATTTTTCATCACCTTGGAAAGTTCATCGAAGGTCCCAATAATATTCAAATCATAAACATATACTTTAATGATGAAAAATTTAGATATAGTCCTCTTTATTTCATCACATGGAAAAATTGGATCATTTTATATCCTTCTTTCATTAAATACCTACTTAGATTATTTTAAAACATACATCATGGGTGCTTTAATCTCTATAATGATTTTTTTAATTTAATGATATAAAAAACCATTATATATTGAACACACTCCATAAATTTTGAATAATTTAGGGATTTTTATATAAAAAAATTATCAATGTTACTATATTGGTATGCTACCACAACATTAATTATGCATCATTCAATATGTTCATGTATAACCAATGTCACAAGATAATAAAATGTGATACCATCCATCAACTAAGAATATGGTTCTTCATAATAAATCTTGAATATTTTTAAAAAATCTAGATGTAAATACCTGATCTAAATACCTATATGTTGGCTTAATCCCCATGTCACATAATAATAGGTGGATCTCCCAATACATCAAAGACCACCGAATAGTGGAAATGGTTAGATTATACATCACCAGGGGACTATATGTTCAATATGATAACTATAAAATAACATTAAATAACATAAAAACCATAAAATAGATAAAAATAATATTGTAACATGGAATTATAGTGGAAGGAAAAACATGATAAATAAAATCCACCTTGCTATAACAAAATGA
Organism: Viscum album; assembly: GCA_963277665.1. Classification (NCBI taxonomy): domain Eukaryota; kingdom Viridiplantae; phylum Streptophyta; class Magnoliopsida; order Santalales; family Viscaceae; genus Viscum; species Viscum album. Next base: position 632,987,630 of record OY728146.1, on the reverse strand, counting down.
AATGATGTCATGTCATACAAATCATACATCATGAAGTAGATCACTAAGTGGGTTGATCACATACTTAAAAAAATGAAATAAATAAAAGGGAAACTCTTTTACAAAAACCTTAGTCTTAAATCAGTACTATTTTTATATCCCCATTGAGCTCCATCACCATCCAAAGTCTTTTCCTATACATGAATCTCATACATGAGGTTTACATATCCACTAAGGTGCACTTCTAGGGTATGAGTATAAAAATTTGTAGGATACCACCAATGAGCCTATAATATATTATAGTATATATGTTCATGCATGTACAATATTAAATGAAATTGATAATAAACACATGTATCACAAAATCCGCATCATCACTAGCCTACAAAAACTATTAGAAAAAATGGTTTTTAACATTTCTATTTTAACGTCGGTTCTTCGAGACTGACATTAAAAGTATTATGTGAGGAATTTTAACATTGATTCCAGAAAAACCAATGTTAAAAGTCCTTGGGGAAGGATTTTTTATGTTGTTTATTTATTAACTGATGATAAAATCCTACTTTTAATGTCGGTTCTAGAAAAACCGACATTAAAATTCCTTATAGAACACTTTTAACGTCAGTTTTTTTAGGAACTTATGTTAACAGTAATTTTTCACATTGGTTTTTCAAAAAAAAGATGTTAATTTTTTTCCAAATTGTAGTTCATATACATATATTTAATTTTAGTGGTCTTGGAGATAAAATATACTTATGGATCAAAAGTTATGAATGTTAAAATTTGTTCATCTCTAAATAAAGTCATAGAGAAGTCTAACTTTCAACAACCATAAATTTTTATCCGTAACTTTGAACCGATGTTAAGAGTAATTTCTCACATCAGTGTAAGAAAACATTAATAATGTTAAAAAATTTGCATTTAATTTCCCAAGATTATATTTAGTGTACTTGGAACTAAAATGGACTTACGGATCAAAAGTTATAGACGTCAGAATTTGATCATCTCTAAATGAAGTCTTAGAGAATTCCAACTTTTAACGACCATAAATTTTGATCCGTGACTCTGTTTGAACTCCATGACCAGTAAAATAAAATCTTTGTAAATCATATACAATTAGTTTAACATTATTAATGTTGGTTTTTTAAAAACCTATATGAAAATTACTTTTATCATTGATTCCTAAAATAAACCGATGCTAAAAGATAGATTTCACACCGATTATCATAAAATTGATATGAAAATATAGTTTTTCATGTCTTTTATTATAAAAATGACATAAAAAATTAAAATTTTAAGGTTTGTTTTATGATAAATAATGTGAAAAATTATATATTCACATCAATTTTATGATAACCGACATGAAAGTTAAAATTTAATATCCTCCCAATGTGGAATTCCAATTTTTTTACACCACAACATCAAAATTTTCAATTGCTAACAAAAATTTATAATACCACATTTTCTTTTAACATTTATATATTTTCACACTCAAAATATATTAATTTAATAATCAAGTATTTTGATCATCATCATTACACTGACTCAACTTTTTTGATCTTCATCATTAATCCCCTAATTCTTCTTTTGGCGATCATGTCATGGTATTTGTAATTATTTTTCAGTGATTTAATTTTTTATGTTTAGTTTTCTTAATTTATATTTTGATTAATGATTAGTTTTTTATTATAATGAATAATTCTTTTCATATCATGGTAAAACTACAAAACTTAATTCAGATTCTAAAATTCCTTACAAGATGAAGCTTTGGTTACCTCATGAGATATTTAATTAGAAGAAAATTATATCCACTAAGACTTTGAAAACCTTGAAAATAATGTAAAAGATTTAAGTTTTTTTTCTTATAGATTTTGTATGGTTTCTATGATATTTTTTATTCAATCAATCTTTTATTTTCCATGGATAGATTAATGAATATTGTAATAAATATTTGATGATTATTATCATTATATAATTGAATGATCCTTATTTATTTCAACTCTATAAGTGTAAAATATTTATTTTATCATGTGGAACAATATTTGTTCTTGTTGATTCTATAGATGAACTATGTTTAATTTTGTAAGAAATTGAATAATATTTTTTGAAATAAATATTTTTCATTTCTGTTTTTAGGAAACTGATTTCAAATACCTATTTCTCATGTTGGTTTATTCAAAACTGATGTGAAATATAGGTTTTTAAAATCACATTAATAAAAAACAATATAAATATGGTATTTAATGTCGTTTTTTAAAAAATAGACCTGAAAAATCATATTAAAATACATTTTTAAGGTTGGTTTTAATAACTTATGTTAAAAAAAATATTTATAATTTCACCTTCAAAGATGTCACCTCAATAACTGACGTTTTAAATATAAAAAACCAATGTAAAAAACCTATTTTTGTACTAGTGAAAGTCAAATTCATGATAAAAAATACCTAATTTAACCTAAGAAAATAAATGGAATGGTCATTATTAGATCATGATTTGGATGATATTCCCAATTTTATGATAGAACCAGCTCAAAATAGTCTTTTCTATGATGTTACAAATTCATTCACCCTTCAAATATTTGACATGTGTGTGTCTGAATCCAAGGAAAATCTATTAGAGTATTGGGTCATTTGAGTCATCCTCCCATCAACTAGAGTAAGATCAAGTCTATCCTCAATAAGTCATTAGAGTTATGGAATTTCATATCTATCCTACCATCACCCATGAAAAGTTTTATTCACTTAATAAGTCATTTGAGTCATGGTCCAAGAGTGTCATTATCCAATTTCTCATAGGATGCTTGGGTCTTGTCTTAATAAGTCAATGAAGTTATGGGTTAATATAATTTTCCACCCATTTATCAAGGAGATCAGTATCATAGGTTATAAGAATCATCCGAACATAAAACAGTTCTCTTGATAATAGGTTGGAAGATTCATCCAACCTCAGGAGAATTCCTTATAGTCACCGTTGGCATAGACATCCAACCCTCTGGTAGTCCTCTAAATAATGGTCCTGATATAATCGTATTCATCCCTTTTTTGATTAGGTTATCACATCAATAAAAATAAACATCATGATAATAACCCATCACACCTCATGTTCCATGCATCTTGATGATCCAATCATCTAAACCTCAACTAACAAAAAATATTGCTTCCATGCATTGATTATCCGAATATACTCGATCTAGATCTTGACTATCCTAGGTTAAACTCACAATTATCAATGATTATATCTTGAATGAAAGTGGGCCCTTGGGTCATGATTTTTTAATCCATGCCCAAGGTCTTTGTAATGAACCAACCTGAGTCGGTATAACGAATTAACCGAGATGACCGACCACAGGGTAGGGACTAACACGAATTCCAAACATGTCTTAAGAGTAACTATAAAGAGAGAGGTAAATAGAGAACAACACAGAAGTAAAGTACACATCCATGTGATATAAAATGTCAAGAAAAAGGGATAAACCTGAAAATATAACAATAAAAGATAAAATCCAAGTCTCTATGTGACCTTTCATCACCACCATCACAACCCACTATGAAGATGATGATATCTAAGAGAAACTGATGAACTACATAACACACATCCCTTTACTTGATTCCTACAAAACCAGGTCTACAAACTCCCAAAGAAAAAGCAGGTTGTGAGAATTAAACATCATTAGGATACCACCAAAGAATCTATACAAAGTCTAACACCATGTAACTAATAGATATATATTTTATGCAGAACTATTTTATAAAGAAATTTCAAATGAAAACCCATTTTAGTAAAACATCCTTTGGTTTCCATAAAATAGTTTCATATTCATATAAATTAAGGATATGAAAAGTATATAAAATATATAATAAAGGCATAAATAGTAGTATCTATAGAATAACCATACAATGAGAATGTGATCAATCAAATATGAAACAACACCACCATGTATAAAACTAAGAACAAGTGGGATTTAGCCTATGGGAATATGTACCTAGACACATGAAGGAACACTATCCAGACATACTATGAATCTTACCAATATCGATACTTACCAAATTCTATCAATATCATAAGAATAACCTCTAGTGGTTCTGAACTCACTAAGGTTTGCATATGTCCATACATGATGCACACAAGTTTACCAATGTATTATGTTTACCAAAATCTTTTGAAAAACCATGATTAAAATTTTATGACCATTTTCATAGCAAATAATCACAACTACCATTCTTGAAAATCCATTTTAGAGTCAAAATAATCTTTAACGAATTTCATCAAACACATAAAGTGCATAAAATACTTTTAAAGGAAACCCCCTTCAAAAACCCCCTTTTCATTCCACCCAAGATGCTTGATATAAAATCATTAAATTTCATAAACCAAAGAAAATTAATTTACAATAACATCAAGTATTTCATGATTTATAACCATTTTATAGAGACACCTATATCATAAGTGGAGGAAAACCAATCACCTTTGAAAAAAAATGGAAGTTGAAGTATAGGGTCTGCATGAGCCTAAATACATAATAAAAACCATCAATTCCCCATCAAAGACACTAGATACAATAATAATATTTCAATTGAGTTCCAATGAAACAAGGTAAATATGGATCAATAGAAGATCTAGGAAAAGGATAAGAAATTAGATCAAAAATAGAACATACCTTGAAGAAATCCACTAAGAACGAAGGTAAAACACCAATGAATCAAGGGGATAAGCCTCTAGAGTGTTGGGGAGAGGTTAGTTCAAGCCTAATAGATATTATAAGGTGGTTAGATATAAAAATGACCAAGGGAATCTCGATAAATTCCCATATTAAGTGATTCAGATCAGGTCACATTATTAATCTATGATGTTTAAATAACCGCTTTCTAACCATGCATTGATTATATCCTTTTAAAAATGAGGTGCATGATTTACTAGGGAAGAGATGCATGGTTTGGAAAATAATTATAAAGCCATGTGATACCCCTGTACAACCACCATAACACCCACATAGTTTTCTTGGTGATTCACACAGCTTGAAAAACCCTATTCCATAAGTGATCACATGCCTCATTTTTCAACAGAAAGAGTCCATGCATAGTTGGTGAATGGTTAGTTAAACCATGTTTCCTAATGGTTATACCTAATCCAAACCACTTAAAAATGGTAATTTAATCTGATTTTATTAGTTTTATTTATATATAATAACCTCATAATCTCTCTTGGGATCAAACTAACCTCTGCCCAGCACTCTACAGGCTTCTCCCCTTGCTTTCTTGGTGTTTTCCCTTTGTTTTTGGTGGATTTGTTTAAGTAACATTCCATTTTTTATATAATTTCTTATCTTCTTTCTATATATTCTCTTGATATCTATTCCCCCTGTTATATTAGAACCAAATTGGGATATGATTACTGGATCTAGTGGTTTTGATGGAGAATTGATAGTTATTGTTTTGGATCCAAGATCATGAGGACCCAATCTCTTCCATTCCTATCTCTATTATAAAAGGTGACTAGTTTTACTCTCTTGACTAGGTATGTGTCTCTATAAAAAGGTTTTAAATCATTAAAAACTTTATGTTCTAGTAAATTCCTTTGGTTTGGTTTATGAAATTGAATTATTTGATATCAATAATCTTGGGTGTCATGAAAAAGGGATTTTAAAGGAGTTTTTCTTTAAAAACAATTTATAAACTTTATGTGTTCAATGAAATTAATTAAAGATGATTTTGAATCTAAAATGGTTTTTAAATAATGAGAGTGGTGATGGTTTTATGTGAAAATATTTATAAAATTATGAGAATGGGTTTTCAAATGATTTTGGAATATATAGCACATTAGAAACCTTAAGTGCATTGGGTATTAACATATACAAACCTTAGCGAGCATGACACCACTAGGGGTTATTCTTGTGATATCAATAGACTATAGAAGGAATCAATATTGGTATGATTCATAGAATTCTTGGATTATTTTTCCTTCATGTGTCTGAGTATGTATTACCATATTCTATATCCCACTTGTGCACGATTTTAAACATAATGGCATTGTTTCATGTTTTATTTCTCACATGCTCATCATATGGATATTCCATGGATACTTTTTTTTACACCTTTATTATAACTTTAATTTACTTTTCATATCCTTAGTTTACAAGAACATGAAATGATTTAATATAAACTGAAAGTTGATTTACTAAATTTGTTTTTCATTTGAATTTTCTTTATAAACTGGTTTTTTTAAAATCTATAACTAATGGTTGTATAGTGTTAGACTTTTTATATATTATTTGATGGTATCCTACTGATCATTAGTGACCAAACCCTACTTTAACTTTGGGTGTTTATAGAATTGGTTTTATAGGATTTAGGTAAAGGGAAGGGAGCCCTGTAGTTTTCTAATTCCTCTTGGATCATCATCTTTATAGTGGGTTGTGATGGTAGTGATGGATGGTCACATGGAGACTTGGATTTTATCTTATCTTGTTATATTTTCATGTTTATCCTTCTGGATTGATGTTTTATGTCACATGGATGTGTAATATACTTATAAATTGTAGTATATTTACATTTTTATTTACAGTTACTCTTGAGACATGTTTAGAATTCTTTTTTATTTATAACCTGTGGCTGGTCATCTCAGGTGATGTGTGTCTGACTTATTTCTCCCAAAATTCCAAGTCTTCAACCCCTGACTCCCAAAAACCTATAGAACAACATAAGTAATGAACCAAGATAAAAATAAATCATAATTGTGACCTAGAGGGAATCAGTGTACCATAATAGACTTATCACATTACGATCATTTTGATAATATACCCTTGGTAGTTCATCTCCCATGTTTGGATGAGACCACCCTTAGCCAATACAAAACAGTCCACGCTCATTTTATAAGTCACCCCTAAAATGGTGACATATTGTTCAAGGACCATCATGATAGCGATAATATTTAAGTTATTTTTCATATTTTTTTCAATGATTTATTCCCTTCTAGTTTTATAATTTGAGCTTAATTACATCATTTTAGTATTTTTGGTGAATTTTGGGCTAAAATGTGAAAATCTCTTATTTTTGGAATTTTAATAGATTTGTACCACTTATGTATTTTGATCATAAATTTTATAATTTTGATCCAATTATAGAATTTTTTTTGAAGGATTACTTTGTTCATGGGATTAAATTTCCTCTTCTGGACCCGGAGTTTATTCGAAAATCATAAGGGCTAAAAAAATCAATCAAGTTGAAATATTTTTTATGGAAGACAGAATGGACCCCACATCAGTAGATAAGGTATATCCCAAACTAAAGACCTAAAAATGAGGTTATTAATTATCTATTAGAAATATTACTTGAATACTCATGCTAAAATTAAAATACCATGTATAAATTATCTCATTAAGGCTTCCTTTTTATGCATCCAAGTGGAGGAATTTGAAGAGTCTCATCCTCTAAAAAAGTGTACTTGAGTAATTAGTGAATAAATATCTATAAAAGTGTCCAAATGCAATGAAATTTTGAGTGTACATACAAAAATAAATTTAGAACAACTCTCAATAATAAATATTGGATATCTTTAGAATGATGTTAGGTAGAACATGAGAAAACTTCTGGAAAACAGATTCTGGAGGATAAATTTTCTGTTATTCCTTTTCACTATTTTATTACTTTTAGTTTTTTAATGCCTTATTATTCCCCTTATTCATGGATACCCTTCACATGGAGGGGTAATATTATGATTTATTGTGGAATGGGAGGTTTTCCATTTTTTAATTATTGAGTTCATGCACTTAATAGTATAAAATCCTTTATCTCTTCTGCGAAGTTGGTTTCAATTTCTAATAGCGGTTTTTATTATCAAGTATGATCGTATTTTGTTTTAGATTCTATTATTGTTATTGATTTGGTCAATGATATTTTTCTCCCTCTACTAGGTAATGGATTATATAATATGGAATAGACCAGGACTTAGTGGTGAAGTACTGAGCGATCATCAGTACGTGTGGGAGGGGTAGTAGATATTTTTGATTGTTTGGGATAAACAAGACTCGATCGGGTATTTCCCAAGTCAATTGAGGGTATTCACTAAAAATATCTCACACATAGGAAGGATATTAGATAAAGATGAGATATTGGAAAGGTTTACTCTCACCATCACCATTTGACCAAGGGAGTGAGAGGAACCAATCATGGAATCTCACTTTAATCATCTTAGTAGAAGATTATTAGATAAATTAGAACTAGGATAACATTGAAATTTGAAAACTGAACTCAAACTGATCACCCAATTCATATCACTATTTTAAATCAATTTCTTTGTCAATTTTATTTCAATATTCTTCTTAATTACTTTATTTTGTTTCTTTACTTTAGTTTTTTTTTTAAAATCAAACAATTTCAAAAACAACCAAATTTTCCCTCAAATTAAAGGTGGAAACTTGATTGATGTGCACTTCTATCTAGAGACAACCTAAGTTAACCACTTTACTATAGTTTTAAGTTAGTAAATAATTGTTTTTTTCACACACCATGAAAACCACATTCAAAAACTTTGCACTGTTTCCAGGGAGGTAGTGCCAATAATATAATTGTAAATATTTGACTCTTTTAAAATTAAAAAAATTTAAAAAATAATGTTTTACTCAACTTGGTCTATGGAAAATAATGTTTCTTTATTTTTTAAATAGATCAAGTGAGATAAAATACAAATAATTAAGTAGGATTAATTCAAGGATATCGTCTAAGACCTTAAAGCGAACCTAAAATATCTAGTGCTGGAGGGATTCACCAAAGAATTAATTGAACTAAATGAGTACTTCCTAGGATTTTATCAAGAAATGGTCAATTTGAAATAAGAATAAGAGGATCGTTATGATAAATTTTAGGTGTAAGAACTTAGAAAAGACACAGTATAACTAGAGAGAAAAGTAGAACTAGAATTTGAATATTTTTATGCATTGATAGAGTAACCAGAAGCTAAGAACGAACCTGATGAGGTCATAAAGGAAGAATTGCCTACTGAGATATATATAGGAGATAAACAAGATCTGGATGAATTTTGGAATGAGTACGAGGAAATACTTGATCCCTCTATTCCTTAAAAATTAGAAGAGCTAACACCATTGAAGGAACACACCACCAAAGTGGTGTAATTTTAATAAAATATGGAGAATGCTAACAACCTACCTCTATATAGTGAAATTGAACTGTAATATGAACCTCCCACTAAAGAATCAATTGAAGACAAAAAAATATAGGGAGATTATGTTTTCATGAACTCTTTATCTTCTAATTTTATTGTAACTGAATTTAGTATCACCTCCCCCTTTCTTGAAATTTCCAGATTTGGATAACTTATGTTTTTCCTTGGGGGAAGAAGAAGAAAAGAAGATCCATATAAAGAGTAACACATGGAGCCCCTAAATTTGTTGAACATTTATTGGAGGGAGTTCAAGAGGAGACCAAAGTATATTTTCTACAGGGAATATATACAAAATCTGCTTACATTAATGGGAAATAATTTGATATTGATTATTCATGCTTTAATTTTTTTTCAAATATAATCACACTTTGACATTCAATTTTATTTTTTCATTGATTCAACATACTTTTAGTGACCACTGGAGAATGAAGAAGAGTTTTTGAAAGTGTAAATAAAGGAGGAGGAGAAATCATTATTTTTCCTACCCCCACCATGAATATTGTATCTCATTACAATATGGGTGGATTTGTAACACTATATCCATGGTATGATAAAAAAAATGATGAAGTTAAAGATGGAAATAATAAGTTATGGTGGTTTGTAAGAACCCAAATCTTCTTTTCAGGTATGTTTTTTTGGTCATTTTTGGGAAAAAGAGGAAAATATATAAATTTTTGAAGTAAACGCCATGTACTATGATGCTGCTAGAGGCCGTGTGCTGACCGTTTCATGGCCACACACACAACCATTTATGGGTGATGTGGAGGCCGCCTAATGCAGAGTACGGAAAGGGAAAGTACACGCCGTGTACTTCAAAAGTACACTCCGTGAACTTTTTTTTATTAAACGCACCGAGGTCGCATCTGACAGATAGAAACCACCCCTTCTAGGTTTTGTTCATTCGAGAGCACCAAGAATCCATGGATCTTTGATGAGGCCCCAATCCTCCGTCCATCCACCATTTCGAACATCTTTTAGTGCATTGGAATCACAGAGGTAAGCTCTTCCTTCTTCCAGAGCATCGTTTTTCAATTCCTCCTCTTTTCCAAGTTATCGTGGGTTGAACGTTTTGTACTTTTTCATAGATCTACGATGTTCTAAGGAGTTTCAAGCCTCGTGGTTCAAGTATATTGATCTCCTAACCCCGAGGTAGGTGGTTTGTGCCTTTCTGTTGAAATTCCTTGAATATTATGTGCAAATTCCACCAATACCCTTGAATGTGGTATTGTGTGTTTACCGTTTTACCCATGTTGTATGCCTGCCATGATAGTATTCATGTGTAGAGGATGTTTGAATATGAATATGGTTGAAATTCTATTCTTTGGAGGTTCTGCCCAAGCATGTTTTGTTTATGAATGTTTGGTCCTGTTTTTCCTTGGCTACTTTGTCTGTTTCCATGCCTATTGTAGTAGGATAGAGAAATGTTTTCTGAAATGCTTGATATGCTGTAGAACTGTTTAGCCAAGTAGTTCTGTAAGTCTAATTTGGCCATATTGTATTGCTATGCCATTATCCTACATAGGGCCATGAGAACCGGGTGTAGTAGACTATAAGGGGATAGACCGAGTGAGCTTCCTCAGAGAGTCTTTGAGCTTTAGGCTATACGGGGATTGACCGAGTGAGCATCCTCAGAGAGACTAGGATTACTTTGGGCTATTAGGGGATAGACCATGAGAGCTTAATCATAGAGTCCTTGACTGCTTTAAACTATATGGGGATAGACCGTGAGAGCTTCCTCAGAGAGTCCTTGACTGCTTTAGACTATACGGGGATAGACCGTGTGAGCTTCCTCAAAGAGTCTCTGTTTTGTTTGTTTGAATCACCTGATTACCATAGGCTATAGGAGGGATTGACTATGTGAGATTTCTCAGAGAGTCTATGAATGACCTGGGCTATAAAGGGAATTGACCGAGTGTACTTCCTTAGAGAGTCTTTGACCTTGGGGCTATAATGGGAATTGACTGTGCGAGCTTCCTCATAGAGTTCCTAACTACCCTAGACTATAAGGGGAGTTGACTGCGTGTGCTTCCTCAGAGAGTCTTTATAATTCCGTATGACCAAAACAGAGGGGTTAGGCTGAGTGCACTACCTAGAGGGTTTTTGGTTCTTGTTAGGTAGGACTAGAGGGGATGGCTGTGAGTACTTCCCAGAGGGTTACCTGTTGTGCTTTGCTGCTTGTTAGCTGTTGCTTGACTTTGGAAATGTAGATTGTTTATTGTTCAGCATGTTCCTATTTACTGTTTTCTATAATTTTACCTTCCATATATTTACTGACTATTATGCATAGATCTTCGGGTGGTTGACTACTAGGATTTAGTCTCACACCCTGTTTGGGTCATGCTTTTGGGCCCAAACAGACCATATTGTTGCAGGTATAGACAAGGGAAAGCGCCCTTCAACTTCAGGTACTTGACTTGCTATGGAGCTGAAGAGTATAGGACCAGGCTTAGGCTTGAAATGCTGAGGAGCTGTTTATCTTTCTTTTGTACTTGTTTTTAGTACTGTTTGTATTTTCAGCATTGTGAATTTTTTGGCTACTTTCCTATACATATGTATCATGCATCACATATATATGTTCTCCTGCTGTTTATCATATTTAGTATTCCATTGTTCACTTGTGTATGGATTATTTACTGCTTACGCTATTGTTTATTGTTTTTCTCTTCTGCTGTGTACTCTTCCAATGAGGGCACAATTTCCACACTATCACACCCAAGGCCCTCGCCGCTAGTTGGAAGCCTCTGGAATTTAGGGAAATGCGCTTGAGGCCATGTGACCAACCGGGTATGGGGTGCCTCTGGGTGGCTTCCGGAACCAGGATGTTACAATGTGGTATCAGAGGCAATACCCATTCGGAAGTGCTTAGGCACTGCCTGGGTTTGAGGCTTGGGGTCCACAACAAGGGCGTTGTGCTTTAAAGGGGTGAATAATGTAACACCCCTAGAAAAGTGAGACTTATAAGGTTAAATGATACTACCCATGTCAATAAGGTGCACCTTTCTTTTCAGTAGTATGGATGATTAGAACTCCACAGTTAAGCATGCTTGGCCTGGAGTAGTAATCAGGATGAGTGACCTTCTGGGAAGTTTCCCAGGGTGTGTGTGAGTGAGGACAAAACACACTGAAAGAACATGTGTTGGCCTGTGGGGACAATCATTAGTCTGATAAGCGACCCTAGTGATTAATAGCCTATGGTGTGCTGGAAAGGCAACCAAGGTATTACAGGAGACCCATGGGGTCAGATGATAAGGTTCATGACCTGGGGAGCCAGGTCGTGACATGGTTCATCATAAAGAAACTCCACCCACCATCAGATTGGGGATAACCAACTAGAAACTGCCCATCTAGAGGCAGTCAAAACCCAAAGCCCACTTGAAGGATGAAACCAATATCTATCCTTATTTTCCTTTCCTTTATAACTATATTTATCTTTTTATTTTATTTCAATAAATTTCATATGTTTTATTTTCTATTTCTTGTAGGTTTTCAGTGTGAAACACTTTAGATATTAACTTAATGTTACATCGCCAATAAGTTAGGCCATACCTCTTCTTTACACTTACTCACTTTCTGTGATTAGATTTCAAATATTATTACATTTAAAATCCACTTGAATTTATTAAGGACACCACAATATTTAAGTATGTGGGAGGGATCCTTTTTAGTTTAATATTTTCAAAATTTCCTCTTTTCTATTTTTTGTTAAAGAATGATTTTTAAATTTTTGTGTGTTTCTTTTTCAATTTTTGTGTGTTTTTGAAAGTTGTGAGATAAAATGATTATATTTTCCATTTTTAAAACCCATGTCAATGAGTGAAACATTTTTTCCATGAAACTAATTTTAAATGAATACTAGAAATGACTTTGTTTCAAGTTCAAATATTTGGAAATTTCATGAAAAATACTTTGATTTTTTAATCCAATGCCACATTTCACTATCTATATATTTGAAATCACTTTCTTGTGAGGCTAATGAACCATTTTTTTAATATTATTCACATTCATTTCACTTCTTAAGAGAACCAAACCATGCTTTCTTTAACAATAATTTTATTTATTTCTATCAAAACATGAGGGTTTGAGGTACTTTTGTTTTAAATGATTGAGGCATTTATTTGTTTTAAAACCCCCTTTTCCAGAAAATCCATTTCATTATATCATTAATTGTACATTTAATATTTATAAACCTTAGAATTCATGAAAAACCTTTTATGTTATCCATATTACAAGCCAATTTTCCCAATCCAACCTGCTCTTTAAGTGAAAATTCATGATCTAGTTGAACTTAAGTGTGAAGGGGAAGATGTCTTATGTTGTACTACCTCATTTGGTGATAATTTGGGTGAAAAAAATGTTTAAAAAATGTGTTTTATAATGAAAAATTAATTCTATTAAATTTTTTTCATTTCTCTAGCTTTCATGATAAAATAATATATTACTTTTTGGAGCTTCCAAAGGAAAAAATAAAGTTGTTCCTAGTTTGAGCTTTCAAGAAAAAATTGTGTTTGAGAAGATTTATATTTTTTTTGCTAAATTGATGATGGTTTGGGATGTACATGATATTTTCAAAGATAATTAGATATATTTTTCTACAAATTCAAGTGATGAGGAGACCATACTTGAGTGAAAATTAGAATCTTTCAATTTTTCATTAAAAATATACAAACCCTCCATATTCAGCCACATAATTTTTGACATCTAAATCATACCAACCAAAATAAATAGAACAACCCTAAAAAGAATTCATGATAAACACATGTCCTTGAATCACATTATATGAATAATGATGAATTTATCAATACTATGGTGACTCTTTCAAGGGGTTGTAAGAGAAAATCCTTATTAAAAATTAATATTTGTGAGATGAGAGAGAATTCATGTGAGGTAAGTGTTTTGTGTTCATGAGAAGAGAAATGAAGAAAAAATGGATTTAATGGTATGAATGGAGAACTTGAAATAATGGTTTTTGAGGATACACGATATTTTTTGTTTCTTGTTTTCAAATTGGTCGATCTCATGGGTGTGTGTTTTGAATTTTCTTTGATTTGATTTTGATGCTTACTTGTTAAGGAGTCCAAGTGATTAGGGTAGAGAAATTTATAGAAATAAAATTTAAAATATTTTTCATATGATTTTCAATGATTTAATCCCTACCAATTTAACAATTTGATTTGAATTTCATTATTTTAGTTTTTTTGGTGAATTTTGGGATAAAATGTGAAAATCGCTTAATTCTGGGATTTTCACAGATTTGTACCAATTTTGTATTGAGAGTATAAATTTTAAAATTTTGAACCAATTTTAGTGATTCATTTTTAGGATTTCTTTGTTTTTTGGATTCAACTTCTTATTCTAGACCCAGAGCACATTCAAACTTCATTAGACCCACAAAAATGAATCAATTTGAAATATTTTTCTGGACAATAGAATGGAACCCACCTTAGTAAATGAGTCATATATTGGACTAAAGACCTCCAAATGAGGAGATTTATTAGAAATAGGAATCAAATAAACATGTGTCCATTAAATACCATGTAGAAATTCTCTTATTAAGGCTTCCTTTGCATGTGTCCAAGTAAAGTAAGTTAAAGCGTCTCCTCTTACAGAAAAAGTATACTTGATTAATTAAGGAATAAATATCTATACACATGTCCAAATGAATTGAAAATTTTAGAGTCTATAGAAAACTCATTTTTGAACAACTATCAAGAATAAATATTGGAAGTTTTCAGTAGTCTGGTTAAAAGAATAGGATAAAAATTCTGGTGGAAAAATTCTAGAGGATAAATTTTCTATCATTCATTTTCAAACTTTTCTTATTTTTAGTTTTTAATTCCTTATTCTTCCCCCTTATTCATGGATAAACTTAACGTGTAGGGGTCATATTATGATTTATTAGGGAAGGGTAGGTTTTCCATTTTTTAATGCTTGAGTTTATGCAATTAATGGTATAAAATCCTTTATCTTTATTTCAAATTTGGTTTCAATTTATAATATTAGGTTTTATTATCAAGTATGATTATATTTGGTTTTAGATTGTATTATTATTATTTCTTTGGTCAATGATAATTTTTTCCTATTTTAGGTTTTGGTTTATATACGATGCAATAGACTAGAGATTAGTGGTGAAGTACTCAACAATCGTCAGTACGTGTGGGAGGGGTAGTGAATATTTTTTATTGTTTGGGATAAAAAAGACCCGATCAGGTATTTCCCAAGTCAATTGAGGGTATTCAATTCAACTATCTTACACATAGGAAGTACAATAGATCAATTTGATATCTTTACAAGGTTTACTCTCACCATCACTATTTTATCAAGGGAGTGTGAGGAAGTGATCATGTAATCTCACTTTAATTAGATTAGTAGAAGAGTGTTTGATAAATTGAAACTAGGATAGAATTGAAATTGGAAAACTGAACCCGACCTGATCACCCAATTTATATCACCATTTTCAATCACTTTATTCATCAATTTTATTTCAATATTTTCCTAATTTTCGTTCTTTTTTTGTTGCTTTATTTTTTTTCAAAATCAAACAATTTAAAAAACAACCACGTTTTCCCTATATTCAATGGTGACAACTTTATTATTGTGTGATCCTATCTGGATAAAACCTATAAAAACTAATTTTATAAATTTTCAACTTGGGAAATAAATGTTTTTGTCACACTCTAGGATAGGCACGTGTTAGATCACTAACATTCTTGTAAAAATACTCAAGGTGTAATGCTAACCAAGAGAATAACCAATTAGTTTACCCTTGTTGAATCCCTCCAATGATTATAATATGCCTTATGAGTCCCCTTATGATTTTATAATTTAAATTAATATATCACTCCTCCCAGTGATCCCAATTCATAGATGAATTCTCAATATACAAGTGTGTAGGTTGAAGATAGGTAAAATGAAAAGAGGGGGGGGGGGTGAATTTACCTTTAAAAAATTAAAGAAAAACAATCCAACTTTAAAAACTTATTTTAAAAATATTAAATAAATTAAAACCTTTTGTAGCGATAAAAAAAGAATCAAAGTTAAATTATATAGATAAATAGAATAATAGTAAGAATAAAATGAAGAGAAATTAGATTAAGAGATTTGAAAATAAAACTATTAAGCATCAATTGATGGATTAAAAAATTTAATAGAAGAACGATTTAAAATGATAAATAAATAAAAATTTGGAAAGTAAATGAGATAATATATTTTATAAGGAAGTTCATAAATAGTACTCAAAGGTAACACTATGTCTACCACCTCAGTTGTTTAATGATTTAATGCATTATTCCTATGGATGTAATAATAGTCAAGATACCAAAACTATCACTTTGTTTTTTAGGTTTTAGAAAGAAATAATATATAATAGAGACTAGCTATTTAACAAAAAATATAGAAAATAAAAAAGAGTAGTCCCTAGAATTTTTAACAAAAATGGAAAAGAAAACTAAAGTCCCTTACTTTAATGGTACTAAGAACCAAATACAGAATAAAGAGAAGGAAGAGGGAGATTTCCTAGGAGAAGTCACTTTGATTATCTATCACAATTACCCTAAAGAATATTATGAATACTAAGAGATAATTAGAATAATAGAAGAGAGTGATTTGGATATTATAATTTAATTCACACTCTATAATAAGTAAATAAAATTTAGGAATGTGACTACTTTAAGAGAGATTTAAGTAATGTATTCACGTTGGCATTGCAGAATGATTATAAAGATTTTTTGACAAGGCCACCAAGGCCTCTATTTATAGGATCTAATTCCTTTGGTAATCCTTTAGAATCCTTCAGGGTTCTTTAATCCAAGTATGTAAAAGTTTAATGTATTTTTATAATCATTTGTTTTATCCTTCATGATACCTTTAAAAATAATTAACTTAAAACACCAAGGAAATCATTGGGAAATTAAAATTTAAAATTATAATAATAATATTTTAAAATTATTGAGGAGATAGAGAAAGATAGAAATATATTATTGATAATATTATCATTTTAATTTAAAAATATTTGATAAATACAAACTAATTTGAAAAAAAACTCATTCGAAAGAGTTCAAAACATTTCCAAAATAACAGTTCAAAGATATCTCATAAAACCTCACATAGAGTTTTCTTTAAAAAATTCAAAATTCAAAATTCAAACTTATTAATATATTTATGCATGTGATAATATTAAATTATAAAGATACTATATTAAAAAAAATAAACAATTTTGGATAAATTCATTAGACTAAAATATGAATTTAGAAAAATTAAAATCAAAGAAATCAACTCAAAATAATAAATACAAAATATTTGAAAAATATACTGCAAGTTTATGTGTAAATGAATAAAAAATTAATCTTCATTAAAATGTGTTTAAAATAATGTATAAACACTTCACATAAGTTCCATAACATTAATAAGAATTTATAGAAACATTAAAACAATTAAAACAATTGAAACAAACATCAAACAATTTGAAACATTGAGAAAAATCATGAAATAGATTGGAATAAAATTTGATATTTTCAAAACTAAATAAGGGTAATTTTCCATGCATGATTAAAGTTATAATTAAAATTATAAACAATAAAAAAAGGTAACTTGTATATTTCACATGCTGTATAAGGGTAAGTTATAAAATACATATACCATGTAAAGGTAAGCTTAGAATTGACATAACATGCATAAGGGTAGGTTAACACACTGCATAATGGTAAAAACATTTTATATATATCATGTAAGGGTAAACATACACATACATAAAGTTAAAAAATATTTTATATACGCTTTTTAAGGGTATAATTGAGGTTTTATAAAGGTAAATAGAGGATTTCATACACTGTATAAGGCTAAGTGCATATTTCCTGCATTGAGTAAGGGTAAACTAGACATGCATAAAGGTAAAATAGATTTTATATAAGATGTGTAAAGGTAGAAAACAATAATGTGTATGGGTAAGTATGAAATTTCAAGAACTCTATAAGTGTAAGCTATACTTTCAATTGGCTGTGTAAGGGTAAAAAAAACTTTCAAAAGGCTATGTAAGGGTAAACATGAAATTACATGAGGGTAAACTAAACTTTCAATAGGTTGCGTAGGGGTAAACAAAGAATTAAACTTCTTATGTAAGTTTAATACAAGAGGTATGTAATAGTATAATAGAATTTATAAACCTTCTATAAGGGTAACTAAGAGTTACGTACAAGTATATACAAAATCGTGTAAGCGTAAAACAAAAATAACAAAGCATGCATAAGGGTAAAAATAAACTCTATAAAACTAATTTTTAAAAATATTTAACAAAAAATAAATATAAATAATAATTAGAATAATAATAAATAAATAATGACTAAAAAACAATAAAATAAAAAATATTTTCAATAAAATTCAATAAAAAATAGAATTATAAATATCCAAAAAATGAAATTATAAAATATAGAATATTGTAATTATCAAAATATAAAAAAATTAAAGTGGAAAGAAGCCACTCCAAAAAAGTGAACCTATAGATTATCTTACATGTAATTTATCACCCTTCACGGAGTGTCATATATATCCTCACGAAGCCTCACTAAGTCACTCAAGTCCTGATTTAAGTGGGACACCCTTTTAGGGTTCCTTTATCAATTATAACAAAAGCTTATAATTTTAATAGAGTCACAAACCAACTCTAATTTCAAGGGAACATGTGTGAAACCTCCATCACAACCCTGATAGGCCTCACACATCCTCTATATCATATGCGAACTCTCGATGTTCCCTTTTAGGTATCTCACATGAGCACACCCCACCTGTATATCAAAAAAAATATCCAATATGCATATAAATAAAGGGAAAATGATAGGGACCACCAATACTAAAGATTCACATTTATTATACGCTAACTATTATCTACGCTAGAAAAAAAGTACTAATAAAGGGGAAACTTTTATCAATGATAACTAGAAGTGCTGGTAAAGGAGAACTTTATTAGCACTAAGAAAAGCATTGATAAATTGGTACATTTTGTCAGTATTGATAAAGGAACCCCTTTATCATCACATTTTATAGGACTTATAAAATACCCCCCTTTAACAACGCTAAAAAATCATTGATAAAGGGCATAGTGAATAATTTAATTTATATACATATATTTATATATTTTTAAATATGATTTATATAACAATAAGTATATATATAATATAAATATGATTTATATAATTATATTATAATAATAAAATATTATCAATCTTATTTTCATTATTTTACATATAAAAAACATCAAATTTACATTAATCAATTTTTTTAATAATATATTTATATACATTAATTAAAAAATGTATATATAAATATAATATATTAATATTTTATTTATACAATTATATAAATACAAAAATGAATATATATTTATTTAAATATAGTTAATATTTTCATTTATATATTTATATGCATATTAAATAATTTAAAATGTACACACATATTTGTACATATGTGTATGCATGTTTATGTATGTGGATGCTTGTGTAAATTTGTATGTGCCTGTATGTATGTTTATGTATGTATAAATTTCTATCTATTGTATGTGTATATATGTGATGTGTTTGTGTGTGTTTATATAGATGTATATTTTTGTATGTGTATGTTTATATGTACATGTATGTATGTATGTGTGTGCATATTTATGTGTATGTATGTATGTGTATGTGTATTCATGTGGATGTATGTGCATGTATGTGTGCATGTATATATATGTATAAGTGTATGTGTATGTGTATGTGTATGTTTATATGCATGTGTATGTGCTTGTATATATGTAGATGTATATATGTGTATGTATGTGTATGTTTATGTAGTATGTGTATGTATGAAAATGTATGTGCATGTATGTGTGTGTACGTGTATGTATGTGTCTGTGTATACATGTGTGTATGCATATGTATGTGTGTATGCATATGTATGTGTGTATGCATATGTATGTGTGTATGCATGTATCTGTATGTGTATGTGTACATGTATGTCTATGCGTATGTATGTGTGTATGTGTATGCATGTAATGTGTATGTATGTTTATTTATTTAATATTATTCATTCATTTTTAATATTTCTTCATTTTTAATATTTTTTGTAATTTATTAATTTTTAAAATTATTAATTTTTAATATTTATTCATCTAATATTTTTAATATATTCAATTATGATAGTTATTTCTACATTTTTAAATATTTATAAATTTAATTAAATAATAATATTTTTAATTATTATTAAAAATTATAAAGGTTAATAATCAATTATATTTTTATATAAAATCAATACAATGCATACATCAATAATTAACAATAATAAAATGATTTATTTGTACATTTTTATTCATTTTTATGTGTTTATAATTTTTATAATTATTGTTATTGATTCATTTTTTTAATTTTTTTGTAATTTATTCAATTTTATTTATTATTTTTTAATATTATTTTGTTTTTTAATTTTTAATATTCATTAATTTTTTATATATTTTGAATTTATTTATTTTTTAAAATTTATACATATTTATTTACTATGTTTTGACATTTTCAATATGTCTGTAATTTATATGATAAATATTTATTCATTTTTATTTATTAATTTTAATATTTTTAATATTTTTGAAATTATATAATATATTTATTTAAATAATTTTTAATTTTAATATTTTTGTAATTTAAATAGTTAATGTAATTCATTTTAATAATTTTTTATTCATTTTTATTCATTTTTATGTGTTTGTAATTCATGTAATTAATGTTATGAATTCAATATTTTAAATATTCTTTAATTTATTCATTTTTAATATTTATTAATTTTTAATTTTTTTTGGAATTTATTCATTGTTTAATGTTTATTTATACACATTTATTTACTAAGTTTTAAAATTTTCAACATGTTTATAATTTATATGATTAATATTTATTCATTTTTATTTATTAAGATTTAATATTTCTAAAATGTTTTAAATTTATATAATTAATTTATTTAAATTCATTTTTATATTTTTTGTAATTTAAATAGTTAATATAATTTATTTTTAATAATTTTTTATTTATATAATTTATTTATTCTTTTTTATTCATTTTTATGTGTTTATAATTCATGCAATTAATCTTACAAATTCACTTATTTAAATATTTTTTTAATTTATTGATTTTTATTTATTCAATTTTAATATTATTTTATTTAATACTATTTATTTATTTTTAATATTTATCAACATTTGTTTTTTAATAATTTATTTATTTTTAATATTTATATATAAAAATTTATTTACTATTTTTAATATGTTTATAATTTATATTATTAATATTTATTCATTTTTTATTAAGTTTTAACATTTTTAATATTTTTGAAATTTATATAATTAATTTATGTATATTCATTTTTCATATTTTTTAATT
Source organism: Viscum album (assembly GCA_963277665.1). Taxonomy (NCBI): domain Eukaryota; kingdom Viridiplantae; phylum Streptophyta; class Magnoliopsida; order Santalales; family Viscaceae; genus Viscum; species Viscum album. The sequence continues at coordinate 632,966,085 of OY728146.1, read as the reverse complement.
TAAAAAGATAATATAATTCATTTTTATTATTTTCTTTATTGATACAATTAATATTATTTATTCATTCAATTTTATTCATTTTTTACGTGTTTGTAATTTATGTAATTAATGTTATGAATTCACTTTTTTTTAAATATTTTTGTAATTTATTTAAATTTATATATTCATTTTTAATATTCATTCATTCAATATTATTTATTGATTTTTAATATTTTTGTAATTATTCCTTTTTTAAATATTTATTTATACATATTTATTTATAAAGTTTTAATATTTTCAATATGTTTTAATATATATTATTAATTTATTTAAATGCATGTTTAATATTTTTTTAATTTAAATAGTTAGTATATTTTATTTTTATGATTTTTTTATTTATATAATCAATATTATCTATTTATTTATTTTTATTCATTTTTTTACATTTTTGTTAGTGCTAGATTAAGCCCTGATAAAAGTGTATTTTGTGAGCGTTAAAAATTAAGCACTGAGAAATACCCATTTTTAGCGCTCTTTTAACACTGATAAAAGTATTAATTTATCAGTGATGAAAAAAGCTTTATTTATGAGTGGTTATATTTTAAGCATTTATAAAATGTGCTTTTATCAGCGCTTTTCCTTAAGCACTGATAAAACTCTTCACCCTTTTTAAAATGAATCCTAACAGATTGCTTCTCTTGCTGCCACATTCAAGCTCTCATGGAACCAATCCTCTACAGCACCCAAAGTCAATTATTTTGGAAAAATCAAACCCCACAACCATATTATGATTGAATTTGTTTTTAAGGATTCTTAGTTGAACTTTCATGTGTATTTCATGATTTTTTTGAGTTTTTCATCTCATGGTTATCTGTAGAAACTGAACTCATTTACTTTGGACAAATCAAACCTCTTAACCCAATGTGTGATATTTAGAACTTGTTTTTAAGGATTCACAATTGACCTTTCATGTGTTTTCAGAATTTTTTTGAGTTTATATATTCCCTATTTTTTGTAAGGGTTCTTCCCCTACACATTCATATATAATCTATTTTGTGCATTGTTCTTCCCTATCTTTTCAGAAAAATCAGCCCTTTTAGGGTGCTTACCATTTTGGTTATCCGATCTTGCTTGATTTTCCCAATTTTGGGTTATTATTCCTCTTTTTATATATAAATATAGACTATAGATATGTTTTTCCTACAAAATATTTTTAAAACATTATTATTTTATATTTATTAAAAATTTCAATGGGGTTTAGTGGAATGAAAATGATTTTTATCGATTTTATGGTGAATTAATAGATTGGGTAATTTTTTGATAAAGAATCAATGTTAGTAATGTTATAAATAAGTGCATACCTTTTAAAATATTAATGGATTCAAGATTATTAATTGGGTTATATTTTGGGTCAAAATAATAATTATATTTGAAATGAGAATGATCAAAGAGTCTGATTAATGGTTTTTTTATAGAAACATAACATGGAATATGATATTTTCTTAGATATATATATATATATCAGTGTGGGTGTTTTATTTATTTTTATATGTATAAGTATAAAATTATATATATATATATATATATATATATATATATATATTTGTGTTTGAGTATCTATATATCTATGTGTGTTTATGTGTATATATATACTTATATATTTATATTAGTTTATATTACATTTAAATCCTTAAACATCCATGAAAAAAACCATCACATTATATCATTACATTGTGCATGAAGTTACATACCTCACACTTGGAAAACAATCCACTCCAAGTGAGAAGACTTAATTCTTTCCAAAACACAGGCTTTATTATATCATCACATATGTGTGTGGATCAATAATCACACATGAAAGTAATGGTTTTTGGTACTTTTTTACCTTCACAAATGATTTTAGTATATATAAATATATATTTCTAATGAAACAAAATATTAAATCTTTGAAATGTCCCAAAATATCCAATAACTATGTAAAAAAATAATACTAGAAATGTTATTAAATTTGTTTAAGAAAATTGAGGGAGTGAGAGTTGAAAGAATCCAAATTTTTTATAAGTATTTTTTCTTCAAGGTTTTCTCCACTGACTTTAGATGGCCTTGAAGACCTTTTCCAAATTGAACTGACTAGCGATGGTGATCTCCATTTTAAAAATTTACATTATTATCTCCCTTGATGAATCCATTAAAAAATAATTATTTATGATATGTGACTTCTTGTAATAAAAAATAATTGTTATAATACTTTCAATTCATATAATCTTGGCCTTTATATGTTCTAAAAAGTTATTAATGCAATGATAATTTATATCAAATATGATGACTATGTGTGTGTATATAGAGAATAACCTTTTAGGTTTCTAAGCTCACACCTTTTGTGTGTTTTTTAAATAAGAATATTACCAAATCAAATAGGATTGATATGAATAAAAAAATAGATGAATTCAAATCATATGACAAAAGAGTGTGAGGATTGGGTTAAAGAGTTCATCAAGTTTGCAAAATAGAATGCATATGAGCCTTCTAAAATCCTTTGTTCGTGTTTATGTTATTGTTATCCAAGACTAATTAGTCCATAGGAGTTATAAAAACACTTGATCTGTCATGGTGCTGGTGATCCCTTTTGAAGACAAAAGAGAAATAAAGAGAAGGCTGAGGGTCCCCTTTGGTCTCTAGGCATGCTTTGTCCAGGTCCTCTCTAGTCACTAGGCCTACTTCACCCAGGTCCCCCCTAGTCGCTTGGCCTGCCTCAACCAGGTCTTCTATGGTCACCTAGACTGGCTCACTCAAGCCCCTGGGTTACCTAGATTGCCTTTACTTGCTCACTTGTGCACACTGCTTTACTTGCTCAGACCTCCTCTACTCAAAACCCTATTTTTTCCTGTAAATTGACTCCCTTGGACCCTACATAGTAAATGAGCTTCCTACTTTTTTAAGAGAGATAAAGGTTCATAGATACGCCTCACTTAGGCCTTCGACACTTCCACTAGGTAGCATACATCACTCCAGTACTTAGGAAAACTAACTTAAGTAGGAGTAAGGTGTTATCTTAAACCCTCACCTGGGTGACCAAATTCATGGGGATTTTTATATGGGAGACTTACCACCCAGGGCTACCCACCTAAGAGACTATTCTCCTAGGACTTCCCACTGAATAAACTATTCTCCCATGGTTTCTTATTCTTTAAAATGTCATACTCCTTTACATGAGTCTCCTATTTGACAATGATTCCATTAAGGCCACCTCCATAGCCACCATATTTACATGGTCAGGGTATGGAGAACACTAATGTCCCTCCTTTTGATCATGCATTCTCTTGGTAAAAGATGTCCCCCAATTGTACTCCCTAACCGATGGGGTTCTCAATATGTTTACAATCATGCATCTCGTTGGTAATGAGGACCCCAATCCTAGAGGTAGTGGTGAGAATCTTCCCAGTTCAGTAAGAAACACTCACTTCCTATATGCTACCTGAAACATGAAGCCACATAAGCAATATCCATGCCTTTTATTTTCCAATAAATGGATTCATAATCCAAAAACTAGGGTTTAAAAATAGAAAAGAAGATGATAATGGAAATCCTTTCTAGAGTAACCCCTAATATTTATTGTTGTCTAACCCTTTATATCCCCTACCTCATTAAAAAATGGGTGGGGACTAGATTACCTATGGGAATCCCTCACAGAGTGATCCCCTAGAATTTCTTTAATGATGTCATATCCCTCATACCTTCCATACCCTTTCCCTCATCTATTAATGGAAGAGGAATGAAATTTGGTTGTGGGATTCCTATTCTGGTGTAAGTCTCATATATACATAATTATGTGAAGTGATTGATCTTCAGTTATACCTTATTTCCTATACCGATCATGATTTGTGTATCTTAGTGACTAAAGTTGATCATTCCATTAATATAATTACAATACCTCCATCATGGTCCAGTTATTAGGTGTAACCCCTAACCTCCCATCTAATTATGTAGGTTTTGATTCCTATCTCAATGGGATATATAGGATGGCTCCATGAGGTTCAAACTCAACATCATAAACCCTATTACCATATCTATTAGGCTATATTCCTAATAATATCATACAAAACCTGGATGGACATACTCTTTCTAGGTCCAATCATCTCACCCTCATTGGGCCATATTCCTGGTGGGATCCATCTTTACAAGTTCACATTCATTATAAGATCAATCCAATCTCATAGGTCCATATTCCCTTCGAATCCAACAATAAATGTTCACTCACACATGTGTCCCACACCAACTATTTCTAGGAACATTTTTTCTAGTTGTCCTTACCACATGACATTAAATTTCATGGATTATTCATTGTCACATGACCTTAAAAGGTATGATGTGTCCCATTAAGTGGCAGTAAACTACGTGGGATCTGATTCCTTTCACAAGGATATATAGGAATCCCCATCATGGGACCGATCCCAATACTAAACCAATCATCACCTTCATAGATGACTATAAACTCTATAGTTCCCAACTATTTGGATTTAAACCATAGTTCCTTAAAACCAGACATCACTAAGTAATAATGAAACAAGATATAGAACCTCTAATATATATAGATGGATCACATTGATTCATGAAAATAATTTATTGTTAATATAGGGGAAAATAGTCCCCTACTAGGATTTGGTAAGGATTCATGAACATGACTTAAAGCTATAATAGAGTCCCAATGTAGGAAATAATTTCCCCCAACATGGTGTGATGAGCTCAACCTACCATCCTCTAGACCAATGTGAGTTCCTAAGAATCATTAGAAAGATACCTAGAAACTTCCTACCTTTGGAAAGAAGTCCTATAGCTTTCCACAAATATAGGATCCATTGGGTGTTTTTGAGTCCACAAATAAACCTTGTTGAAAACTATATGGAGGATGTGAGTAATCCCCCATACATGAATAACCATAATCCCCTTTAAGCCCAAAACAAAAATGGTGAACCCTACATGAAAATTTATTTTACAAAAAAAATGAAGTTTCCCATATATCAAGTTATTGCTATTATATAAAACAAAAAAGGTCCCAACATGGATCATTTAGAGAAATCAACCATGAATGCATTTTTTTACTTGTGATGATACTTTGATGGTATTTTTTTTGTGTTTGTTGTTTCTCAACCGTAACATCCACCAAATTTCTATTTAATCCAAATGGAATACTAAAAATCACAATAGAATTATGCATCAATATTCTTATAGGATGAGTACTCATCAAACTAGAGGAAACTATCACCCACCCAGTGCCTTCATCATTAGGTGTCGAATGAAATTATTTTAGAGTACTACCTGAACAATACTATCTTGACATTAGAGTTTACACATGAGTCCCTTTAGGTTATAAATCTCCACCAATCATCTACCAAATAATTGGTGGTGGTGAAGAATAATATGACACCTATTTAAATTTAAAACTATTTTAGGATCCTCTCCCTAGAATATAGAAACAATTACCTCCCTTATCTTAGATAGGTGGACTATGAGGTCGACAATAGCCTTACTATGACACACGAGTCACCTCATAAGGCTCCTACCAATAATCACTACTGTCAGCATTGTATGGAACCAATCCCTAAGTAGATCATTAATGACTCAACCCTAAAGGTACCATATCATTTCACTTAGCCTTGAGTGCCTAGGAAAGACTGTTAATAGAGGAATACCATCCAGAATTGGGAGTGGGCGTATATCCCTAATTCCACCAAATAATCTTGCCAATATACTATGGAAGAAACATTTGAGCAAGCAAACATTCATACCCTCACCCAGTAATCCTTCCATCACATTCTAGTAGCACCTGAAGAAGATCATCAGTATATCATAATAATTAGAAGAGGGTATGAACACATTCGTTACCTCACACATGAATCCCATTTGTATATTCTAACAAAAATTGGAGGATATGAGTAGGTAAATATTCTCGCTTTAACCAATAAATAGGCACACATTCCCAATACAACTGAAAAATCCCATCAACACAACTTGGTGGAAATAGAAGGACATAATTACATCCCTACCCAAATTCTATAAATCTATCAAAATATCTTGGTAGTGATAATAGTCAGGGGTAGACACATATTCCTACCCCCACCACCAGAGTAGCTCTAGAACACACTTCAATGGTTACTCAGAAGTAGGCACACATTCCCACTCTTGTCCAGGAGGGTTGTTGGAACACCCCCATGATAAATGGAAAATAGGATTGAGCACTCATTCCCATTAAAACTGGAGATAATTGGTCCATTCTAATGGTTACTTTAGGGAAAAAACCCAATTATTCCAAAGCCATAGAAACTTGTCACTATATTCTAGAAACAACATAGGAGTCACCCAAGTGGGAACTTGTACATGAAATTTGTTGTTCCCAACATGTGACTCTAATCACCTAATGAAGAACATGTAAGAAGAAGACTCATCAGGGGAAATATCAAGTCCAAAAGTAGACCCACAACCTTGATCTACTTAATTTTAGTGTTTTTGAAGCCCTCATACATTTATTAATAGTTACCCAAGATCCTGTTGACTCATTTCTAGATCAAGGAAGATAAAATTGTAGTTTCAAAGGTTCTCTATGCAATTTTACTACCAGTAGATCTAAAGGTAATCCCTAGAGAATTTACCATGAAATCCCTCTTCATGGTCATATTAAGATCGATCATGAGAACCTTTCTAATGATGATCATTTTAGAATCCCTCCTTATTATTAGAAGATCAAATGGTAAGAAGGTCTTCCCCTTACCATTGTTCACTTTAAAGGTCCTCTCCATGGAATATATTACAGGATTCCTCCATACAGCTAGACATTGATCCATTATGGTTATCATCCCCGTGATGGTATTCACTATATAGGTCCTCCCCATAGTGACATTTCATTTTAGTAGGAGGGTCTTCCCCTTTTCAAATCAACTATGGGAAAACCCTAATATCACAAGGCACTTGAAAATATGAGGAGAACTACATTTGATTACTTATCTTTGATAAGAGATAGTATTTCTCATTCAAAAGATAACCTGAGTTAATGATCCTTATCTAAATCACCCTTAGACTGCTTAACTTCTATTATAATAGATAATATTCTTGTCAACCATGATTTATACAATAAGGAAGCTATAAAATGATCATTTTTTAGAATAAAGTAATATCTTATAGAAGATGAATATATTACATTGATTATGAGGGAAAAACTAGCCAAAGATAATATACTAGTTATGTTTTGGCCTCTTTCCACACTTCAGTATAACATTATGAAAACATTAACAGTGAATGTATAGATCACATTCATCTAAATCTATGTATAACTATTTTATATTTAAAATGAAAGTTCTATCATTATGAATTATATACAAATCACGTCAAGGAAATAAAATAATTTTTCCAATAGATTGGCTTAGCTTCCATTTTAGTCATATTATATCTGAAATTGGGAAAGTAATGTGGGAATATTCAATGAACATGCCTTAATGCTTTGAGAAATCTATGTTAGTTGATTGCTGATGCTCCACCCAATGTACATATCATAGTATGGGTTGAACAAAGGTAACTACATTTCACCTCACTCCTAAACTAAAAAATACCACAAAATTTACATCATGAAATGCTATTTCTTCATGTTGACTCTTAGAATTGTGCTTTTCACAAGGTATTTGGTATGCTCAATAGTGATCATCCATGATCAAATTTTAGAAATGTCATACCTAATGAGAGTGATCCATGAAAATAATATTACATCTAGAATAAAAAGAGATTGGGAAAACTTATCATTTGTGGAAAGAAAAACCTTAAGTGGAAAAATTTCCTCCGATAAAAAGCACCTCACATTCAGAACATGCACTTCACCTAAATCATTATCAGATGAAAATTTACAAGATCAAGAAGGTAGTAACAATAGCTTCATAAATAGTAATCTTGGAGTATCCCTTGTATATAGGACTAGGGGAATTTTTATCACAACCATTTACTTCAAGGTCATCAAATCTCCATGGGGTAAAAAATACTATAGTAGTAGAATAAGAGCAACCCCAATACATAAGGCTATGGGAATTTTTACCTCAACCTCTTCCCCCTATAGAAATTAACCTTTTTCCGATTTAGAGGTGTGTTACAAGATGATTCTCTATAGTTTATTTCATCTTGTGAACCATATTTCTCCTTGGGAACACACACAACATTGTTTTATGGAGACTCTATCTAGATCATCCTTCACCAAGAAATTAAAAAAGAATTATTGAAGAAAAAGATGAAAACCTGTAGAGGCCTCCAACCAAAGAGATCCATGGAGAGAGAAACCACAATGGAATATCAAAACTCATTAGTCAATAGTTACTCCAAGATATACCAATCCTCTTATCCTTTTGATGATTATGTGATACAAAAAAAACATTATATAATGGTAAAAATCATCAACACTATCCTTACCGATGCTATGGAGAATGAATCCAATGCAAGAGAATAAAAAGTTTATGTTTCTATTTAAAATACGGTCCACAAAAAATGACCAAAGAAGGTGTGTATACTAGAAAATAAAAACTATCTAAAAATTTTGGGGCTCCCTTGAATACTTAATTACCACCTATTTGACGGAATTCAAACAAAGAAAATGAAAAATGTTTTCCTATGTCCTATCCGTTACATAAATAAGTTTAACCTATTATAATTGAGGAAATATTTGATCAATACGAGGTATAAATAAAGGAGTTAAATATAATCAATGCTAAGTCTCTTAGGGGAAATATCCATTATGGGTATGTTCTCTAGGAAGATCCTCACATTACTATTTTAATAGATATCCTTCAATAAGAAGAGCTCTTCATGCCAACAAAAGAATATCCAACTCATCCAATCTATATAGGATCTAGAAAACCAATTTATTTAGATCTAATGGTGTAAGGATTTTAGGAATTTCCTATATTAGGATAGCATTTGGAACCGTGTCAAGTGAACTACCCCAATCCAGTCTATACTAGTTATCAGTCGTGAATGTAGGTTGTCCTGCCATGTCAGGATAGGCCCTTCACCCCATATCTAGGCTCTACCCGTGCCTATCCAACCTATTATACTATTGGAACTCGATAATACCATTGAGTAATTGACAAAACATCTGGAGGCTATGAAAGGAATAATTTCACCAATGCATCCAAAAACAAAGCTTTACCCTAGGTGGGTGGATGCAACTCTTCCTCCACCCAACTTTTGGAATCCTACATTCCCAAATCTAAATGGAACATGGGATCCCTATAATCACTTGATATATTTAATGTATTGGTTTGGTCACATGATAGGAACCCTCAAGTAGCAAGAAGCAGCCAAAATTAGATTCTTCGTACATTTAACACTCAAATATCTTAATATATGATTAACTTTAAATAGTTCAATGTGTTTGATATCTTGCACCACACACAACATCAAACTTAAATGGAACCATGATATATTTAGATAAAATATAAATATTTAAGTATGGATATTAAAACTTATCTATTTAATTAGTAGTAATGAATATAAAAAACCTATTTATGAAATATTTATATAAATTTTACAAAGGATGCTTTTAATATGAATGAAACTTATTTGGTATAACTATAAAGACTAATACCATCATTTTATACTTAGAGAGGAATTTTTATAAATATTTACTTTCTATGTGATATGAATATATATTTCAAGAAACTCAGGATTAATGATGATAAAATATATTTGATATTAATAATTGGTTAATACTAATTTAATTATTAAATGATAGGAAATATGAATGATAATGATTAATATTCTCGAAAAGTTATTTTCCTAGAAAAATAGTTTTTCAACATATCTTACCTTTTTATTTTAAACAAGAATATATAAATTTATAAATTTTTAATTTTAAAAAATGAAAATTATTTTTGGATTCATTATAGTAATATTATCTTAAGATGACATTTTTTAAAAATAAATATTTTTAGGTGAAAATAATGTTCTTACAAGTAAAATGACTTTTATAAAAGTATTAGTATATAAGTATGATTTTAAAATTCATGAAACATTTTTATAATACCAAATATAAATTTTAAATTTTACTTTATTATTTTAAAAATACTGGTTTTAATATATAAACCCATATTTTATATTTTATAACATTAGCAATATTTTCTCAAACATTTCTTTTAATACATTATACATTTTTATTTTAAAATTAATTTTTATCACTTTTATAAATTTAATAAATTGAAATTAATTTAAAATTTAGAATAATTGGGTCCATATTATCTAGTAAGTACCACTTTATTTTTGGGCATAAGGGATAATTTACCTAAGGTAAAAACTAGTTATCACGGTAAAAGCTAAATGGTAAAAGTAAAGAATTTAAGAGTAAAAGACCCCAGACATATTTAAAAAATGTGTTTTCATGGTTATATGAGACCTTTACCGACCTTATAACTTCTCCCATCCATTATTTATCAATTCTAGAGCCAATTTCCTTGAGAGAGACTTCCCATTATTGAAACATTTTGGGTATTAACTAAAATTCCATCCCTTTTCACTTACAAAAAGGACACTCCTATCCTCACTTCCCCTCACATAAAAACCCCATAATTTTGGCCAAAACTATACCAAAAACTCTCATAAATAATTCTATATAGCTTAACAAGGTTATGGTATTCTCAAAATACCATCTCTTAAGGTCTTAACTCCCTTTATAAAGGATATAATCCAAGAAGTGAGGTATAAGCTTTTAACCACTCTTTCTCTTTCCTATTTATTTATGTGATTTTATTCTTACTCAAAATTATTTAAATCATATTAAAATAATAGAATAATTATAATTATTATACTGGTATGTTATGATAATTGTAGTATAATCATTAACCACCTTACCCTTTTCTATTAAGAAAAAAAACCGTCACTCGTGTATTGTGCGGACTACCGCCTCCATGACACAACATGTTTTGTTTTCCTTAATCAAATTATAAGGATAGAACTAATAATGAATTTAGAATATAAGTATTATATTTATAAAATATTTTATATTATTAAATTATAAAACATATTATAAATTTCTCTCATGCTATTGAAACTGAAATCATCATCCATGCGTACGTATAAACTACTACCTCCATGGAATGATTGATTTTCATTTTTCTTTTCATTACTGCCATTCATGGTTGGTACTAATAATGTATTTAATGGATGAATATTATTTTTATGAAATCATTAAGGTTTTGGTATTCCAAATTTAATAACCTAATAATGACATGAACAACAAATGATTATCATTAATTCAATCGTTTAAAATAAGAAAACTAAGAAGAAAGTGATATCTTATTTCTAAGTAATGACTATATATAAATTATAATATATTTATAATTATTTAAAAAATTTATATATAATACTAATAATCAATAAATAATATCATTATTATTCTATTATAATTATTTTACAACTAATCCACCTCATAATCATCTATTAATCACGATAAGTTCATTTTTGGGTTAGTTTAACCACTTACTTGAACAAAACCATTAATTTATATCATGGATGAATATAAGAAATTAATTACTGGTATAATATGATATAAATATGTAAATACTTACTTTTTATTTATATTAATTTTATATCAACATTTGACTCATAAATTAAGAAATCCCCCTTTATTTGTTAAGAATAATCGAAACATGCCCATTAACAATTTTATCCTCATGAATCATAACCAAAATTGTCATGAAATGAAATTATAGATTTAACAAATATCTTGGAACATATATTCTAGTAAATTATATGATATAATAATGATATAATTTGGGAAATCAATATATACCAATACCACTTTTATTAAATTAGTTCAAAGTGATAAACATAACTTACACCTAGTGTTGAAAATAGGTAAAAACTAACTAATATATGTATATATATATATATATGTGTGTGTGTGTGTAAAAAATTATTATAAATGAGGAAAATAAATTGTTATAGTTATGGATAAGGTTATTTTATATATATTTAATCAACTTAATTTAATTATTCAGGACATTTGGTGCAAGTGTTGAATGAATCACGACTGAGGTAAGGGTTTATCATCTCAAATTCCTCTCTTTGCGACATGTTTGGTATTATACACCTAATTTTATTTATGTAGTGAATATAAAACTTTCTGAGATATCATATCATGAATTATATTTTATTAATATTATTTTATGTTAAATTAAAATCCCTATCTTTCAATGGGTCTTCATTAAAGTGTTACTCAAGATATAATAGTTTTCTAGGTCTCAATTATGATTCTTTAAGACATGTGACATCTTATCTTCCATGTTCCCTTTTCATAGATTTCTATTTATTTTCTATCCCATGAATGTTTTATAAATTATTTACTTATATTTCATGGTATTTACTATCCAAATCATGTTCCCTTATTCAAGTGGCTATTAATTTAGTTATTTTTTTACTAGTAAATAATTTTGGTAAATTTATTTTCATTCATTGAGATATGATTATTCTCTTGAAATTATTTCATATAATTTGGGTAAATCCCAACCTTTAATTGTATTATGTGTCATTATCTCATTTTTTCCTGGGATATAAATCCCTATCATATAAACCATTTGAAAAATATTTCTCACTTCTTGGGAATGTTATTTTGAAACCACCTATTTATTTTCTCTGGATGGCCTATGATCATGTTATTACAGTATTGATTTAAAATTATAATCATTGATCTATATGGTGTTAAATTTAAATTTTAAATAATTCATATTTTATGATGTTCTCCTAGAAAGTCTGATATTCTATTGACACAAGGACAAGTATTAGCGTTTCATATATTTGTAGGTTCCTAGCGTAGCGGAAGAAACCTTTGATGGTACAACTAACTCGGGTTTTAGTCTTAATATACATGAAATAATTAATTAACACAATTAAAAAATCATGTCCAATTAATATATTATATTAATTTAATATATTAAAATACCAGAACCATAATAGGGTTATCTTCACATGTAATTTAAAATTAATTTATGAGTAGATATAGAATTACCTTAACTTATAACTATGATTTAATTGATGATCCGATTGAATAGATCTTATCATGCCATAATTTCACTATAGGATACAAGTGAAGAATCCCTCTAGTGGTGATCCACACTTTCACCACAATCTCTGAACATCATCATAGAATCATCAGGTGCTAGCACTACCGATCCGGATCACTTGTGCTGTTTGTGATTGATCACAATGAAATTCATCTTGATGGAGGAAGAAATATTGATGATATCTTGATGGATTGATAGAGTAGGAAGAGAGAGTGATTTCTATATCTCTAGATCTCTCTCTAGGGAATGAGATAGTTTCTCTCTATCCATTATTTACAATAATAGTGATTATAGAAAGTGATATGATTATATATTTATTATGGCAGGTTCAGTGTTGGAAAATTGCACACAAACTCCTTTAAAACCTAATAATTATTATTTAAACTCGTATAAAATAGTAATAATAATATTATTATTAATATATAGACATTTTAAACAAATTATTAATATAAATAAATATAATTTACACCATTTATAATCAGACTATTATGCTTGACCCACTTTCCTTCATCGATATCTACCAATCCTCAAATAATGAATATGTAATAAATAAATTTCACTAAATTATTCTATGATAAATATAATACATATTATATTTTAAAAACTTTAAAATAAATATTAATCATTTTTATTATTTAAATAACTTTTTCTTTCAAATAACTTGTGATTAAATTATGAGAATCATCCAAAATTGAAAAAATATTATTTGTTATAACTTCTTAAATCCAATAATTGAATTTAATGAGATTGGGGTTAAAATTAGAATGTTACCCTATAAGACTCTTTCTTAATGTAATTAGTAATAACTTCCTAAATTCAAAGGTTAGTATCTAACAATAGGCCAAGGATCCCATAGAGAATTAAGTTAATGTTTCAATGACATAAAAACTCCTACGAATGCTTAACATGTAATAGAATCCCTTTATCTTGATATGTCAAATCAAGTAGGTTTCATGTTGGTGCCATAAACCTATATTCTCAATGTATCTTTCTATGAATTTATATAGATAAATTCACCCACTGAATACCATGGCGATGGATTTATGTCAATAGTTCCATTCCTACCAAAAGGTCTGGGATATCAACTTCTATCATTGGATATAAGGGGTAAATACTTTCTTGTATTATCCATTAATGAAATATCACTTGTGATGCACCCAATGTATCCTACATCACTGCAAGAATATTCTATCATGGTTTTCATTAAAACATCAAAGTATACAAGTCATGATAAAAACATCCAATGAAACATGGAAATATGGATTTCCTACTAATGGGTTTATTCTCATAACTTCCTATCTCAGAGATTACAAAAAAATAACACCATGAAAAGGTGTCTTAATGTCTTTTGATCCTCCTACCCCTAATATCCTATATTTTCTATGCACCATCAAAAAATATCATCCATCCATAAAACATATATTAAAGAATACTATCATGGAAATTCTAGGTTCTCATTTTAGTTGGGAACTTCTATGACCTTTTAGTGAAACACATATTATCAAGATATTATCACATACAAATGTCATGTATAGGTAAATTCCTGATGAGATAAGAAACTTAATTAACAATGAAAACAAGTAATCAATTACTAATAAAGTTGGTTCAAGGGCACCAAATCTAACAGACTCCCACTTGAACTAGAGCCAATTGACAATATATTTTAGTCCACTATTTCTCACATGATACTCATGTCTCTTTTGAGATAGATCCTTGGTAAAGGGGTCTATCATTTTTCCTCCATGTATATTTTCTCACCGCAAATTCACCTCATTGAGAAAAATTACTTAATAGATGAAAATTATTTAGTATGTATTTTATCCTTTGGTATGAACATGAACCTTTGGAGAGATCCACTATTACAGTGTTATCACAATAAACTATAATAGGTTCTTTATTACTAGGAACCAAATAAAGATCTTGGAAAAAGTTTAGAATCCATACTAATTTCTTGGATGTATAGAAATCCACAATATACTCAGATTCTACTGTAGAATTGGTGAAAAATGTATTCTTAGAATTCTTTCGGTTCATAGACCCTCCATTGATACAAAATTCATATCTTAATTTCAACTTTTGATCATTCTAGCCCATCTAAAAGCTAATATTTGTATAACATTTGATGACTAGATCTCTATCTCCTCTATACACCAAGAAAATATCCTTAGTTCACTTTAAATACTTAAGGATATCCTTAACAATAGTCCAATGTTATTCACCTGTATTTTCTTTATATCTCTATACCATGATGAAAAAATAGGCAACATAAAGCCTTATACATAACATGACATACATGATGGATCCTATATTATAAGTGTATAAGATCTTACTCATTCTGTCTCTTCCCTCTTGTGTCTGAGGACACATTTTCTTGGAAATACGTATACCATGTGACACTTGAACTAATTCCCAATTGGAATGTTCCACACTAAACCTCTTTATTATCTGGTCAATTTATGTACCTTGACTTAGTCCAAGTATCCTCTTGGATATATCACGCATGATCTTGATCCCTAGAATTTAGACTACTTCACCTAAGTCCTTCATGGAGAAGAACTTACTCAACCATTCCTTAACCTCTTGTAGGGTTGGTATATCATTTCCAATTAGTAATATTCCATGAACATATAATACTATGAAAACAATTTTACTCACACTAAACCACTTATAAACAATTGGTTTACATTTTTTATTAATGAATATAAATTCCTTTATGGATTCATCTAATCAAATGTTCCATTACTTGAATGCTTTCTTTAATATATGAATGGATATTTACAACTTTCATACATTTTTGTAATTTATTAGAGTTATAAACCCTTTTGGTTGTGCCATATAGACATACTCTTTAAGGTTCCCATTAATAAAAGTGGTTTTGACATCCATCTTTCAAATCTCATAGTAATGGTAAGTAATTATGGAAAGAAAATTTATGATATATTTAAAAATGGTAATTAGAGAAAAGGTCTCATCATAGTAAATTACTTGAAATTTTCTAAACCATTTAGCAACTATCCATGATTCATAGGTATTTAATTTACCTTCCATGTCCAAATTTCTCTTGAATACCCATTTACACCTAATAGTTTTTACATTAATTGGTGGATTGATTAGAACCCAAACTGGTTTTGATATATGGAATCCATATTATAATTCATGTATTCTTTACAACTTGTAACCTTTGATCTCTCTAATAAATCTTTTAAGGAGTGGGGATCATTATTCTCAACCAATAATGAATCACTATTATCAGTGACTAGAAAACCATATATCTCTAGTTCTCTTACCTCTCCAGTGCTCCTACATAGTACTTATATTTTAAGAATAATTTATTCCATGGGGATTTGTGGAATCTATTCCTATGCCAACTATTGTGTATCTTTATCATCAAATTCAATCTTTCTCTCACTATCCTACTTGAGTATGTACTCCCTCTCAAGGAATATGACCTATCTTGTGACAATAACTTTTTTACATGATGGTTTGTATAGATAGTATCACCTTTTTTCCTTGGGATACCCTATAAAGATACACTTCATGCATCATGGTTCTAGTTTATTTATTGAGCTAGCTTTAAAAATTATTTTCAACGCCATGCATATAGAAGTGACAAAACAATTTTCTTTCCACCCCATAACTCAAAGGGAATACCATTTTCTACTTTAGTCGGTACTCAGTTTAGTAAGTATGATTTCATATGTAATTTATATCCCCAAAAGGATAATGGAAGGCTTGCACGACTAATCATAGAACTTACCATGTCCAATAGTGTAAGGTTCCTCCTTTCACTAACACCATTCCACCATAGTGTATAAGATGGAGTGAGTTGAGATAAAATCCCAAAATACCATAGAATGTTGACAAAGTCTTGGTTAAGATATTCATTTCCTTCTTACCAAGCTTATTCTCAAAATCATTATTGAAATCATTTAAATTATTAAAGGAATCAAACTTATAACTCATCGTTTAGTCATAACCATACCTGCTCAAGTCGTCAGTAAAGGTAATAATGTTTTTGAATCCACCTATAGCCTCTACATGAAAAGGTCCACATAGATCAGTGTGTAAAAAGTATATAAACTATTTCTCCATTTGACCTTGACCACCTAATGGTGGTTTGGTCATATTTCCGTGTAAACAACCATGACATATTTCAAGTGGCTTAATCTCAAAAGAGTCTAAGTAATCATCTTGATAAATCTTTGTCAAATGCTTCTAATTTATGTGACTAAGACGGTGATGCCATAATTGGGTGTTAAATGAGTTGGGCATATTTGTTTCATTATAAATTTCTAATATTTGGTTTTCATAATTTTACACATAAAGACTGTTATTCAACTATTCTATACCATAACATATTATATCTTTATAGAATTAGAAACCCTTATTTAAAAAGTTGAAAATAAATCCATTCATATCTAAATAAGAAATAGAAATAATGTTATTGGTAACACTAAGAACATAATAAAAATTCATTAAAACCAAAAATAAATCTTATTGGTAATATGATATGACAATATCTAATAGCTAGATCATCTATCCTCACTCTATTGGCATCTTGTAGATTCACTTTGCCTATGGTAACCTTTTAAAATATACTCGGATCCTATATTTGGATAAAAATTTGAGAACCAAATGGGGTATTTAATACTCAACATATAGATATGGAAATATTTCCTCAATAATGAACTCACTTGAAGCCCCCTTTCTTCTTTTCCTAGGTGAAATTCCTCTTCTAGTGGACCTACCCACCACATGAAAAACATATCACATCCTACTCTTTTCCTTACCTTTGGATCTTATTCTTCTTGGGGGAATGGTGATCTAGAGCCTTAGACTTGGAATGATTCTTCAAACCCTTATTACTCTTCTTATTTACCACAAGAACCATGTTTTTTTACACCCCAAGTATTTATCAGCTTGGTGAATAAGAGTAAGAAGTTATGAAAGTGACTTATTGGTATTGATCATATTATAACTCACAATAAAACTGGAGAAGTTTTTGGGTAGTGAGGATATAATGATTTCTGTGCATATCACATTAGGGATCTTAATACCCAAGATGTATAGGGCCTTAATGTATTCAATAATCTTGACTACATGTGGCCTAGATGGAATCGAATCTCCAAGCATGCATGTGAATAGTTCATTGGATATCTCATATCTATTTGATCTCAAATTATCTTAATAGAGATCTTGAAGGTGAGAAATAATTCTATACACATCTATATCCTCATATTTTTTTAAAATATCACCAGACATGGAGGATAATAATAATCATTGGATATCCATTACATCGTACACATGTTTTACATAGGTAGAAACTTCTTCTTCACTAGACTCTTTGGTAAGGAACTCAGGAAGTGAGGATTCCAGTATGTATAATTTCCATTCATGGAATAGTATAATGCACAAGAACCTATACCATTCTTTTAAATTCATACAGGTGACAAGGTTATCATTCTTAGTATGGATCATAGTGATATTCTTGAAGTTGTTTTATTTTCCATTCTCTACAAATTAAGAGAAGATAGGTAGTACTTGTTTGATTACAAACCAGATTAATAAATTTAAAATAAATTAAATTCCATTAATATCATACTATTTTTTGAAACACAATAGCAGTCACCATTAGTTTTAGAATATCTTTTTTCTTATATATTCTAGTGAAAAAGATCCATCTTCCCCTTCTCATAACCCAGACTTGGTCCAGACAATTTATTTTGAAGGTTTTTAGGTAGGTGTAACTTACCAACTACATTAACTTACAGTACCTTAATTTGTTGTGTAGAGTCCCCAATCCTAAAATCATGTTTTAAATATTCTCTCAACACTTTCCTCTCAATTACACCAAGTTCTTCTTGGGTAGTCAAACCTTGATGAAAAATAAGTTAATTCAACCCAAAAAATCAAGTTAAAAGTTCCCCACTAATTGAAATCACTCCAATTTGGGTTACTCAAGCACTTTGAACTATGAGGTTGATTCTAATTTAAGTAGTGGATAGATATACCATATTAATATTTTAATTGAGGTATTTTTTCCTTATGCATATATACCATTTTATATTTTCACAAGAAATGTTAATATTAAGTGTATTTTACTTAAGTGATTAAGAATGAATGATAAAATATTTACACATAATTCAGTTATATTTTATTCCATATTACATGCTTGTTAATTCATTTATTAGGTGATCATGAAGCCTCAACATATATAAATAATTAACTATGAAACTAACAAAAATAAAATATTATTTTCATGATCATGAGATTCTAATTTTTATTTCACATAGCGGAAGATAAACTAACCCTATACACTAGGGGAAAACACCTTGAGCTATATCTTGGTTTCTGTTGCAATATTCCACCTTCATATTATATGTATCACTTTGATTGGTTTCTCCTTGGATATTTGAATTATACTTCCTTCTTTTACTTGGGAGATCCATCCTTACATAAGCTTTTACACATGCATAACGGAGGGGATCCAATGTATTGGATAAGGGGGTTTTCATAAAAGAAAATACGAACACAGAGACCCTTACATAATAATAAGGGGATGACACATAAGCAATAATTTTTAATTTAGAAATAATAAATTAAAAAGGAACCAATCACATACAAAGGGATGGTCTCATCTCATGATCATCCACATAACATGGAACAAGTAAATTTTTTCAATATAGTGGTCAATTACTTTGATTCATTAGTTAAGATAATGTTCCATGAATTAATCCAATTAATTATATTTATCTTAATTACATCGAAGCATCCTTAACTCACCACCATATATAATTTTAAACAAAATTAATTTCATTTAAAATTAATGTAGTACACAACTTTACTTGGAGGAAACTTTTTGTGCTTATCCAAAATTTTAACAGAGAAATTGATTTAATATATAATTATAAATCCTATGAAACGTAGTATAATATCAATTAAATGACACACCAAACACACATGAATATTTTTGATTATATATTTAGTTTTATTCATGAAAAAATGGGAAAATTGTTTGTATCATACTACATGGAGTGTACTATATACGTGACATGTATCGTCTTCTTCCTGTGTCTGTAACATATGCCTTGGGTCTGGGCATGTTTCCTGCTATATAAGATTCCAATGTACATAGATTGTACTATAAATACATTGAATTTGGACTCATAGTTTCACAACTTGTCCATCCCCATGTCATGGATTCAATACATGGCATGTTGGGATACCTCGTGTTCTCTACCATGAGAAACTAGGTACTGCATGTTGTGTATAGTGGTTACATGACATATAGTTCTTCAAGATGCATGCCATTCTGTCTGGATCTATATGTAGATCCACTTTTGTTGGATATTAGATCTAATTACATCAGATCTATTCCACTTTATCACAAGATATTGATGTGAAAAAAATACCTAGCATGTATACATGCAATATACAATATATACTCTGGTTTTGTCCAGACAGAGCCTTTAACACCTCCATATGGTGTTATTCAAATATTTCTTTATTTTTTAATCTTAACCATTTATATGTTATGTTAGAAATAAATAATAAGGGAAGATATGGAGATTCCAGATATTAAAATGAATTTATATAAGGAAAATAAAATGTAAACACATTCAAAAAATCAATGAATAATAAGTAATTATAAATTAAAAATGTGATTCTATGATACCACTTGTAGGTTTCAGGCGCAGTGGAAGCGTCCTTTGAATGAATGAACAAATTTTCTTTTAGTATTAATATACATGTAATAATTATTTCACATGATTAAAATGTAATGTCCAATAAAAAAAATGATTACTTGACTAGATTGAAATGATAGAACCAGAAGAGGAGGATCTTCATATGTAATTTATAATTAATTTATAAGTAGATGTAGAATTACCATAATTTTTAATTTTGATTTAATTTATGATTTAGTTGACTAGATCTTGTCATACCATCATTGAATTGTAGGATCCAAGTGTATAATACCTCTATCAGCGATACATACATTCACCACAATTTCTAAACATCATCATAGAATCACCGGGTGCTAGCACGACTGATTCTAATTTCCTGTATTGTTCATGGTTGATCATGGCATAATTATTCTTGAAGGTAAAAGAACTCTTGATGATCTTTCAATGGATCGAGAGAGGAGGAAGAGAGAGTTCATTATAGATATCCAGATCTATCTCAAGGTCTTGAGAGAGTCTCTCTCTATCTAATGCACACAATAAGAGTGATTATGGAAAGTGACATAATTAGATATTTATTATTGCAGGTTTAGGGTTGAGGAATCACACACAATCCCATTTCAAAACCAATTATTCTTAGTTATCTGTATGTCTAATAATAATAATATTATTATTAATTGTTTGACATGTGAAAAAAATAAATAATATAAATAAAAATAATTTATCCTATTTCCAATCAGACCATTAAGCTCTTCCCATTTTCCTTTCTTGACATTTATCGATCCTTAAATAATGACTATTTAATAAATAAATGTCACCAAATTATTCTACAATAAATATAATAAATATTAAATTCACTAAACTTTCAAATAAATATTTATTATTATCATTTGACTCACTTATTATTTCAAATAAAATTTTGATTAAATTATGGCGATCAACCAAACCTAAATAAATATTATTTATTCTAACATGTTAAATTTAATAATTGAATTTAACTGAGATTGTAGATACACTTATTGTGTGACCCACTAGGTCTCATTCTCAGTAGAATTAGGCATAATTTCCTAAAGTATAAGGTTAAAATCTATAAAAACACTAAGGATACCATATATAAAGAAGTTAATGTCACAATGATAGACAACCTCCTATGAACACTTACCATGTGATATAATCCATTTATCAAGATATGTCAATTAAAGAAAGTTTCATTCCAGTTCTATCAAACTATATGCTTGATGTTTATTTCTTTGACATTACAAAAATAAAATCACCTATTTAACACCATGTTAATGGATTAATGAAATCCGTTCCATTCCCATAAAATGGACTAAGATATCAACTTCCTCATAGGATAGAGTTGATAAATCCTTTCTCACATTATCTATTAATGAAATATCACTCGTGATGCACCCAACATATCCCACCTCACTGCAAGTATATGTCATCATGGTTTTCATCAAGAAATAAAATTTTACGATCCATGATACCCATTAATTATAATATTTAAGTATAAGTATCAATACACACATCCACAGATAGGAACATCCAATGAAACATGTAAATGTGGATTTCCTACTGGCGGGTCTGTTCTCATAACCTCCTATCATAGAGATTACCATGGGATAACACCATGAAAACATGTATTAATGTTTTATCATCCCACAAAGATTTATATCCTTTATTGTCCATTCCCCACAAAACAATATCATACAACTATTCACCATATATTCAAGAATACTATTGAAAAACCTCTAGGTTATCATCATAGTAGGGAAATGCTATAACCTTTCAGTGCAACAAATATTCTTAGGACATTATCACATAAAAATTTCATATAGAGGTACAATCATGAGGTAAAAAGACACTTAATTAATAATGAAAATATATAATCAAGTACAAATAAATTTTGTTATAGGGAACTAACTCCAATAATATTATTATTCCAATATAAATGATTATATGAAAGTTGACTATGTATGTTTTACCATTCACCTTCTTTATCAGGGTGGGTTATGGTCATGTTATCCCTTTATTGAAATGGAAAAAAATATCAACATTATTAATGATTATTGGATACTAAAGCATGTTGATTCTGTATTTATATTCTATATTCTTCATTATATGGGTATCAATGTTTTTATTCATCCAAAGATTCCTTAGGTAATGGTATGAATGATTTTTTTTGAATATTATGGTGAATGCATTAGATTTAATAAGGTGAAGGGTGGGGACCAAATTATGCAAACCATAAATGAATTGATAAGTCTCATGAGAATTTGTTTTTTTCTTTTTGGTGCATGACTTCCCAATTTAGCAACATGTCTTGACTACAGTCTCAACTACAAGTAAATTTATTAGCATAAGGCCTTGAAAACATGTTTTTGATGTAAACAATTATGCATTCCATCAGTATGAGATAAGTATTATTGATATACATGATTTAATCTATTTTCATATATATTGAATTTTCTTTGCATAAGTTAATTATGGAATTATTTTTATTATTTATTCCTATCATATTTTGTATACCATGCTTATGTTTTTTATAGATTCAGTTATATGTTTCCCTTACTAGGTATTTGAGATAACCACTTTATTATGTTTCTGTTCCTCATATTATGAAGTAAATTAGTATATGTGACATGTTTTGAATGATAGAACTTGTTGAATAGTTTATGGGATATGTTTAAGAATTATCAATAATTAAGTATTTTTTATATAGTGGAAAGAAATGTCAGTTTGATACAAAGAACATGGGTTTTATTAGTTTATGTTTTGTCTTAATTATCTAAATATCTAAACCTAAAAAAGATCCTTGGGATGAAAAAGATGAACTATTCATTATTTATTTTGTAATTAAGGATGGTTATATCCCTGATTTTATAGCTAGTATCAAAGAAACTATGTAAAGTACATGTTTATGGCACCAAATCTGGGAGTGTGGGTCTAGGGTGTCATAGTTAGTATCAAAGTAAAGGTTTAGATAGAATTGTAGATTTGGACATTTTATAAGGATAATATAAGGGTTGATAAGTTAAGGTTGATAATAATAGATAACCCTTTTGGATAGTATATGATTTAATTCTAAGGAAATAATGCACATTTTATTTAGAGATTTGGATAAGATAAATTTAGTGAAAATACTAGGAATAATTCTAAGTATATGATGGAATCCTAATATTTTATTAAAGACCTGAGTATGTTGTTTTCCTAGAAATTATTACTTGTCTAGATACTAGAAAGAAGATGCCGATGTGACACAGATTCACCTAGGGGTAATCACCCCAAAAAAGGTTGGCTAAGAATTAACTCAATCATAAATTTGATTTACAAGGAATGGGTATAAAACTGAACACCTAACTAGAAACTTACGAGGGATATTATTTTAGAAATCAAATTATCTTTATGAACCATTATGAAGGATTTAAGAATGATTCTAACTATTTAGGTTAGATAAACTAATAATAAAGTGACCATAGATAATATTGATTGAAACCTAGATACTCAAAAGTTAAGGTATATATTAATTTTTCTTTTATTTCCTAGATAAGGGATATGTTAGATTTTTATAGGAAATATTTAAATTATCTTTGGATTTGGAATATTTGAAAAAAGTTTTTGGTAATCTGAGATCTCTATTTTGTGGATTAGTTTAATTAGTATGATAGAACCTAACTAAAAGTAATCGAGGTTGAACCTAGGATGATATATGTTGAGCTATGAGTGATACAGTTTGAACTAAAAGAACTTTAAGAAAATAAGGATGATAAATATCTATATCCTATAAGATGAAGGAAATAATGGAAGGCCTATGCCACTCTAACTACCAAGAGTTAGTCATGAAAATGATGGGAAGATGGTACACTTATACTCCACTAAAGATTTGTGGATTCATTATTAAATTAATATTATATCCACCCTAGTGTATCCAAGAACTTTTTAATGAGTATTAAATCACTACCCTAATGATTTTATTATTGAAGGAAACTTTTTGTAGTAATATTATTTTATTCCAAGTTAATATTTAGGGAAATATGAATCTTTTATTCTTCTATTATATGTAATTTATGTGATTCTGGTAATAGATTAATTATTAAAATATAGTCTCTCCATTCACTAAATCATTATCAGATTACCCACAATATATTCATTGTTGAAAATGTATGAGGGTAGAGACAACACCCAGAAGCCACTGTAGAGAGATCTTAATGTAATTGCAATGATAGAAGATAATAATAGATTATCTTCTTTATCATACATCAATTCACTTCTACCACATATAGGTTAAGATATAGAAAGGGAAGTTAAAA
Source organism: Viscum album (assembly GCA_963277665.1). NCBI lineage: Eukaryota > Viridiplantae > Streptophyta > Magnoliopsida > Santalales > Viscaceae > Viscum > Viscum album. Next base: position 632,941,026 of record OY728146.1, on the reverse strand, counting down.
GAACCATCCTAATAAAGGAATTTGAATACAAACCCTTTCCACCACCACTAGTACAATAGGAAATGACAGTGTGGTGGAAAAGGAGGAGTGGTTTGAGAATAATATTTGATTCCCAAAAGCACTAAATCCAATGCAACATGTGTAGGAAACAATTTGGGTCATGGAAGGTCCTGTTTGGGCATATATAGTTCCACCAGAAGCAAACATGGTAGGGAATCCATCTCCCTATAACCTTCATCCAGGAGGTCTTCATGGAGCAGACAGTGTAGGGAATGATGCAACATATAGATTAAGAGGTGGGTGGTTATCTATTTAATTTGGTGATGATGGTGAGGGATTTTTTTTGGAAAGGGCATAGGCTGGTACAGAGGAATTAACTTTGAAAAGGACCTAAAGGGGTCTCAACATGGATTTAAAAAATACTTATGAGGAGGAGTAGAATTATTTATTAAATTTATCATTCAACCTCATATTCTCACCAATTCCACCAAGTTGAATAAGTACAGGGAATGAGAGATGGATGAGTGTGGTATGTCTATGCATTAGTATGGATACTAATTACTAGAATAGGGAATCATATTTTATACCAACATTTGATAATTTATCACTAAAATATTGAATATAAACTCAAGGGGAAATAAAATACATCTTAATACACAATTATGAGAGGCATATTACTCAAATGGTTGGAAAGAAACTAAATATATAGATATTCCTATTGGTGAGTTTCCTAACCTTCCCTATATTAGTAATGTTTATATATCAATCTATTTATACCATATGAATGCATTTAGATATTTTTTAGTGAAAATTAAAATTACAAGGATGAAATTTATTTGGGGAATGAGGGGATAATGTAACACCATAGTATATTAATATATTATTACCTTTAAATTGGTTATATGAATGTGAATGGTTAATATTCTTGAAAAGATATTTTCCTATAATTTTTTTTCATTATATATCAAATTTTTATTTTAATGTTAAATTACCGAAGTTTAGAATTTTAAATTGATTAAATGGACATTATTTTTTGATACATCATAATAATATTATATTAAGGTGAATTTTTCATATTTTCTAAAAAGAAATTTATTTAGGTGAAAATACCGTTTTCACAAATAACACGACTTTTATGAAATTATTAGTATTTAAGTATGAATTGGAAATTTATGAAAAAAATTTATAAGAAAAAATATAAATTTTATATGTGAATTTATAATTTTAAAAATGTTTTTTTTTTCATTTACAAAAATAAATTTGATATTTTAGAACATAAGTAATATTTTCTCAAAAATTGTTTTTAATAAATTATACAATTTTATTTTAAAATTAGTTTTTATCACTTTTATAAATTGAATAAAATTAAATTTATTTAAATTTTTTAATTATTGGGTATAAATTATTTAATATATACCACTTTATTTTTGTTCATAAAGGACAAGTTACATTTGGTAAAAACTAGTTACTATGTAAAAAGCTAAATGGTAAAAGTATAGAATATAAGAGTAAAAGACTTAAAACATGTTTAAAACATGTTTGTAAATGGATGGTTTGGAAATTTATATAACTTATCCACCCCTCCATTATATATCAATTTTGGATCCACTTTACTTGATATTGACTTCCCATTATTGATTTGTTTTGGGATTTACAAAAATGTCATCCCTTTTCACTTACAAAAGGGAAACTTCTATACTCACTTTACCTCACAAAACCCCCATTAATATTAGTACAAAATATTAAAAAACCTATATTAAAAACTAATATAATCCTTAATGAGGTTTTAATATTCTCAAAAAACCACCCATTAAGGTATTAACCCCCTTTCCAAAGGAGATAACCCAAGAAGTGAGGTATTAGTGTATAAACACTATTTCACTTTCCTATTTATTCATGTTATTTTATTATTACTAAAATTAATTTTCATCATATTAAAATAATAACACTAGTATTATTATTATACTATAATTTTATTATAATTATGGTACAATCATTAACCACCTTATCTTTTTCTATTAAGAAAAATAAAACTATCACTCGTGTGTTGTGCGGACTACCACCTCCACAATGCAACATGTTTCATTTTCATTAATTTCCTTACAAGTATGGTCCTAATAATAAATTTAAAATATAATTATTATATTTATAACATATTTTATATTATTAAATGATAAAACATACTATACATTTATCCCATGCTATGGAAAATGGAATCACCATCTATGCGTATGTGTGGACTACCACCTTTGTGGAATAATTAATTTTTATGTTTATTTTCATTACCACTATTCATGGATGGTCCTAATAATGGGTTTAATGAATAAATATGTTTTTTATTTTATAATTAAGTTTTTTATGAAAAATTTGATAACCTGTTAATTATATGATTGAAAAATGATTATTGTTAATTCAATCATAAAATGAGTGAACTGAGAGGAAAATAATATATTATTTCTAAGTAATGACTATATATAAATTATATTATATTTATAATTCTATCCAATTATAATATATCACACTAATAAACACTAAATATTATCATTATTATTATTTTATAATGATATTATAATAAAGTCACCTCATTAACATCAATTAATCACGGTAGGTTCATGTTTGGTTCGGTTTAACCACCCACTTGAAAAAAACTTGAATTTATATCATGGATGAATATGAGAACTTAATTAATGTTATAATATAACATAAAAAATTTAAATAATTTTTTTTTGGTTATAATAATGTTATATGAACATTTAAATCATAAATTAAGAAATCACCCTTTGTATGTTAAGAATCACTAAAACATGTTCATCGCCAATTTTATCCTCATGGATTACAACCAAAACCACCAAAAAAATAAAATTATAGCTTTAATAAATATCATGTAAAATATATTAAATGACCATATATTATCTAAGAGTTACTGAATTTGGGAAAACAATATATACCAACACCACTTTTAAGAAACTAGTTCAAAGAGATAAACATTACGTACACCCGTTATTGAAAATAGGTAAAAGATAACTAATATATATGTAAATAATGATTACAAATAAGGATTATAAATGGATATAGATATGAATAATTTTATTTGGTATGTATTTAATCAACTTAATTTAATTATTCAGGACATTTGGTGTAAGTACAGAATAAATTAGGACTGAGGTGAGGGGTTTTCACCTCAAATTCTTATCTTTGAGACATGTTTGGTATTATAAAAAAACTAAATTTATATGATATATATTCTACCTATTTGGGATATCATATGAAAAATTATATGTTAAACATATTATTTTAATTTCAATCAAAACCCCTATTTTTTAAGGGGTTTTGATTAAAGTGTTACTCATGTCGCAAGAGTTTTCTTGGCCTCAATTCCGATACTTTGAGACATGTAACATGTTATGAATCATGATACCTTCGTATGATGTTTTATTTATTTAATATCCCATGAATTTTCTATAATATATTTCCTTTTATTTAATGGGATATAATATCCAAATCTCATTCCCTTATTCAAGTGGCTATTGATTTAGTTTTTTACCCAGTAGTAAAGATTTTTTGGTAACTCAACCTTCATTCATTGAGAAATGATCATTATCTAAAACTTATTTAATATAATTTGGGTACATCCTTCCCTTTAATTACGTTATTTAGTCTTCTATCGATTTTTAGGGATATAAATTCCTACCACATAATCCCTTTGACAAATAGTTATCACTTCTTGGGATATGTTCTTTTAAAACCATCCACTTTATTTCTCTTAATGACTTATGATAATGTTATTCTGATATTGACTTGGTCGTATACTCATTTATATATACAGTGCGAACTTAACATTTTACAAAATTTAGATTGGATGATGTTCACCTAGAAAGTATGATATTCTATTGACATGGAGAAAAGTATTATCATTATGTATATTGTTATTCCAATATAGATGATTATTAGAAAGTTTACTGTGTATTATTTGACCATCCACCTTCTTTATCAGTATGGGTTATGATCATGTTACCACTTTATTGACATCGGGAAAATTATTTACATTCTTAATTATTATTGGAGATTAATACAGGTTGATCATGTATTGATATTCCAAATTCTTCATTATATAGGTACCATGTTTTTATTCATCCAAAGGCTCCTTTGTGAATGGTATGAAATGCATTATTGACTCTTATAGTGAATGCATTAGACTTAATAAAGTGATGGGTGGGGCCTGAAATTATACAATCCCGTCGATGCATCGATATGTCTCATGAGACAAACATGTTTGGGTATTTGGTGTATGTCTTCCTAATTCATCAATATGTATTTACTATGGTATCAATGAAAAGTAAATTTCTTGGAAAAAGGCCTTTAAAACATGTTTTAGATGTCTGATATTATGAATTCCATTAGTATGAGATCTGTATTATTGATATATGTGCTTTCATTTATTATCATGGATATAGAATGATCTCAGTTTAATTTTTAGTTGATTATGGAATTATTTTGATTATTTATTCTTTCCATATTATGTATACCATTGTTATGTTTTTGAAATATTAAGTTATATGTTTCCCTTACTAAGTGTTCGATCTCACCCATTTTTTATGTTTCTATTCCCTAAGTTATAAAGAAAAGTATTAAACATGAAATTTTTAGAAGGATAAAACATGTGGAAGAATTTATGAGGGATTTTTAAAAATTATTATGAATTAATTAGTTTCTTATATAGCATAAAAAAATATCCATTTGAGACAAAGAACATGGGGTTTTTAAGTTTTTTTTTTTTCATAATTATCTAAAGCTCTAAACGTAAAAAGATCCTTGGGATGTATGATATGTGATGTTGATTTTTTTATTAAGGATGGTTATATACCTTATTTTATATCTATAATCAAACTAAGTATGTAAAGTACATGTTTATGGAATCGTATCCAAGAGTGTGGGTTTGGGGTGTCATGTTTTAGATACTGGAGGGGCTAGCTTTTGTATGGTGCACTTGTTTTCTAGCTAGATCAATCATAAGATGAGAATATATCTTCTAGAAATTCCTTTAAACTTTTTGTTCTATACTATGAAAGATAATAATTGTTGATCTTGAAAATTGAAAACAATGTGATAATGAGATAGTCCTGGAATTCATCACAAGGTGGAAGTGTTTGACTTACTACTTGAATCTATAACTCTCCCAAGAAGAGATATTGGGTCTTTGTATAGGAAACCTTTCATGACCCATCCCTTAGAGGGCCCATTATGTGACTTCCCCAAGCCCACATCCCATAGGCCAGGAGCTGGTGACTAGTACCGAGTAGGTGTTTTCCACAAAGGGGATCCATTTTCCTATAAACCTGTACAAACGTACCCATCCCTAAGAAAAATATTGAAACTAAAAACACAAGATATGAAACCCACTAAGAGTAACAGTACAAACTAAAAAGTAAATTGTCCAGAATACAAGCCCAACTGAAATAAAAAATTAAAAGCTCCTGGATATCATTTAAAGAAAACCATACTTGAAGGGTAGATATAGTAAGATGTATAAATGTTTCTGAAGCATTCCATGTATATTAGGTCACCCTGAATCACCACCTATCTTCAGCCCACCAAGGACTCCATCAAATCTATCGATCGTCTACACAAGACACGACACGTGCGGGCGAAGCCCGTATAGGGGTGAGTAAAAAAATACTGTAACACCCCGAGATTTTATGAGAAATATTCTTTTTAATTTATTTTATGTCTTATGTTGTACGCTACAACAAGATTATCGTGTGCTTTACACAACACCATATTAGCTTGTAGTATATTCAACACTATTCTTGGATTGTGTTGCATGCAAGAGCGACCTTCCTCGATAGCGTGTGTTGTACGCAATACCGAGTTTTACTAAACAAAAATATATTATTATGAAATAGCCTTTATGAATAGTGTTAACTATATTTTGAATTTTATTACATAATAATTCATCTTACACATAATATAGAACATGGTATGATAACAAAATATTTTTTTCGGGTAAAATAAGTATTTTTCAAAAAATGCAGTTTTGCCGCCTTTTGAAGGCGTACCCACTTTAAATCTAGTTTTTGACATGTTTATAAGTTCAATTAGACAAAATAAACTTATTCATTTCAATAATTATATAAAATTTTACTTTGGATATTTTTTTTTATATTTTCCTGTTAACTTTCATATTTTGATGAATAGTAAAAATACGCTAAATGTTTCTTAAAAACAACTTTTTTTATCAATATAATTTATATGGTTAAATTATAATATTGAATAGTTTTAAAGTATATATAGAATATATTTTTACCATTTAATATAATTAAATTCATTATCATTAATTTTACATTGAATTCATAGGTAAAAACATTTCAATATTTTGCAATGTTTTAACTTTTAAAACCCATTTTCTCAATAGCGGGATTAATTTTAAATTAAATACCGCAACTTCTGTGTTTTGAATTTGGAAAAATGTATTCCATATTTGGAATCAGTAGGTCCAAATTATGCTAATAGACTACTTTTTATTTTTAGACATTATGAATAGTAACTACGTTAAATTTTATTTACTACAGTTAAAGGTAAATCGGGTAATTAAGGGTAAAAATAAGATTATAAAATTACCCTAACACCTACCAAAATTCTATTGGATTAATAAAAGTCGACCCATATCACCTATGGGTTGGAATAGATTTATTTCATGGACTTTTTACCATGAAAATTATGTAATTATTATTATAACTAAAGAAAGTGACAACAAGTCACTCTCTTATATCTTATAAGTGTAATAATTTTAATTTAGTGATAAAATTCTTAAAACTTAGAACATAAATAGTAACCAGAAAGATAATAAAATTATATAAATCATGCGAATTTATTTATAATTTTTAGGTATTAAATAATTATCATTAATGGTGACACAATAGTGATGCATAAATTAATTATTTAGTGAAAAATCAATAATACTGTTTTTATTAAACTAATAGTGACCATAAAATGCACAAAAACCTGACCAAAACTTATTGGTCATATACATGTAAACCATAAGCATACAATGGAAAAATATTTGACCATTTTAAGCCTTAAAGAAGCGATTATGACACTTATCTTATTTTATTTTAAATGATGTCAAAGTTGTCACCTTCATGATTTAATAAATATAACAATTTAAATGTTGTGATTTTAAGATTATAAATTCGATTAAAAGTATTATTATATAAGATATTACATTTATCTACATCATGGTATTTTATTTTTAATTTTTATGCAAAAAATATGTATATTAAATAATTATACACAAATGTTGTAGTAATTATTTTATTAAGGGAAATATCGAATAAACGGTATTAAAAATATTAAAATAAATGTTATATGAAAAAATTAATGTGATAAATTAATTTTTTAGATTAATATGAAAAGTTAGGAATCTATTTAATATTTTGGTTCGAATATATATTCTCTGTGTATTAAATTTAAATTCAAATAATTGAATAGTGTCAAAACTGACACTATTGCTATTTTATAAAAATAACCTATTATTAAATTGTTTAAAAATCACAAAAATATTTAAAAATAAAAAATTAAAACTTATATCGTCTAAAATTTAATAATTTATCTAATTATTGAAAATTCACATTTCATAAGTAAGTATTTATAACAATTCAAAAATTAGAATATTTTTACTGCAAATAAAATTAAATAGATTAAATAAGGATAAATCAAAATGATAAGGTTTAAAATAGAATTAAAACATGTCTAAATTTTATTTTTTGATGATATTACAATCAAATATAATCTCATATTCTGATTGAGTCATTTTTGGATGTTTTTAAGTGGGGTTTTATTTTATTATTAATTAATATTTTTGAGGTTTCCAAAAGTGCCAATCTCCTCCCTTATAAAAGGGAACCTCCGCCCTCTCATATTCACAAAATTTTTGAGCATTAAATCTTGGAAAAAACCTGTCCATTTCTCTTCTCCACTTCCCTAGAAACATACTAGAGTTTCTGATCTTCTTCAAAGACCAACTTTAGTTCCCTAAGAGGAGGTTAAGAAGAGGCATGTCGAGGAAGAGGTAATATCATTCACCAATTCTTTCAAATTTATTTCTTCTTCTACTTTCACTTATTTATTTGTTTCATTATAAAGTAATAAAATAAGTATCAATAATATACATACATTTTATTATAAATATGAAACAACCCTATTTCACCTTCTATCCATCCTATAAAAAATGAAATCACCGCGCGTGCGTACGTATGGCTTACCGTCTCCACATCGGAGTGTAATCTGTTTTTCCAACACCACCTTACTTGGATGGGAATAATGGTGGAAATAATAACTATATATGATTATTATAACATGATACTAATTCTGAGATATTATATCATGCACTCCAATTCCATTCAATAATTATGGGAACGATGTCATCGCTCGTGCGTACGTATGGATTACCGTCTCCACGACACGATAAGATTCATTCTCCATGTTAACCATTCAAGAATGATTATAATGTATATATAATGAATAATAATTAAATATATGACATAATAATTCTACTGGATTTATGTATTTATATATGTATGTCATATACTTACTTCCATTCAATTTAATAAGGAAATGAAAACAACGTTCATGCATACGTACGGCCTACCGTCTCCATGAATGGTGTATTTCATTACATTTATTAATCTATTATATATATTTATATTTTGAATATATATTATATATAAATCATGTTTTACATTCTTAAATTAATTAAAAATGATCTAAGTAATCATATGAATTATTACAAGTCAAAACACGTACGATAAATGAAACGATTTTACCAAAAACGTTGCTTTAACATGGAATTGACAAATGAACGAGTAATATAAAGCCATAAGTGAATCATATATGATATAATAAATATTATTATGGTTCTGTTCCAAGTTAATGATATGTTTAAACCCAATATACAGGAGTCTCAGACACATACGGAAGAAATTGGACATAAGGTAAGGGATAATTTTGCAATCTCATTTTTATCCGGGATTGCTTATATGTAAGTATTTATTGGGGTTATATTTTTCATCCATGTCCATAAAAATGTTTTCATAAAGTGTTTAATATTATTCCATGCATGTTTAAAGTCATGTTTCCCCTTTTTTACTTTTACTTTGTGTTATGGAAGGAATCTTTCTTTTGTTTACCATACATGGTACTTTTTGACATTTCTGTTAAAAGTATAAGGAGAATGTTTTTTAACTTATATGGCATGAATGGATTTTTATGATTTTATAACACTTTCTTTAAATAAATCTTACTCTACAAGATTTCATGATTATTTCAACAAAATTATTTTCTTTTAAATTGCATGTCATTTTGAGAAAATAAAATGATTTGGAAGAAGAAAGGATATTTTCCTCAAGAATTCATTTCAAGTGTTTTATAAAAACTATTTTCCATCTATGATGACATTATTTAATATGGTTATGTTTCAAGAATAATGTCTATATTATTTACATGGTTTGATTTTTATTATGATGGAATGATATCCATTTGTTTTATATGGATTATGTTTTGATGGGATTATTGTTATGAAACCCATTTTATTCTTTGGGTTATGATGAATGATTTATGTTTATGTTGTGGCTCACGTAATAATGATTTCATTATGAGACGGGTGGGACCTATATCTACCTCAAATGCATTGGGTAATGATTTATATCTCATGATATAGACATGGATGGAACGACAAGTTAATCCGGTTCAGTAATGGGCTTTGTCCACTATGATGGTCTTGGCAGTAATGCCTCGGCTACTATGGAAATCATATCATGTGCTTAATGGTTTGTCACAATTACATGTTTTATTTTATCATGATTAATGTTACTTTATGATCTAAGCCTTATGTACTGCCAAGATTTATGTCATTTCTCAAGATTTTGATGTTTTATGTTCATTTTTTACGTTCAAATGTTTATGGATTGTTTTTAAGTTCTCCATGTTTACCCTTACTGAGCATTTGAGCTCACCCTTTTTATGTTTTATTTTCCCCAGGATATAAAGAAAGGTTTTAGGTAAGAAAACAAAAGGGTAAGATCTTTATGGGAGATGTTGAAGATCCTTCACTACGATTATAATATTATGTTCCAAGTTTCCAAAGACACTAAACTAATACGGTCTTTGGGCATCTGTTTTTGTCATTTATTATGTTCTCTGCAAAAGTAATGTAATGTCCATGTACGTCAAGCTTGGGTTGTTATAGTTGGTATCAGAGTGATGGTTTAGTGAACCTTTGGAAACTAGGATGTGAAAACTTTAGTGAGATCCCTAGAGATATTTCTAAGGTATGTATAGGGATGTCCCAAAGGTTTAGTATAACTATAGGTTTTAGTACTAGAATTATGTTGACGATCATGAATAACCTATGGTGAACATAAGGTGTCATGGATTAAAGAATGTGTAATAAGTTAGACTTTTTATGATCATGTGTTTCCTCGTTATTTTAACCATTTCTTACACCATGGTTTTTGGTTTTAGTCAATGGAGGGAACCATAAGGAATTGGGTCAACACTGAATCCAATGGACAAATTGGTGACTATGAGGAATGAAATTTCTTAATGCCTAGAAATAAAGATATTTTGATTATGCCGAATCAGTCATCACAATATATGACTAACAAGGTGAACTTTAGTGGTATTCCTAATTCATCAAATAAGAGGAAGATGGACTTTTATGTATGTTTGCATGGTGAGGAGCATAGAGAAAGGAAGATTGAGATTTCTAAATAAGGGAATAAGAAACTTGATGAATACATAAAATGGAGGGGAAGATGTTATCTATGTAGGGAGAAGGGTAATAGAGTGAAAGACTATTATGGAGTTCAATGTATTATCTGTGGAGAATATGGGCATTACCCAACTCAATGCCCCGACCTAATAGGTTACTTATAAATCAAGGAAGGACTTATTCCATGAAAATCATTGAAGAGGATGGATTGAAGTGTTTATGTATTTGTATTTAAGAATAATGTTATTGAGGTACTTTTATGGTATATTGGAATATCTATGTATTGGTCCATTGTGGTTTTCCATAAGAATATGGTACCAGTAACCATGAAAGGTGACTGAAATATTTTTGGAAAGCAGATGATATGCACAAAATAAAGGGATAAGGAGAAAATAATATGTTTGATAGTATTAATGAGCCCATTACTGATATAAGGACAAAGTGACATCATGGTTTGAGTATATAGAAATTTTGGGATTTTGGTATGTGGAAAGAGTTAACTTTTGACAACATTCATGTTTTTCCTAAGGTTCTATGGCAATTAATGTTTCTAGAGAATACATGATTAAGGTATTCACATATTTGGAATGTGACCAACAAGATATATCATATGATATGTGTGGGACAAATGATGGTATTCACATGCTTGGTAGATGAAATTTCTCATAATCATTTTCTTTATAATATGAGATTAGACAGAAGTATTTTCGATAAGACTAAAGGTTGGAATGGATTAAGTTGGACATTAGATAGTATTGTTTAAGTCTAAAACTTTTTTCTAGAATGTTATAATAGTATAGTTTTAGAAAAAGGACAACATGCAGGATGGATGACAACCCATCGCGTCGGACAAAGTTGCGGGAATCGAACCCACAACCGAAGTGCGACGGGCCTTTATCACTTACCACTGGCCTACATGAAGCCTCTGGTTAGTATAGATTAATTTTATTTTGTTAAAAGATATGATATTTTAAGTATAAGTTAATTTGTGGAACCATATACGATTAATCTCAGCATAGATAGACTTAAGTATATTTAATAACTTTTGCTAACCTTTTTGTGATAGAGACAGATGGAATGACCTATCATTCTATCGCATGATCTACTAACACTTCAAGAATGAAAAATTAAACCTCATTTCTTTAAATAAGATATGAAGTAGAAATTGTTCATGGAATGACCAATGATGATATTACACTAAAATCAAGTAAGTATTTCTCCTTATGTAAAAATTCATCAACTTTAGGGAAATGATCTTGAAAACCAAAATTTTTGTCCTATTACTCTCATATATAATGAATCAAATGGTACCTTAGATCATCATGAATTTATAGCTTTGTGATTGTTGGGTTTTTCATAGCCATGTTATCTACCACTCTCCATCAGAACTTGATGGTTATATTTATCTTCTATATCCATGTTTTCACCTATGTTCTCTTATATGGAAACCCAGTGATGATTTAATTTGGGTAACCATTACGTTTCTTAATTTACTTTTTAAAATTAAGTTCTATTATTCCTTTTTTACGTTGTGGGTTTCTATAAAAGAAACATTCAAGTAGTAAACGATTTATAACCCCAACGAATTTCAAGGGCGAAATTCATTTTAAGGGGGGTAGAATGTAACACCCTGAGATTTTATGAGAAATATTATTTTTAATTTCTTTGATGTCTTGTGTTGTACGCTAAACCAAGATTATCTTTCACTATACACAATACCGTATTAGCTTGTAATATACGGAACACTATTCTTGGCTTGTGTTGTACGCAAGAGCGACCTTCCTCGATAGCGTGTGTTGTACGCAATACCGAGTTTCACTAAACAACAATATATTGTTATAAACTAGACGTTATGAATAGTATTAACTATATTTTTAATTTTATTACATAATAATTTATGTTACACATATTCTAGAACATGGTATGAGAACAAAATAATTTTTTCGGGTAAAATAAGTATTTTTCAAAAAATGCAGTTTTGCCGCCTTTTGATGGCGCACCCACTTTAAATATAGTTTTTGACATGTTTATAAGTAAAATTAGATAAAATAAACTTATTAATTTCAAGAATCATATAAAACTTTACTTTCGATATTTTTTTTATATTTTTCTGTTAACTTTCATATTTTGATGAATAGTAAAAATACGCTAAATTTTTCTTAAAAACAACTTTTTTCATCAAGATAATTTATATGGTTAAATTATAATATTTAATTGTTTTAAAGTATAAATAGAATATAATTTTACCATTTAATATAATTCAAGTCATTATCATTAATTTTACATTGAATTTATAGGTAAAAACATTTCAATCTTTTGCAATGTTTTAACTTTTAAAACCCATTTTCTCAACATTGAGATTAATTTTAAATTAAATACTACAACTTTTGTGTTTTGAATTTGGAAAAATGGATTCCATATTTGGAATCATTAGTTCCAAATTATGCTAATAGGCTACTTTTTATTTTTAGACATTATGAATAGTAACTACGGTAAATTTTATTTACTACAGTTAAAGGTAAATCGGGTAATTAAGGGTAAAAATAAGATTATAAAATTACCCTAAAACCTTATAAAATTTTATTTGATGAATAAAAGTCGACCCATATCTCCTAAGAGTTGGAATATATTCATTTTATGGACTTTGTACCATGAAAATGATGTAATTATTATTATAACCAAAGAAAATGACAACATGTCACTCTCTTATATCTTATAAGTGTAATAATTTCAATTTAGTGATAAAATTATTACAACTTCGAACATAAATAGTCACCAGAAATCTAATAAAATTATATACATCATGTGAATTTATTTAGAATTTTTAGGGATTAAATAATTATCATTAACGGTGACACAATAGTGATGCAGAAATTATTTATTTAGTAAAAAATCAATAATACAATTTTTATTAAACTAATAGTGACCATAAAATGCCCAAAATCCTGACCAAAACTTATTGGTCATGTAAATTTAGACCATAAGAATCCAATTTTCTGATATTTGACCATTTGGAGCCTTATAAAAGCGATTATGACACTTATATTATTTTATTTTAAATGATGTCAAAGTTGTCACCTTAATGATTTAATAAATATAACAATTTAAATGTTGTAATTTTAAGATGATAAATTCAAGTAAAAGTATTCTTATGGAAGATATTATATTTATCTGCATCATAGTATTTTATTTTTAATTTTTATGAAAAAAATATGTATATTAAATAATTATACAAAAATTTTGCAGTAATTATTTTATTAAGGGAAATATAGAATAAATGGTTTTAAAAATATTAAAATAAATGTTATATGAACAGATTAATGTTCTCCATGATTTTTTTAGATGAATATGACAAGTTATAAATCTATTAAATATTTTGGTTCGAATATATCTTCTGTGTGGATTAAAGTTAAATTCAAATAATTGAATAGTGTCAAAATTGACACTATTGATATTTTATAAAAATAACATATTATTAAATTGTTTAAAAATCACAAAAATATTTAAAAATTAAAAATTAAAACTTATATGGTAAAAAATTTAATAATTTATCTAATTATGGAAAATTTACATAACATAAGTAAGTTTTTATAACAATTAAAAAATTAGAATATTATTACTGCAAATAAAATTAGATAGATTAAATAAGGATAAATCAAAATGATAAGGTTTAAAATAAAATTAAAACATGTATAAATTTTATTTGTTGATGATATCACAATCCCATATCATCTAATCTTCTAATTGAGTCATTTTGGGAGGTTTTTAAGTGGGTTTTATTTTATTATTAATTAATATTTTTGAGGTTTCCAAAAGTGTCAGTCTCCTCCCTTATAAAAGGGCACGTACTCCCTATCCTCTTCACAACATTTTTGATCCTTCAATCTCGGCCAAAACCTATCCATTTATCTTCTAAACTTCCCTAGAAACATACTAGAGGTTCTTATCTTCTTCAAAGATCAACTTTAGTGCCCTAAGAGGAGGTTAAGAAGAGGCGCGTTGTAAAGACCCGCAAATTTCAAGGAAATTTTTTTCTTAATTTTCTTTGGAATTTTACAAGAGCGCAGCTTCAGACGGCACCTGATTCTGAGGCCCGGTGTGCCCGGAATCAATTTCCGAAGTTTGGCTCGGGTACGTTCAGTGAACGGACGAGCGGGTTTTTCTATCTTTTGAACCGGTGCCCGGAATCGAATTCTGAGGGCACCGATGAAATCGCAGCGCCGGTATTTGCTTAGAAACGCCTCTTCCGGAGTTGCGTTTGCTCAAGACGTGGTTTTTAAATTTTGCGGCTTTAAGTCAGAATAAAATAAAGTTGTGCGACAACTTTATTTTATTTCACTTAAACTGCTTGGAAGCCACTTAAAGTCACTTAAAGGCGGCTTGAACTGAGTTGAACTGGATAGGATGCTATCCAGAAATATCCTACCCCTTGGTAGGATATTTGTGCGGTGGGACCCGCACGAGCCCCGCCGTTTCTTTCGCTAAGTAACGCACCCGCGAAAACCCGTCAAAGTAACTGAAAAGTCAACCGACGCGTTTTCTTTAATTCTTAACAGACCATTTAATTGGGCGGTTTATTTCGTAAATTAAATGGACTGTTTCTTCGTGAATTAAATGGGTCGTTTCTTTCGAATTGATGGATCGTTTCTTAACCGGTTTCGTGTTGGCATGTTTATAAAATAAGACCAACCTAAAAATCCTTGGAAAGGATTT
Source organism: Viscum album (assembly GCA_963277665.1). Lineage (NCBI taxonomy): Eukaryota > Viridiplantae > Streptophyta > Magnoliopsida > Santalales > Viscaceae > Viscum > Viscum album. The sequence goes on along the minus strand of OY728146.1, from coordinate 632,925,545 downwards.
GAGAGAATCTTCGTTCCTCCACCCTCTCCGCGAAGAACGCGAAGAACGCGAAGAACGCGAAGAACGCGAAGAACGCCGGAACCGGAATCCGACGACGCACGATCTGCGACGTCAACAGCTTTTCCGTGACCTTCTTCTTCTTCGGTGCCACTTCTTCCGCGGCGAACCTGCGATCGGCGGTTAAAGGTGAGAATCGAAACTTCTAAATTCTCCCTTCTTAATTTCAATAACAACGGATTTAATTAATTAAATCCGTTTGTTCTTGATCTGGAGATTGGCGACGCGACGCCGGATACCGTGACGATGCGACGATCTCCTTCTTCCGCGACGAGCGATTCCGCGACGACCTCTCGTCCGACGACGACTTCGAGGTAGGGATTTATTTTGGAAAAGTTACCCCTTTTAAATTTTCTCGTGAACGTTCTTGAAAATTTAAAAAGCCGGTTTCAAGCGAACAATTTTATCTTTAAATAAAATTGTTGGATCATGTGTTGATCATCTTATTCTTTTCTCCCGTTGTTTATGATTAACGCGGAGGGAGCGGGTCTAACGAACAAGACCCGGCAACCCTCCGCCGATCTTCCTTTTTGTGCGGATTTGGCGGGCGACGGCAAAAGCACGACGCAAGGGCCATTTGTTGATTCCGCAGTGGAGGACGCGTCCCGGGAGGAACAATGGCGCAGACGGGAGGCAAAATGGGCCACCGGAGCAACTCCGGCGGCCCGCGGAAGGAGGCGGCGGCGCGGGTCGCCGGCGCGGCGGCGCCGGCGACCGGAGGCGGCGGCGCCCGGCGCGCCGCCGTGGAGATCTCCTGCCGCGGCTGAAGCCGCGGCGGCGGCGGCCGGTTCCGCGGCCGCGTGGAACCGGGAACGGACGCGGCGGCCCGGCCGCGTCCGCGTGACAGGCGGCCCCCCGCGGGGGCCGCGCTTCTCCAAATGCCGCGGGTCAAACCCGCGGCGGCGGCCTGCTCGGCCGCTCGGCCGAAGCCGAGCCGGCCGGTCCGGTCGGCCGGGCCGCGCCCAGGCCGGACCGGACCCGGCCGAGCCGGTTCAGGCCGGTTCGGGCCGACCCGGGTCGGGCCGACCCGGTTCGGCCGACCCAAGGGGGGGGTTCGGGCCGGGTCGCCCCGGGCCCAGAACCCCCGTTTCGGGCCTTCTTCGGTCTTTCGCCCATATCTTGGGCCAGGGACCTCCGATTGACGAACCGTCAGCGGCTACGCGATCCTTGGATCGAGACGGTCGTTTCGGTATATTACACTCAAGGTTTCGGAAGACTTTGGGTTCGGCCGGGTTGGTTCGTACACGAAACCAACCGGGCCCTCGGAGCGGAAACGCTCATAACTTGAGCTACGGACGTCCGATCGACGTACCGTCAGCTGTGGTAGTTTCCTCTAAGTGAGACAGAACTTTTGGCATACCCCGCCCGAGGATCGGACACAGGCGGAGTACGGTCGGGTTGGTTTTGCCCTAAAAACCAACCGGGCCCCTGGGACGAAAATGCCAATAACTCTCAGACCGGGCGTCCGATTGACGCGCCGTCTGTTGCGTTGAGATCCTGTTGTCGATACGGAACTTTTGGATACATCAACTTCGGACTACGTGTCAGTTGATGTATCAGCCTCTCGGCTCGTGGAGCGGACCCTCCTAACGAGCTCGCTATGTGCGGGAACCCTAGTGCTGGCTGTGACTTCGACGGCAGAGCAGAGATCCTCCGTGGACTGCGACGACGGCAGAGCAGAGATCCTCCGTGGACTGCGACGACGGCAGAGCAGAGATCCTTCGTGGACTGCAGCGACGACTGTGCAGAGATCCTCCGTGGACTGCGTCGACTACTGCACTCAGCGATCCTACGTGGAACAGTGCTACCGAACCTGTGTGAGCTGAATCTTCTTTTTACCTTGAGCGGTGGAGCGCTTGGGTGTAGCGGCGGACCCGTGGTACTTGACAGTGGTGGTGCGCTTGGATGCAGCAACAGACCCTTGGCGGTGGAGCGCTTGGTTGTAGCGGCAGACCCGCGATACTCTACGGAGTGTGTGCGCTTGGTTGTAGTGACATACCCGCGACGGTGGAGACGTGCGTGCGGAGTACGGAGACCGTGTAGATGACTGAGACCTGACGACTGCTTGACCGACTCGACTTGGAGTGAGTCGACTAGCCCAGTGGACGGAGCGCCCAGTAGTTGGCAGCAGACCCACGGCGGACGGAGCGCCTGGTAGTTGGCGGCAAACCCGCGGTACTCGACAGGAGGAGTACCTCAGTAGGCTATCTGGGTGAGCGCCCGGTATTTGGCAGCAGACCCTCAGCGGACGGAGCGCCCGATAGTTGGCAGCAGACCCGCGGTACTCGACAGGAGGAGTACTTCAGCAGTCTTAGGTTAGTGAGCAGTACCTCGGAGTCGTGACAGGACCACTGTACACTTCAGAGATGGGGCTCTTCAACATTTACGGTTTCGATAATGAAAATCCTGGTTGAGCTGAATCTTATGTTACTCTCCTTTGTGGATTGTGTTGAACTATCCTATGTGGATTTACTGTTACTCTCCTTTGTGGATTGTGTTGAACTATCCTATGTGGATTTACTGTTACTCTCCTTTGTGGATTGTGTTGAACTATCCTATGTGGATTTACTGTTACTCTCCTTGTGGATTTGAGTCTTGCTTCCTTTGTGGATTGAGTTGTTCTTGAGCTCGTGAGCAGAGCTAGAATTGGGGACTTAGGTATGTGTATGGGCATATACCTAATTTGAGTCAGATGTTACTTCGTGATTGCATCTTTCTTTTGTGCTATATCCTTTGTGGATTTCGGGAGACCTTCGGGGGTCTCGGGGTCCTTACTGAGTAGTTGTACTCACCCCTGCACGGGCTATGCCCGCACCTTGTTGTGTTGGTTGCAGACGGCGGACAGCGCTGATCACGGTTGGGGCGTGGAGCAGGACGGTACCTGGAGGTGGACCACTGGGCGGGACGTGCTCGGAGCGGACGTGGGACCCGAGGAGCCTGGAGGCTATCTGTACCCACCCTTCAGGTGGGATTGCCAGTGGACGACACGAGGCCGCCGTCTTTTCTACAGTTACTGTACTTTACTTTTCAGTTGTACTTTACAGTTGGGCTTGTATTTCCGGCCCCCTTTACTTTTCTGCACTTTACTTTCCGCTTGCTGACTCTGTGTGGTTGTTACTTACAAAGGCAATGCCTTCCCTGTTTACTGGGATTTTACGCCTTGGTGCTAGTCGCCAGCCCCTGGCCTATGGAAGGCGGGCTTGGGGTAGTCACGGCACGGGCCCCGAGGACGGGTCGTGACGAATTGGTATCAGAGGTGGTCGGTTCTACCGCGGACTCTGATCGTCCTTTCTTTCTATGTGAAACAATAGTGTTTAGTGTATTGAGTGTGGTTATCAGTTCAGGGAGCCCAGTGTTGGTGCGGCGGCCGACGTATCCGTACACCAGGACCCTGACTTCTGATTTCCAACTTAATGCACGAAAACACTGATTGCGTGTGTGTTTCCCAAAAGGTTTAAAGTCAGCTCAAACCAGGTCAGCTCACCAGGTATAAATCGTTGACCGTGACACAACTGTTCAGGATGTCACCATGCAGATAGTTAGCTGGAGTTCCGAGAGAGTTCTCGATGATGGCCCACTGAGCAGCGAGACTCCGGTGCAGGGCCCTTTTTCAGTGTTGGCACCTTCGGGTGGTGTACCAGCAGCACCACCACCCGTTAGGCAGAGGATGCCACTAGCTGACAGTGCACGCTAGCAGAGCGCGATGCATGAGTTCCAGCAGTAGAGGCCTCTGAGGATACGAGGCGAGACAGATTTCCCAGGCAGCAGTGGACTGGATGGAGGCGGTTGCTAGAGTTCTACGCCTAGCTTGGATACTAGTAGAGCGGATGATGATCTTAGCTTCTGTTGTTTCCAGTGAGTGACCATGAGGTTGGTTCTTATAGTAATGAGGCTTCGGTACGCGAACCGATACCTGGGATAGTACCTACGGGTAGTGCGCCAGCTATGTCACTACCTGTTGGTCAGTAGACACTACCGGCGGTACCGGTAGCAGAGAATCACAGGCTTAGTGCCTTACATATGTTTTAGCACCAGATATCCCTCAAGTTTCGAGGTGAGCCTGACTCGTAGGCGGCTGAGGACTGGCTTGAGGAGGTGGTTGTGAGTTTTCTGGAGCTAATACAGCTTCGACAGTACGACATGTCGGAAGCAGAGCACTCATCGTGGCTTACCAATCAATCGTAGTACTCGTTGGTTACGTTGTGATCAGTTCCTTAGACTCGAACTTCTGAGCGAAGTGTGTCTAAGGGAAATCCGAACCATTACTTTTCCTCTATGCATTTCTACCTATGCTAGGATGCTAGAGAGAACCTTTGTGGTTGTGAACGTTAGCAGTGAAAGGCAGGAAACTAGCGCCAGTCTCAGAGACTCGGGCGTGTAAAATGTTTCAGGAGGAGGAAGTGCTAAGGACAGATGAATCTGCAGGGTAGCAGACGTGGAAGCGGAGCTTAGAGAGCAGCATGTGGTGGTGTACATTTCGACATGTTACGACCACCCGACTTAGTAGTCCCCGCCAGGCTCAGGGAGCAGGAGGGTTGGGGAGGAGAGTAGCTGCATTACGGTCAAGGAGTGTGACCCAGGAACTCTAAGAATGATTCGGGGTACGAATTATGTCTACTACGAGCTGCCATATCTATAGACATAGGAACCGATCATTCAACCCTTCCACGAATCATGTCCCAGACCTAGAGGTTCCGGGTAAGCCGTAGACTTGACCCTCACGTCTGGAGATACCTTTGGGAGGAGACTCGATAATCACACTTACGCCGACGGTGTGATTTGACCTCGAGGCGAGAGTTTCGGTTGGAATCTCTTGGTGGCAGCGTATAGGCCTTACGACGTTGATCTGGGTATGATTCACAAATCATACCCCGGTTGACTGTTTTAGGCAAACGTCGGAATGGGTTTTCCTTGGTCGGCGAAAAGGAAACCCTGGGCAGCACATGTTAAACTCAGGCATAAGAGGGTGTGGCCGATCACTCTTGAGTTGGTCAACCCTACCCTTGTGGCAGCAGGAGTTTTGAGTTTCAGTTCTAACCTAAAAAGGGAAACCTCTTGAATTCGAGGGGGACGAACACGTTCTTATACGGTCTCAACCCGATGAGGTTTCGGAGATGTGGCCGAGGCGGCAGGTTATCTCCGAAGTTCGATGGGCCTTTCCAGGTCCTCAGCAGGATAGGAGAGGTGGCTTATCGCCTGGCTCTACCACCTCAGTTGCACCGGGTGCACGATGTCTTTCACGTGTCTCAGCTGAGGAGATACGTGCACGACCCGACGCACATCATCGACTTTGGGGAGCTGGACGTGGACGATGGGGCGACTTTTGCGGAGGTCCCAGTGGAGATCGAGGATCGACAGGAGCGGGTCCTACGTGGGCGGTCGATTCCTCTTGTGCGCGTCAGATGGCAGCACGGGAACCTCCAGGAGAGCACTTGGGAGCGGGAGGCTCAGATGCGTGCTCAGTACCCCCATTTGTTCCCCTAGTTTTTGATGTATCTTTACGGGGACGTAAAGCCCTGAGGTGGGAGTAATGTAAAGACCCGCAAATTTCAAGGAATTTTTTTTCTTAATTTTCTTTGGAATTTTACAAGAGCGCAGCTTCAGACGGCACCTGATTCCGAGGCCCGGTGTGCCCGGAATCAATTTCCGAAGTTTGGCTCGGGTACGTTCAGTGAACGGACGAGCGGGTTTTTCTATCTTTTGAACCGGTGCCCGGAATCGAATTCTGAGGGCACCGATGAAATCGCAGCGCCGATATTTGCTTAGAAACGCCTCTTCCGGAGTTGCGTTTGCTCAAGACGTGGTTTTTAAATTTTTCGGCTTTAAGTCAGAATAAAATAAAGTTGTGCGACAACTTTATTTTATTTCACTTAAACTGCTTGGAAGCCACTTAAAGTCACTTAAAGGCGGCTTGAACTGAGTTGAACTGGATAGGATGCTATCCAGAAATATCCTACCCCTTGGTAGGATATTTGTGCGGTGGGACCCGCACGAGCCCCGCCGTTTCTTTCGCTAAGTAACGCACCCGCGAAAACCCGTCAAAGTAACTGAAAAGTCAACCGACGCGTTTTCTTTAATTCTTAACAGACCATTTAATTGGGCGGTTTATTTCGTAAATTAAATGGACTGTTTCTTCGTGAATTAAATGGGTCGTTTCTTTCGAATTGATGGATCGTTTCTTAACCGGTTTCGTGTTGGCATGTTTATAAAATAAGACCAACCTAAAAATCCTTGGAAAGGATTTGAGAGAATCTTCGTTCCTCCACCCTCTCCGCGAAGAACGCGAAGAACGCGAAGAACGTGAAGAACGCCGGAACCGGAATCCGACGACGTACGATCCGCGACGTCAACAGCTTTTCCGCGACCTTCTTCTTCTTCGGTGCCTCTTCTTCCGCGGCGAACCTGCGATCGGCGGTTAAAGGTGAGAATCGAAACTTCTAAATTCTCCCTTCTTAATTTCAATAACAACGGATTTAATTAATTAAATCCGTTTGTTCTTGATCCGGAGATTGGCGACGCGACGCCGGATACCGCGACGACGCGACGATCTCCTTCTTCCGCGACGAGCGATTCCGCGACGACCTCTCGTCCGACGACGACTTCGAGGTAGGGATTTATTTTGGAAAAGTTACCCCTTTTAAATTTTCTCGTGAACGTTCTTGAAAATTTAAAAAGCCGGTTTCAAGCGAACAATTTTATCTTTAAATAAAATTGTTGGATCATGTGTTGATCATCTTATTCTTTTCTCCCGTTGTTTATGATTAACGCGGAGGGAGCGGGTCTAACGAACAAGACCCGGCAACCCTCCGCCGATCTTCCTTTTTATGCGGATTTGGCGGGCGACGGCAAAAGCACGACGCAAGGTCCATTTGTTGATTCCGCAGTGGAGGACGCGTCCCGGGAGGAACAATGGCGCAGACGGGAGGCAAAACGGGCCACCGGAGCAACTCCGGCGGCCCGCGGAAGGAGGCGGCGGCGCCCGGCGCGCCGCCGTGGAGATCTCCCGCCGCGGCGGCGGCGGCCGGTTCCGCGGCCGCGCGGAACCGGGAACGGACGCGGCGGCCCGGCCGCGTCCGCGTGACAGGCGGCCCCCCGCGGGGGCCGCGCTTCTCCAAATGCCGCGGGTCAAACCCGCGGCGGCGGCCTGCTCGGCCGCTCGGCCGGGCCGCGCCCAGGCCGGACCGGACCCGGCCGAGCCGGTTCAGGCCGGTTCGGGCCGACCCGGGTCGGGCCGACCCGGTTCGGCCGACCCAAGGGGGGGGTTCGGGCCAGGTCGCCCCGGGCCCAGAACCCCCGTTTCGGGCCTTCTTCGGTCTTTCGCCCATATCTTGGGCCAGGGACCTCCGATTGACGAACCGTCAGCGGCTACGCGATCCTTGGATCGAGACGGTCGTTTCGGTATATTACACTCAAGGTTTAGGAAGACTTTGGGTTCGGCCGGGTTGGTTCGTACACGAAACCAACCGGGCCCTCGGAGCGGAAACGCTCATAACTTGAGCTACGGACGTCCGATCGACGTACCGTCAGCTGTGGTAGTTTCCTCTAAGTGAGACGGAACTTTTGGCATACCCCGCCCGAGGATCGGACACAGGCGGAGTACGGTCGGGTTGGTTTTGCCCTAAAAACCAACCGGGCCCCTGGGACGAAAATGCCAATAACTCTCAGACCGGGCGTCCGATTGACGCGCCGTCTGTTGCGTTGAGATCCTGCTGTCGATACAGAACTTTTGGATACATCAACTTCGGACTACGTGTCAGTTGATGTATCAGCCTCTCGGCTCGTGGAGCGGACCCTCCTAACGAGCTCGCTATGTGCGGGAACCCTAGTGCTGGCTGTGACTTCGACGGCAGAGCAGAGATCCTCCGTGGACTGCGACGACGGCAGAGCAGAGATCCTTCGTGGACTGCGGCGACGACTGTGCAGAGATCCTCCGTGGACTGCGTCGACTACTGCACTCAGCGATCCTACGTGGAACAGTGCTACCGAACCTGTGTGAGCTGAATCTTCTTTTTACCTTGAGCGGTGGAGCGCTTGGGTGTAGCGGCGGACCCGTGGTACTTGACAGTGGTGGTGCGCTTGGATGCAGCAACAGACCCTTGGCGGTGGAGCGCTTGGTTGTAGCGGCAGACCCGCGATACTCTACGGAGTGTGTGCGCTTGGTTGTAGCGACAGACCCGCGACGGTGGAGACGTGCGTGCGGAGTACGGAGACCGTGTAGATGACTGAGACCTGACGACTGCTTGACCGACTCGACTTGGAGTGAGTCGACTAGCCCAGTGGACGGAGCGCCCAGTAGTTGGCAGCAGACCCACGGCGGACGGAGCGCCTGGTAGTTGGCGGCAAACCCGCGGTACTCGACAGGAGGAGTACCTCAGTAGGCTATCTGGGTGAGCGCCCGGTATTTGGCAGCAGACCCTCAGCGGACGGAGCGCCCGGTAGTTGGCAGCAGACCCGCGGTACTCGACAGGAGGAGTACTTCAGCAGTCTTAGGTTAGTGAGCAGTACCTCGGAGTCGTGACAGGACCACTGTACACTTCAGAGATGGGGCTCTTCAACATTTACGGTTTCGATAATGAAAATCCTGGTTGAGCTGAATCTTATGTTACTCTCCTTTGTGGATTGTGTTGAACTATCCTATGTGGATTTACTGTTACTCTCCTTTGTGGATTGTGTTGAACTATCTTATGTGGATTTACTGTTACTCTCCTTTGTGGATTGTGTTGAACTATCCTATGTGGATTTACTGTTACTCTCCTTGTGGATTTGAGTCTTGCTTCCTTTGTGGATTGAGTTGTTCTTGAGCTCGTGAGCAGAGCTAGAATTGGGGACTTAGGTATGTGTATGGGCATATACCTAAGTCGAGTCAGATGTTACTTCGTGATTGCATCTTTCTTTTGTGCTATATCCTTTGTGGATTTCGGGAGACCTTCGGGGGTCTCTGGGTCCTTACTGAGTAGTTGTACTCACCCCTGCACGGGCTATGCCCGCACCTTATTGTGTTGGTTGCAGACGGCGGACAGTGCTGATCACGGTTGGGGCGTGGAGCAGGACGGTACCTGGAGGTGGACCATTGGGCGGGACGTGCTCGGAGCGGACGTGGGACCCGAGGAGCCTGGAGGCTATCTGTACCCACCCTTCAGGTGGGATTGCCAGTGGACGACACGAGGCCGCCGTCTTTTCTACAGTTACTGTACTTTACTTTTCAGTTGTACTTTACAGTTGGGCTTGTATTTCCGGCCCCCTTTACTTTTCTGCACTTTACTTTCTGCTTGCTGACTCTGTGTGGTTGTTACTTACAAAGGCAATGCCTTCCCTGTTTACTGGGATTTTACGCCTTGGTGCTAGTCGCCAGCCCCTGGCCTATGGAAGGCGGGCTTGGGGTAGTCACGGCACGGGCCCCGAGGACGGGTCATGACACGCGTCGAGGAAGAGATAATGTCCTTTACCAATTATTTCAAATTTATTTCTTCGTCTAATTTTTCTTATTTATTTGTTTTATTATAAAGTAATAAAATCAGTATCACTAATATAATTATATCTTATTATAAATATGAAACAACTCTATTTCACCTTCTATCCATCCTACAAAAAACGAAATCACCGCGTGTGCGTACGTACGACTTACCGTCTCTACACCGTGGTGTAATATGTTTTTCCAACACCACCTTACTTGGATGGGTATAATGGTGGAAATAATAACTATATATGATTATTATAACATGATACTAATTCTGATATTTTATATCATCCACTCAAATTCCATTCAATAATTATGAGAATGATGTCATCGCTCGTGCGTACGTACGGATTACTGTCTCCACGACGCGATGAGATTCATTCTCCATGTTAACCATTCAAGAATGATTATAATGTATATATAATAAATAATAATAAAATATATGACATAATAATTTTACTATATTTATGTATATATATATTTATGTCATCTACTTACTTCCATTCAATTCAATAAGGAAATGAAAACAACGTTCATGCGTACGTACGGCCAACCGTCTCCATGAACGGTGTGTTTCATTCCATTTATCGATCTATTATATATATTTATATTCTGAATATATATTATATATAAATAATGTTTTACATTCTGGAATTAATTAATCATGATCTAAGTAATCATATGACTAATTACAAGTCAAAACACGTACGATAAATGAAACGATTTTACCCAAAACGTTGCTTTAACATGCAATTGACAAATTAACGGGTAATATAAAGTTGTAAGTGAATCATATATGATATCATAAATATTATTATGGTTCTGTTTCAAGTTAATAATATTTTTAAACCCACTGTATAGGATTCTTAGACACATACAGAAGAAATTGGACATAAGGTAAGGGATAATTTTGCAATCTCATTTTTATCCGGGATTGCTTATACGTAAGTATTTACTGGGGTTATATTTTTCATCGATGTCCATAAAAATATTTTAATAAAGTGTTTAATATTCTTACATGTATGTTTAAAGTAATGTTTACCCCATTTTGACTTTTACTTTGTGTTATGGAAGGAATCTTTCTTTTGTTTACCATACGTGGTACTTTTTGACTTTTCCGTTAAAAGTACGAGGAGAATGTTTTTTTAACTTATACGGTGTTAACAGATTTTTATGATTTCATAACACCTTATTTAGATAAAGATTACTCTACAATATTTCATGATTATTTTCAACAAAATTCTTTTTTTTTAAATTGCATGTCATTTTGAGAAAAAAATGATTTGGAAGAAGAAAGGATATTTTCCTCAAGAATTCATTTCAAGTGTTTTATCAAACTATTTTCCATCTATGATGAAATTATTTAATATGGTTATGTTCAAAGAATAATATCTATATTATTTACATTGTTTTATTTTTATTATGATGAAATTATATACATTTGTTTTATATGTATTATTTTATGATGGGATGATGTTTTTGAAACCCATTTTATTCTTTGGGTTATGATGAATGATTTATGTTTATGTTGTGGTACACGTAAGAATGATTTCATTATGAGATGGGTGTGACCTATATCTCCCTCCAATGCATTGGGTAATGATTTATATCTCATGATATAGACATGGATGGAATGAAAAGTTAATCTGGTTCAGTAATGGACTTTATCCACTATGATGGTCTTGGCAGCAATGCCTTGGCTACTATGGAAATAATATCATGTGATTAATGGTTTGCCACAATTACATGTTTTATTTTGTCATGATTAATGTTCCTTTATTATATAATCTTTATTTACTACCAAGATTTATGTCATTGCTCAAGATTTTTATGTTTTATGTTCATGTTTTTACGTTCAAATGTTTATGGATTGTTTTTAAGTTCTCCATGTTTACCCTTACTAAGAATTTGAGCTCACACTTTTTATGTTTTCTTTTCCCCAGGATATAAAGAAAGGTTTTAGGTAAGAAAACAAAAGGGGAAGATCTTTATGGGAGATTTTGAATATCTTTCACCACGATTAGAAGATTATGTTCCGAGTTTCCAAAGACACTAAACTAATACGGTCTTTGGGCGTCTGTTTTTTTAATGTATTAAGTTTTCCACAACAGTAATTTAATGTGCACATACGTCAATATTGGGTCATTATAGTTGGTATCATAGCTAAGGTTTAGTTAACCTTTGGAAACTAGGTTGCGAAAACTTTAGTGAGATCCCTAGAGATATTTCTAAGGTATGTCTAGGGATTTCTCTAAGGTTTAGTATAACTATAGGTTACATTACTAGAATTATGTTGACAATCATGAATAACCTAGGTTGAACCTAAGGTGTCATGGATTAAAGAATGTGTGATAAGTTAGACTTTTTATGATTATGTGGTTCCTTGTTATTTTAACTGTTTCTTACACCATGGTTTTTGGTTTTAGTCAATGGAGGGAACCAGAAGGAATTGGGTCAACAATGAATCCAATGGACAAATTGGTGACTATGAGCAACGAAAGTTCGTAATGCCTAGAAATAAAGATATTGTGATTATGCCGAATCAGTCATCGTGATATATGATTAACAAGGTTAACTTTAGTGGTATTCCTAATTTATCAAATAAGAGGAAGATGGAATTTTATGCATGTTCTCACGGTGAGGAGCATAGAAAAAGGAAGATTGAGATTTCTAAAGAAGGGAAGAAGAACCTTGATGAATACATAAAATGGAGGGGAAGATGTTATCTGTGTGGAGAGAAGGGTCATAGAGTGACAGACTATTATGGAGTTCAATGTATTATCTGTGGAGAACATAGACATTACCCAACTCAATGCCCCGACCTAAGAGGTTACTTCTAAATCAAGGAAGGACTTATTCCATGAAAATCATCGAAGAGGATGGATTGAAGTGTTTATGTATTGGTATTCAAGAATAATGTTGTTGAGGTACTTTTATGGTATATTGAAATATCTATGTATTGGTCCATTGTGGTTTTCTATAATAATATGGTACCGGTAACCATGAAAGGTGATTTAAATATTTTTTGAAAGCTGATGATATGCACAAAATGAAGGGATAAGGAGAAAATAATATGTTTGATAGTATTAATGAGCTCATGACTGATATAAGGACAAAGTGACATCATGGTTTGAGTATATAGAAATTTTGGGATTTTGGTATGTGGAAAGAGTTAACTTTTGACAACATTCATGTTTTCACTAAGGTTCTATAGTAATTCATGTTTCAGGAGAATACATGATTAAGGTATTCACATGCTTGGAATGTGACCAACAAGATATATTTTTTGATATATGGGGGATAAATGATGGTATTCACATGCTTGGTAGATAACATTTCTAGTAATAATTTTCATTATACTATGAGATTGGAAAAAAGTATTTTCGATAATCCTAAAGGCTGGAATAGATTAAGTTAGACATAATATATTATTGTTTAAGTCTAAAACTTTTTTCTAGAATGTTATAATAGTATAGTTTTAGAAAAAGTACAACCTGCAGGACGTACGGCAACCCGCCGCGTTGGACAAAGTTGCGGGAATCGAACGCACAACCGAAGTGCGACATGCCTTTATCGCTTACCACTGGCCTACAGGAAGTCCCTAGTTAGTATAGATTAATTTTATTTTATTAAGTGGTATGATAGATGAATTATAAGTCAATTTTTGGAACCATAAACGATTAATCTCAGTATAGATAGACTTATGTATATTTAATAACTTGTGCTAACATTTTTGTGATAGAGACAGAGGGAATGACCTATCATTCTATCGCATGATCTACTAACACTTCAAGAATGAAAAATTCAACTTAATTTCTTTAAATAAGAGATGAAGTGGAAATTTTTCATGGAATGACCAATGATGATATTACACTAAAATCAAGTAAGTATTTCTCCTTATTTAAAAATTTATCAAATTTAGGGAAATGATCTTGAAAACCAAAAATGTTGTCCTAGTACTGTCATATCCGATGAATCAGATTTTACCTTAGATCATCACAAATTTTTGGCTTTATGATTGTTGGCTTTTTTATAGCCATGTTCTCTACCACTCTCTATCAGAACTTGATGGTTATATTTCTCTTATATATCCATGTTTTCACCTATGTTCTCCTATGTGGAAACCCAATGATGAGTTAATTTGGGTAACTGTTACGTTTCTTTATTTACTTTTTAAAATTAAGTTTTAGTATTCCTTTTTACATTGTGGGTTTCTATGAAAGAAACATTCAAGTAGTAAAAGATTTATAACCCTGACGAATTTCTAGGGCGAAATTCCTTTTAAGGGGGGTAGAATGTAACACCCCAAGATTTAATGAGAAATATTATTTTTAATTTCTTTAATGTCTTGTGTTGTACGCTACACCAAGATTAGCTTGCGCTATACGCAACACTATATTATCTTGTAGTATACGCAACACTATTCTTGGCTTGTGTTGCATGCAAGAGAGACCTTCCTCAATAGCGTGTGTTGTACGCAATACCGAGTTTCACTAAACAACGATATATTTTTATAAACTACCCATTATGAATATTATTAACTATATTTTGAATTTTATTACATAATAATTCATCTTACACATATTCTAGATCATGGTATGAGAACAAAATAAAATTTTATGGTAAAATAAGTATTTTTCAAAAAATGCAGTTTTGCCGCCTTTTGATGGCGCACCCACATTAAATCTAGTTTTTTACACATTTATAAGTTAAATTATACAAAATAAACTTATTCATTACAATAAGGATATAAAAATTTACTTTGGATGATTTTTTTATATTTTTCTGTTAACTTTCATATTTTAATGAATAGTAAAAATACGCTAATTTTTCTTAGAAAAAACTATTTTCATCAAGATAATTTATATGGTTAAATTATAATATTGAATGGTTTTTAAGTATAAATAGAATATATTTTTATCATTTAATATAATTCAAGTCATTATCGTTAATTTTACATTGAATTCATAAGTAAAAACATTTCAATCTTTTGCAATGGTTTAACTTTTAAAACCCATTTTCTCAACAGCGGGATTAATTTTAAATTAAATACTGCAACTTCTGTGTTTTGAATTTGGAAAATTGGATTACATATTTGGAATTAGTAGGCCTAAATTATGCTAATAGGTTACTTTTTATTTTTAGACATTATGAATAGTAACTACGATAAATTTTATTTACTACAGTTAAAGGTAAATCGGTTAATTAAGGGTAAAAATAAGATTATAAAATTACCCCAACACCTTCCAAAATTCTATTGGATGAATAAAAGTCGACCCATATCACCTAAGGTTCGGAATAGATTCATTTCATGGACTTTTAACCATGAAAATGATGTAATTATTATTATAACCAAAGAAAGTGACAACATGTCACTCTCTTATATCTTATAAGTGTAATAATTTTAATTTAGTGATACACTTATTAAAACTTAGAAACTAAATAGTCAACATAAATCTAAAAAAATTATATAAATCAGGTGAATTTATTTATAATTTTTAGGTATTAAATAATTATCATTAATGGTGACACAATAGTGATGCATAAATTATTTTTTAGTGATAAATCAATAATACCGTTTTTATTAAACTAATAGTGACCATAAAAGGCACAAAAACCTGACCAAAACTTATTGGTCGTGTACATGTAAACCATAATCATCAAATGGTAGAATATTTTAATATTTAAAGCCTTATAAAAGTTATTATGACACTTATATTATTTTATTTTAAATGATGTCAAAGTTTCCACCTTCATGATTTAATAAATATAACAATTTAAATGTTATGATTTTAAGATGGTAAATCAGAGTAAAAGTATTATTATAAAAGATATTAGATTTATCTGAATCATAGTATTTTATTTTTAATTTTTATGAAACAAATAAGTATATTAAATAATTATACAAAAATGTTGTATTAATTATTTTATTAAGGGAAATATCAAATAAATGGTTTTAAAAATATTAAAATAAATGTTATATGTACAAATTAATGTGCTCCATGAATATTTTATATGAATATGACAAGTTAGAAATCTATTAAATATTTTTGTTCGAATATATCTTCTGTTTGGATTAAATTTAAATTCAAATAATTGAGTAGTGTCAAAATTGACACTATTGATATTTTATAAATATAACATATTACTAAATTGTTTAAAAATCACATAAATATCTAAAAATTACAAATTAAAACTTATATAGTCTAAAATTTAATAATTTATCTAATTATGAAAAATTCACATAACATAAGTAAGTATTTATAACAATTCAAAAATTAGAATATTATTACTGCAAATAAAATTAGATAGATTAAATATGGATAAATCAAAATGATAATGTTTAAAATAAAATTAAAACATTTCTAAATTTTATTTTTTGATGATATTACAATCGCATATCATATATTATTATAATTTAGTCATTTTTGAGGGTTTTAAGTGGGGTTTTATTTTATTATTAATTAATATTTTTGAGGTTTCCAAAAGTGCCCATCTCTTCCCTTATAAAAGGGCATCTCCTCCCTCTCCTCTTCACAACATTTTTGAGCCTTCAATATCGGCCAAACCCTATCCATTTCTCTTCGGAACTTCCCTAGAAACATACTAGAGGTCCTGATCTTCTTCAAAGACCAACTTTAGTGCCCTAAGAGGAGGTTAAGAAGAGGTGCGTCGAGGAAGAGGTGATATCCTTTACCGATTATTTCAAATTTATTTCCTCCTCTACTTCCTCTTCATTATTTGTTTCATTATAAAGTGATAACATCAGTATCACTCATATAATGATATGTTATTATAAATATGAAACAAACCTATTTCACCTTCTATCTATCCTACAAAAAATAAAATCACCGCGTGTGTGTACGTGCGACTTACCGTCTCCACGCCGTGGTGTAATCTATTTTTCAAACACAACCTTACTTGGATGGGTATAATGGTGGAAATAATAACTATATATTATTATTATAACATGATACTAATTCTGAGATATTATATCATCCAATCCAATTCCATTCAATAATTATGGGAATGATGTCGTCGCTCGTGCGTACGTACGGATTACCATTTCCACGACGTGATGAGATTCATTCTCCATGTTAACCATTCAAGAATGATTATAATGTATATATAATGAATAATAGTGAAATATATGACAAATAATGGTACTGTATTTATGTATATATATATGTATGTCATCTACTTACTTCCATTAAATTTAATAAGGAAATGAAAACAACATTAATGCGTATATACGACCTACCGTCTCCATGAACAGTGTATTTCATTTTATTTATCGATCTGTTATATATATTTATATTATGAATATATATAGTTTATATAAATCATTTTTTACATTCTTTAATTAATTAATCATGATCTAATTAATCATATGAATAATTACAAGCCAAAACACGTACGATAAATGAAATGATTTTACCCAAAACATTTCTTTAACATGGAATTGACAAATGAACGGGTAATATAAAGTCATAAGTCAATCATATATGATATCATAAATATTATTATGGTTATGTTACAAGTTATTAATATGTTTAAACCCACTATACAGGATTCTCGGACACATACGGAACAAATTGGACATAAGGTAAGGGATAATTTTGCAATCTCAGTTTTATCCGGGATTGCTTATACGTAAGTATTTACTCGGGATATATTTTTCATCAATGTCCATAAAAATGTTTTCATAAAGTGTTTAATATTCTTCCATGTATGTTTAAAGTCATGTTTACCCCTTTTTGACTTGTACTTTTTGTTATGGAAGGAATCTTTCTTTTGTTTAGCATACGTGGTACTTTTTGACTTTTCCGTTAAAAGTACGAGGAGAATTTTTTTTAACTTATACGGCATGAACGAATTTTTACAATTTCATAACGCCTTATTTACATAAATATTACTCTACAAGATTTCATTATTATTTTCAAAAAAAATTATTTTCTTTTAAATTGCATGTCATTTTGAGAAAAGAAAATTATTTGGAAGAGGAAAGGATATTTTTCTCAAGAATTCATTTCAAGTGTTTTATCAAAACTATTTTCCATCTATGATGAAATTATTTAATATGGTTATGTTTCAAGAATAATGTCTCTATTATTTACACGGTTTAATTTTTCTTATGATGAAATGATTTCCATTTGTTTTATATGGATTATGTTATGATCAGATGATGTTTATGAAACCCATTTTATTCTTTGTGTTATGATGAATGATTTATGTTTATGTTGTGGCACATGTAAGAATGATTTCATTATGATATGGGTGGGACCTATATCTACCTCCAATGTATTGGGTAATGATTTATATCTCATGAGATAGACATGGCTGGAATTGCAAGTTAATCCGGTTCAGTAATGGACTTTGTCCACTATGATGGTCTTGGCAGTAATGCCTTGGCTACTATAGAAATCATATCATGTGCTTAATGGTTTGACACAATTACATGTTTTATTTTATCATGATTAATGTTACTTTATGATATAATCCTTATTTACTTCCAAGATTTATGTCATTGCTCAATATTTTGATGTTTTATGTTCATGTTTTTACGTTCAAATGTTTATGGATTGTTTTTAAGTTCTCCATGTTTACCCTTACTGAGCATTTGAGCTCACCATTTTTATGTTTTATTTTCCCCAGGATATAAATAATGGATTTAGGTAAGAAAAAAAGGGGAATATCTTTATGGGATATTTTTAATATCTTTCACCATGATTTGAAGATTGTGTTATGAGTTTCCAAAGACCCTAAACTAATACGGTCTTTGGGCGTCTGTTTTTGTCATGTATTAAGTTTTCCGCAAAAGTAATTTAATGTCCATGTACTTCAAGCTTGGGTTGTTATAAATAATCAGTCGGGACCCCAAACCATAAAAGAATTTCACAAATTAAACCACAATGAATTACACAAAGTATACCACAAATAAGATCACTAAGAAATGCACCAAGTAGACTACCAAAGAGGCACACAAAGTGTAGTCTCTAAGTGGCAGAGTCAAGAGAGTCACTAGAGTCAGCTCACACCAAGTATAGGTCTATGGTACATAAATAGGATTTTCATAAGAATCCAAATTTCCCTCAATTAGTAACACCCAGAGCATTGGTAACACGCAGAGTGTAGGTAACACATGAAGTTTCGGTAACACATGGAGTGTAGGTAACACACATAGTGTAGATAACACATGGAGGGTCGATAATATACAGAGTGTCTTAAAAAACTAGAGAACCTTCACCCTGGTTGGACATGGGAGTACCGAATCAGTATTGGTAAGACACAAATTCTAGATAAGACACATAGTCTGGGTAATACCCACAGTCTAGGTAATCACATAGCTTCTATGTCGTAGTCAGCCACATGATTTCATCCTTAACACACTCATTCCAGGAGAACCCTCTCCATGAGCCAAAATTTCATACTCCAACCTCCAAAAAAACTCTCTTATAGTATCTCAAAAGGACCACCTCGTCACAATGTTTCCAATGATGCAAACAAATCATCAAACAGACACACGGTTTGAGAGTTATGAGTATTTAATTAAAAATGGGCCAGTTAGGTTTGGGTCTAGTCTGACACAATTAGGCCGACCCAACCTGACCTGCTGGGTCGACCCACCCCGCCCTGGCTGGGCCCGACCCACTGGCTCCAGCCCGAACCGCTTGGACACAAGCTGATTTTTCTGCTCGAGATGTAGAGGGTGTCGCGTCCCCGCCTGATCAATATGGATGACTGCCACATTCCATAGGATTGTGTCCCTTCACCGCATGACATAGCTTTGTGTCACATCTGGTCGAGCTTGACACCACCAATCGAGTCGGTGACCCCGTTTTCCACCTATGGCCTATGTGCCATGGGGTCCTCTGCCACTGGACGTAGAGTCGGTGGCCTCCTTCTGTCGGGTGGCTATGTTTCCGCGCACCAACGGTGACAGCTCTCCTTCCGCGGGTCGTCAGATGCACTCTGATGCTCTGTTTTTCAAAATAGAAGCAAGCCTGCGACCCTCAGGTCACTTTCTTCATCTCTATGGTCTTAAACTCATCTTGTCGTCACTCCAGGGGTCTAATCACATTAGGAACCTCCCTGTAGATCCCGACGCGACCACATGGGTCTTTCAACAAAGAACACAAGAACGAGGAAAAGAGATAAGCTCAAGAACACCTTTAGAATGAGCCATCGCCTTGTTTGTGTCGGTCTTGGTCCGTTCATGTCAGCATAAATATGAAAGAGGAAAAAGTGAATATTTAATAATATTCATCCCCTTTAATCCCTCATTTTTAACCATCCCAAAAAAATGATTTCACCTAAAATCAACATGTTCATGGGTTGGTCCGTGTTCATCGTTGGAAACAAGAACAAGGAAAGAAATCACAAAGAAAATAAACCCCCTACCTAGAAAGCAGATCAGTAAGAGGAGAGAATTCATCATTGAAGGAAATGCATACACGAACATCCTTGATCCGTCATTCGTTGGTGTACTTTGTTGCCGGAAAGAGATCTTCCTTGGGATCTAGAGAAAATCTACTACGTTATGAATTCTGATACTGGTCCCTACTCCTGATTAATAGAGGAAACACACTAACGTGTTTCAGCATTACTATTTCTATTTGAAGCAGTTTCACTATGCTGTTTTATTTATGAAAGGAAACAACTACCTCATCAATACATCACAAAATTTATGTTTTGTCACGAAATGTTAAAAGAAAAATAAAATAAACTTTTTAAGTTTATTTTTATTCTTATTTAAAACGTCTGAAAAATATGTTCTACAGTCGACCCACACCAGTTGAAGCTAGGTTCTACCTAAGAAAAACCCACTGCTCGGAACACAATAGTTCCCTCAGATTTAAAATCTGAGCACTTGTTTAAAAGTTAATAAAACCAAGAATGCATGCTATTTTTAATAAACTTAAAAAAATTTCAAACATTTATTTCAGGCACCCTGAGCATAAGAATTAGGTGCCGTCTCGGCGCATGGTCTTGAAAAAATCCCATATAATTTTCAAAATATTTACATGGAAAATCTGGGACATTACATTCTCCCCACCTTAGGGATTTACGTCCCCAAAATCAAAGAAAGTGATAAATAAACAAATGGGGATACTAAGCATGAATCTGAGCCTCCTACTCCCATATACACTCCTTGAGATTCCTATGATACCACTGAACGTGCACTGGAAGAATTGATTTGACATAGAGGGTCCTCCCCTGTAGATCCTCAATCTCCATCAGGAACTCCACAAAAGTTTCCCCATCATCAATATCCAACTCGTCCCAGTCAATGTCATGTGAAAGGTCGAGTACGTATTTCCTAAGATGGGATACATGAAAGATGTCATGAACCTAATCTAACTGTGGAGGGAGAGCCAAGTGATATACCATGTCACCCACTCTATGTAGTATTAGAAAAGGTTCGATGAACCTCAAAGATAACTTTCCATCCCAGCCAAATCTCCATATCCCACATCGAGGAGAGAACTGAAAGAACGCATGGTCTCCCTCATAAAACTACAAGGGTATCTATCACCTATCATCATAAGACTTATGAAAGCTCTGTGCAGTCTTCATCTTCTCCTGGATGACTTGTACCTTCTTTGTAGTAGCCTGCACCAACTTAGGGACAATGAGCGTTGACTCTCCGGGGCTAGTCTAGCAAAGTGTCTACCTATAGGGTTACCCATTCAAGGCCTTAAATAGTACCATACCGATAGTGGAGTGGTATCTATTGTTTTATGTGAACTTCACCAAAGGTAGGTGATCCTCCCAACTACATCCAAAATCAAGGATGCAAGCATGTAGCATGTCCTCTAAGACATGAATGGTACACTATATCCATATGTTTTTTTGCAGGTGGAAAGCTTTGATCAAGCGTAGTTGAGTCCCAAATGCCTCCTGTAATCCCTTCCATAATTGGGATGTAAAGTATGAATCTTTATATGAGATTATCATAGATAGGAATCCATGGAGTAAAACTATCTCATGCATGTAGAGGCATCCCAAGCTCTCTACTGAAACCTATTCCTAAATCTCTAGTAAGTGGGATGACTTGGTGAGTCAGTCAATGATCACCCAGATGGTATCATGCCATATAGACATAAGTGGTAGACCTGTCCTAAAGTACATTGATATTCCATACCACTTCCACTCTGTCACCACAAGGGGATGAGTCAAATCCACTGGAACTTGGTGCTCGGCCTTCACTTGAAGACAAGTAAGGAATCTAGAGGTAAACTCTGCCACTTTATTCTCCATCCTCAGTTACCAAAACTAATGTTGGAGGTCTTGGTATATCTTCGACACACTTGGGTGTACCACCAAATGGGATGTATGGAAATACTTTAACATATCCTCCCATAACATCGCTGGTACAATTGTGCATCCTCTGAAAAGGATGATGTGCCCCCAACCTTTCGAATATCCATCAGGGGCATGCCCTGTAGACATCAAAGAACGTGTAGTCTCACAACTTACATCTCCGATATATGCTTCCCACATGTTCTATAAGATTTGAGGAGTAACCACCATCAACTAGAGGTAAGATGTTTCATCTCCATCCATGAAGGATATCTAAAGCGAGGCCAGTAGCTCTAAGGACTCATTCAGTAGCTGTGAACTTGATATCTGGCTGGGAGAATCTACCACCATGTTCTCCTTTACATAAGTATATACTATTTAGAATTCATAGTCCTAGAGGAACTATAACCAATATCGTTGTCTAGGGTTTAGATCCTTATGAGAAAATATATACCTGATACTTTTATGGCCTGAGTAGAAGATAAACCGCTCACCGATAAGGTAGTGTCGCCACATCTTTAATGAGAAGACTACCATTGTCAACTCCAGATCATGGGTCATGTAGTTCTTCTCATGTGGTATCAACATCTATGAACTATAAGTAATCATCGATTTCCCCTTCATTAGGACACAACCAATCCTGGTTCCTGATGCTTCGTAGAACACCACATACTCAACACCCTCCTCTAGAAATCTCAGGATAGCAGCGCTCATCAAACTCTGTCTCAGATGCTGAAAGCTCTCCTGGCACTTCTTTTTCCATAATAATGGTTTCCCCTTTCATGTCAAGGCTATCATGGATTTTATACTCTGGAAAAATAGGTTACAAACCTCTTATAGTACCCATCCAACCCAAGGAAACTCTGCACCTCTGTAACATTCTTGGGTGGCTTCCAAGCAAGAACTACCTCTATCTTTGTTAGATCTACTACAACTTTAGCCTCTGAAATGATGTGTCCAAAAAAGTGAACCTCTCATATCTAGAAATAACACTTCGAGAGATTCCAATAAAGCTAGTGCTCTTAAAGTAAGTCCAAGACCATCTTTAAGTGTATCAAGTGCTCCTCCTAAAATTCCGAGTACACCAGGATTTCATCAAAAAATACCACTACAAACCAGTCTAGGTAGGGCTGGAAGATCCTATTCATGAGTCCAATAAACACTATTAGGGAATTATTCATGAAAAATGACATCAGTAAGTACTCATAGTGGTCACAGTGATATCTGAAATCCATATTCGGGATGTCCTCATCCCGCACCCAAAGCTGATGATAGCCTAATCTAAGGTCTATCTTTGAGAACTATCTTGCTCCCTTAAACTCATTCAAGAGATCATCAATACTCAGTAGAGAATACTTGTTCTTCACAGTCACCTAATTTAGGTTCCAAAATTCCCCACATAACCTCAAGATCCCTTCTGGCTTATTGGAAAACAATACTAGGGATTCCCATGGTGAAACACAAGGTCTAACTAAGCCCTTACTCTATATGTCATCCAACTATACCCTCAATTCAAAAAGCTCTACGGGAGACATACGATATTCTGATATATATATTAGTTCTATCTTGGGGTACATGTCTACATAGATGTCTACCTTCCTATGAGGAGG
Source organism: Viscum album (assembly GCA_963277665.1). NCBI lineage: Eukaryota > Viridiplantae > Streptophyta > Magnoliopsida > Santalales > Viscaceae > Viscum > Viscum album. Next base: position 632,902,118 of record OY728146.1, on the reverse strand, counting down.
TAGTCCTAGAACATCTTCCAGAAATATTTACTCATACTCATCCACCACTGTAGGAAACTGAGGACTCATCTCATCCACTGCATTGAGGGTCACACTAGCCATCTAATGTGTGATCAGCTACACCCTCCTACATGCAAGTCCATCATATGCTTCTTGTGTCTCCCTTTCACCCACAAAGGAAAGCTTGGTCCCATCTCTGTGGACACACCGCACTGTGTGCCTAAAACAGTTGATCTAAGCATGAAATGTGGATAACCAGTCCATACCCAGAATGATATCATAAGAACTCAACACTAACACCATGATATCCCAACTGAAACTATCAACCCCAAGAGTAAGGTAAAAATGTCTAAAATAGTGTGTGATCACTAAATCTCCTTCTGTAAGAGTCTCTAAGCATAGGAACCGAGTCAACAGTTCCACCAGAATCTCCGTGTCTCGAACTAGGGTCTTGGCGAGAAAAGATTAACTAGAACCTATGTCTATCAAAACTATAACTAGGGTGGAAAAGACACAGATCATACCTCTAATCATCCTGGTAGTCTCGGAATCATAAGCCTCTATCACATGGAGCTGGCCTCGCCCCTTCCCACTCGCTCCTAGAGCTTGGGGTGGACCACCTAGGGGTGGTGGTGGTAGAACCTTGAACCTCCATCCAACTCCTACCGCTCATCCCACTACTCTTCCACGTCCACCACCTATAGGACCACCTTGTTTCAACCTATGATTCTTCCTCAGTGGTCCCTAAATCATCTCCTAGTCAGTAGTATGGCTGGTCAGAAAATATATTGCCCTATGTCCTTGACCATCACACAAGTAGCACAACCTTCCCTTCATCTAACTCGCTCTATCCCGAGAGGCACGCACCACTGACCTTGTATCCTAGGGAGATCCCATGGACTGCATGACCCACTTGGGTCCCTGTGTCATCTTTCATCTACGTGCTGCTGAAGAATCCATTACCTGTCACCTTGTGGAAGCTCCCACTGTTAGTGCCTTCTCCGCTAGAAGATATCTATCATTAGAGCTTGCTCCAACACCCCAACATGCATAAAGATTCTAAGGGATATCATTGACACCCTTATATCCTGGTATAGACCTTAATCAAAGGTACCTGCCCTAAATAATGGGTCCTACACCATGTCTGTAGAGTAGCGAGAAAGATCTGTGAATCTCACTGAGTACTCTACTACTAATTGGATGTCTTACTATAGATGTAGGATCTCCTGTATATGCACAGAGTGTAACGTTACTGGAAATAACTCTTCCCTAAAGATACACTCAAAATCTATCCAGGAGAGGTTTGCCTCCTCTTGCATTTGGATCATCAAGCTCCACCATCTCCCCACCGATCCCTATAGAAGAATCACGATTAGGATCACCATCTGGTCAAGATGCATCCTCACTAGGCAGAAAACATGCATCACTACCTCCAACTAGTCCTCAACTACCTGAGGATCCATCTCACCTCGGAACCTGGGAGGTCGCTACCTCTAGAACTCATGTAATGTACTAAGTCTGCGTGCTTCCTCTACCAGTATCACTGGTAAGAACTGCTTCTCTCAATGTGGTGGTATCGCTGGTACACCACCGAGAGGTGATATCTCTAGCAACAATCCATGCACTTATGCCTCCTCACTTGGTGGACCATCCTCATGGTCCTGCAATGGAATCCTGGTTGGCAGTCTCTATGGAGGTATCCTAAAATAAATCAAGATGTACCCCAATCAATAAAGTATACCTGGTGATATGACTCTCACTCAAGAAGGAAATGGTAACACACTCAATTACTATATGATGCATGAACCATTAATTTACCCTACAACTAGTGTTTTCATGTACATAGTCAAAAATCAGAATTCAAGGTCCTGGTGTATGAATATGTTGGCCGCCACACCAACATTAGGTTCCTTGGCCTGAAATATGAACTCAAAACACTTAAAACTATTTCCCAAAAACAAGAGTAAAACTGACCATCCTTTGATACCACTCTGTCACGACCCGCCCCCATGGCCCATGCCATGACTACCCCAAGCCTACCTCCCATAGGCTAGGGGATGGAGACTAGTGTCGAGTAGGAATTTCCTACAAAGGGGAGGAATTTTCCTATAAACCCCCCCACACACACACCTATCCCTAAGAAAATTACTGAAACTAAAAACACTAAGTAAACAGATATGCAACCCACTAAGAATAATATTACAAACTGAAATGTAAACAGGCCAGAATACAAGACCAACTAAAATAGAAAACTACAATCTCTTGGATATTAATTGCAGAAAACCCTACCTGAATGGTAGGTATAGTAAGTTCTCTGAATTTCACTGAAGGATTCCACATCTGTCAGGTCACCCTAAAGAACCAAATATCTCCGACCCACCAAGGACTCCGTCAAATATGTCGATCATCAACACAAGACAAGACACATTTTGGTGAAGCACATGAAGAGGTGAGTAAAACAATACTCATTAGGTACCCCAAACCATAAGGTAATTACAAAAATAAACCACAAGGAATCACAAAAAGTATACCACAAAGAAGATCACTAAGAAATACACCAAGTAGACTACCAAATAGGCACACAAAGTGAAACCTTTAAGAGGTATAATCAAGAGAGTCACTAGAGTTATCTCAAACCAAGTATAGGTCTATGGTACATAAATAATATTATTGTAAGAATCCACAGTACCCTCAAGTAGTAACATGCGGAGCATTGGTAACACATGGAGTTTGGGTAACACACAGAGTGTCAGTAACACCCAAAGTGTTGGTAACACACAAAGTTTAGATAACACACAGAGTGTCGGTAACACATGTAGTGTCGTCAAAGACTAGAGGAACCTCACCCTAGTGGTATAGGTGAGTACAGACTAAGTCTTGGTAAGACACAAAGTCTATATAAGACACATAGTCTGGTTAAGAAATGCGGTTTAGGTAAGACACCCATTCTAGGTAACCACATATCTTCTAGGTTGCAGCCAGCTGCAGGATTCCGTCCTTAGCATGATCGTTCCGAGATCTCCTCCTCTCCAGGACAATAGGCTATACAAAAATTCCCATGGAAACTCAGTTAGATTACCTCAAAATGACAACCTCATCTTAAGGGTCCCAATTCCTAAAACGACTCGTCAAAAGGACACATGGTTTCAGAGTTATGAGAATTTATGTAAAAAGGGACTGGTGGGGTCTGGGTCCAGTCTGACACGGTCAGACTGACCCTACTTGACCCGAACCGGGTCCTGCTCGACCCAACCCATTGGGTTTGGCCCAAACCTTCAGGTCCGACCCGACCTGCTGGGTCTAACCTGACCTGTCTGGTTAACCCGACCACCTGGGTCTGGCCTGGCTCGCTACTGGTTTGGCCCAAAAGTTCCAGCCTAGCCCACTCAAATAGGGGAAAATTTATCTATCTAGGACATGGAGTGTGTCATGTCCCTGCCTGGTCAATGTGGTCAACCACTTCATGCAACGTGGTCGGCCACTGTGTGAACTGCCCCATGACGGGCCACTGGACTGCTGCCCTTCGTCGCTTGATGTGACTTCGTGCCACGTCTGGTCAAGCTCGCAATTGGCCATTGAGTTGGTGGCCCCATATTCCACCCGTAGTCACTGTGCCGTAGGGTCCTCCACTGGTGTCCACCTACTATCGGGCGACCATGTCGCCGGTGGCCTCTTGCAGCTAGGAGACCATACTGCCGCACACCCCCACCGATGATCCTCCTTCCGCCGGTCGTCAAATACATTCCAATGATCCATTTTTCAAAACGGAATCATGTATGTGACCCTCGGGTTGTATTTTTCATCTAAATGGGATTGAACTCATCTTTATTTCACTTTGGGGGACCAATCACGTTTGGAACCTCCTGGAAACGCTCGACACGACCATGGGGGTCCGTCGGTGAAGAACGCAAGAATGAGGAAGGGAGATAAGCACAAGAACACCCTTAGAATGAGACTTGGCCTTATTCGTGTCGGACTTGGTCCATTCATGTAAGTGGAAATATAAAATAGGAACAAGAGAATATTTAATAAGATTCATCCCCTTTAATCCCAAATTTTTAACCATCCCATAAGAATGATCGAACCGCAGATCAAACTGTTTATGGGTTGGTCAACGTTCATTATTGGAAACAAGAATGGGGAAATAAATCATGAAGAAAAAATACCCCCTAATTGGAAAGAGGATCAGTTAGAGGTTATAATTCATTATTGAAGGTAATACTTCCACGAACTTCCTTGATCTTTTATTCTTTGGTGTTTGTTGTTTCCAATGAGAGTGCTTCCCCGAGTTCCAGAAAAAATATCCAACGTTATGAATTCTAACACTGGTACCTTGTCTTGATTAATGTAGGAAACATGTTAATGTGTTTCATCATAACTATTTCACTTTGAAACCACATCATCACACTGTTTCATTTATGAAAGGAAACAAGTGCCTCGTCACTGTGTCACAACATTGTTGTATTGTCACAAAACGTTAAAAGAAAAATAAAAGGAACTTTTTATGTTTTTTTTTATTCTTCTTTAAAATTTCTAAAAAATATTTTCCATAGTTGACTTGTGCCTTTCAAAGTTAGGTGCTTCCTAAGAAAAACCCACTACTCTGAACACAGTGATTCCCTCAAATTTAAAATCAAATCACTCGTTTAAAATTTAATAAAATTGAGCATGAATTCTATTTAATAATATACTTAAAAAAGTTTAAACATTTATTTTGGGCACCCTGGGTCTCAGAATCACATTCCGTCTCAGCACTTGGTCTCAAAAAAATCCAATATAATTTTCAAAAATTTTATATGGAAAATCTGGGACATTACAGAACCTCTATGATGAGATGAAAATTACACTTAGTCTAGTAAAATATCCAAAAATATTTCATGAACTTTCCATAGTTCCATAACTATTAGAAGACTCCACTCAATTAGATAAAACCAATTCTCAACCAACATCGATATCCCAAGTGAAAAGAAATGATAAAGTGAAAATCACAACCATTACAATTAATACAACTCTAAAACCATCTCTAGCATTTAAGTTTGTGAAATATCATGAACCAACTATTGAATTATAACAACAACAATGACATCCCCTTCAAGTTGTGGTAAAAGAGAGTAATCTCCCACTATATTAGAATCAAAACAATAAATTTTATTCCTTTTGGGATGTGTAGGTCCCTAGTTACTTCATTGTATCCATGAATAATGATTTTTTAAAATTAACGGAGACTAAAAGAACTAATCAGTTTGACCTTAGCGATCTCCCAAATTATTTTCCCTTACACTGAATATTGATTCAAATCATCTAGGAGTACTTTTTTAAAATAAATTATCTATAATATGGTTGATTCGAGATAAGTAAAATTAAGAAATCCACTAGAATAAGTGACATGTTTTTCTACCACTCTAGAAGAAGAAAGTGGATGTCAGGAAGTTTCAAGTAAAGGTTTATAGAATTTTAATAACTGGATGAATAGAAATATAGTCAATCAATCTCATCACATCCTCAAGGAACAACTAAACCATCCATTCATATATCTAGTTTCTTCTTCTATGATAAAACTAAATTCATTGAAACTAAAATATTTTAAGAGATGGTCTTTTAAAAGTTAGCATAACTGGAAAGACAAGAGTCGAGTATAGGAATATAAACATACATCAATTTCTAAGCTAGTCCTGAACCTCTTAGATTTTATGCCTATAGTACTGAGAGAATGAGAACTGCCCCACAAAACAAAACCCCCATAAGATAAAGAGCTATAATTTGGTTTTGATAATTCTATACATTTAAGATAATATTTTTATGATTAATATTCATATGAATCCAAGTTATTTATAATCAAATGAGGAGTTAGAGATAGAGGCCAAAGAAGCTAAAGGAATAGGAGAAGACACAGTCATGGTTGGGCTCAATATCTTAGTTCCATTCCCACCAAATCTATATACATAATTGATACCTATATACAAACACTTTAACAATCACAAAAGAAACATGGAGATACCCCCATCATATTTCAAGAGTTATACAAACCTAATTATTTTAATGAATGGCTGACAGGTGTGAAACTATCCAATCAGCTCAGATGAGTGGGTAGACCAAGTTGAATCTATCCATCATTGACTAATGTGACTTCAACTTCTGGTCAAGTTCTTACCCTGTCTGCCTCAAAAAGTTCATCCCTAAGGTATATTCTAAGGAGAAAACATAACCCCACATTGGGTAGTATAGACATATGGATAAAAAATTTGACATCATGAAGCATCTGGTTATGGTTCCATCCAATATTTTAATCCTAGTAACCCTTAATTTATCAAAAGATCTTTGAGAAGAACTTATAGGGGCCCTTTTAAGTCCTCAAGATTTCCAAGTTAAGGTCATTGTCACTGATGTGTATCATGCAGAGACCAATGTCACATAATATCACACAATTATCTATTTCACATATTAAGATAGATAAACTATTGTTAAGGGGAACATCATTACCTTGTATGTATCTAGAAAACTAGATGAAATTGAAATCTAATGAGTTTTCATTGATAATGAATCACAAATTAACCCTATTCCAGTTCAGATGCTTCTTCAGTTAGGTTACAGTGAAGCTAATTTTCTCCCCTTTACTTTAAAACTTCAAGGTTATGAAAAAAGGGAGCATAAAGATCTTTGATAAATCATGCTCAAAGACCAATTTTGGGACCTCATATCAAACTCTAAATTCTTGGTTATTCTTTAGGATTCAAATTTCAATGTTCTATTAGGGGAACCTTGGTTTCAACAACACATGGAAGTTCCCTCATCACACCATCAATGTCTCAAATATTATATGGATTGAAAAATAGATACACTAAAAAATTAAATGGCTCTATTTGAATCCTCTGAGTCTCAGTACATTGGCATAGGGTTTTACTAAAGAAAATGAAAATAACCCATGATTGAGGATATCACTCAGGTTACTACTTCAAATGGTTTGGAAATGAATATAACCGAGCCATTTAAATATCTTGGTGATGAATATGTATTTCACATTAATCAAGAAAAAGTGAAAATTTAGGATTTGGGTATATATTCATTATTTTTCATGATATTAGTCACATTAACCAAACCTGATAATATGGAAGAAGTTTTTGATTCTCACAACAATGGAAACACCCTAAGTGAAAATACCATCAATTTATCCCCAAAATCTCAGAATATCACTACATGATTAGTTGAATCATAAGAGACTCTCATATCACAAATATAGAGTGATAACACCCCTACTTAATCTTCAAAATGTCTAGATATTGATGCCTCTTCTATCTCTGAAGATACCCTATCGCCATCCATTTCACCTGAGATTAATGTATAAGATTTCAAATATTCCCCTCCTGCATTTGAGGAGGGTTTCCCCACCAATATTGATGATCTAAAACAAATAAATCTGGGTATAGATGAATATCTATGACCGACATTGATCAGAACTTCTACGTATTATGAATAAAAATATGTGTATAACTCTTAAACTTGGAATTACATACAAATTTTGGGCCTTGATCCCAAAGTATCCACCCACCACTTAGTTTCTATAATATCTTCATGGTTACAGGAATGAATCCATAAGAATATATCTCACTCATGCTTCTAATATTGATAAGATTTTCAAATAAAAATTAATTCAAGAGGTTCAATATCCAAACTAGATTATCAAAATTATCCCAGTCCAAAAGAAGAATGTGTAGATCAGAGTTTTCATTAGCTTCATATATATCAACTAGTATTTTCTGAAATATGATTTCCAATTTTCAATTATATAAATTATTATTGATGAAACTACTAGTTATCAAGCCCTTTCCTTCATGGATTTATATTCAGGATACGACCAAATATAAATGGATCCTGAATATGAAAATTTCCAATGCTTTTAGGGAACCCAAAGGAAGATACTTCTACTAAGTGATTCATTTCAGTTTAAAGAAAAATGGAGTTGTATATCAATGCACCCTACATCATATTTTTAATCCCTTCTTGGGGAAAACCAGTGAATTTTATACTGAAAATTTGGTAGTAAAATCCCAATAATTTTCTAACTATATTTCTAATCTTGAAACTATTTTCAACAAACTAAGGTAGTATATATTTAAGAACCCATTAAAATGTTCCTTTTTGACTACCTTAGGAATTTTACTATACTTCGTAGTACTCCATCATGGAATTGAGTTCGATATTGAGAAAAGCAAGGTTATCCTTGGCATTCTACCTCTTAAAAACATCAAATATCTAAGAAGACTTATGGGATTCCTTTCTTATATATAAAAATTCATAATGAATCTCATAAGAAAGTTTCTACACTTCACTAAATTGATGAATATTGGATCCAATTATCGGTGGATTGATGATTATCATGAATATTTTGAAAATCTCAACCAATACCTTTTGAGCCTATTGGTTCTAATATACCCCATTAAAGGAAATCCATTCATTTTATATGTGACAGCCTTAGAGAAATCAATAAGTAATTTTCTTACAAATAAAAATTAAAATGGATATTTAAATAGTCTTTATTATCTCAAAAAAACCATTCTTAATACTGAGGCTTGATATTCAGATATTAGTAAGAATTTCTTTAAGCTAATTTTCATGCTCTGGAAACTGAGGCACTGCTTACAACAACATAAGGTCCACTTGGTCTTTCATAATGACCCACTACAATATATCCTCAATCACCCCATGTTAACTATACATTTGGAATTATGAACATTCATCTTTTTGTAGTTTTAAATTTTATTTATAATGCAAATGGTGATAAAAGGATAGACATTGGAATATTTGTTGTTAGAGAATCCTTCTACAGAAAAAAAACCATTGGATATTGAGTTTCCTAATAAAGAAGTATCATATGTTTAATAATAACCCTAGAAATGGGATATGTACTTTAATGGGATTCCATAATCCTAGCCGAGAAAATAATGTAAGACACAAAACTCAACAAAGTTGGTTTGGGTATCATCCTTATCTCTCCATCAAATACTGTTTTTCCTTATTCATTCTTTTTATTAGAAATATTCACCAATAATGAGATAGAATACCTAGACCTCATTATAGGCTTGTATTTAGTGCTATAAAAACCAGTAACCCACCTAAAAGTCAAAGGTGATTCAGTGTTGTTAATCAAGAAAATTAATGGTGTGTATTCCATAAAAAAGAGTTTATTCTGTTTCTCGATTATTTATAAGGATTGGTGAAAGAATTTTCCTTAGAGACAACATTGATCCATGTATTTTTTTCAAATAATTCTTGGGTATATGCGTTTCCCAATGAAGGTACATCCTTGGAAGATCCAAATTGAGATGAAATGATATCCAACATTGCAAATTGTAGGGTAGTTCCACCATTCATTATAAACAACCTAGAAGAGATCAACGAGATTAATTATACCCTTGAACAAGATTATTTTTTGAACAATAGATGTACCCAATATTTTAATACCTCCAAAAATGATTTTTTGTTGTACAAAGCATGAAAATATAAATTTTGATGATAGGCTGTCAACTTTACCCGTTATGATGACCTGAATTCTCAAAAAATTCTCTATAAAAGAGGCTTTGAAAAAATTGTCCTTAGATTCATTGAAGGAGGGGAAACTCTCATTGTCATGAAGAAAGTCCATGAAAGTTCTGATGGTTCTCACTATCCAAGGAACAATATTTCCTATTAGGTCATGAGGTTGTGGTATTTATAGACTTCAATGACATAGGATTGTATAGTGATCATGGAGAGATTTCATTACTATCTGATACATGCCAACTTTATTCGTCAACCCCCAAAATTTTTACACAATGTAAAATATTCATAGTTGTTTGTTATCTAGGGAATATATTTAATGGATCCATATCCCCCAAAAACTACTATAAATTCAAGTATATCCTTACTACCACTGACTTCTTCACCATGTGGGATGAGGCTATATCCCTCAAAGAAGTTGGGAAAAATGATACCGTCAGTTTTTTTAAGAAAAGAGTTATTACCATATTTGGCTCCCCTTATACAATATTGAAAGATAAAATCACTAAATTCTACTCTTTAAAGCTAAAAAGGATGTACCAACAATACAATATTCAGTATAACTATTCATCCCACTTCCATGTAGTAGAAAATGTGAAGATAGAGGCTTTCAACAAAACCATATCCAACATACTCCATTAAATGTTGGGCATACATGAAATATTATCCTAAAAATCTTATGTATGATTTTTGGAATTACCAAACCAAAAATTGTATGACTACACAAGAAACACCATATTCACTTTTATATGGTATAAATATGGATGTACCCATCTAGGTTCAATTAACTTTACTCCACATTTCATTTTTTGATAAATTTTCAATGGATGAGAAATCTATGAAGTAACTAGATGAGTTATAATGGCTCTATGAGAAAAGTTTGTATACCCTATAAACTTGGAAGTTCATAAAAATTGAGTAGCACAAGACTTTAATAAAAAATTCCAACTTAAATCATTTTTCTAAGGAGAATTTGTATTAGTGCTTAGAGCCCCATAGATACCTAGGAAGAAGCCTCCAAAACTTGAACCAAAGTGGGGAAGACCCTATATCATGCACAAGTTATACTCAAATGGATCCTGTTATTTGATCATAAAGGATGGTGAACATATCATAACCCCTATTAATGAAAGGTTTCATAAGAAATAATTTTCATAATTTCTACATGAATGCTAGTCTAAGCTACATGAATTTAAACTTACCATCACAAATCCTGATGGAGAGGCTTTGAACTACATAAAACCCTATACCCACAACATCATGTTAAAATGTGTTGCCAATGTACTTGACATATGATGATAAATTGGATGATTATAGTCCCAACTACATGAAATTAAATTTTAATGTATAAGTCTATCATGAACTACTCTAAACTGATCTGGGTGACCTATTCCCTGTGGACTCTTTCTACCCTACATGAGAGTTCAATCCATGTAGAATTATTTAGTACACAACCCACATGTGCCTAAAAGCATTAACAACCATTACACCATGGACCCAACCAACATACTCTTAATCAAAATATGAGCATGATTCCCTCATGAATACGAGATGGATATGTGAAATAGATTTTGATGCAGGATCTATCATTTATATACCCATGCTCAGAATAAGATGCCCTTTCTCCTTCATACGAGTTAGATATATGTAGGGGACCTTTTATTTCCAAGAAATACATACATACTGATTCTTTTTCCAGTAAGATACATTGTGACGATGATATTTCATATCCTATGACTAGCTACAGAATAAAAAAATATCTCCTCCCTATATATGAGCCAGATCAGTACGGGGAGTTACTTGTGATAACTATATATGGATTTATTCTCATTCCAATGAGATACATAGTGACACCTAGATACCTTTTCCTAGGCCTATATGAAAACAAAATTAAATACCCCTTTCCCTGCATATAATCTTGATCTTTGTAAATAAATCCTTAAGAGAGCCACATGGATTTTAATCCCTGCCTCTAGATAAGACCACAATCACCCATTCATGGAAATATCAAGTCTAAATTCCCCCATCATGGTTTTTAAACATCTTATCTTCATAAAACATACTTTATGTATTAAGAAACTTGGATCACCAAAAACCATCCTTGGATTTCACTATAAAGATCATCTAATTACAAAGGAAACTTCCATTTTGAATATTCATAATATGAACTGGATATGAATATTCATATTCACCTCTGACATGGACTATAAACCATAGGCATCTACATCTTGAGGAGAAAATCCCCTTATCTTAATAGGCCCTGAAAGCACTGTGGTGAAACCCACTTTTTGAATGTGGTTATTGATCATCGCATGAATAATTTTTCCATGACACCACTTCAGATATTAGAGACATAAGTTATGATTTTTAATGTATTCCCCATGTTCAAAAAACATTGGAGCATTCTTGTCCCATAATCCCCAATTCAAGTCATTATTCCCCTCTCATTGGTCTGAGCACTATGATCTTAAACTGTGTGTATGACTTTATGAGAATAGTTCTATAAAACACCTTCCCACCTTATATAGGTTCTATATACCCAAATATATAATTATCAAGGTGTTTGAATCCCCCTTGAATAACCATTTTTAATAAATTCAATTCATGAACAAAATTCGTAAATCCTCAAAAATCTTCACAGCTATTGGTGATAAGCATATATGACCCCAAGGGACACCTTTTTCTGACTTTGTATATTTTACCCCCAAACATGGTGAAATGCATGGACGATTGTCTCCTATCAACTGGTCAAAGTTCCGGTGCTCTACTAATGTGTATAGAAACACTCGGGTCGAATCCTCGTCGATGATACTTTGTAATAGTTGTTTGTTTTTAGTTGATTGTATTTTGATTAGGGGGGTTTGTTTGCAGATCTTAATTGAAATGATTGATTGACTATAATTGATTTAACAAATTGATAAATATTGGGGTGAGTTCATCATTAGGTATTTAATCTTGTGATATCCTTGAGCTTTGCTTTATATTGCATTAAATTAACACCCATGTCACAAGATGACGTTGATTAGAATTACTAAGTGTTAAGGCTTTAATCCAAACCTTAACTTAACTTAGTGTTCTAATATCAATCAGATATTTTTGATGGTAGTGTATTTATGGTTCCAATAATCCATGGAAACCACACGTTAAACAAAACAAGTCATTAATCCATGACATGTTAAGTCCAACATACACAATGTTAAATTAAAGAATATTCATCGAGCAAATAATCTCAAGCACTTAACATACCTAAATTTTGAATCACCCAAATAATATATTTACTCATCCATTTATATTAATATTAATCTGGTTTATATATTTATGACGATGAATTAACAAGAGAAGAAAAAGAAAGGGATTAGAAAAGAGTGGTACGTCGAACACACACACACGGACAATGATGATAATTAAAAATGGATTTTCGATTGAATGAGGAAGAAAAAGAAGGGAAGGGGATTAAACTGAATTTAAACTATTTTAAGAACATTAATATTAAAATACAGAGGGTGGATGAGAATAAGAGATATTGAAGAAGAAATTTTCATTAAAATAGAATTACAAAACACAAACTTACAAGTTTACAAATGAAGAACAACACAAAAGTGAAAGGAAACAAAGAGAGGAGGAATGGTATCTCAAGTAAAAACTTGAGTATGTAAGGTCCTAAAAATACCTTGGAAAGGATTTGGTCTTTCCAATATGTTCTCCTCTCTTCTGAAATTCCAACCCCTTTGAAGGAGAGGAGGGGGATGCATTTATAGCCCAAGGAAGTGGGTTGTTTTCATTCCCAATCTCTTTCTCCATTTTCATTGACAAGTTGTCTATTCAGACAGCCGAATCTAGAAAAATCACCTTATTAAAAGTTTTATATAATAAAGTTGGTCGGCCTATCTCAAAATTTGGAGTCATTTGGACCTATGTAGCCAAAGTTATGGCCGGTTGATTAAAAAATTTTAATCTGTCTATTTCAATCTAGTCTTTTTGAAGTCCAAAATGTGAAAGGGTTGTTGAATAGGAATATGACTTAAAAACTGAATAATTTCTTCAAAAAAGTCATCCTCCTATATCTCCTCTTTCACACTGAAAAACCTTAGCTCAAAATGATATCTATATCAGGATCCTTGTCATCAACACTGTACTGATTTTAATTCCCGACCAGAATGGTGGGCTTGACTTCAAAGAATCATTTGGGCCCCTTGTATTTAGAGTTGGGTCTTGAAATTTTTATACAATACTCCTTTAATTATACCCCGAACGTTGGAGGAGAATAAAGGAATTTGGACTTCGTGATTGAGCCCATAATTTAAATCTTCATGGCTGGTCCAGTTTCTTCACAGATTATGTAGGCCTTCTTGTGTGGTCCATATGGTCTTTAAAATGAAATAATTGACCCATGATCCCTTCTAATGAAATGTTTTATATTTCATTATGAATCCTAAAAAAGATGAACCACGCAATTTGGATCAGTAGGGTGATAGTTATAAATAAAATAGTAAACTGACTCCATTGGACTACTTCTAAAAATGCTCAAAAATTATACTTAGTATTAAAATATTAATTTTTCACACACATTATACACATTTCATATAAAATTAGTAAAGGTAGTATATAATAAGTCATGAAAATATTAATAAAATCACATGGATCTGTATATGTTCCCCTAACATGGATTTCCAACCAAAGGCATCCAATAATTGAGGAAAATGTCTTCTAATCCTCGTATACCCTAAAACCATTATAGTGAAGTCCATCTCTCAAATATGGTCTGTAGTCATTCTCAGTATACACGTCCCATTATATCACTCCAGATTTAAAATCCTTGAGTTGTGATTTATCCAATACATAATCCAACTATTCAAGTAGATTTACCATCCTCAATATTACACACTTGTGTGTCATACCCATTTCCAAGATAGATCCATTGATCAAATCTATATGACCTAAAAATGAAGTAACCATTGGCCAAAGATGTTGGACCTTAAACATCAGATATATTATTTTAACTTGTATAACCTTAAACTACCTAAGAAAATAGACATAAGAATCAATAAAATGAAAACTCAAAAAGAGAATTATAGAAAAAAATTCTAGTCTCTGCTTTCTAGACATGCACTTTCCATGGTCTAGGAAAAATCAACCACTTGAAATTTAAAAGGTACAACAAATTTTAGGTCAAAAAACCAAAAAGGGATGCCTAAGAAAAATCCAAGTCTTTTACACTATATTTTTTATATTATACTTAGGAAAAATTTAGTTTAATGAAATAAAATATGAAAATTTTGTGATCCACACCATATGTCCCCAACAACAGTCAAGCTATGTTCAATAGGCCCCCGACCTAGGAAAAATTTAGAGAATTCCCATTAACATGATAACCCATATTATCCCTTTTATTCAAAAAATTCATCATTATTCCTAGTGGACCATATTTAATGTATCGATTATGGTATTTACACCTATATCCATCCATGACCATGCTCAGGAGGAATCCGTCTAACATGTGAATTTGAGAATTATGGATGAAGCTTGAGTAGGGAAATGAATAGTTGTAAAAAATGAATGATTCTTTTTATTTATCAAAAAAATAATGAGAGGAGCTTCTAAAAACTGGATTCTATATTTTTAGGGAAAAAATGAATCCAATGAAAATTTATAAGTCAGGAACTGATTTTCTAGATTCCATAGGTTATTTAATTCCTAATGAGATGTATCAATCAATTATTGAAGGAGTGTTCACTATGTATCTTTAGACTAAGCCAAATAATTTATTTCTCCCACTTAATTAGAAAACTCATATCTCCTTCTCCATATGAACTTAAACTAAGTCATTTATTATGATAGTTGGGACCTTTTATTAATAATTATGGACTTATATTGATTTAGTTCTATACTCAAGGAAGATACCTTCTCCTAGAATCCTGATTCCACAATAGTTTGTTGAGTCAAATCCTACGTAATTTCCTTTTCAAGTTTGTTTTGGCAATTCATGCTTTCAAACTTCTCAAGATTTTTATCTTGACTAATTAGCCACTCATGGAAAATAATCATCTAATGGATAATATAATATAGCCTCCAATAATCAAAGCCACATGTTCCAAGACCTTTTAATAGTTTATTGAGACAACCAAACTTGCTCTTCATTTTGATAATAGGGGTCTGATTGATAAAAAGTACAAATTTTTCCATACTCATTCATGAGATGATCAGTTCATAGAGGTGGCCCCAAAATTAGGAATGTCATGATCCCTGGGATCTAGAATGTATTCTGTAATATAGTCATACACTGTGTCTCCCCATGTCATCGACAAGGAGTTGAGGGGTATAATTGAAGATTCTCTATCAAGAGGTACTTAACCCATAGAGGCTCGAATGAAACTAGTGTTAAGAATTTTAGTGGTTATATATATCTCTAAATATGTTTTTCCCATGAATTGAACCACAAGAATAAAAAATTATACGACTATATCAAAGAGAAAGGACCTTTTATTCATTATATGAGGAACCCAGCTCAACTATGTCAACATCTTGTGATGTTTCTTCTTGGGTTTCCTCTCTAATTGGAAATGTTGGTCCACATATTTATTTATTGAATCCCATTAAATCCATGTTATGATAAAATTAATCCGTGATTGAGTATAATATAGGGATAGGATAATTGATGCCTCAACTGATGGCATTGTAATCAATATATTGACATCATTCTGCATCAACATTAGTCAAAATTGACGTTGGATCATAGGGTGTTTCTCAATGCATTCCTGATAGAAAGGAGATCTTCTCACCTCCTAAATGAATCAAAACAAGTGACCAAACCTAGATTCCATGTAGGGTTTAAAAATTTGTACACCATCAAACCTCACTATGAGAACCCCCTTCTATAGTGAAATATGGTATTATCAGGTGATAACTGAGTCATTAACACTAGCCACTAATGTGCCGATGGGAGTCTTGTAAGGTGTGAAGGAAAACAAGGAATAATATCCTAGAAGATGATTCAGAGCATTTGTATCCATTTTATTGTCTGAACACCCACAAATATAGACTTGTGAGCAAGTTTAGGAGCCAAGATTTTGTGTCTTGGTTCATAACCGTCAATATACACTACTACACAGGCATGTTGGATCATGATTTAGCTTTTGTGAGGATTTTCACCCAACTAAACTTGAACCAAAACTTGATAAATATTTTACAAATTGAGAACAATAGGTCTCACTAGTATTCCATATTCCAATTGAGATTTCATTATTAAAGTGTTTTCCCTTTCCTTGGTATGTACGTCTCGAGCAGGTAATAGCCATTTGCTGAGAAACATGGCTAATAGTCCCGCCAGTTTAAGATCTGAGATTAAATCTAGTCTAATTTGATGAAATCAAGTTGTATATTTAGAATCATTGATGATGGACCAATAATTATTCTAAGAACTACCAACTTATTTGGTAGGGAAGTTCCTCATCCTTCTCTCTCTAGGCCTCAATCTGTGAGGGAAATAAATTTTAATCCATGTACTAAAAGAAACATTAATAGAGGGATGGGTTTCCTTATTTATCTCCCTTTCAAAAAATTCTACTAAATCCCTCACCAGAATAGGAATTATCTTGATATATTCACAAGATCTACGAGAAGGAATGAATTCATCATACATTTCCCCCTGGATGGGGCTTCCCCTAATTTCATGGAAATACTAGAGGCCAATTCCAATCTCCCTATGAAGTAGATGAAATGTGTTAGTCTCAAAACACCACCAAATAACCAGATTAGAGATAAGATATCAATAATGATAGATAGATAACTATGAATTACAAATATCCTCATAAATAATGACAACCCACAAATGAGCCTCTTATGCGATACAACTTTGGTTCACCTAATAAGGCCATGCCCATTACTTGGAGAAGTTACCTATAAGATGAAGGTAACAATGAAGAATCCATCCCATTATCTGACTCTTCATGGAGGTTTTTTTAAATTTTAATTAAAAATTGAATTTATATTTCATTGATTCTAGATAATGGACCAAATGATACAAAATTTTTCTATTATATTCATGGATGACATTCTTGTTGAGAGAAATATTCTCTCTAGTGGTACCCTGAGTTGACAAGATTTGAATGCCAGAGAAGTATATTTTAGGAAGTTGGGGATCGATCAAAAGTTTTAATCCATATAAGGGAATTCTATTCAATGATGGATAATTGATAATGATAAAATTGGGAAGTATTTAAAGATTTCAATGGCGTAAGATGATTATGTTTAATGAGTTCTTTTCAAAATCCATGATCATTTCTTCAATACGAGTAGAAAATTTGGAATATGAGACAATGTTTGAAGAGATATCCATTTTAAACCTACAAAGTGTTCTAAAAAACATGTTATCATAAAAAAATAGGAAATTTTAAGGGGAACCCCCAAATGTGGATGAACTATTTGTGAAGAAAACTAGATTTTTTTTTGACAAAGTAATTTTTTTCCTAGATGACTTCACTAGGATGACCTCACTCAACCCCTAATAGGGTAGCCTCACTAAGACACCCTCAATAGGGTGTCCCTATTAAGTCCCCCTTGGTATTTTGGACCCACTAAGGGAAAAGGAACTAGTGCTCACCTTGGGGTAGTGATGAAAATAAGTGGAATAGAGGAAAAGGATCGCATGCTACGATGTTGGGAGGGACTGACCCGATTTATAAGAAATACATTCACCCACATTATCCCTTTAAAAATGTCTCACTTAACATAGGCAGATCATCCAACTCAAACTATCCATCAAAAATCACCCCAATCACCTTATCAAGAAGTCTTTGGATTATCTAATTTTTGTTCTAGGTGAAGGGGTGACCTCATAATTTGACCCTCTTTTTTCCTCTCAAATCCCATTCTGAGTGGGGGGGGGGAGTATTATTTGGAAATACATTTTGAATACCAAGGAAAAAATAAATAGAATTATTAGGGTCTTCTATGGTCCCTATGCATGCCTCACTTTGGTCCTCTATTATTTTTAGGCCTGCCTCACCCAGGTCTCTTATGGTCACCCATCCTAGCATGCTTAGAACCCCATAAGTCACCCAAATAGTCTCTCCCATCTCACTTATTCACACCACATTACTTGATTAAACCTACTTTACTCAGTCCCCTATTCTTTTCTATAAATAGACCCCCTTATCTCTTATATATAAAATGAGTTTCCTACTTTTGGATGAGAGAAAGATTCCTAGAGATGACTCACTCAGGCCTTTATCACTTCTTCTAGGTAGCCCACAACACTCCATCACTTTGGAGAATTAAGTTAATTATGAGTAAGGTGTTATCTAAAGTCATCACCTAGGAAACTAACTATCTGGGGTCCCTCACTTGGGTGACCAACCACCTGAGGATGGTCACTTGGGAGATCATATTCCCAGGGTTTCCCACCTAAGAAAACATCCACCCAGGTCTTCCCAACCATGTGACCATTCACCTAGGTATTACCACCTATGATATCATCCAACTATGTTTTTTTATTCCTTTTAATTCCATAATCCTTTTCTATAATATTCTATTTGAGAATGATTTCATCAAGATCTCCCCTACAAACACCTAATTTGTATGGCCAAGGTATGGGCCACACCATTGTTCCCCCCTTTCGATCATGTATTCCATTAGTAAAAGATTTCCCCCACTTATCCTCCCTAAACGAAGAGGTTTTCAAAATGATTGAAATCATTTATCCCCTTAGTAATGAGGACCAAAATTTTGGATGAAGAATTGGGGATCATTATAGTTCAAGTAACAAAATTTACTTCCCATATGATTCCTAAAATGTGAAGTTGCATAGGCATCATCCATTCTTGGTGTTTTATAATCAAGGGATATGTAAACCCAAATTTAGGGTTTAAAAATAGATAATAATATAGGAATGGAAACCCCTACTAGGGTAATATCCTAGTATTTCTTATTGGATATCTCTTTATAGCCCATCCATTATCCACTAGTGGGTGGGGAGAAGATTCTATTGGGAAACCCTTATAGATTAAGCTCGTATCATTTCTTGAAAGATGTTATACCCCTTATAAGTTCCATACCCATTCCCTCTTACATTAATATATGAGGAAGTAAATTTGGTTATAGGATTCCTATTTTGGTGTAAATCCCATCTAAGCATAATTATGTGAAGTGATTGATCATTCAGTGACCCTTATTTACTACACCGATCATGATTCACATGGCATAGGGAATAAAGTTGATCAGGCCATTAACATAATTATAATTCCTCCATCATATTCCTCTAGATATGTGTAATACCCATACTATATTTTAGGGAAACCAAAACATGTAATCCCCACTCAAATATAGTGTCACACTCTAATACAATTCATATAATCCTCCCTTATCTCTTGTTTCTCATACTGAGAATGAATCACATGGGATTAGAGATCAGAGTTGATCAATCCATTTGTGTGACACATACATAATAGGTATCCTCCTCAGGGATAAGCCCAAAATGTATTATATTATTCATAGAGGTCCATATTCTTTGATATACACTCCTTCAAAATGACACATTCTCAATGAAGAAACTATGGGCCCCATTCATAGGTGTAACCCCAAACTCCCATAGACCTATGTGGGAATTGATTCTTTCTCGGTGAGATATATAGGATGAATCCTTGAGGTTAAAAACAAACTTCACCAACCCTATTACCATCTCTTTCAAGCTATATTCTTGATCAGATTATACCCTATCTAGAGGGACACACTCCTTCTAGGTTATATAATCTCAACCTCATGAGGCCATATTCCTAGTGTAATTTGTCTTTACAAGGACACATTCCTTGTAAGATCAATCCAATATCATAGGACTATATTTCCTTTGATTCCAAAAAAAAGTGAAACTCACGTGTAAGTCTCAACCCAACCATTTATAGGCACCTTCCATCTAGTTGTACATACCGTATAATGTTAAATTTCATGGTTCAGTCCTTGTCACCTAAACTTAAAATGTATGATGTGTCCCATTAAGAGGAACTGAACTACATGTGTTATGATTCCTTTCGAAAGGATATATAGGAAGCCCCATAATGGGACCAATCCAAAATAACAATCTATGCCTTCCAGGAAGACTATAAATTTTAAAGTTTCTAACTCTATGGATTTCAACCATAGTTCCTTAAAAATAGACATCACTAAGTAATAAAAAAATAAGATAGAGAATCTATGATACATAAAGATGGTTCATTTCGGTCGAAATGGCCCTAAGGCCTTAATTTTTTATTATTTTTGATAATACACCTTTCAAGGGGTGAGGTTAAACCCTTACAAATCCCGAAGGATCAGAGAAAATTATATGACTCGTAGGTCTTAGAGGGAATCACCAAGACAAGACAACTTGGAACTGCTCCTCCCCACCATATTTCATAATATCAGCACTCCACCTTCACGAGGCTGGTCAGCTAGCTGTCCTATGCAAGGTTTCATAGGCCTGGTACTAATGGAAAATCCATATCCTCTCATTCTTCAAATTCTGGTTAGCTCTACTCTAGTGAATGTGGCTTCCCTGATCCTCATCTGAAGCCTTATCCCTTATATTCTTATTGGTACATCGTCATCATGTGGCCCAAAGGTTATGGGGTGGCCCTAAGGCCTTAAGGTGTCCCAAAGGCCTTGAGAAAAAACTGGTCTGAAGGCCTTGGGTGGATCGAAAGCCTTGCAGGATCCGAGGACCAAACCAGTGGCCCAGAGGGCCAGATGGATGAATAGTTCTGGCTGCTATAGTATCGAATAGTGCCTGCTATAGTAATTGCTACAGTATACTATAGTACCCCTGGAAATATTTCTCCACCTAGATTTGATCCCAGGTCTCTTGGATGCACTTGTCGAGTCCTCACCAACCGAGATGAGGCTCATGTGAAAAGATGGTTCATTTCGATGCATGCTAATAACTTATTACTAATATAGGGGTAACCAATACCCTACTAGGATTTGGTAAGGATTCAACAACATCACTTAAATCTATATGATAGTCTCAAAGTAGGTAATAACTTCCCCCCAATAGGGTGTGATGATCTTGACCTCACATCCTCTAAAAAATGTGAGTTTCGAAGAATCTTTAGAAAAATACCCTAGTGAACACCTACCTTTAGAAAGTAGGGCTAGAGATTATCATCGATACAAAATATGTTTAGTATTTTTGGTTCCATGAATAAAACCCATTGGAAATTGTCTGAAGGATGTGAGTAATTACCCATAATCAAATAACCAAAATCTCCTTCAGGAATAAAAGACATGGAATAGATTGATGTTATGAATATTGGACTAAAAAAGAGTAATAACTAAATATATCTAGTGAATGGGATATCACTACAATTTACAGATCATTTAATATGATTAAAAGCGTGGACAATGATAAATACTGTGTTGAGGAGATGATTATAGGTGTAAACAATGATAAATTTAATATTTATTAATTGATAATGATAGTTAAATATGAACTTCATGATGATCTAAATATTCTATAGAAGTCAATGATCTTTGAAAAAATTTCATTGTATGATGGTTGTACTAAATACACAACATTGTTGGCCATACTGAAACTATATAATATAAAATCTAGAAATAGATGGAGTGAAACTATCACTACTGCACTACTTTCTTTGTTGAATGATATTATATCAGATGATAATGATATTCCTTTCTATATATAATATGGTAAATGAATTCTATGTTCAATAGGACTATATAATGTTTTTAATAGAGAATTAATCACTTAAAAATTCCCAAAGTGTGGTGTGTCTTGATATAAAAAAGGTGAATCAAGTTTCTAAAAAGTTTTATGGTGTTTTCCAATTATTCCAAGGTTTAGTTGGTTATATGAAAGTGAGGATAACACAAAGAAATTAACAATGAATACATATAAAAGAAATCAAGATTAAAAGATTAATTTCCCAGAAAACTCTCCTCAATGGAATAAAATTGATCATGAGTATCCTGAATTTGGAAATGATCTAAGAAACCTTCATCTTATGCTATCTAAAAATGGAGTGAATCCTTTTGGTGTACAAAGTAGTTCTAACATTACATGATTGGTTATGTTTGTAAATTATAACTTTATATCATGGTTATGCTTGAAATGAAAATACATTATGTTGTATCTACTTATATCATAACCAAAATAATTGGGTAATGATATCAACATTTATTTGGATCCATTGATTGAAGATATGAAATTAATGTGGTGTTCAGGTGTTACATTGTTTGATACTTATAGAAATGAATATTTCATAATGAGAGTCATGTTTTATGGGATGATAAATGAATTTAATTCTTATAGAAATTTGATAGGATATAACATTATAGGAACTCAAGGGTGTCTCATTTGTGAACAAGGTACACATTCAATTAGGTTAAAACATTCCTAAAATACTATGTTTCTAGGAAATTAAAAATTTATACCTAAATATTACAAATACCAACCATATATGACATAATTTTATAGTAATTCCGAAGAAGGTACAACACCATCTCCACTAACAAGTGATCAAATCCTTGAGAAATTAAAGGATATGGTCATTAATTTTGGTAAACCTTATTAAAAAAACCATATAAAATATAGTTGAAAAATGATCATTTTTTTAATTAACTTACTATAATTTCTTTTTGGTTATAAATTTTCATGGTTTCATGTATGTAGAAAAAAATTTATGTGATAGTGTCATTGGAATGTTACTAAATTCACTTGGAAAAACAAATGATGACCTTAAGTCTGTTGGAGTTGGTGGCCTAGAACCAACTAATTTGTACTTTATTCATTAATAAATACCTTATCAGATCTTGATTGTTATTCTGCATGATAATGCATGTGATAATGTCCAAAGGATAGTTGTTGCATTAAAGGGTCATAGCGGATCCCTGCTATGATGAGAAGACGGAAGTGCCATAACACTGTTCTTGAACATATATTCTATGTCTGGATGATGTTATTTGAAGGAAAAAAATAATACAGGCCATTAGGGGTGAGGACTCATAAAACCTTAAGGAATATTCTCATGGTGTATGCCCTTGGTAATATCCAAAAGGATATTATGAGAATGAGACCTGCCAACAAGAAATCCAAATTTCATAGTGTCATTGGATTTTCCTATCTGTGGATGTGTGTATTGGTCCTTAGACCTTAAGATTATTATTAATGGGTATTAAAACTCCCGAAATTTGATGTATTGATGAAAAATGCAATGACACACTTTTCACAAAAAGTTAGTATATGTTGGGTGTATCATGAGTAATACTACATTAATAGATAATGTGAGAAAGGATTTGTACCTTCTGTTCCATAACGAAAGTAGATATCTCGGGCCCTTTAATGGAATTGATATAGCCTAAATAAATCCATGTCCATGGTAAATAAAGGGTGAGTTCAATTCCAGAAAGTCAAAGAATGAATAATCGAGCACATGGGCTGATGGCACTAGGATAAAACCCACATTATTTGAGATATCAAGAAAAAGGGATTACATTACATGGTAAGAATTCGTAGGAGGTGGCATGCCATTGCGGTGTTAACTTCCTTCTCTATGGGTGACTTGGAGTGTTTCTAGATGATAACCTTGGAATTTAGGTAGGATTTGACTAATTCCACTAAGAAAGAGGCCTAGAGGGTCACACACTAAGTGTGGACAATTATCTTAGTTAAATATTAATTTAACAAGCTGAATAAAGATAATTCCTGATTATGGTTTAATAATTATTCAAGGATGCCTGATCCTATTTATTTCAACACTAGTTATTTGAGAGAATATATTGTGGGTGAAATAATAGATTTATTAGTGAGTAATGAAGTTATATTTATTTGAGAAATAAATATCCATTATTCAAGGTCTAATAAATGTGATGGCGGAAATAAATAAAATGGAAGAACAAAAGTACAAACCATATATATTAATATACATGATGTGTAATTTTTCTAGTGATTTGTGAGAAATAATATTATTTATCTAATTAAATAATATTAGGTATAATTATTTAGGTGCATGTCAAGTAATAATAATAGTCAACTGTTATTATTATACATGAGGTCTTACTAAGAATTAAATGAAATGAATAAATGCTTTCGGGTAATTAATCCATTTTATTATTTTAAGTAATTAAAACCCCAATTATATAATTCTCATTAGCCTAGCCATTTTTAGAGGTTGTTCACAATGGATCTAGATAAAGCTCTCAAGACAAGAGATAATTCTTTTCTTCCAATAACACTCTCAAGCTATGAGAGATATCCTCCTCTATCGGATTAGGGAGAGCACTTTGCAAGAATCTCTCAAGGTGATCGAAGGTGGGCATCGCAAGAGAAGGATCTTCCATGAAAGCACCTGGAGATCCCTTCAGTGACATCTAGAGATACGTGGAGCATGTGTAGATCAACGTTAGAGGAATCCTACACTTATATTCTATGATGCAACAACAAATCACATCAGATCGTGACCGGAAACATCAACAGAGAGAGAATTGCATCAAGGTAATTATTGTCTTTTAATTAAATTAATTATAACCCCCATATGATGATACTCTCTATGGTTTTGGGACTCCCTTCCATTCTTTCATTATTTATTCTATTTCGAAGATCTGGAGTTTTATTATCATGACATATCTCAGATTTATTGTTGTTAATGGAAAAATTAAAGTTGGGTACACCCACCAACGCACTTGCGTTGCGGCCGGAACTTACAAGTGGTATCAGAGTGGTCATATCATTGATTATAATTATTTAGTATTTTATTGGTGATTGTTGACACTCCATTCCATCAAAGAGTCTAGAAAATTACAAAGGTAAATAACTTATAAAGAAAAGGGGAAAATACATAAAGAAAATCAATATTTGAAAAGGCATGAGTTTTGGGTCGCCTTAGTCAGACCAAAAGGGCATTGGCGCTCAACCTACTTGCACACCCCAATCTATCATGCAACCCACTTGAGCGCCCAAACTCCTTTTGCCTAGGTTTCTATATTTTCCTATAAATAGACCCCTGGGGTCTTCATTTGCACGGACAAATTTCCCTGAAGCCTAATTGCTGCTCTAGTCTCCCTAGTACTTCGCCCCAGTCTTTCAAAATTGTCAAGGTAGTTCATCAACACCTTGAGTAGAGGATTTAAAGGTGGATAATTGGACTTAAGTACTTTTAGTGTTTGAAAACCATAACACTTTCACGCCTAAAGTTCCCAACCTCCATAAATCATAAATACTTGTGTGCCACCTATTTATTTTATAGTAACTTGAGCGCCCAACTTTTGGGATCACCTGTGAATACTCCTAAAGGATTGATCTGGGCCTCTCACAAGTATTACCATATAGGTTGATTGTATCTTAAGTGAATATCAGGTTTCCCAAGCCTACTTGCATGCCCATACTTTCACACCCTTACCTACTTGGGTGTCTCTCTTTGATTCACCTACTCTCTTCAGTCTACAAGCCATCAAGCCCTCTTCAAAGACATCCATTGCAAGGATTATTCTTCATTGGATCCATTTTTTGAAAGGGATTCTATTGATACCTCCACCAAAATCTCCTGACTTATCAAACCTTTGAGAAAGACATATCAACATGCCTCCTATTTGGGTTTGTATATCCACAGTTAGAGGTTTCCCACATTTGTTTTTCAATGGGGTTAGGATTCATGGAGTGTTTGTGGGTTTGTATATCCACATTCACATGGACCTTTCTCCTAGGAATAGTGATGGGGAGTTTCTGGTTTTGAGAATAAGGGTTTGGGTCCCGACCTCTCCCTTCTTAAAGATCCGAAACCTCAAATTTTTGGTGGGGAAGGTAAGGTTCACGCTTGCTTTTTCATTCAAGCAAAGGATAAGTCTCCCTCCCCTACCAGGATCAATTTTAGGGCAGCCATCCTGGTGTAATCCCCTAACCTTTATCCCTTGTTCCTTTCATTAGACCCTTTTCCAATGTAAAGTGAATAGAGGGAGGGATTTTCGCCTTGCCCTCTTACACCGTCGCCTCATCCTCTTCCACGGTCGTTGTCATAGGCTCACCCTCATCCACCAGCAGATGAGGAAATGTTAGGGTTCCTTTGTTGAATCTATGAAATCCTCTTATTTATCACACCGAGCATGAATCATGTGGGTTTTGAGATTTTTCATAGTAACAACATGTGCACAAACACTCACGGTCAATGAACTATGATAACTCTGATTCCCACCATAATCGGGATACACAGGAAGCCTTCTAAGGGTCCAAGCTCACTGGATATCCTCTTTAGGAATCCAACCCTAATTCCCTTAATCTGGGTATCCTCCTTAGGAATAATCTCTAAATTAAACCCCCAAATCATCAAGGCATCATTTTTTGGAAGTAAGACCAAACTCAATTATCTCAAAGGACTATACTCTCCTATGAGACTTATCAAACTATGTGGTATTTGATTCCCATCCATATAAGAAATGTAGGAGGCCTACTTGAGGTTCAAACCCAATATTTCAAATTAACCCTGCTCTCCTTAGGCCATATTCCCAACATGGTCTAATTTAACTTGGAAACCCATATCCCTTCCAAGTTCATTGGAATGTTTCAGCATAAGTCCCAAACCAAACTTTTCTAAGCACCTTTTTCTTAGATGTACTTACCACATGACATTAAACTCTACTATTAGGTCCTTATCACATGAACTTAAAAGGTATGATGTGTCCCATTAAGCAGCACCGAACTATGAGGGTTCTGATTCCTTTAACAAGGATACGTAGGTAGATCATTTTATGGGCACGATCCCAAGATAAAAAAAATATTTGTCTCCCTGGATGACAGTAAATTCTAGAGTGCCCCACTGAGTGGCTTAAAAACCAGTATCATCATAACGATGATTAAAAGAATCTTTAAATAGTATATAAAATGATACCATTGATGGAGAACCTCTAATACATACAGATCTTTCCATTAATGAATAACCTTGAATACATACCGATGATTCTAAATTTTACACATGTTAATAAGTGATTTCAAATTCCAATGGAAACTTATAGTATACTTGGTGAATTAACAAGGATTCATGAAAATATCTTAAATTTATAAGGAGAGTCCTGGAATAGACAATAATTTTCCCCCAAAAGGGTGTGATGAGTCCGACCTCCCATCCTATTGACCAATGTATGTTCCTAAGTATCATAAAGTTTAAACTTAATGAATGCATGCCTTTGGAAAGAAGGACCCCTTTGGATAAAGAATTGTTGGAAGTTTCTGGTTCCATGAATAAATTCAATGGAAACTGCATGGAAGCAATGATTCTTAAAACTATAACACACGTTCCAAGTAACTACGAAACAAAAATGGTGAACCTGACGTAAATCCTTAACCAAGTTAATAAATGTTACCACCTATTAGGCCTCTATCAATTGATAAAGGAAGGTTAGACAAAGGAATCAATCACGCTTGTATCCATATAAGATATGTTTCTTTAATGGAGTTTGTTGTTGTTTATCTATTTTTTCTCAGAACTCCCTTCAGTCTAAAATGGATTTCTTCAAGACGACATCTGTGAACTTTCTGACCACTGCTCAAGTTGGATCCTCATCCACGGGAAGGATGCCATCAACCACCCATATTCTTCAATGCTAGGTCTCCAACATACTATTAAAGGAGTATCGTCAGCACAATATAATTCCAACTTTGGAGGCTGCTCGTAAGGCCCTATAGGTCAATAACAATCCTCGATTATCCGACCAATGACGAACGGTGATCAAGAAGCAGATGGTGTTAACCACTATCTTCAACTATTTCGGGTCCTTATCCCCGAAACGCAACAACCAGTCCCTCCCATACTACAGGGAGGTGGATCAATAGGTCACTCAGGGCCTCAATTCAAGGATACATGGGTCCTTTCTAAGGAATCCCACCAACAATCACCGACAGGAGAATCACGCGGTAGTGAACCCCCAACATGATGGGGGTGTTGCCTCTAAACGTTCGGTCCAGGTCTCTTAGACCTAGTCACGCAAGACAAATCAATGGGGACAACATCCAGCCAATATAGAATAGGTTCTTAGCTCTTCCCCCTCTATATAAGTCCATCATCCTAACTTGATGGTGAACAATGAGCGGACACATACACTCATCTGTCCTAATTTTTCTATCCATAAGACTTGTCTGGAAACAACCCACCAATCCCACCAGATAAATCCAGTGGAGTACCATGAACAAGAACATACACCTGCTTACAAGTTATCATCTAGTCAACAAGATCATCTGACTGCATTTAAAGAAGCCCGCCAATCCAATGTGGTGGAAACTGGTAAATAGAAACATACAACTGCTTATAATCACCAATTCTACCAGTAGTCTCATCTGCCAGTATTGAAGGAATTATATCAACCATAAATGACGGTAAATAGCCATTAGGCACATAAACCTACTATTGTTCATCAAAACTTCCAACAGTCTTGTTTGGTAGCACCCAGAGAAGTCAGTCAGAAAGCTTCGGTGATAAATCTGGGGAAAACCCAACCATCTGCCCCCATGCAAGAGTACTGTCAATACCCATTGACAGGAAAAGGAGGACAGGAGTAGACACATACACCTACTCCAAATATAGAATATACGTATATTCCTATTCTAGCTGGTGAAGTCACCAACACATATCTTATCAATGGTGAAAGGGTAGACACAAATTCTTGCCCATGTTCTGGAAGCATGCTAGGACATTATAACAACTACTTCAGTAGTACTAGGGAAATAGAAAAATAAATCTGTCCCCACACATGGGATGACATATCGGTATTCCGTTCTAGAGCAGATACACACCTCTATTCTAGTCCAGGTGGGTCATGGGTCATTCTCCCCCATATCATATGGAAAACAGGATTGGGAACATACACCTTTTCCAATTAGAGGTAATCGGTCCATTATAGTGACCACTCCAAGGTAGTCATATACACCTACCCATGATAACCACTTTTCCTTACAAGTGGCCCCAACTAAGTATAAGAGAACATCAAAAAATAAGTCTTGCCAAGAACTTTTGGAAAACCAAGAGTCAATCTGTAATTTTTATCCTCTTAATGCTAGAGTTCTTGAAGCCATCAGACATTTATCTGTTGCAACTCAAGATCATACCCTCTCATTACCAAATTACGGGAGTAGTAACAGTAATTCAGAAGTTCTCCATCAGACACTTCATTATGAAGGATTGCCTCATGAAAATTCGGTCAATTTAGAGAATCTATCTCCAGATGAGAGCCACAAAAACCCTTAGTGTGGCTAGAAGACTAAAGAGTAATAGGATTTATCCCTTGTTGTAATCCACCATGGTGCTCCTCCCCATGAAGACATTTGCTTCAAAAGTTATCTCTGCAGTAATATTTCTCATTGACAAGATAATTCTATAATTGACAATATAGTGATGAGAAATCCCTCTTACCTCAAGGCACTTTCCAACACAAGGCCAGTCATGTCTGATGCCTTGTCATTTATGGGTGAAACACTTTCTCAACCAAAAGAAATATTAGAAGAATGGTCATTCTATGAACCTCCCTTAGTTCATTTATCTTCTAATACAAATCATCCACTTTGGTTAGACTAAGGGGAGAAATCTCTAGTAAAATATGATGAAGATATGTTAAAAATGAGAAAAAAAATTGGCTAAAGGAAAAATACCAATCATGTTCTGGCCTTTGGAAAATTCTCAGTATACTATTCCAGAATTGATGGCAGAAGATTGTATTCATGATATATGCCTCAACTTATGGAAGACTCTTCATCATTTTAAAACCAAAGTATTACCATATGATAAATATCAAAATCATGTAAAATTAATAGAAGGGTTGTAACACCAAATTGATTTGGCATCTCTCTTAGTTTCCTAATATCCAAAGGCTGAAAAGAGCAGATAACCCTTTAGCGTGCAGGAAATAATGATCTAAATAGGCTACGCCAGTTAATTTTTGACACCCCATCTGGTGTTCATATCAGAGGATGGGGTGAAAATGGAGCATTGCATTTCACTGCACTCTAGAATCAGTATAGTCCTCCAAAAGTGGTATCATGAAATGTTATTTCCCACGGTCACACACAATGAACATATTTTGTATGTAATCAAATGTATGCTCAAGAACAGGCCTCAACTAGCTCTCATCAAAGTTAGGCCCAAAGAAAAGAAGTTGTTGAGTTATTTTTACATCAATCATATGAGAATCTTGATCAGGTGTCCCATTTATAGGATGCCAACCTTCAGATAAAAAAATGTATAAAATAGAAAAATGATCTTTTAAAATAGGTGATTTGAGTGGTTTTCGAATAATGAACCCATCAAATTTCCGAACCAAAAGTCGTAAAATCAGAAGAGCAGCTGCGCGAATATCATCCATATCAATTCAAGAACCACCCTAGCTTGCAGGGCTAGGGGATCATTTAATTCAACCATCAAATTCATTAAAAAAAGTTCAAATATTTTAAGAAGAATAACAGAAACAACCCCAACCTACAGGGCTAGGGTATTTTTCATATATACAATCCCCTACTCAACGGAAGTCAGTTTTCTCCCAATTAGGGAAGAATCCACAAAGAGAGCACACAACTGAACTATCCGAGGATTCCCTTCAGGTTACTGTCCACCAAACAGTTCTTAGGAATTCATCATATAAGGGAAAAAGTCTCATGGAAGATACAAATTGAGATGATCTCACAAAGATAATGACAAAATACAATCAATGCATTATGCGTCAGTATATGTAATTAACACCATTATAGAAGATCCTATAGAAAATAAATCTAGTTCAGAGGAATCAGAAGATCAATTTCTTATCCATAATATGATATACACTGAGGAAAATGAAGAAGGTGTATGTACCCGAAATCAGAGGCTTACCTTGAATCTAGGTATGCCTTCAAATAACCAACTTTCCCCCCTCCGAAAGGCATCTTACAAGGGGAAATGTAAAAGTTAGATTTCATCTCACTTTTCCAGTAGAGAAGTTCAATATCTTTCTCTTGGAGAGATATTTTCAAAGCAATAAGAGGAGATGAAGGAGTTGAGAAGACTCAATACAAAGTTAATTCGAAGCTGTATTTCTGCTAGATGTACTCCCCAGGCAGGTCCTCAACTTTCACATCCTATAAGAGCTCCTTGACAAAGAGGATTTGTAGTTACTACATATTCAGATAATGAATTCCCTCCATTGGGTACACAACCAAGGCATGATCAAACACATCCTAATAAGCTTTTTCCCGTGGGTTATCCAAGGAAAATACCACCACCACCATGAGTGGTTTTTCTGGTCATTGCACCAGATCAAGCTCCAGTTGTTGCACCTGCATAGGTTCCAGCTCATTTGGATATTCCCCAAATGCTTATGAGCACAATTGAGGCATTAACAACTCGATTGGAAGCTATGGAGGAACAACGTGTGCCAGTTCAGCCAGAAAAGAATGCTTACCCTAAATGGATGGATCTGATTCCTCCCCCACCAATTTTTTTGAATACCACATTTCCAATCTTTAATGGTTTGGGAGATCTGGAACAACACTTAACACATTTTTTTTCTCGTTGTGAACCCATGATGGGAACTCTTCAACAAAAAGAAGAAGTAAAGCTTAGGTGTTTTTTGCATTCATTACATGGACTAGCTTTTGTTTGGTATACAAGTTTACAATCTCGATTAATTACTGGATGGGAAGATCTCCACCAGAAATTCCTTCTTCAATTTAGCTCAACGCTACCGAAGATGAAAATTTTTGATCTTAGCAATTGTAAAAAAAGTTATAATGAAAGAGTTTCAGATTTCATTGCAAGATGGAAAGGATTAACATATTCCTTAAGTCAGTCACTTCCTCAAGAAGAGTTGCTGCCAATTTGTGTGGAAAATCTACATGATGAGTTAAACACACCACTGGTCTCTGTAAAATACATAGGTGTGTTTCAATACCTTACTTCAATTTCTCAATAGATAGAATATTATATTATAGAAACTAAGGATAAAAATTATGTAATTCCATCAGCTCTGGGAATGAGAACAGGGAAAGTAGAGGCTGCTACACTTACACTCAAGCAAGAACATGTACCTGCTTCCACTTCAAAACCTTCATCAGATCGAAGGAATATGCCTCGTGAGCATCACAAGCAACGAATTCCTCATCAAGATGACCAAAGAAATCATAGGCGAAAACAATTTGAATAATTAAAGAACAAAGTTTATTATTTCCGGAATGAGTAAGTTCCCAGTTACTTTATCTCAGCTCAGGAAAATAATTTGGTTCATTTTCCAAGGCCAAAGAAACCAAATAAAGAAGAAGATAAAGATCTTCTAAATTATTATCCCTTTCACCAGATGTTAGGGCATCCCATTCAGGATTGTTTTGTTTTAAAGGAACTCTTGAAAAAAATAGTAGACTATGGACAAGTGAAACTGAAAAGTTTGTCAGCTCAATTATCATGTATTACTACTATTGATCCAGAGGAAGAAGGTGAATGGTAGGAAGTAAAAAGTAAAAATGTTTAAAAATATAATGATTGGATGATCATGAAAATGATCAAACGAACTCATGCCATTTTATGAACACAGTTGAAAAAACTAACTGTGTCTTCCGCCACTCTTACCATAGTAAAACCACTTTCATCAAAAGGTCAATCCTTAAAGAACTAAAGTGATCATAATGATAAAGAGAAGTCAAAAGAAGATGATCTCATGTTAAGGACAAATGTTTCCTTGAACCTGGTAGATTTCATGCCATCTGTTTCAAAATCATGGGAACTATCCCGCCAAATGGAATAACCAAAACTAACCTGTTAGGAAGAATCTTCATCAGATGAAGAATTGATCTTTGGTTCTATCAACATTATCCACTTAACAGATCCTTATGCCAATGGTGATTCTGATTATAATGAGATGGAGTTCCTTGTACCTAACTGGGGAACTAAAGGAAGAGTCCAAGTTTGAGCATATAGGGGAAGATGTGGGAATTCTTAAAACCAAAATTTTAACTCTAACCCTGCTTGAACCATATATGTGGCAAAAACTTGGGGAAGATCCCTTGAGTGGGATCAACAAGAACAATGAGTTTCTTCCATGCAAGACAAGTTCAGTTCTGACATGATTATTCTGGAGGACCGATTAGAAGTCACAACATATTCCTCTCAGCAAGTATATAGACCTAGTTAGTCTAATATACCAAATCTAGGAGTATTTCTAGCTTCTTCTCCAATATAGGGTACATCTACATCAGAAACATTAAATTCAAAGACACCTACAAAACCTTTTTCCCGTGTTGGGAAACACAGAATTATGGATCAAAAGTATGCGTTTTTGAAATAAATGGCCCATTTACCATCTAAGTTATCGATTTTGGATGCCTTGAATCTGTCAAAAGATCTTCTAGAAGCACTTATTGAGGATTTTTCAAGTCATGAGGAGTTTAAAACCGAAGTTGCTGCTACTAAGGTTTACCGTATAGAGAATGATCCTATAGAATGTCATGCAGTCATATATTTTACAGATGAAGATGAAAATGATGTTTTACATGGACATATCAAACCCTTCTATTTATCTATAAAGGTTAATGAAATAGATATCTGACAATGCTTTGTTGATAATGGATCTGAAGTCCTCCACATTCATGTCCGTACACTTCGTCGATTGGTCCTGACTAAATATGACTTATCTCATTTCAATTTAATGTTTCAAGGATATGATAAGAATGATCAAGAACCTCTGGGAGAGATTACACTTAGAAATCAATTTGTATATCTTGTGTCTAATTCATATTTCATGGTTGTTCGTCAGGACACAACCTTTAACATTCAGCTTGGAAGGCCTTGGCTGCATCAACATGTGGCCATACCTTCGTCATACCACAAATGTCTTCATTACTATTTCACTAGTCAAATTGGGACATTGTATGGTGATAAGGATCCATTCAAAATGTGTGAATCTCAATATATTGAGGCAGATTTTTATCACACAAAAGGAACAAGGATCATAAAAAAGGAGATAACCAGAGTTAATGCTCCAAATGGACTAGAAAATATCCCAGCAAACCCATTCATACATTTGAGTATAGATCATGTGATACCCATCAATAAAATTAAAAGGGTAAAACCAAATCCAAGAACTCATCCAATAACTTCCATAATGTCAATTGTGGCAATTGAGCCTGACAGCATGATAGAAATTGTTGATTCACAAAGAAGTGATGGAAGCCTAAATGGAGATGTCTTCGTATCATCTGTCGAACTATAAAAAGACTCTACTTTGTCAATCAGATTAGAAGAAGTTGTAGCAATTCTAGAAGAAGAAAAAGATATTGATTCCCAATCCATCATCTCCTCTTTATTACCACAGGAATATCGTTCATCATCAATAGGGTCAGATATGGTGGCCTCTTCTTCAGGATGTTCAAATATTGACTCATCCCCTAAATCTAGAAGTTTTTCCTTGTCATATACTATGAAAGTAAAAACAGAAGAGGTAACATGCAATGAAGAAGAAGAGAAAGATCTCAGGTATGCTCCTTCAGGATTTGAGGAAGGTGTCTCTACCATTGTGGATGAGTTCAGAGAAATAAATCTGGGTACAAAAGAAGATCCAAGCCCCACTCTAATTAGTGTGTCCATGAACTGTGAAGAGAAAGAGGTGTATACTTGATTTCTACAGCAACATCGAGATATATTTTCTTATAATTATACAGAAATTCCAGGTCTTATTCCCGATGTAGCCACTCACCATTTCGGTTTTCCAGAAGCACATTGAGGATTCAAGCAGACAGCAAGAAGCACACACCCAACTCATGCCCCTAAAATTGAGGTTGAAGTTGATAATCTTATAATGGATAACTTTTTCAAGGAGGTTCAATATCCCAAATGTATGACCAACATTGTCCCATTGAAAAAAAGGACTGGTAAAATCATAGTTTTCTTTGATTTCATAGATCTTAACCGACATTTTCCTAAAGATGATTTTATAGTTTCGATTACTCAGCTTTTAATTGGCGCAACAACTAGTTATGAAGATCTTTCCTTAATGGATGCATAATCTAGGTATAATCAAATCTGTATGGACCTAGAGGATAAATAATCTACAGCCTTCAGAGCTCCTCAAGGTGTGTTTTGTTATCGGGTAATACCCTTTGGCTTAAATAATGCAGGTGAAACATACCAACGTGGCATGCACCATATCTTCAAACCCTTCTTAGGGAAATTTTTTGAATGTAATATGGATGATTTTATGGTCAAATCAAGACAACATTCGAATCACTTAGATGATCTGGAGATCACATTCAATAAAATTCAGTAACACAGTTTGAAGATGAACCCCTTGAAATGTGCTTTTGGGGTAACCTCAGGAAAGTTCATTGGATTCATTGTAAGCCATCGTGGTATCAAATTTGATCCTGAGAAAACAAAATCAATCCTTGGTATGTCACCTCCTCTAAATTTGAAAGATTTAATAGGACCCAAAGGAATCTTATCCTATATTCGGTGCTTTATCACCAATTTAGCAGGCATGTGTTTTCCCTTCACTAGATTAATGAAGAAGGGAGTAACCTATCAATGGAATGAAGAATGACAATAAGAATTTGATACCCTAAAAAAATATCTCTTGAGTCCACCGGTATTAATGCCACCTATTGAAGGAAGACCACTTATTCTTTATGTGAAAACTCTAGAGTGATCACCAGGTGCCTTCCTTTCCCAAAAGAACGATGATGGGAATGAAAATAGACTTTACTATCTCAGTCGAACTATGATTGATGTAGAAACTTGGTATTCAAGTATTGAAAAGTGTTGTCTGGAATTAATATTTGTAGTTCAGAAATTAAGACACTACCTACAACATCATGAGGTCTAATTGATATCTCACAATAACCCGCTCAAATTTATCCTCAGTCGTCCTATGCTTACAGGGTGTCTGGCATGGTTGGCAGTTATTTTGCAACAATTTGATATCTAGTTTTTTCCTCATAAGGAAATAAAAGGCCAAAATCTAGCTGACTTCCTTTCTAAACATCCATCTGCGGAAGAGACATCATTAAATACTGAACTTCTTGATGCAGAGGTCTTCTCTATTTAGGATAATTCTCAAACATGGGAGATGTACTTTGATGGTTCCTCCAGATGTATAATAGAGAATAGAATGGAAACCCATAAACTCAACAAAGTTGGGTTAGGAATTGTCCTTATCTCCCTAGAAAAAGATAGTATTCCCTTATTCCTTCCTATTATTGGAAGGCGGAACCAATAATGAGGAAGAGTATCAAGCTCTCATTGCAGGCTTGGAATTGACACTTCAAGTGAAAGTGAATCACTTTAAAGTGAAACGTGATTCAAAATTAGTAATCAAACAAATCAATGGTGAATATTTTATCAGAAAAGAAGATTTAATCCATTTGTGTGATTATGTCAGAGGATTAATGGTTGAATTTCCCTTAGATCCAACATTGTATTATGTCCCGCGATCACAAAATGCCCAAGATGATGCACTAGCTAATGCAGCTATAGTCTTGGAAGATCCAAATCGGGATGAGAAAGTCATCAGTATAGCCCATTATTGTGTGGTATTACCTTTTTTTTCAAAACAAAATCGAGGAGATTAATGAAATTAGCCCTATTTCTGAGCCATATGGTCATATCACGGGATGGAGAGAACCCATCGGGGAATATATTGAAAATGGAGTACTTTTACCAGATAGTGTTGAAGAAGAACAAATCTAACGACGAGCGACCAATTTTACTATTTATGATAGTCCAGATCACCTGAAAATCCTTTACAAACGAGGCTTTGATGGAATCCTCTTCAGATGTATTGATGTAGAAAAAACTAAAACTGTCATAAAAGAAGTAAATTCAAGAGCTTGTGGTGTTCACCAGTCTGGGTATATGATTTTTGATCAAATATGAAGTCTTGGATACTTTTGGCCTTCAATAACACATGATTGCATAGATTTCACTAAGAAATGTCATCCCTGCCAAGTGCATGCCAACTTCATTCATTAACCACAGATTTTCTACATACAACTAAATACTCCTGGACGTTTTCCACATGGGTAATGGATATAGTTGGACCTTATCCTCCAACTACAGTTAAGAAGTTCAAGTATATCCTTACTGCTACTAATTTCTTCTCCAAATGGGCTGAGTCAATACCTCTCAAAGAAGTCAGAGCCAAAATCATTATTAGTTTTGTCAAAAATAACATCATCACCAGATTTGGTGTCCATCATACTATATTGACAAACAATGGCACCATTTTTTGTTCGATTTAGGTAAAGAAGTTATATCAAGATCACAATTTCAAGTCCAACCATTCATCTCGCTTTCATGAGGATTCCAATAGACAGATAGAGGTTTTAAATAATAATTTATAAAATATACTCTAGAATATGGTGGATAAAGATAAGAAATCTTGGCCTGATAAACTTTTGCATGCTTTATGGGCTTATCAGAATACTACTTGTACTGCCACCCATGCAACTCCTTATTCATTGGTATACAGAACAGAAGCAATTTTTCCAATTGAAATGCAATTGCCTTCACTCAGAGTTTCAATATTTGATCAGCTGTCTATAGATGAGAGGTCTCAGAAACGATTTAATGAGCTGGAATGATTAGATGAGAAAAGATTTCATACTTTGCATCATTTAAAAGTCTATCAAAACAGAATAACATGAGCTTTTAACAATAAAGTTTTCCTCCATTCATTTCTTGAAGGAGAATTGGTATTGGTCCTTCGGACTCCAATGATACAAGGAAAGAAACCTTCAAAGCTTGAGACAAAGTGAGAAGGACCTTATTCCATACATAAGGTATACTCAAATTGAGCTTATGCTTTAATATAAATGGATGGAGAGCTTATTAAAACTCCAACCAATGCAATATTATTGAAGAAATACTTTGTGTAGTTGCACACAACATCCTCGCTGCAAGACTGAAAACTTCACAGCTATCGTGTCCTTACTACAAGGCTTAAAACTGCACTGTACAAAGTCCTAGTTGCAAGACATTAAACTACATAACAACCATAAGCGTCCATGCTGCATGATGTAAAATTTGTAGCATCTTTTTCCTTGTCACACGACGTTAAACTACATAACACCATTTTTCCTCATTATATGGCATTAAACTGTATGACCAATATCTTCTATACTTGATGTTAGGAGCTTCCATAAGAAATCATAATGGACATCATTAGTGGCACGTTAGTCTCTCTCTTAGTGGCACGTTATTCATACAGTTAGTCATATAATTGACTAATATATTCTACTCCTTAGTGGCACGTTAGTCTCTCTCTTCCCTATGTTTGAGTTAGATTTTCATAGGGACCATGTTACAAGAA
Organism: Viscum album; assembly: GCA_963277665.1. Lineage (NCBI taxonomy): Eukaryota > Viridiplantae > Streptophyta > Magnoliopsida > Santalales > Viscaceae > Viscum > Viscum album. The sequence continues at coordinate 632,863,301 of OY728146.1, read as the reverse complement.
CTATGTGTGGCTTGATTATCATCTATTTGAGATACGTAGAGATGCCTGGATCTCCAATCTTGGGCCTAGATACAACCAAAAAAAATTTATTTCCCTTTTATTCTCCTATATATGAACTAGATCTATATATAGTGCTCTTTTAAGATATATGATTTTATTTTCATACCATCTTGTGTCTTAAATTTAATCATTCTTATAAAATGTGTTAAATCCCCCCGTCTCCCATGTCAAACTCGATCGGTGTGGGAAATTAATGTTTAAATAACTACGTAAGGATTTATTCTCATCTATATGAGATATGTAGATATTCCTAGATCTCCAATCTTAGGTCTAGCCACGATAAAAAACCCCTTATTCCTTATATAAGAATCAAAAATGCATAAGGAATGTTTAAAGAACTATGTATGGCTTGATTCTTGGCCCTAATAAGATATCCCTTAGTCTAGTTACAATATGTATTTCTTTTCACATTAGTTCATCTTTTTCCTTACCCCATGATGTTAAACTACATGGAAATTTAACAACCCTATTCTTCACTTGTGTCACCTTTGTGTTATAAAAGAAACCCTTATTTCTCCTTGTTTCTCACACCGATCAGAGCTCACGTGGGCTTAGGAATTAGGTAAAAGGATTATTTATATAAACAAGGTGTCTCAATTTCTTATGGGGCTATCAATTTCCTTACTGCATGACTTAAAACCGCACATCATAATGTAAATTCAAAGGGAAGCAAAGAAAGTATCCATTTTACAAATGAGTTAGATCAATGTAAAGGACATAAAACTCATGGCCAATATTGATTCAAATATTTCTTATGTGCATTGAGCATAACCCCCTTCTATATTTCACACTCTTAATCTTGAATATTTATAGATCTTCATAATCTTTCTTACAATTTCTGGTGATATAATTTCTAATACCCAAGAACTCTTTTTCCTGACTATGTAGTATGTGCCCTTAGGTGGCCTAGCATAAGTTTCCTACATATTGGGCCTGTCAGTCAAAAGATTCCACTATTTCATTATAAATCATATTCCCCATTTGGACCTACATAATACAACCTCCATAACAGGTTTGTCAAAATATGGTAATTTCATTCTTGGTTATAGTGTCTTTGTCCCCTTCAAACTTTGATGATAATATACAATAATTTGTATTTTAAAACAGCCATTAATGTATATTTATCCCATTATATTTATCTCAATTTGAAAATCTTCAAGACCACGATTTAAACATTTCTATCTCCATGTGTTCAAATTAGTATGAAATAGCCTTGGATCATTTGACCACATATCATATATTGTTTCCATTTATGGTCTTAGTCATATGACCTAAAACTACAAACATCATACCTTCTACGTTTGGTTCAGATCTTTTTAGAAGTCCTATTCCTCTGATTCTTTGGAAATATTGATTAGAAATACTCTCTCTATATTAAGGTACCTTTATCCAAAAACCAAACTCTATGCTTCATAAAATATGAATCTCCATAAACTTTCCTCGACTTTTTGCAATAGAATGTCAGACTTCTGAGAGCTCTTTTTCCTGATTATGTAGCACGTGCCCCTAGGTGACCTTACATAATTTTTCTACATAACAGGCTTGTTAGTAAAAGGATGCTACTATTTGGCTATGTAGAATATTCCCTAATTGGCCCTACATAATACAACTCTCATAATGAGTTTTTAAAAATAATGGTAACTTAGTTCTTGGAAAAGATTTCCTCTAATGCTTTTAGCCCTTTTTCCATACCATTCTTCAGATTTAGAAATTCCCAAATCACAATTTAAAATTTTCCATTCCATAACATAATATGGTAGTATGTTTCAAAAAAAATTATCAAAAAATTGGGAGACTCTCATACCTTTGGTCAGAACTAAAGACCTTAAATTAAAACCACACAATTTCTTCACTGCATGACTTAAAACTGCACAGTACAATGTCCTCACTGCATGACTTAAAACTACAAAGTACAATATCCTCACTGCATGACTTAAAACTACATAGTACAATGTCCTCACTGCATGACTTAAAACTGCACAGTTTTTTATTATAAATTCCCCTTTCTGATAAATTTTAACTATTATTCATACACCAAATTGGTGTAGAAAAGGTTTTCCTATTCATGAAATATGTTGGTATAAAATAGCCCTTTTATTCTTAAAATTCTTTTCCTAGGAAAAACCACCCACTATGGTCTTGAGTCACCCAAATATTATTTTCCCTTATCTATCAACAGAAAAATGTTAAATTCCTAAGAGATATTTTGCTTGACTATGCAGTATGTTCCCTTAGGTGGCCTTGCATAATTTTCCTACATAATAGGATTGTCAGCCAAAAGATTCCACAATTTGGCTATGTAGCATATGCCCTAGTTGGACCTGCATAACAAAAATTTGGTAATGAGTTTGTCAAATAATGGTAACTTCATTCCTGGAAGAGACTCCCCTTATGTTGATACAGGTTTTAAATTTGGTGACCATAAAAATCATGGCTCAAGATTCCCCATGGAAATATTTAAAGAATATTAAAGAAATTCTTAGCCACTGAGTCATGTTTGGGATCTAATTTAAAAATTTATGGTCAAATATGTTCAACCTTAAATACTATCCCTTTATAGTTCATCATGCATGACTCTAAACTTCCAACAACAAGAGACATGGTACTCACTGGATTTGGAACCCGTAAAGGGCACTCTGAACAAAAGATGAGTCCTAGCTCACTAAATGTACATTTTTATATGATTTAGGTAATATTGAGGAATAAAAAGTCAAAAATATACAAAGTTTGTGGGGTTTTATATATAACCCTAGAAAAAATAAAACTATTCTTACTAGGCCCAATGACTTAGGTAAAACAAAAACAACTAGTAAGAATGAAAACACAGATGATTGAAGACAAAATGGTTTTCATTTATAAAAAAAATTTCACATAGAATCATTAAAAAATTAGAGTCTATATCTTATCAAAAATCAAAAAAGGTTTTCTATATAACTCATTATTTGGTTAAAAACCTATTGATCCCCATCATATGCCCATTGAAGCTCATTTATTTGACAATCCCCACTCTCTTCAGCATGATGAAGTGCTTCTCTAGCATCTACAATGGATTTCACACCATCCTTATGGAATTATCCTAATGAGATATGAAGATGGTCAAGATCCCCTGTAATGACATCTAATTCATGTTGAAGATGCATCTACTGAACAATTTTTTCTTTGATCTTCTACTTCAGTTCCTTCAACTTTATAGTATGATTAGCCCTAGATTAGGACATCACCACTTGTAATTATTTGGAATTGATTAACATTTTAGCTTTTATGAAGTCTTTTTGAAGTGTTTTCTCTTTCTCCCTCCTCTGAATAATCTCTTTCACCACAATATGAATTTCATGGTATTCAAAACCGCCAAATCCTAGTGTGATAAACCGAGATGAGAGTCGTGGAATTCTTGAAGGCAGTTCCTAAAGGGGCATCTCAAATATTATCTTCCATATATTTTTCCATGATTTTAAACATTCAAGATGAAGATCCTTTTGTAGTTATGGATCTGATTCAAAATCACTTTCATAAAGAGGGATGTATTCTATGATTAATTCACTTAAAGAAGTGCCCTGTTCTACTCCTTCTTGAACAATGAATGCTTCACCTTCTAGTACTATTTGAGCTAATGCAGAGGCTTCACCTCCAGACCTAGCCTTTGAAGTTGATAGCCCTATATGGTAAATAAAAAAAATTATGGTTTTGATTAGCTTCAAGGGATAACAAAAGTGAGTAAAATCAAAATATCGATATCTCTTACCTAATAGTAGGTCAGAAGCTTGGGAAGACTCGTCCCCAATATTATCAGTTTCAACATTTTTGTTTGATGTTTCTGGGTGGGGAGTGTTATCTTTAGTTGGATTAGGATATTTAGAATGAATCTCAGGAAGATTTTCTTTCTCAAGATTCACCTAAGGCAATGTATTTGCAATGAGGGGATTGACATTAATATCAATAATTATTTCAAGTATCATTTCGTAAGTAGTTTCTTTAGATGGAATTGCATATTTCAACCAACCATGGTTAGAAAGTTAATCATAAGAAGATTAATAGGACTAATAATGAAAACTCACGTCCAATTGATTCTATACAAGGAACCCCAAAATCTTCTAAATAATTTGGTATAATAACATGTTCTAATAATTATTAAAAAGACATTCCAAGGTTTATCATTTCATCCAATGATATCCCAGATCCCAGGTTAGTCTCACCCATGGGAGCACTCGACATGTTTTCTTCTCAACCTTCCTCCGACAACCCTTGACCTCAGATATCTTCCTCATAAACAATTGTGGGGTCATCATCAGTCGTTTTTGAATGTTATGGTTTATGTGATGAACCTAAAGTATCACAAGATGGAATTCAATTGTTGTCACATTTGATGTATTATAAATAATTTTTGATTTACTAGAAGCCTCATCTCCTCTGATAGTAGGAATGGGAGAGGTGCTGGGAATAGATTTCAGTTCCTTTGGTTTCAATGCCTCTTTAGGAACCACCAAATTTGTAGGAATTTTTGTCTGTTTAGTAGAACCCTCCATGGTTCCTTGAATCTTATCAGTAGTTTCTTTCAAAGAAGAAACATAAGAATCCCCTGTAATCCTAATAAGTTTAAACACATTTTCATGAATAAAGACTAAAATTCATGATTATTAGGGAGGCTTGAAACTAAAAACAAAGTGATTAACCATGGCTCTTTTTCTTCGGTGCCTTGCATTATCATCTCTAAAGACATGTATTGGAGATTGTAATATCCTCTCTATTTCATCCTCCATGACCTATTTCCCCAAAGATATTTCTCCCGATTCATAGGGTGATCCAGTAGCTCCAAGAGCAGTGCCTTAAGGGATATACCCTGGAGAGGGAACTTCAGTTGTTCTTCCTTTAACCAGATTCAAGTTAAGATGATATTTCCTTAGAGTAACAATGCTTTGACTTAAATTCAAATTGAAAAGCAGAAGAGAATTTCAGAAAAAGTAAGGTTACATCCTTGGGATCCATGAAGTCACACCATTATTTATCTAATGAAGGACTAATCCCTTTAGTGGTACCATGATCTCTCATTTACTTCACCCACTTCATGGTGGTAATTGATTCATCGATTGCATATATGAGCATTTCCAGCTCTCTAATGTAGGTCCTTACCTCATTGGGATTTTCCTTAAAATGAATGTCAGAGGAAGCCCGTAAATGCCCTACTCCTGGAATATGAAGTCCTTCATGCAGATCCATCCACATAGTTTCAACATCACAGTATAAAATTTTCCATATTTTAATAGACTCTGGTTGTATATATTCAGAGTGTATGTCATAGGGTTGTGAAGAGGATCCTGCAGCCTTGGATTTAAGTTTCTTCCCAACTCTGGTAGTCACGGATGGGGGATTAGAAAATGGAACTCACCGCTCTTTAGAATGATGGTGACCATATCACCTAGATACAACTTCGGTAGGGATTTATGGGGTGGATCTCTTAACTTTGGTAGGGGGTTATATCTGGCACAAGGTCTCTTCGATGAATTTGGAGCATCTTCACCTTCACCCTCTGACTCTTGTGAGTCAGCCCCTGATGATGAAGAGTTACCTTCGAAATGAAGGGGATCCCTCCTGCTACTTATATTCACCCCCACTCGAGGAAAAACATGATTTAATACCCCTTCAGGGTAAGATGCGACCCCGTTTTTGGCATAACAAATAGTTAATCTGCTTACTGCATCAGTAGTAGGTAAATTAAAAAATACCTCGGTCTTCTCCATAGACTTCAACAATCATAGTTGTTGTGAAACCATCAGATTTTTCCTTAATCTGACATGAACTGGAGGAGATATAGTATTTTTTTACAGAAATTTTAATTGATGTGCAAATCTATAAAGAGCATAGGCCTAACATATGATTTCTCTGTCGATTCTGGTGCCCGAAACGCCATCTCTGTAAGCTAGCATGTATTCCCGCAACTCTAAACTGGTCATCCCATCATCAATGAATCACCCTGTAGGAAGATTCACATAAGGAAAGAAATGTAACTCCTTATGCATTCTCAATCTAACCTTGATGTCATAAGTGTTAAAAGACAAGGGTGAGATACCAGAGAAAGCATGAACATATGGTCAGAAAGAACTTCCAAAAACCTGTACTATACTGTGTACAACATAATATCTGAAGTGAATAGAGATCCACCCTCATAACACCTGGAATGGTCCTTCTATTATAAACGGAGACTTCCCTTTGTAAATATGAAGCAATATCCTATGAATCTTGTCCAAAACAGGAGTGGTGAACCCTACCATCTTTTTCTCAGCCAGCTTGGCCGCAATAACAAAGGTTCCTAGCCTCACACCTCTTTTGGAGTCTCGAATTGGTAATAAATACACACTGAGACACATGTCCAAGAAACCATCCATACATGTCTTTGTAAGAATTTTTGGATTGAATTCATATCACCATTTTTCAAATTCTCCTTTCTCCAATGTTGTCCAAAAGGTGTCAACGGTACCTCTCTTCTCTTCCTTTGGACAGCTAGTTGGATGGGTGTAAGTGGGACCCTTTTCCTTCTTCTTTATCAAAAATATTTCCATCCATTACTCTGGATGAATGTATCTCCTAGAGAGAGACTTCATGGTGGTCATGTTCTTGAGTTTGTTAAATATTTTCATCAACTCACGAACCAAAGTTGGTGTCTTCTCTGAGTCATTGCATGTCACCTTGGGAGGAATAAACTAATCATAAATGTCTCCAAGGATTGGAGCTCTGGAAATATTATAAACATCCCACAAGATGATGACTACCTATCCATGTGTTAAATGGAAGGAATTAATCTCTGGGATCCATCGGATTAATAATTCTAGCATGAAATCATCATTCCTGTACACATAAGTTTTCCCAACCCAAACAGCCTCAAAAATCCCGACGCCTTTCAATTCATCTGTAAATTCTACATGGGTCTTACGAAACTAGTATTCCCACATCCATGTGGGTTTTACACCTCCCCCTAGGTGGAAATACAATATTTTCTTACAAACCTTGGATTGATCCATCTGATAATCCTAAAATATGGATGAATAACAGTGTGGCTGCATCTTGAGTGTGTGTGCCTTCAAATATGGAGCACACATGCTATAATGTATAATATGATATTTTTTTGCTGTCCCAACATTAGTAAATGAGCCCCCCACAAAAAAACTAGCTGATGAGAAGTTGGTATAATCTTTAAACCAAGAATGTGGGACATAGTTTTTGGATTTGGAATATTAACATCCTCCAAATGGCCATAGCTATACAAAGGTAGATAGGTGCTTCAGGGAAAGTTGAAATGATACTTCTTCAAATATTTTTCTAAGTTTGGAAGGGTGGTGTCACAAACCTCAAAGTAATCATTACCAACGAAATTCATCATGTCATAAATCCTCTTACTGGCTAGTTCATCAGTAGTTCCAATTCTTTTTTGAGCCATTGAACCTGCAAAAGGATAGAAAAATCATATTTTAAATAAGTTCATTTTTTATATTTGACAGAAGAATTGAAAAACAATCGACAAAGGAATTAAGGTGCACAAGTATGAAAATTGGTGCGCAGGTGTAAAACGGTGCACAAGTGTAGCACTCCAGTTATAGCGCGTAACTAAAAAACGTACTGAAGAAGCACGATGAAACAGAAGTGTTCGAGTGAAAGAAGACTTGCGTGCCGAGAGATGAAATTACACAAGTCGTGAGGCTTTTCAAGAAAGTGAGGCCACTATATATAAGAGAGGTATTTCACCCTGTGTGATAGAATCCTATGCACTGCCAGCCTGCATTACCACTTGCTCTACGCACATAAAACTTGCATGCTCTAGTAATCTCTTCTTTCTCCTTTATTACTTTACCTCAGTATAGGATCCTTTTATCATTCTGGATCCAATTATAAGGTGGGGATTTTGTTGACACTCAGTTCCATCAAAGAGTCTAAAAATGACAAATGGAAATACCTTAGAAAGAAAAGGGGAAAATACATAAAGAAAAGCAAGATTTTCAAAGGCATGAGTTTTGGGTTGCCTTAGTCAGACCAAAAGGGCATCAGCACGCAACCTACTTACGCGCCCCAATCTGTCACGCAACCTACTTGAGCGCCCAAAATACTTTCACCCAGGGTCCTATATTTTCTTATAAATAGATCCTTGGGGTATTCATTTTTGACAAACGAATTTCCCTGAATCCCAATTGCTGCTCTGATCACCCTAGTACTTCAGCCCAATCTTTCTAAATTGTCAAGGTAGTTCTTCAACACCTTGGGCAGAGGATTTAAAGGAGGATCATTGGACTTAAGTCCTTTTAGTGTTTGAAAACCATAACACTTGTATGCCTAAATTGACCAACCTCCCAAAATAAGAAATACTTATATGCCACCTATTCGTTTTATATAAACTTAAGCACCCAACTTCTGGGATCACTTGTGAATACTCCTAAAGGCTTGAGCCAGGCCTCTCCCAAGTATTACCATACAGGTTGTTCATCACTTTAGTGAAGATCAGGTCTCCCAAGCCTACTTTCATGCCCATACTTGCGCGCCCTTACCTACTTGGGTGCCCCTCTTTGATTCACTTACTCTCTTTAGTCTACAATCCATCAATCCCTCTTCAAATCCATCCATGAAAAGGCTTCTTCTTCATTGGATCTCTTGTTTGAAATGGATTCTATTATGACCTCCACAAAAACCTCATGAATTATCAAACCTTTGGGAAAAGCACATCAACATGCCTCCTATTTGGGTTTGTATATCCATATTTAGAGGTTTCCCACATTTATTTCACAATGGGGTTAAGATTCATGGAGTGTTTGTGGGTTTGTATATCCACAGTCACATGGACCTTTCTCCTAGGAACAATTATAGGAAGTTTCTAGTTCTGAGAATAATGGTTTGGGTTCTGACCTCTTCCTTCTAAAAGAGACAAAACCTCAAATTTTTGGTAGGGAAGGTAAGGTTCATGCTTACTGTTTCATTCAAGAAAAATAGAAGTCTCCCTCCCCTACCAGGATCAATTTTAGGGTATCCATCCTGGTTTAATCCCCTAACCTTTATCCCTTTTTCCTTTCATTAGACCCTTGTCCAATGTAAAGTGAATAGAGGGAGGGTTCGTCATACCGCCCTCTTCCATTTTCGCCTTACCCTCTTCCACGGGCATCGCCGTAGGCTCACCCTCGTCCACCAGTGGAGGAGGAAAAGTGAGGGTGCCTTTGTTGAATCTTTAACATCCTATTTTTTTCTCACATCAAGCATGACTCACGTGGGCTTAGAGATTTTTCATGGTCACAACATGTGTAAAAACACTCATGGTCAATGAACTACGAGAACTCTGATTCCCACCATAATTGGGATACGTAGGAAGCCTTCTCAAGGCCTGAGCTCACTGGATATCTTCTTCAAGAATCCAACCCTAATTCCCTTAATATGGGTATCCTCCTTATGAATAAGCTTCAAATTAAACCCCCAAATCATCAAGGCATCCTCTTCAGGAAGTAAGCCCAAAATCATTTCTCTCAAAGGACTATACTGTCCTATGAGACTTATTTAACTACATGGGATTTGATTCCCATCCATATGGGATATGTAGGTGGCCTCCTTGAGGTTCAAACCCAATATTTAAAATTAAACCTGTTCCCCTTGAGCCATAATCCCAATAGGGTCTAATTTAACTTGGAAACCCATATCCTTTCCTAGTACATTGGGTTGTTTTGGCATAAGTCCCACACCAAACATTTACTAAGCACCTTTCACTTAGATGTCCTTACCACATGACATTAAAATGTATGGTTAGGTCCTTATCACATGACCTTAAAAGGTATGATGTGTACCATTAAGTGGCACAGAACTACAAGGGTTCTTATTCCTTTAACAAGGATGCATAGGTAGCCCATTCTATGGGAACGATCCCAAGATCAAAAAAAACATTCGTCTCCTTGGATAATAGTAAATTCCGGAGTGCCCCACTAAGTGGCTTAAAAACCAGTATCATCCTAATGATGATTAAAATAATCTTTAAATAGTATAAGAAAGGATACCATTGATGGGGAAACTAGAATACATACTAATATTTCCATTAATGAATAACCTTGAATACATACCGATGATTCTAAATTTTACACATGTTAATAAGTAATTGCAAATTCCAAGGGAAACTTATTTTATACTGGGTGAATTAATAAGGATTCATGAAAATATCTTAAATTTATATAGAGAGTCCCAGAGTAGACAATAATTTCCCCCAAAAAGGGTGTGATGAGTCCGACCTCCCATCCTATCGACCAATGTATGTTCCTAAGTATCGTAAAGTTTAAACTTAACGAACTTCTGCCTTTGTAAAGTAGGTCCCCTTTGGATAAAGAATTGTTGGAAGTTTCTGGTTGCATGAATAAATCCAATGGAAACCACCTGGAAGCAGTGATTCTTAAAACTAGAACACACATTCCAAGGAACTACAAAATTGTGATTTATGAATTTAATAATTTAGTTTTTAAAATTCAAGTTAATCGTTCTATAAATCTGAATCTCAAGATCTATTCCTCCTCTTTCATTTCTTGTTCACCTTACAGAAACAATTTTTTCTTTTAATTTTTATTAAAATAAAATAGAGTATCTCGTCTAGAGGTTCCAAATCTTCATGGTCATACAACACAAGAACACACATCGTGTATTCGGAAATACACGTCGTGTAGTATTAGTTCTATGCATTGGGACGGTCTGACAAACCAGGTCATGTCATTAGATTATATCTAAGTCTTTAGACTCCGTGTGTTGACTAGGAATAGGTGGAACACCACTTTTGGATTACACATCATGTGTCCCCCTGAACACGGCATGTAGTCCCTTTGGGTTAGGGTTGGACCGTGTACCCCGTACAAGGCTTGTTCGGCTGGAAGCCATGTAACGCAGATACTACAGGCATGTGTCCCACTGAACACACCATGTACTCCAAATATTTTTGAATTAAATATACACTCCATGTCCCTGGGTGTGTAATTAGAATGGATGTTGAATAAAAGTACACGTCGTGTAGTCGAAACTACACGCCGTGTAAAAATAAAATTACTCGGATTTATTAAAAATTATTATTATATTATATAAACCCTTGAGACGTGTACCATAGTGTGGGTGTAAAGTTGAGAAACAACACATGATAGGTGTTTTATATATATGTGTTTAATTTAACATCTGCATAATGTCCTTTTCTACTCATTGGGTAGTTAAGAATAGGAATTCACCAGGCTTCCTCCAAGGTACAAGTTACGTACAAAGATAATTTTAAATGAATTTATTTGTTTAAAATTATGATGGATGGGAATCTCAAAGAAATTTAGAAAAAGGGTTTAAGATAAAAGGTTTGATTAATTAAAGATAATTAATTGATTTGAGCGTGATTTATCTTAAACAAGAACAATTAAATAATTGAATGATAGTTTTATATATGCGTAAATATTTTTTCTTGTATGGATGACAATGAACTAGACCAAGACCTTTGTATGTGAATGGTTTCCTTTAATTTATTTATTTAAATTAAATTTGTTGTCATGTGAGCCTTCTCCTCATTAACATGTAGGGCCTGTATGCCCAAGGTTTCTTTTATGTAAAACCCCATTTTACCCCTCACCCACAAGTGAGATAAAAGCGTATGTAATGTATGGAGCTCCCAAGCTAGTGGAGGCGACTCAAGTTAGGATCCAAGGTGAAAACAATCCAAGGAGATACAAAGGTGGACAAGTGGAAATCTGTAAAGACAAACCCAAATGGTTCAAGGTGTTTCTCCTTTAGGTCTTGGGTTAGTTTATCATCTGCTAGATAAACTGACCAATAGAACAAGCTCATGATCATAAAATTTATTTTATTTTTGTTAGTTTCAAGGTTTATTTATTATGGGTGTGTTGTCATGTCACACAATTAATGAATTAAACAAGAATACAAGATGGAACTAAAATAATACCGGGTTATGCATAAATATTATCTTAAACATGATTAATCACTTAAGTATATCCCACTTAATATTTAAAATCATGTAATCAATGATAATAAAATGAAAATTTACATATAAGGATAAAATCCCTCAAAGAAAATATTAAGTCGGTATAGCCTTCTATAATCTTGGTTAGAATCGAACCATAGTTCAATGTTCTTGAACAACCCTAGTTGGGGTATTTTAATTTATTGAGGAATTATAATTCAAGGTTTTGGGTTTAATTGACTTTGTTCACATCAAGGGTTGAACTCCATAGCAGGACTTGGTGTGACCAAGAGAAAAAGGTTGAGGAAATACAAAATAAAAGGATTTCAAGATTGGGGATTCCACTCAGTAGATAAAGGAGATGTGAGTTAATGAAGTTGTCATTTATAATGACTACCTAAAACCCTTAAAGTGTCTTGAACAAACCTAGTTGGGTTAATGAAAAGGGCAATGTGGATCCTTTCCACTAGAATATTCAGGCAACAAAATATTCTGAAGTCAATGGTGAGGGCTATCCGATTTCGATAAAATAGTGGGAGACTAATAAGTATTAAATTATTTATTTGTCTCAGTTTTATCATTATAAAGTACTAAACCTTTTATCATATTAATTTGTAGAAACTAAATTAAAAATGACTTTAAAAATATCATTACGAACCATACTCAAGAAAAAAAAACCTTTTCAGTGGCAACAATTTCCAGGAATGGCAGAGGCGTTTACACGTCATCCTTCACCATGCGAGGAAATTTTATGTGCTGGTGGAGCATATTATAGTTGTGCCTAGAAAAGAGTCCAATGATGAGGAACTATCTCTCTATATAAAACATGTGGATTATTCCAAAAATTTCCAATGTTTCATACTATCAACCATGTCTAATGAGCTCTTGAAGTAACATGAAAACATGGACTCGTATATCATGATGTATCACCTTAAGGATCTATATCAAGAAAAGGCAAGATAGGAGAGATATGAGATCTCCAATGATTTTTTTACAACTAATCTTGGAGATTATGTGCCAGATGGGCCTCATGTATTCAATCTTATTGGCTACATTGAACGCCTAGAAATTTTAGGGATTAAGTTCCCAAATGAGTTGTGTACAGATCTCATACTATCATCACTACCCAATATCTTATCTAGATTTATTGTCAACTATAACATGGGAAACAATTAGAATATTCTATCAGATCTTCTGACCTTAATTCTCCAGGTAGATAAGGAAATGGGGTGTGAAAAACCCTCAGTCCTTTTGGTGAATAAGAAAAGAAAGGACAAGGCAATGTGGCCAAGGATTCATAAACAGTCTGAATCCCCTGAGAACTATCCATCCAATAAGGGAAAGATCCAGATGCAGTGCAAGGAACGAGAGTCGGTTTGTTTTTCATTTGGCAAGCTAGGTCACTGGAAGAGGAACTGCACCCAGAATCATGAGGACACTAAAGGTGTGTTTGTTATCGAGTGTAATCTTTCCATTTCTACACATTTGGTATTAGATACAACTTGTGGGGCTCACATATGTATTCAAATTTAGGAACCAAGTAGATTTAGAAAGATTTTCAGAGGAGAGGTGGATCTTCGAGCTACCAATGGTGTCAGGTTGGCTGCATTGGCCATTAGCGATTACCATCTCTCATTGCCAACTGAAATGATTTTGGTTTTACATAACTATTATTATGTGCCTAGTGTTACCAAGAACATAATTTATGTATCATGTTTAGATATGGATGGATTTATTTTCAAGTTTGGAAATAAGGGTTGTTTATTTTATAAGAACAATGTATGTTATGGTATGTCTAATTTAAATAATGGTTTGTATGTATTAAATTACGAAAACCATGTGTTAGAAATCGATAACAAAACAAAATCACGTGACTCATACATCACCTAGTTATGGCATCACCATCTCGGTCATGTAAACAAGAAGCACTTGAAAAAGCTCTTCCAAGATGGTTATTTAGAATCTACTGAGCTAAAACCACTTGATAGATGTCATGGTTGTTTACAAGGTAAAATGACCAAGCTTCCTTCCGGTGGATAGGGTGAAATGGCCATAGAGCTTCTAGGATTGGTGCACACGGATGTGTGTGGACCATTTCTAGTAGAAGCTAGAGGTGGATATTCTTACTTTATTACTTTTACCGATGATTTAAGTAGATATGGATATGTCTAATTAATGAGGTATAAGTCAAAGTACATAGAGAAATTTAAGTAATTCAATAATTAAGTAGAGAATTAGCTTGGTAAGAAGATAAATAAAATTTGATCAGATCGAGGTAGAGAATATCTGAACAAAGAGTTCATCGATCTTCTACGGTAGTATGAGATTCTATCTCAGATCACTCATCCTTATACACCATAGTGGAATGGTGTTAGTCAAATGATGAACCACACCTTTTTGGACATGGTGAGGTCGATGATGAGTCATGCAGATCTTCAGTTATCCTTTTGGGGATATGCATTACAAACTACAACATACACATTAAACCGAGTACCAACTAAGGAAGAAAATGGAATTCTCTCTGAGTTATGGAATGAAAAGAAACCCATTTTTTCACACACACATGTATGGTGATGCAAGGCATTTGTTAAGTCCTTATCCGGCAACAAACTAGCACCCCGGGGCATGAGGTGTATCTTTATAGGATATCCCAAGGAAATGAAAGGATATTACCTATATAACCCTTCATAAAAGAAAGTGACTATCGTCAGACAATCCATATTTCTTAAGAGGGATCAAATCCTCAAAAAGGATAGTGGGAGAAATATTGACTTCGATGAAGTTGATGCCCAAGATACAAAGGAGTTGGTACATGAAAAAGATCTACAGGTCCCCGTGAAAAAGGTTCCAGAAAAACAAGTACTGCATAGGAGCACAAGAGAGGTAAGGGAACCAGAGAGATTTGGTTTCGTAGTCACCAAGGATGGTGAATCATTATTGTTGGAAAATGACAAACCTATCTCCTATAAGGAAGGAGTAAAAATCTCAGAAGCTCCAATATGGCTAGAATCTATGAATTATGAGATGGATTCCATGTATTAGATCAAAGTTTGGGTTCTAGTTGATAAGACAATTGATGTAAAGCCAGTTGGATTAAAATGGTTATTTAAGAGAAATTTGGACATGGAAGGTCAATTTAGCACCCATAAATCAAGGCTAGTTTCTAAAGGATTAAATTAGCATTAAGGAATTGACTATGATGGAACCTTCTCACTAGTTCCCATGTTTAAATCCATAAGAATCATACTTTCCATAGTAGCTTACCATGACTATGAGATTTGGAATATGGATGTAAAAATATAATTCCTTAATGTGAACCTTCAGGAAGATGTCTATATGACACAACTAGAAGGGTTTGTGACACTAGGTGAAGCCAAATGGGGTTCCAAGTTGTAAAAATCCATTTATGGATTAAAGAAAGCATCCAGGTCATGGAACATTAGATTTGATAAAGCCATAAAATAATTTGGTTTCATTAAGAACAAATGTGATCCATGTGTTTATAAGCAGTTTAATGGGAATGTGGTCGTTATCCTAGTAGTATATGTTGGAAACATATTACTTATTATAAATGATGTTCCAGTATTACAGTTAGTTAAGGATTGGTTGAACAAGTGTTTCTCCATGAAGGACTTAGGTAAAGAAACCTACATTATAGGGATCAAGATCATTCGTGATAGATCCAAGTGGTTTCTTGGACTAAGTCAGGGTACATACATTGACCAGATAATAAAGAGATTTAGTATGGAATAATCCAAGAGGGGATTGGTTTCAGTGTCACGTGGCCTACATCTTTCTAAGATAATGTGTCCCCAGAAACAACAGGAGAAAGATAGGATGATTAAGATACCATATTCTTAGGCTATAAGATCCATCATGTATACTATGTTATGTACTAGGTTTGATGTTTCCTATGCACTGAGCATGGTAGGAAGATATCAAGAAGATCTAGGAGAACAACATTGGACTTCTATTAAGAATATCCTTAAGTATCTAAGAATAACTAAAGATATGTTTCTAGTGTATGGAGGAGACAAGGATCTTGTCATCAAAGGGAATGCTAATGCTGGTTTTTAGGTAGATCAAAATGATCTGAAGTCACAATCAGGATATATTTTCTATCTTAATAGAGGACCTGTGAGCTGGAAGAGTTCAAAGCAGCCAGATGTCACTGATTCTACAGTAGGGTCCGAATATATAGCAGCTTCTGATGCATCCAATAAATCCATCTGGATTCAGAACTTTTTCCAAGATCTTAATTTGGTGCATAGCAGTAAAGATCCTATCACATTGTATTGTAATAATACTACAGTGGTGGATCTTCCAAAAGAACCAAGGTCACATCAATGGACAAAGAACATTCTCCAAAAGTATCACATCTTGAGGGATTTCTATCAAATGGGTGAAGTTTTATTGATCAAAGTGTCTATGGAAGAGAATGTGGTGGACCCCATGACTAAAGACCTATCTCAACAGAAGCATGAATATCATGTGAGAGATAGCGGGTTAAAGGTTGTTAGTAGCTGGCTCAAGTACAAGTGGGAGTCTGTTGGAGTTGGTGTACAAGAACCAACTAATTTTTACTTTATTCATTAATAAATACCTTTTCACATCTTGATTATTCTTATGTGTGAAAAGCATGTGATAATTTCCCAAGGATAGATATTGCAGTCAAGGGTCATAGAGGATCCCTGTTATGATGAGAACCCGGAAGTTCCATAACACTATTCTTGAACATATGTTCTATGGTTGGATGATGTTATTTGAAGGACACAAGTAATAAATGCCATTAGGGGTGAGGAATCATAAAAATTTGAGGCATCTTCTCATAGTGTGTTCCCTTGGTAATATCCAAGAGGATATTATGATAATGAGACCCGCTAGTAGTAAATCCACATTTCATAGTGTCATTGGATGTTCCTATCTACGGATGTGTGTATTGGTCCTTATACTTTAAGATTATTATTAATGGGTATTAAAACTCATGCACTTAGATATATTGATGAAAAATGTGAAGACACAATGTTTGCAGTGAGGTAGGATATGTTGGGTGCATCATGAGTAATACTGCATTAATAGATAATGCGAGAAAGGATTTGTCCCTTCTGTTCCATAACAGAAGTAGATATCTCAGGCCGTTTGATGGAATTGATATAGCCTGAATAAATCCATGGACATGGTAAGGAATGGGAATGTTCAATTCCAGAAAGTCAAAGAAAGAATAATCAAGCACATGGGTTAATGGAACTACGATGAAAACCACTTGATTCGAGATATTGAAACAATGGGATTACATTACATGGTAAGCATTCGTAGGAGGTGACACATCATTGTGACATTAACTTATTTCTCTATGGGTGCCTTGGCTTGTTTCTAGACTCCGAAATTTGATTTTAGGCAGGCTCCACTTAATTCCACTGAGAAATAGGATTAAAGGGTCACACACTAAGTGTGTCCAAGTATCTCAGTTAAATATTAATTTAACAAGTTGAATAAAGATTATTCCTGATTGTGGTTTAATAATTATTCAAGGATGCCTGATCGCATTTATTTCAACAGTAGTTATTCAAAAGAATATATTATGGGAGAAATAATATATCTATTAGAGAGTAATACAATGATATTTATTTGAGAAATAAATATCCATTATTCAAGGTCAAATAAATGTGGTGGAGGAAATAAAGAAAATGGAAAAACAAAAGTACACATCATGTATATTAATATACAAATCATGTAATTTTTCTAAGGATTTGTGAGAAATAATATTTTTTATTTAATTAAATAATATTAGGTGTAATTCATTGGGTGTATGTCAAGTAATTATATTATTCATCTGTTATTATTAGACATGGGGTCTTGCTAAGAATTAAATGAAATGAATAAATTCTTTCGGGTAATTAATTAATTTCATTATTCTAAGTAATTAAAATCACAATTATATAATTCTCGTTAGACTATCCATTTTTGGAGGTTGTGCACAAAAAATCTAGAGAAAGCTCTCAAGCCAAGAGATAATTATTTTATTCAATGAACGCTCTCAAGCTATGAGAGAGATCCTCCTCCACCAGATCAAGGAGAGCGCTTTGCAAGCAGTTCTCAAGATGATCGAAGGTAGACATCATAAGTGAAGTCTCTTCTGCGCTAGCACCCAAAGATCCCTTTGGAAATGTACAGAGATATGCGGAGAATGTGTGGATCACCGCTAGAAGAATCCTACACTTGGATTCTATGACACAATGAAAGATCACATCAGATCGTGATTGAAAACATCAATGGAGAGAGAATTCCATCAAGGTAATTCTTGTCTTCTAATTAAATTAATTATAACTCACAAATGATGATCCTCTCTATGGTTCTTAGACTCCCTTCCTTTATTTCATTCTTCATTATATTATAAAGATCCGGTGTTTTATTATCGTGATGGATCTCAGATTGATCATTGTTAATGGAAATAATTAATGTTGGGTACACCCACCAATGCACTTCCACTATGCCCAGAACCTACAAAGTCTAGGTTGGACATGATTGACATGGAGATATAGGAAGAGTTAGTACCAGTAAAGGGTAAAAGGAATACTTTTCTTCCTCATCTTCTTATACTCTCTTCAAAAAATAAATATATTAGTTTTGTAACTTCCTAAATGATATAAAGGTTTGATAGGGGTATTAATCAAATATCAATAATATCATGTCATTGAATGATATAAAGTTAAAGTTATTGAAATAACATGACTCCCATGTTTTGATGAAATATTTAATGCATGTAGATTTATGTTACCTTTTTCCTAAAAATGTCTGTCATACATTAACCAATATTTTTTTATTTTTCAAATATATATGCAATAAATTTATAGACTCAATGAAATTTAAAAATACAAAAAAGTTTCTTTTATATTATGTGAATTAGAGGTGTTATTCCTACCATTATTATTTTATATGATGGTTCACATGATGGATCACTTGGATAGAGAGATTTGACTATGTGGTCTTATACATTATAGATGGATGTACCCCATTGAATAGTATATGAAGATTTTGAAATGGTATGTCAAAAATTTAAATCATCCATAAAGTTTTATTATAGAGTGATATATTGTTACAAAATCCATTTAATTAGATAATAACTACCTTTTTAATGTAATGATAATTGGTCTTCCAAAATATCGTCACAAGGGGGAGACTTGTGGGTGAATTAATTTCAAGAATAGATGTTATCAGGATTACTATTATAGAGCAAGAGAAGGCTAACCTTTATGTTTTATATAATAGTTTAGTGGTTTCACTATATTTCAAAACCCAAAAAGTAATTCTTAGACATTTGAATCCATAAAGTGATGAAATATGGATATCAAATATGCATAATTGATATTTTATATGATGTTTTTGAGACTATGTTTTTCAGGAGTCAATTGAAAATCCAAATTCAATTTCAGAACGAATTTGATGACTAGACCGAGGACAAAGTGTTCATGTATTATATTATAATGGTTATATAATTAATGGGTTTAAATTCTATAAAAAGGAACATGATGAATGAATCACCATGAAAAATAGAGTATTTAATATTATGATAGAAGTGATGCATGTATCAGGCACCAAGGTCAACAATCCAATTCATGCCAATATATTATACTTTGGCATCATTAAATAAATATGGGAGTTTGATTATACAACATTCCAAGTGATTTTTTCAATGAATGTGGGTTGATAATAGGAGTACAGTTAAAATAGATGAATTGGGGTTTTTGAATGTGAATTTTAGTAAGGAAGGGTACAAGGAAGAACCATTCATAATGACATCACAGATAATATTTTATATCCTCAATCCTGCAAATGGTAATCAATCAATTGTTTTATTACCAACCAAAATAACTATAGATTCAAATGTTAATTCAATTGAGAATGACCCTTTCATTGGGATGTTGTAATCATTTTTTGGTGTTCCTAATGTAAATAGGTTCTTGTATGTTAGAGGAGACCACAATGAGGGGTTTTTGATACTCTATAGAGGTGTCAAATCCCTTAAACCTTTAAAGAAAAAAGAGAGAGTTCAAAAATCAGGTTAATTTTTTTAAATATAAATTTTTTTACCTCACTATATTATGTGTTCACTACTCATTTATATAATATAAATTAAATTTTCAACCACTTTGGTAGATATTGGATTCTCCACATATATATGCTCCCAATACTAAGGAACAATAAATTTCTCAACATGTTGATGCTCCCAATCCATAAAAACAACTAACTTCTATACATGTTGATGCTATTAATCCTGATTAACAACATATTGAAAATTTTGAAAACAAATAAATGGTAGATTGTGAAAAAACTATGTTTGAGAAAAAGTAAAAGCATTCTAGCCTGACATTCTTAACAAAAATTATTAAGGTGAGAAGTAGAGAAATAAAATTAAAGGTTGGATAGAATGAACTCAACCAGCTTGCTAACCTCAAGAAGTCAATTTTCATTATTTAAATTGAATTCACCAATTGAATGCATATATTTATTGATGTAGATATATGGAATTTTTTTCTTATGTTGAATGCACTAATTTGGGAAGATATTAGGGTATCATTATGATATACATTATCTATTTTACTAAAAAATAGGAAATCATTAATTTAATCTTCATTATCCCTTACAGAGTGTATTTATACTAGATGAATATTGAATTAAATTTGTATTAATGGTCACTATAAAGGATCATAGAGACTTTCAGGAAAATTATTTTGAAGCATCATCTCAGGGATGTTGAAGGGAAACTAAACATACACCCACCATAGATATATTCACGCATGATAAAAAAGAAACATGGAATGTATTTTTCATATGTTTTTAGGAGGAATCATTTTAGCTACATTGTAATTGGTAATAATTTACATGGAAATACGTCTATGGATCAATTTAACTAATAATTGTTAATTTATGAAATAAAAATTGAGTGTTGAAAATAAGAATCATGCATCAAAACCAACATACCCCTACCATAAACCAAGTATAGAGTATTATTCACTTGAAAAAAATGGTATATAGTTTATTTCTATTGTAATAATTTTTTGTGGTATGATACAACAACATAATTATATTCCCATGTTTATATAAATATTACTGAATCAACATCCAAAAACACTTCCAACATACATCATGAAATATGGAAGGAGGCTTGTGTAAATAAATACAGAATACTAGTATATGATTACACACAAAGAGTATGGGAATCATGTGGAAGTATGACATGATAATTTTTTTATTATTTAAATTATTTTTACATAGAAATTATTATTTATTTTTATATATTTTTTATCTAGTTTAAACACATGAATCATCATCAATTATACTTGATAAATGACTATTTTTAGTGGCCTTGAAGTAGCCAGAACAATATAGCCATGTTAGAGGTGTGGGTTTTAGAGTGTCTCCTTGAATAGATTTTGAGAAAAGAAATAAATATGGGAAAAATATAAGAAATTGTATGAGATGCAAGCATAAATAAATATTATAGAAAAAAACTTAATTGATAGTTTGATTTGTTAGATAATGTTATGGGAAGGAATGAAAGATAAGAAACAACACAATAATAACCACTACAAGGAGATCCAACCCCCATCATCTTGTTGTGATGGGTACAACATAAAAGATCCAAGGAATTATTCTATATGAAAAAAAAATTCGAAAATATCATATGAGAGTAGGGATTCATATAGATCATGATCCGAGCACCAACCTACCAGTTCCCCTTGATGATCTGGATGTTCATACCATCAAACATGCTATTAGAACTTTCATCGCATGGTCATTTGATATTTTAAAAATTTAAGTTGACAACAAGGTATTTCCTTTCTATTTTTTTATAAAAAATCTTTAACAATTATGGAAAGAAGGCATTAAGTGAGGAATGATATTATAGATAGAGAAAAGGAAGGTCAAACAAAAGGTCAAATCAAAACAATCTAAAGGATCAACCAATCAATCAAAAAGACCTTTAGTGAGTACCTTTACCACACTAGTTCAACTTCTGTATTTACTAATATTATAATTTCATGTAGATACAATGTTCAAATATAGTAATATGACCATCATTGATTTTAATGAAAAAATGTACGGAGAGGAAATTACAGACTAACTTGGTCTTGAGAATATAGATGATATCCTCAAGCATGGATGGTTGGGAGTCTCAGTTATAAATGTATACATGAGGAGAATTTACATAATATATTTTTACAATAGATGATCTACTTTGTTAATTATAGTTAAATACAATCTTTATTTGTTCATGTGTATATATTAGTATTATTTTAAGGAAAAACCATATGAAGAAAAAATTGGACTCATTATTACTCACATCACTTCTATACAACAAAGGTCATTGGAAGAAAATGAATATTTAGAAATAGTAGACTAATTGAATATAATGTTTGAAAATAAACTTACATATGAAAGACTTTTATTAATACCCATGATATTGGGGTAAAACTCTAAATCTAATTATATCAAATATATTTTCATTTATTTCATTTATTTCATTACTTATTCCTTTTCATTTTTAGGGAGGATTGGTTTCCCATTTCAATCAATTTGGATACTCTAAAGATTTGTTTTTGGGATTCAATGCATGGATTACCAAAAAACAACCATAAATGATGACATTTATCAATTTGTAATATACTATATTAAAAATTATACAAATAAAATTCAATTTATAAATTTTATATTATGTTTTAATGAATTTTTTTATGATAGGGAGGTGTTTAAATATTATTAAAATCATGGTATGAGGTCAGTCCATGAGAACAATAAGCCTATCAAATTTTAAAAATGGATAAGTATTAGGGTATATATAATAATATTTCATAATAAAAACATATATAAAAAAATTAATTATTTTTATTAATGTTTCTATAGTGTCTATAAAAAACTAATTAAAAATATTTTGGTTATTATATTTGAAAATTTATCAAAGATATCATATTCTATCAATAAAATAGAATCCCCAAATAGGTATTTTTATGATAATTATAATTTCATTTTAAAAAATTATTAATTATTTCTTTATATTTTTCTAGTATTATTAGTATTATTGGAAGTCCATGTATTCAAAATAGAAAATATATTTGTTTAGAAGTGAATGGGAAGAATACATGATGTCAGAATATATACCGACATCATGAATATGTGATTTCCAACTAATTATTTAGTTAATTTTATCATAATTTTATCAGTCTATTTTTTATTTAATTTTCTTAACATTTTATCTAAAAAAATTATTTAATTTTCATAGAGATCATGAAGTGGTGACTTCATCGAGAATTGATTCTTCTCCAACCATTTTCTCCTCTATGAAAAGAAAAAAATTCTTAGAGAAGAATCAATTATAAAAAAAATTATTCAATAAGGATGATGCACTCGGGTACTATTTTTTACCTTCATAGAGTTATTTATTCTTTATTTTACCTATTTATGTTCAACAATGTGTGGTTTAAATTTAAAATGACTCAAAGTTCATGTTTTCAGTTTACAAATAAAATTTTAATTAAAAAATAATTACACTCACTGAAAACCAATAAAAACGATCTAATTATCTTGAAACTTCAATAAAATGGCCCATAAGTCATTGGTTATGTATAGAAATCATCTATACATAAATCAAGAACACGATGTACCCGTTGTGACTCAAAGTGCATGTTTTCGATTTAAAAGTTACATTTTAGTTCAAAACACATGTCACTCATTCAAAATAGATACAACGCACTCATATTATCTTAATAATTTTGTAAAATGATGCATAAGTAATGTTTTACTTATAAGAATCAACCTCATGTCAATCTAGCACACGATGGGGCCGCTATGATTGAAAGTACATGTTTTCATTTAAAATTAACATTTTAGTTTAAAACATGTATCACTCACTAAAAATCAATAAAACATACTATAATTGCTTTGATAATTTATGAAAATTATATATAAGTCATTTTCAATATGTAGGAATCAACTTCATGTTAATCTAACACATGATGTGTCCAATGTGATTGAAATTATGTGTTTTTATTTAGAAGTGACATTTTAGTTCTTTTACAAATCACTCACTAAAAACTAATAAAACATGATTAGATTGCCTTGACACTTTAGTAAAATTTTCCATAAATATTTTTTGACATGTAGAAATCATCCTCACATCAATTTGACACATAGTAATCCAGGTATGACTCAAAGGGCATGTTATCATTTTAAAAGTGACATTTTTGTTCAAAACATGAAACACTCCTTAAAAACATAGAAAAAACACTCATATAGTCTTGATACTTTATGAAAATAAACCATACATCATTTATGACATGTAGGAATCAACCAAATTTCAATATGGCACACAGTGTGCCTGCTATGACTAAAAGTTCATGTTTTTAGTTGAAAAATGACATTCTAGTTAAAAACATGTGTCACTCATTAAAAACTAAGAACAAAACTCATATTGTCTTGATATTTTATGAAAATGATCCATGAGTCATTTTTGGCATATAGGAGTCACCTGCACATCAATCCAGTACACGATGTGATTGATATGACTCAAAGTGTGTGTTTTTAGTTTAAAAATGAAATTTTAGTTAAAAACATGTGTTTCTCACTAAAAACTAAGGAAAAACTATCTTATTGTATTGACACTTTCAAAAAATTATCTTTAGGTGATTTTTGATGTGTACAAATCAATTAATCATCAATTAGACCCACAATGTGGATGGTATAACTCAAAGTATGTGTTTTTATTTAAAATTTACATTTTAGTTCAAAATATGCATGACATACTCAAAGATAATCAAACACGTCCAATTTTTTTGATACTTTAATACAATGATCCATAGGTAATTTTTGATGTATAGGAATCAAATACATATCAATTCAACACATAGTGTTCTTGATATGACTCAAAGTGCTTGCATTCAGTTTAAAAGTGGAATTTTAGTTCAAAACATGCATCACTCAATAAAAATAAAGAAAACACACTTGGATGATCTTTATACTTTATTAAAATTATTTATATGTCATTTATGATATGTATGAATCAACTACATGTCAATTCAACATATGGTGTTCCCAATATAACTTAAAGTGCATGTTTTTAGTTTAAAAATGACATTTCAGTTAAAAATATGCATTACTAACAAAAAACTAAGAAAACAAACTCATATTATCATTTTATTTTAGCAAAAGTTTTCATAAGTCATTTTTGACATGTAAGAATTGATGACATGTTAATTTGATACATGATGTCATCAATATGACTCAAATTGCATGCTTTCAATTTAAAAATAACATTCTCATTAAAAGCATATGCCACTCACTAAAACCTAAGTAAACACACTCAAATATTATTGATAATTTATGAAAAAGATACATAAGCCATATTTGAAATATCAGAATTAACAGCACGTTAATTGATTACACGGTGTGACTGTTATGACTCAAAGTGTGTGTTTTTATTTAAAATTGGCATTTTAGTTTAAAACATGTGTGACATACTCAAAAATAAGAAAAAATATTAATATTATTTTGATGATTTATAAAAATTATCCAAAAGTCATTTGTGACATGTAGGAATCAGTCACACTTCAATTAGATACATGGTGTGACTAGTATTACTCAAAATGTATGTTTTTAGTTTAAAAGTGAAATTTTAGGAAAAAATGTGCATCATTCACTGAAAACTAACAAAAAAATCATATGGTATTAATACATTAGAAAAAATAAATAATTCATTTTTGAAATATATGAATTATCAAGATGTTAATTTGATACATAGTATGATCAATATGACTCAAAGTGTGCATTTTTAGTTTAAAATGACATTTTAGTTAAAAACTTGTCACTCAATAAAAACCCAAAAAAAACACTCATATTGTCTTGATATTTTATGAAAACAATCCACAAATCATTTATGATTTGAAAAAATTATCTACACAGAAATATGAAACATGATGTGACCAATATGACTCAATGTGCATGTTTTTGGTTTAAAAATGTTATTTTAGTTAAAGACATGTGTCACTCACTAAAAACCAATAAAACACACACATATTATTTTTATAATTTATAAATATGATACATAAGTAATTTTTTAAATATAGGAATCAACCACATGTCAATCATAGACACGGTGTGACTGGTATGACTCAAGGTCATGTTTTTATTTAAAAATGACATTTCAGTTAAAAGATGTGTGACATACTCAAAATTAAGAAAACACATTTATATTATTTTGATACTTTAGTTTAATGGTCCATAATTTATTTTTGTTTAATATAAGTTAACCACACTTGAATCGGATACACGATGTGACTTATATGTTTTGAAATGTGTATTTTTAGTATAAAAGTGATATTTTAGTTAAAAAACTTGTATCACTCCCTGAAAATTGAGTAAATTCACTCATATGGTCTTAATACTTTAGGAAAATTATCCATATGTCATTTATAATGCATAATAATTAAACATATGTCAATATAATATATTGTTTGATTGGTATGACTTAAAGTACATGTTTTTAATTTAAAAATGACATTTATTTAAAAACATGCCACTAATTGAAAACCGAGAAAAACATAATATTATCTTAATATTTTAGGAAAATTATATATATATAATTTTTGATGAGTAGGGATTATAATTGAATTTATCTGATACACTATGTTATATGTATGATTTAGAGTGCATGTTTTTATCTTATAAATTATATTTTAGTTAAAAACATGTGTCACTCCCTAAAAACCAATAAATCACACTCGAATTATCTTGATAATTTTTGACAATGATCCATAAGTCATTTTTTACATGCAAGAATCGACTATGTAACACCTGAGCATCAATTATAGTAATTTAACATTATATTTTAATAAAACCACAATACAATTCACATTTTAATATTTCATGGCACAAAAATTCTAATTTGATAGGATGAATATCAATTTTAAAATAACTAGGTCAAAATAAACCTAGAATGAGTTTTGAAAAATTCCCTTAGAAATAAGATTCAATGAATAATTGAAAATTTATTATTAAATATTCATAATTTTATTAATAATAATGTATTATAATATGTATAATTAACCATTCATTGAATTTCAATTTGATATAAATAAAGATAAGATCATTTAGAGGTAAAAAGGGATAATTTTTAGAAAACTGTTTTAAAAGCATAATGTATTTCCATTTTAATTAATTAAAATAAAATTTAATGAAGAATTATTTAAATTAATTTTATCTATTATATATTTAACTATATAAATTTAAATCTATATAATTATTGTCACTATTCATATATTTAATGTAATATCACCTTATACTTGAAAAATGCATTTCTTGAAAAATCGTTTTTGGACACATTTTATGGTTTTATTTTCTAAATTAAATTGTGAAACTTCTATGAATTTAATTTTAAAAATTTATTTCATATTTTTAATCATCATAATTATTATTAATTAATAAGGTCAACATAATTTTTGGTATTAATGAATAATAAAAATAGTAAAAATTAATTAATATGGTTAAGGTCAAAATGTGTTTATCAGGGTGTTGATCTATAAAGATAATTGTTAAAATGAAATAAAAACTTTTTGAAACCCCATTGGTTGGTTTTATTTATACCTTAACCTTTTTAATTTTGAATACGATCAATCTTGGATCCATTTTTCTAAGAAATTGACTTAACATTGTTTTAAAACATTGAAACATTACAAGTGTGCCACTCACCTCAATCATAAAAGGAAACCTCCTCCCCTCACTCTTTCACACCTATTAATACATTTAGCTCAAAAAAACATACTAAAATATCTCCCAAACATCCTTATGCATTTTCTAGATATTATTTTATTCCCAAAAGACCAATCATAGGGTTCTTAATAAGAGATCTGAAGGAGTTTTTTTCTAAGTGAAGAAAATTGTCTTCACCAATATCTTTCTTTTTTTACTTCTTATTTTAACACATTAAATTATGTATTAATAATTATAATATAATAAAACCAGTATCTAAAATATAATTATATTTTATTATATTTATGGTATAATGTTTATCAATCTTCTACTCCATCAAATGTGAAACAAAACCATCACTTGTGTGCATGGTGGACCACCACCTTGCGAACCGATGTGATTTTTTTCCATCACCGACTCACATGGATAATAATTATGACAGAACCAATAAATATATATGGTACTTATTAAATAAAATTGATTCTGAAAATTTAATATACAATATATTCCTTACCCTTTCACCCATTATGGAAATGATAAAGTTGCTCGTGCGCACGTATGACCTACAGTCTCCACTAGGCGATGTGATTCATTTTCCATGTTTAAATTTCATAAATTATTTTAAACATATATCCAATGTATAAATATGATAGTTATAACTTTTATATAATTCTAGAGATTATGAAACTATATCCTATACACACGAACCATAACTTCCATGATAAAACATGCATGAGAAAATGAAGTAGTTAACACCTAAAACAATGGTAACAATGAAATATTATTAGTTAATGGGTGATAATATGTTATAAAAGGATAATATATGATATTATTAATATTAATATTGTTCTTTTATAAATTAATATCATGTTTAAAACCATTATATAAGAGGTTAAATCATGTTCAACTAAAGGGAAATGTGATATAAGGGATTTCATCTCAATTTACACCCCATTTATACATATTTGTTATTATGTACCTATTAAATTTTATGTGGTGTATATAATCCCCATATTATATATTTAACATGAATAAATATTTATTTATTATTATTAATGTTTCAATTCATGTTTATTATTTCAAGGGGTTGTAATTTAAAAGTTACCAAACTGGTAAGAATTTATTTTACAATCTCACTTTCTTTGGGGATTGCTTATATTTTCATTGAATGAATATTATAATTTATCCTTCATAAGATCCAATAATTTTATTATCCTATATATATTTAAGTATTTTCATTATTTTATTCCAAATTTTCCTCTATTTTACACTTGAATCAGGAAAATAAATGTTTAAAATAAAAACCAATCTTATTTCTCTTTTTGACCGAGTACAATTTTCTCCCATGCCCATATTTTTCAAAATTGTTTTAAAAATTTTATTTTTATTTAATAAAATGGATTATTAAAAATATTTTAAGTAATACATGAAATTTAAAAAGGTTTTTAATGAATCTTTATAATTTTTCCCAAAAGGGACATTTTTTAATTTTGTTAAAAAAGTCAAAAGTAATGTTTCATTTTAATATATACGATGCTAATGGACTTTCCCATTTCCATAACCATTTTGTGATATTTAGATTCTTATAAATGTTTTAAATTTTATTTAAAATAAAAATACTTGAATAAATATTATTTTAATATTTTTATTATTTTATTTCATCCTCTAAAAGACATGAATTTATCCCAAGACTTATATTATCTCTCATTAATTTTATGGTTGTTAAATTTCTCTTGAAACATTCACTTTATTAGGATCATTGGAAATTAATTTTTTTTAAATATACTTATTATTTTTATCATGGATATTATTATTTATTAAAACAAATATCATTTATAAATATTGTGTTTACTTTGAATATTATTTGATTTACTGGGAAAATATTGATATTTTGTATTCTTTACTCAATACAAATATTTTTTAATAAGACATATTGTATATGAATTAAATTTATTATTAAATATATGAGGAATGAATTGTACATGTAGTTATGGGTGGGTCTCAGAGTTATATTTCCTCACGATGCATTAAGAGGTCTCATGAGACAAATTTGTTGGCCAAATTAAATGGGTTTCTGGTGTATACATACCCATCAATTAAACTGTCTGGGCTCAAGGATTTGAAGGTATATATATCACGATGTCTAAGATCAGGATTTACAATATTATGAATTTCCTTAATTAAGAATTAATTTTTTATTATTCACAAGATTATTGAATTAATATTATCCATGGGTGAATTTTATACTCAAGTTATTGATTAAATGTCATGTGTTTTTAATTATTTTCATTTTCATATTGATTATTCCTTATTTACTCATGATAGATTCTAATGTATGTAAACCTTATTGGAAATATCATCACAACCTTATTTTTTCACTTTCCCTGGGATATGAATAATAATTCTTTGAATGAGTTCAAGGGTGCCAAATGTTTTATATTACTATGTTTTATGTTTTATTTCTAATGTAAAATTGGGAATCACATTTTAAATTAGTTATTAAAGAATAAAAACCCAATATGTCCTTTGGGATAAGATCCCTTATATCTATGCCAATTTAATAATGTAGACACCAGATCTAGGTTACTAGAGTTGGGGTTGTTATAGTTGGTATCAGAGAAAGTTTATTAGAAACCTTGGAAACCATATTTAGGAAAAAATAGATTAGGGAACATAAACCTCTGAAATACATTGAAGATATGTCTAATTGTGGAATAATATCATAATTTTTTTCAAGGTATATGTTATGTTTTTTTTTCTAGAAATACATCTATGTTTAGATACCACAAGTGGGCCTAGTTTTGGAACATATGCATATAGAGTAATAACCCCATAAATAGTTGGTCAAGTATATCTCGACCATTATTCGGGTGCACGGTGAATGGTCCCTTACTGAAAACTTGGTTTGAAAATACTGATGGGTTTGCTTAGGATAATTCACATTTTATTTACAAAACATTATGAAATATTTTAAAATATTTTTATGATTTAAAGATATTCCAAAATAAAACAGGTTTATAATTCGAAGATTAACAATGCATAAATTTTCAATTTATGTTAAGTGTTATATTATATTTAGAATTATATAACATGATTTAAAATTCATAATGATATGATATAATCTAATATATTCTATTTTTTATAGAAAGATCTTGGCAGAAATAATGGTATCAATACTCATGTTCAATGTTGAAACTTTCCTACTGAGTAATCCAATGAAACTGGTGTTTGAGTTGAGTAGATCATGGAGATAATATGGATTTTTACCCAATTTAGGACTAATAACCTCTCAAATATGGATAAACATGATGTTCTATGGAATGATATAACTACATTGGATCATTTCATATGAAAAATACACTATCTTTTATTGTAACTACTACTCTAGTGGTAGTTGAGCGATTGATCAAGTCCCTTGAAAAGATATTTCTTTCCCTAGGATACAATGAAAGGAAAAAAGTTATAATAGTGGTATATTATCTCAAGGGTGATGATGATCAATGGTGGTCGTTTATCTATAATACTATGGAGGAAGAAGAAGAAAAACACATAAAATTGAGAGATTTAAATGTAACATTCTTTGATAAATATTTCCCTCAAAAGAAACAAACTAAAATGAAAATAAAGTTCCTTATATTAAAGAAAATAAAAGAATAAAGCATTTTGTATTATGATGATACCTTTACAAGACTAACCAGGTATTCTATAGATTACATACATAATATGGAAAACATTGTCCCTTTCTTTGAAGGTCTTAATCCAGTTCTCTGAAGGGAATTTGTATCTCAAAATTTTTCATCATATGATGAAGTAGTGTTTTGCACCATCAAAATAGAGAAATAATTTTCTATATACTATATATTCAAGGGGAACTAATATAGGAAAAGTTTATCTGAACACCAATAAAAATGAAACATATCAAAGAAGAACAAGAAAATTAAGTCCATTGCATCATGTGAAAATTATGGAAAGAAATATATTAGAAAATGATTGAAGGGAATGAGGGTTTTTTACAAGTGTGAAGATAATGGTAATATGTATAATCAATGTAAGAAAAATAAATAAACCACTAATATCCATTGATTTAATTGAAAATAAATGGGGAATTATTCAAACCAATGTCCCAAGAATCTAGGGAACTTAGTGCAGAAGAGGCTATGGAGAGAAGGACAATCTTATTTGATCACCATAACTGAGGTTGAAGTACATAAAGATATGATGGTAGGTAATTTAATCATATCTTAAAATTTAGATAATTATTTATTTGATTTCATAACTTCTCACTCTTTTAGATCTCCTATGTTTGCTAAGAAAAATATATATTTTCCTAGAACCTTAAGAAGGGGGTTTTCAGTAAAAAATATTAGTGGGAATCTCATTACAATAAGGATGTATTAGGAGGTTACCATTATAACACATAAACATGCTCTATTTTATTAATTTATTGTAATATCTATATTTAAATTTGATATAATACTTGGTATGGACTGGATTTCAAAATATGATGAAAACATTTATTGTAAAGATAAGTAAATTATTATTCATAATGAAGATATAGAATTTATTGTCTTTATAGAGGAGACTTAATCATTGGATTCATGCCTAGAACCACCCTCAACAATGATTATGAATTCAATTCTTGGGGAAGAAGATCCAACATATCCTACAAATGGAAAAGGTAATATTCAAGTTGAGGATGCGCATATTGTATAGGAATATATTGATTAATTTTCCAAGGAATTACCTGGACATACCTTAGAGTGGGAAGTTGATTTTTCCATTGATTTAATCCTTGATTAAAGACCTATATAAAATACTCCCTATAAAATGACCACTGTGGAATTATTGGAGTTGAAGAAACAAATAGATGAGTTGTGTGATAAGGGATTTATACGCCCTAGTGTTTCACATTGGGGAGCTCCTTTTCTTTTTGTTAAGAAGAAAGACAGATCTATGAGGCACTAAATTTATTATAGGCAAATCAATGCTATTTTTATAAAGAAAAAGTATACACGACCTTGCATTAATAAATTATTTGGTCAACTCTACAAAGATCATTATTTTTCAAATATTGAATTTAATTTTGGATATCATAAATTATGAGTAAAGAAGGAATATATTCCAAAGAAATTATTTTAGATGAGGTATCAAAATTACAAGTTTATAGTAATTCTACTTGGATTGAATATCACACCCTTTTTATGGATCTAATAAATAGAGTATTCAATGAATATCTTGATGGTTTTGTTGTGGAATTTTCTAATGACATCTTGGTGTATTCTAAAAGTTATGAGGACAATAAGAATCACTTGTGGGTCATTCTTGAGTCTCTTAGAAGAAAAGAGTTATATGGGAAATTTAAAAAATGTGTATTTTGGCTTTAGAAATTTTATTTTATTCACCATATTATCTATAAGGATGAAATATCAATTGATCCTATGAAGATAAATGCAAACAAAGAATAGAAAAAATCAACGAACATAGCCAAGGTATGTAGTTTTACTGGTTTGGCAGATTATTATTGATAATTTGTTCAAAATTTTGCCTGATGGGATAACCTGTTAACTAAGATTACATGTAAAGGGGTTAAGTTTATATGAATAAAGGAATTTGGAGAATGTTTTTAATGATTGAAGAGGATATTGGTCAATTCTTATATTTTTAATCAACCATCATGAAATAATGGATTTATGATATATAGTGATGCATTAAAGAAGGGACTTAGTTGTGTTCTTATTTTGAATGATAAAGTTATTTTCTATACGTCAATATAGTTAAAGACCCATGAAAAAATTTATCCAACTCATTATTTTGAGTTGGTATTCATAATATTTTCTTTGAAAAACATGAATACATTATCTCTATGGGAAAACATGTGAGATATACATGGACCATAAGAGCCTAAAATACACCTTTTCACAGAAATATCTCAACTCGAAGAGAATTCAATAGATTAAACTAATCAAGGATTATGATTTCTCAATACACTACCACCCGGGGAAGGAAAATAAGGTACCATATTCATTGAGCAGTAAAGATCATGGATTTTTGACCAAATTAGGATTTATAGAGAACCTATGTTCAGGAATCTAGTAAAGATGGATATAAGAGTTATTAAGAAAGGGGAGGCATCAATATCTTTTTAAATGATTCCCAAACTATATTTATTGAAAAATATAAAAATATATCAAACTAATGATGATAATTTTCAAAAGGAAATTAAAGGAGTGAATGATGAAAAATTGGCATAGTTTGTTTGGAAAGATGGTGTTCTAAAATTTGGAAAGAGACTATATATTCCATATATACCTGATCTAAAAATGGAATTATTGTATGATTCTCATAGCTAAAATTTCTCTATATACTCTGGTAGCACCAAGATATATAGGTATTTGAGGGAACATATTTAGTGGGATAATATGAAGCAAGATATTTATGATTATGTATCAAGCTATTTGGTTTGTCAATAGGTAAATTTTTGAGAGATTGCATCCCAGGGGATTTATGAAACCTATATCTATTACTATGTGGAAATTGGATGAAATTACTATGTAATTTTTTAATTTATTACCAAATACTCCTAGAAATAATGAAGCAATATTGGTTATTATTGATCACCTCACAAAATTTACACATTTCATTGCTATAAGAGACGATTTACCACTTGATCACCATAAAAAATATATATTAATGAATATGTAAGACTTCATGGTGCATTCCATTCAATTTTATCTAATCATGATCCACGATTTACATCAAAATTCTAGAAACATTTTCAGAAAGTTCTTGATACCGAGCTTTATTTGAGCACCACTTATCACCTTTAAACTAATGGACAGTCTGAAAGGACTATTCAAACTTTAGAATACATGTTGAGGTTGTTCTCACTATAATTTCAAGGTTTTTGGGATCATTATTTACCCTTGTTATAGTTTTACTATAATAATAGATTCCATTCAAGGATTAAAATGTCATTTTATAAAGCATTATATGGAAAGAGATGTCGTACTTAAACTTGCTGGTATGGAGTGAGTGAAAGGAATATTATAAGACTAAAACATGTTGAGGAGAAAATGAAAAAGGTAAACAATATTCAGACCCATATTTTTTCATATCAATGTCATAAAAAATTTATTCTAATAAGTGAAAGAAAAATTTGTAATTTCAAGGGGGAGATTACTTTTTCTTGAAAGTATCTATATGGAAGATTATTATAAGGTTTGGTAAGAAAGTGAAACTGAGCCCTATGAACATTGAATATTTTGAAATTAGGGAATGAATTAAAATTTTGGATTATCATTTATAAATTACACCAAGTATCTCTAAAGTACATGATGGGTTCCATATATCATTTTTAAATAAGTAAATGTAAGACCCAACACATGTCATCTCTGAAGAAATATAATTGAAACATGATGTATCTTAAGGTGAAGAGCCTATTTAGATTCCTGACACCAGAGAGAAATTATTGAGGAGTCAGACTACTTGACTTGTAAATGCACTTTGAAAAAATCATAAAATGGAGAAAAAAATGTGGGAACCAAAGGATGTTATGAAGAATAATCACCATCATTTTTTAAAAATTAATATTCATAAAAATTTTGGGGATTAAATTTTTATAGGAGGGAGAAATGTAACACTTGAGCTTCAATTATAGTAAGTGAATAATATATTTTAATAAAACTACAATACAATTCAGATTTTAATATTTCATGGCGCAAAAATTCTAATTTGATAGGATGAATATTGATTTTAAAATTACTAGGTCAAAATAAGCCTAGAATGAGTTTTTCAAATTTTCCCTTAGAAATAAGATTCTATGAATAATTAAAAATTTAGTATTTAAATATTCCTACATCTATTTATAATAATGTGTTATAATATGTATAGTTAACCATTTATTGACCATCAATTTTATATAAACAAATATAATATCATTTGGTGGTAAAAAGAGATATTTTTCAGAAAACATTTTAAATACATATTGTTTTTCCATATTAATTAATTAAAATAATATTTAATTATGAATAATTTAAGTTAAATTCATAGATTATATGTCTAAATATATGAATTTAAATCCATATAATTATTATCACTAGTCATATAGTTAATTTAATATCATCTTATTCTTGAAAAATGTATTTATCAAAAAACTGTTTTTCAACACGTTTTCCAGGTTTATTTTTTAAAATAAATTCTTAAAATTATAGGAATTCAATTAGATAAAATAGATTTAAATTTTTTAATTATCATTATGATATTAGTTAATAATATCAGCTTAATTATTGTTCATAATTAATATTAAAAATATTAAAAAATAATTACTACTGTTAAGGTCAAAATGGGTTTATCAGAGGGGGGTTAATATATAAAGATAAGGGTTAAAATGACCTAAAAACTTTATCAAATCAAATTGGTTTTTTGGATTTAAAACTTAACCTTATCACCTTATAATATGATCTATTTTGGAGTCATTTTTCCAAGAAGGTGACTTGACATTATTTTAAAATTTTGAAAAATTACAAGTGTGCCACTCACCTCAAATATAAATTGGAACCTCATTCCCTCACTCCTTAACACTTATTAAGATATTTAGATTAACAAAAAACTACCCAAATATATCTAAAAAATCCATATACATGTTCTAGATCTCCTGGTATTCCCAAAATACAAACCCTATGGTTCTTAAAAAGAGATCCAAAAGATGTTTTTCTAAGATAAGGTAATAGTCTTCACCAATGTAATGTCCCGAAATTTCTGTATATATATTTTTTAAAATTGAATGGAATTATTTAGAGACCACATTTTTTGAAAACATGTGATTCTGAGGCCCAGTGAGCCTGGAACAGAATTTTGAACTTTTTTTAGTTCACTTAAGTAAACCTGTGAGCAGGTTTTTCTAACTTTTGAACTGGTGCTTGGATCCAAAATCCGAAGGCATTGTTGAACTCGAAACACCAGGATTTTCCTAGAAAGGAATCAACCTTGATCAGCAAGGGTCGGATGGAAAATTTCATTTTCAGACTTTTGGGAAATTAATAAAATAACTTAAAAAGTTATTTTATTTTCTTTCGCACCATTGAGCGGTAGACGGTGGTGTTGCGGCATGACGATGAGGTGACGAGGAGGTGCATTAAAGGAAGCTCATTAATGGATCATTTTTGTGCAGAGTAACAATGCAACATCATATTATAACATAAATATTGTGACATGTTTCCTTTTTAGGGAATAATGCGTTCGATAATTGAGGGTTAAACAACGGATGATTCTATGATGAACCAAATGCAAGTTTTCTATCCAAATAAGAATGAAGAATATCAATGGAACATTAACGACTTCGAAGAACCTCAAAGAATGAAGCCAGGAAGAAATGAATTCCTTAAACTTCTTGAATCTTTGTGGGTGGACTGCTTCAGTATTGAACTGCTTTGAGGTAGGGGTTTATTTTGGTTTATGTTTTCCTTGTTCTTCATTCCAAATGAAAAACGCGGATCAACCCATGAATAGGTTGATCCATGGATTGTCCGTTCTTATAGGAGGTTGATATTTCTTGGGATTTCTATTTGGGATAAATTTTATTATTGGTAGAACTGTGATCCCAAGCCTCTCCTGCTTTAAACTTCTATCGCAGAGGACACAGGATGACATGAAAAAGGCACAACCCCCTTTTCCTTGTATGTTCTTGGTCGATGAACGTTCTAAATGGAGGAAAAAAAATAAAGTCCTTAGTAGGGAAGGTGGCGCCCCATAGAGGCTGGAGGCATAGGAGGCGCGAAGAACGAACCACTGGTGAAAACCTGGTGGTCTGTGGAAGAGCCCACTAGGGTGCCAAGACGACGCGCTGGGAGGAGCCATCGTCTGGGTCGGAGGCAGAGATACTCCCCCTTAGCTGCATCGGTGGAGTAGGCCATGGGTCTTAGAGGTATGTGGTCTTCGACTATGTGTGGGAATCCAAGCCTACTGGATTGGCTGACCGCATCGCAGCCAGGCCGTGGTCGCTTAACTATAGTGGAGAAACAGTCACGTGACAAACCACGGGGTGAGCGGGGAGCCAGACACGAATTCCAACTACATCCTGACAAGGTTGAAAAATAGCGGACCGAGTAGGGCATGGGCCTAACCCATGTACCAATGGACCGGACCTAGCCTGGGCCGGTTCGGGTTGGTTCGACTGAGTCGGACCGGTCCTAGACCCAACCATCCCATTTTTGGAAAAACGCCAATATCTTGCAAATCGGGCGTCTGATTAATGAGCCGTTTGCGGTGTTGGAACCCTCAGGATGAGAAAGATCTTTTTTCATACCCTTTGGAGGATTTAATGGAATTTAAATGTCGAATAATGGATTTAGGAGTGGTTCTATCGAGATTAAGCATGCTACATGTAGAAACCCTGTGGTTGGCTGAGACCTAAAGATTGCTGAAGAACGACCCTGTGTGGATTAGATACTATGGCCCAGTGAGAAGAGGCTTCTGTGTGACCCAGAAAACCCATGGTGGGGATTGGCTTATGTGTGACCCGGTAGACCCATGGTACTTGACAGGAGGAGTACCTCTGTATGGACATAGGTGGGAAGCGACTTTTGTCTGACCCGACATGATCATGATGGGGAGCGAATTCTATGTGACCCAGCATACCCATAGTTCTCATCAGGTATGAGTACCAAAACAGTTATAAGGTTAGTGGTAATTAGCTTCTGTGTGACTCGGAAGGCCCACTATACTCATTGAGAAGTTCTCCAGTAGCCCACAATGTCTAATGATGTGACTAATGGTTCTACTTTACTACTCTAGAATATACCTAGTGTGAGCTTTCTTTCTTCGTGATCATGATTGGTGATAATACTTTGTGTTTTGTTTGTGGATTACTTTTTGTCTTTCCTTTGTGTTTCAAGGTCCTCTATTGAGTATTTTATTACTCATCCTTACACAGGCTTCGTCCGTATGTGTTGTGTCTGGTGAAAATGATCGACGCTTCTATAGAGGACTTGGTGGCCTAGGACATGGTAGGGCCCAGTGATATCAGGCAGGTAGGGAATACTCCTAAATATTCCATTAGCTACACTAATCTTCCCATTTTGTGGTGTTTTCAGCGGATATCTATCTAGATTTTCTATTTTTACTTTCATATTTTCCAGTTAGTCTTTTCTTGGGTTTGTATTATGGCCCATTTGAATTTTAGTTGTACTTGTAATCATTGGTTATTTATAGTGGATTGTTTGTTTTACTTTTCCATCTTTGGGACATGGTTGTGTGTTCATGTGTATAGGTACTCAGGAAAATTCCACCCACTTGCAAGCTGATGCCTTCGACGCTAGTCACCAACCCATGGCCTTTAAGAGGCAGGCTTGGGGTATGTCAAGGCACAAGCCCCGGGGGACGGGTCTTGAAAAAGTGGTATTAGAGGTGGTCGGTTCTACCTCAAAGACCAGGAGTCTATTTTTTTTTTGGGAAACAATGTTGAACATTTTGAGTTCGGATTTCAGATTCGGGGAGTCCAGCATTGGTGCAGTGGCCGATGTATCCATACACTAGAACCTGGAATTATGCTTTTCATCTCTATACATGAAAACACTGGTTGCATAAGTGTATCCTTATGATTTTCATGAATAAGAGTCAGCTCACCAGGTATAATATTCTAACTGTGGAACATCTTGATTTATCTCAGGATGCCTCCATGTAGACGGCCAGCTAGGCTTCCGATACGTGATCGTGTGGACATACCACCTAGCGATGATACATCGATTTAGGGACCATTGCTAGATATGGACCCACCAAGTGGTGCACCAGTGTTGCCACCACCCATTTATCAGAAGTAATACCATAATTACTGGTAGAGAATGCACACATGATCAGCACCTTTCATGAGTACCAGAGATAGAGACCTCCCAGGTTCAGGGGAGAGACAAATCCTTAGGTTGCTGAGGACTAGCTAGAGGCAGTGACATAGGCCTTCTGATTAGCGAGGACATCGCTTGACCAGATGTAGATCTTGGCTGCGAGTATTCTGCTGGGCTCAGTAGGGATACGATGGATCTTGACCATCCAGATGCATGATGAGACAACCCTAACCTGGACAGACCTCAAGCGACTTTTCTGGGAGGAGTTTTCCCCACAACCTTGTGATAGGTTTACATACAAGAGATGCTTCACCTACAGTAGGGAATCATGTCAGTGGATGAGTAGTCTGAAAATTTTACAGACCTCTCCTGCTACTCCACATACATGGTACGAGACCCTTTCTTCAGGGCCCAAACCATTGAGTGGGGACTCAGATGAGAGATCAGGGAATCTGCGATGTCTCTCAGCATGCCCACATAGGCTGGAGTGCTGGAGTGATCCCTTCTTATATCAATCTTCCTAGAAGAGTAAGAACTGATAGCTGGATCCACCAGCAGACCTCAGGAGGTAGATTCTTCAGTAGTGATTAGAAAACAACAGAAACGGGGGCCCAATCGGGAATAGTATTTCAGGGGATGACCCCAGGACTCAGGGTTTGCAGTGTGGGGATCCCAAAGTAGAGGGAGTCAGCAGGGGACCAAGCTATGCTTTACATGCGGAGGGATGAGACACATGGATCGTGATTTCCTGACCCACCATGAAGACTACTAGAAGACAGTCGAGGGACCGCCAAGGTAGAGACAGAGGTTTTAGCGAGGAGTTCTGTAGGGCAGTGAATGTGAAAGAGGAGTAGGCTGAGTGGTAAGCGGTGGAGGACAATTCGAGGTGATACCACGACCACCCCCAGGTGGTCCACCATGGGCTCAAGGAGCTAGCAGAAAGGGGAAAGGCTAGCTTTAGGAAATGTAGGCCAATGACCATGGTGCTCCAGAGATTATTAAAGGTACGATCTATGTATTCTCCACCTTAGATGCAGTTTTTATAGACACAAGTTCCAGTCACTCTTTCCTTGCCACATACCTTGTTCAAGGCTCATAGATTCTGGTAGATTTGTTGGCTCAATCCTAATGATTAGAGACTCCTACGGGAGAATATTAGATAATTAAACACTGGTGCCGATACTGTGAGATTACTCTAGGATGTGATAGCTTCAGTTGGGATCTCTTAGTAGCAGCGTCGTGACATTATGATGTCATCTTGGGTATGGACTGGTTATCCATAGTCCATGATCAGATCGACTATTTTAGGTGCAAAGTGTAGTGTGTCCATGAGGATGGTACCAGGTTTTCCTTCACCAGAGTTAAGGTAACCTTTTCATCACATGATAGACTTTCTTGAAGGAGGGTGCAACCGATCACTCACCATTTGGCTAGCCTCACCCTCAATGTGGTGGACTAGAGGAGTACAAGATTTATTTTAGTGGTGGATGAGTATGAAGATGTATTTCCTAAGGATGTTATGGGACTACCTCCTCATAGGGATGTAGACTTCTGCATTGACCAATACCCCAATACGATGCTGATATCCACAATGAAATATCATATGGCTCCTACAGAGCTATGTGATTTGAGGGTATAGATGAAGGACTTAGAGGATAAGGGGTTCGTAAGGCCCAGTGTTTCACCATGGGAAACCCCAGTATTGTTTTCCAAGAAGGCAGATGGGAGCTTGAGGCTACGCATGGTATTCCAGAACCTGAACCAGGTGACCATGAAAAACACGTATCCACTACCAAGGATTGATGACCTCTTCGATCAACTGAAGGGAGTAACATAGTTCTCAAAGATCGACCTCATATCAGGCTATCATCAGCTTCGAGTAAGGAATGAGGATGTACCAAATATAGCCTTCAGATGACGGTACGACCACTAAGATTTCTTGGTGATGCCCTTCGGCATGACCAATTCCCTATTAGTGTTCATGGGAATCATGAACAAGATCTTCTAGACTTACCTCAATCATTTCTTGGTGTTCTTCATTGATGACGTCTTGGTTTACTCGACGTCAGAGGAGGATCATATTACACACCCGAGGATAGTCCTGGA
Organism: Viscum album; assembly: GCA_963277665.1. Classification (NCBI taxonomy): domain Eukaryota; kingdom Viridiplantae; phylum Streptophyta; class Magnoliopsida; order Santalales; family Viscaceae; genus Viscum; species Viscum album. The sequence goes on along the minus strand of OY728146.1, from coordinate 632,821,610 downwards.
TTAACTCTGAGAGCCCGAGCTTTATGGTAATCTCTAGAAGTGAAAGTTATAGATTCAATAAGTCTACTTTCTGGGACATGTCATCTTGGAGGCAAGAGTAGAAGTGGATCCAGAGAAGATAGTGGTAGTTCTTTCTTGGGGACCACCCAGGAGCATGACTGAGGTGAGGAGTTTCTTGGGGTTGGTTGGATACTATCGAAGGTTTGTGCCTAACTTTTCCAAAGTAGTAGCACCTTTATCAGCCTTAAAATGAAAGTGACAACCCTTCGTGTGGATGGAGAAGTTCTATAAAAGTTTTAAGGAGCTGAGATAGAGACTAACGAGTGCCCCCATCTTGAGACTACTAGAAGAAGGCATTAGGTATGTAGTATTCTGCGATGCATCAGGGACCGGACCAGGTTGGGTCCTGATGCAGGAGTGAGTGATCATCTCCTACGGCTGATGGAAGTTGAGGCATCACGAGCATAACTACATGACTCGTGACCTAGAGTTAGCAGTCGTGGTCTTTTCCTTGAAGATGTGGTAGCCCTACTTTATGGGTGAACAATTTACCATCAACTCTGACCACAAGAGTCTCAGGTATATCTTCTCATATATAGACCTGAACTTGAGATATCAGTGATGGATAGAGTTCCTCAATGACCATAACTTTGAGATAGTCCATACTTCTTGGAAGGGGAACGTGGTGGTATATGCGCTTATTAGGAGGCCTGGTTTACAACAATTGGGTGAGGCAATGGAGCAGCTAGATATGATGCAGATATCCTTAATGGATGATGATGGGGAAGCTTACCTCCAATAAATTATTTTCACTCCCCCACTCTTACAGTGAGTCAGGGAGGAACAAATTATGGGTGTTTATTATGAGTACTGATGTGCTCATATATCCTCAGTATAGGATCCTAATAGATTTTTTATAGGTGGGGAGAACATCATCCCTTTTAGAGGATGCATCGTAATACTAGCGACATTTCGGATGGAGGTGTTGAAGGAGTTCCATACATCCCCTTTTGTGGTACATCCTGGTGTGGAAAAGATGTACCAGGACCTCCAACATTAGTACTGGTGTCCAGGGATGAAGAAAGTGGTGGTAGAGTTCATTTCACGATGCCTCGCTTTTCAGAAAGTGATGGTCGAGCATCAGGTTCCAGTAGTCTTAGCCTATCCACTTGAGGTACCAGAGTGGAAATGGGATGATATATCCATGGACTTCATGATAGGATTACCACACACATCCAGTGGCCATGATTCTATTTGGTTGATTGTTGACCAACTCACCATGTCAGCTCACTTCCTAACCATCTCAGAGCAGGGGTTAGTAGAGGGCTTAGGAAACCTCTACGTCTAGGAGATAGTGCGGCTACATGGGGTGAATTTGATGATTGTCTCATATTGTGATGCACACTTTACACCCCAATTGTGGAAGGGGTTACATGAGGTGTTTAGGACTCAGTTGTGCTTGAGCACAAATTTTCACCCCCAGAAAAATGGTCAGGTGGAGTGGAACATACACACCTTGGAGGAGATGATTCATGTTTGTGTCCTTGATTTTAGTTGCAGTTGGGAGGACCACATACCACTGGTATATTTTTCATACAATAATAGCTATCACTCCACCATCGGCATAGCACCATTTCAGGCCTTGTACGGATGGCCATGCAGATCACCACTATACTGGACAGACCTAGGGGAGTCAGCACTCATGGGTCCAGAGTTGGTATGGGCTACCACTGAGAAGGTTCAGATAATCTAGGAGAAGATGGGGACAACACATAGCAGACAAAAGTCTTATGCTGATAGGAGATGGAGACCATTGAAGTTCAAGGAGGGAGACTATGTTTTCCTTCATGTCTTAACCCGATGGGGATTGTGGAGATTTGGCTGGGGTAAAAAGTTATCTCCGAGGTTCATCAGACCTTTTCAGATCTTGAGCAGAGTTGAGGAGGTGGTGTACCGCCTTTATCTTCCCCCACAGATGCCCCAGGTTTACGATTTTTTCCACATGTCGCAACTGAGGAGGTACGTGCATGATCCATCACATGTCATCGACTAGGGAGAGATAGACATTGACAATGGGGTGACGTTTGCAGAGTTCCTGGTGGAGATAGAGTACCTACAGGAGAGGGTTCTTTGTGGATGATCGATTCCTATAGTGTGCGTTTGGTGGAAACACATGAATCTATAAAAGAGCATGTGGGAGTGGGAGGCTCATATTTGTGATTATTACCCTCATTTGTTTATTAGCCCTTGTTATGGGTTTTGAGGATGAAAATCCCTAAGGTGGGGAGAATGTAGTGTCTCGGAATTTTTGTATATTTTTTAAATTGTATGGAATTATTTTGAGACCACACACTTTGAAGGAACGTGATTCCAAGGCCTAGTGAGCCTAGAATGGAATTTTTCACTTTTTTTAGTTCACTTAAGTAAACGTACTAGTGGGTTTTTCTAACTTTTGAACCAGTGCTTGGATTGAAAATACGAGGGCACCTTTGAACTCAAAACACCGAGATTCACCTAGAAAGGACTTAACCTTGATCGAAAAGGGTCAGATGGAAAAGTTAATTTTTGGACATTTTGGAAAATAATAAAATAACTTAAAAAAGTTATTTTATTTTCTTTCACAATGTTGAGCGGTAGACGGTGGTGCTGCGGTGTGGTGACGAGGCGATGACTAGGCACATTAAAAGAAGATTCTTAATGTATCATTTTTTTGCAGCGTAAAATAAATCTTGTGATGTGTTTTCTTTATGGGGAATAATGTGTTGGAGAATTGAGGGTTAAAAAGCGGACGATTCTCTGATTAACCACCGGTGAGTTTTCTCTCCAATGAAGAACAATGAATACTGGAAGAACATGAATGACTTTGATGCACCTTGAAGAATGGATCTAGGAAGCAACGAATGCCATATACTTCTTGAATATTCACGGACGGGCTACTTTAATGTTGAACTAATTTGAGGTAGGGGTTTGTTTTGGCTTATGTTTTCCCCGTTCCTCATTCTAAACGATGAACGTGGATCAACCCATGAACAGATTGATACGTGGATCATCTTTTCTTAGGGGAGGGTGATGTTTATTGGGATTTATATTCGGGATAAATTTTATTATTGGAAAAACTATGATCCCAAGCCACCCCTGCTTTAAACTTGAAATGCGGAGGGTGCGGGCTGCCACGAACAATGCCCGACTAGCTCCGCCTTATGCATTCTTGGTCGATGAATGTTTAAAATGTTGGCAAGGAAATTTAAAGTCCTTAGCAGGGAAGGTGGCACCCCACGGAGGCTGGAGGCATAGGTAGCATGAAGAACAGACCACCGATGCAGACCCGGTGGTCTGCGGAAGAGCCCTCCAGCTGGGCCGGTGGCTGGCGGTAGAGACGTGGCACCTCGGCCATGTTAGTGGAGTGGGTCGTGGGTCTCGGAGGCACCTGGTCTTTAGCAGTGTGCATAAATCCGGGCTGGCCACGTCGCAGCCAGGCCGCGGTCGCTTGACCACGGTGAAAAAATGGCCCTACAGCAACCCGTAGGGTGAGCGGGGAGCCGGAAGCGGCTTCTGGCCACGTCCCAGCTAGGTGGAATGGGCAAGGCGCGGGCCGGACCCACAACCCAATGGACCGGACCCAGGCCAGGATGAGTCTGGGTCGGGTTAGAAAACCCAGGACGGGTCGATGGACCTCAGGCCATGTTGGATTAGTCTGACCGGGTCAGATCAGAACCAGACCCAACCAGCCCCTTTTTGAAAAAATGTCAATATATTGCAAACTGGGAATCCGATTGAAAATCCGTTTGCGGCTTTGGAACCCTTGTGTTGGTGAAGATATTTTAGAATAACCTATTGAGGATTTCCTGGAAGTTGAATTTTAAAGAATAGCTTAAGGAGCGGTTCTCTCGAGATCAAGTGTGCTACGTGCAGAAACCCAGTGGTTGACTGAGACCTAAAGACTGCTGATGAGTGACCCTCTGTGGATCAGATACTGTGGCTTATTGGGAAGTGGATTATGTGTGACCCAGTAGGACCATGGTGGGGAGAGGATTCTGTGTGACCCAGCAGACCCATAATATTCAACAGGAGGAGTACCATAGTATGAACATAGGTGGAAAGCAACTTCTGTGTGACCCAGCATGCCCACAGTGGGGAGCGACTTCTGTGCGACCAAACATACCCACGATACTCATTAAATATGATTACCAGAAAAGTATTAAATTTAGTGGGAAGCAGCTTCTGTGTGACCCGGAAGGCCCACTGTACTCATTGAGGAGGAGTTCTCCAGTAGCCCACAATGTTTGATGATGTGACTAATGGTTCTACTTTTCTACTCTAGAATATACCTGGTGTGAGCTATCTTTCTTTGTAATCACACTTGGTGATCATACTTTTTGGTTTGTTTTTGGATTGTTTTGTGGTATTTACTTTGTGTTTTGGGGTCCCATATTGAGTATTTTATTACTCACCCCTGCACGGGCTTCGCTCGCACATGTTGTGTCTAGTTCAGATGATCAACACTTCGACGGAGGGCTTGGTGGCCTAGGACCAGGCGGGGCCCAGTGAGATCAGGCAGGTAGGGCATACTCCTACAGCTTCCAATAGCTAAACTACTCTTACTATCAGGTGTGGTTTTCATTGGATGGATATCCAAAGTTTCTTTTATACTTTCCTGTTTTCTAGTTAGTCTTTTTTTGGGTTTGTATTCTGGCCTATTTGACTTTCAGTTGTACTTGTACTCAATGGTTATTTATAGTGGCCTATTTGTTTTACGTTTTCATATTTGGGATGTGGTTGTGTGTGCATGAATATAGGTACTTAGTAAAATGCCTCACACTTGAAGGTTGATGCCTTTGGCTCTAGTCTCCAACCCCTAGCCTTAGGGAGGTGGGCTTGGGGTATTCACGGCACAGGCCCCGAGGGACGGGTCGTGACAACCAAGCTCTTTATTTTTTACTTATTCTTTTACCCACTTCAATTATGTATTAATAATTACAATATAATAAGAATAATATATACTATATAATGAGATATTATTTTATTTATTTAATAATATTTATCAATCTCCATCTCTAATAAATGGGAAGAAAAACCATTACTTGTGTGTATAGTAAACTACTGCCTTGTGAACCGATGTAATTTTTTTCCATCACCAAAACAAATAGATAGTAAAAATGTTAGAAAAAATGAATATATATGATAATTATGACATAATTTTTATTTTTTAAATTTAATATATCATCTATTTTCTTAACCTTTCATTCATTAAGGAAATGATAACATCGCTCGTGCGTACTTACAGCCTACCATCTCCACAAAGCGATGTGATTCATTTTCCATATTAAAATTTAATGAATGATTATAAACATATATCTAATAAATAAATATGATAGTTATCAATTTAATATAGTTATTTATATTATGGAACTATGTCCTATGCATAAGAACTGGAACTTTAATTACAAAACATGCATGAGAAAACGAAGCAGTTAACACCCGAAACAATGGTAATAATGACATATTAATAGTGAACGGGTGATAAGATTTTATAAGAGGATTATATATGATATTATAAATATGAATATGGTTATTTTATAAATTAATAACATGTTTAAAATAATTATAGAATATTTTAAATGAGGTTCAACTAAAGGGAAGCACGAGGTAAGATATTTCATCTCAACTTACACTCCATTGATACATATTTATTATTATGCACCTATTAAATTTAATGTGGTGTATATATTGAACATTAGATATATTTAACATGAATACATATTTATTAATTATTATTAATGTTTTAATTCAAATTTATTCTTTTAAGAGGTTTCAATTCAAAAGTTACCAAAGAGGTAAGAGTTTATTTTACAATCTCACTTTCTTTTGGGATTGCTTATATTTTTGTTTAAGGAATATTATAAATTATCCTTCATAAGATCCAATAATTTTTTATACTATGGATATTTAATAATTATCCATAATTTATTCCAAATTTTCCTATCTTTTTCACTCGAATCATGCAAATAAAAATTTAAAAGAAAAATTGATCTTATTCTCTTTTTGATCGGGTATGTTTTTATCCAAAGTAACTATTTTTCAAAAATACTTTAAAAATTTTATCTTTATCTACTGAAATTATTTATTAAGGATATTTTAATTTATCCTGGACATTCTAAAAGTCATGAAAGGAATCATCCTAATGGTTTTCAAAAGAGGAATTTTTTACTTTCATTACAAAAAATCCAAAAAGAATGTTTCATTTTAACGTATACGGTGTTAAATAAATTTACCAATGTCATAAAAATTTATGATATTTAGATTCTTCTATAAGTCTTAAATGGTCTTACAAAGAAAATAATATTAAGGAATATTATTTTAATATTTTTATTCTTTTTTCTTTTATCCAATAAAAGGCATAAATTTATCACAAAACCTATATTATCTCTCATTAATCTTATGGTCGTTAAATTTATATTGAAACATTCACTTTCTTAAGATCATTATAAATTAAATTTCTCTTAAATATTCATATTATTTTCATCCTGGATATGATTTATTTCCTAAACCATATACCATTTCTATATATGTTTTTTACTTTGAAAATTATTTGATTGACTTGGGAAATTTTGATATTTCATTTTATTTACTCAATAAAAAATATTTGTTGATAAGAAATATTGTTTATGAATTAAATTGATAATTAAATATATGAAAAATTAATTATAAATACAGTGAAGGGTGGGCCCCAAAATTTTATAGCTCTTTGATGCATCGTCAGGTATCATGAAACAAATTATTTGGCCATGTTAAATGATATTTGGTGTATACCTACACATCAATTAAACTATCTTAACACAAGGCATTGAGGGTATAGAAATCACGATGTTTGAGATTATGACATCCAATATTATTATTTTTATTTGTTGAGAATTTATTTATTATTATCCATGATATTATTACATTGATATTATCTATGGAAGTATTTTATGATCAAGTTATTAATTAAATAGAATATGTTTTCAGTTATTTACCTTTCTATATTGATTATTACTTGTTTATTCATGATAATTTACACTATATGTAACCCTTACTAATAATTTTATCTCAACGTTATTTTGTTTCCTATCCCTGGGCTATGAATAATAATTCTTTTAATGAGTTCAATGGTGCTGAATGTTTTCTATTACTATGTTTTATGTTTTATTTCCAATGTAAAAATGGGAATCACTTATGTATTTAGTCCTAAAAGATTATTAAAAAGATTATCCATTATGGATTATATCCCTTGTATCTATACTAATGTAATAAATATAACACTAGCTCTAGGTTATTGGAGTTGGGTGTTGTTACAAACTACATGTTAATCAGACACACGATGTGACTGACATAACTCAAAGTGCAAGTTTTTATTAAAAAAAGACATGTTAGTTCAAAACATGCATGACGTACTCAAAATTGTGAAAATGTGCTTCTATTTTCTTGATTACTTAGGAAAATGGTATATAAATCATTTGAGATGTGTATAAATCAACCTCATGTTAATCTGACACATAGTGTGCCTGGTATGACTCAAAGTTTATGTTTTCAATTTAAAAGTGACATTTTATTAATGAATTTTTTCATATTTATGTTTAATTTATTTCTTTATATCATTATTAATATAATAGTTGTTTTTTTTAATATAGGTACATTCTTTTTTTTGAGATTAGGTGATTTTCATGAAAACTGGAACCATGATCATGCTCTTTTGATCGAGGCTCCAAAGTCAGTAGAATAGTAATTATGAATTTATTATTGGTTGAAATAAATTATACATTCCAATGTAATTATAAATACCAATGTTTAAAATGTCTTGTAATCAATTTATAATATTTTTTTATATTTTTATATAGATATTATTGAAATTAAACTCTATATTTGGTGCTTCAGTGTGCTATAATTTCAACAATACATTGCTATAACTAGGCTTTTATCGATGCTAAAAAAGAATTAATAATTCCCCCCTCGATCAATGATTTTTTTAGCACTGATGAATTAGGATTTTATCAGTGTTATTTTTATCATTGATGAAGGGGGATTTTTATCAACATCGATAAAATCTATCAGATTTTAAAGGCACTTACAACATCAGTGATTTTTTTAGTAATGATGATGGAAATTTCTAGAACTAATAAAAATCGCATCAGTAGTAGTGAATCTACCTTACATGACTTTCTATAATTATCCATGCTTGTGACAGTCATCTTAGATTCCCATGAGCCCTGATCTCATCAAAAGAAAATTTATCAAACACTAATAATTAAAATTAAAATATATAAATAGTTCCTTAATCATCCTAAACTGAAAAATTTCACTATGTGGGGATAAATAACTGAAATACCAATCAAGGAAGTGAAAATAGATCATTAGAAACCCTTGAACCCCTCGATAGAAAAATTCTTAGCTTCATATTTTGAATCATCAGTTAATCTCTCCCAAAATTGACAAAAAAACAAGAATAATTCATTGGATAACTTACCTCTACCAAAATATTGAGAAATGATGTGCATTCATCCGCTTTAGGCCTCATCTATTAATTTCATAAAAAACCCATTTCAAAGGAGATATTTATTCCATGCTCTGGTGAAATCACACTCTAAGACATTTCCTACAAAAATCCAAATCAAAGAAAAATAGAGTAGCATGAAGGAAATTAAGTGTTTCATTTTATGAAAATATGTCATCAATAATGATCAATACTCATTTTTAGTATCGTTTGGTGTTTATAAAATATATATAAAAAATCACTAATCATAATCATGTATTTTATGTACACTATTTTCTAGAGGAATCTCATGATCAATCAATTTTTTATTTTCCTCGTGTTAATTAAATTTTTCAGCTAGAATAAGTTTATTTTTTGTTCTATGATAATAATTTTTATCATTTGAACAAATTGGTCTCCCATGCTTCAACCTGATATTAGAACCACTTTAGACCATGATTTGATAGGACTATTAGATTGTTTTTCTGGAACATTTATTTTTTCAAACCATTTTTCAAAACCACAATGTGACCCTACTAAACAATGCCTCCTTTTTTGGTATTTTGAAATCCATTTCTATTGAAGATTATCTCACTTCCACCTTCATGATTACATCTTAACTAATAGATTTACCAAGAATAAAAATTGGATTGAAGGTCTTAGGTTTCTTCAATAGAAAACATTTGATGGGAATTTCACCATCCATGATGGTGATATTGATAAGCGTATAATTGCAAGGTTTTGGATGGTCTCACATTTCAATTTTTTTAAAGGTTGGGGCCGAAGCCTCATTTTATATTAAAGCAAAGAAAAAACCTCTTTAATTGGGTAGAGGGAGACCCATTACATAGCCAGAAGGCCCAATGGGAATTTATCCCATTACATGGCCCGTAGGCCCATTTTTTTGGCCCAAGGCCCATTCTGTGAATAGTAATACTACAGTTCCCGCCACTGCTACAGTACCCTGCCACCTCTACAGTGTTCGTCGTTGCTACAGTATCATCACTACTACAGTTGCTACAGTCACATGCGCCCAATGGGTTTTGAACCCCCAATGGTCTCACATTTCATCTCTTTAATGAACATTAGAAGCTTGTAAAAATTGTTAATGATTTTAAGGAAGCATTTGATCCTTCTTCCTTTCTCCCTACTACTCATGATGAGGGTTCTGGGAGGGATAATGCTTTCCCTAGGTGCAATCCTCAGTTGTTGGGAGTGATTTTGATCTAGATAGAAATAATAGGACTCTGGAGGGTGTTATGACTATTAGTTTTAGTATAGCAGAACATGCATAAGACTATCAGGTATAAGAAAATCAGATTATAGTAATAGAACCAATTTAAATTGTTCCATCTACTTCAACTATTATGGTACAATGTTGAATAGTTAAACCCAAAGAATAATTTAGGTACACTGGATATAAGATCATTTTATATTAGGTTTGTGTAAAAAAATAATGAACAAAAGGATGAAGACATAACATGAAAAAACAAAATAATCATGGTGAGTCGAGATGAAAAGAAAACATAAACAATGAAAAAAATGAAAATAGTAAAATGACGTAGTTATTTAACATGATTCAGACCAGTTTTGGTCCAACATGCTTGGAAAGAACACTACCCATACTCACACATTTTATTAAGATAAAAAAATACGGTACAAGAAATGATCCAAATAAAAATAGATCAAAAATAGGAGCAAATATAATGAAAAACAAAGGAAACCAAAAGATCAAAATAAAAATGCAACCTAGTATGCTTACCACTAAATAGTGTTCCTTCTTCAAAGCTTCAATTTGAATAATTTCTTTCTTCTCTATCCATATATGTGCATGGAAGATGTTCCTCATTAGAGTACGAGCACAAGATCTCCACCTATTTTTTCACTAGGATTAGAGGAAAAATTTGTGTAGGTGTTTCTTTTTGTTTTTCTATTTAATTTAAAGGGTTTGGGTTTTTGATAATTAGGTTTGTGGGTTATCAGAGCGCTGGATCAACCAGCACTTTGTTTTTTATTTCCAAAATGCCACATGATGTGGCATTTTAGGCTCACCCCAAATCACATGCCCCCCATTTCCAATCCCCCTCTTTAATATTTTATATATAATTATATATAAACAATTATAAATATGTATATATAATATTTATATTTATATTTATATATTTATATATTTATAATTAATTATATAGATATATATTTAGAATTAAATTTATAAATATATATTTAGAATTAAATTTATAAATATATATTTAGAATTTATTTATTAATAAATATATATTTGTAACTATATAGATATATATTTATAAATATACATTTATAATTATATAATTATAAATACATTACTAAATATAATTACAAATAATTTCATATTTTCATATATATAAAAATAAATTTATATTTGTAAATATATATTAATAATTATATTTATAAATAAATAATTACAATTATTTAAATATATTTTTAAATATATATTTAAAAATATGAAATTATTTATAAATCAATATTTATAAACCAATATTTATAAATATATTTTTATAAATATATTTTTTAATATATATTTATATAATTATAAATAAACTTTATTTAATTACATAATTAAATAATTAAATAAACCTTGTATATAATTATCTATATAAATGTATAAATTTATATACATATATATATATATATTTGTATGTATGTATGTATGTATAAACCTTATTATTTATATTCAAAATATAAGGTTTATTTTTATAAATAATTATATATAAATAAACCATAATTATATATATATATATACATTAATTGTTAATATTTTTTTATTAACAATTTATTATAAATAAAACTTAATTGTTTATTTAATTAAGGTATATATATATATATATAATTCTTATAAATATGTTCAAATAGATTCAAACCATGAGTTTTAGCCCATGGTCCCCAAGTTTTATTAAGGAAAAAGAAAGGTACATAGAAACAATAGAGGGGAACAAGTGTTGCCCCCCAAATATGAAAGATGCCAACAAGAAGCCCAAAAAGAGCGATATACAAGGATCCCCAAAATGAAAAGCCTAAAGGCCCACAAATCCATTGTGAATAGCATCTTGGGAACTAGGCCAAAACCCCATTGCAGGATCCCAAGCGACCACCGTCAACCTGCCCCTAAGAAGACCTCTGCTCACTGGAATACCATATGTCGTCATGCCACCATCCATCGGACTCTACCCCAAGTGCGTCTCCCTTACATCAAAATTTCCACCTATGTTCCATCCATGTTACATCACTTTAAAGTATGACTTGATAAACCCATTGGAATCCCATTCCACCAATGTTCGAAGTGAGCAGAGGTCATCACACTTGTCAGTGTCCCATACCACTAATGGTCATTGTGAGAAAAACTCACCAACACCCACTCCCCCAGAGGCTGCTCAAGAATCCCACACCCTGTATGATCTCTGATAGGTAGATAGTAATCAATGAGTCTGAAAGACACCTAAAACAAAACACAAACCCAGAAATTGCCCAAAAAAGGCCCCCACAAAATCAGAAATATCTCGAAAAAGGACCCACAAAATCTGCCTGAGGTCTCCTGAAAGGGCCCGAGACCCAATTATATGAGGGCCCAATGTGGGGCCTATCAGAATCCAACAACTACCACATGACTTAGCACCTCATCACTAGGTCATCTCTACTCCCAAGGTTGATGTACCCATCCTGAGGTCAACACCATATCTATCAACATTGCTAATTGCGGCCATCCAACAACCATCCAATAATCTATTGTGTCTCTAGCTACCCATCGACCATTGTCTGATCATCCTTTCCCAAGAACACAGATCGGGGTCACTGAAATTGTATCCATACACCATCAGAAAAATGCGCCACTTCCAGTGCCTCCTGGGTCCCATAGAAACCTACCTATCATCGGTTGAATAGGTTTTGTTGGGATCATATAAAGTCATGCTCCACTAACACTATCATCGCTCAAAATCATCATCGGCCAGATCACAACTGCAACATCCAGGAATGTCATTGTCCACATGTAGAAAATATGAACTCTCCTACAAAATCCACTCAAGACAATTCCACTTCTGGATTCATCACCCATGCCCCAAGATCTGCTGATATCCAACATTTAAGCATGAGATCATCGCCAAAAGAATCCATGACCCTAGATTTGATCCATGCTCTCCAAGATAATCTCTATCCATCAAAAGTTGCTTTATAGTCCTCTAATACCATCCACCACAGATAGGACTCCAATACCTTCCTCCGTCGTCAAGTCTTTGGCACCAATTACCTCCAGCGAGGCTTCACCCACTGCATGAATCCCTTCATCACTAGGATCATCCTATAACCAGATCCATCTATTACTAGACTGCATTCCTTGATTTAAACCAGCTAAACCCTCTATTGTATGAAGTAAAAAGATCATAATGACCAATGATTTCATCCTCCAACCTTCCAATTGGAAGAGGAGGCAGCACATAACTGTGAATTATAAATAAATTATATAGGTATAAATATATTTAGAATTATAAATAAATAAAATTATAAATATATACATAATTATAAATAATTATACCAAAAGGGTCTAGGAGACAGGAAAACCTTCTCCTACAAAAATTTATTGAAAAAAAGACAAGTCATTAAAAAGATAATGGATGGGTTAAAACAAAGGGCATTCCCTCATCCAAAAATGAAAACTACAAATGAGGAGAAACATGATCATTCCCATAATCAGGATCTGAGATATCATCATCAGATTCCAATTTTGACTGTGAATTATTTTAATTATTTAATTATGTAATTAAATAAGGTTTATTTATAACTATATAAATAGAGATTTATAAATAAATATTTATAAATATATTTATATATTTAATTATAAATAATTTCATATTTTTAAATATATATTTATAAATATATTTAAAGAATCGAAATTATTTATTTATAAATATAAATATAATTATATATTTAAAAATATAAATTTATTTATATAAATATATATTTTAAAAAATGAAATTATTTTTAATTATATTTAGAAATATATTTATAATTATATAGTTATAAATGTATATTAATAAATGTATATTTATATAGTTATAAATATATATTTATTAATAAATAAATTTAAAATATTTTGAAATAGTTAATAAATTTTAAATATATATATTTATAAAATTAATTATAATTATTTAATTATAATTATAAATATAAATATTATATATATTTATATTTATATTTATAATTTTTTATATAAAATTATATATAAAATATTAAGGAGGGGATTAGAAATGGGGGGTGAGACCAAAAAACCACATCATGTGGCGTTTTGGAAATAAAAAACAAAGCGTAAGTTGATCTGGTGCTCTGAAAACCCATAAACCTAATTATCAAAAACATAAACCATTTAAATTAAATAAAAAACAATCCCCACACCAATTTTGTCAGGATTAGCTCTTCTCAGGATGATGGAACTCACTTGGAGGCATGGATGACATAGAGAAATAACTCTGGAGAAAACTCTGGGCTTTTTCTCCAATTATGCTCTCTAGGTTTTTTCTCTGGTTATAATGATGGAGATAAGGAAACCAATGGATTTTTTGTGTCATTGAAAATTATGGATTGTGAAAGTAACCAATACACCTAATAGGAATAATGGAAAAGGCACCACTGAACCACCCAAATAGTGAGAGGAAGCCATGTGGATGTCTAGGATAAGGCCACTCAACAAAACAAATTGAAAGATGACTTAAGTTAAGTAAAGAAATACAGAATCCATTATGGAGGGAGGTGAATCCCAAGAGAAAGTCAAAGGCCTCAGAAAGTGGCTCAAACTAGGAGAATAATTATAAGGACCCAACCACAAAAATTACATAATCTAGTAAATTCTTTTATAATTCACTTTCTTACATTCCCAAATATCTTTTTTAGTTTAGAGTTTTAGAGAATTAGGATATAATTCATACATATCAACCCATAAGAATACAAAGTGGGTACTAATAAAATATCATCCATTTCTTCTATAATACTAATTTTTTTAATAAAACATGAATTCATTTCATGAAAAATATTCACAATATTCAGGTTGGATTCTTCTATTATCTTCCATACAATGGCCCGAAGGCCTTCATTTTTTATTGATTTTTTGATAATATACCTTTCAAGGGGTGAGGTGGAACCCTTATAAGGCCCGTAGGCATAAGTATTACATGGATCGTAGGCCTTAGAAGAATTCATTGCCCATAGGCTTTTCAAACATTACATACAACCCAGACTAACTACTTGGAGTTGCTCCTCTACAACATCTTCATCGTGAAATCAGCTCTCCACCTTCGCATAGTTGTTTTGATAGGCATTCTCGTGCATGCATAGGATTTTCTCGATGGCAGGTGACATACCCTCTCATTCTTACAATCAGTTTAGCTTCTGCTGTGGTGAAAGCATCTTTGCTCATCCTCCTTGTAGAGCTTGTTCCTTGTAGGTTGTTTGGTTTGCATCTGCACTTAAGGTGGCCCAAAGGCCTTACTAAACCGAAGTCCTGGGTGGCCCGAAGGCCTTAAAGTACTCGAGGACCAAATCTGTGGCCCAAAGGCCCAAAAGGGGGCATATTCCTGGCTACTATAGTGTCAAACAGTACCTGATATAGTTCCCGCTACAGTACCTGCTATAGTTCTGCACAGTTCCTACTATAGTACCTGCTATAGTACTACTACAGTACTGCTACAGTACCCCGAAAATTCTACCTCCGCTTGGATTTGATCTTGGGTTGCTTGGATGCACTTACGGAGTCCTTAAACCCTGAAAAACATTTTAACACTTGGTATGAGAACAAAAAGCTTAGTAAGGGGCATAAAAAAAAGGAAATAAATAATTAGTCCATGAATTCTTATAAACAACTGAAATAATTTTCACAAATATATACTTCTCACCCTTAAATTATCATATACATACTTTGTGAAAACATGAGATTTATTTAAAACATTGAAAACATAAATAATCCATTTAAGTAACTTGGGAAATTAATAACTTAAGATTATAACCCTCACATATACCATATGATTTTTAAACCTCATGGATACCTTATAGTGTAACCCTCATGGCTACCTTACAATGTAACCCTCACGACTACCTTATGGTGTAACCATCACAGTTACACTTGGAGTAATCATACGACTGACCTCCAACATAAACATACCCAATGGATTGGAGGGAGATATAGGTTACACCCTTCATCATAAAAAATTACAAATAAATATAACATAATCATAAAACAATAATATTTTCATCATAAAAACATTCCTTTTGATTTTTTTAAAAATAGAATATTAAAAGAGTTTTCTTTAAAGAAAAGTACCTTACCTTGGGTTCATATTAATTCAAACATGTTCAAGACTTATGTATAATTGTTAAAATAGTGTTATTAATATATTAAAGAACCATATTAATATTTATAATTAATTATATTGTCTTTTTATAACATCTTTCCACCCATTTATTAATAATATTTTGTTATTCTCATTGTTTCAGGTGCATTTATTTCATAGTTTCTATGGTTGGTTCATTATGGATTTTCTTGTCGAATGGAAGAAAAACTATAGAAGTGGAAAGAAATGGTATTAATATGTTTCCATAATTTTAACTGATACCATATATCATTTTACCTTCTGATATTAGGATGATTTTTTAGAGAAAACATTAATGAAAATGATTTAGTTTATTTTGGTAGTTTTTATGACCATCACAAACTTATATCATTTTATTTGATATCATGTTTATATATTGGTTCTAGAATATTATATAAATTATAATATGTATTATTAAATCTAATTTAACCATAATAATGGTTTTATGATAATCCTCGAAGGCGGTAATGAAAAATGAAAGTGTATTGTCCACGGTGACGGTAAATTGACACATCACGAATGATGTTCTCATTTTTAGAATAAAAGGGAGAGAAGAAAGAGTTTGATGATGACTTTTTTCATCAAAATGATAAAATTTTAGTATATATAAAATAATGGAGTTTTTATGACACTTTTATAAGAGTAAGTGAAGATAGAATAAGAAAATAAAACAAATTAAAAGGAAAATAAAAGAAAATGAAAGAGGATTTTACCTCTTGAATTATTCTCATTGAGAACCTCCTTAAGGCCCTTGGTTATGGCCTTTTAGTGATAAAAACAGGTCTTGTATGTGAGGAAGAGGACTAGTAAGGGAATAAAGTAGAAATTAAACAAGATACAAGACTTTGAGGTGTGAGGAGAAGAGGTGGTGAGGGGTGGTATTTATAGTGGAGGAGAGGTGTGTTTTCTCATTATTTTATTCATTTGTTTATTATTTTTGCCTCAATACTATGAATAGTTATATAATTATCACTAAATATATTAAAATAATTAAAGGCAGTTATATATTATGGTAATTACATCATCAATGACTCTATGATTAGTGTATTTAACACTTAATGTACATATACCGTCAATTACCGTATTTCACTATTCATAAAAATTCAACTATTTTAGAAAAATCACAAACAATCACCCTAACTATTTTTCAACATTTATAATTCAAATAAAACTCCATTTTATGAAAATAATTCTCAAAATATGAGAAATTAAATTTTTAATTAAAATATTCATTTATTTGAAAAATACTATTTTTAAAATTATAACTGATTTGATAACACTTTGAAAAATTAATTAAGGTCTTATAAAATTATCTTATATTTATAATACAATAAAATATTAATTTATAAATCCATTTTATGAAAATAAATTTTCTTTTAAATTATTAAATTAATTATAAAATTATAAATAAACATTTATGTTTCACAAAAATACCAAAACTTAATTTATCATTTTCAAAACATTTATTTACTTATTCCATGATATAAATATATCATATTTTTAATGTTAAGATACATGAATTTTATTTATAATTTCATAGGTGAGGTTACTATTCTATTAGTATATATTCTTTAATTTATATAAATACAAATTATTTCAATATAGTTTTAAAATGAATTTTACTATTTAATTTCAGAATGAAAACAAATTATTTTATAAGTATATGGGTTGTTACATTATCCCCACCTTCTAGAAATTACGTCCTCACAATTTTTATTTACTTATTAAACAAGTGAGGATACCTTTCTCTCATAGCATTTCTATATTCCCATGTTGCTACTTCAACCATGTGGTTTCTCTATAAAATCTTAACATATGGAATTAACTTATTGTACAAAACTCTCTCTCTAAGATCAGGAATATGAATAGGATTATCTTCATAAGAGAGGTTATCTTCCAACTAAACTACTTCTAGGATCAAAACATGATATGAATTCGGCACATAATTTCTCAACATCAAAACATGAAAAACATTACGTACCTAAGATAAACTCAGAGGCAAGGCTACTCAGTAGGAAATTGGTCCAACTTTATCTAGAATTTCATAAGGTCTAATAAATCATGGAATTAGCTTTCCTATCTTACCAAAACAAAAACCACTTTTCCAAGGAGAGATTTTAAGGAAAACATGATGTCCTACCTCGAAATAAAGATCTTTCCTCCTATTATCAACATAACTTTTCTGCCTGCTCTGAGTTTTCCTCATGTGTTGCTAGATCATCTTCACTTTCTCTACCACATCCTTTACTAATTCTGGTCCCATCAACTTCCTTTCCCCGTATTCATCCCAAAATGCTGGAGTTTGACACCGCTTTCCATATAATTCCTTAAAAGGTTCCATCTGTATATTAGAATGAAAAACTTTTATTATAAGAAAACTCAACTAAAGAAAGTTTTTGATCCAAAATTCCCTGGTAATCCATTGAACAAGCTTGAATCATATCCTACAATGTCTGAATTGTTTGTTCTGACTGTCCATTTGATTATGTATGAAAGGTTGTACTGAAATTTAATTCAGTTCCCAATGAATTATGAAGGACTTTCCTAAAGTTAGAAGTAAACCTAGGATTATGATCAGATACAATGTATATAGGAACTCCATGTAACTTGACAATATCTTTGAGGTACAGTTGAGAAAGATGATCTAGATAAATATTATTTTGAATAGGAATAAAATGTTCATATTTGGTCATTCGATCAATAATAACCAAAACCACATTATTATCTAGATAATTATTTGGTAGTACCACCATGAATTCCATGGATATATTTTTCTTATTTCAACTTTAAAACTGGAAAAGGACGAAGCATACCCTTTGGTATTTTTCACTTTTCATTAACCTATTGAAATGTCAAATATTTCTTGATAAAATATGCAATATCTCTTTTCATCCCACCCCACTAGTAATAATCCTGAAGGCCACTATACATCTTAGTGCTTCTAGGATGAACTAAAAAAAGAGAACTATAAGCTTCACTTTAAAATTATTTCTTCATCTAGGAATTACAAGGAACACATAATCTCTTTTAAAATATCAAGACATAATATTTATCAACATTAAATTTAGGTAATTTACCTTTCTTAACCAATTATGCCTTTTTCTACAACTCAAAGTATTCCTTCTGTGCTTGCTTAATTATATCCGATAGAGATGATTGCACTGACACCTAATACAAGATAGAGGAATTTCCTACACCAACAACTTCCATGCCAAAATTCATCAAATCATAAATCAAGGGGTCATGTTCCAAATATAACATAGTTAATGTACCATGATGTTTTCGACTCAAGGCATCTTCAACTTTGTATGATTTTCCAAGATGGTAATTGATCGTGCAATTATAATCCTTTTTCAGTTCTATCCATATTCTATACTTCATGTTCAATTCCTTATAAGTAAATATATACATCAAACTTTTCTGGGTAGTATATATTTCATATTTGGATCCATATAATTGATGCCTCCAAATTTTTATAGAAAAAACCACAACTGTTAATTCCAAATAAAGTGTGGGATAATTTAATTCATGAGGTTTCAGTTTTCTTAAAGAAAAATCATTACGTGTTCATTCTTCATTAGAACATAACCATGTCCCTTCAATGAAGAATCATTGTAGATGAAAAAATCACAATTTCTGGAAGGTAGGGCCAAAACTGGAGAATTCACCAATCTTCTTTTCAGTTCCTGAAAAAAACATTATAGTCTTATGTCCAAATAAATTTAACCCCTTTTCATGTTAACTTAGTTTGTGGGCTAGATAACCATTCAATTTTTTTGACAAATTTTCTGTAATATCTTGTCAATCCAAGAAAAATATAAATCTCAGTAATATTTTTAGGTCTTGTCCATTCATCTACCACTTTTTTTGCAGTTTCAACTATTATGCAATCCTTATTTATAGTGTTCCCAAGAAAAGAAACCTATTGAAACCAAAAATAAAATTTTCTAAATTTCCCATATAACTTATTTTATTTAAGTTTTTTTAGAACAATACTTAGATGTTTTTAATGATCCTCATAACATTTTATATAAACCAAAATATCATCAATAAAAACCACAATAAACTTATCAACATATACATGGAATATTCTATTTATAATATCCATAAATACAGTAGGAGAATTTTTCAAACCAAAGGGCATAAAAACAAACTCGTAATTCCCATATCTAGTTTGGAAAGATGTTTTTGGGATGTTTTCCTTCTTCACCTTTAACTGATGGTACCTAGATCTCAAATCAATATTTGAAAAATAATTATTTCCCTATAGATGATAAAAATATAAATCAATATGTGGTAATAGATAATTATTCTTAACAATAATTTTTTTTTCAGATATAAATAATAAATGAAAAGTCTCATGGAACCATATTTCTTTTTAACAAAAAAATAGGAGCACCCTATAGTGATGTTCTAGGATGTATGAATCCTTTATCAAGAAACTCTTACAACTATTTTTTCAATTATAGAAGTTCTAATTATGGCATTCAATAAGGGGGTTTTGATATTGGCTTAGCATCAGGAACTAAGTTAATAGTAAATTCAACTTCTCAATTATGTATTACATGAGCCAACTCATCATGAAAATATCTAGGTATTCATTTACCATTAGAACATCATTAATTTGAACATTTTCCTTGTTTTAAAAAATATGTGAAAGATAACTTTCATTTACATATTTTAACAGTTTCTGAGCTTCTTGATATGTTATCAATGGTATGGGTTGATTATTGTATAAAAACTAAAAAACTTTCTAAAAACAACTTATTTGGTTCTATAATCAATCTCAACATGGTAAACAAATTGCCAATCCATTCCCATAATAACATAAAACTATATTAGGGGTAAAAAAGGGTTTGCATGTAATGTATTTCCACAAAAAATGATGGGAAGATTATTATAATGCAGTTTTTCCTTAATATTCCCCTATTGTTATTACCATAATTTTTTATTTCATTTCTTGAGGTTAAATTTCCAACTTACTAGAAAATTATTCAAAGATAATGGATTGTGTAGACCCCATATCAAATAAGACATTATAAAAATCAAAGTAAACAAAAAATGTACCTAATATAACTTCATTAGATGACCTAGAATATACTGAATTAGTTGCAAAAGATTTCACTAAACCTTTATTCTTATAGTCTAGTTGCTTCCCATCATTTGGATATTTCTTTGCACAGGTATTTTTATAATGACCCACCTCACCACATTTGAAACACTTAATAGTTTTCTTATCAGAATTAAACATACCAACACTAAGATATTTTTCATTATAATCTCGGGCCATATGTCTAAAAATACCACATCTGAATCACTTCCTAGATTTGTTATTGCATTCCCTAGGATGATTTTTAGAACACTTCCCATAAATTAGAAAATAATTTTTCTTACCTTCATATTTCTTTGATTAACTGTTACCCATTTCTTTCCATATAGATATCTTCTTGTTTTTGTTTTTAAAGTAAACATGATCATTAGTAAACTCAATTTGTACTTCCTTAGCACATCAAACATGTTTCTTGTAACTTTCGAATTCGTAGGAGACCAAATCCATTCAGTATCTTAGATTCAATCTTGAGTAAAAATGATTGGTTTTACTATCAAGTTCCCAAATAAGATTTGGAGTATACCTTACCAATCTGGTGAAGTTTTCCTCATACACAACCACTGAATATTACTTCTTTTTTTCAATTCAAGTAATTTGTTTTCCATTCTATGTCGAGTCTCCTTAGGAAAATGTTTTTTAAGGAAAATATTCTTAAATTTATCCCATTCCAAGGCATTGATCTCCTCACCATCTCTAATATTCTTGACTATTGACCACCACTGTTTGGATTCACCTTAAAAAAGATAAATAGAAATACTAACCTTTAGATTATCTAAACACCCCATGACATAAAATATCTTTTAAAGGGATTTAATCCACCCTTCATCTACCATTTGGTTAGAAGATCCACTAAAAGCAGGTTGGTGTTTCCTCATAAAATGTTCCACTATCATCATGTTTCTTTGTGATATCATTGGGTATTCTCTTGAATGGATTCCGCCACCATTTATAACATGTGTTAATTTATACATCCCTGTCACAAAATTCTTGGTTCTAATTCCCACCATTTTTGGTTGTGGATTCCGAATGATATCATCCTCTTTGTGCCTTCCTACATCATCTTCCCTATTTCTTCTGTAGAAAACCATTCTGAATAGACATATCATAAATGAAAAAACATGGTAATATTAAAAATTCAAATTATTAATATTTTTATAGAATTTTAAATGATACCATATATCATTTTTTATGATATGGTAGTGATTCAATTGATAAAACATTAATGAAAAATGATTTAGTTTATTTTGGCAGTTTTCATGACCATCATGAACTTATATTAGTTTATTTAATACCATATTTATATATTGGAACTAGAACATTATAAAACTTATAATATATATAATAAAATATTATTTAACCATAATATTGGTTTTATGACCAGCCTTGAAGGTGGTAATGGAAAATGAAATTTTATCATCCACAATGGTGGTAAATCGACACATCACGAATGATGTTATCATTTTTAGAATAAAAGGGGGAGAAGAAGGAGTTTGAGGATGAATTTTTCCATTAACATGATAAAATTGTAGTATATATAATATAATAGAGTTTTAATGAAACTTAAATAATGGGAGGTTAAGAGATAATAAGAAAAGAATAAAAATAAAAGGAAAATAAAAGAAACTGAAAGATGATTTTACCTCTTGAATTCTTCTCAATGATAACCTCTTTAATACCCTTGGTTTTAGACTTTTGATGAGACCAGAAGGTCTTGGAAATGGGGAAGAGTCTTAGGAAGTAAATTTGGTATAAATTAAACAATATACAAGGCTTTGAGTTGTGAGGAGAAGAGGTGGTGAGGGGTGTTATTTATAGTGGAGGAGAGGGGTGTTTTCTCATTATTTTATTCATTAGTTTATTATTTTGGCTCAAGACTATGAATAGTTAGAAAATTATCAATGAATATATTAAAATAATGAAGGGTAGTTCTAGATTATACTGATTAAATTAGAACTTAATCAATGAATATAATATTTAACTTATAATGTATATATACCACAAATTACCGTACTTCAATATTCACAAAAAATTCAACTATTTAAAAAAAATCCCAAAAAATTACAATAACTATTTTTTGATGAGTAGAATTAGAAAATGAACTCAATTTTACAAAAATAATTTTTTAAATATGAGAAATTTAATTTTTAATTAAAATCATCATTTATTCAAAAAGTAATAACTTTAAAAACATAACTTATTTTATAACACTTTGAAAAATTAAATAAGGTCTCATAAAATTATCTTATAATAATAAAAAAAATATTAATTTACGAATCTATTTTATAAAATTAATTTTTTTAAATCATTAAATTAATTATAAAATTATAAATAAACATTTATGTTTCACAAAAATACCAACACTTAATTCATCACTTTAAAAACATTTATATACTTATTCTATGATATAAATATATCATATTTTAACTTTTAAGATAAATGAATTTTGTTTATACTTTCATAGGTGAGTTTACTATTCTATTAGTATAAATTTCTTAATTTTTATAAATAGTACTTACTTCATTATACATTTAAATAAATTTTACTATTTAATTTCAGAATGAAAAACAAATTATTTTATAAGTACCTAGGTTGTTACAATAATTAAGCACAAAAACTAAAATTTCATAATAATTAAAAAATATAAATGGTAAAATTAAAAAAGAAAATTTATGAGTAAATCAAAATTCAAAAATATCCACCATTTATAAATAAATTGGAAATGTTAGTATAACTATTATTATTGAATTGGAACCATGTTCAAGATATCTAAGTATTAAATAAAATTAGATAATGTCATAGCCTTAGTTAAAATATCTGATGGATTATTGTCTATGTATCTTCTATAAACAAAACGTTCCAACTTCAATAATTTCTCTAATAAAATGTAATATAGTATCTATATGTTTAGACCTACCTTGAAAAACTAAATTCTTAGATAGTAAGAAATCAGATTGGCTATTTCTATAAACTATACTAACATAATTATAAAGGGATTGTTCATAAATTAAAATGTTCAGTAAAATTGATGTTAGTGTTTGAACATGTATGTTGATACATTAATATTTTTTGTTTTGATAAATTACAATTTCCACCCATTAAATTAAATTAAAATTGTTCATACATTTATATTTTCATAATATTAATTGATAAATGTTTTGTTTAAAATATTTTATGCCAATTATATAAGTACATGTGTTAATAATTGGAATTATTATTATTATCATATTTTATTTTAGCAACACATGTGATAATGAAATATTTGTTTACTTAATTTTTATTAATTTTTGACTATTTTAGTACATATATAATATATCTTTTATCTTATGTTTTCTTAAAAAAGTTTAATTTGTTTTTTTATTATAGTTTTAAAAATATATTTTTTTATATATATTTATATATATATATATATATATATCAACACACACACAGATAAATATATTATTCAGTATATATAAATATATATATGTGATACTATAGTCTCATCTTGTTCATAGAGGATCCCTCTCTAGTTCTTCAGCGACATCACCCAGTGATCTCCCTTACACTCATAGCACCCCGACCCATTTATCCACCCAAACAGTGCTACAGGATGAGTACCACTAGGACATATGCATGCCACCCTATACAGAAAAGGCTGCTGGCTAGAAGAGAGGGTGTAGAGAGGTGATATTGGGAAGATTATACCCTATAGAGGTGATAATATAATGGTCTAACATATATATATAATATTAAATGGAAAAGAAATACCAAATAGAAACTGGACCAGTAACCCGCCCATGGTGGAAGAACAAGCATAGTAGTAGTAATAATAATCAATAATTCAAAAAAAATCATTTGCATAATTAAAAATCACAAGATACCATTTGTAGATACTAAATAAAAACATGCATACAAGCTAGGTCATACATATCAATAAGTAGAAGGGTCTCCCATGGATGACCTTAGTATGTACATATAATAGCTTACTGATACATAAAGAAAAAAATGGAAACTCCAGCTGATGTAGGAACCTTAAGGACCCTTTCCATCTATCCCATGCTAAACAACCCAACACTAAGGTTCGACTCTAGATCCCAAACCCTTACCTGATCGCAAATCCATAAAATCTACATGCATCCTGAAGGGCCCATGTAGGGCGTGAGAAAGAATCTCAGTAGGCCCCAAGCAATGTGTGTCTATCCTATATTTTTTATTAAGAAGGTGTGTACTAAAATAAATTAAATTGGTACATCATATAAATTAACTTTCTTCTCTTATTCTCAATAGCCATAAGAAGTCTATCACCTGCTTTGGCCTTCATCGGTATAATGTTAGCAAAGAGGATCCTTAACATTAGCCTATGGAATCCTCCAATGTAAGTCAAACTAGGTGAACCCTTGGGTTCCACCTCTAATAAAATTACCCAACACCTCATTCCAACCAACATATCATGTCCAAGTCAAGTCACTGATGTCCTAAAGGCACACCCAAGCAATGAGAATCTGATCCTTCAGACCCCTGCTCGAAAGCACCTGTTAGATCGAATCCCGACGTCCTGAGGAACAATGATGTATGTCCTCCAAGTAATAACACAATCATTTCAATAGTTGACATATACATCCTAATAAATTATGATGTATATCCTCCCAAATAATATTGGACCAATGACCTCAAGTACAATGAGCCTCAGCCCCAACCGACAGTCTCAACAACATAAATTGATGGCTCCTCAACATCTACATGGATTTCTATGGAAATAAATTCTATACATTTTCCTAATCCATATCTAATGTAGGCCTCTACCCACAAGAGTTTTCAATACCACCTAATTATCTGAGTCCTACTATGTGCACGTGACTCTAAATAGAGCATTAGCTGACATGGGTGAGTGATAATCACCAATTAAGTCCCTATCACACATAATACCATCACCTCAGACCCTTGAAACCATATTGATCAATCCGATGAAAAAAACAACCAATAACACATGAGCCTCACCCGTATCTTGAAGACATCATTACCTCATTCAAAAAACAAAGTCACCCAACATGTGATCAATATCACTCATGGAATCTAGGATTTTCCCAACCTGATGATCACATCGCCTCATATTAGATTTCCATTTCCATCTCAATCCTTAGGTCAAGCCCATCATGTTCCCATAAAACTCATAATAAATTCACACACAAACACAAATATATATATATATAATTAAATTCAACTTAAATAAAAGAAACATCCCAGCCTAATCCACCCAATCTCTAAAACCTCTCACTAGGCTCAAACCATATGTATACTTGATTAAGAATTCCCATAGGCATCTCATGGTTTTAATTAATTAATTAAAGGACAAACATTAAATTATGATGGGGATTCTTGGTCAAAATAATGTAATTATCAAAGCATCACCCCTAAAACAACCACAAAATCATCGACACAGATGAGCACCACTTACCTCATGTTGGTAGATATCCACTTGTCTGGTATTAGCCTCTAACTCAATCTGATTTGGAATAAATCAGCATTCTAGATGAACGAAATGAAAATAGGTTAAATTAGCTCACATAGATTTAGAACTCCATATGGAAAGATAAAATAAGAAAAGAGGAAACAAGATTCAAGGAATTATCGACACAAATCCAATGTTGCAGACATATCAATTAATGGGGCTCAGATAAAGGATTTGGATCAAAGCATAAGGGAGGAGGAAGGTAGCTTCAAGGTTCCTAGAAAGAGATCCACATGTGGACGAAAGAAGAAGAAAGATAAGAAATAAAATTGGGGATGTAGAAGGTAAGTTCCCAATTTTAAGTGGGCCACACGATTTTCTCACACAATTTGAATAATCGTGTGCAGACCGTGGGGTAACCCTTACCCAAGGATCCAACTTGAATGGTTATCCCACATAGTTTTCCAAACTATATAGAAATGGTGAGAATCACCTCTGCTAAAAATTTATAGGATTCATATGGACATGAACCCCCTCTAGTATGGTTTTCCAAACTATATCTAGTAGACCTAGAGGATTTCATGATTTCTCTTAGGAGGACATACGGTTTTTCCAAACTGTCCGCCCTAGTGTGCGCACCCTAGAAAATTGGGGTTTCGGATTCCAACACACAAAAAACCCAAAAAACACCAAGTAATTTTCCAAACCTCTAAACCCATCCAAAAACAAGTTATTGGGTTAAAGAAACTATCAAAATTAAGTTCTGATAATTGATAAAAGAGTTGGTCTACCCTCCAAACTTTGAAAATTCAAAACGGGTGAGGAATTCGACCTGCTCCAAAAAACATGAGATATTAAAATCTCCCCACCTTAACATATCTCATACCCAATATATAAAAAACATATAGATGGTACCAAACAAAACCATCTCATTAAATTTAACCTGGAATACCCTAGTCGCAAAGGCCTAGGTCAACTACCGCAAGGTGCTCCCCACCTTAGAAGTTTCCTACCTCAGTCACATCCTGACCCAAATCTCAAAAAAATGGTCCTTCAAACCTTCCCATAATAAAAGATCTAATATGATGCATTGTCACTCTTAAACCCCATCAGATTCTCTTGTGTTATACTCAATACCGATCATGTCCTACATCTCATCAGATTCCTGCCTCGTGTCCATGTCGCACATGATACCAATGAGGCCTCACATCTAATAAGATTCTCAAAATCAGTCCTCAAGCCTTGAACCTCAAATAATTCATGCATAACATTGATACCCAGATGCCAATACACCTTAAAAGTCATAGATCCAATGATACTCATAGAAGATCCTGGTGCCACTCACCCCATATATATATAATTCATCCAAACTAATGCAACCTACAAACCAACATTTGGTTAGTCCATAAATACATATCGTCCACCTCATACATCCAAAATATACATGTTTACATAATTTACATGCTAAAAAAACATAAGGAACCACTATAACACCCACGACGTACCTCTAACCATAACCATCTCCCCAGCCACCTCTGCACCTGGAAGCTCCACTGTGTGTACCTGGCCTAAAGATCGGATACCAAAGGCCTTGTATCCCTATAATTTTTTAATGTCCAATAGCCACTGGCCCCATTTCTAGGTCCAGATGTCTCTTCAATGACCTCCATGTACAATAGACTCTCAACTACCAGCTCCCGGTACCGCTCCTGGTCCAATCTCAGAACCCTGAGTCTTCCCTGATCCCTGAATGCTAGCTGTATGAGAAGGCTTCCTACAGAACCTCTTGAGATGCCTGACTTGTTTGCAAGATCGATACTCCTTTAGTGTTTGAAAACACTACATCTTCACATGAATTGGATACCCATACTAGAAGTATACCATTGACGATCCACTCTGAGGTGGTCTGGTCAAGTCTCTAGTCGGAAGGCCATAATGAGACTCATCTCGTCCTCACTTCCTAATATCTGAATCATATCCATTGAATTCACTTGATGCCATAACCTAGTTTAAATAAGACTAATCCATTAAATTCACCTTGGATATGGGTTCCCGACTCACTTCCTCTGAGAATTAGGACAACCTAAAGATGGTTACTTTCTCAAGAATGACATGATGTAAACCATCCTTGAAACACCTCACCCTTGAGGTGTCATCTCTCAACATGATGGGTGTGAAGTGAAACAACTCGGTGAATGTCGCTACATATATCATGATGGACATGTCACCCTACTGAAGGCTTAAGAACTCTCGAGCTCTCTCCTCCCTTAGTGTCTCTGAAAATAAGTGGTTGAAGAACATGGCCTCAAAGTCCTTCCAGGACAGTCCCTCGTGTTTTCCTACCTAAACCTGCATGTATCACCAGAACATAGCTAGTACTATGAGCATTTACATATCCATATTCACCCACAACCTTGGGGGTGTCTCAAGATACTCGAATATCATATGCATTGATTTAATCTAGTTCTTAGCTACCTATAGACCACCCTCACCCTAAAATAGTGATGGCTTCTACGAATGGAACTCCTGAGTTAAGTACACCATAGAAGGATCTTCTCCCTAAGATCCCCTATCAATCTCCCAGATGACACACACTAGGATCACTCTGATCTACTCATCAATCCATGACCCAAAAGCTATCAAATTTGGAAACTGCCCTACCTAAACCTGAGTATGTACCTATGGATCATGCTTATCCTGACACTTTGGGGCCTTATCCTGACCATCAGAGGCCTCAACCTATACTCACTCAAGCAGCACCAAATCACCACCTGCCTGACGCTCCATCAAAATCTGTCCAAGTGGAAAATTTCTAAATACCAATATAATGGTAAAATGACCATAATAACATATATACAATGCATATACATAAATTAGTAACAAGAATAATAATATTACGACCCTTACTCTCCCCCATCATAACCATGACAAATGGCATTCAACTTATTTTCCCCTTACCCGCCCGTATCTGATCCAGGTATCACACACGCCTCAGGTTGTGCCCATCCCGACAAACCATGTCACCTCAATCCAATGACCTTATCACCCAACCTAGTGATCAAAATCACCCCATATAATCATTCATTCGTTCTCATATAAGATCCAGGGTCATATATATAAGTATCACATATCACAATAAAATTTATCGTAGACACATGCATATATATATATAAGACATCATATGTGCATATCAAAAGAATAAATAAACACCCCTTTTCATACTAGTCCAAGGGTTAAAAAATACTCCCTTGCTATACCAGGAAAAGGGTCACATGTCATAATAGATAACAAATGACATGCAATTTCACCACTCGAGGTGGAAATCATATCAACTATAAAATAATAAAAGAACAGTAGAAATTCCCACCCCTATAAACTTGGTCCATCCCCCATACATGGGGCTGTAGGCACCCAAACACAAGTTCTAAACCCTGTTTCGACAACATCTTAATCTCCAGTCTACCATAGACCAAATAGTAAGACCAAGAAAGAGTTAAAAAAACTACTATGATATAATTTATAGCACCCAAACCCATTTATCCACTATCACCTATTTACACCCCCATTTCTAGTCGGTAGCTTTCAGTGGATGGGGAGGTCTGCCTAAGGCATAGTTTCACTAAACATGTAGCACTTTTTGGGTGGCTAAACGGTTCGGGGCACTACAAAACTAGCCACTCATCCAATGATGGTAGATCAAACTTATTCAAAAAATATTTTATGTTGTGACATGACACTAATTTTTAGCATGCACCTCATTTCCTTCATTGACTGCTCTTTTATGCACAACACCTCTTCATCCATTACCAGCACCTGCTCACACAAATACACATCATGCCTTGGAAACATCTTGAAGATTCACTGCAAATTAATATGGTCACCTTATT
Source organism: Viscum album (assembly GCA_963277665.1). Lineage (NCBI taxonomy): Eukaryota > Viridiplantae > Streptophyta > Magnoliopsida > Santalales > Viscaceae > Viscum > Viscum album. The sequence continues at coordinate 632,791,291 of OY728146.1, read as the reverse complement.
TTTCATATGATTATCACCATACATTGTTCACATTTCACCAATAGTTTAAACTACACACCTCATCTGTTAAAAATGACACTAGATTGACTCCACTGATCAACATACCAGGTGGCTCAACTTCATCTTCACCCAATGAATCCCCGTGAATAATGACTCCAGTGTCTAATTAGAATCTCTACAATAGTCATCCCAGCTTGAATATCCTTGGGTTGATGGTTAATTCAATATAAAACCCAAGATCAACCATGGACACTTCAATCCATGTGAGTTTTTAGTAACCATAAATTTTAGTAAACTGACCATGAAGATAGATTCAACCTACCATGTTTTCTTAAAGTACCTATCATGAGTTGGTGTTTATACTTTCCATGAAAGAAGTAGTGTACTTAACATGCACATTGGGTAAGTTACCATGATCACAAGATATGAAATTACCATGGCTAGTTACTATGAATGATATTGAACATACCATGAATACTAACTACCTACTATGAATCAGTAGGTTCCTACCATGAATTTTATTTTTGTATGGTAATTATAATTTTTTTTTAAATATTTTTTTAACTTCTTGATTTTTTTGGAATGTTATATTTTATATTAATTTTATACGATATTTTTTTTTATATACTAAACAAATGTATATTTCAACTGAATGTATGTCAAAAATGTTCGCACAGTTAGTAGACTAACCACACAACTATTTTGATCGCATGGTCAGTACACTGACTGATTGTGCATGGTAAGTACATTTATTGCATGGTAGTAATACTGACCATGAGGTTTTTACCTCGAATGGTCAGTAAATAAATTTAGTTATTTTTTTGATGAACTTTATTTTCTTACGACTCTCTGTTTCAGTGTTATTATTGTAAAAAACTTACTTCAACTTTGTTTATAATTTTTTAACTATTTTATTGATTTTTAAAATAAATAAATGTTATAATGACTATTTTAATAGTTTGTTAAATTAAAATAATCATAAAAATTCTTATGAAATTAATAATTATAATTGTATTCATTTCATGCTTTGATTCTATTATATTTTAATTATTTATTTTCTATAAGTATGAGATAAAATTTAATTATTTTAATTACTTTAAATACTCTCATTTATTGTAAAAAAATATTAGAATTTTTTTTAATTAGTTTTATGCATAAATTAAAGTGATTCAATATTATTATTGATCACATGTGAGGTATTAACAGGTAATGATGCATTTTATTATTTTAAAACTCAATCAGGTGCTCACAAACCACAGTTCTGAGGGAATAGTTTCTTGATCATCACTAAGATCAATGGATTAATAATATGAACCTCTTAAGTTGAGGGGAGGAGATGTATGGGATCACATCAAGCTATTTCGTAACTCTTTATCAATTTGGTTTTCTCTCACTTTACTTTATCACTTGAATCATTATCATCAATTCATATACTTGCATAAATTTTATTCAATTTTTTTTGTTCTTAATTTTCTTTGATATTGGATTTACAAGTTGAATCGTATTTATCAATTATCTCTCAATCGATTTTTCACATTATTCTTTCAAAATCATTCAGATTTAAATTTTATTTTTACATTTGATTTAATTTTTTAAAATGGAAATCTACCTCCCCTATTTCCATTTACTCCAACTAATAATTGGTATCAAATGTGTTCTTTTTGTTTTTTATCAAAAATTCTATTATTTTAAAAAAATCAAAGATTTAATTTTTAAATCTTGATCAATTTTAAAGATCAATCTTTTTATTATGGAATATAATTATTATTCACAAGATCTTGTATTTGATGGAATTTATTATTATTATTGAAATTTTCACCATGCTTTATAATTAATCTATTAAGAGAATGTTTATGTGATTCATTAAAATTTTAAATGGTATAAAGTCTCATGGTGATGATTGTTGCATAGAATACTTAGAGAAAAATATACTCTAGTACTACCAAGTAATTGGCCACCCAAATCCAATACCATTCAATAAGTGAGAGATTTAAACAAAATAGTAGTCTAGTATCCCATCAGATACCTAATTACTTATAAAATTACAATTAAATGTCATTATAATAAGGACTCCAGTGAGGTTAAAGATGTTAAGAAAAAACTCATTCAATGATACTAATGTTTATTCATCTAGATGTAAAGTTCAAGACTTTTCTAAACTCTCTAAAAACATAAACAATTTATTAAATAAGAAATTTTTTAACAACCAATCCAAGAATTTAAATCAAAAGGAAGAATTAGAAGTGACATGTTACAAATGTAAGAAAAAAGGTCATGTAAAACCATAATTACCCATCTATAAAAAGAATATGAAAGAAAAGAAACAAGTTAAGAAGGATTTTAAAGTCAGAGCATAGAGTTCAAGTGATGACTCTAGGGATTAAACTCCCTCAATTTCTTCAACTGACACAAACACTAAGTGACTAATGGTACATGTTTATAAGGATGTTGAGGTTAGTACCCCTCTTCTAAATTGCTCATCCTCTTTTTCTTCTTATAATTCTTTCCTTTCTTCTTCTTCTTCTTACTCCTCAACTCACCTTAAATATAAGGACCTAAAATACACTCCTGATCATCTATAAAATGGTTTTCATCAACTTTATTCATTATATAAAGATCATGAAAAGAAATATAAGAAAGTTCTTCAATAAAAATATCATCTTAAAAATGAGAAAGATCTATACTTAAAATAAAAAATAATATTTATCCATGAAATTTAAGCACTAATCTGATGTCGATAAACTCAAATCCACCATTAAGACCTAGAATGATATCCATTTAAATTTAATCAAGGTGAAGAGAATATACATAAAATTTTGGGCTCTCAAAGACATTGAAAATAATTGGTTAGTCTTAGTTTCTTAAATCATGAAATCACCTTACGAAGCCCATCAAAAACTACTTTTATTAATGGTTGTTCATAAGATTTTTTTTTGAAATTATTATAAAATAATTAGTTATTTAATATATGAATGTGATTGAAATAATGTATGATATGGGAGACCAAAATTAATCCATATTTCATCCAATATATTAAAAATAAAGCCTTATGCTATTAAAATCAAGATTCTAGAACTATTATTGGATAATATAAACAAACCCAAGTCTGTGTGGGTACCAAAACCATTAATCATTTTATTTTGTAAGAAAGATTTATTTAAAGAAAAACCCAATAAACATTGTGGTACCTAGACAGTGGTTTCTCAAGACACATGTGTGATTAATTTATGAATTCAATCAAATCTATAAACTAAAAGGAGTTTATGTCACCTTAGATGGTAAATATAGGGGTAAGATAACCAGGGAAGGTAACATTGGTTTATACAACTAAACTCTTATAAAAATATAGTATTTTTCAAAATATTGAAGCACAATTTTCTAAGAATTAGTCAATTATGTGATAGAAATTTTAAAATCTATTTCAAAAATGATTTTTCAAAAGTTATTGGTTTAAAATGAAAACTTTTATTCAATAATTATCAATTTAAAGATGTTTATAAAATCAATTTAAAATATCTCACTAGCCAAAAAAATCAAATGATTGAGTGCTCAAGTTAGTGAGTCTTAGTTTTGGAATAAACACCTTGGTCGTTGTAGCACACACTCACTTGTCAATTTCAAATGCTATCAACTAGTACGAGATCTACTTAAACTGTGTTTCAAAGATAAAATGATTTGTGAATCATACCAATATGATAAAAAAATACTATTTTAAATCTAAAAAAGAAATTTAATCTATAAAATATCATGAATTAATTAATCTTTATTTATCTTGACCTTCTCAAATTGAAATTCTAGGAGGAAAATAATATAATTTTTCTATTATTGATGAATTATGATTAAATTGGGATTTATTTTTATCTCATAAAAGTGATTTTTGCAAATCATTCATCAAGTTTTCAAAAAAGGTTTAAAATGAAAAATGTTTTAAAAAAAGTTCCATTCAAATTAATCATGGTAGAAAATTTGATAGTAAGAAATTTAATGATTTATGTTCTTCTAAAGGCTATAATAATTTTTTTTCTCCTTGAACCCCTCACCAAAACAAGGTAGTAGATAGGTGAAATTGAACTATACAAGAAATATATTTAACTCTTTTAAATGAATTAAATTTACTGAAATATTTTTGGGTGAGGGCCATGAATACTACATGATATATCATTAACTATGTTATCATAAGACCTTTTCTAAAAAAGACCCCTTATGAACTTTGGAGAAATAAAAAACCAAAAGTGGGATTTTTAAAAGTTTTTGGTCAAAAATACTTTATTTTAAATATGAAATACAATCTTAGAAGATTTGACTCTAAATTTGATGAAGTCATATTTCTTGGGTACTCCAACTCAATAAAATCATATTGAGTATTTAACAAAAGGAATAATACAATGGAAGGATAAATACAAGTTATTTTTAATGAAAATTTTCCAAACTTTCATTCCCAAAATATTTTAAAAAATGATGTTTTAAATAAATATTTTTAAAATAAATAAGATGAATTTTTGTAATAATATCCTTCAACAAAATTACCCAAAGCATTTCAAAAATCTAAAGACCATCCCCTTGAAAATTTCCTTAGATATTTGAAAGTGAGAACTCATACTAGAAGATATGTCTTAAATATAATGGAACACTATGACTTTGTCTCTCACCTAGAACCCCAAAACCTTAATGAATCCCTTAATAATTAAAATTTGGTACTTTCCCTATAAGACCAAATAAATTAATTCTCTTGAAATAATGTATATAATCTCATCGAAATACTTAATGGTAATTCAATCATATTCTTTAAATGGGTTTTTAGGAATAATATAGATTATTTTGGTAATATAACTAGAAATAAATATTTTTTAGTTTCTAATGGTTATAACCAAGAAGAAATAATAAACTATGGAGAAACCTTTTCACCATTATCTTGGTTAGAAATTATTAGAATATTGTTGGAATTTAATAATCATATTAATTTCAAACTCTTTAAAATGAATATTAAAAACACCTTTTAAATGTATTTATTAATGTAAACTATTTTTTTAACAACCAACTAATTTTTAAAATCACGATTTTCTAAAAAAATCAAATTAACTAAATATATTTATGTTTTTAAAAAATCCCCACAGGCTTGGTATAAATTATTATCAATTTTTTTATCAAATGGTTTTAAAATGGGAAAAATCGATTCAAATACTTTTCTAAAACAAACCTCAAATAATTTTTTAATCATTGAAATTTATATTCAAGTTGTGATTTAATATCTACAAATGAATCTATTTATTTTTAATTTTCTTATTTAATGAATAAGGAATTTGATATGAGATTTATGGGTGAACTTAAATTATTTCTTGGTTTTAATATGTTTAAAAAATGATAGTATTTTTCTAAACCAAAGTAAATAAACCAATAAACTCTTAAAAATACTTTTTATAGACCATTTTAGGAAATAAGTACTCCCATGAGTAAAACTTGTAAGATTTTGCTGGATGAAGGTGGTAAGTCATTTGACAACAAGATTTATTGAAGTATGATTGGTTGTCTACTTTAACTTGCTAGAAACCATTCTGATATCATGTTAAATGTTTGGATTTGTGCTCATTTTTAATAAAATTAAAATGAATCTCATCTGAAATCTACCAAAATTATTTTTTTAGTATTTAAAATAATATTAAAATATTGGTTTCATTATCCTAAAAGTGACTTATTTTGAATTAAATAGTTTTTATGATGCTTATTTTAGAGGATTCAAACTACATAGTAAAATTACAAGTGGTACTTTCCACCTACTTGGAAAACACCTCGTCTCACAGAGTAGTAAGAAGTAGAAGTCAATTACACTTTCTATAGCCAAAGTGGAATAAATAGTCACTTAGATTTATTATTCACAAATAATATGTAGTCAATATACTCTCTTTGACTTTGGGATTACATTTGACCATATCCTTATTAAGTGAGATAACATCAGCGGTATCAATATCTCTAAGAATCCTATATAGTACTCTCCCACTAAACAAATTGACCTCAGGAACCATTTCTTAAGATATCACTTCCAAAAAGGTAATATATTATTGGATTTTTTAGGATGGAATATCAACTGAATGATATTTTAACTGAATCTCTCACACTTGATCATTTTAGATTCATCAAAATTTAATTGGGAATGGTTTACTTGTAACACTTTCTATTTGATATATGATTATCTTGAGTTGTCTTTTGTTAAATATTTTCAAATCTTAAACTTGTTCAAAAATCTCAAAAATCTTGTTTTATCTTTTCTTGTTTATGATAATTTTATCTCACATGTGATATCATTTTAGGGGGAGCCTTATCTCTTTCCTAATTATGAAATTTTACTTAAGAAAGATATTTAAAAAAATGTTTTCAAAATGTTTTCACTTGTTTTAAAATTTTAAAATTTATTTTCTAAAGTAAATAGCTTTCTATTTTCATCATTATTTTCTATTTTATTTATTTCTTTTTTCTTTCTATTTTTTCCCTATATCTACCTATTAATGGGGAGTTTTTAATTTAAATAAAAAAATTTCAAAATTCTAAAAATATATTTTACTCTCTTGTACTCTATTTTCAAACATTTCCTTTTAAAATTCCCCTACCTATACTTGTTTTTTATTTTGATAATCACAAAGGGGGAGAAAAATTAGTTATTTAATTTGAACTTCAAAAATGTATTATTACAAAGTGGATTATTTTGAAATTGATGTTAATTGTTTTCTTCTTAAATATAACATGATTGTTTAATGTACTCCTTGAGTTCATTGAATATATTTTTAATATCTTGAAATACATTGATATCTTGAAAATATTTCACTCTTTATTTTCATCTAATTTATCTTTTTATGTTAAGTTTTTTTATCTTCAAAAAGAGGGATATTATTGTACTTCTCTCTCCCATGTTGTTTTAGGATCACAAACACTCACCTATATATCTAAAATTTTAATTTTATTGTTTTTAGTATATTCAATTTGACTTAAATTCATGTCGTTAATGACCCAAATGTATATTTTTTAGTCATTTAAAATTCATCATGTTGATATTTTTGGAGGCTTGAACCTATCTCTATTCATGTTTCAAGACCTTAGAATAATGTTTCAAGATCTATATAATGTCTTAGAAGAATCTTGTAGTGGATCTAGCTAAAGGTAGGTCCTAGATGGCTGTATTGGCTAGCTAGTTCCATGTGTGTAAAATCTTTAATGAGAAAAAGACCCACTAGCCCACCGATGGAGTCCCACCAGCCCACTGGTGGTAAGGGTGGAAGAACCCTCAGCTTCAGGAGTGCCACTACTACCCAGTGGAGGAGCATCAGCTAGCCAATAAGGGATTTCTAGCAGCATAAGTCTCTAAGTATTCCACTAGATACTTGGTGGAGGCTACCACATATCCAATGGCATTAGGACTGTTAGTTTGTGGTAGAATTTATTATGGTCAAAAATATTATAAAGGATATCTTCCTCAACTTAAATTCCCTCAAAAAGTTCCAGAAATTTTTTGGTCCTTTTAGAGTCTATAAAGTGATGTACTTGGACTCTTATAAGTTCAAGTAGTTACTAAAAATGTATACCCAGTATTTTATTCAAAGTGAATCTCTAGAAGATACTCTCAAGATCTAATCTCCATTTATCTATCATTCTTAAAGTCTCTTCTCCAAATTTCTCTCAAATTTGTCATCCCAATTTTTCTTACTTATGTGATATTTTTGAGATATTTTTTTATTGGGTTTTCTAAAATCAAACCACTTTCTTCTCAACACCTTTCTTTAATGGGTTCTCATTCTGTAAAAGTGGGTGATGGGTTCCTTAGCTACTGATGAAGATCAAGGGTGTTATCATAAACCAAAATTATGAGGGTTGGGTTTTTTGATCACTTCCATGATCAAGGGATTATTAATATTGACCTATAGAGTCAAGGGGTAGAGATATAAGGGCTCACATCAAGATATTTACAAACACCTTATCAATTGTGTTTTCTACCTCTTAACTTTATCACTTACATCATTTATCATTGATTCGCATACTTTTATAAATTTACTCGACCATTTCCATGATTAATTTACTTTGATATTAACTTTATAACTCCAATAAAATTTATTAATTATTGTTCAATCAATTTATTTCTTTATTATTTCAAAATCTTTTATATTTTTCATCATATTTGATTTAAATTTTTAAAAGGGAAATTAACCCCTTCCTATTTCTATTTACTCTAACCAATAGGATGACCTTGAGATTATAGGATTCATTCACCCAATCATGTCCTCTTGGGGTGCTCTTCTTTTGTCTTCTAATAAGTGTAATGGTTCCTTGAATTTATACACAGATTATTAGAAGTTAAACCAGGAGATGATCAATAACCAGTTCCCTCTTCCTCATATAGATGACATGTTCGATCAAATGTTGGGATCCAAGTGGTTCTTAAAGATCAAAATAAGGTTTGAATATTACTAGTTTTTTGTGATACAAGTGGATGTTTCTTATACTATGTTCAAGATTAGGTAGGGAATGTATTATTTTCTTGTGATTTTATTTGATTTTAGTAATTCATTTATGGTGTTTATAACCTCAATGAATATAGTATTTCATCCCTTCTTGGATTATTCTGTGGCCATGTTCATGATGATATTCTTGTATACTCCCAAATGAGGGAGGATCATGATTGACATTGATATATTTTCTTAAGACCACTTATATAGAATTTGATATACTATAAGATCTTAAAGTGTATTTTCTATATTAGAGAGGTCTACCTCTTAGGGTATGTGATATTAGAGGAAAGAATACCATTTTACCATAATAAGGATGAGGTTGTGGTTTCTTGGGAGTGAATCAAGGAATTTTTCATGATCTGTAGATTACTATATTTGTAAAGATAATATAATAGATTAATTTAGTATTTATCAAGGTTGGAAATGTCTTTGAGGACCCTAACTAAGAAGGGGGTTGCATTTGAATTGTCTGATCCTTGAGATCCTTAGAGGAGATGAATGGAAGGTTAATGTTTGTTTCTATCTTGACCTTAACAATGATGGGTAAAGAGTATACCCTAAATTTTGATTTATCTAGGGTTGTACTTGGAGTATTTATGATATAATATGTGAAAGTGATTACTCATGGGTTTAGGCTGCTGAGGTTAAATGAGTGGAACTACTTAACACATGATTTGGAGTTAGCGGTAGTTGTTCACATGTAGATGTGTTTTAATCATTATATTTTGGGTGAGAGGATTATGGTGTGACTCGAAACTTCAATAGATAAGGTAGGTAGAGTATCTCTTTTATTTTGACTATGATATGGCATATAATCCTAGGAAAGGAAATTTAGTATTTGATGCACTGAGTAGGAAGACTTTGGTACATGCAGTGTGTAAGCCTAGAAGTGAGTGGTAGATAATAATAATCTTCACTGAGATTCACCAAGATATGAAGGAGTGTCAGGGAAAATATACACTTACAACCATGATCATTACCACCTCATCATATGATATAGTCAAGGAAAGTTTTTTTTCTGACTCATACTACCATGTTTTGAGAGGCATTATATTTATAAGAGAGTTTCAACTATATTATACCTAGGATGATGATGTGATCCTTTTTATTTGAGGATGAGTCATGATCCCTATGAGCATGAACAAGGAGTTTATGTGAGGTTCACATTCCTCAATATGGTCTATTCAATTGAGGATAACCAGTATGAATCATGAAATCCATATAAATTATTGGTGTCCTAAGATGAAGAAAGAAATTACAGGGTTTAATTCATGATTCTTCATCTGTTAGTGAGTGAATGTTGAGAATTAGAAACCCATATTTCTTTTTTAACCTTTAAATATTCCTAAGTGATAGTGGGATGATGTATAAATGGATTTTGTTATAGGGTTATCATGATCACCTTGAAGAGGTGATGCAATATGAGTTATTTTGGACTGATTGATAAAGGTTTCACATTTCCTATCGATCATAGAGACCCAATATATTAATGTTCTATAAAAATTATATATTCCTAAGAAAGTATTTATTTATGGTTTTCCTAAGAGTATCATATCAAATAAGGGTTTCCAATTCACATATCTCTTCTAGCAGGGTCTATAAAATGTGTTAGATACTTCGATTCATTTGATCACAATATACCATTCTCACACTGATGGGAAGTCTAAGTGTATTTTCCAGATTTTAGAGGATTTACTACAAGAATATTTCCATGATTTTAGTAGTTCATGGTATAGTCACCTCATTATTTCCAAGTTATCTTATAATAATAGTTACAAGATATTGATTTAGATGACACATTTTAATGTCTTGTATAATAGGTTGTTTTGATAACCTCTTTCCTAGTTGGAGTCAAGGGAATCTTTGATTGTTGGGATGGGTCTCATACATGAGACATCAGAGCATATTTGAATGATTTGGAAGTTATTTTCTATCACTTATAGTAGGGTATAATATTATATCAACCAGTTAAATCATCCTCTAGAGTTTGAGGTGGGTGGCTGAGTATTCTTATGAGTGTCCCATGATTAGGAAACAAACATATTCAAAGGAATAAGAAGCTGTCATCTAGGTTCATGGGTCCCTTTGAGGTTATAGATTAGATCAGTATAGTGGAATAGAAGTTAACACTTACTAGGAGATACAATGTAATGCATTATTTATTCCATATATCTCATCTTTAGAGATATCATACAATCCTTCATATGTGCTTAACATTGATATTGTCGAGCTGGTGCCAGATGCATCATTTGAGGAATCACCCATATGTATAGTGGATTGGTGCATAATGATCCTAGATGGGAAGAAAATATCATTGGTGTGGGTGTGGTGGTGGTGCATATGTATTTAGGTGGAGACTTGGGATTGTGAGTTTGATATGTGATCATATTGGTCATAGCATTTCATCGTCAAGGCTCAGTGATGCATCTTGAGGATGGTTTTATACATAGTGGGGAGTTTGATGTAATCCATGTTATAATTTTGTTTAATGTTTTAAAAAAACTATTTATTTGGATAGTTATGGTATATTGGGGAGTTTGTGGAGGATAGAGATAAGGTTTCATGGAAATAGGTCTGGTGGTGGAAGTATACCTAGGAGAAGACTTCCCATTAGATTATCAATGGAAGGAAACTAAATTTTTAGTGGCCCAAGGTAGGGGTATGTCTACTTTCCACCACATTGGAGTTTTTATGGGGGTCCACTAGAGTTTTGGTGGGCCTAGATAATGAGTGGTGCTACTTCTTATCCCATCAGAATCCCAATGTGGTGTACACCAGAGTTAAAGTGGGTGTGCAGTGTCTTTTATTTTAGTAGAGGTAGTTTAGTAAATTAGATAGATATGATTTATGTTTAAACCCCATTTATTCTTATTATTCAAGACACATGATTAGAGATACCACCACCTTAGTGTTTTTCCTCCCAATATTAGTTCCTCCTCCTTTTTATCTTCAAATCAAAAGCCATCTACCTTGGTGGATTTCTATAGATAAGGTTAATCCTCAACCTTCATTCATTCTTTATTTCCTCAACTATAAAAACATTTTTTCATCAAATATCGTTAATTTGAGAGATTATATTAGGTTTGGAGATTTATTTGATTTAAGATGATTCATCAGAAAATATTTGATGAGCGGGGTCATACAACTATGAGGTACCTATTCCCTTAATTATTCCACCATTTTATATGTGTTCATGTGTCCTATAATATTAATAGGTTGGTGGGTGTGTGGAAACTCTCTGAAATTGAATAGAGCTCGAGTTCTTTGGTTCTTGAGGGAGGAGTATGACTTATCTATCCCATGATGGTCTCTCTCGATCCTTGATTCATATCCATAGACATTTATGGACATGTTTCTATGGGAAAAGGGTGAGTGATTTGCGAAATGGAACCAAGGATGGGTATCCTTGAACATTATTCAATGTAAAGATCCATGTTAGGCATCCTTGAGCATTCCTTGTAAATATAAAGTTCTCAAATGATTTAAGATAAGTTGGTTTATCCTTGATATGGGATTTTGAGATAGAAATTTTCCTTCATAGTTTAAACCTTGTGATATGGGGGTTTGAGTGGGATATTATCCATGCCTAGAAGGTTTAGGATTTACTTATACTTCCTAGGTGTATGATGTCGAGGGTATGGGTAACCTAGTGAGTATTATTGGATTGATGAAATCAATTCCTAAGCAATAAATAAATCACTAAAATTATAATATAGATCAATTATCATTATGATTATGGTGATTATTCATCCACCCTTTATTATGTTTATGCTTATGATGATTATTCATTCATCTAATATTATGTTGAGGTTAATAGTGATAAAATTTTCACTTATTATTTTCTAAATAGTGATAACTAATTCAATTTGTTATATATTTATGCAAAATGATATTATATTAACTCTATTGTTGTATAATGAAAGTGATAACTCATTCACTTATAAGTGGTTACATTTTTTTGATAGACCATTCACCTTTTTTATGTTATTCATCCATGTTAATCCTATGGTGATAACTCATTCATTCATGGTTGCTAGTGGAGTAGTGATAGCCTTTTCACTAATACTCCCTTTGGTATGTTTGTATTTGGTTTACATATGTTGATATGTATTGGTGGTAGTCTATCTACCTATGTTGTGATGTATTGGTGGTATTACTTCCACCCATGTTTTATTGTATCAGTGGTAGACCATCCACCTATGTGATGGTGGACTAGGGTGATAGCCCACTCACCTAGTCAATAGTTAAGAGTGGTAATAACTTGTTTATCTATACTCCTTGATATGGAAATAGTGTGTTCACATTATGTTTAGTGATAGTGATATCCCATTCACTTATTAATGGAATAAGGTGATGTATTTTTCACCTAGTAATATGTTTGGATTAGTGATGTATCATTTACCTATACTCCCATAATGGTGATTGCTTGTTCATTTATTTGGTATGGTAGTAGATCTTTCACCTATGTGGAAATTATTGTGATAACCTATTCACATATTGATGGACTAAGTTGATAGCATGTTCACCTAGTTTCATTTCATGAGTGGTGATTGTTCATTCACCCATGCTCATTATCGATGGTGATACCCCATCAACTAGAATATTGAGGATATAAATGATATCCTATTCATCTGCTATATTGATTGTGATAATTAATTCACCTAGTATATTTATGGTAGGGATGATATTTTTTTAATTCCATACCTGTGTTTAGACTGTGAGAATATCATCCAATTCCAACACTCTCTGAGGTAGGTATGATACTTCTTTTGTGTGGATATTGGTAATATGGGAGATGATGGTATATATGTTATGATTTTATTGTTGTCATATTATTTTGTACATGCAACTATATCTATCAAATTATTTATTTAAGGCATGTTGGTGGTGGACTACTGAGTTTTAATCACACCTTAAATAGTATCCTGATGCATGTATAGACTTCACGTCTTATGATGCAGGTAAAAGAAAGGGACCTGTAGTCAATGTTTGATCTAGGGACTCGTGGAAGGAGTTGAGAGATAGGGTCTAGTAGAGTCTTATGTATAGTCTTTGGTTTATTTATTATTTTTTATATTTTGGAGTATGATGTATATAACAGACCCATTGATATATACCCTATTTGACATTATAATGTATCTAATTTTGATATTGTATGGGTTGATGTTTTCTATAGTTGTCTTACCAATGCAATTTCTATATCATATTGTTCATGTGGGTGATGAATTATTTATGGTTATTCGATAGAGGGTATAGTCTCATCATGATTTTTTACTCAACCCTCACTACTAGTAAGTAGCCTCCAACATCAAAGGAGGTGTTCTTGAGGTCACATGACACCACCAACATGGATACTCTTTGGGTAGTCTCAGATAGGGTATTATATATTCAGTCTAGATGACTACTGGCTAGATTATCTAGCTGAAAGATATGGTTCTATTGAATTATGGGGAGTTTAGGATAATAATACTTATACTACTCCTACTCCTACTACTATAGCTTCCATTATGAATATAACTACAAATTACATTATGAAAATAACCACAACTATGACCACTACTAGAACTAACACTATCACCACTACCACTACCACAACCACCATGACCACCAATACCACTACCTTAACCACTTTGAATATGACTATGACTAATATGACTACATTGAATACTATAATGACCACCACCACCACCACCACTATGACTATTATTTTTACTACTATCATTGTTACTATCCCTTCTTCCACCACTGCCACTCTTCTTTTACTATAGCTACAACTACTTATTTCCTCCCCCTCATCCTCCTTTTACTATTACTACTATTAATACTATTACTATAGAGGATTAAGACTTGTAAACATATCATTACATGATTTTTAACATAAAAATTCATTAATTACAACCCAAATATCATACTACCTAATGAATTTGGAAGTCTGGGATAATAATACCTTAAAAGAAACTAAGACATGGAATCCTTATTTTTTTTCCTTAGTGAGCTCCTAAAATACATTTGAGCTCCTAAAACTGCATGGAATAACCTGATGTAAGTTCCCTATCAGGATAATTGTATCATTGAGAGGGGGAGGGGGTGAATCAGTGAAACTTTTTCTTTTAAGTTTCCTTACAATTGAAACAACCTTCACCTCATGTTAAATATTTTATTCCCTACAGAAAACAATTCAAACACACATCAATAGGAACCTAGGTATTTACATGGTTCAATATTAAAAATGAATAGCTATATCCTTGGTATGGTTTGTAGAAAATCCAATACCACACAATCTACTAGAAAAAAATCCTTGGATTACAACAAGTAGGATATACTTGTGTAGTACTTTGAAGATAGTCCAAAAGTACATGTGAACCCTCTTAGTACAAATAGGGTAATACAATGTTTTTGTAACAACTCATGTTACGTGTGTTTCTTTTCAATTCCACAAATGTATTCAATTGAAAAAATTATTCAATTTATTACCTAGAAGAATGTAAGAACATCCTGGACTTTGTTAAGGAAAACTCAGTCCAATTTTCCCAGTACGTTTCTTCCCAGTTCGATTCCTCCAGGTATGGTTCTCCTCGATAAGATTATTCCAAGTTTGATTCTCCCTAGGAGGAAAAATATGACTTTGATAAAATACGGTAAAGATGAATCAGAACCACTTTAACTATGAGTATGAAAAACTTATTATGATTCTCCCTGTATAAATATTCCTCATTTTATAAATCTCAGAACAAAAATATTAAATTTTATTATCCATCCTGATACGATGATTAACCGAATACGATTGAAAAACCGAATAAGTTAATTAGCTGATTATGATAATCACTAAGTATGATTATCAGATAAATATAATTTTTTGATCTTTTCTCTTCTATTTCTCTTCAATCCATCAAAAACTTTTGCATCAAAAATCTCAATATAGAAATCGTCTTCTTCCCACTAAAAACTTGAAGCTTCTCTCTCTTATGTGGTGAATAGTATATCAGTAATATGAAAAATATGATGTAATTTTTTCCTTTTATAGGTGACCCATGATTGGTTATGGTGGGAATCCCAAAATTTTCCTGCTTAATCAAATTCAGCCCAATCTCAACTTCCCCTAAAATCTCAGGCATATTTTGACTTCGTAAACACTTCTCGAAGATTCTCAATTCTTCTTCAAACTTCAGATCATGATATTATTTTCAATTTATAGTCTGGTTTCAATTCGTGAGTCTAATTTTCTGAATCTAATTTCCTCAAAACAAAGCTATATATCAATTTAAAGTAAATGTATGAATAAATGGATACCACTCTGAATGTTGAATACAACCATTCCTTTGAATGCCAAGATCCCCCTTGACAACACATTCATCAAGCTCCTTCATCTTTGCTCTTGAACCACTTTATCTTCTTCAAAATTTCTATTAACCCACTTGATTGATAAACAATGAAATTAAAACCTTTTTAAATGGTGGAATACATTGTTTATTGTCTTCTATTCTTTTCTTTTCATTCATTGGTCTCAAGAAATTTATCCTCTAATTGAGATGGCATACCAAGTTTGATTAACAACTTCTTTATTTTCTAAATACGATACCACTTAAAAAATTCTTTCTACTTTCCCATCAACTTCATTCTCATTCCTTTTAATATGTTTGAGGATCAGATGCTACAATACCTGAGTACAATCTGATTATGATGAGTACGATCTTTCTGACTATGATTAGCCTAGATACGATTATCTTGGGTATAATATTTTCTGAGTATGAACTTTATCACCCTTTTTCTCCTCTTCCACCTGAATAAGATAAATTTGGTTACAATTAATTTTCAATTGGAAACATATACGTATTCTTTTCTACCTGGTTACGATAAATTTGGGTATGATTCCTTTTTAATCAGCATCATCTCTTTCAGTACTCCTTTCTTTCATCAAGCTTGCATCATAAGTTTCACAACTTATGATTTATGTGAAATAAAAAACATAAAATCATCATCACATTTAATTAATCATAGTCATAAAGAATATGATTCTTCATCAAAACCATTACTTTATTCATATCAAATTCAGAGTGAATCTGATGTCCATTTACTTCCAGTAAGATGCATTCTTAAAGCAACCAATCCTTTCATTCTGGAATTAGTGTGAATCCAATTATGATCAATTCATCTCTACAATATTCTCCCATTCCAGACCCATGGTGAGTCTATTCCTTTGAAAACAATGATCAATACAATTTACATCCATCATCATTCTCAACATACTTTATTTCTTCAACATACTGATCAATTGACAACAAATACAACCAAAACACAACTTAGGCCTGACAATATCCCACTTTATATTTGTTGTCAATACCCACTTCAACCACTTGAAAATAGTAAGTGGTGTTAATTTTCTTTTCTCACTTTTTATTTTCTACATTAATTTCTTTCTCCCCCTATTTATTTTATCTCTCCCCCTTTATCTTATCCCCCCCCTTATAGACAAAAAAATTAAAACGGGCCTTTAAAACAAGTTTTGCCCAAATGATCTCATTTCCAGGGGTTGTAACTTTTCATTTATGAATCTTGAAACTTTTCTTCAACAAGAGTATAACATGATTTTCTTAAAAAAAACATTTAACTAAAAAACTCTAAGTTTGTGTGGGAGAACCCGATGTAGAAAACAAGAATGTATTGTACTGAGATACTTATCTCATTCTTGACTTCTTTTTCTTTTTCTAGGATTTTTCATTGAACGTGATTTCTTCATTTTGTTCATCCTTTTCAAATTTTATAAAAAACATTAATCTTTTCTATAGAATATTCTAATGGGGATGCCATAATTTTTTCACCTTTAGTAACATATTTTTTAAAATTAGTTTGTACCATGTTTCTCATTCCTGTCTTTTATTCTAGCAAGATAGTTGAACAAATTTCGATTTCATTCCTTTATTGCTCATATCCACAATATGTTGATTCACTTTTGTAAAAAATTATTATATATTTATAATTATATGTCTTTCAATCTTTTTTTCACTTATTTTTCTGTTTCTTCTAATTTCCCATCCAATTCAATGTGGTTTGGATAGATAATTAAGAACTTTTTATTTTCAGACTCACCAGATCTATTTTTCTTAACTTTCAAAACAACTATCTTAGGAGAATTTTTTAGAAACTTTTTTTGTACTGGTAACATAACAAGATATCCTTTATCAATATTTCTAGGATAATCAAATATTTTACAAAAATATTTCAAATTTTAGAACCTATTTTTAACTTTCACACCAACCTTCTCATGTTTCTTTAAAGAAACCTTTTCAGAATTATTTATTTGAAAATATTGACTCCCCCTAAAACTTTGCCTTCCATATTATATGGTATAATAGAAATGTTTTTTTTGAACCAACACATATTTTTCATGTTCCTGAATCCCCAAAATAGTATAAATATCCATAAAAAGAATATTTTCTTCTAAAACTTCCATACTGATTTGAATTGTGAATATGCTTCTTAGAAACCTTGTTTTCTTTCTTTTCTGAGCCACCAAACTTTCTATTATAAATTATAGAATTTATTTTATTTTTAGTATTATTAGCACAAAATGTATTGGAAACTTTTTTGGATCTAGATAATACATTTTCGAACTAAATGTTCTTTGAGACTTCTGAGTTTCCAACATTGTTGGTTTTGGCTACATACACGACTTTCCTAGTATTATTCTTCTCAGAAACAATTCCATAATTCTTCTCAACATTTGAAGGTAAATTGTGTTGATCCTTCATAGTTTTCTTAAAAATAGAACTTTCACCAACTTCATAGATAGATTTTTTTAAGTTTTTACCTTTATCTTCAGCTTTAAAAAGTTTTTGTTGGACAAGTTCCAACTCTTCTTATTTTTCTTTCATCTTTACCTCTAGATTATCATTATGATTCTTCTATTCCCCCAATATATTTATTTAAATCACCAATATCTTCCATTATATTATTCTTCTCTTCTAAAAATATTTCTTGAATTGTTGAGGAACATTCATCTTATGACTTATTGTTTTGATTTTCAAGTCTTTTGATCTTTCTCAAGCATTATTTCAACTCTTCTTTCAAATGAATTTCAAGTTGAGTTTCTTTTTTATCATAACTGCTACTTCCAAATTCTGTATCATTCATTGTTACAATAAAAGTATTTTTCCCAACATGCTTAATATATTTTTCAGATTCAGGTTCACTTTTTTCTTTTTCAGGGCAACTACTTTCACTACTAGAGAGACTTTCCTCATTAACTATTAAAATAAACATGTTTTATTTAGCATCATTTGTAACATCATCACTGTCATCATCTTTATCCAAAAAAATATCCTTTTGGATTTAGAGAACTTATTATCTTCCCTCATGGAATAGAAATTTTCTTTATCACCATTTTTCTTCCAAGATCTTCTTGGTATTCTTTTTTCTTATTCTTCACTTTCTTCATCATCACTTTCTTCTTCATTTCATCTTTGAGGAAAATTAGAAAAAAAAATTAGCAATAGATATACATCCAAAACATTTTAAGGGAAGTTTCCCTTTATATCTTTTTGTACCTCCTTTCATATTTTTAGAAGACAATGATAAAATATCATTAAGATTTTTAGATGCCACATTTTTTAAATCAAAATCTCTAGTTTCTTATTATTCCAGAATCTTTTTTGACTTTTCTTTCTTGGCATAATTTAAAGACATTTCTTTATCAACTTTTTTTCTTCCTTTCATATCATTCGCCTATATTATTTCATAAGTGATGAGAGTACTATGAAAATCATTTATAGACAGTGTTTCTGGATCTCTATCTTCCAAAAAATAAACCTTGGAATCAAACTTGTTAGGAAAAATTCTCCAAGATCTTTTCAAAAATATTATAATGTTATAAATTTTCACCAAGAAATATGATAGTTCTCACAATTTCATTTAACTTGGTAAATAATTCGTCAATAGATTCATTCTCAACCATCTTGATATATTCATACTTCAATCTTCATATTTTTTAACTTTACCTTCTTCACTTTTGTATTTCCTTCATAAATGTTATTTAGTTTATCTCAAATTCCTTAAGTAGTGGAAACTACTTTTACTCTTAGAAACTCACTTTCAGAAAGTGATGAGATTAAATCATTATTATCTCTTCCATCACTCACAATATTTTCCTCATCAATATTAGAGATAAGATCATTCTTAATACAAGGACGGAAACCATCTGTAATAGCTCTTGAGACATCATACCCAAGAGACATAAGATATAGAAGCATGCTTCCTTTCCAGATATGATAATTCCAATCTTTAAGATTGGAATACCTTTACTATTCACATAATTCAGATTCTGCATATTCTTATCTTCAAACCTTAAACAAAGAATAAGAAATGGGAGCCAATTCTCTAATACCACTTGTAAGTTCCCAGTCAGGATAATTGTATCACTGTGAGGGGGAGGGGGTGAATCAGTAATACTTCTTCTTTTAAGTTCCTTACAACTGAAACAACCTTCACCTCCTATTAAAGATTATATTCCTTGTTGAAAACAATTCAAACATACATCCACAAGAACACAGTTATTTACAAGGTTCATTATTAAATATTAATAGTTATGTCCTTGGTATGGTTTGGAGAAAATTCAATACCAAACAATCCACTAAAAAATAATACTTGGATTAAAATGAGTAGGATATACTCATGTAGTACTTTGAAGATAATCCAAAAGTATGTGTGCAACCTATTAGCAAAAATAGGGTAATACAAAGTTTGTGTAATAACTCATGTTATTTGTTCTTATTTTTAATTCCAAAAATATATTCAATTGAAACAATTCTTTAATTTATTACCCAGAAGAAGGTAAGAACTTCCTAGACTTTGTTAAGGAAAACACAGTCTAATTTTCTCAATAAAATTCATCCCAGTCTGATTTCTCTGAGTACGATTCTCCTCGATACAATTCTTCTAGGAATGATTATTCCAGGTATGATTCTTCCTAGTATAAAAAATATGACTTAGACAGAATATGGTAGAGATAAATCAAAACTACTTCAATTATGAGTACAGAAAACTCAGTACAATTCTCCCTGTAGAAATATTCCTCAGTCCATAAATCTCCATACAAAAATATCAAATCCGATTATCCAGCCTAATATAATGATTAGATTAATAAAATGTTTTGATCTTATCTCTTATCTTTCACTTCAATCCATCAAAACATTTTCAACAAAAATATCAATACTGAAATCCTCTTTTTTTATCTAAAAACTCGAAGCTTCTCTCTCTTCTGCAGTGAATAGTACATTAGTCATCTGAAAAGTACAATGTAATTTTTTTCTTTTATAGGTGACCCACGAGTGGTTATGGAGGGAATCCCAAAATTTTCATGCTTAATCAAATTCACTCTAATCTCAATTTCCCCTAAAATATCAGGTGAATTTTAACTTTGTCAACACTTCTCGAAGCTTCTCAATTCTTCTTCAAACTTCATCTTATACTATTATTTTCAATTTACAGTCTTGTTTCAATTCATGATTATTATTTTCTAAATTTTATTTCTTAAAAAATATTTATATCAATTTAATGTAAATATATGAAGAAATGGATACCACTCTGAATACTGAATACAACCACTCTTTTGAATTCCACGCTCCCCCTTGAATGCACATTCAAAAATCTCCTTTATCTTTTCTCTCGATCCAATTTAACTTATTTACCTTTTCTCTTGACCCACTTGATTGAAAAACAAAGCAATTATACCCATTTTAAATGGTTTACTACATTTTTGATCAACTTCTTTTATTTTATTTGCATTCATCAGTCTCAAGAAATTCTTCCTCTGATTACGATGGATTATCGATTCTGATCAACAACTTTTTTATTTCTTGAATACGATACCATTTAAAAATTCATTCTATTTTCTCATCAAAATCATTCTCAGGCCTTTGAATATGTTTGAGGATCAACTAATACAGTTCCTGAGTATGATATTTCTGAGTATGATTGGCCCGAATATGATTATCCTAGGTACAAATTTTCATGAGTATAAATTTCAGCACCCTTTTTCTTCTATTCCACCTGGATATGATAAATCTGGTTATAATTACTTTTCAATATAAACAATATCTTTCTTCTCTTCTACCCGAATATAATAAATCTAGGTACGATTGTTTTTTAATCGGCAACATCTCTTTCACTCCTCTTTTATTTCATCAATCTTGCATTATAAGCTTCAAAACTTAATTATGATTTATGTGAAATAAAAATTATAAAATCATCATCATATTTAATTAATCATAGTCATGCAGACTCCGATTCTTCATCAAAATCATCACTTTCTTCATATCGAATTCAGAGTGAATCTTATGGTTATTTACTTCCAACAAGATGCATTCATAATGTGACTGGTCCTTTAATTCCAAAATATGTGTGAATCTGATAATGATCAATTCTTCATTATGGTATTATCACATTCTAAATCCATAGTGAGTCTGATTCATTTGAAAACAATGATCAATAAAATTTCCATCTATAATCTTTCTCAAAATACTTTTTTTCTTCAACATACTGATCGATTGATAACAAATGAAACTAAAACAAAACTCGGTCATAACACCAGATGAATAAATAAAGATATGGGTGATATAAAAATCATAGTAAGGGAATAAACATGATAAGGAAACATAATATGTGAGTCAAAGATATAACATGATATCATAAAATAGAAGGCATATGAGTAATCACATGGAAGAATAACATAAGAAACATGGTATCATAAGATCATGGTAATATGGGAAATGTGGAAACAACATATAATGTTACATAAAAATGAGTCAAGGATAACTACCTAGAAAATAACACATGGTGGAAAAAGTCACATAATGGATTAGGTTTAATCCGTAATCATATACATGGCATCTCATGAGACTATAAAATTTACCCAATGCATTGGAGTTCTATCTGGGTGCACCCATCATAACATGTCCATGATATATGTGTAATATATAAAGGAACTTATTCATAAGGCATAAAATAAGAATTACCCATGGAGTGAAAATGGGTTACACAATCTTGTCTCATAATATAATTAAAGTAAATTACACAATGGAGGCATTTAAGAGAAGAAAATAAGACATGTATTACCCAATCAAAGTAAGGGAGGATAATTTAGTTATATATGTGAGAGACATATATACATAATTTATAAGAAATATATAACATCAAGGGTTTTTTTCATTAATGAAAATACTTTTAAAAAGATTAAAAACATTCTTGAGGAAAATAGAATTTCCTCTTTAAAAATCACATTTAAAAAGCAAGAAATTTAAAAAATATTATAAAAAAAATTCTTTGAAAAGAAAATTCTAAAATTATAAGGGTACATTCAAAGAAAATAATGGTAATTATGGAGGAAATGTTTCATTCATGTTGAATATGTTGAAAACAAATATTTCTTTCATATTTTTGTAAGAAAAGTAAAAAAGTACCTTGTTTAGTAAAATACTGAAAGATTAATTTTAAAATATTTTAAAAAAAATCCAATTATGTTTTAAAATTAATTTAAATGATAATAATAAAACATTTTTGAAAACATTTTTAGAAAACATGGAGTTTGAAGAAAAAGGATTTATGACTGAAAAGGGTAGTGAATTCGATTTTCCTGAAAAACATTTTCTTAATATTTTTAAGTGAAAACATGAGAAAAATGGTACCATTACATGAAAATATCATTAATATCTATGGTAGAATAAAATAGAATGGTTTTATTAGGAAATGATCAAATAATTTCTAATAATGGAAATTCAAGAAAAGTAATCCTGATTAAAATGAGATTGAAACATAAACCCTTAACGCTTTAGAAATTTTTGAATCATAACTCCCATGAATGAATTTAATTAATTTTAGCTTAAAATTTCATTAATTATAGTTTATTAATGATATAATGTGTTAATTGGTATTATATACGCCATTTAAAATAAATTAGGTGCATAAATGAACTTGTGTATCAAAGAAAGAAGTTTTGAGATGGAAACCCTTACCATGAGCCAGAATCGTCACGTGCACTCCTTATCTTCCTGAATAATAAAATTATGTTAATTATTTACTTTTTAAATAATTTTTTTAATTTTTTTATTCTTTTAATTTTATTTCTTACCAATTAATTTCACATTGGATGTTTTAATGATAAACAACTCATATGTCCAAAATCACTTCGGTAAGTTGACTATTGTCAAATATATTATCATTTAATCATATCAAAAATTTTAATCATGACATAATTACAAATTTTTAACATAAATTATACTTTTTAAACCATCCATGAAATATGGTTATGAAAAAATTGACTATATTACAATCATAGAGATGGTAGGTCATACGTACGCATGAGTAATGTTTACATTTTTTAAAGATCGTGATGGAAATAAGGTAGGTGTTGTTTTATATTTATAGGATGATAATTATATCATAAATATCATATTATTTATTTAAATCCCCTTAAACATACCGTCAATGTGATTCAGTAATAAAAATGAATCACATTGCTTCGTGAGGCGGTAGTCCATCATACACATGAATAACATTATCATTTATTCAATGGATAGTAAGGTAAGAAATTATATGATATGTTTATTTCAAATAATTATTAATATATAATTAATATCATATATAAAAATAAAATTAATCATTATTACCTTCCATGTAAATCATAAGTGAAAAATGAATCACGTCGCTTCATGAGGTGGTAGTCTGTCACACACACGAGGGATATTATCGTATTCTCTACGGAATGGAAAGTAAGAAGGTGTATCTGGTACTATAATTAAGTATAATTACATCATAATTATGATATATAAATATTAAATATATCATTATATCTAGCTTTGATAAGGAATGATATAAAATGAATTATGTCGGTTCGCGAGGCGGTAGTCCACCGTACACATGATCAACGGTTTCATTTCTCATTTGAGGTATAATGAGATGGTTTAGGTAATGAAATAAACATAAAAAAATCTCATTATATGAAATATAATGATTTTATTTTATCATTATTTTTTAATAATATTTTAATGAGGTGGAAGAATAAATAAAATAAAATGTTTGGTTAAAGATGTTACATCTTCTTGAGACAACTTCTTTAGATTTGCACAAACAAATCCTTTATAGGTTGGATTTATGATCAAAGCAAGGGTTCTAGGATAAGGTTATATAATTAAGTAATTTATTTATGAAGTTATTTTCCAAACCAATGAGTTTTTCAAGTGTGAATAGGATAATATAGGAGGTGTCTTTTTATAAGTGGGGAGAGGACACACTTGAAATTTTTGAAAAGAAAGTATTACACCCACATATTTCTCATGAAAAAGAATCATAAATAGACTATTTTAGAACCTTATAATACATAATATTGAAATATTACTATAAAATAGAAATTATACAAGTTTTGGTATTATCTTTTTAGATTAAACCCTTGGTAAACCCACTTTTACCTTAACAGTGGTAATTTTTTTTTTACTATTTTCACTGTTCATTATGCTAAAAAATTAATTTGAACTTATTAGATAATATAAATTATTATTATTCCAAATATGAAATATATATTTTCAAATTAAAATAAAATAATTGGAATAATTTAATTTAAAATTGGACCCATAGACGTCAAAAAATGGTTTTTTAGGGAATGCATTTTTTAAGGAAAAGATGGTCACATATTAACTAAATGAAAAGTATTAATAATAAAATTAATTTAAATTAATAATTATAGATATATAATATATAAATTTAATTTAAATAATTATTAATTATGGGTGTTTTTAATTATTTAAAATAGAGAAATTTATGCACTTTAGAATAGGTTTTAGGAAAAAGTGTTTTAAAGCCTAAAAAAAGGTTATACTAAAATATAGTATAAAGATCATTTAAATGTAATTAATTGGATTTAATATACTCAATAATACTTATGTGAATTAAAAATTAAATTAAAATAATAATGTAACTTAATTTATTAAAAATAAATGATAATTTTATAAAAATATGTATTTTTCACTATTCACTAAAAAATTAATATTTTCTAAAAAATTGCAAAATTTCACCCTAAGTTAAAATCAATATTATGGTTTCAAAAATGAATTCCATTTTATATGATACATTTTTTAAAAGTGTAAAAAAATTAATTATATTATTTTCTCATAGAGTGTAGTAAAAATCTTTTTTTGAAGAAAATATATTTATGATGAATAAAATGAATTTGATTAAGATTGAGCGATTAGTTAATAAGAATTTATAAATAAATTTATATTTATTATTACATTTTTATGAATTTCATAAAGTGTTTCATCATATTTATAGCTGCCAAATTAATTTCTAGTTTATGAAAACCATATTTAAATAATAATGTTAATAGTATATCATAGTTCGTTAAAACACGATGAAGCGAGTTATGAAAGATGTCAAAGAAATTGATTTTTTTAAATGTATTATGGTGTTGCATTCTCATATAATTTCATTGTTTCATGTCATATACATTATCAAACACAATTTTATTCTTTTAATATCATGGGGCATTACTGTTAATACTTCTTCCAGTACTACTACTATGACCACCACCCATGTTTCTACTACTATTACTACTACTCCTCCTCCTACCACTACCATTTTGTGTATTTCTATACTCATACCTATATTCTTATATATATTTTTAAATTTTAAATATCATATCAGTGGTGGTATTATGAAACATTATGTTGGAATTTGGTTGATACATGGTGCAAGAGATAAGTAGATATATACCACTATTAAGGTATACTAGGTTGTTTATGTTTCATTTTTTTCTTTGGATTTTGTGTTTATATTTTTTTTTCATTGATAGTTTTTTACATTTTTATGGTTCTATGATATTCATGTATTGTTATACATGTCATCTTTTTTTTTTTTTTTTACTTTATTTTGGAGATTTTACCTCACTCTTCCTTATTTTATATCCTAGTCCAATATTATAAGTGAAATGTCTACCCTATGTTTGTGTATTATAACTTTGGTTTTAAAATTCATCCCATGGTCCATTAAAGTTGAATTTTAGGTCTCACATTCAATGTGTTTGTTTAACTAGGGGTCTCAGATGTGTCAAGTAGTGATAGACTAGATTTATAAAATGCTCTTCAACACTTTTCTTATTCTCTTTAATTGATTGCTGATAAAGATCAAAAAAACTTTTTTCACATGCAACATGTAATTGAATAGTGTTATTTTATACCATAGTAATTTTAAAAAGTTATTTTTTTCATACATGATTTTTCATTATTTAATCACTTTTACTGGTGTTCTTTCCTTTTTTTATTTTATGTATGGTTATTACTACCTTTAATATATTATTTTTCACAACCTCAAACACATTGATTATTACCAATGCCTCGGGTATATATTTTAAAAGTTTATTTAGGGAATTTATTTCAGTTAATAGTTTGGAATTAATAATTACACATTACTATTTCATTATTTTTATCTATACCAAGAAGACAATAAAACATTTAAAAAAATTAAGGTATTTTTCATGATACTATTATTGAAAAAATATGTATTTGACATGAAATGTAGTGTAATTTCTAATATATCAACTTTGGTAATGTTTTTATTGAATAATTTTAGTTATTAAATGATTTTTAATAAAAAAAATTATATTCATTTACCTACCTACAATCTTGGAATGATAAATGACTCCATTCATAATGAGGCTTTGTTAAAATTATCAACTTCAAGTGATCATGCCTTTATTTAAAGAATTTCTATAATACTATAAGATCTTTTAGTGTTAAATATTCATTCATAGAATTATCTTAATGATGATGATAGATGAATATCATGGCTATGATATGGTCTTGTATAAAAACATTATTATTTACTTAGACCATTTTCATCAAGATATATTTTGAAATTGAGAATCTATGATAGATAATTTTTTTCAATGATGTTATGAGAGAGAAAACTAAACATATCAAAATTTTCCATAGAAAATAGAAGGTAACTATTAATAAATTCTTATTCAAATGAGTAGATTTCAGGATGATACAAATTTGTGAAATTATGTTCATAATGAAAATTGAAACATATATTATAAAAATAAGTGAGATGTTGATCAAGTGAATAATAAGATAATAAAAAATCACATCTCTCTCTCTCTTTCATGCACAAATACACACATACAAACACATATACATACATATGTACATACATACATATGTACATACATACATATGTACATACATACATATGTACATACATAAATTCATTCATACATACATACATACATATATACATACATACATACATACATACATACATACATACATACATACATACATACATACATACATACATACATACATACATACATACATACATACATACATACATACATACATACATACATACATACATACATACATACATACAAACACAGATACATACATACATACATACATACATACATACATACATACATACATACATACATACATACATACATACATACATACATACATACATACATACATACATAAATGCATACATACATAAAAAATCTCACTCATAATATACACACAAAACACACACACAAAACACTAAATACTTATTTGGAAGTTACTATTTTATAAATTATATTGAAAATTAAGTTGCTATATTTTATATATTTTTTATAATATATTTTAATTTTTTATACAAGGATGTAAAATGAGTTAAAAAATTTAATACGTTGCAATTGATATGTGTTTTATATAGAAAAGGTGGTGTGAATTATAGGTATAAATGTTTTTTATAAATTGATCAAAATCAATTTCCTATAATTAAATTTACCTTGTAATTGGTCAATTAAAGCCTAAGAAATTATTCAAGGTACTTCTAGAGGACACTTCTAATGGTTGATTGTCCTAAGGGAGTTATAATGAGAATTCCCAAAAAAATATCCTTTCTAAAGGTAAGAATATAGATTGTGTGCTTATCCTTGGACCTTTAGTTTATTATATTCTTATATATATTAATTCTTATATTAAATGAAATGTGGCATTTATTATTTCATTTTACATAGATCTTGGTTCATCATCACATGCTCACTTATTGAATGAATTTTCATTTAGTTTCTCAGAGGTATTGATTGTAAGGGATGAACTTGTACCTATAGAGGATATGGATGCACCTTGTATAATCCAAGTCACTATCGATCATATTCTAGGGGGAATTGGATAACATTATAGTAGTGAATTATATTTATCCTAATTCTCTACCAATTGGTACTCAAAAATAGAAAAATAATAAAAAGGGTAAAGATAATTCTTCATCATTGATAAATAAGGTAGTTGGTTATCTTAGTATTGTTCAGCTCCAGACTCTGGGGTCTTGGGTAACTTAGAATTCTATAATTCTATATTCTAAAGAGGCTTGTGGAATGTAAGTGTTGATAAATATAATGAGGTTAACACTAAAATAGTGATCCAAAATCCTCATCCGCTTCTACAGGGGGATATCATGGATTCAGATTCCTTACTTGATTTTTAAAATAAATATTACATGCCTTATTGGGAGGATGATGTTGTGTAGTATGATATGTAATTTTCTTTGAGAAAAACAAGGAAGAAGGTAAAGTTGATTGATAATAACTATGGATTGCATCCATACTCATTCTATTACTCACAATATTAAGAAGGATCTTGAATTTTATGTGTCTAAGGTTTCTTATTAAGTACTTATGAGAGATTAAATATCTTTTTAAGTGTTTTATAAATTTCTTATTTAGTAAATTTATTATTATCAAGTGGAAACTTTCCTTTAAAGTGATGTTTTGCAGGTTTTTTACATCACTCAATGTTCAATTTAATAAAAAAATAAAAAAATATGTGTTCTTTTATTTGGAATTAACTAAAAATAAACTGAACCAATTGATTAGGAATTTGTAATAAGGACCTCATTCTATTTGAAATGCAGAGTGTCATTTAAAAAAATTGATATGATTTATGAAAATAAAAATTGATCTACCTCCCCATACAGAAAAATCCACCTATCTCAGACCTAATTAATCCTATGATTCATTAAAAGAAAAATAAATTAAATTTAATTGATCTCCCTCACACCTCAAACACCCTAAAATTCCTTCAAAAACAGATTTATTGTCCCTTTTTTTAATTTGATCTTCTTCTCACACCCCCTTATATTTAAAAACATCAATGTTGAATTCCCTTGAGCCTCTGATGATTGATCTCTCTTCCTAAAATCCATTTAAGTCAATATCCCTCACATGCCTAGAGAAATAAAAAATAACCTAAGTAAAATGAGTTTAAGAGAGTCTACAGAGAGTATATGAATTCAATCTTATAGATATAGCACCAATACTATTAGTGTGACTTATTGAAATCCATACAATCATTTTTTACGATTCAACAATAATTTATAATTTCCTTAGGCTGGTCGTTCTGAATAGATCCAATCCATATGGAACCATGTCACCTCAAGTGCACCTTCTTATACATTAGAGGTTTCTAAGTAGTGGTTTGGATCTATATATACATTCAGATAAACTATACCTTTTATCATATAACCATAAATCATAGTTAATAGAGATAACAAACCATCTAAAATCAATAACATAATATAGAAATTATAGCTATATTCCAACCATAAGAAATATCCACAACATACTATAAAAATATATATACCCATTGTAATGTTAAACAAGTCATACATTAAAAGTAAGACCACTTTATGGGATAATCATATACCTAACATCATCCCAAAATATACAAAATAATGAAGAAAATTGTAGAATATATACCCAAGGCCCCGCCTAGTCCTGTATCCCAATCCTACCATAAACCAACTCATCCATCAATAATAGGGCCCTTGACTTTTCCTACACCTATAATCATAAATTCTTCTTACACACTGAAGTGACCATGTTGGGTGTAAGTATAAATCAGTAGTCCATCACCAACTATGTCATTAACCAAAACAAGAATATATAAGGGAATGTACAATGTGAAATTCCAATAATAAAAAACAACATCAACAATATCAAAATTCATCACATACTTAGGTGATAAAAACACCTAGTGAGTGACTATACTTACCTCAAGTAGTGTTGATATCGATAAGAACATATCACCTATAACACAAGGGTCTATACAACATCTTCCCATATATCTATAATCTAGATAAAACGAGGTATATTTCAACATAAATTTCAATCAATAATAAAAATCAAGAGATACCAATAATATAAAATAATTGATTAAAGGGCTTAATGTCCCCTTCTAGAATCCAATATAATAATGAATGGGAATAATAAATAACAAGAGTGAGTGACATATCATTCAATATCATACTTAATTTCAATAACGAATGGTAATATCATTCCATTTCATAACCAATTAAAAAAGTGAATGACATATCATTACATCCCATAGTCAATGTTGACAATGAATGGACATATCATTCCATTCCATAATAAATGAAAAAGAGTGAATTATATATCAATCCATACAATACTCAATTTAAAAAATGAATGGGAATATTATTCTATTCTATAACTGAGACAAGGGATGGATGAGAATTTCATTATACCTTGATTCCCAGTAAAAAAAATTCAACATTGTGTTCTAATACTATAACATAAAAATTCATCTCAAGGGAATAATGTTTCACCCAAAAAACAGTATACCCATTAGAAATCATATCAAAACTTATTATATGACATGTTTTAACATAAATCATACATATGATAATCATGTATGGTCATAATTTCACTAACTATTTCCATTTCATGATTAATTTACATGATTCTCAATTTCATGTCCAAATCATCTTCAACTAGAATCTCATCTAATTTCATTTCATAATTAATATTAGTTTGGTTCACACATATCCAACCACTTCTCATACCCCAAATACAAGGTACAACCTTCTTGGAACCTTTTAAATTAAAGGAGGAAAGTATCCAACCCCATACACATACTAAAATATGCTAAGTTAATATAAATAAAACCAAGATCACATAGAAAGGATGTAATGGGTCAAGACTTACTGACCTTTTACTTTTTTTATTTTGGGAGATGAATACTTTGAGAGGAATTTTAGTGGTGTACTGGGTGAGGAGTGAAGATTTATGTAATTTATGAGGTCTACAACACCATAGGGATAGGAGTGGTGGTGGTTCTGGTGAATCTTTCTAGTATATATGGGCATGTAAAATGTGTGTTCTAGAGTAGGAAGCATCAGTTGAGTTGTGTAAGGGTAAGTTTTGGTTTTTAATCTCCATGTAAAGGTATAATTCGATTTATGTTAAGGTTATTTTAGTTTTTCATTACCCACACAAAGGTAAATTTAGAGATATGTAAAGGTATTATCTCATGTATAGGTAGTCTCATTCTCATGTGAAGGTAAGCTTGGTCTTCCCTTTTCTACATCAAGGTAACCTATTTCCTCATATAAATTTAAGTTGGGTTATGCTGCATGAAGGTGATTCTTCATATCATATAAGGGTTATCTAATCCTTAACTCAGGGTAGAAGGATCATTTTAGGGTAGTTTCAAGGTTTCCTAGCTATATAAGGGTGGCTATTTTGAATAGTAATCTTGGTGATAGGGTGAACTATGGGAAGTAAAACAGCTTGGATAGACATTTTAGAAGCCTTTTTGCATAGAGAGTTCACCTGGGTAAAACAAGTACCACTAAAACACCCATTTTTATCCATTTCAAAGGGCATGGTGGTGAGTTGAGGAAGAATTTGAAGAGATACTAAGTTTCATGTGAGGGAGGGGGAAACTAAAATCATGAATTTACCACACCATAGCTCATACTATGGTGGTTTTTGATTTGGCTGAAACGGCTAGGTGAATTTCCCTACACCATAGAGGATCCTGTGTTGGTGGTAAAACTCATTTAAATAATAGAAATAAAAACCATAAAAATAATTGTAGTAAGCCTTTTTAAATGATAAATATTATAATCTCATATGAACAAGGCCAAATTGGTTATTTTTAATTATTCTATGTTAAGAAAGATGTTTGTTTGGTTTTCTCTATGAGTAAAGGTTGACTTATCTAACTAGTTTGAGATAGTTTCATTCTCTCCATACCTAGGATAACTTTAGATTTTATCTTGGGAAAAATTATTCATCCTTTGAGGATCCTAAAACTATTTATTCATGGTGATTGGTTCCTCTTTTGGTTTGAGGTATATTTATCTATCCCACATTTTTTTATTCTTATTATTCTATTCTGGATGGCGGTATAAGCTTTGATGTGTAGTTTATGTATACCTTGATCGATGTATTTATGATGGATATAATATCTTAGGCTTAACGAAGTTTATTTTTTATTCACTGATGTTCATTTTTTGTTCACTTATCATAGAGTATCATAATTTCTTAAGTTAGGGGATTTCTTAACTTATATTCTATCTTTAGGAATAATATGCTTGAATAGGCCTGTTGTGATTCCTTCCATTGTTATAAATGGGACCCCCTTTTATGATGATTGATGTTGTTTAGTGGGTGATCTTGGTTTGTTTTGTGGGGAAAATAATATATGAAAACAACATTAAAGGAGGTTGAAGATAATAAGGGAATTATAAAATGGGAAGTGGAACTTGGGTTTTGAAAAAGGGAATTGCATGTGCATTATTTTTCCTATACTATTGGATTTTATTTGATGTTTATTAATTTTATTGGCTGCTATGGTTAAAATATTTTTATCATATATAATCTTTTCACCCACATAATTGATTAATAATTTAAATATTACAATGTAAATGGAAAATTTTGGAATAAAAAATGAGAATTGTATTGCTAGAAATTGGTGGTTCTTTATGTTGTTATTGCAGCAGGTTTTCTTTTCCATTAAAGGGTGAGTAAGGATATAAATTCTTATTAATATTTCATTGATTTTGGATTAACTCATTTATAAAATATCAATGTAAATACTGAAATATAATATTGAGCATAATTGTAACTAATGATATAAAGATAATCTAATCATGTTATAAAAATGAGAGGGGGTTGATGAATATTTATTTCAGTTAAAATTCCTCCTATATATTGATAAACTAGTTTCATGTTTAATAGGTAGATAAATTAAATATTTTTATGGGATGGTTTATTTAAATGATAATGTTAAGTATATAACTATATGTATCTATTAAAAAACATAAATGTTTAATGGTCTATGAAATGAAGTGTAAGAAAGAGGAGTTGGTTGATGAGTAGAGAACAAGGGTTGAATGACTAATACAATGTTAACTTAGTTAATAAATAAAGGGTTAGTGGGTTGTAATATAAAATTGATAATTTAAATGTGAATTGATTATATTGTTAATAATATGTTTAATTATGAATAAATTTCTTGTGAAGGGTAATGGATGGATAAATTATTTTCCCTTAACTATGAATATTAATATGTGTTGGATATGAATCAAGTGCGAAAGGATTGAAAATAAGTGGGATATAACTAAATAAATCATGGTATATTAATTATTTTTATATGATACTAGAATAAATGAATGGATAATAAACTCAATTAGTCTAGATATTGATAATTAATGGGGATTAAAATGGTCTCAGTATGAGAAATTATTGTTTATATGGCATCTTTTTTTTTTGAAACCTGGTTGTGTTGTTGATATTGTTGCCTTGTTGTGAAATGTACCACTAAATATGTGGTTATTAAATTATGGCTATAATTATGAAAGTTGTTTTGGGGTGATTATGATGATGCATGGTGGGGGTTATTCATAGTTGGGGAGGGCATGAGGTTGATTTTATACATGTTCATGATACCCTACTTTGATAGTCGTAAAGTGGTGTTATATAATGTAAGGTCTAGGAGTGGCATGTAGTGTTAATCATGAAAGTTTTGGGAGTGGAATGTGGTTTTATATCATAAAAGGTGTGGTATTTTCATGTAGTGTACTTAATTATGAGGTGATTATTAGATGATGATGATGCATACGTGGGGGATGCAATCAGAAGGAGGAGGGAATGAGGTTGATGTCCTTCATGTTTATATTACCCTATCAAATTATCATTGGAAAGTGGATATACAATAGTGGTATAAAATTACATAGTTATGACTATGTGATGATGGTGGGTGGTTTCATTCTCTTGTCCCTGATCAATTTGTGAGGGGAGTTACTACCATCTCGCTAATGGTTTCTATGGGAGAAGACTTTAGCTGATAGGTATGATATGAGATGAAGGAGCTAGGCCCAGTAAAAGAAGTGTTATGGTGATGGTTTTGGATTTTTCTTTAGTTGGTTGTTGATTATAGTGTGTATTGTTTGGTTGTGGGTGTTGTGAGAGTTTAAAGGGAGTTGTAGCTTTTGTATTTTTTTTCCCATAATTTTTTTATGTTTTCATTTATTTATGATTATGTATGGTTTTCCTTACTTTGTTTCTTTCACCCACACCCATTATTTCTTATTTATTCTACACAAATGTTGAATTTTTTATATATAGGATCCTACTAAGTACTCATATGTTCTCACCCCACAATAGTTTTTAAGTGTTTCCAAGATAAATCATTGGATCTTGAAAATATTGTTTTGGTAGCTTAGAAAAAGTTGGTAGATGTATTGGATATTAGAGTTAGTATTTATTGTGTTTTCTTGTTGTTTTTAAATTTAAAATGTTTATATAATTTGGGTTATGAAAATTTATCTTGGAATGAAAAGTTATTTTGGAATTTATTAGTGGATCTCCCCTTATCGCTTATCCTTAAATCAATTTATGAGGGTAATGCCTCCCATATGTGTATTATATTCCCTCATTGTTAATCACCTCCCCAAGGCCTATTGGAGGCAAGATTTGGGGGTCACTCTTTCTCTTAATTTCTAGCCTAGGATGGGTACCAATGGAGGGGGGTCATGATAGAGTGGTATCAAAGCTTATTGATGATAGATAGGATGAATATTAGAGTTAGTCACATGTGGGGACCACATGGGGTTGGTAGGGAATCAGTTAAACTTGAGCCTAAAATGTAATGTAGATCAAATAGATCATCGAGGATATATATATATATATATATATATATATATATATTTGTCCCCCTAGGATCCAATGTATGGAGTTTGATAAATTACTAAAATTATTAAGGGAAATTAAAATTGTTTCAGGGTTGAAATCATATAAAGGTGCATATATCATGTCATTATATGCATTGGTATATAAATATTAGATCTTATAAGTGTTTTGTGATGAATATTTTTTTATTTAATCATTAATAATTTTTATTTTACTACTTAACTGATCACATAACTTTTAAATAAATAGTGAAATATGGAATTAATTAGAATATATTACCTAATTAATACCTTTTTGAAATTTGGATGTGTTGTTCCCGTGATTTTCATAACCTATTTTTCTATGGAAGTTATTTTATTTTTGAGGTGAATAAAATTTTGGACTATTTCAATGATGACTTGAGTTGTTAGTAAATAATTATTAAGGCATCCTCCCTGTGAGTAGTTATTTATTTTTGAAAACATTACTAAAACATGTTTTCCTTAATAGATCCTATGTTTATAAACTTAAATTATATTTTTTTAAACCTTGATTAGAAGTATTTTGATTTATATAATTTTTTTTATCATATATTACATTCTGTTATGGTATGTTATATGCATGAGCTAGGAAATTATTGTAATACTAAAAAACTTTTCTATTTATATTTGTAATCCTTGTAAAATGACAAGAATGCTTAGTAAACATCCCTTAAAAATTTGAAAATCTTTTTCATGAATAAAACTATACCTTATTTTGAGCATGTATTGTGTTTTGAAATACTAAAATACTTGTCTGTCAAAATGGAAAATCATTTTTACCTACCAAATGAAGTTTCTAAAATATAAATGAACATGTGTAAGGGTAAAAATAAATATTTTTTAACTATAGGAATCATGTCTAAGATTAAAGTATTTTTTTATGATTTATTGTTGAAACCTTAGTATATATTTACTTAATCATGTTTTATGTCAAGCATGTTATACTGAAATAATAAATTAAAATTCATCTTATCCCACATACACCATTAACACATGTTTAATTGATTATAGAACCTTTAATTTTATCCTGACTAGCATCAGAAATGAAAATAAATCCTATGGAGTCCTCATTTTGTAATTTGAAAGAATTTATACTTCATGATAAAATATTTAAGGAAAATTTAATTTGGTCATGAATATAATGATTCATGAGAACATAGTATGTGCAAATTTTTATTTTATTTTGAAATCATGTCTTATTGTTATTATTTAAATAAAAATCATGATGATTTATTTGAATTGTGACATTATAAAGTGGAGTGTTTCATATTATGTGTCATTTTATTATTGGTTTCCTGGAAATATTGATGTGTTTTTCTGAAAATATTTTTCTATCAATTTTCATTTTAAATTCCAACTAACACGAAATGTTCCCTTATTAGAACTTAAACATGAAAAATCAATTATGTTTTTATAAACCAGTGAGTAATGATGGTTTTTATTTATGATGTGTTATATTTTTTCGAGATTGAATTAATTAAGATCACCTTATATAAAAGGAAAATAATCTAACATTGGAAATGGAAGATGTTTTTTGAAAACTTAGAAACCGATAAAGATTTATTGTTGTCCATAGTTAATTCTTACAAAAAAGAATCCGAAAAAGGTGAATGATTTTTGTATTTTAATGTTGGTTTTTATATGATTGGTATTTTTCTGGTAATGTATGTTATGGATTTTAGAATATAGGGGTAACTTTCCCCACTAATATGTGTTACTCATGTGATAGGTTTTAAAGTCGTAAGGGAAAGTATGGGTCACCTAAAGTGGATGATATCATTTTACAGTGGGTGGGTTCCCTTGATTTTTATACTTGTGACAGTGATGGTATGACTGGTTTTATAGGATTAGGATGTGCTATGTGTCTATTTTGGTAGTTTTTGGCATAGTTTGACATACTTATTTTGAAATGTGTTTGTTCTCTGTGATGTTTGTGTGCTTTATTGGTAATATATTTTCTTTAATAAATGGAAGGAATAATCTACAAAAGGAATTTGTTGCTTCCTACTTTAATAAAGGATTATAAGTTCCTCTCAAATGGTTTTTTGAAAAGCAATAGGTTTTAATTCATACTCTTGATTTATAGAGAATATTTTTCATGGGTTTCAAGGAAACTTTTTCATTTTTTAAACTCTAAATTTGAATTTTTTTAAAGTGTTTTGTATATGTATTTTTTTCATGTTTTAAAGAAATATTTAAAAATTTATTCATTTAAATGGTTATTGGGAAAAATAGGGAGTTTTAAACTTAATTTTTTATTTATTAAAATAAATTTCATGTATTTGTAGGGAATGATTTCACATTTTTAAATTTGAACATGAAATAAGCTACAAGAACCTTCCATTAAATATTGCCTGAAAGTTTGTATCAATGGATACTCCTTGGATTTACTGGTTAGATATCTACATTACATGTTGTTTCCTTAAACATTAATTCCAAATAATGAATAAATTCATTTAACAATAATGTAAAAAAAATAGTTAACTGCAAGTGGATTATTATTAATTGTAGTTTTATTAATTATGATATATTGCATACCTATTTTCAATTTTCTAAATTGTTGGATATGATGAAACACTACAATTGTGCTTAATTTATTGATATTTTTGTTACAAAAAATGATGCAATAATTGGTTTTGTATATTGATAAAACATAATCAAAATAGAATGGATGAAATAAAATATAAATAAAAATATGATACTGAAATTTAAAAGTGGTGTTCGACTACATCTAGTCCTTGTTCCCTTAAAACATTCCCCTTGTTTTCTTAAAGTTGTATTGATAAAAATAGAGTTGAATATATGAATAAAATAATACCTAGAGAATGAAATTAGTGGGTTTTTCTTGTTTGATATGTATGTCCCCTGAGTGTATAGCTTTAGATGATGATGTAACTAGTTTTAAGCTCATGTTCTTCTTGTGTGGTAGTTGCGTTTTGGATATAGTGAGAATTCTGAGAGGTATCTCATAGGGTGGTTGTTCTAACATTCTCATTTATTCCTTACACTATGAGTTTTATTTTAAATCTCAAGGATGATAATTTATTAAGAGGTATCTAATGTAATGTATCAGACCTTCCTGATCCATTAATTGTTGTGTTTTGGGAGATGTATTATTTGAGATGAAGTTTGGTTGTATTATGGGTTAGGAGTGAAGAGTTTTGGAATTTCTAAGGCCAAACATGCTACAGTGTTGGGTGTGGTGGTGGTTATGGTGAAGTTATTTAGGATCTATGGGCTTGGTGAGTGTGTGTTTCATATGTGGAAGAGTCAGGTGAGTTTCATATGGGTAAGTCTGTGTTTTCCATATTTATATATAGGAATAATTTGACCTACATAACGTCATTATGGTTTTTCATTACCTATTTAAAGGTAAATTTAGAGAAATATAAAGGTATTATCCCAGGTATAGGTAGTATATTTATCATGTGAGGGTAATATAAATTTCCCCTTTTCAGAGTTAATGTAACTTATAGCCTCATATGAAGGTAATATGGGATTCAGCTACATAAAGGTAATTCCTTTCTCACATAAAGGTCATATAATCCTTGTGGCGGGGCTGTAGGTCTTGTATCAGTGTAGTTTAAAGGTTTACTAGCTATGTAAGGGTGGTTGTTTTTAATATAATTTTTAGTGTGGGGTTCACCACATGTAGTAAAATAGATTGGCTAGCCGTTTTGGATTCTATTTTTCATGGATATTTCACTTGTGAACAAGGAAAATTGAAATGCCCCAGTTTATCCATGTTGATGGGTGTGGTGGTGATTCAAGTTAGAAGTTGAATAGATTTGGAGTTTCATAAGAGGGAGGAGGAAACATAGAGTACAGATTCAACACACTATAGATCATGTTTTGGTGGTTTTCCGTTTGGTTGAAATGGCTAGGGGAATCTCCCTATGCCATAGAGGAGTCTATAGTGGCTATAAAACTCATATAAATGAGATAAATTACTACCATATAAATATATGTAGTTAGAATTTTTTAATTATATCACTACCAAAAAATGGGTTTTCACAATGATACCCTTTAACAGTACTAAAAAATAGCTGATAAAAGGTACTTTTAACAGTTCTAAGAACATTGTTAAAAGTTCCCCTTTATCAGTTCTTTTTTTAGCACTAAAAAAGGCACATCTTTTATCAGTGATTTTTTTAGCCCTGATAAAGGGGGATCTTTATCAGTGATTTTTTTACTAGCACTGATAAAGGGTATATTTCAAAAAAATATTCCATTAAAAATAATATATTTATATATAAATATATAAATATATTCATATTGATATAAATATAATATATATTTTTTAAATATGTTTAGATAAGTATAAATAGACATTTTCACTTAATATATAAGATATGTAGTGAAAATGGATTATAAAATATTTAATAAAATATTTTTAATTAATATTTTTTTAATTATAATCGAGTAATAATCATTTAATAACAATTTGAAGACATAAAAAATCAAAAAATTAATAAAAGATCAAAAATAAGTTGAAAACGTAAATCAAACTTAAAATGGCCATAAATTTTGATCTGGTTGTCTGTTTGAGCTCTACAATATATCAAATAAAATCATGCGATTATATTTATATTCAGGTTAAATAAGGAAACATTTTTTTGCATTTTTTAAGGAAAAAACGGCCCATAAGGCCTCCAAAACTGATTTTTTAATTGGGATACCCAAATTTTTTAATATTCAATGGAATTTCAGCCTCATTTTAGGGGGTCTTTTTGCCCTTTTTTAGTGGGTAATTAATTTATTATGAGGTATTACATACATATTAGTATTTTGGATTTGAAATTTTATCAGTTTTCACAATTTACTGTTGATTATAATCAAATATATTATAATATATACATATTTTTTATATATTGACACATAAAAATTTAACTTTATAAATAATTAATTAAAAATATTTACATATAAAATTTATTTCTCAATATATAAGTCTTCTCTAAATAAATAATTAATATCCATTTTATTTAAAATACAAATATGTGAGTATTTATATACCTATATAATGTGTGTGTGTGTATTTGTGTGTGTCTATATTAACAAACTAATATATATTATCTATATATTCTAAAGATATATATATATACATATTAATATATAATATTTGTAAATATATATATAAATATGTATAATTATACTTACATATACACATATACAATATGTGTGTGTGTGTTGTATATATATATATATATTTATTTATAAACACACAGAAAAAACATATTTTATAAATGTATTTAAAACTTATCTTATAAATATAAATTAATATACGAATAAATATATGAATAAAAAAATATAACTATATATATATAAATAAATACATATTAATATATATTAATATACAAGTAAATATATAAATTTATAAATATATAAATATAACTATATATGTATATATATATATATTAATATACAAATAAATATATAAATTAATATAAATATATATATATATATTAATATAAGTATATATTAATATATGAATAAATATAACTAAATATATATAAATAAATAGATAGATATATCATTAAATGGAGAGCAAAGAAACATGGAGGAGTGGTAAAGGGTCCAGACGCACAAGGGAGAGGTCTTGAGTTTGAATCCAGAGGGAGGTAGGGGCATGCTCACGGGTTGGTGAAGGGGGGGTTCTAGTGTTGTTAAATGGTTGGGTTGGGGTTGGGGCATGTAGGGGTGGTAGGGCGTGCGAGCGCGGAGCTTCAATAGCATAGTTGAAGGGGGTTTAAGTACTGTTAAAACCCCCCTCCGATTTACAGATTTTTTTTAATTTTTTTAACTTTTATCAATGCTGATAAAAGGGTTCATTATTAGTGTTTTTTAGCACTGATAAAAGGGACCCCGTTTTAATAGAACCTTGATTATCAGTTCTTTTTTAGAGCTGATAAAGGTCCTTTTAGCACTAATAAAACCCTATTTTTGTAGTTTAAAAATTCAAATTTCAGTCGAATGGTGCCATAATGGCCATTTTGAATGCCTCTATACCAAGGAAGAGGCTTGTTTGATTTTCTCTCTGAGTAAAGGTCGACTTATCTACTTGTTTTGACTTAGTTTTCTTCTCTCGATCCCTGGGGTGACTCTAAAGTCTCTCTTATGAGAATTTATCCATCCTTTGAGGATCCAAATGCAATTTATTTGTAGTGATTGGTTCCTCCTTTGGTTTGAGGTGTCTTTTTATTTCCCATATTTTTTTTATTCTCTCTCAGATTGTGGTATCAGTTTTGTAATGTATTTTCTATAGACCTCAATTGATATCTTTATAATGGATGTAATTTTTTAGGATTATTGGATTTTCACACAAATTCATTTTTTTTGGTTCAGTTAAATTATCATAGAGTATCTTGGATTCTTAAGGTAGGGGATCTCTAGACTTAACTTCTATATTCTAAAATAATATGCTTGAATAGGCCTACTATGATTCGTTATAGTCTTAAAACCACCCCCCCCCCCTTTATGATGAGCGATCTTGGTGTTTGGTGAGGGGAAAATAATATATGGAAAAACATTGAATAAGGATGAAACTAACGAGGTAATGATAAACAAGAAAGTGGAACTTGGTTTTTGAAAAGGGGAATTGCATGTGCTTTATGTTTCCTATACTATTGGTCATGCTTTGATGCTTATTAATTTTGTCAGTTTCTATGGTTATAATGTTGTTTCTATAAAGAAAATTTTCACACTCATAATTTATTAACCATTTAAATATGATAATGGAAATGGAAAACTCT
This sequence comes from Viscum album, assembly GCA_963277665.1. Lineage (NCBI taxonomy): Eukaryota > Viridiplantae > Streptophyta > Magnoliopsida > Santalales > Viscaceae > Viscum > Viscum album. Next base: position 632,749,005 of record OY728146.1, on the reverse strand, counting down.
ATAATCAAAAATGATAATTCTATTGCGGGAAATTGTTGATACTTGATGTTGTTATTACTGTTAGTTTTCATTACCATAAAAGTGTGTGTAATGATGTTGATTCTTATTATGAATTCCTTGATTTTGGATTAACTGTATTATGATATAGAAATGTACATTTTGAACAAGAAACTGGATGGTAATTGGGAGTAATGATAAATATGATAAGCTAGTCATGTAATAAAAATGAGAGGGAGGTGTGATTATTATTTATTTCAGTTAAAATTCCCCTTGGATATTGATAAAATGGTTTTATATTTAATTGGGAGATTAATTTAAATATTTTTATGGGTTGTTTTATTTAAATGATAATGGGAAATATAGGAACTGTATTCATATATTGATAAACATAAATGTTTAATGGTTTATGAAATGAAGTGTAGGAAAGATGAGGTGGTTTATGAGTAGAGAACAAGGGTGGAATGACTAATACATGGTTAGCTTGGTTAATATGTGAATGGTTATTGGGATTTAATATACCATGGATAAACCAAATATGAGTTTATCATAGTTTTAATAATATTTTTAATAATGAATAAATGGATTTTGAAGGTAAATTGATGGATAAATGATTTCCCCTTAATTATGAATATAAATATAGGTTGGATATGAACTGTGTGCAGTAGGAATTAATGAAATTTAGTGGTTTTTAATTAAATAAATCATGGTTTTTTAATAAATTTTATATGGGCTTAGCATGAATTAATGGATAATAAACTCAATGAGGGAATAAATTGATAATCAATGGGGATGAAAATGGTATGGTTTTGGCATGAATGAAGGAGGTTTAGTCATGATTTTCACACAAAAAAATAATTTTTACCACCTTTAAAACATTTATTTGAAAAAATAAACTTTACTTTTTAGATCTACATGTCAAAATTATCCTTGTTTTTATTTTTTAGATTTTTCTATAAAGATTAATTTTTTGATGAATAATGAAAAATACTGATTTTAATGAAAATTACCTCTTCATTTAAATTATTTACAAAGATAAATTATATTTTAACTTGGTTTTAAAGGAAAATTAGTTCAAATATATTTCAATTTAACTAATTTTTTTCATTTTAATCAACTTCATATTTAATTCTTATATAAAAACTTTTTTATGTTTTGAAATTTTTTCTTCAGAAAAGTCATTTTTTCAGCACGTCTGTGGGTTTAATTTTAAATTGAATTCTGTAAATTTTTTGAATTGAATTTGTAAAATTTTATTAAAATTTTTTAATAATAATAATTTATATTATATAATAATTTTAACATAATTTTTTATCATTTTTAATAATAAATTAAGAAAAAATTGATTATTGTGGGTAAGGTGAAAATGAGTTTACCTGTGGTTAATCTAAGAAGATAAGGATTAAAAATGACCTAAAAATGTCCAAAACCTATTTCATGGATATATTTTTACCTTATAACCTCTAAATTTATATAATTTCCCATTTTGGATCCTTGTGACATGTGAAAAATATGGGTACACATTATTCTTCTCAAAAATTCCATGTGTGTTCTCTCCCCCACTTATAAAAGGACACTCCATCCATTCACTTATTCGCACCTATCAAGCCATTTGGATAGATAAAAAATTACCAAAATATATCCCAAAAATCATTATCCATATTATAGAGCTTCAAGTATTCCCAAAAGACCAACCCTAGGGTACTTAATATGTGATCCAAAAGACGTTTCTCTAGGAGAATGTAATTGTCTTAATGATGCTCTTTCGTTTTCTTTTTTTCCACATTCAATTATGTATTAACAATTAAAATATAATAAAAAAATTATATACAATATAATAATATGTTATTATTTTTATGTAATAATATTTATCCATCTCCCCCTCCGTCAAATTGGAAATGAAATCATCAATCGTGTGCACGGCAAAGTACCACCTCACGAACCAATGTAACTCATTTTCCATCAACACATATCAAGATTGTATATAAAGACAGATTTAATGTATATATAATATTTATGATATTATTATACTTGTTTAATTATAATATCACATATAACTTCTTACTTTACATGTCTTTTAATATATTATAACATCGCTCATGTGTACGGCGGACTACTACCTCATGAAGTGATATGATTTTTTTCATTTATGATTTAAATGGAAATTAATAATGATAAATTTAATGAATATATGTGATATATATGACATGATACATATTATTTAAAATTAATAAGAAATCCACTTCCTTACCCTTTCACTAGTTAAGGGAATGATATTTTCGTTCGTGCATACGTACGACCTATCATCTCTATAAAGCAATGTGATTCATTTTCCATATCAAACCTTCAGGAATGATTCTAAAAATGTATATAGTGAGTAAATATGGTATGAATAAAATTTTTATAATTATTTATATTATGGATCTATATTTTATGGATAATAACTAGTACTTTCACGACAAAACACACATGAGAAAACAAGACAATTAACACCCGAAACAATGAATATAATGAAATATTATTAACAAGAAATTGGTAAAATGTAAGAAGAGGGTAATGTATGATATCATAACATGAATATGGTTGTTTTTTAAATTAATACAGTTCTTAAAACCATTATACAATAGGTTAAATCAAGTTCAACCAAAAGGTAGCGTAAGCTGAGGGACTTCATCTCAATTTCCCTTCATTGAGGGATATTGTAATGTTATGCACATAAGTTCTTTTATATGGTGTATATAATTCCCATTTTAAATATAATATAATTTTTAATTAATAATTCATGGTATTTTAATTTTCAATTTTAATTATTTTATCCAAGTGGATTTGACTTAAAAGTTATGAAGTGGTAAATAATTTTATAACTCAATTTCTTTTCATTGGGCTATGCTACTTATTCATTTCTTTTGATATTATAAGATTTAATGTGTAATTAATTTTAACTATATTTTTTTATCCACCTATTTTATGTGGATTTAAATTTTATACAGATAATCTATTAATTTTTTAATTCTCACTTCAATGATATGATGTTTTTAAGGGTTTATTTGACAATATAATTTTAATTAGGATTGTTTATACTTAAATTTACATTGAAGGAAATTATTTGATCATTGGATAATAAACCCATTTATTTTTATTATCATATGGTTATTCATGAATTTTTTAAGTAATAGTACCATTTTTCACTCTTTGGCACTTAAAATGATTGATAAAATGTTTTTTAATAAAATCCAACTTCATTTCTCTCTTCGGTTGAAAATCATTTTTCTTCTAAAAATATGTTTTCTAAAAAAGTTTTCAAAAAAGTTTTTGAAATTATATAAATGATTTTTTAAATACATTTTTACCCATTTTTTACTTTTTACAAAATGTTTTGAAATAAATCTTCATTTCATTTTCCAAATAAGTCCTCCTTCTAATTTACCAAAAAGCTAAAAGGAATATTTCTTTTATTATATATGGCATGTAAAAAATTTCTTATCATCATGACCACTCAATGTTTTAAAAATTCCTTTATAAGTTTCAAAGGTTATTTTAAAATAAATTTATTTTCAAAATATTTTGTGAGATTTTAGTTTTATAAATATTTTCAAAGTAAAAAAGGATATTTTCTTCCAAAATTTTTTTAATGATATTTTTATGGTATTTATATTCATCAATGACAACAAAACTTTATTTTACTTATAAATAAATGGGGATATGTTTTATTGATACCATCTTTATTATTTATATGGATGGTTTATGATCATTTTTACCAAGGAAGGTATTGACATTCACTTTCTTGATTCATAATTGTAGTCATTAACTTTCCCTTGAAATATTCACTTTCTTATGATCATTGGAAATTTAATTTACCCTAAATATCAATATTATTTATCATAGGTATAATTATTTCTTAAACTGTATATCATTTCTACATATAATTTTCTACATTGAATTTTATTTGATTATATGGGGAAATATTGATAAATCTTTATTCTTTACTAAATATATATTTGATGCTAAGGAATATTATTCATGAATTAAATTGATTATTCGATATATTATGAATGATTTAGACATTAAGATAAGGGTGTGTCCTGGTCATAGATATTCCCTTAATGCATTGGTAGTCTAATGAGATGAATTAGTTGGATATATTAAGTTAAATGGTTTTATAGTGTATATATGCCCATTAGTTTTAAACTATCTTGTAAAAGATCATGACAGTAGGGGTATCATGATGCATGAGATCTTGACATCCAATAGTTAAGAATTCCCGTCATTAAGAATTCATTTATTAATATCCATGATATTTTTACAATGATATTATATTTTGATGAATTTCATTCTCATTTTATTGATTAAATGGCATGTGTGTTCAGATATTTACCTTGCCACATTGATTATGCCTTATCTATTCATGATAGTCAAGTTATTTAAATTTTGTGTTGTCTAGTTATTTACCTTTACATATTGATTATGCCTTATCTAACAATGATATTCAAATTATTTAAATTTCATGTTTGTTCAATCATTTATCTTTCTATATTGATTATTCTTGTTGATTCATGATAGCTTCCACTTTACATAACTCTTAATGAACATTTGAGATCATCATTATTTTGTTTCATTTCCTATGCATCAATGAAGTGTACTATAAATTATATTCAAGGATATTCTTTGGTGAATAATGATATTCTCAAAATAGAATAAGTTGTAATTTTTTTATTCAAATATAATGGAAGATTCAAGTATGTATCATGTTTACCAAGACTAATAAACTATTTGGTCCTTTAGGATGCAATCACTTTTATCTTATACCAAAGTTATAAACCAATCATGGGATATAGGCTACTAGGGTCAGGGTCTTTATAGTTAGTATTAGAAAAGATTTAGTAGAAAACCTGGGAACTAGATTAATAAAAACATAGATTAGGGAACACAGCCCTATGATAAAATTTTAGGTAAGTATGGAAGAAAATAATAAAGTTTTGGTAAGGTAAAGATTATGTGGTTTTCATAGAAATACATCTCTATATAGATACTACAAGCAGATATGGTTCTGGAATAGATGTGACTAGGGGTAATAACTCTAAAAAGGATGTGTTGGTCTTGACTTGAGTGTTACATAGTACACAACAACGAGTATTATTGCGCTCCTGATTTAACAATCCTAGGGGATATGATTTGGATAATTAAAATTTTCTTTACAAACTATTATGAAGTATTTAAATAGATTATGACAATGAATGACCTAGTTTAAAAATAATTTTTCTTAGATTAAAAATAATGTGTCATGATTTAGAAATTTTATAAGTGATTCTTCATGATTATGTGGTTTACCACTATGATTATTGTTTCTCATGTTATGTTTTTTGGTTTTAGTCAATGGCTAGAAATTGAAGGAATCATGTTAACATTAAATATAAAGGAAAATGTGGTGACTATGAGATAACAAATTGAATTATTACTATAGTAAAATATATCATGATTATGCCTAATTAGTTATCCCAAAATATGATTATCAACTTATACCTTAACTAACTCTTGAACTCGCCAAAGAAGAGAAGGATAGACTTCCACAAGAGCTTGAGTAGTGGAGACCATAGAGTAAAGAAGACTTGATTTCATCCATGTTAGAAATATAGAAAGAGACATCCAGAAAAGTGTCTCAGAGTAATGGAAAAATGTTTTATGTGTGGAAAATAAGGGAATAGATAAATTAATTTCCAAAGAAAAAAATGAATAGTACTATGGAAGGAAATAAATTTCATCCAAGAGATCTGTTTTTAGTTTTTTGTCTTAAATTTTAGGTTCCTAGGCATTATCCAAGTCAATTCCATGTTCTAAAGGTTAAACCCTAAACCAAGGGAGGACCTATGTTGAAATAAAATGGTTGAATTATTTATTTATTTTGGATATAGAATTATATTGTATAGGTATTTTTACCAATGGTATTTTGGTTATAAGAATCATGAATCATTTAAGGATTGTGTTAAATTTTAGAAGTGTATATGTCTTTATTACCTTAAGAATTATGAATATTGTCTTGGTTTTGTGAGTTTAAGATTGATCATAAGTTCAAATTAATAATGTAACGTCCCAACCAATATTCCACACATCGGTTCCCCAAGCTAGCTGGTCACATGACCTCAACTGCACCTCCCCGTACGCCAGAGGCTACCGACTAGCAGTGAGGGTTAAATATCTTTCATGGGGAGAATATAACCTCTTTATCAGAGTAATAAACCAGAATAAATAAATATAAAATAACCAAATAATATAAGCATAAATAGAATGATACCAATATCACATGATGACTAAAGGAATAAATACAATACTGAAACTAAATAGTAGATATGCCATGCTAAAGTACGTATCATGTGTCAATATTGAAAACCCAAAATGAATAAAGATGCTGACAACTTCCAAGTGGGTACTGAACCATATCAGGTTCCCTCATCTATGATCCATCCTAAATCATCCATCTAATATAGGGCCCTTTCCCTTAACCTATACTGCAACTATGAAATCTTTTTTGGTACTGATCAGGAAGCCCAAGTAAGGAGTGAGTGCAACTCAGCAGGCCACCACCAACGGTGTCTAAAACAATATTTAGTAAATATAGTGTATAAATTTTTATAAAGAATAAATTATAATGTATAATTAAACATTTATCAAATTTATTATTCTTTAAATTAACTACATAAACTCATGGGCTCCTGAGGAAACCCGAACAACAATACCTATTTCATCCCATGCTAGATTCTGAACCATATCACATATTCAATTCAAAAATCAGTATATCACATGGTATTTCACTATACATTTCAATTCAATTCATATAATGTATAATTTGAACCATATTCCAATGGGAACTCATGGGCGTAGAATGTTGTGTCTAATACCCCATGGGCATTTGGAGTGTCAGTCCATATCCCACAGCCCATGGTTATTTAGAGCATCAGTCCTTATCCCATAAAATAATATTTTCATGCATTCCTTCGGTCATATAATGTCATGTATATTACCCCATTTGTATTTGGAGCATCGGTCTATGTCCCACACCCCATTTCTCAATCAAACACACATGTCACAATATCACATGTATCATAATTTCCCATATATCACATAAATCAAAGTTAATAAACATTCACCTTCTTATCACATTTCTCCATCAAAATATTCCATTAATTAATTCATAAATTAATTAATTAAACTCAACCAATTTAATATTAACAACAATTCCCATTAATTAATTCAATAATTAATTAATCCAATTCAATTGATTTCATAATCACAATAATTAATTAATTAATTCATCGATTAAATGATTCAATTCTAAAATCGTAATAACCAATTAACTAATTAAACAACTAATTAATCACATTAAATAAATTTTATAAACACAATAATTTCCTTTAATTAATTCAATAGTTAATTAATATCATTCAATTAATCGTATAAACACAACAATTTCAATTAATTAATTCAATAATTAATTAATCAATTCAAAATCTCAATGTCCCATAATTAATTTAAGATTTGATTATTCAATTAAAAATCCCAATATCCCATAATTCATTCAAAAATTAATTATCAATTCAGAATCCCAAAATCCCATAATTAATTCAACAATTAATTATTCAATTCACAATCTCAATATCCTTAATTTACTAATCTCTTAATTAATTTAATTTAAGAAACTCAATTGAAAATCATCCAACAGAAATTATATAATTACATACACATAATTTAAATCAATAATTTGGGATTTGTATAATAGACCACATGCCTGAAAATAATTGACCAATGCTCACCAATAGAAATCCCCAATTGAAGTGGAATGATCAAGAATGTAACGATGAATGAGATCTAGATCTGAAACCTTGATCAAAAATCAAATGAATAAAGATCCTAGAATCCTATTTATAGATCCAAAAAACCTATATATAGATTCTATAAAACTATATGTAGATATAAAAAATAGAGAATAGCATCCCTCTATAAATGAGGGAGAGACGTGATAAAAGAAAGAAACCAAACGGGATAAGATCCTCTTACCGAGAGAGGTGTAGATCTTCAATAAAGACCTTGAATAATTAAAAATAGAGGTTGAGAGCCTCAAAAAATGAGATAATTTTATTATAGATGAGTTGGGGCCTATTTAGTGTTAATATAGGGGGTTCATGAATTTTAAAACAGATTTTCAGGTTAGTTAAAAACTCATGAATGGTTTCTTAGGAAAGGGTTCACATTTTTACAAACTACATTCCTAAATAATGTGCCTTCTATGGGGGGGGTGCATGGTTTCTCCTAATATGGTGAACAGTTTGAAAATTGTGCACCAGATGCGCAATCCCTCTCTCTTAGGGGTTGCACGGTTTGGAAAAAGCATGCATCAACCGTGCACTGCCCTTCATCCTTCCAAAATTTCCAAATATATACCCAAAATCACCCAAGAGAAAACCTAAAACAATATACTCAAAACAAGGAAAAATAATGCATGTAAATGATCCCAAGACATCTACAGAAAAGGCTGGGATCTTACAATCTCCCCACCTTATAACAGCTCATCCTCGAGCTGTACTCCCAGAAATCTCTAAGACTCTGAGCCAAAAAGATTGGTCCACTGAGACTACACATCCACTTCTCCCTCCCATGTTTCCTCTTGCACACATCCATGTTGACACAACATAAGAACTATTAGAATGGTCTTTCCCTACAATAGTTTCTCATCATGATCCAACATATGTATCAAATGCTCCTCCAAGGACGTATCGGTCTCAAGATCAACATCATCCACATCGATCACATGAGAAGGGTTGGGGTGATACCTCCAATGTTTTGATACATGAAATAAATAATTCATAGAACTATAACTATTTTAAAGATCCAATTGGTACGCCACCAGCCTGATTCTCTCCACAACCTAAAACGGTCAAACAAACATGGGTGCCAACTTGCCCTGTCTTCCTATCCTGTAGTGACCCAATCTTGGTGACATTAAAGGAATACATGATCACCCTCTTTAAACTCTATGGTTTGTCTATGTCTATTAGAATAAAAATTTTATCTACTCTGATCCATATCCATATTCTTTAGAATCAACTAAACATTCTCTAACATCTCATGTATGAGACTCGATCCCAAAAACTCTGACTCATCTGCCTTCATCCAACATAGAGTCGATCTTCATGGACTACAATAAAGAGCCTCATATGGTACCATATTCATAGTTTCCTAATAACTGTTGTTACAAGAAAACTCCACAAGTACTATTTGTTTCTCCCAAGACTCATCGAAGTCTAGAACACATGCTCACAGTATATCCTCAAGCACTTGTATAGTACATTCCAAATTTCTATCTATCTATGTGTGGAAAGCCATACTCAGCAGAACTTATGTACCAAGAGCCTTTTCAAATCCCTTACATAAGAACAAAGTAAAACATGAGTCATGGTCTGAAACAATATTCCATGTAACCCCCTATATATGAACTATCTCCCGAATATATAACTCTCCCAACTACTCTATTGAGAAAGTCTCTCATACTAGTAGTAAATGTGCTACCTTTTTCGGTTTTTCTACAATCACCCAAATAACATCATTATTTTGAGGAATACTTTAGATACCCACCACAAACTCCATATTAAATTTATCTCAATTCCATTCAAAAATGAGAAAGAACTATAATAAACCACCAGGTCATTGAAGCTCAGCCTTCACCTATTGACAGGTGTAGAATCATGTCATGAATCATGTTATCTTCTTTTTCATTCTCGGCCACTAAAACTATCATCATATGTCAGGTTCCATTTTGGTCACACCTAGATTCACCACCCACTTTAAGGCATGAAACTCATGCATAAGATCTTCCCAATTTCTCTTTAGGCACAATAACCCGATTCCTAACATAGATGGTCCCATCTTCATCTATGGTCTAATAAGAAGGTGACTACTCACCTTCAAGGCTTTCCCTCAAGGTCAAACATTATAGATCATCATACCTCCTATCCCTTATCAATATCAAAATTGTATACTCTAATAAAACTGATATAAGATTAATATTCTCCTGACTCTATTGAACCACAACATGCATCTTGTAACAACCCAAACTTTCATTAATGAAAATTCCTCTTGATCTAATTAAATGTCTTATTATGGTTATATAAAATGTGAACTTCATTGGTTTTATGTTTCTGTATTTTAAAATACTGTAATGAATTTTGACTGTTTCTAATAAAGTCGTTGAACAGTGATCACATGATTAGTATAAATATAGGGCTCTAACAAATCCAATTTACTCAGACAAAGGAAGTAATGACCTCATCCAGTAGACTTGCCCCGTATGAAGCCCATTTGTCGGAGCTCGGAAAGGAGGTGGCATCATTGTTCTTTATTCTTGACCAAGCCCAATTTGAGCTTGAACATGTTAAGCTTGAGTGGAACTGACTACGGGAGAAGTGGAAGTTAATAGAGATTACCACCTGAGCGATGTTATCCGAGTCACCCCAAGAGTCTGTCACCGTCACACACCCTACCCTTCGGTCTTATGCAGGTGTTATAAGGGGTTATGTAATAATATCCTAGCATTATTACAATGTACATTATTTTTTTATAAAGAATGTGCATTCATTTTATTATTGTTACTTTGTAAATAGTTTTTAAAGCACAAATAGTATTTTTAGTTAATATTCAACTAAGAAATATCTTTTGATGAATTAATGGATTTTTGAATAAAATAATATTTTAATAAAATATTATTATTTAATTAATTTTTATTAAATATAAATGATCATATAATTTTTCGAATGCAATTGTAATTTTTATCAAGGATTAAAAATAGTTTTTGTCAAAACCCATGAATTTTCGGTAAATGTCAATTTTTATTTTAAAAGTAAAAATAAAATTATTTATAAAATTATTTAGATAAAATGAATATTATTTTTGGGATCAGGATGCCAAAATTATACAATGGTGAATTTTTCATAATTTTCTGAGACAGTCGAATTTTTGGGTAAAAATTAAATACCATTTAAATATATAATGTGTTTTATGACATCATAATGACCCAATAGTGAGGTAATAAAATACTATAAACATTATGTTCGTACAATATATGTTTTATCATTAAAATAATTTGATTTTAGATTTGTTTGATTTATTTTACAAAGCTTTTATGGACCCTCCAAGACTTATAAAATTTTTTTGTCTTTTTAAATTGTTTTCCTTGAGAGTGTGACTCACCTCCATATAAGCAACCCTATTATTTTAAGAATTTCGGGCATTAGCGTTATAAAATATTGTTTTCCAATCCCCTTTGGAAAAAATCATGGGCTGTTTTGTGGTATTGATTAGTTTAATGTGAGGTGTCCCAAACCAAATTAATAAAGAATTCCCTCTCCTTTTCTATATAAACCCACCCAAGATCCCACTTCCTATTCACTCAAAGTCTTTTGAGTTCGACCAACCCCTGAACTACTCTCTCTATAATCCTACCAAGGTTACCCAAGCTCCAAATAAGCCTCTCTCAATCGTCTCCCAAACCTTTGGGATCACACTTCCAAGTAAGAGATTTTTTCCTTTCTCATTTTTGTCTAATTTTCTTTAAGTTGTTATGCCATTGTTTCAATTAAAAATGTTGGGATATGATTTCTAACCTCCCCCATACTGTCCTATTTATGTTTGGATGATGGTATACCCCTTTAACTCTCATTTAATCCTCCCATGTACACTCGTTACCATGCTGAAATTCCATGAGGGATTTCTCTCTCATCTTTTACATCCAAGTAATTCTTTTGTATTATGCATATAAATTCCATTATGTTTGTTGAGAAATGTATCCATCTGACTCATTACTATACATTTCATGTACATATGATGAGACACCCGTTTCTATCTCATCAACTATTTTCATGAATCCTTATGTCATGCCGTTATGCTGCTGAAATTGCACTGCGTTTTTTCAAGCCAAGATCATTGTGTAGTGAATACCATACCCATGTCTCTATCAAGGGTATTCATCTTTATCCAAATATACCAATTGAATGTTAATTTAATGTATTTATTCCACGTTAATTAATCGTGTAATAACTTATGATGTTGATTGATTCCATGTTATATGATCCATGTGGCACACTTCACTACTGGAAATGTTGTTTTTCCCAATGGGTGTTTACCAACGGTTTGCTAAAACTGTTGGGCCTGAAGGATTAAGAAAGCCTTTCCCAACGGTTCATTGAAACCATTGGGAAAAGCCACCCATTTGCCAACGGTTTGAGTAAACCGTTGGTAAAGGGGTGTGTTAATCACCTTTTTCCAACGGTTCTCTTGAACTGTTGGGAAAGGGTCACCCCTTTGCCAACGGTTTCCTCAAACTGTTGGTAAAGGGGTCCTCAGCATCTCTTTCCCAATGGTTCTTAAAAACCGTTGGGAATTATTTCCCCCAAATCCATCCGCGGGGCTGCTCTCCCCCATTCTCACAGAAACCTAATTTCATCTGCTCTACCGCTCTCCTCTCGCGAAATCCCCTATCCGAAGAGGTGAAAACCATCTGAAATCAGGTATCTTTTCATTTATACACATATACTTCCTTATTTTTATTGTTATTGCTTTAGTATTTTAGTTTTAAGTTATCAATCCACCTCCAGCTCTCTGCTACTCTCCAAATCCCCCATCCGAATAGGTGAAAACCCATTTGAATCATCTTAAATCAAGTAATTTTTTCTTTATACACATATGGTACCTTGTTTTCATTGTTATTGATCTAATATTTTAGTTTTAAGTTTGTATTTTGATGTGATTTCACCGTGTAAAATAGGGAAATGAATAAATATTTTGTTAATTAATTAGTTTCCCCTGGAATATCAGTTGTGTTATAATGTCCATGCTAAATAAAGGGGTAATGTATTAAAAGACCTTGAATAAATAAATTGTGGAAGTTGGGGTATGTTGCCTCTATAAGAGGTTTTTTGTTGTGTTTCATTGTATGTTGTAGGCTGTTTTATGGGGATTGAGGTGACCAGTTGGGCTTTGTGATATGTGGGGTTGTAATGTGATGGTTAGTGGGCATGGATGTGTCATGTGAAGTTGTATGATAGTGATGATGTGTGGTGGTGTTGTGTCGTGTGGAGGTGTTGTGTGATGAAGTTGTGGTGTATAATGTGGTGAGGTGGTTTTGGTTGTGCGGTGGTTTGTGATGTGCAATATTTTTATTGTGATATGTGGTTGTTTTGGTGAGATGGTTGGTCGATGTAACATGGTGTCGATGGTTATTGTGAGATGGTGAGTTGTTGTGTGGTGGTTTTATTAGTTTCCTGGGTATCTATGGAATAAATTATGCTGTTAAAACAAAAAAAACAAGATATTAAATAAATGAGATGGAATAGAAATGGATGTGTGGTAAATGGATTTAATTAATTTAACATTAAATGAATGGAGAATGTAAGTGTGAATGAAGTGGCTTATAAATGAATGTGAGAAATGCTATGCGTCTTGTGTGGTGGTGGTGTGGTTTATGTGTTTTATGGTAGTAGTGAAGTGTGTGATTATGTAGTTAATGTGAACCCATAGGTTGAGTATTTTGTGCTATCTATATATCATGTATTTTTATGTTATTTATACACATTCCAGGGGGGTGGTATGTCTAGGTGGTGGTGGTGGGGTTGAAGGGGAGGGGGGTGTGGGCTGTTTGGGAGGGTGGGAGGGGCTATCCAGGGGGTACGAGGTGTCCAGGGGGGTACGAGGGTGGGAGGGCTGTCCACATGGGTGGACGGGCTGTCCACGGGGGTGGTCGGGCTGTCAAGGAGGGGTGGGCGGGCTGTCCAGGGGGGGTGGGTGGGATGGCCACGGGGGGTAGGGGTGTCCAGGGGGTGGGCGGGCTATCCAAGGGGGTGGGGGCTGTCCATAGGGAGAAGGGGTGTCGAGGGGGGTGGGTGAGATGTCCACGGGGGTGGTTGGGATGTCTAGGGGGTAGGGGGTGTCCACGGGGGTGGGCGGGGCTGTCCAGGGGGTGTGGGTTGTCCTGGGGGTCTGGGTGGGGTGTCCTGGTGGGGGAGGGGTGTGTGGGGTGTCCAGGTGGGGTGGTATGTCTAGGTGGTGGTGGTGGGGTTGCAGGGAAGGGGGGTGTGGGCTGTTTGGGAGGGTGGGCAGGGCTATCCAGGGGGGGTACGGGGTGTCCAGGGGGGTACGGGGGTGGGCGGGCTGTCCACAAGGGTGGATGGGCTATCCACGGGGGTGGACGGGCTGTCCACGGGGGTGGCCGGGCTGTCAAGGAGGGGTGGGCGGGCTGTCCAGGGGGGGTGGGTGGGCTGGCCACAGGGGGTAGGGGTGTCCAGGGGGGTGGGCGGGCTATCCAAGGGGGTGGGGGGTTGTCCATAGGGAGAAGGGGTGTCGAGGGGGGTGGGTGGGCTGTCCACGGGGGTGGTTGGGCTGTCTAGGGGGTAGGGGGCGTCCATGGGGTTGGGTGGGTTGTCCACGGGGGTGGGTGGGGCTGTCCACGGGGGTGGGAAAGGCTGTCCACGGGGGTGGGAGGGGCTGTCCAGGGGGTGTGGGCTGTCCTGGGGGTCTGGGTGGGGTGTCCTGGTGGGGGAGGGGTGTGTGGGGTGTCCAGGGGGGTTGGTATGTCTAGGTGGTGGTGGTGGGGTTGCAGGGGAGGGGGTGTGGGCTGTTTGGGAGGGTGGGCGGGGCTATCCCGGGGGGGTACGGGGTGTCCAGGGGGGTACGGGGGTGGGCGGGTTGTCCACAAGGGTGGACGGTCTGTCCACGGGGGTGGTCGGGCTGTCAAGGAGGGGTGGGCGGGCTGTCCAGGGGGGGTGGGTGGGCTGGCCACAGGGGGTAGGGGTGTCCAGGGGGTGGGCGGGCTATCCAAGGGGGTGGGGGCTGTCCATAGGGAGAAGGGGTGTCGAGGGGGGTGGGTGGGCTGTCCACGGGGGTGGTTGGGATGTCTAGGGGGTAGGGGGTGTCCACGGGGGTGGGTGGGTTGTCAACGGGGGTGGGTGGGGCTGTCCACGAGGGTACCCTACTAATATGGTTATGGGATGAGGCATGATCTGATGTGATAACACATTAAGTTCTTGTTGGTTTTACATTTTTTCAATAACACATTAGTATGTTTTTTTCACATGTGTAGTTGATACCATGATTATTTTCTTCCTTTATTGTTTACTTAAATGTATTTTCTATT
Organism: Viscum album; assembly: GCA_963277665.1. Classification (NCBI taxonomy): domain Eukaryota; kingdom Viridiplantae; phylum Streptophyta; class Magnoliopsida; order Santalales; family Viscaceae; genus Viscum; species Viscum album. The sequence continues at coordinate 632,733,836 of OY728146.1, read as the reverse complement.
AAAGTTCAATCCTATTAAATTGTTTATGACAAAATGACTTATATGAATTTTTTTACAGAATGGACAGAAGTTGTATGTATGAAACCGATCGTATCTCAAGCGATTTTCAAAACAATTTGGAGAGCTTTATAGATTTTTCATTTCACAATGCTTCAGATAGTGGTCGCATACACTGCCCATGTTCCAATTGTGTTGGTATACCTTGGTTGAGTCGTGAAGAAGTCAGCTACCACATAACCAAAAATGGTTTTCAAGCAAACTACTTTGTGTGGTATCACAATGGGGAGAAAATGAAATCTCAAATTGGTGATGATCGAAATGAAAGGACTGGAATGGAGAATTTGTTAGATGATCGGTTTCCGTTTATTCGTCATCATGAAAAAAAAAGGATTTAGACTCAAGAAGACGTCGATATGAGGACAACTGATGCATCTAGTGAAAATGATGATATTGATAGGGTGAAAAAATTTAATGATGCTGCCACGACTCCAGTATATCCACAATGCGATAAAATGAAAAAGATGGAATTTTTAATCCGATTGTTTCATGGAAAAACAATGTATGGGATTTCTAATACAGCAATCAATTACATTCTTACCCTCTTGAAGGATTTACTTCCAGATGATGCAGATATTCCCTAAAACCACTATTTGGCATGGAAGTTAGTTGAAGAACTTGGATTTTCCAGAAAAAAAATTCATGCTTGCCCGAAAGATTGCAGTTTATTCTGGGAATAAACCACTGAATGAAATGAATGTATAAAATGTGGCACATCCCGCTGGAAGTCAAAATCTGATGGAACACCATCCCGCGTTCCACAGAAAGTAATGTGGCACTTTCCATTGATCCCCAGACTCCAGAATCTTTTTATGTCTGATGACATATCAATAAAAATGAGATGGCATGATACCGAGAGAAAGAAGACTAATGATGAGTTGGTTCATCCTGAAGATGGATTTGCATGGCAGAGATTTGATGCTCGACATCCTGATTTTGCAGCTGACGTTCGTAATGTGAGGCTGGATCTTTCATGCGACGATTTTAATCCGTTTGGGCAGATGCTTACTTCGCACAGCACATGGCCAGTTTTTATACACATTTATAATCTTCCCCCATGGTTGTGTATGAAAAAATCTTTCACTTTCATGAGTATACTCATATCTGGTCCTTCTGATCCCGGCATTGATATTGATGTATACATGCAACCTTTAATAAAAGAGTTGAAACTTCTTTGGGATGTGGGTGTGCGCACATACGATGCATGTTCGAAATACATATTTCAGATGCGTGTTGCGCTTATGTGGACAATCAATGATTTTCCGGCTTATGCAATGATGTCTGGATGGAGCACGAAGGGAAAACTATCATGTCCAGTTTGTATGAAGAATACACAATCTAGAAGACTGAAACATCGTTGTAGTTTCAGTTTTATGGGACATCGACGATTTTTGCCAAAGGATCATCCATATAGAATGAATCGTCGAAGATTTGATAATACTATAGAGACCGATGATCCACCTCAGCGTATGTCTGGAACTGATGTGCTTAATGAATTGAAAGATTTCAGTTTTTTGTTCGGGAAGGGTCAAATGAAATCTAGAAAGAGAAAGAATGTTTCCACAGAAACCTGTTACAATTGGAGGAAGAGGAGTATCTTTTTTGATTTGCCTTATTGGTCAACCAATTTGCTACGTCATTGCTTAGACATAATGCATATTGAAAAGAATATATGTGAAATGTTGCTTTCAGTTCTTCTAAATGTCAAGGGGAATACAAAAGATGATTTACGATCTCGACGTGACTTGGTGGATTGGGGAATCAGACCAGAATTGCATCCTGTGCGTA